>OX276396.1:32162015-37149515 GCA_946251805.1 Cybosia mesomella | reverse complement strand
GCGGGGGCCCGCACCATAGAGCGGAGTGCCCTGCAGTGGCCGAGGGGGAGGTCCCCTCATGCATAAATTGTAAAAAAGCGAAGTGTGGGACTGGCGTTCATACGGTGTTCAGTGCGGACTGTCCAGTAAGGCAGAAATGGGACGCCATAAGTCGGCAGAACGTGGCTTATTGCTAAGGTGGCCGCGGGCGTCCCAGGCACTGCAGATGGTACCGCACTGTACACCGTGGTGCAGGCGAACCTCCAGCGGAACCAATTGGCCACTACGGAACTCATGATGGAGGCCCAGAGGAAGGGAGCGGACGTGGCCCTCATCCAGGAGCCATACGTCGGGGCCATCAATGAGATGAAGGGGTACGGTGGGGTGAGGATATTCCAGTGCGCGAATCGCGGTGGGGGCGCTGTCAAGGCTGCTGTCGCGGTTTTCAACCGGGACATCAGCGTTGAACAGTTCCCCCACATGACCACCAACAACATCGCGGTGGTCCGTTTACGCACCAGCGCCTGGGATGTCCTCGCCGTATCGTACTACCTAGACAAGAAGATGGCGATGGCCCCATACCTGGACCACTTGACCTCCATCATGGGGACCCTAGGTGGATCAAGGCTCATCGTTGGAGGGGATGCGAACGCCAGGAATATATGGTGGGGGGACCACAAAACTAATAGGAGGGGAAAGAAGTTCGCCGCTTTCGTAGAGGGGGCTGGCCTCCACGTACTAAATCAGGGGTCTACCCCCACGTTTGATACCATGCGTGGGGGTAAACAGTTCACGAGCTTTATCGACGTGACTTGTTGCAGCGTGGACCTGCTCGCCTTGGTCGACGACTGGAGAGTAGTCAAGGACCTAACTACGTCGGACCATAACGGAATAATGTTCAAAATTCAACTACGCAGAGCGAAAGGTATCGCAGTGGAGCGGACGACCCGTGTGTTCAACACCCGCAAAGCCAACTGGGAACACTTCTGCAGTAAGTTCAGCGAGGAGTGTGGGCTGAACCGGCTAACTGCAGAAGATATCCGGTCAGTTGACGACGCGGGTGTTCTGAACGACATAGTCCGAAAACACACGGAGTCGGTGACGAGGGCGTGCGAAGCTGCGATGCCCAAGCTCAAACAATTCGGCAAATACAAAGTTCCGTGGTGGTCCGACGAGCTAGAACAGATGAAGCGCTCAGTCGCGACCAAGAAGCGCAGAGTCCATTGGGCTTCACAGTCGCGTCGGCAAAGCGTCGTCGATGAGTACGTGGCGGCGAAAGCCCTCTACGAAAGTGAAACGAAAGCAGCACAAATTAGGTCCTGGAAATCCTTTTGTGAGCGTCAGACGAAGGAGGGGGTCTGGGAGGGTATATATAGGGTAATTCGCAGGACAGGTAAACAGGAGGAAGAACTGCCGCTCTCGCAGAATGGGGCTCCGGTCGGCCAGAACGACTCCGCGCGCGTGTTGGCGGAAACCTTCTTCCCCAGCGACCATCAGGGTAGTGATACAGACGAGCACCGCCGTATCAGGGCCGAAGCCGAAATCCCGGTAAAGGTCCTGTTACATAATGATGATGAACCGGCCTTTACCGAGGAAGAGCTTCGGTCCGCGGTGCTCAGCTTTAACCCGAAAAAGGCCCCTGGGCCAGAGGGTTTCACGGCTGAAATATGCTCGCGGGCCATTCTGTTCGACATGGGGCTCCATCTAACATTATATAATAGGTGCTTCGCACTCGGGTACTTCCCGAAGGACTGGAAGGAGGCGACCGTGGTTGCATTTCGCAAGCCTGGGAAGTCGGACTACCAGGACCCACGGTCGTACAGACCCATAGGGCTGCTTCCGGTCATGGGGAAGATACTCGAGAAGATGGTGGTACGACGACTCGGCCACCATCTGGCGCCGGCATTGAGTCCTCGCCAGTACGGCTTCACCGCACAGCGCAGCACGGAAGACGCCCTCTATGATCTGGTGAACCATATTCGTGGCGAAACCCATAAGGGGAAAATCGTCACGATGGTTTCGCTAGACATAGAGGGCGCCTTCGACAGTGCTTGGTGGCCGGCGGTGAAGGTTGCGCTGGCGAGGGCCAATTGCCCACCACGGCTCGACGCCATATTGCGAAGCTACCTAAGCGAGAGGCAGGTCACGGTCAGGTACGGGGGCGCTGAGCACACCAGGGAATGTAACAAAGGCTGCGTGCAGGGCTCCATAGGGGGACCCCTGCTTTGGAACCTCCTCATCGACCCGCTGCTAGTTGGCCTGACCCGGAGAGGCGAGTACTGCCAGGCTTTTGCCGATGACGTAGTACTCGTCTTCTCCGGTGACACAGCAGCGGATATCGAACATCGCGGCAATGCCGCGCTCGAATACGTGCGGGAATGGGGTGTCATAAATAAGTTGAGGTTTGCACCGCACAAGACTAGTGCAATGGTGCTAACCCGGAAACTTAAGTATGACACCCCACGCCTGAGCATGGCGGGCGTTGCCATTGCCGCGGTGCAGGAGGTCAAGATTCTGGGGCTGTTGATAGACAGCAAGTTGACGTTCAACGCCCATGTTAAAAGTGTTTGCAGTAGGGCGTTAAACGTCTACAAGGGTGTATCGGCAGCTGCCAGATCCAGCTGGGGGCTCCACCCGGAGGTGGTCCGTATAATATACACGGCCACCGTGGAGCCCATTATCACGTATGCCGCTGCCGTTTGGGCACCGTCTACACACAAGGTCGAAACGAGGAAAAGGTTGGAAGCCGTGCAGCGCGGATTCGCACAGAAGCTCTGTCGGGCGTATCGGACGGTGTCTCTAAATGCCGCTCTGGCTCTGGCCGGTCTCCTCCCCCTCGACATTCGCATAAGGGAAAATGCCGCCCTGTACGAATGCCGGCGGGGGGCAGAGCGGCCGGAATTGGCGGATCGGCAGGTGGAGACACCGACTCCGTTCAGGTGCAGGCCCCACCCGGCCGACCATATGAGCCTGCAGTTCGCTTGCCTGACGACCGCAGAGGAGGTCGAGCGGGTGGACAGTGCAGTGCGGTACTATACTGACGGGAGCAAGATTGATGGCAGGGTGGGGGCCGCCATTTCTATATGGAATGGCGAAACCGAAACCAAGGCCATCAAGCTTGCTCTCTCACCGTACTGCACTGTCTACCAGGCGGAACTGCTGGCCATATGCAAGGCTACGGGGCTTGCCGCAAAGCACCGCGGAGCTTCTGCAATTTTAAGCGACTCTCGTTCAGCCCTAGAAACTGTTGTAAACAGTCAGTCCCCGCATCCCCTGGCGGTTGAAGCCAGGGCGAACCTGCGTGAAGCATTGATCCAAGGCGGGGAAGTGTCCCTGTACTGGATCAAGGCTCACGCAGGCTTAGCGGGGAACGAGAGGGCTGACGAGCTGGCGAAAGCCGCGGCTCTCCGGTCCAAAGTTCGACCAGTGTACGACTTGGTGCCGGTGTCACACGTCAAGCGTCTTATCCGTAATGGAGCGCTTGACGAGTGGAACCGGCGCTACCAGTCGGGGACGGTGGCCAGCGGCACAAAACTGTTCTTCCCTGATGTGTTCACCGCTTATAAGTTCGCCTTAAAAAGGGAACTCTCGTACGAGACCACTCAGGTCCTCACGGGGCACGGTGCGTTCGCCGCGTACTTGTACAGATTCAAGTGCAGGGCGAGCCCATCGTGCATCTGTAGTCCGACTGAGGACGAAACGGTCTCTCACCTCCTGTTTGACTGCCCTGCGAACGGGGTAGACAAGTATAATACAGAGATGAGACTAGGGAAGAGGCTGGACAAAGGGGTGTTGTTGGAAATTTTTAAAAATAACGATGATAGAGAACAGTTTCTGGAGTACTGCACCAAGATAGTAAGAAAATGCATGGAAAGGAACAGGGCGGGTGGCGTGCTGGGCGCCGTATGATAAGCGCATTTGCGCTGCCAGCATACGGCGGTCCCAGCGCGTCACCAAAAAGAACGCCGTTCAAGGAGGTGCAGTACTCCAGTAGAGTACAGTATTTTCAAATAAAGATTTTAACTATTTATTATATCATCCATAGGATTGAATTCTGTTATGTTAGATGTAATATTGATGATGTAGATAATCCAATATGAGTCTTATTAATTGAAATGTAATTATGTAGCCAAAGTGTATTTATTTTATATTTTTTAATTTATTTTAAATTTATAATTATTGTGGTTTTAGTATTGTAATTAATTTTAAATTTTTAACCTAATTGTATTGTCTAGTTTTAATAATTATTATCGCTTTTAATTTTAACTTGTTTTTAACCAATTGTTTTATATTTTGGCTGTTTTTAAAGAATGTGGAATTATTTATTGTTTTAAATTATAGTTAACATAAAATTGTACTCTGCAAATATATTAAATAAATAAATGAATGAACCCGAAAAGGGAAATGAAAAAACAACACAGTAGCTACACATACACCAGACGAACAAAGCCTTCATTATGTGAGGGAGCAACTGATTAGGTCCCAGCTTCGCGGGCCACCCCACGCGGGTGGACTGGTAGGCCCACTAGGCACACGAGACCTACAATCTAAAAAAAAAAAAAAAAAAAAAAAAAAAACCTAACCTAACCTAACCTAACCTAACCTAACCTAACCTAACCTAACCTAACCTAACCTAACCTAACCTAACCTAACCTAACCTAACCTAACCTAACCTAACCTAACCTAACCTAACCTAACCTAACCTAACCTAACCTAACCTAACCTAACCTAACCTAACCTAACCTAACCTAACCTAACCTAACCTAACCTAACCTAACCTAACCTAACCTAACCTAACCTAACCTAACCTAACCTAACCTAACCTAACCTAACCTAACCTAACCTAACCTAACCTAACCTAACCTAACCTAACCTAACCTAACCTAACCTAACCTAACCGGACTTTTTGAGATCCTTAAACTGAGCATATATATAGGTTGTGATACATTAAAAGAAGCGTACGGCCGAGCTCTTTCACGCTCATAAGTTTTCGTGACAATTTTCTTTGAAAATTTTGAATTTTCGCCGCTTTTTGTTTTTTGACAGACTGTAGACAGTCATCGGCTTTTATTGTGTGTTTTTGGACAGGTTTTTCAGTGTTTCACAGGTGGATAGTGTGCGCAGTGACGCTCCGCGTCGTTTGACTACTCGCACCGACATATAGGATCAATTTTCGCCGGTTGTTTTTCAAATTTTCCAAAAAGTTTTCACCAGACTTCAATAATTACAGTATTTTGCATATTTTTCCAAATTTACGCAAGTAACCGGTGGTTGTAATACCTCTGGGGGCTCGTACCACCCAGGCCTACACGCCTGTACGACTTTCCACCAACATCCCCTTGGTATACATACACTTCCACGCGGCTTACCCCGTTGGTTTTAAAACTTAAATTTCTAAAGAAAATTCTATAGGTCCCTATTGAGATACATACACCAGTGGATGCGCCAAGGGCCCCCGCGTCGATCGCCACCACTCGCGTTATCCTGGGACTTATAGTTTTTCTGATAATTAGCAAAAATTTACATTTCTATTAATATCTCGAAATTTCATCATAAAAGGTCCAGCCGATCTCCACATCGCCTTCTGCGCCTCGACGCCCCGCGTCTTTTGACGCCACCCGCGTCCCGCTGCGACCTATACTTTCGGCACAAACTTGCAATTTTCTAGTTTCTATACATATAACTAGGTATATAACTCACAGCGAAATCCACCTAAGCGATCCTATTCCAGAGTGTTTTGGACTTTTTGAGATCCTTAAACTGAGCATATATATAGGTTGTGATACATTAAAAGAAGCGTACGGCCGAGCTCTTTCACGCTCATAAGTTTTCGTGACAATTTTCTTTGAAAATTTTGAATTTTCGCCGCTTTTTGTTTTTTGACAGACTGTAGACAGTCATCGGCTTTTATTGTGTGTTTTTGGACAGGTTTTTCAGTGTTTCACAGGTGGATAGTGTGCGCAGTGACGCTCCGCGTCGTTTGACTACTCGCACCGACATATAGGATCAATTTTCGCCGGTTGTTTTTCAAATTTTCCAAAAAGTTTTCACCAGACTTCAATAATTACAGTATTTTGCATATTTTTCCAAATTTACGCAAGTAACCGGTGGTTGTAATACCTCTGGGGGCTCGTACCACCCAGGCCTACACGCCTGTACGACTTTCCACCAACATCCCCTTGGTATACATACACTTCCACGCGGCTTACCCCGTTGGTTTTAAAACTTAAATTTCTAAAGAAAATTCTATAGGTCCCTATTGAGATACATACACCAGTGGATGCGCCAAGGGCCCCCGCGTCGATCGCCACCACTCGCGTTATCCTGGGACTTATAGTTTTTCTGATAATTAGCAAAAATTTACATTTCTATTAATATCTCGAAATTTCATCATAAAAGGTCCAGCCGATCTCCACATCGCCTTCTGCGCCTCGACGCCCCGCGTCTTTTGACGCCACCCGCGTCCCGCTGCGACCTATACTTTCGGCACAAACTTGCAATTTTCTAGTTTCTATACATATAACTAGGTATATAACTCACAGCGAAATCCACCTAAGCGATCCTATTCCAGAGTGTTTTGGACTTTTTGAGATCCTTAAACTGAGCATATATATAGGTTGTGATACATTAAAAGAAGCGTACGGCCGAGCTCTTTCACGCTCATAAGTTTTCGTGACAATTTTCTTTGAAAATTTTGAATTTTCGCCGCTTTTTGTTTTTTGACAGACTGTAGACAGTCATCGGCTTTTATTGTGTGTTTTTGGACAGGTTTTTCAGTGTTTCACAGGTGGATAGTGTGCGCAGTGACGCTCCGCGTCGTTTGACTACTCGCACCGACACATAGGATCAATTTTCGCCGGTTGTTTTTCAAATTTTCTAAAAAGTTTTCACCAGACTTCAATAATTACAGTATTTTGCATATTTTTCCAAATTTACGCAAGTAACCGGTGGTTGTAATACCTCTGGGGGCTCGTACCACCCACGCCTACACGCCTGTACGACTTTCCACCAACATCCCCTCGGTATACATACACTTCCACGCGGCTTACCCCGTTGGTTTTAAAACTTAAATTTCTGAAGAAAATTCTATAGGTCCCTATTGAGATACATACACCAGTGGATGCGCCAAGGGCCCCCGCGTCGATCGCCACCACTCGGGTTATCCTGGGACTTATAGTTTTTCTGATAATTAGCAAAAATTTACATTTCTATTAATATCTCGAAATTTCATCATAAAAGGTCCAGCCGATCTCCACATCGCCTTCTGCGCCTCGACGCCCCGCGTCTTTTGACGCCACCCGCGTCCCGCTGCGACCTATACTTTCGGCACAAACTTGCAATTTTCTAGTTTCTATACATATAACTAGGTATATAACTCACAGCGAAATCCACCTAAGCGATCCTATTCCAGAGTGTTTTGGACTTTTTGAGATCCTTAAACTGAGCATATATATAGGTTGTGATACATTAAAAGAAGCGTACGGCCGAGCTCTTTCACGCTCATAAGTTTTCGTGACAATTTTCTTTGAAAATTTTGAATTTTCGCCGCTTTTTGTTTTTTGACAGACTGTAGACAGTCATCGGCTTTTATTGTGTGTTTTTGGACAGGTTTTTCAGTGTTTCACAGGTGGATAGTGTGCGCAGTGACGCTCCGCGTCGTTTGACTACTCGCACCGACATATAGGATCAATTTTCGCCGGTTGTTTTTCAAATTTTCCAAAAAGTTTTCACCAGACTTCAATAATTACAGTATTTTGCATATTTTTCCAAATTTACGCAAGTAACCGGTGGTTGTAATACCTCTGGGGGCTCGTACCACCCAGGCCTACACGCCTGTACGACTTTCCACCAACATCCCCTTGGTATACATACACTTCCACGCGGCTTACCCCGTTGGTTTTAAAACTTAAATTTCTAAAGAAAATTCTATAGGTCCCTATTGAGATACATACACCAGTGGATGCGCCAAGGGCCCCCGCGTCGATCGCCACCACTCGCGTTATCCTGGGACTTATAGTTTTTCTGATAATTAGCAAAAATTTACATTTCTATTAATATCTCGAAATTTCATCATAAAAGGTCCAGCCGATCTCCACATCGCCTTCTGCGCCTCGACGCCCCGCGTCTTTTGACGCCACCCGCGTCCCGCTGCGACCTATACTTTCGGCACAAACTTGCAATTTTCTAGTTTCTATACATATAACTAGGTATATAACTCACAGCGAAATCCACCTAAGCGATCCTATTCCAGAGTGTTTTGGACTTTTTGAGATCCTTAAACTGAGCATATATATAGGTTGTGATACATTAAAAGAAGCGTACGGCCGAGCTCTTTCACGCTCATAAGTTTTCGTGACAATTTTCTTTGAAAATTTTGAATTTTCGCCGCTTTTTGTTTTTTGACAGACTGTAGACAGTCATCGGCTTTTATTGTGTGTTTTTGGACAGGTTTTTCAGTGTTTCACAGGTGGATAGTGTGCGCAGTGACGCTCCGCGTCGTTTGACTACTCGCACCGACACATAGGATCAATTTTCGCCGGTTGTTTTTCAAATTTTCTAAAAAGTTTTCACCAGACTTCAATAATTACAGTATTTTGCATATTTTTCCAAATTTACGCAAGTAACCGGTGGTTGTAATACCTCTGGGGGCTCGTACCACCCACGCCTACACGCCTGTACGACTTTCCACCAACATCCCCTCGGTATACATACACTTCCACGCGGCTTACCCCGTTGGTTTTAAAACTTAAATTTCTGAAGAAAATTCTATAGGTCCCTATTGAGATACATACACCAGTGGATGCGCCAAGGGCCCCCGCGTCGATCGCCACCACTCGGGTTATCCTGGGACTTATAGTTTTTCTGATAATTAGCAAAAATTTACATTTCTATTAATATCTCGAAATTTCATCATAAAAGGTCCAGCCGATCTCCACATCGCCTTCTGCGCCTCGACGCCCCGCGTCTTTTGACGCCACCCGCGTCCCGCTGCGACCTATACTTTCGGCACAAACTTGCAATTTTCTAGTTTCTATACATATAACTAGGTATATAACTCACAGCGAAATCCACCTAAGCGATCCTATTCCAGAGTGTTTTGGACTTTTTGAGATCCTTAAACTGAGCATATATATAGGTTGTGATACATTAAAAGAAGCGTACGGCCGAGCTCTTTCACGCTCATAAGTTTTCGTGACAATTTTCTTTGAAAATTTTGAATTTTCGCCGCTTTTTGTTTTTTGACAGACTGTAGACAGTCATCGGCTTTTATTGTGTGTTTTTGGACAGGTTTTTCAGTGTTTCACAGGTGGATAGTGTGCGCAGTGACGCTCCGCGTCGTTTGACTACTCGCACCGACACATAGGATCAATTTTCGCCGGTTGTTTTTCAAATTTTCTAAAAAGTTTTCACCAGACTTCAATAATTACAGTATTTTGCATATTTTTCCAAATTTACGCAAGTAACCGGTGGTTGTAATACCTCTGGGGGCTCGTACCACCCACGCCTACACGCCTGTACGACTTTCCACCAACATCCCCTCGGTATACATACACTTCCACGCGGCTTACCCCGTTGGTTTTAAAACTTAAATTTCTGAAGAAAATTCTATAGGTCCCTATTGAGATACATACACCAGTGGATGCGCCAAGGGCCCCCGCGTCGATCGCCACCACTCGGGTTATCCTGGGACTTATAGTTTTTCTGATAATTAGCAAAAATTTACATTTCTATTAATATCTCGAAATTTCATCATAAAAGGTCCAGCCGATCTCCACATCGCCTTCTGCGCCTCGACGCCCCGCGTCTTTTGACGCCACCCGCGTCCCGCTGCGACCTATACTTTCGGCACAAACTTGCAATTTTCTAGTTTCTATACATATAACTAGGTATATAACTCACAGCGAAATCCACCTAAGCGATCCTATTCCAGAGTGTTTTGGACTTTTTGAGATCCTTAAACTGAGCATATATATAGGTTGTGATACATTAAAAGAAGCGTACGGCCGAGCTCTTTCACGCTCATAAGTTTTCGTGACAATTTTCTTTGAAAATTTTGAATTTTCGCCGCTTTTTGTTTTTTGACAGACTGTAGACAGTCATCGGCTTTTATTGTGTGTTTTTGGACAGGTTTTTCAGTGTTTCACAGGTGGATAGTGTGCGCAGTGACGCTCCGCGTCGTTTGACTACTCGCACCGACACATAGGATCAATTTTCGCCGGTTGTTTTTCAAATTTTCTAAAAAGTTTTCACCAGACTTCAATAATTACAGTATTTTGCATATTTTTCCAAATTTACGCAAGTAACCGGTGGTTGTAATACCTCTGGGGGCTCGTACCACCCAGGCCTACACGCCTGTACGACTTTCCACCAACATCCCCTTGGTATACATACACTTCCACGCGGCTTACCCCGTTGGTTTTAAAACTTAAATTTCTAAAGAAAATTCTATAGGTCCCTATTGAGATACATACACCAGTGGATGCGCCAAGGGCCCCCGCGTCGATCGCCACCACTCGCGTTATCCTGGGACTTATAGTTTTTCTGATAATTAGCAAAAATTTACATTTCTATTAATATCTCGAAATTTCATCATAAAAGGTCCAGCCGATCTCCACATCGCCTTCTGCGCCTCGACGCCCCGCGTCTTTTGACGCCACCCGCGTCCCGCTGCGACCTATACTTTCGGCACAAACTTGCAATTTTCTAGTTTCTATACATATAACTAGGTATATAACTCACAGCGAAATCCACCTAAGCGATCCTATTCCAGAGTGTTTTGGACTTTTTGAGATCCTTAAACTGAGCATATATATAGGTTGTGATACATTAAAAGAAGCGTACGGCCGAGCTCTTTCACGCTCATAAGTTTTCGTGACAATTTTCTTTGAAAATTTTGAATTTTCGCCGCTTTTTGTTTTTTGACAGACTGTAGACAGTCATCGGCTTTTATTGTGTGTTTTTGGACAGGTTTTTCAGTGTTTCACAGGTGGATAGTGTGCGCAGTGACGCTCCGCGTCGTTTGACTACTCGCACCGACATATAGGATCAATTTTCGCCGGTTGTTTTTCAAATTTTCCAAAAAGTTTTCACCAGACTTCAATAATTACAGTATTTTGCATATTTTTCCAAATTTACGCAAGTAACCGGTGGTTGTAATACCTCTGGGGGCTCGTACCACCCAGGCCTACACGCCTGTACGACTTTCCACCAACATCCCCTTGGTATACATACACTTCCACGCGGCTTACCCCGTTGGTTTTAAAACTTAAATTTCTAAAGAAAATTCTATAGGTCCCTATTGAGATACATACACCAGTGGATGCGCCAAGGGCCCCCGCGTCGATCGCCACCACTCGCGTTATCCTGGGACTTATAGTTTTTCTGATAATTAGCAAAAATTTACATTTCTATTAATATCTCGAAATTTCATCATAAAAGGTCCAGCCGATCTCCACATCGCCTTCTGCGCCTCGACGCCCCGCGTCTTTTGACGCCACCCGCGTCCCGCTGCGACCTATACTTTCGGCACAAACTTGCAATTTTCTAGTTTCTATACATATAACTAGGTATATAACTCACAGCGAAATCCACCTAAGCGATCCTATTCCAGAGTGTTTTGGACTTTTTGAGATCCTTAAACTGAGCATATATATAGGTTGTGATACATTAAAAGAAGCGTACGGCCGAGCTCTTTCACGCTCATAAGTTTTCGTGACAATTTTCTTTGAAAATTTTGAATTTTCGCCGCTTTTTGTTTTTTGACAGACTGTAGACAGTCATCGGCTTTTATTGTGTGTTTTTGGACAGGTTTTTCAGTGTTTCACAGGTGGATAGTGTGCGCAGTGACGCTCCGCGTCGTTTGACTACTCGCACCGACATATAGGATCAATTTTCGCCGGTTGTTTTTCAAATTTTCCAAAAAGTTTTCACCAGACTTCAATAATTACAGTATTTTGCATATTTTTCCAAATTTACGCAAGTAACCGGTGGTTGTAATACCTCTGGGGGCTCGTACCACCCAGGCCTACACGCCTGTACGACTTTCCACCAACATCCCCTTGGTATACATACACTTCCACGCGGCTTACCCCGTTGGTTTTAAAACTTAAATTTCTAAAGAAAATTCTATAGGTCCCTATTGAGATACATACACCAGTGGATGCGCCAAGGGCCCCCGCGTCGATCGCCACCACTCGCGTTATCCTGGGACTTATAGTTTTTCTGATAATTAGCAAAAATTTACATTTCTATTAATATCTCGAAATTTCATCATAAAAGGTCCAGCCGATCTCCACATCGCCTTCTGCGCCTCGACGCCCCGCGTCTTTTGACGCCACCCGCGTCCCGCTGCGACCTATACTTTCGGCACAAACTTGCAATTTTCTAGTTTCTATACATATAACTAGGTATATAACTCACAGCGAAATCCACCTAAGCGATCCTATTCCAGAGTGTTTTGGACTTTTTGAGATCCTTAAACTGAGCATATATATAGGTTGTGATACATTAAAAGAAGCGTACGGCCGAGCTCTTTCACGCTCATAAGTTTTCGTGACAATTTTCTTTGAAAATTTTGAATTTTCGCCGCTTTTTGTTTTTTGACAGACTGTAGACAGTCATCGGCTTTTATTGTGTGTTTTTGGACAGGTTTTTCAGTGTTTCACAGGTGGATAGTGTGCGCAGTGACGCTCCGCGTCGTTTGACTACTCGCACCGACACATAGGATCAATTTTCGCCGGTTGTTTTTCAAATTTTCTAAAAAGTTTTCACCAGACTTCAATAATTACAGTATTTTGCATATTTTTCCAAATTTACGCAAGTAACCGGTGGTTGTAATACCTCTGGGGGCTCGTACCACCCACGCCTACACGCCTGTACGACTTTCCACCAACATCCCCTCGGTATACATACACTTCCACGCGGCTTACCCCGTTGGTTTTAAAACTTAAATTTCTGAAGAAAATTCTATAGGTCCCTATTGAGATACATACACCAGTGGATGCGCCAAGGGCCCCCGCGTCGATCGCCACCACTCGGGTTATCCTGGGACTTATAGTTTTTCTGATAATTAGCAAAAATTTACATTTCTATTAATATCTCGAAATTTCATCATAAAAGGTCCAGCCGATCTCCACATCGCCTTCTGCGCCTCGACGCCCCGCGTCTTTTGACGCCACCCGCGTCCCGCTGCGACCTATACTTTCGGCACAAACTTGCAATTTTCTAGTTTCTATACATATAACTAGGTATATAACTCACAGCGAAATCCACCTAAGCGATCCTATTCCAGAGTGTTTTGGACTTTTTGAGATCCTTAAACTGAGCATATATATAGGTTGTGATACATTAAAAGAAGCGTACGGCCGAGCTCTTTCACGCTCATAAGTTTTCGTGACAATTTTCTTTGAAAATTTTGAATTTTCGCCGCTTTTTGTTTTTTGACAGACTGTAGACAGTCATCGGCTTTTATTGTGTGTTTTTGGACAGGTTTTTCAGTGTTTCACAGGTGGATAGTGTGCGCAGTGACGCTCCGCGTCGTTTGACTACTCGCACCGACACATAGGATCAATTTTCGCCGGTTGTTTTTCAAATTTTCTAAAAAGTTTTCACCAGACTTCAATAATTACAGTATTTTGCATATTTTTCCAAATTTACGCAAGTAACCGGTGGTTGTAATACCTCTGGGGGCTCGTACCACCCAGGCCTACACGCCTGTACGACTTTCCACCAACATCCCCTTGGTATACATACACTTCCACGCGGCTTACCCCGTTGGTTTTAAAACTTAAATTTCTAAAGAAAATTCTATAGGTCCCTATTGAGATACATACACCAGTGGATGCGCCAAGGGCCCCCGCGTCGATCGCCACCACTCGCGTTATCCTGGGACTTATAGTTTTTCTGATAATTAGCAAAAATTTACATTTCTATTAATATCTCGAAATTTCATCATAAAAGGTCCAGCCGATCTCCACATCGCCTTCTGCGCCTCGACGCCCCGCGTCTTTTGACGCCACCCGCGTCCCGCTGCGACCTATACTTTCGGCACAAACTTGCAATTTTCTAGTTTCTATACATATAACTAGGTATATAACTCACAGCGAAATCCACCTAAGCGATCCTATTCCAGAGTGTTTTGGACTTTTTGAGATCCTTAAACTGAGCATATATATAGGTTGTGATACATTAAAAGAAGCGTACGGCCGAGCTCTTTCACGCTCATAAGTTTTCGTGACAATTTTCTTTGAAAATTTTGAATTTTCGCCGCTTTTTGTTTTTTGACAGACTGTAGACAGTCATCGGCTTTTATTGTGTGTTTTTGGACAGGTTTTTCAGTGTTTCACAGGTGGATAGTGTGCGCAGTGACGCTCCGCGTCGTTTGACTACTCGCACCGACATATAGGATCAATTTTCGCCGGTTGTTTTTCAAATTTTCCAAAAAGTTTTCACCAGACTTCAATAATTACAGTATTTTGCATATTTTTCCAAATTTACGCAAGTAACCGGTGGTTGTAATACCTCTGGGGGCTCGTACCACCCAGGCCTACACGCCTGTACGACTTTCCACCAACATCCCCTTGGTATACATACACTTCCACGCGGCTTACCCCGTTGGTTTTAAAACTTAAATTTCTAAAGAAAATTCTATAGGTCCCTATTGAGATACATACACCAGTGGATGCGCCAAGGGCCCCCGCGTCGATCGCCACCACTCGCGTTATCCTGGGACTTATAGTTTTTCTGATAATTAGCAAAAATTTACATTTCTATTAATATCTCGAAATTTCATCATAAAAGGTCCAGCCGATCTCCACATCGCCTTCTGCGCCTCGACGCCCCGCGTCTTTTGACGCCACCCGCGTCCCGCTGCGACCTATACTTTCGGCACAAACTTGCAATTTTCTAGTTTCTATACATATAACTAGGTATATAACTCACAGCGAAATCCACCTAAGCGATCCTATTCCAGAGTGTTTTGGACTTTTTGAGATCCTTAAACTGAGCATATATATAGGTTGTGATACATTAAAAGAAGCGTACGGCCGAGCTCTTTCACGCTCATAAGTTTTCGTGACAATTTTCTTTGAAAATTTTGAATTTTCGCCGCTTTTTGTTTTTTGACAGACTGTAGACAGTCATCGGCTTTTATTGTGTGTTTTTGGACAGGTTTTTCAGTGTTTCACAGGTGGATAGTGTGCGCAGTGACGCTCCGCGTCGTTTGACTACTCGCACCGACACATAGGATCAATTTTCGCCGGTTGTTTTTCAAATTTTCTAAAAAGTTTTCACCAGACTTCAATAATTACAGTATTTTGCATATTTTTCCAAATTTACGCAAGTAACCGGTGGTTGTAATACCTCTGGGGGCTCGTACCACCCACGCCTACACGCCTGTACGACTTTCCACCAACATCCCCTCGGTATACATACACTTCCACGCGGCTTACCCCGTTGGTTTTAAAACTTAAATTTCTGAAGAAAATTCTATAGGTCCCTATTGAGATACATACACCAGTGGATGCGCCAAGGGCCCCCGCGTCGATCGCCACCACTCGGGTTATCCTGGGACTTATAGTTTTTCTGATAATTAGCAAAAATTTACATTTCTATTAATATCTCGAAATTTCATCATAAAAGGTCCAGCCGATCTCCACATCGCCTTCTGCGCCTCGACGCCCCGCGTCTTTTGACGCCACCCGCGTCCCGCTGCGACCTATACTTTCGGCACAAACTTGCAATTTTCTAGTTTCTATACATATAACTAGGTATATAACTCACAGCGAAATCCACCTAAGCGATCCTATTCCAGAGTGTTTTGGACTTTTTGAGATCCTTAAACTGAGCATATATATAGGTTGTGATACATTAAAAGAAGCGTACGGCCGAGCTCTTTCACGCTCATAAGTTTTCGTGACAATTTTCTTTGAAAATTTTGAATTTTCGCCGCTTTTTGTTTTTTGACAGACTGTAGACAGTCATCGGCTTTTATTGTGTGTTTTTGGACAGGTTTTTCAGTGTTTCACAGGTGGATAGTGTGCGCAGTGACGCTCCGCGTCGTTTGACTACTCGCACCGACACATAGGATCAATTTTCGCCGGTTGTTTTTCAAATTTTCTAAAAAGTTTTCACCAGACTTCAATAATTACAGTATTTTGCATATTTTTCCAAATTTACGCAAGTAACCGGTGGTTGTAATACCTCTGGGGGCTCGTACCACCCACGCCTACACGCCTGTACGACTTTCCACCAACATCCCCTCGGTATACATACACTTCCACGCGGCTTACCCCGTTGGTTTTAAAACTTAAATTTCTGAAGAAAATTCTATAGGTCCCTATTGAGATACATACACCAGTGGATGCGCCAAGGGCCCCCGCGTCGATCGCCACCACTCGGGTTATCCTGGGACTTATAGTTTTTCTGATAATTAGCAAAAATTTACATTTCTATTAATATCTCGAAATTTCATCATAAAAGGTCCAGCCGATCTCCACATCGCCTTCTGCGCCTCGACGCCCCGCGTCTTTTGACGCCACCCGCGTCCCGCTGCGACCTATACTTTCGGCACAAACTTGCAATTTTCTAGTTTCTATACATATAACTAGGTATATAACTCACAGCGAAATCCACCTAAGCGATCCTATTCCAGAGTGTTTTGGACTTTTTGAGATCCTTAAACTGAGCATATATATAGGTTGTGATACATTAAAAGAAGCGTACGGCCGAGCTCTTTCACGCTCATAAGTTTTCGTGACAATTTTCTTTGAAAATTTTGAATTTTCGCCGCTTTTTGTTTTTTGACAGACTGTAGACAGTCATCGGCTTTTATTGTGTGTTTTTGGACAGGTTTTTCAGTGTTTCACAGGTGGATAGTGTGCGCAGTGACGCTCCGCGTCGTTTGACTACTCGCACCGACACATAGGATCAATTTTCGCCGGTTGTTTTTCAAATTTTCTAAAAAGTTTTCACCAGACTTCAATAATTACAGTATTTTGCATATTTTTCCAAATTTACGCAAGTAACCGGTGGTTGTAATACCTCTGGGGGCTCGTACCACCCAGGCCTACACGCCTGTACGACTTTCCACCAACATCCCCTTGGTATACATACACTTCCACGCGGCTTACCCCGTTGGTTTTAAAACTTAAATTTCTAAAGAAAATTCTATAGGTCCCTATTGAGATACATACACCAGTGGATGCGCCAAGGGCCCCCGCGTCGATCGCCACCACTCGCGTTATCCTGGGACTTATAGTTTTTCTGATAATTAGCAAAAATTTACATTTCTATTAATATCTCGAAATTTCATCATAAAAGGTCCAGCCGATCTCCACATCGCCTTCTGCGCCTCGACGCCCCGCGTCTTTTGACGCCACCCGCGTCCCGCTGCGACCTATACTTTCGGCACAAACTTGCAATTTTCTAGTTTCTATACATATAACTAGGTATATAACTCACAGCGAAATCCACCTAAGCGATCCTATTCCAGAGTGTTTTGGACTTTTTGAGATCCTTAAACTGAGCATATATATAGGTTGTGATACATTAAAAGAAGCGTACGGCCGAGCTCTTTCACGCTCATAAGTTTTCGTGACAATTTTCTTTGAAAATTTTGAATTTTCGCCGCTTTTTGTTTTTTGACAGACTGTAGACAGTCATCGGCTTTTATTGTGTGTTTTTGGACAGGTTTTTCAGTGTTTCACAGGTGGATAGTGTGCGCAGTGACGCTCCGCGTCGTTTGACTACTCGCACCGACATATAGGATCAATTTTCGCCGGTTGTTTTTCAAATTTTCCAAAAAGTTTTCACCAGACTTCAATAATTACAGTATTTTGCATATTTTTCCAAATTTACGCAAGTAACCGGTGGTTGTAATACCTCTGGGGGCTCGTACCACCCAGGCCTACACGCCTGTACGACTTTCCACCAACATCCCCTTGGTATACATACACTTCCACGCGGCTTACCCCGTTGGTTTTAAAACTTAAATTTCTAAAGAAAATTCTATAGGTCCCTATTGAGATACATACACCAGTGGATGCGCCAAGGGCCCCCGCGTCGATCGCCACCACTCGCGTTATCCTGGGACTTATAGTTTTTCTGATAATTAGCAAAAATTTACATTTCTATTAATATCTCGAAATTTCATCATAAAAGGTCCAGCCGATCTCCACATCGCCTTCTGCGCCTCGACGCCCCGCGTCTTTTGACGCCACCCGCGTCCCGCTGCGACCTATACTTTCGGCACAAACTTGCAATTTTCTAGTTTCTATACATATAACTAGGTATATAACTCACAGCGAAATCCACCTAAGCGATCCTATTCCAGAGTGTTTTGGACTTTTTGAGATCCTTAAACTGAGCATATATATAGGTTGTGATACATTAAAAGAAGCGTACGGCCGAGCTCTTTCACGCTCATAAGTTTTCGTGACAATTTTCTTTGAAAATTTTGAATTTTCGCCGCTTTTTGTTTTTTGACAGACTGTAGACAGTCATCGGCTTTTATTGTGTGTTTTTGGACAGGTTTTTCAGTGTTTCACAGGTGGATAGTGTGCGCAGTGACGCTCCGCGTCGTTTGACTACTCGCACCGACATATAGGATCAATTTTCGCCGGTTGTTTTTCAAATTTTCCAAAAAGTTTTCACCAGACTTCAATAATTACAGTATTTTGCATATTTTTCCAAATTTACGCAAGTAACCGGTGGTTGTAATACCTCTGGGGGCTCGTACCACCCAGGCCTACACGCCTGTACGACTTTCCACCAACATCCCCTTGGTATACATACACTTCCACGCGGCTTACCCCGTTGGTTTTAAAACTTAAATTTCTAAAGAAAATTCTATAGGTCCCTATTGAGATACATACACCAGTGGATGCGCCAAGGGCCCCCGCGTCGATCGCCACCACTCGCGTTATCCTGGGACTTATAGTTTTTCTGATAATTAGCAAAAATTTACATTTCTATTAATATCTCGAAATTTCATCATAAAAGGTCCAGCCGATCTCCACATCGCCTTCTGCGCCTCGACGCCCCGCGTCTTTTGACGCCACCCGCGTCCCGCTGCGACCTATACTTTCGGCACAAACTTGCAATTTTCTAGTTTCTATACATATAACTAGGTATATAACTCACAGCGAAATCCACCTAAGCGATCCTATTCCAGAGTGTTTTGGACTTTTTGAGATCCTTAAACTGAGCATATATATAGGTTGTGATACATTAAAAGAAGCGTACGGCCGAGCTCTTTCACGCTCATAAGTTTTCGTGACAATTTTCTTTGAAAATTTTGAATTTTCGCCGCTTTTTGTTTTTTGACAGACTGTAGACAGTCATCGGCTTTTATTGTGTGTTTTTGGACAGGTTTTTCAGTGTTTCACAGGTGGATAGTGTGCGCAGTGACGCTCCGCGTCGTTTGACTACTCGCACCGACATATAGGATCAATTTTCGCCGGTTGTTTTTCAAATTTTCCAAAAAGTTTTCACCAGACTTCAATAATTACAGTATTTTGCATATTTTTCCAAATTTACGCAAGTAACCGGTGGTTGTAATACCTCTGGGGGCTCGTAC
This sequence comes from Cybosia mesomella, assembly GCA_946251805.1. Classification (NCBI taxonomy): domain Eukaryota; kingdom Metazoa; phylum Arthropoda; class Insecta; order Lepidoptera; family Erebidae; genus Cybosia; species Cybosia mesomella. The sequence continues at coordinate 37,129,960 of OX276396.1, read as the reverse complement.
CACCCAGGCCTACACGCCTGTACGACTTTCCACCAACATCCCCTTGGTATACATACACTTCCACGCGGCTTACCCCGTTGGTTTTAAAACTTAAATTTCTAAAGAAAATTCTATAGGTCCCTATTGAGATACATACACCAGTGGATGCGCCAAGGGCCCCCGCGTCGATCGCCACCACTCGCGTTATCCTGGGACTTATAGTTTTTCTGATAATTAGCAAAAATTTACATTTCTATTAATATCTCGAAATTTCATCATAAAAGGTCCAGCCGATCTCCACATCGCCTTCTGCGCCTCGACGCCCCGCGTCTTTTGACGCCACCCGCGTCCCGCTGCGACCTATACTTTCGGCACAAACTTGCAATTTTCTAGTTTCTATACATATAACTAGGTATATAACTCACAGCGAAATCCACCTAAGCGATCCTATTCCAGAGTGTTTTGGACTTTTTGAGATCCTTAAACTGAGCATATATATAGGTTGTGATACATTAAAAGAAGCGTACGGCCGAGCTCTTTCACGCTCATAAGTTTTCGTGACAATTTTCTTTGAAAATTTTGAATTTTCGCCGCTTTTTGTTTTTTGACAGACTGTAGACAGTCATCGGCTTTTATTGTGTGTTTTTGGACAGGTTTTTCAGTGTTTCACAGGTGGATAGTGTGCGCAGTGACGCTCCGCGTCGTTTGACTACTCGCACCGACACATAGGATCAATTTTCGCCGGTTGTTTTTCAAATTTTCTAAAAAGTTTTCACCAGACTTCAATAATTACAGTATTTTGCATATTTTTCCAAATTTACGCAAGTAACCGGTGGTTGTAATACCTCTGGGGGCTCGTACCACCCACGCCTACACGCCTGTACGACTTTCCACCAACATCCCCTCGGTATACATACACTTCCACGCGGCTTACCCCGTTGGTTTTAAAACTTAAATTTCTGAAGAAAATTCTATAGGTCCCTATTGAGATACATACACCAGTGGATGCGCCAAGGGCCCCCGCGTCGATCGCCACCACTCGGGTTATCCTGGGACTTATAGTTTTTCTGATAATTAGCAAAAATTTACATTTCTATTAATATCTCGAAATTTCATCATAAAAGGTCCAGCCGATCTCCACATCGCCTTCTGCGCCTCGACGCCCCGCGTCTTTTGACGCCACCCGCGTCCCGCTGCGACCTATACTTTCGGCACAAACTTGCAATTTTCTAGTTTCTATACATATAACTAGGTATATAACTCACAGCGAAATCCACCTAAGCGATCCTATTCCAGAGTGTTTTGGACTTTTTGAGATCCTTAAACTGAGCATATATATAGGTTGTGATACATTAAAAGAAGCGTACGGCCGAGCTCTTTCACGCTCATAAGTTTTCGTGACAATTTTCTTTGAAAATTTTGAATTTTCGCCGCTTTTTGTTTTTTGACAGACTGTAGACAGTCATCGGCTTTTATTGTGTGTTTTTGGACAGGTTTTTCAGTGTTTCACAGGTGGATAGTGTGCGCAGTGACGCTCCGCGTCGTTTGACTACTCGCACCGACACATAGGATCAATTTTCGCCGGTTGTTTTTCAAATTTTCTAAAAAGTTTTCACCAGACTTCAATAATTACAGTATTTTGCATATTTTTCCAAATTTACGCAAGTAACCGGTGGTTGTAATACCTCTGGGGGCTCGTACCACCCACGCCTACACGCCTGTACGACTTTCCACCAACATCCCCTCGGTATACATACACTTCCACGCGGCTTACCCCGTTGGTTTTAAAACTTAAATTTCTGAAGAAAATTCTATAGGTCCCTATTGAGATACATACACCAGTGGATGCGCCAAGGGCCCCCGCGTCGATCGCCACCACTCGGGTTATCCTGGGACTTATAGTTTTTCTGATAATTAGCAAAAATTTACATTTCTATTAATATCTCGAAATTTCATCATAAAAGGTCCAGCCGATCTCCACATCGCCTTCTGCGCCTCGACGCCCCGCGTCTTTTGACGCCACCCGCGTCCCGCTGCGACCTATACTTTCGGCACAAACTTGCAATTTTCTAGTTTCTATACATATAACTAGGTATATAACTCACAGCGAAATCCACCTAAGCGATCCTATTCCAGAGTGTTTTGGACTTTTTGAGATCCTTAAACTGAGCATATATATAGGTTGTGATACATTAAAAGAAGCGTACGGCCGAGCTCTTTCACGCTCATAAGTTTTCGTGACAATTTTCTTTGAAAATTTTGAATTTTCGCCGCTTTTTGTTTTTTGACAGACTGTAGACAGTCATCGGCTTTTATTGTGTGTTTTTGGACAGGTTTTTCAGTGTTTCACAGGTGGATAGTGTGCGCAGTGACGCTCCGCGTCGTTTGACTACTCGCACCGACACATAGGATCAATTTTCGCCGGTTGTTTTTCAAATTTTCTAAAAAGTTTTCACCAGACTTCAATAATTACAGTATTTTGCATATTTTTCCAAATTTACGCAAGTAACCGGTGGTTGTAATACCTCTGGGGGCTCGTACCACCCAGGCCTACACGCCTGTACGACTTTCCACCAACATCCCCTTGGTATACATACACTTCCACGCGGCTTACCCCGTTGGTTTTAAAACTTAAATTTCTAAAGAAAATTCTATAGGTCCCTATTGAGATACATACACCAGTGGATGCGCCAAGGGCCCCCGCGTCGATCGCCACCACTCGCGTTATCCTGGGACTTATAGTTTTTCTGATAATTAGCAAAAATTTACATTTCTATTAATATCTCGAAATTTCATCATAAAAGGTCCAGCCGATCTCCACATCGCCTTCTGCGCCTCGACGCCCCGCGTCTTTTGACGCCACCCGCGTCCCGCTGCGACCTATACTTTCGGCACAAACTTGCAATTTTCTAGTTTCTATACATATAACTAGGTATATAACTCACAGCGAAATCCACCTAAGCGATCCTATTCCAGAGTGTTTTGGACTTTTTGAGATCCTTAAACTGAGCATATATATAGGTTGTGATACATTAAAAGAAGCGTACGGCCGAGCTCTTTCACGCTCATAAGTTTTCGTGACAATTTTCTTTGAAAATTTTGAATTTTCGCCGCTTTTTGTTTTTTGACAGACTGTAGACAGTCATCGGCTTTTATTGTGTGTTTTTGGACAGGTTTTTCAGTGTTTCACAGGTGGATAGTGTGCGCAGTGACGCTCCGCGTCGTTTGACTACTCGCACCGACACATAGGATCAATTTTCGCCGGTTGTTTTTCAAATTTTCTAAAAAGTTTTCACCAGACTTCAATAATTACAGTATTTTGCATATTTTTCCAAATTTACGCAAGTAACCGGTGGTTGTAATACCTCTGGGGGCTCGTACCACCCACGCCTACACGCCTGTACGACTTTCCACCAACATCCCCTCGGTATACATACACTTCCACGCGGCTTACCCCGTTGGTTTTAAAACTTAAATTTCTGAAGAAAATTCTATAGGTCCCTATTGAGATACATACACCAGTGGATGCGCCAAGGGCCCCCGCGTCGATCGCCACCACTCGGGTTATCCTGGGACTTATAGTTTTTCTGATAATTAGCAAAAATTTACATTTCTATTAATATCTCGAAATTTCATCATAAAAGGTCCAGCCGATCTCCACATCGCCTTCTGCGCCTCGACGCCCCGCGTCTTTTGACGCCACCCGCGTCCCGCTGCGACCTATACTTTCGGCACAAACTTGCAATTTTCTAGTTTCTATACATATAACTAGGTATATAACTCACAGCGAAATCCACCTAAGCGATCCTATTCCAGAGTGTTTTGGACTTTTTGAGATCCTTAAACTGAGCATATATATAGGTTGTGATACATTAAAAGAAGCGTACGGCCGAGCTCTTTCACGCTCATAAGTTTTCGTGACAATTTTCTTTGAAAATTTTGAATTTTCGCCGCTTTTTGTTTTTTGACAGACTGTAGACAGTCATCGGCTTTTATTGTGTGTTTTTGGACAGGTTTTTCAGTGTTTCACAGGTGGATAGTGTGCGCAGTGACGCTCCGCGTCGTTTGACTACTCGCACCGACACATAGGATCAATTTTCGCCGGTTGTTTTTCAAATTTTCTAAAAAGTTTTCACCAGACTTCAATAATTACAGTATTTTGCATATTTTTCCAAATTTACGCAAGTAACCGGTGGTTGTAATACCTCTGGGGGCTCGTACCACCCACGCCTACACGCCTGTACGACTTTCCACCAACATCCCCTCGGTATACATACACTTCCACGCGGCTTACCCCGTTGGTTTTAAAACTTAAATTTCTGAAGAAAATTCTATAGGTCCCTATTGAGATACATACACCAGTGGATGCGCCAAGGGCCCCCGCGTCGATCGCCACCACTCGGGTTATCCTGGGACTTATAGTTTTTCTGATAATTAGCAAAAATTTACATTTCTATTAATATCTCGAAATTTCATCATAAAAGGTCCAGCCGATCTCCACATCGCCTTCTGCGCCTCGACGCCCCGCGTCTTTTGACGCCACCCGCGTCCCGCTGCGACCTATACTTTCGGCACAAACTTGCAATTTTCTAGTTTCTATACATATAACTAGGTATATAACTCACAGCGAAATCCACCTAAGCGATCCTATTCCAGAGTGTTTTGGACTTTTTGAGATCCTTAAACTGAGCATATATATAGGTTGTGATACATTAAAAGAAGCGTACGGCCGAGCTCTTTCACGCTCATAAGTTTTCGTGACAATTTTCTTTGAAAATTTTGAATTTTCGCCGCTTTTTGTTTTTTGACAGACTGTAGACAGTCATCGGCTTTTATTGTGTGTTTTTGGACAGGTTTTTCAGTGTTTCACAGGTGGATAGTGTGCGCAGTGACGCTCCGCGTCGTTTGACTACTCGCACCGACACATAGGATCAATTTTCGCCGGTTGTTTTTCAAATTTTCTAAAAAGTTTTCACCAGACTTCAATAATTACAGTATTTTGCATATTTTTCCAAATTTACGCAAGTAACCGGTGGTTGTAATACCTCTGGGGGCTCGTACCACCCAGGCCTACACGCCTGTACGACTTTCCACCAACATCCCCTTGGTATACATACACTTCCACGCGGCTTACCCCGTTGGTTTTAAAACTTAAATTTCTAAAGAAAATTCTATAGGTCCCTATTGAGATACATACACCAGTGGATGCGCCAAGGGCCCCCGCGTCGATCGCCACCACTCGCGTTATCCTGGGACTTATAGTTTTTCTGATAATTAGCAAAAATTTACATTTCTATTAATATCTCGAAATTTCATCATAAAAGGTCCAGCCGATCTCCACATCGCCTTCTGCGCCTCGACGCCCCGCGTCTTTTGACGCCACCCGCGTCCCGCTGCGACCTATACTTTCGGCACAAACTTGCAATTTTCTAGTTTCTATACATATAACTAGGTATATAACTCACAGCGAAATCCACCTAAGCGATCCTATTCCAGAGTGTTTTGGACTTTTTGAGATCCTTAAACTGAGCATATATATAGGTTGTGATACATTAAAAGAAGCGTACGGCCGAGCTCTTTCACGCTCATAAGTTTTCGTGACAATTTTCTTTGAAAATTTTGAATTTTCGCCGCTTTTTGTTTTTTGACAGACTGTAGACAGTCATCGGCTTTTATTGTGTGTTTTTGGACAGGTTTTTCAGTGTTTCACAGGTGGATAGTGTGCGCAGTGACGCTCCGCGTCGTTTGACTACTCGCACCGACACATAGGATCAATTTTCGCCGGTTGTTTTTCAAATTTTCTAAAAAGTTTTCACCAGACTTCAATAATTACAGTATTTTGCATATTTTTCCAAATTTACGCAAGTAACCGGTGGTTGTAATACCTCTGGGGGCTCGTACCACCCAGGCCTACACGCCTGTACGACTTTCCACCAACATCCCCTTGGTATACATACACTTCCACGCGGCTTACCCCGTTGGTTTTAAAACTTAAATTTCTAAAGAAAATTCTATAGGTCCCTATTGAGATACATACACCAGTGGATGCGCCAAGGGCCCCCGCGTCGATCGCCACCACTCGCGTTATCCTGGGACTTATAGTTTTTCTGATAATTAGCAAAAATTTACATTTCTATTAATATCTCGAAATTTCATCATAAAAGGTCCAGCCGATCTCCACATCGCCTTCTGCGCCTCGACGCCCCGCGTCTTTTGACGCCACCCGCGTCCCGCTGCGACCTATACTTTCGGCACAAACTTGCAATTTTCTAGTTTCTATACATATAACTAGGTATATAACTCACAGCGAAATCCACCTAAGCGATCCTATTCCAGAGTGTTTTGGACTTTTTGAGATCCTTAAACTGAGCATATATATAGGTTGTGATACATTAAAAGAAGCGTACGGCCGAGCTCTTTCACGCTCATAAGTTTTCGTGACAATTTTCTTTGAAAATTTTGAATTTTCGCCGCTTTTTGTTTTTTGACAGACTGTAGACAGTCATCGGCTTTTATTGTGTGTTTTTGGACAGGTTTTTCAGTGTTTCACAGGTGGATAGTGTGCGCAGTGACGCTCCGCGTCGTTTGACTACTCGCACCGACACATAGGATCAATTTTCGCCGGTTGTTTTTCAAATTTTCTAAAAAGTTTTCACCAGACTTCAATAATTACAGTATTTTGCATATTTTTCCAAATTTACGCAAGTAACCGGTGGTTGTAATACCTCTGGGGGCTCGTACCACCCACGCCTACACGCCTGTACGACTTTCCACCAACATCCCCTCGGTATACATACACTTCCACGCGGCTTACCCCGTTGGTTTTAAAACTTAAATTTCTGAAGAAAATTCTATAGGTCCCTATTGAGATACATACACCAGTGGATGCGCCAAGGGCCCCCGCGTCGATCGCCACCACTCGGGTTATCCTGGGACTTATAGTTTTTCTGATAATTAGCAAAAATTTACATTTCTATTAATATCTCGAAATTTCATCATAAAAGGTCCAGCCGATCTCCACATCGCCTTCTGCGCCTCGACGCCCCGCGTCTTTTGACGCCACCCGCGTCCCGCTGCGACCTATACTTTCGGCACAAACTTGCAATTTTCTAGTTTCTATACATATAACTAGGTATATAACTCACAGCGAAATCCACCTAAGCGATCCTATTCCAGAGTGTTTTGGACTTTTTGAGATCCTTAAACTGAGCATATATATAGGTTGTGATACATTAAAAGAAGCGTACGGCCGAGCTCTTTCACGCTCATAAGTTTTCGTGACAATTTTCTTTGAAAATTTTGAATTTTCGCCGCTTTTTGTTTTTTGACAGACTGTAGACAGTCATCGGCTTTTATTGTGTGTTTTTGGACAGGTTTTTCAGTGTTTCACAGGTGGATAGTGTGCGCAGTGACGCTCCGCGTCGTTTGACTACTCGCACCGACACATAGGATCAATTTTCGCCGGTTGTTTTTCAAATTTTCTAAAAAGTTTTCACCAGACTTCAATAATTACAGTATTTTGCATATTTTTCCAAATTTACGCAAGTAACCGGTGGTTGTAATACCTCTGGGGGCTCGTACCACCCACGCCTACACGCCTGTACGACTTTCCACCAACATCCCCTCGGTATACATACACTTCCACGCGGCTTACCCCGTTGGTTTTAAAACTTAAATTTCTGAAGAAAATTCTATAGGTCCCTATTGAGATACATACACCAGTGGATGCGCCAAGGGCCCCCGCGTCGATCGCCACCACTCGGGTTATCCTGGGACTTATAGTTTTTCTGATAATTAGCAAAAATTTACATTTCTATTAATATCTCGAAATTTCATCATAAAAGGTCCAGCCGATCTCCACATCGCCTTCTGCGCCTCGACGCCCCGCGTCTTTTGACGCCACCCGCGTCCCGCTGCGACCTATACTTTCGGCACAAACTTGCAATTTTCTAGTTTCTATACATATAACTAGGTATATAACTCACAGCGAAATCCACCTAAGCGATCCTATTCCAGAGTGTTTTGGACTTTTTGAGATCCTTAAACTGAGCATATATATAGGTTGTGATACATTAAAAGAAGCGTACGGCCGAGCTCTTTCACGCTCATAAGTTTTCGTGACAATTTTCTTTGAAAATTTTGAATTTTCGCCGCTTTTTGTTTTTTGACAGACTGTAGACAGTCATCGGCTTTTATTGTGTGTTTTTGGACAGGTTTTTCAGTGTTTCACAGGTGGATAGTGTGCGCAGTGACGCTCCGCGTCGTTTGACTACTCGCACCGACACATAGGATCAATTTTCGCCGGTTGTTTTTCAAATTTTCTAAAAAGTTTTCACCAGACTTCAATAATTACAGTATTTTGCATATTTTTCCAAATTTACGCAAGTAACCGGTGGTTGTAATACCTCTGGGGGCTCGTACCACCCAGGCCTACACGCCTGTACGACTTTCCACCAACATCCCCTTGGTATACATACACTTCCACGCGGCTTACCCCGTTGGTTTTAAAACTTAAATTTCTAAAGAAAATTCTATAGGTCCCTATTGAGATACATACACCAGTGGATGCGCCAAGGGCCCCCGCGTCGATCGCCACCACTCGCGTTATCCTGGGACTTATAGTTTTTCTGATAATTAGCAAAAATTTACATTTCTATTAATATCTCGAAATTTCATCATAAAAGGTCCAGCCGATCTCCACATCGCCTTCTGCGCCTCGACGCCCCGCGTCTTTTGACGCCACCCGCGTCCCGCTGCGACCTATACTTTCGGCACAAACTTGCAATTTTCTAGTTTCTATACATATAACTAGGTATATAACTCACAGCGAAATCCACCTAAGCGATCCTATTCCAGAGTGTTTTGGACTTTTTGAGATCCTTAAACTGAGCATATATATAGGTTGTGATACATTAAAAGAAGCGTACGGCCGAGCTCTTTCACGCTCATAAGTTTTCGTGACAATTTTCTTTGAAAATTTTGAATTTTCGCCGCTTTTTGTTTTTTGACAGACTGTAGACAGTCATCGGCTTTTATTGTGTGTTTTTGGACAGGTTTTTCAGTGTTTCACAGGTGGATAGTGTGCGCAGTGACGCTCCGCGTCGTTTGACTACTCGCACCGACACATAGGATCAATTTTCGCCGGTTGTTTTTCAAATTTTCTAAAAAGTTTTCACCAGACTTCAATAATTACAGTATTTTGCATATTTTTCCAAATTTACGCAAGTAACCGGTGGTTGTAATACCTCTGGGGGCTCGTACCACCCACGCCTACACGCCTGTACGACTTTCCACCAACATCCCCTCGGTATACATACACTTCCACGCGGCTTACCCCGTTGGTTTTAAAACTTAAATTTCTGAAGAAAATTCTATAGGTCCCTATTGAGATACATACACCAGTGGATGCGCCAAGGGCCCCCGCGTCGATCGCCACCACTCGGGTTATCCTGGGACTTATAGTTTTTCTGATAATTAGCAAAAATTTACATTTCTATTAATATCTCGAAATTTCATCATAAAAGGTCCAGCCGATCTCCACATCGCCTTCTGCGCCTCGACGCCCCGCGTCTTTTGACGCCACCCGCGTCCCGCTGCGACCTATACTTTCGGCACAAACTTGCAATTTTCTAGTTTCTATACATATAACTAGGTATATAACTCACAGCGAAATCCACCTAAGCGATCCTATTCCAGAGTGTTTTGGACTTTTTGAGATCCTTAAACTGAGCATATATATAGGTTGTGATACATTAAAAGAAGCGTACGGCCGAGCTCTTTCACGCTCATAAGTTTTCGTGACAATTTTCTTTGAAAATTTTGAATTTTCGCCGCTTTTTGTTTTTTGACAGACTGTAGACAGTCATCGGCTTTTATTGTGTGTTTTTGGACAGGTTTTTCAGTGTTTCACAGGTGGATAGTGTGCGCAGTGACGCTCCGCGTCGTTTGACTACTCGCACCGACACATAGGATCAATTTTCGCCGGTTGTTTTTCAAATTTTCTAAAAAGTTTTCACCAGACTTCAATAATTACAGTATTTTGCATATTTTTCCAAATTTACGCAAGTAACCGGTGGTTGTAATACCTCTGGGGGCTCGTACCACCCACGCCTACACGCCTGTACGACTTTCCACCAACATCCCCTCGGTATACATACACTTCCACGCGGCTTACCCCGTTGGTTTTAAAACTTAAATTTCTGAAGAAAATTCTATAGGTCCCTATTGAGATACATACACCAGTGGATGCGCCAAGGGCCCCCGCGTCGATCGCCACCACTCGGGTTATCCTGGGACTTATAGTTTTTCTGATAATTAGCAAAAATTTACATTTCTATTAATATCTCGAAATTTCATCATAAAAGGTCCAGCCGATCTCCACATCGCCTTCTGCGCCTCGACGCCCCGCGTCTTTTGACGCCACCCGCGTCCCGCTGCGACCTATACTTTCGGCACAAACTTGCAATTTTCTAGTTTCTATACATATAACTAGGTATATAACTCACAGCGAAATCCACCTAAGCGATCCTATTCCAGAGTGTTTTGGACTTTTTGAGATCCTTAAACTGAGCATATATATAGGTTGTGATACATTAAAAGAAGCGTACGGCCGAGCTCTTTCACGCTCATAAGTTTTCGTGACAATTTTCTTTGAAAATTTTGAATTTTCGCCGCTTTTTGTTTTTTGACAGACTGTAGACAGTCATCGGCTTTTATTGTGTGTTTTTGGACAGGTTTTTCAGTGTTTCACAGGTGGATAGTGTGCGCAGTGACGCTCCGCGTCGTTTGACTACTCGCACCGACACATAGGATCAATTTTCGCCGGTTGTTTTTCAAATTTTCTAAAAAGTTTTCACCAGACTTCAATAATTACAGTATTTTGCATATTTTTCCAAATTTACGCAAGTAACCGGTGGTTGTAATACCTCTGGGGGCTCGTACCACCCAGGCCTACACGCCTGTACGACTTTCCACCAACATCCCCTTGGTATACATACACTTCCACGCGGCTTACCCCGTTGGTTTTAAAACTTAAATTTCTAAAGAAAATTCTATAGGTCCCTATTGAGATACATACACCAGTGGATGCGCCAAGGGCCCCCGCGTCGATCGCCACCACTCGCGTTATCCTGGGACTTATAGTTTTTCTGATAATTAGCAAAAATTTACATTTCTATTAATATCTCGAAATTTCATCATAAAAGGTCCAGCCGATCTCCACATCGCCTTCTGCGCCTCGACGCCCCGCGTCTTTTGACGCCACCCGCGTCCCGCTGCGACCTATACTTTCGGCACAAACTTGCAATTTTCTAGTTTCTATACATATAACTAGGTATATAACTCACAGCGAAATCCACCTAAGCGATCCTATTCCAGAGTGTTTTGGACTTTTTGAGATCCTTAAACTGAGCATATATATAGGTTGTGATACATTAAAAGAAGCGTACGGCCGAGCTCTTTCACGCTCATAAGTTTTCGTGACAATTTTCTTTGAAAATTTTGAATTTTCGCCGCTTTTTGTTTTTTGACAGACTGTAGACAGTCATCGGCTTTTATTGTGTGTTTTTGGACAGGTTTTTCAGTGTTTCACAGGTGGATAGTGTGCGCAGTGACGCTCCGCGTCGTTTGACTACTCGCACCGACACATAGGATCAATTTTCGCCGGTTGTTTTTCAAATTTTCTAAAAAGTTTTCACCAGACTTCAATAATTACAGTATTTTGCATATTTTTCCAAATTTACGCAAGTAACCGGTGGTTGTAATACCTCTGGGGGCTCGTACCACCCACGCCTACACGCCTGTACGACTTTCCACCAACATCCCCTCGGTATACATACACTTCCACGCGGCTTACCCCGTTGGTTTTAAAACTTAAATTTCTGAAGAAAATTCTATAGGTCCCTATTGAGATACATACACCAGTGGATGCGCCAAGGGCCCCCGCGTCGATCGCCACCACTCGGGTTATCCTGGGACTTATAGTTTTTCTGATAATTAGCAAAAATTTACATTTCTATTAATATCTCGAAATTTCATCATAAAAGGTCCAGCCGATCTCCACATCGCCTTCTGCGCCTCGACGCCCCGCGTCTTTTGACGCCACCCGCGTCCCGCTGCGACCTATACTTTCGGCACAAACTTGCAATTTTCTAGTTTCTATACATATAACTAGGTATATAACTCACAGCGAAATCCACCTAAGCGATCCTATTCCAGAGTGTTTTGGACTTTTTGAGATCCTTAAACTGAGCATATATATAGGTTGTGATACATTAAAAGAAGCGTACGGCCGAGCTCTTTCACGCTCATAAGTTTTCGTGACAATTTTCTTTGAAAATTTTGAATTTTCGCCGCTTTTTGTTTTTTGACAGACTGTAGACAGTCATCGGCTTTTATTGTGTGTTTTTGGACAGGTTTTTCAGTGTTTCACAGGTGGATAGTGTGCGCAGTGACGCTCCGCGTCGTTTGACTACTCGCACCGACACATAGGATCAATTTTCGCCGGTTGTTTTTCAAATTTTCTAAAAAGTTTTCACCAGACTTCAATAATTACAGTATTTTGCATATTTTTCCAAATTTACGCAAGTAACCGGTGGTTGTAATACCTCTGGGGGCTCGTACCACCCACGCCTACACGCCTGTACGACTTTCCACCAACATCCCCTCGGTATACATACACTTCCACGCGGCTTACCCCGTTGGTTTTAAAACTTAAATTTCTGAAGAAAATTCTATAGGTCCCTATTGAGATACATACACCAGTGGATGCGCCAAGGGCCCCCGCGTCGATCGCCACCACTCGGGTTATCCTGGGACTTATAGTTTTTCTGATAATTAGCAAAAATTTACATTTCTATTAATATCTCGAAATTTCATCATAAAAGGTCCAGCCGATCTCCACATCGCCTTCTGCGCCTCGACGCCCCGCGTCTTTTGACGCCACCCGCGTCCCGCTGCGACCTATACTTTCGGCACAAACTTGCAATTTTCTAGTTTCTATACATATAACTAGGTATATAACTCACAGCGAAATCCACCTAAGCGATCCTATTCCAGAGTGTTTTGGACTTTTTGAGATCCTTAAACTGAGCATATATATAGGTTGTGATACATTAAAAGAAGCGTACGGCCGAGCTCTTTCACGCTCATAAGTTTTCGTGACAATTTTCTTTGAAAATTTTGAATTTTCGCCGCTTTTTGTTTTTTGACAGACTGTAGACAGTCATCGGCTTTTATTGTGTGTTTTTGGACAGGTTTTTCAGTGTTTCACAGGTGGATAGTGTGCGCAGTGACGCTCCGCGTCGTTTGACTACTCGCACCGACACATAGGATCAATTTTCGCCGGTTGTTTTTCAAATTTTCTAAAAAGTTTTCACCAGACTTCAATAATTACAGTATTTTGCATATTTTTCCAAATTTACGCAAGTAACCGGTGGTTGTAATACCTCTGGGGGCTCGTACCACCCACGCCTACACGCCTGTACGACTTTCCACCAACATCCCCTCGGTATACATACACTTCCACGCGGCTTACCCCGTTGGTTTTAAAACTTAAATTTCTGAAGAAAATTCTATAGGTCCCTATTGAGATACATACACCAGTGGATGCGCCAAGGGCCCCCGCGTCGATCGCCACCACTCGGGTTATCCTGGGACTTATAGTTTTTCTGATAATTAGCAAAAATTTACATTTCTATTAATATCTCGAAATTTCATCATAAAAGGTCCAGCCGATCTCCACATCGCCTTCTGCGCCTCGACGCCCCGCGTCTTTTGACGCCACCCGCGTCCCGCTGCGACCTATACTTTCGGCACAAACTTGCAATTTTCTAGTTTCTATACATATAACTAGGTATATAACTCACAGCGAAATCCACCTAAGCGATCCTATTCCAGAGTGTTTTGGACTTTTTGAGATCCTTAAACTGAGCATATATATAGGTTGTGATACATTAAAAGAAGCGTACGGCCGAGCTCTTTCACGCTCATAAGTTTTCGTGACAATTTTCTTTGAAAATTTTGAATTTTCGCCGCTTTTTGTTTTTTGACAGACTGTAGACAGTCATCGGCTTTTATTGTGTGTTTTTGGACAGGTTTTTCAGTGTTTCACAGGTGGATAGTGTGCGCAGTGACGCTCCGCGTCGTTTGACTACTCGCACCGACACATAGGATCAATTTTCGCCGGTTGTTTTTCAAATTTTCTAAAAAGTTTTCACCAGACTTCAATAATTACAGTATTTTGCATATTTTTCCAAATTTACGCAAGTAACCGGTGGTTGTAATACCTCTGGGGGCTCGTACCACCCAGGCCTACACGCCTGTACGACTTTCCACCAACATCCCCTTGGTATACATACACTTCCACGCGGCTTACCCCGTTGGTTTTAAAACTTAAATTTCTAAAGAAAATTCTATAGGTCCCTATTGAGATACATACACCAGTGGATGCGCCAAGGGCCCCCGCGTCGATCGCCACCACTCGCGTTATCCTGGGACTTATAGTTTTTCTGATAATTAGCAAAAATTTACATTTCTATTAATATCTCGAAATTTCATCATAAAAGGTCCAGCCGATCTCCACATCGCCTTCTGCGCCTCGACGCCCCGCGTCTTTTGACGCCACCCGCGTCCCGCTGCGACCTATACTTTCGGCACAAACTTGCAATTTTCTAGTTTCTATACATATAACTAGGTATATAACTCACAGGGGTGCGACTGGTTGGAACACCTCCGCGTTTGGTGCACCCTGGGCAACGTGGGCGATGACGCATCATTGATTGCTCCTCTGGAGTAGCTGGCGTCAACGTCAACGGCCAAGAGTCCGACCGACCGGCCCTTCTCAGGGCCAGCTGACCCCATTGCACGAGGGGGTCGGGGTATGGCGGGCCTGCAAGGCCCGCGGTGGTGGTCGCTCCAGGTACCCCTCTGCTGTTATCAGAGGAGACACTGCGAGCGACGTGTTGATCCGAGGGGATCAGGGGACGGGTCGGCCCACTGCTAACGCAGGGGCCGACGGGCACTTGTGCCGCCGCCGGTGAGAGAGGACTAGCCATCCTCTCGCGTTCCGTAATCGGTAGGTGATCAGCAACGACCTAACTGGTGGCTCCAGAAGGGTACGCTGTGATCTTGCTGACCGGAGGGCTTGCCTTTATTGGCCGGCCCACGACAAGGAAAAGTCTATAACACCCGACAGCCAAGTCGTAAAAACCTATGGATACCAGCCGACCTCCATAGTATATAGGCTTATCCAGGTGCAGGGGGCACCACCTGGATGGACCACCTTTCCCCCATACTCGTGGGATATGCTATGGACTACATAACTATTCAAAAAAATGACAAGGATCGATCAACTCAAAACGACAATGGCAAGAAAAAGGACGACGAAAAGGACGTAGTCTGCGCGGAGATCGCGCAGCTATCAAGCGTGGAGGTAGCGCCAAACACCTCGGCGGTGTCGGAGAAATTCGACACCGCCAACGAGCGAAGCAGGGCGAGCAGCCCGGCGGGTCTGGGCGTTCCGCGGACCCGTAAGCGCAGGAGACGCGCTAAGGCTGGGGCGGGGGGGGACGTTTCGGACGAGGACTTTACCCTCACCGGGACGACCTCCTCCTCCAGCAGCGACGAGGCGGCGAAGCCGGCGTCCAAGGTGGCTGCTGGCCGCCGAGGGGCGCGTGGTGGCGTGAGGGGTGGGCAATCCACCCGAGCCCCCTCGGCTCTTGGAAGGGCTGCGGGAAAGTCACCGTCGAGGCCTTCCACCTCGGCGGTGCCGGAGCCGAGCGGTGGGACGCGGTCTCTCTTGGAGAAACTCCAGAGGGTGACCGCGTCGTTCCGGGGGTCCCCAAGCCCTGAGCAAGAGGCGATGTTGAGCATTGTGCTCGACATCGCCTCCGAGAATGAGGGCCTGGCGGCGCAGCTGGCCGAGTCCCGTCGGGAGACGGCTCGACTAGCTGCAGCCGTCGAGGAGCTCAAGAGGGGGATGGCGAGCTCGGTTCAAACGGCGCAGCGGGTGCAACCGGCGGAGCCGGCGCGCGCGACTCGCTCGTCCGCGAGTCGGTCAGCGCAGCCTGTGCTGTCGGCGCGGCCGGAGCGGCCGGTGCAACCGGCCCAGCAGCCGGCACAGTCGGTGCGGCCGGCGCAGCCAAGGGCACCGCCGGCTGAGTCCTGGCTCCCCTACATGGAGGCGCTGGAGGAGAGGATGATGTGTCGGATGGAGGCCCTAATGGACTCCATCCGCCGTCCGCCTCTGGCGCCACCAGCGGCCGTCTACGCGGCTGTAGCCAAGAGGGGCCCCACCCGCCCGGCTGCGGGTGCGGTTGTGACATTACCGGAGCCGACTCCTCCTCAGCCCCCTCCCGCTCAGGGTAAGGGGAAGGGCAAAGGCAAGGGGAAGGGCAAGGGGAAGACGTCCCCAGCCCTGGCCCCAGCCCCAGCCCCAGCCGTGGTTCCGGCCACCTCCACCCCATTGGAAGGGGGCTGGGAGGTGGCTGGAGCCAACAAGAAGAGGCGGAAGGCCGCCAAGAAGGCCGCCAAGAAGGCCAGGAAGGCCGCGGCCGCCGCGAAGACAGCGCCGGGGAAGCTCCGTGCCCCTCGTACCGCGGCCGTCGTCGTCACCCTGACGGCGGAGGCAGCGGGTAGGGGCATGGGGTATGCCGAGGTGTTGGCCAAAGTTAAGGCCAACGTAGACCTCAAGGCCCTCGAGATCCCGGGTGTCCGGTGCAAGAGCACACGGACGGGAGCCCGGCTTCTTGAGGTCCCTGGCGCCGCCAGTGGCCCCAAGGCCGACGCCCTAGCGGCTCGGCTGAGGGAGTCGCTGGACGCAGCCGACGTCCGGGTGTCCAGGCCCATTAAATGCGCAGAAGTGCGCATTACGGGCCTGGACGACTCCGTCACGGCAGAAGAGCTCAGGCTCGCCGTGGCGGAGGCCGGGGACTGCTCCCCGGACACAGTAAAGGCCGGAGCTATACGCTTCGGCCGCGGTGGACAGGGGGCAGCAGTTGTCGGCTGCCCTATCGCGGCGGCCCAAAAGGTCGCAGACGGGCGGAGCCTCCTGGTGGGAGGCTTCCTGAGGGCGCAGGCACGGCTCCTGCAGGCCCGACCGGCCAGGTGCTTCAGGTGCCTGTCGGTGGGCCATGTGGGGGTGCACTGCACGGCGGAAGTGACGGCGGGTGACCGTTGCTTCCGCTGTGGCCAACCCGGTCACAAGGCCGGCACTTGCGATGCCCCGCTGCACTGCTTTAGGTGTGCAGCGGGAGGCAAGCCGGCCGACCACAGGGTTGGCAGCAAGGCCTGCGCCGGAGGGGAGCCGAAGCCGGGAGGCCGGCCTTCCGCCTCCAGTTCGCAGCGGGATGCGGAGATGGGGGTTCCATAATGGATCCTCAACTCCGCATCCTGCAGGTGAACGTTGGCCACGGTGCCCATGCTCAGGATCTTCTGCGCCAGAGCATGGCACAGTGGGCCATAAATGTCGCCGCTGTCGCCGACCCATACACCCACCGGTTCCTCGGGCCTACCTGGGAAACCGCGCTGGATGGGTCGGCGGCACTGGTGCACAACCCTGCCGCCGGCAGCCCCCCTCTTGCCGTCGTTGCAAGGGGACCCGGCTGCGTGGCGGCGGCGGTTGGGGATATAGCGGTCGTGGCCGCTTATATCACGCCGAACCGAGACCAAGCTGCATATGAGCAGTGGCTCCGTCAGCTGGCCGTCGTCGTCAATGCCTGCCAGCCCCGTCCGGTCCTTGTGCTCGGGGACTTCAACGCCTGGTCGTATGCCTGGGGTTCCCGACACGAAAGGGGCGCGACGGGGCATAGAGGCAGGGCACTGGTGGACTGGGCCGCACGACTCGGCCTAGTCCTCCTAAATCGGGGAGCCGTGGACACGTTCGTGACCTCGAGGGGTAGCTCCATCGTGGACCTATCGTTCGCGAGCCCCTCGTTGGCGCAACGTGTTCAGGGCTGGCGCGTCGTTTTGGGGGAGGACACAAGTTCGGATCACCGATACATTCGGTTTGACGTGTCCCCCCCTGCGAGCGACGCGCCGGCTGCACCGGCTCCACCCGAGCCACGTTGGGCGCTTAAGCGACTTGATCGGGAGCTCCTCCTGGAAGCCGCCATCGTACAGGCCTGGGCCCCTGCGCCGGACAGGCCTGTCTGCATAGACGATGAGGCGGAGTGGTTCCGGGAGGCCATGACCCGTGTCTGTGACGCGGCGATGCCTAGGGCTCCGCCCTATAATCCGAGGGGTCAGGTCTACTGGTGGTCGTCGGAGATCGCGCAGCTCAGACGGGGCTGCGTGATCACGCACCGCCGGTGGGCCCGATTCCGCAGGAGGCGTCGCCGCCCCGCAGATGCGGAGGCCCGAGAGGCGGAGTTGTACGAGGGATACAGGGAGGCCAGACGAGCCCTCCGAGCGGAGATAAGGCGTTCCAAACGGGACGCCTTCCGCGAGCTGCTGGAGACGCTGGAGCGGGACCCTTGGGGGCGGCCCTACCGGATGGTGAGGGGCAAGCTGCGCCCCAAGGCCCCGCCGTTAACCCGGTGTCTCCAGCCGGATCTGCTCGGAGGAGTTGTTGGCTCCCTGTTCCCAGCGCGGGCGGTGGAACATGTTCCACCGCGGATGACTCCGCCTCGGTTGCGCATGGCGCCCGACGTGGAAGACGACGACGTGCCCGAGGTCACTTGGGTAGAACTAGAGCTGGCGGTGAGAAGGCTAAGAGCCAAACACACCGCCCCGGGACCCGACGGCATTCCAGGCCGAGCGTGGGTCCTAGCTCTAGTCGACGACGCTCTCGAGCCCCGACTGAGAGGGCTTCTCAGCGCATGTTTGGAGCGGGGCCAGTTTCCGAAATTGTGGAAGACGGGGAAACTGGTCCTCATCCGAAAGGAGGGGCGCCCGGCGGACTCGCCGTCCGCCTACCGGCCCATAGTGTTGCTCGACGAGGTGTGCAAGCTCTTTGAAAGAGTAATTGCGAAGCGCCTCGTCGAGCACCTCTCAAGAGTGGGGCCGGACCTGGCGGATGGCCAATATGGCTTCCGCCAGAGGCGCTCCACCGTGGATGCCATCATGCGCGTGAGGGCTCTGGCGGAGGATGCAGTAGCCCGGGGTGAGGTGATGTTGGCGGTGTCCCTGGACATCGCCAACGCGTTCAACACCTTGCCCTGGAGTTGCATTAGGGAGGCGCTCGTGTATCACGAAGTGCCTCTCTACCTCCGCCGCATAGTCGGGGCGTATTTGACGGAGAGAGCCGTCATCTACCCAACAGTGACCGGTCTCGGTCGGCGTGAAATGTCGTGCGGTGTTCCACAGGGATCGGTCCTGGGGCCGCTCCTGTGGAACATCGGATACGACTGGGTGCTTCGCGGTGAGCTCGTAGGCGGTGCCGCCGTCACGTGCTACGCGGACGACACGCTCGTGACGGCGTGCGGGGCGACGTACCGCGAAGCGACCCGAAAGGCCACGACCGCGGTTGCCCAAGTCGTTAGGCGGATCCGGCGGCTGGGTCTCGAGGTGGCCCTGCATAAAACCGAGGCCCTGTTCTTCCATGGGCCTCGGAGCAAGCCACCCGAGGGATCCAGTCTCATCGTGGGAGGAAATCGCATCGGCATCAAGCCCCAAATGAAATATTTGGGGCTCGTGCTCGACGGCCGATGGGACTTCGGAGAGCACATCCGAAGTCTGGCCCCCAAATTGAAGGGCACAGCTCTTGCTCTGGCTCGGCTGTTGCCCAACATGAGGGGGCCCGATGACTCCTGCAGGAGACTCTACGCGGGGATCGTGCGGTCCATGGCCCTGTATGGGTGCCCAATATGGGCGGAGGCCCTGAGGACCAGAACTGTGCGGATGCTGCGCGCTCCGCAGCGGGTTCTGGCCATCAGGGTCATCCGAGGGTACCGCACGATCTCCTTCGAGGCGGCGAGTCTCCTTGCCGGAACTCCGCCATGGGACCTGGAAGCGAGAGCCCTTTCGCAACTGTACCAGTGGCGAAAGGAGGCGCGGGAGCAGGGATGGAACCCCGAGCCTCGAGAAATCGAGGCCGTGCAGTCCCAGCTCCGCCAGGCCATCGTGGTGGAGTGGAAGGAACGACTTGGGCAACCAAGCGCAGGGCACGCCGCAATAGCGGCGGTAAGGCCCATCATGGAGGATTGGCTGGAGAGGCGACACGGAAGCCTCTCCTACCGACTGACGCAGGTGATCTCAGGGAAGGGGTGCTTCGGGGACCACCTGCATCGGATCAGGAAGGAGCCAACGCCTGAGTGTCATCACTGCGACGCGAGCGAGGACTCAGGGCTGCACACGCTGGCGGACTGCCCGGCGTGGGAGGCGCCGAGGCGTGACCTCGTGGCAGCCATCGGGGTGGGAGTCCTCTCGCTCGGCAACATGATTGCGGCAATGGTGCGGAGCGCGAGCGCGTGGGCCGCCGCCGCCTCCTTCTGCGAGCATGTAATGCTCGCGAAGGAGGTGGCGGAGCGCGCCCGGGAGAGACTTAGAACTCTCCCGGTCCGCCGAGCCCGCAACTTGCTCGCCGCGCGTCGCAGGCAACTCAGGCGCCGGAGGTCGCTTAACGACCTCCGTCCTCCATGAGCGCAGGCCTGGGGGTGGCGGGTGAGGCCACCTGTCACCCCAGCAGAAGCAGGCCGGGACGGTGGGGCGACTAGCGCCCCTCCCCCAAACCGGGGCAAGACGGGGACACCGTGGTTCCCAAACCCGAGGGGGCCATCTCGAAACCGGAGATGGCCCAGGGTCAGTCGGGGTGCGAGGGATATGCTCTATGGGCAACCTTACACCCCGGCGTCTGTAGACCCGAGACGGCGTGCGGTTTTAGTCGGTTCAAGCCCGACATAACCGCCCCCGCTGGCACGCGGGGGGGTATCCGAAGGGATTTCCGCACGAAAAAAAAAAAAAAAAAAAAAGGTATATAACTCACAGCGAAATCCACCTAAGCGATCCTATTCCAGAGTGTTTTGGACTTTTTGAGATCCTTAAACTGAGCATATATATAGGTTGTGATACATTAAAAGAAGCGTACGGCCGAGCTCTTTCACGCTCATAAGTTTTCGTGACAATTTTCTTTGAAAATTTTGAATTTTCGCCGCTTTTTGTTTTTTGACAGACTGTAGACAGTCATCGGCTTTTATTGTGTGTTTTTGGACAGGTTTTTCAGTGTTTCACAGGTGGATAGTGTGCGCAGTGACGCTCCGCGTCGTTTGACTACTCGCACCGACACATAGGATCAATTTTCGCCGGTTGTTTTTCAAATTTTCTAAAAAGTTTTCACCAGACTTCAATAATTACAGTATTTTGCATATTTTTCCAAATTTACGCAAGTAACCGGTGGTTGTAATACCTCTGGGGGCTCGTACCACCCACGCCTACACGCCTGTACGACTTTCCACCAACATCCCCTCGGTATACATACACTTCCACGCGGCTTACCCCGTTGGTTTTAAAACTTAAATTTCTGAAGAAAATTCTATAGGTCCCTATTGAGATACATACACCAGTGGATGCGCCAAGGGCCCCCGCGTCGATCGCCACCACTCGGGTTATCCTGGGACTTATAGTTTTTCTGATAATTAGCAAAAATTTACATTTCTATTAATATCTCGAAATTTCATCATAAAAGGTCCAGCCGATCTCCACATCGCCTTCTGCGCCTCGACGCCCCGCGTCTTTTGACGCCACCCGCGTCCCGCTGCGACCTATACTTTCGGCACAAACTTGCAATTTTCTAGTTTCTATACATATAACTAGGTATATAACTCACAGCGAAATCCACCTAAGCGATCCTATTCCAGAGTGTTTTGGACTTTTTGAGATCCTTAAACTGAGCATATATATAGGTTGTGATACATTAAAAGAAGCGTACGGCCGAGCTCTTTCACGCTCATAAGTTTTCGTGACAATTTTCTTTGAAAATTTTGAATTTTCGCCGCTTTTTGTTTTTTGACAGACTGTAGACAGTCATCGGCTTTTATTGTGTGTTTTTGGACAGGTTTTTCAGTGTTTCACAGGTGGATAGTGTGCGCAGTGACGCTCCGCGTCGTTTGACTACTCGCACCGACACATAGGATCAATTTTCGCCGGTTGTTTTTCAAATTTTCTAAAAAGTTTTCACCAGACTTCAATAATTACAGTATTTTGCATATTTTTCCAAATTTACGCAAGTAACCGGTGGTTGTAATACCTCTGGGGGCTCGTACCACCCACGCCTACACGCCTGTACGACTTTCCACCAACATCCCCTCGGTATACATACACTTCCACGCGGCTTACCCCGTTGGTTTTAAAACTTAAATTTCTGAAGAAAATTCTATAGGTCCCTATTGAGATACATACACCAGTGGATGCGCCAAGGGCCCCCGCGTCGATCGCCACCACTCGGGTTATCCTGGGACTTATAGTTTTTCTGATAATTAGCAAAAATTTACATTTCTATTAATATCTCGAAATTTCATCATAAAAGGTCCAGCCGATCTCCACATCGCCTTCTGCGCCTCGACGCCCCGCGTCTTTTGACGCCACCCGCGTCCCGCTGCGACCTATACTTTCGGCACAAACTTGCAATTTTCTAGTTTCTATACATATAACTAGGTATATAACTCACAGCGAAATCCACCTAAGCGATCCTATTCCAGAGTGTTTTGGACTTTTTGAGATCCTTAAACTGAGCATATATATAGGTTGTGATACATTAAAAGAAGCGTACGGCCGAGCTCTTTCACGCTCATAAGTTTTCGTGACAATTTTCTTTGAAAATTTTGAATTTTCGCCGCTTTTTGTTTTTTGACAGACTGTAGACAGTCATCGGCTTTTATTGTGTGTTTTTGGACAGGTTTTTCAGTGTTTCACAGGTGGATAGTGTGCGCAGTGACGCTCCGCGTCGTTTGACTACTCGCACCGACATATAGGATCAATTTTCGCCGGTTGTTTTTCAAATTTTCCAAAAAGTTTTCACCAGACTTCAATAATTACAGTATTTTGCATATTTTTCCAAATTTACGCAAGTAACCGGTGGTTGTAATACCTCTGGGGGCTCGTACCACCCAGGCCTACACGCCTGTACGACTTTCCACCAACATCCCCTTGGTATACATACACTTCCACGCGGCTTACCCCGTTGGTTTTAAAACTTAAATTTCTAAAGAAAATTCTATAGGTCCCTATTGAGATACATACACCAGTGGATGCGCCAAGGGCCCCCGCGTCGATCGCCACCACTCGCGTTATCCTGGGACTTATAGTTTTTCTGATAATTAGCAAAAATTTACATTTCTATTAATATCTCGAAATTTCATCATAAAAGGTCCAGCCGATCTCCACATCGCCTTCTGCGCCTCGACGCCCCGCGTCTTTTGACGCCACCCGCGTCCCGCTGCGACCTATACTTTCGGCACAAACTTGCAATTTTCTAGTTTCTATACATATAACTAGGTATATAACTCACAGCGAAATCCACCTAAGCGATCCTATTCCAGAGTGTTTTGGACTTTTTGAGATCCTTAAACTGAGCATATATATAGGTTGTGATACATTAAAAGAAGCGTACGGCCGAGCTCTTTCACGCTCATAAGTTTTCGTGACAATTTTCTTTGAAAATTTTGAATTTTCGCCGCTTTTTGTTTTTTGACAGACTGTAGACAGTCATCGGCTTTTATTGTGTGTTTTTGGACAGGTTTTTCAGTGTTTCACAGGTGGATAGTGTGCGCAGTGACGCTCCGCGTCGTTTGACTACTCGCACCGACACATAGGATCAATTTTCGCCGGTTGTTTTTCAAATTTTCTAAAAAGTTTTCACCAGACTTCAATAATTACAGTATTTTGCATATTTTTCCAAATTTACGCAAGTAACCGGTGGTTGTAATACCTCTGGGGGCTCGTACCACCCACGCCTACACGCCTGTACGACTTTCCACCAACATCCCCTCGGTATACATACACTTCCACGCGGCTTACCCCGTTGGTTTTAAAACTTAAATTTCTGAAGAAAATTCTATAGGTCCCTATTGAGATACATACACCAGTGGATGCGCCAAGGGCCCCCGCGTCGATCGCCACCACTCGGGTTATCCTGGGACTTATAGTTTTTCTGATAATTAGCAAAAATTTACATTTCTATTAATATCTCGAAATTTCATCATAAAAGGTCCAGCCGATCTCCACATCGCCTTCTGCGCCTCGACGCCCCGCGTCTTTTGACGCCACCCGCGTCCCGCTGCGACCTATACTTTCGGCACAAACTTGCAATTTTCTAGTTTCTATACATATAACTAGGTATATAACTCACAGCGAAATCCACCTAAGCGATCCTATTCCAGAGTGTTTTGGACTTTTTGAGATCCTTAAACTGAGCATATATATAGGTTGTGATACATTAAAAGAAGCGTACGGCCGAGCTCTTTCACGCTCATAAGTTTTCGTGACAATTTTCTTTGAAAATTTTGAATTTTCGCCGCTTTTTGTTTTTTGACAGACTGTAGACAGTCATCGGCTTTTATTGTGTGTTTTTGGACAGGTTTTTCAGTGTTTCACAGGTGGATAGTGTGCGCAGTGACGCTCCGCGTCGTTTGACTACTCGCACCGACACATAGGATCAATTTTCGCCGGTTGTTTTTCAAATTTTCTAAAAAGTTTTCACCAGACTTCAATAATTACAGTATTTTGCATATTTTTCCAAATTTACGCAAGTAACCGGTGGTTGTAATACCTCTGGGGGCTCGTACCACCCACGCCTACACGCCTGTACGACTTTCCACCAACATCCCCTCGGTATACATACACTTCCACGCGGCTTACCCCGTTGGTTTTAAAACTTAAATTTCTGAAGAAAATTCTATAGGTCCCTATTGAGATACATACACCAGTGGATGCGCCAAGGGCCCCCGCGTCGATCGCCACCACTCGGGTTATCCTGGGACTTATAGTTTTTCTGATAATTAGCAAAAATTTACATTTCTATTAATATCTCGAAATTTCATCATAAAAGGTCCAGCCGATCTCCACATCGCCTTCTGCGCCTCGACGCCCCGCGTCTTTTGACGCCACCCGCGTCCCGCTGCGACCTATACTTTCGGCACAAACTTGCAATTTTCTAGTTTCTATACATATAACTAGGTATATAACTCACAGCGAAATCCACCTAAGCGATCCTATTCCAGAGTGTTTTGGACTTTTTGAGATCCTTAAACTGAGCATATATATAGGTTGTGATACATTAAAAGAAGCGTACGGCCGAGCTCTTTCACGCTCATAAGTTTTCGTGACAATTTTCTTTGAAAATTTTGAATTTTCGCCGCTTTTTGTTTTTTGACAGACTGTAGACAGTCATCGGCTTTTATTGTGTGTTTTTGGACAGGTTTTTCAGTGTTTCACAGGTGGATAGTGTGCGCAGTGACGCTCCGCGTCGTTTGACTACTCGCACCGACACATAGGATCAATTTTCGCCGGTTGTTTTTCAAATTTTCTAAAAAGTTTTCACCAGACTTCAATAATTACAGTATTTTGCATATTTTTCCAAATTTACGCAAGTAACCGGTGGTTGTAATACCTCTGGGGGCTCGTACCACCCAGGCCTACACGCCTGTACGACTTTCCACCAACATCCCCTTGGTATACATACACTTCCACGCGGCTTACCCCGTTGGTTTTAAAACTTAAATTTCTAAAGAAAATTCTATAGGTCCCTATTGAGATACATACACCAGTGGATGCGCCAAGGGCCCCCGCGTCGATCGCCACCACTCGCGTTATCCTGGGACTTATAGTTTTTCTGATAATTAGCAAAAATTTACATTTCTATTAATATCTCGAAATTTCATCATAAAAGGTCCAGCCGATCTCCACATCGCCTTCTGCGCCTCGACGCCCCGCGTCTTTTGACGCCACCCGCGTCCCGCTGCGACCTATACTTTCGGCACAAACTTGCAATTTTCTAGTTTCTATACATATAACTAGGTATATAACTCACAGCGAAATCCACCTAAGCGATCCTATTCCAGAGTGTTTTGGACTTTTTGAGATCCTTAAACTGAGCATATATATAGGTTGTGATACATTAAAAGAAGCGTACGGCCGAGCTCTTTCACGCTCATAAGTTTTCGTGACAATTTTCTTTGAAAATTTTGAATTTTCGCCGCTTTTTGTTTTTTGACAGACTGTAGACAGTCATCGGCTTTTATTGTGTGTTTTTGGACAGGTTTTTCAGTGTTTCACAGGTGGATAGTGTGCGCAGTGACGCTCCGCGTCGTTTGACTACTCGCACCGACATATAGGATCAATTTTCGCCGGTTGTTTTTCAAATTTTCCAAAAAGTTTTCACCAGACTTCAATAATTACAGTATTTTGCATATTTTTCCAAATTTACGCAAGTAACCGGTGGTTGTAATACCTCTGGGGGCTCGTACCACCCAGGCCTACACGCCTGTACGACTTTCCACCAACATCCCCTTGGTATACATACACTTCCACGCGGCTTACCCCGTTGGTTTTAAAACTTAAATTTCTAAAGAAAATTCTATAGGTCCCTATTGAGATACATACACCAGTGGATGCGCCAAGGGCCCCCGCGTCGATCGCCACCACTCGCGTTATCCTGGGACTTATAGTTTTTCTGATAATTAGCAAAAATTTACATTTCTATTAATATCTCGAAATTTCATCATAAAAGGTCCAGCCGATCTCCACATCGCCTTCTGCGCCTCGACGCCCCGCGTCTTTTGACGCCACCCGCGTCCCGCTGCGACCTATACTTTCGGCACAAACTTGCAATTTTCTAGTTTCTATACATATAACTAGGTATATAACTCACAGCGAAATCCACCTAAGCGATCCTATTCCAGAGTGTTTTGGACTTTTTGAGATCCTTAAACTGAGCATATATATAGGTTGTGATACATTAAAAGAAGCGTACGGCCGAGCTCTTTCACGCTCATAAGTTTTCGTGACAATTTTCTTTGAAAATTTTGAATTTTCGCCGCTTTTTGTTTTTTGACAGACTGTAGACAGTCATCGGCTTTTATTGTGTGTTTTTGGACAGGTTTTTCAGTGTTTCACAGGTGGATAGTGTGCGCAGTGACGCTCCGCGTCGTTTGACTACTCGCACCGACATATAGGATCAATTTTCGCCGGTTGTTTTTCAAATTTTCCAAAAAGTTTTCACCAGACTTCAATAATTACAGTATTTTGCATATTTTTCCAAATTTACGCAAGTAACCGGTGGTTGTAATACCTCTGGGGGCTCGTACCACCCAGGCCTACACGCCTGTACGACTTTCCACCAACATCCCCTTGGTATACATACACTTCCACGCGGCTTACCCCGTTGGTTTTAAAACTTAAATTTCTAAAGAAAATTCTATAGGTCCCTATTGAGATACATACACCAGTGGATGCGCCAAGGGCCCCCGCGTCGATCGCCACCACTCGCGTTATCCTGGGACTTATAGTTTTTCTGATAATTAGCAAAAATTTACATTTCTATTAATATCTCGAAATTTCATCATAAAAGGTCCAGCCGATCTCCACATCGCCTTCTGCGCCTCGACGCCCCGCGTCTTTTGACGCCACCCGCGTCCCGCTGCGACCTATACTTTCGGCACAAACTTGCAATTTTCTAGTTTCTATACATATAACTAGGTATATAACTCACAGCGAAATCCACCTAAGCGATCCTATTCCAGAGTGTTTTGGACTTTTTGAGATCCTTAAACTGAGCATATATATAGGTTGTGATACATTAAAAGAAGCGTACGGCCGAGCTCTTTCACGCTCATAAGTTTTCGTGACAATTTTCTTTGAAAATTTTGAATTTTCGCCGCTTTTTGTTTTTTGACAGACTGTAGACAGTCATCGGCTTTTATTGTGTGTTTTTGGACAGGTTTTTCAGTGTTTCACAGGTGGATAGTGTGCGCAGTGACGCTCCGCGTCGTTTGACTACTCGCACCGACACATAGGATCAATTTTCGCCGGTTGTTTTTCAAATTTTCTAAAAAGTTTTCACCAGACTTCAATAATTACAGTATTTTGCATATTTTTCCAAATTTACGCAAGTAACCGGTGGTTGTAATACCTCTGGGGGCTCGTACCACCCACGCCTACACGCCTGTACGACTTTCCACCAACATCCCCTCGGTATACATACACTTCCACGCGGCTTACCCCGTTGGTTTTAAAACTTAAATTTCTGAAGAAAATTCTATAGGTCCCTATTGAGATACATACACCAGTGGATGCGCCAAGGGCCCCCGCGTCGATCGCCACCACTCGGGTTATCCTGGGACTTATAGTTTTTCTGATAATTAGCAAAAATTTACATTTCTATTAATATCTCGAAATTTCATCATAAAAGGTCCAGCCGATCTCCACATCGCCTTCTGCGCCTCGACGCCCCGCGTCTTTTGACGCCACCCGCGTCCCGCTGCGACCTATACTTTCGGCACAAACTTGCAATTTTCTAGTTTCTATACATATAACTAGGTATATAACTCACAGCGAAATCCACCTAAGCGATCCTATTCCAGAGTGTTTTGGACTTTTTGAGATCCTTAAACTGAGCATATATATAGGTTGTGATACATTAAAAGAAGCGTACGGCCGAGCTCTTTCACGCTCATAAGTTTTCGTGACAATTTTCTTTGAAAATTTTGAATTTTCGCCGCTTTTTGTTTTTTGACAGACTGTAGACAGTCATCGGCTTTTATTGTGTGTTTTTGGACAGGTTTTTCAGTGTTTCACAGGTGGATAGTGTGCGCAGTGACGCTCCGCGTCGTTTGACTACTCGCACCGACACATAGGATCAATTTTCGCCGGTTGTTTTTCAAATTTTCTAAAAAGTTTTCACCAGACTTCAATAATTACAGTATTTTGCATATTTTTCCAAATTTACGCAAGTAACCGGTGGTTGTAATACCTCTGGGGGCTCGTACCACCCACGCCTACACGCCTGTACGACTTTCCACCAACATCCCCTCGGTATACATACACTTCCACGCGGCTTACCCCGTTGGTTTTAAAACTTAAATTTCTGAAGAAAATTCTATAGGTCCCTATTGAGATACATACACCAGTGGATGCGCCAAGGGCCCCCGCGTCGATCGCCA
The DNA here is from genome assembly GCA_946251805.1 of Cybosia mesomella. Lineage (NCBI taxonomy): Eukaryota > Metazoa > Arthropoda > Insecta > Lepidoptera > Erebidae > Cybosia > Cybosia mesomella. The sequence continues at coordinate 37,100,891 of OX276396.1, read as the reverse complement.
CCACTCGGGTTATCCTGGGACTTATAGTTTTTCTGATAATTAGCAAAAATTTACATTTCTATTAATATCTCGAAATTTCATCATAAAAGGTCCAGCCGATCTCCACATCGCCTTCTGCGCCTCGACGCCCCGCGTCTTTTGACGCCACCCGCGTCCCGCTGCGACCTATACTTTCGGCACAAACTTGCAATTTTCTAGTTTCTATACATATAACTAGGTATATAACTCACAGCGAAATCCACCTAAGCGATCCTATTCCAGAGTGTTTTGGACTTTTTGAGATCCTTAAACTGAGCATATATATAGGTTGTGATACATTAAAAGAAGCGTACGGCCGAGCTCTTTCACGCTCATAAGTTTTCGTGACAATTTTCTTTGAAAATTTTGAATTTTCGCCGCTTTTTGTTTTTTGACAGACTGTAGACAGTCATCGGCTTTTATTGTGTGTTTTTGGACAGGTTTTTCAGTGTTTCACAGGTGGATAGTGTGCGCAGTGACGCTCCGCGTCGTTTGACTACTCGCACCGACACATAGGATCAATTTTCGCCGGTTGTTTTTCAAATTTTCTAAAAAGTTTTCACCAGACTTCAATAATTACAGTATTTTGCATATTTTTCCAAATTTACGCAAGTAACCGGTGGTTGTAATACCTCTGGGGGCTCGTACCACCCACGCCTACACGCCTGTACGACTTTCCACCAACATCCCCTCGGTATACATACACTTCCACGCGGCTTACCCCGTTGGTTTTAAAACTTAAATTTCTGAAGAAAATTCTATAGGTCCCTATTGAGATACATACACCAGTGGATGCGCCAAGGGCCCCCGCGTCGATCGCCACCACTCGGGTTATCCTGGGACTTATAGTTTTTCTGATAATTAGCAAAAATTTACATTTCTATTAATATCTCGAAATTTCATCATAAAAGGTCCAGCCGATCTCCACATCGCCTTCTGCGCCTCGACGCCCCGCGTCTTTTGACGCCACCCGCGTCCCGCTGCGACCTATACTTTCGGCACAAACTTGCAATTTTCTAGTTTCTATACATATAACTAGGTATATAACTCACAGCGAAATCCACCTAAGCGATCCTATTCCAGAGTGTTTTGGACTTTTTGAGATCCTTAAACTGAGCATATATATAGGTTGTGATACATTAAAAGAAGCGTACGGCCGAGCTCTTTCACGCTCATAAGTTTTCGTGACAATTTTCTTTGAAAATTTTGAATTTTCGCCGCTTTTTGTTTTTTGACAGACTGTAGACAGTCATCGGCTTTTATTGTGTGTTTTTGGACAGGTTTTTCAGTGTTTCACAGGTGGATAGTGTGCGCAGTGACGCTCCGCGTCGTTTGACTACTCGCACCGACACATAGGATCAATTTTCGCCGGTTGTTTTTCAAATTTTCTAAAAAGTTTTCACCAGACTTCAATAATTACAGTATTTTGCATATTTTTCCAAATTTACGCAAGTAACCGGTGGTTGTAATACCTCTGGGGGCTCGTACCACCCACGCCTACACGCCTGTACGACTTTCCACCAACATCCCCTCGGTATACATACACTTCCACGCGGCTTACCCCGTTGGTTTTAAAACTTAAATTTCTGAAGAAAATTCTATAGGTCCCTATTGAGATACATACACCAGTGGATGCGCCAAGGGCCCCCGCGTCGATCGCCACCACTCGGGTTATCCTGGGACTTATAGTTTTTCTGATAATTAGCAAAAATTTACATTTCTATTAATATCTCGAAATTTCATCATAAAAGGTCCAGCCGATCTCCACATCGCCTTCTGCGCCTCGACGCCCCGCGTCTTTTGACGCCACCCGCGTCCCGCTGCGACCTATACTTTCGGCACAAACTTGCAATTTTCTAGTTTCTATACATATAACTAGGTATATAACTCACAGCGAAATCCACCTAAGCGATCCTATTCCAGAGTGTTTTGGACTTTTTGAGATCCTTAAACTGAGCATATATATAGGTTGTGATACATTAAAAGAAGCGTACGGCCGAGCTCTTTCACGCTCATAAGTTTTCGTGACAATTTTCTTTGAAAATTTTGAATTTTCGCCGCTTTTTGTTTTTTGACAGACTGTAGACAGTCATCGGCTTTTATTGTGTGTTTTTGGACAGGTTTTTCAGTGTTTCACAGGTGGATAGTGTGCGCAGTGACGCTCCGCGTCGTTTGACTACTCGCACCGACACATAGGATCAATTTTCGCCGGTTGTTTTTCAAATTTTCTAAAAAGTTTTCACCAGACTTCAATAATTACAGTATTTTGCATATTTTTCCAAATTTACGCAAGTAACCGGTGGTTGTAATACCTCTGGGGGCTCGTACCACCCACGCCTACACGCCTGTACGACTTTCCACCAACATCCCCTCGGTATACATACACTTCCACGCGGCTTACCCCGTTGGTTTTAAAACTTAAATTTCTGAAGAAAATTCTATAGGTCCCTATTGAGATACATACACCAGTGGATGCGCCAAGGGCCCCCGCGTCGATCGCCACCACTCGGGTTATCCTGGGACTTATAGTTTTTCTGATAATTAGCAAAAATTTACATTTCTATTAATATCTCGAAATTTCATCATAAAAGGTCCAGCCGATCTCCACATCGCCTTCTGCGCCTCGACGCCCCGCGTCTTTTGACGCCACCCGCGTCCCGCTGCGACCTATACTTTCGGCACAAACTTGCAATTTTCTAGTTTCTATACATATAACTAGGTATATAACTCACAGCGAAATCCACCTAAGCGATCCTATTCCAGAGTGTTTTGGACTTTTTGAGATCCTTAAACTGAGCATATATATAGGTTGTGATACATTAAAAGAAGCGTACGGCCGAGCTCTTTCACGCTCATAAGTTTTCGTGACAATTTTCTTTGAAAATTTTGAATTTTCGCCGCTTTTTGTTTTTTGACAGACTGTAGACAGTCATCGGCTTTTATTGTGTGTTTTTGGACAGGTTTTTCAGTGTTTCACAGGTGGATAGTGTGCGCAGTGACGCTCCGCGTCGTTTGACTACTCGCACCGACACATAGGATCAATTTTCGCCGGTTGTTTTTCAAATTTTCTAAAAAGTTTTCACCAGACTTCAATAATTACAGTATTTTGCATATTTTTCCAAATTTACGCAAGTAACCGGTGGTTGTAATACCTCTGGGGGCTCGTACCACCCAGGCCTACACGCCTGTACGACTTTCCACCAACATCCCCTTGGTATACATACACTTCCACGCGGCTTACCCCGTTGGTTTTAAAACTTAAATTTCTAAAGAAAATTCTATAGGTCCCTATTGAGATACATACACCAGTGGATGCGCCAAGGGCCCCCGCGTCGATCGCCACCACTCGCGTTATCCTGGGACTTATAGTTTTTCTGATAATTAGCAAAAATTTACATTTCTATTAATATCTCGAAATTTCATCATAAAAGGTCCAGCCGATCTCCACATCGCCTTCTGCGCCTCGACGCCCCGCGTCTTTTGACGCCACCCGCGTCCCGCTGCGACCTATACTTTCGGCACAAACTTGCAATTTTCTAGTTTCTATACATATAACTAGGTATATAACTCACAGCGAAATCCACCTAAGCGATCCTATTCCAGAGTGTTTTGGACTTTTTGAGATCCTTAAACTGAGCATATATATAGGTTGTGATACATTAAAAGAAGCGTACGGCCGAGCTCTTTCACGCTCATAAGTTTTCGTGACAATTTTCTTTGAAAATTTTGAATTTTCGCCGCTTTTTGTTTTTTGACAGACTGTAGACAGTCATCGGCTTTTATTGTGTGTTTTTGGACAGGTTTTTCAGTGTTTCACAGGTGGATAGTGTGCGCAGTGACGCTCCGCGTCGTTTGACTACTCGCACCGACACATAGGATCAATTTTCGCCGGTTGTTTTTCAAATTTTCTAAAAAGTTTTCACCAGACTTCAATAATTACAGTATTTTGCATATTTTTCCAAATTTACGCAAGTAACCGGTGGTTGTAATACCTCTGGGGGCTCGTACCACCCACGCCTACACGCCTGTACGACTTTCCACCAACATCCCCTCGGTATACATACACTTCCACGCGGCTTACCCCGTTGGTTTTAAAACTTAAATTTCTGAAGAAAATTCTATAGGTCCCTATTGAGATACATACACCAGTGGATGCGCCAAGGGCCCCCGCGTCGATCGCCACCACTCGGGTTATCCTGGGACTTATAGTTTTTCTGATAATTAGCAAAAATTTACATTTCTATTAATATCTCGAAATTTCATCATAAAAGGTCCAGCCGATCTCCACATCGCCTTCTGCGCCTCGACGCCCCGCGTCTTTTGACGCCACCCGCGTCCCGCTGCGACCTATACTTTCGGCACAAACTTGCAATTTTCTAGTTTCTATACATATAACTAGGTATATAACTCACAGCGAAATCCACCTAAGCGATCCTATTCCAGAGTGTTTTGGACTTTTTGAGATCCTTAAACTGAGCATATATATAGGTTGTGATACATTAAAAGAAGCGTACGGCCGAGCTCTTTCACGCTCATAAGTTTTCGTGACAATTTTCTTTGAAAATTTTGAATTTTCGCCGCTTTTTGTTTTTTGACAGACTGTAGACAGTCATCGGCTTTTATTGTGTGTTTTTGGACAGGTTTTTCAGTGTTTCACAGGTGGATAGTGTGCGCAGTGACGCTCCGCGTCGTTTGACTACTCGCACCGACACATAGGATCAATTTTCGCCGGTTGTTTTTCAAATTTTCTAAAAAGTTTTCACCAGACTTCAATAATTACAGTATTTTGCATATTTTTCCAAATTTACGCAAGTAACCGGTGGTTGTAATACCTCTGGGGGCTCGTACCACCCACGCCTACACGCCTGTACGACTTTCCACCAACATCCCCTCGGTATACATACACTTCCACGCGGCTTACCCCGTTGGTTTTAAAACTTAAATTTCTGAAGAAAATTCTATAGGTCCCTATTGAGATACATACACCAGTGGATGCGCCAAGGGCCCCCGCGTCGATCGCCACCACTCGGGTTATCCTGGGACTTATAGTTTTTCTGATAATTAGCAAAAATTTACATTTCTATTAATATCTCGAAATTTCATCATAAAAGGTCCAGCCGATCTCCACATCGCCTTCTGCGCCTCGACGCCCCGCGTCTTTTGACGCCACCCGCGTCCCGCTGCGACCTATACTTTCGGCACAAACTTGCAATTTTCTAGTTTCTATACATATAACTAGGTATATAACTCACAGCGAAATCCACCTAAGCGATCCTATTCCAGAGTGTTTTGGACTTTTTGAGATCCTTAAACTGAGCATATATATAGGTTGTGATACATTAAAAGAAGCGTACGGCCGAGCTCTTTCACGCTCATAAGTTTTCGTGACAATTTTCTTTGAAAATTTTGAATTTTCGCCGCTTTTTGTTTTTTGACAGACTGTAGACAGTCATCGGCTTTTATTGTGTGTTTTTGGACAGGTTTTTCAGTGTTTCACAGGTGGATAGTGTGCGCAGTGACGCTCCGCGTCGTTTGACTACTCGCACCGACACATAGGATCAATTTTCGCCGGTTGTTTTTCAAATTTTCTAAAAAGTTTTCACCAGACTTCAATAATTACAGTATTTTGCATATTTTTCCAAATTTACGCAAGTAACCGGTGGTTGTAATACCTCTGGGGGCTCGTACCACCCAGGCCTACACGCCTGTACGACTTTCCACCAACATCCCCTTGGTATACATACACTTCCACGCGGCTTACCCCGTTGGTTTTAAAACTTAAATTTCTAAAGAAAATTCTATAGGTCCCTATTGAGATACATACACCAGTGGATGCGCCAAGGGCCCCCGCGTCGATCGCCACCACTCGCGTTATCCTGGGACTTATAGTTTTTCTGATAATTAGCAAAAATTTACATTTCTATTAATATCTCGAAATTTCATCATAAAAGGTCCAGCCGATCTCCACATCGCCTTCTGCGCCTCGACGCCCCGCGTCTTTTGACGCCACCCGCGTCCCGCTGCGACCTATACTTTCGGCACAAACTTGCAATTTTCTAGTTTCTATACATATAACTAGGTATATAACTCACAGCGAAATCCACCTAAGCGATCCTATTCCAGAGTGTTTTGGACTTTTTGAGATCCTTAAACTGAGCATATATATAGGTTGTGATACATTAAAAGAAGCGTACGGCCGAGCTCTTTCACGCTCATAAGTTTTCGTGACAATTTTCTTTGAAAATTTTGAATTTTCGCCGCTTTTTGTTTTTTGACAGACTGTAGACAGTCATCGGCTTTTATTGTGTGTTTTTGGACAGGTTTTTCAGTGTTTCACAGGTGGATAGTGTGCGCAGTGACGCTCCGCGTCGTTTGACTACTCGCACCGACACATAGGATCAATTTTCGCCGGTTGTTTTTCAAATTTTCTAAAAAGTTTTCACCAGACTTCAATAATTACAGTATTTTGCATATTTTTCCAAATTTACGCAAGTAACCGGTGGTTGTAATACCTCTGGGGGCTCGTACCACCCACGCCTACACGCCTGTACGACTTTCCACCAACATCCCCTCGGTATACATACACTTCCACGCGGCTTACCCCGTTGGTTTTAAAACTTAAATTTCTGAAGAAAATTCTATAGGTCCCTATTGAGATACATACACCAGTGGATGCGCCAAGGGCCCCCGCGTCGATCGCCACCACTCGGGTTATCCTGGGACTTATAGTTTTTCTGATAATTAGCAAAAATTTACATTTCTATTAATATCTCGAAATTTCATCATAAAAGGTCCAGCCGATCTCCACATCGCCTTCTGCGCCTCGACGCCCCGCGTCTTTTGACGCCACCCGCGTCCCGCTGCGACCTATACTTTCGGCACAAACTTGCAATTTTCTAGTTTCTATACATATAACTAGGTATATAACTCACAGCGAAATCCACCTAAGCGATCCTATTCCAGAGTGTTTTGGACTTTTTGAGATCCTTAAACTGAGCATATATATAGGTTGTGATACATTAAAAGAAGCGTACGGCCGAGCTCTTTCACGCTCATAAGTTTTCGTGACAATTTTCTTTGAAAATTTTGAATTTTCGCCGCTTTTTGTTTTTTGACAGACTGTAGACAGTCATCGGCTTTTATTGTGTGTTTTTGGACAGGTTTTTCAGTGTTTCACAGGTGGATAGTGTGCGCAGTGACGCTCCGCGTCGTTTGACTACTCGCACCGACACATAGGATCAATTTTCGCCGGTTGTTTTTCAAATTTTCTAAAAAGTTTTCACCAGACTTCAATAATTACAGTATTTTGCATATTTTTCCAAATTTACGCAAGTAACCGGTGGTTGTAATACCTCTGGGGGCTCGTACCACCCACGCCTACACGCCTGTACGACTTTCCACCAACATCCCCTCGGTATACATACACTTCCACGCGGCTTACCCCGTTGGTTTTAAAACTTAAATTTCTGAAGAAAATTCTATAGGTCCCTATTGAGATACATACACCAGTGGATGCGCCAAGGGCCCCCGCGTCGATCGCCACCACTCGGGTTATCCTGGGACTTATAGTTTTTCTGATAATTAGCAAAAATTTACATTTCTATTAATATCTCGAAATTTCATCATAAAAGGTCCAGCCGATCTCCACATCGCCTTCTGCGCCTCGACGCCCCGCGTCTTTTGACGCCACCCGCGTCCCGCTGCGACCTATACTTTCGGCACAAACTTGCAATTTTCTAGTTTCTATACATATAACTAGGTATATAACTCACAGCGAAATCCACCTAAGCGATCCTATTCCAGAGTGTTTTGGACTTTTTGAGATCCTTAAACTGAGCATATATATAGGTTGTGATACATTAAAAGAAGCGTACGGCCGAGCTCTTTCACGCTCATAAGTTTTCGTGACAATTTTCTTTGAAAATTTTGAATTTTCGCCGCTTTTTGTTTTTTGACAGACTGTAGACAGTCATCGGCTTTTATTGTGTGTTTTTGGACAGGTTTTTCAGTGTTTCACAGGTGGATAGTGTGCGCAGTGACGCTCCGCGTCGTTTGACTACTCGCACCGACACATAGGATCAATTTTCGCCGGTTGTTTTTCAAATTTTCTAAAAAGTTTTCACCAGACTTCAATAATTACAGTATTTTGCATATTTTTCCAAATTTACGCAAGTAACCGGTGGTTGTAATACCTCTGGGGGCTCGTACCACCCAGGCCTACACGCCTGTACGACTTTCCACCAACATCCCCTTGGTATACATACACTTCCACGCGGCTTACCCCGTTGGTTTTAAAACTTAAATTTCTAAAGAAAATTCTATAGGTCCCTATTGAGATACATACACCAGTGGATGCGCCAAGGGCCCCCGCGTCGATCGCCACCACTCGCGTTATCCTGGGACTTATAGTTTTTCTGATAATTAGCAAAAATTTACATTTCTATTAATATCTCGAAATTTCATCATAAAAGGTCCAGCCGATCTCCACATCGCCTTCTGCGCCTCGACGCCCCGCGTCTTTTGACGCCACCCGCGTCCCGCTGCGACCTATACTTTCGGCACAAACTTGCAATTTTCTAGTTTCTATACATATAACTAGGTATATAACTCACAGCGAAATCCACCTAAGCGATCCTATTCCAGAGTGTTTTGGACTTTTTGAGATCCTTAAACTGAGCATATATATAGGTTGTGATACATTAAAAGAAGCGTACGGCCGAGCTCTTTCACGCTCATAAGTTTTCGTGACAATTTTCTTTGAAAATTTTGAATTTTCGCCGCTTTTTGTTTTTTGACAGACTGTAGACAGTCATCGGCTTTTATTGTGTGTTTTTGGACAGGTTTTTCAGTGTTTCACAGGTGGATAGTGTGCGCAGTGACGCTCCGCGTCGTTTGACTACTCGCACCGACACATAGGATCAATTTTCGCCGGTTGTTTTTCAAATTTTCTAAAAAGTTTTCACCAGACTTCAATAATTACAGTATTTTGCATATTTTTCCAAATTTACGCAAGTAACCGGTGGTTGTAATACCTCTGGGGGCTCGTACCACCCACGCCTACACGCCTGTACGACTTTCCACCAACATCCCCTCGGTATACATACACTTCCACGCGGCTTACCCCGTTGGTTTTAAAACTTAAATTTCTGAAGAAAATTCTATAGGTCCCTATTGAGATACATACACCAGTGGATGCGCCAAGGGCCCCCGCGTCGATCGCCACCACTCGGGTTATCCTGGGACTTATAGTTTTTCTGATAATTAGCAAAAATTTACATTTCTATTAATATCTCGAAATTTCATCATAAAAGGTCCAGCCGATCTCCACATCGCCTTCTGCGCCTCGACGCCCCGCGTCTTTTGACGCCACCCGCGTCCCGCTGCGACCTATACTTTCGGCACAAACTTGCAATTTTCTAGTTTCTATACATATAACTAGGTATATAACTCACAGCGAAATCCACCTAAGCGATCCTATTCCAGAGTGTTTTGGACTTTTTGAGATCCTTAAACTGAGCATATATATAGGTTGTGATACATTAAAAGAAGCGTACGGCCGAGCTCTTTCACGCTCATAAGTTTTCGTGACAATTTTCTTTGAAAATTTTGAATTTTCGCCGCTTTTTGTTTTTTGACAGACTGTAGACAGTCATCGGCTTTTATTGTGTGTTTTTGGACAGGTTTTTCAGTGTTTCACAGGTGGATAGTGTGCGCAGTGACGCTCCGCGTCGTTTGACTACTCGCACCGACACATAGGATCAATTTTCGCCGGTTGTTTTTCAAATTTTCTAAAAAGTTTTCACCAGACTTCAATAATTACAGTATTTTGCATATTTTTCCAAATTTACGCAAGTAACCGGTGGTTGTAATACCTCTGGGGGCTCGTACCACCCACGCCTACACGCCTGTACGACTTTCCACCAACATCCCCTCGGTATACATACACTTCCACGCGGCTTACCCCGTTGGTTTTAAAACTTAAATTTCTGAAGAAAATTCTATAGGTCCCTATTGAGATACATACACCAGTGGATGCGCCAAGGGCCCCCGCGTCGATCGCCACCACTCGGGTTATCCTGGGACTTATAGTTTTTCTGATAATTAGCAAAAATTTACATTTCTATTAATATCTCGAAATTTCATCATAAAAGGTCCAGCCGATCTCCACATCGCCTTCTGCGCCTCGACGCCCCGCGTCTTTTGACGCCACCCGCGTCCCGCTGCGACCTATACTTTCGGCACAAACTTGCAATTTTCTAGTTTCTATACATATAACTAGGTATATAACTCACAGCGAAATCCACCTAAGCGATCCTATTCCAGAGTGTTTTGGACTTTTTGAGATCCTTAAACTGAGCATATATATAGGTTGTGATACATTAAAAGAAGCGTACGGCCGAGCTCTTTCACGCTCATAAGTTTTCGTGACAATTTTCTTTGAAAATTTTGAATTTTCGCCGCTTTTTGTTTTTTGACAGACTGTAGACAGTCATCGGCTTTTATTGTGTGTTTTTGGACAGGTTTTTCAGTGTTTCACAGGTGGATAGTGTGCGCAGTGACGCTCCGCGTCGTTTGACTACTCGCACCGACACATAGGATCAATTTTCGCCGGTTGTTTTTCAAATTTTCTAAAAAGTTTTCACCAGACTTCAATAATTACAGTATTTTGCATATTTTTCCAAATTTACGCAAGTAACCGGTGGTTGTAATACCTCTGGGGGCTCGTACCACCCAGGCCTACACGCCTGTACGACTTTCCACCAACATCCCCTTGGTATACATACACTTCCACGCGGCTTACCCCGTTGGTTTTAAAACTTAAATTTCTAAAGAAAATTCTATAGGTCCCTATTGAGATACATACACCAGTGGATGCGCCAAGGGCCCCCGCGTCGATCGCCACCACTCGCGTTATCCTGGGACTTATAGTTTTTCTGATAATTAGCAAAAATTTACATTTCTATTAATATCTCGAAATTTCATCATAAAAGGTCCAGCCGATCTCCACATCGCCTTCTGCGCCTCGACGCCCCGCGTCTTTTGACGCCACCCGCGTCCCGCTGCGACCTATACTTTCGGCACAAACTTGCAATTTTCTAGTTTCTATACATATAACTAGGTATATAACTCACAGCGAAATCCACCTAAGCGATCCTATTCCAGAGTGTTTTGGACTTTTTGAGATCCTTAAACTGAGCATATATATAGGTTGTGATACATTAAAAGAAGCGTACGGCCGAGCTCTTTCACGCTCATAAGTTTTCGTGACAATTTTCTTTGAAAATTTTGAATTTTCGCCGCTTTTTGTTTTTTGACAGACTGTAGACAGTCATCGGCTTTTATTGTGTGTTTTTGGACAGGTTTTTCAGTGTTTCACAGGTGGATAGTGTGCGCAGTGACGCTCCGCGTCGTTTGACTACTCGCACCGACACATAGGATCAATTTTCGCCGGTTGTTTTTCAAATTTTCTAAAAAGTTTTCACCAGACTTCAATAATTACAGTATTTTGCATATTTTTCCAAATTTACGCAAGTAACCGGTGGTTGTAATACCTCTGGGGGCTCGTACCACCCAGGCCTACACGCCTGTACGACTTTCCACCAACATCCCCTTGGTATACATACACTTCCACGCGGCTTACCCCGTTGGTTTTAAAACTTAAATTTCTAAAGAAAATTCTATAGGTCCCTATTGAGATACATACACCAGTGGATGCGCCAAGGGCCCCCGCGTCGATCGCCACCACTCGCGTTATCCTGGGACTTATAGTTTTTCTGATAATTAGCAAAAATTTACATTTCTATTAATATCTCGAAATTTCATCATAAAAGGTCCAGCCGATCTCCACATCGCCTTCTGCGCCTCGACGCCCCGCGTCTTTTGACGCCACCCGCGTCCCGCTGCGACCTATACTTTCGGCACAAACTTGCAATTTTCTAGTTTCTATACATATAACTAGGTATATAACTCACAGCGAAATCCACCTAAGCGATCCTATTCCAGAGTGTTTTGGACTTTTTGAGATCCTTAAACTGAGCATATATATAGGTTGTGATACATTAAAAGAAGCGTACGGCCGAGCTCTTTCACGCTCATAAGTTTTCGTGACAATTTTCTTTGAAAATTTTGAATTTTCGCCGCTTTTTGTTTTTTGACAGACTGTAGACAGTCATCGGCTTTTATTGTGTGTTTTTGGACAGGTTTTTCAGTGTTTCACAGGTGGATAGTGTGCGCAGTGACGCTCCGCGTCGTTTGACTACTCGCACCGACACATAGGATCAATTTTCGCCGGTTGTTTTTCAAATTTTCTAAAAAGTTTTCACCAGACTTCAATAATTACAGTATTTTGCATATTTTTCCAAATTTACGCAAGTAACCGGTGGTTGTAATACCTCTGGGGGCTCGTACCACCCACGCCTACACGCCTGTACGACTTTCCACCAACATCCCCTCGGTATACATACACTTCCACGCGGCTTACCCCGTTGGTTTTAAAACTTAAATTTCTGAAGAAAATTCTATAGGTCCCTATTGAGATACATACACCAGTGGATGCGCCAAGGGCCCCCGCGTCGATCGCCACCACTCGGGTTATCCTGGGACTTATAGTTTTTCTGATAATTAGCAAAAATTTACATTTCTATTAATATCTCGAAATTTCATCATAAAAGGTCCAGCCGATCTCCACATCGCCTTCTGCGCCTCGACGCCCCGCGTCTTTTGACGCCACCCGCGTCCCGCTGCGACCTATACTTTCGGCACAAACTTGCAATTTTCTAGTTTCTATACATATAACTAGGTATATAACTCACAGCGAAATCCACCTAAGCGATCCTATTCCAGAGTGTTTTGGACTTTTTGAGATCCTTAAACTGAGCATATATATAGGTTGTGATACATTAAAAGAAGCGTACGGCCGAGCTCTTTCACGCTCATAAGTTTTCGTGACAATTTTCTTTGAAAATTTTGAATTTTCGCCGCTTTTTGTTTTTTGACAGACTGTAGACAGTCATCGGCTTTTATTGTGTGTTTTTGGACAGGTTTTTCAGTGTTTCACAGGTGGATAGTGTGCGCAGTGACGCTCCGCGTCGTTTGACTACTCGCACCGACACATAGGATCAATTTTCGCCGGTTGTTTTTCAAATTTTCTAAAAAGTTTTCACCAGACTTCAATAATTACAGTATTTTGCATATTTTTCCAAATTTACGCAAGTAACCGGTGGTTGTAATACCTCTGGGGGCTCGTACCACCCACGCCTACACGCCTGTACGACTTTCCACCAACATCCCCTCGGTATACATACACTTCCACGCGGCTTACCCCGTTGGTTTTAAAACTTAAATTTCTGAAGAAAATTCTATAGGTCCCTATTGAGATACATACACCAGTGGATGCGCCAAGGGCCCCCGCGTCGATCGCCACCACTCGGGTTATCCTGGGACTTATAGTTTTTCTGATAATTAGCAAAAATTTACATTTCTATTAATATCTCGAAATTTCATCATAAAAGGTCCAGCCGATCTCCACATCGCCTTCTGCGCCTCGACGCCCCGCGTCTTTTGACGCCACCCGCGTCCCGCTGCGACCTATACTTTCGGCACAAACTTGCAATTTTCTAGTTTCTATACATATAACTAGGTATATAACTCACAGCGAAATCCACCTAAGCGATCCTATTCCAGAGTGTTTTGGACTTTTTGAGATCCTTAAACTGAGCATATATATAGGTTGTGATACATTAAAAGAAGCGTACGGCCGAGCTCTTTCACGCTCATAAGTTTTCGTGACAATTTTCTTTGAAAATTTTGAATTTTCGCCGCTTTTTGTTTTTTGACAGACTGTAGACAGTCATCGGCTTTTATTGTGTGTTTTTGGACAGGTTTTTCAGTGTTTCACAGGTGGATAGTGTGCGCAGTGACGCTCCGCGTCGTTTGACTACTCGCACCGACACATAGGATCAATTTTCGCCGGTTGTTTTTCAAATTTTCTAAAAAGTTTTCACCAGACTTCAATAATTACAGTATTTTGCATATTTTTCCAAATTTACGCAAGTAACCGGTGGTTGTAATACCTCTGGGGGCTCGTACCACCCAGGCCTACACGCCTGTACGACTTTCCACCAACATCCCCTTGGTATACATACACTTCCACGCGGCTTACCCCGTTGGTTTTAAAACTTAAATTTCTAAAGAAAATTCTATAGGTCCCTATTGAGATACATACACCAGTGGATGCGCCAAGGGCCCCCGCGTCGATCGCCACCACTCGCGTTATCCTGGGACTTATAGTTTTTCTGATAATTAGCAAAAATTTACATTTCTATTAATATCTCGAAATTTCATCATAAAAGGTCCAGCCGATCTCCACATCGCCTTCTGCGCCTCGACGCCCCGCGTCTTTTGACGCCACCCGCGTCCCGCTGCGACCTATACTTTCGGCACAAACTTGCAATTTTCTAGTTTCTATACATATAACTAGGTATATAACTCACAGCGAAATCCACCTAAGCGATCCTATTCCAGAGTGTTTTGGACTTTTTGAGATCCTTAAACTGAGCATATATATAGGTTGTGATACATTAAAAGAAGCGTACGGCCGAGCTCTTTCACGCTCATAAGTTTTCGTGACAATTTTCTTTGAAAATTTTGAATTTTCGCCGCTTTTTGTTTTTTGACAGACTGTAGACAGTCATCGGCTTTTATTGTGTGTTTTTGGACAGGTTTTTCAGTGTTTCACAGGTGGATAGTGTGCGCAGTGACGCTCCGCGTCGTTTGACTACTCGCACCGACACATAGGATCAATTTTCGCCGGTTGTTTTTCAAATTTTCTAAAAAGTTTTCACCAGACTTCAATAATTACAGTATTTTGCATATTTTTCCAAATTTACGCAAGTAACCGGTGGTTGTAATACCTCTGGGGGCTCGTACCACCCACGCCTACACGCCTGTACGACTTTCCACCAACATCCCCTCGGTATACATACACTTCCACGCGGCTTACCCCGTTGGTTTTAAAACTTAAATTTCTGAAGAAAATTCTATAGGTCCCTATTGAGATACATACACCAGTGGATGCGCCAAGGGCCCCCGCGTCGATCGCCACCACTCGGGTTATCCTGGGACTTATAGTTTTTCTGATAATTAGCAAAAATTTACATTTCTATTAATATCTCGAAATTTCATCATAAAAGGTCCAGCCGATCTCCACATCGCCTTCTGCGCCTCGACGCCCCGCGTCTTTTGACGCCACCCGCGTCCCGCTGCGACCTATACTTTCGGCACAAACTTGCAATTTTCTAGTTTCTATACATATAACTAGGTATATAACTCACAGCGAAATCCACCTAAGCGATCCTATTCCAGAGTGTTTTGGACTTTTTGAGATCCTTAAACTGAGCATATATATAGGTTGTGATACATTAAAAGAAGCGTACGGCCGAGCTCTTTCACGCTCATAAGTTTTCGTGACAATTTTCTTTGAAAATTTTGAATTTTCGCCGCTTTTTGTTTTTTGACAGACTGTAGACAGTCATCGGCTTTTATTGTGTGTTTTTGGACAGGTTTTTCAGTGTTTCACAGGTGGATAGTGTGCGCAGTGACGCTCCGCGTCGTTTGACTACTCGCACCGACACATAGGATCAATTTTCGCCGGTTGTTTTTCAAATTTTCTAAAAAGTTTTCACCAGACTTCAATAATTACAGTATTTTGCATATTTTTCCAAATTTACGCAAGTAACCGGTGGTTGTAATACCTCTGGGGGCTCGTACCACCCACGCCTACACGCCTGTACGACTTTCCACCAACATCCCCTCGGTATACATACACTTCCACGCGGCTTACCCCGTTGGTTTTAAAACTTAAATTTCTGAAGAAAATTCTATAGGTCCCTATTGAGATACATACACCAGTGGATGCGCCAAGGGCCCCCGCGTCGATCGCCACCACTCGGGTTATCCTGGGACTTATAGTTTTTCTGATAATTAGCAAAAATTTACATTTCTATTAATATCTCGAAATTTCATCATAAAAGGTCCAGCCGATCTCCACATCGCCTTCTGCGCCTCGACGCCCCGCGTCTTTTGACGCCACCCGCGTCCCGCTGCGACCTATACTTTCGGCACAAACTTGCAATTTTCTAGTTTCTATACATATAACTAGGTATATAACTCACAGCGAAATCCACCTAAGCGATCCTATTCCAGAGTGTTTTGGACTTTTTGAGATCCTTAAACTGAGCATATATATAGGTTGTGATACATTAAAAGAAGCGTACGGCCGAGCTCTTTCACGCTCATAAGTTTTCGTGACAATTTTCTTTGAAAATTTTGAATTTTCGCCGCTTTTTGTTTTTTGACAGACTGTAGACAGTCATCGGCTTTTATTGTGTGTTTTTGGACAGGTTTTTCAGTGTTTCACAGGTGGATAGTGTGCGCAGTGACGCTCCGCGTCGTTTGACTACTCGCACCGACACATAGGATCAATTTTCGCCGGTTGTTTTTCAAATTTTCTAAAAAGTTTTCACCAGACTTCAATAATTACAGTATTTTGCATATTTTTCCAAATTTACGCAAGTAACCGGTGGTTGTAATACCTCTGGGGGCTCGTACCACCCAGGCCTACACGCCTGTACGACTTTCCACCAACATCCCCTTGGTATACATACACTTCCACGCGGCTTACCCCGTTGGTTTTAAAACTTAAATTTCTAAAGAAAATTCTATAGGTCCCTATTGAGATACATACACCAGTGGATGCGCCAAGGGCCCCCGCGTCGATCGCCACCACTCGCGTTATCCTGGGACTTATAGTTTTTCTGATAATTAGCAAAAATTTACATTTCTATTAATATCTCGAAATTTCATCATAAAAGGTCCAGCCGATCTCCACATCGCCTTCTGCGCCTCGACGCCCCGCGTCTTTTGACGCCACCCGCGTCCCGCTGCGACCTATACTTTCGGCACAAACTTGCAATTTTCTAGTTTCTATACATATAACTAGGTATATAACTCACAGCGAAATCCACCTAAGCGATCCTATTCCAGAGTGTTTTGGACTTTTTGAGATCCTTAAACTGAGCATATATATAGGTTGTGATACATTAAAAGAAGCGTACGGCCGAGCTCTTTCACGCTCATAAGTTTTCGTGACAATTTTCTTTGAAAATTTTGAATTTTCGCCGCTTTTTGTTTTTTGACAGACTGTAGACAGTCATCGGCTTTTATTGTGTGTTTTTGGACAGGTTTTTCAGTGTTTCACAGGTGGATAGTGTGCGCAGTGACGCTCCGCGTCGTTTGACTACTCGCACCGACACATAGGATCAATTTTCGCCGGTTGTTTTTCAAATTTTCTAAAAAGTTTTCACCAGACTTCAATAATTACAGTATTTTGCATATTTTTCCAAATTTACGCAAGTAACCGGTGGTTGTAATACCTCTGGGGGCTCGTACCACCCACGCCTACACGCCTGTACGACTTTCCACCAACATCCCCTCGGTATACATACACTTCCACGCGGCTTACCCCGTTGGTTTTAAAACTTAAATTTCTGAAGAAAATTCTATAGGTCCCTATTGAGATACATACACCAGTGGATGCGCCAAGGGCCCCCGCGTCGATCGCCACCACTCGGGTTATCCTGGGACTTATAGTTTTTCTGATAATTAGCAAAAATTTACATTTCTATTAATATCTCGAAATTTCATCATAAAAGGTCCAGCCGATCTCCACATCGCCTTCTGCGCCTCGACGCCCCGCGTCTTTTGACGCCACCCGCGTCCCGCTGCGACCTATACTTTCGGCACAAACTTGCAATTTTCTAGTTTCTATACATATAACTAGGTATATAACTCACAGCGAAATCCACCTAAGCGATCCTATTCCAGAGTGTTTTGGACTTTTTGAGATCCTTAAACTGAGCATATATATAGGTTGTGATACATTAAAAGAAGCGTACGGCCGAGCTCTTTCACGCTCATAAGTTTTCGTGACAATTTTCTTTGAAAATTTTGAATTTTCGCCGCTTTTTGTTTTTTGACAGACTGTAGACAGTCATCGGCTTTTATTGTGTGTTTTTGGACAGGTTTTTCAGTGTTTCACAGGTGGATAGTGTGCGCAGTGACGCTCCGCGTCGTTTGACTACTCGCACCGACACATAGGATCAATTTTCGCCGGTTGTTTTTCAAATTTTCTAAAAAGTTTTCACCAGACTTCAATAATTACAGTATTTTGCATATTTTTCCAAATTTACGCAAGTAACCGGTGGTTGTAATACCTCTGGGGGCTCGTACCACCCACGCCTACACGCCTGTACGACTTTCCACCAACATCCCCTCGGTATACATACACTTCCACGCGGCTTACCCCGTTGGTTTTAAAACTTAAATTTCTGAAGAAAATTCTATAGGTCCCTATTGAGATACATACACCAGTGGATGCGCCAAGGGCCCCCGCGTCGATCGCCACCACTCGGGTTATCCTGGGACTTATAGTTTTTCTGATAATTAGCAAAAATTTACATTTCTATTAATATCTCGAAATTTCATCATAAAAGGTCCAGCCGATCTCCACATCGCCTTCTGCGCCTCGACGCCCCGCGTCTTTTGACGCCACCCGCGTCCCGCTGCGACCTATACTTTCGGCACAAACTTGCAATTTTCTAGTTTCTATACATATAACTAGGTATATAACTCACAGCGAAATCCACCTAAGCGATCCTATTCCAGAGTGTTTTGGACTTTTTGAGATCCTTAAACTGAGCATATATATAGGTTGTGATACATTAAAAGAAGCGTACGGCCGAGCTCTTTCACGCTCATAAGTTTTCGTGACAATTTTCTTTGAAAATTTTGAATTTTCGCCGCTTTTTGTTTTTTGACAGACTGTAGACAGTCATCGGCTTTTATTGTGTGTTTTTGGACAGGTTTTTCAGTGTTTCACAGGTGGATAGTGTGCGCAGTGACGCTCCGCGTCGTTTGACTACTCGCACCGACACATAGGATCAATTTTCGCCGGTTGTTTTTCAAATTTTCTAAAAAGTTTTCACCAGACTTCAATAATTACAGTATTTTGCATATTTTTCCAAATTTACGCAAGTAACCGGTGGTTGTAATACCTCTGGGGGCTCGTACCACCCACGCCTACACGCCTGTACGACTTTCCACCAACATCCCCTCGGTATACATACACTTCCACGCGGCTTACCCCGTTGGTTTTAAAACTTAAATTTCTGAAGAAAATTCTATAGGTCCCTATTGAGATACATACACCAGTGGATGCGCCAAGGGCCCCCGCGTCGATCGCCACCACTCGGGTTATCCTGGGACTTATAGTTTTTCTGATAATTAGCAAAAATTTACATTTCTATTAATATCTCGAAATTTCATCATAAAAGGTCCAGCCGATCTCCACATCGCCTTCTGCGCCTCGACGCCCCGCGTCTTTTGACGCCACCCGCGTCCCGCTGCGACCTATACTTTCGGCACAAACTTGCAATTTTCTAGTTTCTATACATATAACTAGGTATATAACTCACAGCGAAATCCACCTAAGCGATCCTATTCCAGAGTGTTTTGGACTTTTTGAGATCCTTAAACTGAGCATATATATAGGTTGTGATACATTAAAAGAAGCGTACGGCCGAGCTCTTTCACGCTCATAAGTTTTCGTGACAATTTTCTTTGAAAATTTTGAATTTTCGCCGCTTTTTGTTTTTTGACAGACTGTAGACAGTCATCGGCTTTTATTGTGTGTTTTTGGACAGGTTTTTCAGTGTTTCACAGGTGGATAGTGTGCGCAGTGACGCTCCGCGTCGTTTGACTACTCGCACCGACACATAGGATCAATTTTCGCCGGTTGTTTTTCAAATTTTCTAAAAAGTTTTCACCAGACTTCAATAATTACAGTATTTTGCATATTTTTCCAAATTTACGCAAGTAACCGGTGGTTGTAATACCTCTGGGGGCTCGTACCACCCAGGCCTACACGCCTGTACGACTTTCCACCAACATCCCCTTGGTATACATACACTTCCACGCGGCTTACCCCGTTGGTTTTAAAACTTAAATTTCTAAAGAAAATTCTATAGGTCCCTATTGAGATACATACACCAGTGGATGCGCCAAGGGCCCCCGCGTCGATCGCCACCACTCGCGTTATCCTGGGACTTATAGTTTTTCTGATAATTAGCAAAAATTTACATTTCTATTAATATCTCGAAATTTCATCATAAAAGGTCCAGCCGATCTCCACATCGCCTTCTGCGCCTCGACGCCCCGCGTCTTTTGACGCCACCCGCGTCCCGCTGCGACCTATACTTTCGGCACAAACTTGCAATTTTCTAGTTTCTATACATATAACTAGGTATATAACTCACAGCGAAATCCACCTAAGCGATCCTATTCCAGAGTGTTTTGGACTTTTTGAGATCCTTAAACTGAGCATATATATAGGTTGTGATACATTAAAAGAAGCGTACGGCCGAGCTCTTTCACGCTCATAAGTTTTCGTGACAATTTTCTTTGAAAATTTTGAATTTTCGCCGCTTTTTGTTTTTTGACAGACTGTAGACAGTCATCGGCTTTTATTGTGTGTTTTTGGACAGGTTTTTCAGTGTTTCACAGGTGGATAGTGTGCGCAGTGACGCTCCGCGTCGTTTGACTACTCGCACCGACACATAGGATCAATTTTCGCCGGTTGTTTTTCAAATTTTCTAAAAAGTTTTCACCAGACTTCAATAATTACAGTATTTTGCATATTTTTCCAAATTTACGCAAGTAACCGGTGGTTGTAATACCTCTGGGGGCTCGTACCACCCACGCCTACACGCCTGTACGACTTTCCACCAACATCCCCTCGGTATACATACACTTCCACGCGGCTTACCCCGTTGGTTTTAAAACTTAAATTTCTGAAGAAAATTCTATAGGTCCCTATTGAGATACATACACCAGTGGATGCGCCAAGGGCCCCCGCGTCGATCGCCACCACTCGGGTTATCCTGGGACTTATAGTTTTTCTGATAATTAGCAAAAATTTACATTTCTATTAATATCTCGAAATTTCATCATAAAAGGTCCAGCCGATCTCCACATCGCCTTCTGCGCCTCGACGCCCCGCGTCTTTTGACGCCACCCGCGTCCCGCTGCGACCTATACTTTCGGCACAAACTTGCAATTTTCTAGTTTCTATACATATAACTAGGTATATAACTCACAGCGAAATCCACCTAAGCGATCCTATTCCAGAGTGTTTTGGACTTTTTGAGATCCTTAAACTGAGCATATATATAGGTTGTGATACATTAAAAGAAGCGTACGGCCGAGCTCTTTCACGCTCATAAGTTTTCGTGACAATTTTCTTTGAAAATTTTGAATTTTCGCCGCTTTTTGTTTTTTGACAGACTGTAGACAGTCATCGGCTTTTATTGTGTGTTTTTGGACAGGTTTTTCAGTGTTTCACAGGTGGATAGTGTGCGCAGTGACGCTCCGCGTCGTTTGACTACTCGCACCGACACATAGGATCAATTTTCGCCGGTTGTTTTTCAAATTTTCTAAAAAGTTTTCACCAGACTTCAATAATTACAGTATTTTGCATATTTTTCCAAATTTACGCAAGTAACCGGTGGTTGTAATACCTCTGGGGGCTCGTACCACCCACGCCTACACGCCTGTACGACTTTCCACCAACATCCCCTCGGTATACATACACTTCCACGCGGCTTACCCCGTTGGTTTTAAAACTTAAATTTCTGAAGAAAATTCTATAGGTCCCTATTGAGATACATACACCAGTGGATGCGCCAAGGGCCCCCGCGTCGATCGCCACCACTCGGGTTATCCTGGGACTTATAGTTTTTCTGATAATTAGCAAAAATTTACATTTCTATTAATATCTCGAAATTTCATCATAAAAGGTCCAGCCGATCTCCACATCGCCTTCTGCGCCTCGACGCCCCGCGTCTTTTGACGCCACCCGCGTCCCGCTGCGACCTATACTTTCGGCACAAACTTGCAATTTTCTAGTTTCTATACATATAACTAGGTATATAACTCACAGCGAAATCCACCTAAGCGATCCTATTCCAGAGTGTTTTGGACTTTTTGAGATCCTTAAACTGAGCATATATATAGGTTGTGATACATTAAAAGAAGCGTACGGCCGAGCTCTTTCACGCTCATAAGTTTTCGTGACAATTTTCTTTGAAAATTTTGAATTTTCGCCGCTTTTTGTTTTTTGACAGACTGTAGACAGTCATCGGCTTTTATTGTGTGTTTTTGGACAGGTTTTTCAGTGTTTCACAGGTGGATAGTGTGCGCAGTGACGCTCCGCGTCGTTTGACTACTCGCACCGACACATAGGATCAATTTTCGCCGGTTGTTTTTCAAATTTTCTAAAAAGTTTTCACCAGACTTCAATAATTACAGTATTTTGCATATTTTTCCAAATTTACGCAAGTAACCGGTGGTTGTAATACCTCTGGGGGCTCGTACCACCCAGGCCTACACGCCTGTACGACTTTCCACCAACATCCCCTTGGTATACATACACTTCCACGCGGCTTACCCCGTTGGTTTTAAAACTTAAATTTCTAAAGAAAATTCTATAGGTCCCTATTGAGATACATACACCAGTGGATGCGCCAAGGGCCCCCGCGTCGATCGCCACCACTCGCGTTATCCTGGGACTTATAGTTTTTCTGATAATTAGCAAAAATTTACATTTCTATTAATATCTCGAAATTTCATCATAAAAGGTCCAGCCGATCTCCACATCGCCTTCTGCGCCTCGACGCCCCGCGTCTTTTGACGCCACCCGCGTCCCGCTGCGACCTATACTTTCGGCACAAACTTGCAATTTTCTAGTTTCTATACATATAACTAGGTATATAACTCACAGCGAAATCCACCTAAGCGATCCTATTCCAGAGTGTTTTGGACTTTTTGAGATCCTTAAACTGAGCATATATATAGGTTGTGATACATTAAAAGAAGCGTACGGCCGAGCTCTTTCACGCTCATAAGTTTTCGTGACAATTTTCTTTGAAAATTTTGAATTTTCGCCGCTTTTTGTTTTTTGACAGACTGTAGACAGTCATCGGCTTTTATTGTGTGTTTTTGGACAGGTTTTTCAGTGTTTCACAGGTGGATAGTGTGCGCAGTGACGCTCCGCGTCGTTTGACTACTCGCACCGACACATAGGATCAATTTTCGCCGGTTGTTTTTCAAATTTTCTAAAAAGTTTTCACCAGACTTCAATAATTACAGTATTTTGCATATTTTTCCAAATTTACGCAAGTAACCGGTGGTTGTAATACCTCTGGGGGCTCGTACCACCCACGCCTACACGCCTGTACGACTTTCCACCAACAT
The DNA here is from genome assembly GCA_946251805.1 of Cybosia mesomella. Classification (NCBI taxonomy): domain Eukaryota; kingdom Metazoa; phylum Arthropoda; class Insecta; order Lepidoptera; family Erebidae; genus Cybosia; species Cybosia mesomella. The sequence continues at coordinate 37,077,506 of OX276396.1, read as the reverse complement.
CCCCTCGGTATACATACACTTCCACGCGGCTTACCCCGTTGGTTTTAAAACTTAAATTTCTGAAGAAAATTCTATAGGTCCCTATTGAGATACATACACCAGTGGATGCGCCAAGGGCCCCCGCGTCGATCGCCACCACTCGGGTTATCCTGGGACTTATAGTTTTTCTGATAATTAGCAAAAATTTACATTTCTATTAATATCTCGAAATTTCATCATAAAAGGTCCAGCCGATCTCCACATCGCCTTCTGCGCCTCGACGCCCCGCGTCTTTTGACGCCACCCGCGTCCCGCTGCGACCTATACTTTCGGCACAAACTTGCAATTTTCTAGTTTCTATACATATAACTAGGTATATAACTCACAGCGAAATCCACCTAAGCGATCCTATTCCAGAGTGTTTTGGACTTTTTGAGATCCTTAAACTGAGCATATATATAGGTTGTGATACATTAAAAGAAGCGTACGGCCGAGCTCTTTCACGCTCATAAGTTTTCGTGACAATTTTCTTTGAAAATTTTGAATTTTCGCCGCTTTTTGTTTTTTGACAGACTGTAGACAGTCATCGGCTTTTATTGTGTGTTTTTGGACAGGTTTTTCAGTGTTTCACAGGTGGATAGTGTGCGCAGTGACGCTCCGCGTCGTTTGACTACTCGCACCGACACATAGGATCAATTTTCGCCGGTTGTTTTTCAAATTTTCTAAAAAGTTTTCACCAGACTTCAATAATTACAGTATTTTGCATATTTTTCCAAATTTACGCAAGTAACCGGTGGTTGTAATACCTCTGGGGGCTCGTACCACCCAGGCCTACACGCCTGTACGACTTTCCACCAACATCCCCTTGGTATACATACACTTCCACGCGGCTTACCCCGTTGGTTTTAAAACTTAAATTTCTAAAGAAAATTCTATAGGTCCCTATTGAGATACATACACCAGTGGATGCGCCAAGGGCCCCCGCGTCGATCGCCACCACTCGCGTTATCCTGGGACTTATAGTTTTTCTGATAATTAGCAAAAATTTACATTTCTATTAATATCTCGAAATTTCATCATAAAAGGTCCAGCCGATCTCCACATCGCCTTCTGCGCCTCGACGCCCCGCGTCTTTTGACGCCACCCGCGTCCCGCTGCGACCTATACTTTCGGCACAAACTTGCAATTTTCTAGTTTCTATACATATAACTAGGTATATAACTCACAGCGAAATCCACCTAAGCGATCCTATTCCAGAGTGTTTTGGACTTTTTGAGATCCTTAAACTGAGCATATATATAGGTTGTGATACATTAAAAGAAGCGTACGGCCGAGCTCTTTCACGCTCATAAGTTTTCGTGACAATTTTCTTTGAAAATTTTGAATTTTCGCCGCTTTTTGTTTTTTGACAGACTGTAGACAGTCATCGGCTTTTATTGTGTGTTTTTGGACAGGTTTTTCAGTGTTTCACAGGTGGATAGTGTGCGCAGTGACGCTCCGCGTCGTTTGACTACTCGCACCGACACATAGGATCAATTTTCGCCGGTTGTTTTTCAAATTTTCTAAAAAGTTTTCACCAGACTTCAATAATTACAGTATTTTGCATATTTTTCCAAATTTACGCAAGTAACCGGTGGTTGTAATACCTCTGGGGGCTCGTACCACCCACGCCTACACGCCTGTACGACTTTCCACCAACATCCCCTCGGTATACATACACTTCCACGCGGCTTACCCCGTTGGTTTTAAAACTTAAATTTCTGAAGAAAATTCTATAGGTCCCTATTGAGATACATACACCAGTGGATGCGCCAAGGGCCCCCGCGTCGATCGCCACCACTCGGGTTATCCTGGGACTTATAGTTTTTCTGATAATTAGCAAAAATTTACATTTCTATTAATATCTCGAAATTTCATCATAAAAGGTCCAGCCGATCTCCACATCGCCTTCTGCGCCTCGACGCCCCGCGTCTTTTGACGCCACCCGCGTCCCGCTGCGACCTATACTTTCGGCACAAACTTGCAATTTTCTAGTTTCTATACATATAACTAGGTATATAACTCACAGCGAAATCCACCTAAGCGATCCTATTCCAGAGTGTTTTGGACTTTTTGAGATCCTTAAACTGAGCATATATATAGGTTGTGATACATTAAAAGAAGCGTACGGCCGAGCTCTTTCACGCTCATAAGTTTTCGTGACAATTTTCTTTGAAAATTTTGAATTTTCGCCGCTTTTTGTTTTTTGACAGACTGTAGACAGTCATCGGCTTTTATTGTGTGTTTTTGGACAGGTTTTTCAGTGTTTCACAGGTGGATAGTGTGCGCAGTGACGCTCCGCGTCGTTTGACTACTCGCACCGACACATAGGATCAATTTTCGCCGGTTGTTTTTCAAATTTTCTAAAAAGTTTTCACCAGACTTCAATAATTACAGTATTTTGCATATTTTTCCAAATTTACGCAAGTAACCGGTGGTTGTAATACCTCTGGGGGCTCGTACCACCCACGCCTACACGCCTGTACGACTTTCCACCAACATCCCCTCGGTATACATACACTTCCACGCGGCTTACCCCGTTGGTTTTAAAACTTAAATTTCTGAAGAAAATTCTATAGGTCCCTATTGAGATACATACACCAGTGGATGCGCCAAGGGCCCCCGCGTCGATCGCCACCACTCGGGTTATCCTGGGACTTATAGTTTTTCTGATAATTAGCAAAAATTTACATTTCTATTAATATCTCGAAATTTCATCATAAAAGGTCCAGCCGATCTCCACATCGCCTTCTGCGCCTCGACGCCCCGCGTCTTTTGACGCCACCCGCGTCCCGCTGCGACCTATACTTTCGGCACAAACTTGCAATTTTCTAGTTTCTATACATATAACTAGGTATATAACTCACAGCGAAATCCACCTAAGCGATCCTATTCCAGAGTGTTTTGGACTTTTTGAGATCCTTAAACTGAGCATATATATAGGTTGTGATACATTAAAAGAAGCGTACGGCCGAGCTCTTTCACGCTCATAAGTTTTCGTGACAATTTTCTTTGAAAATTTTGAATTTTCGCCGCTTTTTGTTTTTTGACAGACTGTAGACAGTCATCGGCTTTTATTGTGTGTTTTTGGACAGGTTTTTCAGTGTTTCACAGGTGGATAGTGTGCGCAGTGACGCTCCGCGTCGTTTGACTACTCGCACCGACACATAGGATCAATTTTCGCCGGTTGTTTTTCAAATTTTCTAAAAAGTTTTCACCAGACTTCAATAATTACAGTATTTTGCATATTTTTCCAAATTTACGCAAGTAACCGGTGGTTGTAATACCTCTGGGGGCTCGTACCACCCACGCCTACACGCCTGTACGACTTTCCACCAACATCCCCTCGGTATACATACACTTCCACGCGGCTTACCCCGTTGGTTTTAAAACTTAAATTTCTGAAGAAAATTCTATAGGTCCCTATTGAGATACATACACCAGTGGATGCGCCAAGGGCCCCCGCGTCGATCGCCACCACTCGGGTTATCCTGGGACTTATAGTTTTTCTGATAATTAGCAAAAATTTACATTTCTATTAATATCTCGAAATTTCATCATAAAAGGTCCAGCCGATCTCCACATCGCCTTCTGCGCCTCGACGCCCCGCGTCTTTTGACGCCACCCGCGTCCCGCTGCGACCTATACTTTCGGCACAAACTTGCAATTTTCTAGTTTCTATACATATAACTAGGTATATAACTCACAGCGAAATCCACCTAAGCGATCCTATTCCAGAGTGTTTTGGACTTTTTGAGATCCTTAAACTGAGCATATATATAGGTTGTGATACATTAAAAGAAGCGTACGGCCGAGCTCTTTCACGCTCATAAGTTTTCGTGACAATTTTCTTTGAAAATTTTGAATTTTCGCCGCTTTTTGTTTTTTGACAGACTGTAGACAGTCATCGGCTTTTATTGTGTGTTTTTGGACAGGTTTTTCAGTGTTTCACAGGTGGATAGTGTGCGCAGTGACGCTCCGCGTCGTTTGACTACTCGCACCGACACATAGGATCAATTTTCGCCGGTTGTTTTTCAAATTTTCTAAAAAGTTTTCACCAGACTTCAATAATTACAGTATTTTGCATATTTTTCCAAATTTACGCAAGTAACCGGTGGTTGTAATACCTCTGGGGGCTCGTACCACCCAGGCCTACACGCCTGTACGACTTTCCACCAACATCCCCTTGGTATACATACACTTCCACGCGGCTTACCCCGTTGGTTTTAAAACTTAAATTTCTAAAGAAAATTCTATAGGTCCCTATTGAGATACATACACCAGTGGATGCGCCAAGGGCCCCCGCGTCGATCGCCACCACTCGCGTTATCCTGGGACTTATAGTTTTTCTGATAATTAGCAAAAATTTACATTTCTATTAATATCTCGAAATTTCATCATAAAAGGTCCAGCCGATCTCCACATCGCCTTCTGCGCCTCGACGCCCCGCGTCTTTTGACGCCACCCGCGTCCCGCTGCGACCTATACTTTCGGCACAAACTTGCAATTTTCTAGTTTCTATACATATAACTAGGTATATAACTCACAGCGAAATCCACCTAAGCGATCCTATTCCAGAGTGTTTTGGACTTTTTGAGATCCTTAAACTGAGCATATATATAGGTTGTGATACATTAAAAGAAGCGTACGGCCGAGCTCTTTCACGCTCATAAGTTTTCGTGACAATTTTCTTTGAAAATTTTGAATTTTCGCCGCTTTTTGTTTTTTGACAGACTGTAGACAGTCATCGGCTTTTATTGTGTGTTTTTGGACAGGTTTTTCAGTGTTTCACAGGTGGATAGTGTGCGCAGTGACGCTCCGCGTCGTTTGACTACTCGCACCGACACATAGGATCAATTTTCGCCGGTTGTTTTTCAAATTTTCTAAAAAGTTTTCACCAGACTTCAATAATTACAGTATTTTGCATATTTTTCCAAATTTACGCAAGTAACCGGTGGTTGTAATACCTCTGGGGGCTCGTACCACCCACGCCTACACGCCTGTACGACTTTCCACCAACATCCCCTCGGTATACATACACTTCCACGCGGCTTACCCCGTTGGTTTTAAAACTTAAATTTCTGAAGAAAATTCTATAGGTCCCTATTGAGATACATACACCAGTGGATGCGCCAAGGGCCCCCGCGTCGATCGCCACCACTCGGGTTATCCTGGGACTTATAGTTTTTCTGATAATTAGCAAAAATTTACATTTCTATTAATATCTCGAAATTTCATCATAAAAGGTCCAGCCGATCTCCACATCGCCTTCTGCGCCTCGACGCCCCGCGTCTTTTGACGCCACCCGCGTCCCGCTGCGACCTATACTTTCGGCACAAACTTGCAATTTTCTAGTTTCTATACATATAACTAGGTATATAACTCACAGCGAAATCCACCTAAGCGATCCTATTCCAGAGTGTTTTGGACTTTTTGAGATCCTTAAACTGAGCATATATATAGGTTGTGATACATTAAAAGAAGCGTACGGCCGAGCTCTTTCACGCTCATAAGTTTTCGTGACAATTTTCTTTGAAAATTTTGAATTTTCGCCGCTTTTTGTTTTTTGACAGACTGTAGACAGTCATCGGCTTTTATTGTGTGTTTTTGGACAGGTTTTTCAGTGTTTCACAGGTGGATAGTGTGCGCAGTGACGCTCCGCGTCGTTTGACTACTCGCACCGACACATAGGATCAATTTTCGCCGGTTGTTTTTCAAATTTTCTAAAAAGTTTTCACCAGACTTCAATAATTACAGTATTTTGCATATTTTTCCAAATTTACGCAAGTAACCGGTGGTTGTAATACCTCTGGGGGCTCGTACCACCCAGGCCTACACGCCTGTACGACTTTCCACCAACATCCCCTTGGTATACATACACTTCCACGCGGCTTACCCCGTTGGTTTTAAAACTTAAATTTCTAAAGAAAATTCTATAGGTCCCTATTGAGATACATACACCAGTGGATGCGCCAAGGGCCCCCGCGTCGATCGCCACCACTCGCGTTATCCTGGGACTTATAGTTTTTCTGATAATTAGCAAAAATTTACATTTCTATTAATATCTCGAAATTTCATCATAAAAGGTCCAGCCGATCTCCACATCGCCTTCTGCGCCTCGACGCCCCGCGTCTTTTGACGCCACCCGCGTCCCGCTGCGACCTATACTTTCGGCACAAACTTGCAATTTTCTAGTTTCTATACATATAACTAGGTATATAACTCACAGCGAAATCCACCTAAGCGATCCTATTCCAGAGTGTTTTGGACTTTTTGAGATCCTTAAACTGAGCATATATATAGGTTGTGATACATTAAAAGAAGCGTACGGCCGAGCTCTTTCACGCTCATAAGTTTTCGTGACAATTTTCTTTGAAAATTTTGAATTTTCGCCGCTTTTTGTTTTTTGACAGACTGTAGACAGTCATCGGCTTTTATTGTGTGTTTTTGGACAGGTTTTTCAGTGTTTCACAGGTGGATAGTGTGCGCAGTGACGCTCCGCGTCGTTTGACTACTCGCACCGACACATAGGATCAATTTTCGCCGGTTGTTTTTCAAATTTTCTAAAAAGTTTTCACCAGACTTCAATAATTACAGTATTTTGCATATTTTTCCAAATTTACGCAAGTAACCGGTGGTTGTAATACCTCTGGGGGCTCGTACCACCCACGCCTACACGCCTGTACGACTTTCCACCAACATCCCCTCGGTATACATACACTTCCACGCGGCTTACCCCGTTGGTTTTAAAACTTAAATTTCTGAAGAAAATTCTATAGGTCCCTATTGAGATACATACACCAGTGGATGCGCCAAGGGCCCCCGCGTCGATCGCCACCACTCGGGTTATCCTGGGACTTATAGTTTTTCTGATAATTAGCAAAAATTTACATTTCTATTAATATCTCGAAATTTCATCATAAAAGGTCCAGCCGATCTCCACATCGCCTTCTGCGCCTCGACGCCCCGCGTCTTTTGACGCCACCCGCGTCCCGCTGCGACCTATACTTTCGGCACAAACTTGCAATTTTCTAGTTTCTATACATATAACTAGGTATATAACTCACAGCGAAATCCACCTAAGCGATCCTATTCCAGAGTGTTTTGGACTTTTTGAGATCCTTAAACTGAGCATATATATAGGTTGTGATACATTAAAAGAAGCGTACGGCCGAGCTCTTTCACGCTCATAAGTTTTCGTGACAATTTTCTTTGAAAATTTTGAATTTTCGCCGCTTTTTGTTTTTTGACAGACTGTAGACAGTCATCGGCTTTTATTGTGTGTTTTTGGACAGGTTTTTCAGTGTTTCACAGGTGGATAGTGTGCGCAGTGACGCTCCGCGTCGTTTGACTACTCGCACCGACACATAGGATCAATTTTCGCCGGTTGTTTTTCAAATTTTCTAAAAAGTTTTCACCAGACTTCAATAATTACAGTATTTTGCATATTTTTCCAAATTTACGCAAGTAACCGGTGGTTGTAATACCTCTGGGGGCTCGTACCACCCACGCCTACACGCCTGTACGACTTTCCACCAACATCCCCTCGGTATACATACACTTCCACGCGGCTTACCCCGTTGGTTTTAAAACTTAAATTTCTGAAGAAAATTCTATAGGTCCCTATTGAGATACATACACCAGTGGATGCGCCAAGGGCCCCCGCGTCGATCGCCACCACTCGGGTTATCCTGGGACTTATAGTTTTTCTGATAATTAGCAAAAATTTACATTTCTATTAATATCTCGAAATTTCATCATAAAAGGTCCAGCCGATCTCCACATCGCCTTCTGCGCCTCGACGCCCCGCGTCTTTTGACGCCACCCGCGTCCCGCTGCGACCTATACTTTCGGCACAAACTTGCAATTTTCTAGTTTCTATACATATAACTAGGTATATAACTCACAGCGAAATCCACCTAAGCGATCCTATTCCAGAGTGTTTTGGACTTTTTGAGATCCTTAAACTGAGCATATATATAGGTTGTGATACATTAAAAGAAGCGTACGGCCGAGCTCTTTCACGCTCATAAGTTTTCGTGACAATTTTCTTTGAAAATTTTGAATTTTCGCCGCTTTTTGTTTTTTGACAGACTGTAGACAGTCATCGGCTTTTATTGTGTGTTTTTGGACAGGTTTTTCAGTGTTTCACAGGTGGATAGTGTGCGCAGTGACGCTCCGCGTCGTTTGACTACTCGCACCGACACATAGGATCAATTTTCGCCGGTTGTTTTTCAAATTTTCTAAAAAGTTTTCACCAGACTTCAATAATTACAGTATTTTGCATATTTTTCCAAATTTACGCAAGTAACCGGTGGTTGTAATACCTCTGGGGGCTCGTACCACCCAGGCCTACACGCCTGTACGACTTTCCACCAACATCCCCTTGGTATACATACACTTCCACGCGGCTTACCCCGTTGGTTTTAAAACTTAAATTTCTAAAGAAAATTCTATAGGTCCCTATTGAGATACATACACCAGTGGATGCGCCAAGGGCCCCCGCGTCGATCGCCACCACTCGCGTTATCCTGGGACTTATAGTTTTTCTGATAATTAGCAAAAATTTACATTTCTATTAATATCTCGAAATTTCATCATAAAAGGTCCAGCCGATCTCCACATCGCCTTCTGCGCCTCGACGCCCCGCGTCTTTTGACGCCACCCGCGTCCCGCTGCGACCTATACTTTCGGCACAAACTTGCAATTTTCAAAAAATTTCCCGCCCGCCCACCCACGGATAACTGCCCAAGCAGGTGGATTCCGCTGGGGCGGAGATTCCGGAAAGGCGAATACTACAAACCGAAAATTGGATTCGTATTTTATTTCATCTTATTGTGGAACAGCTGTTATTTATTCAATTGTTTGTTTGTGTTTTTACAAGGTTGTCGTCTTTACTTGTAGTTCGGTTATATTGTTTATTTCCTTTTGGAATGACTGTATTAGACCACATTAAATTTTTTTTAAAAATTTAGCTTTCCTTGACGACCGCCTTATTTCTGTTGTGTTGTCTTATACAATTTTTTATAGTTATACAGTTTTATATATACATTATACAACCTAGTCTTAAGTAACTACGCTAGTCATCCAATTTATAGTGAAAAAATTTTATATTGTACATTACCGTCCCTTACTCTCTGCAATGTCGAAATTTTCAGCCAGACGCGAGCTGGAATTTTCACCAACGCCCACAACTTATGAAAAAATATATGCCGCCCAAAAAGAACGCGAGCTCATCTCGCCAACAGCCGCTATCGTGGGTTACCTGGAGAAGTCTCCGAGGGGAAAACCGAAGTCCGCGCTCTCTCTGGAGAGCAGGGCATTGATGGCTTCGGTAGACCTCCCTCTGACTACCGCAAAGGAGATGCCAGTGAGCCGGCGTTGTGTAGAGAAGGAGGCTAAGGCGTGCCTAATGAGTGCAAAAATACAGCTTAATAGCGCTCGCAATCTGAAGACAGATATTAAAATTGCTGTCATAGCAGCAATTGACAAGCTGTATCAACTTGTCAAGGAAGCAGAGGCGATAAACAAGGGACAGGGAAGGGAGTGTCAGCCAGAGCCACACACAGAAAGTAGTGAGAAGATCGGCAGTGAGCTCATAGAGAAGCTTCAGGAGCATTCCATTCTCCTGAGAGAAAATGGAAGAAAGCTAGAGGAGCTCCAAGAGACGATGAAGGAACGGATGGGAAAAGTAGATAGCATCGAAGAGGCCCTACAAAGGCAAAGTGAAACCCTCGAGAAGGCAACTTGCGCCGGTGTGGCAGCCGCAGGCCAAACCAAGGCGAAGACCTCGGAACCACCGGTGCTACACTCCGTAGTTGTCTCCTCGAGGGATGAATTTGACACAGGCGAGATAATTTTGGAGAAGGTCCGGCGCGCGATTGACGCCAAAGAGGGGTGGGTGCAGGTGGAGCGCGTGCGGAAGGCTAAAGACAGGAGGATAATTATGGGATGCAGAACAAAGGAAGAGAGGGAAAAGGTAAAAAACAGATTAGAAGAGGTAGGAGAGCGCCTCATCGTCGAGGAGGTCAAGAATAAGGACCCGCTGCTGATCCTGAGGGATGTCCTAAACATCAACAGCGATGATGATGTTTTGAGGGCCCTCAGGAACCAGAACCCGGGGGTTTTTGGCGGCCTCGACAATGAGGAGCACAGACTCCGCATAAAATACAAAAAGAAGGCTCGTAACCCCCAATGCTCCCATATTATCCTCAGCGTCGCCCCCAAAATCTGGGCCAGGGCAATTGAGGCGAGGAAACTCCACATTGACCTCCAGCGGGTCACTGTGGAGGATCAATCGCCGCTTGTCCAGTGCACGCGCTGCCTTGGCTACGGGCACAGTAAAAAATTCTGCAAGGAGGCGGAGGACCTGTGCAGCCACTGCGGAGAAGCGCACACTAAGGATGGCTGCCAGGCCTATAAAACATCTGAGCCCGCAAACTGCGTAAACTGTGCCCGGGCAGGGATAACGCCTGTTCACCACCACGCCTTCAGCAGTGAATGTCCTGTCAGGAGGAAGTGGGACGCGATGGCTCGAGCCGCCGTGGCGTATAGCTGAGGCGGCTCTAGACGTCGCGCTGGCTCTAGGAGGAGATATTTAACTGCCGCTCAAATAACAACACCGGTTATGTTTTTTAATAATATTTTAATAAATATATATTGGAACATCAACACCAGGCACTCAAGAGCAAAGCAGGAACACCAAAATATAATATCTAAATAAATAAAACAAATAATAACGGTAAACTCCAACTGTGCTCCCTTCAACAATCAAAATATAATAACAAAAACATCGCTTACCAGGCAAACTGCAAGACACCAAAACACATGATACATACACACAACACAATACAAACAAGTACACTTCAGTAATATACAATCATTCATACCGAAATTAACACACATGTTAAAACAATTTAACATGCAGGGCATTCTGTAGCTTATTATACGTAATAAGCCGCAAAATAAACCGTTGGCAAACAAAACACACAAACAGTAACACACAAAACGATTGAGTATTCCCCAGATCAAATAGAATTTTGAGATATCCCCCACATTCGAATTAACGTAAAATAATTAAAACCTTTATTAGTAAATAGACTGTAAAAAAAAAAAAAAAAAAAAAAAAAAAAATAAAAAAAAAAAAAATTAAATTGTATAATATTAGCACTTCTCTTTTAACTAGAACAAATAACTTAGCTTTTTCCAAATTAATGGCAATTCTGTAAAGCCGATTAGGCTCTAAATTTTAGTAATAAATATATAAAAAGTTGATTCTCGCTCCATTTAATCATAATAAAACCGGTAAATAAATATAGCAACAGTAAAAAGGACCCGGCCATCCTAAGGCTGGGGTAAACCGGGGGAGTCTGGCCAAGAGTAAAATCTGGTCGGACTTCCAATCCAAAAAAAAAAAAAAAAAAAAAAAAAAAAAAAAAAAAAAAAAAACCTAACCTAACCTAACCTAACCTAACCTAACCTAACCTAACCTAACCTAACCTAACCTAACCTAACCTGGGGCGGGCCCCCGTAAGTGAGCTTTGAGTACGTCCTTGTCGTCCGGCCCTGGACCCCGACCTGACCACCGTAACGGAGTGGCAGGCGGGTGACCGAATCTCTGGCTCGATACTTGAGGGGCATTTAGAGCGATCAGTTACTTCTGAGCTTGCGGTACTTTTCAGTACCAACAAAACGGTGCTTCTCAGCGCCAATACGGTTAGACGTCGTCTGACATCGGAAACGATGTCTGACGAGTGTTCTGGCCCTCAGGGGGCGGGGAGTGGGACTGAGAGGTCCCGCTCTCCTCTCCGAGGTGCGCGTGACCCTAAGGGGGCGGGGAAAGGGGCCGAAAGGCCCCGATCTCCCCTCCTGGGGGCTTTTAACCCTGAGGGGTCGGGGAGAGGGACCGAAAGGTCTCAATCCTCCCTCCCAGGGGTTTGCAAGGAGGCGCGCGTCCTACTGCCTCGTCTAGGCTCTAGGACGCAAACTCTGTCGGAGTCTTCCACCGACACCAGCGTCGGCACGGTGGTGTCTGTCGACTCGCGGCCGTCCTCCCCGGGCAGACTTTGGCGGAAACGCGCAAACTCTGCGTCGGACGGGGACTGCTCCGAGTCGGGAGACCGAGTGGATGCCGCTGAGGTCGGTGGCAAGAAACTGCGTGGTCGACCCCCGACCACAGGCCAGTATGTCGGCCTGGCGAAAGCCAAGGCCGAGCTCAACCTGGCCAAGGAGCGAGAGCTCCAACTTCGGGCAGAGGAGGAACTGGCGGAGGAGCTGCGGCAGCAGAAGGAGTCATTCCTTCTAAAACCGAGCAAACCGCAACAACTGGCGACCGTGTCATCTGCTCACCTACGGGCTGAGGAGTTGACACAGGCCATAGAGGCAGCTGTAGGGACCGTTCAGACGGTGGCGAAAAAGTCGTCACGTCTGAAGGGTCAATATGTGCGGGACCTCAATCTCGCGGCAAGCTCCATCCTGGAGTACGCCCGCGAGTTGAGGTCTCGCACAGAGTCGGACGAGGTGGCCAGGCTTCAGGCCGAGCTGGTCACCCTCCGTGCCGAAATAGGAGTTTTGAGGGAGCGGGCGGACTCGGCTCCCCTCACTATGAGTCGCGACGAGATCGCGTTCATGGTCGACGCGCGGCTCGAGGGGATACAGGACCGCCTGTTACCCGAAAAACGGCTCCGTCCTCCGCTTCAGGCGGACATACGGAATGCCGCCGCTGCTGCCTCCGCATCCTCTTCTGCCATAGGCGTAGAAGAGCCAGCGCTCCCCGCGTCTGCGCCCACCGCAACCCCCGCGTCTAAGGCCAAGGCTAAGGCCAAGGCCAAGGCCGCACGCGGGGCGACACCTGTGGTGGCCACACCTGAGGCGTCTACGCCTAAGCAGGCGCCACCTAAGGTGGCCAAACCCGCGGCGTCCGTGCCTGAGCAGGCACAACCTTCGAGGTTGCCTTCAACCTCGGAGACTGCCCCAGGCAATAAAAAAAAGAAGAAGACGAGGAAGAGTGCTGCTGCCAAACAGGCAGCTGCCGCTCAACAACCTCGTCCGCTGCCACCTCCCCCCTCGTCGATGGACGAGGGATGGACTGTGGTGGCGAAGCGGGGCCCGACTAAACCGGCAGCGAAACCCGCTCCGGCTGTGGCCCCAAAAAAGGCGAGCCCTAAACTCCGACCCCCGCGTACAGCAGCAGTGGTCATCACCCTGCAGCCAGGCGCGGCGGAGCAGGGCGCAACATATGCGGCCGTCCTTGCGGAGGCGGAAAAATCCATCGATCTCAAAGGCCTAGGGATCGATGGTGTCCGCTTCCGCAAGGCGGCGACGGGGGCACGGATCCTCGAGGTGGCTGGCGCCGGTAACGCCGAAAAGGCGAACGGGCTAGCCACCGAGCTCAAAAAAGTTTTGGGCGACGTGGTCCGCGTATCCCGACCGGAGAAATGTGCAGAACTGCGCATCTCCGGCCTGGATGATGCGGCCACTAAGGAGAAAATTGCATCGGCCATCGCAGCCGAGGGTGGGTGTGCCGTAGAGGCCGTGAAGGTTGGCGAGATTAATCGCCCAACTGGTAGGCTGGGATCGGTCTGGCTTAAGTGCCCTACCGCCGCAGCCCAAAGGGTGACCGATGGTCGCCGAATCTTGGTCGGGTGGTCGGTCGTCCGACCTACACTCTTAGAGCCCAGACAGCAGCGGTGTTTCCGCTGTCTGGAACCGGGCCACATCGGAGTGAAGTGCACTGTGGGCATTGACCGCAGCGGGCTTTGCTTCAACTGCGGCAAGCCCGGCCATGCGGCCGCAGCGTGCACTGCCGAACCCCACTGTCCGATATGCGCGGCAGGGGGCAAGGCGTCTGGTCACCGGCTGGGCAGCAAAGACTGCGCAGCGGGTGACCAGAAGCGGGGCAAGCGACCCCAGGGACAGCAGGCGGCGAAGGGTGGCCCCGTGGCGCCCTCGCAGTCTGTCGATCTCTCGCAGACCGAGGAGGCGATGGATACGGCCCACTCATAAATGGCGACTATCTCCTTCCTGCAGGCGAACATCAACCACTGCGTCGGAGCTCAGGACAATTTGTTCCAGTGCATGGCGCAGTGGCAGGCGTCGGTTACGGTGATCTCCGATCCGTACTACGTTCGCCCCCGCGACGACTGGGCGAGTGACCTCGACGGCTCAGTTGCGATCGTTACGCAACTGCACGTCCCCGGCTCCGCTCCCTTCGAGAAGGTCTTGAGGGGCCGGGGATGTGTGACGGTCACTTTAGGCGGCATCGCAGTGATCGGGGTGTACTGCCCTCCCAGCAAAACCCTCGCCGACTTCGAGCAACTGCTCTTAGAAATCGGGGGTATGGTGGAAGGGGTGCACCCTGCTCATGTCGTGATTGCCGGAGACTTCAACGCGCACTCGCGTGCTTGGGGATCACCGGACACCGACGATAGAGGAGAAGCGTTGGAAGAGTGGGCGGTGTCTACTGGCGTGGTGCTCCTCAACAGGGGGACGGTGAACACGTTCGTAGGGCCCCAAGGAGGCACATCGATTATTGACCTGACGTTCGCCAGCCCCGCGCTGGCACGCAGGGCGCGCAACTGGAGAGTCTTCGAGGGAGAGGAGAACTTGTCCGATCACCGATATATTCGGTTCGACATTTCCTCCTCGCCCGCGACGGCTGCATGGTCAAGTAATCGTCCCCTTAGCGGTGAAAATCCGCGCTGGCGAGTAGCCACGCTGGATCGGGAGCTGGCTATCGAGGCGGCCATCGTGGAACGGTGGGCTGGTGCCGGCACTACCCATCTGGACGTGGACGCAAAATCGGAGCAGCTCCAGGATTCGCTGACTCGCGTCTGTGACGCGGCTATGAGTAGGGCAAGGCCGGTTCCTCCTCGGAGACAGGTGTACTGGTGGCGCCCGCACCTCGCTGAGCTTCGGCAAGCGAGCTGGGCATCGCAACGCCGGTACACTCGTGCCCGGGGAAGACGGGTTAGGGACCTGGTCTTGGAAGCGGAGCTTCGCGCTGCGTGGCAGGCCGCCCGTGCGGTCTACAGCGCAGCGATCAAGTCGGCTAAGGAGGAGGCCTGGAGGGAGTGGCTTGAGACACTCGACAGAGATCCATGGGGGCGGCCATACAAGGTCATGAGCCACAAGCTCCGACCGTGGGCGCCCCCACTCACCAGGTCTCTGGAGCCCTCGTTCGTAGGACAAGTGGTCAGCACCCTATTTCCGGCGGCAGACGAATGGGTCCCTCCGACCATGTCGTCACGTAACCAGGAGCCAACAGCGGCGGAGGTCATTCCTCCCGTGTCCGAGGAGGAACTGGAGGTGGCCGTTCTGCGACTCAAGGCGAAGAACGGCGCCCCAGGCCCGGACGGAGTACCTGGACGGCTGATCACCTCGGTGATGCCGATTATCGGGGAGGATACGCGATCCCTCATGACGGAATGTCTGACGGGGGGGAGATTCCCGCGTACTTGGAAGATCGGGAAGCTCGTTCTTCTCGGTAAGAACGGCCGCCCAAAAGAGTCACCGTCGGCCTACCGCCCGATAGTACTGCTTGGCGAGATGAGCAAGCTGTTCGAGCGGGTGATCAGTGCTCGTCTCGTCAAGCACCTGGAGGGGGTAGGACCAGACTTGCACGACGGTCAATTTGGTTTTCGCCGCGGGAGGTCAACCCTAGATGCCATTTCGCACTTGCGGGAACGCGTGGGGGAGGCAGTCGACCAGGGAGAAGTGGTCCTTGCGGTCTCGCTGGATATCGCGAATGCGTTTAACACGCTTCCTTGGGCGACTGTCGCGGAGGCACTTAGGTACCACAAGGTTCCCGAGTACCTTAGGCAAGTGCTCGGGGACTACTTCGTCGGGCGCGCGATCGCGTATCCGTCGCGCGATCGGCTCGTCCGGCGAGAGATGTCATGCGGTGTTCCACAGGGGTCGGTCCTCGGGCCTCTCCTGTGGAACATCGGATTCGACTGGGTCCTGCGCGGTGCAAATCTCCGGGGAGTTGGTATACTTTGTTATGCCGACGATACCCTGGTCACCGCGCGGGCCCCCAATTTTCGCGATGCGGCGGTGCTGGCCACGGCTGGTGTGGCGCAAATAGTGCGCCGCATCAAGGCGTTAGGGCTCCGGGTGGCTCTCGAAAAATCTGAGGCTCTGTTTTTCCACGGGCCTCGGAGACCTCCACCTGTAGGCGCAAAAATCGTGGTAGGGGGCACCTCCATCGCTGTCGGGTCGAGGATGAAGTATTTAGGACTCGTTCTCGACAGTCGGTGGGGGTTTGTGGAGCACTTTCGGCAACTGGCTCCGAAACTTTTAGCCTACGCCGGAATGCTCGCAAGGCTCCTCCCCAACAAAGGGGGACCGGGTAGTGCGTGCCGTCGCCTGTACGACGGAGTGTTGCGTTCGAAAGCACTGTACGGTGCGCCGATATGGGCAGATGCTCTGAGCGCTCAGAATATGGTCTTGCTGCGGCGCCCGCAGCGAGCCATAGCGCAAAGAGCGGCTCGGGCGTACTGTACGGTGTCGTACGAGGCGGCTTGCGCAATCGCAGCCAGTCTACCGTGGGATCTCGAGGCGGGGGTACTGTCGCAGGTTTACCGGCGAAGTACTCTGGTACGCAGGGGCGGGGGTTGGCCAACCATGGAGGAGATCGGAACTTGGAGAGCGCAAGCTCGCGACGTTCTCTTCGAAAGGTGGTCGACCCGACTAGAGGGGTCCGCGGTGGGGAAGGAACTGGTTTCGGCCATCCAACCCATTCTGCGGCCCTACGTCGAAAGGCGGCACGGGACTCTAACGTTCCACCTTACACAACTCTTAACGGGGCACGGCTGCTTCGGGAAGTACTTGTGGGAGGTGGTCGGCATCGAGCCGGAGCCTACGTGTCGCCACTGTAGCGGTGGGGCTGTGGACACGGCGGAGCATACGCGCGTCGTGTGCACGGCTTGGAGCGGGGAGCGTTCGGCTCTAGTAGGTAAGATAGGACAAGACCTCTCGCTGCCGGCCGTGGTTCGCGCCATGGTCGACAGCGAAGAGGGCTGGGCCGCCGTCGTCTCATTCGCTGAGACAGTCATGACGGCAAAACGAGAGACGCTCAGAGAGAGGGAGCGTAGCGGTTTGACGCTTCCTCCTCGTCGGCCCACAGCGTCGGGGCGGCGGCGTATGCAGTACGCCAGCCGCCTGGCCTTGGAAGGAGGATCGGGGGATCCACCGACCTAATAATGGCCCCGCGATGTGGCGCCCCTAGTGTTGAGGGGGCGCTAACATGTGACGTTACAGGGGAAGGGCACTGGCCCAACCCCTGGGAGTCGAGCCCGCTCGTTGGGCAACGCCGGCCGGATCGCAGTGAGCAAACGCCTGCCTATCCTGTGATCTGACCTGAAGGCGATGAAGTGGACATCGTGAGGTTTAGTGGGTATGCCCCGAAGAGGTGAGTCCCACATACGGCCTCCAGATACCCCCCATATCGGAGGTAGCATGCCTAATAGCATTCCTCACGTAAAAAAAAAAAAAAAAAAAAAACCTAACCTGGGGCGGGCCCCCGTAAGTGAGCTGTGAGTACGTCCTTGTCGTCCGGCCCTGGACCCCGACCTGACCACCGTAACGGAGTGGCAGGCGGGTGACCGAATCTCTGGCTCGATACTTGAGGGGCATCTAGAGCGAGCAGTTACTTCTGCGCTTAAGGCACTTTTCAGTGCCAAACCACGGTGCTTTTCAGCGCCAACAAGGTTAGTGGACGTCAAGCATCGGAAACGATGTCTGACGGGTGTTCTGGCCCTCCGGGGGCGGGAAGTGGGACTGAGAGGTCCCGCTCTCCTCTCCGAGGTGCGTGCGACCCTAAGGGAGCGGGGAAAGGGGCCGAAAGGCCCCGATCTCCCTTCCTGGGGGCTTCTAACCCTGAGGGGTCGGGGAGAGGGACCGAAAGGTCTCAATCCTCCCTTCCAGGGGTTTGCAAGGAGGCGCGCGTCCTACTGCCTCGTCTAGGCTCTAGGACGCAAACTCTTTCCGAGTCGTCCACCGACACCAGCGTTGGCACGGTGGCGTCTGTCGACTCGCGGCCGTCCTCCCCGGGCAGACTTTGGCGGAAACGCGCAAACTCTGCATCGGACGGGGACTGCTCCGAGTCGGGAGACCGTGTGGCTGCCGCTGAGGCCGGTGGCAAAAAACTGCGTGGTCGTCCCCCGACCACAGGCCAGTATGTCGGCCTGGCGAAAGCCAAGGCCGAGCTCAACCTGGCCAAGGAGCGTGAGCTCCAACTTCGGGCGGAGGAGGAACTGGCGGAGGAGCTGCGGCAACAGAAGGAGTCTTTTCTTTTGAAACCGCACAAACCGCACAACGAGGCGACCGTGTCATCTGCTCACCTTCGGGCTGAGGAGTTGACGCAAGCCATAGAGGCTGCAGTGGGGACCGTTCAGACGGTGGCGAAGAAGTCGTCCCGTTTGAAGGGTCAATATGTGCGGGACCTCAATCTCGCGGCAAGCTCTATCTTGGAGTACGCCCGCGAGTTGAGGTCTCGCACAGAGACGGACGAGGTGGCCAGGCTTCAGGCCGAGCTGGCCACCCTCCGAGTCGAGATAGGGGTTTTGAGGGAGCGGGCGGAATCGGCTCCCCTCACTATGAGCCGCGACGAGATCGCGTTTATGGTCGACGCGCGGCTCGAGGGGATACAGGACCGCCTGTTGCCCGAAAAACGGCTCCGTCCTCCGCTTCAGGCGGACATACGGAATGTTGCCGCTGCCGCCTCCGCGTCCTCTTCGGCCATAGGCATCGAAGAGCCAGCGCTCCCCGCGTCTGCGCCCACCGCACCCCCCGCGTCTAAGGCCAAGGCTAAGTCCAAGGCCAAGGCCGCACGCGGGGCGACACCTGTGGTGGCCACACCTGAGGCGTCTACGCCTAAGCAGGCACCACCTAAGGTGGCCAAACCCGCGGCGTCCCTGCCTGAGCAGGCACAATCTTCGAGGTTGCCTCCAACCTCGGAGACTGCCCCAGGTGACAATAAAAAAAAGAAGCGGCAAGCGAGGAAGAGCGCTGCTGCCAAACAGGCAGCAGCCGCTCACCAACCTCGCCCGCTGCCACCTCCCCCCTCGTCGACGGATGAGGGATGGACTGTGGTAGCGAAGCGGGGCCCCACCAAGCCGGCAGCGAAATCCGCTCCAGCTGTGGCCCCAAAAAAGAAGAGCCCTAAACTCCGCCCTCCGCGTTCGGCAGCAGTGGTCATCACCCTGCAGCCTAGCGCGGTGGAGCAGGGCGCAACCTATGCGGCCGTCCTTGCGGAGGCGGCAAACTCCATCGATCTCAAAGGCCTAGGGATCGATGGTGTTCGCTTCCGCAAGGCGGCGACGGGGGCACGGATCCTCGAGGTGGCTGGCGCCGGTAACGCTGAAAAGGCGAACGGGCTAGCCACCGAGCTCAAAAAAGTTTTGGGCGACGTGGTTCGCGTGTCTCGACCGGAGAAATGTGCAGAACTGCGCATCTCCGGCCTGGATGATGCGGCCACTAAGGAGAAAGTGGCATCGGCCATTGCAGCCGAGGGAGGGTGTGCCGTAGAGGCCGTAAGGGTTGGCGAGATTAATCGCCCAACTGGTGGGCTGGGGTCGGTTTGGCTTAAGTGCCCTACCGCCGCAGCCCAAAGGGTGACCGATGGTCGCCGAATTTTGGTGGGATGGTCGGTCGTCCGACCTACACTTTTAGAGCCCAGACAGCAGCGGTGCTTCCGCTGTCTGGAACCGGGCCATATAGGAGTTAAGTGCACTGTGGGCATCGACCGTAGCGGACTGTGTTTCAGCTGCGGGCAGCCTGGCCATAAGGCAGCAGCATGCACTGCCAAACCCCACTGTCCGCTCTGCGCGGCAGGGGGCAAGGCATCTGGTCACCGGCTGGGCAGCAAAGACTGCGCAGCGGGTGACCAGAAGCGGGGCAAGCAACCCCAGGGACGGCAGGCGGCGAAGGGTGGCCCCGTGGCGCCCTCGCAGTCTGTCGATCTCTCGCAGACAGAGGAGGCGATGGATACGGCCCATTCATAAATGGCGACTGTATCCCTCCTGCAGGCGAATATCAACCACTGCGTCGGAGTGGGTCAGCGGAGGGGAAGGAACTGGTTTCGGCCATCCAACCCATTCTGCGACGAATTCTACGTCGGAAGGCGGCACGGGACTCTAACGTTCCACCTTACACAACTTCTAACGGGGCACGGTTGCTTCGGGAAGTACTTGTGGGAGGTGGTCGGCTTCGAGCCGGAGCCTACGTGTCGCCACTGTAGCGGTGGAGCTGTGGACACGGCGGAGCATACGCACGTCGTGTGCATGGCTTGGAGCGGGGAGCGTTCGGCTCTAGTAGGTAGGATCGGACAACACCTCCCGTTGACGGCCGTGGTTCGCGCCATGGTCGACAGCGAAGAGGGCTGGGCCGCCGTCGTCTCATTCGCTGAGACAGTCATGACGGCAAAACGAGAGACGCTCAGAGAGAGGGAACGTAGCGGTTTGCGCTTCCTCCTCGCCGGCCCACAGCGTCGGGGCGGCGGTGTATGCAGTACGCCATCCGCCTGGCCTTGGAAGGAGGATCGGGGGATCCACCGACCTAATAATGGCCGCGCGATGTGGCGCCCCTAGTGTTCAGGGGGCGCTTACATGTGACGTTACAGGGGAAGGGCACTGGCCCAACCCCTGGGAGTCGAGCCCGCTCGTTGGGCAACGCCGGCCGGATCGCAGTGAGCAAACGCCTGCCTATCCTGTGATCTGACCTGAAGGCGATGAAGTGGACATCGTGAGGTTTAGTGGGTATGCCCCGAAGAGGTGAGTCCCACATACGGCCTCCAGATACCCCCCATATCGGAGGTAGCATGCCTAATAGCATTCCTCACGTAAAAAAAAAAAAAAAAAAAAAAAAAAAACCTGGGGCGGGCCCCCGTAAGTGAGCTGTGAGTACGTCCTTGTCGTCCGGCCCTGGACCCCGACCTGACCACCGTAACGGAGTGGCAGGCGGGTGACCGAATCTCTGGCTCGATACTTGAGGGGCATTTAGAGCGATCAGTTACTTCTGAGCTTGCGGTACTTTTCAGTACCAACAAAACGGTGCTTCTCAGCGCCAATACGGTTAGAGGTCGTCTGACATCGGAAACGATGTCTGACGAGTGTTCTGGCCCTCAGGGGGCGGGGAGTGGGACTGAGAGGTCCCGCTCTCCTCTCCGAGGTGCGCGTGACCCTAAGGGGACGGGGAAAGGGGCCGAAAGGCCTCGATCTCCCCTCCTGGGGGCTTTTAACCCTGAGGGGTCGGGGAGAGGGACCGAAAGGTCTCAATCCTCCCTCCCAGGGGTTTGCAAGGAGGCGCGCGTCCTACTGCCTCGTCTAGGCGCTAGGACGCAAACTCTGTCGGAGTCTTCCACCGACACCAGCGTCGGCACGGTGGTGTCTGTCGACTCGCGGCCGTCCTCCCCGGGCAGACTTTGGCGGAAACGCTTAAACTCTGCGTCGGACGGGGACTGCTCCGAGTCGGGAGACCGTGTGGATGCCGCTGAGGTCGGTGGCAAGAAACTGCGTGGTCGTCCCCCGACCACAGGCCAGTATATCGGCCTGGCGAAAGCCAAGGCCGAGCTCAACCTGGCCAAGGAGCGAGAGCTCCAACTTCGGGCAGAGGAGGAACTGGCGGAGGAGCTGCGGCAGCAGAAGGAGTCATTCCTTCTAAAACCGCACAAACCGCAAACCGAGTCGACCGTGTCAGCTGCTCACCTTCGGGCTGAGGAGTTGACGCAAGCCATAGAGGCAGCCGTAGGGACCGTTCAGACGGTGGCGAAAAAGTCGTCACGTCTGAAGGGTCAATATGTGCGGGACCTCAATCTCGCGGCAAGCTCCATCCTGGAGTACGCTCGCGAGTTGAGGTCTCGCACAGAGTCGGACGAGGTGGCCAGGCTTCAGGCCGAGCTGGTCACCCTCCGTGCCGAAATAGGAGTTTTGAGGGAGCGGGCGGACTCGGCTCCCCTCACTATGAGTCGCGACGAGATCGCGTTCATGGTCGACGCGCGGCTCGAGGGGATACAGGACCGCCTGTTACCCGAAAAACGGCTCCGTCCTCCGCTTCAGGCGGACATTCGGAATGCCGCCGCTGCTGCCTCCGCACCCTCTTCTGCCATAGGCGTAGAAGAGTCAGCGCTCCCCGCGTCGGCGCCCACTGCACCCCCCGCGTCTAAGGCCAAGGCTAAGGCCAAGGCCAAGGCCGCTCGCGGGGCGACACCTGTGGTGGCTACACCTGCGGCATCTACGCCTAAGCAGGCGCCACCTAAGGTGGCCAAACCCGCGGCGTCCGTGCCTGAGCAGGCACAACCTTCGAGGTTGCCTTCAACCTCGGAGACTGCCCCAGGCAAAAAAAAGAAGAAAACGAGGAAGAGCGCTGCTGCCAAACAGGCAGCTGCCGCCCAACAACCTCGTCCGCTGCCACCTCCCCCCTCGTCGATGGACGAGGGATGGACTCTGGTGGCCAAGCGGGGCCCCACAAAGCCGGCAGCGAAAGCCGCTCCGGCTGTGGCCCCAAAAAAGGCGAGCCCTAAACTCCGCCCCCCTCGTACAGCAGCAGTGGTAATCACCCTGCAGCCTGGCGCGGTGGAGCAGGGCGCAACTTATGCGGCCGTCCTTGCGGAGGCGGAAAAATCCATCGATCTCAAAGGCCTAGGGATCGATGGTGTCCGCTTCCGCAAGGCGGCGACGGGGGCACGGATCCTCGAGGTGGCTGGCGCCGGTAACGCCGAAAAGGCGAACGGGCTAGCCACCGAGCTCAAAAAAGTTTTGGGCGACGTGGTCCGCGTATCTCGACCGGAAAAATGTGCAGAACTGCGCATTTCCGGGCTGGATGACGCGGCCACTAAAGCGAAAGTGGCATCGGCCATAGCAGCCGAGGGAGGGTGTGCCACAGAGGCCGTAAAGGTTGGCGAGATCAATCGCCCACCTGGTAGGCTGGGGTCGGTCTGGGTTAAGTGCCCTACCGCCGCAGCCCAAAGGGTGACCGATGGTCGCCGAATCTTGGTCGGGTGGTCGGTCGTCCGACCAACACTCCTAGAGCCCAGACAGCAGCGGTGCTTCCGCTGTCTGGAACCGGGCCACATCGGAGTGAAGTGCACTGTGGGCATCGACCGCAGTGGGCTTTGCTTCAACTGCGGTAAGCCCGGCCATGCGGCCGCAGCGTGTACTGCCGAACCCCACTGTCCGATATGCGCGGCAGGGGGCAAGGCGTCTGGTCACCGGCTGGGCAGCAAAGACTGCGCAGCGGGTGACCAGAAGCGGGGCAAGCGACCCCAGGGACGGCAGGCGGCGAAGGGTGGCCCCGTGGCGCCCTCGCAGTCTGTCGATCTCTCGCAGACCGAGGAGGCGATGGATACGGCCCACTCATAAATGGCGACTATCTCCTTCCTGCAGGCGAACATCAACCACTGCGTCGGAGCTCAGGACAATTTGTTCCAGTGCATGGCGCAGTGGCAGGCGTCGGTTACGGTGATCTCCGATCCGTACTACGTTCGCCCCCGCGACGACTGGGCGAGTGACCTCGACGGCTCAGTTGCGATCGTTACGCAACTGCACGTCCCCGGCTCCGCTCCCTTCGAGAAGGTCTTGAGGGGCCGGGGATGTGTGACGGTCACTTTAGGCGGCATCGCAGTGATCGGGGTGTACTGCCCTCCCAGCAAAACCCTCGCTGACTTCGAGCAACTGCTCTTAGAAATCGGGGGTATGGTGGAAGGGGTGCACCCCGCTCATGTCGTGATTGCCGGAGACTTCAACGCGCACTCGCGTGCTTGGGGATCACCGGACACCGACGATAGAGGAGAAGCGTTGGAAGAGTGGGCGGTGTCTACGGGCGTGGTGCTCCTCAACAGGGGGACGGTGAACACGTTTATAGGGCCCCAAGGAGGCACATCGATTATTGACCTGACGTTCGCCAGCCCCGCGCTGGCACGCAGGGTGCGCAACTGGAGAGTCTTCGAGGGAGAGGAGAACTTGTCCGATCACCGATATATTCGGTTCGACATTTCCTCCTCGCCCGCGACGGCTGCATGGTCAAGTAACCGTCCCCTTAGCGGAGAAAATCCGCGCTGGCGAGTAGCCACGCTGGATCGGGAGCTGGCTATCGAGGCGGCCATCGTGGAACGGTGGGCTGGTGCCGGCACTACCCATCTGGACGTGGACGCAAAATCGGAGCAGCTCCAGGATTCGCTGACTCGCGTCTGTGACGCGGCTATGAGTAGGGCAAGGCCGGTTCCTCCTCGGAGACAGGTGTACTGGTGGCGCCCGCACCTCGCTGAGCTTCGGCAAGCGAGCTGGGCATCGCAACGCCGGTACACTCGTGCCCGGGGAAGACGGGTTAGGGACCTGGTCTTGGAAGCGGAGCTTCGCGCTGCGTGGCAGGCCGCCCGTGCGGTCTACAGCGCAGCGATCAAGTCGGCTAAGGAGGAGGCCTGGAGGGAGTGGCTTGAGACACTCGACAGAGATCCATGGGGGCGGCCATACAAGGTCATGAGCCACAAGCTCCGACCGTGGGCGCCCCCACTCACCAGGTCTCTGGAGCCCTCGTTCGTAGGACAAGTGGTCAGCACCCTATTTCCGGCGGCAGACGAATGGGTCCCTCCGACCATGTCGTCACGTAACCAGGAGCCAACAGCGGCGGAGGTCATTCCTCCCGTGTCCGAGGAGGAACTGGAGGTGGCCGTTCTGCGACTCAAGGCGAAGAACGGCGCCCCAGGCCCGGACGGAGTACCTGGACGGCTGATCACCTCGGTGATGCCGATTATCGGGGAGGATACGCGATCCCTCATGACGGAATGTCTGACGGGGGGGAGATTCCCGCGTACTTGGAAGATCGGGAAGCTCGTTCTTCTCGGTAAGAACGGCCGCCCAAAAGAGTCACCGTCGGCCTACCGCCCGATAGTACTGCTTGGCGAGATGAGCAAGCTGTTCGAGCGGGTGATCAGTGCTCGTCTCGTCAAGCACCTGGAGGGGGTAGGACCAGACTTGCACGACGGTCAATTTGGTTTTCGCCGCGGGAGGTCAACCCTAGATGCCATTTCGCACTTGCGGGAACGCGTGGGGGAGGCAGTCGACCAGGGAGAAGTGGTCCTTGCGGTCTCGCTGGATATCGCGAATGCGTTTAACACGCTTCCTTGGGCGACTGTCGCGGAGGCACTTAGGTACCACAAGGTTCCCGAGTGCCTTAGGCAAGTGCTCGGGGACTACTTCGTCGGGCGCGCGATCGCGTATCCGTCACGCGATCGGCTCGTCCGGCGAGAGATGTCATGCGGTGTTCCACAGGGGTCGGTCCTCGGGCCTCTCCTGTGGAACATCGGATTCGACTGGGTCCTGCGCGGTGCAAATCTCCGGGGAGTTGGTATACTTTGTTATGCCGACGATACCCTGGTCACCGCGCGGGCCCCCAATTTTCGCGATGCGGCGGTGCTGGCCACGGCTGGTGTGGCGCAAGTAGTGCGCCGCATCAAGGCGTTAGGGCTCCGGGTGGCTCTCGAAAAATCTGAGGCTCTGTTTTTCCACGGGCCTCGGAGACCTCCACCTGTAGGCGCAAAAATCGTGGTAGGGGGCACCTCCATCGCTGTCGGGTCGAGGATGAAGTATTTAGGACTCGTTCTCGACAGTCGGTGGGGGTTTGTGGAGCACTTTCGGCAACTGGCTCCGAAACTTTTAGCCTACGCCGGAATGCTCGCAAGGCTCCTCCCCAACAAAGGGGGACCGGGTAGTGCGTGCCGTCGCCTGTACGACGGAGTGTTGCGTTCGAAAGCACTGTACGGTGCGCCGATATGGGCAGATGCTCTGAGCGCTCAGAATATGGTCTTGCTGCGGCGCCCGCAGCGAGCCATAGCGCAAAGAGCGGCTCGGGCGTACTGTACGGTGTCGTACGAGGCGGCTTGCGCAATCGCAGCCAGTCTACCGTGGGATCTCGAGGCGGGGGTACTGTCGCAGGTTTACCGGCGAAGTACTCTGGTACGCAGGGGCGGGGGTTGGCCAACCATGGAGGAGATCGGAACTTGGAGAGCGCAAGCTCGCGACGTTCTCTTCGAAAGGTGGTCGACCCGACTAGAGGGGTCCGCGGTGGGGAAGGAACTGGTTTCGGCCATCCAACCCATTCTGCGGCCCTACGTCGAAAGGCGGCACGGGACTCTAACGTTCCACCTTACACAACTCTTAACGGGGCACGGCTGCTTCGGGAAGTACTTGTGGGAGGTGGTCGGCATCGAGCCGGAGCCTACGTGTCGCCACTGTAGCGGTGGGGCTGTGGACACGGCGGAGCATACGCGCGTCGTGTGCACGGCTTGGAGCGGGGAGCGTTCGGCTCTAGTAGGTAAGATAGGACAAGACCTCTCGCTGCCGGCCGTGGTTCGCGCCATGGTCGACAGCGAAGAGGGCTGGGCCGCCGTCGTCTCATTCGCTGAGACGGTCATGACGGCAAAACGAGAGACGCTCAGAGAGAGGGAGCGTAGCGGTTTGACGCTTCCTCCTCGTCGGCCCACAGCGTCGGGGCGGCGGCGTATGCAGTACGCCAGCCGCCTGGCCTTGGAAGGAGGATCGGGGGATCCACCGACCTAATAATGGCCCCGCGATGTGGCGCCCCTAGTGTTCAGGGGGCGCTAACATGTGACGTTACAGGGGAAGGGCACTGGCCCAACCCCTGGGAGTCGAGCCCGCTCGCTGGGCAACGCCGGCCGGATCGCAGTGAGCAAACGCCTGCCTATCCTGTGATCTGACCTGAAGGCGATGAAGTGGACATCGTGAGGTTTAGTGGGTATGCCCCGAAGAGGTGAGTCCCACATACGGCCTCCAGATACCCCCCATATCGGAGGTAGCATGCCTAATAGCATTCCTCACGTAAAAAAAAAAAAAAAAAAACCTAACCTAACCTAACCTAACCTAACCTAACCTAACCTAACCTAACCTAACCTAACCTAACCTAACCTAACCTAACCTAACCTAACCTAACCTAACCTAACCTAACCTAACCTAACCTAACCTAACCTAACCTAACCTAACCTAACCTAACCTAACCTAACCTAACCTAACCTAACCTAACCTAACCTAACCTAACCTAACCTAACCTAACCTAACCTAACCTAACCTAACCTAACCTAACCTAACCTTTTTTTTTTTTTTTTTTTTTTTGTTTAGGCAGGAAAAAATGTACCTTCCGCATACCGCGCAGCGCGGGGACGCCGCGCGGTTATGTGGGGCTCTCACCACACTAAAACAACCTGCCGTGTGCCATACACCGCGACTTAGTGAGTGAACCGTCGGAAATACTTCGCACTCATCGACGGAACACCCAAGCGCTGGCCCGCAAAGGTGCGGTGCGGGCCCGTCTTCTAGGCGATGTCCAGGCACACCGGGACATCACCCCTTCGCGGGGGGCTCTACTGCGGGTGGAGGGCAAACCCCGGCCCATCCACCCGCGGCCACACTAGGGCGGCATGAGGCGCAAGAATGCGCGCGCACGCCGCCCGGTTCGCCGGCGGCGGATTAGATCTGCGAGGCCGTCTGCCTCTCTGATCCTCTCCGCCGCCTCCTTCTGCGAGATGACTTCCTCGCAGAAAGATGCGACCGCGGTGAAACAACTCTCGCTGCGGGCCATGGAGCGCAGGATGGCCGGCAGCGAGAGATCGACTCCCACTATTGCCACGAGGTCTCGGCGCTGCACCGCCCAAGCTGGACAAGCCTCGAGCGTGTGCTGCGCCGAGTCCTCGCGGCAGGGACAGTGATGACAGGCGGGACTCGATTCCCTCCTGGCGACCGAGTACAGATACTTTCCGAAGCAGCCGTGCTCGGAAAGCATCTGAGTCAGTCGGAAGGAAAGGGTCCCGTGCTGTCTCTCCGTCCACTCGACAATGACCGGCTGGAGCGCCGCCACGGTGCGATGACCTGCACTCGGGGACTCCAGCCGGGACGACCAGTCAGCCATGATGGCTTGGCGGGCGGCATCTCGCCACCCGCGGACCTCTTCGGGCGGGGGCCGACTGCCACTACCCGCCCTATATTGTGTCGTCTGCCGATAAACTTCGGCGAGCACTTCCGCCTCCAAGTCCCATGGGGGTGTTCCGGCCAATGCGCAGGCCGCTTCCGTCGAAACGGTGCGGTACCCGCGTATAGCCCTGACCGCCACGATACGCTGGGCCCTTAACAGGTAGGGCCTATTGCGGGCAGTCAGGGCGTCCGCCCACACTGGTGCGCCATACAGCGCCATTGACCGGATCACCCCGGTGTATAGCCGTCGACAGCCGATACTGGCTCCGCCCAGGTTTGGCAAAAGCCTACCCAGGGCGGATGCAGTGCCGACGAGCTTCGGGGAGAGCATTCGGAAGTGCTCGTCGAAGTGCCACCTTGAGTCGATTATTAGGCCCAGATATTTAATCCGGGCCCCCACTGGTACGAGAACCGAACGGATCATAATCGAGGCGCGGGGCGGCGGGCGGCGACGAGGCCCATGGAAATATAGAGCCTCCGTCTTCTCCACCGCCACCCGCAGGCCCAACGCCTCGATGCGATCGACCACCTGGGAGACACCCACGGTGGCCAGCTGCGCCGCCTCCTCGAAGCTTTCCCCCGGGGCCGTGACAAGAGTGTCATCCGCATAGCAGATGACGCCCAGCCCCGGAGGAAAGACTCCGCGGAGGACCCAATCATAGCCGATGTTCCACAGGAGCGGCCCTAAGACCGACCCCTGAGGAACACCGCACGACATGGGCCTCTGCAGCACACGTCCGTCGCAGTCCTCGTACAAGACGCGTCTCTCCTGCAGATAGTCCGCCACCAGCCGCCTCAGATAGACGGGCACCCCGTGATATCGGAGCGCCTCCCTGATGCAGCTGAATGGCAGACTATTGAATGCGTTGGCGATGTCCAACGACACCGCCAACAACACTCCGCCGCGGCTCACCACCTCTTCGGCGGCAGCCCTCAAATGCAGAATTGCATCAACCGTCGAACGCCCCGTTCGGAAACCGAATTGGGCATCCGACAGGTCGGGCCCCACTGTAGTGAGGTGCTCGACGATTCGGGTAGCGAGAATTTTCTCGAACAACTTACCCGCCTCGTCGAGCAACACTATGGGCCTGAAGGCTGCGGCCGAATCGGTGGGCCGTCCAGGCTTCTGCAGGAGTACCAGCTTCCCGCTTTTCCAGCAGTCAGGGAACCGTCCGGACGCTAGGCAGGCGTCCAGCAGTTCCCTGAAGCGGTCCTCCATGTGGTCGAGGGCCAGGGCCAACACGCGGGCAGGTATCCCGTCAGGCCCAGGGGCGGTGTTCTTCGAACGGATTCGAAGGGCAGCCACCCCCACCTCCGTCTCCGTGACGGGCGGAACATCCTCCTCCACTACCACCTCGTCCTCGGCCAAAGAGGCCATGGACGGGGGCGTGTGCTCCGCCCGATCCGGGAAAAGGCCCTCGACCACTTCCGCTAGGAAGCTGGGCTGGAGAGTCTCGGTAAGGGGGGGGCCCTGCGCGCGGAGCTTATTACGCACCGCGCGGTATGGGCGACCCCAGGGGTCACGGTCGAGACCCTCCAGCATTTCCATTCTAACCTAACCTAACCTAACCTAACCTAACCTAACCTAACCTAACCTAACCTAACCTAACCTAACCTGGGGCGGGCCCCCGTAAGTGAGCTTTGAGTACGTCCTTGTCGTCCGGCCCTGGACCCCGACCTGACCACCGTAACGGAGTGGCAGGCGGGTGACCGAATCTCTGGCTCGATACTTGAGGGGCATTTAGAGCGATCAGTTACTTCTGAGCTTGCGGTACTTTTCAGTACCAACAAAACGGTGCTTCTCAGCGCCAATACGGTTAGACGTCGTCTGACATCGGAAACGATGTCTGACGAGTGTTCTGGCCCTCAGGGGGCGGGGAGTGGGACTGAGAGGTCCCGCTCTCCTCTCCGAGGTGCGCGTGACCCTAAGGGGGCGGGGAAAGGGGCCGAAAGGCCCCGATCTCCCCTCCTGGGGGCTTTTAACCCTGAGGGGTCGGGGAGAGGGACCGAAAGGTCTCAATCCTCCCTCCCAGGGGTTTGCAAGGAGGCGCGCGTCCTACTGCCTCGTCTAGGCTCTAGGACGCAAACTCTGTCGGAGTCTTCCACCGACACCAGCGTCGGCACGGTGGTGTCTGTCGACTCGCGGCCGTCCTCCCCGGGCAGACTTTGGCGGAAACGCGCAAACTCTGCGTCGGACGGGGACTGCTCCGAGTCGGGAGACCGAGTGGATGCCGCTGAGGTCGGTGGCAAGAAACTGCGTGGTCGACCCCCGACCACAGGCCAGTATGTCGGCCTGGCGAAAGCCAAGGCCGAGCTCAACCTGGCCAAGGAGCGAGAGCTCCAACTTCGGGCAGAGGAGGAACTGGCGGAGGAGCTGCGGCAGCAGAAGGAGTCATTCCTTCTAAAACCGAGCAAACCGCAACAACTGGCGACCGTGTCATCTGCTCACCTACGGGCTGAGGAGTTGACACAGGCCATAGAGGCAGCTGTAGGGACCGTTCAGACGGTGGCGAAAAAGTCGTCACGTCTGAAGGGTCAATATGTGCGGGACCTCAATCTCGCGGCAAGCTCCATCCTGGAGTACGCCCGCGAGTTGAGGTCTCGCACAGAGTCGGACGAGGTGGCCAGGCTTCAGGCCGAGCTGGTCACCCTCCGTGCCGAAATAGGAGTTTTGAGGGAGCGGGCGGACTCGGCTCCCCTCACTATGAGTCGCGACGAGATCGCGTTCATGGTCGACGCGCGGCTCGAGGGGATACAGGACCGCCTGTTACCCGAAAAACGGCTCCGTCCTCCGCTTCAGGCGGACATACGGAATGCCGCCGCTGCTGCCTCCGCATCCTCTTCTGCCATAGGCGTAGAAGAGCCAGCGCTCCCCGCGTCTGCGCCCACCGCAACCCCCGCGTCTAAGGCCAAGGCTAAGGCCAAGGCCAAGGCCGCACGCGGGGCGACACCTGTGGTGGCCACACCTGAGGCGTCTACGCCTAAGCAGGCGCCACCTAAGGTGGCCAAACCCGCGGCGTCCGTGCCTGAGCAGGCACAACCTTCGAGGTTGCCTTCAACCTCGGAGACTGCCCCAGGCAATAAAAAAAAGAAGAAGACGAGGAAGAGTGCTGCTGCCAAACAGGCAGCTGCCGCTCAACAACCTCGTCCGCTGCCACCTCCCCCCTCGTCGATGGACGAGGGATGGACTGTGGTGGCGAAGCGGGGCCCGACTAAACCGGCAGCGAAACCCGCTCCGGCTGTGGCCCCAAAAAAGGCGAGCCCTAAACTCCGACCCCCGCGTACAGCAGCAGTGGTCATCACCCTGCAGCCAGGCGCGGCGGAGCAGGGCGCAACATATGCGGCCGTCCTTGCGGAGGCGGAAAAATCCATCGATCTCAAAGGCCTAGGGATCGATGGTGTCCGCTTCCGCAAGGCGGCGACGGGGGCACGGATCCTCGAGGTGGCTGGCGCCGGTAACGCCGAAAAGGCGAACGGGCTAGCCACCGAGCTCAAAAAAGTTTTGGGCGACGTGGTCCGCGTATCCCGACCGGAGAAATGTGCAGAACTGCGCATCTCCGGCCTGGATGATGCGGCCACTAAGGAGAAAATTGCATCGGCCATCGCAGCCGAGGGTGGGTGTGCCGTAGAGGCCGTGAAGGTTGGCGAGATTAATCGCCCAACTGGTAGGCTGGGATCGGTCTGGCTTAAGTGCCCTACCGCCGCAGCCCAAAGGGTGACCGATGGTCGCCGAATCTTGGTCGGGTGGTCGGTCGTCCGACCTACACTCTTAGAGCCCAGACAGCAGCGGTGTTTCCGCTGTCTGGAACCGGGCCACATCGGAGTGAAGTGCACTGTGGGCATTGACCGCAGCGGGCTTTGCTTCAACTGCGGCAAGCCCGGCCATGCGGCCGCAGCGTGCACTGCCGAACCCCACTGTCCGATATGCGCGGCAGGGGGCAAGGCGTCTGGTCACCGGCTGGGCAGCAAAGACTGCGCAGCGGGTGACCAGAAGCGGGGCAAGCGACCCCAGGGACAGCAGGCGGCGAAGGGTGGCCCCGTGGCGCCCTCGCAGTCTGTCGATCTCTCGCAGACCGAGGAGGCGATGGATACGGCCCACTCATAAATGGCGACTATCTCCTTCCTGCAGGCGAACATCAACCACTGCGTCGGAGCTCAGGACAATTTGTTCCAGTGCATGGCGCAGTGGCAGGCGTCGGTTACGGTGATCTCCGATCCGTACTACGTTCGCCCCCGCGACGACTGGGCGAGTGACCTCGACGGCTCAGTTGCGATCGTTACGCAACTGCACGTCCCCGGCTCCGCTCCCTTCGAGAAGGTCTTGAGGGGCCGGGGATGTGTGACGGTCACTTTAGGCGGCATCGCAGTGATCGGGGTGTACTGCCCTCCCAGCAAAACCCTCGCCGACTTCGAGCAACTGCTCTTAGAAATCGGGGGTATGGTGGAAGGGGTGCACCCTGCTCATGTCGTGATTGCCGGAGACTTCAACGCGCACTCGCGTGCTTGGGGATCACCGGACACCGACGATAGAGGAGAAGCGTTGGAAGAGTGGGCGGTGTCTACTGGCGTGGTGCTCCTCAACAGGGGGACGGTGAACACGTTCGTAGGGCCCCAAGGAGGCACATCGATTATTGACCTGACGTTCGCCAGCCCCGCGCTGGCACGCAGGGCGCGCAACTGGAGAGTCTTCGAGGGAGAGGAGAACTTGTCCGATCACCGATATATTCGGTTCGACATTTCCTCCTCGCCCGCGACGGCTGCATGGTCAAGTAATCGTCCCCTTAGCGGTGAAAATCCGCGCTGGCGAGTAGCCACGCTGGATCGGGAGCTGGCTATCGAGGCGGCCATCGTGGAACGGTGGGCTGGTGCCGGCACTACCCATCTGGACGTGGACGCAAAATCGGAGCAGCTCCAGGATTCGCTGACTCGCGTCTGTGACGCGGCTATGAGTAGGGCAAGGCCGGTTCCTCCTCGGAGACAGGTGTACTGGTGGCGCCCGCACCTCGCTGAGCTTCGGCAAGCGAGCTGGGCATCGCAACGCCGGTACACTCGTGCCCGGGGAAGACGGGTTAGGGACCTGGTCTTGGAAGCGGAGCTTCGCGCTGCGTGGCAGGCCGCCCGTGCGGTCTACAGCGCAGCGATCAAGTCGGCTAAGGAGGAGGCCTGGAGGGAGTGGCTTGAGACACTCGACAGAGATCCATGGGGGCGGCCATACAAGGTCATGAGCCACAAGCTCCGACCGTGGGCGCCCCCACTCACCAGGTCTCTGGAGCCCTCGTTCGTAGGACAAGTGGTCAGCACCCTATTTCCGGCGGCAGACGAATGGGTCCCTCCGACCATGTCGTCACGTAACCAGGAGCCAACAGCGGCGGAGGTCATTCCTCCCGTGTCCGAGGAGGAACTGGAGGTGGCCGTTCTGCGACTCAAGGCGAAGAACGGCGCCCCAGGCCCGGACGGAGTACCTGGACGGCTGATCACCTCGGTGATGCCGATTATCGGGGAGGATACGCGATCCCTCATGACGGAATGTCTGACGGGGGGGAGATTCCCGCGTACTTGGAAGATCGGGAAGCTCGTTCTTCTCGGTAAGAACGGCCGCCCAAAAGAGTCACCGTCGGCCTACCGCCCGATAGTACTGCTTGGCGAGATGAGCAAGCTGTTCGAGCGGGTGATCAGTGCTCGTCTCGTCAAGCACCTGGAGGGGGTAGGACCAGACTTGCACGACGGTCAATTTGGTTTTCGCCGCGGGAGGTCAACCCTAGATGCCATTTCGCACTTGCGGGAACGCGTGGGGGAGGCAGTCGACCAGGGAGAAGTGGTCCTTGCGGTCTCGCTGGATATCGCGAATGCGTTTAACACGCTTCCTTGGGCGACTGTCGCGGAGGCACTTAGGTACCACAAGGTTCCCGAGTACCTTAGGCAAGTGCTCGGGGACTACTTCGTCGGGCGCGCGATCGCGTATCCGTCGCGCGATCGGCTCGTCCGGCGAGAGATGTCATGCGGTGTTCCACAGGGGTCGGTCCTCGGGCCTCTCCTGTGGAACATCGGATTCGACTGGGTCCTGCGCGGTGCAAATCTCCGGGGAGTTGGTATACTTTGTTATGCCGACGATACCCTGGTCACCGCGCGGGCCCCCAATTTTCGCGATGCGGCGGTGCTGGCCACGGCTGGTGTGGCGCAAGTAGTGCGCCGCATCAAGGCGTTAGGGCTCCGGGTGGCTCTCGAAAAATCTGAGGCTCTGTTTTTCCACGGGCCTCGGAGACCTCCACCTGTAGGCGCAAAAATCGTGGTAGGGGGCACCTCCATCGCTGTCGGGTCGAGGATGAAGTATTTAGGACTCGTTCTCGACAGTCGGTGGGGGTTTGTGGAGCACTTTCGGCAACTGGCTCCGAAACTTTTAGCCTACGCCGGAATGCTCGCAAGGCTCCTCCCCAACAAAGGGGGACCGGGTAGTGCGTGCCGTCGCCTGTACGACGGAGTGTTGCGTTCGAAAGCACTGTACGGTGCGCCGATATGGGCAGATGCTCTGAGCGCTCAGAATATGGTCTTGCTGCGGCGCCCGCAGCGAGCCATAGCGCAAAGAGCGGCTCGGGCGTACTGTACGGTGTCGTACGAGGCGGCTTGCGCAATCGCAGCCAGTCTACCGTGGGATCTCGAGGCGGGGGTACTGTCGCAGGTTTACCGGCGAAGTACTCTGGTACGCAGGGGCGGGGGTTGGCCAACCATGGAGGAGATCGGAACTTGGAGAGCGCAAGCTCGCGACGTTCTCTTCGAAAGGTGGTCGACCCGACTAGAGGGGTCCGCGGTGGGGAAGGAACTGGTTTCGGCCATCCAACCCATTCTGCGGCCCTACGTCGAAAGGCGGCACGGGACTCTAACGTTCCACCTTACACAACTCTTAACGGGGCACGGCTGCTTCGGGAAGTACTTGTGGGAGGTGGTCGGCATCGAGCCGGAGCCTACGTGTCGCCACTGTAGCGGTGGGGCTGTGGACACGGCGGAGCATACGCGCGTCGTGTGCACGGCTTGGAGCGGGGAGCGTTCGGCTCTAGTAGGTAAGATAGGACAAGACCTCTCGCTGCCGGCCGTGGTTCGCGCCATGGTCGACAGCGAAGAGGGCTGGGCCGCCGTCGTCTCATTCGCTGAGACAGTCATGACGGCAAAACGAGAGACGCTCAGAGAGAGGGAGCGTAGCGGTTTGACGCTTCCTCCTCGTCGGCCCACAGCGTCGGGGCGGCGGCGTATGCAGTACGCCAGCCGCCTGGCCTTGGAAGGAGGATCGGGGGATCCACCGACCTAATAATGGCCCCGCGATGTGGCGCCCCTAGTGTTCAGGGGGCGCTAACATGTGACGTTACAGGGGAAGGGCACTGGCCCAACCCCTGGGAGTCGAGCCCGCTCGCTGGGCAACGCCGGCCGGATCGCAGTGAGCAAACGCCTGCCTATCCTGTGATCTGACCTGAAGGCGATGAAGTGGACATCGTGAGGTTTAGTGGGTATGCCCCGAAGAGGTGAGTCCCACATACGGCCTCCAGATACCCCCCATATCGGAGGTAGCATGCCTAATAGCATTCCTCACGTAAAAAAAAAAAAAAAAAAAAAAAAAAAAAAAAACCTAACCTAACCTAACCTAACCTGGGGCGGGCCCCCGTAAGTGAGCTGTGAGTACGTCCTTGTCGTCCGGCCCTGGACCCCGACCTGACCACCGTAACGGAGTGGCAGGCGGGTGACCGAATCTCTGGCTCGATACTTGAGGGGCATTTAGAGCGATCAGTTACTTCTGAGCTTGCGGTACTTTTCAGTACCAACAAAACGGTGCTTCTCAGCGCCAATACGGTTAGAGGTCGTCTGACATCGGAGACGATGTCTGACGAGTGTTCTGGCCCTCAGGGGGCGGGGAGTGGGACTGAGAGGTCCCGCTCTCCTCTCCGAGGTGCGCGTGACCCTAAGGGGACGGGGAAAGGGGCCGAAAGGCCTCGATCTCCCCTCCTGGGGGCTTTTAACCCTGAGGGGTCGGGGAGAGGGACCGAAAGGTCTCAATCCTCTCTCCCAGGGGTTTGCAAGGAGGCGCGCGTCCTACTGCCTCGTCTAGGCTCTAGGACGCAAACTCTTTCTGAGTCGTCCACCGACACCAGCGTTGGCACGGTGGTGTCTGTCGACTCGCGGCCGTCCTCTTCGGGCAGACTTTGGCGGAAACGCGCAAACTCTGCGTCTGATGGGGATTGCTCCGAGTCGGGAGATGGAGTGGCTGCCGCTGAGGTCGGTGGCAAAAAACAGCGTGGTCGTCCCCCGACTACAGGCCAGTATGTCGGCTTGGCTAAAGCCAAAGCCGAGCTCAACCTGGCCAAGGAGCGTGAGCTCCAACTTCGGGCAGAGGAGGAACTGGCGGAGGAGCTGCGGCAGCAGAAGGAGTCATTCCTTCTAAAATCGCACAAACCGCAAACCGAGTCGACCGTGTCAGCTGCTCACCTTAGGGCTGAGGAGTTGACGCAAGCCATAGAGGCAGCCGTAGGGACCGTTCAGACGGTGGCGAAGAAATCGTCCCGTTTGAAGGGTCAATATGTGCGGGACCTCAATCTCGCGGCAAGCTCCATCTTGGAGTTCGCTCGCGAGTTGAGGTCTCGCACTGAGACGGACGAGGTGGCCAGGCTTCAGGCCGAGCTGGTCACCCTCCGAGCAGAAATAGGTGTTTTGAGGGAGCGGGCGGACTCGGCTCCCCTCACTATGAGCCGCGACGAGATCGCCTTTATGGTTGATGCGCGGCTCGAGGGGATACAGGACCGCCTGTTACCCGAGAAACGGCTCCGTCCTCCGCTTCAGGCGGACATACGGAATGCTGCCGCAGCTGCCTCCGCGTCCTCTTCGGCCATAGGCGTCGAAGAGCCAGCGCTTCCCGCGTCGGCGCCCACCGCACCCCCCGCGTCTAAGGCCAAGGCTAAGGCCAAGGCCAAGGCCGCACGCGGGGCGACACCTGTGGTGGCCACACCTGCGGCGTCTACGCCTAAGCAGGCGCCACCTAAGGTGGCCAAACCCGCGGCGTCCGTGCCTGAGCAGGCACAACCTTCGAGGTTGCCTTCAACCTCGGAGACTGCCCCAGGCAACAAAAAAAAGAAACGGCAAGCGAGGAAGAGCGCTGCTGCCAAACAGGCAGCTGCCGCTCAACCACCTCGCCCGCTGCCACCTCGCCCCTCGTCGATGGACGAGGGATGGACTGTGGTGGCGAAGCGGGGCCCGACTAAGCCAGCAGCGAAACCCGCTCCGGCTGTGGCCCCAAAAAAGGCGGGCCCTAAACTCCGCCCCCCGCGTACAGCAGCAGTGGTCATTACCCTGCAGCCAGGCGCGGTGGAGCAGGGCGCAACATATGCGGCCGTCCTTGCGGAGGCGGAAAAATCCATCGATCTCAAAGGCCTAGGGATCGATGGTGTCCGCTTCCGCAAGGCGGCGACGGGGGCACGGATCCTCGAGGTGGCTGGCGCCGGTAACGCCGAAAAGGCGAACGGGCTAGCCACCGAGCTCAAAAAAGTCTTGGGCGACGTGGTCCGCGTGTCTCGACCGGAGAAATGCGCAGAACTGCGCATCTCCGGCCTGGATGACGCGGCCACTAAAACGAAAGTGGCATCGGCCATCGCAGCCGAGGGAGGGTGTGCCATAGAGGCCGTAAAGGTTGGCGAGATCAATCGCCCACCTGGTAGGCTGGGGTCGGTCTGGGTTAAGTGCCCTACCGCCGCAGCCCAAAGGGTGACCGATGGTCGCCGAATCTTGGTCGGGTGGTCGGTCGTCCGACCAACACTCTTAGAGCCCAGACAGCAGCGGTGCTTCCGCTGTCTGGAACCGGGCCACATCGGAGTGAAGTGCACTGTGGGCATTGACCGCAGCGGGCTTTGCTTCAACTGCGGCAAGCCCGGCCATGCGGCCGCAGCGTGCACTGCCGAACCCCACTGTCCGATATGCGCGGCAGGGGGCAAGGCGTCTGGTCACCGGCTGGGCAGCAAAGACTGCGCAGCGGGTGACCAGAAGCGGGGCAAGCGACCCCAGGGACGGCAGGCGGCGAAGGGTGGCCCCGTGGCGCCCCCGCAGTCTGTCGATCTCTCGCAGACCGAGGAGGCGATGGATACGGCCCACTCATAAATGGCGACTATCTCCTTCCTGCAGGCGAACATCAACCACTGCGTCGGAGCTCAGGACAATTTGTTCCAGTGCATGGCGCAGTGGCAGGCGTCGGTTACGGTGATCTCCGATCCGTACTACGTTCGCCCCCGCGACGACTGGGCGAGTGACCTCGACGGCTCAGTTGCGATCGTTACGCAACTGCACGTCCCCGGCTCCGCTCCCTTCGAGAAGGTCTTGAGGGGCCGGGGATGTGTGACGGTCACTTTAGGCGGCATCGCAGTGATCGGGGTGTACTGCCCTCCCGGCAAAACCCTCGCCGACTTCGAGCAACTGCTCTTAGAAATCGGGGGTATGGTGGAAGGGGTGCACCCCGCTCATGTAGTGATTGCCGGAGACTTCAACGCACACTCGCGTGCTTGGGGATCACCGGTCACCGACGATAGAGGAGAAGCGTTGGAAGAGTGGGCGGTGTCTACTGGCGTGGTGCTCCTCAACAGGGGGACGGTGAACACGTTCTTAGGGCCCCAAGGAGGCACATCGATTATTGACCTGACGTTCGCCAGCCCCGCGCTGGCGCGCAGGGCGCGTAACTGGAGAGTCTTCGAGGGAGGGGAGAACTTGTCCGATCACCGATATATTCGGTTCGACATTTCCTCCTCGCCCGCGACGGCTGCATGGTCAAGTAATCGTCCCCTTAGCGGAGAAAATCCGCGCTGGCGAGTAGCCACGCTGGATCGAGAGCTGGCTATCGAGGCGGCCATCGTTGAACGGTGGGCTGGTGCCGGCACTACCCATCTGGACGTGGACGCAAAATCGGAGCAGCTCCAGGATTCGCTGACTCGCGTCTGTGACGCGGCTATGAGTAGGGCAAGGCCGGTTCCTCCTCGGAGACAGGTGTACTGGTGGCGCCCGCACCTCGCTGAGCTTCGGCAAGCGAGCTGGGCATCGCAACGCCGGTACACTCGTGCCCGGGGAAGACGGGTTAGGGACCTGGTCTTGGAAGCGGAGCTTCGCGCTGCGTGGCAGGCCGCTCGTGCGGTCTACAGCGCAGCGATCAAGTCGGCTAAGGAGGAGGCCTGGAGGGAGTGGCTTGAGACACTCGACAGAGATCCATGGGGGCGGCCATACAAGGTCATGAGTCACAAGCTCCGACCGTGGGCGCCCCCACTCACCAGGTCTCTTGAGCCCTCGTTCGTAGGACAAGTGGTCAGCACCCTATTTCCGGCGGCAGACGAATGGGTCCCTCCGACCATGTCGTCACGTAACCAGGAGCCAACAGCGGCGGAGGTCATTCCTCCCGTGTCCGAGGAGGAACTGGAGGTGGCCGTTCTGCGACTCAAGGCGAAGAACGGCGCCCCAGGCCCGGACGGAGTACCTGGACGGCTGATCACCTCGGTGATGCCGATTATCGGGGAGGATACGCGATCCCTCATGACGGAATGTCTGACGGGGGGGAGATTCCCGCGTACTTGGAAGATCGGGAAACTCGTTCTTCTCGGTAAGAACGGCCGCCCAAAAGAGTCACCGTCGGCCTACCGCCCGATAGTACTGCTTGGCGAGATGAGCAAGCTGTTCGAGCGGGTGATCAGTGCTCGTCTCGTCAAGCACCTGGAGGGGGTAGGACCAGACTTGCACGACGGTCAATTTGGTTTTCGCCGCGGGAGGTCAACCCTAGATGCCATTTCGCACTTGCGGGAACGCGTGGGGGAGGCAGTCGACCAGGGAGAAGTGGTCCTTGCGGTCTCGCTGGATATCGCGAATGCGTTTAACACGCTTCCTTGGGCGACTGTCGCGGAGGCACTTAGGTACCACAAGGTTCCCGAGTACCTTAGGCAAGTGCTCGGGGACTACTTCGTCGGGCGCGCGATCGCGTATCCGTCGCGCGATCGGCTCGTCCGGCGAGAGATGTCATGCGGTGTTCCACAGGGGTCGGTCCTCGGGCCTCTCCTGTGGAACATCGGATTCGACTGGGTCCTGCGCGGTGCAAATCTCCGGGGAGTTGGTATACTTTGTTATGCCGACGATACCCTGGTCACCGCGCGGGCCCCCAATTTTCGCGATGCGGCGGTGCTGGCCACGGCTGGTGTGGCGCAAGTAGTGCGCCGCATCAAGGCGTTAGGGCTCCGGGTGGCTCTCGAAAAATCTGAGGCTCTGTTTTTCCACGGGCCTCGGAGACCTCCACCTGTAGGCGCAAAAATCGTGGTAGGGGGCACCTCCATCGCTGTCGGGTCGAGGATGAAGTATTTAGGACTCGTTCTCGACAGTCGGTGGGGGTTTGTGGAGCACTTTCGGCAACTGGCTCCGAAACTTTTAGCCTACGCCGGAATGCTCGCAAGGCTCCTCCCCAACAAAGGGGGACCGGGTAGTGCGTGCCGTCGCCTGTACGACGGAGTGTTGCGTTCGAAAGCACTGTACGGTGCGCCGATATGGGCAGATGCTCTGAGCGCTCAGAATATGGTCTTGCTGCGGCGCCCGCAGCGAGCCATAGCGCAAAGAGCGGCTCGGGCGTACTGTACGGTGTCGTACGAGGCGGCTTGCGCAATCGCAGCCAGTCTACCGTGGGATCTCGAGGCGGGGGTACTGTCGCAGGTTTACCGGCGAAGTACTCTGGTACGCAGGGGCGGGGGTTGGCCAACCATGGAGGAGATCGGAACTTGGAGAGCGCAAGCTCGCGACGTTCTCTTCGAAAGGTGGTCGACCCGACTAGAGGGGTCCGCGGTGGGGAAGGAACTGGTTTCGGCCATCCAACCCATTCTGCGGCCCTACGTCGAAAGGCGGCACGGGACTCTAACGTTCCACCTTACACAACTCTTAACGGGGCACGGCTGCTTCGGGAAGTACTTGTGGGAGGTGGTCGGCATCGAGCCGGAGCCTACGTGTCGCCACTGTAGCGGTGGGGCTGTGGACACGGCGGAGCATACGCGCGTCGTGTGCACGGCTTGGAGCGGGGAGCGTTCGGCTCTAATAGGTAGTATAGGACAAGACCTCTCGCTGCCGGCCGTGGTTCGCGCCATGGTCGACAGCGAAGAGGGCTGGGCCGCCGTCGTCTCATTCGCTGAGACAGTCATGACGGCAAAACGAGAGACGCTCAGAGAGAGGGAACGTAGCGGTTTGACGCTTCCTCCTCGCAGGCCCACGGCGTCGGGGCGGCGGCGTATGCAGTACGCCAGCCGCCTGGCCTTGGAAGGAGGATCGGGGGATCCACCGACCTAATAATGGCCCCGCGATGTGGCGCCCCTAGTGTTCAGGGGGCGCTAACATGTGACGTTACAGGGGAAGGGCACTGGCCCAACCCCTGGGAGTCGAGCCCGCTCGTTGGGCAACGCCGGCCGGATCGCAGTGAGCAAACGCCTGCCTATCCTGTGATCTGACCTGAAGGCGATGAAGTGGACATCGTGAGGTTTAGTGGGTATGCCCCGAAGAGGTGAGTCCCACATACGGCCTCCAGATACCCCCCATATCGGAGGTAGCATGCCTAATAGCATTCCTCACGTAAAAAAAAAAAAAAAACCTAACCTAACCTGGGGCGGGCCCCCGTAAGTGAGCTGTGAGTACGTCCTTGTCGTCCGGCCCTGGACCCCGACCTGACCACCGTAACGGAGTGGCAGGCGGGTGACCGAATCTCTGGCTCGATACTTGAGGGGCATCTAGAGCGAGCAGTTACTTCTGCGCTTAAGGCACTTTTCAGTGCCAAACCACGGTGCTTTTCAGCGCCAACAAGGTTAGTGGACGTCAAGCATCGGAAACGATGTCTGACGGGTGTTCTGGCCCTCCGGGGGCGGGAAGTGGGACTGAGAGGTCCCGCTCTCCTCTCCGAGGTGCGTGCGACCCTAAGGGAGCGGGGAAAGGGGCCGAAAGGCCCCGATCTCCCTTCCTGGGGGCTTCTAACCCTGAGGGGTCGGGGAGAGGGACCGAAAGGTCTCAATCCTCCCTTCCAGGGGTTTGCAAGGAGGCGCGCGTCCTACTGCCTCGTCTAGGCTCTAGGACGCAAACTCTTTCCGAGTCGTCCACCGACACCAGCGTTGGCACGGTGGCGTCTGTCGACTCGCGGCCGTCCTCCCCGGGCAGACTTTGGCGGAAACGCGCAAACTCTGCATCGGACGGGGACTGCTCCGAGTCGGGAGACCGTGTGGCTGCCGCTGAGGCCGGTGGCAAAAAACTGCGTGGTCGTCCCCCGACCACAGGCCAGTATGTCGGCCTGGCGAAAGCCAAGGCCGAGCTCAACCTGGCCAAGGAGCGTGAGCTCCAACTTCGGGCGGAGGAGGAACTGGCGGAGGAGCTGCGGCAACAGAAGGAGTCTTTTCTTTTGAAACCGCACAAACCGCACAACGAGGCGACCGTGTCATCTGCTCACCTTCGGGCTGAGGAGTTGACGCAAGCCATAGAGGCTGCAGTGGGGACCGTTCAGACGGTGGCGAAGAAGTCGTCCCGTTTGAAGGGTCAATATGTGCGGGACCTCAATCTCGCGGCAAGCTCTATCTTGGAGTACGCCCGCGAGTTGAGGTCTCGCACAGAGACGGACGAGGTGGCCAGGCTTCAGGCCGAGCTGGCCACCCTCCGAGTCGAGATAGGGGTTTTGAGGGAGCGGGCGGAATCGGCTCCCCTCACTATGAGCCGCGACGAGATCGCGTTTATGGTCGACGCGCGGCTCGAGGGGATACAGGACCGCCTGTTGCCCGAAAAACGGCTCCGTCCTCCGCTTCAGGCGGACATACGGAATGTTGCCGCTGCCGCCTCCGCGTCCTCTTCGGCCATAGGCATCGAAGAGCCAGCGCTCCCCGCGTCTGCGCCCACCGCACCCCCCGCGTCTAAGGCCAAGGCTAAGTCCAAGGCCAAGGCCGCACGCGGGGCGACACCTGTGGTGGCCACACCTGAGGCGTCTACGCCTAAGCAGGCACCACCTAAGGTGGCCAAACCCGCGGCGTCCCTGCCTGAGCAGGCACAATCTTCGAGGTTGCCTCCAACC
Source organism: Cybosia mesomella (assembly GCA_946251805.1). Classification (NCBI taxonomy): domain Eukaryota; kingdom Metazoa; phylum Arthropoda; class Insecta; order Lepidoptera; family Erebidae; genus Cybosia; species Cybosia mesomella. The sequence goes on along the minus strand of OX276396.1, from coordinate 37,034,435 downwards.
TCGGAGACTGCCCCAGGTGACAATAAAAAAAAGAAGCGGCAAGCGAGGAAGAGCGCTGCTGCCAAACAGGCAGCAGCCGCTCACCAACCTCGCCCGCTGCCACCTCCCCCCTCGTCGACGGATGAGGGATGGACTGTGGTAGCGAAGCGGGGCCCCACTAAGCCGGCAGCGAAATCCGCTCCAGCTGTGGCCCCAAAAAAGAAGAGCCCTAAACTCCGCCCTCCGCGTTCGGCAGCAGTGGTCATCACCCTGCAGCCTAGCGCGGTGGAGCAGGGCGCAACCTATGCGGCCGTCCTTGCGGAGGCGGCAAATTCCATCGATCTCAAAGGCCTAGGGATCGATGGTGTCCGCTTCCGCAAGGCGGCGACGGGGGCACGGATCCTCGAGGTGGCTGGCGCCGGTAACGCTGAAAAGGCGAACGGGCTAGCCACCGAGCTCAAAAAAGTTTTGGGCGACGTGGTCCGCGTGTCCCGACCGGAGAAATGCGCAGAACTGCGCATCTCCGGCCTGGATGATGCGGCCACTAAGGCGAAAGTGGCATCGGCCATTGCAGCCGAGGGAGGGTGTGCCGTAGAGGCCGTAAAGGTTGGCGAGATCAATCGCCCAACTGGTGGGCTGGGGTCGGTTTGGCTTAAGTGCCCTACCGCCGCAGCCCAAAAGGTGACCGATGGTCGCCGAATTTTGGTGGGGTGGTCGGTCGTCCGACCTACACTTTTAGAGCCCAGACAGCAGCGGTGCTTCCGCTGTCTGGAACCGGGCCATATAGGAGTTAAGTGCACTGTGGGCATCGACCGTAGCGGACTGTGTTTCAGCTGCGGGCAGCCTGGCCATAAGGCAGCAGCATGCACTGCCAAACCCCACTGTCCGCTCTGCGCGGCAGGGGGCAAGGCATCTGGTCACCGGCTGGGCAGCAAAGACTGCGCAGCGGGTGACCAAAAGCGGGGCAAGCAACCCCAGGGACGGCAGGCGGCGAAGGGTGGCCCCGTGGCGCCCTCGCAGTCTGTCGATCTCTCGCAGACAGAGGAGGCGATGGATACGGCCCATTCATAAATGGCGACTGTATCCCTCCTGCAGGCGAATATCAACCACTGCGTCGGAGTGGGTCAGCGGAGGGGAAGGAACTGGTTTCGGCCATCCAACCCATTCTGCGACGAATTCTACGTCGGAAGGCGGCACGGGACTCTAACGTTCCACCTTACACAACTTCTAACGGGGCACGGTTGCTTCGGGAAGTACTTGTGGGAGGTGGTCGGCTTCGAGCCGGAGCCTACGTGTCGCCACTGTAGCGGTGGAGCTGTGGACACGGCGGAGCATACGCACGTCGTGTGCATGGCTTGGAGCGGGGAGCGTTCGGCTCTAGTAGGTAGGATCGGACAACACCTCCCGTTGACGGCCGTGGTTCGCGCCATGGTCGACAGCGAAGAGGGCTGGGCCGCCGTCGTCTCATTCGCTGAGACAGTCATGACGGCAAAACGAGAGACGCTCAGAGAGAGGGAACGTAGCGGTTTGCGCTTCCTCCTCGCCGGCCCACAGCGTCGGGGCGGCGGTGTATGCAGTACGCCATCCGCCTGGCCTTGGAAGGAGGATCGGGGGATCCACCGACCTAATAATGGCCCCGCGATGTGGCGCCCCTAGTGTTCAGGGGGCGCTTACATGTGACGTTACAGGGGAAGGGCACTGGCCCAACCCCTGGGAGTCGAGCCCGCTCGTTGGGCAACGCCGGCCGGATCGCAGTGAGCAAACGCCTGCCTATCCTGTGATCTGACCTGAAGGCGATGAAGTGGACATCGTGAGGTTTAGTGGGTATGCCCCGAAGAGGTGAGTCCCACATACGGCCTCCAGATACCCCCCATATCGGAGGTAGCATGCCTAATAGCATTCCTCACGTAAAAAAAAAAAAAAAAAAAAAAAAACCTAACCTAACCTAACCTGGGGCGGGCCCCCGTAAGTGAGCTGTGAGTACGTCCTTGTCGTCCGGCCCTGGACCCCGACCTGACCACCGTAACGGAGTGGCAGGCGGGTGACCGAATCTCTGGCTCGATACTTGAGGGGCATTTAGAGCGATCAGTTACTTCTGAGCTTGCGGTACTTTTCAGTACCAACAAAACGGTGCTTCTCAGCGCCAATACGGTTAGAGGTCGTCTGACATCGGAAACGATGTCTGACGAGTGTTCTGGCCCTCAGGGGGCGGGGAGTGGGACCGAGAGGTCCCGCTCTCCTCTCCGAGGTGCGCGTGACCCTAAGGGGGCGGGGAAAGGGGCCGAAAGGCCCCGATCTCCCCTCCTGGGGGCTTTTAACCCTGAGGGGTCGGGGAGAGGGACCGAAAGGTCTCAATCCTCCCTCCCAGGGGTTTGCAAGGAGGCGCGCGTCCTACTGCCTCGTCTAGGCTCTAGGACGCAAACTCTTTCTGAGTCGTCCACCGACACCAGCGTTGGCACGGTGGTGTCTGTCGACTCGCAGCCGTCCTCTTCGGGCAGACTTTGGCGGAAACGCGCAAACTCTGCGTCTGATGGGGATTGCTCCGAGTCGGGAGATGGAGTGGCTGCCGCTGAGGTCGGTGGCAAAAAACAGCGTGGTCGTCCCCCGACTACAGGCCAGTATGTCGGCCTGGCTAAAGCCAAAGCCGAGCTCAACCTGGCCAAGGAGCGAGAGCTCCAACTTCGGGCGGAAGAGGAACTTGCGGAGGAGCTACGGCGGCAGAAGGAGTCATTTCTTCTGCAACCGAGCAAACCGCAACAACAGGCGACAGTGTCATCTGCTCACCTACGGGCTGAGGAGTTGACGCAGGCCATAGAGGCAGCTGTAGGGACCGTTCAGACGGTGGCGAAAAAGTCGTCACGTCTGAAGGGTCAATATGTGCGGGACCTCAATCTCGCGGCAAGCTCCATCCTGGAGTACGCCCGCGAGTTGAGGTCTCGCACAGAGTCGGACGAGGTGGCCAGGCTTCAGGCCGAGCTGGTCACCCTCCGTGCCGAAATAGGAGTTTTGAGGGAGCGGGCGGACTCGGCTCCCCTCACTATGAGTCGCGACGAGATCGCGTTCATGGTCGACGCGCGGCTCGAGGGGATACAGGACCGCCTGTTACCCGAAAAACGGCTCCGTCCTCCGCTTCAGGCGGACATACGGAATGCCGCCGCTGCTGCCTCCGCATCCTCTTCTGCCATAGGCGTAGAAGAGCCAGCGCTCCCCGCGTCGGCGCCCACCGCAACCCCCGCGTCTAAGGCCAAGGCTAAGACCAAGGCCAAGGCCGCACGCGGGGCGACACCTGTGGTGGCCACACCTGCGGCGTCTACGCCTAAGCAGGCGCCACCTAAGGTGGCCAAACCCGCGGCGTCCGTGCCTGAGCAGGCACAACCTTCGAGGTTGCCTTCAACCTCGGAGACTGCCCCAGGCAATAAAAAAAAGAAGAAGACGAGGAAGAGTGCTGCTGCCAAACAGGCAGCTGCCGCTCAACAACCTCGTCCGCTGCCACCTCCCCCCTCGTCGATGGACGAGGGATGGACTCTGGTGGCCAAGCGGGGCCCCACTAAGCCGGCAGCGAAACCCGCTCCAGCTGTGGCCCCAAAAAAGGCGGGCCCTAAACTCCGCCCCCCGCGTACAGCAGCAGTGGTCATTACCCTGCAGCCAGGCGCGGTGGAGCAGGGCGCAACATATGCGGCCGTCCTTGCGGAGGCGGAAAATTCCATCGATCTCAAAGGCCTAGGGATCGATGGTGTCCGCTTCCGCAAGGCGGCGACGGGGGCACGGATCCTCGAGGTGGCTGGCGCCGGTAACGCCGAAAAGGCGAACGGGCTAGCCACCGAGCTCAAAAAAGTTTTGGGCGACGTGGTCCGCGTATCTCGACCGGAAAAATGTGCAGAACTGCGCATTTCCGGGCTGGATGACGCGGCCACTAAAGCGAAAGTGGCATCGGCCATAGCAGCCGAGGGAGGGTGTGCCACAGAGGCCGTAAAGGTTGGCGAGATCAATCGCCCACCTGGTAGGCTGGGGTCGGTCTGGGTTAAGTGCCCTACCGCCGCAGCCCAAAGGGTGACCGATGGTCGCCGAATCTTGGTCGGGTGGTCGGTCGTCCGACCAACACTCCTAGAGCCCAGACAGCAGCGGTGCTTCCGCTGTCTGGAACCGGGCCACATCGGAGTGAAGTGCACTGTGGGCATCGACCGCAGTGGGCTTTGCTTCAACTGCGGTAAGCCCGGCCATGCGGCCGCAGCGTGCACTGCCGAACCCCACTGTCCGATATGCGCGGCAGGGGGCAAGGCGTCTGGTCACCGGCTGGGCAGCAAAGACTGCGCAGCGGGTGACCAGAAGCGGGGCAAGCGACCCCAGGGACGGCAGGCGGCGAAGGGTGGCCCCGTGGCGCCCTCGCAGTCTGTCGATCTCTCGCAGACCGAGGAGGCGATGGATACGGCCCACTCATAAATGGCGACTATCTCCTTCCTGCAGGCGAACATCAACCACTGCGTCGGAGCTCAGGACAATTTGTTCCAGTGCATGGCGCAGTGGCAGGCGTCGGTTACGGTGATCTCCGATCCGTACTACGTTCGCCCCCGCGACGACTGGGCGAGTGACCTCGACGGCACAGTTGCGATCGTTACGCAACTGCACGTCCCCGGCTCCGCTCCCTTCGAGAAGGTCTTGAGGGGCCGGGGATGTGTGACGGTCACCTTAGGCGGCATCGCAGTGATCGGGGTGTACTGCCCTCCCAGCAAAACCCTCGCCGACTTCGAGCAACTGCTCTTAGAAATCGGGGGTATGGTGGAAGGGGTGCACCCCGCTCATGTCGTGATTGCCGGAGACTTCAACGCACACTCGCGTGCTTGGGGATCACCGGACACCGACGATAGAGGAGAAGCGTTGGAAGAGTGGGCGGTGTCTACTGGCGTGGTGCTCCTCAACAGGGGGACCGTGAACACGTTCGTAGGGCCCCAAGGAGGCACATCGATTATAGACCTGACGTTCGCCAGCCCCGCGCTGGCACGCAGGGCGCGTAACTGGAGAGTCTTCGAGGGAGAGGAGAACTTGTCCGATCACCGATATATTCGGTTCGACATTTCCTCCTCGCCCGCGACGGCTGCATGGTCAAGTAATCGTCCCCTTAGCGGAGAGAATCCGCGCTGGCGAGTAGCCACGCTGGATCGGGAGCTGGCTATCGAGGCGGCCATCGTGGAACGGTGGGCTGGTGCCGGCACTACCCATCTGGGCGTGGACGCAAAATCGGAGCAGCTCCAGGATACGCTGACTCGCGTCTGTGACGCGGCTATGAGTAGGGCAAGGCCGGTTCCTCCTCGGAGACAGGTGTACTGGTGGCGCCCGCACCTCGCTGAGCTTCGGCAAGCGAGCTGGGCATCGCAACGCCGGTACACTCGTGCCCGGGGAAGACGGGTTAGGGACCTGGTCTTGGAAGCGGAGCTTCGCGCTGCGTGGCAGGCCGCCCGTGCGGTCTACAGCGCAGCGATCAAGTCGGCTAAGGAGGAGGCCTGGAGGGAGTGGCTTGAGACACTCGACAGAGATCCATGGGGGCGGCCATACAAGGTCATGAGCCACAAGCTCCGACCGTGGGCGCCCCCACTCACCAGGTCTCTGGAGCCCTCGTTCGTAGGACAAGTGGTCAGCACCCTATTTCCGGCGGCAGACGAATGGGTCCCTCCGACCATGTCGTCACGTAACCAGGAGCCAACAGCGGCGGAGGTCATTCCTCCCGTGTCCGAGGAGGAACTGGAGGTGGCCGTTCTGCGACTCAAGGCGAAGAACGGCGCCCCAGGCCCGGACGGAGTACCTGGACGGCTGATCACCTCGGTGATGCCGATTATCGGGGAGGATACGCGATCCCTCATGACGGAATGTCTGACGGGGGGGAGATTCCCGCGTACTTGGAAGATCGGGAAGCTCGTTCTTCTCGGTAAGAACGGCCGCCCAAAAGAGTCACCGTCGGCCTACCGCCCGATAGTACTGCTTGACGAGATGAGCAAGCTGTTCGAGCGGGTGATCAGTGCTCGTCTCGTCAAGCACCTGGAGGGGGTAGGACCAGACTTGCACGACGGTCAATTTGGTTTTCGCCGCGGGAGGTCAACCCTAGATGCCATTTCGCACTTGCGGGAACGCGTGGGGGAGGCAGTCGACCAGGGAGAAGTGGTCCTTGCGGTCTCGCTGGATATCGCGAATGCGTTTAACACGCTTCCTTGGGCGACTGTCGCGGAGGCACTTAGGTACCACAAGGTTCCCGAGTACCTTAGGCAAGTGCTCGGGGACTACTTCGTCGGGCGCGCGATCGCGTATCCGTCGCGCGATCGGCTCGTCCGGCGAGAGATGTCATGCGGTGTTCCACAGGGGTCGGTCCTCGGGCCTCTCCTGTGGAACATCGGATTCGACTGGGTCCTGCGCGGTGCAAATCTCCGGGGAGTTGGTATACTTTGTTATGCCGACGATACCCTGGTCACCGCGCGGGCCCCCAATTTTCGCGATGCGGCGGTGCTGGCCACGGCTGGTGTGGCGCAAGTAGTGCGCCGCATCAAGGCGTTAGGGCTCCGGGTGGCTCTCGAAAAATCTGAGGCTCTGTTTTTCCACGGGCCTCGGAGACCTCCACCTGTAGGCGCAAAAATCGTGGTAGGGGGCACCTCCATCGCTGTCGGGTCGAGGATGAAGTATTTAGGACTCGTTCTCGACAGTCGGTGGGGGTTTGTGGAGCACTTTCGGCAACTGGCTCCGAAACTTTTAGCCTACGCCGGAATGCTCGCAAGGCTCCTCCCCAACAAAGGGGGACCGGGTAGTGCGTGCCGTCGCCTGTACGACGGAGTGTTGCGTTCGAAAGCACTGTACGGTGCGCCGATATGGGCAGATGCTCTGAGCGCTCAGAATATGGTCTTGCTGCGGCGCCCGCAGCGAGCCATAGCGCAAAGAGCGGCTCGGGCGTACTGTACGGTGTCGTACGAGGCGGCTTGCGCAGTCGCAGCCAGTCTACCGTGGGATCTCGAGGCGGGGGTACTGTCGCAGGTTTACCGGCGAAGTACTCTGGTACGCAGGGGCGGGGGTTGGCCAACCATGGAGGAGATCGGAACTTGGAGAGCGCAAGCTCGCGACGTTCTCTTCGAAAGGTGGTCGACCCGACTAGAGGGGTCCGCGGTGGGGAAGGAACTGGTTTCGGCCATCCAACCCATTCTGCGGCCCTACGTCGAAAGGCGGCACGGGACTCTAACGTTCCACCTTACACAACTCTTAACGGGGCACGGCTGCTTCGGGAAGTACTTGTGGGAGGTGGTCGGCATCGAGCCGGAGCCTACGTGTCGCCACTGTAGCGGTGGGGCTGTGGACACGGCGGAGCATACGCGCGTCGTGTGCACGGCTTGGAGCGGGGAGCGTTCGGCTCTAATAGGTAGTATAGGACAAGACCTCTCGCTGCCGGCCGTGGTTCGCGCCATGGTCGACAGCGAAGAGGGCTGGGCCGCCGTCGTCTCATTCGCTGAGACAGTCATGACGGCAAAACGAGAGACGCTCAGAGAGAGGGAACGTAGCGGTTTGACGCTTCCTCCTCGCAGGCCCACGGCGTCGGGGCGGCGGCGTATGCAGTACGCCAGCCGCCTGGCCTTGGAAGGAGGATCGGGGGATCCACCGACCTAATAATGGCCCCGCGATGTGGCGCCCCTAGTGTTCAGGGGGCGCTAACATGTGACGTTACAGGGGAAGGGCACTGGCCCAACCCCTGGGAGTCGAGCCCGCTCGTTGGGCAACGCCGGCCGGATCGCAGTGAGCAAACGCCTGCCTATCCTGTGATCTGACCTGAAGGCGATGAAGTGGACATCGTGAGGTTTAGTGGGTATGCCCCGAAGAGGTGAGTCCCACATACGGCCTCCAGATACCCCCCATATCGGAGGTAGCATGCCTAATAGCATTCCTCACGTAAAAAAAAAAAAAAAAAAAAAAACCTAACCTAACCTAACCTAACCTAACCTAACCTAACCTAACCTAACCTATCCTGTGATCTGACCTGAAGGCGATGAAGTGGACATCGTGAGGTTTAGTGGGTATGCCCCGAAGAGGTGAGTCCCACATACGGCCTCCAGATACCCCCCATATCGGAGGTAGCATGCCTAATAGCATTCCTCACGTAAACTGGGACTTTTTGAGATCCTTAAACTGAGCATATATATAGGTTGTGATACATTAAAAGAAGCGTACGGCCGAGCTCTTTCACGCTCATAAGTTTTCGTGACAATTTTCTTTGAAAATTTTGAATTTTCGCCGCTTTTTGTTTTTTGACAGACTGTAGACAGTCATCGGCTTTTATTGTGTGTTTTTGGACAGGTTTTTCAGTGTTTCACAGGTGGATAGTGTGCGCAGTGACGCTCCGCGTCGTTTGACTACTCGCACCGACATATAGGATCAATTTTCGCCGGTTGTTTTTCAAATTTTCCAAAAAGTTTTCACCAGACTTCAATAATTACAGTATTTTGCATATTTTTCCAAATTTACGCAAGTAACCGGTGGTTGTAATACCTCTGGGGGCTCGTACCACCCAGGCCTACACGCCTGTACGACTTTCCACCAACATCCCCTTGGTATACATACACTTCCACGCGGCTTACCCCGTTGGTTTTAAAACTTAAATTTCTAAAGAAAATTCTATAGGTCCCTATTGAGATACATACACCAGTGGATGCGCCAAGGGCCCCCGCGTCGATCGCCACCACTCGCGTTATCCTGGGACTTATAGTTTTTCTGATAATTAGCAAAAATTTACATTTCTATTAATATCTCGAAATTTCATCATAAAAGGTCCAGCCGATCTCCACATCGCCTTCTGCGCCTCGACGCCCCGCGTCTTTTGACGCCACCCGCGTCCCGCTGCGACCTATACTTTCGGCACAAACTTGCAATTTTCTAGTTTCTATACATATAACTAGGTATATAACTCACAGCGAAATCCACCTAAGCGATCCTATTCCAGAGTGTTTTGGACTTTTTGAGATCCTTAAACTGAGCATATATATAGGTTGTGATACATTAAAAGAAGCGTACGGCCGAGCTCTTTCACGCTCATAAGTTTTCGTGACAATTTTCTTTGAAAATTTTGAATTTTCGCCGCTTTTTGTTTTTTGACAGACTGTAGACAGTCATCGGCTTTTATTGTGTGTTTTTGGACAGGTTTTTCAGTGTTTCACAGGTGGATAGTGTGCGCAGTGACGCTCCGCGTCGTTTGACTACTCGCACCGACATATAGGATCAATTTTCGCCGGTTGTTTTTCAAATTTTCCAAAAAGTTTTCACCAGACTTCAATAATTACAGTATTTTGCATATTTTTCCAAATTTACGCAAGTAACCGGTGGTTGTAATACCTCTGGGGGCTCGTACCACCCAGGCCTACACGCCTGTACGACTTTCCACCAACATCCCCTTGGTATACATACACTTCCACGCGGCTTACCCCGTTGGTTTTAAAACTTAAATTTCTAAAGAAAATTCTATAGGTCCCTATTGAGATACATACACCAGTGGATGCGCCAAGGGCCCCCGCGTCGATCGCCACCACTCGCGTTATCCTGGGACTTATAGTTTTTCTGATAATTAGCAAAAATTTACATTTCTATTAATATCTCGAAATTTCATCATAAAAGGTCCAGCCGATCTCCACATCGCCTTCTGCGCCTCGACGCCCCGCGTCTTTTGACGCCACCCGCGTCCCGCTGCGACCTATACTTTCGGCACAAACTTGCAATTTTCTAGTTTCTATACATATAACTAGGTATATAACTCACAGCGAAATCCACCTAAGCGATCCTATTCCAGAGTGTTTTGGACTTTTTGAGATCCTTAAACTGAGCATATATATAGGTTGTGATACATTAAAAGAAGCGTACGGCCGAGCTCTTTCACGCTCATAAGTTTTCGTGACAATTTTCTTTGAAAATTTTGAATTTTCGCCGCTTTTTGTTTTTTGACAGACTGTAGACAGTCATCGGCTTTTATTGTGTGTTTTTGGACAGGTTTTTCAGTGTTTCACAGGTGGATAGTGTGCGCAGTGACGCTCCGCGTCGTTTGACTACTCGCACCGACATATAGGATCAATTTTCGCCGGTTGTTTTTCAAATTTTCCAAAAAGTTTTCACCAGACTTCAATAATTACAGTATTTTGCATATTTTTCCAAATTTACGCAAGTAACCGGTGGTTGTAATACCTCTGGGGGCTCGTACCACCCAGGCCTACACGCCTGTACGACTTTCCACCAACATCCCCTTGGTATACATACACTTCCACGCGGCTTACCCCGTTGGTTTTAAAACTTAAATTTCTAAAGAAAATTCTATAGGTCCCTATTGAGATACATACACCAGTGGATGCGCCAAGGGCCCCCGCGTCGATCGCCACCACTCGCGTTATCCTGGGACTTATAGTTTTTCTGATAATTAGCAAAAATTTACATTTCTATTAATATCTCGAAATTTCATCATAAAAGGTCCAGCCGATCTCCACATCGCCTTCTGCGCCTCGACGCCCCGCGTCTTTTGACGCCACCCGCGTCCCGCTGCGACCTATACTTTCGGCACAAACTTGCAATTTTCTAGTTTCTATACATATAACTAGGTATATAACTCACAGCGAAATCCACCTAAGCGATCCTATTCCAGAGTGTTTTGGACTTTTTGAGATCCTTAAACTGAGCATATATATAGGTTGTGATACATTAAAAGAAGCGTACGGCCGAGCTCTTTCACGCTCATAAGTTTTCGTGACAATTTTCTTTGAAAATTTTGAATTTTCGCCGCTTTTTGTTTTTTGACAGACTGTAGACAGTCATCGGCTTTTATTGTGTGTTTTTGGACAGGTTTTTCAGTGTTTCACAGGTGGATAGTGTGCGCAGTGACGCTCCGCGTCGTTTGACTACTCGCACCGACATATAGGATCAATTTTCGCCGGTTGTTTTTCAAATTTTCCAAAAAGTTTTCACCAGACTTCAATAATTACAGTATTTTGCATATTTTTCCAAATTTACGCAAGTAACCGGTGGTTGTAATACCTCTGGGGGCTCGTACCACCCAGGCCTACACGCCTGTACGACTTTCCACCAACATCCCCTTGGTATACATACACTTCCACGCGGCTTACCCCGTTGGTTTTAAAACTTAAATTTCTAAAGAAAATTCTATAGGTCCCTATTGAGATACATACACCAGTGGATGCGCCAAGGGCCCCCGCGTCGATCGCCACCACTCGCGTTATCCTGGGACTTATAGTTTTTCTGATAATTAGCAAAAATTTACATTTCTATTAATATCTCGAAATTTCATCATAAAAGGTCCAGCCGATCTCCACATCGCCTTCTGCGCCTCGACGCCCCGCGTCTTTTGACGCCACCCGCGTCCCGCTGCGACCTATACTTTCGGCACAAACTTGCAATTTTCTAGTTTCTATACATATAACTAGGTATATAACTCACAGCGAAATCCACCTAAGCGATCCTATTCCAGAGTGTTTTGGACTTTTTGAGATCCTTAAACTGAGCATATATATAGGTTGTGATACATTAAAAGAAGCGTACGGCCGAGCTCTTTCACGCTCATAAGTTTTCGTGACAATTTTCTTTGAAAATTTTGAATTTTCGCCGCTTTTTGTTTTTTGACAGACTGTAGACAGTCATCGGCTTTTATTGTGTGTTTTTGGACAGGTTTTTCAGTGTTTCACAGGTGGATAGTGTGCGCAGTGACGCTCCGCGTCGTTTGACTACTCGCACCGACATATAGGATCAATTTTCGCCGGTTGTTTTTCAAATTTTCCAAAAAGTTTTCACCAGACTTCAATAATTACAGTATTTTGCATATTTTTCCAAATTTACGCAAGTAACCGGTGGTTGTAATACCTCTGGGGGCTCGTACCACCCAGGCCTACACGCCTGTACGACTTTCCACCAACATCCCCTTGGTATACATACACTTCCACGCGGCTTACCCCGTTGGTTTTAAAACTTAAATTTCTAAAGAAAATTCTATAGGTCCCTATTGAGATACATACACCAGTGGATGCGCCAAGGGCCCCCGCGTCGATCGCCACCACTCGCGTTATCCTGGGACTTATAGTTTTTCTGATAATTAGCAAAAATTTACATTTCTATTAATATCTCGAAATTTCATCATAAAAGGTCCAGCCGATCTCCACATCGCCTTCTGCGCCTCGACGCCCCGCGTCTTTTGACGCCACCCGCGTCCCGCTGCGACCTATACTTTCGGCACAAACTTGCAATTTTCTAGTTTCTATACATATAACTAGGTATATAACTCACAGCGAAATCCACCTAAGCGATCCTATTCCAGAGTGTTTTGGACTTTTTGAGATCCTTAAACTGAGCATATATATAGGTTGTGATACATTAAAAGAAGCGTACGGCCGAGCTCTTTCACGCTCATAAGTTTTCGTGACAATTTTCTTTGAAAATTTTGAATTTTCGCCGCTTTTTGTTTTTTGACAGACTGTAGACAGTCATCGGCTTTTATTGTGTGTTTTTGGACAGGTTTTTCAGTGTTTCACAGGTGGATAGTGTGCGCAGTGACGCTCCGCGTCGTTTGACTACTCGCACCGACATATAGGATCAATTTTCGCCGGTTGTTTTTCAAATTTTCCAAAAAGTTTTCACCAGACTTCAATAATTACAGTATTTTGCATATTTTTCCAAATTTACGCAAGTAACCGGTGGTTGTAATACCTCTGGGGGCTCGTACCACCCAGGCCTACACGCCTGTACGACTTTCCACCAACATCCCCTTGGTATACATACACTTCCACGCGGCTTACCCCGTTGGTTTTAAAACTTAAATTTCTAAAGAAAATTCTATAGGTCCCTATTGAGATACATACACCAGTGGATGCGCCAAGGGCCCCCGCGTCGATCGCCACCACTCGCGTTATCCTGGGACTTATAGTTTTTCTGATAATTAGCAAAAATTTACATTTCTATTAATATCTCGAAATTTCATCATAAAAGGTCCAGCCGATCTCCACATCGCCTTCTGCGCCTCGACGCCCCGCGTCTTTTGACGCCACCCGCGTCCCGCTGCGACCTATACTTTCGGCACAAACTTGCAATTTTCTAGTTTCTATACATATAACTAGGTATATAACTCACAGCGAAATCCACCTAAGCGATCCTATTCCAGAGTGTTTTGGACTTTTTGAGATCCTTAAACTGAGCATATATATAGGTTGTGATACATTAAAAGAAGCGTACGGCCGAGCTCTTTCACGCTCATAAGTTTTCGTGACAATTTTCTTTGAAAATTTTGAATTTTCGCCGCTTTTTGTTTTTTGACAGACTGTAGACAGTCATCGGCTTTTATTGTGTGTTTTTGGACAGGTTTTTCAGTGTTTCACAGGTGGATAGTGTGCGCAGTGACGCTCCGCGTCGTTTGACTACTCGCACCGACATATAGGATCAATTTTCGCCGGTTGTTTTTCAAATTTTCCAAAAAGTTTTCACCAGACTTCAATAATTACAGTATTTTGCATATTTTTCCAAATTTACGCAAGTAACCGGTGGTTGTAATACCTCTGGGGGCTCGTACCACCCAGGCCTACACGCCTGTACGACTTTCCACCAACATCCCCTTGGTATACATACACTTCCACGCGGCTTACCCCGTTGGTTTTAAAACTTAAATTTCTAAAGAAAATTCTATAGGTCCCTATTGAGATACATACACCAGTGGATGCGCCAAGGGCCCCCGCGTCGATCGCCACCACTCGCGTTATCCTGGGACTTATAGTTTTTCTGATAATTAGCAAAAATTTACATTTCTATTAATATCTCGAAATTTCATCATAAAAGGTCCAGCCGATCTCCACATCGCCTTCTGCGCCTCGACGCCCCGCGTCTTTTGACGCCACCCGCGTCCCGCTGCGACCTATACTTTCGGCACAAACTTGCAATTTTCTAGTTTCTATACATATAACTAGGTATATAACTCACAGCGAAATCCACCTAAGCGATCCTATTCCAGAGTGTTTTGGACTTTTTGAGATCCTTAAACTGAGCATATATATAGGTTGTGATACATTAAAAGAAGCGTACGGCCGAGCTCTTTCACGCTCATAAGTTTTCGTGACAATTTTCTTTGAAAATTTTGAATTTTCGCCGCTTTTTGTTTTTTGACAGACTGTAGACAGTCATCGGCTTTTATTGTGTGTTTTTGGACAGGTTTTTCAGTGTTTCACAGGTGGATAGTGTGCGCAGTGACGCTCCGCGTCGTTTGACTACTCGCACCGACATATAGGATCAATTTTCGCCGGTTGTTTTTCAAATTTTCCAAAAAGTTTTCACCAGACTTCAATAATTACAGTATTTTGCATATTTTTCCAAATTTACGCAAGTAACCGGTGGTTGTAATACCTCTGGGGGCTCGTACCACCCAGGCCTACACGCCTGTACGACTTTCCACCAACATCCCCTTGGTATACATACACTTCCACGCGGCTTACCCCGTTGGTTTTAAAACTTAAATTTCTAAAGAAAATTCTATAGGTCCCTATTGAGATACATACACCAGTGGATGCGCCAAGGGCCCCCGCGTCGATCGCCACCACTCGCGTTATCCTGGGACTTATAGTTTTTCTGATAATTAGCAAAAATTTACATTTCTATTAATATCTCGAAATTTCATCATAAAAGGTCCAGCCGATCTCCACATCGCCTTCTGCGCCTCGACGCCCCGCGTCTTTTGACGCCACCCGCGTCCCGCTGCGACCTATACTTTCGGCACAAACTTGCAATTTTCTAGTTTCTATACATATAACTAGGTATATAACTCACAGCGAAATCCACCTAAGCGATCCTATTCCAGAGTGTTTTGGACTTTTTGAGATCCTTAAACTGAGCATATATATAGGTTGTGATACATTAAAAGAAGCGTACGGCCGAGCTCTTTCACGCTCATAAGTTTTCGTGACAATTTTCTTTGAAAATTTTGAATTTTCGCCGCTTTTTGTTTTTTGACAGACTGTAGACAGTCATCGGCTTTTATTGTGTGTTTTTGGACAGGTTTTTCAGTGTTTCACAGGTGGATAGTGTGCGCAGTGACGCTCCGCGTCGTTTGACTACTCGCACCGACATATAGGATCAATTTTCGCCGGTTGTTTTTCAAATTTTCCAAAAAGTTTTCACCAGACTTCAATAATTACAGTATTTTGCATATTTTTCCAAATTTACGCAAGTAACCGGTGGTTGTAATACCTCTGGGGGCTCGTACCACCCAGGCCTACACGCCTGTACGACTTTCCACCAACATCCCCTTGGTATACATACACTTCCACGCGGCTTACCCCGTTGGTTTTAAAACTTAAATTTCTAAAGAAAATTCTATAGGTCCCTATTGAGATACATACACCAGTGGATGCGCCAAGGGCCCCCGCGTCGATCGCCACCACTCGCGTTATCCTGGGACTTATAGTTTTTCTGATAATTAGCAAAAATTTACATTTCTATTAATATCTCGAAATTTCATCATAAAAGGTCCAGCCGATCTCCACATCGCCTTCTGCGCCTCGACGCCCCGCGTCTTTTGACGCCACCCGCGTCCCGCTGCGACCTATACTTTCGGCACAAACTTGCAATTTTCTAGTTTCTATACATATAACTAGGTATATAACTCACAGCGAAATCCACCTAAGCGATCCTATTCCAGAGTGTTTTGGACTTTTTGAGATCCTTAAACTGAGCATATATATAGGTTGTGATACATTAAAAGAAGCGTACGGCCGAGCTCTTTCACGCTCATAAGTTTTCGTGACAATTTTCTTTGAAAATTTTGAATTTTCGCCGCTTTTTGTTTTTTGACAGACTGTAGACAGTCATCGGCTTTTATTGTGTGTTTTTGGACAGGTTTTTCAGTGTTTCACAGGTGGATAGTGTGCGCAGTGACGCTCCGCGTCGTTTGACTACTCGCACCGACATATAGGATCAATTTTCGCCGGTTGTTTTTCAAATTTTCCAAAAAGTTTTCACCAGACTTCAATAATTACAGTATTTTGCATATTTTTCCAAATTTACGCAAGTAACCGGTGGTTGTAATACCTCTGGGGGCTCGTACCACCCAGGCCTACACGCCTGTACGACTTTCCACCAACATCCCCTTGGTATACATACACTTCCACGCGGCTTACCCCGTTGGTTTTAAAACTTAAATTTCTAAAGAAAATTCTATAGGTCCCTATTGAGATACATACACCAGTGGATGCGCCAAGGGCCCCCGCGTCGATCGCCACCACTCGCGTTATCCTGGGACTTATAGTTTTTCTGATAATTAGCAAAAATTTACATTTCTATTAATATCTCGAAATTTCATCATAAAAGGTCCAGCCGATCTCCACATCGCCTTCTGCGCCTCGACGCCCCGCGTCTTTTGACGCCACCCGCGTCCCGCTGCGACCTATACTTTCGGCACAAACTTGCAATTTTCTAGTTTCTATACATATAACTAGGTATATAACTCACAGCGAAATCCACCTAAGCGATCCTATTCCAGAGTGTTTTGGACTTTTTGAGATCCTTAAACTGAGCATATATATAGGTTGTGATACATTAAAAGAAGCGTACGGCCGAGCTCTTTCACGCTCATAAGTTTTCGTGACAATTTTCTTTGAAAATTTTGAATTTTCGCCGCTTTTTGTTTTTTGACAGACTGTAGACAGTCATCGGCTTTTATTGTGTGTTTTTGGACAGGTTTTTCAGTGTTTCACAGGTGGATAGTGTGCGCAGTGACGCTCCGCGTCGTTTGACTACTCGCACCGACATATAGGATCAATTTTCGCCGGTTGTTTTTCAAATTTTCCAAAAAGTTTTCACCAGACTTCAATAATTACAGTATTTTGCATATTTTTCCAAATTTACGCAAGTAACCGGTGGTTGTAATACCTCTGGGGGCTCGTACCACCCAGGCCTACACGCCTGTACGACTTTCCACCAACATCCCCTTGGTATACATACACTTCCACGCGGCTTACCCCGTTGGTTTTAAAACTTAAATTTCTAAAGAAAATTCTATAGGTCCCTATTGAGATACATACACCAGTGGATGCGCCAAGGGCCCCCGCGTCGATCGCCACCACTCGCGTTATCCTGGGACTTATAGTTTTTCTGATAATTAGCAAAAATTTACATTTCTATTAATATCTCGAAATTTCATCATAAAAGGTCCAGCCGATCTCCACATCGCCTTCTGCGCCTCGACGCCCCGCGTCTTTTGACGCCACCCGCGTCCCGCTGCGACCTATACTTTCGGCACAAACTTGCAATTTTCTAGTTTCTATACATATAACTAGGTATATAACTCACAGCGAAATCCACCTAAGCGATCCTATTCCAGAGTGTTTTGGACTTTTTGAGATCCTTAAACTGAGCATATATATAGGTTGTGATACATTAAAAGAAGCGTACGGCCGAGCTCTTTCACGCTCATAAGTTTTCGTGACAATTTTCTTTGAAAATTTTGAATTTTCGCCGCTTTTTGTTTTTTGACAGACTGTAGACAGTCATCGGCTTTTATTGTGTGTTTTTGGACAGGTTTTTCAGTGTTTCACAGGTGGATAGTGTGCGCAGTGACGCTCCGCGTCGTTTGACTACTCGCACCGACATATAGGATCAATTTTCGCCGGTTGTTTTTCAAATTTTCCAAAAAGTTTTCACCAGACTTCAATAATTACAGTATTTTGCATATTTTTCCAAATTTACGCAAGTAACCGGTGGTTGTAATACCTCTGGGGGCTCGTACCACCCAGGCCTACACGCCTGTACGACTTTCCACCAACATCCCCTTGGTATACATACACTTCCACGCGGCTTACCCCGTTGGTTTTAAAACTTAAATTTCTAAAGAAAATTCTATAGGTCCCTATTGAGATACATACACCAGTGGATGCGCCAAGGGCCCCCGCGTCGATCGCCACCACTCGCGTTATCCTGGGACTTATAGTTTTTCTGATAATTAGCAAAAATTTACATTTCTATTAATATCTCGAAATTTCATCATAAAAGGTCCAGCCGATCTCCACATCGCCTTCTGCGCCTCGACGCCCCGCGTCTTTTGACGCCACCCGCGTCCCGCTGCGACCTATACTTTCGGCACAAACTTGCAATTTTCTAGTTTCTATACATATAACTAGGTATATAACTCACAGCGAAATCCACCTAAGCGATCCTATTCCAGAGTGTTTTGGACTTTTTGAGATCCTTAAACTGAGCATATATATAGGTTGTGATACATTAAAAGAAGCGTACGGCCGAGCTCTTTCACGCTCATAAGTTTTCGTGACAATTTTCTTTGAAAATTTTGAATTTTCGCCGCTTTTTGTTTTTTGACAGACTGTAGACAGTCATCGGCTTTTATTGTGTGTTTTTGGACAGGTTTTTCAGTGTTTCACAGGTGGATAGTGTGCGCAGTGACGCTCCGCGTCGTTTGACTACTCGCACCGACATATAGGATCAATTTTCGCCGGTTGTTTTTCAAATTTTCCAAAAAGTTTTCACCAGACTTCAATAATTACAGTATTTTGCATATTTTTCCAAATTTACGCAAGTAACCGGTGGTTGTAATACCTCTGGGGGCTCGTACCACCCAGGCCTACACGCCTGTACGACTTTCCACCAACATCCCCTTGGTATACATACACTTCCACGCGGCTTACCCCGTTGGTTTTAAAACTTAAATTTCTAAAGAAAATTCTATAGGTCCCTATTGAGATACATACACCAGTGGATGCGCCAAGGGCCCCCGCGTCGATCGCCACCACTCGCGTTATCCTGGGACTTATAGTTTTTCTGATAATTAGCAAAAATTTACATTTCTATTAATATCTCGAAATTTCATCATAAAAGGTCCAGCCGATCTCCACATCGCCTTCTGCGCCTCGACGCCCCGCGTCTTTTGACGCCACCCGCGTCCCGCTGCGACCTATACTTTCGGCACAAACTTGCAATTTTCTAGTTTCTATACATATAACTAGGTATATAACTCACAGCGAAATCCACCTAAGCGATCCTATTCCAGAGTGTTTTGGACTTTTTGAGATCCTTAAACTGAGCATATATATAGGTTGTGATACATTAAAAGAAGCGTACGGCCGAGCTCTTTCACGCTCATAAGTTTTCGTGACAATTTTCTTTGAAAATTTTGAATTTTCGCCGCTTTTTGTTTTTTGACAGACTGTAGACAGTCATCGGCTTTTATTGTGTGTTTTTGGACAGGTTTTTCAGTGTTTCACAGGTGGATAGTGTGCGCAGTGACGCTCCGCGTCGTTTGACTACTCGCACCGACATATAGGATCAATTTTCGCCGGTTGTTTTTCAAATTTTCCAAAAAGTTTTCACCAGACTTCAATAATTACAGTATTTTGCATATTTTTCCAAATTTACGCAAGTAACCGGTGGTTGTAATACCTCTGGGGGCTCGTACCACCCAGGCCTACACGCCTGTACGACTTTCCACCAACATCCCCTTGGTATACATACACTTCCACGCGGCTTACCCCGTTGGTTTTAAAACTTAAATTTCTAAAGAAAATTCTATAGGTCCCTATTGAGATACATACACCAGTGGATGCGCCAAGGGCCCCCGCGTCGATCGCCACCACTCGCGTTATCCTGGGACTTATAGTTTTTCTGATAATTAGCAAAAATTTACATTTCTATTAATATCTCGAAATTTCATCATAAAAGGTCCAGCCGATCTCCACATCGCCTTCTGCGCCTCGACGCCCCGCGTCTTTTGACGCCACCCGCGTCCCGCTGCGACCTATACTTTCGGCACAAACTTGCAATTTTCTAGTTTCTATACATATAACTAGGTATATAACTCACAGCGTTCCGTAATCGGCAGGTGATCAGCAACGACCTGACTGGTGGCTCCAGAAGGGTACGCTGTGAACTTGCCGACCGGAGGGCTTGCCTTTATTGGCCGGCCCACGACAAGGAAAAGTCTATAACACCCGACAGCAAAGTCGTAAAAACCTATGGATACCAGCCGACCTCCATAGTATATAGGCTTATCCAGGTGCAGGGGGCTCCGCCTGGATGGACCACCTTTCCCCCATACTCGTGGGATATGCTATGGATAACATAAATATCATTAAGAAAAATACCGATCGATCAAATCTAAACGACAAAGGCAAGAAAATGGACGACGAAAATGAAGTAGTCTGCGCGGAGACCGCGCAGCAATCAAGCGTGGAGGTAGCGCCAAACACCTCGGCGGTGTCGGAGAAATTCGACACCGCCAACGAGAGAAGCAGGGCGAGCAGCCCGGCGGGTCTGGGCGTGAAGCGGACCCGTAAGCGCAGGAGGCGCGCAAAGGCCTGGCTGGGGGAGGACGTATCGGATGAGGACTGCACCCTCACCGGGACGACCTCTTCTAGCAGTGACGAGGCGTCAAAGCCTGCGTCAAAGGTGGCAGCAGGCCGCCGAGGGGCGCGAGGTGGAACGAGGGCTGGGCAATCCACCCGAGTCTCCTCGGCCCCTGAGAGGGCCGCGGGCAAGTCACCGCCGAGGCCTTCCACCTCGGCGGTGTCGGAACCAGGTGGGAAGACGCGGTCTCTGATGGAGAAACTCCAGAAAGTGACCGCGTCTTTCCGGGGGTCTCCGAACCCCGATCAGGAGGCGATGCTGCACATTGTGCTCGGCATCGCCTCCGAAAATGAGGCCCTCGCGGCGCAGCTGGCCGAGTCCCGTCGGGAGACGGCTCGACTAGCTGCAGCCGTCGAGGAGCTGAGGAGCGGGATGGTGCGCCCGACTCAACCGGCGCAACCGGTGCAGCGAGCGCAACCGGCCGAGCCGGCGCGCACGACTCGCTCGTCCGCGAGGCAGTCGGCGCAGCAGGCGCTGTCCTCGCAGCAGCCGCTGTCGGCGCAGCTGGAGCGGCCGGTGCAACCGGTGCAGCAGCCGGCACAGCCGGCTCGCCCACCGGCACCGAAGAGAGTACCACCGGCGGAGCCTTGGTTCGCGTACGTGGAGGCGCTAGAGGAGCGTATGATGAGTCGGATGGAGGCCCTAATGGACTCCATCCGCCGTCCGCCTCTGGCGCCACCGGTGGCCGGCTACGCGGCTGCAGCCCGGAAGGGTAATACCCGCCCGGCTGCAGTGGAGGCTCTGCCGGAGCCGGCTCGTCGCCCCGCTCCCGCTCAGGGCCCCGCTCCCACTCAAGGGAAGGGAAAGGGGAAGGGCAAGGGCAAGGGGAAGACGTCCCCAGCCCAGGCCCCAGCCCCAGCCCCAGTCGCGGCTCCGGTAACCCCCACTAGAACCCCCTTGGAAGGGGGTTGGGAGGTGGCTGGAGCCAACAAAAAGAGGCGGAAGGCCGCAAAAAAGGCCGCCAAGAAGGCCAGGAGGGCCGCGGCCGCCGCGAAAGCAGCGCCGGGGAAGCTCCGTGCCCCCCGCACTACGGCCGTCGTCGTCACCCTGACGGCGGAGGCAGCGGGGAGAGGCATGGGGTATGCCGAGGTGTTGGCCAAGGTGAAGGCCAACGTCGACCTCAAGGCCCTCGAGATCCCGGGCGTCCGGTGCAAGAGCACACGGACGGGAGCCCGGCTTCTTGAGGTCCCCGGCGCCGCCAGTGGCCCCAAAGCCGACGCCCTAGCGGCTCGGCTTAGGGAGTCATTGGATGCAGCCGACGTCCGGGTGTCCAGGCCCATTAAATGCGCAGAAGTGCGCATCACGGGCCTGGACGACTCCGTCACGGCTGAGGAGCTTAGGCTCGCCGTGGCGGAGGCCGGGGACTGCTCCCCGGACACAGTGAAGGCCGGAGTTATACGCTTCGGCCGCGGTGGACAGGGGGCAGCAGTTGTCGGCTGCCCTATCGCGGCGGCCCAAAAGGTCGCAGACGGGCGGAGCCTCCTGGTGGGAGGCTTCCTGAGGGCGCAGGCACGGCTCCTGCAGGCCCGACCGGCCAGGTGCTTCAGGTGCCTGTCGGTGGGCCATGTGGGGGTGCACTGCACGGCGGAGGTAACGGCGGGTGACCGCTGCTTCCGCTGTGGCCAGCCCGGTCATAAGGCCGGCTCGTGTAGCGCCCCGTTGCACTGTTTTAGATGTGCAGCGGGGGGCAAGCCGGCTGACCATAGGGTTGGCAGCAAGGCCTGCGCCGGAGGGGAGCCGAAGCCGGGAGGCCGGCCTTCCGCCTCCAGTTCACAGCGGGATGCGGAGATGGGGGTTCCATAATGGATCCTCAACTCCGCATCCTGCAGGTGAACGTTGGCCACGGTGCCCATGCTCAGGATCTTCTGCGCCAGAGCATGGCACAGTGGGCCATAAATGTCGCCGCTGTCGCCGACCCATACACCCACCGGTTCCTCGGGCCTACCTGGGAAACCGCGCTGGATGGGTCGGCGGCACTGGTGCACAACCCTGCCGCCGGCAGCCCCCCTCTTGCCGTCGTTGCAAGGGGACCCGGCTGCGTGGCGGCAGCGGTTGGCGACATAGCGGTCGTGGCCGCTTATATCACGCCGAACCGAGACCAAGCTGCATATGAGCAGTGGCTCCGTCAGCTGGCCGTCGTCGTAAATGCCTGCCAGCCCCGTCCGGTCCTTGTGCTCGGGGACTTCAACGCCTGGTCGTATGCCTGGGGTTCCCGACACGAAAGGGGCGCGACGGGGCATAGAGGCAGGGCACTGGTGGACTGGGCCGCACGACTCGGCCTAGTCCTCCTAAATCGGGGAGCCGTGGACACGTTCGTGACCTCGAGGGGTAGCTCCATCGTGGACCTATCGTTCGCGAGCCCCTCGTTGGCGCGACGTGTTCAGGGCTGGCGCGTCGTTTTGGGGGAGGACACAAGTTCGGATCACCGATACATTCGGTTTGACGTGTCCCCCCCTGCGAGCGACGCGCCGGCTGCACCGGCTCCACCCGAGCCACGTTGGGCGCTTAAGCGACTTGATCGGGAGCTCCTCCTGGAAGCCGCCATCGTACAGGCCTGGGCCCCTGCGCCGGACAGGCCTGTCAGCATAGACGATGAGGCGGAGTGGTTCCGGGAGGCCATGACCCGTGTCTGTGACGCGGCGATGCCTAGGGCTCCGCCCTATAATCCGAGGGGTCAGGTCTACTGGTGGTCGTCGGAGATCGCGCAGCTCAGACGGGGCTGTGTGATCACGCACCGCCGGTGGGCCCGATTCCGTAGGAGGCGTCGCCGCCCCGCAGATGCGGAGGCCCGAGAGGCGGAGTTGTACGAGGGATACAGGGAGGCCAGACGAGCCCTCCGAGCGGAGATAAGGCGTTCCAAACGGGACGCCTTCCGCGAGCTGCTGGCGACACTGGAGCGGGACCCTTGGGGGCGGCCCTACCGGATGGTGAGGGGCAAGCTGCGCCCCAAGGCCCCGCCGTTAACCCGGTGTCTCCAGCCGGATCTGCTCGGAGGAATTGTTGGCTCCCTGTTCCCAGCGCGGGCGGTGGAACATGTTCCACCGCGGATGACTCCGCCTCGGTTGCGCATGGCGCCCGACGTGGAAGACGACGACGTGCCCGAGGTCACTTGGGTAGAACTAGAGCTGGCGGTGAGAAGGCTAAGAGCCAAACACACCGCCCCGGGACCCGACGGCATTCCAGGCCGAGCGTGGGTCCTAGCTCTAGTCGACGACGCTCTCGAGCCCCGACTGAGAGGGCTTCTCAGCGCATGTTTGGAGCGGGGCCAGTTTCCGAAATTGTGGAAGACGGGGAAACTGGTCCTCATCCGAAAGGAGGGGCGCCCGGCGGACTCGCCGTCCGCCTACCGGCCCATAGTGTTGCTCGACGAGGTGTGCAAGCTCTTTGAAAGAGTAATTGCGAAGCGCCTCGTCGAGCACCTCTCAAGAGTGGGGCCGGACCTGGCGGATGGCCAATATGGCTTCCGCCAGAGGCGCTCCACCGTGGATGCCATCATGCGCGTGAGGGCTCTGGCGGAGGATGCAGTAGCCCGGGGTGAGGTGATGTTGGCGGTGTCCCTGGACATCGCCAACGCGTTCAACACCTTGCCCTGGAGTTGCATTAGGGAGGCGCTCGTGTATCACGAAGTGCCTCTCTACCTCCGCCGCATAGTCGGGGCGTATTTGACGGAGAGAGCCGTCATCTACCCAACAGTGACCGGTCTCGGTCGGCGTGAAATGTCGTGCGGTGTTCCACAGGGATCGGTCCTGGGGCCGCTCCTGTGGAACATCGGATACGACTGGGTGCTTCGCGGTGAGCTCGTAGGCGGTGCCGCCGTCACGTGCTACGCGGACGACACGCTCGTGACGGCGTGCGGGGCGACGTACCGCGAAGCGACCCGAAAGGCCACGACCGCGGTTGCCCAAGTCGTTAGGCGGATCCGGCGGCTGGGTCTCGAGGTGGCCCTGCATAAAACCGAGGCCCTGTTCTTCCATGGGCCTCGGAGCAAGCCACCCGAGGGATCCAGTCTCATCGTGGGAGGAAATCGCATCGGCATCAAGCCCCAAATGAAATATTTGGGGCTCGTGCTCGACGGCCGATGGGACTTCGGAGAGCACATCCGAAGTCTGGCCCCCAAATTGAAGGGCACAGCTCTTGCTCTGGCTCGGCTGTTGCCCAACATGAGGGGGCCCGATGACTCCTGCAGGAGACTCTACGCGGGGATCGTGCGGTCCATGGCCCTGTATGGGTGCCCAATATGGGCGGAGGCCCTGAGGACCAGAACTGTGCAGATGCTGCGCGCTCCGCAGCGAGTTCTGGCCATCAGGGTCATCCGAGGGTACCGCACGATCTCCTTCGAGGCGGCGAGTCTCCTTGCCGGAACTCCGCCATGGGACCTGGAAGCGAGAGCCCTTTCGCAACTGTACCAGTGGCGAAAGGAGGCGCGGGAGCAGGGATGGAACCCCGAGCCTCGAGAAATCGAGGCCGTGCAGTCCCAGCTCCGCCAGGCCATCGTGGTGGAGTGGAAGGAACGACTTCGGCAACCAAGCGCAGGGCACGCCGCAATAGCGGCGGTAAGGCCCATCATGGAGGATTGGCTGGAGAGGCGACACGGAAGCCTCTCCTACCGACTGACGCAGGTGATCTCAGGGAAGGGGTGCTTCGGGGACCACCTGCATCGGATCAGGAAGGAGCCAACGCCTGAGTGTCATCACTGCGACGCGAGCGAGGACTCAGGGCTGCACACGCTGGCGGACTGCCCGGCGTGGGAGGCGCCGAGGCGTGACCTCGTGGCAGCCATCGGGGTGGGAGTCCTCTCGCTCGGCAGCATGATTGCGGCAATGGTGCGGAGCGCGAGCGCGTGGGCCGCCGCCGCCTCCTCCTTCTGCGAGCATGTAATGCTTGCGAAGGAGGTGGCGGAGCGCGCCCGGGAGAGACTTAGAACTCTCCCGGTCCGCCGAGCCCGCAACTTGCTCGCCGCGCGTCGCAGGCAACTCAGGCGCCGGAGGTCGCTTAACGACCTCCGTCCTCCATGAGCGCAGGCCTGGGGGTGGCGGGTGAGGCCACCTGTCACCCCAGCAGAAGCAGGCCGGGACGGTGGGGCGACTAGCGCCCCTCCCCCAAACCGGGGCAAGACGGGGACTCCGTGGTTCCCAAACCCGAGGGGGCCATCTCGAAACCGGAGATGGCCCAGGGTCAGTCGGGGTGCGAGGGATATGCTCTATGGGCAACCTTACACCCCGGCGTCTGTAGACCCGAGACGGCGTGCGGTTTTAGTCGGTTCAAGCCCGACATTACCGCCCCCGCTGGCACGCGGGGGGGTATCCGAAGGGATTTCCGCACGAAAAAAAAAGAGGAGGTATATAACTCACAGCGAAATCCACCTAAGCGATCCTATTCCAGAGTGTTTTGGACTTTTTGAGATCCTTAAACTGAGCATATATATAGGTTGTGATACATTAAAAGAAGCGTACGGCCGAGCTCTTTCACGCTCATAAGTTTTCGTGACAATTTTCTTTGAAAATTTTGAATTTTCGCCGCTTTTTGTTTTTTGACAGACTGTAGACAGTCATCGGCTTTTATTGTGTGTTTTTGGACAGGTTTTTCAGTGTTTCACAGGTGGATAGTGTGCGCAGTGACGCTCCGCGTCGTTTGACTACTCGCACCGACATATAGGATCAATTTTCGCCGGTTGTTTTTCAAATTTTCCAAAAAGTTTTCACCAGACTTCAATAATTACAGTATTTTGCATATTTTTCCAAATTTACGCAAGTAACCGGTGGTTGTAATACCTCTGGGGGCTCGTACCACCCAGGCCTACACGCCTGTACGACTTTCCACCAACATCCCCTTGGTATACATACACTTCCACGCGGCTTACCCCGTTGGTTTTAAAACTTAAATTTCTAAAGAAAATTCTATAGGTCCCTATTGAGATACATACACCAGTGGATGCGCCAAGGGCCCCCGCGTCGATCGCCACCACTCGCGTTATCCTGGGACTTATAGTTTTTCTGATAATTAGCAAAAATTTACATTTCTATTAATATCTCGAAATTTCATCATAAAAGGTCCAGCCGATCTCCACATCGCCTTCTGCGCCTCGACGCCCCGCGTCTTTTGACGCCACCCGCGTCCCGCTGCGACCTATACTTTCGGCACAAACTTGCAATTTTCTAGTTTCTATACATATAACTAGGTATATAACTCACAGCGAAATCCACCTAAGCGATCCTATTCCAGAGTGTTTTGGACTTTTTGAGATCCTTAAACTGAGCATATATATAGGTTGTGATACATTAAAAGAAGCGTACGGCCGAGCTCTTTCACGCTCATAAGTTTTCGTGACAATTTTCTTTGAAAATTTTGAATTTTCGCCGCTTTTTGTTTTTTGACAGACTGTAGACAGTCATCGGCTTTTATTGTGTGTTTTTGGACAGGTTTTTCAGTGTTTCACAGGTGGATAGTGTGCGCAGTGACGCTCCGCGTCGTTTGACTACTCGCACCGACATATAGGATCAATTTTCGCCGGTTGTTTTTCAAATTTTCCAAAAAGTTTTCACCAGACTTCAATAATTACAGTATTTTGCATATTTTTCCAAATTTACGCAAGTAACCGGTGGTTGTAATACCTCTGGGGGCTCGTACCACCCAGGCCTACACGCCTGTACGACTTTCCACCAACATCCCCTTGGTATACATACACTTCCACGCGGCTTACCCCGTTGGTTTTAAAACTTAAATTTCTAAAGAAAATTCTATAGGTCCCTATTGAGATACATACACCAGTGGATGCGCCAAGGGCCCCCGCGTCGATCGCCACCACTCGCGTTATCCTGGGACTTATAGTTTTTCTGATAATTAGCAAAAATTTACATTTCTATTAATATCTCGAAATTTCATCATAAAAGGTCCAGCCGATCTCCACATCGCCTTCTGCGCCTCGACGCCCCGCGTCTTTTGACGCCACCCGCGTCCCGCTGCGACCTATACTTTCGGCACAAACTTGCAATTTTCTAGTTTCTATACATATAACTAGGTATATAACTCACAGCGAAATCCACCTAAGCGATCCTATTCCAGAGTGTTTTGGACTTTTTGAGATCCTTAAACTGAGCATATATATAGGTTGTGATACATTAAAAGAAGCGTACGGCCGAGCTCTTTCACGCTCATAAGTTTTCGTGACAATTTTCTTTGAAAATTTTGAATTTTCGCCGCTTTTTGTTTTTTGACAGACTGTAGACAGTCATCGGCTTTTATTGTGTGTTTTTGGACAGGTTTTTCAGTGTTTCACAGGTGGATAGTGTGCGCAGTGACGCTCCGCGTCGTTTGACTACTCGCACCGACATATAGGATCAATTTTCGCCGGTTGTTTTTCAAATTTTCCAAAAAGTTTTCACCAGACTTCAATAATTACAGTATTTTGCATATTTTTCCAAATTTACGCAAGTAACCGGTGGTTGTAATACCTCTGGGGGCTCGTACCACCCAGGCCTACACGCCTGTACGACTTTCCACCAACATCCCCTTGGTATACATACACTTCCACGCGGCTTACCCCGTTGGTTTTAAAACTTAAATTTCTAAAGAAAATTCTATAGGTCCCTATTGAGATACATACACCAGTGGATGCGCCAAGGGCCCCCGCGTCGATCGCCACCACTCGCGTTATCCTGGGACTTATAGTTTTTCTGATAATTAGCAAAAATTTACATTTCTATTAATATCTCGAAATTTCATCATAAAAGGTCCAGCCGATCTCCACATCGCCTTCTGCGCCTCGACGCCCCGCGTCTTTTGACGCCACCCGCGTCCCGCTGCGACCTATACTTTCGGCACAAACTTGCAATTTTCTAGTTTCTATACATATAACTAGGTATATAACTCACAGCGAAATCCACCTAAGCGATCCTATTCCAGAGTGTTTTGGACTTTTTGAGATCCTTAAACTGAGCATATATATAGGTTGTGATACATTAAAAGAAGCGTACGGCCGAGCTCTTTCACGCTCATAAGTTTTCGTGACAATTTTCTTTGAAAATTTTGAATTTTCGCCGCTTTTTGTTTTTTGACAGACTGTAGACAGTCATCGGCTTTTATTGTGTGTTTTTGGACAGGTTTTTCAGTGTTTCACAGGTGGATAGTGTGCGCAGTGACGCTCCGCGTCGTTTGACTACTCGCACCGACATATAGGATCAATTTTCGCCGGTTGTTTTTCAAATTTTCCAAAAAGTTTTCACCAGACTTCAATAATTACAGTATTTTGCATATTTTTCCAAATTTACGCAAGTAACCGGTGGTTGTAATACCTCTGGGGGCTCGTACCACCCAGGCCTACACGCCTGTACGACTTTCCACCAACATCCCCTTGGTATACATACACTTCCACGCGGCTTACCCCGTTGGTTTTAAAACTTAAATTTCTAAAGAAAATTCTATAGGTCCCTATTGAGATACATACACCAGTGGATGCGCCAAGGGCCCCCGCGTCGATCGCCACCACTCGCGTTATCCTGGGACTTATAGTTTTTCTGATAATTAGCAAAAATTTACATTTCTATTAATATCTCGAAATTTCATCATAAAAGGTCCAGCCGATCTCCACATCGCCTTCTGCGCCTCGACGCCCCGCGTCTTTTGACGCCACCCGCGTCCCGCTGCGACCTATACTTTCGGCACAAACTTGCAATTTTCTAGTTTCTATACATATAACTAGGTATATAACTCACAGCGAAATCCACCTAAGCGATCCTATTCCAGAGTGTTTTGGACTTTTTGAGATCCTTAAACTGAGCATATATATAGGTTGTGATACATTAAAAGAAGCGTACGGCCGAGCTCTTTCACGCTCATAAGTTTTCGTGACAATTTTCTTTGAAAATTTTGAATTTTCGCCGCTTTTTGTTTTTTGACAGACTGTAGACAGTCATCGGCTTTTATTGTGTGTTTTTGGACAGGTTTTTCAGTGTTTCACAGGTGGATAGTGTGCGCAGTGACGCTCCGCGTCGTTTGACTACTCGCACCGACATATAGGATCAATTTTCGCCGGTTGTTTTTCAAATTTTCCAAAAAGTTTTCACCAGACTTCAATAATTACAGTATTTTGCATATTTTTCCAAATTTACGCAAGTAACCGGTGGTTGTAATACCTCTGGGGGCTCGTACCACCCAGGCCTACACGCCTGTACGACTTTCCACCAACATCCCCTTGGTATACATACACTTCCACGCGGCTTACCCCGTTGGTTTTAAAACTTAAATTTCTAAAGAAAATTCTATAGGTCCCTATTGAGATACATACACCAGTGGATGCGCCAAGGGCCCCCGCGTCGATCGCCACCACTCGCGTTATCCTGGGACTTATAGTTTTTCTGATAATTAGCAAAAATTTACATTTCTATTAATATCTCGAAATTTCATCATAAAAGGTCCAGCCGATCTCCACATCGCCTTCTGCGCCTCGACGCCCCGCGTCTTTTGACGCCACCCGCGTCCCGCTGCGACCTATACTTTCGGCACAAACTTGCAATTTTCTAGTTTCTATACATATAACTAGGTATATAACTCACAGCGAAATCCACCTAAGCGATCCTATTCCAGAGTGTTTTGGACTTTTTGAGATCCTTAAACTGAGCATATATATAGGTTGTGATACATTAAAAGAAGCGTACGGCCGAGCTCTTTCACGCTCATAAGTTTTCGTGACAATTTTCTTTGAAAATTTTGAATTTTCGCCGCTTTTTGTTTTTTGACAGACTGTAGACAGTCATCGGCTTTTATTGTGTGTTTTTGGACAGGTTTTTCAGTGTTTCACAGGTGGATAGTGTGCGCAGTGACGCTCCGCGTCGTTTGACTACTCGCACCGACATATAGGATCAATTTTCGCCGGTTGTTTTTCAAATTTTCCAAAAAGTTTTCACCAGACTTCAATAATTACAGTATTTTGCATATTTTTCCAAATTTACGCAAGTAACCGGTGGTTGTAATACCTCTGGGGGCTCGTACCACCCAGGCCTACACGCCTGTACGACTTTCCACCAACATCCCCTTGGTATACATACACTTCCACGCGGCTTACCCCGTTGGTTTTAAAACTTAAATTTCTAAAGAAAATTCTATAGGTCCCTATTGAGATACATACACCAGTGGATGCGCCAAGGGCCCCCGCGTCGATCGCCACCACTCGCGTTATCCTGGGACTTATAGTTTTTCTGATAATTAGCAAAAATTTACATTTCTATTAATATCTCGAAATTTCATCATAAAAGGTCCAGCCGATCTCCACATCGCCTTCTGCGCCTCGACGCCCCGCGTCTTTTGACGCCACCCGCGTCCCGCTGCGACCTATACTTTCGGCACAAACTTGCAATTTTCTAGTTTCTATACATATAACTAGGTATATAACTCACAGCGAAATCCACCTAAGCGATCCTATTCCAGAGTGTTTTGGACTTTTTGAGATCCTTAAACTGAGCATATATATAGGTTGTGATACATTAAAAGAAGCGTACGGCCGAGCTCTTTCACGCTCATAAGTTTTCGTGACAATTTTCTTTGAAAATTTTGAATTTTCGCCGCTTTTTGTTTTTTGACAGACTGTAGACAGTCATCGGCTTTTATTGTGTGTTTTTGGACAGGTTTTTCAGTGTTTCACAGGTGGATAGTGTGCGCAGTGACGCTCCGCGTCGTTTGACTACTCGCACCGACATATAGGATCAATTTTCGCCGGTTGTTTTTCAAATTTTCCAAAAAGTTTTCACCAGACTTCAATAATTACAGTATTTTGCATATTTTTCCAAATTTACGCAAGTAACCGGTGGTTGTAATACCTCTGGGGGCTCGTACCACCCAGGCCTACACGCCTGTACGACTTTCCACCAACATCCCCTTGGTATACATACACTTCCACGCGGCTTACCCCGTTGGTTTTAAAACTTAAATTTCTAAAGAAAATTCTATAGGTCCCTATTGAGATACATACACCAGTGGATGCGCCAAGGGCCCCCGCGTCGATCGCCACCACTCGCGTTATCCTGGGACTTATAGTTTTTCTGATAATTAGCAAAAATTTACATTTCTATTAATATCTCGAAATTTCATCATAAAAGGTCCAGCCGATCTCCACATCGCCTTCTGCGCCTCGACGCCCCGCGTCTTTTGACGCCACCCGCGTCCCGCTGCGACCTATACTTTCGGCACAAACTTGCAATTTTCTAGTTTCTATACATATAACTAGGTATATAACTCACAGCGAAATCCACCTAAGCGATCCTATTCCAGAGTGTTTTGGACTTTTTGAGATCCTTAAACTGAGCATATATATAGGTTGTGATACATTAAAAGAAGCGTACGGCCGAGCTCTTTCACGCTCATAAGTTTTCGTGACAATTTTCTTTGAAAATTTTGAATTTTCGCCGCTTTTTGTTTTTTGACAGACTGTAGACAGTCATCGGCTTTTATTGTGTGTTTTTGGACAGGTTTTTCAGTGTTTCACAGGTGGATAGTGTGCGCAGTGACGCTCCGCGTCGTTTGACTACTCGCACCGACATATAGGATCAATTTTCGCCGGTTGTTTTTCAAATTTTCCAAAAAGTTTTCACCAGACTTCAATAATTACAGTATTTTGCATATTTTTCCAAATTTACGCAAGTAACCGGTGGTTGTAATACCTCTGGGGGCTCGTACCACCCAGGCCTACACGCCTGTACGACTTTCCACCAACATCCCCTTGGTATACATACACTTCCACGCGGCTTACCCCGTTGGTTTTAAAACTTAAATTTCTAAAGAAAATTCTATAGGTCCCTATTGAGATACATACACCAGTGGATGCGCCAAGGGCCCCCGCGTCGATCGCCACCACTCGCGTTATCCTGGGACTTATAGTTTTTCTGATAATTAGCAAAAATTTACATTTCTATTAATATCTCGAAATTTCATCATAAAAGGTCCAGCCGATCTCCACATCGCCTTCTGCGCCTCGACGCCCCGCGTCTTTTGACGCCACCCGCGTCCCGCTGCGACCTATACTTTCGGCACAAACTTGCAATTTTCTAGTTTCTATACATATAACTAGGTATATAACTCACAGCGAAATCCACCTAAGCGATCCTATTCCAGAGTGTTTTGGACTTTTTGAGATCCTTAAACTGAGCATATATATAGGTTGTGATACATTAAAAGAAGCGTACGGCCGAGCTCTTTCACGCTCATAAGTTTTCGTGACAATTTTCTTTGAAAATTTTGAATTTTCGCCGCTTTTTGTTTTTTGACAGACTGTAGACAGTCATCGGCTTTTATTGTGTGTTTTTGGACAGGTTTTTCAGTGTTTCACAGGTGGATAGTGTGCGCAGTGACGCTCCGCGTCGTTTGACTACTCGCACCGACATATAGGATCAATTTTCGCCGGTTGTTTTTCAAATTTTCCAAAAAGTTTTCACCAGACTTCAATAATTACAGTATTTTGCATATTTTTCCAAATTTACGCAAGTAACCGGTGGTTGTAATACCTCTGGGGGCTCGTACCACCCAGGCCTACACGCCTGTACGACTTTCCACCAACATCCCCTTGGTATACATACACTTCCACGCGGCTTACCCCGTTGGTTTTAAAACTTAAATTTCTAAAGAAAATTCTATAGGTCCCTATTGAGATACATACACCAGTGGATGCGCCAAGGGCCCCCGCGTCGATCGCCACCACTCGCGTTATCCTGGGACTTATAGTTTTTCTGATAATTAGCAAAAATTTACATTTCTATTAATATCTCGAAATTTCATCATAAAAGGTCCAGCCGATCTCCACATCGCCTTCTGCGCCTCGACGCCCCGCGTCTTTTGACGCCACCCGCGTCCCGCTGCGACCTATACTTTCGGCACAAACTTGCAATTTTCTAGTTTCTATACATATAACTAGGTATATAACTCACAGCGAAATCCACCTAAGCGATCCTATTCCAGAGTGTTTTGGACTTTTTGAGATCCTTAAACTGAGCATATATATAGGTTGTGATACATTAAAAGAAGCGTACGGCCGAGCTCTTTCACGCTCATAAGTTTTCGTGACAATTTTCTTTGAAAATTTTGAATTTTCGCCGCTTTTTGTTTTTTGACAGACTGTAGACAGTCATCGGCTTTTATTGTGTGTTTTTGGACAGGTTTTTCAGTGTTTCACAGGTGGATAGTGTGCGCAGTGACGCTCCGCGTCGTTTGACTACTCGCACCGACATATAGGATCAATTTTCGCCGGTTGTTTTTCAAATTTTCCAAAAAGTTTTCACCAGACTTCAATAATTACAGTATTTTGCATATTTTTCCAAATTTACGCAAGTAACCGGTGGTTGTAATACCTCTGGGGGCTCGTACCACCCAGGCCTACACGCCTGTACGACTTTCCACCAACATCCCCTTGGTATACATACACTTCCACGCGGCTTACCCCGTTGGTTTTAAAACTTAAATTTCTAAAGAAAATTCTATAGGTCCCTATTGAGATACATACACCAGTGGATGCGCCAAGGGCCCCCGCGTCGATCGCCACCACTCGCGTTATCCTGGGACTTATAGTTTTTCTGATAATTAGCAAAAATTTACATTTCTATTAATATCTCGAAATTTCATCATAAAAGGTCCAGCCGATCTCCACATCGCCTTCTGCGCCTCGACGCCCCGCGTCTTTTGACGCCACCCGCGTCCCGCTGCGACCTATACTTTCGGCACAAACTTGCAATTTTCTAGTTTCTATACATATAACTAGGTATATAACTCACAGCGAAATCCACCTAAGCGATCCTATTCCAGAGTGTTTTGGACTTTTTGAGATCCTTAAACTGAGCATATATATAGGTTGTGATACATTAAAAGAAGCGTACGGCCGAGCTCTTTCACGCTCATAAGTTTTCGTGACAATTTTCTTTGAAAATTTTGAATTTTCGCCGCTTTTTGTTTTTTGACAGACTGTAGACAGTCATCGGCTTTTATTGTGTGTTTTTGGACAGGTTTTTCAGTGTTTCACAGGTGGATAGTGTGCGCAGTGACGCTCCGCGTCGTTTGACTACTCGCACCGACATATAGGATCAATTTTCGCCGGTTGTTTTTCAAATTTTCCAAAAAGTTTTCACCAGACTTCAATAATTACAGTATTTTGCATATTTTTCCAAATTTACGCAAGTAACCGGTGGTTGTAATACCTCTGGGGGCTCGTACCACCCAGGCCTACACGCCTGTACGACTTTCCACCAACATCCCCTTGGTATACATACACTTCCACGCGGCTTACCCCGTTGGTTTTAAAACTTAAATTTCTAAAGAAAATTCTATAGGTCCCTATTGAGATACATACACCAGTGGATGCGCCAAGGGCCCCCGCGTCGATCGCCACCACTCGCGTTATCCTGGGACTTATAGTTTTTCTGATAATTAGCAAAAATTTACATTTCTATTAATATCTCGAAATTTCATCATAAAAGGTCCAGCCGATCTCCACATCGCCTTCTGCGCCTCGACGCCCCGCGTCTTTTGACGCCACCCGCGTCCCGCTGCGACCTATACTTTCGGCACAAACTTGCAATTTTCTAGTTTCTATACATATAACTAGGTATATAACTCACAGCGAAATCCACCTAAGCGATCCTATTCCAGAGTGTTTTGGACTTTTTGAGATCCTTAAACTGAGCATATATATAGGTTGTGATACATTAAAAGAAGCGTACGGCCGAGCTCTTTCACGCTCATAAGTTTTCGTGACAATTTTCTTTGAAAATTTTGAATTTTCGCCGCTTTTTGTTTTTTGACAGACTGTAGACAGTCATCGGCTTTTATTGTGTGTTTTTGGACAGGTTTTTCAGTGTTTCACAGGTGGATAGTGTGCGCAGTGACGCTCCGCGTCGTTTGACTACTCGCACCGACATATAGGATCAATTTTCGCCGGTTGTTTTTCAAATTTTCCAAAAAGTTTTCACCAGACTTCAATAATTACAGTATTTTGCATATTTTTCCAAATTTACGCAAGTAACCGGTGGTTGTAATACCTCTGGGGGCTCGTACCACCCAGGCCTACACGCCTGTACGACTTTCCACCAACATCCCCTTGGTATACATACACTTCCACGCGGCTTACCCCGTTGGTTTTAAAACTTAAATTTCTAAAGAAAATTCTATAGGTCCCTATTGAGATACATACACCAGTGGATGCGCCAAGGGCCCCCGCGTCGATCGCCACCACTCGCGTTATCCTGGGACTTATAGTTTTTCTGATAATTAGCAAAAATTTACATTTCTATTAATATCTCGAAATTTCATCATAAAAGGTCCAGCCGATCTCCACATCGCCTTCTGCGCCTCGACGCCCCGCGTCTTTTGACGCCACCCGCGTCCCGCTGCGACCTATACTTTCGGCACAAACTTGCAATTTTCTAGTTTCTATACATATAACTAGGTATATAACTCACAGCGAAATCCACCTAAGCGATCCTATTCCAGAGTGTTTTGGACTTTTTGAGATCCTTAAACTGAGCATATATATAGGTTGTGATACATTAAAAGAAGCGTACGGCCGAGCTCTTTCACGCTCATAAGTTTTCGTGACAATTTTCTTTGAAAATTTTGAATTTTCGCCGCTTTTTGTTTTTTGACAGACTGTAGACAGTCATCGGCTTTTATTGTGTGTTTTTGGACAGGTTTTTCAGTGTTTCACAGGTGGATAGTGTGCGCAGTGACGCTCCGCGTCGTTTGACTACTCGCACCGACATATAGGATCAATTTTCGCCGGTTGTTTTTCAAATTTTCCAAAAAGTTTTCACCAGACTTCAATAATTACAGTATTTTGCATATTTTTCCAAATTTACGCAAGTAACCGGTGGTTGTAATACCTCTGGGGGCTCGTACCACCCAGGCCTACACGCCTGTACGACTTTCCACCAACATCCCCTTGGTATACATACACTTCCACGCGGCTTACCCCGTTGGTTTTAAAACTTAAATTTCTAAAGAAAATTCTATAGGTCCCTATTGAGATACATACACCAGTGGATGCGCCAAGGGCCCCCGCGTCGATCGCCACCACTCGCGTTATCCTGGGACTTATAGTTTTTCTGATAATTAGCAAAAATTTACATTTCTATTAATATCTCGAAATTTCATCATAAAAGGTCCAGCCGATCTCCACATCGCCTTCTGCGCCTCGACGCCCCGCGTCTTTTGACGCCACCCGCGTCCCGCTGCGACCTATACTTTCGGCACAAACTTGCAATTTTCTAGTTTCTATACATATAACTAGGTATATAACTCACAGCGAAATCCACCTAAGCGATCCTATTCCAGAGTGTTTTGGACTTTTTGAGATCCTTAAACTGAGCATATATATAGGTTGTGATACATTAAAAGAAGCGTACGGCCGAGCTCTTTCACGCTCATAAGTTTTCGTGACAATTTTCTTTGAAAATTTTGAATTTTCGCCGCTTTTTGTTTTTTGACAGACTGTAGACAGTCATCGGCTTTTATTGTGTGTTTTTGGACAGGTTTTTCAGTGTTTCACAGGTGGATAGTGTGCGCAGTGACGCTCCGCGTCGTTTGACTACTCGCACCGACATATAGGATCAATTTTCGCCGGTTGTTTTTCAAATTTTCCAAAAAGTTTTCACCAGACTTCAATAATTACAGTATTTTGCATATTTTTCCAAATTTACGCAAGTAACCGGTGGTTGTAATACCTCTGGGGGCTCGTACCACCCAGGCCTACACGCCTGTACGACTTTCCACCAACATCCCCTTGGTATACATACACTTCCACGCGGCTTACCCCGTTGGTTTTAAAACTTAAATTTCTAAAGAAAATTCTATAGGTCCCTATTGAGATACATACACCAGTGGATGCGCCAAGGGCCCCCGCGTCGATCGCCACCACTCGCGTTATCCTGGGACTTATAGTTTTTCTGATAATTAGCAAAAATTTACATTTCTATTAATATCTCGAAATTTCATCATAAAAGGTCCAGCCGATCTCCACATCGCCTTCTGCGCCTCGACGCCCCGCGTCTTTTGACGCCACCCGCGTCCCGCTGCGACCTATACTTTCGGCACAAACTTGCAATTTTCTAGTTTCTATACATATAACTAGGTATATAACTCACAGCGAAATCCACCTAAGCGATCCTATTCCAGAGTGTTTTGGACTTTTTGAGATCCTTAAACTGAGCATATATATAGGTTGTGATACATTAAAAGAAGCGTACGGCCGAGCTCTTTCACGCTCATAAGTTTTCGTGACAATTTTCTTTGAAAATTTTGAATTTTCGCCGCTTTTTGTTTTTTGACAGACTGTAGACAGTCATCGGCTTTTATTGTGTGTTTTTGGACAGGTTTTTCAGTGTTTCACAGGTGGATAGTGTGCGCAGTGACGCTCCGCGTCGTTTGACTACTCGCACCGACATATAGGATCAATTTTCGCCGGTTGTTTTTCAAATTTTCCAAAAAGTTTTCACCAGACTTCAATAATTACAGTATTTTGCATATTTTTCCAAATTTACGCAAGTAACCGGTGGTTGTAATACCTCTGGGGGCTCGTACCACCCAGGCCTACACGCCTGTACGACTTTCCACCAACATCCCCTTGGTATACATACACTTCCACGCGGCTTACCCCGTTGGTTTTAAAACTTAAATTTCTAAAGAAAATTCTATAGGTCCCTATTGAGATACATACACCAGTGGATGCGCCAAGGGCCCCCGCGTCGATCGCCACCACTCGCGTTATCCTGGGACTTATAGTTTTTCTGATAATTAGCAAAAATTTACATTTCTATTAATATCTCGAAATTTCATCATAAAAGGTCCAGCCGATCTCCACATCGCCTTCTGCGCCTCGACGCCCCGCGTCTTTTGACGCCACCCGCGTCCCGCTGCGACCTATACTTTCGGCACAAACTTAGCTACTAGCAAACGCCTGCCTATCCTGTGATCTGACCTGAAGGCGATGAAGTGGACATCGTGAGGTTTAGTGGGTATGCCCCGAAGAGGTGAGTCCCACATACGGCCTCCAGATACCCCCCATATCGGAGGTAGCATGCCTAATAGCATTCCTCACGTAAAAAAAAAAAACCTAACCTAACCTAACCTAACCTGGGGCGGGCGGGTCCGCGGTGGGCAAGGAACTGGTTTCGGCCATCCAACCCATTCTGCGGCCCTACGTCGAAAGGCGGCACGGGACTCTAACGTTCCACCTTACACAACTCTTAACGGGGCACGGCTGCTTCGGGAAGTACTTGTGGGAGGTGGTCGGCATCGAGCCGGAGCCTACGTGTCGCCACTGTAGCGGTGGGGCTGTGGACACGGCGGAGCATACGCGCGTCGTGTGCACGGCTTGGAGCGGGGAGCGTTCGGCTCTAGTAGGTAAGATAGGACAAGACCTCTCGCTGCCGGCCGTGGTTCGCGCCATGGTCGACAGCGAAGAGGGCTGGGCCGCCGTCGTCTCATTCGCTGAGACAGTCATGACGGCAAAACGAGAGACGCTCAGAGAGAGGGAGCGTAGCGGTTTGACGCTTCCTCCTCGTCGGCCCACAGCGTCGGGGCGGCGGCGTATGCAGTACGCCAGCCGCCTGGCCTTGGAAGGAGGATCGGGGGATCCACCGACCTAATAATGGCCCCGCGATGTGGCGCCCCTAGTGTTCAGGGGGCGCTAACATGTGACGTTACAGGGGAAGGGCACTGGCCCAACCCCTGGGAGTCGAGCCCGCTCGCTGGGCAACGCCGGCCGGATCGCAGTGAGCAAACGCCTGCCTATCCTGTGATCTGACCTGAAGGCGATGAAGTGGACATCGTGAGGTTTAGTGGGTATGCCCCGAAGAGGTGAGTCCCACATACGGCCTCCAGATACCCCCCATATCGGAGGTAGCATGCCTAATAGCATTCCTCACGTAAAAAAAAAAAAAAAAAAAAACCTGGGGCGGGCCCCCGTAAGTGAGCTTTGAGTACGTCCTTGTCGTCCGGCCCTGGACCCCGACCTGACCACCGTAACGGAGTGGCAGGCGGGTGACCGAATCTCTGGCTCGATACTTGAGGGGCATTTAGAGCGAGCAGTTACTTCTGCGCTTAAGGCACTTTTCAGTGCCAAACCACGGTGCTTTTCAGCGCCAACAAGGTTAGTGGACGTCAAGCATCGGAAACGATGTCTGACGGGTGTTCTGGCCCTCCGGGGGCGGGAAGTGGGACTGAGAGGTCCCGCTCTCCTCTCCGAGGTGCGTGCGACCCTAAGGGAGCGGGGAAAGGGGCCGAAAGGCCCCGATCTCCCTTCCTGGGGGCTTCTAACCCTGAGGGGTCGGGGAGAGGGACCGAAAGGTCTCAATCCTCCCTTCCAGGGGTTTGCAAGGAGGCGCGCGTCCTACTGCCTCGTCTAGGCTCTAGGACGCAAACTCTTTCCGAGTCGTCCACCGACACCAGCGTTGGCACGGTGGCGTCTGTCGACTCGCGGCCGTCCTCCCCGGGCAGACTTTGGCGGAAACGCGCAAACTCTGCATCGGACGGGGACTGCTCCGAGTCGGGAGACCGTGTGGCTGCCGCTGAGGCCGGTGGCAAAAAACTGCGTGGTCGTCCCCCGACCACAGGCCAGTATGTCGGCCTGGCGAAAGCCAAGGCCGAGCTCAACCTGGCCAAGGAGCGTGAGCTCCAACTTCGGGCGGAGGAGGAACTGGCGGAGGAGCTGCGGCAACAGAAGGAGTCTTTTCTTTTGAAACCGCACAAACCGCACAACGAGGCGACCGTGTCATCTGCTCACCTTCGGGCTGAGGAGTTGACGCAAGCCATAGAGGCTGCAGTAGGGACCGTTCAGACGGTGGCGAAGAAGTCGTCCCGTTTGAAGGGTCAATATGTGCGGGACCTCAATCTCGCGGCAAGCTCTATCTTGGAGTACGCCCGCGAGTTGAGGTCTCGCACAGAGACGGACGAGGTGGCCAGGCTTCAGGCCGAGCTGGCCACCCTCCGAGTCGAGATAGGGGTTTTGAGGGAGCGGGCGGAATCGGCTCCCCTCACTATGAGCCGCGACGAGATCGCGTTTATGGTCGACGCGCGGCTCGAGGGGATACAGGACCGCCTGTTGCCCGAGAAACGGCTCCGTCCTCCGCTTCAGGCGGACATACGGAATGTTGCCGCTGCTGCCTCCGCGTCCTCTTCGGCCATAGGCATCGAAGAGCCAGCGCTCCCCGCGTCTGCGCCCACCGCACCCCCCGCGTCTAAGGCCAAGGCTAAGTCCAAGGCCAAGGCCGCACGCGGGGCGACACCTGTGGTGGCCACACCTGAGGCGTCTACGCCTAAGCAGGCACCACCTAAGGTGGCCAAACCCGCGGCGTCCCTGCCTGAGCAGGCACAATCTTCGAGGTTGCCTCCAACCTCGGAGACTGCCCCAGGTGGTAATAAAAAAAAGAAGCGACAAGCGAGGAAGAGCGCTGCTGCCAAACAGGCAGCAGCCGCTCACCAACCTCGCCCGCTGCCACCTCCCCCCTCGTCGACGGATGAGGGATGGACTGTGGTAGCGAAGCGGGGCCCCACTAAGCCGGCAGCGAAACCCGCTCCAGCTGTGGCCCCAAAAAAGAAGAGCCCTAAACTCCGCCCTCCGCGTTCGGCAGCAGTGGTCATCACTCTGCAGCCTAGCGCGGTGGAGCAGGGCGCAACCTATGCGGCCGTCCTTGCGGAGGCGGCAAACTCCATCGATCTCAAAGGCCTAGGGATCGATGGTGTTCGCTTCCGCAAGGCGGCGACGGGAGCACGGATCCTCGAGGTTGCTGGCGCCGGTAACGCTGAAAAGGCGAACGGGCTAGCCACCGAGCTCAAAAAAGTTTTGGGCGACGTGGTCCGCGTGTCCCGACCGGAGAAATGCGCAGAACTGCGCATCTCCGGCCTGGATGATGCGGCCACTAAGGCGAAAGTGGCATCGGCCATTGCAGCCGAGGGAGGGTGTGCCGTAGAGGCCGTAAAGGTTGGCGAGATCAATCGCCCAACTGGTGGGCTGGGGTCGGTTTGGCTTAAGTGCCCTACCGCCGCAGCCCAAAAGGTGACCGATGGTCGCCGAATTTTGGTGGGGTGGTCGGTCGTCCGACCTACACTTTTAGAGCCCAGACAGCAGCGGTGCTTCCGCTGTCTGGAACCGGGCCATATAGGAGTTAAGTGCACTGTGGGCATCGACCGTAGCGGACTGTGTTTCAGCTGCGGGCAGCCTGGCCATAAGGCAGCAGCATGCACTGCCAAACCCCACTGTCCGCTCTGCGCGGCAGGGGGCAAGGCATCTGGTCACCGGCTAGGCAGCAAAGACTGCGTAGCGGGTGACCAGAAGCGGGGTAAGCAACCCCAGGGACGGCAGGCGGCGAAGGGTGGCCCCGTGGCGCCCTCGCAGTCTGTCGATCTCTCGCAGACAGAGGAGGCGATGGATACGGCCCATTCATAAATGGCGACTGTATCCCTCCTGCAGGCGAATATCAACCACTGCGTCGGAGTGGGTCAGCGGAGGGGAAGGAACTGGTTTCGGCCATCCAACCCATTCTGCGACGAATTCTACGTCGGAAGGCGGCACGGGACTCTAACGTTCCACCTTACACAACTTCTAACGGGGCACGGTTGCTTCGGGAAGTACTTGTGGGAGGTGGTCGGCTTCGAGCCGGAGCCTACGTGTCGCCACTGTAGCGGTGGAGCTGTGGACACGGCGGAGCATACGCACGTCGTGTGCATGGCTTGGAGCGGGGAGCGTTCGGCTCTAGTAGGTAGGATCGGACAACACCTCCCGTTGACGGCCGTGGTTCGCGCCATGGTCGACAGCGAAGAGGGCTGGGCCGCCGTCGTCTCATTCGCTGAGACAGTCATGACGGCAAAACGAGAGACGCTCAGAGAGAGGGAACGTAGCGGTTTGCGCTTCCTCCTCGCCGGCCCACAGCGTCGGGGCGGCGGTGTATGCAGTACGCCATCCGCCTGGCCTTGGAAGGAGGATCGGGGGATCCACCGACCTAATAATGGCCCCGCGATGTGGCGCCCCTAGTGTTCAGGGGGCGCTTACATGTGACGTTACAGGGGAAGGGCACTGGCCCAACCCCTGGGAGTCGAGCCCGCTCGTTGGGCAACGCCGGCCGGATCGCAGTGAGCAAACGCCTGCCTATCCTGTGATCTGACCTGAAGGCGATGAAGTGGACATCGTGAGGTTTAGTGGGTATGCCCCGAAGAGGTGAGTCCCACATACGGCCTCCAGATACCCCCCATATCGGAGGTAGCATGCCTAATAGCATTCCTCACGTAAAAAAAAAAAAAAAAAAACCTAACCTAACCTAACCTAACCTAACCTAACCTAACCTAACCTAACCTAACCTGGGGCGGGCCCCCGTAAGTGAGCTTTGAGTACGTCCTTGTCGTCCGGCCCTGGACCCCGACCTGACCACCGTAACGGAGTGGCAGGCGGGTGACCGAATCTCTGGCTCGATACTTGAGGGGCATTTAGAGCGATCAGTTACTTCTGAGCTTGCGGTACTTTTCAGTACCAACAAAACGGTGCTTCTCAGCGCCAATACGGTTAGAGGTCGTCTGACATCGGAAACGATGTCTGACGAGTGTTCTGGCCCTCAGGGGGCGGGGAGTGGGACTGAGAGGTCCCGCTCTCCTCTCCGAGGTGCGCGTGACCCTAAGGGGGCGGGGAAAGGGGCCGAAAGGCCCCGATCTCCCCTCCTGGGGGCTTTTAACCCTGAGGGGTCGGGGAGAGGGACCGAAAGGTCTCAATCCTCCCTCCCAGGGGTTTGCAAGGAGGCGCGCGTCCTACTGCCTCGTCTAGGCTCTAGGACGCAAACTCTGTCGGAGTCTTCCACCGACACCAGCGTCGGCACGGTGGTGTCTGTCGACTCGCAGCCGTCCTCCCCGGGCAGACTTTGGCGGAAACGCGCAAACTCTGCGTCGGACGGGGACTGCTCCGAGTCGGGAGACCGAGTGGCTGCCGCTGAGGTCGGTGGCAAGAAACTGCGTGGTCGACCCCCGACCACAGGCCAGTATGTCGGCCTGGCGAAAGCCAAGGCCGAGCTCAACCTGGCCAAGGAGCGAGAGCTCCAACTTCGGGCAGAGGAGGAACTGGCGGAGGAGCTGCGGCAGCAGAAGGAGTCATTCCTTCTAAAACCGAGCAAACCGCAACAACAGGCGACCGTGTCATCTGCTCACCTACGGGCTGAGGAGTTGACACAGGCCATAGAGGCAGCTGTAGGGACCGTTCAGACGGTGGCGAAAAAGTCGTCACGTCTGAAGGGTCAATATGTGCGGGACCTCAATCTCGCGGCGAGCTCCATCCTGGAGTACGCCCGCGAGTTGAGGTCTCGCACAGAGTCGGACGAGGTGGCCAGGCTTCAGGCCGAGCTGGTCACCCTCCGTGCCGAAATAGGAGTTTTGAGGGAGCGGGCGGACTCGGCTCCCCTCACTATGAGTCGCGACGAGATCGCGTTCATGGTCGACGCGCGGCTCGAGGGGATACAGGACCGCCTGTTACCCGAAAAACGGCTCCGTCCTCCGCTTCAGGCGGACATTCGGAATGCCGCCGCTGCTGCCTCCGCATCCTCTTCTGCCATAGGCGTAGAAGAGTCAGCGCTCCCCGCGTCGGCGCCCACCGCACCCCCCGCGTCTAAGGCCAAGGCTAAGGCCAAGGCCAAGGCCGCTCGCGGGGCGACACCTGTGGTGGCCACACCTGCGGCATCTACGCCTAAGCAGGCGCCACCTAAGGTGGCCAAACCCGCGGCGTCCGTGCCTGAGCAGGCACAACCTTCGAGGTTGCCTTCAACCTCGGAGACTGCCCCAGGCAACAAAAAAAAGAAACGGCAAGCGAGGAAGAGCGCAGCTGCCAAACAGGCAGCTGCCGCTCAACCACCTCGCCCGCTGCCACCTCCCCCCTCGTCGATGGACGAGGGATGGACTGTGGTGGCGAAGCGGGGCCCGATTAAGCCAGCAGCGAAACCCGCTCCGGCTGTGGCCCCAAAAAAGG
Organism: Cybosia mesomella; assembly: GCA_946251805.1. Classification (NCBI taxonomy): domain Eukaryota; kingdom Metazoa; phylum Arthropoda; class Insecta; order Lepidoptera; family Erebidae; genus Cybosia; species Cybosia mesomella. The sequence continues at coordinate 36,990,097 of OX276396.1, read as the reverse complement.
CGGGCCCTAAACTCCGCCCCCCGCGTACAGCAGCAGTGGTCATTACCCTGCAGCCAGGCGCGGTGGAGCAGGGCGCAACATATGCGGCCGTCCTTGCGGAGGCGGAAAAATCCATCGATCTCAAAGGCCTAGGGATCGATGGTGTCCGCTTCCGCAAGGCGGCGACGGGGGCACGGATCCTCGAGGTGGCTGGCGCCGGTAACGCCGAAAAGGCGAACGGGCTAGCCACCGAGCTCAAAAAAGTTTTGGGCGACGTGGTCCGCGTGTCTCGACCGGAGAAATGCGCAGAACTGCGCATCTCCGGCCTGGATGATGCGGCCACTAAGGAGAAAATTGCATCGGCCATCGCAGCCGAGGGTGGGTGTGCCGTAGAGGCCGTGAAGGTTGGCGAGATTAATCGCCCAACTGGTAGGCTGGGATCGGTTTGGCTTAAGTGCCCTACCGCCGCAGCCCAAAGGGTGACCGATGGTCGCCGAATCTTGGTCGGGTGGTCGGTCGTCCGACCTACACTCTTAGAGCCCAGACAGCAGCGGTGCTTCCGCTGTCTGGAACCGGGCCACATCGGAGTGAAGTGCACTGTGGGCATTGACCGCAGCGGGCTTTGCTTCAACTGCGGCAAGCCCGGCCATGCGGCCGCAGCGTGCACTGCCGAACCCCACTGTCCGATATGCGCGGCAGGGGGCAAGGCGTCTGGTCACCGGCTGGGCAGCAAAGACTGCGCAGCGGGTGACCAGAAGCGGGGCAAGCGACCCCAGGGACGGCAGGCGGCGAAGGGTGGCCCCGTGGCGCCCCCGCAGTCTGTCGATCTCTCGCAGACCGAGGAGGCGATGGATACGGCCCACTCATAAATGGCGACTATCTCCTTCCTGCAGGCGAACATCAACCACTGCGTCGGAGCTCAGGACAATTTGTTCCAGTGCATGGCGCAGTGGCAGGCGTCGGTTACGGTGATCTCCGATCCGTACTACGTTCGCCCCCGCGACGACTGGGCGAGTGACCTCGACGGCACAGTTGCGATCGTTACGCAACTGCACGTCCCCGGCTCCGCTCCCTTCGAGAAGGTCTTGAGGGGCCGGGGATGTGTGACGGTCACTTTAGGCGGCATCGCAGTGATCGGGGTGTACTGCCCTCCCAGCAAAACCCTCGCCGACTTCGAGCAACTGCTCTTAGAAATCGGGGGTATGGTGGAAGGGGTGCACCCCGCTCATGTAGTGATTGCCGGAGACTTCAACGCACACTCGCGTGCTTGGGGATCACCGGTCACCGACGATAGAGGAGAAGCGTTGGAAGAGTGGGCGGTGTCTACTGGCGTGGTGCTCCTCAACAGGGGGACGGTGAACACGTTCGTAGGGCCCCAAGGAGGCACATCGATTATTGACCTGACGTTCGCCAGCCCCGCGCTGGCACGCAGGGCGCGCAACTGGAGAGTCTTCGAGGGAGAGGAGAACTTGTCCGATCACCGATATATTCGGTTCGACATTTCCTCCTCGCCCGCGACGGCTGCATGGTCAAGTAATCGTCCCCTTAGCGGAGAGAATACGCGCTGGCGAGTAGCCACGCTGGATCGGGAGCTGGCTATCGAGGCGGCCATCGTGGAACGGTGGGCTGGTGCCGGCACTACCCATCTGGACGTGGACGCAAAATCGGAGCAGCTCCAGGATTCGCTGACTCGCGTCTGTGACGCGGCTATGAGTAGGGCAAGGCCGGTTCCTCCTCGGAGACAGGTGTACTGGTGGCGCCCGCACCTCGCTGAGCTTCGGCAAGCGAGCTGGGCATCGCAACGCCGGTACACTCGTGCCCGGGGAAGACGGGTTAGGGACCTGGTCTTGGAAGCGGAGCTTCGCGCTGCGTGGCAGGCCGCCCGTGCGGTCTACAGCGCAGCGATCAAGTCGGCTAAGGAGGAGGCCTGGAGGGAGTGGCTTGAGACACTCGACAGAGATCCATGGGGACGGCCATACAAGGTCATGAGCCACAAGCTCCGACCGTGGGCGCCCCCACTCACCAGGTCTCTGGAGCCCTCGTTCGTAGGACAAGTGGTCAGCACCCTATTTCCGGCGGCAGACGAATGGGTCCCTCCGACCATGTCGTCACGTAACCAGGAGCCAACAGCGGCGGAGGTCATTCCTCCCGTGTCCGAGGAGGAACTGGAGGTGGCCGTTCTGCGACTCAAGGCGAAGAACGGCGCCCCAGGCCCGGACGGAGTACCTGGACGGCTGATCACCTCGGTGATGCCGATTATCGGGGAGGATACGCGATCCCTCATGACGGAATGTCTGACGGGGGGGAGATTCCCGCGTACTTGGAAGATCGGGAAGCTCGTTCTTCTCGGTAAGAACGGCCGCCCAAAAGAATCACCGTCGGCCTACCGCCCGATAGTACTGCTTGACGAGATGAGCAAGCTGTTCGAGCGGGTGATCAGTGCTCGTCTCGTCAAGCACCTGGAGGGGGTAGGACCAGACTTGCACGACGGTCAATTTGGTTTTCGCCGCGGGAGGTCAACCCTAGATGCCATTTCGCACTTGCGGGAACGCGTGGGGGAGGCAGTCGACCAGGGAGAAGTGGTCCTTGCGGTCTCGCTGGATATCGCGAATGCGTTTAACACGCTTCCTTGGGCGACTGTCGCGGAGGCACTTAGGTACCACAAGGTTCCCGAGTACCTTAGGCAAGTGCTCGGGGACTACTTCGTCGGGCGCGCGATCGCGTATCCGTCGCGCGATCGGCTCGTCCGGCGAGAGATGTCATGCGGTGTTCCACAGGGGTCGGTCCTCGGGCCTCTCCTGTGGAACATCGGATTCGACTGGGTCCTGCGCGGTGCAAATCTCCGGGGAGTTGGTATACTTTGTTATGCCGACGATACCCTGGTCACCGCGCGGGCCTCCAATTTTCGCGATGCGGCGGTGCTGGCCACGGCTGGTGTGGCGCAAGTAGTGCGCCGCATCAAGGCGTTAGGGCTCCGGGTGGCTCTCGAAAAATCTGAGGCTCTGTTTTTCCACGGGCCTCGGAGACCTCCACCTGTAGGCGCAAAAATCGTGGTAGGGGGCACCTCCATCGCTGTCGGGTCGAGGATGAAGTATTTAGGACTCGTTCTCGACAGTCGGTGGGGGTTTGTGGAGCACTTTCGGCAACAGGCTCCGAAACTTTTAGCCTACGCCGGAATGCTCGCAAGGCTCCTCCCCAACAAAGGGGGACCGGGTAGTGCGTGCCGTCGCCTGTACGACGGAGTGTTGCGTTCGAAAGCACTGTACGGTGCGCCGATATGGGCAGATGCTCTGAGCGCTCAGAATATGGTCTTGCTGCGGCGCCCGCAGCGAGCCATAGCGCAAAGAGCGGCTCGGGCGTACTGTACGGTGTCGTACGAGGCGGCTTGCGCAATCGCAGCCAGTCTACCGTGGGATCTCGAGGCGGGGGTACTGTCGCAGGTTTACCGGCGAAGTACTCTGGTACGCAGGGGCGGGGGTTGGCCAACCATGGAGGAGATCGGAACTTGGAGAGCGCAAGCTCGCGACGTTCTCTTCGAAAGGTGGTCGACCCGACTAGAGGGGTCCGCGGTGGGCAAGGAACTGGTTTCGGCCATCCAACCCATTCTGCGGCCCTACGTCGAAAGGCGGCACGGGACTCTAACGTTCCACCTTACACAACTCTTAACGGGGCACGGCTGCTTCGGGAAGTACTTGTGGGAGGTGGTCGGCATCGAGCCGGAGCCTACGTGTCGCCACTGTAGCGGTGGGGCTGTGGACACGGCGGAGCATACGCGCGTCGTGTGCACGGCTTGGAGCGGGGAGCGTTCGGCTCTAGTAGGTAAGATAGGACAAGACCTCTCACTGCCGGCCGTGGTTCGCGCCATGGTCGACAGCGAAGAGGGCTGGGCCGCCGTCGTCTCATTCGCTGAGACAGTCATGACGGCAAAACGAGAGACGCTCAGAGAGAGGGAGCGTAGCGGTTTGACGCTTCCTCCTCGTCGGCCCACAGCGTCGGGGCGGCGGCGTATGCAGTACGCCAGCCGCCTGGCCTTGGAAGGAGGATCGGGGGATCCACCGACCTAATAATGGCCCCGCGATGTGGCGCCCCTAGTGTTCAGGGGGCGCTAACATGTGACGTTACAGGGGAAGGGCACTGGCCCAACCCCTGGGAGTCGAGCCCGCTCGCTGGGCAACGCCGGCCGGATCGCAGTGAGCAAACGCCTGCCTATCCTGTGATCTGACCTGAAGGCGATGAAGTGGACATCGTGAGGTTTAGTGGGTATGCCCCGAAGAGGTGAGTCCCACATACGGCCTCCAGATACCCCCCATATCGGAGGTAGCATGCCTAATAGCATTCCTCACGTAAAAAAAAAAAAAAAAAAAAAAAAAAAAAACCTAACCTAACCTAACCTAACCTAACCTAACCTAACCTAACCTTTTTTTTTTTTTTTTTTGTTCAGGCAGGAAAAAATGTACCTCATCCGCATACCGCGCGGCGCGGGGACGCCGCGCGGTTATGTGGGGCTCTCACCACACTAAAACAACCTGCCGTGTGCCATACACTGCGACTTAGTGAGTGAACCGTCGGAAATACTTCGCACTCATCGACGGAACACTCAAGCGCCGGCCCGCAAAGGTGCGGTGCGGGCCCGTCTTCTAGGCGATGTCCAGGCACACCAGGACATCACCCCTTCGCGGGGGGCTCTACTGCGGGTGGAGGGCAATCCCCGGCCCATCCACCCACGGCCCCACTAGGGCGGCATGAGGCGCAAGAATGCGCGCCCACGCCGCCCAGTTCGCGAGCGGCAGATCAGATCTGCGAGGCAGTCTGCCTCGTTGATCCTCTCCGCCGCCTCCTTCCGCGAGATTACTACCTCGCAGAAGGACGCGACCGCGGTGAAACACCTAACGACGTCGCCGCGGCAGCCGGCCCTGGAGGACCCCCACGCCCAGACCAGGCGTTGGAGTCCCCCACGACCAGCACGTGACCCAAGGTCACTTGCCGCATCGAGGTCTTCAGTCCAAGGATGAAGTCCCCGAAATCGCTCAACCTCCGGTTGGTCGGCAGCGACATCTCCCGGACCCTTGTCTCTTGGCGACAAGGGGGGGAAATGAAGTGCCGTGGAGGCGACGATTGCCACGTTTCCGTCCACCGAAAATGAACCGACCCAGTCGGGGCGGTTCGGGACGATGTACGAATCCGCAGCTACGGCAAGGCCTATCAACCACTGCGCCATGTTTTGCAGGAGAAGATCCTGCGCACCGGCGCAGTGGCTTAGGTTCACTTGAAGGATGCTGCAGTCGCGGTCCATTAATGGATCTCGACTACAACATCCTCCTCCATGTGCAACGGCGACGACGATGGTGGCACTGCACCACTGGAAGCGGGCTCGGTCGATCGACCAGCCCTTTGCCCGGAAGTCAGTTTGCGGGGCTGTTTGCAGCCCTCCCGGCCCACCATGTGGTTAGCGGGCAGATTGCCCGCGGCGCACGCCAGGCAACGAGGGGTGGCAGAGCATTCCGCCACCTTGTGCCCGGGCTGACCGCAGCGGAAGCACAATCCGCTGCAGTCAAAACAACTCGTGCATTTTGGGCGAGCGTGCCCAGGTGCCATACACTTGTAACACCTCATGGGCCGGCTCGCCAGGACCGTGACCCTGGCTGAAATCCAGCCCACGAGGAGTCTTCCGGCGTCGGCCAAGGCCTTGACCGACGCTACTGGACAGCTCGCCCAAATCGCGCCAACGCCACCGGGACCGGGGCGGATGGGGCCCACCCTGACGTTCTCCGGACCACAATTGGTGGTGGAGGCTATTGCCTCCCGGACATCGTCAGGCGTGGTAAAGTCGGCCAGACCCGAAATACGCACCTCAGCGCATTTGGTGGGTCTGGCGATCTTCACGCCCGCCACCCCGTCAAACAGACCCCGCAATTTCTGGGCCACGACGTCGGCCCTCCCCGCACCCTCCTCGCCCGGGAACTCGAGGATACGAGCTCCCGTCCGGGCGAGGCGCGTTCGAGCACCAACGCCTCCGATGTCAGAGACGTCGATGCCCCTACGGGCCCGCTGGAGGACCTCGGTGTAGGTGAGGCCTCGCTCCACCGCCTCCGGCCCCACCGTGATTACCACGGCGGCGGTTTTAGGCGGCGTTAGCCTCGGCTTCCGGGCCTTTGTGCCACCGGCTTGTGGGGCTGCAGCTGCCTGAGCTGCAGTCTTCTTTTCCTTCTTCTTCTTCTTCTTGTTCTTCCTCTTCCTCCGCTCCACCACCTGGAAGCCCTCACTGTCCGGTTGTGCGGAGGTAGAGGGAATGGGAGTCGAAGAGGCAACTGTCGGTGCCACAGGAGTGGCACGTTGAGCTCGGGCGGGGGCCCGCGAGGACGCCTGTACCGCCACCGGTCTCAGGGGAGGGAAATTTTCCCTGGGACGAGCTGCTGCAGCAGGTCCCGAGGGTCGCCCCGCCTGGGCACCCTGGCCCTGGTCCGCACGCGCAGCTGCAGCCTCGAAGGAAGGCGGCTGCGTCCGTCTCATCGCCGCAGTTGATAGGCGACGCGGCTCCGGAGGCAGCCTCGCCTCCAACGCTTCAAGCCGAGCACCGATCATAGGGCCTACACTGAGCATAATCTCCCTCATTTGCTCCTGTGAGAACAGGGCCGAGGGAGATGCTGAGGGGGCCACAGAAGTAGAGGCCAACCTTGGTGCAACAGGCGAAGCCGGCACTACGGCTGATGCAGGCGCTGCAGGCGTTGCAGGCATTGTCACCGGCAACGCAGGTGCAGATACCGACGTGGACGCCAGCTGAGCCTGTGTCTGTCGGCGTATCTCCACCTCCATCTGCCGCATCTGCTCTTGGAGGTGGAGGTTCTCCGCATTTAAGCGGTTGTACGCCACCCATAGCCGCCGGTTTTCATCATCAACCGTGCGGCCTTGGAGGACCTCCGCATTCTCGAGCAGCGCAGATGCCGCCACCTTGAGCGCCTTTTGGTAGGTGCCCTTCAACTGCGACGATTTTGTGGCCACGTCCAAAATTATTGCCACACTCTTTTGAGACCTCTGCAGCAGCTCCGCTGCAGAGTGCGGGTTGCCACCACGCTCCACGTTCGAGGTGAGCTCGGCAGTAAGCTGCTCAACTCGCCCCAGCGCAGCCTGCTCTTCCTCTTGGCGTCGTTGCGCCAGTTCAGCCTTGCGGGTGGCGCTTACTCTCAAGTCCGGGGTGCCCGGCCTCGATCGGCCCCTGCTTGCGCTGGAAAGTTTCAGAGGGGGCGGAAGCACCCCGCTAAACTCGAAGGAACCATCCAGGTCCTCCGTCGAATCGGCCAGTGGGCGCTTCCGCGCCCCACAAAATTCCGATGAGAGGTTCAACGAAGTCGTTGAACCCCTCACCGAGGTAGCAGCACTTGAGGAGCCTGCGTCCATTTCCGCCAGCGATTGGACGCTGGGTGCACGTGCCAGTGCAACCACCGGCTGCCAAAAGGCTGCCGTCCCGACTTGACCACTTCCAGAGGCCGGAGTGGCCTCTGAAAGCTCAGCGTCGCTTTTAGCGAGGTCTACTGCTGTTGTGCTCGCTCTGGAGCTCTTCTTTTTGGTTTTGGGTTTTGGTTTTGTTTTTAAAGAATCCATAAACTAATCCCACGAGAATGAGACGAAAGGATTACACTTCCCGGGTGACGCTCATTCCGGGAAGCGGGGTACATACTGTGGAGGTCCCCAGGTGTCCACAGGTTTTTACGACTTCGCTGTCGGGTCTTATAGACTTTTCCTTGTCGCGGGCCGGCCAATGAAGGCAAGCCCCGCGTCCTCCGAGATCACATCTTCCCGCATGTGGCTAGCATGCAGGTCCTTGACGATCACCCGGAGATTACGCGACGCGGGAGGGCAGCCACCCCTCCCATCACCGACGGCGGCACGAATGCCTGCAAGCCCCTGCGCGAGCAGTGGGCCGACCCGTCCCTCGATCCTTTCGGATCTGGGATCCTCGCGGATCCCTCGCGGGCCTAGCAGGCCCGCCATACCACGACCCCCTCGTGCAATGGGGTCAGCTAGCCCTGAAAAGGGCTGGAACGTTAGCCGTCGACGTTGACGCCAGCTACTCCAGAGGAGCAATCAATGATGCGTCATCGCCCACGTTGCCCAGGGTGCACCGCGAGGAGGTGTTCCGTCGCACCCCAACCTAACCTAACCTAACCTAACCTAACCTAACCTTTTTTTTTTTTTTTTGTTTAGGCAGGAAAAAATGTACCTTCCGCATACCGCGCAGCGCGGGGACGCCGCGCGGTTATGTGGGGCTCTCACCACACTAAAACAACCTGCCGTGTGCCATACACCGCGACTTAGTGAGTGAACCGTCGGAAATACTTCGCACTCATCGACGGAACACTCAAGCGCCGGCCCGCAAAGGTGCGGTGCGGGCCCGTCTTCTAGGCGATGTCCAGGCACACCGGGACATCACCCCTTCGCGGGGGGCTCTAATGCGGGTGGAGGGCAATCCCCGGCCCATCCACCCGCGGCCCCACTAGGGCGGCATGAGGCGCAGGAATGCGCGTGCACGCCGCCCAGTTCGCGGGCGGCGGATCGGATCTGCGAGGCCGTCTGCCTCTTTGATCCTCTCCGCCGCCTCCTTCCGCGAGATGACTTCCTCGCAGAAGGACGCGACCGCGGTAAAACACCACACGACGTCGCCGCGGCCGCCGGCCCTGGAGGACTCCCACGCCCAGACCAGGCGTTGAAGTCCCCCATGACCAGCACGTGACCTGAGGTCACCTGCCGCATCGAGGTCTCCAGTCGAAGGACGAAGTCCCCGAAATCGCTCAACCTCCGGTTGGTCGGCAGCGACATCTCCCGGACCCTTGTCTCTTGGCGACAAGGGGGGGAAATGAAGCGCCGTGGAGGCGGCGACTGCCACGCTTCCATCGACCGAATCCGAACCGACCCAATTCGGGCAGCTCGGAACGATACATGGACACGCGGCTACGGCAAGGCCTATGGACCACTGGATGTAGATACCACGATCCATTAATGGAGCGCGGTCTCTACATCCTCCTCCATTTGCGACGGCGACGTCGGTGACACGGCGCTGGTAGCGACCTCGGTCGAGCGACCGGCCCCCAGCTTTGGCGTAGAAGCCGAGGTGCGGGGTTGTCTACAACCCTCACGGCCCAGCAAGTGGTTAGCGGGCAGCTTGCCCGCGGCACATGCTGGGCAGTGAGGGGGGGCGGAGCACTCCGCCGCCTTGTGCCCGGGTTGACCGCAGCGGAAACATAATCCGCTGCAGTCAAAGCAGCTGGTGCATTTAACACGAGCGTGCCCGGCCGCCATGCACTTGTAGCACCTCATGGGCCGGCTATCCAGGACCGTAACCCTGGCTGATATCCAGCCCACGAGGAGCCTGCCTGCATCGGCCAAAACCTTGACCGAGGCGACCGGACAGCTCGCCCACACTGCACCAACGCCTCCGGGACCGGGGCGGATAGTGCCGACCTTGATTTGGTCCGGGCTGCACTTAGTAGCCGAAGCTATGGCCTCCCGGACGTCATCGGCTGTCGTGAAGTCCGCCAGACCCGAAATGCGCACCTCGGCGCATTTGGTCGGCCTGGCGATCTTCACGCCTTCCACCCCACTAAACAGACCCCGCAGCTTCTCAGCCACGACGTCGGCTCTCCTACCGCCTTCTGCCCCCGGGAACTCGAGAATCCGAGCCCCCGTGCGGGCGAGGCGCGTTCGGGCACCTACGCCTCCGAGATCGGAGACGTCGATGCCCTGTTTGGCCCTCAGGAGAACCTGGCCGTAGCTGAGGCCACGCTCCACCGCCTCCGGTGCCACCGTGATCACCACGGCGGCGGACTTGGGCGGCGTGAGCTTCCTCGGCTTCTTGCCGTCCGTTTGCGGGGCTGCGGCCGCATTTGCCGCAGCCTTCTTCCCCTTTTTCTTTCCTCCCCTCTTTTTCTTCCGGCTCACCGTCTGCCAGCCCTCGCTGTCCGGCTGAGCGGAAGTCGAGGGGACGGGAGCCGAGGAGGCAGGTGTAGGTGCCTCGGTAGGGGGGGCACGACGAGCCTTAGCTGGCGTCCGTGAGGGCGCCTGCACCGGTCGTAGGGGTGGGAAGTCCACCCTTGGGCCGACTGCTGCGGGACCCACAGGTCGCGCAGCCAACGCACCTTGGCCCTGAGGCGAGCACGCAGCAGCCGCAAGTGAGGGCGATGGCGCTGCCTGCACCCGCCTCATTGCCGCCGTCGTAAGGCGGCGGGGCTCAGGAGGCAGCCTCGCCTCCAACGACTGGAGCTTCGCGTCCATCATGGAACCGACGCTCAGCATTACCTCCCTCATGAACTCCTGCGAGAGCAGGCCCGAGGGAGGTACCACGGAGGGTGAGGGCGTTGGGGCCACCTCTTCTGGCTCCGCCGCTGGCACCTCTTCGTGCGCAGCAGGCGATGAAGGCGCAGCAGGCGGCGCCATGGCCGCGGCAGGCGGAGGAACCGGCGCCAACGAAGCCTTCGATAGGCGACGAATCTCCGCCTGCATTTGCTGCATCTCCTCTTGGAGGGTTGCCAGCTCGGCGGCCTGGCGCCTGTTAGCGACTAGGAGCCGCCGCGTCTCGTCTGAGACGGTGCGGTCCGAGAGGGCCTCCACCGCCTCCCGCAGCCCCGAGGCTGCCAGCTTAAGGGCCTTCTGGTACGTCCCTTTTAAGTTGGTTGATTTGGTGGCCACATCAAGAATGATGGCCACACTCTTCATCGACCTGTCTAGCAGCTCTGCTGCCGAGTGCGGGTTTCCACCGGCACTCGAGACGAGTTCGGCAGATAACTGCTCCACCCGCTCGAGCGCGGCCTGCTCCCCATCTGCACGGCGGCGTGCGAGGTCCGCCTTGCGGGTGGCTCCGAGACCCACTGGTCCCGAGCGGCCCCTTGCCGCACTGGAGAGTTTTGCAGGAGGCTGGGTGGTCCCGCCGGACTCGACGGTGCCGTCCAGGGTCTCAACTGAACCCTCCAGTGGGCGCTTCTGCGCCTTCCAAAATTTGGACCAGAGGTTCAACGAGTTCGTTGAACCCCTCGCCGATGATACGGACTCCGTATCCGTCTCCTCCTCCTCACCAACTGAGGCGGCACGGACGCGTGGCGACCGCCGCAGCTCGACCACCGGCTGCCAGAAGGCCGCCGTCCCAATCTGACTGCTCCCAGAGGCCGGAGTGGCCTCTGAAAGGTCAGCGTCGCACTGGGCGACTGTGCTCGCTGTGGAGCTCTTCTTTTTTGGTTTTGTTTTGGGTTTTGAGTTTGAATAATCCATAAACTAATCCCACGAGAATGAGACGAAAGGATTACACTTCCCGGGTGACGCTCATTCCGGGAAGCGGGGTACATACTGTGGAGGTCCCCAGGTGTCCACAGGTTTTTACGACTTCGCTGTCGGGTCTTATAGACTTTTCCTTGTCGCGGGCCGGCCAATGAAGGCAAGCCCCGCGTCCTCCGAGATCACATCTTTCCGCATGTGGCTAGCATGCAGGTCCTTGACGATCACCCGGAGATTACGCGACGCGGGAGGGCAGCCACCCCTCCCATCACCGACGGCGGCACGAATGCCTGTCAGCCCCTGCGCGAGCAGTGGGCCGACCCGTCCCTCGATCCTTTCGGATCTGGGATCCTCGCGGATCCCTCGCGGGCCTAGCAGGCCCGCCATACCACGACCCCCTCGTGCAATGGGGTCAGCTAGCCCTGAAAAGGGCTGGAACGTTAGCCGTCGACGTTGACGCCAGCTACTCCAGAGGAGCAATCAATGATGCGTCATCGCCCACGTTGCCCAGGGTGCACCGCGAGGAGGTGTTCCGTCGCACCCCAACCTAACCTAACCTAACCTTTTTTTTTTTTTTTTTGTTCAGGCAGGAAAAAATGTACCTCATCCGCATACCGCGCGGCGCGGGGACGCCGCGCGGTTATGTGGGGCTCTCACCACACTAAAACAACCTGCCGTGTGCCATACACCGCGACTTAGTGAGTGAACCGTCGGAAATACTACGCACTCATCGACGGAACACTCATGCGCCGGCCCGCAAGGTGCGGTGCGGGCCCGTCTCTAGGCGATGTCCAGACACACCGGGACATCACCCCTTCGCGGGGGGCTCTACTGCGGGTGGAGGGCATACCCCGGCCCATCCACCCGCGGCCTCACTAGGGCGGCATGAGGCGCAGGAATCTGCGCGCACGCCGCCCAGCTCGCGGGCGGCGGATCGGATCCGCGAGGCCGTCTGCCTCTCTGATCCTCTCCGCCGCCTCCTTCTGCGAGATGACATCCTCGCAGAAGGACGCGACCGCGGTAAAACTCCTCTCGCTGCGTGCCATGGAGCGCAGGATGGCCGGCAGCGAGAGGTCGACTCCCACTGTTGCCACGAGATCACGGCGCTGCACCGCCCAGGCCGGACAAGCCTCGAGCGTGTGCTGCGCCGTGTCCTCGCGGCAGGGACAGTGATGACAGGCGGGACTCGATTCCCTCCTGGCGACCGAGTACAGATACTTTCCGAAGCAGCCGTGCTCGGAAAGCATCTGAGTTAGTCGGAAGGAAAGGGTCCCGTGCTGTCTCTCCGTCCACTCGACAATGACCGGCTGGAGCGCCGCCACGGTGCGATGACCTGCACTCGGGGACTCCAGCCGGGACGACCATTTAGCCATGATGGCTAGGCGGGCGGCATCTCGCCACCCGCGGACCTCTTCGGGCGGAGGCCGACTGCCACTATCCGCCCGATGCTGCGTCGTCAGTCGATAAACTTCGGCGAGCACTTCCGCCTCCAGATCCCACGGAGGAGTTCCGGCCAATGCGCCGGCCGCTTCCGTTGACACGGTGCGGTACCCGCGTATGGCCCTGACCGCCACAATACGTTGGGCCCTCAAAAGCGTGGGCCTATTGCGGGCAGTCAGGGCGTCCGCCCACACCGGTGCGCCGTACAGCGCCATTGACCGGATCACCCCGGTATACAACCGTCGGCAGCCGATACTGGCTCCACCCAGGTTTGGCAAAAGCCTCCCCAGGGCGGATGCGGCGCCGACGAGTTTCGGGGCGAGCCTACGGAAGTGCTCGTCGAAGTGCCACCTGGAGTCGATATATAGGCCCAGATACTTAATCTGGGCCGCCACCGGTACGAGGACCGAACGGATCTCGATCGAGGCGCGAGGCGGCGGGCGGCGGTAAGGCCCGTGGAAGAACACGGCCTCCGTCTTCTCAACCGCCACCCGCAGGCCCAACGCCTCGATCCGTCCGACCACCTGGGAGACTCCCACGGTGGCCAGGTGCGCCGCCTCCTCGAAGCTTGCCCCCTGGGCCGTGACGAGAGTGTCATCCGCGTAGCAGATGACACCCAGCCCGGGAGGAAAGACTCCGCGGAGGACCCAATCATAGCCGATGTTCCACAGGAGCGGCCCTAAGACCGACCCCTGAGGAACACCGCACGACACGGGTCGCTGCAGCACACGTCCGTCGCAGTCCTCGTACAACACACGCCTCTCCTGCAGATAGTCCGCCACTAGCCGCCTCAGGTAGACGGGCACCCCGTGATAGCGGAGCGCCTCCCTGATGCAGCTGAACGGCAGACTATTGAATGCGTTGGCGATGTCCAAAGACACCGCCAACATCACTCCGCCGCGGCTCACAACCTCCTCGGCAGCAGCCCTCAGATGCAGGATCGCATCGACCGTCGAACGCCCCACCCGGAAACCGAATTGAGCGTCCGACAGGTCGGGCCCCACTGTAGTGAGATGCTCGACGATGCGGGCAGCGAGAATTTTCTCGAACAACTTACCCGCCTCGTCGAGCAGCACTATGGGCCTAAAGGCTGATGCCGAATTGGCGGGCCGTCCAAACCTAACCTAACCTAACCTAACCTAACCTAACCTAACCTAACCTAACCTAACCTAACCTTTTTTTTTTTTTTTTTTTTTTTGTTTAGGCAGGAAAAAATGTACCTTCCGCATACCGCGCAGCGCGGGGACGCCGCGCGGTTATGTGGGGCTCTCACCACACTAAAACAACCTGCCGTGTGCCATACACCGCGACTTAGTGAGTGAACCGTCGGAAATACTTCGCACTCATCGACGGAACAACCTAACCTAACCTTTTTTTTTTTTTTTTTTTTTTGTTCAGGCAGGAAAAAATGTACCTTCCGCATACCGCGCGGCGCGGGGACGCCGCGCGGTTATGTGGGGCTCTCACCACACTAAAACAACCTGCCGTGTGCCATACACTGCGACTTAGTGAGTGAACCGTCGGAAATACTTCGCACTCATCGACGGAACACTCAAGCGCCGGCCCGCAAAGGTGCGGTGCGGGCCCGTCTTCTAGGCGATGTCCAGGCACACCAGGACATCACCCCTTCGCGGGGGGCTCTACTGCGGGTGGAGGGCAATCCCCAGCCCATCCACCCACGGCCCCACTAGGGCGGCCTGAGGCGCAAGAGTGCGCGCCCACGCCGCCCAGTTCGCGAGCGGCAGATCAGATCTGCGAGGCAGTCTGCCTCGTTGATCCTCTCCGCCGCCTCCTTCCGCGAGATGACTACCTCGCAGAAGGACGCGACCGCGGTGAAACACCTAACAACGTCGCCGCGGCAGCCGGCCCTGGAGGACCCCCACGCCCAGACCAGGCGTTGGAGTCCCACACGACCAGCACGTGACCTAAGGTCACTTGCCGCATCGAGGTCTTCAGTCGAAGGATGAAGTCCCCGAAATCGCTCAACCTCCGGCTGGTCGGCAGCAACATCTCCCGGACCCTTGTCTCTTGGCGACAAGGGGGGGAAATAAAGCGCCGTGGAGGCGACGATTGCCACGTTTCCGTCCACCGAAAATGAACCGACCCAGTTGGGGCGGTTCGGGACGATGTACGGATCCGCGGCTACGGCAAGGCCTATCGACCACTGCGCCATGTTATGCAGGAGAAAGTCCTGCGCACCGGCGCAGTGGCTTAGGTACACTTGAAGAATGTTGCAGTCGCGGTCCATTAATGGATCTCGACTACAACATCCTCCTCCATGTGCAACGGCGACGACGACGGTGGTGGCACTGCACCACTGGGAGCGGGCTCGGTCGATCGACCAGCCCTTTGCCCGGAAGTCGGGATGCGGGGCTGTTTGCAGCCCTCCCGGCCCACCATGTGGTTTGCGGGCAGATTGCCCGCGGCGCAGGCCGGGCAACGAGGGGTGGCTGAGCATTCTGCCACCTTATGCCCGGACTGACCGCAGCGGAAGCACAATCCGCTGCAGTCAAAGCAACTAGTGCACTTAGGGCGAGCGTGCCCAGGTGCCATGCATTTGAAACACCTCATGGGCCGGCTCGCCAGGACCGTGACCCTGGCTGAAATCCAGCCCACGAGGAGTCTTCCTGCGTCGGCCAAGACCTTGACCGACGCTACTGGACAGCTCGCCCAAATCGCGCCAACGCCACCGGGACCGGGGCGGATGGGGCCCACCCTGACGTGCTCCGGACCACAATTGGTGGTGGAGGCTATTGCCTCCCGGACATCGTCAGGCGTGGTAAAGTCCGCCAGACCCGAAATGCGCACCTCGGCGCATTTGGTGGGCCTGGCGATCCTCACGCCCTCCACCCCGTCGAACAGACCCCGCAATTTTTCGGCCACGACGTCGGCCCTCCTAGCACCCTCCTCACCCGGGAACTCAAGAATACGAGCTCCCGTACGGGCGAGGCGCGTCCGGGCACCAACGCCTCCGATATCGGAGACGTCAATGCCGCGACGGGCCCGCTGGAGGACCTCGCCGTAGCTCAGGCCTCGCTCCACCGCCTCCGGCCCCACCGTGATAACCACGGCGGCGGTTTTCGGCGGCGTTAGCCTCGGCTTCCGGGCCTTTGTGCCACCGGCTTGTGGGGCTGCGGCTACCTCAGCCGCAGTCGTCTTTTCCATCTTCTTCTTCTTTTTGTTCTTCCTCTTCCTCCGCTCAACCACCTGGAAGCCCTCACTGTCCGGTTGAGCGGAGGTAGAGGGAACGGGAGTCGAAGCGGCAACTGTGGGTGCCACAGGAGTGGCGGCACGTTGGGCTCGGGCAGGGGCCCGCGAGGACGCCTGTACCGCCACAGGTCTCAGTGGAGGGAAATTCTCCCTAGGACGAGCTGCTGCAGCAGGTCCCGAGGGACGCCCCGCCTGGGCACCCTGGCCCTGGTCCGGACGAACGGCTGCAGCCACGGAGGATGGCGGCTGCGTCCGTCTCATCGCCGCAGTTGATAGGCGACGCGGCTCCGGAGGCAGCCTCGCCTCCAACGCTTCCAACCGCGCACCTATCATAGGGCCTACGCTCAGCATAATCTCCCTCATTTGCTCCTGTGAGAACAGGGCCGAGGGAGATGCTGAGGGGGCCACAGAAGTAGAGGCCAACCTTGGCGCCACAGGCGAAGAGGGCACTACAGGCGATGCAGGCGCTGCAGGCATTGCCACTGGCAAGGCAGATGCAGATACCGACGAGGACGCCAGCTGAGCCTGTGTCAGCCGGCGTATCTCCGCCTCCATCTGCCGCATCTGCTCTTGCAGGTGGAGGTTCTCCGCATTTAAGCGGTTGTACGCCACCCATAGCCGCCGGTTTTCATCATCAACCGTGCGGCTTTGGAGGACCTCCGCATTCTCGAGCAGCGCAGAGGCCGCCACCTTGAGCGCCTTTTGGTAGGTGCCCTTCAACTGCGACGATTTTGTGGCCACGTCCAAAATTATGGCCACACTTTTTTTGAGACCTCTGCAGCAGCTCCGCTGCAGAGTGCGGGTTTTTACCACGCCCCACGTTCGAGGTGAGCTCGGCAGTAAGCTGCTCAACTCGCCCCAGCGCAGCCTGCTCTTCCTCTTGGCGCCGCTGCGCCAGTTCAGCCTTGCGGGTGGCGCTGACTCTCAAGTCCGGGGTGCCCGGCCTCGATCGGCCCCTACCTGCGCTGGAGAGTTTCGCAGGGGGCGGAAGCACCCCGCTAAACTCGAAGGAGCCATCCAGGTCCTCCGTCGAACCGACCAGTGGGCGCTTCCGCGCCCCCCAAAGTTCCGATGAGAGGTTCAACGAAGTCGTTGAACCCCTCACCGAGGTAGCAGCACTTGAGGTGCCTGCGTCCATTTCCGCCTCACCCAGCGATTGGAAGCTGGATGTACGTGCCAATGCAACCACTGGCTGCCAAAAGGCTGCCGTCCCGACTTGACCACTTCCAGAGGCCGGAGTGGCCTCTGAAAGCTCAGCGTCGCTTTTAGCGAGGTCTACTGCTGTTGTGCTCGCTCTGGAGCTCTTCTTTTTGGTTTTGGGTTTTGGTTTTGTTTTTAAAGAATCCATAAACTAATCCCACGAGAATGAGACGAAAGGATTACACTTCCCGGGTGACGCTCATTCCGGGAAGCGGGGTACATACTGTGGAGGTCCCCAGGTGTCCACAGGTTTTTACGACTTCGCTGTCGGGTCTTATAGACTTTTCCTTGTCGCGGGCCGGCCAATTAAGGCAAGCCCCGCGTCCTCCGAGATCACATCTTCCCGCATGTGGCTAGCATGCAGGTCCTTGACGATCACCCGGAGATTACGCGACGCGGGAGGGCAGCCACCCCTCCCATCACCGACGGCGGCACGAATGCCTGTCAGCCCCTGCGCGAGCAGTGGGCCGACCCGTCCCTCGATCCTTTCGGATCTGGGATCCTCGCGGATCCCTCGCGGGCCTAGCAGGCCCGCCATACCACGACCCCCTCGTGCAATGGGGTCAGCTAGCCCTGAAAAGGGCTGGAACGTTAGCCGTCGACGTTGACGCCAGCTACTCCAGAGGAGCAATCAATGATGCGTCATCGCCCACGTTGCCCAGGGTGCACCGCGAGGAGGTGTTCCGTCGCACCCCAACCTAACCTTTTTTTTTTTTTTTTTTTTTTGTTTTTTTTTTTTTTTTTTGTTTAGGCAGGAAAAAATGTACCTTCCGCATACCGCGCAGCGCGGGGACGCCGCGCGGTTATGTGGGGCTCTCACCACACTAAAACAACCTGCCGTGTGCCATACACCGCGACTTAGTGAGTGAACCGTCGGAAATACTTCGCACTCATCGACGGAACACCCAAGCGCTGGCCCGCAAAGGTGCGGTGCGGGCCCGTCTTCTAGGCGATGTCCAGGCACACCGGGACATCACCCCTTCGCGGGGGGCTCTACTGCGGGTGGAGGGCAAACCCCGGCCCATCCACCCGCGGCCACACTAGGGCGGCATGAGGCGCAAGAATGCGCGCGCACGCCGCCCGGTTCGCCGGCGGCGGATTAGATCTGCGAGGCCGTCTGCCTCTCTGATCCTCTCCGCCGCCTCCTTCTGCGAGATGACTTCCTCGCAGAAAGATGCGACCGCGGTAAAACAACTCTCGCTGCGGGCCATGGAGCGCAGGATGGCCGGCAGCGAGAGATCGACTCCCACTATTGCCACGAGGTCTCGGCGCTGCACCGCCCAAGCTGGACAAGCCTCGAGCGTGTGCTGCGCCGAGTCCTCGCGGCAGGGACAGTGATGACAGGCGGGACTCGATTCCCTCCTGGCGACCGAGTACAGATACTTTCCGAAGCAGCCGTGCTCGGAAAGCATCTGAGTCAGTCGGAAGGAAAGGGTCCCGTGCTGTCTCTCCGTCCACTCGACAATGACCGGCTGGAGCGCCGCCACGGTGCGATGACCTGCACTCGGGGACTCCAGCCGGGACGACCAGTCAGCCATGATGGCTTGGCGGGCGGCATCTCGCCACCCGCGGACCTCTTCGGGCGGGGGCCGACTGCCACTACCCGCCCTATATTGTGTCGTCTGCCGATAAACTTCGGCGAGCACTTCCGCCTCCAAGTCCCATGGGGGTGTTCCGGCCAATGCGCAGGCCGCTTCCGTCGAAACGGTGCGGTACCCGCGTATAGCCCTGACCGCCACGATACGCTGGGCCCTTAACAGGTAGGGCCTATTGCGGGCAGTCAGGGCGTCCGCCCACACTGGTGCGCCATACAGCGCCATTGACCGGATCACCCCGGTGTATAGCCGTCGACAGCCGATACTGGCTCCGCCCAGGTTTGGCAAAAGCCTACCCAGGGCGGATGCAGTGCCGACGAGCTTCGGGGAGAGCATTCGGAAGTGCTCGTCGAAGTGCCACCTTGAGTCGATTATTAGGCCCAGATATTTAATCCGGGCCCCCACTGGTACGAGAACCGAACGGATCATAATCGAGGCGCGGGGCGGCGGGCGGCGACGAGGCCCATGGAAATATAGAGCCTCCGTCTTCTCCACCGCCACCCGCAGGCCCAACGCCTCGATGCGATCGACCACCTGGGAGACACCCACGGTGGCCAGCTGCGCCGCCTCCTCGAAGCTTTCCCCCGGGGCCGTGACAAGAGTGTCATCCGCATAGCAGATGACGCCCAGCCCCGGAGGAAAGACTCCGCGGAGGACCCAATCATAGCCGATGTTCCACAGGAGCGGCCCGAGGACCGACCCCTGAGGAACACCGCACGACATGGGTCTCTGCAGCACACGTCCGTCGCAGTCCTCGTACAAGACGCGTCTCTCCTGCAGATAGTCCGCCACCAGCCGCCTCAGATAGACGGGCACCCCGTGATATCGGAGCGCCTCCCTGATGCAGCTGAATGGCAGACTATTGAATGCGTTGGCGATGTCCAACGACACCGCCAACAACACTCCGCCGCGGCTCACCACCTCTTCGGCGGCAGCCCTCAAATGCAGAATTGCATCAACCGTCGAACGCCCCGTTCGAAAACCGAATTGGGCATCCGACAGGTCGGGCCCCACTGTAGTGAGGTGCTCGACGATTCGGGTAGCGAGAATTTTCTCGAACAACTTACCCGCCTCGTCGAGCAACACTATGGGCCTGAAGGCTGCGGCCGAATCGGTGGGCCGTCCAGGCTTCTGCAGGAGTACCAGCTTCCCGCTTTTCCAGCAGTCAGGGAACCGTCCGGACGCCAGGCAGGCGTCCAGCAGTTCCCTGAAGCGGTCCTCCATGTGGTCGAGGGCCAGGGCCAACACGCGGGCAGGTATCCCGTCAGGCCCAGGGGCGGTGTTCTTCGATCGGATTCGAAGGGCAGCCACCCCCACCTCCGTCTCCGTGACGGGCGGAACATCCTCCTCCACTACCACCTCGTCCTCGGCCAAAGAGGCCATGGACGGGGGCGTGTGCTCCGCCCGATCCGGGAAAAGGCCCTCGACCACTTCCGCTAGGAAGCTGGGCTGGAGAGTCTCGGTAAGGGGGGGGCCCTGCGCGCGGAGCTTATTACGCACCGCGCGGTATGGGCGACCCCAGGGGTCACGGTCGAGACCCTCCAGCATTTCCATTCTACTGCGCTCCTTGGCAGCATCTATGGCCCGCTTGAAGGTGTTTTCGGCCTCTTTCGACAACTCCCTCAAGCGGACAACCTCTGGGTGTTGGGCGTCTCTGTAACGCCCACGGCTTCGGGTGACGGCCCTCTTGGCGCGGTTGGAGGCCGCGCGAAGGGACGCCAGCTCTTGGGACCACCAGTAGACCTCCGTCTTTGGAGGCCTACGTCCGACCCGGTGCATGGCCGCGTCGCAAACAGCAGTTAGCGAGTCGCGAAAGCGGCCTGCACCGACGTCCACCCCCTCAGACGGAGGTGGCAGAGACAGCCACGCTTGCACGATGGCTGCCTCCGCTAATTGGTCCCTATCGAGACTACCCAAAGCCCACCGCTTAAAAGGTGAGGTGCTGCCAACCCTGTGACCCCTACTGGCGTCCTGCGACCGAGAGAGCTCAAAACGGATGTATTGATGGTCCGAGTTGGTCGTCTCGTCGTTCAGGACACGCCAGTTCCTTACCCGTGTGGCAAGCGTGGGGGTAGCGAACGAAAGGTCCACTATCGACCCCCCCCACGACTTGACACACGTATAGGTGGTGCCCCTGTTAAGGAGACAGAGGCCCACCGAGTCCGCCCACTCCAACACGACGTCGCCGCGGCCGCTGGTCCTGGAGGACCCCCACGCCCCAGACCAGGCGTTGAAGTCCCCCATTACCAGCACGTGACCCGAGGTCACCTGCCGCATCGAGGACTCCAGTCTAAAGATGAAGTCCTCGAAATCGCTCAGCCTCCGGTTGGGGGAGAAGTAAACACCGTAAACGGTGATACCCCCCCATGCGGCAGCAACAAATCCCGGACCCTTGTCTCTTGGTGACAAGGGGGGGAGCTGAAGCGCCGTGGAGGTGACGATTGCCACGTTTCCGTCCACCGAGTACGAACCGACCCAATTCGGGCGGTTCGGGATGATGTACGGATCCGCGGCTACGGCAAGGCCTATTGACCACTGCGCCATGTTTTGCAGGAGGAGGTCCTGCGCACGGCGACAGTGGTTCAGGTTCACCTGGAGGATGTTGCAGTCACGGTCCATTATTGGGCGGTGGCTACTACATCCTCCTCCATGCGTGTCGGCGGCGACGGCGACGGCGATACTACATCGCTGGGAACGGCCTGAGTCGACCGGCCAGCGCCCAGCTGTGGCTCGGAAGCCGAGGCAGCGCGGGGTGGCTTGCAACCCTCACGGCCCAGCATGTGATTGGCGGGCAGTTTGCCCGCGGCACATGCCGGGCAGTGGGGAGCGGCGGAACAGGCCGCCATCTTGTGCCCGGGTTGACCGCAGCGGAAGCACAGCCCACTGCAGTCAAAACAGCTGGTGCACTTCAGGCGAGCGTGCCCAGGTGCCATGCATTTAAAACACCTCATGGGCCGGCTCTCCAGGACAGTAACCCTGGCTGAGATCCAGCCCACGAGGAGTCTTCCGGCGTCGGCTAAGATCTTTACCGACGCTACCGGACAGCTCGCCCAAATCGCACCAACGCCACCAGGACCGGGGCGGATGGGGCCAACCCTAACATGCTCCGGGCTGCATTTGGTAGCAAAAGCTATTGCCTCCCGGACATCCTCAGGCTCTGTAAAGTCTGCCAGACCCGAAATGCGCACCTCGGCGCATTTGGTGGGTCTGGCGATCTTGACGCCCTCCACCCCGCTGAATAGGCCCCGAAGCTTTTCAGCCACTACGTCAGCCCTCTTGCCTCCCTCCGCCCCGGGGAACTCGAGTATCCGAGCTCCCGTACGGGCGAGGCGTGTTCGGGCACCGACGCCGCCGAGATCGGCGACGTCGATACCTTGTCGGGCTTGTAGAAGGACTTGACGGTAGTCAAGACCGCGCTCCGTCGCCTCTGGCGCCACCGTGATCACCACGGCGGCGGATTTGGGAGGTATTAACTTCCTCGGCTTCTTTTTGCCACTGGACTGTGGGGCTGCGGCCGTCTCCGCCGCAGACTTCTTCTTCTTCTTTTTCCTCCTTTTCTTCCGCTCCACCGTTTGCCAGCCCTCGCTGTCCGGTTGTGCGGAAGTCGAGGGGACAGGAACGGGGGCGGAAGGCCCTGGCGTGGGTGCCGTAGGAGGGGCGGCGCGTCGAGCTCTGGCGGGAGCCCGCGATGCCGTCTGCACCGGTCGCAACGGTGGGAAATTCTCCCTTGGAGCAGTTACTGCGGGACCCGAGGGTCGACCAGCTTGGCCTTGTGGCGGACGTGCAGCTGTGACAGCGACTGAAGGCGTCGCCACTGCTGCCTGTGCCCGTCTCATCGCCGCGGTGGTGAGGAGACGCGGTTCGGGAGGCAACCTGGCCTCTACCGCTCCAAGCCTTGCCTCTACCATTGTGCCTACGCTCAACATTATCTCCCTCATGAGGTCCTGTGATAGGACTGAGGGAGGTGCTGAGGAGGCTATGGGGGCCACTTCAGTTGTTATAGAAGTGGCAGGCGCTGCCGGCGTTGCCACCGGCACAGATGCGGCCTGCGTCATGCGGCGCATTTCGGCCTGCATCTGACGCATCTCTTCTTGTAGCGTCAAGATCTCCGCGTCTCGGCGCTTAATTGCCACTAAGAGCCGACGGTTCTCATCGGTGGCAGTGCGTTCTGTTAGCACTTCCACGTGCTCCAACAGTGCAGTAGCCGCCGTCTTGAGCAACTTCTGGCTGGTGCCCTTCAGGTTGGCCGACTTGGTAGCCAACTCCATAATAATGGCTACACTGCCTTGTGCCCTTTTCAGTAGCTCTGCTGCAGAGTGAGGATTCCCGTCCGAACCGGGCAGGATTTCTGCAGCGAGCTGCTCTGCTCGTTCAATAGCGAGCTGCTCCTCTTCGCGGCGCTTGCGCGCCAGCTCCGCCTTGCGGGAGAGGCCGACTCTCGGCTCCGTGATGTCCACCGTAGCACGGCCCCTTCCCGCGGTGGAAACCTTCGGGGGAGGTGGTTGTTCAATGGGGTCGATCGACCCCTCCATCGACTCCACGGAGCGGTTGCGTTTCTGCGACTGCCAGAACTTGGAGTTCAACGTTGTCGTCGAACCCCTCGTTGATGACGCGGCGCTCAACGATTCCACATCCGCGTCGGCCATATCAACCTCGGAGACCGAGATAGGGCGGACGCGAGAAGACCGTCGTAATACGACCTTCGGCTGCATGTTGGCCGGTACCTCCACTTCGCTACTCCCAGGGGTTGGTGTCATCCCCGAAAGTTCTATGCTGCCACGATCGGCAACATCTCCTCCTTCCTTGCTTGTGAACAAGCATTCGTCCTTCTCCTGCTTTTCGTCAGTTTTGTTTTGGGTTTTGTTATTAAATGAATCCATAAGAGTCCCACGAGTATGAGCCGAAAGGATTACACTTCCCGGGTGACGCTCATTCCGGGAAGCGGGGTACATACTGTGGAGGTCCCCAGGTGTCCACAGGTTTTTACGACTTCGCTGTCGGGTCTTATAGACTTTTCCTTGTCGCGGGCCGGCCAATTAAGGCAAGCCCCGCGTCCTCCGAGATCACATCTTCCCGCATGTGGCTAGCATGCAGGTCCTTGACGATCACCCGGAGATTACGCGACGCGGGAGGGCAGCCACCCCTCCCATCACCGACGGCGGCACGAATGCCTGTCAGCCCCTGCGCGAGCAGTGGGCCGACCCGTCCCTCGATCCTTTCGGATCTGGGATCCTCGCAGATCCCTCGCGGGCCTAGCAGGCCCGCCATACCACGACCCCCTCGTGCAATGGGGTCAGCTAGCCCTGAAAAGGGCTGGAACGTTAGCCGTCGACGTTGACGCCAGCTACTCCAGAGGAGCAATCAATGATGCGTCATCGCCCACGTTGCCCAGGGTGCACCGCGAGGAGGTGTTCCGTCGCACCCCACCCCAACCTAACCTAACCTAACCTAACCTAACCTAACCTAACCCCAGTCCCGTTTCGCTACTTGCAGCGTTAACAGTGTTTTCTATTCGCTCCGCGTTCAAAAAATCAGTTAGCTGGTAAAAGTTCTCAAAAGTGACAAGTGTGATACACCAAAATTTGCGCAATCGCGAGACGCAACGAATGCCGAAAACCGCGTCGCGATCGGACTTGAATTGAGGGTTTTATCCCGGAAAAACCCCCGATTTCTTAAGTGCAAAATTTTCAAGTGCGTGCGCTGCGCGATTTTGTGCGATAGCTTACATTTCTGGAACTGCAGCGAGAAGGGCCAGGACCAGGAGTATAATCCTGGAAAATTTGGAAATTTTTGGCCCAGGAACGCCAGAACTACAGCCGTTTTTCTGGCACATCAATAAAGGAAGGAATCATCCGAGGGGGTTGCAGCGAGGGTTGCGGCACATCAGCGCAACCGGCTTGCTGAGACCAGCAAGACCCAGTTAGTCCCGTGTGGATCAGACCACCGGGACAGAAGCTATCGTGGAAAAAAGGTTGGAAAAATATATAAGAACTTTGTGATTTAATAACCCCGAAAATTGAGTGACAACCCCAGCTTTTTATGTAATAAATCAGTGGTGCATAAGCCAGGGAAGCTAGGGAAAAAATTTCAGGTCAAAGCAACAGGGTTAAGATTTTCAAAATTATAAAAAACCGTGATAAACAACTTTCTAATCGCCATCCCGGAGTTTCCAGGACTCACCTCCTCTCGGGGGCACAACGTTAAGGGGCAAAAGTTATACAATCTGAAAGGGCTTTTTACACCCTTCAGATTGGTATATGGAAACCCAGGTTCAAAGCAACCAGACATTTGTGGGAACGCATAGCATCATCCGGGGGACGAAAGGACGCCATCAAGAGGAAAATCTACTCCTAAACTTGGAAATTTAAAAATAACCGGAAATCCTGGACTTTATTAAAGTTTTAATTTAGAATAATATAGTTTAATACCTTAAGATTGTATATTTCCGGGTTATTCACTAAAATAATTGGGGGAAATATATTTAAAAATTTGTCTAAAATAGTGCATCTGTCTTTATTTTCGCTGGAGCAGTAGTGCAATCGCACGCTGCGGAAAAACTTCCTCCCAGGGGTGGGTTGTGAGGAAATTCGGTGGAAATCAAAATTAAGGGTAACTTTAAGACCCCTGTGAGCCAAATCAGGCATTCTTTTTTGGAAAATAGGAAATCGCCTGAACAAATTTCGCTACTATACTTTAGATAAAAATTTCCACAAAATTCAAAATTCAAAATTTTTAAAGGGTAATATTTCGGAAACCGGGGGGGTTATAAAGAAAATTAAACCGCAGGGGTCATTTTTTGGCATATTCTAATACTGCGTAATTTTTTCAGATTTTTAATATCAAAATTGGGGGGGGTCATTTCTAAAATCAAATTACGTAACCACTATTTTCTCACAGCTTACCTAGAACGGAGATAGCGGGGACGTATAGTGGATAATTATTTTATTGCTTTTATTAATTTGTTGTTGTTAGGATAATTATTTTATTGTGTAAATTATTGTGATATTATCCGGTTTTATTGTGCAACATTATCGTGCAATCATTATTGCACTATAGTGGTCAGGTGCGAGTCGAGTCGGCACTAAAATTTTTTTTTAGAAAAAATTTTTTTATTTTATTTTTCTTTTCCGTTGTATCTCGGAAAGGGGGCGTCCTAGCGCAAAAAGGACAAAAATTTTGGCCCCCCTTGTTATCCCGCTAATTGATAGGCACCCATACCGATCCCACCACTTCCGGGGGGGGGGAACGGGATCTGCCTGCCGGAAACTTTGGGTGCCCATAACTCGGGAACCCCTCCACTTAGAGGGGTCGAGTTTGAGTTCGTTAGAACGGGGCTGGTGAAGGCTACCATCTGACCGCCCTATAGCGGCTCTAGCTAGAGCCAAAATTTTTAAATTTAATTTTTTTCGGTTTTCTCGGGTTTTTATTATACTTTCTCCTCACACCTGGCCAATATTTGATTTAACTGTTTTAATTATTTTTGACATTGCCTATTGGCTCATTTTGTGTATATTATTTTTTGACTTTTATTGTATATTGACCGCCTTTTGGCACCTTATTGTGTTTCAATTTTCTTAATATTGACATATCTTTTGACTGCCTATTGGCATTTTAACTGTGAAATTTTATTTTAATTTTATTGACATTAATTTGACCGCCTATTGGCACTTTTATTGCGTATATTTTATTTTCTTTTTAAACTTGACATTTTTACTGACCGCCTATTGGCTCATTAACGTTTATTGACTGTTTTATCGACTTACCTTATTAGGTAAATTTTAATTTAGGTTTAAGGTTTTAACGTTTTATTGACTTGCCGTATTCGGCCATTTTTATCAGACAATTTAAGTTTTTATATTATTATTAATTATTGACTAGCCCTATTGGCAAATCAGCAATCAGCAGTATAATTAGTATCGAGTGGGCACTTTACACCCACTCTAGGTACAAGCTAGAAGTAGGGCACTATACACCCACCTCTAGCCAGCGCCGGTCCGAACATGGCCTGCATAGGTCGCTCACCCGACGCGCCAAAGCGCCCACCCACTATCTCGCAGGCCACGGTAACGAAGGAGAAGAAGGAAAAAAGGACGATAAGGAAAGTAATGGACGCTGACGCTGACGCCGGCACCAGCACCAAAACTGGGGCTGGGGCCAGCATTAGCGCCCCGGAAAAGAGGAAGAGTGTGGGCGAGATAGTGGGGAAATTGGAGGGCCAGGGGCCCGGGCCCGAGCGACCCAATCGCGTGCAGAGGAGCCCGCAAGGGGGCCCCCCCCCAAAAGGCTGGAGTCGGAATGGGTCGCTCGGGCCAGGGCCCTAAAACACAGGGTAGGCACGATACTAAAGGGGACGAAGCTGAAGGAGACCACGAAGTTGGAGGTGGAGGAGGTCGTCGACGAGCTATGTCATCTGGTGTGTGAGGCATCGGAAGGCTCGTCGACGCCCCCCCCCACCTCGGGAGACAAGGGTAAGGAGAAGGTAAGTGGAGATAGGGAAAAGGAACGGGTGAGCGAAGGACCGGCGCATAGTCTACTGGGCCTAAATAAATTATTAAATGAGCATAGGGACCTGCTGACGACTCACAAAGCCGAAATGGCCACCCTGTCGGCGAGAATGGAAGAGGCGAGGACAGCGTTCGAGGGACACCACAGCAGCGTGGGACAGCTGGAGAAGCTGGTCCAAACTGCCAAACAGACGGCCGCGGCGACGGTGGGACAAGCTCCCACCTACGCCGCGGCCCTGGCAGGGCCCAAGGTCAGCGGGCCAACCTACTCTGTTGTGGTGTCCTCCGACAACAACTCGAGCGCCCAAGTCGTAGAAAATATTAAAAAAGCCCTGGATGCGACCAAAACAGGCATCAGGGTCGACAGGGTGAGGACCGTCAAGGACGGAAAGGTGGCCGCGGGCGTCCCAGGCACTGCAGATGGTACCGCACTGTACACCGTGGTGCAGGCGAACCTCCAGCGGAACCAATTGGCCACTACGGAACTCATGATGGAGGCCCAGAGGAAGGGAGTGGACGTGGCCCTCATCCAGGAGCCATACGTCGGGGCCATAAATGAGATGAAGGGGTACGGTGGGGTGAGGATATTCCAGTGCGCGAATCGCGGCGGGGGCACTGTCAAGGCTGCTGTCGCGGTTTTCAACCGGGACATCAGCGTTGAACAGTTCCCCCACATGACCACCAACAACATCGCGGTGGTCCGTTTACGCACCAGCGCCTGGGATGTCCTCGCCGTATCGTACTACCTAGACAAGAAGATGGCGATGGCCCCATACCTGGACCACTTGACCTCCATCATGAGGACCCTAGGTGGATCAAGGCTCATCGTTGGAGGGGATGCGAACGCCAGGAATATATGGTGGGGGGACCACAGGACTAATAGGAGGGGAAAGAAGTTCGCCGCTTTCGTAGAGGGGGCTGGCCTCCACGTACTAAATCAGGGGTCTACCCCCACGTTTGATACCATGCGTGGGGGTAAACAGTTCACGAGCTTTATCGACGTGACTTGTTGCAGCGTGGACCTGCTCGCCTTGGTCGACGACTGGAGAGTAGTCAAGGACCTAACTACGTCGGACCACAACGGAATAATGTTCAAAATTCAACTACGCAGAGCGAAAGGTATCGCAGTGGAGCGGACGACCCGTGTGTTCAACACCCGCAAAGCCAACTGGGAACACTTCTGCAGTAAGTTCAGCGAGGAGTGTGGGCTGAACCGGCTAACTGCAGAAGATATCCGGTCAGTTGACGACGCGGGTGTTCTGAACGACATAGTCCGAAAACACACGGAGTCGGTGACGAGAGCGTGCGAAGCTGCGATGCCCAAGCTCAAACAATTCGGCAAATACAAAGTTCCGTGGTGGTCTGACGAGCTAGAACAGATGAAGCGCTCAGTCGCGACCAAGAAGCGCAGAGTCCATTGGGCTTCACAGTCGCGTCGGCAAAGCGTCGTCGATGAGTACGTGGCGGCGAAAGCCCTCTACGAAAGTGAAACGAAAGCAGCACAAATTAGGTCCTGGAAATCCTTTTGTGAGCGTCAGACGAAGGAGGGGGTCTGGGAGGGTATATACAGGGTAATTCGCAGGACAGGTAAACAGGAGGAAGAACTGCCGCTCTCGCAGAATGGGGCTCCGGTCGGCCAGAACGACTCCGCGCGCGTGTTGGCGGAGACCTTCTTCCCCAGCGACCATCAGGGTAGTGATACAGACGAGCACCGCCGTATCAGGGCCGAAGCCGAAATCCCGGTAAAGGTCCTGTTACATAATGATGATGAACCGGCCTTTACCGAGGAAGAGCTTCGGTCCGCGGTGCTCAGCTTTAACCCGAAAAAGGCCCCTGGGCCAGAGGGTTTCACGGCTGAAATATGCTCGCGGGCCATTCTGTTCGACATGGGGCTCCATCTAACATTATATAATAGGTGCTTCGCACTCGGGTACTTCCCGAAGGACTGGAAGGAGGCGACCGTGGTTGCATTTCGCAAGCCTGGGAAGTCGGACTACCAGGACCCACGGTCGTACAGACCCATAGGGCTGCTTCCGGTCATGGGGAAGATACTCGAGAAGATGGTGGTACGACGACTCGGCCACCATCTGGCGCCGGCATTGAGTCCTCGCCAGTACGGCTTCACCGCACAGCGCAGCACGGAAGACGCCCTCTATGATCTGGTGAACCATATTCGTGGCGAAACCCATAAGGGGAAAATCGTCACGATGGTTTCGCTAGACATAGAGGGCGCCTTCGACAGTGCCTGGTGGCCGGCGGTGAAGGTTGCGCTGGCGAGGGCCAATTGCCCACCACGGCTCGACGCCATATTGCGAAGTTACCTAAGCGAGAGGCAGGTCACGGTCAGGTACGGGGGCGCTGAGCACACCAGGGAATGTAACAAAGGCTGCGTGCAGGGCTCCATAGGGGGACCCCTGCTTTGGAACCTCCTCATCGACCCGCTGCTAGTTGGCCTGACCCGGAGAGGCGAGTACTGCCAGGCTTTTGCCGATGACGTAGTACTCGTCTTCTCCGGTGACACAGCAGCGGATATCGAACATCGCGGCAATGCCGCGCTCGAATACGTGCGGGAATGGGGTGTCATAAATAAGTTGAGGTTTGCACCGCACAAGACCAGTGCAATGGTGCTAACCCGGAAACTTAAGTATGACACCCCACGCCTGAGCATGGCGGGCGTTGCCATTGCCGCGGTGCAGGAGGTCAAGATTCTGGGGCTGTTGATAGACAGCAAGTTGACGTTCAACGCCCATGTTAAAAGTGTTTGCAGTAGGGCGTTGAACGTCTACAAGGGTGTATCGGCAGCTGCCAGATCCAGCTGGGGGCTCCACCCGGAGGTGGTCCGTATAATATACACGGCCACCGTGGAGCCCATTATCACGTATGCCGCTGCCGTTTGGGCACCGTCTACACACAAGGTCGAAACGAGGAAAAGGTTGGAAGCCGTGCAGCGCGGATTCGCACAGAAGCTCTGTCGGGCGTATCGGACGGTGTCTCTAAATGCCGCTCTGGCTCTGGCCGGTCTCCTCCCCCTCGACATTCGCATAAGGGAAAATGCCGCCCTGTACGAATGCCGGCGGGGGGCAGAGCGGCCGGAATTGGCGGATCGGCAGGTGGAGACACCGACTCCGTTCAGGTGCAGGCCCCACCCGGCCGACCATATGAGCCTGCAGTTCGCTTGCCTGACGACCGCAGAGGAGGTCGAGCGGGTGGACAGTGCAGTGCGGTACTATACTGACGGGAGCAAGATTGATGGCAGGGTGGGGGCCGCCATTTCTATATGGAATGGCGAAACCGAAACCAAGGCCATCAAGCTTGCTCTCTCACCGTACTGCACTGTCTACCAGGCTGAACTGCTGGCCATATGCAAGGCTACGGGGCTTGCCGCAAAGCACCGCGGAGCTTCTGCAATTCTAAGCGACTCTCGCAGGCTTAGCGGGGAACGAGAGGGCTGACGAGCTGGCGAAAGCCGCGGCTCTCCGGTCCAAAGTTCGGCCAGTGTACGACTTGGTGCCGGTGTCACACGTCAAGCGTCTTATCCGTAATGGAGCGCTTGACGAGTGGAACCGGCGCTACCAGTCGGGGACGGTGGCCAGCGGCACAAAACTGTTCTTCCCTGATGTGTTCACCGCTTATAAGTTCGCCTTAAAAAGGGAACTCTCGTACGAGACCACTCAGGTCCTCACGGGGCACGGTGCGTTCGCCGCGTACTTGTACAGATTCAAGTGCAGGGCGAGCCCATCGTGCATCTGTAGTCCGACTGAGGACGAAACGGTCTCTCACCTCCTGTTTGACTGCCCTGCGAACGGGGTAGACAAGTATAATACAGAGATGAGACTAGGGAAGAGGCTGGACAAAGGGGTGTTGTTAGAAATTTTTAAAAATAACGATGATAGAGAACAGTTTCTGGAGTACTGCACCAAGATAGTAAGAAAATGCATGGAAAGGAACAGGGCGGGTGGCGTGTTGGGCGCCGTATGATAAGCGCATTTGCGCTGCCAGCATATGGCGGTCCCAGCGCGTCACCAAAAAGAACGCCGTTCAAGGAGGTGCAGTACTCCAGTAGAGTACAGTATTTCAGATAAAGATTTTAACTATTTATTATATCATTTATAGGATTGAATTGTTTATTTTAAAATGTAATATTGACAACTGTAAATAATCAAATGTATGAGTTTTTTATTAATTGTAATGCAAAGTATTAGCCAAATTGTAATTATTTTATATTTTATTTTTATTTTAATTTTATAATTATTGTGTTTGTAAATGTGGGAATTATTATTGTAATTAATTTTAAATTTTTAACCAAATTGTATTATGTCTTAGTTTTAATAATTATTATCCTTTTTAATTTTAACTTGTTTTTAACCAATTGTATTTATATTTTGGCTATTTTAAAGAATGTGGAATTATTTATTGTTTTTAAATTATAATTAAATGTAAAATTTGTACTCTACAACTATGGTAATAAATAAATGAATGAACCCGAAAAGGGAAATGAAAAAACAACACAGTAGCTACACATACACCAGACGAACAAAGCCTTCATTATGTGAGGGAGAAACTGATTAGGTCCCAGCTTCGCGGGCCACCCCACGCGGGTGGACTGGTAGGCCCACTAGGCACACGGTACCTACACAAAAAAAAAAAAAAAAAAAAAAAAAAAAAAAAAAAAAAAAAAAACCTTTTTTTTTTTTTTTTTTTTTTTTTGTTCAGGCAGGAAAAAATGTACCTCATCCGCATACCGCGCGGCGCGGGGACGCCGCGCGGTTATGTGGGGCTCTCACCACACTAAAACAACCTGCCGTGTGCCATACACCGCGACTTAGTGAGTGGACCGTCGGAAATACTTCGCACTCATCGACGGAACACCCAAGCGCTGGCCCGCAAAGGTGCGGTGCGGGCCCGTCTTCTAGGCGATGTCCAGGCACACCGGGACATCACCCCTTCGCGGGGGGCTCTACTGCGGGTGGAGGGCAAGCCCCGTCCCATCCACCCGCGGCCTCACTACGGCGGCATGAGGCGCAGAAATGCGCGTGCACGCCGCCCAGTTCGCCGGCGGCGGATCGGATCCGCAAGACCGTCTGCCTCTCTGATCCTCTCCGCCGCCTCTTTCTGCGAGATGACTGCCTCGCAGAAAGACGCGACCGCGGTAAAACTCCTCTCGCTGCGTGCCATGGAGCGCAGGATGGCCGGCAGCGAGAGGTCGACTCCCACTACTGCCACGAGATCACGGCGCTCCACCGCCCAGGCCGGACAAGCCTCGAGCGTGTGTTGCGCCGTGTCCTCGCGGCAGGGACAGTGATGGCAGGCGGGACTCGATTCCCTCCTAGCGACCGAGTACAGATACTTTCCGAAGCAGCC
Organism: Cybosia mesomella; assembly: GCA_946251805.1. Lineage (NCBI taxonomy): Eukaryota > Metazoa > Arthropoda > Insecta > Lepidoptera > Erebidae > Cybosia > Cybosia mesomella. Next base: position 36,957,549 of record OX276396.1, on the reverse strand, counting down.
GTGCTCGGAAAGCATCTGAGTCAGTCGGAAGGAAAGGGTCCCGTGCTGCCTCTCCGTCCACTCGACAATGACCGGCTGGAGCGCCGCCACAGTGCGATGACCTGCACTCGGGGACTCCAGCCGGGACGACCACTTAGCCATGATGGCTTGGCGGGCGGCATCTCGCCACCCGCGAACGTCCTCGGGCGGAGGCCGACTGCCACTCTCCGCCCGATGTTGTGTCGTCTGCCGATACACCTCGGCGAGCACTTCCGCCTCCAAATCCCACGGAGGGGTTCCGGCCAATGCGCAGGCCGCCTCTGTCGACACAGTGCGGTACCCGCGTATGGCCCTGACCGCCACGATGCGTTGGGCCCGCAAGAGACCGGGCCTATTGCGGGCGGTCAGGGCGTCCGCCCACACTGGTGCGCCGTACAGCGCCATCGACCGGATCACCCCGGTATACAACCGTCGGCACCCGATACTGGCTCCGCCCAGGTTTGGCAAAAGCCTCCCCAGGGCGGATGCGGCGCCGACGAGTTTCGGGGCGAGCCTACGGAAGTGCTCGTCGAAGTGCCACCTTGAGTCGATATACAGGCCCAGATACTTTATCTGGGCCCCCACTGGTACGAGGACCGACCGGATCTCGATCGAGGCGCGGGGCGGCGGGCGGCGATAAGGCCCGTGGAAGAGCACGGCCTCCGTCTTCTCCACCGCCACCCGCAGGCCCAACGCCTCGATCCGTCCGACCACCTGGGAGACACCCACGGTGGCGAGGTGCGCCGCCTCCTCGAAACTTTCCCCCGGGGCCGTGACGAGAGTGTCATCCGCATAGCAGATGACACCCAGCCCGGGAGGAAAGACTCCGCGGAGGACCCAATCATAGCCGATGTTCCACAGGAGCGGCCCTAAGACCGACCCCTGAGGAACACCGCACGACACGGGTCGCTGCAGCACACGTCCGTCGCAGTCCTCGTACAACACACGCCTCTCCTGCAGATAGTCCGCCACTAGCCGCCTCAGGTAGACGGGCACCCCGTGATAGCGGAGTGCCTCCCCGATGCAGCTGAATGGCAGACTATTGAATGCGTTGGCGATGTCCAGCGACACCGCCAACAGCACTCCGCCGCGGCTCACCACCTCCTCGGAAGCAGCCCTCAGACGCAAGATTGCGTCGATCGTCGAACGCCCCACTCGAAAACCGAATTGGGCGTCCGACAGATCCGGCCCCACTGTAGTGAGGTGCTCGACGATGCGGGCAGCGAGAATTCTCTCGAATAACTTGCCCGCCTCGTCGAGCAACACTATGGGCCTGAAGGCTGCAGCCGAATTGGTGGGCCGTCCAGGCTTCTGCAGGAGCACCAGCTTCCCGCTTTTCCAGCAGTCAGGGAACCGTCCGGACGCTAGGCAGGCGTCCAGCAGTTCCCTGAGGCGGTCCTCCATGTGATCGAGGGCCAGGGCCAACACACGGGCAGGGACCCCGTCAGGCCCGGGAGCAGTGTTCTTCGAACGGATTCGAAGAACAGCCACCCCCACCTCCGCCTCCGTGACGGGCGGAACATCCTCCTGCACTACCCCCTCGTCCTCAGCAAGAACAGCCATGGACGGGGGTGTATGCTCCGCCCGATCCGGGAAAAGGCCCTCGACCACTTCCGCCAGGAAGCTGGGCTGGAGAGTCTCCGTAAGGGGGGGGCCCTGCGCGCGGAGCTTATCACGCGCCGCGCGGTACGGGCGACCCCAGGGGTCACTGTCCAGACTCTCCAGCATCTCGGCTCTGCTGCGCTCCTTGGCAGCATCTATGGCCCGCTTGAAGGTGATTTCGGCCTCCCTAGCCAACTCCCTCAAGCGGACAACCTCTGGGTGTTGGGCGTCTCTGTGACGCCCACGGCTTAGGGTGACGGCCCTCTTGGCGCGGTTAGAGGCCGCGCGGAGGCCCGCCAGCTCCTGGGACCACCAGTAGACCTCCGTCTTTGGAGGCCGACGTCCGACCCGGTGCATGGCCGCGTCGCAAACTGCGGTCAGCGACTCGCGAAAGCGGCCCGCACCGACGTCCACCCCCTCAGTCGGAGGTGGCAAAGACAGCCACGCTTGCACGATGGCTGCCTCCGCTAATTGGTCCTTGTCGAGATTACCCAAAGCCCACCGCTTAAAAGGTGAGATGCTGCCAACCCTGTGACCCCTACTGGCGTCCCGCGTTCGAGACAACTCGAATCGGATGTACTGGTGATCCGACCCGGTTGTCTCGTCGTTCAGGACACGCCAGTTCCTTACACGTGTAGCAAGCGCGGGGGTAGTGAACGAGAGGTCCACTATCGACCGCCCCCACGGCTTGATACACGTGGCGGTGGTGCCTCTGTTTAGGAGACAGAGGCCCACCGAGTCTGCCCACTCTGTTACGACGTCGCCGCGGCCGCTAGTCTCGGAGGACCCCCACGCCGTAGACCAGGCGTTGAAGTCCCCCATGACCAGCACGTGACCTGAGGTCACTTGCCGCATCGAGGTTTCCAGTCGGAAGATGAATTCCTCGAAATCGCTCAACCTCCGGTTGGGGGAGAAGTATACACCGTAAACGGTGATACCTCCCCAGTCGGCAGCGACATATCCCGGACCCTTGTCTCTTAGCGACAAGGGGGGGAAATGAAGTGCCGTGGAGGCGACGATTGCCACGTTTCCGTCCACCGAAAATGAACCGACCCAATTGGGGCGGTTCGGGACGATGTACGGATCCGCGGCTACGGCAAGGCCTATGGACCACTGCGCCATGTTCTGCAGGAGGAGGTCCTGCGCACCGGCGCTGTGGTTCAGATTCACTTGAAGGACGTTGCAGTCACGATCCATTAATGGATCTCGACTACAACGTCCTCCTCCATGCGCGACGGCGACGTCGATGGTGGCACTACACCACTGGGAGCGGGCTCGGTCGATCGACCAGCCCCCAGCCGTGGCCCGGAAGTCAGGATGCGGGGCGGTTTGCAGCCCTCACGGCCCAGCATATGGTTTGCGGGCAGGTTGCCCGCGGCACACGCCGGGCAGCGAGGGGCGGCAGAGCATTCCGCCGCTTTGTGCCCCGGTTGACCGCAGCGGAAGCACAATCCGCTGCAGTCAAAGCAGCTTGTGCACTTTGGGCGAGCGTGCCCAGGTGCCATACATTTGAAGCACCTCATGGGCCGGCTTGCCAGGACCGTGACCCTGGCTGAAATCCAGCCCACGAGGAGTCTTCCTGCGTCGGCCAAGACCTTGACCGACGCCACCGGGCAGCTCGCCCAAATCGCTCCAACGCCACCGGGACCGGGGCGGATGGGGCCCACCCTGACGTGCTCCGTGCTACAATTGGTAGCGAAGGCTATTGCCTCCCGGACATCGTCAGGTGTGGTGAAGTCTGCCAGACCCGAAATGCGCACCTCGGCGCATTTGGTGGGTCTGGCGATCCTCACGCCCTCCACCCCGTCAAAGAGACCCCGCAGTTTCTCGGCCACGACGTCGGCCCTCCTTGCACCCTCCTCGCCCGGGAACTCGAGGATACGAGCTCCCGTACGGGCGAGGCGCGTCCGAGCACCAACGCCTCCGATATCGGAGACGTCAATGCCCCGACGGGCCCGCTGGAGGACCTCGCCGTAGCTAAGGCCTCGCTCCTGCGCCTCCGGCCCCACCGTGATAACCACGGCGGCGGTTTTGGGCGGCGTCAGCTTCGGCTTCCGGGCCTTTGCGCCACCGGCTTGTGGGGCTGCGGCTGCCTCAGCCGCAGTCTTCTTTTTCTTCTTCTTTTTATTTCGCCTCTTCCTCCGCTCGACCACCTGGAAGCCCTCGTCGTCCGTCTGAGCGGAGGTAGAGGGAGCAGGAGCTGAAGAGGCTACTGTGGATGCCAAGGGAGTGGCACGTCGGCGTCGGGCAGGAGCCTGCGAGGATGCCTGCCCCACCACCGGTCTCAAGGGAGGGAAATTCTCCCTTGGACGGGCTGCCGCGGGACCCGCGGGTCGCCCAGCCCGGGCACTCTGGCCCTGAGACGGACGTGCAGCTGCTGCCACAGAGGAAGACGGCTGCGCCGCCTGCGTCCGTCTCATCGCCTCGGTTGTCAGGCGACGCGGCTCCGGAGGCAACCTCGCCTCCAGTGCCTCCAATCTGGCACCTATCATTGGGCCCACACTCAGCATTATTTCCCTCATTTGCTCCTGAGTGAACAGAGCCGAGGGAGACGCTGAGGGGGCCGTGGACCTGAATTCCATCGTCGATGGCGATGCAGGCGCCACAGGTGATGCGGGCGCCACTGTCGATGCAGGTGGTATCACCGTCGCAGATGCTGACGCAGACCCCTGCTGAGCCTTCGTAAGACGACGTATCTCCACCTGCATTTGCCGCATCTGCTCCTGCAGGTGGAGGTTCTCCGCATTTAAGCGGTTATACGCTACCCAAAGCCGCCGGTTCTCGTCATCAACCGTGCGGCCTTGGAGGACCTCCGCATTCTCAAGTAGCGCTGAGGCTGCCACCTTGAGGGCCTTTTGGTAGGTGCCCTTAAGTTGTGAAGATTTGGTGGCCACATCTAAAATGATGGCCACACTTTTCTTCGACCTCTGCAGCAATTCCGCTGCAGAGTGCGGATTACAGTCCCCGCTCGTGGTGAGTTCGGCGGTAAGTTGCTCCACCCGCCCGAGTGCGGCCTGTTCTTCTTCATGACGCCGTTGCGCCAGTTCGGCCTTGCGGGAGGAGCCGACTCTCGGCTCCGGAGTACCCGGCTTCGAGAGGCCCCTTCCCGCGCTAGAGACTTTCGCGGGAGGCGGAACGACCCCACTTAGATCGGCGAAGCCGCTCAGGCTCTCCACCGACAGCTCTAGAGGGCGCTTCTGCGCCTTCCAATACTTAGACGAGAGGTTCAACGAGGTCGTTGAACCCCTCGCCGATGAGGCAGCGCTAGCCGGCTCCGTATCCTCCACGTTAACCTCGCCACTTGAGGCAGCGCGAACGCGAGGCGACCGCCGCAACTCCACCAACGGCTGCCAGAAGGCCGCCGTCCCTATCTGACCGCTCCCAGAGGCCGGAGTGGCCACTGACAGCTCAGCGTCGCTTTTAGCGAGGTCTTCTGCTGTTGTGCTCGCTCTGGAGCTCTTCTTTTTTGTTTTAGGTTTTTGTGTTTTTGCTTTGACAATATCCATAAAAGTCCCACGAGTATGAGACGAAATAAATACACTTCCCGGGTGACGCTCATTCCGGGAAGCGGGGTACATACTGTGGAGGTCCCCAGGTGTCCACAGGTTTTTACGACTTCTCTGTCGGGTGTTACAGACTTTTCCTTGTCGCGGGCCGGCCAATGAAGGCAAGCCCCGCGTCCTCCGAGATCACATCTTCCCGCATGTGGCTAGCATGCAGGTCCTTGACGATCACCCGGAGATTACGCGACGCGGGAGGGCAGCCACCCCTCCCATCACCAACGGCGGCACGAATGCCTGTCAGCCCCTGCGCGAGCAGAGGGCCGACCCGTCCCTGGATCCGTACGGATCCCACGCGGGCCTTGCAGGCCCGCCATACCACGACCCCCTCGTGCAATGGGGTCAGCTAGCCCTGAAAAGGGCTGGAACGTTAGCCGTCGACGTTGACGCCAGCTACTCCAGAGGAGCAATCAATGATGCGTCATCGCCCACGTTGCCCAGGGTGCACCGCGAGGAGGTGTTCCGTCGCACCCCTTTGTACCCCAACCTAACCTTTTTTTTTTTTTTTTTTGTTTAGGCAGGAAAAAATGTACCTTCCGCATACCGCGCAGCGCGGGGACGCCGCGCGGTTATGTGGGGCTCTCACCACACTAAAACAACCTGCCGTGTGCCATACACCGCGACTTAGTGAGTGGACCGTCGGAAATACTTCGCACTCATCGACGGAACACCCAAGCGCTGGCCCGCAAAGGTGCGGTGCGGGCCCGTCTTCTAGGCGATGTCCAGGCACACCGGGACATCACCCCTTCGCGGGGGGCTCTACTGCGGGTGGAGGGCAAGCCCCGTCCCATCCACCCGCGGCCTCACTACGGCGGCATGAGGCGCAGAAATGCGCGTGCACGCCGCCCAGTTCGCCGGCGGCGGATCGGATCCGCAAGGCCGTCTGCCTCTCTGACCCTCTCCGCCGCCTCTTTCTGCGAGATGACTGCCTCGCAGAAAGACGCGACCGCGGTAAAACTCCTCTCGCTGCGTGCCATGGAGCGCAGGATGGCCGGCAGCGAGAGGTCGACTCCCACTGCTGCCACGAGATCACGGCGCTCCACCGCCCAGGCCGGACAAGCCTCGAGCGTGTGTTGCGCCGTGTCCTCGCGGCAGGGACAGTGTGTCGTCTGCCGATATACTTCGGCGAGCACTTCCGCCTCTAGATCCCACGGGGGGGTTCCGGCCAATGCGCAGGCCGCCTCTGTTGACACAGTGCGGTACCCGCGTATGGCCCTGACCGCAACGATGCGTTGGGCCCGCAAGAGACCGGGCCTATTGCGAGCGGTCAGGGCGTCCGCCCACACCGGTGCGCCGTACAGCGCCATCGACCGGATCACCCCGGTATACAACCGTCGGCACCCGATACTGGCTCCGCCCAGGTTCGGCAAAAGCCTCCCCAGGGCGGATGCGGCGCCGACGAGTTTCGGGGCTAGCCTACGGAAGTGCTCGTCGAAGTGCCACCTTGAGTCGATATACAGGCCCAGATATTTTATCTGGGCCCCCACTGGTACGAGGACCGACCGGATCTCGATCGAGGCGCGGGGCGGCGGGCGGCGATAAGGCCCGTGGAAGAGCACGGCCTCCGTCTTTTCCACCGCCACCCGCAGGCCCAACGCCTCGATCCGTCCGACCACCTGGGAAACACCCACGGTGGCGAGGTGCGCCGCCTCCTCGAAACTTTCCCCCGGGGCCGTGACGAGAGTGTCATCCGCGTAGCAGATGACACCCAGCCCGGGAGGAAAGACTCCGCGGAGGACCCAATCATAGCCGATGTTCCACAGGAGCGGCCCTAAGACCGACCCCTGAGGAACACCGCACGACACGGGTCGCTGCAGCACACGTCCGTCGCAGTCCTCGTACAACACACGCCGCTCCTGCAGATAGTCCGCCACCAGCCGCCTCAGGTAGACGGGCACCCCGTGATATCGGAGCGCCTCCCTGATGCAGCTGAACGGCAGACTGTTGAATGCGTTGGCGATGTCCAACGACACCGCCAACATCACTCCGCCGCGGCTCACCACCTCCTCGGAAGCAGCCTTCAGACGCAAGATTGCGTCGATCGTCGAACGCCCCACTCGAAAACCGAATTGGGCGTCCGACAGATCCGGCCCCACTGTAGTAAGGTGCTCGACGATGCGGGCAGCGACAATTCTCTCGAATAACTTACCCGCCTCGTCGAGCAACACTATGGGCCTGAAGGCTGCAGCCGAATTGGTGGGCCGTCCAGGCTTCTGCAGGAGCACCAGCTTCCCGCTTTTCCAGCAGTCAGGGAACCGTCCGGACGCTAGGCAGGCGTCCAGCAGTTCCCTGAGGCGGTCCTCCATGTGGTCGAGGGCCATGGCCAACACACGGGCGGGGACCCCGTCAGGCCCGGGGGCGGTGTTCTTCGAACGAATTCGCAGAACAGCCACCCCCACCTCCGCCTCCGTGACGGGCGGAACATCCTCCTGCACTACCCCCTCGTCCTCGGCAAGAACAGCCATGGACGGGGGCGTATGCTCCGCCCGATCCGGGAAAAGGCCCTCGACCACTTCCGCCAGGAAGCTGGGCTGGAGAGTCTCCGTAAGGGGGGGGCCCTGCGCGCGGAGCTTATCACGCGCCGCGCGGTACGGGCGACCCCAGGGGTCACTGTCTAGACTCTCCAGCATCTCGGCTCTGCTGCGCTCCTTGGCAGCATCTATGGCCCGCTTGAAGGTGATTTCGGCCTCCCTGGCCAACTCCCTCAAGCGGACAACCTCTGGGTGTTGGGCGTCTCTGTGACGCCCACGGCTTCGGGTGACGGCCCTCTTGGCGCGGTTGGAGGCCGCGCGGAGGGCCGCCAGCTCCTGGGACCACCAGTAGACCTCCGTCTTTGGAGGCCGACGTCCGACCCGGTGCATGGCCGCGTCGCAAACTGCGGTCAGCGACTCGCGAAAGCGGCCCGCACCGACGTCCACCCCCTCAGTCGGAGGTGGCAAAGACAGCCACGCTTGCACGATGGCTGCCTCCGCTAATTGGTCCCTGTCGAGACTACCCAAAGCCCACCGCTTAAAAGGTGAGATGCTGCCAACCCTGTGACCCCTACTGGCGTCCCGCGATCGAGACAACTCAAATCGGATGTACTGGTGATCCGACCCGGTTGTCTCGTCGTTCAGGACACGCCAGTTCCTTACACGTGTAGCAAGCGCGGGGGTAGTGAACGAAAGGTCCACTATCGACCGCCCCCACGGCTTGATACACGTGGCGGTGGTGCCTCTGTTTAGGAGACAGAGGCCCACCGAGTCTGCCCACTCTGTTACGACGTCGCCGCGGCCGCTAGTCTCGGAGGACCCCCACGCCGTAGACCAGGCGTTGAAGTCCCCCATGACCAGCACGTGACCTGAGGTCACTTGCCGCATCGAGGTTTCCAGTCGGAAGATGAATTCCTCGAAATCGCTCAACCTCCGGTTGGGGGAGAAGTATACACCGTAAACGGTGATACCTCCCCAGTCGGCAGCGACATATCCCGGACCCTTGTCTCTTAGCGACAAGGGGGGGAAATGAAGCGCCGTGGAGGCGACGATTGCCACGTTTCCGTCCACCGAAAATGAACCGACCCAATTGGGGCGGTTCGGGACGATGTACGGATCCGCGGCTACGGCAAGGCCTATGGACCACTGCGCCATGTTTTGCAGGAGGAGGTCCTGCGCACCGGCGCAGTGGTTCAGGTTCACTTGAAGGATGTTGCAGTCACGATCCATTAATGGATCTCGACTACAACATCCTCCTCCATGCGCAACGGCGACGTCGATGGTGGCACTGCACCACTGGGAGCGGGCTCGGTCGATCGACCAGCCCCCAGTCGCGGCCCGGAAGTCGGGATGCGGGGCGGTTTGCAGCCCTCACGGCCCAGCATGTGGTTTGCGGGCAGGTTGCCCGCGGCACACGCCGGACAGCGAGGGGCGGCAGAGCATTCCGCCGCTTTGTGCCCCGGTTGACCGCAGCGGAAGCACAATCCGCTGCAGTCAAAACAGCTTGTGCACTTTGGGCGAGCGTGCCCAGGTGCCATACATTTGAAGCACCTCATGGGCCGGCTCGCCAGGACCGTGACCCTGGCTGAAATCCAGCCCACGAGGAGTCTTCCAGCGTCGGCCAAGACCTTGACCGACGCCACCGGGCAGCTCGCCCAAATCGCTCCAACGCCACCGGGACCGGGGCGGATGGGGCCCACCCTGACGTGCTCCGGGTTGCAATTGGTAGCGGAGGCTATTGCCTCCCGGACATCGTCAGGCGTGGTAAAGTCCGCCAGACCCGAAATGCGCACCTCGGCGCATTTGGTGGGTCTGGCGATCCTCACGCCCTCCACCCCGTCAAACAGACCCCGCAGTTTTTCCGCCACGACGTCGGCCCTCCTCGCACCCTCCTCGCCCGGGAACTCGAGGATACGAGCTCCCGTACGGGCGAGGCGCGTCCGAGCACCAACGCCTCCGATATCGGAGACGTCGATACCGCGACGGGCCCGCTGGAGGACCTCGCCGTAGCTAAGGCCTCTTTCCACCGCCTCCGGCCCCACCGTGATAACCACGGCGGCGGTTTTGGGTGGCGTCAGTCTCGGCTTCCGGGCTTTGGTGCCACCGGTTTGTGGGGCTGCGGCTGCCTCAGCCGCAGTCTTCTTCTTCTTTTTCTTCTTCTTGTTCCGCCTCTTCCTCCGCTCGACCACCTGGAATCCCTCACTGTCCGGCTGAGCGGAGGTAGAGGGGATGGGAGCCGAAGAGGCAGGAACGGTTGCCGCAGGAGTGGCACGTCGAGCTCGAGCAGGCGCCACCGAGGGTGCCCGCACCGCCACCGGCCTTAGGGCAGGGAAGTTCTCCCTTGGTCGGGCAGCTGCCGGTCCCGAGGGTGGTCCCGCTTGAGCACCCTGGCCCTGAGCCGGACGCGCAGTCGCTGCTACGAAGGAAGGCGGCTGCGCCCGTCTCATCGCCGCAGTGGTCAAGCGCCGTGGCTCCGGAGGCAGCCTCGCCTCCAGAGCCTCTAACCTCGCACCTATCATTGGGCCCACACTCAGCATAATCTCCCTCATTTGCTCCTGTGAGAACAGGGCTGAGGGAGATGCTGAGGGGGCCACATACCTAGAGGCCTCCCTTGGCACCACAGGCGATGCAGGCGCCACAGGCGGCACAGGCGACGCAGGCGCTACCACCGGTGCACCTGCCGACGCGGACGTCAGCTGAGCTTGTGTCAGCCGGCGTATCTCCACCTGCATCTGCCTCATTTGCTCCTGCAGGTGGAGGTTTTCGGCGTTCAGACGATTGTACGCCACCCAAAGCCGCCGGTTCTCATCGTCCACCGTGCGGCCTTGGAGAACCTCTGCATTTTCAAGCAGTGCTGAGGCTGCCACCTTGAGGGCCTTTTGGTATGTGCCCTTCAGTTGCGAAGACTTAGTGGCCACATCTAAAATGATGGCCACACTCTTCTTCGACCTCTGCAGCAGCTCCGCTGCAGAGTGCGGATTACAGTCGGCGCTCGAGGTGAGTTCAGCAGTAAGCTGCTCAACTCTCCCCAGCGCCGCCTGCTCTTCCTCTTGGCGCCGTTGCGCCAGGTCCGCCTTGCGGGTGGAGCCGACTCTCGGTTCCGGAGTGCCCGGTTTCGAGAGGCCCCTTCCCGCGCTGGAACATTTCGCGGGAGGCTGAGCGGTCACGTCTGACTCGACGGAACCATTCAGACCCTCCGTTGAACCCTCCAGTGGGCGTTTCTGCGCCCGCCAAAACTTAGCTGAGAGGTTCAACGAAGACGTCGAACCCCTCGCCGATGACGCAGCGCTAGTCGGCTCTGTGTCGTCCACATCGCCACCTGATGCGGCACGGACGCGAGGCGACCGCCGCAACTGCACCGACGGCTGCCAAAAGGCCGCCGTCCCCACCTGACTGCTCCCAGAGGCCGGAGTGGCCTCTAAAAGCTCAGCGTCGCCCTGGGCGACTGTGCTCGCTCTGGAGCTCTTCTTTTTGGTTTTTGGGGGTTTAGTTTTTAAAGAATCCATATACTGTTCCCACGATAATGAGACGAAAGGATTACACTTCCCGGGTGACGCTCATTCCGGGAAGCGGGGTACATACTGTGGAGGTCCCCAGGTGTCCACAGGTTTTTACGACTTCGCTGTCGGGTCTTATAGACTTTTCCTTGTCGCGGGCCGGCCAATCAAGGCAAGCCCCGCGTCCTCCGAGATCACATCTTCCCGCATGTGGCTAGCATGCAGGTCCTTGACGATCACCCGGAGATTACGCGACGCGGGAGGGCAGCCACCCCTCCCAGCACCCGCCTCATTGCCGCCGTCGTAAGGCGGCGGGGCTCAGGAGGCAGCCTCGCCTCCAACGACTGGAGCTTCGCGTCCATCATGGAACCGACGCTCAGCATTACCTCTCTCATGAACTCCTGCGAGAGCAGGCCCGAGGGAGGTACCACGGAGGGTGAGGGCGTTGGGGCCACCTCTTCTGGCTCCGCCGCTGGCACCTCTTCGTGCGCAGCAGGCGATGAAGGCGCAGCAGGCGGCGCCATGGCCGCGGCAGGCGGAGGAACCGGCGCCAACGAAGCCTTCGATAGGCGACGAATCTCCGCCTGCATTTGCTGCATCTCCTCTTGGAGGGTTGCCAGCTCGGCGGCCTGGCGCCTGTTAGCGACTAGGAGCCGCCGCGTCTCGTCTGAGACGGTGCGGTCCGAGAGGGCCTCCACCGCCTCCCGCAGCCCCGAGGCTGCCAGCTTAAGGGCCTTCTGGTACGTCCCTTTTAAGTTTGTTGATTTGGTGGCCACATCAAGAATGATGGCCACACTCTTCATCGACCTGTCTAGCAGCTCTGCTGCCGAGTGCGGGTTTCCACCGGCACTCGAGACGAGTTCGGCAGATAACTGCTCCACCCGCTCGAGCGCGGCCTGCTCCCCATCTGCACGGCGGCGTGCGAGGTCCGCCTTGCGGGTGGCTCCGAGACCCACTGGTCCCGAGCGGCCCCTTGCCGCACTGGAGAGTTTTGCAGGAGGCTGGGTGGTCCCGCCGGACTCGACGGTGCCGTCCAGGGTCTCAACTGAACCCTCCAGTGGGCGCTTCTGCGCCTTCCAAAATTTGGACCAGAGGTTCAACGAGTTCGTTGAACCCCTCGCCGATGATACGGACTCCGTATCCGTCTCCTCCTCCTCACCAACTGAGGCGGCACGGACGCGTGGCGACCGCCGCAGCTCGACCACCGGCTGCCAGAAGGCCGCCGTCCCAATCTGACTGCTCCCAGAGGCCGGAGTGGCCTCTGAAAGGTCAGCGTCGCACTGGGCGACTGTGCTCGCTGTGGAGCTCTTCTTTTTGGTTTTGGGTTTTGCTTTTGTTTTTAATGAATCCATAAACTAATCCCACGAGAATGAGACGAAAGGATTACACTTCCCGGGTGACGCTCATTCCGGGAAGCGGGGTACATACTGTGGAGGTCCCCAGGTGTCCACAGGTTTTTACGACTTCGCTGACGGGTGTTACAGACTTTTCCTTGTCGCGGGCCGGCCAATGAAGGCAAGCCCCGCGTCCTCCGAGATCACATCTTCCCGCATGTGGCTAGCATGCAGGTCCTTGACGATCACCCGGAGATTACGCGACGCGGGAGGGCAGCCACCCCTCCCATCACCGACGGCGGCACGAATGCCTGTCAGCCCCTGCGCGAGCAGTGGGCCGACCCGTCCCTCGATCCTTTCGGATCTGGGATCCTCGCGGATCCCTCGCGGGCCTAGCAGGCCCGCCATACCACGACCCCCTCGTGCAATGGGGTCAGCTAGCCCTGAAAAGGGCTGGAACGTTAGCCGTCGACGTTGACGCCAGCTACTCCAGAGGAGCAATCAATGATGCGTCATCGCCCACGTTGCCCAGGGTGCACCGCGAGGAGGTGTTCCGTCGCACCCCAACCTAACCTAACCTAACCTAACCTAACCTAACCTGGGGCGGGCCCCCGTAAGTGAGCTTTGAGTACGTCCTTGTCGTCCGGCCCTGGACCCCGACCTGACCACCGTAACGGAGTGGCAGGCGGGTGACCGAATCTCTGGCTCGATACTTGAGGGGCATTTAGAGCGATCAGTTACTTCTGAGCTTGCGGTACTTTTCAGTACCAACAAAACGGTGCTTCTCAGCGCCAATACGGTTAGAGGTCGTCTGACATCGGAAACGATGTCTGACGAGTGTTCTGGCCCTCAGGGGGCGGGGAGTGGGACTGAGAGGTCCCGCTCTCCTCTCCGAGGTGCGCGTGACCCTAAGGGGGGCGGGGAAAGGGGCCGAAAGGCCCCGATCTCCCCTCCTGGGGGCTTTTAACCCTGAGGGGTCGGGGAGAGGGACCGAAAGGTCTCAATCCTCCCTCCCAGGGGTTTGCAAGGAGGCGCGCGTCCTACTGCCTCGTCTAGACTCTAGGACGCAAACTCTGTCGGAGTCTTCCACCGACACCAGCGTCGGCACGGTGGTGTCTGTCGACTCGCGGCCGTCCTCCCCGGGCAGACTTTGGCGGAAACGCGCAAACTCTGCGTCGGACGGGGACTGCTCCGAGTCGGGAGACCGAGTGGATGCCGCTGAGGTCGGTGGCAAGAAACTGCGTGGTCGACCCCCGACCACAGGCCAGTATGTCGGCCTGGCGAAAGCCAAGGCCGAGCTCAACCTGGCCAAGGAGCGAGAGCTCCAACTTCGGGCAGAGGAGGAACTGGCGGAGGAGCTGCGGCAGCAGAAGGAGTCATTCCTTCTAAAACCGAGCAAACCGCAACAACAGGCGACCGTGTCATCTGCTCACCTACGGGCTGAGGAGTTGACACAGGCCATAGAGGCAGCTGTAGGGACCGTTCAGACGGTGGCGAAAAAGTCGTCACGTCTGAAGGGTCAATATGTGCGGGACCTCAATCTCGCGGCGAGCTCCATCCTGGAGTACGCCCGCGAGTTGAGGTCTCGCACAGAGTCGGACGAGGTGGCCAGGCTTCAGGCCGAGCTGGTCACCCTCCGTGCCGAAATAGGAGTTTTGAGGGAGCGGGCGGACTCGGCTCCCCTCACTATGAGTCGCGACGAGATCGCGTTCATGGTCGACGCGCGGCTCGAGGGGATACAGGACCGCCTGTTACCCGAAAAACGGCTCCGTCCTCCGCTTCAGGCGGACATTCGGAATGCCGCCGCTGCTGCCTCCGCATCCTCTTCTGCCATAGGCGTAGAAGAGTCAGCGCTCCCCGCGTCGGCGCCCACCGCACCCCCCGCGTCTAAGGCCAAGGCTAAGGCCAAGGCCAAGGCCGCTCGCGGGGCGACACCTGTGGTGGCCACACCTGCGGCATCTACGCCTAAGCAGGCGCCACCTAAGGTGGCCAAACCCGCGGCGTCCGTGCCTGAGCAGGCACAACCTCCGAGGTTGCCTTCAACCTCGGAGACTGCCCCAGGCAACAAAAAAAAAAAAAAAAAAAAAAAAAAAAAAGAAAACGAGGAAGAGTGCTGCTGCCAAACAGGCAGCTGCTGCTCACCAACCTCGTCCGCTGCCACCTCCCCCCTCGTCGATGGACGAGGGATGGACTCTGGTGGCCAAGCGGGGCCCCACTAAGCCGGCAGCGAAACCCGCTCCGGCTGTGGCCCCAAAAAAGGCGAGCCCTAAACTCCGCCCCCCGCGAACGGCTGCAGTGGTCATCACCCTGCAGCCTGGCGCGGTGGAGCAGGGCGCAACATATGCGGCCGTCCTTGCGGAGGCGGAAAAATCCATCGATCTCAAAGGCCTAGGGATCGATGGTGTCCGCTTCCGCAAGGCGGCGACGGGGGCACGGATCCTCGAGGTGGCTGGCGCCGGTAACGCCGAAAAGGCGAACGGGCTAGCCACCGAGCTCAAAAAAGTTTTGGGCGACGTGGTCCGCGTATCCCGACCGGAGAAATGTGCAGAACTGCGCATCTCCGGCCTGGATGATGCGGCCACTAAGGAGAAAATTGCATCGGCCATCGCAGCCGAGGGTGGGTGTGCCGTAGAGGCCGTGAAGGTTGGCGAGATTAATCGCCCAACTGGTAGGCTGGGATCGGTCTGGCTTAAGTGCCCTACCGCCGCAGCCCAAAGGGTGACCGATGGTCGCCGAATCTTGGTCGGGTGGTCGGTCGTCCGACCAACACTCTTAGAGCCCAGACAGCAGCGGTGCTTCCGCTGTCTGGAACCGGGCCACATCGGAGTGAAGTGCACTGTGGGCATTGACCGCAGCGGGCTTTGCTTCAACTGCGGCAAGCCCGGCCATGCGGCCGCAGCGTGCACTGCCGAACCCCACTGTCCGATATGCGCGGCAGGGGGCAAGGCATCTGGTCACCGGCTGGGCAGCAAAGACTGCGCAGCGGGTGACCAGAAGCGGGGCAAGCGACCCCAGGGACGGCAGGCGGCGAAGGGTGGCCCCGTGGCGCCCTCGCAGTCTGTCGATCTCTCGCAGACCGAGGAGGCGATGGATACGGCCCACTCATAAATGGCGACTATCTCCTTCCTGCAGGCGAACATCAACCACTGCGTCGGAGCTCAGGACAATTTGTTCCAGTGCATGGCGCAGTGGCAGGCGTCGGTTACGGTGATCTCCGATCCGTACTACGTTCGCCCCCGCGACGACTGGGCGAGTGACCTCGACGGCTCAGTTGCGATCGTTACGCAACTGCACGTCCCCGGCTCCGCTCCCTTCGAGAAGGTCTTGAGGGGCCGGGGATGTGTGACGGTCACTTTAGGCGGCATCGCAGTGATCGGGGTGTACTGCCCTCCCAGCAAAACCCTCGCCGACTTCGAGCAACTGCTCTTAGAAATCGGGGGTATGGTGGAAGGGGTGCACCCTGCTCATGTCGTGATTGCCGGAGACTTCAACGCGCACTCGCGTGCTTGGGGATCACCGGACACCGACGATAGAGGAGAAGCGTTGGAAGAGTGGGCGGTGTCTACTGGCGTGGTGCTCCTCAACAGGGGGACGGTGAACACGTTCGTAGGGCCCCAAGGAGGCACATCGATTATTGACCTGACGTTCGCCAGCCCCGCGCTGGCACGCAGGGCGCGCAACTGGAGAGTCTTCGAGGGAGAGGAGAACTTGTCCGATCACCGATATATTCGGTTCGACATTTCCTCCTCGCCCGCGACGGCTGCATGGTCAAGTAATCGTCCCCTTAGCGGTGAAAATCCGCGCTGGCGAGTAGCCACGCTGGATCGGGAGCTGGCTATCGAGGCGGCCATCGTGGAACGGTGGGCTGGTGCCGGCACTACCCATCTGGACGTGGACGCAAAATCGGAGCAGCTCCAGGATTCGCTGACTCGCGTCTGTGACGCGGCTATGAGTAGGGCAAGGCCGGTTCCTCCTCGGAGACAGGTGTACTGGTGGCGCCCGCACCTCGCTGAGCTTCGGCAAGCGAGCTGGGCATCGCAACGCCGGTGCACTCGTGCCCGGGGAAGACGGGTTAGGGACCTGGTCTTGGAAGCGGAGCTTCGCGCTGCGTGGCAGGCCGCCCGTGCGGTCTACAGCGCAGCGATCAAGTCGGCTAAGGAGGAGGCCTGGAGGGAGTGGCTTGAGACACTCGACAGAGATCCATGGGGGCGGCCATACAAGGTCATGAGCCACAAGCTCCGACCGTGGGCGCCCCCACTCACCAGGTCTCTGGAGCCCTCGTTCGTAGGACAAGTGGTCAGCACCCTATTTCCGGCGGCAGACGAATGGGTCCCTCCGACCATGTCGTCACGTAACCAGGAGCCAACAGCGGCGGAGGTCATTCCTCCCGTGTCCGAGGAGGAACTGGAGGTGGCCGTTCTGCGACTCAAGGCGAAGAACGGCGCCCCAGGCCCGGACGGAGTACCTGGACGGCTGATCACCTCGGTGATGCCGATTATCGGGGAGGATACGCGATCCCTCATGACGGAATGTCTGACGGGGGGGAGATTCCCGCGTACTTGGAAGATCGGGAAGCTCGTTCTTCTCGGTAAGAACGGCCGCCCAAAAGAGTCACCGTCGGCCTACCGCCCGATAGTACTGCTTGGCGAGATGAGCAAGCTGTTCGAGCGGGTGATCAGTGCTCGTCTCGTCAGGCACCTGGAGGGGGTAGGACCAGACTTGCACGACGGTCAATTTGGTTTTCGCCGCGGGAGGTCAACCCTAGATGCCATTTCGCACTTGCGGGAACGCGTGGGGGAGGCAGTCGACCAGGGAGAAGTGGTCCTTGCGGTCTCGCTGGATATCGCGAATGCGTTTAACACGCTTCCTTGGGCGACTGTCGCGGAGGCACTTAGGTACCACAAGGTTCCCGAGTACCTTAGGCAAGTGCTCGGGGACTACTTCGTCGGGCGCGCGATCGCGTATCCGTCGCGCGATCGGCTCGTCCGGCGAGAGATGTCATGCGGTGTTCCACAGGGGTCGGTCCTCGGGCCTCTCCTGTGGAACATCGGATTCGACTGGGTCCTGCGCGGTGCAAATCTCCGGGGAGTTGGTATACTTTGTTATGCCGACGATACCCTGGTCACCGCGCGAGCCCCCAATTTTCGCGATGCGGCGGTGCTGGCCACGGCTGGTGTGGCGCAAGTAGTGCGCCGCATCAAGGCGTTAGGGCTCCGGGTGGCTCTCGAAAAATCTGAGGCTCTGTTTTTCCACGGGCCTCGGAGACCTCCACCTGTAGGCGCAAAAATCGTGGTAGGGGGCACCTCCATCGCTGTCGGGTCGAGGATGAAGTATTTAGGACTCGTTCTCGACAGTCGGTGGGGGTTTGTGGAGCACTTTCGGCAACTGGCTCCGAAACTTTTAGCCTACGCCGGAATGCTCGCAAGGCTCCTCCCCAACAAAGGGGGACCTGGTAGTGCGTGCCGTCGCCTGTACGACGGAGTGTTGCGTTCGAAAGCACTGTACGGTGCGCCGATATGGGCAGATGCTCTGAGCGCTCAGAATATGGTCTTGCTGCGGCGCCCGCAGCGAGCCATAGCGCAAAGAGCGGCTCGGGCGTACTGCACGGTGTCGTACGAGGCGGCTTGCGCAATCGCAGCCAGTCTACCGTGGGATCTCGAGGCTGGGGTACTGTCGCAGGTTTACCGGCGAACTACTCTGGTACGAAGGGGCGGGGGTTGGCCAACCGTGGAGGAGATCGAAAGCTGGAGAGCGCAAGCTCGCGACGTTCTCTTCGACAGATGGTCGGCCCGACTAGAGGGGTCCGCGGTGGGGAAGGAACTGGTTTCGGCCATCCAACCCATTCTGCGGCCCTACGTCGAAAGGCGGCACGGGACTCTAACGTTCCACCTTACACAACTCTTAACGGGGCACGGCTGCTTCGGGAAGTACTTGTGGGAGGTGGTCGGCATAGAGCCGGAGCCTACGTGTCGCCACTGTAGCGGTGGGGCTGTGGACACGGCGGAGCATACGCGCGTCGTGTGCACGGCTTGGAGCGGGGAGCGTTCGGCTCTAATAGGTAGTATAGGACAAGACCTCTCGCTGCCGGCCGTGGTTCGAGCCATGGTCGACAGCGAAGAGGGCTGGGCCGCCGTCGTCTCATTCGCTGAGACAGTCATGACGGCAAAACGAGAGACGCTCAGAGAGAGGGAACGTAGCGGTTTGACGCTTCCTCCTCGCCGGCCCACAGCGTCGGGGCGGCGGCGTATGCAGTACGCCAGCCGCCTGGCCTTGGAAGGAGGATCGGGGGATCCACCGACCTAATAATGGCCCCGCGATGTGGCGCCCCTAGTGTTCAGGGGGCGCTAACATGTGACGTTACAGGGGAAGGGCACTGGCCCAACCCCTGGGAGTCGAGCCCGCTCGTTGGGCAACGCCGGCCGGATCGCAGTGAGCAAACGCCTGCCTATCCTGTGATCTGACCTGAAGGCGATGAAGTGGACATCGTGAGGTTTAGTGGGTATGCCCCGAAGAGGTGAGTCCCACATACGGCCTCCAGATACCCCCCATATCGGAGGTAGCATGCCTAATAGCATTCCTCACGTAAAAAAAAAAAAAAAAAAAAAAAAAAACCTAACCTAACCTAACCTAACCTAACCTGGGGCGGGCCCCCGTAAGTGAGCTGTGAGTACGTCCTTGTCGTCCGGCCCTGGACCCCGACCTGACCACCGTAACGGAGTGGCAGGCGGGTGACCGAATCTCTGGCTCGATACTTGAGGGGCATTTAGAGCGATCAGTTACTTCTGAGCTTGCGGTACTTTTCAGTACCAACAAAACGGTGCTTCTCAGCGCCAATACGGTTAGAGGTCGTCTGACATCGGAAACGATGTCTGACGAGTGTTCTGGCCCTCAGGGGGCGGGGAGTGGGACTGAGAGGTCCCGCTCTCCTCTCCGAGGTGCGCGTGACCCTAAGGGGACGGGGAAAGGGGCCGAAAGGCCCCGATCTCCCCTCCTGGGGGCTTTTAACCCTGAGGGGTCGGGGAGAGGGAAAGGTCTCAATCCTCCCTCCCAGGGGTTTGCAAGGAGGCGCGCGTCCTACTGCCTCGTCTAGGCGCTAGGACGCAAACTCTGTCGGAGTCTTCTACCGACACCAGCGTCGGCACGGTGGTGTCTGTCGACTCGCGGCCGTCCTCCCCGGGCAGACTTTGGCGGAAACGCTTAAACTCTGCGTCGGACGGGGACTGCTCCGAGTCGGGAGACCGTGTGGATGCCGCTGAGGTCGGTGGCAAGAAACTGCGCGGTCGTCCCCCGACCACAGGCCAGTATGTCGGCCTGGCGAAAGCCAAGGCCGAGCTCAACCTGGCCAAGGAGCGAGAGCTCCAACTTCGGGCAGAGGAGGAACTGGCGGAGGAGCTGCGGCAGCAGAAGGAGTCATTCCTTCTAAAACCGTACAAACCGCAAACCGAGTCGACCGTGTCAGCTGCTCACCTTCGGGCTGAGGAGTTGACGCAAGCCATAGAGGCAGCCGTAGGGACCGTTCAGACGGTGGCGAAGAAATCGTCCCGTCTGAAGGGTCAATATGTGCGGGACCTCAATCTCGCGGCAAGCTCCATCCTGGAGTACGCTCGCGAGTTGAGGTCTCGCACAGAGTCGGACGAGGTGGCCAGGCTTCAGGCCGAGCTGGTCACCCTCCGAGCTGAAATAGGTGTTTTGAGGGAGCGGGCGGACTCGGCTCCCCTCACTATGAGCCGCGACGAGATCGCCTTTATGGTTGATGCGCGGCTCGAGGGGATACAGGACCGCCTGTTGCCCGAGAAACGGCTCCGTCCTCCGCTTCAGGCGGACATACGTAATGCTGCCGCAGCTGCCTCCGCGTCCTCTTCGGCCATAGGCGTCGAAGAGCCAGCGCTCCCCGCATCGGCGCCCACCGCACCCCCCGCGTCTAAGGCCAAGGCTAAGGCCAAGGCCAAGGCCGCCCGCGGGGCGACACCTGTGGTGACCACACCTGCGGCGTCTACGCCTAAGCAGGCGCCACCTAAGGTGGCCAAACCCGCGGCGTCCGTGCCTGAGCAGGCACAACCTTCGAGGTTGCCTTCAACCTCGGAGACTGCCCCAGGCAACAAAAAAAAGAAGAAAACGAGGAAGAGTGCTGCTGCCAAACAGGCGGCTGCCACTCAACAGCCTCGTCCGCTGCCACCTCCCCCCTTGTCGATGGACGAGGGATGGACTCTGGTGGCCAAGCGGGGCCCCACTAAGCCGGCAGCGAAACCCGCTCCGGCTGTGGCCCCAAAAAAGGCGAGCCCTAAACTCCGCCCCCCGCGTACAGCAGCAGTGGTCATCACCCTGCAGCCTGGCGCGGTGGAGCAGGGCGCAACATATGCGGCCGTCCTTGCGGAGGCGGAAAAATCCATCGATCTCAAAGGCCTAGGGATCGATGGTGTCCGCTTCCGCAAGGCGGCGACGGGGGCACGGATCCTCGAGGTGGCTGGCGCCGGTAACGCCGAAAAGGCGAACGGGCTAGCCACCGAGCTCAAAAAAGTTTTGGGCGACGTGGTCCGCGTGTCTCGACCGGAGAAATGCGCAGAAATGCGCATCTCCGGCCTGGATGACGCGGCCACTAAATCGAAAGTGGCATCGGCCATCGCAGCCGAGGGAGGGTGTGCCACGGAGGCCGTAAAGGTTGGCGAAATCAATCGCCCACCTGGTAGGCTGGGGTCGGTCTGGGTTAAGTGCCCTACCGCCGCAGCCCAAAGGGTGACCGATGGTCGCCGAATCTTGGTCGGGTGGTCGGTCGTCCGACCAACACTCTTAGAGCCCAGACAGCAGCGGTGCTTCCGCTGTCTGGAACCGGGCCACATCGGAGTGAAGTGCACTGTGGGCATTGACCGCAGCGGGCTTTGCTTCAACTGCGGCAAGCCCGGCCATGCGGCCGCAGCGTGCACTGCCGAACCCCACTGTCCGATATGCGCTGTCCGATATGTCCGAAGATGCTTCGTCGCCGGCATCTGTCGAGGACGGACGTGCGTGCGGAGCTCTTTGCTATTTACTTTCCAGTTTTACCTACTTCATTTGTTCGGTTTTTTCTAAAGTTCGGTCCCTCCTGCTCTCTCTTGGGTGTCGGCCCATAAGAGGCAGCGGCCATCTTGTGTTGGTGCAGGATAGTGAGACAGTGACTCGTGGTGCAGTGTAGTGCAATAGTCGGTCCCTCCTGCTTCCTCTTGCGCGGTCGTCCATAAGGGGCGGCGGCCATCTTTGGATTTGTACCGCGAAGAGGAGGACGGAAAACAGTGACAGTGACACTTGTGCGAGTTTGACGCTAACCCGACAGTTGACAGCTGACAGCTGTCATCTCGAGGGCCCAGTGACAGTGACACTTTGTGACGTTTTGCGTTCGTGTTTCTCGCGTCGGCTGACGGCTGACAGCGTAAGGCTGACATCTGACATCTGACAGCTGACAGCTGACAGTGACAGTGACAGTCGACGGAAACCGGTGACAGGTGACAGCAGCAGGGCTGTTCACGGGGCTGGTGTCGTGACAAAGTTCACGAAGTGCGTCTCGAATTACTTCAATACTTTGGCAGACCTCTGTTCGTGCATTGGCGCACAGCATACTACTACTTATACGGGAGCAGAACTTTATGCCATCGGTCCTGAGAGCTAAGTGCAAACTTTTTAAACTTTTTTTCTTTTTTTTTTTTGTGCTCTTTTCGTGTGATCGTGTGTGACTGGATTGGAGGCCCCCTGACCTCCCCCCCCCCCGGATACTCGGTAATACCCCCCCCCAAACTTTTGACATTCGTTAATCTCGGCGAACAGTGGAATAGGGTAGTCGGCGCCCCACCAGGCGAACCCCCCCGCTCCGGGATGGAGGACGACGACCCGGATCGCCGGGAGCGGTACGAGGAGGCGTACCACAGCGAAGGCTCGACGCGCACCGGCGCAGCGTTCAGGCCTCGCAATTCGTTGCTCAGGTCCCCGCCCTCACAGTACGCCTCGCCGTACGGAACCCCCCCCCCTCCCAACCACCATCGGATGCCCCTGTGGCCCCCACGGCCTCTACAGCCAAGCGCCCCCTCACATCACCCGAGGACACCCAGGAGCACGCCCGCAGGAAAACTACCCGCAGACCCGCCCCACTCGCAGACCAGCCGACGCTGGCTATCCCTCCCGCCTCCACGGCACTATCTACATCGGCCCCTCCGTCTTCACCAGTGACGCCAGGTATGGACCTCAAGTCGGCGGACTATGTCGAGTTGGCGGACTACGCGGGTATGGCTACGGTCGGCATCATGGATACGGTCCGGTCCAAAACATCGAAGCTGAACAAGGACGAGATAGCTGTGATCGGGCAGCACGTGGCCATGGCGGGTTCGCTAATAACCACCCTCATCGCACGGCTGGCAGCTGCGGAGCAGCGCGCTGTGGTGGCTGAGGAGCGCATGAAGTCTCAAGACCAACCAGGACCCCGTTATGGCACCAAGTCTGCGGCACCCGCCACGCACTCGTACGCCAGCATGCTGAAACTCGGCCGGCACGAAGAGCCGAAGGAAATCCCGACGCGCCCGGGTCCGGTCATTGCGGTCTACCCTGCTGAAGACCAACGGGATATCTTTAAAACTGCAGCCGAGACCAAGGTCGCGCTTAAGCTGGCCGTAAAGCCAGCGGAGATTGGTGTCCGTATACACGGAATGCGGCCGTGCGGTAACAGTGGGGTCATAATCCAGACGGGGTCGACCTCTGCGGCAGAGGCACTAAAAAAGGCTATCCCTCCCACTCTACGCGTCGAGGAGCCGAAGGATCGGCAGCCCCTGATCTCCCTGACTGGGGCAGACGGCGAGCAGGATTTTGAGACGCTACGAAAGGAACTGTGGGAGCAGAACCTGCATGACAGCGCATGGACTGAAGAAGCACTGGGTAAGCAGTTACGAGGACTGTACCGCCGTAGCCGACGTAACGGCAGATGCATGTGGGTATGCCAGGCAAGCTCCGCCCTTCGCAAAGCCCTGGTCGACATGGGACGAGCCTACATAGGATGGGAGGTGGTTGAAATTAATGACTTCGTGGGTGTCACGTGCTGCCGCAAGTGTCAGCAGTACGGGCACCCAGAGAAGTACTGCCGCGCCAAGGTGACCACCTGCGGACTCTGCGGCGACGACGGCCACAAGAACGAAGAATGCCAGACGGAGAGGAGGTGCTGTGCCACCTGTAAGAAGTTCGGGCGGAAGGGTGCATCGGACCACTCCACCAACTCCCGAGACTGCCCAGCCAGGAGATACGCCGAAGAACGGGAACTAACAAGAATTAATTATGGCTAGAAAACCCGTAGGAACACTCAGGATTGGACAGCTGAACCTGCAGGGCGCAGCTGACGCCACCGCGGAGCTCCCGCTAATAGCCAGGGAATGGGACCTGGACCTGATCCTGGTGCAGGAGCCGTACGTGTCCGGGGATCCTGCCCGGTGTGTCGCCCAGACTCTTCTGCTGCCGGACGGCAAGGACAGCATGGCCGCCATTTTCTCACCGCGCCTAGATAATACGATCTGCATCCTCTCGCACCTGTCGAATAGCCACTGCATCGCGGCGAACATCGGGTTTGGCCACGGACACGGGATCACGGTCGTGAGTGCCTATTTTCAGCACTCGCAGCAGGCAGGCCCTCACCTGGAACAACTAGGACGGATCCTGGACCGAACGCGCGGGAACAACGTGCTAATATGTGCCGACCTCAACACTCACTCACCGCTGTGGCACTCCCAGCCACGGCACTACTCAGGGAGAGGGCATGAAGTCAACCGCCGACGGGAGGAGGTAGAGGCCTTCATTGCCAGCCGCAACCTCACCATTCACAACAGAGAGGGACAACCCCCCACCTTCTCCACCGTCAACGGGGAATCTTACATTGACGTAACCCTGTCTACTCGTGGTGCTGAGATATCTGACTGGAGAGTCTGCCCGAACGCCAGCTCCTCAGACCACAGGCTGATAGTGGCCACCATCACCGCAGGACACACACACCACCAGCCGCCACCACATGCGGCACTGTCGGGAGAACCAAAGAGGTTTCGGGAGCGCGGTGCAAACTGGGAACTCTTCCAAACTCGGGTCCACGAGCTGGTGGGTCGGCTTGACTGGACACGGGGGGCAGATAGGGTCTGCTCCGACTTCACTAGCCTAGTGGGTTGTGCGGCGGAGGCCGCACTGGGCTCAGTCAATAGCAGGAAACGAGCCAAGGGCCACGAATGGTGGACCCCGGCTCTCGACGTGGCGCGCAAGGCGCACAACAAAGCGCGCCGGGCCTGGCAAACAGCCAGGAAGCGCGACCTACCCGAGGCCCTTCTGGCCTCGGCTAAATCGAGTGTAAGCGAGCACCGGCGCCGCTATAGGCTACTAATGGAGAAAGCGCAAACCGACTTTTTTAGGGATCTGGCCGACTCTGGCAACTCGGACCCATGGGGGCTCGCTTATCGGGCGGCGACCGGCAGACACCGTCCTGCACCAAACATCATCAATGCGGTTAAGTACCTAGAGGAACTCCCGGGGGACGTGGGGGCCGCCATGACCAACCTTGTCTACTCCTTGTGCCCGGACGACAATGTCTCAATAGATACTACCTACCATCGACAGGTTAGGGTCCTGGCGGCCTGCACCCCCTCGGGCCGGGACGCGCTTCCTCTGTCACGTCAGGAGGTGTGGGAGCTAGTCAAGAATCTTCCTAACACTGCTCCGGGAATCGATGGAATTTCTGCCCGCATGGTCAAACATGTGTGGCACGCAGCTAGCTCCGAGCTAACGCGAATTTTCGGCCTCTGCGTTGAGGAGGGCACTTTTCCGGGTGCGTGGAAGGACGGCCGGCTTGCGGTACTTCCGAAAGGAAATGGTAAGCCGCTGTCCGATCCCAAAGCGTACCGCCCCATCACGCTACTTCCCGTTCTGGGCAAAATCCTGGAGCGGGTAATGCTCAAGTGTGCGCCGAGCATCCAGCGCAATCAATCTCCCTGCCAGCACGGATTCACAACAGGTCGTTCGACTCTCACGGCTCTCCAGTCCATTCAGGACACTGCCAAAAACAGCACTAGCAAATACGTTCAGGCTGTCTTCCTGGACATTTCGGGGGCGTTCGACAACGCATGGTGGCCAATGATCCTCCTAAAGGCAAAGAATGGGGGATGCCCACCTAATGTATACCGCATGCTCATTTCGTATTTCTCGCATCGTAGGGTTGGCCTTTTCGTGGGGGACAGGGCCGTGTGGAAGACATCCACAATGGGCTGCCCGCAGGGCTCGGTGTTGGGCCCAACTCTCTGGAACGTCTTAATGGACGACCTGTTTCGGCTCCCATACCCAGACGGAGTCAAACTGGTCGCCTACGCTGATGATGTAACGATCCTCATCGAGTCCAATTCACGCGCCGGCGTCGAGGCATCGGCCTCACGTGCCATGGTCCTGATATCGGAATGGGGTGAGCGCAATCGCCTTGGCTTCTCACCCTCCAAGTCATTCTCTATGACCATGAAGGGAAAGATGCCAGGCCGCCCCCCGACGATCAGGCTCGATGGGGTCTCAGTCAAAAGCGTACAGTCGACCAGGGTTCTGGGTGTGGTACTCGACTCAGGCCTCAGCTTCAGGGAGCATGCGGTATCCATTGGGGAGAGAGCCGCCGCGGCCCTTGGTAGGATGGCTCGCGTCTCCACCGCCTCCTGGGGCCTTCGTTACCGAGCCCTTAAGCTCCTTTACCAGGGCACCTACTCCGCGATTGTCACGTACGCGGCAGGTTGCTGGTGGAGGCGCGTGTCAGCCTATGTGGTTCGCAGCGCTCTACTTAGGACGCAACGCCCAGCATTAATATTGCTAACCAAATGTTACCGGTCGGTTAGCTCCGCAGCTCTGCCGGTGCTGGCGGGGGTCCTACCCGCTGACTTAGCGGTGATACGTGCTGGAAGGATAGATGATATCCGTCACCTCAACCGGGACGAGTTCACAACGGGAAGGAAACAAATTTCGGAGGAGACGGTTGCCTCATGGCAGCTGAGATGGGAAGAGGAGGATAAGGGTAGGGACCTCCATCGGTTCTTCCCGGACGTGTTGGCTCGCCTAAAAGCTACATGGGTCGAGCCTGACTATAAAGTCTCACAGCTTCTGACAGGACACGGAGCATTTAGGAAAAGGCTGCATGACATGGCGCTGGTGCGGTCGCCGGCGTGCACCTGCGACGCGGAAGTCGAGGAGACCTTGGACCACGTCCTGTGGAACTGCCCCCTCTACAGTGATGACCGGGAACGCCTGCTCGATGCGATCACGAGGGAAGAGGAGGGACCGGTGTACTATCGCGACCTCGTCTCCTCGGAGGCAAACTTCCGGCAGTTTCGATCCTTTGCGTACAAGTGGCACGCGCGTCGTAGCCAAATTGACGACAACCTGGTGGCGTAATTACCAACATAGGACCCGAGCGGGCGGCGAAGCCGTACTGTGTTGTGGGCCGCAACTGCGGCATCTCGCTTGTAGCCGCCCCTGAATGGGGAGAGGGCCGGGACAAAAAATTTGTGGGAGTCAAGATCGTGCGCGCCCGAAAGAGCCTTCGCAAGTAAGGCGCGCACCTCCCGTGATTCGGTCTTAATAGCCAAGAGGCTGGGAAGACCATGGGCAGGAGGAGGATGTCCGATATGCGCGGCAGGGGGCAAGGCATCTGGTCACCGGCTGGGCAGCAAAGACTGCGCAGCGGGTGACCAGAAGCGGGGCAAGCGACCCCAGGGACGGCAGGCGGCGAAGGGTGGCCCCGTGGCGCCCTCGCAGTCTGTCGATCTCTCGCAGACCGAGGAGGCGATGGATACGGCCCACTCATAAATGGCGACTATCTCCTTCCTGCAGGCGAACATCAACCACTGCGTCGGAGCTCAGGACAATTTGTTCCAGTGCATGGCGCAGTGGCAGGCGTCGGTTACGGTGATCTCCGATCCGTACTACGTTCGCCCCCGCGACGACTGGGCGAGTGACCTCGACGGCTCAGTTGCGATCGTTACGCAACTGCACGTCCCCGGCTCCGCTCCCTTCGAGAAGGTCTTGAGGGGCCGGGGATGTGTGACGGTCACTTTAGGCGGCATCGCAGTGATCGGGGTGTACTGCCCTCCCAGCAAAACCCTCGCCGACTTCGAGCAACTGCTCTTAGAAATCGGGGGTATGGTGGAGGGGGTGCACCCCGCTCATGTCGTGATTGCCGGAGATTTCAACGCACACTCGCGTGCTTGGGGATCACCGGACACCGACGATAGAGGAGAAGCGTTGGAAGAGTGGGCGGTGTCTACTGGCGTGGTGCTCCTCAACAGGGGGACGGTGAACACGTTCGTAGGGCCCCAAGGAGGCACATCGATTATAGACCTGACGTTCGCCAGCCCCGCGCTGGCACGCAGGGCGCGTAACTGGAGAGTCTTCGAGGGAGAGGAGAACTTGTCCGATCACCGATATATTCGGTTCGACATTTCCTCCTCGCCCGCGACGGCTGCATGGTCAAGTAACCGTCCCCTTAGCGGAGAGAATCCGCGCTGGCGAGTAGCCACGCTGGATCGGGAGCTGGCTATCGAGGCGGCCATCGTGGAACGGTGGGCTGGTGCCGGCACTACCCATCTGGACGTGGACGCAAAATCGGAGCAGCTCCAGGATTCGCTGACTCGCGTCTGTGACGCGGCTATGAGTAGGGCAAGGCCGGTTCCTCCTCGGAGACAGGTGTACTGGTGGCGCCCGCACCTCGCTGAGCTTCGGCAAGCGAGCTGGGCATCGCAACGCCGGTACACTCGTGCCCGGGGAAGACGGGTTAGGGACCTGGTCTTGGAAGCGGAGCTTCGCGCTGCGTGGCAGGCCGCCCGTGCGGTCTACAGCGCAGCGATCAAGTCGGCTAAGGAGGAGGCCTGGAGGGAGTGGCTTGAGACACTCGACAGAGATCCATGGGGGCGGCCATACAAGGTCATGAGCCACAAGCTCCGACCGTGGGCGCCCCCACTCACCAGGTCTCTGGAGCCCTCGTTCGTAGGACAAGTGGTCAGCACCCTATTTCCGGCGGCAGACGAATGGGTCCCTCCGACCATGTCGTCACGTAACCAGGAGCCAACAGCGGCGGAGGTCACTCCTCCCGTGTCCGAGGAGGAACTGGAGGTGGCCGTTCTGCGACTCAAGGCGAAGAACGGCGCCCCAGGCCCGGACGGAGTACCTGGACGGCTGATCACCTCGGTGATGCCGATTATCGGGGAGGATACGCGATCCCTCATGACGGAATGTCTGACGGGGGGGAGATTCCCGCGTACTTGGAAGATCGGGAAGCTCGTTCTTCTCGGTAAGAACGGCCGCCCAAAAGAGTCACCGTCGGCCTACCGCCCGATAGTACTGCTTGGCGAGATGAGCAAGCTGTTCGAGCGGGTGATCAGTGCTCGTCTCGTCAAGCACCTGGAGGGGGTAGGACCAGACTTGCACGACGGTCAATTTGGTTTTCGCCGCGGGAGGTCAACCCTAGATGCCATTTCGCACTTGCGGGAACGCGTGGGGGAGGCAGTCGACCAGGGAGAAGTGGTCCTTGCGGTCTCGCTGGATATCGCGAATGCGTTTAACACGCTTCCTTGGGCGACTGTCGCGGAGGCACTTAGGTACCACAAGGTTCCCGAGTACCTTAGGCAAGTGCTCGGGGACTACTTCGTCGGGCGCGCGATCGCGTATCCGTCGCGCGATCGGCTCGTCCGGCGAGAGATGTCATGCGGTGTTCCACAGGGGTCGGTCCTCGGGCCTCTCCTGTGGAACATCGGATTCGACTGGGTCCTGCGCGGTGCAAATCTCCGGGGAGTTGGTATACTTTGTTATGCCGACGATACCCTGGTCACCGCGCGGGCCCCCAATTTTCGCGATGCGGCGGTGCTGGCCACGGCTGGTGTGGCGCAAGTAGTGCGCCGCATCAAGGCGTTAGGGCTCCGGGTGGCTCTCGAAAAATCTGAGGCTCTGTTTTTCCACGGGCCTCGGAGACCTCCACCTGTAGGCGCAAAAATCGTGGTAGGGGGCACCTCCATCGCTGTCGGGTCGAGGATGAAGTATTTAGGACTCGTTCTCGACAGTCGGTGGGGGTTTGTGGAGCACTTTCGGCAACTGGCTCCGAAACTTTTAGCCTACGCCGGAATGCTCGCAAGGCTCCTCCCCAACAAAGGGGGACCGGGTAGTGCGTGCCGTCGCCTGTACGACGGAGTGTTGCGTTCGAAAGCACTGTACGGTGCGCCGATATGGGCAGATGCTCTGAGCGCTCAGAATATGGTCTTGCTGCGGCGCCCGCAGCGAGCCATAGCGCAAAGAGCGGCTCGGGCGTACTGTACGGTGTCGTACGAGGCGGCTTGCGCAATCGCAGCCAGTCTACCGTGGGATCTCGAGGCGGGGGTACTGTCGCAGGTTTACCGGCGAAGTACTCTGGTACGCAGGGGCGGGGGTTGGCCAACCATGGAGGAGATCGGAACTTGGAGAGCGCAAGCTCGCGACGTTCTCTTCGAAAGGTGGTCGACCCGACTAGAGGGGTCCGCGGTGGGGAAGGAACTGGTTTCGGCCATCCAACCCATTCTGCGGCCCTACGTCGAAAGGCGGCACGGGACTCTAACGTTCCACCTTACACAACTCTTAACGGGGCACGGCTGCTTCGGGAAGTACTTGTGGGAGGTGGTCGGCATCGAGCCGGAGCCTACGTGTCGCCACTGTAGCGGTGGGGCTGTGGACACGGCGGAGCATACGCGCGTCGTGTGCACGGCTTGGAGCGGGGAGCGTTCGGCTCTAATAGGTAGTATAGGACAAGACCTCTCGCTGCCGGCCGTGGTTCGCGCCATGGTCGACAGCGAAGAGGGCTGGGCCGCCGTCGTCTCATTCGCTGAGACAGTCATGACGGCAAAACGAGAGACGCTCAGAGAGAGGGAACGTAGCGGTTTGACGCTTCCTCCTCGCCGGCCCACAGCGTCGGGGCGGCGGCGTATGCAGTACGCCAGCCGCCTGGCCTTGGAAGGAGGATCGGGGGATCCACCGACCTAATAATGGCCCCGCGATGTGGCGCCCCTAGTGTTCAGGGGGCGCTAACATGTGACGTTACAGGGGAAGGGCACTGGCCCAACCCCTGGGAGTCGAGCCCGCTCGTTGGGCAACGCCGGCCGGATCGCAGTGAGCAAACGCCTGCCTATCCTGTGATCTGACCTGAAGGCGATGAAGTGGACATCGTGAGGTTTAGTGGGTATGCCCCTAAGAGGTGAGTCCCACATACGGCCTCCAGATACCCCCCATATCGGAGGTAGCATGCCTAATAGCATTCCTCACGTAAAAAAAAAAAAAAAAAAAAAAAAAAACCTAACCTAACCTGGGGATGGTCAAGTAATCGTCCCCTTAGCGGTGAAAATCCGCGCTGGCGAGTAGCCACGCTGGATCGGGAGCTGGCTATCGAGGCGGCCATCGTGGAACGGTGGGCTGGTGCCGGCACTACCCATCTGGACGTGGACGCAAAATCGGAGCAGCTCCAGGATTCGCTGACTCGCGTCTGTGACGCGGCTATGAGTAGGGCAAGGCCGGTTCCTCCTCGGAGACAGGTGTACTGGTGGCGCCCGCACCTCGCTGAGCTTCGGCAAGCGAGCTGGGCATCGCAACGCCGGTACACTCGTGCCCGGGGAAGACGGGTTAGGGACCTGGTCTTGGAAGCGGAGCTTCGCGCTGCGTGGCAGGCCGCCCGTGCGGTCTACAGCGCAGCGATCAAGTCGGCTAAGGAGGAGGCCTGGAGGGAGTGGCTTGAGACACTCGACAGAGATCCATGGGGGCGGCCATACAAGGTCATGAGCCACAAGCTCCGACCGTGGGCGCCCCCACTCACCAGGTCTCTGGAGCCCTCGTTCGTAGGACAAGTGGTCAGCACCCTATTTCCGGCGGCAG
The DNA here is from genome assembly GCA_946251805.1 of Cybosia mesomella. Classification (NCBI taxonomy): domain Eukaryota; kingdom Metazoa; phylum Arthropoda; class Insecta; order Lepidoptera; family Erebidae; genus Cybosia; species Cybosia mesomella. The sequence goes on along the minus strand of OX276396.1, from coordinate 36,926,170 downwards.
ACGAATGGGTCCCTCCGACCATGTCGTCACGTAACCAGGAGCCAACAGCGGCGACGCAACGGCAACTGGAGGTGGCCGTTCTGCGACTCAAGGCGAAGAACGGCGCCCCAGGCCCGGACGGAGTACCTGGACGGCTGATCACCTCGGTGATGCCGATTATCGGGGAGGATACGCGATCCCTCATGACGGAATGTCTGACGGGGGGGAGATTCCCGCGTACTTGGAAGATCGGGAAGCTCGTTCTTCTCGGTAAGAACGGCCGCCCAAAAGAGTCACCGTCGGCCTACCGCCCGATAGTACTGCTTGGCGAGATGAGCAAGCTGTTCGAGCGGGTGATCAGTGCTCGTCTCGTCAAGCACCTGGAGGGGGTAGGACCAGACTTGCACGACGGTCAATTTGGTTTTCGCCGCGGGAGGTCAACCCTAGATGCCATTTCGCACTTGCGGGAACGCGTGGGGGAGGCAGTCGACCAGGGAGAAGTGGTCCTTGCGGTCTCGCTGGATATCGCGAATGCGTTTAACACGCTTCCTTGGGCGACTGTCGCGGAGGCACTTAGGTACCACAAGGTTCCCGAGTACCTTAGGCAAGTGCTCGGGGACTACTTCGTCGGGCGCGCGATCGCGTATCCGTCGCGCGATCGGCTCGTCCGGCGAGAGATGTCATGCGGTGTTCCACAGGGGTCGGTCCTCGGGCCTCTCCTGTGGAACATCGGATTCGACTGGGTCCTGCGCGGTGCAAATCTCCGGGGAGTTGGTATACTTTGTTATGCCGACGATACCCTGGTCACCGCGCGGGCCCCCAATTTTCGCGATGCGGCGGTGCTGGCCACGGCTGGTGTGGCGCAAGTAGTGCGCCGCATCAAGGCGTTAGGGCTCCGGGTGGCTCTCGAAAAATCTGAGGCTCTGTTTTTCCACGGGCCTCGGAGACCTCCACCTGTAGGCGCAAAAATCGTGGTAGGGGGCACCTCCATCGCTGTCGGGTCGAGGATGAAGTATTTAGGACTCGTTCTCGACAGTCGGTGGGGGTTTGTGGAGCACTTTCGGCAACTGGCTCCGAAACTTTTAGCCTACGCCGGAATGCTCGCAAGGCTCCTCCCCAACAAAGGGGGACCGGGTAGTGCGTGCCGTCGCCTGTACGACGGAGTGTTGCGTTCGAAAGCACTGTACGGTGCGCCGATATGGGCAGATGCTCTGAGCGCTCAGAATATGGTCTTGCTGCGGCGCCCGCAGCGAGCCATAGCGCAAAGAGCGGCTCGGGCGTACTGTACGGTGTCGTACGAGGCGGCTTGCGCAATCGCAGCCAGTCTACCGTGGGATCTCGAGGCGGGGGTACTGTCGCAGGTTTACCGGCGAAGTACTCTGGTACGCAGGGGCGGGGGTTGGCCAACCATGGAGGAGATCGGAACTTGGAGAGCGCAAGCTCGCGACGTTCTCTTCGAAAGGTGGTCGACCCGACTAGAGGGGTCCGCGGTGGGGAAGGAACTGGTTTCGGCCATCCAACCCATTCTGCGGCCCTACGTCGAAAGGCGGCACGGGACTCTAACGTTCCACCTTACACAACTCTTAACGGGGCACGGCTGCTTCGGGAAGTACTTGTGGGAGGTGGTCGGCATCGAGCCGGAGCCTACGTGTCGCCACTGTAGCGGTGGGGCTGTGGACACGGCGGAGCATACGCGCGTCGTGTGCACGGCTTGGAGCGGGGAGCGTTCGGCTCTAGTAGGTAAGATAGGACAAGACCTCTCGCTGCCGGCCGTGGTTCGCGCCATGGTCGACAGCGAAGAGGGCTGGGCCGCCGTCGTCTCATTCGCTGAGACAGTCATGACGGCAAAACGAGAGACGCTCAGAGAGAGGGAGCGTAGCGGTTTGACGCTTCCTCCTCGTCGGCCCACAGCGTCGGGGCGGCGGCGTATGCAGTACGCCAGCCGCCTGGCCTTGGAAGGAGGATCGGGGGATCCACCGACCTAATAATGGCCCCGCGATGTGGCGCCCCTAGTGTTCAGGGGGCGCTAACATGTGACGTTACAGGGGAAGGGCACTGGCCCAACCCCTGGGAGTCGAGCCCGCTCGCTGGGCAACGCCGGCCGGATCGCAGTGAGCAAACGCCTGCCTATCCTGTGATCTGACCTGAAGGCGATGAAGTGGACATCGTGAGGTTTAGTGGGTATGCCCCGAAGAGGTGAGTCCCACATACGGCCTCCAGATACCCCCCATATCGGAGGTAGCATGCCTAATAGCATTCCTCACGTAAAAAAAAAAAAAAAAACCTAACCTAACCTAACCTAACCTAACCTGGGGCGGGCCCCCGTAAGTGAGCTTTGAGTACGTCCTTGTCGTCCGGCCCTGGACCCCGACCTGACCACCGTAACGGAGTGGCAGGCGGGTGACCGAATCTCTGGCTCGATACTTGAGGGGCATTTAGAGCGATCAGTTACTTCTGAGCTTGCGGTACTTTTCAGTACCAACAAAACGGTGCTTCTCAGCGCCAATACGGTTAGACGTCGTCTGACATCGGAAACGATGTCTGACGAGTGTTCTGGCCCTCAGGGGGCGGGGAGTGGGACTGAGAGGTCCCGCTCTCCTCTCCGAGGTGCGCGTGACCCTAAGGGGGCGGGGAAAGGGGCCGAAAGGCCCCGATCTCCCCTCCTGGGGGCTTTTAACCCTGAGGGGTCGGGGAGAGGGACCGAAAGGTCTCAATCCTCCCTCCCAGGGGTTTGCAAGGAGGCGCGCGTCCTACTGCCTCGTCTAGGCTCTAGGACGCAAACTCTGTCGGAGTCTTCCACCGACACCAGCGTCGGCACGGTGGTGTCTGTCGACTCGCGGCCGTCCTCCCCGGGCAGACTTTGGCGGAAACGCGCAAACTCTGCGTCGGACGGGGACTGCTCCGAGTCGGGAGACCGAGTGGATGCCGCTGAGGTCGGTGGCAAGAAACTGCGTGGTCGACCCCCGACCACAGGCCAGTATGTCGGCCTGGCGAAAGCCAAGGCCGAGCTCAACCTGGCCAAGGAGCGAGAGCTCCAACTTCGGGCAGAGGAGGAACTGGCGGAGGAGCTGCGGCAGCAGAAGGAGTCATTCCTTCTAAAACCGAGCAAACCGCAACAACTGGCGACCGTGTCATCTGCTCACCTACGGGCTGAGGAGTTGACACAGGCCATAGAGGCAGCTGTAGGGACCGTTCAGACGGTGGCGAAAAAGTCGTCACGTCTGAAGGGTCAATATGTGCGGGACCTCAATCTCGCGGCAAGCTCCATCCTGGAGTACGCCCGCGAGTTGAGGTCTCGCACAGAGTCGGACGAGGTGGCCAGGCTTCAGGCCGAGCTGGTCACCCTCCGTGCCGAAATAGGAGTTTTGAGGGAGCGGGCGGACTCGGCTCCCCTCACTATGAGTCGCGACGAGATCGCGTTCATGGTCGACGCGCGGCTCGAGGGGATACAGGACCGCCTGTTACCCGAAAAACGGCTCCGTCCTCCGCTTCAGGCGGACATACGGAATGCCGCCGCTGCTGCCTCCGCATCCTCTTCTGCCATAGGCGTAGAAGAGCCAGCGCTCCCCGCGTCTGCGCCCACCGCAACCCCCGCGTCTAAGGCCAAGGCTAAGGCCAAGGCCAAGGCCGCACGCGGGGCGACACCTGTGGTGGCCACACCTGAGGCGTCTACGCCTAAGCAGGCGCCACCTAAGGTGGCCAAACCCGCGGCGTCCGTGCCTGAGCAGGCACAACCTTCGAGGTTGCCTTCAACCTCGGAGACTGCCCCAGGCAATAAAAAAAAGAAGAAGACGAGGAAGAGTGCTGCTGCCAAACAGGCAGCTGCCGCTCAACAACCTCGTCCGCTGCCACCTCCCCCCTCGTCGATGGACGAGGGATGGACTGTGGTGGCGAAGCGGGGCCCGACTAAACCGGCAGCGAAACCCGCTCCGGCTGTGGCCCCAAAAAAGGCGAGCCCTAAACTCCGACCCCCGCGTACAGCAGCAGTGGTCATCACCCTGCAGCCAGGCGCGGCGGAGCAGGGCGCAACATATGCGGCCGTCCTTGCGGAGGCGGAAAAATCCATCGATCTCAAAGGCCTAGGGATCGATGGTGTCCGCTTCCGCAAGGCGGCGACGGGGGCACGGATCCTCGAGGTGGCTGGCGCCGGTAACGCCGAAAAGGCGAACGGGCTAGCCACCGAGCTCAAAAAAGTTTTGGGCGACGTGGTCCGCGTATCCCGACCGGAGAAATGTGCAGAACTGCGCATCTCCGGCCTGGATGATGCGGCCACTAAGGAGAAAATTGCATCGGCCATCGCAGCCGAGGGTGGGTGTGCCGTAGAGGCCGTGAAGGTTGGCGAGATTAATCGCCCAACTGGTAGGCTGGGATCGGTCTGGCTTAAGTGCCCTACCGCCGCAGCCCAAAGGGTGACCGATGGTCGCCGAATCTTGGTCGGGTGGTCGGTCGTCCGACCTACACTCTTAGAGCCCAGACAGCAGCGGTGTTTCCGCTGTCTGGAACCGGGCCACATCGGAGTGAAGTGCACTGTGGGCATTGACCGCAGCGGGCTTTGCTTCAACTGCGGCAAGCCCGGCCATGCGGCCGCAGCGTGCACTGCCGAACCCCACTGTCCGATATGCGCGGCAGGGGGCAAGGCGTCTGGTCACCGGCTGGGCAGCAAAGACTGCGCAGCGGGTGACCAGAAGCGGGGCAAGCGACCCCAGGGACAGCAGGCGGCGAAGGGTGGCCCCGTGGCGCCCTCGCAGTCTGTCGATCTCTCGCAGACCGAGGAGGCGATGGATACGGCCCACTCATAAATGGCGACTATCTCCTTCCTGCAGGCGAACATCAACCACTGCGTCGGAGCTCAGGACAATTTGTTCCAGTGCATGGCGCAGTGGCAGGCGTCGGTTACGGTGATCTCCGATCCGTACTACGTTCGCCCCCGCGACGACTGGGCGAGTGACCTCGACGGCTCAGTTGCGATCGTTACGCAACTGCACGTCCCCGGCTCCGCTCCCTTCGAGAAGGTCTTGAGGGGCCGGGGATGTGTGACGGTCACTTTAGGCGGCATCGCAGTGATCGGGGTGTACTGCCCTCCCAGCAAAACCCTCGCCGACTTCGAGCAACTGCTCTTAGAAATCGGGGGTATGGTGGAAGGGGTGCACCCTGCTCATGTCGTGATTGCCGGAGACTTCAACGCGCACTCGCGTGCTTGGGGATCACCGGACACCGACGATAGAGGAGAAGCGTTGGAAGAGTGGGCGGTGTCTACTGGCGTGGTGCTCCTCAACAGGGGGACGGTGAACACGTTCGTAGGGCCCCAAGGAGGCACATCGATTATTGACCTGACGTTCGCCAGCCCCGCGCTGGCACGCAGGGCGCGCAACTGGAGAGTCTTCGAGGGAGAGGAGAACTTGTCCGATCACCGATATATTCGGTTCGACATTTCCTCCTCGCCCGCGACGGCTGCATGGTCAAGTAATCGTCCCCTTAGCGGTGAAAATCCGCGCTGGCGAGTAGCCACGCTGGATCGGGAGCTGGCTATCGAGGCGGCCATCGTGGAACGGTGGGCTGGTGCCGGCACTACCCATCTGGACGTGGACGCAAAATCGGAGCAGCTCCAGGATTCGCTGACTCGCGTCTGTGACGCGGCTATGAGTAGGGCAAGGCCGGTTCCTCCTCGGAGACAGGTGTACTGGTGGCGCCCGCACCTCGCTGAGCTTCGGCAAGCGAGCTGGGCATCGCAACGCCGGTACACTCGTGCCCGGGGAAGACGGGTTAGGGACCTGGTCTTGGAAGCGGAGCTTCGCGCTGCGTGGCAGGCCGCCCGTGCGGTCTACAGCGCAGCGATCAAGTCGGCTAAGGAGGAGGCCTGGAGGGAGTGGCTTGAGACACTCGACAGAGATCCATGGGGGCGGCCATACAAGGTCATGAGCCACAAGCTCCGACCGTGGGCGCCCCCACTCACCAGGTCTCTGGAGCCCTCGTTCGTAGGACAAGTGGTCAGCACCCTATTTCCGGCGGCAGACGAATGGGTCCCTCCGACCATGTCGTCACGTAACCAGGAGCCAACAGCGGCGGAGGTCATTCCTCCCGTGTCCGAGGAGGAACTGGAGGTGGCCGTTCTGCGACTCAAGGCGAAGAACGGCGCCCCAGGCCCGGACGGAGTACCTGGACGGCTGATCACCTCGGTGATGCCGATTATCGGGGAGGATACGCGATCCCTCATGACGGAATGTCTGACGGGGGGGAGATTCCCGCGTACTTGGAAGATCGGGAAGCTCGTTCTTCTCGGTAAGAACGGCCGCCCAAAAGAGTCACCGTCGGCCTACCGCCCGATAGTACTGCTTGGCGAGATGAGCAAGCTGTTCGAGCGGGTGATCAGTGCTCGTCTCGTCAAGCACCTGGAGGGGGTAGGACCAGACTTGCACGACGGTCAATTTGGTTTTCGCCGCGGGAGGTCAACCCTAGATGCCATTTCGCACTTGCGGGAACGCGTGGGGGAGGCAGTCGACCAGGGAGAAGTGGTCCTTGCGGTCTCGCTGGATATCGCGAATGCGTTTAACACGCTTCCTTGGGCGACTGTCGCGGAGGCACTTAGGTACCACAAGGTTCCCGAGTACCTTAGGCAAGTGCTCGGGGACTACTTCGTCGGGCGCGCGATCGCGTATCCGTCGCGCGATCGGCTCGTCCGGCGAGAGATGTCATGCGGTGTTCCACAGGGGTCGGTCCTCGGGCCTCTCCTGTGGAACATCGGATTCGACTGGGTCCTGCGCGGTGCAAATCTCCGGGGAGTTGGTATACTTTGTTATGCCGACGATACCCTGGTCACCGCGCGGGCCCCCAATTTTCGCGATGCGGCGGTGCTGGCCACGGCTGGTGTGGCGCAAGTAGTGCGCCGCATCAAGGCGTTAGGGCTCCGGGTGGCTCTCGAAAAATCTGAGGCTCTGTTTTTCCACGGGCCTCGGAGACCTCCACCTGTAGGCGCAAAAATCGTGGTAGGGGGCACCTCCATCGCTGTCGGGTCGAGGATGAAGTATTTAGGACTCGTTCTCGACAGTCGGTGGGGGTTTGTGGAGCACTTTCGGCAACTGGCTCCGAAACTTTTAGCCTACGCCGGAATGCTCGCAAGGCTCCTCCCCAACAAAGGGGGACCGGGTAGTGCGTGCCGTCGCCTGTACGACGGAGTGTTGCGTTCGAAAGCACTGTACGGTGCGCCGATATGGGCAGATGCTCTGAGCGCTCAGAATATGGTCTTGCTGCGGCGCCCGCAGCGAGCCATAGCGCAAAGAGCGGCTCGGGCGTACTGTACGGTGTCGTACGAGGCGGCTTGCGCAATCGCAGCCAGTCTACCGTGGGATCTCGAGGCGGGGGTACTGTCGCAGGTTTACCGGCGAAGTACTCTGGTACGCAGGGGCGGGGGTTGGCCAACCATGGAGGAGATCGGAACTTGGAGAGCGCAAGCTCGCGACGTTCTCTTCGAAAGGTGGTCGACCCGACTAGAGGGGTCCGCGGTGGGGAAGGAACTGGTTTCGGCCATCCAACCCATTCTGCGGCCCTACGTCGAAAGGCGGCACGGGACTCTAACGTTCCACCTTACACAACTCTTAACGGGGCACGGCTGCTTCGGGAAGTACTTGTGGGAGGTGGTCGGCATCGAGCCGGAGCCTACGTGTCGCCACTGTAGCGGTGGGGCTGTGGACACGGCGGAGCATACGCGCGTCGTGTGCACGGCTTGGAGCGGGGAGCGTTCGGCTCTAGTAGGTAAGATAGGACAAGACCTCTCGCTGCCGGCCGTGGTTCGCGCCATGGTCGACAGCGAAGAGGGCTGGGCCGCCGTCGTCTCATTCGCTGAGACAGTCATGACGGCAAAACGAGAGACGCTCAGAGAGAGGGAGCGTAGCGGTTTGACGCTTCCTCCTCGTCGGCCCACAGCGTCGGGGCGGCGGCGTATGCAGTACGCCAGCCGCCTGGCCTTGGAAGGAGGATCGGGGGATCCACCGACCTAATAATGGCCCCGCGATGTGGCGCCCCTAGTGTTCAGGGGGCGCTAACATGTGACGTTACAGGGGAAGGGCACTGGCCCAACCCCTGGGAGTCGAGCCCGCTCGCTGGGCAACGCCGGCCGGATCGCAGTGAGCAAACGCCTGCCTATCCTGTGATCTGACCTGAAGGCGATGAAGTGGACATCGTGAGGTTTAGTGGGTATGCCCCGAAGAGGTGAGTCCCACATACGGCCTCCAGATACCCCCCATATCGGAGGTAGCATGCCTAATAGCATTCCTCACGTAAAAAAAAAAAAAAAAACCTAACCTAACCTAACCTAACCTAACCTGGGGCGGGCCCCCGTAAGTGAGCTTTGAGTACGTCCTTGTCGTCCGGCCCTGGACCCCGACCTGACCACCGTAACGGAGTGGCAGGCGGGTGACCGAATCTCTGGCTCGATACTTGAGGGGCATTTAGAGCGATCAGTTACTTCTGAGCTTGCGGTACTTTTCAGTACCAACAAAACGGTGCTTCTCAGCGCCAATACGGTTAGACGTCGTCTGACATCGGAAACGATGTCTGACGAGTGTTCTGGCCCTCAGGGGGCGGGGAGTGGGACTGAGAGGTCCCGCTCTCCTCTCCGAGGTGCGCGTGACCCTAAGGGGGCGGGGAAAGGGGCCGAAAGGCCCCGATCTCCCCTCCTGGGGGCTTTTAACCCTGAGGGGTCGGGGAGAGGGACCGAAAGGTCTCAATCCTCCCTCCCAGGGGTTTGCAAGGAGGCGCGCGTCCTACTGCCTCGTCTAGGCTCTAGGACGCAAACTCTGTCGGAGTCTTCCACCGACACCAGCGTCGGCACGGTGGTGTCTGTCGACTCGCGGCCGTCCTCCCCGGGCAGACTTTGGCGGAAACGCGCAAACTCTGCGTCGGACGGGGACTGCTCCGAGTCGGGAGACCGAGTGGATGCCGCTGAGGTCGGTGGCAAGAAACTGCGTGGTCGACCCCCGACCACAGGCCAGTATGTCGGCCTGGCGAAAGCCAAGGCCGAGCTCAACCTGGCCAAGGAGCGAGAGCTCCAACTTCGGGCAGAGGAGGAACTGGCGGAGGAGCTGCGGCAGCAGAAGGAGTCATTCCTTCTAAAACCGAGCAAACCGCAACAACTGGCGACCGTGTCATCTGCTCACCTACGGGCTGAGGAGTTGACACAGGCCATAGAGGCAGCTGTAGGGACCGTTCAGACGGTGGCGAAAAAGTCGTCACGTCTGAAGGGTCAATATGTGCGGGACCTCAATCTCGCGGCAAGCTCCATCCTGGAGTACGCCCGCGAGTTGAGGTCTCGCACAGAGTCGGACGAGGTGGCCAGGCTTCAGGCCGAGCTGGTCACCCTCCGTGCCGAAATAGGAGTTTTGAGGGAGCGGGCGGACTCGGCTCCCCTCACTATGAGTCGCGACGAGATCGCGTTCATGGTCGACGCGCGGCTCGAGGGGATACAGGACCGCCTGTTACCCGAAAAACGGCTCCGTCCTCCGCTTCAGGCGGACATACGGAATGCCGCCGCTGCTGCCTCCGCATCCTCTTCTGCCATAGGCGTAGAAGAGCCAGCGCTCCCCGCGTCTGCGCCCACCGCAACCCCCGCGTCTAAGGCCAAGGCTAAGGCCAAGGCCAAGGCCGCACGCGGGGCGACACCTGTGGTGGCCACACCTGAGGCGTCTACGCCTAAGCAGGCGCCACCTAAGGTGGCCAAACCCGCGGCGTCCGTGCCTGAGCAGGCACAACCTTCGAGGTTGCCTTCAACCTCGGAGACTGCCCCAGGCAATAAAAAAAAGAAGAAGACGAGGAAGAGTGCTGCTGCCAAACAGGCAGCTGCCGCTCAACAACCTCGTCCGCTGCCACCTCCCCCCTCGTCGATGGACGAGGGATGGACTGTGGTGGCGAAGCGGGGCCCGACTAAACCGGCAGCGAAACCCGCTCCGGCTGTGGCCCCAAAAAAGGCGAGCCCTAAACTCCGACCCCCGCGTACAGCAGCAGTGGTCATCACCCTGCAGCCAGGCGCGGCGGAGCAGGGCGCAACATATGCGGCCGTCCTTGCGGAGGCGGAAAAATCCATCGATCTCAAAGGCCTAGGGATCGATGGTGTCCGCTTCCGCAAGGCGGCGACGGGGGCACGGATCCTCGAGGTGGCTGGCGCCGGTAACGCCGAAAAGGCGAACGGGCTAGCCACCGAGCTCAAAAAAGTTTTGGGCGACGTGGTCCGCGTATCCCGACCGGAGAAATGTGCAGAACTGCGCATCTCCGGCCTGGATGATGCGGCCACTAAGGAGAAAATTGCATCGGCCATCGCAGCCGAGGGTGGGTGTGCCGTAGAGGCCGTGAAGGTTGGCGAGATTAATCGCCCAACTGGTAGGCTGGGATCGGTCTGGCTTAAGTGCCCTACCGCCGCAGCCCAAAGGGTGACCGATGGTCGCCGAATCTTGGTCGGGTGGTCGGTCGTCCGACCTACACTCTTAGAGCCCAGACAGCAGCGGTGTTTCCGCTGTCTGGAACCGGGCCACATCGGAGTGAAGTGCACTGTGGGCATTGACCGCAGCGGGCTTTGCTTCAACTGCGGCAAGCCCGGCCATGCGGCCGCAGCGTGCACTGCCGAACCCCACTGTCCGATATGCGCGGCAGGGGGCAAGGCGTCTGGTCACCGGCTGGGCAGCAAAGACTGCGCAGCGGGTGACCAGAAGCGGGGCAAGCGACCCCAGGGACAGCAGGCGGCGAAGGGTGGCCCCGTGGCGCCCTCGCAGTCTGTCGATCTCTCGCAGACCGAGGAGGCGATGGATACGGCCCACTCATAAATGGCGACTATCTCCTTCCTGCAGGCGAACATCAACCACTGCGTCGGAGCTCAGGACAATTTGTTCCAGTGCATGGCGCAGTGGCAGGCGTCGGTTACGGTGATCTCCGATCCGTACTACGTTCGCCCCCGCGACGACTGGGCGAGTGACCTCGACGGCTCAGTTGCGATCGTTACGCAACTGCACGTCCCCGGCTCCGCTCCCTTCGAGAAGGTCTTGAGGGGCCGGGGATGTGTGACGGTCACTTTAGGCGGCATCGCAGTGATCGGGGTGTACTGCCCTCCCAGCAAAACCCTCGCCGACTTCGAGCAACTGCTCTTAGAAATCGGGGGTATGGTGGAAGGGGTGCACCCTGCTCATGTCGTGATTGCCGGAGACTTCAACGCGCACTCGCGTGCTTGGGGATCACCGGACACCGACGATAGAGGAGAAGCGTTGGAAGAGTGGGCGGTGTCTACTGGCGTGGTGCTCCTCAACAGGGGGACGGTGAACACGTTCGTAGGGCCCCAAGGAGGCACATCGATTATTGACCTGACGTTCGCCAGCCCCGCGCTGGCACGCAGGGCGCGCAACTGGAGAGTCTTCGAGGGAGAGGAGAACTTGTCCGATCACCGATATATTCGGTTCGACATTTCCTCCTCGCCCGCGACGGCTGCATGGTCAAGTAATCGTCCCCTTAGCGGTGAAAATCCGCGCTGGCGAGTAGCCACGCTGGATCGGGAGCTGGCTATCGAGGCGGCCATCGTGGAACGGTGGGCTGGTGCCGGCACTACCCATCTGGACGTGGACGCAAAATCGGAGCAGCTCCAGGATTCGCTGACTCGCGTCTGTGACGCGGCTATGAGTAGGGCAAGGCCCGTTCCTCCTCGGAGACAGGTGTACTGGTGGCGCCCGCACCTCGCTGAGCTTCGGCAAGCGAGCTGGGCATCGCAACGCCGGTACACTCGTGCCCGGGGAAGACGGGTTAGGGACCTGGTCTTGGAAGCGGAGCTTCGCGCTGCGTGGCAGGCCGCCCGTGCGGTCTACAGCGCAGCGATCAAGTCGGCTAAGGAGGAGGCCTGGAGGGAGTGGCTTGAGACACTCGACAGAGATCCATGGGGGCGGCCATACAAGGTCATGAGCCACAAGCTCCGACCGTGGGCGCCCCCACTCACCAGATCTCTGGAGCCCTCGTTCGTAGGACAAGTGGTCAGCACCCTATTTCCGGCGGCAGACGAATGGGTCCCTCCGACCATGTCGTCACGTAACCAGGAGCCAACAGCGGCGGAGGTCATTCCTCCCGTGTCCGAGGAGGAACTGGAGGTGGCCGTTCTGCGACTCAAGGCGAAGAACGGCGCCCCAGGCCCGGACGGAGTACCTGGACGGCTGATCACCTCGGTGATGCCGATTATCGGGGAGGATACGCGATCCCTCATGACGGAATGTCTGACGGGGGGGAGATTCCCGCGTACTTGGAAGATCGGGAAGCTCGTTCTTCTCGGTAAGAACGGCCGCCCAAAAGAGTCACCGTCGGCCTACCGCCCGATAGTACTGCTTGGCGAGATGAGCAAGCTGTTCGAGCGGGTGATCAGTGCTCGTCTCGTCAAGCACCTGGAGGGGGTAGGACCAGACTTGCACGACGGTCAATTTGGTTTTCGCCGCGGGAGGTCAACCCTAGATGCCATTTCGCACTTGCGGGAACGCGTGGGGGAGGCAGTCGACCAGGGAGAAGTGGTCCTTGCGGTCTCGCTGGATATCGCGAATGCGTTTAACACGCTTCCTTGGGCGACTGTCGCGGAGGCACTTAGGTACCACAAGGTTCCCGAGTACCTTAGGCAAGTGCTCGGGGACTACTTCGTCGGGCGCGCGATCGCGTATCCGTCGTGCGATCGGCTCGTCCGGCGAGAGATGTCATGCGGTGTTCCACAGGGGTCGGTCCTCGGGCCTCTCCTGTGGAACATCGGATTCGACTGGGTCCTGCGCGGTGCAAATCTCCGGGGAGTTGGTATACTTTGTTATGCCGACGATACCCTGGTCACCGCGCGGGCCCCCAATTTTCGCGATGCGGCGGTGCTGGCCACGGCTGGTGTGGCGCAAGTAGTGCGCCGCATCAAGGCGTTAGGGCTCCGGGTGGCTCTCGAAAAATCTGAGGCTCTGTTTTTCCACGGGCCTCGGAGACCTCCACCTGTAGGCGCAAAAATCGTGGTAGGGGGCACCTCCATCGCTGTCGGGTCGAGGATGAAGTATTTAGGACTCGTTCTCGACAGTCGGTGGGGGTTTGTGGAGCACTTTCGGCAACTGGCTCCGAAACTTTTAGCCTACGCCGGAATGCTCGCAAGGCTCCTCCCCAACAAAGGGGGACCGGGTAGTGCGTGCCGTCGCCTGTACGACGGAGTGTTGCGTTCGAAAGCACTGTACGGTGCGCCGATATGGGCAGATGCTCTGAGCGCTCAGAATATGGTCTTGCTGCGGCGCCCGCAGCGAGCCATAGCGCAAAGAGCGGCTCGGGCGTACTGTACGGTGTCGTACGAGGCGGCTTGCGCAATCGCAGCCAGTCTACCGTGGGATCTCGAGGCGGGGGTACTGTCGCAGGTTTACCGGCGAAGTACTCTGGTACGCAGGGGCGGGGGTTGGCCAACCATGGAGGAGATCGGAACTTGGAGAGCGCAAGCTCGCGACGTTCTCTTCGAAAGGTGGTCGACCCGACTAGAGGGGTCTGCGGTGGGGAAGGAACTGGTTTCGGCCATCCAACCCATTCTGCGGCCCTACGTCGAAAGGCGGCACGGGACTCTAACGTTCCACCTTACACAACTCTTAACGGGGCACGGCTGCTTCGGGAAGTACTTGTGGGAGGTGGTCGGCATCGAGCCGGAGCCTACGTGTCGCCACTGTAGCGGTGGGGCTGTGGACACGGCGGAGCATACGCGCGTCGTGTGCACGGCTTGGAGCGGGGAGCGTTCGGCTCTAGTAGGTAAGATAGGACAAGACCTCTCGCTGCCGGCCGTGGTTCGCGCCATGGTCGACAGCGAAGAGGGCTGGGCCGCCGTCGTCTCATTCGCTGAGACAGTCATGACGGCAAAACGAGAGACGCTCAGAGAGAGGGAGCGTAGCGGTTTGACGCTTCCTCCTCGTCGGCCCACAGCGTCGGGGCGGCGGCGTATGCAGTACGCCAGCCGCCTGGCCTTGGAAGGAGGATCGGGGGATCCACCGACCTAATAATGGCCCCGCGATGTGGCGCCCCTAGTGTTCAGGGGGCGCTAACATGTGACGTTACAGGGGAAGGGCACTGGCCCAACCCCTGGGAGTCGAGCCCGCTCGCTGGGCAACGCCGGCCGGATCGCAGTGAGCAAACGCCTGCCTATCCTGTGATCTGACCTGAAGGCGATGAAGTGGACATCGTGAGGTTTAGTGGGTATGCCCCGAAGAGGTGAGTCCCACATACGGCCTCCAGATACCCCCCATATCGGAGGTAGCATGCCTAATAGCATTCCTCACGTAAAAAAAAAAAAAAAAAAAAAAAAAACCTAACCTAACCTAACCTAACCTAACTCAAAGTTAACCTAACCTAATCTTTTTGAGGTGAGGTGAGGTGAAGTTATGTTTGCGGTGGCGTACTTTGGTTTAAAAAAAACCGGTAACTAGATTAAAATGTGAGCTAACCTAACCTAAATCGAAGCGAACATAACCTAACCTATCCTTCTTGAGGTGAGGTGAGCTGAGGTTAGGTTTAGGGTGGTGTACTGTGGTGAAATAAAGCGGTTTTCAATTAAAACCCGAGCAAACGAAACCTAACTTCAAGCTAAGATAAATTTTTTAACTCAATTAAAATCTGACTGACTGACTGACGGACCGACCGACCGACCGACCGACCGACCGACCGACCGACCGACCGACCGACTGACCGACCAACCAACCGACCAACCGACCGAACGACCGACCGACCGACCGACCGACCGATCGACCGACCGACCGACCGACCGACCGACCGACCGACCGACCGACCGACCGACCGGCCGACCGACCGACATTCCGACCGACCGACTGACAGACCGACTGACCGACCGAGCGACCGACCGACCGACTTAAAACATTTGCATTTTAATACTCTTAGAGGATTTGTTTTGGCAACAAACAATTATTTTTGAATATCAAATTAATACTGGCTAATTATCTCCAATAATTGGCCATCTCACCGCTTTGACCATATTGGCCGTATTGGAAACAAACTTGCATTGTATCCAGCGGGCAGTAAAGCATTTTGGGCCCTAGTAAAGTCGGTTGAGTCCAACTTCTGCCGCCCCTCACTGCCACCACTGCGGAAGCCTGACGGGACACTAGCCCACTCCGCTGAGGAAAAAGCAAATTTATTTGCTTCACTTTTTGCGGAGTCTTCGCGTCTAGATGCCGGAACGACGAAGCCTCCTGCTCCTCCTGTTGGATGTGGGACGCGCATGGCAGATATCAGCATTCGACAGAGGGATGTACGTAGGGTGCTAAGTAATCTGGACGTGAATAAGGCCAGTGGACACGATGGGATTCCAGCAATAGTGCTCAGGACTTGTGCACCTGAATTGTCTCCTATTATGACACGCCTGTTTCGTCTCTCTTATGAGACCGGTCAAGTGCCGAAGGCTTGGAAGCAAGCCAACGTGCAAACTGTGCCCGAAAAGGGCAGCCGGGCGGACGCTGTCAATTACATACCTATTTCGGTAACGTCCATACTCTGTAAGACTATGGAACGTGTACTGAATAACCTCCGTGATCGGCAATATTGGTCGTATCTCACGACATCTCAAAGGCTTTTGACAGGGTCTGGCACGATGGCCTAATTGGCAAGCTTCCGTCCTACGGCCTGCCCCCTGGCTTATCCGTCTGGATCACCGCCTTCCTGAGGAATCGGTCTATCCAAGCGTTCGTTGACGGTTGCGAATTCGACCTATTAGCAATCAACGCTGGGGTCCCTCAGGGGTCGGTACTCTCGGCTACATTATTCCTGCTGCACATAAACGACCTGCTCAAACCCGGTACTTTTGGGTACGCATACGACGGCACAGTAGTCGAGAGTTACGAGTCCAACCCCCGAGCTAGCGTGGGACAGATCCGGTCTCTCCGAGAGGTTATGGTTGAGCGTTTGAATTTGTCCTTGAAAGCGGTCTCCGATTGGGGTGATGCTAACTTGGTCAAATTCAACGCTACTAAGACCCAGGCGTGTCTTTTCTCCTCCAAGCGAAGTCAATTTTAGCCAAACCCCACATTCCGAAATGCATCCGTGCCGATAAACGACCGCCTCGAGCTCCTTGACGTTACTTTAACATCCACCCTCAATTTTGGGCTTACATTGAGGCCAAAGCTCAAGTGGCAGCTAAACAGCTGAGCATTCTGTCTGGATTTAGTAAGGCAAATTAGGTCTAGTAAGTGCTCCAACGCGCGTATATGACTGTTAATTGAGTCAATGGCGAAGCCATCTTTGCTGCCCAAATCACTCTGGCATTTACGGGGATTTCCTACGGCCTGGCTCAAGGCTTCCACGCATGGAATTATGGGGCTCGAATTCAACTCCTTTTCATCGCTGAGAAGCGGTTAAATCAACATGTCCGAGGACATGGATAATTATGAGGTGCACAAAGCTACCTTGCCCCAATACCATGGCATAGTTTTATATTATATTTTTATATATTGGTTAGGGTTCTATTCGGCGAGGTCGGAGTTTATTCGATAAAAGAGAGGAATGTGTGTATTTTGATGCCCAGATTTGCTAGCTAGCCGCCGACAATCTTTGCACAGTTCAATTCTGACCCAGAATTGCGTTTTAAATTCAGGCCGATCTCAAGATCAGCTGTGGCGTCGGATACACAATGAAGATCCTTTTATCGTGTAGATGTCCATTATGATCCCCCGCGAGGGTGCTTCACTCGGTCTGCGCCCTAGTGGCGTTAAAATTCCACACTAGTTGCAAATTTTAATTCATATAAAATGTGCTATCCTTGACTATAAGCATTGAAATAACCACTATCTCACAAATTATTAAACAGACCAAATACATCTAGTGTCCAGATTTTGTGGTAAGGTCATGATCTCTAATTCTGTTAAAAAGAATGATTTAATACTTACTACACTCGATTTCTCCACCATTCTCGTATCTTGTGTTCGATTGCGATCATCGACTCAAAGTTCAATTATATATGCAATGTATGCTTGATATCAATTTAAAAAAGAAAACTCTATGATCACTAAAACTATATAGTGTCTGAGTATAGTTTGAGCTATTACTTGAGTCTTAGATAGAACTGGCTTTGCTCAGTAAAAGGTCAGATAGAAGCTTGGCTTATCCAACTTTAAATTCAATTGTAGAAACTCTAGTTACGTGTATAGATTCGTAAAAATAGTTTAGGTGTGTACGATGGGGTTTTGCGGATGGAGCTTGTATTTGTACTTTATCTATAGGGTAATTCTCATTCTGCGTGATTTTATGAACTGAATAATTATCATCCTTAAAACTCCATTTTACCTTAACCACATGGGGAAGGGAATTAATTCTAGACCATTGAAATTGCAGAAATATGAGATAAATAATTATTTATTTTATAACCAAATTATTCGAATCTGAGTTGATTATTTAGATTAGATATGACCGATTAAAGTCACATCTAACCGAGCTTTCTGTTCCTAGGCATTCATATTATAAGGGAAAAAACTTAAGCTCAACCAAAAAACCCTTATATGCCGTATTACTTAATTCTAGCACAATTATTCACACAAGACTTAGATCTATTTATAACAAAGATACATACACAGTAAATTACACGGTTATTGTGTGTTTGATGAGATGCTATTTATTTGATGACTAGCTGTCCCCCACGGCTTCGCCCGTGGCATACTTCACCCCCGTGGCACCCATTTATCCCAAACATTAACAATTCATAACATGAAACAGTTCTACAATAATGTATGGAAATTTGCCCGATTTGGTGACATTAATGGTTACTGCTCCGCTCTCCTGGGTAAGAGCGTGATGATATATAGCCTATAACCTTCCTCGATAAATTGGCTATCTAACACAAAAATATATTTTCAATTCTAACCAGTAGTTCCTGAGATTAGTGCGTTCAAACAAACAAACAAACAAACAAACAAACAAACTCTTCAGCTTTATAATATTAGTATCTAAGCGCACGGCCGTGCGCAGGCCAAGTTCCAGTAACAGGCCGCGCGCATGCCGTGCACTATTTACACGAACCGTTTCGACTCACTTTTGACCCCCCTGTAGCTCAGTGCCTATTGCAAATACAGAGATAAAACTTTACGTACGTAATTATATACCGGTACTCAAGCAGTACGCCAAATTTCATAGATATAGCTTCAGTAGATCCTGAAATATGGCCCTGTGAATATAGCTAATTTTGGCACTGACTCACTGACCGGTAATCAAAACCTTTAGACCACTTCCAATTGTCCTAGCGTTATGAAATTTGGCACACAGGTCGTGTGTTAAATGTAGATTAACAAAAAATTAAGAAATTTAAGAAATCGGTCAAGCGTGAGTTGGCTCAATCTAATATCGAGTTTTTAATACTAATATTTATGAACCAGTGATAATACAATGAGAAAACGAAGAGCAGGGGGGAGAGAGAGAGGGGAGGGGGTATAAAATATGTCATAAGAAATTTAAGAAATCGGTCAAGCGAGAGTTGGCTTATGAAACAGTGATACAATGAGAATACGATGAGGAGGGGGGGGGGAGAGGGGTGAGGGGTTATAAAATATTGTCATGTATTCATAATGCACACTGTATAGCTTATTATTTCTTTCTACACTTCCGTATTGATAGCCTATATGGTTACGCTTACGATTGAATGTATCACTGATTTTACTGGCTAAAGGTATTGCTTAATTGGCTGGTTATCTGTCGTATACGATTGCGGTTGATAATTTGACTAATGTGGCTTGCTAAAGGATTATTTGATATTGCTTATTGATTGGTTACGAGGCATGCCTTTTAAGTTTTGTCGTTTAAAGAAAAAAACACAACTAGAACCTTATAGTACTTTTTATTGTTTTTCAAAGTATTCACCACGTAGCTTAATACACTTTTCCATTCACTCAAACCAGTTATTATAACATTTATTCCACTCTAAAGATAAATTCTAAACTATTAAACTCTGAGATGTTCAAAATGGCTGACTTGAAAGCGTCGACTGCTTCGTCACCGGACTGGAACCTTTGACCACGAAGACTTTTCTTAATTGTAGGAAATATAAAGAAATCGTTAGGGCTTAGGTCAGGACTGTATGGAGGATGGTCAAAAATTTCTACTTTTTCCTGCTTCAAATACTCAATCGTTTGACGAGCGCTGTGTGAGCTTGCGTTGTCGTGGTGCAGGATGATGCTTCGCTTTGAGTTAAATTTTCGAAGTTCGGCGATGACTTGTGGTAGACAAA
The DNA here is from genome assembly GCA_946251805.1 of Cybosia mesomella. Lineage (NCBI taxonomy): Eukaryota > Metazoa > Arthropoda > Insecta > Lepidoptera > Erebidae > Cybosia > Cybosia mesomella. The sequence continues at coordinate 36,906,966 of OX276396.1, read as the reverse complement.
CTGTGGTATACCACTCTACGTTAACCGTTCTACGATCTTCAAGATAGATAGATAGAATACTCTTTATTGTACACCACATGTTATTATATACAATATCTTACGTCTATATATATAGTAGGTACAATGGGCGGTCTTATCGCTAAGAGCGATCTCTACAAGACAATCTTCAAGATGCGGTATCCAACGGCAAACTAGCTTTCTCACACCAAGCGCTTCATGCAAGATCTTCTGAATACCAAAAAGTAAGGAGTCAGAATAAAGTTCAGCCATGGTTTAATCTATGATTTAGAACACGTTAAAACTAAATTTGAAATACTCAGTCAGGTATATGTTTATCGCGAACAGTTCCCCATATTTTTGGCTTATGCCATCACAATACATAAAAGCCAGGGTTTGAGACACGACTGTGCTGTTATAGATATTGGCTCATCTATGTTTTCCTGTGGTCAGGCTGACGTGGCTCTATCTAGAGTGAAAAATCTCAACGGAGTCCATTTAATTAATTTTGACCCAAGTCAATTCAAGGCGCAAGAAAGCGCTATTGTTGAATATAAGAAAGGCTAAGGGAACTGTTTCGACCTGATTTACCCGAATTATCGTATAAAAAACGTAGGGTCAAAAAAGTTCCCGACCGGGAGTGGGCTCTACGGCCCAATTTAACACGAGCTCAAATTTTAGATGATTTGCCTACAAAAAAAGTCGCCTTAAGACGTATTAATGTATCGGAGAATTTCGAATATCTGGGACGTGTCTAGGTGGCTCAGTTGGTCAGAGCATTCCCCCTGTAAGGGACTGGTCGCGGGTTCAAGTCCCGTCCTAGATGTTCTCTTTTTCCGATCTAAATCTTTAGAAAAAAGTAAGCATACAAAATGCTTAAAAATTTAATTAAATTAATTAGGCGGAGTCATCAAAAAAAAAATGTTTAAAAATGACTGTAAAGTTATTCATTGTTTCCGTAGTTCGCAAGAATTACGGTAGATGGCTCCAACGTCGCCTTAAGACGTATTATTGTATCGGAGAATTTCGAATATCTGGGACGTGTCTAGGTGGCTCAGTTGGTCAGAGCATTCCCCCTGTAAGGGACTGGTCGCGGGTTCAAGTCCCGTCCTAGATGTTCTCTTTTTCCGATCTAAATCTTTAGAAAAAAGTAAGCATACAAAATGCTTAAAAAATTAATTAAAAAAAGTTGTTTTAAAATGCAAAATGGCTTCGAAGATTAACAATGGATGCGGGCGTAGTACAAAAGAAAAAAATAGGTACGATTTCTTGAAAAAAAGTATTGAAATCCCACCAAAAACATACCTGTTAAAAAGGGGGCCAAGTTCCTATCGGCTAATTGTTCGCCTAAAAAAGGGTTGAAATCCAATCCAATACCAAGTTTAGGTGCACTTTAAAATCGATCATAATCACCTTCATCAACAGCCTAATCCACTGGTAAACATTTGCCATTCCCAAGACGCGCTACCACACCCAGTCCTTCGCCTTCCGCATCCAGCCACTACTCGCCACCGTATTCACGTCAACGGTCTATCTGGCCGAAATTCACTTTACCATACGCCCAACTTAAAATATGGTATAGTTGTGAAAATACGTAACTACTTGGTAAATCTAAAATTTATAATATTTATAAATTTTAACTTGGCAGGTTAATTTAATTTTATAAATAATAAATTTAATTATACAATTAATCAAGTGTTACGTACAAGACGAAAACCTGCCAAGTTCAAATTTATGAGTATTATAAATTTTAGATTTACCAAGTAGTTACGTATTTTCACAACTATACCATATTTTAAGTTGGGCGTATGGTAAAGTGAATTTCGGCCAGATAGACCGTTGACGTGAATACGGTGGCGAGTAGTGGCTGGATGCGGAAGGCGGAGGACTGGATGTGGTAGCGCGTCTTGGGAATGGCAAATGTTTACCAGTGGATTAGGCTGTTGATGAAGGTGATTATGATCGATTTTAAAGTGCACCTAAACTTGGTATTGGATTGGATTTCAACCCTTTTTTAGGCGAACAATTAGCCGATAGGAACTTGGCCCCCTTTTTAACAGGTATGTTTTTGGTGGGATAGTGACTTTACATACATGAGAGTGGCTTTGTTTAGAACTAGAATAACATGATTTTGTACTCGGTTAATCATCATTTGTTACCAAGCACTTTATTTCGAGAAGACTCCTTATTATCTTTGAATATTTATAAACCTCATCTCACACAGACATGGTTTAAACAGTTTATACACATTATGTACACATCTCCTCATAACTTTGTTCATTTGTCCATAGTTTACTGTATCTTTCATGAAACGTAAATGATGATCATTTCAATACCTATTTTTAAATAGGTGATGGTATCGATTCTAATGGTATTTCTGCCATCCTCGTCTCTATCATTCGACTACATCTCTGTATTATCAGCACGATAATAATTATGATAATTATTATAACACAAACATAGGAAATTGCTATTTCCCAATACCATCTATGTGTAGTCAATTTATTTATTTATTTATTTACATGATGTTAGCAATATAAGCTTACAGTATACACCAAAACGCTTATATGCTATATGTTACAGATTAGATGTTTATATTATATTATAGTAAAGTATTATTTATATTTATACATTAGAATGTCAATAGATACATTAAAATTATAAAGTCAATAAAATTATACATTAGAATGTCAATGGATGCATTAAAATTATAAAGTCAAATAAATTATAATTCATTTTACAGTTCATCAAATTATCAAATTACATTAAATTATAAATGACATAGATGCTTTCTAACACTTACACTAATGACACTAGGCTTGTCATAAAATATGTCTGCATCTGGATTCATTTCCAAAAAGCTATTTAGGTGCTGCACACCTCTAAAAGTTGGACTATTCCATGCCAGAAAGCGCCATGCCGACGGGCATGTAAAAAGTTGATGCTGTCGCCTTCCAGCCCCTCGCAAGTACCTATCCGGCACGTAAAATTGGATGCACTCACGCACTGATGGGTTGTCTACCTTATTGTTTAGCAATAGATAGTAGTGCATTATCAACATGAATTCTCGCCTGAAGTGCAGCGTATCGAGACCAATCATCCCTGATATGAACATGGAAGGATAAAGAAACGGGTAGTAACCATAGGCACGCTTGTATAGGTATCGTGCAAATTTGCGCTGGACCCGCTCAACCATTAGTGTGTACAGGTGTTCTGTAGGATTCCATGCTATTGCGTTATACTCCAGCACACTCCGAACATACGCATTGTACAGCAACTTAACAACTTCCATATTCTTAAACTCAAAAGATGTTCTAATTATAAATCCCAAGGATTTATTGGCGTTCTTGCATATTTGTTTAATATGTTCGCGAAAGTTTAGTTCACTATCCATGATTATGCCCAAGTCACGTATTGTGGATACTCGCTCCAGTGGTGTTCCTGCCAGTTCATATCTTGCCACAATTGGAGCACGGGATCTAGTAAACGTAATTGTTTTACATTTGGAGACATTAAAAGATAGTTTATTTTTTATGCTCCATGAAACAACCGCTTCGATGTCTGCCTGCAGTGCTACACAATCTGTATCGATAGTGACAGGAAGGAAAAGTTTTAAATCATCGGCAAAAAGAAGACACTCAGCACTATGAAGGACACTTGGCAGGTCGTTAATCATAATCAAGAACAGCACTGGGCCCAGATTACTGCCCTGGCTTATTCCTGACCTGGTATAGAATTCACGAGACATATGGTGCCCAATCTTAACATACTGCCTACGATTTCTCAGGTAATCAGCCATAAATTTTAAGAGCTGTTTAGAAAACCCTAACGACACAAACTTCATTAGGAGGACATCATTATCCACTAAATCGAAGGCTAATTCTAAAATCTAAGTATGCTGCATCAATTTGACATCCTGCTGTTACCCGAGACCGCAGACAGTCAACAAAGTGAATATGGTTAGTCAAAGCAGAGCGTGCTGGGCGGAATCCATGCTGCGAGTTGTCTATATATTTATTGATTTGCTTGAATATACAGCTGCTTAAAATGGACTCAAAGATTTTTCCAAAAACCGACAACACTGCTATGGGTCTAAAATTTGTTATGTCAATTGAAGAACCACTCTTAGGCACCGGTGTTATTCTGGAAACTTTCCAGTTGCTAGGATAAAGACCTTGCTGGAGTGATAGGTTATAAATATGCAAGAGAGGCTCTTCGAAGACAGATATACAATCCTTAAGTAAAAAGGGGGGTATATTATCAGGACTACATGCAGAGAATGACTTAAGACGTTGGACCGCTCGTCTCAGTTCCGAAGCATTTATGCGTCCTACGCTGAAGCTGCTCGCGCAATATCCCGTGTCGGTTGCATCACGCTCAGCCACTTCTGGATCCAATACCGGTATGTTTGGGTGAAATACCGACCCGAAATACCGCGCAAAAGCATCGACCGCATCCTGCCCCCAACTGTTACACCATCGCAGGTAAATTCCTTATTTTGTCGCGTATTTTTCCGCTTGCTTTTAACATATTCCCAAAAATTGGCCGGGTCATGAGCTATATTATTCTCTATGGTATGCATATATTCTTTGTAAGCTACACTAATCAGTTCTTTAACTTTAGTTCTATAGTATTTGTAATATTCTCTATTAAATTGCAAATCATACATTTTAAACTTTTTTAAATGAAAATACTTCCACCTTATATAATATACTATATCCTTTGTGTACCACGAGGGATATGTATATTTCTGATTAGTTGTCCATTTTTTTAATGGCACATACTTCTCAATTGCATTGTTTAATTTGCTGTACAACATATCCACAGCCACATTCGCATCACGCTGTATTAGCAACTCTGTCCAATTAACACCAGCAATATAAGAATATAGGCCATGGAAGTCTGCCTTCCGGAAATTTCGTTCAGCGATCAACCCATGGTTATTCTTTACGTTCCGTATATTGCTGGTCGCTGCACTTCTCGGTATGGAGATTAACACCTCCAGAGGTGGGTGGTGGGCATCGATTTTCACCAACGGTACAATATCCGATGTTACAGCCACAGCAGCAGGGTCAAGAGTAGTTAGGACCAAATCCAAGATGCGTCCATTCTTATTTTGGAAATTGTTACATTGTCGCAACTTACAATAACTCAGAAATTCACCAAAGTAGAGCTTTACATGAGCACTACATGAATTCAAATTAAAATCGCCAATAATTAGGAACTGATACTTGGAATATGCGGAAATTGCATTTTCCATACATGTTAGAACATTCAAATATTGTTGATCTTTATAGTTAGGTGGTAGATACACAACACAAACTAGCAACGTTACATTTTTCCAAGTTATTAATGCAAATAATATTTCTTTATCCGCAGTTAGGTCATCTATATCCACAATTAACTTAACTGTATAACAATTCTTTACAGCTAATAGAACACCACCCCAACCTACATCGCCAGCACGATCCTTACGCAGAACTAAATAGTCCGCGGGAAATAGCTCCGAGTCATAAATCATAGCAGCACATGGTAACACTATTGTAGAAATCACTAGTTTTTGTGCGAAGGCCTCTAACATTTTGATAATAAATAAAAAAATTCTTACAGTGCGCTTTTCTCATAGGCTTAGACTTAACAGTTGACATTTGTTCACTGTTCATTTTATTCATATTATAGCTGTTATCAACGAAAAAACTGCAGGTGCTGGCCATCCTGTTTAAAAGACTGGGAAGTGACTTTATGGTCATAACAGTTATAAATAGCATCTAGAATATCTCTGTGTACATTTTTTATACCATCTTTATTAAGTTTACCAGTATTATATGAAAACATGTCAAGGGTTAGATTACGATTTGTGTCAATGAGATATGCGTAACTATTATTTTGGAGATCCATATACAATAAATTATTAAATAATTCTATCTTATAATTATAAATCGGAGCCCCACATACATAAGTGGGAGAACATATTAATATATTTGTATGAGTTATGTGTTCCAATGAATGTCTTATTTTCTTTACTAATGTCATGTAATCATGCGCATACTTAAAATCTTTTTGTCCTATTATTATAATACAGTAGTCGTTCAGATTAAAATTTACTACTTTAGAATCAACATTTTTAAGCATTTGTTCTAGGTCACAATTGGGTAAGATATACCTACAGTACTCGAAATCGTGGCCAAAAGTGTCCTCGACTACTTGCAAGGTACCACAGGAGTGACTGTTAGTTAGAATACACAATTTGCCACGCTCTAGCACCCTTTGGTTCCTACAGGCTCTGTCAGTTATGCGTTGGGGATATGAAGACTCTTGACTTTTTTTTTTTTTTTTTTTTTTTTTTTTTTTTTTTATTTGGGTAAACAAACAGTAACACAATACAATATTTGCCTGAGGAAGAGTTTTTTACATGTGTTATAATCGTGTTACCAACGACATTTACCACAGCTTGGTAAGATAGTAGTAAAAAAGAAAGCGAATACATAAAAAACACTAAATAAATATAAGAGAATGGTAGGGCTATTTGAAAGTTTCAATTATCTTAACTCTAAAGGTACTAGGACGCGTTGCCGCAATATCTATATCGTTAAAATTACCGTTATATAAGTTGACTAAGCGATGCATCGGGGAACGTGCTCCTGCGTTAGTCCGGCAGCGATATGTTGCAAAAAGTTGGCAAGGATTCCGGCAATGCGTCCTAATAGGTATTCTATATGCAATTTTATTAATTAAGGCTGTACAATCATATCTATTATTACAAATATCATATAACAACATTGTTTGAAGCAATATACGTCTATTTTCAAGCGTAGGGATATTGTATTCTTCAAGTAGTTGTTCGTAGGTTAAGTAGTTACGGTAACATCTGTATTGCATAGATCGCATGAACTTCTTCTGGACAGACTCTAAATCCTGCTTATATTTACCATAGTAAGGGTCCCATATAGACACTGCAAATTCCATTTGAGGTCGCACCAGTGATTTGTAAAGATGGAGATAAGTGGCTGGCCGTGCAAATCTTTTGGTATTTCTCATAACAAACCCGTACATTTTAAACGCTTTATTTACTACATTATCGATGTGCAAATCTAGATGTAGCTTGCAATCTAACGTGACACCTAGGTCTCTAATAGAATCAACACTATCTAGTTGCACACCACACAGTGTGTATTTATATTTGAAAATTTGTTTTTTCTTTGTAAAGGTAATTGACTTACATTTATTTAGGTTTAAACTTAATTTATTACTGACGCAATAGTTCGAAAAACAGTCAAGATCATATTGAAATTTCTTAAGATCGTCGGTATTTGTGATTGTATGAAATATTTTAAGGTCATCAGCGTATAATAAAAAGTTACAAAATTTAAAACAATTAGGTATGTCATTTATGAAGATTATAAATAATAGGGGGCCCAAAATAGAACCTTGTGGTACACCTGAGCTCACAGGTACAAAATCGGATTCAAAGCCATTTAGTGCGACCTTTTGAGTTCTATTGCTTATATAAGCCTTGAACCACCGCCATAAATTTCCACGTATGCCATTGAAGGCGAGCTTATCGAGAAGAATTTTGTGATCCACCCTGTCGAAAGCTTTTCGAAAGTCTGTGTACACGCTGTCTGTTTGCATATTCTTATCCATATTTTCAAAAAGATTAGTTGTGTAAATTAATAAATTTGTGTTTGTTGATCTACGTTGAAGGAAACCATGTTGCTGTGGTATGATAATATTGTGAATTGATGGGTAAACAATATTATGTACCAGTCTCTCGAAGAGCTTCGACAGAGCGGGTAAAATCGAGATAGGACGATAATTTTCTACTTTAGTTTTAATGCCTCCTTTGAATACTGGTATGATACGTGCAGCTTTCCAGACATCTGGGAAGACACCTTCGCGTAAACACAAGTTAAATAAATGTTGTAAGGGTTGGTATATAACCTCAGCAGTTGATTTGAGAAAAAAAGGACAAATGTTGTCTAGACCAGATCCTTTTGTTATATCAAGGGCTCGCAATTCTTTAAAGACATCCTCTTCAGTTATTTGTATGTGACTGATGATAAGATCAGATTGCTGGTTATTATCTGGTATATTTTTAACATCATAGTTGTCAGGAACATAAGAGGGTTCAAATACAGACTCAAAAAATGATGAAAATAGATGACATGTTTCTTTGGAATTGTTTGAAGTAACATTTTCATATGTTATGTTATTCGGAATGTCAGGTCTATTTTTCAGATTTTTTATATATGCCCAGAAATATTTTATATTGTCTTTAATTCCATCTTCGACAAAAGTCAAATATTTTTTATAACATTCCTGTGATACGGTACTGAATCTGTCCCTGTACATGGAAAAGATATGATGATCAGATAAATTTTTGTACTTTTTCCATTTAATCCATGCTTTTTTTTTATTTTTACTAATGTGGACGAGAGCCGGTGAGAACCATATAGGAAACTTAGAAGATTTAATTACTTTAGAAGGTACGTGTTTTTTTATTATGGAGAAAATATGTTTATAGAAAACAGATACAGCACTTTCTGCATTAAGATTGAGAAATAGGTTGTCCCAGTTCGTGTCAGATATATCGCTATTAATTACTGAGTAATCAGCCTTTTTAAAGTTATACTCGGTTCTAGGCTTAGTAGCTAGCGGTACAAGATGGTCCATAAATGGCATGATAGTAAAGAAAGGTGGATGTAAGGGATCAATTGGAACAAGTGGTGCTGGAGCAAGCGTTGATGTGCTATCGGGAATATTAGTAATAAGTAAATCTAAAGTTCTATCATTAATATTTTTGTACTTATTTGTTTGATAAGCGTTGAAGATGTTCATAAAGTTTATTAACTGTTTATTAGATTGACAGTAATTGCTATGCATCACGGGCTCTGTATATGTGTTACAGTCACGCCATTCGAAATTAGGTAAATTGTAATCGCCAATTATTATAAACTTGTCTATATTATTAGATTGAAATATATCAGTTAAATAATCAAAATGATGCGTATAAACATCCGTCTTCATACTAGGCGGTATATATACGGCACTAATAACAAGATTGTGGTTACGGGTACGCAATTCGACGAGTATATGGTCAACCAGGGGGGAGGGCGGCCCGTGCAGCTGCGCGGACCGACGTCGCAACGCAGACGCACACTCAGTCATGTCCATTCGCCTCGCATCAAGCTCGCGCCGCACCGCCACCATCACACCGCCGCCATCCTTTTTTATGTCCTTGTAGCCCATACTGTAGGCATTCTATTTGTTCATTTAATTTTTTTATTTCACATTTAGTCTGTTCTAATTGCTGTTCTAGTATTTCGAGGTGTTGTCGTTGTTTTAAAATAGTCTCATCAAGTTGTACAGGATCTGCCTTAGTCACACGTTTGAGGGGTGTAACAAATGTATTTACATCTACTCGCTGTAAGGAGCATTTACGCTTCTGGGCACTACTCAAATATTCATTAATTTTCACTGGCGAGTTCGTTAAAAAACGTTTTAATGCTTTGTTTTCATTTGTTAATTTTGTGACTTGATTACGTAGCTCGTTGTTTTCCAATATTATATTCTCCAGTTCGTTTTGGGAGCCATATAAATCCGATTGAAGCTGCGTAATGGTCTCTTGCATTTCCGGAATAGAGTTGGATTATTGTATAGTCCATACTCCTTGAAAGCGTCTGCTCCATTGGGATCGGTGCATACTGTATATGTTCAGTGGATATATTATCATTCACCTCAAGAACGGGAGTCGTGGGTGTGGAACACTGCGAAGTCGCATGCGATTGAGTAGGCGTTACGTCTATCATAGACATCTTAGGGGACGATTGTTTCTTTCTAGTTGTTACATTAGATCGTTCAGGTGAAGTTATCAGTGCTTTAGATTTATTCTTACATAATGTACATTCCGACTTTGTGGACGACTTGCCTTTGTGTCTTTTTGCTCGCATTTATAGCATGTCACAAGTCGTGACCCCTTGCGGACGCCTCTAGTACTAAGTTTCGATGACATTATTGTTGTTCCTATTTAGGTTCGCTAATATCGCTTAAATCTTTAGAACTGTCTCTTTCAGTGGTCTTATATTATTCATTATAAATTTTTAAATTAAGTCAATTTCAAAAAGTGAAAGCTCAATTCCAAAAAGTGAAATCTCTTGTAGGTCAGACTCGATCTCATGACCCCCGCTGAACATAAGGTAAGGTAGCTTGTATCCACATTAAGCCACCAAAGCCATTAGTAAAATGATTGAAATAAGTGACCAGTATTTACTTAGTGTAATATTTATATCGTAGTTGTTATTATAAATTATTACAACTCAGTTGTTTCTTTGTTCGTACTAATGGGTTCAAAGTCCAATTTCGACGACACTTTTGAATTTTGTAGGACGTTTTAAATTTTTATTAAAGTACATTGTTATTCAAATTTTACACTTTTTCGGCCATAAGTTTGAACTGTTTTGTCACTTGTACACTACTTAGGTTTAGGTGTGTATATTCATACCATGGAAGGATTACTTTTTGCACTGTTCTTAGTATTTATGTCTGCTTACAACTGTTTTTTGAAAATCCGAGTCAAGAGTTTTGCATTACGTTTTTAATTAGTATTCTGCAGATATGTACTATGATAACACTTTTATGATGTTATTGGTTTGTAATATAGTTAATTGACACAAATTCACTGGATGTTACAAACTTAGGATAATTTAAATCAATATATTATACGGAGCACTCTTTTAGACGTTTTACTGGACGCGCAGCGCCATCTATGATTTATACAAGTCCTTGGTCAGATCTCAACTGGAATCAAATCAATCAATAATACATAGTCTCTATCAGACACTATATCCATTGTCAAATAGCTTATATGTTTATGTTTAGCTACAATTGACAGTTACTTATATAACGCTGTGTACAAAGTTATGAGTCACTAATAAAATTGCAATAGGTTGTACTTTACCAAGTAAATTTTCAGCTTCAGCTTATTTTATCACACCCGCCTAACTTATGCAGATTAAATTGATTTATTACTAGTCAAACTTTTATTTATACTTTAAAATAAAGCACTAATATCTAAATCGGGCTAGCATTAGCTAGTCAAGACTTCTATCAGTTTCTTTCTGTGAGCCAACACGTACGAGCTCGCACTCTCGTGGTTGTAACCGTTGCGTCCCCGCCTCTCCTTGTCGTCCCTCGCAAGCGCAGCCAATTCTCCCCCTCGCCTCTGATGCTGCATTCTGCCACTGGAAAAAATCAAAGTCAGTCAACTGTTCCTGATTGGTTTGTGTTTTAGCGTCGTTGTTTCTGATTAATTCATATTTTAGCGTCGCTATCGTGTGCCTTCCCGTCACGAAATTGGCGGCAAAATCTTCACGATAATAATTTTTGTGAGTGTTGATTTATAAGCTGTCGAATGTGCATTTTAAAACTCTTACGAAATGTCTCCCTTTCACAAATTTATGACTTTGCTAAGTGTTAAACATGGGTGTGCGTTGTTTTATAGACAATTGTTTAATATAATTTCGCATTACAGAAAATGTTTCGCATAATTTCGTTTCATAGAATAATCAATATACAGAATACTTACTTTAAAGAATTTTCAATCATTGAATTTTGTTTCATATAAAGATAAACATTAGAATAATCATTTCATAGAATATCAAATCCAATATTCTTAATCATTATATTGTTTATTTAATAGAAAACTTATTACAAAGAATAACATATTATCAAAGTGACAGTTTCTAAACGTTTCAATTCATAAAATGCATACCCTCATTTAAAATTACAACACCGCGTTGACAAAAATAATCCGGGTAAATTCTTATCAAGCAGGAAAACAAACTTGTTATTCTCACTCATAGTGAGTTATGCAAATGCTAACTGTACTTACATTTTATTTTTTTGTAAAATGAGTGATACAGAAGTAAATAGTACCTGTGAAGTGTTTAAATCAAAGAGAGGAGGATTAAAACTGTACGTAGATGGTTATACATACACAAAAACTAAACAAAACAAGAATGTGATATACTGGTTGTGTAACATGTATCATAATAAAATTTACAAATGCATTTCAACTGTTAATACGACAATAAATGATTGTGGTTTACACACAATATATAAACAGCCGCAAAGTCATAACCATGGGCCAGACCCGACAGCAAAAGGAATTGCAGACTTTAAACATAAACTGAAAGAAAAGTCATCTTCAGGATTAAAAGTGTGCAATATTTTGCAAAATACTAAAGCAGAAATAGATTAGACTTGTCTACGTCTGCTCTAAAGCAAATAATTTATCGCCAAAAATCAAGAAACAAAATAGGCATAGATGAACCTACTGATATATTTTTTGAGTTATATGCTTCCGAAACTCAAATTAATGGTGTCAATTTTATCATTAAAGATAGGATTTATGACACCAATAAAAGAATACTCCTGATGTCAACGTTAAACTTTGTAAAAATATTAAGTGCATCAGATTACTGGATACTTGATAGTACATTTAAGATTGCTCCCCTCATTTTCCAACAACTGTACACCATACATGGCAATGTATTTTTCGACAACCAAAAAACATTTCCATTAATATTTTGTCTCTCTACACACAAAGACAAGCGAACGTATGACTTAATATTTGAACTGATATTGGAATATGGAGCCGAAAATAACATCAAGATATGTCCGAAAGTGTGTATTCTTGATTTTGAAAAGGCAGCCATTTTGAGTTTAAGATCTAATTTTGAAAATACTAAGTTAAAGGGTTGCCACTTTCATTTCAGTCAAATAATTTACAGGTGAAGCTATACTTTAAAAAAATATAACGATAAGTTAATACAATAAACGTTTCTGGGTGGTCCTATTTCTGGGTAGTTAAAAAAAAATAACCACGAAGGCTAAGGTGGGAGCTCCGCTCCGCTTCGCTCCCGCCTTAGCCTTCTAACCTAACCTATCCGAGTCGGGGTGCCCTAAACTATACATGGGACATTTTTTTTATAAACTAAACAATTGATGCGTCTACAAGGTCGACGGAGCCCCGCTGCGCGGGGCTCCTACTTCTGGGTGGTTTATAAAAAAATAACAAAAAATAATCTGAGTCGGGGTGTTAACTATAATGACGTTTTATTAATAATTTAATAACAAAATGATTTTATTATATTTTACAGAAGAATTCAAGCAAACAAATTTGCAACAAAATATGCGAAAGACAAAAAATTCTATATTGATATGAAATGTATTATAGCACTTAGTTACTTGGAACATTCAGAAATACCTATTTATTTTGAAAAATTAATGGAGAACATGGAAGATGACGACAGTAAAATCATGGCAAATTGGTTTCAAGAAAACAATGTTTATGGCAAAATAAGTAGCCAACCCAAATATTCACCTGAATTTTAGGAGTTGCCATGAATTAAATACTATGAAAATACCAAGAACACAGAATGTAGCTGAAAGTTGGCATCATAAAATCAATCAATCAAGTACTCAGACAAAGATGATCGTTTTGATGTAATTTTACAGCATGAGCAAAATTATTCAGAAATTAAATTACTGCAAGCAATCGGAAAAAATTTAAAATTATTATTCAGAAATTAAATTACTACAAGCAATCGGAAAAAATTCAAAATTACAATTTTAAATTTTTTCCGATTGCTTGTAGTAATTTAATTTCTGAATAATTTTGCTCATGCTGTTACATGTTACAGTTAAAAATAAATGTGATTTAGAACATTATAAAGGTGATTTAATATTCTTTAAAAAATAATTCTACAGTTTGATAAGTTTGTTAAACAAAAAAATGTGATTAAAAATTCGTTCAATTGTGTTTCTGTCAAATATGTTTCATTGTAGTAAATTGTTTTTGAAACAACAATATTCGAAATAAAAATATAAGAACCAAATATTATATGAATCAATTTCTGTGAAACGAAATTCTATGAAATTTCTTTCTACGAAATAAGGGGCTCCCATTAAACATACCCGAATTCCATAGAATTTCGTACTGCTAATGACTCTCGGTAATGAAAAATTCTGACATTTTAAGATATCAACTTCGAATATAAGTTAATTTATTGATCTTTAGTACTCGTTTGAATTCTCGGTCAAGTAATTTTTTTTTATTTTTTTTTTATAGTTATTTATGAGGGTGACTGGCGTCTCTTTTGTTTCACGAGGCAGTGTGAGGTATGTTATCTAGACTCCTTAGAATTTATACAGATGTTTTCGGCGATGAGAGAAAAAATAGGATTTGTTTTTGCAACAAACAACATTATTTTTGAATTATAAATACTGCCTAAGTATCTCCAATAATTGGCCATCTCACAAGCGCAGGTTCGATCCTGTATGGAATACTGCTCGTATCTGTGATAGCTCAGCTAAATACCATCTAGAAGCGCTAGAGGCAATAGAGAGACGGGCCAAGAGGCTCATTAACCACGATGCAACTGTCGAGAAAAGGCTTCAGAGCCTTGAACATCGACGCAAAGTTGCAGGCCTATCGGTCTTTTATCGGATGCATTTCGGATAGTGTGCGCTGGAATTGCACAACTTGATATCTCCAAGCCCTTTCCACCAACGAACGACCAGACGCACAGCGACGCGCCACCGCTATATGGTGGATATTCCACTCATACGCACGAAACGTTTCGGCGACACATTTGTTATGCGTACAGCTAAGGAGTGGAATTGCCTGCCTGAGTCTGTGTTTCCGGAAAGGTTTAACCTCGGAATCTTCAAGTCTCAATAGGTTCCTTCTAGGCAAACTTGGTCCATCGTAGACCACATCGTCACTTACGACCAGGTGAGATAGAGGTCAAACGTGAGCCTATCATCCATAAAAAAAAATGTTTTACGTTGTTTTATTTTATGAAAAATGCGATCTCGCATTCCTCACTTGCATAAATTTTGACTCGACATTCTCGTCATGTTTCAGGGATAATTAATGAAATAACAATGTATAAACAATCGTTTTATTTCGTCTCTATCAAAAGAAATTCGACTTATTTTCGAACGTGTCGTTTCGTCATATAAACTATAATATGTATGTATATTATTTACAACTTCGTAAAATTACGTTTTGAGGCGATCCACGACGCCGGGAAAATACAGCGGACATTTATGGTGTTGCTGGATCACCCTAACGAATAAATTATAAAAAAGTGCATAGGACGCGGCTCGGCTGATCACTCGACGTGAATCAGCGGCTATCGGTGACGATCGACGACCCTCGGCGACGATCGGCAAAGGCGACAGCGACTAACGCGGCGGGGGAGGCCGCGGCTTGGCCGTCGCGTACGCGATCTCGGACAGGCGTACGTCTATCGGCGCGCGCTCGTCGTACAGCGTGGGCGCTTGCAGGATGATGCCCGCCGAGCCCACCACCACGGCCAGCGTGAAGATCCATAGGAACAGCCGATCCAGCACCATCGCCACATACTTCCAGTCCTCTTTCACCTGCACCAATACAAAATTGATTGACTTCCTTAATTATTTTTACTGCGAAACCTTTCGCATCGAACGTAAAGAAAAAAAGTGCGGACAAAAGCGACGCGCCGTCTCACCCTGGTGGACTCCTCCTCCTTGCGCGTCTGCTCAGCGATGTAGTTGATGCCGTCGATGGCTTTGTTGATCTCGGGGCAGCGGTGCCAGCGCCGCAGCGCGTCGCACAGCGCGGGCGCGTCGTGCACGCGGCACGCGCGACACGCGCGGCACGCGGCGCACGCGCGGCACGCGCCCGCCTCGGCCGCGCCCGCCGCGTCCGCCGCGCCCGCCGCGCCCGCCGCGCCCGCGTCCCACGGCGCGCTCTCGCCCAGCGCGGTCGCCAGGCCCGCGCTGGGAAATATCACACACGGAATGCTATCTCGGACCCACCCGTCGTTACGGCGGAACTATATTTACAAAAACTATCGACTAATAATAAAAATGTTTTGAAATTTCATATATAAGGTGTCACAAAATTAGGTCTCTGAATTTGGTGAGATGACTTGGTATCGACAAAATATGTATTAGAAACAAAAAAAAAATCGGATAAAATAAAATAAAAAATATATAAAAAATGAAAAAAAAAAACACCACCAGCGACCAGCGTCACGTGACGCGACGAGCCTGTGACGCACGTGGTAGGCGTGCAGTCCTTCTCCTCGCAGTATTCTCCAAGCGGATGTGTGGGAAAAACCCTAAATCGTGACCAGCGTCACGTGTGCTCGTCGCGTCACGTAACGCTGGTTGCTGGTAGTGTTTTTTTTCATTTTTATCTTTTTAATTTTTATTTTTTTTATTTTTATTTTTTTTATATATTTTTATTTTACATAACCCGATATTGTTTTTGTTTCAAATACCTACATATTTTGTCGATACCAAGTCATCTCACCAAATTCAGAGACCTAAACTAGTTGCGTAGCAATATTATTTCTTCTTTTTTAACAACTGGTTGCGAATCTCAGTTGCCAATGTGGCCGGAGGGAATTTTGTGACACCTTATATATACAAGCTGGCGAAGCTCCGCCCGCGCGGGGGCCGGGGGCCGGGGCCCGCTGCTCGGCCGCTCGCGACTCACAAGCGACTGCGGTGCGGGTCGACGCGGTGGTGCGGGCGGCGCATGACGAGCAGGCGCGGCAGCACGTGGATGAACACGCGCCGCACCCACGGCGCCATGGTGTGCGTCTGCGGCGAGCGGAAGTGCACGTTCAGCACCACCACCGTCACGCAGATGCTGCGGCAGAACACGCTACGTCACACGTCACGCACCGGGCCACGCACTAGGGTCAAGCGCACTTGCTACTATTGTACAAAATACACGTATTTGTGATTTGTATATGTATAATTACTATTCATCGAATAATGATATCAAGAAACTATTAATGGTCTCGTTATTTCTTGAAGAGATCGTCCACGGCGATCAAACCGCCCACTGTACTTGTATTTCCTACATGTTAAGGGGCATAAAAAGGAAGGGAGTACAGTTATATTAGGCTTTTAAATTGAAAGTGATAGGGATCACTTTCAATTTGAACGCCGAATAAAGGAGTATGGCCTTTAATACCAACTTTCCTTCGATGCATAGTTTGAATTATTTCATACACGACTTATATCAACATAAATACAAATTGAAAACATCGGCATCACAGAAAAGTAGGCATAAAGAAACACAGGTTGAATGATTCCTAAAATGTTGCATGTCAGGAATGTGTGCATGCAATAAATAAAAGTAGGCATCTAAGGAAAGTTAGCATTAAAAGCCGTACCCGAATAAAGGCCTTAAAGTAGCAGCATCTAGTAAATTAACGTATTTGTGCAAATTAACATCAGTAAACCAGAGAGGAACAAACGAATGATAGATGTCCTGTGATATTTTTTCTGCTGTTATATCATATTTTTGTTGGATACTCTATTATTATATCGAACGAATTAAAAGACCCAATTAAATTTGATAAAATGCAATATGGTTACCTGAACGTATCGAGTATCATGGTGAAAAGCACAAATTTGCCCAACAGCGGTACGACGAGCGAAGTGGGCGGAATAATTTCAGCCAGCAGCAAGAAGAACACGGTGAGTGACAGTAGAATAGAGATGGACAGCGACACTTTTTCACCGCTGTCCGATGGTAGGTAGAAGACCAGCACCGTCAGGAAAGAGATGCCCATGCACGGGATGATGAGGTTCACAGTGTAGAAGAGCGTCTTGCGCCGCATCGTGATGTTGAACGTTATGTCCAGGTACGGCTCGTCGCAGCACGTGTAGAACTTCTCGTTCCTGTGAAGTACAGACAGCATGCGCTTGAGGTTAGCACTGCTGTGATACGTCGGTACATATGTACCCAAACATGAGTAAAAGTCTAGACTACCTGACAGCAGGCACCTCGAGGATATCCCATTCCACAGAGGTGTAAAACTCGGAGAGGTCGACGCCAAGTTCCACAATATTGGTGCCGCGCGCCTCGTCGATGTGTCGCAGGTCTACCTGAAGACATACAATTATAAAGAATAGAAACCGTTTTACTGTTTAGTCCTAAAGTATATTTCTAAACTACTGATGTTAACGAATCGGCTTACCTGGAAACCATCGTAGGTCCAGGAGCCAAATTTCATTACACAGGTCTGCTGATCGAACGGGAAGTACTCCACGTCGATTTCGCAGGAAGACTTGTAAATGGCTGGCGGCCGCCACTCTACACGGCCCGTGTAGTTCAGCGTCGCCTTCGTAGCCAGCGTTACCTCGAAGTTGCCGTCGGCACTGAACACAACAAATGGGATATAGAACACGCGCCATCAGCATATCATTTTGAGAGGCGGGACAAACAGGACGGACGTCAGGTGAGAAGTGGCGCGGACAAGATGTCGCCACGTGATGTGAGCGGAGGGGTTAAGGTTTGCGCGGGGGGACTTCTTTGAAAACGTGTCAGCCACACGGCTGCGTAGCAAAGCATAATGAGAGCAACGTTTTCGTGCCCAGTTGGAGCTCCATTTGTTTGATATACTTTAACAGCGGTCACGTCTGCGCCTCACGCCCGTTCTGTTCATCCCGCCTCTAACGCGTCCAGGAACCTCACTTGTTGTAAAGCACGATATCTGGCCGCCAGATGTGGTCGGAGGGCACGTGCAGCATCTCCACACCGCCATACTCTCGTGGCTCCCAGGACAGCTTGTAATCGTACCAACTCTACGAACAACGGTATAATGAGTTGCTGTTTATCGGAGCGGCGCGGCGGGTCAACAACACACAACTACACCAAACGGATGCGCTCACCTGCTCCACCCATAAGTTCGTTGTCATGATTTGATTCTTCAGGTTCTGAAATATAAAGGAACCACGTTAAATCGGTCGGCGTAGGCCCAGCGGGAGGGGGGCGAGCGGGGGAGCGGGCGGGGCGCACTCACCACGTCGATCAGCTGGCTCAGCTTGAGCTTGATGCGCACGGTGAGCGCGTCGCTGACGTTGAGCACGGGCCGCACCAGCTTGTTGTAGTTGGACAGCAGGTCGTCGTACAGGCGCTTGGCGTCGGGGTTGGCGGCGCTGGAGGCGAGCGCGAGCGCGAGCACGAGCACGAGCGGCGCGGCCGCGTGCTGCGGCGCGGCGCGGCATGTCCGCGGCATGTCCGCGGCGCATGGCGTCAGCGCATCGCGCCGCCGCGCGCTGCCCAAGCCCGCGCCGACCCCGCCTGCCCTCGCCTGCCCTCGCCTGAGCCTTCGCCTCCGTTCTGCACACACACATTTGATTCAAGTCTTACGCTAGGAATCCAGTGCAGGGTGCGACTGAAATAAATTGAGCTGAGCGAGCAGGGCTCTTACTTGAAAATAAGACATCTTACTACGGTCGCGCGCTTAGCTAAGGACGCGCGCTCGTCAAACTGTTTTTCGGTGATTATTCCTCAATGGTACATCGGACATGAACCATCTCGCTTCAAAACACTAATCAGTGTCCACACTATCTCTGTGGTGAATTTGGTCAAGATCGCGCGAGTGGTTATGGAGGAATTCAGCCACCAACAAACGGCTATGCCGGGTATAAGAACAATCTAATGTGAGCGTTAGTTACGACGTGACCGAAACATTTCAAATAGTAAATAACTAATATACGGGGTATAGAAGTGTTATCGCTAAGATTCTCTGCCAGAACCGATGTCACCGCTTTCTTGATGTTAGCACAGAATACATACAGAACCTTAACTCAATACAATGCACGTTCGAGCGACGTATACAGAAACATCGCTGACGGACGTGAATTTCGAAATGCGTGGGAACCAGTATGTGGACTAGCCACCCGTTAATGGATGTCCCAATTATACTTTAAAAATTAAATCATCGTTTTATTTTTAGTTACGTATCATTATATATATAACAGAAATGATTTTCAACATAACTACGGTTGATTCACTTATTAGATTCATAACACATTGGTTGTCTCGACTACTATTTACCTATGTTTTTCGCCGGCTGCTGTCGCGGCACGCTCGCACTCTGTTGGAGTCACAGTTCTAACCTAACCTAACCCAACCCAGAAGCGCCGGAACCACTAGTCCGGAAAGTTGGATTTCGATAACGTGACTATATTCAAGCGTATGAGGCAGTGAAAATGTTTTTCGAAACAGCGTCTTTAGCGACTATTTCAATCGAGTCCATGAGCTTTCAAACCTGTGACGCAGTGGAAAAATAATTCGCAGCAGCGTGCGTCACAAGGACGGCATTCGAAACTACATACGACTACGGTATGAAATACTTGTTGGACGACTCGCCTACAGTTAATTAATACTGCCCGATGAATTCATTTTAAAAGTGGAGGGTATGAAAATTTAAATGTTGTCAGTTCTAGCGTGTAATGGGGAACATAACCACGAGGGTAATCCAGGGGGTGCCTTGCCAAGCTTGCTGATGACATTTATGAGCTGAAATGTAAAATTTGTGATATGATAATAATTATTAATAATAATAATAATAATAATAATCTTTATTGACATTTAAACAGGTGTACATGTTAATTAGAATTCCCTGACTCCTGCGCTAGTTAAAACTGTGTTGCAGGAGACAGTGTCTTCCTCTCATGTTGGGAATTATTTCTAGATTACAAGTTACATGTCAGTGGAGATACAGTAAAAATACAAAAGAAGGTTTCTAAAAACTTAAGACTGTTTTTACCTGTGCGTGCGTGCATGTGTGTGAATGTGTGTCTGTAAAAGTATGTGTATGGGAAGGTGTATATGTAAGGGAGGGTGTGTGTATGAAAGGGTGTATATGTATGGGAGGGTGTGTGTATGGAATGGTGTATATGTAATGGTATGTATGGGAGGGTGTGTGTATGAGTGTAGGTGTGCTTGTTATATAAATATTTTTAATGTTGATAAATTTTATAAGTAGGCAATTCTTAGGAGGTTTTCTGTGATGTCATAATCTAGTGAGTTTAGCCATTTAAGTACTGACTTTTTCATTGCATTGTTGTTTAGTTTATTTAGTTTGATAGTTTTATTACATTTATTATACATGTGTGGCGCTAAACAGTTATAATGTCTTTGCGCAAATGATGTCTTTACCCGAGGAATCGAATAGCGTTCCACTCGTCTCTTTTGCACTTGAATGTTTGAGAAAGTTTCCTTGGGGTATCTTTGTAGTATTTGGTAGATATAGATTTTCCTCACAGATAATACTTCTGCCAGTTCGTATAGGGCGGTTGTGGGATGTCTATATGGTAGATATAGAAGTACTTAGTATAGCTCGCTGGGCTCTTTCTACATCTATCATTAGGGTCTTTGCTGCACCTCCCCAGGTACAGATACAGTATCTAATGATGGATTCGCACAATGCTTTATAGGTTTGGATTAGAAGTGTGTGGTCAGCTACCGTTCGCAAGCTCCTAAATATGTATATTAATCTCCTGATCCTCTTCATTGTAGACTCAAGGTGTATGTTCCAACTCAACAGGTTGTCTAGTGTAACACCTAGGTACTTTATAGACTCCACTCGCAGAAGTGCTGCACAATCGCAGTAAGAGTGATTCTCTTCCCTATTACATGGGAAGGTGTGTATTTGGAGACTGGAGTCAGCAGCAGGCTGTCCCATATCTGTTATGCTGAAACACACATACTTGGTCTTCGTAGTATTTAGCGAAAGGAGACTATTCTCCAGCCAGGCAGTAACTTTTGCTAGACCCCTCTCAACTAATTTAAAAACCCTATTCCAAGTGCTGTCATGAAACAACAGTACTGTGTCATCAGCAAACATTAGTAAGTCCAATCCTGGCAAGCCAGCGACACTACACAGGTCATTGATATAGATGATGAATAACAATGGACCAAGTGTGCTACCCTGGGGAATGCCACATTTGCATTTCGACTCATCACTCTCATAGTCTGCCACTCGAACACGTTGTGATCTGTGGGTCAAATAATCTTGGAACCAGTCCAGAACCACCCCCCTGATACCAACATTCTCCAAACGTGTTAATAAAATTGGAATGGAAACAGTATCAAACGCTTTTTACCCCCAAACATTTTTGTCCTGAGTCAAGGTAGGATACTACAGAGGTTACTAGAGTTAGGACTGCGTCTTCGGTTGATTTTTGTTGTCTGAAACCGAATTGTGAGTCGCTTAGAATTTTATTTTTTTCCAAATATGTATTCTATTGTTTACAACTTTTTCTAAAATTTTAGAAAGTACTGATAGAAGGGAGATAGGACGGTAATTAGTGGGCTTATTTCTGTCTCCAGCTTTGAAGATTGGGCACACTACTGCTTTTTTGAACATATCCGGGAAAATGCCGGTTTCTAAGCTCAAATTGCACAGGTATGTAATAGGTGGAGCTAGTGACTTTATGTTTTGCTTTAAGATGTCAGTAGTAATATTGTCCCAGCCGGAGGCACTGTGCGTTTTGAGTCCTATAATTATGTTCCTCACTTCGCAGGGATCTGTGGGCAAAAATGCCATAGAATTCAATGGCGCAGTGTCTCTTTTGGCTTCTTGTGCTAGGTCGTATTCTGATTTACCCATTAAGTATTGCAAGTGGTTAGCCAAAGTACTACCAACTTCGGTAAAGTAGCTGTTTACCATATTCAGAGCTTTAACAGGTGTAGCGTCTATTTGAAGGAGTTCATCAGCCAATTCGTTTTTGCGTTTGAAATCACATACTTCTTTTATAGTTCTCCACGTCTCTTTAATATTGCCCTTAGCAGAATGCAGTTTTGCCCTATAGTATTCCTTTCTTAGTTTTTTATAATAGAATTACATATATTTCTGTATGTTTGATATTTGTGTAGTTGTACATTAACGTTTGTAGATTGAAGCACGGTTTAATGTAGTTTATCCCGTCTTCTCATGCATTTAACTACCCCTTCTGTTATCCAGGGTTTTAATAGCCTGTTTCTATTTGTGGTTTTGACAATCTTTGTACTATTTGAAACGATAGTGAGTAGCTTAGTAGTTAATATTTCACATGCAATATTAGTGTTGGTGTTTTTGTATAGGTCGATCCAAGACTCATTGTTAAGTGATTCCTGAATCATTTTGTAATCTAATTTTATTTTGTTGTGCTCCAGATTGTTCCTTGTTATTGGAGGTTTATTGATATATAATAAGATGGGAGAGTGGTCCGTTATTACTCGTTTGAATACTACCGTTTTCCAACCGTAGACACATTTAATCATGAAATGATCAAGACATGTCTTTTCCATTCGAGCAGGTTTTGTAACACCTTGTTTAAGGCCATATATAGCCATTAGATTAAAATAATTGTGTGGCGGTTGTTTTTTGTTTGTCGGTAGAATATCGATGTTTATATCTCCAGTGAAAATAACATTTTTTGTTCGAATATTATATAAGATTTTATCAAGTGATTCTATGTAAACTTTAGTATCTTTAAAACATGGTGGGCGATAGGAGCAAACTATTGTATAGTCAGGTTTGATAGTAACAACGAGAAAATTGCCTTCCAGGAACCCTGGTGGTTCATAGGCGCAGCTTATTATTTCGCTACGAACATAGACGACAACGCCATCGTTTTGGTTCAGACTGTTTAGAGTCCAGTACTTATTGTAATCAGTGATATCTGGTGGCGGGTTCTCTACATTCGTCCAACATTCCGACAATACGAAGACATCAATTATCATATCTAAAGAGGTGACAAATGCTAAGAAAACATCAAGGTTCTGATTTACACTCCGTATGTTGAAGCTAATTATTGATAGTGAACTACGTATTTTTGTGTTATAATTCAACAATTGCGAACATAAACTGTTGTCGTTTAGTGAAGTACATTCTATATGTTCTGGTTCGTCGACTTCGTCTGTTATAATTTTAAAATCGAATTTTATTTATATATAAGGGAGACTTAACTGCTGTATTAAACACCAATAAATATTTAAATTATCACGACACAGTTATGATAAGTTCAGATATTATGTTATGTAACCATCAGATATTATCTTATATCTACTGTTAATGAATAATTAGGGTTCGATTAAGTGAGAACAGTGACTATAAACGCCTAATCATATTACACACCCCAAATGAAATACATAATAATAAATAATACATTAAATGACCTAGATAACTTCTCGGTATCAGAGTCTAGGACGTGTGAGGCAGAAGAGTGCAAACAATATCTGACCTCGTACAGTAACCCATTAACCATTATCACACAAAACATACGTAGTATCTATAAGAATTTTGATAATTTTCTAACATTACAACATAGAATAAATATGAATCCTGATGTCATTGTATTAACGGAATGTAGGCTTGCTTTACCATATGACATACCACTAATACCGGGATATAATATGTACAGAAGTAATACAACATATAACCAGAACTATGGGGTAGTAGTTTATACAAAAAGTAGTATTAATGCAGTTATCGAGGAACCAAACATGCAAGAATGTAACAGGTTATTAATAAGAATAGGGTCAGAAATAGCGATACTAGCAATATATAGACCCCCCTGCTTTACAAATAAGTATAGGTTTATTGAATCATTAAATGACACCTTGACATACCTAGCTCCCTACAAATGCGTAGCATTAATCGGAGACATTAATATAAATATCCTGCAAGGACAACAAGACGTAAAGGAGGATGCCTTACATTACCTCAACCTCTGCTTATTTCATGGCTTATTGCCTACTCACTCTTTTATCACGCGTCAAGCAAGTGGGTCTTGCCTTGACCACATCATGCTAAAATCGCACTATCCTTCACATGCACTTGTCATCAATTCTACTATAACCGATCATAATGCTGCCCTACTAATCCTGAGTTGCAAATTACCTAAGGTAGATAAAATTCGCATAGTATCTAAAATAAATATGAATAAACTCGAAGGCGATTTATGCGACATCGACTTTGACCCAGTTTACTATTCTGATGATCCGCAATTTTGTATGCAATACCTAATTGACAATGTAAAAAATGCAATACAGAAAAACACCAGTGTAACACGATTGTATAATAAAAAAATTAGCTTGAAACCTTGGATCACACCAGGTCTCATCCGATGTATGAAACACAGGGATCAACTCCACTTGAAATGTAGACGTGACCCTGATAATGTAACGTTACAGATAACATACAAAAGATATAGAAATTTTTGCAATGATCTGTTACGTAAAGTTAAAATAAGCCATGACAAATTAGAACTGGAAAAGGCAGGGACGAATAGTAAATTGATATGGCAACATATTAAGAATATAACATATACCACGAAGCAAAATGAATCGCCCTCAAGTTTATTGTGCGCCCATTCGTCACAGGTAACATCAGCTAACATAGTGAATAATTTCTTTTTAAATGTTGGTAAGCGTCTTGCGCAGCAAACTCAAGCACGCCTACAGTTCCCCACAAGCCCTCCTTTCCCTAGTAGAACTACGTTATCATCTTTTGTGCTATTAGACACCGACGAAGAGGAGGTTGAAAGGCTAATCATGAATTTAAAAGATGATTGTGTTATTGGTTGGGACTGCATATCAAATAAAATCATTAAAAAATTCAGGCATATACTAGTGCAACCATTAACTAATATCTTCCAGAAATGTCTATCGACAGGTGTTTTCCCTAAGTGCCTGTTGTTGCCCATCGAGAGAGCTCAGAGAGCGATCCTCAAGGTAGCAACGTTCCGCTCTTTCCTATTTCCCACCAGTCTCCTATATAAATCCTGTGAAGTACTAACAGTCCGCCAGCTATTTATATTGAGCACAGTACTAAAACAGCATGCAGCACTTCCCTACAGCACTGAAGTCATTAATAAAAGACGGAAAGATATTGTATGCACTGAAAGAATTGCGATAAAACACGAATATACAGGCAAATTTTATTTATTCTTGGGACCGCTTCTGTATAATAGGATAAATGCTGTAAAAAACATTTATTCTCTTAACTATATCCATTGTAAGCAAGCTGTGAAGAAGGCCCTCCAAAATTTGTCCTACGATCAGACAGAGGAGTTAATTAATGTTTTAAAGTAAGTAGTGTTAAGTAGTATAAGCACAGAATAAATAGTAGTACAAGTAGTATAAGCGAGACATTGATTTAGCATTGCTTCGCTTTGCAACGTATTATTCTGCGTAAATTGTCATATCTGTAATATAAACTTGATTATTTTAAAATTACTATAAACGCACTTGACGCCTGAAGCACAGGACTACCTAGTTCAGGCGCACAGAACGTAATATATTTAAATACCTATATAAGACACCTAAGTATAAATAAATATTTCATCATGATCATCACACATGATTCACTAACAATAGAGGGGATCAGGCGCTCGACGACTGCTACCGCTATAATAGTCAATGTTCTAACCTAACCTATTCATATCGAGACGCTCTCCACTTCACGCCGCCGCTCTGCTCCACTCCAGTCCATTTCACTCTATTCTATTCTTAATTTGAATCACTTGGCCGTGTTGGGTGGGCGTGTGTAAACCGTAGGTGAGTTGACCGTAGGTGAGATGCCCATTATATTTCGTCCATTAGTTATTACAAACATCTGTGAATTTTACACCATTTATCCACATTCTCACTAATATATTATTTATCAAAAGTGTCCTAGATAAAAAAATTGAATAAATGCCCGCATCTTCGTATTTTGAAAAGTTACTCTCTCTGATAGAGAGATCCGATTCTCAGCACTCCATGGATTCACCGTGCGGTCGCCGGGTCCATAGCGTGGCACAGAGAGGAACACCATGACGGCGACTGGGACTTGCGACCCAGATGTAGGTTTAGGGTGGCCACCTTGTGATGCATCAGCGCTCACCTCCACCGTCAGTAGTGTTCCCCCCCCCTACCTATCCAAATTTGGTAAGATCCTAACAATGCCGCTTTTGATATACGTTTTAATAAAGAGCTTACTGAAGCTCTTGGCAATCCGAGGTCTTTAAGTAAGTTGTACAGGGATTTAGCTGGAATTCCCCTTGCTCCTACTTCTACGGCATAGAGTTTAACCACGTAGCCGTTTTTGGTTAACTCGTTAGTCAGATCAAAGTATTTGTTTGTCTTTATAGCGTGGTCTTTAGGTATATTAGTTTCCCACGGTACTGTGAGTTCTACAAGCACTGCACGCTTATGCGATCGTGAAAAAAGGAATATGTCGGGTCTGGATGATGAGGCACAGACATCCTCCGGTATCCTATAGTGCTTCTCATACGTGTCTGCGAGTATTGTCCAGTCAACGGCAGCTATCAAAATTGAATAAGGCTTATGAAGTGATTTCTTTGAGCAGCCTTCCTTTACAAACGCAATGTCATTTCTTTGGTTTGTGGTTAATCCTTTTTTCGCTCTAGCTACCGCCAAACTTACAGCCTCACGTATGATTTCTAATACCTTATCATGACGGCGCGAGTAATGACCCCGTCTAATAGCGTTTTACAACCCACTAGTAGGTGCCTAGCCGTACCAGTTGCTTCACCACATGAGTTACATGTTTTATCTGTGGCTTTTCCCCATCTGACCAGATTGCTTTGGTCGGGGAGGGTCAACTGGAATGCATTCAGGTAAAATTTAAGTAAGGCCGGTGACCAGTCGTATATTATGGTACGCCATTTTAAGGCTATGGGAATACAAAATTCACCTAGAGTCAACCATTCGTTTTGCATTTCTAGGTTCATTGCGTGCACCTTATAGGTGTTGTTTTCGTCTGCTTGAAGAAAAGATTTTGTTATTTCTTTATCTGTTTGTCTCTGAATATTACCTAGACCTACTCTACCAGTCTGCGAGCCTATCATGAATCTTTTATGGAACTGGAGGCGTGATTCGAGCTCCGATGCATTTTTATCTTTTGGAAGGACATTTACTATTTCGTCTTTAGATTCCGATAAGACGTGCATTTTAGTTACTCTTAGGTGTTTATAGAGTTCTGATGGCTTCTTAAGCGTCATTCCAAAATTATTCGCGGATCTATATAGTGCCGACGGGTCGGCCGACTGAGCTAGCCCTAGCCACGACTTCAGTGTCTTCGTGGCACTCGCATCTAGTTTTTTGAGGAGGCTCTGGTTTATATCATATATAAGAAACGGCCAGTTAAGACGCGAGGTTAAATAATTGTCATAGATCCAAGCTTTTTTAACATTACTTATTGGTTGTTGGTCTACCTTTTTTAAATCGATAATGAAACTATCAATTAATTCGTCCAAAGCTGGAGTGCAACCTCTGTTGTCAATCTTTCTTCCGAGGAATTTAAAAGGCACGGTTTCAGATATAGTTGAAACGTTTTCCCCGCCTATACTAAGCCCTGGGTCATATGAAGTATACCTGGTACCCCGCCTACCCAGACATAGACAGTAGCATTTGCTAGGTTTTGCTCTCATTCCATCTGTCCATGTACAGAAATCGTCTACTCTACGCAGTAGGTCCTGGCACTGCTTTGGGTTACGAGTCAGTCAGTTAATGTGACGTAACTGTTCTAAATATATGTGAAAATGGGTCATCTGTCGTATTCTAGCTATGGTATTGAAGGTTAAATAGCCATATATTTGGCATATACATAATTATATTATATTAATACATTATTATTTAAAGAGTAATAAAATATTCTCTATAATTCTATAATTTATAATTATTAATAATAATTTATAATCATTATAATTCTATTCGGCTGCGCGAGTTTGACGCCCCTGGTGTGCACACGTCCTTAGGCCGCGGTAACCACTTCCCATCGGATGGGTCGTGGGCTTGTCTGCTACCTGAGTGGTATCAAAAAATCTTCAAGGCAATGCTGGTATGAAATACTTCGCTATCGCTTACTTGTGTATGTTTGCATGAAATGTAAATTAATGATTTGAATTACTTTGAATCGCATGATAGCGTGAGCAGGGTGTGTTTGTAATGTAAAATTAATTCTAAAGTTCATTCAGTTTATGAATTTGGTAACCTACAATAGTTGGCCATATGGTCTCGGGAAGTTTTTTTTGTAGATATTGATATGTTCTATACTATTATAGAACCTTTTATTTGTTCTATCATCAATACTTTCCACAGCGCATGCGATGAAAGACATTTTAAGACTAATTTTTTCACACCTTGGGTTGGCTTTAGTAGAGATCTCTTTTTTTTTCTAGTAATCAATATAGCCTCACTCAGTATAGCCTTACTCAGTAATAATGTAGCTTTCTAACGGTAAAAGAATTTTTGAAATCGGTCCTGTAGTTATTAAGTTTATTCGTTAGTCATACAAAAGTTCGAAAATACAAATCATTCCTCTTTATAATATTAGTGTAGATGGTGATTATTAGGGATTTTCGTTGTTTCCATTCGGTTTATACTGCCGCGAAGTCCCACTGACGTGTAAGGAAGAACCCGCATCCCTCAGACAAAACCAGACCATCTGACCACCATGAACTTGCCACTGGTTGTCAATTGAGACGGAAAGGCTGCGCCCTTGCGCGGCGCGAGAGTATTAAGCCGGGATAAGGAGCTGAGGTTGGTGGACCGGCGTAAATATTACAAGGTCAGTACATTCCCTTTTACTCCGCTATTCCCGTCTGTTTTGCCCGTGCGATTACCGCATACGGTCCACTCACATCGAAAGTATATCGCATAGAGAAGGAAAACTCTGAAATCAAACCCGGGGAGATGGGCCTCGTCAGCATTGGTCTGCAACCATCTAGGAGAAGGTCACTCCGAAATAAAACCAACTCCCAGGGAGCATACCCGAAAAAAAACCCCGATCCAAGGTGTTAGCCGACCCGTGCCGAGGATTCGTGACCAGAGGGCAAGCCGGTGTAACGGAGGGTATCTGTGTTGGCGGTCACAGGACACACTCGAGATTCCGCCTTACCCCCGTAAAGGGCTCTGCGGGGGTGGACCATATTTTTCCCTATGACTCGTGGGAACGCTATGGTGATTGGAAAAATAAATCATCCACATGGCGGCGACGCGGTACGCCACCCGTCACGTCTCGTTTCCCGTGGGGGCGAAAAATGGCTCACGGAGAGCCGTTTTGCTACATTGAATGTTGGAGGAGGAATGGAAGAGAAAGTGAATGATGTTTGTCAGATAATGGATGAAAGAAGGATTGATGTTCTTTGTGTTAATGAGACGAAGCGGAAAGAGAGGCGAATAATGTCAGGAAAAGTATGATTGATTTTATAATAGTGGATGAAAGATTGAGGAAAAATATTCTAGACACTAGGGCTTATCGCGGTGGGGGCATCCATACAGACCACTTTTTGGTTATGTGCCATATAAGTGATCTCTTTAAGGGATGGAGACATAGAATGCGTGAGCCCGTAAATGTTCTAGAAAGAATAAAAGTAGAAAATTTGAAAGAAAGATAAAGTGAGAGAGGAAAGCAAATTGACTGAAAGGTTTCATGACATTGATAGGATTTGTGAGATTGAGGAGTTATGAAAGGTATTTAAAGAGGAGATTGTGAGTGTGGCTTCCCAAGTATCTGGTGTAAGTAAAAGAAGTAAAGTGCAAAAGATGAAGCATGCATGGTGGGATGAAGAAGTGCAAAAGTTGGTATGTGAGAAGAAGAAAGCGTGGCTAGACTGGCTTTCAGTCAGAGCTAATGAGAGAATGCAGAAAGCTATGAATGAGGATGTGGATGAAGCGAAAGATAAATATAGAAGACTGAAAGGGCTAGTGAAAGGAATGATTGCCAGAAAGAAAGATGAACAAAAAGACGTGTTTGATGAAAGGTTATCTGAGGATTTCCAGGCGATCATTAAGCTCTTTTGGAAATCCATCCGTTCAGCCAGAGGAAAAACGCAGAGCTCTGAGCTGAACTCTATCAGAGACCAGAATGGAAGTATTTTAAAAGGTGAAGATGGGCTCAGGTCTATTGCGCAATCGTGGATTTGGAAAAGGCCTATGACAAAGTGATGAGGAATGAACTTTGGTCGGTACTGTCTATGTATGGGGTGAGCAGCAACCTTATTCGAGCTCTGAAGTCTCTCTATGAGGACTCCAGTGCTTGCGTGAGGATACATGGGTCATACACTGAATGGTTTAACATCCAAAAGGGTGTAAGACAGGTATGTGTAGCGTCACCATGGCTGTTTAACTTATTCATGGACAGTTCTTTGCAAGATTTGAAAGATAAAGAATGTGGTTTAATAATACATGACTTACTCGTCAAATGTCTCCTCTATGCTGATGATTAGGTTTTACTTGCGTCATCGGCAGATGAGTTGCAGGAGATGGTAACAACTATGCATGGAGCTTTTGAGAAGAAAGGAATGAAAGTGAATGTTAGTAAGACAAAAGTTATGGTTTTTGAAAGAGATGAATGCGTGACAGAGTGTAAGATTTGTATAGATGGAGAAAGAGTGGAACAAGTGAATGAGTTCATATATTTGGGAACATTGTTGACGAGAGATGGAAAGCATGAAGAAGATGTTGAAAGGAGAGTGACAGCTGGAAATAGAGTGAATGGGGCACTACACAACTTTATGAGCAGCCGGAAAGTGTCTGAGAAGGCACGACTGGCTGTACATGGAGGAGTATTAGTGCCGACTCTTATGTATGGTAGTGAAAGTTGGGTGTGGCAGAAAAAGCAGCAGAGTAGAGTGAATGCAGTAGGAATACGAGCGTTAGGAAGTATGTGTGGATTGACTTTGAGAGATAGAGTGAGAAATAGCGTGATAAGAGAGCGATGTGGATTGACAGAAGATGTAGTGACGAGAATTGAGAGAGGTATGTTAAGATGGTCCGGTCATGTTGAGAGAATGAATGAAAGAAGACTAACGAAACAGGTGTATGAGGCGAGTACAATAAATACATTCGAACTAAAAAAAAACAGGTGTGCTATCATTAGCGTAATTCAAGCGCACAAAGTCTTGCTAACAAAGAAGTGCATTGTATGATATTGTTTCAACTTTACGCGAATGTCACACATTGAAATAAAACTATTTTTACGGAGTCTACTCTTAAGGCATTCAGTCTCCCCGAGACCATGGCTGCCGAAAAGCAAATGAAACGTCAGGTTTAGTGTAAATAATAAAATGACATCAAATAAATCGCGATAGAATCCGTTAAAAATAGTTTTATTTCAAAGTGCATTATGGCCAAAATACGTATTACAACCAGCTGACTTTATATTTTTTGTACTATTTATAGTGACACACAACACAGAGCATCCAGATTACGAAACATTGAAGCCGTGCGCCGCACGCTCCAGCGCACGTCCGCGCGCCAGTAAGGTTTTCGTGGAATGAACCGGCGGAGTGCGACCCGCCGTTTTTATACTAGCCTATACTGCCACTATTTACGTAGCGAAGCCGCACAGCGCCACGCGATTCATCGAGGAACTAATTAGTTAGAATTGTACATAATAGATGTAAGATAACAATTGTATATTATATTATATTATATTGTATTGGCTGATTGGTGGAAAGCAGATTATTGCTCGTGTAAATAGTAACTACTTGTAACTGAATATTGTATATATTAGACCAATTTTGATCAATAAACAGAGTTCACCCTTGCTCTGTCTTTTACTTGGCTACGGTTCCCCATTCCGGTCCAATAGTTCAGAGCAGATCCTTGGCGACGGTACGAAGGTCTGAGAGCAGACCTGGCCGGTCCAAGGAACTCAGCCAGCTGGCATAGTAAAATACGGGTCAGTGACCCCACAGCTGACCACAATATCAGCTGGCTCTCAACACACGTTCGGTTAGGCGAACCACTGCCTACACCGACACTATGTATTTTTTTCTTGACTCTAAAGCAATTTTGGTTTAGTTTGTGTGAAATTTCTTGACTGCTGATTCCTTCCGGTCAAGAGCGGATTTTGCAGTGTCTAGCAACTCTGAGGTTCGCTGAAGTCTATAATTTAAAATCATAGCTGTACGCTGAAATAGATGAACTCATATTAAATCGGCCGCAATTGAAAGACTTTGAATAGAATCAATTTCGGATTAAAGGATCGGATTCGGATCTTTGACCTCAGGGAGGTTCTCTTTTTCTTTTTTGTTTATGGAGGCACTGTTATACCGCGAATTTCTGCGTAGTACTGATATCCGGCAATAGACAAGTTCCGAAGATTTTGATGCATTGAGAAGTGGAGAAAGATTGACCTGATATCGATTAAAGACAAAAGAGCTCGATACATAATATATAACAGGCTTAAAAGTTCTGGATCCAGACAATATATAATAAACCTCAGTTACATCCAAAAGTATCTATACCGTAGGTTACAATTCGGCAAGTGATCTAATAAAACCCGTATGTAAAAATAAGACATTATTTAGATTAACACATCTAAGCGCACGGCCGTGCGCAGGCCAAGTTCCAGTAACAGGCCGCGCGCATGCCGTGCACTATTTACACGAACCGTTTCGACTCACTTTTGACCCCCCTGTAGCTCAGTGCCTATTGCAAATACAGAGATAAAACTTTACGTACGTAATTATATACCGGTACTCAAGCAGTACGCCAAATTTCATAGATATAGCTTCAGTAGATCCTGAAATATGGCCCTGTGAATATGGCTAATTTTGGCACTGACTCACTGACCGGTAATCAAAACCTTTAGACCACTTCCAATTGTCCTAGCGTTATGAAATTTGGCACACAGGTCGTGTGTTATATGTAGATTAACAAAAAATTAAGAAATTTAAGAAATCGGTCAAGCGTGAGTTGGCTCAATCTAATATCGAGTTTTTAATACTAATATTTATGAACCAGTGATAATACAATGAGAAAACGAAGAGGAGGGGGGAGAGAGAGAGGGGGAGGGGGTATAAAATATGTCATAAGAAATTTAAGAAATCGGTCAAGCGAGAGTTGGCTTATGAAACAGTGATACAATGAGAATACGATGAGGAGGGGGGGGGGGGGGGAGAGGGGTCGCGCATAATCTCGATGTGGCTCGTCTTGCCGGTTTGTGACCGGACGGTGGACCCGGCGACCACACCGGGAGGGTAAGGGGTCCCTTCTTTTCGGCGAGTCGGCTACCACCATGCCAAATATTCACCGACGAAACCAAACCCTGTGCTTTGTCGCACAATGCTGTGGCGCCTGTCGCCTCTCTTTCAGGCCTTCCCTTTAACTCTATTACCATGGCAGCGCAAAATTCGAATACAGGATATACAGCGCCACAGCCCTCTCCCACCAACTCAACACCATTTGAGTTGAGGAGATGTGGAGTTCTCGAAAATTCGTGGAATCCATTCAAACCTTATAGCCGTCTACCAACACCTAGAGGCGGTACATGCGTTTCCTCACGGAGACACAAATACGCCGCCCTGATGACACGTCTTACCTACTCTACCCCGGCTATGTGATAGAGGATTTTTTTTAATAAAAAGCCGGGGCATTTTTTTAGAAAAAGCCAGCTAACATGCGCCTCCTGGAGGACCCGTCTTTTCCCGATCTCTAGCTACCCCTGGACCATGGCACGTCTAACCAAGTCTACGTATGTGTGTGTGTGTACCGTTCCCATAAAAGAAGAGATACGGAGACGACTCAACTCTTCGATCACCTGAGTCAGGCGGCAGATGTTGCGCAGGAGCGGTTTGCGCCAGCTATGTAGGTATTTTCTGGAAATTTTAACACCCACCACGAGACCCGGTTGGGTTCTTCCAAAACTGACCATTGATCAACTGAATTCACTGATATTAAGGAAATAGACGGCAACTTGTCACTTGGACTCGCATTTCCCTATGGGGATCAGAGAACTTGGTCGAATTCAATGCCAAGAAAACACAGGCATGCGCATTCACAGCTAAGGTATCTTCCTTCCTTCCTCTCTCAACTCTTCAGAACACACCACTGTGATAGTCGGGCGTACTAATTGAGTCAGCCCATGCGTGAGAGCGAATGCATGGGCGGCTCTTCCCGCTAGTGAGTTTGAGGGAGAGTGACGAGTCGCTGTGTTGCCATTATCTCTATTTTGCGCTGCCATAATAAAGGGTTAGTAAGGTGTGAAAAAGAGATGATCGTCGTCGCAGCACCGTGTGACAAAGCGCAGGGATTAGTTTCATCTATGTATATGTGGCATGGCAGGAGCCGACCTGCCGAACGGAAGTGCCGTCGTACCCTCCCGAAGCCATGCTTAGTTTGGGTCTAGGTGTCGTCGTGTAGTATGTCCTACAATATTTATTTATTTTTTGACGAAAAGATGAAATTATTCATTATTTAGTTCGTTTCTTTGGACGCCTTGAACTTTGAAAGGGAACGGTCGGTGACCGTGTGACGTCAGAGCGAGCCCACGGATGATCGCCGCACCATTGTGAATGCCTCAGTGAGTCGGCACGACAGACCATCCTTAGGGTCATCGGACTTTACGGAGCTTTGTAGCGATACAGTAGTTTGTATTTTAGACATTCTGCTACAGCGTTCGAGAACAAACCGGAGTAGATAATATTCATAAGATAAGATAATAATAATAACACATTAGTATACATAGATTTTGACCTGAATACATTAGGCAACTGTGTTTTTGGGCCCCACCAATATTTTCGGAGTTCAAGCCAACCTCACCTGGAAGCATGCACCTGCCGGTTGACGGATGGGGCTCTGGCGCAGGCGCACCTCCCGGGGTGAGAGGATAAGACAGTGGTCGCTTCCATTAAGGCCAAGTAAGCCAAGAGAGGAGAAGCAGCAAGCGGAGCCCGGGCGCCGTCGTGAGAGTTTAGGTCGAGGAAGGTGCTAAGATGACGATGATGACTATAGATAATTAAGCCAGAGATTAGCGGCAGTTTGACCACTACCATAGAGTTTGTTCGTAACTACGTAACCAAGTATCGTATGTATAGGGAAAATAATCTATTCCTTCGTAACTGGTATCGTACGAAGAAGTTTTATCCTTGTATTGTAACTGGTTACGAACATGCGGTTTCGTAGGCGGCCGGAGGGAGAATTACTCGTAATCTGACACCTTCGGCTATATAAAAAAGCCTTGTTGGCGTCCGTACGAGCGGTCCAATCTATTGCAGCGCCCTCTCAACTGTACTTCTAGAGATTTATTGCTGCCGTGACCTTGAAAAAATTGTCTACCGACGGTTGTGGTTTCAAACCGAAATTACCACTAAGGATTCTTATACATTTTACCCCTAAGGGGGTAAAATAAAAATTGAACGGTTTAATGGAAGTTCATCACTTTCAAAACAAGAAGCACTTTCATTTACCTGCTTCTGGTTGGAAATAAATAAACAAGTATAGATTTATATCGGAAAAAGAGAACATTCAGGATGGGACTTGGACCCGCGACCAGTCCCTTACAGGAGGAATACTCTGACCAACTGTGCTATCTCAACACGTCCTAGATATTCGACACTTTCCAATATATTATACGCCTCGTGGCGTATAGGACAAGTTAGCATACTAATTGCTTAAAAATTTCAGTGAATAAATGGATATATGTATCGACATTTAAAAAAATCCCCCAGGTGGATAAACTATGGGTTGGAAGTTTATAATGGCATTACGTATCCTTTGAAGGAAGAAGCATGAGTTTAATTTCCAACCTGACGGAATTTTATGCGTGTGTGTATTTGAGTGGGTTCCTAGATGGTTTAGATCCTCTTATATAATTAGTAGATGTTGTAGCGAAATCGGTTTATGCAACGAACCGATCCCAATTCGTCTTTTTAACCTTCAGTCAAACTAGGCATAAAACTAGTAGTAAGCTTACAATGATTTCAAAGGACTGAAGATATTTGTGGAAGCCTGGAGTAAACTATTATAACTAGGTGTTAACCGTGGTACCTCCCGCGTGCAATACTGATCCTCTTTCTGCAACCCATGGGAACCTATTCCAGGGATAAAAAGTATGTGTAATTTCAGTATATATATATCCCTGTACTAAATTTCAGCAAGATCCGTTCAGTCGTTTGAGTGTGATTGAGTAACAAATATGGAAACATCTTCAAAAAATTCCATATTTATATCATTAGTAGGACACTAGCTGTTGCGTGGAATTGTGATCTCGTTCTCGCTTCTCTTGGGAATCTATTATACGGATAAAAGAGTAGCCTATATGTTATTCCAGACTATAATGTTTATAGCGCGATCCATACAGCTGTTAGAGCGAGATTGAGTTACACACATCCAAACATACAAACATCTTCACAAACTTTCGCATTTATAATATTTAGTAGGACAGTAGGAAGTAGGATATAATGTCAAAAGTCCCCATCTAACTCATGATAATGGGTGAATTAGATATATAAGCTTACTGCATATTGGATCGGAAAGTGCGCATGAAATTCTTCACGGGCATCTTCGGGTAAGGCAGATAGTTGTACGCCGGGTACGGCTCAAGAGAGAACGAAGATAGCAAAACACTGAAGGTTTGACACGACAAATAAATTATAGATTTATTTTTAGGATCCCGAAACAGATGGCCGTGTGGCTGTTGAAAAATGTCCGGTCGCTCGTGCTGTCTTTTTTTTACAATTTACCGATTGATATTTCCATTTTTTGTAGGACAACGCTGTGGGAAAGCTGTTGTACCCAGACATGGTCCCGGTGAGCTATTACTGCGTCTTATCTGTTAGGAGTCAGGGTACCGCAACACTGCCGGCGCGGCCGGTAGCTCAACGGGTACGCTTTGATTCCCTTGTGAGTGTCTAAATGTGCTGAACCTGAACCTGAAGCTGTAGGTCTGCCATGAAACGTACATCCGCAACTTCGGGCAATTGGTACCACGAAACGCACTTATCCCGCAATCGGGCACATGACAGGTAATTCGGGCTAAACTCTACCATGAAACAACGACCTGAAACGACAAAATTAAAATTAAAACACGATACTATACAGCTGTTTCAAAAGGTCGAAAGGTTATCATAATCCAATACAAAGGAATGTATTTTTTAATATGTGGGTCTATAGTAGTTCATTCTTAATAAAAAAATATTGTGAACGAAAACCTCCTTGATATGTTTGATTCAATCTCCGAACATACTTTATGGTCCCGACCGAAAGAACGAAAAGCGAAGTAACGTCATGGTACCTTTTTTTTTTTTCGTGCGGAAATCCCTTCGGATACCCCCCCGCCGGCCAGCGGGGCCGGTTATGTCGGGCTTGCACCTACCAAAACCGCACGCCGTCTCGGGTCTTAAGACGCCGGGGTGTAAGGTTACCCATAGAGCATATCCCTCACACCCCGACTGAACCTGGGCCATCTCCGGTTTCGAGATGGCCCCCTTACTTGCTCTCCACTGTGCCATCTGCTAATCAGAGGGACACGTGGAAAGCTTCCGAACAGCCCTCAACAGGGCCGTCGTCGCCTCGGTCGGAGTTGGCCGTAGGCGGCAGCGTCTCTCCCACCCTAGGAGAGAGGCGCTGCCGTCTCCGTTGCCCAGGGTGCACCGCGTGGAGGTCCCCAACCAAGCACCCCAACGTCATGGTACCTAAATGACACTTCTTTCGTTCGTGTTTCGTGCGGGCCCACAATTGCGGTTGTACGTTTCGTAGTAGGCTTATTGGTTGCAGACTTGAGCATATCATATGAATTTCAACTTGATACCGCAGCTTTCTGGGGATAAGGTCTTGGCAGATACTATAAGGGTTCCGTTTTTCCTTTTAAAGTGCAGAAGTCTAAAAATGAAAGAGAAGTGTCCGAACGTGTCGCTGAGGTCACCGTACGCGATAAAAGGTTCTGTCTTCAATCTCAATATTATCCTCTCTCTGTTTACTTGCAAAAATAATTAATGCTAGTGCTACGCTCACACATGAGAGGCTGTCACACGTGCAGTATCAGTATCGAATTGAACGGACAGCGGCTGCCTCTGCCCAGAAAGTATACGTTTCCTTTTCCTATTCTTCTGATTTCCTTCCTAAAAGTCCTTAAATCAGAAATTTGAAATTGGACACAATTTCAGATAATTCTTCAAAGTATAAACCTTTATAGAAATTGTAGAACACACATTGATTAAAACGTGAAAAATGGCTATGACTGTATATATATTGCACAGTTTGTTCTAAAATGCGTGTTTCATTCCATGTTTTGTGTAGCGATGGTGTTGATACGCGTGTACGAGAGTTGGTGTTTGACGATTGTACAGTAAGTTGTGACATTATGTAGCGAGGGGACAGTGGTGTGGTGGCTGCCTCGTGTGCACTTCAATAAATAGCGCTAAATCTAGGTAAAAGCATACAGCAAATCACCGCACCAAACCTCACCTAATTGTACAATTTTATAATCCACAAATTCTGCTAATGAATGCCCACTAGTTAGTATAAACTAGGACAGTTGCAAAGAGCCGTACGAAGCTGTCACGAATTTTGTCTATCAATTTTGCAGTTACAGAAAATTACATTGAATACAAAGGTATCCTTGCGTCTCACTGTCTTTTCAGTTTACAGAACGAGACCTACCCTCGGTTGGATCGGTTGATAGGGAATGGTTTTCCTGGTGAAGCTCAAGTGGGGTGAAATCTGAAGCTGTAATGGCTACAAACATGAATGTTGACTATGAAAAACATGATGTTAAAGAGAGTTGCAAAGAATTATTTATTGTCTATTGCATTCACTAGATCAAGTGATCGCGAGCTTAGTCAGAGCCAGTTGAAAGTGTAACGTCAGTGGCGGCGTCCCGCAGACCTGGTCCAGCTCGAGCGCGGTGGACGCTACGAGCCTGCACGTGCTGTCGGTTCACGTGCACCAGTGTCGGGCTACGTCAGAGGCGGCATCGGTCAGTTTTCAACACATTTTCCCACAATTCTGGAGCAGAAAATAATATTTACCAGGTCGGAACGAAGCCGGTGAATCCAGGCGGGCAATATATCTCGTAGCTAGTCCAATGTTAATTCATGTTTCAGACACAGTATGGCGCGGAGCTAGGGTCGGTTCGCGCTCGGGCGGATCGCTTCGCGTCACGCGGCGGAGCCGGCGGGCATGGCGCGGCGCGGTGCGGGGACACAGCGGGCGACTCGGGCGGGGGCGCGCCGCGGACTGCCGCCAGCCGCCACTCCGCACTCGCCTCGCGCGGCCCCGCCGCCCGCGCCCGCCGCCCCGCCCCGCCGCCGTGCCGCCCGCACGCCACTCTCCGCGCGGCGCTCGTCGACGGCCCTCGCACGCACCGCCGAACGCTCCCAACGTTGTCTTCTGCCGCATTTGAACAACTTAGAGCACGAACCCACCGAGTTAGTCCTTTGGCGCACAAGGGCTGGCAAAGTTTATCTTAAATCACCTATGAAACTTTTAAAATTATTATTATTAAAAGTTGTTTCGCGATCTGAGCCTAGTTTTTACCTTCAAATGAGCGTCGCATCGTTATCGAATACTTTCGAATTTTATAATTACGGAAAGTTTTCCTCGTGAAGTCTTACTTTCAGAGCTATACGTAACAACGAATTAGCGAAAGTAATTAATATTGAGTTCATTATCCGTTTACCACATGTTTCATAATCAAATTAATCGCATATTTTTAGAAGATTACAGAAATGTTTATAGTTGTATGCATTATACAAGTACAAATGTCCTGCAACTTGTGTGTTCATTCATAAGACACAGGAAACATGGAGGAGTAGTGGCACTAACAAATTATCAAACATGCTCCTGAGTGCCACGGCATAAAGTTGTGAACATTGTTTATTACAATTTCATCACCAACTTGCTTAAAAATAATGTCTTTTGGAATCAGAGGTACAGAGGTGTGATGATTTCAATTAAAAATGAATACGAACCGATGTCATCAACCTAATTAATACAAACAGGAATTAGGAATACATCAAATAAAGTAAAACATTATTATGCATATTATCTTACCTATTGTAATAATTATTTATATTTAATGTAAGATATTCACTCTTTACTCAGGACCGCCGCTACGGCGCTCGAGCTACAAGACCACACGTCGCATCATTGGATCATTGGATCGTTGGATAAATAACTGATCCCTACGGTGTCTAAACGGCTCAATCAACACCCCATTGAGTTTTTGTAATCTTGAAATCATTGTAAATATTGGAGATGGCTTTTTCGTAGCGAACTGTCCTTATATTTATATACTAGACGTTGCCCGCGACTTCGTCCACGTTAAGTTTGGAATAGATCAAGGTATGTTTACTTCTGCAGTCTCGATCCTGTAGCCAAAATGAAAAGTGGCCATAATGAGAAGTAGGCCATTAACGAGTCGGTTGCCATAATGAGAATTAGCCCTAATGCGCCTAAACCGTTTTAAGTTATGTCATTGTTTTATTTCAATTATTTAAGTATTATGATTTGTATGATGATAGACAATTATTTAAAAGGCCTTTTTAGGGTGACTGACTCGTGGAGTAAAAATACCTATATTTAAAGTTATAAGCTTCTTGTAAACACAATTATAATATAACTCCCAGTGTAAGTTATAGAAACAACCCGAAATACTTTACCTTACTCTCCGGGTAAAAACGTTGTATAAAAATCCTTTTTTTTACATGAATTTTGACGAATATAAGTAGCTCAATCTTCCCTGTGAATGATGCGCAAACGCAAATTAACACATTGTACAATATACGGATATGCGGCTGCCTCTGATGAGTTAGTGCCAGTGCTAAGGAAATTGTTATGCATATGTACATAGGCCTTATAAAAGTTGCGTAATTACAAAAACTGTTGGCAGTGACACTACCTCGACCTCGCGGGGTGGCTACGTTCAGGGACCGTCGTCAAGCGGCGATAATGCGCCAGGACGTCTGGCTGAGTTGACGTCGGTGCCATTATTTCATTAAGATCAATAATGGACAGCCCATTAGAGCGCGTCTGATCTGTTCAATTGCTCAAAAGGGAAAAGGTTTTAATCGCATTAACTGTGAATGAAAGCGGAGAGTAATCCAGGCAATCCATTGACAGCGAGGTCGGACTCCCGCTGTGTGGCGACGTCACGCTGAGGTAGATGGCAGCCTCGCTACATCTACTGTACGACCGACTCCACTGGGTTGCATTCTATCTTTGAGGTGAATTTCGTTCTAAAGCTAATTGGTCGTAGTTCAAGATGGTCACAGCAGAAGTTTAAAAAACCCTTCTGAAATAGTGCCTTTAGTTTAAAAATCATATTATAAGATGTACCGAAAATATCAAATCATCATATCAAATTTTATAAGAGTTTGTAACTATCTCTAATAAAAATTGAAAATGTTTTTTTGAGCATACATTAGGATTAATTAAAAATATATTGTAACCTTTAGATTTAGATTGGAAAAAGAGAACATCTAGGATGGGACTTGAACCCGCCACCAGTCCATTACGGGGGAATGCTCTGACAGTTGGTCAGAGCACCTAGACACGTCCCAGGTATTCGAAATTTTTCGATATATTATATACGTCTCAAGGCGACTTTGTGACACCTATGCGGGGACGAGTGTGGGATCTGTTGAGTTCAACACCAAGTATTCAGTCTTCGCACATTAAGCTTCAGACCACCGTTCACAGGCGCCTCCTTCCACGTCTTAACACGTCTCACTAATCTACCCCTGTCTGCGTCCGCCAGCGCGATATCATCAGCGTTCATATGCGCAACTACGGAGATTACTCAGGTGAAGTTCTGATGCTGGGAAATGGACTTAGGACGGTCCCCGGATCCCGGAGGAGAATACTTAAGTTTGTAATAATATGAAAATAACTGAAATAAACTATTGGCCGAAACTATAGAGTGACTAAATCTCAGAGGTTGTATGCGCTAAAGGCGCTAAAGCCTAGCAAGCTAAACAGCGGCGAGTGGAAGAGTGGGGGAGTGTTTTAGCGGTAAGACATGTAAACCTTGAAGACGGCGACATCGAGTGTCATTATACGATACCGGATGTTTATTATGAGCCCGAAGTACCGGAAGTAAAAAAGCGACCACCCTTGCCTCTATTGTTATCGCGGCGTGGCCCACAAGTAGTGTGTCGGCGCGATAGTGAATCCAGGGATCGCTGTGAGACGAAGCACGTCAGTCGTAGCGTCTACTACGCTGATGTAGCTTTCGTAGATGCTCGTAGCACTCTGCTACGGAGCTAGCTATTCTCGCAATTCTTGATAAAAAAGTTATAAATAATGCTACCTACCTCGAGGCCAAAATCTTGACCAAACGACAAAAAGGTTGCGCATGTGCACTAATTGAACAATCAAATAGCTAATCAAGGGACTAATCGACAAATGACGTGAGCCATTTGAGTTCGTGATTAGGTTTATGATTGGTTGATGGTACGCCTCCACCGTCGCCGTCGCACCCCGCGCTCACCGCTTAAGAGACCTATAAACTTTGAACTGCGTATTTCGAGTACATTGTCAAGATTTATGCCCCTATGTAAAAAACAAGCCCATATGTTTTAGAATAGAGTTTGTACTCGTATTAATAATTCAACACAATGAATAAATACAACAGCCCTGAGTTGAACATTTTTTTTCGTTATTATCACACAGTAATTTTAATAAAACAATGTTTAAACATTATCGATAAAATCAACTTACAAAGGCGAGCTTAACTCAGTATTGAGTTTTCTCCCAGCAAATCTTTGGGGGATCGTAAAGAAGCACAACTCGGTAAACATGGTGTACAACCAGAAGAATATAAATGCTTCGTATTGTACTTAAAGAATTAAGATGTAAGCGTCTATTAAGATAACTATCTAAAACTAAGGTGTCTAATAATGTCGATCAAAATAAAATAATACATATTAAATTTATTGTATTTTTTTCCTTGTGGTGGAGGATGTGGTGTATAAGCATATACTCATATAGTAAGCTGCTTGTGACCCATATATATACGAGGTGGTATTACATCAAAGGCAGTCTTGTATCATCCATGCTGGTATTTCATTCAATGTTCGGTCCCAACGTCATACCATAAGATACAAACTATAAACTTACATAGACCATACATACTAACAATATATACTAAATACATAAATACCTACACAATTAAGTAATAGTTAATATAAAAATAAATAACACATAATATCTATCTAACTCGAGTAAGGTACAGTTCTTCATACGTCCAAGGAGCTGCTATCGCGTACAGAGTGCGGCAACGAATTCCACAACCTTACTGCACGAACAGCTAGAAGAGTGGAGAGGAGTTCGAAGAAGAAGTGAAGAGGAAGTATGACTCGCAGGTAAGCAGGTGAATGCGTATTGCAAAGAATAGAGAAAAGAAGAAAAAGACTATGGGAATCTCGACGCTGCCGAATATGTACCGTAACCATTTCAGCTTCGTCCTAAGTTCGGAAACATGGTCATACTTCCGGAGTCCAAAAATGAAGCGGAGATTCTAAGAGACTCTAGGCAGGGCAATTTCCTCGCACCC
This sequence comes from Cybosia mesomella, assembly GCA_946251805.1. Taxonomy (NCBI): domain Eukaryota; kingdom Metazoa; phylum Arthropoda; class Insecta; order Lepidoptera; family Erebidae; genus Cybosia; species Cybosia mesomella. The sequence continues at coordinate 36,862,831 of OX276396.1, read as the reverse complement.
CGGTTGACCCTGGGCCATCTACGGCTTTGAGATGAGACCTCGGAACACTGTGCCTATACTCGCAATTAGGATAATTAAAAAATCGGGTATTCACGAATATCAGCTGATAAGTTAGCAAACATAATTTGATTTTAAGGCGGAATAAAGTTTGCTGGGTCAGCTAGTATAATAATAAATGCATGTTTTTACAAAAAAAATGTGTTTGAGTATGTTTATCTGCATTCTAGAACTCATACTACTAGATAAGCTATGCTTACTTTAAGTCTAGATAGCGGTATGTAGAATATCCTAGAATAATGTCGGAAGTTTACACGAACATTACTATTTTACAAGCTTTTATTTAACATGCTCTGTATGTGCATATGTATGTATAGTCATGTATAGTGTACTTCAGGTCAAATCTTGCAAAAGAATTAAGAGGCAGTTATCCTAAACCGATTGAGATGAAATGTTGCATACACGTTTAGTTTGGATGACAATGCATTATTACCATGGAGCTGATCTGATGATGGAGTAGGAAGGTGACAATAGCAACTCTTAAACTAAACAAGATGAACTTATCGAGTTTGGGCTCATTTGTTTAATCTTGACAAACTCTCTGGTGTGATATGGTATTCAGGATCTGATGATGGAGTAGGAGGGTAGCCAAGGAACTCCTAAGCTTAACAACAGAAACGTATCGAGTTTGGGCTCATTTGTTTTGTCTTGACCTGACCTTGGGCCTGATGATGGAGTAAGAAGGGTGGCACCTTCCAGGTACTATTAAGCTAAACAAGATAAACTTATGAAGTTTGGGCTCATTTGTTTTGTCTTGAACTGACCTTGGGCCTGATGATGGAGTAAGAAGGTTGGCACCTTCCAGGTACTATTAAGCTAAACAAGATAAACTTATGAAGTTTGGGCTCATGTGTTTTGTCTTGGTAAACACTCTGGTGCTACATGATGTCCAAGGTGTTTGGCTGGTCTTGGCAAACACTCTTTGTCGAGCGAGCCTCGTACTGCTCCACCTTTTATTTCTGGTTAAGATGGCATTTATTACACTTCATTATTCATGTCATTTGCTTCAAGTAAGCTCTCGTTCGACAACAGCCGACGAGCCGCGTGCTGCGCGCACAGCAACAGTCGTCATGTATCATTTTAGGTGTGTAGAGTGTGTTTTTTAATATTTAATCGTCATCCCTCCCTACATTCCACCCTCTCTCCCTCCCTTCCTCCCTCACATCCTCCCTCCCTGCCGTCCTTGTTACCTCGCTCCCGGGCTCCTTACCTTTCTTCCTCTCTACATCCCTTCATACACTCATGCCACCATCTGTCCATTGTTGAATATGGCAAGCATGTTAGGACGGGACGTGACGATGACGCGAGTGCCATTTTCTTCAACCAAAAAAGCGCTCAAATGGAAAGTGTTTAACGGGCTTAAAGAAGTCATCACTACAAAAGTTGTGTGATACAAGCTTTTGAAATCTTGCAGAAAATTATTATTTCCGTTTCAGTACAACTGGTTTTTTTAATAAACCAAATTTATAATTAACTTTCGACACATTGGAATAATCCTACATATTTTTAGTGATTTTATTGTGATTTATTTTACTGTTTATACTTTACAAAAAAAGCAAAACCATCACCGCTGAAAAACAATCCAAAAATCAAGAACAGTGTAAATAATATTAAAAAAGTCAGACTTGCCCATGAAGGGTTCCGTAGCAGCAAGTAAAACAATATTTGAGTTGATTGAATGAAAGGTAAATTTCGGTTTACGATTTATGACGTATTAAAAAAAACTACCGACTAGATCTCGCGCAAACTATTCAGTTTAGAAAAAAAATGATATTAGAAACCTCAATATAATTTTTGAAGACCTATTCATAGATACCCTAAACGTATGATTTGATGAAAAGAAAATAATTTGAGTTTCAGTTTTAAGTAGGAGAACTCCCAAAATTTATTGTTTTTTTTTCTATTTTTATGTGAAAATCTTAATGCGGTTCACAGAATACATCTAGTTACCAAGTTTCAACAGTATAGTTTTTACAATTTCAGAAAAACTGGCTGTGACATACGGACGGACAGACAGACAGACATGATGAATCTATATCGGGTTCCGTTTTTTGTCATTTGGCAACGGAACCCTAAAAAGCAAATCACGGTAGATGGTGGTGTCAGTAAATGTGTGGCAAGGCGCAGCGAGGCGCCAGCCGCCCTAGCGCGCCGAGCGCGGCCGGGGCGCGCGCCTAGTGCTCGGCGGCTCGGCGGCTCGGAGTGCGCCGAGTGCTGGCAGTGGTTCATTTTCGTCGACTTCCGGGATGTCGCGACAAGATCGCGGAAGCTGCGGGCGGCGCGCTTGTCCTTGCCCCCCCGCTCCCTCCTCGCCTCGCCGCCCTCGGCCCGCAGGGCGAAGGGCGGGGTGGGGGGCGCGACCCGCCCCTGACCTACATGTGGCGCGTGCGGTACGTTCGCTGCGTGACGCGCCTTGCACTTGACGCTTGACGCCTACAACAGCCGCTCACTATACTTTCATACGCCACGGTAAGTTGCGAACAAGTAGCGGGCGACGCCACGTGCGCTGCACTAGTTTATGGCGCCGGAGAAGCTGAGAAGAGAAAATGAGAAGATGATCTGTGGCATCAGTGCTAATGTTAAATTAACAATAAATTCATTTTGCACAGCACGAGGGTTCGACTCCCGGCTCGGGTTTCCGTTTCATCGCATTTTTCTGTTAGAAAATAGGTTCGCCCCTTTAACCTGCGACTAAATATTTAGTTTGTGGGCGGATCTACAGGGACGAGCGAAAAATCCATATGTCTGATAAAGCGTGATACACTTTGATTACTTTTCCCATTTCAGCAAGGGTGAGGGGCGATGGTGTCAAGGTCGGCCGCTGGCGTCGCCCGCTGTCGCTGGAGGTCTAAACTTGATAATGCTACTTAGTATCGTTTCGTTGTGAAGTTGCGAGCACTCCGCGGTGCAACGGCACGCGCGCTCCGGTGCGTCATTGTAGAGACTCGTTATCTGCAGTTGAATTGAAATATTGAAATAGACTGCCACGGTAGTTCACTTGTTCGCTTGAGTAATATGGTATGGTATGACACCCCGGAAACTCTCGCCTCACAGCGACAACGCACTCGGTCGTGTCGACGTGTGCGCCGCACCTGTGCCCGCCTCGCCTTCTCATCTTGATGTTCGCGTGACGTCGGTACGGTGTGAAGCATTGTTTTTGAGTATCTACTAACCTGCCGCAAAGACTCAAGGTGCCCTCACGTATGCTGAGTTGGTTATAATTCAATCAGTTTGGAAGGCATATAGTTGTCGTAGAATTACAGCGTAGAGAAGAGAGTGAAGGGTCCACGAGTCTCGGGGCAGATAAGGCCGGGCACATCGCCAGAGAGCCGCGCGCGGGGTCGTCTCCGCACCGTTCGTAGAACGTTTCCGGCGCGTTGTGTTCGCACCGCACAACAATCACTCATTGTTCAGTCGCACAATGTGCAATACGCTTCTTGACAAATAACTTACATAGTGCGTTCGAGAGTTGAGACGACGAGAGGCGCCAGCGACGTTCGTTAATGTCTATATTTGCGACCTTATTCAACCGATATAACGTTGCTCGGTTCCTCCGCGCCTGGCGTGGACGCCTCACACCATGTTAATGTACGTTAGTTCAGGTTCGGTCGTTATTGTATTCACAGCGATGCATGAAATGAAGTTAAACCTTATGCTTCTATAATATAATACTAGCTGCCAATCCCGACTTCGTACAGGAAAAAATGATATAACATCTGTTTTTAAGCTTTTATAAAAGTACCAGTTGTACTAAAACTTAATTAATAATTTTATACTAGTGTTGTACTGGGGAAGCCCGTGGGGGATTCCACACGTAAAAAAAGGGTTGTACTGATTTCAAAGGCTTGTAACGCAATTAAAAAATAGAAAAACCTTGCACGCTACAAGCGTTTTAGTACTTTATTATTTTCGTTTGGGACAGCATTTTGTTAATAAAAGCAAGTTTAAAAAAAGTTTTTTTTATTAATGATCACGTCACTAAGACTTCACCTCACCTGATGGTAAGCTAAAAGTCCCAGGATGGGGGTAACCAGAAATATAATATATAGAAACATAATTAGAAATAGAAGTACTTACAAGTACTTCTTTCCAACCAGTAGTACGTCAGTACTGTCATCGAATCTGTGCTGCTTTGAGCCTGATGAACTTCCATATTTGTGATCGCACAATGTGCTGAATGTTTAGATTATAAGCGACTCTTTGTTTTTACTTTTGAATTGTAACCGTTAAGATGCTTAAATGCTTTTAGGAGTTTCATGGCGTCCACTTGATCATTAAAGCGTCAGTGATATCTATATGATATAAGTAGTACGTTAAAACTATTAGGATTATTTGTTTACATGCTTAAGTCTGTCAAACTCTGTTTACACTCAGCTTGACGCAAGAAACATTGTCCTAGAATATTTATTTACTTAATATTTGGCGCACCCTCGTGGTTATCTAATAAAACTCTTTCAAGCGAACTCGCTTTGAGCCGGTAAGTATCCAGCAAACATCATTCAAACTGCGTGCGTATATTACGAGTGCATGCTGCCGATTACACAAAATGGGGTTCAGTACATCACATTTACCAGCTGGCTGCACAACCCCAAACACGGGTCATGTCAAACACGCGTAACTGAGTACGTGGGTTCTTCATACCCTCGACGGATGTTAACGGCTGAATGGATTTAATCAAAGATGTGTCTGTCGCTTCGTCTAAAACGTCCGATAGTTATTCATAAAAATAAAATGGAACCCGCTTAAATAAAAAACTTAACTTATTTAATATGAAACAATATTGACAACTCAAACGTGTAAAAATGAAAAACACGCCGAGTCGCTGTGTACCAACTTCTTCTGCCAAGATGGCCTTGTCCCGGCGCCTGGAGCCGGCCTTTGGCCGTAGGTCAATCTAGGGCAATCTTGTTCTCTTCCAATGTCCTTCAAACAGTTTCGACCCTCCGTGCGCCGTGACACTTAGGTGGGTACCTTTCTCCTCTTTCCCATCTACAGGTGGCGATTCACGAGTGGTGCCAACAGTGCTTCGAGCACGGCTACCCATACCTTTCAAAAACATCAACGTAATGATTCATTACGACATTTGTGTTGGTAGCAGCAGCGGGAAATATAATATAGTTGGAAGTTTGACGAGAAGCACCCAAACGCATAACTAGGAGAGTTATGCGTTTGGGTGCTTCTCGTCAAACTTCAACGTCAACTTAAACCTAAATCTATCAAAGAGTTGACACGCGAAGGGCTGCCTGCGACCTGACAAAGCCCCCCGTCCATTAGCGGCACAGAGGGCGCGGGGGGGGGGGGGGCACGATTTTCATTCTGCTACTTTACTTTACGTTCATCGACAGTTTCACTTTAGACGAGAATTAATTTGAGCACATTTTGCAATTAGATCAAACTAGCGCAGCGCGCACTTTGGCTTCGTTCTTATTTGACAGGCTCGTGCCGCTATTCCCACACAATTCTTCCGAGTACGAGTAGGCACGACGGCCGGGAGTGTGCTCGCCGTCTCACCATCGCCATCTTATCGCCGTTTACTGCTATGCTCGTCCAGCTGGGACGGATCATCCGGGCAGCTCGAATGCAACTTTATTACCCCTCAAACAGTGGCACTGCGCGTCAAATGTTTTACGTTACCCTGGCTTATATTGTAAAACCTCAGACGAAATGTTATTACGCGTTTATTATTTATATATGAATTTAATCGCATCAGTCTGTAAATTAATTCTTCACGAAGATTTGGATTCCATGAGAGTCACGTTCGAGGTACCTCCATAATACTTATTTGTACGAATGAAACGTATTCAGATGAGACATTGGGCGACGTGCGGTGGAAGCGTAGCGTAAGCCTGACTCTCGCTGACGAGTCCCGTGTGTAATGAGATCGACACGGTTGCTTGACTCTATTCGATTAAAATTAAATACCACTGGTTTTAATGTTGTTTTGTTACTAAACAATATTAAAACCAGTGATATATGATAGTGAGTTTATTTAATTTAATTGAACTGACAAACAGTACAAGTACGTGATATCTTACTGTTTCGTCAACTATAAGTAGTAAAATAAAAAGAAACATACTAAAAATCCAAATAACTCCGGACACAAAAAATCATCGGTAGCTTGGTGCCGTAGCATCAGGTTATGGTTGCCATGTCATGGAATTACCAATAAAGTAACAGTACGACAACCTTCAACTCAATCGCGCCTACGGGAGTCAGTGAACGCAAACGAAACTCGAAGTGCACGTGAGAGTGTCGCCGGAGCGGCCGCTGCGCCGAGGGGCCGGCGGGACAATGCGGCGCTCGGCGCGGAGTGGTGCTCAAGAGCATATTGTGTAGATTGACTCTTGGCATCGGAGCACCTTCGAGAGCCATCTCCAGAGCCACGGCGCTCAGTCACCCATGCCCGCGCGTCGCACTACGTGACACCTCGTATTTGACGTAACCACTCGTTCACGATGATAATGATTTCTGTAAGGATATTCGCTGCCAATCGCTTTTGCTGGACATACCTCACACGGCACATCGACAAGCACGGCGCCGCCGTGCAAAGTTTGGAATCGCTTCACACATGTTCACTAAACGCTGCGTGGGGTCTACTAACTTGCGGAGCAAGTCGTAGCTCTCAGCTACGGCGTAGCTTTAGATATAGCTCGAGTTCGTCTACGATGTAGTTCTCCCTCAATATGTTTTGGATGTCGGCGGACACCGACGAACATGAGTGTAATGAAAAGCGTTTCTTGCTCAATGTAGAAAGGGGAACACCTCGGGCCAACGGGTCGCCGCCACCGCATATAATGTTCGAACTTTCCTAAAGTTAGCGAATCTAATTTCATCTCAGTAGGGTAAACATGGCCGGGACAAGCTTCACGCCATCCTTTAAGTTTCGTTGTAGAAACATATTAAACCTTGAGGGCACGCGGCTCAGTGGTAACCGAGTAGGTTAACACATTGCAAAGTCAAGTAATACTACCCAAGTCAGTCTTAGGATGGGTGACCTGTCTTAACACATCGAGACCCCTCCGTGCCTCGAAGAGCACGTTAAACCATCGGTCCCGGTTGCCATACGAACATCTATGGCAGTCGTTACGGGTACTTTTTTTTTTTTTTAAACTGGCCTAACTACAGAACTTCGACATCGCCAGTGGGTGGTGCAGGGGGCAGTCGCAGTGGCAGGCGCTTCATGGAAAGTGTCGAGGTTCGACCGCTTCGCAGTTAGATCGCATAACCGATCCCAGCTCCTTGGAGGAGGCGCAGAGGATGATAATGTAGAAACATACTAAGCCATTATTAAGTGACGATAGCTCGGTGACCTTGGAGCTCTTAGCGTGATAAATCTAACTTGTATTTATTTGCGGACGTATTGAACACTGACTGACCTCACAAAGTGTATTTCATTTTATTTTTACAGTTTTAGGAAAACTTACACCTGGACAAATAACAATAAAATGATAAATAACATAATGAAGGCCAATTATGAGTTCAGACATCGGAACGCTACACACAGAGGCGACGTAGAGGGGTACACAGGGAGACATAGCGGATCTCCGTCTCAAATCGGTTATAACTAAGGTGAAAATATTCGATATTTATGGCAAGTCCATATCAATCCGGCGCTATCGATAAGTGATAACGGAGGCAGACGCCCCGCACCGCATCCCCCCTCTCTCTTCCAATTTTGTAATATCCGCAACAGATCAGGCGCGGTGCGCTGGAAGCGGGTGCTTGGTTTGAATTGAATTATCTCACGGTGTAGACTTGCAGAAGCGGTAATAAGCGAAAATGATCTCAATGCGACGATGGAGCCCACACACAGTCTACGTCACGTGTAAGTGTGGGGATAGGCGTCAGCTGAGGCGAGGCAGGCGTCGCCGTGCGGTTCTGTGTGTGGCTGTGGGACACGGGGTATGTGTTAAAATCAAATTACCACAAGTTTTATAAAAAACACAAGTAAAAAAGTGATTTTCAATCTCACAATTAAATACACAGATTATATCATAAACTCTACATCTAGAGCGTCATAAAAATGGACCCCCCTAAAGTTGTAATAGTTTGTCTCAATTCTGAAAAAGGTATTGTGCCCCTTCGTGCCAACTTGCAATATAAGCTTCATTGTCATTAAACGGTCTGTTCCAAAAGCACGAATGACCAGTAAGTTTACACGCGAACCTTAGCCCGAGCCGCCGGGCGCACCCGGGCCAGTTCAGTTTACTTGTATAAACCCTACCTTATACTAACTCTCCTTGGACAATAAAAACTTGGTGATATACAACGCGATGGAGGCAAGGCTGGTTCGCTGCTCGCTACTGGGTGTTATCATTCTCTTTAATATTATTACTGTGAAGTTAACAAGTAAACTATGGCCATAGGCAAACGTTTAAGTGTGGTTTAATGGTGGTTTATAAGCCACTTCGAGTGGGAGTGGATTTGCCTGGAGTGGCACATTGCCTGTTATCAATGAACACTCAAATACTACAATGTCGATCTGTGCCTCCGTATGCACAATTAGCTAATGAATGAAGACTGTTTGAGTGCGGCAGCTGATTCTTGCTGATCCACTGGAGCCCTCGCGTCGCGTCGATAGTTAATGTCAGTTTCCGATAAGCTTTATTTACCAAAAACATTTACTAAAACTGTTTATTGATGCAAATAAATATAAATTCTAAATCTTTACATATAAAAAATCGTAACCAGTTGAAAACAGTACGAGTATTAAAAAAAAAAACATTTGTATTCTAGGAGCGATACCGAAGCCGAAAACGTGATTTCTAGGATTTTAGTCTGTAGATTATTATCGAGCGTCACTTGAAAACCGCTGAACAGTTTCAGCTGAAATTTTGCACGCACGTTTTTGTAGGGTATGGTCATAAACTTCGGTATATATCATTATGCTATTCTAGGTCTAACAGGAGCAGAAGAGCGAAATCGTTCTGAGCTATTATTAATTATAATTTTATTTTTGCAATTCAGATCTTCACGCAATTTTGCAGTTCGGTAGAACTCAGATATGAACAACTGCCGGACTATAAATCATCTCGCTATAAGTGAGCAGAAAATATAAATTAAATTTTTTAAGCATTTTGTATGCTTACTTTTTTCTAAAGATTTAGATCGGAAAAAGAGAACATCTAGGACGGGACTTGAACCCGCGACCAGTCCCTTACAGGGGGAATGCTCTGACCAACTGAGCCACCTAGACACGTCCCAGATATTCGAAATTCTCCGATATATTAATACGTCTTAAGGCGACGTTGGAGCCATCTACCGTAATTCTTGCAAACTACGGAAACAATGAATAACTTTACAGTCATTTTTAAACATTGTTTTTTGATGACTCCGCCTAATTAATTCAATTAAATTTTTTCAAGTCCCGTCCTAGATATTCTCTTTTTCCAATCTAAATCATTAGAAAATATAAACTCTCGGAACTCGACAGAATTAGCTACGTGTCAAAGGTAGTTGCTTAGGGACTCATAAACAATTTTTAAATAATATCATCATGCTATGCACCTTTTCGTAGTTATGTGTGCATTAATAAATGTTAATTATCGCTCGCAATAATGTGCCCGGTAGATGGCAATAGGCTCGCCCCCTATTACATTGGGACCTTAACATAACTGGCGAATCGTGGGTGTGTAATACACCTCTGCCTACCCTTTCGGGGATACAGGCGTGAAGTTATGTTTATGTGTTTTATGCACCTATTTAAAAATAGTACATACATTTTTCGGTCTGGGGTAAGCAGGGACAACAGTCCGCCATTTGCCTCTATCCTTACGCTCGACACGAGCTTCCTTTATCACCATTAAACCTCTCATGTAAGCCCGCCGGTTTCCTGCCCGTTTTTCCATTACAACATGACGTAACTCTTTCTGAATACTAGTCTGTGTCAGTGGCTAATGTAACGACTCGAGAAACTAATTTTGCAAAGCTTATATTTTTACTAGCTGACCCGGCAAACGTTGTTTTGCCATGTATATTATTAATTATTGCACTGGAAATTAAAAAATTAACATGAGAGATGCAGGGAAAAATTAACATGAGAGATGCAGGGAAAAATTAACATGAGAGATGCAGGGAAAAATTAACATGAGAGATGCAGGGAAAAATTAACATGAGAGATGCAGGGAAAAATTAACATGAGAGATGCAGGGAAAAATTAACATGAGAGATGCAGGGAAAAATTAACATGAGAGATGCAGGGAAAAATTAACATGAGAGATGCAGGGAAAAATTAACATGAGAGATGCAGGGAAAAATTAACATGAGAGATGCAGGGAAAAATTAAATAATACGTATAACAGTCACTGCTACGATCGATACACAAATAAAACCAAAAGATAATTAAAATAAAAATCGCGATAGAAAAATAGGGGTTGATCGTAGAGGGTTGAAAATTCAGAGTTGTATGTATTTTCTAATGATGTATCATAAAAAAAAACTAAAAATAAAAAAAATAAAAAAAAATATTTAGGGGTATCATCCACCCCTAAATATTTTATTTTTATTTTTACCCTTAACATTTAGGGGGATGAAAAATAGATGTTGTCCGATTCTCAGACCTACCCAATATGCACACAAAATTTCATGAGAATCGGTCAAGCCGTTTCGGAGGAGTTTAACTACAAACATCGCGACACGAGAATTTTATATATTAGATATCCTTACCCTGGTAAGGCCCATCATGGAGGATTGGTTAGAGAGGCGACACGGAAGCCTCTCATACCGACTGACGCAGGTGATCTCCGGGAAGGGGTGCTTCGGGGACCACCTGCATCGGATCAGGAAGGAGCCAACGCCTGAGCGCCATCACTGCGACGCGAGCGAGGACTGTGGGCTGCACACGCTGGCGGACTGCCCGGCGTGGGAGGCGCCGGGGCGTGACCTCGTGGCAGCCATCGGGTGGGAGTCCTCTCGCTCGGCAGCACGATTGCGGCAATGGTGCGAAACGCAGTCGCAGGCGACTCAGGTGCCGAAGGTCGCTTAACGACCGCCGTCCTCCATGAGCGCAGATCTGGGGGCGGCGGGTGAGGCCACTGGTCACCCCAGCAGAAGCAGGCCGGGACGGTGGGGCGACTAGCGCCCCTCCGCCAAACCGGGGCAAGACGGGGACACCGTGGTTCCCAAACCCGAGGGGGTCATCTCGAAACCGGAGATGGCCCAGGGTCAGTCGGAGTGCGAGGGATATGCTCTATGGGCAACCTTACACCCCGGCGTCTGTAGAACCGAGACGGCGTGCGGTTTTAGTCGGTTCAAGCCCGACATAACCATACCCGCTGGCACGCGGGGGGGTATCCGAAGGGATTTCCGCTCGAAAAAAAAAAAGATATCCTTACCCTGTTTGGTCTGCAGTAATGTTCACCGAATTTAGTAAGTGATCGGGCCATTGTGCGAGGCGGCGCTACGGCGATCTGAGAGAGACGTTCACTAGTTATATATGTTACACATATACACGGAGCGACGTCATGCCGGCGGAGACTCCTCGGCGGCGGGCGGGAGCCACGCTAGTAGCAGCACGACTGCTGCGGGGTGAAGCGGTCACCTTCGCACCTACATCCACCTTAAGCAGCTGTACGTCGGAGGGCTTGAGGCCCTTCTTCCCCTGACATGCTTATTTTTATTGCCACACCGCTACTGCTTTTACCGTAACACGCGTCGCTAGGCACAGTAAACGCTTACAATCGGGTGGGATTTGTTCTTGTTAGCTACCTCAGTTACACAATAAATGAACATGAATTCTTCAACACCGCTGACGCTTGGCGCTAGCTTCCGCTGATTGCATCGTTTCCTCCATCGTATAGCCCTCATTATGAATGGTACTATTCCAGTTGGAAACAACCCGTTTCAGTTTTGTTTCAAAATACTTGTAAGACAAAATGGTAGGCACTATTATTTTTAAGAATATTAGTAACTGAAATTACCGCTAAACCCCAAGTTAAGCTAAATTCGTTGTGTTAGGAGAGGGTACACGTCGGTAGTGCTTTGGCCAGGATTCGAATCCGAGACCTTTCAATCGTAAATCTGACTCCTTAACCACTAAATACCGGCGTGAGTCGTCTCGACCATGTGTAGTGCCAGTGTATGCAGCACACAATCAACCGCGCCTCCAAGCGAGCAACAAGTTTGTTGTTAGTACAATAACATAACCGCGGGGTGGAATGCTGCGAGCGCGCCCCCCCCACACAGTGCCGAGAGGCGCGCGCGAGCCTAATGACAAATTTCACGCTTTAACAGCGGAAGAGCGCGGCGCTGTTCCGCTGCTGCCCACGCTCGCACAGCCGCGCCCCGGCGCAGCCTCCTGGGCGCCGGCGGCTGCCTCAGAGCGCGAGGCGCGCTTTCACTTACCGCCTCCTGGTTTATTTATTCACCGCCGACTCGCGGCTCGCCTTACATATTAATGCCCCACCGCGCTGCTCCTTCGAGTTATTATCATCATTGACGTTCAGTGCGGTTGAAGTGCGGAGCGCCAGCACTCCGCGGTATACTAATTACAAGTCAGTCCTTTTTTTGTGTGCAGAAGTCCCCTCGGGTTCGGCGGACCGACGCAAACCGCGTGGTATTTCGTCACACCTGCCTGCATTGCCAGGGAACCAGGTTTGCTTTTGCAGGTTGTAGGTTGCTTGCCCGAGTCGTTCCTTCGATGAGTACCTGAAAGAGCTGGGACCGCTGTCCCTCGATTTGTCATGGGGCAAGTCTCAGATTCCACTCCAGCGCCTAATCATCACTTTTATTATTAGGGTTCCGTAGCCAAATGGCCAAAAATGGAACCCTTATAGATTCGTCATGTCTGTCTGTCTGTCCGTCATGTCACAGCCACTTTTTTCCGAAACTATACGACCTATGCTGTTGTTGAAACGTGGTAAGTAGATGTATTCTCACACATAAATTTTGAAATTTTCACACATAAATAGAAAAAAAAAATTTTGGAGGTTCCCCATACTCATACTTACGACTCAAAAATATTTTTTTCATCAAACCCGTACATGTGGGGTTATCTATGGATAGGTCTTCAAAAATGATATTGAGGTTTCTAATATCATTTATTTCTAAACTGAATAGTTTGTGCGAAAGACACTTCCAAAGTGGCAAAATGTATCCCCCCCCCGTAACTTCAAAAATACGAGAATGATAAAACTAAAACAAATAAATGATGTACATTACCCTGTAAACTTCCACCGAAAATTGGTTTGAACGAGATCTAGTAAGTAGTTTTTTTTACGTCATAAATCGTAAACCGCAATTTATCTTTCATTCAATCAACTCAAATATAAATATTTAAAAAAACATTATTATGTTAGTAAGTAATCAACGTGAACCTTCTGCTAATTTGAGTCATGGATAAAGGGAAAAAATGGTAGGCTTGATTCTTTCTCCATTTTTCTCAGCTTCGTTTTTCTTCGCCGGAATGGAAACAGAGCCTTCGCTGCTTCAGTTTTATTAATAAAGAAAGAAAGAAAGAAAGAAAAAAGTTTTATTTAGTTGTCTGCACAAATCATCGCGCAGACCCAAATAGGGCCCCATCTCAGCATGAATGCTGCGTACATCATCAGTATACGCAGCGCTGGTTTTCAGATGGAGCCGCTAGATAGCACTGTCGCCCCGCCTGCACATGATCTTATACGAGTCACAATCACCGATCACAGATGCTCGCTCACTACAGTGATCCATAGAGTAATTTTCTAGTAAGTTAAAGTAATTAGATAGTCTGTGGCATAAAATTTATCTATGGTCCACATAGTTAGTCTGTGTCCGTGGCTTACTCGTTCTCCCTGCCTTACATTTATTCTTTGAGTTACATAGGTAATGAGTGTTACATAAAATAACATGCTATTGTTCCATTATATAACATACAAATGTCAAGGTATTGATTAATTGCAACAAGTAAGTACGTGACTAGGTTCAAGGTTAACAATAATTATTCAATGAGACAACATAAACAACAAAAGATCACGGATAAGTAAGATTTCCGCGCCGAGGTCAGTTATTATTTTTTGGTGATATTATCTCCGGTTCTGCTTAACCAATTGCAGTCAAACATATGGCAGATTTTTAGTCTGACCTTTCTAATAAAAAAACCGCAACAAAACCCGTTCTGTAGTTTTTACTTCCATCGCGAACAAACAGATAAACAGACAAACAAAAAAGAATTCAAAAAAAAAATGTTTGAAGTGAAAGCTTCTTTAGCGGCGTTGTGCACTTTTCTTGTAATGGGTAAAAAAGGTAAAACTTGCGTCAGTAAACACGTGACCTGATCATAAGACAACAAATATAGAAGCTCTAATTTCACATTGTACTTAACAACCTTGGTGGTGCGTTCGTCTAATGAGTGGTCGTCGACTTCGTCAAGACAGATCGATTCCGACCGAGGCGCAAGAAATACTTTTTGTCATCATATAACTTTTTGTAATATTTATTCAATTTTGTGCCATAAATCTATTGATTTAAAATGGAAATTAAACAAAGTGCATCTATTAATGAAAAAGTGACAAAGAAATAGCGAAAGAAAAGGAGTAAGTACTTTATAAATATATTGGCGATGATGGTTCTGGTAATAATGATGGTGAAAAAGGCGTCGAAATTATGGATGGAAGTTGATTTTTCTGAGAGATAAACTTTTTAATTTAAAATAATTGTAATAGTTCTGAATTAAATTTTTCATGTAATATTCAGTATCATGTTGGGCCATTTGTAATATGAAATCAACAGATAGTTGTCGACCCTACTTTGTAAGATTGAACATTCTGACTCTGCCATGTGTCTATATTTTAGAAACCATACTATTTGTGAGAAGGAATGCTCATATGTTCGAGAAATTGAGAAGCATTAGACATAATTTAAAAATATGTATACCTTCCAACTCCACAGCTTACTTAAATAAAAGTATTTTCTGCATGGCTCCTAGAATATATAACCACTTACCTAAGTCAATTTTAGAGGAACCTAATAATAATATTGTTAAAATTACACTTAAGAAAATACTGTTGGAGAAGTGCTATTATTCTGTGGAGGATTATTTACGTGATCAGCTGTGATAGTCTAGTGTACTGACATTCTATATGACTTATATTAGACTTAGTTTGCTGACATGTCACTGTTTATTTTGTGTTGACTTATATTGGACTTCGTTTTACTGACATGTTACTATTTATTTTGTATTGACTCCCATATTGACATTGCATTATTCTAATTTAATATTTCTTAACCTTTAACAGAACAAAATATTGCACGCTGCAAGCCTAAATATGGTGTAGACAAATATACTGACATGTTATGAAACGTATAGTAGAATTAGTTTATTGACATGTAGGTACTATTGATCTTGTATTGATTCCCACATTGAATATTGTATTATTTGAAATTTGTATTTCCTTAATTAACTTCTATTGACATAATATTGCACGCCGCAAGGCTAAATATAGTGTACCTAAACGTATGAACTTAACATCCCATATACCTGTATTTGCAATTGTAAGAAAATAAATAAATAAATAAACATAACATAAACATAAACTCACGCCTATATCCCCGAAGGGGTAGACAGAGGTGCTAGCACCCACATTTCGCCAGTTTATGTTTAGGTCCCAATGTAATAGGTGGCGAGCCTATTGCCATTAACCGGGCACTTATAAACCTGCGATAAATACACACATAACTTCGAAAGCATCGAAAAGCCATTGGTGTGTGCCATAGTAAAACCTGGGATCGAACCCGAGACCTCGTCTCAGCAGTCCATTACCCATACCACTAGGCTACCGCGGCTACTAATAAATGAATAAAATAAATAAATAAATAAATAAATGTTTGTGTACGATAGCGCAATAAATGAATATTCTATGTCACCACATAAGTTATAGTAATTTTATACTGATAATTAAAGCAATTCGTGCAAAATTATTCCCTAACCATTCCAAAATATCAAAAATGCACAGCGTTAATTTTCAAGTTTTCACTTCTGCCGGCACTCTCGGAGTGCAACCCGTCGTTTTTGTTTCAGAATCATTCATGTAACATAATCCATGTATTTTTTTTAATATTTCCAAACTGAATACTACTACAGACACAACTAATTTACAATTTATATTATTATAGTAATATCGATCTAAGCGCACGGCCGTGCGCAGGCCAAGTTCCAGCAACAGGCCGCGCGCATGCCGTGCACTATTTACACGAACCGTTTCGACTCACTTTTGACCCCCCTGTAGCTCAGTGCCTATTGCAAGTACAGAGATAAAACTTTACGTACGTAATTATATACTGGTACTCAAGCAGTACGCCAAATTTCATAGATATAGCTTCAGTAGATCCTGAAATATGGCCCTGTGAATATAGCTAATTTTGGCACTGACTAACTTCCAATTGTCCTAGCGTTATGAAATTTGGCACACAGGTCGTGTGTTATATGTAGATTAACAAAAAATTAAGAAATTTAAGAAATCGGTCAAGCGTGAGTTGGCTCAATCTAATATCGAGTTTTTAATACTAATATTTATGAACCAGTGATAATACAATGAGAATACGAAGAGGAGGGGGGAGAGAGAGAGGGGGAGGGGGTATAAAATATGTCATAAGAAATTTAAGAAATCGGTCAAGCGAGAGTTGGCTTATGAAACAGTGATACAATGAGAATACGATGAGGAGGGGGGGGGGAGAGGGGTGAGGGGTTATAAAATATTGTCATGTATTCATAATGCACACTGTATAGTTTATCATTTCTTTCTACACTTCCGTATTGATAGCCTATATGGTTACGCTTACGATTGAATGTATCACTGATTTTACTTGCTAAAGGTATTGCTTAATTGGCTGGTTATCTGTCGTATACGATTGCGGTTGATAATTTGACTAATGTGGCTTGCTAAAGGATTATTTGATATTGCTTATTGATTGGTTACGAGGCATGCCTTTTAAGTTTTGTCGTTTAAAGAAAAAAACACAACTAGAACCTTATAGTACTTTTTATTGTTTTTCAAAGTATTCACCACGTAGCTTAAAACACTTTTCCATTCGCTCAAACCAGTTATTATAACATTTATTCCACTCTAAAGATAAATTCTAAACTATTAAACTCTGAGATGTTCAAAATGGCTGACTTGAAAGCGTCGACTGCTTCGTCACCGGAGTGGAACCTTTGACCACGAAGACTTTTCTTAATTGTAGGAAATATAAAGAAGTCGTTAGGGCTTAGGTCAGGACTGTATGGAGGATGGTCAAAAATTTCTACTTTTTCCTGCTTCAAATACTCAATCGTTTGACGAGCGCTGTGTGAGCTTGCGTTGTCGTGGTGCAGGATGATGCGTCGCTTTGAGTTAAATTTTCGAAGTTCGGCGATGACTTGTGGTAGACAAACTGTGGTATACCACTCTACGTTAACCGTTCTACGATCTTCAAGATAGATAGATAGAATACTCTTTATTGTACATCACATGTTATTATATACAATATCTTACGTCTATATATATAGTAGGTACAATGGGCGGTCTTATCGCTAAGAGCGATCTCTACAAGACAATCTTCAAGATGCGGTATCCAACGGCAAACTAGCTTTCTCACACCAAGCGCTTCATGCAAGATCTTCTGAATACCAAAAAGTAAGGAGTCAGAATAAAGTTCAGCCATGGTTTAATCTATGATTTAGAACACGTTAAAACTAAATTTGAAATACTCAGTCAGGTATATGTTTATCGCGAACAGTTCCCCATATTTTTGGCTTATGCCATCACAATACATAAAAGCCAGGGTTTGAGACACGACTGTGCTGTTATAGATATTGGCTCATCTATGTTTTCCTGTGGTCAGGCTGACGTGGCTCTATCTAGAGTGAAAAATCTCAACGGAGTCCATTTAATTAATTTTGACCCAAGTCAATTCAAGACGCAAGAAAGCGCTATTGTTGAATATAATAGGCTAAGGGAACTGTTTCGACCTGATTTACCCGAATTATCGTATAAAAAACGTTGGGTCAAAAAAGTTCCCGACCGGGAGTGGGCTCTACGGCCCAATTTAACACGAGCTCAAATTTTAGATGATTTGCCTACAAAAAAGTCGTCTTAAGACGTATTAATGTATCGGAGAATTTCGAATATCTGGGACGTGTCTAGGTGGCTCAGTTGGTCAGAGCATTCCCCCTGTAAGGGACTGGTCGCGGGTTCAAGTCCCGTCCTAGATGTTCTCTTTTTCCGATCTAAATCTTTAGAAAAAAGTAAGCATACAAAATGCTTAAAAACTTAATTAAATTAATTAGGCGGAGTCATCAAAAAACAATGTTTAAAAATGACTGTAAAGTTATTCATTGTTTCCGTAGTTCGCAAGAATTACGGTAGATGGCTCCAACGTCGCCTTAAGACGTATTAATGTATCGGAGAATTTCGAATATCTGGGAGGTGTCTAGGTGGCTCAGTTGGTCAGAGCATTCCCCCTGTAAGGGACTGGTCGCGGGTTCAAGTCCCGTCCTAGATGTTCTCTTTTTCCGATCTAAATCTTTAGAAAAAAGTAAGCATACAAAATGCTTAAAAATTTAATTAAAAAAAGTTGTTTTAAAACGCAAAATGGCTTCGAAGATTAACAATGGATGCGGGCGTAGTACAAAAGAAAAAAATAGGTACGATTTCTTGAAAAAAAGTATTGAAATCCCACCAAAAACATACCTGTTAAAAAGGGGGCCAAGTTCCTATCGGCTAATTGTTCGCCTAAAAAAGGGTTGAAATCCAATCCAATACCAAGTTTAGGTGCACTTTAAAATCGATCATAATCACCTTCATCAACAGCCTAATCCACTGGTAAACATTTGCCATTCCCAAGACGCGCTACCACACCCAGTCCTTCGCCTTCCGCATCCAGCCACTACTCGCCACCGTATTCACGTCAACGGTCTATCTGGCCGAAATTCACTTTACCATACGCCCAACTTAAAATATGGTGTAGTTGTGAAAATACGTAACTACTTGATTAAAAACATCTAAAATTTATAATACTTATAAATTTTAACTTGGCAGGTTAATTTAATTTTATAAATAATAAATTTAATTATACAATTAATCAAGTGTTACGTACAAGACGAAAACCTGCCAAGTTCAAATTTATGAGTATTATAAATTTTAGATATTTTTAACCAAGTAGTTACGTATTTTCACAACTATACCATATTTTAAGTTGGGCGTATGGTAAAGTGAATTTCGGCCAGATAGACCGTTGACGTGAATACGGTGGCGAGTAGTGGCTGGATGCGGAAGGCGAAGGACTGGGTGTGGTAGCGCGTCTTGGGAATGGCAAATGTTTACCAGTGGATTAGGCTGTTGATGAAGGTGATTATGATCGATTTTAAAGTGCACCTAAACTTGGTATTGGATTGGATTTCAACCCTTTTTGGGCGTTGGGCAAACCCACGTTGGGCGCCAATGTAACGGTTAAATGTTTTTATAGAAGGTTGTTATGAAGTTATAAAAATTTAAGGTTATTTATGCACTGTGAAAATTAATTAGTGATTGATGTAATTGAGAGTAACTACCGGCTAGGGCGAGCAGAGATAAATAAAAGGTTGATTACAATATAATAAGAGATTATAATCGGTAATAGAATGTTACATCAATTTATATAAGGTAATTGAGTAAATGAACCTCAGGGAATAGATTCTTAATAAATATTCTGCCGTGGCGTTGTTGCTAGCTAGTGGACACGTGGTTGGTGGTGATGCCGGCGTGCCAGGGTCTCCGCTGGTGTGCCTCGCTACCGCCATTATGGTGCGAAGCCCGGTGCGAAGACCCTGGAAATAGAAAAGGTGCGGGTCAGTTTGTCACTAGGCAATTACGTCCAAGTGACCCGCTAAAATAGCAGGTGAAGAGAATCTCCCAGCGGCAATGCAGCGTAGCTAGAAGCTATAATAAAAAGAATATGAATAGGCAGCACAAGCTGTTGCCGCGACCTCTGACCGTAGGGGTCATCGGCCTCGTGGCACTAATTACGTAGGCTGAAATAGCACACAGAATAAAATAAAAATATATTAAGCCATGCTTTTTAGCAGGCAGTAAGCTGCACCGCTGGAAAGTCTTCACCTGTAGAAGAAGTAGGAAATGTTGATCTCAAAACTTACCCGGAGCCGACAGCAGTTGGCCACGGGGTCAAAGTGACTTTCCCCGGCGAAGGTTACCAAGGAAAGGAACGATATAAGAGCCGTCAGTTGATGACTGGGCTAGTGCTGTCCAATCTCGCTCGCACAACCATAGATATTTAGTAATAACTATCGAAACATACTAAAATATCGATTAATTTACGGATATTGTTTTAATTTGGTTTGTAAAGAATCCACAACGTTACAAGGCGAACAATTAGCCGATAGGAACTTGGCCCCCTTTTTAACAGGTATGTTTTTGGTGGGATAGATTCTTCAGATATTGCTACGAACTGCGAATCAACATTTGTACAGCATTATTCTACTTCTACTATTAATATTATAAAGGAGAAAGTTTGTGTTTGTTATTCATGCATTTTGAAACGGCTCGATGAATTGCAATGAATAGAACAGCGCTAGCAGCTAGTGTGGCGTATATGGGAAACGCACTAAGTGCGAGTTATTACCAGACTACGGCGCATGGCGCATGGTCCACGCATGTTCGTAGTACGGTTATTTGTTTGGCAATCTATGCATGAATGTACGTATGTTAAGGTACTGAACTGATTGTAATGAATGAGGTGTTAATCGATTCAGTATCATGCTCTGGCTGCAATAGGCTACATTTAATACGAATAACATCCACATAACGGATGTTGGATCTAAAAATCTAGTCTCAATATTTTTTTTTTACTATCGTTCCGAGTTTGATGTCATATGAAAGGGGAGATAATTTTATATTTCTGCAATTTAAAATACTACCAGCGCCATCTATCGGTAGAGAGCTAGGACTATATTTTACTATTCTTAAAAAAATACTCTTTTACGTCTATATTTTTTATATATATTTAGTCGTCTAACTTTATCTGATTTTTTGCACAGTTTTTTTGCAGCTAATCGTATTTTATTCTAAAAACGTTGAAAAAATCTTTGGCTTTAATTGAATGGAATAAAAATGAAGATGTCAGCAAAAGAGTGCTAGTCCGTAAGGCGGCTGGCGCTTGTTTGCTCGCCCCCAATCGCGGCAGATCTCAAGACCTCCGATATTAGCCAGGGCCCCGCTCGCCGTTGCCGCTCCAATTTTCCAATATCCGCGATCGTGCCGTCACGCGTCGCCTTGGAGCTGTATCGTGTACGCGCCACGCGCCACGCGCCACGCGCCACGCGCCACGCAATGCTGTACGCCTATCGCGGGCGACCGTTTAAATGGAGTTCTAACACGCGTCAGTGGCGGATGCCCAGTGTGCGCTTACCCACCGATTGGTAGCATGCTCTATTCTAATGGTGTACAAACACGCACACTATTTATATATATGCACACCTCGTATGCGTTCGTACGTATATGGACTGTTAATTTCCTCACAGAACAAACTTTTAACGGTTGCATCACAACCTTCTGAACGCTATGTTATTGGTAGATGATTGAAATGTACCGCCCGGGTCCACACGGGTCCACACGGGTCCACACGAGTCCACACGGGTCCACGCGCGTCCACACGGGTCCACACGGGTCCACACGGGTCCACGCGGGTCCACACGGGTCTACGCGGATCTACGCGGGTCCGCACTGTAGTTTCCTCTTGCCCATAGATAAGTGAGCAACACACACCCTCTTGTCTCACATCGTACCTACTGAATAAAATAAAGTGCTCCACCAGGCGACAGGCGACAGCATGGCTGTTGCACGCTCATGTACTATTCCTTCAGAGTACGCTGGCGACTCTTTAGAGATGTAGATCGCTCCGCTTGCCGTTATGGTTTTTTATTTACAAACGTTCGAACAACCGAGCGTCATGTTGCTAGGAGCGCACCCGCGGTGCTCGACACAGTGACGGTCCAAGTGCAATGCGCGTGAGGCTGCAGACCCACATGCTACGACAGCACTATCCTAATATCTTATCCTACTTCCTACTAATATTATAAACGCAAAAGTTTGTGAGTATGGAATCTTTCACGCAACAACGGCGGAACGGATCTGGCTGAAATATGGCACAGGGATAGATTGTAGTCTGGAATTACACATACGCTATTTTTATCACTGGAATAGGAATGGGAACAGAATTGCGCGCGGGCGCAGATGCGAGTATCAGCTAGTAATCTGTAGAAACTCACTCCAGTAATTGCTCACCGGACGGTCTATGTCGAATATGAAAGGCTCGAAAGTTATTATTAGTATCAGTAATTCAAGGGACAACCCTACAAAGTGATATCTTCACAAGTTTCAACATAGAGCTCAGTTGAAAGTTTTGCGAAGCGAAATAGCTAGCGATGTACGACTTATATAAAACTGTGAAATATTGCTCCATACATGAACCACTCCAGAATGTTCGCCACATTTTACTTCGAACGATTTCATATACAATTAGTTATAGGCGCACATTTAAGCGGCTTAGTATTTGAAAGGGCATAAATTAAAATGCGTGGAAGTGAATCTTGCGTGGCAGGAGACATGCGGAGGTTGTAAGCCTCTTATAGAAGCTCCGTCGCGTGGGCGAGGTGACGCAACCTTGTTACAAATTATTTGGCGCACGAGTGTGTTGTAGCTTGACAATGAGTGCTGCCAGCAGTAGACACGCGCACCTTGGTATGGTCGAATAAAGCAATACTTATAGGCAATCAGTGATCGCATCGTCCTTGGCCGGGCCTAAGGTATTCTAATAAGGACTTTAACAAGATCTATTTCAGGTTGTTATTCGATACAGGCAAATACAAGAAATCTCCAGTATAATATATGTTATAACTGAGGGATAATTTATATTAAGAGCGAGCAGCGGGAGGCGCCGTCCACAGCGCTCGCCGCCGTGTAAAGTGATGGATACGAGTACTCGCCTCGGGCGCCCGAACAGCGGCTGCGTCTGCGTCTGCGTTAGCGGTGCCTCGGTGCCTCGGCGCCTCGGTGCCTCGGTGCCTTGGTGCCTCGGCGCCTCAGTGCCTCGGTGCCTCGATGCCACGGTGCCTCGGCGCCTCGGCGCCTCGGTGCCTCGGTGCCTCGGCGCCTCGGTGCCTCGGTGCCTTGGTGCCTCGGCGCCTCTGTGCCTCGGCGCCTCGGTGCCTCAGTGCCTCGGTGCCTCGGTGCCTCGGTGCCTCGGCGCCTCGGTGCCTCGGTGCCTCGGTGCCTCAGTGTCTCGGTGCCTCGGTGCCTCAGTGCCTCGGTGCCTCGGTGCCTTAGTGCCTCGGTGCCTCGGTGCCTCGGTGCCTCGGTGCCTCAGTGCCTCGGTGCCTCGGTGCCTCAGTGCCTCGGTGCCTCGGTGCCTCGGTGCCTTAGTGCCTCGGTGCCTCGGTGCCTTAGTGCCTCGGTGCCTCGGTGCCTCGGTGCCTAAGTGCCTAAGTGCCTCGGTGCCTCGGTGCCTCAGTGCCTCGGTGCCTCGGTGCCTTAGTGCCTCGGTGCCTCGGTGCCTCAGTGCCTCGGTGCCTCGGTGCCTCGGTGCCTCAGTGCCTCGGTGCCTCGGTGCCTTAGTGCCTCGGTGCCTCGGTGCCTCAGTGCCTCGGTGCCTCGGTGCCTCAGTGCCTCGGCGCCTCGGCGCCGAGCGCTCACGTGCGGGAGCTGCCCGGGCCTCCTAGGGGGAACAGCAGGCGTGATAGGAGCGCCTATGCCTTCATTATTAGTACTGATGTAGTAGGGTGCCTCTATTACAAGCATAACTAATATAAAAGAATTAATAATCTTATCTTCTCAAAAGCTTCACATCATATAATCGATCTAGTAGTTCCTTCAAATATTGCGCATGTGGAAGGACGGGGTGTGCAGGCGACGTGGTCGCGCCCGGTCGCGGCGGGAGGCGGCCCAATGGTTGACGTTGAAATGTTGTATAAATAATAAATTAGCAACCGTATTTGAGTTGCGCGATGCAGAATTATGTGTATCGAAGTAGTACAGCTTGCTATCACTAGATGGAGCTGGACACGTGTTACAGCCACACCACTCTTCTCCAAGAGGTTGATTGCGATGAACCAGCTCCCCATGCCCCCGTGTGGATCGCGCCAGTGATGCTTATTCACAGTGAGTGAGAACAGAATGTCACCGGTTCCATTGTGGTGGAACAGTCCTTCTGTATCAGTCTCAGTAGTCTCAGCGAGTCGAGCCTACCGCTGATCCCGAGGATGCGGTAATGAGTGTGATACTGCGGCGAAGTCCTCAGTGAGCCTAGGCGAGTCCACAGTGAGTCATACCTCTCTATGTAGTTTTAATTATCCTGCTCGCAGTGAACATACATTTCGAGTATATACTGGTGGTAGAAATTTGATGAAACAAATTTGTCACAAAATGCGGCCGGGTGGGTACCACCGTGCACGATTGCGAAAAACCCTCCATAGTAATCCAATTTCGGTTTGATTGCGTTCAGGGGTCAGCATGTGCATAGCCGGGCCGGGGGTTTGTGGTCGCAGCACTAGTGGGACCGGTGGGTGTCACGCGGTGCTGCGACGACAATCCTTTTTTGATGAGGCCGTCAAGCTGAGTGCCACCATTGTTAACAGGGTACGTGTATGTAATGGTGACCCTCTTTCCTGAGACTTTACCTTCAGCTTACCATCAGGCGAGGTGAAGTCAAATTGGCGTGGCCTAAATATAAAAAATAAAATAAAAAAATTATCCTGCAGTGGTAGCGATGTATCCTAAAGAGCAGGGAAGGGAAGGACAAGATACCATAGCTGCACACATCCTGTTTCTTCTTGAAAGACAGCCGAGCAGCGACCAGGCGCGCGGCGCGATAGTATTGTTGCACATTTGTGCCAATTTCGTAATGTTTGCGATTATTATTTTATTTGGAAGAAATGTCATTAAAATTAATGAAAATGAAAGAGTAAAGATTAGTCGTATTCGTGACGACTTCAAACTTTTCCCCGTTATCCCTAGAACATCCTAGCCTTCTTCCATCTTATATTAAGACATATAATCATTTGAATCATGCATAAACCATGTACATTTAAAATACAACAAATTTGTGACACTATGATGTTTTTAAAAACCGATCAAGTGTGAGTCGGACTTGCGCACTAAGGGTTCTGTATAAAACTGGATTTAGAGACATACATTACGTTACCGATATAGTCACATAATAAGCAAACTGAAATGACAATAAACTGGCCACATCTGCGGAGCGAAAATATGATGGTGGGACAGCGGACACCCCCCAGTCCGATGAACTGATTACTTGATAATGTACACATTGCGAGAACCATTTTTTCTTGTGATGAAATAACAAATATATGGTTTTCGGTGTTTACTTGGACTACAAGTCCTTGCTTCTCCGCAAATTTCATGATTGTAGCGTAACGCAAAGTACTGCAAAGGTTTTGATACCCTTACCAGTGTCTGAATAGTTTTATTTTCGGGAGGCAATTCAATACCAATATACAGCGGCGATAGCCTCGTCTAGCCTAGTCTCGAGTTCGATCCCCAGTCGCCCCGGGCACACACCTTTGTCTTTTCGTAGTTATGTGTGTATTAAAAATGTTGATTATCGCTCGCTTAGTAATGTGCCCGGTAGATGGCAATAGGCTCGCCCCCTATTACATTGGGACCTAAAACATAACTGGCGAATCGTGGGTGTGTAATACACCTCTGCCTACCCCTTCGGGGATACAGGCGTGAAGTTATGTTATGTTATGTAATTCAATGCCACTTGAAGTTATGATTTCGCGTGATGTATTTTTTGATTGCGTTGACTTCCAAGTTGA
Organism: Cybosia mesomella; assembly: GCA_946251805.1. Lineage (NCBI taxonomy): Eukaryota > Metazoa > Arthropoda > Insecta > Lepidoptera > Erebidae > Cybosia > Cybosia mesomella. The sequence goes on along the minus strand of OX276396.1, from coordinate 36,836,994 downwards.
TTTATGGACAGCTTCAAGAGGTTATTATACCTAAGTTTTTTTAAATCTCAACTTGGTACTGAAATGGTATTATTTATATCGCCACAATGGCGAAACAACGCTGAGAATTTTTACCTCACATCTGTTAACAATACAAATACCATCAATACAACATAAAAAAATATTCGTCTTCACGACGTATTTGAAATAAAGAAATATTAACACGTGTTAATTATTGCAAAATGAACTCTATGGACGTCTACATTATCTCATTTTTTAATGCGATTTAAAATAATTTATCAATGGTTTTAAGAACCAAATAAGATGTCATTTGATTTCTTTGTCAAGCTTTGATACGAGACTGTTGGTTAATAATCATTTTGATTATAGTAAACGGACGCGTTTACCAAATTTTGCTTGATTGAATGTCGCTATGCTTTGGCTGAAAAATGATTGTGTATAATACGGATTGGGAGTTAAGTATTAAACGTAGCATGATGCATGGAATGTTAGAAATTTAAGATTAAGAATGATGTGTATATAATTAAAATACGCTTAATTTGAACTAGATTAGATGTTTGTTTAAAATAATATTGGCATGCTATTTTTAAGTACAAAAAGTTTTAATGTTTGGCGAAAGATCCAATGCGTATCATTTGGTCATTTCTTATAAAAAAATGTTACCGGATACCCAAGCGACTAAGAGGCGTGTGACGTCACTAGGACGCACCAAGCGGGGAGTAAGCGAAATATAAAAAGGACTTTCGAACGGGGACAAGGGATAGTTCTCGTTGTAGCTGTTGAAGTGCACAAGCGTTGTTAAAATTGTTAGTAATTTCGTTGACTGTGTTATGCTAATATAATTGGTGATTCTTTTGACGAGTTGTGCATACTAGACAGTGGCAAATGATAACGCTCTTTGGATTGAATATTTAGAGATATAGAATAAGAAGAAGTTATGTAGAGATTCCTATATTTTATAAATACCTATCTCAATAAAAACCCACACTCCTGAAACGTGGCAAGTAAGAACTTGTAGTTAATATTGCCTGAAGTTCTGGATTTGAGTCTGATTTCGGAAGCGTTTCGAACACCTATTTCCTATAATCTAGGATCCGTGGAATAGTTTTAGAGGTTTTTGCAAGCTATTCCCTTTTACACAATTCGCATACACCCACACACATCAAATCACACGCACCTACTTGTCTTTTGGTAAGGGACCAGTAGACCAAAGGTAAATACACTAGGGCCATTTTAGTCTAGAATTATTCAGGTTAATCCGTCGAGGCGGATTAATAGGACTCGTAGGTAACATCATACTGGGGTGTGTGTTGGGTAACCTCCTCGAGTGTCGCTCCGATTCCGATCCTGCTGCAGTCCGGGGGGAACGGAATCGGAGCGGCCGGTACACCCTGGGCGGCGGTCAATGGCTTCTCCTTCATAGGGTTGGCATTGATCGTCGGCCAATACCCAACGTGGCGGGAACACATCGCTCTCCGTACTCCTCTGCTTTCTGAGGAGACAGGATGAGCGATGCTGTTAGTGGTGAGATGGCCCAGGGTCAGTCGGGGTGCGAGGGATATGCTCTATGGGTAACCTTACACACCGGCGTCTGAAGACCCGAGACGGCGTGCGGTTTTAGTCGGTGCAAGCCCGACATAACCGCCCCTGCTGGCCGGCGGGGGGGTATCCGAAGGGATTTCCGCACGATAAAAAAAAAAAAAAAGGTAACATCATACTAAATACGTTTATTTAAGTGCTAACTAATCAAAGTTAGTAGTTATCTAATATTAGTATTATTAATCAAAGGTAGTTTTAATAGCAAGATAAAGAGTTGTTGTTTGAATTTATATAAAATTACGTTCCGAAGTGATTTAAATGAATACGTGAAATATCATTATAACATTTTACCAAAGCACTGTAATCAAATAATTAAGTGCATTATAACACGACTGAATACATTCGAGAATTAGAGCAAATATAAATAAATAAAATAAATATTCTACGACTTTCTACACAGCGCTTTCTAAACCCAAAGTAAGCATAGTTTAACTAGCTTGTGTTATGGGTTCCAGAATGCGGATAAACATTTTGTAAATACATACATATTAATATACAGACCAATGCAAATAGACATATTCATGCATACAAATATTTGTACTGAGCGGGAATCGAACCCGCGCCCTCTGTGTAGCAGTCAAATCCACTACCGCTACGCCACAGAGACTGTCAGTAAATAATTATACCGTTATCAGTTATTGAACACTGATTTAAGTAAGCAGAAGTTGACGAGTTATACATTAGAGTAAATTATCGAAGTGGCTGATTATTCAACTAACATTTGTAATATATCGAGTAACACATGAAAACAGTATTAGAAATACAAAGAGATGGTCGTTTGTGATCTCAATTGATATTCGACTTGTAAAGTGCATAGAACACATAAGAGACGGCGTGTGGGTTTAGGAGGTTCATTCAGAGACATCTGAAATATCATTATTTGTACACAGTTTCTAACGGGAGAGTGTATTTTAGTCGAATACAGCAATTAATAAATATATGTGTTACAATCAGCTCACTTAATAGATAATTTAAATACAATCTTAGCTCCTGGAACCATTTGGGTTTTCAGTTTGAGCAAGTTATCAGTGTGTAGCATTTCTGAGGTCTGCCTGTAATCCATAAATTATATTTACAAGCTAAAACAGATGAACTCATGTTAAATCAGTATTTATACTAATCTCGAATGAAACTTACATTGGAATCAAGGCAAACCATAGTTATGTGAGGCGGTTTTACGACGAGTCGATTAAACTTGTAATGGTATTTATTAGTGAATACTAAAATAAAAAAATAAAAATACTATTATACATTTAGCGTTAGTGGAGGTACTGATAACAGAATCAAATTATTCTTGAGAGAGACGAGGTGGAAAATCTGTTGATTTAATATCAACTAAAACAATATTTGAGCTCACGACAAAACATATAAAATATAAAAAAATACAGGCCAATATTATATAATCTGGATCCAGAAAACCTCAGTTCCCTTGTAGATACAATCTACGACCCTAAATGATAACTTGACATCTAAATCAACATCTTTTATAGAAAAACTAGATTTTATGCAGATAGAGTTCAACAAAACTCAAAGGTTAGAACATTAGATAATATATAATATAAACCGTAAGTTAAATTAATTTAGTGAGGAGAATAATCACGGCGTACATTATTAAGAAAAAAACGGTTAGGAATTTAATCTCAGTTTAGTTTTACGTTTAGTTAGGTTTAGACGATTACAGCTAAGCTAGTGACGTAGATAGCCTATAGGGCTATTTTCCCGTTACAGTACCTCTACGCGTTCTTAAGAACCTTTACTTGACTGACAACGAAAAGATCGTATGAAGGTACCGTATTTTTTTCTCTTTGATCCTACAAATGAGTGTCTTCTTGTTGTATTCATTCATCCAACTATGATAAAACTATGCTGATTTGTCATGCAACATAAAGAAATAGGTCCCGCGGTTCGCCCAGTGCATGGAGTACATATTGACATTGGCCCAGGGGGCCACGCGGGTGGACCACGGATGAGAAACGATTGCGGCGCGCGCCACGGTGGGCCACTGCTGCGGGCTCTGCGACTGACTTCAGACAAGGATTGGTGCACGTTGTGGCGAGCGAGCCCTACGCCCACGAGCGCGCACCAGCCACGTGGCCAGCCTTACTGCACAATGTTCGCGAGCATTCACTCTCCAAAGTAGATGCTATTTATAAAAATACGGTTGTTTCAGCAAGTAGATGCTGCCAACAACATTACGAAAATAATTGATTTTCTTAAAATATCATTAAAACATATCAATTGAACTGAGTTCAGGTATATTGACGTTTAATTATAGTTTTTTCCAATAAGAATTCTCTGATACGAATCAATTTAGATACAAATGACTAATGAATACTGTGGTGAATTGTATGTAATACCTATTTTTTTTTTTTTTTTATCGTGCGGAAATCCCTTCGGATACCCCCCCGCCGGCCAGCGGGGGTGGTTATGTCGGGCTTGCACCGACTAAAACCGCACGCCGTCTCGGGTCTTCAGACGCCGGGGTGTAAGGTTACCCAAAGAGCATATCCCTCGCACCCCGGCTGACCCTGGGCCATCTCACAACTAACAGCATCGCTCATCCTGTCTCCTCTGAAAGCAGAGGAGTACGGAGAGCGATGTGTTCCCGCCACGTTGGGTATTGGCCGACGAGCAATGCCAACCCTATGAAGGGGTGAAGGGGAAGCCATTGACCGTCGCCCAGGGTGTACCGGCCGCTCCGATTCCGTTCCCCCCGGACTGCAGCGGGATCGGAATCGGAGCGACACTCGAGGAGGTTACCCAACACACACCCCTGTATGTAATACCTAATTACTATTGTTATCTACCTACTATAACATGTATGCAGATGTGGGTATTTGAGTAATAAATCAGTCTTGGTCTAACTAGCATTTCATTTACAACATGGTGACAGCGGTGTCGAATATAATTAAATTCTCGCGATATTAGTTGACGTATGAGTGTTTAATAGAAGTATTATTTGGTTAAAAGTGATTACGGACGTTATACAAAATGGAACATGCACGGCCGCCATCGGAATTGTTTCTTGAAGGCGGGCCGGCAAATCGGGCTCAGGCATGGCGTCGGTGGTACAAACAATTTACAGTCTTTCTGAAAGCATCAGGTGTTTACAAGGAACCAGCGGAGGTTCAAGCCAGTTTATTGATAAATCTTATAGGTTCGGAGGGATACGATATTTATACCACATTTAAGTTTCAAAAAGAAAGTGATCGTGAGAATCTTGATACATTGGTGAGCAAATTTAACGAACATTTCGGTACCAAACAAAATATGACAATGGCTCGTTTTAAGTTCTTCACGAGAAATCAGGAAAACGGAGAATCTATAGATGAGTACGTCACGGCTTTGAAACTTTTGACTCAACAGTGTCAGTTCGAGCATTTGGAAGAAGGGCTCGTACGTGACCGTATAGTATGTGGCGTAGTCGAAGGGAAGCTACGCGACCGATTCCTCAGAGCCGACGACCTTACCCTCGAGCGAGCTGTTAAAATATGTCAGGCAAACGAAATGTCCACTGAGGAGAAGAGGCAAATAGAGCAGACCAAGGCGGAATGTAGCATGAGCACGTCGTCTGCAGCTGTAGACATAGTACTGTAGTGTCCGGACCTCGTTCGACACACTACGGTTCGATTACCTGGCCATCATGTGTCAGAGTTTAAATAAAACTATTGTATCAATTTAAAACTTTGAATTAGGAACGTAATAAAACAATCGCTGCCTGGACATTCGGGATCTGAACGGGCCTAGTGGAGCCGTTCCGATTGAAGCTGAGAAAAGTATCCTGGGAAGAACCCCGCTTTAAGCCCTATCCTTGGGCCGAGACCGCGATATACGCCCCAGTCCGCTATTTAAAGTTAAAACAACCGCGTAAATCCCTAATAATATAAGTAGGAAGTGCGAGTGATTAATAAATAAATAATATTTTTTCCCTCTTAAAGTGTTGTAATTTTATCACTTCATACACGCGTGGTACCCAACCCCCCGGGTACCACAGTACACAGCAGTAGGGCAGGCAGAGTACCGCAGGCGGGAAGCACCGGCGGTGCGAGCCGCGGTGGCTGGGGGCCGCCACGGGTCCGTCAGCAGCAGTGGTTTAGGAGCGCAGCACGGAGCGCTGGGGTCTGGGAGCCGGTGCAGGATGCAGCGGTGAAGGTCAAGCGTGCGTGTCGTGCTTGTATGCGAGTACAGTGTGATAATGACGATCGTTGTCCGGCTAGAAATGCACAGTGTTTTTGGTGCAAGGAGAGAGGTCATTTCAAAAATGCGTGTCCTAGATTAAAAAACAAAGTGTATCAAATAGATGAGGATATGGAGACTGAGACGGAATTGTATTTCGTGTCTATTGTGAACGGCCCCGATGGCAGTAAGGACTCTAAAAAATGGTATGAGACTTTGTTTCTATCGCAAAATAGTTTGAAAGAAACTTTTAAATTAGATGCAGGTTCTGATTTAAATGTCTTGTCTATGCAAAAATATTGTAAGTTAGGTCTAGATATTATATCTAAGTTAAATAATAATAACATCAGAGCTCTATCATTTTGTGGCAATTTTATTCCTATCGTGGTTCATGTTTTATAGATTGGGTATATAAAAATGCTGTGTACACATTACGATTTGTTGTTGCTGAGAATGAATGTCAAAGTGTACTCGGCAAGTACGCATGTGAGGAATTAGGTTTGGTTAAACGCATATTTTCTATAAACATTGATGAGTACAGTGATCTTTTTCGCGGATTGGGTAAACTAGAAGGTAAATATAAGATAGTAACAATGCAGGGCGCGCAACCGTCAGTCTGCCCGGTACGTAAAATACCTATGGGTGTGCGAGATAATTTGCAGCATGAATTACGACGAATGGAAAATATGGGAGTCATTAGAAAGGTAACGCACCCTACACCGTGGGTAAATGCTATCGTACTAGCGGCTAAGAAAGATGGCAGTATCCGTGTGTGCCTAGATCCTCGCCCATTGAACAAGGTAGTGCGCCGCGCACACTACCCGTTACCAACGCTCACGGAGATTGCTACTAAGCTAGAAGGGGCACGATACTTTAGTAAATTAGATGCAAGGTCTGGATTTTGGATGGTCCAAATTGATGATGAGAGTGCAGATTTATGTACTTTTGGAACACCGTTCGGCAGATACCAGTTCTTGCGTCTCCCTTATGGAGTCAATTGCGCATCGGAGGTATTTCATCCCAAAGTACGGCAAATACTAGAAGGCCTGGATGGGGTTGACTCATTCATTGACGATATCTTCTATCACCCAACATATGCAGATACATAATGAGAGGTTAAAGGTTCTACTAGATAGGGCGCGACAGGCAGGTATTAAGTTCAATAAAGAGAAGTGTGAGTTTTGTGTTGAAAGTGTTAGTTACCTAGGCCACACCTTTAGCTCTCGGGGTATGCAAATAGATAAAAATAAATTAAAAGCTATTATTGACATGCCGAGTCCAAAGGATAGGGCGTCATTAGAACGCTTTTTAGGTATGGTAAATTACTTGTCAAAATTTATTCCACATTACTCAGAACAAACATCGCCGTTACGCACTCTTTTAAAAAAGAATTCTATTTGGTGTTGGGATGAAATACACGAGGCGGCGATACAGCGGTTAAAACAGTCACTGTGCGTTGCGCCTGTGCTATCACTGTATTCGACACGTGAACCGGTTTTGTTATCAGTCGATGCGAGCGCTAGCGCACTCGGCGGTGTTTTACTGCAGGCTGGTCGGCCAGTTGAGTTTGCATCGTCAACACTAACAGAAACTCAATGTAGGTATGCGCAAATTGAGAAAGAGTTGCTCGCAATAGTGTTTGCATTAGAACGGTTTCATCAATACGTTTATGGTAGAAAGGATGTTACTGTGGAGTCGGATCACAAGCCATTAGAGGCGCTGTTTAATAAGCCCTTAAATTCGGTTCCTGCGAGACTACAACGTATGATGTTGCGCATTCAGGGATACGATTTTAAAGTTGTTTATAAACCGGGTAAATATATGTATGTAGCGGATACATTATCAAGGGCCCCGTTACCGGATTTACCTATTAGAAGAAAAAATTTGTATTGAAATAACGGAGCAATCATGTTTTCTATTAGAATGTGTTCGGTTTAGTGATAGCAAAATGGGTTTAATTAAAGAATATATCATGAAAGATGAAGAATGTCAATTAATGATTGAGTATATAAGGAATGGCTGGCCGAATAACAAATACTTTGTAGATGAAAGAGTGAGAGGACAGTGGTCGTACTGGGAGAAATTTGAATTAGTGAATGGTGTCATTTTTAAAGATAATTTAGTGTACATTCCGCTAGGTTTGAGATCTGAGATGATTAAACGAGTGCACGATGGGCATATGGGAATAGATAGGTGCAAGCGGAATGCCCGCGAGGTGATGTTCTGGCCGGGTATGTCGAGGGATATTGAGCAAGCGGTACGCCGGTGCGCAACGTGTGTTGAGCGGATGGCACGGCACGTGAACCACTCATCCCACATTCTATACCCAGTCTACCGTGGGTTAAGGTAGGCTCCGATTGAAATGGTATTATTTATATCACCACGATGGCGAAACAACGCTGAGAATTTTTACCTCACATCTGTTAATAATACAAATACCATTCATACAACATAAAAAAATGATTCGTCTTCACGACGTATTTGAAATAAAGGAATATTGACACGTGTTAATTATTGCAAAATGAACTCTATGGACGTCTACATTATCTCATTGGTTAATGAGTATTAAAATAATTTATAAAGGGTTTTAAGAACCAAATAAGATGTAATTTGATTTCTTTGTCAAGCTTTGATACGAGACTGTTGGTTAGTAAACGGACGCGTTTACCAAATTTTGCACGATTGAATGTCGCTATGCTTTGCCTGACAATGAGTTTGTATTACGTAGATTGAGAGTTAAGTGTTAAGCGTGGCATGTTGCATGGAAGGATAGTAATTTAAGGTTAATGGTGTGTATATAATTAAAATATGCTTAATTTGAACTAGTTAAGATGTTTGGTTTAAAATAATATTGGCATGCTATTTTAAGTACAAGAAAGGTCTAATGCGTAGGTCATTTCTCAAAAAAAAATACTACCTGATACCCAAGCGACGAGGAGGCGTGTGACGCCACAAGGAAGCATCAGGCGGGGAGTCAGTGGAATATAAAAACTGATTTCGAACGGGGACATGGGACAGTTTTCATTGTAGCTGGTTGAAGTGCACACGCTCTGTTAAAATAGTTGGTAATTTCGTTGGCTGTGTTATGCTAATATAATTGGTGATTCTTTTGACGAGTTGTGCATACTAGACAGTGACAAATGATAACGCTCTTTAGATTGAATATCTAAAGATTCCTATATTTTATAAATACCTTTCTCTATATAAACCCAATCTCCTGAAACGTGGCAAAAAAAGAACTTTTAGGTAACAAGCCTTAAATTCTGGGATTGAGTCTGATTTCGGAAGCGTTTCAAACACCTATTTCCTATAATCTAGGATCCGTGGAATAGTTTTAGGGGTTTTCGCAAGCTATTCCATTCCTTTTCCTTAGTTTAGTTCGCATTGTTATTCCCCTACACACAATTCGCACACAAACACACATATCAAATCAAACACACCTGCTGTCTTTGGTACGGGATAGTAGACCGAGGTAAACACTAGCCATTTGAGTCTAGAATTATTTAGGTTAATCTGTCGAGGCGGATTAATAGGACTCGTAGGTAACATCATACCAAATACGTTTATTAAAGTGATAACTAACCGAAGTGAAGTGTTACGTAAATTATATCGCGTTAAGTCTTTGTTTACAAGATAATTATCATAAATAACTTAATCAATCCAACAGCAAATCCATTGTGTTTTAATTAAAGTAACCGTGAATTTTATAGTAAAGTTGTGGATAAATACGTTATTCAATAATTAAAAATAGATAGATCGAAAATAGTTCCAGAACATTGTCTGAATAAATCGTGATAGTTTGTTATATAACTTTAAATATATTACTAAATAATATAATTGAAGGTTTCTGGTAAATTTCTACTATTTTATAGTATATTGGTTTGAATAGCAACATTAAGAACTGTGGTCTGAATTTATATAAAATTACGTTTGGAAGTGATTTAAATGATTACGTGAAATATCATTATCATTATAACATTTTATCTAGGCACTGTAATCAAACAATTAAGTGTATTATAACATGGCTGAATACATCATTCGAGAATTAGAGCAAGTACAAATAATTATTCCGTTATCAGTTATAGAACATTGATTTGAGTGGGCAGAAGTTGACGAGTAATATATTAGAGTAAATTATCTAAGTGGCTGATTATTCATCTAACATTTGCAATATATCGAGTAACACATGGAAATAGTATCAGTAATACAAAGAGATGGTCGTTGGTGACCTCAATTAATATTCGACTTGTAAAGTGCAAAGAACACATAAGAGACGGCGTGTGGTTTTAGTAGGTTCATTCAGAGACATCTGAAATATCATTATTTGCACACAGTTTTCTAACGAGAGGGAGTATTTTAGTCGAATACAGCAATAAATAAATATATGTGTTACAATCAGCTCACTTAATAGATAATTTAAATACAATTTTAGCTCCTGGAACCATTTGGGTTTTCAGTTTGAGCAAGTTATCAGTGTGTAGCATTTCTGGGGTCTGCCTGAAATCCATAAATTATATTTACAAGCTAAAACAGATGAACTCATGTTAAATCAGTATTTATACCAGTCTCAAACGAAACCTACATTGGAATGCAGGCAAACCTAGATATGTGAGGCGATTTACGACGGGTCGGTTGAACTTGTAATGGTATTAATTAGTGAATACTAATATAAAAAAAAGAGAAGAATACTATTATACGTTTAGCGTTAGTGGAGGTACTGATAACAGAATTAAATTACTCTTGAGAGAGAGGAGGAGAAAATATGTTGATTTAATATCAACCAAAAAAATATATATATGAGCTCACGACAAAACATATGAAATATAAAAAAAATACAGGCCATTATTATATAATCTGGATCCAGAAAACCTCAGTTACCTGGTAGATACAATCTACGGCCGTAAATGATAACTTGACATTTAAATCAATATCGTATATAGAAACTAGATTTTATGCAGATATAGAGTTCATTTATTTCAACAAAACTCAAAAGATTAGAACATCTAGTTAATATATAATCTTTTTTTGGTTCCCCGGCAGTCTTAACAAGTGGACGTGTGTCGTGTGTGCTCAGTGGTATCCAAATTAATAATTTTGTTAAATTCCTATTGGCTGAATTACGAGACTCAAATTCTCGTTTACTCGAACGGACTTCTTACGGCAAGACTCCACCCCCCGAAAAGGATAGATGCAGTATCTATGTTTCGCGGGATTAGTGGGCGTTCATCTATACTTTTTGTCATCTTGACAAGGATTTGAACTCGCTGCAACAGTCGCGATAGTGACGCGTCATTGTGGGCCACAGGACCAGCGAAGCATTGATGCAACAAGCTTAATTACTGTCTACTACGGGCGACGAGCTACGAGCTACGCACAGTGACACCCCCACCCAAGCGTCATACCTCCGCTACCAGCGCTACGCACTTTCGCCGTGTGCGGTGAGTCATTTGTACCTATCTGAGCTTTATTGTGGAGCTACTTAGTTGCACTAAAAATCTATTATGCCGCGTATGGCTCACTCACCGACGGCGGCTACGTCAGCCAAAGACCAAAAACGAGTAATGTCTTCTCCGGATATCTCAAACATTGATAAAGAACCGGAACCGTCAAATACATCGTCGAGGTCTAAACGCTTTCGACCCGACTTTTCACCTGAACAGACAAGTGATTTCAAAGCGTTTGAACGTAAGGTTATGAGTATGTTGACAGCCTGGAAAGAGGATCAAGACATTGCACTAAACAAATTAACTAAGGATATAAATGAGGTTAAATTACAAAATACGAAGATACAGAAAATTCATGTTGATATGGAAAAATCTATTGAATTTGTAAACTTGGCATTTGAGGACATGAAGAGGATGGTGGAAAGATTAGAAAAAGAACGCCAGGAACAGCGTACCTGCATTCTGGAATTGGAGAGAAGGATTTTGGATTTACAGCTAAGCACACGGTCTAGTTCATTGGAAATTAGGAATATCCCTTACAAGGATAATGAAACCACCGCTGATCTTACTTCCTTGATGATGAACACTTGTAATGCACTCAGTGTCCCATTGAAACCATCTGAATTACGGGATATATATCGCATACCGGGAAAAAAAGGTTCAAATAGGCCAATTGTTGCCGAGCTTCAGTCTGTACCTTTAAAAGGAACTATACTTAATGCCTCGCGAGCTTTTAATAAAGGGCGTCGACTAGCAGAGAAATTACACACTGGCCACATTGGTCTCGCAGGTGAACCACAATCGGTTTACGTAGCTGAACATTTACCTACCAGCCAAAGGCAATTATTCTACGAGACCCGCAAGTTTGCTAAATTGCAAGATTATAAGTTTTGTTGGACTCAAAACAACAAGATTTTTCTCCGTAAGCTTGAAGGAATGGAGGCAATTATTGTCACTTCGGTCGCTTGTCTCGACAAATTATCAAAATTGCCATAAATATGACGGTTATCTAGTTATGTTCTATCGAGGGGACTTATCACTTGCATCAAAAACTTTTATTATAATGCTATTATTCTCTATGTACGTCTATTGTATTTTTATATTGAAAAGATATGCGATGTGTTATGGTCTGATGGATTATACATTAAATTACACACAATACATAACTACTGTACACACACAATACATTTATACATTTTCACCTAGACGCCGCTCACTATATTTTAATGAAACTTATGTATACACTTCACACACAATTTTAATAAATAAGCAATCGATAGTAAATACGTATAATACCGTTCGATCTTTGACTGTCATTGCGTCACTTCAATTTATAATTCTTATCCATGTACCAATATTGTTAGTTAAAATCCTACTTCAAATGACTATGCGTAACATATTACATCAAAGACAAAACTATTTTAGTGGGCACAAATACTGCATATTTACACTACTACTTTATTCCTGCTCAACATATTTCGATAGAAACTCAACTACATTACATCTTAAATATACTTTTTATACTAAACCGATAAATATACAACTAATTGTGAATAAGTATAATTATACGCGTGGTATCTTTAGTTTAACTATGTTTGGCCTATATTTGCGTACTATTTTCTTACTACATGTACATATTGTTACAACGATCGTCGATATCTCGGAAACTACTGATCGAATCTTCTAGAAATTAAAACGCATTGTTAATGTCGAAGTACTCTATCGATCCGTTTAGAAAAATCCAGAAAAGTCAATACAAAATCACACGCCCTTTTGTCTACCTATACCAACTTTACCTACAAATCGCGATAAAAAGGGCATTCACCTCTATCGTCGGCACGACTGTGTAGGTACTTATTTTCTCGAACGCCCCAGTAAATACCTACTATTCTCGAACGCTCTAGTATATTCTACCCCGCTTATTAAGAGCTATAAAAGGACGCCCGGCTATCGACACGAGTCAGTTAATTTTCGAAAGCGAAAGTGAACACATCTTACCGAAGTGAACCAAGAGAGTTATACCTGCGACTTAAGCAACGATTGTGGACTACTGTGAACTGCTGAGCGACTTGAACTGTTGAAGAGTACTGTGTGTGCTAGTTATTTAGTTGTCTAGTTTGTGGTGAGCGAATAAACCTCTTTGTTGTGTAAACGGCATTTAATTTGTACCCCGCGCACGTAACAACTGGTGTCAGAAGTGCGATGCCGTTATTACCACGTGAAGACGAAGGGCGTACTCCACGGACCAGACGTCAAGTGGAAATGGATGCTGCACGTCAACGGAGCCTCGAAGATGAAGGGCGTCAGGCCGATGCTGCTGTCTCAGCGGGAACTACGGCACCACCAAATGGAACCTCGTCAGATACCAACATGATGACGCTGCTGGCTTCTATGCAGCAGATGATGCAGGCCTCCTTGCAAGAAATGCAGGCCAATCAAGAGGCTAGTCAACAGACGATGCAGGCCTCCATGCAAGAGATGATACAGGCCAACCAGGAAGCTGTCATGGGTAAAATCGATACAGGCATCCATGCACTGGGAGATAAAGTGAAGAACCTCGAAGACGACTTGCAAATGCTGAGTAAGGAAGTGGCTTTGAAGACAGGAACCATCGACGACCGCTTTCAAGAGCTTGAAAAAGAGATCGTCAGGCTAAAAACCTGCGGACCTGTTGCCGTGACCATTGACGACCGCTTGCAAGAACTGGAAAAAGAGATTGTCAGGCTAAAAACCTGCGGACCTGTTGCCGCGACCTCACCCTCATCAGCGAAGTTCGACCTACCACACTTCGATGGAACCTCCTCGTGGACAGCCTTCAAGTACCAATTTGAGATATTGGTAAAAACTAAAGCCTGGAGCAACGAGGAGTCTTTTATGGCCTTGACACTTGCATTACGAGGAGATGCCTTAGTAATACTGGAAAACCTGCCACCTGAAGGAAGGACACTGGAGTCTCTGATGGAAGCGTTAGACACACGCTACGGTGACAAGCACCTGGAAAATGTCTACCGAGCGCAGCTACGCGAGAGAAAACAAAAAGCTGGTGAAAGCCTCCAGGAATGGGCTGTAGAGGTTGAAAGGCTCGTTCGTCGGGCCTACTCATCGACACCCGTGATGATCGAGACCACCCTACTGGAGGCCTTCCTAAACGGTATACGGGACGCAGAAGTGAGAACTAGTGTACAGTTGTGTCACCACCAGACCTTAAAAGAAGCACTGGCTTATGCCCTTGAGGTGGAAACCGTACGGCAGAACGCCGGGATAAGTAAGGTCAGGGAAGTCAAGGAGGTAGTTGCAGAGGCGAGGAAGCCGTGGTATGTCCCAACGTGTTATTCCTGTAGAGGAAGGGGCCATATCCAGTTAGAGTGTCCTTCGAGGAAACGGAGAAGGGTCACGGACTCCTGGACACAAGTGGATCAAGATGTTCCGTTAAAACTAAATGTCGCCAGGGCCACGGGGCGTGCGCTGGCTGGTCGATATGAGGCCCCAACCATCACTATAACTCAAGTTGGCAATGCTGATGCTTTGTCACGAAGGCCGTGTGTCGAAGATCGCAAGCATTGTCGGAGGAATGAAGCCCGAGAAGAGATTAAAGTCATAAAGGTGAATGGACTTGACGACGAATGGAGTGGAAGCAGTATGAGGAAGGCGCAAGAAGATGATGATGATCTACAACCTATACTGCACTGGAAACAACTTGGAAGCAAACCCCGATGGAGTGATGTATCTGCTTACAGTTCAACTACCAAAAGCTATTGGGCCCAGTGGGACAGCTTAGTTCTGGTAGAAGATGTCCGGTATAGGAAATGGGAGTCTAACGATGGTAAGGAAGTAACCATGCAAGTAGTGGTACCACGAAGCAAGGTGGCCCCACTCTTACGGCACATCCACGATGGTGTTTCTGGCGGACATCTCGGAGTCAAGAAAACCCTGGTTAAAGTGCGACAGCGGTTTTACTGGCTTCGTTGTCGGGAAGATGTCGAGGATTGGTGCCGTAGATGCACTGCATGTGCTTCGGTTAAAGGACCGCCGACAAGAAGCAAAGGAAAATTGAAGCTGTACAACGTTGGAGCACCGTGGGAACGTATCGCCATTGATGTTGCTGGACCTTTTCCAACGACTGATGAGGGTAACAAATACATCGTAGTAGTGCAAGACTACTTCACTAAGTGGCCGGAAGTATTTGCGACACCCAACCAGGAAGCAGTCACTGTAGCCAAGAAACTGGTTCAGGAAGTAGTCAGCCGATACGGCGCACCTATGGAGATCCACTCCGACCAAGGACGGAACTTCGAGTCTGCTCTGTTTCAAGAAATGTGC
This sequence comes from Cybosia mesomella, assembly GCA_946251805.1. Classification (NCBI taxonomy): domain Eukaryota; kingdom Metazoa; phylum Arthropoda; class Insecta; order Lepidoptera; family Erebidae; genus Cybosia; species Cybosia mesomella. The sequence goes on along the minus strand of OX276396.1, from coordinate 36,821,455 downwards.
AAACTCCTCGGTATAAACAAGACCCGTACGACTCCAGCGCACCCGCAGTCAGACGGAATGGTCGAGAGGTTTAACCAGACGTTGGAAAATCACTTGGCTAAAGTTGTCGACGAACACCAAAAAGATTGGGACCAGTACATCCCACTGTTCCTGATGTCCTATCGATCTGCGGTGCATGACAGTACGGGACACACTCCAGCTAAAATAAATTTTGGTCGAGAGATAAGGCTACCAGTGGATGCAATAACCGGCACGCCACCCGAAAGTCCTAAGCCCGTAACGGACTACGTGAGTGAACTTCAAAACCGGCTGGACGAGGTGCACAGAATGGTACGGGAAAACAATTTGAAGACAGGTATAAGGATGAAAACCCGGTACGATAGAAATGCAAACACCAACGGTTTTGAAGAAGGAACACTGGTATGGTTTCACAACCCGCTACGCAGAAAAGGGAAATCTCCAAAACTTCAAGCTCGCTGGGAAGGACCCTATACGGTTGTCACAAGAATCAATGACATCACCTACCGCATTAAGAAGGGCCTTAGGGGAAAACCAAAGGTAGTCCATGTGGATAGGTTGACGCGATATCATGGAACAAATGATGCTCGGGACGAGCATGATTAAGAGGGGGGTAATGTTACAACGATCGTCGATATCTCGGAAACTACTGATCGAATCTTCTAGAAATTAAAACGCATTGTTAATGTCGAAGTACTCTATCGATCCGTTTAGAAAAATCCAGAAAAGTCAATACAAAATCACACGCCCTTTTGTCTACCTATACCAACTTTACCTACAAATCGCGATAAAAAGGGCATTCACCTCTATCGTCGGCACGACTGTGTAGGTACTTATTTTCTCGAACGCCCCAGTAAATACCTACTATTCTCGAACGCTCTAGTATATTCTACCCCGCTTATTAAGAGCTATAAAAGGACGCCCGGCTATCGACACGAGTCAGTTAATTTTCGAAAGCGAAAGTGAACACATCTTACCGAAGTGAACCAAGAGAGTTATACCTGCGACTTAAGCAACGATTGTGGACTACTGTGAACTGCTGAGCGACTTGAACTGTTGAAGAGTACTGTGTGTGCTAGTTATTTAGTTGTCTAGTTTGTGGTGAGCGAATAAACCTCTTTGTTGTGTAAACGGCATTTAATTTGTACCCCGCGCACGTAACAATATAGTGCCACCAGTATGCGTGATTATTATTTATATCCAACAATGACTGACTTAAACTATGTTTCAAATGAACTAGACGCAATTGGCACATCCCAAACATTTGTTTGCAAACAAGATCAATGTAAGAAACTAATTACTAACATTAGTAATTCAATAAAAATACTACATATTAATATTCGCAGTGTAAATTGCAATTTTGACGAGTTGATTGTGTTTCTTAACAAAATAGATATTCTACCAAATATTATAGTTCTTTCAGAGTGCTGGCTGAACACAATATCAAACACTCAATTACCATCCTTAGAGACTCATAGACACTACCGTACTGAAAATAATATTAATAAAAACGATGGCGTTGTTATTTATGTGGAAAAATCACTACTTCACACTGTCACCGAAGCACACATTTTAGATGCTAGTTGTTTAATCTGTAAGATAGATGGCCTTGACCTTGCGGTGGTTGCACTTTATCGTCCTCCTTGTGGCTGTTTTACGGATAACTTTTTAAATGAATTGGATAAAACACTTGCATCGTTATCCAACTGCAAACACGTTGTCATGATAGGTGATATTAATATTAATATTATACCTAATAATTTAGACTCACATGCAGATGAATACCTTAATATCGCGGCTTCTCATGGTCTTCTGCCCACTCATACTTTGCCCACTCGAAAGCATAGATGCCTAGATCACATATTTTTTAAATCCAACCTACAAGCCACAACATTGTTAATTGAGTGTTCTATTACCGACCACATCCCTTGTCTTCTTAATATTGAAGCGGGATTGAAGCTTCCCACCAAGTTTTCAAACTTTACCAAAGTTGACTATCCCTCTGTATTTATAGATGTGTCAAATACTGACTTTAGTTCAGTGATTAGCATGACAAACCCTGACATTGCCACGGAGACATTGGTATCAATGATTGGCTCGATAATAAAATCACACTCAAAAACAATTCGTATTCCATCTAAACGTAGAATCATTAAGCCATGGATTACCAGTGGCTTACTACGTTGTATACGCAACAGGGATGACATGCACCGGCGTGTGAACTTGGATCCTGATAACTATGTTCTTAAAATAACATATACCAAGTACCGTAATTTTTGCAATAAATTACTAAAGAATCATTAGCACGCCTATGAGAAGCATGAACTGCAAAAAGCACAAAATAACCCAAAGGCCACCTGGAGGGTTATTAAAAATATTATTGAAACAAGTAGCTCAAAAAGTTTATCTACAGACCTCCTAAAGATCGGAGCTAATGAAAAAAAATCCGTTAATATGGTTAATGAGTACTTCATAGATATAGGTCAGAATTTGGCTCGAAATATTAATCTCAATTCACAAACATATGGTGGAGTACAGCTACCACAGGACAAAATAGTTGAAAACTCTTTTGTACTTATGCCAACGGACGAATGTGAGGTTGAAAAACTAATACATGGTTTACGCAGAGACGCCGCTGTTGGTTGGGATAATATATCAGCACTTCTATTGCAGAAGTGCTTATACACCCTTATTCCCGTTATAACACACATCTGTAATATTTCAATTTCCCATGGTGTCTTCCCCAAGTGTCTCAAAAAAGCCATTGTTCACCCAATATATAAGAGCGGGGACAGAGACAGTATTAGTAATTATAGGCCAATATCTGTATTACCCACTCTGTCGAAAATACTAGAGAGGCTGCTGAATAATCGCCTTATAAACTTTTTGTCAAAATTTAATGTCCTAGCTTCAAATCAGTTTGGCTTTAGATCAGGAATGTCAACGTGCGATGCAGTAGCCTCTCTTGTTGACGAGATAGTGGAGTGCCTGGACGGTAAAGAAAAATGCTTAGGCATTTTCCTAGACCTCAAAAAGGCTTTTGATACCGTCTCTGTCCCACACCTACTGCAAAAAATGGAGAATCTGGGTATTCGTGGATGTGCCCGTCGTATATTTGAGGATTATCTCTCGGACAGACTGCAGTGTGTGAAGGTGGATTCTTTTGTGAGTGATAGCGCACCCCTACACTTTGGTGTTCCTCAGGGTTCGGTGTTGGGTCCGACTCTCTTCCTACTCTATATAAATTCCCTATGCAACCTTTCACTTCCAAAATGCTCAGTCTTAGCCTACGCAGATGATACTGCATTACTAATACGTGGTAAAAACTGGCCTGAAGTATTTGATAGGGCTGAGCAGGCTCTTAGGATAGTAATGCAATGGCTTTCCACTAATCTCCTAACACTGAATCTGAATAAAACTACCTATCTAACTTTCTCTCTCACATATTCTACACAACCAACATCAGACAAATTCACACTAAAAGCACATTCCTGCGGTCCACATGATTCATCCACACCATGTCACTGTCCTGATGTAGTTAGATCTACTCACATCAAGTACCTTGGTGTATATATTGACAACCATATCACCTGGAAACATCATCTACAATGCCTTACAGGTCGAGTACGTAAAATGATGTATATATTTAAAAGGATACGCCACTCTACAGATGACAGTACTAAAAAAGTAATATACAGTGCGCTTTGTCAGTCCATTTTAAGCTATTGCATATCAGTCTGGGGAGGAGCACCCAAAACGCACTTATTACCACTAGAACGGGCACAGAGAGCTGTACTTAAGGTAATGACATCCAAGCCCTTTAGACACCCTACTGTCCAACTGTATAAAGAGTGTCAGATTCTTACCGTGAGACAGCTCTTTGTCCTTGAAACCGTAATTAGAAAACATGTCTCCATAAGTTACAATCCCCATAAGGAGAAAAAGCGCCGCTCCTATAAGATCTGTCCAACGCCGAAATTTAGAACCGCGCAAGCTGAAAGGCATTTTAATGTTCTGGTTGGACATCTTTATAATGTAGCAAATAAAAATTGCAATATTTATCCACTTCTCAGATACCAATGTAGAAGGGTGGTCTCGACATGGCTCATGAAAATGTCGTATACGGTAACTGAGGACATGTTAAAACTATCAGTTATATAATTAACAAAGAAAACTACACACAGAAATACGTTCCCACACACACAAACACACACTCACACACACACATACACACACAGGCACACACACCACAGACTACTACTCACCTGTCTACATACCTACGCTCAAGTTATCTTAAATCTATGACGAGGTACTTATATGCATGTACAAATGAAGACTCATGAACACCATACAATTGTGTCCGGATGTGAAATGAATGAATTGTATTATGATAAGCTGCGGGAGCCTTGGTACCCTAAACACAAGTTTAATCTTATCTTGGGTGCCAGACTTCATCAAACAAAACAGTCAACTGTATACACTGTACTGTAATTGTGTTCATAAGAATGTAAGTTTTGAAATAAATAAATATTATTATTATTATTATAATATAAACCGAAGGTTAAATTAATTCTGTGAGGAGAATAATCACGGCGTACATTATTTAAAATAAATCGGTTAGGAATTTAATTTCACAGTTTAGTTTTATGTTTAGTTAGGTTTAGACGATTACAGCCAAGCTAGTGACGAAGATAGCCTTAAGGGCCATTTCCCGTTACACGATATCTTTCAGTATAGTAACAAATATTTTTTGATTCTTGTTGATTACTTTTCGAATTACATTGAAGTATGTCCTTTAAAAACGATTACTAGTAAATCAGTTATTGTGGCAATGAAAGATCAATTTGCTAGACACGGAATTCCACAGGAATTGATAACGGACAATGGGCCAGCATTTGCGTCTAAAGAATTTAGAATATTTAGTAGTGAATGGGGTTTCCATCATATTACGACTTCTCCTAATTTTCCGCAGTCAAACGGGCGAAGTGAGAAAAGCGTTCATTTTATAAAAAACATACTAATTAAATCGTTATCGTCCGGATCAGACTTTTACTTAGGGTTGCTAAACTTTCGAGCGACGCCGAGAAACGGTATTAGTTCGCCATCTGAGTTGCTGATGGGACGCAGGCTAAATACTAGGCTCCCGTCTCATACTAATAAATTAGAACCTTGTCGTAATAACACCTCAGATTATGAGACAATGATTCGGAACCAGGCCCTCAATAAACATTATTATGATAAGCGAGCTCGAATGCTACCCGAGCTGCAAGCGGGCCAGCCGGTCGTCATGGTAGACCCGACTGGTAGGAAGCACGCGCAGGTACAGGGGAGAGCCCCACAACCGCGTTTATACTTCGTTTCAGATTCATCGGGAAAGTGGTATAGGCGAAATAGAGGTCACTTAATAAAGCTTAAAACCGAGCAGGAAGCGGTCATAGATGACCAGGTGCCAAGTGACGGTGACGAATGGTCTAACGCAGAGAATGATGATGATGAAGGGGCCAATGCAAGCGCGAGTAGGGATCATAAACACCCACCACGGGATCGCATACGCAGACTGGCGGGGGCAGAGGCTCGCGAAAAAATAGCCCAATTATTTAACAATAATAAATAAGTAGTTCAGGGTGTAAGTTTTGTTGTGAGTGCTATTGTATTTTATGATAATTGTTTAAAAGATGAGTATATAGGTATAGGCTTCATTAAAATCGCTATAAGTTGTATAAGTATATTCTTAAATATATATCTAAATACTAGGCAGCAATATGTATTTCAATTTATTCGTAAATAACGTGTATTTCAATATTATAAGGTGATGGTACTTTTTGTTAATTAAGTCGACGTTAAAGCTACAAAAATATAAAGGGGAAGATGTGGTGAATTGTATGTAATACCTAATTACTATTGTTATCTACCTACTATAACATGTATGCAGATGTGGGTATTTGAGTAATAAATCAGTCTTGGTCTAACTAGCATTTCATTTACAACAAATACAACAGCGAATGAAAAAAAACACATTACTACGATGATATTGTCGGAAGTTTACGCGAATGTCACACATTTAAATAAAACTGGTCACGGGGAGATGTACAATATAAAATAACATCAAATAAATCGCGATAGAATCCGTTAAAAATAGTTTTATTTCAACACATTACTACGATTCAATGTAAAGTGCTTGCAGCGCTCCTGAAACTCAGTGATCTGCTGATCCTGAGGTGCCGCGAAGCTTTTTTTTAAGACAATTTCAAACGTGCTCCGTGCGGCGATATTCACTTACTGTGCTTCCTCTATTGGCACTGCAGGGCGGTTCTACATCCATTGTGCCGGGGCTGCCAGAAATAAGCCACTACAACCGAAGTAGTTTATTCCTAAGTTTCGTAAAGTCACCGACTGTCAAGGTGAAAAAGTTAGGCATTTTATAGCTCGTACAATGGAACAGTTTGTATTATTGCGCGGTTTAAGACGGTGCTAACTGTCAGATAAATTATGCAAACCGTCGCTGAGTGAGCGTGCGTTGCGAATGTAACAATGAATAATTGAGCAGATCCCGAGCCCTTTTTTTCCGTGAAATCCCTCCGGATATTTCCCTCACTGGCCAGCGGGGGTGGTTATGTCGGATTCGAACCGACTAAAACTGCACTGCGTCTTGGATCTTCAGATACCGGGGTGTAATGTGGCCCATAAGGCATTTCTCTTACATCCCGGCTGACCCAGGGCCATCTCCGGTTTCAAGATGGCCTCCTCGGGTTTGGGAACGACGGTGTCCCCGTCTTACCTCGGAAAAAGTAGAGGGAGCGCATGCAACGCATAGCAGAAGCAGGCTGGGGCAGCCTGCTTCTGCTAGGGTGACAGGCGGCTCCACATGTCACCTCCAGGCCTGCGTCCATGGAGGACCGTTGAGCGACCTCCGACGCCTAAGTTGCCACCGCGCCTCGCGGGCTCTGCGGATCGGGAGAGGCCTAAGTCTCTTCCTAACCCGCACCGCCGCCTTCTTCTCGAGATGTTCCCCGAAGTCCCATCGGCCGTCGAGCAATCGCGTTAGCGATGTCCAGGGATACCGCCAACATCACCCCACCAAAGGCAACAGCATCCTCCACCAGAGCCCTCACGCGCCGCGACAAACTCAGAGTAGTATATCATACTGTACAAAAATAGTGTTCGCTGACACGCGACGTATGTATATAGTGAGCTCACTGTGCGCGTCGTGCGATCACCCTAAAAGCTTTCGCGTTTAGTTCGGTCCCAAGTGACAGAGTTCCCGCTATTTACGTACTGTCTTGGCAACATGCAAGCTACGAAATTCGACACACTCTACGCGTACGCTACACTGCTACATGACATTACATGCTACGAGTCAGCCTACGCAATGCCGCTAAGAAAACATTATGCTACATCATTGGTTAGCTAGTCGAAGTTTACTTCAATTGCGGTTTAATTGGGGTAATAAGCAGCGCGTCGTCAAAATGTACATGTGATGTGTCGCGTGCCGTGCCGTGTCGTCATGGCGGGACGATTTCATCTTGACGTACCAACTGCAATCAGCTTATAAGATTTTTTTACGAATTGGTCTGCCAATGCCAAATTGCGGAGAAGTCAAAATGTAAAATCAATCAGATAAGATGTATCAGGGTTTTTATATTCCTAAAGTTTAATTTAATCCATGTTTTGTATAGCACTCGACGAAACATATTAATTGGTTTAAAGCTGAGGTGTGGGAACGAGTTAAAATACTTTCATTTTCACTTACAAAACAAACAAAAACATAACGTACAAATTGTATTACCACCCTGGGAAGGTTGTAACACAGCCTTCTGTTTAATGTCAAAACAAACATTTGGAGAGGTACGACCGCTACGTGCCAATAAAATATTTTCTACATGAATAGCAAAGTTTGAAAGTTGCGAGTCCAATCGGGTGAGCGCTAAGCGCGGCCCGTCTCGCATCAGGGCGAGTTTGTAGCATCGTCTAAGGTACGGGTTGGAAGGTAGGGTGGCGGGCTACGTCTTTGCTTGGCGGTGGAAGCGATGCGGGATCGATAAATAGTTCCAAGCGCAGCGGCACGGGACGACTCAGCAAACAGTATGTCGTTGAACTAAGATTGTCAAAGAAAGCACCGCTCTACACACGCACACATCGTATAGTTGTCTCGCGAGCTTGTCACTTCGGGCGATGATGGGTCACGAAGGTCAGGAACGCTCAACCAAGAGTCTCTGCTCTTCCCTGCATGATCCCGGCTTGCAGCTGCAGGTCACAATCCGATGGTGTAGTTCAGCTCTTTCTTCTAGGTTGCTTTTTTCCTCTCATAATACTTTCAAACCTATTTATTTTAACTTATATTTTGTTAGTTTTTAATCAACTTAACTTAGCCTATAAACTAACATACATAAAATAAACGTAAATATATTCTACGTCTGTCACACCGCTCAAAGGTAACGAGATATTCAATCTGCTTGCGAGTAAAATATTTAATTCAGTCAACGGTCCACATTGGAAATAGTCTGGTTTTATAACAAAATACCATTTGATACGTTCGTGTCATACATTTATGAGTAGTCATTAATTTTCACTGTTGTACTTAAAATAGATTGAAATAAAATAAGTTTCGACGGGATGTATTGCGTTCTCTTATGTTATTGTACTACCTACACTTTCGACAATATCATAACTCAACCGGAGTTGGGTGAATACTGGAACTGGTGAAGGATCGCTGGTAGGATATAATGTGACGGTGTTCCAATGCTAATTAGGATGCCATTTGCTTCTGCTCCTGTCTTAAGCCCTTCATGCGACCGCCCAGCCCTCTGACATTGACCTCACTCATCCGCTCAGTACTCGTTCCCTCTACACGCCCGAGTACCTTTTTTTTTTTCGTGCGGAAATCCCTTCGGATACCCCCCCGCCAGCCAGCGGGGGTGGTTATGTCGGGCTTGAACTGACTCAAACCGCACGCCGTCTCGGGTCTTCAGACGCTGGGGTGTAAGCTTGCCCATAGAGCATATCCCTCGCACCCCGACTGACCCTGGGCCATCTCCGGTTTCGAGATGGCCCCCTCGGGTTTGGAAACCACGGTGTCCCCGTCTTGCCGCGGTTTGGGGGACCACCGTCCCGGCCGGCTTCTGCTGAGGTGACAGGCGGCCTCACCTGCCACCCCCAGGCCTGCACTCATGGAGGACGGAGGTCGTTAAGCGACCTCCGGCGCCTGAGTCGCCTGCGACGAGCGGCGAGCATGTTGCGGGCTCGGCGGGCCGGGAGAGTTCTGAACCTCTCCCGGGCGCGCTCCGCCATCTCCTTCGTGAGCATTACATGCTCGCAGGAGGTGGCGGCGGCCCACGCGCTCGCGCTCCGCACCAACACGCCCGAGTACCTGGGCATGACATATCGTCAGTCGTGCCGCTCTCCTGTCCTACATCTGTATTGTTGCAGTCATTCTCCCGTCACTGTGTCACGCAATACTACACAGTAGTGTGCAGTGATTTTATCTCTTGACTTCGGTAACTGTCTCCAAATAAACGATTCTCTTTGTATACTTGACTTGAGAGGGGCGAGCTGTAGGCCCGCCGACCGAGGGATTCATAAATATGAAAAGGGCATCTCATTGTTTCTAACATATTGCAGTCTAATATCACAAATTGGTCAAATCGTATAGATAGCGCTTCGGTTAATATCGTATGACTGTACGGTGCGTGGGTGCGTGGGTCTGCCATATGTTTTTGTGAATTGGTGCTGAATACTCCCGTAGGTGTAGTAAACTGCGTAATGGGGTAAGTGAAACTTTTAATTAAACTACGTGACGTGACTCTCGTCCCTAAATTTAATACATTCTCATGAACCAGAGCACACAACTCATTAAGGTATAGTTGCGTGCTCGCACCGGCCTCTTTTCGAGATATTGTGAAAGCACAAGTTAATAGTTTCTGCAACAAAATTGCTATATTGTGTAGTGTAGCGTCGCCGTCCGCCCAAAAGGATTTTTTCTGAACAAGTTCATTTAGTAGCCCGTCATCATTTCATATTAAACTTTGATACCAGTACGCCGTAGTCTTCATGACAGTGTCTTGTCTCCTTATGGCCTCCCCGGTCTCTCTGTGCTGGTAGCCACCTATGATGTTGCCCTCAGCTGTGTTGTTCTGGTCGAGGGTTCTAGAAGCGAGAATGCCTGAGAAATTTGGACTTATTCGAGACAGATAAGGCAAAAGTGTCGAGAAATCGAGAACTTGACAAATTTTAAAGTCGTTTCTTTAGTTCTTGACTTTGAGTTTTTAAGTTGGTCGTGCTTGCAATTCTCGCACTCCGAAAATAAGAAAGTCGAGATATCAGAAACCCTACCGTCAGGTCACGTTCACATAATCATAAGCCACCGTGCACTAAAGTTGCACTCAGGTGGGCCGTGAGTAGTGAGCACGTCTCCTAGATTAATATTAAAATGAAATCAATTCAATTCCACTAACAAAACGAAATTACCACCGTACACCCAGGTGGTCTGGGAAGGTGGACGATGGGAAAGAACCGACGAAGTCGTAGAACAGTAGCAACCCGTATAAGGTCATGTTGTATTTACATTTCGATGTTTTTGCACTGTTTACGTCCAAGCAGACGGACCGTATTGAGGAAAATACCCAGAATTAGTTTAGAGAATAGTTGCACGAGCGGGCTCGTAGTTAATATTTATGGCAAGAGAGCTCATTGCAATCGGCGAACTTATTGCACGCTCGTTGGTCAGACGAACTGACGACACCGGCGGCGTCGGTAGCGGTCAGTTTACTGCCACTCACGATATTGAATTTACAATTTAAATAATCAAGTGTGCGCTACCAGCGACGGGCGCGGGCCATTGAGCCGTTCTAAACGACGACACTTGCGTAACAAAATAGTTTTCATCTTTAGGTACAGTTGTTCCACTTCTCTTGGCACCTTTACTAGTTCAATAGCGTCTCAGAATACATAATAGTTGATAGGGTCCCTTTATTGCCCGTGGTCCACCTGCGTAGTCCACCTAAGTGGACCATGGGCTAGACCATGAAGTTTTATTATAACAGGCATATATTTGCTTCACCTGTGTGTATTCAAGAACTATCTTCGCAAAAGGAATTAGTCCGATAGGGGTTCTACTTTATACCACTGAAGTTGTTGTACACAACCCAATGCCTATTCCATCGATGAGACTTTATCTGCTCAGAAACACGATTCGCTGGTATGTAGACGGTCTCTCATTATGGGTAGCCTCGAAGAGTACTTGAGTTTTCCAAAATAAAAGACAGAAGACTGAGGTGTCGAATTAAAATTATAGCGGCTTTTATAGTATTAATTCAATAATTCGAATTTTCTGATTGGCCGATCGAGTTATCGCGGCTCGTTAGCGACACCGCGGCTTAATTACTTGTCGCGGATGTACCTTTATGATCGATCGGTCAATTTACAAATATGGACTTATTATCTATTTACAATGATTCTATATACTATATTGTGTATCTGATAGGGAGTAGAAATAAGGTAACACAACATAAAATTAAATTTACACTTATATTATATACAGATTAGGTAAGCAATGACGATCCGTTCGTCGCAAACTTATAACTATTATACACGATTGTTCCTACAGTGTTTTGCACAAATCATTTTTTTAATTATATACATTATTATCACTTATATACTAAGTAATCAACCTTATTTACTAGTAGTTGTTCTGCGCAGTAGTGAACAATCCACGGCTTACCCGAGGGTGAGTGGCTGCTTTCGGCTTACCCCTTCGATAGCACCTGAGTAAACTGTACGAGTACATCGCACAGTAATTTTATATAACAAACGCGTAAGTATTTTTAAATTGCCGCACTAGTGTTCACACGTAGGTTTTCTGTAGCAATTAAACGTTTTCAAATACGTCCAGCATATCATTTAACCTCGTGCAACTTTTGGTACAAACAGACAAAGTGCTCGTACATTTCTGATAAAAAATACCAATTGAATCACTTGTGAGCAAGTTATCGGATCAGCACGGGTGCGGGTGCGTTGGGTGCAACGCAAATTGTGAAAGATTTATAGGGTTTCGTAATCAACACGGGATTAATGGACATATACGTGACTAGTGTCGACCGGACACTGAGTCACGCACAAACCGACCAATCAGTTCCATGAGACACTGGGCTCGTGACGTCACGGGTCGCGCGACGCAGCGCCCTCCGAGGGAATGCAATATCATACCGCGTTTGTACGGGGACGGCCCGGACGGCTGGCCCGCGAGGCGCCCGCTTTACTTTAATCCACGAACATTACACCGCGCTGAAACAATAGAATATACTGTAAATATACTCGTAGAGTTCCAGGTTAAAGAGCAACTGGATTTAATGGGCTTTTCGTAGCGTACTCCAATGGAGCTTTGTACTGAAATAAGGTAAACATAAATCACAAGATTGCCAGGTACTGAGAACACTCCTCGGTAAACGATTGATACAAATCCTTGACAGCTTACACGACACCAATTTATTTTATACTCACTTTTTAGGGTTCCGACCTCAACAAAAAAGAACAGAATCTTTTTAGGATCACTTCGTGGTCCATATGTCTGTCTATCTATCAGGCTGTTTCTCAGGAATGCGGGGAGTTACTAAGTTGAAATTATTACGCCCCGCCCTGCCCCAGCTGACTTTTTAGGTTATTAGTTCATCCGGCTGGGGGCATCCCCTCACTCGTTTAGCAATTCGCCGTCTCTATTTTAGGACTCGTTTGCAACCATCGGTTCTTCAGTAGATGTGGTCACCCCAATGCCCAAATTTAAGTTTGCGTAAGCTATGCTGGAAGCTCCAGTTTTCCAACAGCAACGTTTCCTCAATCCAGTTTTGTACGGAGCCCACAGTGCGCGAGGCCGTTTTGCACTTGGCCGGTTTTTTATAATAAATCAGATCCTGGAATAACAAGTTCGTCAGAAGTGATAGATGTAAATTGGCACCTATAGTTTTATATTCGATTGACTTGGCTTTATTACTATATCTAAGCGCACGGCCGCGCGCAGGCCAAGTTCCAGTAACAGGCCGCGCGCATGCCGTGCACTATTTACACGAACCGTTTCGACTCACTTTTGACCCCCCTGTAGCTCAGTGCCTATTGCAAATACAGAGATAAAACTTTACGTACGTAATTATATACCGGTACTCAAGCAGTACGCCAAATTTCATAGATATAGCTTCAGTAGATCCTGAAATATGGCCCTGTGAATATAGCTAATTTTGGCACTGACTCACTGACCGGTAATCAAAACCTTTAGACCACTTCCAATTGTCCTAGCGTTATGAAATTTGGCACACAGGTCGTGTGTTATATGTAGATTAACAAAAAAATAAAAAATTTAAGAAATCGGTCAAGCGTGAGTTGGCTCAATCTAATATCGAGTTTTTAATTCTAATATTTATGAACCAGTGATAATACAATGAGAAAACGAAGAGGAGGGGGGAGAGAGAGAGGGGGAGGGGGTATAAAATATGTCATAAGAAATTTAAGAAATCGGTCAAGCGAGAGTTGGCTTATGATACAGTGATACAATGAGAATACGATGAGGAGGGGGGGGGGAGAGGGGTGAGGGGTTATAAAATATTGTCATGTATTCATAATGCACACTGTATAGCTTATCATTTCTTTCTACACTTCCGTATTGATAGCCTATATGGTTACGCTTACGATTGAATGTATCACTGATTTTACTTGCTAAAGGTATTGCTTAATTGGCTGGTTATCTGTCGTATACGATTGCGGTTGATAATTTGACTAATGTGGCTTGCTAAAGGATTATTTGATATTGCTTATTGATTGGTTACGAGGCATGCCTTTTAAGTTTTGTCGTTTAAAGAAAAAAACACAACTAGAACCTTATAGTACTTTTTATTGTTTTTCAAAGTATTCACCACGTAGCTTAAAACACTTTTCCATTCGCTCAAACCAGTTATTATAACATTTATTCCACTCTAAAGATAAATTCTAAACTATTAAACTCTGAGATGTTCAAAATGGCTGACTTGAAAGCGTCGACTGCTTCGTCACCGGACTGGAACCTTTGACCACGAAGACTTTTCTTAATTGTAGGAAATATAAAGAAATCGTTAGGGCTTAGGTCAGGACTGTATGGAGGATGGTCAAAAATTTCTACTTTTTCCTGCTTCAAATACTCAATCGTTTGACGAGCGCTGTGTGAGCTTGCGTTGTCGTGGTGCAGGATGATGCGTCGCTTTGAGTTAAATTTTCGAAGTTCGGCGATGACTTGTGGTAGACAAACTGTGGTATACCACTCTACGTTAACCGTTCTACGATCTTCAAGATAGATAGATAGAATAATCTTTATTGTACATCACATGTTATTATATACAATATCTTACGTCTATATATATAGTAGGTACAATGGGCGGTCTTATCGCTAAGAGCGATCTCTACAAGACAATCTTCAAGACGCGGTATCCAACGGCAAACTAGCTTTCTCACACCAAGCGCTTCATGCAAGATCTTCTGAATACCAAAAAGTAAGGAGTCAGAATAAAGTTCAGCCATGGTTTAATCTATGATTTAGAACACGTTAAAACTAAATTTGAAATACTCAGTCAGGTATATGTTTATCGCGAACAGTTCCCCATATTTTTGACTTATGCCATCACAATACATAAAAGCCAGGGTTTGAGACACGACTGTGCTGTAATAGATATTGGCTCATCTATGTTTTCCTGTGGTCAGGCTGACGTGGCTCTATCTAGAGTGAAAAATCTCAACGGAGTCCATTTAATTAATTTTGACCCAAGTCAATTCAAGGCGCAAGAAAGCGCTATTGTTGAATATAATAAAGGCTAAGGGAACTGTTTCGACCTGATTTACCCGAATTATCGTATAAAAAACGTAGGGTCAAAAAAGTTCCCGACCAGGAGTGGGCTCTACGGCCCAATTTAACACGAGCTCAAATTTTAGATGATTTGCCTACAAAAAAAGTCGCCTTAAGACGTATTAATGTATCGGAGAATTTCGAATATCTGGGACGTGTCTAGGTGGCTCAGTTGGTCAGAGCATTCCCCCTGTAAGGGACTGGTCGCGGGTTCAAGTTCCGTCCTAGATGTTCTCTTTTTCCGATCTAAATCTTTAGAAAAAAGTAAGCATACAAAATGCTTAAAAATTTAATTAAATTAATTAGGCGGAGTCATCAAAAAACAATGTTTAAAAATGACTGTAAAGTTATTCATTGTTTCCGTAGTTCGCAAGAATTACGGTAGATGGCTCCAACGTCGCCTTAAGACGTATTATTGTATCGGAGAATTTCGAATATCTGGGACGTGTCTAGGTGGCTCAGTTGGTCAGAGCATTCCCCCTGTAAGGGACTGGTCGCGGGTTCAAGTCCCGTCCTAGATGTTCTCTTTTTCCGATCTAAATCTTTAGAAAAAAGTAAGCATACAAAATGCTTAAAAAATTAATTAAAAAAAGTTGTTTTAAAACGCAAAATGGCTTCGAAGATTAACAATGGATGCGGGCGTAGTACAAAAGAAAAAAATAGGTACGATTTCTTGAAAAAAAGTATTGAAATCCCACCAAAAACATACCTGTTAAAAAGGGGGCCAAGTTCCTATCGGCTAATTGTTCGGCTAAAAAAGGGTTGAAATCCAATCCAATACCAAGTTTAGGTGCACTTTAAAATCGATCATAATCACCTTCATCAACAGCCTAATCCACTGGTAAACATTTGCCATTCCCAAGACGCGCTACCACACCCAGTCCTTCGCCTTCCGCATCCAGCCACTACTCGCCACCGTATTCACGTCAACGGTCTATCCTCGGCCGAAATTCACTTTACCATACGCCTAACTTAAAATATGGTATAGTTGTGAAAATACGTAACTACTTGGTAAATCTAAAATTTATAATATTTATAAATTTTAACTTGGCAGGTTAATTTAATTTTATAAATAATAAATTTAATTATACAATTAATCAAGTGTTACGTACAAGACGAAAACCTGCCAAGTTCAAATTTATGAGTATTATAAATTTTAGATTTACCAAGTAGTTACGTATTTTTACAACTATACCATATTTTAAGTTGGGCGTATGGTAAAGTGAATTTCGGCCAGATAGACCGTTGACGTGAATACGGTGGCGAGTAGTGGCTGGATGCGGAAGGCGGAGGACTGAATGTGGTAGCGCGTCTTGGGAATGGCAAATGTTTACCAGTGGATTAGGCTGTTGATGAAGGTGATTATGATCGATTTTAAAGTGCACCTAAACTTGGTATTGGATTGGATTTCAACCCTTTTTTAGGCGAACAATTAGCCGATAGGAACTTGGCCCCCTTTTTAACAGGTATGTTTTTGGTGGGATAAGTATTTATCCTCTTTTTACGTGTTGTTATTATTGTTGACAAATAAATTAAATAAACATTTGTCTGTTTAGTCATATATATTTATATTTTAGAAGTAAATACGTGGTTTGCTGGAGAAGTCATGCACCTCCTCTCACTTTCAATTCAATGAGTTTTCCGTGCGGTTTCGTTGTTTCAAACAGCTTATCCTTAAATCCCACGGCTGCAGGGAAGGCAGTAAACATTCGTATTTCGGCATAATTGTTCACAGGTGAGTAGGACCTACATAAATCCCTACTTATTATGATGAATGCGAAAGCTGCGAAAGATGTAAATTGTGCCACACGCAGGTCTCCGGTACTCCTTGGGGCATGTCTGTTAAATATAACCCGGGACGAATTCATTATTACATTCAGTAAACCAAAATAATAATGTTCGCTTGTAACGGACGCTCGCTGCCGACGTCACGCCTTTGCGCTCGTGTTTTACCTGTGCCATTTGTACTCCTAGGTTGAATCGGAAATCGAATTACCAATGTAATGCGTGTGTGAATATTTCCTGACGAATAAAAAAATACACACGTAATCGTTCAACTTTTCACTTCTGTCGGCACTCTCGGAGCGCTACTGCCTTTTGTTTAGTTTGTTTATGGTTTGATAAGTTTGTTAAAATATTTTTGTTTAAATTTTATAAAAATAAACATTGGCGTGACTTAGGACATTAAATAAGTTTAACTGAAAGACGTATGTGTGCAACACGTTAGTGATAAGTGAATGATTGCGATATTATTATTGCTACAAGTTTATTTTCTTGTTAAAGTTTTGAGATTTGATATTTTATTTATATGACGCATCAAATATTCGCACAGAGGTTTGTGTTCACCCGTAGCGCCTGCTCGCACGCAGAGGCGGGAGACCCGGCGCGGGCAGCGCGGGGCGTGCGGCGACCTCGTGGTCACTCCCGCCGCAAGACCTTCAGTGCCAGGCGCCGGCTCACTGTTACCGTCCGACTTTGAGGGGAACTTAGCGCCCGCAGGCCACTACAAGCAGCAACACGCCAGGGCTCATAACCTTATTACCTTTTATGCTGCAAGCGTTACTATCACGTGTTCCGGGTCCCACCGCGAGTCTTCCGGAGCGAACATAAGTAAGCTTTACCGCCTCTAACGAACTCTACCTCCACTCGCGAGAGAACCCCTCGAATAGCTCTGTACTGCGTTTGCAGCAAGACTTGGCGATGTTGAACAAACGGCCGGGTGTTGTGTTATTATATTTATCCCGACAAACTCAACGCTCGCCGCTCGGCTCAGTGCGGCCGTACCCTTCACTGCGCCGTCACGTACTTCGCGGAGCAGCTCACTCGATATGTGCGGCGTGTGCGACACATTAATTGCACATGATGGAATCCTTATTGCCTCCACAACGTCGTGTAGTTTGATCATTCATGGAGATGTTCGGGACGCGTCGCGCGGAACGAACGGAATATCAAACAGAGGTAAAGGTCCCGAGGATCCGTTACATTATGCATCGAGGGGCACGAACACGGCGGAATAAATCGTGACACACATGTTACGAGCTCGTACCGACGGCGGAGCGGCTCGGACCGACCTTTGCAAGTCAAATGTGTGTCGGGGGCAAGTCGCGCCGCGCCACCGGCCGCCGTATGCGTGTGATGGATGGCTCGACACGCCCCTGCCGCTCATCTTCCGCGGCGATCGTTTCTTCACTCTGACCCCTCTATAATCGTTGGCAAAAAAGAAACGATTAGCGTGATGCCCCCCCCCCCGCTCCTCGCCCAGCGCGCGCCCTTAAAGCCGTCTATAAAACAAATGATTATAATAGGACCGAGAGCGCGCGGCGGTACGCAGCAACACAGATTCCTTTTATTTTTCATTCCTCGCTGTGATTAATTCCTACAAGAAGTCGGCTTTATCCCTCCTCAATGATATAATTAAAGTCGACAAGCAAAGAAGCCTCGCTTGTTTGTTTGTCGAGCGACGAAGTTGCCTCGCCCCCCGCCCCGCGCGGCCCATCACGTCGGCTCACTTCACTAATATTTAATTGCATTTAGTATTCAATTTAGCACAGAGCCGGCGAAGGTTTGTCGATTACTAAGTTTGTAACTGTCGCCGAGCGGCAGGTTCGTCTCACGTGGGCATATTTAATTATGTACATCGTTAACAGTTGTTTTATAACTTAGTACCAGTAGAGAGTTGGCCTAATAGATGAGGTCTGACATTGATTTTTTTAGTATAAGATAAATAATTATATTGAATCAGATTAGATAAGAAAGTCCAATAGTGAGAGACAAAATTACTTGTGTGTTTAAGTAAAAGTTCTGTTTAGGTACCCCTGCTTTGGGGTGTGTGTTGGGTAACCTCCTCGAGTGTCGCTCCGATTCCGATCCCGCTGCAGTCCGGGGGGAACGGAATCGCAGCGGCCGGTACACCCTGGGCGGCGGTCAATGGCTTCCCCTTCACCCCTTCATAGGGTTGGCATTGATCGTCGGCCAATACCCAACGTGGCGGGAACACATCGCTCTCCGTACTCCTCTGCTTTCAGAGGAGACAGGATGAGCGATGCTGTTAGTGGTGAGATGGCCCAGGGTCAGCCGGGGCGCGAGGGATATGCTCTATGGGTAACCTTACACCCCGGCGTCTGAAGACCCGAGACGGCGTGCGGTTTTAGTCGGTGCAAGCCCGACATAACCACCCCCGCTGGCCGGCGGGGGGTTATCCGAAGGGATTACCGCACGATAAAAAAAAAAAAAAAAAGGTACCCCTGCTTTTACCGAGCTTTTACCCTGCTTTACCGAGGCCCTGTTCTTTCATGGGCCTCGGAGCAAGCCACCTGAGGGATCCAGTCTCATCGTGGGAGGTAATCGTCTCGGAATCAAGCCCCAAATGAAATATTTGGGGCTCGTGCTCGACGGCCGATGGGACTTCGGAGAGCACATCCGAAATCTGGCTCCCAAACTGAAGGGCACAGCTCTCGCTCTGGCGCGGCTGCTGCCCAACATAAGGGGGCCCGATGACTCCTGCAGGAGACTCTACGCGGGGATCGTGCGGTCCATGGCCCTGTATGGGTGCCCAATATGGGCGGAGGCCCTTGTGATAGTACACTAATCACGTAACAATATATAAATTAATAAACTCCAATAGGCGCATTTGAAATATCTTATTAATATAATATTTTATAATTATTCTCATGTATACACATCTGGTGTAAATCGTTGCTATCGTTAACTGCCATAAGTCAGATAAACAACAGGACGTTGCATCTTGATTTCTTTTGAAGGCCATTGTTTAGCGATACTGGCACCGATTCTATACAAATGTACGACCCAAACACGTGCAAACTATTGGAGTCCAGTTTTGCTTAAGTGTCTGTAAATCACAAGCACAAATACGAGGTGTAGGTGAAAACGGCGTCGGATGGAGAAAGGTTGGGGGATGACAGGCAGTTAGTTTTGAGTTCGCGAGCTGGACGGACGAGATGGGCGCTCTGGGGTGACGACGGGCTAGAACCCCGACTAGGCTAGGCGAGTAAGTTGTGGTGTGTGAGACTTGGTGAGTCAATTCCTTGTTTTCTACTAGTATCATAATTAATGTTTTATATATGTATTATGTATTGCTATCCACGGTTGAGTAATAGAATACCCAGAGTACTTGTGTATTAATTAACTGTAAAATCTAAGAGTTGTTTGAAGCGACACTGCGTTGATATTGGTTTACGGTACCTGTGTTAGAGATGTATGGTTGAGAGTCACATGTAACGAGCTAGACGGTAGACCAGGCTCTTGTATAAACGGAGGCTCCTGGTTACTCTGTGGAGTAGCCACGGGCCGTTGATGACATCTGCCCTGTAATCTTCAAGCGAAGCGGCGTTATTTGATGATTAGCGGAATATGAATATCGTATGAATGAGTGCAGAGCAAACTGACGTGCCGAGACTCTTATCTACTGTCGTATAAGTTATTCACGGTACGAACACGAGTTGTTGAGGAACGTTATTTTGTAAACTGTACTTAGGCGTGCGATTGAATAAATGTGAGACAAGTAACCAAAATTAACGTATTTAACTGTTTGTTGTATATATTTTGACTGCCCTCTCTTTGCGTTCATTTTCATTATCCCTCGAAACAGCCAAGACCAGTGGAGGGATGTCCAAGTCTGGAGACGAGTCCCACAGCGTAGCGCGGTGGAGGGGCGGTACGTCCCCCTATCTGGGTAGGGGGCTGGAACTCTGGCACGGTTGGCGCGTCGAATAGATAAAAATGAATTTTACTCAGCTTTGGCTAGAGATGGTACCATCACACCCTGAAGGCCTTAAGTGTGCGGATGCTGCGCGCTCCGCAGCGGGTGATGGCCATCAGGGTCATCCGCGGGTACCGCACGATCTCCTTCGAGGCGGCGAGTCTCCTTGCCGGAACTCCGCCATGGGACCTGGAGGCGAGAGCCCTTTCGCAACTGTACTAGTGGCGAAAGGAGGCGCGGGAGCAGGGACGGAACCCCGAGCCTCGAGAAATCGAGGCCGTGCAGTCCCAGCTCCGCCAGGCCATCGTGGTGGAGAAGAAGGAATGACTTGGGCGACCAAGCGCAGGGCACGCCGCAATAGCGGCGGTAAGGCCTATCATGGAGGATTGGCTAGAGAGGCGACACGGAAGCCTCTCGTACCGACTGACACAGGTGGTCTCCGGGAAGGGGTGCTTCGGGGACCACCTGCATCGGATCAGGAAGGAGCCAACGCCTGAGTGTCATCACTGCGACGCTAGCGAGGACTCAGGGCTACACGCGCTGGCGGCCTGCCCGGCGTGGGAGGCGCCGAGGCGTAACCTCGTGGCAGCCATCGGGGTGGGAGTCCTCTCGCTCGGCAGCATGATTGCGGCAATGGTGCGGAGCGCGAGCGCGTGGGCCGCCGCCACCACGCGAGCATGTAATGCTCGCGAAGGAGATGGCGGAGCGCGCCCAGGAGAAGTTCATAACTCTCGGGACGGGCCGGGAAGATATCCTTGCTTTACTTGTTATAATAAAACGTCATTAACTAAAAATGTTTTAAATAATACAAAACGAGGCTCTATGTTTGAAGTCCCAATCAACGCATTTATTTCAAAAAGAAAAAAAAACTCTCCAAACGTTTAGTGGCTTCTCCTGTGAAAATACAACGCTGTGCTTATGTGAGGATGGTATGTTGCGTCGTTGATTTGTCACAAGAGAAACATATAATATTATTATCGTATAACAGCTTAACGTCAGGCGGAGCGTGCACATGAATAGTATCGAAAAGTAATAAAGCGGCGAGCGTCGGACGGGCCTTCCCGCTTCCCGCTGATATTGTACATGGGAAAGTTTGGATGGGTGGATGTTACAGGGACAGATTACAGTCTAGAATAACACTTTTTTCCCCTAATAAAGTACTGTAAACAATACTTTATTTATATTACAATCTAGCCTTGTTGACTAATAAGTAAATAAATTTCACCTAAATCACTACGTAAACATAATTCTAAGAATGCGTCCATTAACACATCATCATCATATCAGCCGTAGGAAGTCCACTGCTGAACATAGACCTCCCCCATCGACTTCCATTTCGCTCTTCACCAAGTCGTCTTTCCACGTAGACGAACTAAAGTTACCAACATAGCAGAGCGAGTCAGCAAGCTGAAGTGGCAGTGGGCAGGGCACATAGCTCGGAGAACCGATGGCCGGTGGGGCAGAAAGGTTCCAAAGTGGAGACCACGTGACGGCAAGCGCAGCGTAGGAAGGCCTCCCGCAAGGTGGACAGACGACCTAACATTACTTAGTTTTTATTAAGGCGAAGACACTTTGTTCATGTGTTCCTTATACGCAGCACTTATCACTACATTTATTTATTGCTCTCTAAAACACTACACTAACTCAAATGGTTTCGTCCGTTTCAGTCTTCTTACTATATGAGTGATGTCAAGAAGCTGGATTGCCTCAACATTCACATGGTGATGAACTCTGTTTTCGTGAGATTCTGCATATTTTTGTATAACACGATCTACGTCGTCCATGTTTAGGTCCCGGTGTAGATCGCAGTTCCGGATGTACCAGAGTATAACACATACGGTTTTTTTTACTAGGGAATAGTTCCCGTGGGAAACGGAATCAGAAATCCACGCGGGCGGAACCCCGGGCAACGGCTAGTTTAAAAATGTTGTTAAAACGGGATTGTAAATATAAGTTTTATAAAAAAAGTGCATTTTTTATTTCAACCAAGTGTTTAGTGAAGAACAGTCACAATGGTAGTACATATGATGAACTTAGAAGGAACACTTTCATAGCTAAGTAGGCTTATCAGTTCACGAGTAATTAGTGGACCATCTTATAAAAATGTAGGTACTTGGAGAAGTAGAAATTTGGTACAAACACGATATTGCTATTGCAATCCGAAATAACATCAGAGAGATATCCCTCCGTCCCTCCGCCCTGTCACGCCGAGCACCTGGTGTTATTTAGCTGCGACTTGCTGTAAAGAACAGAATTACAACTGTAGCTTATGGTCTGTCTCAATTTGACAGCTTCTTATAACCTTATTGTACTATGTACTTTCTTTAAAGCACAAACTGCTAGGTATTAGTAACACGAATCACTGGTAGCACTGTGTGCTTACCCGCCCTCAACCAGAGCGTCCTTGCAAACTGAGTCGTTTCATTCGATTTCTCGCTTCTAGCAATGAGGCATAGGTGCTATTGGAAATCCATAGATACGGTAGACGGTTTCCCACAGCGGCAGTACGTGCCGATGTGCCCAGGTGCGGGCCAATTGTCTTACGTCAACATGAATCTATTTATCGGGCGCCATTTTTATTCCTCAATTCACATAAAATACTCTTATATCTTTCCTTATTTCTTTCACCTCGATGCAAAGTACCTTTTTTCTTTACGTACCCTTTTCTTTTTTTTTTCGTGCGGTAATCCCTTCGGATACCCCCCGCCGGCAAGCGGGGGCGGTTATGTCGGGCTTGAACCGACTAAAACCGCACGCCGTCTCGGGTCTGCAGACGCCGGGGTGTAAGGTTACCCATAGAGCATATCCCTCGCACCCCGACTGACCCTGGTTTCGAGATGGCCCCCTCGGGTTTGGGACCCACGGTGTCCCCATCTTGCCCCGGTTTGGGGGAGGGGCGCTAGTCGCCCCACCGTCCCAGCCTGCTTCTACTGGGGTGACAGGCAGCCTCACCCGCCACCCCCAGGCCTGCGCTCATGGAGGACGGAGGTCGTTAAATGACCTCCGGCGCCTGAGTCCTTGCGACGCAAATCGAGCAAGTTGCGGGCTCGGCAGGCCGGGAGAGTTCTAAATCTCTCCCGGGCGCACTCCGCCACCTCCTTCGCGAACATTACATGCTCGCAGAAGGAGGTGGCGGCGGCCCACGCGCTCGCGCCGATGCAAAGTACCTGTGTGCAAAAAAAATACTGGTCAAGCGAGAGTCGGATTGCTGAGCCAGTCAAGCTCGTGACTAATGCGGGGTCCTTAAGGACTCCTACAATTATTATAAATTTAATAACGTGTGGGATTATATTTCTGTAAGTATTACCCAAAACTGGTCGCAGGGACAAAGGTCCTCGCAATAGGAGCGAGCCATTTCCCATTCATATCTCGGCCGTGGGCCGCGGCGGGAGCGCTGCTTCATTGCCTGCGTTATGACTCGCTGCAGTGTGGAGTACGGAGAATATACTTCAGCGAAATTTATGTGCAGTTCAAGACACGTGGCATACACATAAAATATCGGCAGCCATGTTTGTTTACGAGTACATGGTCTATTTGCTTAGCAGGAGCATTGATAGCGTGTCGCCGTTACAGTGAAGTGGCGGAAGGGACTCTCACGCACGTTAGCTGTAAATGTTTAAGCAATAAATCGTCGCGCGACGATTGTCTAAACTTCAATCGGTCAAGAGTACTCTCTCGGGAGCCCCCCGAGCGCCGCGCAGCCGCACTTAGCCAGCAAAGTAAAGCATACGTAACGGTTACGTTGTTGTTACGTATAATAAGTTATGAAGTTTGACTTGCCAGGCTTCTCACGTAGCAAGTTGTTTATTCAAGTTTTTAGCTTCAAGTTTTACTGCCATCGTAACGGGCACTAAAGGATTTTTAGAACATCGCCGGCCAGCGGGGGGCGGTTATGTCGGGCTTGCACCGACTAAAACCGCACGCCGTCTCGGGTCTTAAGACGCCGGGGTGTAAGGTTACCCATAGAGCATATCCCTCGCACACCGACTGACCCTGGGCCATCTCTGGTTTCGAGATGGCCCCCTTACTTGCTCTCCTCTGTGCCATCTGCTAATCAGATGGACACGTGGAATGCTTCCGAACAGCCCTCAACAGGGCCGTCCTCGCCTCGGTCGGAGTTGGCCGTAGGCGGCAGCGTCTCTCCCGCCCTAGGAGAGAGGCGCTGCCGTCTCCGTTACCCAGGGTGCACCGCGTGGAGGTCCCCAACCAAGCACCCCGGTCCCCAACCAAGCACCCCTATAAGGCAGATACCTGACCGGCAAAGGGTTCGCGGTGATTGGAGAATGGCTTACTCTGTTTAAAATGACGGTAAGTGTAGTAAATATCAGCCAGAACGTAAATCAAAAGTGAGCTAAGGGACCATCTCATTACTTATCACGATAAGGAAGTACGGGTCGACGCATTTACGGACTGCATTAAGACAGTACAATACTTCCACATGTAGCGAACTTCGAAAACACATAGATCGACAAGTCATTGCTTCGACAGACAATTATTAGACAACACACACCTTCGAATTATCACTACTTCGACAGACGATTATTCCACAGACAATACTTAGACAAGATAAATCTTCGAATGACCACAACTTCGACAGATTTTTAGGGTTCCATTGCCAAATGGCAAAAAACGGAACCCTTATAGATTCGTCATGTCTGTCTGTCTGTCTGTCCGTCCGTATGTCACAGCCACTTTTTTCCGAAACTATAGGAACTATGCTGTTGAAACTTGGTAAGTAGATGTATTTTGTGAACCGCATTAAGATTTTCACACAAAAATAGAAAAAAAACATTAAATTTTGGGGGCTCCCCATACTTAGACCTGAAACTCAAAAATTTTTTTTGTCATCAAGCCCATACGTATGTGGTATCTATGGATAGGTCTTCAAAAATGATATTGAGCTTTCTCATATAATTTTTCTCTAAACTGAATAGTTTGCGCGAGAGACACTTCCAAAGTGGTAAAATGTGTGTGTGTAACTTCTAAAATAAGAGAATGATAAAACTAAAAAAAAATATGATGTACATTACCATGTAAACTTCCTCCGAAAATTGGTTTGAACAAGATCTAGTAAGTAGTTCTTTTAATACGTCATAAATCGTAAAACGCAATTTACCTTTCATTCAATCAACTCAAATATAAAATTTTAAAAAAGCATCATTATGTTACTTGCTGCTACGGAACCCTTCATGGGCGAGTCCGACTCGCACTTAGCCTCTTTTTTTGAATTATATTCCAAAAATAAGTAAAGTGGGTTAGGTTAGGTTAGAACTGTGACCCCAACAGAGCGCGAGCCGAGCGAGCGGAGCGAGCGGCGAAGCGCCGGAATTAATGTTTCAATTGATTGAGTACATATTTAATTAGGTAGGGCACATTTTTTAATACATTTCAGAGCATTATTATTTTGGGAGAATGTTAAAAGCGCCGTTGAATGGCGCGCGCGTTTCAGGGACGTTATGTCAAGCGCGTAATTACAATTGTTTAGAACCATTTGCGTTGGGACTCGCATAGACAGGGTGGCAATGTTAAGGGCCTCCAGCCGATTATTTTTAAAGATATTGCAAGACTTTAAACTGATATGCAATTTGCAGCACGTAATCTGCAAAATGACATCAAAATAAATAATGTTAAAAATAAATATCGGCATGATCTCATAATTTACACTTTTGCAGTTCCTATACATTTATTATTGCAATTAAGTAGAAATGTTAAAAAGTAAAATAAATATTAAAAAATAAAAATAAAATATATTTGATTACAATTATTTGTATTTTTGCAGTTCCTATACATTTTCTATGGCACGGCTTATTCACTAGTCTGATACACTAGTAGAAACGCCAAAAGTACTAACCGTGAACGAACCGTGCCATCCTACTTATATTATTAACGCGAAAGTTTGTGAGGATGCATGGATGTGTGGATGTTTGATACTCACATAAAAACGCCTGAACGGATATGGCTAAAATCTGGTACAGGGATAGATAATAGTCCGGAATAACTCATAGACTATGGGTGTCGGGAACGGGATCAGATGCCACACGGGCGGAGCGGCGGGCAACAGCTGGTAGTAAATGTATCGGCCCAGCCGTTCCAGATATTACCTCTTTCAAACAGACAGAAGGACAAACAAACAGACAGATAAAATTTTAAAAATTATATTTTTGTTGTATACATTCATGTGCAATCATTGAAAATGTGTTATTTAATATTGCAAACAGACTCTTCAATTTTATTTATTTGTATAGACATAGACCATGGCATATCTGTAGAAATAGATACGTATGGTAACGAGACAGTAGCGTCTGAATCTTGAGCTACGGCGAGGAACGTAGCGCCCCCGACGAGCGACGCTATTGGTGGAGGCGCGCGGGCCGGCAACCGGCACTGAGCGACAGCGGGGCCGCGCGTCACGTCGCCAGCTGGCGCGCGTCTGGGCTGCCGCTAGTTGCGCTCCTGAGTGTGCCACTTGGTATTTGCTGCAAATGCCGCATCCAAATTAATCAGCACTAAATTGGATGAGTTACAAATATAATAAATCACTATCTCCTCAGCAAACGGGCTCCCCAAATTAGACACAAATAAATAGGCAAACTACCTATAAGAGAGGTTAGCACCACGGACACAAATACTATGGGTCGTGGACGCGGATTGTCTATCAAGTGGACTAAACCCCGTCTGCTTGTGTAGCGTGAGTTCAGTTTGTAGTCTAGAGCCGTGCTGCTCTCGGGGTTATTAGACATGCAGTCTACGTCGGTTGGGACACGACCAATTCGGCCAAGTACGGCCTAGACCGAGACTGGCTGTAACACCTTCGCGGCATTTAAGTAGTATTGTTCGCCGGGAGATACGTTAGAACACCGGCGTTATTCTCCGCAATAGCACGACACGTTACACAAAGCAGGTCGCTAGACTACAAAGCGGCTTTCCAAATGCGTCTACGCGTATAATTACAAACGTTATACGAAGCAGGTGCCTCGTCCTGGTCGTATGAAAGATCAGACAGTGAACACATTACAGAGTCAATTGCTCTTGTTGAAGTTGCTGTGAAGTGGCGTTGAGTATCATCGACACGTTCTGTGGGCGAGAGTAGTGGAGTTGTCCTCGCGCCGCTAACGATCTTAGTTAAGTTGTCGATGAGAGCGCACGATGGCTCCTCACTGGCCGTCGGCCGGCGCGGGGCGCAGCGGACCCTCTCCACGGCACTCGAACGACTCCTGCGGTTGTAGCCTGGGACGCCACTGCGACGACACGATTCGAGATATTATTTAGTTGGAGTGCTTTTATAAATTTGATGCTGATTGAATGGTTCTTGACATTAGACTGAGGGACCATAAGACATGCTGCCAACATAACATGTTGTCATATAAAGGCTGGTTGCTTTTAGAAATGTGGATCACACACTGCTATTACGTTCACGAACCCCTGCCTATAACTGGACTGAACAGTTCGTTGCAGTAGCGGGAACACGACTCGCGTCGCTTTTGTTAATAAGTGGGGTTTGAATACACAACTGCACTATCGCCAATATGACACTAAAATGGAAGCGAAATATTGTATGGAATTAAATTAAATTAATCTGATAATTACTTTCGGCATGGAAGTCTGTTCCCGTTCCCGCTTCCTATTCTAGGGTAGTAGTAGGCTAGTAATCTATGTGTTATTCCAAACCATAATCTATCCCTGTACCAAAGGACACCGACAGATTTGTATGGGACTTGGGCTAAGGCATGAACATTTTTCTACTTTTTTTATGATGCAACACTTACAAGTTTTTTGTTTGCAGTTCGAATGAATGTAAATATTCTTAAATGTCTTTTTAAATATAAATTAATTTGATACAACCAAATTGTCACCAATATTTATCCCATAATACAAGATAAACTGTACTCTTTTAATTTGTTTACATATCCGCTGTCCGCGCCATGGCCCAATTCTGCCGGTGTCCTTTCAGGCAGATCCTTTCAGCCATACAAATATCTAAATATACATAAATATCTTCACAAAATTTCACATCCATCATACTACTAGCTATTACCTGCGGCTTCGTCCGCGTTAAGTTCGGAATAATATAAATAAATATTGTAGGACAAAGTACACAACGCCATCAAGACCCAAACTAAGCAGAGCTTGTCATATGGGTTCTAGAATGCGGATAAACATACTTTTTTTTTTTTTTTTTTTTTTTTATCGTGCGGAAATCCCTTCGGATACCCCCCCCGCCGGCCAGCGGGGGCGGTTATGTCGGGCTTGCACCGACTAAAACCGCACGCCGTCTCGGGTCATCAGACTCCGGGGTGTAAGGTTACCCATAGAGCATATCCCTCGCACCCCGGCTGACCCTGGGCCATCTCACCACTAACAGCATCGCTCATCCTGTCTCCTCTGAAAGCAGAGGAGTACGGAGAGCGATGTGTTCCCGCCACGTTGGGTATTGGCCGACGATCAATGCCAACCCTATGAAGGGGTGAAGGGGAAGCCATTGACCGCCGCCCAGGGTGTACCGGCCGCTCCGATTCCGTTCCCCCCGGACTGCAGCGGGATCGGAATCGGAGCGACACTCTAGGAGGTTACCCAACACACACCCCCGGATAAACTTACCTAAATACTTTTTTTTTGTAAACAATACATATTATACATAGAAACACCCAGACCAATGCAAATATACATATTCCCATTGAGCGAGAATCGAACCCGCGACCTTTGGCTTAGCAGTCGAATGCACTACCGCTACGCCGCCGCCGCAGTGGTCGTCAAGAGATCAAGGTATGTTTACTTCTGTAGTTTCGAACCCAACATGTGTTAGGTTACCTATTTCATTCTTATATTTTCAATCACTTATCATGAAGTAATAGATATTTTACATGTAACATCGACATAAATTCTACCCGGTTCCCCAATATAATAGCGCGATGATATTTATTATCACAGGTTGAGTCTCTAATCAACTATCTTTTACACGTAGGTAACTCTATAGTTTCGAGATTTAGTATTATACTGCTCATCACCTTTTAGCCATTGCGTGATGAATAGTCCGAACGTTGACCAAGTTCGAGTTCTATCGAACTGCAGAATTTCGTGGTGATCCTTTGTAATAATAAAGGAACGATCAATAATAGATTTTTTCGATGTTACCCTGCTGCTCCTACCACACTTATAAAAGCGTGATGATATATATCGCAGTTTATAACCACACCTTAGAAGAATATTCATGCAAAATTTCAGCTGAATGTATACAGCGGTTTTATTTTTTTGAAAAAAATATCAAATTATTACGATAAACGATAAATATTACGAGTTTATTGTCTGTATAGATGGACGATATTGACGTATAGATTATAAAATCGTAAATAAGTTGTGTTGTAATTGGAGATATTTAAAAATAAAAACTTGGTTTATGTTAAATGAACGATTCTGAACTCAAAAAATAGTTTTCTTTTAAATTCTTGTCGGTTTATCTGTTTTTTCGTGGTTACCTACTAAATAAAAACTATTGAACGAATTTTGATGTGTTTTTTTCTTTAAGAAAGGTCTTAATCAGACTTAAAATCTGCCGTATGTTTGATTGCAATTGGTTAAGTACAACCGGAGCACGGCCCATCGGCGTGCGGCTAGCAACGTGCGCGGCTCCGTTGGAGAATGTCCAAGAACTAGGTCAATTGTTAGAGGCACGCACCTTGTTATCGTCTGATAAAAGAACCTTCAGTACGTGTTTCACGTGGCCCCTTGTGAAGAGCGCTTTGTACCATACACGCGTCACAATATTCGGATACTGTAGGCTTTGATTGAAAGCGAATATCTTAGTCATGTAAAATACGAGAGTCAAGATGTCGTCTTTTTGTGAATTTGTAGGCTTCGCCTAAAACAAGAAGATTTTAACTACCCCACACTACGCTCCTTCATACAGTACCTATGAGGGCTGGACAAGAAAGGATCGCAATAGATGTCAACTTTTAACATTAGGTGTGTAGTTTTGTTTTATTTCGTTATAATTCAGAGTCAGATATTGCACTCGGGTACAAGTAGTGTAGATGGCCCAGGGTCAGCCGGAGAGCAAAGGAATTGTCTTATTGGGCCACCTTAAACCCCGGTATTAGATATCTGAGACAGCATGCGATTTTGGTCAGTTCGAGTCGGACACGAGCTGCCCCGTTGGCCAGTGGGGGGTATCCGTGAGGATTACCGCACGAAAAAAAGAGGTAAGTACTTAGAAAACAAACTGAAATAGATATTTTAGAGAAATGAGTCAGAGTGCTCATCGTCATGTGAGCCGACCGCTGGTGCTGTTCGTTTCGGGCAGCGATGCAGAGGAAAGTCACAACAATAAACAAATACACGAGCAATCCACTTGGAGCTGGTAAGTGAAGCCTCAGGGGATCGTGTTGCATTATCTGCTCTCCTATGATCCCCCACGGGATCCTATAGCCGTCGTTTCCTGCACTCCCCCAAATACGTCTTAAGTAGGTATTGTAAGCCGCGGTAGCCTAGTAGTATGGGTAATGGACTGCTGAGACGAGGTCTCGGGTTCGTTCCCAGGTTTTACCATGGCACACACCAATGACTTTTCGATGCTTTACGAAGTTATGTGTGTATTTATCGCAGGTTTATAAGTACCCGGTTAATGGCAATAGGCTCGCCACCTATTACATTGGGACCTAAACATAAACTGGCGAAATGTGGGTGCTAGCACCTCTGCCTACCCCTTCGGGTATATAGGCGTCAGTTTATGTTATGTTATGTTATGTTATGTTATGTTATGTTATGTTATGTTATGTTATGTTATGTTATGTTATGTTATGTTATGTTATGTTATGTTATGTTATGTTATGTTATGTTATGTTATGTTATGTTATGTTATGTTATGTTATGTTATGTTATGTTATGTTATGTTATGTTATGTTATGTTATGTTATGTTATGTTATGTTATGTTATGTTATGTTATGTTATGTTATGTTATGTTATGTTATGTTATGTTATGTTATGTTATGTTATGTTATGTTATGTTATGTTATGTTATGTTATGTTATGTTATGTTATGTTATGTTATGTTATGTTATGTTATGTTATGTTATGTTATGTTATGTTATGTTATGTTATGTTATGTTATGTTATGTTATGTTATGTTATGTTATGTTATGTTATGTTATGTTATGTTATGTTATGTTATGTTATGTTATGTTATGTTATGTTATGTTATGTTATGTTATGTTATGTTATGTTATGTTATGTTATGTTATGTTATGTTATGTTATGTTATGTTATGTTATGTTATGTTATGTTATGTTATGTTATGTTATGTTATGTTATGTTATGTTATGTTATGTTATGTTATGTTATGTTATGTTATGTTATGTTATGTTATGTTATGTTATGTTATGTTATGTTATGTTATGTTATGTTATGTTATGTTATGTTATGTTATGTTATGTTATGTTATGTTATGTTATGTTATGTTATGTTATGTTATGTTATGTTATGTTATGTTATGTTATGTTATGTTATGTTATGTTATGCTATGCTATGTTATGTTATGTTATGTTATGTTATGTTATGTTATGTTATGTTATGTTATGTTATGTTATGTTATGTTATGATATGTTATGTTATGATATGTTATGTAAAAATACCAAACGTTCAGCCTTCAGCGAACATCGCACCTTTATCTTCAGTGTAGCCAATACAACTTCCAATGTTAACCATTTATTACACTTACTTGCCATCTTAAATGACTTCTAGGCAAATAGACTATTAATATTTATTTAAATGGCATCATAGTGCTTTTATTCTGTAGACGATACAATAGCACGTATTTGTTAAAAATGTAGGTTTAGAGGTAGCCCAGCGGTGTACGTAACGGACTGCCGAGACGGGGTCTCGAGTTCGATCCCCAGTCGCCCCGGACACACACCTCTATCTTTTCGTAGTTATGTGTATATTAAAAAATGTTAATTATCGCTCACTTAGTAATGTACCCGGTAGATGGTAATAGGCTCGCCCCCTATTACAATGGGACCTAAACATAACTGGCGAATCGTGGGTGTTTAATGCACCTCTGCCTACCCCTTCGGGCATACAGGCGTGAAGTTATGTTATGATTGTGCACATAGTATATGTTATTTGTAACTATTTTAAAGGATTTGTCGTGTAACGCATACCTAAGAGTTTGAAGCAAGTGGTGGGCCTCTAAATGTGATGAGTATCGCACCCTCAACACTTGCCAACTCAATCCAGGCCTACGACCATGGTCTAGGCTGAGATAGAATTCGAACAATATTTAGACGACCGACCACTCTCCTGATCCTAAAAATATTCTAAATGAGAACATTTGTGAAGATGTTTGGATGTTTGGTTGAATCACGCACTAACGGCTAATAAGTACGGCGTAGAATTGTCAATTTTATGATACTTGTTATAATAATCATGATATTTTTTTTTTTCATATTTTCTTGTAATATTTAACGACCTAAGCCTATTGAGAGCTCTCAGTAAACAGCCGGAACTGGCTTGTTTTTACAAAAGTATTTTTTCCAAGAAATCCGTTGTTCCTCTAAGGAGATTAAAATGGGTCTTAACGTTTTCAAGGAACCGGAAATTGCTGTAGACTAATATCCTACCAAACATTTCAGAAAAAACATCTGATTCTAACAAATAATCTAAGCGCACGGCCGTGCGCAGGCCAAGTTCCAGTAACAGGCCGCGCGCATGCCGTGCACTATTTACACGAACCGTTTCGACTCACTTTTGACCCCCCTGTAGCTCAGTGCCTATTGCAAATACAGAGATAAAACTTTACGTACGTAATTATATACCGGTACTCAAGCAGTACGCCAAATTTCATAGATATAGCTTCAGTAGATCCTGAAATATGGCCCTGTGATTATGGCTAATTTTGGCACTGACTCACTGACCGGTAATCAAAACCTTTAGACCACTTCCAATTGTCCTAGCGTTATGAAATTTGGCACACAGGTCGTGTGTTATATGTAGATTAACAAAAAATTAAGAAATTTAAGAAATCGGTCAAGCGTGAGTTGGCTCAATCTAATATCGAGTTTTTAATACTAATATTTATGAACCAGTGATAATACAATGAGAAAACGAAGAGGAGGGGGGAGAGAGAGAGGGGGAGGGGGTATAAAATATGTCATAAGAAATTTAAGAAATCGGTCAAGCGAGAGTTGGCTTATGAAACAGTGATACAATGAGAATACGATGAGGAGGGGGGGGGGAGAGGGGTGAGGGGTTATAAAATATTGTCATGTATTCATAATGCACACTGTATAGCTTATCATTTCTTTCTACACTTCCGTATTGATAGCCTATATGGTTACGCTTACGATTGAATGTATCACTGATTTTACTGGCTAAAGGTATTGCTTAATTGGCTGGTTATCTGTCGTATACGATTTCGGTTGATAATTTGACTAATGTGGCTTGCTAAAGGATTATTTGATATTGCTTATTGATTGGTTACGAGGCATGCCTTTTAAGTTTTGTCGTTTAAAGAAAAAAACACAACTCGAACCTTATAGTACTTTTTATTGTTTTTCAAAGTATTGACTACACCGACCTATTTAACACTGACGACCCTAATGTATCTCTTAACTCATTCATTATCAACCTGAGATCAGTTATAGCCAAACACACTAAACGTGTCCTAATCCCAAGACGACAAAAAATACTTAAACCATGGATGACCCGTGGGCTCCTGAAATGCATTAGTAACAGAGACAAATTACACACTAGGTCTAGAAATGATCCCGAAAATCTCATACTAAAGATAACGTATAAACGTTATCGGAACTTCTGCAACTCGCTTCTCCATAAACTTAAAATTGAATATGAAAGATGTGAACTTGAGAAAGCTAAGGATAACCCAAGAGCTCTGTGGAAAACTATTAAAAGTATAACACGTATTAACAAACCTAAGTCTTGCCCCACTGAACTCTTGGAAATCCGAGACAACCCTAAGAATTCCATCAATGAGGTCTGTACTAGTTTGCGTAATGTGGGTGAAAATCTGGCTAATAACATTTTATCTCGTCGCCACCCTCCCTTACGCCTAACTCACAGTCCAGCCACTGCCAGCGATAAAAATCCCCATAATCCACCCTGTAAATCTCTAGTCTTACTGGATGTTGATGCGTCTGAAGTGGAATCACTTATCCTCCAACTGCGCGATAATGCGGCTGTAGGTTGGGACGGAATATCACCCTCAGTCTTAAAATTCTGCCGAGATTCACTCATAATGCCCTTGACCCATATAATTAATCTCTGCCTAAGCAAGGGCATATTTCCGAATGCTTTAAAAAGAGCGATAATCCACCCAATTCATAAAGGAGGTGATAGAGGATGTATCGATAATTACAGGCCTATCTCGGTTCTCAGCTCACTGTCGAAGGTCTTTGAAAGAGTTCTTTGCAACCGTCTCAAGAAATTCTTGGATGTGAAGGGAATAATCTCAAGTAACCAATATGGCTTCCGTGCACGGCTATCCACGGAAGATGCAGTAATGGATTTAACCCAATCAGTAGCCGAATTTCTTGACAAACGAACCAAATGCCTTGGCATCTTTCTAGACCTTACTAAAGCATTCGATACAGTCTCTGTACCTATACTCACCACAAAATTGGAGCGCGTGGGTGTAAGAGGTATCGCACTGGATATCTTTAAAAGTTATCTTTGCAATCGTACCCAGCAAATTAAAATTGGTGATCTCCTCAGCGACGAAGAACCTGTGATGTACGGTGTCCCGCAGGGCAGCATCCTTGGCCCAGTCCTGTTCCAAATCTACATCAATGACTTATGCAATATGTCACTCCCTAATTCAAAAATCTACGCTTACGCAGATGACACCGCTATTCTAGTCTACGGTTCCTCTTGGGACAGGGTCAAAAATAGCTCGGAATTTGCCTTAAATCATATCACGTCTTGGTTAAACAACAACCTTCTCACGTTAAACTTCAAAAAATCTTGCTTCATCCCCTTCGCTCTTCGCCGTATAACTCTTCCACATCACGGTTTCTCAATAGTAGCACACACATGCGCACAGTTATCATCTCCCTGTGCCTGTCCGACCCTTACTCGTACAGAAGACGTCAAGTATATATAAGGGAGGGAATAGAGACTGTGTCAGTAATTACAGACCCATATCAGTGCTGCCCTGTCTCTCCAAAATTCTAGAAACTATGCTGAACAGACGCCTGAGGTCATACTTAAATAGCTTTAATATCATAGCTGACAACCAATATGGATTCTAGCCTGATGTGTCCACAGAAGATGCCGTCTTAGATTTGACACAATTCGTTGCAAAAAACTTGGACCGTCAGATTAAATGTTTAGGAATTTTCCTAGACCTCTCCAAGGCATTTGACACGGTCTCTGTTCCCATACTTATAGAGAAAATGGAGCGGTTGGGCGTGCGGGGAGTAGCACTAAACATTTTCAAGGACTATTTAAATAATCGCAAACAAATCGTAAAGATTGATTCCTACTTTAGTGATGAAAATACAGTAACTTGCGGCGTTCCACAAGGGGGCATACTCTCTCCAACCCTGTTTCAAATCTACGTCAACGACCTTTGCAAGCTGGTACTACCAAACTCAAAGCTCTTTGCATTATGCTGACGATACTGCAATCGTGGTCCATGGTCCAACTTGGGAAGTCGTAAAAGCAAACGCCGAGTCTGCCCTCACTAAAGTAATGGAGTGGCTAACACGCAATCTTTTGTCACTAAATCTGGAGAAAACCGCATATGTCCCATTTTCAATACGACATATAAACAAACCGCCAGACTCATTTAAAATCACAGCCCACTCATGCTCTAGTACAATAGCACCTTGTACATGTCTCTCACTCACTAAAGTCGATAATGTGAAGTATTTGGGTGTTCGGATTGACGATGGGTTAAGATGGAACAGCCATATAGACACCCTTACCAATAGAATCATGCGACTAACACATATTTTTAAATCTCTCAGGGGATCAGCAAGCCTGGACACAATGAAAATGACATACTTTGCGCTTTGTCAGTCAAAGGGTACTGCATAACCGTATGGGGTGGTGCAATTAAAACTGGTTTTCTTGGGGTTGAGAGGGCACAGAGAGCCGTACTTAAAGTCATGACGAAGAGACCATACAGATACCCAACCAAACAACTGTATGCTGATTGTAAGGTCCTCACAGTCCGCCAACTCTATGTGCTCCGATCAACCCTAAGAAGGCATAGTAATATTGACCCATCAAACCCTAACAAACGCACAAACTTACCTGCAAGTGTTGTACATAGGACAGTATTTGCACAACACCAATTTTATGTCTTAAGCACGTACGTTTACAAATATCTACATAAAAAGCTAAATCTAAGGGACTTAAACACCTATAAAGTGAAACAAAAAGTAACAGAATGGCTTCTAAACCAGGACTATGACAGTACTGAGCTATTGTTGAGATTTATTTCCTAGTACACATCCCTTCATACAAAGACTCACGCATGCACACGCACCCTCTCTCTATTATACACACACATACACGTATCCTCACATACACAACCACACACACAAACACACACACCCTCGCAGATTAGCACGAATGAACGCAAATGCTCGTACATGCAAACACACCCAAATGCACATGGTACACTCGCTATTATGTAAATAAATTGAATATCTAACATAATGACCGATGCTGCTACTTATGTAACAGGTTTATTCCTAGTGTAAGAAGCAGGGCTCATCACACTTGTAAACATAGCAATTTAATTTTACGAAATGAACCGCAATTCAAATGTACCTGTGTCATATAAATTGTGTCTTATACTATGTTTCCTGTAACTATGTTAAGTTTTTGGTTCAATAAATAAAATAAATAAATAAAAGTATCTTGGAATTCAAATCGACTCTGCCTTGAACTGGGACAAACATCTTGAATTACTCAAAAACAGAACCTTGAGGTTCATTCACATATTTAAATTACTTCGGAACTCGGCGGACCCTGATTTACTGAAGATGGTTTTTTACTCACTGTGCCAATCTATCATAGGTTACTGCATTCCAGTTTGGGGGGGCGCCTATAACTCTCACCTCATGAAAGTTGAGAGGGCACGAAGAGCCATCCTCAAAGTTATGACTCGGAAGCCTCGCTGGTACCCAACTACCCAGTTATATTTGAACTGCAAGGTACTAACGGTACGACAGCTTTACGTGCTTCGTTCTATCCTTAGAAAGCATCCCGATGTCTCTCTCTCGGACCCTGCTAAGCGCAGAAATTATCCGCCAATGACTCGACACAGAACCACATTTGCAGAACGCCAGTACTTCATATTAAGTACATATGTATACAAACAGGTGCACAAAAAATTGAACATAACAGATCTTAACAAGTACAAACTTAAACCAACCGTTACTTCCTGGCTTCTCCAGTTAGACTACCTCGAAACTGAATCTTTACTTAAATTCATTTCATAACGAATTTGCCACACCCTATCCACACACACGCACGCACGCACACACACACACACCCACACACACACACACACACACACACACACACACACACACACACGCACACACTCTTACACACACGAACATACACAAATATTATAAGGTTCATACATCTTAAATACATTACGCCACTCAAAGTCGATTAATTTTTCATGTAACTCGCCGAATCACTGCCTCTTATGATACAGGGGTAACCCTAGTTTAAGAGGTAGGGTAATCTATAATTGTAACGATCTCAATATTCTTAAGTAGGTATAACAAGTTACGTCAGACTATTGGATATAAATATTACCTCATGTCAATGTCATCCACTGTAATGTTACACTGTACTTCTTATGAAAATAAACATTATTATTATTATTATTATTCACCACGTAGCTTAATACACTTTTCCATTCGCTCAAACCAGTTATTATAACATTTATTCCACTATAAAGATAAATTCTAAACTATTAAACTCTGAGATGTTCAAAATGGCTGACTTGAAAGCGTCGACTGCTTCGTCACCGGACTGGAACCTTTGACCACGAAGACTTTTCTTAATTGTAGGAAATATAAAGAAATCGTTAGGGCTTAGGTCAGGACTGTATGGAGGATGGTCAAAAATTTCTACTTTTTCCTGCTTCAAATACTCAATCGTTTGACGAGCGCTGTGTGAGCTTGCGTTGTCGTGGTGCAGGATGATGCGTCGCTTTGAGTTAAATTTTCGAAGTTCGGCGATGACTTGTGGTAGACAAAATGTGGTATACCACTCTACGTTAACCGTTCTACGATCTTCAAGATAGATAGATAGATTACTCTTTATTGTACACCACATGTTATTATATACAATATCTTACGTCTATATATATAGTAGGTACAATGGGCGGTCTTATCGCTAAGAGCCATCTCTACAAGACAATCTTCAAGACGCGGTATCCAACGGCAAACTAGCTTTCTCACACCAAGCGCTTCATGCAAGATCTTCTGAATACCAAAAAGTAAGGAGTCAGAATAAAGTTCAGCCATGGTTTAATCTATGATTTAGAACACGTTAAAACTAAATTTGAAATACTCAGTCAGGTATATGTTTATCGCGAACAGTTCCCCATATTTTTGGCTTATGCCATCACAATGCATAAAAGCCAGGGTTTGAGACACGACTGTGCTGTTATAGATATTGGCTCATCTATGTTTTCCTGTGGTCAGGCTGACGTGGCTCTATCTAGAGTGAAAAATCTCAACGGAGTCCATTTAATTAATTTTGACCCAAGTCAATTCAAGGCGCAAGAAAGCGCTATTGTTGAATATAATAAAGGCTAAGGGAACTGTTTCGACCTGATTTACCCGAATTATCGTATAAAAAACGTAGGGTCAAAAAAGTTCCCGACCGGGAGTGGGCTCTACGGCCCAATTTAACTCGAGCTCAAATTTTAGATGATTTGCCTACAAAAAAAGTCGCCTTAAGACGTATTAATGTATCGGAGAATTTCGAATATCTGGGACGTGTCTAGGTGGCTCAGTTGGTCAGAGCATTCCCCCTGTAAGGGACTGGTCGCGGGTTCAAGTCCCGTCCTAGATGTTCTCTTTTTCCGATCTAAATCTTTAGAAAAAAGTAAGCATACAAAATGCTTAAAAATTTAATTAAATTAATTAGGCGGAGTCATCAAAAAACAATGTTTAAAAATGACTAAAGTTATTCATTGTTTCCGTAGTTCGCAAGAATTACGGTAGATGGCTCCAACGTCGCCTTAAGACGTATTATTGTATCGGAGAATTTCGAATATCTGGGACGTGTCTAGGTGGCTCAGTTGGTCAGAGCATTCCCCCTGTAAGGGACTGGTCGCGGGTTCAAGTCCCGTCCTAGATGTTCTCTTTTCCGATCTAAATCTTTAGAAAAAAGTAAGCATACAAAATGCTTAAAAAATTAATTAAAAAAAGTTGTTTTAAAACGCAAAATGGCTTCGAAGATTAACAATGGATGCGGGCGTAGTACAAAAGAAAAAAATGGGTACGATTTCTTGAAAAAAAGTATTGAAATCCCACCGAAAACATACCTGTTAAAAAGGGGGCCAAGTTCCTATCGGCTAATTGTTCGCCTAAAAAAGGGTTGAAATCCAATCCAATACCAAGTTTAGGTGCACTTTAAAATCGATCATAATCACCTTCATCAACAGCCTAATCCACTGGTAAACATTTGCCATTCCCAAGACGCGCTACCACACCCAGTCCTTCGCCTTCCGCATCCAGCCACTACTCGCCACCGTATTCACGTCAACGGTCTATCTGGCCGAAATTCACTTTACCATACGCCCAACTTAAAATATGGTGTAGTTGTGAAAATACGTAACTACTTGGTAAATCTAAAATTTATAATATTTATAAATTTTAACTTGGCAGGTTAATTTAATTTTATAAATAATAAATTTAATTATACAATTAATCAAGTGTTAGGTACAAGACGAAAACCTGCCAAGTTCAAATTTATGAGTATTATAAATTTTAGATTTACCAAGTAGTTACGTATTTTCACAACTACACCATATTTTAAGTTGGGCGTATGGTAAAGTGAATTTCGGCCAGATAGACCGTTGACGTGAATACGGTGGCGAGTAGTGGCTGGATGCGGAAGGCGAAGGACTGGGTGTGGTAGCGCGTCTTGGGAATGGCAAATGTTTACCAGTGGATTAGGCTGTTGATGAAGGTGATTATGATCGATTTTAAAGTGCACCTAAACTTGGTATTGGATTGGATTTCAACCCTTTTTTAGGCGAACAATTAGCCGATAGGAACTTGGCCCCCTTTTTAACAGGTATGTTTTTGGTGGGATAGATTATATTCAATAGCTAACGTAAAGTCTTATCTCACCAGCCGGGCGGCGGAGTGCACGCCGACGTCGACGTCGACGGTCGGCGGAGTGCGGTAAAGCTATCAAAGTAAATAATTACGTGGAGCGGAATCCAATAGAAATTACGGCTTTCTACAAATCCACTCATCTCACACCGGCTTGCGAACTAAGCCCCCGCCGCTGGTGAAGGCAAGCGGCGTTTATAGCGCACACGTATTTGCGCAAGCAGCGAACTTGTGAAACGTAATATAAACGTAACAAGAGCGACGATGAAGCGGAAAAACTTATGGAACAATCTCCCAACCGTGGCCCGTGGGGTCCCACCGTCGCCCAGGGGGCACTCGGACCGTGCTCGTGGAGCTGATACGATTGCAATTTATGATGGCTCCTCCTATGAGCTCTGCAAATGTGCATCAAGGAACGCTCATAACTAATATTAATACTTGCAGTTGCCCGCGTGGAATTCGGATCCCGTTAATACTACCCATGGGACCCTATTCCACCACCACAACCTATATAAGATACACAATTCCACCATACATCATTTTGCTATATCTCAAATGGTTTAGGAAGCGTATTCGTTGAAAGCTCTCAAACGGCTTAGTTTTTTTCAACACCTCCAACAAATATCATTAGAAAAACTTTCCTCAAGAACCACTCTATCCATTGGTGAAAACAGCATGAAATTTGAGTTTATCGTGAACAGACAGACACATGCGGTGGAGGACTTTGTTTTGTAATATGTAGTGAAGATCTGTAACGCTTTTTGGGTACCTAGTGATGTGAAAGACAACCTGCGAGTATCGACTTGATGTACAGCCGCAACGACATCATGTACTGGATGCTGCATCAGGCGGTTCTCCGCAGATGAGCACGTGATAACAGTAGGGCCGCGTGCGCCGGCTGGAACAGGGGCTCAACAGTGGACCGGGCTCCGCACAGCCCTGCGGTGGGGACTGCATTAGACATTTATATACAACTAACTGATACGCCGGGGTCCGCCCGCGTAGTATTCTGCTCCCGTTCCCGTTACTCGTGGAAACCTATTCCCGGGACAAAAATGTGTTATTCCAGACTTCAACAAAAATGCGTTAAGACTATCCCTGTACCAAATTTCAGACAGATCAGTTCAGCCGTTAGAGCCTGATTGAGTAACAAACATCGAAACTTACAAACATCTTCACAAACTTTCACATTTAAACTTGACTACACAGTATAAAACAAAGTCACTTTTCTCGTCCGCCCCCCTGTGCCTATGTATGCTTTGATCTTTAAAATTACGCAACGGGTTTTGATGCGGTTTTTTTATAGATAGAGTGATTCAAGCGGGCGGAGCCTAGTAATACTTCAAAGCTGAAGAGTTTGATTGGTAGAACGTGCTAATCTCAGGAAGTACTGGGGCCCGATTCCCTAACGCAACGTTTCCAAACCACGTGATTTTAATTCGATTAGAATGAAAAAATATTTGAGTATTCAGTATAATCTGTGAAACCGAAACCTTCACTTTAGTGACGTTATTAAACATTTAGAACAACTGATAGTTGATTTTGTTTTCAATTAGATTTTATTGTTTGATAGTTTTGAAATCATACGTTTAAAAAACATAATTTTACTGAATCGAGCCCCTGGTTCGAATTAAAAAATAATTGTGTTGGATAGCTCATTTATCGGGTAAGGTTATAGGCTATATATATCATCACGCTACTACCTAGGAGAGCAATGCAGTAATCATAATTGCCATAAATATTTATATTAAATTATTGTATTGGCCATAAATTATTGAATAGGTAATAAATTACGGGCAAGTATGGGGCAAATGGGTGCCACGGGGCGACGTCTATCACGGGCGAAGCCGCGGGAAGCCGAGCAATTAGTTTATAATATTATAGTAGGATTAGTAGGATGACTTGTATGTGTACCACTGGACTGGTTAAACCTTTTTTTGTGCGGAAGTCCCCTCGGATGCCCCCCGCCAGCCAGTGACCCTTCGCCCAGAGCCCATCACCGATAGGTTCATAGAGCGCACTAACTCGTTATAAGTAACCCGTACCCGTAACCGGCACAAGAAAACAATTATGAAAGTGGAAGAAGCGAAAGGCGTATGCCAGGATCGTAGCAAGTGGAAGGATGGTCTCTGTCTACCCCAATGGGAAAAAGGCGTGACTATATGTATGTACGTATGCACTAACTCTTTAGGTACATTCGCATTCACGTGCTGCACAATGCTATTAATAATGTATAGCTTTAGTGCGGTCTAGGAATATCGCTGTCAGCGACGAAGAATGCACCGAGTTCAATTAATAGCGTTCAGCCGCAGATTCCTAATTACTCCCGTCACCTCGCGGGCTCCCCCCCCCCCCGTCTCCCGCGTCTCACGGCCCGCTCTGATTGATATTCTGGAATATCTTTCTCCATTTAAATAAACTCGGCGTACTGAAGTAAAAACTGAGAAATGTGCAAGTTTGCCTACCGCTATGCTGCCGTGGCCATGGCACTGTGCTACACTAATACGTACTGATATGATAGCCAATACCATATAATCAACAAAAAAACCAGGTAGGTGATTATTCTTATTGTATTTAGTAATAGTCACCTTTTTTAGGGTTCCGTACTTTTTTTTTTTTCGTGCGGAAATCCCTTCGGATACCCCCCCGCCGGCCAGCGGGGGCGGTTATGTCGGGCTTGAACCGACTAAAACCGCACGCCGTCTTGGGTCTGCAGACGCCGGGGTGTAAGGTTGCCCATAGAGCATATCCCTTGCACCCCGACTGACCCTGGGCCATCTCCGGTTTCGAGATGGACCCCTCGGGTCGGGACGGGGACACCGTGGTTCCCAAACCACGGTGTCCCCGTCTTGCCCCAGTTTGGGGAAGGGGCGCTAGTCGCCCCACCGTCCCGGCCTGCTTCTGCTGGGGTGACAGGCGGCCTCACCTGCCACCCCGAGGCCTGCGCTCATAGAGGACGGAGGTCGTTGAGCGACCTCCGGCGCCTGAGTCGCCTGCGACGCGCGGCGAGCGTGTTGCGGGCTCGGCGGGCCGGGAGAGTTCTGAACCTCTCCCGGGAGCGCTCCGCCATCTCCTTCGCGAGCATCTCATGCTCGCAGAAGAAGGTGGCGGCGGCCCACGCGCTCGCGCAGGGCTCCGTACCTCAAAAGGAAATAACGGAACCCTTAAAGAATCATTTCAGTGTCCGTTTTGTCAAGATCTTTTTCTCAGGAATGCGTTGAGGCAGCTAATTGAACTTTATACGCAAAATTCAGGTCTGCAACGCCTTGGAGCTGTGAAAAAAATCTAACTTCTAAGTCAATTCAATCAAAAGGTAAAGCCTACCAAGTAGCAAAGTTTACCAAATTGCCCTCGCCATCAAAACCTATAAGGGTACATCCTGTTGAGCTAGAATCATGAGATTTAGCGAGAAGCCAGACGACCTTCCCCCGGCTGGATGATAAAAAGCTAAGGGGAAGTCTGGAAGATATGGGCTACCATTCCCGATATCCTAAAATGCTGGTCCACAACTTGACGACCTCAACAAATGCTTTTTCACGCCCTGCTTGAAGTAAGAAGAAGGAAACTTTGTAAGAACAAGGAAACACTTGTGCCGCTAGAGCATCCCAGTTCTTCTTCGTGCGACAAAACAAGGAAGCTTGGTTCGAGACGGTATTGATTGTATCGTGTGTGAACTTCGATATTTTCCGTGAACTACCACCTGACCTCCACAACCCCCTGGCGATAGCAAAGGTATGTAGTCAGACCGTACGACTGCCATAGATGTTTGTATGGCAACCGGCCAATTGCTTAACTTTGCAATGTGACCACTTAGCCACGAGCCCCTTCAAAGATGATAATAATTGGAAAATAGGAAGTGCGGCAATAGCAATATGTTCTAAAAGTTGTTATGCAAGG
This sequence comes from Cybosia mesomella, assembly GCA_946251805.1. Classification (NCBI taxonomy): domain Eukaryota; kingdom Metazoa; phylum Arthropoda; class Insecta; order Lepidoptera; family Erebidae; genus Cybosia; species Cybosia mesomella. The sequence goes on along the minus strand of OX276396.1, from coordinate 36,776,636 downwards.
GCTCACAACATCCTTAACTAAGACGCAGGTCTGAGGCTCCTGTGGGCTGTCGCTCTGTATTCCGACCAGTGAACGCACGAAATTCCTTAAAGGAACGTGCAGTCTGTCCTCATTATCTCTGATTAAGGTCCATGGCCGCGTCAGACAACACAGCAATGACAAGCTAATGGATTCTTACAGGACGGTTTATTAGATTTGTTCTTCGTGACGTCTGGCAGAGCGCTGTCTCGGTGCTAACTAGCGGCTATGCTACAACACACTACGGGAGGCTCTCTTGTGAGAGCGGCAGTGCGCCGACGCTAGTCCGTCGCGGCCTGCGGCGACCACGCGCAAGTGCGCCCTCATTATCTCATAGTAATGTAATGTGTGCTAAAGTTACGTAATCGTAATATTCATACCCGAAAGTCGACAAAGAGCTAGCAGTGGTGTATATTGGTACATTACCGTAGTGTTAAGTAGGCAGAGCATAATAATCATACTCATTATTTATTTTAACTCCACCGTATTCGCAAGGAGGCGGCGGAACGCGTCCGGGAAACACTCTGGTCTCTCCCGAGGCGACTCAGGCGTCGGAGGTCTCTGAACGACTCCCTCCTCCGTGGGCGGAGGCCTGAGGGTGACAGGTAGAGCCACCTGTAATCCTAGCAGAAGCAGGCCGGAACGGCCCCCCCCCCCACCACTTTTCGGGGCCAAGATTCTCAAACCTGAGGGGGCCATCTCGAAACCGGAAATGGCCATGGGTCAGCCGGGGTGGGAGGGAAATGCCTATTGGGCCACCTTACACCCCGGTGTCTGAAGATCCGAGACCGCGGCGTGCAGTTTTAGTCGATTCGAATCACACATAATCACCCCCGCTGGCCTACGGGGGTTATCCGGGGGGATTTAAGCACGAAAACAAAAAGCTTTGCACGTTTACAAGTAATAGTCGATCAAGCAAAAATTTCATACAAATGCCATTACAGATGACTTATATATCGTTGATGGGGTGTTAAGCGAGTAGTAACCTAACGTGTTAACCCTTTAACACCAATAGTGTTAAAGGGAATTAACGTGCTTATGGTAGAGGCAGGTCTTTGACTATGGACAAATAGGTAGGTTCATGATCGGGTTAATTTCCGTTAATGTGTATAATCATGTAAGTATATCAAGCGCAAGAGTTTAAAATGTAGTATTGTAAGCCACTCCCATGTAACTGTTAAATTTCCCATTAAATAAATAAGAAAATAAAACCATCTTTATGAATTATGGTAAAAACAAACACAAAACCGTAACATCCTTAATATGGATCGTTCCTGAGTTGTATTTACAACGCACTCAACAATTAAAAAGCACTCTTCTTAGTGTGCACTAATTTGATGAACAAATACGGAATCCTACATGGAGCGTGACCCGCAGTGCTTCTATGACTCGGTAACCGCTTGCCATGACATCAGCCTTATAAACCGTATAATATGTAAAACACGTTTTATCTTTGTGTCGATTTTTTCTTAAACGCCACAACAAGAGCGCGGAGGGGGCTCTGGCTCAGCGACAGACGCGCATATTTGAACAATAACTACAGTATTCATGTCAATATGCTTACAACAAGTCGCGAAGCTAATCATTCTATTATTTCTCAAGTATCTTCTGCAAGTACGTCGCACGTACACGAGCGAGTGGCGCCGCGCGGGTAAACAAACACAACGGGCTGAATTATTTAAATGGATGGTGTCGCGAGCTGCAGACACAAAGCCTTCAGCAGGTGAGCCGTGAAACTCGCTCATCCGTGTGGAATGTAGAGAAAACACCGCGACCTACCTGCGCACATACACACACACATACCACACCCACTCGCGGATGTCTCCGCCGCGCGGCGTTGCGTAGCCGGAACTATTACTTTTGTTCAGCGGCAGTCCTTCCGGCTTACAGACCTGCCTCTATACCTCGCTCACAATGCTTTTCACTCACTCGACTATGGTATTGAACGACTGGGGAAGAAAAGAAAATTACCTTTCGCTGGCGTTCACTTCCGAAACTAGAATTCCAAGAATGTAATTATTGGGCTTATGTACTCTCTTGCTTTTTAGAAGTTGCTCCCTATTATAATGTATACTACAGGCATTATCTATGCCAGTACATTAGTGACAAGGTTCGCCACCTGCCTAAGCAACTGCGCTCTGTACTACAAAGTAAGGTATAGCGAAGCGGGTTGGCGTTAAAGGTACTTTTGTGAACTCCTGAAATGTCCCGGGTTCTTCGAGTGGACCGTGAAAAAGCATCTGTTGAGGGCGCCAGGGCCCGTATCTTGTGGACTACACTCCAGCTTCTCACCATCTCGCCTCAAAATATATATTTCAAAAACAAAAATCTAAATAATCATTGATTTGAGGCCGTTGCCTTAAATCTAAAGTTACTAGAAACTTTATTAATCATATATTCTGCTTCATTTCTACTCACGGTGGGCAGAAGTGATTATTTTTTTGATGATGATCCTATTACCGTCTACCAGGCACGTATCGGGGCGCCGAGCTATTACTGAAAATTTCCTAAAAATAGTACTTAAGTTGCCCTGGGCAGTCCAATCCAAGACCTCTCAACCACACAGCGCGGCGTAAACTTATCCCTTGGAACTAAAGTCTGTTATGTTTTGTACTTACTAATTATATACTAGGTGAATTTTCAACTGGGCGTGGATGGCCAAATCTGAATCTATAAGGAAAAGCGACAAATGCTAAAAGGAGTCTCGAGCCCGATTTTGATGAAAACTAAAACTGCAACATTCGATTTTTTTTCAAATAATTTCTCCTAGCCAGAAATCGAACCTATTGATTTAAAAAAAAAATATCCCCTATATTTTAACAGCATTCGATAGTACCGCTAATTAGGAACGAATTCTGGAAAATAATAATATAGAGCAAACTGAAGGACAGGTCTCATTTTTAGCAAAGTACCTTGTACTAACTCAGTACATCTCAATGACGACTACTAGTTATCTACAAACGAAGACACGTATACTCAATAATATTGTATTCAAAACGGAATTATTGACATTAAACTTTTCTTTTTTTATATAATGATATGATTTTATTGAATTTTCTGAATTTAGATGGTACTGGTGATTAAATACTGTAAAATAACTAATAATCTTTATTTTATATCCATTGTGTGGTAAATGTAGGCTTAATGCTAATTGTCTTGCATGATAATTATAATGAATCTTGTACAAGTAACCATAATGAACACACTAACCATAACACTTTTGTACACCAACATGGTAAAACATGGATTGGACAACCACAGTTCTAACCCCCTGCTATGTACCCATGTTTAGCAAAATAAATGATTGATTGATTGATTGATTGATTGAAATCAATAATATTGTACCAATGCTGGATGCAGTACAATCCTTGAGACGTAGAATGCTATGCATTGTCATGGTAGCTATGGATTGAGAATAATGGACATCATTCTTTTAATCAGCTAAGGTGTAAAAGATAGGTAACAAAAGGAAAATAAAAAAGTATTTTGTTAAAAAGGACACATACGGTAAACTTAAGGGAAGGCCTCCCTTAAGTTTACCGTATGTGATTACTTGCGGCACTATCGAATGTGGTAGCTTAGTGGCTAAGGAGTCGGTCTTACGATACAGAGGTCCCGGGTTCGAATCCTGGCCATTACACTACCGATGTGGACCCACTCGTATTACAAGCAATTTAGCTTACATGCAGGGGTTAGGGGGAATACTAGTAATTTCAGTTACGAATCAAAGTCGGGCTCGAGACTCCGTTGAACATTTTTCGCTATTCCTCATAGTTTCGGATTTGGCCTGGGCATGCAGTTGAAAAATTCAGCCTGCACACTTATAATTACTTAGTAGGTGAGATAGTGGTCAACCGCGAGAGCGTATCACTACATAGTATAAAACAGAGTCGGTCTCGCTGTCTGTCTGTCTGTCCCTATGTATGCTTAGATCTTCAAAACTAGGCAACGGATTTTAATGCGATTTTTTAATAGATAAAGTGATTCAAGAGGAAGGTTTATATGTATAATACATGCATAATACTGTAGGAAAACACTGATAATTTTAGAGGTTTCTAATGTAATTTCGTTAATTTAATTTCGTTTCTTTGGCCTTACATTGCAAACGCTGACTGAAGTGTACGAGATAAATCAAAATAATGTACTACAGAATTGTACACCTTAAATAGGTCTACAAAAAGTCCGCGATAGTATATAACAACTTTTTATCTTTTACTTTTCACGGGAAATAATGGCTTATTTACGAAACGATTTTAAGCAATACTGCATTAATCCTTATCCAATTAAGTACCTCAAGTACATTGTGCATTTAATTTAGATCAATATGGCTCTTTACAGCATGTAATTTAGATGAATATTTTCGAAGATATTACAGATTTAAAATGTAGGGACATAGCGGTTGCGGCAGTACTGGCGGGGGGACCGGCGGCGCTAAAGACATTCTGTACTGACATTTAGTATCAGCATTTGCACCCGTGCGAAGCCGGGGCGGGTTGCTAGTCACTAATAAAAAATATATTTGTGTGATTGAGACTTAACAGAACTTTGCGTACCTTTTTTTTTTTCGTGCGGAAATCCCTTCGGATACCCCCCCGCCGGCCAGCGGAGGCGGTTGTGTCGGGCTTGAACCGACTAAAACCGCACGCCGTATCGGGTCTTTAGACGCCGGGGTGTAAGGTTGCCATATCCCTCGTACCCCGGCTGACCCTGGGCTATCTCCGGTTTCGAGATGGCCCCTCGGGTTTGGGAACCACGGTGTCCCCGTCTTGCCCCGGTTTGGGGGAGGGGCGCTAGTCGCCCCACCGTTCCGGCCTGCTTCTGCTTGGGTGATAGGCGGCCTCACCTGCCACCCCCAGGCCTGCGCTCATGGAGGACGGAGGTCGTTAAGCGACCTTCGGCGCCTGAGTCGCCTGCGACGCGCGGCGAGCAAGTTGCGGGCTCGGCGGGTCTGGAGAGTTCTATATCTCTCCCGGGCGCGCTCCGCCATCTCGTTTGCGAGCATTACATGCTCGCAGAAGGAGGTGGCGTCGGCCCACGCGCTCGCACTCCGCACCACCGCAATCATGCTGCCGAGCGAGAGGACTCCCACCCCGATGGCTGCCACGAGGTCACGACTCGGCGCCTCCCACGCCGGGCAGTCCGCCAGCGTGTGCAGCCCTGATTCCTCGCTCGCAAAGCAATGATGGCACTCAGGCGTTGGCTCCTTCCTGATCCGATGCAGGTGGTCCCCGAAGCTCCCCTTCTCAGAGATCACCTGCGTCAGTCGGTAGAACTTTGCGTACCTACGTAGGGGCTTGCATCGGATAATCGAACTATTCATTCCCGATTTCCCGGCGCTACCTGCGAACTTCGGCGGCAGGAATGCGAGGCATCTGCGGCCCCGCCTACACACGGGTATTTCAAGTGCGCGTTCCGAACAAATTCCGCCGTAATGACTGACTCGCATATATTAATTAACTTCGAACTGTACTCGAAGTCTTATCTATGTCAGTGTACAAACGAGACTCATACTCATACTGTCGGATTATAGTTGCCATACCGCAATCATTTTGTACCAGTATAAATGTTTTAACTCCTTTGAAAACCGTAATGTAACGCTAAACATGACACGAGATACTTTGGAGTTTTTCGGTTGCCGCTAGTAATGGAAGCTTTCACTATCTGTGTTTAAGAAGTATGTACGATGAAGAGATTTTTATTGCCAACATCCCTATTAACGCTGGGACAATGATGGTCCAAGGATTGATGTGCAACGCACTTCTGTTCATCTATCAGGCTTTGTAAACCAAAACTCAATTAATGGTCGTGAAGAAGAATAGTTCGTTAATTAAGCGTAGCGAGCCGGAGGCGAGCGAAGCGTCTTTGGTTTCAAAATTGCATTTCAAACAAATGATACTCCTCCGAGACCGTTTGACCGATCTCGACCAAATTTGCCACGGTGATCAAGTAGACATTACTGAGTGTCGTAAGGGGTCGAATGTCCAGATCGGTCTTACCATCGAGGAATAATCACCGAAAAACCAAATCAATGGAAAAAGTCGACCGGTCACATTGACCGGTCGATGTTGGATAGGCAAATCTCGCTACGCTAAGTTTGGGTTGATTGCCAAGCTGGTAACCGTCCTAGTGTTTTGTTCTCTTTTATCGTGTACACTGTGACAGCGAGCCGCGCTAAGGTGTGCGAGGTGGCTCGAGGTCTCGCGTCGTTTCAGAACCACAGACTACGCGTACATTCCGACAGTTTGTTTACAACTGCACACGCCACCGTCGCCGCTGCCGCGTTGTCTCGCGGGCAGCCAGAGCAAACAATATGACGGCGAGCAACTTGTTTAGAGTTTATGTTTTGTTACAATATTAATAGCTCATACCTATTGAATGACTACGATATTTGGTTGATTAACACTATTTTGTGATTCTAATCGATTCAATCGATTGTTATTCGAGTTTGAGAGTACTTTTATTTAAGATGTGCCTGTATAGGATAGTGAAGGATATGCCGAACGCAGCGACGATCACGGTTGGACATTATAATGTTGGCCGGTTGAAATACACATTTTCGCAAATTGCCGATGATATACCTAAATCACATGAACCGTTATAATTTCGTGCTGCGTGAACGAACAACAAACCAATAAACATAACATAATTAGCATTTATTGATAAGAATGTAATAACATGTTGAAATAATGTGACACCTTAAGTTTATTCAGTATGTTATTGTAAGTTGGCTGATGTGTCGACCTTTCTGCATACTCGCAGCCCCGCGCAGAGCGCGACCGCGCGAGGCGGCAGGGACGCAATTACCAACTGTGGCTGACCGCGCCGGGTGTCCGCCGCCGCTGTCGCCGTCAGTTGGAATAGTTTTATTGTTTTCACATTTATTCATATTTTATGACGTCGGGTGTATTTTTTATACGTCACACACTGCTCACTTACAGCGGCGGTTTGTAACGGCGCACCGCAGCGCAGTGTTGGGAAATATTGAACGCAACAAAGTCAATCAAACGTCACAGTAAACAGTGTAATGTCCATTGTTTGGTATGTCTTTATTACAAATGGCAAAGTAACTATCTGTTTGACAGTTGGTTACCTTTGTAAACCTTGGAACCGACGGCAATTAGCGTGTCAACGAATAGTATAGAACACTGTACCCGCATTCGCGACTACCGACTTTGAGTACTAAGTCTAACTAGATAAGGAAGCACTCGTCTATGAGTTGAGTTATTCCATAGGCTCTCGGCTTGGAAGTCGACGGGCTCAGTAGGCCTACCATGAAACGTACATCCGCAATAACGAACTGAAATTTTGGATAATCGGTATCATGAAACGCACTTCTCCCGCAATCGGGCCCAAAGATGGCACGTGACAGTAACCTAAACCCTAACATGAAACGACCCGAAAAACAGCAAAATTCGAAGTTTTGACAGCCAGCACAAAAAAAAATTAAAATTAAAACACGATACTATACGACTTATTTCAAGAGGTCACAAAGTTATCGTAATCCCATACAAAGGAATGTATTTTTAATATGATGATGTATAATAGTTTATTTTAATAGAAATATATTGTAAACGAAAACTTTCTTGATATGTTTGATTCACTCCCGAACATACTTTATGGTCCCGACCGAAAGAACGAAATCCGAAGTTACTTCAAGGTACCTAAATGACACTTCTTTTGTTCGTATTTCAAACGGCCCGTAATTGCGGATGTTCGTTTCATAATAGGGCTACTGATAGACAGTTAAAACGTCAAATGAGCTGCGTTTTAGTTGAGAGAACTTCATAATGTCATAATTATTTCTAGACTGACAAAGTCAAAGATATTATCGGTACTATCCTTACACAGCCCACGCCTACTGAGCACAAAGTTTGTTCTTCGAAGCATTAGTAACTCACTACATGTACGCAACAAATTACAATTCCGAACGCCGTTCTAACTAAATTGCTTTTATTTACTTCAAAATGTATGTTTGAAAAATGATAAATGTTAAATTTCCCGTTACAGTTCAATATACATGTAAGAATTCGTAGATTTCAACACACGTTGAGATGAATGAAAGAGAAAAGGTATTAGGTGGTTATCAGTGTTCGTGGTGTAATTCATAGTTGCGAAGTTCAATATCGCGATGTACGTTACAGCGGAAGTTGACTATTGCGACAGACTTTGTCGCGAATTTTGGTTGCTACTAAAGTGGGTTAGGTTAGAACTGTGACCTCAACAGAGAATTTAACGCCGGAACCACTGGTCTTTTTCTTTTTAGTATAGAACTTTCGCGACAACGTCTGTCGCAGTAGTAAACTTTAGCTGTAACGTACATCGCGATATTGAACTTCGCAACTATGAATTAGACTCCAGTGTTCGTCGTAAAACTCAATAGAGATAGAAATAACTGGTGCGAGGAGTCGCGCCGCGCCGTGCAGCCAGCCTGCACCGTCGGCACAGTACACCAAGGCACCTGTACTGGTTGAAATGATAAATTATATTTCAATTTCGTTTACGTTATTGCAAAACGCCAACAGAATTAGTCATTTATTCGTGCAATGTTCCACTATGAAGTGAAAGGTGTAATATTCGACCTCTCTAAACATCACTTCCACCAAAGAATAATTAATGTCAAGAAAATTCGAATTTATTAATACTTCATATTAATCAAAACTATCAAGTTCTAGCCATTAATATTTTGTTTCAGATAACATAAGTCCTGGTTCCATCTTAAGATTAGTTTAGTATCTTATTAAACATTCATATTACTTCATTTGGAAGACAATACACCAAAGGTGGACTAAAGAGCAAAACTAGATCAGTTTAAGAAGCTCAGTGCAATCTGCACTGTCAGACACTAGCTACCAACTCGGGACTGCAACGTCGAGAAGCCGTTGTGCACATTACATCGCTAAATGCAGAACATTGTCTTCCACGGTTCGCGACAGAGCTGAATGCAACAATAGTTAATTGTTTGTTAGTCCAGCTAAAGGTTTTCTACGGGGTATTGGGAGTCAGAGTATTTATACGGGGCTGTTTTTTGATTAGAGCAGTTTCCCAAGATATTTGCGAGTACTTAATATCGACAGCCACAGAAATAGCCCCGGCTCTATTCAGGAGACTTTGTAATCCATCACATAGCATAAACTCACGCCTATGTCCCCGAAGGGGTAGGCAGAGGTGCTAGCACCCACATTTCGCCAGTTTATGTTTAGGTCCCAATGTAATAGGTGGCGAGCCTATTGCCATTAACCGGGCACTTATAAACCTGCGATAAATACACACATAACTGCGAAAAGTCATTGGTGTGTGCCATGGTAATACCTGGGATCGAATCCGAGACCTCGTCTCAGCAGTCTTTTACCCATACCACTAGGCTACCGCGGATTTTTTGATTTGTAATCGATCACTCATATTATAAATCAATCGTCTCTATAATGTCATCTCCTGTGTATGAGCACGGGGAGAGAACGGCTTCAGACATTGGTCTGAAATTGTAATACTTGTTAGGAGGTGTTGGATACATTGGTATCCAACACCTCCTAACAAGTATTACAATTTCTGACAATCTCTTTCTGCAAGGAAAGTATGAACTACTTGAGCCTTACACTGTGTTCTCTGGTCCATCCGCATAGATCACCCACTATACTGTTGTAATGACTTTGTGTCGTGACTATTCGAAGCAATCCAAGTGCTTAGACGTCGCATACTAGTTATTCGATCCACGTTTCGAATGTAATAAATTCACGGTTTCCTTAATACTATATTATACAATCACAATACATAGACCGTATATCATTTGTTTATTTTATAATACTCATTGATTATATAAATCAATTCGCCCATCAAAGTCCTGCTGGACACAGGCTCTCCCATTATACGCCATAGCACCCGATCCTCCGCCTTGCGCATGCAGTCTATCCCAGCCACCTTTTACAGGACATCCTACCTTCCGTTTGCCGACTCGCGGTCTCCACTCTACTCTCTCTCCTCGTTTGTTCCAACGGCCATGGATCCTTCAGCAGATATGGCCAGCCCATTGCAACTTCAGCTTGCTTATTTTTCGAGCTATTTCGATGTCTAGTTCTTTGCCAGATGACCTCAGACTCCAAAGCACAAACTTTGGATGCAGCTGGACATTGCTTTGAGAATGATAATGGTACCAAAGGATCTAGCAGTGCAAAATCGTGTTAGACAAGCCCATCCAGTTGTATACCTAGTCCAGTTAGATATCATACTGTGTTTATAACGAGAACGGTGTTCTGATCCCCACAGACCGCTGCTGTCGCTATATATTACCCGCTGTAACCGCCCCAGCCGGCGCCTACGCGCATCATTATAATAATATAACAAGCGGCTTCTGCCGACAATATTGAGCGCTCACGTGTAACGCGATATTAAGGAACCGGTCGTTCTCTTTATCTCGACTTGCCTTCAGGTGACAAATGTGCGGCCGCCGATAACGTTTACGTAACGTTCCTCACTCGCGCTCCCTCCCTCCCTCCGTACCTCTGTATTTCCTTACCGCCGGCGACGTACCCTCATTTCATATATTTTCAGAATGATATCGAATGATATCGGGTAACTCCCCTCTACTCCAATCTTAATTGTCAATTTCCAAGCCGATAATACGATAAATAAAATCACTTGGTTAGGCCATATTTTAACTTCGTTTTGATTTGAGTAAAATAACTGTTTTACGGCCTCTGTGGCGTAGGGGCAGTGCATTCGACTGCTACTACAGGGGGCGCGGGTTCGATTCCCGCTCAGTGCAAATATTTTTATGAATGAATACGTCTATTTGCATTAATCTGGGTGTTTCTATATATAATATGTATGTATTTACAAAAAAAAAGCATGTAAGTATTTTTATACGCATTCTGGAACCCATAACACAAGCTAGTTAAACTATGCTTACTTTGGGTCTAGAAAGCGCTGTGTAGAATGTCGTAGAATACTTATCTGTTTAGCTCACAGGCGAAGTCGGGCGGCTCCTGAGTCTCTTGATTAGGGTAACTTATTTAATATTGATGTAGGAATGTTGTGATTTGAAGTAGAACCTCATTACCGAGTGTAAACAGCCGAACGTCGCTGAACGCATTTGTTATTGGAGTGTTATATGAGTGATAGGCGTGTTCCTAATTAATGAACACCGGTTACATGAAAAGCAAACGAGCAATGTGTATGTGTGTGTGTGTGTGTACTAGGAGCACAAGTTGTACGTGTGCATTGGAAGGCGACCGACGAGGGCCTCGTTTAAAGTTTAATGCTGTTGAAACTTCAAGCTTACCAACTTTTCATTCTTGAGTTCAACTGATTATTCTTCTGAATACTTTGAAACATGACCTGAACAGCGCACGACACGACTTGAAGCGGTGCGGCGCTGCACGGCACAGTGCGGCGCGATCAAACACACCTAATTAAGCATTCACTCACACGAACCACCCCCGGCAATATAACCGTCGCCTCTTATCTGCACGGCTCTTCAAGTAATAAGTACGTACTTACAGCAACGAACATTTTCTCGTGAAATCGTACCGCAATAAACATTCCTCAAATCGCATCTCACGTTTCACCGAGCTACTTGTGGGTGCGAGCCTGATAACTGCAAGCGTAAACAGTTTACTTACCGAACTTCGGGGCAAACTTTACGGCCTCCGAGGCTCGTGGAAGTTGATCGAAAGAAGTTTATAGTGCAGCCACCTATCGCCCAGTGCGAGACGCCAGCGCGGACACGGCCGACCGAGTTCACTGCGACTGTACTATGACCGAGTTCACTGCGACTGTACTATGACCGAGTTCACTGCGACTGTACTATGACCGAGTTCACTGCGACTGTACTATGACCGAGTTCACTGCGACTGTACTATGACCGAGTTCACTGCGACTGTACTATGACCGAGTTCACTGCGACTGTACTATGACCGAGTTCACTGCGACTGTACTATGACCGAGTTCACTGCGACTGTACTATGACCGAGTTCACTGCGACTGTACTATGACCGAGTTCACTGCGACTGTACTATGACCGAGTTCACTGCGACTGTACTATGACCGAGTTCACTGCGACTGTACTATGACCGAGTTCACTGCGACTGTACTATGAATAGCATTTTGTTATTTTATTACATTAAAGTACTGTAAGTGTTTAAGTGTGTAACGGGCCGGCTGAGGTGATGATTTAGATATAGAAATATGTTACAAAAAAATTCATTCTGCCCGATTCCTTAATATGTTAGCGTGATGATATTCACTAAGAAATGTTTATGCGTCTCTAATCAAATATCTTTTATACGTGTGTAACTCTATGGAGATTCGAGATTTTACATTTTACTGCTCATTCCCTTTGAAAGTACAGCGTGATGAATTATAATCCGGATTTTGAACATGTCAAAGTTTTGCTGAACCACAAAATTTCGTAAAGATCTACCTTGTTATAATAAAGTTGTCATCAATAATAATTAAGACCAACTTTGCATTACTGCTCTTATCATACTTAAAATAGCGTGATATAGAGTGTATGGCCATGCGAAGAGAATGTTCATGCAATTTTTCAGCCAAATCTGTTCAGTGGTTTTCAAGTGATGCTAGGACATCGTGAATTAAAAGCAGACAAACTGACAAACAGACAAACGGACAAACTGACAAACAGACAAACAGACACACAGACACACAGACACACAGACACACAGGCACACAGACACACAGACACACAGACACACAGACACACAGACACACAGACTCACAGACTCACAGACACACAGATACACAGATACACAGACACACAGACACACAGACAAACAGATAAATAGACGAACAGACGAACAGACAGAAATTCCAAAAATCACATTTTCGGCATCGGTATCGCTCCTAAAACACACATCAATAATAATTTTTTGGAAAAATTATTCAATGTACGGTTATCACCTCGCTGCGATTTTATTATAAGTATAGATTATTGCTTACAATCATAATAATTACAGGGTTCAGTAAGTGCTGTACTAACGTCCAACCGTATACATATCTGATTTGTGGCTCTGTTTGGCCCGTTGTTATAGTTCCGTGGCCGAAAAGCGAGCGCGGCGGTGTGCCGTCCTGGGTTCACGCCGCAATAAGTCATTAATCAGACGTCAAGTGCAGCTCGAAACGCGCGACGCCGGTCGTGGGGCTGCATCGCCCAACTATGGGCCGCATTCATGAGTTTTCTTGGAGTTAATCGCTTCACCGCGAGCCGCCGGCGCGCCCCGCAGTAAACACAGCCGCACTGCACTTCGACACAGCCGCTATTCATACTGCATTCATTAAATCATTTACTCCCGCTTAATGTTTTAAGTAAATGCCAGTATGACGTGTTTAACTGGATCTTTAAACACAGCTCATTCGTCTCATCTTTGAAATGGAATATACATTTTCCAGTTCTAGAAATATATTCGCAAGTTAATGTCTAAGCATACTAAATACAAAGGTACTCAGCCTTATATACGAGAACACTATACAATACAAGTTCTCCCTAAAAGTGTGGGTTAGTCGCCTTCGGCAGCGACAGAGACATAACATAGATCACGTTAAAAGGTTTTAAAGTATTCAGTACGCGGCACTTGAACCGCCACTCGTCTTTCTCTTTACAGCCGTATTAATGTGTGGCGCGGTGGGCCTCGATGAAACGCTTGGCAAACTGAATTCTCACACGTTTACTACCTTTGAGATATTACCTTTAGAGAGGTGTTTCCCGGGTGAACAGCAAGAAGTTCCATCTTCGGGCTCCGATCGACTCCCCCGGATGCCTACATGTTACATACAAATCCGTATTCAGGAGTAGGTACACCGAACTACACAGGAAGCATTAGATACATTATTGATTCAGTGGGAATCAGTTCAATTGCGGCGGAGGATAGCTTAATAAACGTGTAATGGAATAGTTTATGTGCATACAGTGAACTACACAACGTTCTCTTACCAGTTTGATCCTTACACCTGCCACTGAGGAGCATGCAGCCCGTCGCGCGTCGACGGAGAGCGCCCACCACAGCCCAGTGTGCTACAACAAGGGGAGGCCAAGGTCGGGCGGACATTCCACCACGTGAGCGTTTGTTGAAGGCTGTTTGGTTCCAAGCACGCGGTACACGAGTTATCGTGGTGTCACCGGGCGCCATGAAAATTCCCTATGGGGAGGACACCGTGCGGTTTTAGTCGAGACACGACATAACCACCCCCGCTGGCCGGCGGGGGGGTATCCGAAGGGATTTCCGCACGTTAAAAAAAAAAAAAGAAAAAAAAAAAAGGGTACAACTAGTCATTTTGATATTTAAAAATCGGTCTTGCATGGGTGATGTATAGTGCTTTAAATAAAGTGGTAGAGTCAAATAACCTCTAGGTAATTCGATGGTTACAAAAGTTTCAAAACACTGCCTCACTGTCGGAAGGACAAAATTATATTTTCTCTGCGGCGATACAACATCCACTTTAAGAGCTCAGCAGACAATTTTCATAGCAGAACACACACACATACACACTCACACTCGAACCTATTTTGGTTTTAAACTTCTCAATTAATTTGTACATTAGTAATTGCTTCGATTTGGGTGGCTCAAGATAATTTATTCATCAGAGCACTTAGACAGAAAAAGCAAACAGATACACAGAGTAGTTACTTTGTTTTTACAACATCGATACCCGCAATTAACTGATTCGCGTATCGATAAAACTTAGTTAGCAGTTGTTCGAACACAGCCTCGGGTGTTATTCGTTCAGAAACCTTCGCATATATTAACACCTACTAGTGGCTCTGTACGACTCGTTTGAAAAGGAATACAAAAATACTTTGTCTGGATTCTTTTTTGTGAAACTCAGCACACTGCACGGCTTAACAACATTGAAATTATATATGGTTTGTAAGCAGTCTCCGAGCAAGTATACATTACATTTACTTTGAGTTCATGTGAATCAGAGAGTACATCGGATTGAGCTTGAGGTTGCGGGTACGAACTCCGACCATTGAAGTACCTATGTGAACCTACTCTTACAACTAGTAATTTAGCTTAGCTGGAGCTGGAGAGCTTGACGGGAATGCTATTAATTTTGGAAACTGGTACTCAAGAAAGGATACAATATGTGTATAACAGTAATAATATTCCTCGAACTTATTGAAGTTTAGCCATTGGGCTAGCAGCTAATCATCACTACTTGAATAGTAATAGTGGCAGGAAAGTATCTAGTGTTTTTCTTTTTCTATTAAGGCGCCAAGATGTTGGTCGACCTGATACCAAGCGGCTACAGCGACCTGTGGGATACACCAATGTTAGGCTAGCAACACTGGAGGTTCTACTCACTCATTGTGAACTGCAGGTGAGAGGGAGAAAAAGTGAAACTGGTACCTTTTTTTTTGTGCGGACATCACAAATGTCATGTTATGTCGGGCTTGAACCGACTAAAACCGCACGCCGTCTCGGGTCTACAGACTGAGTGTAAAGGCCGAGGCCGGGGTGTAAAGTTACCCCGACTAACCCTGGGCCATCTCCGGTTTCGAAATGGCCCCCTCGGGAGTGTAGCTGGTACCTAGAATAAAACAACGATGCGTATGAGCAGACTATATTGTGCTCCTAAGACCTCTCCTTTTTTTCATGATGAACGTTTTGCTTCGCCAAAAGGTACACTCTCATTATTTCAATTTGAATATGTAGCAGGGAAAAGTCGCAATAAAATACTTCAATACTCAAAATAATTATCTTTAAAAAAAAAACAAATATCCTTAGTAGGTGGAGTGGTGTTGTATTCGACAGAGCAACACAATATGCACAATATGCACAATATGCACAATATGCATAATACTGGGTTCCTGCGCCACTACAGCCGCGTGACACGGTCGGACAACAATCACATTGTAGCTTCCAGAAAAAATCGCTTTCCTATCCTTTGACACTGTAGGTAAACGATGAAAGTTCAATTCCAAATCAATTTAAAATTGAAGGGAGCGTTCGACTGCTAGGCCGTTGAATAGACTACTATAATAAATAGGTTACTAATAGACTACTTACTAATAGACTACGCATCACGAGTGTTTTCGGAAACCCCTCCATCTGAGCTAAATTGCTTGTGCTATGAGTAGGTACACCGTAATAATTTACTGGGTGGGGTCCGAACCCTGAACTTCACGATCAAACTTAGCCAATACACTACCCGCCATACTCAATTGAAGGTTTATAATTACGAGTTGAAGTTTTATCGTGAATTCTTTTCGATTTCTTTTATATATTGGCTGGCTAGTATTTCTTAGTTTTACAAGAAAAATATAGGCTAAGTAGATTTTTTTCATCATGAATCAATGAGTTGTAGCGCCTTGTGCAATACTTCTGGTACAGTACATCTTGTACAGTACTTTACAAATTGACTATATTTAACTTTTGGCCGCGACGTTATCGGACAGCCACCGAGTCGTAGTTCCGATTATTAAGTTCAACGAGTAGGCGGACAGGCAGCTACCTCGTCGATAGGGCACAGCGCCGCCCGCTGAGCCCACGGCACGCTCATTAGAACATGATGCAGTACTCAACAATATCATTCTATGAACTAAAAGTGACAGGACTAGCTCACAGATATAGATAGTTTTTTTATGCTAATTTCGTTTGACCTTTAAACACCCTTGGCAGCAAATATTAATAATATTTAATAATATTTTTTTTTTTTTTTTTTTCTTCACCAATAAACATTTACATAAAATATATTTGTTGAGGACTTCTTTTAAGTAAAAAGATACCTGTGTCAGAAGACCTCCTCTTCTCATATCCAGATACATCACAAAATAGTAGTTTATTAGGTATGTAGGTACATGTCACTATTATTTACTAATTATTCTGTAAGTAGGTACATTTTCTTTGAACTATTGGTCTATTTTAACTGATATGCAAAATATTATTTAGTTTAAATTATATTAGAACATTATGAATACAATAGAATATAGAAATTGAGTTAGTGTGTTTGATGCGCTCATGATGTCTAAATGTTTGTATGAGTGTGTTTGTGTATTTATGTCTGAAGTGTGCGTGCATGTATCGTGTATGTGTTGGCTCCATTTGAGAACATTGAATAAAAGAGTTGAGTTGGTCACGTTCACATATATGTACTAGTATTATTTCATTATAAGGTTACATTAAAAAATAGCAGCACTACATTATCAAATTTTATGTCAATGGATGAAGACTTGCTTCCGTTTCCGCATAGTCAAGACTCAGCAGCCATAGTGTGAGTGATTTTTTACAGTCATAATAGTTTTGTTCACAGATTGACAGTTTTTTATTCACCGTGTCATACAGAAAACGCAAGGCATGCGTTTGAAACCATTGGTAGAAGCGTTGGTTTAAAACTTGTTTGAAACCGTCTAGTCGCTTGTTTAAAACCTCGCAAACGGCAATCACGTTACAATGGCGAGCGCAGGCAGACGCACGCGACGACAATGTTCTCAAAATGATACGAGAAGAAAAAGAACGAGAAGTAGTTACAGAACTTCTCGGAGACTTGCCCTGCCTTTGGGACTTAACATGCGAGTCGTACAAAGACCCGACTCAGAAAAAATATATTTTTATTTTTCTATTTAATTAAGTTCGTATGACTAAGGGTTAATCTCTCCTTTAACCATCGCTTCATCCATTTTTTTTTTCTTCATTGCACACAAAAGAGCAAGACACACCCCAACTCTTTGTTCTTTAGATAGGTAAGGCGCCATGACATTGTTGCAGTGAATATACGGTGCGAGCGTAGAGACGTCCTATTCACGCAACGTTCTATAAAACACTGATGGTTTTAAACATGTTTTAAACCGTGTAGCCGGCAAAGCGCAAATCTGTTTTTTCTGTTTCAAACCGCCGTTTAAAACCGTGTAGTACATGCTTCAGAGCGAATTATCACTCGCGGAGAGGGTAGGTGAGGGGCGGCGTATCGTCGATAAGCACCTCTTTATGCATGCAGGAGAGGGCCACCTCGCGCCCTAGATATTGGGCTGTAAATCACCGCCGTAAACTCTCACTTGTAAAATTCGGTAATGCAGAGCCAAGTGGCGTCGCAACTACGTAAATACGTAAGCCTCAGGAGCATGCCGCTCGCACCGCTGCGCTCCGCACCGCACGGGTCGCAACGCTCTGCACTCTAATTAATTTACGAGCGGCTTCGAGCGCCGAATAAATAAGAAATATTTGAACAATTTATATTTCATAAAAAGCGTGATGCGAACAGCCGGTTTTATCGGTATTGCTATATAAATTTAAACGAAAAATGTTTCAAGTAGCCCCTAGCGCGGGGCTCACGTCAGCCTGCGAGCGTTTTATTACTGCTGATAAGTACACGTTACACAGTACTAATAACAATCACTTCTGTTGTAACTTGTCACGAATAACGTAAACGAACAACGCAAGCGATAACGACTCCGCGCAAAGCGAACCCAGTTTATTGAATGAATCGTTTATAAAAGTAAAAGTGAATTATTTGAGAGTAGGTTTAAAACGGTCTGAAGTCGGGGGCCTATGATGACACGAGGCGCTACAATTTCTTTGGGCATTGCAAATCAATCTCGCTGGTCACAATGGCAATGACACACGCCCGTCTGTGCGCGGCGGTTCGATCAATCAATGAGCCTTTATCAACGAATGTGAGTAGATGTGATTTTTATATGTGGACAATTTTACTTATGTATGTATATATGCAGGTTTATGTGGATAAAAGCTAAAGAGGTCGTATTAAAATGAAAAATGTTTCAGAGTGTAACGATTTAATTGTGCTTACGTATATGGATACGTACAGCAGTAGTTCAGTCAATGTGTAGAGGATGTGTCACAAGTCCGTTGCGGGACGTGGCTCGAGCGCGCCAGCCGCGGCCGATGGTAACATTATCTACGTAGGCACTAGCATCAGCCGCGGAGCTGCAGCGAGCGCCAGCACACGCCTGTGTCTCGCCGTCAGCACACTCGAATATTTACCTGTCTTGTGCGTTTACGATTCAGATTCAATTTTATATTGACAACTACTCCGCAAACAAATCCCTAATCACATAACACTGCATCACTATGTCAGCGCCGTAGCCAGTATAAATAAGAAATAAACACGTTTTATGTTTGTATCAATTACTCCGAGCCCAGCCGCCGCCCCGCCCGCGCCTCCGGACGCACATTTACAAATTTAAGTAAACGGGTAACACGTGCTAAGCATGAAGTTCCCACGGTCACATACGTATGTTTTTTTCTGAACCTGAGGATCCCTGAAGAAAACATGACAAACATCGATTCTTATTTCAACCGTATTTGGTTGAGTACCATGACTGTGCCATCAAACTTCCATGTATACCGTAGGAATTGGTGGTTTGTAGGTCAAGGGGAATTTATACGTAGGTGTTATTTGTCTTGATATCATCATCATCATCACCATCATCATCAACCTATGCTAGTCTACTGCTCATAGGTCTACCCTAAGGAGCGCCATAGCGCCCTGTCTTCGACTTGCCGCATTCAGATATCATGCCAACGTTTAATCTTCAATTTAATCATTTGCAAGGATACAAGTACAGGTGTGTTTTAGTAAATGTCAAAATATTTTTAAGTTCTTGACAGAAATGGTAAGAAGAATGGGTACCACCGTGCACGATTGCGAAAAACCCTCCATAGTAATCCAATTTCGGTTTGATTGCGTTCAGGGGTCAGCAAGTGCATAGCCGGGCAGGGGGATTGTGGTCGCAGCAGTAGTGGGACGGGTGTGTGTCACGCGGTGCTGTGACGACAATCCTCTTCTGATGAGGCCGTCAAGCTGAGTGCCACCATTGTTAACATGGTTCGTGTATGTAATGGTGACCCTCTTTCCTGAGACTTTACCTTCAGCTTACCATCAGGCGAGGTGAAGTCAAATTGACGTGTCCTAAATATAAAAAAAAACAGAGTCTTGAGTCTCGTTGAGTCACACATGACACGCCGTCAGCCGGCAATGCGTGCTGGTAATAAGGATTTCCTAACGGGTTGCAGGTAACAAGGCAACCTGTCAGTTTAAATTATTTACAAATGGTTTCTTTATTAATCTTT
Source organism: Cybosia mesomella (assembly GCA_946251805.1). Taxonomy (NCBI): domain Eukaryota; kingdom Metazoa; phylum Arthropoda; class Insecta; order Lepidoptera; family Erebidae; genus Cybosia; species Cybosia mesomella. The sequence continues at coordinate 36,756,579 of OX276396.1, read as the reverse complement.
AAGCTTTCATGGCCGGCGTTGCATGTAGAATATACTGCTTCCGGTCTATTTGGCCGTGGTCCATAGGAAACTTGTGTTCCAAACGTTTTGTGGATCATTGCGGTCGACATCTTCAGTGGTCTACTAACTCTCCTCGGCGGTGACTTCTCTGCGACTGCTGTAATGACGTTTGGAACACAAGTTTCCTATGGACCACTGCCAAACAACCCTGAAGCAGTATATTCTACAAGTATCTTTATTATTTCTGAACAATTAACAATTATCGTCATCAACAAGATAACAATCAATATAGTTAGAGAGATTGAAAGTTATAACGGTGAAATTGACATAATTATTAGCATAGGTAGTAAATTCTCAGGACCAAATACAAATATCATCTTTTAATATCCTATATATATTTGATACTTATACTCGCAAAACAATGTTTTTATCATTGACGGCCCGCGGCGACCCCCGCCACCCTCTGCCCCCACCCCCTGAAGAAACAACACTTCCTAAGGTTAAACCAATACGTATAGCTCGTACACTTCAATATTATTAACCAAAAATATTTTGCTAGCAAAGTGATTATCAAACATAATATATGTCGTTTGGAGTTTTTATTTTACTTCATGAAACTTTTTTTTAAATCACATAACATAACTTCACTTTCCCTGAAGGGGTAGGCAGGGGTGTATTACACACCCACGATTCGCCAGTTATGTTAACGTCCCAATGTAATAGGGGGCGAGCCTACTGCCATCTACCGGGCTCATTATTAAGCGACCGATAATTAACATTTATTAATGCACACATAACTACGAAAAGTCAGTGGTGTGTGCCCGGGGCGACTGGGGATGGAACTCGAGGCCTCGTCTCAGCAGTCCGTTACGTACGCCACTAGGCTATGGCCGCTTTTTAAATCACAATCCTAAATAATCATAATATAGACGGGACCTTCGAGGATGTACGGAAGTAATTTATAAAAAAACAATTTTTTCAAGAACGTTCAATTAAGTAAATATAATAGCCCATATTCTTGGTCTGGAGGCAACGTTTCTGAGTAGACCCCGTCACGGAGCGCCCGCAGGCACCCAGTGCCGGGACGAGCACACGCTCGTTATGTTAACGGCTGAACCGAACATGCGTAGTGGACACGCTGACGCTTAATTGGGCGCTCCCTAAACGTTATCAAGTGTCATAAAGTGCGTGCGGATGCCTCCGCCGCCGCTCCGCTCCGCTCCGCTCCGCTCAGCGCGGGCTAATTAATGTTCCGTAATATCGCTGACAGACGATCGAGGCTTCGCCGGACGTGGGCCGGGACGCCGGCCGACACCGGCCCGTTAGACGAACTGCCGTTATTAGATACTGATATCAGATAATGTCTTATATCCAAGGACAGCCGCACACTACTGCAGAATTATCTGTGACTACCGTTATTATAATGTTAAATATGAAAAAATAGCGTATATAACGTATAACGTGATAAGGTTCGATTAGACTTTGATGGAATTGATTATTGCGCGTGTTCCACAAGCCAGGAGCAGACCTGGAACGTAGGAGTGGAATTAAATTTCTGCTATTCCATCCCATGGATAAGTTGTATAACAATTCAAATTCTTTTCATACAGTAGTGACAATGACGCCAGTGTGCCCCCCCCCCCTCCCTCCTTTAGTCGATCGGCCCACTTGTAAGGCGAACAAATAACTTTCTAGTTTATATTGACTTACGACGCGTGAAATATAAAAATATGCTAGATTTCTTACCAGTGGATGCTATCACCCTTGTCTCTTTGTTGCTCACCCTAATATTCTCCCTCCCCCCTTACCCTCTATAGGTAACCGTCTACCATCAGGTAACCCGTGTACTCTTTTCTACCTTAGAAGTCAGCGATATCATGTAATAGGGTTGTTCAAGCCCCTTGGATAGCATCAGCTATCGAGCAATATAGTGTTAAATACTTCTGCTGAGTTCCCAGGCGAGCTGCAAGCGAAATGCAGAGGCTTCATACATAACTGTCATAGTCCGTAAACACCTCCACTTATCTAGCGACCGCGATGTCCTCAAAACTTTCACAAAGACGGCACTTTATCAAGCTACCCGCATCCGTAGCATCTTCGTAGATACGCTACGTCGTAGCAGCGCTACGGCGAACCTTTTTGTTGCGGCTTTTATGGACCCTTTGATCCTGTTTATAGTGTAACTAAGGAACGATAAGCGCCTTCGTACACTAAATCAACATTGATTTTCTATTTTACGAGGATACGAGCCCGACTCGCGATACACAAAGTAGGGACCATTTGTACCAGCGCGGCGCTGTGTGAGTATATTGTATTCGAACATAGAATATTACCTTAGCTGTTCGGACAAATAGGTTTTCCGTAATGTATTTCTTTAGTTGAAGGATTTATGACAGGATTTGAATCAACGACAGTCTCATACTGTGAGAATTTGTAGAATTTGTGAAGTTGTACTCTGCCAGATCGAACATGCTTAAGAAACTGTTTTTTTTTACGGCCGACCGTAAAGTACAACCCTCTCACTTTATCGATGTTAAGTAGCAGTATGCTGCAATCTTCGGTTTCTCGATCCCTTTCCTATTTTTCCTTAATTCTTCAAGAACCAAGTGCACCAAAAATGTCATTTGTGGTGCACTTGGTTCTTGATGGAATTGTTTGCACCGTGCGAGGGTGATACCTCAGCCTTGCACGTGTTGTCCTGTATAGGAAAGGAGAGGGTGGAACTATTGGAAGAGCTCACCAGAACACTCGCCATAGTGGTAATATACTGCCAAAGAGGCAGTATATTTTATTTTACGGCCTCCGTGGCGTAGCGGCAGCGCATTCGACGGCTACGACAGGGGGCGCAGGTTTGATTCCCGCTCAGTGCAAATATTTGTATGCATGAATATGTCTATTTGCATTGGCCAGGGTGTTTCTATGTATAATATGTATGTATTAACAAAAAAATATTATATAACTATGTTTATCTGCTTTCTACTATAACACAAGCTAGTTAAACTATGCTTACTTTGGGTCTAGAGAGCGCTGTGTAGAATGTCGTAGAATATTTATTTATTTATCTCTACGCAACTGCAAGGGCTCGAGGGTGTTGGTGACCTCAGGACTCCCAACAACACGGACCGCGCGTCGCTGCAACCTGTCGAGAGCATCTAGTAAGTACTGAGTTGAACCATCCCAGAGATGAGAGCAGTTTTCCACTCTAGAACGAATTTGTGTCTTGTATAGAAGACACCGCTGCTTCGGCGTGAAAAACCGTCTCACCTTGTTCAGGACTCCGAGTTAACGCGAGGCCGTTTTGATGATGCTCTCGATGTAGTTTTTGTGGTTCAGTTTGCAGCGAACATCGTTATCGAGTATATGTAGGTTGTCCTGCAGTGGCAGGGGCGTGTCTCGAAGAAACGGGAGGGGAAGGAAAGGAGACACATTTCCTGTAAACGCACATGCCTGCATTGTTTTGGCATTGAACTCGACCAGGTTCTCAGAGCCCCATTGGGAAATGTGATTCAAGACCCGGTCAAACTAACTGACAAGAAGCAGGACCGCGTGACAAAGCTCGGTCATCTATAAATATGAGGCATGGTGGAACGGCCCCCGCACCCTACAGAATATGGTCGCCGAGTCCCCCGCTGGTCGCCAACCGACACGACGAACCACATCGGGATTATGCGCGACCTGGTGGGGCAGCCTTCCGGGGTGGTTAGCCCTAGTCGGGCTTCTGTACTATGCCACGGGCGGCCAGCGGCATCACTGTTTCTACAGTCTCCCTATCCAGCGGGTCGACCTGCACCATCCCCAATAGTCTACACCAATACCCACTGGTCCAACAAGTGCTGCGACAACCATCACCTGAACCTTGAATGCAATCCAACCTCGGTTGGATTACTATGGAGGGTTTTTTGAAACATAGCACCAAGCCGGTCCAAAACTGATGCAACTTTGTGCCATTAAATTGTGCCACCTTGTGATCTATCCAGAAATCCACATTCTAACCTCACCTCCACGAGTTGGATTGCTCGGAGTCGAGCATCCATACGGTGGTATCAACATACCTATACGTCTACTTCAAACAATAGCTCCAAAGATTCGGATCTCAAATGGTTTTGGACCAAAGTGATGTTATATCTGATAACGTTAAATGTAATGGGTTTTAGTCGATTCGTACTTCATACGTAAGTCATTAAATTTAATTATTTCAAATGTTGCCATATCTCGCATCTATGATGTCTAATGAACGGTTTTGGAATTAAATTCACCCGAATACTTGTATGTGATATGAGATGGACCTCTCTGAATCACACAAATATTATCGCCTAGTGTGGTGATCGAGCTCGCACCGGTGCACTCCGGAACATCTCGCAAAGTAATAGTAATAAAATAGAAACTCATCAGCATCGTAGCGCCGCCTGCGGGCGCACTCGATGTTGTCTCTCGGCACCCGGGTTCGCTTGCTTCTTCTTCTCCTTTTGATATCGCTTATACGTATGAGCAGCCACTGCCCTCCTATCCCGACCCTGAGAAGAATGCCTGCATCGGAGCCTCAATCTGCAGTTGTACCAGTGGTGAGGTTATTTTGACCCCAAAGGTGTTCGTGGGGCCCCATACACCTGCTATACATGTAGACCCCTCTTTAGAAAACTTATACTTCGTTGAAGAATTCACGTCCTTGTCCATTCAATTAATACAAGTATTGCTACTTGTTCATTCAAGAAATATCTCACACATAATTCCTCTACTTATTGTCGAGCTATTAGCTTACAGTGTTAATCCGGACACAGACAATAAAAATTGAGATTTCAAAGCCCGCATTAGTAGACTATCCACAACTCATTCTCGTTTGCCTTATTATAACTTTTCTACTGGAAGTACAGCTCCGAGCCTCTACATTTATCAGCAAGCACGATGACCGCCTCACCCCAGCCATCCAGAACCTTTTTTTTAATACAATAACACACGCCTGTATCCCCGAAGGGGTAGGCAGAGGTGTAATACACACCCACGGTTCGCCATCATAATCGCCATAATCAGATCACATGCATTGCCATTCCACCACGCAACATGCGTTCTCACCATCATAACCATACACTTTCCTTACGCAGTATAGGAGTTAATTGAGATTTTTCTAACAAGGACAAATTCAAGGAGAATTATATTAGATAAGTTACAAACTGCTAAGAACCTTAGACAAGCATCTAATGGTTTGAAACAACATGTGCTTTCGCCTTTAAACAAAGCTTATTCGTGTTACTGGGGTGCGATTCCAGAGGTTTCTAAACGTTTATGGAACGTAATGGATATAATAAAACCGACCAAAATGTTATTTTTATAAACTAATAGATGAGAAAATCGAGAGGAGACATTCGTTTTGTAATAATAATTTGTAAAACAGTTCACATGGGAAATACCTACGAGCGTACCAGATGGTTTCGTCAGCTTGTGATCGATGCGTGACGTGGCCCGTAATCCTCTTAGAAAAATATCACATCTAGAGCGAGCGGTGTTATTATGTTGGAAGTAAACAATTTGTATTTATTTTACTGTTAAACAAACTAAATCAGTGTTAATAAGAAGAGGACCAGCTCGCGGGGCGCAGCCTGTCACAAACTTGGCGAATATTTATGTCACGTAGGTGATCGAAACAATGGGCTTATTAGAGGCCCAAATTGTAAAGTGAGAGGGGAGTGAAACGGGAGAGGCGTCAGGCGACGCGACGGGGGGGCGGAGATGCTCACCGTGGTGAAAACTCGTTTGAATGCACCGCGCGGACACGATTCGTTAAGAATCCTCACACTTACAACAGCTGACTAATGAACTAATCAGATTATAACAAAATACGAGTCGTAATAATTATCCGCACGGCCGCGAATTGTCACGAATTTGATGCGCCGGCGCCGGACGCGCGGCCGTGAGCGACTCCAACAACAGCTATACGCACATCGCTGCTTGTTCACCTCACGATTGACTATCGCCGACTTTGGATGATGATTAATTTCAGTGGTGAAATCTTGATATATGATACATCATTGGATTGTTTTATGTAATTTTAGATGTCGCCGTTCTTCGTTCTCTATATTCCACGACTTTGCTATTTAGTTTTAATGTGGTCGCAAAACGATTAAAGTTACATAGCCAATACACACCCCGACGGCAGATGAAAAATTGGTTGTACTCGACCACACGATTATGCGGCGCGCCGGCTATTGCCTGCTGCGCCCACCGTTCGGCTGCAACTCGAGTTATGGCGATGACAACTAATTCGCTAAGTCGCGGCGGAACCCCCGGAGGGGGCGCGTTGGCGGCGAGTGGTTCCCGACAACGGACTATAGCTGACCATCTGCTAAGTACAGGGTGGCGTGGCCGGCTGACACCACCTACAGATTAAACTTGTGGCCACAGGCTATGCCATTACGAGCCACGATCCTACCATAGATATTGAGTTAGGCACAGTGGTGTGCGCTGTAACGGCACGTGTGTATGGCTCTTTGGCTTGACGCCGTACTTCAGGAACCATAAATTCGGTTTTCCTAAAAAATATTTGTTGTTTATAAGCATTGTATAGACTGTTGTCTCGTGTGAATATTTTCAGCATGTCCCAAGCGTGTTGATCAGAAAAGATTCACTGCTAGATTTATATTGTATTTTACACAACACATAATAGATTTAGATTTAGATTTAGATACTCTTTATTGCACACCAAACATAGAATATATACGATGGATACATACATGTTAGAAAGTTGTACAATGGGCGGTCTTATCGCGGTCTGCGATCTCTTCCAGACAACCAGTGTATGGACTATACTGCCAGTATTCAGGGTAGTTTGCGGTGTACACTAAATCATAATAATTTAATATTTTATCTAGTATAGTATTTAGAAAACGGAAGTGAAGAAGACTAAGAGATTATATTATTTCATTTAATAAGTACCTGCCTATATATACACATACATACATAAAATATATACCATAAATAAACATACATATACATACCATAGCTACATATATACACACCTAAGTCAAATATATATTATAAATAAATATACTGCATGCAAATACACACTAATTACATAACATACTTACTAGAAGTAAGAAAATAAAAAATTAAAAAAAAACAAAAACTGAACATACATAAAATACTTATAACGCTAGGTAGTGCTCCCTTACCAGTTTTTGAAATGTAGACAGCGACTGTGCTCGTCTTATATTTATAGGCAACGCGTTCCACAATCGTGCAGCCTGTATTGTGAAGGACTTATCGTAGAAGCTTGTAGAATGCCTCACAATTTCCAGGGTTAAATTTTCCGTGGATCTTAGGTGTCTAGAATTGTTCTCGCACAGAAATTGAAATCGTTTTTTTAGATAGAGAGGAGTAGACGGGTTAAACAAAATATTAAAAAGAAGAGAGAGTATATGAGTATTCCGGCGAAGGCGGATTGGTAACCACTTGAGTTTTTTACGAAATTCGGAAACATGATCATATTTGCGCAAACCAAAAATGAATCGTATACAGAAGTTTTGGAGCCGCTCAAGTTTATCAAGTTGGTCCTTATTAAGATCAAGATAGCTGACATCGGAATAGTCCAGAATAGGGAGAAGTATGGATTGCGCTAGCGCAATTTTTGTTGCGGTAGGAAGGAAATTACGTAATCTCCTCAATGCTCCACCGGCGGCGAAAATTTTACGGCTAACGTTTTGAACCTGAGCCGTCCATGACATGGTTTTGTCCAGATATATGCCCAAGTTCTTAACTGTGTCACTTATGGGAATGGTAGTACCTTCAAAGTGAATTTGGGGCAGTGCCGACCAGTCGACTCTGGGTAAAAGTCTTGAGCTACCAATTATAGTAATCTGAGTCTTACCGGGATTAATCTTCAGTCCATACATGGTGGTCCAAGCACTAAGGTTGGCCAGGTCGGTATTAATCGTGGCAATACCCTGGGACAGTCCGTCCACACTAGTCTGGTAGTAGATTTGTAAATCGTCTGCATAAAGGTGGTAGGAAGAGAGAAGTTGATTAGAGATAGAGTTAATGAATAATGAAAAGAGCAAGGGAGATAAAACGCCACCCTGCGGCACACCCGCAGCCGTGTCAGACTAAGATGAATAGGTATCATCCAGTCGGACCCGCTGCCGGCGACCAGACAGGTAACTTCGAAACAATTCAATAGCCGATGGAGATATGTTGAGAGAGCTTAATATGGCAAGGAGAACGTCGAAATCCACAGTGTTAAATGCGTTGCTAAAATCAAGTAAACAGAGTATTGTGAGATTTCCATTCTCCATACCGAATCTTATGTCGTCAGTAATGTTAATAAGTGAAGTTGCGGTGCTGTGTCCCGGTCGAAACCCGGATTGAAATGGGTTAAGTAGGTTGTTTTTACGGATGAATTCCCTCAGCTGGTTTTGGATGAGGCGTTCGAGGACTTTAGACAGGAATGGTAAGATAGAGATAGGACGGTATTCGGAAAAAGATGTAGGTTTAGGATTTTTGGGCAACGGGATGATTTGGGCATCTTTCCACATCGTAGGAAATGTACCTTTGGCAATGGAGTGGTTCATTATGTGAGTAATAATAGGCAGAATATCACCAAGGATGGGCAGCACCATCTTGCGGCTGACAGAGTCAGAGCCAACTGCATTAGATGATATAGACAGAATACTCTTCTTAACATCACAAGCGGTCAATTGACTAAAGACAAATGGAGAGTAATCAGGGGTAGGAAGCGATGAAAGATGATTCAGAGTTTTATTTTTAGCTGTCCCGCTGAAGTTGGACGAAGCAGAGAAATATTGGTTAAGAGCGTTAATATCGAGACGTGTTGGAATTAGTTCTTGCCGTTGCTTTCCAACCCCTAACGATCTAAGGAATTTCCAGACTTTAGCTGGGTCACTGTTTTGTACAGAGTTATGGACACTTTTAATACTTATTTGGGAAACATACTTATAGATAAATTTTTCAAACAGAGTAAATATTATAAATCTTAGCGTAACTTAAAAAGTAGCTACTAATTATTCTATTCTCAATATGGCATACAATGCTGCGGGCGACAGTTCTGCCAATGTCAAACGCGCGTTGGAGACTCATGTGTTATTTATGAGTTACAGTCTTGTTATAGTAGAGTTAGTTATCATTCAATTATGCGCATACAATCTGTCAGCTGTTAAATCCTTAATATGATGAAGTTTCAATGTCGTTAAAGTCACTTTGCCTGGTCTATGCCATTTATAACAGTTAGTTCGTTCATTTAGTATTACATTAGTGTGCCCGAGCGAGACACGTGCAATATTCGTGCGCTTCTCTCTGATATCAATCAAGACAAAGTATTTAATCACTGTACAGTGCTATTTGACATGTTACTCTAATGAATAAATTACTTTTAAGATACTAGATTAGATTAGATTTATTTTATTAGATTAGATAGATAGAATTTTATATCAGGCTTGAACCGACTAAAACCGCACCGCGTTTATTCATTAGAGTAACATGTCAAATAGCACTGTACAGTGATTAAATACTTTGTCTGCGCAGGCCAGCGCGGCGTTGTTGTCCAATCCTACTCTAATGTTCGTTAATACACTTCGTGCCACAAAATCACCAAGGATGTTCCATCTTTCATCGCAGTACAACTAAACACAAGTAATAATTAAACTTACCGCATAATGAATAGACTAAGGACAATTGTTTCCTGACAATTTAACAAGTCGCAACGTTCAAATACTGTGCTTTCCGGCATGTATTAAAGTAAAGGAATAAAAAAAGAAAAGAAGAGAGAGAAAAAGTGCAACTTTTTCTCTGACATGTTGTTGATTTGGTCGTCCAGTATATTTCTATCTAAATCGCCCTATAGGTGCGTATTCGCAAAAATAAGTGGCCAACATGACAGGACACGCGGCATGAGTTCCCGAGCTTCACCGACGGTGTTATCGGGTACACTGAAATGTCAAATATCGACGACTCGTAAATATGTATTCGCAATACATCACTAAAATGTAGTCATCGTCAGCATATTCTTGACAGGCGACACGGGCGCGCACTAAGCGTCTTGCTTATGCCATTTATCTTATACACCTCTCTGTGCTTATTACGGGTAGATAGAGGTATACCTCTATCTACCCGTTGGGGAATATATATATACCCACAATCCCACATTACTCATTTTAATTAAACCCTAATGTAACTGCCAAAAACTGGGCACTTTCTCTAGTCTCCATGCTGCTACTGAGAATTTTGTAACAATTGGAAAACCTTAGAAATATGCTGCAAATTGACACAATTACTGTGTTTATGAATAACTAAATAAATGGATAAATATTCTACGACATTCTACACAGCGCTTTCTAGACCCAAAGTATTGTAAAAGTAATATATTGTATAACTAGCTTATGTTATGGGTTCCAGAATACGGATAAACGTAGTTATATACTTTTTTTTGTAAATACATACATATTATACATAGAAACACCCAGACCAATGCAAATAGACATATTCAGGCATACAAATATTTGCACTGAGCGGGAATCGAACCCGCGCCCTCTGTTGTACCAGTCGAATGCAATACCGCTACGCCACAGAGGACGTCAAGTATAAAATGATTCGAGATCCCAGGACAGCCAGTCATCACCTTTTTGCTCAGAAATTGAATGTTTAGGATAAAGTAGTGCCTGGTATAGACCTTGAGTGTGTGCCTGATACCCACTAGCTTGTGCCGGCGGCCATTTGTCAGTATCAGGTGTTCGAGGTAGGTAAAATAGTACGAACTTCACTTACATTTGCGGTGCTGATTTTAACGTATGTTTTCGAAATATTAAAAACTAGCTGACCCGGCAAACTTCGTACCGCCTCAGAATCAATAAAAAAAAAGTTGCAATTTCCCATATTTTCTCACCGTTTAAACCTTCCCTGGACATCTTTTATATAAAAATGAATTGCAATTCTGTTAGTCTTGCTAAAACTGGAGAACAGCTGAACCGATTTGGCTAATTTTAGTCTTGAAGTATTAAGTTGCAATTTCCCATATTTTCTCACCGTTTAAACCTTCCCTGGACATCCACAAATAATTCAAGACCAAAATTAGCCAAATCGGTCCAGCCGTTCCCGAGTTTTAGCGAGACTAACGAACAGCAATTCATTTTTATATATAAAGAAGATTAGTTATTAAAAATAATAATCAACATTGCCAGAAACGTTCCATCGACGGTAACTTTTAACAAAAACCTTGAAAATACCAAACAAGTATTTTCTTTTAAAACTATAACTTTTAAAAAAAGGTGTGCGTCGGTCAACGACCGACATTACGTGTGAGATATGTCGACCTCTAATAGATTAAAATGTGCGAACTGCAATATTGTGATATGTGAAGTGTTAGCGTTTATACAGAATAAGCTAGATATTATGGATGAGGAAAGCCTGGTGCGTATTTGCGAAAGTGCTTTTAGTGCTGAGGACATCGAAACGGCAAAATCGTTACTTTTTGAATCGTTGCAAAAAAAGATTACAACAAGGAAACGACAGGGTAAAACTCAGCGCAACCTGGATGACATCATTGTGTTATTTAAAGGAACTGACCCAGAAAAAATACCAATTTTCGTGGCAAAAGAGTTGGATAAGTTACCCCCGGTGACATTTGACCACATAGATGTTACACCGTTGTTGAAAAAGATTTTACGAATGCAAGAGACAATTTGTAATATTCAAACTAATTATGTGACAAAAGAGGAACTAAGGGATGCTATTTTTGCCCCGAATGGGTGTGAATCTCCATCGCGACTTAAAATAAGCAACGTAAATACGAAGCGTGGGGGGTACACACAGAAAAAAATACTGGTCGACAGCGGGCCGATGGCACTCTCAATGCATAGCAACGATGAGTCACCGACAGTACAGACGGCGGCCACCTGTGACATAGATACACCACTTCTATACGATATGGCACCGGCATCGGACTTTTTATGCCACAGCGACCAACTGGGTAATGTTGTAACTAACAAACATATCTGCGAAGACATTGTTTCATGCGCGCAGCCATCCCCCACACCAGTTAGTAATGAGTCTTTCGCGGAGGTCACTAAACGCTCTAATGTAGGAGATTGGACATTAGTAAAGAACAAAAAGAGTTTGAAAAATAAGTTTTTTGCTAAAAGAGGTAATGCCATCATAACATCCGGAGAAAATATGAAGTTTAAGGCAGCCGAAACCAGGGTTCCCTTATTTATATCTAACGTACATAAAGATGTCTCCGAACAGGATATAATTGACTATGTTTACCAAAAAACGGGTGAGACAGTTTCTTTGGTAAAAATAAAAATGAAAAAAGAGAGAGATTATAATGCATATAAAGTGTATGTTATTAAGTATAAAATAGATTTATTTTTGGATGATAAACTGTGGCCATCGGGTATCTCGTTCCGGCGATTTATCAATTTTAGAGATAGTGTGGCAAATACAAATCAATCACTTAATGGATAGGTGTCATGAGAACAGCTGTAGATTAATTAGTTTCAATTGCAAGTCCATTAAGAGATCCTTGGAAGGCGTGAGGCAGTTATGTAAGTCAGCAGACGTGGTGGCCTTGCAGGAGACGTGGCTTTGGCCACATGAGCTACCATTCCTCAGTTCGATCGACAACGAGTTCAGCGCCACGGGTACGTCTGCAATAGACCCCTCCATCGGCCTAATTAAAGGTAGACCATATGGTGGTGTTGCCTTATTGTGGAAAAAGAGTGCGTTTGAATCAGTGTCAGTGGTAACGTGTGAGAGTGATCGGATTGCGGCGATTAAAATAACTGTAAGTCAAAAATCTACTATTGTTTTCAGCGTATACATGCCTGTAAATCGTAAGAAAAATATTCCTTCATTTACAGAATGTCTTAGTGAGGTGCAATCGATTATTGAGACTGAAAAAAATCGTGGCGTTGAGGCATTTTATATACTGGGTGATTTTAATGCACACCCAAATAACTTATTTTATAGGGAGCTTGTAAGCTTTTGCACTGATCATCTGTGTTACTGTGTCGATGTAGAAATGTTAGGACTTCACTCTGACACATTTACCTATCGTAGTGATACACATGGCTGCTTAAGGTGGCTAGACCACTGTATTGTCACGGAATCAGCATTGGCAACAGTCGGTAAAGTTTGTGTGAAAAATGACGTATTTTGGTCTGACCATTTCCCACTTATAATTGAATGTAATCTTTCTAAATTAAATAACAAGGTAACACCATTTATGTTAGATAACAATCCTCAACAAAATGTTATGTGGGGCGTTAGACAGCCAGAGCAAGTGGAAAGGTATCGCGAAATATGCAACTCGGGACTTCGAGACATAGACTTTCCTATGGAGTTAGGCCAATGTTGTGACTCACCATGTCAAAATCGTGACCACCGTATAATAATTGATAAATTATACAATGATATAACCGGTTTGCTTGCTAAGGCGGCCATACAAACCTATGTTGAAAAACGTAACTGTAGACGGAAACATGTTACTGGGTGGAACAAGTACGTCGCAGGCGCTCACGGGGAGGCCAGAGCTAAGTTTCGTATGTGGGTACTAGCGGGGAAACCCAGTAGTGGTATTATTTACAGTGAAATGTCTGAAACGCGTAAGATATTCAAAGCTAAACTAAGATGGTGTCAAAACAGACAGGAACAGCTTAAAATGGATAAACTTGCTTCAAATCACACCGCAAAAGACTTTGGTAAGTTCTGGAAGAATACTAAGAAACTAAATGATAAGACAAGTCTTCCCGTGAGTGTCGACGGCGCTTGTGATCATAAAGTGATCACTAATTTGTTTAGACAGCAGTTTACTGTACAGTCAACAGTGAGTTCAACATCCTGTAAAAGGTGTGATGATGAGACAATTGTGACCAATAAACTCAATTTATTCTCTGTAAAGAACGTGACTCGAGTTATAAGTAACATGCAAAGGGGTAAATCACCCGGCCACGATGGTCTCAGCATCGAGCACTTTAAATACGCTGGTGTACATCTGCCAAGAGTGCTGGCGATGCTTTTTAACCTGTGCCTGGGACACTCTTACTTGCCCGAGTCGCTGATGCGTACCATAGTGGTGCCGATACAAAAGAACAAGACGGGTGACTCATCCGACAAAGGCAATTATCGGCCCATCTCACTTGCGACTACTACAGCTAAGGTACTTGATGGTTTGCTAAATGGCACTCTCGAAAATCATGTGGACTTACATGACGCCCAATTCGGCTTCAAATCTGGATTATCCACTGAGAGTGCTATACTGACCTTAAAGCATACCGTTAGGTATTACACTGAAAGGAGGACGCCGGTATACGCGTGCTTTCTTGACCTGTCGAAAGCTTTTGACCACGTAGTTTATGACCTTCTGTGGGAGAAACTGTGTGTTGCAGGTGTACCGGCCGATACTGTCTCCCTTCTCAAGTATTGGTACTCAAACCAAAAGAACCAGGTGAGATGGGCCGGTACCTTGTCGGATGAATACAGGTTGAAATGTGGCGTTAGACAAGGAGGGTTGAGCTCGCCACTTTTATTTAATTTGTATGTCAACCAGCTTGTCGAGCGACTCAGCCGCACTTATGTCGGCTGCTATATTGACGGTACCTGTGTCAACAATATTAGTTATGCAGATGACATGGTGCTGTTGGCTCCCTCGATCAACGCGTTGAGAAAGCTGTTGGGTATATGTGAGGCATACGCGGAGGCGCATGGGCTTAAGTACAACTCGAAGAAGAGTGAATTGCTTATATTTAAACCAGACAAACATCGGTCGGTGCCTCCCGTATACCTTGGTGGCGTTGCGCTAAAGTTGGTTGACAAATTTAAATACCTGGGTCATATACTGACTGATGACCTCAAAGATGATGAGGACATTGAGAGAGAGCGTAGGGCGTTGGCGGTGAGAAGCAATATGCTGGCTCGCAGGTTCACTCGATGTACAGAACTAGTTAAGATAACGCTTTTTAAGGCATTCTGTCAATCTTTCTACTCGAGTGGCCTGTGGGTGAGTTATACGCAGCGATCCTACAACACCCTGCGTATTCAATATAACAACGCTTTCAGAATGCTGTTGGGGCTGCCACGGCGATGTAGTGCCTCCGGAATGTTTGCTGAAATGCGAACTGACGGATTCAAGGCGATAATCCGCAAAAAAGCTGCTTCCTTGCTACAACGCCTGCGCAATACCAACAACAGCATTCTGAAAGTCATTGCCCATAGGTTTGACTGCCCTATCCAAAAACATTGGGTAGTCAATGGCAATTTGTGATTTAAATGTAATCGATGTACTAACAATACTAACATAATTCTAAGCAGATTGTTACTAATATACTAACACTATGGACTTAAAATGGTCTGCAATAAATGATATTATTATATTATTATTATTAAATGAGATCTTTCTTAAGTTTGCCGTATGTCATTGCTTCCCAGAATTCGTTCTTATAAGCGGCACTATCGAATGATGTAATCATTCAGTGTTTTCAAAGTGAAAATTTCTGTAGGCGCGTTGAGTAATTTCCATAATATGAGCACTTTTTGAGTGAAGAAAAATCATGAAACTGGCGATTTTTTAATCGTCACTTTACCTCGAAATCAACCACGTCACGCGAGACGTTTTCCATATTTTATTTAATATCAACGCCATCTTTGTTGTAGCTGGATGGAAGGAGAGAGGGACGAAGGTAGGGAGAGAGGGGGGAGTGAGGGAGGGAGGGAGGTATACGTAGGGACGAAGGAAGGAATGGATAACGATTCAAAAAATACACGTAATTGTTTAAGTGGATGGAGCATGAGATGGACGAAGGGCGGATGATGACGATTCAAAAAATACACGTAATTGTTTAAGTTTTCACTTCTGTCAGCACTCCAGGAGTGCACTGCCTTTTTTGCAAAATCAGCCGCAGAATTTTATGGACTTACAGAAGTTTTAAATTTATGGTAAAAGTTACCGCTGACGGAACATGTCAGGCAATCTGCCTTATTTTTTTTCATTTTTTTTTATCGTGCGGAAATCCCTTCGGATACCCCCCCGCGTGCCAGCGGGGGCGGTTATGTCGGGCTTGAACCGACTAAAACCGCACGATGTCTCGGGTCTACAGACGCCGGGGTGTAAGGTTGCCCATAGAGCATATCCCTCGCACCCCGACTGACCCTGGGCCATCTCCGGTTTCGAGATGGCCCCCTCGGGTTTGGGAACCACGGTATCCCCGTCTTGCCCCGGTTTGGGGGAGGGGCGCTAGTGCTGGGGTGACAGGTGGCCTCACCCGCCACCCCCAGGCCTGCGCTCATGGAGGACGGAGGTCGTTAAGCGACCTCCGGCGCCTGAGTCGCCTGCGACGCGCGGCGAGCAAGTTGCGGGCTCGGCGGGCCGGGAGAGTTCTAAATCTCTCCCGGGCGCGGTCCGCCATCTCCTTCGCGAGCATTACATGCTCGCAGAAGGAGGTGGCGGCGGCCCACGCGCTCGCGTTCCGCACCATTGCCGCAATCATGCTGCCGAGCGAGAGGACTCCCACCCCGATGGCTGCCTCGAGGTCACGCCTCGGCGCCTCCCACGCCGGGCAGTCCGCCAGCGTGTGCAGCCCTGAGTCCTCGCTCGCGTCGCAGTGATGACACTCAGGCGTTGTTTCCTTCCTGATCCGATGCAGGTGGTCCCCGAAGCACCCCTTCCCGGAGATCACCTGCGTCAGTCGATACGAGAGGCTTCCGTGTCGCCTCTCCAGCCAATCCTCCATGATGGGCCTTACCGCCGCTATTGCGGCGTGCCCTTCAGGCAATCTGCCTAGCCAGGAATTAAACCCGTCCTGGCAGTCCTGGGATCTTACTCTAAAAGTGTAAAGCAAAATTAATCTGAACATGAATAAATGAACATAAATTTGGATACAGGAAACGATAAACATAAACCCCCCGCGCTACCCGCCCGCCAGCGCCCGCCAGCGCCCACTGTGCAGCCCTTGAGCTGGCGTTTCGACGATTATCGAAATGGGTTTTGCAGATAAGATCTTTCACGCACTGAGTTTTAAAGAAAGGAACATCTGGAACGTTGAACGTTATCATTAGCTGTAGGAAAATATTTATAACATGTGCCTTTTTTTTTCGTGCGCAAATCTCTTCGAATACCCCCCCGCTGGCCAGCGGGGGTGGTTATGTATAGGTGTGGTGTAGGTATAAACCGACAAAAACCGCACGTCGTCTCGGGTCTTCAGACGCCGGGGTGTAAGGTTGCCCATAGAGCATATCCCTCGCACCCCGACTGACCCTGGGCCATCTCCGGTTTCGAGATGGCCCCCTCGGGTTTGGGAACCACGGTATCTTTGGGGGAGGGGCGCTAGTCACCCCACCGTCCCGGCCTGCTTCTGCTGGGGGGACAGGCGACCTCACCTGCCACCCCCAGGCCTGCGCTCATGGAGGACGGAGGTCGTTAAGCGATTATACTACGTATTTTTTTTTTTTCGTGCGGAAATCCCTTCGGATACCCCCCCGCCGGCCAGCGGGGGCGGGGGGGCTTTTACCGACTAAAACCGCACGCTAAACACATAACAGGCATCGAATAATATCATGATTGTTACTGGGTTAGTAACAATAGGTTATACTTAACTCGACTCTCGAGAGCTACTCGGTGATATTGGGCGAACATACACACGGGGCGAGCCTAGCGAGGTGGTGCGACCGAAGCTCCGTGAGATATTTCCGTCCGCCGCTCTTGAGCGCGACAAGAAACATACATTTATTATGGGCACGATATATTCGCCACTCGGCGGAATTAGGCCGCGCGGCCTGACACACGTATACTGGCTATGATACACGCGCTCCGCTCTGGGCTGGTGATAAAAATGCACACTGAATTTAGTTACGTTTTTCAACAGACTTCATTCGTATTTTATTGTTAAATATACGAATAGCTTTCTATTTTCATTTACCCCCGATGCAAAAGAGGGATTTATCTGTGTATGAATGAAATGGTGTATCTGTATGTGGCAGCATAGCAGCTATAAACGAATGGACCTATGGCTTGAATCAAAATATTACTAGCTTAAAGTTAAAGGGTCGATCAACATATTTTAGATTTTATTTTTTGTAGGTTTTTGTGTTAGTGCCTGCGAACAAACAAAGCAACGTTATTTCGATTATGTTAATGATTCGTAAGTCCGAACATTAAAACCCTTTGCACATATACACTCACACCTCTGTGCATCACAGTGGTGGTGTAACGGGAAATGGCCCTTAAGGCTATCTTCGTCACTAGCTTGGCTGTAATCGTCTAAACCTAACTAAACATAAAATTAAACTGTGAAATTAAATTCCTAACCGATTTATTTTAAATAATGTACGCCGTGATTATTCTCCTCACTGAATTAATTTAACCTTCGGTTTATATTATATATTAACTAATGTTCTAATCTTTTGAGTTTTGTTGAAATAAAATGAACTCTATCTGCATAAAATCTAGTTTCTATATACGATATTGATTTAAATGTCCCGAAAAACCAGGTAACTGAGGTTTTCTGGATCCAGATTATATAATAATGGCCTGTATTTTTTTTTATATTTCATATGTTTTGTCGTGAGCTCATATATATATTTTTTTTGGTTGATATTAAATCAACATATTTTCTCCTCCTCTCTCTCAAGAGTAATTTAATTCTGTTATCAGTACCTCCACTAACGCTAAACGTATAATAGTATTCTTCTCTTTTTTTATATTAGTATTCACTAATTAATACCATTACAAGTTTAACCGACCCGTCGTAAATCGCCTCACATATCTAGGTTTGCCTGCATTCCAATGTAGGTTTCGTTCGAGACTGGTATAAATACTGATTTAACATGAGTTCATCTGTTTTAGCTTGTAAATATAATTTATGGATTTCAGGCAGACCCCAGAAATGCTACACACTGATAACTTGCTCAAACTGAAAACCCAAATGGTTCCAGGAGCTAAAATTGTATTTAAATTATCTATTAAGTGAGCTGATTGTAACACATATATTTATTTATTGCTGTATTCGACTAAAATACTCCCTCTCGTTAGAAAACTGTGTGCAAATAATGATATTTCAGATGTCTCTGAATGAACCTACTAAAACCACACGCCGTCTCTTATGTGTTCTTTGCACTTTACAAGTCGAATATTAATTGAGTTCACCAACGACCATCTCTTTGTATTACTGATACTATTTCCATGTGTTACTCGATATATTGCAAATGTTAGATGAATAATCAGCCACTTAGATAATTTACTGTAATATATTACTCGTCAACTTCTGCCCACTCAAATCAATGTTCTATAACTGATAACGGAATAATTATTTATACTTGCTCTAATTATCGAATGATGTATTCAGCCGTGTTATAATGCACTTAATTATTTGATTACAGTGCCTAGATAAAATGTTATAATGATAATGATATTTCACGTAATCATTTAAATCACTTCCAAACGTAATTTTATATAAATTCAGACCACAGTTCTTTATCTTGCTATTCAAACCAATATACTATAAAATAGTAGAAATTTACCAGAAACCTTCAATTATATTATTTAGTAATATATTTAAAGTTATATAACAAACCATCACGATTTATTCAGACAATGTTCTGGAACTATTTTCGATATATCTATTTTTAATTATTGAATAACGTATTTATCCACAACTTTACTATAAATTTCACGGTTACTTTAATTAAAACACAATGGATTTGCCGTTGGATTGATTAAGTTATTTATGATAATTATCTTGTAAACAAAGACTTAACGCGATATAATTTACGTAACACTTCACTTCGGTTAGTTATCACTTAAATAAACGTACTTAGTATGATGTTACCTACGAGTCCTATTAATCCGCCTCGACAGATTAACCTAAATAATTCTAGACTCAAATGGCTAGTGTTTACCTCGGTCTACTATCCCGTACCAAAGACAGCAGGTGTGTTTGATTTGACATGTGTGTTTGTGTGCGAATTGTGTGTAGGGGAATAACAATGCGAACTAAACTAAGGAAAAGGAATGGAATAGCTTGCGAAAACCCCTAAAACTATTCCACGGATCCTAGATTATAGGAAATAGGTGTTTGAAACGCTTCCGAAATCAGACTCAATCCCAGAATTTAAGGCTTGTTACCTAAAAGTTCTTTTTTACCACGTTTCAGGAGATTGGGTTTATATAGAGAAAGGTATTTATAAAATATAGGAATCTTTAGATATTCAATCCAAAGAGCGTTATCATTTGTCACTGTCTAGTATGCACAACTCGTCAAAAGAATCACCAATTATATTAGCATAACACAGCCAACGAAATTACCAACTATTTTAACAGAGCGTGTGCACTTCAACCAGCTACAATGAAAACTATCTCATGTCCCCGTTCGAAATCAGTTTTTATATTCCACTGACTCCCCGCTTGGTGGATCCCAGTGACGTCACACGCCTCCTCGTCGCTTGGGTATCAGGTAGTATTTTTTTTGAGAAATGACCTACGCATTAGACCTTTCTTGTACTTAAAATAGCATGCCAATATTATCTTAACCCAAACATCTTAACTAGTTCAAATTAAGCATATTTTAATTATATACACACCATTAACCTTAAATTACTATCCTTCCATGCAACATGGCACGCTTAACACTTAACTCTCAATCTACGTAATACAAACTCATTGTCAGGCAAAGCATAGCGACATTCAATCGTGCAAAATTTGGTAAACGCGTCCGTTTACTAACCAACAGTCTCGTATCAAAGCTTGACAAAGAAATCAAATTACATCTTATTTGGTTTTTAAAACCCTTTATAAATTATTTTAATACGCATTAACCAATGAAATAATGTAGACGTCCATAGAGTTCATTTTGCAATAATTAACACGTGTCAATATTTCTCTATTTAAAATACGTCGTGAAGACGAATCATTTTTTTATGTTGTATGAATGGTATTTGTATTATTAACAGATGTGAGGTAAAAATTCTCAGCGTTGTTTCGCCATCGTGGCGATATAAATAATACCATTTCAGTGGATACCTCGGTGAGGATCAATCTTAATCGAATTTGCGCCTTACTGTACTTGCGTTGTTTGGCTCGGCGGTGGCCGAGCGCCCCGTGCGGCGACCCGGCGGCGACACGACACCGGCGCGGTGCGGCGCACATCGCCGCTAATGCGTTAGTCGTGTCGCGCGACGCGCCTGTATCTAACACATGGAATCTTTCCGCACTCAAACTCGCATCACGAACCAATGCGTGATTAGTACATTATCTCATTCATCATACTTATCCTTCTTATGTTGTTTCTTTTCAAATGCATAACTGCTTGAATCAATGTTATTAATCAGGATTACTTCTGTAAATATGAGATGTACCAAATGAACTACGTCTGTAGTTCATTTGGTTTGGTCTAGATACACGCCATGATAGCGCAAGCGGTTTAGATTTTATCGAAGTGATATTTTCATTTCAAAGTTTTTGGTGTGACTCATCGAAAGGAAAAAACAGTCGTGGATAAAAACTCTGCTCTACGTTTTGCAAGCGCGCAGTTTCAGCTCATTCCGACTCAGCGCTTCGATCACAATTTCCGCGGCGCTTCGCCTCTCGTCGGCTGGAGCTGTCAGAATATATTGTTCCTTTATGAAGTTACTGTGATAAATATTCTATATTAAAAACGAATTATATACAGGTATAAAGTGAATTAAATATTAAGTTCAAAACTCCATATGATGAATTTGCCTTAATCATTGTATTTACTTGAACATAATAAAATATTAATAAAATAAAATAAATATATAATATAATATATAAAAATATTTTATTATTAAAAACTATCCAAATTATTTTCATTTGACGGCCTCTGTGGCGTAGCGGTAGTGCTTTCGACTGCTACGACCGGGGGCGCGTTATTTGATTCCCGCTCAGTGCAAATAATTGTATGCCTGAATATGTCTATTTGCATTGGCCTGGGTGTTTCCATGTATAATATGTATGTATTTACAAAAAAAAAGTATATAAATATGTTTATCCGCATTTTGGAACCCATAACACAAGCTAGTTAAACTATGTTTACTTTGGGTCTAGAAATTATATTTCGTAGAATATTTAATAATTAAGAAATATTTGAACGTAAAAAAATATACAATATACCTTTTTTTTTTTTTTTTTTATCGTGCGGAAATCCCTTCGGATACCCCCCCGCGTGCCGAACCGACTAAAACCGCACGCCGTCTCGGGTCTACAGACGCCGGGGTGTAAGGTTGCCCATAGAGCATATCCCTCGCACCCCGACTGACCCTGGGCCATCTCCGGTTTCGAGATGGCCCCCTCGGGTTTGGGAACCACGGTGTCCCCGTCTTGCCCCGGTTTGGGGGAGGGGCGCTAGTCGCCCCACCGTCCCGGTCTGCTTCTGCTGGGGTGACAGGTGGCCTCACCCGCCACCCCCAGGCCTGCGCTCATGGAGGACGGAGGTCGTTAAGCGACCTCCGGCGCCTGAGTCGCCTGCGACGCGCGGCGAGCAAGTTGCGGGCTCGGCGGGCCGGGAGAGTTCTAAGTCTCTCCCGGGCGCGCTCCGCCACCTCCTTCGCGAGCATTACATGCTCGCAGAAGGAGGTGGCGGTGGCCCACACGCTCGCGCTCCGCACCATTGCCGCAATCATGCTGCCGAGCGAGAGGACTCCCACCCCGATGGCTACCACGAGGTCACGCCTCGGCGCCTCCCACGCCGGGCAGTCCGCCAGCGTGTGCAGCCCTGAGTCCTCGCTCGCGTCGCAGTGATGGCGCTCAGGCGTTGGCTCCTTCCTGATCCGATGCAGGTGGTCCCCGAAGCACCCCTTCCCGGAGATCACCTGCGTCAGTCGGTACGAGAGGCTTCCATGTCGCCTCTCCAGCCAATCCTCCATGATGGGCCTTACCGCCGCTATTGCGGCGTGCCCTGCGCTTGGTCGCCCAAGTCGTTCCTTCCACTCCACCTCGATGGCCGGGCGGAGCTGGGACTGCACGGCCTCGATTTCTCTAATATACAATATACCTAATATTTTATACAACACTAAAAAATGAACTTTCCATACATGTACATTTCTATCACTAATATTAAAATAACAGGTTTTCAATATTTACACATGAATGTAACACGACACCTACAACAAAAATACAATTTTTTTTATTTTTGTCTATCTGCATATCTGTCTGTTTGAATTAGGTAATCTTTGGAACGGCTGGGCCTATTTTGACGGGACCTTTACTGGCAGATAGGTAATATTATAAGGCGTAACATAAGCTACTGTTATTTTAGAAAAAAAAAGTGTTTCGCGCAAAAGAAATAAAAGCGGCCAAGTGCGAGTCGGATTCGCCCATGAAGGGTTACGTAGCAGTAAGTAACATAATAATGCTTTTTTTTTATTTTATATTTGAGTTAATTGAATAAAATAAAATAAATAAATAAATAAATATTCTACGACATTCTACACAGCGCTTTCTAGACCCAAAGTAAGCATAGGTAAATGAAAGGTAAAATCTTCAGTGGTACACATCGGGCCGCCGTCGAGTGCGGAGAACCTTCCTCGGCGGCGAACTCGGTGCGACTGATGTAAAGGCCCGAGTCACTGGCATATTTATAGGTGCAATGGGAGGGGCTAAACAACGTGATCGCTCCTGATTGGTTGAGAGCTGCGCAACCGATGCGCTCGATACCGATTGATTGAGGCTAAGCAAGGGGGATACCGGGGCTCTCAGTGCTGATGAAAGATGAAAATCTCAGTGCTGGATAGCAATCTTTTTGGAGATGAAAATCTCCAAAAAGATTGGTATCCAGCACTGAGAGCCGCGCGTCATCACAATTCAAACATGACGAAGCCGCCACCATCCCCGGTATCCCCCTTGCTTAGCCTCAATCAATCGGTATCGAGCGCATCGGTTGCGCAGCTCTCAACCAATCAGGAGAGATCACGTTGTTTAGCCCCTCCCATTGCACCTATAAATACGCCAGTGACTCGGGCCTTTACATCAGTCGCACCGAGTTCGCCGCTGAGGAAGGTTCTCCGCACTCGACGGCGTCCCGACGTGTACCACTGAAGATGTCGACCGCAGTGATCGACGAAACGTCCGGAATACAAGTTTCCGATGGACCACGGCCAAACAGCCCGGAAGCAGTATATTCTACACAAAAATGATATTAGAAACCTCAATATAATTTTTCAAGACCTATCCATAGATACCTCACACGTATGGGTTAGATGAAAAAAAAAATTGTGTTTCAGTTCTAAGTACCCCCAAAATTTATTATTTTTTTCTATTTATGTGTCCAAATCGTAATGCGGTTCACAGAATACATCTACTTACCAAGTTTCAACAGCATAGTTCTTATAGTTTCGGAAAAAAGTGGCTGTGACATACGGACGGACAGACAGACAGACATGACGAATCTATAAGGGTTCCGTTTTTTGCCATTTGGCAACGGAACCCCTAAATCGACGCGGACGAAGTCGCCGGCAAAGCTAGTATATAAATAAAAATGTGTGGCGATACCACATATACTCAGCGCCATCTAGCGACAACAAGTTGAACTACTTTGATACTACTACGTCACTACCAATCCTGAATCTCGAAAGTGAAGTTCGCGCGCTGATATAACATATATCCAACATCCCTACGACAACCGTTGGGCCGCGGTCCGCCAGGCCTGATCACCTTGCCTGGTCGGAGGATCCTCCCTTTGTATTGGAGGAATATCGCACCCTGTACCTTCACAAATTAATCGCCGAAATGTATGTACGTCGTATAATTTCCAAACGACGGCACCAAATTATCCAATTTAGTGCAGTCGTTCTTTTTTGGTTTCACTATTGTCAGGACAAGGTTTGTATGAAAGAAAAATGTAGGATCGTCCATCGGTAAGGTGCTATTATTGCAACGGGGCAAAACCAGGGCGCGCAGCTAGTTATAAAATTGTAAATTAGTTGTGTCTGTACACTCGATATATAAAAAAAACTTGGGTTATAGTAAATGAACGATTCTGAAAACAAAAATATATTTTAGTGTTTCTTATCTGTTTGTCTGTTGTTTGTGACTTAAAATCTATCGTCAAAAAAGGATAGCCAACCTCCGCGCGGGCGGAGCCGCGAGCATCAGCTAGTATTACTATACTTTCAACATTACCCGCTCACGCTCTCACCCCGCGTCATAAAAACACTTAACGGGTCACGCATGACGTCAGCGCACCGGCACGCGTCGCCTGCCGGGGCCAGTTAATATAAAAAAACTTATTGTTATCGTTTGAAGTGCTATACGACAGTGAAGTGTTATTTTTTGTAATGGATACGAGTCATTCTTTCAATTCTGATAAGAATCTTTGTTTAAATTATCGTTTGCTTTATTATAAGCGACTGTAAACAGAGACGATAGTTAAAAACATTAATATGCCAACTTTAGGTGTTTATTTCAATATGTAACTTGATAAACTAGTGTATTTTATCATTTTAAATAGTCTATAGGTTCTAACTACATACAACAAAATTTTAAAAAAGATGTGTATAGTACCAAAATATTTATTTACAAGCTTATGACTAAGACGAATAATATTCAAATATTAATTATTATTTTTTATTATTAATTATTATTATTATTTTACCAAGGCACACACCAATGACTTTTCGATGCTTTTCGAAGTTATGTGTGTATTTATCGCAGGTTTATAAGTGCCCGGTTAATGGCAATAGGCTCGCCACCTATTACATTGGGACCTAAACATAAACTGGCGAAATGTGGGTGCTAGCACCTCTGCCTACCCCTTCGGGGATATAGGCGTGAGTTTATGTTATGTAATTATTATATTAAATAATTATTTTTTTTTAAATCGAATCGACTAGTGGTGTGCTGTGTGTTAATTTTTTTGGACGAAGTGATGTGTATTTAGTCGATTAGAACGACGAAAACCGATACTAATTCACGTGTTAAAAAGAAATAAACATATTATTACGATGTGCAGTGCAATTACGGGACTGGCATTCCACAGAATGCTTTGTCCGCTGAGCGGTACGGGACTGGCATTCCACAGAATGCTTTGTCCGCTGAGCGGTTACTGAGCTTTCAATTTCTCTTCGTGTTTTTAATTATAATTGAATCTCGTTGCTGATATGATAAGGACCCTCGTGAAGGTCCGAGCGCCGCGCGTCGGGTGACCGACATATTTAACTGTAATTTTCTATTGCCATCCCATGTGAAGCAGAGAATTGCGGACGTCGCTATTATGGTAATAATAGCACAATGAGAAATAGATCACTAGACTACTCTAGGTTATGTACTAGACACTGAACTAGTAATAGAACCAGTCAAGCCGTGACCACGGGTGCTGCAACGCATCCGAAACGTCGGCAAAAGTAAGTTCCATATTAATCGCGATAGACGTTATAAAAAGTATGAGTTTACACCGCAATAGTTTAAAAATAACATTAGTAATAGAACCTCGCGCTCTCTTGGCGCCTCGTCTATATACCAATTTTTAGTTTTTTCCAAGCTCTTCAAAACCGACTTTTTGAAATGCTCCAAAATAACCGTGAAGTGCTCACACTCCAATGTGAAACCTTGTTATTTTTGTTGTAAACAAAGTTGTGGAAGACTTTGAAAATGAAATGAATGACAGATTTGGATATTTATTCCAATGCACCATAATGTAGCATCACCTTATCTCCTGATAGATCACAAAATGCGCCAGCACGTTGTCGACTGATAGTTTATAGTTCGTAATAGCAAACACCACGACACATACTAATAGATAATAATGAGCCTCCGCAAGTTGGTTTGGATTAGCTTTCCAAGTATTTACTCGAGCAGTTCGGAACTTTAACAGCAGTTGAGTACTTCGGCACAAAGAATGTGTGAACTCGGGTGTGTCGTTAAAGTTCGCGACAAAGATGTATTCCTCGTCACAACTCCAACGGCTGATGTGACTCAACCGCGCCGATGTACCTTCACTGTACCACCGTGGCGCTGTGGCGCTGTAGCGCTGTGGGGAGTGGGGTGAGCGCAAGAAGTGGTCGTCGTTCAACTTAATTATCGTGATCACTAACAATATAAAAGGGTTGGACGTGCGGTTTCATCGCTGGCGGCTCTTTCGTGTTTCTTTCTTCGTTTATAGTCATGCCTTTTTTTTCTTTTTTAATTGTTTATTACTTTTGCAATTGTTTATGTGCTAATACAAGTTTTTGGCAATCAGAAGCAGGCCGGGACGGTGGGGCGACTAGCGCCCCTCCCCCAAACCGGGGCAAGACGGGGACACCGTGGTTCCCAAACCCGAGGGGGCCATCTCGAAACCGGAGATGGCCCAGGGTCAGTCGGGGTGCGAGGGATATGCTCTATGGGAAACCTTACACCCCGGCGTCTGCAGACCCGAGACGGCGTGCGGCAAAACAAAAGGTATGACACATAATTTTAAGAGCAGTATCTTTATTTTAGACCATTTTGAACTTGTCGACTAGACTATTATGTCTACATATGTACTGTATATGTTACTGGTGGTAGAAATTTGATGACACAAATTTGTCGCAAAATTCGGCCGGGTAGGTACCACCGTGCTCGATTGCGAAAAACCCTCCATAGTAATCCAATTTCGGTTTGATTGCGTTCAGGGGTCAGCAAGTGCATAGCCGGGCAGGGGGTTTGTGGTCGCAGCACTAGTGGGACCGGTGGGTGTCACGCGGTGCTGCGACTACAGTCCTCTTCTGATGAGGCCTTCAAGCTGAGTGCCACCATTGTTAACATGGTGCGTGTATGTAATGGTGACCCTCTTTCCTGAGACTTTACATTCAGCTTACCATCAGGCGAGGTGAAGTCAAATTGACGTGTCCTAAATATAAAAAAAAAAAAAAAAAAAACAATACAATAAAATCGTAACAAGGTTAAAGCAGTACATTGATTTTTTTAGTCTTAACCTTTGGTAGAAATCATTACGCTATTATAGGTCTGACAGGAGCAGCAGAGGAAAACGAAATTTTTCAGTTCGGTAGAAAACGGGGATGATCCACATCCGGACTATTATGATTAATAGTCCATCGTGATGCTTCGCGTGATGATTCACGCTTTGGCTAAAATGTAGCAGAAGGTGAGCAGTTAAATCTTGAAACTCCCTTTACTTTTAAAATATTGATGATTAGAGACTCATAAACACTTCATAATTAATATCATCACGCTATTACATTAAAGTACCGGGCAGAATTTATTTCAATGTTATCTCTTAACCTCTATTGAAATTATAACGACGAAATAACTTAATACATGTTGAGAGATCGATACCTACTGGTAGTAAACATATCTATTACAAACTTAACACGGATGAAGTCGCGGGCAACAACTAGTATGCAATAACCAAACCAAACTTTATCTATAACAGTAAATGAATATCTACTGGTGAGTTAAATGAATAAATGTGTTCAAAGTCTTCCCATTTTGTTTCATTCGCCACTACTAAAACAGCGCTACATAATTTAAAATCCGTTGAACGAATGTTCGCAAATTTACTTTTAGGTGCTTATATTAATTTTCTTGTATTTCTTATTTCACACTGTGCAGTATATGTCAGCGGCGAATGTGCGTTTCATGTACTGTAAAAAGAAAAATGGGCATAGTACTACAACTTTGTAGAGCTGTGCATACACCTAATACACTTGGAGTAAAGCGTAGCTAGGTTTATTCAGCTGCAGTAAGCGATGCTTCTACTACTAGATACAAATAAATATAGATAACATACACAGTGACAAAGATGTGAGGTGCAACAGTCGCATAAGAAATATCACCTCTGACAAACGACAGTATTAGCTCAGTTGCAAGAGGCGAGTCCCAAAGTAAACCACCAATATAAATAATAATAATAAGCAATAAATATTCTACGACAATCTATACAACGCCTTCTAGAGCCAAAGTAAGCATAGTTTAACTAGCTTGTGTTATGGGATCCAGAATGTGGATAAATATACTTATATACTTTTTTTTTGTAAATACATACATATTATACATAGAAACACCCAGACCAATGCAAATAGACATATTCTTGCATACAAATATTTGCACTGCGCGGGAATCGAACCCGCTCCTCCTGTCGTAGCAGCCGATTGCACTACCGCTACGCCACACACGTCAAATTGCTTCTATGTCTGTTTATATTGTTATTTTCATCGATAAAGAGTTCCACTATTGTAGAGCCAGCCCGGGACGCCTCCGTCCTGAAATCAATAAGAATACGTTGAAACATGCTGCTTTGTGGCACCCTCTTTCAATTATTTGCGGAATGAGTTCCGGAGCGTGATGAGTGCTTTGACAAAGTGGGGTGTTCTCCGAACATACCGCCTCACGTTGCCGCTACGGTCTTCCGGTGTGTGGGCGCACAATTCGTTTATTAATTGTTATTGTATCGGGGTAACATCCGGCTCTTAATGGCACGGCCTTTTGATCTCCCTTTATTCAGTTAGTGCGCATTATTTATTTACTCAACAAATTGTAGGAACATCTACACTTTTTAGGGTTCAGTTGCCACATGGAAAAAAACGGAACCCTTATAGATTCGTTATGTCTGTCTGTCTGTCCATCCGTATGTCACAGCCACTTTTTTCCGAAACTATACGAACTATGCTGTTGAAACTTGGTAAGTAGATGTATTCTGTGAACCGCATTAAGATTTCCATACAAAAATAGAAAAAAAAGACAATATAGTTTGGGGGCTCCCCATACTTAGAACTGAAATTATTTTTTTTCATCAGATACGTGTGGGGATCTATGGATAGGTCTTGAAAAATGATATTTGAGGTTTCTAATATAATTTTTCTCTAAACTGAATAGTTTACGCGAGAGATGAGATGAGATAATTGGTAGAATATGTCCCCCCCCCCCCTGATATGATGTACATTACCATGTAAGCTACCACCGAGCGAGAGTAAGTAGTTTTTTTAATACGTCATAAATCGTAAACCGCAATTTACCTTTCATACAATCAACTTGAATATAAAAAAAAATTGCTGCAACGGAACCCTCCATGGGCGAGTCCGACTCGCATTAGCCGGTTTTTGAGTGTTGATAAACACATCAAAAAAGGTTTGCGATCACTTTGAAAAATCGAAATCTTTTTTGTTACGGTAGATTATATTATGAATTCTTCTTCTTTTTAAATTCTTTATTTAAAAATATAGAATTAGAATCATCATCATATCATATCATATCATATCAGCCGTAGGAAGTCCACTGCTGAACATAGGCCTCCCCCATTGTCTTTCTTCATTTTGGAGGGGGTTTGGACCATAACCCGCCGCGCTGGTCCAGTGCGTGTTGGCGGGTCGCCAGAGCCTTCTCCGTTAATCAGCAGAGTGCACCGCGGGCAGGCGAGGTTGGCTTGGGTCCCGAAAGATGTTAGTAGGGACTCCTTTTGTGAAAGACATTAGAATATAAAACAATAAAACAGCGCAATTGTTTTTCCATATAAAAAGGCTTTCAGTCCTAGCTAACGCTCATTCAGAAATCTGATTTAGTCAATTTTAACGGACTTAAAATACTTTTTCGCAGATTCTAGTTGAAAAAATAAGATTATCAGAAGTTTTACGAACAAGAATAGTAATATGTATAGTAGTCTGTGGCGTAACGGTAGTGTATTCGACTGCTACACAGGGGGCGCGGGTTCGATTCCCGCTCAGTGCAAATATTTGTATGCATGAATATGTCTATTTCCGTTGGTCTGGGTGTTTCTATGTATAATATGTATGTATTTACAAAAAAAAAGTATATAAGTATGTTTATACGCATTCTGGAACCCGTAACACAAGTTAGTTAAACTATGCTTACCTTTGGGTCTAGAAAGCGCTGTGTAGACACACCAAGAGAGAAATAGCACGCAGAATTTGCAGAGGTGGATGGAGGGGGAGGAGAGGAGGAGGATGGATAATTTTGCTGACCGACCCTGCAGCGGTCGCCCAATTGTTTTAACTGCTGCCCAAAAGCGCTATATTAGATTGCTGGCAGCCCATGGCCCAACAGTCATCGCTACTAAAATAAAAGCTGGGACCGCCTCTGGGCTTGAAGGTAGCACTCAGACCATTCGGAATTGCTTGCACCAGGTTGGATTACGAGCACGGAGGTGCGAGCTCCTCTGGATTCCCGGCAACGTCAACATCTGAGATTGCAATGGGCTAGGCTTCGGCAAAATGAAGAAGATGAAGGAAACATTTGGCAAAACTGTCTCTTCGATGACGCATCGCGAATCAGTACTCGTCCAGATAACCGACGTGTCCCTGTCTGGAGAAGACCAGGAGACCGTGAAAGGCAAAGAACTGCCACTGGAACAGTTCAGAAAGAAGGGAAATCGGTGTCCTTTTGCGGTGGTAATATGATTGGAGCTAGAACGTCTTTGATCCTGTATCGAGGCTTCATGACAGCAGGCATGTATAAAGCAGTTGATACTGATGAAATTGTCAGAGCATTCCTGGTAAACCATGGGCACCAGTTGGTGCTGTTCGATCATAATGCGACCGCCCATCGAGCTCAACGAGTCAATGCTGCTCTCCGAGAATACGACATCAAAAGGTTAGAGTGGCCTACCGGCTCGCCCGACTTAAACCCAATAGAGCACGCGTGGGATGCTCTTAAGCGAGCTGTTTGGAACCGTCAGCCACGTCCCCACACAGTGCCAGAGCTCAGGGAAGCCGCTATTCAAGAATGGGACAGGTTACCCCAAGAAATGCTGGATAACTTATTCTCAGCATGCCCAAGAGAATCTCCGCCTGTGTTCGAGCCAGGAGAGGAGTTATATTATATTGAATATAAACATTTTATTAATAAGTTGTTAGTTAAATTTAGTTACACAGTCTTTTTCTTACTATCAAATTTCTGTTATTATGATTAATTACTCTTTTTTATAGAAAAAAAATATGTTTTTAATACAAACAGGGTATTTCTATTTACAGAAAACACATCAAAGAACTTTTCTTCATAAAGTTCAATTCAAAAAAATTATATCAGCTTATCCTAGTGATTACAAACTTATTTTTGGTGTGTGTATGTCTTGAATCTGAGTATCCACTTAATTTAAGCCATCTCGTTTTGCACCAGAAACACAATATTATTTCAACAAAAGCCAATAAATTCTGAAGAGCTACAGTTTCCTCTGGAAATCGAATTTCATGGGACGATATTTGTAGTTTAGAAATATCAATGTTAGGGCTGCTTGGACGGCGCGCGGCGCTGCGGCTTAGCTAGTCGATAACATTGCCAGATAGTGCTGACTTAAACACTTTGCAATGATAACAAATGAATCTTGATAGAATTCGTAACGCAAGAGAGTCGTCGAGTCGGCTAATGAGCAGCCCTACGCATTCTTTTGGTTGATAACTCGGTCATTTTCGAAAAAAAAATACTACTTACCCACTTGTACTATGATGCCGCTAAAAAACGGACGCCCTAAAAAATATAGTATTTATTTAATGTAATAATTTGAATCCAATCGCCGGCGCCACCCGAAATATATCTCAACATTAATATCTCTATTCTGATACCTCATTGTATATATCGTATGCAGACATCGTCGCCGCGGCGTGTCGAGCGCGAGCCCTGGACAGTCCGTCGCAGCAAACCCTCGGGCAATTAACCCAGCCTGTGAGTGATGGCCTAGGCCTGCATGTTAACGACCAGTTAAACGTTTCATGTAACAACTATATAGTGTCCTGCTACAACATTGATAGAACAGTGCAGTAGTCGGCGTCCTATTCAAAACATAACGCCATGCCCATATACTTTCGGACAGGACTTTTAATGTTAGCGTATTGTAGGTGGCTAATAAGTGTCTACGAACGGTTGTTAGATGAAGTTGAAATGTTGGGGTCCCGATGCGGAATTAAAGGAAACAACCTTTACGAATGAGTGTGATTTATTCACTGTACTAATGTAATATAAACGTACAAGTAAGGTAAAACATAATAGTCAGCACTTATAAGTCGACGCTAGGTATTATAAAGAACCGTACCTAATATGCTGGTCGTTGTTAAGGACTTTACTCACTTACACAGTTCACCTCCCAGGGGAAGGGGAAAAAACAATGATGTCATGACATTGTTTTTTTTTTGTAAGTTAATACAAGATAAAGAAAAATAAGTATTAATTTTAAACACGTTACACATAAAATAGCTTTTCGTCTACGTTAGCAAAAAGTCTATTAATTATCACAACACGTTAAAGTGTGTTATATAAACAAGATATTACAATTTAATAACTATTAGATATTAAACATACACTTTAAGTACTATACACTGCAGTGAATATACTTATTGGTAAAAAGGCTAAGTCCTATTCTTATGCACTATATCTATTTTATTGTTTTTAGTTATCTTAACATTACAACCCATATCTTCTAATACAACATAAGGGCCTTCAAAAAGAGGGTCTAGCTTGCGACCTGTCTCACTTTTCAACAAACTTAAATCATCTTTGTTATACTTAATAG
Source organism: Cybosia mesomella (assembly GCA_946251805.1). NCBI lineage: Eukaryota > Metazoa > Arthropoda > Insecta > Lepidoptera > Erebidae > Cybosia > Cybosia mesomella. Next base: position 36,723,139 of record OX276396.1, on the reverse strand, counting down.
CATTCATAGTTTTGTCATACACATCTTTTCTTTTATATTTATTACATAATAAATTTTTGTTTGCATCGGCGTGAGCTAGTTGCAACCTGTACTTTAATTGCAATGGATAATCATCATGATTATACAAGGGTTCTACATCAGCGGTAATATTACTAGGTATACGACAGAGTTTACCAAAGACTAATTCCTGTGGCGTATAATTTGTATCCTGGCATGCTGGTCGTTGTTAAGGACTTTACTCACTTACACACTTCAAAGTACACAGCGGTGCAAACAGTAAACCCACTATCCATGATCAGTATGCAGCGACACATAGTGTATGACACGCTGACACGCACAGTACACCTAAAGGCGTGACGCGATTAATTAAACCGCCGCGCCGTGCCGCGTGGTAACGCCTCGCCGTGAGCTGCAGTCCTGAGCGTTTGTACTTTATATCGCGAGTATGCGTGTTCCACTAACTGCTTGCACATCCATTCATAAAAACTTTTTAATATATAGCCCGACTCGCAGCGAACTTCGCTCACATAATTGTCGGGAAAATGTTTTAAATTGAGTTAAAATAAAGTAAAACGCTCGAAGTTGGGAAGTATTTGCACGATTTAAGGGAACAATTACAGCTAGTGGTGTAATGACAGATAGGCGGGCGGCGCGCGAGTGATGGATCGCGGTTATTAGCGCGCGCTGTCAGGGCGCCTCGCCCTCGAGATGCCACTGGCGCTTTTAATATTCTGCCTTCAATCACCAACACCGCACATTTCGCCCTGGGCTAGCTTTATACTTAACTTTGTTACTGTAAAAAATGCCGTATCATTTAAAAAAAATACTAGTTCCGTTATTATAACTACAAATTACGATTATATGAAAACTATAAAATTAAACGTATTATGCTCTGACCTAAATAAAAATGAATCGCTATATTGTATGTGTTGCTAAACTTAGAGACTCAGGTGTGTCCCGATCCGCAGAGCTCATTGCACGAGGCGCGGATGCTACTCAGACGTCCTCCATGACCGCAGGCCTGGGAGTGACAGGCGGAGCCGCCTGTCACCCTGGCAGAAGCAGGCCGGGGGCAAGACGGGGCACCGTGATTCCTAAACCATCGAATCGAGGATCATCGATCTAAACAACTCGAAACCAAAGATGGCGCTGGGTCAGTCGGGGTGCGAGAGAAATGCCTCATGTGCCACCTTATATCCAGGCATCTGAAGATCTGAGACGGTGTCCGGTTTTTCGGTTCAAGTCCGACACAACCTCCCTCGCAGGCCGGCCGGAGGGTCATGGAAAAAAAGGCTGTATGGATATTAATCTATGCCTGCCCAAAATAAAGTTCACGTAAAAAAAAGGTTTTGCGTGTCATCAAGTGATCACTCTGAAGTACTAATAATTTTTTATACTAGTGCGACAGGTCAATGACTTTGGACAGAACAAAGTCTGGCGGGCAACTAGTTATGAACATTTAAGAGAAATGTTAGCACATACCTACACGTCGCTAGCGCTATCTCTGTTAATAGTGAGCACGTCACCATGCCATGTAACAATATGCTTCAGTAGGGCAGTGAGGAGCCCTTCGAGGAAAAGCATTGCTTTGAGAAGCGCGCGCTCGGTCCAATGGCTGTATTGCGCGGTGAGTGAACTCAAGATACGGCTCAACACATTCTCGGCAGAGCACATAAACCTCAGCCGGCACACATCGAGCGTACTGCAGACCAAGGTTACCGTGTCCGACAACGAACATTTATATGGCTCGAATACAAATATACTGTATTCTCTATAGTGAAATCCATATAGAGAAGAAAATAAAAAATAAAAAATTCACTGGTGGTAGAAATTTGATGACACAAATTTGTCACAAAATTCGACCGGGTGGGTACCACCGTGCACGATTGCGAAAAACATGGAGGGTTTTTCGTAATCCAATTTCGGTTTGATTGCGTTCAGGGGTCAGCAAGTGCATAGCCGGGCAGGGGGGTTGTGGTCGCAGCACTAGTGGGACCGGTGGATGTGCTACGCGGTGTTGCGACGACTATCCTCTTCTGATGAGGCCGTCAAGCTGAGTGCCACCATTGTTAACATGGTACGTGAATGTATGACCCTCTTTCCTAAGACTTTACCTTCAGCTTACCATCAGGCGAGGTGAAGTCAAATTGACGTGTCCTAAACATTAAAAAAAAAAACTAATGGACTAACTAAGTTGTTGTAGCCGGCAACACTTTAAAAGACTTGTAACGTGCGAAAGTGTGCTTTATTGTTAATGTTTTATGTTCGTTGTCGCACACTTTACTTAATTGATGGATTAGGCATCAATTAAGAAAAATAAATATGGAAGCCACTGATGAACCACCAACGGCAAAGTGGTCCAAACGGTCGTAGAAATGGAAAGTTAAATATTCGGCCCTTTGTTGGCGAACTCTCCTTTATTTAAATGTTTCAGGTAAGTATTCTAATTGAAGCTTTTGATGTTAAAAAAGGTTGAATAAGCATTCTTTTGCGAACCTGTTGTTTCAATGGGCAGTTGAGTTGTACCGGTCTTGTGATACGGGATACGCGCGCCTATATGTATGTTTGTATGTTTAAAATACTGCACTTTGTATTAATCTATACAACATTGTAAATTAGTTGTGTCTGCAAATTGGAGATATTTAAATAACAATACTTGTGTTATGTTGAATGAACGATTCTGAACACAAAAATAATTTTTTTGGAATTCTTGTCTGTTTATCTGTTTGTTTGCGATGCATGCAAAAACTACTGTAGGGATTTTGATGCGGTTTTTTCTATTAGATAGGTCTTGGTCAGATTGAACATCTGCCGTATGTTTATTACTGATCGCAATTGGTTAAGTAGAACCGGGGATATGTCCAAAAAACGATATAATATAGGAATACCAAGTGAAAAATTCTTGACTTTAGTTTATTTTGTATGTGTTTAATTCCTTCTTTACCAAGGGAGGGTACAGCCAGGGATTCGAGTTATCGTCAGTTGGGCCACAGTTACCTTTTATTTCCCAACAGACCAATCAGTTGATTAGAAGGGAATCGAAAGTACCCACGGCACAACGAGTTGAGCATAGTAATTGAGCCTTGGGTAAGGAAGGGTTTAATTGTATCTCGTTGACAAGGTCAAATGACGTTTTAATGTAAGGGACGGTTCGTTGGCGGGTTGCCGGGAACGGCAGTTTGAACACGGACGTCGCGCGTCACGCGGGGTGCTTGTCAATAGTGTCACACTAACCTGCCATGTGGTTTATTCTTGGTTCTTACCTATAATGTTTGCACGCTCTATGGAGCAGAATGTGCTGTGCCTACTAGCTTTAAGATTCTTTGTAACCATATTATATCCGAATAAATGATTGATTGATTGATTGATGGTTTAATCCTAAAATTTTGTGAATATCGTTAGTCATTTTCGAATCCCCCATATCTGATCATCATCCTGATGTCGTGGCATTAGTCCCCTCTGATCTGTCCATCTCCGACATATATTAAATCACTTTGTATTAGACAACTCTTTTGGTTTGCATTCCGAAATTCAATAATTATTTTATGATACCCAGCACGAATGAGCTGGTTCAGCCAGGACTGTACCTCTCTCCACCACTTAATATCCAAGTTAAGCAGCATATCGTTTTGTGAGAGTGAGAGCTAGTCAAATATAACACCCAGACCTAAGTCTTAAATCCGCGCTCTATTCTTGGTAGGTTGTTTGCCCGAATCTGCTCTGCTGAGAAAAAAAGTAGTTTTCTTATATTTCGAACTCTTCCAATTTAAATAATCCGCAGGTTCCAAGACAGACTAGCTTTCCCTTAAATATAAGCGGCTTAATAAAAGCGGCTGCTTTCGCTGCAGTTGATCCTGAAGTACAAAAGTCACAGTAGAGTGAGCATAGGTGGGACTAGACCGTAAGTAAGTAGTACAAAAAACATAAACAAAGTTACAATTTTGAAGGCCCCATTAACGCTTATGAATACCAAAGAGTTACATCGTAAATTAAAAATAGCATTGTATATATAGGAGCGCATTGCCAAATCCACTGATTCAACCACCTCGAGTCTTGTGCAAGGCGAATAACGGCGGCCAGCATTGTGAATAAGAACCTTTTGAATTCATATTCATAAAGGCTGAAAAGGGTAAAATATTGTTTCGTTTTAGATCAAAATTATTATCTTTTCTTTCCGACGTTAAAATGCGTAAAAAAACATCGAATTCCATAGTATGTGCAGCAATCGGTAAATAGAAGAACTACTGACTCTACTGAAACATCTCATAATTTACCAAAAGTCTTACCGTAATTTTGTGTAAAGTGGAAAATAATTACTAGGCATGAAAGTCTTACGCTACCCAGGGGGGACATTGGTGCGTTAAATAAGACACTGCAGGTCATAATGTATAAAGTTACCATAATAATGCCTTTAAATGTATTCAAACATTAGTTTAATCAACCCTCGACACAAAAACGACGTGATGTTTTAAGTTTGACGTGTCTGTCTGTGGCATCGTAGCACCTGAACGAATGAACCTAAAATAATCTCTTCTATAATCTATGAGCATACAGACTTACGGTATTGTATATATATACGGTATTAATATAAATCATAACATAACATAACATAAACTCACGCCTATATCCCCGAAGGGGTAGGCAGAGGTGTTAGCACCCACATTTCGCCAGTTTATGTTTAGGTCCCAATGTAATAGGTGGCGAGCCTATTGCCATTAACCGGGCACTTATAAACCTGCGATAAATACACACATAACTTCGAAAAGCATCGAAAAGTCATTGGTGTGTGCCATGGTAAAACCTGGGATCGAACCCGAGACCTCGTCTCAGCAGTCCATTACCCATACCACTAGGCTACATCACCACCTATATTTTTAACCACTTCTGGTTAGTGATATACCAGAAATTTGTAATGTTTTTTTTTTAAATGGCATAATTTCTGAGTAAATGGTGATTATAAATTGGGTTATGTTGGCCTATGCTGCTACACCTACACAGTACCTTCGTACAACAATCCCTTTTTAACGTGAAACAATGAACGCAATATTTAATCCGCTGTAAATGTTTAATAGAAACACAGTTAATATCCTGGATGCATAATAAATGGGCGGATGTGCGCCACAGTAATTACGAACCACGCTGCGGGCCGGAGGGGGCAGGGCCAAGTTAATTTCGTGTACCTAGCCGTGCAAACTCTATTAACGTTCTTTTATCCACGTCACTTGTCGCGGTGATCGTAAAACTAAGGCTCAGCGCTGGTGGGGCTGGGCATAAAGGCGCCGATGGTCACAATCACAATACAAGTCGGGCCGAGTGCGGCGATTATGACAGTAAGCCTCCCGAGAGGTTCGTTGTACACTCGACGCTCCGTTGCCAATGTTTACGACGACCTTTCTAGCGTTATTGCCTTCTTTGTATGTACTGTATCGTAATCCCGGTAAAACTTCAGTTTGGAGGCTCACAGCCTCACAAGGACGCACTGTTTGTAAGTAAACAAACAATGTTAGTGAAGCTATTTGAGTTTCATGGGTTGCGTGGCGCGCCCACGTCGCGTGTCACGCCCTAGTCGTGTTAAAATACGATAAGAAGTGTAACGCTGTCACTCTTTACAAAGTTCTCTTACGGTTACTGAAACGGTTACTTTGTATTGCAATGCCGTGTTACAACCCAATAGTAAAAATCGTACAATCGTGTAACAGTCGACTGTGTTATCAATCAGGGGAACCGCTAAATTCTTCATTATTTAAAGCACTTCCGTGTTGCTATTATACTGGAAGACAGACTGCAAGTTACTCGGGGAACGAATTCTTGTTTCTTATAATAAAACATAATAATTATTAATTTATTTATCAAAACAGGCAGTATATTTTAATAATAGTCTTATAATTATGACCATAATACATTAAGTATTAATATACTTAATATCCTTACTTAATAGGTAGCTAAGTTATACTCAGAGAATACACGACAAAATTCTTTTCAAATACTTCGGCAAATATTTTATCTTGTAATCTTAATATCAGCCTAACATATCATAATAAAATTATTGTTTTTAACCCATCAGGCATGTATTTTATGTAAGTAAGCAACCGCCATTACTTTGGAGAACAATTAGTTACGTATGAAGTAAACCACTTTGTTTGAAACGAAACCATTGCTGTGTATTAATTTTATCGTCTGTAACCTTGTATAAGCGTACCAAGCGAGTTCAAAGAGGAAATCAAGTGGTAGCGGAAGGGAGGTGAGCCATCGAATGGTGACGTTATTTAAATTAGGGGACTGTTGTCCTTGCAAGTTCATGTTTGTAATGAGGGCAGTGATAATACAGACATTACGCTCAATATAGCATCTTTTAATTAAGTCCAGTTTCGTTTTTACATAAGTCGAATATTATTGATAAATATAACATAAGATAACTTCACACCTGTATCCCCGAAGGGGTAGGCAGAGGTGTATTATACACCCACGATTCGTCAGTTATGTTTAGGTCCTAGCCTATTGCCATCTACCAGGCACATTACTAAGCGAGCCATAATAAACATTTTAAATACACACATAACTACGAAAAGTCAGAGGTGTGTGCCCGGGGCGACCTGGGATCGAACTCGAGACCTCGTTTCGGCAGTCCGTTACGTACACCCCTGGGCTATCGCCGCTTTTTTTTATTTTATTTTTATTCGCTTTATTATTGATATTAAACGGTACTTTTATGCGAACTATTAATTTATTTGCCATTAATTTCATTTCTGCATTATTAGAAATAGTGAGCGATTGATAAAATATTGTGTAGGTAAGTTTCAAGCACTTCAACAATAAAAATTGAACTTGCGACACATTGATGGCTGATGGCATCACAGTACTCAACTTCCTAGCTTCCTAGCTCTGGAAGTTGGAGTCAGACTGTTTACAGTGCCTCTGAGCAGTGCCGTTTTGCGAGCCTACTGTTATGCTACGCTCCTATTGTTATACTAATTACAAATTCGAATTGAAAATCTGCAAAGTAAACAACATCACGTGCATTATAGCATTACGAATTTAGCCCAAAGCGTACACGGCACGTACTAAAAGAATTTGTTGAAACAATACGCAGATGATTCGTCAAGTATCAGCTCGAGAGAAAGAAAAGAAATAAAGAAAATAAAATCATTTGGTGCGCGTAGGTCACATTCATTACTTATATCCTACTAGTACATAGTCGTTAAATTTATATTATTGTGTGCCTAACAGTTGTAACCAATGGGTGTCCAGTGTCAGGAGTCAGAATGAACCTTGGCGCTGGTTTTCGACTGGAACCCAGATGTTGGCGACATATGGACGCAGTAGTGAATGTAACTGTATCAGTTGTATATGAGTAAATGCCATATATGTGTTATAGATACAATAATACTGTATATAAATTGTATAGACGTATGAATTGACCCCATTAGGCGAGGCCGCGGTGGCGGCCAAAGTCCGCCGGCAACCCTGGGGTTATACTTTCGAGGGCTTACCCGGGGTGCCCGGCAACGGACACTTGGGGAGGACACCGTGCGGATTTAGTCGATACACGACATAACCACCCTCGCTGGCCGGCGGGGGGTATCCGAGGCGATTTCCGCACGTAAAAAAAAAAAAAAAGACGTATGGATTTCTGATAATTATATCTATGAGTCTATCTATAAGCTAGCTATCAATACACTGGTGGGAAGTAACTTAATATAATGTTTTTGAGATTTAAATAGTGCTTCGTTATTTCTCCGTCGTCGGTATCAAATAAGTCCGTTGTGGTCGGTCCCTACAGACGCCTATAAATTACATTAGTTCGGCCCAAACTATCGCGTGGGCGCGACGCGCGACGCGAAGACAAATCACACGGCCTCATAACTCACACCGCGACTCACACAGACCGTTCACTCACGCCACCATCCTGGATACAGGAGGAAACGCTCATTCGACCTCATCAAACGTATAGTGTGATAAATAGAAACACTGATAAGTCGTACCCACTATTACTATTTAGTAACTAATTTACGGGTGCTACGATCTTGACAGTTGGCATACAAACTCATCGATTGCAGGTACTCTTGTTACAGCTTTTCTGTACAATTTCGATTTGATCGAGATATGGAGATCTAGGTCAATCCTTGCTAGCTTCGCCAATTCATACCTTTTTTTTTTTTTTTTTTTTTTTTTTTATCGTGCGGAAATCCCTTCGACTCTCTCAGAAATCTATTTCGTCCATCCTCTATACGCGCTTGGTCACCACCTTTTCAACCACACCGTAAAGTTTCCTAATCACACTTCAAAAGTTGGAGTTTAATTACTTGATGCAGTCTCATTTAAGATCGTAAAGCCTTACACAGAAAACGAGTTAAGCTCAGTGGTCGGCATAAAGAAAATTCTTTTAAGTTACGGTCGTTCCATAATAATCTCACCGACTTTAACGAAGTAAAAAGCAAAAGCAAATTCCTTGCAATATCAAAGTTGGCTGTTAAAAATATGATAGACTAAATGAGGAAGTGGCCGGTGGGCGCTCCCCGGGCGCTCCCCGGCGGTAGCCCCGAGCGTCGAGCCGCCCTCTGTCAATGGGAAACTGCACTGTAGTGGGACAAAAGTGATTTTGAACGAGGAACGATTTCGGGCGAAAACGAGGCGTGCTATAAATTTGACCTGTTTATTTGTGTAGTTGTTCCTGTATCTTTACCTGTGGCATCATATCTCCTTAATGGATAGACCAATTTTAATGCAGTTTTTTTGGTTTGGAAGCTGACGTGATCGAGATGGTTCTTAGCTAAAAATATGAAGATTCAGGCTTTTGAGGATCATCAACTCTTTCTTAGTTAGCGAAGAGATCTCACTTACTGTCACAGGTCCCTACAGGTTTTCTTTTACAAACTACTTCACTACACGTTATAGTGAATATTTATCCGATTACACACATCGCACCAATGATTACATAATTTATAGATAATGCAAGGCAAGCAAATACCTGTGTAATCTAATGCCAGTTCGACGATATTCAGATCATAAAGGCGCGCAGTACTACCGCGTCCCACTGTGTGAAAACCCAAATAAGTTATGAGTTAAGTTGTTGGCGGCGATGAGTCCCCTGCTACATCATTAGCGGGGCCGATGGTTCAACACCTCTCAAAGTAATACAACATAATGTTATTGCGCTCTTGCCTAGGTAACCTAAACAATTATCGTTCCTGAATAAAACATTTCGTAAAAGATTGTAGTGGCAGGCACAGATATACTTTACTTACACTTCACCCACTGTTTTTCAATCTCACTTTGCACGACTTGAACCCGGAACCTCATGTTATGCAACACTCGCTACCACTGCTCCACCAACATTAATTAAGTATACCAATAAACCCCTAACGTCACCTATTGTTAACAGTCGTTATCATTTATGAGAGTAACGTAACACTCTAGAGGACGTACGGTAACTACCAATAAAGAATATATCAGACAGTTTATAAAAACTACATACCGCCGTTCGCAGTTGTTGTCGTGAATGTGCGTGACGTGGTGATACATTGGTCCTGCGTCCTCAGAGAGTTTGTAGGCCTCTTTGGCTATATTTAAGAGTTTATTTCCCAAGAGCGCAACAAATCTTGTGTGGCTGTTAGTTGGTCTTGCTTATTGAGCTAGCTAGAGGGGGTTACGCGGAGCTATGTGCTCGGGGGTGGAAGTGTCATATTCAAGGGCATAACTACGGGTCATCCTGCTCCATTTTACAGGAGATCGTGGTAGTGCTAGGTATGCGGAGCAATGAAACACGTTCACTCGTTTAACTCTAGTTTATTACTGGCCAAAGAACATAGTATTAGGTGCGCGCTGACCACGGCCGCCGGCCTACGGCTATGGATGCATACGTAGGTACATATACATCAGGTAGTTTCGTAAAATAGTGTGCGATTTTTCGAGACTATTTTTCGAAAAATTGCAGACTATTCTCGCAACAAACTATACTAACTCACAAACTGAGCTACCTAGTGCTTTAACTAAACAAGAGTTAAATCAAATCAAAAAACAATGTTTAAAAATGACTGTAAAGTTATTCATTGTTTCCGTAGTTCGCAAGAATTACGGTAGATGGTTCCAACGTCGCCTTAAGACGTATATGATATATCGGAGAATTTCGAATATCTGGGACGTGTCTAGGTGGCTCAGTTGGTCAGAGCATTCCCCCTGTAAGGGACTGGTCGCGGGTTCAAGTCCCGTCCTAGATGTTCTCTTTTTCCGATCTAAATCTTTAGAAAAAAGTTAGCATACAAAATGCTTAAAATTTAATTAAATTAATTAGGCGGATTCATCAAAAAACAATGTTTAAAAATGACTGTAAAGTTATTCATTGTTTCCGTAGTTCGCAAGAATTACGGTAGATGGTTCCAACGTCGCCTTAAGACGTATATGATATATCGGAGAATTTCGAATATCTGGGACGTGTCTAGGTGGCTCAGTTGGTCAGAGCATTCCCCCTGTAAGGGACTGGTCGCGGGTTCAAGTCCCGTCCTAGATGTTCTCTTTTTCCGATCTAAATCTTTAGAAAAAAGTTAGCATACAAAATGCTTAAAATTTAATTGAAAGAGTTAAATTATTAAAATGAAATCGTGAACAAATATCTAGGTCATGTTACCGCCATGATCGATATCGGCTGCTGCAACTGATAGCTGTAAGTAAATCGAAAGTGGGAGACGATCCGGAGGGATCCAGGTTTCTGTAAGTAGACTGCACTTTCAATAATTTGAGTTCTTGTTCGTATGGCAATAAGCAGAAACGGATATGCCCGTATGGAAGCAAACGGAGGCGAGGTTACTCGAGTAAACATGTCACAGGAGTAGTCAGCTGAGGGGTAAGGACATTTGCGCACGTCTGGTTGGTTCGATGAGGAGTCGTTTGCTAGAAGTAATCGAAGCTAACGCAGGATACACTCATTATTAAGCGTTTTCTTTACTATTCACGTGATATATTTTTATTATATTTACTTTAAAAAAAATGTTTATTTATTTATTTCTATATCCCAGAGGAAGTCAGCTATTTCTAAATGAACGCATTAGGTCAGGATAGAACTTAAATTCATACATTTCACAGATCACTACAAAGTAGATTTTAAATTTGATATCAGTGGTTTACATTCTAAGTTCAAACGAAATGACATGCCGATAATGTCATGCACTATTTAAGCGGAATTAGACCTTATAATTCTCATCATTCAAAGAATATTCAACCTTTGGATGATAAAGCAATAACTAGGTCAAGTTTACATATTTCAAATCTTATGCAACCGAATCCATGGGTCCAGCTGGGTACAGCTATCTAATAATTATGGCTCCCTTCGCGATAGTTTATGGACAATTATAGTGCCTAACATTAATCTTGTGGCTGTTTTGTGTGTGGCTAGTTAAAGAGCAAGTACTTTTATATCACGATGTTTTGTCATGTGGCTTGGACTCGACTCTGGCAAGCCTGGGTTTATAGGTTTATCTGGCGTCTGCCCTTTCTAAGGAAGAAATGACGGAAGTCCTTAGTCCTTAACTTACTTGTCCAGACCTAAAAAAAAGGAAGAAGCAAAACGTATTTAACTCCACCTGATGAGCAAAACTTATAGCATACGTGTCGGGTAAGAAACATACAACTGTGACTGGATTCCTATTCCTGAGACCCCAAATAAGTATTACGTGTTTCTCACGCGAAATTGAAAGTCTAAAACTAACGTTTTGATTAATATGAAGAGTTGAAACTTGGATATGTTGTAACTTTTGTGGGCCTTAAAGTTTTAATAAAATCGGTTCATAAGTTTTCGCGTAACGCGAGTAAAAGTAAATAAAATTACTTTTGTATAGCGGCCAAAACAAACGTTTCTAAATAACCTCCGATGATTTTTTCAAACGGTTTCATATTTATGAAGAGATTATCTGCAACCACAATGGCAAGTATTAAAAAAGCGGCCAAGTGCGAGTCGGACTCGCCCATGAAGGGTTCTGTAGCAGTAAGTAACATAATAATGCTTTTTTTAAATTTTATATTTGAGTTGATTGAATGAAAGGTAAATTGTGTTTTACGATTTATGACGAATTAAAAATCAACTACTTACTAGATCTCGTTCAAATCAATTTTAGGTGGAAGTTTGCATGGATATTGCATAATGTACATCATATATTTTTTTAGTTTTATTATTCTCTTATTTTAGAGGTTACAGAGGGGGGGGGGGGGGGACATTTTACCACTTTGGAAGTGTCTCTCGCGCAAACTATTCAGTTAATAGAAAAATGATATTGGAAACCTCAATATCACTTTTGAAGACCTATCCATGGATATATATACGTATGAGTTTGATGAAAAAAAAATTAAAGAGTTGCAAAATATAGGCGTAAAGAGACTATCATACCTTTTTTTTTTATTTTTTTATCGTGCGGAAATCCCTTCGGATACCCCCCCGCCGGCCAGCGGGGGTGGTTATGTCGTGCTTGCACCGACTAAAACCGCACGCCGTCTCGGGTCTTCAGACGCCGGGGTGTAAGCTGTCTCCTCTGAAAGCAGAGGGGCGGCAAGAAGTGTTTTGTAGTTATTTGGAGTCTCAGGAATAGGAATCCGGCCCTCAGATTTTGCAAACTCATAAAGCCGTAGCGCCTACTCTATGTGTATAAATATAAAAATAAATAAATATAAAAATCCAATTTTGTGCCTGAGTTGCCAGTAAATTGTCTTACACGTTCATCGCTCAACGTACAATTAGATCATTATGCACATGGCCCGATTTTAGTGATTTTAAGAACACTTACCTCAGGAGTACTCCCATATAAAATTGATCAAGATTTGACGATGTGATTCTTGAGAAAATCAAATCCTTAAATTTTTGCAAAGGCGGCGGCGGTAAGGCCCATCATGGAGGATTGACTAGAGAGGCGACACGGAAGCTTCTCGTACCGATTGACGCAGGTGATCTCCGGGAAGGGGTGCTTCGGGGACCACCTGCATCGGATCAGGAAGGAGCCAACGCCTGAGTGTCATCACTGCGACGCGAGCGTGGACTCAGGGCTGCACACGCTGGCGGACTGCCCGGCGTGGGAGGTGCCGAGGCGTGACCTCGTGGCAGCCATCGGGGTGGGAGTCCTCTCGCTCGGCAGCATGATTGCGGCAATGGTGCGGAGCGCGAGCGCGTGGGCAGCCGCCACCTCCTTCTGCGAGCATGCAATGCTCGCGAAGAAGATGGCGGAGCGCGCCCGGGAGAGATCTAGAACTCTCCCGGCCCGCCGAGCCTGCAATATGCTCGCCGCGCGTCGCAGGCGACTCAGGCTCCGGGGGTCGCTTAACGACCTCCGTCCTCCATGAGCGCAGGCCTGGGGGTGGCAGGTGAGGCCGCCTGTCACCCCAGCAGAAACAGGCCGGGACGGTGGGGCGACTAGCGCCCCTCCCCCAAACCGGGGCAAGACGGGGACACCGTGGTTCCCAAACCCGAGGGGGCCATCTCGAAAGATGGCCCAGGGTCAGTCGCGGTGCGAGGGATATGCTCTATGGGCAACCTTACACCCCGGCGTCTGAAGACCCGTGACGGCGTGCGGTTTTAGTCGGTTTAAGCCCGACATAACCGCCCCCGCTAGCCGGCGGGGGGGGGGGGTTCCCGAAAGGATTTCCGCACGAAAAAAAAAAGGCACCTCCACGATATAAGAATGATACTTTATTAAATACTAAACCATTATCTAGTTTTGTAAGCAAACGGCCCACTGTACTTGCTGTAGCCTGTGAACATTTGCATTGATACTCCTGCTGACAACAAACAGAACATACAAGCACTGCTGGCTTGTACCACCACATTTTGTCTCAATTCCAATGGGCTGTGTGCTTCCGTGCTCTCAGCTACGAGTATATCTATAACAAACAACAGTGTTCAGAATTAGGAATTTCCTCCGCGCACTGTGTGGTATCTGCGAAGCTCATCGCTCGTATAAGTCCGTAGCTTTAAACTTAACCGGCCATTCGTCCACTGCCTAAGTTCTACACTTGGTCTTTGTTGTGCTTCGTAGCGGACTCGTAGCAAACTGCATGTTCCTCAGTGAAATAAAACGAATTTAAACGGATTATAACGCGATTTATCATTCAGACGCGTCATGGAGGGACTATCATGTGTAAAGTAGTCCGTTATTTTATTTCAATGTGTAAAATTTGCGTAAACTTAATAACGTCATGTCGCTCAGTGTTTTGTAGTTAAATAAGTTGCACCATTACCAATGACTGCAGAAAAATATCTGCCTATATGCGATTATAGAATTAACATATAATTTTAATACACGACTTTATGTTTTGGTTACAGCTCTTAGCTTATTGGCTATTTCTAAATACAATTATGTTAACTAATGTTGGTTGTTAAAGCTTTTATTGCCTGATCCTTTCTCGCTAGTTGGATATTGCCTGGAGAACCTAGTTCTAAATGCAAATGTTGCTTCTGGCTTTCGTAAGCGAGCTACATAAATAAAATATTTTTAGTTTGAGTTTCCGTAGTAGTATTAACATAGGTACAGTTAACGACAAAAGAAAACTAAAAAGAAACACTAGAAGAGTTAAGAACCGTTTTTACCAAATTTGATGTAATTTTTTTTTTATGGATGAATGGCTCACGTTTGACCTCTATCTCACCTGATCGTAAGTGACGATGTGGTCTACGATGGATCACGTTTGTCTAGAAGGAACCTATTCACTCGAGACTTGAAGATTCCAAGGTTATAGCTTTCCGGAAACACAGACTCAGGCAAGCAATTCCACTCCTTAGCTGTACGCATAATAAATGTGTCACCGAAACGTTTCGTGCGTATGAGTGGAATATCCACCATGTAGCGGTGGCGCGCTGTGCGTCTGGTCGTTCGTTGGTGGAAAGGGCTTGGAAGTATCAAGTTGTGCAATTCCAGCGCACACTCTCCGAAATGCATCCGATAAAAGACCGATAGGCCTGCAACTTTGCGTCGATGTTCAAGGCTCTGTAGCCTTTTCTCGACGAGTGCATCGTTGTTAATGAGCCTCTTGGCCCGTCTCTCTATTGTCTCTAGCGCTTCTAGATAGTATTTTGCTGAGCCATCACACAGATACGAGCAGTACTCCATACAGGATCGAACCTGCGCTTGGTACAGGTTGAGCAACTGTTCCGGTGTGAAGTACTGTCGCACTTTCGACAGTATGCTCAGCTTTTTTGCAGCCACTTGAGCTTTAGCCTCAATGTAAGACCCAAAATTGAGGGTGGATGTTAGAGTAACGCCAAGAAGCTCGAGGCGGTCGGTTATCGGCACGGATCCATTTCGGAATGTGGGGTTTGGCTGAAATTGACTTCGCTTGGAGGAGAAAAGACACGCCTGAGTCTTAGTAGCGTTACCGCTTTCAAGGACAAATTCAAACGCTCAACCATAGCCTCTCGGAGAGACCGGGTCTCCCCCACGCTGGCTCGGGGGTTGGACTCGTAACTCTCGACTACTGTGCTGTCGTCTGCGTACCCAAAAGTACCGGGCTTGAGCAGGTCGTTTATGTGCAACAGGAATAATGTAGCCGAGAGTACCGAGTATAACTCGGTATATAATTTTATAATCTCCAGAGGACACAGTTAATATATTTCGTGTTTTGTGTATGTTATGAAAAGATTAAGAACTAAGGTGATCAATAAATTACAATTAGGTAGTTAAGCTAATTTTGTCGTTGGAAGTACTTGTATCGCACCGTTGAAGCTATTGTAAGTGGCGCAGGTTTAAGTATTCATGGGCTGCCACGCTCGCGCCTCTGCGTTGTGAACTTTCCTTTCGTGTCACTTCAGTAAAACAAATACCTACTAGATCCTGCCGCGTGCCACGTGCCGGGGACAAGGCCGGCGGACTGTGCAAGTTTGCCACCTATACCTCGCTCGCGTTGTGTAGCTAGAGCGCGTCGAATACAAACTCACACAACCCAAGCCCTGGAGCTGCAATGTTCCTTCAGATTTATCACTGCACCCGCTGCACTGGACTATATAGAGTTCCATGTGAGCCTTGATGTAGTAGGAAATGATAACGCATTATACGCTCACTGATGGAGTAAATACGAAGCATCGGTAGCTAGTGGTTAAGGAGTCGGCCTTGCGATCGAGAGGTCCTAGGTTCGAATCCTAGCCATTACACTACTGACGTGAACCTACTCCTAACACAAGCAATCAAGCTTAGCTGGAGGGGTTAGGGGGAATATTTGTAATTTCGGTTACTAATATTCTTATTAAAAAAAAATATCCTGTAAACCTAGTCTAGGTTTACAGGATAAATTTACATTTAAATATATGTATTATGTATAACATGAATAAATAAAAAAATAAAAATAAAATTTCATTGTGGAATGTGAAGAGGTGGAACTTTCAGATCCCATTAAACTTAGATCTTCTTTTGTAACCGAAGCTTACAAATATCGCAAACCTTAAATTAGTCTGGGCGTTCTATGTATAATATGTATGGTATATATTTTTAAGAATGTTTATGCGCGTTCTAGAATCCAGCAACAATACTGCAAGCTTTCTACAAGCTAGGTAAGCTACGCTCACTTTGGGTCTAGATATCGGCGTATAGTATGTCATAGAATAGCATATATATAGGTATATAAAGATTGTATTGTACATCGACTTAATCTAAAATACAATCTAGTAAATTTAAAAGTACCAGACTCCAGGTTTGTGTCCGACCCACATCTCGAAAATGTAAGAGCGATCTGTCATCACTGACAGGGCTATTTTTGCCAATACGCCTGATAAAGTGGTGAAATATCGCTTAGAGCGCGGCGCACTGATTGTCAATATCACAATTGCTTATAAACAGAAACTCGTGGAATCTTGCAGAATATTTCGACTCGTCTCATAATTAACATTTCCTGAATCCGACGTCACTATTCTTTAATATCTTGGTGAATAAATGTATGAATTACCTTATTTTTTTGGATTGCCACGTTGTATGGCAATACTTATTCTCTGTGCTAAAAAGAAGCCAGCCTTCTGGTCACGAGAAGCGTCGATCATACGTGTTGCAATCTCCCTGAAGAGACGGCGAGCACTCGGACCCCATGCCCCTAACGTTTCGACTCCAAACGGCACAAATTTTTAATATCTTATTTATAGTGAAAACTCAAAAATTTTAATATCAAATACAAGCGTTCAATATATACACCTTGAAATAATAATTTGAAGAATAATCGAGGAACGTTTCATGCACTAATTGTTACTATGTGCTGTCTGACTTCTGAGCAAACAGCCGACGTGAACAATACAATCTGTGTAAAATGATTACCCAGGTGAACTACACAGGTGACCCGCGGGCAATAAACGATTTATTTGTTAAACAAACGCGGACACAACGGGACGCGTCGCCGCGCTAATCTATTCGATATTGATTCACAGCTAACGCTTGTTTCGCACTTGCACGCGCTCGTTGTATGTGGGCCTATTGTTTCTGTTTAATACATCCTGCTGCGAGGCGTCATGAAAAAAACTTTCTCTCTGGGTGTTAGGCGTTCTTCCGCTTTCTGTGTTGTGACGTGGTATACGGGTCAAGTGAGCTCGGTTTCATCTGAACTTGAATTTATACGCGATTAGCTGCTGCCCGTGGGAACTGATTCCAGCCAAGGTGAATTTATACGCGATTAGCTGCTGCCCGTGGGAACTGATTCCATCCATCCTTGCACCAAATTTCAGCCGAATGAATTCAGTAGTTTTTGCGTGAAAGAGTAATAAAACATACATACATACAAAATTTCGCATTTATAATATTAATAGGGCTTATAGTATAAGTAGGATATGGTATGCGGGAGTACAATATCAATGGGAACCTTTAATAAGTGCGATTAGGATGAGATCGTTAGCGAGAGCTGATTGCGGCGCGTGCGCGTGTGTCAACAAACTGGACTGTTCTTGAGCACCACCTTTATCAGCGTTTTGGAGATGGCTTGATAAATTAGAGCAGTGCAAGCGCTAGACTAGTATTAGTCACTTTCTCAAACACAGCAATATTTTAAGAAAAACATTAATTTATTAACAAATTGCTAGATCGACTTGATCATCGGCAGTTATGCTATTTCCAGTAATATTCACACTCGCTCAAATGCAATGGCAAGTGCTAGAAGCCAATGAGCAATCATATGCTATGTTCTCGGGAGAAGGTGCTGTGGTGGTAGCTTGTAGTAATTTTTTGGAGTTGACACTTCGATGATTATACCTATAATTTCATTACGTACAAACGATCTTGTGTAAATTCACTCACTCTATGAAAAGGAGTATCCGACTATCCCATAGTGTCACAGTAGATACTAAAATACGATTACAATTTAAAATTGCATTAGCATAAAAAAAACTCAGTCAATATATAATTTTTAATGATTGCAAAACAGTGGCCTCGGTGATTACTATCTCAATCGTGAAAGCTGTACATTTTGATGTTCATCGGTGTTATTCTGTTACCCAAATGACTAACGACGTTTACAATTTGGCACAAGGATGAGTCAATTACGAGCTCCATCACGACGCGCGACGGGTCTCACCGCACGCTGAGCTCAATTTCTAATCAAATGATAGCGTGTGGTCGTGCAAACAGAACGTTGTTGGGGATTGTGCTCGAGAAGTTTCCGCAGCGCAGTGCCCCGCCCCACCCGGTGCGAGCTGGTCTTGGAGCCGTGCTCCACATTGATAATTGTTCAATTGCCGACATCTAAATTATGTAAAATATTGCTCAATTTGTTTTGCATAAAGGGTTAAGTCCGGGGGGGCGAGGCCGTTCCGCTCACCTGCGACGCGATAATTGATATTTATGTAAACAACCTCATTTATAATACAACAAAGATTTTCACTTCCGCATAAGTATCTCGATGAAGTAATATGTATGTAAATGTCGCGGAGGTTCGTGTGTCCCCACTAGTCGGGAGGCTGAAGTATTTGGACGATAGCTCAGCGCGTACTTTTATAGGATCGTATGCCGGGAATGAGTTTAGGCAGTGACAACGGAAATAACATAGCTCTTGGCTTGACTCCGACGTGAAAGCGTAGTATTTCCGGTTCAGTTAATAGCGAATAATTAAGGCGAGAGTCGCTCATGGAGTTGCTTTATGAAATTGATTTGTGAAGTATAGAATACAAACATCACTCATACATCAGACAACGATCCGGTCACTGCCGCGGTACGCTTAGTCGCTGTGCGCGATACTTCTCATTCGTGCACCCACAGGGCAAGCGTCGCATTGTACACGACGACAAGGTGCTGCTCATGTACTCGTGTGTCACCTGTAATATATGTAAATATAATAAAAGAACGAAGCAAAAATGGGGGAGGACTTACTTTGCAACACTTTCATATTTTGTGCGACTAGCGAGGGCTCCGCAGGGCACATCTATATCCTCATTGAGAAATATCATTACGCCTTTGACTTCAGTGTAAATAGTTGGCGACTCACTAGTAGTCATTGCCACACCCCTTAAATTTCCCCGCGCACGGATAACGTTACTTTTGTGCGCCGAAGGCTCCCTATCTAACTCTAAAATAGAGCAATCGATGAGCCAAATGAAACGAAACCGCATATCACTGCCGACGATTTGGTAGCGTTCTGACAAATTCCAACAATATAGCCGAACATTCCAGTGTGGCCGCTCGCGCTCCGCCGCGGGGCGCTGCGGGCCGCCGGCCGCCGCGCGACCTTTTATTTGGAGCAGCAGCTTAATCTCACTTTCTAATACAACGGCACTTGGCTATCTACTAAGCGTATAACTGTCATCTTTTCCTTTCCCTCCTTCGCTTCGGGGAAGTGTAAAATTCGACTTTCTTATCGAATTATCCGTAACAAATAAGAAAGTGGTTTTTTTAATTTGTTCGCCGGCGGCGGCGCGCTTCCGCCCGCTGTATATTAGATCATTTTAAGAAGTTCAATCTGTAACGTCCCGAGAATTTACCGGCACTGGAGAGAATAGTCATGTCAACACAAAAAGTTAATTAAAATTTGTAGCCACAGTTTTGGATCGTATCCAATGACAGCGGGAAAAACATCTTTTCTGATGTTCCTTGAACTTTAACTTCAAAATTTCAATGGACTTAGAATTTGGAACCGGTCCTCTGGGAAAGTAGATACTACCACCCTATAGAAAACCCCTGCCATGTATTGAATTCTGGTTGCTTGCTGGTTTACTGCCAGCAGAGCTCCTAGGAGAGAGACCAAGTCTCTCTCCTAGGAGCTCATGGGCGTCGTCACTCGTTCACAATCTGGTGGAGCGTGTGCTTATTAGCCACCATTGGAATATTAAAAAATTCCCGATAAGCGAAAATGTATCCTGTCATCTTGAGACTCGTAGCAATTAAACACAATGTCCTTCCATCGTCGCATAGCAGGTTTATGAGCGAATATATCACTATGAATATTTAGAGCGTCTTTATTACAGGGCAAGTCGATTAAGGTGCCCCTAAACGCTCGGCACGCGGCTCGTCCGCCCATCCGCGCCGCCTCGTGGCCGCTGAGCGCCTGGTAGCCCGCTGCAAGCACCAACGGTTTATTTTTTGGACAGCGGCCAGAAGCCATGGACTTGAAAATATAGCTACTACATGTACGATGAAAACTATTAAAGATAAACTCAATCTTCAACAATTCAGCAATTCAGAAAATAGTTTGTCCAAATTAACCAATGAACATTTAGTTTGCTTATTACACACGTATTAATTATAGAAAAAAGGTCAGTTTGTTATTGTTTGTCCATGTTCCTAGAACCCCTAATACAAATAGTTTAGGTCTAGATAGCGCCATATAACGCTATTTTAACAATTAAAATTGAATTCTGAAAAGTTTATTTTTTACTCGCACAATTCTCGCACCCCTTGCACGCGACCACAGCGACAGACCAAATGGAATTTAAGAGATTACGCCGAGTGGGCAACATAGTTTTTACTTGGTTACACGCGGCCCGTGTAACTTTTTCTTCTTTAAAAAAAGTAAGGTTCGGCTTGTAGGCCACAGTCCGATACGCACTTTAGAGTTGTCAAATATATTCAAATTTCGTCAGTCAATGACTAATCATCAAAACTATTAGGGTACTTCCTGAAGTCGTAGAAAGCTGGAATTTGGTATGCAACTAGGATTAGCACACAGATAACATAAAATCAAGAAACTGAAAATTGTAGTGTCGTTACAGATCTATGGGAAATATTAACGTCTAGTTTGTAAATTGAGTACCTACTTTCTGTTCATAACCCATAGGAGTGTCCATCTACGTCACTCTTACGAAACGGCCGGGCCACACATGTAGACTAAGGTTTAGGATTTGTAGAGCACCTTAGACTAGAATTCGCGCAGAACACAATACGCTATGATATATTAGGTTAGGGCTTGCAGAGTTAGAAGCTTGGCTTTTCGTAGGATCTGATAACTTGTTACAGTATGAGCAAAGGCTCAGCTTGGCATCGTTTAAGATAAATACGTTTTTGGTGGGATTGGGTTTTTTATTCGGCAATTCTCAGTTCGGAGAGTAGGCACAGGTGTACAGTATTTAAAAAAATCAGTATGGTATGAATTGTTCTTACATTTTCTGTATAATAATAAACGCTCGTTGTACTGAAACGCTAACCGTTAATGATAACATCGTGCCAAAGTCCGCACACCTGAGAGCCCTTCATAACTATGTTGAAGATGTGCGAAGTCTACCGACCCCACTTTGGGGAGGACGGTAGGCTGTGACCCCTGCCCCTGAAGGAAGCCAGTGCTTAGCGCTGGGCCTGAACGGGATTATAATAAGAACAAGGTATGGGGCGAAGTGCATATGCTGTGAGGAGGGACAACTACTGTTCATTCCATTTTTCTTCTACTCTATTTAATGGCCAGCCCAATAACTTTCCAATTTAATGCCCTTAGTTTCAGCGCCACATCTAGAGCAGTAGTCTCTTTTCAACAAATTTGTCCATTGCATTTCACTGCTGGACCCACTCTTCCTTTTGAGTACGCCAAGCAACATTTTAAGGATGGCATTATCTTGATAGGATCTGTGTTTGCAGCGCTGAAGATAGCCTAATACTCAAAACGGAGCTGCTTATGCGAGGACTAGTTCCTCGAGACAAGCGCTGCGTGGTGAGCGATTGCTTCCAGCTGTTCACTACTTGCTACTTGTTGAGTTCCACTCGGAATTACTCGATTTATAAGCCCCCATCTTGAGCTTTAAGTGAAAACATTTTATCTCAGACAAAAAAGTAATTGCCCCCCGGAGAGCGCGACAGACCACTCTCATGAATAATATTACCACCGCCATGTTCCGTCACGGCATACTTAAGCTTAATATTTATATAAAGGCTCAAGCATAATAATGTTTACATAGCATGCTCCGGGACAAGTTTTTACGACTTTGGGGACCAGGCTTAAGATGAAACAAAAAGCAGTTTATCTATTCAGCTCCAGTGATACGCCTTCGAGTTCCATCCCTATCTATAGTACATGTAAATAGTTGACAAAATTTTGCAACGTTTATTTAACGGCCAGAGGCCTTACTTCCCTGCCTGTCCATGCCATGTGGCCCCACGCCTCTTTCAGGACAAATAAGCAGGCTCTTCCAATGAAGTGCTAGCCTCTCACTTAATCCTTACTAATATATAAATGTGAAAGTAACTCTGTTTGTCTGTCTGTCACGCTTTCACGCCTAAACCACTGAACCGATTTTGCTGAAATTTGGTACAGGGGTAGATAAGACCTTGGAAAAGGACATGGCTATGTTTTTTCGCGATAACTGACATCTGCGCCGCGGAGCCGCGAGCAAAAGCTAGCATCAACTATAAGTGGTCGTGCATTTATACGCTGTATAAGTACTTAGTATAAAAAATGATCGATATAGTCACTTTTCCACAGGCACTTTCACTTTTACCAAGTTCCAAGTTAACTGCCCAACTTGTGATAGAAACATAAATTAGGATAGACTTCATTTATTTTAAGGGATGCCGTAACGTTGTCGGCGTTAAACAAGACCAAACAAGAACGCAAAGTATCTTTAAAACAAGGTCTCAACAAACGCAATAAACTATGTATGCAGCAGTTAGCGCCGTGCCGCGTCGCGCGCCGACGGAGCCGAGCAAACATAGCTTCGTGAAAGCATAATTCCATTAGAGGCGAGTGACGGCCCACGGCGGGCCGCGACTCGCGATGCAATTATAAAACTGTCTGGTAACAGTGATCGCTGTCAACCCTTCTATTTTCTTTCGCGTCGCCTCGCCGCCTCGCCACTGTTCAATGTAAGACAGGCGATCTAAGTATTTTTGTCGTACCCAAAGGACATTATCATGTTATGAAAATGTTGAACTAAGTGTTATTATTAACTAATTAAACACGTAATCCATAATACAGCATGCACGCTTTTATGTCCCTCTGGTTTGTGTACTTAGCGTGATGGAAATGTAATTATTGCAGATCGAAACCAATCACTGTAATGCGTGTAGATTAATACCACTGACCCGTTCCGAATTGTGTTTATTTTATACGACTTTTAGCAGTTTGCGATATATTCAAATGCTTCGCAGACAACAAACAAGTTTAAGTGTTTTTTCCTTTTTTGTCTTTTTCTCCTAACGTTGCAACGGACCTTTACAAAATTGTAATCATTAAAGCTGAAATATAGTATGTGCATTACTTTTTGTATTGCATGTGATTACTTTTGTTAGGAATAAACGTTATATCAACGTAGGCTAGCGCATAGTTTCAACAGGCGTTTTTAGAACAAAATAATGCCACTCCTACCAGTCTATTTCCTATTTATATTAATAGTTTCTTTATACAGCCGCCGGCATCCACCGAAGAATACAAGAGCCACTCTATCACTTCCCATGGGGGTCGTGTGATTAGGACAGGGTTTTACTGCATAAGTTCGTTGATAAAAATAAAAATACCTCGACCAACAAGCAAAATAAAGTTTAATAAAGTGTTTTGTATACGTACACACTTGCGCTTGCCAAATATTGTCAGTTAAATTATGGCTTTCTCCTAGACCAATGTGTCAACAACCTTATGCCTCACCTTCAGCTCGACCCACTTTGAGTAATCCTTATTTTTTATCTACAAATCGTCTACACCTAAACGCTCTTCTTGTGCTTATGTTAGCTAGTAATAGTGTTAGGCTACACGCAAACAATTTAACAAAGTCGAAGATGCTGACATCTAAAAGACGACATTAATCGAATCAAGCGATTTTGTATCTTTGATTGTGTTGGCAATAATCTCCTTCTTTTTGAAGTCGATTAAAAATAAACCTAATTTATTTTTTAAACTTGCAATTTCGGAATTGGTATTATTATTATTAGCTATTTAGAGATACAATTTTAATATGAACATGCCTCGGCTATTTTGAAAGTCATTATAATTTTAAGAATAATAAGAAGAAGTCAATAAATAAATAAATAATAAATATTGTACGACAAAGTACACAACGCCATCTAGACCCAAACTAAGCAGAGCTTGTCATATGGGTTCTAGAATGCGGATAAACATACTTAAATACTTTTTTTTTTGTAAATAAATACATATTATACATAGAAACACCCAGACCAATGCAAATATACATGTTTGCACTAAGCGGGAATCGAACCCGCGACCTTTGGCTTAGCAGTCGAATGCACTACCGCTACGCCACAGAGGTCGTCAATGTTGGTTTATCTTAAACGCATATTAATTGGTGATAGTTTGTTCGATGAAAATGATAACCGAAGAATACAAGAACGGCTGTAAGTAAAGCTCCACCGGATTTCTGTGAATGTAATAATCAGTAGACGTGAAATAAAAGAAACATAAACCTAGCAAGCGTCGACACGCTCAGCATCATTTATTTCAATCGCCCAGAGCACGGCGAGTCTTTCAATGAAGCCGCTGACGATATCACGAGCCAGGCAATCAAATACATTTATAAAATATCTCTCACGTCTCTCTCCCGTTGGACTTTATTCGAGGCAAGTCTTTACAAAGTGACTGGGAGTCGTATTCATATAAATATACTTTACATTCAATTAAATTACTGTAAAAGATCTAATTCAAACTATAAAAGAAATATGGTAAGGTAAGTGTTAACCAGAATAAAACTGATTCCACAATCTTGAGAAATGTGAAATACTCAAAGAATAAGTATTGCTTAACCTGATTTCTTACAAGTTTAACATTTTACCGCAAAAGTATTAGACGAAAAAAAAATATTTAGACCGATTATTATTTGCTTCACATCCCTTTCAAACTTAGCCACAGAATAGATTAAACGACAGAAGGCACAGCTTTGATGTACAAGAAAACCGATGTTTTAATTGACCACAAAATGTATTAGCCGTCATTATTTGTAGTTACTCCTTTGTTAGGCCGAGCGTTAGGGTTGTTAGCAAAATGAAATCAAATACCAAACCGTAATTTAACGCAATATGTACAAATAACAACTAATTGTATAACTTCAATTAAGTGTTCATTTCTCTCGACTAGCTTTATTGTTTGAGTTATAGTTTCTATTGTTGTGTAGTTAAATACTGTTGTTGTTGAAACTGTAAATGAACCAAATGAGTTTAATGACTAACTTAACGGTAAGTCTGAATGTATTGTCACATCACTACTCCTTTGTTTTCCTTCGTTTCCGTTCGGTGGTCATGCTTGTGTTGCTTGCTGCATGTCCGTAAATATTAAGTTTAATTTATTTCTATTGTCATCGTATGAATCTGATACATGATCAAAACTAACGGTACTTCCAGTTCAATGTTACATGGGATGTATGATCCGCAGTTGCAGAGGATGAGATTCCTCTGCAACTGCGGATCGAACCTATACCACGGTAAAGGTTCGATCCGAATGGTTGTTTTTTGGTCTCTCCGTCCCTTTTTAAGCACCTGTTAGCCAGGAAGGAAGTGAATATTGCGATAACTTCAAATCGCGATGAATGGAAATAGACCGCAATACAACATGTTGCGCCAACCACATGCAAATATGGTAAAAGGCCAGAGAGGTGATAATGGTATCTCTTTTGACTTTTTATTAACTATACATTATACATTACTGTACAAAGCAAAAACATTTCAAATTTTAAAAGTTTACGTAACTTTCCCAATAACTATCCATAAATTCGTGTCCATCCGAAGGTTGCCTGTAAGAAATTGTTTTAGCGATAAGACCGCCATTTGTACGTACCTATGTTGACTGTGTATCGGAATCTAAAGACGAAATAGTAAAAGTCCTTCCAAAAGATAAAATGCATCGGAGCTCGAATCATGCCTACAGTTCCATAAAAAAATCATGATAGGCTCGCAGACCGGTAGAGTAGGTCTAGGTAATATTCAGAGACAAACAGATAAAGAAAAAACAAAATCTTTTCTTCAAGCAGACGAAAACAACACCTATAAGTTGCACGCAATGAACCTAGAAATGCAAAACGAATGGTTGACCCTAGGTGAATTTTGTATTCCCATAGCCTTAAAATGGCGTACCATAATATACGACTGGTCACCGGCCTTACTTAAATTTTACCTAAATGCATTCCAGTTGACCCTCCCCGACCAAAGCAATCTGGTCAGATGGGGAAAAGCCACAGATAAAACATGTAACTCATGTGGTGAAGCAACTGGTACGGCTAGGCACCTACTAGTGGGTTGTAAAACGCTATTAGACCGGGGTCATTACTCGCGTCGTCATGATAAGGTATTAGAAATCATACGTGAGGCTGTAAGTTTGGCGGTAGCTAGAGCGAAAAAAGGATTAAACACAAACCAAAGAAATGATATTGCGTTTGTAAAGGAAGGCTGCTCAAAGAAATCACCTCAAAAGCCATATTCAATTTTGATAGCTGCCGTTGACTGGACAATACTCGTAGACACGTATGAGAAGCACTATAGGATACCGGAGGATGTCTGTGCCTCATCATCCAGACCCGACATATTCCTTTTTTCACGATCGCATAAGCGTGCAGTGCTTGTAGAACTCACAGTACCGTTACCTAAAGACCACGCTATAAAGACAAACAAATACTTTGATTTGACTAACGAGTTAACCAAAAACGGCTACGTGGTTAAACTCTACGCCGCAGAAGTAGGAGCAAGGGGAATCCCAGCTAAATCCCTGTACAACTTACTTAAAGACCTCGGATTGCCAAGAGCTTCAGTAAGCTCTTTACTAAAACGTATATCAAAAGCGGCATTGTTAGGATCTTACCAAATTTGGATAGGTAGGGGGGGGAACACTACTGACGATGGAGGTGAGCGCTGATGCATCACAAGGTGGCCATCCTAAACCTACATCTGGGTCGCAAGTCCCAGTCGCCGTCATGGTGTTCCTCTCTGTACCACGCTATGGACCCGGCGACCGTACGGTGAATCCATGGAGTGCTGAGAATCGGATCTCAAGTACCTATGCATACTCTGATTGGTGTACAATAAAGTTAATTTCTATTCTATTCTATTTCTATTCTAAATTTCATTTAATGGAGCAACGCATCGTTCGTTAAATTAAATTAATTCATAATATTCATTTTAGTACGAATCAACTTTTGTCGTTGACTGTACCTACACAAGACCACGACTTCAAACTCCTGACAACGTGGGACACACTAACCCGGTGTTGCTTAATCACTGCAGCTCTGCTAACCGCTGGTGTTAAGAGAGGTAGTGTACTAGATGCGATTTGAACTCACAATCTCTGGACGGCAAGTTCGATGGCGGGGCCATTACGCCACGGCAGCGGTACTAATGGTTGTTGTAAGTTTTAAGACGATAGATACCTGTTGCTATATTTCTGGACAGCTTGCTCTGTAATGAACTTACAAATTATTCATTATTTATTTTCGCCATGCTCAGCCGACCAAAAATATAAACCAACGATTCCTAACATTACCTATGGAGGTAATGTTGTGCAGTGCAATGAGCAGGTAGAGCTCTTCCACCTCTTGAAAATTTAATTTGGAAAAAGTTTACATCCAGGGCGAGTATTAAAACCGCGAGCAGTGCCTTTGTAGGGGGAATACTCTGACCAACAGAGCTACTGGATTTGCCCTGGAAATTCAAAATTCTCCTGTACATACATCTTGTGGCCTGTTACATCGGAACTTACAGCAAATACGTATATACTAGACAAGTAAGATAACACCAGGTTTATAGCGCGCCAGCCCGCGGAGCGAGTGTATGATCCTTACCGGAAAAGACAATATATCTGGATTAAATCGTAATGTCTCAGTAAGTTGCCACCTCAGCTTTACCCTGGTGCAGTGGTTGCGAGCCTGGCTGCTGTGCATAAAACTACAGGTTCAGTTCCAGACTTTTTTAGTAACAGCCTAAAGTCCAGGAAAAGGGATGCACGCCCCGTTGTAAGACAGGGTACTGAGAAACATAACGTAAAGGGACCTAAAAAATATAATTTTGATAAAATTATTTCAGAAATTCTAACAATATCTGTTCTAGGTTTATTCTAGGTAGACTAATTTCAGTTGTACAGCGCAGTTAGCCCACGGGCCGAGCGACAGCACTACGCTATGTGACTAACTTTTTTAGTAGTGTAACTTCATACGATAGATGAGGTGTGAAAAAACTATAAACAATTAATTGAATTTATAAATCTGGATGGCACATGCGGCCCAACTAGCGTAAATACTTGTACCACTACATCAACCGGTGTAATGGGGCCCGGGCTCATCAATCCCATAGATTGGTTCCTGCGAACTCTCCGGGCTCTGCCGGTAATCGCCGCGGGTTTGATTGACGAGCGGGACTGCCCCTCCCCTCTCCCCCCTGCACCGCCCGCCGGCCCTCGGCCGCCCTCGGCCCGCTATCAAATAACACTGATATAATTCTCGCACAATAACTGTTGGATACATTTTTGCTGGCATTTATTAAACAGATTTGAATGATGGCCCAGATATAGTACCGCGTCTTTATCGCGCCGTGGCTCATTGTGCATCGGAGCCGTTTTATTAACACACTAAAATATTTATAGTATCGCATAAAACATCTACAAGGTGCTTAACCACAATTTTATTGCAAGAAAAAATCTGTTTAAATTGCTCATGAAACGAATACTTCGATCGTTAAGAGCTGTCAGAATATATAATTAAGCGCGAATAGCGCCGTGCGCTGCGCCGCCGGTCATATAACAAAAAAAAATGATTTGATTGGTCATAACTTTATTAATTACCGTCCAAAAAGAACATTCCTAGTACATGTACACTTGAAGCACACTTCAGCGCTCGCCGCACGAGTGATAGCTGCTGGGTTCACACTCACGCGATAAACTATGAATTGATTGATGATTGATGAATGAACTACAGAAACGGAATGCGGTTCGTACTATTTTTGTTCATTAAAAATGAACAAAAATAGGACGAATCGCATTGAAAAAATAACTGTTAATCTAGTCTGATAAAAGTTCTAATACGACAAGCCAATCTTTGTACGAGTATATAATATAACACACCTACGCATTCCCCTTTAGAGGAATACAGGTGGTATTATATAAAATAAATCAGTGTCATAAAGTAGAGAGTCATAAAATAGAACAGTGTGTTTAATGTAACATTGCGGAGTATTTTATTCCGCAATATTACATTAAACACACTGTTCACACGATATAGTGAACGAGTAGTAGCTAAGAGGGCCGTAGTGCGTGCTACGTTACTGCCTACAATGGCAGTAACGTAGCACGCACTACGCGCACTACACGCTACGTCAATGCTACGCAACGTAGCCGCTTAAGAATTCATGTGAGTTAGGTCTACAAAATGATTCCGTGAGCGTGCTACCAATCTGAAAGCAATAGGCTTACAGAGATTTACGAGCCGACATGATTATGTATCAGACCGTTGCAGAGATAGCAGATGACCGCCGAGTGAAATCGCAAGTTCATTCAGCCCCGCAGAGCACCGAACATATATATATATTATATACAGCTAAGAAGCGACCGCCATTGGTACTAATTCTACTACACGTTACACAACTTTCTAAACTGGACTAAAAATTGCTACATGTTTCTTAGTTCTGCCAAAACTTAAACGCAAAAATATAATTTAGTTTCGGAATCCAAATGTAAACCTTTTGTTTACAGATAGTTTATTTGAGTGATATGCGCACCGGATCTGCACCATAATAGCACCCAAAGAGGCATTAGCATAATCGCGCGTATCACTGAGAAACGGCTCCGGTTAACAGAACGTACAGCCTCTCGCGCTGGACCAGCACTGATTATGCAGCCACAGAATATGTATTAAAGCCACCGTCCTATCGTCATTCAAATCTGAATATTTAACGTGCCGGGGAGACGCGCAGCCAGCCACCCGTTCCTAATTCCAACGCAAACAAAACGGCCGCTCCAGCTGATCGCGCCCTAAGCGGCAGAAGTACGCACTCATTGACAAAAAATTGAAAGCTTAACAAGTAAACGACGCCGCCGAACGAGCGCGGCCTCCGCCGGCGCTCGTCAGGCGCAGATGCGACATATAAACAACAAACAATGAGTAAATACTCGCTCATAACAGGATTGTGCGCAACTTTGGCCAACTTCGTCTGTAATCTTCCATTTTGTTCGATGTTTGGTAGCGCGAACCCTACTCTCAAAATAAAACAACTGTATACGCGCATATATATGGCATTCAGTAGTATCAATGCCAGATAAACACGCGCGCGACTCATTAGTTCGTGAAAGTAAATCGACACGCGAAGATATCAGCGCGGAGGTAACACTTCGTTACACATTGTTCGAAGGCTGCGAGCACCCTCTTTATACTATACCTACTGTATCGTAAACACCTTAATTGCTATAATTCCATGGGTAATAGAAGGCGCGCGAAAACTCACTAAAACGCTTTTATTAGCTTCAACCATGAATGACGAACGGTGTGTGTACAAAAGTGGAGTAGACCCATCTGCTGATTTGAAAGAAAAGTATTTATACTAACACTATTCACTAGCTAAAATTATTATAATAACTTATGTTATTTGAACTTATTGTTATTAATGGTTCTAGTTTAATGTAGTGGTAATGGTTCAATTGGTTTGATAATGAGCACTTGGTGTCACCGCAAGGCTGCGTATCCACCAGAGATGTGCGAGGACATGACGTCCAGATGTATGACATTTTTGCACCATTTTGATGATCAGTTTGCAGTTTAAACAAATCTGCATACTTTTCTCTTTAATAGTCTAATACTCTTTGCCAGCAGGGGGCGGCGCTTGCAAGATACACTTTCTAAAATTGGAGAGAGCCCCAAGGACCCTGCTCAGAGTAATGTTTTGCAACTCCGCGGGTATCAGTTTTACAAGGACTCAAATTCTGACAGTGATAGAAAATGTGTTGACAGATCGCAATTTGTTTTGGGATATTTTATTGTTTACATGATACGACATTTCGGTCGCTTGTCGGCAGCCACGGTCACGGACAGATTAAGAGAAGATGGTGGTTGTCACAAGTAATTGGATATTACAATGTATGTTCATCACAATACATTGATACCCTTATACTGTCTTGATAATATAATTAACTGTGAAGTTAGGACAATATAATTGTGAAATGTGGAGATAAACCGTAATTGGTATGTATGTCGGGTCCATGCAAAGATGATGCAAACTGGGTCTGTGGGTCACGGTGGGGTGCGGAACGCGCCCCCCGCGGTGGGTGGGGGGGGAGGCAAGCGTCCGCAGAGGCGTCGCGCTCGGCCCGGTGGAACGTTGACACGGTGAAATGCAATTTTCCACTCACCGCCGAGCTGCCAATAACGGTGGAGACTGTTAATACTATAACGATCACTGACTTGAACCATCTACAAATGACTGTACTGAAAACATTCAAGGATCAGTGCGCGGTAATTATACCAATTGATGAAACGAGTTCCATGTGGACCAATTCTAGTTATTCCAATAAACTTTTGTCCTACATCTTGATCGGCACTAAAGCTGGCACTGACGCAAGTCTATTATGAAAATATAACCCAGTTTTAAAATTGGAACAGTAGCATTATATCAGACGTAGCAAAACGCAAGTCTCGGTATGTGACACAAAAGTGCAGCGTCGTCGCTCAGGCCGGGCCGGGCAACGAGGGCCGCGCTCCGCGTGGGCAGCGCCCTGCAGCGGCACACGCTTTGTGTCCCCGCGTCCCGTGCCTGGAGAGGCTGGAACATTGCACTTTCAGGGACACTTGCTTTTGTAATTTATGATATGGTATTCAGTGTGATACAGGTTGAGAAATGTTCTTATATTTATTGTTGCGCATTTTATAAGGTGCTTTGACTACCTCCACATGTTTAACGTTTTAATATGACAGCAAATATTTTTATATAGGTATATAAGAATGCCCATCATGGAGGATTGGCTAGAGAGGTGACACGGAAGCCTCTCGTACCGACTGACGCAGGTGATCTCCGGGAAGGGGTGCTTCGGGGACCACCTGCATCGGATCAGGAAGGAGCCCACGCCTGAGTGTCATCACTGCGACGCGAGCGAGAACTCAGGGCTGCACACGCTGGCGGACTGCCCGGCGTGGGAGGCGTCGAGTCGTGACCTCGTGGCAGCCATCGGGGTGGGAGTCCTCTCGCTCGGCAGCATGATTGCGGCAATGGTGCGGAGCGCAAGCGCGTGGGCCGCCGCCACCTCCTTCTGCGAGCATGTGATGCTCGCGAAGGAGATGGCGGAGCGCGCCCGGGAGAGGCTCAGAACTCTCCCGGACCGCCGAGCCCGCAACATGCTCGCCGCGCGTTGCAGGCGACTCAGGCGCCGGAGGTCGCTCAACGACCTCCGTCCTCCATGAGCGCAGGCCTGGGGGTAGCAGGTGAGGCCGCCTGTCACCCCAGCTGAAGCAGGCCGGGACGGTGGGGCGACTAGCGCCCCTCCCCCAAACCGGGGCAAGACGGGGACACCGTGGTTCCCAAACAGGGTCAGTCGGGGTGCGAGGGATATGCTCTATGGGCAACCTTACACCCTGGCGTCCGCAGACCCGAGACGGCGTGCGGTTTTAGTCGTTTCAAGCCCGACATAACCGCCCCCGCTGGCCAGCGGGGGCGAAGGGATTTCCGCACGAAAAAAAAAAAAGGTATATAAGAATGGAAGTCGGTAAATACATGTTACATTGACAAGTCAGCAACAGGACAATTTGCTGTTGCCTCTTCCGGGTAAGAACCAGTGCGCGCTACAATAGCGCTACCCTGTCGTTTCGAACATATTATGAATATTTCTCTGTATCAATCGGTCGACAACACAAATATAGCTCGCTTAATCTGAGTAAGTAACGTTAATGACAAGATTTAATTGACACGAAATATTTTCAACACATTGAAATACATGTATCAATAAATTGATGTAGTTTCAACATCTGCAAATAACCAAGTTAATAATAAATTACCTACATATTTTGTTTAACATATTATGAGAAGTTCAAGAGCGAGCGGTGATCAATTGATTAGAATTTGCTAAACTAAATTAGTCGTTGACTGTACCTAATAAACATAACATAACATAACATAAACTCACGCCTATATCTCCGAAGGGGTAGGCAGAGGTGCTAGCACCCACATTTCGCCAGTTTATGTTTAGGTCCCAATGTAATAGGTGGCGAGCCTATTGCCATTAACCGGGCACTTATAAACCTGCGATAAATACACACATAACTTCGCAAAGCATCGAAAAGTCATTGGTGTGTGCCATGGTAAAACCTGGGATCGAACCCGAGACCTCGTCTCAGCAGTCCATTACCAATACCACTAGGCTACCGCGGTTAACCGTATCTTTTTTTTTTTTTTTTGTTAACCGTACCTTTTTTTTTATTTTTTTATCGTGCGGAAATCCCTTCGGATACCCCCCCGCATGCCAGCGGGGGCGGTTATGTCGGGCTTGAACCGACTAAAACCGCACGCCGTCTCGGGTCTACAGACGCCGGGGTGTAAGGTTGCCCATAGAGCATATCCCTCGCTCCCCGACTGACCCTGGGCCATCTCCGGTTTCGAGATGGCCCCCTCGGGTTTGGGAACCACGATGTCCCCGTCTTGCCCCGGTTTGGGGGAGGGGCGCTAGTCGCCCCACCGTCCCGGCCTGCTTCTGCTGGGGTGACAGGTGGCCTCACCCGCCACCCCCAGGCCTGCGCTCATGGAGGACGGAGGTCGTTAAGCGACCTCCGGCGCCTGAGTCGCCTGCGACGCGCGGCGAGCAAGTTGCGGGCTCGGCGGGCCGGGAGAGTTCTGAACCTCTCCCGGGCGCGCTCCGCCACCTCCTTCGCGAGCATTACATGCTAATAAAACTAATACTAATTATATTCCAAAATGTATAAAATTTTGGTTTACAGCGCATTTATTGCCATATTTTATTCCACTATCACCTCGAGTATAATTTTAATGATATAACCTGTACTGCTTAATAACAATTCCTTCTAGGCACAGCAAGCAAGACGCCTGGCATTTAACAAGGGAAGTGGTTATTCGCATCGTGCAGCCGAGTGCCGCGCCGCGTCCTTAGAACGTCCAGAGAAGGGGCCGCAACTCGGACACTTCCAAATTATGTTCTACTAACAAGTACATCCCCGCGACGTACTGAGCTCGCGCGGCCAACTTCCACACTTCCACACTTCCACTGCGACACAACAGAGCCGGTAACAAAGTTCCTCACATCCGCTGCGCAACATCACGTCCTTCGCATAAACATTTTTCGCTCTCATATTCAAATTGGATTTAGATGGGATATCCACCGCATATAGCAGTTGTGTACGAACGTTTCGCTTGCATTGCTACTCCGGTTTAACCAATTTATCCGTCGAACCAAATCCTTTCGACATATCCTCCTAAAACCGGGCGTTTACTAGCACAAATCTGCGGGATATCATAAAGTAGAGCCGTTCACTGTTATCAGCGACTGTGGCTATTTCATTGGCAGCACGCGGGCTCGGGCGAACTCGATCAAGCTCGGACGCGCTCGGCTGCAATGTCCAAGGCTGCGCCGTAAAGAATTGCGAGCCAATCAACGGTAACGAGGTGTCGCACGATTAACGAGCGGGATCGCACTTGCAGGGCTGGCGCACGGGCTCACATTACAAATATGTTCATATTAAAGTCATAGAGTATGAGGTAGATTACATGCAAGCACATTATTTGAAGTGTTAAATCTGTGAACAAAACAAATTGCTCAGAATACGATCGGCGTTACCGGTGGCATCGTATCAAATATTTGTGATCTTTTTGTGATCGTATATAAATGTATAGCGCTATCTGCGCAATATCTAAAGTGATTACTAATCATAATATCCGCAAGAATGTTCGTGACATCCAAAATTTTAAAAGATATGATATTTATAATATAAGAAATATATATTATACTAGCTGTTACCCGCGACTTCGTCCGCGACCAAATTTTTAATCTAAACCATCCTCGAATCCCCTTGAACTCACACAAAAAATTTCATCAAAATCGGTCCAGCCTACTAGGAGGAGTTCAGTGACACACGCACACAAGAAATATATATATAAAGATATGATATTTATTGTCAATCTATGCAGAATTCTGGTATTATTATAAAATTGTTTGTGTCTATACATTGGAAGTATTTAAAAAAAATGGTTGGGTTATGTTCAATAAACGATTATCAACAGACGACGTAAAGACAACAGAACGGATTTTGATGCAGTTTTTTTTTGTATTAGAAAGGTCTTGGTCAGACTTGGAATCTGCGTATGTTTAACTCCTATTGGTTATGTAGAACCGGAGATAGACCAAACGATAACCGACCTCCGCGCGGGCGGAGCCGCGGGCATCAGCCAGTATTTATTAAATATCTAATTAATTATTAAAGTGATGCGATCAACGACTTCAAGTAAATAAGTTCAATGTTATTAAATATGAATCTGGACTTCATTTTCGTAACATTTTTGGATTCAACAAACTATCTGCCGTCCCTTGATACATATAATAGTTCTTAACAATATTCCCGTCTACATAACGCAGTAGAGAATAGCTATAACTATGCAAGAATAGTGTCGAGCGAGCGGGCGGGCAGCCCTGCGCCTCGTCTGATACAAAGTGGACTTTTACTTCGATTACCTTCGGAGGCCTGTATTCACACAACCAAACGACGCCGGAATTTTTATGTGAAGCGGTCCGATCGAACGCACTAATGGCGAAGTGTGATCACAGGAAGAGTGCGCGCCACCTTACTAACGACCTGAAATATTAGACTTGTCGCGTCGTGTAGCGCTTCGCTGAAACAAATATCAATTTCTTTGGCAATTTGTTGCGGATAAAAGGAATTCCGGAATAAACATATGTACCCGCGCGTTTCCTCTCACATATTTTTGGCAGTAATCTTAAAAGGATAGTGGAAATATTACAAAGGAAGTATCAGCGGTTATGAACAAATGAAAACAAATTGAATTTGGAGCACAAAGCTTGGCACTTGACAAGCCGGAGACAGGGAGTACGTCGCGGCCGCGCGGACCATAAATCGCTGCGAGGGGACAGCCCAATATCCTCACCACCTCACCACCCCAGCACCCCCCGTCGCTCCCGTGCCGTAGAGGACACAATTTTTGTTTGATCCCCAATTTGAATGTAGATGGAGGACCCTTCGTGCGTAATTCTCATTTAAATGACGAGCGGGTCAAACGTTGATTGGATTTTAAACAAGATATCGCGAAATAAGCCCCGGCCCGCCGCGAGCCGCATGCCGAGCGCCCTAAAGCCGCGCGACCACCGCACCAAGGCGGGCGGCGCCAAAGGGCTCACCAAATTGCCTCTGTCATTGGCATTCAGTTACGCAAAGTTTCTTCCCTTCAAATCTGCCATTAAAACAGCTTTATTGCGTAAGGCATATTTACATTTATTATTTCGAAACACTCCAGCGTTACAATTTCCGCAATAGCTTTCACTGAACATGGTCGACTTCCTCGTACAATCTGTTACAAGTAGTAGGTTTTATGTATGTGTGTCAATGTCGTATGTGCGTCTTTCTCGCTTGTATTCCGTGCGAGTTGGCAGCGCATCAAATACTACGCTATTCACATAACAACATAGTCTTGCTATGTGAATAACAAGATAAAACTAGTGAAAAGAGAATGCCTGACACCTCTGGCTCTACTAGCAAATGCGTAAAAAAGGCACATAAAGTTAATACGTCAGCTTGACTGATAAAATTACAATATCCGCTTCTCCGGAACAGCTAAAAGTGATGAAATTTTGCTCGGTAGTGCAGGTAGACAGGTTCGCTTCGATGTGTAGGTGTGCGCACTTCGCGGGCACGGTGCACTCGAGGAACGGGTTATCGGCGCGCGCACTGATGGCATCACACGGTCCACCTGCGTGTGCTCACAACCTGCCCTCGATACATATTATACGTACCTACCACATAGCAGATATAGACGTCTTCGAGGTTAAAAAACCGGTCAAGTGCGAGTCGGACTCGCCCATGAAGGGTCCCGTAGCAGCAAGTAAAATGTTTATATTTGAGTTGATTGAATGAAAGGTAAATTGTGGTTTACGATTGATGACGTATTAAAAAAAACTACTTACTAGATCTCGTTCAAACTAATTTTCGGTGAAACTTTACATGGTAATGTATATCATATATTTTTTTAGTTTTATCACTTATTGTACACACATTTTACCACTTAGTTTTTTTTTTGCATAGAAATACATCTACTTACCAAGTTTTAACAACATAATTCTTATAGATTCGACAAAAAAGTGGCTGCGGCATACGGACAGACAGACAGACAGACATGACGAATATATAATGGTTCCGTTTTTTGTCATTTGGCTACGGAACCCTAAAAATGATATACCTTTCATGTAATTTTTCACTGGTTCTAGATATATGCTGGGTATTTTTTTTAAATCAATTCATAATGAAGTAAAATGTACCTACATTTACATACATACGCTCTCGTTTTTTCCCTCGGTGGTCGGCAAAGACAGCCGGCTGCCATTTGCTTCCGTCCTTACACACCCCACGAGCTTTTTCTACTATCATTAAACCTTTAATGCAATCCCGTCGGTTTCGGACGTTCGTGATCTGCCCTTTTTTCATCGGTAAATGTTCTGCGAGAATGACATGGTAAAATATGTTGAAGCGGACCGTCTGTCTCGCAGTAAATATACTTGATGGAAACCACATCATGAGAAATATTTTCCCGCATTAAGTGGAGAGGAAAGCCACCTCGCGAACTACTGTGACCTCGTAATGTCACAGTGCTAAACTTAGAGTTTGTGTTATCAATATAGAAACACAAAAATATTTAAGATCTAGATCCCACATAACACATCTGTACCCTATCAACAACAGCTCTATATACAAACCTTTCAAATCCAGCGCCACAAGGAAAAGCCTCACGTCAGTGGCCTTTTATTAGGCGAATCATTCATAGCTGACTTAATCATACCGATAATTCTTATCTTCTCAGCGTGTAGAAGAACATGTCAAAAGGTGCTGCATGTATATTTATGAAAACTGTTCGATGACTCTTATATTCTCATATTGAGTATTGAAAATAACAGCCCTTTTAGATTATCACTGCGTTAACAACTTGCGAGAGCTACACTACTGTGGTAAAAAGCGTCAACGCCATTAGTGTCCACTACCGTACCAGTGTATTTATTTATTAATAGCTTAAAATCGTGTCACAAAATGACGTAATGTACGTGTATGTGGGTGCACCCTCTTTTTGTGGTTCTCGGAGATACAACAGACGTATTAACAAAGGCAGTTACACCTCCCTCCACTAGGATCTACAGTCTAGATCCACATGTGGATCATTGGATACTTTTATATCCACTCCGATCCACATTCGGATCTTTGGATACTTTTCACTATTTAACTACAAAGCCACCAAAAAGCTACTAACTTGCTATCGGAATCCAACCTTCCGGACTAGTGGTTCCGGCGCTTCGCCGGCCGCATATAACGCCGATAGCAAGCTAGTAGCATTTGGTGACTTTGTAGTTAAATAGTGAAAAGTATCCAATGATCCACATGTGAATCTAAACTGTGGATCCTAGTGGAGGGAGGCGCAGTTACAATCGCATTAGTATTGAGGTCGACATGTGTACCGACCGACCGTGGCCGTGGTCACGAGTATCGTCTTCAGGTAACGCAGGTTCGTCGGATATCACATGATTCAAAATTTGAACGAAATCATATTGTTTTCTTTATGTGAAGCAGTTTAAAATCAGTATAACTTCACATCGCCTAATGGTAAGCTGTAAGTGAAGGTTCAAAAATGAAGGCCCACATTATAATTGTCAGTTAGACGGCCTCGATAGATGGTTTTCCCTCGCCCAGCTTAAAGGAACCTGGATCGTAGGAAAACACGTGTATTGACAAAGAACGCCCAGTCTTCATGATGTGCAAAGATAAGAGACGCGGATGAAAAAACATTAAAATATCACACTATAGGCTTAGCGTGCACCTGGTAGATGTAAGCTTCCTATTACATAACCGCCCTGCACTCCGACAAATGGAATTGAACAGATCCTAGTCACCATGTAAGATTACGCCATCTGAGGAATTAATGGCCGCACTAGATTCTCTCGTGCTCACACCAGTGCAAACCCGCTTTAACTAAATTTATGAATTAGGCTTGGGCCCCTAGCGTCTGAAACGGCTATTATCGCTGTGTAAACGGTTGGTCGTGTTTAGCTTGGCGAGCTGAACAATAGAACGTGTAAGTAAGTTAAACACTGGAGCAAAAATGTGCTGAAATGAGAATAAGGGCGGATTGCGCTCGTCGATTTTTCTTGTTCCACGTCCACCGCACTCCGCTGTGCCAACACTCGAGCCCGCCCCGGCGTGGGCCCAACGTCAAGTGACGGGCTTTGTGTTCCACTACTTCATTAAACACATAATGCTTGCAATTCCCGTACACGTATTATATGGCGATAACAACGTGTGACGTTGCTCGAGAGGCGCCAGGTGATTCAATTAGCTTGATAAACCCCGTCCGCGCGCTTGATGCACCGCTGACTGTAATCTCATTTGGACCGAAAAACGGATTGCAAACTCAATGCTCTTAAACGAGGAATTTCAACAAATAATTGGGTTAGTCGCCTCGACGCTTGCCGTTTCTCTGTTGTGGAATAACTTTGAGTGACTTGAGTGGACTGTTGTGAAGTTGTGTGAGAGGAACAGAAGAGAAGATATCTCCCTCTACCGCATACGCTCTACCTCTACAAAAGTCTTTATCAGTAAATAGCACTCAACCAGACCGCTGGCAGCGGATGATACCAATACTAGCACTACGTGGGCTCGCAACCGCAACAGCCGCCGCGAGGGCAGCGGCGGGCACCGGCCGCGTGCCGTACTGTAGCAGACGGCAACCACAAATAAAATTAATATCAATGCGTTAATTTGGTCTGATTATAGAATAGTGTAGCTTATAACTGTGGTCATAGCTAACACGGGCGGTGAGTCCCACCATTTGCAATCGCTATGCGCTTCGCGTGCACTGAATATCACATAATCAGTGACCTTGCCATTTTAATGTTAGAATAAATGTATACTGGCTCTAGCCCGTGGCCCCGCTCTCGTGGTATATTATCTCCCGCGACCCACAGGAACCAACAGCACAATGTAAACAGTGTGTGCAAATTTCATCCACGTTTATCCAAGAGTTGTACATGAAAAAGTATCGTTTGTTACTCACTTTCGCATTTATAATATCAGTTGCGATTCTTCACTATCGTGTCTGCCTACCCTAGAGGCGTGAGTATGTATGTAGAATACTAATTACAGTATTCAATGAGTTCCGTAGTGGCAACTACTGAACTCATTGCATACTACGGTTAGTTAGTGAAGTAGCGCCTCGGCTGCGCAGAACTCCTTTTACATTGTCACCTCAAACCGCCGCGCTCGCAGCTTAGCTACGTGTAAAAGCGGCATTTTAGATCAAAGGAGTGTCATCTAAAATTGAGCTTCTTTGAATGTTTTGACATATTCTGCGCAATTATGGTTTCTCTTGAGATGAGATGTTAAGGCAGGTTTAGCAGTAGGTATACCTTTGTTCTAAACTGGGTTAATACCTCATTTGACTTCAGTGTGACATTATTTCTTAGCAGCTTTTGTCGGGACATAGGTGCCAATTTTCAGACAGACAATCACTTAAATTGAAATTTACTCTGTGGATTTCAGTTTTAATTCATATCAAAGTTTTGAATAAATTGACTTGACGTCATCAAAAACATTTTGATAAAATAATGCTATCGTTCTTTTCATAAACTTGAGAGTTTTATTTATGCCTCAAAGTATCCAATAAAGCAATTTCTCATTGGATTATTTAACCATAAAATTCTTTTACATAATAAAAGGCGTCGTATTTCTAGCACGAGATAATTCGACGGTTATTGAATATTTGAAGGCGCATAAACGATATTGAATATAAGAGAGGAGCGGTGTGAGAGGGGGAGGGGGTGCAGGGAGGCCGGGAGTTGAGGACATTGTGCTGTTACTCACAGCGCACGTAAATTGGAATTGTGAAGTGAGCATAGTAACCTGAGGACTGATCGCCGGCGCTCGACACGACGCGCGACGCGAGCGCTTGGAGAAAGCGCTCGAGCTGTTCGTGTCGCTGCATTCGAACGTCGCTTAGGTGAAATGTTTAGGCGTGGTCAGCAGCAAATGCTACGTCAGCTACGATAAGTGTACTCGCTTGTTATAGAACATCAAACTGCTCGCAATATCTACATTTTTTATTAGCCTCGTAAAGGTGTCAATGACAGTTAAATTGTATGAGCCCAATACTAACAACCATATATCATATAGATTCTGGCGTAGCCAGGCGTTACAGTCAAGCAGGTACATAAACAAACAAGACATGCACGATTGCGAAAAACCCTCCATAGTAATCCAATTTCGGTTTGATTGCGTTCAGGGGTCAGCAAGTGTATAGCCGGGCAGGGGGGTTGTGGTCGCAGCGCCGGTCCCACTAGACCGGCGGGGGTCACGCGGTGCTGCGACGACAATCCTCTTCTGATGAGGCCGTCAAGCTGAGTGCCACCATTGTTAACATGGTAAGTGTATGCAATGCTGACCCTCTTTCCTGAAACTTTACCTTCAGCTTACCATCAGGCGAAGTGAAGTCAAATTGACGTGTCCTAAATATAAAAAAAATAATATAAAAAAATCATTCTGCATTTTTTTAGAAGATTGTTATAGAGTGAAATGAATACTATGTAAGAGAGCAACATATCACTGCATTCTTCGATAAGTATGTTACCACTTGCTGAGGAGAGACAGGTCGCAAATGATAAAAATAAAATTGTTTATCTTGGAGATTTTAAATGTTTAAGACATTCGGGTTGGGCCTTATGTAATACTCACCTAAACAACATTTTATAACATAAAATGTACTCAAACAATGATTGAAACTGAAATAAAACAAAGAAGAAGAAATTTACTTGATTGTTGACGTGGAGCTTTTCCTGACAACTTCTCTCATATTGTTTGTCAAAGTAAGAATTTGCTAAGATTGCGCGATTAGTGCGATCACTTTCAAGAAGTGGGTCTGTTAGCGCCACGTGACGTCCAGGCAGTACAGCGCTTCTGCTCGTAACGTGTTACGGTAATATAATACGCGCCGCGCGACGAAAATATTGCAAAAAGCTGTCACTTTTACGACATCTATACAACTCGGAAACCCTTTTACGAGCGCCGGCCCAAGTGGCGAGGCCGCGGCGCCCCCGCCCCCCACACCCCGTGCCTCGCGCCGTCTTATGTAACCGTTAATAAATCGTGTAATTATGTCGATAATGGGAGACTAAATGACCGCGGAGACATAAAGTAATGACTCTAAACGACGGCCATGAATAAAATATGGAATGCCCCTCGTGGCTTTTCGGGTAATCCAACAAAGAGCACTCTAATTTGGATGAAATCGCACCCCCGGCCCCGTCACGGACAGAATTTCTCCGAGATTCTAATGATGTGTATTTTCAGTTCGAGCTCCTCTCGCGTTTTGTTATTGCCGATAATATAATCAGTGTTTGACAAGGATGCTAACAAGTCAACTCATTTATAATTCCCTTCTCAACAGATTAACCGGCAGCGCTGTACCGCTCGTTCGTACGCTGCGCGGTCCTAGGGAGCAGTACCGCGTATAGGTTAAACTATAACAAAATTATTTAAGTACCTTAGAGCAACGTCAAAAGTATTATCCCATCAAAAATCCAAATATGAAATGAGAGCTAAGTTCAATATTAGGAACACGCGTCGTTCTCGACTTCGCTAATAAAAGAATTGAGATCTATATGGGTGTCAAGTTCTGCGTAGAAAATTTTAAAATTTAGTTACAAGAACCTAAAATATTGTGAAATAAATTAATATAACAATGTCTTGTTTCTTGGTGCTACCACAATATTTTCCACTTAATAGGTAACATTAATTCTTAAATTTTAACAGACAATTATTTACAAAATGCAAATATATCACTTGAGGTGTAAGTCAAGCTCAAGATTTGACTTGGCTTGACTTGATGGTTTTCTACACAGAAATTGGCACCTATATAGATCTCAATTCTTTTATCGGGGAAGTCAACAATGACGTATATTCTTGAAATTGAACTTGGCTCACATTTCACATTTATGTTTTTGATAAGATATCATTACTTTGTGTACAGAAATAATTAATATACATCATTATCATGTAGTTATTTTTAAAATTACTCAATTTTACTACATTTACGTTGTAAAGTTTTCTATTTTGTGCTATTACCCATATTATGTTCTTGTACCTTCGAAATGGACGACCTCTTGGACGAAGCGGTAGAGCTTTCGACTGCTAAGTCAGAGGTAGCGGGTTCGATTCCCACTCATTGAAAATATATATATATATATATATATATATATATATATATATTAAATATGTATATTTGGGTTCACTATCCATTTGCATTAAAAAAACCATAAAATATTTTGGCATATGGTAATTTAGACTAATGATATTTATGCATCATTTTTT
The DNA here is from genome assembly GCA_946251805.1 of Cybosia mesomella. Lineage (NCBI taxonomy): Eukaryota > Metazoa > Arthropoda > Insecta > Lepidoptera > Erebidae > Cybosia > Cybosia mesomella. The sequence goes on along the minus strand of OX276396.1, from coordinate 36,679,248 downwards.
AATCCATAACAAATTTAGCATATTTGTCTTAATCATAAATAAAATTAGCATAATCTTAATTTAGCATAAAATTTATAAGCATAGCTTTAAAGGCATAAACGTATCAAACTATAATGAATATAGTCATAATCATCTTTTTTATACTTATGTAAAATATTCAAAAGGCGGCACCTAAACCTACTTTGACACTACATAATATAGGAAATACTGGTTAAAGTATATACTATTAGGCGACTGTACACTATGCCTAAAAACATTGTGCAAATTATAACTATGCATAAATATATTAGACCTAAATATAATTATTCCACAGTACATATGCTGCTAAAAATCAATTATGACCAAGTATATCTAATTATGCCAAAAAAAATATGCCAAATTCATTGTGCCAAAACATTTTATAGAAAAGGGATACCGTATATTTGCATTGGTCTGGGTGTTTCTATGTATAATATGTATTTATTTACAAAAAAAAGTATGTAAGTATGATTATCCGCATTCTAGAACCCATATGACAAGCTCTGCTTAGTTGGGGTCTAGAGTGAATTGCCCATTAATTATCAGCAGTTTTTCTTACTCGTTTTCTGTTATATTTTTTTAGTACTTTGTAGTTCTAATCCTACTTAATATTAAAAATGTGAAAATCCGTGAAGATATTTGGATGTTTAGTACTCAAGCACGCTCAAACGGCTGAACGAATTTGACTGATATTATTCACAGGTATAGATTTAGTCTCGAATAACACATAGGCTATTTTTGTTACGGGAACGGGATCAAAATTTCACGCGGTTGGAGCCGCGGGCAATAGCTAGTTATGAATAATTTTCAGATTTTTAGGGATTTTCTTTAGAAAAGCCCTATTGCTATCGAGTTGTCGTCGGTGTCGTCGTTGCCAATTTTCTGTCACGGTTTTGGATATGAAGGAGATGAGCTATCGAATTGCTGTTTTCGGTAATAGATTCGTGCTGGGGTGAACCATTGCAAGATAAAAAAAAACGCAAAAAATCACAAAAAAATAAAATAAAAAAAAGTCGCAAAATCGAAAATCCCTTGTATTCGGCTGAGCTCGTCTCAGGAATTCCACTTGTTTTCCTTTTCAAGTTTCCATCTCACCTAGAAGTGGGTTAGGTTTAAATGCCGTTTTTTGAAACGTTCATCTATCAATAACTATTTGAGCAACATTTATGAAATTTAGGATTCTAGACAAGCTTAGGTCTTGGAATAGATTCCCATGAGTTACGGGAATGGGATTAAAATGTAACGTGGGAGGAACCGCGGGAAACAGCTAGTTATCAATAATTTTCAGTTTTCAGATGTTTTTTTTATAAAGAATATTAGTAACCGAAATTACTAATATTCCCCCCCTAACCCCTCCAGCTAACCTATATTGCTTGTGTTAGGAGTTGGTTCACGTCGGTAGTGTAATGGCCAGGATTCGAACCCGGGACCTCTCGATCGTAGGGTCGACTATTTAACCGCTAAGCTCGTGTTAATATACACATAGCAGTTGCGTACGAATTCCTTTTTCTTTGAACTTGGCTGTACACGCCGGGTGTCTAGATTGCAGTAAAAGCAAAAAGTCCATTATTCTTGGTCGGGCTTATTCACACTAACATTTTCACCTAACATGTCACAGATAATTAAGTAGATAATGCACATTAGATCCATTTTACGGTGATTACTATACTTAATTAATCTCATCCCATCTTTACTAACTGAAAAATGAAAGACCAAATCATAAGAAGAAACGGATAATATATATCTGTAATCCAATCCATCTCCAATCTATGTATTAAAACTACAATTGAAACATTAACTCTTCAATATGTAATCGTGAATCGGTCGACTTGTAAGCATTCTTCGTCCAGTTATGATAATAATGTAAATTGATTCGAGAAACTTTGAAAGGCAGAAAATGTATGAACTTTTGTCGATGAAATCATTCATTGACAAGTGCCTCACATTTTGTTAGTTGTCTCGACACCAATTTAGAACGTCCGTAACGAGCGCTGCTTCCGCTGCGAGGGTTGGTGCAGCGGCTGCAGCCGCGCTGCTTTGTTTCAGTCTGCGTTTGCAATGTTTTGCTTTGTTTGATCCACACAATGTATAAATACAAGCGCGATATTTGTTGGTGACGCAGTCCGAGGCCGCCCCATGCGCATTTTCTGAGCGAATATTTCAACATTACCCACACAAACGTTACGCGTCACCGCTATTTTAAGCCGGACTATTTTCCAGTCGCGAATAGTGACGCAAAGGCGTAACAAAGCTTTGTGACCTGAAAATAAACAATTTAAGTTAGATTTGTCTAACTGCTGGGTTTCGGTGAAACATTTTAAAATTGTATGACACCGGTGTTACGTTTCAAACGCAGCTTTGAAAAAGCTAGAATAAAATTGAATAAAGCGTACCTTTTTTTTCGTGCGGAATTAACCTCGGACACCCTACCCCGCCGGGGAAGTTATGTCGGGCCTGAACCGACTAAAACCGAACACCATCTCGGGTCTTCAGACGCCAGGGTGTAAGGTTGCACATAAAGCATTTCCCTCGCACCCGATTGACCCTGGGCCATCTCCGCTTTCGAGATAGCCCCCTCGGGTTTGGGAACCTCGGTGTCCCCGTCTTGCCCCGGTTTGGTTCTAGTCGCCCCGCCGCCGCAAAATATGTTTTAAAGCTTTTCAAGATATACTGAGGAGTAAAAATACAGAACCAATGAATGTTTCGGACGTCCCTACAAGATAGTCTGGAAGTTTCTTGGGACACTGGGAATTGGTAAACCAAGGCAGCCGGAGCTACCCAAGACAATTGAGTTAGATGCTATTAATTGTCATTTCTCCACCTCTCCTTCAATTGATGGCCTAACCAAGCGTCAAACGGTTGACTTCAAGCCGGACTGACCAGTCCAAGTTATACACCCTTTCAGTTTTCTCCAGTCTTGTCGGTTGAGATCAAAAAGGTTATCTGGTCCATCAAATCAAAGGCAGTAGGCTGCGACAATATTAGTCGGCGTATGATAACGTCTATCCTACACCAGCTTCTTCCTGCTCTCTCACACCTTATAAATTTTTCCCTCGATTCTGGTCAATTTCCTAGTTTGTGGCGAAAAGCCTACGTTCGCCCCCTTCCAAAAATTTCTAATCCCTCTCTCCCAAATCATTTTCGTCCAATCTCTGACCCTCCTTTTCTATCGACAGTGCTGGAGGCATGCGTGCATAGACAGATGTCCAATTTTGTACAACGCAATGGCATACTAAGTCCTCTGCAATCAGGATTCAGGCCAGGACATAGCACGACTACTGCACTCCTAAAAGTAACGGGTGACATCAGGGACGGAATAGAAAAAACCAAGGCCACAGTAATGGTCCTAGTAGACTTCTCGAATGCATTTAATTGCGTGGACCACGATATACTTTTGGCAATCCTTGACCATATTAAGATCTCTTCAGACGAGCTGGATTGGTATTCCTCATATCTTCAGGGTCGCCAGCAGTCAGTTTGTGCTGATGAGAAGTCATCGAGCTGGTGTAAACTTGACTCTGGAGTCCCTCAAGGCGGCATACTTTCTCCTCTTCTGTTTTCTATATTCATCAACCTCGTAACCTCCGATCTTCTGTGTGCGTATCACTTGTATGCCGATGACCTGCAGTTGTACAGCCAAGCCCCTGTGGATAATCTCTCGGAGGCTATTGATTATGTAAACGCGGATTTAGGCTTGATAGGTAGTTGGTGTGATAGGTTTGGACTGGCCGTCAACCCTGACAAATGCCAGAGTATTATAATTGGCAGTAGTCATATAATCAACCGGTTGAACGATATAAATCTACCACCGATTACCTTTAACGGGGAAAATATTCCTGTCACACCTAGTGTTAAGAACCTGGGCTTACACCTTGACTCAACCCTGAGTTGGCGGGTTCAGGTCACTAACGTCTGCCTGAGGGTAACTGGGACACTCCGGGCTCTTTATCGCCTCAAAAATTTTCTTCCAGTCAAAACCAAGATAATGCTTGTGCAGACTTTACTTTTTCCTGTCTTCGACTATGGTGATGTGTGCTATCTCGACCTGAATGCAGATTTGCTCAATAAACTTGACCAACTTCTCAACAATTGCATTCGTTTCATCTACAATCTTAGGAAGTACGACCACATTTCGGCTTACCGTACAGAGCTGGGCTGGTTGCCGATTCGTCGGCGACGCAGTCTGCGAGCTGTCTGTTTATTGTTTACACTTCTTAATTCTATCAACGCCCCTGCTTACTTAAAATCTCATCTTCATCTACTTGACTCTAACCATGATAAATATCTGCGCTCCTCTAACAATCTTCTTCTGCACTGTCCAACTCATACTTCAAGTCGCGTCCACTCCTCTTTTCTAGTGCAATCCATTCTTCTGTGGAATGCCCTTCCTCTCGAAATCAGGATGTTGACTGATCGTACCACTTTCAAGAACAGAGTACGTCAACTGTATAACAACCCATAGGCAGAACAATATCTCTAAGGTTTATGTTTTATTTTTTGCTTTTATTTTTATTATTTTTATTTTATTTTTAATATATATGTATATATTTGTATGTATTTGATATTTACAGGTCTGTGTATATGTATATATATATATATTATATAATAATATTATATTGTATTCATAAACTACATAGATATAACATTATAGGCATAATATTCTTTTTTTTTATTCAATTTGTTTGATTTTTTTGTACCGTTCTTTTGTTTATTGAAACCCTTCGAGCACCTACTGGGACTTATCTCTGCATCACCCAAAGGTTGACTGGTAGATAATGCCTATGGCATTAAGTCCGCCTTTGTACAATTTTATTGTTGTGCATAAAGTTTAAATAAATAAATAAATAAATAGTAGTCCCAGTGAGGAAACTCGGCTAAAACAAACTGTGGGGTTCGGTTTGCCATGAATTCCTATTGTAATTTGTACGAATTCATTCCCCAACTCAAATATTCTATTCACATAAATCACAAAGCAATATTTATGCAAAACAAATCAAAAGCTACATTAATGTTTAGTGCCAATTTGACAAGCCTATTTGCTTAAGTTGACACGACAAGAACCAGTCAATAAAAACTTCCCCCCTTTTTCTTCTCTTATCTGAATAAAGTCACTTTTATCTTTTTTTATACGTGTGGAAACCCCCACGGGCTTCACCCCATCGGTGCCGACGATGCCGGGCGTGTCGGAATCGGACCGACTAAAACCACACGGTGTCTTCCCCAAGTGTCCATTGCCGGGCACCCCGGGTAAGCCCTCGAACGGATTACCCCAAATGTATTGATTCACTTAATAACACACGCAAAAGTTTAAGCCTTCAGGTAATGGCGCAATGGAACCATCTATTTTTTCTACATAAGTAAATGGATGGAAGTAAATGAAGCGGCGATAGCCCAGTGGCGTACGTAACGGACAGCTGAGACGAAGTCTCGAGTTCGATCCCCAGTCGCCCCGGGCACGCACCTCTGACTTTTCGTAGTTATGGGTGCCTACCCCTTCGGGGATACAGGCGTGAAGTTATGTTATGTTATGTAAATGGACGAGGACGGTTGGTGGCCGATGATAAATGATGATTAACACCAGGACTAACACCGCGTCCAAATATTCAAATATTATGACTTTCTACATCTTATACATTGAGAGGGTTATTTATCCTTGTCTAGTGTGATTGCATCGGTTGACAGACTAGGGGCAGGTAGTGGATTTCCCTCATTAATTTATTGTTTTGAAGCCGCTAATGACAAGTTTGATAACAATTACAATTTAACAATTTCATGAGCAGGAGCAAGTTTCCAAGTGTTAAATTGCTCTATTATTTGATAGATTTAACAGAGGGTGGTGCAAATAAGGTACAATACCGCATTATGCGATAATACTGTAATCCTTCACATGTACAGCGAGCTTTACTCTAATAGTGTTGTTTTTACCGGCGGTTGAAACACGGTTCTCTTATAACAAGAGTAGAAATTAGAAAGAAAGACATTAATTACATATTACTGGTACCTATTCATTTAATATATATTATTGTGTGCATCAAATGGGTGTCCAGTTCAGCATATTCCAAGAGTCAGAATGAACCTTGGTGCTGGTTTTCGAATGGAACCCAGATGTTTGCTGCGTGTGGACGCCGAAATGACTGTAACTATATTCATTGTGAATATGAGTGAGTGTATGGTAAGGATGTAAGTGTGAGAGTATAATATCATATAATGTATTATAGATACAAGTTAGTCTGTGGCATTAATGGTCGCACGGTATCGTCCTCTCTTACACGATAGATGAAACCAACATCATCAACAATGACATAATAAATTAAACCGCTAGCTGCCATCAGCAGACGGTACTTCTAGTTAAAACTTTATAGATGACGGCCTCTGTGGCGTAGTGGTAGTGCATTCGACTGCTACAACAGGGGGCGCAGGTTCGAATCCCGCTCAGTGCAATTATTTGTATGTTAAAATATGTACGTTTGCATTGGTCTGGGTGTTTCTATCTATAATATGTATGTATTTTCAAAAAAAAAAGTATATAAGTATGTTCATCCGCATTCTCGAACCCAACACGCTAGTTAAACTATGCTTACTTTGGTTCTAGAAAGCGCTGTGCAGAATGTCGTAGATTATTTATTTTGGTTATTCATTTAGCTATTTCTAGAAGCTAATTTAAGGAAAAATAGCAGAAACAAACGGGATTTTGTCCAAGACGCATATCACGTGCGGCAGTTCTATTCGAAGTCATGCGGAAAAAAAACAGAATTTACAAGGATGAATAACTCTATGGCACAATTTTTACTGTCGTAATAATAATAATAAATGATATTCACGATCTTCACTTACTAAAAAAAGTTAAGGGAAAACATTGATTTGTACTGGCTGTTCAAATATTTTAGAAGTTACTAGTAGTGAAAAGTGAATATTTTTAAGCAAGTAGTCTTGTAAACTGTTTGAAAAATATCAAGTTTCTATTAATAACAAAAATACTGCTTAGAAATCTCCTGTCCAGATTTAGCATTTGCTACAGAAAGTGTTTTTCAACAATCTAAGAACTGGTAGTGTGTGTCGCTATGGCCGCACCTGTGAGCCGTGGATTGTGTGGCGCCTGACGAATGATATACGACGTTATCTGTCCCCGTCCGTCCGTCCGTGCGTCCCCCGGCGTGCTACCCTGCTTTTACCTTCATCATCTGTGACTTTAATTTTAACAGTAACTTCATTTTTGATCTGATATTTAGATCTAGAGCAAAATCTTCAGATCTAACTGTCATAACAAAATGCTGATTCAGGCATGGTAACCAGCTACTTATAGACAGCATCTGATTCATTCTGAATATCTGTAACGAACTTCCTGATAGCTTTCTTAATTCTCGTAACTAACTACATTGTTCTCCAAGTCACACCACTCTTAGAAGTCTAATTCTCCAATCAACTATTCGTACTCCACACACTTCGCAAGTGTCATCTCAATTATGTTGATATTTATTTTATTGTTTCACTTGGTCAAGCTGTAGTGTGTAGCTGCTTCAGAAGTTGTAGAATCACATAATCATTAAGATGAGTATACGTAGCACCTGTAAGTTTATATATATATATACATATATAAATAATTCCTTGCAGCAGCACCTACGTATAACTTACAGCTCGTAGGTGTAGGAACTCAAACAGTCATCGACTAAACTAAATATGATCTTCGCAATGCACGCGGTTTTTGACACTTACACTACAAGAAAAACACAAAGGAATTGTAATAAAAGAAAATTGATGGCTAATGTCTGTGTATATGATGCTGCCCGAGTTACCAGGCACCAGATTTTTTATTTATCTTTTATTCATTTAAATAAATATTCTACGTAATATTCTACTACATTCTAATTAAATTTTAAATAAATATTCTACGACATTCTACACAGCGCTTTCTAGACCCAAAGTAAGCATAGTTTAACTAGCTTGTGTTATGGGTTCCAGAATGCGGATAAACATACTTATATACTTTTTTTTGTAAATACATACATATTATACATAGAAACACCCAGACCAATGCAAATAGACATATTCAAGCATACAAATATTTGCACTGAGCGGGAATCGAACCCGCGCCCCCTGTGTAGCAGTCGAATACACTACCGCTACGCCACAGAGGCTGTTTTTTTTTTTATTTCACATTTAAATAACAGTACAAGTTTTATGGCATTCCTTTAAACCACGAAGGTTTGTATTGTTTTCTGTAGGTCCTTAAATCTTAAATTTATGTATCTGGGAACCAGGTAGTCGGTTGTTTGCTCACCGTATTAGTTGTTTGTGGCAGCTCGGCTAGTTTCGCAAAGCAGATTCAGATGACAGTTTACCTAGTTGTGTTAATGGACGACAGCGTACACATCCCATTTTATTCAACTACTTCAAGATTATTGCACTGTACATTATTGGCACCCAATTAGCCCAAAAACATTTTAATCATCGGAGCAATTTTCAAATGATGATCTACAAAGATCACAAGTAGTCAGAAATAGTAGAAACTGGCCGCGAGCGAGCGGTCGACGTGATGGCATTGATTAAAATGTACCGAAAGATTAATCGTCATCAATCTTTTCTTGTCGGCGGCGAGTGAATCGTAGCCGCCCCGCGCGTTCCCCATTCCCCCCCGCACCCGTCCATCGAACTGATATTGAAGGTTCAATTAAGGATTGTTACGCGAGTATCATTCCACTGACGTTTGATGTCTCATTGTGATGCTGAACACTTCTGAGGCTCATTGTGCGCGATTGTTATTTAAATTTGAAGGGTGTTCAGGGCACGATTCTAACAATACCCTCGCATCTAATATAGCAATACTATAATTTATGATGTCCGTATAAATGGTATACGCACCTGGGCCACCTGGGTGTTGATGCCACATTACAATACATACACACAAATGTAACATATTTTCCTGCCTTGTCTACTTTTTAAATCGTCGCTAGTTACAATCCTAAACAATTTAGCTCAGCTGGAAGAAATACATTCAAATAAACGTGTACGTAATTCAAATCTCGTATTCAGCCGCGCTCGCTCATCGAGTGCTTGCACTTTTAACGAGCTGTTTTGTTCCCCCTCCTGCTTCGAGCAGCTCTTTTGAATGTTGTGCATTTACCTGTGTACGTGTTTCATTAAGCCACTTGCGAACCTGACTTCTCGGTTATTGAGTATAAAAACTACAACGCACATTAAAGTACTTACCTAAGTTTTGCTATTAAGAGAGAATTACAAAACTATCCCAGTTTGAATAAAATGTACAAAAATAAAACTTTGTCCATCACTGTGCTTGTGCTCAATAGTTAGTAGGCAGGTACAGCCCTCAAAAGTAGCTGCACACTAACAATTTTACAAACGATCTTTACATTGAAATAAATCATTAAATAAATTATATTATTTTTATTTTTCTAATCTAATTTTACATTTTTTAACTTTTGTTTGTTATATATGATTTTAGATTGACATGGTCATTTACATTAAAATTAAGTTATAAACGGGATATTTACCATGTTTTTTATCTTTTTCGAGTACATCCGTGATCATGGCACTTGTAATAGAAAAAGATAATAAACATGGTAAATATCCCGTTTATAATTTTAATTTTGTTTGTTATTTTATATAAAGTTTTAGAGGTACCGTGGTCGGTCTCTTAGAATTTGTTAAGCTAATACCGATGGCGTCTGTACTAGGAGTTATATAGTAGTAACAAATACTCCTACTAAACTCGGACGAAGTTTACGCAATATAAAAAAAACTATTCCTGTCTATAAATATTAATTTGAAGGAGTACTTACGGTTTTACACCAAGTTCATACTGAAACGTGTAGTAGTCCTGAAGAAATTAAGTGGTGATTTTGATAAAAAAAGGTTAAGGTAGCCTAGTGGTATGGGTAATGGACTGCTGAGACGAGGTCTCGGGTTCGATCCCAGGTTTTACCATGGCACACACCAATGACTTTTCGATGCTTTTCGAAGTTATGTGTGTATTTATCGCAGGTTTATAAGTGCCCGGCTAATGGCAATAGGCTCGCCACCTATTACATTGGGACCTAAACATAAACTGGCGAAATGTGGGTGCTAGCACCTCTGCCTACCCCTTCGGGGATATAGGCGTGAGTTTATGTTATGTTATGTTATATGACAGATACCAAAGTAGATACATTTTTCTGAAATTGTATGGTGTGTGAGCAGTTTTGTCCCAATTGTTTAGAATTCAAACCATATCGATATTCCACCATTTACTAGTAGTGACGCGTGTCAAGTTTTGTGTGAAACGCCCGACAATATCTGGTATACTAATAGGTGCGTGTTGTTAGTGTTTTTGTTTTGGGCATAACTTGTCGCCAATGGCAACATTTTCACCACAGTTTTATTTGAACTAATAGTAATTTTACAATGTAATAAGATATATAAAACGCTATTGCAATAGCATAACTGCACGAGACTCTTTCCGAAAATGTATCACATAACTGAGAGCTATGATATCGACGCCAACGTCGGCGCCTAGATCGGCGCCTACGCCGGCGCCCAATCTGGCACCCAGGCCGGCACCAGAGCCTGCGCCTAGCATAACGCAGCTACTGGCGGCGATCGAGAGGCGCCTTGGCGTACTGGAGGACCGGGCGTACCGTCCTCCGCTGATGCGGCCCGCCTCCTACGCGACTGCCGCCAGCGGAAATCCCGGTCCCAAGACAGGGACCGTTGTCCCGGCGAACCCAACGCCCGACAAGGGGAAAGGGAAGGGGATGAAGCGCGGCACCCACGCTCCCGCTGTATCTGCTGCTCCCGCTACACCCGAGCATTGCTCCAGAGGGGAGGGATAGGACGTAGCGGGGGCTGCGAAAAAGGCGAAAAAGGCCAAAAAAGCCGCCAAAAAGGCGGCCAAGAAGGCGGCCAAAGCCGCTGCGGTGAAGGCGCCGAAGAGGCTCCGCGCCCCACGCTCCACTGCCGGCGTCCTGACGGTGACGACGGAGGGGTGGAGAAGGGCGTGGGGTACGCCCAGGTACTGAGGCAGGTGAAGGCCTCCGTGCACCTCAAGGCCCTTGAGATTGAGGGTGGGCTCCGGTGCAAGACGACTCGCACAGGAGCTCGCCTCCTCGAGGTCTCCGGCGCCACCAGCGGCCCCACAGCAGATGCCCTAGCTGCCAAGCTGAGGGAGTCGCTGGAAGCGGAAGCCGTCCGCGTCACCAGACCTAATAAATGCGCAGGTTTGCGCATTTCGGGTCAGGATGAGGCGGCCACGACGGAGGAACTTATCTCCGCCGTCGTGGAGGCGGGCGGCTGCCCCGGGGATCAGGTGAGAGCTGAGCCGTACTGGGTCCACCCCGGAAGCCCGGTGGACCTGGACGGCGTAGCGACCGTTTTCGGTGGTTCCGCCGCGGACACCTCGCGCCTTGCACTCATTGCAAGGGGCAGAGGCTGTGTCGCGGCGGACTATGAGGGCTTGGCTGTCGTGGCCGTCTACTTCTCGCCAAGCCTTGACCAGTATGAGCTTGAGCTGTGGCTCGCTGAACTGGACATCGCTCTCGCTGCGTGCCGTCCTTGCCCTGTCTTGGTCCTAGGAGACTTGTCTCTGGCTTGGGGCTCCCGGGAAACCAATGCCAAGGCGCGAGTTCTGGAGGACTGGGCCAACACCCGTGGCCTAGAGGTCCTCAACCGGGGGAGTGTCACCACCTGGGAGCGGCGGGGGCTCCGTTCGGTCGTGGATGTTGCATTCGCGACCCCTGCTCTCGCCCGCCGCGTCCAGGGTTGGCGAGTGGTGGAGGAGGAGGAGACGTCGTCCGACCATAAGTACATTCGGTTCAACGTCTCCCCTCCACCTAACCTGCCGCCGACTATAGCGAACCCCCCGGATCCACGTTGGGCGCTCAGACGCCTGGATCGGGCGACTCTCCTGGAGGCATCTTTTTTTTTTTTTTTTTAATTTTGCATAGACCATTAATACGGCACTTACAAAACGTCATAAAAAAAAAAATAATCTAATGTTTGGCAAATGGACCACCGGTTCGAAACGCGGCCCTGTAAACTCAGCGGGCTTTTTTTTTTTGGTCTATTTACAAACATATTTACTTAACCTAAGTACAATATTTCATTTGAGTAGCATAGAGAGAGAGCAAACAGTTCATATCCAAGCTTGTTTGTCGTCTAAATAGTCTTGAATTTTATAGTAGCCTTTTTGGCAGAGTTTACTTTTAATTTGGCTTTTAAATTTATGAAGAGGTAGATTCTTCATTTCACTAGGAAGCTTGTTGTAGAAGCGTATACAGTTACCCTGAAAGGAATTACTAATCTTGTGGAGTCGACTATTACAAACCACAAGATTGTTTTTATTTCTAGTATTTACGTTATGTATATCACAAAGCCTTAAAAAATTGGAAATGTTTCTTCTAACATACAAAAGATTTTCAAAAATATATTGGGAAACTACAGTTAGAATGTTTATTTCTTTGAACTTTTCTCGGAGGGAGACTCTTGGGCCCAACTTATAAATTACCCGCACCGCCCGCTTTTGCAGTACAAAGATTGTATTTAAATCTGCGGCATTACCCCAAAGGATAATGCCGTAGCTCATAATACTATGGAAATAACTGAAATAAACTATTCTAGCGGTATCTATGTCTGTTAAAGTCCTAATCTTTTTCACAGCGTAGGAAGCAGAACTTAACCTACTAGCTATTTTTTCAATATGTGATCCCCACTGTAATTTAGCATCGATACTTAAACCTAAGAACACGGTTGATTCCACAAGGCTCAACAACTGTCCATTAAGTTGTACATTGGTTTCCACCTGTGTAAGATTAGGTAAGGTGAATTTAATACATTTGGTTTTTTTTTCATTAAGGCAAAGATTATTTATATTAAACCAATGAACTACTCGTGAGATTGCGTTGTTCACTTCGTCATAATTATCTAATTGTCTTTTAATTTTAAATATTAAGGAAGTATCATCAGCAAACAAAACAATACTACTTTTATCCCTTACGTAGTAAGGGAGGTCATTTATATAAATTAAAAATAAAAATGGTCCAGGTATCGAACCCTGTGGAACGCCCATCGAAACCAAAGATCCCACCGAACGTGTACCGTTCACATCGACCCTCTGAATTCTATTTTTTAAATACGAAGTCAAAAGGTCGAGAGCCTTGTTCCTTATTCCGTAATAATCTAATTTCCTGACCAATGTATCATGGTGGATGCAATCGAAGGCTCTGGATAAATCGCAGAAAACACCTAATGCCTCCTGCTTATCCTCCCAGGCCTCGTAAATACATTTCAATAACTCTATACCAGCATCCGTCGTTAATCGTCCTTTAGTAAACCCAAACTGTTTATCATGAAATAACTTATATTTATTAAACTGGGTTAGCATTTGGTCTAGAATTAATTTCTCAAATACTTTACTCAAGGTTGGCAACACAGAGATGGGTCTGAAATTCGAGGGATCTGGGGCGCTGCCTGCCTTGAACAAAGGTATGACTTTACTATGTTTCATTAAATCAGGAAATATACCGCTACTGACGCAGTCATTAAACACAGTTGCTAGATGGGGAGCAATGACATCAATGATGCTTGAAACAGTTTTGACTGATAATCCCCATAGGTCCGCGGTCTTTTTAATATCAATGGATTTAAACGCTTTTGTGATGTCCTTGCTATCAACAACTGAGAATCTGAAAGCGTCCTCACATTTTGTAATTGATTCCATAAGCAATGACTCAGCGGAAGTGGAAGACGACTGAAGACTTCGGGTAGTGGTTACAGGTATATTTGAAAAAAAGTGTTCAAACTCTGTCGCAACTTCCAGATCCTCCGTGACACGGCGACCATCTATTTTTAAATGGTAATCTCTTACAACTGCTGGAGATTTACCACATTCGGAATTTATATTGTTTTATATTGTTCCTGGTAGTCGTTCTATCTCCATTACTTTTCACCGTTTTTATAAATTCCATTTCAAAACAATTACTTTCATCCTACCACCTTTATGCAGATGACCTTCAAATATACACGCAGGCGCCTTTGAGTCAGCTGTCAGAAGCATTTGCTATTTTAAATATGGACTTAGAACGCATATGTGAATGGAGCAACAACTATGGGCTTCAGGTAAACCCCGCAAAGACGCAAGTCATTGTCGTTGGAAGCCCCTGGATGATGTCACGCATTGACTATACACAGCTGCCCCAAGTTATTTTTAATGGTTCTCCTATCGAAATCAGTGATAATGTAAAGAATTTAGGTATTTATATTGATAACACATTGTCCTGGGGTCATCAATTACAGGAAGTCAGCCGCAAGCTGTTTGCAGCTGCAGGGTCCTTGCGTAGATTGCGAAACTTGCTTCCAACTGCTACCAAAATTACGCTTGCACAAACTCTTTTACTCCCACTTCTTGATTATGCCGACGTCAGCTATCTAGATCTCACCGAGGAGCAACTTGACAAGCTTGAGCGTCTTCAGAATTTCTGTATTAGATTTATATTTGGTTTACGCAAATATGATCACGTATCCGTATTCCGTAACAAACTCAAGTGGCTCCCAATTCGCTTTCGAAGGAATACTCATATACTTTCTTTACTATACAGCATATTGTTTAATCCTTGTACACCCCTTTATCTCAAAGAACGGTTCAAGTTCCTTCGTGACACACATTCAAGATTTCTGAAGTCATCAGAAAATTTGAGACTGGAAATGCCAGTACATTCTACAAGATTCTTCGATAAATCTTTCACTATTCAGGCAGTTCGCCTGTGGAATGCACTGCCACTATATATAAAGAGAGCACAGTCATTGGTGTCTTTTAAAAAACTGTTAAAAGATCACTATCTGTCCATCTCCCGTTAGGTGACTATCTTATATATATACCGGACTATATGGATAGTATAGGTATAATTATGTAAATATTTTGTATTATATATATTGAATAGAACTGATCTATATGTAATTTTGTTTATTTATCTAACATATTTATAATTTTTTCTTCTTTTTATTGTTCATTGTACACTACCCTTATCATCTCTTTTGGTTTCTATCCATCCAAAGGTTGCCTGGAAGAGATCGCTGTTAGCGATAAGGCCGCCCATTGTACATTAAACTTAAGTCGAATATTATTTATATAGAAATACTTTTATGGTGTACAATAAAGAATATTTT
The DNA here is from genome assembly GCA_946251805.1 of Cybosia mesomella. NCBI lineage: Eukaryota > Metazoa > Arthropoda > Insecta > Lepidoptera > Erebidae > Cybosia > Cybosia mesomella. The sequence goes on along the minus strand of OX276396.1, from coordinate 36,664,077 downwards.
ATCTTTATCTTTTATCTTAATTTTATTAACAGAATTTGATATTATGTTTTTCATAAAGTTTGATTTAGCAAAGGAACAGGCTCGCTTAAATATTTTAGAATAGTTTTTGACATAATTCTGAAAATCAGGGTTGAAATTGTATGATTTTTCAGAATATAATTCATACAATCTCCTCCTGCTATTATAAATCCCTGGTGTTGCCCAGTCACTGAAAACAGGACGGCTGCCAATCGATAATGTTTTTGGGGTAAAAATTCTCCCAAACTCAGTATTGATCAGGTTAATTAACTCTGCATAAGACTTATCTACACTAGTGTACAAGGGCAAATCAGGTAGTTTATTCACTGGGGTGCTTGGTTGGGGACCTCCACGCGGTGCACCCTGGGCAACGGAGACAGCAGCGCCTCTCTCCTAGGGCGGGAGAGACGCTGCCGCCTACGGCCAACTCCGACCGAGGCGAGGACGGCCCTGTTAAGGGCTGTTCGGAAGCTTTCCACGTGTCCCTCTGATTAGCAGATGGCACAGTGGAGAGCAAGTAACGGGGCCATCTCGAAACCGGAGATGGCCCAGGGTCAGTCGGGGTGCGAGGGATATGCTCTATGGGTAACCTTACACCCCGGCGTCTTGAGACCCGAGACGGCGTGCGGTTTTAGTCGGTTCAAGCCCGACATCACCGCCCCCGCTGGAGACCCCCGCTCTCCAGCGGGGGCGGTATCCGACGGGATTTCCGCACGAAAAAAAAAAAAAGGTAGTTTATTCACTATATTTTCCTTGAAAGCATCTAAACGATATTGGTTTATCGGTACAAATTTAATTTCTTTTCTTCTTACTTCATAATAATTTCTGTAGCATTTTATAAATTGGCCACGATGATCCGAGTGTACAGCATCCACAATACATTTGTTAATAGGTTTAATGTCCGTGAAAATATTATCAATACATGTTGCACTTGTGGCAGTTATTCGAGTAGGTTCCAAAAATACATTACCAGGATTAAAGGACTTGAACAGATTCAACATTTTGTTTTTTTCTACTGGCACTAAAGTGTTATCTAATATATTAACATTAAAGTCTCCACAAACTGTTATTGACTTTTTAGAGCAACGGCATTTAAAAAGCGCGCATCCATTGTGCAGGCCTGGATTCCGTCACCGGCCAGGCCTGCCGATGTCGACGCAGAGGCGGAATGGTTCAGGAGAGCCATGTCGCGTATCTGCGATGCGGCGATGCCTAGGGTTAAGCCCGGCCCGGCAAAGAAACAGGTGTACTGGTGGTCAGCGGAGATCGCACAGCTGCGAGCAGCGTGCGTGACCGTTCGCCGCCGGTACACCAGGTTTCGCCAGAGGCGTCGTCGCCCAGACGATGCGGCAGCTCGAGAGGCGGAGCTATACGAGGCGTACAAGGGGGCCAAGAGGACTCTCCAAGTAGCTATAAAGCAGGCCAAACGGCGGGCCCACGAAAAGCTGCTGAAGTCTCTGGAGCAGAACCCATGGGGGCGCCCTTACCTTGCGGTCAGGGGCAAAATCCGACCAAGGGTGCCCCTACTGACCCAGAGCCTCCAGCCAGAGGGGCTGGAGGGGATCCTGGGCTCCCTGTTCCCATAGAGAGCGGAGGAGCATGTCCCTCCGCGTATGGCTCCGCCTCAGGCGTCTGATGCTGATAATAGCGAGAGCGATGTGCCCGAAGTCAGGGAGAGTGAGCTAGGGGTAGCAGTGCTCCGGCTTAAAGCTCGGAAATGCACTGCCCCCGGACCCGACGGCATTCCAGGCCGAGAATAGGTCCTGGTCCTTGAGGAACTAGGGCCTCGACTGGTGGCGCTCTTTAGCGCATGCCTCGAAAGGGGCCAGTTTCCAAAGGCTTGGAAGACGGGGAAACTGGTCCTTATCCGGAAGGCGGGGCGGCCGGCGGATCAGCCATCCGGTTACCGGCCGATCGTGTTGCTCGACGAGGTGTGCAAGCTCTTTGAGCGGATTATCGCAGAGCGCCTCGTCGAGCATCTCACGAACGTGGGGCCAGATCTGGTTCGGTTTCCGCCGGGGGCGCTCCACCGTGGGAAGCGATCATGCGCGTTAGGCGCCTGGCGGAGGAAGTAGTCTCACGAGGTGGGGTGGTGGTGGCGGTGTCTCTTGACATCGTCAACGCCTTCAACACCCTACCCTGGAGCTGCGTTAGGGCGGCTCTTGCGTATCTCGGAGTGCCTCCTTACCTCCGCCGCATTGTCGAGGCATACCTATCTGAATGGGCCATAGTTTACCCTAGCTGGCTAGGGCCAGGGCGGCGAGAAGTGTCGTGCGGTGTTCCACAGGGGTCCTAGGGCCACTCCTGTGGAACATCGGATACGACTGGGTGCTGCGCGGTGCGCTGCTCGAGGGTGTCAGCATAGTTTGTTATGCTGACGACACCCTCGTTATGGCGCAGGGAGCAACGTACCGAAGCGCGGCACTAAAGGCCACGGCAGGGGTTGCTCAAGTCGTGGGTCGAATACGGCGGCTGGGACTCGAGGTGGCTCTCCACAAATCCGAGGCTATGTGTTTTCACGGGCCTCGGAGGGGGCCACCTGCGGGAACCAGCATAACCGTAGGGGGCGTAAGCATCGGCATCGAGCCCACGATGAAGTACCTTGGGCTCGTACTCGATAGCCGATGGGACTTCGAACCTCATCTCCGAAGTCTGGTCCCAAAACTGAGGGGGACTGCGGCCGCACTACCGCGGCTGATGCACAACGTTAAGGGACCCAACACCCCCACTAGGAGACTGTACCTGAGTATCGTACGAAGCATGGCCCTATACGGGGCCCCCGTATGGGCGGAGACTCTGGCGGCCCGCAACGTGGCTGTTCTAAACAGCCCGTTAAAGGCGAACTCCTAGCCGGGACCCCTCCATGGGACCTGAAAGCGAGAGCCCTTGCACTGATGTACCAGTGGCGCAAGGTGGCAAGTGGCGCTGGAGCGGGGCCATAGGCCGGAGTCCCGAGAAATCAGGGCGCAGCGGTCCCTGCTCCGCCAGGAACTCATGGAGACATGGAGGGTGCGACTTGAGCACCCAAGGTGGGGGGAATCCACCATTGCGGCGGTGAGACAGATCATGAAGGAGTGGTTGGAGAGGGATCATCCACCGGGAGACAACGCCGCAGTGCCAGCACTGCGAGGATCCTGGCGAAGACACGGCGCTCCACACGTTGGTGGAGTGCTCTGCGTGGGCGAGTCAACGCCGGGATCTTGTTGCGGTCCTGGGCGTGGACGTTCTCTCGTTGGAGATCATGGTGAGGGCCGTGGTCTCCGACGGGAGCAAGTGGCACGCTGCCGCCTCTTTCTGCGACCAGGTAATGCTCGCGAAAGAGACGGTGGAGAGGGAGTGGGAGAGGATCCTGCCCCTCGAGTTTCGCAGTCTGCGGCGAGGACGCCGCAGACTCATCTACGCCCGGGACTACCGACCTCCATGATCGGGGCCTTAGGACGGCAGTTGGCCGACTCGCCGTCCTTACAGAAGCAGGCCGTGGCGAGGCGTGTCGTGTGTACCCTACACACGCCTGCCAACTCACCGAAACGGGATAGAACCCAACCCTACCAGGCGAGGCCGCGGTGGCGGCCAAAGTCCGCCGGTAACCCTGGGGTTATCCTTTCGAGGGCTTACCCGGGGTGCCCGGCAACGGACACTTGGGAAGGACACCGTGCGGTTTTAGTCGATACACGACATAACCACCCCCGCTGGCCGGCGGGGGGGTATCCGAAGGGATTTCCGCACGTATAAAACAAAATTATATTGCTGGGAATTGGATTGAAAGTAGACTTGTTGCTATAAATGTTATTTTAAAAGTAAGAAAAAAGAATTCGTTTACATTTTTTCGTCATAATGGCAAAACTATAAGGAACCTACATCAACGTCAAGCTGATCGCATTCAGAGCTAACGGAATACCCGTGGGCTTTAACATGCAAAGCGAACCTTTCTACAAACCTGTGAATTTATTTCCCAAGAAAATCTGACGAAAACTTATCGCAAACATTTCTTTGTTACTGCTCAATATGGTAATTGAGATACGAACATGTACACGGTCGCGTGAGCGTAAGTAAAATATTGTTGTACGAACGGCGCGGGACACGCCATGCGCCAGGGGGAGGGGGGTTTCGCGGCGCGATTAATGGACCAGGAACAAGTTCCGGGAGACGACAAATGATATGGAACGATCACGTACAACGGAACTAGGACTATTCGTACAGCTTACGGGGCAGGATCCAAGAGTCAGAAGCGGCCAAACTCAGTAAGGGTGTTAATAATTTGAATAAACTGCGACATAGGTAACAATCCCCTACTTTTAATATACTGCTAAGGTAGTAAATAAGTGCAAGGACAATATGGCAAAATGGGGCTATATCGACCGGTCGCAAGTGGTCTCCGATTGCGGGGCCCAATCCCAGTCCATGTCGCATTTGCTCTCTTGCCCACTGTGCCCCTCCACCTGCACTACGGAGGACCTGCGTAGGGCAACGGAAAGTGCTGTGACTGTGGGTAAGTTTTGGGCCGACATAATATCACAATCTAGCCATGAAGTATTGTATCAGGCCATTGATTCGAAGAAGAAGAAGTGCAAGGCTTACCTAAAGGAAAGTGAAGCGGTTACCAGGCTATGTGAATTCTTGCAACACCAGAAGTACTTTTTTTTTTTTTTTTTCGTGCGGAAATCCCCTCGGATACCCCCCCGCCGGCCAGCGGGGGCGGTTATTTCGGGCTTGCACCGACTAAAACCGCACGCCGTCTCGGGTCTTCAGACGCCGGGGTGTTAGGTTACCCATAGAGCATATCCCTCGCACCCCGGCTGACCCTGGGCCATCTCACCACTAACAGCATCGCTCATACTGTCTCCTCTGAAAGCAGAGGAGTACGGAGAGCGATGTGTTCCCGCCACGTTGGGTATTGGCCGACGATCAATACCAACCCTATGAAGGGGTGTACCGGCCGCTCCGATTCCGTTCCCCCCGGACTGCAGCGGGATCGGAATCGGAGCGACACTCGAGGAGGTTACCCAACACACACCCCACACCAGAGGTACCTATTGCTTGCACATTGCTACCTGTTGTTATAGAGATATATGTTAATATTATTAAAACATAGGCGATCCTGGCTTCAGGATAAACTAAACTCGACGCAACACACCAATATCTAATCGAGCTACATGAAACAATTGAATCTGTTGTGAAATTGAACGCCAATTACTCACAGCGATTAGCGAATCGCGCTGTACTCATTTGTCGTTCGATTAAACAGAATTAATAGAACTCACCAGATTGTACCTAATTAATACCGTATTATACTTGGTCGCGTCACTCTCGGTCGCGCCCGCGTTCTCACATCGGCAACTGGCGCGTACTTGAAGATGTCCTAAAGTGATAACAACAATGCAACTGATACTCTCCAACACTAACAAGGCATTGTTAGTATCAATCAATTGTGCGTAAAAGGTATAAGATCTTCGTGACGTAGTACTGCGTCCCCTGGGCAATGGAAGTGGCGGCGCCGCCACTATTTCTCTATGTATGTACGCTGCAGGATTATTATCTAAATAATCAAAATACGTAAAGATGACTTAATTTAATCCCGCAGGAATTGCGGTTGCATTTAATTTGCTCCACCTCCTCCTATGAAAAAAGCAATAAGTATTACATTATATAAGTAAAAGTAACTGAAGATGTTTTCCTTGATGGTCCGGCTTAGGTGAATCGAATCAAAAATAAATAAGTTGGGGAAAATCCAGCGCAATTTTTCATCCGTGATTACCTGACATTATTCAGAATGCCCGGGCTTAAGACGCTCCTCCCGGGATGCTGAGGATACACAAAGATTTGTATTATTTATGCGCAAATTCAACCACTCGATATTTCCCACGAGAAATTAACACCAGGTTAGTACGGGAGCCGACACAACTTTGTTTAAGTAGTTTGAATAGGAATTAGCATTCGGTAGGAAACCAGTCAACCCTGACTTGATGCAGATGAAGGACTGACCGGGAACGAGTTAGTCAAATTATACGTTACGAACTTAGCAACGTTTCGTTCAATTAATGAGAGGGGAGTCAGTGCGCGCCGAACCCTAGAGAGAATGAATAGCCCTTCATCCCGGCAGCTCATGATTCTCTAGGTTTTACTAAAGGCGCATTGAATCTAATAGAAGAGTCGGTAATCCCGCCATAATCTGGATCAGCAAGGAACACGCTCGGTAATCCCACATGGCCGGCCGAACGGCGAACACGCGACCCACTACCAGCCCCCACCACCGCCCCCTAACGTATGGACGACAAAAACGCTGTACTCGTTCGACAAGATACAACCTCTACGGGGAGATGGATCACTTCAGGGATTCGCGAGAGGTTACAATAATAATAATTCGCAGTGTGGGCTGCGCGCCAACCTAACCAGAATCAATATGTCGCGGCGCGATGCACTCACCGAGCGCCACGCTGACCCTCACAACTATTCTTATTAAAGCGCTAACCGAACACCGTTTGGCAAAAAAACTAAAGTATAATATCACAGTCGATTCTGACCGCACAATAATTAAGCTCTCTGGATCCCTTTGTGCTATTAATTCACATTCAAACATATCCCCAGCCCGCCACTAAATATAGATTAGAAGGATCGATACTCGATACTGAACCCGCGAACTCGATTGGGCTTATTCATTATGCGATATTAATTAAAAAGCTATCATTTTAAAGTGAGCCATTCGGCACGAGCAAGAACAATAAATTTCTCTCTAATCTTATCCGATCGCTGGAAGGAAACGCCGCGCTCAGCGCTAATCATGAATATAGAATAGCTCTCGACAAATCTATCCGCTAATCTCGTCATAAAGAGTATTTAAATTGTCCATCGCTATAATTATTTACTACGTCTTTAGAATTTAAGTAGTTTGTATAACATTTCTTGACGAAGCCATTTACCAAACATAAGTTGAGCACGAACTTAATTGACAAAAGATGTCGGGTGCGCGTCTCTGAGCGTCGCCGAGCGTGACGCGGCAGCAGTCATGACAGCAAGTGTTCGCCATAACACGGGCTCGGCAGACCCGCCCTGAATGATAAATGAGAGATAAAAGCTTTTTCTTAAGGGCGCAGACCTCGAGTGCGCCCAAATTGATGCGCCGCCTAGAGCCTCGCGGCTCGGTACTACGCGCCATTACGTTTAAAGAGGTTTATATTCAGCGCTGCGAATCACGTCCTCAGCATCAAATAGGGTTTGCGGAAGTCTCAGCTCTAGCCGGAGCGCCATGTTGCAGCTGACGCACACCAATGCTCGAAATGTGTTATAATTGAGCTAAACAGAGCAATTCTATTTTTCTATACATTTAGATCGGCGAAAGTGCACATCCAGGACGGGACTTGAACCCGCGACCAGTCCCTTACAGGGGAAATACTCTGACCAACTGAACTATCTGGACGGACCCAAGGCGTATAACGCGATATGCGTGAGGAGTATTCCTGTTTGTTTATATAATATAAACAAAAATAAGACAGATATTTAAACATAGTCAGTCAAACATTATACTTTTAAGTCTTTGGTTAGTTATGATGACTTGAAAACATGTATATTGGGCGTAATTACATATTTCTATTGTTATACTGTTTGGTTTCGAGACGTATGTATTGCATAGCAAAACAAACTCTGATTACAAATTAGAGATGCTTAATTTGAATGGGGACACAAAATCGCCAACAATAAACTGTACTGATGAAAGTTGAAAACTTTCTTTTCCAACTTTGTTCACCGTTATCACCGCTGCTCGTTTCTTACAAAATAAATATAACCTGGCCCGATAACATAGCTATGAATTTTAAATTATGTAAATCAGATAAGTGGTTTTCTCGTAAAAAGAGCATAAAGGCCAGACAGACCGAGGGAGGTTATGTTTTGTAATATGTATAGACATCAGAGACTGCCAACTGTTTTTTCTTTTCAATATGAAAGGTTACTATAGAATTCTCGTTCAGTTAATTGGTCTTATTTTACACAAATTTGTCAGGAAGGGCGAGAGCATTCAAGTAGACGGGGTTTGACAAGAGACCTCTTTTTATGAGATGTTAGAAGTACCTACTTTAAACCGTCGGTGCCAGCTTACTCGAGCCTTATCAGAAGTATCATAAGCGACTAAATAATAAAATAATTAATGTTTTTTTTTTTTTGTTTTTTTTTTATTTACTGTTGTGTACTGTGTGCTGTTGTGTACTGTGGTAATGTTGCATTTGTTGCGGTTAATCTGAATATATCATAACATTTCGTTTATCGTAAGAGAAGCAGGCCTGGTACTACTCACCAGGGGGGTTCCTTACAAAAAACCTTATATTACTTTTAGATGATTACTTTTAGAAGATGTCGACCGCAGCGATCGACGAAACGTTTGGAACACAAGTTTCTTATGGACCACGGCCAAACAGCCCGGAAGCAGTATATTCTACATGCAATGCCGGCCGTGAAAGGCTAAAGATTTATACTTAATTACTTTGCTTGGAATTCGAACCTATGTACTCAAGCACAAACTCAATCTACGGGACCAACGAGGCAGAGATTACGATTGATAAAGATAAAAGCGAAAAAGGATTAATGAAAATCGTTATCGCCGCCCGTTTTCACGATATGATTTTATCGCATCTTTACGCGATTAAATTTTGATGAGGCCCGTGAAATTAGATAAAACACTTTCATCTCGTCATCGGGCCGGGCCGGTACAAGTGTATATTATTAATTTCCGCCTCTGAGCGCGCCGCGCCGCTCGCAGCCTCCGCTAAGTATGTAATGACGTATTATAAAATCGTTTTATTAACTTCATTTCCGGATAAACAGTGGTAACTGCACCTAATGTTCTGAGCTGTTTTGTTGTAATGTTGTACGTGAGTTGCAACAGAGCGGAGGGCTAAAGCATTAGTCAAATTAAAAATCCAAGACTTGTAAACTCTGGCTACCCCCCTCTCTACTAATTAAGGCCATCCAGAGTTAAGAAACTTGTGGTGCTCTTGCAGCTTACCTCTCGCTATTGAATGAAGCCCAGGTGGTGATGCAAACACCTAGCTTCTCTGCAACTCAACCAATTCAAGTGTGCAAAAGTGTAAATGAAAGAAAAGATGCAGAAAGAAAATTTCAACGAATGTCTTTAGACCAAAACCTATCATGTACTTAACTCAATTAGAACCGAAGACATAGAGAAAGAAAGCAATGGAAACACAAGAAATATTCGCATTTGACTATAGCTTGAGAAGGATGAAAGTTAGGAGGTTTTCAAATGATACTAAAGTGTGCATTAATAATTTTCCTTATGAAGAAAATAAGCATATCGGTTTGGTAGAGTGGTCGCACATTTTAGTCCTAAGACATCGATCAGGAACATTGTCCAAACAGTTTGATCACCGAAATACTAGTAGCACTAGTTGGAACAAACCATACATCTCGTAATAGAATTCATAAATTCTTTAATAATATGGATAAGAGACCAGCCAAATGTTACCTTTATACTGAAAAAATGGTTTGAATACATTATACGTGTACAAATAACATAAAGATCCGCTTACGCAGTAAAGGCACAATGTCCTATAACCATATTTCGCGCGATAGAAGATCTTTCTTTGTTTGGCTTACAGCCTTATTTACATTTTGATTAGTGTACGGACAAGTTTACAACAATCGTATTGCAAGAACAAACTTCAACCGAAAACAGCGGACGCGGCATTCGAAGAATATAATGTCCTGAATACAATAGTGTGGACCCGAAGTCCTGTTTAAATTTATATAACTAGACGTCTCAAAATTTTGGGTGTTTAGGTAAAAAACCTCCTCGTGTTGAACTCGGTACGATGAAAATGGCACATTCCACATTGTTTTTCCAAGGGCTGCGTTGCTACTTCGGCCTAACATTCTGCCGAGGAGCGAAGTATCTTGGCCATGTATTCGGCCAATCGGCCTGCGCATTCTTTGTGAAAATATGAGGAGCTACGCTTGTACCCAAACAATATAATTATATAACATTGTAGCCACTACGCTCAGACAATACCTTAGAAATTACGTAAACCAAAGTGCCCCAGTATCTTTTTTTTTTCGTGCGGAAATCCCTTCGGATACCCCCTCGCCGCCCAGCGGGGGCGGTTATGTCGGGCTTGAACCGACTAAAACCGCACGCCGTCTCGGGTCTACAGACGCCGGGGTGTAAGGTTGCCCATAGAGCATATCCCTCGCACCCCGATGAGCCCCCAGTACATGACAATAATGTATAAATCCACAACGCACTATTCCATTATATTTACTTGGCCACTAAGAATTTGTATTTTCATTGTTATTCGCAATGAATCGTTTAAAAAAAGGTTTTACAAGTTGTATGATGACGTAAGTAAATTATATAAAAATATAATATGTCTTCGACACTGTGAACTGCTAAATTACAAACTTATGGCTATACCTACAATTTAAACTTTAAGATGAGATTGTATATAGGAAGTAAGGTAATGTACAAGAGAGAGTTTATATGAAAGTTTGCCCAAAGTTTACAAACTTGTATTGAACAAAAATTAGCTTACAATCACGGGAATGAATTCTTTAAGTATCTAGTGGTTGACTAGAGGTACCTCGTGCTGCGAACTGGGCTGGGCATGCTTAGTTTTAGTGAGGAGATAGTAGGCGTCAGGCAGTCAAGGACTCTGAATGAATGAGAGGAAGCAGCACCTTCAATTTTCATCACGTCTCCAACAAAAAAAGAGTCATCTACGTCTGTTACCATAGTAAAGTATAGTCGCTAAGCATGAGCTTACAAGAAAATAAATCCCTGACAAAAAGAGAACCCCTCCCTTACTTTTCAAGTGACGGCCTGTGTGGCGTAGCGGTAGTGCATTCGACTGCTACGATAGGGGGCGCGGGTTCGATTCCCGCTCAGTGCAAATATTTGTATGCATGAATATGTCTATTTGCATAGTGTTTCTATGTATAAAATGTATTTATTTACAAAAAAAAAAGTATATAAGTATGTTTATCCGTATTCTGGAACCCATAACACAAGCTAGTTAAACTATGCTTACTTTGGGTCTAGAAAGCGCTGTGTAGAATGTCGTAGAATATTTATTTATTAAAAAAAAAAAAAAAAAAAGTCGATTAAAAACCTTGCGACTGGCATTGAACGACATGCAAATAACCAAGACGTAAATACAGGGACCACTTGCCGATTCCGTCGAGACGTCGAGAGCACTGGAGAGGTGTGTGTGACCGGAAAACGATTTCCGGCTATCATGAGACATGAGATGACACGTCATGAATATTGATCCCACACGGGCGGGAACGCACAGGTGTAAAAAAAAGGCAGTTGGGAGTGCCGACCGAAGATAAAACTTGAATAATTACATGTGTATTTCTTTTACCGTCATCATCCATCCTGTTTATTATTTTTATATTTCATTATCATTACTCCTCTCTCCCTCCTTCCAAAAGGCAGAAGAAAATGAATGACCAGAACAAACGCCTGACTTCAAAGAACATTCATTTGTCTGTGTGCTTCTTTATATTTTATATTAATTTTCTTTTTGCATTGTAACCTTAAGTAAATTCATTGAAATAGGTAGATTAATTGAAATAAAACGCGCCATTTCACAAGTTTTTTAAATACCTACCAAGGCACCCACACCAAGTGCATCAAATTCTCAAACATTCAGACGAGCTCGCTCGCAGGCCCCGCTCGCTTTCAAAGGGCGTGTGTTAACGTTATTTAATAATATTTTACTTCGCAGTGAACTTTGAGAAGTTTTGGTTCAGTACTTTTTGAAGTGAGTTTGTGACAATTATTTTCTTAGAAAAAGTTATAAACGAAATACTTTTGAAATGAAAATTATATGAAATATTTTTAGTCGTAGAAATTTAATACACAGGTTACTAGCAGCATGCGTCCTGGCATTCTCAAGCAACATGGCATGAGTCAAGCAACAGTTATTTTGGCCGTTGCATGAATGGGCCGACTCGACCGGGGAAGCACCACCCTCTCACAGAATATCGACGCCAAGTAACAGTATTTGAACTGTTGCGTTCCGTTTGGTGAGTGAGAGTGCCGGAGCCCAAACTCCTTTTCTATCCTCTTCCAAACTCCTTTCCCATCCTTTCCATTACAGGGTCGGCAGCGCGAGTGTGACGCCACTGGTGTTGCACACTTCCATAGGCCGCGGTAACCGCTTCCCATCAGGTGGGCCGTGTGCTTGTCTGCCACCTTAGTGGTATAGAAAAAAACAAATTTTATAACCCGATTGCATTGCCAACTAATTGTAAATGGAAATCACAAGACGCAGAAGAACATTACATTTCATGGTGCTTAAAAAGTAAAGAAATTACTATATACATTTTCTACCTCTTAGTGGTAAAGTTGTAAAACAAGTACATATTAATGTATTTTTTTAATTTTTATATTTGAGTTGATTGAATGATCGGAATCGGAGCGGCCGGTGCACCCTGGGCGGCGGTCAATGGCTTCCCCTTCACCCCTTCATAGGGTTGGCATTGATCGTCGGCCAATACCCAACGTGGCGGGAACACATCGCTCTCCGTACTCCTCTGCTTTCAGAGGAGACAGGATGAGCGATGCTGTTAGTGGTGAGATGGCCCAGGGTCAGCCGGGGTGCGAGGGATATGCTCTATGGGTAACCTTACACCCCGGCGTCTGAAGACCCGAGACGGCGTGCGGTTTTAGTCGGTGCAAGCCCGACATAACCGCCCCCGCTGGCCGGCGGGGGGGTATCCGAAGGGATTTCCGCACGATAAAAAAAAAAAAAAAAAAGGTAAATTGCGGTTTACAATTTATGACGTATTAAAAAAACTACTTACTACCAATCGGTCAAACCAATTTTCGGTGGAAGTTTACATAATAATGACATCGTAAATGTTTTTAGTTGTTTTATCATTCTCTTATTTAGAAGTTACACTGCGGCTAGGACGCCGCAGACTCGTGTACGCCCAGGGGGGGACACATTTTACCACTTTGGAAGTGTCTCTCGCGCAAACTATTCAGTTTTGAAAAAAATGATATTAGAAACCTCAATATCATTTTTAAAGACCTATCCATAGATAGATCCCACGTATGGGTTTGATGAAAAAATATTTTTGAGTTTCAGTTCCAAGTATTGGGAACCACCAAAAATTGTGTTTTTATTATTTTCGTGTGAAAATCTTAATGTGGTTCACAAAATACATCTACTTACCAAGTTTCAACAGCATAGTTCTTATAGTTTCGGAATAAAGTGGCTGTGACATAAGGACGGACAGACAGACACGACGAATCAATAAGGGTTCTTTTTTGCCATTTGGCAACGGAACCCTAAAAAAACGTCGATACCTGTGTTTTTATATACCTGTATCTAACCAGATGCAGGTATATAAAATTATGTGCTTCTTTCTTTGAAAACCAAGAATATCCGTACAAACATTCAGCCCTTATTTACACCCTTAGGGGTCAAATTTGAAAATCGCTGAAACATGAGTTTTAAACGGTCATCCCAATCCAACCAATCATTACACATTAACATGATTAAACCTTTTTAGTGTGAAATTTTGAAATTATAACTTCCGTTTTCGGTTATATGAAAAGTTGAAACTTGGATATGCTTTTGTGGTTCTTGAAATTTACCGAGAGTCAATCAAGTTGATTGATAACTTTTTACGTATCCAGTACGCAAAAAGTTGATAATCCATTTATTATCAATCAAAAGTAAAAATTGGAAGTTTTGTAACAGCAAAACGAAGATTTTTCAAAACTTTATTTTAATTTTGTCGTAAAGGAATGTGATAAGGAGGAGACACTCATCAAATTGTCACCATAAATGTTCAATTTCCAGTAGAGTACCTACATCATATAATACGAATGATTTTATATAAATAATGCGCGCGGGCGATATTCCTCTTTACACAAATGAAAATGTAGTGTGTGAGCATCCAGCTTTTTATCCGTTTAAATCGAATACTATAAGGATCGTGCAACGGCGTGTGAACTAACCTGACGACATAAAAAAGGGTTGGATATAAATCGGAAGCCGCAATCGTATAAGATGATCACATAATACGATAGCGGCCACGGCCGTCGCGACCAGAGCGAAACGACGACGAAACAAAAACCATCTCGAAACCGGAGATGGCCCAGGGTCAGTGGAGGTGCGAGGGATATGCTCTATGGGCAACCTTACACCCCGGCGTCTGCAGACCCGAGACGGCGTGCGGTTTTAGTCGGTTCAAACCCGACATAACCACCCCCGCTGGCCGGCGGGGGGGTATCCGAGGGGATTTCCGCACGAAAAAAATAAAAAATAAAAATAGGTCCCCTATCTCACCTGGTCGTAAGTGACGATGTGGTCTACGATGGATCACGTTTGCCTAGAAGGAACCTATTCACTCGAGACTTGAAGATGTCAAACATTCACAAAAAGACAGCAACATTTCAACAACATAAAAATATTTATTATTCCCTGAAATATTTTTGCAGCGGTAGTTTCTTGCAGCTGCGAATTACAGCCAAGCTTAATTAAAAAAGAAGTATGTTGTCTCGCAATAAAGATATCCGGCGCTTTCTGCGGTGCGCTGTCTCGTGAACGGCAGCAATTTGGCACGCGGCGCGCCGCTAACGACGTCGCCGACATACCGCCAGCCGCAACCTACTGCACTGTACAGCGCCGTGTTCCGCCGCTGAGCGGACCGGTGCCTTGCCTCCAATATGCGATCCAATAAACGTAACATACAGGCTATCATTTCCACTATCACTTTTACAATTGTTTACAGGAGTTAGGAAGTCATCTAGTCTCAATTGAAAGCATGCTCACCATGCATTCTGTTGAAAGCGTATTGATATCTTATCAATCATTTACGGTTTTGTGAATTGTGCGTCTTTGTTGGAATACTCATATACTTTCTCTATTTATACACTACCTATTAAGGTAATCAAACCGTAATAAATTGATGTCGTCGTAATTAATGTCATCGTTGAGTTGTTTTTTTAAATGGACATACATGAAATAGTGTGGTAGTTAGATATCTTGCCCAAATTTTTAAGAAATGTAACACATTCAGGTTTCAGTCCTGTAAATACCAGATAAAGTATTCGAAAGAGTCACAGTTTTTGACCAGTAATTCTTTCGCACAAGGAAGTCAAATTGAGACAGATGGATATTATTATTTCTTTCTATTTTCATATGCTTACACGGACTTACAATTGTATATCCCCGAAGGAAAACGGAGGTTTCTCAACTATGATTTAGATCACTCACAAGAAGGAGAAGTGTATTGCAGTAGACGGGCACTCTTGGCGGACTCCCGTCCCTACGCTACTGAAAATTCCATAACACTGCCGACTTGGAATCTCGAGCACAGAATTTTTTTTTATTTCTAATCCTGAACCCTTATTTTTTACTGCGTCAAAACCGGGGCTTAGATGTCAGAAACGAGGCGTCAAAGTTCAACTCACGATAAAATTAAAAGTTATTACGTTACGGCGGTGCTCTGTTATTTGTTTACAAAAATAACAGCAACATATTTCGCGAGTGAAACACAGAGAGTGCGGCCAAAAATGTGTGTACAAACATAACACATGGTGTGGTCGGTCCCCGGACGCCCGGCGTGTTGCAGGCGGACGGCAATCGCCTGAGTGGAGCCCGACCGGCGCGCTCATTGACAAGCGTAATAACACTGTACCGGATTAATAACTTGCTTGATTACTTTACATCGGGCTACGTAGGTACATGAGTTGCACTCAAATGGTTCATCCATTCAGGAGGTTAAAACCATACGGGAACTGGTTATTTTACTGAAAACGCATTGTCTGCAACAGTGGGAAATAACTTCAAACTTATATAATTTCATCTTTCCTTATTTACACTTTGGCCTGTGGGACTTTTTCAACTTGACATGTTTTTTATTATAAGATTTCAGAAATTTGACCTATATTGATAAACTTGAAGTATCCTTCTGAGCAATCTTTTGTCTTAGTATCTTGTGACCAAACCGTCAGTGTAGAAATTACATTATCCTCTACACTGTGAATGTTATAGACCCATGTACCAGGGTATAATTGAAGTAAACTTCTCCTGGATGAACTGATTTAGGTATTATAAAATGGTAAAAGGTACCTTATTTATCATTCTGTTGTTCAATTTTATAACAAATCATGGTTGTGTTACCTGAAATACGATTTTATATAACTCGTTTCTGAGGTTCCATTAGATCCATGCCATTAGTAACAGTTATTTTATGCCCGAACTAGGATGATATATCCAATGTATAACTGAAGCAGCCATAAGCACATCCACCACTGCTGGAGCGATTTTTATAGAGGCTTATCTCCTCGCAGCTCTGCATCGTGCAATTTCTTAGGCTTAATATTTTTATGGAGACTTTACGGGACAGAGTTACGGTCAGATAAGCCATGAAGTGGGCTATTCCCACCTGGTAGTTACAACATTAGTTGAAAACGACAGGCTCTCCCGAAGATAAGAGACGCGGTGCACCAAGGCATTTTTGCATCATCTGTAGAATAGTTTAACTCGGAGTTGTTTTCATCTTCTGTGATCTGTTATATCGCTGAAACAAACTTTACTGAGGACATAGAATGTTCGTTATACAAAATGTGCTGCATCCCATAGCATGCAACATTTAAAAGATTTTGCTGCGTTATATGTTGAAATTTATATTTGTGGGATGAAAACTTTTACCAAAAGAGTAAAACCAGGAATACATATTTACGTGAGTGTTGCATTGAATCAAACGAGGGCAGCGAGCCAAGACTTGGCATTTAGTAAGTTTTAAATTATATGTTAATACATACATGGTACCTATTGCTTTGCTGCTTAAATCTTACCCAAACCAAAAGTGCACGTCTAATGAGCTAGTTTTTGATGAATCGGAAAAGTTAATTTATTTTATAGCGCTAAGGCTTGCAAGACTTAAGTGTCACAAGCGTGGTGCCGACTGCAAAGGGAAAAAGGAAGCAAAGACTCCGTAGACTTTACCACCTCCAGGGCGCTAGTTCTGAATAATATGATCAAAAACGCAAAAGGTTAAAGGTACATTAAATTTGAGGCCATTCAGTACATAGGAAAAACTAAAGAAAGGGAAGCAGGCTCCCATATCTCTTACGTAAGTACCGCACGAAATGCAACTATATAATATTATTGCTGGAACAATGGCAGTAGAGGAAGCTCGTGAAATGTGGAACGACAGAAGCAGATGGTGGTCTGTTGTCTCTGCCTACCCCACAGGCAAAAAGGCGAGAGTATATGGTTCTGTGCATGTATATCTATAATATACATATATCACCGTGAAATACATAATAATATATGTAACTGCTGTGCCGAACTAACTTTTGCTATCATAATTCAATCTCAGTTCGAACAGTGATCGCTGAGCAGAAAGAAATTTCATAGAATTTCGTTTCACAGAAACTGTTTCATATAATATTTGGTCCTTATATTTTTATTTCGAATATTATTGTTTCAAAAACAATTTACTACAATGAAACATATTTCACAGAAACACAATTGAATGAATTTTTAATCACATTTTTTTGTTTAACAAACTTATCAAACTGTAGAATTATTTTTAAAGGAATATTAAACCACCTTTTTAATTTTCCAAATCACATTTATTTTTAACTGTAACATTTACAATTTTATTTTTTTTCCGATTGCTTGTAGTAATTTAATTTCTGAATAATTTCATATCAATATAGAATTTTTTATTTTTCGCATATTTTGTTGTAAAATAAAATCAAATTGTTAATAAAACGTCATTATAGTTAACATCCCGACTCAGATTACCCCGACTCGGATAGGTTAGGTTAGAAGGCTTAGCCCAGGTGGTTATTTTTTTTTAACCACCCATAAATAGGACCACCCAGAATCGTTTATTATATATAAAAAAACGTCATTATAGTTAACACCCCGACTCATATAGAGGACACTCATAGAGAGGTGTACGAGAGGATGCTGGTAGCTCGTTTCAACTTCTACCTACTGCCGCGGATTAGTACTCGCCAGTACGGCTTTATGCCTCAAAAAAGCACCGAAGACGCCCTTTATGACCTTTTGGGCCACATAAGGGCTAAACTTGATACTAAGAGAATAGTCCTTATATGGTGTCCTTGGATATAGAGGGTGCCTTCGATAGCGCCTGGTGGCCAGCTATCAAAGTACGACTGGCTGAGGAAAGGTGTCCGGCAAATTTGAGACGAGTTGTCAGCAGCTACCTTAGCGACAGGGTAGTAAGGGTAAGGTATGCGGGCGAGGAGTGCAGAAGCCCCACGGAGAAAGGATGCGTCCAGGGTTCAAATGGCGGACTCTTACTGTGGAACTTATTGCTGAATCCCTTACTTCATGAGCTGGAGGGTGGGGCGGTTCACGTGCAGGCTTTCGCGGACGACGCGGTGTTGGTTGGGACAGTGCCTTGGAAATTGAGAGACAGGCCAATGCCTCTCTTGAGCATGTGCGGGAGTGGGGCATCGGAATGAAGCTGAAATTCGCACCGCACAAAACTTGTGCGATGGTAATCACGCGGAGGCTTAAGTACGATGTCCCACGCCTCAGCATGGGCGGGATAGACATTGGAATGTCCGAACAGATCAAAATCCTGGGGCTGACCATCGACCACAAACTCACGTTCAATACACACGTCACAAATGTATGCAGGAAGGCGATCGGCATCTACCACAAGTTGGCGCGGATGGCCCGGATCAGTTGGGGATTACATCCCGAGGTGATCCGGACCATTTACTACGCTGCTGTGGAGCCGACGGTGCTATATGCGGCCAGCTGGTGTCCTGCAGTGGAGAAGCTTGGTATTCGGAAGCAGCTGAACGTGGTGCAGCGCGGATTCGCCCAAAAGCTATGTAAGAGCTACCGGACGGTCTCTCTGCACTCGGGGCTGATCCTGGCTGGAATGCTCCCTCTGGACCTCAGAGATCGCGAGGTGGCCTCGTTATACGAGGCCAAGACAGGGGTGTCCCAGTCATGGTTAGGAGACAGAGAGATTGAACGGATGGCTCCGGCTATTAAGGCACCTCACCCCGCGGAGCATAGGAACCTGGAGTTCACCAGCCTGGTAGACGAGGAACAATATCAGCGCACCAATAACATCCAGGTGCGCATCTTTACGCAAGATTGAGGGTCGTGTCGGCGCTGCGTTATCCATATGGAATAACGAGGCTGAAACCGGGACCCTCAAACTTGCTCTGTCGCGCCACTGCACCGTCTACCAGGCCGTGCTCCTGGCCGTATGCAAAGGGACCAGTGAGGTCCTCAGGCGAGGTGCGGCCACGTTCGGCATTCTTAGCGACAGCAGAGCCGCACTCCTGACGGTTATTAACCCTCGAACCCTCCACCCTCTGGCAGTTGAGTCCAGGCTAAACATCAGGCGGGGCTTGGCCCAGGGCAAGGAAATATCCTTGTTCTGGGTCAAGGCCCACGTAGGGTTGGAGGGTAATGAGCGGGCAGACCAGCTCGCTAAGGAGGCGGCTCTAAAGTCAAAAATAGGTCCACACTACAGCTTGTGTCCCGTCTCATTCGTCAAGCGAGGTCTGCGTCAGATCTCGCTCGACGAATGGAACGAACGGTACAAAACAGGCGAAACCGCTTCCGGTACCAAGTTTTTCTTCCCTTGTGCGGTGGTTGCATATAGTATTGTCCGCAACATGGAGGTCGCCAGCGCCACGACCCAGTTGTTAACGGGGCATGGTGCGTTCTCCGTATACTTGACTCGTTTCAAGTGTAAGGAGGACCCATCATGCGCCTGCGAACCGGGCGTTGAGGAGACGGTCACACATCTCGTCGTGGAGTGTCCCATACACCTAAGGGACAGGTTCAATTTAGAACATAAGTTAAAAATCAACATCAGCATTAATAACTTACCGGTCCTAATGTCACAAGAATACAGGCATCACTTTCTGGAATATTGGGAAAAAATTATTATTGTATAAAAATAAGTGTATAGCCATAACAGAAAACCTTGATTTACAGTCACAGCAATACTTACAGCAAAAAAAAAAAGTGTGGAAGGCACGGAAAAAAGGTATGAAAGGGATTATATTAAAAGGATCAGAATGAAAGCGAGATATAAGATAATGGTGGATTAAATATTGTATGGTATATTAAATATAATGCAGTAGATAACATATAGCAAAATATAAGAAATAAGGAGAAATAAATCGTAAGCGGGTTCTAGAAAGAATGTAAACAAGAATTGCGAAAAACTTTACTGCGTAAGAATAGGCTCTGGCTTAAGCCGAGAGAGGTGTAAGAATTGAAAGAATGGTGAAAGAATGTAAATTATTTGACTGAAATGAACGGTATGAATTGAAACGTTTAGAAACTGTCACTTTGATAATACGTTATTCTTGGTAATAAGTTTTATATTAAATAAACAATATAATGATAAAGAATATTTTTACACCCTTGCTCGTAAAGCTGATGTAATTCCACCGGTTTTAAATATGTAAAGCGGGTCATAACAACCGCGTGTGTTACCAAAGCAAATAGTTAAGTTATAGTCCATACAAATTCCATAACAGTATTATTTGCCATTTCAAATATGGAACTGCTCGCCGCCGCACGACTCCAGCTAGTGAGCAGCGCGCTGTTGCTATTCAAATACAGATATCTAAGGCATGCCTTAGATATCTGTTGTAGATGTATGCATATGCGCTAATTATAATTTAATAATGCATGATAGATTAAGGAACTATGTAAATTTTATTGTACAATGTTTACTGGAATAAATTATTATTATTATTATTATTATTAAATCTCGAACTAATCGCCGCGCGGCGCCAGTCAGTAGGCAGCGCTAACTGTTTCAATAATTAAAAATGAACAAAATATAAAATGTTTTTTTTTCTGTTTCCTCGCAAATGTGTTAAAAAACGTCGTACGATATACGTGCGTATTGGTTATAACATGTTAACGCACTAATATCGTAATGTACTATTGATTTGTTATTCTATGATATGATTATTCTAATGTTAAACTTTATGTGAAACAAAAATCAATGATTTAAAAATCTTTAAACTAAGTATTCTGTATATTGATTATTCAATGAAACGAAATTATGCGAAACATTTTCTGTAAAACGAAATCCCACCAAAAACATACCTGTTAAAAAGGGGGCCAAGTTCCTATCGGCTAATTGTTCGCCTAAAAAAGGGTTGAAATCCAATCCAATACCAAGTTTAGGTGCACTTTAAAATCGATCATAATCACCTTCATCAACAGCCTAATCCACTGGTAAACATTTGCCATTCCCAAGACGCGCTACCACACCCAGTCCTTCGCCTTCTGCATCCAGCCACTACTCGCCACCGTATTCACGTCAACGGTCTATCTGGCCGAAATTCACTTTACCATACGCCCAACTTAAAATATGGTATAGTTGTGAAAATACGTAACTACTTGGTAAATCTAAAATTTATAATACTCATAAATTTGAACTTGGCAGGTTTTCGTCTTGTACGTAACACTTGATTAATTGTATAATTAAATTTATTATTTATAAAATTAAATTAACCTGCCAAGTTAAAATTTATAAATATTATAAATTTTAGATTTACCAAGTAGTTACGTATTTTCATAACTATACCATATTTTAAGTTGGGCGTATGGTAAAGTGAATTTCGGCCAGATATACCGTTGGCTGCGTGGTGCCGGCCTAGAAGAGAATAGCACCAACCCAAGTCTTCCCGTGGGTGTCGTAAGAGGCGACTAAGGGACATATCCGGGGGCGGGCAGCAGCACCCCCGCAGAACAACCCCTCCAACAAACTGCGATCCCCAACCCGCCTGCCCAGCGTGGGGATTATGGGCACTACCCCCAAATGAAGGAAACAGCCAAAAGATGGCCCCCAGTTCCCGGCCGCCTCGCTATCCCTGGTCATGGTAGCGGCCATGGTAACGGCGGGGCAGGGGGTGCTAAGAATCCCCGGGCTACAATAGGCTACCAAACCCTTCACAAACTGACCCTGGCTACGTATAACGGACGCACTCTGAGGCTTGACCATCATCTAGCGCAGTTGGAAGTGGAGTTAGAGAACATTAAATGGCATGTTCTCGGGTTATGCGAAGTCCGTAGAGAGGGAGAGGACACCGTAACCCTTGACTCGGGCCATCTTCTCTACTTTCGCGAGGGTGATAAAACATCCCAGGGTGGCGTAGGTTTCCTCGTCAATAGGGCCCTCTCTAACAACGTTCAAGAAATCTCCAGCGTGTCGAACAGGGTAGCGTACCTGATCCTTCGGCTATCCAAGCGGTATAGCATGAAGGTTATTCAGGTCTACGCACCGACCTCGGCACACTCGGATGATGAAGTGGAGGATATGTATGAAGACATATCCAAAGCCTTGCACAACACCACTAAGGCTCACTTCAACGTTGTTATGGGGGACTTTAACGGCAAGGTGGGTACCCAGTCTGGGTACGAATCCCGTATAGGCCCGCATGGTTATGGAGTTAGGAATCACAGGGGACAAATGCTTGTCAACTTCCTTGAGAAAGAGGGACTATTCTTAATGAATTCCTTCTTTAAGAAACAGCCTCAAAGGAAGTGGACATGGCAAAGCCCCGACGCTGTGACAAAAAATGAGATCGACTTCATCATGACGGATAGCAAGCACATATTCAGAGATGTCTCAGTGATCAACAGGTTTAATACCGGATCTGATCACCGACTGCTCCGAGGCTCTCTGAATATCAACCTAAAGCTTGAAAGAAACCATTTGATGATGTCCACGCTCCGACCTAACCCAACCCAAATCATGGCGGGCACCGAGAAGTTCCAGCAGCTTCTCGGGGAAAGATTTGTTGCCTTGGAACCCACTGATGACGCTGACGAGACCCTACACAATCTGGTCGAAACGCTGAGAGACGAGGGCATCAAGTTCTGCAAAAAACAGCGCACTGGCAGGAAGTCCAAACTCTCGGATGAGACTCTGGGGCTGATGGCAAGAAGACGGGAAACCACCCAAGCGACTTCGTCAGACAGGTCACACCTAAACAAGGAAATTGCGAAGATGGTACGGCGCGACCTTCGGAGCTCCAACACACGCCTCATTGAAGAGGCGATAGAGCGAAAC
Organism: Cybosia mesomella; assembly: GCA_946251805.1. Classification (NCBI taxonomy): domain Eukaryota; kingdom Metazoa; phylum Arthropoda; class Insecta; order Lepidoptera; family Erebidae; genus Cybosia; species Cybosia mesomella. Next base: position 36,640,980 of record OX276396.1, on the reverse strand, counting down.
CGAGGGTCCAAAGTATTCACTCAGCAGCTTGGAAGGAGCCATCTGACGAAGCTCATAACGCATGATGGGAGGACCGTCTTGTCGAAGCCGGAGATCTCCGCCGAGATAGAGGATTTCTATGGCCGTCTGTATACTGCACATGCTCCCCGTCCTCGACGAGACGACCATGATTCCAGAGCCACCCTGACACGCCACTATACCGACGAACTGCCTGATATCAGTCAAGACGAGATCGTGTTAGCTCTGAAGCAGCTTAAAAATGGAAAAGCCCCCGGTGAGGATGGAATTACTTCAGAGCTTCTGAAGGCAGGAGGAGCTCCTGTCATACAGGAGTTACAGAAGCTCTTTAACGCCGTCCTTCACAGTGGGAGAACTCCTAAGGCGTGGAGCGGGAGTTTGGTTGTTCTCTTTTTTAAGAAGGGTGATAAGACCCTCCTTAAAAACTACAGACCCATCACACTCCTGAGCCACGTCTATAAGCTATTTTCACGAGTGGTCACGAATCGTCTCGCCAGGAGACTCGACGAGTTCCAGCCACCGGAACAGGCTGGGTTCCGCGGAGGATATGGCACCATAGACCACATTCACACAGTGAGGCAGATTATACAGAAGTCCGAAGAGTATAATCAGCCCCTGTGTCTCGCTTTTGTGGACTATGAAAAGGCATTTGACTCCGTTGAAACTTGGGCTGTTCTGGAATCCTTACAGCGATGTCAAGTAGACTATCGTTATGTCGAGGTGCTGAGATGCCTTTACGAAGCCGCCACTATGAGTGTCCAAGTACAGGGTCAGCAGTCTAAACCCATCCAATTGCGCAGAGGAGTGAGACAGGGGGATGTCATATCCCCGAAACTGTTCACGAGCGCATTGGAAGATATGTTTAAGACGCTGGACTGGAAAGGTAAGGGCATAAATATAAACGGCGACTACATCTCACACCTGCGATTCGCTGATGACATAGTCTTAATGGCGGAGTCGCTAGAGGAGCTAACCCAGATGCTGGACGGCCTAGCTTCAGCCTCGCGACGCATCGGTCTTGGCATGAATTTGGATAAAACCAAAGTCTTGATTAATGGCCACATTGATCCAGGACCGGTCGTCGTGGATGGCCACCTTCTTGAAATTGTTTCTGAGTACACTTACCTCGGGCAGATTGTGCAGTTGGGTAAAAACAATTTTGAGAAGGAGGCCAAGAGGAGGATCCAGCTAGGCTGGGCAGCGTTTGGGAAACTACGTCGGGTTTTCTCGTCATCCATACCGCAGTGTTTGAAAACGAAAGTTTTCAATCAGTGCGTCCTACCCGTAATGACCTACGGAGCTGAGACGTGGACACTCACGGTAGGGCTGGTCCACCAGTTCAAAGTCGCTCAGCGAGCTATGGAAAGAGCTATGCTCGGAGTTTCTCTGAAGGATAGGATTCGTAACGAATACATCCGACAGAGAACCAAGGTTATCGACATAGCTCAAAGAATAAGCAAGCTGAAGTGGCAGTGGGCCGGCCATATCTCGCGAAGAACCGACAACCGCTGGGGTAAACGTGTTCTTGAGTGGAGACCGCGACTCGGCAAACGTAGTGTAGGACGCCCTCCAGCCAGGTGGGATGACGATCTGCGAAAGACTGCGGGCAGATGCTGGATGCGGCAAGCTGAAGACAGGGCGCTATGGCGCTCATTAGGGGAGATCTATGTCCAGCAGTGGACTAGAATAGGTTGATGATGATGATACCGTTGACGTGAATACGGTGGCGAGTAGTGGCTGGATGCGGAAGGCGAAGGACTGGGTGTGGTAGCGCGTCTTGGGAATGGCAAATGTTTACCAGTGGATTAGGCTGTTGATGAAGGTGATTATGATCGATTTTAAAGTGCACCTAAACTTGGTATTGGATTGGATTTCAACCCTTTTTTAGGCGAACAATTAGCCGATAGGAACTTGGCCCCCTTTTTAACAGGTATGTTTTTGGTGGGATTTCAATATTTTTTTTAAGAAATCGTACCTATTTTTTTCTTTTGTACTACGCCCGCATCCATTGTTAATCTTCGAAGCCATTTTGCGTTTTAAAACAACTTTTTTTAATTAATTTTTTAAGCATTTTGTATGCTTACTTTTTTCTAAAGATTTAGATCGGAAAAAGAGAACATCTAGGACGGGACTTGAACCCGCGACCAGTCCCTTACAGGGGGAATGCTCTGACCAACTGAGCCACCTAGACACGTCCCAGATATTCGAAATTCTCCGATACAATAATACGTCTTAAGGCGACGTTGGAGCCATCTACCGTAATTCTTGCAAACTACGGAAACAATGAATAACTTTACAGTCATTTTTAAACATTGTTTTTTGATGACTCCGCCTAATTAATTTAATTAAATTTTTAAGCATTTTGTATGCTTACTTTTTTCTAAAGATTTAGATCGGAAAAAGAGAACATCTAGGACGGGACTTGAACCCGCGACCAGTCCCTTACAGGGGGAATGCTCTGACCAACTGAGCCACCTAGACACGTCCCAGATATTCGAAATTCTCCGATACATTAATACGTCTTAAGGCGACTTTTTTTGTAGGCAAATCATCTAAAATTTGAGCTCGTGTTAAATTGGGCCGTAGAGCCCACTCCCGGTCGGGAACTTTTTTGACCCTACGTTTTTTATACGATAATTCGGGTAAATCAGGTCGAAACAGTTCCCTTAGCCTTTATTATATTCAACAATAGCGCTTTCTTGCGCCTTGAATTGACTTGGGTCAAAATTAATTAAATGGACTCCGTTGAGATTTTTCACTCTAGATAGAGCCACGTCAGCCTGACCACAGGAAAACATAGATGAGCCAATATCTATAACAGCACAGTCGTGTCTCAAACCCTGGCTTTTATGTATTGTGATGGCATAAGCCAAACATATGGGGAACTGTTCGCGATAAACATATACCTGACTGAGTATTTCAAATTTAGTTTTAACGTGTTCTAAATCATAGATTAAACCATGGCTGAACTTTATTCTGACTCCTTACTTTTTGGTATTCAGAAGATCTTGCATGAAGCGCTTGGTGTGAGAAAGCTAGTTTGCCGTTGGATACCGCGTCTTGAAGATTGTCTTGTAGAGATCGCTTTTAGCGATAAGACCGCCCATTGTACCTACTATATATATAGACGTAAGATATTGTATATAATAACATGTGATGTACAATAAAGAGTATTCTATCTATCTATCTTGAAGATCGTAGAACGGTTAACGTAGAGTGGTATACCACAGTTTGTCTACCACAAGTCATCGCCGAACTTCGAAAATTTAACTCAAAGTGACGCATCATCCTGCACCACGACAACGCAAGCTCACACAGCTCTCGTCAAACGATTGAGTATTTGAAGCAGGAAAAAGTAGAAATTTTTGACCATCCTCCATACAGTCCTGACCTAAGCCCTAACGATTTCTTTATATTTCCTACAATTAAGAAAAGTCTTCGTGCTCAAAGGTTCCAGTCCGGTGACGAAGCAGTCGACGCTTTCAAGTCAGCCATTTTGAACATCTCAGAGTTTAATAGCTTAGAATTTATCTTTAGAGTGGAATAAATGTTATAATAACTGGTTTGAGCGAATGGAAAAGTGTATTAAGCTACGTGGTGAATACTTTGAAAAACAATAAAAAGTACTATAAGGTTCTAGTTGTGTTTTTTTCTTTAAACGACAAAACTTAAAAGGCATGCCTCGTAACCAATCAATAAGCAATATCAAATAATCCTTTAGCAAGCCACATTAGTCAAATTATCAACCGCAATCGTAAACGACAGATAACCAGCCAATTAAGCAATACCTTTAGCCAGTAAAATCAGTGATACATTCAATCGTAAGCGTAACCATATAGGCTATCAATACGGAAGTGTAGAAAGAAATGATAAGCTATACAGTGTGCATTATGAATACATGACAATATTTTATAACCCCTCACCCCTCTCCCCCCCCCCCCTCCTCATCGTATTCTCATTGTATCACTGTTTCATAAGCCAACTCTCGCTTGACCGATTTTTTAAATTTCTTATGACATATTTTATACCCCCTCCCCCTCTCTCTCTCCCCCCTCCTCTTCGTTTTCTCATTGTATTATCACTGGTTCATAAATATTAGTATTAAAAACTCGATATTAGATTGGGCCAACTCACGCTTGACCGATTTCTTAAATTTCTTAATTTTTTGTTAATCTACATATAACACACGACCTGTGTGCCAAATTTCATAACGCTAGGACAATTGGAAGTGGTCTAAAGGTTTTGATTACCGGTCAGTGAGTCAGTGCCAAAATTAGCTATATTCACAGGGCCATATTTCAGGATCTACTGAAGCTATATCTATGAAATTTGGCGTACTGCTTGAGTACCGGTATATAATTACGTACGTAAAGTTTTATCTCTGTATTTGCAATAGGCACTGAGCTACAGGGGGGTCAAAAGTGAGTCGAAACGGTTCGTGTAAATAGTGCACGGCATGCGCGCGGCCTGTTACTGGAAATTGGCCTGCGCACGGCCGTGCGCTTAGATTATATAAAACAACGCACAGCCTCGCTGCGCGCTTAGGAGCCTGCACAATTCGGTAAACAAATAACGCGTTATAGACCCACTAACGTATACTAGGCGTGTACACGTTTACAGGTACATACCGTAAGTTGTGATCAACGCACGCGTCGACATCACTCGCGGCTTGATTACAACTTACTAACTAGTGCGAGTAATAGTCTCGTGTGTCACCGCACTCTCGTCTACGTTACAATATGCTCACTTGGCCCATATGTTTACAACAAAATAAATAACATTCTACGTATTTACCCGCTTAATAAAACACAATGTAAAAAAGCAGTTGCTCATTGGCTTCAAACTTTAGGGTATAACGAGACTGAACAAATTCTAAAGGTATCATCCTAATTTATTATTTATTACAATTATTACCATATTTCGTTCAGGTGTAATGTAGTGATTGTATCAGCATCAACATTCACGTCAGTAATTCTTATTCTAAATATCTAAGCGCACGGCCGTGCGCAGGCCAAGTTCCAGTAACAGGCCGCGCGCATGCCGTGCACTATTTACACGAACCGTTTCGACTCACTTTTGATCCCCCTGTAGCTCAGTGCCTATTGCAAATACAGAGATAAAACTTTACGTACGTAATTATATACCGGTACTCAAGCAGTACGCCAAATTTCATAGATATAGCTTCAGTAGATCCTGAAATATGGCCCTGTGAATATGGCTAATTTTGGCACTGACTCACTGACCGGTAATCAAAACCTTTAGACCACTTCCAATTGTCCTAGCGTTATGAAATTTGGCACACAGGTCGTGTGTTATATGTAGATTAACAAAAAATTAAGAAATTTAAGAAATCGGTCAAGCGAGAGTTGGCTTATGAAACAGTGATACAATGAGAATACGATGAGGAGGGGGGGGGAGAGGGGTGAGGGGTTATAAAATATTGTCATGTATTCATAATGCACACTGTATAGCTTATCATTTCTTTCTACACTTCCGTATTGATAGCCTATATGGTTACGCTTACGATTGAATGTATCACTGATTTTACTGGCTAAAGGTATTGCTTAATTGGCTGGTTATCTGTCGTATACGATTGCGGTTGATAATTTGACTAATGTGGCTTGCTAAAGGATTATTTGATATTGCTTATTGATTGGTTACGAGGCATGCCTTTTAAGTTTTGTCGTTTAAAGAAAAAAACACAACTAGAACCTTATAGTACTTTTTATTGTTTTTCAAAGTATTCACCACGTAGCTTAATACACTTTTCCATTCGCTCAAACCAGTTATTATAACATTTATTCCACTCTAAAGATAAATTCTAAACTATTAAACTCTGAGATGTTCAAAATGGCTGACTTGAAAGCGTCGACTGCTTCGTCACCGGACTGGAACCTTTGAGCACGAAGACTTTTCTTAATTGTAGGAAATATAAAGAAATCGTTAGGGCTTAGGTCAGGACTGTATGGAGGATGGTCAAAAATTTCTACTTTTTCCTGCTTCAAATACTCAATCGTTTGACGAGCGCTGTGTGAGCTTGCGTTGTCGTGGTGCAGGATGATGCGTCGCTTTGAGTTAAATTTTCGAAGTTCGGCGATGACTTGTGGTAGACAAACTGTGGTATACCACTCTACGTTAACCATTCTACGATCTTCAAGATAGATAGATAGAATACTCTTTATTGTACATCACATGTTATTATATACAATATCTTACGTCTATATATATAGTAGGTACAATGGGCGGTCTTATCGCTAAGAGCGATCTCTACAAGACAATCTTCAAGACGCGGTATCCAACGGCAAACTAGCTTTCTCACACCAAGCGCTTCATGCAAGATCTTCTGAATACCAAAAAGTAAGGAGTCAGAATAAAGTTCCGCCATGGTTTAATCTATGATTTAGAACACGTTAAAACTAAATTTGAAATACTCAGTCAGGTATATGTTTATCGCGAACAGTTCCCCATATGTTTGGCTTATGCCATCACAATACATAAAAGCCAGGGTTTGAGACACGACTGTGCTGTTATAGATATTGGCTCATCTATGTTTTCCTGTGGTCAGGCTGACGTGGCTCTATCTAGAGTGAAAAATCTCAACGGAGTCCATTTAATTAATTTTGACCCAAGTCAATTCAAGGCGCAAGAAAGCGCTATTGTTGAATATAATAAAGGCTAAGGGAACTGTTTCGACCTGATTTACCCGAATTATCGTATAAAAAACGTAGGGTCAATAAAGTTCCCGACCGGGAGTGGGCTCTACGGCCCAATTTAACACGAGCTCAAATTTTAGATGATTTGCCTACAAAAAAAGTCGCCTTAAGACGTATTAATGTATCGGAGAATTTCGAATATCTGGGACGTGTCTAGGTGGCTCAGTTGGTCAGAGCATTCCCCCTGTAAGGGACTGGTCGCGGGTTCAAGTCCCGTCCTAGATGTTCTCTTTTTCCGATCTAAATCTTTAGAAAAAAGTAAGCATACAAAATGCTTAAAAATTTAATTAAATTAATTAGGCGGAGTCATCAAAAAACAATGTTTAAAAATGACTGTAAAGTTATTCATTGTTTCCGTAGTTCGCAAGAATTACGGTAGATGGCTCCAACGTCGCCTTAAGACGTAATATTGTATCGGAGAATTTCGAATATCTGGGACGTGTCTAGGTGGCTCAGTTGGTCAGAGCATTCCCCCTGTAAGGGACTGGTCGCGGGTTCAAGTCCCGTCCTAGTTGTTCTCTTTTTCCGATCTAAATCTTTAGAAATAAGTAAGCATACAAAATGCTTAAAAAATTAATTAAAAAAATTTGTTTTAAAACGCAAAATGGCTTCGAAGATTAACAATGGATGCGGGCGTAGTACAAAAGAAAAAAATAGGTACGATTTCTTTAAAAAAAGTATTGAAATCCCACCAAAAACATACCTGTTAAAAAGGGGGCCAAGTTCCTATCGGCTAATTGTTCGCCTAAAAAAGGGTTGAAATCCAATCCAATACCAAGTTTAGGTGCACTTTAAAATCGATCATAATCACCTTCATCAACAGCCTAATCCACTGGTAAACATTTGCCATTCCCAAGACGCGCTACCACACCCAGTCCTTCGCCTTCCGCATCCAGCCACTACTCGCCACCGTATTCACGTCAACGGTCTATCTGGCCGAAATTCACTTTACCATACGCCCAACTTAAAATATGGTATAGTTGTGAAAATACGTAACTACTTGGTAAATCTAAAATTTATAATATTTATAAATTTTAACTTGGCAGGTTAATTTAATTTTATAAATAATAAATTTAATTATACAATTAATCAAGTGTTACGTACAAGACGAAAACCTGCCAAGTTCAAATTTATGAGTATTATAAATTTTAGATTTACCAAGTAGTTACGTATTTTCACAACTATACCATATTTTAAGTTGGGCGTATGGTAAAGTGAATTTCGGCCAGATAGACCGTTGACGTGAATACGGTGGCGAGTAGTGGCTGGATGCGGAAGGCCGATTGGAACTTGGCCCCCTTTTTAACAGGTATGTTTTGGGGTTTTCCCCGGTTTGGGGGAGGGGCGCTAGTCGCCCCACCGTCCCGGGTTGCTTCTGCTGGGGTGACAGGTGGCCTCACCCGCCACCCCCAGGCCTGCGCTCATGGAGGACGGAGGTCGTTAAGCGACCTCCGGCGCCTGAGTTGCCTGCGACGCGCGGCGAGCAAGTTGCGGGCTCGGCGGACCGGTAGAGTTCTGAGTCTCTCCCGGGCGCGCTCCGCCACCTCCTTCGCGAGCATTACATGCTCGCAGAAGGAGGCGGCGGCGGCCCACGCGCTCGCGCTCCGCACCATTGCCGCAATCATGCTGCCGAGCGAGAGGACTCCCACCCCGATGGCTGCCACGAGGTCACGCCTCGGCGCCTCCCACGCCGGGCAGTCCGCCAGCGTGTGCAGCCCTGAGTCCTCGCTCGCGTCGCAGTGATGACACTCAGGCGTTGGCTCCTTCCTGATCCGATGCAGGTGGTCCCCGAAGCACCCCTTCCCTGAGATCACCTGCGTCAGTCGGTAGGAGAGGCTTCCGTGTCGCCTCTCCAGCCAATCCTCCATGATGGGCCTTACCGCCGCTATTGCGGCGTGCCCTGCGCTTGGTTGCCCAAGTCGTTCCATCCACTCCACCACGATGGCCTGGCGGAGCTGGGACTGCACGGCCTCGATTTCTCGAGGCTCGGGGTTCCATCCCTGCTCCCGCGCCTCCTTTCGCCACTGGTACAGTTGCGAAAGGGCTCTCGCTTCCTCGAACCTCCCATGGCGGAGTTCCGGCAAGGAGACTCGCCGCCTCGAAGGAGATCGTGCGGTACCCTCGGATGACCCTGATGGCCAGAACTCACTGCGGAGCGCGCAGCATCCGCACAGTTCTGGTCCTCAGGGCCTCCGCCCATATTGGGCACCCATACAGGGCCATGGACCGCACGATCCCCGCGTAGAGTCTCCTGCAGGAGTCATCGGGCCCCCTCATGTTGGGCAACAGCCGACCCAGAGCAAGAGCTGTGCCCTTCAATTTGGGGGCCAGACTTCGGATGTGCTCTCCGAAGTCCCATCGGCCGTCGAGCACGAGCCCCAAATATTTCATTTGGGGCTTGATGCCGATGCGATTTCCTCCCACGATGAGACTGGATCCCTCGGGTGGCTTGCTCCGAGGCCCATGGAAGAACAGGGCCTCGGTTTTATGCAGGGCCACCTCGAGACCCAGCCGCCGGATCCGCCTAACGACTTGGGCAACCGCGGTCGTGGCCTTTCGGGTCGCTTCGCGGTACGTCGCCCCGCACGCCGTCACGAGCGTGTCGTCCGCGTAGCACGTGACGGCGGCACCGCCTACGAGCTCACCGCGAAGCACCCAGTCGTATCCGATGTTCCACAGGAGCGGCCCCAGGACCGATCCCTGTGGAACACCGCACGACATTTCACGCCGACCGAGACCGGTCACGGTTGGGTAGATGACGGCTCTCTCCGGAGGTAGAGAGGCACTTCGTGATACACGAGCGCCTCCCTAATGCATATCCAGGGCAAGGTGTTGAACGCGTTGGCGATGTCCAAGGACACCGCCAACATCACCTCACCCCGGGCTACTGCATCCTCCGCCAGAGCCCTCACGCGCATGATGGCATCCACGGTGGAGCGCCTCTGGCGGAAGCCATATTGGCCATCCGCCAGGTCCGGCCCCACTCTTGAGAGGTGCTCGACGAGGCGCTTCGCAATTACTCTTTCAAAGAGCTTGCACACCTCGTCGAGCAACACTATGGGCCGGTAGGCGGACGGCGAGTCCGCCGGGCGCCCCTCCTTTCGGATGAGGACCAGTTTCCCCGTCTTCCACAATTTCGGAAACTGGCCCCGCTCCAAACATGCGCTGAGAAGCCCTCTCAGTCGGGGCTCGAGAGCGTCGTCGACTAGAGCTAGGACCCACGCTCGGCCTGGAATGCCGTCGGGTCCCGGGGCGGTGTGTTTGGCTCTTAGCCTTCTCACCGCCAGCTCTAGTTCTACCCAAGTGACCTCGGGCACGTCGTCGTCTTCCACGTCGGGCGCCATGCGCAACCGAGGCGGAGTCATCTGCGGTGGAACATGTTCCACCGCCCGCGCTGGGAACAGGGAGCCAACAACTCCTCCGAGCAGATCCGGCTGGAGACACCGGGTTAACGGCGGGGCCTTGGGGCGCAGCTTGCCCCTCACCATCCGGTAGGGCCGCCCCCAAGGGTCCCGCTCCAGCGTCTCCAGCAGCTCGCGGAAGGCGTCCCGTTTGGAACGTCTTATCTCCGCTCGGAGGGCTCGTCTGGCCTCCCTGTATCCCTCGTACAACTCCGCCTCTCGGGCCTCCGCATCTGCGGGGCGGCGACGCCTCCTACGGAATCGGGCCCACCGGCGGTGCGTGATCACGCAGCCCCGTCTGAGCTGCGCGATCTCCGACGACCACCAGTAGACCTGACCCCTCGGATTATAGGGCGCAGCCCTAGGCATCGCCGCGTCACAGACACGGGTCATGGCCTCCCGGAACCACTCCGCCTCATCGTCTATGCAGACAGGCCTGTCCGGCGCAGGGGCCCAGGCCTGTACGATGGCGGCTTCCAGGAGGAGCTCCCGATCAAGTCGCTTAAGCGCCCAACGTGGCTCGGGTGGAGCCGGTGCAGCCGGCGCGTCGCTCGCAGGGGGGGACACGTCAAACCGAATGTATCGGTGATCCGAACTTGTGTCCTCCCCCAAAACGACGCGCCAGCCCTGAACACGTCGCGCCAACGAGGGGCTCGCGAACGACAGGTCCACGATGGAGCTACCCCTCGAGGTCACGAACGTGTCCACGGCTCCCCGATTTAGGAGGACTAGGCCGAGTCGTGCGGCCCAGTCCACCAGTGCCCTGCCTCTATGCCCCGTCGCGCCCCTTTCGTGTCGAGAACCCCAGGCATACGACCAGGCGTTGAAGTCCCCGAGCACAAGGACCGGACGGGGCTGGCAGCCATTGACGACGACGGCCAGCTGACGGAGCCATTGCTCATATGCAGCTTGGTCTCGGTTCGGCGTGATATAAGCGGCCACGACCGCTATATCCCCAACCGCCGCCGCCACGCAGCCGGGTCCCCTTGCAACGACGGCAAGAGGGGGGCTGCCGGTGGCAGGGTTGTGCACCAGTGCCGCCGACCCATCCAGCGCGGTTTCCCAGGTAGGCCCGAGGAACCGGTGGGTGTATGGGTCGGCGACAGCGGCGACATTTATGGCCCACTGCCATGCTCTGGCGCAGAAGGTCCTGAGCATGGGCACCGTGGCCAACGTTCACCTGCAGGATGCGGAGTTGAGGATCCATTATGGAACCCCCATCTCCGCATCCCGCTGTGAACTGGAGGCGGAAGGCCGGCCTCCCGGCTTCGGCTCCCCTCCGGCGCAGGCCTTGCTGCCAACCCTGTGGTCGGCCGGCTTGCCTCCCGCTGCACACCTAAAGCAGTAAAGCGGGGCATCGCACGTGCCGGCCTTGTGACCGGGTTGGCCACAGCGGAAGCAACGGTCACCCGCCGTCACTTCTGCCGTGCAGTGCACCCCTACATGGCCCACCGACAGGCACCTAAAGCACCTAGCCGGTCGGGCCTGCAGGAGCCGTACCTGCACCCTCAGGAAGCCTCCTACCAGGAGGCTCCGCCCGTCAGCGACCTTTTGGGCCGCCGCGATAGGGCAGCCGACAACTGCTGCCCCCTGTCCACCGCGGCCGAAGCGTATAGCTCCGGCCTTCACTGTGTCCGGGGAGCAGTCCCCGGCCTCCGCCACGGCGAGCCTAAGCTCCTCAGCCGTGACGGAGTCGTCCAGGCCCGTGATGCGCACTTCTGCGCATTTAATGGGCCTGGACACCCGGACGTCGGCTGCGTCCAGCGACTCCGTCAGCCGAGCCGCTAGGGCGTCGGCCTTGGGGCCACTGGCGGCGCCAGGGACCTCGAGAAGTCGGGCTCCTGTCCGTGTGCTCTTGCACCGGACGCCCGGGATCTCGAGGGCCTTGAGGTCGACGTTGGCCTTCACTTTGGCCAACACCTCGGCATACCCCATGCCTCACCCCGCTGCCTCCGCCGTCAGGGTGACGACGACGGCCGTAGTGCGGGGGGCACGGAGCTTCCCCGGCGCTGCTTTCGAGGCGGCCGCGGCCCTCCTGGCCTTCTTGGCGGCCTTCTTTGCGGCCTTCCACCTCTTTTTGTTGGCTCCAGCCACCTCCCAACCCCCTTCCAAGGGGGTTCTAGTGGGGGTTACCGGAGCCGCGACTGGGGCTGGGGCTGGGGCCTGGGCTGGGGACGTCTTCCCCTTGCCCTTGCCCTTCCCCTTTCCCTTCCCTTGAGTGGGAGCGGGGCCCTGAGCGGGAGCGGGGCGACGAGCCGGCTCCGGCAGAGCCTCCACTGCAGCCGGGCGGGTATTACCCTTCCGGGCTGCAGTCGCGTAGCCGGCCACCGGTGGCGCCAGAGGCGGACGGCGGATGGAGTCCATTAGGGCCTCCATCCGACTCATCATACGCTCCTCTAGCGCCTCCACGTACGCGAACCAAGGCTCCGCCGGTGGTACTCTCTGCGGTGCCGGTGGGCGAGCCGGCTATGCCGGCTGCTGCACTGGTTGCACCGGCCGCTCCAGCTGCGCCGACAGCGGCTGCTGCGCCGACAGTGCCTGCTGCGCCGGCTGCCTCGCGGACGAGCGAGTCATGCGCGCCGGCTCCGCCGGTTGCGCTCGCTGCACCGGTTGCGCCGGTTGAGTCGGGCGCACCAGCCCGCTCCTCAGCTCCTCGACGGCTGCAGCTAGTCGAGCCGTCTCCCGACGGGACTCGGCCAGCTGCGCCGCGAGGGCCTCATTTTCGGAGGCGATGCCGAGCACAATGTGCAGCATCGCCTCCTGATCGGGGTTCGGAGACCCCCGGAAAGACGCGGTCACTTGCTGGAGTTTCTCCATCAGAGACCGCGTCTTCCCACCTGGTTCCGACACCGCCGAGGTGGAAGGCCTCGGCGGTGACTTGCCCGCGGCCCTCTCAGGGGTCGAGGAGACTCGGGTGGATTGCCCAGCCCTCGTTCCACCTCGCGCCCCTCGGCGGCCAGCAGCCACCTTGGATGCCGGCTTTGAGGCTTCGTCGCTACTGGAGGAGGAGGTCGTCCCGGTGAGGGTAAAATCCTCGTCCGAAACGTCCTCCCCCGCCCGAGCCTTTGCGCGCCTCCTGCGCTTGCGGGTCCGCTGCACGCCCAGACCCGCCGGGCTGCTCGCCCTGCTTCGCTCGTTGGCGGTATCGAAACTCTCCGATACCGCCGAGGTATTTGGCGTCACCTCCACGCTTGCCTGCTTTCATTTTTCAAGTCCTTTTTCTTGCCCTGGTTGTTGTGTGTTTGAGATCGATCCGTTTTATTACTGATAGTTATGTAGTCCATAGCATATCCCACGAGTATGGGGGAAAGGTGGTCCATCCAGGCGGTGCCCCCTGCACCTGGATAAGCCTATATACTATGGAGGTCGGCTGGTATCCATAGGTTTTTACGACTTCGCTGTCGGGTGTTATAGACTTTTCCTTGTCGTGGGCCGGCCAATAAAGGCAAGCCCTCCGGTCAGCAAGTTCACGGCGTACCCTTCTGGAGCCACCAGTCAGGTCGTTGCTGATCACCTGCCGATTACGGAACGCGAGAGGATGGCTAGTCCTCTCTCACCGGCGGCGGCACAAGTGCCCGTCGGCCCCTGCGTTAGCAGTGGGCCAACCCGCCCCTGGATCCCCTGGGATCCTATGGTGGCCTCAGCCACAAACACCATCGCTCATCCTGTCTCCTCTGAAAGCAGAGGAGTACGGAGAGCGATGTGTTCCCGCCACGTTGGGTATTCGCCGACGATCAATGCCAACCCCATGAAGGGGAAGCCATTGACCGCCGCCCAGGGTGTACCGGCCGCTCCGGTTCCATTCCCCCCGGACTGCAGCGGGATCGGAGTCGGAACGACACTCGAGGAGGTTACCCAACACACACCCCGCATGAAACATACCTAATGTATATTATTCTTGGTGGTAATCATAATCCTGGCTGCCGCACATGCCTAAGTGTTTAAAACGAACCACTATCGAACTGAATGTGGTGTGCAGTCACAATGGATATTTTTCCTGAAAAAATACCCATAGGAATGTTGAACATATTTTATTTCACCTGTTTTCGAAGGGCCTATGTGGAGTTTATTTCGAAAGAGCTTGTTAGTAATTATTTTGAACCCCCGACGCAAAACGAAGGGGTTTTATAAGTTTGACGTGTCTGTGTGTGTGGCCGTCTGTACCACCGTAACGCCCGAACGGAATAACCGATTGTGATGCGGATTTTTTCACTCGAAAGCCGATATGAGGGAGATGGTTCTTAGCTATAAATACGTTTTTGTCGGGGCTTTCTGAATTTTTTCTTAATTCATGTTTTTACATCAATTAAACCTATCGATTCAATAAAAAAAACTGTTAAATTGTTAGAACCAAAAAAAGCAGCTAGGAAACTGTCTTCTCTTCTTCAGGAACTAATTCTCAAAGATTGCATAAAGATTTCCAGTTATAAAATATTTTTACAAACAAAAAATTTTATTACAAACTAAAAAAAACTCATATGATTAGTGTTTACCGCATACTACCATCGAACAGAATTTTGGCTGTAATCAAACATTTGTCAACAGTCTCATCAGATTATAAAAGTAATCAGTGAATATTAATGGTAGTGGACCCGGGCGGCGAGGCGAGCGGCCCATTTACAGCGAGCCGTAAGTCCGCCTTAAGATGACAGACTGAAAAAAATTACACTATGTTGAGACACCGACATTAATATTCCCTTTTTCCGGATTTACACAACTGTCTTGCGGCCGCAATACCTCGTGAATTGCAAAAAATCATGCGTTAAGCGTTACAATAATGTAATCTAACATTCTGAACGATTCGATTTAAACCTGAAATTCTAAATTGCAAATCGTGTGTCATTTTCTTTGTATTAGGTACGGGCCTGCGCACATGGATATCCCGATTTTCTCCCCTCTCCGTTACAGCGTCTATCGCAGCAGGCTATCATAATTATTCCCTTTTACACAAGACGCAAAAAATTATTCGACCCCAAAATTACCCAAAGTGAACATGATGAATGAATGAATGAAATGAAATATTTTATTTGCAACAACTCCGAACTTTCATTTCAATTAACCCCAAAACGCACAAATAATACATACAAAATAAATACTAATGAAAGTCTGTTATTACAAGGAAAACTGTACCTTTTTTTTTTTTTTTTTTTTTTCGTGCGGAAATCCCCTCGGATACCCCCCCGCCGGCCAGCGGGGGCGGTTATGTCGGGCTCGAACCGACTAAAACCGCACGCCGTCTTGGGTCTGCAGACGCCGGGGTGTAAGGTTGCCCATAGAGCATATCCCTCGCACCCCGACTGACCCTGGGCCATCTCCGGTTTCGAGATGGCCCCCTCGGGTTTGGGAACCACGGTGTCCCCGTCTTGCCCCGGTTTGGGGGAGGGGCGCTAGTCGCCCCACCGTCCCGGCCTGCTTCTGCTGGGGTGCCAGGCGGCCTCACCTGCCACCCCCAGGCCTGCGCTCATGGAGGACGGAGGTCGTTAAGCGCCCTCCGGCGCCTGAGTCGCCTGCGACGCGAGGCGAGCGTGTTGCGGGCTCGGCGGGCCGGGAGGGTTCTGAACCTCTCCCGGGCGCGCTCCGCCATCTCCTTCGCGAGCATCACATGCTCGCAGAAGGAGGCGGCGGCGGCCCACGCGCTCGCGCTCCGCACCATTGCCGCAATCATGCTGCCGAGCGAGAGGACTCCCACCCCGATGGCTGCCACGAGGTCACGCCTCGGCACCTCCCACGCCGGGCAGTCCGCCAGCGTGTGCAGCCCTGAGTCCTCGCTCGCGTCACAGTGATGACACTCAGGCGTTGGCTCCTTCCTGATCCGATGCAGGTGGTCCCCGAAGCACCCCTTACCGGAGATCACCTGCGTCAGTCGGTACGAGAGGCTTCCGTGTCGCCTCTCTAGCCAATCCTCCATGATGGGCCTTACCGCCGCTATTGCGGCGTGCCCTAGGAAAACTGTACCTTTAACACTCGAAGGCACGCTAAATAAGAATATTTTCTATTTTCGTACCGGCAGCTTTGGTCATTATTTATATTATTTGAAAGTGAATTATTAGAATCGTCTTTTTTCGAGTTTCATTTATTTTCTTCGGTTACTCTTTTATTGATTCCTATAAGTGAACGCCTCGACTTAACGCTTACCTTTGTGTCCTTTTGTTAAAAGCATATTTTCTTTTAACGTCATTGTATAGCTTATATTTTAATTTAAAGAAAAGGAAACAATCAGAAGAAGACACTAGGAGACCTGAAGAACAGCTCACTTGCCAGCTAGAGGTCAAGATCGAAGATTTTGTTTTAAATCCCAAGAAGTGTTAAGCCTATTGGTAGAGGCTCAGTAATAATTTTGAATATATATATAATATGGAAAAACAGCCCGGAAGCAGTATATTCTACATGCAACACCGGCCGTGAAAGCCTTAAGATTTATATAATTTTGAATAAGATTTAGGCATGCTGTTTTAAGAAAAAAAAGTCCTTGGAAGAGAGTACGCAACCACACATTGAATATGAATCTATACGTAGCGGATCGATACGTGTAAGGAACTTCTTAAAGTTGAAGTTACCCCATTTAGTGGACAGTAGAATAGTTATACTTCTGCGTCCACTATCTTACGACTCAGGTTCACCTACGGCATCCGGATTTTGCGAAGGAATAAATGTTATAAAATCCGCTGCGGCAGCACGTCGCATGGGGAGTAACAATAAATACTGAGATTTAAAGTGCGATACTTTATATTACGCGATAATTTCACAATTCATTTCCCTGACTGGGTGAAACTAGCGCCGTTTTATTTGCGACAATAACTCTTGTGGAGCTCGTACGCTATCATCCGCCTCAAGGAACAGAGTTACTGCGCTCGTACAGGCTACATATATCTGACTGTCTTGGCTTTACTGAAGTAGTGGGCAGAGGTGTGTGAACGCACACAACCTCCTAGAGCGAGAAGGTCAACATGGTTCTTGTATACGCGACCAAAGAGACACCTGGGCAGGGCCAGTAACAAATAAACATGTAAACCTGCATATACATAGATACTAACAGTGCGTCCCCATTTATTTTCTGAACGTGGCTGACAAACTGCCATACGTAGCTACATATATTTAAGAAATGAGATAATGACATGTAATATATGAGTACAGTCAACAACATCAGCGGTAATGCCCGTTCTGTTAATCACATATTCACACCTCGTTTACGTAACAATTACAAGTCCTCACACACAATACACTGTGAGGAAACTGCTGTTACAGTATTAACAATAAGAGTAGGGTTACTTTCTATGGTGTCGTAAAATAGGTGTGATTAAAGCAGACCTCCCAGCCATTGGACGTGTCCACTCGGTGCCCTGCTGCCAGGCGTTTGATGACTGTTCTACATGCTTACATTATTATGTTTGTTACGTTGTGATGTGATTATTTAGTTCTTTATTTCAGTTATTTAATTAGGCGACTTCGCTTCTATGTAGTCTAGTTATTGAAAAGACAAATATTTGAAAATTTTAAGAAATATGTTCCGAATTAAGGTTTTAACCTCTATTTTAGTCACTCAGATGTATTCACCTAACACAAATATAACAAACGGCAAACTTTATATTATTAGTGTACTATCTGGGAGGGTTCTGAATGACTGTGCGTCAAAACCTGTTAAGCTATTAAAATGATAAATTATCGTACAGTAACAAGTCCTCCTCACCCGGGCCAGCGCCAGGGAGATTATGCGGTAGTGTGTAAGTTTGTACCCTCGTCTTATTCAAATTACGGCGCACATAAGTTGACGGTGTTCAAACTAAGCGAAGTTGAGTCAGCCACGATATGAACTTCAATTGTTCGTGCGGTATCGCGTCAACACGTGGGGACTGAAGCTAATGTTGCTGTAGCCGACTTAACTTCGAATAAACGGCTCGTGTATACCATCCTAACTAATAGGTATTCTTAATGTGAATGAGAGTTTGATTATTTCATTTATTGTTACTCGATCGTGTAAAAAGAGCTGTATGTATTTGACTGAAATTTTGAACACAACTAAAGACATAGGTTACTTTTTATACCGCAAATAGGTTCCTGTGTATCAATATCAATATTTCTATGCTATTATAAAATTGCAAATAAGCTGTGTCTGTATATTGAAGATATAAAAGATAATTCTTGAGTTATGTCAGATTAATAATTCAGAATGCAAAAACATTTTTTTGGAATTCTGGTCTGCTTATCTCCTTGTCTGTTTGGCCGCGATGGATCACAAAACTGCTAACCAGATTTTGATGCGATTTGTTTTAATAGTAAGATCTTGGTCAGACTTAACATATGCCGTATGCTTGATTGCAATTAGTTGATTAGAACCGGATATATGACCTAAAGTCGCGATTACTGACATTCATTTAGAAACTAAAATGGATTTCACTAATTTTGAGTCTGCCAAAGTTCGTCTTAATTAAGTCAGATAAAACATCGCATCTGTGATTCTAACAACCCCCACAAGACACATAAGAAGACATACAACTTGATCTCTCATAAGATTCAACTCAATAGTTAGTGAATTTGTAGATGTCACATTGTATAAGTTAAGTGTTCTGGAGTCACCTCCTCCAGAACACTTAACTTATACAATGTGACATCTCTCATCGGATCAAAGGAGCCATTTTCAATATTATTTTAACCCGATGTTTAGTGCAGTTAGTTTTAGCACCTTATTTTCGAGAGGTAGCCTATGTCCTTTCCCAAACTCTAGTCCATCTCTGTGCTCATTTTTTTCGAAAGCAGTCCAGTGGTTTTGGCATAAAAAGCGTAATAGACAGATAGACAGCCAGATAGAGTTTCTTTCGCATTTATAATATTAGTATGGTATCGGTGAATTTTGTATTCCCATGGCCTTAAAATGGCGTACCATAATATACGACTGGTCACCGGCCTCACTTAAATTTTACCTAAATGCATTCCAGTTGACCCTCCCCGACCAAAGCAATCTGGTCAGATGGGGAAAAGCCACAGATAAAACATGTAACTCATGTGGTGAAGCAACTGGTACGGCTAGGCACCTACTAGTGGGTTGTAAAACGCTATTAGATCGGGGTCATTACTCGCGCCGCCATGATAAGGTATTAGAAATCATACGTGAGGCTGTAAGTTTGGCGGTAGCTAGAGCGAAAAAAGGATTAACCACAAACCAAAGAAATGACATTGCGTTTGTAAAGGAAGACTGCTCAAAAAAATCACCTCAAAAGCCATATTCAATTTTGATAGCTGCCGTTGACTGGACAATACTCGTAGACACGTATGAGAAGCACTATAGGATACCGGAGGATGTCTGTGCCTCATCATCCAGACCCGACATATTCCTTTTTTCACGATCGCATAAGCGTGCAGTGATTGTAGAACTCACAGTACCGTGGGAAACTAATATACCTAAAGACCACGCTATAAAGACAAACAAATACTTTGATTTGACTAACGAGTTAACCAAAAACGGCTACGTGGTTAAACTCTACGCCGTAGAAGTAGGAGCAAGGTGAATTCCAGCTAAATCCCTGTACAACTTACTTAAAGACCTCGGATTGCCAAGAGCTTCAGTAAGCTCTTTACTAAAACGTATATCAAAAGCGGCATTGTTAGGATCTTACCAAATTTGGATAGGTAGGGGGGGAACACTACTGACGGTGGAGGTGAGCGCTGATGCATCACAAGGAACCTACATCTGGGTCGCAAGTCCCAGTCGCCGTCATGGTGTTCCTCTCTGTACCACGCTATGGACCAGGCGACCGCACGGTGAATCCATGGAGTGCTGAGAATCGGATCTCTTGGGCGCATAATGCGTAAAGATTAGGACCACATGACCTGGCGGAATGGATACCTGGAATAAGGGAATTATTCAAAATGCTAATGATAAGCTTAACACCTGAAATCATACAAAATCGCAATGAATGGCAAAGTAGTATCACGAGTACTGAGACCAAATAATAAAGGCCAAGCAAGGATGTGGATTGATATAGTCAATTATTGTCCGTGCTCAATTTTGGACTCCAGACCGGAAGCCACCAGACCAGACCAGAAGTTTATATTTCATTTCTGCTGGTTCAGCTGTCCTATAAACATAAATAGTCAAGTGTCCCGGGCACGGCACCACCACCGACCGGTACACAACGGCGAGCCACTCTGTACGATAGAGATATATTATTAATTGGAAACTCATCTTGCTATCATGAAGCATTCCTTAATTTCACATTGGTAACACGCTTGAATATGGGTTTGGATATATTTTGTAATGGCAGCGCTAGTTTTAGATGTAGACAGCTAGCTTAATTAGACAGTCTGTGCTTGGAACGTGTGCAAGTGTCTGTGTAATCTCATAAATCCTAACAGTCTAAAGCATATAAAGCCTAGTTGTGTCTGTACATTGGCGATATCTAAAAAAAACTTGTGTTATGTTGAACCCAAGCACACAATGATTGATTCTGGACACAATTTGTTTTTTATTCTTTTTATCTTATTTTTGTTTCCCAAGGGACGCAAAAACTGCTAAACGAATTTTGATGCGGTCTTTTCTATTAGAAAGGTCTTGGTCAGACTTATGTTTGGTTGCAATTGGTTAACTAGAACCGGAGATATGACCAAAAAACGGTAACGAACCTCCGCGCAAGCGGAGCCGCAGGTATTAACTTTCATATAAAGGTAGTGTCGAACATTTGCAAAATATATGATATTTTAACTTTTTCGATAAATTTAAAGTGGAAAAAGTCAACATCCAGGACGGGACTTGAACCCCCGACCAGCTCTTTTCTAGAAGGAATACTCTGGTTAACTGGGCTACCTGGAGACGTCCAGCATCGTCCTGAGAAATATGCATGGTTAGGAGAATTTCGGCAAGCAAGGACGTGTCCAGGTAACCCAGTTGTTCAGAGGTATTTCCGCGACTGGTGGCGCATTCAATAGTCTTGCATGTTTACTTTTTCCGTTTCAAATAAGCCTAACAAATACTTCTTTATACTGTAAATAATATATTTGTGTCGTACTGTGAGAGCGCATATGTGCGAGGGACCGCTACAGCCGACGGCGGGGCTGTGCCTCGGGACATCTAATAATTTATCTTTGTAAGATGCTAATTGTGTTGTTTATAATTTGGGAATAGTCGAGTTCGTGTCCTCGTGGCCCGCACTGCCCGCGTCGGAGCGAGCCTGTTTCTCCCAAACAAATTACGCACAAAAGCTTTGAAACGTTTGTGAATAACTTATAAGAAAACTGTATACTACTCGTTTATTAGTATTGTAAATAACAATGAGCACCTTGAATTCTTAAACATGTAGCTGTATGTAGTATGAAAAGAGTCTTCAATTAACAGAGTTAGAAGAACTTCAATTATAACTAGACTTTTCGAGACTCTTAAAACAAGATCCTCAATTCGACGTGATATTTGAAATGGGCGCTTCTTTTTCATCAGTTCGAAACTCTTTTGAGAAGGTTGCATGTACAATTTATGATATTAAAAGATGTTTTTGTTAAGGTATATATACCCAGCCTAAATCGAAGAGTAAGTGATTAATATTGTCGGAAGTTTACGCGAATGTCACACACAAATATAAAATAACATCAAATAAATCGCGATAGAATCCGTTAAAAATAGTTTTATTTCAAAGTAAGCGATTAAGTTCTATATTTGGCCCCGTCCCGCTTACAAATTACGGCAAGCATTATTTGTTCATTCTTTACTTCAAATTAGGGTATTCAATATTTTGGAATTATATAATTAGGTATCATTTGAAACCCTGCCACAGTATTTTGTAGAGGAAGATTCCTTGACACAACGTTTCAATCAAAATTCAACATTTATGTTAGTGTGCCGTGCATATTCATTATGTAGGAAAACCATGAATATTGTTTCGCGAATAATATACATTCAAATAGTACAATAATAACAGCTTCTGAAATATTTGAAATCTCCAGGCCGGGACTTGAACCCGTAACCGTGCCCTTACAGGGGAAATACCCTGATCAACTAAGCTACCTGGAAACGTCCTCGATATTCGGCATTCTCCGATAGATTACGTCTTGGGGCGACGCTGGAGCCATCTGTGCTCGGCGGCCTCTGTGGCGTAGCGGTAGTGCATTCGACTGCTACGACAGGGGGCGCGGGTTCGATTCCCGCTCAGTGCAAATATTTGTATGCATGAATATGTCTATTTGCATTGGTCTGGGTGTTTCTATGTATAATATGTATGTATTTACAAAAAAAAAAGTATATAAGTATGTTTATCAGCGTTCTAGAACCCATAACACAAGCTAGTTAAACTGTGCTTACTTTGAGTCTAGAAAGCGCTGTGTAGAATGACGTAGAATATTTATTTATTATTATTTATTTATCTATCATAATTCTTACAAACTACGGAAACTATGACTGATGTTACAATCATTCAAGTTCAGTCCTGTCTGGTCACTTTTTCCTTTTTAAATCTATAGGAAAAGTTAGCATACTAATGGCCACAAAATTTCATTAAAATATTTTAAATTTACTTGAAACATCAGCTCATCGTAAAATATCGAATATTGCGTAGTTAAGGTATCAAAATATTACTAAACAAGTTCGGAGCCTAATGAGAGCACATGAGAGATTTCAACTCGGACGTTCTCGACACAATAATACACCTTTTTTATTCCCTTCACATATATACTGTACATGTGTACACACCCTTAAGTGATCAACACTTAAAGTTTAATGAGTTCGTAACTATTAAATCACGTGACAGTGAAGTCCCGAGGCACGCAGGACACGAGCGAACTTGGACGCATGCTAACTAAGTTAGTCGGTCTTGACGGAACTGCACTCCGCACCTTCTGTGCAAATCGATACTGGCGGCCTCTCACGGCCGACAAACACTCGGGGAGTGTGCCGCCGCACCACTCCAGATGTGTGAATTGCGCACGCTCTCTCGAAATTTCATCTCGAAGTGCCGATGAAGGGATTCCACATTTTTGTGACACCGCAAGCATTTACACGTACTTCTCGTATTAATTAAGTGGTAGGGTCCCCACGCCTATACATATAGCGGCTGCGCCCACAGGACAGTGCTCCACTTCGAACTTCTCTTTAACTTTTTTGTTTTATTTCGGGAATGGAATGTTTCGTGGATAGAATTTCAGAATTGGAACTTTATTGTGGAGTATGTTTTGTTCGTACGTTAAGTGTGTTCGATACTGCCTCGTTTGTGTTTATGTTTGCGATACGATAGTAAAATCCTTCGACTTGTAGGTCTGGCGTAGTGTTATTGTGCTGTTTAAGAATTCTCAGTACCAATTTTTTTTTTTTTTTTTATCGTTCGGATACCCCCCCGCGTGCCAGCGGGGGCGGTTATGTCGGGCTTGAACCAACTAAACCCGCCGTCTCGGGTCTACAGACGCCGGGGTGTAAGGTTGCCCATAGAGCATATCCCTCGCACCCCGACTGACCCTGGGCCATCTCCGGTTTCGAGATGGCCCCCTCGGGTTTGGGAACCACGGTGTCCCCGTCTTGCCCCGGTTTGGGGGAGGGGCGCTAGTCGCCCCACCGTCCCGGCCTGCTTCTGCTGGGGTGACAGGTGGCCTCATCTGCCACCCCCAGGCCTGCGCTCATGGAGGACGGAGGTCGTTAAGCGACCTCCGGCGCCTGAGTCGCCTGCGACGCGCGGCGAGCATGTTGCGGGCTCGGCGGGCCGGGAGAGTTCTGAACCTCTCCCGGGCGCGCTCCGCCATCTCCTTCGCGAGCATTACATGCTCGCAGAAGGAGGTGGCGGCGGCCCAAGCGCTCGCGCTCCACACCATTGCCGCAATCATGCTGCCGAGCGAGAGGACTCCTACCCCGATGGCTGCCACGAGGTCTCGCTTCGGCACCTCCCACGCCGGGCAGTCCGCCAGCGTGTGCAGCCCTGAGTCCTCGCTCGCAGAATTCTCAGTACCTAGTCTCAAAATCATGCCTGACGGTAACAGTGTATAATAATATGAGACCAAAGGTGTGGCTTATGATATGTAGACCTGATATTCCATCGCTTACTCCTTTAGAGATATTTAGATCTGACTACGTGGTGGAACAATCTCTCTCAACGTCTCACTTTACATATACTTAATATCAACTTTAAGTAGCAGGCGAGCAGCACACCTTCGCCGAGGTAAACTACGCGTACTAGGCGGTTGATTGTCACGTAACCGTCATCAAAGGCGAGGCATGAGACGAGCCTTAGGGGTTACCCTCCCCTGGCCCCTCCACTCGCCCACAACAATCAGATATTACCACTCGGCTGTGTGTAATCTCGCTAGAAACGTTTTGAAATGTTAATTATGGCGGGAATCCGTCTTCTTTATTACTTCATCTGTTTTCCGCGTGATCAAATAACTGGGTTATTAACGGGACGCCACCGCCGGCTCCTGTAACCCGCCACCATGCGCTGTGAGTCAGGAATCAAGCGTGTGAACTCATAATATTATACGGGTAGATTAGGGAATGCGTGGTGCCAGTGACCCGTACAGCTATTCCGGGTCGCCCCGTACGCAGGGTTCGGATCTACAATGGCGTCATTGGCGTGTGAATGTGTGTAGTTTTATTGTCATTGGAATGTGTTCATTTAGTTTGTAGATCAGTGGTGGTTGTACAGTAGGGTGTATGACATCCTGAGTTCAATTTCCGGGTCAATCAAAGTGTTACAGAAAAACTATTAGCAACTTCTCAGTATTTCTGCCGGCAGTTCTGCCTCGCACGTATTCACTCCAAATTTTATACTCTTTTTTGTCTCGAAAGTCTTTTTATTGATTTTCATAATTAAAATCAAAATCCTACTCCCTACTAATATTATAAATGCCAAAGTCAAATCAAATCAATTACACTATAACGTCTGAACGAAAGTGGCTGGAATTTTAAACAGGGATATATTATAATCTGGAATAACATCACCGAGCCAAAGTTGAAGCCACTTACAGAGACAAGGGCTCGTGGCCACGCGCCCTCCAGCCGCGGGCCTGACCCGCCGCATTAGATGTTTCACATCATATAAAGTTAAAATATAATATTTTTTCAACAAAAAACAATCACCAACAGATTCACAAACAGTTTGTAGGAGTGAGTATTATTTCAAGGTATGCAAATGAAGTCGGCCGAGCTCCACCCACGCTCTGTTGATATTTTCAAACAAAGCGAATTGTTTACTAAACACCGGCGACCCGCACCTAAACAAGCGTGAGTTCTCGTCTGAGTATGAGCCCATCTCAACTCCGTCATCATTTAATGTCCCAAGTTGTAACGACGTCTATTAGCGTCGCCGCAGCGCGCCACGACTTCCTCTGCCCGCCGCCGCCTGCCGCTCACACTACACTTAATGATACATATTTAACAGGGTACTAGTTCAATTTAGAGCATTGTTAGTGCACACACGGGGGAGCCCCGCTTAAGTAAACACTTTGTTATGAGCGCCGAGTAAGCACGCGCGAGTAATGATATTGGAATTGTAGTCGTAGAGCGTGCGTGCACTGCGTAAGTGGCCTCGTAGCCCTCGTAGCGTTTTCGTAGCTTTTCCTGGAGTGACATAATTTAGGTGCTACGCAGGAAATTCATGCCACTAACCGAATTGCTACGACATCGATCGTTAAAAATATACATCGGGTTTAGTGGTAGACTAGTATGTATAGTATATATACTAGTCTACCACTGGTCCTAGTAAAATAAGGTTTGATGAAGAAAATACATGAAAACTATACTATTTTAGTAGCTTTAACAATAAGTGAGGCGGCAACCCTATCTCGGCATGTTTACTTATACATAATGTTGAACAAATGTTTGTTACAGCAAGTTGACCTTAGACCACGGGTCACTCGGCGCCCGCCCCATGACTCTGCGCTTCCACGCTATACATATGAATAGATATTACTTATATCACGCAATGACGTTGTAATAATAACGAATCTAGGATATATTACATAGCGCTCTCTAGACTTAAAATAAGCATAGCTTGTAATATGGATTTCTAGCTAACTATTCACAAAATAAACATATATATATTTACGTATTGTTTTTTTTTAATAAATACATGTTTGTAGCATAGCATAGAAACACTCAGAATAATGCAAATATGCGTACAAATTCATTTTTACTGAGCTAAAATTGAGCCGGCAGCCTCTGACGTAGCAGTTGAATGCCGCCGCTACACACGTCGTCTACGTTTAGCTGAATTGGGAAAATGGTGATATTATTAAATGCAACAAGGGATAATATGATTGACTGATGAACCAGTAAACAATCGAGGCTCAGCCCCGTTGTGTAACGCGGTCGCGCGGATCGCCACGGGCGGCCTGCAACCTGAGTCCAGGCGGATTTATTCCATACCACCGCTCGCTATAACCACTTTTGATCGCTCATCCGATTTTACGTTGACCTTTATCCGCAGACTCATATCCCGCTACCCCCGTGCCCCCCCCCCCTCCCTTTCCGGCGGAGGCATCGCTACCACGTCTTAATATTCATATCATTAAGTTGTAGTGTTCCACCCCCTTTGTTGAACCGACCGATATTCAAATTAGTTCACCGACTCTTGAATTACAATTGACTCGGCGATGATTTGTGAAATGTTGTAGTCGTCGAACACGTTATCATATTTGTTCCGGGAATGTTCGCGCCGGCCCACACCCGCGCCCTGGCATCTTTATAATCCAAATGAGCTTTTCGTAAGTAGAAAAGTAGTTTACTTAAACTCAGGTACACATAGATTTAGATCGAAAAAAGAGAACATCTAGGACGAGATTAGAACGCGCGACCAGTCCCTAACGGGGGAAATCCTCTGATCAACTGATCTACCTAGACACGTCCCAGATATTCGAAATTCTCCGATATATTATATAACTTGCGAACTAAGGAAACTCATAAAATACCATGCGTAGATTGCTGCAGTTTAATTATCTGGGGGTGCAAGGCTAGGCAAAGGAGCACTTTGAGTAACGAACGTCCTTGCATTGAGGCAGGCGTTGCTGCCTCGAGCTAATATCCAACTAAGGCAAGAGTGATCCACATTTACTGGTACTTGTTACTTGGTTTGTCCACGTGTATGTCTGATAAGCAGAGCGTTTAATGGAGAAGTATTGAGATGCTGGTATGCTGTCTCTTGTTTCGAAGTTGTGGATATTCTTTGGTGGAGATAAGCAGAGTGAACTCTGATCATTCATGTGATTAATCACGATTTCCTTTCCCTTCGCTTCAATGGAAACGCTACTCTAACGGGCAACTTAGAAGAACACAAATTCCTCGAAGCTTCGAAAAAAAACCTTTAAACGCCGTGAAACCGTTTTCCATTTAGCTTCTTTTTGGCTACATATTTAAGTCCATATTGTAGATATTATCCAGTAAATGGGTATTTACATTCATGCACGTTCTACTGCGCAGGAGATCATTTCATCGTATACTTTAGTAGCGTCACGTCGCGTCAGCGCGCAACATACGACTCGATCTAATATCTGGGCGCGCGGACACAGAATAGTAAACCGGCTCGCTCGTGCAGAACGTTTCGTTATACGATACGAGTCGCGCACGTGGCGACTTACCAACGCAGCCGTCTCGTAGGTACGACACACGGGATTTATGGTCGTTGCGCATATAATTATAACTTTGTACGAGCGCTGGGATAAGTGTTGCCATCTTCAAACTACAGAACTCCCTATATTTGGTTTATAAATTTGTAATCTAAGTAAAAATACCTATGTTTTGAGAATAAGTAGCAGCCCCTTCTGTAGCGCCGCAATAACTGCTCAGTCCCCTGCAGTAGCGCTGCGATGCCTGTGCAGTGTCGATTCCCAGGGCGGGCAAAGTGAGTTTATCTGTTAGAATTTATTCAATAGCAGCACGGAGTCTGTAAAACAACCCCGTTATAGACAATAGGCTCACCTTCTGTTAGATGCCCCCCCCCCCCCTCGACTAAATGGAGATAGAGACCTATTCGACAGACAATATAGTATTCTACAAAGTATTTTTACTGTAAACAGCGGTCTTATCGCAGACTGCCGCCTCTTGCGGACCACTTAATAAATATTCAATCAAAGGTTTTCACTTATCTATTTACTAAATGTTAAATTGTTTGCCGTCAGACGTAATTAACATTCGATGGCTTTGTTGCTTTGCCGGGATTACGCGTTAATTAAGTTTGATCACGTTAGTTGTACATTATATATGCCTATTCATACATGTGGACAGAACTATATTGACTTGATAACCATGTTTGAGCCCCCGTACCATTGATTTGATTGCAATGAACCATTGTCAACTTATTGCTTGCACTTGCGAGACGGTTATAGACATAGCACAATCATTGGACACCATACAATCTGGTTATTGAGTATTTTTAAGAAATTTACCCGTCCGAATCCGATACAGGTCAGCTAGATAAATCTATTTTATACAATTTTATTCTCTTTAACTCTATTTGAAGACAATTTCGTTTTACTTCGTACTAATTAATTACATAACATAAACATAACATAACTTCACGCCTGTATCCCCGAAGGGGTAGGCAGAGGTGTATTACACACCCACGATTCGCCAGTTATGTTAAGGTCCCAATGTAGGGGTGTGTGTTGGGTAACCTCCTCGAGTGTCGCTCCGATTCCGATCCCGCTGCAGTCCGGGGGGAACGGAATCGGAGCGGCCGGTACACCCTGGGCGGCGGTCAATGGCTTCCCCTTCATGGGGTTGGCATTGATCGTCGGCCAATACCCAACGTGGCGGGAACACATCGCTCTCCGTACTCCTCTGCTTTCAGAGGAGACAGGATGAGCGATGATGTTAGTGGTGGAGGCCACCGTAGGGTCCTGGGGGATCCAGGGGCGGGTTGACCCACTGCTAACGCAGGGGCCGACGGGCACTTGTGCCGCCGCCGGTGAGAGAGGACTAGCCATCCTCTCGCGTTCCGTAATCGGCAGGTGATCAGCAACGACCCGACTGGTGGCTCCAGAAGGGTACGCTGTGAACTTGCTGACCGGAGGGCTTGCCTTTATTGGCCGGCCCACGACAAGGAAAAGTCTATAACACCCGACAGCGAAGTCGTAAAAACCTATGGATACCAGCCGACCTCTATAGTATATAGGCTTATCCAGGTGCAGGGGGCTCCGCCTGGATGGACCATCTTTCCCCCACACTCGTGGGATATATTATGAATATAAACTCAAATAATAAAAAAAAACCGGACGGATACAATAACAACGAACAAGGCTCGAATAATGGAACTGAAAATGACGGAGTGGAGCTAGTGGGGGGAGAAGAGGAGGTGAGGCCGCGGTCTCACTCGCGGTCGTCTAAGACTGCCTTCCCCAGACCCGCTACTCCGCTGCCAATAGGAGGGGAAACCGACGTGGACATTGTGTCTGCGGCGTCGACGGCTGGTACCGATAATGAGTCGATATCCAGCCGAATGGAGACCGAAGAGGGTCTCCGACGAAAGCGGCCACGCTCGGGTGGACCGTCCCGTGACCGGAGCAGAAGCCCCGGACAACGGGCGGCCTCCTCAAGCGAGGATGATCGGCCGGCCAAGTTGGCCACTTCGGCGAGTAGAGCGCCGAAGCTACCTGTACACGTCCCGCCACTACCCAGTGGCAGGGACCAGGACGTTCCCGCAGCTAGGGAGCTCCTTTCGGCGCTGACCCGTATTACCGACGCCTTGAAGGGGGCCAAGAATGTGGCCGGGAAGCGGAAGACGGTTGCGGAAAACGTAGCCGTCGCCAAGACGGCTCTGGAGGAGCTCCTCGCCAGGAGCGCCTCCGAGGAGGAGGCGAAGCTCAGGGCCCGGGTAACAACCCTGGAAACTGAGCTCGCCAACTCCCGGGAGCAACAGCGGGCCCTCCGGGAGGAGGTTAAGCACCTGACCCAACTGGTCAAGGGATCCCCGGAGGCCCAAAAGGCCCCAAGAGCCCAGGCGACGGCGGCCCAGCCAAGGGCTCCTCCGCCGATAGGAGCGGCGCCTAAGCCGGTGGCAAAGCCAGCGCCTAAGGGGGCAGCTAAACCGGCGTCCATGCCGGCACCTGGGGCGGCAACCACTTCTGCGCCGAGTGTGAGTCAGTTGTTGGTGGCGATCGAGCGGCGCCTCGGCGTATTGGAGGACCGGGCGTACCGTCCTCCGCTAGCGCCACCCGCATCATATGCGACTGCTGCCGGCGGGAATCTTAGCCCCAAGGCAGGGATTGCCGTCCCAGCGAAGCCTACGCCGTCTAAGGCCAATGGGAAGGGGAAGGGAAAGAAGCATGGCACCCCCGCCCCCACTGCAACCGCTGCTCCCATTGCACCCGAATGTTCCTCCAGAGGGGAGGGATGGGTGGTAGCGGGAGCTGCCAAGAAAGCCAAAAAAGCCTCCAAGAAGGCGGCTAAAAAGGCGGCCAAAGCCGCTGCGGCGAAGGCGCCGAAGAGGCTCCGCGCCCCACGCTCCACTGCCGTCGTCCTGACGGTGACGACGGAGGGTGTGGAGAAGGGCGTGGGGTACGCCCAGGTCCTGAGGCAGGTGAAAGCCTCAGTGGACCTCAAGGCCCTCGAGATTGAGGGGGGGCTCCGGTGCAAAACAACTCGCACCGGAGCTCGCCTCCTCGAGGTCTCCGGCGCCACCAGCGGCCCCAAAGCCGATGCCTTAGCGGCCAAGCTTAGGGAGTCGCTGGATACGGAGGCCGTCCGCGTCACCAGACCCAACAAATGCGCAGGTTTGCGCATTTCGGGCCTGGATGATGCGGCTACGACGGAGGAAGTAATCTCCGCCGTCGTGGAGGCGGGCGGCTGCCCCCGGGATCAGGTGAGAGCTGGAGAAATCCGCTTCAGCTCCACCGGTCACGGCACGGCAGTCGTCAACTGCCCCGTCGCAGCGGCGCAGAAGATTGCGGACGAACGGAGCCTCCTCGTTGGGGGCTTCCTTAAGGCGCGGGTGCAACTCCTGCAACCCCGCGAGGCCAGGTGCTTTAGGTGCCTGGCCGTGGGGCACGTGGGAGTGCAGTGCACAGCGGGAGACACCGTGGGGGACCGGTGCTTCCGCTGCAGTCAGCCCGGTCACAAGGCCAGTGCCTGTGATGCTCCGCCGCGCTGCTATAAGTGTGTAGCGGAGGGCAAAGCGGCGGAACACCGGGCGGACAGCCGTACCTGCGCCGCCTCGAGGCCGAAGCCCCGTTCGTCCGCAACGGGTAGTGGGGGTGCCGCTCAAGAGCGGCCACATTCGCGGCGGGATGCGGAGATGGACGTCCATTAATGGACACACCAATCCGCATCCTGCAGGCGAACATAAACCACTGCACCGGTGCTCAGGATCTTCTGTACCAGAGCATCGTGGAGTGGTCTATCAATGTGGTCGTGGTCGCTGAGCCGTACTGGGTCCACCCCGGAAGCCCGGTGGACTTGGACGGCGTAGCGACCGTCTTCGGGGGTTCCGCCGCGGACACCTCGCGCCTTGCACTCATTGCAAGGTGCAGAGGCTGTGTCGCGGCGGACTATGAGGGCTTGGCTGTCGTGGCCGTCTACTTCTCGCCAAGCCTTGACCAGTACGAGCTTGAGCTAAGGCTCGCTGAACTGGACATTGTTCTCGCTGCGTGCCGTCCTCGTCCTGTCTTGGTCCTGGGAGACTTCAACTCCTGGTCTCAGGCCTGGGGCTCCCGGGAAACCAATGACAAGGGGCGAGTACTGGAGGACTGGGCCAACACCCGTGGTCTAGAGGTCCTCAACCGGGGGAATGTCGCCACCTGGGAGCGGCGGGGGCTCAGTTCGGTCGTGGATGTTGCGTTCGCGACCCCTGCTCTCGCCCGCCGCGTCCAGGGTTGGCGCGTGGTGGAGGAGGAGGAGACGGATTCCGACCATAAATACATTCGGTTCAACGTCTCTCCTCCAACTAACCAGCCGCCGACAATCGCGAATCCCCCGGATCCACGTTGGGCGCTCAGACGCCTGGATCGGGAGGCTCTCCTAGAGGCATCCATAGTGCAGGCCTGGATTCCGTCACCGGCCAGGCCTGCCGATGTCGACGCAGAGGCGGAATGGTTCAGGAGAGCCATGTCGCATATCTGCGATGCGGCGATGCCTAGGGTTAAGCCCGGCCCGGCCAAGAAACAGGTGTACTGGTGGTCAGCGGAGATCGCACAGCTGCGAGCAGCGTGCGTGACCGCTCGCCGCCAGTACACCAGGTTTCGCCGGAGGCGTCGCCGACCAGACGATGCGGCAGTCCGAGAGGCGGAGCTGTATGAGGCGTACAAGGGGGCCAAGAGGACCCTCCAGGAAGCCATAAAGCAGGCCAAACGGCAGGCCCGCGAAGAGCTGCTGGAGTCTCTGGAGCAGAACCCATGGGGGCGTCCTTACCTTGCGGTCAGGGGCAAAATCCGCCCAAGGGCGCCCCTACTGACCCAGAGCCTCCAGCCGGAGCGGCTGGAGGGGATACTGGGCTCCTTGTTCCCAGCGAGAGCGGAGGAGCATGTCCCTCCGCGTATGGCTCCGCCTCAGGCGCCTGACGCTGATAATAGCGAGAGCGATGTGCCCGAAGTCAGGGAGAGTGAACTGGGGGTAGCAGTGCTCCGGCTTAAAGCCCGGAAATGCACTGCCCCCGGACCCGACGGCATTCCAGGCCGAGCATGGGTCCTGGCCCTGGAGGAACTAGGGCCTCGACTGGTGGCGCTCTTTAGCGCATGCCTCGAAAGGGGCCAGTTTCCAAAGGCTTGGAAGACGGGGAAACTGGTCCTTATCCGGAAGGCGGGGCGGCCGGCGGACCAGCCATCCGGTTACCGGCCGATCGTGTTGCTCGACGAGGTGTGCAAGCTCTTTGAGCGGATTATTGCAGAGCGCCTCGTCGAGCATCTCACGAACGTGGGGCCAGATCTGGCGGACAACCAGTTTGGTTTCCGCCGGGGGCGCTCCACCGTGGAAGCGATCATGCGCGTTAGGCGCCTGGCGGAGGAAGTAGTCTCGCGGGGTGGGGTGGTGGTGGCGGTGTCTCTCGACATCGCCAACGCCTTCAACACCCTACCCTGGAGCTGCGTTAGGGAGGCGCTCGCGTATCACGGAGTGCCTCCTTACCTCCACCGCATTGTCGAGGCATACCTATCCGAGAGGGCCATAGTTTACCCGAGCTGGCTAGGGCCAGGGCGGCGAGAAGTGTCGTGCGGTGTTCCGCAGGGGTCGGTCCTAGGGCCACTCCTGTGGAACATCGGATACGACTGGGTGCTGCGCGGTTCGTTGCTCGAGGGTGTCAGCATAACGTGTTATGCTGACGACACCCTCGTTATGGCGCGGGGAGCAACGCACCGAAGCGCGGCACTAAAGGCCACGGCAGGGGTTGCTCAAGTCGTGGGTCGAATACGGCGGCTGGGACTCAAGGTGGCTCTCCACAAATCCGAGGCTATGTGTTTCCACGGGCCT
Organism: Cybosia mesomella; assembly: GCA_946251805.1. NCBI lineage: Eukaryota > Metazoa > Arthropoda > Insecta > Lepidoptera > Erebidae > Cybosia > Cybosia mesomella. The sequence goes on along the minus strand of OX276396.1, from coordinate 36,607,495 downwards.
CGGAGGGGGCCACCTGCGGGAACCAGCATAACCGTAGGGGGCGTAAGCATCGGCATCGAGCCCACGATGAAGTACCTTGGGCTCGTACTCGATAGCCGATGGGACTTCGGACCTCATCTCCGAAGTCTGGTCCCGAGACTGAGGGGGGCTGCGGCCGCGCTATCGCGGCTGATGCCCAACGTTAAGGGACCCAACGCCCCCACTAGGAGACTGTACCTGGGGATCGTGCGAAGCATGGCCCTGTACGGGGCCCCAGTATGGGCGGAGACTCTGGCGGCCCGCAACGTGGCTGTATTAAACAGCCCGTTAAAAGCGATGGCCGTCAGAGTCATCAGGGGGTATCGCACGATCTCCGTCGAGGCGGCATGTCTCCTAGCCGGGACCCCTCCATGGGACCTGGAAGCGAGAGCCCTTGCGCTGCTGTACCAGTGGCGCAAGGAGGCGCTGGAGCGGGGCCATAGGCCGGAGCCCCGAGAAATCAGGGCTCAGCGGTCCCTGCTCCGCCAGGAACTCATGGAGACATGGAGGGTGCGACTTGAGCACCCAAGGTGGGGGGAATCCACCATTGCGGCGGTGAGACCGATCATGAAGGAGTGGTTGGAGAGGGACCATGGGGACCTCTCCTACCGGATGTGCCAGATGGTTACCGGACACGGGTGTTTCGGTAAGTATCTGTGGCGCATCCACCGGGAGACAACGCCGCAGTGCCAGCACTGCGAGGATCCTGGCGAAGACACGGCGCTCCACACGTTGGTGGAGTGCCCTGCGTGGGCGAGTCAACGCCGGGATCTCGTTGCGGTCCTGGGCGTGGACGTTCTCTCGTTGGAGACCATGGTGAGGGCCGTGGTCTCCGACGGGAGCAAGTGGCACGCCGCCGCCTCTTTCTGCGAGCAGGTAATGCGCGCGAAAGAGACGGCGGAGAGGGAGCGGGAAAGAACCCTGCCCCCCGAGTTTCGCAGTCTACGGCGAGGACGCCGCAGACTCATCTACGCCCGGGACTACCGACCTCCATGATCGGGGCCTGAGGACGGCAGTTGGCCGACTCGCCGTCCTTACAGAAGCAGGCCGTGGCGGAGGCGTGTCGTGTGTGCCCTACACACGCCTGCCAACTCATCGAAGCGGGATAAAACCCGATCCCACCAGGCGAGGCCGCGGTGGCGGCCAAAGTCCGCCGGCAACCCTGGGGTTATCCTTTCGAGGGCTTACCCGGGGTGCCCGGCAACGGACACTTGGGGAGGACACCGTGCGGTTTTAGTCGAGACACGACATAACCACCCCCGCTGGCCAGCGGGGGGGTATCCGAAGGGATTTCCGCACGTAAAAAAAAAAAAAAAAAAAAAAAAGGTCCCAATGTAATAGGTGCGAGCCTATTGCCATCTACCGGGCACATTATTAAGCGAGCTATAATTAACATTTATTAAATGCACACATAACTACGAAAAGTCAGAGGTGTGTGCCCGGGGCGACTGGGGATCGAACTCGAGACCTCGTCTCAGCAGTCCGTTATGTACGCCACTGGGCTATCGCCCAACTACTAATTACTTACTGTCTGACAACTATGACTAATTAATTAACAGGATTAAATGGTTGTACAAATTGTTAACAATAAATAAAAGATTTCGATTTTGTCCAAATAATGAAATCACAAGGGAGACCTGTTTCTCGTAGTTCCAAAACCTTTAAGGGAGTGACAAGTATAGTGTTTATATGATTATAGTGCCACTATACACAGTATATAAGCGCGAACAACTGATACATTTTCGATATCCCCATTTGATATTCCGACTTGGGGCTTGAGCCCTAACCGCAGCCCGGGAGCTGTATCGGTTCACTTGTCGTATTACCGCTTCGAGTAAATACCTCCACTACCAACCTATAACCTGTTTACGCATTAATGAACCGAATCCAACCCACCCTCTGAATAGAATATATATTAGTTAATAGTATTAGATGTTGTATTTGTTCTACAAGGGAATAATATGTTATTAACACAGAAATGATTTATACAGAGAATTAAATCATGTTACGGACAATGTTGACCCTAGCATCAGGAGCAGTAAGTATTTCGCAGGATTAATAGTGATAAAAGTATAAGTATTAAGTAGTCTACGACATTCTACACAGCGCTATCTAGACCTTATGTAAGCATAGCTTAACTAGCCTGTATTACGGGTTCTAGAATGCAGATAATCATACTTAGATACATTTTCTTTTACAAAAAACCCTGACCAATGCAAATAGACATATTCATGCATGCAAATATTTGCACTGAGCGGGAATCCAACCCGCGACCTCCGACTTAGCACTACAACTACGCCGCAGAGGTCATCAAATCGTATGTCGGATATATATATTATCTTATAATTATATCATATCAATACGTATATTACCATATCGTACTTTAAATTGTTAATGGACGTTCCAGTTGGTAATGAATACCTAGTTAATGGACGTTCAAAAAATATAAATAGTTAAAAATATTAATTATTTAAAATATAGTTAGGTACTTTTTTAATCCTACAAAACAAATGTTGTAAAACAGTCACTTTATTTGACATATTGTTCAATATTTGTTAGTTGTTCCCATTTCATTCGGAGTCGGTGCAACTGGCATCGCTCTTTTATTCGTCTCGGTCAGACATATTTCATGACACCAACATTCACACAATTAATTCTCGTCGTCTATTCTTCCATCTACCACACTATTCACTATTCACACTTTTTAGTATTCTCATAACTGGTACTGGAACTACTGTCATAATCTTTCTTTGATTACATTATATTTTGATTAATGTATTAGTATAGTATTTAAGTCAAGTATTTATCATTTTCCTCATGTACTATAGCCCAACAAGTAATGAAAGTGACTATCTGTTGTTGTCATTACTTGTTGGGTAAACCGAGAGAACACACAATCGATCAAAAGTTGCCTTAAATAAGGCAAAATATGATAAGGCGTCGACACAATACATGTTCACAGGAGAAGAGATAACCGCGCGGCACATTCGGCGCTATCGAACGAACATACGTTAGGGGATTTGCGTTTTATGTGCGATCATAAAGAAAGGTAAATCGAAGGAAATATTCAAAGTATCACTGGCGACGGAAACCAGAGAGAGACTCGAACAAGCCGCAAATCGAGATCGGGCCAACCTTGTTATTGCCTATTTTATAACAACCCCGGAGCTGAGAGCTCCGTTGTAATGAAACGTGTAAAGGGAGGTCGGGCCGCTAATATCCGGCGTCGTGCGCTACTCGTACCTGCCGCCGAACTGCTGACCGGTCGCAGGCACTATTGCTGTGTTCGTAAAGTGCCGAGCAGCTAGTTTGAGATCGCCAATATTTTAGAGTTTCTGTTTGTTGAGTTTCTCTACATTAGTTCAGTGTGATATTGTTGTAGCACTGTCTTATTAGTCCCGTGGGTTAGCGCTATGTTTGCGTGTAGTAGTGAAGTCCTCCTGGGATATATTTGCAGCTTATGCAAAGTTTTATTGTTGCTTGAGAACGTGACCCGTACATAGTTAACTACTCGTAACGAATGACAAAAATAAACTAAAATAAAATAGAACTATAATGGACTGAATAATAAAAACAAATTGCTTACCCCTTCATATCTCCTAAGGAGGAAACAGAGAAGTATTGTAACTCACCCTGTTTTCAGCCTCACGTAACTGGTAAGCGAGTCTATTGCGATTAACCGGGCCATTTTCCAAGCTCTGTAAATGTATCCACTAATATTTTGTAAGACCCGAGAATCGGTTCCAGGACCGCTGAATCGCGTACATACGTAAAGGCAGAGAAAATAAGAATAAACTGTAAAAGTATGCGATGCATCCCACTTCTGATTTCAAGCACTACACAGTATTACCGTTTATTTCTCAACGACACACAATACCAACAATGAACGGCTATGCAAGCGCAACACTGAACTCTGTACCAATGTTCGTACACTACAATAAGCGCTGGAACTGCTAAACAGGCGCCCACATTGTTACAATAGCCAACGACAAGTTTTTTTCTGCACACACACACACACGTTTTTCTGTAATAGCTAAACTTGATGTTGGCTCGTAATATTATCGTTGCGTGGCGTATGGCCACGGCCGGGCCCGGTTCCCTGATTACCATCTCATAATTGGATACTTTTCGTATGCTCCCTGCGCAGCGGTATGTGCGGAGGGAATGTGTTGCTGCTCCTCGCACGAGCTATTTAGCTCATTCGATTTTGTATAAACTCACTTGTTTATTATTAAATTATTAAAAAAAAGAATAAAAAAAAGAAGTACGTTTACTTCGAGAGTTGGTGGCAACTATAATAAGTATTCTTTGTATCATTTTAATTAGATAATTATTTACAATTAATTTAGTCCACGCGTAGTGCCCTTGCCCTCCTTCTACATTAAAAGTTCATTCGACTTACATCTTATTTTACATATTATACTTATTTCAGTTTGCTTTAATATGTAAAGCATACTGAAATAGGTACAATATTCCTACACGTATGGTGTATTAGTTGCGGCATCTTACTTAATACAATTTGTAAACAGAACCAATGTTATTGTTGGCGATTAGAAAAGAGTGGTCGTGAGTTTTGATTGCTAGGTTCCTTTCTCACAGTCAAAAACTTCACCTATTGCCTTGCGCATCTGGCTGTAAATGTAATGTAGAAACAATAATCTTGACGTGCATAAGTGTTACTTTGTGACCTACACGAATAAATAGAATGTGGGAACTTTAGGACAACTTATGAATATGTAACTTACGGAAATAAGAATGAATACTCATTTTAATTATTTCTTTTTTTGATCTATTCGTATGAAAGATTCATAGGAGAAAAAATGTTGGAAAACCAGGTAACGTTGCGCAAGAACAGCTAGCAAAAAGTTTATGTGAGAAAGCGAAGCTTCGGTGATGCAGCGTCAGCGACTGCTGTGACAGGTTCCTGGTTTGATTGTATGGCGGCCGTAAAGGCCGAATTGCGAATAAAATTTTGGCAATACCGAGTCTGATACGAAACCAACGGGATGACATGGAACTGCTATAGCAGTCTATTTCAACAGAAACAACGCAGCCACATCTACATAGTGTGTGTATATCACATTATTATAGCATTTTATCAGGTAGTCATCTGATTAGTTCGTAATAAAACGTGAAGGTACCACACATATTGTGTGTAGTTACATTTTCCGTTGATATTATAAATCTAACTGTCGAGTCTTCTAATCCCGCCGGCATTCGCTAGAGCCCCGCTCAAGACAGATAACAGTCCGAAACGCGATAAGTGGACAAGTACTTAACGAATTCGAGGAAAAACATTCGCACTCGTATTATACGGGCTCGAATATTGCCTCGCAAGGCGGCGCCTCGTGCGTAGAGGAGGGGAGCGAGCAGAGAAATACTTATTTTATTAGTAGGTATTTGTGTTTCATGACGGACTTTGGTTGGAACCAGCTGCCTCCATGTTTATTTATACCACTTCTTTAGTATCGCCAGACATGATATAATAAATACATACATATATTATTATTGATACGAAAAGGAGAGTACAAGAGTTACCTAGTTCGATGTTTAAAAAAATAAACTGGTAAATAATTAATTGTAAGTCACCTACCCTTTTTTCGTGCGGAAATTCCCTCGGCCATAAGGTCCCCCGCCGGGCAGCGGGGGAGGTTATGTCGGGTTAGAACCGACTAAAACCACACGCCGCCTCGGGTCTTCAGACGCTGGGGTCATAGGGCATTTCCCTCGCACCCCGACTGACCCTGGGCCATCTCCGGATTCGAGATGGCCCCCTCGGGTTTGGGAGCCACGGTGTCTTGCCCCGGTTGGGGGGGGCGCCAGGCGCCCCGCCGTCCTGGCTTGCTTCTGCTGGGGTGACAGGCGGCCTCACCTGCCACCTCCAGGCCTTCGCTCATGAAGGACGGAGGTCGTTAAGCGACCTCCGGCGTCTGAGTCGCAGGTCTGTAGGAAGGTCTGGTATCAGGCAGGCAGAGAGCAGGTAGTCACCTACCCTATTGCCAACAGGCCTTCAATGTAAATGTAAATATTAAATTTTTTGACATGCATCTAAAGCGGCACCGGGTCCCAGAATTATCACGACATTGATGGATATAAAGTGAAACGCCAGTATAGGAGTGCGCAATATATAACAAAGGACGGCGCAGAACTCTTGTAAGTGGGTCACGGGTTAGTTCACAAGAAGCGTCACAAATGGCCCAGGTAAGTAAGTAAAAAGTTTATCGTAATGTACATAGTTCTAGGGCCAAGCCTTAGAGTACGCTAGATATGGCATGCGCATTAAATAATATTCGGGCATATCATTGTAGTCAACGCCGGGATCTCGTTGCGGTCCTGGGCGTGGACGTTCTCTCGTTGGAGACCATGGTAAGGGCCGTGGTCTCCGACGGGAGCAAGTGGCACGCCGCCGCCTCTTTCTGCGAGCAGGTAATGCGCGCGAAAGAGACGGTGGAGAGGGAGCGGGAGATAACCCCGCCCCTCGAGTTTCGCAGTCTGCGGCGAGGACGCCGCAGACTCATCTACGCCCGGGACTACCGAACTCCATGATCGGGACCTGAGGACGGCAGTTGGCCGACTCACCGTCCTTACAGAAGCAGGCCGTGGCGGAGGCGTGTCGTGTATGCCCTACACACGCCTGCCTACTCACCGAAGCGGAATAAAACCCGACTCCAAAAGGCGAGGCCGCGGTGGCGGCCAAAGTCCGCCGGTAAACCTTTCAAGGGCTTACCCGGGGTGCCCGGCAACGGACACTTGGGGAGGACACCGTGCGGTTTTAGTCGATACATGAAATAACCACCCCACCACGTAAAAAGGCATATCATTGTTATCGCCACTGCTAATGATTTCACCAGCCATTTAGTGATAATTGCTCATTGTTCTTTTTTATTTCTTTATTTGATCTTAGTTTTTCTTTTCTTGTTTCTTTTTATTTATTGCAAAAAAGATTACATATTTTTTCCTTTGTTTGTAAATATTTTTATAACACGTGCGTGCGTGACGTCACACGAGGAGGCGCCATATGAAATCAAGCGCTGCACATGCTAAATAGTATGTGCAGCGTTATGCTGAGATGGCGACCTTATTTGGGCTCGCACAATAGACGTAAGGTAAGAATAAGTAGGTATAAGTTTAGATAATAGGTTAACATGTTGTGCGTACTGCAAGTAAAATATTTTCTTTCTTTCTGTTGTAAACGAAACCTTGCTATTGCAAAGCAGTCGTTATTTTTAGGTTGAATATCGATCGGTAAGCTTGTACTTAGACTGTAGTTCGAGGCGAGGAAAGGCGGCGATAGCTTGTGCACTGCACCAGTTTGACGGCGGCTTGCGGCATCCAGCGTACTCTACATCTGTGTGTAGGACAATGTGGCTAACAGTAATTGTGCTAAGTGACTGACGGTGACATTGAATATTTGATGGCACAAACTTGGAGTATTAAAAAGGTTTGTTAGTGAACTAACGGCACTCGTTGAACTTCGACGCAGTAAGAGTGTTCAACTATTTCTTTTCCTTCTAAACTAGAAGTTTTACTGTGCGTGACATAGCAGTGTCATCATTATTTCACACAATGTTTTCTTAAACTCCATTTATTGAAGTTTATACTAGGAATTCAGTGCAGGTGGCGACTGAAATAAATTGAGCCTGAGCGAGCAGGACTCTCACTTGAAAATAAGACATCTTACTACGGTCGCGCGCTCAGCTAAGGCCGCGCGTTCGGGAAACTGTTTTTCAGTGATTAATGGTACATCGGACAGGAACCATCTCGCTTCAAAACACTCCTCATTGTCCACACTATCACCGTGGTAAATTTGGTCAAGGTCGCGCAAGTGGTTACGGAGGAGTTCAGCCACCAACAAACGGCTATGCCGCGTATAAGAGCTTCGCTCGCTCACCTCAATAATATCTGCCGCGAGTTTCCCGATGTAGAAGAATAAAAGAGCCTTCCCATCCCTTTCCGTGCATTTTGTACAAGGCGATTACGAGATACGGCTGCTGTCCCCTTCCAGTAAACATAGCAATACACCTTTACGGATATCTTCCGGGGCCTGCATTGTCACGCTTCATATCCTTGTGTGTCACAATGTAAACAAATGTAATATTTACTTCCAATCACAAGGGGAAACTATATTTAGTTGTTGTTATTTGTGCGCAGCCTAAGGGCGATTTCAAAACCCAGCCCGAGACAGAGACCCGCACACTAACGTGCGCGAGGCATATTATATTTTAAACCAGCTATGCCACGACATCGTCCGCGTGAATTTCAATTTTTAGGGTTTTAGTTCTTGTGCACAGAACCCTAATTATATTTTAATTTAGATAATTTTCCATTTTTTTTTCTTTATACCACTAAGGTGGCAGACAAGCGCATGGCCCACCTGATGGGAAGCGGTTACCGCGGCCTATGGACGTGTGCAACACCAGTGGCGTCACACTCGCGCTGCCGACCCTGTAAAGGAAAGGGGGTGGGAAAGGAGTTTGGGAGGGGATGGGAAAGGGGTTTGGGAGGGAATGGGAAAGAAGTTTGGGAGGGGATGGGAAAGGAGTTTGGGAGGGGATGGGAAAGGAATTTGGGCTCCGGCACTGTCACTCACCAAACGGAACGCAACAGTTCAAATACTGTTCCTTGGCGTCGATATTCTGTGAGAGGGTGGTGCTTCCCCGGTCGAGTCGGCCCATTCATGCAACGGCCAAAATGACTGTTGCTTGACTCTACCACTCATAAAATTCCATAATTACTTTAGCTTGCTCTCTGCCTATCTAATCGGGATAGCGGCTTGACTTTATGTATATTACCTCGATGATATAATGTAGCTTACGTTTTGTCAAATTGACAAACGGAAAACTAAAATATCCAACGGCAAAAGTAGCTTTTGTGAATTTCCTCCTTGTTAACGAAAGAGGAACCATTAAGGAAGTCCCATTATCGTCAGTGAAGTACACACAGCTGCCAGTCACAGTTGCCGCGAGGTCGCGACTCAAAAGTTTTGTTTGTCTCTCTGTTGATCTGTTTGATCGAAGGTTATAAGAAAATTGCGAAACGGATTCCGACGGCTCTGTGTCGCAAATCCCAAGAGTCAAGACCCACATTAAATATTGGAACGAGTATCAAAAATGTCTTCGCAAAGAATAAAACCATTCAATATTTATTAGTCTGTCGTTGAAGGCAAGCAAATGAATTTGGTTCAAAGTTTTCACTGTTCGGTAGACAAAGTAAATTGAATGGGCGCGGGACGGAATGAGATAGCTAGTTTAATAATAATTTTGTGAACTGCTGTAGTGCCAGGCCAGACCGTCAGAGTCGGGTGAATTTAAATGATAACTATCTATTCAACACTTGGCAAAGCTTTTTTATAATGGAATGGACGAGAAAGTTAGAAAGGAATATTGTCTCTGCTAATTAGTGCAAGGGTTCTGGTCCACGGCATCACAAAAATGATTTTATCAAGTTTTATTGAGATAACATTTCGGTCGCGCCTCCACCTCCTCCCGCACCCCCGGCCTGTCCTACCTACTCCTTTTATCTGATAATAATTAAAGTATTCCAAAGTCTTGGCATTCAAAACTTTTAAAATATGCCGTCTGTTTTTGTACCAAAGATAATGTTGTCTATACAACGTTGAATTTTTACCTTTCTAAAATTGCAAATTCTCTTATTAAGCGATAACAAAAACTCAAAGAGACTTAATACTGTAATTTAGCTGCAAATCAGTGTGGCGTGCGTAACGCTACATCTGATTTGCAGTTAAATTATCTCGCGAGGAGTGAGTGAGTAATCCGCGTAAGGCCGAGCATAGCGTCGCCTACCCTGCAGCGGCACCGGCCCGGCCCGCCCCAGGTCAAGGCCCCGCAGAAATACACCACTTGGGCTCAGTTGCCCGCGTCCCGGCATGTGCCACCGCGATGATGATCTGTTCGATCAATAACCTTCCTAAAAAATCCTAAAAGTTAGTTTTAACCCATCCTAGAAAGACCATAAATAAGATAGTTTTTAGTAGTTTCACGCAAAAACGTCTAAATGGATCTGGACGAAATTTGACACAGAGAGAGATTAGTCTTAAGAATACGAGTCGTAAGATTAGTCGTAACAACAGTATTTCACGCGGGCGGAACCACGGGAAACGGCTAATAGTAATATTATATAATGTAGAAACTTTTATGCGTGTTGTATTAAACATTCATTTATAATCCTTAATCCTTCCACGGTCATATTAACGTTTGTAAGTAATCCTAAATGGCTTTAAGAGGGTTCCGTACCCAAAGAGTGAAAAGGGACTTTATTACTAAGCCTATATCGACTCGACATCGAATCGGCTTTTTTCTTGCCCTTAAGGATCCAACTATATGTCCGAGTCAAACATCTACACGGACAAGTCTTCAGTGTGTAAATGGACGAATAAGGACTAACTTATCAACCATGGAGGAATGGTTCTTTGTCCTCTGCTGTCTGAGAAACCGATGATTCGTAATCCTGAATGGCAGGACTGGTCTTCTTGCGGGTGGACAAGAATGAAAATTTCTGTAAGTATCTAATCATCGCTAGGCACTGGGATAAATGGAGGGAATAGTAGTATATCTATTAGGAATAGTAATTTATCCCGGAATCCTGGGAAATCTACGGTAATAGATGCTTAAGTCTAAAATGTATACAAACCTTTCATATATTTAGTAGGAATACATGAACCAAAAACTGATGTATAATTCCCGGGTTAGGATTACAAATCCATTATCAGAGGCCAAAGTTAATATATTGAGTGTTTCATTTATTGTTTTTGATATTTTTAAACACATAAACTCACGCCTATATCCCCGAAGGGGTAGGCAGAGGTGCTAGCACCCACATTTCGCCAGTTTATGTTTAGGTCCCAATGTAATAGGTGGCGAGCCTATTGCCATTAAACGGGCACTTATAAGCCTGCGATAAATACACACATAACTTCGAAAAGCATCGAAAAGTCATTGGTGTGTGCCATGGTAAAACCTGGGATCGAAACCGAGACCTCGTCTCAGCAGTCCATTACCCATACCACTAGGCTACCGCGGCTCCACTAGGCTACCGCGATATATTTTTAAGATCTAAGGTAATCTGTAAAGTATAATCCCACCAAAAACATACCTGTTAAAAAGGGGGCCAAGTTCCTATCGGCTAATTGTTCGCCTAAAAAAGGGTTGAAATCCAATCCAATACCAAGTTTAGGTGCACTTTAAAATCGATCATAATCACCTTCATCAACAGCCTAATCCACTGGTAAACATTTGCCATTCCCAAGACGCGCTACCACACCCAGTCCTTCGCCTTCCGCATCCAGCCACTACTCGCCACCGTATTTACGTCAACGGTCTATTTGGCCGAAATTCACTTTACCATACGCCCAACTTAAAATATGGTATAGTTGTGAAAATACGTAACTACTTGGTTAAAAATATCTAAAATTTATAATACTCATAAATTTGAACTTGGCAGGTTTTCGTCTTGTACGTAACACTTGATTAATTGTATAATTAAATTTATTATTTATAAAATTAAATTAACCTGCCAAGTTAAAATTTATAAGTATTATAAATTTTAGATATTTTTAACCAAGTAGTTACGTATTTTCACAACTATACCATATTTTAAGTTGGGCGTATGGTAAAGTGAATTTCGGCCAGATAGACCGTTGACGTGAATATGGTGGCGAGTAGTGGCTGGATGCGGAAGGCGGAGGACTGGATGTGGTAGCGCGTCTTGGGAATGGCAAATGTTTACCAGTGGATTAGGCTGTTGATGAAGGTGATTATGATCGATTTTAAAGTGCACCTAAACTTGGTATTGGATTGGATTTCAACCCTTTTTTAGGCGAACAATTAGCCGATAGGAACTTGGTCCCCTTTTTAACAGGTATGTTTTTGGTGGGATTTCAATACTTTTTTTCAAGAAATCGTACCCATTTTTTTCTTTTGTACTACGCCCGCATCCATTGTTAATCTTCGAAGCCATTTTGCGTTTTAAAACAACTTTTTTTAATTAAATTTTTAAGCATTTTGTATGCTTACTTTTTTCTAAAGATTTAGATCGGAAAAAGAGAACATCTAGGACGGGACTTGAACCCGCGACCAGTCCCTTAGAGGGGGAATGCTCTGACCAACTGAGCCACCTAGACACGTCCCAGATATTCGAAATTCTCCGATAAATTAATACGTCTTAAGGCGACGTTGGAGCCATCTACCGTAATTCTTGCGAACTACGGAAACAATGAATAACTTTACAGTCATTTTTAAACTTTGTTTTTTGATGACTCCGCCTAATTAATTTAATTAAATTTTTAAGCATTTTGTATGCTTACTTTTTTCTAAAGATTTAGATCGGAAAAAGAGAACATCTAGGACGGGACTTGAACCCGCGACCAGTCCCTTACAGGGGGAATGCTCTGACCAACTGAGCCGCCTAGACACGTCCCAGATATTCGAAATTCTCCGATACATTAATACGTCTTAAGGCGACTTTTTTGTAGGCAAATCATCTAAAATTTGAGCTCGTGTTAAATTGGGCCGTAGAGCCCACTCCCGGTCGGGAACTTTTTTGACCCTACGTTTTTTATACGATAATTCGGGTAAATCAGGTCGAAACAGTTCCCTTAGCCTTTATTATATTCAACAATAGCGCTTTCTTGCGCCTTGAATTGACTTGGGTCAAAATTAATTAAATGGACTCCGTTGAGATTTTTCACTCTAGATAGAGCCACGTCAGCCTGACCACAGGAAAACATAGATGAGCCAATATCTATAACAGCACAGTCGTGTCTCAAACCCTGGCTTTTATGTATTGTGATGGCATAAGCCAAAAATATGGGGAACTGTTCGCGATAAACATATACCTGACTGAGTATTTCAAATTTAGTTTTAACGTGTTCTAAATCATAGATTAAACCATGGCTGAACTTTATTCTGACTCCTTACTTTTTGGTATTCAGAAGATCTTGCATGAAGCGCTTGGTGTGAGAAAGCTAGTTTGCCGTTGGATACCGCGTCTTGAAGATTGTCTTGTAGAGATCGCTCTTAGCGATAAGACCGCCCATTGTACCTACTATATATATAGACGTAAGATATTGTATATAATAACATGTGATGTACAATAAAGAGTATTCTATCTATCTATCTTGAAGATCGTAGAACGGTTAACGTAGAGTGGTATACCACAGTTTGTCTACCACAAGTCATCGCCGAACTTCGAAAATTTAACTCAAAGCGACGCATCATCCTGCACCACGACAACGCAAGCTCACACAGCGCTCGTCAAACGATTGAGTATTTGAAGCAGGAAAAAGTAGAAATTTTTGACCATCCTCCATACAGTCCTGACCTAAGCCCTAACGATTTCTTTATATTTCCTACAATTAAGAAAAGTCTTCGTGGTCAAAGGTTCCAGTCCGGTGACGAAGCAGTCGACGCTTTCAAGTCAGCCATTTTGAACATCTTAGAGTTTAATAGTTTAGAATTTATCTTTAGAGTGGAATAAATGTTATAATAACTGGTTTGAGCGAATGGAAAAGTGTTTTAAGCTACGTGGTGAATACTTTGAAAAACAATAAAAAGTACTATAAGGTTCTAGTTGTGTTTTTTTCTTTAAACGACAAAACTTAAAAGGCATGCCTCGTAACCAATCAATAAGCAATATCAAATAATCCTTTAGCAAGCCACATTAGTCAAATTATCAACCGCAATCGTATACGACAGATAACCAGCCAATTAAGAAATACCTTTAGCAAGTAAAATCAGTGATACATTCAATCGTAAGCGTAACCATATAGGCTATCAATACGGAAGTGTAGAAAGAAATGATAAGCTATACAGTGTGCATTATGAATACATGACAATATTTTATAACCCCTCACCCCTCTCCCCCCCCCCCCTCCTCAACGTATTCTCATTGTATCACTGTTTCATAAGCCAACTCTCGCTTGACCGATTTCTTAAATTTCTTATGACATATTTTATACCCCCTCCCCCTCTCTCTCTCCCCCCTCCTCTTCGTATTCTCATTGTATTATCACTGGTTCATAAATATTAGTATTAAAAACTCGATATTAGATTGAGCCAACTCACGCTTGACCGATTTCTTAAATTTCTTAATTTTTTGTTAATCTACATATAACACACGACCTGTGTGCCAAATTTCATAACGCTAGGACAATTGGAAGTGGTCTAAAGGTTTTGATTACCGGTCAGTAAGTCAGTGCCAAAATTAGCTATATTCACAGGGCCATATTTCAGGATCTACTGAAGCTATATCTATGAAATTTGGCGTACTGCTTGAGTACCAGTATATAATTACGTACGTAAAGTTTTATCTCTGTACTTGCAATAGGCACTGAGCTACAGGGGGGTCAAAAGTGAGTCGAAACGGTTCGTGTAAATAGTGCACGGCATGCGCGCGGCCTGTTGCTGGAACTTGGCCTGCGCACGGCCGTGCGCTTAGATGTCGTTGATTGTACTTGGGCAACTAACGAAACCGTCGCTGATCTATAAATTCATCACAAAATTCATTGCTGACACTACACTATATATCTGCGGGGGTAGACGTGGCGATAGAGCAATCGACTACTAAGTTAGAGGTAGCGGTGTATATTTTCATTGGGCTACGTGTTTCTATTTATTTACATAACACATAACATAACTTCACGCCTGTATCCCCGAAGGGGTAGGCAGAGGTGTGTTACACACCCACGATTCGCCAGTTATGTTGAGGTCCCAATGCAATAGGGGGCGAGCCTATTGCCATCTACCGGGCACATTATTAAGCGAGCGATAATTATCATTTATTAATGCACACATAACTACGAAAAGTCAGAGGTGAGTGCCCGGGCAACTAGGGATCGAACTCGAGACCTCGTCTCAGCAGTCCGTTACGTATGCCACTGGGCTATCGCCGCTCATTTCATATCTATTTATTTACAAATAATATAACTACTTATATGAGTATATTTAACTCAAATAAGTAGGTACTCAAAAATAGGTACTCAAAGACATTTTTATTTGGAAATACACAATACAATCTAGGTAAGCTATGCTTAATTCAGATCTAGTCTAGACAGCGCTGTATGGTGCATTCTAGAATATTATTGTTATACAAGCTTGAGTATTTGATCATTATAAATGTTACTTACGGAAGTAATCATTATTCAAATCTAAAATGTGTTCCTATTAGCCATTACCAAAGGCGACCGGAATAGCACAATTTACTTTAATCTATGATTGCTGTAACCATTAGCAGTAGCGCAGTATTAGCAGTAAGCAAGGGATGCGGCACATTATGGGTGTCATTTTTATCAGAAATACTGTTTATGTAACTGGTGACAACCGAAAATGGTCAAGCACCTAGTCTTCTAAATAACTCACGTGAAGTGATACCTACCATCACTGAACTATTAGTAGCTACTTTTGGTATTTGTGTATAATAAACTATTTTTGAAAGCAAATACAAGCTGTGTCAAATGCAAGATTCATGGAATAATAATTTAATGCTAAAATGTCACATCTGTTAGCGTAATAAACCTGATGGAACAATCATATTTTAAGACGGGCATTAGGTAAAGTTAGGCTCGTGACGTATAGTTGGATATCTCGACGCTGAAACGGCTAACTCACGTCGGGATGCGAGCTCCACGACGTGACCGCTGCGCCTTGATAGCGGAGCCCGCAGCCCGCCGCCTGCCGCCTCGCCTTTATTAATCATCTGAAGAGGCTTTGTCTCCACGACACGCTATTACAATACCAGCGATGGAGCCCGCCTGTAAATCACGCCAAATTAATGACTTTTCCTTCTTAATTAATGTAACTTTACCTACAACCTAGAACGTTCTACGCAACTTCGGGAGTATTAAAACGTGTTTGAATCTTCTAAAAATGGCTCGATAGTCGATCGCGGGTACAATGGAGTGAAGTAATTACACAGGGGCCTCTCGAAAGCGCCGTTATCGGCACATAAACAGTCTATTAGTGGGATATCGACACATCTAGAGTTACAGGCAAGCGTTAAAGGTTGCGATACGACCGAAAACAACATATAGAACATTAAACTAAGAATCTGGGGCAGGTTAAAACAGAGAGAGTTCCAAACCGGTCACGGCCTTGAATCACAGCCAAATCGTGGCCGTAGTGGCACGGCCGCGGCGCCGGTGAGCTCTCACGGCCTGCAAACGATTTATGGGACAGCTGCATTGTTGGTCAACAGTCGCACTTCAGCTTCAGGCCGGCCTGCCACTCTACAAGTCTTTTAACAGATGAGGCAATCTTATCTGGCATTTCTTTCTCTTAACCTCTAGCTAAAACATATTAATTTCCCAATCCCATCCATCCAGATGTCCAATATAGTTTACTTTGTTGGATATGATTCTGTGGATCAGAGATTAACGAAATAGATTAGCTATCGATACAAATCTCGTATAATATCTAGTATTTAATTATCTTTCGGTGTGATATCTTCATTATAAGTAATAACGCAATATCTACACCCTATGATCGGAGATCAATTCAGAATGGGCCACGTTTAAACATGTTAGTGAGTGTCTCTCTCACTGCTGTGTCCAGTCTATTGATCGAACTTAAAATAACACCGTCGTGCACCCTTATATTCAAATTAATTCTTTATATAGCAACCTACCTACCTATATAGTAACAGAACTAATAAAGGTATTCAAGTTATTATGTAAGTAGTACGTACTAGATAGATATTGCGACTACGTCCGCGTGGAATTTAGTTTCAATTTAACAGTTGATAAATTTTTGCAGTAGCTTTCCAACAATAGATTACTGCCTAGACCGCTCCGCCATTCCTTCGTAGATAATAATAATACTAACGATGATGACAAGGACGGTGACGATGACGATGATGATAATACTATAGGAAGGGAACTTCACTTTCGTTCCTGACCAAGGTTCACCGACCGCACCCGTTACATATTTTTTTGTTTCAACTATAGAATTATTCGTGACGGCTTTAGTCTTTCGGCCTTCAGCACTAGAAATGATGAAATGCTATGTAACATACAGAACTTTTTGAAGTTAGGCACAGCAGTACTTTTTTCGTCTTGCGGAAATCCCTTGGGGTGGTTATGTCGGATTCGAACCGACTAAAGCTGTCCCGAACAAACAAACAGACAGTCATAAAAAAACTAGTAATTTACTCTCGAGAGAAGATTGCAATTAGTTTCAAGTGTAAGGCCCCAGATGGTAGTCGCCTCGTAAGATCCAAGATACACGAATCCGTAAAGAAAGGAGAAATAGGCGTTGGATGAAACTGGTATGAACTGGGATTGGCGCTAATGAACATGATACACGCTGCATCAGACGCGCTGGATTCATTATTGCATAGGTAACGCTGCCCGGGACATCGAGTGTGGGGGAGCAAGAAGTAAAAAATAAAAGTACGGAAGTTGTTCAAAAAGAAATCAAATAAATAAGCATCTACTGTCGCATTCACTCAACTTACTTCCATATTTAACCAATGAAGGTATGTAAATATATATCCAGGCCTCACACTCTATGTAGCTCTCTGAGAACAAAATGTGCTAAGTATATTTCCCACCGAGGCGGTAATGTAATGTTAAACGCCTGAGAAATCCGCACCTGCACAATATATTATCAAATGTTATCTGTGCAAGTGCGATCAGATTAATGTCGAGGGAGGCTACGGGCGAGGTGAGCATAGCTTGCGAGCGGGGAGCCAATGCCTGTCCATGGTGCATTCCGCACGATCTAGACAAATAACTCGACGCGCCCCTGCCCGTACCCAGAGCTGCTCCTTCCGGCGGCCATATAGCTCGCTGCACGTACATTGCCATTTCGCTACGAAACAGCGCGTTCACTCACTGAAACTAACATCCTTGTACGTGGAAAATTTCAGTTCGTTACCTGTAAGTATCAAAACTTATAGTTCAGTAGCGGCTATCACGTCCGCAGTCGTCGGAATGGTTACGTGACGTCACGAACACACCACTGCTGGCACGAACCCCACACCTTCTTGGTTTTTACAAATACTATAAGCACAGTAATGTTAACCAGACGAAAATATCACAGCGTTTTATTACAACCTCTAATTCTCTGTTCAAATGTGTTCTGTTCCAACTGGATGATGGACTTTTATTTACCTTTTATTTAGCTTTATGTACAGTTAGCAGTAGGTAATAAAATAAAACCAATCATAAGTCATAACACCATAATGGTATAAGCATTGACTACTTATCATTGTCGTACCAATTGGCTCGGGAGTCGGGACTCTTCTCATGCTGCGAGGTTCTGCAGTTGGTGGATTCAGATTTCTTTCAGTATAAAATCAACTTAATTACCGAAGTCAGAGGTACACTCATCTTTTATGTACCTACATAAGTAGGTATCTGCTAGAAGTATATTGTGGTAATTGCTGTCTTTTGGTAAGTATTAGGTAAGTATGAAATACGAAAGCTTAACATAAAACTTCAAGGTGCATTATCCAATCCGCTTGTTTTCACGCAACGTGAAATAATGTAGAAATTGTGTGGTACAGGTTGTATAATTGTGTGGTACACCTGTGTGCAATAACAGCACGTCCAAAATAAAACTCGAATAACTCTGTCGGAACCGAGGCTCTACCTCGGTACCTATTTCTAGAGCACTACACAAACACTTGGACCGTTAGTTTAACGAGGAGTAACATTAAATATGTAACAGCTCTTCTGAAAGTTAACGACAAGATAGCTTGGTATATATTATAGGGATGCAAAGATATCCCGAATGAAACAATGGATCAATAAAGTTGGGTTTACATTGAGCTCTCTCGTTGAGTGCCCGCAACGTACGTTCATCGCCAAGTTTATAAGCGAATAAACGTCAGCATGGAACGGTGTAGCGCGTAAAGATTGCGCTCAATTCGTTCCAGTTAACAGTCGGCTTGTACCGCGTCATCGGATAAAATGGCACAGAGTAATTAGGGTTGCCACTCTAAAAATATAGCTAAGCACATTCCGCTAGCGCGATGTTCGACAACTTTGACGTCGTTTTGTAACTGCTCAATTTATTTCACCCCTTGACCGCTTCATAGGGTTCTATGAGAAAGCTTTTATTGAGTCGTAATCATTACCCACAACTGTTACAGTATTTATTTTTATGTTGGACCTGCGGGTCGAATTGGATTTATATAGAAAATGGGTGCCTAGTTTATATTTTTGTAGTTTCTAGATTCTCGTTTTATCTAAATCTCGCGTGATTAAAGAGAATAGAATTAGATTGTCGTCATTCAAAGATGCATTGGTATAAATGTATTTAGGTACGTGCCTGTAGTGCGAGGGATATGCTCTATGGGCAACCTTACACCCCGGCGTCGGAAGACCCAAGACGGCGTGCGGTTTTAGTCGGTTCAAGCCCGACATAACCGCCCCCGCTGGCACGCGGGGGGGTATCCGAAGGGATTTCCGCACGATAAAATAATAAAAAAAAAGGTACGTGCCTGTAGTGTCCAGACAGATGGTCTATGACATACTTATACACGCACTCACTTTAACATACACAATAATAGGCTAGATACCATCGTCGGCACCGATGGGGTGAAGAGCGAGGGGGTTACATCGGTGCCGATGATGGGGTGGGCGTGTCGGAATCGGACCGACTAAGACCACACGGTGTCCTCCCCATGTGTCCATTGCCGGGCACCCCAGGTAAGCCCTCGAAAGTATAACCCCAGGGTTACCGGCGGAATATGGCCTGGCGGCCTCGCCTGGTGGAAGTCAAATGTATCTGATATAAATCTCTTTCACTGCAATGACTTTTAGAATCAAACTTTTGTTAAAAGTTTTATGAAATTTGTATCCAAGAGCGTTGAGAGCGACGGATACGGCTAGGGTTACCCCGCATGTATATATAAGACCATCTGTTTTACGAGTTTCGGTCTAAATCTACCCGAGTTCCTGGAAACTTCCTTCCAAAGATATACCCAGGGTCTCTAGTAAAAGGTTCTTGTGATGAAACACCGTGCAGTTTTATTCGGTACGATTCTGACATAGCCACTTCACCATACCCGTTGGGTGTTTCCACAGGTCCAAACATGAAAGCTTACCTCCTTCCCTGGCTGCGCGGGCCGTGACGTGTGCAAGCGAAAATTCTTAACATTTTGCACATAACGTAAGTGGCATATGCGACCAAAGAGTAACCTGGGTCGAGCCACTTACAAATAAACATGTAAATCTGCACAGCTCCTTATATTGTACAGTATTGATAAGTCCCATATCCAGTCGTACCTCATAGAAGTTGAACATTAGTTAGAACTGGAAGCAGGACTAGAAACCTACCTTTTTTTTTTTTTTTTTTTTCGTGCGGAAATCCCTTCGGATACCGCCCCCGCTGGAGAGCGGGGGTCTCCAGCGGGGGCGGTTTTGTCGGGCTTGCACCGACTAAAACCGCACGCCGTCTCGGGTCTTAAGACGCCGGGGTGTAAGGTTACCCATAGAGCATATCCCTCGCACCCCGACTGACCCTGGGCCATCTCCGGTTTCGAGATGGCCCCCTTACTTGCTCTCCACTGTGCCATCTGCTAATCAGAGGGACACGTGGAAAGCTTCCGAACAGCCCTCAACAGGGCCGTCCTCGCCTCGGTCGGAGTTGGCCGTAGGCGGCAGCGTCTCTCCCGCCCTAGGAGAGAGGCGCTGCCGTCTCCGTTGCCCAGGGTTCACCGCGTGGAGGTCCCCAACCAAGCACCGCATACATAGGGTACCTACATTCCGTTTACTTTTATATATGGACAGGGAGACTACACGAACTGTACCACTGTTCCTTTTTTTTACAAGAATGCACACAGTCCCTCATTGAATTGGAACAATTTTGCTATAATATACTGATATTATCGCCGTTAGCAACGCGGAAAAAGATTGTGGTTAAACCTAATAGTACAAAGACGATCAACAGCTGGTGCTTTTGCGACCTGACATGTGTTCGGTTTTAAGATCAGGTAAATAACCGAATCTACAATAGCTTGTATCGTATTATGAACATCATGTAGGTATTGAATGCGCTATGCCACTGTACCGGGCCCTACATTTTACAGTACGACCGGAACGGTTTGTAGTCGCCAAATCGGATGTCGACTTCAGCAAGTCAGTTTTTTTTGTTAATCGTCTTTGTAGTAAACCACAAACTTTTTCCAAATACCAATGACGGCGATAATACCTGTATATTATAGCAAAATTTTTCACGTAAATCGCGTCCAAATCAATGAGAGACTGTGCATTCTTATTGTTATCGGATACGGTTACGCAAGATGTGCCGTGTGAACACAACATTCGGTTTCCAGATCCGATGAAAATAAGATTCGGCGTAGGTAATATGACTCCGTGTGAACGTAGCATTAGACGTACGTACGGTATTTGTGTAGGTACCACGACATTTGCAATGAACGACTGTGCAAACAGCGGTTTATTCGTCGCGGTTGGTACACGCACTGTTTACTCACGGCTTCATTACAACGCTCTCTGTGGGGGAAAACAATCGCACGCTGGCTGTGATTTCAAAACATATAACAAATGAAAAGTTTAGTTTACCTTTTCATCTTTGTTGGCGGTAATGTTGTGTACCTACCAATATGAAAAGGTGAAACCCGGGAGTGTTGATATACCTAAGTAGCTATAAAATGCTCATTAATTTCAAACAAAATTTGGGTGCCAAAAAATACAAAAGAGCTAAAGCATTTTGAAGCTTTAGTAGCTTAGTGGTTAAGGAGTCGACCCTACGATCGAGAGGTCCCGGGTTTCGAATCCTGGCCATTACACTCCTAACACAAGCAATTTAGCTTAGCTGGAGGGGTTAGGGGGTATATTAGCAATTTCGGTTACTAATATTCTTTAAAAAAAAAGCTAAAAGTAAATAAGAAAGATATAATCATAAAGATACAGACGAACATAGAACCTTCTCCTTTTTGAAGTCGCTTAAAAATGTCTATAAATATTTTCTTCTGATATTTGCTCCGTAGTACTACTAACACCTAAAAACTAACTAACCGAAATGTATCCGAGTGGGATCCGCCCCGACATTTCTCTTCTATTACGATATTGGCACTTTTTCCTTTGGTGACAAGCC
The DNA here is from genome assembly GCA_946251805.1 of Cybosia mesomella. Taxonomy (NCBI): domain Eukaryota; kingdom Metazoa; phylum Arthropoda; class Insecta; order Lepidoptera; family Erebidae; genus Cybosia; species Cybosia mesomella. Next base: position 36,585,401 of record OX276396.1, on the reverse strand, counting down.
GATTCAGGCTCGGGCCAAGCATTAAGAGCGCCTGTGGGAAACTGAATGAGCGCCTTTTCGGGTCTGTTCTTTGTAAATACGCTCCCAACATCACTTACATTACTTAAATACATATACGATTATTATTTTAACTTTTTCACTAGTTTTTGTGGCTTTATACTTTAACAAGACTAAAAGACACCAGAAGACAGATTAAGAATTTTACAAAATTTACCAGTTGTTGTCTGAACTCCAACGGACGCACAAATATTTACAGTTTTGTATACTTAATGGATAAAAACCGGCCAAGTGCGAGTCGGATGACACACGACACGACACGAAGCCTTCCGTGCCATTATCTATAAAAACGGCAAAAAAAACATGTCTGCTGTATAGGAGCCCTCGTAAATATTTGTTTTATTTTAATTTAATTATTTATGTATAAAGTATGTAAATATTTTAACTAAATATTCACAGAATATTTCGTCTACCAGTCGCCGTTATCAATATCAAGCAAAAACGAGCAAAACAAAAATCACACTTAACCATACCAGATACAGATAATGTACTTAATGCTAAAAAATACTTTGGTAGGTCCTGGCTACCAGTTATCACACGACTATCCTCATTATACTAGGGCACCCTAAAATGACTCCAACTAATTGAGAACCTCTTCCTTTTATTGAAGTCGGTTAAAAGCGGATATATAAGCAGTGTGCAATGGACAATTTAATCACAACAATACTGTCAACAATCACTGTCTACTGTTTTTATTTTACACAGGTAATAAGAAGAAGCGTGCCATTGGGACTGAGGAAAGACAGAATATCAAAAAGACAAGCTAGCTTTAAGATGAGATTATTTAAGCATTGTGTGTATGAAGTCACCAACACCAGAAGTACAGGAATTTCGTTGTAAAGAGAAAAGAGTAAAGAAATGCTTGTGGCTGTTCTCACTTAGACAATAATTGTTTGAAAATGCATTATTTTATGAAATTCTTGCTTTCAAGCGGTAATAGGCTGCAAGGTATAACAATATTATGTAATCTGTGGTATAACATTTAGAATAATAAATGATACGAGTACCGAATGAAATCTCCTTTGTGCGTTCGAATACCCGCTGTCACCCTACGTTCGCGGCGCCCCGCCGCCGCCGCCGCCGGCAGGATTACAAACCTACCTATTTAATACTTAAATTCATCATTTATAGATATTTTTATATAATATTTCTAAACTTTTCAGTCAGTCGTATTGGGGATTTTAGGCCGTTGAGCCCCAGAGCCGCATTTCCACGAAACGGGTGCTAGTGCTGGCATTTTTTTTTATTACGTAAGGAAATCCCTTCGGGGATTATATATATAACCACCCCCGCCGGCCAGCGGGGGTGGTTATGTCGTGTATCGACTAAAACCGCACGGTGTCCTCCCCAAGTGTCCGTTGCCGGGCACCCCGGCTAGTGCTGGCATCGCGTAAATGGCTCCTATGTACCTATGTCATAACCCAAAAAAAGCGGCCAAGTGCGAGTCGGACTCGCCCATTAAGGGTTCCGTAGCAGCAAGTAACATAATAATGTTCTTTTTTTTATTTTATTTTTATTTGAGTTGATTGAATGAAAGGTGAATTGCGGTTTACGATTTATGACGTATTAAAAAAACTACTTACAAGATCTCGTTCAAACCAATTTTCGTTGGAAGTTTACATGGTAATGTACGTCATATTTTTTTTTAGTTTTATCATTCTCTTATTTTAGAAGTTACAGGGGGGACACACATTTTACAACTTTACAAATGTCTCTCGCGCAAACTATTCAGTTTAGAAAAAAATGATATTAGAAACCTCAATATCATTTTTGTAGACCTATCCATAGATACCACACACGGGTTTGATGAAAAAAAAATGTTGGAGTTTCGGTTCTAAGTATGGGGACCCCCAAAATTTATTGTTGTTTTTCTATTTTTGTGTGAAAATCTTAATGCGGTTCATAGAATTCATCTACTTACTAAGTTTCAACAGCATAGATCTTATAGTTTAGGAAAAAAGTGGCTGTGACATACGGACGGACAGACTGACAGAAATGACGAATCTATAAGGGTTCCGTTTTTTGCCATTTGGCAACGGGACCCTAAAAATGGACGATCCGACTATGTATTTCTGCGAAGCCTTGACCCGGTGCGAGAGCGGTCCGTATCATTGCGGGTACAGTAACGCCGTCCGCACCACACCGCTACGCACAGCTTTGAGTGGATTACTTACTCACCCACTCATCGCGAGATAATTTAGATGCAAATCAGATATGGCGTAGATTTTGTAACTTAATTAAGGATTCTTTTTGACAGGACAACGGTTCCATCAAAAAGTTTTGAAAATGTATTAAAATCATTGCAATCATTGCAAGAATGTTAAGAATACGAGTATTATAAGTATTATAACCTATTCGACAAAAGTGACTTAAATTGGTAGAAAAATAGACAGCACCTTATAAAAGTTCTGACTGTCATAACTTTGGAATATTTTAAATATCTGATAAAAGCAGTAGGTAAAAGGTCCGCGGGTGCGGCGTGCGGGAGGAGGGCGCAGGCGCGACCGACTTGTTATCGCTATAGAACTTGATAATCTAATTTTTGTTATGCCGTGGAACATAACCCTTGCATTAATTAGTCAAGTCGGGACAATACTCCTCTTCAATTTTCGCTCTCATTCCTTGAATTTTACTTCTCCAACAGGAATAAACAACAACAAAGTCAGTTGTACTACCACAAAAATAATGATTTTATGCAAGGATTGTGTTGATTTCAAAAGCTTGTATCGCGCAAAGTCTTTTCTCTGTGTTATAATTGAGCGACAAGCTTTTGAACTCAGCGCAATCCGTATATAAAATTATTATTTTCGCTTTAGTACAACTATTAGAATAATATTATGTAATCTGTGGTACAACTGACTGTTTTTAAGTAAAAGCTTGTTTTTTTAAAAGTTGTTTTTATTTATTTTATTTTTAACTGTTTAGTTTTGGTAATGTAATGTAATGTAGCACCACCAAGACCAGCCAAAGAAGCTCAACACGACGACTCTATCTTGTTTTGTTCCAGACCACCTACGGTCTCCATCTTCAGACCTTGGACATCATGTAGCACCAGAATTTTTACCAAAACAAGGCATATGAGCCAAAACTCTATAAGTTTATGTTGTTTAGTTTGGAAGTTTCTTTAGCCACCTTTCTACTCCATCATCAGACAATGAATACATGAAAAACCATAGAGTTTGTCAAGACAAAACTAATGAGCCCAAACTCGATGGCCTTTTCTTGTTTAATTTCGGGCCAGCCAAATTAATCAGATCAGCTCCATGTTACTATATTAATGCCATTTTGAACGAGTTTACAGTAAATTAAGGCAATTGCCAGCCAATATCTCGATACTGAAAAACCGCATGAAGAATATACTTTATCACGCCCTCACAGAATCCCAAATACAATACGGTCCTAGTAGTTACGTTCGAACCTATAAAACTAATCTAACGACCTCTGTGGCGTAGCGGTCGTGCGATTGACTGCTAAGTCAGAGGTCGCGTGTTCGATTCCCGCTCAGTGCAAATATGTGTATTTGCATTGGTCTGGACCTTTCTATGTATAATATGTATTTATTTACAAAAAAAAAAGTATTTAAGTATGTTTATCCGCATTCTAGAACCCATATAACAAGCTCTGCTTAGTTAGGGTCTAGATGGCGTTGAGTAATTTGTCCTAGAATATTTAGTTTAAACAAGTTGAATTCCTGAGACGAGCTCAGCCGAATACAAGGGATTTTCGATTTTGCGTTTTTTTTTTTGCGATTTTTTGCGATTTTTTCTTTATCTTGCAATGGTTCAACCCAGCACGAATCTATTACCGCAAACAGCAACTCGATAGCTCATCTCCTTCATACCCAAAACCGTGACAGAAAATTGGCAACGACGACGTCGACGACAACTCGATAGCAATAGGGCTTTTCTAAAGAAAATCCCTAAAAAATGCTATATGTACACTTCAACATAGAATTTTAAAAACAATAGTTTCTAATAACATAAATAACCCATATTATGACAATGAAATCGGTCTCTTGAAGCACTGTCAAATTCTGCCAATCCACACTTAAGTCCGTTTTTCAATACTAAAAGAACAATCTATATTCTATACATATAATAAAATCGTAACGAGGTGAAAACTGTACATTGAATACTTTTTCTAGGAACGATACCGAAGCCAAAACTGTGATTTTTAGAATTTTTGCCTGTTTGTCTGCTTTTATTATTAATGTCCGAGCATCACTTGAAAACCGCTGAACAGATTCAGCTAAAATTTATATGAAATGTATATTCTTATGGGGTATATCATCACGCTATTATAAGTGTGATAGGAGCAGCAGGGTAAAATCTTTTTTTTTTTATATTTAGGACACGTCAATTTGACTTCACCTCGCCTGATGGTAAGCTGAAGGTAAAGTCTCAGGAAAGAGGGTCACCATTACATACACGTACCATATTAACAATGGTGGCACACAGCTTGACGGCCTAATCAGTAGAGGATTGTCGTCGCAGCCGGTGACACCCACCGGTCCCACTAGTGCTGCGACCACAATCCCCCTGCCCGGCTATGCACTTGCTGACCCCTGAACGCAATCAAACCGAAATTGGATTACTATGGAGGGTTTTTCGCAATCGTGCACGGTGGTACCCACCCGGCCGAATTTTGTGACAAATTTGTGTCGTCAAATTTCTACCACCAGGAAGTATAAGTATCTAAAGTAGATACTAGTATTTACTAGTATTATACGACATTTTGAGCGCGTTTTATTGAGCCGAGCGAAGCGAAGCTCTTATACGTGGCTAAGCCGTTTGGTCGAGACTGTACTCCTCCGGAACCACAATACCGATCTTGACCAAATTTGCCATGGTTATAGTGTCTACACCGCTGAGTGTTTAGAGGGTTCAACTGTTCAAATACAATGTACCATTGAGGAATAATCATCGAAAAACAGTTTCAGCAGCGCGGCCTTAGCTATGCGCGCGACCGTAGTAAGATGCCTTATTTTCCAAGTAAGAGTCCTGCTGGCTCAGCTCAATTTATTTCAGTCGCACCCTGCACTGAATTCCTAGTATATTGTTACGTGCGCGGGGTATAAATTAAATGCCGTTTACACAACAAAGAGGTTTATTCGCTCACCACAAACTAGACAACTAAATAACTAGCACACACAGTACTCTTCAACAGTTCCAGTCGCTCAGCAGTTCACAGTAGTCCACAGTAGTTCCTTAAGTCGCAGGTATAACTCTCTTGAATCGCTTCGGTAAGATGTGTTCGCTTTCGCTTCCGAAAATTAACTGACTCGTGTCCGGTGAGTCATCACTGCGTCCCCTAAGGGGCGCGTGGGAGCAGTGGCTGGGGCTTGTCCCCATCTCTGCGGCTGCTGTCGCGGTGCCTGAAGACGCAACGGTCCTGCTGGGGCCGGGGGTTTGAGGTCCCCTTTGGCTTGTGACGCCGGTAGGCCGCTAGACTTCACGCCGCCCGGCGGTCAACCCGAGCCGGGTGAGATCACTGGTTACCCAGTGAAGGCCCAGCTCCGAGTGACCAGCGACAGGGCGGCGGCTTCCTGCGACCTCCGGCGTCCGTATGTCTTCTACTCCTCTTCCTCACGGGCGGGCGTCCGGCAGGCGCCCCGCCAGGCTCTCCAGTGTGACGCCGATACATTTGAGTATCGACGCCGCGAGGTCGTCATGATTGAAGTCGGCCAGCGTCAGCTCCGCGATGAGATCCTGCGCTGCCGCCATGCTGGTCGCTGGGGCGTCCGCTGCCGTGGCCGTCTGCGTGCGCTTCGCCTTCCTCGGCGTGGGATCGGTCTGGCTCGCCTGGCTGGCCGTTTCCACCAGCTGCAAGGCGGGCTGCGGTGGGGTGGGTGGCGTGTCTTTCGACGTGGGTGCTGCCGGTGCGGCGGCCTCCTCCTCCGTCGTAGGCGTCTTGCGGGACCTTCTGCCCCGTCTGCGGCGGCGTCTTCCTCCTGCGGAAGAGGCTGCGGGGTTTGCCCCTCGGGTAGAGGGCGCGTTCGCCTCCGCCATGAGAGACGCACCTTGCCACTCCCCGAGAGGCTGTGAGTTCACCGGTGCGGGCCGGTGCGGTCCGCCGGTGACGGCACCTGTGCCCGCCTTCCTGTTCCGGGCCTCCCGTCGGAAGACGGGGCACCGGAAGTGGTTGGCGGGGTGTTCGCCCTTGCAGTTGGCGCAGGTGGCGGGTTGCTTGACTCGTGTCGATCGCCGGGCGTCCTTTTATAGCTCCTAATAAGCGGGGTAGAATATTCCGGAACCATTTAGAGATTAGAGATGTAGGTATTTACTGGAGCGTTCGAGAAAACAAATACCTACACTGTCATGCCGACGACAGAGGTGAATGCCCTTGTTATCGCGATTTGTAGGTAAGTAGGTATAGGTATTTGAAGTACTTTGTGATTTTGTATTTACTTTTGTAGATTTTTCTTCACTGTTCGGTAGAATACTTCGACACTAACAATGCGTTTTAATTTCCAGAAGATTCGATCAGTAGTTTCCCAGATATCGACGATCGTTGTAACAATATTTTGCCATCGTTTTTTGCCTTACTACCCTCAGTACCCGTCCTTTACCTGTCAGTACCTGAGCCGTGCGGAAATCTGTGCCACCATTCCACATTGTGTGCGCTCTGCGAATCAAAGAAACACTTAGAGAAACTTGGAGTACCGTGGGTCATTTCCGCCTCGACAGAACATCCCGGAACACACTCCGGCGTCTGAAGACCCGAGACGGCGTGTTGTTTTAGCCGGTTCAAGCCCGACATAACCCCCCCCCCCCCCCGCTGGCCGGTGAGGGGTTATCCGAGGGGATAACCGCACGAAAAAAAAAAGGGTGCATCACGAGGCAGTTTTCCCGAGGCTGGCAGAAAAGAAGACGCATGTTACAAACAAAACTCAAACATCTTGTTCGCGTTTTGTCTGTCTATACTAATATTGTAAACAGGAAAGATTTATTTGTTTGTAATCAACAAACTCTGAAACTCGGTGCCTCTGAAAACCAGCGCTTTCATGCTATCCGCATGACAGCATCGAGCTGAGAGGCAGCCCGGTTCTGAGCGGATATGGCGTACATCGGCACGCAACAGGTTTATTTCTACAATTACTATTTTTATTCGTTTTTATTACTATTTGTATTATTTGCGTCACTTTTTTATGTTGTATTTTTTATTTTTCTGTTTTTTGTATCTTGTTTAAATTGTGCTATGTAGTTTTACGTGTATCCGAATAGAATTAAAATTATTTCTTTCTTTCTTAAACTGCTAACCTGATTTCAAAGATTCTTTCACCATTAGAATGCTGCATTATCCCTGAGTAACATAGGGTAGGTAGGACTTTGAAACCGCGCGGTGATGCTAGTTAAGTAAAACAAATTTTTAAGTAGAACCACAGATTACATAATATTATTCTGTTGAACTAAGATCCATGAGCAGAAAGCTTGCATATGACCTCGGTAGCTATGAACATAATATCGATGGACTATGTTGAAAGTGGTTTAAGATTCAAACTGCAATGAACCACTTCACGATTCGAGTCTAGTACTAAAGCCCTTGAGAATTTATTAAAAACTAGCTGATGCCCGCGGCTCCGCCCGCGCGGAGGTCGGTTATCGTTTCTTGGTCATATCTCCAGTTCTACTTAACCAATCTAAAGTTAACGTAGCCTAAGTTACTCCTTATTACATCACCTACCTGCCAATTAAAGTCCCGTCAAAATCGGTCCAGCCATTTCAGAGATTAGCTGGCACAAACAGACAGACAGACAGACAGACAGACAGACAGACAAAAATGGTGAAAAATGTTATTTTGGTGTATGTACCGTATATATATTCATATACATGTAGAAAAAAACGGTTATTGCAATGTTACAAACAGACACTACAATTTAATATTATTTTATATGTATAGATGTATAGATAAAAACTAGTAATTCGACCCATCCGCATTCGGTTTACTGCACGTAGTGAACAATGAAAACTTTGCACGAAATTCAATGGCTAGACTTCAACATCGAGCTGAAAAATATTGAATGATTTTATCTTATACGAAGCCATTATTGATTGCATTATTGATACATGTTGCAAAATTTAATTTGAGCCGTCAGAATCCATTTCGCAATTTCAGATTGCAAATTCAAGATCGACAAAGATAAACACATTAATTCAATATCGTTTTGAAGTAATTGTGACAAGCAACTGTGTCCTATGACAATAATTAATGCGCGGGCCCCAGAGACAACATCTACTGCACACATATTATGAAACTTTCTGCATGGAAAATGGAAAGGTATAGAATAGTTATTTTTTGTGATAGGATATTGTATTAAGTAGTATATTTTTTTCTATGTTAAGTACTAAGTACTTATTGAATTAAGTATTGGAGGTAGTTGGTGTCATAGTGTATCTAACACTAATATTCACGGAATATAAAATTAAGAGGAAGTGGCCTGAAACTTCATTAGTATGAAAAATAGTGTCAGCAAACTCACATATCTCTACTATTATAAATGCGAATGTAAGTTTGTTTGTTACGCTTTCACGCAAAAACTACTTAACCGATCATCATGAAACTTTGTACATATACTCTTGAAGGTATTAGAAGTAACATAGGATACTTTAAAAAAAAATGCAATAGTAGGGATTGGTTAAGTAGAACTGGAGATATGACCAAAAAACGATAACCGACCTCCGCGCGGGCGGAGCCGCGGGCATCAGCTAGTATTATAATATTGTCGGAAGTTTACACAAATGTCACACATTGAAATAAAACTATTTTTAACGGATTCTCATCGGGATCCATGTAAAATATAAAATAACATCAAATAAATGCGATAGAATCCGTTAAAAATAGTTTTATCACATATATTATATCACGTCACACATAACAGTGACGTTATAATAATGACGAAGTGGCGATACCACATGTACCCAGCGCTATCTAACAACAGCAAAGCTGAACTTCTTCAGTACCACATGAACCCAGCGCCATCTAGCGACAGTAAGCTGAACTACTAGTCTACTATGTAACTATGTCACAATACTACGTCACGCGCTGAGTACAAAAAAAAACTAAAGTCAACAGTTTACAGTATCAGTCTGGTAGACCGCGGGCGCGGCCCGCAAGGCTCGATCACCTTGCCTGGTGACATCACACCTCGTCTCGTTTCTTAATAACGTTATAATTTACAACAGAAAGCAAGCCTAAAAGTAAATGCCAGTTCTTAGCCAATCGTGTGGTAAAATACGTTGAATATACTCCCAAACAGCATTGTGATACACAAACACACACGTTAGCAGCAACGCACTTCTTGATTTTATATTCCCTCAGAAGAACTATGACAGACACCATCAACCAATCGTGATTAAAACCATATAAAAAATAACAAAAATAACGGAGAATATTATAAAAACAATAAACCCATTCTCTAGTAATAATATTCTATTGAAATCATGATCTACCTATTGCTAAGGTTTACTTAAAAACGCTTGGAATAGGTTCCTAAATTAATAAAATAAACCTCTGTATCTGAGCTTTGAAGGTTTTGGTTACTGTGCTATGAATGAAAATGGAATCATTCCTATGAAAAAGCATTGAAGCAATATAATTATTATAAAATATAGGTAAGTACTTACTTGAGACGGGCAAAAATTACAGAACAAATACCCCCCTTAAATCACTGAAAATACTTAGGTATATAATCATGGCATAACATTTATTTATTTATTTCAAAATTAACTATCATTACAGGTTATTATGGACCTAATGCGATAGCGTGGTTAAGTTGTTGCAATATCTATTATGCATACACAACAAAATAACAAATGAGGATGAGACTATACTTAATATAATGAAATATTTACTCATAAAATTCTATAAAATCTGCAATATAAATAAGACTTAAAGGTGGGACCACATGCATTTAGACGCTACGTTTCCTTTCCAACCTTTTCAAAACTCCCGCCGCGTTAAGGTTCCAAGTGGCAAAAACCAATGTCACACACACAACATGGCTGCTTAAAAAGTGAGCGCCATTAGGAATGTCAACCGCAAAAGATAAATTACATCGAAGATTATTTATTATTATGTACCTTAATATTAGATACTTATATAAAGTGTGAAAATAATTTAAACAAAATGCCATAAAGAGATTACAGTAGCCAATTCAGTAAAAACTTGCATACTATACTTAATACTCAGATCATTATGTCCATAAATCTTATTTTTCCCTCGAAAGAAAATATGATTAATTTAATTAGGTATTCGAAAAATTAAAAGCTCCACAAAACAAAAAATACAAGCAGTTTGTCTATGAAAAAACCAGAGTAAAAACGATTGGCCAACATTAAGAAAAGAACATTTATAACCTAGAAATTAGAAAATATTATCTAAGAAACAATTCAAAACAGAAGCGAAAATTACTTTTAAAAGTTTTATCGTTTAAATGCTGGTCAATAAACATACACTTGTAATGGTTCATTGAACAGTAACGTGGTAATGTGAATTGCAGTTTACCTTGACGTTTATTTTCGCGGTAGACAAGTGCTATTTCTTTTAGTGAAACGTATGGAATTCTGTTGACGTTTACAATTTTATATGAAATTCTAAATGAACCGATAAAATAAAGTGCCTAAGTTTGTTGTAAAGCCTCAACTTTGGTGAGTGTTACAAATATCAGTGTTATTGTTGTAGGTGAAAGGCTAGATAATCACTTCCGTTAAGACAGGAAAGGGAAGTGTGTGTTATGGCGGTCGAAGGCATGGTTCAGCAATGAGCTCGACATCCTTATCCTGTTACATATCGATCAATAAATTGTGATTTCAAACCGCGAATTGAAATGTTCGATTTATTTCTCGCTTGTATACTGAAGATAATCAATGAGTTGCCGAATGTTTTGTCAACAATGAGTCAGAGAAACTGCTTCTTTATGCAAACATCAAATGATAGAGATAGGTATTGTAGTAACTACAAAAAATATTTGAACACTATGGAACACTAAGTATACTTACTAGTTTTACTTTTAAGTATTTTCTCATTTCTTTCTCTACAATATTATCTACACAACCTATACTCTTGAGTGTTTTCTTAAATGTTATTGTATACATTTTCTGCTATTAATTATTCATATTTACTCTGGCCTACACAGAAATAAATCTGTTATATTTATATTAGATGCTTGTCAACAAGTTCAATGTTGGCACACAAATCTTTCAGATATTTGGAGTGATTATTATCAACACTACAGGTATATATAAAAATTTACCAGAACAGTTTCTAGTTTTATCATATACTCTAAAAGCAAACTTTTTTAATAAACAATTATATTTATTCACACTTCTAATGGACTGGTCATTGTAAGGATAAAATTTAGTGGGGTCAATGAAAAAAACATGACTTTTAGATTTGGAAGTAATTTGTAGTAGCTATAAAAATAAAATATATATTTATTTATTTCTATATATAACTTGGCACTTTTATATTATTTGTAAGTTGCGATACAAGAGATATATAATACCAGGAGTATTAATGGTGTGAATGTTGCAGATGAAGCACTATGACATCAGATCTTTGCACTGATGATGTAGTGGTGCGCATTACAACACCGCAAATCATATCGGTGAGTTCTGCTACCTATTATCATATATGACTTACAGTTGTACAATGCTAATTTTAATAATCTTGAAATAAAAGGTTACTTACTGAATGATACTTTGAAAAATTGGCACGCAGAAATTCTGTGAAACATATGGGACACTATTTATTCTTATTAACTACATGTTACAGGACACGAGTACCTTCGGGGCCCAAGTGAACCTTACCTGTCAGTCAGTGCACCCATTAAACAATAGACTAGCGCAGGCTTTCCTTTAAGGATGGGAGGTCAGATGGTAGTGACTCTCGTAGAAGTTAACTGCCCAATCAAAAATAAAAAGTGTACCCTGGCCTGGGCACCAAAGTGCAAACTTCAGAATGATGCAATTGTGAAATCGCTAGGAGGAGGATGATGAACTAAATGCTCAGTTATGAAGTTTGTTTAGCGCTAATGTTGCAAATAACTAACTTAACAACTTACCAGTTGTTAAGTTAGTTATTAACTAAGAACTGGTAGTTGCTGGTCACCTACCGGTGACCAGCAACTACCAGTTCTAGATTAATAGCTGATTTATTTGTCTACCTATTCTGTGTAATAGTCCTAAATAACAATGCGTTCCGTTTTCTACAGTTAGATCATTCTGACCATATCCACTCTTTAGTGTCCTCGACCATGGCATGACCACTAATATCTTTTGATGTATGTGTCCATGAACACCACAACAGAAAAGAGTCACTAACAATGCAATCAGAACATGTACTCGAATATAGTGAGTGGCAAACTTCGTGGGAATGTACTCTAGCTGCGTCTCCTTGGTAGCCGCGCGCGCCAATCCACCATATATAATTTTATACTAATCACGGGCTCGAAGGTGTACCCGGGGCTAATGAAGGGCAACCCGTGTGTGGCAGTCGGAGGCGCTGGTGGCGGCGCCGGGCGCGGCGGGCGGCGCGGGCGCGCGCGTGGCGGCGTCGTCGGCCGCCGTGGAGCTGGGCCGGCGCCTGCTGCTGGCGGCGCGCGCCGGCGACACGCCGCAGGTGCTGGCGCTCATGGCCGAGGGCGCGCCCTTCACCACCGACTGGGTACGTACCGCCGCCGCGGGGCTGGGCCGGCGCCTGCTGCTGGCGGCGCGCGCCGGCGACACGCCGCAGGTGCTGGCGCTCATGGCCGAGGGCGCGCCCTTCACCACCGACTGGGTACGTACTGCCGCCGCGGGGCTGGGCCGGCGCCTGCTGCTGGCGGCGCGCGCCGGCGACACGCCGCAGGTGCTGGCGCTCATGGCCGAGGGCGCGCCCTTCACCACCGACTGGGTACGTACCGCCGCCGCGGGGCTGGGCCGGCGCCTGCTGCTGGCGGCGCGCGCCGGCGACACGCCGCAGGTGCTGGCGCTCATGGCCGAGGGCGCGCCCTTCACCACCGACTGGGTACGTACTGCCGCCGCGGGGCTGGGCCGGCGCCTGCTGCTGGCGGCGCGCGCCGGCGACACGCCGCAGGTGCTGGCGCTCATGGCCGAGGGCGCGCCCTTCACCACCGACTGGGTACGTACTGCCGCCGCGGGGCTGGGCCGGCGCCTGCTGCTGGCGGCGCGCGCCGGCGACACGCCGCAGGTGCTGGCGCTCATGGCCGAGGGCGCGCCCTTCACCACCGACTGGGTACGTACTGCCGCCGCGGGGCTGGGCCGGCGCCTGCTGCTGGCGGCGCGCGCCGGCGACACGCCGCAGGTGCTGGCGCTCATGGCCGAGGGCGCGCCCTTCACCACCGACTGGGTACGTACTGCCGCCGCGGGGCTGGGCCGGCGCCTGCTGCTGGCGGCGCGCGCCGGCGACACGCCGCAGGTGCTGGCGCTCATGGCCGAGGGCGCGCCCTTCACCACCGACTGGGTACGTACTGCCGCCGCGGGGCTGGGCCGGCGCCTGCTGCTGGCGGCGCGCGCCGGCGACACGCCGCAGGTGCTGGCGCTCATGGCCGAGGGCGCGCCCTTCACCACCGACTGGGTACGTACTGCCGCCGCGGGGCTGGGCCGGCGCCTGCTGCTGGCGGCGCGCGCCGGCGACACGCCGCAGGTGCTGGCGCTCATGGCCGAGGGCGCGCCCTTCACCACCGACTGGGTACGTACTGCCGCCGCGGGGCTGGGCCGGCGCCTGCTGCTGGCGGCGCGCGCCGGCGACACGCCGCAGGTGCTGGCGCTCATGGCCGAGGGCGCGCCCTTCACCACCGACTGGGTACGTACTGCCGCCGCGGGGCTGGGCCGGCGCCTGCTGCTGGCGGCGCGCGCCGGCGACACGCCGCAGGTGCTGGCGCTCATGGCCGAGGGCGCGCCCTTCACCACCGACTGGGTACGTACTGCCGCCGCGGGGCTGGGCCGGCGCCTGCTGCTGGCGGCGCGCGCCGGCGACACGCCGCAGGTGCTGGCGCTCATGGCCGAGGGCGCGCCCTTCACCACCGACTGGGTACGTACCGCCGCCGCGGGGCTGGGCCGGCGCCTGCTGCTGGCGGCGCGCGCCGGCGACACGCCGCAGGTGCTGGCGCTCATGGCCGAGGGCGCGCCCTTCACCACCGACTGGGTACGTACCGCCGCCGCGGGGCTGGGCCGGCGCCTGCTGCTGGCGGCGCGCGCCGGCGACACGCCGCAGGTGCTGGCGCTCATGGCCGAGGGCGCGCCCTTCACCACCGACTGGGTACGTACTGCCGCCGCGGGGCTGGGCCGGCGCCTGCTGCTGGCGGCGCGCGCCGGCGACACGCCGCAGGTGCTGGCGCTCATGGCCGAGGGCGCGCCCTTCACCACCGACTGGGTACGTACCGCCGCCGCGGGGCTGGGCCGGCGCCTGCTGCTGGCGGCGCGCGCCGGCGACACGCCGCAGGTGCTGGCGCTCATGGCCGAGGGCGCGCCCTTCACCACCGACTGGGTACGTACTGCCGCCGCGGGGCTGGGCCGGCGCCTGCTGCTGGCGGCGCGCGCCGGCGACACGCCGCAGGTGCTGGCGCTCATGGCCGAGGGCGCGCCCTTCACCACCGACTGGGTACGTACTGCCGCCGCGGGGCTGGGCCGGCGCCTGCTGCTGGCGGCGCGCGCCGGCGACACGCCGCAGGTGCTGGCGCTCATGGCCGAGGGCGCGCCCTTCACCACCGACTGGGTACGTACTGCCGCCGCGGGGCTGGGCCGGCGCCTGCTGCTGGCGGCGCGCGCCGGCGACACGCCGCAGGTGCTGGCGCTCATGGCCGAGGGCGCGCCCTTCACCACCGACTGGGTACGTACTGCCGCCGCGGGGCTGGGCCGGCGCCTGCTGCTGGCGGCGCGCGCCGGCGACACGCCGCAGGTGCTGGCGCTCATGGCCGAGGGCGCGCCCTTCACCACCGACTGGGTACGTACTGCCGCCGCGGGGCTGGGCCGGCGCCTGCTGCTGGCGGCGCGCGCCGGCGACACGCCGCAGGTGCTGGCGCTCATGGCCGAGGGCGCGCCCTTCACCACCGACTGGGTACGTACTGCCGCCGCGGGGCTGGGCCGGCGCCTGCTGCTGGCGGCGCGCGCCGGCGACACGCCGCAGGTGCTGGCGCTCATGGCCGAGGGCGCGCCCTTCACCACCGACTGGGTACGTACTGCCGCCGCGGGGCTGGGCCGGCGCCTGCTGCTGGCGGCGCGCGCCGGCGACACGCCGCAGGTGCTGGCGCTCATGGCCGAGGGCGCGCCCTTCACCACCGACTGGGTACGTACTGCCGCCGCGGGGCTGGGCCGGCGCCTGCTGCTGGCGGCGCGCGCCGGCGACACGCCGCAGGTGCTGGCGCTCATGGCCGAGGGCGCGCCCTTCACCACCGACTGGGTACGTACTGCCGCCGCGGGGCTGGGCCGGCGCCTGCTGCTGGCGGCGCGCGCCGGCGACACGCCGCAGGTGCTGGCGCTCATGGCCGAGGGCGCGCCCTTCACCACCGACTGGGTACGTACTGCCGCCGCGGGGCTGGGCCGGCGCCTGCTGCTGGCGGCGCGCGCCGGCGACACGCCGCAGGTGCTGGCGCTCATGGCCGAGGGCGCGCCCTTCACCACCGACTGGGTACGTACTGCCGCCGCGGGGCTGGGCCGGCGCCTGCTGCTGGCGGCGCGCGCCGGCGACACGCCGCAGGTGCTGGCGCTCATGGCCGAGGGCGCGCCCTTCACCACCGACTGGGTACGTACTGCCGCCGCGGGGCTGGGCCGGCGCCTGCTGCTGGCGGCGCGCGCCGGCGACACGCCGCAGGTGCTGGCGCTCATGGCCGAGGGCGCGCCCTTCACCACCGACTGGGTACGTACTGCCGCCGCGGGGCTGGGCCGGCGCCTGCTGCTGGCGGCGCGCGCCGGCGACACGCCGCAGGTGCTGGCGCTCATGGCCGAGGGCGCGCCCTTCACCACCGACTGGGTACGTACTGCCGCCGCGGGGCTGGGCCGGCGCCTGCTGCTGGCGGCGCGCGCCGGCGACACGCCGCAGGTGCTGGCGCTCATGGCCGAGGGCGCGCCCTTCACCACCGACTGGGTACGTACTGCCGCCGCGGGGCTGGGCCGGCGCCTGCTGCTGGCGGCGCGCGCCGGCGACACGCCGCAGGTGCTGGCGCTCATGGCCGAGGGCGCGCCCTTCACCACCGACTGGGTACGTACTGCCGCCGCGGGGCTGGGCCGGCGCCTGCTGCTGGCGGCGCGCGCCGGCGACACGCCGCAGGTGCTGGCGCTCATGGCCGAGGGCGCGCCCTTCACCACCGACTGGGTACGTACTGCCGCCGCGGGGCTGGGCCGGCGCCTGCTGCTGGCGGCGCGCGCCGGCGACACGCCGCAGGTGCTGGCGCTCATGGCCGAGGGCGCGCCCTTCACCACCGACTGGGTACGTACTGCCGCCGCGGGGCTGGGCCGGCGCCTGCTGCTGGCGGCGCGCGCCGGCGACACGCCGCAGGTGCTGGCGCTCATGGCCGAGGGCGCGCCCTTCACCACCGACTGGGTACGTACTACTGGTGCCACATAACCGCCCCCGCTGGTCGGCGGGGGGGTATCCGAGGGGATTTCCGCACGAAAGAAAAAAAAAAAGGTACGTACAAGTAGAACGTGAACTCTTATTTCTCTTCTCGCTCGTGTCTCTTCACTGTGGTTTATGTAAGCTTACAACACCATAGCACTCATTCACGCATTGCTACCGGCAAAAGGGAAAAGGAAAGAAGTAGAGGATGAGAACGGGAAGTAACCGCTTCTCATCAGGTGGGCCGTGAGCTTGTCTGCCAGCTGAGTGGTATTAAAAATTTAAAAAAAAAACGATCCTATCGTAGTGAAAGAAGAAAAAAAGAAAGATACATTTACATCAATTTTATATGAGATGACACTGGTCGGTGAAGCCAATCCATTCGCACTTAGTTCTCTCACTGCTCGAGGCTGTCGTTCCGTTAAGTGGGCTCCCGGCGTGTGCATGCGCAGCATAGAAGAACGCCGCATTAAGCGGGTCGCCCGTGGCGAGTGCCGGTGTTGGTGCCTGCGACAGGCAACGCCGCGGGCGACCTGCAGGAGCATCATGCCGTTTAACCTGGGCCGCTCTGTGCAGCTGGGCACGTCGCCGCTGCACCTGGCGGCGGGCAGCGGCCACGCCGACACGTGCGCCGTGCTGCTGCGCGCCGGCGTGTCGCGCGACGCGCGCACCAAGGTGGAGCGCACGCCGCTGCACCTGGCGGCCTTCGGCGGGCACGCGCACGTGGCCGCGCTGCTGCTGGACGCCGGCGCCGCCGTGGACTGCCGCGACATGCTGCGCATGACGCCGCTGCACTGGGCCGTGCAGGTACCTACTTCACCCAGGCTTTGCGCCGCAGAGTAGCGCAGTGGAAGGGCGAGGGATTATTTAGTTTTAATCGTTAAGTATTTATATTTTGATATTTCCACCGCGTATTGAAGTGTCGGTGTTTGTGTATTATTTTTTCTTTGCGTACCCGCTTATAATGATTAAGATTCGTAGTACGGGATCAATGACGCCTGTACAACGGAGTTGAGCGCGACTTTGCTTTGTGAACTTTCCGAGCTCATGAGCTCGTTTGGTAGACCCTGGGCTCGCGCTTTTTTGGGTTGGCCTTGCCACGCGCTTTGGGGTAGCATTGTTGTGATTTTGGTTTTTTTGAATGTTGATTAATTGGTGAAAATTATTTATCGAGATATAGTTAGCTATTTGTTAAATATAGTGAATATGCCCATCGCGTTCGTTGGACTTGTAACCATTGCTGCGGCGGAAAACACATTCTATGGGAAGTAAATCTCACATTTTATTTTATTGCATAATTAGTTTATTCTATATTCAATTACATGTACATTCATGTCACATATAGTTAGATACACTAAATAGGCACAATTCCAATCTATGCTACTTTCCCGGCTGAATCCCGGTCCATTGAAGGTCAGTGACCCATTAATTAATATATTTTGTGTATTGTTGATGATAATTAACGGATTGGTTTAATTTTGGTTTGCCAGTTGAAACTTAACACGCGGTTCAAGTCCGCCATTTTGAGTGTTAATTTATCGGTATTATTTTGCCTCTTGGTGCAATTGAATTTGACTATTTCCACCTTAAAACTTGGAATTGTTATTTTAATTAAAATATTTACTGGTCGATTTCGATCGGGTGTCAATTGCGGCTTAATTTGATTATTCAAACAAGTACGTGCTAAAAATCTGTTTAACTTTGAATTGTTGTTTATTCATGTATTTGATTGGATCCGCCGGGAGGTCTGAATCGATATTTATCGGTGTTTACTTGCTATAAAATTGAAAGTAATTTATAATTTGATTTGTTTGTATCCGAGCGTTTAAAATAGCTAATTTTATAGTTTAATATTTCTCGGGATTTCTGGGTAATTTTTGGTGGTCGATTCTGACCGAACTAACCGATTCACTATAACGGGAATTCAACTTCCGGGGAATTTTTGATATTACTTTTGTTTGATTTGTTCTAAGTTCGGGGCGGTTCTGCGAATGCCTTTTGACCGTTTTGAGGGTCTGTCGGTTAACCGGTTTTTATAAAATTGCGGTGTTTTTTGTTGTTTGAACCGTTTTATATTCGTACCGACTTCCTGTGTTTGATTGATGATTTTGTACCGTTTGTTGACTGCACATTGGTGTAGATCCGGATCATTAGACACTTTATTGTAGTTAGATATTAAGTTTTAGTTTTATTTGCGTTTCCACTGTCGCGCTTTAGATCACGCTTCGGAACGAAATAGTGATTGCGTGAAAGTGAGTGGTGGGGCTACGGCTTGAATATACCTGCTCGTGGTCTCACTCCTCACCCTTGTCTCCGGGTTAAAGGAGACTGGTATCAGAGCTGTTGTCTTTTTTTATTACTGCGCTCGCTCGGTTCATGCACTGAACACTATCAACATTCAAGAAACAAAGTCACAACAATCTTCCCTCAAAGCGCGTGGCAATGCCATCGAAGAAAAAAAGCGCGAACACAGGGTCTACCAACGGGCTAACGAGCCCGACCCTACCAAAACTCACGAGCACAGGGTCTACCAACGAGCTAACGAGCCCGACCCCTCACAAAAGCGACGACGCGCTCAACTCCCGAAGAACTGCTTGCATACCGCGCCCACTCGCCCCAAGCGACGCGGGGTGACGTGACGCGTGTTGCAGCGCGGGCACGCGCGCACGGCGGCGGCGCTGCTGGCGGCGGGCGCGGAGCCGCTGGCGCTGTCCAAGTTCGGCAAGAGCCCGCGCGCGCTGGCGGCGGCGGCGCGGCGCGACGACCTGCTGCGCCTGCTGGACGACGCCGCGCGCGAGCGCGAGGCCGCGCGCTCCGTGCACCACCTCGTCACCGGTGCGTATGCGCACCTACCCACGTAACCGCCTCGTGCCCTTCCACATGGGAAAAGATGCTGCTCCTAGTTATCCATGCTGGGGATCTCGTGCGGACGACGACGGCCATTATTAATTATTAATAACTTCATATTCGCAGAACAAATGAGTGAGGCGACATCGTCAGAACCCCAGCTACAGACTTTTGATACTGTGCAGAGTGAGTAACGTATATTTATATAAATTATGTGTATATTCAGTTGGACACATTCACATGATTTCGTATTGTTTTCAGGAATACAAGATTTAAAACCAAATAAAATTAAGCAAATAGTTGATAAAGTTGTGAAAGCGGACAGTAAAAATGAGGTGAGTACTACTCGATAGCTTTGGTTCTTTTTCTCTCGTGATTTTTTTTGCTTTTAAAGTGAAACTTTTATTACATCGTCTCAAACTTTTTCGTCTGTGTGTTGCATGTCGCGTGACGGTCGGCCGCGGAGTAGGGATAAAGTGAAAGGCGCTCGTCATAGCAGCCAAGGCCAATATGGCGGCGCCTATAGTTCGCAGCAGCTGAGCGTGTAGTGTATAGACTATTACTCATTTGTGCCAGTGCTCCACGCTATTTTGTTTGTTTTTGTCAGTGTTTAATGTAAATGTTGTTATTTTAGTTAAATGTCTATAGTTTCACTTTTACCGTGGTTTCATAAAACCACACAATCCTTTTAGGTAGATTTCGATGAAATCGATCTACCTATTGGTTTCTTGACTACTGTCGAATTTAAAAAAAAATTCTTCATAGGAGGTCTAGTTATGACCCCCTGAGTCCGAAATGACCACTGGTCAAAAAGTTTATATATATATATATATATGTATGTATGGTTCCACTTCCCAAAATTTGCGGCACTCTCATGGTCGCATTTTTGCCCCGATCGCTTTCAAACTGCGGTCAAAAATTGCTTGGGTGTAAACTTAGTTTAAGTTCGTGAACGGGTGGAATCCGGCCTAAGGGGACGGTAGGGCCTCACTTTTTGTGAAATCAGTTTTTCCTCAAAATTTCACAAAAAGTGAGGCCCTACCGTCCCCTTAGGCCGGATTCCACCCGTTCACGAACTTAAACTAAGTTTACACCCAAGCAATTTTTGACCGCAGTTCGAACCGTTCTTATTTTATCCCATAGTATACATGAATACCGACAACTTTTAATTATAAATCTATAAGATTAAAACTTTAACTAAAAGTGGAGGGGGGAAAACCAAATTTTTTCGGGAAAAAAATCATAACTTCTAACCGGTGAACATTCTTGCCGTCGGAAACATTTTTAATCGATAGGCCATTTCTAAGTCTAAAATAAATGTCTGAAAAGTTTTTCGCTAAAAGTTACCGTTTCCGAGAAAAAATAATTAAACTGTTTAAAGTCCGTAGTAGTTCTCTATATAAAATAATATTAATTGCTTTACGAAATCGACCTGTGCGTTCCCCCTGCGGGAACGGATTTTTATTATTGATGGAATAGTGTAACAATCCCACAATATCTGAAAGTAATGTAACATTTGACACTTGTAATATCAGTATAATTTCCCCTCCCCCACAGACGCAACGGGAGGGTGCGGCGGCCCAGTTGCTACGCAAGCACGGCATCACGCTCCTGCCCACGGACGACACCAGCACCGTGCTCAACGCGCTGCAGAGCGGCCGGACCGTGGTGCTGTCCGGTGCGTAACTCAGTACACGGGTAGTGTGTAATGTCCCCCCACAGTCCTGCATCACGCTCCTGCCCACGGACGAAACCAGCACCATGCTAACCGTATAGTCCGATAACCAACGCCCGAGTGCCACCACTGCCAGGGTTGTTCTATGGACATCTAGACATGCCTACACTGTTTTCGACCATGGTTAGTAGCGAAAGTGCATTGCATGCAGCTGATATTTCGGCGAGGTGGTCATGCGCGCCAGAGTGCCGGCCACTATGAGGCAGGCCTGCGGCGACTGTCCAAGCTAGACGTCGCCCTGATAGAAGCCGGTCCACGGCAAGACGGGGAGTGAGTACTGACCTCAAATAAGGAGTTGGGCTCATCAAAGCTGACGGTCAAAACCGGCCGTGGTTTCATCCATATCACTCGCTGAGTCTATCTCTAACTTCTTACACCTTCACACAGATGCTGGCAAATTAATGTTAAAAGAGAGCGAGGGCAGCCCGGCCGCGGGCAAGGCGTCGGCCGCGCCCGGCAAGAACGTGGTGCTGACGGCCACGCCCGTGAAGTCGCCGCCCAAGCCCGGCATGAAGGTGTTCACGCTCAACAACAAGCTGCTCGCCCTCCCCAAGGACGGCGGCAGGGTGCCGGTCAAGAGAATTATTAACCCGCAAGATATGCAGGTAGGTACTTTTTTACTATGCATGCCTGGTATGATGCGGCGGGGCTGTCCCAATTACACACCCACATTCAACCGGGTAATAGGGTAGTTCGTAACGGACTGCCGAGACCAGGTCTCGAGTTCGATCCCCAGTCGCCCCGTGCACACACCTCTGACTTTTCGTAGTTATGTGTGCATTAATAAATGATAATATCGCTATCGCTCGCTTAATAACGTGCCCGGTAGATGGCAATAAGCTCGCCCCCTATTACATTGGGACCGAAACATAACTGGCGAATCGTGGGTGTGCGATACACCTCTGCCTACCCCTTCAGGGATACAGGCGTGTAGTTATGTTTTTATAATTAAAATAATTACTGAGCTTGTTAAAATGTCATCAACCAATAAAGTTCAACTCCTCATTCCTCATTAGAATGAGGAGAAACATACAAAAATGACATGTCTCTGTACGTCTCTCCTCATGCTAGGAGCCCTATTATAAGCCGCGTCACTCACTGCGCCCTCCCCCGCAGCACGTGCAGCTGGTGCAGCTGGCGGCGGGCGGGCGGCGGGGCGCGGCGGGCGCGGCGCGCGGGGGGGGCGCGCCCGCCGTCAAGATCATCATGAACAAGTCCAACTTCCACCGCCTCATGGCCTCCGCCGGCCGCGCCGACCCCGACCCCGACCACGAGGTAACGCGCTTGTCCAACTCATTTTTTTTATATACCGCTCAGGTGGCTTAGTTCTGTTCGGCTGTAGTTTTTGTTGTAAATATTTGTTTATATGTGGAGAATATTTTTGCTTCCGCGCTGCTTCATGCGTTTTATGAGCGCAGGTCGTGCAATTCCTATATACATACCCTGGGGAGTCTTATTTTTCTGTTTTTTGAAGTGACAACTTTTTTATTTGCGTTGAATACTTTTCATTTTTTACGTAAAAAAAATCATGGAACTCGCGTCATCGTCACCGTCACGCTTTCCATATTCCAAGCTATGGTCGTCAGCCTTCACTTGCAAATCGGTATACCTATCAATTGTAAATTGATGGAAGAGGTCTTGGTACAGGCTTATTTACTTGGGGTTGAGAGGTCTGTTGGTAGTTATTCTGTAAAAGTCAGGGTGTACTAATATTGAAGATCTAGGGGGAGCGGTTTCTGGGTTTTAAAATTGTAGGTATTGATGTAACTGGGATTGGTGTTGGGCATTAGACATGGTGATTTAATCTTGATGTTAATGATGATATGGGGGCCTATAAAGATTTGGGTTCACGTCGGTAGTGTAATTGGACCTTTATATTGGATTCGAACCCGGGACCTTTCGATCGTGGGGTCGACTCCTTAACCATGAAGCTACTGATGCTTTACGAGGGTCAAACTGAAAGTTCTTAGAACTGGCCACTTATAAACAATATAATAAAAAAATAATTCTAAAATTTGAAAATAGAACTCTTTGCCAATATTACTGAGTATATATTTCATTCATTTATCATTTGTTTTACGATTTGGCGGCAAATTGAAAATTGTCTGTGTCACGTTAACATGAATTTAACACGAGAAAATTTTCGTGCAATGATTTTTTATGACTTTCGATGTCATTTAAGTCAACAAGAAAGTTATGATAGACTACGATTGGCCTTTCACGATGAAGCCCCATCTCGTGCGACTGTTTACAACTGGTTTAATGAGTTTAAACGTGGTCGCACTAATCTCACTGATGATTTACGTGAGGGACGGCCTTCTACGGCGACGACTGAAAATAACATCTGTGTTGTGCGGCGTATGATAGAGACTGACAAAAGAGTGACCTATCAGCAGATTCGGACAAGCTTAGGCATCGGTATGAGTCAAGTGCACAAAATCCCCCACGAACATTTAGCGGTCAGGAAGCTTTGCGCCCGGTGGATACCTCATAATTTGACTGAGGCTCAAAAACTCCATCGTGTGGATTGGTGCCGTAAAATGATTGAAAGATTTAACGGAGGTGACTCTAATGCTGTGTTCGACATACTAACAGGTGACGAAAGCTGGATTTACTGTTATGATCCTGAAACCAAAAGACAATCTGCTCAGTGGGTGTTTCCTTTCGAGGAGTTGCCAACTAAAGTGAAGAGAGATCGAAGTGCGGGAAAAAAATGGTGGCCTCGTTCTTTGGAAGGATAGGTCATTTCGTAACAATTGTGTTAGAGGATCAAAAAACAGTTTCTGCAGAATGGTACACTACCAATTGTTTGCCACTTGTCTTGGAAAAAGTTCGAGAGAAACGACCTCGCAGTAGGATCCTCCTTCACCACGACAACGCCTCGTCGCACACCGCCAAGCGAACGATCGACTATTTGGCGACATCAAACGTTGAATTACTGGGTCCACCCGCCGTATAGCCTTGACCTCGCGCCTTGTGATTTTTATTTATTTCCAAAAATTAAAGAAAAACTTAAAGGAAAGCGGTTTATGAATGCTGAAGAAGCGGTGGCTGCGTATCGCGATGCCATTGAAGAGACCCCTAAGGACGAGTGGGCAAAGTGCTTTTCCCAGTGGTTCCATCGCATGCAGCGGTGTATTGACGTGAATGGACAATATTTTGAAAAGATATAATAAAACTAATAACTGGTTAATGTAATCAGTTTTTGATTTTCTAAGAACTTTTAGTTTGACCCTCGTATTACACCTAATTGACAGATGTAGTTTTGGTGTATTTTTCTTTTTGGGATTCGGAGACTATAGTCGTTAGTTAAAATATAAGATTCCCCTTTTATTCGTTTGTTTTGGTTAGGAGCAGCATGCTTACCATGGTGTATTTGGAATAAAATTGTGGACTGAAATTTTGGTGAAATCGGTATCATGAAACGTATATAACTCGTAATCGGGTTCGAAGATAGCACATGACAGTTCAATCATGAAAGGATCTAAAATTGTATAATTTGGAATTTTGATAGTCTGTTAATTTTTTATTAAATAGAATACTATACGACTTGTATCATAATTCAATATGAAGAAATTTATTTTTAATATGTTGGTTGGTAATGGTTGTTGGTAATAAAAATATATTGTACTTAATTAAAAAATTTTTTGGTATTGTTACGTGCGCGGGGTACAAATTAAATGCCGTTTACACAACAAAGAGGTTTATTCGCTCACCACAAACTAGACAACTAAATAACTAGCACACACAGTACTCTTCAACAGTTTCAGTCGCTCAGCAGTTCACAGTAGTCCACAATCGTTGCTTAAGTCGCAGGTATAACTCTCTTGGTTCACTTCGGTAAGATGTGTTCACTTTCGCTTTCGAAAATTAACTGACTCGTGTCGATAGCCGGGCGTCCTTTTATAGCTCGTAATAAGCGGGGTAGAATATACTAGAGCGTTCGAGAATAGTAGGTATTTACTGGGGCGTTCGAGAAAATAAGTACCTACACAGTCGTGCCGACGATAGAGGTGAATGCCCTTTTTATCGCGATTTGTAGGTAAAGTTGGTATAGGTAGACAAAAGGGCGTGTGATTTTGTATTGACTTTTCTGGATTTTTCTAAACGGATCGATAGAGTACTTCGACATTAACAATGCGTTTTAATTTCTAGAAGATTCGATCAGTAGTTTCCGAGATATCGACGATCGTTGTAACATTACCCCCCTCTTAATCATGCTCGTCCCGAGCATCATTTGTTCCATGATATCCCGTCAACCTATCCACATGGACTACCTTTGGATTTCCCCTAAGCCCCTTCTTGATGCGGTCCTTTAACCGAAGCACATGCAGTGCATTTACGGCACCAGTTCTTGACATCTTCCCGACAACGAAGCCAGTAAAACCGCTGTCGCACTTTAACCAGAGTTTTCTTGACTCCGAGATGCCCGCCAGAAACACCATCGTGGATGTGCCGTAAGAGTGGGGCCACCTTGCTTCGTGGTACCACTACTTGCATGGTTACTTCCTTACCATCGTTAGACTCCCATTTCCTATACAGGACATCTTCTACCAGAACTAAGCTGTCCCACTGGGCCCAATAGCTTTTGGTAGTTGAACTGTAAGCAGATACATCACTCCATCGGGGTTTGCTTCCAAGTTGTTTCCAGTGCAGTATAGGTTGTAGATCATCATCATCTTCTTGCGCCTTCTTCATACTGCTTCCACTCCATTCGTCGTCAAGTCCATTCACCTTTATGACTTTAATCTCTTCTCGGGCTTCGTTCCTCCGACAATGCTTGCGATCTTCGACACACGGCCTTCGTGACAAAGCATCAGCATTGCCAACTTGAGTTATAGTGATGGTTGGGGCCTCATATCGACCAGCCAGCGCACGCCCTGTGGCCCTGGCGACATTTAGTTTTAACGGAACATCTTGATCCACTTGGGTCCAGGAGTCCGTGACCATTCTCCGTTTCCTCGAAGGACACTCTAACTGGATATGGCCCCTTCCTCTACAGGAATAACACGTTGGGACATACCACCGTTTCCTCTCCTCTGCAACTACTTCCTTGACCTCCCTGACTCCATGTTCCACTTGGGTCCAGGAGTCCGTGACCCTAGTCCGTTTCCTCCAAGGGCACTCTAACTGGATATGGCCCCTCCTTCTACAGGAATAGCACGTTGGGACATACCGCGGCTTCCTCGCCTCTGCAACTACCTCCTTGACTTCCCTGACCTTACTTATCCCGGCGTTCTGCCGTACGGTTTCCACCTCGAGGGCATAAGCCAGTGCTTCTTTTAAGGTCTGGCAGTGACGCAACTGTACACTAGTTTTCACTTCTGCGTCCCGTATACCGTTTAGGAAGGCCTCCAGTAGAGTGGTCTCGATCATCACGGGTGTCGATGAGTAGGCCCGACGAACGAGCCTTTCAACCTCTACAGCCCATTCCTGGAGGCTTTCACCAGCTTTTTGTTTTCTCTCGCGTAGCTGCGCTCGGTAGACATTTTCCAGGTGCTTGTCACCGTAGCGTGTGTCTAATGCTTCCATCAGAGACTCCAGTGTCCTACCTTTAGGCGGCAGGGTTTCCAGTATTACTAAGGCATCTCCTCGTAATCCAAGTGTCAAGGCCATAAGGGACTCCTCGTTGCTCCAGGCTTTAGTTTTTGCCAATATCTCAAATTGGTACTTGAAGGCTGTCCACGAGGAAGTTCCATCGAAGTGTGGTAGGTCGAACTTCGCTACTAATGGTGAGGTCACGGCAACAGGTCCGCAGGTTTTTAGCCTGACAATCTCTTTCTCAAGCTCTTGCAAGCGGTCTTCCATGGCCCTAGTCTTCAAAGCCACTTCCTTACTCAGCCTTTGCAATCCGTCTTCGAGGTTCTTCACTTTATCTCCCAGTGCATGGATGCCTGCATCGATTTTACCCATGACAGCTTCCTGGTTGGCCTGTATCATCTGTCGGCTAGCCTCTTGCTTGGCCTGCATTTCTTGCAGGGAGGCTTGCATCGTCTGTCGACTAGCCTCTTGGTTGGCCTGCATTTCTTGCAAGGAGGCTTGCATCATCTGCTGCATAGAAGCCAGCAGCGTCATCATGTTGGTATCTGACGAGGTTCCATCTTGTGCTGCCGTAGTTCCCGCTGAGATAGCAGAATCGGCCTGATGCCCTTCCTCTTCAAGGCTCCGTTGACGTGCAGCATCCATTTCCACTTGACGTCTGGTCCGTGGAGTACGCCCTTCGTCTTCACGTGGTAATAACGGCATCGCACTTCTGACACCAGTTGTTACGTGCGCGGGGTACAAATTAAATGCCGTTTACACAACAAAGAGGTTTATTCGCTCACCACAAACTAGACAACTAAATAACTAGCACACACAGTACTCTTCAACAGTTCCAGTCGCTCAGCAGTTCACAGTAGTCCACAATCGTTGCTTAAGTCGCAGGTATAACTCTCTTGGTTCACTTCGGTAAGATGTGTTCACTTTCGCTTTCGAAAATTAACTGACTCGTGTCGATAGCCGGGCGTCCTTTTATAGCTCGTAATAAGCGGGGTAGAATATACTAGAGCGTTCGAGAATAGTAGGTATTTACTGGGGCGTTCGAGAAAATAAGTACCTACACAGTCGTGCCGACGATAGAGGTGAATGCCCTTTTTATCGCGATTTGTAGGTAAAGTAGGTATAGGTAGACAAAAGGGCGTGTGATTTTGTATTGACTTTTCTGGATTTTTCTAAACGGATCGATAGAGTACTTCGACATTAACAATGCGTTTTAATTTCTAGAAGATTCGATCAGTAGTTTCCGAGATATCGACGATCGTTGTAACAGTATGTTCTATTCAGTTTTGAACATTCTTCATGAAGAATGAAATTTGAAGTAACTTCATGGTATCTAAATGACACTTCTTTCGATTGTGTTTCGTGCGGGTTCGTAATTTTGGATGTACATTTATTTTCACGGTGCGCCTACTGATTGTAGCGTTAGCTTTGGATCAGACCAGGGTTAGCGTCCGGATGAAGAGAGAGAACGTGTGACGTTAATTAGAGTACCCACTCGACCGTCAGTCGGTATGTCGAACTGGGAAAAGCCTGGTTCTATTGCACGAATTCAGAGTTGATTTATATCGGTGAAATGATTCTAACCTTCCAATAGATGTAGTGCCTAACAGGGGGAACACTTTCATCTACGGCGCTACTTGGACACTTTCTAGATACAGTCGGTCAGAGTACTTCCCCTGTATAAGACCAGTCGCGGGCTCAAGTCTCGCCCTAGACGTTGGTTTCGAATGTGGATGTGGAGTATCTGTGGGCGGTTTCACAAAGCTCCCCGTATGACGTGCGCTTGTCCCCGCGCGGCAGGGCGGCGCGGCGGAGGGCGCTGCGGGCGGGGGCGCGGGCGGGGGCGCGGGCGAGGCGGCGCTGCGCGCGCAGCTGGCGGCGGCGCAGCGCTCGCTGGGCGCGCTGCGCGCCGAGCTGCGCGCCGCGCGCGCCAAGCTCGAGCACTACGAGCGGCGCGACGCCGCGTAGGCGCGCCCCAAGCTCGAGCACTACGAGCGGCGCGACGCCGCGTAGGCGCGCCCCAAGCTCGAGCACTACGAGCGGCGCGACGCCGCGTAGGCGCGCGCCAAGCTCGAGCACTACGAGCGGCGCGACGCCGCGTAGGCGCGCCCCAAGCTCGAGCACTACGAGCGGCGCGACGCCGCGTAGGCGCGCCCCAAGCTCGAGCACTACGAGCGGCGCGACGCCGCGTAGGCGCGCCCCAAGCTCGAGCACTACGAGCGGCGCGACGCCGCGTAGGCGCGCCCCAAGCTCGAGCACTACGAGCGGCGCGACGCCGCGTAGGCGCGCGCCAAGCTCGAGCACTACGAGCGGCGCGACGCCGCGTAGGCGCGCCCCAAGCTCGAGCACTACGAGCGGCGCGACGCCGCGTAGGCGCGCCCCAAGCTCGAGCACTACGAGCGGCGCGACGCCGCGTAGGCGCGCCCCAAGCTCGAGCACTACGAGCGGCGCGACGCCGCGTAGGCGCGCCCCAAGCTCGAGCACTACGAGCGGCGCGACGCCGCGTAGGCGCGCCCCAAGCTCGAGCACTACGAGCGGCGCGACGCCGCGTAGGCGCGCCGCCGGTGGAGGCGCCAGCAATTGGAACCAAAACGTACGGAAACATTGATTAACCTAAATTCCAGGTACTCTCCTCCATTTTAACAGTGCACGATGGTTTCTACGATGGACTTGTATTTACTTTTCCTGTTTCTGCTACTCTCCTTACACTTCCAGAACACACTGTTATGATTTTGATTTTATTGTTGAAAGCTTTAATAACGACAAGTAATTGGACTATAAATTCGTTCCTTGGATACGCTATTTAATTTAATAGGCACCGCTCCACTCCATTTACAAGCCGAGCGAGTTGAACCCGATATCGTTCCCAACGAATCTCGCGACCTCTACACTTTTCCAATGTTATGCACGTTATGCGTTTCTCGCCCGATGAACATCTTAAAGATATTTATAACTACTACATACCTATACCTCTCTTTCACTAACCTAATTGTTTTCCTTACATAATTAATAAGTACATTTAAAATGAATAACAACACACATTAACATATTACAGACACGATCATAAGTCTACAAGTAATGAAGTGAATTAATTTCAATGGCATACATTACATAAAAATAAATACACGACCATCTACCCAACCATTAAAAATATTTTTAACTCGAAATACTGGTGGTAGAAATTTGATGACACGAATTTGTCACAAAATTCGGCCAGATAGGTACCACCATGCACGATTCTATAGTAATCCAATTTCGGTTTGATTGCATTCAGGGGTCAGCAAATGCATAGCCGGGCAGGGGAGTTGTGGTCGCAGCACTAGTGGGAACGGTGGGTGTCACGCGATGCTGCGACGACAATCCTCTTCTAATGAGGCCATCAAACTGAGTGCCACCATTGTTAACATGGTACGTGTATGTAATGGTGACCCTCTTTCCTGAGACTTTACCTTCAGCTTATCATCAGGCGAGGTGAAGTCAAATTGACATGTCCTAAATATAAAAAAAAACTCTTATCCATATGTATTACTAGATACATAATTATCATAACATATGAAACAAAACAAACACCTATAAAATAAAATACACTAACTATAATTTTAATGCTATTCATTAAAATAAAAAGTTACACTCTCAATTTCATCATTCATTTTCATCAATATAACAATTAAATACATACTACCCACCAAATATTGTACTACATAATGCTCAGTCTTATTATAACACTACATGAGACCGATATTCTTAGCAATCCATGGATTCTCCGTTGGGAACTCGGGACAGTGCCTGGGACTTGCGACCCAAGTGTAGGTTTAGAAGGGGCCCCTTTTGTTGATGTACATCGACACTCACCTTCACTACCCAAGTTCCCCTCCCTCCCTTACCAAATTTGATACGAACCTACTAGTGCCGCTTTAGACATTCGTCCTAGTAATGAGCTTATTGTAGCTCTCGATAGGCCTAGATCTTTAAATAGGTTATAGAGAGATTTTGCTGGTATGCCTCTCCCTCCTACTTCCACTGCATACAAATTAACCACGTAACCGTTTTTGATTAATTCGTTTGTGAGATCATAGTATTTATTATTCTTTATTGTCATACAAAACGAAATATCATGTAATTACAATAAGAAATTTTATTTTCAAGTATCAATAAATCGTGTTTTACTGAACGTGATCATACGTTGTGGTTGATATCCACACAATAGTAACGTATAGTCAGCATCAAAAGTAAATGATCGTTTTGATATTTTATAAATTGGTTTTTGAGCAAAGCAACTTACATTTCTTCATGTAAATGCTATTGTCAACTCAATAGGCTATATTCATTCATTCAGATTTTTCAGTACAATCATTCTACTTTTGATGCTGACTGTGGATAACAATTGCGATGTTCGCATGAATGTGTTAATGGCCGCTTTGAACACTCGGCGACTCGTCACTAGCTTGTATGATATAGACAGGCTAGTACGTATTATAATGTAATAATCAATTTCATTTACTATTTTTGTCAGCGTTCATGAACCATATTATGAGGCTACATTTTTGAAACAACTTTATTATAACGAGAAATTATCTTTAAAAGAATCAAAACGCGAAGTTCAGAGCGGTCGTTAAGTTTGGCGCGTTGTCTATACTCGGTAAACAGTGTAGACACAACTTGTTGTCGTCTCGTTTACACGAGGGCACGAGGGGATGTCTGGCGTTTTGTACTTTTATACATTTATGATGTATACGGTAAAGCGCAGACCACACTGAGGAAGAAGCGAAAGGTAACTTAATACAGTTCACGTGGTTTCTCATTTCGGTGTGCACTTAGCACAGTACCCTTATTTTGCGTGCGGATGTCCCTTCGAAATCCCCCCCCCCCCCCCGCGACTGAAACCGCACGCCGTCTCGGGTGTACAGACGCCGGGTGTAAGGTTGGTACCCGGCGCTTGGGCTGGCGCGTTGGGACGGAGAGCCTGACAGTCAGTTTACAGTTCACAGTTAGAAAGATACCAAACATTTTTTATCGATTTAGATCGGAAAAAGAGAACATCTAGGACGGGACTTGAACCCGCGACCAGTCCCTTACAGGGGACCGCTCTGACCAACTGAGCTACCTAGACACGTCCCAGATATTTGAAATTCTCCGATATATTATAATATAATATGTCTTAAGGTGACGCTGGAGCCATCTACCGTAATTCTTGCCAACTACGGAAACAATGTATGACTTTACAATCATTTTTAAACATTGTTTTTTTTTAAATTGCTTTTTTTTGCATTGTTTTTTGAATTAAATTGTTATAAGACAAGTAAGCATACTAATTGCCTAAAAATTTAATTGAAAAGATACCAAACTGTCAGTCCTAGCAGTGGCGTAGAAATATAGCAGACCTTGAGAGTATTATTGAGAGTATATTAGATTGTATGAATTATATTCTGAAAAATCATACAATTTCAACCCTGATTTTCAGAATTATGTCAAAAACTATTCTAAAATATTTAAGCGAGCCTGTTCCTTTGCTAAATCAAACTTTATAAAAAACAAAATATCAAATTCTGTTAATAAAATTAAGACTACCTGGAACATTATAAATTCCGAATGTGGTAAATCTCCAGCAGTTGTAAGAGATTACCATTTAAAAATAGACGGTCGCCATGTCACGGAGGATCTGGAAGTTGCGACAGAGTTTGAACACTTTTTTTCAAATATACCTGTAGCCACTACCCGAACTCTTCAGTCGTCTTCCACTTCCGCTGAGTCATTGCTTATGGAATCAATTACAAAATGTGAGGACGCTTTCAGATTCTCAATTGTTGATAGCAAGGACATCACAAAAGCGTTTAAATCCATTGATATTAAAAAGACCGCGGACCTATGGGGATTATCAGTCAAAACTGTTTCAAGCATCATTGATGTCATTGCTCCCCATCTAGCAACTGTGTTTAATGACTGCGTCAGTAGCGGTATATTTCCTGATTTAATGAAACATAGTAAAGTCATACCTTTGTTCAAGGCAGGCAGCACCTCAGATCCCTCGAATTTCAGACCCATCTCTGTGTTGCCAACCTTGAGTAAAGTATTTGAGAAATTAATTCTAGACCAAATGCTAACCCATTTTAATAAATATAAATTATTTCATGATAAACAGTTTGGGTTTACTAAAGGACGATCAACGACGGATGCTGGTATAGAGTTATTGAAATGTATTTACGAGGCCTGGGAGGATAAGCAGGATGCATTAGGTGTTTTCTGCGATCTATCCAGAGCCTTCGATTGCGTCCACCATGATACATTGGTCAGGAAATTAGATTATTACGGAATAAGGAACAAGGCTCTCGACCTTTTGACTTCTTATTTAAACAATAGAATTCAGAGGGTTGATGTGAACGGTACACGCTCAGTGGGATCTTTGGTTTCGATGGGCGTTCCACAGGGTTCGATACTTGGACCATTTTTATTTTTAATTTATATAAATGACCTCCCTTACTACGTAAGGGATAAAAATAGTATTGTTTTGTTTGCTGATGATACTTCCTTAATATTTAAAATTAAAAGACAATTAGATAATTATGACGAAGTGAACAACGCAATCTCACGAGTGGTTCATTGGTTTAATATAAATAATCTTTGCCTTAATGAAAAAAAAACCAAATGTATTAAATTCACCTTACCTAATGTTACACAGGTGGAAACCAATGTACAACTTAATGGACAGTTGTTGAGCCTTGTGGAATCAACCGTGTTCTTAGGTTTAAGTATCGATGCTAAATTACAGTGGGGATCACATATTGAAAAAATAGCTAGTAGGTTAAGTTCTGCTTCCTACGCTGTGAAAAAGATTAGGACTTTAACAGACATAGATACCGCTAGAATAGTTTATTTCAGTTATTTCCATAGTATTATGAGCTATGGCATTCTCCTTTGGGGTAATGCCGCAGATTTAAATACAATCTTTGTACTGCAAAAGCGGGCGGTGCGGGCAATTTATAAGTTGGGCCCAAGAGTCTCCCTCCGAGAAAAGTTCAAAGAAATAAACATTCTAACTGTAGTTTCCCAATATATTTTTGAAAATCTTTTGTATGTTAGAAGAAACATTTCCAATTTTTTAAGGCTTTGTGATATACATAACGTAAATACTAGACATAAAAACAATCTTGTGGTTTGTAATAGTCGACTCCACAAGATTAGTAATTCCTTTCAGGGTAACTGTATACGCTTCTACAACAAGCTTCCTAGTGAAATGAAGAATCTACCTCTTCATAAATTTAAAAGCCAAATTAAAAGTAAACTCTGCCAAAAAGGCTACTATAAAATTCAAGACTATTTAGACGACAAACAAGCTTGGATATGAACTGTTTGCTCTCTCTCTATGCTACTCAAATGGAATATTGTACTTAGGTTAAGTAAATATGTTTGTAAATAGACCAAAAAAAAAAAACAGCCCGCTGAGTTACTTGCCGGAGTCTTCTCAGGATAGGGCCGCGTTTCGAACCGGTGGTCCATTTGCCAAACATTAGATTATTATTTTTTTTATGACGTTTTGTAAGTTCCGTATTGGTGGTCTGTGCAGAATAAATGGTTTTTTGACTTTGACTTTGACTTTATTTTACCGCCTCTACCATGGCGAGTGTTCCGATGAGCTCTTCCAATAGTTCCACCCTCTCCTTTCCTATACAGGACAATACG
Organism: Cybosia mesomella; assembly: GCA_946251805.1. Lineage (NCBI taxonomy): Eukaryota > Metazoa > Arthropoda > Insecta > Lepidoptera > Erebidae > Cybosia > Cybosia mesomella. The sequence continues at coordinate 36,550,990 of OX276396.1, read as the reverse complement.
TGCAAGACTGACGTATCACCGTCACATGGTGCAAACAATTTCAGCAAGTACCAAGCGGGTGGCACCTCTTTTCTATGCTACACCATCGAAATTTGGAATTCTAGCACACGTTTCCTTCCTCCTACAGTCCTGGGTCATTTAAGCGGGGCGTAAAGAAGCATCTGATGAGGCCGTCAAGCTGAGAGCCACCATTGTAACATTATCCGTGTCTGTAATTGTGACCCTCATTCCTAAGACTTTCTTTAGCTTATCATCAGGCGAGGTAAATTCATATAGACGTAATCAATTTTTCTTTTTTAAAGAATATTAGTAACCGAAATTACTAACATCCCCCCTAACCCCTCCAGCTAAGCTTAATTGCTTGTGTTAGGAGTGGGTTCACCTCGGTAGTGTAATGGCCAGGATTCGAACCCGGGACCTCTCGATCGTAGGGTCGACTCCTTAACCACTTAGCTACCGACAAAAAAAAAAGAAAAGATAAACGCTCTACAAAACCGAAACAAGCCGATCTTAGCCAGCCTCTCACTGTCCCTCGGGACGTGCCGACCCAAGCGCCGGGTACTGTACAAGAGATCGAAATGAACTAAGTTTCGCTTCGCTTCATCCCCAGTCTGGCCTGCCCTTTGCATATGACTACTGAACTGTACTGTACGTGATAAATTCTAGATTCGGCAGCTACGAATCACTTGGTCATTTGAGGAGATTTATGGATTTAATATTAAAAGTACATTATTTTGTAAATAGATAAAGTTTATGTTTTTGAAGTGAAAACATTAGGCGCGTTAAGCACTTTTTGTATGAACAAAAATCATGGAACTCAAGTCATCGTCACGACATGCTTTCCATATTGATAAATGTATGGAGGGAGGGCAGATATGTACGATGACGATTCAAAAAATACACACGTAATTGTTCAAGTTTCCACTTCTGTCGGCACTCTCGGAGTGCCACTGTTTATTTTATGTATAATTACATTTTAATTTCATCTGGGGCAGAGCGAGGAAGCGGTCAATGCGAAGAGCGCGACGTGTTACAAATTTATTGAAGTCGTCTTGAAAATGAAATACTGTTTACTATGTAATGTCGCACATATTTTAGTACTCGTAGCTGTATATTTCAAAATCCTGAATCTATTTGTAAACAAAATTGTTACATTAACATATCAACATCATATTTATTTGTATGTAAGTTTTGTTATATCAGTCAAATAGCTATAATGTTAGTTTGTTTGCAATGTTTATCTAGGTAAGGTATATTAATAAATGGTAGAAATTTGATGACACAAATTTGTCACAATATTAGGCCGGGTAGGTACCACCGTGCACGATTGCGAAAAACCCTCCATAGTAATCCAATTTCGGTTTGATTGCGTTCAGGGGTCAGCAAGTGCATAGCCGGGCAGGGGGGTTGTGGTCGCAGCACTAGTGGGACCGGTGGGGGTCACGCGGTGCTGCGACAACAATCCTCTTCTGATGAGGCCGTCAAGCTGAGTGCCACCATTGTTAACATGGTACGTGTATGTAATGGTGACCCTCTATCTTGAGACTTTACCTTCAGCTTACCATCAGGCGAGGTAAAGTCAAATTGACGTGTCCTAAATATAAAAAAAAAAAAAAAAAAAAAACACTACATGAAAGCTATCTGTATACAGAGGGAAACAACTTAAAATCAAACTCTTTCTAAATTTCAAATTCACTTTTCATTTTGTTTTTCTATGAAGTGAGTTTATTTTGTCGGATTATTTTCTGATGGACTTACCTATTTACCTTGCGAACCTTATGTGATAATATGGGATATTATGTGAGCAATTATCTCTAAGAGTGTTAGTCTCTGATTCTGATATCTGATTATTGAAAAATCCATTTCAATTAGGTATATCTAAGTTAACACCTAAGAAATTAGACCTAGATAGTTTCCCTGCACAAAAATGTATCTACCGGATGCAACTGTAAATACTGTAAATTTGACCCACACTGAAGAGTGTGATGTATACCATAGCCATATATTGTAAGGAATATGTATATGAAAATAAATACGCTTAATTTTGTTAATGAGACATTTATTTACAATTAACCTACCCAGTATACTCAATAACCTAAGCGACATGATACGGAGGTTCGAATGGAAGAGAAAATAATACACAACCATTATAGAGGCCCTATTAGGTAAAGACCTAATAGGGCCTCTATAATGGTTGTGTATTATAGAAGGAAAGCCTTACATGAGATTATCCAGGTAGATGTGTGAAGTATTGAGAATGGCATAGTATAAACATGGTCAATCCGACTTCACCCTTGTCAGCTCCCTTTCCAGAACTCCACTACTACTCAGCCATGGTACCTCGGGACTACATTGGCAAATCTGTGGAGGTGAAGGACAGGAACAAAAGGCTTGGCCGCTAGGGCTCCCGCCGCTGCGTGCGCGCCTGCAGCACGTCGCGGAACTGCGACAGGATGGCGTTCTCCCGCTTGGCGCGCTCCTCCTTGCTGAACGCGGCCAGCGCTCGCTTCTCGTCGGCCGAGTAGATCTGATTTTCTTTGCGGATACGCACGGCCTCCATGCGGCGGTGTCTGGAATGATGTAACATTACAGCGTTACACTTGGGGAACACATTCAATTTGGTGTAAAGTAATTCTTCAAATGCATATAATTGAATATTTTTCTTTGGGGTGGTGGGGTCTGACAGTGTCAAATGAATACATGTAAAAATTGGCATTTACCTACATATTCCTTTATACTAAAACTTCTTTTGGTTGATATTTGAAATTTTGTAAATACATAAATGTTATACATAATATGTGTTTACAAAATAAAATGTATCTAAATATGTTGATCCAAATTCTAGAAGTCTTATCACAAACTAGTTATGCTTACTTTGAGTTTAGATTCACTGAGAGAGATCTGGATTAACACTAACAGCACACAGCTAACAGTCTAAGTGTTAATCCAGAATAAAGAATATTAATTCAAATAAATAAACCACATGGAATTTAATATATGTCTTCTCTCATTTACATACAAAAATTTCATTGAAAGCATTCAAATGCAAAAATATACAAACCTGCTCCCACTCATCACATATCCAACAGACTCATATGACGCAATTTCATCTGAAGTGAGCCCGATCTCTCCTCTTCGGGGTATCCTCTTCCCTTCAGCAACATATGCAGCCATGGCAGCTCCTTCTCCAGGTAGCAGAGCTCGTCCAAAGTCTTTGTGTCCCAGTGCCGGGCCCACACGTGGGACTGGACCAAATGCTTCCGAAGCTAACTCTTCTGATTCTGCATCCTTGTTGCTTGACTTTGATTTGGTTATAATTGTTTCTATTTCATGTTCCTCTGTAACCAATAGATAAAAATAATTATAGTTTTTAGTCCTTGATAATCAGTCAGCATTTGGTCAGTCAAAGGAAACTACAACAGATTTCAACATGACATATTGACTATTCTAAAACTATGTCATATGAATTTGTCTATAACTACACTAATATTATAAAGAGAAAAGATTTGTTTATTTGTGAAACTGAAACTATGAAATCACCTTTAAAATGTTACATTATTCCTGATATTCTCACAGGATCAGGACATACACGAGTGAAACCATGCTAGTTAATGTGAACAAACTTAAAATAATGGACAATAATATTTAATTTGACTGAATGTGTATGTGTATAGAAAACCTCTCAAGATTTATTAATAAATTGTATAAATAAAAAAAAAACCACATACTTCCTTTTTCCACCCACACTTCCTCTTCACTACTAGAGCTTGCGTCACTGCTGGAACTCTTGGACTTTTTCTTCTTGGCTTTCTTCCGAGCCTTCTTCACTTTCCTTAGCTTCTTTTTTAACTTCTTCAGCTTTTGTTTGGTTTGGTCTTTGTCTTTGGACTTTTTACCTTTTTTCTTCTCTTTGTTACTTTTGGCATTTTCAGGTTCGGGTTCTTCCTCAGAGCTGGATGGTAATTACAAATTGTGATTAAAATTTATGAATTAGAAGAATGAAGAATGTTATGCTAGAAGAATTTACAATAAATCGCGATAGAATCCGTGTAAAATAGTTTTATTTCAATGTGTGATATTCGCGTAAACTTTCGACAATATCAGATTCACTGAACTCAAAAAATTCCAGCTAAGTTGTTCAAGAGTCAATAATACTCCGCACCTGTGTCCCTGTGAGTTGACTATGGAATATAATTTCACTACAAATAAAGAGCAATCTTACTCACTCAGGCCTCAGTGGGGACTTGCCCCAGATTGAAGAAACTCCAATTTGCCCAATTCTCTCCCGCTCTTCTCTTCTAGCATCTAAGAATTCTTCTTCCTGAGGTTTATACCGTGCTCGAGTTCCTGGACCTCCTCCACTGCCACCAAGACCTGGAAGAATTCATTTTTTTGATATAGTCATAAAACATCATAAGATACCTTTTGATGTTCAAAGCGCTTTCTGTTAGATCTACTAAGCTAAAAATGTGTAACATTACTGTAATTTGTAATTACCTCCCCCTAGACCTCCTCCATTATATGCTCCGTCTTTAAAGGAGCTACGTCCCCTATCGCGGTCCCTGTGTGTCCTCTCTGCCCTGTCTCGGTCTCTGCTGTCATCTCGATGTCTTGTCCGCGCCCGCTCATCGCGCCCACCACGGTCCCGACTACGATCTTTGGAACGCTCGCCACTACGATCACGCTTCTCTCTACTCTTGTGTCGTTCCCTACTCCGACTACGGTAGCGATTACGGTCACCGTCTCCGCCCATCGTAAATATACCTCAGTGACTGTGCCACAGTACGATCTACGAATACAGCTCAAGTTATCTTGTAAATGCCTAATCCATTATATTTGAAAATCCACTTGTTTTGACACTCTTAAATATGAACGTACTATTACGGTTTTATTTACAATTTTACAACACAAAACTAGCGCAAATGTAACGCATTCACAAGCACCAATTTCTACAAACCAACAGGGGTGAAGTGTATTTAGATTGTAATTATTTTAAGCTGTATGTAGCCCAGAGTCCAGAACAATTTTATTAGTAGAATAATATAATCAGAATAATGTGGCATTAAATTGATGCATTCAGTTCAGTGCTGGCTTATTGACAATTGACATTTGCGGACATATGTCACATCTGACCACAGAGTACTTTATCATCTGACACTGACAACCCCAAACAAAAGACAAAAAATGCCCATAAAATGGCATATACTTTTCGTATTTTATGTTAGCTGGCGAGCACAAACATTGATAAATAGGAAACTTAATTATGTTATGTATAATTAATTTGGCCACATTACGGGTATTCAAACTCTGCTATTCCTTGACTAAGAAGTATGAAAAAAAGAAATGCATCGATCAAACATGATTTAAGTGCAAACGTCTTCAGTAGCTATTGATTAAATGGGACCATATCCCGTGGGGTAAAATAATACGAGTAACACAGACATATGATTGAAATTAGAACCAGACGGAACAGGTCCGATATTTTGTGATACCAAATGTGTCTCAGAGGGGGCCGAACTAAGGCTAACAACCTCTACGAATAACTGCGTAACTGCATAGGTAGGTTCATAAAATTGGATAATCATAAAATGGAAAGGCCAGAATTAAACATTTTACTATACCAAATATTAGGCAGGTCACTGGAATTACATACTTCACTTACGACAGGTGAGATAGAGGTCAAACGTGAGCCTATCATCCATAAAAAAAAATTAGAAAAGAAATGAGAATTAATTAATTGTTTATTTTAAATAATATTATTCCTATCAAGTAACAAATTAATATAAACTCTAAATTCAACCCTGTCTAACAACTGACAATTTATACTTCAAAATTGTTGACGAGTGACGACTGGGTTAAAAATTAGCTTCAACGCCATATGTATGCTTTGTATGTACAGGGGAAAGAAAAGGGTAGCGCATAATATTACCAAGAAGAAGGCTTTCAGACTAATGACAAATTATATGGTAACAAAAAATATGTAACAATATTGCTAATTAGCCTGTAATACCATATAAAATATACATATATATATATATATATAAATACCCATAGCTAGGTAACAATTTAGTCATACACAAGTACTAATTTTAGTAGACAAGTAACAAATTTAGTAGACTTCGTATTGGGGGTTCCAGACTTGTGATCCATGTTCTATATAAGCTACTGCGTACAAAGGAACTATACATGACTTTTACTGGTTTGATAGTGGAAATAGACTGCGGTTCGCGTAATGAAGCCTAGAATTTAACTGAACCTAGAACTGACGCTTTATTGACAATGTGATTTATATGTTAGTCATAAATTAGCATCATCTTGTGTCATACAAGATGATGCAAATTTATGACTAGATGTGTAACCTAACCAGATTTTTTTAATGAAACTTCTTTATACTGATTTTAATTATTTTGTATTGTATTGCGAATATTGGATAATTATTTAATTAAATAAAAATGTAAAATTTATACGCCAGAACCGGCAGAATATGAGATCCTACATTATATTGTAACCATCACTTTTTGTACCATATTCAACAAATAAAGAACTTTGATCTTTGAACTTTGAACCTTTAATCACCACAGACTGTGTCCGACTTTCCAAATTATCCAGACATAATATGTAATTAATTACCCCGACTCCGGTATGTTAGTTGGGACAAGTACCTACTTGATTATATGTAGGTATACTAGCTGTTGCCTGCGGTTTCACCCGCGTTGAATTTTGGTCCCGTTCCCGCCTCCAAAGGGAACGTATTCCATTGATAAAAGTATGTGTTATTCCAGACTATAATCTATCCCTGTACTAAATTTCAGCCGTTTTTGCGCACGTACTGATTCATTTTTTAGGGTTCCGTAGCCAAATGGTAAAAAACGGAACCCTTATAAATTCGTCATGTCTGTCTGTCCGTATGTGACAGTCACTTTTTTCCGAAACTATAAGAACTATGCTGTTGAAACTTGGTAAGTAGATTTATTCTGTGAACCGCATTGTTCAATACAGAACAAAGACAAAATAAAATAAGTTCTTGAATACCTACTTGAAATATAATATAATTTATTCTTTATACAATTCTTATATTGAGAGCGCTACTGCAAAATGAATGATCTTAAGGTAGGTAGTATATAACGTAGTGGGTAAGGTAGGTAGTATATATAACGAATGATGTTAACGATGATTTAGCAATAACTAATTGCGTAACGCTTACAGATCACGTTATACAATAGAATAATATTTACCAAAAATATTATATAAAACTAATAGATGTTCATATGAATTAAAATATTCAGCTAATCTTCTTTTTATATATAAAAATGAATTGCTGTTCGTTAGTCTCGCTAAAACTCGAGAACGGCTGGACCGATTTGGCTAATTTTGGTCTTGAATTATTTGTGGAGGTCCAGAGAAGGTTTAAAAGGTGAGTAAATATGGAAGTTGTTATCGATTGAGGCAGTACGAAGTCTGCTGAGTCAGCTAGTGATGAATAAATTCAACACATAAATTATTATAAAATATACGTAGACATGCATTAAGATTTTCACATAATAATTATAAACAATAAATTTTGAGGGTTCCCCATACTTAGAACTGAAACTATTTTTTTTTCATGAAACCCATACGTTTAGGTTATCTATGGATAGGTCTTTAAAATGATTTTGAGGTGTTTAATATAATTTTTTTCTAAACTGAATAGTTTGCGTGAGAGACACTTCCAAAGTGGTAAAATGTGCCCCCCCCCCCCTGTAACTTCTAAAATAAGAGAATGAAAAACATATGATATACATTACCATGTAAACACTGAGAATTGGTTTGAACGAGATCTAGTAAGTAGTTTTTTTTAATACTTCATAAATCGTAAACCGCAATTTATCTTTCGTACCTCAAATATAAAAAATTTACTTGCTGCTACGGAACCCTTCATGGGCGAGTCCGACTCGCACTTGGCCGTTCTTTTAGATTATGTCGATTCATCAACGCAGGGCCTAAACTGCTGACAGTAGATGCGTTGTGGCTCAGAATGTCAACTTCCCAAAATGTCCCCTGGTACCAAAATGTCCCTTTCCCAAAAGTATGTTTATTACCTGAAAATTATTTTCCCGGCGCTTCGCCGGCCGCTGCCGCGGCACGCTCGCTGCGCTCGCTCGGCTCGCGCTCTGTTGGAGTCATAGTTCTAATAGTGTTGGGTAGTACGCGTCCGATGTACTATTAGGTAACGTAACTTAGCACTGTACTAAAAGCAACGTTACTCAACCACAGTTCTTAATCGGACATTTAGTACTATTCGGACAGTCGGACGTCTATTGGTTAGTTTGTTATTTGGTAGTCCGATAGCGATACGAGAGGCGCGCGGCGAGTACGGGCGAGTAAATACGATAGAATGCGACAGCGATAGCCCCTTAGTGAAGTGCCGCATGTGAAGAATAACCACAGACTATAGAAAATCGTTTTTGTAATAAGATAATATTCTACAAAAAATATCTATTTAATTACCTTAATTTCTTTTTTTTTAAATTTTAGATTAGGATTAAAATAAAAATTGTAAGGATGTAAGTATTAGGTATATCTTCACGCAATTATTCTATTGATACACTAAGGATGAGTGTAAAATAGATACATACCTACCAGATTTATAATTCGATACGAGAAATCACAAATAAAATTAATGAACTGAGTCTCTAAATTATTTCATTATCATTGTTTATAAATATTCTAAGGGAGTAACCTATTTATATTTTTTTACAAATTTACAATGTAATATAAAAAAATAGTTGTATTTTAATTCTCAAACCTTTCCCTTTAAGTATCGGTTAAAGTTTTATGAAAATCATAATCGATAATCAGAGATATTATACCTATTTCTTGTTGATTATTAGCAGAATATATCATTTAAGTTGATTATACATGACACCCATTCTTTTTCGACCCACCTCGACCTGTCATGCTCATGAAAATCAAATTGGTATGCTTATGATTAGGTGTACTAAAGTACTAATAGTACTAATAAGGTGTACTAGTACACTGTACGAAAAGTACTAGTACGGTGCGTACCGACAGATGTCCGATTAGGCACAAGACTAAGTTCTAACTTAACCTAACCCACAAAATTTTGGGAAACGGACATTATGGGAAGTTGACATTTTGGGAAGTTGACATTCTGAGCCCCAACCAGTAGATGCTTTTTATGTGGTAAGCATCCACTAATAAAGGATTTTTGACATTTCACTACTAAGAGGGTAAATAAGGGACGGACGGTTGTATGGAAGTTCATTACAAAGTAAGTGCAGTGAAATTCAATATTAAGCCTTATTTTTGTTTAGGGCACTTATACATAAGCATAGCTTGCTAATGTATGTAGACTCAGTTTTATACCCTTAAAACATTTTTGTGCAATTTAACAAAAAAAGTGTAGGAATTTAATATTTGAGTAAGACAACTAATTAATATTACTTATATACCATGGGCGTCAGTACCCTGAGGCAGCGCTACTAAAAACACAGATAACGTAATAGTTGGTACTAAAACCGTACTTACGGGGCTACGCCCATGTAATATATACTACATGGAAACTGCATACTGCAATGCATACCCACCATACCACTTGCAAAATAGGAGACACGTATGACACCGGCCGGGTTTCCTAGTAATGATTTTAAAATTTCCCCAGAACCGATTTTCATTATTTCCTTGTAAATTTCTCTATAATATTACACAAAATGTTTCGTAATCTTTCAAAAAGTTATGTCTTTTTACTTAAAATTATTATTATTCCTCTTTATTCACTTTATAACACATTATTTAATTATTAAATATTTTATTCTAAAAAACCCTTTAAAAATATATAAATAGTACACCCACCATTGGCCACCGGTAATTAGGGCTCCAGGGAGAGGAACTTCCTCACAATGCATGCCATGCCTAGCAGAACCGCCTTCTGCATCAAGCCCTTGAGCCAGCATCCTAGCAAGAGCCTTTTAAGATGTTGGTCGAGGCTCTTGGGATTAGTCCTTGCACTGAAAATTATGAATATAATTTATAGCTACGGTAGAAGAAGCTCGTGGAGTATGTAAAAGTACAGAATCAGAAGGCAGGCTGTTTTCTGCCTACCCCAGAGGTAAAAAGCCGTCCAAAAATCTCTTCGGATGTTTGGACCAAAAAAAACTGACCCTGGGCCATCTCCGGTTTCGAGATGGCCCCTTGGGTTTGGGAACCACAGTGACGGTCTTGCCCTGGTTTAGGGGAGGGGCGCTAGTCACCCCGCCGTTCCGGCCTGCAGGCGACAGGCGGCCTCACCTGCCACCTCCAGGCCTGCGCTCATGGAGGACGGAGGTCGTTAAGCGACCTCCGGCGCCTGAGTGGCCTGCGACGCGCGGCGAGCATGTTGCGGACTTGGCGGGCCGGGAGAGTTCTAAATCTCTCCCGGGCGCGCTCCGCCATCTCCTTCGCGAGCATTACATGCTCGCAGAAGGGGTCGCGGCGGCCCACGCCGGGTAGCCTTGAGTACGTAAATGTATGTATGTAACGGACGTAGGCGAAGTAGCTAGGGAGTCCATGATACTCAATCCACCACCGTAACAAGCAATTCGACTGTTTTTACTATGTTAAATCTGTTTTACTAATACACTATTCAATCCGTGTTCAACCTGTAAAAAGGGAAGGTTGGGGCTCAGAATGTCAACTTCCCAAAATGTCCCCTGGTACCAAAATGTCAACTTCCCATAATGTCCCTTTCCCAAAATTTTGTGGGTTAGGTTAGGTTAGAACTGTGACTCCAACAGAGCGCGAGCCGAGCGAGCGTGCCGCGGCAGCGGCCGACGAAGCGGCGGAAAAATAATTTTCAGGTAATAAACATATTGGGGTGTGTGTTGGGTAACCTCCTCGAGTGTCGCTCCGATTCCGATCCCGCTGCAGTCCGGGGGGAACGGAATCGGAGCGGCCGGTACACCCTGGGCGGCGGTCAATGGCTTCCCCTTCACCCCTTCATAGGGTTGGCATTGATCGTCGGCCAATACCCAACGTGGCGGGAACACATCGCTCTCCGTACTCCTCTGCTTTCAGAGGAGACAGGATGAGCGATGCTGTTAGTGGTGAGATGGCCCAGGGTCAGCTGGGGTGCGAGGGATATGCTCTATGGGTAACCTTACACCCCGGCGTCTGAAGACCCGAGACGGCGTGCGGTTTTAGTCGGTGCAAGCCCGACATAACCGCCCCCGCTGGCCGGCGGGGGGGTATCCGAAGGGATTTCCGCACGATAAAAAAAAAAAAAAGGTAATAAACATATTTTAGGAAAGGGACATTATGGGAAGTTAACATTTTGGTACCTTGGGAAGTTGACATTCTGAGCCACAACGAAAGGGAATAGATTATGTCTGTGGTTTTATCAAAATCCAAAAAAAATATTTTCTAAAAGAATTTGATATTTATTTTCCCCAGTATAGGGTAAAATTCACAATCTTGAGCTACACTGATGATGGAAGCACATTTCAGTCGCAATCGGGGAAATGAGGAAATCAATACTTTCTCGACGATACATTACACTCAGTCATTTCAGTACAAATGGCCAAACATACTACAAACTAAGTGCCCATTTATATTGATCTTTAATACACATCGCAATAAATCTTGTATGTGACCACATTGCATAAAAAATAATTATAATACATTTATGACAAAAGAATATTCCAAGAAATTTTCCAAAGGAAATTTATTTTAAAGATATATGTTCATGACGTGTAAAGGAACGTTAGTTGCGGTAGATTCGGTTGTGTTTGTGTTGTTTTTTCTTGTGCTGAATAGAACTCTCGCGGTGTAATATGAAATTTAAATAGATAACTTATGGAAATATCTTAAAATGAAGTTGTCTACGCCAAGATATACATGTTGTATGTTTTTTCAAATCACGTTTATAATTTGTGACTTAGTATTCAACTGCGTTAGTTTATTTCCGCGAACTCGCGATGGATTACTAGTATTATTTATGTAAGAATTAAAACTTTATACGCTTCTTTAAAGTAAATGTAATTACACCTACTTAGCCGCAGTAGATGGCGTATAATAAATGTTATATTTTAAAATCGCTTCCTTATAATGTCAAAAATTCGCCCTTTTAATTTATTTAATTTAATTTGTAATACTTATTTCAGATTTCAGGATTTATTCCTCGTGCTGTCTACAACCACGCTGTTGGTGACATTTTTTTCTACATATTTGTTTCAGGTGAGTTATGGTATCTATACTGATATTGTTTATCATTATGTACACTAGCGTAGAATTTAGCGGTTCTTTCCCACCGTCCACCTGGGTGTACCGTGAGGCATACTAAATTTCCACGGTAAACCTTGTAGTAGGGGAGCCCAAGATGCTAAATGAGGATTAACTGGAGCGTCGTCGTCTGAACCTATTTGATTCTGCAGATTAGATGCTAAAAAGGAAATAGGTTAATGATGTATGTGCTTTCACCTGTGAGGGTTGCATATAAATATACAGGTTTTTAATAATCAAGTCATTGTTTAGCATATTGGGCTCTCCCAGCTACAATGTGTAACATGGAAGTTTCGATATTTCCCACGGTACACTCAGGGGGACAGAGGAGAATAGTTCTTATAAAAAAATACTTTGTACATCCAGGTGGTCTTCGGAGGTGGACAGTGGGAAAGAACCGGCATTTAGATCCCGTTCCCGCTACCCGTGGGACCCTATTTCACCACCACAACCGATGTTATATACATAATTCCACCATACATCATTTTGTTATATCTTAAAGGTATAACAGTGTTTTTGTTGTAAGCCCCTAGATGGTTTATTTTTTTCAGACACCTCCATCAAATATCATTATATTTTAGCCAATATATACAAAAACTTGCAGTAATTATTGAGTTTATCGAAAACAGACAGACTGATGCGGCAGAGGACTTTGCAATATGTAGTGATAGGCACCTAGATAATATACTTCATTTCACAGATTACCTTTTTCTGATTGTGAACGATCCGTCATACTTATGGGTTAATAGATCCTGAGGTCTGTAATTCCTGAAGGCTCGAAGGGGTAGGCACAGGTCTATTAGCATCCAAGTTTCATCAACAATTATATTCTATTTCACATGATAGGAGAGTCAGCCTATATGTTTATTGTCCGACAAAGAACTGCTTATAATGATATATGCAGCATATAACTTGTACAACGCCCCATGGGAGAAGATAGGGTGAAAATAAATAAATAATAAATTCTTCAACAACCTTATAAGTAACTACTAACACATTTTTAGGGGACACGGGATGATGAGGATGAGAGTAATCTAATTGTGAAAAATACACTTTCATAATAAGTATATAATTATTTTAGGCAGGTTTAGCGGAGGTGCTTGTACGCAAGTTTCGTGCAGCGGGTGCTGTGTGTGTGGCATACATCACTGCCAGTGTGACCTTGCATGCTTTCTGGTTACTGGAGAAGTGGACCAAGCCCGAGAGTGTCTCTACTCCCATGCTGATATTCCTGTTCACAGTGCAAAGATGTTGTAAGTTGAAATTTTTCCTAGCATTACTCCAGACTTGAATAGGTTGCTGAAGTTAAAAATTTGTGTATGTTCATACATTGCTATAAAATTAAGTCTGGTGAATGATTTGAGATTAGCTGTCACCTTGATTTATAAATCTTTGTCAACGCAGTATAGTATTGACCCCCCCAGGATCTCTTCAACTACCCTGGGCCACTAAGCTACAATCAGTATCAACATTCTTGTAGATTAAAGGTATCAGACTAGATAATAATTAAAGTTTTACTGACAGATAAAATATTTATTGCACAAAGTGAGTAAATATAGATTTTCACACAATGTATGTCTTAGCAGCCTACCTAATTGGGGTGTTGCAATAGTGAATATAAAACTAACACCATGCAAACCGATAAGCCAATATGCAAGATTTATTCCCAGTAGTTCCATGAAGCCAGTTCCTCATGGAACCTTTGCAATGCATTAGTTTCATAGAAGGAACTAGTAGGAATAGCATTAGTTTTTTAAATAATTCATGCATATCTTTGAACATACATTTTCAATAAGCTATTCTTTTAACACTTTTTAACCATCTAGCTTTTTCATATCTTTAGGCAAATTTATTATATACTCCTATTCCAGTAATATTTATTATCAGAATATGATTAAGAGAAGAATACAATTTATTAGGCTCAATTTAATTTGATTTATGGTGCTTGCGTTTACTTGGTTAAGTGTTTAAACGTTTATAAATCTAAACAGTGAATGTCATTTTGTACAAATTAAATTAATTAATTGTAACACAAGACGCTTGCCAAGCTTATCAAGGTGCAGTCTGAGTTTGCATTATTATTGCAGTAAATGTTTCGTTCTTGTTTTCAGTGTCTCCGTGGTACTATTTCTTCTATAAACGAGCTGCCTTACGGGTTAGTGACCCTCGCTTCTATGAAGACATAGACTGGATCAACCAGCAACTACGAGCTCGTTAAACACAGCACTTAACAAAATGGAATTATACCGACCAATGGAATTACTAGTCAATCCTAAATAGAGCTTAGGCACCCTTACTATCACCAGTATTTCATGAATGTAGTTAGATTAACGTTGAATATAGATGAACAATGTAACATCTAAATGTAATACCATCCTTTTCTTATTGTTGTCTTATGTATCTAACCTAAGACTTAACTGCTGTAATCTATTTTTCTAATAAATCATTCTCTACTTAAATCACGTTTTATTGGTAAAATGAACGCTCCTATGACAATAAGTATTCATTTATTTACACAATTTAAAAGACAAATACTTCAAATATATTTGCTGTAATGATGACAATTACTATAATTTACCAACTTGTTTTCACCGACAGTCATGGGTTTCCAACTAATATCACTATACCTACAGGTATGCAAAAGAAAATGAACCATAATAGAAATAAAGAAACTATACACTAAAACTATGATTCACTGCACAAATCTTAATTTTGGTTATAAATGCCATGATAATACAAATCTGTAAGTTAACATTTAGAACAATAGGAGCACAAACAGTGCTCCAGGAGAGAATCACGCAATTGGCTGCATGTGCAGTCAGTGTCGAGTCCGGGGGATGACTGCGGGCACGTCAGCTTCACGCGGCACCTGGGCCTGCGCGGGCGGCCCGGCGGCGTTAGAGCGCGGGCGCCGTGCATCGGGGTCAGAAGGTGGCGCGGCACAGCGGGCAGTTCGACTTGCTGCTTGTCTTGAACCATTTACGCTGCAGCACAAAAATAGTATTATATTCATTTATCTATAATGTAAGGTTTAAGGGCAGTAGAGGAAGCTCGTGAAGGCTGTTGTCTTTGCCTAACCCGGTAAAATGGTGTGGGTGTGTGTATTTATGTATGTAGGTATGTGAGAAATATTTCGAATAGCACAATTTATTTTGACATTGCTGTCTCTGTTGCAGTTAATTTATATAACAACATATCAAGTATAACCACTACGGTGTCGTGGGGACCAGTTGCAGTCAAGTGTGTGTGAGGAGTGAGGATGATCTCGTGGGGACCAGTTGCAGTCAATTGTGTGTGAGGAGAGAGGATGGTGTCGTGGGGACCAGTTGCAGCCAAGTGTGTGCGAGTAGTTAGGATGGTGTCGTGGGGACCAGCTGCAGTTAAGTGTGAGTCAGGAGTGAGGATGGTGTCGTGGGGACCAGTTGCAGTTACGTGTGGGTGAGGAGTGAGGATGGTGTCATGGGGACCAGTTGCAGTTAAGTGTGGGTGAGGAGTGAGGATGGTGTCGTGGGGACCAGCTGCAGTTAAGTGTGAGTCACGGGTGAGGATGGTGTCGTGGGGACCAGTTGCAGATAAGTGTGGGTGAGGAGTGAGGATGGTGTCGTGGGGACCAGTTGCAGTCAATTGTGTGTGAGGAGAGAGGATGGTGTCGTGGGGACCAGTTGCAGCCAAGTGTGTGCGAGTAGTTAGGATGGTGTCGTGGGGACCAGCTGCAGTTAAGTGTGAGTTAGGAGTGAGGATGGTGTCGTGGGGACCAGTTGCAGTTAAGTGTGGGTGAGGAGTGAGGATGGTGTCGTGGGGACCAGCTGCAGTTAAGTGTGAGTCAGGAGTGAGGATGGTGTCGTGGGGACCAGTTGCAGTTAAGTGTGGGTGAGGAGTGAGGATGGTGTCGTGGGGACCAGTTGCAGTCAATTCTGTGTGAGGAGAGAGGATGGTGTCGTGGGGACCAGTTGCAGCCAAGTGTGTGCGAGTAGTTAGGATGGTGTCGTGGGGACCAGCTGCAGTTAAGTGTGAGTCAGGAGTGAGGATGGTGTCGTGGCGACCAGTTGCAGTTAAGTGTGGGTGAGGAGTGAGGATGGTGTCGTGGGGACCAGTTGCAGTGAAGTGTGGGTGAGGAGTGAGGATGGCGTCGTGGGAACCAGTTACAGTTAAGTGTGGGTGAGGAGTGAGGATGGTGTCGTGGGGACCAGTTGCAGTTAAGTGTGGGTGAGGAGTGAGGATGGTGTCGTGGGGACCAGTTGTAGTGGGTCTGAAGCAGGTCGTCCCATTCGCAACTCGTCCAAATAGCTACTTGTCCCATACGTAACTTGTCCCATTCTCAAATCGTCGCATTCGCGTCTCGTCAAATTCGCAGCTAGTCCCGTTCGCGTCTCGTCCCATTCGCAACTCGTCCTATCCTCTATTTATTTACGCAACTCGTCCCATTAGCTACTTGAACTGAATAATAATAATAATCGCTGCAAATCATTTATTTTCTTAAAAAATATAGTTTGAAGTGAAAAAAGCTGTGACTTTAATCTAAAAATATATATGCTTATTGAGTTAAGCTCGCCTTTGTACATGTACTTTTTATTGTGTATGCAGTGTCACTTTTGTCTATCGTATACAATAAAGAAATTAAATTTTCAAAATTATGCAATAGAAAGACAAACAAAATTATTTAAAAAAATAAAACAAAATTCTCAATAGATCTCCGTGCTTACACAAGATTTTACAGAAAAAGAATATTTAAATTCTTTTATTCATAAAAAAAGTATTAAGCGGTATTGGTTTAGTACTATAATAATGTCATACACTAACATATATGTCTAATCAAAGATCAAGTAAGTGATTTCACTAACATTTACAAAAAAAAAACACATTCTTTGGTTTATAATCAGTCAGTCTTAAATATTATATGAATTACAATATATAATTATCATAAATAGGTACCTACATAAAACAACATCGATTGACACCTATTTAACTAGTTGCAAATAAGTTACTTTTTATGCTGTAATTTTTGGAGCAGTCTGTTTTTTTTTCTTCAACAATTATATCTTTCATTTTTCTGTTCTTTTTTTGCAAATCAAATAGGCTCATATTCTATCGCTTCTTCCAGTATGTAGCCCCTTTACGTAACTTATAGAGAAATAAATACAGATTTGGGTCGTTAGATATACGGCTATTAATTCGGTGGTGCCAACTCTCGAGAGCGTTGGTCGTTCTGTGTCTCCGACCAGCACAACTATGGATCGAACCTGACAGCTTGGAATACCATGTTTTTTTTGCTATAATCGAGAAATTGTTGCATTTTCGGTGTATTTGGTGCTCTGTTAAGGATGAGACGCCACATATCTGGAATCTGAGGGGCTGGCACTAACGGTACGATTGCACATATTCTGGTGATATTGCGGCCTTCTCTGGTTTGGTCCACCTTTATCTTTTTAGATCGCTTCGACGATGGCCGTCAGCGAGAGGTCACTCCCTATGACTGCAGTGAGGGCCCGGCGCTGCGAATCCCAGGCCGGGCAGGCCGCAAGCGTGTGCTGCGCCGAATCCTCACTGCAGACGCAGTGGTGGCAGGCGGGACTCGATTCCCTCCTAACGACCTCGAACAGATACTTTCCAAAGCAGCCGTGCCCGGAAAGCACCTGCGTAAGTCGGAAGGAAAGAGTCCCGTGCTGCCGCCCTGCCCACTCGACAATAACCGGCTGGAATGCCTCCACGGTAGCAAAGCCAGCACGTGGAGCCTCCAGCCGGGACGACCACCTCGCCATAATCTCCATCTCGGGCGGAGGCCGACTGCCGCCATCCGCCCGGTACAGCGTCGTCCGCCGATACACTTCGGCGAACACTTCTGCCTCTAAGTCCCACGGGGGAGTGCCAGCCAATGCGCACGCTACCTCCGTAAATACGGTGCGGTAACCACGTATGGCCTTGCCCGCCATAACCCTCTGAGGGCGCCACAGTCGGGCCCTATTTTGGGCGGTCAAGGCCGCCGCCCACACCGGCGCACCGTACAGTGCCATTGACCGGACAACCCCCGTGTACAGCCGCCTGCACGCGACGCTGGGTCCCCCTAGGTTGGGCAAGAGGCGACCCAGGGCAGACGCAACGCCGACGAGCTTCGGAGCGAGCTGCATGAAGTGCTCGTCGAAGTGCCACCTTCCGTCCAGAGTTAGGCCCAGATACCTCATCTGGGCCTTGATCGGTACGAGGACCGAGCGGACTTCGATCGAGACGCCACGGGGTGGACCACGGCGAGGCTCGTGGAACAACAGGGCCTCCGTCTTGTTCGGAGCCACCCGTAAACCCAGCGCCTCGATGCGCTCGACCACCTGGGCTACTCCCCTGAAGGCCAAGCGTGCTGTCTCTTCATATGAACCCCCAGAGGCTGAGACAAGCGTATCGTCTGCATAGCAGATGACGCCCAGCCCCTGGGGGAGAACACCACGAAGCGCCCAGTCGTACCCGATGTTCCACAGGAGTGGTCCAAGAACCGACCCCTGTGGGACACCGCACGACATGGGCTGACGTCGCAGCACTCCGTCTCGGTCCTCGTACAGAACACTCCTGTCCTCTAAATAGTCTGCCACCAGCCGCCTCAGGTAAAGCAGCACCCCATGATACCGGAGTGCCTCTCTGATGCAGCTAAATGGCAGACTATTAAAGGCGTTGGCGATGTCCAAGGACACCGCCAGTACCACGCCACCACAGCTCACTACCTCTTCGGTCACGGCCCTCAGGCGCATTACCGCATCGATCGTCGATCGCCCAGCTCTAAAACCGAACTGAGCGTCCGACAGATCGGGGCCAACCTCGCTCAGGTGCTGGACGAGACGGGCAGCGATAATCCTCTCTGCATTGTAATGCCTGTAACAACCGCTTATTTTCGCATCAGGAAAAATTGTTGCTACTGCGTAATTTTGAATGTCCCATCTGCATAATAGAAACCTGGATTCTTGATAAGTTTTCTGGATAATTTCGTGGCAAATACAATTATTTTATCGTCATCTCCATCTTCAAATAGATACAAATCTTTTTCAAGGCCCTTGGGTATTTTTACAGTTCTAAGGCTATTGTAGCACAATCTGTCTTCACACAAAAACTTTTTACGTGCTCTGTAAAGTGTATCTTTTATAGAATGATATGATGGCATATCGTGTCGGCAATATTTTCGTTTCCGTCTCAGGTTGTCAATCGTTTTTTCATAAACAATACGTATTGGTCGAAAATCACTGCATACTGTTTTTTTTAATCGTGCAATTATTTTTAAATTAATATTAACCTCTGTTGATTCACATCATCATCATCATCATCAACCTATTCTAGTCCACTGCTGGACATAGATCTCCCCTAATGAGCGCCATAGCGCCCTGTCTTCAGCTTGCCGCATCCAGCATCTGCCCGCAGTCTTTCGCAGATCGTCATCCCACCTGATTCACATGTATGCTTCGTACTATTTTCTTCGATTCCTGTATCGTTATTGACGCATTGCAAGTACTTCTTTTTACACATCGCCATTTAAAAATGCCGTATTGATCATCACAATGTTTGTTGTATCGGTATTGTCCTCGTATTAAACTGCGTTTACCTCTGAGTAACGATAAAATTAAACGGATCCATAACAAAAACACTCGTAGATAACAATAAATGTGGTATACGTAAGTATTAAAAAGCGGCCAAGTGCGAGTCGGACTCGCCCATGAAGGGTTCCGTAGCAGCAAGTAACATAATAATGTTTTCTTTTTAATTTTTATATTTGAGTTGTTTGAATGAAAGGTAAATTGCGGTTTACGATTTATGACGTATTAAAAAAAAAGTACTTACTAGATCTCGTTCAAAACAATTTTCGTTGGAAGTTTACATGGTAATGTACATCATATATTTGTTTTTAGTTTTATCATTCTCTTATTTTAGAAGTTACAGGGGGGGGGGGGCACATTTTACCACTTTGGAAGTGTCTCTCGCGCAAACTATTCAGTTTAGAGAAAAATGATATTAGAAACCTCAATAGCATTTTTAAAGACCTATCCATAGAACCACACAGGTATGGATTCGATGAAAAATAAAAAATTGAGTCTCAGTTCTAAGTATGGGGACCCCCAAAATTTAACTAACTACCCTCTTCAAATATTAATAATAAAGAGTAATTGTGACCACGAAACTCGGCTAGCAGTGATATTAATAATCACGATTGCTACCATGTTTTGTCCAGGCGTGTGTTAATATAATAGTAGTTTACTGACCCCCTAGGTTATGGCATTCGTTCAAATTAATGGGTCATTATTCTGGTAATCTTTATCGATGTGTAAAAAATATAAATGGGACGAGCTGCGAATCGTCGTCGCGGTCGTGGAGACCAGTTGCAGTTAAGTGTGGGTGAGGAGTGAGTATGGCGTCTTGGGGACCAGTTGCAGTTAAGTGTGGGTGAGGAGTGAGGATGGCGTCGAGGCGACTAGTTGCAAGGATGTGTGAGGGGTAAGGATGGAGTCGTGGGGACCAGTTGCAGTTAAGTGTGGGTGAGGATTGAGGATGGCGTCGTGGGGACCAGTTGCAGTTAAGTGTGGGTGAGGAGTGAGGATGGTGTCGTGGGGACCAGTTGCAGTCAATTGTGTGTGAGGAGCGAGGATGGTGTCGTGGGGACCAGTTGCAGCCAAGTGTGTGCGAGTAGTTAAGATGGTGTCGTGGTGACCAGCTGCAGTTAAGTGTGAGTCAGGAGTGAGGATGGCGTCGTGGGGACCAGTTGCAGTTAAGTGTGGGTGAGGAGTGAGGATGGTGTCGTGGGGACCAGTTGCAGTCAATTGTGTGTGAGGAGAGAGGATGGTGTCGTGGGGACCAGTTGCAGCCAAGTGTGTGCGAGTAGTTAGGATGGTGTCGTGGGGACCAGCTGCAGTTAAGTGTGAGTCAGGAGTGAGGATGGTGTCGTGGGGACCAGTTGCAGTTAAGTGTGGGTGAGGAGTGAGGATGGTGTCGTGGGGACCAGTTGCAGTTAAGTGTGGGTGAGGAGTGAGGATGGCGTCGTGGGGACCAGTTGCAGTTGAGTGTGGGTGAGGAGAGAGGATGTTGTCGTGGGGACCAGTTGCAGCCAAGTGTGTGCGAGTAGTTAGGATGGTGTCGTGGGGACCAGCTGCAGTTAAGTGTGAGTCAGGAGTGAGGATGGTGTCGTGGGGACCAGTTCCAGTTAAGTGTGGGTGAGGAGTGAGGATGGTGTCGTGGGGACCAGTTGCAGTTAAGTTTGGGTGAGAATTGAGGATGGCGTCGTGGGGACCAGTTGCAGTTAAGTGTGGGTGAGGAGTGAGGATGGTGTCGTGGGGACCAGTTGCAGTTAAGTGTGGGTGAGGAGTGAGGATGGCGTCGTGGGGACCAGTTGCAGTTAAGTGTGGGTGAGGAGAGAGGATGTTGTTGTGGGGACCAGTTGCAGCCAAGTGTGTGCGACTAGTTAGGATGGTGTCGTGGGGACCAGCTGCAGTTAAGTGTGAGTCAGGAGTGAGGATGGTGTCGTGGGGACCAGTTGCAGTTAAGTGTGGGTGAGGAGTGAGGATGGTGTCGTGGGGACCAGTTGCAGTCAATTGTGTGTGAGGAGCGAGGATGGTGTCGTGGGGACCAGTTGCAGCCAAGTGTGTGCGAGTAGTTAAGATGGTGTCGTGGTGACCAGCTGCAGTTAAGTGTGAGTCAGGAGTGAGGATGGCGTCGTGGGGACCAGTTGCAGTTAAGTGTGGGTGAGGAGTGAGGATGGTGTCGTGGGGACCAGTTGCAGTCAATTGTGTGTGAGGAGAGAGGATGGTGTCGTGGGGACCAGTTGCAGCCAAGTGTGTGCGAGTAGTTAGGATGGTGTCGTGGGGACCAGCTGCAGTTAAGTGTGAGTCAGGAGTGAGGATGGTGTCGTGGGGACCAGTTGCAGTTAAGTGTGGGTGAGGAGTGAGGATGGTGTCGTGGGGACCAGTTGCAGTTAAGTGTGGGTGAGGAGTGAGGATGGCGTCGTGGGGACCAGTTGCAGTTGAGTGTGGGTGAGGAGAGAGGATGTTGTCGTGGGGACCAGTTGCAGCCAAGTGTGTGCGAGTAGTTAGGATGGTGTCGTGGGGACCAGCTGCAGTTAAGTGTGAGTCAGGAGTGAGGATGGTGTCGTGGGGACCAGTTCCAGTTAAGTGTGGGTGAGGAGTGAGGATGGTGTCGTGGGGACCAGTTGCAGTTAAGTTTGGGTGAGAATTGAGGATGGCGTCGTGGGGACCAGTTGCAGTTAAGTGTGGGTGAGGAGTGAGGATGGTGTCGTGGGGACCAGTTGCAGTTAAGTGTGGGTGAGGAGTGAGGATGGCGTCGTGGGGACCAGTTGCAGTTAAGTGTGGGTGAGGAGAGAGGATGTTGTTGTGGGGACCAGTTGCAGCCAAGTGTGTGCGACTAGTTAGGATGGTGTCGTGGGGACCAGCTGCAGTTAAGTGTGAGTCAGGAGTGAGGATGGTGTCGTGGGGACCAGTTGCAGTTAAGTGTGGGTGAGGAGTGAGGATGGTGTCGTGGGGACCAGTTGCAGTTAAGTGTGGGTGAGGATTGAGGATGGCGTCGTGGGGATCAGTTGCAGTTAAGTGTGGGTGAGGAGTGTGGATGGCGTCGTGGGGACCAGTTGCAGTTAAGTGTGGGTGAGGAGTGAGGATGGTGTCGTGGGGACCAGTTGCAGTCAATTGTGTGTGAGGAGAGAGGATGGTGTCGTGGGGACCAGTTGCAGCCAAGTGTGTGCGAGTAGTTAGGATGGTGTCGTGGGGACCAGCTGCAGTTAAGTGTGAGTCAGGAGTGAGGATGGCGTCATGGGGACCAGTTGCAGTTAAGTGTGGCTGAGGAGTGAGGATGGTGTCGTGGGGACCAGTTGCAGTCAATTGTGTGTGAGGAGAGAGGATGGTGTCGTGGGGACCAGTTGCAGCCAAGTGTGTGCGAGTAGTTAGGATGGTGTCGTGGGGACCAGCTGCAGTTAAGTGTGGGTGAGGAGTGAAGATGGTGTCGAGGCGACTAGTTGCAAGGAGGCGACTAGTTGCAGTCAAGTCTGAGTGAGGAGTGAGGAGCGTGGACTGACCAAGCACATCTTGTGGAACTTGTTCTGGCACTGGGGGGGGGTGCGGGCATCAGTGGTGTCGTGGGGATGAGATGCAGTCAAGTGTGTGTGAGGAGTGAGGGGCGTGGACTGACCAGGCACATCTTGTGGAACTTGTTCTTGCACTGGTGGCACGGCACGCGCGGCAGGCGGCCCGTGGCGGGGTGCAGGCGGCAGTAGCAGATGTAGCACTGCGGGGACTTCTCCACGCGGGCGTTCACCGCCTGCATCCACATCTTGATGGCGTTGAATATGGTACCGTTCTGAGCAGGAGTAAGCATTCTTATAGCGCATGATTTACAATGAAATGGCAAGATGTGTTGAATTATGTGTAGACACACAATCCGCTGTGAGAGTGAGTGATATGCACGACAAGGCAAGCGGCGGCGCACCTGGTAGGCCAGGAACAGCACGAGCCACTGCGCCGTGCCGGCGCCGGCCGGGCTGGGCGCGCTGAGGCGCGGCGGCACGAGCGGGTGCGCGCGCGCCAGCCACACGCGCAGCTCCAGCGAGCTCTGCTCCACGGCGTAGGCGCACGCCACCTCGCCCGCCGCCCACGCGATGCGCACGGCGGCGCCGCCGGCCGCCAGGCGCGGCGCGCGCCGCTGCAGGTCCAGCAGCTGCTCGCGCACGGCGCGCGGCGCCACGTAGGCCGCCACCAGGCGCTCCAGCGCGCGCGCGTCGCGCGGCGCCAGCGCGCCCCACCAGCCGCGCGCCGGCCCGCAGCCCGCGCCGCACACCGTGGAGAACACGCAGCGGCACGCCAGCGCCGCCACGCCGCGCCCCTGGCACGCCGCTGCAACCGCACCGGCGCGTTAGCACTCACGCGCAATGTGTCAGCCACTATTATTGGCGGCAGTTATTGCACTTCAACTTTATTAAAGTGAAACTTTCATTACATCGTCTCAAACTTTTTCGCCTGTATGTTGCATGTCGCGTGACGGTCAGCCGCGGAGTAGGGATAAAGTGAAAGGCGCTCGTCATAGCAGCCAAGGCCAATACGGCGGCGCCTATAGTTCGCAACAGTTGACCGTGTAGTGTATAGACAATTACTCATTTGTGTCAGTGCTCCACGCTATTTTGTTTCTTTTTGTCAGTGTTTAATGTAAATGCTGTTATTTTTTAGTTAAATATCTATAATGTGAAAAAAAGTTTCACTTTTACCGTGTTTTCATAAAACCACACAATCCTTTTTAAGCGTAACGAGCCGTAGGCGAGCAAAGCATCTTTGGTTTCAAAGTTGCATTTCAAACAAATGATACTCCTCCGAGACCGTTTGACCGATCTCGACCAAATTTGCCACGGTGATCAAGTAGACATTACTGAGTGTCGTAAGGGGTTAAATGTCCAGATCGGTCTTACCATCGAGGAATAATTACCGAAAACTCAAATCAATGGAAAAAGTTGACCGGTCATCGCTACGCTTAAGTTTGGGTTGATTGCGAAGCTGGTAACCGTCCTAGTTTTACTTATTTACCAATTTGCCGCTACCCTGGGGACCAATTCTCGTTATTATTCCGATCACAGAACGAAATGTGATTGACTTGCGATTGAATAAAGACTTGATCGAAAATAGGGTATTCTGTTCATAAAAAACAGTCACTTGGTGATTTATTAAAAAATCTCAGGACTAGGAAAAAAACATCGCCTAATGTAACCTTCGGGATCCGGTAGGATGTGGGAGTACCAGGGTGAGGGAACAACCCGCATCATATGGAAATTCAGTAAGTAACCTTGACCTTTTAACTGAAGTCTATAAGGTGTCACAAAATTAGGTATCTG
Source organism: Cybosia mesomella (assembly GCA_946251805.1). Lineage (NCBI taxonomy): Eukaryota > Metazoa > Arthropoda > Insecta > Lepidoptera > Erebidae > Cybosia > Cybosia mesomella. Next base: position 36,525,891 of record OX276396.1, on the reverse strand, counting down.
ATAAAAACCGGTTAACCGACAAACCCTCAAAACGGTCAAAAGGCATTCGAGGAACCGCCTCGAACTTAGAACAAATCAAACAAAAGTAATATCAAAACTTCGCGGGAAGTTGAATTCCCGTTACCGGGAACCGGTTAGTTCGGTCAGACTCGACCGCCAAATAATTACCCGGAAATCCCGAGAAATATTGAACTATAAAATTAGCTATTTTAAATGCTCGGATACAAACAAATCAAATTATACATTACTTTCAATTTTATAGCAAGTAAACACCGATAAATATCTATTCAGACCTCCCGGCGGGTCCAATCTAACACATGAATAAACAACAATTCAAAGTTAAACAGATTTTTAGCACGTACTTGTTTCAATAATCAAATTAAGCTGCAATTGACACCCGATCGAAATCGACCAGGAAATATTTTAATTACAATAACAATTTCAAGTTTTATGGTGAAAATAGTCAAAATCAATTGCACCAAAAGGTAAAATAATACCGATAAATTAACACTCAAAATGGCGGACTCTAGCCGCGTGTTAAGTTTCAAATTGCAAACCAAAATTAAACCAATCCGTTATTTATTGTCAACAATACATAAAATATATTAAGAAATGGGTCACTGACCTTCAATGGACAGGGAAAGTGTGCCTATTTAGAATGAATTGCCTAGAATGAATGCCTTATGAATGTACGTGTAATTAAATATACAATAAACTAATTATTCAGTAAAATAAAATGTGAGATAAACTTCCCATAGAATGTGTTTTCAACCACAGCAAGGTTCCAAGTCCAACGAACGCGATGAGCGTATTCACTTTATTTAGCAAATAGCTAACTATCTCGATAATTAATTTTCACCAATTAATCAACATTCAACAAATAAAATCACAAAAATGCTCCCCCAAAGCGCGTGGCAAGGCCTCTCAAAAAAGCGCGAGCCCCGGGTCTACCAAACGAGCTCATGAGCTCGGACCCTTCATAAAAGCGACGTCGCGCTCAACCCCCGATGTACAGGCGTCATAGTTCACGTACAATAATGCGCGGGTACGTAAAGAATAAATATGATTGATGTGGGTCCTATCAATACGCGGTTCCAACATCAAAACATAAATACTTCACGATTAAAAATAAACACCACCTACAAAATCTGTGGTAAGGAGCTCTTGCATCCGCAGAAAGTGGTAGGCGTGCAGTCCTCCTCGCAGTATTCTCCAAGCGGATGTGTGGGAAATACCTAAATCGCGACCAGCGTCACGTGTGCTCGTCGCGTCACGTGACGCTGGTCGCTGGTGGTGTTTTTTTTTCATTTTTTTTATATATTTTTTTTTATTTTAACGGATATTTTTTTTTGTTTCAAATCCATATTTTATCGCTACCAAGTCATCTCACCAAATTCAGAGACCTAATTTTGTGACACCTTATATAGTGAATCCTGGTGACAGGATCCTGAAGTCTGAATCCCGGAATTCGGAAAAGAGTTCGTATTCCGGAGTCCGATGTCGGGATCCTGATGTTCTGACTGCGGAGTCAGGGTCCTTAAATCCGGATTCCGAGAACAATATCGGAATCTATATCATGGATGCCAAATCCCGGAGGTCCTTTAAACCGGATTCCGAGAACAATGTCGAAATCTAGATCATGGAGGTCAAATCCCGGAGTCTGGATCCCGGGAACTAAATTCTGGGATCTGGATCCTGGAGTTCGGATCTCGGAGTTTGGATCCTGGAGTCCAGATACCGGAGATCAGATCCCGGATACCAGATCCCGGGAACTGAATCTCTAGATCTGTATATCCAATACCGGAATCCGTCCGTTTCGAGAGAATGGAACTTTCAGACACTAGGTTCCGAACGCCGGGATTCAGATTTTTGAGATTCGGTTCTCAGGAACCAAACTTCGGATTCGAACTCCAAGAACCAGCTTCCAAGATGCAGTTCGCGGGATCCGGACTCCAGGATCCAGATTCTGAGATTCAGTTTCCGGGATCCAGACACAAGGATTCAGACTTCAGGATCAAAGTCCCCGACTTAGGAGGTGTATACTGACCCTGATACTCTTACATCTCACTGGATTCCGAAGATTACATTAGGCGATCTTTATTGATGAAATTTCTCCAAAGCCCGAATTTCGTTTCATTCGCATTTACAATATTAATGACAAAGTGTAGCAGAATATCAATTTAGAACAATTTTTAAATTTCAGTAACAATGCAGTCAATTTTCGATGTTGAAAATTTTGTTACGAGGATACTTTTTTCGACATTTGAGAGATCGAGACTAGATTGAGACTGAATTTTGAACAGATGCCTATAACGAGAACTGGCCCTCCGATCGAACTGAGTGCATCGCGAGACAGCTATCAGTGTGTTGGGGGGGGGGGGTGCACTCACCGCGCATGTGGAAGGGCTGCGGGCGCAGGAACATGTCGGCGTAGCGCGGCGGCGCGGGCGTGGCGTCGTTGCTGTCGTGCGCGTACGCGAACACGTCGCCCGGCAGCAGCCGCAGCGCGCCCGCCAGCAGCGCAGGCGCGTACTTGCTCTCCCTGGGGGGGGGGGGGTGCCAGCCGTTAGGGCCGTGTCCGCACAGAGCAGTCGTACAGACGCTCCCAGATACAGATTATATCAACTGCTTATATGTATTTTTTACTTAATATTATGTTTACCTATACATTTGTATATAGAACTGCATGAGATCCCCTCGCGCCAGCTCGCATATCCGCGCCTGCGCTTCGGCCAGCAGCAGCCAGCCCAGCGCCATACTGTGGCTGTCCGACAAGCTCACTAGCTCGCAGATCTCCTCTCCCAGTCTGCGAAACAACAACAACTCACTAAACATTGATAATTAGTATTCCAGTATACATCCCCTATATATACTGTACGGTACCCAAGTACTGATTGAACAAAATATCCTGATACTTTGGATTTTGTTGTTTCTAATGCTATCTCGTAGAATTTCGAGGTAACAGTATGCTGACATCAAAACCAACAATTTAAGGAAGCTTAATTGAAAGAAAACGTTTGTTAACACTCTAATATTACAGTAGATACACTTTACAATGTTTCTTATTGTACGGGCAAATTGTTGCTCATACACTTAATTGTTCCTTCGAGCCGGATCTAGCATTCCGCGCGTTCTTATCTATCATTCATATTCATAGACCTGAAATTAAATGTACGGGCAATTTGTTGCTCATACACTTAATAAAATAATGGGAAATGATAATACTTTTTAGATAGATCAAACTGATATATTATCTAACAAAGGGTCTAAAAATATGAATGATAGATGAGAACGCGCGAATGACCTAAAGCGAACTGAACTTATTGCAAAATAAAAAACGATGATTCGTGCATTTACTTGGTTTCGTAATTATGTCGAGCGTAGCTCATACACTTATAGACTCTCTCTAAAGGAGAAACAACTCAACACAATGATGATAGAAACTGTACTACTACTATATAGTATACTACTGTACTGTTGGGTAAACGTTAATTTTCAGATGCAACCCACGAGTGTCTTACGCTCAAAATGGCAAATAAATCTAACAAAGTGCACAACAGACTAAGACCGACGATAATTAACATTACACGCGGCAATTAATGGGAATAGTATCTTACTGGCCGTACTATCAGACCGTCGCATGTAACAACGCACATCACTATGGCACTCCCGGACAAGAACAAGAACGAGAGAGAAAAATAATAAAAAGACTTAAGACCAGACAACTGATAACGGCAGTACTATAGGATCAACTTTTAGATGTTTTCAAATGAAGTGTCCACTTACACAATATTGTTGAGTGCCGCGTCGACGATCTCCTGCAGTTGTTTGAAGGCCGGGCCGAAGTAGTCGAGAGCCAGTACGGGACGTTCCTTCTCTTCTTCATTTTCACCCAGGCTCTCATCGCTCCATAACGCTATTCTTTGCGCTGTTAATCGAATATAGTTTATTCATTTACAATAATATTAATTTTTGAAGGTCGTATGAAAAACCTAGTGCGGACGCACAGCCAAGTCGTTCAACGCGGGAGAGGGCGTACTCAGCGCCATCTGGCGACAGTGAACTGGATTACTTCGAGATCACTACGGAATTATCAATCCTGCAACGCGAAAGGGAAGTTCTCGCGCTGGGATCCGATCACGTTGCCTGGCTGCGCGAGCGTACTCACAGTCGTCGAAGACCAGCGCCTCGGCCAGGTTGTGCAGCAGCTGGTAGGCCAGGTACTTGTGCGCGGGGTGCGTGGGGCGCAGCAGCGCGCGCGCGGCCCGCCCCGCCAGCTCGCACAGCGCCAGGTCGCGCTGGCGCCGCGCCTCCCCCACGGCCGCCCAGTCCTGCGCCGGCAGCTCCGCCACCAGCGCGCCCAGCACCAGCGCCGCCGGCATGCTGATGGCGCTCGACTGGCTGCTGTCTGAGAGTGCTAGCGTGTTACGTATTGAATCACTGAAGTGGATTAATCTCAGCTTAATCTATATATCATATAAAAGAAAGTCGTGTTTCGTGTTAGTGATCACCGCAGACCACTCGAGACGGGCGTATCGATTTCATGTTTTAATTTTGTTTTTTTTTGTGGATCTCCCCACTGTCACCACCGGCCAGTGGGGGTAATTATATCGGACTCGAACCGACCAAAACCGCACGCCGTGCCGTTTCGGGTCTCTAATTCCGGAGTGCAAGGCAATATTCTCGCACCTCGACTGGCCCTGGGCCATCTATGGCTTAGACTTTTTTTTTCTTTTTCTTTTTGCGTGTGGCAACACTACGGCTAACATCTGATCGCATTTCGTCTTGTATTTATTTTAATTTATAATTAATTATTTCATGGTTTGGAGTCATGGAGACACGGAGCTGACTAAGTTCCTGAATCACCTGAACAGCATCCATCCGAACATCCAGTTCACCATGGAGGTAGAGAAGAACGGAGACCTGCCATTCCTCGATGTCCTGGTATCCAAAAAAGAGGATGGCAGCCTTGGTCACCGGGTCTATCGAAAGCCTACACACACAGATCGTTACTTACAAAAGGATTCCAACCACCATCCCAGACAGAAAATGTCAGTCATCAAGACCCTGGTCAACCGAGCTAAGAGCATCTGTGAGCCCCAACACCTTAAAAACGAGTTACGCCACCTGGACTCGGCCTTCCAAGCCAATGGATTCTCTGCCCGGGAGATACGAAGAGCTCTTCATCCGAGGAAATCTTCTCTTACGAACCAGGATGAGGAGAAACCTGCCCCTCTAGGGAAGGCCTTTTTGCCATACATTTATGGTACAACGGATCGTATCGGGAGACTGCTAGAAGCTTACAACATTAAGCCTATTTTCAAGCCCACGACGCAGTTACGTAATCTTCACCGTTCAGTCAAGGACCCTCGTGACCCACTATCTTCGGCTGGAGTTTACCGAATCCCCTGCTCGTGTGGCTCGGTATACGTGGGCACTACTCAAAGAAGCGTCAAGACCCGCCTTTCAGAACATGAACGAAATTGCCGCCTCGGCCACTTTGACAAGTCAGCGGTTGCGGAACACACCCAGGAGGATGGTAATCATACCATCAAATTTCAGAACACGAAGGTTCTAGCCACCACTTCACAATTCTTCCCACGGCTATGTCGAGAAGCCATCGAAATATTCAAGCATCCCAATAATTTCAATAGAAAAAGTGAAGGTTTTCATCTCCAAAAAGATTGGTATCCAGCACTGAGAGCCGCGCGTCATCACAATTCAAACATGACGAAGCCGCCACCATCCCCGGTATTCCCCTTGCTTAGCCTCAACCAATCGGTATCGAGCGCATCGGTTGCGCAGCTCTCAACCAATCAGGAGCGATCACGTTGTTTAGCCCCTCCCATTGCACCTATAAATACGCCAGTGACTCGGGCCTTTACATCAGTCGCACCGAGTTCGCCGCCGAGGAAGGTTCTCCGCACTCGACGGCGTCCCGACGTGTACCACTGAAGATGTCGACCGCAGTGATCGACGAAACGTCTGGAACACAAGTTTCCGATGGACCACGGCCAAACAGCCCGGAAGCAGTATATTCTACATTAATATTTTAGAAAACTCCCAGAACGCGTTAAGGTTCCTCAATCTCTTTAAATCTTTTAACTTACAAAATCTTTTTAGTGAACCAACTCGCATCACATCCACATCAGCTACCTGCTTGGATAATATTTTTTCTGACAGTGATGTAAATGAAAAATTTATAATAAATTTCATTAAATCAGATCATACAGGTCAGCTAGCTAGATTTGAGCACCAACATGTTCCATTACCAAAAAATATTGTATGTAGACCAATCACGACATATCGATTAGAAATTTTTATAGAAAACAAAGATACAGTACCGTTTTTTCTTTTTTCGTGCGGAAATCCCTTCGGATACAGTACCTCTGCTGGAGCTCAATAATAATAATGATGATCCGAAAGATCTCTACAGAAATTTGTTCGGAGTATTCAAATGTGCATTTAAAAATATTTTCACTAAAAAGACAATAGACGTGAATCAATTTAAAACTAAATTTAGTGATTGGGCTACACCTGTTATCTATAAAAGTAGAAAGTAATTATATGAATTATACCAGACAAAGGCATCTACTAGTGAGCCACAAGTAATTGAACATATTAAAAAGTACTCTAAACTATTCAAGAAAGTCTGTTCAATAGCCAAATCAAATTATATACGGGCTAAAATAGAAAAATCAGTTTATAAATGGAATGGAATGTTATTAACAAAGAAACTTGTAAAACAAGGTCACGTGATCGATCCTTCGAGTTAAAAATAGATGATCAACACATTGATACTGATTCTGCATGGGCCAGAAAAAAGATTCAAATGCATGGGCCACCACATGCATTTGAATCTTTTATCACAAATATTCCAATTACCATTACAAGTAAATTAGATTCGTCAAAAAACGTAGCCGATTCAATTCTTAAGTCTTGTGTTCATAAATGTAGTGTTAACTTTGATTTTCAGTACATTGACACTGAAACCATTCTTAAAATTTTTAAGGAATTAAACATAATAAAACTGAGGATCTCTGGGGCATTTCAACCAATATAATAAAATCAATAATGCCCGTTATTGGGCCTTACTTTGCATTCATATTCAATAAATGTATAGATGAAAAACAGTTTCCTAATCTTATGAAGTACAATAAAATCATTCCGTTATTCAAAGCAGGGGATAAAAGTGATCCAACCAATTTTCGACCCATCTCTATACTACCAGCTCTCAGTAAAAATTTTGAAAAAATTATATTTAATCAACTGCTTTCGCATCTCACGCCTGATTACTTCATAAAAAACAGTTTGGTTTCACTAAAGGCAGAAATACGACGGATGCAGGAGTCGCACTTGTCAAACATATATTTGATGCATGGGAGAAGAGGCAAGATGCCATTGGTGTCTTTTGTGATTTATCAAAAGCTTTCGATTGTGTTGATCATGAGACTTTGTTATTAAAATTAGGTCACTATGGTGTTTCGAGCAGCTCACTTAGCTTATTTAGGTCTTACTTCACTGGCAGAATACAAAAAGTCAACATTAATGGGCCCAAATCTTCTGGTGCCCCATTAGTCATGGGAGTACCCCAGGGCTCGATATTAGGACCCTTTTTATTCCTGATATATGTAAATGACCTTCCTTACTTCACTGAAAATCTTTGTGAGATAGTATTATTTGCTGAGGACACATAATTAATTTTTAAAACTGACAGACAAAAAGTAGTACTTGCCGATGTGAATAATACCCTTTCTAAAATAGTGCATTGGTTCACAAGTAACAACTTGCTGCTCAATGCGAAGAAAACAAAATGTGTAAAATTTACCATGCCCAATGTAAGACAGATGTAGATGTATCTAACACATATTACAATGAATAATGAATCTGTTGAAGTAGTCAATACCACCGTTTTTCTTGGACTAACGTTAGATAATAAACTGCAATGGGGTTCTCATATCACAGCCTTAGCAGGTAGACTTAGCCCCGCTGCCTATGCGGTTAGAAAGATCAGGTCACTGACTGACGAGGAAACGGCACGATTAGTTTACTTTAGTTACTTTCATAGCGTTATGTCATTTGGTCTGCTGCTGTGGGGCTCAGCTGCCGATATTGAGTCTATATTCATATTACAGAAACGAGCTATACGAGCAATCTATAGCCTCGTACCCCGTGACTCGCTGAGGGAACTATTTAAAGAAATTAATATTTTAACTGTTGCTTTCCAATATGTGTACGACAACATCTTATATGTACGGAAGAACCTAGATCTGTTCAAAAAAAAATCGGACGAACATAATTTTAATACCAGAAATAAAAATAAGCTTGCAGCGCCAAAACTCAGACTTCATAAAGTTGGTAATTCGTTTGTAGGCAAATGTATAAAAATATTTAATAAAATCCCTCAGGATTTGGTTGACCTGCCACTAAATAAATTTAAAATAGAAGTGAAAAAAGGTTTAATGAAAAAAGGTTATTATAAAGTAGATGAATATCTTAATGATAAAAATGCATGGTCAACCTGATTAACTCTTGCTCTCGCACATATTTATTATAAATAAAACAAAACTATATATTAAAAATAAATAAAAAAGAAAGCATAACGATGATCTACCTGAGTTTCTTGCTGGTCTCTTCTCAGTAGATCCAACTACCGAACCAGCGAAAGAATCATTTTCAAATGATTTATTTACATCTTTTTGATAATTTTGACAAACGCAATTGTAAAACTTTGACATTCACATGTGCTCTTTATGTGCCTTAACTGAATAAACGAAATTGATTGATTGATTGACGTATACTGATTGAGAGACGGCCCCCTCGGGATACTGTGCATTAGGAGACATTCACGAAATAAGTTCAGCAAATAAGGTAACCAACATAACTTAATTCTGATGCGGAACGAAGTTTGCCGTGTCAGCTAGTGTAACTAGAACATACTGTTTCCACTACTGTTGGGTATCAAGAGCGACAAAGCGCAAGACAACCTCGCCTGCAAGCCGGTACACTCGCAGATTGAACGAGGCCTGGTTGAAGGTCTCCTCTCGGGATCGGGGGTCAGACGGCAGTTGTTTCCGTAAAAGCTAAAATAAACCAAATCATGGTAAGGCTAGTGGCCGGGTTCCAAACATAAGCTTTTGATGCAACCGATTGGCGCTCGGATGAAGAAGACTGAAGCTGCGTTGCGCGTGTGATGATGAGGCAGCCGGCGGCCCACTGCTGCTACTAGAGCGAACAAAGACGAGCGCACTCACCGAGCACGTGCGCGACGAGCTCGTAGAGGCTGGTGCCGGTGTCGGGCGCGAAGATGTCGCGCCACTCCGCCGCCAGCTGCGCCACGTGCTCCGCCGGCCGGCGCCGCTCGGCCTCGCGCCGCACGCCGCCCGCGAACGCGCGCACCGCCGCCAGCAGCCGCAGCACGGCCAGCGCCAGCAGCGCCGCCTGCCGCCCACACACGCACACACGCACACACGCGCGTCAAACATTATGATAGCCTACAATATGCTGTATAACTCCAGGAAGTCCGACCAGTTGGCATACCTTCGTGGAGCCCCAGCTCTCCTTGGAGTTGCACAGCGAGGTGAGCAGCGAGCACAGCGTGATGGTGGTGAAGTCCCAGTGGTGCGCGGGCGCATCCCAGCCGCGCGCGCGCACCATGAGCGCCAGGAAGTCCACCACCGTGGCGTTACTCACCACGTGGCACCACGGCACGGCGGTGATGTCCCTGGACCAATGGGATAGTTAGTACGCAGCCCGGAGTACTGTGTACGCGACACCGCCGTCGTCGCGATCGCGGCAATACCGAGCCGTCACAGAACCACCACAGTGCTACCGCCGCAGTTTAGTTGGCTGTGCGGCGACGGTGCGGTTGCGGCACGGCGGCGAAGTCGTCTTCACAGCATTGCAGCGCGGTGGTGCTACGGTTGCAAAGTGGCTTCGATGTCGTGTTCAAGTAACCAGAATTTATGGATCACTCATAAAGTGCAATGAATCCACAAAGCAATAATGATAAAGATATTCTGTGGAATATTATTTACTATATTGCTTATCGTAATTAATCTAAAGAATCGAATTCTATACGTAACGATTGTTGTTACACATGGCTAGTCCAACAAATCTGGCAGCTGTCAAAAGATAAATTTTCCTTATTAAGAGTGTTGCGTAAGTAGTACTGCGGGCACTAACATCTCGTAGAGCATGGTGGGCTGGTGGCGGTAGTAGGCGTTGACGATGACGTCGATGTCGTGCGAGTCCTTGCAGCGCTCCAGGTCGGCCAGCAGCGCGTCGGCCGGCCGCTCGGGGTGCGCCATGTGCCAGCTGCGCAGCATCACGATGTAGGCCGCCTGGTACGCCAGCTCCGGGTTGCCCGACAGCTTCTTGTACGCCTGCAGGCACAGTAGCTTCCGCTATCACAACTAGTCATAGGCCTACTATGGAACATTCACAGTTGCGTGTCAAAGTTTCGGCCAATTAGGTTCATGGAACACATTCATCCTGCAATAGGACCGCTCAGCCTCAACCCTTCCGGAAGAAATCTGAAGTGACTTCAAGGACCTACATAGCTAAATGCTACGTCTTTCGTGCGAACTTTCGGATTTGTGTGCCAGCGACAGGAATTTCGCCGCGGTCGCAACCTTCTGCGAGGACGTCATCTCGCAGAAGGAAGGCGCGAAGCGGATCAGGGAGGGAGATCCCCTTGCTGATCAGATCCGCCGCCGGCGAACCGGGCGGCGGATCGGATCAGCAAGGGGATCTCAGAGGCGCGAGTATTTGCGCCTCATGCCGCCCTGAGTGTGGCTACGGGTGGAAGGGACGGGGTTAGCCCTCCACCCGCTGTTCTAACCACCCGCGAAGAGGCGACGTCCGTGCGTCCAGACGTTGCCTAATTGAGAGTTGTGTGATGAAGGTGCCCGTGACACACTGCGGGCACGCGCTAGGGGGGGTCGCCATGGAAGTATTCGTGTACAGTTTCAGGCCCCCCCGACAAAGCGCAGAGTATGGCACACCGCAGGGGTTTTAGTGTGTGAGAGCCACACATAACCGCGCGGCCTCCCCGCGTCGCGCGGTATGTCGTAGGACATTTCCCCTGACGAAACAAAAAAAAATGTTTGTCGAGCATTTTGGAGCTCCAACTGTCCATAACGAATGCCACAGATGTTCGTAAGGCAACCGGGACCGACGGCGTAACGTGCTCTCCGAGACGCAGAGCTGATCAGATACATTAAGCAATACTGGATTGCAAACCGCTGGGGGCCTTCTTTGACTCCAGTAATTTGTACTCTCATTTCATAGTTCTGTATTGGCCTTTTGGGTTTGGGAACCACGGTGTCCCCGTCTTGCCCCGGTTTGGCGGAGGGGCGCTAGTCGCCCCACCGTCCCGGCCTGCTTCTGCTGGGGTGCAGGTTAAGCGACCTCCGGCGCCTGAGTCGCCTGCGACGCGCGGCGAGCAAGTTGCGGGCTCGGCGGGCCGGGAGAGTTCTAAATCTGTCCAGGGCGCGCTCCGCCACCTCCTTCGCGAGCATTACATGCTCGCAGAAGGAGGTGGCGGCAGCCCACGCGCTCGCGCTCCGCACCATTGCCGCAATCATGCTGCCGAGCGAGAGGATTCCCACTCCGACAGAGCTGTGTGCCTGAGCGACTGGGGATCGAATTCGAGACCTCGTCTCAGCAGTCCGTTACGTTCGCCACTGGGCTACTGCCTATCCTTGGTATTAGCTTTGCCAATTCAAAATTATAATTAGTTAATAATACACACAAACCTGTAACATGTGGAAGTAGCCATTGCCGGAAACATCTTCTATCTCCATCCCTCCGACGTCGTACACGTCCTTCGCGTCCTCTTCGCTCAGCGCGTTGAGCACGTAGTGGCAGTGCGCGTACGCCCAGTAGTAGCCCTGCGAGGCGGCGGACTCCGACAGCGACTTCACTATGTCGTGACGTAATGCTTGTGACGTGGCGCCGATAACATCCGATATTAATACGTCCATTTTTGCTTTAGTGTCTTCTATAATGTCGTAGTGGGGCCACTGTGAACATGTTACACCTATATTTGATCACTGAATAATAAGTTAAAAAATTCCTAGTCTTTAAAGATTGTGGCTATAAAGGCAGCCGCCATATTGGCATTGCCAAGTCACCGAGGCTGAAAAAGTTTTGATAGAAGACAAGGAAAAGTTAGCAAATGAACGGAACTTATTAAAACAAATCAAATAAGCCCAACCTCTAATGGTCTACTAGAAGCCATTGAGGAGTTTGCACATACTTGCAAAGCATCGAATGGATAGGTATTTCAATTTCCAAGATTTTATAATAATAACAAGCGTGTTTTAATATTTACACTTCAATAAAAAAATATCAATACTTACAAATGAATAGCCCTCGTGTAAAGAGTTCACAATCATGTAGTCATGCAGAACCTTGCAGAATTCCGTCTCCAAGTAGTTATCTTTCAATAACGTGTCACACCAAGTTGTCTGAACGCTTTCATCGTCGTCATCATCCGAAGCTACCTTATGGAGTAGCAGGGTCCTAAGATATATCGCACGAAATAGGAACTTATTCACATACTGTGAAAGGTCCGATTTTGTAAGCTCCTTTATTTCTTGTTTGGCAGAATCTTCGAGAATACTTCTCATGGCCTCGTTGTCATCGTATAAGCAGTTCAGCTGTGAGGTGACGCAATCGTGCCGTAATGCGCAGGTTTCAACCGCTTGCGTCTCCAACGCGGCCATGTCGAATATTTGTTTTGTGAACGTGATAATTTCTGTCGTGTCAGCCGGCAGCTTCGTCTCGTCGTCTCGGATGAACAGGTAAGGAGTCAGTGACATCGTGTGCTCGATTTTTTTGATATCCACATCTTCTATGCTGCAATCAGGTATTAATAACTCATAGATTTTGTTACACTGCGTGCTCGTGTAACATTTCAAGTTTAAATTAGTAACATTGATTAAATAATCAATTCAGTTTCATTAATAAATCAATTTCATATTGCTTCTAGTCTACGTTCAATCCAAAACTGTCTATGATCAGTTCTAGAAACTTTTCTGAGCCGGGAAGTTTCACAATTAAAAACAAGAGGTTAACGTTACAATGGCACCCAACGTGGGGCATTGTAACGTTAAGATCTTATTTTTAACACCCTTGCTCGTAAAGCTGATGTAATTCCACCGGTTTTAAATATATAAAGCGGGTCATAACAAACGCGTGTGTTACCAAAGCAAATAGTTAGGTTATAGTCCATACAAATTCCATAACAGTATTATTTGCCATTTCAAATATGGAACTGCTCGCCGCCGCACGACTCCAGCTAGTGAGCAGCGCGCTGTTGCTATTCAAATTTCGAACTAATCGCCGCGCGGCGCCAGTCAGTAGGCAGCGCTAGCGCACTAACTGTTTCAATAATTAAAAATGAACAAAATATAAAATGTTTTTTTTCCTGTTTCCTCGCAAATATGTTAAAAAACGTCGTATGATATACGTGCGTATTGGTTATATAACATGCTCGGCTCAATTACGCCCTCGCTTTCGGCTCGGGCTTAAAATTCCGCCTCGCATGTTATAACCATCTTTACGCACTAATATCGTAATGTACTATTATGAAAGAATGAAGTGCTTCGCGCTACGTGAGCAGCGGTGGGTGCGAAGTATGTAAAGCGCTTACTGCTGGAACAGCTGCGCGCGCAGCAGGCCGGCGGCGTCCGCCAGGAAGGCGGCGCGCGCGGCTGCGGGCAGCGCGCCCAGCCCGTCCTGCCACGACGAGCGCGCCTCGCACCACGTGTCCAGCGGCACCAGCTCGGCGCCGCGCTGTGCAACACACATCTTGGATTTCATTCGCGATTAAGCGAAAGGATTCGCTCCGCAGTTCGGGAGGTCTCATCTAACGTAACGTGAGAGTACGGATGGCAGAATCATTACTTCAATATCGAGATGCTCGGGGAGGTACTGAGGTTTCATGGACCGCTGTAGGCATCAAGAATGATGATGCGTATGAGCGCGATTTATCGGTTGCACTGTGCACATCAGATCACGCTCCGCAGTAAGGGTACACGTGTGAAGGGCGAGGCGGGCACTGACCGGCACCAGCAGCGTGAGGCGCAGCAGGCTGCGCACGAGCGCGGCGTAGGGCGGCGCGGCGCCGGCGTAGGGCGTGGCGGCCAGCGCCGTGGCCAGGCGCGCGCCCAGGTGGCCGCTCCACGCCAGCGACGGCTGCACGTCGCCGTCGCCCGCCGCCAGCGCCTCGCACGCGCGCTCCACGGCCGCGCCGACCCTCGCCACCACTTGCGACACGCCCGCCTCGCAGATCAGCGGCTCTGCAATGTTGTTGTCACTTGATGCTGGCCAGTTGGCATCACCCAATCCACACAATCCCACATCCATAGACGTATGAATAATTACAATGAATATATGAGTTGTCTCAATTGATCGATTCATTAATGCAAAGCTTAAACCGTTGGGCCTGTAAACTTGAAATATTGCTAGCCGATGATTTTGTAAGTATCCGCTCAGGAATTTTTATTGGAAATTTAACTCTAAAGGGGGTAAAATATGGTATTAACGGTTGAAAAGTACCGCGTAGTCAAATTGTCACAACAGAGGACATCGATCGACCGAACTAGACAAATCTAGTAGGGAGTCTCGGAAAACCTTCTCGGACACACTGCACTCAGGACTGAGGGCTCACCTCCGTCGGGCGGGTCGGCGAGGCACTGCAGCAGCAGCGCGGCGGCGCGGGCGTCGGCGTGCGCCAGCGCGCGCGCCGCCAGCGCCGCCACGGCGTCGGCGGCCAGCGCGCCGCGCGTCCAGGGGACAGCGCTCGACCGCACTAGACACACTGCACTCAGGACTGAGGGCTCACCTCCGTCGGGCGGGTCGGCGAGGCACTGCAGCAGCAGCGCGGCGGCGCGGGCGTCGGCGTGCGCCAGCGCGCGCGCCGCCAGCGCCGCCACGGCGTCGGCGGCCAGCGCGCCGCGCGTCCAGGCGCGCGCCGCGCGCAGGCGCACGTGCGGGTGCGCCACGCTGCGCGCCAGGCACCACGGCGTCACCGGCGGCGGCAGCTGCGCACACCACTAATAGTCAGCGCCCAACTTCGCGATAAGCTGTTAGCTGGTGGAGCGGGCGCGACGGTGGGAGCGCGCCACGCAACCGATACGTCAAACATAGAGACGTTGGCTCGAGAAGTTTGCCAGTAACTATAGGCCTACTGTGATACATCCGAAGTTGCAGAACGAAGTTTCGACCAATCTACACCATATAACACATTTATCCCGTAATCGGATCTGAGGAGATTAAAGATCCTTTGAAATCCCCAGTAAAACTAACCCAAGGTGTAAAGAAATTTGTAATAAAAATCATTGAAAAAAATATTCTATAATGTTATAGAACATTTTTTTGTTGTTTAAAAAAAGCGTGGGGTGCACGGGGTACAGATATAAATATTTTATTGACAGACATTAGTAGAGTGATAATCATTTTGATAAAATCTTAAAAAGCACCCCCGCTTTTTTTAAAACAATTTTTTTTTTTATTTACACTATTATTAATTTATATTTATTGAAATTTTTAACATTCCTAGTTTTTTAGTTTTGTTTATTCATAAATAAATTAACACGCTGCTATTGCCACCTATTTTAGAGTTTATAATGTGACATTATTCGCTACTACGTGATACAAAGTTGACGCTGTTATCAAATATTTACAGAGCTGTTAGTAAATATTTCGCAAACTTATTAGTTTTAATTATTTTGCAAATTGAAAAATGGAATAATTTTATCAAATTAGTGTATTATCATCGGTCCTCGATAAATCTATAAAGTTTGAACGAAATCTGCCCGTTTTAAAGTGGGTCAAAATCGCGCCCAAAGGAGTCAGTAACAAACATACAGGTGAAGCTAATAATAATTCTTTGAAGAAATTTCGTTGTTTTCGACAACCGACATCTACGCGCGAGCAACAGCTAGTTTTCAATTAACAAAATTAGTGTCTGTTCTGCAAGATTTTATTTACCTGCTTGAAGGAATCAAACACAGCATCCTGTTCCTCTTCCGTCAGGTACTTCAGCATGAGGAACACGATGTCGACGACTGGCTGACACCGCATGGTGTCGCCGCCGAGCCAGCGCCGCAGCACGGCCGCGTACAGCGCGTAGGGCGACGCGGCGCCGAACTGGCGCGCCAGCGCCGCGTACGCGCCGGCCCCGTCGAACTCCTGCAGCAACGTGATCATTGGGCCCAGTATGCCGCTCGCCAGCTGCTTCTTCTCAGCTGCCTCGAAGTATTGGGCTATGACCTTGTAGGCCAGCTCGTTCAAATTATGCTTGTATCTTTCTACGATAGCGGCGTCGCACTGCTCCGTGGCTACCGGACTTTTATCGACAGCGTTCGGCTCCTCGTCGTCCAACTTTTCGAACTTAATATTTTGCCGCTTCTTCGTGTCCTGCAAAAATGTCGTTTTCAAAGTTTGTAGCAGTAAAATGTGTCCGTTAATATGGCTCTCTATTTCATTCAAATCTGTGCTGCATTTGTCGATTTCTGTCAGTACGGTGGAGCCAATGTTTTGCCAAAAGTTTCTGAGTAGTTGGTCGTATTTCTCACTGTTTCCTTCTTTGGATTGTTTGAGCCAATATTTGACTAACGATGTCATGTTCGTAGCCGAATATTTAATGAAGTTATTTCGTGTTTGTGCGTCGTGCTTGATGCAGAGCATTTTTTCGAGCCAAGTTCTGTGGACGCTAGTGACGACCTCTACGACGAAGTCCTTCTGTTGTACAGATAGGTATCGCAAACATTCGGATAAACTCGTGATCCACGATTGTCGTTCACTTTTCGAGCTCACTATATTCTTTTTGTCGAGTCTGCAAAATTAAAGTTCATTTTAAACTCTATTTTGTAATTTAAAACTGGTAAATTTCAAAAATCGGATATTTAATCGGCAGATAGTTGCTAGGCCGTGAGATGTTTAACGTCTTGAAATAGGTATGAGTCACTCACCCATTATAAACAGCCCTAAAGAACGCTTCGTAGAACTCTTTGGTGAGTATATCTTCAGGTAAATGCGCCAGAAGCGGCAACAGCATGGTCGACAGATGCTTCGCATCACCCCATCCACCTAAACGAACCAATATAATTACAAATTATGTTTCGTCTAACTTATTCAATCCATTGACATCCATATCTTTATATTCAGAACTCACCTGTTTCCAAAACGTCTAATATCCTTTTCACCAGTAACTCTTTCTTGTCTAAATATTTTTGCCAATCCTGAAACGAAATATTGTCTTACTTATTTTTTTATCTATTTAAGTGCCTCTCTTTTTTTTGCTTAGCTGCTGCAGGGTAAAAAGTGTGGTATTAACGACAAGTGGGGTAAGGAACTTGTGACCTGAAAAGTAACATCATTGCGTACAAAGTGGTCACCTCAACGTTATGCATGAACTGCAACAAGCAGGTCCAGATCTGCGCAGCCACCAGCGCGTTGGTCTCCCGCGCCGCGTTGAGCAGCACGCGCATGGCCTTGAGCCCGAACTTGTCGGCGAACTGCGCCTTGTAGCGCTCCACCACGCGGCTGGTGGCCCCGTACCACGCTGCCCTACGAATTGAGTAAAAATACACTTGAAATCCCAAAGTAGCACTCATCCGGCTCGAAGGACCACAATGTATGTTCAATGGTAGCCGTACAGGAATTTATGGTCGTAGATGAAGTTAACTAATTTTTTTTTCTCTTAATCCAAAATGGTATGATATAAATGATAATGAGCACACCCGATCTAATTAGTGATCGTAACGGTACTAATTTAATTAGATCATGAAGAAGCGCGGTTCATCGAAAACTGCTGATCACGCATAATGTGATTGTAGGATGCAGGTGACGATTATTGTATCGTTAAAATATGGAAAGCCTGTCCACTAGAAAATATCTTCTTTCCACTTCTCTTCGCGCTTTATCACTAATACAATACATACTTCATGCAAGTACACATTATATTTGCGATATGATTTTAGAAATTTTTAATAAATCATATTTCGTATTCCGATAAGTTAAAGCTGAAGAGGCACTTATTTAAAAAAAAAACTTTGTGTTATCTTAATACATACACGATTAAAAAAATACTTTTATCTACACTCAAATCGAAAATTCGAATTACGAATTCAAAGACGATTCTATACATACGCACTTTATAAACGCATATACATAAAATTAAAAATAAAACTTATTATAGTACCGCCAACTGTATCATAAAACTCATTATAGTACCGCTATCTATTTTTATTCACTAGTCTAAGGTTTTAGGCTGAATATGAAAATAAAGGCGCACGCATGCGCAGTTCGAACTGTGAAAAAAATGGCGCACGCTAAATTACTTCCTTACCTACTTTGTTTAATTTCAATTATTCCTATGAGTGAAGATAAAGTAGTGTATGAAACTGCATATAACTTAGGTATTAAAACACTCGAGTCAACCTATTATCAACAAACAGACTCTCGTGTTTTAATACCCCTTCTTATATGACAGTTGCATAAACTACTATAATTTCATGAAATTCATTTAAAATAACTCATCATCATCATCTTCATAGTGATGTCCCAGTTTCGTTCGAAGTTTGCACTTTGGCGCCAGAGCTTATTGATTGTTATATCGGTTTTTCCAGGAGCGACTGTCGTCTGACCTTCCAATCCTGAAAGGAAAGCCGTTGTTTGGCAGGCACACCGACCAGCAGATGAGGTGCTTCGGGCCTCAAGGATGTTGGTAGGGCTCTATACTGTGTAATTCACTGGCGATGCAATAAATACCTAACTTGGTGCATGTTGTGCGTGGCAAACTTCCAGTACGCCGCGGCCTCGAGCAGCGGCAGCAGCTGCGCCCACAGCCAGTCGTGGTGCGGCGCGGGCAGCTGCGGCAGGAAGTACTCCAGCCCCCGCAGGCTGCTCGTCACGATGCGGGACATCTGCAGCTCGCGCTCGTCGGGGTTCTCTATCCTATCATCATAGACAAGCTGTAGGCTATGAAACTTCTGCAGTCGCGGATCTAAACTTCGGGTATTCGATTCCATGGGACACACTCATCCCGAAGACGGCACGTGGTACTTCGGTCTGCCTAAACCCTACCGGAAGAAATCCGAAGTGACTTCATGGTACTTACAAGGTTAAATGCTACGTCTTTCGGTCGTATTTCGTGCGGACCCTAAATTTTGAATGTTTCATAGTCTTTTTGTGGTGTTTGCTAGTGCGACTCTGAAACTGCCAGTACGTCGCTCAGATGTTTCCATATGGAAAATTACAAGGTATGCATGGTATACCTATTCTACATGGAAAGACACTGCCGCTACACTGTGACGTAACCGTTTTAACAGGGACACTTCAAACAAAAAATAAATTCTAGTGCAAATTTTCTAATAATACTTGAAAGGATTCTGAGTTTGACTAACGTATTTATGGGGTAGTTCTGGAACCAATCTTCTTCGTCATCGAGGCTAAAATGAATGGTGTAGATTAGTCAGCCAGTACTTATACATTTATTATAATTTATACAGAATTCATGGCAAACGGAATATTCTTAAAACCCTGTTTTAATACTTACTTTTTACTGATAGTTGCTTCAGTATTGCCAATGAGGTTGTCTAGCAGATGTGCCATAACTTCTGACTTGCAAAATGATATGATCTCCGGCAGTTTGGCGTCTGGGAATGTACTCTGTGGGTAATAGATTAGTATCAAAACTGGATTGATCAATCACTAATTTCACAATGTACCTATATACCCTAGGTATAATGACAAATATAAAAACCTATGTTCATTGTAGAACATAAATTGATCCAATTAATGAAGTATTGACAAAAGAGCAGGTCAAAAGCACTCGAAGTCAGTGGTCTTGCATGAAAGGTTTAATGACAGCAGAGGAAGCTTGTGAAGTATGTAAGGCCAGAAGCAAATGGTGCTTCTGCTGCACAAGCCATTTAATAAAATAAGTCAATGGCGGCTGTCGTCTATCGTTTGTCGCGAAAACCATCAGTCGCAATAACATACTTCGGGCTGATGTGCTGTCGCACCACTGTTGGTCGACATATCGTACACGCTGTCATTATTAGTATTCATTCACTACATTTATACTGTGTGGAAACGCATTTCGTTCATACTGCCACCCTAACATTTGCTGTGTATTTGTTAGTCGCAACCACAATACAGCCAGAGTGTCACCAAACCTTGAGGGAGTTCTGGGCATGGGCCATGGCGGGCGCGTGCTCGTCGTACTGCGCCTGCAGCCACGCCGGCAGCAGCGCGCGCAGCTGCGGCGCCAGGCGGCGGCCGACCTTGCGCACCAGCGCGCCGTGGCACAGCTGCAACACGGCAATTGTCAGTCCGACACTTTTTTTTATTTTTTTTGGCGACCCTTCCGACCGTTCGACCGTTCGACCCACTTCCTTCCGTTGTTCTGCTGCAACTCTTAAGCATAATATAACACAAGTTTTTGGCCAAACTAACAATAATTTAATTTGAATACGTTTTTTTTTACATCTATATCTATGAAAGAACCTAGTCGTAAAATCCCAGTGCCTTTAGCTCTAAGCATTGGTAACTTGTAGGCATCTACAGGGTGTATTTTTGAAACGGGGCAGTAAGGGCAAGTACCTTAACTGTTGTAGTTACAGCAAACCGTTCTTAGGAGAC
Organism: Cybosia mesomella; assembly: GCA_946251805.1. Lineage (NCBI taxonomy): Eukaryota > Metazoa > Arthropoda > Insecta > Lepidoptera > Erebidae > Cybosia > Cybosia mesomella. Next base: position 36,505,230 of record OX276396.1, on the reverse strand, counting down.
CTTCCCTAACTTTTTGAGATATTCTGAACTGCATTCACAGATTTTGCAAAAATAATACAGTTAGCAAAAAAAATTTGGTAAAAATTCTTTATATTTACTTTATAGTCAATCCTACCCACTTCCTGCCTATAGCAAAAAGTTTTGACCATTGTAGAAATTTGATTCTCTTACCCAAATGTATGGGAAAATATTTTGTCGATTTCTGTCTTTCCTAGTACTCAAAGCTAAAATGATCCCATAGAGTCTTTTGATCCCCACACGAAATAGAATCAATGGGCACAAATAACAAAATTTTGGGCTTTTTGCATTTTTTTTGCTAACTGTAAGATTTTTGCAAAATCTCTACAACGATTAAGGTACTTGCCCTTGGGGGTGGCAGGTGAGGCCGCCTGGCACCCCAGCAGAAGCAGGCCGGGACGGTGGGGCAACTAGCGCCCCTCCCCCAAACCGGGGCAAGACGGGGACACCGTGGTTCCCAAACCCGAGGGGGCCATCTCGAAACCGGAGATGGCCCAGGGTCAGTCGGGGTGCGAGGGATATGCTCTATGGGCAACCTTACACCCCGGCGTCTGCAGACCCAAGACGGCGTGCGGTTTTAGTCGGTTCGAGCCCGACATAACCGCCCCCGCTGGCCGGCGGGGGGGTATCCGAGGGGATTTCCGCACGAAAAAAAAAAAAAAAAAAAAAAAAAAAAGGTACTTGCCCTTACTGCCTTGTTTCAAAAATACACCCTGTATAATGTATTTCCTGAAATCATGTTAGATATAGGTAATATAAATCTGCCTAGTTTAACAGCAATGCCTGTTTGAAGTTTCAACTAAATTTTCAACTAATAGCAATTAAATACATCTCATCATCATAAGACAATATTTTTGTATGATAGAATGACAATCAATAACTTTCAATTCTCGCTCATGTCAATGTATTGTAGCAATGTTATATAGTAGCATCTTATTAAGAAACATATGAATATTAAAGCACGAAAATAATAAAATACGAGTGTAGAAAGGTTGTCTCGTACACACTAAATTTAGTTAATAGAATCACAGATAGCATATAACAGAAGAATGCAATCATGTGGGATTAGCTATATAATCACAAGAAACTTTTGTGCTGTTATTGCCTATTCGCGCTCTCTAATATAGATGTAATACTATCAAACCATATGAACTATCCAACCACGTGATCTGAACTATCCGATCCAAACTTAATTTCAACAGATTTGTAAAAAAGCAAAAATTTTGTGAACCTGTGTCATTTCTCGAACTTTACGGTCAGTGTCAGCAGTGAGTGTTTTGTAGGAGTGTGCCCAAGTGGGGAGAGCGGCCACTGCATCATCCACATTGCTGTTATTCACCAGGTCACATAGTTCTTGCAGGGCCTGAAATTTTAATACATAATAACTAGATGCTTTAGATAGCCATATACTATCATATGAGGTGGCAAGGATAGTATGTGCCGTAGCACTGGTAAACTAAAAAACATTCAATTTCAATGGTATATAATTCATGATTCAAGCATCTGGTGTATGGATAGTCATCAAGTGGACATGACTTTTCATGGCCAGGTCTCATAATTATATTATGAAAAGAACACTTAGCTGTACAAGATAATTTGACAACATTCAATCTTAACCTTCACAAGAAGTTTTTATTTATACATAGAGTACATTTTAATTAGAAATTTAAATCAGTGTGGCAGGTTGTGTTTAAAACTAGAGGTTAAAATTTGTAAATATAGTAATAACCTTAGTCCTAGTAATAGGATCCTTCTTATTGAGTTTCTTGATACACATCTGGTATTCAGGGCTAAGTCCCTGTTCAAGGTTCACAGCAGCTGTCAGTGTGGGGAACAGTGCCGGTAAAGAATTGCCATTACTGATCGTCTTTAGCCCTCCATCGGGGCTCAGCGAGCTGTTCAGCAACTCAGCACTACGACTGCTGCTTGACGGCTGTGAAACAAGCAGGTAATAAGATACTGATTAGATAAACAGCAAATAAAATATATACTTTAGTCAAGATTTGAATTCTTTAATAGTATTAAATGCCAATTATGTTACAGAGAGGATTATCTGTGAATTGCATACGATATGGGAATGCTAAGTAAACAATTTTACAACTTATTGCGACACAGGTGTAATAACATTGTGCCTACTAACCCTGGCGTTGTTCTTCGTCCTTTGACTTTGCTTCGTTTTACCACCCATTTTGGATTTTTTTATAACTACTAAAACATATACAATGTCATAATTTACTCAAGTGTTCAGTAGATTTAAGAAATAAATTGCTGAATCCAATGCAATGCAAGTGTACAATTTAACCGATGAATTGATGACGGCTCGGCTTAATGAAACTGAACTAATGTCAATGTCAACGTCAATTTCACATGACACTGACATGAAACGTTCGGAAATTATTCCAAAGTATATACGCTTCCCGTGACCATAGAGCAGGCCATTACCTCGCTCAAAGAATTGACATTTCCACCAGAGACATGACACTTACAATTTCCACAGACATAAGATTTGTTGAAACCAGACGGAATACTATATTTAAATCTTATCTCTTTCTTTCTAGTCATTTGGTAATAAGCACTATCCTTTTCATAGCCCTGTAACATACACACACTCAACAAGCATAGATATGGCGTTGAAGCAAATTTTCAAGCTAGTCGTAACTCGTCACCATGGTAATGAGTGAGAAATATGTTACGTCTTAACGTCAAAATTGGTATATTAGAATCCGAATATATTGGAATCTAATCGGATTCCAATATAAGTGGTAGTATTAATTTGCTATTTGAAAAGAATAATATTGTTTGAAATTGACAAATTAAAAACTAAACCATTCTACTTGTTATTATTCTAATTTCAAAAACCTGCCTAATAATTTGGATGTTTTTTTAAAATTCTGGTCTTAAATTAATTTTATGAACGTATGCAGTTACGCAGTTATTCGTAAAGGTTGTCAGCCTAAGTTCGGCCCCGTCTGAGCTATATTGCTTATGTAGTAAATTTAGCTTCAAAATAAATCGGAAGTGTTTCGGTCTGTGGTCTGGTGTGGTTTGGTCTATGGTCTCTGCCTACCCCAATCATTCATACTTACATACAAGTCATGCCATTGGGCCCCAATAGGAAAAAGGTATGACTTGTATGTAAGTATGAATGATTGGGGTAGGCAGAGACCATATTATGTTTTCACTTGTTACTATTCTTACATACGTACACCTTTCGCTTCTTCCACTTTTTCAATTGTTTTCATACATGCTCACCGCTTGCGGTAACTCTTGAACATATCATTTCTTAACATGCAATTCACAGAAAAACCCACATATTAACTTCCCGGAGGTTTGTAAAAATTGTGCCGAGGTTTTGTGTAATAATCCTAGTCATAATAAGATATTGTTGGATATGTATAATGAAATTGTTAATGTTCTTAATGAAGCTTCTATCTATAGTGCTAAAGAGAAATTTTCTGTCAGTAAAAAGAAATACATATGTGGCTGGAATAAACATGTTAAGGAAGCACATAGTGAGGCTCGTTTTTGGTTTCAGTACTGAGTATTATATAATAAACCTCGAGCTGGATATGTATATGACAAAATGTGTGAATCAAAAAAGAACTTTAAAGCTAAACTTAAATGGTGTCAAACAAATAAACAGCAGATCAAAATGGACATTTTGGCTATGCATCACTCGAATAAAGACTTTCCCAATTTTTGGAAACAAACTAGGAGGCTAAACCCTAAACCTAGTATACCTGCAAACGTGGAAGGGCTAAGTGATCGCTCGCTCATAGCTGAAATGTTCAAGGAGCACTTTAAGGTTCAGTTACCATTGGGGGTAACTGATAGTGAAAATACTGACTTTTCTGGCATACACTGTATTAGTGGAAAACCAAAGGAAAGCAAAGGATATAAGATCTGTGTTGCGAAAAATGACTAGGGGAAAATCTTCTGGTCATGATCACTTAAGCATAGAACATCTGCAACATGCTGGCGTACACCTGCCACGAGTCCTAGCATTGCTTTTTTCATTTTGCTTGAATCACGGCTACCTGCCAGATTAGTTGTTCCTTTAGTCAAAAATAAGACTGGCGATATTAGTGACAAATCTAATTACCGACCAATATCAATGGCAACCATAATCGCTAAGGTGCTGGACAGACTGCTGGACCTGCAGCTTAGCGCTCATGTTAAACTTCACGATGCACAGTTTGGATTGAGGCCAGGTCTGTCTACTGAAACCGCTGTCTTGTGTCTCAAGCAGACTGTCCAGTACTATGCTACTAGGAATACACCTGTTTATGCTGTATTTCTAGACCTGTCCAAAGCCTTTGATTTGGTTCAATACAACATTCTTTGGAAAAAACTCTATGAGGACACAAACACGCCACACAAGTTTATATCTTAAAATACTGGTATGCACATCAGAAAAATTATGTGAAATGGTCTGGAGGGACTTCATGCTCTTACAGCTTAGAATGTGGAGTTAGGCAGGGGGGAATTACCTCGCCTAGCCTTTTTAATCTGTATATTAATGGGTTGATTGATGAGCTCAGCAGCGCTGTAGTTAGCTGTTCTGTTGACGGTACCTTTGTCAACAACATAAGTTACGCTGACGACATGGTGCTGCTGTGCCCATCAATAAGTGCTCTGAATAAACTAATGGGCATCTGTGAGAGATTCGCTGTGGCTCATGGTCTTAGGTTTATTACAACTAAAAGTGTACTTCTTGTATTCAAGGCTGGTAATAAGTCTTACAAAGTACCTCCAGTAATGCTCAATGGGACCCCGATAGCACAAGTAAACAGCTTTAAGTACCTGGGGCACTGGGTCACGGAATTGCTGAAGGATGACATGGACATGGAACGGGAGCGCAGGGCCCTGTGCATTCGAGCTAATATGCTTTCCCGCAGTTTATTATATTGCAATAAAACAGATAGGTAAAGTTTTTAAAGCGCGTAACATTTTTGCAGGATGAGTGTACAAAGGAATGTTATATGAATTCAATTGAAGAATATGAAGTATTTGACTGTAGGTATTTAAAGGTTTGCGAGGGATATGCTCTATGGGCAACCTTACACCCCGGCGTCTGAAGACCCGAGACGGCGTGCGGTTTTAGTCGGTTCAAGCCCGACATAACCGCCCCCGCTGGCCAGAGATTTCCGCACGAAAAAAAAAGAAAAAAAAAAGGTATTTATAGGTCAGCTAAAAATCCCGTTTCGTTTGGTGCACTTGTAACGCTGAATGTTTTACGGTGGGTTTTGGTATGGTATGGTTTCGCGAGCTGGTATCCGCAACTCCACGACAAGGCGCGGTTTTTGCGTGAGGGTGGGCATTTCACTCGATCCACCCCAACTCATTGAAAAACGCCAGCAGGCTATTTACGCTGCTGGCGATCTCCCGGAGCGTACCTGTATTTCCGAAGTACTTAACCCTGCATGTGGCGGTTGCAGGGCAGTGTAGGAGCACGTGTGCCGCTGTTTCTTCCTCTCTCATGCAGGCTCTGCAGAGAGGGCTGTCGGTGATTCCTAAAATAAAAAGGTGTTTATTGAAGGAGCCGTGCCCCGTGATGGCAGCTGTGGCCGTGCGCAGTTGCCGTTTGGTCAGTTGTCGAAGACGCCTGGTCAGTCTATTTTCAAGCACAGGGAGTGCTTCCCTCGCCTGTCTGCAAACTTCCAGATTTATCCAATAGCTGTTGTGTTGATCTCTCGTTCGTTTGTTTACTATGGTTCGTAGGTACGCAAAGGGGATCGGTATTATGGGCTCAGGTCCCATTACCACCATGTCAGATCCTCCCCTGGCAAGCTCATCTGCTACATCATTGCCGCGCGAGCCGCTGTGGCCCTTAATCCATTGCAAGGTTATGTTGTTGAAATGGCCTATTTGGTTCAGTTTACGATGGCACTCCAATATTAGTCCCGAGTTTATAGTGTGGCTGTTTAAAGCTTGCAGCACGGCCATGCTGTCGGAGAGTATGCGTATTGAGTGGCCTTCCACTCTCCTGGCCATTACCGCTGAAGCTGCTAGGGTAATCCCCATGCATTCAGCTTGAAATACTGTGTTATGGGTCCCCAGCGGTGTTGAAATGGATACATTAAGGTCCTCCGAGAAAACGCCAGCCCCGGTGCCTGTACCAGTTTTTGATCCATCTGTGAAGATGCGTACTTCCGTTGGGCATAAAGCCTCACAGCGGTGGTCCTCATGAAGTTGGATCTTGTATTTTTTGTCGAATACGTGTTGTTTGGGTACACGATCATTCATTGCTCCTATCATGGGTATCTCCTTTATGAGATCTGTGAGCAGTGAGGTGTGTCGTGTGTTTCTCTCGCTCCATAGGTTGAGTGCCCTTAGGCGTATAGCCGCAGCTGTTGCTTCTTGGCGGATGAACAGATCCAAGGGTGGGAGTCCGAGCATGGCTTCCATTGCCGCGGTGGGGGTAGATTTCATGCATCCAGTGGTTGCCATGCAGGCTAGTCTTTGGGTCCGTTGTAGTTTAGCCACTATTGTGCTGTTTTAGGTCCTTGGCCACCAGACGATAGCGCCATACGCTATCATGGGGCGGATTACTGTTTCCTAAAGCCACAGGATGAGTTTCGGTGATAGTATGGTGGGTTTTTAAAGAAGTTTACATAAAGTTAAGGTGACTTATGCAATATATGCAATAAAATTTAATTAAGTAATTGATGTAATTGAGACTAACTACCGGCTAGGGCGAGCAGAGATAAATAAAAAGTCGATTACAATATATTAGGAGATTATAATCGGTGTAAGAGAACGTTACATAAATTTATATTAGGTATTGGACTAAATAGGGTGTGTGTTGGGTAACCTCCTCGAGTGTCGCTCCGATTCCGATCCCGCTGCAGTCCGGGGGGAACGGAATCGGAGCGGCCGGTACACCCTGGGCGGCGGTCAATGGCTTCCCCTTCACCCCTTCATAGGGCTGGCATTGATCGTCGGCCAATACCCAACGTGGCGGGAACACATCGCTCTCCGTACTCCTCTGCTTTCAGAGGAGACAGGATGAGCGATGCTGTTAGTGGTGAGATGGCCCAGGGTCAGCCGGGGTGCGAGGGATATGCTCTATGGGTAACCTTACACCCCGGCGTCTGAAGACCCGAGGCGGCGTGCGGTTTTAGTCGGTGCAAGCCCGACATAACCGCCCCCGCTGGCCGGCGGGGGGGTATCCGAAGGGATTTCCGCACGATAAAAAAAAAAAAAAAAAAAGGTATTGGACTAAATGAACGTCAGGGAATGGATTCGTAATAAATATTCTGCCGTGGCGTTGTTCAGTCCGTTGTGCAAAGATGATAGTATGTACTTAGCTAGTGGACACGGGGCTACTGATGTTGCCGGCGTGCCAGGGTCTCCGCTGGTGTGCCTCGCAACCGCCATGATGGTGCGAAGCCCGGTGTGAAGACCCTGGCAATAGAAAAATTGCGGGTCAGTTTGTCACTAGGTAATTACGTCCAAGTGACCCGCTAAAATAGCAGGTGAAGAGAATCTCCCAGCGGCAATGCAGCGTAGCTAGAAGCTATAACTAAAAAGAATATAATTAGGCAGCACAAGCTGGTGCCGCGACCTCTGACCGATTAGTGCCACGAGGCCGATGACCCCTACATCGGCCTCGTGGCACTAATTAGGTAGGCTGAAATAGCACACAGAATAAAATAAAATATATTATGCCATGCATTTTAGCAGGCAATAAGCTGCACTGCTGGAAAGTTTTCACCTGTAGAGAGAAGTGGGAAATGTTGATCTCAAAACTTACCCGGAGCCGACAGCAGTTGGCCACGGGGTCAAAGTGACGATTAAAGAGCCGTCAGTTGATAACTGGGCTAGTGTGGTCCAATCTCGCTTGCACAACCATAGATAATTAGTAATAAGTTATAGAAACATACTAAAATATCGATTAATTTAAGGATATAATTTTAATTTGATTTGTAAAGAATCCACAACGTTACACACTGCCTACCAGCCATCCCAACTTCTTTGTTCTAACCCGTTCTAACCAAAAAACCCAATATACCTCCACTTAACAATATTTTCCCTATTACATACAACAACACGTTTTTCACTTTCCAGGGTAGACAAAGACGACCAGCCTCCATTTAATCATCTTGTTTTAATATCGTTTGACCATATTTTTCTAGGAAGCAAACGAAGAGCCCAACTGATGTTAAGCAGTCACCTACATCACCATAGTGCAGTGACGTTTGTTGCAGCCATAGACTGAGAACTCAGCTTATTCTCAGTCTACTTTTACAGTAGTAGTGTCAATCATGCATTATCGAGCCTGTAAAAACCTTATTACGCACCTACACCCTATTAGTAGCCTGTTTTTTTTGTACATAGGTAATTAGTAGATTATTAACCAAGGGGATAAAGCAGTGTCTTCTGTCGCTGGTGACGAATTAAATCGCGAGCGTAACGAAGGACTCGAGGTTTACTCCCGAGCGTAGCGAGGGTGTTAAAAAATTAAATCACCAGCTAAGTGAGGGATTTCAGACGAGTCCTGAGTGTAGCGAGGGTTTTAAGTTCACCCAAGACTAAGACAGCAGCAGAACAGAAAATACTCTACTTTTCGTACCATTTGCGAAAAAAATAAGACAATAATAATCTGAGATAAGCATTTATTAAAAATAATGACAATTAAAAGTAAAAGTTAACATTCGAAACATTGGTCCAATTATTGATAGAGAGAGTTACATTTTTGTTTGGTACATTTATTGTTGATGAGTTGATTTGAGTATTTCTCTGTTCTTGCGTCTGAGGAACTTGCGTTTCATTGTAGATAGTATACGTCGGAGATAGTGGTGGTGGTGCATCGTGAGTTGCGGATGAATATAAGATGCCGGAAGTTGATGGTTGTGGCTCTGATGGATTAAGTTTTATATTTTTGTTAATTTGACTGCTTAATATGGTTTTATTCGCCATTGAGCTTTCGATCAGCTACTCCATCAGAGCTCCAACCACCGTGTCTTTTTATAGACATAATATCCGCCCCTGAATCCGCCAAGAAAGTCGCCGAAGTTCATCTAATGCAGTGACCGGTGTAGAGTTCAACATCTTCAAGTTTTAAATATTTAGCAATTTCCTTTGGCATATTGCTAATTTTATTTTTGCCGATGGCTTGTCGAGTACATTTCCCATTCCGATAGTTTATAAAATTTCTATTGTTTTCCATGTTGGTGGGACGTAATGCTTGGTAGAGTCCTTTTCATGAAAGAAGTCCCGCAGACGCAGCGCTGTAGTCGCGCGACATAATGTTGCCAGGCTTAAGAAAATCTTTTACCATACTTTTAATTTTATTAACCTACAAAAATTATTCTCAGAATATTTAATATAATATTAAAGTTCTATACAATTATAATTATTATGAAATGAAATGCAAGCAAGGTAAGCAGGTATTTCGTACCCTTTCTGTTCGGGTCAGGTTATTGTTGCATTTAGAAATTACTGTCATGTCAAATTTATAATGTCGTATTGTTTACCAACGAAAAATGAAATGAAGGTGTACATCATCATCATCAACATCTCAGCTGCATATAGTCCACTGCTGCACACAGGCCTCTCATGGATTAACGGAACGACCGATCTAAGGCAGCCTGTCTCCAGTGCTTCCCGGCGACCCCAAACCACGTTTGTCCGCACGCGGTCGCTACTTTAGGTATATATATATATAATAAAACAAGAAAATTCTTCAAACTTTTATTGAATAATTGTGATCATCGGCCATACTAACGTCACTGTCGGAAGAGTGAATGTATTCAGAATCAGACTCTGTTTCACTATCACTAGCCGTAGATATGATAAATCGATCCATTTCTTCATCTATAACACCGTCATTTTTTATATATTCCTCCTCTAAATGTTCTACATGCTTGGACTGAGCGGCCCAATCTTCCGCTGTAATACTTTCAAAAGCCTCTTCCGTTATTTTTACGATTTCCTTAGGATCTTAGGCCACGTTTTTATCCGCCACCCGTCTTTTCACAAGGCTCCACATTTTTTCGATCGGATTGAGATCGCAGTGATAAAGCGGCAACTTTAGGACTTCGTGATTGTGTGTTTCAATAATTCATCAACAACATATGTTGGAGGTCCTTTGTTTTGTTTGACTAGGTCAAACAATACAGCCTTTGTCCACGTGTTTTCAAAATAAATTCCCTTTTCTTGCAGCCATTCTTGCATACTACTTTTTAAGCTCGACATTGTTGGTGCCTTGTTTATTTGAGTACAATGGTAAGGAGCATTGTCCATTACTATGAGAGATCTTTCAGGTAGGTTCGGAATCAATTTTTCATTCAACCATTTCAAAAAATTTGTAGCGTTCATGTCGTCGTGGTAATCTGAAGATTTGGATTGTGACTTAAACATCAACAATGCACCACTTATGAATCCATTTTCTGTTCCCGCATGAGCGATTATCCAACGACTTCCCGATGAGTCTGAGACATACATACCTGGCTCCTCCTCACTCTGCCAACAACTTTTAGTGTGATACGTATTATGTATATAGGTCTCGTCTAAATATACAACCGGTTTTTTTTCTATGGTGCGATTTCTTCGCATCCTTTCCAAATATCTGGTACGCCATGCAGTGATATCATAGCGTTCCATAAGCAGTTTACGTTTTGATTGGCATCGTTTATATTTGAAACCTATGCTGTGTAATATTCTGTGCAATGTTACAATGCTTCCCTGATGATTTATATCTTCTCTCAAAGCTGCGCGTAATTTACCCAATGTGGGCAATTCTTTCCTCACAACATAAAAAAGTGAATTTTTTGTCTTATGGCGCACAAATCGAACCCATCCAAGTCGATTTTTTTGGGATGCGGGCGACTCTTTCCCGGGGTGACGATTTTCGTTGAAGTACTAGCCGCTTTTTTTCCTTCTTTTGTGATTCTTGACACCGTTTTCTCCGACACGCCTGCAATCATATTATACATGAATTAGCATAATTTGCACTTTTATTATAATTTAAGATCTTGTGTAATTATACTATTTTTACAAGTTAAGCTCAATATAATAATAATAAATAAATATTCCACAACATTATCTTGTAATGGAATCACAGTGGAATCTAGAATACGGATAAACATACTTGTATACTTTTCTTGTACACATCATATATAGAAACACCCAGAATAATGCATAGCGTAGTGGTAATTAATGTATAATTAATATTCTAATATTCTAGGACAATTTACACCTACTATAGAACCACCCAGACCAATGCAAATATTCATATTCATGCACACAAATATTTGTACTGAGTGGGAATCGAACCCGCGCCTCCTGCGTAGCAGTCGCGTGCACTACCACGACGCTACAGAGGTCGTCGTTACTTCATAGTTAAAATTAAAATATTATTGTCTCATAAATAAAAATACTAAACCAAATATTCCCATCTTAACGGCAAAAAATCTTCATATAGCAACCCTAAAAAGTACCTGTCATGGCGGCAACTCTCTTGCGAACATTGTTTACTGGTATCAAAACACCTTGATTCTGATGCTCCGCTTCACAGAATTCCTTCACCTTCAATATAATTTCTCGACCCGCACTTTTTACAACTTTTGGCATCGTAAATAATCCTATTAGCGCGCTTAATCCAATTAAAAACACAACAATATCTACCACAATACAAACCCTTGATAACATCGACAATCGACAACATGGCTGATCTGTCAAATTTAGTTCCACAAATCACCGTGGGACTTCTTTTATGAAAAGGACTCTATTTATAAATGATTTTAGTATATTGTCCTTGTACAATGAATGAACGATTTTTCTTTGTCTTAGTTTCCTTTACATTAATCAGCAGCAACTCATTGGAATGATTTTCAACGTCCTCCACCTTTAAGTTTACAAGGTCACATCCGCGGCAAGCATCATTAAGTCCAAAAATTAAGGACCTATAACAAAGATAAAAAACAGGTAAATATATAGAATAATTATCATTACTAAGATACGAAATATTCATAGTTAAATCATGTATACTCAGGAGCTTCATTAAGAAATTTTTCCACATTTTGAGTCGTAAAAATTTTAGACTTCTTTGCGCAATGCCCTTCTGATTTTCTTTGTAAAAAAGCCAGTAATTTCGTGAATCTATTTAATTCAATGCTGTGTTTGATGCTTATTGTAGCTTTCAGTTTTGAGTATATGCACCAAAGTGTATTCGGATTCTGTCTTGGATAAATAATCAAAATAGACAAGAAGTACTGATTCTGAAATTGATACGCCTTTCGCACTTCTCCACGATGAAAATTCTTCATAAGTTTTTAAATAATTTTTCTTGGAAGCAAATTATTTATAATTGCGGCAGCATTTGCACTGATGGAATCCGACAATTCACTGTCACTGTCGCTTTGATTTAACATCGTGACGTATTTTTAGAAAATTAACTTATTTATAAAAATAAATTAAAATAAACTTAACGTTTATGTATTTGAAGAAAACAAAAATGCGGCAAATTGGCGGCGGTGGTTACAGGATTACTTGAATCAATTTCTACAACGTCATAAGTGGGCTCACCAAAATCCAGAACCAACCATGGGTGGTATAGTTCTGATAAAGCAGGATGATTTACCTCCTGGTAGGTGGTTTCTAGGAAAAATTGAGTTAAAACATCCTGGCCCCGACGGAATCACTCGAGTCGTTACAGTTCGAACTAAAAATTCCCTCATAAAGAGACCTATTACCAAATTAGCCATTCTTCCTGTAACAACTTAAGTTGTGAATTTTATAAGTTATAATAATTAAAGAATATGTTTTCCTTGTTATAGGATGTATCTAGCATGTAAGAATAACGATATTGTTTTTACTTTGTTTCTTTCATAAACCTACCTTGTTTTTTTGTCATGTTATTATTATGATTGATCATTTTGTATCTGTGCACCCCACATTACTAGAAATGTTGCATGGTGGGCGGTTTGGATTAAGTGAAGGACATTCTGCATTATTACCTTGGTGGGCGGTATGTCCAATATTTCATAATTATGTGCAAAAGTTTACCGATCACTTCCCTAGATGGCGTTTTAATAAAATTAGATCGCGCTATGGTTTCGTTACCGAGCAAACCATATATACTTTTGTAATTTTTTTTGTAAGTGCGATTCCAGGTGGATAAGTTAACCTATTTGAACCCGTGTGTTTGTTTCATTGGGTGTTCTCGCCTTCGGACCTTGAAATTGTGTTCACCTAGACTAATATTTTTTTGTTGGAAAAGCAAAGGCATCAAGCTCATACGGCCTCGTCAGTTTTCGTAATTTTATTTAATAATCATAACTGCATAATAAATGCGTATTCCTTTTTCAAAACAATATTTATTATCAAACTTTTTCTATTTTATCACATAAATACTGGCAGGTCACAAATAAAGAATTAAAACTTCTAATTTAAATTTCGTGCTCGAAAACCATCAATCAATTTTTTTTTAAACTGTTGGTTTATTAATTAAAATGTGCATCGCAAGCGTAATTTTTTTAAAGCCAGCATTCCACTTGCAAACAGCCTTTGCCCGCGAACGCCGCATATGATTCGAAGCGTGCAAATGGTCAAATGTATGTATAATGCTTTATATACAAACTCAATGGTGTAAACACAGAATGATGTAGTTCAGTATACATTTCGGTAAGTATTCCAAATTTAAATCACATTCTCCCCCTAGAGGATGAATGAAATTCAGTACAATTTTTTTTCCCTGTTTTTAACAGATTAAAAGTGACTATTGTTATGTTCGCTTTTTGTCGCATAGAATGTCACTTTTTTGAGCAAATGGTACGAAATATATATTTAACACATGTTGTTGGGGATAGCATGGTAGGGGCAAAAGTAAAGATACAAGTTTCATTATTTTTTTATTTTTAAGTAGATGGAGCCATATCCCTTAGGCTACTCTAAGTCTTAGAGTAACAGAGAGGCAGCGCAATAACAGTCGGCACGGGTATGGAACGATTGGCAGAGGAACCGCAGACCTATTCAGGCATTGTCAAGAAAGTGTCTCTCTGCATCGTGGCCGCCACTGACTTCAAACTATTTTTTATTATTTATTCATTTATCAAGTGTATTCAATACTATCTAGAGGGGTCACGCAAGGCACTCATTTCAGTAAGATAATGACGGTCAGAAACGGTAGGACTTCATCAAAAACTGAACTTGTTTTTGATGAAGTTCTACCGTAGGCGACATAGTTTGTCTTTCATTTTTGTTTGGGTTTCCTTTAATGTTCTACCAAAATGGAATCGTACATGTTTCAGGCTTCGGTTTTTCCCAAATCCATCTGGTTGGCAAAGTACAGTGGAGAAATATTGCCTTTACCTCTTAAGAATCTTTGGAGCGATATTTATGGTTTCGTATGGCTCTTGCATAGTTAGCTATTGTAGTATATAACTCAATTTTACAACTATCTACTAGAAACGGCTGTTTTACGGGTTTACAAGAAAACAAATTTAAGTAGGTTTGTCATTGGCGACTGCACTTTTGTTGCCAGTCCCACCAAGGTCATTACTCTGTTGACAGCGAGTAGTAATCGCGTCTTAACGTGAGAAGTCGATGGATTTCAATTGGTCAACATAGAAGAAAGAACTGGCGTAAAACTAAACCAACGTAAATGTGTCGGCTAACGCGGATGCGCGTCAACCCGAATTAGGGGCTTGTCTGCGATTTCTTTATAGACTTTTTCATGATTTTTTGATTTATTAACTTACTATATAACAGTCTCTACTGCGAGTATAGATAATATTTAAAAAAAGATGATTTTCTTTTCCGACATTCTGAAACTAAAATTCTCTCTGTACCTACCCATTGAAGTTGAAACGGTTCTCTATCTCGTTGCAACATGCGATGCGTGATCGCCATTTCGGCGTTACAGCCAAACTTCCGAGATTCCGGGCTAACCAGCTTCGCTACTGGCTAACTTTGATTTTTAGTGGAATAAAATAAAAGAAAGTAATATTTTTGCATTGAATTGTCAATATATATATATTTAATATTCATAAATTCAATATACATTATAATATCAAGTAAAATGAATTACTATAATTTATATAGGCAATATTTTAACACATGTTAATCTATAGGTAAGTTTAACAATCTAAAGTTTACTTATTATAACAATTAGGTTCTGACGCCTCACTCGCCCTCGCCGTCGCGCTCGTCCGCCTTCACTTAACTTACAACAAAGACAAATATGGCAATAGGAATTCACAATGGCTAACTGTTATACCTAACACTATCTCGTAATTATATCTACTCACAAAGGAAGAAAATACTCTCGCGCGTCACCACTGCACAAGTAACCGAACCTCGCTATAGTACATTATGCCTTTCCATGTAAAAAATAAAATTTCCATATAAAAATGTATATCCGAAGCCTTAAAATTATTTGGCACAAGTAAAACTAATGTAAAGCTAAATGATGGGATATTTATATATTACAGAGCTCCACATCATGTTATCAACGTAAGTAATCTTTGGTTTATCTAGCTAACCGCGAAACGCGAACAATTTTGGACTCACTTACATACAAATTATAATAAAATATGAAATAGACGCAACAGGATCGCTTAATCCGATTACAATTATTTAAAGATAGGTACATAACATACTCAGATAAGTATCTATAAATTTTACGTGTAAGTATAATTTAGCCAGAAAATCTGCAATTTGATGAATACTGCTTTATTAATGGAACATTAACAGTGGACCTACACTACTGGTCGATAATATCCCGAGGCGCTGCATACTGCTCGTGTGAGGGAAGGCCTTACAATGCACACTACACGACAAAAGTATATACTGTATGTATCCATTTATGTAATTCGTTGCTTAGAAACCTTTAAAAATTATTGTTATCTACTTACATTTATAAAATATAGAAATAATCAATATGTATCTCTTAAAATGTATTTATTTTTGCTTAGGAACTTTCTGTTCTAATATACTGTTGTGATGCGAAATGAGCTAAAAGTCCTGGAAATTGTCTACAATTTTGAACATGAGGTAAATCATGCTTAATGACGCATGTGAATTAAGTACACCGATTAATGAACTTAACATGAAGACCAATTTTTAATTATATGGGTGAAAGGTTTTGCCGAATAGTATACGTGTGTAACGATGCGTGAAGAAATTTGTTTGGTTATGAAATTTAAGTTCTATAAGATAAGTATAAATATAGTTACGATTAAAACTTATTATTCCTATTGCATTTATTAAACAGATGTTTGTTATTGTCACATATTCATTGTTTTAGACTGACGATTAATCTCTCTATGTACCATTACTGAGTAGGAAAGCGATCATATTTACAAATAAACCCTCATTATGTACAATTTATTATTTACAAGTTAAAAGACGAGAATCTTTTGACTAATTATAAGAGTTTTTTAAACACAGCAGAGATCCCATAGGAGTATTATGGAATGCTTTAAACTTATTTAAGATTGAATCTATCTAACACTTACAATATTACAATACCAGAAACTTATGGTGACTACATTTTGAATGATTTTATAACAGAAGATAAAATATTAATTTAATTGGGATCGTGGAAATATAATGCTACGAGTTCACCTAATATGACGGAACAACATAAATAGTACCATGTGGGTATTGTAGAGACCCTTCAGCGATGTAAGTCTCAAGGTCTCTCTACATTTTCCTCTTTTTAATCACAGGGCTAGTCCAGGATGTATGCTAGTAAGACGATTAAGACATACTGCGCATGGTAAATCGTGCGATCCAGATATTTCTATTCTACTGAGTAAATCGTTACAATTGACTAAAGCCAATGACTGGATTGAGTTTAAATATGTTTCCGTCATGTAGGTGGAACCTACAATCTTATCTTTGGTCACAAATGGTAACTATAACTATAAGTGGTTATTGGTCCAAAACAAATAATTTAATTGAAAGAGCATTTAGCCTTTGCTACCTTGAACGAACAATAGTTATGACTGGCATGTGTATACTGTTACAAATCATTAGTGGTAGAACAGGACTTATTGAGTACAATAATTTATAAATAACTCTAGTATATTGTCATCACAATGGAGCCGAACTGAACTTATCTTGATTATCTTTATTTACGAGAGGCTTTCGATACCGGAATTCCGACAAATTCAAATATCCATAAATACTGTGTAAATAGTGTATAACCACGCTTACCCGGAGTTCATTTACTTAACATTACTAAGCCTGGCGTAAACAATGATCATAGTAGTTGCAGACACGAGTTTACACGAAGTACCTGAGTAAAGTTACAATCTTAAAAGCACGATGACATTTAACATTACTTTGGCCGTAACATTATAAAAAATAAAATAACATCTATTATAGTGGAGTATTATGCTACAGGTACTGACCTTTGGTATTTAAAAAATAATCAAAACTATACTATCGTAATTGTTAAAATATTAAAAAGATCAATAATTTTTGGCTTATTACATGGCACTCTTTTGGCGTATTTGGCACAATATTATTATAAATAGGAAATCCGAATTATGTGCTATAGTATAAAAATATGACGTTGAGCAATGACCTTAATTAAGTTCGAAACGAAAATACCGGGCAATGAATACTTTATTATAAATTATAATGTGTAGTATTATTATGCGGCGTGACGTGTGTTCAACACTCGACGAGGTAAGTAATTTACCGTAACTATTTCAATATCTAGAGATGCACATCGGTCGTCGGCAGAAACTATATTTGGTGGTTACACTATACATAACTCCTTAATAAAATTCTAAGCAATCAACGGGCATTTAGTGCTCTTTGTAAATTTAACGAGTGCACTTATTCTTTCGTTGAAGAGAAACAACATTGGTAGTTTCAACAACCGATGGCAAGTAAAACGAGTCCGGTTTAGTCTCTGTACGGTTTGCAGATAGCGAACCTGTGGTTCATGTGCTGGCTGTAGGAGCCGGAGTGGGAGAACTTCTTGAAGCACTTGCAGCACTGGAAGGGTTTCTCGCCGGTGTGCAGCCGCTTGTGTTCCGTCAAGTGGTGTTTGTGCTTGAACGCTTTAGGGCACTCTCCGCACTTGTAGGGACGTTGACCTGTAGGACAAATTGCTAGAATGTAGTCTAGGTACATACGTAATATAGCAATAATAAAATAATTTGCAATTTTTTTAACAAGCGACGATAACCCATTGGCGTACGTAACGGACTGCTGAGCCAAGCCTCGAGTTCGATCTCCAGTCGCCCTGGGCACACACCTCTGACTTTTCGTAGTTATGTGTGCATTAATAAGTGTTAATTATCGCTAAATGTCCCCGGTAGATGGCAATAGGCCCGCCCCCTATTACATTGGGACCTTAACATAACTGGCGAATCGTGGGTGTGTAATACACCTCTGCCTACCCCTTCGGGGATGCAGGCGTGAATTTATGTATGCTATGTATGTAAAATAATTTGAATAGGTACTGATGGATATTACTTTAAATGAATACTCTAATGAAAATATACTTTCAGTGAAGTGTTTCTCACCTGAGTGTTCATATTTGTGTCTAGCGAGAGAACTTTGTTTTACGAACGTCTTGTCGCACTGATCGCAGACGAACTGTCCCTCGCCCTCTTTATACTCGGCTCCTTGCTTCAGTTTACTCTTTTTAAGTACAGACGCTTCATCTTCAATGTCGTGGGACATATGCATGTCATCTCCCCAAGGAGTGCGCTCATAAGACGGACTCAAACCTTGTCGGCTCATATCCGATGAAAGGTGCATGTTAAGTATGGGGGATCTCCCATTTGTCATGTCGTTGTACTGAAGGAGTTTATCCATTGGTACTGAAGGATTCACGTGTAATTTTTGCGATAATAATCGTTTCTGTCCGTTAATAGTCTCTCCTGGCGAGGGCGATAATCTAAAGTCGTTGAAGGAAGATGAAGAACAATTGGAATGTGGATAAGTATTCACATAGTTTGTGCGATGAGGTGTCGTGCTTCGCGAAGATTTCTGACTCAAATTGACTGCCTCTTCGGAGTCGGAATGTGTCACAGAAATGCTGCACGGTGGCGATGGTGACGGGCTTGATGTCACTGATGGGTTTGACTTCTTCGTAGATAAGTCCAGTGGCTGATCGGAAGCGGTCATGCGTCGTTCCCTAGCTCTATTGTTTTGAAACCATACTTGTACCACTCGATTATCGAGGCCGATCTGCTGCGCTATTCTTTTGAACTCTTCTCGATTAGGTCGAGAGTTCAACGCGTAGTGTTCTTTTAACACCGTTTGTTGTTCTTCTGAGAGATTGGTTCTCACCCGAATTTTTCTGTCATTATCGTGTATCGATACTTTATCATCGCGTTCTTCTTTTTGATAATCTTCATCTTCGCTAGCGCTTACACCACTCTGTATAGAGGCGCGCATTTCAGCTTCGAATCTATTGAGAGCTACCGTCTCTGCCACTTGAGCTGCCAGTCCCTCATGTTTTCTAAATAAATTGCCACAGATCTCTTTTTCGTGGTCTAATAAATCGCTCTTATTATTGAAGGTTGCGTTACATTTCAGACATCTATGCGTGTCATCCGGTTCCTCCTTTACAATAATATGAGGTGAAGGCGGTGACTCTATACTGGGGCAAATTTTCCCAGAAACAGGCGAAAGCTTGTCCATGCTCGCTCTAAAGAAATGTTTTGTTACAGATGCGCTTAGTATAGAATTGTAAGCCGATTGATTCTCTGAGACGAGACCATTGTTATTGAAGGGGACGGATTCATAATGTCGCGACGGTGACCTTAAGCCACTGTCCCTTTCCTCACGCTCTTTTTTAATGGACACTGCTTCATCATCTTCTATGTCCATCACAAGTTCCGCACTTCCTTCCGATCTCTTATCATCATCCTCTGTAACTTCTTCAATTAAATCCTCAGGATCTGCTGAAGCTTGTTTTGGACTTGCCGGATTCTCTATTTTTCTTGATTGATAAGCGAATGTCTCAAGTAATTGGCTGAGAGAGGCTGGTATACTGTAAGGTGCTATGGCACTGGCTGGACTTATAGGCATACCAGGTGGCATGTAGAAGGGATTGATGCCAGGCTGTCCTAAGTGTGGGCGATGAAAATTTTCCTGTGACGACATCGATGCAAAGAATGCCGCAGCATCTGTATACTTTGGAAGTATGGGAAGAAAAGAATTGCCATTTGGGGCGATATTGTTATTCAACTGAGACGCAATTATGGCATTGTTCCGTCTACGTGATGGACTTTTTTCCGGATTAAGAGCAGGATTATTGGCTTTGATTCGACCCATCTTGAGGTTCATGACGAGACATTTCTTTGAGGTCATGTGGCTCGAGTAGGAGCCGGAGTGGGAGAACTTTTTACCACAATTAGCACATTCGAATGGTTTCTCACCACTGTGTATTCGTAAGTGCTCCTTGAGATGATGCTTAAATTTAAAAGCTTTATCGCAGTCGTTGCATTTGAACTTGCGAAGCAACGCGCTTTCATCGTGGCTGATCATGTGTCGTTGCAGGCGGTACACGTTCGCGAAGCTCTTGTGGCAGATCTTGCATGACTGTTGACAAAAGAGTACAGTGTTAGTTACACATAAACTTCATGCTTAATTAACCTAAGTGCCTTGTCATTTTTTAGTTATACTGTGACTAATGGCAGTTATTGTTTACTTGGGGATGTTATAACGAGTGAACTTTTGGTCTAAGTGTAGGTATAAGAGTATAGTATGTTTCTCTGTTATGTAATACAATGGGCACTGACATATTTGACGGTATCCACCTGTGTGTTGGGCGCGTGCAGGGTCTCGTGGCGCTCGAGTTGCTCGCGTGTAGGGTAGGCACCGCGACATTGGCTGCAGCCATAGGGGCCGCCGGGCCCGAGGGGTGATCCTCCTCGGTCTTCCTCTTCCTCAGAAGGCTTGCCCTCCGACCCGCCGCCCGCCAGCGGACGGACTGTGGATAAAACACCATATTATTTAGTTTACTTAATTAGATTAGATTAGTTACTTTATGTGTCGATATCAGACGCCAGATAAGTTTTAAAGATTCAAAAAGACTTCATTACCACAATGTATATTAAATATTGTTTAATGGACGAAGTGTGCTATATCATTATAAAACCGCTGACACTATTGACTCCCTGACAGTTTGACGATTTTCGGTTGAATGTGTCATGCACAGTAAGGAAAGTTCAGGACAGTCTCGGTGTAGTACGATAAGATGCAACTCGTTTAATAACAGTTCTATAAAATACACCTATCAAATTAACGTTGGTAGGTGCTACCTACAGAGCTTGTGCCATTAAAAAAGCCGACTTCGTGCGGTACGAGAATCGTAAACCCCAATTGGAAATAAAACAATTATCCGTGCTGTTGGTGATTAAAATGATCGCGGACACCTTTACGACTTCGCTCGCTTTATAAAAACAAATATGGCAGCAACAATTCAATTTGGAGTCGGTTATTTCGGTAATACGGGCGTATTCCAGCGTAATATCGTTTTTAAAAGCGTGCGGGGCGGGCGCGTCGTAAATCAAATATAATAAAGAGCAAAACAACGATGGGACGTATTAATTAGTGCGCCGCGGCCGTGGCTCGTGTGTGCGGGGCTTTAGGTCGAGTACGCCGTGTCGTCGCGCCTGTACTTACGTGCAGATATAATATTACAATAGATAGAACCTACTATGGCAGCGATATTACATTTTCTATTGAAACCCGGTCAATTTGCATACACGTTATAAGGATGATTTAGATTGAAATAAAAATGTTATAGGTAAGTATAATTCATTGGTTAGCTGCTATTAAAATAGTCACTCGATCGTACACAATAATGAAGGTAAATCTATTTTTTATCGGCCGTATTCGGTTTCAGTTATATAAACAGTTATAAATAAGTGTTCCATATGTTTCAGGTTAATTGAATTCGTTGATTAAGAGTTAGTTTCCTTGTTCAAGTTAATTATACAAGGGTATACCTATAGTACTTGTATTTGATCTAATCAATATACCATACCTACAGAAAAAACGATAACAAAATAATTATACATAGTATTTATTCCAGATATAGTTGTTCTACTAAACGACAGATGGCGCTAGTGATGGCCAAATACAAAAATAAGGCTATTGTTTTGTGTGATATTTATTTAGATCAAATAATTTAAATTTTTTGTAGTATAAATTTCAAAATTTTGTGTACTAAGTATTCTATAGAAATATACAGATTTCGTAGAGAAATGATTGTTGCACGGCCTTCTTTAAGTTTTTTTATTTTATTTTTTTATATTTAGGACACGTCAATTTGACTTCACCTCGCCTGATGATAAGCTGAAGGTAAAGTCTCAGGGAAGAGGGTCACCATTACATACACGTACCATGTTAACAATGGTGGCACTCAGCTTGACGGCCTCATCAGAAGAGGATTGTCGTCGCAGCACCGCGTGACACCCACCGGTCCCACTAGTGCTGCGACCACTATTCCCCTGCCCGAAGTAAGTAAGCAAAGCTTCATACAATTTTCGTATGGCGTAGAATCCTACGGGAATCGTGTGGTAAGTGCACTTATTATAGATCCAGTATGAGTGGTTATTCCGCTCACCCTTAGGTGAAGCGAGGAGTAGTTGCTGACCATGAAACTGAGAACCGGTTTCATTGGATGAGCCGACTGCCGCTGCCTGCTGACGAATACGTATTGTACTCGATTCTTTCATAAGTATTGAGACAAGTTCAATTGCAGGTATATGTTGATGCCAACTAACGAGCGACAGCGAATCTATTTATTTTAAAATCTTAAAAACCGAACGAACAAAACGGAATTTTTGAAGTAATTAAATTTTTAAGCAATTAATATGCTTACTTTTCCTATAGATTTTAAATCGGAAAAAGAGAACATCTAGGACGGGACTTGAACCCGCGACCAGTCCCTTACAGGGGGAACGCTCTGAAGATATTAGATTTTTTCCGATATATTATATACGTCTTAAGGCGACGCTGGAGCCATCTACCGTAATTCTTGCGAACTACGGAAACAATGAATGGCTTTACAGTCATTTTTTTTAAGTCCAGTCTGTTCCAGCCATGTTCTCTTTTTCCGATTTAAAATCTATAGAAATTTTCTTTTTTTTTCTAATCTTACGAAACAAAATCCATGTGTAACCATTGTTGGTCAAAATGGTAGAGTCATAGTCAAGTCAGTCCGGTCGATTCAGTCAGTGACTGAATCGACCGGGGAAGTAAGTAGGTACGTACTTCTCACTAAATATCGACGGTAAAAGGTAGTTTGGTGCATCGGTAGATATTGTATGGATTGTAAAAGTGCCGGCGAAACCCTCTTAAATGCACTACTAGCCTATACCTGCGACTCTACCAGCGTGTAATACTGATCGAGATATTTTGGTTAAAGAGTCGGCCTTACGATCGACAGGTCGCGGGTTCGAATCCTGACCGTTTCACTACCGATGTAAACCCACTCCTAACACAAGCAATTTAGCTTAGCTGGTTAGGTTTAGGTTAGGGGAAATACCTACAAGTAATTTCAGTTACCAATATTCTTTAAAAAAAATTGCCTTCCCAGTCCCAGATACATATTTTGAGATATACCTACTCTGAGTAGAAAATTCTAGTCGAATCATAACATAACATAACAAAACTTCACGCCTGTATACCTGAAGGGGTAGGCAGAAGTGTATTACATACCCACGATTCGCTAGTTATGTTTAAGTCCCAATGTAATAGGGGAGAGCCTATTGCCATCTACCAGGCACATTAGGTACTACTAACATTTTTTTTAATACATACATAATTCTACGAAAAATCTAGTTGCCAAATAACATTTCACATTTACTGAGCCAGTCAGCAGCTCAAACATCATTGAGTCAGTCAACCTGTGTAACGTGGTCGAAATTCCATTGGATCATTATCATACCATGATCGCGTAAATTCCCGTTATCACTATTATACAATAAATGAGTAAAAAACTCAGTTTCGATCTATCTTTCCCTTTTATGGTGTTGCAAGTATTCATAGGCTGCGGTAACCGCTTACTATTAGGTGACCGCATGCTTATTTCTATGCTCTATTAATAGAGACAATGAATATTTTCTGTGCACCGTCGGGACCTGGCAAATGATAGCGAATAGTAGGCATCTACGGTAAAGGTGGCACGTGCCCCCTGGTAGAACTGACCGATTCTAAGACAAACCATAACAATATTATATACTTGTTAATAAAAAAATATTACAAATTAAGATGGTTTTATGTAGGTTCTGGTACAGGAAAAAGGTATTTTTCGGGTTTCATTCAAGAAATACTAGACTTGAAACTAAATAAGGCCTACTAAACAAGTAGGTATATTAGCCTAATATACCTACTTGTTTAATATAATAACATATTAAAACTTTACTAGATTACTTCATTGAGAGAAAACATTAAATTAAAAATAAAATATTTCATTTTGTGTATCCGAACTTTCTATGATTCCGCTACTCGCCGCTAGATGGCGCTAGCAGTCGCCCTCATTCATTTTCCGACTCCCCCATTCATGCGCGATATAAATATTCACAAAGACGCGTATTTGTTTTTAAGTAATAAAGTGGTGTGACGATCCGTTATCGTTTGCTTACAAAAGATTAACTTGGAATTCTCTACCTACTGACGTAGGCAAACACAGCGTAGGCATCGAATATTACCTACTGTGTAATCATTAAGATTATTTTGTTTATAAGTAGGTAGTTGATAGGGAAATAATACCTTAATGAGGCCCCGGGCTGCTAACAAAATATAATTAGTAAATAGTACCTATAGTAAATATAATATGAATGCGTATCGTTAATTAGGTGGAGCGGACGGAACACCTACACACTCGACGTTATCGCCGAGCAAGTAATCTGTGCGCACGGGCAGAGTGCGTCCGTTAACCGCTGATAAAAAACCTACATGAACGCACACACGCGCACCGCGCTTCCTATTGCACTGAACAACAAATACCAATTATCGCGTCCACTCACACGCGCACACGCACATCGAGTACCGGCGTATAGTCCGGGAGATAAGAGCTCGATTGTTGATCGCAGCAACAAACGCGCGTGTGGTGATTGGTCGCACCTGTGCGCGGCGGGGAAGAAAAAACTCCGCCCGTCCGACTGCAGACACCATGTTGTAACGTCTCGCTTTAAATTATAATTGTGCGCTGAGAGAATTATATTGAAGTGTTTAGACGCTAGCCATTTGTTCACTTATTGTATGTATATATGCTCGCAATGTGCTCCTGTCTGTTCGATTTTTTATTGGCATGGGTGAATAGGCGAGTCCCTATTTACTAACAACTTCTATATATTTGCCGACTCTCAATGTTGCTTCTGATTTATTGCTGCCTTTCTCATCATTCCGCTTTATTTTGTAATTCGTTGCTCGTCCTGTGAGACAACTATTTGCTTGTATATCAATTTTCATGAAAACCCCGCTAAACTTAAAGCAATACGACCATGACATACCTTCCTATATCTAAAAAACATCGGATTCGACAGCCGCATAAAGAATTACAAAATACAATGTTAAAATCATTTCTCTCGAGGCCGAACTGTTATCAGTAGGTAACTGCCTACTTAATAAAATAATTACTATATGACATTTATTAGATTAAGTAAATAATTTAAAAGTAATAGGTAACATTACTTCGATAGTATCTCAAGTTGGGCGCCATAATAGAGATTAATGTAGAACCTGCCATAATTTAAGTCCAGATGAACGAGACAATAATGAGAGAGAGCGAGGCTTGAGATAATTCTAAATAGGTATCATTTATAAAAAATACTTTATCATATTATACAGTGTACATATACCTATCTGAGTAGGTAAGTACGTAGGTAGATATAATGAGACAAAACTGAAGTAGTTTAGGTAGCCCAGAAAGGGTTGTACTTTGACATTAAATCAATAGACGAACAAAACGAGTGCGCTGATGACAGTAGGTACTCGTAGGTATATAAATAAACAATACCGCATAATGCGGTTGACACCGACCTACCTATATAATATGACATTGTCAATATTGAGTCTTTACAGGTAAAATCTGTGCTGAAACCGCAAACTCATAATTATAATGTAATATGATTGTTACTAATCAGTTTATAATTTGCATACTATTTTTTAAATAGATACTTCCTATATTTTAATTATTGATTATCATTATTATATACCTATATCTGATATATTATTTAAGTTTTCCTTTAGTATTAATCCTTAACTTTCGTATTTGTTTTTGTGCTTATAAATATTTATAGCTCAAAACAATCTTTAACATCAGTTCCCAGGTAAGTTCTGTCGCGTTTAGCATAAAATACATAATCCAGTAATATTTTGTTATGTATGACAAATGTAAGTATAAGGTTTCTATTAATAGATGCCCGTCACAAAGAGAACTTTGAAATAATAAGTACCCGATCAGTTTCACAGGTACAACCCAGTGAGTCACTTTTAAATAGATAGAGCTATTGCAGGAGGTAAACAAACATTACTAATAAGTTTAATGCTGTAGCTTAACTGTCACTGAAGCTAACTAAAGTAACGAGACTCAATTAAGTTAAGTTTCGAGATAATAATAATATGTGGGCACAACTGTGATTCAGCCGCTGAAGAGGTGAGATGGACAAACAACAAAAATCATATCGGACTGATTCAGAGCCGTGAGTCACTGAACCAAGTCGATGCGAAGCTGTATCTCATAGAAATTATGTTTGACAAGCGATTAACGAAGTTTGCTGGCTAGTAGGGTCGTTATTTAGCAGTCGTACAAACAAATAATTAGCGATACAGTACCTATTAGGCAAATGTTTGGGCACGGATTGTTTGAAATAGATAACGATTTTTGGAATAGTTGGTTGATGAAGTAAAAACGACTGTTATCTTCTCACAGATTCTGTTTTCCTTAAACGATTTTATATCTCTATAGTATCACTTTTATGTATCGCCATACTATTTTAAATACAACAGATAACTGAATTCTTGAACAGAAATAGAAACTAACTTCAAAATGTTGCTCAACGATGTTCTGGATAAAATAAGTAGGATTGCAGAACAGTCTTTCAAATTACTCAAATTCAAATTACCTAGGCATAATAAAATGTAAATGCCCACACAGGCTATCTTATAAATACACATCTAACGCGTTGTTGATAAATGTTTAGGTGAATCAAATTATACTAAAGTGTCGGTATCTAAGTAAGCCAGTGTGTTTTGATCTCGGATCAAGTCGGAAGTAGTGCTCAGTATATTATAATGAGATTAAACGACGAACGTCACAGTGAAGCGTCTGTTCGCCGGAGAACAGCAATAAAACGGAGTTTTACTAATTTATTTATCCGCGTTCCACAAGCTCGCATCTAAAGCATTACGCGTTGTGGCTCATCCAAACGCATCGAACGTCCCTATGGTTTTATCCACTCCAGACAGGCGGCACTCAAAGCGGAAGAATAAAATAAAAAGTAAGACAGAAAAAGCAAATGAATTAAAACAACATAATCATTTACGATTTAAGATGTTGAAAGCGAGCGGGGTTCCCCTCGACAAACGAAACTTTCTTTCAAGTCTGTGTGTACCTGTTCCCGATTTTCAAGTGGATGAATTATATCCCGAGGGAGACTAGGGGAGATTACCGAATACCGGGGCTATTTCTAATGAAGACGTGCTCGAGTTTTATTTTTAATACCTCAGAGGTGAAATCATTTTCACCTGCGCTCATTCAATAACATTGAGATTCAAAATATTTGAGAGGCGAGTTTAAGTTTTCTCTTCAAGTTTTCATGTTGTTGGTTTGTACTTGTTTTTAGTAACTTATAAACTTTTCGGGTCGTGTACAGGTATGAAAATAAAATTTTGTCAGAGTGATAGAACAAGTTCAGCGCTGATAAAAATGATAAAATTGAATTAATAATAAATAATGAAAGTGAAATATATATTAGGTAAGTAAATATAAATTGCAAATAAAAACAAAAAGAAAGGAAGCTTACTGAGGGCCGCGAGCCGCTTGGCCGAGGTGGTGGACGTGGGGACCTGCTTACTCCGCATGTCCGCAAGCCAACTGGCTGCTAAGTTTTCGTACCAACCGCCAACTCCCATAAGCGAGCTCTGCACTTTCATCGAGCGACACCTGTGTTCTGACACCTCACTGACCACGACGGTCTATCTAATATCGCGGGAAGCACTTCGCGGCCGCGTCGGAATCGCATCTACGTCGGACTACACCGAGATTTCACAGCCTCCGCTGACGTCAGCGGTAAAAGTCCTAGTTTCGTCTGTGGGGGGGCACGTGGTGATCGGGCTGTCGGCGGCGCGCTACTCACATCGGCAGGCGCCCCACACGTTGGCCAGGCTCCACAGGCGGTACGAGTAGCTGTCACCATAGCACCCGAACATACTCTCATCGGTTCTCGCGACCATGGCCCGCGCGCGCGGACTGACGTGCTCTGTGTTGCGCGGCGCGCGGCGGAATGGCGAGCCGGCGGCACCCCGCCCGGCCCGCCTCTCGCCCCGCCCTGCCCCGCGCCCCGCGCCGCCCGCGACCTCCCCCACCTATACTTAATTAGTAGAGCCCACTGCCGACTGCTGACTGCGAGTGCTGAGCCGTGTCTCATCACCGTCTCTAATAACGACACATCGCTGATATCGTAACACCTAGCACGACGGCACTCGGCGTCTTTTTACAAGCCGCCGACGCATTGGCCGCGGCTCTGCCTTCCAATTGTTTATTTACATGTTCTACGCTCCACCTTCCCGCTGCTGATCTACCTGTCTCTATCTAACGACGCCACTACTTTGCATTTATAAGTTCTTGAGTATGTACGTGCGATGTTTATGTACCTCACCGATTTATATATATACTGAGACACTGGTTTCTGTCTTAGAATCGTTAAATTTGCTACTTACTAGAAAAGAGAATATAATGACATTAAAAATACTTCTGATAAGTAACAAAATATAAGACAAATAAATTTATTCCATGTAAAATGTTAAATAGTTCCTTCTAGACTAGACCTATGCAATGTGTAGGTGTTGATTTGAGAAAAGCACTTTTAGTTCTGCTTTCGGGTACTAGATGGCGCTACTGGTAGTTGAACGCGCTTCCTCCGAGAACAGACGCCGTATAAACTTGTACTAGGCATTGATATGAAATATAATACTTATCTAACAGTCAACCAAAAAAAAACAAATGACATATAGTTAAACGTCCATGTTGTGCTTCTTGACCTATGATTCGCGTTCACAATAATAATAATGAAACAAGATAAGATAAGAAATTCATTCAGTAAGTAGTGAATACATGAACCATATATAAGTATATTGCATGTTGATTTATCGGAATAGTTGAGCAGAACCATAGCAATCTCGAATCAACATTAGGAGAAGTTTTCGCGTTTAAAATATTAAAAAGTTATTTCTTATGTCTTCGTCTAGTATTACCAGCGGGGAGCAGTCAATTGACCGACTGAAATTTAAAAAAAAAAGTAGTGACCTATGCTCTGAAACATTATGATTTTTTAAAACAATATTAGTTACCTATATTAATAGTATTATTCCCCTTACCCCTGCACCTAAGGTAAATGGCTTGTGTTAGGAGTGAGTTCATGTCGGTAGTGTATTGGCCAGAATTCGAACCCGGGGCCTCTCCACCGTGAGGCCGACTCCTTAACCACTAAGCTACCGACGCTTCATCCGATATATCTGTGTGCTGCTCTAAAGTATAGTTAAGATTTAAATCGTCTTTACTTCTACTTATTTCATACCTGTTTATGACTCATCCATTCAGAAGCAAAATTCTGTTTTTATGTTAGCTATCGTGAAATGGCCCAGGGTCAGCCGGGGTGCGAGGGATATGCTCTATGGGTAACCTTACACCCCGGCGTCTGAAGACCCGAGACGGCGTGCGGTTTTAGTCGGTGCAAGCCCGACATAACCACCCCCGCTGGCCGGCGGGGGGGTATCCGAAGGGATTTCCGCACGATAAAGAAAAAAAAAAAAAAAAAAAAAGGTACTGGGTTCGCGTGGGGGTGTGTGTTGGGTAGGGGTGTGTGTTGGGTAACCTCCTCGAGTGTCGCTCCGATTCCGATCCCGCTGCAGTCCGGGGGGAACGGAATCGGAGCGGCCGGTACACCCTGGGCGGCGGTCAATGGCTTCCCCTTCACCCCTTCATAGGGTTGGCATTGATCGTCGGCCAATACCCAACGTGGCGGGAACACATCGCTCTCCGTACTCCTCTGCTTTCAGAGGAGACAGGATGAGCGATGCTGTTAGTGGTGAGATGGCCCAGGGTCAGCCGGGGTGCGAGGGATATGCTCTATGGGTAACCTTACACCCCGGCGTCTGAAGACCCGAGACGGCGTGCAGTTTTAGTCGGTGCAAGCCCGACATAACCACCCCCGCTGGCCGGCGGAGGGGTATCCGAAGGGATTTCCGCACGATAAAAAAAAAAAAAAAAAAAAGGTACTGGGTTCGCTTACCGGGCATTTTGAGTAGTGAACTATGTACATGACAGATGATTGTTATATTAATAAGTTGGTAAACAAGCACACGGCCCACTTGACTGGTCGACGTCGTACGCAAGACGTTTTGGATATTGTAAGTGTGCCTAAGCGCCGGCTTATGCACTTTTGCAATATCAAAAATGTCTTGCTCTACCACCTGCAGGAGGACATGGAGAAGATTAAGAAAGCGTATTGGAAGAGAGCTAACTCTCACTCGGCGTACGGTACTTTAAAAAATTATCAAATAATATTGACATATTTAATACTAAAGTTTTAGGGCTACATATTGACTCGAACTTAAATGGGAAAAGGCATATTGATAAGATATGTCCTAAATTAAATAGTTTCTCGTATGCGCTCTATATGATGTCAAAAGTAGTTAATCTAGATGCGTTATTAACAGCATACCAGTTTATCTAATTGTACCTGTGTTCGCAAATAAATGATGATTATGATTATGAAAAAAAAAAAACATAACGACACGCAGAATACAGATAATTTGCTCAAGATAATTGGAAATAGGTAATTTTAGTATAGGTAGTATAGTTATTTTTAATTATCACTTTCAGCCTATTCCTGTTGTCCACTAGATATACACTCACAAGCTTGAGAAGAAAGGATTCACGTGATAATGTATATGTTCAACGGATTTGATCACGATTCATTTCGTGTTATTTAGGGCAAATGCTGAACTGTCTCCTTTTATGAAACAGCAACGACGATGCAATTCTTACAGTTATTTTTTCTATATGTTGTGTATATCTTTACGCTGTATTCCTTTCTTTGTTTTTTCTCTATCTTTTTAAATAATAAAATTTAACACCAAATAAATCGATAAAATTCGATAAAAATGTAAATTTCCGACAATATCATGACATAAGAATCATAAAAATTGGCATATCTATTTCGTCTTTAAAATAACACAAAAGGTAGAATCATACATAAACTGCTAAACACATAATTCTTCGTTCTTTTCGGAGACTGGTGAAAAAAATTGCTCTACCACCTACGAAGATTTTTACTTACAGGTATGATTATGAAGTTCACAAAAGAGATGGCACATTTTGGTAATGTTTAATTTGTCGAGGACCCGTAATGATGAGCGTCAAGGTATTGAATTAACGGCTGCTGATACACTAATGCTCGCTCTGTTCACTGTTGTTTGAACTAATAGGCGTCAGGCGTCTTCTTAATGATATTTTGTTTTCACACACAACATGTGGCGGTACAATTAACTTGTTATCTTTACTCAATTTGGTTTTAATGGCGATAATGAGATAACTGTGTCTACGTTTTGGGATTTATATCAGTAGTGACATGTCTCAATATTCTCTTTTAAAATTACTCAGATACCTAACGAGGAAATGTGGGTGTCATGTGAGTTTGCCTTTTTATTTTTCGCAAAAGACAATAAATGTAAAGCGTCGGTAGCTTAGTGATTAAGAGTCCCCCTGACCATTGAGAGGTCCCGGGTTCGAATCCTGGTCAATACACTATCGATGTGAACCCACTCCTAACACAAGCAATTTAGCTTAGCTTAAGAGGTTATCGGGAATACCAGTAATTTTGGTTACTGGTATTATTTAATAAAGATTTAACAAAGCTTTTACAATAGATTTTTGTCGACCCCAAAACAAAACCCAGGAACCCACAATCGCCTAAGAAAACATCGGCTGCATGATTCATTTTTTCATCTAGCAGCGAGAACTCACTGTTGGATGAGAACATTACGAGGTTTAAGTCGGTTCAAGCCCGGCGGTGGGGTATCCGAAGGGATTTACGCACGAAAAAAAAAAGGTATATACTGAGAGATGCGAATAATGTTAACAGGCTCATTATTTTGTGACAAGCTCAATTAGTCCAGCATAGGTGCACGCAACCTACTCTGACTCACATCAAAAAACCTACTGTAGCAGTATAGTCACCAGACTTAACTTAACTTTTGTCGCTCGTCTCTGCCTCCACTGCACAAACCCGACGGAACGCTGGCTCACACGGCAACTGATAAGGCAAACCTGCTTGCCTGTATGTTTGCCGAAAATTCGCGTCTGGATACAGCGAACAATGTACCACCCCAGGTACCTCCTTGCGGTACTACAATGCCCGCTATTCGTATCCGCCAAAAGGAGGTACTTAAAACGCTTCGTAATCTAGACGTGAACAAAGCCAGTGGACCTGACGGTATACCTGCTATAGTGCTAAAGAACTGCGCTCCTGAGTTGTCTCCTGTTCTGACACGCCTGTTCCGCCTCTCTCTTAGAACAGGTTTAGTCCCTGAGTCATGGAAGCTTGCTAACGTGCAGCCTGTGCCCAAGAAAGGTAGTCGTGCTGATCCCGCCAATTACCGCCCCATAGCAATCACCTCCATAATCTGTAAGACAATGGAACGTGTAATTAACACCCGCATCCTGGCATACCTAGAAGACAATGACCTCCTCAGTGATCGACAATACGGGTTCCGCCGAGGACGATCCACTGGGGATCTCCTAGTGTTTGCCACGCATGTATGGGGCGAAGCCATCGAGAAACACGGCGAAGCTCTCGCTGTGTCTCTCGACATCTCGAAGGCTTTCGATAGGGTCTGGCACGCTAGCCTTATTAGCAAGCTTCCATCCTACGGGATACCTATGAGTTTGTGTAACTGGGTAGCTGATTTCCTGAGGGAGCGGTCTATTCGAGTGGTCGTTGATGGCTGTTCCTCGGACCTATTGGCTATTGATGCCGGGGTACCTCAGGGGTCTGTTCTTTCCGCAACTCTATTTCTGCTGCATATTAATGATCTGCTGAAACCCGGTATCATTGGGTATGCGGACGACAGCACAGTTGTGGAAAGATACCTATCCAGTTCACGAGCTACAGGCGCTGAAACGCTATCTCTGAGAGAGGCCATGATAGAGCGCATGAACCTGACACTTCAGTCAGTGTCTGACTGGGGTAACTCCAACCTCGTTAGGTTCAATGCCTCTAAAACTCAGGCGTGTCTTTTTTCCGCGAAAAGGAGTCCTTTCGCCCTGACTCCGACTCTCCGAAATGAATCCATACCAATATCCGATCATCTTGAGCTCCTCGGCGTTCACCTAACATCTGCTCTTAATTTCGGACGACATATAGAATCCAAGGCTAAAGTTGCTGCAATGAAGCTGGGCATCCTCTCTAGGGTGAGACGGTACTTCACACCTGGACAGCTTCTTATTTTATATCAAGCACAGGTCCGATCTTGTATGGAGTACTGTTCACACCTATGGGATGGATCAGCCCGCTATCAGCTGGATACTTTGGACACCATCGATCGACGCGCCAGGAGACTCATTGGCGACGACGAGCTAGTTAGCAACAAGCTCCAAAACCTTGAACATCGCCGCAAAGTTGCCTGCATATCGGTGTTCTATCGGATTCATTTCGGAGAATGTGCTCAAGAACTGCATGACCTCATTCCCCCAGCTCCATTTCACCATCGGACAACTAGGCGCGGGCAACGTTTTCATCCCTTCGTTGTTGATATTCCACCAATCCGCACCAAGCGCAACGCTTCCTCATTTATTATGCGGACAGCGAGGGAGTGGAACTCTTTGCCTGCGTCTGTGTTCCCCGATTCTTATAATTTGGGGACCTTCAAGGCGAGAGTGAATAGGCATTATTTGAGTTTGCGTGTACCATCCTCGACTGCTTCGTCACTTACCATCAGGTGAGATGCAGTCAAACGCACTCAAATTTTTAGTAAAAAAAAAAAAAAAAAAGACTTTTTTGGTGGGTATGTCGGAATCGAACCGACTAAACACACGGTGTCCTTCCCAAGCGCCCATTGCCAGGTACCCCGGGCATCCTCACCGTAGTCTGCGGAACTCGGGGGCAAGGTTTTCTCCCAATCCCTCTCCGCCGCCTCTTTCGAGTGCATTACCTGCTCGCAGAAAGAGGCGGCGGCGTGCCACTTGCTCCCGTCGGAAACCACGGCTCTCACCATGGTCTCCAGCGATCTCCACGCCCAGAACCGTAACGAGATCCCGGCGTTGACTCGCCCCCGTTGGATAATCACAAGCCATGGCTTGAGCGTCGGGCGTAACTTAATAACGTACACGCAGTTTTTCTTACATACGAACAGCGTATTATAGGGCATGTACTTTCAACTATGCGTACATGGGTACACGCAGCACGTTCCAAATGGACGTGTATGCAGATTTCCTCATTTTATTATTATAATTTTCTATTTCAGTAATGCGGGAGGCGCAATGGTTAAGGTAAAACCTCGTCTACTGTCCATGTAGGTCGATTCCCATTTAGGACAATTTATAGATACTAGTGTAGTGTGATTTTTAGATATTTGTTTTTGTCTAGGTGTACTATATGTCTTTGTTAGGTGTACCTTTTTTTTTTATTTCGTGCGGAAATCCCTTCGGATACCCCCCCGCCGGCCAGCGGGGCGGTTATGTCGGGCTTGAACCGACTAAAACCGCACGCCGTCTCGGGTCTTCAGACGCCGGGGTGTAAGGTTGCCCATATAGCATATTCCTCGCACCCCGACTGACCCTGGGCCATCTCCGGTTTCGAGATGGCCCCCTCGGGTTTGGAAACCACGGTGTCCCCGTCGTGTCCCGGTTTGGGGGAGGGGCGCTAGTCGCCCCACCGTCCCGGCCTGCTTCACCTGCCACCCCGAGGCCTGCGCTCATGGAGGACGGAGGTCGTTAAGCGACCCCCGGCGCCTGAGTCGCCTGCGACGCGCGGCGAGCGTGTTGCGGGCTCGGCGGGCCGGGAGAGTTCTGAGCCTCTCCCGGGCGCGCTCCGCCATCTCCTTCGC
The DNA here is from genome assembly GCA_946251805.1 of Cybosia mesomella. Classification (NCBI taxonomy): domain Eukaryota; kingdom Metazoa; phylum Arthropoda; class Insecta; order Lepidoptera; family Erebidae; genus Cybosia; species Cybosia mesomella. Next base: position 36,469,950 of record OX276396.1, on the reverse strand, counting down.
GAGCATTATATGCTCGCACTAGGAGGTGGCGGCGGCCCACGCGCTCGCGAGGGTTCTGTACCTATATGAGAACAAATAGGGGTAGCGCCTGTCTTAAAAAAATCATAAATGAACTTCGGAAACTTCGATGTGTGTGACCAAGGGCCATTAGCGACGTGTTATTAAGGGGGTTAGGCTCAACAACCTATACCTATAGCAGATGAATTTGCAGAACTGTAGGTATTTATGTAGTAATAGCTAATGCACGCGACTCCGCCCGCGAGGATGTCGATTGCAATCTAACATACGGCAGATTTTAAGTCTGACCAAGACCTTTCTAATAGAAAGCCATTTATTAAAGCCTATATGGTAATGGTACAATAGTCCTATGGCGGTATAGTAAAGCAACCGAAACGTCTCGATGAAAGTGTTTTGGTATTCTGATAATATTCGATTGATTGCTACGAGTATGTGTAATATTCGTCTCAGCTAGTAGAATTTATACACGTCTATAGGTACTATTATAAAGTCTTAAGACCCGAGACGGCGTGCGGTCTTAGTCGGTTCAGGCCCGACATAACCGCCCCCGCTGGCTATCCGAAAAAAAAGAGTTACCAATGCACAGTGCATTGGTAACTTTTTTTTCGGATGTCAGTCATCAGGAATTATTGATGTCAATATTGTGGTGATTAGGCATGAGTATGGCACGACATTACCATGTTCGTATAATTTTAATGATATTTTATCGCAACATACAGTGTTAACATTGCCTTATATGTGACGTACACGTTAATTATAAGGTAAGTATTTATAATTAGGAACGTTGTTTTTGTAATATTTACACAAGTATCATTTATTTTCATGTGTCTATTTCCCTGTGTCTATCGGTGAATTAGGTACGAAGATTGTACTGAAATGACGTGTTTTTGAGTGGAGACCGCGACTCGGCAAACGTAGTGTAGGACGCCCTCCGGCCAGGTGGGATGCCGATCTGCGAAAGACTGCGGGCAGATGCTGGATGAAAACCTACCTTCCCATTGGGGTAATTAAACGTTCAAAATCACACATAGTTTGATTCATTTTCAATGACGGCCTCTGTGGCGTAGCGGTAGTGCATGCGACTGCTACGACAGGGGGCGCGGGTTCGATTCCCGCTCAGTGTAAATATTTGTATGCATGAATATGATATTTGCATTGGTCTGGGTGTTTCTGTGTGGGAGGAGGAATAACTGTCTGTAACAGTTCTCCTCTAGACATTACAGTGGGTAGGCAGGCAGCAGATGAGGCTCAGGTGGCCACTCACAATAAGGTAAAGCTGTAACAGTCGTATATTTGCTTCTTTGCCATGTTAATTTTGAGACCGAATATTTTTTCACAATTAAGTTTTCCTTTTATAATTTTTCTTGTTAAGTTGATATTCCTAATCTATAACATAACATGACATAACATAACATAAACTCACGCCTATATCCCCGAAGGGGTAGGCAGAGATGCTAGCACCCAAGGTGCTAGCATCCTAATCTATATAATATATATAACCTTTCGAGAGCTTATACGGGGTGCCCGACAATGGATTCTTGGGGAGGGCATCGTGTGGTGTGGTAGTCGGTCCGATTCCAACACACCCATCTCATCGTTGGCGCCGATGAGGAGGAGCCCGTGGGGGTATCCACACGTAATAGAAAAACCGTCCATGAGCGCAAGCCTGGGGATGACAGGTGGAGCGGCCTGTCACCCTAGCAGCAGCAGGCCGGGCGGCGGAGTGTTGGGCACCCCCCTCTTTCCAGGTGCAAGCTGGAGACACTGTGGTTCCCACCAAGGGGGGCTGAATCTGGAGAAGGCCTTGGGTCAGGCGGGGTGCGAGCGAAAAGCCTTATGGGGCGACCTTACACCCCGGCGTCTGAAGACCCGAGGCGCCGTGCAGTTTTAGTCGGTTCGAATCCAAAATAACTACCCCCGATAGCCGAAAACAAAAAACTCTTTTCGCACAGTCTCAAACTTCGGAACCTGGCTGTAAAATTGGATACAGAAGCTGTAAATCAAGACGATCATAATAGTTACTTTGTTAGCTGAATGAATTAAGATATTTGAACAAGAATTATGAGACCGAGTCATTTCATTTCCTATTTCAGTTGCTGGATACTTAGTGGTCACTAACAAACCAGGGAGGAGGGGCTTTCTAGCTAGTACTTCACAATGCAAGCAACACATGTGCAATCGTTAAACCTTTACGACCATCTACAAACAATGGTGCTACCTAGCGCTTAATTTATGAGCCTATTGCGAAACGCTGTCACCATTACGAACAAAGACTATTGAGTACTGGTAAAGTTACACTACCATCATAATTCTACCTCGAGCACAACCTTCACAGAACTTCGCACCGTAAAGGAACTGTACTACAGTAAAAAATTGCGTATTCTTTGCTTTATAAGAATGGTAAATGGTGTGCTAAGACAATAGCACCTTGTGCCTGGCCGCCCACGTGTGGCGCACGTGTAGGCGCAGGCGCACCGCACACAATGCACAAGGTGTGTATTGTCATTTTTTCGATGGAGTAAAGAATGTTTTTTCAAACAAGATTTAGTACTTGTTTGCGGTACTTGAATGAGTTGCCGTATTATAGATAAAACGTAATCTATTGCGATATAAATTAAATTATGAATATTTTTTTTAATGCAGTTACGATGCTTAAGAAAGGAAGAAAATAAGTTTATCATGCACGCACACATGCAGCAAGATAGAATACGGAAAATACAGTTTATTCTTAATACGTTATAGCGATACGATAGCGGCGATAGCCCAGTGGTGTACGTAACGGACTGCCGAAACGAGGTCACGAGTTCAATCCCAGGTCGCCCCAGGCACACACCTTTCGTAGTTAGGTGTGTATTTAAAATGTTTATTATCGTTCGCTTAGTAATGTGCCTGGTAGATGGCAATAGGCTCGCCCCCTATTACATCGGGACCTAAACATAACTGGCGAATCGTGGGTGTATAATACACCTCTGCCTACCCCTTCGGGGATACAGATGTGAGGTTATGTAAGTATGTCTGAATACGTATGTTTATAAGGTATTTGCAGTTATTTTTAAGATGCTGGATGCGGCAAGCTGAAGACAGGGCGCTATGGCGCTCATTAGGGGAAACCTATGTCCAGCAGTGGACTAGAATAGGTTGATGATGATGATGATGATAAGGTATTTGTAACTAATTAAATGCATCTATGCACACGTGCCAAATAGGTAATTGCGGTTTCCTATAAGGTAATTACCTTATTGCAATTAGTACATTATTGCAAAGGCCGTGAAATAGGCAATTGCAGGGCGAGTATGAGTTCCAAGGCCGAGCCATAGGCTAGAACTCCTCCAACACGAGACAGGCAATTGCCATTTCCACGGAGGCATATATAGTGTTTTTTCTGAAAAGAATGCAGGGAAATAAAACATAATTTTTTTATTTTACATTTAATTTAATTAACATTAAAGATTATTTAATAACTCTAGCAAGTTCTAAATAAAAAAAAAACTCCAACAATGGATTTGGCTTTCTTGGTCCGTAAATTCGATACTTCGCGTGTTCTTTTTTCGCAAATAATCGCAATATTTCCATGCATGTTTAAGAAAGGGTAGTTTCCTAGTCGCGCTGTTCACTCTGCTCAGGGCCGTTTTAAGCTTACGGCTTACCTGAGCCCATGGATAAGCTTAAGGATAATGGGACTTCAACACGATACAATTTAATTGCCCAATAAGACTTGCCAATTTCCATCGACGCGTAAATTGTAGATCAAATCTTCTATCCACACGACACGATTTGATTGTCAGTTTAGTCAGATTGTTCATAAAATTGTATCGTGTGGAATATACAATGTGCCTGATACTGACCTGAGTAATCGGAGAGATTGTGACTATCACGGATTCAATTCTCATCTAGGAAGTACTAACTATCGAATAGATTTCGCCTTGACTCTTACCTACCGTAATATATAGTGCTCATGGTACCATACAGTCTTTCCGTGATCATATAAATTTTATACCTACATGATTTACAGTGACGCTAGCGAGAAATGAGTGTGTAAACGTATAGTAGTGACATTGAAGTGCGTGTGAGGTGGGCGTGAGGCACAAAGGTGACAGTCAGTGAGGAGAGCCCGAGTGCACGTGTGCTGTCCACGTGTGGTCGCACTTGGGCCACCATTTTGTTTATGTGTAGATAATAGTGTCAGAACTTTATTACTTAGCTTTATGTTAGTTATCATTACAAAAACTGAAAAAACCTAATTGCGGTAGGTATCTAGTTTTGAGCAAATCTCAAAACTACCTACCGCAATCGAAGTTTGTTTTTACGTGTGGATACCCCCACGGGCTTCACCCCACCGGTGCCAGCGATGAGTTGGGTATATCGGAATCGAACCGACTAAAACCACAGGGTTCCCAAGCGTCCATTGCCAGGCACCCGGGTACGCCCTCGAAACCCCACTTCTGTCATTTTACATAATATATAGGTAATACCAGCGACTCAACCTACGTGGAATATTGAACCTATTCTCGCGATCTTATTCTTAGGAAACAAGGTAACCTGTGTGATATATAATTTATCTCTGTGCCAGATTTCATCCCGATCCGTTCAGCCGTTTCGGCTTGAAAGAGTAACAAACATCTATAACATCTATCTATCCATCGTCACAAACTTTCACATTTGTAATATAGGATTATATGATAGTATTAGGATTATAGAATAGTGAGATTACTTTACTTTACTCAGTGACGATCACGTACTTAATAAAGACGAATCTAAACGACATTTCATTCACCGGAATCGGTTCTGCCGTTATCGTTAAGTAGTTATGATTATGAAACAATAATGGAACGGAGATACATATCTGGTCAAACACGTGTACGTTATTTTACAGTTCAACAAACGGTTTTTACATAGAAAAGTACTCTTCAGTGCAGCAGTTGTAGACTTACTTATTTGGTTGCTGTGCTGGAAGGTTTAGGGTTTGAATCTTGCGTCGGGTAACGAGTCATTGCGTTAATTTTGACTATCTAAGGCGCTTATGTATTAACTCCTGGAAGTTCCATTCAACAGTAAAGAACAGTAAGTCCACCATGAAACATTTTTTTTATACCACTTAGGTGGCAGACAAGCACACGGTCCATCTGATGGGAAGCGGTTACTGCGGCCTAAGGACGCGTGCAACACAAGGGGCGTCACACTCACGCTGCCGGCCCATAAAAACCTTCTAATGCCCTTCTTAAAGAACCCCATATTGTAGTCGCTTGGGAAAAACTAAATTTAACCATCTGAAATTGCGGCTCGAAGTTTTGGGCAATCGGTTCCATGGCACACAGTAATTTCGCAATTGAATCCGAAGACAGCACGTAACACGTTGTACCGCCTTAAACCTGCTGGAAGAAATCTGAAGTGACTTGATGTAACTTACATGGCTAAGGCTGCCTACATCTTTCGTTCGTATTCCGTGTGGGCCTGTAGTTTCAGATGCTTCATGGTAGCCCCCAGGTCGATGATCTATGCGATGTGTATTGCCAACAGTAATAATATTAGTTGCATTGCAATAGATTATAATTCTCACGGCGCAGGCGTGGGTGCGCAGGCGAACACTGCGAGGATCCGTCGCGCCGTGAGAGAACGCGCACATCTGGCGGCCACCGGCCAGACGCCACAGGTAACTTAATGGCTTTACTGCCTAACCGAGACACTGTGACAATATTTTGTTAGTTATTATTGTTTAAAATACCTTTATATTAATTCTTGAAATTGTGTAAAATTTGTACGTATGCCGTTATTTTTTGCTTTATTCAAGTTCCATCTGGTCGAAAGCTTGGAGAGCTGGGGACGTGGACGTCATGTTGGCCACGTAAAGTCAGGTTACCAAGGTGATCTGAATATTTGTATTTCAAAATGTCTATTTTTTATACCACTCAGAGGGCAGACAAGCTCACAGCCCACCTGATGGGAAACGGTTACCGCGGCCTATGGACGTGTGCAACACCAGGGGCGTCACACACACCGACCCTCAAAAAACCTTCTAATGCCCTATTTTTGCTTGTTGCAGTCAGTGCCCTGATAGCGATTTCCTAGTTGTGTCCTAAGTTTGTATTTTGGAGCCTAAGATGCGCTTTTAGTGTTTGAATGGTATGTCGACTTTTTCAGGTGCGACTGCCGTGTGAACTACCAATCTCGAGAGGTGGGCCTGCGACAGAGCTTCATCCGTTGTTTAGCAAGTGCACCGACAAGCAGGCGAGGTTGGCTAGGGCTCCAACGATGTTGATGGGGCCCTTCGCACCAGTAACTATTGGATTGAGTTAAAAGCTGACTGCGCTTGGTGTTTCTCCGAAAGATAACATTTGTGGTATACTCATCAAATATATTTTTTTATACCACTAAGATGGCAGACAAGCACACGGCCCACCTGATGGGAAGCGGTTACCGCGGCCTATGGACGTGTGCAACACCAGTGGCGTCACACTCGCGCTGCCGACCCTGTAAAGGAAAGAGGATGTGAAAGGAGTTTGGGAGGGGATGGGAACGGAGTTTGGGAGGGGATGGAAAAGGAGTTTGGGCTCCGGCACTCTCACTCACCCAACGGAACGCAACAGTTCAAATACTGTTACTTGGCGTCGATATTCTGTGAGAGGGTGGTGCTTCCCCGGTCGAGTCGGCCCATTCATGCAACGGCCAAAGTGACTGTTGCTTGACTCTACCACTTCTAACAGCAATATGCTCGATGACTTCTAAATATTCTACGATACACCACACAGCACTTTTTTTTTTTTTTTTTTTTTAACGTGCGGAAATCCCTTCGGATACCCCCCCGCCGGCCAGCGGAGGTGGTTATGTCGTGTTTCGACTAAAACCGCACGGTGTCCTCCCCAAGTGTCCGTTGCCGGGCACCCCGGGTAAGCCCTCGAAAGGATAACCCCAGGGTTGCCGGCGGACTTTGGCCGCCACCGCGGCCTCGCCTGGTGGGAATTGTATTTAGACCCAAAGTAAGCATAGCTTGACTAGCTTGTGTGTTACAATTTTTTAAAGCACTATAAAGGACATTGGTATGGTAAATATCCTGATAGTACATACTTTTCATAGTATAATTGGGAGAAACCTTAGTTCATCAGCGCACTGCGATATGTCTTGTGCGTATTAAGATAAACTTCCCGGGAAGTATTTCGATAAATGGTGTGCAGTTTCATGGAATCTGGTTAGTTTATCGTGTTTAGGTGGCGAACTTGTGATTAGCTGCTGTTGACTGTGGTTCACGGCTGTGGAAATTATGTAGTAAAATTGTTATTTTTTGAGGAAATTTAAACATAAGCTCAAAGTAGATAATAGGTATGTAATAAATAAATAAATACATTTTGTAGGACAAAGTACACTATTTTAATAACACAGAGTATTTTTCTTTTTTTTTTAAGAAGAATATCAGTAACCGAAATTACTAATATTCCCCCTAACCCCTCCAGCTAAGCTAAATTGCTAGTGTTAGGAGTGGGTTCACGTCAGTAGTGTAATGGCCAGGATTCGAACCCGGGACCTCTCGATCGTAGGGTCGACTCCTTAACCACTAAGCTACCGTCGCTTATTATATTTTAGTTGCGTGGTCCCTGATGCCAGCGCCATCCTATCTCTTCCCGTGGATGTCGCACAATAGGGCAGTTCTCCACCAGAAAATAAACGTACAGCCCATGACCGTGACTGGTTGATGGCAAAAGGTCGCCTCCTATTACGTGGGACCGAAAGAAATAACGAAATGTGGGTCTCACCTCTGCCTACCCTTTCGCGGGACACCGTGGTTTCGTAACCGTGGTAACGAAAATATCATAATAATTAAATTACCGTATAACGTGCAACAATATATCTTTTATTTCGAGTATCCAAATTGACTATCTGATGTTTGGCGGTTTGAGTTAGAATCGCGCCGACCGCGGCGATAATACGCCGATAACAAAAGTACCTACGAGTATACATTTACCGCCGCGCGGCCGCGCCCGCATGCATCCCTACATTTATTTATTAGTTGCTTTCTAACACCATCTATAGTGCCGTATGACGTTTCTATGCATGTGGGACTCCTGTTCGCGATTAAGCGGGGATAAACCTTCTTATAGTTATTATTCAATACAAATTAGAGGTTACTTTATTGATTTGTTCGGTAACATCGATCGGGACAATGATACGGTTACGAAATCGTAGTAAGCGACGGTTAAAATAATGAAATATGTAACCGACACTGTGGAGTAAACACATGTGGGTAACTTTGATCCTAATAATCATAGATTTAGATGATAATATATGGCCAATAAACGTTATTTTTTATTTTTAACCCCCGGCGAAAAAACGACAGTGTGTAACAAGTTTGACGTCTCTGAGTGTGTATGTCTGTCTGTGGTATCGTTGCTCCGGAACGGATTAACCGATTTTGATATGTCCAGGGTTTTCAATTTTTTTAATTTAGTTATAGTTTTATGTTTAACGCAAAGCTAATTATGCGTAGATATCGCCAAATATGTAAATATTGTACCTACATAATTTATTTGATAATTTATTTATGACGAGAATAGATGAATACATAACAATACCTAGATGAATAGGAGCAGTTCACAAAAAGGTTTTTTTTGTACCTTTTGGCATTTTGTTGAATGAATGGCAAAGGCATTTGAATTGCAATTACGAAGTCTCGTGTTGAATCCCTATTCAGTAATCGACCCAAGTAAACCTACTCCTAACAAGCAAGTTTGCTTATGTGGAAGGTGTTCACAAGAATGTTAGTTACTTATTTGAACGAATCACACTCACCTAACTCTTTTGTGGCTGATATACCCACTCCAGGGTCTCTTACCACTTGGGGAGGACACCGTGTGGTTTTAGTCGGTCCGACTCCAACACGCCCACCCCATCGTTGGCACCGATGGGATGAATCCCGTGGTGTCTCCAGACGTAAAAAACGGCTCACTTACCAACCAAAGCGTCCCTGGACTGTGCTCGGTGACACAGACTTCGCAATTTGCAGTAGGTATATCCATTACCAACTCGAAAACTGCCATGATTCGGCAACAGAAACTCAAGCTGAGTTATTCATGGCAGTTTTCGAGTAAAGATAGAAAATAAATTATACAACTTCAAACTAGTTAGTGTTTCACGTTACAATCAGGGCTTATCTTCAATAGTATTACATCCCTTTAAACTATCAACGCTGGAGCCGATAAACATAGACAACGCTAGGGAATAAAAACAATACGTAATCAGCTTACGGGCCGAGGTTATCGCCGGTCGGCGCTCACCGAACGGCGCGCGACGTGAAAAACTCTGACACATGGGAAGGATAATAGTTGTATCGATAATATTTTTGTTTAGAACTGACAGATAAGATCTGGGAATCGAATACAAAATAATAATGTTGGCCTCTTCACTAAAAACAACCGTTCCATTCATCGGTGTAAACCTTTTCCGTTAGCTGACAGTTAAATCTCCTTTCGTGTCAACGATTCACTTCATTTAAACAGTTCGGTCATAAAATTCTGCCATCTCGATCTCATTGTCAGTGGCTTTGTTGAGGTCATCTTTAGTGAAGGAGGTAGGACATAAAGGACACGAAAGCAAGTGCGACATGGACTGTGAACGGAGGCTTCGTGACCACATGCGGTTGAGCCCGGATCTTGCATTCCGTCTCGCATTCAAATAACAGTTAATATGAAAGAATAACATTATGAACTTTGGTGGCGCAACGAAGTATACAGTATCACTGTTGATTTAAATCGGAAAAAGAGAACATCTAGGACGGGACTTGAACCCGCAACCAGTCCCTTACAGGGGGAACGCTCTGAACAACTGAGTTACCTAGACACGTCCCAGATATTCGAAATTCTCCGATATGTTATATAAGGCGACACTGGAGCCATCTACCGTAATTCTTGCGAACTACGGAAACAATGACGAACTCTGTGGCGTAGCGGTAGTGTCTTCGACTGCTAAGCCAAAGGTCGCGGGATCGATTCCCGCTCAGTGCAAATATTATGTATATTTGCATTGGTCTGGGTGTTTCTATGTATAATATGTATTTATTTACAAAAAAAAAGTATTTAAGTATGATTATCCGCATTCTAGAACCCATATGACAAGCTCTGCTTAGTTTGGGTCTAGATGGCGTTGTGTACTTTGTCGTACAATATTTATTTATTTATTTATTATTTATTTAATGTATGACTTTACAATCATATTTAAACATTGTTATTCCGATTTAAATCTATTCTAAAAGTAAGCATACTAAGTGTTTAAAAAATAAATTGAATTATTATAACTGTTGTACATGAGATCTTTGTTACGATTCCTATGTACGAGGTAGGCAGAGGTGTATTGCTGTAGACTATAAATAATTTCATGCAAATAGGTACTGTTTGGTCCCTCCCCTAAACCGGGGCAAGACGGGGACACCGTGGTTCCCAAATCCGAGGGAGCCATCTCGCAAGTGGAGATGGCCCAGGGTCAGTCGGGGTGCGAGGGATATTCTCTATGGGCAACCTTACACCCCGGCGTCTGTAGACCCGAGACGGCGTGCGGTTTTAGTCGGTTCAAGCCCGACATAACCGCTCCCGCTGACCGGCGGGGGGGTATCCGAAGGGATTTCCGCACGAAAAAAAAAAAACAAAAAAAAAAAGTACTGTTTGGTTTGGATGCATTAATGGATGGTTGTTACTTAATCAAGCCAGAACGGCTTAACGGATCTGCATGAAATCTCTAACAAAGATAGTTTATAGGCTGGAATAGCAGATATATTAATTTTATCCTGGGAATATGCACTTGTGGCTCGCGGGAACGGAATCGGTAGGTATATATTCCACGCGTGTAGAGCCGCTGTAATAGCTGGTAAAATTGGGCATGTTTACAAGAATTGATCCCGTATCATGGTACAGATATTATAGGTTTCTCCGTATTCCCGTGGATAGAATTGTATATAATCTGAACATTTATGTATGTAGGTTTAACTTTTTTTACAGGAGACGTCACACGTAAGCGTGATATTGGTTCTACACGTGTAAAACTACGCGTCCCTTTGTCCTTTGTGCTGGAGGCATATGGCGGCCAGGCCGACCTGCGCCGGTCACGTATCGGGTCTACAACAAACGCTAATTGTCACAACTATTGCCTGCTTTGTCCTAAACATTAGCAAACTTACCCATGCCTGTCACACCACCCGTATTTATATATCAGCAAGGTTCATATTAAAGTTGTGAGGTTTCAAAGTGGTTGGTTCTGGGCAAGATGTCGCCAGATGGTCTGACAGGATGCGTCGTGTTTTGTTAGAAGAGTCAAAGTAATAGCCTTTGTACTTGAGCGATAATGAGAAAAGACAAATCTCTTGTTTGGAAGTAATTGTGAAAAGTGTACAGGTCTTAATGAGATGAAGGTATTACCACGTGGCGGTCCGCTGTAACAGGATTATAATGGGATGGTTTTAAGACATGTTGGCATAGGTTTACTTGGCTAATGGTTGGTATTTAAAACAGCAAATATATCTTCTTCATCCGAGCATCAATCACAGTCGTATCCAAAGCTCGCAATTTGAAATTCCGGGTCCGTTTGGCTTCTATGACGTCCAGACTCCGAAAGGAAAGTCACCAGTCCCTCGTCCGTCTATCAGCAGATGTACCGGTTTGCAGGTGAGGTTATTTTGGGCCCCAAAGATCATAATGGGGAGCATATACACCCAGACAAACGCAAATCCATACTATTATATAAAGCTCAAGAGTTTGTTTGTTTGAACGCGCTAACCTCAGGAACTACTGGTCCGAATTGAAAAAATATTTTTTTTTGTTAGATAGTCCATGTACCGAGGACTGTTATAGGCTATATATCATCACGCTACTACTTAGGAGAGCAGAACAGTAATCATAAATGTCATCAAATCGGACTAATTTCCATTCAGTTTTGTAGAACTAATAAAAATTATGTGTGGCATAAATGGGTGCAACGGGGGTGAAGTATGCCACGGGCGAAGCCGCGGGGCATACCAAGTAATACCATAGAAAGAAGGTGTATCCACATCCACACCACGTGCGCTACCACATATTAAAGTATAACGTATTTCTGACTAGGAATTCAGTGCAGACTTGACAATAAGACATCTTAGCGCTTAGCTAAGGCCGCGCGCTCGTGAAACTGTTTTTCGGTGATTATTCCTCAATGGTACATCGGACATGAATCATCTCGCTTCAAAACACTCCTCAGTGTCCACACTATCACCGTGGTGAATTTGGTCAAGATCGCGCGAGTGCTTACGGAGGAGTTCAGCCACCAACAAACGGCTATGCCGCGTATAAGAGCTCCGCTCGCTCAGCTCAACAAGAACCCTAAACTATCCGAAAATTGAAAAATCATTACCTATGCAGGCACAGGCCAAAAGAACAGCTTGGCATGTTTACTGTACCGTTTTTGTGTTTGAGTATCTCTGATTTAGGCGCATAATGAAAATTGTGACACTGGGATTCGAAATTAGTTATATTGGGGCTAATGGCCTATCTTCAGAATTAGATACCCATGGTATTTACCTAATATGTTTACACGGCTAATGTAAGCGACAGTCATTAGGGCTACTTAACTTAATAGTGTTATCGAGTCCGTTTCTAAACAATAGTTCAGCAGTCCAGATGGGATTACCTCACCCGGACCCTCACACCTATTTAGAAGCACGAAAATGTCGGTGAATCTCATCATACTTACTTGATACGATTTTGTTTTTAGGGTTCCGTACGTTTTTCTTCGTGCGAAAATCCCCTCGGATACCCCCCGCCGGCCAGCGGTTGCGGTCATGTCGGGCTTGACCCGACTAAAACCGCACGCCGCCCGTCTAGGTCTTCAGACGCCGGGGTGTAAGGTTACCCATAAAGGATTTCCCTCGCACCCCGAAGGGTTCCGTACCTAAAGGGTAAAACAGGAACTTAATAGTAAGGATGCGCTGTCCGTCCGTTCGTCTGTCACCACGCTGTATCTCATGAACCGTGACTATTTAAAACGACAATAGCTAGACGCTTGAATATAAACACAGAATATTTATTCAATTAAATTTTTAAGCATTTTGTATGCTTACTTTTTTCTAAAGATTTAGATCGGGAAAAGAGAACAGGGACTGGTCGCGGGTTCAAGTCCCGTCCTAGATGTTCTCTTTTTCCGATATAAATCTTTAATCGAAATATTTAGTTATATATTCACTTGAAAAATAAATAATTAATATAAATATAACAAATATTTAAGGGGCTCCCACACAGGGGTGCTTGGTGGGGGACCTCCACGCGCACCCTGGGCAACGGAGACGGCAGCGCCTCTCTCCGAGGGCGGGAGAGACGCAGCCGCCTACGGCCAACTCCGACCGAGGCGAGGACGGCCCTGTTGAGGGCTGTTCGGAAGCTTTCCACGTGTCCCTCTGATTAGCAGATGGCACAGTGGAGAGCAAGGAAGGGGGCCATCTCGAAACCGGAGATGGCCCAGGGTCAGTCGGGGTGCGAGGGATATGCTCTATGGGTAACCTTACACCCCGGCGTCTTAAGACCCGAGACGGCGTGCGGTTTTAGTCGGTTCAAGCCCGACATAACCGCCCCCGCTGGAGACCCCCGCTCTCCAGCGGGGGCGGTATCCGAAGGGATTTCCGCACGAAAAAAAAAAAAAAAAAAAAAGGGGCTCCCACACAACAAACCAGATTCTTTTTTGCTCGTTTTTTTCGATATTGATAACGGCAACAGGTAGTTAATGGTACGGAACACTTCGTGCGCGAGTCCCACTTGCACTTGGCCGGTTTTTTATGTAGTGGCGTCACCGGGTACAGTTAAAAATACACAAGTTCGACCTAGTTGTACCTTAAGAGAAATGATGAACATACTTACATACATACATAATTCATCTTTTATTTACCTACCCTCTTCACAATTGTTAACTTAAATTCCTGTAATATAAAGCATCGGCTACGAATTATATTTTGATACTAGCTTTTGTCCGCGACTTCGCCCGCGTGGTATTCTGTTACCGTTTCCGCTTCCTCTATGTTATTATAGACTATAGTCTATCCCTGTGCTAAATTTCAGCCAGATCCGTTCAGCCGTTTTTGCGTGAAAGTGTAACAAACATCGATACATCCGTACACAATATTAGTAGGATGATAGATTTCAATATTTTATTCAACATTAACAAGTAGCGGGCGATGCGTGGACTTGAGGAGATAGTTTAGGCTCGTTTAAACCAAGCCAGTTACTTGACCATTTAATAGGACTTTTTTTTCTTTTTTCGTGCTGAAATCCCTTCGGATACCCACCGGCCCCGCAGGCCGGCGAGGGGGTATAATGAAAAGGTCATGAATTCTTATTCCAAATTCCTTAAATACATACACATACGATTGAAAAACATTAATATGTTTTCTATTCGTGTGCGAAGGATGGTTGCCCATAGGCAACCTTACACCCCGGCGCCTTAAGACCCGAGACGGCGTGCGGTTTTAGTCGGTTCAAGCCCGACATAACACCCCCGCCGGCCGGTGGGGGGGGGGGTATCCGAAGAGATTTCTGCACGAAAAAAAAAACAAGAGGTATTAGTTTATTGGGGAGAGCGTGTTTGCAAACTTCTGGAGCAGAAAAAGATGAAGACAGTGTAAGATAAAAGTGCACACTTTGGATAAAACCGGGATTGAAACTGAAATATCGATTTGAACTGAAGTGCTTGAGGGGAGGTTTGAACGTACCAGTGGACTGTGTGATGATCGTGCGGCAGCATTGTTGCTGATGGATGTGACGGTGTTTGCCGCAAACTCGCAGTTAAGCCTTCCAAGAAGAAGTAGTATCTTTTTTTTTTCGTGCGGAAATCCCTTCGGATTCCCCCCCACCGGCCAGCGGGGGTGGTTATGTCGAGCTTGAACCGACTAAAACCGCACGCCGTCTCGGGTCTTAAGACGCCGGGGTGTAAGGTTGCCCATAGAGCATATCCCTCGCACACGAATAGAAAACATATTACTGTTTGTGAATTTGGAATAAGAATTCATGACCTTTTCATGAAATTCGATTAAATTTTAAAGCAATTTGTATGCTTACTGGTCCTATAGATTTAGATGGGGAAAATATCATCATCATCATCCATTGTTCCCCTTGGTCGCAACAATTACGGTAGACGGCTCCAGTGTTTCGCCTTAAAACGTATATAATATATCGGAGAATTTCGAATATGCCAGTTCACCCGGATAAGTATCCTCCTAGTAGATGTATGCTGTATTTCTTACGGGTGATTAGAAATTTAGAAGTTTACCTTCTCTTTAATGACTTTTCCTTAATCTCTCTTTTCATTGCTCGTACTTACTCCTTTGCCACGTGGCACCTCTACTCTTGCTAGCGTTCATAGATCACGTTACCAATGAGGTAGGCCACACGGCCTGTTTGTTATTTTGCTACCTAAGCAGTAGGACAATTATAATACTGCTTTTAATATTACATTACAAAAATGCCGAGACGAGGTCTCGAGTTTTCGTAGTTATTTGTGTATTAAAAATGTTGATTATCGTTCGCTAAATCATGTGGCCAGTAGATGACAATAGGCTCGCCCCCTATTACATTGGGACCTAAACATAACTGGCGAATCGTGGGTGTATAATACACCTCTGCCTACCGCTTCGGGGATACAGGCGTGAAGTTATGTTATGTTAATATTGCATTAGTCATTGGTGCAAGTTACAAGCAGCTTTCTCGGTGTGAACGCGGCCTGAGTTCTGGCAGTGCTGAGCGCGGTCCGCTCGCACTTGGCAGCGCGTCAAGCGCCGCGCGGCCATTCTCGCCTCCTCACCTTCCTGCGGTATTCATTGGAATTGTTCCACAACTACATCGGCAGCATTTTTTAAACACACGTATAGACTAACTGCACTGTAACAGTATATAACACGAGTAAGTATTTGTACTGCATACATTTTTATTCTTTAGGATACCGAACTTCGTACCGTAATTCTTTTTTTTAAATATATTTAAGACACGTCAATTTGACTTCACCTCGCCTGATGGTAAGCTGAAGGTAAAGTCTCAGGAAAGAGGGTCACCATTACATACACGTACCATGTTAACAATGGTGGCACTCAGCTTGACGGCCTCATAAGAAGAGGATTGTCGTCGCAGCACCGCGTGACACCCACCGGTCGCACTAGTGCTGCGACCACAATCCCCCTGCCCGGCTATGCACTTGCTGACCCCTGAACGCAATCCAACCGAAATTGGATTATTATTCGTGCACTCTTTTTTTTTTTTTTCGTGCGGAAATCCCTTCGGATACCCCCCCGCTGGCCAGCGGGGGCGGTTATGTCGGGCTTGAACCGACTAAAACCGCACGCCGTCTGGGGTCTACAGACGCCGGGGTGTAAGGTTGCCCATAGAGCATATCCCTCGCACCCCGAGCACGGTGGTAACTTTTTTTTTTTTGTATCGTGCGGAAATCCCTTCGGATACCCCCCCGCCAGCCAGCGGGGGCGGTTATGTCGGGCTTGATCCGACTAAAACCGCACGCCGTCTCGGGTCTACAGACGCCGGGGTGTAAGGTTGCCCATGGAGCATATCCCTCGCACCCCGACTGACCTTGGGCCATCTCCGGTTTCGAGATGGCCCCCTCGGTTTTGGGAACTACGGTGTTCCCGTCTTGCCCCGGTTTGGGGGAGCGGCGCTAGTCGCCCCACCGTCCCGGCCTGCTTCTGCTGGGGTGACAGGCGGCCTCACCCACCACCCCCAGGCCTGCGCTCATGGAGGACGGAGGTCGTTAAGCGACCTCCGGCGCCTGAGTTGCCTGCGACGCGCGGCGAGCAAGTTGCGGGCTCGGCGGGCCGGGAGAGTTCTAAGTCTCTCCCGGGCGCGCTCCGCCACCTCCTTCTGCGAGCATTACATGCTCGCAGAAGGAGGTGGCGGCGGCCCACGCGCTCGCGCTCCGCACCATTGCCGCAATCATGCTGCCGAGCGAGAGGACTCCCACCCCGATGCTGCTACCCATCAAATTTCTACCACCAGTAAAATAAATTCTGTAGTGTTCTGTAGTGAATAAATTTAATTTAATTTAATTTCAAATGGACAATTGATTTCAAGATAAGAATCGCTCGGTTGTTTGTCTATCTGTCTGTCAAGAGCCCTTTACTCAGGCACTCGTGGAGGTATTCACTTGTAATGAATATCAAATAATAATGTTTGCAATTTCTTACAGTTGTGAAAAAATCCAACTTCTAAGTCAATGTAATTAACAGATACAGACGTTTATACAGTATATTTAGGCAATCACATGCGAATCAAAACCTATAGGGTACTTCCCGATTAGTTAGAATCACAAAATTTAGCAGGAAGTAAAAGCCTAGCACGCCCTTGGCCCCCAAGTGTCCGTTGCCGGGCACCGCGGCTTACCCGGGGTGCCCGGCAACGCACACTTGGGGAGGACCCCGTGCGGTTTTAGTCGAGACACGACATAACCACCCCCGCTGGCCGGCGGGGGGTATCCGAAGGGATTTCCGCACGTAAAAAAACCCTTCATTGTTTTTTATGGATTTTCTTTAGAAAAGCCCTATTGCTATCGAGTTGTCGTCGTCGACGTCGTCGTTGCCAATTTTCTGTCACGGTTTTGGGTATGAAGGAGATGAGCTATCGAGTTGCTGTTTTCGGTAATAGATTCGTGCTGGGGTGAACCATTGCAAGATAAAGAAAAAATCGCAAAAAATCGCAAAAAATAATAATCGCAAAATCGAAAATCCCTTGTATTCGGCTGAGCTCGTCTCAGGAATTCAACTTGTTTTTATATTATGCTCTATTGCGTTATTTTGTTAATGTTTACATCTTCGACTGATGTTTTTGAGCTAATATTCATTCATGTTGTTTGATATCGCCTTTGTACATGCATCAAGTTTTTGAGCTGGCTTTGCCACCTTATTGTGCAGCTTGAGACCATGGGACCCCGAAGCACAATTTTACAACTGCGAGGTAGAGACACATCGACCATATCGTCGGAAGTAACAAAAACAAATTGATAGACATGTCATCACTTCCGCTGCTGAGGGTATATAGTCTTACATAATGGTGCGAATATATTTTTATCTACACTCAAATCGAAAAATTCGAATTACGAATTCAAAGACGATTCTATACATATGCACTTTATAAACGCATATACATAAAATTAAAAATAAAATTTATTATAGTATCGCCAACTGTATCATAAAACTCATTATAGCACCGCTATCTTTTTTTATTCATTAAACTAGTCTAAGGTCTAAAACCTTGAATATGAAAAAAAAGGCGCACGCATGCGCAGTTCGAACTGTGAAAAAAAAATGGCGTCCTTGTAACCTACCTACTTTGTTTAATTTCAATTTTACCTATGAGTGAAGATAAAGTAGTGTATGAAACTGCATATAACTTAGGTATTAAAACACTGGGGTGCGACTGGTTGGATCACCTCCAAGTTTGGTGCACCCTGGGCAACGTGGGCGATGACGCATCATTGATTGCTCCTCTGGAGTAGCTGGCGTCAACGTCAACGGCCAAGAGTCTGACCGACCGGCCCTTTTCAGGGCCAGCTGACTCCATTGCACGTGGGGGTCGGGGTATGGCGGGCCAGCAAGGCCCGCGGGGGGGCGTGGTCGCTCCAGTTACCCCTCTGCTGTTATCAGAGGGGACACTGCGAATGGCCCAGGGTCAGTCGGAGTGCGAGGGATATGCTCTATGGGTAACCTTACACCCGGCGTCTGTAGACAGACTCTCGTGTTTTAATACCCCTTCTTATATGACAGTTGCAACTACTATTTTGCCCAGTACCCCAACAATTTGTACTCTTACTTCATAGCGATATGCTAGCTACACTTCCTACTAATATTATAAACGCGAAAGGTTGTAAGTATGGATGGATGGATGGATGGTTGTTAGTTACTCTTTCACGTAAAAACTACGAATGGATTTTAATGAAACTTTACAATAATATAGCTTATACAGATAAAGATATTGTGTGAATACTCCAAAATATGACGATAAGTGTCAAGCAAGTAGGAAAAAATCTAGCACCTGCGAGCTATTATGGCGTGCGCTGCCAAAACCGCTAGAGTTACATCGAGTACATATGCAATCTATGATGGAAATGTTTATCCTACTTTGTGAGTATGTATGTATGTTTGTTGCTCTGTCACGCAAAAACGGCTTAACGGATCTGGCTGAAATTTGGTACAGGGATAGACTATAGTCCGGAATAACACATAGGCTACTTTTCATCCCGGGAATAGGTTCCCATGAGTAGCGGGAACAGGATCAGTATTCCGAGCGGGCGGAGCAGCGGGTAACTAATAGTATTTCATAAATGTAGTAACCAACGTATCAATTATTGTAATCACAATTTTTTAAACTTTAGATTAGAGGTACTTTGCTTTAAAGGTAGGCATTTCGCACACCCCCAAACCGGGGCAAACCCGAGGGGGCCATCTCGAAACTGGAGATGGCCCAGGCTCAGTCGGGGTGCGAGGGATATGCTCTATGGGCAACCTTACACCCCGGCGTCTGAAGACCCGAGACGGTGTGCGGTTTTAGTCGGTTCAAGCCCGACATCACCGCCCCCGCTGGCCGGCGGGGGGGGGGGGTATCCGAAGGGATCTCCGCAGGAAAAAATATTGTTACTATATACATATTGTTGTGTACTCAACATTATAACTTATAGTAATACATAATTACTTATTATTACATAAATAATTAATTAAAAAACCGCGGTAGCCTTGTGGTATGGGTAAAGGACTGCTGAGACGAGGTCTCGGGTTCGATCCCAGGTATTACCATGGCACACACCAATGACTTTTCGATGCTTTTCGAAGTTATGTGTGTATTTATCGCAGGTTTATAAGTGCCCGGTTAATGGCAATAGGCTCGCCACCTATTACATTGGGACCTAAAACATAAACTGGTGAAACGTGAGTGCTAGCACCTCTGCCTACCCCTTCGGGGATATAGGCGTGAGTTTATGTTGTGTTATGTTTACATAATTAAGTATTAACATTCAAATGTTCGTGAATGAACATAAACTAGGTACATTAGTTCATTGTATTTATTTGTCATGACGTTTGGGTTTTGCCGACGTTTATTGTATTACATACGTATAATTGGGTAGGCAGGTAGGTTTTATCCTATCTTACGGCAACGGAAGTATTGAATTAACAGCAATTAATAAACTGGGCTATTCTTCTCTTAATAAGTACCTACAGAGTATTGTTATGGTTGTAGATAGTGGTTTCCCCAATAGCCATGGGTTGACTTGAGTGGGAATTTAGGGTAATTACCATTAAGTAAGAACCAAACTAGTAACAGTGTTACTGGTTGGGAAAAAAAAAACCATCTTGTCACACTTTTTAATAATAATATAATAAATATTTTAGGACATATTACAAAGCGCCATCTAGACCCAAAATAAGCAGAGCTTGTCATATGGGGTTTAGAATGCGGATAAACATACTTAGACTTTTTTGTAAATAAATACATATTATACATAGAAACACCAAGACCAATTCAAATATATATATTTGCATTGAGCGGGAATCGAACCCGCGATTTCTGACTTAGCAGTCGAATGCTCTACCGCTACCGATCTTTTTTTCTTCTTACTACTGATTATTGGTGTTATCATATGTACAGTCAACGACAAATATTATACTTACAAACCTTTTTTTACATAGGAATACATGAACCAATAGTGAATGTTTAAGTAGGTACTTTTATATCCCCAGAGGACAAAGTTAATATTATGCATGTTTTAATTATTATTTTATGAAAGGGTTTGTATATATAACTTCTGTTGTTGACTGTACTAGAAATTAGGCGCGAACTTCAGTATTACCCATGGAGATATTATGTATATAAGGTGTCACAAAATTAGGTCTCTGAATTTGGTGAGATGACTTGGTATCGATAAAATATGTATATATAAATAAAAATATAAATTAACCGCGGTAGCCTAGTGGTATGGGTAAAGGACTGCTGAGACGAGGTCTTGGGTTCGATCCCAGGTATTACCATGGCACACACCAATGACTTTTCGATACTTTTCGAAGTTATGTGTGTATTTATCGCAGGTTTATAAGTGCCCGGTTAATGGCAATAGGCTCGCCACCTATTACATAAACACAAACTGGCGAAATGTGGGTGCTAGCACCTCTGCCTACCCCTTCGGGGATATAGGCGTGAGTTTATGTTATGTTTATAAATAAAAAAAAATATAAAAAAATTAAAAAAAAAATGAAAAAGAAACACCAGTGTTCATTGTGAATATTAAACAAGCCCACTCTTGTAAAAGTGGACTCGTCTCATCATCTGTCCACAAAATGTTTCTGGTAGGATCTTCCACTAACCACCTACAAAATCTTAACGGTGGATCAAAATCAAAATTTTTTGTGGTAAGGAGCTCTTGCAGAAAGTGGTAGGCGTGCAGTCCTCCTTGCAGTATTCTCCAAGCGGATGTGTGGGAAATACCTTAATCGCGACCAGCGTCACGTGTGCTCGTCACGTCACGTTTTTATTTTTATATTTTTTTATTTTACCCGATATTTTTTTTTTGTTTCAAATACATATTTTGTCGATACTAAGTCATCTCATCAAATTCAGAGACCTAATTTCGTAACACTTTATATAAAGCACATATAAAGAGGAGCAGTGTGACCATAATGGTTTAACATTAACAACGCTCCTATAAGTAGTACCTACCGCTGTTGTACCGCAGTATTTTTGCTCAATACGACATAATTCTCACATCAGGGCACAATGACAAACTTCACGACCATTGTTTATGCGGCGAACTCGTAAAAACACTCCCTAGCACTATTGTTATTATTTGTTAATTAATTATAAAGTGCTCGGCGGCCACCCTCACAGTGACGACGCTCAAATTATCGCAATACATGTATCGCGATCTATAATATCATATTTAATTATAGCTTTGAGTGTGGGTGTAATAAGCTACCGTTAATTTTATATAGATGGAGACACCTATAATTTACACGAAATCAAACTCATGTATTTATCTGCAACTCTAACCCAAACAACTATAGAGACACCTATTTTTTTTGTTTTTCGTGCGGAAGTCCTCTCGGTCCCCCCCGCCGCCGCAGGGGCGATTATATCGGGCTTGAACTGACTAAAACCGCACGCCGTCTCGGGTCTTCAGACGCCGGGGTGTAAAATTGCCCATAAGACATTTCCCTCGCACCCTTCGCACCCCGGAAATCCCTTCGGATACCCCCTAGTCGGCCAGCGGAGATAGAGACACCCCTTTTTTTTTCTTGCGGAAATCTTCTCGGCCACCCCAGCCGGCCAGCAGGGGTCGCTTGAAGCGACTAAAACCGCACGCCGTCTCGGGTCTACAGACGCCGGGGTGTAAGGTTGCCCATAGAGCATATCCCTCGCACCCCGACTGACCCTGGGCCATCTCCGGTTTCGAGATGGCCCCCTCTAGTTTGGGAACCACGGTGTCCCCGTCTTGCCCTGGTTTGGGTTTAATAAACTGATACTTGAACACGACATAACACAAGTCTATCTTCGTCGTCGATCTATCTGGTTACATAGTCTGTCCATTATAATATTATTCCCGAAAATGTAACTAGAAAGGCCCATTTACACGATGCATGTTTCTTGGCTGTTGCAAACAATAACATTGAAGTAGAAAAAAATGACTTGCATCGTCTAAACAGCATGTAATATTATTGGTCTGCTAGACAATTTTACATGTAATATTGTATTTGGTATAAACAACACATTCAATTATTTCTTATGCAATTTTTGTATTTAATTGGATTCTCTCTTCTTGTGTAAATATGAATACCTACCATAAGAATTACCTATAGAATCTTTCATCTTCTTCCTTTCCTTACGATACACTGCGTAATATTATTTTTATTTCATTAGATATTTCCTTAGGTCCTTTCAACTCCACATTCCTGTGCAAACACAGCATTACGTGCATCACAATTCTTGTTATTTGCATTCGATCACGCAAATACGTGCAATAATTAAAGCAACATGCCTAAAAATTGCAAGCTCAAATACAATAAAATTAGTCTCTGTTCAGACAAGTCAACACTTGAAAGCAATAATTGGCTAAACACAATCGTATGGTGTGTAAACAAAAGACAATTATTTCTTGTCAACATTTGGATTCAAAAATTGCATTCAGTTTTTTAACCACTTAGTATCCGCGTGTAAACAGTTGCTTACAATAAGTTGTTTGAAGCTCAATATTATTGCGCTTAATTTATTACATTCAATTATTACTCTTGTATGTACAAGAAAATGGCATCGTGTAAATGGGCCTTTAAAGTATTTTAATGATTATTGAAATAAATAGTTCAATAAAAATAAAAGTACATATTACTTCGAACAGGTGTATTATTGTTTTGGCTAGCCGACGTTAGGGCCAACAATCTATGGGTCCACTTGTCCATTTATACACTTTTTAGATACATGCAACGCCAGCCTCCGTGGCGTGGCGGTATTGAACGCGGTCGCTACGCAGGAGGCGCGGGTTCGATCCCCGCTCAGTGCAAATATTTGTATGCATGAATATGAGTATTTGCATTGGTCTGGCCGTGCCTCGGAGAGCACGTTAAGATGTCGGTCCCGGTTGCCATACGAATATGTATGACAGTCGTTATAGGGGAATTGGGTGAAATGGCCCCATATAGAAGGGCTGATCACCCGTCTGGTCAAACAGCGTCCCCACTGGAAGTAGCAGTACATGCAATGAATGCAGATATACATACAATACATATTATACATA
Organism: Cybosia mesomella; assembly: GCA_946251805.1. Taxonomy (NCBI): domain Eukaryota; kingdom Metazoa; phylum Arthropoda; class Insecta; order Lepidoptera; family Erebidae; genus Cybosia; species Cybosia mesomella. The sequence continues at coordinate 36,446,169 of OX276396.1, read as the reverse complement.
GAAACATTCAGACCAATGCAAATATTCATATTCATGCACACAAATATTTGCACTGAGCGGGAATCGAACCCATGATCTCCGACTTAGCAGTCGAACGCTACGCCAATATATTATCTCATCTATCATCATGTGGCATCAAATTACAGGTTTTGCGATGTTAGTACTACCAGAACTTACATACAAGGAAGGAGGTCAAGATTGTTTGTTACATAACATAATGTATTATGTGGTTTCGGTTCAGGTATCTAGATTTTGCGCCGCCAGGCCATCGTGGTGGAGTGGAAGGAACGACTTGGGCGACCAAGCGCAGGGCACGCCGCAATAGCGGCGGTACGGCCCATCATGGAGGATTGGCTAGAGAGGCGACACGGAAGCCTCTCGTACCGACTGACGCAGGTGATCTCCGGGAAGGGGTGCTTCGGGGACCACTTGCATCGGATCAGGAAGGAGCCCACGCCTGAGTGTCATCACTGCGACGCGAGCGAGAACTCAGGGCTTCACACGCTGGCGGACTGCCCAGCGTGAGAGGCGCCGAGACGTGACCTCGTGGCAGCCATCGGGGTGGGAGTCCTCTCGCTCGGCAGCATGATTGCGGCAATGGTGCGGAGCGCGAGCGCGTGGGCCGCCGCCACCTCCTTCTGCGAGCATGTAATGTTCGCGAAGGAGATGGTGGAGCGCGCCCGGGAGAGATTTAGAACTCTCCCGGCCCGCCGAGCCCGCAACTTGCTCGCCGCGCGTCGCAGGCGACTCAGGCGCCGGAGGTCGCTTAACGACCTCCGTCCTCCGTGAGCGCAGGCCTGGGGGTGGCAGGTAAGGCCGCCTGTCACCCCAGCAGAAGCAGGCCGGGACGGTGGGGTGACTAGCGCCCCTCCCCCAAACCGGGGCAAGACGGGGACACCGCGGTTCCCAAACCCGAGGGGGCCATCTCGAAACCGGAGATGGCCCAGGGTCAGTCGGGATGCGAGGGATATGCTCTATGGGCAACCGTACACTCCGGCGTATTAAGACCCGAGATGGCGTGCGGTTTTAGTCGGTTCAAGCCCACATAACCGCCCCCGCTGGCCGGCGGGGGGGTATCCGAAGGGATTTCCGCACGAAAAAAAAGGGTATCTAGATTTAACAATAATCTTAAAGCGGGGCGTGAAAAAATATCTGTCGAGGCCGTCTAGGTGGGGCCACTATTCCAGGGACAATATCTGGAAATGGTGGCCACTACGTTTTGGACTTCACCTCAGCTTACCATCAGGCGGGGTGCAGTCAATTTGATGAACTAAACATTAAAAAAAGACTTCCCTTTCCTGAGCTGGTAGGTAGTAGTTAAAATATAAACGTCCTTATTAGTAAAAAAGGTATTAAAATAATTTCAGATGTGTGAACTGTGTATACTTAGTGCTGGTCTGATTGGCGTGCGGTTGCGGTCTACCAACCTATGTGACTTTTGATAAATATAATTGTTTTGGAATTCCCATACATTATCGGCTATGATATTACCTTCTTTTTTTATTCGTGCGGTAACCCCCACGGATCCACGAACCCACGGGACCCCCGCCGACCAGCGAGGGTGATTATATCGGACTCGATCCGACCAAAACTTCCCTCCTTCCCTCGCACTCCGACCGATCCTCGGCCATCAACGGTTTTGTGATGGCCCCCTCGGGTGTGCGAACCACGGTGTCCTCGTCTCACCCCGGAAACGTGTTCTTTTCACCCCGCCACCCCAGCTTGCTTCTGCTGGGGTGTCACCCACAGGGCTGCGCTTCTGGAGGACGGCGGTCGTTGAGCGACCTCCGGCGTCAGAGTGCTCTTTCTGTCTCAGAGAAGAAGCAAAGTGAACCTTTGCATTTCCTAAAGGTAATTTTAAACACACTTTCATTAGCTGCACCTGTAAGGCTCTTTAGTCAACTGGGTCCACTCGAACTCTGTCCGCGGGGCCAGTTGACTTAATGCAACTTTAAATAGGTCAACTGGGCCCGTGGGCAAATTTTGCGATTTGTAGAGTAACGAATAACATTGTTTGAGATTAATATTACGAATTGCCTGCGACTTCATCCGCGTTCAGTTAGAAATGGATCAAGGCATGTGTACTTCTGCAGTATGAAACATAACTTTTTCTGCAAACCCAATTGAACTAATTTCTAACGGTCGTTTCCGAGGGTTCCACCTCGGAGCCCGGATACGCTTATTCCTTCTCCTCCTTTTGGTTTGGGTTTAACGGTTTTTATAGGAGCGACTGTCACTGATCTCTCAACCCCGAGTGGAAGTCCCGCGTCAGAGGATCGTCCGTTAACCAGCAGTTGTATCGTCCCATACCTTTCTTTTTTTTTTCGTGCGGAAATCTCCTTGGATGGGGGGTATCCCGCCGGCCAGCGGGGGCGGTTATGTCGGGCTTGAACCGACTAAAACCGCACGCCGTCTCGGGTCTGCAGACGCCGGGGTGTAAGGTTGCCCATAGAGCATATCCCTCGCACCCCGACTGACCCTGGGCCATCTCCGGTTTCGAGATGGCCCCCTCGGGTTTGGGAACCACGGTGTCCCCGTCTTGCCCCGGTTTGGGGGAGGAGCGCTATTCGCCCCACCGTCCCGGCCTGCTTCTGCTGGGGTGATAGGCGGCCTCACCTGCCACCCCCAGGCCTGCGCTCATGGAGGACGGAGGTCGTTAAGCGACCTCCGGCGCCTGAGTCGCCTGCGACGCGCGGCGAGCAAGTTGCGGGCTCGGGGGGGTTGCAGGTGGTGGCGGCCCACGCGCTCGCGCTCCGCACATTGCCGCAATCATGCTGCCGAGCGAGAGGACTCCCACCCCGATGGCTGCCACGAGGTCACGTCTCGGCGCCTCTCACGTAAGCTGTTGGAAAGTGGGTATGCCTTCGAGACGCAAAGGGCAGTGTCGCTCCGGCACAATGGCACGTTATTGCCAGTTACAGACATTTGCCAGTTCTCCCGCCAGCACCAGCGCCGTGAGCTATTACAAGGCCCTTGAGCTTTATTGTGAGACCTTTCGCAGCGATGGTCGTGCAACCATTGCTCAATCAATGCCATCGATCCTATTCATAAATTATCCTTTCCAATCGATCATCTGAGTAATCGCAACGCATTGATGCATTTCCTAGAATGGGTAATCTTATACTAGGAATTCAGGGTACGTCTGAAATAAATTGAGCTGAGCGAGCAGGACCTTGACTTGAAAATAAGACATCTTACTACGGTCGCCCGCTTAGCTAAGGCCGCGCGCTCGTGGAACTGTTTTTCGGTGATTATTCCTCAATGGTACATCAGTCATGAACCATCTCGCTTCAAAACACTCCTCAGTGTCCACACTATCACCGTGGTAAATTTGGCCAAGATCGCGAGAGTGGTTACGGAGAAGTTCAGTCACCAACAAACGGCTATGCCGCGTATAAGAGGGAGAATTATTTTAAAGGGAAAATAACTATTTTTTCCCTTACTTTCCTTTGATATAGTCATTGTTGTAATGTAAATAGTGTAAAATTAATAAATGAAAAATAACTAAAATATGTAATTGTGCTATGATTGAATTTTATTGTCCACTATATCTTTTATTATACCTAAACTGCAGTCACCTCACATCAAATTTGTATCGCGTTTTGTAGAGGTTCCAAAACAACTACGTTACAACCAGTAGTTAGTCGTCCAGATACACAATAGGTCCATGGAGCAGCTCCGCGCCGCTGGCGCGACATTGCTTCCGTTGCACATAAAAACAACGCGCCGATGCGAACCTTTATTGCCGCAGGTTTCCGGTGCAAACCCGCGCCACCGCACTAGTCGCGCGCGTCATTACTGGAGCTATGTGACGATATGCCCTCTTATTTGGACACTATTTCATGAACTAGGAATTCAGTGCAGGGTGCGACTGAAATAAATTGAGCTGAGCGAGCAGCTTAGGTAAGGCCACGCGCTCGTGTAACTGTTTTTCAGTGATTATTCCTCAATGGTACATCGGACAGGAACCATCTCTCTTCAAAACACTCCTCAGTGTTCACACTATAACCGCGGTAAATTTGGTCAAGATCGCGCGAGTGGTTACGGAAGAGTTCAGCCACCAACAAACGGCTATGCCGCGTATAAGAGCTTCACTCACTTAGCTCGGTCAGCTCAATTATATGAATCCTTTACGAATACATGCGTTTCCATCTGCTTACAATCTCGGGTCTTTTATGCGCGGCGTTAAAAGGATCCAATAAGGCTTTTAAGTTGAAGACTGTTTTAGGGAGGTTCATTCTTTAGCCTTGCGACTTTTTTAGGTAGCAAACAAGCACATCGTCCACCTCATGGTAAGCAGTTACTGAAACTTATGAACGCTTGCAAAACTACAGGTTTAATTCGCGTGTGAAAAAAATATGGCGATGAAATAACGTGAATGAAAAAGAGAAAACTGAGCAATCCCACCCACGCGATCCACCGAGTTGAGAAACTGCATCGAAACTAATCATTAGACATCTATCGGTATCTCATTAGATAACACACGGAATACGAACTCGAACAAGTAAACCAGATCGCCTATTTTCAATCAAATAACCAATTCTGACTGAATACACGGCTTTATAACAACAATAAATAGCCTCTTATATACATATCTACATGAAATAAACTTTATTTTCTAATAATATTATTTAGTTTAGAAAAAAAAGGCAGTGGCACTCCGGGAGTGCCGACAGAAGTGAATACTTGAACAATTACGTGTATTTTAAAATCTTTATCATCAATCTCACCCTCCCTCACTCCCTCCATTCCACCCTCCCTCGCTCCCTCACTCACTCCCTCCAATCCACGCCCTCACTTCCCCCGTCCCTCCTTACCTCCGTACCTCCCTCCTTCCATCCATCCATCCATCCATCCATCCATCCATCCATTCAGTTACAACAAAGGCAAAGTGGTCATTAGCGTCTCTCATAACTTTCGGTGTAGAATTTGAGTAAGTACCTTTTTTTTTTTTTTTTTTTCGTGCGGACCTAAGTATAGTTGTACGGTTCACCGTACGCATGCAAAATATATTAAAACGATGACATGAACTATGTATGTTCGATTTACATAAATTAGTGCAATAAACGCATTCATACCGCGCGGTCGCTGTATCTAAGCGCACGGCCGTGCGCAGGCCAAGTTCCAGCAACAGGCCGCGCGCATGCCGTGCACTATTTACACGAACCGTTTCGACTCACTTTTGACCCCCCTGTAGCTCAGTGCCTATTGCAAGTACAGAGATAAAACTTTACGTACAATCAAAACCTTTAGACCACTTCCAATTGTCCTAGCGTTATGAAATTTGGCACACAGGTCGTGTGTTATATGTAGATTAACAAAAAATTAAGAAATTCCTCAGTAATGTAAAAGTCATTTCAATTTCATTATAAAGCTGTCTCTCAACAACTTCCATCCATTTATTTGACTATTTACGACTTAGAAGCATATTCAAATAAAATAAATAATAAAATTCATGTCGCAACGTTTAGGTGTGCTTCTGTATAGGTTCACGATCACGTAAATAGGTACTAATGTTTAAAAGTGAGTTATTAAGGCGAGTATGTTGTGAGTCGAGGTGTTTGGAGAGCCGCTGGCGGACAGCCAAGTGTGTTGAAGGTGGAGATTAGATGACACCTCGATGTTTAGCGAAAATTTAGTTTATATCAGTGCTGCTGAAAGTGAATTCATTCAAGAGATATCTGGCATTCATAAGTGTGTTGTATTTGCTTGTATTATGGTTTGTTTTCAAACTGTTAAGTGACTGAACATGTACTCATTTCAATTGTGCTGTAACCATAGGGTTTATACAATACAGGGGTGCGACTGGTTGGATCACCTCCAAGTTTGGTGCACCCTGGGCAACGTGGGCGATGACGCATCATTGATTGCTCCTCTGGAGTAGCTGGCGTCAACGTCAACGGCTAAGAGTCTGACTAACCGGCCCTTTTCAGGGCCAGCTGACACCTAGCACCCCTGCCTTCCCCTTCGGGGACATAGGCGTGAGTTTATGTTATGTTATGTTATAAGTAATAATACAAACTACAGGAGTAAAGATAAATAAGGAGATACCGTCGCCGAGAGCTATTGTGTGACTATTATTAGGAATGGACTTGGACTTTATTTCTATTTGTGCATCTATGCGGTTAAAAAAGAAAACACGAGTGAGTCATCAATATTATGACGTGTCATGTTATTATTTAATTACAAATAGTAATTAAGTGAAAAAAAAGCGGCGATAGCCCAGTAGTGTACGTAACGGACTGCCGAGACGAGGTCTCGAGTTCAATCCCCAGTCGCCCCGGGCACACACCTCTGACTTTTCGTAGTTATGTGTGTATTAAAAATGTTGATTATCACTCGCTTAGTAATGTGCCCGGTAGATGGCAATAGGCTCGCCCCCTATTACATTGGGATCCTAACAGTGGCGAGTCGTGGGTGTGCAATACACCTCTGCCTACCCCTTCGGGGATACAGGCGCGAAGTTATGTTATGTTTAATAGTAATTTTTAAAGTGTTGCGTCAATAAAAATAAAAAATATTCTAGGAAATGTTACACAGCGCCATCTAGACTCAAATTAATTATAACTTGTAATATGGGCTCTGAAATGTGAATAAAATTTTTATTCCAATTAAATTTTTAAGCATTTTGTATGCTTACTTTTTTCCAAAGATTTAGATCGGAAAAAGAGAACATCTAGGACGGGACTTGAACCCGCGACCAATCCCTTACAGGGGGAATGCTCTGACCAACTGAGCCACCTAGACACGTCCCAGATATTCGAAATTCTCCGATACATTATTACGTCTTAAGGCGACGTTGGAGCCATCTACCGTAATTCTTGCGAACTACGGAAACAATGAACAACTTTAGTCATTTTTAAACATTGTTTTTTAATGACTCCGCCTAATTAATTCAATTAAATTTTTAAGCATTTTGTATGCTTACTTTTTTCTAAAGATTTAGATCGGAAAAAGAGAACATCTAGGACGGAGAATTTCGAATATCTGGGACGTGTCTAGGTGGCTCAGTTGGTCAGAGCATTCCCCCTGTAAGGGACTGGTCGCGGGTTCAAGTCCCGTCCTAGATGTTCTCTTTTTCCGATCTAAATCTTTAAATTTTTTATGTTTATTTTTTGTAAATGCATATTTGCAGTGAGTGGGAATAGAAACCGCTACACGGCACGGGAGCGCGAGTGCACACGTCCATAGGCCACGGTAACCGCTTCCCATCAGGTGAGTCGTGTGCTTGTCGGCCACAAAAGTGGTAGAAAAAAAAATATTGACCTACCAAATCCAATAGGAATTGCTTTTTATACCATTACGTATTTGAGGAATTGGATTTTTTAAATTCCTTTCTTTCATTCTTCCTTTTATGTTTTTCTGATGCATTAAAAATCTACTGTTAATTAAAAAACAAATGGTTTGCAAAAACTGAAAAAAAAGGTGTTCTGTATATTAATTAAACAAAAATATAATAAACTTTTATTTTTACTTCATCGATTCTTGGTATATAATTTCAAATTATTCTTATATTTTAAAGTACTCAAAAATAGAATTCAAAGATTCCCATTCATGAAAACGTGTTAAAAATAGATTCAAACCAATTTATAAGTCTTGTGAAGCCAACTTGGATCCTGTGAATCCAATACGAAATTATGCAATAATACAGTACTATAAAATTGTAAAGTCTAGTTGGTTAAATATTCTGAAAAGGCGTTGTACCTACAGCTTACATTGACTTATCTAAGTACCTACTTTACCTATCTATTTTGATGAGCGTCTTAGTCGCAAGTCTGGCTCCAGATGGAGTACTGCTGTCACCTTTTTGCCGGAGCACCTACATACTAACTTGACCCGTTCGACTCAGTACTGAGACGGGCGCTGAGGATCGTCGACATTCTAATACCTATAGGCAATTTATGCGTTTTCTACCGCCTATACAATAGGGTGTGTTCAGAAAAATTGTTTGATATGATGCCCACGGCCACATTCTATCATTGCACCGCTCACCACAGACAAGGAATTCATCCTCACACGTTGCGACCGGCAACGGTGCGACAGTGAGGTATTAAAGGCACTTAATTCCGCGCATCCTCAGGCTGTGGAATTAACACCCTGCGGTGGTTTTCCCAAGCGACTACAATATGGGGTATTTCAAGAAGGGCATTAGAAGGTTTTTACAGGCTCGGCAGCGAGAGTGTCCCCCCCCCCCCAGTGCTGCACACATCCATAGGCCGCGGTAACCGCTTTCCATCAGGTGGGTCGTGTGCTTGTCTGCCACCTGAGTAGTATAAAAAAATTGTATGATATTATGTAAGAAAATATTAATTATTTTGTTTACATTGACGTTGGTATATCCGATAGTATACCTACACCTTCGGATATATTAACACTGGCTTGCAGACAGGTGGCTAAACCTCCCCTGCAAGCCGGTACACCTGCTGATTGATGGACGAGGCTGTGGCATAGGCTTTCCTCCAGGGCTGGGGTTGGGGGGTCCGACAAAGTGGTATAAGTCAATCCTAAAGGAAGAGAAGGGGTGAGTGGAGCTCGGACTCCGAGGTGGAAGGCTCGGATCAACCGGGGACCACGCTAAGCTGATGATGAAAATAACTTCATAACATAACTTCACGCGTGTATCCCCGAAGGGGTAGGCAGAGGTGTATGATACACCTACGATTCGCCAGCCACGTTAAGGTCCCAATGTAATAGGGGGCGAGCCTACTGCCATCTAACGGGCACATTATTAAGCGAGCGATAATTAACATTTATTAATGCACACATAACTACGAAAAGTCAGAGGTGTGACTGGGGATCGAACTCGAGGCCTCGTCTCAGCAGTCCGTTACGTACGCCACTGGGCTACCGCCGCTTATATGATGATAACGTTTGTATATTTCAAAGAAGTACTAAGTATAGTGTACTGTATTATACTGTACATTTTACCAGTAATATTGTTTCGTCAGTAATGTTGAACGTTGAAGCGTTCTACATTGTGTGAACATACTGGCTGCGAAGAAGAATACTTGCCAGCCCAGCTCCTCCCCTGGTCATGCAAGGTGACTACGAAATATGGCTAAGCTCGTCGTGCTGACAAATTCAGGTTAGTTCCCAGTAAAACTGTTTTCTATACCATTATAAAATTTTAACTTAGTTGTGTCTGTACATTAGAGATATTTAAGAAAAAATACTTGGGTTGTGTTAAATGAACGATTGTAAACACAATATTTTTTTAAATTCTTTGTTTGGTCGCGATGGACGCAAAAAGTGCTGAACGGATTTTATGCGATTTTTTCTGTTAGAAAGATATAAGTGAGAATTAAAATCTGCCATATGTTAGATTGCAATTGGTTGAGTAGAACCGGAGATATGAAAACTTATCGATAAGCGTAGGTACTCCACGCCGGAGCCGCGGGTATCACCTAGTAAAGAATAAAGGTATATTTTTATGGCGCCTAACTTATATATATCATAATAAATTGCCTCAGTAAAATATATATGTGGTAAACATTCAGAAAAAGCCTACAGGAGATGTTTACACAAAGACACTGTTTTCAATGTCTGAAATTATTAACGATAAGTCATAAAAAAAAATTAATGTTTTTTCCTTGATGAACATTGTTATTTATTATACACTTAACTGATTGAAACTAATTACTAACATATTGTTTACTAATTTTGACTTATTTAATTTTTTATGGAAAACATTATTGGTTACATTGACTTTAAAGTACCTATAACTTTTATTATTTTCGAAGTCATGTGCGTAATATTTGCACGCCATAATTGGTGATAATTTAAAATACTCAGTATAATTTTTTATTAACCTTTCTATTTTTTTAATGATTTATTATTAAACTATATTATTCTCTTTAGGTAATAAAATTATATTCTGTCTAACAACTGATAAATAATATGTCAAAATTACTAACTTACTAATTACTTACTAATATACTTAATAATAATAATAGTCCGTGTTCCGACAGTTGTATCGGTTCACGGACTAATTGTCAGTTGGCAGTTGGGTCAAGGGCTTGATGCAGAAGGTAGTGCTCCTCGAAACGGCACGTATTGTGAGGAGATTCCTCTCTCTGGAGCCCTAACCACCGGTAGCTTGGTCCCTGTACCCGATGCCGGTGGGCCACTTTTTTATATTTTTAAATATATTTGTTTTTTTATATAGAATGTATTTAAAAATATAATATATTTGCAAAATACAAAAATACTCAAATTTAATTGGAGATTATGAATTTGTACCGTTTGGAGCCGAAACGTTAGGGGCATGGGGTCCGAGTGGTCGGAGTCTCTTCAGGGAGATTGCAATTGGCTGGCGTCTTTTTAGAACAGAGAATAAGTATTGCCATACAACGTGGCCATGCTGCCAGTCTTCTGGGCACGTTACCACAGGAGGCATGCGATGCGGAGGAATTTCACGATGCATTTTAGGTTTAGGTTTCTGTTAATTATTTATTTTATTTTTTGTTTTATTTAGTTTAGTTTAGTTAGATTTACAAAAAATTTTATGTAGTTTAAAATGAATTAAATATTACATATTTATATGTATTTTAAATCTAATAAAGGAAATAATAATATTTATTTCCAAAAAAGTTACATTTGTCTTTTTAATAATTTTTTTTTTTTTGAAATATAGAATGTATTTAAAAATATAATTTATATGTATTTTAAGTGTAATAAAGAGAATAATAATAATTTTTTTTTTTCAGATTACAAAAACGATCCGTTGTGTTAGTACGAACTTATATCTAGTGTTAGTTTGCACATTAAATTTGAATATATAATTTATTCATTCATCGTGGTTTTGAGAAACGACTTCAGCCAGGAGAACAGACCTAACTGATCGTCCTTCTCACTAGGAATTTATAAATTGCAGAGTTAATACTTACTTTTTACACTGTTTAACATAATTTATAATTAAAAACCTACAATAATTTACACCATAACGTTGCACAATGATTTTCCATTATGCTTACTATATTATGTGAATAAATGAAAACAGTAACAAGAAATACATGATCCACATGATATTGAACAAATACTGTGGCTTATTACCGCTTGTTAGGGGAAACATGAGAAAGTAAAGAGAAAATAAAAAATAGAAAAGTGAGGACAAAGAGGATTTAAGGCGGAATGAAAGAATTGGAAGTAAGACCTCCGGTACTTTCACACGCCGTCATTACAGAAGCAGGCCAAGATGGAAGCGTGTCGTGTGCGTCCTTGATGCCTGCCAAGTGCCAACTCACCGACGCGGGTTCAAACCCGACCTCAAAGGCGAGGCCGCAAAAGCGGCCGAAGTCCACCGGGAACCTACGGGTTATCCTTTTTTTGTGTTTTTGTACCCGGTGTGCCTGGCAATGGACGCTTTTGAACGTCACCGTGTGGTTTTAGTCGGTTCGATTCCGACATACCCATCTCGCTGGCACCAGTGGGGTGAAGCTCGTGGGAGTTTCAACAAGTAAAAAAAATAGCCGGTGCAGACATGTATCACATGAATACATTCAATAAAGTGGTTTTCTCGCGCAAACCTCCAGCTCTAAAGAAGAACCGAGATCAATAATCTCGAATTTTAAGCTTTTCTTGAGTACCTACCTGGTTTAATCATCATCACGACAGCGTTAGTACCGGCTGCATGTAAAGATAGCTAGCTATTTTTTCTTTTAATTTGGTTCATCTTGGCTTTTGCGGGAGCGACTGCAAAATGACCCACCGACCCCTTAAGCAAAGTCTGCGCCAGAACCTCGTCTGTCAATCATCAGGGGCCTTATACCTGGTACGTTTTTTTTTTCGTGTGGAAATCTCCTCGGCTGACCCCCCGACGGCCAGCGGGGGTGGTTTGTCGGGCTTGAACCGACTAAAACCGCACGCCGTCTCGGGTCCTAACACGCCGGGGTGTAAGGTTGCCCATAGAGCATATCCCTCTCACCCCGAAGGTTTCAAAGAGGCTCTACAACAATTTCAGCAAGCGTCATGATACGAGAATGTAGTGCAGTAATAGACCAATTAGGTTCTTTACTTGTACGCCCCAAACAAAGAGCGATCAATCAAGTTATCTTCCTAGAGGCGAGTGATGTGCGCCACGTGAACGTTGCGTACTCGCTCCTTCACCTCTGACTCCGATATGCGCGCAAATAGGCTACCGATTGACGTCACGACACCGCGACGAGGTAAGTGCGATATCGCTGAACCCTGACACCAGTATCGCCAGCGCGCGTCGCTCGCACCTCGCGGCTGATATGCGCTATCTGCTCTCGGAAAGGGCCTCATTACCACAGTCGAACGAACTCTTTTACTTTGGTGTTCTAGCTAGTCACTAGCTTATGCCCGCGGCTCCGTCCGCGCGGTAGTTGGTTTTTTATTTTATTTTATTTTTTATATTTAGGACACGTCAATTTGACTTCACCTCGCCTGATGGTAAGCTAAAGGTAACGTCTCAGGAAAGAGGGTCACCATTACATACACGTACCATGTTAACAATGGTGGCACTCAGCTTGACGGCCTCATCAGAAGAGGATTGTCGTCGCAGCACCGCGTGACACCCACCGGTCCCAATAGTGCTGCGACCACAATCCCCCTGCCCGGCTATGCACTTGCTGACCCCTGAACGCAATCAAACCGAAATTGGATTACTATGGAGGGTTTTTCGCATTCGTGCACGGTGGTTAAGCCGGGTGGGTACCCGGCTTCTCTCTCTGGTTCTCGGTTTTTGGTCAATTTCCAGTTCTACTTCATAATTGCAATCATATATTTATCAGATTTTAAGTGTAAATAAAGTAGAAACCGCATCAAAATCCGTTTAGTAGTTTTTGTGTCCATCGCGAATAAAAAGATAAACAGACAAGAATTCAAAAAAATAAAATTGTGTTCACTATCGTTCATTTACCATAACCCAAGTATGTTTTCACGCGGCGATGTGGTCGCAAAGCGACAAAGCCCTTCAATAAAAAAAGAAAAAAGTTTTTTTTAAATATCTCCAATGTAAAGACAATTTACAATTTTTGTGATAGTATAGATGGCATACTTTCAATTATCCAAATGATCATAGAGCATAATTTTTTTTATCACCCAATTAAAAAAAGGTCCTTTTTAAAGCCGGTCACATATAATTATCACAGACAGATTTTAATTTCGAATACATACATACATACATAACTTCACGCCTTTATCCCCGAAGGGGTAGGAAGCGGTGTATTACACACCCACGATTCGCCAGTTATGTTTAGGTCCCAATGTAATAGGGGGTGAGCCTATTGCTATCTACCGGGCACATTACTAAGCGAGCGATAATCAACATTTTTAATACACACATAACTACGAAAAGACAGAGGTGTGTGCCCGGGGCGACTGGGGATCGAACTCGAGAACTCGCCTCCGGCAGTCCGTTACGTACACCACTGGGCTATCGCTGGAATATCATCGAGTTATGACAGCCATTAGAAGTTATATATTATCAATGTCATTGTCATTGTCTTGTCAGGTGACAGATTTAATTGTAAGCTGCTTTCGGCATGTCATTACTCATTGCACTTAAAACCAGCTTTTAAAATCTAATTAGAAAATTTCATTACTACTCATTTTGTCAATTTGAAATCAAATGGTTCAAGATATCGGGTCTGCAAGTGGGTCGCGTAAAATGGCGACGCAATAAGCGATGTTAACCTTAGGACTGTTATTATTACGAGCTAATAATGTGTATTATTATCATATTATTATTATTTTCGGCCGCTATCGTCTTGGGTCAGCTTTTTAGGAAGTGGACCGCATTGTCGTCAGCGATGTTTACTTCTTGGTCTTGTTTTATTAAGGATTTATTAGAGTTCTGAAGGAAATAATATATACCTACATTCATTTTGATATAAATATAATAGTTTTTAAATAATTGGACGGCCTCGGTGGCGTAGCGGTAGTGCATTCGACTGCTACGACATGGGCGCGTGTTCGATTCCCGCTCAGTGCAAATATTTGTATGCATGAATGTGTCTATTTGCATTGGTCTGGGTGTTTCTATGTATAATATGTATGTATTTACAAAAAAAAAGTATATATACGTATGTTTATCGGCATTCTGGAACCCATAACACAAGCTAGTTAAACTATGCTTACTTTGGGACTAGAAAGCGCTGTGTAGAATGTCGTAGAATATTTATTTATTAATCGCCGAGTCATCAAGGGTATATCTGAAGGTGACAGAGTCATAATTTTCCTAGAACGATTTTTTAATCAACTTTCTTATTTCATGATAATCCGCATTGCCATTGGAACAAGTGAGAACCATCCTTTATTGCGACGGCAGAGCGTTAGCTAATACGCCACACCGTTTTACTCGTAGCTGTCCGGCGGGGGGGGGGGGGGGTGAGGCCACCTGTCACTCCAGCAGAAGCAGGCCGGGACGGTGGGGCGACTGGTGCCCCTCCCCCAAACCGGGGCAAGACGGGGACACCGTGGTTCCCAAACCCGAGGGAAACTCGAAACCGGAGATGGCCCAAAGTCAGTCGGGGTGCGAGGCATATGCTCTATGGGCAAAACCTTACACCCCGGCGTCTGTAGACCCGAGACGGTGTGCAGTTTTAGTCGGTTCAAGCCCGACAAATGACGTATTAAAAACGACAATAGACAATAGACATAATGAATATGTCTATTTGCATACAAATATTTGCACTGAGCGGGAATCGAACCCGCGCCCCCTCCGTCGAAAAAGTTAATGTGTTAATGTCTGTCGTTAATGCGTTTAGTTGCTTATTTTTAGCAATTGTTAAGTGTATATGTATTTAATAAATGTAGTTTCTTTCTTTCAATATCACATAGACTATCCCGGGAATAGGTTCCCAGTGCATTTGTAGCGGGAACGGTACGCGGGCGGAGCTGCGGCCATCAGTTAGTACAATTTATAAATGCGAAAGTTGAAAGGATAGACGATCTGATCACATCAGAATGGCTAAACGGATCTGGATGAAATTTGGTACAGAGGTTGGTTAATAGTCTAGGCATAACACTAACATAAGCTACTTTTAATTAGGGTTCCGTTGCCAAATGGCAAAAAACGGAACCCTTATAGATTCGAAATGTCTGTCTGTCTGTCCGTCCGTATGTCACAGCCACTTTTTTCCGAAACTATAAGAACTATGCTGTTGAAAGTTGGTAAGTAGATGTATTCTGTGAACCGCATTAAGATTTTCACACAAAATTAGAAAAAAGACAATAAATTTTGGGGGTCCCCATACTTACAACTGAAACTCAAAAAAATTTTTTTCATGAAACCCATACGTACGTACCCATACCATTTTTTATAAACTGAATAGTTTGCGCGAGAGACACTTCCAAAGTGGTAAAATGTGTCCCCCCCCTGTAACTTCTAAAATAAGAGAATGATAAAACTAAAAAAAAATATGATGTACATTACCATGTAAACTTCCACCGAAATTTGGTTTGAACAAGATCTGCTCAGTAGTTTTTTTTAATACGTCATAAATCGTAAACAGCAATTTACCTTTCATTCAATCAACTCAAATATAAAAATTATAAAAAGAACATTTTTATGTTACTTGCTGCTACGGAACCCTTGATGGGCGAGTCCGACTCGCACTTGGCCGCTTTTTTCATTTACTTTGTTCGTACTTTCGTGTGTATAAATTTAAGAGAATGAACAATGTGTAGCACTACATAAATCGCGATCTTGTAAACACACTTACTACATACATACTTAAATAGGTTCCTGTGGGTCGCGGGTACTAAATCCGCCCTCCACGCGGGCGAACCTGCCGACAATAACTTGTATGGAATAGTTGTAACAATTTTAACGTCCATTTTAATAGTCACACGTATTGTTCCAATTTAATGAAATAAATGATAGTGTCTTGTCGTGTATTTGTTTACCTATTTTGTAATATTTATTACTTTATAGCAAATAATATTTATCGGTGGGATTTACCATACAATATGCTATTATTATGAGTTTATGTAATTTTAATTGAGTAATTATGTGTAATATATTATTGAAATGTGTATCATAATATTGTGTTTTGTACTTCTTATGTATGTTTATGTCATCGTCGTCAGTAGCTTAGAGGTCGCGGGTTCGATTCCTGACCATTACATTACCGATGGAACCCACTCCTGACAGGCAATTTAGCTCAGTTGGAGGGTTTTTTTTTTCTACATGCGGAAATCCGTTCGGATACCCCCCCGCCGGCCAGCGGGGGTGGTTATGTCGTGTATCGACTAAAACCGCACGGTGTGCTCCCCAAGTGTCCGTTGCCGGGCACCCCGGGTATAAGCCCTCGAAAGGATAACCCCAGGGTTACCTGCGGACTTTGCCCGCGACCGCGGCCTCGCCTGGTGGGGTCGGGTTTTATCCCGCTTCGGTGAGTTGGCAGGTGTGTGTAGGGCACACACGACATTAGTTGGAAGGGTGACGGGAAATATGTATTAGTAATTTCGGTTTCAAATATGTTTGAAAAAAATATATATTTTCTGGACCAATATTGATAACTACCAAAGATAATTCATTAATTATTTCTCCAAAACACTATAGGTACAAAATACAATAATTAAGCTAGGATAGTCATCAAAATCATCTGCAAGCTCTCAACTCGAAGCCAGGATCCTTCTTACGGCTCCTCTCCTCCACTTCATCCGGTCTCCGGCATCCCTGGGCAGTGAGTCCATTGGCACGCATGTCTACTTCTACCACGTCAAGCCTTGAATCTGGAATCTCTTGGGTTCTTGACTTGATTGCATTTATTATGCGATGTCACGGCTGCCGCGGTAGCCTAGTGGTATGGGTAATGGACTGCTGAGACGAGGTCTCGGGTTTGATCCCAGGTATTACCATGGCACACACCAATGACTTTTCGATGCTTTTCGAAGTTATGTGTGTATTTATCGCAGGTTTATAAGCCGGCTAATGGCAATTGGCTCGCCACCTATTACATTGGGACCTAAAACATAAACTGGCGAAATGTGGGTGCTAGCACCTCTGCCTACCCCTTCGGGGATATAGGCGTGAGTTTATGTTATGTTATGTCACGGCTGTGACGGCTGTTCCGGCAGTAGTAGTTCCTCACGCGATCTTTGCGCGTGACTCCGCACATCCACCGCAGAATATTCATCTCCGTGACACGCCACTCTTGCTTGTTTTGCTCTAGCAATGGCCAACAGATCTCAGGTTCTGGTCCAGTAGCATCCAGTATGCGGACTGATGTGTGACCTGTAGAGTTCAATGAAAAGTTCTATGTCGTCGCTACATTGAGCTTCAGAGTACCGTTCTCAAGCGCCTCCTTCCTCGTCTTCACACGTGGTACCAATCTGTCCCCAGTGCGATATCATTAGCATACATGGGCAAACATGGAGGCTGCGGTGCTGTGAGTTTCTGATGCTGTCCGAGAAATCGTCTTATACCACGCCGAACAAAAACGCACTAAGGACGGATCCCTTAAGTACCTCATAAGTAGAACCAGAAGAGTGTGCATTAGGCCTAGTACCTATAGTCCCTGAACTCTTTATGCAGGCAAGAATGTAGTTAGGTATAATAAAACCGGGGCAAGACGGGGACACCGTGGTTCCCAAACCCGAGGGGGCCATCTCGAAACCGGAGATGGCCCAGGGTCAGTCGGGGTGCGAGGGATATGCTCTATGGGCAACCTTACACCCCGGCGTCTGTAGACCCGAGACGGCGTGCGGTTTTAGTCGGTTCAAGCCCGACATAACCGCCCTCGCTGGCACGCGGGGGGTATCCGAAGGGATTTCCGCACGATAAAAAAAAAAAAAAAAAGGTATAATACAATAAGCGAGGTTTATTCGTAAATTAGGTTAATATATACTCTGTGATTAGGTGCTACTATTATTGCAAATACCGTCCAGGTATTTAAGATATCGAGCGTAATAAACATGTTTGCGCCAAGACGTAATTCCCCAGCACTTGTGATGACTGATGACGGATGGGATGACGGAAATAAAATTTATTAATGAGCAGTTGATTGAGAACGCGTATCCAAAAGATGTGTATAGAGTCTTTATATTGGCATATATAATGCAATAGAATTTTCACTCATTATTGGCAAGCAAAATGCTACATCTAAGCGCACGGTAGTGCGCAGGCCAAGTTCCAGCAACAGGCCGCGCGCATGCCGTGCATTATTTACATGTAATATACGGCAGCCAGCTTCGTTCAGCTTCGTTTATTTTACCCCCCTTAGAGGTGAAATTTCCATAAATACTTCCTTACTGTATAAAAGATGTGTGATTGTATGTATGTACATCATCCTATACTAATCCACTATGTATATACATGTGAAACTTTTTGAAGACGTTGGGATCTCTGTTACTCAGTCACGCTCAAACGGCTGAACGAAGCTGGCTGCCGTATATTACATGTAAATAATGCACGGCATGCGCGTGGCCTGTTGATGGAACTTGGCCTGCGCACTTCCGTTCGCTTAGATGTAGCATTACCTTATATTGTAGGAATACTCCTACAATATAAGGTTTTAACTACCAAAATCTTACACACACTGTTATGATACCTATATCTATACCTAGGTATATCGGCTTCTAGTCATCCTCCAGCTTCTTTTCCCAGTTGGTTTCAGCTTTTTCGGTCTAACTGATCTTCACAACCCCCACCAACTTCCCTTGCGCGCTGGCTGCATATAGAATCATCCGTAAGATGGAGGTCGCCGACAACACGTCCCAGTTGTTAACGGGGCATGGTGGTTTCTCCGCGTACTTGACCCGTTTCAAGTGTAAAGTAAGTTCCACTGCGCGTTACACACCTCGTCGTGGACTGTCCCACCCACTCGAGGGACAGGTATAATATAACTGTAAATAATTTGCCAACACTGCTAACAAAAACTTACGGTCAACATTTTTCCAATACTCGGAGAAGATAGTAAACATTGTAAACAAAAAAATATCAAGAAACAAGTTGAATTCCTGAGACGAGCTCAGCGGAATACAAGGGATTTTCGATTTAGCGTTTTTTTTTTCTTTTTTGCGATTTTTTGCGTTTTTTTTATCTCGCAATGGTTCACCCAGCACGAATCTATTAAAGAAAACAGCAACTTGATAGCTCATCTCCTCCATACCCAAAACCGTGACAGAAAATTGGCAACGACGACGTCGACGACGTCGACGACGACAACTCGATAGCAATAGGGCTTTTCTAAAGAAAATCCCTAAAAACAAAAAAGAGATATAAGAAACAATATTTGTCGAAAAAAACTTTATATTTAACATATATATACCCCCCATCCCCTGAGTTCCCCATCGTTGGAAGTTTACATGGTAATGTACATCATATATTTTTTTTAGTTTTATCATTCAAATTATTAGAAAAAAATGATATGAGAAAACCTCAATATCATTTTTGAAGACCTATCCATTGATACCCTACAGGTATGGGTGCGAAGAAAAGAATTTTGAAATAAAACTATTTTTAACGGATTCTGTCGCGATTTATTGGATGTTATTTTATATTTTACATTGATCCCGACGTTTCGGTTGCTTTTCAGCACGGGGAGACGGGGAGGGTCACGGGGTAAAAAAATATTTGAGTTTCAGTTCTAAGTATGTAAAGAAAATTCACGAGCTCAACAAGGGATTTTCGATTTTGCTTCTTTTTTTCTTTTTTTTATCTTGCAATGGTTCACCCCAGCACGAATCTATTACCGAAAACAGCAACTCGATAGCTCATCCCCTTCATACCCAAAACAGTGACAGAAAATGTGCAATGACGTCGACGTCGACGACGACGACGTCGACGACGACGATGTCGACGACGACGACGTCCACGACAACTCCATAGCAATAGGGCTTTTCTAAAGAAAATCCCTAAAAAATGTTGAGCGGATATTGTATGAAATATCTGGATGAAGATTAGAACCGTGTAAATAAAAATAGATAAGTAGGTATAAAGAAGTGTATAATTATAAGCAGAAATGGTAATAAATATCAGTAGATTTATTATGTAATATATATAAGAAGATCAGAAGGGGTGTCACGCGGTGCTGCGACGACAATCTTCTTCTGATGAGGCCGTCAAGCTGAGTGCCACCATTGTTAACATGTTCAGCTTACCATCAGGCTAGGTCAACTCAAATTGACGTGTCCTAAATATAAACAAGTTGAATTCCTGAGACGAGCTCAGCCGAATACAAGGGATTTTCGATTTTGCAATTTTTTGCGATTTTTTCTTTATCTTGCAATGGTTCACCAAAAAAAGATATAAGAAACAATATTTGTCGAAAAAAACTTTATATTTAACATATATATACCCCCCATCCCCTGAGAGGCACGGAAGTACGAGAGGAATATATGCGAGAACGAGTATGATAATAGAGACTAGGAATGAGAGCGTGATTAAATTAACAAATAATTAAGAAATAAAAGGAATCCCGAGAGGGCTATCGTTATAATTAGGCAGACTAGAGTAAATTATTATTGTTTAAGAATAGCCTCTGGCTTAACCCGTGAGGTGCTAGTATAAAAAAAACCGGCCAAGTGCGAGTCGAACTCACCCATGAAGGGTTCCGTAGCAGCTAGTAATTTTTTTATATTTGAATTGATTGAATGAAAGATAAATTGCGGTTTACGATTCAAGACTTATTAAATAAAAACCACATACTAGATCTCGTTCAAACTAATTTTCGTTGGAAGTTTACATGGTAATGTACATCATATATTTTTTTTAGTTTTATCATTCAAATTATTAGAAAAAAATGATATGAGAAACCTCAATATCATTTTTGAAGACCTATCCATTGATACCCTACAGGTATGGGTGTGACGAAAAAAATTTTGAAATAAAAATATTTTTAACGGATTCTGTCGCGATTTATTGGATGTTATTTTATATTTTACATTGATCCCGACGTTTCGGTTGCTTTTCAGCACGGGGAGACGGGGAGGGTCACGGGGTAAAAAAATATTTGAGTTTCAGTTCTAAGTATGTAAAGAAAATTCACGAGCTCAGCCGAATACAAGGGATTTTCGATTTTGCTTCTTTTTCTTTTTTTTTTTTGCGATTTTTTGCCTTTTTTTTTTATCTTGCAATGGTTTACCCCAGCACGAATCTATTATCGAAAACAGCAACTCGATAGCTCATCTCCTTCATACCCAAAACCGTGACAGAAAATGTGCAATGACGTCGACGTCGACGACGACGACGTCCACGACAACTCCATAGCAATAGGGCTTTTCTAAAGAAAATCCCTAAAAAATGTTGAGCGGATATTGTATGAAATATCTGGATGAAGATTAGAACCGTGTAAATAAAAATAGATAAGTAGGTATAAAGAAGTGTATAATTATAAGCAGAAATGGTAATAAATATCAGTAGATTTATTATGTAATATATATAAGAAGATCAGAAGGGGTGTCACGCGGTGCTGCGACGACAATCTTCTTCTGATGAGGCCGTCAAGCTGAGTGCCACTATTGTTAACATGTTCAGCTTACCATCAGGCTAGGTCAACTCAAATTGACGTGTCCTAAATATAAACAAGTTGAATTCCTGAGACGAGCTCAGCCGAATACAAGGGATTTTCGATTTTGCAATTTTTTGCGATTTTTTCTTTATATTGCAATGGTTCACCAAAAAAAGATATAAAAAACAATATTTGTCGAAAAAAACTTTATATTTAACATATATATACCCCCCATCCCCTGAGAGGCACGGAAGTACGAGAGGAATATATGCGAGAACGAGTATGATAATAGAGACTAGGAATGAGAGCGTGATTAAATTAACAAATAATTAAGAAATAAAAGGAATCCCGAGAGGGCTATCGTTATAATTAGGCAGACTAGAGTAAATTATTATTGTTTAAGAATAGCCTCTGGCTTAACCCGTGAGGTGCTAGTATAAAAAAAACCGGCCAAGTGCGAGTCGAACTCACCCATGAAGGGTTCCGTAGCAGCTAGTAATTTTTTTATATTTGAATTGATTGAATGAAAGATAAATTGCGGTTTACGATTCATGACTTATTAAATAAAAACCACATACTAGATCTCGTTCAAACTAATTTTCGTTGGAAGTTTACATGGTAATGTACATCATATATTTTTTTTAGTTTTATCATTCAAATTATTAGAAAAAAATGATATGAGAAACCTCAATATCATTTTTGAAGACCTATCCATTGATACCCTACAGGTATGGGTGTGACGAAAAAAATTTTGAAATAAAACTATTTTTAACGGATTCTGTCGCGATTTATTGGATGTTTATTTTATATTTTACATTGATCCCGACGTTTCGGTTGCTTTTCAGCACGGGGAGACGGGGAGGGTCACGGGGTAAAAAAATATTTGAGTTTCAGTTCTAAGTATGTAAAGAAAATTATTATTATTATTTTTTTTTATATAAATATTGTACGACAAAGTACACAACGCCATCTAGACCCAAACTAAGCAGAGCTTGTGATATGGGTTCTAGAATGCGGATAAACATACTTAAATACTTTTTTTTTGTAAATAAATACATATTATACATAGAAACATCCAGACCAATGCAAATATACATATTTGCACTGAGCGGGAATCGAACCCGCGACCTTTGGCTTAGCAGCTTTACTTACCTTTGGCTTTTATTATTATATAATAAAATTAAACCCCCAAAATTGATTGTTTTTTTTTCTATTTTTGTGTGAAAATCTTGATGCGATTCTCAGAATACATCTACTTACCAAGTTTCAACAGCATAGTTCTTATAGTTTCGGAAAAAAATGGCTGTGACATATGGACGGACAGACAGACAGACATGACGAATTTATAAGGGTACGGTATTTTGCTACGGGTTTGGCTACGGAACCCTAAAAAAGCCCTCCACAACCCACTGTCGATATCGAAGTTCTGTAGTTAGACCAGTCGTCGGACTTTTTAGGGCTTCAACTACCCGTAAAGACTGCCACAGATGTTCGTATGGCAAACGGGACCGACGGCTTAGCGTGCTCTCCGAAGGGGTCTCAATGTGTTAAGAATGGTTACCCATTCTAAGACTGACCTGGATAGTATTACTTACATACATAAACATAACTTCACGCCTGTATCCCCGAAGGGGTAGGCAGAGGTGTATTACACACCACGGTTCGCCAGTTTTGTTTAAGTCCCAATGTAATAGGGGGCGACCCTATTGCCATCTACCGGGCACATTACTAAGCGAGCGATAATCAACATTTTTAATACACACATAACTACGAAAAGTCAAAGGTGTGTGACCGGGGCGACTGGGGATTCCGTTACGTACACCACTGGGCTACCGCCGCTCCACACTGGGCTAACGCCGCTCCAGTAGTACGAGGGTCAAACTGAAAGTTCTTAGAAAATCAAAAACTGATTACATTAGCCAGTTATTAGTTTTATTATATCTTTTCAAAATATTGTCCATTCACGTCAATACACCGCTGCATGCGATGGAACCACTGGGAAAAGCACTTTGCCCACTCGTCCTTAGGGGTCTCTTCAATGGCATCGCGATACGCAGCCACCGCTTCTTCAGCATTCATAAACCGCTTTCCTTTAAGTTTTTCTTTAATTTTTGGAAATAAATAAAAATCACAAGGCGCGAGGTCGGGGCTATACGGCGGGTGACCCAGTAATTCAACGTTTGATGTCGCCAAATAGTCGATCGTTCGCTTGGCGGTGTGCGACGAGGCGTTGTCGTGGTGAAGGAGGATCCTACTGCGAGGTCGTTTCTCTCGAACTTTTTCCAAGACAAGTGGCAAACAATTGGTAGTGTACCATTCTGCAGAAACTGTTTTTTGATCCTCTAACACAATTGTTACGAAATGACCTATCCTTCCAAAGAACGAGGCCACCATTTTTTTTCCCGCACTTCGATCCCTCTTCACTTTAGTTGGCAACTCCTCGAAAGGAAACACCCATTGAGCAGATTGTCTTTTGGTTTCAGGATCATAACAGTCAATCCAGCTTTCGTCACCTGTTAGTATGTCGAACACAGCATTAGAGTCACCTCCGTTAAATCTTTCAATCATTTTACGGCACCAATCCACACGATGGAGTTTTTGAGCCTCAGTCAAATTATGAGGTATCCACCGGGCGCAAAGCTTCCTGACCGCTAAATGTTCGTGGAGGATTTTGTGCACTTGACTCATACCGATGCCTAAGCTTGTCCGAATCTGCTGATAGGTCACTCTTTTGTCAGTCTCTATCATACGCCGCACAACACAGATGTTATTTTCAGTCGTCGCCGTAGAAGGCCGTCCCTCACGTAAATCATCAGTGAGATTAGTGCGACCACGTTTAAACTCATTAAACCAGTTGTAAACAGTCGCACGAGATGGGGCTTCATCGTGAAAGGCCAATCGTAGTCTATCATAACTTCCTTGTTGACTTAAATGACATCGAAAGTCATAAAAAATCATTGCACGAAAATTTTCTCGTGTTAAATTCATGTTAACGTGACACAGACAATTTTCAATTTGCCGCCAAATCGTAAAACAAATGATAAATGAATGAAATATATACTCAGTAATATTGGCAAAGAGTTCTATTTTCAAATTTTAGAATTATTTTTTTATTATATTGTTTATAAGTGGCCAGTTCTAAGAACTTTCAGTTTGACCCTCGTATTACTTAACTTTGCAATATGTGAACCTGGTCGGTTACCACTTAGCCACGAGGAGGGATATCGGCTTCTAGTATAACTATAAATCACCTATTAAGCACAAAATATACATTCCAAGGGATATTATACTAACTTCTGATATTATACTAACAGACGCAAATTTTACGTTTCTATCTGAGTACCACAGATGAGGAAGAAAAGTTTGCATATAGGTAAGTACTACTGCGAGCCGAAATTAGCATGTAATGGTGATTATTATTATAAATTAACTGAATTCGTGTACCAGTTTAATAAGTTATCAGACAATGGCCCTGGCTCACGCGCAGTGGGCGTTTAAAGATACCTATTCATGTAACGTTTACTCGCCTACCTACCGCTCACTGCGACAAACGTTATCTGCTGTAGGTATGATGCACAATAAAAATATCATTAATAAGTAAGTGATAATAATAAATATTCTACGACAAATTGCACAACGCCATCTAGACCCAAACTAAGCATTGCCTAGAAGGAACCTATTCACTCGAGACTTGAAGATTCCAAGGTTATAGCTTTCCGGAAACACGGACTCAGGCAGGCAATTCCACTCCTTAGCTGTACGCATAATAAATGTGTCGCCGAAACGTTTCGTGCGTATGAGTGGAATATCCACCATGTAGCGGTGGCGCGTCGCTGTGCGTCTGGTCGTTCGTTGGTGGAAAGGGCTTGGAGGTATCAAGTTGTGCAATTCCAGCGCACACTCTCCGAAATGCATCCGGTAAAAAACCGATAGGCCTGTAACTTTGCGTCGATGTTCAAGGC
This sequence comes from Cybosia mesomella, assembly GCA_946251805.1. Taxonomy (NCBI): domain Eukaryota; kingdom Metazoa; phylum Arthropoda; class Insecta; order Lepidoptera; family Erebidae; genus Cybosia; species Cybosia mesomella. The sequence goes on along the minus strand of OX276396.1, from coordinate 36,420,788 downwards.
TCTGAAGCCTTTTCGAGGAGTGCATCATTATTGATGAGCCTCTTGGCCCGTCTCTCTATTGTCTCAAGCGCTTCCAGGTGGTATTTAGCTGAGCCATCACACAGGTACGAGCAGTACTCCATACAGGATCGAACCTGCGCTTGGTACAAGTTGAACAACTGTTCCGGTGTGAAGTACTGTCGCACCTTCGACAGAATACCCAGCAGAAGCAGCCACTTGAGCTTTAGCCTCAATGTAAGACCCAAAATTGAGGATGGACGTCAGGGTAACGCCAAGAAGCTCGAGGCGGTCGGTTATCGGCACGGATGCATTTTGGAATGTGGAGTTTGACTGAAATTGACTTCGCTTCGCAGAGAAGAGACACGCCTGGGTCTTGGTAGCGTTGAACTTGACCAAGTTAGCATCACCCCAATCGGAGACCGCCTTCAAGGACAAATTCAAACGCTCAACCATAGCCTTTTGGAGAGATCGGATCTCCCCCACGCTGGCTCGGAGGTTGGAATCGTAACTCTCGACTACTGTGCTGTCCTCTGCGTACCCAAAAGTACCGGGCTTGAGCAGGTCGTTAATTTAGCCGAGAGTACCGACCCCTGAGGGACCCCAGCGTTGATCGCTAATCGGTCAGATGTGCAGCCGTCAACGACCATCCGGATAGACCGATTCCTCAGGAAGTCAGTGATCCAGACACATAAGACACTTGCTTACCCCTGAACGCAATCAAACCGAAATTGGATTACTATGGAGGGTTTTTCGCAATCGTGCACGGTGGTACCTACCCGGCCGAATTTTGTGTCAAATTTGTGTCATCAAATTTCTACCACGTAATGTTTGAACTTTTTGCTGTATAAGGAAAAGGTCGTGGCTTGAATGGACGCTTTATCTAATTATCATAATTGCATGTGCGCTTTCGCAGAGTGCTATGTAGGTGAGCGCGTAGATTACGCGCTGTAGCGAGTGTTGTGCAACTGGCCCGTTATTGATGTGACAAGTGACGCGCGGCGCGAGATATGGCGCATTTATCTCTGGATTTACCTTGTATAAACCTATAGGTCTGTCTATAGGCCAGTTCAACGGACGTTTATTTAGGGAAATTATTTTAGAAGACAGCAAATCTGATACTTTGTAATGGTGTAGGTACAGCTCTTCGATGGTAATAAGTAATACTCTTTTTTTTACAATCTGAGTCACTGCATGATTTATCAATGGAAGAGTCTTGCTCTTGCGTGCTTCGGAGGACACATAAAATTTTCACAAATTAGTGCCCTTTATCACTCTAGCGACATAACCCGTGTCTGAGGTGTAGGTACAGGTTTATAATATACTAGCTGTGCCCGCGACTTCGTCCGCGTGGATTAAGATTTTTATGGTTTTAGTTTTTTTGCGCGTGAATGAGACTTCGATAGCAATAATAGACGACTGGTTTATGTACTAAATGTTTAATTAAAATTATAAAAATGCAACGTCCGCGACGAGAGCCCTATCTAGTTGGAAGCGATCTAGTGTCCTTTTCTGTCGCGTGGCGCTCGCACATGCTCCCGGGGGTTGAAAGCGAAGGTTTCATCATGAGTTCTGATAGGTAGCGGGCATATGTTGTTGTATGCCCTCTGGATCATGCCCTTCTTCGTTAGGACATCCGCAACTCTGCTGACGTTGTCGGATTCGGGATGTATTTTCGTGACTCTGCCCATGAGCCACAGCAATGGTGGTTGATTCTTGTCTCGTATGAGCACCAAGGTACCTAGCTTCAGATCACTGCTTGAAGACTGCCACTTGACTTTCTGTTGAAGAATCGTTACATATTCGTGAGAGAAGCGCTCCCAAAAATGTTGTTTTAACTTCTCTATCCTCTCAAAACGTTGAAGGCGATTCATGTTGGTATCGATGATCTGAGGTCGAGGGACCGACAAGAGTGTTCGTCCAATTAGGAAGTGGGCTGGGGTGAGACATGAAAGGTCTGAAGGATCTGATGAAAGAGGAATAAGAGGTCTGGAATTAAGTATAGCTTCTATTTGGACCAGACAGCTTAAAAGTTCCTCGTATGTAAGATGCGTTAAAGAAAGAATTCGTCTGAGATGATGTTTTACTGATTTTACAGCTGATTCCCATAGGCCACCAAAGTGGGAGGAGTAAGGAGGAATGAATTTAAAATCTATACCTTGACTGGAAATGTCAGTTTGTATGTCATCTGAATAAATTTAGAAAAAATTGTAAATATCGTTACAAGCTCCAACAAAGGTGGTTCCATTGTCAGAGGAAATGGCTTGTGGTTTGCCCCGGCGACTCAAGAAGCGCTGGAGAGCAGCTAGAAAAGCCTCTTTGGTCAAGTCCGTGACAAGCTCGAGATGTAGCGCTTTAACTGCAAAACAGACAAATACAAATGTAAGATTTCGTGAGCTTGCTACCTCTACCCTTTCGATCAGCAATCAGAATTGGCCCCGCATAGTCGATACCTGTGTGTAGGAAAGGAAACTCCAGTTGCGTTCTGTCTTGCGGCAAGTTACCCATAACAGGCTGGACTGATTTTGGATTAAACCTAGAACAACGTACGCAATTATGGACCGTACGCCTCGCGAGGTTCCTCCCCCCCAAAGGCCAGTATGCCTGTCTTACGTGTGAAAGTAGCATTTGAGGTCCGGCATGTAATAAATCTATGTGATATTTACGAAAGATGATGTCTGTGTAGTGATGTTTGCCCTGTAAAAGCATGGGGTGTTTTACGTCATAGGTATAGTTGGAATTGGGGTGTGTGTTGGGTAAGCTCCTCGAGTGTCGCTCCGATTCCGATCCCGCTGCAGTCCGGGGGGAGCGGAATCGGAGCGGCCGGTACACCCTGGGCGGCGGTCAATGGCTTCCCCTTCACCCCTTCATAGGGTTGGCATTGATCGTCGGCCAATACCCAACGTGGCGGGAACACATCAGTCTCCGTACTCCTCTGCTTTCAGAGGAGACAGGATGAGCGATGCTGTTAGTGGTGAGATGGCCCAGGGTCAGCCGGGGTGCGAGGGATATGCTCTATGGGTAACCTTACACCCCGGCGTCTGAAGACCCGAGACGGCGTGCGGTTTTAGTCGGTGCAAGCCCGACATAACCACCCCCGCTGGCCGGCGGGGGGGTATCCGAAGGGATTTCCGCACGATAAAAAAAAAAAAAAAAAAAAAAAGGTATACTTGGAATTATGAAGTCGCCCGCCGACTCTCAAGATTTGATTGCTATCAATGAACGGGGACAATGAATTTAATCTGTTTTTCTTTGATAAACACTGGCCTGATTTAATTAAATTATATTCTTCTGTAAACATTTCCTGTTGTGTTACACGTAACACGACATTTTCAGCGTTCTGAAGTTCTGATAACGAAATGATACCTACTATTTTCTTTGTAGGATTTTCTCAATTGTATATAAATCTGTTAATATAAGCTACTGATCTGATTAATCTGTTGTAATTTGATTTTTTATTAACTAATTTAGATATTACGTTATCTTCTGTTTTATTTGAGTGTGTTGTATGAAGTGATATTTCTGGAAGTGGTGTGTTTGTATGTGTGATTGGTTTGACTGGAAAGCTAATTTGTGTTTGGTGAAGAAAACTGGGTCCAGACCACCACAGAGTTGACTCTTTTATGTATTCAGCCTGTACACCGCGAGAAACCAGGTCTGCTGGATTTTCTTTAGAAGGCACGTAACTCCATCTGTTGTTTGAGGTACAGTCTTGTATCTCTCCTATTCTGTTTCGAACGAATGTTTTTAGGCGACTAGGTGATGTTTTAAGCCAGCCTAATACAATCATTGAGTCGGTCCAGTAATAAAACTTATCGACTTTCTTTGTTAATGATTGTTGAATTTTTGTGCAAAGTCTTGTGCCTAATAACGCTCCACATAATTCCAGCCTCGGTATAGTTACAGGTTTCAACGGTGCTACTCTATTTTTTGAAGCAAGAAGACTAACACATGCTCTGCCTTCATTATCTACTGTTCTAACATACACACATGCCCCGTATGCACGCTCTGAGGCATCTGTAAATGTGTGAAATTCAACTGTTACAGCTGAGTCACAACAAACCCAGCGAGGAATGCGAAGTGTGTTTAATGCTGAAAGTGATTCTATGAATTTTAGAAATTTTGATTTAATTCTACATGTCACTTCGTCATCCCAGCCGCATTTGTCGAGCCATAGCTGCTGCATTAATATTTTTGCCTCGACTGTGCACGGCCCTAAAAGGCCTAACGGATCAAAAACCTGACTGATTAAAGACAAAATTTTTCTTTTTGTAACTTTCTTTTTATTTAAATTTATGTTTATTGCAAAAAACAATTTGTCTGTTTTTGAGTCCCAGTGCAAGCCTAACGTTTTATGAGGTAGAGACTCGTCTAAGTCTAATGTTTTCTCTCTTTTGTGTTTCTCTGTGTTCTGTGTAATGGTTTGTAAAATTTCTGTACTGTTTGATTGCCATTTTCTTAAGTTGAATTTGGCTGATTGTAATGTTTCTATTACTTGCTTGCAAAAGTCCACCACAAACGGAATGGAGTCTCCGCCGCTCAGGTAATCATCAACATAAAAATCTCTACTAATCGATTTTTGGGCATCCAGGTTTGGGCAGTGAGCTGCAAGAGACACTAAAAATTTTGTGGCTAAGTACGGTGCTGAAGCTGTGCCGTAGGTCACTGTGTTGAGAGTGTATGATCTGATTTGTTCTGTTGATTTGAATCTGAATAAAATTTGTTGTAGGTGACGTTGAGAAGGCTCTACTAGTATCGCCCTATACATTTTCTCCACGTCGCCTGTCACAACAAATTTATGTTGTCTGAATCTGAGAAGTATGGAGAAGAGGTCATCTTGTCCTAAATCAATGAAGTTAGTACTTATGACTTCCCAAAATATCTCTGCACCGAGTAAAATGTCTACTGTCGATGGAGAATTAAAAGAGGGATCTGCTAATTCTATACTTGCTGGTAAAGGCATATCTCTGATGTCTATGTAAGACGTGGGCAAAGGCTTCGTTATTTCTGTTAAAATGTAGCAATTTACTTTTGCTTGATAATCACCCGATAATGACTGAATTTTAACGGCACAAGACTCTGCACAATATGAATGCTGATTGTTTATACCAACAACAATGGAGCCCGTGCCCTGCTTTGCTAGTCCCAGTTTCTCACGGAGGCGCTGTGTGATGTAGCTAGAAGTGCTGCCGTTGTCCAGCAGGACGCGAGCGGTGTGAAGTCTTCCCTTGGAGTCTGCTACCCTCACCATTGCTGTGGAAAGCAGTACACAGGCTTTTTTAGTGTTGTATGTTTCTGTTATGGAAGTAAGTGCAAATTCTGATTTTGTTTCTGTCTCTTTATCTGTGTGTAAAAGTGTATTGTGTTTGAAATTGCAATATTTACAGTTTGTCAATTTACACTGCTTTTCGAAATGACCTGGCCTCAAACAGTTTTTACACACTTTAAAGGTGTTCATTTTCTGAATACGACTATTGACGTCTAAGTTCCTGAAGTCTTGGCAACTAAATAAAAAATGTGACTTCTTACACATAGGGCAAATAGGTGTAGAAGTATTACTTGTATCTGTTAAGTTTTTTCTGTATGTATCTGAATGTGAAGTATTTTGTTTTTGTTGTATGTTCTGTTTGTATGACGATTCTTGTTGTATTGTGTCTAGCAAGTCTGCTCTGTTAGTTAAAAAAAATATAAATTGTTTTAAAGTGGGATATCCTTTTATAGTGTTGCGACTTTCTTCCCATTCGCGAAAAGAAACATTATCCAATTTCTTAGACATTATTACAATGATCAGTGTCCCAGTGATCAGTTGCCTGACCTAAGCTAGCAAGTGCACATAGGTTTTTATTCATCACGTCTACAATATTTCTAAGAAATTGGCTTGACTCTTTTTGTGCTGATTGTAAATTTAAAAGAGCATTTACATGGTTATTTATTAAAAGGCGTTCATTGTCGTACCTATTAGACAGAATATTCCATGCAATTTGATAGTTATCTGATCTGAATTCGATGCTTTGTATAATTAAAGACGCACTGCCTTTAAGACAGGCGCGTAAATAATGAAATTTATTTATGTCGCTAATGGATTTGTTATTGTGTATCATTGAAATATACGTATCTCTGAACTCGAGCCACTTCTGAAAGTTTCCATCGAAATTGGGCAGGTTTATTTTGGGCAGCCTCACGAAATCATGATGTCCGTGGTCGGAACCGCTGAATCCGTGAGATCCGCGTCTGTCATCTCGAAGCTCATCACGGACCCGACGCTCCGCGTTGACTATCGTCGTAGCTTGTGCCACGGTCGCTAAGAACTTGTTTTCGAACTGCTCCCGCTCCACGTCAATCTCTTTTTTTTCTTCTGACAATGACTCCAGTTCAGCCTGTAATTTTTCAAATTCTGAAGGTAATTCGTTTATCTTTGCTAGACGTAACTCTAATTCTGTAAATTGAAATTCTGTTATTGGCTGGCTGTCTATAATCACTTTTATGAAATTGCTAAAACTCGTAAGCTTGCCTTTTAAGCTTCCGCGTAGCCTAATAATCTCTTTTATGCGTAATTCGCTCATATTTACACCTTTTGAATAAAATAAAGCGACTAATCACCTGTTTACTATCCGTTATATGCAATAATAAATAATAGGCAAGCGGTAGGCAGTTAACTCACCGGCCGGCCGGCCACGAGAACAAAAGACTCGAGCGATCAAACTGATAAGGTGTAAGCAACAAGCTGTTATGGAATATAATGAATATGATTTGCGGAATGCACTTTGATATTGCTATGCAATTCTAATTAGTCAGATATGTCTTATTTAAAATAATGTAAGCTGTGTATTAAATTTAATTTTCGACAAAATATAAAAAGCTAGTACATATGTGTCTGATCCAAATAGCGCTAGGTAATAAGGATAGGTAATAGAAAGGAAAGATTGGAACGAACTCACTCAATCGATTCCTTTGTTTTGATGCCAACGGCGTGGGTTCACTTAGTAGGCTGAAGTCCACTTTCGCTGGTTTTCTGATTATCAGTTTTTGTTTACTGTATGCTGTATTTGCTCTGCAGACGATTTGAATAGTTTTTCGGCACTGGATTAGCTCCTTGACCACAGACGACCTAGGACTAGGATGACGTCAATGCTGGTTTTGGCACTAAACCGCACTTCAAACTTGAAATTTCCTGTTGTATTGTTGTTCTGTGTTAATTTTCTCTGTTTTCTGATGATTTAAGGTATCCTCGATGTCGAAAAAAGGCTTTTCTTCACAGGTATCCTTGATCTGACCTCTATGCGTCCGGACGTGCGTTCAAGTTCAACGGGACAAAGGAGATTATTCGCTAGAATCTTGCGGAAATCTTCGTCCTTTTATTTTTACGGTAGAAGGACCACTGAATGAGACTTCGATAGCTGAATAATAGACGACTGGTTTATGTACTAAATGTTTAATTAAAATTATAAAAATGCAACGTCCGCGACGAGAGCCCTATCTAGTTGGAAGCGATCTAGTGTCCTTTTCTGTCGCGTGGCGCTCGCGTCGACCCGCGTCGCCCCGCTCCCCGCGCCCGTCCTGTTGCGGTGTAGTAGGTGGCCGCAACAGCGCGGAACCCTAATTATTTTTTCTAAAATTAAAGTTGCCTATGTTACTCCTTGTTATATTACCTATCTGTCAGTGAAAGTCACGTCAAAATTGGTCCAGCCATTTCAGAGATTAACCGGAACAAACAGACAGACAGCAGACAAAAATTGTAAAAAAAATATTTTGGTGTATGACCGTATATATATTCACATAGATGTAGTAAAAAACGGTTATTTCAATATTACAAACAGACTGCATTTTTGACGACCTCGGTGGCGTAGCGGTAGTGCATTCGACTGCTAAGCCAAAGGTCGCGGGTTCGATTCCCGCTCAGTGCAAATATGTATATTTGCATTGCTCTGGATGTTTCTATGCATAATATGTATTTATTTACAAAAAAAAAGTATTTAAGTATGTTTATCCGCATTCTAGAACCCATATGACAAGCTCTGCTTAGTTTGGGTCTAGGGGGCGTTATGTACTTTGTCGTACAATATTTATTTATTTATTTAATTTTATTTATATGCACCTAGTACATAGACGTATAGATATAATACAGGTTTCTGAAAATAAAAACGTAAAATAAGATTACTATGGCTCCAAGGTTAACGGAGATATTCAGGAACCTAATGCAAAAGGAGTAATTAAACTCAAAACTAGTGGGCTTCCATGGAAGGAGGAGGTTGAAATGTATTAATAGTGATTACATATACCAGTTCGTATTGTTATAAGCTGAAATTCCCGTAATCTATACATATAAATAAAATTGGAGTGTCTGTTTGTAACATTAAAATAACCGTTTTTTACTACATGTATATGAATATATATACGGTACATACACCAAAATAACATTTTTACAATTTTTGGTCTGTCTGTCTGTCTGTCTGTTTGTTCTGGCTAATCTCTGAAATGGCTGGACCGATTTTGACGGGACTTTCACTGACAGATAGGTAATATAACAAGGAGTAACATATGCAACTTTAATTTTAGAAAAATTAATCCACGCGGATGAAGTCGCGGGCACAGCTATTTCTAATAAGATACGATGTCCATCTGTTCACATCATGTGTAAACGAGCATTGTACGTATGTATGGGCGAGTTGCACATATTTGTGTATGTGTGTGTGTGTGTGCGCGTGCGCGTTATCGGCTGCACTCATTCATACAACGCATCAGTGTGCTCGCGTACGTGCTTTTTCCAATTGCTGCCATTCATAGATTGGTACACCTACTATGAGTTGTTGAAGTAGCGGTTAAAGTACCTCTGCCTACCTACCCTTCGGGGATATAGGCGTGAAGTTATGTTACAGCAAAAGTTACGCTAGATACGGTAAGCTGTTAAACTGGGTTGTCATTTTGCACAGAAGATAACCCAGTTTAGTTTCATTGATTAGTATGTTATTTAAATCAAAACGCAATTATTGCTATTTTATCTTCTTTCCGCTGCTTCAGAAGGATGTGTTTTATTTATAAACTAGAAACCCGCCCTTGCTTCGCTTCGTTTAACTTAAGATATCGTAATTTACGCAAAATTAATAAAAACTTAATTGCAAAAATGGTCACTAGGACGGTTGCCAGTTTGGCAATCAACCCAAACTTAAGCGTAGCGAGATTTGCCTATCCAACAATAGGTCAACGTGACCGGTCGACTTTTTCCATTGATTTGTTTTTTCGGTGATTATTCCTCGATGGTAAGACCGATCTGGACATTCGACCCCTTACGACACTCAGTAATGTCTACTTGATCACCGTGGCAAATTTGGTCGAGATCAGTCAAACGGTCTCAGAGGAGTATCATTTGTTTGAAATGCAACTTTGAAACCAAAGACGCTTCGCTCGCCTTCGACTCGCTACGCTTAATTACTCAACATATATTCTGTGGATTACGCTGTGAGTGCACATTTAGTCATTGTTAATTTATCCATTCGTTGTAATTACATTTAGTGTGTAATTGTTTGTAAATCCCTAATAAATAAATAATATACAGCCCATGTCTATCGGGGATAATGTGTCTTTCAAATGGTGTAAGAATGTTTCCAATAAGTGCGCAGTTGTTCCCGAAGATTAACCCAAACATATGAACAAACTCACAAAATTCGCCCTCTCTCTTTATAATATTAGTATAGATACTACTAACACGGTTATTATCTAAGATAACCTCGCGCTTGATGAATCTCTCACCTGGGGCTCGATTCAGTAAAATTACGTTTTTTAAACGTATGATTTCAAAACTAACGAATATTAAAATCTCAACATTGAAAACGAAATCAACTATGACTGGTTCTAAATTTTTAATAACCTCACTAAAGTGAAGGTAGATTTTGTTTTGACACATCATACTAAAATATTTTTTACAGTTTTTCTTACTAATCGAATCGAGATCACGCGTTTTGAAAACGTGGCGTTACTGAATCGGGCCCCTGATTGATGATAATTAAGGCTTATTTAAGGCCGTTTTATTTATTTTGGTGGCGGGGCGGGTCCGGGAGAGCACAGATCTCTCCCGATCCGTAGAGCCCGCAAGGTGCGGAGGCGACTCAGACGTCGGAGGTCGCTCAACGACAGGTGGGGGAAAAAAGGGGATTTCCAAACGGTAATAAAAGAGTTTGTGTATTACTAAGTCATATTTCATTTTCAAATATTGTTATTGTGGAGTTAGTGGTAAGTGTGCGTAGTGAAATAATTTTCTTAACTGATTCAAAACAATTCAAACAGGCGCGCACAATCATACTGTTATCATAACAAATTCATCTTATTCTAGTAATTACTACGAGGTAAGGGATGAACTCAACTCATGGTTACAGTTTGCCCCTGACCTTTGAACGCGCGTATCGTGCGCAGATAACGCGACCTGCGCAAGCGCACATGTGTGTACAAAACTGCGTTTGTATGAGTGGAGAACGCGGGTGTGTATGCGTACCACGCGCATGGTTATGCTATTCATAATCTTGTAAGTTCGTTTGACTATTATTTGTGATATTTATAAATTGCCGATACGGCACGAAGGTTTCAGGTAGGCAATGATTAGCACTTGTGAGCCTACAAACATTTTGTTAAAGCTGTCAAAATATGAAGTCGTTGGGAAGACAATTAAAAATCAGACAACACACCTTTGAAATGCCTTACGTTTCGACCAGGTTACACTGGTCAGGCTGATTAGCTCACTTATATATATCCTCATTTACTATTGGTTTTGAGGCGTTACATTGTCCTTATTCTCGTTATCCTTTTGAATGCTAGTTATTTTATCTTCGAGAAAAAATCTCGTTGAACAATCAGTAGTATACAGTCAAAATCAACAGAATACGGTTACGAATTTGCACGGTTTTGGAAACTGGATTACCGGTGAGGTGAAGCCCGTAGGGGAACTGGATTCCAAGGTTGTGGATAAGAACTATCCTAACAGAACAGACCGAATAACGTTATATAATACAGTGTACTATCTTACTGGATTGTACAGAGAGGTTTGACAAAAATAGTTGATAGGCCTCACCAGGGTTATAATAGCTCCACGTCGCGGGCCAATAGCCTCTCCTGGCAATACTGATGATATTATAAACCTTATGTTGTACCAGTACGTACTGTGACGTCTGGGGTCTGGCGTCACAACTCCTCGTGTTAATTAAATGTTAAACACAAGTAATTATATTTTAAATAGCATTTATTTTTTCACATAAAACTTCTATATCGAGTTTGAGGGGATTTTACGCGAGTTTATTTGACTTTAATATGCGAACTGAAGAGGGCCGCGGATTCTGCTCAGAGATTGAGCCTACGATCACTTTGCTTGGAACTCTCTTCGTACGGCGGGTCGAGGCCGGAGCCCCCGGTCACCCGCTGTCACCAACTTGTCCGCCAAGCCAATTGTTTTTTCCTATTCCACATTTTATATTTCAAAACAAATTTATTTTTAATCGCTGACGCATGATGGCCAGGTAATTAACTGTGGTGTTCGAACGAGGTCGGACATTACAGTACCATTCCACCCAGGTATGGCAAATGAGGCATGGTTTGAGGCAGGCACTGCCTACAGGCTAGATTACACTGCATAATATTTTTTTGGATTTCACAATTTATTAATCTTATAACGTGGTACACCTAGTTACATGCGGTACTAAGACATTGTACTAAGTTGTCTCTGATCTCAGTGTATGACTAGGCGTCTTCACTCTAAATGCAAAAACATGTTTCGGGGAACTCCCTAAATGGAATTGACAGTAAAACTGTAATGCTGAAGAAGTACCGACAGGAAAATTGTTTTGTTAATGTTACATAATGTTATCATATGGTTAAGTATATGGTAGCTGGCAATACGTACTTAGAAGTAAATAAATGATGTTTTTATGTAGTAGGCAGAGGAGTATAATACCTATCTAACTGTGTACTTAACGTAAAAACCTAGAAACACTTTGTTCGACCCGGGAATTGAACACAAGACCTTATGTACTGCAGTTATACTGGAAACTGCTGCGTCAATAATGTCACATAATATTTACAAAAAAAGTATACACAAAACATAGAGAAACATGAATACGAAAAAAAAAAACAAATTCAAATTAAGAACTAAAATATAACGTTCTTATTTTATTAAGTCTATGTAGTGATCTCATAAGTTTTGTTCTGGAGACTCACTCAATCGCTCACTGGATACTTAATATCAACAAATTCAAATTTCGAATTGCGATATGCAGCGTTCTAATACTTGACTCCCTCACTCGGAGTTTTATACCAGCATCATATTAGAAAGGTCCATACGGCTCTTAGCATATGAATGTAAATATGCTGTTCGGTTCATAGGTTTCGAATGTATCGAACAAGATATATGCACGCGTAACAGTAGTGCGTGACGGTACTGATTAAACGAGTAAGTAGCTGTATGTTACCGACAGACACAATGTACGCACGCACACCCGCGACACACGGGGAGTTTTCTTAACTGCATTTCACCCACATGTGAGTGAATATTTACAAGCAAATTTTAAATGTAAAGTTGACTTAGGCCTACTCTTAGTGAGGCCAGAACGGGATTTGAACTCGTGATAGTTCTTTTTAGAGGTAAAAATTAACATAAGAAATGCTTCGAAATTTCATACGTTTTGTTTAAAGCGTTTAAAACACTATTAAAATTAAAACAGAATTTTTTTTGAATTGAGTCCCAAACCTTTCTTTATTGACGGCCTCTGTAGCGTAGCGGTAGTGCATTCGACTGCTACGACATGCAGGGGACTGCGCGGGTTCGATTCCTGCTCAGTGCAAATATTTGTATGCATGAATATGTCTATTTGCATTGGTCTGGGTGTTGTATGTATAATATGTATATATTTACAAAAAAAGTATATAAGTATGTTTATCCTCATTCTGGAACCCATAACACAAGCTAGTTAAACTATGATTACTTTGGCTCTAGAAAGCGCTGTGTAGAATGTCGTAGAAAATATTAATTTATAATAAATTCTGAGGTGTTAACTGTACCTTTTTTTTTACGTGCGGAAATCCCTTCGGATTGCTTCCTTCGGGGGTGGTTATGTCCTGTATCGACTAAAACCGCACGGTGTCCTCCCCAAGTGTCCGTTGCCGGGCACCCCGGGTAAGCCCTCGGAAGGATAACTGTACATTTTTTTTTGTGCGGAAATCCCTTCGGAAACCCCCCGCCGGCCAGCGGGGGCGGTTATGTCGGGCTTGAACCGACTAAAACCGTACGCCGTCTCGGGTCTTCAGACGCCGGGGTGTAAGGTTGCCCATAGAGCATATCCCTCGCACCCCGACTGACCCTGGGCCATCTCCGGTTTCGAGATGGCCCCCTAGGGTTTGGAAACCACGATCCTAACATACATTAATGGCTCTCGTGATGCAACCGTTCTGAGGCTACGGTAACCGCTTGCCATGGTATGGACTCATCGAGAATTCTTGTTCAATGTATCCTATACACTTGTTTGCTACTTTAGTGTTATATATCTAAACTAAACAAATATATATCTAAACAAAAAATAAATCTGGAAATAAGCCTCCAATCCAGAGTGCGTTACGAAAATTCGCATAGTGTGTTGAGATCCGACTGTCAGCGAATTCTTCCAATCTGTATAACGTCTGGTGATTCGCGTTCCACTTATTATCGTACCGTGGGCATTTGCATAAGAATAACAAGGAGGATTATTGATGTCGCCCCCCCCCGCGGCCGCGCCCGCCCGCGCCCCGCCCGCTCTACGCGCCCCGTGGCCCAGGCACAAGCGACACAGGGTGGGATGAAGGTTGAAGGTCTCATTATATTGCAGCTGATTATAAATGCTCAGTGGTATTGTTAAAACTAGGGGCGCAATGCATTCTGCTGTTGCAATGTTGAGCTCAGAGTGCACTACATGATTACCTACAAAAATTGGAGAAATCAGATTTTGACATTTTTGAAGGGTGATTATTCCTCCATGGTATGTTCGATTTTCAATTTTATTTTTTCTAAACCTTCCAGATATCAAGTTGTATTTACATGTCAAGTTTGGTCAAAATTGGTCGATTAGTTTAGGAGGAGTAGCGACACAACCGAAATACACCGAGTGGAGTATAGAGAGCTTTTCGCTCGACTTCGTCTCTCTCTCAGCTCAATAAACTTGTAAGGAAATAATGTTATAAAACACACTCTTACACAACTTAACCGAGATTCTGGTCTCCATTGCTGCCGTTATGGGGCCTGCTGTCGGTTTTCCTATTCCTTCTACAAATTCTAGTTTATGACTAATTCGATATTGAATGGAAATTTGAAGCACTTAATACACTAAATTTAAAAAAAAAATTGGGAAAGAGTCAAAATTCAGGACGGTACTTGAACCCATGATCAGTCTCTTTGTAGACTCTGACTCCTTTCATACTCTGATACCTACCACACACATATTCACGTAAAACCTATTCTATAATGTGTACACCACTTACCTGCTAGTCGGTACACCTGTAAACAACGGACGAGGTTCTGGCGCACGTTTTCCTCTCAAGGTTGCGAGGTCAGATGGCAGTCAGTCTCGTAAAAGTCAAAACACAAATCAAAAATAATAACCAGAACCTTTTTTTTTTTTTTTTCGTGCGGAAATCTCTATGGATACTCTCCGCCGGCCAGCGGGGGCGGTTGGTTATGTCGGGCTTGAACCGACTAAAACCGCACGTCGTCTTGGGTCTACAGACAGTACGGGTGTAAGGTTACCATAGAGCATATCCCTCGCACCCCGACTGACCCTGGGCCATCTCCGGTTTCGAGATGGCACCCTCGGGTTTGGGAACCACGGTGTCCCCGTCTTGCCCCGGTTGTAGGGAGGGGCGCTAGTCGCCCCACCGTCCCGGCCTGCTTCTGCTGGGGTGACAGGCGGCCTTACCTGCCACCCTCAGGCCTGCGCTCATGGAGGACGGAGGTCGTTAAGCGACCTCCGGCGCCTGAGTCACCTGCGACGCGCGGCGAGAACTTTGGGCGCAACCGCGAAATCGCTAGAAAGATGATGATGATACTGCTACGAGTATCTAGAGAATCGCTCGCGCTCGTCACTTGGATTCCGCGCTAATGCTTAATTTTGTTCTCTTTTCATGTTTGCTCTGTATACATTTCGTCTAAAATGGAATGGAATAATTTGATGTAACGCTGCCATTGACGTGGGCCCGATTAGGCCCTTCACATTTATGTGCGCCTGGTACTTGCGTGGGGACTACCTATTGGAAACTTCAAGCTTACAATGCTACTTGTATTGTTCTAAATGATATAGAGACTTCACACTGACTCACTGTTTTCTCAATTTCAGGTGTACGGAGGGAGGCCCCACTAACAAAAAATCTTCGGAGCCAAAGCTAAGATACTAAGTCCGACGCACTGCTATAGGCTCACTCCTATTTCGGGATATGAAAAACACTTATGACTTCTGATCATTGCGGGAAACGCCTTCGGGGTTAGGTTAGGTTAGGTTAGTAAGGTGGTAGTTAGGTGGTAGAAATTTGATGACACAAATTTGTCACAAAATTCGGCCGGGTTGGTACCACCGTACACGATTGTGAAAAGCCCTCCATAGTAATCAAATTTTGGTTTGATTGCGTTCAGGGGTCAGCAAGTGCATAGCCAGGTAGGAGGATTGTGGTCGCAGCAGTAGTGGGACCGGTGGGTGTCACGCGGTGCTGCGACGACAATCCTCTTCTGATGAGGCCGTCAAGCTGAGTGCCACCATTGTTAACATGGTATATGTATGCAATGGTGACCCTCTTTCTTGGACTTTACCTTCAGCTTACCATCAGGCGAGGTGAAGTCAAATTGACGTGTCCTAAATATAAAAAAAAAAAAAAAAAGGTCAAATGGCAGTCGCTCCCGTTAAAAAAACCAAAGAGGGTGGACCGCGGGCTCCTAAATGAAAGCTTTAGATGCAAGTGGTTTCGAGGAGTCAGCCTATAGCAGAAAGTCGGACTTAGAATCCATCTCCGGTTTATCTCTGTCAGATTGCCATGAAGCATGGCAACTATAACTAGTTTATTTATAGGCTTTTAGTGATAGCTATAAATACAGATTCCGCTGTTTAATGTAAATGTACAATTTGGATATTTATCTTAACAGCCTCTAGTATTAACAAAGTACACACACACCCTTACCTTATACGCCCACATGCGCACACACACATAAACTCAAATATTTCCATAAGCACATAAAATAATGTGAGTTTTCCGTTAGTGTATCAGAAATGTTGTTGTGTTTTTACGTGGTTAATAAATTATAATATTATTGCACGTCAAAGTATATGGCCGCCATCGCTTACTAAACAGATACTTAAGTGGAGATTGTATTGTTATAATTAAGTAAAGCTTACTTCAGCTCGTTCTGTTTATTCTTTAATAGCTGACCCGGCTAATTTCGTTCCGCCTAAGAAACAAGTTATTTGGTAATCTTATCGGCTAAATTTTATTTCGTAAATGTAAAACCACAAAATGGCATAGTATACACGGAGGCAAATCGAAAAAATTCAAGATCATGAAAATCGGTCCACCCGTTCTCGAGTTATAAACGGTTTGTTTTATAGATATTTTTATCATCGAAACTTATTGTATTACACTTACTTACTATACTCGTATTACAAATTATTAGAAGAATATAATAAAATTTGAAAATTTCTTATGATAACTAATTATCTTAACATTTGGGCTTATTTCGCAAAACAAATGATTTGATTTAATTTAAGGTCTTTTTATTCGATGTCCAGGTCGACAATGTTTCTTTCGAATGGTTCGCAGTATTTCATAATATTTAACAGACTTCAAAAAATAATTACATACATACATATAGTCACGCCACTTTCCTATTGGGGTAGGCAGAGACAACATCTTTCCACTTGCTACGATCCTGGCATACGCCTTTCGCTTCTTCCACTTTCATAATTGTTTTCATACATGCACGCCGGTTACGGGTACTTCTGGCCTGGCCTTTCTTCAAAACGTCCTCGATCTGATAGGCATATGTACGCCTAGGTCGACCTTTACCAGGTTGCCCAGTAGCCCTTGCCTGATAAATCTGTTTCGTTGATCATCCATCCTCTCTACGTGTCCGACCAACTAAGCATCCCTTTCTCTATCTTGGTCTCTACATCTTCTACGATACCACAACGTTCCCTTACCACGCTGTTCCTCACTCGGTCCATCAGGGTCACTCCAGCTATACTTCTCAGACTTCCCATTTCAACAGCATTCAGTTTACTTTCAGGTTCCTTCTGCCGCACCCAACATTCACTACCATACATAAGTGTGGGGCCATGTATTTAAATACACTATGAATGTATTCATTAAATTAGTATGATAATACTGACAGTTTCAAGTAGCCTCACAAGTAGCATTCGTTTAATAGCATATCGACTATCGAACCCTTTACAAATCAATCTAAATAGAGCGTCGTGAGTGGTAGAGTCAAGCAACAGTCATTTTGGCCGTTGCATGAATAGGCCGACTCGACCGGGGAAGCACCACCCTCTCACAGAATATCGACGCCAAGTAACAGTATTTGAACTGTTGCGTTCCGTTTGGTGAGTGAGAGTGCCGGAGTCCAAACTCCTTTCCCATCCCCTCCCAAACTCCTTTCCCATCCCCTCCCAAACTCCTCTCCCATCCCCTTTCCTTTACAGGGTCGGCAGCGCGAGTGTGACGCCACTGATGTTGCACACGTCCATAGGCCGCGGTAACCGCTTCCCATCAGGTGGGCCGTGTGCTTGTCTGCCACCTTAGTAGTATAAAAAAAAAAGCGTTCCAGTCCAGTACAAGACTGTATTTTCAAGAAACATATCCATTTACTCGACCGTGAGTCGAACCTGGTACTGTGTACAGCAGTCACACACTACAATTGTACCACCAAGGCAGCCAACATTTTAGCTTCATTAATCGATTACAAAGTAATATCGCTAAGTGACTTCTGATTCGTCGTACAAGTATGCACCATCGCACGGTGGGGTAGTTTTATAATAGAATCAGCGTGGGTCCGGCAACTTGCATCAAAGTTATTTAAGTGAAAAGTTTGTAACTACAGCGTTACTAAGTTAAGCCACCTCTCATCGGCCGGTGGGATTCAATTAACAGCCTCCGCAGCACGTGACTGCTACGATCTTGCTACGGTGCTTAGCTACGCGGCTATCCGCTACGTGATCGGGAAATACACTGCTACGATTTACCTTTATAATGTTTGCTACAATGGGTTTCACTTAAATTGTTTTTAGAATTAGGACTCAGGCAGGTTTCCATAGTACTGCTATATTAGATAAAAAATTAATCCTAGTCGAATGCAATGTAACAAATAGAAACAGATTTTTAGCCCTTTTTACCTTTGCATATTTTAACTAAAAACTTTGATGATGCATATTTTCGCTTTATATTTACGATATTTAATAATCTCGAAGGTTGGGATCTAACTCGATCTCGTTTTGAGAGTGACCGCGACTTCAATATGGGGTTTTCCAAGGAGGGAATTAGAAGGTTTTTATGGGGTCGGTAGCGCGAGTGTGACGCCCCCGGTGTTGCACACGTCCATAGGCCGGCCGCGGTAACCGCTTCCCATGGTGGGAGGTGTGTTTGCTGCCACCTAAGTGGTATAAAAAATTAATAACTGCGAGCGGTAAAAATCAATAAAATAATTAAAATATTGTTTATATGTGAAATATTTTAATATTTATGTACCAAATTTAAATATTTTTCATGCATATTTGGGAAGTTTAAAATTGTATAATAATTGGTTCTAGTAACTAGTTTATTCTTAAATTGTTATTAGTTCTAGTAAGTCATGTGGTTGTAAATTATAACAGCAGTTAGAATAAGAAGTGTGTGTATAGTCAATTATTATGAATGTAGAAGAGACTCAGTTTGTTATAGGTACTCGTCTCAACTTGTTAACACAAACAATGAGTGCGGTGAAATCAGCGGAGCGATCGTTCGAACAATACGAGTCCGGCAGAAAGTTTCGTATGATATCATAACAGGAACTTTGGCTGAAACAAATCAAAACCGAATCAGTGTTTTCAAATCAAACTACAGATAACGCCGGTTGACCTCGATCGGCCGTAAACTAAAACTGACCGCTCAAATCAACTCGTCGAAATTAACCTTAAATAAACTGGCCGCCTCGGTCCAGTTCTGTTCCGCAGCCGTACATTTCCCACGATTAAAATTCCAAATTCCCTTTTTGCCGGCAATTTCCGTGGGAGGTGTGTTGGGCACAATGGGCCTGTCCCTAAATCACGGCGGCTCGGGCCGGGAGGTGCGGGTGCAATTCGGAGCGAGTTACTTAATTCAATCATGATAACTGCGGTCCCCGGCAGGCGCAAGAAATAAATTGACCAATGACCGCTGTTGCGAGCCGCCGGCCGGTCTAGGGCTGCCACGCGCACAATAAATTTGTAAGTAACTGTATAGTTTTATGGAGGTTTCAACATTCTATAGTGAATTTATATCCATGTTTATCTATAATTTTGCGGTGATATCATTTGTATTAGAATTTTGAGTTATTTATTAAAAAATTAAGTTTTGTGTACCTATATATTTAAGAAAACTTCAACATAACATATAACATAAACTCACGCCTATATCCCCGAAGGGGTAGGCAGAAGTGCTAGCACCCACATTTCGCCAGTTTATGTTTAGGTCCCAATAGGTGGCGAGCCTATTGCCATTAACTTGGGCACTTATAAACCTGCGATAAATACACACATAACTTCGAAAAGCATCGAAAAGTCATTGGTGTGTGCCATGGTAAAACCTGGGATCGAACCCGAGACCTCGTCTCAGCAGTCCATTACCCATACCACTAGGCTACCGCGGCTTTCTTCTTCAAATTCAGTATTTTGAATATTTAATAAAGTTTTTGGAAATACTAAACTCTTGGAACTAAATTTATAGATTAGATTAAAAGGAGGAAGGATAACGAGGGCCTCCGGTACTCTCGTCTACCGTATAAGTATAGTATAGTTTATTCATGTTGATATTAAATGAGAGGATAATACTGCCCAGTGAAGCTGGCCTATTGGTGCTTTTTAAAAAGAATAGCTTTACCACTTTGAGAATTCTTAGGTTTTTTTTGGGCATAGCTGTATCAATATACTCATATTTTGAATGAGCTAAAATGGATATTTCCCCCCACATAAGTCATGTAATTTTTTTATGGAGTTGTTCAAATTTAAATTCCTTTTCTAGTTTAGGTTATAAAGTACACATAACACTTACGAACGTCATAAACATCGCTTTTACATTTACATTAACAGCCAGATTAATGTCAATTAGTAATGGTTCCACACAGTTAACGTAGCATATCTGTGAAAATCAATTCTGTACACTAAAGTGCTGAAAACGGAGATTAGTACAGTAGATCGAAGTCATGGGCGCTAGTTTCTATTTGTTAAAATGTTAACGAGGTGAGATTATACAGGCAGAAAGCCTTATACTTTGCATAAATACCACATCATTAATACCCTTCTTACCTCATTACAATATCTATGTGAAAGCTAATCATCAAAACAATTTTTTTTTAAATTATTTCGGTTACATCCATTGTGCTCTGTCTGTGGCAGGCATTTTCATTGTTTGATATGTATGAGAAATAAATGATTACATGCCTATTCAAAGCGAAGTTGTGTTAGTATCGAATGTTGCTGTCTCGGATTGATTTATGATACGTGCTGGTTTTATTTATTTGTGTTTATTCATTGTCTAGCTATTGTTTACCTTACTTGACTGTAATGTTTTTGCCTTGGCTTCAATAAGTTAAGTTTGATTTATCAAAAAAGGTTTGTGTCATAAGGTTTTATAGAGACAACCCTAGCCTAAAAGAAAGGGCTCTAGTACCTGGCAGGGGCTATTGGGGGCGACCTTGCAGCGGCAGATAACAATTGAGAGTCGCTCGCCACCGCAAATTCAATATCCAGAGGTGTCGTCGTATCTATGCCCTCCCTCTTCGCCGCGCTCCTGGCTGCCCCGCAGACACCCTCGCACACCCATGCACCTTGTGTTTAGTGTCCACTAGCCGTCCTCTGTCCACTGTTAAAGGGGATATAACCACTTAACGAGAAGTGAAGTCTGGCTCGAATTGAATTTCCAAACTATCCGCCGTGCACTAAAATATGCAGATAATTTTAGCTAGGTGTATAGACATTTATATATCCTATAAATATGTACCTATTTACAAGATGTATAGTTTTGATAACTAATAGAGTTTATCATTTTAAAAATCGACATGAACTGAATTGGTAGCGGTAAAATCATAAAATCATAGATGTTCCAGTTTGGGCGCCATTAGTAAAAGTTGGCGTTCAACGTGGGACACGAACAAAAAGTGACACCGCCAAAGAAAACAATATCTAAACTTGCTCACGTATCGTGCTCTATCAGTTGATAGTGAGCAATACATTTGTTATGAGACAGGACGATAGAACGGTCGCATATTAAACGACGATTAACCCACCGGCCACTCGGTCTGATTTATGTGAACTATTAAAATCTCCGAAGGCACCGAATTAATTGCACTACTTCAGTGTTGGCTGCTTTATTAATTGGGACCGAGTCGCCTGTTGTTTATGGACGTTTCCCTTTCCTTGGCCAGCCCTTATCGTGACCCGAGCTCGACCAATTTGTCCACTCACGTTTCTGTTCAGTTTCAATGGCTATTAAGGACCCTACCTCCAATACTGAATGCGCTAAACAACTAACTACATGTGTATGGCCTGCTTGGGATCAAGTAGGTACAGAACTTTCTAACTTTAAGTTGTAGTTTGGAATTAAATAAGATTAGTTTGTTGGGCTGAAGTTCAGTATTATAGTGTGCGCGTTGGCATTATATAATTTATATTTCCGTGATTGATAAAGGTTTGACTTTCTCTAGAATATTGTCAACTCATCATCAATTTAGCGTTGTTCCCGGTTGCTGATTTCAACTAATAAAGGTAAACAAGCCTAATATAAAACAGAAAAAAAAACAATTTTCCGAAAGTAGATTTCAATTAGAATTTTCATAACAAGAAGACACTCAAAATTTAGATGTAATCGTATTCAAATCACACGGGGCCGAGAGGGCGAGTAATTTATAACTTGGACAAACGAAAATTATGTGCGTAGGTACCCGTCAAAACTCGGAAGTTTACACATTTGCATTTAAATGCGGGTAGGTTAAAATATCACCTTGCGTGTGGCGCGAGGTACGAACAAATTACGAACAACAATTATCGCGGACGACATTTGAAGTTGCGCGACAAAGTTGTCGCTCCGGGATGTCGCGGTGCGTGTCTGGACAAGGACACGTGTTGCGAATTTATTGCCCTTGTTTATAAATGGCATTTTTTGGTGTTGGAAGTACTGTGAGTGGAAAATTAAAACGTTTGCGACCAGAGTGTTGCCGTCGTTTTGTTGAACGTTGACTGTGAGGCTATTTGGAATTCAGGTAGCATTTAGTTGAAATGTAAGCCAAGCTCGAGATGATGTACAAGTTTTGGGATACCTATGTCTCTGAAATATTTTAAATTCAAATTATCTTATGTTCATTTTAGTCAGAAGACTACCTATTTCGTCTTATATTCTGATTCGAATTCATTTGCTTACATAAATTCAAATCTTATGAATCTATCCTCTTGGATTCTTTAATTCGTGCAATATTATAAGAAAATGCTAATATATTAGCATTTTCTTATAGGCCATTTAAAGGGTAACAGCACAATGTTTGGCTATATACCTGATAGACGGCAATGGGCTCGCCAGTATACATCTGCCATATTGTGCTCTATATGATCAAGTGATAATTATGTTGTGTATGCGTCTTTATGAGGAGTTATCAGTGTTATCATCTGCTGAGACCTTTGCAATATTCTTCGGTAATGTGTTTTCCTCAAAAATTGTATATTAAAGTGGAGTAAATTGAATCAATTGCAAAACCCTTATCGTTACTGTTTTACGAACCTACGTAAAAGAGGTAAGTCTATTGATATTTACAGGGCACTGCTGTGTGGGGTGCTTGGTTGGGGACCTCCACGCGGTGCACCCTGGGCAACGGAGACGGCAGCGCCTCTCTCCTAGGGTGGCAGAGACGCTGCCGCCTACGGCCAACTCCGACCGAGGCGGGGACGGCCCTGTTGAGGGCTGTTCGGAAGCTTTCCACGTGTCCCTCTGATTAGCAGATGGCACAGTGGAGAGCAAGTAAGGGGGCCATCTCGAAACCGGAGATGGCCCAGGGTCAGTCGGGAGCATATCCCTCGGGATATGCTCTATGGGTAACCTTACACCCCGGCGCCTTAAGACCCGAGACGGCGTGCGGTTTTAGTCGGTGCAAGCCCGACATAACCGCCCCCGCTGGGCGGCGGGGGGGTATCCGTAGGGATTTCCGCACGAAAAAAAAAAAAAAATGGGTACTGCTGTGTGTATATTGTCTGATATAAAGTAGTCTTATTCCTTAGTAGCTTAATATCCCACCTACGAAATGAGATAAGGCAGACCTTGTACTCTTCTTCTTAGGGTACCACTTCTCACTCTGTCAACTCTCTAATTCTGCTTATAAACATAAATCAGCCCCGTTGTGTATATACGTAATCAATTTCTCGTTTCCCTGCGCAATTATCCCAATGGCACGGTGCCTCGCTTGACCACGTGCGTACCTACGAGAGGCGGCGGGCGCACACCTGCGGCCAGCCGCACCGCAGCCCCGCTCCGTGAACACTGCGGGCGCATTTATCTTGCGCGTGCAAGAACACGCGGCGCGGGACGGCTCATATATCTAACCTGACCGGGTGAATTCGCTAACTGGCTTTTCATTTAGATAAGTAACTTACTTCGTGCCGTAAATCATACTACTTATAACCGGATTGCTTGTGATAATTTTTTTGTGTTGTATAATTACTGTACATGGTAAGTGGTGGCAAACTAGTGGCCAAGAAGTTGCACTCGTGCGTTCTAGGGGTCGCGAGTTCGAACTCTGACTATTATAGTTTCAACGTGAACCCACCCCTGGCACAAATGATTTAGTGCAATTGGGTGGTTTAACGGGAATACATAGGTACTAGTAATTTGTGCGAGGGATGTGATCTAGTGCGAGGGATATGCTTTATGGGCAACCTTACACCCCGACTTCTGAAGACCCGAGACGGCGTGCGGTTTTAGTCGGTTCAAGCCCTACATAACCTTCCCCGCTGGCCGGCGGGGGGGTATCCGAAGGGATTTCCGCACGCAAAAAAAGGTACTAGTAATTTTGCTTAACGACCTCCGTCCTCCATGAGCGCAGGCCTGGGGGTGGCAGGTGAGGCGGCGTGTCACCTCAGCAGAAGCAGGTCGGGACGGCGGGGCGACTAGCGTCCTCCTCCAATAATGAGACGGGGACACCGTGGTTCCCAAACCCGAGGGGGTCATCTCGAAACCGGAGATGGCCCAGGGTCAGTCGGGGTGCGAGGGATATGCTCTATGGGCAACCTTACACCCCGGCGTCTGAAGACCCGAGACGGCGAGCGGTTCATTTCGGTTCAAGCCCGACATAACCGCCCCTGCTGCCGGGGCATTTCCGCACGAAAAAAAAGAAGGTACTAGTAATTTCAATTACTAGTATTCAGGTTAGTTATCTAGTCAGGATCTTGGAGAAACCAACGGAACTATTGAAATATTACAGAACCTAAAGCAATTTGAGTGCTTTTTATTTGTTACCTATCGAAATCATAATTAGGGATTGTAGTGGTACGTTTCTTATTTGTAAAAAAAAACATTTCGTAGCAATTTAATAGAAACATATGCATATATACTTCTATAAACATCACTTGAAATTTTCATACAATATCTAATCATGGCAACCGATCTATCCCCGCAAAAGGTACGGCACCAATATAAAACGCGTCCCTTAGGTGACATAACGTCCTGAGGCGCGTCATTCTCAAACTAAAAGAAATTTCACACAATCAGCCGTCATAAAACCGAATCCGCCAATTTAGATCATCTTAGCTGTCCATGTGTCCTCGCATTTTGGGCTAAACCAACATAAACTTACACGTTAACCACGCAAATATGATCCTTGTTACATAGGAGTAAGGTGAATAGTGTGGTCGTGCATATATTGGTTTTTGTATCATCGAGGTAGGTAAGTTTCACGATAAGTTTTATTTGCGTCGGGAGGTGAGCCGCTGGACGTCACCATCCGATAGGCGAGGCTCTTATGAGCCTGCAGATAGCCTGGACCAATATACCAGATGCAGTTTACTCACAGGATAAGCTGAGGGAAATGGTAAAGGAAATTTGGTTAAATAACCTCAAGGAAGACGAGGTCAAGCTATTGACAATGTTAAACTTTGTGTTGAGAAATTTTGTGCAAATTTTGGAACTGAAAGCAGAATACATTTAACAAAATATCAAACCTGTATTTTCTTGAAGGGGTAGGCAGTGGTGTTTTAACACTCATAAAGTGAAAGTCCAAGTCGAAAATCGTTTTTTTTCTGAATAGAATATAATATTAAGTATGAATATGTCTGGGTATTTATGTATAATGTATTTATAAAAAGCGGCCTAGTGCGAGTCGGACTCGCCCATGAAGGGTTCCGTAGCAGCAAGTAATATAATAATGATTTAAAAAAAAAAAAATTTGAGTTGATTGAATGAAAGGTAAATTGCGTTTTACGATTTATGACGTATTAAAAAAAAACTACTTACAAGATCTCGTTCAAACCAAGTCACAGGGGGGGGGGGGCACATTTTACTACTTTGGAAGTTTCTCTCGCGCAAACTATTCATTTTAGAGAAAAATTATATTAGAAACCTCAATATCATTTTTGAAGACCTTTACATAGATGCAAAAAAAATATTGAAAAAAAAAGAAAAAAAAAATTTGAGTTTCCGTTCAAAGTATGGGGAGCCCCCAAAATGTATTGTTTTTTAATCTATTTTTGTGCGAAAATTAAGCGGTAACCGCATTAAGCGGTTCACAGAATACATCTCCATCTCATTACCAACAGTTCAACAGCATAGTTATTATAGTTTCGGAAAAAAGTGGCTGTGACATATGGACGGACAGACAGACAGACATAATGAATCTATAAGGGTTCCGTTTTTTGCCATTTGGCAACGGAACCCTAAAGATGTATGTTTAACCGCATTCTAGAACCCCAGTCTAAACAGCGCTGTGCACTGTGTCCCCGAATATTATTCTTACAAATACGTAATATATTTATGAGCCTGTTGACTCATGGTCAATTCATAATGTGGGGTCACATAAAACAATAATTACACACGTATGACGTCAGAGCGCACTGACGAGAACTTGATCCAAGACCCTTGTACCTACGCGCAAGTGTACCTACTGCGGCCGCAACACAATAACAAAACCGAGTCTCTGCGGTTATGCGCGTTTGTAGAAACCTGTAACCTCTGATTATCAGGCGGCCCATTTCGGTGTAAGAAAAACATATTGTTAATCATACAACTGCATTTAATTCGCAATGCTTTTTGGTCTTTTTTTTATATTTAGGACACGTCAATTTGACTTCACCTCGCCTGATGGTAAGCTGAAGGTAAATGGTGACCCTCGATATTTTGTATTGCAACATTTTCTCACATATTAGTTTTCTTTTTTTTTTATATTTAGTACACGTCAATTTGACTTCACCTCGCCTGATGGTAAAGCTGAAGGTAAAGTCTTAGGAAAGAGGGTCACCATTACATACACGTATCATGTTAACAATGGTGGCACTCAGCTTGACGGCCCCATCAGAAGAGGATTGTCGTCGCAGCACCGCGTGACACCCACCGGTCCCACCAGTGCTGCGACCACAATCCCCCTGCCCGTAACTGCAGCGGTTTAAAATTACGTTTCAGCTGGTTTAACGCCCAATCATATTCATTTTAAGCCCATGTTTAAAAGTTTACGAAAGTCAATGGGGGAGGCCTATGTTCAGCAGTGAACTTCCTACGGCTGATATGATGATGATGATGATGATGAAGAATATAAGCGTCGGTAGCTTAGTGGTGAAGGAGTCGAACGATCGAGAGGTACCGGGTTCGAATCCTGGCCATTACACTACCGACGTGAACCCACTCCTAACACAAGCAATTTAGCTTAGCTGGAGGGGTTAGGGGGAATATTAGTAATTTCGTTTACTAATATTCTTTCTAAAAAAAAATACTTCTCATAGTAAACTATATCGGAATATTTACGTTTTCATCCATAATTGCATGTTAAAATTATCGCAATATGTGCTTATTTTTTTAGGGATTTTCTTTAGAAAAGCTCTATTGCTATCGAGTTGTCGACGTCGTCGTTGCCAATTTTCTGTCACGGTTTTGGGTATGAAGGAGATGAGCTATCGAGTTGCTGTTTTCGGTAATAGATTCGTGCTGGGGCACAGATTACTAAATAGTTAGCTAGGGTGAACCATTGCAAGATAAAGAAAAAATCGCAAAAAATAATAATCGCAAAATCGAAAATCCCTTGTATTCGGCTGAGCTCGTCTCAAGAATTCAACTTGTTATCACTTATTAGGTAATTTAAAATAATATGATACAAAATTTATTTCGTGAATATAATAAAATTTCAACGTCTTTTTAGCGCCTGCGCTGCATCGTGCGTGTGCTAATTTCGTGTAGATAATTTGCACATTCGCGCAAAAAAAATCTATACGATTTGCACGACGACATGCGGGCTCGCAAGCGTGACACGCAAGACGCAGCGCGCCAGCGATTACATTCAATAAGAGATCTCTGTAATCTTTTTTGAACATATAGGTACGTAATTATTGTTTATACGGGACTTAATCGCGTTAATAAATATATAATGGTATATATTTACCTCGACGTTAAATCAATATATAGGTACGTGTTTGTAAAATGTTCAAAACAGTGTAGCGTTACCACGTAATACGTGTAATAATTGAGTAAACAAATTTGATCTGTTAATATCAAACAGAGCGCTATTGATACTCTTGCATTATATCGATATCGCACGACGCACGGCGCGGGCGGGGCGCGGGGTCACTCGAGTAAACATGTTTATGTCATTGTAAAGTACAACAATCATAATTTAATCAGTCCGTTATCAAATAACTATATCGTTTATTTCCTCAAGTTTGAATTAATCTACAAACACTACTTTTATAGGTATGTTTTTATTTTTTAACCCGACTGCGGCAGAAGGAGCGTTTTGTTTTTCGAGAGTAAGTATGTATGTATGTATAATTGCTTGGCACGCTCTGCAGTCTGAACGGCTCGATGTATTTTAGCTGGAGAGGTCTCGATAGATTCGTATTTACTGTGAGAGTGCTACTGGGTATATCAATGTGAGTGAGTCGGACTCGCCCATGAAGGGTTCCGTAGCAGTAAGTAAAATTTTTATATCTGAATTGATTGAATGAAAGGTAAATTGCAGTTTACGATTTATGACGTATTAAAAAAAAACTACTAACTAGATCTCGTTCAAACCAATTGTAAAATAAATATATTTTTTTGTTTTACCATATCTTATTTTAGAAGTTACCTAGAAGGGAGGGGGAGGGACGAACATTTTAGGGTAAGTATTTTTTTTATTTTAATAAGTCACGTTTATACGAGTTCACCTCGCCTGGCCTGCTGCCGAGCTGAAGGTGAAGCTTCAAGAATGCAGGCCATCATTATAGATGCCAACTATCGATGGTAAACGGTGATCATCTGTTTGATGGTCTCGATAGATACTTTTTTCATGCTTCGTTTAAAGGACCTTGGATTGTTGAAAGTGGTTTAAATATGTGATAACTAAATAGTTCAGAGTTTTCGACCAAATTGTGAATATTACGTGATTTTTTTGCTTGTTATTTTGTATTGCAACATTTTCTCACATATTAGTTTTTTTTTTTTTATATTTAGTACACGTCAATTTGACTTCACCTCGCCTGATGGTAAGCTGAAGGTAAAGTCTTAGGAAAGAGGGTCACCATTACATACACGTATCATGTTAACAATGGTGGCACTCAGCTTGACGGCCTCATCAGAAGAGGATTGTCGTCGCAGCACCGCGTGACCCCCACTGGTCCCACTAGTGCTGCGACCACAATCCCCCTTTAGTTTCTTTAGTTGCTTTTCGGCAGTCATGGATAGGAGACCATGGACGTGATTTATCGACCGTACTAGGACTTAAGACTGACTGCGCTCTGATTTCCCGGAATGTGGCTTATGCCAGCATTTTTTGTCAATATTCGAGTGGCTCGTAGGTAATAGGCTAAAAGGACTTCTTAATGTCTAATTGATTGGTTCTCATTTATAAATCGAAAATAAAGATTTTTAAGTAGGTATTGCATAACATACTACATGCATCTTTGGTTCGTTCTTATTGTATGTTTCACAATCCAAAAGCAATCGCTCGCTCCATGAGACATCGAACAGAAGTGTTTGCGGTCACCCATATTCAGATAACACGACTTAGGCACTTTCCCTTCGGCCCTCACATATATCACAAGCAGATAATAACCAATACACACAGCCCTTGTAACAATCGCCTGAATCTAAGGGATCTTGTCAAAAGTGATTTATTGCTTAGTTCTACAAACATTTGCGTGTACTCGATGCCGTCTTGCTTGTCGTTGTCTCACAATAATGTCAACAACGTCAATGTGTGGCCATAAACTGTCGCTCTTGCCTCGTTGGGCCAATAGCATAAATTCTCAGCTATTTCTAATGAGTATAGTCTTGAGACAACATTCACTGATTGAATATAACCCGACATTGCCCGAAAGACGTCGAACCTATGCAGTGTGTGATCGCATACTGCAACCCAGAACTTCATTCATTCGGAAGTTTTTTCCCTTTCTGGGTACATATATTTATACATACATAAATAAGTCACGTTTATACGAGTTCACCTCGCCTGGCCTGCTGCCGAGCTGAAGGTGAAGCTTCAAGAATGCAGGCCATCATTATAGATGCTAACTATCGATGGTAAACGGTGATCATCTGTTTGATGGTCTCGATAGATACTTTTATCATGCTTCGTTTAAAGGACCTTGGATTGTTGAAATTGGTTTAAATATGTCATAATTAAATAGTTCATAATTTTCGATGAAATTGTGAATATTTCGTGATTTTTTTGCACGTTATTTTGTATTGCAACATTTTCTCACATATTAGTTTTTTTTTTATATTTAGTACACGTCAATTTGACTTCACCTCGCCTGATGGTAAGCTGAAGGTAAAGTCTTAGGAAAGAGGGTCACCATTACATACACGTATCATGTTAACAATGGTGGCACTCAGCTTGACGGCCTCATCAGAAGAGGATTGTCGTCGCAGCACCGCGTGACCCCCACTGGTCCCACTAGTGCTGCGACCACAATCCCCCTTTAGTTTCTTTAGTTGCTTTTCGGCAGTCATGGATAGGAGACCATGGACGTGATTTATCGACCGTACTAGGACTTAAGACTGACTGCGCTATGATTTCCCGGAATGTGACTTATGCCAGCATTTTTTGACAATATTCGAGTGGCTCGTAGGTAATAGGCTAAAAGGACTTCTTAATGTCTAATTGATTGGTTCTCATTTATAAATCGAAAA
The DNA here is from genome assembly GCA_946251805.1 of Cybosia mesomella. NCBI lineage: Eukaryota > Metazoa > Arthropoda > Insecta > Lepidoptera > Erebidae > Cybosia > Cybosia mesomella. Next base: position 36,390,224 of record OX276396.1, on the reverse strand, counting down.
TAAAGATTTTTAAGTAGGTATTGCATAACATACTACATGCATCTTTGGTTCGTTCTTATTGTATGTTTCACAATCCAAAAGCAATCGCTCGCTCCATGAGACATCGAACAGAAGTGTTTGCGGTCACCCATATTCAGATAACACGACTTAGGCACTTTCCCTTCGGCCCTCACATATATCACAAGCAGATAATAACCAATACACACAGCCCTTGTAACAATCGCCTGAATCTAAGGGATCTTGTCAAAAGTGATTTATTGCTTAGTTCTACAAACATTTGCGTGTACTCGATGCCGTCTTGCTTGTCGTTGTCTCACAATAATGTCAACAACGTCAATGTGTGGCCATAAACTGTCGCTCTTGCCTCGTTGGGCCAATAGCATAAATTCTCAGCTATTTCTAATGAGTATAGTCTTGAGACAACATTCACTGATTGAATATAACCCGACATTGCCCGAAAGACGTCGAACCTATGCAGTGTGTGATCGCATACTGCAACCCAGAACTTCATTCATTCGGAAGTTTTTTCCCTTTCTGGGTACATATATTTATACATACATAAATAAGTCACGTTTATACGAGTTCACCTCGCCTGGCCTGCTGCCGAGCTGAAGGTGAAGCTTCAAGAATGCAGGCCATCATTATAGATGCTAACTATCGATGGTAAACGGTGATCATCTGTTTGATGGTCTCGATAGATACTTTTATCATGCTTCGTTTAAAGGACCTTGGATTGTTGAAATTGGTTTAAATATGTCATAATTAAATAGTTCATAATTTTCGATGAAATTGTGAATATATCGTGATTTTTTTGCACGTTATTTTGTATTGCAACATTTTCTCACATATTAGTTTTTTTTTTTATATTTAGTACACGTCAATTTGACTTCACCTCGCCTGATGGTAAGCTGAAGGTAAAGTCTTAGGAAAGAGGGTCACCATTACATACACGTATCATGTTAACAATGGTGGCACTCAGCTTGACGGCCTCATCAGAAGAGGATTGTCGTCGCAGCACCGCGTGACCCCCACTGGTCCCACTAGTGCTGCGACCACAATCCCCCTTTAGTTTCTTTAGTTGCTTTTCGGCAGTCATGGATAGGAGACCATGGACGTGATTTATCGACCGTACTAGGACTTAAGACTGACTGCGCTATGATTTCCCGGAATGTGACTTATGCCAGCATTTTTTGACAATATTCGAGTGGCTCGTAGGTACACAAACTCATTCTAGGCTAAAAAGACTTCTTAATGTCTAATTGATTGGTACTCATTTATAAATCAAAAATAAAGATTTAAAAGAACCGCAATTTTTAAGTAGGTATTGCATAACATACTACATGCATCTTTGGTTCGTTCTTATTGTATGTTTCACAATCCAAAAGCAATCGCTCGCTCCATGAGACATCGAACAGAAGTGTTTGCGGTCACCCATATTCAGATAACACGACTTAGGCACTTTCCCTTCGGCCCTCACATATATCACAAGCAGATAATAACCAATACACACAGCCCTTGTAACAATCGCCTGAATCTAAGGGATCTTGTCAAAAGTGATTTATTGCTTAGTTCTACAAACATTTGCGTGTACTCGATGCCGTCTTGCTTGTCGTTGTCTCACAATAATGTCAACAACGTCAATGTGTGGCCATAAACTGTCGCTCTTGCCTCGTTGGGCCAATAGCATAAATTCTCAGCTATTTCTAATGAGTATAGTCTTGAGACAACATTCACTGATTGAATATAACCCGACATTGCCCGAAAGACGTCGAACCTATGCAGTGTGTGATCGCATACTGCAACCCAGAACTTCATTCATTCGGAAGTTTTTTCCCTTTCTGGGTCCATTTATTTATCAGAAAATAAATAAAATAATTGAAATACACCCGTTGAGAAAAACAGCAACCAAAAAAATATTATTTGAGTGGTTTAATAAACTATCTTATGACGAAACCGAAAATGTAATGATAATCCCTGAGTAGGATTATTTACTTATAATAAGATTTCACAAATTGACTGTCCTTTCACATACCGAATGAGCCTACTGAGATAAAAAATAAATAACTACCATACAATCTTCTATACAATCTCTCTATCAAATAAGCATACATACTTACGCACGCACACACACACACACACACACACACACACACACACACACACACACACACATACACACACACATACACACATTACACAAAACATGAGCTGGATGTATTTCTTATCATATAATTAACCTATTTTCAATATTCAATTCAATTTAAAAAAAAAAACTGAATTTTCTGTAAGAACTTCAATTAAATGTCAATATTATCATAAATATAAGTATACAAAAAATTTAGTGAGAACAAGGAATCTCATAGGATACAAACAATGAATGTAATATTTTAGATAACTTATTGCAGGGAAATGCGCTGTGTGCTGAAGTACAGGCTTCAAGCCTAGTTCAGCAGCAGATGCTGCTATTAGACAATAAATATTCAATGAATGTAAACTTAATACTTACCTAGTGTTTAAGAAAACGTCTGTAATTATTATTTTTGAGACAATAAATATTATTATTATTATAAGTTTGCATATCGCAAACTTTTTGCGTTTGCGTATTATTGTAGGGTCCTATATCAGATTCCCTGGGTGAGCAAAGTACTATTGGGTGTTTCTGTTCGGAAATCTGTTAAGTAGCAGCACGGAGACGGCAATCGGCTCTAATCCTAACCAAATATATCTCTGCTTAAGCATTTGAGAATATACAAGCGTGACTGCATGAGAATAACAATATAACTCTATAAGAGAAAGTGTACGAATTGCCGAAATGAAATCTTCATAAAAACTTCAATGAGCGACAGCAGTTCATTGACACCTTAATACGCAGTATAAAATATAATATGATTCTTCAAAAACTTATTTTGTCTTTACGGCCAGTTAGATTTGAAGATTACTCCGAGTGGCAATCTGCAAAAAAACCGGTGACAGCGAAATTTTCGAATCTCAGGCTAGCCCCCGGCGAACACATAAAACGCGGGAGTCGAACGGTCGCCGCGAGGTGGTGGAGCACAGAATCTCAATCTTATCTCTACGTACGCGACGGTACGTACGCATACCTACCCACCGACTTAGGACTTGGTGCTATGAATACAAACAGTGTGTTTGGGTATCGACGGAAATGAGTTATAAAAGATTTGCGACTTGATTGCTCGCTGCAATCTAGATGTTTGGAAATTGGCGCGCGTTAAGCTGTGATATGTTGACGTGTGGTGTGGAAGATGCGCCGCGATAGGGGGGCGCCCGGGGCCGGGACCGTCACGGGACATTCTTAGGACGAAGTAGGCGCCCGCTGGGATTAATAGAGGGTTGACGACCGACTCTTTCTGTTGATCGTGCAACGCCCTGACACGGAGACAATATTTTGATCAGATTAGGTATCTGTCGATTCTACAGGTGAGTGATTTCGATTAAATAGATACCCGTAAGCCGTAAGTCTAATAACCATAGTTATTTATGCTAAATGGATCTTAGTCACTTAAAAACACTCGAAGTTTAAAAAAATCCAAAAACTAAAGATATTCGTACGATGTTGTTCAGTAGCTTCAACAGATTTTGATAGGGATCACATACGAGTATAGAAATCCTAAATATCTACAAAATCTGAAATTGTCTCTTTTGCTTTTATGTCACTGATGTGGTTTTAAGCCTGTATGGTGACAGTCGGCCACCGAAGTCTATGGACGCTAGCAACACCAAAGGTGCGACTCACGATTGGCAATTCTGTAAAAACCCTTCGGAACAACCCTTACTACATAAATATGAATAATCGTGAACATTTATTTAGAACTTTTATCACTTGAAAGTCCTTAATTTAATTGCGATATTGAGGAAACGTGGAACAAAAGATTCATAAAGAAACAGTAAGTCGCTTGCCAATAAGGACATTGGCAACTCGGTTGATTGTCAAATATGGAAATGAACGGTGGTAGTAATCGGGAAAGCTGAACAAAAAACTCTCTATAATGAACGAAATAATAATAAATTGGACCTTAGTTGTCAGAAGGGCTCCACAACAGATTATAAAGAAGTTCGATAAGAGTATTCGCGATTCAATCGAGATCTCGGCTCCACTAATCTAATTACGGCCGGGTCCACGTCTCTTTGTGCGGCTCCGATCCGCTCCCCGCCGCCCGCCCTGTTCGTTTGTTTATTTCCTTTGGCTCGCGACCTGATATATACTTTTTTTTTATTTTTCGCGGAGTTTTGCAAGCGCTCAAAGGCGAAGGCGAGTTATGAAATAGTTCAAGCGTTAATTGTAGACGTCCAGTGGCGAATATTAAAGTGGTCGGTGAGCGGCGAGCCTGTACTACTAACTAGTTAACCTCGCAGGGCGCGTGCTTCTTTGAAACGTTCCAGCAAAAATAATATTTAATTTCAGAGTTGTGGCTGCGAAGGCGATGGATATCTCTGCCTGTTGAACGTTCGTTAAGGCTGTTGTTTTTAGGTACTATTTATTTGCAATTCGGCACGTAAACTTCAAGGGAATATTAACGTTGAAATAACATGATAGGATTAGTACTTTCGATACTAAACAGAACCGTATATGGGCACAAGTCTAATATTTGCCATAGTAATGATAATTAAAATAACCTTTTTTTTTATATAAAGCTATGGACTGCGTGAAAGATAATACCTACGGCCGGAAATCGAGTGAATGTTGAAATGACTGCAAGCAGAGATGAATGAAAAAAGCGCACAGGTTGCGACGACCCCAAATAATAATAAGAATAAGGGCAAGAAGATATTGTTGAGTAAACCTACAGGTTAAAGTAGTATATTTGTCTTGCCTTTACACTAAGTTGAATGACACTAATTTTATAACTATACACTTGGTTACAACATTCATAGTCTTATAAGAACGTAAAGTGTATCGAGTCAAGTTAGATCTCGAAACCTCTTTTTGCCATTTACAATTTGATCTATTAAGACAGTGTTATTTATAGTTAATTTGTCATTGTCGTGGAGTTTTTGCATTTACCTTTTAGATTAATGTCTCTTTCAATATAATAATAATAATAACAAATAAAATAGGACAAATTATACAATGCAATCTAGACTCAAACTAAGCAGAGCTTGTCATATGGGTTCTAGAATGCGGATAAACATACTTAAATACTTTTTTTTTAATATATAGGTACATAGTATACATAGAAACACAGCCGAATGCAAATACAAATATTTGCACTGAGCGGGAATCGAACCCGTGACCTTTGACTTAGCAGTCGAACGCACTACCGCTACGCCAACTAGGTCGTCAATATATATGGTCTCTGTCGAATATATTTATACAAATAGAACGACACACTTGAATCTTCGCTAATGTTCGAATATCTTCTTTCAAAAAGCGCTCCAGTTCTCGGCGGTCATTTCATTCATTCAGTTGAAGGTTTGGCTTCGGTTGGCGGATTTTTTCCTAGTGATTGGTAATCGGTGAAGTCATTAGGATCGCTTTGTTTTTTATCGGAGAGGGTAATGGCGCGAGAAATGTCGTTAGAAGCAAACAGCCGTCGGCAGGCAGGTGAAGAGGTCGACGCGACGCTCTCTTGCGCGTGATCGTTGAGGATAGAATCACTGCGGTGGTTTTTATGGGCTGATGCTTTTTTTTTCAATTGAAGATATTGATTTTTCATTTTATTAGAAGTAGATTTTTTTTAAAATAACTTGACGTTTTTGCTAGAGGGTTGTTTTTATATGTTAAAGGAAGAAATGATAATAATTTAGTTTTTTTTAGTTTCGTTTCAAAGTTGCATTTCAAACAAATGATACTCCTCCGAGACCGTTTGACCGATCTCGACCAAATTTGCCACGGTGATCAAGTAGACATTACTGAGTGTCGTAAGGGGTGGTTGCTGAGGGTCGAATGTCCAGATCGGTCTTACCATCGAGGAATACCGAAAAACCAAATCAATGGAAAAAGTCAACCGGTAACGTTGACCTATTGTTGGATAGGCAAATCGCTCGCTACGCTTAAGTTTGGGTTGATTGCGAAGCTGGTAACCGTCCTAATATAAAAATTGGGATTGTGAATCGGTTATATGCATGAATGTTGTGCTGATTTTATACATAGACGTGTTGTTATCCACGATGTTATGACTGTTTCAATACAGTTATGATTTTAGACTAGTACATAATGAAAGTATATTCTTTCGCCTCCGTCGTCATTAAATTACGATGATTATGACCACCAAGTCGATTTGAGATTAGCGCTTACCTATTAAAGCAATTATTTTCAGGAAAATTTTATTCATAAATTATTATTTTCGCCTGACCGAGTCGAACCTATTACAAAGTAAACTTTTAAAAGGTTTTGCAGTAATAAAACAGTGCTGTGCGTAGCGGGCGGCGGCGGGCGATGGCGGGCGAAGGCGGGCGAACTCGGCCGGTGGCGGGTGACGCGGTAACGGCGCGCGGGCCGGCCATTATTTCATTACTTTGGCCAATAAAACGAATTAAAACCTAATTAGACGCCACGATTTTTGAACATTAAAAGAGGGGCGGAATTAATTAGTGAAGGGCAGAGGCAATGATTCCAGTTCGGCGGGTAATTGCCGCTCCACCGTTTCAAATATAAATCAGGCAACGGTACAAGCGAGAAGCGCGGAGAGGAAACCTAAAATTACGATCTGGCCCCCGATCCCTAAATCATAATAAGTCACAAACAAAAACAAAAACAACTAGTCAAGAAATACATAATTTGAAAGTAAATATTTTTTTTAGTCAATACTGTTTATAAATTAATTTCATATATTTAACGCTAGTTACTTTATATTCAAAGTATATTTAACTTACACTAAGAAATAAATTTCAAATATCTTTCGATAACAATTTTTCTTATTAGTATGTCGTATTTCATTCGAGGTGTCTTTTAAACGAGGTAATTTTAAGAAAAATCATATGCAACTTAAATATAAATCTTTTAGTTTTATGACATCAGTTTTGTAGGTACAACAAAAACCTATTCATTCGCTTATAAAATGATAAGAGTTAAGTGTCTACAATTATTTAATTAAATCGCTATCCCTTGTGCTTGGACACACGCGAAGACGTCCAAGAAAAATCTTGGTGTAGCAGTCTTAAGATTCAGTTTGAAGGGTGAAACAGATTTCATTGAATCAACGCGGACGGATGAATAATTCTGTTTGTCCGAGTTCTTCACCGTTTGTTCTCCACCGAGGACCTCGCCTGTTGTTTGCACTGCAGCCAATTGCGGGGAATTACCTCGACTCGTTAGGTTTATTTAACATTATTTTACTTTTTGTTTCAGGACTTTACCACGTTAATTATTTCGGGAACGTCCGAGGTAAGAACCCTGCACACGAGTTTGTTGATTGTTTACGGCCTCTGTGGCGTAGCGGTACTGTATTCGACTGCTACGACAGGGGGAACGGGTTCGATTCCCACTCAGTGCAAATATTTGTATGCATGAATATGTCTATTTGCATTGGTCTGGGTGTTTCTATGTATAATATGTATGTAATTACAAAAAGAAAGGACCTATATAAGTATGTTTATTCGCATTCTGGAATGGCAGGTGAGGCCGCCTGTCACCCCAGCAGAAGCAGGCCGGGACGGCGCGGCGGGACGACCAGCCCCCCCCCCCCAAACCACTGTTAGGTTCATATCTCTGGAAGCGGCTTTGGCCGGGTACTAAGCATATGTATCACTACATGAATATGTATTTATAGCGCAGTACACAACACAACATTAAATAAATATTCTACGACAGTCTACACAGCGCTTTCTAGACTCAGAATGCGGATAAATATACTTATATACTTATTTTTTTTGTAATTACATACATATTATATATAGAAACACCCAGACCAATGCAAATAGACATATTCACTCATACAAATATTTGCACTGAGCGGGAATCGAATCCGCGCCCACTGTCGTAGCAGTCGAATGTACTACTGCTACGCCACAGAGGCCGTCATTTTACATTTTACATAATGAGATATATACACATGTTATATAAAATTAATTGTGGTACACCACAAAGCCGACAGTAGTTTGTTCAGAATCAGCGATGTGATATTTTTTTTTCCCAAAATCAAATTAATTTTTTTGTTGGATCCTGCCACATTATTATAATTTCCCGTAGAAATTGATTTTAAGGGCAATTCCATCTTATCCCGAAGTTGTCGCACAAAGCGACTAAGACTCCATCCAACAGTAAATATAGACGACTTTTAGTTCAGGTTATCAATGAGTTTATTTTCTTCCATGTGGAGCCTGCGGAACTGCAACACCACGCAGTCAAAGCTGACGAGGTCACTGCTGAAACCATTACATCATTCTTTTATTCAGAGTGAGCGATTTAGCTGTTGTATTTTTACAAGCGTATGAGTATCCACTTTACACTCATAATTCTTATATAACATAACTTCACGCCTGTATCCCGAAGAGATAGGCAGAGGTGTATTACACACCCACGATTCGCCAGTTATGTTAAGGTCCCAATGTAAATCGGGGGCGAGCCTATTACCATCTACCGGGCACATTATTAAGCGAGTGATAATTAACATTTATTAATGCACACATAACTACGAAAAGTCAGAGGAGTGTGCCCGGGGCGAGTGGGGATCGAACTCGAGACCACGTATTGCATTAAATCTCGACATGCTCGAAATATTTTTATCTGGAATAGTAGGACACGCAACAACTTCGTAATGTAAGTTCACAAGTTTATTCGCTGAAGTGAAAGTAGTTGCGTTGTTGGGGGCGGGCCATAAAGTACGCGTGCCGGCCTGCCGGCTGCCCAGTGATCGCTCGCTATAAATTCAATAACTTAATAACGATTAACTCAGTTCGCACATTTTCACAAATTAAAACGACTTTCACCAAAGTCCCTCACTTTATAAACACCTTAATTTTCATTACGAACCCGAGTTCGGGCTTAGAGGCCATGTTTTCATTATTTATAGCAATATTATCGAAAGGAAAGTTTTGTTTTTGCAGTTTAATTAAAAGGAAAATATGATATTTATCTGCGATACGTAATTGTGTTCAGTGGTTAAACGTTCACAAGTAAATATTTTAAGCCGGTAAACCACAGATAACATACTTTAATGCATATTTTTCCGTAGAGTTTAATTCGAGGTGATATGTAATTTTATTTTAAAAGGTATTATTTTTCCTTGTTGCATATTACATACATACACATTGTTTATCAGAAGATAACTTTTTTGTTTTAACGAAACTTTTGCCCAAATTCGATAAGATTACTTCATTTTATTAGATAGAGTTCTTGTGACGGGCTTCCAGCTCCACCAATTTTTAATCATCATGATATTTCAATTAAATTTTTAAGCATTTTGTATGCTTACTTTTTTTTCTAAAGATTTAGATCGGAAAAAGAGAACATCTAGGACGGGATATTGTTTTCCCATCATGATATTGTTTTCCATAGTCAGTAAGTAAAATGTTAACTCAATCGAACACTGGGACGTGGATCAAATTCATCTTGTTAGATTTTATTACAGCCACCGGGATGGGTGAAGCTAAATAAAAGCATTGTGAATCATTATATGTATAACTTCACGCCTGTATCCCCAAAGGGGTACACAGATGTGTGTTACACCCACCACGTTTCGTGGGTGAATCACTATAGATACTTTATATAAGTATGTATGATTCAGTAAACTCGGTAATTATTTATAAGTGTTTAAAAACAATTGTATTTGTATTTCTTCAAGGAAATAGGTAGCTAGCTACAAATGTATTATTAGGCAATTTTTACGGTTGTACCTATGACTCAAAGGAGTATTCTTAACCGGGTTCAGATAAACTCACTTGAGTCATATGTAGCTACAGGTGAATCAGTATCAGTCTACTATCCATGGGACATTGAGTCATTCAAATACCTATTATAATGAGCATAAGTTTGCCTATGACCTGCTGGCCTGTGAAAGGAAAATACCGAGAATATACTTTTTTTACCTAACCCTTCTAATATTGTTCACCTACTTATTGGGGTAAATTAAAGTTCATAAAATAATCAGAATGTTAATTTACGAGTTAGTTCATCCAGATTCTTAATTTTGAAAGCTGTACAATAATCCTCCACGTTTGACCTAGGTAAACCATAGGAAGAAATAATTTCCCGTGGTTCACCCAGGTGAACTACGCAGGTGAACCACGGACAATAAAGGATGAAATTTCTTACTTTAAAAATGACGGTATTCCATACAGCCAGCAACAGTACAGCAAATTACGTTAATTAATTATTAATTTAGTGGATGCTTACAACAAAATTGCATCAACGACCAAAACGTCAAGGTTATTGTCCTAGGGGTCGCTTCTGACTCGAGCAGAACCTAAACCAACCAGTCAGACAGGATACGTACTTATCTATTCTAATATTATGAAGAGAGAGGCCGAATTTGTTAATATCTGTGGGGGCATTTTCGGAACCACTGCACTTTATTGAAAATTTCTTACAACATTAGAAAAGTACTCTAACCCCTGGGAGTCCTCTCGCTCGACAGCACGATTGCGGCAATGATGCGGAGCGCGCCCGTGAGAGATTTAGAACTCTCCCGGCCCGCCGAACCCGCAACATGCTCGCCGTTCGTCGCAGGCGACTCAGGCGCCGGAGGTCGCTTAACGACCTCCGTCCTCCATGAGCCCAGGCCTGGGGGTGGCAGGTGAGGCCACCTGTCACCCCAGCAGAAGCAGGCCGGGACGGCGGGGCGACTAGCGCCCCTTCCCTAAAACGGGGCAAGACGGGGACACCATGGTTACCAAACCCGAGGGGGCCATCTCGAAACTGGAGATGGCTCAGGGTCAGTCGGGGTGCAAAGGATATGCTCTATGGGCAACCATACACCCCGGCGTCTGAAGACCCGAGACGGCGTGCGGTTTTAGTCGGTTCAAGCCCGACATCACCATCCCTGCTGGCCGGCGGGGGGTATCCAAAGGGACTTCCGCACGAAACAAAAAAAGGTACATTAACCCTGATGGACATAGGCTGTATACACCCCTGACATCTGAAGAGCCGAAACGGCATGCAGTTTTAGATGGTTCGAGTCCGGAGGGAGAGGGATCGGAGAGGGATATCCGCAGGAAAAAAAAGGCTGTATAATGGCTTGTAAAAAAAATTCACATAAACCAAAACGAAGTGAGAGCGGGTATGCTAGTTGGTATATGTGTAAATGAGCGAGTGGATTAAGAACCAAAGATGTGATGACACAGAAGGCCGGACCTACGGCCATTAAATGTCAAGCAGATCGAAGGTAGATACTGCATACCTTTTTTTTTTTTTTTTTTTATCGTGCGGAAATCCCTTCGGATACCCCCCCGCGTGCCAGCGGGGGCGGTTATGTCGGGCTTGAACCGACTAAAACCGCACGCCGTAAACTATTATTACGATAATTATAACAAAGATAATGCCCCTTTCCAAACACCTACAACAAGCAATATTGCACATCATTACCTACCTTTTATCGCCGTCATTACTGCAAAAACAAATTAACCGTGGACCACGGCGGCATCCGTCCGCCATTTGTATAATGGCGACGTTTCCCGAAGTTTGACAGCCGAGATGAAATGTCGCGCGATTTTTACTAATTAAAGGGGTTGGGCGCACCGCCGCCGGTGACTTCCCGGCGGGAATGATCACTTAATGCTTTTATTGTTATGAACATTTTTATAGCCAATCTTTATAATTACGTTTAATTGGAGAAATTATTTCTGAGCGATTGTTAGGGGGTTGATCTCACTAGTTCCAGTGTCAATTTATACCAGGGAAGCTGAAGGGAGTTTTTTTTGAGCTGAGTGTGAGACGAAGTCGAGCAAAAGGCTTTCTATACTCCACTCGGTGTATTTTGGTTGTGCCGCTACACCTCCTAAACCAATCGACCAATTTTGATACCCGAAACTTGATACCCGAAATGTTTACAAAAAATAAAATTGAAAATCGAACATATCATGGAAGAATAATCACTGTTCATAATTTCAAAATCTGATTTCTCCAAAATGATCGATGTTGAGACCACAATTTTGGCGCCAAAATGTGCAACTTAACTATTGGCTTAAGACAGAAAAAGAAAATTGAAAATCGGTCTAGCAACGGAGGAATAATCATCAATCGATAAAACAATTCAATGGTATTCAATTGAAAAAAAATTGCGCGTGAATTGTAGGTAATTATGTAGTGCTCTCTCAGCTCAACATTGCAACAGCAGGATGCATTGCGTCCCTAGTTGAAGTTAAACATCATTCAGGTGATTTTCACACAAAAATAGAAAAAGAAAACAATAAATATTGGGGGTACTTAGAACTGAAACTCAATTTTTTTTTTCAACAAATCCGTACGTGTGTTTTATCTATAGATACCGCCCCCGCTGGCTGGCGGGGGGCATCCGAAGGGATTTCCGCAAAAAAAAAAGTATTTAAAAATGATATTGAGGTTTCTAATATTATTTTTTCTAAACTGAATAGTTTGCGCCTGAGACACTTCCAAAGTAGTAAAATGTGTCCCTTCCCCTGTGACTTCTAAGATAAGAGAATGATAAAACTAAAAAAAATATATGATGTACATTACCATGTAAACTTCCACCGAAAATTGGTTTGAACGAGATCTAGTAAGTGGTTTTTTTTAATCGTAAATCTCAATTTACCTTTCATTCAATCAACTCAAATATAAAAATTTTACTTGCTGCTACGGAACCCTTCAGGGGCGAGTCCGATTCGCACTTGGCCGGTTTTTTTTACATGCATTGGACTCACACTACATTCAGAGTTTCTTCAGTATTGAGACAACATAACATAACATAACTTCGCGCCTGTATCCCCGAAGGGGTAGGCAGAGGTGTAATATAAACCCACGATTCGCCAGTTATGTTTTCGATCCCAATGTAATAGGGGGCGAGCCTATTGTCATTTACCGGGCACATTACTAAGCGAGCGATAATTAACATTTTTTAATACACACATAACTACGAAAAGTCTGAGGTGTGTGTCCGGGGCGACTGGAGATCGAACTAGAGAATCTCTTGAAGCTTGTCTCACTTGCTACTTAAGGTACAACAATTATACCTATCTGATGGTTTTTGCTGTATTTACTCTAAGGCTGTCTACACACCGAAGTCACCAGCCACCCGGCTTACTCCACCCGTCAAGGGTGCTACTTACTGCAGCAATCTACACACCCAAGGAGGTCGAGGCAGAATCCACCGGCTTTGGTGTATAGACAGCCTAAGTGTTGTCGTTCTTCCTAAAACTTTCATAAGTTGTGCATACCTGTGAAAATTACGCAGCACCTGCATGTTTTTTCTTAACCGTAAGTGCAGTATGGTCGATACCGGTTCATGAATTCCGTTCACAATCAAATTATCAACACTCCCCACAAATTAGTTTTGATATTTAAATTAGTCCTGCGCCGAGCAGTCGGCTGTCGAGAGGTACTTTACATGTCACGATTTTACACAACCTTATTGATGTGAAAGGTATACTTTAACATGTTAACCTTTGTATTACTATGAGTAGAATGATGTCTGAAGATATCAAGTTTTAGATATAATATATCTTAGATAAAATAAACGTAAGAAGGAACTAACTTATCGCAGTTTAATGATTATTCAAAATATTGTCAGGATTGGTTCCATGTTCTGCTTGAAAATTTTCAGTAGACGGCAAAAGCCTTGCTAAAGAATTACAATCTTTAAGGGCACATAATGTCCCATAACCTATTAACCATTCGTCAATAAAATAAGTACAAGAAACGCTATGATCAAAAAGTTCTAGCTAATTCTTTCATACTAAGTCTCACAAAAGAGAGTCGTGTCGTGAGGTTTAAGCAGTCGCACCCGTCCGGCAGGTTCAGTTCAAAGATTGATTCCTCTTTCACTTCCAAGTAACTACAAGTTCTTCTCAACGGCCTCTCCTTCCCACCACTCTTCCCCCCTGCCCGTGCTACAGGCCGTTTGATCGCGTAATTTCACAAGATAAGTCCGTTAATTGCCTTTACAGCCAGGTTGCTCATTCTATTCCAGATTATTGATCTTGAGCAAAGTTTTTGTATGTCTTCAGAGGGGATTGTTAAATGATTTTTGTTTTTAATTGAACAGAGCAAGGAGACGAAAGGCTTCAACTTATCTTGTTATATTGTTTCGAAATTTAAGTGAAGATTAAAGAACTAGCAAAGAGGTTTGAGTAATGTTTGAGTCATAAAAATAATGAGTTTAATAACTACAACAACAAACTCTGTGCTTCTACTGAGAGTTTCCTGAAAGAAAAATATATTAGTACTTTGTCTAACTCAAGAATCGAATTTAAGAACTTACGATTGCGGTGTCCAAGAGACAGGGAGATATTCATGATTTTATGCGAGCACTTAGCGGACCTCATCGTAAGCGGTTTCCACAGTCTAAGAATGCTTTCGACACCAGAGGTATCACTTGCGCGGGGTGCTTGGTTGGGGACCTCCACGCGGTGCACCCTGGGCAACGGAGACGGCAGCGCCTCTCTCCTAGGGTGGGAGAGACGCTGCCGCCTACGGCCAACTCCGACCGAGGCGAGGACGGCTCTGTTAAGGGCTGTTCGGAGGCTTTCCACGTGTCCCTCTGATTGGCAGATGGCACAGTGGAGAGCAAGTAAGGGGGCCATCTCGAAACCGGAGATGGCCCAGGGTCAGTCGGGGTGCGAGGGATATGCGCTATGGGTAACCTTACACCCCGGCGTCTCAAGACCCGAGAAGGCGTGCGGTTTTAGTCGGTGCAAGCCCGACATAACCACCACCTCTGGCCGGCGGGGGGGTATCCGAAGGGATTTCCGCACGGAAAAAATAAAAATAAAAAAAAGGTATCACTTGCGCGAGGAGAGAAGAGTGGGAGTCGAAAAAAGAAGGAATCTACCTAAGCCCTGTGGTACTCTCACAAAGCCTAGGGAATGCAGCATACAGCTTCTTAAAGTCCATATTAAATAACAAGGTGATGTACCACCAGCCGAATTGTTTCATTCGATCTAAGAATAATATGGTTCTGCTACTAAATGTTCGCAAAAATAGGGACAGTAGTTATTTGATATGGAGTAACACACGTTCTATTGGCCCGTCTGGACTATTAGATTAAATTAATCACGAACTGAAGGTTAACCAAAGTATTAAATGCTATGGAGTTGAAGTAAAAACTGTTTAATAGTGTTAATTAAGAGAATTATACGAATATTTTCTCAAAAGAAATGTCTGTTTGAATGGTTGCTTCGGAGAGGTGGAAGGGAGGGAGAGGGAGAGGTTGTAGGTGGCGAGACAAAAGGCAAGTTAACAAGAGTATAAGAATAAGACGCGCACCTCAGACAAAGGGGCTTTGTGTAAAAACTACAAAGTGCAGACGATACCGCGGCGACTGAATATCTGAAACTGATACGATGTTAAGTCCTCCGTTGCTTTCATTCTTTGCGTCTTTAGGGTTCCGAAGCCAAATGGTAAAAAACGGAACCCTTATAGATTCGTCATGTCTGTCTGTCTGTCTGTCCGTCCGTATGTCACAGCCATTTTTTTCCGAAACTATAAGAACTGAAACTTGGTAAGTAGATGTATTCTGTGAACCGCATTAAGATTTTGGGGGTTCCTCATACTTAGACCTGGAACTCAAAATTTAATTTTAATCAAACCCATACGTGTTAGATATATATATATATATCCATAGATAGGTCTTCAAAAATGATATTGAGATTTCTTATATAATTTTTCCATAAATTGAATAGTTGTAACCCCCCCCCCTGTAACTTCTAAAATAAGAGAATGATAAAACAACAAGTTGAATTCCTGAGACGAGCTCAGCCGAATACAAGGGATTTTCAATTTTGCGATATTTTTATTTTTGCGATTTTTTGCGATTTTTTCTTTATCTTGCAATGGTTCACCCCAGCACGAATCTATTACTGAAAACAGTAACTCGATAGCTCATCTCCTTCATACCCAAAACCGTGACAGAAAATTGGCAACGACGACGACAACTCGATAGCAATAGGGCTTTTCTAAAGAAAATCCCAAAAAATGATGTAGGTATATTAAAAACCAAACAACCAACCATGTAAACTTCCACCGAAAATGGTTTGAACGAGTAGTAAGTAGGCTTTTTTTAATAGGTACGTCATAAATCGTATATGTCAATCAATTCAAATATAAAAATTTAAAAAAAACATTATTTTGTTACTTGCTGCTACGGAACCCTTCATGGGCGAGTCCGACTTGCACTTGGCCGCGTTTTTTATCAATTACTGGCAGTGCCGGTGACTTTGCAGGTTTTATTTTAAACTTGTATTCAAAGGTATAGCAAACCTTGGTGACACAAATGCTATGAAAATCTTACTTTCGACACAAATACTAAAATCTTCAGTAATTTCAATGATATAAGTACCTGTATCACTAATTAGCTAGAAAAACAGAATTATAGACCAAATAACGTTCCGGTTCTATGCCAGTCTTTACACACAAAGAGATTAACGAGAACAAATTGCTGTTTTTTATATAAACAGGACCACAGATTTAGAGCGGGATAGATGCACAAGCAGTGTGTCACCAAACTAGTGCAGAGCACAAGCTTTGTACGCCTTTCCGCACTCTAACTTTAGTATACCTATGTTAAACCTTACCTGGCGATATTCAACATGAAAATGTCTACTAGTGGGACGGACTCGATGTGATTAAACCGATTCTATTAATGGTAACCATTATCATTAAATATGACTTCATCGGTAGTGCTCAAAAAATTATACATTCGGTTTTTATACTTATTCCGCCCACGATACACAGAAACTTATGTCTGGGATAAAAAGTTGTTTGTGCTACTCCAGATTATGAATAGTGATATGAATGCGATATGATATAGCGGCGATAGCCCGGTGGCGTACGTAACGGACTGCTGAGACGAGGTCTCGAGTTCGATCCCCAGTCGCCCCGGGCACACACCTCTGACTTTTCGTAGTTATGTGTGCATTAATAAATGTTAATTATCGCTCTCTTAACAATGTGCCCGGTAGATGGCAATAGGCTCGCCTTCTATTACATTGGGACCTTAACATAACTGGTGAATCGTGGGTGTGTAATACACCTCTGCCTACCCCTTCGAGGATACAGGCGTGAAGTTATGATGTTATGTATGATATGAATGTGCCAAATTTCATCCAAATCCGTTGAGCCGTGTAAGTGTGATTGAGTAACAATCATCTATCTATCCAAACTTTCACATTTTATGTTGTTAGTACTCAGATTTAATACATATGCGGTCTCTAGCCGAAGTAGTCTAAATCTGTGGTAAGGCCAGTCCACAAGTCGGCGCTGAGCGGTCCCATTACTCGGCGACCAAATCTTCCATGCTAATGTTGTATAAACTGCGCTAAGCCGGTTATTGTTTAAGATGTTGTTGCATTTACAATTGGGATTATCTCCCCTACTCGCGATTTCTTTTTTAATCAAATTACTTCGCCCACCCTTTCGAAATTATCGGTGGGATATTATAAGCTGCTGCTTTTGTTTATAATGCCTTTGTTTGGCACTAAGCTTTAGGTGACGAAACTGCTTGCTTAATAGGGAGTTGAGATATAGTGGTTTTAGTTAATTAAAATATCGCCTGTCATTCTTTCTGTGCACATGTTTCTGTAGTGTTCGAAAATTGATAGCGTGACAACTTTTTTTTGTTGTATCACGAATGCATTTTTTGGGACTTTTTTTTCAGGCTAGGTGTAAGTAAAAAGCGGCAATAGACCAGTGGTGTACGTAACGGACTGCCGAGACGAGGTCTCGAGTTCGATCCCCAGTCGCCCCGTGCACACACCTCTGACTTTTCGTAGTTATGTGTGTATTCAAAATGTTGATTATCGCTCGCTTAATAATGTGATCGGTAGATGACAATAGGCTCGCCCCCTATTACATTAGGACCTAAACATAATGGGTAAATCGTAGGTGTGTAATACACCTCTACCTACCCCTCCGGGGATACAGGCGTGAAGTTATCTTATGTTAGGTGTAAGTGGTATCACTAAGATCTTCAGGATCCAAGTCAATCTCAGCTGCGAGATACATCTGCTGATTACCGGAAGAGAATCTGGCGCATATTGGGAGGCCCATAAGGTATCCAACAGTAAGAGTTTTTATATGCTATTGGATAAAGAGTACCCAATAAACTACCACAATAGATTATATTACTGATTCTAAACGAACTGCCTTCAACTTTTTGGTGGACTAACAGCGATCATCTTGGACAAAGTCGAATTAATATCAGAGAGTAGATTCAGGAGCACGGTTGTTTTATGATTTGATGATTTGTTTCATCAATTTCAAAGATTATTTAATTAAGATCTAACTAATCCTACGTTCCTCCAGCTCGCCTGGTATTGTGTGCAAATTGAAAAACTTTTCTCGTTTTCAACTAATTATATCGAGAGGAAGACGAAAATCTTTTGCTAATATTTATTGAGAGCTCGCGATTGTCGCCATGCGATATGAAGATTATTCGACGGCCAGCATCTAAGTTTTAAACCTTCGGAAGTCTCTCTCATGCAAATGTTGAATATAATTTGCCAGAGCAGGAGGCGGATGTCTTGGTGGGTAGGTAACTGACTGTGAACGTTAGCTAGGTGGTTGTTTTTATTTAATTAATTTTATTATTTTTCTCCGCGCCCGCCTTGTCTTTATTGGCAGAATGTCTTGCTTAATTAGTCGTTTTATTATTATATAATATCGGAAGGGTTGAGCTTGAGGTGTGTCCGCCAGATGGCGCCGCTCGTTACGGCGAGGTGCTCGCTGCTTGATTTTTTGTTTATTCTTAGGGTAAGATTTACCCCTTCAATATTGAAATGTTGGAATTTATTTTCTTTAATTAATTTTTTAATTGTGCAAGTTCGTCTGTGCCTGAAACTCATTATGGATACGATTTATTGAAGGGCCGCAGTCTGATACCACACTGATACCTCCATAATTCCTGTTAAATTCGAAGTCGCCCGTCTGGTACGAAGATATGCAGTGTGCTTAATGTTGAGTTCCTGCAGGTGTATGGCGTGCGGTTTTAGTTGGTTCAAGCCCGACATAACCGCCCCCGCTGTCCGGCGAAGGGAATAACACACGAAAAAAAGAGGGTACCTACACTAGACAGTACTATCTAAGCCCAAACTAAACATAACTTGTAATATGGGTTCTAGAATATGGATAAACATATAGAAACATTTGTTGTCAAATTCTTCTTTTCTCCTTTATGAGTTTTTGGTCAACTGGACCCGCTCGAAATGACTCACGGGATCACTTAACCGAAACGACGAAAGATTTTTTCTCTTAATTCCTAAAGGTTTGGCCGCTTGCATTTTGATCAGAACTATCCAGACCACTACAATCACACATACCTATAGGTACATACACAGAGTCATAGACATATAGGTACCGGGGTTGGCAATGCGTTTGTGATTCTCATGTTGCAAGCATTTAACCGTTTACCATCTGGAGGGCCGTGTTTTCCTTCTTTCACAGAGACCGATATTCTTAGCAATCCAGGTATTCTTCGTGCGGGTGCCGTGTCCATCGCGTTGCTGAGTTGGGAACTCGGGACAGTGCCTGGGACTTGCGACCCAAGTGTAGGTTTAGTTTTTGCAAGTGGTGTCATGATGTAGGACTTGTCCTTAACGCGAATAAAACTAAATTACTACATATCAGATCACCATACTTGAAGCCTTCACCAGTCAGCAGACATATAATAGCTCACGAACACGCATGCCTACATAACTTCTATAGTGGCGGACTTACAAGACTCACTTAAATAATAAATATAGTTTGCAATTAAAAATATTAAAGACAATAACATCTTCACAGGTTAAATTACAATACAGTAACGATGATCAGGGTCTTTTTAAACACTGTACAGTTTTACCTATTCATCTAAAAATAAAATTTAGTTTGTTAAAAGCAAACTATTTTAACTATAATTTGGGTGATAAAGTGGAACACCTGTATGTACACGCGCAGTATCACAGAACCGGTTACAAACGGCTCGCGCTGTTAACGTTTTCGGTGAAAGAACAACGCGATACATAATACCGCGTTTAATTAACAAACTACCGCCAGATATGAAGGAACGCCTAAATGAAAAAAGTCCGTTCCCGCAGGGGGAACGCACAGGTAGATTTCGTGAAGCAATTAATATTATTTTATATAGAGAACTGCGGACTTTAAACAATATTTCGTGAAGTTAACATGTTAAATTTTTTTTTCTCGAAAACGGTAACTTTTAGCGAAAAACTTTTCAGACATTTATTTTAGACTTAAAAATGGTCTATCGATTAAAAACGTTTCCGACGCCAAGAATGTTCACCGGTTAGAAGTTATGATTTTTTTCCTGAAAAATTTTGGTTTTTCCCCCCTCCACTTTTAGTTTAAGTTTTAATCTTATAGGTTTATAATTAAAAGTTGTTGGTATTCATGTATACTATGGGATAAAATTAGAACGGTTCGAATATCTTTCATGGAACGTGAAATTTTGAGGAAAAACTGATTTAACAAAAAGTGAGGCCCTACCGTCCCCTTTGGCCGGATTCCACCCGTTCACGAACTTAAACTAAGTTTACACCCAAGCAATTTTTGACCGCAGTTTGAAAGCGATCGGGGCAAAAATGCGACCGTGAGAGTGCCGCAAATTTTGGGAAGTGGAACCATACATACATATATATATATATATATATATCCAGTGGTCATTTCGGACTCAGGGGGTCATAACTAGACCTCCTATGAAGAATTTTTTTTTTAAATTCGACAGTAGTCAAAAAACCAATAGGTAGATCGATTTCATCGAAATCTACCTTTTTTTTTTTTTTTTTTTTTCGTGCGGAAATCCCTTCGGATACCCCCCCGCGTGCCAGCGGGGGCGGTTATGTCAGGCTTGAACCGACTAAAACCGCACGCCGTCTCGGGTCTACAGACGCCGGGGTGTAAGGTTGCCCATAGAGCATATCCCTCGCACCCCGACTGACCCTGGGCCATCTCCGGTTTCGAGATGGCCCCCTCGGGTTTGGGAACCACGGTGTCCCCGTCTTGCCCCGGTTTGGGGGAGGGGCGCTAGTCGCCCCACCGTCCCGGCCTGCTTCTGCTGGGGTGACAGGTGGCCTCACCCGCCACCCCCAGGCCTGCGCTCATGGAGGACGGAGGTCGTTAAGCGACCTCCGGCGCCTGAGTTGCCTGCGACGCGCGGCGAGCAAGTTGCGGGCTCGGCGGACCGGGAGAGTTCTAAGTCTCTCCCGGGCGCGCTCCGCCACCTCCTTCGCGAGCATTACATGCTCGCAGAAGGAGGCGGCGGCGGCCCACGCGCTCGCGCTCCGCACCATTGCCGCAATCATGCTGCCGAGCGAGAGGACTCCCACCCCGATGGCTGCCACGAGGTCACACCTCGGCGCCTCCCACGCCGGGCAGTCCGCCAGCGTGTGCAGCCCTGAGTCCTCGCTCGCGTCGCAGTGATGACACTCAGGCGTTGGCTCCTTCCTGATCCGATGCAGTCATCGAAATCTACCTAAAAATATCAAACATAATTTGAAGAGGTTCTTTTTGGAAAACATGTCATGTCATGTAATTTAAGTAACCCCTTCTCCTTTCTTTGCTTGACTCGGAGTAGGTGCACTTCACCATTCTAAAAAAAAGAAAAAAAAGAAGGGGCCCTGACGAAACCCCATCATCCTCCGGATTTTTTTTGTGCTTTTCATACGTGTCGATTAAGGAGAGTCCAATCTGGGGCAGTATCTAGGATTGAATAAGGTTTGTTCCTGGATGTTATGCATGAACCTTCAGACACAAAGTCAACAAAGACGTCTGTTAGTAGTCAATCCTTTTTGGGCTCTAGCTGCTGCCAGACTCATTGCTTCACGTATGATGATAAGCACCTTATCGTGGCGGCGTGAGTATTGGCCTCTATCGAGAAGCACCCTATATCCTACTAATATGTGTCTAGCCGTCCCTATTGCCTCACCACAAGTATAACATTGTTTTTCTGTGGCCTTCCCCCACCTTACTAGATTACTCTGGTCCGGGAGGGTCATCTGAAAGGCGTTAAAATAGAATTTTAACAGGGCCGGCGACCAGTCATAGATCAAGGTGCGCCACTTTAAGGCCATCGGTATGCAGAATTCTCCCATTGTCAACCATTCATTTTAGATTTCCAAATTCATCGCGTGCACTCGATATTTATCATTTTCGTCTTGTTTCAGATAGGACTTAAGTATATCCTGGTCCCTTTCTGGCTCTCGTACTCCCAACCCCACTCTGTTCGACTGGGCCCCCTATCATAAATGGTTTATGGAATAGGAGCCTAGATTCAAGCTCAGACGCGTTATTATCTTTCGGGAGTGCCCTGACTGTGTCATCTTGGGATTTATCTAAGATGTGGGCTTTGGTAACTCTAAGATGTTTATAGAGCTCCGATGGTTTCTTAAGTTTCATCCCAAAATTATTTTGATCCCTAAATAGAGCAGAGGAATCAGCAGAGGGCGCTAGTCCAAGCCACGATTTTGGTGATTTTATGAAAGTTGCATCTATTTTCGCCAGTAAGGTTTTACCGAATTCATACACCAGAAAAGGCCAAGTCAGACGTGATGTTAAGTAGTTGTCATATATCCAAGCTTTTTTGATATTGTTCAGTGGTAGCTGATCTATCTTATTTAGGTCATTTATAAACGTATCGACAACTTCATCTAAGGATGCTGTGCGTCCTTTATAGTATATAATATATATCTTTCTCCCAATAAATTTAAATGGCACCGATTCAGCGACTATGGAAACTGGTTTACCCCCAATGAAGAGTCCCGGGTCGTAGGAGGTAAATTTGGTGTCCCGTCTACCCAGACACAGACAGTGGCACTTACTGGGCTTCGTCCTCAGTCCATTTGTCCACGAACAGAACTCATCGACTTCCTTTAATAGCTTAATAGTTCCTTTTTTTTTTTTTTTTTTTTTTATCGTGCGGAAATCCCTTCGGATACCCCCCCGCCGGCCAGCGGGGGCGGTTATGTCGGGCTTGCACCGATTAAAACCGCACGCCGTCTCGGGTCTTCAGACGCCGGGGTGTAAGGTTACCCATAGAGCATATCCCTCGCACCCCGGCTGACCCTGGGCCATCTCACCACTAACAGCATCGCTCATCCTGTCTCCTCTGAAAGCAGAGGAGTACGGAGAGCGATGTGTTCCCGCCACGTTGGGTATTGGCCGACGATCAATGCCAACCCTATGAAGGGGTGAAGGGGAAGCCATTGACCGCCGCCCAGGGTGTGTGTGGTTGTGCAGTACAGCGCCATTGCTTACGTGTTCGAGTCCCGGTTAGAATATGAATGAATTTCTTATGCTTTAGTCTGTGTTTCCGTTTATGATAAGAATGATATATCCGTATTTAGAACTCAAAATAAATATTTTGCCAGATTTAGGTCTAGATTAAAAATACCAAACGAGGAAAAAGCCACTTCGATAACAACCTTATCAGTAATGTATAGTGTAATAGTAATAATAATAATTTTTGATGATATATGATACCGATCCCGCCGGCCAGCGGTTATGTCGGGCTTGAACCAACTAAAACCGCAGGCCGTCTCGGGTCTTCTGACTAGTTCTGACGCCAGAGTGAAGGCATTTCCCTCGCACCCCGACTTATCAGTCTTAGTAGGTACCTTTTTTTTTTTTCGTGCGGAAATCCCTTCGGAGACCCCCTCGCCAGCCAGCGGGAGCGGTTATGTCGGGTTCCACTATAGTTATTATTATTTAACTAGCTTTTGCCCGCCACTTCGTCCGCATTAAATTCTGAATAGTTCAAAGTATGTTTACTTCTGCAGTTTTTAACCCAACATGTATTAGGTTACCTATTTCAACGTTATATTTTCAATCATCACTTATCATGAGGTAATAGATGTTTACGTGTAACATCGAAATAAATGCTACCCGGTTCTCTAATATAATAGCGTGATGATATGTATTGTCAACGGTTGAGCTTCTAATCAACTATCTTTTACACGTAGGTAACTCTGTAGTCTCGAGATTTTATTTTTTACTGCTCATCACCTTTCAGCGGTAGCGTGATGATTCATATTCCAAAGTTGACCATGTCCTCCATGTTTTCCTTCAGTCGTTGGAATGAACTATGTTTAGTGTGGATCTAAATGTCGCTGTGTTAGGTTTTAGGTCACGAAAAAAACAAATGAAAAGGTAGGTACCTACGTCGTGGGGTGTGTGTTGGGTAACCTCCTCGAGTGTCGCTCCGATTCCGATCCCGCTGGAGTCCGGGGGGAACGGAATCGGAGCGGCCGGTACACCCTGGGCGGCGGTCAATGGCTTCCCCTTCACCCCTTCATGGGGTTGGCATTGATCGTCGGCCAATACCCAACGTGGCGGGAACACATCGCTCTCCGTACTCCTCTGCTTTCAGAGGAGACAGGATGAGCGATGCTGTTAGTGGTGAGATGGCCCAGGGTCAGCCGGGGTGCGAGGGATATGCTCTATGGGTAACCTTACACCCCGGCGTCTGAAGACCCGAGACGGCGTGCGGTTTTAGTCGGTGCAAGCCCGACATAACCGCCCCCGCTGGCCGGCGGGGGGTATCCGAAGGGATTTCCGCACGATAAAAAAAAAAAAAAAAAAAAAGGTACCTACGTCGTAGAATCCTACTAATATTAGGTATAAAATGCGAAAGTTTGTGAGTATGGATGTATGGATGTTTGTTACTCTGTCACCCAAAAACGGCTGAACGGATCTGGCTGAATTTGATACAGGGATAGATTTTAGTCTGAAATAACACATAGGATCAAGTGTTTTACAGAACTACACGCGGGCGAAGCCGTGGGTAAAACTAGTATTATTATAAAGTAGCTGTTGCCCACGGCTCTACTCACGTGACTCATCCTGTTCCCGTGACTCAAGGGAACCTTTTCCCGGGATACAAAGAGACCGATCGAGACCATAAACTATCTCATTGCCAAATTTCATACAGATCCGTTCAGCTGTTGTTGCGAGAAACAGTAACAAACACCCATATATCCATGCAAAATTCCGCGTTTATAATATTAATAGGATTATTTTAATTACAAGCGAGTAAACTCGAGTGAACACTCGGAACTCATCACAGGATGGCTGCCTACCTTCCTCGCGCTGCTGCCCCCGGCGGGTCGCGATACAGCCGCGGTTCCTCCACGCCATTAAGGTAATTAGGTGTAGACGTAATCCAATTTGCGCTGTTTATGAAACTTGTTTGTTCCACGGTCGCCTAATTAGGGAGAGTGCCTACTAGGCGCCTACGACTACTCCCCTGATTATGGCACGGCACTGGACGTACATGCGAGCTTTGTTTATTTCCTATTTCGCTAAGTTCCGGATTTGTTTGTCACTTTTATAAACTTAGATATTGCCTGAGTGCTTCGGTGGCGCTGCAACAGGGTTTTGTGCTTGAGAAAAAGGGTTCAATTCGCAGGACAGGTAAAAGTTTTATTGTTTTTTTTTGGTAGTATTGTTTTAGAAACTAAAATAATCATGTTTTTGCCTTGAAGTTAAGGATTGTACCAAAGATGTTCAGTAAATCAAAATTAAAGAAAAATCGAACCATGCTGGATTACAGTACCCGGTAGGCACCTACTGCAATCCTTCAAAAACTTCCAACAATACAAAGGTATAATAATATCATCATCATCATCATCATCAACCTATGCTAGTCCACTGCTGGACATAGGTCTCCCCTAATGAGCGCCATAGCGCCCTGTCTTCAGCTTGCCGCATCCAGCATCTGCTCGCAGTCATAAAACTCTAAAATCAAAATTCGTTTACTTCAGAAAGTAACACTTATGAACATCAAAACTGTATTTACTATGACAACATTCCCGCACAACACATCCCATCACTAGCACATACACACACACACACACACCTCCACTCCGCTATTTACCTGTACATATGTAGCTACCTGTGCGCACCTGCGCGCGGTGGTCACCTGTTGTGCAGGTGGGGAGGGCGTGGCGCGCAGGTGCCGCCCCGCGCCGCCCACCCGCGGCACCTTTACCTGTAGGCACCCGCGTACTGCCGCGCGTAGCACCTGTGTGCGTACCTTATGTACCCACGAGTACATAGTGCGTAGGTACCTGACATTTACTTGCACTGTACAGGGAGTTTCAACTCGCGTACGCAACATTTTCTTGTATTTATTTGAATTTTGTTTATGTAGCTCAAACAATTATAGCTGAGGTTGAATTTCACATAACATAACTTCACGCCTGTATCCCCGAAGGGGTAGGCAGAGGTGTATTGCACACCCACGATTCACCAGTTATGTTTTAGGTCCCAATGTAATAGGGGGCGAGCCAATTGCCATCTACCGGGCACATTACTAAGCGAGCGATAATCAACATTTTTGATGTTAAATTTCACGCATGAATATAAAAGGATAGAATTAAAATTGCGTAAGTACATTTTATTCAGTAAATTTCATTGGGTAAATGCTGAAACACAGTTTGGTTTAAAGAATTTTGAGTGGTAAAATTCAGCACAATTTAAAATTTAATGAAACTATTTTTTATGTATTCTGTGGTGATTTATTTTATATTATCATTTTTTCATTTACTTTGTTCATACTTTCGTGTGTATAAATTTAAGAGAATGAACAATATGTAACACTACATAAATTGCGATCTGGTAAAAATACTTCGGTACCTACTTTTATTTTAATTTTTACACCTATTCAGGAAAACGTTCGTAAGTTTTTTTGGTAGGATTGTTTTTTCTGAGGTTTCACGGTAAATTTTAGTGAAGAAGTTACGAGGTAGAGTTAGAGAACGGAACTTTTTAATATATAATAGCGAATCTTCGAGGATTGCTGTTTACACCATTTCGTAACATAACATTAGGTGTAGGGGTAGCTCTGTAGGGATACGGCAATCAAATCAAATTCTTCCTCACACATTGCAACCGATAACAGTGCACATAGTACATGAAGAAGATAGGAAAGAAACTTGTTGTGGTTTTGCCAAGCGACTACAATATGGGGTTCTTCAAGAAGGGCATTAGAAGGTTTTAACAGGGTCGGCAGCGCGAGTGTGCGCCCCTGGTTTTGCACACTTCCATAGACCACGGTAACCGCTTCCTATCAGGTGGGTCGTGTGCTTATCTTCCATCTAAGAGGTATAAAAAAAGTACTGTACATTCAGAATTTCAACTTTTGTCAAAACCTAAGTAGGTACTGAAGTTCACCGAGGGGGCCATTTCGAAACTGGGGATGGCCCAGGGTCAGTCGGGGTGCGAGGGATATGCTCTATGGGCAACCTTACACCCCGGCGTCTGCAGACCCGAGCCGGCGTGCGGTTTTAGTCGGTTCAAGCCCGACATAACCGCCCCCGCTGGCTGGCGGGGGGGTATCCGAAGGGATTTCCGCACGAAAAAAAAAATACAGTTTTGAGCGGGATCGGCGTTCACATGAAGAATTGTTACCACAGTATATAAAATAACGTTTGACCTAACCCTGCACTTCCCTGGGCCTGTTCTCCAAGACACATGCACAATATCTATACACAAACACATTTGTCTCGCACTCAACCCTGCGCCCGCACGGCCAGTGTCACCTTGGTATCGCATAAATTTTTTGCGCACTTAACCGTGCGGCGGCGGGCGCTCGACACGGAAAAGGAGGTGCCGTCTTAGGCACGCGCCGTTGACGGGTTGACCTCTGCTCTGCCCTGTGGTTACTCGGCCTGCTCTCAGTTTGGTACAAAGTGATTGTAGTCACTGCTAAATACTATCTTCACCTGTATCATATATCACACATATGTATATAGAACCGGGTACTGCCTAGAACGATATTGTGAATAATGTAAAATTGCTTTAATGGGATACCGGTTACGAGTTCAATTGCCGTTGATGAGGTTCCATACGCGATTTGTGCTAAGTTTTATTGAATTTAACAAAAATACATATATTTTTGAACATGTCTTTGTTTTAGATGTTTGTAGTGTTTTTTTAAGTAATTTTATTGAGAAATATGAAGAAATATTATTTGAATGAAGACAATAATGATGTACCATAATACCTATTCTGTTAAACCCTGCTGGATGGTAAGAAGCTGGGGTGACGTCCAGACGATACGGGCCACCATGCCAGATGCTGATGATCCTAATATATAATATATTATAAAACAAATAGTGCTAATTTTACATGTATTTTTGACACATTTTGCCTTAATTTATTATTAAAATAATTATCTTTATACCGTGCAGTCTCAATGTAGGTATATATGCCGGTAACTACGATAATTGAAATAATAATAGGAAAAATAAGTGTTATTTTAAACGTTATAATTACTGCTAAACGGTATCGGTCAAACTGTTTATTTCAATCATTATTGTTAATAATGTAGGTGTAATATTTTAATTAAAATAGGTAATAAAATCATTTGATTTTTTAACAAGTAAAATTAATAATCTATCTATAGGAATAAAAACGAAATGTTGTTCGTAGGTAAGCGCGTCACTTGAAATCGGCTGGACAGATTTGGTTATTGTGTATTCTTAAGTGTTCGTTATAGTCCGTATTATGTTTAACTATAGGTATAGAAAGAAAAAATGGATAAGTATCACGTACCTACAGTTAAACTTTGAACGTCACGTAAAATATAACTAGCATCACCACAATCCTCCTGCCATTACCTACCCCATATTTATTTGGGGTCGGTGCAACATGTGTGCTTTGCCATTCATCCCTGCTTGCAATCATCTCAACATTCACTCCCTTTCTAACCATATCCTATTTCACACAGTCCATTCATCTCCTCTTAGTCCTCTCTCCTTGTAACCGTCCACTTCCATACTTAATGCCTTCCTTACGATATTATACCCGAGCCTATCTTAATAGCAAAATACAGGCGTATGTACAACAAAAATGCCGAAGCAGTAACACACCTTCGGTGTTTCGGTTTGTGTCGCTCGCACTTTTTCGACACAACACGAAAACGATTCGACTTCGGACCGTGTCCCAGCACTACTTAGCATAATTTACACATACACTTTTTGTTTGGAAGCCGCCGCAGTCCCGCACAATCGTATGGGGCTTGCATAAATAGGTACATTTGAATTGTGGCCCGAAGATCGAGAGATCACGGCTGGTGAGATAAAACGCAAGCCACATTTGGGCAACAGAGGATTTTTCGGTCTCTTTTTGTATACTTACTAATTTGGAAACAGAAAGATACATGTAGATAGATCGGGCAGTAAAGGGTTGTAGGGGTATGCTGCTGCTTTGGGATTATTTGTTCTATAATATATAACAAAACAGAAATTATTGTCTTATAACCTACACGACGGCCGGGATAGAAGTTTATTAGGAATAATAATAAATAAATGAATATTGAAGGACATTCTACAAGTAGCTTGTATTATGGGTTCTAGAATGCGGATGAACATACATCGATGCCCTTTTTTTAAATATAATACCTACATATTATACCTACATAGAAACACACATATCAATAAAAATAGACATATTTAATGCATACAAATATTTGCATTGAGCGGGTATCGAACATCATGTATGTGAGTTTTTGACCATACCTTTTAAATTGAGTAAAATAATTAGTATAATCGCAGTACATATGGCTACATTTTATAAATTTAATTTTTTGTACTCCTTAGTTCGTTTTATGGCAGAGTACTATCGCACCAGAATACTGTGTTTGTGTTTTAAATTTTATAGGATCATTGTAGTCATTTTTTTTAAAGAAATTCTTTATTAAGCTCCAATTATTTGCAATAATAGTAATAATAAAGCGTCTTTATTCCATATTGCTAAGATACATTTCAAATGTTAATAAAAAATATAGTTGCTTAAGGTTAGTTTAATTTTCATCAGTTTTCACTGTGTGAAATATGGATCCGTTTTTGAGTATAGGCCTCCTCCAGCCTTTCCATGACTCCCTGTCCTTGCCCACCTTTATCCAGTCACTTCCCATTGTCTTTACTATATAATCAGCCCCCCGTTTTATAAGTCTACCAACCTCCCTTTTACCATCTGGTCCTTTCCACCGTGTAGTTTCTATAGTCCACCTTTTGTCCATATAACGTGAAATGTGTCCAGCCCATTTCCATTTCGGCGTTATTTCAACTTATGTGTTTCGTCTGATGGTTGAAGAGTCAGAAAAGTGAAGAGCAAAACCATCAGACTTATTTACAATACGAGAGCTAAACTTAAACACGCATCACATCCCACCTGATCACACATCGACGTGAACAAACTGACGTCACCCGGCTACAGGCGCGGGGAGACCGGGGGGGGGGGTACACAAACATGATGGCATTGTGTCACCAAATCGACGTGTAATAGTCTAACTGTTTGTTGAACACGCGGCTCTGATGAGTGCTCGTTCGTTCGTGAGCGTCTAATTCCGGGTACACACCAACAGGCGAAAGCGTGTAGACAAACGAATGGTCGATCGACACGTCCGCCGGCAACCCTGGGGTTATCCTTTCGAGGGCTTACCCGGGGTGCCCGGCAACGGAAACTTGGGGAGGACACCGTGCGGTTTTAGTCGAGACACGACATAACCGCCCCCGCTGGCCAGCGGGGGGGTATCCGAAGGGATTTCCGCACGTAAAAAAAAAAAAATGGTCGGTCGATACCATATGTTCGCTCGAGTTTGGTACATATCGACCGCTTTCATCGGAACATCGTCGAGCCGGGTCACACTAACTGGGCGACAGTGTTATCCAGCGTGCTGTTACGATGAAGTATCCCTTTAGCGTCTTTTAGCCATTACGTCCGTTGCTCAGCATCATGCTGTGTTTCATTTGTACCTTATATTTTTATACATCTGGGAAAATATACACAGCTCGGAAAAGCCGTCTGCACACCTCAACATTCTTAAATAAACTGCTGCGTGTCAAACCCTGCGCCAAAAGAGTGAACCGCTGTAACATCCATCGCTAGCCCACCAGAAAGGTGGCGTGCGGGCTCCATCTGCACACTACACACGGACTTCACATGTTCCGTTTGACTGCAGCCACACTCAAGCCATCGATCACTAACGTTTACTTGGTGTAAGAATATCTGGAAGAAGCCGAATGTGAACGAAAGGGTTGTTAACGTACACTGGTGACATTTATAATGATACGTATGCGTTCGTTCATATAGATGCAAGCGTAAGCGTGCCTTCAGCGGTTGGTGTGTACCCAGCATTAACATGTAGCTGGTTAATGTAAGTAAACAGTAAGGGTTGAGAAATGTTGCTGTTGATGTGTACAAGATATGCAGTGAATTAGTGAGCTGAGGTGGATGGCACATTATAAAGGAATGAATTTAAAGGGTTCGTTGGGCTTCTTAGAGCTTATGCTTGAGTGCGATTGTGAGGTCTCAAGTTCGATTCGCGGATATGGTAAAGTATTAACTTTTTAGGGTTCCGTTGGCAAATGGTATAAAACGGAACCCTTATAGATTCGTCATGTCTGTCTGTCTGTCCGTCCGTATGTCACAGCTACTTTTTCCGAAACTATAAGAACTATGCTGTTGAAACTTGGTAAGTAGATGTATTCTGTAAACCGCATTAAGATTTTCACACAAGAATAGAAAAAAAAACAATAAATTTTGGGGGCTCCCCATATTTAGACGTCAAAAAGATGTAATTACGGTGCACTATTTTGAAAAATAAAGACTTTGACTTTGACTTTAGAACTGAAACTCAATTTTTTTTTCATCTAACCCATACGTGTGAGTATAGGTCTTCAAAAGGATATTCAGGTTTTAATATAATTTTTCTCTAAACTGAATAGTTTGCGCGAGAGATACTTACAAAGTGGTAAAATGTGCCCCCCCCCCCTCCCCTGTAACTTCTAAAATAAGAGAATGATAAATCTAAAAAAAATATATGATGTACATTACCATGAAAACTTCCACCGAAAATTGGTTTGAACAAGATCTCGTAAGTAGTTTTTTTGTAATACGTCATAAATCGTAAACCACAATTTACCTTTCATTCAATCAACTCAAATATAAAACTTTTTGTGACGATAAAGAATTATCGTGCCACAACTAAAAAAAAAACTAAAATAAAAATAAAAAACTAAAATGTACTTTATTTTTAAAAAAGCGTGAGGTGCTTTTTAAGCTATTATCAAAATGATAATCTTGTCAATAAAATATTTTATCTATTGACTCATGCACCCCACGCTTTTTTTAAATAAAATATTTTTTTTTTATTTACACTATTATTAATTTATATTAAATGAAATTTTTAACACTATTCTTAATTTAAATTTATAAAAACTTATTTTCTAGTTTTTTAGTTCGGGTTTCTATAAAAAGTGTGTTTTTTAGTTTTTTTAACTATTATTTATTTTCTACTTTTTGGTTTCTAAACATTCTCTTTGGTGTTCGAAAATTTGTTAATATTAGATAAATCGGCTAAAAATAATGGTTGAAAATTAAAATTTCTGCCTTATCGACTATAGATGAAAATTATATAAATTAACAAGAATCTTATTTTGCAAATTTGAAAATGGAATAATTTTATCAAATTAGTATATTGTTATCGGTCCTCGATAAATCTACAAAGTTTGTACGAAATCTGGCCGTTTAAAGTGGATCAAAATCGCGCCCAAAGGAGTCAGTTACAAACAAACATACAGGTGAAGCTAATAAAAAGCGTATAAACAGGTAACTGATCTTTGCGCGGGCGGAGCCGCGGGCATCAGCTAGTGTAATATATAAGTAATATTCATAAATACGTATTCAATAGCGTTAATCTCGTTTGCACCCAGCTCTTGCAGCTTGGAACCCGGGGTCTGCGCTCCTGTATTTATTCTTGATCTGGATCATATAGGCCATCTGCAAAATTTCGTGAGAAAAGCCTGCACCAGAGCCTCGTCAGTCCATCAGCAGGTGTGTACCGGCTTGCACGTGTATCGGCGTGCACGTGTAACGGCTTGTAGATGTAAAGACTTGCACGGGTAACGGCTTGCACGTGTCGTGTATCGGCGTGCACGTGTAACGGCTTGTAGTTGTAAAGGCTTGCACGTGTAACGGCTTGCAGGTGTATCGGCTTGCAGTTGTCCCGGTTTGCAGTTGTACCGGCTTACAGGTGTACCGGCTTGTAGGTGCACCGGCTTGCAGGTGTACCGGCTTGCAATTGTACCGGCTTACAGGTGTACCGACCACACCTGCCTGGTCGGTTTGGCCCCGAAGATCTTAGTGGGGTGGGGTCTTAGTCCCTTACAGGGGGAATGCTCTAACCAACTGAGCCACCTCTCTTTTCGTTCTCTTTTTCCGATCTAAATCTTTAGAAAAACGGTACTATTCTAATCAAAAGTGAATACCATTATAGACTGAGTTGCATCACACCCCAATCTTCGTCATATTTTCATCACACACCTCAGATTAATGAAAGCAAACACTACAAGCTATACTAGCAAGTATGTGTGCAGCGGCACTAAGTATGTTTGCCGAATAATCCCGAGC
Organism: Cybosia mesomella; assembly: GCA_946251805.1. Taxonomy (NCBI): domain Eukaryota; kingdom Metazoa; phylum Arthropoda; class Insecta; order Lepidoptera; family Erebidae; genus Cybosia; species Cybosia mesomella. The sequence goes on along the minus strand of OX276396.1, from coordinate 36,356,749 downwards.
ACGGCCGAGTATTCCCGAGAGGCGATATAATTGAAATTTTAATGGAACCAGGTGCGCGGACGACTGGCCCTCTTGAACTTTAAGAGTTGCATATAAAATACACACACACTTTAATAAGTATAATAAACATAACATACCCAGTATTATAGTGTATTAGTCAATTTAAAGGTGCTAAAGTCAATAATAGTGCCATTTATAATAAATACCTAATACTTACATACATATAAATAACAGTAGCAAATGTGTATTCTTCAAAACCGGTTACATAATATACGATCGTAACGTTTCGCCTAATCCCTTTGGGCAAGACCTTGTTTAGTTGGCTATTTACGAAATGAAACTTGCAGTGTTATCATTGTAGGATCAAACAAAACAGATGGTATACATTACTTTGTGAGTATTTCAATCAGACGCGGCGGCTGATTGTGCGCGCACAAAAATGGCCGCCAGCCACGAACCTGGATTGAAGTGTAAATTGAGTAATTTCCAACGACGTACCGGTACACTCCGGCCGTAGTGCAAGTGCAAAAGAAGTTTTTCTTAGTTATTTTAATTTATTTCAAACGTGTGTGTTCCTTTTCTCAATAAAAGAGGTCCTTTTTCCGTTGTGCCTGAGGAACATGATCTCTGAATAATTCATGTAAAATTGACCTCTTGAGAAGCACCTTAAAACAGTGGTAGTATAGACAAAAGAAGGTTCAAGGCAAATTATTTCCAATATCTTGTATTTTTTTAGTTATTTTGGCAGGTGGCAAAAACCCAAAAGCAAAATTTTGTGGCAAAAATTTCCAGGTTATGTTTTGATTCCAGCTAACTGGAGATGCCTATTGCTATACAACGGGTATCTTTCTAAACTTTGTGCTGCTTTAGCAAATTTCCTCGCATTAAAATCCAACATTAATACTTTGCACTAAATCGTTATTAAGCATATAAATGACGGCACTGGACATTGCCTACCTTTCCCTTTTCTTAATTTGACTGCGGAAAATTCGTTCAAATATACATACATTTCTAAAGCCATAGTTAAGTTGAAATACTGTCTTCCTTTCTGTGTGGTGAAGACGGTGGGGAAGTAAGAAGCGGCGCACACCTCAAGACAAACAAACATAAATAGCGCGAGATGAGAGGGCAGGTTCCGGCGAGACGCGGCGATGAGGCGCAATCAACTGACAGACACACTTTGTAGTATAATATACATCTAATATACGCGAGGGAATACATCGGCGGCGACGGGCGGGCTTGTAATGAGCACAGCTTGGGAACGCCGTTGATATCGACAAATAAATGGATTGATATTGGGAGGAAGCGATGCCAAACGAACAGTAGAATATTGTAGACAGAGAATTTTACTGTATAGTTTTTAATAACCCTATTTCTTGCATTTTTATGTTATATATACAACAAATGGTACGTACTTAATATGTGTTATTCACACGCAATGGTACAAAAGATACTGTGCTGGAAATTTAAATACAAAACTATGTCTTTTTCTTATTAGTTGTTAAACTGAAAGTTACAGAGAAGTATATAGGTACGGCTGGGCTTCTTTTAGATTGCGATTGGTTTTAACCACATCTTAATATTTACTACGATCCTGACATACAAACTGACATTCGCTACTACAATTCATGGTTAAACATATATTCAAAGTTAACGATCATTTTAGCTCTAAAACTATCTATAAAATAATGTAATAATGTACAAAATGTATTATTTCAATATAAAGACGGTTTGTAAATTTTTGGGGGTGACTGTACCCACTCTTTAACATTTCTAAATTGAAATTTAATAATAATTAGAAATAATATCCATCGTATTAATTCTTTCGTCTTTTTCTTCTTCTTCTTAAAAAAAAGTTACTAAGTCACGAAAAAAAAATCACTGGATTCTCCTCAAAACCTCAAATCTATTTTGTCATGGAATTTTACATATTTAACGGTACACATTTTTAAAGTAGCTATTAATATCGAGATCAGATCGCCCGCTAGTTCCTCCACCTTGCCCCGCACCAAGCCGCTCAATCTCCGCCGGCAGGTATCCGATATGATTTTATTACTCGCGTCAAATATTTGCCCCATTTCATGCCGGCTCCCCCAGCGCCGCACTTACCCCACGTGCCGTTCGTGATGAGATCAATTCCTTCTCCGTGTTTTACAATCAAATTACGTTTCTATTTGTTTGATAATTTCCAAAGAAAATGTTTTGTCTTGAAGGCAGGTAAGTTTTTATTAAATTATATTTTTTTAGATATATAAGATCATAGGAACCATATTTAATTAATTTTGATTTTTTTTCTAGCAACATGGACGGACAAACTGAGAAAGGTAGCTGGGATAGACTGGATGCGCAAGGCGGAGGATCAATTGCTATGCCGTACAATGGGAGAGCCCTATGTCCAGCAGCGGACTGCAATAGGCTAGTTGGTTGATTGATTGATTAGTTTACTATCTTTCTTCTTACTATTTCAGAAGTGTTCTACGCTGTTGTTGATTTATGTATTGTCATCATCTTCATAGCGATGTCCCAGGTGAGTGCAAAGTTTGCACTTTGGAGCCCAATGTCCTCTTAGTGTTTTTGATTGGTATGTTGACTTTTCGGGAGCGACTGTCATCTGACCTCCCAACCTTTAAACCTGCACCAGCGCTGCGTCCGTTGTTATCAGGTGCACCGACTAGCAGATGAGGTTGGACTGGTCCTCGAGGATGTTGTTAGGATCCTGTACCCTGCACACTCCTCCATATTACAATATAATACACTACCGACGTGAACCCACTCCTAACACAAGCAATTAAGCTTAGCTGGAGGGGTCAAATATTAATCATTTCGGTTACTAATATTCTTAAAAATAATAGTGAAACAATGTATCACTTGTACTTTTCCACAATTTTATTTAATAACTACACCTGACCGGTTTCGCCTCACGGCATTCTCAAAGGTTTTTTATATAATATTTATTTATATGTTACAGTCACCGTACAGTTAAATAAAGTTGTGTAAAAGTACAAGTGATACATTTATTTCAATATGTGTAGCAAGTTCCACCGAGTGCCATCAATCAACAGTATAAATAGTAAAAAAAATAGATTATATTATCTTTGGACCCACAGTTATTTGGAGGATACATATATTTCTTATTTATTTGACTTCATGCACAAGGTACATTGGCGGACTTAATACCGTAGGCATTCTCTACCAGTTAAACACATTATTAACATATTATCGTCTGTAGTAAATACTTTGGTTACTAACTGGCTGAGAGGTTCAAGCCTGGCGGTTAGGTTAACTTAGCCGGGTTAGCGTCAGTTACAACAAGCAGTGGATAGTTTTTTCCTTTAAAGTCAACAGTAAACTATAATAATTTCATGTCAAGTTCATACGTAAGATCTTAGTGTAAAGTAACCCTTCCATGGCGCATACGTGGCCCATCCGCACGTGCCGGACACCTCGTCCAACATGACGTATTACTAAATTAACCAATGTATATGTATGAGATCGTGGCGATACGAGCACTTTACGAGCCACGTCTTGTCTCGTAACGGCCACTCGCACACGCACACTTACACGTGTTAATATTTTTATTATTACACACTTTGACTCTGCTATAACTTCCTTCAATTTTCTCGCTCTACACTCTTTATTTACTGAAATGAACTTGGATTCGATAAATGCAGGATAAGTCAAGTTCTCCTGCGGCACCATTTTGGATTGAATCATTTTTAATTTAAACACAAAATTGTAACAGAGACCGAGATAGAATACAGTGTTAATATATTGTAGCAATTAAAATGTATTTACAGATATGGTTTACAGATGAAACATATTCGAGCAAGCCATGTTAATTGTTGATATGTTAGTAGCTACTAACCGCAGTGAAAGCGAAAGGTGAAAGCGGCGATAGTCCAGTGACGTACGTAACAGACTGCTGAGACGAGGTCTCGAGTTCGATCCCCAGTCGCCCCGGGCACACACCTCTGACTTTTCGTAGTTATGTGTGCATTAATAAATGGTAATTATCGCTCGCTTAATATTGTGCCCGGTAGATGGCAATAGACTCGCCCCCTATTACATTGGGACCTTAACATAACTGGCGAATCGTGGGTGTGTAATACACCTCTGCCTACCTCTTCGGGGACACAGGCGTGAAGTTATGTATGTATGTATGTATGTATGTACTAACCGCAGTTATACCCGTGAATTATTTTTCTGGATAATAACTCCTACACCATAGAAACGTTCTCCAAAAAACTACTTATGAATTTAGTTATCCTTTGTTGATAATTTAAAAAAGGTTTCATCATTTTTATAAGGTTCAAATACTATGTTGTGTTAGATATGTTGTATTGTATCGTGTATTTATTAATTAACCGGCATAAGATAGCGTGCCTTTTACGTCACACCTCCCGATCCCTTCCATTCGTTGCACAATTCGGAAGCCGGTGAAGTTGTTAGCGGCTAAAGTTGGTTTCTCTTTTGCGCGTCGTCCTCGCATTTTTATGATCGGTTTACAGCCTCCATTATATCCTTGTTTTGTGATACAACGCTTGATTTGTTCTCCCTCTCGTTGTAAAATACAAACGCGTTGTTGGTAAACAAGTAATCGAAACGTTTTAATTTTCTTTCGCAATGTATAATGGTTCCTCGAGGAAAAGTGTGAGACGATCAAACTTGGGTTGGTTGAGTGGAACAATTTAAATTTTATTTACTTTACAAGTAACTTTTATATTAGCTATAAAACGTTTTACAAACTTACCCTATAACGTGTGTGGGTAAGAGAAAATGGATACGTATCTTGAAATATTTTTAATGTGTTGAAATCTCAAGCCGGTACCGCTGCTGGTGGTTACAGAATTGTACCGACTAAAACCACACGGCGTAACGTACGGGAGTCTCACGGGTACACCCTAGGAAGGTGATCCCCAGGAGCCACAGCAGACATTCATTTTCAATTCTCCGTGTCAATTTATTGAACTAATAAATATTAAACATCACGTTTAAAGTCCCGTCCCCGGATGTTAAATTTATCGAATTAAAGTAGCAGTTTTTTGTTTTCAAAGAATAGTTCAAAGAATTATTTAAATAATAAACTTACTGACCTCTCTGCATTGGAAGTTAAAAAACACATTTAGAAATGCTATTGTAATCTTCGTGCAAGCTGCCGACAGGACAGGATACACAATGTGGTGGTCACAACGGCTAAATTAAAAAGTTGTTAGCCGCGTCCCGCGTCCCGCGAGAGCGACGGATTAAAAACTCGGCCCCGTGACTTGTGGCGACTGCGCCCTCCCGCGCGGGACGCGGACGACACGGGGGCGAATGCCACGCTTCGATCAACTGATGCCAAACCGTAAATATCAGTCTTTGCAACGTGCCGTAAAGTTTTCAGTGTGGTACTTAATTGACGAGGAACATTTTGTTTATATTCAATCGTCATAATTATAATCTACCTTAAATTAAGAAAATTGTGTAATTGTTTATTTCTCGACTAAATAAAAACCTAAAAATGGATTATAATTATAATCATATGTGCCCCTGTGTGTTTATAAACTGACTCACTGACAGTTATGCAGTGGTTAATAGTATACTAAGGGATATTAAAAAGATTTAGTTCTCAATGTGTTCAACACAAAGAAAATTTCGAATCGTCCAGTGTGTTTAAACAACACATTTGATTCGTCAATTAATGCAGAAGTATTAATATGTCAAAGACGAACTTTTTATTTAACACATTTTACAAATAATAATTATGCTATACCTTTTTTTTTTTTTTTTTTTTTTTTTTCGTGCGGAAATCCCTTCGGATACCCCCCCGCGTGCCAGCGGGGGCGGTTATGTCGGGCTTGAACCGACTAAAACCGCACGCCGTCTCGGGTCTACAGACGCCGGGGTGTAAGGTTGCCCATAGAGCATATCCCTCGCACCCCGACTGACCCTGGGCCATCTCCGGTTTCGAGATGGCCCCCTCGGGTTTGGGAACCACGGTGTCCCCGTCTTGCCCCGGTTTGGGGGAGGGGCGCTAGTCGCCCCACCGTCCTAGCCTGCTTCTGCTGACAGGTGTCCTCACTTGCCACCCCCAGGCCTGCGCTCATGGAGGACGAAGGTCGTTAAGCGCATACAAAGGCAATGACTTCAGCATGTCGTTGCATTCCATTGGTGTAGGAATTTCGGACAAATTTTACAGCGGTCTAATTATCCCTACGAGTGTGCGAGTTCTTTCATAAAAAAATAGCCTCATTTCGAACATTTTATTCGTTAATTTAAAATCTAATTGTCTTCTTAAATTATTTTATTACCGGCTTAATAAATTTTTTGTATTTTATAAATAAATATACGACATTCTATAAAGCGCTTTCTAGACCCAAAGTAAGCATAGTTTAACTAGCTTGTGTTATGGGTTCTAGAATGCGGATAAACATACTTATATACTTTTTTTGTAAATACATACATATTATATATAGAAACACCCAGACCAATGCAAATAGACATATTCATGCATACAAATATTTGCACTGAGCAGGAATCGAACCCGTGCACCCTGTCGTAGCACTCGAATGCACTACCGCTACGAAAAGGCCGTCAAATTGTAAGTAGTGGAAAAGATCAAATCATTAAAGTTAGAATTCTAAGAACGTAACGTTAATTACTAAAATGGTTCAGTTCTGAATAAGTTTCAGGTGAATAGCATGTGTTAAGAGGCAGACTGATGTCCGCTAATACATATGGAGGAGCTAACTTAGATTGCTATGGAGATTAAGCCCGCTAGTTGTACAACAGGAGTGGTTTAATCATACGTAGGCGAACCGTTACGTGAGGTCGTGCAAATAGAAGAGCAATTATTTATTTATTTCTTAGTTGTGAATAATTTAATTCTTTAAAGTAAAAACGCTATGTAAATGTTTAACACTTGATGGCAATGCTTATCCTCTGTGCTAAAAATAAGCAAGCTTTCGTATGTAACTTGACGTTTTGACTCTATGTAATGATAAACATAGCTATAGACATATTTTAGTATTCTAACACTATTTAGGAAGCAAACAAGCTCACATTCCGTCTGGTGGTACGTGGTAACTGTACCTTTTTATTTATTTTTCTTCGTGTGGAACTCTCCTCGGATGCCAACACTGCCGGCCGGATGGGTGGTTATGTCCGCCTTGAACCGATTAAAACCACACACCGTCTCGGGTCTTCAGACGCCGCGGTGTAAGGTAGCCCATAATGCATTTTCCTCGCACCCAGGAACCTACTTCCCGGCCGAGCTGACTTACTCGTGGTGAGAAAAACGTAACTATGATTATTATATGTAGAACTACTTTGTAAGTTTTCTGTGTTTTAGGCAGATGGACGTCCGTGGTCAAATACGTGTCACTAGCTAAAAGTAGTCACGTATGCAAACACATGAAGCGAGTTCTTAGTGGACGCTCGGACCCTCGCTGCTTGGTCACTAATTGTGCCCACTGCTCGCGACTGGCTCAGTCACCGTGCGGCCTGGCACCGAGGCACACTGAGTGTAAGCGAGCATTATTGATTATGATTACTATTAATAATACTTAAAAAATCAGAAATTACTAACGTTAATTACTATAAATAATGTCACTATATTGTATTGTATTGTATTGTTTGTGCATACTTACACAGTTTAAAGTGAACAATATAGTAAATGGCTGCAAGCTTGATAGCATTCATACCTAAATCTGTGTTAAACATAGTATAAAACATTATATAAAATAATAACCACTATATAAATAAATATAAGAGATGTCTACACGAAGGTGAGGTTGACTAAATATGAGTTTTCTACTAGACAACCTTTGAGAAGTAGAGGGAGGATACAATAAAAGGGGAGATAACATCGTTTGAGAGACTTTAGCAAAAAGATTTAGATCGGAAAAAGAGAACATCTAGGACGGGACATGAACCCGCGACCAGTCCCTTACAGGGGGAATGCTCTGACCAACTGAGCCACCTAGACACGTCCCAGATATTCGAAATTCTCCAATACTTTAATACGTCTTAAGGCGACGTTGGAGCCATCTACCGTAATTCTTGCGAACTACGGAAACAATGAATAACTTTACAGTCATTTTTAAACATTGTTTTTTGATGACTCCGCCTAATTAATTCAATTAAATTTTTAAGCATTTTGTATGCTTACTTTTTTCTAAAGATTTAGATCGGAAAAAGAGAACATCTAGGACGGGATCTTTTTCCGATCTAAATCTTTAGAAAAAAGTAAGCATACAAAATGCTTAAAAATTTAATTAGACTTTAGCATCTTAAACTAGGCTAAGAGCTAGCAAAATTCAGCACGTATGTGGCGTGCATGTGCATTGGCATACAATATTAAATTGTAAATACATATTCGATAAATGTCACAAGTATATTTACCATAATAATATGCATTTAATACATTTTCTTTCTTTGAAACAATGGACAGAAATTTTTAAATTAATCATCTATAACTTTTAAATTAAAATTAAATTAAATGTTAACGGGAATCAAAGAGAAATACGAAAAATATCGAGAGTGCGGGTGGATGAAGAACTTCCTACCTCACAGACTCTACGACGGAGGGCGTGCGCCACTGAGTCAGTCAGCCTGTGATCACGGCCCGTGTAAACCTGGTCGAAACGCCATCCAAAGGTATGTGTATGTACCTGTACTATGATTGCGTTAATTCCTGATAACATTATTTTTTATCAATTATCCTTTCAAAACTCAAACGATACATAAGAAGTTTGAAGTAGTTCACCTTGAGCACCGGTCCGATAATTTTGTAACTGAAAAGTTAAGTCGTAAGATGCTCTCGCTGTGCCACATTCTTAACCCTGCAACTTTCTAAGAGTTGTTAGTCAATCGGCAATTAGTCAAATTGTCTTGGCAGTTAGTTGAGTTGTTTGAACAGGATCGGCCAGTCTTTGATTTAGTGCTCCGCGTTGCGCGCCCTCTTGCATATATTACGATTAGGGACCGATGTCCGGTCCTACCTGATACTTGATTGGTTCGGCAAATTATGTGAACACTATTGATTTAAGATCTTAAGATGTAAACATGTACGGTTGCTTTTGTGTGATGTTCCTATTTGTAGGTTTTAATTGGAATTCAAGAGATTTTTAACATGTTTTTTATCTTTACCTGTATTTAACTAAGTTTTAATATCAAAAAACCTTGATAGTCGAATTAAACTATCATCCGGAGCACATCGATTGGAAAAATTGTAGCATACTGTTATTTAGATAAGAATATTTTAATGTGACCGGTTCAGCCGTCTGATTCCCATTTACGTCAAAATAAAAGATAATATAAAAATAACGTGTGTCAGTAAAATAATCTCATGAAGGTAATATTGCGACTTAAATACCAGCAAGTTCTGAATGCATAAAGCAAGTTCAATCGGACCGTGTAACAGTGCACTACGAAGTGCTACGAAAATACCGCTACGAGTAACGCTACAAGTATAATATCGCTACGTAGGAATAACAAAGACTGCACGGAGCTGTTTTAATTTTCGCATCGGGTTATTTCGGCTTCGGTGGACCTCTTCACTGGTGCAACTAAAACTATGGACTTGATTAAAAATAATGACATGACCAAGTGCAACCCTATCACTTCCCGTCGGTGTCATACATCCGAAAGTAAGCGTATAACTCTGCAACCGCTGAATTTTTCAGAAAACATGTCCCAAATGGTTCATAAACATTCTTCTACAGTGCCTAGTTCATACATATGTTCTAAAACTTGATTCGTTGAGGAGATAACTGCTTGGCGTTGCAGAGGGAAGCATTTGACTGCTAGGATAAAGGTCGCAGGTTCGATAAGCCGTTTTCGCGTGAAAGAGTTACAAACATCCATCCATTTATACAACCAAACTGTCGCATTTGTAATATCCGTGTCCTATATAATAATGGCTATAGAATGCTGATGGGGCTGCCTCGCTTTTGCAGTGCATTAGGTATGTTTGCGCAAAGTCGTACAAATGATTTCGTTGCTATATGGCTCAAAAAAACAGCCTCCTTGCTCTGCAGAGTTCGGGCCAGCTCCAACAGTATTTTGCGAATGATTTCTGAGAGGTACGACTCGCCTATTTTGAACAGTTGTACGCGTAGATGTATGTCTGCCGTACAATTGCTCTCGAAATAGTTTTATCTTTAAATGTCTTTAATTTGTTTACTAACATAGTCCTAAGTATATTGTTACTAACATAATATGAATCTGTTTTTACTAACATAGTCCTAAGTATATTGTTACTAACAAAATATGAATCATTGTGTTCGAAATAAAATATATTTTATTTTATTTTATTTATTTTATTTATAATATGAGAATAGTGCTCCATTGGTTTTAAGGGCTCCAGAGACAGATTTTTTTTCACAATTAGTGCCGTGTCAAGGTGAACCAATTGCCTCCTGCACCAATTGATTTTGTTACCGAAATTACTGATGAACATATAATGTCTTTCTGGGAAAAGTCCAAAGTTTATGTGGTTAGTAATGTGCACAGCGCACTGCTTTAGTTGTGCTTGGTGTAATTTATATAGCGCACGAGGCCAGTCTAGTGTGAGCAGTAGCGGGTCACCAGCCCACACACATTGCACCGCGTAGCTCCATTATTACTTCATATATTCTATTTGGTAACATAGCTATGGCTTAGTATTTGTGTTTTTCTTTTACCATCATTCAACTACATTTGGTAGGCAAAATTTATCAAAGCAGAAAAAGGAATAAAAATAACATGGTATAGGCCCAGTGAGCCCGAACTCACCAATATTGGTTCCGTCAGTTTGACTGAACCGTGCCTAGTGTTCAGCTTAGGGGAACTTCTACTGGTGGTAGAAATTTGATGACACAAATTTGTCACAAATTTCGGCCGGGTACGGTTACGATTGCGAAAAACCCTCCATAGTAATCCAATTTCGGTTTGATTGCGTTCAGGGGTCAGCAAGTGCATAGCCGGGCACTTGTATTGTGGCCGCAGCACTAGTGGGACCGATGGGTGTCACGCGGTGCTGCGACGACAATCCTCTTCTGATGAGGCCGTCAAGCTGAGTGCCACCATTGTTAACATGGTACGTGTATGTAATGGTGACCCTCTTTCCTGAGACTTCACCTTCAGCTTACCATCAGGCGAGGTGAAGTCAAATTGACGTGTCCTAAATAAAAAAAAAAACAAAACGTGGTATAGGCCCAGTGTGCCCGAACTCACCAATATTGGTTTCGTCAGTTTGACTGAACCGTGCCTAGTGTTCAGCTTAGGGGAAGTTCAAAAAGTCAAGGCCGCCTTTCCAGACGCTATCAACTATAATGTCGTTATTATGACTGATATACAAACAATTATCATTTAAGAGTCACGGTATATGCGCGTACGTTGAGTCAGCGTCAAAAGTAGATGATCAGTTTCAGATCAAAAGAATAAAATATTTTTATAGAGTTCACTAAGAAGTTACACACCGTTTTCACTACGAAGTTTAAAATACTTCGCTTAAAAACTAGTTTTCAGATCAAAAGAATGAAACAGTTGCATGAATAATATTAATAGTTTTATAGAGCTCAATTAGTAGTTACACAGTATTTTCACTAAGAAGTTTAATTATTTCGCTCGAAAACGTAGATCTGCTTTTGACGCTGACTTTTATATACGTACTATAATAATCTCACCTCAAATTCTAGTGATGATAGACACTGAACATCTTTATTATCAGTTATATATTATGAACTTGACGTTTTAATGACTGGGTCGAACAAAAGTGAATATAAACAAAGTTTATAGGTAAATACACAAACAGTAATAATACATAAATAAATAATAATAAATATATAAATATACCCAAAGTAAGCATAATTCAACTAGCTTGTGTTATTGGTTCCAGAATGCGGATAAACTTTTTTTTTGTAAATACATACATATTAAACATAGAAACTTCACCCAGACGAATGCAAATAGACCTATTCATGCATACAAATATTTGCACTGAGCGGAAATCGAACTCGCGCTCCCTGTCGTAGCAGTCGAATGCACTACCGCTACGTCACTGAGGCTGTCAATAATATCGAATCTGACTGGAATTTTTTAGTAAAATTTTAATGATAGGAAGAGTTTTTCTTTACTACTAACGTAGTATATAAGCACACGGCTCACCTAATATTAGTTGTGTGACTTCGTCACTAATGTCGCTACTTGTAGATTAGCCTTTCAGATCAGCCCTTAAATTGTGATAAATGTGTAAAAGCCGCTGAATTTAGTTCCATATAAAACTATAATTATTAACTCAGATTTGTCTTAGTAATGCTGTAAGCTAGCTTTGCATAGATGGATTATATAGTTTAGAGCAAGCAAAAGTTCGTAAGTAAAGAAAAACAGGCAATGCGTAACTTTCTCGTTTGATTTAGGCAAATTGACAGGAAGCAGGGGGTTGCTCGAGGCGACTGCAGCTTGAACTCTTGGCTAAAACCACCAATTAATATTAAAACCTTCCAAGACACTGCACTCACCCAGAACTTCGCATCTGACTTGAGAATGTTTTCTTGTGTTATGAATTTTTGAATCAATAGATAAAATAAAATACGATCTAGGTAAATACATACATACATACTCACGCCTTTTTCCCTTCGGTGTAGGCAGAGTCAACATCTTATTCCCGCCATCTTCTTCTATTCTTACGCACTTCACGAACTTCATCTACTGTTATTAAACCTTTCATGCAAGGACGCCGGCTTCGAGTGCTACTGACCTGACATTTTTCCAATAAATCATTAATTTGATCAGTATACATATATTCTGTGAGGTTGAATCCGATAAATCTAGGTTAATAACGAATATAACTTCTTTATGGTTTTAAACAAATGTTTTAGAACAATATTTAGCTAAGCAGAGGGTTAAAATTATGATTACGTGTTCTAATGTGACTAAACAAAATCGCAGTGAATAACATGCTATTTGATCATTTGTTTGCTGATCGTTATCCATTTAATATTGATGTCGTCAAACCAACATATTGGTCATCCCTGTTGACGTTTTTCACTCTACGTTTTTCATTTACGCAGCGCTTTGCTTTACCAATGACGCATGATACCTGTGCCTAATGAGGTCAGTGATTATGCTTTCTCCCGTAAGTCCTCAACATGACAGCTTCCTGCGATTGCTCTTCAACCGACTCATAGCTTTGTTACTATCATAACATAACATAACATAACTTCACGCCTGTATCCCCGAAGGGGTAGGCAGAGGTGTATTACACACCCACGATTCGCCAGTTATGTTTTTAGGTCCCAATGTAATAGGGGGCGAGTCTATTGCCATCTACCGAGCACATTACTAAGCGAGCGATAATCAACATTTATAATACACACATAACTACGAAAAGTCAGAGGTGTGTGCCCGGGGTGACTGGGGATCGAACTCGAGACCTCGTCCCGGCAGTCCGTTACGTACACCACTGGGCTATCGCAGCTCCTTACTATCACTTTAGTGAAAACCCAGGTTTCAGCTCTATCGTTAAGCACTGGTTGATACACTAGACGTGTATGCGTGCACTGGTCAAAAAGTCGGATATATAATGTACTCAGTCCAGTGATTTATACAAAAAAAGTACAAGTACGTTTATATGAATTAAAACCCAACTTCATTAATAACGCAAAATATATTCACATAAAACATTCTTACCGCAAACGTAGTTGCTTCCAAAACAAGGCGTAATGAATTAATGTGGCGTGCTACAGCGTTCTACCAGTGAACACTAGCGTACAGTCAGACACAAAAGTGTATCGCGGCCCGCGCCAGGCGGCAGCGGCAAGCGGAGCAGTGGGCGGACAGCGGCCGCGCGTCCGCCACGCGGAATTTATGCCCCTACACTAATTTATAGTCTGACTACGTAGAACGATTAATGGAAACACTTATTCGGAGTTTAATGTCGTTTCATTAACTTAGATATATAGAAGTAATAATAAAATGCGATCGCTTATTAGCGGTCGACTATCGCTGTTACGTTGCTTTGCATAAATATGTAAAGTTTCTTGAAATCTATATTTAATAATTATATACTTTTACTTCACCTTATCTACGAGCTGTTACACCTGCTGTTTTTTGTAAGAAGTTGAATTTCTTCTAGTTTTTTAGAGTTTTGGCACTCTTTTTTCGTGCTCTTTCCCTCTGCAGGCTACGCACGTGTGATATCTCAGGCATTACAAACGTTCATAGGCAAGGTAATCACGTAGCATCATATCCTGGGCTGCTACCATAATAATATAAAAAAGAGCTGATGTGCACAAATCGTACTGAACATTCTCAACTTTAGACTTTTGCACGTCATTGTACCTCCGTACTCAATGTCGTAGTCCACCTTCAAACAATAATATTTTTATGAATAAATCAAAACTGTAATTTGAATACCTATCCACGTCGATAATATCTCGATGGCATCGATAAAAAGTGAATTATGTAGATTTACTTTGGAAGGGAGCGATTGGGCGGAGGGGGGAGAAGTGAGGTGGTTCAGTTCACACACCGTTGGTTCAGTAAATATTCATGACGGGAACAAAAGTCCGTTTTGTTCGGCCCATGTTCGTACCTGCCGTTAGTTGATTGTTGAACGGTTAATGTGTGTTTGGATTGGGGAGATGTTAATTATATCATGTTTCTGATGCATACTTTTCAGCAGATGTAGCTACGTGTGTATAATCTGTATCATAATGCGTACGTATAACATATTTGATACGACGAGCATAATCTGAACAAGCCAGGATGAAAAGGTAAAACTAATATTTGTGGAATTATCGCATTCTAAGAACATTCAAGATGATATGTAAGTCAATAAAAGTAGTGAAGCAAAAATAATAATAGATCACGTCAAACGGAACAACTCCTTCATTCCCAAGTCGGTTAACTGGCTAGAAATTAAGGCCCATATTCTGCCTTAGATAGGTAGGCTCGTAAAAAACAAAGGTTCCTCCTCTGCCCTTCCTTCTCCCGCCCTCGTCTGTGAGTTTTTCTCGTCACAAATCAAGCGGATCGAGTTTATTTAATACTTCCCCCAATTAATTTGCATAATCCTTGTCAAGCACAGGTCTCGACGCCACTTCATGGAGACGTCCTCTTCGTTGCTTGTTTATATTATCTGTATATTTCTTTTGTACTAGGTATTTTTATAGGCAAAGGTATATCAACAATATATGTTAGTTTTGGTTAGTTTTAGGTTTTAAAAAGATACTAAACATGGTAAATATCCCGTTTATCATTCTAATTTTTATGTTTACTTTTTTGGTGGAAACCTACGTGGGATTATCCAGCGCTCTCTGGTGCTTGAGACATTTGTTTTTGGGATGGACTGATCACTTTTTATTCTAAATCGACCTGGCGGAATCACTCTCGTTTCGAATTATGAGCAGAATAATGATCTTTAGTAAAAAAGTAAAAAGGTTTCTCAACCGATGTGTATTGCGAGATACAACTGCTACTGTACACTGTAGCTACATTGAGAATTCCACTGGCGCATCGGTCGGGGCTTTTACACAGTGTCCTCACGAACAGTGGCAAGGACACTACGCACCCAAGGCCATGGCCTGTGTGATGCCACTGAGGGCAGGCCTTGGCCTCCAACTTCCCCAACACAGGTATCTGCTTACTTATCCGTGTCTGGTGAGTACCTGCATCGGCCGGTAGAAGAGGCTACCATTTCACCTCTCTAGACAGCTTCCATAACGGGTCTTACTGACACGATTGGTATTTACGTAGGGAGTACTGCTCAAAAATAGTTTAATTTCTTATTTTCTCAAACTAATTGTCCAGAAGAAAGTGAAGCCCGTAATGGGAGGTATTTTACCTACAATAGTAAAATTAATCAAGAATTGTTTCGCAGCCTCTTTCACGTACTGCACAAAGAAAAAGGTATGAAATACTCGTAGCTTGCTTGTAGAGCATTGCATTGCATTATAAACAATACCAGCACGAGCAGTTTAGTACAACTAGAAAAATCAGCTTCTAAAAAGTATGTTGTATGTCATGATCGCCACGATACTCCATATCTTCAAATCAAACCGCTCCGAGCATGACATAATATATGGACAATCAGACCCAGTATATTGTTGATTAACCGAATTTGACTAAACCGCAATAGTCGTGTGTCATGCGTGTTATTTGTCGTATAGTCGTATTGTTTGTCGTAAGATTTTATTAGTCGTACCTACAGACCTTGTTATTAGGCGAACTGTTGCCCAGACGTAATATGTATGAAAAAATGAATGTCCATATTTTTTTGGGGAAGATAGCCGGTAGTGTCGGAAGAAAAATTCTGATAAAAATAATATTCAGATAAAAAAAATGATATTTTTTTAAACCTGGCCTCTGATATTTCAATAAATTGTGAATAATAAGTTTTTTTAAAAATGAAGACAAACCCTATTAACATTTTTAGCAGATTTTGTACAATGTTTATGCTATTTAAGATATCCTTTTTCTCTTTTTAAAATAGCCATACCTAATATGTATCCATGTAAGAGGGACAGGTATGATGCCTACTTGTATAGGTACTATTAGTTGCATCAAAACAACATATGATCAAAGTTACATTTCTTGTGTACACATTGTTCAAAATGCAGGCTGACCAGAAGCACCTGTAACAGCCAGACCTATAGGTACAGAAGCAAATGCAAGGCAGTGGCATTTATGTACATTTTACATATTTAAAAATATTTATAACAACAAGGAAACTAAAACTATATTATATCATTTATTTCATGATCAGTAGCATATAACTTATTTTATGAGCATTCTGAAACTTACTGTCCATTTCTTAAAATTTTAGAATACATCTGCAAGTTAAAGTTAATATAGTTTTGTATTATTCTATAGTGAGTTTTTTATTTGACTTTTCTGCGAACGGTATGTGGCTCGCGTCGCGGTCCTCGCGTAGCGTATCGTACCTATTCGAAATGAAAGCGCAGATAAAGCCTATAATATTTGCATAGAGAGAGGCCCGCATGGCCGTCTTATATTTATCGTACTATTTGTCCACAACTAGTTAATTTTATATGCTTAAGTAAGCAACTTTTGGCGGAGGAGTACCTTCATAAATTC
Source organism: Cybosia mesomella (assembly GCA_946251805.1). Taxonomy (NCBI): domain Eukaryota; kingdom Metazoa; phylum Arthropoda; class Insecta; order Lepidoptera; family Erebidae; genus Cybosia; species Cybosia mesomella. The sequence continues at coordinate 36,339,688 of OX276396.1, read as the reverse complement.
CACCGTTATGGTGACAATCCCGTCAAGCAATATATTAAAAGTTGCGTACGTGTTCAGATGGTCGATGGATGGTTTACGTCGTACGTAGAGAATAGGTGCCAGACTGTCGTACTAAATGGGTATTCCTCGAGAGCCATACGCATCCTGTCGGGCGTTCCTCAGGGATCGCTTCTAGGACCTCTCTTGTTCAATATTTTTATCAATTATATCTCGTGTTGTTTTTAATGGTCTAAAATATTACTGTAGGCTGACGACTTAAAAATCATGAAGCAGATAAACAACCTTGCAGATGCTCTCTCTCTACAGGAGGATCTGGACCGTTTCCAAAATTATTGTACATTGAACAAGCTCGACTTAATGTGTCCAAGTGCTACGCTTTCTCTATTACGCGTAAACCACGGTCAATTAATTAATTAATTATAACATAACATAACATAAACTCACGCCTATATCCCCGAAGGGGTAGGCAGAGGTGCTAGCACCCACATTTCGCCAGTTTATGTTTAGGTCCCAATGTAATAGGTGGCGAGCCTATTGCCATTAACCGGGCACTTATAAGCCTGCGATAAATACACACATAACTTCGAAAAGCACCGAAAAGTCATTGGTGTGTGCCATGGTATAAAACCTGGGATCGAACCCGAGACCTCGTCTCAGCAGTCCATTACCCATACCACTAGGCTACCGCGGTTGAATGAATTAATTAATTATATCTTATATGACAGTTTTTGTGCTGTCAGAGGGAAGAGTCTTCCTTCTGACAGCACAAAAACTAAAAAAGAAGGGAGAGGCGGGCTTTAGTCTTCCCGGAAGACTAAAGGCTATTCCTGCTTTGCAATTTCTTTTTTTTAGGCTCGGCAGCGCGAGTGTGACGCCCCTGGTGTTGCACATGTCCATAGGCCACGGTGACCGCTTCCCATCAGGTGGGCCGTGAGCTTGTCTGCCACCTGAGTGGTATAAAAAACAAAAATCTATACACTTCGAGATATTCCTTTAACCAGGGTTACTTTTGTGAAGCTTTAGACTTCAAACTTCTCTTCGATTTACGCATTAGTAACGTTATTTGTAAGCCTCGAAAGCTTTAGGTTTTAGTCCAAAGATCTCAGCCGATTTCAAAAGTAATAAACCATTAAAATTTTATATTGCTTTTTAGTTCGTAGTCTCCTCGAATATGCCTCACCAGTGCGGAACCCGATTTATAATACCTATATTGAACGTCTTAAAAGTTTACAACGAAAATTTCAAGCTACATTCAATTCCAATCAAACTGTTTTCTGCCTAATTACTATACTCGCTGTAAAAAAAATGATAAGTTATTACTAATAGAGCGTCGTAAAATAGCGGATTTAATATTCCTAATGTCTACTTTTAACGGATCTCCGGATTTACCGGAGCTGGTATACAGGGCGGGCGTGTACGCACCACCATGGTTTCCGTGTAAGCCTAACTTACTACACGTTTCTAGGGCAAATACTACCTATCGGCAAAACTCGTTACTACTACGAGCATGCCGTACGAACAATGTAACATGTTAGGATTTAATATAGATATATTTTTCACAAGTATCTCCAAAATTAGAAAAACCTAATGTGATCACTAGAATGTAAATGAAGATGTTGTTGTAGGTGCTTATCTATGGATTGAGTCTTTGGCAACGTTCTTTTATAAATGTTTAAAAACAAACTGTTATTAGTGAAAGCTCCTAATTGGTCTTCATTTTGTTATTTATCATTTTATTGTTATTTGTTAGCTGTAAGTCTTCCTGAAACTGTAAAACAAAATATAAATGCATTGTGATATACTGTTTCGTATTGTCTTATCGACTATTTCTCGTAAAAATTATTGAGAAATTGTTCTGAACGAACTAATGCCTGGTATAAACAATTTTAATTTATTTTAATTTTGTCTTACATATACTGGTAACTAAAAGTACTAGTATCCCCATTAACCGCTCCTAAGTTAAGAGTCGGGCCCATAGTATAATGACCGGGGTTTGAATACTCTACCTCTCGATCGCAAATCGCAAGTCCGACGTTTTAACCACTAGACTGCCGGCTATTGGTAAACACATTATAATGCATTGTATACAGGTATGTGTAAATTAAAATAAACAACCGACACGAAAGTATAATTGATTAAAATTATTCCTATTGCGTAATGTGTAAAGGAATCCACCATCATATATTATGCTATCACGACTAAAGGGTTTATACTTGTGCTTATTTCTATAGTAATTACTTATAGAATTGATATACGACCCTAGTAACAAATACATATCTACACATTCGTCTTATTTCAAGGTTCGGCCTCGTCTAGCCAACTTTGACTGTGATTAATTATAAATCTAACATAGATCTGATCTATAAATCTGACATCTCATGCTTTTGCGGAGAGAGAGATTGCATATTTGAGGAGGATGTTGGTAAATCTTCGAAGTTCAAAATCCAATACCAAACAAACTAAAATACTCCTCACCTTGGACCTTATTTAAACTTATAAGAGTATTCCTAAAATCAGTTCATGAACAAAGGAGTAATATACGAACAAATATCAAAATTCAGGACCTTTTTCGACTTTGAAGTTAGTTACATAACATAACTTCACGCCTGTATCCCCGTAGGGGTAGGCAGAGGTGTATTACACACCCACGACTCGCCAGTTATGTTTAAGTCCCAATGTAATAGTGGGCGAGCCTATTGCCATCTACCGGGCACATTACTAAGCGAGCGATAATTAACATTTTTAAAACACACATAACTACGAAAAGTCAGAGGTGTGTGCCCGGGGCGACTGGGGATCGAACTCGAGACCTCGTCTCGGCAGTCCATTACGTACGCCACTGGGCTACCGCCGCTTGAAAGTTGAAGTTAGTTAAAGCGAATATTTCAAAACAATTCAATGAGTCGTTCATTATCCTAAAACTTATCAAGTTATCTATACAAGTTGGAGCCATACACTAAGCCGTCGAAATGAAACCTTAATAAATTGAATAGCGCCATACGCCGCGTTTATTTTCCAATACATTACTTAAGCAAATTGAAGATATCAAGCATATATACGTTCCCCCCACACGAAATTGTATGAAGGTAATTCTCGAGACACTATTCCAATAAAAATAAACAGTTGAGCGTCTCAATCAGACTCGCAATCAGGTGCTCTTATTCACATACATGTTGTGTGTATGCGAGTATGTTTCACACGAGACACCCCCTTAGGTGGAGTGACTGCGCTCTTTGGGCGAGGCCACGAAAACAGCGCGGTTGGATTGTATTGTTAATAAATATAAATATTGTTAATAAATACATATTATGGCAAAGTACAAGTAATTTAATTCAATATGTGTAGCAAGTTCCACTAACTGCCATCAATAATCAGTATAAAGAGGCATATAATATCAAATCATATATTATCATTTGTATTCAAAAAACTTGCTTTGTATAAAAGTATTATAATGAAAAGTGAAATGTTTTCATACTGACCCCTCTAGTTAAACTAAATTACTTGAAATTAGAATGGGTTCGGTTCATTTCGGAAGTGTATGACTAGGGTTTGAATCCGAGACCTCTCAATATCAAGTCAGACACTTGGTCACTAGGCTACCATCACTAGATTACTGACGAAGTGAATACAAGGATCCCTCTATATCTTTCATGGGTGTCACTCAAGGTAACTGTCCCATAAATAGTAATGCCATATAGTAATGTCCAGTTGAGGTCAATAGACTCTTCTCCTATTACGTGAGATCTAAAATCTGCATAGTTATTAAGGATTATAAAATTTTATATTTTAATATAAAAACAAGTTGAATTTTTCGATTTTGCGTTTCTTTTTTTTTTGCGATCTTGCAATGGTTCACCCCAGCACGAATCTATTACCGAAAACAGCAACTCGATAGCTCATTTCCTTCATACCCAAAACCGTGACAGAAAATTGGCAACGACGACGTCGACGACGACAACTCGATAGCAATAGGGCTTTTCTAAAGAAAATCCCTAAAAATTCTACGTGAATATATGTATGTATATGCCATTAATTAGGCATCTTTTGAGACACTCTGCTACTAATAAAAAATCCTGTATAGGCGGAAATAGAAAAACTCCGTAAAATTTCTCAACCGGGGAATCACCTCATATAAGTTTACTATAACAAACAAACCTTACTTTAACTATTTAAAAAGGAAGATACTTATAATGTTTATGAGAGTAGTTCGGGCCAAGTCATGAAGTATTTTTAAAACAGTAGTTATTGCTTATTCTTAAGTGGAAACTCCTGTTGAGAGGCAATTGCTTTTGGCACCGGTTAAGGGCGATGGTGTAAAGTTGGCGCGCGAGCCTGCAGTGTTTTCTAGGGACATATTTTTATGAATTGTCTTCAACGAATAAAATTAAAAATTAAAAGTATATTATGAGGTTTTTGTGTATAATTCTTGTTATTCAGGAATTCCGGCGCCTAAAGTAGCCCTTGTCGTAGGGCTATTATTTAACATCTGTGTTTTGTAGTAGTTAATACACCTCTACCTACCCCTTTGAGGGTTTAGAGGCTTGAATGTCATATGTATTCACTAATCTAGTGGCCCCACAGAATGTGCGGTACGCGTCACGCGCGCCATTCTGTCAGCAATATTGTCTAAAGCAATTTGTATGTAAATCAATTGTTGTTAATACTATTTATGCCGATGGTTATTGAGCATTACTATTTACTTTAACCACCCAAAAGTTAAACGATAGTCATTCTTATCTACATACAGTAAGAGGCTATATTCGAGTCAAGTATTTTTGGTTACTTATGACAGGTTGACGAAAAAAACACGAAGCAGAGACGTGCTGTAAGGGAATTGTTAATAAGAGATTGTCTTACTGTGAGCTTCGCCGGCGGATTATAGCGGTTATAAATTTTATTATATTATAAATAAGAAATTTATGAGTGCTGTTTATCGGTGTTAAAAGGAGATGGGCCATAGAACTATGTGCAGCGGTTTGATCGCCACGTATATACCTAAATGTAGGGCATGTGAGTTCGTTTCCAAATAATAATTTGAGTTTTGTCAATCATTACAATCGGTTAAACAGTAGGTACAACAGTAGGTACCCGTTTAGATGGGGTGTGTGTTGGCTAACCTCCTCGAGTGTCGTTCCGATTCCGATCCCACTGCAGTCCGGGGGGAACGGAATCGGAGCGGCCGGTACACCCTGGGCGGCGGTCAATGGCTTCCCCTTCACCCCTTCATAGGGTTGGCATTGATCGTCGGCCAATACCCAACGTGGCGGGAACACATCGCTCTCCGTACTCCTCTGCTTTCAGAGGAGACAGGATGAGCGATGCTGTTAGTGGTGAGATGGCCCAGGGTCAGCTGGGGTGCGAGGGATATGCTCTGTGGGTAACCTTGCACCCCGGCGTCTGAAGACCCGAGACGGCGTGCGGTTTTAGTCGGTGCAAGCCCGACATAACCGCCCCCGCTGGCCGGCGGGGGGGTATCCGTAGGGATTTCCGCACGATAAAAAAAAAAAAAAAACCCGTTTAGTATAATTTTGTGAGATTGATATAAGACAACTGGCTTCTACTTCGTTTCGGTAGTAGATCCTTATGATTTTTCAGGATCAGCGAGTTGACTCAACCGGGGAATGTCACCGTGTCCTTTTCCGCAATCCATCAATTTTTTTTTCTTTTTTTTTATATTTAGGACACGTCAATTTGACTATACCTCACCTGATGGTAAGCTGAAGGTAAAGTCTCAGGAAAGAGAGTCACCATTACATACACGTACCATGTTAACAATGGTGGCACTCAACTTGACGGCCTCATCAGAAGAGGATTGTCGTCGCAGCACCGCGGGACACCCACACCGGTCCCACTAGTGCTGCCACCACAATCCCCCTGCCCGGCTATGCACTTGCTGACCCCTGAACGCAATCAAACCGAAATTAGATTACTATGGAGGGTTTTTCGCAATCGTGCACGGTGGTACCCACCCGGCCGAATTTTGTGACAAATTAGTGCCTACCTGTGCTTGTAAAACGTACTACGGCATACTTTAGAACTTTCAAACAACATGAGAGTAATGTTGTAATGGTGTCCATACTGTGACAGCCGCTAGCTTCTCAACTTTCCTTACACTACCGCAGGAGTTTCTAAATAATACATAACATAACATAACTACCGCAGGAGTTTCTAAATAATACATAACATAACATACCGAAGGGGTAGGCAGAGGTGCTAGCACCCACATTTCGCCAGTTTATGTTTAGGTCCCAATGTAATAGGTGGCGAGCCTATTGCCATTAACCGGGCACTTATAAACCTGCGATAAATACACACATAACTTCGAAAAGCATCGAAAAGTCATTGGTGTGTGCCATGGTAAAACCTGGGATCGAACCCGAGACCTCGTCTCAGCAGTCCATTACCCATACCACTAGGCTACCGCGGTTATAAATAAATAATACAGATAAAAAATATTGAACAAATTGAAATTTTGAAGCAATTATTAGTGTGCTAACTTTTCCTACAAATTTAAAATGGAAAAGTCAACATTGCGGTTCAGACTTGAACCCGTGACAGGTTATTTCTAGGGAGAATACTCTAACTGAGCTACCTGGGCCCACCCTGAATTTAAGATAATATTTTTTTTTAGATAAAACATAAATATACCTTCACGCTTGTATCCCCGAAGATGTAGGCAGAGGTGTATTGCACACCTACGATGTATCTTATTAATTAGATTTATATTTTAGAAGTCAGATTTGCATGCCAAATAAAGGTGAAACAAATGAGTCATGTTCTTATTCTTGTTAAGAATATACTCAAACAATATTTGATGCAAATAAATATATTTTTCTTTCTTTTTATCAGTTAATGAGAAATAGGGTTACGTAGCAAATAGTAAATGTTATTGAAACTGACAGACAAATAGGTCGCGATAGCAGAATTTTCCGACAAATTGATTTCACGAATAAACTGAGCATGGTAGTTTTCTGAGGAGCGAGTAGGTACTCGCACTGGTCTCGTGGTGGGCATCTCGAGTGGGTTAGGCAAATAAGTAAATTGGCCAACAAATCATCGCGTATCGGATTAGCAAGATGCGTTATTTATGGGAGCTGCGTTGCCGCTACGTGACCAAGATGCAGAAATCTTGGAAGGGCTTGAAGGTAATCCTTCTATGTATTTGTGCTCTACATATTATAAAACAAACTCCTCCGCCGCGTCTGTCTGTCTGTTCGCGATAAATTCAAAAACTACTGCACCGATTTTCATGCTGTTTTCACCAATGGATATAGTGGTTCTCGGGGACTTCAACACCTGTCTTCTTAGGGGTGACTCACGCAGCCGTGAACTCTACTCTATTGTCTCTTCTGTCAACATGCAAATTCTTCCCTTAAATGCGACACATAAAGCCCCTAATTGTAGGCCGTCTCTACTTGACCTTATTTTAGTATCGAACTCTCATAAAGTGGCTTCTCATGGACAGCTGTCAGCTCCGTTCTCACACCACGACCTTCTATATCTCTCCTATAAACTTCGTCCTCCGAAACGCAAGAGTAAATTCTTATTTCTTCGTAGTTTCAAAAACATTGATCTGGAGCGTTTGAGAGACGACGTGGATGATGTTGATTGGTCTTCTCTTTATAATTGCGATGACCTGGATGGGAAGGTGTCTATTTTTACCAGAACATTGTTGAAAATCTATGATGTACATGCCCCTCTTAAAAAAGTAAGAGTTAGACATCTTCCAGCACCGTGGCTTTCTCCATCCATCAAAGCTGTCATGTCGAGGCGAGATAAGGCCAAACGTAGATATAGTAAGTGCCCGTCTGATGAAAACTGGGCCCTATACAAGAAACTACGAAATCACTGCAATCGTATGTGTAGGGATGCGAGACGAAGCCACATTCACGAGTCCATTCAGAATCTTAACACTTCTCAACTATGGCAATTTCTGAAATCTCTAGGTATTGGGAAGATCGTAAATGATAACCCTACTGATATGGACCTCAATACATTTAATACTCATTTCTCAACTTCTCCCACTACCATTCCAAGTGATGTCAAATCTTCGACACTAAACTATCTCTCTTCTCTTCCACTGCCGTTAAATAATACTTTTTCATTACACCCGGTTGCGGAGGCAGATGTTAAGAGACATTTACAATCTATTTCTTCTAAAGCAGTAGGTGATGATGGTCTTCAACTTCAAATGCTTCTTCCCATCCTGAATCATATCATTTCTATCTTTACCCACATTATCAACTACTCATTATTCTCTAACTGCTTTCCTTCATCGTGGAAGAGGGCCTTTGTCTTGCCTCTGCCTAAAATACCCAACCCTACCATGCTTACCCACTTCCGACCTATCTCAATTCTTCCTATCATGTCTAAGGTTCTCGAAAGTGTTGTCTACGATCAACTATCTAAATACCTCTCCTCTAATAGCCTGCTAAGTCCATTCCAATCTGGCTTTCGCCGTGGTCATAGTACTGTAACAGCTCTAGTCAAAATAACTGATGACATAAGGATGGCCATGGAGAATAAGCAACTCACAGTTTTGGTCTTATTGGACTTTAGCAGTGCCTTCAATTCTGTTGATTTTGACATCCTTTTGGGAATCTTAACATCTCTTAATGTTTCTGCTTCTGCAACTGCATGGTTCAATTCTTATCTTCAGGGACGCTCGCAATCTGTTCGTATCAATGAGGACTCTTCCGATTGGTGCGACTTGGGGGCGGGCGTGCCTCAGGGTGGCGTTCTTTCTCCTCTTCTGTTTTCCGTTTTTATAAATGCCATTACTAAGGTACTTACTTCACACTATCATCTCTATGCAGACGATTTGCAGTTATATCGACACTTTGGAGCCGATGAATTGCCGGGGGCCGTGGCCGCCATCAACAGTGACCTAGCGAACATTAACTCTTGGGCCAAATCTTTTGGATTATTAGTAAATCCACATAAATCCCAAGCGATCATTATTGGTGGTAGATATATGCTTGGCCTTCTCAATCACAATTCCATACCTCCAATAATTTATGACTCTGTGGCCATCAACTATTCGAAGAGTGCTAAAAACTTGGGCGTGTTCATCGACTGTAATCTCTCTTGGGATGTTCACATTGCAGAGGTGAGCCGGAAGGTATACTACTCGTTTCAATCTCTCAAACGTCTTCAGAAGTTCCTTCCTCTTCAAACTAAAGTTACTCTTGCACAATGTATTCTTTTCCCACTATTAGACTATGCTGATGTCTGTTTTCTCGATGCTTCGGAGGACCTCCTAAACAAACTCGAACGCTTGCAGAATTTGGGGATTCGGTTTGTATTCGGTCTACGAAAATTCGATCATGTTTCTGAATTTCGGAAAAGACTGAACTGGCTCCCTATTCGGCAGCGTCGTAATACTCATATCTTATCTCTTCTCTATACTATCCTTCACAGCTCTTATTCTCCAAATTATCTGCGGGAACGTTTTGAGTATCTCGTACCTCGGGGCAAACCCTGTCGTCTTTCCTCCTCCCTTCTACTTCATACTCCTGCACACAGCTCCAGCTGTTATGATGGGTCATTCACTGTACGGGCTGTTCGCCTATGGAACTCACTACCGCACCATATTCGAGACAGTAGTAGTCTGGACATCTTCAAAAGAAGAACTAAAGAACATTTCCTCTCACAATGTTAAAGTATATATGTATGTATATAACGTATTTTTATATATGTATAACTATGTATAAAATATAAATGTATGGATGTAGGTATATTATTTTATTTTACAAATAGTATATTATATTTACTTTTGGATGTATAATTTATGTAAGTCTATTGATTTATTTTTGCCATCTTTCGTTTATGTATACTTTTTTTATTTGTACACTTTGCTTCCCTCTGTTATTTTCTTTTTTCTACCTCTACTGCTCAAAGGTTTGCTGGTAGAGAACTCTTTTAGAGTTAAGCTCGCCTTTGTACATAATTTATTTTAATTGTAAAACATTTATATCTTTTTCATTTTTTGTGTACAATAAAGAATTAAGAATTAAGAATTAAGAAGGTTTTCAGTATATAATTGGAATTTTTTTTATACATTGGCCAAAATATGATAATGATAATGATATTTGTCGGAAAAATAATTCGTGTGGGGGCTTTCAACGAAAACGCTGCCTAAACCCTTTTTGATATAACAAAATGATGTATGCTGGAATTGTGTATCTTATATAGGTTGTGGTGGTGGAATAGGGTCCCATTCGTAGCGGGAACAGGATCAGAATTCCACGCGGGTGTAGCCGTAGATAACAGCTAGTTAATTATAAAACTCTTTACTAATTCTCATAATTTTTTTTGTGTTGATTTTTTCTACTCATTACTAAAGCGGGAAGGAAGTACAGTTCCATCATCCAACAATTGAACTGCCAATTATATTATTACTCACTGAAATTTAACTGAAATTGCTAGTATTACTAAGCTTAATTGCTTGTTAGTCCAAACCCCCCTCACAGGACAAGTCACCCAAGTGTAGCATGTGCTTGTTTGCCACTCTAATGTCATAAAAATTGTCATCATCATCATTATAGCGATTTCACAGTTTGCACTTGAAACTCCAAGGTCCACTTGTTGTATTTGATTGGTATGTCGGCTTTTCCCAGCCCAGTGGCGTACGGAACGGACTGCTGAGATGAGGTCTCGAGTTCGGTCCCCAGTCGCCCCGGGCACACACCTCTGACTTTTCGTAGTTATGTGTGCATTAATAAATGTTAGTTATCGCTCGCTTAATAATGTTCCTTGTAGATGGCAATAGGCTCGCCCCTTATTACATTGGGACCTTAACATAATTGGCGAATCGTGGTTGTGTAATACACCTCTGCCTACCCCTTCGGGGATACAGGCGTGAAGTTATGTTATGTTATGTGTTTTCCGGATGCGATTACATCTTACCTCCCAACTCTGATATAAAAGTCTGCGCCAGACCCTCATCCGTTGATTACTAGGTGTGCTGACTTCAGGTGAGGGTCGCTTGAGCCTCAAATAGGTTGACCCTCTACACCCAATGTCATAAAAATACAATGTAAGAAAATTTACCACATCCATGTAGGTTCCATTGTCGTATGTTACTGGCACAAGGACGCGAGTGACAGCGTGCGGTATCGCGTACCACTCGATCTGATCCTCTCCAATTAGCCACGTCCATATACGATAATACACATACAATTTAGTGCCTGATACTAACCTTACATACTGCTATAGATTTAAATCGGAAAAAGAGAACATCTAGGACGGGACTAGAAACCGCGACCAGTCCCTTACAGGGGGAATGCTCTGACCAACTGAGCCACCTCCCAGATATTCGACGGGCGGGGTGATGCTGGAGCCATCTACCGTAATTCTTGCGAAATACGACAACAATGAATGACTTTACAATCATTTTTAAACATTGTTTTTTGATTACTCTGCCACATTCATTCAATGAATTTTTTAAGCGATTAGTACGCTAACTTACATACTGCTGTTATACATACTTACGACATAGTAGCTAGAGTTGTTGAATACCATTTTTATAGACGTATGAAAGAGACATAATGAGTTGGTGGTACTGCCTACTGCATCAATATTTAATCCTAGCTTTGTCGGCTACCTATGAGTTTTAGGAGCCAAAGTCCAAAATATTGTCTCTGCAATATGTGTACGTACATTTTTTTTTTATACCATTAAGGTGGCAGACAAGCACACGGCCCACCTGATGGGAAGCGGTTACCGCGGCCTATGGACGTGTGCAACACTAGTGGCGTCACACTCGCGCTGCCGACCCTGTTAAGGAAAGGGGATGGGAAAGGAGTTTGGGCTCTGGCACTGTCACTCACCAAACGGAACCCAACAGTTCAAATACTGTTACTTGGCGTCGATATTCTGTGAGAGGGTGGTGCTTCCCCGGTCGAGTCGGCCGATTCATGCAACGGCCAAAATGACTGTTGCTTGACTCTACCACCATACATAAAGTTACGCTACTTTTTCAATGGGGTAGGCAGAGGCTACACCTTTGCTTCTTCTACATTTGTAATTATTTTCACACAAGTTTGCCACTTGACCTGGCCTTTCTTTAAATGTATTCGATCTGATTGACAATATAGTAGAGATTAATAGTGTGAAATTCTTTATGAAAACTAATATATGGAACTCAGTGGCAGTGGGCAGGACACATAACTCGGAGAACCGATGGCCGTTAGGGCAGAGAGGTCCTTGAGTGGAGACCACGTGGCGGCAAGGGCAGTGTAGGAAGGCCTCCCGCAAGGTGGACAGATGACCTAGCAAAGAGCGCAGGGACTCGGTGGATGCAGCCCGCTACAGACCGGTCGAAATGGAAGTCGATGGGGGAGGCCTATGTTCAGCAGTGGACTTCCTACGGCTGATATGATGATGATGATGATTATATTATATGATGTTCTATATCTTGTTGTTCTCTTTCTTATAACCGGTTAACTGGCAGATGCCATACTCTGGCTGAACTAAAATATACAAATAAAAATTTTATTCCTCCCTTTTCATTGACCTATAAACGGTCGGATAAAGTGCTCCGTGATAATAAATTGTGGTTTAGGGTCAATTTTTACATTTCGATGTCATAACTGTTTGTATATATTTTTGTGAAAATTAATTAGGATACGTAATTTACTCTGGTCAAAGATATTTTTAAATTAAATAATTCTGCTCGCTGTTAGTCTTATTAGTCTCATGAACTTTTTGACTAAAATAATACCAAAGCTTATTGCCGTGGTAGCAGCGGTAAGATCCATCATGGAGGAATCACTTCTACTTGATCAGGTAGGAACCAACGTCTGAGTGCCATCACTGTGATGCAAACGTGGATTTAGATCTGCACATGCTGGCGCAGTGCCCGACGTGGGAGGTGCTGAGATGGGCCCACGTAGCAGCCCTCGGAGTGGGAGTCCTAGTGAGTCCGAGTGCGAGGGAAATGCCTTATCACCTTACATCCTGGCATCTGAAGACCCGAGACGGCGTGCGGTTTTAGTCGGTTCGAATCCGACATAACCGCCCCGCTGGCCGGCGGCGGAAGGGATTTCTGCACGGAAAAATAAATAAAAAAAGGGTGTATTAGCTTGATCAAAAAAATTCATGCGGTACTGAATCAGATCTGGTTCACTCAAGTTTTACATTGGTTTTGCAAGAAGCAGAATAGGTACATCACTTGACCCCATGCAGTGATCTCTTGAGAAAACCATAACGTGGAGGTCATTCAATAATTAAAATAGAAAATTTCTTTCGAACCTTGCCTTGTTGTACGATAGTAAGTTGTTCTCTCAAGAAAGATGGCCGTTCCGCTGTAGGCACATATATCATTGTACAATGTAACCCTAAGACATACACGACTAATTTACCCTTACACTATTATTCCTTTGTAGATGTTAGCTATGTCGTGTGGCGACTGGCGATGTCGTTCAAGCGCTATCTATCTTCGATTACAATAAATCAAGCGTGACGTACGAATCCAAGCAGCTGCAGATACACTCGAGGCAAGTGGTACAACGAAACGTATGTACATGTAGCTACTCTTGACGGATGATTTTGAAACAGATTTAAATTCTCATTTTTCAATATATCGTGATACTACAAAGACTATAACTGAATATGATTTTTTGAATTTACATTCCATTCATATATGTATATGCTCAAACGTAGGCAGATGTATAGGTACGTACAGTCAGGGGTGCGACTGGTTGGATCACCTCCAAGTTTGGTGCACCCTGGGCAACGTGGGCGATGACGCATCATTGATTGCTCCTCTGGAGTAGGTGGCGTCAACGTCAACGGCCAAGAGTCTGACCAACCGGCCCTTTTCAGGGCTAGCTGACTTCATTGCACGAGGGGGTCGGGGCATGGCCGGCCTGCAAGGCCCGCGGATGTGGGGGCCGCTCCAGGTACCCCTCTGCTGTTATCAGAGGGGACACTGCGAATGGCGCAGGGTCAGTCGGAGTGCGAGGGATATGCTCTATGGGTAACCTTACACCCCGGCGTCTGTAGACCCGAGACGGCGTGCGGTTTTAGTCGGTTCAAGCCCGACATAACCGCCCCCGCTGGCTGGCGGGGCGGTATCCGAAGGGGTTTCCGCACAAAAAAAAAAGGTACGTACAGTCACAATAGCGGCGGTAAGGCCCATCATGGAGGATTGGCTAGAGAGGCGACACGGAAGCCTCTCGTACCGACTGACGCAGGTGATCTCCGGAAAGGGGTTCTTCGGGGACCACCTGCATCGGATCAGGAAGGAGCCAACGCCTGAGTGTCATCACTGCGACGCGAGCGAGGACTCAGGGCTACACACGCTGGCGGACTGACCGGCGTAGAAGGCGCCGAGGCGTGACCCACGAGGTCATCGGGGTGGGAGTCCTCTCGCTCGGCAGCATGATTGCGGCAATGGTGCGGAGCGCGAGCGCATGGGCCGCCGCCACCTCCTTCTGCGAGATTTAATACTCGCCCGGCCCGCAGAGCCCGCAACTTGCTCGCCGCGCGTCGCAGGCGACTCAGGCGCCGGAGGTCGCTTAACAACCTCCGTCCTCCATGAGCGCAGGCTTGGCGGTGGCAGGTGAGGCCGCCTGTCACCCCAGCAGAAGCAGGCCGGGTCGGTGGGGCGACTAGCGCCCCTCCCCCAAACCGGGGCAAGACGGGGACACCGTGGTTCCCAAACCCGAAGGGCCATCTCGAAAGCGGAGATGGCCCAGGCTCAGTCGGGGTGCGAGGGATATGCTCTATGGGCAACCTTACACCTCGGCGTCTGAAGACCCGAGCCGGCGTGCGGTTTTAGTCGGTTCAAGCCCGACATAACCGCCCAGGTGATTTCCGCACGAAAAAAGGTACTGACAGTCACATTTCGTAAACTATACTTTTTGGTCTCACTTAATCTGGGGCGAGCATTAAGCACTAAGCACTTTTTCATTCGCTCAATGTTTAGTTGGATGGTGATTATAGATTTAGATCCGAAAAAATGAACATCTAGGACGGGACTTGAACCCGCAACTAGTCGCTTACAGAGGGAATGCTCTGACCAACTGAGCAACCTAGAAATGTCCCAGATATTCGAAATTCTTCGATAAATAATATACGTCTCAAGGCGACGCTGGAGCCATTTACCGTAATTCTTGCGAACTACGGAAACAACTACTTCACAATCATTTTTAAACATTGTTTTTTGATAACTCCGCCACATTAATTAAATTTTTAAGTAATTAGTAGGATGGTGATTGACTTGGTTAATGTAGGTACGTTGTAGGTGGTAGAGTCAAGCAACAGTTATTTTGGCCTTTGCATGAATGGGCTGACTCGACCGGGGAAGCACCACCCTCTCACAGAATATCGACGCCAAGTTACAGTATTTGAACTGTTGCGTTCCGTTTGGTGAGTGAGAGTGCCATTCCCTCCCAACCTCCTTTTCATCCCCTCCCAAACTCCTTTCCCATCCCCTTTCCTTTACAGGGACGGCATTGCGAGTGTGACGCCACTGGTGTTGCACACGTCCATAGGCCGCGGTAATCGCTTCCCATCAGGTGGGCCGTGTGCTTGTCTGCCACCTTAGTGGTATAATAAAAAAAAATGTAGATGAAGTAGCAACGGTAAGGTTACCTATTTAAGTATTTCAATGACTTACGTTTTTTCATCAAGTGAATGAAATAGGTTTATCTCCCCACAGTGGAGAATTTACTACAAAAACAGTATTAAATCCAATTACGCGTCTAGACGCAAATTAGACGAGAACTTTTACGATTTTATTGTCCGAATCTACTTCTTTACAAGACATAAAGAAAATTCATTCCGCCGACGACCAGATAAAAAATTGTTACCAAATAACGGAATAAGGGAATAAAAAAGCGAGTTTCAATACAATCCCATCGAATAATCAACAGACAAAGAGATCTTCTGTAGCTTTCATAAATCAAAACATGAGTAAACGTCAGTTTTGGACGATCGTAAAGTGTAACAACATTTACACTCCTCGACTACCGGATCTCACTCAACGCTATAGTGTAGAAAGAAACGTCTATGCATACGGGCTCAATCCACAGGTCGTTAAATCGTTCCTAGCAGTTTTGTTATACTGTGGCATTCGAGGGTTGGTTGTGAGTTATTATGAACGCGCCGGGATAAGAGTGTAGGCATTAAAAAGGGCGAAACAATTTGAATAAGAGTGCGGTCGCGATCCAATTTTGTGATTGTGCTCCGCGCTCGGCGATGTTTGGTACTTATTGGATGTAAAATGTTTTTGTCTTAGAAAAAATCACCATGATTCGTAGAGAAAAAATTTTTGAACAAGATTGAATAACGTTTTTTATGGCAAATCGAGTTAAATATTATTTATGAGATAGCTTACAAATATTTTCTACTAACTTCGTGCGCATGGTAGGAACACTCCCTGCTACACACACAGCTACTATTGTTATCTATTACACCAGCTGATGTACGCGGCTCCGCCCGCTCGGAGGTCGGTTATGGTTTTTTGGTCATATTTCCGGTTCTTCTTAACCAAGACCTTTCTGATAGAGAAACCGCATCAAAATTCGTTCAGTAGTTTTTGCATCCACTACGAACAAACAGACAAACAGATAAACTGATAAATAGACGAACAGACAAATAAAAAAACAGACAAGAATCAAAAAAAAAAAATTCTTGTTTTCAGAGATTTAACATATTATTATAAACATATTATATTTATTACAAAAATATTTTTATAATAGTATAGATAAATATCAGTTACTACTGAGACGGACAAATAAATTACAAATAATCTATTTTTATAAAAAAAAAACAAACCGACTTTAATAACCAAAAAGAAAAAAAAAGAAAAGAACCTGAAAAGTGTAAAATAACTGAATTACAGATTCAATTCACAAACATTAAGATTTTTTGTTGAAGTCGGTGTAGATGAAAAACATACAGACAAACATAGAACCTCCTTTTTGAAGTCGGTTAATGAAACTACGTGGTATCTGGTCTTATTGTTACGCATTTCTGAGTAGTAAGGTGCAGTTTGGGAAGCATCTGGTTTCAGGCATCAGCATCAGCATCATCTGGCATCAGCAATAGATCGAGTTTCTATTAGGCCCTGCTGCCTTATGGGAGATGTAGGCTCAGAAGTAAGCATGTATAAAAGAAATTTAGGAGTACAAAAATAATTTTAAGTAGTAAGGCGAAATTTGCTTGCGTAAGACAAGAAAGTAGTGAAGAATTTTTACGCGCCATAGTAAGGGATTTTTTATGAATTGTAATTTCAATCAATTTCGGGATGGATTACTAGGTTTTTTTTATTCATGAAAAATCATCATCATATCAGCCGTAGGAAGTCCACTGCTGACATAGGCCTCCCCCATTGACTTACATTTTGGCCGGTCTGTAGCGGCCTGCATCCACCGAGTCCCGGTAAAGAGCGCACTTTACCAGGTCATCCACCTTGCGGGAGGCCTACCTACGCTGCGCTTACCGTCACGTGGTCTCCACTCAAGAACCTTTCTGCCCAACGACCATCGGTTTTCCGAGCTATGTGCCCTGCCCACTGCTACTTCAGTTTACTGACTCGCTCTGCTATGTTGTAACTATGGTTCGTCGGGATCCCCCCCGTATCTTCTAAAATAAGAGAATGATAAAACAAAAAAAAAGATATGTTGTACATTAACATGTAATCTTCCACCGAAAATTGATTTGAACGAGATCTAGTAAGTAGTTATTTTTTAATACGTCATAAATCGTAAACCGCAATTTACTTTTCATTCAGTCAACTCAAATATTAAAATTAAAACAAAAAACATTATTATGTTACTTGCTGCTACGGAACCCTTAATGGGCGAGTCCGACTCGCACTTGGCCGCTTTTTTATTTTCCGTACGCTCACTAATACATCAAAAGTCCACTTACTCACAAATACG
This sequence comes from Cybosia mesomella, assembly GCA_946251805.1. Taxonomy (NCBI): domain Eukaryota; kingdom Metazoa; phylum Arthropoda; class Insecta; order Lepidoptera; family Erebidae; genus Cybosia; species Cybosia mesomella. The sequence continues at coordinate 36,321,794 of OX276396.1, read as the reverse complement.
ATATAATACGTAAAAAAATGATGTAGCAATACAGATACTCGAATCGAGTCATCACGCATTTTACTTGTAAGAAACGAAAGTAATAAGGTTGTACCAATCTGTGCCATTCGTATGCGGTGGCTCTCAACTATGCCATTATGCCAATAACATAAAACCTACGTAAAACAATACAATATTTGCGCGTCAATAGAGCTGTCACCTACTTCATGTATCGCGGGATGGATTATAGCATCCGGGAATTCTGACATTACGGAAATTTGATTCTTATTAGCTCTTTAAATAACAGGTTATATTATATACTAGCGGCACGCTATAATGGCCGTTTTGCCACGTTAAAATACTGATGTGAAATGTCAATTTAAATAGGAAAGAATGAAATCAAATGCGAGTCACATTTATAGTTTTTGGATACTTAATTCATTTTAGGTAGATTTCGATGAAATCGATCTACCTATTGGTTTCTTGACTACTGTCGAATTTTAAAAAAAAATCTTCATAGGAGGTCTAGTTATGACCCCCTGAGTCCGAAATGACCACTGGTCAAAAAGTTTATATATATATATACGTATGTATGGTTCCACTTCCCAAAATTTGCGACACTCACGATCGCATTTTTGCCCCGATCGCTTTCAAACTGCGGTCAAAAATTGCTTGGGTGTAAACTTAGTTTAAGTTCGTGAACGGGTGGAAACCGGCCTAAGGGAACGGTAGGGCCTCACTTTTTGTGAAATCAGTTTTTACTCAAAATTTCACGTTCCATGAAAGATATTCGAACCGTTCTAATTTTATCCCATAGTATACATAAATACCGACAACTTTTGATTATAAACCTATAAGATTAAAACTTTAACTTAAAGTGGAGGGGGGAAAAACCAAAATTTTTCGGGAAAAAAATCATAACTTCTAACCGGTGAACATTCTTGGCGTCGGAAACATTTTTAATCGATAGGCCACTTTTAAGTCTAAAATAAATGTCTGAAAAGTTTCTCGCTAAAAGTTACCGTTTTAGAGAAAAAAAAATTAAACATGTTAATAAAATAATATTAATTGCTTCACGAAATCTACCTGTCCGTTCCCCCTGCGGGTACGGATTTTTTTTAAATTCAAATTTCATAACATAACATAAACTCACGCCGATATCCCCGAAGGGGTAGGCAGAGGTGCTAGCACCCACGTTTCGCCAGTTTATGTTTTAGGTCCAAATGTAATAGGTGGCGAGCCTATTGCCATTAACCTTATAAACCTGCTATAAATACACACATAACTTCGAAAAGCATCGAAAAGTCATTGGTATGTGCCATGGTAATACCTGGGATCGAACCCTAGACCTCGTCTCAGTAGTCCTTTACCCATACCACTAGGCTACCGCGGTTTTTTTTTTTTCGAATTTCGTAAAACATAAATACCAAGTTGTGTCGTAAATTAAGTACACTGCACCTCACTATTGACAATAAAGAACAGAAATTGACTCCTTCAAACTTAGTATTTATTTTTACGAAACTTCACGAGCTGACAAACGTCGAAACGACCATCGTAGCGTGTCGTTAGTTTAATAACCGAAGTCTCATGACTTCAAGGAGCTCTCTTCGATAGTTTAAGCTATTGTACTCGAATCCGTAAATGTTTGATTAAAGTGAATATGTACTTAGGTTTAATAGTAGTCTTAAAAATTACTGATTTTACTAGTTCTTTGTTGTTCTGATTCATTGTGCGCAGATTGGGTAACATAAAAAAATGACAATAAAATGACCATATCCTCAGGTATGGACTAGTGAATATTAGGCTATGCGAGCGAGACATTGGAAAATTTTGGACTTTTGAATTAAATAAAGTTAAAGAAAGGAATATTTGAGCATCAAATGGTTTTTCTAAGAGTAAAACGACTGTTGTACATGAGGTCCTGGACTAGATTGACAGATCAGTCTATGTGTTATTGGGGTTTTCTACTCAAAGTGAAGCTGAAAGATAAAAACATAGTTGACGAAAGGTCGGTGTTAATTCACCACCTATCTATATAAGGGTGATTACATAATTAACGTTGAAAGCATACATTTAAATCCGTCTTAAGGTTGACCGTTCAACTCCGTAGCGGAACATTGTACGTGTCACATCTCTAGTTGTAGCATTGTACTGACACTAGTACGAGAACCACAAGTTCGCAGTACTTGCGCTGTTTATAGTACCATCATAACTCCCTTGATGGCCATCGCGCTTAACTCCACATTTACATTTGTTTTAATCAAGTACTTATCCTCTTTTGTATAGGATTCTTGGAGCCTATTTATGTTAAAAATATTATTGTATGGATTTGTTAGCTATTATAACGCAATATCTGATTAATGCTTCTTATATTGAGTGAATACTATCAAAGATGGTAATAAATTGTATGATGAATTCTATTTACTTAATACTAACTTCGTCCTGTGGTTTTACACACGATTTGTTTTTTATTTGAAATATTCTCTGTAAAATGATATTTAGATGTAACAACTTCCAAGATGCAACCAACACACTTGCGATGTCACGTAGTGATATTAGACAAAAAGTCCAAGTAAATAAGTGTTATTCTCTTATATTGCTTCGTTAAATGATTATGAATCGAGAGCTATCAATGTGCTGCACAATGTTTAACATCGGTCGAGGGGCGAGCGGGGCGAGGGCTGAGGGGCGAGTCGGCGGTGAGATTAATTACTGAGCAATCGAGACCGACGGGGTCGCCTTATAATGTGCTAGTATTTGCATATCACGCATCCATTCAAGTACTGGACGACAATAAAATACTTGATTTTCACAAATAATTATGATAAAAATATTGAAATAATTAAACACCTGGACATTTTAGCAATTTATCTTAGCTGGAGGGGTTAGGGGGAATATTAATAATTTCGGTTACTAATATTCTTTAAAAAAAAAAAATGTATTAAATAACACTGGTCAGTTGCCTCACGGCATTCTCAAATAAATGTTAGTGGAAAAGTACAGGTGATTACTTATTTCAATATGTGTAGCAAATTCAATCAACAATATAAATAATGAAAATAAATAAATAAATGGTGAAGTAGCGGTAGAATGTTGACCAAAGTGACGGATTTGCAGTTTGAATAAGGAGGATGCATATTTGTTCTTCAAGCGATATGCTATTCTGAATTATTTTCTGACAGCAACAGTTTATATCATTATTTTTTAGTATAGCCATACATACGTACACAGTATGCATTTTGTCTGTCGGGGCAGGCCCACCTGTGTACTTACACATGTTACGAGTTTCCTCGGCTGTCTTTCAAGTTTTGATACAAGCCCACTGGTTTCGGGGGCTTCTGACCTGCTCTTTTTAAGAATATTACCAATTTCGATACAATGTTTCTTTTCTAGAAATCGTATCTGCCCGACTCGCTCACTTACATTTGCCCTATAATAAATAAAACAATAAAATAAATTCTTGGGTCGTCATTCATAGTAGTCATTCGTGCCATGTGCCAAACCTCGACATATCTTTTCCGAATTACATAATTTGTACAATATAAATATAATATATATCCCATTAATAAATAAAAAAACAATAATCCTTCATATTCTAACGCTACTTGAGCTGACACCTGAGAATTGGCGCCACCGTGGCGACGCGTCGGTCTGTCGGTGGGTACCAGTGAGCGAGGGGAGAGCGGGGAGAGAGGCGCAAGGCGCAGGGTGCGAGATTAATTACTGTCCGGCCAGGTGCCTCCGAAGCGCTGATTTACTGCGCAGCGCTGACTGTGGCTGATACACGACAGGTACCGTGATTAGACAGTGATGGAAGGGATGAGTCGGCCGTTGGTAATTTAGGATCTGCTGCGGTGGACATAGCCTCGTTGATGTTGACTCTTAGTGATGATGACGTAAGGATATAAACATCGAAAACCACAAGTAGGTATTAAGTCGGGGTAACTAACATTGTATTTTATTATTTTTAGCAATTAGGATTTTGGAACTACTGAGTTTTTATATAAATCCATTAAAAATTACGTTTCTGATTAATTATCTGACACAGATAGCTACTTAAAGATGGTCCTTAAATTACTGTTTTAAAGTAACTTACACTCTTAGGCAATAATATTTACATGTAACTTCCCTCTGTATACCCTACCTAGGTTACGATGACAACTTTCAATTGTCTGTGCTAACTTTCAGACTTTAACGTGCCATGATATACGCGGCGATAGCCCAGTGGCGGACGTAACGGACTGCTGAGACGCGGTCTACAGTTCGATCCCCAGTCGCCCCGGGCACACACCTCTGACTTTTCGTAGTTATGTGTGCATTAATAAATGTTAATTATCGCTAGCTTAATAATGTGCCCGGTAGATGGCAATAGGCTCGCCCTCTATTACATTGGGACCTTAACATAACTGGCGAATCGTGGGTGTGTAATACACCTCTGCCTACCCCTTCAGGGATACAAGCGTGAAGTTATGTGTATGTGATATACTCTTATAACCTATGGATTAATACCACTGAGCCAGTGTGACTTTGACTACGGGCAGTGCAATCTGGTCGAACCGTCAGGCACGTTAATTCCCGTAAACTGTTTAACTGTTTACAACAGCAATATTATTAGGTCAAATAATTTATTATTTAATGTGGACGTAAAGTTCAATGACACCTTGACGTACGTAGCGAGCTACATACGCTGTAGCTACGCACAGATACATTAATTTTCATCTACTATATAAACCTATACTGTTTGTCGTGTTGAATGACTTTTTGAATTTAATATATTTAGCAACCACCAATTTTTAATTAATTAAAAATTCAATTCAAAATCAAATTTTAGTTATACATAATAATATTTATATTACACTATAAAAAATTGGTGTGCCCAAACAGGGTCTCATGTTAAGACCTATAATTATTTAACATCAACACACACATGAATGCAATAAAGATTTTGACTAACTTTGAACACATACCATCAAAATCAATTACTCGACGGGCGCACGTTACCCCACCGTCCCCGACGCGGCAAAAAGGCAAGCGCCACAATTCGGCACGTTGTATTAATTACCGCGATGCTCTAAGTAATGACCCTTGTACATTTGACAGCATACGCCGACAGGTACAGGAGTGATCGTGTAGGTGCTGGAAGAGCTACGAAGGACGGATTTACACATTTTTATCGCTATCGAATATTTTTCGTAGCTCGTAGTTCAAGTTCGTAGCGGTTTTCGTAGGCTAGTTGGGGCGAGTTATTGTACAAATAGACCTATGGATATAATCCAAATTTACTATGAAAAAATTACCGTATCGGAAAGATTCTAAGCGCCAGATGTTTTGCTACAAGTCTTGCAATAGAATGCTTTTGTAATAGTAGAGGTATAAAAATCGATGTAATAGGTCTTTAAAATTAAAATTAGAATTATAAACGGGATATTTACCATGTTTAGTATCTTTTTCGAGAATCCGATATTTCGGCACTGTTACAAGTACCATGATCACGGATGTACTGATGTACATCCGTGATCATGGTACTGGCACTCATGGCACTGTTACAAGTACCATGATCACGGATGTACTGATGTACATCCGTGATCATGGTACTTGTAACAGTGCCGAAATATCGGATTCTCGAAAAAGATACTAAACATGGTAAATATCCCGTTTATAATTCTAATTTTAATGTAAATGACCATGTCAATCTAAAATCATATATAATAGGTCTTTACCTAAAACCGCACACCGTCTCGGGTCTGAAGACACCGGGGTGTAAGGTTACCCATAGAGCATATCCCTCGCACCCCGACTGACCCTGGGTCATCTCCGGTTTCGAGATGGCCCCCTTACTTGCTCTCCACTGTGCCATCTGCTAATCAGAGGGACACGTGGAAAGCTTCCGAACAGCCCTCAACAGGGCCGTCCTCGCCTCGGTCGGAGTTGGCCGTAGGCGGCAGCGTGTCTCCAGCCCTAGGAGAGAGGCGCTGCCGTCTCCGTTGCTCAGGGTGCACCGCGTGGAGGTCCCCAACCAATCACCCCAATAGGTCTTTACCTATGAAATTGCCGAAATTCTCTTACAAATTCACGAGTTCGTTATTCCTGTAATTTAATAGCTATTTCTATTATTTATATTTTGTTTGAAAGTTGATTTCAAGATTTTACAACCTTGTTTAATACAGGGTTTAATTTTATTTTGATTGGCCGCTTGATAAATTAATTCGATCACAAAAAATAAACATTAAATTTAGATTTGTCATTCCTAACAAAAATGCAAAAATGTTAGTACTGAAAATTGGGTTTCCTCCAATTTCTTCAAGAAAAACGGCAATTTCATATGTAACGACCTTTTTTTTTTTTTTTTTTATTTTTATCGTGCGGAAATCCCTTCGGATACCCCCCCGCGTGCCAGCGGGGGCGGTTATGTCGGGCTTGGACCGACTAAAACCGCACGCCGTCTCGGGTCTACAGAAGCCGGGGTGTAAGGTTGCCCATAGAGCATATCCCTCGCACCCCGACTGACCCTGGGCCATCTCCGGTTTCGAGATGGCCCCCTCGGGTTTGGGAACCACGGTGTCCCCGTCTTGCCCCGGTTTGGGGGAGGGGCGCTAGTCGCCCCACCGTCCCGGCCTGCTTCTGCTGGGGTGACAGGTGGCCTCACCCGCCACCCCCAGGCCTGCGCTCATGGAGGACGGAGGTCGTTAAGCGACCTCCGGCGCCTGAGTTGCCTGCGACGCGCGGCGAGCAAGTTGCGGGCTCGGCGGACCGGGAGAGTTCTAAGTCTCTCCCGGGCGCGCTCCGCCACCTCCTTCGCGAGCATTACATGCTCGCAGAAGGAGGCGGCGGCGGCCCACGCGCTCGCGCTCCGCTCCATTGCCGCAATCATGCTGCCGAGCGAGAGGACTCCCACCCCGATGGCTGCCACGAGGTCACGCCTCGGCGCCTCTCACGCCGGGCAGTCCGCCAGCGTGTGCAGCCCTGAGTCCTCGCTCGCGTCGCAGTGATGACACTCAGGCGTTGGCTCCTTCCTGATCCGATGCAGGTGGTCCCCGAAGCACCCCTTCCCTGAGATCACCTGCGTCAGTCGGTAGGAGAGGCTTCCGTGTCGCCTCTCCAGCCAATCCTCCATGATGGGCCTTACCGCCGCTATTGCGGCTTGGGCAACCAAGCGCAGGGGCTTGGTTGCCCAAGTCGTTCCTTCCACTCCACCACGATGGCCTGGCGGAGCTGGGACTGCACGGCCTCGATTTCTCGAGGCTCGGGGTTCCATCCCTGCTCCCGCGCCTCCTTTCGCCACTGGTACAGTTGCGAAAGGGCTCTCGCTTCCAGGTCCCATGGCGGAGTTCCGGCAAGGAGACTCGCCGCCTCGAAGGAGATCGTGCGGTACCCTCGGATGACCCTGATGGCCAGAACTCGCTGCGGAGCGCGCAGCATCCGCACAGTTCTGGTCCTCAGGGCCTCCGCCCATATTGGGCACCCATACAGGGCCATGGAACGCACGATCCCCGCGTAGAGTCTCCTGCAGGAGTCATCGGGCCCCCTCATGTTGGGCAACAGCCTAGCCAGAGCAAGAGCTGTGCCCTTCAATTTGGGGGCCAGACTTCGGATGTGCTCTCCGAAGTCCCATCGGCCGTCGAGCACGAGCCCCAAATATTTCATTTGGGGCTTGATGCCGATGCGATTTCCTCCCACGATGAGACTGGATCCCTCGGGTGGCTTGCTCCGAGGCCCATGGAAGAACAGGGCCTCGGTTTTATGCAGGGCCACCTCGAGACCCAGCCGCCGGATCCGCCTAACGACTTGGGCAACCGCGGTCGTGGCCTTTCGGGTCGCTTCGCGGTACGTCGCCCCGCACGCCGTCACGAGCGTGTCGTCCGCGTAGCACGTGACGGCGGCACCGCCTACGAGCTCACCGCGAAGCACCCAGTCGTATCCGATGTTCCACAGGAGCGGCCCCAGGACCGATGCCTGTGGAACACCGCACGACATTTCACGCCGACCGAGACCGGTCACGGTTGGGTAGATGACGGCTCTCTCCGTCAAATACGCCCCGACTATGCGGCGGAGGTAGAGAGGCACTTCGTGATACACGAGCGCCTCCCTAATGCAACTCCAGGGCAAGGTGTTGAACGCGTTGGCGATGTCCAGGGACACCGCCAACATCACCTCACCCCGGGCTACTGCATCCTCCGCCAGAGCCCTCACGCGCATGATGGCATCCACGGTGGAGCGCCTCTGGCGGAAGCCATATTGGCCATCCGCCAGGTCCGGCCCCACTCTTGAGAGGTGCTCGACGAGGCGCTTCGCAATTACTCTTTCAAAGAGCTTGCACACCTCGTCGAGCAACACTATGGGCCGGTAGGCGGACGGCGAGTCCGCCGGGCGCCCTTCCTTTCGGATGAGGACCAGTTTCCCCGTCTTCCACAATTTCGGAAACTGGCCCCGCTCCAAACATGCGCTGAGAAGCCCTCTCAGTCGGGGCTCGAGAGCGTCGTCGACTAGAGCTAGGACCCACGCTCGGCCTGGAATGCCGTCGGGTCCCGGGGTCCATTAGGGCCTCCATCCGACACATCATCCTCTCCTCCAGCGCCTCCATGTAGGGGAGCCAGGACTCCGCCGGCGGTGCCCTCGGCTGCGCCGGCCGCACCGACTGTGCCGGCTGCTGGACCGGTTGCACCGGCCGCTCCGGCCGCGCCGACAGCGCAGGCTGCGCTGACCGACTCGCGGACGAGCGAGTCGCGCGCGCCGGCTCCGCCGGTTGCGCCCGCTGCGCCGTTTGAGCCGATCTCGCCATCCCCCTCTTGAGCTCTTCGACGGCTGCAGCTAATCGAGCCGTCTCCCGACGGGACTCGGCCAGCTGCGCCGCCAGGCCCTCATTCTCGGAGGCGATGTCGAGCACAATGCTCAACATCGCCTCTTGCTCAGGGTTTGGGGACCCCTGGAAGGACGCGGTCACCTTCTGGAGTCTCTCCAGGAGTGACCGCGTCTTCCCGCACGGCTCCGACAACGACACCGCCGAGGTGGAAGGCTTCGGCGGTGAGTTTCCCACGGCCCTTCCAAGAGCCGAGGGAGCTCGGGTGGATTGTCCAGCCCTCACGCCACCCCGCGCCCCTCGGCGGCCAGCAGCCACCTTGGAGGAGGTCGTCCCGGTGAGGGTAAAATCCTCGTCCGAAACGTCCTCCCCCGCCCGAGCCTTTGCGCGCCTCCTGCGCTTCCGGGTCCGCTGGACGCCCAGACCCACCGGGCTGCTCGCCCTGCTTCGCTCGTTAGCGGTGTCGAATTTCTCCGACACCGCTGAGGTATTTGGCGTCACCTCCACGCTTGTTTGCTGCGCGATCTCCGCGCAGACTCCGTCGTTCTCGATGTACTTTTCATTGCCTTGGTCTGTTTTGTGTTTAAATCGGTCCGTTTTATTTTTAATTTGTTGGTTAATGTCCATAGCATATCCCACGAGTATGGGGGAAAGGTGGTCCATCCAGGCGGTGCCCCCTGCACCTGGATAAGCCTATATACTATGGAGGTCGGCTGGTATCCATAGGTTTTTACGACTTCGCTGTCGGGTGTTATAGACTTTTCCTTGTCGTGGGCCGGCCAATAAAGGCAAGCCCTCCGGTCAGCAAGTTCACGGCGTACCCTTCTGGAGCCACCAGTCAGGTCTTTGCTGATCACCTGCCGATTACGGAACGCGAGAGGATGGCTAGTCCTCTCTCACCAGCGGCGGCACAAGTGCCCGTCGGCCCCTGCGTTAGCAGTGGGCCAACCCGCCCCTGGATCCCCCAGGACCCTATGGTGGCCTCAGCCACAAACACCATCGCTCATCCCGTCTCCTCTGAAAGCAGAGGAGTACGGAGAGCGATGTGTTCCCGCCACGTTGGGTATTCGCCGACGATCAATGCCAACCCCATGAAGGGGAAGCCATTGACCGCCGCCCAGGGTGTACCGGCCGCTCCGGTTCCGTTCCCCCCGGACTGCAGCGGGATCGGAGTCGGAACGACACTCGAGGAGGTTACCCAACACACACCCCTCATATGTAACGACCTAATATTCACCGTGCAACATGACTGCTCAAGCTATTCTGTGGCAAATCATTTTTTTTTTAAGCAACCGCAATTATTTAAAAACAGATTCTTAAAAAACAAAGACCGTTATTAGAGTATTAATAAAGAAAAGAAGAAATATCTTTAACTATTTCTTCAAGTAAATCTCAAATTATAATGTCTGTTTCTACTAATAAAAAAAATGAATTTCTGAACCACATGTTCCAGTGACCTTCATGTAAAAAAATTACAGCGATCTTTTCTTAATTACGAGTACATTCAAAGCCCATCTAGTTAAAGTCGATCATATACGTTCCAGTAGAAATGTACGTATAGGTACGTACATGTAGGTGCGGGCCGACCATTAGCGAGATATGAAAGAACAGGTCAGCGCCGGCCCTAATCGACGCCGCAATCCATCACCCACGTGAATAGGTGAGCGGAGTACCGACAGCAAATGTGTTCTAATATTTGTATGATTAATTATTTGCGTCCGTTACTTGTAAATGCGTTATTTAGTAGTTTAATTTGTAGCGGGCTGTGTACCGCTAGACGCAACGTCAGCACATTCCATAACATGCTGCGAGCAGACGCCGCGTCCCCGGTGAGCCAGTTCATACGTAACGCTTGACCAGATCGGCCACGTGCGACCTCGCTTACATACTTAGTACCAAGTTGTGTTCTATTTAGTCAGATATAACATATAAACATATATACCATTATCTTTATCATTATCTTTTAGAGTACCTCAGCGTCGCGAACGGAGTTGCCGGAACAAACCTCTCTTTGTGATACCCCGCAGTCGCACTAGTTACGCACAAAATGCTTTCGTAAGACGTGCTTGCAGGTTGTACAATGATAGACTATTACATGTAGACTTGTTTAGTGAATCTCTTCGACGTTTTAAGAGATTGGCTTCGGAATGTCTCAATGAATAATTGTATGTGTTTTATGTGTAATTACAAAACACAGGTATGTAGGTAGCTATTTTGTTAAATTTAAGTTTAAAATATGTTTTTGGTTGTTATTAAAATAATATTTTATACTGTAGTTTTAAAAATGCACGAGACTGTAGGTCTACAATTTTTAAATTTGTTTCTATATTTCCATACTTGTATTATGACTGTTTGTTTCTAAATAAATAAATAAAAAAAAATTGTGATCATTAATAAATATTCAAGGTGCAAATAATCTTTCATTGAATACCACAAAACTAGGTGGACTCAACCTTCTAAATCGTTATTAATTAATAACAAATTATTTTCATGTTGTAAATGATTATGTAATGTTTAGATGAAAAACCAGTCTTTGGCATTGGGTTTTAGCTTGTGAAGCTTGGAGTATCCTTTAACAGAGATCGAATCATGACCTGCTTGGCTGATACGAAGGTAGCTGGACATCTTGAAGGTAACCCAACTGTCGCAAGGGAGCTTCTCTCTCTTCTTCTCTCTTCTCGCTAGCATATGTAATAGCCACCACAGTACAGTGTGGTTTCACAGCGGTACTGATACATGGGCGATAGACGCCATAAGCGTAATAGGTAAGACTCGAAATTTTCCTGTCATAGTTTTATAATTATAGAAACCCGAGCTACACGTCACTATAGTTAACTGTAGGTTTCAAATCAATTCAAGTCACACAGTGTTTCTTCACGTCTGCCTATATTACTAGGGACAGCCTCCGTGGCGTGGCGGTATTGAAAGCGGCCGCTACGCAGGAGGCGCGGGTTCGATCCCCGCTCAGTGCAAATATTTGTATGCATGAATATGAGTATTTGCATTGGTCTGGTCGTGCCTCGGAGAGCACGTTAAGATGTCGGTCCCGGTTGCCATACGAATATGTATGACAGTCGTTATAGGGGAAATGGGTGAAATGGCCCCACATAGAAGGGCTGATCACCCGTCTGGTCAAACGGCGTCCCCACTGGCAGTATATATTACTAGGGAACCAGGTACACCCTAGGAAGAAAATTGGGGCGTATAAGAGTTGCTGTTTTTTTAGGTAACTTGACTGGGGCTCCTGTACAGGTCCAGTTGAGTGAGATTAGGGTAATATGAACATATCCGTAGTTATATAACCAGAGAGAGAGAGAGAGAGTTTACTCTTTCTTGTTCAATGTCCCTGACAGCTATATTTAACAAATTTATTAATGATGAATGATAAATGTGACTTTTGGAATTAAAAGGAATGATTCTGCAGTCGGTACTTGACCGGTTTGGTGCCGGCGTGACGCGGGACACACGCGTGCTATTACACCGTCCTGTACCATGCTATGATCGATCATAAAATAACGCCGCCAAATATAACTACTTATTCCATACAAATTGCATGCCTTATAGTCTTAATAAGATCGGATGGATCGGTCAATCGGTCAGCATCACTGTCAAACCTTAGGAGTAACACCATTCACAGCGTTTATAAATTTTGCAACACGAGGGAGGTGAAGTAGACACTCATTTGGCCATGTGCTTCCATTGTCAGTGTTACTATTATTGAAAATTAATTAGGATTCTTAAATAAAAACCGGCCAAGTGCGAGTTGGACTTGCCCATGAAGGGTTCCGTAGCAGCAAGTAAATTTTTTATATTTGAGTTGATTGAATGAAAGGCTCTGTTGAGGCTCTGATGCCAAAGACTACACTTTTTCTTAACTTAACAATTCTTAGAAAATCCGCAAACTCCGACCGAGGCGAGGACGGCCCTGCAGTTGAGGGCTGTTCAGAAGCTTTCCACGTGTCCCTCTGACTAGCAGATGGCACAGTGGAGAGCAAGCAAGGGGGCCATCTCGAAACCGGAGATGGCCCAGGGTCAGTCAGTCGGGGTGCGAGGGATATGCTCTATGGGTAACCTTACACCCCGGCGTCTTAAGACCCGGGACGGCGTGCGGTTTTAGTCGGTTCAAGCCCGACATAACCGCCCCCGCTGGCCGGCGGGGGGGGTATCCGAAGGGATTTCCGCACGAAAAAAAAAAAAAAAAAGGTATAACATGTGGTAATAAGCCTTGTAGGTGTGGTCGGGTTACACCCCGGGTTGCAGGTGTGGTTGCGAGATCTTAGCGCAGCGCCATACAACATAAAAACATTCGTAAGTCAAGTCTATGAAGTCTTTGAAACGTATTGAAACTTGAGCGAATTTGCAGGTTGATATACAAACATTCAAAGTGGCCAAAACGTCTTGTTGCATGCAACAACAATAAAATAAAAAGTAAACATAAGAATTAGAGAAGAGAAGAGAAGTTAATTGTTTCAGGAAACAAAGGGTTAAATTTTACTATGACCGGTAGAGACCTAAAGACATATTTTAATAAGTTTTTTATAATTATTTTGGTAATCTACGATCAAGTCCACAACTTTTAAGAGGTCTGCCGATGAGGAAATCTAAAAAAAAAATCCTGTAAAAAAATGAGTTTGATTTTAGGCTTGAGGTTACAATGAAGTACTGTCTACAAAAACAAAGATATATATTCTTCTTTTAACACTTTTTTACTAGAATAACAACATTTAATAGCATTTTGAACACACCACGGTTTACACAAAACTTTCAGTATATAAAACTAACCCATAAGTACATTTTTTGTTAAGTCCAATCTATTGTTAAACTAAGAACTTCATACTCGCTTCAATCTGTCGGTAAACGCATTTCGCTGCACACGATCCAATCTAGGCGCATCTGCACATTCAGATTGCTCGCCATAAGGTGCGGCCTCATGTGCGCTAATCCATTAGCTACCTCGGCCCATATTTAATTGTGCGCCCTCCCCGCCGCGCCGCTCCGCGCGATTGTCCACCGCGCACATGTCGCGGCCCCAACGTATAAAATTTGATAAATCGCACCGTCAACATGTGAACTACCCTCTTAGCTTAAACGATCCGTATTCTGTAACCATCAACTGTCAACCTATCGATTTTCAATCTTTGTTCACATATTATTAGGTTGTTTTTTGTTTGTCAAACGAAAAGTACAAGTTATCATCGTTTAGACACGCATATTTGAACATGTCTTTACGATTTATATTCTATCTCGAGCGACCAAGGTTGAATTTAGTTGAATTTTAGGAGATAATTGCAAGGTTTGACGGGTGGAATGGCAAATGCACTTTAGTGAATGCTCGTGCAGTAACTGATTTCGTGAGGGACGCACGCGTAGGTAAGATAATGCAGATGTTTCGAGGGACGGAGGTGCCCCCTCGAAGGGCCTTCATTGATGACAGAAGCAATTTCCAGCGACGGTTTTGATTAATATAAATGTGATACATTACCTAGCTTTTGACATTGCTTAATGCATTGAAAAGAAAGAATTATTATCGAAATCCTTTAAATAGATATGTATCAGGAAGAGTACTAGCAAATTTACCCGAGAAGTTGAAGATTAAAACCAAAACAATAATACATAAACCTATCCCGGCCGCAGCATCCACAAATTGAATTATCACAAAATTCCGCTTCTGTCCATAAAAATGAATTTTTAAACTTGGTATAGGTACTCTCGTCGGATATGAATAAAAACGATCCATCAATTCCGAATCGTACGGCTAAACTTTGCCGTGCGAATCGATACTGAATTAGCTAATGGAAACTTGATAGCGTGCAAAAAACTGAATCCCTGTAAACCCCCATAAGCGCATTTTGCAACAATAAATCTCTGCATTGTCCCATTCGACGACAGATGGCGTACTACAGCCCACCCTCCACAGGTAACTTTATACTCTTTGTCGAAGAAATAAAGCTTTAAGCGCTGAAATTCACGTTTGGTAATATTTTACTAGGCTGTTTTTAAGCGATGTAAGCGCTTTAGTATCAGGTAACAGCATTAGACATGTACAATAGAATATTCAATTATGTTAATGCAAAATACAGTACGGCATGTGTTTGATTGTGCGCACGCGTCGCGGCGGCCATTTTTGTGTGAATTACATCACGGGTTCGAATCGTAACGGTCGGATTATTGGCGCAAAGCTATTTCAATGTGTGTGGCGATGAATTTTGAATGAATGCGTCCGGTTTAATAGTTCTAGCTGTGACTATTGCACTTAATGACTAGGTAATGGCGGCCACGGCTGTATAAATTACCAATTTATTTTGAAAGGAATGTAATGTAAAATAGTCTGTATTATGACTATTCATAAATATAAGCGGCCAAGTGCGAGTCGGACTTGCCCATTAAGGGTTCCGTAGCAGCAAGTAACATATTTTTATTTTTTAAATTTTTGTATTTGAATTGATAGAATGAAAGGTAAATTGCAGTTTACGATTCATGACGTATTAAAAAAAAACTACTTATTAGATCTCGTTCAAACCAATTATCGGTGGAAGTTTATATGGTAATGTAAATCATATATTTTTTTTAGCTTTATCATTCTCTTATTTTAGAAGTGACGGGGGGGGGGGGGGGACACACACATTTTACCACTTTGAAAGTGTCTCTCGCGCAAACTATTCAGTTTAGAAAAAAATGATATTAGAAACCTTAATATCATTTTTGAAGAGCTATCTATACATATCACATATAAAAAAAAACATTTTTGAGTTTCTGTTCTAAGTATGGGGGGGACCCCCTAAATTTATTGTTTTTTTTCCATTTTTGTATGAAAATCTTAATGCGGTTCACAAAATACATCTACTTACCAAGTTTCAACCGCATAGATCTTATAGTTTAGGAAAAAAGTGGCTGTGACATACGGACGGACAGACAGACAGACATGACTAATTCATAAGGGCTCCGTTTTTTGAAATTTGGCAACGGAACCCTAAAAAATATTGTTTTTTCGTTTCGTTTTTGTTTGTTCGTATTTTATACACTGTGGTCCGATTGCGATAAAGCCTGCTGCCGCTGCAACGCCATCGTGGCTGAACCATATAATCTTTGATATTACTTATCTCAATGCATATACAAATATGTTTTGTATTCAGTGACAATACGTTAAAAAAATAAACCTTTGGGCTCGACTATGACGAAATCACAAAAGGAGAGTTATGTCTTTGACCTGTATAAATATATGTGTCTGAACTTATTTTCTGATTAATATCTATTTTGATATGAACTATTTTGATGAATGATCTGCCGTTAGATTTCTCTTATATTGAGAGTATTTTTCCTAAGACCGCGCATATTGAATAAAATTCCAAAAAACGATCAGAAATATTACTATACAATTAAAGAATTTTTGGAGGATAAATCACTGTGATAAAAGCTAATATAATTGTATTCAAAAATAAAAAAAATAATGTAATGCATGATTAAATGTACCCGGCATAGCCGTTTGTTGGTGACTGAACTCCTACGTAACCACTCGCTCGATCTTGACCAAATTTACCACGGTGATAGTGTGGACACCGAGGAGTGTTTTGAAGCGAGATGGTTCATGTCCGATGTACCATTGAAGAATAATCACCGAAAAACAGTTTCACGAGCGCGCGGCCTTAGCTGAGCGCGCGACCGTAGTAAGATGTCTTATTTTCAAGTAAGAGCCCTGAACCCTGCACTGAATTCCTAGTTCTATTTTTTTTTTTGTTTTTTTTTATATTTAGGACACGTCAATTTGACTTCACCTCGCCTGATGGTAAGCTGAAGGTAAAGTCTCAGGAAAGAGGGTCACCATTACATACACGTATCATGTTAACAATGGTGACACTCAGCTTGACGGCCTCATCAGAGGAGGATTGTCGTCGCAGCCCCGCGTGACACCCACCGGTCCCACTAGTGCTGCGACCACTATCCCCCTGCCCGGCTATGCACTTGCTGACCCCTGAACGCAATCAAACCGAAATTGGATTACTATGGAGGGTTTTTCGCAATCGTGCACGGTGGTACCCACCCGGCCGAATTTTGTGACAAATTTGTGTCATCAAATTTCTACCACCACCACTAATAACCACCATTAATGTTGTGTGTTTTGTATGCTTAATTTAATTTTGAATAATATTTATGTGATAAGTTAATCAAAACTTATTTAATATTGTAGCCCAAATGGTGAAACATAGCTGACCTCATTATTTTGTGAACATCCTCTGAACCTATGATTTACTATAAATATAATTTGAATTTGAATTTAAGTGTGACCAGGTACCTATATTAGAAATGAATACCTCAGGTTTTATAGTTCCTTTAATAGACAGTTTTTTTCATACAACTTAGGTGGCAGACAAGCACGCGGCCGACCTTATGGGAAGCAGTTACCGCAACGTAATGTATTGTAACTATATTATTTACGTTATTACTGTCACATCTGTTACAATCGTATAAGAAGACATAATCTTAATTGTATCATATACTTAATTATCTAGAACAATTCGTTAAAAGTGCGAGATCAAATTTCAATTAAAACTTTACGCATTAAGCGTAGGACACTAGCAGTCGGTAAGGGTAGGTGCCCATAAAAATATGCCACGAGGGAGTCTAATGACACTTAAGTTTTAACTCCAGGATTACATGGCCCGGATTTGAGGAGTAATCGCACTGGATTGTTAGTAGACAATGGCTCTGAATGTTTATGAATCACATAACGTGATGTCACCGTCGGGATTTTATAATGGACTTGAAGTTAAATAGGATTTTTCAAATTAAACCTATTTGATATGCGGTAGTGTTAGTACAAAATGATAGATAACTTTCAAATGTCTCATGCATACAGTCACGCCGTGGGACAGACAGAGAACACGTTTTTTTTTACAACGCCATCTAGACAAAAACTATGCAGAGCTTGTTGTATGGGTTCTTAAATGCGGATAGACATACTTAAATACACAATATACATAGAAACACCCAGACCAATGCAAATATATATATTTGCACTGAGCGGGAATCGAACCCGCGACCTTTGCCTTAGCAGTCGAACGCACTACCGCTACGCCACAGAGGTTATCAAATATAATTGTAATCGAATAAAATATAATTGTTTTCATACTTGCTTGCCAGTAATGGGTACTCTTGACCTGGCCATTTCTTTGAAATGTCCTCAATCTGATTGACATACTTAGGTCTAGGTGAACTCTTTCCGGGTTGTCCATTTCACCTTCGAGCCTCGAACCCTCAACTTCGAGAGGAAACCTTACATCACAGCCTCGGTTATCAATCAGCAGGTGTACCGCCTTGCTTAGGCCTAAAGATCTTAGAGGCGATGGCTAAATACTGGTGGTAGAAATTTGATGACACAAATTTGTCATAAAATTCGGCCGGGTAGGTACCACCGTGCACGATTGCGAAAAACCCTCCATAGTAGGATTACTATGGAGGGTTTGATTGCGTCCCCTTAACGCATCAGCAAGTGCATAGCCGGACATGGGGATTGTGGTCGCAGCACTAGTGGCACCGGTGGGTGTCACGCGGTGCTGCGACGACAATCCTCTTCTGATGAGGCCGTCAAGCTGAATGCCACCATTGTTAACATGGTACGTGTATGTAATGGTGACCCTCTTTCCTGAGACTTTACCTTCAGCTTACCATCAGGCGAGGTGAAGTCAAATTGACGTGTCCTATAATATAGAAAAAAAAAAAAAAAAACACCATTTATTGAAATCATTATAGACTAGGACGGTTGCCAGCTTGGCAATCAACCCAAACTTAAGTGTAGCGAGATTTGCCTATCCAACAATAGGTCAACGTGACCGGTCGACTTTTTCCATTGATTTGGTTTTTCGGTGATTATTCCTCGATGGTACGACCGATCTGGACATTCGACCCCTTACGACACTCAGTAATGTCTACTTGATCACCGTGGCAAATTTGGTCGAGACCGGTCAAACGGTCTCGGAGGAGTATCATTTGTTTGAAATGCAACTTTGAAACCAAAGACGCTTCGCTCACCTTCGGCTCGCTACGCTTAATAATATCAAAGTAGTATATGTAATATAATTTTAGATAAATAATCTGAGGTGAAATTATTTTGTGATTTGTCTTACTTATGCTTATTTAATCATAAGTGAACGATCACGCCAGTCATTGCGGCTCATTAGCGGGTGGGAGCAGGCATGTCGTACGTGCCCCGAGCGCGCGGTTCAAGATAGATAATAAAATATTGACACAGTACATAATTGTACCACCTTATTGAGATTAAGGGGGAGAATGGAGAGCATGAGCCGTCTTATAGTTTTAAAGATGCTGGGTAGATAATTTCCCACTGATTATAAAATATGGTGAAGTACCGCTGAAACTCCTTGGATATTTACAAGTATCTTTTAATTAATTATTGTTATACTGTTGGTAGATTACCAGCTATTAGTCGCATCTGCTTCCGCTTGGAGGTGGATCAGGTGGAATTTAGGCTTTAAATTTGACCTAATCCACATCCATGCGGACGCAAGTAGTAAGTAAACATGTAGTTAGACAGCACAGGTTTAGTGTATGCCATACGGCCTCTGTGGCGTAGCGGTAGTGCATTCGACTCCTACGACAGGGGGCGCGGGTTCGATACCCGCTCAGTGCAAATATTTGTATGCATGAATATGTCTATTTGCATTGGCCTAGGTGTTTCTATGTATAATATGTATGTATTTACAAAAAAAAAGTATATAGGTATGTTTATCCGCATTCTGGAACCCATAACACAAGCTAGTTTTAAACTATGCTTACTTTGAGTCTAGAAAGCGCTGTGTAGAATGTCGTAGAACATTTATATATTTATTATTATTTACATAAAACTACGTGTAGGGAGCAGAGCTCTTTGGGAAGGAAACAGTATTGACAATATGCGAATATGCTGTAGTGCTGGTAGTGTTTATAAGGATTGGAAAGAAGCACACAGGTGCTTCTTTCCAATCCTCTAACTTGTTGTTATGCCGGAGTAAGCATTAACGGATCTGATGATGCACTCCTTAACAAGAAATAAATGTTTACTCTCCTGTTTGAAATACAGTCCTACCAAGAGAAAATTGGTTGATCTGTCAAAAAATAATAAAAGGTGTAATGTACTGCAGTAAGATTTGCAATAATTATTACGTTTAAAAGATTTTTTTTTTATTGGCCTAACCATGAGAATTAAATAATTGATTACTCTACCCGATTAATGGACATGATAATTGGGCGTCAAATCAAACAGCTTAATAGAAGATATACCTGAACCTGCATCCCAAAACCCTGGTCTTCAACATTCAGTTTAGATGTAAAATGCTCTCCCGGAGCGTGCGGTGACCACTAGGCACTAGGTGCGAGTCGGGAGCTGCTCCACTGCGCTCGGCGCAAAACTAGTGACGCGATGACCTGACATACCTATTACGCGGACAGGGTTGTGTGGAGACTTCCTTGTACCATTTATAATTTAAAATCCTTTTTTAAGGCACGAATAAAAAAAACACCTTGCAACGTCAGAGGTAGCCGTTGCTCCCTGTAGAAGGAATGGGAGGGTTTCTGGGGAATTGAGAAGAACTGGAGAATTCTATTATTTTTATATTATTTTGCAAAAAAACATTACCTCTCTTCTTTAAATTCTCCAGTTCTTCTCAATTCCCCAGAAACCCTCCCATTCCTTCTACAGGGAGCAACGGCTACCTCTGACGTTGCAAGGTGTTTTTTTTATTCGTGCCTTAAAAAAGGATTTTAAATTATAAATGGTACAAGGAAGTCTCCACACAACCCTGTCCGCGTAATAGGTATGTCAGGTCATCGCGTCACTAGTTTTGCGCCGAGCGCAGTGGAGCAGCTCCCGACTCGCACCTAGTGCCTAGTGGTCACCGAGAAGAGAGGTAATGTTTTTTTGCAAAATAATATAAAAATAATAGTAATACTAAGTGTTATGGTTTTCAGCTGACATGAAACTGAATCTAGAAATAACCCGTTATGATGAACTAATATGATTGTTAGGTATTTGAAGTCCTGGGGTGTGTGTTGGGTAACCTCCTCGAGTGTCGCTCCGATTCCGATCCCGCTGCAGTCCGGGGGGAACGGAATCGGAGCGGCCGGTACACCCTGGGCGGCAGTCAATGGCTTCCCCTTCATAGGGTTGGCATTGATCGTCGGCCAATACCCAACGTGGCGGGAACACATCGCTCTCCGTACTCCTCTGCTTTCAGAGGAGACAGGATGAGCGATGCTGTTAGTGGTGAGATGGCCCAGGGTCAGTCGGGGTGCGAGGGATATGCTCTATGGGTAACCTTACACCCCGGCGTCTGAAGACCCGAGACGGCGTGGAAGTCCTATATAACAATTAAGTCCAAAATCATAATCTTAAGCGATAAAATTGAACTAATCGTTAAAAGTTCTGGGACGCACCAGTTTTAATAGAAACGTAAATTACTAAACATAACATAACTTCACGCCTGTATCCCCGAAGGGGTAGGCAGAGGTGTATTACACACCCACGATTCGCCAGTTATGTTAAGGTCCCAATGTAATAGGGGGCGAGCCTATTGCCATCTACCGGGCACAATATTAAATAATATTAATATTACTAAACAACATAGAAAATGTGGAAGTTCAGCTATGCAGCGTGTTGCAGCTCCACAGATGGGTGAGCGGTGCAGTGCGCTCGCGACCGCACCTTGTCAGCTCACAAATTGACGTGGATTGTTGTCGGCGGATCTTTGTCACGAAGCGCGTAATCAACGAGGCCGACCCGTGGACAACACTGCGCAAGAAACCTAGAAGAGCTAGCTAGACTTACGACCGGTAGCATCCATCTATTTACAGCCATTTATGAGATTAATAATATCCTGATTCATTAAACTGTAGAGCCTGGGCCACTGAGGCTATAAACTTGAAATTTGGCCTTTTTGTTTTGGCATTGTGAGACAGTATTTTTTTAATTAGAAGAAAGTCCACTATTTTCATAAAATAAGCACGAAATTTCGTATGCATACCTCTAAGAAAGTAAATTTCAACTTTGGGCTTAAACGTATACTAAAGTTTCAGGCATAGTTTGAATCCAGTGGCATTGAATTATTCATGATTATAAGGTTTTTGTTATGACATTTTTCAGTGTGAAACTCAGACAGGTCAACTAGTATCTAATTAAGATGCAAGAGAGATGTTAAACCATTTTGGAAAAGAAAAGTCCGCTATCCCATCCAGCACTGCAGTATCTACGGCACAAATATTTTACGGCACAAGCGGATCGCACCGCATGCAGTTCGATTTGTGCCTAATCTCTAATTATGACCGCCATTCATTTGTCATACTCAACGGTATCAGTGTCAGCGCCAGGCAGCACCTACGAGGCGGGGCTATTTTAGTTGCTGTTATATTAATTTGCTATTACCGATGGATTAGTACTGTTTACCGGCGTTGCATGAAGAATATACTGCATCCAGGCTGTTTGGTCGTGGTTTTGGAACTTGTGTTCCAAACGTTTCATCGATCATTGCGGTTGACATCTTCATCATCATCATCCGTCAGTCAGATCAGTCGTAGAGAAGTCGCCGCCGAGGAGAGCTCTACGCACTCGTCGCCGCCCGGACCTGTACCACTGAAGATGTCGACCGCAGTGACCGAAGAAACGTTTGGAACACAAGTTTCACATGGACCACGGCTAAACAGCCCGGAAGCAGTATATTCTACATGCTTAGTACTGTTGTTGGAAAGCTCTTATTTACGTGTATAAGTTACTGTAAGTTGCACCTTCGTAGGTTTCAGAATCAAGAGGCTTAATTACAGTGAGTAGTAAGTGGTTAGATTAAATCACCAGTCTCCGATCCTCCGCTGCGTTTCTTAACGTGATTGAATAGCTAGTAAGCTCATACTAGACACTCAGGTATTTATACGCGAATATTTTTTGAGTACGAGGAAGATTAGATCACAGTTCTCCTCATTGGTGGATTGACAGATATCACAGAAAAACTCTAAGAATATTTATTATAAAGAACTCTCAGTCAGACAGTTTCCTTCCAGACGAAGTAACACTTCATTACTGAGATGTAAAGTATAGTGGCTGTATGTACACTATAACGGAATAAATGATTTAAAAATTAAAAACACGACTGCCCTGCATCTCTGGCGGCCTCTGTGGCGTAGCGGTAGTGCATTCGACTGCTACGACAGATTTCACGGCTTCGATTCCTGCTCAGTGTAAATATTTGTATGCATGAATATGTCTATTTGCATTGGTCGGAGTGTTTCTATGTATAATATGTATGTATTTACAAAAACACAACTATACAGAATCCATAACACAAGCTAGTTGAACTATGCTTACTTTGGGTCTAGAGAGCGCTGTGTAGAATGTTGTAGAATATTTATTATTATTATCTTCATGAGCTTTGTAAGAAATTTCATTTACTCCCACTTGTAGACCGTCGAATGATAGCGGATTTAATATTTTTGGTAAAAATACTTAATAACAAAATCGACAGCCCTGAAATTTTAGGAAAACTCCAATTTAAAGTACCTAGTAAATTACTTCGGATCAATCCCCCTCTCATTATACCAAGTACAACAACAAACTATCGTCAAAATAGTTATATGGTGTGAGTAGGAAGTTTAATGAAGTCTGTAAACAGTATGATATTGACCCTTTTACTGTGAATGTACCCATGTTGAAGAGGTGTCTAAGCCTGAACTTTTTCGCAGCTGACTAATTAATAGTATTCAGTGCCTATATACCTATATTAGTCTTGTATTTTAAACTTAGTATATTATTTGTATTTTTTTTTTCTAAGCTCAAAACGCCTTTTTTAATTGTGTCACTAGAAGTGAGGACTTGTAATTGGCTCTCTGTGATGTACCTTCATTAATATTATTTTGAAAATATTAGCTGTTAGACCTCCATACTATAAATAAATAAATAAATGACACGCAGCTACCTCTTGTATCGTCCTAGCAACGGACACGCTTCGCAACCATGTAAAAGGACAGTCTTAATGTTGGTATTATAGACCTGCTACTTCAACCAAACCGGCATTGTAAGATCACAAATGACACCAGCCAGTTCAAGCCACTGGCCCACGCGGCGGCAATGCGTGCGTTGACATCGCAGTCAATGTCAGCAGTCGCGTGAAGTGTTCTGCCCAAAATGATTTTCTTCAATAATCAGATAAACAGTGTTACTCGGGATGAGGTAAGGATTCTAACGATACCATCCAAATATGTTAAGGTATTTAAACTTTATGGTGGATTATTGAACTTTCAACACAACACACTCGTTTTTGTACACATACATAACATAACTTCAAGCCTGCATCCCCGAAGGGTTAGGCAGAGGTATATTACACTCCCACGATTCGCCAGTTATGTTTAAGTCCCAATGTAACAGGGGGCGAGCCTATTGCCATGTACCGGGCACATTACTAAGCGAGCGATAATTAACATTTTTAATACACACATAACTACGAAAAGTCAGAGGTGTGTGCCCGGGGCGAACTTGAGACTTCGTCTCAGCAGTCCGTTACGTATACCTCTGGGCTATCTTTTTTACAGTCGTATAAAAAACCACAAGCCGAAAAATTACAATAGTCACCGGTACTATACAATTATCTCGATGCTTACAACGAAGCGAGTATCTTCCACACAAACGTCGCCTCCCCACAAAGGCAGTTAACTAACAAGGTGCTGCCGGTAATGCCGACGCGGGCAGGCACTACGTACCCACAGCGGGGAGGTGATAATTGCTTTCTTCAAACATGCCTCTTACACTCAGGGGTGCCACCTTTTGTGATGGAGATGGAACCTATTATCTCGTTTACTTGTGGGTAGCTGTAATTGAATCGTCTCAAATTGTGAACGTGTTTTGTGGCAGGTGTAATAAGTACCTATGTGTTATATTACAAGAGATATAAACACTGTTTTGATATATTGATTTTATTTACTGCGAGAGTGATGCTGATGACATGACGTTGACCATTTACTCATAATGCTTGCCGTAAACATAATTGTTACGAAAACTAGGAGTACGGCAAGGTGCGGCAAGTTTAGTAACACACTGGGATCAACATCTTGCCGTATGTAACCCACTCTGAATCTGTGAATGTAACGCATTGGGTATATTTGATCAAAAAAGTGTAGATGCACTGAATTTTGCTTAACATTACTGGCCAATAGGATAACAAAGCTGGAGCTGTTACTGCAGGCTTATGATCTCTTTGTTAAGACCAAGGGCACTTCATGCTGAATGAATGCCTGAATACGATGAAGGCGATGATGCTATCGGAGACTCGTGAAAGGAGTTTTCAATCACGTTCGGGCAGGAGCAAATTTTTCAGCATCCATATTTTGCCAACCCTGATTACGTACCTCTACCGAAATTATAGTTAGCGTAATGTGAGTGTCAATACACCTCTACCTACGCCTTCTAGAATATATTTACAGAAGTCTTGTATTAACAGAAAGTGGTAATAAAAACCACAATTTTGAACCACAGGAAGCTTCGGTAGCTTAGTGGTTAAGGAGTCCACCCTACGATCGAGAGGTCCCGGGTTCGAATCCTGGCTATTACACTACCGACGTGAACCCACTCCTAACACAAGCCATTTAGCTTAGCTGGAGGGGTTAGGGGGAATATCAGTAATTTCGGTTACTAATATTCTTAAAAAAAAAAAAAAAAAAATAAAATAAAAAAAATAAAAAAAAATATAGTTCACATCCCCACACTTAGATACATTCGTTTGCGAACACAGACTTTATTGTTCGATATTTACATTACAGTTACGACCAGATTGGTACATGTTTCATTACTTCCTGCTATTGAGTTCAGTCTCTGTTGTTTTTTTTTTATACCACTCAGATGGCAGACAAGCTCACGGCTCACCTGATGGGAAGCGGTTACCGCGGCCTATGGACGTGTGCAACACCAGGGGCGTCACACTCGCGCTGTTTTAATCTTTGGGTAATATTTTAAAACTTCCTTTCGAGGGCTTACCTGGAGTGCCCGGCAACGGACACTTGGGGGGTTTTAGTCGATTCACCACATAACCAACCCCCGCTGGCCGGCGGTGGGGTATTCGAAGGGATTTCCGCACGTGAAAAAAAAACACGCTTTATTAGCTTCACCTGTAACAAACTCTGTATGTAAATCCATTTTGGAAGTTGAATTTAACCAATTACTAAATATTGTATCGATTCGAAACTTTGCGAGTATGTGACATGTGGATCCCAATAGATTAATATGATGATAGTCAGGATGTAGATAGTAGAACTGTAACCTACTATGTACCTTATATACCTACATCGGCTACCGTAAATATCTTAGAAGTAAGCGAGCCTCATACTTTTCACGCTCTAGAATAGGCAGGTACATCAACCTATCATTCGTTGCTGGCCTTACATATCCTATTAAACCTACTGAACTCGAGAAATTGTACTGTAAGCAGATGTTTTTTTTCCGCGAGACCAAAAATAGCTAAGCAAATCAAGTCGACGATAAAATGAAACAACTATTCGGTGGTTTTAATAGTGCCATTATATAACCCAAATTTTTCAGGAAATGCTAAACCACGGGTCAATATAATTCAATATAAGCTCGAATATGGCCTCGTCTAGATCGGCGACGTTGGAGAATTCAACAAACGACGAACAGTTCGACCATTCGACGATACACAAGCAATAATCCGTTTACTTTTATGTCTCAACCCCTTGTACAATTGACAAATTAATTATTACACTTAGCACCACCTCTATAGCTTTAACGATAGAGTTCAAAATTGTCAAGAGTACATTTGAGATAGGTTTGGAAGGAGTGTCCGTCAAAGAGGTACATGGTACATGTACCTGAAGGACATAAAGCGAGCTGGTCCGACGCAAGGAGGTTGGAGGAGGGCCCCGGGCGAATAAAATGCAAATACTGTGTAGTGTAGAGCGTCTTGTTTGGAGACAGACGGCGCGCGGCGTAGAGACGAGGGCACATGTATCGATGTAGAGTATCATTCAATTTACTAAAATCAAACCGAATTTGGACATTACTAACGAAATACTGTTGTTGTGAGAAAACCTACGAGATCGGTCTGTATCCCTATGTGTAGTAGTTATGAATATCAGATTATGACAGCATTTAAAATAATTGAAGAAGGGAAGGGAAAGTTGATATTGCTTAAGCAATCATTCTTATTTTATAATTTTATTTCGCAATAGATCAAGGTATGTTTACTTCTACAGTTTCGAACCCAACACGTATTAGGTTACCTATTTCATCTTTATATTTTAAGGCCTATGTCCAGCAGTGAACTTCCTACGGCTGATATGATGGTGATGATGATGATTTTCAATAATTTATCATGAACAAATAGAGGTTCATATGTAACATCGAAATTTATTCGGGTTTCGTAATATAATAGCGTGATGAAATTTATTATCAAAGGTTGAGTCTCTAATCTAGTATCTTTTACACGTAAGTAACTCTGTAGTTGCGATATTTCATATTTTAGTGCTCATCACCTTTTGGCTATAGCGTGATGATTTAATACAGAACCGCGGTAGCCTAGTGGAATGGGTAAAGGACTGCTGAGACGAGGTCTCGAGTTCGATCCCAGGTTTTACCATGGCACACACCAATGACTCTTCGATGCTTTTCGAAGTTATGTGTGTATTTATCGCAGGTTAATAAGTGCCCGGTTAATGGCAATAGGCTCGCCACCTATTACATTGGGACCTAAACATAAACTGGCGGAATGTGGGTGCTAGCACCTCTGCCTACCCCTTCGGGGATATAGGTGTGAGTTTATGTTATGTTATGTTATATATGATGATTTATAGTCCGAACGGTGACTATGTTTGAGTTCTATCAAACTGCAGAATTTCATGATTATCTTCTTTGTAACAATAGAGAAATGATTAATAATAGATTTGGACGATTTTACCCTGCTGATCCTATCACACCTATATTAGCGTGATAATATATAGCGCAGTTTATGACCATATTCTACGTGAATGTTCATGCAAAATTTGAATCTGTGTAGCGATTTTCAAGTGATGAAGTGAAGCAGACAAACAGACAAAAAATCAAAAAATCACATTGTTGGCATTGGTATCATTCCTAGAATATACAGCAATTAATATTTTTGAAGAAACATTCAATGTACAGTTTTCACCGCGTTACGATTTTGTTTCGTAAATATACGTGGCACCTGCAAAGGAGAAATGGGGCGAGAAAATTGGAGACTGAGAAATGAAGAGAATTAGGTCCTCCGACACTATGATAAACCATTCGAAATGCAGTATATTGTGATCGTGAGAATGTAGCTATTGTGGTTATGATAACTGATTCAAACCGGGAATGTTTTAGTTGTACTAATTTCCTATCGTAGACGTTGATAGAAGATCTTTTTTTATATTGGTCACGTCATTATGACTTTACCTCGCCTGATGGTAAGCTAAAGGTAAAGTCTCAGGAATGAAGGTCACCATTACAGACACGGATAATGTTACAATGGTGGCTCTAAGCTTGACGCCTTCTTCAGATGCTTTTTCACGCCCCGCTTAAAGGTTCCGGGACTGTAGGAAGAAGGAAACACGTGTGCTGCTAAAGACTTCCAAATCTTAAAGGTGCGGTAAAGAAAAAGGTGCCGAACCACTTGGTTTTTGATGGAATTGTTTGCACCATGTGAGGGTGATACCTCAGTCTTGCACGTGTTGTCCTGTATAGGAAAGGAGAGGATAGAGACCTTATAATACAAAACATGAGCGATTTGTCGAGCCAAAATGAAAGTGTTCACTGCACTCGCCAAAACCGCTCGACTAATTTGCGTTCCCATCACTAACAGCAAACCGCTGATTCGGTGCGTCGTGTAGCCGCGTTTACGAGGGTAACTGTAAAGTGTAAAAAGCGCAAAGTGTTTGTTTATGTCGCGCGGCCGCACCAGCCAGCGGCGGCGGTGCGGGCGCGGTGCGGCGCGGCAAGGGCGACGAGCTGCCCACATAAACAGGCCTGCACATTTACTGCCGAGCAATCGTTTTTTCATTTAAAACGATACGGTTTTATAGGTTTACTTGATTTTAGCAACAACGGGTGTTGGGTATCGGTTCGTCGGCTTTAAGGTGACCTTTTAAACGTAAGGCGACAAGATTTTATTCGTTTCTTAAAAGTAGAATATATTGTTAATATTTTTTTTTTTACATTTTATCTAGATTTGAGATTAATGAAGTTCGTTTTACTTTTGATATCAAAGTGCCTAGCCCGTCACCGCTAGGAGGCCATCAAAATGAGAGTCACCGTTCCTATCCACTACTGGTGAGGGTCACGGGTTCACCGGAGGTCAGATCCTGCTTAGTCCAGGATATGAGTTATCTTCATCCCAAATTTCATCTAAATTCACGGAGCGTGAAATAATACAAACTTCACCAGTTGTATATATATATATATATATATTTAAATAATTGTTACTTTGCCACAGAATACCAGATTAATATTTTTTTTTCAATTAAAATTAATATCTGCTAATTACATCTGTTTAAGACGATATTACTTGTAAAGTTGCTCGCTAGATGTCACTGTTTCATTCTGAAACGCGATTGTGTTTTGAATTATATTACAGTCCAAATAAAGTACAGCACTAAGATCAGGCGTCAGTTGTTTTCTTTTGAGAAACTCCTAGTCGTCACAACTCGAAGCTATCGAAGAGAGAACCAGAGACGACATCTTCGCCACTGGTTCAACCGGTGCGTTGTAATCAAGATCTCATGTCGAACGTACCACGCCTTAAAATTATTGGTTTTTTTATTTCGCAATTTTATCTGCATGTTTCTTGTCACCAATATAGAACATACGCATTCAATTTTGTCTTCATTTTGTCATTGTAACTACAACATTATAAGTATAACTCTTTTTCAAATCTTACTAAGTGGCAGATAAAAACATTTAACGCAAGTGCCTCTTAATACAGCTGCTAGCAGGCGGTGTGGAATGGCTTAATATAAAGAATGGATGTGCCGTTCTGGCAAATGCGATTGCAAGCCGCCACGCGCACGCAATCAAACCGCAGTAAAATCGCACACCACTGATAACTGCTTTGGGATGGGGAGACACTGGGCGCAACGTCGTGATTTCTCTGCGGCTAAACATCTCGTGTATGGCTATATGTTCATTTTGTAATCAAACCTTCATTACAAATCCAGAATCTTGTAAAGCTACTTTTTTTAAACATTTGGCCTATATTTTAGATCAAGTTTGGTTAAGATATTGAGATTAAAATACAAAAAACAGCCACTTTTTTCACATCTTTTAGGCAGGTTGGAAGAGAGGATTCCGTCACGAATTTGTTGGCTCAACCGGGAAGTACAGAGCTCTCATTTTATATAGATGTTAAACAGCAAACTGCAATAGCTATGCTTCAGACATTTCCTCAATTCCTTGTCTTTTTCCATTCTACTGCTACTTTGTATCCTCTTGTTTGTTAGTACTGCCGAGTAGTGGATTGTAATGAATGGGAAGTTCTCTGTCACCTTTGGTTTGAAATGTACAGTTTACTGATGACTGCCCTACCAGCCTAAATAGGTATGATGGCAAATTATGTTGTATTATTAAGTACCTAGATGACTACGGATGAAGGACTTATTTTTTCTTATGAAACCTATCCAGGTTTCAGTTTTAGAATCTCTAGCTAGATTGATTTATCGCCCCCGAAATCCCCTGCATATTCAATTTCATGAAAATTGTTGGAACCCTTTTCGAGATTACACACACACACACAGACACATATGCAAGAATGGCTCGTTTAAAGGTATTATATATAATATTGAATGACTACATTGTTCTTAATAAAATAGATGGTTTGACGACGTCTATTTTTTTGTTAATTTCATTTCCATGTATAGGTAGATCACTCCTTGTATTCTGAGAGCTGCAAGTCCACGTGGTAATGTTTTTTCTTTAATTAAATTCAAGGTGTTTTGCTCCCGGTGTGCCTCAGTAAATCGGCTTAACGTTTTCATATCTTTCGCAATACTCAAGTTGGCGAGTGATTTATCTCTCGCTCGGACATATGAGCTGGTCGCGCACACGAGCGCACATGACGCCGCACAAGACGAGGTGCCGACACGGGCAACTTAACGGTTTTATTACAAACCTAACGGTTTTATATAAGTAACATATATTTGGATTCAATCTAATGGATGGCGTCTTTATGGCACATCTGTCGACACCTTCGTGCAAAAGGTTGGTTTATGACTCCAGATAGTGTTTATTGGGTTTACTAATGTTTATTCTAGGGAACCTAGGTTACGAAATTTTAGAAGTTTATATGTAAAAATAGATGACGTGCTGTTCCTACTACATGATGTTATTAACTAATATAATGGGGTTTATATGGGTAGTTTAAGCTGGTTCATGATTAACTTTCGTTGAGATAATTGCAGAGTACAAAGAGGCTGCCTTGATTGAAGAAGTATCACCCTTTCAATTATATAACATCAACGTCAGGTAGCATTACTTTGTACTTGTATAAGAGAATGTCGTAGAACATCCTTGTTTGTCCCTTTATCCATTCAACTTCTCTTTTCCCTCCCTTTTGCCCACTGCAAGTAACAATTCTGCTGGTGCAAGAGTTAAAAAGCCACTGTATATTTGTTTATTTGCTACCTTAAGCGTAAAAATTCTGCAGTATTAGGATTTAAAATTTAAATTAGAGCATTATGGTTTTTAACATCTGTTTATACATACCTTTTTTTTCGTGCGGAAATCCCCTCTGATACCCCCTCGTCAGCTAGCGGGGACGGTTATGTCGGGCCTGAATCGACTAAAACGCCGTCTCAGGTCTTCAGGTGCCGGGGTGTAAGGTGGTTAAAGAAGGGGAGAAAGCATATCACTTTTTTTTTTATATTTAGGACACGTCAATTTGACTTCTAAGTTTGACTCTTTCTTCTTGGTAAGCTGAAGGTAAACTCTCAGGAAAGAGGGTCACCATTATATACACGTCCCATGTTATCAATGGTGGCACTCAGCTTGACGGCCTCATCAAAAGAGGATTGTCGTCGCAGCACCTCGTGACACCCACCGGTCCCACTAGTGCTGCGACCACAATTCCCCTGCCCGGCTATGCACTTGCTGACCCCTGAACGCAATCAAACCGAAATTGGATTACTATGGAGGGTTTTTTGCAATCGTGCACGGTGGTACCTACCCGGCCGAATTTTGTGACAAATTTGTGTCATCAAATTTCTACCACCAGTGGATATAGGCAATTAAAAGCATTAAACGCATGACACTCTCTGCAAAACTCTTTGTTAATGAAATTCATTCCCTCACCGCCGCAACATACCGTGGAGTAGATCAAATAGAGACGTGTCCACGTCCCGCTGGCATGCGAATGCTTTTCATTTGCGGGTCACTCACACCGGTGCGGTGGCGTGGTTTACTGGTATTCAGGTCTTATCAATGTGGTACAAAAACAAACTCTATTATAACTCTTCTAAGGTTGCAAACAAGAACACGATTCACCTGCTGAGGAGAAGGTAGAGGGAATGAAGAGACTGGATGAAGGTAAGGAAGGTCTCCAGCATTCTGACCACACAAACCACACGGAAAGCATGTTACGACAAGAAGTGTGGTCTAGCCAGATATTAATTGAACGGAGGAAAGTATTATTATAAGACTACTGATTTTAACAGTCAACATAATAATTGATGTAAGTAGTTAAGGAGTTGTCCTTACGACCGAGTAGTCTCGGGTTCAAATCCTGGCATTTACTCTATCGACGTCTCTCTAGCTGGAGAGGTTAGCGAGAATACTGGTAATTTTTGTTACAAATATTCTTAATAAAAAGAAATTAAGAATGAAATGAACAAGTTGATGTAAAGCTAATAAAAGTTTCTTAAATACAATCGCAAGAAGAGAAAAGTCATAAAGTTCATTTTATTAAATATTTTTATACTACATTGACTTCTTAATGAACTGACTTCTTTTGAACTTATGAAATATCACTATTTTTATACCGAGCACCGATTAAGCTTCAATATAAATAGTCATTATGTACTTAAATTTATCGTAGACACATAAATAGATGAATGAATATTCTACGACATTCTACACAGCGCTTTCTAGACCCAAAGTAAGCATAGTTTAACTAACTTGTGTTATGGGTTCTAGAATGCGGATAAACTTACGTATATACTATTTTATTTGTAAATACATACATATTATACATAGAAACACCCAGACAAATGCAAATAGACATATTCATTCATACAAATATTTGCACTGAGCGGGAATCGAACCCACACCCCCTGTCGTAGCAGTCGCATGCACTACCGCTACGCCACAGAGGCCGTCAAATAATGTTATCTGTCTACAGATACTATACGTTTATATTCTAAGCTTAACATGATTAAATTCTAAATAAATCTTTTTGCAAACAATGCACAAACATTTAAACAACCAAATAACTACTAATAAGAAAACTTTAGATCAGATAGCGCGGCGATGAACAACGCGCGGTGGCGAGTGCTCGACTCC
Organism: Cybosia mesomella; assembly: GCA_946251805.1. NCBI lineage: Eukaryota > Metazoa > Arthropoda > Insecta > Lepidoptera > Erebidae > Cybosia > Cybosia mesomella. Next base: position 36,288,495 of record OX276396.1, on the reverse strand, counting down.
AGGTTCAATATACGAGATGCGTATCAAGTCCACTTGATTTATGTGATCAGTTAATCCCACTATTTACTAGTTTTAGTAGAAGGTAAAGAGGGACTTTTTCGACGACCCTTAGGCCGGACAGTTGGGTGGTCCAAGTTATAGACATATAGCGGGACTGGCTGTGTCTAAGGAATCTGCAGATGCCACGAGAAACATTTCAATAGTTGCATGCTCAGAGTTCACTACCGAGATCCTCTCTGTTATTTAACTAATTACCTTAGTCCCTGCTGTCAGTAAAAGTCTGTAACAATTGTAGTTTCACTTCTAATGAAACGGTAGATAAAATATCGGTTTTCCAAAACACCATTGTACAGTTTATAGTGTAAACCAGAATTCCGGATCTAAAATCCTGCACCCGATAAAGAAAACTTCTCTGGAAACTTTACATTATATACTTATAATTAAAAAATAATTTACACATACCTTCTTGGTTCTACGATAAAAAAATACGAATATGTTCATGAGGTTTCGGGTTTGATTCCGGGGTCTGGCAAAGTGTTACCTGGCGCTTTCAGAACTTTTTTAGTAGCATCATTGAGTCTACAAATGTACCTGGTAGATGGTAATAGATTTACCCTTAATACGTTATACTGAAAATATAGTTTCTGCAATCAGTGCGTCCTACCCGTAATGACCTACGGAGCTGAGACGTGGACACTCACGGTAGGGCTGGTCCACCAGTTCAAAGTCACTCAGCGAGCTATGGAAAGAGCTAGTTTCTCTGAAGGATAGGATTCGTAACGAATACATCCGACAGAGAACCAAGGTTATCGACATAGCTCAAAGAATTAGCAAGCTGAAGTGGCAGTGGGCCAGCCATATCTCGCGAAGAACCGACAACCACTGGGGTAAACGTGTTCTTGAGTGGAGACCGCGACTCGGCAAACGTAGTGTAGGACGCCCTCCGGCCAGGTGGGATGACGATCTGCGAAAGACTGCGGGCAGATGCTGGATGCGGTAAGCTGAAGACAGGGTGCTACTACCCCCATTAGGGGAGACATAGGTCTCCCCTAATGCTAGTCCACTGCTGGACATAGGTCCAGCAGTGGACTAGCATAGGTTGATGATGATGATGAAAAAGGGTGAAATGTATGATGTTCTCTCTATTCATTTTGAGATTCACATTTATTTTACAACATATATGCGGTGCTGAGAAGCATGACCAGTGGTTAATGTAAGTGTATGCATCTATCACCCGCTCCGCCTGTGGTTTGTACCTGAGTCCAACTAAGAACAGTTATCAGTCAGGCGGCGTGATGTATGTCGCGGCGAGGGGCACCGGACGCAGCGCTTCTGATAATTATCTGTAAACGCATGTTGTACTCAATATTTACAAACATTCACTTGTAAAGGCTTTTGTAAACATGTTTAATTCTGCCAGTACTGACAGTTTTTATTTATTTTAATTAGAAAATATCATAGTAATAGAAATGACATGATTTTATCGGGTTTTTTGTGAAATTAAATTAAATTTTATAACGGCCAGGTCACACATTATGAACAGAACTAAAGACTAGAATTCACACAGAACGCTATAAGCTATGATTAAAGTTAAAGAGAGTATTAGGTAGGATTGAATCTCCACAAGAAGAAAATGTAATGGTGGGATACGTTACTGTCATAAGACTGGGAACGAACTGTCCTCTTTCAGCAAAACGTCATTTGCAGGATCTTCTCTTCCACTTCATTGTTAAAAGAAATCTAAATGATTTATCTTGTGCCGATAGCGAAATTACTTGGCACACTATCGGTCCAAAGTTCTTGGTCTACAAAAATGCGAGTTGCAGACGGTAAAAGCGATAAATAAAAGAGACTGCTCCAATATTTTAAATTCAATCTCGGTTCAACAACATTATCGCTTGAAAATTCACAAAGTATCACGTTACGTCTCGAGACGCGCGGTACAATTAAGCCCAGATCACTTCCCATCTGAGGAGGCGATTCTTGTTATTTTTCCCCTAGTCTTGTCGTCCGAGAGTGCCATGGGAGAAACAAGGAGGGCAGACGAAGGCTCGTTAATTAGAGGAGTATTTTATTAAGGCCAATTTGTTGGAAATACCTGGCTGATTGCTGAGGATTGTGACGGCAGCGATTTGTATGAATTTTTCAGAGGGGCCCTCATTTTGTTTGGGGCTTAGTTGTGAAGATATATTTAGAACAAATTGCTTTGAGTGTAGGTTTGACAACTTTTATCATTATGAATAAAACGAAATTCTCTTTTACTGTGCTGTACATGAGACACGGTACCTCTTTGTAGGTAGTGGTGTATCAGGGTATTTAACATTTCACCATCTATACTTCATTACTGATACTACAAAGTGTCATCATTTTCTAAAGTGAGTTTCTAAACGAAAAACGCAACCCTTATTCGGATTTATAACTTAATATATACCTACAATCACAAAATTTGATTATTATTAGTTTTGTGTAATAGTCAGTCATGAAATAATACAGAACATGTAAATGTTTACATGTAGCTATATTAAAAGAAACGTTCAGACTCACTCACCTATTAACTTTGTAGGAATACTTCCAGAAACAAATAAGCAAATACGTATTTCACTACTTGCCTTTTTCCAGTCGGGCGGCAACAAATTTGTCTTTGAGATGTAATATGGAGTATTCAACAAATTTCAGGTAGCTCAGTTGGAAAAAATAAAGCGACAGAATGGTACGGTCGCAAATTTGTATGCCGTCATCGTTTAACAACATATCAACACGTAAAATGGATGTATTCTATTAATTCTTCGGAGGTGCTAACCTAAATCATCAGCTAGTATGATTATAAAGATAGGGCATTCAAATGCGATTGCAGTTTACGACGTCTGGGATTTAGAATCAAATGCAGGGTCTGCTATGAGGTTCTGACTCTAATTCTGCAATAGGCTGATACGCCATAATACTTTCGGTGATTTATAAGGGAATACCATGAAGTTTACATTCGAAACTTTGGATCCGAACTTCAGATTTCTTTCAGTAGGGTGTAAGCTGAACGCACCAATGTGCTAATGTTTAAACACTCTAACCCTTTTGTCATCAAAGGCATTAGGCCGGTTAAGCATAATATCTGTACAATGTAAATCTCTCAAACCGCTCATGCCAAGATTATTGTCAATATAAGAGCGTGTCCACACGCGCACAGTCGTTAGGTAGAGCACAATTGAGGGGCCAGGGGTCAACAGGGCCGGCGTCGCATACCGGTCAATGTGGCAACAGGCGGCGTGAGAACTGCTCTGACTCACCTACCACTCATAACTGCTGGTATTTATAACTGGGTTTAATCCGCGGTTTCACTCGTAACTTGTGTACTGTAGTGTCGGACTCCTTCGAACACTATAGTAAGTTGCCTGGCCATCATGCGTCAGCGTTTTTAAAATAAAAATGTATAAATGAATTTGAATTAAGAGCATAGGAAAAAACAAAAGGTTTGCAGACAGATCGAGTCAGGGGGTGATCAGAGGCTCCGGCCTGGACCCGCCATAAGAAAATATCAAGTACCTAGTAAAAAGTGTTTTAGGCTCAATGACTCAGCAGAGTTCGCGACCCACTAGTTCGTTCAGTAAATATAAAGAATTTCGAGTAAATCCCCGAAAAACACGTTCAGTAGAGTTATATTTATGAATAACTATATTAATCATATAAAAATCCTGGTGATATCATTTAAATATCACTAGTTATCGACAAGAAGCTGTGAAGTCAAACCCCAGACTCCACAGTACCATCTCATTTAATGCAGGCACAGAGTCCCGTATTTAAATTTACAAAATTGAAATAATACCAAATAAATAACTTTATAATAATAATTATCACAAATGACTCCTGCAAGAGACTCTACTGGGGGATTGTGCGGTCCATGGCCCTTTATGGGTGCCCAGTGTGGGCGGAGGCTCTAAAGGTCAACAATGCCCGGCAACCGCAGCGGGTGATGGCCAACAGGGTCATAAGGGGGTACCGCACGATCTCCTTTGAAGCGGCGAGTCTCTTTGCCGGAACTACACCATGGGATCTGGAGGCGAGACTCCTTACAACCAACATCCTTACTTCCAAACAAGTGGCGCAAGGAGGCGCTGGAGCTGTGAAGGAATCCTGAGCTTTGACGGATCGAGGCCCGAAAATCCCAGCTTCGATAGGCCATCCTAGTGGAGTGGAAGGGATGACTTGGGCAACCAAACGCAGAGCACGCCGTTGTAGAGGCAGTGAGATCCATCATGAAGGATTCGCTTGAGAGGCGACACAGGAGCCTCTCATACCGACTGAAGCTGGTGATCATTATCACACACTATGAAGATGACAATGACAATATGAAGATGTTGATGAGATATATGAACTATTTGGCAAACATTGGCCTTGGATTTAAACGAGAACACGATTCATAGGTCACAATACTGAAATAAAGTCCTAATCACATAATGCTCACTCAGTAACATCATAAAGAACATATTTAACGAGATCCTGCCGTTTGGCAAAATACGTTTCGTCAAATTTCACTTCCCAAAAAACTTATCGCATAGTTTCATTTCCCAAAAGAATCTTTAGCAAATTTATATTTCGCATTTTAATCATTTCGTCAAATATTCATTTGGCAACTTTTTACTTGCTCAATTTTTATGAAGTCAAATATATATATTTGTAAAAAATTATATACCAAAAGTAAGTTCGTTCAAAAAGCATGTCTCATTAATAATTAATTTAAATAAAGTAAAACACATTAATTTCATATAAGTTACGTAGTCTAGATCGGAACTGCCAGAAAAGTGGGTTAGGTTAGGTTAGAACTGTGACCCAAACAGAGGAATTGATTTGTTTAAAAGCAATATAATTGTAATTATTTGCCCAAGGTGAAACAAACACCCATGCAGCAGTGTATTTTTTTGCCATGTATGTTGTCAGCCATGCCAGGGAAAAGTATGTTATGCCAAACCATATTTGACTTTTTTTTTTTTTTTTTTTTTTTTATCGTGCGGAAATCCCTTCGGATACCCCCCCGCCCGCCAGCGGGGGCGGTTATGTCGGGCTTGCACCGACTAAAACCGCACGCCGTCTCGGGTCTTCAGACGCCGGGGTGTAAGGTTACCCATAGAGCATATCCCTCGCACCCCGGCTGACCCTGGGCCATCTCACCACTAACAGCATCGCTCATCCTGTCTCCTCTGAAAGCAGAGGAGTACGGAGAGCGATGTGTTCCCGCCACGTTGGGTATTGGCCGACGATCAATGCCAACCCTATGAAGGGGTGAAGGGGAAGCCATTGACCGCCGCCCAGGGTGTACCGGCCGCTCCGATTCCGTTCCCCCCGGACTGCAGCGGGATCGGAATCGGAGCGACACTCGAGGAGGTTACCCAACACACACCCCCCATATTTGACTACCTAATACTTGGTAAAATGAAACTTTGCCATGTAATTATTTGTTAAATCCTTATCCTTCACAGCTCTTATTCTCCAAATTATCTGTGGGAACGTTTTGAGTATCTCGTACCTCGGGGCAAACCCTGTCGTCTTTCCTCCTCCCTTCTACTTCATACTCCTGCACACAGCTCCAGCTGTTATGATGGGTCATTCGCTGTACGGGCTGTTCGACTATGGAACTCACTACCGCACCATATTCGAGACAGTAGCAGTCTGGACATCTTCAAAAGAAGAACTAAAGAACATTTCCTCTCACAATGTTAAAGTATATATGTATGTATATAACGTATTTATATATATGTATAACTATGTATAAAATATAAATGTATGGATGTAGGTATATTATTTTATTTTACTAATAGTATATTATATTTACTTTTGGAATGTATAATTTATGTAAGTCTATTGATTTATTTTTGCCATCTTTCGTTTATGTATACTTTTTTATTTGTACACTTTGCTTCCCTCTGTTATTTTCTTTTTTCTACCTCTACTGCTCAAAGGTTTGAACTTTTAGAGTTAAGCTCGCCTTTGTACATAATTTATTTTAACTGTAAAACATTTATATCTTTTTCATTTTTTGTGTACAATAAAGAATTAAGAATTAAACAATAAATTGCCAAAAATAGTATTGCTAACTGTAAAATTGCGAAAAGTTGTTTTGCCAAATGTTTTTTTGCCAAATGAAAATTTGGGGAACGTTTTTTGCGAAATATTAGTAAACCATATTTACCTCAAAAACACAGTTTTAAGCGGTTGCGGGATGCTCAACACCATAGCAATAGTTCTGTAGTTATGCAAAGTAATATAAATACTAAAATCCTTTGCGTACAAAGTTCTCCCAATCTCTGACGAAGTTGTAAATTCATATGTAGGTACCCAGCAGTGTTACATGAGTCATAAGTACAGCACAGAACAGCTTCATTGTTTATCGTTGCGTGTACCAACAGTACAAGTGACCGTGTGGACTTTGTTCTCTGAGATGTTTGTATCTAGTTACCTTGTAGATTAATCGGAGGAGCAGCAAGTGCTACATTCTTCGATAAGTTTGCTGCTTTTTATTAGGGTACCGTTGCCAAATGGCAAAAAATAGAACCCTTATAGATTCGTCATGTCTGTCTGTCAGTCCGTCCGTATGTCACAGCTACTTTTTTCCGAAACGATAAGAACTATGCGGTTGAAATTTGAAATGTATTTTGTGAACCGCATTGCGATTTTCACACAAAAACAGAAAAAAAAACATTAAATTTTGTAGGATACTTAGAACTGAAACTAAAGAAAAAAAAAGTTTTTTCAAACCCAAAATACGTGTGTGGTATGGATAGATCTTCAAAAATGATACTGAGGTTCCTAACATCATTATTTTCTAAACTGATTAGTTTGCAAGAGAGACACCTCCAAAGTGGTAAAACGTGTGTGTCTCACCCCCCCTGTAACTTCTAAAATAAGAGAATGATAAAACTAAAAAAAATCCGTTCCCGCAGGGGGAACGCATAGGTAGATTTCGTGAAGCAATTAATATTATTTTATATAGAGAACTACGGACTTTAAACAGTTTAATTTTTTTTTCTCGAAAACGGTAACTTTTAGCGAAAAACTTTTCAGACATTTATTTTAGACTTAAAAATGGCCTATCGGTTAAAAATGTTTCCGACTGCAAGAATGTTCACCGGTTATGATTTTTTTCCCGAAAAACTTTGGTTTTTCCCCCCTCCACTTTTAGTTAAAGTTTTAATCTTATAGGTTCAAAATAAAATTTTTTGTTAGTATTCATGTATACTATGGGATAAAATTAGAAAGGTTCGAATATCTTTCATGGAACGTGAAATTTTGAGGAAAAACTGATTTCACAAAAAGTGAGGCCCTACCGTCCCCTTAGGCCGGATTGCACTGGTTCACGAACTTAAACTAAGTTTACACCCAAGCAATTTTTGACCGCAGTTTGAAAGCGATCGGGGCAAAAATGCGACCGTGAGAGTGCCGCAAATTTTGGGAAGTGGAACCATACATACATACATACATACATACATACATATATATATATATATATATATATATATATATATATATATAAACTTTTTGACCAGTGGTCATTTCGGACTCAGGGGGTCATAACTAGACCTCCTATGAAGAATTTTTTTTTCAATTCGACAGTAGTCAAGAAACCAATAGGTAGATCGATTTCATCGAAATCTACCTGAAAATATATGATGTACATTACCATGTAAACTTCCACCGAAAATTGGTTTGAACGAGATCTAGTAAGTACTTTGTTTTTAATCGTAAAAATCGTAAACCGCATTTTACCTTTAATCAACTCAGATATGAAATTAAAAAAAAAACATTATTTTGTTACTTGCATACGTGCTACGGAACCCTTCATGGGCGAGTCCGACTAGCAGTTGGCCGCTTTTTGTTAGCCTTAGAAACAACAGTGGCAAATTTATGATAGTTCTTAAGATTTGGTCAGGGCGCCGCCGGTGAGCGTTGAACGATCTCGAGTCGAATTTAACTAATTTCTAATATTGTTGTCGTATGAATAAGAAACCTTGTAATTTTGCGACATACCGGGTGTGGACAGTGGAACAAACCTTAACCTCTCAAATTATGGTGTGTTTTAACGACTCACATAAATTACATTTGGTAACTTTTCTTATAAATAAGCAGAAGCAGTGTTATCATGTCCATCATGTTAAAAATCTCTTTAAAATAAAATCATTTTATAAGAAAAAACTTGAGAGGTGTCAAGGAACAACCGGATGGAACGAAGTGCATTTCGATTAATTAGTGAAGGAATTGTAATAAAATGTTATGTCACATTTTATGAAACACTGTCAGGATTCATTATTGTTATTTTTCGTCGTATTCGAATCAAATCATAGTTTTACGGTTTGATAATGACACCATACGTTTCCATAGTACCGTGACAACAATGCGCGGATTGGTGCGCAGAAGGTACAAAAGTGAAAAGTGTCGTTACAATCTTAATTTTTTCCGTCTAGCCCCCTTTCGTAACGCGCGATAAGGAACTTCGTTCCAATAACAAGTTTCGTCAAAAGAACTATAGAAGAGTTCCTATAGTACCAACCGAAATCTATCCAAACAAAATGGTCAACCATTCGAGACATGTAACACAAGTAAACGGCCACATTTGAAATAAAACACACACACACACATACACAAGTGGAGCTACCAGCCACCTATATAATGTACAAGGTAATTAAAAAGTGTGTACGCCAATAAGAGTGTGGACCCAACACATGCGAGCCGTTCTCACGAACGTAGGTCGCGCGGTGATAATGCACGTATCGATGAACGCAGAGTGGTTACTGCTCTGTTATTTACCTACAATCACAAACTACTTGTAGTCTGTTAATTTATAGTTTAGAGATGTGACACGATTTATTTAAAAGTGTTCTTGAGGCACAAATAGAGTTTACAAAAATATGTACCTAGTTGTCGTTAGTCTTGTCATACTTCACTTTTCGACAGAAACTGATTCTGTTTAATGCCCTTAATCGCAGGGCACTTGCGACTGGTCGATATAGCCTCATTTTGCCATATTTTCTTTGTAACGGTCAACTTGTGATGATGTCCAGGCGGCAGGTTTTCTTTTGGTCTGATGAAATCTGCAGGAACTGTATGTTTGTCTGCCACCTTTGCTCTTTTGTCTGGTGTGGGGCACTGCCTGTAGCGGAAGTCATTCTCAGAAAGCGCCGGCGGCTTTCTAAACGGACGCAACTGTTTGTTGTTTTTGCTTCTCCACTGCACCAGCTACGTCTGGTGGAGCTATTTAACTGATTTTGTCTGTATTCAATGATGATCATCTGCCGAGCCTTTACCCAACTCATTTGATGACCTTACGTAGCGGTAGAGCATCGACTGCTAAGTCAGAGGTCGCGGGTTCCATTCCCGCGACCTCTGACCTCATTGCAAATATGTATATTTGCATTGGTCTGGGTGTTTCAATGTATAATATGTATTTATTTACAAAAAAAAGTATCTAAGTATGTTATTCCGCATTCTGGAACACATATGTCAAGCTCTGCTTAGCTTGGGTCTAGATGGAGCTGTGTAATATGTCCTAAAATATTTATTTATTTATTAATATTATTATTAATATTTATTAAAGATCATCCATCTTTCGGTCTATCTACGAAACGGCCTCTGTGGCGTAGCGGTAGTGCATTCGACTGCTACGACAGGGGGCGCGGTTTCGATTCCCGCTCAGTGCAAATATTTGTATGCATGAATATGTCTATTTGCATTGGTCTGGGTGTTTCTATGTATAATATGTATGTATTTACAAAAAAAAAGTATATAAGTATGTTTATCCGCATTCTGGAACTCATAACACAAGCTAGTTAAACTATGCTTACTTTGGGTCTAGAAAGCGCTGTGTAGAATGTCGTAGAATATTTATAATGTCGTAGAATATTTATACTAGGACGGTTACCAGCTTCGCAATCAACCCAAACTTAAGCGTAGCGAGATTTGCCTATTCAACAATAGACGACTTTTCCATTGATTTGGTTTTTCCGTGATTATTCCTCGATGGTACGTCGGACATCAACTTTCGACCCATAGAGACACTCAGCACACTGTGCTTGATAACCGTGCCAAGTTTGGTCAAGATCGGTCGAGCCGTCTAGGAGGAGTATGGTTTCACGCGAAAACCCGATTTGTGGAGAAAGACGCTTCGCTCGCCTTCGGCTCGCTACGCTTAATTAATATTTATATAAATTCGATATTTTCCGTGAAGCGACTATCAATATTCTATAGCTAGACTAGATTATCTACCTGTACCGCATGCCACAGATGATGTTGACATGGTTTAGGCGCATTAGGGCTAATTCTCATTATGGTAACCGACTCGCTAATGAACTACTTCTTTATGACATTATGACATGCTCTCCGTATTCAACGATCATGCAGATCAAAAAAGCGTCACATCTACATTTATATAGTGCTCTATGTATGGCGGTGTGTATCGAGGTCGCACATGCGCCGACGCCTGTGAATCACATCGCACCGGACTCATTAGTGCTAGGTGCCGCGCACATCTGTAACTGACATACTTGTAACATGTATTAAACATTATGTTGATATCATCATTAATTTACAGTAACATACCTTTTTTTTTTTTTTTCGTGCGGAAATCCCTCCGGATACCCCCCCGCCGCCCAGCGGGGGCGGTTATGTCGGGCTTGCACCGACTAAAACCGCACGCCGTCTCGGGTCTTAAGACGCTGAGGTGTAAGGTTACCCATAGAGCATATCCCTCGCACCCCGACTGACCCTGGGCCGGTTTCGAGATGGCCCCCTTACTTGCTCTCCACTGTGCCATCTGCTAATCAGAGGGACACGTGGAAAGCTTCCGAACAGCCCTTAACAGGGCCGTCCCCGCCTAGGTCGGAGTTGGCCGTAGGCGGCAGCGTCTCTGCCACCCTAGGAGAGAGGCGCTGCCGTCTCCGTTGCCCAGGGTGACCGCGTGGAGGTCCCCAACCGAGCACCCCTACAGTAACATACCTAAACATTAAGAGTTACATACCTATTTCACGCAGAGACAACATCTTTCGGCTTGTTACGATTCTTCTACTTTCATAATTGTTACATACATGCACGCCGGTTCGGGTACTCTTGACCTGGTATTTCCTTAAAACGTTCTCGATCTGATTAGCATACGTATGCTTTAGTTGCCCATTCACTCTCACCTTATAAATCTGTTCCGTCAATCAACTGTCGTCTATCTTTTCTACTTGTCCGAACCTTCTTAGCATTTTTTTCTTGCTGTAAAAAAGATTGCTGAATCTTAGGCTGTTGAGTAATGCTACGATAGAGTGCTTTTTAGACTCATACAAATCATAGACTCTTATATGTTTTGTTTTGTACTTTTGGAAACCCCCATGGGCTTCACCCCACCGGAGAAAGCGATGAGGTGTGTATGTCGGAATCGAACCGACTAAAATCACACAATATCCTTCCCAAGCGTCAATTTCCGGGAGCCCCGGGTACGCCTCGCCTCGCCTTTGGGATCGGGTTTTTGTCCCAAATCGGTGAGTTGGCAGGCGTGTGTAAGACACCCACGACACGCCTCCGTCTCGGCCTGCTTCTGTAAGGACGGCTGACTGCCGTCCTCAGGACCCGATCATGGAGGTCGGTAATCCTGGGCGTAGGCAAGTCTGCGGCGTCCTCGCCTCAGACTGCGGAACTCGTAGGGCAGGGTTCTCCAGCTTCCTCTCCACAGCATCTTTCGCGCGCATTCTTTGCTCGCAGAAAGAGGTGGCAGCGTGACATTTACTCCCGTCGGAGACCACGGCTCGCACCATGGTCTCTAGCGAGAAAACGTCCACGTCCAGAACCGCAACGAGTTCCTGGTTTTGACTCGCTGAGCCCTCCAACAATGTGTGGAGCGCCGTGTCTTCGCCGGGATCCTCGCTGTTTTAGGCGTTGTTTCTCGGTGAATGCGCCGCAGATACTTAGCAAAGCACCCATGTCCGGTAATTATCTGTGACATCCGGTACGAGAGGTCACCGTAGTGTCTTTTCAACCACTCCTTCATGACAGGCCTCACCGCTGCGATGGTGGCTTCTCCCCACCTTGGTTGCTCAAGTACTCTAATATGGGTTCTAGAATTTGGAGAAACATACTATGATAATTTTTTTTGTAACTAACTATATAACATATGTCATCAAAAGATATAATGCAGATATAATGCACCTAATGTTACTTGATCATCTTTAATCAACATCAACGATGTCCCAATTTTTTCTCCCGTCTATCATCAACATAGACTATTGACACTTAACCTACCCACACATGGAGGATTAACGACCTAAACACAAGCGCTGGATACCAAGCAATAAAGGGGTCAGCTACACGCGCGGCTGTTTAAGTATCGGAGTGAGTGCTCGGCGCAGTGACACCCACTTGAGGATCAATTAGACGACGACGAGCGCACGCGCACCTTGCGACAACATGGCGGCGGTGATGGGAGTAATGTGTGATAAGAATGTGTTACTGATCCACTCTTGGTAATAACATAACTCACAGGCTCTTCAAGGGTTAGGATCAGTATATCATCAGAAAGTGCATTTTTTAAATATGTTAAGTAGTTAAGTAAACCGGGCTTAAGTAAGTCCGGTTTGCTGTGGTGAGTTGCTGTTTCGAATCCCGCAAGTTATCAACGTAAACGCACATCTAATACAAACATAATAAGTTACCAGAAACTTAGATCACGTTTCTATAACTCCAAATATAAAAGGTTGCCTTTTACCTGATGGTAAGTAATTGTCGTGCGTTATGAAATTTAGCAGTTGTTACCTGCAGAGAAAAATGGGAAAGGGAAAAGAGGGAAATGAAAAACCGAAAGCATGTAAGGTACTCTCATAAAACGTAGGAAATGTACGTTTAAAGACTAAAGTTGAAGTCCCCAGTCGAATCAGGTGGCGCTATAACCGAAACGTTGGTGCACGTTTCATAACAAAGTGCAGCGTATCCTACAACCACACAGCTTGTAGTGTGAACGTACGTCACATACTTGTACATAAATATTGTGGAATGCATAATTATTATTATTAGTGGTATTATTGAATACTTATTTCATTTGTTTAAGTAATTTTATGAAACATTTTCACTATTTGCGCTTTGCCAAATTATTATCAACACAACTTTAGTCCTGGTGGTATCCAAAACTTGCACTTTGGAGGTTGGGGTCCTCTCGTCCTGAGGCGGGCCCTCGTGGCAGCATTCGGAGTGGGAGTCTTCTCGCTCACAGCGATGGTGCGGAGTGCGAGTGCGTGGGCTGCCACTGCCTCCTTCTACGAACAAGTAATGCTCGAGAAGGAGGCAGCGGAGCATGTTCGGGAGAGACTCAGAGCTTTCCCGATACTTTATTATTTTTCCTATCACCTCCTGACTGAAGCGTCAGAGCCTATTCTAAGACAGTATTATTTTCAGTCTAGACTGCTGTCTACTTTTACTGAAAACCCACTCAGGGTTAGCGGCAGATTTAACTATATCTTATATTCTATTTGTTCACGCTTTCATTCCTGTTCTCTATTACCATACTAGTTCTCGCTTATATTCCTCTCGCAGTCTCTATCCATTCCTTTCATACTTGCGATAAGGGTTAAGGGTATATATGTTCTCCTATTGTTTTTCTTTATTATCTATTACTACTTGTGTCTTTATTTTATCTTATAGACTATTACATCTTATGACATACTTCTACTTATTTCATAATATTGTATATATACATTATTATTATTATATATGATGTATATATATATATATATATATATATATATATATATATATATATATATTTGATCTCTCCCGATTCGCAGAGCCCGCGAGGCGCGGAGGCGACTCAGACGTCAGAGGTCGCTCAACGACCTTCGTCCGCCATGAGCGCAGGTCTGGGAGTGACAGGTGGAGCCGTCTGTCACCCTAGCAGAAGCAGGCCGGGGTGGTGGCGCGTTGTTCGCCCCCCTTTCCAGGGGCAAGACGGGGGCAGCGTGTTACCAAACCCAGAGGGGGTCATCTCGAAACCGAAGATGGCCTTGGATCAGCCAGGGTGTGAGGGAATCACCTTATGGGCCAACCCTGGCGTTTGAAGAACCGAGTTGGCGTGGCATTTTAGTCGGTTCAAGTCCGATATAACCACCCCCGCTGGCTTTGTTAGTCGAAGTGATTTATAACGCGGAAAAAAATGGGGCCCTCTCCGCACTAATTTGGGCTCCGGAGATCTTGGTACCACCCCATCTACCCATTGTGCTTTATCAAATATTGAATATGAAAGTGGGGAAAAATGTGTTACTGGATAAGATGTACCTTTTTTTTTCGTGCGGAAATCCCTTCGGATACCCCCGCCACCGGCCAGCAGGGGCGGTTATGTCCTGTATTTGAAGTGATAAAGTGCAACAAAGTAAATGAAAAAACAACAAATTTGCATAGGTATGTAGTTAAGTAATAATTAGTCGTAGAATTATTTCCGTTAGTCTTTTATCGCGGTTTACCACAGAGCCGTTCAGTAGGCAGCTTCTACTGATTACTTGCGCATGAGTAATCCGCTATATTCAGAATATTTTTACAAAATAAGTAGATTTAGAAGGCCAGTTTCATACAACGCGAAAATACACATACACTTACACATATGTATTCAGTTATATATTCTACGACTTCTGCACAGTACTTTCTAGACCCAAAGTAAGCATAGTTTAACTAGCTTGTGGTATGGGTTCCAGAATGCGGATAAACATACTTTTATTCTTTTTTTTGTAAATACTTACATATTATACATAGAAACACCCAGACCAATGCCAATAGATATATTCATGCATACAAATATTTGCACTGAGCGAGAATAGAACCCGCACCCCCTGTCATAGCAGTCGAATGCACTGCCGGTGCGCCACAGAGGCCGTATATCATCAAAACATAGGAAATTGAAACGATTGAAATGTGTTGAGATCCTTGTAAGTAGATGTGTCAACGTGTGCGTGTGTTTTTGCTTTTTATACGAAGCCAATCTTCTGTACTTTTTTTTTAGTCCGGAAATCCCTTCGGATACCCCCCCGCCGGCCAGCGGGGGCGGTTATATCGGGCTTGAACCGACTAAAATCGCACGCCGTCTCGGGTCTTCAGACGCCGGGGTGTAAGGTTCCCATAGAGCATATCCCTCGCACCCCGGCTGACCCTGGGCCATCTCACCACTAACAGCATCGCTCATCCTGTCTCCTGTGAAAGCAGAGGAGTACGGAGAACGATGTGTTCCTGCCACGTTGGGTATTGGCCGATGATCAATGCCAACCCTATGAAGGGGAAGCCATTGACCGCCGCCCAGGGTGTACCGGCCGCTCCGATTCCGTTCCCCCCGGACTGCAGCGGGATCGGAATCGGAGCGACACTCGAGGAGGTTATCCAACACACACCCCAACTTTATAAGTACCTACTAGGAACACACA
This sequence comes from Cybosia mesomella, assembly GCA_946251805.1. NCBI lineage: Eukaryota > Metazoa > Arthropoda > Insecta > Lepidoptera > Erebidae > Cybosia > Cybosia mesomella. The sequence goes on along the minus strand of OX276396.1, from coordinate 36,273,082 downwards.
GATTCAAACCGTATGGTGTCAGGTGATAATAAGAGTTGGTGTATTATATGTATGGGGCCGTATCAAGGTCTTCGGAATCCAAACCGACCTCACCTGGATTCTCTTAGCTTTTAAGGAAGCAACTGCCATCTGACCTTGAGGAGAAAACCAACGCCAAAGCCTCGTCTGTGAACAGCAGTAGTACCGGCTGGCAGACGAGGTTGGTTTAGGTCGTTGCGGGCACGTGCTAGGGGGGGGGGGTGCCACGGAAGTATTCTTGTATAGTTTCAGGCCACCCCGACAAAGCGCAGAGTATGGCACACCGCAGGGGATTTAGTGGTGAGAGTCACACATAGCCTCGCGGCCTCCCCGCGTCGCGTGGTATGTCGTAGGACATTTAACCTGACTAAACAAAAAAAAGTTCGTTAAACTGTTGTTGCGGCAAAGGCCTATACATAGGTACCGATTTAAAGTGTCCACAAAATTTTCATGCAGATATAATGTGTACCTACATAGGTTAGGTAAATATCAAGGTTTGGTATTGAATTCTTATTATTGTAGATCCTCACGCCTAAAACTAAGTACATCTAGTCATGTGTGTCACGCTTCTCACAAAGAGCTTCTGTTGATTCACTGGCGTCTGCGCGTGCGACGCGCTGCTCACCGGCGACAGCGCGCGTCGCCAGTTCCTAATATGGTTACATCATTTGTTTTGTATGGTTTTGTCATTTGTTATTGTTGCTAACGAACATTGGCGACACTGGGTTTTGGTCAATAGAGCAATATATAATTTTGAGATTGTCATACAGATTATATTCACACCTTTCTCCCTTCGAAATACGCGAAGATAAGAAATAAGGATTGTGTGGTTTTATGAAACCACGGTAAAAGTGAAACTTTTTCACATTATAGACATTTAACTAAAAATTTTTGGAATAATAGTCCATTCATCATCATCATCATATCAGCCAGGAAGTCAGGAAGTCCACTGCTGAACATAGGCCTCCCCCATTGACTTCCATTTAGACCGGTCTATAGCGGCGTGCATTCACCGAATCTCTGCGCTCTTTACCAGGTGGTCTGTCCACCTTGCGGGAGGCCTACCTGCGCTGCACTTGCCGTCATATTCCATTAAGGGTATAAAAATCGCTTTATTAATCTTAATTTGAACTCTGTGTCTTAGAGAGTACGACACTTTACTTAAAACATTATTTAGATTATATACACATATTAAAAGATAGCGTGGAGCACTGGCACGAATGAGTAATAGTCTATACACTACACGGTCAGCAGCTGCGAACTATAGGCGCCGCCATATTGGCCTTGGCTGCTATGACGAGCGCCTTTCACTTTATCCCTACTCCGCGGCCGACCGACACGCGATATGCAACACATAGACAAAAAAGTTTGAGACGATGTAATAAAAGTTTCACTTTAAAATTGCCATTGACTTCTGTCCTCACAAACTTCACGAGCTTGTCGTTTAAACTATTGCTTCTTACCTGCTTTACATGCTTAACCCATTGTAGTAGTTAATTACTGCAAGTTGGTCAATTCGTATTACACATCCATCGTTATATTCTCGTTTTGTGAATAAGTGAAGAAACCAAATACGAACTTCTGAACTTAGCCAAAAGAGGATAACATAATTATAGAATTGAAATAAAACTATTTTTAACGGATTCTATCGCGGTTTATTTGATGTTATTTTATATTTTACATTGAATAGTTTTATTTCAATGTGTAACATTCGCGTAAACTTCCGACAATATCATAATTATAGAATATACTGCTTCCGGGCTGTTTGACCGTGGTTCATATGAAACTTGTGTTCCAAACGTTTCATCGATCACTGTGATCGACATCTTTAGTGGTATAGGTTCGGGCAGCGACGAGTGCGTAGAACTATTGTTGGCGGTGACTTCTCTGCGACTGCTATAGTCTTGAGTCACTGGCGTATTTATAGGGAGTAACATATCAGTGTTACCAATTTCTCGCAAGATTTCTGATTTTAAAGAGTTTTGTTTTTAACATTTCAATGTTAATTGAATTGAAAAATTATAATGAGTTATTACAATTTATATGCAACCATATTATAATGGTTGCATGTAACCCACCTGGGGTTTACGGGGCCCCAACAAGGTCATCAGGGTCCACCGACCTCACTTGCAAGCCAGTACAGCTGCTGATTGACGGAAAAGGGTTTGGTGCAGGCTTACTAAGAATAACTATCAATTTAAAATTATAGATTTACATCGGAAAAAGAGAACATCTAGGATGGGACTTGAACCCGCAACCAGTCCCTTACAGGGGGAATGCTCTGACCAACTGAGCCATCTAGACACGTCCCAGATATTCGAAATTCTCCTATATATTGTATAGGTCGTAAGGCGACGCTGGAGTCATCTACCGTAATTCTTGAATTACATAATATATAAAGATATATCATATATATATAGGTATATATATTAAGATATAAAATTAGTCAAAACAATTCTTACTAAATAGTTATGAGTTACACATAATATATCTATTATTTCAATGGAAACGAATGTTAATTATATACTATTTGGTCTCCTTATGTTTGAAACTTGGCTTGCTACGTCAGTACTGTTATCTATTCTGTGTCTTGGCGTATTTTCCATTGAGTAATAATGTTTGGTACTTACGTAAAAATCGATGGATAACCTCTAAGGGTTTAATATTGTTTGGTAAACAAATTCGTGCGTAATAATAAGGTCTTGGCTTCTATACATTGTGATGAATTATTACTATTAATAGAAATAATATATCATCGGTCTTTTAAGCGGTGTCTCTGATTGAAATAAATTGGGTGCCTACCTATAGAAACTGTAATAGCTTTGTGGAATTTATTTCTGTAATGATCTAATCCTTGATCAGCACTGGAATCTGAGTTTGCAAGGTGTATTGGAGAAAGGAAGTTGTTTTGCATTTCTTAGCGGGAAGTCTCTAAGAAGTGCACATGAACTTCATTTCTAACCTACATTAAATAGGGTCAGTCGGGATGCGAGATATATGCTTTATGGGCAACCTTACACCCCGGTGATGCCCCATGACACCACTGTGGGTATCATTTGATGGTGTCATGGGGAAAGAAGGGGCGTCTGAAGACCCGAGACGGCGTGTGGTTTTAGTCGGTTCAAACCCGACATAACTACCCCCGCTGGCCGGCGGGGGGTATCAAAGGGGAAATCTGCACAAAAAAAGTATCTTACGTAAACATATACTCATTGAAGAAGTAACCAGAGGTGTACCAATACCCACCGCCAAATGTTTTCGGTCCCACATAGTACAAGGGGAGTCTATTAACCGCCAACTGGACAGTTTTTTTACGGGTTCTATATTTACTACATACATATACTCACGCCTTTTTCCCTCCGGGGTAGGCAGAGACAACAGCCCGCCATCTGCTTCTGTCCTTACATACTTCACGAGCTTCCTTCACTCTCATTAAACCTTTCATGCAAGCCCGCCGGTTTAGAGTGCTTCTGATCTGCCCTTTTATCAATACCTCATTAATTTGATCAGTGTATGTCCTGCGAGGTCGGCTCCGGCTTGCCTGCAAACTTACTTCTGCCTTATATACTTATATTATATATATATTATATATTTATATATTATATGTAATTCGCTCAGTACTCATTCGGTCCAAGTGTTCAAACCAGCTTAGCATACCATTTTCAATTCTTGTAACAACATTCTCTTTCAGGCTCTTTCTTGTGTATCTGTATTCCTCTTCCTATCAGCTAACCTTACTCCACACATACTACGCAATGACCGCATCTCCACTGCATTCACTCTACTTTCATGATTTTGCTGCCATACTGCCAACTTTCACTTCCATACATTAATGTGAGGACTAGCACGCCATTATGAACCGCCAGTCGTGCCTTCTTCGGCACTGACTGACCACTCATGAGGGAGTGTAACGCACCATTCGCGCGATTTCCTGCAGTCACTCTCCTTTCAATATCTCCATCGTATCTTCCATCGCTTGTGAACATATATTTACTAAAGGATGGGAAGTAGTCCTATCACTAAGTTGACGGATGTGAAGGTATATTAATCAAAACTACTACATTAATGTATCAAACTATATCCTTTACCAAAGTCGCCCCTTTGCAGCCGGCCTTAGAATTTGTGTTAGAACATGAATACGTTCAATCAAAGTTTGTGTACCAATCAATCGTCGCCAGAGACGCTACACGCGGTTTACGGCGAGTGGTCCTGTTTGTAGACACTTGTATGCAAATAACTGATTTGCAATACTGTAGGGTTGTACTCGCTTAATTTTATATACGAGTATCATTTAAATGCAACGGATTATGAGGAGTTTTCACATATCGAAGCTGTCACAATATATTTTAGAAAAGCGTATGTGTGTTCGGAAAAGGATTTCATATTTGGTAAGAGTTTTTGATATAAGAAATACAAATAAGTAGGTATGTCATCGTACACATAATATATGATTTTTACCACCCCGCCTAAGGAAACCGGGATTATAGGAAGACTGTTTGGTCCCAGATAGAATTGCTTACACCACCCTATAAGGGAGATCCCAGTATGGGTATGTCGTATAGACGTCTTTGTAAATTTAACCATTTCAGACTTGATGCTTGCAATCATGAACACACTTTGGGCAATTTGTCACTTGGTCAATTGGTTTGAACACAATTGGTCCACGTGGTAAAGAAACACATAACTAATTTCATATATATAAGTTCAATAATAAAAGCGTCGGTAGCTTAGTGGTTAAGGAGTCGACCTTACGATCGAGAGGTCCCGGGTTCGAATCCTGGCCATTACACTACCGACGTGAACCCACTCCTAACACAAGCAATTTAGCTTAGCTGGAGGGGTTAGGGGGAATATTAGTAATTTCGGTTGCTAATATTCTTTAAAAAAAAAAAAAAAAATAAGTAGGTAATCTCGAGAGAGTGACCACCTTTATTAAAATCGTTTATGTGATAATGAACAGAGGCCAATTGTCTTATAGGTCGTTCACAATGTGATACAAAATGCAATAATTATGTAATTTAAGTATCAATTTCAAAAGCAGCAAGAAGACGCGGGCCGCCCTGTGGGCTGTGGCCGGCCGCGCCCGAGCCGTGACCGCTCGCCCGTGACGGAAGGGATTAATTAAATTCTGCACCCACACACTTGGCTGCATCGCACCGCGTCTTAACCTGCTCCAAGTTCAGAATTGCTATAGTTGTGCCGCTGCTTACAATTATAAGTTACTGGACATAAACCTGCCAAAGGAAGTCCGGAGGTGGAGTTAACCGCTCCCTCGATACCGATTATATTAGATAAATAGTAACATAATGTTTGTATCTTCTGGAAGTGTCTGTATGTACTTACGAAAACTTTATACAATATGTATGTTCACGAGTGTAATATCCTTGCAGCGGTAGGATGAGGGGAATTAAGACCTTATTCCTCGAGTATGTTTACAGTCCCACCAAGAGTCACCGGTCTGAGGAAGAAATTTCTTTAAGAAATAAGCGGTACCATGGTACTATTATTTCCACCATCCATTTTATGCAATGTTATTATAGGGTGTGCATAAATTTTAAATAAAACAATAAGGGTGAGAACATTGGGGTCGGTCAAGCTTCTATTTAGGGTTCCATACCTCAAAAGGAGAAAAAACGGAACCCATATAGGATCACTTCGTTGTCCGTCCGTCTGTCTGTCAAGACCTTTTTCCCAGGAACATGTAGAGGCATCAAGTTGAAATTTATGTCAAATACTCCGATCTGTAATGCCTTAAAGCTGTGAAAAAATGAAAATCCTAGGTCAATGCAATCAAAAGTTACAGCTGTTTGTGGATCAAATTTCACCAAATTGCAGCAAATTGTGTTAAAACTTCTTTAGAGTTACGCAATAGATCTTCAGTTTTTGTTTGAATAATTGTAAATCGACTTACCACAATGACTCATTTTTATGTTAGGTAACATTAATTGTTATTTCTATTTCCAAGTATACTCATAGAGTACATAACATAGGCTTGTTTGTGGCTGTATGTGGTACGCTGGTAATAGATTTACACATTTATTCCAACGGGAGAATCCCTGGTTTCTACAAAAAACGTTATTTGTTTTTGAGGATTTCCCAAACCTATTTAGAATTTAGTTTTCATTAAAAGCTTAATAAATATACAACTACATTGGTGTCAGCTATAATATTACTGGCAATAGTCATGATTTTTTGTCAATTTCTTACAAACTACGATGCTTGGTTGCTTCATAAGGGTCTGAGTAACAACGAATTAAAAATAGAAGCTACCTATGTTTAATTCAAAGCAATGCAAAGCTCTGACGAGCTTCGCTCTCTTTTAGACGACTCATGTATTTCGTTAAACAATCTTCTCCTCCCAAACGGCTGAACTGATTCTAATGAAATTTCACACAAGCAAAGATGTTACTGATGGGAAGGACATAGACTATGTAAATTAAAAATTAATGTGTACCACGGAGGCATAATCACCGGAAGAAAATCTGATTATAAATGAACAAAAAAGCCTCATTCGCGCGATTAGTATTAAATTAAGTAATTTGTTCATTAACACAAAACAAAAAGAAAAACGAAAATCGGACTAGCCATTGAGGAATTATCAGCGTTAGAAAAAGTGCTGGTGAAATTGCTTCGCTCAATTTTTGCAACAGCAGAATGTATTGCAGACCTAGTTATCTTCGTACCTACTTAGTAGTTCCTTGCTTCATTGTGGTTAATTTTATTGTCAAAGTTTTCATTTTGATTTAGTTCAAGGACATAGTGTTCCTTGGTCGTATCCTCTCTAAATACTTACACAGATATAGTGAGCTATCTCTACTACGATCTGATTTACATTTTGTATAAAACAAGTTTTATTATTCCATAAGAATGTAAATGATAACTATAAACATTGAGTAAATTGCCTTACGGAATCAAGCCAGAATTACTTTGAGAAGTACTTGGTAAGCAGCATGGCCAGAGACAGTTCTTACCCACGTTGTCAGGCGGCCGAAGCAGAATGTATTTCGGTTCCACATCAATATCCTAAATTTTCCAGTTCTTTCAGTCAGTCCCACAGCGTACCTCGGTCAAAGGACAATCACGGCGCGCAGTTTGGCCGCAACAACTTGGCGCGACTGCTTCTATTTGCGTCCGACGCTAATCCAAGGCGAGAATACGTGGACGCTTACCAACCGTGGAGTTGTTCCGAACTGTACTATAAGACAGTTTATCTATCGGATCAATAGGTTTTAACTAATTGATCTCGAGTTCTAGTTCGTGTACACCAAAGTTCTGCTAAATAAAGCTCGCTATTGCAAATTCGAAGTGTTCAACACAAGTTTCTGAGGTTTTGGCACGAATTGATCCACAGATTCCATTAGTTTTATTTAGGTGTGAAAATGGAAATGCGTTGTTAGGTACACTATAAAAGGAGGGGATTATTTTGTTTGCAGACTGTCGAGATGAAATCTTACTATCTAGTAGCTAGCAACATTTTAATTATCAATTTATTGTACAATACGTTATACATATCAAGATTGGGTTTCACCAATAATAGTAATCCAATCGAGTGTAGCATCATTTATGATCATCAACTTTTGATGTTGACTGTGTCTATATAAAAATCTTTTAGCTCCGAAACGCCCAAATCATACAAGTCTGTACTTAAACTCGACTTGTACAATATTTGGCTTGGGATTTGTTGATTACTGCCAGTGAGTGGGGTGTGCCCCCACCGCAGTGGGGCGCGGGTGTTGTCCACTCGGTTACCTAAGATGCCACCGCGAGTTTAAACACCTCGGCCTGACTTACCAGTGTTACTACAAATCCTATAACTGCTTACACAGGGTGTTCTCAGCTCGTCTTTTTGTGGGGAGAATATGAAATAATTTAAGTTGATGTGTTTATATCTTACATGTAGTTATTAGAGCATGTACTGTATCCTGTAAGGCTTTGAATCCGAAATGCTAAAGTGAAAGTATGTCACGCGAAGGACGAGGTCCTGGTGCGGGCTTTCCTCTTGGAGTTAGGAGGTCAGGTAATTCCCATAAGGGCTGTGTAAGCCAAATCAAAAGGAGAAGGAGTTACCGAACCCTGGACACCGAGATGAAACGGGAACAGCTCTAATGATGATGGTGATACTTAATTATTTGAATCTTTAAATGTTTAGACTTTATTTTATGTTAACTTATTATAACAATATTATTCAATTCTTACATAAATGAAAATTCAGCTAAACAATTGTAAAATGTAGACAAAATAAAACTTACCATTTGGTGAGCAAAACTCGGTAGCCCCCTGTATATGATCCAGCTGCCCGTAAGGGTGGCACACACGGCGCTCGAAACTTAACGCAAATAGCCCCCCTTCTTGCCCAAAGAGGTCCGAGTGAGAACAATTTCTTAACAGCCCATAAGTCGTTCGGCACTGGGCAGCATTTCGCGAATTAGTGTCAAATTTACACTGTCCTATGTTTGTGTTACGATTACGTGAGCGGTTGAGGGTTAAGGGCTGTAGGAGCAGTTTGAGTGTGCAACGTCTTGGATCGCAATTAGTGCTAGTTGAGCATTTGGCATCAAACTAAAGTACTAATGGAGATGTATTTCTAAATAGATCGTTTCCAAATTTTGAAAATTGCTGAAAATTAAATGGAAAACGGGATACAGTAGGGCTTAATGGAATCTTATGTTAAAATTTGAATAAATTAAATGAAAACTAAGTTACAAATGTTTTCAGAGTACAATTATACTTACAGGTCTAGGAACATTGCAGGATTTTTCCTTTTATCACCATTGATTCGAAAGAGTTACGAACACTAAATTGAGTTTAGTTTCCCTTTGCACATGGTTTTCTAATTTGTGTACATACACATATGTCATAGGTACCTTTTTTTTTTCTTGCGGAAATCCCTTCGAATACCCCCCCGTCGGCCAGCGGGGCCGGTTATGTCGGGCTTGAACCGACTAAAACCGCACGCCGTCTCGGGTCTTAAGACGCCGGGGTGTAAGGTTACTCATAGAGCATATCCCTCGCACCCCGACTGACCCCGGGCCATCTCCGGTTTTGAGATGGCCCCTTACTTGCTCTATGACTTGTAAGAAGTAAGTCAAAAAGTAACAAAGAACCATAGGTTTTTGAAATCTTTTCGAGTAAACTTCCAGTCGTTTATGTCCTTTAACCCTCCATCATCGACCGTGGTAACTGTTTGTCAAAGGGACGGAAGTAGTTTGTGGGACCTGCTCACACGTTACTTCCGGGCGCCCACTGTCTGCAGGCACGCGAATGTACATACCGTATGTGTGATTTGTTGATTCTGAAAAGAATTCATTTATGAACAATTATTTTCACTGCGATATTTCATCGTCATCTAGAAGAAAGAAACCTCTTGCAGTATCTTGCCAATCAATCTGGTGGTGCATAACATTTTTGATAGTCAAGTCCTGAAGTTCAAAGGATTGTGTAGGTCTCAGCATAAGGTTTTTATCATATTGAGCTAATATTTCTTAATTCTCTTTGTTTTATTCCTCTAGTATTTAACTCGTTTATTTTGTCATTACCATTTTGTTATATTTACCACTTATAATGCATGTAGAGTACAATTTAGATAATACAAGTTATTATTATGAAGTTTGTTATCCGTCGACAGGTCTAATGCGCCTGACCACAGAAATGTGATTTTAGTAACTGCGTAATTTATTTAAATATATTTATTTCCTGCTAATAGGTATTTTCGATGGGTGGTGAGCTTCACCGCAAGAGTTTAGTCATGCATAACATTATAATCTCTCTACCTGAAACAATGGGTCAACTTTGATAAATGTTATATTACTAAGGTTGGATTTTACCAGTAATAATAATAGCATTCAAGTTATACTAAACGTTTTCTCAACGAAATTAATGAAATACTCTCTGATTTTGCCAAATCTTGGACACTAGCAGTTTGAATAACAACACAAATATCGTGGCAAGGGATGCAACGTTTTGTCTCCAGCTATAGGTACATTTTCATATTCGTGTTCAAATTGTGATGATCACAATTTAAATAAAATTCGCGCCTGTAGGTTTAAATTTTGGTTGAATCAAAAGGGTCAAGAAAGTTGGCCATCTTATAAATAAAATACGTGAAATTGAAGAAAAATATATTTAATGATCTAAGTCACAAAGTAACATTTATGAATATAAGATTATTGCATAAACATTGACATTCAAATGCGCTAACCAATAGGCACAACCCGTGAGACAATAATCTGGCAATAATCAAATGCCTTACTTTTTTTTGTTTTTACTTTTTTTTTTTTTTATAAAGAATATTAGTAACCGAAATTACTAATATTCCCCCTAACCCCTCCAGCTAAGCTAAATTGCATGTGTTAGGAGTGGGTTCACGTCGGTAGTGTAATTGCCAGGATTCGAACCCGGGACCTCTCGATCGTAGGGTCTATTATAGTTGTTCTTGCCATTACATAAGAAGTATTTAATTCATTCTGTGTACTCTCTCATCACAGTTCAGTTATGTTGAAGTCACACAGCGCGTTCAACGTGCAGAGCAGTCCGTGTGATGTCACCCAAACTGGTCTGTCTTAGGCGATTTCCTGTGGATAACGCGAGGGTCATGTTGCTTAAGGCAAAACTCTTCCCAGACTCTGTAACAACCGAAAAACCACTCTATTAGAGGTAGATAAGTTGGTTTTAAATGTGAGAGGTGTGGTAGATTTGTAGTAATGTTGTAATTAGAGCGAGCGGGTACAAAAGGCAGGTCAAAGGGACGGAAGCTGACCGCGCGGCGTGCGCACTTCCGGCCTGTGTCACGAACGATGCCTTTGGTCGGAAAGACCCGCGATGCTTGAGGGTTGCTCATTTAAGGCCCCACTACATGAGATTGGTTTATTTACGGTGTACACGCAACCACTGGCTATTTATGAAATTTTGGATAAATATTTTTACCGACTAATCTCTCCAACCACTACTGTAACTCTTGTTTACTAGGATTAACGGCAGTGGCCCACGAACACACCGAGTAGTGATACTAGGGGAATTTGGGAATAAAGTGAGAAAGGTTTTTTGTATATCCCCAAAGGGGTACGCAGAAATGTATGAACACACATGTCACTATATTTTCGGTCCCACATGGCTTTTTCTTGAAAATTCAGTAAGTAATACTTTTCATGATTGTTATTTTGAGAAAATCATGAGAAAGATTTATGTTTACCTTTTTTTTTTTTTCGTGCGGAAATCCCTTCGGATACCCCCCCGCCGGCCAGCGGGGGCGGTTATGTCGGGCTTGAACCAACTAAAACCGCACGCCGTCTCGGGTCTACAGACGCCGGGGTGTAAGGTTGCCCATAGAGCATATCCCTCGCACCCCGACAGATTTATTTTTACCTAAAGTTGTTTTTTTTTTCAAATTAAACAATTCAAATCTAGAGTCCTGCCTGAACCTACATGAATAAATATTCTTATTTTTTTTTTTATTTGATTTGGTTAAGCATAATTTTTAACAAGGCACTCATAGGAAATGATATTTAGTGACTTTTAAATTTTCAAATGGGGCCATCTGGAAACCGGAGATGGTCCAGGGTCAGTCGGGGTGCGAGGGATATGCTCTATGGGTAACCTTACACTAGACCCAAGACGGCGTGCGGTTTTAGTCGGTTCAAGCCCGACATAACCGCCCCCGCTGGCCGGCGGGGGGGTATCCGAAGGGATTTCCGCACAAAAATAAATAAAAAGGTACATTACGTAGGTAAGTATATGAAAATTTAAAAGTCACTAGTAGTCACTTAAGGCAACGTAAGTAGCAAATAGGAATTACGTTTATCACTATATATTACATATACTATATTGATAGGTACCTATAATATATACAAGTATTATTTTAACATTTTACACACAAATAAGCCATAATTCCCGCGCCTACTCTCATGATAAAGTGGTCACCGTCTTTGACTCTCAACCCTCGACAAACTTAATTAGTCATCTATGACGAACCAGGTAAGGAGTTGTCGTCGCGCGTCGGTAGGCAAAGGCAGCAGATCAAACAGCCTCTTCAGTTACCTAGCTAATTGACTTGACCGACCACAGTGGCAACTAATATGGCGCACACTGCTTATTGGGAAGTTTTATTTTGCGCGATTATTTGACTAAGACGAGATTTAAATATAAAAGTATGATACATTTTTATGCAAGTTTTTGAGTGTCAGAGAGTTTATATTTGTTACTTTTTTACTCCAAATATGCAAATTGCAAGCTCTAATCTATCAATCTATCTAGCAATCTAAAAAAGTCCTTTAGCAATGATTTTATCACGTGTCCTATGAGGATATTCATTAAGGGAAAACCCAGGTTTTTGGTTTGTAAACGATTTTATCACGGTAACCACTGTTCATCAGGCGAGCTGTAAGCTTCTTTACCTCGGGAGTATAAATAAAAAAATAGGTAAACGGAGAAAACATTAACCTACACAGCATGAACAAAATGTTAAACCACATTACCATCCCATAATCATAGTGCGCTTTGAGGCATTTTAGCGCTCCAACAAATCACGACGACTTGTAAATCCAGACAAAAAAATTGATGAATTTTTGTCTCTGCTCTATCCAGTACTTTCGAGTACCTACTCTTACTCTGCTCAGACAGGATGAAATAATTTTAATTGAGAGTTAGTCGTGCGAGCACCAGCAAGTTGGCCTGCGCTTGGCGGCGCAAACTTTGAGTCTAACTTCCAACATTTTTACGCCAACTTTGTACAGGAGTCACTTGTTTAAACGCGAAATTTATTTAATTATTTGTGTAGCTTCGTGTATTGTAGGCAATCTTTGAACTATTTGACAGAATAAACTACATTTTGAAATGGAAAAAAGTAACGAATACTGGCGGAACAGAGACTGTTGATCCTCATGTCAAAGCGAATGTTGTCACTTGTGTAGCAAATATGCACAGTAGCTACTGTGGCCAGTAAATGCTTACCATACCAGAGATGCTCGCACATTATTACCTTTAGACGGTAAAGTGTGAGGAAAAGAGTAGAAAGAGAATGGTATAGAGGTAGACCGGTAAACGAAAGGTAGGATGTCCCCTAGCAAGATGGTCGGACGACCTGAAAAAGGTTGTCTATGACACACAACGACCGTCACTAGCAGTGAGGGTCGCATCTCTAGCGCGGGCGCTGGCTCGGCGCGGTGGCGACCGGGACGCCAAGACAGAACACAACGGACAGGGGGCGCAGCAACACACGTCGACGCGCGCGCACTAAGTTGTCGGTCGGGTGCATTGTTTTATAGAACCTAGTATTTTTAAATCATTACAGTCCACTACTAAAGTTATTAGAATTTATTATTTACTATCCTATGGCCTTAACATGGTCCTATCGCCGGAAATAGTGCACCCAATGTCGAAATAGTATTACACGCGCCGCGTCCCGGTCGCCGCCGCCATTACAGAAACAACAGAATTCAGAACAGCGGCGTGCAACACGTGCAAGCGCAACGTGGTCATCACATCACAGCAGACTGCAGCAGACTTCATCAGCGCGACGCAATGATCGATTGAAGATTGGACTTCGTGATCGACAGCCACGTGTCGCGTGAATTTCGAAAAAGCCACGTGCAGCGAGATCATCACATCACAGCCATGGCGTTCTCCTTGCATCGCAGCCTATTCAGCATCAGTCAGATAATACAGACCAATTAACTTTTCACTACCTTTAATTAATAAACTTTAATTACCTAAAATTAATTTAGGCAGCAATTCACAATCAGACGAACTAATTTACCTACTCAGAACAATCAGGCCCCATTCCATTTTAATCACTTAATTATTCAGAAATACTCATAACTTCATTCACAATTTTTTAATCATCCCTGCTCATAAAAACTGTCTAACCTTTTCATTATACTAATACCACCAATATCATTTCACAGCATCGCAATCGCTTGCAGTGTGGCTGTGCAGCGCAAACCGCTGCCGTCATCGCGGGGTGTGGTCACCACATGGTCACTCGCCGCGTGCACGTGTCTTCGCCTGCCATGTGTTCGCTCTCTTGCCCCCCTCGCTTTGCACGGCCCAGCTTCGCCAATCTCTGCACTGCACGCTAATTTGAGTATTGCACAATTCTTTGCTCGAACACTTGTGATAACATTCACCTACTTGCAATTTTTTTCTCTTATTACCTACGTTTAGTGCCTCTCATATTTCTTCTCAGACATGGCTACTGAAGCTAAAGCTGCTGACGCAGATTTAGTGAAACAACGTGGCATCATAAAGAGAAAATTAACTTCATTTAAAAAACACATTCATCACATTCAGACCAATCCATCATTAACAAATGTTCAACTAATAGAATTAAAAAACAGAATTTCAGAACTCAAACAAATTCATGAGAAATTTCATGACATACAAACATTAATAGAATTAAAAATGGACATTTCAGAACTCGCTGATGAACCAGATCCAGTAAGCGAACAGTTCGAGAACACCTACCAGTTACTATTGGCACAAGCATGTGAGCTGATTCAGTTGAACGACAAACCGGTAATCAATCCAGGGTCAGACAAGGATCATTCAGGTGTGACCAAATCATTTATTAAGTTACCTACCATTGACTTGCCACACTTCTCGGGCGACTATCATGATTGGCTCGAGTACAGGGAAACATTTCAGTCACTTATCAACAGACACCAAACACTAGACAACATACAAAAGTTTCACTACTTACGTTCCTCGCTATCAGGCAGTGCATCATTAGTTATCAAGTCCATAGAAATGACTGGTGACAACTTCGAGGTAGCATGGAAGCTTTTGTGTGAACGCTATGACAATAAACGACAACTCATAGGCAATCATATTCATGCATTATTCAACATAAATCACATTCAAAAAGATTCTTCGGTGTCTTTGAGGCAATTATCTGATACAGTACAGAAAAATCTCAGAGCATTAGCCACGCTAGGTGAAAAAACAGACTATTGGGATACATTAATAATATATTTGGTAGCCAGTAAATTGGACTCTAGGACATTGAGATATTGGGAAGAACATAAAAACACACTCACAAACATGCCCACACTTGAGTGCCTGAATAAGTTTCTGAAAAATCGTGCAGATTTATTAGAAACTTTAGAAGAAACAAAGACAAATAACACCAGCAAATCAGATATTCAAGGTGGACAAAACCCAAAGTTACACACAAAACATCACACACCAAAACAACCTACATGTCCCATTTGCAAACAGAATCATCTATTATTTTCTTGTGAAAAATTCAGACAAATGCCCATCGAACAGAGAATTAAAGAGGTTGAAAAATTAAAAGTCTGTTCTAACTGTTTACACCCTGGGCATGAAACCAAGTCATGCCGAGGAGGAGCATGTAAGTACTGTAACCAGAAGCATAACACACTTTTACACTTACAGACACCAAAATCATCATCAAATACATACACCAGTCACACGCAGAGCAAAACAGTTTTACTATCAACCGCTCAAATCAACATAATGGACAAAGAGGGAAAGCCACACCCAGCACGGGCACTACTAGATAATGGCAGCACCTCAAGTTACATTACTAGGCACCTGTGTTCAAAACTAGACTTGCCCATCCACACTATTGACACCACTGTCATGGGTATCAACAATCAGTGCATAAACATTACAGAAAATACCAACATTCAGATTCAATCAGCACATAACAATAATTACAGCACAAACACATTGTGTCATGTAATCAATCAGATCTCCAATTCAATACCACAGACATACATACACAGAGATGCTATTCAAATACCTAGTTGCATACAACTAGCAGACCCAGACTTTAACATTCCAGCTCCTGTTGACTTGTTGCTGGGTGCAGATGTATTCTGGCAAGTCATGGGTACTGGAAAAATACCATTAGGTAAACAGCAACCAGTCCTACAAGAAACAGAGTTAGGCTGGTTGATATCAGGCTGCATCTCAGATGCTCAGACTCAAAACAGCAATCAGAACTCAACATTCTTTGTTAATCAGATATCAGAAAACATAACCAGATTTTGGGAAATAGAAAACATTTCTACTCCTTCAGATATATCTCAGACTACTCAACAGTCATGTGAAGATATATTTACATCCACCACAACTCGCAATGATGATGGCAGATTTGTGGTTACCATACCTCTTAAACAATCACCAGACTGTTTAGGCCAGTCATACAATCAGGCAAAGAATCGTTTTCTAAATATAGAAAAACGTTTCAAATCAGACCCCTCATACAAACAACAATATTTAACTTTCATGCAAGAATATCTTGACCTAGGTCACATGACAAAAAACACAAACAGAAACATTCAGACACCATCATATTACATACCACATCATGGCATTCTACGTGACACCAGCACTACTACAAAATTCAGAGCGGTCTTTGATGCATCGGCACGAACATCTAACAAAATCTCCTTCAATGATATACAAACAATAGGACCAGTAGTACAAGATGATTTAATTTCAATTCTCATAAGATTCAGACAGCATAAATACATAATATCAGCCGATATAGAAAAAATGTACCGGCAAATTGAAATTATAAAAGAACAACGACCATTACAACAAATAGTATTTCGTTTTGATGAGTCAAAGTCACTGGATACATACACATTAAACACAGTAACATATGGGACAGCCTCAGCACCCTACCTCGCCACACGTTGCATCAGACAGGTGGGAGTGGACTGCCAACATGACAAGGAAGTGTCAGAGATAATCATACACGACTTCTACTGTGATGATCTATTATCAGGATCTGATAAGAAATCGCGTTTGATAGACATAGCAATTTCAGTAAATACAGCTCTAAAATCAGCACAATTTCCTCTCAGAAAGTGGCAGTCTAACAATCTAGATATTTTACAGAAAGCAAACCTATCACCAGACTCACTACACAGCAACATCAATTTAGGTACAAAAGATACATCAAAAACATTAGGTATTTATTGGAACCCTACCCAAGATACAATCACATACTCAACACACATAGAATACTCAGTCAATGACAATATTACTAAAAGAAAAATATTGTCCATCATTGGTCAAATATTTGACCCTTTAGGCCTCATAAGTCCCTTAGTCTTAGAAGCAAAAATAATAATGCAAAAAATATGGTCACTAAACTTGCAGTGGGATAACAGTGTCCCTAATGACATAAAAATACAATGGATAAAGTTTGTACAGTCACTATCACTTTTGAAACAATTAATCATACCAAGACGAGTTTTCTATGATTCACCTAAACATATACAACTACACATATTCTGTGACGCTTCTCAGAATGCCTATGGCACCTGTGTATATATGCGCACACACACTAAAAATGGTGAGGTTTATGTACAACTACTAACAGCCAAATGTAGAGTAGCCCCACTAAAAACACTAACAATTCCACGGTTAGAACTTTGTGCAGCACTCACAGCTGTTCGCCTTTACAAGAAGGTCATTGACTCTCTCCGTAATTCACACATTATCTCAGACTGTTACTTTTGGAGTGACTCAATGATTGTTCTATCATGGATAAAGTTGTCACCACACAAACTAAATGCATTCGTAAGTCATAGAATTAACGAAATACAAACCACTACACATCGACATACATGGCGATATGTACCTACAAAACAGAACCCTGCAGACCTCATATCTCGCGGTGTCTCAGCATCAGTCCTCATACATTCAGACGTGTGGTTTTCGGGGCCAGACTTTCTCAGGGATGATGATAGCAACTGGCCACCACCACCTGGGCAAATCAGCAGTTACTCTGACCTGCCAGAAACGAAACCCCAGAACCACAAAAACACTAACCAGTGTTACTCACAGATAGACAACAATTCATTCACCTTTAATTACTCTAATTTCACAAAATTAACACGCATAACCGCATACATATTAAGATTCATAAACAATTGTAGAAATAAAACACTGAAAAGTAATTCAGCTTCAAACAACTTTATTTCATTAACAACAAAGGAGCTAAATCAAGCCAAATTAAATTTAGTAAAAATTTCACAATTAAATTCATTTCACAATGAATATGAATTACTTTCAACAAATAGAACTTTACAAATAAAAAACAAATTAAGTTCATTACATCCGTTTTTTGATAGCACCAGCGGAATCATCCGCGTGGGCGGCAGGCTCGCTAATTCGCGATTCAAGTATGATAAAAAGTTTCCAATGCTCTTACATGCCAATCATCACATTTGCAAACTTATTTTCTCTACTTACCACAAAACACTTCTCCATGCTGGTCCACAACTTCTACTCGCCCATGTACGTGAAACATACTGGCCCATCAGTGGTCGCAACCTAGCCAGAAAAACAGTACAATCCTGCATCACATGTAGACGATTTCAGGGTAAAACAGTCGCACCAATCATGGGTAACTTACCTGAGCCTCGCATGCATTCAGATTTCACGTTCAGTAATGTCGGGGTAGATTACGCCGGACCAATCATGATCAGTAACCGTAAGGGGCGTGGTAGTCAATTAATAAAATCATACATATGTATATTTGTATGCCTCGCGGTCAAAGCTGTACACTTGGAGTTGGTTACCGATTTGACAAAGGAATCGTATTTAGCTTCACTAAATAGATTCATCAGCCGTAGAGGGAAACCTACCCATGTATATTCAGACAATGGCACTAACTTTGTAGGAGCGTCAAATGTTATCACAGGTTTCTTAGCACAGAATCGAAACTCAATTTGTGAAAGTGCAGCAGAACAAGGCATTACCTTTCACTTTATTCCCCCACACTCTCCACATTTTGGTGGGCTGTGGGAAAGCACAGTCAAATCAACAAAACATCACCTAAGGCGAGTCTTAGGCATAGCTCATCTCACATATGAAGAGATGTACACAGTATTATGTCAAATTGAAGGCATTTTAAATTCAAGGCCTCTAACGCCTCTCTCTTCAGACCCGTCTGATCTTACTGCCCTCACTCCATTCCATTTCTTAATTGGTCGATCTTCATCTGTACTACCTCAACCACCACTGGCTGACTGCAATCCAATGCATTTACCCAGATACAAACGCATAGAGCTCCTGCGTCAACACTTTTGGAAACGATTTTACAAGGAATATATTTCTCAGCTACAGATCAGGATAAAATGGAAGAAGTCATCAGGACAGCTGACGGAAGGCACCTTGGTCGTCGTGAAGGACGACGCTCTCCCACCTGCTCGTTGGGTCCTTGGAAGAATCACACATCTCCATCCAGGCCCTGACGGAGTCACAAGGGTGGCTGACATCCAGACAAGCACAGGCACCATCAGAAGAGCATTTAACCGGATATGCCCTCTCATTTGTGGCCCGGCAGAATGTCTATGACACACAACGACCGTCACTAGCAGTGAGGGTCGCATCTCTAGCGCGGGCGCTGGCTCGGCGCGGTGGCGACCGGGACGCCAAGACAGAACACAACGGACAGGGGGCGCAGCAACACACGTCGACGCGCGCGCACTAAGTTGTCGGTCGGGTGCATTGTTTTATAGAACCTAGTATTTTTAAATCATTACAGTCCACTACTAAAGTTATTAGAATTTATTATTTACTATCCTATGGCCTTAACAAAGGTAGCTGGGATAGACTGGAGGCGGAGGATCGGGTGCTATGGCGTACAATGGGAGAGGCCTATGTCCAGCAGTGGACTGCAATAGGCTAATTGATTGATTGATTGATAGAGGTAGGTGAGACGAAAGGCCCCTGGCATTCTCACAAAGGTACTACGGTTGATATTACTATAAGAAGTTAGTAGTTCCCTGATTGAGCCCACTCACTCATGGTAGGGAAATTGTGGATGTACAGTCAACGACATAAGTGGTTTAGCACTTAAATATTTACCAACGTTTTTTACATTGGAATATGAATAGCTTATAATAAATTGATCAAGTTTTTGTATACATGGGCAAAACATATTAACTAAAAACAAAATTATATAAATTAAAATATTTACATCCAGAAAAAAAGTATGTCCAAATAATTGTTTACCGCTTTAGCAGTATAAAAGACTTAACCTTAACTTCTAGATATTCAGGCAGATTAGATTTCATGACATTTTATTCAAAATATATCATATATTTTCCGGTATATGATATATTATATACGTCTCAAGGCGATGCTGGAGCCATCTGCCGTAATTCTTGCGAACTACGGAAACAATGAATGACTTATATACATATATATTTTGTTCAAAATATGCTAATAACGACGAACTATTTGCAGCAGATTTTAATAAATATACATGTAGTTTTATAATCACCAATGGACAAACTTAATATATTTCAATTTGTGGTGACCAAACTTAATGACAAACTTACTTAATGATTTTGGTGGTAGAAATTTGATGACACAAATTTGTCACAAAATTCGGCCGGGTGGGTACCACCGTGTACGATTGCGTAAAACCCTCCATAGTAATCCAATTTCGGTTTGATTGCGATCAGGGGTCAGGAAGTGCATACCCGTTCAGGGGAATTGTGGTCGCAGCACTAGTGGGACCGGTGGGTGTCACGCGGTGCTGCGACGACAATCCTCTTCTGATGAGGCCGTCAAGCTGAGTGCCACCATTGTTAACATGGTACGTGTATGTAATGGTGACCCTCTTTCCTGAGACTTTACCTTCAACTTACCATCAGGCGAGGTGAAGTCAAAGTGACGTGTCCTAAATATAAAAAAAAACGTTTTCTTTTATTTTGTGCAGGGTTTCAGAGCTAAAGTGATTATCCAATTAGGATTTGTTAAGCAACTTTGGTTATTGAGTGTACGTACCATATTTTCAAAATGATACTATTTATAGTCATTGTGTAGTTCCGTTTCTGTGATATAGACTAGTTATCAAAGGTTCCTTGTGTAATTTGTTTAATTTGATCCTACTCTTTGATGTGGTTCCTAATTTAATACAAGTAAGTTTGATGAAAAAGGAAGCGAAATAAACGCTATCAATAATAATGTACGTGTATCGGATACTGCAATATACTATTCATAAATAAAAGGGCAATAGTGATGTGGAGTTTGCTCCATAAGACCATTTTGTATCGACATAAATGCATAGTAATTGCGCCAGACACGACAAAAGACATCTGTAGAAAGAACAGTTCTTTTTATGTTTTTTGGAGCTTTTATTCAAGCCTCAGGACAAAAATAATTTTATTTTGATTAACTGAGATCTTCTATAAGTTTCTATTTACTTACAGTATTTTCAATTTCTATTTTACTTTTCATTTAATACATTTCGTTACTTTTATAAACTGTTTTAGACTTTGAATTAAATTTACGGATTCTATATTATAGAAGTAAGCCGTGGCCTTCTAAGGTCGGATTTCACCACTGAAAATATTTTTTTTCAAGTAAACTTAACTGCATTATCACGTTTTACCTCAATGAATTTGACTGAGTAAAATTTCTTTAAATCTTTCAATCGATCTCGATTCTTACCATTGGTTAAATTGATCCGCTCTACGTTAATCTTATGTTAGTTTACATTTTACTTAAGCGACTAACATTACATAAGTATACCCAAATTGATATTTAATTTTTTCGCAATTGATATTGGTTTTTCGCAATCTTAAATATTTTCTCATCTTCCCGATTAGTTCCCCTCCCTATATCGACAGCTGATTTATCCATCGGATAAGAGAAACGTATAGGCGCCATATTGTTCTTGGCGTATAAATATGCTATGTAAATAGTGCTGACGTGGCGATATATAGCCTCGTGGAATACACACGGGTCAAGCTGAGTGCCACCATTGTTAACATGATACGTGTATGGAATGGTGACCCTTTTTCCTAAGACTTTACCTTCAGCTTATCATCAGGCGAGGTGAAGTCAAATTGACGTGCCCTAAATAAAAAAAAATAAAAATAATGATGTTCAGCCACTTCTTAGTCCCCAACTGAGTTGTAATTTCTTTTTTTTGACGTGACAACTTCTTATAATTCGATGGAGCCGACTGCACCCACGAAAAAACATAACATACCTCGCTCTGAGGCGTTCCATTTAAGGCTTGAAGTGCAAGCGAGAGCGCGGAACGAGCGACAAAGAGGCACAATCGGCCTCCGCGTTCGGCAGCGTTCGACATCTCCCTTTATGTCAGTAGTACCATTGAACAGTACCATTGATTGTGCTACTGACACACTTATACGTTACTAGTATCATTAAAAAAATACGCTGAAGTATGTGTCTCTCTCCTACTTGAGTGAGCGATGCGTCCGCGTGGACAGCTGCTATACAATAATACATTTGCATGTTTTCGTCAAGTATGAAGTGCAGTGAATTCTTATAACCGATGTTAGTGGTTAAACAAATAAAATTAAAATTTTCTTTCAGTATCAGTATTTTCTTATGACGTTGTCACGTTCAACTATCGTCAGTAAACCGACTTTACAGACAACCGATTTTTTTGTAAATACACACAGTACATATTATACATAGAAATACCCAGACTAATGTAAATAGACCTATTAATGCATACAAATATTTTCACTGAGCGGTAATTGAACATGCGACCTTCGACGTAGCAGTCGAAATGGTTGACAATGAACCCCAGTTACGAAAGCTATGTTAGAGAGACAGGTAAGTGCCATTTGCTTAAATTGTATAAACACTCTATACATTCTGTGTCATATATATTCATTATACTTATCGTAATTGACTAGCTGATTCACCAGCGTAGAGCCTAAGTCCCTGGTGTTAAAAACTTGAATTTTTGACAATAGGCCTTTTGACTATATTTAAAATATTGTACGAATTGTTGTCATCCTAATAAAATGTACCGTAAAAACATATTTATTATTTTCAATATAAAATAAGTTTCTTTTTTGTTAAAAAATCAAGATTAAAATCTCACTTTTTTGAGATTTGATCACGTGCTTATAAACGCTCTGTGACGTCACACATAAGTAAACAGAGTTTTTCAATACAGGCTGTCTGCATTTCCTAGTGTTAATCGACTGGTTCAATTATTAATTACTAATAATGTTTCACTTTTATCTTATATATCTGAAAATAAACTATTATTTTTGCAACTAGTTTCAATAATTATATAAACGTGCTTTAAGTCGCTTACTGTTTACTTTGGTGTGACGTCACATGTCACGGGATCCGTAATGTTGCGTACTTTTTTTTAAATAAAACTTTAATATCGATTTTTATCGTAAATAAAACAGTTCTCAAAAAAATATTGATGCCATCTGCATTTTTTACAGAACTATTTGTTAGCAGTAGTCAAATACCCTATTGATGCCTTTTATGTTGTAAGCATCCAATAAGGAAGGAGTTTTAGAAATTTTATCCTTAAAATACGATTTTCTTTCCTGTAAAACCAGAACATGCTGCTAGTCATATACAATATCGTTCGCAATATACCTAACCTCAGTAGTAAAAGTAGTATCGTAGAGCGTCGTGAAGTACAAGTCGATGAATTATGCACTAGTTCTGTCGCAAGGTACCACATTATCTGTCGTTTGAATAATGTTACTATTATTTTTTATTTTGTAATATTTAATGTTAATACGTTATTCTGCATTATATACACGTATAAAGGATGGAATTCTGGTCATGAAGGTCTTTTATGAACTAGGCAGGTAAAGGCAAATTGAGGAATTTCATGACTAATTTTTGTATACCTACCATCAGTCAAATTGTGAGAGTGTCGAAAGCCTAAATCGCTTCATTCTTGTCTAATTCCTGTACCTTTCTCTTTGTAGATCGCATCATACGATCATCTTTGCTGCTGTAAGCGTAATATCTTGGTACTATAGGAAAATGTGGTAAAAAATGAAATATGAGGTATCTAGCTCTTTCACAATCAATATAAAAGATATTATGCATTTCCAAAAGTAGAACCTTTCAAATAAAAAGTAATTTAAGAAACAAATAAGCAACATCAACATTCAGTTGAATTTAATAAAAATAAAATCATTTGTAAATATTTAATAATAAATATAAATAAAGATTCCAGGACAAATTACACAACGCCACCTAGACCCAAAATAAGTACAGCTTGTCTTATGGGTTCTAGAATGCGGATAAACATATTTAAATACGTTTTGTTTGTAAATAAATACATATACATAAAAACATATTATACATAAATACATATTATACATAAATACATATTATACATATTTGCATTGAGCGGGAATCGAACCCGCGACCTCTGACTTAGCAGTCAAACGCACTACCGCTACACCACAGAGGTCGTCAATATATCGTGAATATGTGATTATAATATTCTCTTCTCTCTAACGATTATATTTCCACTTTAAAATATTATCGTATATATATTATTTGAATCTGTAGGATACCAGTACCACAACATACTTCAAAATCTTAAGACCACAAATGAATAAATAAAAAAATATGTTTACCTTAAAATGTCACAATATTTACGTGACGCCAAATGCGAGTTTTCTAAGCTTAAAAAGCGCCAACAGTCGGTCCTCGGTACACAAACACTGATGGCGGATGGCAACATTGGAGATAACTCGAGGTCGAGTTACCTTAACTCTGTTTATTTGTACGGGACCCTCGACACTCCGCCACCGGTGACAATAGTCTACTTGTTTATATTCAACCATATGGTGGCGAAAATGTGGGTTGTTGAACGATCAGTAAAAAAATATAGATATGTAACGACTGTATCTTAAACAAATAAGTTGTTTTTTTTTAAAGTTATTTAATAGTCTTAAACTGTGTGTGCAAGTAGGATTGTGGAGGAAGTGTATAACGGCCAGTCTCAATAATCTACCTACAGTTGAAGGTAGAAGCTATCCCAGATAAACATGTCAACAATAATCTATCTGTACCTGCGGTTTCAATATTATCAAAGTGATTTTCTGCTTATCTTTGTTTATTGAAACAGAAAAAATCCCCGATAGATACTAATGGTAGCTATTTTAACTGCTGGTAAAGGATAGATGGATTATTGAAACCGGCCGTAAGTCACAGCAGTGATAAAAACCATGTTGTCCTAATAATTTGAATTGCTGAGAGCCCCTGTGGCGTAGTGGTAGTGCGTAGAACTGCGAAGCCAGAGGTCACGAGTTCGATTCCCGCTCAGTGCAAATATGTCAATTTGCATTGGTCTGGGTGTTTCTATGTATAATCTGTATTTATTTCAAAAAGCGGCGATAGCCCAGTGGCGTATGTAACGGACTGCTGAGACGAGGTCTCGACTTCGATCCCCAGTCGCCCCGGACACACACCTCTGACTTTTCGTAGTTATGTGTGCATTATTAAATGTTAATTATCACATATCCTGATGGCAATAGGCTCGCCCCCTATTACATTGGGACTTTAACATAACTGGCGAATCGTGGGTGTGTAATACACCTTTGCCTACCCTTTCGGGGATACAGGCGTAAAGTTATGTTATGTTATGAATCCGTTAAAAATAGTTTTATTTCAATGTGTCACATTCGTGTAAACTTCTGACCATAACATACCTATACGTTCAAATTATACCGTACTCAATGCAATTTACCAAGAAAACGAATCCTTTAGTTAATTTTACACTAATACAACAAAACGCATATTCTATAAACGCATGAGTTCTTGCAGTAAGTGTTTACATCTCTCAATGAGCAACAAACGGGTTAAGTCCTCACCTCGCACAAACACTCCTTTGTAAGGAACAGGTGGACGCGGCAGGCGGAACCGGGTGTTTACGCGAGCTTTACGAGCGACCGAACGGTTAACACAACACACCTTCAGGATGCAAGGGCACGGTTAGAATAGCATGGGTTTTTAAGGGTTGAAGAAAAAAGTGGGGCATGTCCGCACTGCGTGTTTTAACAAGTGCAGGGGTGATATAAAAACTATGACGAGGTTACAAAAGTGTTCAGTTTCTTAGTCTTACTAAGAGAAATTATAATGTTACGAGATGTTGCCCGTGGCTTCACCCGCATGTTATTCTGATCCCGTTCCCGACTCTCATGGGAACCTATTCCAGGGATACAGAGTACCCTATATTTTATTCTAGGCTATAATCTATCCTTGTACTGAATTTCGGCCAGATCCGATCAGCTGTTAGAGCATGATTGAATAGAAAACATCCAAGGATTCAAACATCTTCATTAACTTTCACATTTCATAATAGTAGTAAGTTGTAGGATTTAATGGTAGGCTGTTATCTCTGCCTACCCCGAAAGGAATAAGGCGTGAGTATATGTATGTAAGTTGAATGTTATTTTTAGATTTATACAACGTGTTTTAAAGATAGTGTTAAAAATATTCAGACTAGATTCTAACAAATAAGTTTCATTCAATTAAATTTTTGAGCAATTAGTCCTGCCTACTTTTCCTATAGAAGTAGATCGGAAAAAGAGAACATCTAGGACGGGACTTGAACCCTCGACCAGTCCCTTACACACACCTAGACACGTCCCAGATATTCCAAATTCTCCGATATATTATATACGTCTCTTAAGGCGACGCTGGAGCCATCTACCGTAATTCTTCCAAACTACGGAAACAATGTATGACTTTACAGTCATATTTAAACATTGTTTTTTGATTACTCCGCCACATTAATTCAATTAAATATATAAGGAATTAGTATACCTACTGTTAGTATAGATATACTGCTTAAACGTTCACTTAACACTCTGAGTGGTAATGATTATGATTCTGCAAAGATTTATTTACCTGTTGAAGTTGATTTAATGAGTACGAAAAAAAAGGACATATAAGAAAATATAGTTAACATAAGTTTGATAATTATTTCTTAAAGAATTAGAAATCTGAGATATAATAATTGAAAATATGTTTTAACTAGCGGCTCGGGAACCGGCTTCGCCCGGGAATAAATTCGTAAAAAATTACCCACAGCCCAATTGCAGCGTCACCAATGGTAAATGTCAGATAGCAATAAGAAGCTTTCAAATTGAATTTCGTGCTTCTTACTTTGAAAATGACAAACTTTCCATATTATCGTTCATCACCTATTTTACCCCCTTAGTAGCAAAATTTTGAAAAACGCTAATACACGTGTTCATTTATTCCTAACCAAAAGTAGGTATATGAATCGTCATGCTTCTATCTTCGAAAATGACGAACTTCCCATATAAACTTTCAACCCATCACCCTCTTAGGGTTAAAATTTTAGAAAACGCTGATGCATGTGGTCCTTCATTTTTAGGGTTCCGTTGCCAAATGGCAAAAAACGGAACCCTTATAGAGTCGTCATGTCTGTCTGTCCGTCCGTATGTCCAGCCACTTTTTCCGAAACTATAAGAACTATGCTGTTGAAACATGGTAAGTAGATGTATTCTGTGAACCGCATTAAGATTTTCACACAAACATAGAAAAAAACATTAAATTTTGGGGACTCCCCATACTTGTTTTTTTTTTCATCATACCCATACGTGTGTGGTATCTATGGATAGGTCTTCAAAAATGGTATTGAGGTTTCTAATATCATTTTTCCCTAAACTGAATAGTTTGCGCGAGAGACACTTTCAAAGTGGTAAAATGTGTCCCCCCCCCTGTAACTTCTAAAATAAGAGAATAATAACACTAAAAAAAATATATGATGTATACTACCATGTAAACTTCCACCGAAAATTGGTTTGAACGAGATCTAGTAAGTAGTTTTTTTTTAATAGATACGTCATAAATCGTAAAACGCAACTTACCTTTCATTCAATCAACTCAAATATAAAATTAAAAAAAATGCATTATTATGTTACTTGCTGCTACGGAACCTTTCATGGGCGAGTCCGACTCGCACTTGGCCGCTTTTTAAACAAAAGCAGGTGTATAAAAATTCGTGCTTCTCACTTTGAAAATGAAGGACTTTCTTACAAAAGTTCATTCCATAATTTGCTAGAAGTGAAATTTCCAGAAATCCTTTTTTAGTGGATGCCTACAACATAATGCATAACTGCCAAAATTTATAGTTTGTAGGTAAAGCGGTTTACGCTCTGCGTTGATGAGACAGTCAATCAGTCTGTCAGTCAGTCGGGACAAGTAATTATATATATGTATAAATAATAGCTTCGATTACTCGACTAGACTCGAATGAACGAAAGTAAAGATATAGTCGTATCGAGTAGTCAAATTAATTTAGTTGATATGTAGTCAGCATTAAATTCGGCTGAGTGAGTACCATCGTGCACGATTGCGAAAAACCCTCCATAGTAATCCAATTTCGGTATGTCGTTCAGGGGTCAGCAAGTGCATAGCCGGGCAGGGAGATTGTGGTCGCAGCACTAGCGGGACCGGTGGGTGTCACGCGGTGCTGCGACGACAATCCTCTTCTGATGAGGTCGTCAAGCTAAGTGCCACTATTGTTAACATGGTACGTGTATGTAATGGTAACCCTCTTACCTGAGACTTTACCTTCAGCTTACCATCAGGCGAGGTGAAGTCAAATTGACGTGTCCTATATATAAAAAAAAGACTCCAAAATTAACAAATTGACGTGGGTGCTATAAAAATAATTCCAAAAGTAACTACAACTTTAAAATATATTATATCTAAAAAACTCATAACGAAGTAGCTTATCGAAGTATCCAGGATAAAGTAAGGTGTCCTCGTAATCCGTTTCGACAGCGCACATAAATCGCCCCGGGAACCGCCAAGTTGGCAAATTGCGCATTTACAATTCGTCTCATACACTCTTTCTGAAGGCCTAAGCTGCCGGACTTGTGCTAAACTAATATTTATGGTTGGAACGCACCTCTTTTGCGACGAAATTATAAATACATGTTGTTGAACTTGGAGTACCTTTAAGTGGGGTTAGCGTCTTTGTTGGCTGTAGTGCTGTGAGCGGAAATTGGCTTAGTTTGACTAGACGGTTTTGGATTTGCTTTGTTCTGTAGCCTATTATTACTTGTTACTTGCGTTGTGTAGGAAGAATTTGTATCCCTTTAAGTGTTGCTATAGATATGTTTAGTGTATAGTTGTAATAAAACGTGCGGTATGTGCTCGGCGTTACCCTATTATTGCCATTCTTCGAGGAGAATTTTGTAAAATATAAACCTAAATAGAAAATACATCATTAGAATGGATGCAGCAGTTCTGAAATCTAGCGCTTGGCAACAAATGTAACGATTCATTTTTATTTATATCATCATCATCATATCAGCCGTAGGATGTCCACTGCTTCACATAGGCCTCCCCCATCGACTTCCATTTGGACCGGTCTGTAGCGGCCTGCATCCACCGAGTCCCTGCACTCTTTGCTAGGTCATCTGGCCTTCCCACGCTGCGCTTGTCGTCACGTGGTCTCCACTCAAGAACCTTTCTGCTCCACCGGCCATCGGTTCACCGAGCTATGTTCACCTGCCCACTGCCAATTCAGCTTGCTGACTCGCTCTGCGATGTTGGGAACTCTAGTTCGTCTCTACTTTATTTATAGATTACGATTTTTTGTATTTATGTACATTATCCATGCTCTTACCATTGTCAACTTTATAAAGTTATTCTGCATATCCAGGACGGCTTATGAGTTGACAAAACAAAAAACATCACACTCTAGGTCTAACCAGTTGAGTATAGTTGTAGTACTTACTTAGATACGTCGTGATTAAGTTATAATCTAATAAAAAACAAATATTTGTTAATAGAATTCAGTAATAAATTACGAGTAAAGCTGTGTCGAGTCGACTGGCCAATGAATTTGATTTTGTAGTTACTATAAACTGGGCGGTAGCCCAGTGGCGTACGTAACGGACTGCTGAGACGAGGTCTCGAGTTCGATCCCCAGTCGCCCCGGGCACACACCTCTGACTTTTCGTAGTTATGTGTGCATTAATAAATGTTAACTATCGCTCGCTTAATAATGTGCCCGGTAGATGGCAATAGGCTCGCCCCCTATTACATTGGGACCTTAACATAACTGGCGAATCGTGGGTGTGTAATACATCTCTGCCTACCCCTTCGGGGATACAGGCGTGAAGTTATGTATGTATGTATTTATAAATTATTCATTCAACCACATATTCACTCAAGAATATACTCGCGATATTGCTTTAAAATGTAAGATCTGAATTTGAATTAACTTAAATTTCACGAGCACATCGCACAGTAATTTTGTATAACAAACACGCTACAATATGAAAATGCTTACGTGTGTATTATTTAAAATTACTGTGCAATGTACTCGTACATACTCCGGAGGATAAAAATGCGCCAGAAGTAACATGATTTTTCTACGAAATGGTGTAGGAGCAAATATATTCTAAATACTAGGGGAAGTGCTCGGTCCAAACGAGGATTGCGTGGTCCATGAAGACCCAAGACCGCGACGTCCAGGTGTCCCTCTCTTGGGGTGTGTGTTGGGTAACCTCCTCGAGTGTCGCTCCGATTCCGATCCCGCTGCAGTCCGGGGGGAACGGAATCGGAGCGGCCGGTACACCATGGGCGGCGGTCAATGGCTTCCCCTTCACCCCTTCATAGGGTTGGCATTGATCGTCGGCCAATACCCAACGTGGCGGGAACACATCGCTCTCCGTACTCCTCTGCTTTCAGAGGAGACAGGATGAGCGATGCCGTTAGTGGTGAGATGGCCCAGGGTCAGTCGGGGTGCGAGGGATATGCTCTATGGGTAATCTTACACCCCCGCTTCTGAAGACCCGAGACGGCGTGCGGTTTTAATCGGTTCAAGCCCGACATAACCGCCCCTGCTGGCCGGCGGGGGGGTATCCGAAGGGATTTCCGCACGAAAAAAAAAAAAAAAAGATGTTTTAGTTTAGCATACATAACATAACTTTACGCCTGTATCCCCGAAGGGGTAGGCAGGGGTGTATTATACACCCCCGATTCGCCAGCTATGTTTAGGTCCCAATGTATTAGGGGACGAGCCTATTGCCATCTACCGGACACATTACGAAGCGAGCGATAATCAACATTTTTTTTTTGCCCTATTGACGGCCTCAAATATCTGAATTTGATATGAAAGAAAAAACATGGAATACTGCTCTCACCTCTGGGATGGCTCTGCTCAGTACTTACTAGATGCTATCGACGTGCGGTAATTCCATCAAGAACCAAGCGGTTCGGCTCCTCTGTTCTTTGCCGCCCCATCAAGATTTGGAACTCTTTACCAGCACACGTGTTTCCTTCCTCCTACAGTCCCGGGTCCTTTAAGCGGGGCGTGAAAAAGCATCTGATGAGGCCGTCAAGCTGAGAGCCACCTTTGTAACATTATCCGTGTCTGTAAATCCCCCATTTCTGATACTTTAACTTTAGCTTCCCATCAGGCGAGGTAAAGTCATATTGATGTGTCCATTATAAAAAAGCGGCCAAGTGCGAGTCGGACTCGCCCATTAAGGGTTCTGTAGCAGCAAGTATCATAATAATGTATTTTTTTTTATTTTTATATTTGAGTTGATTGAATGAATGGTAAATTGCGGTTTACGATTTATGACGTAGTAAAATCTCGTTCAAACCAATTTTCGGTGGAAGTTTACGGTAATTAATGTACATCATATATTTGTTTTAGTTTTATCATTCTCTTATTTTAGAAGTTGGATGGACATACACATTTTACCACTTTGGAAGTGTCTATCGCTCAAACTATTCAGTTTAGAAAAAAATGATTTTAGAAACCTCAATATCATTTTTAAAGACCTATTCATAGATACCACGATATGGGTTTGATGAAAAAAACATTTTTCTATTTTCAGTTCTAAGTATGGGGACCCCCAAAATTTATTGCTTTTTTTCTATTTTTGTGTGAAAATCTTAATGCGGTTCACAGAATACATCTACTTAACAAGTTTCAACAGCATAGTTCTTATAGTTTCGGAAAAAAGTGGCTGTGACATACGGACAGACAGACAGACAGACATGACGAATCTATAAGGGTTCCGTTTTTTGCCATTTCGCAACGGAACCCTAAAAAGATGTTTTGTTTATCCTATTTTCCAATACCTTAACACCTCTTCTTCGCTATTTCTCATTAAGTTCGTTGAAATCAAATATTACTTTTGTACCAGTATTAAGATAAACGATTAGAAGGGTCGCAATCGAACGGTAGCGCTTATTGTGCAATGATTTGTTAACAACAAAGTGTGTACCAATCTCCCTCACGTGAACCGAAAAAACCTTTTAACGCACCATAAGAAAAATCGCCTACTTTATGACAAGCATTTGCAGCAAATTCTTAACGTAGAAATTAAATGTACAGCCATTTCAACCCTCTAATATTCAAACACACGGCTGTTAGTCGAAAGACGATCGACTTCACTTAGAACTTGCAATAAATCTCGAACCGTGGAACTTAGGCGTTACTACGAGTCTCGAACACGTAACTACTGTAGTTAGTGTTCAAATTAAATTATGCTATGTAAACCTCTAGATGATGCTTTAGTTTTCATCTTCTTAGTGATGAATAATATTTTGTATTAGTAGGTAGACGTTAGGTAGAAGTTTAATAAGTTTAGTTTGGCACGACAATTAGAATTAGAACTACTAGTCTACAACTCTGGACATGCTTTCTGAGCGTGTAAAGTTTGGTCACAGTGTCTCGAGCGGTTATTATGTAATTCCATCTGGATTTTTTTTTAACGGTGATCATTCCTCTGTGGTAGCATTAATTTTTTCAAAATATATCCATAAACCTTCCTCTGATTGACCTCTTTAAACATGCCAAATTTGGTTCTGATTGGATTAGTAGTTTAGGAGGAGACCTGTGACAAAGAAAATAAGTTTGGTATGAGGAGCTTTCGCTCGACTTCGTCTCACTCAGCTCAATAATTCAAAATACTATCACTCAGCTCAATAAAATATTGTTACACACTATTCACGTCCTTGGTTTCATCAGAAGGCATCAAATCAGCTCGATGATATCAAATTGACGAATAGTCATCCAAATGTCATCTAGTATATTAACTATGTTCCAAATAAATAGGACAAAAAAAATTATTGGGTTCAATATTGGTTTTCATACAATTTAGTTTTTTTTTGTATAGTTAGTTACCTATATATACATACAGCCAAGGAAATAAAATGTACAACTCTACATGTCAAGGTGAATGTAAAAGTGTATACTTATTTCCTTGGCCGTGTGTAGGCCTCCACCTTAGCCTTTTTTTTTTTTCGTGCGGAAACCCTTCGGATACCCCCCCGCCGGGCAGCGGGGGCGGTAATGTCGGGCTTGAACCGACTAAAACCGCACGCCGTCTCGGGTCTTAAGACGCCGGGGTGTAAGGTTATCCATAGAGCATATCCCTCGCACCCCGACTGACCCTGGGCCATCTCCGGTTTCGAGATGGCCCCTTTACTTGCTCTCCACTGTGCCATCTGCTAATCAGAGGGACACGTGGAAAGCTTCCGAACAGCCCTCAACAGAGCTGTCCTCGCCTCGGGCGGAGTTGGCCGTAGGCAGCAGCGTCTCTCCCGCCCTAGGAGAGAGGTGCTGCTGTCTCCGTTGCCCAGGGTGCACCGCGTGGAGGTCCCCAACCAAGCACCCCGCCTCCACCTTAGCCTATATTTATTTTTGTGGAGAGTAATAATAATTGAATAATCCAGCTTTTTTATTTGAGATTGCGAACTAGACGAGATCGTAGTAGAGGTGCATCAGAAAGTGTTCGGCAAATGAGAGAGGTGCCCGATGCATTACGGGACATCAGGGCGCTTCACGAATCATTAGGGGCTCGCGTTTTGAAAAATGCTCCCAGTACTAAAATAGACATTATGTAAAGTGGCACAATTACCGCCGTGACTTGTGAAAAAGTTGTGTTCCAGGCTCCGGGTGCGCCTGTCGGAGGAACAACTGCCACAGGGGTGGCAACCGCCACTGCGTTTGTTAACGTGTTTCAAACACATATTATACATAATAATGTAAGTGTTGTATACTTATTTATTCCACACACATTCCGCACTATTATTTATTAGAGGCTAATACCCATTTCAATAGTCATTAACGTTTTTATTTTTACGTTTCTTTTTGCGAACCTTGCTATAGAATCTATAGCGAGGTTCGCAAAGCGCTATGTAGAATATCGTAGAATATTTATTTATCTACTAGCTGACCCGGCAGACTTCGTACTGCCTCAATCGATAACAACCTTTTAAACCTTCTCTGGACCGCCACAAATAATTCAAGACCAAAATTAGCTAAATCGGTCCAGCCGTTCTCGAGTTTTAGCGAGACTAACGAACAGCAATTCATTTTTATATATAAGAGAAGAAGATTGTAGATAGTATAGATAAATAAATATTCCACGACATTCTACATAGCCCTTTCTAGACCCAAAGTAAGTAAAGCTTGTTATATGGGTTCTAGAAAGCGGATAAATATATACAATATACTTAAATACTTTTTTTGTGATCAAATACATATTATACATAGAAACACCCAAACTAATGCAAATAGACATATTTGCACTGAGCGGGAATCGAATCCGCGACCTGTGACTTAGCAGTCAAACGCACAACCGCTACCACTACCACTACGCCACAGAGGCCGTCGATGTTTGTAGTTCATAGTTTGTTCCATTAACTAACAATTAAACTCGTCATCATCCTGATAGCAATATCTCAGTTGGGTCCACAGTTTACACTTTAGAGCTCGAGGTCCACTTAATGGAGGACCACCACCTAAAAGATATGGGTTGGGCCCTTTTTTTTTGTAGTGCGGAAATCCCTTCCGATACCCCCCCGCCAGCCAGCGGGGGCGGCAGTCAGGCTTGAACCGACTAAAACCTATACCCTTTCGTTTTTACGTGTGAAAACCCCCACGGGCTTAACCCCATCGGTGCCAACTATCTACAAATATAGTTAACATCGGAGAAGAGGTTTCACATGACATGACGATTGGAGAAAATCTCTTATCATCGTCATTTTGATTTCACCCCAAAACATGCTCGACAAATATCAAACTTACACTTGCGGACAAAAACATGCTCGCAACATAAATTTTATTTTATTGGTGTGCTCCCGGCAGCCCTGTGTTCGGGGTGAGAAGGTGGTTTCAACACGTAAGACGTCATTTAGCGTTCAGAATTAACATAAATAATAACGTCTACTAACGTCGTCGGTGGCGCCCCCTCTCGCCTCGATATTGCGTCATTTGCCCTGCCCTTTATAGCCGCACAACACTTAACTCCAAATAAAAAAATGTTTTATAAAACTTGGATTACGTGCCGCGGCGATGCTTGCCGTTTATTGTTTTGGGGTGGTTAATTTTAATATTTGTGACGAAAACTGTATTAAGTCTCAATAGTATGACACTCAATAGCGGTTTCTACGGCAGAATAAATAATATACCTACAATATTAAAAGTTAAATGTTAAAAAGGAAAAAAAAATGTATTTGTTTATGTATTACCAATAGTTGAAAAACGATTCGGAAGTGAGATTAAGGAATCGATTTAACAATAAAGCTGTAAATGTGAGAATAGATATTCATTTGATGTACCTACTTCTAACAAAATATAAAAAAATCTTGCTAAAGAAAATTTAAAAAAAACATAACATAACTTCACGCCTGTATCCCCGAAAGGTTAGGCAGAGGTGTATTACACACCCACGATTCGCCAATTATGTTAAGGTCCCAATGTAATAGGGGGCGAGCCTATTGCCATCTACGGGGCACATTATTAAGCGAGCGATAATTAACATTTATTAATGCACGCATAACTACGAAAAGTCAGAGGTGTGTGCCCGGGGCGACTGGGGATCGAACTCGAGACCTCGTCTCAGCAGTCCGTTACATACACCACTGGGCTATCGTCGCTTAAAAAAATATATGATTCTAATACAAAGAAAATTAAATTCTAAATTATAGACAAGGGTTAAATTTACTTTCGAGTACCATGTTCATAAGTCTCTTGATCCAGAAACCGTCTATTTACTTAATGATTTAAAATATATCCCTTTAAATAGCACTCATCGCCATAACTATAACGAAATCATGAAGCTCCCACGTAATATTTTTTTAACAGCACTTTTATGAAGAGACGTCGCATGCAAATGTCCCACCGTTACTCCTTATACTACTATTAAAGATTATTTGTTGCTGAAATTAAAACATTAAAACTGAAATAAAAAGGTTTCGGGTTTGCAGACAATTGTGATGCAAAATAGGTGGTGCTTACAGTGCGAGCCAAAAAAACGGGCGCGCGAAAAATGTACGCTTTCTTACGTCTTCACTAGTAATAAAAATGTAATGGGTGCTTTGTACTTTTTGTTGTTATTAAAATTTTGACTTCCTTTTCGCACTGCGCTGTGTGAAGCTGACGGTTCTTGTAATTATTTGTTTTAATGTATTTAAATTACACTTAGCTTGGAGGTAAGTGTATAAAGCATCAAAATATATACTGACCCTAAAATTATTTTAAAACTTTTTTAATATAAAGATATAAACTTATAATATTATATATAGATAAACTTATTTGGTCTAATTTTATTTTATTGTCGTTCATAAGATATTATGACTATTGATATAATTTCTTTACATATAATATTTATTAATTCTAAAACTTAATTAGTATAACGTTGTTTGATATAACGTTTATGTAATCGAAAATCATTTAGTAACATAACATAACATAACTTCACGCCTGTATCCCCGAAGGGGTAGGCAGAGGTGTATTACACACCCACGATTGGTCAGTTATGTTAAGGTAATAGGGGGCGAGCCTATTGCCTTCTACCGGGCACATTATTAAGCCAGCAATAATTAACATTTATTAATGCACACATAACTACGAAAAGTCAGAGGTGTGTGCCCGGGGCGACTGGGGATCGAACTCGAGACCTCGTCTCAGCAGTCCGTTACGTACGCCACTGGGCTATCGCCGCTTCACTCACAAAATCATTTAGTCTAACGTTTAATATGTATATTGTTTATTTAATCGAAAATCATTAGGTCTAACGTTTAATAG
This sequence comes from Cybosia mesomella, assembly GCA_946251805.1. Classification (NCBI taxonomy): domain Eukaryota; kingdom Metazoa; phylum Arthropoda; class Insecta; order Lepidoptera; family Erebidae; genus Cybosia; species Cybosia mesomella. The sequence continues at coordinate 36,236,220 of OX276396.1, read as the reverse complement.
GTCGTCATTAAGGTTAACACCCAAACTTTTTAAACCACCCAGAAAATTAGACCAAATAAGTTGTATATCTTTTGAGTGGTATGTCAAACGATTTTATATTTTATGTATGTTATGTCAAACGATTTTATATTTTATGTATGTTATGTCAAACGATTTTATATTTTATGTATGTTATGTCAAACGATTTTATATTTTATGTATGTTATGTCAAACGATTTTATATTTTATGTATGTTATGTCAAACGATTTTATATTTTATGTATGTTATGTCAAACGATGTTATATTTAATGTATGTTATGCTTATAAAAATTTGTTATTTCAAAATTATATTAAATAAAATTATAGGTTCCGTTGTTATATGTTGTTAATATTAGAGATTTTGTTGTTATATCATCTATTACTTACCCATTTGTTTTCGCCCAATTGCTGTGCACTCTATGCAACTTATAATACCGAAATTTAATTAAGTACATAGCAATATAGCAAACCTTTAAGAATTTACCAGAAGTCATTTAAAACATTTAAAAAAATGTCGCCTGCATTTTTTGTCAATATATTTAATTTAAATACAAATAGATCATACTCAAGTTTGGGAAGAATAAGTGTAGGCTTTTGTGTTGATCCCGCGAGTTGTCACCGTCTAATGAGTTTGAAGCCGTGCGCGGCAATAAATCTTGCAATTTTGTGATTCTGAGTTCACGGAGGTCGGTCCAAGTGTATTTTGAGAGCGGGAAAAATTATTGGCATTCCATCATCATTAAATTTCTTTATACATGTATTTATAAAAAGCAAATTTAAAACATATAAAACTGTCGTGTTGCAAGCGTTCACGGTAACAAATAATTAACTGACCAGTAAAAAATTCGACGCATATAACTTTGAAATCGTATGAGAAGGGGACGTGGTTTCGATAAGTTGGTTCCCAGGCGATGACAATACTCCAGATCGTTGACTGTGATATGAGGCAACTGCAGTTTATCCTCAGATATAGTACGGGTTCATCATCGCTTATTGTCAATAGCTTATCTGATGTAAAACAGGTAAATGATTATTTGTGACCTCAATGATCTAGGAATTCAGTGAAGGGTGCGACTGAAATAAATTAAGCTGAGCGAGCAGGACTCTTACTTGAAGATAAGACATCTTACTACGGTCGCGCACTTAGCTAAGGCCGCGCACTCGTGAAACGGTTTTTCAGTGATTATTCTTCAATGGTACATCGGACATGAACCATCTCACTTCAAAATACTCCTCAGTGTCCACACTCTCACCGTGGAAAATTTGGTCAAGATAGCGAGAGAGAATAATAAATATTTGATTTTTTGGGTATAAGCGTTCGTTAAGACGCACCCCTTTCTTCGAGAAACTCTACTGATTCAACTCATCAGCAACAATACAAAATGACGCACACAAACATACAATACTAATTGTGGTTAATTCTTGGCAGTGATGAAGTATCATTATTTCAAGCTCAGAAAACGGTACTCATTGCCTAATTATAAGGTGTATGTGATATAAAATTATCTCAAGAAACAGATAAATCCATACTTACCAGACTTTTTGTTTGCACGTAGATTTAGTGTAATCTATGTGCAAACAAAAAGTCTAAAGAAATATTAAAATGTCCCGCTCTTGACTTAAGCCATACCGTATATAGCTATCCTTGCATCGTTATAAATCAAAACACGCTGTTCCGTATAAACATATTTCGTGTGTCTTCTCTTTTTTAAAATTGCTTACGTTATTTCCCACCGCCACGCGCCATTCTTAGGCAATTCTTCAAGAGATGTCACCAGTTTATGTGATTATTTTTGTGAAGTATCACCTAAACTATGGTTACAATTTGTTTATTAATCCATTATACTAATTTACTTTCTACTAATATTAGAGATATGAAAGTTTCTACGCGCTAACGGTCCGAGAGCTGGTAGACATTTTTGTGTAGGTGTTTGAGGCAATCTGAAAATTTTTCAGATGCCTCAAACATAAACGACTATAATATCTTAATACAGAAATGTAGACCTGGCTAAAGAGTAGCGGTCGTTTTTTCCCTAGATCTGCATCACAAATGACACACACTCCTTCATTACCAAATGTTTTATTTATAAAATACGCTTAGGTGCATATATATAACTTACTTAAAAGTTCCGCCGTAAAAAAGCGGCGATAGCCCAGTGGCGTACGTAACGGCCTGCTGAGACGAGGTCTCGAGTTCGATCCCCAGTCGCCCCGGGTTTACACCTCTGACTTTTCGTCGTTATGTGTGCATTAATAAATGGTAATTATCGCTCGCTTAATATTGTGCCCGGTAGATGGCAATAGGCTCGCCCCCGATTACATTGGGACCTTAACATAACTTGCGAACATAACTTGCGAAACGTGGGTGTGTGATACACCTCTGCCTACCCCTTCGGGGATACAGGCGTGAAGTTATGTTATATGTATATATAACTTGCCTCATAAGCATATTTTTGTATTTATTTGGAAAATAATCACTCACGAATAGCCTTTTTTTTTTTTTTTTTTTTTTTTTTTATCGTGCGGAAATCCCTTCGGATACCCCCCCGCCGGCCAGCGGGGGCGGTTATGTCGAGCTTGCACCGACTAAAACCGCACGCCGTCTCGGGTCTTCAGACGCCGGGGTGTAAGGTTACCCATAGAGCATAGAGCATAGAGGAGTATGGAGAGCGATGTGTTCCCGCCACGTTGGGTATTGGCCGACGATCAATGCCAACCCTATGAAGGGGTGAAGGGGAAGCCATTGACCGCCACCCAGGGTGTACCGGCCGCTCCGATTCCGTTCCCCCCAGACTGCAGCGGGATCGGAATCGGAGCGACACTCGAGGAGGTTACCCAACACACACCCCAACCCCAACACACACCCCACTCACGAATAGCCTGGCTTACTTATTTTCTTTATTTTTCAATATTTAAATTTATTGTAAAAACAAGTTGGTACAAGTTGCCTCAAAGATATTATTTGCAAAAAAATATTTTTAAATGTTTGATAATACAGGGGTTGTAAAATGATCGCTATCTTCCAGCCAGAACTGCGTTTCTGTATTAATATATTATGAGAGAGGCATCTGAGAAATTTTCTGATTGCCTCAAACATCTACCCAAAAATATGTACCAGCTCTCACTGTACAACGGCTGAACGGATTTGACGGTAATTTAGTATAGAGATAGATCGGATACTTTTTATCCCTGAAATATTATGTTCGCATGGGTAGCAAGAACGGGATCAGAGTTCCACTCGGGTGAAGCTGCGGGCAACAGCTAGTAACATATATGCACTATCGTATTAGGTGTCACCTGTAAAGATAGTTGCATGTTGCAATAAAAAAAAAAAAAAAAAAAGTATTATTATAACAACATAATAACAATGGATTAACATACGATTATTTAAAAAAACTTAAAACAAAAATGGCAAGATCAAGCTATGAATAATAATTTAAGCACCGACTCAGTCAGTGAAATTTTCATTATTATTCTTCACTTTCTGTCATGTCATTGCTTGAGATTAATTGAACATCTGTAATTTGAAATATCTGTGATTCTAAACTTCATTGTAAACAAGTAACTCATTGCAAATCTAAAAATAAGTTCTAATGCCTCTTAACATCGTGCACCAAAACTAAAACTTGAAAGGTCTTAGACAAAGCTACAATACAACACTAACATATTCAAATAGTAAGCAATTTCTTAGTCCGTACCTATAGTTTTAGGCTTGATTTCTTGAAGAGAGGTCGCCAGGGAAGGCGAGAGGTGGCCAGGGGAGGCGAGGTGGCGACAGGTTAAGACGCCTCCCCAAAGGTCAGAGGTCCGGTTAAGTGGGCTCCGTGAATTATTCGCTGTAATTATACAGCACCGACTTAACACGTGGCTGGACCGTAGTGTTCCGACTAGGCTACTGGCTCAGACCTATAAAAAAAGGCTACTTGGAATTTAAGGGGTCGATAAGTATTTAAATCGGAAAAATTTAACTCCCAGGACAGGAATTGAACCCGCGACCAGTCACTTAGATACAGGGGGAATACTCTGCCAACTGAGCTATCGGGCCACGTCCTGGTTACGTACTCGGAGATTTTTTTTTAGAGTGATACTTCGGGTTTTGTTGTCGTTAATCATCAGGTAGCTCATGTGGTGAGGCCGCCTGTCACCCCAGCAGAAGCAGGCCGGGACGGTGGGACGACTAGTGACCCTCCCTCAAACCGAGGCAAGACAGTTCCCAAACCCGAGGGGGCCATCTCGAAACCGGGGATGGCCCTGGGTCAGTCGGGGTGCGAGGGATATACTCTATGGGCAACCTTACACCCCGGCGTCTGTATACCCGAGACGGCGTGCGGTTTTAGTGGGTACAAGCCCGACATTTTTTTTTTAAGTGATACTTCAGGTTTTGTTGTCGGTAATCATCAGGTAGCTCATGGGCTCATTTGTTACCTTAGTAGTATAAAAAACTTGCACAAAAAGCATGAAGGTAGAATTCGTTTAAGGCCATAATATCGCAAATTCTTGGTACCGGTTTTTAGTTTTAAGCTTTATGTAGATGTTGTTTAAAATATTGTCAACGTGTGTACTCGTAAATGCAAAAAGTATATCAATGTGAAAGTTTAAAAAGATGTTTGTAACTCAATCAAGCTGAAACGGCTGAAAGGATCTGGCTTAAATTTGGTACAGGAATAGATTCTAGCCTGGAATGACACATAGGCTTTTTATCCTTGAGATGGGCTCCCATTGGTTGCAGGAACAGCATCAGAATTCGATGCGAGTGAAGTTACAGGCTACTGACAAACAAGTAAATACTCCCTTTTGATGAGAATGAGATTACTAGTAATATACGGCTCACGTTACTAGTAAAGCTACAGTCTACGTTAAAAAAAAAGGAATACTGAAAATAAATTCGTTCCTCGGTCTACCAGTGTGAACAATCCCAACAACAACACAAGGCTGCGAAGTCACAACTTTTCACCAAGCGAGCCGGATTGTGCCGTCTTAGATTAAATTAACATTAGGTAGAACTATTCGAGGGCAGGGTCCCATTGTAGGCCCAGCCTGCGAGCCGCCTTGCCCTGTGGTCCACGGAATCCTAATTAAAATTACAACATGTAAATCGTCCGAAACGTCTCGAACTCTCCGTTTGATGTTTGTTTAAAAGTTCAACGGTTTCGTGAATTGTTCTGTATTTATTGTTGTACCTTCGCAACAGTTTCTTGGACCTTTGTTTTCATCTTCACATGTGTGAATTTTAATGTCAGTAGCCTGATAGGTAGCAATTTAGAAAGTAGAGAACCTATTTAAACATTACTCTTAGAAAGCTCGGCTGAATTCCTTCCTTTCAGCTTTGTAAGTAGTAGTATTTTGTAAGTCATTACTGAGTACCATACACGTGTATAGTGTAGTAGGACGTGACATACACGTCAATTACATTTCGACGACCTCTGTGGTTAAGCGGTAGTGCATTCGACTGCTAAGTCAGAGGTCGCGGGTTCGATTCCTGCTCAGTGCAAATATGTATATTTGCATTGGTCTAGGTGTTTCTTTGTACAATATGTATTTATTTACAAAAAATAATAGTTTAAAAAAACTAAAAAACCACGCTTTTTATAGAAAACCGAACTAAAAAAATAGAAAAAAGTTTTAATAAATTTAAATTACGAATAGTGTTAAAAATTTCAATAAATATAAATTAATAATAGTTAATAGCACACAAAAAAATGTATTTTATTTTTTTAAAAGCGTGGGGTGCATGGGTCAATAGATATAAATATTTTATTGACAGACATGAGTAGAGTGATTATCATTTTGATAATATCTTAAAAAGCACCCACGCTTTTCTTTAAATAAAATACATTTTTTTTATTATTATTAATTTATATTTGTTGAAATTTTTAACACTATTCTTAATTTAAATTTATTAAAACTTTTTTCTATTTTTTTAGTTCGGTTTTCTATTAAAAGCGTATTTTTTAGTTTTTTTAAACTATTATTTATTTTTTACTTTTTAGTTTTTTTTATTTTATTATAATTTTATCAAATTAGTGTATTGTCATCGGTCCTCGATAAATCTACAAAGTTTGAACGAAATCTGGCCGTTTAAAGTTGGTCAAAATCGCAACCAAAGAAGTCGCTTACAATCATACAAACAAACACACAGGTGAAGCTAATAAAAACCGTATAAAAAAAATTTTTATTCGTTTATCCGCATTCTAGAACCCACATGACAAGCTCTGCTTAGTTTGGGTCTAGATACTTTGTCCTACAATATTAAATTTATTTATATTTATTGATTTACATAATTTTATATTTCATTAGTTTCGGCTAGCATTGGATTCATGGTCGATGCGTACTTATTGTCATATAAATTTCATCATATCATTTTCATCAAAGTTTCTTTTGGTTTCTATCCAATAACCCGTTTATTATCAAGTATCAAATTATGTCCCGTACATTCTTATTGTTTTTATAATCATGTTTTTACATTCCATACAGTTTGTGAGAGTGCCATGTAGGCCCTAGCTCTCTTCCTGCCTCACCTCTCCTTACCTAACTCCTAGTTAGGTAACATTACCTCTCCTTAGGTGGTAATATGCGAATGCGTCTTCTAGAGTTGCAAGTAGGTTATAGTAATTGTTTGCCATTGGATGGCTCCTATGCTTGATCTCATCCTTACTGTGAAAGAACATTATTTGCATGTTTCCATGATGTCAATTAAGCATACGTTTTGTAGTTGTGAATCGTTATTGCTCACCATAATAATGTTGTGTATGTCTTTTAAAGTTAAAAATATCTATTTTTTTCGTAAATTTTGTTTAAAAATTAATTACAAAATTCCAAACGCTGTTCAATCCAGAAATCGAATCCAGGACATCACGACTACGTGTACTTATTTAAGGTGACATAATAAATACGTTTTCACAGAACGCTAAGCTCCACTAACCTACCCGTAACTGCTTTAATTCGCGTCCCTTAAGCAAACCTTAACGCATATATCTCCTTAATTTAATAATTTCCAAGCATTTAGTTAAAGAGCGGCCATATTTGTCTTGATCCAAAATCAGGCCTAAGATTAATCCGGAATGTTAGTGTTGTCCCTTTTTGGACTTGTCCCTTGTGTCGCATGCTGGGTGGACACTACACGAGTGCAGGGAGACCACGGGGGACACTTAGACACGGCTGTTGGACAAGTGATTATTAATGTTCGTGATGCCTGGCTCCAGTTTATAATGTAAATTATTGGGAAGGGTCACGTTAATAGGACTTAGAATCTCTTGATTAGAAGTTCGAGATCCTACTTTATTACAATTTGTTAGTTATTATTATGTTACATTGAAATGAAAATATTTATAAGTTATTCACAAATTGCACTTAAGATGTCATATATTATGTTTTAAAATATACTCTCTCTATGGTGTTAATAAAATAGATGTAGGTAAATTATTAAAATACTCAAATGTATAAGGGATAGCATCTTTTGCGTGGTAGGGGATGTACGCACAGAAACTAAATGTTATAAGAAATAACACTTTATTTGTACAGTTATATTAAGAAAATAATAAAAAGAAAAATGTAGAATGAGGAATCGTATATTTTTTTATACCAATTAGGTGGTAGATGAGCACATGACCAACCTGATGGGAAGCGGTTACCATGGCCTATGGACGTGTGCAACACCAAGGGTGCGCTGCCGACCAATAATTCTTACACATCTAAAGGGTTCTTCTCGAAAAATCGATTTACTTGTATCGGAACTAAATAAATAATATGATTCATTCATATTTGACTAAAGTTAGACAATTTTATGGTATTATGTGATTTTACTGTTTTCAAATTTCAAAAGTCGAATCGAGTCGATTCCCCAAACATCTAAATCTGTTCAAAAGTTATAGTGGAATTAAGAAATTCGATGAATCCTGATAACACTTCTTTTTTGGGTATTTATGTAAAATGTGTCTAATCCAAAATAATCTACCAAAGAGTGGTAAAACTTATTTTCTGAAAGATTGTCACAGGACATCGAAGGCTGAAGAAAACACAAAAACAAAACAGCGAGTGGGCATTTGTATTAGAACTAAAAACAAGTATGGAAAACAAAAGTGCTTCGGTCTCATAAAGTGAGGGCTGTCACTGCGGCGGTTACCTATATCATGCTGCGTAGTCACTTGTTACTATCCTTCGCGACGTTAGAAGTCACTTAGCATAATTGGTGAGTTACCTGAATACAAAGAGGCAGATCTAACTGGAATGTGTTGCCTGTAGAAATTTTCAAGGTATCTTATGTAGACAAAACAACTATAAGGTAGTGCCGTGCCTGCAAATGGTAGAGCCATGCATGTAGGAACATAGCCATGATCTACATATGCACGAGCAGCACGAGCTTAACTGGAAATGAATTACTCGCCCCCTAATACCGATTTTAAGTAACATAATGTTGCATTTTGCATTGTTTGTGTGATTATTAGTTTGCAAACTTAACTTTATTTATTTTCTTTTTGCATTTTTCTCTTTTCCTGTAGCCTTCTCCTCGGAAAGCTCTGCTAAATGTTACTTTAACAACTTATTGCTTACCCTTTTGCGAAGGTTACAGGTAAAACTTAGACCCGGTGAGTGGGGTTATAATCAGTGGGTCTTAGGAGTCGCTGTTACAAAAGTTACCCATGCAAAATTAGGATGGGTTAGGTAGCATAAAAATGGATTCCTATACACGAGATATCGGTAATGTTTACAGCAATTCTACCATGACTGTTGTAAGCGTGCGTGTATAGGGCGAGACAGAGGGATGATGCTGTATAGGGTGTATAGCTTGATCCCTCTTTCTCACCCGGAACACGAACCCTAATACCACGTCATGGTAGGCCTACAGTACAATTCTGGCGTTTTAGATTTAACTGGTCAAATAGCAAAAAAACCTCTTCCATTCTCTCTAAGCCCACACTCACAACAAAACAACAGTCGTTACATAAATAATAATAGTTGAGGGGACAACAAAACACCGTGTTTACCTCAATACCAAACAAAAATGTAGAGACGCCACGGCTCGTTCATATCCGACCAGTCGATAGACGAGTTCACTGTGAAAGATCTTGGCAAGTGGAATTCAAATAGGGCGATAATATTTGGATGGACGTTTGCACGTAAGTATTTGGTGAAATAAAACATAATTACCTCGATTTAGCAAACGTGTAGTGGATTTGCATAGTGGTTTTAGTGCATTAAGTTTGGGTTAGAATTTTATTAAAATTATTCATACATTATTTCTGAAAAATAAAAGAAACAGAATATAATGTATTACAATATAAAAAACTGAGTACTATTTTAGAATTATCCTATATTAAATGAGCCTATGAAGTACTTGAGAAAATACATACGATATTTTTTCGTAAAAAGTTATTCGCAAATAATTTTCATGTCAATAATAAGGTTTCAGATTTGAAAATTATTAATCCTAAAATGATTGACAGTTTTTAACGATAATGCTATTTTTTATACTTTATGTATAGGTTTGATGAATAGTGTATTTTTCACATTTCGTCGAGTAATAGTAAAATAACCTATTGCCGTAAACCAGAGACTCACAGAACACAGAATCGAACCCGTGATCACGTACTCAGTCATTAACTACAGAAACCATTATCTAATTATTTGTTTGTTTATATATAACACTTGTTATGATAAACTATGTTAAATAAAAAGAAAATGTTAGAACCAGAACTGTACAACTAAAGTCACGGCAACAGCTAGTTAATTGTTGAAATGAATTTAATTTGTAACTACATATTGACCAAAAATTATACCTACCTACCTATATGCAAGCTATCTAAAATTCATAACATCAATGCTGTAGTTCACATTATAAATATTTTTCTAAGAAAATGAGTTTAGTATTGCAGGGGCAGCAATAATCCGTATGATCCGACTTAGGCGGACGGCCGCGCATTCCGCTGCTTCCAACTATGCTGAATATTTTTAATCAATACAAATTAGGTTGAGGCACGAGCCCCGAGCGCCCGGTCGGATATACGCGAGCCACACACTGAGTCAATACTGGTATGGGTCGGACAAAAAATCTTATAATTTTATTTTAATGAAACCTTTATTAAATAATGATAAAGTAAACTATATTCAAAATACTTTATTCATCTAGTTCACAAAGTATAATGCTAGATTTACAATTCGAAAGCGAAGAAAAAAGCTACAAAAACTGCCAGCCAGTTGTATTCAGTAAATAGTCGTAACACAAATTAATAATATGTTGTATATTAAATTTATAGTTAAAAATGATAACCAAGCAAAGAATGACTACATAACGTAGTAACCAGATACAAACAAGTTCTTTAAAATCAACATTTTATTTTTATATTACTCAATAAGCTACTGGTAAACGCTTGGCATTGGCAAAAATATTGGCTATGAATAACTCAGTTTCCAACAGTTTCTAAAGTAAAGAGTCAAACTAAACATTACCTAAGTAATAAATATATAATATTCATAATATGTAACTGAACTAAATTTCGTCGTGTCGTGTGTGCCCTACACACGCCTGCCAACTCACCAACGCGGGATAAAACCCGACCCCACCAGGCGAGGCCGCGGCGGCGGCCGAGGTCCGCCGGTAACCCTGGGGTTATCTTTTCGAGGGCTTACCCGGGGTGCCCAGCAACGTACACTTGGGGAGGACACCGTGCGGTTTTAGTCGATTCACGACATAACCACCTCCGCTGGCCGGCGCGGCGAGGGGGGGGGGGCATCCGAAGGGATTTCCGCACGTAAAAAAAACTGAACTAAATTTGGTTCAAAATACTCAAACATTGCCCAGTGTGCGTTAGCCAATGTGCATACGATATCGGAGCATCTCGGGATAAACTTACTTAACAAGCCGAAGATATTGATTTATTAGGCGCCGAGCCCCTCAGGTATAACTTTGCTTATTGAGAAACCGACGATGTTAATATAAGCGCTATATGTATCTCTGTAGGTATTTTGCGTTGCTGTTCAGAGAAGTGTTTGTGTTTGGATACTGATGCTTTGTTTGCTATTATAGGTCTTTACCTATGAAATTGCCGAAATTTTCTTACAAATTCATGAGTTCGTTATTCCTGTAATTTAATAGCTATTTCCATTATTTATATTTTGTTTGAAAGTTGATTTCAAGATCTAGATCAAGATCTAAGATTTACAACTCTGTTTTAAATTTTGTTATTATTGGCCGCTTGATAAATTAATTCGATCTTCAAAAACAGTACTTCCTAAATGCTATCCATTTTGATGATACATTTCGTATTACTTAACAGCTGTCACTTTTCAAATATGTAATAAAAGTTGCTGTTTGTTAGCTTAATGTTGTCTTATATATTATACACTATATTATGTACACAAAAAAATCATAAAATTTGGATTTGTCATTCCTAAAAAAAATGCAAAAATGTTAGTACTGAAAATTGGGTTTCCTCCAATTTCTTCAAGAAAAACGGCAATTTCATAGGTAACGACCTAATATATAGAATTCGAATAAGAATATATTTTTATATGGGAATACTTTTTTTATATGGGAAGAAGTTAGCGATTCAACATGCGAAAAGAAAGGTCTTAAAGGTACTTAGTCTCACGATAAATCACGGTAGTTTGTTAATATGGATTTTTTCAATAAGAAGGTTTTTACAGTGTCATCAACGCGAGTGTGACGCTCCTGGTGTTGCACACGTCCATAGGCCACGGTAACCGCTTCCCATCAGGTGGGCCGTGTGCATGTTTGTCACCTAAGTGGTATAAAAAAATTAATCATTGTTATCGCGCAGAAGAGAAGATCGCTGAGAATATCTGGAAATTGCATCTGGATTTATTTTTTTAAGTTGTGATCAATTTTATTTTGAGGTTAACAGACTAATCTTACTACTAGTAAAACACCAGTTGGGGTGATTTTATATAAGCCTATTAATAGATAGTAATTATAAATAATAAATTAATAATAATTATTCTACGACATTCTACACAGCGCTTTCTAGACCCAAGGTATACCCACTTTCTACACACACTTTCTATACCCATAACACAAGCTAGGTAAACTATGCTAGTTTACCTAGCTTGTGTTATGGGTTCCAGAATGCGGATAAACATACTTATATACTTTTTTGTAAGTACCAGTGCAAATAGACATATTCATGCATACCAATATTTGCACTGAGCGGGAATCGAACCCGCGCCCCTGTAGTAGCAGTCGAATGCACTACCGTTATTTTTTATATTATATTAACGGAACTTTAGCAGTAGCTAGTAGGGTGCAATAGACACAAAAGTTAATAGAGAATGGCCAGTTACAAGTTTTCACGTATAGATATCACAAATAAATAAAATAAACTAAGAATATTTTCGATTTTTATTTAAATAAATAAATATTCTATGACATTATACACAGCGCTTTCTAGACCCAAAGTAAGCATAGTTTAATTAGCTTGTGTTATGGGTTCCAGAATGCGGATAAACATACTTATATACTTTTTGTAAATACCTACATATTATACATAGAAACACCCAGACCAATGCAAATAGACATATTAATGCATACAAATATTTGCACTGAGCAGGAATCGAACCGGCGCCCGTGCCGTAGCAGTCGAATGCACTACCGCTACGCCACAGAGGCCATATTTAATTTAGATTTGATATATCCTGTGCACTATTACAGTACTTTAATCACCTTTGTTAACAGTTTCATCGTCTATAAGACAAACTTTAGCTGGAAGAGAACTCATGTGGCGTAAGCTTGCCTTTGTACCCACAAAATTAGTAAATTATCTATGTCATATGTGAAGAATTAAGAAAGATTAGAAAAGAATTAGCAAGCTGAAGTGGCAGTGGGCCGGCCATATCTCGCAAAGAACCGACAACCGCTGGCAAACGTAGTGTAGGACGCCCTCCGGCCAGGTGGGATGACGACCTACGAAAGACTGCGGGTAGATGCTGGATGCGGCAAGCTGAAGACAGGGCGCTATGGCGCTCATTAGGGGAAACCTATGTCCAGCAGTGGACTAGAATAGGTTGATGATGAAGAAAGATTATTATTCTCTTCTACTCAATGCAATCGACATATGTGTTGTCTGTGATATTGGGGTCACGAAAAAATAGGTAAAGATAAAAAAATAGATAGGTTACCTATGTGTAAAGCAAAGTTACAGCCTTGCTGTCCAATACACATAACATAACATTACTTCACGTCTGTATCCCCGAAAGGGTAGGCAGAGGTGTATTACACACCCACGATTCGCCAGTTATGTTAAGGTCCCAATGTAATAGCGAGCCTATTGCCATCTACCGGGCACATTATTAAGCGAGTGATAATTAACATTTATTAATACACACATAACTACGAAAAGTCAGAGGTGTGTGCCCGGGGCGATTGTTTGATTAGGCGGGGATATCGAACTCGAGACCTCGTCTAAGTAGTCCGTTATGTACGCCACTGGGCTATCGCCGCTTTACAATACCTACACATGCCTCCGACATCACTCCTATACAAAATTTGATTGAATTAAAACAGTGACCGATATGCTTAGTAATCCATGGATTATATATGATTTTAGATTGGCATGGTCATTTACATTAGAATTAGAATTACGGAGAATCCATCGCGTTGCTGAGTTGGGAACTCGGGACAGTGCCTGGGACTTGCGACCCAAGTGTAGGTTTAGAAGGGGCCCCTTTTGTTGATGTACATCAACACTCACCTTCACTACCCAAGTTCCCCTGCCTGCCTAACCAAATTTGATACGAACCTACTAGTGCCGCTTTAGACTTTCGTCCTAATAATGAGCTTATTGTAGCTCTCGATAGGCCTAGATCTTTAAGTAGGTTATAGAGAGATTTTGCTGGTATACCTGTCGCTCCCACTTCCACTGCATACAAATTAACCACTTAACCGTTTTTGATTTTTTTTTTTTTTTTTTAACAAAGTACACAACGCCATCTCGACCCAAACTAAGCAGAGCTTGTCATATGGGTTATAGAATGCGGATAAACATACTTAAATACTTTTTTTTTGTAAATAAATACATAATTATACATAGAAACACCCAGACCAATGCAAATATACATATTTGCACTGAGCGGGAATCGAACCCGCGACCTTTGGCTTAGCAGTCGAATGCACTACCGCTACGCCACAGAGGTCGTCGTTCGTTTGTGAGATCATAGTATTTATTTTTCTTTATTGTGTGGTCCTTCGGTATATTTGTTTCCCACGGTACAGTAAGTTCCAAAAGAACCACTTGTTTTAACCTCTTAGAATAAAGGAATATGTCTGGTCTAGATGACGAAACCCCAACATCCTCCGGAATTTTATAGTGCTTTTCATACGTGTCGATTAGGAGAGTCCAATCTGGGGCAGTATCTAAGATTGAATAAGGTTTGTTCCAGGATGTTATGGATGAACCTTCAGGCACAAAGTTGATATGACGTCTGTTAGTAGTCAATCCTTTTTGGGCTCTAGCTACTGCCAGACTCATTGCTTCACGTATGATGATAAGCACCTTATCGTGGCGGCGTGTATAATGGCCTCTATCGAGAAGCACCCTACATCCTACTAATATGCGTCTAGCCGTCCCTATTGCCTCACCACAAGTATAACATTCTTTTTCTGTGGCCTTCCCCCACCTTACCAGATTACTCTGGTCTGGGAGGGTCATCTGAAAGGCGCTAAGATAGAATTTTAACAGGGCCGGCGACCAGTCATAGATCAAGGTGCGCCACTTTAAGGCCATCGGTATGCAGAACTCTCCCATTGTCAACCATTCATTTTGGATTTCCAAATTCATCGCGTGCACTCGATATTTATCATTTTCGTCTTGTTTTAGAAAGGAATTAAGTATATCCTGGTCCCTTTCTGGCTCTCGTACTCCCAACCCCACTCTGTTCGACTGGGCCCCTATCATAAATCGTTTATGGAATAGGAGTCTAGATTCAAGCTCAATTGAATGTCAATGGCAAAATTCGTAAATCCCATAAAAATGTTCATGTTAAAAATATATCGTCTATTTTTAGGGTTCCGTAGCCAAATGGCAATAAACGGAACCCATATAGATTCGTCATGTCTGTCTGTCTGTCCGTCCGTATGTAACAGCCACTTTTTTCCGAAACTATAAGAACTATGCTGTTGAAACTTAGTAAGTAGATGTATTCTGTGAACCACATTAAGATTTTCACACAAAATAGAAAAAAAAACAAGAAATTTTGGGGGTTCCCCATTACTTAGAACTGAAACTCAAAAATTTTTTTCATCCAAAACCCATACGTCAAACCCAGACCTATCTATGGATAGGTCTTCAAAAATGATATTTTTTCTAAACTGAATAGTTTGCGTGAGAGACTCTTGCAAAGTGGTAAAATGTGTGTCCTCCCCAATGTAAATTCTAAAATAAGAGAATGATAAGACTAAAAAATATATATGATGTACATTAGCACGTAAACTTCCACCGAAAATTGGTTTGAACGAAATCTAGTTCGTAGTTTTTTTTAATAAGTCATGAATCGTAAAGCGCAATTTCTCTTCATTCAATCAATATAAAAATTTTACTGTCTGCTATGGAACCATTCATGGGCGAGTCCGACTCGCACTTCGCCGGTTTTTTACTAAACGTAACTATACGGTACCTATACCTAAATCGCGTAGCATCTGGTTTCACCACAGTTTGTGGCGGCCACTTAAATGGCAATCTTATGTTGTGTGAGGAGACAAATAAAAAAGTGCCAACTTATCCGCTGGCGAATGGCCACATTTTAGTTGCGCCCAGTGTGTGTGGTCAGACCTTAGCAGCATATTTTGTGATGGGACCTTACAAAAGTAAGTGCTATATCGTATCTATAGTATGGCTGCTTAGAAAGCACCTTCAGATAGTTGCTCAGTAATATGCCGAGTTAAAATTCACACCTTATACTTTTTTTTTTTGCTGAAATCCCTTCGAATACGGCCAGCTGGGGAGGTTAGGTCGAACTTGAACTGACTAAAACTGTACGCCACCTCGGGTCTTCAGACGCCAGGGTGTAAGGTGGCCCCATTAGACATCTCCCTCGCACCCCGGCTGAAGTTTATACTGGTACGATTTTCGTCCCTACAGAAGCAGGCCGTGGCGAAGGCGTGTCGTGTGTCCTACACACGCCTGCTATTGGAGCATATGGTTGGCTAGGGATATACGAAAATAAGTTTTTATAAGAAATGATTGCTTTTTTTAATTTTCCGTATCGTGCGCAGCGTGTCGTATCTGAGACCACACAACATAAACACAAATACCTCTATAGCAAATATAATACAACATTAGTACTGGTCAAGGTAGGTGCATAACGGGAGAACTGTGTCGTTAATATCAGCCGCGCCGGACGTCCGCGGACCGCAGGCGCAGATAACACTTGATAATACTGCGCTCAGTGTGTGTTCTTGTCTGTACCTACTGTGTCTAAATGTGTTCGGTATTCCCCACATTATTTATCATCCTCATGATTTCTTCCACGTACAAAGTATGCACTATGGAGCCCATGGTCGCTGATTGTTTTTTTAGGGATTTTCTTTAGAAAAGCTCTATTGCTATCGAGTTGTCGTCGACGTCGTCGTTGCCAATTTTCTGTCACTGTTTTGGGTATGAAGGAGATGAGCTATCGAGTTGCTGTTTTCGGTAATAGATTCGTGCTGGGGTGAACCATTGCAAGATAAAGAAAAAATCGCAAAAAAAAAAACGCAAAATCGAAAATCCCTTGTATTCGGCTGAGCTCGTTTTTTTACTTGTTTTTTTAAGGAATCGAAATTACTAATATCCCTCCTAACCCCTCCAGCTAAGCTAAATTGCTTGAATTAGGAGTGGGTTCACGTCGGTATTGTGATGGCCAGGATTCGAACCCCGAACCTCGACTCCTTAACCACTGAGCTACCGACGTTTTTCCATTGGTATGTCGGCTGTTCCGGGAGCGACCTCCGCCTGATCTCACAATTCAGAGAGGTGCGCCTGCGCCAGAGGCTTGTCCGTTATTGAGCAGGTGCTCCAACTTGCAGGTGAGGTCGGCTTTGGATTTAAGGATATTGCTAGGGTCTTGTACCTTTAGTACCTTTTTTTTTCGTGGGGAAGTCCCCTCGGATACCCCCCCGCCGGCCAGCGGGGGCGGTTATGTCGGACTTGAACCGACTTAAACCGCACGCCGTCTCGGGTCTACAGACGCCGGGTTGTAAGGTTGCCCATGGAGCATATCCCTCGTACCCCGATTGACCCTGGGCCATCTCCGGTTTCGAGATGGCCCCCGCACACCAATTACCTACAGTGTAGGGTATTCCCCACATTATAAGAAATAATTTTATATGTAGGTAAATGTTGTTATTGTGGTTTATGTTTACGTGAATTAAAGTCTCGAAGAAATAAGCTTATGTAGGCATTGTATTTGAAATCGAAATAGTTATATTAGTCATCTCTCAATTTCATTATTTCTACATAATATAACATGACATAACTACATATTATTACAATATATATTTTGTATATTTAAAAAATGTTAATTATCGCTCGCTTAGTAATGTGCCCGGTAGATGGCAATATGCTCGCCCCCTATTAAATTGGGACCTAAATATAACTGGCGAATCCAATGGTGGGTGTGTATGTGTGTAACACACCTCTGCCTACCTCTTCGGGGATATAGGCGTGAAGTTACGATATGTTATTGTAAATCAATGACTTATAGCGAAACAGCGAATTAATCAATACTCTTAAGTATTATATAAATTTTAATGTATAATAGATGATGATATTGTGTAAGTCCCTATCTACACCTACGGGTCCCAAGGCAACCTTGGAGCACCTGCTCAGAAATGGATGAAACTCGTGCGCAAGCCTCCCTCCCTCCCTCTCGCGGTTGGGAGTAGGAACCCAAACTGTAGCCGTAATAAAGTGTTCTAACACTGTTTTTTGAAACTGTTTCAGAAGAAAACCATTTATAACTTTAACAGATACGAAAGTGTACCATATTCAAAGTGGTACATTTTATATGTGTTAATAAGTGTTGATAAGTGTAACAGAAATAACGTCCTAAAGTACTTGGGGGTATACAAAATACCTTGTAAAAAAAATTTAGATTATAAATATAATAGGATAGTAAATTTGGCAACGTAGCATTTCGGTTAACACTTATTTACACTGTTAACAGATAAATATCTGTTACATATATTTAACTGTTACACAATTGAAAGTGGTAACGATTAACAGATTCAATACCACATTTATAGGTGTAACACTTTCATTCTGTAACCTTTTCATAGTGTAACCTATGTGTTGTATGTGTTTTTAAGTCCCTGGTTGGTAGGTCAGTGTTTAGGGTTAATGATTCATAATTTTTTCCCTTAAATGTAACCTGGCTCTTCCTAGCCTAGGTCTTTAGCCAACTACAGAAATTGAATGCATTGCAAAAGTAATATTTGTTTCGCAAGGGCTCAATGAAACCATGTTACAAAGTGCGTATGAATCCTGAAGTGATCTCTTCAAGCAATGTTCCATCCGTGTGTTTTCTCCATTAAGTTTCGTGCGCAGTTCTCGTGTGTGAAGTAAGAGTTCGCCCCGGGCGTCACCGCACTGGTCGACACTTGGACACGGCTCCACGTGCCGTTACAGAATAGATCAACCGCTGAATTGTATTTTGATTGATTGAAATGGACCTAAGTCTCAAATATTCTTAAGCAATATTGAACTCATATAATATGCAGTGTTACTGGCTATTGCAGAAGTGCATGACACTCACAGCCACCCCCTGCAACAAGATAATCCCATTTTACCTAGTTTGGAATTTGAACTTAGAGTCTAAAGCTATCAAGGGACTACCAGATCGCCCGCTGTAATATATTTCATACCCGGATGATAGGATCGCAATGGACTAGATGTGATCTAAATGAGGAGCCCTTTAAAAGGACTTTTGGTATCGAGCACTCTCAGGTTGACCTAGCACAGCAGCAGAAGATCGTAGAAAGCTCTTTCTATTTGTGAGACGTGCGATTTCTGTGATATATTCGCTGACAGAATAATCTTTCATTAGAAATAATTATTTGACTTAAGTCACATTTAAGTCTTCGAATGCATAATCCATTATATCCTAGTATGTACGCAAATCGGCTCTTTAAATAACGCACTTAGTTGCCAGTTAGTGCTAAGTTTACGTCGAGTGTACTCGTCTTCGGTTAACTTCGGCTAAGTTCGAGCAAGTTCGCCTAACTACAGGACAGTGTGGACACTGCCGCGGGCAGCACTACGTATAGTAAGACGCTTCTACATGACTTTGGTTTTAAAGGACTGGAGTATGAGAGATTATTACATGCACGTACCTACTTTAAATGACCTAAGGGTAAAAAACTTAACTTATCCGTTAGACAAGTGATAGAAGACAACATGGGTGAGTGGTAAGGTGGATTTTTCACTATCATGAATAAAATAAAATAAGGAGTTTTCCCTTAGTTTTAATCTGGACTATTGACTCTGCCAGTTTCGAGCATATGGCTCTAATTACTTCGGACTAGCCAATTAATGTAAACCAGATTTCAGGCCTTTGTACATTTTAGGACATCAATCCTTTGATATTAAATATAGGCTAGATGATCAGAAAGGTTCTAAAACCTTCTGAGGATTTAAGGACCGATTTGTCATTAGTGTCATCACGCAAATACAGCTTACCATAAATGCTGCTTGTTATTTGAATTAAGTGCTTGGCTCCATTTCGGGATTCTACCTATTCCTTTGTAAACTAGGCATTAAAATGTAAATTAAGATCATCACAACCCACATACTAATACATTACTTTAATGAATGACCTGTTAACGATGCTGGCAAATATCATTAGGACTCTCTTTCTACAAAATGTTCTCGAAGATTTGTGAATTTTACAGTATATATTAGTTTAACTGTGCAGACTATGGGCTAACCTATTTTACACGGAGAGAAGACAAAGCACATGAGTGACAAAGTTAAAAAACAGCTGCGCGTTCTACAAAAAATATTTTTTCTAAGGCGTCTTTTCCACTTGCTAAAACATAACTTTGTTTAAGAAATATTTTTCTCTGCACCAGTATATCAATTGTGCCGCAGACAGGGGTATAGGGGGTAATAAATTCGTTAGAAAGTGAACAAGGGGTGAAAACTACCAGTCATTATGATGAACCACTTGCGGGGAGGTTTTTATTGTTTGTGAATTTATAACACAAATTGTGGTGTGTTTGTATATTTAATGTTTGAGGTAAAATATACTGTGCAAATCATTTCCTACTTGTACATGCTCCACGTCCAATTTTCTTTAGTATATACCAGGTGTTAGGGAAACTCTTCCGAAAACGAAGACAACCAGAGCACTGAAGATAAAAAAATAATTGAGCAACAATTTTTTCAATTGACTTCATTTTTTTGAAGTGAAACCTACTTTAGTTGCTTTGCGCAGTGAGCAGTTTTTGGGAGAACGAAAAACATGGAACTCGCGTCATCGTCACCGAACACTGTCCATATTTTTATAACAACATCATCTTTATCGTAGCTGATGAACTGGTTTGATAATGAAGTTTCGAACTGATTCATAATGAACAACATAGATGGCTCTGTAAGTTTCTTTGTGTTTTCACTTCTGTCGGCACTCGTGGAGTGCCAGTTTTTTAATTTTCTTGATACTGTTGGCACTCGTGGAGTGCCAGTTTTTTAATTTTCTTGTTACTGTTATTCACGCTCTATTGTGTAAGTATAGCTAAATGAAACGGGCGGGTAACGGTACATCGATATTCATTGTAGGATTTATTTTTTTAAGTTTATTCTTTCATTTATTTGTACTAACACGATAGAGCTTGAATAATGTTAAAAAAAATGATTAAGAAAAATAATTAAACAGATCGTTAAAAAAAATTCCCTCTAAATTCCTTTTTATCTTCAGTACTATCACGCGTCTTTGTTATGTGTTTCCCTAACACCTGCTATAATGCAACTGGAATTGGAGCTCGGAATTATCTGAGCTCCAATTCCATTCTTCCCAGCACTTTGGTGTCCGGAGCCTGGAGTCTCCTACTCCTCGTATAGAAATTTGGTTTAACTCAAAGTGTAATTTTTGGAAAAACGGAGTCACAAGTGTAGATTACGAGAATCAAACATGAGGCGTCCTAGAAAATTATTTTTTAATGTTGCGCCGGCAAATAGGAGGTATTATGATCATCCCAACATCCAGGAAACATTATTAGACAGTAGTCGTCATTAACGTTACACGTTCACAATCACAGAACCCACTAGCCAAGTTCGCTGAACTAGTTATAACGATAGTACTACACCGGAGTTCTTGGCGGATGTCAAAGGGAGGCTTTCTGCGTGTGCCGGAAGCGGGTTATGGTCCCCAAGTGGGACGCCTCGGACTCGCGCTAACGTCTTACCGCAGAGCTACGAATGAATACAGATCTGGTTCACTGAGTTCGAAGTTTTCTGAAAATTGGAAACATGAAAATTTGTACTAATAACAAATGCGAATGTAAGATTGCTTACTTGTATTCTAATCACGCAACAACGATTGGATGCATTTCACGCCGGAGGTCGCTTAACGACCTCCGTCCTCCATGAGCGCAGGCCTGGGGGTGGCGGGTGAGGCCACCTGTCACCCCAGCAGAAGCAGGCCGGGACGGTGGGGCGACTAGCGCCCCTCCCCCAAACCGGGGCAAGACGGGGACACCGTGGTTCCCAAACCCGAGGGGGCCATCTCGAAACCGGAGATGGCCCAAGGTCAGTCGGGGTGCGAGGGATATGCTCTATGGGCAACCTTACACCCCGGCGTCTGTAGACCCGAGAAGGCGTGCGGTTTTAGTCGGTTCAAGCCCGACATAACCACCCCCGCTGGCACGCGGGAGGGTATCCGAAGGGTTTTCCCCCCAAAAAAATAAAAATAAAAGATGCATTTCGGGAAAAACATACGATGCTCTTAGTTTATAATTAAAGTACTTAAGATGGGACGGGGAGAGAGATTACGAGAGTGATATTGTTTTTAAGATTAAGACGAGAATTGACAAGTATGTTGAAGTCAGGTGTGATGATTGAGTGATGTTAATGTTTTAGAAAACGGACAGGGTATCACATAGCTGACGGTGGGCTGTATGACATTTCACGAAAGTAAACGAAGTATGTACCTAAGGATAGAAGCATATAGCAGGTTGATGTTACAGCCAGTACGCTGTCGGAGTGTCAAAGGGTAAGTTCAAGGATGCAAATAACGACAAAATGATACTAATACTAATTTAAACTAAGAGTTTTATCCAAAACACCGTATGAAAACTACAAGTAACTTAATAGGAATAATTAACGCACATTCTGTAACTTTACATTGAGACACTAACTAGCCCAAACTTACTTACCTTCACTATAAATATCACTTAACCATGGACTAATCTAAGTCGATCGCGAGTCACTTACCGCTGCGCTCGCCGGTAACGACGCAACTTAGACCCAACTTAGACGCAACTTAGACAATAACGGGCGAGATTAGACCCGCTACTCGAGAGGTGAACAATACATGTGAATTGAATATTAAAGGGCTGTTGTTATTTAGGGTTATGGCGCGTGAAAGGTGTATTTGGGTTGCACAGTAGTTGAGAAGTAGTGAAACTGTACGAATATTGTGATAATAACGTCAGTATGTACTGTTTAGAAATTGTTCCAGTGTGGGACGCACAATGTACCTGCTCTCTTTATCACGGGGAAATATTATATCGAGTTGTCCAAGTGTGTGTTAACAAACTTCTGAAACCTTCGACAATGTTATGCAACTGTAGGCCTTGAGAGTTCAGAGTTATGCTTTTCGCAGTATAAAGAGGCTTAATACGGACTTTAACAGTAAGCAGTATTTGTACGTAACCTATTTTAGAAATGCAATATAAATTTATGATCATAATAAGGGCAATAAGTACCACGAATAATTTTTGTCTTAAGTATCTAAATTGACAAAATATTCAGATGGTGGCTTCGAGTTTTGTCCTAAATGTTATTTTTTATCTATAAAATTGCAGGTAATTGTGAGTTATCGATTGAAATGTAAAAAGTTCAGAAATAAAGTTCTTTTTCAAATTGTAGTATGTTATATTATGCGACAAAATTACACACACACACACACACTTACACTCAAGTATCAGTACGTAAGTTAAAATATTTACTTCTACACTGTAATCTTCATTTTTCTGTTTAAGTTTCTTTTTTGCCTCACAAAAGTCTTACTAGCTCGATGTATATAACTGTCAGATGATATTTTCATCAGTTTTATCGTCTATTCTTATTTTGTTTACGACACCGAATTTTTCACCACTAATCCTTTGTCGAAAAGATTAGCACAACAAGGGTGCTGGAGATTTTTCTAAGAAGCGTTATCGGCGACAAAAGCAGCGACAATAATTCACGCGGTGACAATAAAAGAAAAAGCAATTAGGCCTGTTTTGTTTGTCGCGCTGGATGACACGTAATTTTTCACTTTTAATCTTTGGTATTGTCTTGTGGTGCTATCGAGTTTTTCACGGTTCGTGCTTTGATGATTTCTTATTGTTGCAAGTAACTTTAAGGTTAAACCTAGATTCTATGCAATTCAGTTCCTAAGTACAAGGTGATTTAAATTTTCAGTAGTTATTAGTGTGTTGACATTTGACTTACCTTTAGGCCTTATCCCTGTTCCTTCCCTTTCTCTACAGGCCCAGGTAACCGATTGCCATCAGTAAAATCTGTTGTCAAAGTTGACCTACCCTGGTACATTCACCTTGTAATATTTGTCATTCATTCAGTAGAAACTCATTCCTCCATCATGAATGTGTACGTCGACACTACACATTGTCCAAAAACTAAAGCACTCGCCGCTCGAGCTAGTATTTTAATAACTTAGGTGAACGTCGTATATTAAAATACCTCTGGAAAATAAAAGTAGCGTCTGCCATGAATAATATGGCGACGATAAAACATATTAACATATAGAGCCTGAATACAAATCGGTTCATTTGGAGCTCTCCGTCTCTCTCTGGCTCACAACCACTCGCTGTGTTATCGTCCTTTAAATTCTGAATATTTTAGGGCTTATATATACCTTGTATGATCTGGACCTGGGTTTTACGACCATTAAAATTAAATGAATTAATTGTCTACCTATTTATTTTTCTCGTCATCACAGTGTTAGTCCCGGTTGCCTCCGAAGCTTATACCTTGGACCCCGGGGTTCGCTCTCCTAGTCTTTCTCTTTATTTAGTTTATCTTGGCATTTGCCATTTTATAGAAAACCGGCCAAGTGCGAGGCGGACACGCCCATGAAGGGTTCCGTAGCAGCAAGTAACATAATAAAGTTTTTTTTTAATATTTATATTTGAGTTGTATGAATGAAAGGTAAATGGCGGTTTACGATTTATGACGTACTAAAAAAAAACTACTTACTAGATCTCGTTCAAACCAATTTTCGGAGGAAGTTTACATCATATAATTTTTTTAGTTTTATCATTCCTTATTTTAGAAGCTACTATTCAGCTTAGAAAAAAATTATATTAGAAACCTCAATATCATTTTTGAAGCTATCCATAGATACCACACGTATAGGTTCAATGAAAAAAAATTTAAGTTTCAGTTCTAAGTATGGGGAACCCCCAAAATTTATTGTTTTTTTTCTATTTTTGTGTGATAAGCTTAATGCGGTTCACAGAATACATCTACTTACCAAGTTTCAACAGCATAGTTCTTATAGTTTCGGAAAAAAGTGGCTGTGACATACGGACGGACAGACAGACAGACATAACGAATCTTTGTAGATTATGGGTTCCTTTTTGGTTCCGTTCTCTCGTTGGAGACCATGGTGAGGGCCGTGGTCTCCGACGGGAGCAAGTGGCACGCCGCCGCCTCTTTCTGCGAGCAGGTTATGCGCGCGAAAGAGACGGCGGAGAGGGAGCGGGAAAGAACCCTGCCCCCCGAGTTTCGCAGTCTGCGGCGAGGACGCCGCAGACTCATCTACGCCCGGGACTACCGACCTCCATGATCGGGGCCTGAGGACGGCTGTTGGCCGACTCGCCGTCCTTACAGAAGCAGGCCGTGGCGGAGGCGTGTCGCGTGTGCCCTACACACGCCTGCCAACTCACCGAAGCGGGATAAAACCCGACCCCACCAGGCGAGGCCGCGGTGGCGGCCAAAGTCCGCCGGTAACCCTGGGGTTATCCTTTCGAGGGCTTACCCGGGGTGCCCGGCAACGGACACTTGGGGAGGACACCGTGCGGTTTTAGTCGAGACACGACATAACCACGCTGGCCAGCGGGGGGGTATCCGAAGGGATTTCCGCACGTAAAAAAAAAAATAAAAAAAAAAATGGGTTCCTTTTTTTGCCATTTGGCTACGGAACCCTACATAACCGCCGGCTGAGGTTCGCTTGTACCCCCAAGATCCTGGTGAGGCCCCCACACACCCCTAGAACAATTATTATAAATAAACTTAATCGGAAAACGTCAAAATACAGAACGGGACCTAAACTCCAGGTAGCGCAGCTGTCAGACAATTTCCTTTTAGAAAGAAACTATCGAATATTTTATGAAATATTTTTTCCAGTCAATTTTTTACAAAAAAAGAAAGTTTCATTTATTTAAACAAATTTACGTTTGCTTTCGTACTTATAAATGCAACTCTTGCAATCTGTAGGTAAATTGGAATGTGTTAAGGTATTTCTGTTGCTGGCTGTACATATTCCGCGCCGTATCTCACAAACCAAGTATATTTCACAAGCTGCTGTCAGACAGGCGGATGGCAGGTAACAATTGAATTGCAAACGCAGTCTGTTTACAACCGTTTTATATTCCTCAGCGGAGATACGCCCCGCGGGAATCAGTTAGGCAAATCTTACAATGTAGCTTTCGTGGCGGATATTCCATTGCAACCTGTCACCGTGTGAGTGTATTGAAATAAAGTTTATTTACTTCAAACAACAGTGGTATTCAGATGGTTGCGTAAATAGTAAAGTTGAATAATAAAGGTATTTGTCCAATTGTCTTCTCTGTGACCTACAAGAACATATTTCCATGATAAAAAGCGGCCAAGTGCGAGTGGGACTCGCCCATGAAGGGTTCCGTAGTACCAAGTAACCTAATAATGTTTTTTTTTTAATTTTAATATCTGAGTTGATTGAATGAAAGGTAAATTGCCGATTTATGACGTATTAAATAGAAACTACTTACTAGATCTCGTTCAAACCAAATTTCGGTTGGAGTTTACATGGTAATGTGTACATCATATATTTTTTTGAGTTTTAGCATTCTCTTATTTTAGAAGTTACAGGGACACACATTTTACCACTTTGGAAGTGTCTCTAGCGCAAACTATTCAGTTTAGAGAAAAATGATATTAGAAACCTCAATATCATTTTTAAACCTATCCATAGATACCCAACACGTATGGGTTTGATGAAAAAAACTTATTGAGTTTCAGTTCTAAGTATGGGGAGCCCCCAAAATTTATTGTTTTTTGTTCTATTTTTGTATGAAATTCTTAATGCGGTTCACAGAATACATCTACTTACCAAGTTTGAACAGCATAGTTCTTATAGTTTCGGAAAAAAGTGGCTGTGACATACGGACGGACAGACAGACAGACAGACATGACGAATCTATAAGGGTTCCGTTTTTTGCCATTTGGCAACGGAACCCTAAAAAGTAGCCTGTGTTCAATTCCATCGTATATTACCTGTGGGGAAATTTCAGTCAAATTTTCAAGGTGAAAGAAGACTTTCACCCGCCATACTTGTTGAATCCGGTTATGTGTTATACTTCTTATAGTATAATAAAGTTTAGGGAGGGCGTCTGGAAAAATCGTCTGTGGGCAGCAATAGGTTAGGTGATTACCTTGCTGCCAATAACGTGGGCTCAAAATATAGTTGGTGAAATGTAGGTGTAATACACCTCTGTATACTTCTTCGTGGATAAACATGAATATATAAGAAACTGTCGCTTGGAATTCTGATCCCGTTACTATAAGTCATGGGAACCTATTCCAGGAATAAAAAGCCTGCTTATGTGTTATTTTAGAACATAATGTATCACTGTATAAACTTTTAGCCAGATCTATTCAACTGTTTTCTTTGGCCAATGGAGTGAGCTCGCTAGGGTGTCATTATTGAGCTGAGCGTGAGACGAAGTCGAGCGAAAAGCTCTCTATACTCCACTCAGTGTATTTCGGTTGTGACGTTACTCCTCCTAAACTAATAGACCAATTTACAAAAAAAAAAGTATATAAGTATGTTTATCCGCATTCTAGAACCCATAACACAAGCTAGTTAAACTATGCTTACTTTGTGTCTAGAAAGCGCTGTGTAGAATGTCGTAAGAAAAAAAAAAAAAAAAAAAATTTTGACCAAACTTGGCATGTAAATACAACTTGATACCCGAAAGGTTTAGAAAAAATAAAATTTTAAATCAAACATACCATGGAGGAATAATCAGCCTTCGAAAATGTCAAAATCTGATTTCTCCAAAATGATCAATGTTGAGACCACGATTTTGGCGCCAAAATGTGCAACTTAACTATTGGCTTAAAACAGAAAAAGAAAATTTAAAATCCATGATGCCTACCGTCGATGGTAATCGGGGGGGAAGTTGTTTGGCAGGTTTTGTAGGTAATCATGTAGTGCACTCTCAGCCCAAGATTGCAACAGCAGTCCGCCCCTAGTATGTTATGTGCTACATTGGTTCATGGTATGTAAGTATTTTTGATTGTTTGTTATTTCTTGGTGTGTTTCTATTTAGTGGTAAGGTTTTGTAATTTTTGTTTTATTATTTAATTGCTTATGTGTGTGTTAGTTGTAAGTCCATTATTGTTTTAGGGAATACCCTGTTAAGATAGAGGAAAAATATTAAATTTCAAAAAAAATCGGTTGTCTGTAAAATCGGTTTACGGACGATAGTTGAACGTGACAACGTCATAAGAACGGGAGGTAACGCCGAATACGTCATGTGGTAACGCCGCATACGTCATGTGGTAACGCCGCATACGTCATGTTTTTTCGTGCGTGCAGCCGGCTCTATTGATTTATAAGACGTTGTCACGTCAAAAGTGTTTGAGCGTGATTGAGTAACAAACAAACAAACATCTTCACAAACTTTCATTTAAAATATTAGCAGGAAGTTGGATAGGATTAAAGAAACTAATAAGTATGTAGGTTATATTACTAAAAATTTAAATACCAACACAAAAATGGAGCTATACCGCCTTCACACGGTGAAGCCTTGAATCTTGCGCGAAGGCTTGGCAAGTAACAGCATTATATAAAATCAACAATAAATCCTTTTATAATCACTGCATTGTATTTTAGTAAATCGCACTAAAGTATCGTTGTATTTCGGATCGTTTAAATTACCCCATAAATACACGTAAACGATTCGCAACAAAGAGATGTCGCTGGAGAGCCCGACGGGATCGGGACTATAAATCTGCTGCAGCACAAACAAACAAGAAATAACTTTCACGGCTGAAAATATCAAATGTAAAATGTAAATTTAACTACCTAATACGGGCTTAAGCCGTACGAAAGTGCGCTTTAAAGCGATGTTTATTTGATATTTGAGTGTTGTTTTTATGTTAGTGTCGTCGTCGCAAATAAAAACGTCTGGTGTACGGGATGCGCCGTCGGTTATGAATGGCCTATGAGCGCTCCAACGCGCCCGTCAAAGATCATGAGTGCGTTATTAATGCAGACGTGGCATGTCTCTCATTAATCATACCCTTTATTAATCATAAGCACACACACATTCACCCATACACCAATTCACCATTATATGCGCGCACATACATACACACATACTCTTATATCCACACATACATATCCCCACCCTAATACAAAAAAACACACACACACACACACATACACGCACACAAACACACTCACCTCTCACCCTCACACTCACCCTACTCTTTAAATGTTAATTAATGTTAATATACCCAAACTGAATTATCATCTTTTAGTTAAAATAAAATATTTTTTGTTCATATTTTACCTTAACGCGAAATTCACCATGGATATTATAAATGTTATCGTTTGAGCACTGACTCCCAAAATACAGGCTTCAGCCTAGTTTGGAAACCAGTTACCTGTACACAATGTAACACAAATTATGCCTTAATGATAAGACCTTACAATGTAATATTTTTTTCGACCAATAAACGATTTTATTTTATTTATTTAATATTTAAGTAGAAGTTACATAACTTCGATATTGCTTATAGGTTGAGGAAGTCAGTTGGTAGTTGCTTCACGAAAAATATCAAAGTACCGCCGCTTTTTAGTGAGACTGAAGAAGCTGAGTTCGAGAGAGTTGGAAACAGGCTCGTAAGTCGAGAATGTTAATACAGTGTTAGTTACTATTCTATTAGTTATGTTACTGTGAAAGTCTTAAAGGTCGTTAATCCAGTTTTTAATCTTCATCTAGTAGTAGCCAAAGCACGTAACTAGTTTTGATGAAAAGTTACAAGTGTTGGGACATAACATAACATAACATAACATAACATAAACTCACCCCTATATCCCCAAAGGGGTAGGCAGAGGTGCTAGCACCCACATTTCACCAGTTTATGTTTAGGTCCCAATGTAATAGGTGGCGAGCCTATTGCCATTAACCGGGCACTTATAAGCCTGCGATAAATACACACATAACTTCGAAAAGCATCGAAAAGTCATTGGTGTGTGCCATGGTAAAACCTGGGATCGAACCCGAGACCTCGTCTCAGCAGTCCATTACCCATACCACTAGGCTACCGCGGCAGGTGTTGGGACAAAAGGTATGAAAATAAAAAGCTTCGAACAATGGCGACCTCAGTGGCGTAGCGGTAGTCCATTCGACTGCTAAGCCAAAGGTCGCGGGTTCGATTCCCGCTCAGTGCAAATATGTATATTTGCATTGGTCTGGATGTTTCTATGTATAATATGTATTTAATTACAAAAAAAAAGTATTTAAGTATGTTTATCCGCATTCTAGAACCCATATGACAAGCTCTGCTTAGTTTAGGTCTAGATGGCGTTGTGTTCTTTGTCGTACAATATTAAAAAAAAAAAAAAAAAAATACGGTACTGTCAGCTTATGTGTGTCTGTATTTTTATTTCGCACAACTAGTAACGGCAGCAGCAGCTAGATACAACAGCTGAGAATCGTCGTCCATCACAGTACCGTTGAGCCACATGGTAACGTCGTCGCCGTGCAGTTAATATGCACAACACGGCAACAACACGTGAGGTGACCAGGCTCATACACACAATGACGCTTCTACACATTAACTAGTCTATTTGAAGAGTCTCTTAGGTGGCGGTGCATCGCAGGCAGTTTGCTTGATATAATGCACGTCGCCGCCCGTTATTGCTCCAACCTACTTATTTATAATTGTCGTCGCATCCGCCATCATAACTTGACCTGCACACCCCCGCGGCTGTCAAACATCATCTAGCTACTTAAAAGGGTTTACATGACATATTATAGCTTAAGTAAAGCTGGTGGAGATATGGCCAAGGGTAAGCTTTGAAGAGTAGCCAGGAGGTCGGCACGGGCTATTTAGTTCTCTTTCAGAGTAACTATTAGGACAACCTCCAGGCTGTATGACGCATTTTGAGAATTGTGTCTGTCTCAATCTTGGAGAGCTTCCATATATGTGGATTAATCTACCTCTATCAATCCCTATATAGATAATTGCTGTGTTTGTACCTTTTGCATCTATGTGTACGTAAGAACAATTAATATCAATCAGTGTTTGTTAGCATTCCATACAACGTAGTAATGAATAAGTAGTGATAGGAATTTCAGAAGATTAAGCCGTTATAATATCATTTAAATTAATTTTGGTAAAAAATAACATAACATATACTCACGCCTATATCCCCGAAGGGGTAGGCAGAGGTGCTAGCACCCACATTTCGCCAGTTTATTTTTAGGTCCCAATGTAATAGGTGGCGAGCCTATTGCCATTAACCGGGCACTTATAAACCTGCGATAAATACACACATAACTTCGAAAAGCATCGAAAAGTCATTGGTGTGTGCCATGGTAATACCTGGGATCGAACCCGAGATCTCATCTCAGCAGTCCTTTACAAATACCACTAGGCTACCGCGGTTATTTTGGTAAAATAATATTTAAATGTGAGAAAAGCACCAGAAGCTAATAAATTTAAAATGCAGTATTTTCAGCTTCTTTCATACATATAGTACCTACCTTTTTTTTCTTGCGGAAATCCCCTCGCATACTCCCCGCCGTCCAGCGGTTATGTCGGGCTTGAACTGACTAACACTGCACGCCGTCTCGGGTTTTCAGACGCCAGGGTGTAAGCTTTTGGTTTAAGGCATTTCCCTCGCACCTCGACTGACCCAGGGTCATCTCCGGTTTCGAAATGGGCCCCTCGGGTTTGGGAACCACGGTGTCCCCATCTTGCCCCGGAGGGGGGGGAGGCTAGTCGCTTCACCGCCAATTGATAACATGCCATGTTTTTTTACTGGCAATGGATGTCCCAAGCACTGTAGATGAACTACTTTTGTCCGTTTAATATCAATGCTTACATTCAGTTAAACTGATTCAGATCGGATGACTGAACCAAGCTGCACAACTTTCTCGGACGTTAAAATATTTTGAAGAAAATTTGGGTATAATCGTACTTATTTCTAAAAATAAATAAGTAATAGAAATGGTTACTCAGCTATTGATGATTTTATGAGTTAAGTAACAGTTTTCATGTAAGTAAATAATTCTAAAACATATTTTGCACAATGATTATCTTCAAGCGTTCTTGAAGCGTCGATTGCTTGGTGGTTAAGAAGTCGGCCTTACGATTGAGAGGTCCCAGGTTCGAATCCTGGCCATTACACTAACCCACTCCACTGGAGGGGTTAGGGGTAGTACTAATAATTTCGGTTACAAGTAAAAGTAAAAGTAAAAGTAAACTAAAAGCCAACGAAAGGACTTTTTTTTTATAAAAGAAAAAAAAGTCCTTTCGTTGGCTTTTAGTTAGACACTAGTTTAGACACCATTTCATCGCAACATAAGAAAGAAAAAAGAATTTATCCAACCTTAACCTACGAGATACACATATAACATAACACTTAACTTCACGCCTGTATCCTCAAAGGGGTAGGCAGAGGTGTATTACACACCCACGATTCGCCAGTTATGTTAAGGTCCCAATGTTATAGGGGGCGAGCCTATTGCCATCTACCGGGCACATTAAAGAATGAAAGATTCAATTAAAGAAGTAGGCAAAATATAAATCAATTTCTAGTTAGAATTTGTTCCAACCTTCACCTTATGTGTAGTAAGTTCATATTTGGCAACTGAAAAAGCATCACCTAAATGCTTTTAAAGCAATGTCTGTTATGCAATCGTTTATATTAAGCTCCTGTATTTCTTTTTGTTTTCAACGACCATTGCTACTTCCAACCGAGTACCTGTCACTTGTCTCATATTCAAAAGTCAATACTCGCTTCAATATTCTAATACACGTATATTGAACAGTGGCGAGGGGTCCATATAGGCCGATTCCTTACGGCTTACCTTTGCAGAGATGCAAAACCGAAAGCTTGAGCTTCATCAACAGGCTGTTTGAAAAGTCGCCATTATCATACAATGTAAGACATTGTCCTATACATCAATGATTATATTACATGTAGGTATAGTGAAGGTGGGGTGCGAATGGTTGGATCACCTCCAAGTTTGGTGCACCCTGGGCAACGTGGGCGATGACGCAACATTGATTGCTCCTCCGGAGTAGCTGGCGTCAACGTCAACGGCCAAGAGTCTGACCAACCGGCCCTTTTCCGGGCCAGCTGACTCCATAGCACGAGGGGGTCGGGGTATGGCGGGCCTGTAAGGCCCGCGGAGGGGGGTGGTCGCTCCAGGTACCCCTCTGCTGTTATCAGAGGGGACACTACGAATGGCCCAGGGTCAGTCGGAGTGCGAGGGATATGCTCTATGGGTAACCTTACACCCCGGCATCTGTAGACCCGAGACGGCGTGCGGTTTTAGTCGGTTCAAGCCCGACATAACCGCCCCCGCTGGCCGGCGGCGGGGGGGGGTATCCGAAGGGATTTCCGCACAATAAAAAAAAAAGAAAAAGGTATAGTGAAGGTGTTGAAAGTCGAAACATTAATCGTTGAACCTTTTCACTGGCTTCCTTTTTGAAAATTTTCTCCCTTCGCCACTGATTTTGAAGTTACTTTTACTTAGTTTCCACTTTGAATAGCACTATACTGCATTTCGTACGGCCTGTGAGAGCGTAAGTAATAGCTTATGTAGTTTCTCCTCAAAAACTCCAGAAAACCAATAAAGTGGAAGCATCATACTTGCATTTCTAATTTCTATCTTGTTATTTACTTCACGAACCCAACAAAGCTTATGTACTGAGCAAAATATTCATCGTTTCGTTGCTCGCTTTTGTTTCTAAAGGGAACCGATTAATTTTATTGGCTTGGCTAATTCTATCAAAGACTGTGCGCCGCTTTAATAGCACACAACAAAATAAGACCCTTAAAAACTAATGTTCAGCCTTAAGTCCGCCGCAAATACCTCTTTGTGACTCCGAACGATACCGACGCCCGCGAGCGAGGAGACCTGGCTACACGGAATTTTCTTCCTGAGTTACTTAATAAAGTAACTTCAACTTTATTGGTTGGATTGACAGTTCAGTTTTGTGTGAATGTGTAGCAATACTTAAGGCGAAGTAAGACGCTCGGCAGATTAAAAAGTTCAAGTCGGTCGCTCGATGTCATTGTAAGTGGAAAATGAGTTAAATAAGGCAATACATTTTAATTAGGAGGAAGGGATCCCTTTATTCCTTACGCGATAACTCGCTGCGTCCTCTATTAATTGAATTTCATGTTTAATTAAGTCGAGGCGGAGGCAGATAATCCGACCACAGATCTCTGAATTGTTCTTCGAGTTCATTTAACTTGGTGCTTTTGGCCATCGCGGAGTTTTTTGAGAGACCGATACTGCGACCGCGGAGTACATTCGACTCAATTTATGTTATCTGGACGAATTATAGGTAAAGGGTGCAAAAGTATTGTTTAGCGATAACGCTGCTTTGATTCAGATCTAATGATTGCGGAGACAAGCAGCTCCCTGAAAGTCCTACAGATTACCTACAAAGAAATTAAACTTTATAACATAGCAAGCCGACGAATTAAAGCAAGTTCCTACTTATTCAAAAAGTACTACAAACACTTCTATTAATAATTACGTATGTGACAGTCTTAATATGTACCTATAAATGTAAAGTTTTCGTATGAAACACAGATTACTTAATATGTGTGCCGCAGACTAATATGCCAAATTTTTTATCAATTCATACATCTATGACAAAGGTGAATGTCATTAGAATGATAACAAATGTGTAATCTTAAATAATCACCGCTAGAAATACGTTGTATATTGATCGTCTATAAAAACTGAATAACCTATTATTAAGAACTACTCTTTTCAACAAAGAAATTCATTATAACTTAGAGTAGAGAATTCAATTACAATAATAAATGTTTCGTTTTCCATTTTTGTACGAGCGACCTCCGCTTTCTTTGAGTTAAATTTAAAACACATTTAAATAAACGTGCATTCGCACAAATCACCTTCCTTCACGTCCATCAGAAGCGCAAGAATAAAATACCGGTGTTAAGTTAAATGTAGTGAGATAATCCTTTCCTAAGTGGTTCGTTCGGGGCGAGCCGATTGCTTAAAAGATTAAAAACTTGGGGAAGTTCACTCTGGTTACATTTGTATTGTCAAAATGTACACCAAGACTGTGGGGATTTTAATAGGAATATAAAATAAATATTCTACGATATTCTACACAGCGCTTTCTAGACCTAAAGTAAGCATAGTTTAACTAGCTTGTGTTATGGGTTCCAGAATGCGGATAAACATACTTATATACTTTTTTTTTGTAAATATGTACATATTATACATAGAAACACCCAGACCGATGCAAATAGAAATATTCATGCATACAAATATTTGCACTGAGCGGGAATCGAACCCGCGCCACCTGTCGTCTTAGTCGAATGCACTACCGCTACGCCACAGAGAGAATGCCGAAAACCTACCGTACACAACTTACATATTTACTTTGCTGAACTATTTGATACATTTCTATCCATATAAGTTTTTTAGGATATTACACAGCATAACTAGGGAATATATGGATAATATGGATTTCAGAATGCCGGGAGATTAATATTGGTCTGAGTTTCTACAAAAAAAGTGAATGTCTAAGTAATTTTATCTACATTCCAGAACCCTTATTTACTTTATATAAATAGCGCTGTGTTAAGTTTCCTAGAATATTATTTTTCTGTTTTTTCACTTAGATCAAACGTAATGGTAGTTTATGCAACTGTCATATAAGAAGGGGTATTAAAACACGAGAGTTTGTTTGTTGATAATAGGTTGACTCGAGTGTTTTAATACCTAAGTTATATGCAGTTTCATACACTACTTTATCTTCACTCATAGGAAAAATTGAAATTAAACAAAGGTTACAAGGTTAAGTTACAAGGAAGTAATTTAGCGTGCGCCATTTTTTTCACAGTTAGAACTGCGCAAGCGTGGCGCAGTTGTTTTTCATATTCAGCCTATAACCTTAGACTAGTTTAATAAATAAAAAAAGATAGCGATACTAGAATGAGTTTTATGATACAGTTATATAATAAGTTTAATTTTTAATTTTATGTATATGCGTTTATAAAGTGCGTATGTATAGAATCGTCTTTGAATTTGTAATTCGAATTTTTCGATTTGAGTGTAGATAAACTTATTTATATTTTAAATACTTTATACAAAAACAAAGAAGTTCCGATCTAAATCTTTAGAAAAAGTAAGCATACAAAAATAAATGCTTAAAAATTTGATTGAATTAAATAAGCGGAGTCATCGAAAAACAATGTTTGTAAATGACTGTAAAGTTATTCATTGTTTCCGTAGTTCGCAAGAATTGCGGTAGATGCCTCCAGCGTCGCCTTAAGACGTATATAGTATATCGGAGAATTTCGAATATCTGGGACGTGTCTAGATAGCTCAGCTGATCATAGCATTCCCTGTAAGGGACTGGTCGCGGGTTCAAGTCCGTTCTAGATGTTCTCTTTTTCCGATCTAAATCTTTAGAAAAAGTAAGCATAGAAAATGATTAAAAATACACATACAAATACAAATACAAAAAATAGTTATATATCGTAATAATCGTGAGTTGATATGCTATAATTGCCTTCTGTGGTAGTTTTCGAAAATTACATTTTGTCTATTCTAAATGGACCTATGCCCAAAACTGCCTTTTTCATCTACATCCAGCACTTCACATATCTAGAACCCATAGTCGAATATTCAATGCAGTTATCATTTATGCGCTAATTTCCTAAATAGGCATTAATGGCGGCCATATTCGTACCATTAAGGTTGACTGTGTGTTATCAGCCACTCAAGGGGCAGATCTTAAGGGTCTAATTGCCCCTAGCCCCTTAGGCACCTCGTAAATATAAATTATAGTAAGATTGTATCGTGATGTACATATCAGGAATAAGATGTTACTTTTCGTCAGTAGCTTCGGTAGCTTAGAGGTTAAGGAGTCGACTGCGAGCTTTTTTCGCCCACTATTTAAAAATATTTGAAAAATAGCTTTAAACTTCGTTAAACTCTAGTTTATTACCGGAATAAAGATTTTTTCTTAAATAGTAAACGTTTACCCCCGCTACGGAAGAGTATTTCAAAATCTTTCGTCGTGCCTATTGCTTAAAGTGTCAATACGGACAAGCGTCCCTAGACATCGTCTAGCCAAAATTTCGTGAAATGATAGTCAAAAAAAAGTTGTCACCCCCAAGGTTGACAACATTACACATCAAAATACTTCAGTACCGACTCAAAACTTATCAGTCAAGTATCAACTTATCGTAAAAAATATCGAAGCAACACAATAAAACGATCGTAAGTTTTATATTTTAAACTGTGTTTACTTATACATAAAGGACAAAAAGTGCACTAGTCGGCCATTTTGTAAAGTTTACGATCAACGGTGAGGAAGTAATTAAGTGCTGTGTAAAATTTTTATACCTTAGCAGTAAATCAATGGCTGACAGACAGAACACAGTCGTGATATGACACAAACGAACAAAAAGTTAAGTCGGTTCATTTAATTATATTTCTAGTGTGGTTCCGTAGCTTATATTTAAATATTTTTGTAAGTGTATATATGTAAGTGTGTATATTTATAATATTTCTTTTGTAAGTATAAAAATGTAAATAGAAGTAGACTTCCAAGATTTATTTACATAATTACGGCGGGGAGACTAGCGCCCCCCCCCCCATACAGGGGCAAGACGGGGACACCGTGGTTCCCAAACCCGAGGGGGCCATCTAAAAACCGGAGATGGCCCTGGGACAGTCAGGGTGCGAGGGAAATGCTTTATGGGCAACCTTACACCTAAAGGGTCTAAAGACCCGAGACGGCGTGCGGTTTCAGTCGGTTCGAGCCCGACATAACCGCCCCCGCTGGCCAGCGAGGGGGGGGGGTATCCGAGGGGAATTCCGCACGAATAAAAAGGGAACTTAGAAGTGAAAAAGACAAATACGGGAAAAAAGAAAGTGAGAGGAATTGTCTTTCCCATTTTTCCTGTCCTTTCTTCAAATGATGCAACGAGGAAGTGACAGTTTTAATGCTGCAAACATTTATCGATACGTACCATCAACTGTACCGTTACGTCTCTTTCCTTCCTCAATATTATAAAAACAATAAAAGTGGTGCAAATAAGGACTATAAGGATGCGTTTCTATAAAAATATCTTCCTTAAAAGGATTTCAACCATCGATCCAAGGAACCCAAAGTAAAAGTGAACGTCATAAAATGTCCAAAGACATTAAAACTTTAAACTTTCCGATTTCGTGCGTTTGACCTGATTAACGGCAAGATCATTAGTTTACTTAGTGCACGGAGGATGTAAGCAGACACCGATTAAACATATACTTTAATACAAGTGTGCCAAGGTTGAGTTTGGATGAATGTAGGCGTGGACAAGAATGCACTCCATAGTTTAATAGTGCAATAAAATTGAACGAGTGATTAAGTGTCGCGTCGCAGGATACCGTTGGTGTCCGCATCACGTTACCGAACGCGACGATTTAAAGCATGGACATAACATAAACTCAAACTCACGCCTATATCCCCGAAGGGGTAGTCAGAGGTGCTAGCACCCACATTTCGCCAGTTTATGATTAGGTCCCAATGTAATAGGTGGCGAGCCTATTGCCATTAACCGGTTGCACTTAAGCTTAAGCCTGCGATAAATACACACATAACTTCGAAAAGCATCGAAAAGTCATTGGTGTGTGCCATGGTAAAACCTGGGATCGAACCCGAGACCTCGTCTCAGCAGTCCATTACCCATTTCACTAGGCTACCGCGGCTATTAATTAGCATAAAGCATGGACAATTGTTATTAAGTTAATATCACAGGAATGTTGTAGAGACGGTGTGTCAAATTCCTTGATAAATGGATCAGTAGGTAGATGCAGTTCGTCTTAGAATGTCAGTTCCAAAAATTAAATAAAAATCTTCGAAAAAAAAATTTAAAATTATATTCCTTGCAATTTTTTTTTCTGCTATTAATAAACACAAAAAAAAGGTTTTGACAGCAGATTTAAATACAAAAAAGAAAGTGTATTCATGAAAATATTTATTTGAGTACTTGTCATTGATGTCTATATTACTAAAGTAATTTCAATGGTATTTGTAGTTCGGGGATATAGGCGTGAGTTTATGTTATGTTAGTTAACTATGATAACATTATTTTATTATTCTCATTTAAAGGTATAGGTTCTCGCCAAAGAGGTAACAAAAGTACCCTTGCGATGATTAAGTAAGTTACAAAAGACCGTTGAAATTTAAAAATTTGGGAGAGAATTCCAGGTTGGAATAAAAATCAAACTATTCAAGAGTGGTAACTGTGGATCATAGGTATTCACTGGTCCGCTTGACGACCTCCGTCCTCCAAGAGCGCAGACCTGGGGGTGGCCGGTGAGGCCGCCTGTCACCCCAGCAGAAGCAGGCCGAGACGGCGGGACGACTAGCGCCCCTCCCCCAAACCGGGGCAAGACGGGGACACCGTGGTTCCCAAACCCGAGGGGGCCATCTCAAAACCGGAGATGGCTCAGGGTCAGTCGGGGTGCGAGAGATATGCTCTATGGGCAATCTTACACCCCGGCGTCTTAAGACCCGAGGCGGGGTGCGGTTTTAGTCGGTTCAAGCCCGACATAATCGCCCCCGCTGGCCGGCGGGGGAATCCAAAGGCACGAAGAAAAAAAAAGGTATTCACTGGTCTTGGCTGCTTCAAGAAGTAATCATAACTATCGCATAGGCTGGTGAGTAAGATCTGTCCGTATAAAATATTTTTAATTTTACTTAGTATTCGAAAGAGATTTGTCAAAACGCGATCTAGTCATACCAAGTAAATACTCGGTATGACTAGATCGAGTTTTAGTCTTATAGAGACGTAGTCTTATAGCTTCGAAGAAATTGCAACCATAACATTTTTTTTTCCGTGCGGAAATCCCTTCGGATTTCCCCGCCGGCCAACGGGGCGGTTATGTCGGGCTTGAACCGACTAAAATCGCACGCCGGGGTGTAAGGTTGCCCATAAAGCATATCCCTCGCACCGCGACTGACCCTGGGCCATCCCCGGTTTCGAGATGGCCCCCTCTGCAACCATTACCTACATCTGCCTTTTTTGAATTAATAGGTAAATGAGGCAATAAGACTTCATTAGCGTAATGACGCATTTAACTCACTATTTGCCCGAGAAGAACCTTCAAACTTAACCGTATCGCCTCAGGGTATGGTCGCTGTGCCCGTCGCCTATCCACCAGTAGTTGTGTTTGAACGGATCGAGATTTATGCTTTGAACTTACTACATGATCTTACATGGATGTTTGTCCCTGTAGCCGGTGGATAGGGAAAGATAGGAGCTGCGCAAGGCAACAAATAATTGAGTAATTAGCAACACATTTGCATTATCCAACATAAGGTTAAGTTTAATTATTAAGATAATTGGTATACAAATTGAAAAATTATTATTTATTTTGTATATTTTTTATATCCAGTCTCTGTAGTCTCCACACGCGATGTCTGCTGAAAAGCAACCCAAGCGTCGGATATAATACAGATATAAAATTATAACTAGTAAATCTTGAAATATCCCTTAAGTTTCTTTTGTTTTCAATGTTTGCTTAGAATATTCTCAAAATTTCGCTAGGACCAAATCCCCCTTACTTAATATGGAATTCTTGCTATTCATATAAAGTTGTCAAAGAGCCGAAGGTCTTAACTCTCATGTTTTCATTTTCCCTTTTCTTCCCCTTCGCTGGTGAAGGGGAGTATATGCTAAGGGTGGCTTGCTTGCCTCAGCAGTGAAATAAAAACATCGGCGAACTAGCCATATGGTAATACGACCAGCAATTATAAGTCCACAACATACCATCAACCATCTTCTCCACAGCTTTATTAAGTCCATTGTGTCCA
Source organism: Cybosia mesomella (assembly GCA_946251805.1). Lineage (NCBI taxonomy): Eukaryota > Metazoa > Arthropoda > Insecta > Lepidoptera > Erebidae > Cybosia > Cybosia mesomella. The sequence continues at coordinate 36,195,681 of OX276396.1, read as the reverse complement.
AGAAAGTGTTCTCTTGGGGACAATAGTGCGCCTCAGGCGAGTGTGACCACACTTTATCAGTCATCCGATCCGATAGGGTAACCATCTTGACTCAAATTGTGTTATAAATCGTGCATGTATCGGACACTCTCTAATTACCCGTTTGGTAAGTTTTATTGGTGGCCGGCAGTTTCGGGTTATCGCGATTTAAGTTTAAATGGTCCGCCATATTGTAGTTTCGGTGTTGCGTAAGAATTATCGTTTTGGGTTGTGTGGTACGTTGTTATTATAGACCGGCGGGTTTGTTTGAATTATGCCTGTTCATACTTGCTCTAATATACTCTTAGAGATAGACTTATAAACAAAAAGATTTATTGCATAAAACTGTATTGAAATCAATAGTTACATAGTCATTTCAGTCATTGTTAATTTACTCTTGGAAGCGCAGCGGAGGCTGGATGGCGTAAATTGTATTGTGTCGCTCATTTAATTTGGTGTTGACATGCTGCATTCTGTGTTTTGTTTTGCAAACTGGAAATTGATTTAAAAGGGTCATCCTAAATGTGATTTATAAATTGAATGTATAATTATAATTGTAAATTGTCTGAATAAAAATGATTTAATTTAAATATCTCTACTTTATGCACTATATACCTATGTATATTGATTTTTACACATCACATAACACACAATACTCTCACATTTACACACATAACAACACACAAATACATACATGGGTTCCAGTTGAAAACCAGCGCCAAGGTCCGTCCGCCTGGCATATGCTGAACTGGACACCCCTTTGATGCATACGCGAGGCATATAATAAATTAATAAACCGTGTACTAGGTTAAGTGGAATGTTTATTCTGCCTTACATGCAACAAATAAACGTTTCTTTCACTCTTTCTTTCACATGAAAAACTTGGAGTAAAATATCACAATAGAGTTCTAAAATTGTGCTTTAATTTGGTAGACACATAATAATAAATTATTTCACAAGAAAGCCATCTTAATCGTACAAAACTAACTTAAATGCATGTTGTCTTATCTTTCCTTACTCCGTGGTATTATACTTTGTACTTTCGGTGCCATTGGCAATGGCTAGTCGCGTGAAATAAAGCGTTTTAATAAGTACACAACAAATGATCACAGGTGACTTCTTGCAAAATAAGCTGTTTATTTAGTTAGTATATCACCGAAGACATGAAGAAGTGACTCTTTGACTTGGTACTCGAATTAGATCACTTTTTTTTTATATTTAGGACACGTCAATTTGACTTCACCTCGCCTGATGGTAAGCTGAAGGTAAAGTCAACACATACCATGTTAACAATGGTGGCACTCAGCTTGACGGCCTCATCATAAGAGGATTGTCGTCGCAGCACCGCGTGACACCCACCGGTCCCACTAGTGCTGCGACCACAATTCCACTGCCCGGCTATGTACTTGCTGACCCCTGAACGCAATCAAACCGAAATTGGATTACTATGGAGGGTTTTTCGCAATCGTGCACGGTGGTACCTACCCGGCCGAATTTTGTGCCAAATTTGTGTCATCAAATTTCTACAACCACTAATTCTCACACTCTACTGGATCCTGGGCTCTACCAACCCAACATCAACCCACTGAATATCAAATGTAGATGTAAATTATTATGTTTTCTAATTTTGCATCATTTCAAATAACTACTTTCACGTCAGAAACAACCTAGTACTTATCACTCATTATTCAAATATTAGGGAGAGTCCATTCAAGCACAACAGAGTGGGTCCAAACCAAGTAAATTTATGTAAATCGACGTATTTGCAAAATGAAGTCTCTTAACTCGACGATAAAAGCTTTTAATAATAACAAAAAAAAAAGTAAGTAAGTAGTATTTGTGAGTATTTTCGTTGTCGGTGGAATACTGAGGTATTTTCCTCATAATTTAATCAAGTCATGGACTGTGTAGTGTATTTTTCTGAGTCATTTACTTTTAATTTTAAACAGCCGAAGGCCCGTGCGAATGAGCGCTTTTCAAATTCATTTTGTTATACTTAGTAAAAATTTCAGTGAAATTCAAATTTTGAAACGACATTTAGCCAGACATTTGTCTCATAAGTTTATAAGTATCTTTGCAGGCGATCGCGAGATCCCTAGTTCGATTTTCGAATTGTGCTCGATATACGACAAAAAGTTCGCCTTCAATAACAATATACTAAAATATGGTCAGGCCGCATGGTGTAAAGTTTGCAAACTCTGTGCTACTAAGAATTCCCTAACAGAAACATTCGACGACACTTTGTTGGAACCGGGAATCAAATCTGATCTAACAAATCGATCGTAATGACAGCTCATTACGTCCTATGACGTCCATTCATTAGCCACCTTTCAGCTTCATGTATTTGGTGTACTCAAGTCATTAATGTGTTTGTCAAAAATAAGTATCACGATGACTAAAGTGGAGTATTCATTGTAATGGACCCACAACCAAACGCACACAGACAAACTTACATTAGGATAACAATAAGATAATCGCATCCATATCTTAACTATCCAATATTCGTGTAACTGTGTCCCCAAGTCCCTCGCCGTTAATATGATAATATATCAGGGCATAAAGCATCATTAGACGTACCCCGACCCCCTGTTACACCTTACCAACTCCGAGATAGTTGTAAATTGTTTGTGACTATGAGGTGTAAGATTTATGTTAGTTTCAGTTCAAGGCTTCAAGTATTTCGTTGAGATATCTAGTTCACAGTATAAGGAGATATTCGTAGCTATAACTATACCAATGTTTTACTCTAAGGACATAAACATTAGTACTTAATCAACAGTTTTCACTTTCAACTATGTAATTAGATAGAAAAATACTGTGGCGCATATTGGGAGGCCTATATCCAGCAGTGGACTAAAGTACCACCTAATAATATAGGCTTTAGATGGAGAAGTCGGAGTGCCCTGTAACAATTTAGTTCATAGTGACACAACCCTGATTTGTTAGATCTGTACTTATTTCTACTGACGCATTCTGGGTAACAGAAATGGTTAGGACTCATCAATAGGAATGGTTCTTTTTGTTTCGTATCTCTACTTCAGCCTATTTTGTGGTTAGAGCAGAAGGCACAGTAGGGAAACTGAATGGAGCTCGTCGGCCCTGAATTTTTTTGGAGCATTGGATACGTTCATTCCGACGAAACCGTGATCTTGACCTGTTACAAACAGTGGTATTCGGACTGTGACGAGCCGTAATTCTATTGACAGGTTTAGATATGATGATGATCGTGTCTATCGTGCGCTTCTCAAGAGAAGACAGTGCTTGTTCTTCTGCAAAAAGGCCAGTGAAAGAGACAGATCACAGCCAATGCAGCTGTTATTATTGTACCCTAGAGTGGAGACCACGAATCGGTAAACGGAAGGTAGGACGTCCCCCAGCAAAATGGACGGACGACCTGAAAAAGGTAACTGGGATAGACTGGGTGCGCAAGGAGGAGGATCGGGCGCTATGGCGTAATTTGGGAGAGGCCTATGTCCAACAGTGGACTGCAATAGGCTAATTGATTGATTGATTGATTGTTATATTATATTATATCATTGGTTCATTGTTTATAAGGGGGCCATCTCGAAACCGGAGATGGCCCAGGGTCAGTCGGGGTGCGAGGGATATGCTCTATGGGCAACCTTACACCCCGGCGTCTGCAGACCCGAGACGGCGTGCGGTTTTAGTCGGTTCAAGCCCGACATAACCACCCCCGCTGGCCTGCGGGGGGGTATCCGAAGGGATTACCGCACGAAAAAAAAAATAAAGGTACTACGATAATATTAATTGCTAACTTCAGAGCAAACTACTTACAGTATATATAGTTATATTAACGCCAATCAAATAATTATCAGAAGCAGTATACTATCATAGTAAATTGTAAGATAAGTAATCCGGTCTTTGATCACTTTCACTAAGCAAACACAATTACGTAACACGAATAGGTGACCATTGGTGTACGTAATGAATTTGACATACTTATCGAGTAATTTTACAGTTTACGCAAGCAGTTTCCGTGGTGTAGCGGTTATCACATCTGCCTAACACGCAGAAGGCCCCCGGTTCGATCCCGGGCGGAAACATTATTTTTAGTTAGCCACTATACATAATATCGTGATTGATTTTGTATTTGTATCATTTGGTGTTGAGGTGTTACGGGCTCACAATCTCATTCGGGTAGGCGAAGTGAATGATCGACGCTTTTTATGACCCGACTGGTTTTTTTTTTACTTGGAGAATAAATATCAGAAATGTTGGCAGTCTTCTGGGAGATCCACTACAAGATACTTGCGATGCAGAGGAATTCAATGATGCATCCTATATTTTGTGATATTTGTATTTCTTTTTCTTTTCTAAATTATTATTATTAGCTTAAATAGTAGTTTAATGATTACATGTAGTAGAAATCTTTGATCAGTAATTATTTGTTAATTTAACTTATTTATTAATTTGACTCTAATGCCAAGCAGTTTCCGTGGTGTAGCGGTTATCACATCTGCCTAACACGCAGAAGGCCCCCGGTTCGATCCCGGGCGGAAACATTGTTTTTAGTTATTTAATAAATTAGGTAATTGTAGAGAAAGTGAATATTTGATAATAATTATACATATTGCTGTTTATTTTTTATATTTTTGATATTGTGCACAGGCCAAGACGGAGGCGTGTCGTGTGTGTCCTAACACACGCCTGCCAACTCACCGACGCGGGATATATCCCGACCCAACCAGGCGTGGCCGCAGTGGCGGCCAAAGTCCGCCGGTAACCCTGGGGTTATCCTTTCGAGGGCTTACCCGGGGTGTCCGGCGAGGACTTACCCGGGGTGCCCGGCAATGGACACTTGGGGAGCACACCGTGTGGTTTTAGTCGGGCCGATTCGAGCACGCACACCCCATCGTTGGCACCGATGGGGTGAAGCCCGTGGGGGACTCGACACGTAAAAAAAAATGTGCACTTCGCTGTCGCTCCAGTAGAAGTCGAGATAAGCCAAATGAAGAGAGCAGACCGCGGGCTCCAAGTTAAAGCCTTGGATGCAACCTTTTGGGACTAAAGCTGTGATGACAATGATTTTTTTTTTTATACCGCTCAGCTGGAGTGCGTGTGCGCAGACAAGCACACGACCCACATATGGCCGACTTGGAAGTCGGATAGCATGGCTGAACCGTTTCATATTCTGTCGGTTATATTAGACCCTATCCATATATTATGTAATGACACGCGAAATTTTGAACCATAGTATTAATACCCCACTATGTGAACCATAGTTTATTTTATTTTAATATTTCATATTGTATGTGACAATGTTGATGAAATTATGGCGATATCGCAGATAAAAAGCAGAAGAGTCGCCTTCGATAATGCGGCCACAGATAAACAACGGGTGACAGGCGGCTCCACCTGTCACCTCCAGGGCTGTGCTCAAGGAGAACGGAGGTCGTTGAGCTCCAACCGTGAGCAAGACACCCACTCTGGGCCCACCACGGCACCCGGCACCGGACACTTCGCCAGCGTGTGCAGTCTTGAGTCCTCGCTTGCATCACAGTGATGGCATTCAGACGTTGACTCTTTCCTGATTCGATACAGGTGGTCCCAGAAGCACGCCTTCCCAGAGATCACCTGCCTCAGCCGGTATGAGAGGCTCCCGTGTCGCCCCTCTAGCCAGTCCTCCACGATGGTCCGAGCCTCACCTCGGACCATCGTGGGGGACTGGCTAGAGGAGATTGCCTTGGATGCAATCAGGATACAATGCTGTGATGATGGAGATGACAAACCACTTAATCAAGAATAAAAAAAAAAAAATTCTTAAAAATGTATAGATTAGGTTTATATCTATAGTCTGGATTATAGAACCTCTGCGGGAGAGTTACAATAACACAATCCAAATTGAATATAATTGTGGGCACGTCGGGTGTGAAGCGGGTCATGTTTCAGGTGGAGTTTCAAGTAATATATCAAAGTTTGTGAGTTCACCAAGTGAGAGGTGCGAGGCTATGAGTTATGCCGACCGCAGGGCTGAGGGCCGTGGTGCAAGTGATGAGAGAAAGTCGTTTGACGATATTTACCAAAAATTTACAACGTGAGTGGATTTTTTTTGACATTAACCTGACACTACCCAAAAATAATTTAACTTGCTTGCTTAATTTGATTAAGAAGTAATCAATTATGACTATTATTTAAATTAGTTTTCCTATTGTATTTAGTGTCATAGCTATCATTAAAATTGAAAGTAGTTGAAAGGAACTCAACTAGGTACCTAATTATTGGGGTGTGTGTTGGGTAACCTCCTCGAGTGTCGCTCCGATTCCGATCCCGCTGCAGTCCGGGGGGAACGGAATCGGAGCGGCCGGTACACCCTGGGCGGCGGTCAATGGCTTCCCCTTCACCCCTTCATATGGTTGGCATTGATCGTCGGCCAATACCCAACGTGGCGGGAACACATCGCTCTCCGTACTCCTCTGCTTTCAGAGGAGACAGGATGAGCGATGCTGTTAGTGGTGAGATGGCCCAGGGTCAGCCGGGGTGCGAGGGATATGCTCTATGGGTAACCTTACACCCCGGCGTCTGAAGACCCGAGACGGCGTGCGGTTTTAGTCGGTGCAAGCCCGACATAACCGCCCCCGCTGGCCGGCGGGGGGGTATCCGAAGGGATTTCCGCACGATAAAAAAAAAAAAAAAAAAAAAAGGTACCTAATTATTTAAATAACCAACATATCAGTAGTATAATAATAAAGCTTTTTATTTGCGATAGGTTTTACATTTCATGCTACACGTCATAACCGTTTCAACTCGGATCCCTTTCGGGTAAAAGCCTCCTCCATTTTTCTCCATTCATCTCTGTCCTTTCCTATATCCATCCATTTGTTTCCCACAATGTCCGCAATATCATCAGACCATCGTTTCATTGGTCTCCCGACATGCCTTTTTCCTAGAGGTCCTCTCCATTTTGTCGCTTGCAGGGTCCATATAATCAAATATCAATAATAATTTAAACGTCATTCTTTTGGACGTGCTAGGACTACACATTCAAATATTTATATCAGTTACTATATCGTAAATCTATATAAAAAAAAATTATAAACTAATATGTAAATATTTACCGTATGCCTACCTAATTTCCCTACATTGCTATATCAATAGGAAAATGTAACACCCTGATGTGTGCATATCCGATGTCAGGTTATGACGTAGGTAAATCGAAATACTTATTAATATGTTTATCACGCTGTCAGTATTCAATGACGTCATTTATTTATACGGACGTCATAAACCACAGAACAAAAAAAAACCGTAATAAAAAAAACGATTATTATTTTTTAATTTACGCAACGATATCTGAATACGTTCTGAATATATATTTTAGGATTCAAATAACTATTATTTCGGGATTCGAGAGCAATCGAAATAGCATTACTAAAATACTAGGATAGGCAAGTATAGAGTCAAGTGCAATATTTTGTTTAAATTTTAATATTCATTCGTTTGGTTATTCTTAGAGTGGTATGAGACAACAGATGACAGAATGAGCTCCTAGCTTCGAGTGTAGCTCAGACGCATTAACGTTTGGCTAGCATCCACGCACGGTTCGATACACACAATTCTTCACAATGTCTGCGATATCACTTTCGAGTATTCTCACCTTATCTTATACAGCCTATTTTGTAATTCTACCTACCTACCACACTATTACCTACTAAATTACCCTTTAACAGCATTTTTACTTATTTTGGGCTAGGTGACTGTTTTGTTTTTATTACTGCGCTCGCTCGGTTCACGGTTCGCCATGTTGTGACAAATTAAGTTATTGCTAGTACACGTTTACTAATTGAAATAACCTAACAGGCCTTCTGCTTTCAAAAGGGTTTAAAGAATAGTAAGTAGTAAAATGTAAGACTTAGTATTACAAAGGGATGCAGTAAGGTAAACTTTGTTTGCTACGGTATCTTTTTATTTTCTGTAAAAAGTTTTCAAAGCGTTGCCTTTTGAGTCTTTGACAATATACATATTTAACAGTCATAGAATTTATCCTAAAATCGCTGTCGCTTCTTCTTTGACTCGTCCGTGTTAAACTAAAACGCACATATATCGCCGCGACCTGTCCCGTATAATTGAGTTACCGCGCTAAGAAACTGAAACGGCTCGCGGGACGATCCTTGTCACTTAACTTTAGTTGTGTTTGTATTGTATTATTAAAATTTTAAATAACATTCATGACTACTTTAATCTATAAATACTGGTCATCGCTTTTAGTTCTAAACAATAATGCAAGGTATTATTTGTACAATAATAGTTTATAGTAGTTCTAAAGATAAAATCTCACGATGATCGATTGTCTCGTGGCTTATTTTGGCACTGATCATCAAGCTGTGATCAAATTGGTATTTTTCGATTACTACTTAACTAAACAAACAAAATTATTATTCTAATAATGAAATAAATAAACTATGATGTTCTAATTGAAATAAAACTATTTTTAACGGATTCTATCGCGATTTATTTGAAGTTATTTTATAATTTACTTTGAACCCAAAGTGTCCCCGTGACCATGGCTGCTGAAAAGCAACCGAAACGTCGGGTTCAATATAAATTAAAAATACCATCAAGCAAATCGCGATAGAATCCGTTAAAAAATAGTTTTATTTCAATGTGTGACATTCGCGTAAACTTCCGACAATGATGTTCTCATCAACGCATTACAGTTTAGAATAAGTAAGAAATCAATAAAATTTTAAAGCAACTTGTATGAAAACTTTTCCTAACAATCTCATTTAGTCAATGTTCATATTGATGTTTTTTTTATATATTTGTTCCGTCAATTGACTACACCCCGCTGGATGGTGAGAAGCTAGGGTGAAGTCCAGAAGATATGGGCCACCATCCCAGATGCTGACGATCCTAAAATGGTAGCCGCTCCTTGACGGCCTCAGAAGATGCTTTTTGACGCCCCGTTTGAAGAACCCGGGATTGTAAGAAGAAGGAAACACGTGCGCGTGCGTGCGATGTTGACTTTTTCCAATTTAAATCTGTAATTAGGGAGTCACTCGATAGGCATTTGTTTATTTATATTTTATAATCAAATACCCAAACACCTAGTAATGTAATAAATAACTTTGCCATGTTTCGTATCTATTTAGAGCTCTCTTGACGGCCACTGTGGCCTAGCGGTAGTGCATTCGATTGCTACGACAGGAGGCGCGGGTTTGATTCCTGCTTGGTGCAAATATTTGTATGCATGAATATTTCTGTCTGGGTGTTTCTATGTATAATATGTATTTACAAAAAAAAAAGTATATAAATTGGTTTATCCGCATTCTGGAAACGAAAAAAAAAATCGTGTTATCAAGCTAGTCAAACTATGCTTATTTTGGGTCTAGAAAGCGCTTTGTAGAATGTCTTAGAATATGTCTTAGAATATAATATATACTTTCACTTACCTCCTTATAATATGTCACTGTGGGAAGTATTAGAAGTATATTGTATCAATAACTAGCGGACGCCAGCAGCTTCGTCCGCATGATATTATTTATGCATGTATTATACATATAAACCGTCTTCTTGAATCACTCTATCTAATAAAAAAACGCAACATAATCCATTGCTTAGTTTTAAAGAACTAAGCACATATATGGACAGACAGACGGTAAAAGCGACTTTGTTTTATACTATGTAGTGAGTCTGACCGTAAACTGCTTTATCATCTTGTCAACCTAATATTTATCAAATATGTTATCACATAAAAACAACAAAAAATTTCTTCATGAAAAATCTATGGGCATTTTCCCCTAATCCCCCGCCGTGCAACGGAAACTGACACACATACAGACAAACGACACGCGATAGTTATCAATACGGATTATCTGTACACCCTGTGTAGCGCACCTAGAACAGGGCTGTCAAAATGTGGTTCAAAAGTTCTTTAATTAGTAAAAGGTCTTAAGTCTTTAATTTCGAATATCTGGAAGTGCAAAATAATTGATAAGAATTTATATTTATAGATACAGGTCTATATTATATATTAGATGTGTTTCAAAATGTTATCTTGTATTATTCAATAATTAATATAGTGAACCAAACACTGAAATTTAAAGCCAAATACATTTAATGCCTAAGACTAACTTCCATCACAAGGATAATAAAGTAAAAATATAACCATTTCAACCTAATACTTATATGTGGCAACCCTAACCAAGCTACAGGGGGCGCAAAAAACACGACAGAACGTGACGCGGCATATTGATGGCCAATGTTTTCCTCGGACAGTTTACTCTATAGGTGACACCAATAGATATAAAAACAAAATAATATTTGCCCAATACACGCATCATGTTTGAGAGAGCTCTTAAAGTCTTTTCACGTGCTTATTTTTTTCCGATTTTCAGATACGAATGTACCTTTTTTTTTTTCGTTCGGAAATCCCTCCGGATACCCCTCCGCCGGCTATGTCGGGCTTGAACCGACTAAAACCGCACGCCATCTCGGGTCTACAGACGCCGGGGTGTAAGGTTGCCCATAGAGCATATCCCTCGCACCTCGACTGACCCTGGGCCATCTCCGGTTTCGAGATGGCCCCCTCGAGTTTGGGAACCACGGTGTCCCCGTCTTGCCCCGGTTTGGTGGAGGGGCGCTAGTCGCCCCAACGTCCCGACCTGCTTCTGCTGGGGTGACAGGCGGCCTCACCTGCCACCCCCAGGCCTGCGCTCATGGAGGACGGAGGTCGTTAAGCGACCTCCGGCGCCTGAGTCGCCTGCGACGCGCGGCGAGCAAGTTGCGGGCTCGGCGGGCCGGGAGAGTTCTAAATCTTTCCCGGGCGCGCTCCGCTATCTCCTTCGCGAGCATTACATGCTCGCAGAAGGAGGTGGCGGCGGCCCACGCGCTCGCGCTCCGCACCATTGCCGCAATCATGCTGCCGAGCGAGAGGACTCCCACCCCGATGGCTGCCACGAGGTCACGCCTCGGCGCCTCCCACGCCGGGCAGTCCGCCAGCGTGTGCAGCCCTGAGTCCTCGCTCGCGTCGCAGTGATGACACTCAGGCGTTGGCTCCTTCCTGATCCGATGCAAGTGGTCCCCGAAGCACCCCTTCCCAGAGATCACCTGCGTCAGTCGGTACGAGAGGCTTCCGTGTCGCCTCTCTAGCCAATCCCCCATGATGGGCCTTACCGCCGCTATTGCGGCGTGCCCTGCGCTTGGTCGCCCAACTCAATCAGCATCCGCACAGTTCTGGTCCTCAGGGCCTCCGCCCATATTGGGCACCCATACAGTGCCATGGACCGCACAATCCCCGCGTATAGTCTCCCTCCTGCAGGAGTCATCGGGCCCCCTCATGTTGGGCAACAGCCGAGCCAGAGCGAGAGTTGTGCCCTTCAATTTGGGGGCCAGACTTCGGATGTGCTCTCCGAAGTCCCATATATACTATTGTACCTATTAATCTAAAATACTGCTACAATATAAAATTATGACCAATTATTCATTAGTATTTCCACGCAGTATCGTGTATGTAGAGTGTGTTTTTCGACATTAGTAATCCCAAAAAAGTAAAGCTTATGACATAACAGAAACATATTTAGATATTCATGTAAACCTAAGTCACTTGTCTCAAAACCCACAGGTTGATTCATTTCAGTTTTAACTCGGATTTCTACAAGATTTTAGATTTATTTATTAGATTTTTAGATGCCTTCATCAGCATCATCATCAACCTACTCTAGTCCACTGCTGGAAATCGGTCTCCCCAGGCGCCATAGCGCCCTGTCTTCAGCTTGCCGCATACAGCATCTCTTTCGCAGATCGTCATCCCACCTGGCCGGAGGGCGTCCTACACTACGTTTGCCGAGTCGCGGTCTCCACTCAAGAACACGTTTACCCCAGCGGTTGACGGTTCCTCGCGAGATATGGCCGGCCCACTGCCACTTCAGCTTGCTAATTCTTTGAGCTATGTCGATAACCTTGGTTAGTTTCTAGAAGATATCTGTAATTATTTACACCACCAACGAGGGTATATCATGTCTTTATATTTACGTCATATTGATCTAGACATTCATAATCATAACTGAACTTTCTGTTACGAGTATGTATAACAAAAACACTAAAATCGAAGTTGGCCATTTACGACTTTCCTTAATCGTCTCATTTACGACACTGCTGGCACCCTTACTCACTGGTGCAATGATAGCATCAAAAGGTGGAGGTAACGACCCAATACTACTGATTGATTTACTTTTACGGATATTATCGTTTATGACAACTCTCCAAGTGATGTTTGACTGAGGGAAAGTCTAAAATATTATTGTCACGTTTACTAGTTGTGATATTATATTGATAAAGTTTTTGTTATGGAACGTTTTGGTCTTTAATTTTAGTTTCTTTGTCTACGTCTAGTTCAGACTTGGAAACTAAGGAGCGAATATTCATTAAAACTCGACTGTATCGATGAAAACCTCAAGGCCATGAAAAAGTTCACCAACTGAAGAAGGAAGGCCAAGGACCGTCGGGAATGGAAAGCCATTGTTGAAGAGGCCAAGACCCACAAAGGGTTGTAGCGCCGGAGAAAGTAAAGTAAAGTAAGTATTCATTAAAATAAAATCATTAATCACAGGCGTTTAGCATTTTTTGTTCATGAAAATAAGATTTAATACGGTAAAGTTTTTAAATAATGATTAAGAAAAAATAATTATTAACATTAAAAAATATAACATCTACAAGAATGTTTTTGGTTCACTTGACTGGACATTTGTTAATGGTTGCAAAATGACAATAGCATTTTAACACTTAGGTTTCAAAATGGGTGGGGGTGCGATTGGTTGGATCACCTCCAAGTTTGGTGCACCCTGGGCAACGTGGGCGATGACGCAACATTGATTGCTCCTCTGGAGTAGCTGGCGTCAACGTCAACGGCCAAGAGTCAGACCAACCGGCCCTTTTCAGGGTCAGCTGACCCCATTGCACGAGGGGGTCGGGGTATGGTGGGCCTGCAAGGCCCGCGGGGGGGGTGGTCGCTCCAGGTACCTCTCTGCTGTTATCAGAGGGGACACTGCGAATGGCCCAGGGTCAGTCGGAGTGCGAGGGATATGCTCTATGGGTAACCTTACACCCCGGCGTCTGTAGACCCGAGACGGCGTGCGGTTTTAGTCGGTTCAAGCCCGAAATAACCGCCCCCGCTGGCCGGCGGGGGGGGGGGGGGTATCCGAAGGGATTTCCGCATGAAAATAAAAAAAAAGAGTATCCGAAGGGATTTCCGCACAAAAAAAAAGGTTTCAAAATGGGTGAAGTGGAATAGAAAAAGTAGGAAAACGGATCTCAGGAAACCGGATCATCACCAAGATGATGATGAAAGTTTCAAAACGGGTTTTAGCTGAGTCTGAAATGGTCAACAACAATAATTTTAATAAAATATCTATCTATCAATACTATTATAAAACTGTAAATTAGTTGTGTCTGTACATTTAATATTTAAAAAAAACTTAGCTCATGTTAAATTAACGATTTTGAAAAAAAAAAAACATTCTAATTCTTTTCTGTTTATCTGTTTGTGCGTTTATCTGTATGTTCGCTATGGACGCAAAAACTACTGAACGGATTTTGATACGATTTTTTCTTTTGGAAAGGTCATAACTCATACTTAAAATCTGTCGTATGTTTGATTGCAAGATGTTGGATTACATTTCCGGTATCTATGATGTCCATAATCTTAATCATAATCTTAATTGAATCATGAACCTTATTGAAAGTAGTTATCACAGATCATAAATACTTTTAAGTTTAAGTTTAGTAAATGGTATTCGAGTATCAGTAGTTTGAACTTATTTTCTCTTCTCCAAAATTAGTGAGCTGCCTATAAATATCTCGATCAGCGAGTCCACTTTCAGCACATGGCTGAAGTATCAATTTGTCAGAGTGACTCATATCAATAAAGAAAACTTTTTATTCACCATATTCTCCCCTCGCCCCAATATGATTACGTTAATGACCGCCATTTTACTAGCTAATTAATCATTTATCTCTTTGTGCCGACTTTGAATATAATTGGATTGGTTTCAGATTATTAGGATGTTAAAATTATCTTACGGTGTTAACGGTATTCAAATATTATTCATGATACGTGTAATAAGCACAAAACTGCTACGAGTTTAATTATAAATAAATATATATTCTACGACATTCTACACAGCGCTTTCTAGACCCAAAGTAAGCATAGTTTAACTAGATTGTGTTATGGGTTCCAGAATGCGGATAAGCATACTTATATACTTTTATTTTTTTGTAAATACATACATATTATACATAGAAACACCCAAACTAATGCAAATAGACATATTCATGCATACAAATATTTGCACTGAGCGGGAATCGAACCCGCGCCCCCTGGTGTAGCAGTCGAATGCACTACCGCTCCGCCACAGAGGCCGTCATTTCATTCTAGATGTTATCTTTGATTTGATCTTTGATTGTAAAAAATATTTTTGGTAATAAAATATTTATTATGAATATTATATTATAATAGGTAGCAGACTCTATAGGATGATTCGAAGTTATGACTTAATTGAACTGCGTCCCATCAGGTACTGTGTACTTTTCTGCCACCTAAGTGGAATAAAAAAAAAGAGAAGTAATTTTGTAAACCGAATAAAAACCTATAGATAATCTAGTTCTGGTTAGTAGTCAATAATACCACTAGGTCTGCAAGGCGAATCGCTGCTTGCAATGTTGAGCTGAGTGAGATGATTTGAATTATTAAGAGCGTGTCCAATAGATTTGACCGCTATTGCGGAATCAGATTTTGAAAATTTTGAACAGTGATCGATCCTCCGTGGCAAGTCCGATTTTAAAATTCTTTTTGAAAGTCACAACTCTGGACATGCTTTCTGAGCGTGTAAAGTTTGGTCACAGTGTCTCGAGCGGTTATTATGTAATTCCATCTGGAATTTTTTTAACGGTGATCATTCCTCTGTGGTAGCATTAATTTTTTCAAAATATATCCATAAACCTTCCTCTGATTGACCTCTTTAATCATGCCAAATTTGGTTCTGATTGGATTAGTAGTTTAGGAGGAGACCTGTGACAAAGAAAATCCTGAAGTCTAGTATGAGGAGCTTTCGCTCGACTTCGTCTCACTCAGCTCAATAAACCTTTAAATAATAATGTTCTTGTTTTTTAATTTTTGAAATATTACGCCACATCTTCTATGATGATCAAGTAATAAAGTATCTTGTCAATAAAAATCCCCAGTCGCCCCGGGCACACACCTCTGACTTTTCGTAGTTATGTGTGCATTAATAAATGTTAATCATCGCTCGCTTAACAATGTGCCCGGTAGATGGCAATAGGCTCGCCCCCTATTACATTGGGACCTTAACATAACTGGCGAATCGTGGGTGTGTATTACACCTCTGCCTACCCCTTCGGGGATACAGGCGTGGAGTTATGTTAATGTATGTTAATATGTTACATACATACAGTATTTGAAACTGCCGCACATTCTAACAAGAAAATCATCTTAAACTTACAAAAAAAGGGAGCATGGCAAATCCTTCAAAGTTAACTCAATACTAGTCGTCAAAATATCAATGACTAATTTCTCACTAGCTTGATATATTTGTCAGTGTCGTTACCAAGTCATTGCGAGACACTGATTTAACTTTTGCTATACGCACGTTACATGATCGAACGACTTCCAACCACAACTAACAAAATACTCGTATGACACTATTCATTGTCGTACTGGTTGCTACTTGGACGGGAGCACGATGGCAGTTTGACCGTTGCACGTTGAGTTAACTGATTCACGGTGAACACTTTTTTTTTTTTTTTTTTATATATTTAGGACACGTCAATTCGACTTCACCTCGCCTGATGGTAAGCTGAAGGTAAAGTCTCAGGAAAGAGGGTCACCATTACATCCACGTACCATGTTAACAATGGTGGCACTCAGCTTGACGGCCTCATCAGAAGAGGATTGTCGTCGCAGCACCGTGTGACACACGCCGTTCCCACTAGTGCTGCGACCACAACCCCCCTGCCCGGCTATGCAGTTGCTGACCCCTGAACGCAATCAAACCGAAATTGGATTACTATGGAGGGTTTTTCAAAATCGTGCACGGTGATACCTACCCGGCCGAATTTTGTGACAAATTTGTGTCATCAAATTTCTACCACCAGATAAGTGTGGTGTGCACACTACCACACTTAAGTGATATGATAATAAATACCGAAGTGAACGATTGATATTGTTCGAATGATGTATTTAAATAAGGACTTTGAATTTATTTTTAAGAGCGGCCAATCCGTTGCAATTCACATACAATCGCTCGTACGTGATTACGGTCATTATTCCGAACCTGACCCGAAAACCTGACCCGGTCGCGGGTTAGGTTAGAAACTTGAAAAAAAAATGTAATATTTGTTCCGAACGTAACTCTCTCCCTAACCTGACCGACGTCTCGTTCCTATCATAACCCGAATTGCGCAGATTGGTCATTCTCTCTAATCTTTCTCAAAATAAAAAGTACATATGTGTCAAATCAGTATTTAATATTTAGTATCCGACTTGGATAGGTTAGGTTAGAAGGCTATTAAGCCTTCGTGGTTATTTTTTATAATCATGCCGAAATAAGTCATTTTCTAAGCTGTTTGATTAAATAGCTAGGCAAGTAATTAAACGTATCTGCGCAATTCGGGTTATGATAGGAACGAGACGTCGGGTCAGGTTAGGAAGAGGGTTACGTTCGGAATAAATATTACATTTTTATTCAAGTTCCTAACCTAACCCGCGACCGGGTCAGGTTTTCGGGTCAGGTTCGGAATAATCGGATTATGACGTTATAACACAATCTATCTTTGATTTTTTTGAAGTAATGCGCACTGTATTTAGGTTTCTATAGATCAAATCAAAATTTGTAGGCACAAAATCATATATATTTAAAACCTTATAAGTAAAAACAACATGTTTATTGGAAACATTTCACATGTAATAGAGTTTCATAAACTTGTAAGAATCAAAAAATTTTTATAAAAGAAATTGGTGGTTTTGAATAAATCAAAACCACCTATTTCTTTTATAAAAATTTTTGACGATAGACTGACCGCGCAGGGCCTTCTTGAAAGATAGGCATCGAATACTATTTACCGTTGAATTTTGTACAATTTTGAACTTTTTTCTTTAGGTTATTTAGTACCTAATTGCCTGCCGTTAGAAGCCACTATACAACACTACTGTCATTTACTGTGATGAATAAAAATATGTAAGCCGAGTCCATCTCAAATTGTAGATGCAACCATGGTTCCTTCCACTCCACCACTGGCCTGGCGGAGCTGGGACTGCACGGCCTCAATTTCTCGAGGTTCGGGGTTCCGTCCCTGCTCCCGCGCCTTCTTTCGCCACTGGTACAGTTGCGAAAGGGCTCTCGCCTCCAGGTTCCATGGCGGAGTGCCGACAATAGGCTCGCTGCCTAACTAAACATAACAGGCGAATCGTGGGTCCTTTGCTTGCCCCTTCGGGGTTGCAG
The DNA here is from genome assembly GCA_946251805.1 of Cybosia mesomella. NCBI lineage: Eukaryota > Metazoa > Arthropoda > Insecta > Lepidoptera > Erebidae > Cybosia > Cybosia mesomella. The sequence continues at coordinate 36,178,189 of OX276396.1, read as the reverse complement.
GCGTGGACGTATGTTAAGTTTTCATGTACCTTGGAGGTAAGTAAAGGATGTGCAGTACTACCTACACCTAAATTCAAATAATTCCTACTTATGGTTAAAGCCGATCTCAAACAATATGTTAGCCCAATCAGAGTAATTACACACTCCAGTAGATATCAATGTAAATAGCCCACAAACGAGCCACATTAGCTCAACACATAGCTCACGTAAGCCCACGTCCGATCAATCGCGGCCTCTTCCTGCCCGTTGTCGCCCTAATGACTAATTACGCTTGTACTATCCCTCCTTTACACTATACCAACAGTATTACTGGACTCATCAAACGTGCAGATCAAAATCAACCTTATAACAATGAAGTTGAATGTAGACTTGGAAAGCAGTGGAAATATGAAGACGTTTCCTATTCACGGTACGCTCATTAGGTACTTAGTGCTATTGTGGTTTATGGATATTCAAATTTAGACGGTCTCTGCTAGGAATAAGGTGGGTTTTTGTTTGCGGGCTATGGGAGAGTTAGGTCTTCAGTGAAATCTAGGGTGGTTCTACCCGAGGAAAGATATCGGCACGTAATGAGTTGAGTGGCATTCAAAATATCGTTATCTTTGTTCGCCGCAGGTCTGCTCTAGATTATTTATGGTCTATGCTGTAGGAAGTTGTTATAAAGTTTCGTTGTATTTTTTATCAAAAAGGTTTGTATTTCTTAAGAATATTTTATTTAAGTATTCTTTTCATATTATACTGACGCCTGTAACCCATAAGTGGGTAAGCAGAGATGTAATAGCACCAACATATTTTTAGCCTCATGTCATAGACGGTGAGCCTGTTGCCTTTGCCTATTCGGATAACAGAAAAATCGAAATAAAATGATACTGACCTGGAAATGAAACTCAAGACCCCTGCAGGCCGTAACTTTAACCTATCTATAGGTATACAATTAAGTTTGAAGGAGTTAGCTGGTCAATATGTCTGGCATTTCAAAGTATTTAAGAAAATTTTCAAGTTAATTCTTAACTTTGGTTATATTTAAGTCAATTTGCCTCATCGACATCTTCGTTCGAGCACCAATAGAAGTTGCAGCTAAAGTTTGGAGCCCAATGGTCCACTCTGTGCCAGTACACTGGGCAAACAAAATCTAACAGATGAGATGCCTTCGACACTACCACAGAACTAATAATAATATATATTATTAGTTCTATAGACACGACAGTAAAAGAAGATTATTATTTATTATTTGGCACTATTCTATAACGTTCTTTTCAACCCCACTACTCCTACGTATCTCAAAGAACGTTTTAGATTCTGAAATTTTGAAACTGTTTTTCGGTGATTATTCCTCAATGGTACATCGGACATGAACCATCTCGCTTCAAAGCACTCCTCAGCTCAATATTATTACTCATGTGAAGAATTCTTATAATCTAAATGCTTATAAAACTACACCGACACTCACTTATATTATGCACTCTTCATTCCCGTCCATCCTAAGGTTGCCTGGAAGAGATCACTTTTAGTGATAAGGCATTGTGCATTTAACTGTAAATGTATCCTCCAAATTTGTATCCTTAATGATTTTGGTGTACAATAAACAATTATCTATCTATCATTAATATAATTGCGTAGGTACATCGTCTCCCGGTTTGGTTTAAAGCCAAAGTTTGCACAGCACCACACACAAAGTCCAAAGTAACAGATAATTCGATTGTTTACAAGCATCGCGGACTATAACTCAATCGGTTTTACTCCGGCCAGTTAACGACGTTAGGCTAAGACCATATCGAGAGCTCGATACCTACGTTTATTGATGCTGGGTGATCGAGTTTGGAACTTCGAGGTTGAGTTAGCCGTGATAGATTGATGGATAAGGGTTGGTAATCATGTTGGAAAATTATTTATGTAAAGTGCCTGTGTGTACAGAGATGGCTAAATGTGATGAAGTTGGAGTTAGGTAGCTTATTGAGTCGTGTTTCCTGCTTTCATTTTGACTAGTCGAGTCACAGCCGTCTCGGGTCTCTAATGTCGGGGTGAATTGTGATGATTTGATTCTGAGATCATCAATGGATATAGTCGACTAAACCTTATATCAATACATATGCGTGTTTCTCAGCAGTCAATAGATTAACAGCCTGAGCCGCTAGTCCTCGGCCGAGGTCTAACTAATGTGCGTTAATTAGTGCGCACATTGTAATGATCGGTAATCCGCGCCGTGGTGGTATTATCCACTCCTACCTTACTCCACTGACAGTATTATTGCTACAGTCCACGACGCCTAAGCTGAGCTTTGTATTTGTGTGAGTTATTTTGTTTTTTTGTCACGCCGCCGCTACGAGTACAAAAGGTACGGCAGGTATGAGGCGGAGTTGCATTGCGCGAGAGACGCACCGCGCCTCAGGCCGGTTACCAAAAAGCAGTATAAACCGGTTTAAACCATGCAAGGGACGCGTCGCGCTCTAGGCCGACGTTACACCTACACTCACACAAATATAAAGCTCAGCTTAAACCTCGCGGACTGTACACGTGAAAGCTAGCTTAGTAGCACAAACATACTTGCATCGTATTACCATGGTATGGATACAATCTTGGTCAGACTTAAAATCTGCAGTATGTTTGACCTAAAAACGATCACAGACCTCCGCGCACCACTAACCACCTAATAACTAACAACAACTACAACCACAGATTATCTAATAGCTACTACTTTGGTGTTTGTAGAGCGTTCATATCGGACTTATAGTTTAGTACATTTATAGAGTAGTAAAAACTATTTCGGTTTATAAAACCCAAACTCCTTTCCCATCCCCTCCCAAACTCCTTTCCCATCCCCTCGCAAACTCCTTTCCCATCCCCTTTCCTTTAAAGGGTCGGTAGCGCGAGTGTGACGCCACTGGTGTTGCACACGTCCATAGGCCGCGGTAACCGCTTCCCATCAGGTGGGCCGTGTGCTTGTCTGCCACCTTAGTGGTATGAAAAAAAAAAATAGGATTATAACTTCTGTTTTAACTACTCTAGAAATATATCAAGCTACCGAGCAAGCTGATCTTACCCGCACTCTAACCAGTTCTTCACGATGTGCCGAATCAAAAGTCGAGTAGCCCGACATAACCGCCCTCGCTGGCTAGCGGGGGGATCAATCCTACGTGACCCTTCCATGGTTCGCGCGGAATGAGGGGTGTAAGGGGGGGGGGGTCAAAAGTGGAGTAAACTAACCTGATGCCTGTACCGCATGAACTTTTCACTCCCCCCCTCCTGCCATACGCCACTCTCTCGCCTTAATAGTGCCACGTAAGAATTTGCCGAATCGATGTCTTTGACTCTTTCAAGTTTCTGTGGTGTAGCGGTTATCACATCTGCCTAGCACGCAGAAGGTCTCCGGTTCGATCCCGGGCGGAAACATATCGTTCTGTTATTAATAAAGTTTACGGAACATACATTTTGTTGTTACCTAAACAAATTTTCATAGAGAGTCAGATATTAAAATTATTTCCAGAGGTGAAATTTGACCTGTCTATAAATCTGGTCATGATTCCGATCAAAGTCGGTTCTTACTTTTTCACAGATCATACCATAGAACCTATACCTGGTGTCACCAAACTGTTCACAAACACGAACATAAAGCTGGTTACACACAGGAACACTGTAAAAAATTTACAGCCGCCCATAACTTAGTCCATTACCGTAATGAATTATGTGTTGCGTCGTTAATTTAAGATATCACTCCTCATCTAAGCAATTAGAGCTAATTGAATATTGAGACGATAGCTTATAAAACTGGGGATGGCATGAAACGATCGTTGGGTGTGAAGGAGGCTTAAGATGGTTATGGCATCGTTCAGGGGTGATCAACTTTAATGCGCAATTGTGGTGATTGACTACATTGATCCGGTTACCAGGCCATGTCTCAGAATCCGAGGCTACTTCTAATGAGAAATTTCTAACAAAAATACTTAACAATTGTATCCGCCACGGGCATCGTACCTTTTTTTTTGTGCGGAAATCCCTTCGGATACCCCCCGTCAGCCAGCGGGGGCGGTTATGTCGGGCTTGAACCGACTAAAAACGCACGCCATCTCGGGTCTCCTGAAAAAAATGCGACAATCCCCTCGGATAACCCCAACAAAAATGATATGAGGTTTCTAATATAATTTTTTTCTAAACTGAATAGTTTGCGCGAGAAACACTTCTAAAGTGGTAAAATGTCCCCCCCCCCCTGTAACTTCTAAAATAAGGGACTGATAAAACTAAAAAAAATATATGATAAACATTACCATATATACCTACTTCCACTGAAAATTGGTTTGAACGAGATCTAGTTAGTAGTTTTTTTTAATACGTCACAAAACGTAAACCGCTGTTTACCTTTCATTTAATCAACTCAAATATAAAAAAATTATTTGCTGCTACGGGACCCTTCATGGGCGAGTCAGACTCGCACTTGGCCAGTTTTTTAATTTATTTACTATTAAATAAATGATAATTGGTGCATAGCCGGGCAGGGGGGTTGCGTTCGCAGCACTAGTGGGACCGGTGGGCGACACGCGGTGCTGCGACGACAATCCTCTTCTGATGAGGCCGTCAAGCTGAGTGCCACCATTGTTAACATGGTACGTGTATGTAATGGTGACCCTCTTTCCAGAGACTTTACCTTCAGCTTGCCATCAGGCGAGGTGAAGCCAAATTGAGGTGTCCTAAATATTAAAAAAAAAATACAATTTGTAACTTAAAACTGGTAAGTACTTACATGTTTTTTTCTTGCTAAAATTACATAAGGTAGATAAAGGTTATTTCGATTGTTAATATTATCTACTCATAACTCAGTAAATAAATAATACTACTTGTGAAGATATGGCGCAGGTAGAGATATCTCTAATTATCTTTAACCATAAACATCATGAAAATGATATGCAACAATGATAAGAAACAAACTATTCGTGAGTCAAAATAACAACAAAATTTAAGTGGGATTAGTCGGTTCAAGCCCGACATAACCGCCCCCGCTGGACGGCGGCGGGGTATCCGAAGGGATTTCCGCACGAAAAAAAAAAAAAAACAAGGTATTTATTTCAGGAATCTATACATATAATAAAATCGTAAAAATTTGAACACTGTGCATTGAATATTTTTTCATAAAAATAATTCTTATGTATTCTAGAAACGATACCGATGCCAAAGACGTGATTTTAGAATTTTTGTTTGTCTGTTTGTGTGCTTTTTACTATCGATGTCCGAGCATCACTTGAAAACCGCTGAACAGATTCAACTGTAATTTTGCATGGACATTCTTTTAGGGTATAGCCATAAACTGCGAAAAATGTCCTCATCACTATTATAAGACTAAGTGTGATAGGAGCATCAGGTAAAATCGACCAATTCTATTATTGATCATTTCTTAATTGTTACAAAGCAGATCGTCACGAAATTCTGCATTTCGATAGAACTGGACTGGACTGGTCTGGTCAATGTTCGTACTATAAATAATAAAATATGAAATTGTAACATTGATAGTTAATTTATAGGTAGGTAGTAAGTTTATAAGTTAATTAAGGTTATTTAAAGGTTTGATTAATAAAATTAAACATGAAACAGTTTTACCTTTCATATATTATAAAAGTATATATGACAATGAATTATAAGACAAGTGGTCTCAGGGATGAGTACGCACAGCTAAGTTTAAATAGTTTAAGGTGTAAAAAAAAGATAGGATGTGAAGAACGACCCGCGGCAGCCAGGAGTCAGCGTCCCCGACCGGCGTGTCGCGCTGGCACCAAACGCTGCGTGACTCGCTCGGTGGATCTGAAAGGAGAAGGCAAAGCTTTCAGTATGTGAAGACATACTGCTAGTGCAGGCGGGCATACCGAAGGCGTAAGAAAGGTGGCAAGCTTCCCCAGGCACGTGATGCTTATGGTCATTATTGCAGAAGTAGGCAGGTCACAGCCTTTGCAAGCAGCAGGAAGAGATGCACAGAGACATTGATAAACAAGGAAGGATTGTTCACCATGCGGTCACTAACTGCGTGGCCCGCACGGATATGTCCTTTTGACAAGCGTGAAGAGGGAAAGCATGCCTTGCGTATAAGCTACACAATTAAAACAAATAGATACTGCTCACGTAAAAAGCAGCATCCCAATTAGAAAACTTTGCCACGACTACAGAGCTGTAGTGTGGCATGATAACATTCCATATAATTCCAATACATGGATGAATGGTGGCAAGCCTCGTTCACTTAAAAAACGAGGCTATGCCTGGAGTAGCTTAGCATAGCAGTGAGAACCTGACGTGGCACCATTGGTGAAGATGACAACGAGGCCACGGGGAATATCCCTGGTGGGCCATTGGTACCACGTCACCTTCCAACACTAATGAACACTCTGTAATAAAAACGATTAGCACGCATCATGTATAAATTGTTAAATTCTCAACAACGGCTCAGTACCAGGAGCTAGCCCGTGCTTGAGTTAGATGCGACCGCAGAAAATAGGGCTGCACTCACATTTATAACCTTAGGTGACAGTAATTAAGTGGCCCCGCTGGCCAGCGGGGGTGTATCACAAAACAAAAAAAAAGGATTCGCGAAATAAGGTTACAGGTTCAACATCCACCCAGTGCACTCCTAACTTGAACCCATGCAATTTAGCTGAATTGGAGGAACAATAATAGATACTAGTGGTGTGAACTTCATTAATAAAAACTTTCAAAAACATCTGAAATGTAGAAACGTATCTATAAGTATATAAAGATGTGTTTTTAATCGTTCAAATATAGAATAACCAACAAATTCAAAGATGTCTTTCCTGAAAGAAAAGTGGCTAGCCGCACCACACGTGCCATCAAATCAATTCCCAGGTTTAGCATACAGTCCCCCTCTAAGCCCCATTTCTTATGTAGGACCATAACCTCGTATTATACGGTAAGCACCGGCGCACACTGGCTCACTGCGGCGCGGCTCACCACAGTCGCCAGAGCCGGCCAGACGTGGTTTTACGTCACGATAAAAATACTATGAAATAAATTGAAAAATTATTATTCCCAAGTTATTGCCTCGTAAGGTGAACGTTTGGTTAAGACTAGAGATTAGGGTAACTAAATGTTTTATTTGATACAATTTGTTAGTAAAGTATACAAGGATTTTTATCTAATGCTAAAGCCAGCCGCTGCCTGTTCTGCGCTGTCGTAAAATTCGTATGTATTTTTCGCACGATTCTATGCAAATTATCTACACGAATAACGCTTCATATCAAGAAACAGGTACATGCACGAAGCAGCGGATAGCGTAAGGCTTCTGGTGAAGTGGAATACAAGGGTCATACCATCTCTTCCTGTAAGTGGCATAACACTAAGATTTTTGACCGTAACTAACGGAGAGGTGGATATATTGGAATCGAAAGGAATAAAACCACGCGGTGGTCCTTCACTTCTACCTACGTTGCCGGGGGAGGGGGGGGGGGGTTAGGAGTGTGTTCTAGTAAGAGAATCCCTACGCCCTCGACCGGCCTTGAACGCCAGCCTAGCTGATCTCTTCGCCATCAGACTCGCGCCTGTGCAGTTGCATAGCGGATTTCAAACCCTTACGATTATTACTATTTCAATAATCAGTGTAAAACCTTACAATGTAATTTGGCTATTGGAAAAGAGTGGCGTGAGTTTTACTGCCTTTTTTTCTTTACACCTCACTTGTTGCATTGCCAGCCAGGAATTAAATGAAAATATTACCTCTGACCATAAAAAGTGTATCATTGTGATTTAAATTCACTTTGTTCCGTTATGTGTCTCTCTGATTAACAAAATTCAGTAGACAATTCCTGGATTATTCCTGGATATTTTTAGAACCAAAGAGAGGCATACTGCCATGGTAGGTAATCGAGATAGCATTACTCACTCACTGCTATCTCGATTACCACGGCAGTATGGAGCTCAGTTCAAGCTGTAACCACCAATTGATGTGACTTAGTCGTTCAAAAAACATCGAGTCGTTCAAAAGGCGATACCTGTGAAATCATCTGGTTTATTTTAGACATTATTGTACACAAAAAAGCCTAATTTCGGAGAAATGATGTGGTTTTAGTTGGTTCAAATGAAAATAGCCACTTCATCATAGTACCCTTGGAATGTCGTAGTTATTTTTTATATAAGCCATAATGTTCTTCATCCGAGCGTCAACCTCAGTTGTATTCAACTTGCAGCTGCTTGCTGCCCAGGGTCCACTCGCATACAACTCCATTATTTAATTTATTTGGGTTTTTACGGGAGCAACAGCTATCTGAGCCCACCAACCCAGGGTAGAGAGCATGCGCCAAAGTCGCATCTATTAATAAGCATGTTTACCGGCTTGCACGTGTGGTGGACTTGGGACTTGAAGGTTTTGGTGGCTAAATTAAAGTAACTGTTTTCCGTTTTATCATCATGCTCATCCAACCATAAGAATTCCATGAACTGACTTTCAAATGGAACCACTTTACTGTCAGTACCTTGTTATATCCAGGAAATATTGTGAGGTTGGTAAGACCTTTCAACATAAAGAGCTGATAGAATCTTTTCACGGAAGCATGATTTAAAGTGTATATATTAAAAATGTCAATAAAGCCGTGCGTATCGTTGCGTAAAAGTGTGGTCATAAATAACTTGCGACATCGGGAATCGTTTACTCGCCAGTAATGTAGTCGCGCAGTGTGCGCCGTTCCTTAATAGCACATTATAACGCCTATTAGCTATTCATACCGTACTTGTTATTACTTTCAATGCTATATTTATTGCTTGATGTTATTTATTTTGTTGTTGCTACTTTCAATTGTTGAGTGCCTGGTAGTTTGTTTACTGAAGGACCCTTGAATAGTATTGATTTACGTTTTTCCTGGTGCTAACAACTAGCATTAAATGTCAACATATCTTTGTTCTCCATCTTTGTAGGTGATTAGCATTGGGCTGTTCTACCATTCGCATCCATCTGCGAGGACGTCATCTTGCAAAAGGCAGCAGGGCAGCAAGGCTGCTGTAGCAGTGAGGTTTCGGGGCCCTACCAACAGCCTGGTGGCGTAAGCCAACCTGATCTGCAAAGCAGTGCACCTGTTAAACAACCGACGAAGGACCCTGGACTTCAGGTTTGCCTCTCAGGGTTGGAAGGTCCTGGAAAAGCCAACATGCCAATCAAGAACAATAAGCGAACCTCGGGCCCTAAAGTACAAAGATTGGGTGCATGGAAAATCGCTATGAGGTTGATGGTAAGAGTGGATCAGAGAGGAGAAAGCCCTCGTTGATTCGATCTGTTATCAGCGAACCGGGCGGCCTGAGCATTTGTGGCTTATACCATCCGTAGTGGAGCCGCAGGTGGATGGGACCGCGTTCACGTGTGTTTGGACATCGCTCACCTAGTAGACGGAGCCCGCACGCGAGATATACCTACCTACATGTCTGAGTTATTTATAAGACAATTCTTAAAGTACATGCCTTATGAATTACTGTTCTTTTAAAATAACCTGTCTCACAAGGCGCCGCCATTCACAATAAGTGCAGCTTATACTTTAATCCCAACAATCAACATCTAAGCAATACACTCGAAATAGTTTTCAGCACGAGAAAAATCTCCACGTATCCCCTGATCCTCACCGAAATACTTTTAAATCACGCATTCGTTTATTTATTTACTCGTACGCAGCAATTTACATATAAGAACCAATTCAATTCCGAGGCTCACGGCGTTCGCAAAGATTAAGGCTGTGTGCCCCCCTCCCGAACGACCTCCGGAGGAGTCCTCCATTGGAGACCACCCCCCACATAATCCGTATAAATCTACTTTATATTCATCCACCTTAAAGGCCTCAATAAAAATATCTGCTGTGTACTTTTTTCGGAGTGTTGACGATTCATTTGGGTTTTGCTTTTGTAATTTGTAACGAAATCAGAAGTTTTTTCACGGATTTTATGGCCAAGAGCAATACCTAGTACGGTAGAGAATATTCATTTTATGTTAAAACCTTATCCTCATTCCATAAATTGATCATAATGTCTAAAGTCAGATTTAACAAGTTAAAATAATTGCGTTCATGTTAAACTCAACTGGGTTTTTTACGTTTTAATCTATGAAATTAATTGAGTAAAACGTGATAATAATTTGATCGACTTGAATGTATTTTCTTTCATTAGTGCAATTTGTCCTTAGTATAAGAATCTTAACTGTACTATGAGCCAAGAGACGGCGGAGAGGGAGCGGGAAAGAACCCTGCCCCCCGAGTTTCGCAGTCTGCGGCGAGGACGCCGCAGACTCATCTACGCCCGGGACTACCGACCTCCATGATCGGGGCCTGAGGACGGCAGTTGGTCGACTCGCCGTCCTTACAGAAGCAGGCCGTGGCGGAGGCGTGTCGTGTGTGCCCTACACACGCCTGCCAACTCACCGAAGCGGGATAAAACCCGACCCCACTAGGCGAGGCCGCGTTGGCGGCCAAAGTCCGCCGGCAACCCTGGGGTTATCCTTTCGAGGGCTTACCCGGGGTGCCCGGCAACGGACACTTGGGGAGGACACCGTGCGGTTTTAGTCGAGACACGACATAACCACCCCCGCTGGCCAGCGGGGGGGTATCCGAAGGGATTTCCGCACGTAAAAAAAAAAAAAAAAAACTGTACTATGAGCTATCGTCCTAATTCAAATAACTATATTTATTTAGGTCAAAAACAATGCTTCTACATTTACGTTTATAGGTAACGGGACGCTGTGTTCAATATCTGGGTCCAAGTTCCGGGCATTTCGGATTATGCAATAAATTCAGACATTTTTAGAAATTCATTTAATGATTTTCATTTAATTTTTATATTACTTTCTTTGGTGTGAAGCGTTTCAATTGTGATATATACATGTTCGTAACCAGAAAATCCAGTAACAATTCATCTAACCGGGGAATCGAATCGAAACTAAAAGTTCTCATACATTAATATCAACTGTAGTAGCTACCACAGCTCTACAGAATCAAATTGTTCCAGCTACAATCATCAAGGCCATGTTATCTCACGGACCACCCCATATCTGCCAGTGTCATAACATGCAACTTATTGATATCACTGCTGTATTTGATACGCTTAGAAAACTACTTGACGAAATGTGGGAGTTTATACCGACTCCTTCGAAGAATGCATTATAACTTCCAAACCCCAAGGGGAAACTTGCGCGTCCCGAGGGGACGGAGTACTGTAGTAGAGCTCCATACGACCTGGCATGGTCGTATGTAGAGTGCTCTCGTTATCTCACTTCAGACTGACAGTTTGATATTCAGTCGGGGTGCGAGGGATATGCTCTATGGGTAACTCTATGGGTATGGGCGTCTGTAGACCCGAGACGGCGTGCGGTTTTAGTCGGTTCAAGCCCGACATAACCGCCCCCGCTGGCCGGCGGGGGGGTATCTGAAGAGATTTCCGCACGAAAAAAAAAAAAAAAGTACGAATGCGAATGCGCGATAGACAGAACGCTCTACAAAACCGGAGCAAGGCGATCATAACCAGATTCTCACTCTCACTGTTCTTCCTGACGTATTGAATAAAAAGCCGGTCATCCTATCCATCCAGTATAAAACAAAGTCGCTTTTCCCGTCTGTCAGTCCCTATGTATGCTTAGATCTTTAAAACTACACAACGGATTATGATGCGGTTTTTTTTATAGATAGAGTGATTCAAGAGGAAGGTTTATAATGTATAATACTTGCACAATATCACGCGGGTGAAGCCGCTGACGTCCACAAGTAATATTATAAATGTCAAAGTTGGTGAAGATGTTTGGATGTTTGTTACTCAATTACGCTCTAACGGTTGAACGGATCGGGCTGAAATGTGGTACAGGGATAGATTATAGTCTGGTATAACACATAGGCTACCCCTGAATTAATTCCTAGTATAGGTTCCCACGGGAACATAATTCCACGCGGGTTACTTGCGGAAGGCTTGTAGCTAAAATATTTTAGCACTTCCTTGTAAATTGATTAAAATGTCCAAGTGGGCAATAAAGGCGTTGCTCTATGTAAAACAGGCTTTTACAAGGCTGTGCGTATATTGTCGTAAACAAAATGGAGACGTCTGTCTGTCCATACGGCCAGCTCCAATGTTATCATTCCGGGGACTGTTAACTTATGAAAATAAGCTACAATAACAGTTTGTTTATTTTGCGTTGTGCCTTGCCAGGGAAATTTGTGATGGACGAAGAAAATGTGTTTCTCAAAGTTTTGAATGTTTTCATTGTGGCAAAAAGAATTACAGAGATTCAGTCTACTAAGAACAGCAATTAAACTGGGTACTTGTAGTACAGTGTAACGTCTACTAACTATTTAAGCAATTTAGAAACTGTTATATAAAAAGTTGAATATCGAAGATTAATTTATTATAATTTAAAACTACAGAACACGCTTTTTACCAAATGTAATGTTTGGGACTCGTTGAAATAAACCAAAATAAACCTCAATTCTAGAGGTTCCTTAGCAACTGTTGAAGATTCCACTTCCTAACTCTATCATTAGTGCAGCTCGATGGTATATAATATTGTCACTCACATATGCGGCCTCGGACATGGGTATCCCAATACAAAATAAGTAAATAAATAAATACATAGGTACATGTTTATTGGGGTGCTTGGTTGGGGACCTCCACGCGGTGCACCCTGGGCAACGGGGACAGCAGCGCCTCTCTCCTAGGGCGGGAGAGACGCTGCCGCCTACGGCCAACTCCGACAGAGGCGAGGACGGCCCTGTTGAGGGCTGTTCGGAAGCTTTCCACGTGTCCCTCTGATTAGCAGATGGCACAGTGGAGAGCAAGTAAGGGGGGCCATCTCGAAACCGGAGATGGCCCAGGGTCAGTCGGGGTGCGAGGGATATGCTCTATGGGTAACTCTATGGGTATGGGCGTCTTAAGACCCGAGACGGCGTGCGGTTTTAATCGGTTCAAGCCCGATTTAATTTAATTGGACATGCAATCACATTTCGGATTATTTTACATTTAATTTTACAATTTCATTTTTAATTTCATTCTCATCCGAATTTAATTGTTTATAATTTGATTTGAAATTTAATCTTATTTTTATTATTTATTTGCCATGTGTTTTATTTTATTTTAGGTTAGTTTTTAATTATTTTATTTTATTTTCTAATATGATTTTAATAATTGTCAAATGCTAATGAAAATAATGGTGAATTGCCTGAAATAAATATATTCATTCATGCATTCATTCATTCATTCATTCATTATCATACCAATGACAAATTAAGAAGTTATGAAATTTTGTATTGATATAAAAATGATGATGAAAAAGATAGTTAAGTTCAAAGATTTGTTGAGATGTGTACATGTTTGTACCTACTTAGTTAGTAAGATATTAATAAAATAATGTAGACAAAAAAAGGAAAAAGTACTAATCTCAAAAATGTAATCTTAAGTCCCCAAAAAATGTTCCCGAACTTTGACATCCACTCGTTAATAACATTTTGAAGAAATTGGTCGCGTTGAATGGCGGCTACCAGCGCCCGCCGGCCGACCGCCGGACACCACTCTAATGGATGTTGTTTCAGTAAGCACAAGGGAAAAAACCACATGCCAATGATTACATAAGGTTGTCATAACTGTTGTCCGCGGTAAGGTAAACACATCAGGGATGGTCCTGCATTTATTGTGTTGTGATTTTAAAGTATTTTTGTACCCCTTTGTGTGGGTCCGTAATGGCTCGTCTTTTTACTTGCGATGGGTTTTTATTTTGATATAATAGCTTGATGGTCTCCAAAATATATCATTGACTGAATAAAATGTTTGTCGTAATATCATATAACTTCTTCAACCTCAGAATACAACAATATTTTAAGATTTTTATAGTCTTGTTAATCCCCGGAGAGAATGGCAGAGGTCTATAACTATTGCCGTCAATCGATTAATAATAATTTTTGATAGAATATCAGATTCAATTTAACTTTTTAAGCAATTGCTTACTTTATCTATATGATAAGTAAGCATACTAATTGCTTAAAAATATCTGAGCATTTCCCCTGTAAGGGAGGGACTGATCGCGGGTTCAAGTCCCGTCCTAGATGTTCTCTTTTTCCGATCTAAATCTATAGAAAATCACATGCTAATTTTGAATTAGCTTTATTTTTTAGTTTTTATTTATTTACAGAACTTTTATTCTGAGACATGTCAGTCCTATTGTAACAAATTACATTATCTACAAAGTATTCTAAATTTAATTAAAAAGAATGTAACTTTGTTTTGAATTAGCTAATATTCAATTTGTTCGAAACACTTTTTAAGACAAAACTATGACATTTGTTTTTAAAGTGTCATTTTTGAAGGTATAAAATACACCAAATTGAAAATATGTAAATATACAATAGTCGTTTTCATATTTAATTTCTTGTATTCTACAAAATTCTTAGTCCCACTACTACTATACCAATGAATCACATTCAGATATGTAATAAGTGTTACGAAACAACCTAAATCGTACTACATTTTCCACCTAAAATATAAATACAATCTGAATCACACTGAATCGGACTTAACCCTCCAACAAATAAACATCTCAAAGCGAACACTCAAAAATGCCCCTGACAAAATCGCCGTGAAATCTCGGCCCACCTCATAAAACACGTGAAACAATATCTTGAACGCACCGTGCCACCACCAACTTAAATCTTACTTTCCAAAGCAACCTTATTGCACAGATTTAAAGTTATTTTTCTAATATGTCGGAGGTAGAGGTAATATGGACGAATTTCGGCTTTTCGTGGACCATAAAAGTATATTGTGCGTTTGTAAACGCTTTCGGCTGTTTGTCACTATTTGCATATAGATGTTTGCGTACAAATCTAAAAGGATTTGAATAATCATAGCCCATAGAGGGTGCAGGTGGATATTCTTGGATATGCTCCAAGATTTTAAGAAGTATTAAAAGGGTGCTTCGAAGTGACTAAGTTCTTATCTTTATTTATGTTATTGCTTCGCTAACTTGGAGCTTCTCGATCGGTTTAAAGAAATCGGAAGCAATAATAGAAGTTTTGCAGGTGTTCCGATATTCTTGGGCAAGTTGCCAATGTTTTAAGACTAAGTTCAAATAAAATGAGGTCAGCGTGTGAATCTTCCAGTTGAAGCAGAAAAACTTATGGTAGCTAACTTGCTTTAATTAAATGAATTCCAAACTTTGTTCTTTTCCACGGGACAAATTGATTATACAACGGATTAACTAGACATCCATCGTTGTACTTTTCAGATTGGGTCTACATAGTGGAAATAATTGCGTTCAAGTTTAACTTAACTGGGTTCTGAAATTTTATTCAATTAAATTCATAGTGTGAAACACGATAAAGTAGTTGAATGCAATTTGATCACGGTTCCTATCATTGGTCAAATCTATTCTTAATCTAAATGTATAGATATAAGTACTTATAACAGTACAATTCAACTTTAAGCTCAGTAGCTTGAGTTATATAATATATTTTACAAAGAAAATGTCCATAAGAGTCTAAACAACCAAGTGTGTTCAATTTTATTTGTAGAAAGCCGTAATGGGGCCATACGTAGACGGGTCCCCTGAAGCTGCGAGGCTCCGAGGAGACACGCGCGTACTGTCTTCAGATGCGATGATATTCATTACGGTTTATCCGTTGGAATGAATGAATGAAATAAAAGAACCGAGGTGCTGACGACAGGCACGCATTCGGAACTGAAATTATGTCAGTTTGTGTTGGAATATATTTGGATTACAGTCTCATAGTTAAAAGGAATTTAATTTAATAACAAGACATTTTCAATCTCATGGTTTAAGTTTGACTATTGAAAACCATATCAAAATTAATAAGATCTAAAATATGCATAGGTTGAATTTTGTTCGTCTTGCTCACGGCGATGAACCAGAGTGCGAGCGCGATGGCTGCCACTGCTTCTTTCTGCGAGCAAGTAATGTTTGAGATGGAGGCGGAAGGAGGGATCCGGGAGAGACTCAGTTCTCTCGCGGTCTCGTGGACGCTTGAAGACCTACGTACTCCATAAGCGCAGGCCTGGGGATGACAGGTGGAGGCGCCTAGCATAGGTAGGCTGGGAAGTAAACGTGGACACCGTAGTTCCCAAACCTGAGATTGCCTCCTCGGTTCGAATACGACATAATTTCTCCTGTCGGCCGGCGGACCGGAAGGGGGGGGGGGGGTATCCGGGGAGATTTCCGCCAGAAAAAAAGATGAAATTTTGTTATTTCTAGGTTTTATTAGTTCTTCAATATACTTAAATAGAGAACATCTAAATTAGTTAAATTTTTAAAGCCTTGACAATAAAGAAATAACAATATAATATGAGAATTTTAACAACCAGAACAGAATTTTAAAGTTGCTCAGATGGACATCGTCTTTTTACCATAATATGAGACTGTCATATTATGTTCATCTCTTGAGAACATTGGTATTATGATTGCTTCAAAATTTACAGAATCAAGTAACATACATACGTACTACCAATTACAGTAATAGATGTAATAAACACAGTAGGTACATATTTACCAGTAAAAGAGGCTAGACAAAGAAATCTCTAATAATTTGGTAAGCCTCTTCGCATCAGCCATTTATGCTGATGAAAACAATTCACCAATACAATCCTTACAGCCATTAGCAAAACGAAATAAATAACACAAAAACAGACCAATAAATAAACGACTTTTCGTTATATTCACTGGTACAGTCCGTCCCGTAAAGAAGTCTTTCGATGGTAAAGAGGTCTGTAGTAGGCCGCTCACGTTCAATCCACTCCGACTCATCGGTGCCGCCTCCAAATTATATAAATACCCCATAAATACCCGGCACCATAACTGTGCAATGTGGTAATCACGACAAGTGACACTATACACTTTGAATATAAGATGTATGTTAGTAAACTAGGGGCTTAGTGTAGCCAATCCAAAATTGTGACCTTGTGAGCGAAATGTACTAGAAATTGGTCGGATGCTTTGTGCAGATTTAAGTCTGGTTTTTTGTGAAAAAATATCAATAAGATAATTTAACAAATAAAAGGTAAAACAATACTTTTGTTTTTTTTTCGTGCGGAAATCCCTTCGGATAACCCCCCGCCAGCCAGCGAGGGCGGTTATGTCGGGCTTGAACCGACTAAAACCATCATTAACTTGGAGAACTTAAAAGCCTCATTTAGTTAGCCAAGTAGTTATTTTATAATAAGCCAGTTGTAATAATTGAAGTACCTCAAGAACCACTCACATCTGAAGGTTATTCACCACAAGAACTGCGGTGCACTTACTTAGATGTGTATGGTTCTACGTGTGAAGTGAAGGCAAATTAAGGAGGAAGGGTGCGAGATTGGCCTGAAGATGCCCTGAAAAGCTCTCAAGAATTTTTGTTGATGAATCGGGATACAAAATATATAGAGTACAGGAAATGTACCTTCAGAAAGAAATACTAATTTTTATTGAATGTATATTAAGGTAGCAAATACGCAAGCATCCGATGATAAATAGTTGCTGTTACCAGTTGAAGTATTTTTGTCATAATAATACCTTTATTTTCTTTTTTTTTTCGTGCGGAAATCCCTTCGGATACCCCCCGCCGGCCAGCGGGGGCGGTTATGTCGGGCTTGAACCGACTAAAACCGCACGCCGTCTCGGGTCTACAGACGCCGGGGTGTATGGTTGCCCATAGAGCATATCCCTCGCACCCCGACTGACCCTGGGCTATCTCCGGTTTCGAGATGGCCCCCTCGGGTCATAATAATACCTCAATTAAATTTTTAAGCATTTTGTATGCTTACTTTTTCTAAAGATTTAGATCGGAAAAAGAGAACATCTAGAACGGGACTTGAACCCGCGACCAGTCCCTTACAGGGGGAATGCTCTGACCAGCTGAGCTATCTAGACACGTCCCAGATATTCGAAATTCTCCGATATTATATACGTCTAGTATATACGTATAGGGACTGGTCGCGGGTTCAAGTCCCGTTCTAGATGTTCTCTTTTTCCGATCTAAATCTTAATAATACCTCGTTGGTCTCGTAATTTTTAAGTTGAAGTTGAGGTTCGATGGTTCGATTCCCGAGTCGGATAAAGTCTTATTGGTTTTTTAGTAATGTTAGTAGTGTTTTGTGTATATATCAATTTAATCCACAAAACTTGTGCAAGTTTTTACAGGGTCGGGTCGTACGAGTGTGAGGCCCCTGGTGTATTGAGTGCCTTTGTCCCGAAAGAGGTCGTGGGAAGCAATGTTGGTTGAAGCATTTTATTTCTAGAAGGTTTTTTCCGATGGATAGTTCATGAACACTCGATAATAATTATGAGAGTATATAAACGTCGTCGTTGTGTCCCTAGTGTTTTTACTTTGTGTGTAACCGTGAGAGCGATCACTCTCAACCATACTATATGTGATTTTGCTACCCAGCATTGAACTGGTAAGTGATTTTATTCCATCGCTGTCAGTGTACTCTCATTATGGGGATTTGATATTGATAAAAGTTGTATATCTTGGCTGCAGGGTCGTTTGGTCAAGTTAAGATCTTTGGTATTCAGTTCAAACGGCATTGGCTCTGAGGCTAACAATATCCGAGGTCTGGGCGGAGATCTATTGGGACGCAGATCGCAAGGGACGCTCCGGGATCTGTCCTGCCGCAGCACAACCACTGGTGCCCTGCAGAGCCTCTAGATCAAAAAGGTCAAGCAATCTTTTATTGTTATTTATATTGTATTACTGCTGACCGGCGCTAGGCTGATGTACCATTACTGAGCTGGACCACTACTGACTGGCACCTGGTGAGAACCACCTCCGGGACTAGCTCCTGTGTACTAATTTTAAATACCTCTCTACATATGAGTGTACCTGTACCTTTTTTTTTTTTTTTTTTTTTATCGTGCGGAAATCCCTTCGGATACCCCCCCGCCGGCCAGCGGGGGTGGTTATGTCGGGCTTGCACCGACTAAAACCGCACGCCGTCTCGGGTCTTCAGACGCCGGGGTGTAAGGTTACCCATAGAGCATATCCCTCGCACCCCGGCTGACCCTGGGCCATCTCACCACTAACACCATCGCTCATCCTGTCTCCTCTGAAAGCAGAGGAGCACGGAGAGCGATGTGTTCCCGCCACGTTGGGTATTGGCCGACGATCAATGCCTACCCTATGAAGGGGTGAAGGGGAAGCCATTGACCGCCGCCCAGGGTGTACCGGCCGCTCCGATTCCGTTCCCCCCGGACTGCAGCGGGATCGGAATCGGAGCGACACTCGAGGAGGTTACCCAACACACACCCCAGTGTACCTGTACCTACATCTTCTATGTTATATACTTCTGTGTAACTTATTTCTATATATCTGTCTGTGTGCTGTAATCTAAAACTACTCTCAAGCCTTTCTCTTTGTACCTGAACTATTATATATATTCTGTATTTCTATTTTCTATGTGTCCTCTGAATATATATCTGTATCGTTTCTACATCTTAGCTTCCAAATATATGTATGCAAACTTGTGAGTGTTTTTTTTTTCATTGGAGATCAGCTGACCCATGCACCACCTAGAACCTCTCTGACAAGTCGCCCTGGGATTAAGACCTCATTTGCTCACCTGGTCTAGCCGGTGAGTAACCATTATAGGAAAATTGGTTACACACGTCCATAGGCCACGGTAACCGCTTCCCACCAGGTGGGCCGTGAGCTTGTCTGCCACCTGAGTGGTATTAAAAAAAAGTATATTGCTTTTGTGATTAAACACTTTCTCTTAGTATTAGTAATAAGTAATCTGTTGATATCAATGTTGCTATTTAATTAATCATCTTTAAACACTTTTATTTTCAATACCCTTCTTGCTACACAGAAAAGTGACTAGTAAAACTAACAATAGATTAAGTAAATTAAGGGACAGAGTAACAGAACTTAATACTTAATAGTCACATAAAACCATTCGTATGATTGACAAGCAGTTAAACCGTTAACAAACGGAGTGCATGAAGGCAACATTCGGTGTGACGTCACGAGCAGATCTGATTCACAGACCACTGGCGCTCGACCTATGTCTAATCATTGCCACAGTTCGTAGGACCGTTAGATATGGCACTAATATTGTTATTAAATTTTATACTATTACTTTGTGTACTATATACTGCAGAACTGTATTGGTAAGGTGATGAATTATCGTTTACCACATGTACCGTATTGTAATTAAAGGTGCAGCTGCAACAATCAATGGTACAAGTGCGACTGCTGAACATGAGTGTCTGAGTTCGATTCTCAAGTTTAGGCAAGGGGGAGGTTATCTCGGGCTTGAACTGACTTAAGCCGCAGACCATCCCGGGGCTTCAAACGCGGGGTGTAAGGATGCCCATAAGGCATTTCCCTCGCACCCCGACTGACCCTGGGCCATCTCCGGTTTTGAGATGGCCCCCTCGGGAATCAATGGATACCTCGTGCGGAAATCCCTTCGGAAACCCCCCGCCGGCCAGCGGGGGCGGTTATGTCGGGCTTGAACCGACTAAAACCGCACGCCGTCTCGGGTCTTCAGACGCCGGGGTGTAAGGTTGCCCATAGAGCATATCCCTCGCACCCCGACTGACCCTGGGTCATCTCCGGTTTCGAGATGGCCCCCTCGGGTTTGGAAACCACGATGTCCCCGTCTTGCCCCGGTTTGGGGGAGGGGCGCTAGTCGCCCCACCGTCCCAGCCTGCTTCTGCTAGGGTGACAGGCGGTCTCACCTGCCACCCCCAGGCCTGCTCATGGAGGACGGAGGTCGTTAAGCGACCTCCGGCGCCTGAGTTGCCTGCGACGCGCGGCGAGCATGTTGCGGGCTCGGCGGGCCGGGAGAGTTCTGAACCTCTCCCGGGCGCGCTCCGCCATCTCCTTCGCGAGCATTACATGCTCGCAGAAGGAGGTGGCGGCGGCCCACGCGCTCGCGCTCCGCACCATTGCCGCAATCATGCTACCGAGCGAGAGGACTCCCACCCCGATGGCTGCGACGAGGTCACGCCTCGGCGCCTCCCACGCCGGGCAGTCCGCCAGCGTGTGCAGTCCTGAGTCCTCGCTAGCGTCGCAGTGATGACACTCAGGCGTTGGCTCCTGCCTGATCCGATGCAGGTGGTCCCCGAAGCACCCCTTCCCTGAGACCACCTGCGTCAGTCGGTACGAGAGGCTTCCGTATCGCCTCTCTAGCCAATCCTCCATGATGGGCCTTACCGCCGCTATTGCAGCGTGCCCTAATCAATGGGTACCTATACTTTATTTATATATGAGTTTTACTACCAAGTAATTTTTTTTACATAATGACTCTATACCTCTAAAACTCAACATTCACATATCACTATGTTTTTCAATCCCATGCAGCAGGTAAAGAGTCTATTGCTGTCACCCTGACGTTTTACGGCTGTACTATGACTATTGAATAGACAACAGTCTTATACGACACCAAAATAATATAGGATCGCATTTGTATTCTACTGCATATCATTACAATATTTACGTATACTCATCATAGTCTCTCCTAAATTATAGCAAAGGAATATTGAAATAATAACTGATCAATATCTTCGACAACTCTAATAGATATGTAAGTCTTAACGCAGCGACGGCCGAACACGGCGTGTGCAGGGGACAGCGCGACTCTCCGAGTGGAAACTGTTGGACCTGCCGACGACACCCGATGCACTTCGCTTCAACTATCCATGATTAAATTCTTTACTGACACTGTTAAGACTGTATGATCACACATCGATTGCCTTCAAAAATGGGTTCATGATAATTTACCTACTATTTCAAAGCATAGTAGTAAAGACAGAAAGATAGGCAGACCAATTTTGTGTTAAATTTTTGATGAGCTGTGTTTTTCCTAGTGCAAATGAACCGGAATTCTAGTAAGTACTGTCGTTGGTAATCTCACGTATGACCACTATAGTTGAGTGGTCTACAAGTACCATTGTTGCCACCGTGATGTTTAAAAAAAGAGAGGTATAGTTTTACCGAAATTTCCACTTTAATTTTACACCTTCCGCTTTATGCCTGACATAAAATTGTGTACAATTCAATTCAATTCATTTATTTGTGGATCATAGGTTTGTGTACAGTTCTTATTCTAGGTTACATTTAAGTGCGCTATGTCCTACCATATAATATGGTGTACACATTAAATATGCATAACAGAATTTAATTAATTAAATACTTTAAGAATATCATGCAAGGGGTTTATCATTCAAGAATTCGTCAATAGTAAGTAAGCCTTATTTGCCAACACTTTAGTAATTATACCCCTAAATATTCTAATATTTTCCGATCGGATCTTCGCAGGTATCCTGTTATATATGGTGGTTGCCATACAAAATACACTGCTACGTAGCAACTGTGTTTTGCTTGCCACGACTTTTAAATTGCCCTCACGTCTTGTACCAGGAGGGTTGACATTAAATAAATGAGGATTGTTTTTTACAAATATGGCCACCTCAATTATATAAATGGATGGAACTGTTAAAATACCCAGCTCCCTGAATTTAGTTCTGCATGATTCCCTTTTCCTTAGGCCCATTATAGAACGAATGCAGCGTTTTTGAGAAATAAGTACTCTCAACTTGTCAGTGGAGTTGCCCCAAAATATACCATACCGGAGAATGCACTCCACATGCCCATAGTATGCGTGATAACTGTTGACCGATTTGCTACCCGAGACAGTTTATACAGAGCAAACAAGAACTTATATAGTTTTGTACATAAGTTATCCACGTGCTTTTTCCAATTGAGTTTTTCGTCTATTATTAGTCCTAAAAAACGCGTTGAGTTAATTTCTGTTAGTCGTGTCTAAATATTTGACCTGGAGTACCCCATCAGTTTATCAGACTCTGTTATTAATTATGGGTTATGTAGCTATGGACGCACTTACAAAACATATATTGAAAAAATATACAAGTTGCAGTTAAAGTTGTTTTTTTATACCGCTCAGGTGGCAGACAAGCTCATGGCCTATGGACGTGTGCAACACCAGGGGCATCATACTCGCGCTGCCGACCCTGTAAAAACATTCTAATGCCCTTCTTGAAGAAACCCGTATTGTTGAAAACGATAGTTCCATTGAATGTAAAAAATAAATATAATGAAAATTACAACGAATTATTTGAATATTGTGAGGTACCAATTCAAACTACTTTGGTACTACCAAAATAGCTATTATGAAAGAAGAAACCCCAAATAAAAATCAGTTACGTGCAAAAAACCGAAACGGCAACCTACGGCAATTGACATATTTAAAGAGATATCTTAAACCAAAATCAACAAATGTATAAAGAACCAGAACTTGTCAATATATCCTATATTTTAAATAGCTTGCCAGAACAAATAGTTCAAAAATATGTAACTCAGCAACCGTTTATAAAAAGTTTACAAAGCCATTTCTTAAACAACATAGAAGATTCTGCACTGAGTTTATTTTAAACTGTAATTATGTAATTATTTAGTTGTTTGTAACCAATATGCGAACTCCCGCTCACATAAAAACCATCGTGGTATAAGCGGGTGTTTTAATTGTAATAACATAAATTATGTAAATGAATTGATCAATAAAAAAAAATGTTTGGCAGTAAAAGGAACTTGAATTTTGCACTAAACATTATTAACCCTTCTCTAGGATGAAAGTTTACTTTGAAGTTTGCACCGAAGACTATTGATCTCCGCGTTACATGGTTGTCATATCACAGTGGCCGACCCTGCTGTCGTATAAATTAAATGTAGCGACTCAGTTGAAAACGACACGCGTCTAGCTGCGTCCGACACACGCCAGTGCGTGTTACGTATTGCGATGGAATTCACTATGGTGATGGAAACTCAATTGCTATGCATTGGTAATAGAATTATAATATTTACGACTGGCCTATACCCAGACTCAGCTAACTTGGAATACTGATCTCTTTAAGAGAGGTAGGTACCATTTTTTTTGGCAGGCCTCACCTGCCACCCCCAGGCCTGCGCTCATGGAGGACGGAGGTCGTTAAGCGACCTCCGGCGCCAGAGTCGCCTGCGACGCGTGGCGAGCATGTTGCGGGCTCGGCGGGCCGGGAGAGTTCTAAATCTCTCCCGGGCGCGCTCCGCCATCTCCTTCCCGAGCATTACATGCTCGCAGAAGCAGGTGGCGGCGGCCCACGCACTCGCGTCCCGCACCATTGCTGCAATCATGCTTCCGAGCCAGAGGACTCCCACTGCGATGGCTGCCACGAGGTCACGCCTCGGCGCCTCCCACGCCGGGCAGTCCGCCAGCGTGTAGCCCTGAGTCCTCGTTCGCAACGCAATGATGGCACTCAGGCGTTGGCTCCTTCCTGATCCGATGCAGGTGGTCCCCGAAGCTCCCCTTCCCAGAGATCACCTGCATCAGTCGGTACGAGAGGCTTTCGTGTCGCCTCTCTAGCCAATCCTCCATGATGGGCCTTACCACCGCTATTGCGGCGCGCCTTAAGAGAGGTACCCATGTAATTCTCGAATTAAAAAGTAGCATTTTTTATTTACGTCCAAATTCAACCAGCGTGCGTAATTGTAGCCAACTTCATAAATAAATAAATATTCTACGACATTCTACACAGCACTTTCTAGACCCAAAGAAAGCATATTTTAACTAGCTTGTGTTATGGGGTCCAGAATGCAGATAAACATACTTATCATCATACATAGAAACACCCAGAACAATGCAAATAGACATATTCATGCTGTGCACGACACAAATAGACTATGGACACATGTGCCAGTGACATGTAGATTGGTAAGCGTGAATATAATGAATAAATTATGAAAATGTTAGGTTTACGTAAATTAAAAACGTAATTATGTAATTACTTTGATATTAAGCTAAGATAAATAGCTTACTACTGTTAGGAGTTAGTTTTCTGAGTAATTAAGTATGTTAGAGCCAAATTTAATAAAGAAAGTACACTCCCTGAAAAGCATAATTACAAATATAATTACGACAATGCATTACTCAGAATCTAACGTAACTTCGTATAAATAGGAAATACGACTTTGTATACTAGTATGTAAGTTTTATTACACCCCGCGACTGCCTCCCACGCCATAAGAAGCGAATATGCGCTCCCCCGGCTGGTGCCATTTTATTATATAGTAAGACTCAGGCGCCGGAGGTCGCTCAACGACCTCCGTCCTCCATGAGCGCAGGCCTGGGGGTGGCAGGTGAGGCCGCCTGTCACCCCAGCAGAAGCAGGCCGGGACGGTGGGGCGACTAGCGCCCCTCCCCCAAACCGGGGCAAGACGGGGACACCGTGGTTCCCAAACCCGAGGGGGCCATCTCGAAACCGGAGATGGCCCAGGGTCAGTCGGGGTGCGAGGGATATGCTCTATGGGCAACCTTACACCCCGGCGTCCGCAGACCCGAGACGACGTGCGGTTTTAGTCGGTTCAAGCCCGACATAACCGCCCCCGCTGGCCAGCGGGGGGGTATCCGAAGGGATTTCCGCAAAAAAAGGTATGCTGTTGCTATCTTTTGTATAATATGCAGAACTTTACAAGAAAATGGCGTATGGTTATCGTCAAAGCGGTTAGTCAAGCACTAGAGGTTCTACCCCCACATTGCCCTACGGGAAAGAGAGTGAGAGAATAGACGATAACGAAGGAAAGAAAGCTAAAAGAGACAACTAACAGAAGTCATTTGAAATGCAGTATTCTGCTACAAAATCTGTGACAAAAAGACAGACAAAAGTGCACTGATTTGTACTGGGAAAACCGTGGCGTCTTTTTCATTACTTGTCTTCTTTACACGTAATATATTATTTTCTTATGATATAAAATCAAAAATCTGCCCTACAAAGGCAACATCACCCTAATCAGGCCAACAATAAAAGTGTCGAAATGACTATCCCTTATAGCGGGACGCAGTGCACCGTCATCGTCACATGAGGGATAAAATCAGACGTGTATGTCCTGTAGGGTGCTCAAATAATTTTTACGCTCAGTGAACCATTTTGTAGGGAATGTGACAATCGGTTTAGTCGAATGTGTAGAAAGTCATATTTAATGTCGCATTGAAGTTTTGAAATTAGACATAGCAATATAAATAAACTTTACAAATCAGAAAAAATAGTTTATTTTGAAACTTCTGCTACGCAGGTGTGGCACTATGCGGAAAAATATAAAAGTATATTTTAATCCTCCGAAGCTACTTTTTTTTATATTTAGGACACGTCAATTTGACTTCATCTTACCATCAGGCGACTGATGGTAAGCTGAAGGTAAAGTCTCAGGAAAGAGGGTCACCATTACATACACGTATCATGTTAACAATGGTGGCACTCAGCTTGACGGCCTCATCAGAAGAGGATTGTCGTCGTAGCACCGCGTGACACCCACCGGTCCCACTAGTGCTGCGACCACAATCCCCTTGCCCGGCTATGCACTTGCTGACCCCTGAACGCAATCAAACCGAAATTGGATTACTATGGAGGGTTTTTCGCAATCGTACACGGTGGTACCCACCCGACCGAATTTCGTAACAAATTTGTGTCATCAAATTTCTACCTTACTTTTACTTATTAATATTGTAGTAATTAGTACTCAGTCGACCAAAATGTATTCCGGCCCGTAATTATCCGGTTGTACTGACAAATAACACACACAATAAAAAAAAACATCTTAGTCCGTTGAAGTTTTCTCAAGTTCTGAGCTTAGCAACTAATTTATCGATTAATTTATAAAGCACACATTGAAAAATATAACGCCATAGAAGTCCTGGATTGTGATTTCACTAACGCTTCCTACATGGACAGCGAAACCGTCATTATACCTATATAGAATCTAGATTCTGCACTAAAAAGACAACTCCGCAAGGCGCAGCGGGTAGCCGGAAGGAAACACGCATAAGTCACTCAGAGCGCGCACTTCCGGGAGCCGATGTGCCTCAACGACTCAACACGTGACCCTGGCAATTAGACGGACTGGGGTAGCCCGGGGGCGGGCTATGTGAATAGGTAATCTTCGTATCTATCTCTAAGTACAGTCAAAATGAAAATTGCTGTACACATTATATTTTTATTGGCAGTAATTTGGGTAGTTATAGGTGGAAAGGCATGCTTTTCATTCATCGCTGCGTTCAATGCTTAAACTTCGGAGCCCGCTCTTGATTTGGCTTATGTTGACTTTTGCGGGAGTGACTACTGTCTGCCCACTCTAACCTTAGTGGAAGGCTTTCGCCAGAGCCTCGTCAGTTAATCATCAGGTATACATCAGTTTAGATTGGCTTCGACTCCGTAGAATCAAAACCCAAGGTCATTTTTAGGGTTCCGTTGCCAAATGGCAAAAAACGGAACCCTTATAGGGTACCCCATACTTAGAACTGAAACTCAACATTTTTTTTTCATCAATCCCATACGTGTGTAAACTGAATAGTTCGCAAGAGAGACACTTCCAAAGTGGTAAAATGTGTCCCCCCCCCCCTGTAAATTCTAAAATAAGAGAATGATAAAACTGAAAAAAATATATGATGTACATTACCATGTAAACTTCCACCGAAAATTGGTTTGAACGAGATCTAGTAAGTAGTTTTTTTTTAATACGTCATAAAGCGTAAACCGCAATTTACCTTTCTTTCAATCAACTCAAATATAGAAAAAAAAAACATTATGTTACTTGCTGCTACAGAACCCTTCATCGGCGAGTCCGACTCGCACTTGGCCGCTTTTTTATTTTGGAAAGGGTTAACTGAAATTACTAGTATTCCCGATAACCCTTCCAGGTAATTTGAATTGCTTGTGTTAGGAGTAGGTTTACATCGGTAGTGTAATGGCCAGAATTCAAACCCGGGACCTCTCAATTGTTGGGCCAACTCCTTAACCATTAAGCTACCGACACAATTACATTAGTGGAAGCCTTTATTTTCTACTCGTCTATATTCTGTGTTCTTTACTCACTATACTTCACGCTCCTAAGGTCTACAATCTATGATATAAAATACTCAATTCAGCTTTTCCCATTTAGAATGTTTTAAATTTTCAATAATGATTATTGTAGAATGAGGTATTCACTAGCATTCCCCATAGCCATAAAGCTTTATATTGTACACTATGTAATATACAAAATAGATGATGCTCTAAATATGATAATTATAAGTCATATGATTAATACTTCTATCTGTCATAAAGCAGACGAGTGATAATAGTGAAGTGATAATGTGTGTGACGAGAGTTTGATGTTGCGCGTAACGGAACATTAGCGGTGTTTTGTTCCTCTTGTGCTCGCAGCTGAATGAAGGTGTGTGAACGTTTTTATTCAGAAGTGATGATTAGAAACTTCTTAATTTATATATGTCACAGCCAATTGGTTAAACTAGCCAGTTAATTGGACGCCTAGGTCATACGCCGGAATCCAATCAAATGGTTAGACCGATAGTTTATTGAACCAGAAACACTCAGTGTTTCAGGACTTAGCATATTGACAGTCAACCCGTTGAAGATGGCTGACGAAGACTGATTCAAATTTAGAATAAGAGCGGAATGGGCTGGAGTGGAGCGGAGCGGAGTGGAGTGAAATGGAGTTCCCAAAACAGGGCGTCCCGACACGGATAGATTAGGTTAGAAGGGTATGGCTAAGTCATAAGGTAGAAAAACAACCAAAAACTTAATAACTAATCATAATAACTCGTCAGTTGAACTAAATGCCTAAATCTCGTTAAACGTTTCACTTAACGGTTTGGCTAGTTATTTATCAGCCATTATTTGAATTAAGGCGTTCAAGTAACCGACTAATTTAACCAGATGGCGGTGAAATATATACTTACTACATATCCCTGAAGTGTATTAATATCCCAGAAGTATGTCATAAAAGTGTACAGTTTCACATTTCTTCAACTATATTTTATGGTCCTACATACGAGGCCCGAGGTGCGAGACCGAGCATATCGCTATTTTCCAGGCACATTGCATGACTGCCGTGCTGCTATGTGCTACTCAATACCACGTAGCTCCATTTGGTATTAGAAAAATCGCACGAATAGGAAGCCGTTACGGAAGCTTTGCCATCTGCAGAGAGGAATAAAAAAGAAATTGGAATAACTAAGGTTCGTAAGGCCAATTGCCAAACACCGGGCACTTTTCACGGTCAAATGAGCCTCTAAATAGCATTGTCCAACAGCCATAAAAAGAGATGGGGTGACCCCTGGTTTATGTTTCACTGTGTGTATATAGTATATACCGGTGGGTGGGCCTGGGTGTATAATGTATAATAGTGCTGCATTTTTCTTATACTGACAAATTTTGGACTCTTATAGTAAGCCGATTAATCAGAGACTGAGTCAACAACTAACGTTGTCAGTGTCCCTTCTGTGGATGAGTTCTGCCGGTAAGCGTCACCTCCAGTGTTGCAAGTATTCATCGGCCATGGTAACCGCTTAGCAACAGGTGTGGTGTTATTATTTACTGCCTTACTTTACCCACTAGCTTAGTAATAAAAAAATCTGTTCTCGCGATTTACAAGACGTATTCCCGGCATAAAATCCTAAGTCCTATTCGCTCTTACTCTATCTGTGTCAATAAAGTCTACCCAACAGTTGGCCGGCTCGCTGTCTTTACAGAAGCAGGGCGTGGTGGAGGTGTGTCGTGTGTGTCCTACACACGCCTGCCTACTCACCGACGTGGGATAGCCCTGGGGTTATCCTTTCGAGGGCTTACCCGGGGTGCCCGGCAATGGAAACTTGGGCAGGACATCGTGTGGTTTTAGTCTTTTCATGGACGACATAACCGCCCCCGCTGGGCGGCGGGGGGGAGGTATCCGAAGGGATTTCCGTACGTAAAAAAAAACCATAGAAATCCAGCCGTTTTATAATAATAACAACATAATGAACTAGCATACGGTGTTGTTAGTAAGTTCCTACATTTAACAATTTATTTGACTATCAATAACACTTGTTTCTTAATAAACTTCGTAGTCAACACATTCTATACTCTGTATACAAGATTTATAACCAGACAGCAAAATCAAAACTACCGTCTAATTGGTGCGAACATACATTTGAGTTCCACTGCCTGTCATAAAGCCAGGAAGCGCCGGCGCAGATTTATGCGTTGCACCTCGACACGCCAAGAGTCGATTATTTGCGCAATCTATTATCATATATTATGAGCTGGACATGCTATTAATATTCCACCAGGAGTTAGAAGTTTGAGTGACAGATCTAAATACCTACGCCTTTTTGATTTCCTGTTATTTAATCTCTTTCCCCACTTTATAGGTATTCTTTTCCAAAGTAGATAGATAGATAGATGACACTTTATTTATACGCCATTAATTATTATTAATAAGGTTATTGCAATGTACAAAGGGCGGTCTTATCGCTAAACGCGATTTCTTCCAGGCAACCATCGGATGGACTGGAATATTTTCACAAACAGGGTGGTAAAAAGTACCATAATTTACTAGAATAATGATAGGGACAAATATTGAAAATAATTCGCACTTGCTGAAATTTGATACAGGGATAGTTTATAGTCTGGAATAACACATAGGCTTTTTATCCCTGGAGTAGGTTCCCAGGGGAAGCGGAAACGGGAACATAATTGAATACGGGTACAACCGTGCGCAATAGCTAGTATTTCATACATCTTTTCTTTTTTCATGAAAATGTCACGCTAACATGTTTTTATTTTTTATCATTTTTTTTTTCGTGCGGAAATCCCTTCGGATACCCCCCCGCGTGCCAGCGGGGGCGATTATGTCGGGCTTGAACCGACTAAAACCGCACGCCGTCTCGGGTCTACAGACGCCGGGGGTGTAAGGTTGCCCATAGAGCATATCCCTCGCACCCCGACCAATAGTTAAAAACAATATGAATTATTTTATTGCCAGTTTTAGTGCCATTGTTCTTACAGAATATGCCTATTGACTTACGAATCTCGCTGTAAAACGGCAAAAATCTAAAGCACTGTTGTTAACATTGAAATAAAACTATTTTTAACGGATTCTATCGCGATTTGTTTGATGTTATTTTATATTTTACATTGAACCCGACGTTTCGGTTGCTTTTCAGCAGCCATGGTCACGGGGAGATCGGTCGCGATAGAATCCGTTAAAAATAGTTATATTTCATTGTGTGACATTCGCGTAATCTTCCGATAATATTATTGTTGTTAACGTTAATAAGGGTTACTTTTTGAGCCTGAATGATTAAAGATATTTTGATTCGATTTTGAGACTCATAGCATGAGAAAGTAGGCTATGTAGATCAGAATATAGATTACAAAAGTTATAGAATTTTCGAAAACATTGATTATCAGGTTCCAAAGTGCAAAAGTTTTCGAAAGCGGTCCTCCGCTCTCCGAGTTCCGAGGTAGAAGCTTCCGTTGGACCTGGGAAAACGCGTTGGGATATTGACTGAATTTTTGAGGTAATACCTTTACTCATTTTTTTTAAGTTTACTAGTAACCGAAATTTCTAGTATTCCTGTTAACCCGTCCAGTTAAGCTGAATTGCTGTTAGGAGTGGGTTAATGATGGTAGTGTAATGGCCAGGATTCGAACCCGAGGCCTCTCGATCGTAAGGTCTATTCCTTTTTTTTTACGTGTGGAAGCTCCAACGGGCGTCACCTCACCGTTGAGTGATGAGGTGGGTATGTCGGAATCGAACCGACTAAAACCATACAGTGTCCTTCCCAAGCGTCCATTGCCGGGCACCCCGGGTACGCCCTCGGAAGGATAACCCCAGGGTAAGGTCAATTCCTTAACCATCAAACATCAATGGCATATAACTAGGTCTGCAAGGCGAATCGCTGCTTGCAATGTTGAGCTGAGTGAGACATCATGAATCAAAATTTTGAACAGTGATCACTCCTTCGTGGCAAGTCCGATTTTGAAAATTCTTTTTGAAAGTCACAACTCTGGACATGCTTTCTGAGCGTGTAAAGTTTGGTCACAGTGTCTCTAGCGGTTATTATTATATATCTGGAATTTTTTTAACGGTGATCATTCCTCTGTGGTAGCATTAATTTTTTTAAATATATCCTCTTTAATCATGCCAAATTTGGTTCTGATTGGATTAGTAGTTTAGGAGGAGACCTGTAACAAAGAAAATCCTGAAGTCTGGTATGACGAGCTTTCGCTTGACTTCGTCTCACTCAGCTCAATTATTATATTCACTTTTATATATGAAAATGGATACTACTGTGTCATATTTCATTCACATAATATCCTCGTCATAAATCATATCTCACCTTTCTGATTAATCTCATAAATACCTTTCGTTCTCATAATTGTGATTAGTCGCTTATCCGCGAACGACGCGTACGCTTCACTAAATCAGGCAAGTCCTCTTCAAATAGATCATGTGATTTAGTCTGTTTAGAAGATAAGATGGGCAAAGTATTCGTAACGTACCTATTACGAGAGTAATATGGACTTGACGTGTTGCAAATATTCGCAAATATACTGTGGCCGGAATACATTATGCAAAAATCGCGCAAGTTATGCAAAATGTTGGTTATGTAAACAGCAATAGATACTACTTTACTTTACCTTTATCATGTAGGTGCGTGGCGGTAGAGCGGTCGACTGCCACGTCGGAGGTCGCGGGTTCGATTCCCGCTCATTGCAAATATTTGTATACATGAATATGTCTATTGGCATTGGTCTGGCTGTTGCTATATATAATATGCATGTATTTACAAAAATAAAAAAATGTAAATAAAAAGAAAAAAAAAATGTATTTAAGTACGTTTATCCGCAGTCTAGAACCCATAATACAAGTTAGGCCATGCTTACTTTAGTCTAGTAGCTTTGTGTAGAATATCCTAGTATATTTATGTATTTATTTATATTACCTACTTAATTTTTATGGCCATGTCCACAAGACTGCCTCTACTTTCCTGTTATGCTTCTGTGCAGGGTTTGCTGGACGAAAACTCAGCTTTGAGTTAAGCTTGACTATGTACATATAAGTTATGCCATTTACAAAAGAATAAAATAAATAAATAAATATTTTTTGAATGTGTCAGAGGTGTGATTGGCACAAGCGGGGTTGTACCCTTTTCATATCTGGTGGGATGTACCTCGTCCGCATACCACGTGACACGGTGAAGCCGTATCGGACTTGCAGGGCCTTACCACTTTAAAACAACCTGCCGTGTACCATTCTACATCGAATATGAACACCCTAAGAGCTACTTTGACATGACATCAAGGGTCCACTCAGCGCAAGCCTGCAAGGTGGCGTGCGGATTCTGGCTCCTAACTGAGCGACGCAAAGACTGCAGGGTAGTATCCTCCTTTAACTTTAAGCAATAGCATTTTGCACCTTAGTCAAAATTTATAACAAAAATTCAATAGAGCGGACCATTGCTGGAGGTCTGGGGATTTCTTTGGGCCACTACCAATTAGGAACGAAATGATATAAGGACAGTTTGAAAAATAAATGCCAAATATCCTCATTGACCCACCATTACTTAAAAAGTAATTCAAGATCAAAGGTCAATTTAAAAGTTAAGTTAGAATATTGTGTTATCTACACTAAAATCGAGAAAAAATCGAATTACTAATTCAAAGACGATTCTATACATACGTACTTTATAAACGCATATACATAAAATTAAAAATAAAACTTATTATAGTACCCCCAACTGTATCATAAAACTCATTATAGCACCGCTATCTTTTTTTATTCATTAAACTAGTCTAAGATTTTAGGCTGAATATGAAAAAAAGGCGCACGCATGCGCAGTTCGAACTGTGAAAAAATGGCGCCCTTGTAACCTACCTACTTTGTTTGATTTCAATTTTTCCTATGAGTGGAGATAAAGTAGTGTATTAAACTGCATATAACTTAGGTATTAAAACACTCGAGTCAACCTATTATCGCACTCGGCTTCGCCTCATGCATAAACATAAACAGACTCTCGTGTTTTAATACCCCTTCTTATATGACAGTTGCATAAACTACTATTATCTGTTCATTTAATAAATCCGCTAGTGAAGTAAAAATCAGTTGAACATTAAAAACGTTATTGATATTTAATCATTGCATGATATTGTATTGTTTACATTTGTCCAATGAGCAAATATTATAGCTTTGTTTTCCTTTTGTTTTAGTTTTTCTGCTAAATTGTGAAACTACAAATAGTTTGCACAAAAAATGCGGAGAGCATCAAATGATACAAAATAAAACTAGGACGGTTATCAGCTTCGCAATCAACCCAAACTTAAGCGTTGCGAGATTTACCTATCCAACAATAGGTCAACGTGACCGGTTGTTTTTTTTTCATTGATTTTCTTTTTCGGTGATTATTCCTCGATGGCAAGACCGATCTGGACATTCGATCCCTTACGACATTCAGTAATGTCTACTTGATCACCGTGGCAAATTTGGTCGAGATCGGTGAAACGGTCTCGGAGGAGTATCATTTGTTTGAAATGCAACTTTGAAACCAAAGACGCTTCGCTCGCCTTCGGCTCTCTACGCTTAAAAAAACTGAAAAGCTTTTTTAGCAATGGTAAGATTAATAGAGACTATTAGTGTAAGTGTAAATATCCCCAGCGATTTTCAGCTCTATCGCAATATTCATAAGTTTACACTATTGTTTATGTTTTTACTCGACTATTAGTAACTTTTTTTGGGGTCAGTGCGACATGACATCAGATATCAGTTCTTCAGGCACTTATTTACTTGCCAACCTAAAAAAATATACGAATGTAGGTACGTTTGTCTTGGGGTGACTAGCGGCCCTCCCCCAAACCGGGGCAAGACGGGGACACCGTGGTTCCATAAACCCGAGGGGGCCAGGGTCAGTCGGGGTGCGAGGGATATGCGCTATGGGCAACCTTACACCCCGGCGTCTGTAGACCCGAGACGGCGTGCGGTTTTAGTCGGTTCAAGCCCGACATAACCGCCCCCGCTGGCCGGCGGGGGGGTAACCGAAGGGATTTCCGCACGATGAAAAAAAAAAAGGTACGTTTGTCTTCAATTCAATCATCATTCAGTTTCAATAATACAAACACGAGTATGTATCTCACACTTCTGCGTCGTGGGGACTATACAAATGTACATTTAATGGACACAATTTACTTCCACAAGCAGAACAATAATTCAAAACATAGGTAGGGCAGGGCAGTGCCAGAAATAGTAGTTTGTCTCATGTGGCGAACAGACCTACAATACTTAGAGGTGACTCACATACATACTTTAAAAATAGAGTTGTGATAACATGTATTATTTTATTCATTAACAGTTTATTATAGGTATACCGTTGTATTAGAAGCAAAACAATTTTTTTGTTAATTATTTAAGTTAATTAGCAGCACGGGGTCAGAAAATGTGTCCGATTGACGACAAAAGTCCGTCATTTTCAAACTTAGAAGCACAAAATTTCATACACCTGCTTTTTGTTAGAAGTGAATTTTTTAAGAATTTATTCCCGGGCGAAGTCGGGATCCGAGCCGCTAGTTTATTGATATTTAGGAATCTGTTGAAATAATAACTAGGTAAGTACTTTAGGGGGGTGCTTGGTTGGGGAGTGGTGCTTGGTTGGGGACCTCCACGCGGTGCACCCTGGGCAACGGAGACGGCAGCGCCTCTCTCCTAGGGCGGGAGAGACGCTGCCGCCTACGGCCAACTCCGACCGAGGCGAGGACGGCCCTGTTGAGGGCTGTTCGGAAGCTTTCCACGTGTCCCTCTGATTAGCAGATGGCACAGTGGAGAGCAAGTAAGGGGGCCATCTCAAAACCGGAGATGGCCCGGGGTCAGTCGGGGTGCGAGGGATATGCTCTATGAGTAACCTTACACCCCTGCGTCTTAAGACCCGAGACGGCGTGCGGTTTTAGTCGGTTCAAGCCCGACATAATCGCCCCCGCTGGCCGGCGGGGTATCCGAAGGGATTTCCGCAAAGGTCCCAATGCCTGAGACGAGGTCTCGGGTTTGATCCCAGGTATTGCCATGGCACACACCAATGACTTTTCGATGCTTTTCGAAGTTATGTGTGTATTTATCGCAGGCTTATAAGTGCCCGGTAAATGCCAATAGGCTTGCCACATTGGGACCTAAAACATAAACTGGCGAAACGTAGGTGCTAGCACCTCTGCCTACCCCTTCGGGGATATAGGCGTGAGTTTATGTTATGTTATGTATTCTTAACATCTCACAAATTCAGGGAAGCAAATGTCGTCATCGCAGTGCCGCTAAGTGTACAATGTAATCTATACAAATAAATAAAATTGAAGCTTCTTTTTAGGGATTTTCTTTAGAAAAGCCCTATTGCTATCGAGTTGTCGTCGTCGACGTCGTCGTTGCCAATTTTCTGTCAAGGTTTTGGGTATGAAGGAGATGAGCTATCGAGTTGCTGTTTTCGGTAATAGATTCGTGCTGGGGTGAACCATTGCAAGATAAAAAAAAAACGCAATAAAATCTCAAATTTTTTTTTATCTCAAAATCAAAAATCCCTTGTATTCGGCTGAGCTCGTCTCAGGAATTCAACTTATTTAATATTAGAATAACAGATTTTTAATTATACGTAGCACGTTAATTTAAACAGGATATTTATAACAAAAATACAATATTTAAAATTTTTGTCTGTCTGTCTGTCTTTCTGTCTGTTAATCTCAGGTAATCTCTAGAACGGTTGGGCCGATTTTGACGAAACTTTCACTGGCAGATAGGTAATGTTACAAGGCGTTACATAGGCTACTTTAATTTTAGAATAATAATTAGGGATCCGCGCAAAAAAAAATTAAACCCACAAGATTGTGAATAAAATCAGATTTACTCTGCAACGGCTGGGCCGATTTTGACGAGACTCTCACTGGTAGATAGGTAATGTTACAAGGCGAAACATAGGTTACTTTATTTAAGAAAAGTAATAAGGGTTCCACGCAAAAGAATTAAAACCCTAAAAATCGACATACACGCGGACGAAGACACGGGCACAGCTAGTTAACAATAAAGTCTTATATATAGTTATGTTGAAATGTACCTGCACATGATAAACCCATCACCGTGAACGATCTCTTCCAGCAGGTTAACAGACCGCAAACTATTCCCCAAGTGTGACTACACCCTAATGTAGATTATTCCAGAGATCTAGTTCAATTGTGGCCGTCACCCGTTAATCCGAAGCCTCATACAATTAAATGATTTGTGGT
This sequence comes from Cybosia mesomella, assembly GCA_946251805.1. Taxonomy (NCBI): domain Eukaryota; kingdom Metazoa; phylum Arthropoda; class Insecta; order Lepidoptera; family Erebidae; genus Cybosia; species Cybosia mesomella. The sequence continues at coordinate 36,141,135 of OX276396.1, read as the reverse complement.
GGACAGACCAGTTGAAACGCTTAGATAAGATCTAGTTACGTGCTTGGTTGACTGCATGTGTGTTGATGAAATGGCGTGCTGCTTCCTGTCATCATCATCACTGCATTAGTGTTGGTTGTATCCAAAGCTACTCTTTTACTTGTTTTGGCTTATCTTGGCTTTTATAGGAGTGACAGTCTTCTGATTCCTCAACCCTGGAGGGAAAACCTGCGCCAGAGTTCGATAATCAGCAGATGTACCGGCCAGCCTGTGAAGTTGATTTGGACCCTGAAGGTCTGACGACAGTCACTCCCGTCAAACCCATAGAAGAATACTTAAACATGAGTCGCAGAGAAGTCGCCGCCGAGGAGGGTTCTACGCACTCGACGGCAGCCGAAGCCGAAGATGTCGACCGCAGTGATCGACGAAACGTTTGAACACAAGTTTTATATGGACCACGGCCAAACAGCCCGGAAGCAGTATATTCTACAATACTTAACCTATTACAAATCTATTAATATGAAAACTATGAGAAGATCCTCGGTTTTAATGAATCTCTGAAGACTCACAATCCAAGACTCAATTGAGATTATAATTATAAACACGTTACCTGTATTAAAATAAAATGTTGCTTTCAAATTCATTAATTAATCCTCTCCTTATCTTCATATGATTCACACCCTTGCGCATAATCGCTAAATCGCTATAGGAAACGGATGGATCGCCATATTGTATGCGAAATCAACCGTTTGTGGAGCTTTCCACACTGTTGCACCTGTCAGTGTCCACTCAACGCGAAACCATTGCAAAATAAACTTTATAACAAACACAATATGGTTGTTAATTTACTCAGTGAAGGTTTAAGCACTGAATGTGTACTACAGTATCATGAGTCAAAGCAAAACCGAACATAAGCTAGTCAAATTATGCTTGTATTTCGAATATAGACAATTGCAGGTGACAAGAATTGCTATTCCATTTTCAAAACTGTTGAGAGATCATCCTGTTGGCCAGTGATTGTTCTACAAGCTGATTTTAACTTTATAACATTCCACATTGAGTTGATAATTGGCTGCGCATAAATAAATTCGCTCAGTTTATAGGTGCAGAGTGAATTCATCCTTATTTTGTTGTTCCTAGATCCCATATTCCATTGGGTTCTAATTAGTATGGGTGTACATCCGCGTGTAAAATCCGCTGGAATAACCGCGGACAGGTTTCCGCCGGCCACATTGTTTTCGCGTCGGAATATGAATTAATGCGGATTTTCAGGTAACGCCGGCAGATTGTGCCCGCTCCGGATGTGGATGTACGGATGTAACGCCATTGTTCGCACCGTTATTGTCCGCGCTTTAAACCGTTCACTGGAACATCAATTCGCATATTTTGTAGTGCTGTTATTGAGATTCTACTGCATTTAGTGTTTAATACAAGTAAGGCGATAATTGACGTGAATTTCGTTTTGGAATTAGGCTTTTTAGAAAAGTGTAATATTAGTAATTGTAGTCGTAGTAATAGGGTAGTTGATAACATAACATAACTTCACGCCTGTATCCCCGAAGGGGTAGGCTGAGGTATATTACACACCCACGATTCGCCAGTTATGTTAAGGTCCCAATGTAATAGGGGGCGAGCCTCTTGCCATCTACCGGGCACATTATTAAAGGTAGTTGATAACATAACATAACATAAACTCACGCCTATATCCCCGAAGGGGTAGGCAGAGGTGCTAGCACCCACATTTCACCAGTTTATGTTTAGGTCCCAATGTAATAGGTGGCGAGCCTATTGCCATTAACCGGGCACTTATAAACCTGCGATAAATACACACATAACTTCGAAAAGCATCGAAAAGTCATTGGTGTGTGCCATGGTAAAACCTGGGATCGAACCCGAGACCTCGTCTCAGTAGTTTATTACCCATACCACTAGGCTACCGCGGCTTGGTAGTTGATGGTCAAGTCAAATCGGTGTTCTTATGTTCAAGAACTTCTATAGAGACTTGTATGAAATAACAAGGTACCACGTACTACTCTTTACATTAATAACTCTTTATTGTCATTAATTTTTTTATGTAGCCGCGGTAGCCTAGTGGTATGGGTAATGGACTGCTGAGACGAGGTCTCGGGTTCGATCCCAGGCTTTACCATGGCACACACCAATGACTTTTCGATGCTTTTCGAAGTTATGTGTGTATTCATCGCAGGCTTATAAGTGCCCGGTTAATGGCAATAGGCTCGCCACCTATTACATTGGGACCTAAACATAAACTGGCGAAATGTGGGTGCTAGCACCACTGCCTACCCCTTCGGGGATATAGGCTCGAGTTTATGTTATGTTATTTTATGTTATGAGAATCTATTTCGTGCTCCGGGGTATACCCCATAGGAAGAAGTTCCCCAGGATTTCCCCTGCCAGGATCCTGGGGAACTTCTTCCTATACGGTTTAGTCGGTCTGATTCCGACATAGCCACGTCAGCCCCGGTGAGGTGGTAACCATGGGGGTTTCCACACGTAAAAAACGCAAAAACATAAACCCGAAGGAGTCTTCGGGGATATAGGCGTGAGTTTATGTTATGTTATGTTATTTTTTATGTGTAGTCGGATAAATTATTAAATACTAGCTGTTGCCTGCGGCTCGACCAGCGTGACATTCCGATCCAGTTTTTGCAACCGCGTGAACCTATTCCAGGGATAAAAGTAGAGTATCTGTTATTCCAGACTATAATTTAGGTATCCCTGTACCAAATTTCACCCAGATCCGTTCAGCCGCAGTAACAAACATCTAAACAACTTCACAAATATTCACATTTATAATATTAATGGGATAAGCTTGGTTAAATAATTCATTTTTAAAAGAGGAAACTACATTATACTCCCGTTTTTATATCTTTGAAGGAGTATACAGAGGTATATTTACACAAAAAAAATTCACCACTTGTGGAGCGAGCTATTGGCATTTTAAGTGTTCAACGATCACCGTAATCGCTTACCATCAGGTGGACTATGTGTGTATTTATTACCTAAATAATGTAAACCAGAAACCTGATTACGCGCACCCGCATTTTTCAGAAATTCCATCGACAATAACTTCATAACTTTCCTATTAACTACCATCCCATACCTAACTCCCATAAAGGCGCTTAGCACCAAAACTTTCTCTTAACTTGCTGACGTCAGACGCAAAGATAAAAAACCTGCTAGTCACCAGAGGGAGTCATTGTGCACCTGCCACGGTGGAAGTAATTAATTATTACCTACCCGGCAGGCTAGGGGGGCCGTGACACCCACAGGCCCCCTCAAGTAACTGTGTTGTGTCAAGGTGATTCTATTGTTTTTGAAAGGTTGGTGGCACATATACACTAACGGAAGTTAAACTACAGCTACATTTTATAGATACTTTGTTCTACATGATATTGTCGGAAGTTTACGCGAGTGCAGGGGGATTGTGGTCGCAGCACTAGTGGGACCGGTGGGTGTCACGCGGTGCTGCGACGACAATCCTCTTCTGATGAGGCCGTCAAGCTGAGTGCCACCATTGTTAACATGGTACGTGTAAGTAATGGTGACCCTCTTTCCTAAGACTTTACCTTCAGCTTACCATCAGGCGAGGTGAAGTCAAATTGACGTGTCCTAAATATAAAAAAAAATGTACATTGATCCCGACGTTTCGGTTGCTTTTCAACAGCCATGGTCACGGGGAGACTGGCTGCTGGGAAGCAACCGAAACATCAAATAAATCGCGATAGAATCCGTTAAAAATAGTTTTATTTCAAAGATACTTTTGTGTTAACTTTTGTGTTGATTATGACGATTGCATTAACAGTAGTCATTCCTCAGAGAACAAGTCAAGATCTCAGAGAACCTTAGACTATTATTATCATCATCATCATCTTGTCGTTGATGCCGGTTACATTCGAGGCTTTCTGGAGCTCAAGTAAGTGAACCCTGAGCTGAGAACCCTGAATCCTGAGCTGAGGAAGAGAAGAAGTCTTCTCTTCCTTGAGATTTGGCTTATGCAACTTTTATGAGAGCGACTGCCGTCTGACCTGCAAACCCCAAGAGGGAAGCCGGCACCAGATCCTCGTCTGTCAATCAACAGATGTACCGGCTTGCAGGTGAGGTTAACTTGGCTCTGAAGTTATTGGGGGGGGGGGGGCATACACCCCCACTGTAAAAATCTGTATGCATGAATAAATGTAAATTGTCATTGGTATGCGTATATTAAGGCCTCTGTGGCGTAGCGGTAGTGAATCCGACTGCTACGACAGGGGGCGCGGGTTCGATTCCCGCTCAGTGCAAATATTTGTATGCATGAATATGTCTATTTGCATTGGTCTTAGTGTTTCTATGTATAATATGTATATATTTACAAAAAAAAGTATATAAGCATGCTTATCCGCATTCTGGAAGCCTTAACACAAGCTAGTTAAACTATGCTTACTTTGGGTCTAGAAAGCGCTGTGTAAAATGTCGTAGAGTATTTATTTATTTATTATTTATTATGGGAGTGACTGTCATGTAACCTCTCAGCCATGAGAGGTCAATCATAAGTTGCATTGGTTTTTAGTTGGCTAGCCTCCGAAAGTCTTTGAGTGGTCCCAAACACTTGCTAAACTAAGATTATCTGTTCACGCCGGTACCACCCGGCACTAAAGGTGAGCGTGCTGTTGATTAATGACGTGTCCGACGTGTTTATTGTGTCACGCTCCAGTTACGACGTCACGACGTCACGACGACGCGACTGTCGCTGAAAGGACTTATTAACTTGTCAACCACACGTTGGAAAGAATACCATGGCTAAAATCTACAGTCAACTTTTTAGGCTACCAAAGTAGCAAACCTAAAAAGAAAAAAAAAAAACAATACAATACGACAATAATTAGAAGATGTTTAAATCTATTGCTAATAAAAACCGGCCAAGTGCGAGTCGGACTCGCCTATGAAGGGTTCCGTAACAGCAGCAAGTAAATTTTTTATATTTCAGTTGACTGAATGAAAGCTAAATTGCGGTTTACGATTTATGACGTATTAAAGAAACTACTTACTAGATCTCCTTCAAACCAATTTTCGGTGGAAGTTTACATGGTAATGTACATCATATATTTTTTTTAGTTTTATCATTCTCTTATTTTAGAAGTTACACAAGGGGAGCACTTTTTACCACTTTGGAAGTGTCTCTCACGCAAAACCTATCCAAAGGGTCATCCGCGGGTACCGCACGATCTCCTTCGAGGCGGCGAGTCTCCTTGCCGGAACTCCGCCATGGGACCTGGAGGCGAGAGCCCTTTTGCAACTGTACCAGTGGCGAAAGGAGGCGCGGGAGCAGGCACGGAACCCCGAGCATCGAGAAATCGAGGCCGTGCAGTCCCAGCTCCGCCAGGCCATCGTGGTGGAGTGGAAGGAACGACTTGGGTGACCAAGCGCAGGGTACGCCGCAATAGCGGCGGTAAGGCCCATCATGGAGGATTGGCTAGAGAGGCGACACGGAAGCCTCTCGTACCGACTGATGCAGGTGTTCTTGGGGAAGGAGTGCTTCGGGGACCACCTGCATCGGATCAGGAAGGAGCCAATGCCTGAGTGTCATCACTGTGACGCGAGCGAGGACTCAGGGCTGCACACGCTGGCGGACTGCCCGGCGTGGGAAGCGCCGAGGCGTGACCTCGTGGCAGCCATCGGGGTGGGAGTCCTCTCGCTCGGCAGCCTGAATGCGGCAATGGTGCGGAGCGCGAGCGCCCGGGAGAGGTTCAGAACTCTCCCGGCCCGCCGATTCCGCAACATGCTCGTCGCGCGTCGCAGGCGACTCAGGCGCCGGAGGTCGCTCAACGACCTCCGTCCTCCATGAGCGCAGTCCTGGGGGTGGCAGGTGAACCGCCTGTCACCCCAGCAGAAGCTGGCCGGGACGGTGGGGCGACTAGCGCCCCTCCCCCAAACCGGGGCAAGACGGGGACACCGTGGTTCCCAAACCCGAGGGGGCCATCTCGAAACCGGAGATGGCCCAGGGTCAGTTGGGGTGCGAGGGATATACTCTATGGGCAACCTTACACAAAAAAAATACGTATGTCTGATGAAAAAAAATTTTTTTTCAGTTTAAATATGGGGACCCCCCAAATTTTTAGTTATTTTTCTATGTTTGTAAGAAAATCTAAATGCGGTTACCAAGTTTCAACAGCGTAGTTCTTAGTTTCGGGAAAAAGTGGCTGTGACACACGGACGAACAGGCAGACAGACATGACGAATCTATAAAGGTTCCATTTATTGCCATTTGGCTACGGAAACCTAAAAAGTACTTAGTTCTTTGCGTCTCATTACACATTTTTTCCTATACTCGACGTCACACATCCCCTCCTAAAGCACATCTATCAATCGCTTACCTCAAACACGTATAAATTTCCGCATACGGATCCTGCCACCGCACGCGGAGATTGAAGAAGTTAGTTTAATGAGGGAGCTGGGAGTCTCGGCGGACGTACGAGCGACGCGAGCGTGTTGCGGTGGCAACTGTCGCGGGCACGTCGCGAGTGCGTCGGTGACATATCGCGTCTGTCACGACTGTGCACCTTGTGGAGGTATTAATAACTTAGGGTGGCTCTCGAATTTGGTAATTAAACTATGGAAGGTATAAGTTTAGTATAAATAAGCATACTAGGATGAATGAAGGATGGATGTTTAGCGTGGCTCCGGGTTACCTTGGAGCACGAGCTTCGTTTACTCCTTCTCTTCCTTTTTTTTTTTGAAGTGAAAACTTCTTTAACGGCGTGTGCACTTTTTTGTAATGGGTAAAAAAGGTTAAACTCGCGTCAGTAACACACACGTGATCTGATCTCAAAAATTCAAAAGACAACAAATATAGAAGCGCTAATTTCACACTGTACTTAACAACCTTGGTGGCGCGTTCGTCTAATGAGTGGTCGTTGACTTCGTCAAGACTGAGCCCAAGAAGCACTTTTGGTCATTATATAACTTTTTGTAATATTTATTCTATTTTGTGCCATAAATCTTTTGATATAAAATGGAAATTAAACAAAGTGCATCTATTAATGAAAAAAGTGACGAAGAAATAGCGAAAGAAAATGAGTGAGTACTTTATAAATATATTGGCGATGATGGTTCTGGTAATAATGATGATGAAAAAGTCGTTGAAATTATGGATGGAAGTTGATTTTTCTGAGAGATAAACTTTTTAATTTAAAATAATTGTAATAGTTCTGAAGTGTTAAATTTTTAATCTAATATAAATTGTCATGTTTGTGTACGATAGCGCAATAAATAAATATTGATTGTTACCACATAAATGATAGTACTTTTATAATGATAATTAAAGCAATTCGTGCAAAATTATTCCCTAACCATTCCAAAATATCAAAAATGCACAACGTTAATATTCAAGTTTTCACTTCTGCCGGCACTCCCGGAGTGCAACTCGTTGTTTTTTTTTAAAGAATATTAGTAAACGAAATTACTAATATTCCCCCTAAGCTAAATTGCTTGTGTTAGGGGTGCATTCACGTCCTTTTGATCGTACTGCCGACGGCGACGCTTTAAAAGATTTGACTTATGCAACTTTTATGGGAGTTACTGCCGTCTGACCTACAGACCCCAAGAGGGACCACGCCAGAACCTCGTCTGACAATCAGTAGATATACCGGTTTGCAGCTGAAGTTGACTTCGCCTCAAGGGTCATGATGATGCCCCCATACACCCCTATTCTAAATATGTGTATGCATGAATAAATATCTATTTGCATTGGTTTTCACAAAAAAAAAGCCCCCAAGTGCGAGTCGGACTCGCCGATGAAGGGTTCCGTAGCAGCAAGTAAAATTTTTATATTTGAGTTGAATAAATGAAAGGTAAATAATTGCGGTTTAAGTTTTCTGACATATTAAAAACAACAACTTATTAGATCTCGTTCAAACTAATTTTCGGTGGAAGTATAGATGGTAATGTACATCATATTTTTTTTTTAGTTTTATCATTCCCTGATTTTAGAAGTTACAAGGGGGGGGGGGGACACATTTTACCACTTTGGAAGTGTCTCTCGCGCAAACTATTCAGACCACACACGTATGGGTTTGATGAAATAAAAAATTTTGATTGTCAGTTCTAAGTATGGGGAACCCCCAAAATTTGATTTTCAGTTCTAAGTATGGGGAACCCCCAAAGGAGAATGCCCATTCTTGGTTGCGCTTTTAGACGTACGCGTCAATATTTCAAATGTTAAAAAATAATATTGATTATAGTATGACTTTTCAACACTAAATCAAGCGATTTAGTGTTACGCGAAACTAAAGAACTTGGGGTTTGAATTTAACTTATAAAGATATGAAAATTGAATGAATAATCGTTTCCATTTTAATTTAATTGTTACCATTATATAAAATAAACCATTGGCGGTAGAATGCAAATATACCAATCTTCTTAAAATAAAATGGTTAAATAATAATACGTGATAATAATTCGCAATGTGACATTCAAATATATTGCAGTTATGAAATCTTAATATTTCGTGTATGTATTCGTAAATTATTAGTGATAATCAGTTAAAGTTGTAAAATATTGTGTGCTTCAGTGGTAGTTTTCTCTTAATTTATACATGGTATCCCTGTCTTACTAAAACGTCAGTTCAACAGTCTGTGTCACAATATTTTCTTGTGTTTGTTGTTTTTCTCGTTGTAATAATTTAATTTCTCAATAACCCCAAGTTCTGTTACAATATGCGTTTATATTTCAGATAATACTTAATGCAGGCTATTTAATGCAGTGTATACTTATGTGACATAGCTAAAAAAAGTGTGCAACCGATTTCCATACTGACATGGGCATTGTCCTTTAATGTTTTTTTTTTCTATTTTCGTGTGAAAATCTTAATGCGGTTCACAGAATACATCTACTTACCAAGTTTCAACAGCATAGTTCTAATGATTTCGGAAAAAAGTGGCTGTGACATACGGACAGACAGACAGACAGACAGAAATGACGAATCTATAAGGGTTCCATTTTGGCAACGGAACCCTAAAGAAAGTAGGTTTTTCAACATTTTAGAACCCATTTTACAAGCTATAATTATTTTGAGTGCAGTGCAACATGTCTTAGTCCTAGCAATAACACAGATAGCAACGAAACGTAACATATCGGCAAATCATTCTTACATTATGTACCGTCCCTTTTTTTTTTTTTATCGTGCGGAAATCCCTTCGGATACCCCCCGCGTGCCAGCGGGGGCGGTTATGTCGGGCTTGAACCGACTAAAACCGCACGCCGTCTCGGGTCTACAGACGCCGGGGTGTAAGGTTGCCCATAGAGCATATCCCTCGCACCCCGACTGACCCTGGGCCATCTCCGGTTTCGAGATGGCCCCCTCGGGTTTGGGAACCACGGTGTCCCCGTCTTGCCCCGGTTTGGGGGAGGGGCGCTAGTGGCCCCACCGTCCCGGCCTGCTTCTGCTGGGGTGACAGGTGGATTCACCCGCCACCCCCAGGCCTGCGCTCATGGAGGACGGAGGTCGATAGGCGACCTCCGGCGCCTGAGTCGCCTCTCGGCTCGGCGGACCGGGAGAGTTCTAAATCTCTCCCGGGCGCGCTCCGCCACCTCCTTCGCGAGCATTACATGCTCGCAGAAGGAGGTGGCGGCGGCCCACGCGCTCGCGCACAATATGTACCGTCCCTAAAATCCCTTAATTGTAAGTTTAACCCACATTGTAAATTTAACGCTTAATGTTTGAAGCATATAGCCAAGGAAATAGGCCAAGTGGGACGGTGATAAGAATGTAAAACTCGCAGGCGTCGCACCTCGGGGCTGTAAATCGAGGCCTGGCCGGACCTTGAGCCAACAATTAAATGTGTCTCCAACTATGCCACATCACTATTTTGGCATTGCACCCACGAAACCTGCGTTATAGCGTTACTGTCTTCATCATCATTCGAGTACCGATCCTGGTTACAACAAAAACTTGTGCTTTAGGGCCCAGTGTCCGCTCTCCTCTAATAATGGTCTATCATGGGTTTTACGGGAGTGTCTACTGTCTGAACCCTCAACTCCGAGAGCAGAGCCTGCGTCAAGCCTCGTCAATCAGTCTAATCGGTGCCGTTAAGTTTTGTATTACGCAGACTTGACTGAGCCAACTGTCTCAACAAGGTTTGCAATTCATTCTGCTGTTGCAAAAATTGAGCGAAGCAGTTTCACTTAGGACTTTTTCTAACGGTAATAATTCCTCAACGGCTAGTCCTATTTCGTTTTTTTTTGTCTTATGTATATGAACAAATTACTTAATTTAATACTAATCGCGTGAATTAGGTATTTTTTGTTCATTGAGAAATCAGATATTAATTTTTTTTTTCCGGTAATTATTCCTCCGTGGTACTTTTGATTTTGTTATTACAAAGCCTATGTCCTTCCCATCAGTAACATCTTTGCTTGGGAAATTTCATTAGAATCGGTTCAGCCGTTTGGGAGGAGAAGATGGTCTAACGAAATACATGAGTCGTCTAAAAGAGAGCTTCAGTCTTTCAGAGTTTCGCTCAATACCTTTAACTCCGAAAGAAAAGCCTCCTTCAGCGTCTTGTCCATCAATCAGCACATGTACTGGCTTGTAAGTAAGGTTGACTTGGGCCCCGAAGATCCTGGTGGAGTCCTTAACACACACGACAGCATTAATAGTATTTCTAGCAATAGTTATTTAGATAAACGCGTACTGCTCCGCTTATTTAATAGCCCAATACTTAGGCGTCCACCCAATATTAAGTTTTAGTCAAGGTATTCAGATAGCGGTACAGGGAGTTGAATGTCGTGTGACGTCAGAAATAAAGATGCTTACGTCATAAAACCTTACAATAGTTACAATGAACGAACTGCGTACATTCTGGAGGCTGTAGTTTAACATTCTTATAATTTATTCAGTTACAACTAAGGCGTTTACAAGTAGCAAATAGTTTAGAATTCATTTAATATTTAATGATATAATGATAAATAGTTTTCACTTAGACAACTCACACTTGACAAGTTTTCCAATGTTATGTGATTGTTTAGAATCTATATATAAAACAAAGTCGTGTTAGTTAGCCTTTTTGCGGGTTTTTTTTTCGGAAGTCGCCTCGGATGCCTCCCAGCAGGCCAGTAGGGATGGTTATGTTGGACTCGATCCGACCAAAACCTCACACCGTAACGGGTCTTTAATGCCTTGGGTGCAAGGAGTCATTAACAAAATAAATTCAGCTGATAAGTTAACTTAATTCTAAGGCGGAACGAAGTTTGCGGGTCAGTTAATATAATATATCTCTGACAGTAAATTTGTTAAGATTGATACAATATTACTTTGAGCATTTTTGACGAGGCACTTGGGAAGGACACCGTGTGGTTTTAGTCGGTCCGATTCCGACACGCCCACCCCATCGTCGGCACCGATGGGGTGAAGCCCGTGGGGGCTTCCACACGCTAAAAAAAAAGGCACAGTTTAATAAATAAGTCATCACAATCATGTGTGTCATGGTTTGTATACGAGGCTATCGCTTCAGAGCCCAGGGGCAGCCTACTCTTCTCCTCCTTTTGGTTTAGCTAACACAACTTTTATGGGAGCGACTGCCGTTGGAGGTCTAGTAACTTCGAGAGGAAAGCCTGCGCCAGAGTCTCATCCGTCAATCAGCAGGAGTAACAGCTTGCGTGTGAGGTTGGCGTGGACCCCAAACCTCTTGGTGGGCCCCAAATAAATCAAGTTTGATAATATAAATCTTTAGAATTTCACGGCCGACGTTGCATGTAGAATATACTGCTTCCGGGCTGTTTGGCCGTAGTCCATAGGAAACTTGTGTTCCAAACGTTTCGTCGATCACTGCGGTCGACATCTTCAGTGGTATAGGTCCGGGCGCCGACGAGTGCGTAGAAGTCTCCTCGGCGGCGACTTCTCTGCGACTGATCGCAGAGTCGCAGAGAAGAAACAGCCCGGAAGCAGTATATTCTACAAGTTTGATAAATCAGTGTGCTTCTTATTATTAAATTTAATATTCTACGAAACTCTACACAGCGCTTTCTAGACCCAAAGTAAGCATAGTTTAACTAGCTTGTGTTATGGGTTCTAGAATGCGGATAAACATACTTATATACTTTTTTTTTGTAAATGCATACATATATAGAAACACCCAGACCAATGCAAATAGATATATTCATGCATACAAATATTTACACTGAGCGGGAATCGAACCCGCGCCCCCTGTCGTAGCAGTCGAATGCACTACCGCTACGCCACAGAGGCCTCTTCCAGACGGAGAATCCTCCTTCAAAATATTTTACTGATCATCCGAGCGGCGGTAGCCCAGTGCATTTACGGACTGAATTTAGACAGTACAATACTTCGACATGTAGCGAACTTCGAAAACACATAGATCGAAAAGCCATTGCTTCGACAGACAATTATTAGACCACACACACCTTCGAATTACCACTACTTCGACAGACGATTATTCGACAGACAATACTTAGACAAGTACATCTCCGAATGGCCACTACTTCGACAGTTTTTATTTTGTAGCCTTTCGTTGAAGTAAAGTGGGTTAGGTTAGGTTAGAACTGTGATCCCAACAGAGCGCGAGCCGAGCGAGCGTAGCGAGTGTGCCGCGGTCGGCGAAGCGCCGGAATTGATGTTTCAGTTGATTGGGTACATATTTAATTATGTAGGGCAGATTTTTTAATACATTTCAGAGCATTATTATTTTGGGAGAATGTTAAAAATATATGTCAAACTAGTGGTCATTCGAAGATGTGTCTTGTCTTAGTATTTTCTGTCGAATAATCGTCGGTCGAAGTAGTGGTAATTCGAAGGTGTGTATTGTCTAATAGTTGTCTGACGAAGCAATGACTTGTCGATATATGTGTTTTCGAAGTTCGCTACATGTCGAAGTATTGTACTGTCTAAATTCAGTCCGTAACTCAGCCCGGTGCCGTACGTAACGGACCGCCGAGACGAGCGATTTGGATCCCTAGTCGTCCCGGCCACACACCTCTGACTTTTCGCAGTTATGTGTATATTAAAAAAAAAATTATCGCACGCGTGGCAATGTGCCCGGTATTACATTGGGACCAAAACATAACTGGCGAATCGTGGGTGTGTAATGCACCTCTGCCTACCCCTACTGCGATACAGGCGTGAAGTTATGTGATGTTATGATCATCCAACTCTTTCCATTAGTTACTTAACAATGCTGACGAAAACTGTTTATTTATAGAACGAAATTAATTTCTGAACCGATGCACGATGGTTGATATTGCGTTCTAACTTCCACGAGTACTTACAATATCTTTGCTACGCAATTTGCTGACACACATAATACTTACTGCCTAAGGTTCCATCATGACTCATAACCATGACGTCATTATACGCCTACAAGCCATCCGACCCACCATGTTCACCCCTATCTGAGAACGGTGACGACGAGTGTTGTACCTATCTAATACGTTCGATGTTAATACAATTTGTCTGTCGGTATATTGTTTTCTATTATGGTGTGATTTTTCTCATCAATTTCTGCTTCGTGTCAGTTAATTGAATGCAGCGAAGGGTTGGGCCCTTGCACTGGACGGCGGCTGTATTCTGTGATCATTTTGGAGTGTTGTCATTCGTAAGTCAAGTTGAAGTGATTTTAGTTAAATAATATATAATGGGACTACCTTTGAGGATTGTTCTTTTCTCATAGACCCGAATCATAAGATTTTGATAAATTCATATAAGACTGGCTGATGCTCGCGGCCTCGCCTGCGTGAAATTCTGATCCCGTACGCGCTACCCATGGAAACCTATGTAGTCTAAAAAGTAATAGCACAATATGAGTTCTTCAAGAAGGGCATTAGAATTATTTTACAGGGTCGACAGTGCTAGTGTGCCGCCTCTGGTGTTGTACACATCCAAAGGCCGTGGTAACTGCTGCCCATCTTGCTTGTCAGCCACTTAAGTGCTGGTAAGTATAAAAAAAAACAAAAGACAAATCAGTGTATAGTTTTATGTGTTAGTAAATACTAGCTGTTGCTCGCAGCTTTCTGATCTGCGAATTCTGATCCCGTTCCTGCAACTCATGGGCACCTATTCCAGTGATAAAAAGTAACCTATGTGTTATTCCAGACCATAATCTATCCTTGTACCAAATTTCAGCCAGATCCGTTGAGTTGTTTTTGCGTGAATGAGTAACAAACATCCTTCCATTGAAACTTACCAATTTATAATATAAGTGGGAATTATAATATTAAGTAGGATTGCTTTTGAGCTTTTTTCAATAATATAAAGAACCATTGAAATTCGATGATGGACAAGTAGCAAGTAAGACAAATAGCATTACGAATAATTGAGAATCTCTTTCACTTTTGAAGTTTAGGAAATATTTTCCAAGATTTTGTTTTAATTAACATTTTAATAGTAATTTGTATGTAAGAATATTAAATACACACATAAATACATGTTACACTTTTTTCCTATTGAGCTAGGTAGAGATCACATTTTCCATTTACGCACTACAATTATAGTACAATTTTTTTAAATATAAACGAAGTAAGAAAGTTATAAATAACTCTAGCCATATCAAGAGTTTCAAAAGATACGAGTGAGAAATCAAAAAAATATGTCACATTAGTTAGTTAATTGTATCCAGAATAGAGTCGTTGCCATGTGTCTGTGGTACTTACTGCGTTCCCCGCGGTCACACTCTCATCTACAGAACAGATGAAATATAACAGATAATTCATTATGATATGAGTTTCCTAACACTTGAGGCAGCCATGTCTTAAAATCATTTATTTACTTGATTTTACCACAGCCTTTACATCGAATATTAATGGTGTATGGGCTAGCTATACAGCTCTAAAGACATGCCTAGAAACTGTTGGAGGTATGCTATGTGTCCATCAATGCGCCGGTGAGGTAAAAAGTGTATTATTCGTAAATTGAGAGACTTCAGGGCTCCTCGAGCTCCAAAGTGTTAGATTTAACGGGAATTGGCACTCGAATAGATAAGAGTGCTGTTTTCTGTCCGACAGTGAACATAACAGCCTATTAGGAAGTGCTCGCTTGATGACAATAAGCTTGTAATTTGCAGAAAATATACCCTCCTGCCGGCCAATGGGGGTGGTTATATCAGGTATCTCTGAAATAAAACCGGTGTGAACAAATAAATAAATAAAATATTATAAATATTATACGATATTCTACACAGCGCTCTCTTGACCCAGAGTAAGCGTAGTTTAACTAGCTCATAACACAATATGAGTTCTAGAATGCGGATAAACATACTTATACACTTTTGTTTGTAAATAAATACATAACACCCAGACCAATACAAATAGACATATTTATGCATACAAATATTTGCTCTGAGCGGGAATCGAACCCGCACCCCCTGTCGTAGCAGTCGAATGCACTACCGCTACGCCACAGAAGCGGTCGAAATAGTATTTATGTTTCACCGCTATATTTTAGGTTTCACTTAACTGATTTAGGTATGTCTAAGTATTCGTAAAATGAATAGATTCAGGATATTGTGATATCAACAACACATTCAAATTCTCCTACGCCATTTTATTAACAATTGTAACGTTGTGGATTCTTTATAAATCTAATTAAAACAATATCCGTAATTTAATCGATATTTTAGTATGTTTCTATAATATATTACTAATTATCTATGGTTGTGCGAGCGAGATTGGACAGCACTAGCCCAGTTATAAACTGACGGCTCTTATATCGGCCCTTTCCTTGGAACCTTCGCCAAGGAAGGTCGCTTTGACCCCGTGGCCAACTGCTGTCGGCTCCGGGTAAGTTTTGAGATCAACATTTCCTACTTCTTTCTACAGGTGAAGACTTTCCAGCGGTGCAGCTTATTGCCTGCTAAAATGCATGGCTTATTATATTTTATTTTATACTGTGTGCTATTTCAGCCTACCTATTTAGTGCCACGAGGCCGATGACCCCTACGGTCAGAGGTCGCGGCACCAGCTTGTGCTGCCTAATTATATTCTTTTTATTATAGCTTCTAGCTACGCTGCATTGCCGCTGGGAGATTCTCTTCACCTGCTATTTTAGCGGGTCACTTGGACGTAGTTACCTAGTGACAAACTGACCCGCACCTTTTCTATTTCCAGGGTCTTCGCACCGGGCTTCGCACCATAATGGCGGTAGCGAGGCACACCAGCGGAGACCCTGGCACGCCGGCATCACCACCAGCCACGTGTCCACTAGCTAAGTGCATACTAACATCTTGCACAACGGACCGAACAACGCCACGGCAGAATATTTATTATGAATCCATCCCCTGAGGTTCATTTACTCAAATACCAGATATAAATTTATGTAACATTCTATTCACGATTATAATCTCATACTATACATTGTAATCAACCTTTTATTTAACTCTCTGCTCGCCCTAGCCGGTAGTAAGTCTTAATTACATTCATTATTTAATTAATTTTCCCAGTGCATATAGTCGCCTTAAACTTTATTTAAACACAATTTAAAAACCTTCTAATAAAATCATTAACCGTTACATTGGCGCCTTCAAGGTATTATTCTGCCGTAGGTATTGTGTGTTTGGTCCGTAAGTACTTTATTTCTTCTTATTTTCCTCTTTATTTTACCAGTGTGGTGATTTTTTTCACCAATTTTATTGTTATTTTTCATTTTTAACTAAATGAAGGTAGTTGAAAATAATTATTAGTTTCATTTTTTTTATATTCAACTAAATAATGCATACTCATTTCCATTATATTAGTGAAATTACTCATTCATTTAACTAATCACCTGTGTTAAACATAACAACAAGGTTAATTAACATTACTTATTCAATTATTTTGCATTTAACATCTAGACTGGTTTAATACCTTTTATGGTCATTTTAACTGTATACTGTTATACCACTGGTAAAATAAGGATCTATTCACTTTTGTTTCTTGGACTTGTTGATCTCAACCGTTATCTACTTACTTTTTAATTCTATGTTTGTATAGGTGTCTGTCGCACACCCAGTCAGTGAATTTATACTTTTTATACTTGCTTACCTTTTATGTGCAATATAATAACATATATTAGGTTATTATATCAACCTATTGCTGGTTGAAATTTTTCTTTATTTTGATATACTTATTAAAACTATTTTGATGTATTATACACAAATAGATTATTACTCACTGACAGGTTACATATATACTTTGTGATTTTACTAGTACCTTATATTGAAGTAAATTACTTACTAAATTTTTATGTCAATCTCGCTCATCGCACCATAGCTTTTATATTTACTTAACTTTGGGTTAATTTACCTTTTAAATTTAATACTTACTCAACTGTTTTGTAGTCAGTGTTGCTTGTTGTCGGATTTCTGTATCCAAATTAGCTTATGTAATTGAAAAAAAAAAAATTAAAACTTAATTCTTTGAAAAGAAATACAAAGAATAAAAGATCTGTATACAACTAATAAAATCTTTGAAAAGAACAACAAAGATAATAAATACTTAAATTGTAGACCTCGTCTTGTTCTGCTATGGGATTGTTGTCTGGTATTATAGTTTAGTCAATAAAATCATTATCGCTTACATAAATTGACCGTTCTAAGTCAACAATGCATTAGCCATTTCCCCCGAGTCCTTTTAAAATGACTTGTGTCATAACTATAAACTAAATATAGGTAAAACAATCAATATATTTCAGATAAAACATTTTAATCAAACATAAAACAATAGAAGGATCTAACCTAACCTAATAAATTTATTAATTAAATAGCAACCTAACTTCTTAACTATGAACAACACTTCTTTTGTTCTAATAATCACTATTGTTGTAAATATAGGTAAATATTTAATAAACTTTGCTTATTACTTAAACAATATTATACACTATTGTGGCAAACAAATATATACCTACACATACTTGTAACTAAAACTTGCATTTTATAATAACATTCCTTATGTTATTCCACTGTTGGTAATACACTACCTATATCTCAACACTACAATGGTCGTAATGATATTGTTACCTATAAAAAGGTCACCAGTAAAAATTTTAATTTCATGTAGCTACCCAATTTGTCACATATTACGAAAACTTTATAACTTGAATAACTCATGTATCCTGTTGGTAGACACGGTCTACAGGTCAATTATGTCTTCTTACTAAATAATGTAACACTTTTCAATTGTTATTACATCTTCGGTTCGTATATTTGAACATTTGATTTCTATCAAAGTTTGTTTTGAAATTGTTTGAAACTTAGTTGTCAAACGTCATATGGTTTTGACAATCAAAAAGGTTGCCAGTATACTAAAATATAAAATTACTACTAGTTATTGTTTAAAAATTTGTCTTGTTTTTTTAAAAACAAAATAAAATTATTCTTTGATGAATACCAACTTTTGAACTTTTGTACTGAATATTAAATATTAATATCTTTTAACCTATTGGTTAATGTTCTATCATGTTGTAATACTTTTCTTAGGATGACTGATTCCTTTTATGTTTCTGTTGTTTTGAAGAAAACATTAAAATTTATTCACTAGTGAATAAATAATAATAATTTTTTTGGACTTGCCCCAAAATAATTTAATAAATATATTTCAACTTATAAATTTTTTTTAACTACGTAATTATTTTGCCTGTTGCAATTTTTTGTATGATCCGTTGGATCAACCCTAAAATGCCTTCATGGTCATTTTGAACTTGAAAAATTTTTTTTTACTTATTGCCACAAAATATAAATACAAACATACGACTACAAAACATTAGAGAATACTTACCTTGTTGAACCGTGGGTTCTTAATTATTTGAAATTGGAAATAAAAAAACTTAGATTTTTTTTTTGAACACTAGTTGTTCAAATTGCAACTGATGTTTGCATACATACTCACTGATGTGAGTCAAATAATAAACTATTTTACTTTAATAACACCTTTAATAATAAATTGACTTGGTCATAACTTTAAAAGTTGTTAATTATATATTTTTGACAATTTAATTGTCTTTATTGTTTTAAATCATAATTACCCTACCACTACTATATATTTTCGTCTTCTTTTCTCCTCTCTTTGAGATGGAACTTTGAACTTCATGTTCGTTTTCTTTTATTAAGGCTTTGCCTAGTAAAGGTTGTTGTGGGTCGGTTGGCGTTTTAAACCAACTGATGTTGTTTTTGGGTCCGTTGGCGTTTTAAACCAACGGATACCTTATTTTTATGGTTTTGTACCATTTGTGGGTCCGTTGGCGTTTTAAACCAACGGATACCTTTTCTTGGAGCTGGGATATTCAACCAGTATCTGGGTATTGATTCTTATGGTTTTATACCATTATTATGCTGAGCGGTCGTGCAAACTCAGTTCCAAAAACAAGCCTTATTGCATATCTTTGTTATGTCTTCTTTCGAGCGGTTTGCAAACTCGTGAAATAAGCCTTATTGCAGATGCGGTAATGTATACATCTAAAAGAAGCCCTATACTAAAAACATAACACTTTATCTTTTATAGTCGAAAATATATAGTGGTATTTATTGCTCTTTTTCTTCCCATTGAAATTGTTGTCTGTGACATTTCAATGTTTACCATCTTGCTAGATTTACGTCTGAGTCTCCAGCGCCTATTATCCTGGAAACTCTCTTCGGAAGGAAGCGTGTGCTACATTATTTAAGTGGTAACCGCAATGTATGGATGAATATGATAGAGGAGGTATATAAGAAAGTATGTATGTGTAAGCGTAAGTCGAGCATTGTATTGAGCAGTCCAGTATCGGGTTTTTGGGTAACAAAAACCCTGAACTAACTGAGGGGGTATTGTAACGTTGTGGATTCTTTATAAATCTAATTAAAACAATATCCGTAATTTAATCGATATTTTAGTATGTTTCTATAATATATTACTAATTATCTATGGTTGTGCGAGCGAGATTGGACAGCACTAGCCCAGTTATAAACTGACGGCTCTTATATCGGCCCTTTCCTTGGAACCTTCGCCAAGGAAGGTCGCTTTGACCCCGTGGCCAACTGCTGTCGGCTCCGGGTAAGTTTTGAGATCAACATTTCCTACTTCTTTCTACAGGTGAAGACTTTCCAGCGGTGCAGCTTATTGCCTGCTAAAATGCATGGCTTATTATATTTTATTTTATACTGTGTGCTATTTCAGCCTACCTATTTAGTGCCACGAGGCCGATGACCCCTACGGTCAGAGGTCGCGGCACCAGCTTGTGCTGCCTAATTATATTCTTTTTATTATAGCTTCTAGCTACGCTGCATTGCCGCTGGGAGATTCTCTTCACCTGCTATTTTAGCGGGTCACTTGGACGTAGTTACCTAGTGACAAACTGACCCGCACCTTTTCTATTTCCAGGGTCTTCGCACCGGGCTTCGCACCATAATGGCGGTAGCGAGGCACACCAGCGGAGACCCTGGCACGCCGGCATCACCACCAGCCACGTGTCCACTAGCTAAGTGCATACTAACATCTTGCACAACGGACCGAACAACGCCACGGCAGAATATTTATTATGAATCCATCCCCTGAGGTTCATTTACTCAAATACCAGATATAAATTTATGTAACATTCTATTCACGATTATAATCTCATACTATACATTGTAATCAACCTTTTATTTAACTCTCTGCTCGCCCTAGCCGGTAGTAAGTCTTAATTACATTCATTATTTAATTAATTTTCCCAGTGCATATAGTCGCCTTAAACTTTATTTAAACACAATTTAAAAACCTTCTAATAAAATCATTAACCGTTACACAATAAAGAAGCTAAAAGTCTCTTGCCTTCCTCTGAACACTGTAACCGGTCCATAAGCACCTGTTGCCTCAGGTAAACAATATAACAAAGCAATTTATAAAAGCCACATCAGCATCACATCATCCACGTACGTCGTTACATATGATTACATCCTGGTAGCAATAACACGGAGGCTGCGTTCTCTCCCCCGTGCCAGGACGCAGAGTGATGAATAATTCTGCGCTTACATATGTTACAGGGAGCAAAGGTAGTACTTACAGTGAATTGTTATTAGGTTTATGAATTTTGTAGCTTTATAAGAGGCGATAGCCCAGTGTTGTACGTAACGGACTGCCGAGACGAGGTCTCAAGTTCGATCCCCAGTTGCCCAGGCACACACCTCTGTCTTTTCGTAGTTATGTGTGTATTAACAATGTTGATTATCGCTCGCTTAGTAATGTGCCTGGTAGAAGGGAATGGGCTTGGGTATCACATTGGGACCTAAACATACCTGGCGAATCGTGGGTGTGTAATACAGGCGTGAAGTTATGTTATGTTATGTTATAAGTATGATATAAGTAAGTAAAAATAGGGATTGCAAATGATGAGTCCTTTATGCGATATACGAGAATATGGCGTATGACGTTAAGCGATTCAACATTCAGGAAGGGTTTTGAACCCACAGCGGTCTCGTTGCAGGTCGAGTACTCTATCATCTCGGCTACCTGAACCTACCCTAACTAGTCGCCTTCCTTTCATTTATATAGTTCTATCTAGGGAGACACCTGGGAGGATCTTTAGAATGTAGAAAACTTTAGTTTGATTGAAAAATGTGATTACCGCAGATTTAATTCCGGCCTGAATGTAGAATTTTTTGAGTCCCAAGATTTTTTAAATTTAAGTATTGAATACCTACATACATTCACGGATTCGTCCCTTCGAGGTAGGTAGAGACAACAGCCCGCCATTTGCTCGTGTCTTTGTTTGCTACATCATAAGTGTGGTCCTAAATAGTAAATGTGTTATTCGTGGAGGGTACTTGCTAACATTTCGCACGCTCTCTCGCGCCTGAACGCTGGGGTGGCAACATTGTGTTTCAATATCCTAGTGTGATATAGTATAAATGCATATTCAAAGTGGTAGCCGCCACAACAAGCATAAAAAATCACATAATAACTAGGTTTGCAATACATTCTGCTGTTGAAAAAATTGAGCGACGCAATTTCACCAGGACTTTTTCTAACGGTGATAATTCCTCAATGGCTAGTACGATTTTCGTTTTTCTTTTATTGTCTCGTGTATGTGAATAATAGCAGATTATTGCATCGAGCACAAAGTAATTTATTATTGCACCGAGTGCCTGATTTAGAGCCCGAGCGTTAGCGAGGGCTCTAATCTAACAGGCACGAGGGCAATATAAATTACTAAGGCGAGGTGCATAATCTGCTTTTCTTTCAACTATTACCTATTGGAATAGTAGATAAAAGAAACTCAAATCAAACAGTTAAAATAGAAGTTTAATTATTGAAATTAAAAGTTATGCTTGAGCAATTATTAAACGTAAGGTTAAGAGTTTTGTTGGTTTTTTTTTTGGTTTTTTTTTTTTTTTTAATTTTTTGTTAATTTCTTTCATTTTTAAATCAGAGTTAGCAGCAATCATTTTTTAAATTTGGAACAAGTATGATAGAAACGAATAATACGTACGTAAAAAAAAAGTATTGATATCGGCTGGCTGAATAGAGCTAATCCATTGAGATTGGCACCTTTTGGTGCGATTAAAAAAAAACTGTGCAATAATGAAATTTCATACATTTTTATTGCTCTAGAGCATTAAAGACTCGCTTTGTACTGAGTTTTTAGTAATTGTGATGAAATTAAAGCATAGTTGGAAGAAAATAACTTAATTTAATACCAATCGCGTAAATGAGGCTTTTTTATTAATTGAGAAATTGTTTTGAAAATTTTGTTCTTTGATTATTCCTCCGTAGTACACATGAATTTCTAGACAAAGAAAGCAAAGCTCTGACGAGCTTCGCTAAATTATAATTTCTCTTCACAATATTAAGTATAAGTTTACCTATCAGCTTCTTGTTCCAAACTTAAACGAAACACACACAAGTTAATATACAAATAGCACACAAGCACACAAAATATGATCTATAGAATGTTTGCACTGAAGGGTAGTTACCAAAAGTTATTAGTTTCACCTGAGGGGCAAGACGTATTCACTTTGTTTGCGCGTCAAACAATACCTCGAGATTGCTATGAACCCTCTCACATAGTACCTACTATACTTAAAGGTGTATGTATAGATGGCGGATGTAATTAAAACCACTGCATATATTGACATATGAATGTTTACAATAATAAGAAACATCGTGTTACGGGTAGTATTTTTGTTTATTGAGTTATGGTCCTTACGGGTATGTCAAGGATATTGGTACAATATATTTTCACAATTGCAAGCGCAGAATCTAATGCACTTAATTACAATACCATTACAATACAATACAATACCCATTATGCAATAATACTAAAAGAAGTAGTAGGAGGTTTTGCTTAAATAATGTCTTACTTAATGTGTACTTTAATTATAAACAGTAAAAAAAATTAAAACACTACCACTCTGCCAAAAGTTTTATCTGATGAACTACGCCATACCATATATTTTTACTCAATAAAAATAAAAACAGTGGTAATTGCAACATGCGTCGGTAGCTCAGTGGTTAAGGAGTCGACCCTACGATCGAGAGGTCCCGGGTTCGAAACCTGGCCATTACACTACTGACGTGAACCCACTCCTAACACAAGCAGTTAAGCTTAGCTGGAGGGGTTAGGGGGAATATTAGTAATTTCGGTTACTAATATTCTTTAAAAAAAATATACATATATAAGGATTCTAACTATAGCTACCCCATATTTAGAAGTTACACTGAAATAAAGAAACTCACATGCATACATAAATCCCGAAAACATTACACTTCTTTTTTTGGACAGTCATGTAATAAATGAGACAAAAGAAAAGATCAAAGTAGCCACGCCACACAGTTGTGTAATGAATTATCTAATACGGCAACCCGCTAAAAGAAAAATAATATGAAACTCGAGGCTAAATTAAAGTCTTGTAACACACAAAACCTAAATTGCCGGTACTAAACAATAGAGTGTCGATACCATTATGAAAACACGGCTCACGTTAATTACTTAAGCGCAACCCTGCAATGTTTGCACGGGGTATGGGAGACCCCGATTAATAAATTCGTGTGTTTGAGTTCCAACAACGGGTCAACGGATTATGTTTGTCGATTATGGTTTGAAGAGAGTAATTAAACGGTTTGAAATGATGATTTTGGGATCGTAGGTATGTTTGATATTAAAATCGATATCAACAACCTCGTTTTTGCATTATTCTAAGGCCAAATATTAGAAACTCTCTTGATTAAATACGGTTGTTATCGTACAACTATATAAAATTGAGTTTTCGTTCTTTCTCACTAATTAGTTTGAATAGACTACTATATAATTATCGCACCTAATTCATTCGATATTCGATTCATTCATTAAGTAACCGAAAAGACCTAAATGATGATTCATTTTTAATAACAAGACAATCAGAATTTAAGGTATCAGCATGGCCTAAAGATACCTGCTGTTATAAGATGTAAGTGAGATTTGCTTCATTGGCTTTTTAAACTCAACTTAATACTTACTCTTACTGCAGTAGAATAACACTTTAACATACTTCAAGACTCTGATCCCATCCCCGTGGGAACCTACTCCAAGGATAAAAAGTAGCCCATGTGTTATTCCAAACTATAATCTATCCTTGTACCAAATTTCAGCCAGATCCGTACAACCGTTTTTGCGTGAGAGAGTCACAAACATCCATACATACAGATTAGTAGGATTAAAATATGTTTAATTCTCTTGTATCTTCTGATTTGGCGCTCTACAATTTACTGTTTGATTTTTTTGTCTTTAATTTGAAGTTTTGTTGAAAATAGGAGAAGCTGTATATTTATGTATGAAGAAGGAACGAACAAGATTTCTTTTTAATACAAATAATAAACTGTGAACAAGTGTTTCGCTGTCCACTACCTCACTTACACATTTTCTATAGATAAAATTTAGAACAAAAATTATAATACAATAAAACCTAAAGATGTCCAGTTTCCCATACCGGTTTTGATATAACAACGACACAACGGTATGAACCCTAGCACATTCACTTTCAATTTTTCCGTCCTGTAATAATATTAGCATTTCAATCGGGAGTCAACGGGACCCCTATAATATATTATTACAAGAGATGCGGCCATCGCAGCGCGCCGGCAGCAGCAGGGTTGCACACCTGGAGGCCCTATTGTCCCCGTAACGAGTATTGAGTTACGTAGCCCGGATCGATAACCCTCACATGTTAATATGTTATTAGGGCTTTTGAAGCTGTGGTTCATTCAATTAAGTAGTCTGAGATCCCGTGCGGTTGAAACAGAATATTAGTAATGCTATTTCAGACTATAATGGAAATAATTTTAGGGCTTTCCCTGAGAATTTAAATGTGATTAATTTTTAAGATAAGCTATTACTCATTGATTTAATAATCTACATATTTTGAGTTTCGTTCGAGATTTATTTTATTCTTCCATTTAATTCAAACACTTCAAAATAACAAGATTGACAATGATAGCAAAGAAAGTCCACCCACCGACAACTTATTAGCCGCATTCCTCCTATTCAAATAACATATATTTAAGGATATATCACAAAGCGCCATCTAGATTCAAACTTAGCCCAGCTTGTATTAGAGTTCTAGAATACGGATAAACATACTTACAATTTTTGTGTATACTTTCAAATACCCAGACCAATACAGTTATACAGAGAAATGATCACAGAAATAATAGTGAAACTCATAATCACGTTATCGTTAATCGGTTAAACTTTAAAGCATTCTTCGACCAATTATGATTGTACTACTTAATTTGTTTAAGCATTTTTTACAAGTACCGTACACGTTTGAGTGGTCTAAAATGAATTAACTCCGTTGTCGCTAAGCTCAAAACTTAAGAACGACTCCACCGACTTTTTTTTAACACCCAACTGAAAACAAGTTGAATTCCTGAGACGAGCTCAGCCGAATACAAGGGATTTTCGATTTTCTTTTTCCGATTTTTTGCGATTTTTTCTTTATCTTGCAATGGTTCACGAATCTATTACCGAAAACAGCAACTCGATAGCTCATCTCCTTCATACCCAAAAACGTGACAGAAAATTGGCAACGACGTCGACGACAACTCGATAGCAATAGGGCTTTTCTAAAGAAAATCCCTAAAAATGGTGTGTTTAACAACAAACTTTAACGTGTCTGAGTGTGTGTCTATCTGTGGCATCGTAGCTCCCAAAAGGATGAACCGATTTTTTTATTCCAAAGCCAATAGGATCCAAATGATTCTTAGCTATAAATAAATTGGTTTAGAAAGTTCTTAATTTCCAAAATAATGGGTTTTTTTTTCAAACCATTATATCTGAATCCAAGTAAAAAATAACACGTAAATTTGTACGGCTAGCGTGACAGCATCAATCTATTGTCCACGTATCTTGTACACTTATCACGTTACATAATAATTACCTCTATAAAAGCAGCAGTTATAATTCCAGCGTGATTACCGTCTGCGGCCCTCATTGCCGCCAATTGCCGCAGTCTGACCGATGCGGGTTCGCAGAACCCCTAGTCTCACTTGTGCCGAGATCGTGCGATAACTGCGAGCATTTAATTGTCTGCAAATGGTCCGTTCGTGTTTTAATATGAAGTTGTAACAGTTTTCATGTGTTTGACTTTTGGAACATATTCATTGAGTCAACAATCGATTTTCATTATTTATTTATACTCTTCATGTATTAAAATATGATTTTGTCATCATTTATTGTCATAGATTTAGATCGGAAAAAGAGAACATTTAGGACGGGACTTGAACCCGCGACCAGTCCCTTACAAGGGGAACGCTCTGACCAGCTGAGCCACCTAGACACGTCTGCTGGTCAGAGCGTCCCACCTTTAAGGGACTGGTCGCGGGTTCAAGTCCCGTCCTAGATGTTCTCTTTTTCCGATCTAAATCTATGGGAAAAATAAGCATACTAATTGCTTAAAATTTAATTGATACATTTATTGTTATTGT
This sequence comes from Cybosia mesomella, assembly GCA_946251805.1. Classification (NCBI taxonomy): domain Eukaryota; kingdom Metazoa; phylum Arthropoda; class Insecta; order Lepidoptera; family Erebidae; genus Cybosia; species Cybosia mesomella. The sequence goes on along the minus strand of OX276396.1, from coordinate 36,114,264 downwards.
AGTTCTTGAGAATTCCCGTGGATGGTTTAGGATGGCTTCCGCTTCGGGGATCAGACTGTCGTAAAAGTAAGAACCAATCTCTATGGCAAGGAGGAGTTGGTGAGTTGGCCCCGGGCTCCGTGGTGCAAGCTTTGGATGCATCCGGATGGTGATGGACGATGACGATGATGGAGACAGCTAACCATTAGATGGAATGTTTGCCCATTTTTAACTACACTGTTTCGCTATAGATTGGCGGTAAAACGTGGGCGCGCGCGCTAATGTCTCTCGCAAATCTTAGGATGACGTAGTGTCATCCTAAGATTTATGTAGATGAGAATGTCAGCTGTCCAAGACTGGTAGAACAACTGCCTGAGTATTCCTCCTACAAAGGGAAAATAATAAACCACCAACAACTATTATGTATAAAATAAATAAAATAAATATTCTAGGACAGATTACACAGCGCCATCTAGACTCAAACTAAGCAGAGCTTGTCATATGGGTTCTAGAAAGCGGATAAACCTACTTAGATACTTTTTTTATTGTAAATAAATACATATTATACATAGAAACACCCAGACTAATGCAAATATACGTGTTTACAATGAGCGGGAATCGAACCCACGACCTCTGACTTAGCAGTCGAATTCTCTACCGCTACGCCACAGGTCGTCAATGTGTATGTACTACACAAGCAGTTTATGGTATAAATTATATCACGGTTCCTGGGTGAGGCGTGTTGTGACTATCTGTAGGGACCAGGAACTGCTAATCAGATTGTCTGTGTACTTATGAAGTGTGGAACCTAAGATAGAAACATGCTTATACGATACGACTACATACAAAAAACACAGCTTTTTTTTTTCTGTGGAAATCCCTTAGGATACCCACCCGCCGGCTAGCGGGGGTGGTTATGTCGGGCATGAACCGACTAAAACCGCATGGATCTCTATTCCTAGACAGCACTTCTCGCCGAAATTTTTTTTGATAGAAATAGTAGATTATTAACCAAGGGGATAAAGCAGTGTCTTCTGTCGCGGGTGACGATTTAAATCGCGAGCGTAACGAAGGACTCGAGGTTTACTGCCGAGCGCAGCGAGGGTGTTAAGACGAGTCCTGAGTGTAGCGAGGGATTTAAGTTCCCCCAAGACTAAGACAGCTTTATCACCGAGGAAAATACTCTACTTTTCGTACCATTTGCGAAAAAATTAACACAATAATAATATGAGATAAGCATTTATTAAAAATAATGACAATTAAAAGTAAAAGTTAACATTCGAAACATTGGTCCAATTATTGATAGAGAGAGTTACATTTTTGTTTGGTACATTTATTGTTGATGAGTTGATTTTTTTAAAGGCAGCATTCCATTTTGCAAACAACCTTTGCCCGCGAACGCCGCATATGATTCGAAGCGTGCAAATAGTCAAATGTATGTATAATGCTTTATATACAAACTCAATGGTGTAAACACAGATGTAGTTCAGTATAAATTTCGGTAAGAATTCCAAATTTAAATCACATTCTCCCCCCAATGAAATTCAGTACAATTTTCTTTCCCTGTTTTTAACAGATTAAAAATGACTATTGTTATGTTCGCTTTTTGTGGCATAGAATGTCACTTTTTTGAGCAAATGGTACGAAAACATTGTTTGTAGACTTCTCGGTACATAGGAAGCACTGTACACAGAGATCTCTCTTCATAGATAGCAAAAATAATGGAAGTGGGTTAGGTTAGGTTAGAACTGTGACCCCAACAGAGTGCGAGCCGAGCGAGCGAAATGAGTTGCCGCGGCAGCGGCCCTCGAAGCACCGGAACCACTAGTCCGGAAAGTTTACGGCAAGAAGTGCTTTCTATGAAGAAAGATCTCTGTGTACAGTGCTTCCTATGTACCGAGATGTCTACAAAATAATGTTTTCTATCAACAAAATTTTCGACGAAAAGTGCTGTTCACGAATAGAGAACTATTAGCTGTGCTTTCTGTGTGTAGTCGTAACGTACAAGCGTGTTTCTATCTTAGGTTCCACACTCGTACTTAGAGCCATTTAGTCAGGCAACAAACACAACATTTTTAATGCCGAACCAAAATATCAGCCTATTATAATATTGCGTTTGAACACGCGCTCTCTTCCATTAATTCCAGTCCACTTGACATATCAATGGAATGTTCCACACACACACTCTTACATACCTATACGTCGATGTGTAGTCCCTCTTATGTATCGTGTGTAGTAGATGAGTCTCAATTGAAAGATATTTAAGGTGATCGCCCGCCAGGTGGCCTGTGACTCAACTACAATTTAGTTAATAGAATTCACATGAAGATACAGAGGGGTATGGATACGATTTGATACTAAATATTTTTGAAAAGTTCTAGGTGAAGTAATAAGATCTTTAATGAGTTTATTTTAGTTAGTGATAGGCCTACTACAATATACTTATAACTAGAAATTAATATTTTGACTGCCAGTAGTTCCAAATTGATATTCTTCTTCCGTCTGAGTGGGCTGTGCGTTTGGATCGTCTTGATCAGAGAAATATGTATCCAGAATGTTCAACGTCTTCTTATAAACCTGTTTATAACAAGGAAAACCATTCATGTACTCTTTTCAATTGATTGAAACCTTATTTGGCTGCCTGTTAACTTAGGATAATAAATTTAAAAAAGGACTGATTTGAATCAAACTTCAGTAATTTCTCTAGTGTTAAATTTTTTTTAATCCATATACCTAAACAAACATGCTATTAATTTCCGAAATAAAAATTACAATTTAGGTGGTATTACAAAAACTTATGCAAAATGTATCAATTATGTTTATGAACTAACAATAGAAAGGGGTTTAATAAATTTAACGCTATGACATTAATTTTCGATTTCAAAAATGGATTTGCGACTCCATTCTCTGTCATGTTCTTATGACCCACATCTGAATCAATTGAGGAAATTTAGGTGCTACCAGGTACGGTGTAGGTGCCTTCACACACGATGTAATAAACTCGATTGCGACTGGCAGGATGCACTCTACAATCATCTTTATTGTCTAACGCTCGGAAGATTGAAGGGCCAATTATTTCAATGTATCTCACGACACCAGCTTATGTAGTACAAGAGCTTGTAGGGTAACTGAATGAGTGGAGATTCGAATATCCCGATAGAACATTTTTTTGCATACTGATAAGTCACAGTCAGCTTTAGTCCGTCTAGTACTTACCATCTTTTATTTGTGATGTTAAAAAATTAAATATAAATATTCTTAGACATTCTACACAGCGCTTTCTAGACCCAAAGTAAGCATAGTTTAACTAGCTTGTATTATGGGTTCCAGAATGCGTATAATAGTAACACATGTGATACATATCTACTGGTGGTAGAAATTTGATGACGCAAATTTGTCACAAAATTCGGCTGGGTAGGGTACCACCGTGCACGATTGCGAAAAACCCTCCATAGTAATCCAATTTCGGTTTGATTGCGTTCAGGGGTCAGCAAGTGCATAGTCGGGCAGGGGGATTGTGGTCGCAGCACTAGTGGGACCGGTGGGTGTCACGCGGTGTTGCGACTACAATCCTCTTCTGATGAGGCCGTCAAGCTGAGTACCACCATTGTTAACACGGTACGTGTATGTAATGGTGACCCTCTTTCCTGAGACTTTACCTTCAGCTTACCATCAGACGAGATGAAGTCAAATTGACGTGTCCTAAATATAAAAAAAAAACATAGAAACACCCAGACTAACTGTTTGTATTTACAAAAGGATATAAGTATGTTTATCCGCATTCTGGAACCCATAACATAAGCTAGTTAAACTATGCTTACTTTGGGTCTAGAAAGCGCTGTGTAGAATGTCGTAGAATATTTATTTATTTTAATTATCTTTTGACACAAGTTGACGACGAACAAATCTGTACATCCATAAAACCCTTGTCGTGCGCTAAACCTCAACTAGTTATCCCTCCGAATCCTTTGTGGATGTAACTTAAAACGTGTAGAAATTAAATAAAAGCACTTTGCAAAGGTGTCGCCCGCAGTCGGGTACATAGAGTGCCCGCATACGGTACCCTCCGAGATAGTTTTAAACGTTTTTAGTGCACATCAAAAGGTAACAATTGGACCCTTATGATGCGTTGTGAGTTAGTTGAGGTGTTTTGTTTTACGAGGTTTATTATTGGACGGTATGTGAAAGTAGACCCATTTCACTACTACTGAATATTGGATTCAGGGTTGATATCCAATAGCACAATATGGGTTTTTTCAATAAGAGAAATTTGCAGCTGCGTAAAGACATTGCCTCTCTGGCTGTATTTTACCGCCTCTACCACGGCGAGTGTTCTGAGGAGCTCTTTCAACTAATCCCACCTTCTCCATTTCGATCCAGAACAACATGCGCTGGACTGCGATGCCATCCGCACACGGAGGAAACCATACAGTCCCGAACTCGCTGAGTTCGGTTCTTCCTTTCTTTTTCGCACGATAAAGAGCTGGAATGCACTGCCCGCGCAAGTGTTTCCTTCTTCTTACAGAGTTCTTCAAGCGGGGCGTGAAAAAGCATCTTTTGAGGCCGTCTAGGTAGGGGCTACCATTTTAGGATCGTCAGCATCTGGGATGGTGGCCCATATCTTCTGGACTTCAACCTAGCTGCTCACCATCCAGCGGGGTGCAGTCAATTGACGGAACGAATATAAAAAAAAAAAGAGCATTAGAAGATTTTTACAGAGTCGGCAGAGCTAGTTTGACGCCCCTGGTGTTGCACACGTCCATAGGCCGCGGTAACTACTTCCCATCAGGTGGGCCGTGGACTTGTCTTCCACCTAAGTAGTATAAAAAAAAACAAAAGACAAATCAGTGTATAGTTTTTATTTATAAATACTAACTGTTGTCCGCAGCTTTGTGATCGGCAAATTCTGATCCCGTTCCTGCAGCCCCTGGGCACCTATTCCAGTTATAAAAAGTAACCTATGTGTCATGCCAGAGTATAATCCATCCCTGTACCAAATTTCAGTCAGGTCAGTCGTCAGAAAGAACGTTTTGTGTTTCTCAATGGCACACATTCAAGGTCCTTGAGGTCATCAGTACCATTGGAATTGGCAGTACCCAAGCATTCCACAAACTTCTATGATAAATCTTTTATTGTACAGGCGGTACGCTTGTGGAATGCACTGCCTTTATCCATCTGGCGCGCCCAATCTCTGGTCACCTTTAAAAAAATGGTCAAAGATCACTACCTGGCTTCTTAGTTTCTTATTGTGTATCGTATATATCTTATGAATTTATGTATGTTTATACATGTATATGTGTATACCCTATACGTTGACATTGATATTTATTTTATCCTTTATTTTATTTTATTTTTTCCTTTCCTATAAACCACACCCGTAACTACCCATAAATGCTCCAATTCGTGTCCATCCTGCAAAGGTTGCCTGTAAGAAATTGCTTTTAGCGATAAGGCCGCCATTTGTACATATGTTGACTGTGTATTCCAAGTACCTTTTTTTTTTGTGTGCGGAAATCCCTTCGGATACCCCCCCCCCGCCGACCAGCGGGGGCGGTTATGTCGGGCTTGAACCGACTAAAACCGCACGCCGTCTCGGGTCTACAGACGCCGGGGTGTAAGGTTACCCATAGAGCATATCCCTCGCACTCCGACTGACCCTGGGCCATTCGCAGTGTCCCCTCTGATAAGAGCAGAGGGGTACCTGGAGCGACCACCCCTCCCGCGGGTCTTGCAGGCCCGCCATACCCCGATCCCCTCGTGCAATGGGGTTAGCTGGCCCTGAAAAGGGCCGGTTGGTCAGACTCTTGGCCGTTGACGTTGTCGCCAGCTACTCCAGAGGAGCAATCAATGATGCGTAATCGCCCACGTTGCCCAGTGTGCACCAAACTTGGAGGTGATCGAACCAGTCGCACCCCGTATTCCAAGTACCTATGCATACACTGATTGGTGTACAATAAAGGTTATTTCTATTCTATTCTATTCTATTCAGTTCAGCAATTTAAACGTGACGGCTGAGTAACAAACATCCAAACTTCTTCAAAAACTTCAACATTTTGTAATATTACTTATTGTTACCCGCGGCTCCGTCCGCGTGGAATGTACTTGTCAATGATGCTACAAAAACGATGAGTGCCCTAGAAACTATCAAAGAGGTACTTAAACTATCATGGTCACCATCATTAGTGTTGGCGGAAATATCTGGGACACTTAATCGTGGTAAATATCCCATTGACTCCAATACTATCAGAAAATTGAGTTTTCGAGAAAAAAAAATCCTATTGATCTGTTTAGGGCTATATGGGCTCGTCCTGGTTTAACTGGTATCGGCAGCGAGCGGTACAATACAATTGTAAGAACTAGGGTAAACCGGAGATGGCCCAGGGTCAGTCGGGGTGCGAGGGATATGCTCTATGGGCAACCTTACACCCCGGCGTCTGTAGACCCGAGACGGCGTGCGGTTTTAGTCGGTTCAAGCCCGACATAACCGCCCCCGCTGGCACGCGGGGGGGGTATCCGAAGGGATTTCGGCACGATAAAAAAAAAAAAAAAAAGGTACTCGTGACCCTGAGTTTATCATCTTAAACAATTTCTCGGAATACTATTATTTAATCTGTACAACACACTCCTAACTGTAACTCAGGCACTAATACGGATTCCTTAGTACCATGTATGTAAATTATACACAGAGCGTTCCGCGGCGATGCCACATGGAGGGAAAGTATCTTAAATAAAGTAGATAGACAATTTTACTGGAGGAAGACTTCGTTTTGATTTTAAAAATAATTTTAACTGCATTCAAAGATTTTTCAAAACTCGATTGTCACACTCGGTAATCGAATCGGTTCAAAATTCTAAAAAGTAGCACCCTGTGCTTTTACGGCATCAATCGATAGTGTCAATCATAAGGATCAAATCTCTCTAACAAACATGATAAATTAAATAACTAACTTCACGCCTGTATCCCCGTAGGGATAGGCAGAGGTATATTACACACCCACGATTCGCCAGTTATGTTAAGGTCCCAATGTAATAGAGGGCGAGTCTATTGCCATCTACCGGGCACATTATTAAACGAGAGACAATCAACATTTATTAATGCACACATAACTACGAAAAGTCAGAGGTGTGTGCCCGAGGCGACTGGGGATCGAACTCGAGACCTCGTCTCAACAGTCCGTTACGTACGCTACTGCAGGGCTATCACCGCTTTATCATAAATTAAGTAAAAGGAAATACTACGTTTCTAATGATCCGTCTTCTCCATCATCTTCTGGCTTAGTTGTCGACTCTCCTGTTGACAAGATGTGGTCCTTTGTACTTAAACGTATTAACAAATTTACAGCCTATTCTATAAATAAAATAAAATGGAAATACCTATCTGTTTGTAATATGAAAATAACAGGTTTAAGTAAATGCATATGAGTGTAGTACGATACATGTAACAAAAGGTAATGTCTGTCTGCGTGTTTGAATTAGGTAATCTCTGGAAAGGCTGGGCTGATTTTTATGGGACTTTTACTGGCAGATAGGTTACGTTATAAGGCGTAACACAGGCTACTTTTATTGAAGAAAAAAATACGATACACGTAACAAAGGCAATGTCTGTCTGCCTGTTTAAATTAGGTAATCTGTGGAACGGCTGGGCTGATTTTGATAGGACCTTCACTGGCATATGGGTTACATTATAAGGCGTAACATAGGCTACATTTATTAAAGAAAAAAAGTTCCGTGCAAAAAAACCTTTAAAATCTAAATCCACGCGGACGAAGTCGCGGACACAGCTAGTTTAGAATAAAAAAAATACTTAGTTATAATCGTTACCATCTGTAATCTTTTAACCAGATCTCAAAATTTAAAATGTGGTAATAAATTTTGTTGGGCGCTAATAAAACGAAAATAGCGTTAGATCTAGCGCCACAGCGCTAAGATAGCAACATTGATGAAATAAATAGAATTTCTTAAGGTGGTAGAAATTTGATGACACAAATTTGTCACAAAATTCGGCCGGGTGGGTACCACCGTGCACGATTGCAAAAAACCCTCCATAGTAATCCAATTTCGGTTTGATTGCGTTCAGGATCAGCAAGTGCATAGCCGGGCAGGGGGATTGTGGTCGCAGCACTAGTGGGACCGGTGGGTGTCACGCGGTGCTGCGACGACAATCCTCTTCTGATGAGGCCGTCAAGCTGAGTGCCACCATTGTTAACATGGGACGTGTATGTAATGGTGACCCTCTGAGACTTTACTTTCAGCTTACCGTCAGGCAAGGTGAAGTCAAATTGACGTGTCCTAAATATATATAAAAAAAAAAGTTCATTTATCAACGTCCAAAGAAATCTGATTCGCGCAGCCGCAGTCGGAGACATCACACACATCAACTACCGAATTTAGATACAATTAAAAAAAAATGGACCTCACATAACTCGAAAATAAAACTTAAGAACAGACATCAGGTGTTACAATCCCTTCCCACTTAAATAAATGAAGGGGTCACTTCTACCCCAGAAGACATAGCTTTGTCAAACCCGCCATACACTCCCATATGCAAATAGGCAACTCGTATAGTTTTCTCCACATAACCTTAAACTCCATCACTCATTGTCAAAGACATAACCCTCACTACCCATTATTAAAAAGGTATTCAAAGGTACAGAGGGGACCTTTTTGTCCTCGATTGCCGGTAGGTACCGTTAATAGGTCCAAATTAATAATTTCCTTGCCCGCATGGTGCGGCTGCGGCCGCGATGGTGAGATAGCTGCCCTCGGCTCTTTTGTTTCGTAATTGAAACTTATTTTCGCTTGACCGGCGGAATTTTTGTTCTTTTATGGTGTGTGAATTTTTGTCGGTTATTATTTGAAGTTGTGGTAGCGTGTGTAAAGCAAATAATGAAGAGAACTTATATTATTACCTTTCGGTGTGTTTCTATAATGTAAAATCGCTAAGGAAGCATTAATTTATCCTCTTTACTTTTCTTAACATAACATAAACTCACGCCTATATCCCCGAAGGGGTAGGCAGAGGTGCTAGCACCCACATTTCGCCAGTTTATGTTTAGGTCCCAAATAGGTGGCGAGCCTATTGCCATTAACCGGGTACTTATAAACCTGCGATAAATAATAAATATAAATAAATATTCTACGACATTCTACACAGCGCTTTCTAGACCCAAAGTAAGCATAGTTTAACTAGCTTGTGTTATGGGTTCCAGAATGCGGATAAACATACTTATATACATTTTTTTTTTGTAAATACATACATATTATACATACACACATAACTTCGAAAAGCATCGAAAAGTCATTGGTGTGTGCCATGGTAAAGCCTGGGATCGAATCTGAGACCTCGTCTCAGCAGTCCTTTACCCATACCACTAGGCTACCGCGGTACATTTCCTTTACTTTTCTTTAACATGTTTTTTATAATCTTAACAGAACTCTCAGCTTGACCATTTGACTGTGAATGATATGGATTTGTTGTAATATGCTCAATATCCCATTCATATAAAAAAGATTTGAATTCAGTTGATTGAAATGGGGGACCACCATCACTGACCAATGACTGTGGTATTCCATGCCTAGCAAATATAGACTTGAGGTTTATTATGACATTTGCAGCTTCTAGTTTTATTTAACAATGCAATTTCTATTTATTTTGAATAGTAATCTGTTACAACCAAACAAGTTAAATTACACTGGATATCAAAATTTCAACTTTTTTTGTCACATGAAAACTTATATCTAATTTTAAATGTACTAGGGCCACCAAACAATAATATGAGAATGAAAAAAAATTGACACATCAGGTTTCGTACATGATCCTTTGGTTCGGTCCAAATCATTGGTATGGCAAATGGCATATGTCTGGGTTCTTGTTTTTCCCAACCTAATAGCAGTCTCACACACGTTACACAACATTTATGTGGAACCCAGGATTTATCTTGATTCCTCACAGGAAATCCATAATAGTTCAAATAGCACTGAGATGTAAAAGTTAATTCTCCACACACAACAAAAACTGTCAGGGTTGTAAGAATACTTTCGTGGCATGTTCAGGATGTAACAAACGTATATATAAAATGTAAGTTTGTTGATAAAATAGATATGCAGCCGTCTAAATGAAGTTATTCAAAAAAAGACACGTATATGAGGTCAGAAATGAATATGTAGCTGTCACAAAGAAACTGGACGTGATTGAAACAAAATTATTATATATTGTTGATCAGGGTATACCAACATGAATAAAAATCATCAAAAAGTTCGTGTGACAAAAACAGTGTTGACCAGTGTTATCAAAGTACAATAAATCTATACCTGCACGCTGCCATGGATATTTGGTAATCGCATAACACTGCAATGGTTCATTTCATATTATATAAGATAATTGAAATGCGTGAGTAACATCTTTGGTGTTTTAAGTGTTTACCGGCATCGATAAGCGCTTATCATTGGGTGACTATTAATAAACAGATCTTAATAGTTTATAATTTACAGAGTGGTTAGAATCTCGGACTCTAACGTCGCTTTTTTTGTATTTTTTTTTTCGTGCGGATATCCCTTCGGATACCCCCCACCAGCCAGCGGGGGCGGTTATGTCGGGCCCGAACCGACCAAAACCGCACGCCGTCTAGGGTCTACAGACGCCGGGGTGTAAGGTAATCCCTCGCATCCCGACTGACCCTGGGCCATCAACGGTTTCGAGATGGCACCCTCGGGTTTGGGAACCACGGTGTCCCCGTCTTGCCCCGGTTTGGGGGAGGGGCGCTAGTCACCCCACCGACCCGGCTTGCTTCTGCTGGAGTGCAACAGTCAGTTCGGATTACATAAGGATATGACCCTAAATACTCCATCTGTTGCTTTGCACTCCCAAAACCTTTCGTAAAAGCGATATTCTCTTCTACCTTTAAATTAACTCCCATATTTCATCCCAAGTGCTCAGTTGTCAGCAAAAACTCTTCACGGATATATAGGCATGTGGATAAAATATATGTGTGAGATTATAATATTCATTGTAATAACACACATTCAAAACTGACTTGCCCAGTAAATAAAATAAAAAATACTTTATGAAAAATTCATTCAAGCTGAGTTTACCTTTTGTGTTTAGCTATCAAGTTGAGTACATATACATTCTACAAAAATTATTCCCAACTGCCACCTCAAAAAAAAATCAGTGCCACTTACATAGCAATTTCCGTGGGATTAGCGAGTAGGGTGTCCACGCCGCGAGCGTTTGGGGACAGAACAATAGACTCTCACGTGACCTAGGCGCGTGGCGCACAGCGAGCGGGGTGCCGAGAGGGGAGGGGAGCAGAGTAATGCAATATTTGTTCTGCGACACACGGGTGACACGCGCCCGATGCGTTGTGCACCTATAGCCAGAGGTAACGAACTGAAGCACAGTTTTTGTGCCCTCAATAATGGGTACTTGATATTTTGATAGGCATTGGAGTGTAATGTAAAGATGTTCGATGAAGGCTCTGTAATTAAAATTAGAAACGTGAAGGAAAATATATGAGAGAATATGATCTAAACGCTTAATCATCAGAAACTATCATACCAACATCACAGCTTTTGTCAACCATATAACCAGGAATACTTTTGCCTCCCTTCGTTATTCCAATCTTGTGGTAAACGTGCTGATGTAAATAAAAGACTGTAAAACAAAACTGAAAATTCAATTTTAGTCGCACTCTCTCAAATACCAAAACACTTTTATCTTAAAATCAAATGAAGGTCACTTCTTCTGCGATTCATTTCTGAGTCGCATTTTGCCATTAATCCAAATCTATAATATGCTGTATTTTATACCAGAGCCTTCCTTTCCTTTTTCACATACTCTCCTACCCTCCTCCCGTCGCTTTGTGCATGGCAAAAAAAAATTGTATCAATTTTTTTGAAATAAGTTTTGCTATAATATACTTTGCAAAATTTTATCTAAACAAACAACTCTTAGTACAAAGCTCAAATGCAATCAATGTTGAATACCTCTGTGACGTACGATAATCCCTACGCATGGGGTGCAACGATAAAAAGATAATGCGGGCGAGTCGCGTGCGCATCAAAAAACTGGCTTTAACGACGCACCTATACAAGCCGGGCTTATCGCGCCTGCGCGTACCGCGTATTGTACGGCGCACAGCAAAAATAACAAATGAGCTTAATTATAATACCTCGGCAAGGGGTGCGTGGAGCGGTGACAAAATAAACATGCTAGCAGGAGGTCTCGACGTGTTTTTATTGACGATTCGTGCTGAGCAGTCAATGTCGCGAGAGTAATGACGGGAATGGATTTCAGAATCCCCTGCCATTTGACGGTAATGATGATTTCTTATCTGCGGAGGAAAAAAATATTCTTGTTTTCAATCGGTATACTTACATGTTTGTCGAATGTAAATATCTATGTCTTTGTTGTAGTGTTTAAGCATCATATATTACGGTGTTTATGATTTGGAGGACAGAATATATGTTTTCTTTGGAGTTGTTGTAGTATTGAATGTATCTAATATTCAGTTACTTAGTTTTTTTTAATGTAGTATAACATTATAAACCTTTTAGTTTTTTATGTTGCCGAAATTGCAAGCAAGCACAAAAATATCCCGAAGGTAAGCGATTTCCATGGCCAATGAATACATACAACAAATGTTCTCCTGAGTGTCATCGTGGAAAGAGATACCAAATAGGTTGAGAAAAGGATTAACAAATGAAGAGAATTATAGAGAAATTAATCCTCCACTATTCTTAGCAACCATACAAAATTCTATATACTGCTAGTTAAGGTTCAAATTACGTGGGAGGGTGATATTTCCCGCCTTAAGCTGGCCAATTTGTGCCTGGAAAGGCCAAGGAGAATTTAACATGCTCAAATAGTTTGCTATACTATAGAGTTTTATTAATTCTAACATCCACTAAATGAAGACATACTGGAAATAGAAGAAATTGCACTATAAAAAATTCAAAAGTATCAAGCTCAGGTACTAACTATAACTTTTTTTAATAAAACTGAAGAAACTGAAAGTATAAATGAAGATTACCACTCAAATTTCGCCTACAGTAATATTTTTGCCAGCTCCAGCTCATTGCTTGTCTTACTACTAACTAAACTATCTCATTTACAACCACAAGAGGTTATAGGTGCAGTTCTTGTTAAGCGTAAATATTTTTATGTATGAATCTAGATAATTTTGATACAGAATGTCTATATTTATAAAATAATAAATACCTAAAGTATAAACCTTTTTCAAACTAAGTAAATAGATTATGAATAAACCTTAACAAAACAAAAACCTTAAACCTTACTCATTAGTTTTGAAAAAATGATTAACATGAAAACTTACAGACATATGAGTCGAGTACAAAACCTCCTTTCTTGTAGTTAGTTAAAAAAATACTTATCCAAGTACGTATTCTAGAATCCGCTATACTAGCTATTCATAGTTTGGACACAGATTGGATAATTACACCGTCAGTTTGAATCTAGATAGTCTTATTAATAATATTACAGTGATCAAATTGACATTTGAATTTGTTCCCTATAATTTTACTTCGTACCAGTCAATAATGACAGTTATTTTGAATGTCAGTTTTATTTTTGAACAGCAAAATGCGGAATCATATGTTGGAACAATAATTACTGTCCGTACATTAAAATTACTATCATACATTGAAAACAACAAGCCTTTCACAATAACACCCTCAATGCTGGGATTTATTCGGTAACCGGTTAGCATTGTTCGTTCGCGTTATAAATCATACAAATGTGTCGCACGGACTAAAAATCATTGGGAGAGTAATTTATTGTAGGTAGGGAGTTGCGCGGGGCAAGGTAAGGGCGACTTTTTGTGAACTATTGTGTAACGGCTGGGTTTCGGTTAAAATCAGAAGCTTTGTCACCCTATGCGAATACGTCAGTGAGCTTCACGCGAATGCAATTATTTCACTCACAACCGACATTGAATTGTCATCATCGCTTAAGGCGTGGAACATATAAAATGCTATCTTTGCATTATTATAGAATAGCTACCTCCCTTATTGCATTCAAAACTTGCTCTTTTGAATCTAGGGTCCGCTCTGCTACTTTTCTCTTGACTTGGCTAATCTTGACTAGAACGGCAGTGACTGTCCGACTCCGAGAAAGATCTTGCACCAGAACCCCGTCTGGTAATCCAGGAGAGGTGGGCTTCGGCCTCGAAGATCTTAGTGGGGCCCCGTACATGCACCTAGTTAAATATTACCTATCGTTGTCATGAAATTATTATCTGTAAAAATTACCTGCGATATTCCAAAAAAAAAACAACAAAAAAATTACAAGTAGTAACGACGTACAGTAAAGTAGTGACAATAATATCACATCGCATCGAAATTACCGATTATTCCGAATCTGACCCGAAAACCATACACGATCGCGGTTTAGGTCAGAAACTTGAAAAAAAAAAGGAATATTTGTTAACCCTCTTCCTAACCTGACCCGTCGTCTCGTTCCTTGCCTATATATTTAATCAAACACCTTAGAAAATCCGCTCCGCTCCCGCATTAGCCTTATAACCTAACCTATCCAAGTCGTATATACTAAATATTAAATACTGATTGGACACATAATGTACTTTTTATTTTGAGAAAGATTAGAGAGAATGACCAATCTGCGCAATTCGGGTTATGATAGGAATGAGACGCGGGTTAGGTTAGGAAGAGGGTTACGTTCGAAACAAATATTACTTTTTTTTTCAAGTTTCTAACCTAACCCGCGACCGGGTCAGGTTCGGAATAATCAGAAAGGCCCCCAATTGAGGTTTTTCGTAATCAAAACATATTTCAGAAATTATCAAAATGACACGAAAACAATAACACATTAACGTTACTTAAAACTCTATGATATCCGCGATGATATCCGCGGCACATTTGGCAACAAACTCGTACTCATACACATTGTCCACCGAGTTGGCAGGTTGGGGTGACAATCTAATAAAGTGTCCCGCACCCCGCTGAGACCGTCCGATTACGTGCTGCAAATCTAGTTACCCTACACTGATTAATATTATGGCCGTACCTACTCGGGACACTTGACGCCCAGTTTCATAAAATTGAAAATGTAATCGCATTATGGTTGAGATGCGTGCTTTTTTCATTCTCTTTGTGAATACCAAATTAAAAACAAAATACTATACAATAGATAATTTACATTCTGAAAGAATCCTTTATGATCATCTGAACTAAAATGCATGTATTCTATTGATAAATATTTTACATTACCTTACAGGGGGAATACCTGACCAACTGAACTACCTGGACACGTCCTATACGTCTTGGGGCGATACTGGAGCCATCTACCGTAATTCTTGCGAACTACGGAAACAATGAATGATGTTACAATCATTTTTATACATTTTTTTTAGATTACTCCGCCACATTAACCCAATGAAATTTTGAAGCTATTAGTATGCAGGCAAACCTTTCCTATAGATTTCGTTCGAAAATAGTGAATATCCAGGAAGAGACTTCAACCCGCGACCAGTTCCTGGTCTAGGTAAAAAGTTGACTCGGGTTCAAGTCTCGTCTTGAATGTTTACTTTTTCCGAACTAAATATTTTACAGTTATAGCTATTCGTTCATGGAATGCAATATCCATAAAAATCTGATCTATCGATTTTTCATTTGACGGCCTCTGTGGCGTAGCGGTAGTGCATTCGACTACTAAGACACGGGGCGCGGGTTCGATTCCCGCTCAGTGCAAATATTTGTGTTCATGAATATGTATATTTGAATTGGTCTGGGTGTTTCTATGTATAATGTGTATGTATTTACAATAAAATGTATATAAATATGTTTATTCACATTCTAAAACCCATAACACAAGCTAGTTAAACTATTATTATTATTTACCGGGAATAAGTTTCTGTGGTTTATGTCACAGTCGTTTACAAATACACAGTGTCTCCGGCATCCGACCTATCGCCGGAAGGTACACACGAGATAGGGGTGTGTGTTGGGTAACCTCCTCGAGTGTCGCTCCGATTCCGATCCCGCTGCAGTCCGGGGGGAACGGAATCGGAGCCGCCGGTACACCCTGGGCGGCGGTCAATGGCTTCCCCTTCACCCCTTCATAGGGTTGGCATTGATCGTCGGCCAATACCCAACGTTGCGGGAACACATCGCTCTCCGTACTCCTCTGCTTTCAGAGGAGACAGGATGAGCGATGCTGTTAGTGGTGAGATGGCCCAGGGTCAGCCGGGTGCGAGGGATATGCTCTATGGGTAACCTTACACCCCGGCGTCTGAAGACCCGAGACGGCGTGCGGTTTTAGTCGGTGCAAGCCCGACATAACCGCCCCCGCTAGCCGGCGGGGGGGTATCCGAAGGGATTTCCGCACGATAAAAAAAAAAAAAAAAGGTACACACGAGATACGACTGCACCAGTTAATAAAGTAACCAGTTGTCTAGCCAGCCTGTCTGAAGACTGTCTTGTATCTAATCTGTAGTGATAACCGCCATCTCCTAATTTAAGTCAGATATACACTTCAAATTACTTCACATTCCCATATTCAATTCTACGGGCATTCAATAAAGCCATCGTCAACCCGGAGGTAAAATGTCGATAAATATTCATTGCAAGGTGCGTCTGTCGATATAAACTCGATATAAATTGAGCTGAACTATCGATAAAACTGGATCCACGTTTATGAGGTGCAAATGGCGCCCGTTGGAGAATGCGTTCGTGTGATGTGAATGTATTGTGTAGTTTAATGACTTTTTAGAATTTGTATTGTATGTTTCTTTCACCTTAAAGTTATAATATCTAATTGACTCTGTAAGCATCAGGTCTACTTTTTTGATGATAATGATGATAAGAATTCATCTATTTTTACATTATTTGATATCTCCATTTGACATAATTTGTTTCTTGTTTATTTCAATTTTAAAGATTTAGATCGGATGAAGAGAACATCTAGAACGGGACTTGAACCCGCGACCAGTCCCTTAAAATGCAGGGGCAATGCTCTGACCAGCTGAGCTATCTAGACACGATCGAGATATTCGAAATTCTCCGATATATTATATACGTCTTAAGGCGATTCTAGATGTTCTCTTATTCCGATCTAAATCTTTAGAAAAAGTAAGCATACAAAATTTAAAAAATTTAATTGAATTATTTCAATTTTATTTATAATTATTAATAAAATGTAATAATTTAAATTTTATTTTATTGTTAATTTCAAATTATTTCATTAACACTATTAAATTTACATTTATATTATAATACTAACATAGTTTTAAGTAAAAATTGTTGGTGTTACCCAATATGAGTCAAAGTTGCTCGAAATAAAAAAAAATTATTATCATTTATTATATTTTTTTCTGTAAACATAACAATACTCTTGTTGTATTGCAAATCGATTTAAAATACGATTAAGTCATTTAATATCCAAGATTCATTTCACTACAAACTTGATTTGAAGTTTTCAAAACTTCTTATTAACTAAATTGCCAGTACCTTATACTGTGAAAAAATAAGCACAAGTTTTTAACCTGCACATAAATTTACTTTGACTTTTTAGCTGTAATATACAACATTTAATTTTACAAGCCTCGGTAGCTTAGTGATTAAGGAGTCGACCCTACGATCGAGAGGTCCTGGGTTCGAATCCCGGCCATTAAACTCCTAACACAAGCAATTAAGTTTAGCTGGAGGGGTTACGGGGAATATTAGTAATTTCGGTTACTAATATTCTTCAAAAAAAAAAAACTATCTTGAAATATTAAATAAAGCCTCTCCTTTTTTCTTTTCCGTGCGGCAATCCCCTCAGGTACCCCCCGCTAGCCAGCGGGACGATTATGTCAGACTCGAACCGACTAAAACCACACGCCGTCTTGGATCTTCAAGATGTAAGGTCGTGGCCCATAAGCCATTTCCCTCGCACCCCGGAAATATTAATTATTATAGTATATTAGTATTTATAGGTTTTCCACAACTTGCATCTCAAAATAACAGGAAGATCTATGCTACATTAAGAAACTCGAAAATACTATACTGGCCCGTCCCTATATCATACGACGAAATTTTGGGAAATAAATCCGGTATTTATTTAAATTAAATTATGAATATGAATTAGACAGTTGTCCATTCTACAAGCACGCTTAAAAAATGGTCTAAATATTACTAAATCATTCCAAAAGCAACACCAGGGACTAAAAAAAAATCCCATATATCTAAACTTCATCATCCCAAAAGGAAGGGTCAGGGGAAATGGGTGAAATGGCCCACCAAGGTAAGGGCTGCTCACCTGCCAGATAACCGGCGTTCCCGTTGGAAATGATAATAGCAATAATAAACTAACGTAACTTATATCTTCTTCATCGAAGTGCCAATCCTAGTCACATCCAAAGGTCGCCCTTTGGAACCTGGGGCTCGCTCACCTGCTCCTCATATTATTAGTTTTTTCTGACTTTTATGCGAGCGACTGCCATCTGACCTCCTAACCCCTAGACGACAGCCGGCACTAGAGCCTCGTCTATCAATCTACAGATGTACCGGCTTGCAGCTGAGGTTGGCTTAGCTGAAGAACTTGGTGAAACCCAAATACACCCAAGTAATATATCTCTCTTATACGCGGCATAGCCGTTTGTTGGTGGCTGAACTCCTCCGTAACCACTCCCGCGATCTTGACCAAATTTACCACGGTGATAGTGTGGACACTGAGGAGTGTTTTGAAGCGAGATGGTTCATGTCTGATGTACCATTGAGGAATAATCACCGAAAAACTGTTTCACGAGCGCGCGGCCTTAGCTAAGCGCGCGTCTATAGTAAGATGTCTTATTTTCAAGTAAGAGGCCTGCTCGCTGAGCTCAATTGATTTCAGTCTCATCCTGCACTGAATTTCTAGTGTATAAATAGATAGTTATAACGACTGTTCAGCTTGTACAATAAAGAATCACTTACCTGAGTTAGGTGTCATATATGGCTCTTTAAATTCAAAGAGAACATTACACCGAGAGCTTTATTGCAGAGGCGTTTTAACGACTGGTAACATTGTAGTCAATAGTCGGGAAATTGTCTCCACTGCACCGTGCACACTCATAAAACACCGAACTTGGAGCAAACTTACACTATTTTATGACGAAAGGTATAGCTGGTTATTTTTAACCTACATTGTCTGTCTTATGAAACCTAATATGCTTAGTGAACACTCAGAATGCGGAGAACTCTCTTGCAGGCTGTTAGTAATGATCTTTAAGTTGTTTTAAGTGAACTTAACCATCAAGTTTTTGAATGTTCTCGTGAAATTTTCCCGTAGGACAAGAGTTTTTAAAATAGGCTCAATGAATACAAACCCGAGGGGGCCATCTCGAAACCGGAGATGGCCCAGGGTCAGTCGGGGTGCAAGGGATATGCTTTATGGGCAACCTTACACCCCGGCGTCTGAAGACCCGAGACGGCGTGCAGTTTTAGTCGGTTCAAGCCCGACATAACCGGCCCCGGTTGACGTGGGGGGGGGGGGTGGTATCCGAAGGGATTTCCGCACGAGAAAAAAAACAGGCACTATGAATAATATATCGTGATTTGTATTAATATATCGTATTGAAAAAAATACTTGTGTATAAAAATACTAAATATGTAAGTTCATATTGCATACTGTTTACTAAATACAAAAAGCGAGCCAAGTGCGAGTCGGGCTCGCCCATGAAGGGTTCCGTAGCAGCAAGTAACATAATAATGCTTTTTTTCAAAATTTTATATTTGAGTTGATTGAATGAAAGGTAAATTGCGTTTTACGATTTATGAAGTATTAAAAGAAAACTACTTACTAGATCTCGTTCAAACCAATTTTCGGTGGAAGTTTACATAGTAACGTATATCATATTTTTTTTTTAGTTTTATCATTCTCTTATTTTAGAAGTTAAGGGTTAAGTGGTAAAATGTGTGTCCCCTACACACATTTTACCACTTTGGAAGTGTCTCTCGCGCAAACTATTCAGTTTACAAAAAAATGATTTTAGAAACCTCAATATCATTTTTGAAGACCTATCCATAGATACCCACACGTATGAGTTTGATGAAAAAAACATTTTTGGACCTCCAAAATTTATTGTTTTTTTTCTATTTTTGTGTTAAAATCTTAATGCGGTTCACAGAATACATCTACATACCAAGTTTTAACAGCATAGTTCTTATAGTTTCGGAAAAAAGTGGCTGTGACATACGGACGGACAGACAGACAGATATGACGAATCTATAAGGGTTCCGTTTTTCGCCATTTGGCAACGGAACCCTAAAAAACCTTTCATATTTTTTTATGTGGAAATCTTACAGTCGATTTAGGTGGTACGAATCAAGATAATTCAAAGAACAACATAGATAACATCACGAAATTTACTCCAAAATATTTCGTTGAAAATATTTCCATTCAAATTCTAATTTCATAGACATCAGTTCACCGGGAACAGCACTGAAGCACTGAAATTAAATGCAATAATGCTTTACCTTCTAAATCTAATTGACCTATTTGAATATTACCAGTGATGTGCCCGTAGAACAAATAAATCTTTCGACATCAGTTTTAAATGATAAAGCCTAATTATAACCTCTTCAACTTTTGTAAACAAGAATATGTAACATAACATAACTTCATAACTTCACGCCTGTATCCCCGAAGAGGTAGGCAGAGGTCTATTACACGCCCACGATTCGCCAGTTATGTAATAGGGGGCGAGCCTATTGCCATCTACCGCTCATTATTAAGCGAGCGATAATTAACATTTATTAATGCACACATAAGTACGAAAAGTCAGAGGTGTGTGCCCGGGGCGAGTGGGGATCGAACTCGAGACTTCGACTCAGCAGTTACGTACGTTACGTACGCCACTGGGCTATCGCCGCTTATAATATGTATGTTTAAAACAGACTTTTCATAATTACTTTAGGTATAATGTAGTCTCCAACGAGAGAACGTCCACGCCCAGGACCGCAACGAGATACCGGCGTTGACTCGCCCACGCAGGGCACTCCACCTGGGGTGCCCGGCAATGGACACTTGGGAAGGACACCGTGTGGTTTTAGTCGGTCCGATTCCGACACGCCCACCCCACCGTCGGCACCGATGGGGTGAAGGCCGTGGGGGTTTCCACACGCTAAAAAAAAAACACGTATAATGTAGCGCTATCTGTATAAGTGTTCATTGCACTTACTGAAGACAAATAAAATATTCACAACTAATTCAAAACCTATAACTTTTTTACCTAAGAATTTACGAGAGCGGCTGCCTTTTTTTTTTATTGTGCGGAAATCCCTTCAGATACCCCCCCGCCGGCCAGCGGGGGTGGTTATGTCGGGCTTGAACCGACTAAAACCACACGCCGTCTCGGGTCTACAGACGCCGGGGTGTAAGGTTACCCATAGAGCATATCCCTCACACTACGACTGACCCTGGGCCATTCGCAGTGTCCCCTTTGATAACAGCAGAGAGGTACCTAGAGCGAACCCCCCGCGGGCCTTGCAGGCCCACCATACCCCGACCCCCTCGTGCAATGGGGTCAGCTGGCCCTGAAAAGGGCCGGTTGGTCAGACTCTTGGCCGTTGACGTTGACGCCAGCTACTCCAGAGGAGCAATCAATGATGCGTTATCGCCCACGTTGCCCAGGGTGCACCAAACTTGGAGGTGATCCAACCAGTCGCACCCCACGAGAGCGGCTGCCTTCTGATCTTGTAACCCCGAGGGAAAAAACTGCGCCAGAGTCTTGTCCGTTAATTAGCAGACGTACTGGCTTGCCGGTGAGGTTGGACTGGCCCTGAGGGTCTTGTTAGGACCCCATAAACCCCATACGCAATACATAATAATAACGATCTTACATCTACCATTGGGCCGCAGTCCACGAGATGGCCAGGTCGAAAAATTGCAACGTATTATAAAACAAAGTCCTCCGCCGCGTCTGTCGGTCTGTTCGCAATAAACCCAAAAAATACTGCACCGATTTTCATGCTGTTTTCGCCAATGAATAGAATGGTTTTCGAGGAAGGTTTTAGTATATAATTTGTCTAGGTTTTGTATAATATATTGGCTAAAATATAATGATATTTACTGGACATATCGGAAAAAAATAAGCCGTATGGGAGCTTTCAACCAAAACGTTGCCCTTTGAGATATACCAAAATGATGTATGGTGGAATTGTGCATCGTATTTAGGTTGTGTTGGTGGAAGACGGTTCCCTGGGTAGGTAGAGGGAACGGGATCAGAATTACACGCGGGTGAAGCCGCAGTCAACAACTTGTTATAATAAAAGAATATAATATAATTGATCCAAAAAGATATCACAAATAATGTAAAATAGCTTACGGCTTCTGTCCAATCTTTTCTTGAATTAACATAACGTAACATAACATAAACTCACGCCTATATCCCCGAAGGGGTAGGCAAAGGCGCTAGCACCCACAGTTCGCCAGTTTATGTTTAGGTCCCAATGTAATAGGTGGCGAGCCTATTGCCATTAACCGGGCACTTATAAACCTGCAATAAATACACACATAACTTCGAAAAGCATCGAAAAGTCATTGGTGTGCCGTCTCGGGTCTTAAGACGCCGGGGTGTAAGGTTACCCATAGAGCATATCCCTCGCACCCCGACTGACCCTGGGCCATCTCCGGTTTCGAGATGGCCCCCTTACTTGCTCTCCACTGTGCCATCTGCCAATCAGAGGGACACGTGGAAAGCTTCCGAACAGCCCTCAACAAGGCAGTCCTCGCCTCGGTCGGAGTTGGCCGTAGGCGGCAGCGTCTCTCCCTCCCTAGGAGAGAGGCGCTGCCGTCTCCGTTGCCCAGGGTGCACCGCGTGGAGGTCCCCAACCAAGCACCCCGCCATGGAATACCTGGGATTGAACCCGAGACCTCGCCTCAGCAGTCCTTTACCCATACCACTAGGCTACCGCTTTCTTGAATTAAGTAGGTTAAAACACAATATTTTATTTACATCATTACCATGCGTATCGACAGACGCCAGCCCTCACCGGTGGCTGGCGTGTGCGGCGTGTGCGGCGTGTGTGTGACACCGCGAGCACTAGTTTGCATACAATCCTCGTTTGTCACACTAATGCGCGTCGGTAGCACGCCACCTCCACTGACGTTCCAACCGGCCTGCCTATGGTAATCGTTGCTGGCAGAGAAGTAATTGAGCGATGCTCTGAAAGAGTGAAGCTCCCTCTTAGACGACTCATGTATTTCGGTTGTTCGCTCCACCGAACCACTCAACCGATTTAGATCAAATTTGCCATGTATACACAACATATGAGTGTGGAGGTTATAGGCTAGGAAAATCAAAAATCAAAAGTACCACGGAGGAATTATCATCGGAAAAAAAAAAATCATCTGATTTCTCAATGAACAAACAAGCCTGATTCACGCGATTGGTATTAAATTAAGTAATTTGCTCATATTCACAAGACAAAAAAAGAAGAACGTAAATCAGACTAGCCATTGAGGAATTATCACCGTTAAAAAAAGTCCTGGTGAAATAGGGTATTTGACTACTGCCAAAAAATTGTTCTGTATTATGTATTACAACAAAAAATGCAGATTACATAAATATTTTTTCGAGAACTGTTTTATTTTCGATAAAAATCGATATTAAAGTTTGATTTAAAAAAAGTACGCGCCATATCGCATTTTTCGGATCGGATCGGATCGGATCGGATCCCGTGACAAGTGACGTCACACCAAAGTAAACAGTAAGCGACTTAATGCAGACAGCCTGTATTATAAAACTCTGTTTACTTATGTGTTTACTTTGTGGCGTAGCGGTAGTGCATTCGACTGCTACGACAGGGGGCGCGGGTTCGATTCCCGCTCATTGCAAATATTTGTATGCATGAATATGTCTATTTGCATTGGTCTGGGTGTTTCTATGTATAATATGTATGTATTTACAAAAAAAAAAGTATATTAGTATGTTTATCCACGTTCTAGAACCCATAACACAAGCTAGTTAAACTATGCTTACTTTGGGTCTAGAAAGCGCTGTGTAGAATGTCGTAGAAAATTTATTAAATTTATTATTATTATTATGTGTGACGTCATCAGAGTTGCAACCAACCACAGACCGTTTATAAGCACGTGATCAAATCTCAAAAAAAGGGAAATTTTATTCATGACTAGCTAACCCGGCAGACTTCGTACTGCCTCAATCGATAACAACTTCCATATTTATTCAGCTTTTAAACCTTCTCTGGACCTCCACAAATAATACAAGACCAAAATTAGCCAAATCGGTCCAGCCGTTCTCGAGTTTTAGAGAGACTAACGAACAGCAATTAATTTTTATAAAAAAGATTTTAAACAAAAAACACATTTTATATTGAAAATTAATAAAATATGTTTTTTACGGTACATTTTATTAGGATGACAACAATTCGTACGATTTTTTATTACGTGCGGAAATCCCTTCGGGTACCCCCCCGCCGGCCAGCGGGGGTGGTTATGTCGTGTCTCGACTAAAACCGCACGGTGTCCTCCCCAAGTGTCCGTTGCCGGGCACCCCGGGTAAGCCCTCGGTGGCTCTCCACAAATCCGAGGCTGTGTGTTTCCACGAGCCTCGGATTTGTGAAGAGCCACCTGCGGGAACCAGCATAACCGTAGGGGGCGTAAGCATCGGCATCGAGCCCACGATGAAGTACCTTGGGCTCGTACTCGATAGCCGATGGGACTTCGTACCTCATCTCCGAAGTCTGGTCGCGAAACTGAGGGGGGCTGCGGCCGCGCTATC
Source organism: Cybosia mesomella (assembly GCA_946251805.1). Taxonomy (NCBI): domain Eukaryota; kingdom Metazoa; phylum Arthropoda; class Insecta; order Lepidoptera; family Erebidae; genus Cybosia; species Cybosia mesomella. Next base: position 36,089,545 of record OX276396.1, on the reverse strand, counting down.
GCGGCTGATGCCTAACGTTAAGGGACCCAACGCCCCCACTAGGAGACTGTACCTTTTTTTTTTTTTTTTTTATCGTGCGGAAATCCCTTCGGATACCCCCCCGCCGGCCAGCGGGGGCGGTTATGTCGGGCTTGCACCGACTAAAACCGCACGCCGTCTCGGGTCTTCAGACGCCGGGGTGTAAGGTTACCCATAGAGCATATCCCTCGCACCCCGGCTGACCCTGGGCCATCTCACCACTAACAGCATCGCTCATCCTGTCTCCTCTGAAAGCAGAGGAGTACGGAGAGCGATGTGTTCCCGCCACGTTGGGTATTGGCCGACGATCAATGCCAACCCTATGAAGGGGTGAAGGGGAAGCCATTGACCGCCGCCCAGGGTGTACCGGCCGCTCCGATTCCGTTCCCCCCGGACTGCAGCGGGATCGGAATCGGAGCGACACTCGAGGAGGTTACCCAACACACACCCCAGGAGACTGTACCTGGGGATCGTGCGAAGCATGGCCTTGTACGGGGCCCCAGTATGGGCGGAGACTCTGGCGGCCCGCAACGTGGCTGTATTAAACAGCCCGTTAAAAGCGATGACAATTCGTATGATATTTTAAATATAGTCAAAATGCCTATTGCGACTAAGCTGTTCAAGCCATTGTGATGGAACCTACTATGCGCGCGCTGCGCGTCAGGTTAGGTCACGTGGTTAGATCAGGTCCGGTGGTCACATTATGTCTTGTTAACAGTTCAGGTCAAATGACACTAATGATAGTTATCAGTCGGGGAGCTTGGGTCAATTTTTGCAACAGCAGAATGCATTGCAGACCTAGTATATTTGGTAGCGTAGACAGTGGTAGGATCTGAAGTTGCAGGGTGTGAACATTCCCAAAGCAGGAAAAAGGTCTTTTAAATTTTCGCGTTCTCAACTGATCTACATAACAACCTTAGAGCGCGTGGAGACAGTCAATATATTCAATGTTCAATGAAATTTTAAAGCAATTAGTATATAAACTTTTCCAATAGATTTAGTTAGGAAAAAGTGAACATCCAGGACGGGACTTGAACCCGCGACTTGAACTCTGACCAACTGAGCTTGCTGGACATATCCTAAAAATTCGAAATTCTCCGATATAATATTCTACTAGTAAATATATTATGTTTTGATTCAATATCGTGATCCAGTGTAGAGACTAATCGCAGTTTGCATATCAAAGATGTTATATCACGTTTGCTCATCAATACTTACGATACTCTTACATTGATTGGATCACAATATATATTGACTGTCTACACGTGCCCTTAGAGAACATTGTAGATAACTCTAGGTGCAAAATGTCTCACAATGCTTTTGATCAGCACTAATGTAATAATCGATTAATTTCTGTCGAAAAAAAAATCTATCTTTTTTATACAATTTTCAATCACTACAATATCAATAAATCAATATAATCTTATCGTCAGCAACATTGATGCCAACAGCTAAAAAGTTGCATCTTTGATTAATGAATTATGTAAAATAACTTTTATTATATCTTTTTGGATCATTGAACAAAAAGCACTTAGCAACTAACAATGCCAATAGAAAATTATGTCTGAAATATACCTAACTCAAAATCCAAAAACCAATTATGACAATAACTTCTAAAATTGATTCATAACAGTATTATGAAGCTCACTAAAGTGACAAAGTTTCTCCCATAACGCGAGACAGAGACGCAAATTCATCTTGTTGTCCATTAAACAGAATAGAGGCGCGACTTTGAAGACCTGCACATAAACACTTCAATAAACGCACATTAAAAGATATGGCTCCAATTTAACTTGAATTTATGGTCACCGTAAGTCTCGTACTATGAATCACTCAACCCTATGATGTTAATAGTTTACTGATTGATATACATTGAAGTATGAATACACACATATTTGATGCTACGCTGAGCAAAAGTAGCAATGGGTGTTGCAACATGTAAAATTATTGTATTGTTTGGCCCCATATCACGTGCGATGACTTAGGTTTAGGTACTTAGTCCCCCACAAGCATACGCGTCATAAACTTTTAGAAATGTCCCGTTTATACTTCATAAAATTTATATGCACTTTTATTTCATCAATAAAGATCGATTTGACTATTTTGTTTGTCGCAACATTCAAGATGAGGGGTTGTAAAAGGTGATACTGCCAAAAATAAGGTTGAAATTGAGTGATGTATTTTTAAATTTTGTAGTATAATAAATTTATACTTAAGTCAGATTGAAAGTAATAGTATGACATCCCTCTAGGCTTTAAAAGAAGAGGTAGGTCCAAGAAGAGATGGATTGATTCTGTGAAAGAGAACATGCCAAAGAAAGCTGTGACAGAGAAGAGGACATCTGACAGAAATGTTCATATTTCCTATGATTATAGTTGTTCGCAAGATTTGTTTAACAGCAGGTGGTTTAATGATGGCCTCTGTGGCGTAGCGGTAGTGCATTCGACTGCTACGACCAGGGGCGCGGGTTCTATTCCCTCTCAGTGCAAATATTTGTATGCAGGAATGTGTCTATTTGCATTGGTCTGGGTGTTTCTATGTATAATATGTATGTATTTACAAAAAAAAGTATATAAGTATATTAACCACATTCTAGAACCCATAATACAAGCTAGCTAAACTATGCTTACTTTGGGTCTAGAAAGCGCTGTGTAGAATGTCGTAGAATATTTATTTATTTATTATTTATAATTGTATTTTAATCATTTTCGTGAACAGAACTCACGACGAAAATAATTTATTCAATTAACCTTTCGATGTTAAGGTCTAGAAGTGATGTAATTAATCAAATATAAGCATGATATCGTAGTTACTTTGCTACGATTATACATGAAGCTATATCAAAATATTATGTTTACGTCAACGTCATCCTTATGGCTTCAGCCCGCCTGATGGCAAGAAGTTGTAAGTGAAGTGTATATGATGAAAGCCACTATTATAGATGCCAATGATGAATTATGTTAAAATGGTGATCTTCATTTTTAGCTTGTAGTAACATTGTGTATTCACTCAATCTGTTGTCTGTTTCTGTACCTTTTTTTTTTGTCGTGCGGAAATCCCTTCGGATACCCCCCGCCGGCCAGCGGGGGCGGTTATGGCGGGCTTGAACCGACTAAAACCGCACGCCGTCTCGGTTCTACAGACGCCGGGGTGTAAGGTTGCCCATAGAGCATATCCCTCGCACCCCGACTGACCCTGGGCCATCCCCGGTTTCGAGATATCATATAAAATAAAATAAAAATATAATATTCAAAAAGAAGAACCCTCAAAATTAGATAGATACAGTTCATAACATCTAAGCATCAGTAACGTAGAGGTTAAGTAGTCGTCCTTACGATCGACAGGTCCCGGGTTTGAATGCTGGCCCTTATACCTACTACGTGAAACCACGCCTAACACAAGCAATTTAGCTTAGTTGGAGGGGTTAGGGGGAATACTAGTTCGGTTACTAATATTGTTATAAAGAAAAAAAATTAAAAGGAAAGAAACTACTTACATAATTTACATAAGAAGATCAGTACCTTTGTTTTCCGTGCGGAAATCCTCTCAGATACCCCCCCCCCCGCCCGCCAGCGGGGTGGTTATGTCGGGCTTGAACCGACTAAAACCGCACTTTCAGACGCCGGGGTGTAAGGTTGCCCATAAAGCATATCCCTCGCACCCCGACTGACCCTGGGCCATTTCCGGTTTCGAGATGGCCCCCTCGGGAGAAGATACGTACCTAATAGGACTTATCAAACAAGAGCTAGAATGATTGATTTCCAACTGATAATTTAAAATGACCCATCACCGTCACGCCGTCACCTATAAAAGACATAAAACAATTGAAAAGAGCCGTGACAGTAAATTCTGTACGCACCTCTAATAAAGAGCAATCATTATTTCAGCCCTGACCATGCGCCCCATAAAACACCTTGGAATCATTGCGTAGGAGATAAAACGACACTTTATTATGTAACAAACAACCATTTTGATCATTTTATAGATGTTTACATTCACTCATACCACTTTGATGGGTGTATGAATTTTTTATTAATGAATAAGATGGGGAATTAATTTGAGGATTATGGTATATGAGGGTAAATTACGTAAGGATATGCACTTCTTAAGATATAATAAAATACAAATATCGTGTTACAAACACTTATATAATCGTGATTTAGAATCTAGTAACTTTTTTTTTTGCAGTACAGGATCAGAGTACAGAGGCTATTCCGTTGCAGAGGGGAGTTAGGCAGGGTGATGTCATCTCGCCGAAACTCTATACCAATGCAATGGAAGACGCCTTCAAGCTTCTGGATTGGAAAGGATCGATTTGCTGACGACATGGTAGTCACGGCAAAGTCCTTAGAGGAGCTCAGCACTATGCTCGGAGGCCTCAACAGAGTGTCCCAGCGGGTGGGCTTAAAAATGAACATGGACAAGACGAAAGTCATGCCCATGTCGCCACGCCAAGTCACCCACCCCCGTATTATTGGGAGGCTCACCTCTCGAAGTTGTTGATCACTATGTCAATCTAGGACAAACCGTCCAACTAGGCAAATTCAACTTCGAGAATGAGGTCAATCGACGAATCCAACTCGGCTGGGCTGCGTTCGGGAAAATGCGCCGCGTCTTCTCGTCCAAAATACCGCAGTCCTTGGAGACAAAGGTCTTTAATCAGTGCGTGTTACCAGTGATGACCTACGGTGCCTGCTCATTATGGGTCTCATAAGGAAGCTCGGGGTCACACAGTGAGCTATGGAACGGGCTATGCTTGGGGTTTCTCTACGAGATCGGATCAGAAACGAGGAGCTCCGTAGACGAACTAAAGTTACCAACATAGCAGATCGAGTCAGCAAGCTGAAGTGGCAGTGGCCGGTGGGGCAGAAAGGTTTTTGAGTGGAGACCACGTAACGGCATGCGCAGCGTAGGAAGGCCTCCCGCAAGGTGGACAGACGATCTAACAAAGAGCGCAGGAACTCGGTGGATGCAGGCCGCTACAGACCGTTCGAAATGGAAGTCGATGGGGGAGGCCTACGTTCAGCAGTGGACTTCCTACGGCTGATATGATGAGGTGTTTCTATGTATAATATGTATTTATTTACGTCCGCCACTGGGCTATCGCCCATACATAATCACCGAAAATATCAGCAGAAAATAAGTACCACCAGTATTTTATCACCGTACACGGTTATTTTAGTATAAATAACAAAATGCTACTATTAACTTTAACAAGAATTCTGTATTGCTATCCTGATACAATATTTAAAGCTAACAGGCACTCAAAAGCAAGGTGAATGGTGTCCAAAGCAGAACAAATTGATCATTTCTTACGAAAAGGCTAACACACTTAAGATCCATTCAGCCACTAACGTGATTACTTCTCCCTCAGGCAAAGGGGTGCAAGTGCAAATTAACGATATCCACGATATTCTCCTTTTGATTCGCCACTGCGCACTAGGGTTTATGTTAATTTAATATCACAAGGGGTACGTTAGTAATGGTGGATTTTATAGAAAGTGAAAACGACTTCTCGCACCGTTGGATCGGATTGTAATAAAAATATTATGTTTGGTTGTTGGGGTAAGGTAATGTAGTTATGAACATAGTGAGCAAATTTAGTCGGTTTGTTCCTTATGTACATGGGACGTATATACTTTAAACAAGTATATTGTATATGTGCTGGACAACCAGGTTGGCCTGACTTGTGAAGTACTACCCTGTCACCTAATATCGACGTTAACTACCAGTGTGTTTAACCTCCACTTTATTCTCTGTAACCAGCAAGTGTCGTGATTCCTAATTCTTCACCTACTTAATGGCCTGATCGATTTTGGCGATATTATGTTTGTACTTATGGGATAATCTAGATGGTGTTTAGCTTTAGATGGACCCGCTATGTGGCGCTGTTATCACGAACAATGTAATTTTTATAAATCTTAAGGCTTTCACGGCCAGCGTTGCATATAAATTATACTGCTTCCGGGCTGTTTGGCCGTGGTTCATAGGAAACTTGTGTTCCAAACGTTTCGTCGATCACTGCGGTCGACATCTTCAGTGGTGGTCCGGGTGCCGACGAGTACGGAGAACTCTTCTCGGCGGCGACTTCTCTGCGACTGATGTAGAGGTCACTGGCGTATTTTTTCCATTGTACAGAGATTGAAAGTGTCATTTATCGGGATAGTATATACTGCCAGTGGGGACGCCGTTTGACCAGACGGGTGATCAGCCCTTCTATGTGGGGCCATTTCACCCATTTCCCTTATAACGACTGTCATACATATTCGTATGGCAACCGGGACCGACATCTTAACGTGCTATCCGAGGCACGACCAGACCAATGCAAATACTCATATTCATGCATAAAAATATTTGCACTGAGCGGGGATCGAACCCGCGCCTCCTGCGTAGCGGCCGCTTTCAATACCGCCACGCCACGGAGGCTGTCAGGCTATCGGGATAGTAAGTAATCCTGTAATATTTTATGCTTTTTTTTTCTTTTTACGTGCGGAAATCCCTTCGGATCAATTAACCAATCAATCATTTATTTTGCTAAACATGGGTACATAGTAGGGTGTTAGAACGGTGGTTGTCAATATATATACCCGGGTAAGCCCTCGAAAGGATAACCCCAGGGTTGCTGGCGGACTTTGGCCGCCACCGCGTCCTCGGGCGAGTCGGCCAACTGCCGTCCTCAGGCCCCGATCATGGAGGTCGGTAGTCCCGGGCGTAGATGAGTCTGCGGTATTCGTCTATGAAGTCAGCGTTCTGTACCTACCTAGTTATTATATCTTCACCATTGCCCTTGCATTCGCGTAAACGAGTAACGGGCATTAGGGTGTGTAAATTACTTTTTTATACTTTGCGAATGTCAACACAACGAAATCTGTTTTTAATGCATAGATTCAGATAATTATATCTCTGATCTAAGTGGATCCTGCTATAGGTCCAGGTGTCCATTCTTATAAAGTAGATAAAATACATAAGACAACAACAGTCACACAGCCGGCCAAAGCAGAAAGATTCAACTGTTCACCAAGTTCAAGATTCCACCTTTGATATCTCAACAGTATCACCTAGATCATCACTTTCACTCTATCACTACATAAACAAAGTCCTCCGCTACGTGTGTAGGTATGTCTGTATATTGGTGAAAGACTCAGAAACTACTACACCGTTTTTCATGCTGTTTTCACCAATGGATAGAGTGGTTTTCGAGGAAGGTTTTGGATATATTGGTTAAAATATAATGATATTAGTTGAAGGTGTCGAAAAAAATAAGCCGTCTGGGAGCTTTCAACGGAAACGCTGCCTATACCCTTTTAGGCCTAACAAAATGATATACGGTGGAATTACGTATCTTATATAGGTTGTGGTGGTGGAAATAGGTCCCATGGGTAGCGGGAACGGGATCAGAATTCCACGCGGGTGAGGCGCCTTCAATCTGATACAAGAGTAATTTCTGTAGTTATCAACTGTATTTATAATCGAATCTAAAAGTCAAAGCGTCATCAAATCTTCATAACATCATCCCGCACAATGCTATTTAAGCACAGTGAATAAATGAACCGTGATAACAAGACTATGACCATTGCTGATCAAAATTCAATTCATACAATACATCCCACACCTCAATATACCACATCAAAAATCCAGGGGGGACAACAAAAGCAAGGTGCACACTGTGCGACCGATCGCGCGCGTCAAATCTCCGACTATTGTGTCGCACGTCGCCCTCGCGTCGTGTCGCACGCATTAAATATTATTATTACAAGATTTATCGCGTGGAAAATTGCACTTATTGTTGTTAGAACTGCAATATTTCATGTGATTATGAATTTATTTTTATGTTAATTATGTACGTGTATCGGGCTTTTATTGGTGCGCACATTAAATGTAACGGTCTTCTTTTTATATTGTCAATGATTATGTCTTGCTATGATGTAAATAATGATGAAATCAGATTTGTGGTTGCAAAGGAGTATCCGAGTTTGTAAGCGGCTATCCCGCGTATAAATATAATATTTAAAAAAATCCTAGCTTTGTACACTGTGTATATAAAGATAAATAAATTATAATTTATGTTAATTAATTTTACTTTCTAGGGATTCATTTATCAATGAGACTCTTCACTGAAGTGGTTGCTGGCAATTTGAAATGCAGCCATTTCAAATTGCCATTTCTCTTAGAGACTATTTCGGAAAGCCCTATAAGTAGTATATAAACCTCTACACCTTGCTCTGGTTGGCCTTTCTAGCACTAAATCAACGAAACAGGATAAGGTGGAAATATTTAATCTCTTTTTATAAGCTCATGATATAATTCTTCTTCAAATCTTCTTTCACAAAAAAGAGTCCTACTTAAAATAATTCAATTATTCAAGTAACTTTTTCTTATCGTTGATGGACGCTCCCAATTTCCACCACACCTTTCAATATTACTATTATAACTATTAATGGGATATTTAACATGTTTATTAGTTTTTCCGAGTATTCGATACTTCGGCACTATTACAAGTGCCATTATCACTGATGTACTGGAGTTCGGCAAACTAGTTGTTACCAGGCAAACCGTATCGGTCCCCTCGTCCCCATTCGTTTCTTACGCGCGTCATCACTAGCACTGACGGCATTCTCAGTTCGCACTTGATCCCGTTTACGACACTCTCACAGTATCAACTCGCGCGGTCTTTTGATATGCAGTTTGTTTGAGCCTTGTGAACGTACAGTACAGTAATGTAAATGACCATTAACTTTAAAGTTTCTTGTTCCATGATACACAATAACGTTAACGGGAATTAACGCGATCATTTAGAGGTATGTACATAACTTTGGATTACCTGACATAACGAGTGTAACCTTCACGTCAGGCCATCCAAAGGTATGTACATGATCGCCTATAAATGATTACCTTAATTCCCGTTAGCATTATTGTAAATGATAATGTCTATGTTGTGGTATATTATATATATTACCTTTATTCATTTTATAAACATATAAAAAACAATTACATTTAAAAAATAAAAAAAACTTTGGTTCACCGGTATTATATTACTATTGCGATGCTTGTTGTATTGGCTGCAGCTCATGGCTTTTGGAAAAGTAAGTGAAGAGAAAAAAAAATTGCCTTTCATTTTTCTTATAGTTGTACTGTAAATGAGAATAAGGTTCATGATATTTCATCGGTAATGGAGAGCATACAGAACAACACAATTATTGTCTTCTTTGTATAAAACAAGGTTTTATCGTACGTATGAAATGAAAATAGACCTTACCCTTATTTCAGGGATACAGGCGTGAAGTTATGTTATGTTAAAATTTGGTACTCACCAAACCTGAAACAGTACCGTTTGTATTCTATGCTGAAACTAAAACAACTCGCACGCTACACTGTTAAGTAACCCAAACCAATACCGAATCCTGTCACGATCATCAAAAACAAACGTTTTTTAATCGTTCATCCTTCGGCTTAAGCGCACCCTCGCTTTAATCGACAATGGCGAGTGACGGGCATTCGCACGCACGAGCAGTTTGCGACCGTGTAGTAAGTGCAGCGCGGGGTTTAGAATCAATCAAGCAATGTAGGAACAGAACGTCGTAAGCGGTCTGGTGTAGTGTAGCAGACAGTCCGGTTAAAGTTTTAGAGACACAAAAATAATTTAGTTTGTATTGCATTAGAGTTAGTACTGCGTATGTAACTGATCTTAATTATATTTCAAAGTATAAAATCAATACGTAGGTACCTTTTTTTTTTTTTTCGTGCGGAAACCCTTCGGATACTCCCCCGCCGGCCAGCGGGGCCGGTTATGTCGGGCTTGAACCGACTAAAACCGCACGCCGTCTCGGGTCTACAGACGCCGGGGTGTAAGGTTATATAGAGCATATCCCTCGCACCCCGACTGACCCTGGGCTATCTCCGGTTTCGAGATGGCCCCCTCGGGTTTGGGAACCACGGTGTCCCCGTCTGAGTACCTACATATGAGCAGCTTTATAGGAGTAAGACAGCTATATCGAATTTTACGTCCTTTCAGTCCTAAGCCTTTTCCACCCAATCCATAGAGATTTAAATAAGTATAAATAGTGCGTAGGTATCGTCCACACTGTACGGCAAACAATAGGTGAGGGAGGGGACGCGCGACGTGCCGCAACTAATCGCCTTTTCATCTGCGCACAATCGCAGTGTGCACGCTTTTATTAATAACGTGCGCTGTTGCTTTTTCACATGGCTGGCGAATAAAAAGAGTCAGTAAGTTTTAAATATGTTTGTGAACTGATTGTTTGGCTTAGGTATTATTAAAAGTTCTGGGAATGTTTTTGAATACTACAAGGGAGTTTCCTGAGAATCTAATTCTTAATTATTTATTGTACACAAAAAGAAATGTATTACAATTAAAATAAGTTATGTACAAAGGCGAGATTAGCTCTAAAAGAGTTCTCTACCAGCAAACCTTTGAGCAGTAGAGGCAGAAAAAAGAAAATAACAGAGGGAAGCAAAGTGTACAAATATAAGATTTTAAAGCGGTCCTAATATTTTAAGAGTTGAGTCAAATAATGTGGTCTGAGTCCTGCCTAGAGTATTCCATCATTGAGTTTCATCTATTACGATCTACGGTATTTACATCTTCATCACATCGGCCTGGTATGTACCTCAGAGCCCGGGATCCGCTCCCCTACGCTATCTCTTGATTTGGCGTGTCTTGTCTTTTACGGGAGCGACTACCGTCTGAATCCCAACGCTGAGAGTAAGACCTGCGCCAGAGCCTCGACTGGTAATCAGCATGTGTAGCGGCTAGCAGGGGAGTTTAGCTTGGACTCTGCAGATCTCGGTGGGCCCCTGACCAGGGTGTAGGAATATTCAGAAGTCTAATCAATCAGACTTTACATTTTTTATAATTAAATCCAATAATTGGTTGAATGTAGAACTCTTCATTGTAATAAAGATGAAAATAACAAGAACACACTTTAACGAGAAAATTATCGAGGACTAATCTAGTACCAATTACGACACAATCAGTGCACATCTGCCACTCGCATCGGCTACCTGTCATATGTTGGCCCTCACTGTGCCACACTGGACAAGCCTGACACTAGAAAGATATTAGTCAGAAGTACTACTATGGCAAGCAGATAATGAAACCGTTCGGTACAGTTTAGCTGAAGTTTAACTCGATACCAATATAATGTCAGTAACTTAATTATATTATTGGTTGCTGTATTACTTCAAAACAAAAAGGGGTGTTGAAGGGTTGGTGATGATTATAATAAGCATTAAACAATGTACCTATTTTTAGTAAGTAGTCTAACCAGCTCAATTGGTTTCATATTGTAAAAATCTAAATGTAAAATATACTGCTACTATCGAAGCACAAGTACCTTAATGATTTCAAAAACATTCAAATTAATAATTTGCCGAAGTTCAAAATTAGCTAAGAAATGAAAATTGTAGAATTTTATACACTAAAAACCTTAAAACATAATTGATATAAGTAATCTAAAGGTTAAAGAAAAGTTCAACGAACGAGTTCAACAAATGTAACCTATTTACAACTCGGTCAACTTAACCTTCTGTATCGTGTCTATCTTATGTCCTATAAGCCCACGGGTCTCTTATCAGGATTAGGGATCTCTTCATTACAGTTATCAACGTACAGATCTTAAAAACGCCACGTGGACAGCATTCTCATGTGTGATGGAGCAGCACTTAGTTTTACGAGATTATGCGAAAGGGATGTTCAGCTAGGAAACTCATTAACGTGTGATTGTTAGAGTTTTATGCGCATGGCTCAAAATTATAGAACATTAAATCTTTTACTATCAAAACATGATTATAAATTAGTAGTAACCCTTTGTGAATATCTTCTGAAGGCTTACAGTGGTAGTGGTGTTTGTATCGATTTGCATGATTCATTCGATGCTCTATAATTCGTCTTTGTACTGTTTGTATTAAAATTGTAAGTTTTATACTTATGTTTACAAGCAATCATGAGGTTCTAGGTTCAATTCACAAATCGGACAAAGCGTTACTATTGTTAAATTCTCAATAGCAGTATGGATTATGTAAAAAAATATAGCTACATTTAGTACTTAATTTAAAAATAGATGTTGAAATTCGGCTGCGTCTGACTGAATTCATTTCCAAGTTATACGTATACCTTTTTTTTTTTTTTTTTTTTTATCGTGCGGAAATCCCTTCGGATACCCCCCCGCCGGCCAGCGGGGGCGGTTATGTCGGGCTTGCACCGACTAAAACCGCACGCCGTCTCGGGTCTTCAGACGCCGGGGTTATACCTTTTTTTTTTTTTTTTTTTTTTTTTTATCGTGCGGAAATCCCTTCGGATACCCCCCCGCCGGGCAGCGGGGGCGGTTATGTCGGGCTTGCACCGACTAAAACCGCACGCCGTCTCGGGTCTTCAGACGCCGGGGTGTAAGGTTACCCATAGAGCATATCCCTCGCACCCCGGCTGACCCTGGGCCATCTCACCACTAACAGCATCGCTCATCCTGTCTCCTCTGAAAGCAGAGGAGTACGGAGAGCGATGTGTTCCCGCCACGTTGGATATTGGCCGACGATCAATGCCAACCCTATGAAGGGGTGAAGGGGAAGCCATTGACCGCCGCCCAGGGTGTACCGGCCGCTCCGATTCCGTTCCCCCCGGACTGCAGCGGGATCGGAATCGGAGCGACACTCGAGGAGGTTACCCAACACACACCCCTTACCCAACACACACCCCTTACCCAACACACACCCCCGCCGGGGTTATACCTAACAATTTGTATTTTTGATATCAACATAAGATCCACTTTCTCTGCGACGTATAATTAGATAAAAATAAGTGCTTAAGAAATAATTTATAATGCATTTCAATGAAATTTAAAATCCTAAGATGAGCGTGGACAATGCACGTTAATTGCGTCTCACGAGGTAGGGTGCGCGCTCGAGTTATCGGTAATTAATAATCGGGCTGCAGAAACGTTTTTAATTTACGCTACACGTGCGTAACGAATGGAGACGCGTGCGCCACGTGACGTAGGGGTTTTGATGCTGTGTGGGAATTAAAATATTATTTAAAGTGAATGGAATTTTACCTTGGCGTTTTCGCAGCTAATAATTATGAGCTGATGACAGGTGAAAACGAAATATCACTCATTAAATGCCAATGACCGGTGGAACATTGTAAAATGTCGAGGAAAATAGGTAGCTATTTTATTTTGATTTGATTACTCACTTTTGTATAATGACAAACAGCACGAATTCCAAAACATATTAGATGTCAAATACCACAAGTATAAAGGTTTTCTTATGATGTTTTCTTTCAAATTTTAAGCTTATGAGTATATCATTTAAGCAATTTTTTTTTACGTATGATAGACATGAATTTTTTTTTAAATTGAGACTTAATTATTTACCTTAATGAGTACAAATCTTTGTTTCACATATAGGTTTACTTAAGAATCCAATTTAAATTATTCAAGATTAGATTATGTAGAAACTTCCTTATATTTTTGAGATACGTTAACTTTGCCAGTCGTAGCTAGTCAGCTAATGTGTTGTATAATGCTTACTCCCTCCCATTTCAAATAGGTGATCGGTCGGCGACAAAAATCTTAGGGGCGTCAAAAGAAGTTGTAAATAACTCACATTTTTTGGTATACAAAAGTTACCGAAAGTCTGCCTCGTAGAAAAAAGTCGACGAATCCCAACGTTTACAGAAAAGTGTGACATTCAAACATGGACAGAGCGGCGATGCGTCGAACACTTTTATCAATGTTCGCTTTTCAATAAACCTCTAACAAACTGGCCAGTCGACTCGCAGCTTTTTTACGCCAATAGAGTCAGTTCCGCCGCCGAACGGAAGTGGCCCGATTCGGCCGCGGCCGACAACAGGAGCGCTTACCTTAGTTTTTTATTTGTGCCGTCCTGATTTACGGTTGTTTTGAATTTGTTTGGGCCACTGTGTCCGCGCCAAAATGCTTTCGACAGTTCCAGAAAATCTGTTCGTGCTTGTTTTTTTTAATTCAACTTGGCAAAGTTGAAAATTTTCATACAACTTGCAGTCACTGTGAAAATGTCAAATATTATTAAGTTATATAATTTTGATTGATAATAAGTTTCGATATTTCGTTTGTATGGGTTGTTTTTTGAAAAGAACGCCAAAATAATTAAAAAAAAATCTTTTCTTTATTTAGGCACAAAAGTAAAACTACGCCGGTGGAATTAATTTCTTTTGTACGTTGATCTTTGGGGGAGAAAGCGGCATGTTTTGAAGTAGAAGTAGTTTGTTACATATAAATATAGGTAAATGTACCGGTACCCACTACTTAGATGTACCTACTAATATCAGGTACCTACATTTATAGTACGAAATTACCCCCTTTTATTAAAAGTCCGATTAATTTATTGTACCCATTTGCATAGCAAATAAGTAGTTGTTTTATCATTTAGATGTAAGCTTACCTACAACCTTTATTTTAAGGCGTCAAAGCAATGCTAAAACAGTGCTTAAAGAACAGAATATAACAAAATTGTACATAATCCGAGAATAATTATTATGAAAAAACAGGTCAAAAATCCGATATACCTAAGTCGGCTTTCTTAAACATTTAGGTATTAGATACATTTATAAATAATCAGTTTTCGTTCACCTTGCAATATAGGCTACAATACCTACATAAAATAATATTTGAAACTCACTTAATCTTCTTTTAATTTTGCAATCAAAACCACAATACCTAGGCACTACAAACTACCAACCTAAAACTTTACTTACTACCAACACAAAGGACACAAACATTTAAAAATGGAACGTCACAAAATATTTTTCATTAAGGCTGCGCCAAACAATGACAATTGAATCGCACTATACCTTGCGAGGATTACTGCGACTTATTGCGACTCGACAACCGTCGCGTTCAAAAGAATAATATGTCTTTATAACGGATCCAACGGCTTTCCCTGCCTTACTTCTTACACATTTTTCAGTGAAATGTGAGAGCTCCTTTAGTTTTCCCATTGCATCTACATTCCAATTTCAACTCTATTCTTGATGCTGCAAAATTTACTTTTCTTGGAATCTTAGTCTCGTAAAATAGATTGCATTGTCTGCTTGCGTAAATCATTCTGTAGTAAGACACGTACGTTCAACCACACAAAAAGCTACTGTACACAAATTGCACAAAGTTTAATTCAGAATGTAGTTGTGTTGGACATATGGTTTTATTTATTATTGAAGGTAGTCTCACGTGGCAAAAGGTCACTCTCATTCCATGACGGGCGAATTAAATTTATAAAATGAGAGACAGTGTCTTGAGTTGAATTATCTCACTAGATTTTAAGCGCTAACACAGTTATATGATTCGAAGTAATTGTATCTAAATTAACTTTGTGTTTCCTATTTTAGCGATCCTTGGTACTCAAAACATTCTGTGTGATCCCTTTGTAATGGTTTGATTCGTGTTAATAAAAACAGTAATGAATACACGGGTGTTACTGCTGGTATCCAATTATCAAAGCTTGTACTTGTAGACTCAACAGACAATTGTAAATATAAACCACATATATAGGAACCCCTTTAAACATAGGTAAGTACATAAATCATTCTTAACACTCAATTAAAGTACCATCTACCGGGTACCTTTTTTTTTTGTGCGGAAATCCCTTCGGATACCCCCCGCCGGCCAGCGGGGACGGTTATGTCGGGCTCGAACCGACTAAAACCAGACGCCGGGGTGTAAGGTTGCCCATAGAACATATCCCTCGCACCCCGACTGACCCTGGGCCATCTCCGGTTTCGAGATGGCCCCCTCGGGTTTGGGAACCACGGTGTCCCCGTCTTGCCCCGGTTTGGGGGAGGGACGCTAGTCGCCCCACCATCTACCGGGTACCTTTTTTTTCTAACAGCATCGCTCATCCTGTCTCCTCTGAAAGCAGAGGAGACAGGGGTACATCTACCGGGTACCTATAATTCTAAAACTAAACTTTCCAGGGATCTACTCAAATACACCAAAGTTCATCTAAATCGGTTCAGTGACATACACACGTACAGAATATATACTATGTCATTGACTCACATTGAAAACTATCAAATAATAATCGTTCAAAGCCAGCCCAGTTCGTATGAAATTAAAATATTAATTTTAAACTTTCGTTTTACGATACGCTTTTATCTTAAATTATTATATTAATATTAGTTTGATTTCAATGTAAACACTTGAAACATTGGAATATTTCCATACACCTAATTGTTTTCTCATCACATAATTAATCAATAGCTATGTGACAAAATTCAGTTAACCAAACAAGTTTCTCACGAAATACATCTCCATTTATTTTTATTTCTCAGAATTACCGTAAACACGAAAATACTGTTTTTCATCTTACGTTTATAGTACTGACTATAAACCTAACATGAATACACCTACCGAGAAAAAAAAAACATTTTGCCCCAAAATATCTTCGAGAACGTAATGAAAACAGGGACAATATAAGAAAATCAGAACTTATCTCTGCCCCAGGGTATAAAGACGTAATTTTATTAGGCGATACACCTTACTCTATAAACATAATCTTTCATTTGCACAATTGTTTACGATCTCTGTCCGACTTATCGCTCTATCTCTCTCATGCGTATCTGTACTCCGTATTTTTTTCTCTTTCTAAATAAAGGTGCGTTTAGTTGTGTGTTTATTTTGATCGCAGCAGACCCTTCGGTAATGATGATTGGTTCGCTCCGCTAAATTGGAGGTGGCGCGGACACACGAATTCACTTAGTGGTCGTGTCATGTGTTAGGTGATAACAGTGCACATTCATACACGTCAGTGTGCATTTATTTCGGCTTTATTTTTCAACGCTGGTAATTTATATTTATGTACTTATTGTTTTAGTTTCTTAAATATATAAAAATATTTAGGTCATTCTACAGAGCGCTTGCTATCGAGACCCAAAGTAAGTATAGGTAAACTAGATTGTAATATGTTTTGTTTGTTTGTTTGTTTATTATTTGTCCACATGTCACGTCTAACAAATTTTGTCAGTCCCATACATTTCGGTCTTTTGAAGGTTCACTTTGAAGCGATTCCCCTATAAGAATGTCTTATTGTCTACGGGCCCTTATCACTCTAGACTTGAAGACTCCCAGATTATAGCTTTTCAGAAACACAGCTTTTAGAACAAGGGCATACAATACATAGTTGCTAAAAATTAAAAAAAATCTATTAAATTGCGATTTAAACTTAAAAAAAAATCGTTTAAATAAATTCATTTGATAAACAATGATATCCAATCCTTCAGCTTCCAGTTATTTCAACAGATGTCGTCCGACTGTATAAGACACATTATACAATTTAAAAAATAAAATATTTAAATGATGAGATCCATTGATGGAGTTTAGTCATATCGACACCATCAGCGGGAAACGTTGTAACTCAGTTTTAGTTGATACTGAAAACTCAAGTTACAATGTTATTACTTGTAGATGTCGATATTCATATGCTCTACATAAAATTGCAATCAAATAGAGTTGCTAGGGAAAATAAATGATATCGAAAAGGATACTTCCTTATAACAAGGTGCATATTTTAGCAAGAGAGTTAATGTTCGTACCATTGGAGATTTTCTATATGTTTTTATAGGCACAAAACAAAACTGATGAATATTTATGTTTATGCCTATCCATACAGCCCTCACAGCGTACACCGCCATGCTGTAATTTAGCACAGTTATGTATGGATTCATAGCAACGTCGCCTCATTACCTTTCTATGAGAATATTTTGTCAACCAATTGGTTCGAGACATATAGGGCTGGCGTTTTTATGTTTTTGTTTATATTTGTTGTTTGTGTAGTGCGATTTACAAACGTATGTTTATTTTATAGCTACTATCGTACCAACTTAATATATTTATGTTTGTTTATTTAATAGAACTACTAGAGAATCGATAGTGGGTGTATGTGGGGCTCTACCGAGATCCTAAGAGCCAAGTCCTCCTCACGTACTAGCCGGTACTCGATGCGGTTTTGGCGCAGGTATTCCTCTCAGGGTTGGGGTCAGACCGGTCACTCCCGTAAAAGACAAACCAAGAGAAAGAGTAGGAGAGCGGATCCCGGGAGATGAAATGAAATGAAATTTATTTGCTTGAAGTATGGTACATACATAGAAATGTGATGGTAGAATATTATAATTTGGTTCCACATACTGCGCCAGATTGACGGGCAATATACCCGACATGCAAATTTGTACATTGCTGTCTGACAATAATTGACAGCATTAACAATCCGCTTTATCTGATAGATTTAAGAGTTGACACTTTTTAAACAATGTTTACAATACATATCACTATCACATCGAGGAGGTGAACTAACCCTATGATGATGACTACAAAATCAATAGTCAAATTGTATATTGAAATAATTAATCACCTTTTTTTAGGTAATAGGCTCGCGTTTGAGCATTATCTCACCTGTTAGTAAGTGATGATGTGGTCCAAGGTGCTAGCAAGCTCGTCTAGAAATAACCTATTCACTCTAGACTTGAAGACTCCCAGGTTATATCTTTCTGGAAACACAGATTCAGGTATGGTATTGCACTCTTGAGCAGTACGCATAATTAATGTATTGCCGAAGCGTTTTGTGCGTATAAGTGGACCTTTACTTTTCAATTCATAATTATTAAATTACACCTGACCGGTTTCGCCTCACGGCAATCCCCTTTGAGAAGGAGTAATTTAATGAAGATTAGTGGTAAAGTACAGGTGATTAATTATTTCAATATGTGTTGCAAGTTCCACCAAGCGTCATCAATTAACAGTACAGTAACAGTCAAATTGTACTTTAACTGAAGTTCATCACGGAAAATTGATTATAAATAAAAATTGGGTTATAAATAAATATTCTACTACATTCTACACGGCGCTTTCTAGACCCAAAGTAAGCATAGGGTAATAAGCTTGTGTATGGGTTCTAGAATGCGGATATTATACATAGGAACACCCAGACCAATGCAAATACACATATGCATGCATACAAATATTTGCACTGAGCGGGAATCGAACCCGCGCCCCCTGTCGTAGTAGTCGAATGCACTACCGCTACGCCATAGAGGCCGTCGACAAGTACGAGTATATCCAAGGGAAGTTATTCAGTACCTGTGCTGCCTTTTGGGAAAGTTAAAGCAAAAAGTGCGCTGCAGCGCTCAAACAAATTAGTCATCTAATTTAGGCTACATTTCACCACTCAAAATCCGTTCAACTAAACTAGGTTCTCGGGTTTACCTTACAAATATTTAATTAGTAAAACGTGATAAGTAACACGATCTAGATCAAGATAATTTCCGTTCCAATCACCTATTGAAGCAATCCATTCTTGAAGATTTAATAATGCAGCGCTAGTTTCGCTTCTTTAGTGACATATTTACACACCATACCTAATTAGGCATTTTATAATTCTTTCCATAAAGCATTTTATTTTCTATGAACAAAAAACTTGTATAAAATCAACTAATTCCCAGCAAAACTTTGAACCCAAATAAAACGAATAGTAAGTACAATTCATTCCCACTCGAGCATTGAGTGTTGCAAATGTTCTCGCACGCGGCTTTCCCACTGACGGCTTCCTCGCACGCGGCTTCCCGTGACTTCCCTCGAATGCCGTGTCTAATTGCGACTATCAATCGCCACGTGGCTTAAAGGGTCGGCATCACTTCTACGTATTACATCTGACAATTATTTTTGTAAGAGATTTACAATACAGTAACGCATGCTGTGCACGTCGGATATCCGAAACAATTTGTAAAGTCAAAGGTCCATTTGACTTTTAATGGCTTTAGTTAATAGTTTTTGAAGTATCTACTCTTACTTAGATAGTATGATTAATATTTATTAGTTCAAAATCGATTGTAAAAGAAAAAAGTATTTGGCACCCCGGGAGTGCCGGCAGAAGTAAAAACTTGAACAATTACGTGTGTATTTTTTTAATCCTCATCATCCCTCCCTCCTTCCCTACCTTCCTTTCTCCTTTCCTTCCTTCCTACCTTCTTCCCTCCCTCCCTTGAAATCTCTGCCTCCCTCTCGAACTGCCTCTCTTAGGATGGGTGGCCAGTTTTAACACATTAAGACCCCTCTGTGCCTCAAAGAGCACGTAAATATCGAAGTCGAGTTGTAAAGGCTCGGAGAATGATGATACTCTACATAGGTAGAGCCTCGTCTGTTAATAATTGATTGTCAAGAAAATTATAGTTTGATGCCATAAAAACTTCCTGAAAAACAGTGTTTTAATGAGTGCTACAATATAGTATTTTAACTTGATGAAATTTATTGCAACTCCAATGAAAGTCTCATTAATTTTGCACTGAAGGTAGAGATTAATATATTCTCTGAGGTTGCTGTTATATCACCCTTTCGCTAACAAAATATTTACCTGTCCATAAATACTGCGGCCATGTCGATGCAATATCCTCACATTAAAAAAGAACACACGGCTGTCCACCTATTCAGTAATTTTATCTACCCCTACATAAACGATTTTGTATCTTTGTCCTCACAAAATATGGTTTAGAATCGATCACTAAGAACTTTCTAGATGTAAAAGATTGATAGCTTTATAGAAATGAATTTAATTACTGAGAGATATGGTTGAAATTGGCTTGGATGGAATATCGTTACCGTGCGGGCGTCCAGCAAAATGAACTGCGGAAGATGTATGAGGCAGCGGATTAAAAATATTTGTACGCACCATTATACATGGTGTAATGAAAACTCTAAACGTGGCTCTTTATTATGCGCTAGTTTTTGCACGTGGTGGCGCTCGATGTAATATAAATATTTTGTACAGGACTAATAAGTTATGTCATGAGTTTTATGGTTTAACATCTTTCAGTGTCTGTATGCTGGAAAGTGCTCAACTTAGTTGGTAGGTAAAGTTTAAAAAATGCAGTAGACATTCAGAATAGATTTTCTTGAAGTAAGCACAGTCCGACATGTTGAAAGGAGAAAATTAATAGAATATCTAGATGAAGATATTATTCTTAAAGGTGCTTTTTATGCTAACAACATTTATCTCCCTAAATTTTATAACAAAATTAATGATTCAAACAACATTTTAAAGTAAGTTATATTTTTCGCTATTGGTGAAAAATACACAAATAATGGCGTTTAAAATGCACAATATTCACTTACATATTTAACTAAATTCCGAAGAAAATAAAGGAAAAAAAAATTGTAAAAAAGTACAAAAGCATTCCTGTTTTAAAATTTATAAATATTATCATGGTATCCTATGCTACCAAGCTTTATTATCTATTTCAAAATTCTTTATTCCTATGTCTGGAGTTACTTGTTAGTTTAAAATTTGCATCCATACCTGTTTTTTTTTTTCGTGTGGAAGTCCCTTCGGATACCCCCCCGCCGGTCAGCGGGGGCGGTTATGTCTGGCTTGAACCGTCTAAAACCGCACGCCATCTCGGGTCTACAGACGCCGGGGTGTATAGTACGGCTGTTAGCAGCCTGACCACATTCTTATGGCGCTCTCTAAGAGGGTGAGAGCGAAAGAGACAGGTAATAAAAACTTCCACGTGACATATATTTTCAGTATTATTAGTCCAATGTTTTAAATTATCGATATTTACTGATAAAAGAAACTACTAGAAGAAAAACTATTAAAAGCTATATATGATTTTAGATTGACATGGTCATTTACATTAAAATTAGAATTATAAACGGGATATTTACCATGTTTCAGTCAGTACATCCGTGATCATGGTACTTGTAACAGTGCCGAAATATCGGATTCTCGAAAAAGATACTAAACATGGTAAATATCCCGTTTATAATTCTAATTTTAATATTAAAAGCTAGTTGAGCTGTGCTTATTTTGGGTCTAGATAGCGCTGTGTATCATGTCGTAGAACATTATTTGGAAAAAAAATTGTTCACCAGTTCTGATATAATATCAAAATATTTTTACACAACCAGACAAACATTTTTTTTTTTCATAATACGACACACAGGGATGGTCAGTTAATTGACGGTCGAAATTTCAATAAAGACGTATTCACTCCTGACGGAGGTCCGACGTGGCGATCAAAAGATTTTATATTTTGTAATTATAACGCGTCGTGTGGTATGTCCGCATGTCTGGGTGTGTGTTTATGAGGTAATCCTCGTGATGGGTACCGACCCTATGTACGAACTTTTCATTGAAGATTTGTGCGATATTAGGTGGGATTTTCAAATTGTTTTAAAGTTCTGTTTGGAGATTAAGAGTTGGTAAATATACCGTTATGAAATTACATTTTGTACATTCTACGCTAATGTTTTCGTATATTAATAAGTTGGCTGAATGGCAACGTTTTTGAGTTAATTTAATGTTAAAATGTAATTTTACTTGTTAAAGAAAGCTTCCAGTAGGAAATTAATGAAGAAACTCACGGAGCTAAGTGAGACAAGAAATAAACTAAAGAAGGTCAGTTCGTCAGTGGTACAGGTCCGGGCAGCGACGAGTGCGTAGAGCTCTCCTCGGCGGCGACTTTGAAACGTTTGGAACACAAGTTTCATATGGACCACGGCCAAACAGCCTGGAAGCCGGAAGGTAATGTTCTTCAACAGTAGTACTGTAATCCAACATCAAAATAAGTGACGTTTAGGGAACAGGTGTTAATAAAACGTAGTTTTAAATAATTATGCTTTTCACGATTCAATTTTTTTCACGTACATGGTTTGTAGGCTTACGAGTAGTAATTATAGCATATTTTCTTTCTTTCTGTGAATGTATGTTGAGTACGATGCAACACAAGTTGCACAAAGCGCCCATCTCGTACGGGAGCATTCATTAGCGCTAGTAATGAGCCGAGCTGAGGCACTCTCTGTCATAGACTATTCTCGCAGACTAGACAACGACAACGACAACAAATTTCAGAATAAGTAACATAACGTTATACAAGAAGGTGAGATGTTACTTATTCTGAAATTATAATTTTTAATAAAGTTTCAGCATTTACCTCACTAGATATCTGCCATTTCTCTTTAACCTCTCTTAAAAATCCACCGACTTCAGGTGCCACTGATCTGTTTATTTGTGAAAATTTAGTAAACAGTTATGTCTGTTTTACGAGCACACTAATATTTGTCTGACATAATTATTCTATCATTTGTTGCGAACTCATTCGTTTCAAGTGCCTAAACTTATTGCAAAAGTTTACTACGAAGCCCAACAATGACATCGAAACGAGTCGGCATTATCATTCTACGTAACAGCTGAGAACCTTCAGCAAACGTTTTTAAAACTTAAACAGGCCGAATGATAATTCTATTTCTTATTAAGTTTTATACATGTTCAGTAGCTCTATCCATTTCCCTCTGGATTGCAGCCCAAAATACGATCGCTTAAAGCACATCATGGTAGGCCCACAGTTATTAGTTAATTAATTCAAACATATTTAAGTCATGTTTAGAAAAGATACTCTGAACATATTTATAAATTATTTATGACATAGTATAAGCTTGGTAACTCTAGTTCGTCTACGGATCTCCTCATTTATGATCTCGATCTCGCAGAGGAACCCCAAGCATAGCCCGTTCCATAGCTCGCTGTGTGCGCAGGGACTCGGTGGATGCAAGCCGCTACAGACCGGTCAAAATGGAAGTTGATGGGGGAGGCTTGTGTTCAGCAGTGGACTTCCTACGGTTGATATGATGATGATGATGATGATAAGCTTGGTGAAGTTTATTCGAATCCAACCTTTTAAGCTGATTATAGTAATGAATTTATTGAAGTTATTGGTATCTTACGTTTTCTAACTAAATTTGTAATCAGATAATGTTTAATGCAAGCATAACATAATGTGTTTCTTTGGAAATAACATAATTATCAAAATACTACCTAATATATAGAAACTACTCTTAAAGTTTAAACTAGGTGTTCTAGAACTCCGGGACGGTAGGGTGATACGCGCCCCCCTCTCTGTGGCAAGATGGTAACACCATGGTTTTCACACCTGAGAGGACTATCTCAAAGCCGTAGATGGCCCAGGATCAGCGAGAGTGCGAGGGAATTACCTTATTGGACCACTTTAACTGCGGCATTAGCGACCCGAGTCATCGTGCGGTTTTGATCACTTCGAGTCTGACATAATCACCCCGCTAGCCGGCTGGGGAAAATCCGTGGGGATATCCATACGATAAAACAAGTTTACAGAACAACTTCCCTCTCCCTTCTGCACAAAAAATATTCTTAATCTTTGGCACAGTATACATAGATTAGACTGGTAGGTGCATTGCTGCCTTATAAGGCTTTTAAAATGTTGTAAAGAGTAATAATACCGCCCCGCCGCAGAGTTGCACAGATTATCTCACCGCGCCAACAGCATGCACTGCATTATTTGCTACTCATCTTGTAGGTAATGTGAATATAATAATTCTTGTAACTGTTCTACATGTGAACACATATTACCTTTGTGTTTAAGGGCCCCACCAAGATCTTCTGAGCTCAAGCCACCTTCTAGCCAGTATATCTACTGATGAACACTTTAATGAGAAGGTGGAGAAGGAGTAAACGAACCGGGTTCTGAAGTGAAGGCCTTAGATATACCAGGAATAACGCTACGATGATGATATTGCCTAAGATTAGTAGATAATCTTAAAACATAAAAAGAAAAAAAAAACCATATGAAGAAAAGTACTTAAAACATAAAAAGAAAACTATGGTAAAGATAGAAATGTAAATTCCATGTCTATGATATATATAAACACATTTATCAAAGGAACACTTTTAATAAATATACTTCATATGAAAGGAAATTTATCAGCAATTTTCCTTTTGCGCGATTCTAAATACGAAGAATCAAATTTCAAGCAGGCGGACTATACAAAAATAAAGTTTTTAAGATATACAATATGCGTTAATTATTAAATCAGCTGCATTTATAAAAAGTTTCACAATACAAAGTCAATAATTTGCTGTTTTCACTTCTGTGGTGTATTATCGCAAAAACTGTCAAATTTAAGCTATTATGGTTACGCATTTCCGCGGTGGCGCCTAAAGTCCGCCGGTAACCCTGGGGTTACCCTTTCGAGGGCTTACCCGAGGTGCCCGACAATGGACACTTAGGGAGGACACCGTGTGGTTTTAGTGGGTCCGATTCCGACACGCCCATCCCATCGTTGGCACCGATGGGATGAAGCCCGTGGGTGCTAACACACGTTAAAAAAAACCTATCCGCATGTATGTTAATATTTATTCGTAATTAAGTTAGTTTAATTTATTAAAATAATACTATTTTTAATGGATTCAGTTATGGTCACGGGGAGGCTACTGAAAAGCAACCGAAACGTCACGTTCGAAAATCAAATACATCCGTTAAAATAGTTTTATTATTCGGGTAAACTTCCGACGATTTTAGTCAAAACATTTTAGTTTTTTTTTTTTTATATTTAGGACACGTCTATTTGACTTCACCTCGCCTGATGGTAAGCTGAAGGTAAAGTCTCAGAAAAGAGGGTCACCATTACATACACGTACCTTGTTAACAATGGTGGCACTCAGCTTGACGGCCTCATCAGAAGAGGATTGTCGTCGCAGCACCGCGTGACACCCACCGGTCCCACTAGTGCTGCGACCACAATCCCCCTGCCCGGCTATGCACTTGCTGACTCCTGAACGCAATTAAACCGAAATTTGATTACTATGGCGGGTTTTTTACAATCGTGCACGGTGGTACCAACCCGGCCGAATTTTGTGACAAATTTGTGTCATCAAATTTCTACCACCAGTCAACAGTTACGAAAACTTATAAAATGCAATTGATTCTGAAGGTATCATATAAGCTCACTGAAACAAAGAAAGGTTTATTTTAACAGTTCATAATGAATACCAAAGCTTCTAATAATTTTTCTTTCTAATCGAATTGAGATCACGCGTTTTGAATACCTACGTGAGGTAACTGAATCGAGCCACTGTACGCACAATGAATACGTTGCAAAAACGTTTTGTCTGTATGAGTGTGAACCAGAATAGAGGTGATGAAATCTCAGTATGATTTTCTAGTTCTGCACTCCAAAATACATCGGCGTGTCTAAGCCCTAGCTATACGTTTAACCTATATTACATGTTTTGATGAATTTTAACGTTAGCGCAATAAAAGTGGTCGTAACTCAAAGTAATATTCAGTTTGACAAAAACGACATCCTGTAGTTTTATATTATAAACAAATTAGCGATGACGGTCACTCGTAAATAATGTTAAGTTTGCTCCATAAATATGTTCCGCAGAATCACCTGGAATGGAGTTGGTAATAGGCAGTAGTTACTCCAATTTGATTTAAAATAAATAAAAAAGAATACCTACTAGAGATATACGCCACACATTTCTTGTATTCTCGATGGGCCCTGAAGACCTTTTCCCCATACGGGACAAGGTCTTCAGGACCCAAGCTAACCTCACTTCACCTGCAAGCCGGTATACCTACCGATTGACAGACGAGGTCTACTGGGAGAAGGAGAGCAGTAGACCTACCATGAAATGTACATCCGCAATTGCAGGCCCGCACGAGACACTACCGAGAAGTGTCATTTAGGTACTATGAAATTTCGGGGTACGAGTGAAATTCATGGTGCGACGGAAATGGTTTGCACCTTACATCTTACAACTGAAGACCCGAGACGACATGCGGTTTTAGTCGGTTCAAGCCCGACATAACCACTCCCGCTGACCGGCGGGGGGTATCCGAGGGTATTTCCACACGAAAATAAAAGATACTATGAAATTATTTCAGATTTCGTTCTTTCGGTCGGGATAAAGTACAATATATTTCTATTAAAAAATGAACCAGATGTTAAAAAATACATTCCTTTGTATTGGATTATGATAACCTTTCGACCTTTTGAAATAAGTCGGATAATATCGTCTTTATTTTAATTATTTTTTGGCGGGCTGTCATAATTCTTAATTTTGTGGTTTCAGGCCGTTTCGTGGTAGAGCTTAGGCCGAATGAACTGTCACGTGCCGTCTTCGGGCCTGGTAAGTGCGTTTCATAGTACAGATTGGCTGAAATTTCAGTCCGCAATTGTGGATGTATGGATGCATGAAACATGGTGGGCCTGCTACCCCGGGCTTCAAATGTCAAGCTTTGAATGCAACTGGCTTTGGCGTCTGTATGATAGTGACGTTGACATTAATAGTGTTGTTAATAATGACGTCAGCGAAGCTAAGTCGGTAAGATCGAAAAGAAGCGTCGGTAACTTAGTGGTTAAGTAGTCGACCCTACGATCGAGACGTCCCGGGTTATAATCCTAGTCATTACACTACCGACGTGAACTCACTCCTAACACAAGCAATTTAGCTTAGCTGGAAGGGTTAGGGGGGATATTAGTAATTTCGGTTACTAATATCCTTCATAAGAAAGTAAAATTGTTAGTTAGAAGTGAGTTCACGTGTGTGTTATACTTTATAGGATTTAAACTCCCAATCTCTAATTACAAGTGCAACGTTTTAGCCATTCAGATACGACCACAAATACAATGGAAGCGTAAAATACATTTCATGATTTCATCCTTCTAATATTAACAATGTGAAATTGTATGAAGATGTTTGTTATTCAATCACGATCAAACAGCTGAAATTTGAAATAATGAAGAATTAATAATAAAAAAAAAACTACGATCCCTAAGTCTTACCTATTTAACACTACTTAAGCAATATAGCCTAGTGGCGTACGTAACGAACTGCTGAGACGAGGTCTCGAGTTCGATCCCCAGTCGCCCCGGGCACACACCTCTGACTTTTAATAGTTATGTGTATAAAAAATGTTGATTTTCGCACGCTTAGTAATGTGCCCGGTAGATGGCAATAAGCTATTACATTGGGACCTTAACACAACTGGCAAATCGTGGGTGTGTAATACACCTCTGCCTACCCCTTCGGGGATACAGGCGTGAAGTTATGTTATGTTTAAGATAAAAAATACTAGGTCTGCAAGGCGAATCGCTGCTTGCTATGTTGAGCTGAGTGAGACATCGTGAGTCAGATTTTGCAAATTTTGAACAGTGATCATTCCTCCATGGCAAGTCCGATTTTGAAAATTCTTTTTGAAAATCACAACTCTGGACATGCTTTCTGAGCGTGTAAAGTTTGGTCACAGTGTCTCGAGCGGTTATTATGTAATTCCATCTGGAATTTTTTTAACGGTGATCATTCCTCTGTAGTAGCATTAATTTTTCAAAATATATCCATAAACCTTCCTCTGATTGACCTCTTTTATCATGTCAAATTTGGTTCTGATTGGATTAGTAGTTTAGGAGGAGACCTGTGACAAAGAAAATCCTGAAGTCTGGTATGAGGAGCTTTCGCTCGACTTCTTCTCACTCAGCGTGTAAAGCTAAAAAGTTTCAATTTATGTTGCGTTTTCAATAGGCATTATTTGCAATAGACGTTAACTAAAAGTTATTAAAATTATGTATTTATTTGATGAAACATGAGTCATGGAATACAAAACAAGTATTTATTTTTTTATACCCGCGGCTCCGCGGTGGTCGGTTATCACTTTTAGGTTATATCGCCGGTTTTACTCACTCAATTGTAATCAAATTTATGGCAGATTCTAAATCTGACCAAGAACTTTCTAATAAAAAAGTAATCAGCATCCGTACCTACAGTAGTTTTTGCGTCCACTGCATACAAAGAGACAAGACAAGACAAAAATATTTTTGTGTTCAGAATCGTTCATGTAACAGCCTAAGTATTTTTTAAGTATCTCCAATGTACAAACAAGACTAAATTTCAATTTTATAATAGTATAGATTATAAATAAGGGGACTGATAAGTATTTGGCTAAAATAAAACTACTAAACACGGCAATCTGCCATGTTTGTTCAACATCAATCAGAGTGAATGATGTGACGTCGAATACTGACCAACTTACTCTGTGTTACTGATTTCTGCTGAAGCTGCAGGGAGAGGCTCTTAACCGAGTGCTCTTTCTTGAGCGAATGTCGGATGGGGACCAGCACTATTCCTAAATTCTGCAGTGTCTCCTACAGGAACACATGATGGCTCTTGAATTCCACTTTGTTGAGGACGATTAGCAAAATTCTCTATCTATAAATCGTATATAAACATACAATAACACCGCATAAATATATTAAACATTCATAACCTCAATATTTTTTCTGATGCAAAAACACCAAAGGTATCATAATTGTAAATGATTAAGAAAATATATATTTCATCGTAAATATTCTATTCGAGATACATATCAAAATCTTCTCAATTAGTAGTCTGGATCAAAGCAGCGGACATTATAATTTACGTGTCGCGCCGCTAAACAGACACGGCTGAACCCACTATTTTATGTTTACCTATATAATTTTTACGTATATATTAAAACTACGTTTTGTCCACGTGGAATTCACTTTTATTATCAAATACTATTATTTAGTTTTTACCTAGACGAAAACGCTATTAGTAGAATACTTTCCCCAGGAAAGAAATGAGGTGGAATTCAAGTCTCGTCTTGCAGATCTAGCTAACTTATTTGTTAAAGTATTTCACATGGAAAGGTATATTGGTGACTTTAAATATTCCCTTTATCACTCTACTTTATTTCTTATATAAAATATACACATTTGGTCATAATGTACATTGAACAAACCACGGCTGCATGTTTCAATCATTGAGTTAGACAACAACATTGTTTCAGGGCTGCAGCGAATTATACCAATTTTTTTTCCCCCGGGCTTCACCCCACCGGAGCTAACGGTAAGATGGGTATGTCGGACTTGAACCGACTAAAACCGCACGGTGTCTCTTGCGTCAGCCATGTGGTACGGGGAATCTGGCGTGCCCTGTGCTTGGTTGCCCAAGTCGTTCTTTCCATTCCTCCATGAGCACCCTCGATTTCTCGTGGGGCAGGCCTCAGATCTCGCTCCAGCGCCTCCTTGTACCACTGGTACAGTGCCGCATGGGCACTCGCTTCCAGGTCCCATGGAGGCGTCCCGGCTAGGAGATTCGCCGCCTGCAACAGACTATACCTTTTTTTTTTCTTTTTTTTTATCGTGCGGAAATCCCTTCGGATACCCCCCCGCCGGCCAGCGGGGGCGGTTATGTCGGGCTTGCACCGACTAAAACCGCACGCCGTCTCGGGTCTTCAGACGCCGGGGTGTAAGGTTACCCATAGAGCATATCCCTCGCACCCCGGCTGACCCTGGGCCTTCTCACCACTAACAGCATAACTCATCCTGTCTCCTCTGAAATCAGAGGAGTACGGAGAGCGATGTGTTCCCGCCACGTTGGGTATTGGCCGACGATCAATGCCAACCCTATGAAGGGGTGAAGGGGAAGCCATTGACCGCCGCCCAGGGTGTACCGGCCGCTCCGATTCCGTTCCCCTCGGACTGCAGCGGGATCGGAATCGGAGCGACAGTCGAGGAGGTTACCCAACACACACCCCGCAACAGACTATACCTAGTTTTAATTAACTCTTACCAAAATAGGCCAAAACGTTTGTTCTATCTTGTATGTAACATAACATAACTTCACGCCTGTATCCCCGAAGGGGTAGACAGAGGTGTATTACACACCCACGATTCGTCAGTTACCGACCCTATTGCCATCTACCGGGCACATTACTAAGCGAGCGATAATCAACATTTTTAATACACACATAACTACGAAAAGTCAGAGGTGTGTGCCCGGGGCGACTGGGGATCGAACTCGAGACCTCGTCTCAGCAGACCGTTATATCCGTAGCTGTCACCGCTATGTATGTCGTAGTATGTAGTATGTAGACAAATTTATTTAATTACTATTACATCTTGTATATAAGTCGTTTTACGCCGTTCCATCTGTAAAGGCCGCTTGATCAAAAAAGTAAGGTTTTAGTAGTGTCATCATGTTGACGAGTACAGTGAGTGTACTCCTCAACACGATGAAAGTACTACAACCCTTTAATCTCTTCTCTAATAGATAAGAGAAGACAATTTAATAGAAAATATTCAATAAGTGGTAGATACGCGGTGAATCATAGAGCGACGTCGAGAGCTATTACAAAATATGAAACGTAACGAAACGGAAAAGCGTTATTACTTCCACTTCTGACCTTGTTAAGAAATATGGTTTTTATTAATTTGCCGAACTTTATACAATATATTATAACTATTTTATTTATGAAAAAACCGGCCAAGTGCGAGTCGGACTCGCCTATGAATGGTTCCGTAGCAGCAAGTGAAATTTTTAGATTTGAGTTTATTGAATGAAAGGTAAATTGCGGTTTACGATTTATGACGTATTAAAAAAAAACTTCTTACTAGATCTCGTTCAAACCAATTTTCGATGGAAGTTTACATGGTAATGTACATCATAATAAATTTTATTTTAGTTTTATCATTTTCTAATTTTCGAAGTTACAGGGGGGGGGGGGCACATTTTACCACTTCAGAAGTGTCTCTCGCGCAAACTATTCAATTTAGAACAAAATGATATTATGTACACACGTATGACGTTGATCAAACTAAATTTTGAGTTTCAGTTCTATAGTATGGGGAACCCCCAAACTTTATGGTTTTTTTTTCTTTTTTTGTGGTAAAATCTTAATGCGGTTCACAGAATACATATATTTACCAATCTTCAACAGCATAGTTCTTATAGTTTCGGAAAAAAGAAGCTGTGAAATACGGACGGACAGACAGACAGACATGACGAATCTATAAGGTTTCCGTTTTTTTTGCCATTTGGCTACAGAACCCTAAAAAGATGGGAATTAATTATTACTCAAGGATAAAATGTTACCTGTAATCTATCTTGTTAGTTCCTGGTTTCGCCCCGACCATAGAAGACTCCGACAAGAAACTCAACGGACTTGTATTTGGTCTATTTACAAACATGTTTAATCAATCTAATTATAATGTTTTGTTTGAGTAATATAATAATAATAAATAATAAATATTCTACGACATTCTACACAGCGCTTTCTAGACCCAAAGTAAGCATAGTTAAACTAGATTGTGTTATGGGTTCCAGAATGCAAATAAACATTCTTATATGCTTTTTTTTGTAAATACATACATATTATACATAGAAACACCTAGACCAATGCATATAAACATATTTGCACTGAGTGGGAATAGAACCCGCGCCCCTCGTAGCAGTCGAATGCACTACCGCTACACCACAGAGACCGTCGTAAGTAGCATTGTAAACCAAACAGTTCATTTCCAAGCTTGTTTACCGTCTAAATATTGTTGAATTTTATAATTGCCTTTTTGGCAGAGTTTAGTTTGATTTATTAAGAAATATATACTTTATTTCAGAGGAGAGCTTGTTGTAGAAGCGTATACAGGTCTCTATTTCTACAATCAAACTATGAACAAGTTAAACCTAACTATCAGACGAAAGCCATTCCTTATGATACCTTTCAGAATAAAAAGCATGTCTCCCGCCGCGGGCACTATCCTATCCACTGTCCACCCTTTATTACATTCCAAGCTCTCAATATGCGAGCCGTTTTTGTGAGCTACCGTAATGTGTAGGACAGTAATAACTCGTTTTTAGGGCCACGGTAACTGCCGGCCACTCGGCCTCGTGATCATGGGACGAATATTCGTGATCGTTGAATTGGAGTCTGTTGCCGGGACTGAAATATACTTTAGTATTCTACGACATTCTATACAGCGCTTTCTAGACCTTAAGTAAGCATAGTTTAACTAGCTTGTATTATGGGTTCTAGAATGCGGATAAACATACTTATAGACGACCTCTTTGGCATAGCGGTAGTGCGTTCGACTGCTAAGTCAGAGGTCACGGGTTCGATTCCCGCTCAGTTCAAATATATTCTCTCAGTGTAAAGATTCGATTTTCAAATTTTTTCTAATGTTGGCAGTATGTACGTGAATTATAACTTTTTTTCAGAATAAAAAAAACAATTTAATTTTGCTAAATAATTAGCGAGAAAACGAGATTGAATATAAATAAATACTTTGTGTTAATTGTGGTTAAAAATGGCTTCGGAAAGTGATTCCAGTGACATGGATATTAAATTAACTCCCGATAAGATTAAAGAACAGGCAAGCTGTTGTTAATAATCTATTTCCAATTGTTGAATTTTTTTTTACTTTAAATTTTAACTGATTATTATCAATATAGGTACCTGTTTCGTTAAATTTGTGTGTAGTATTTTAATTTCCTCACATAGTCGAAATGAAAAGTAGAGTGTTTAACTCGGCTGAATGTCACCCATTTCACCCTCGAAATATTGGCTTTCAACCCTTGTGTAATAATCTACTATTTTATTGTAAATATATTCATATTTATACATAGAAACACCCAGACCAATGCAAATAGACATATTCATGCATACAAATATTTGCACTGAGCGGGAATCGAACCCGCGACCCTGTCGTAGCAGTCGAATGCACTACCGCTACGCCACAGAGGCCGTATTGAATTTTTCTTATGTAGGGCATGTCAATTTCACTGCACCTCGCTTGATGGTAAGTTGTAAGTGAAGTGTAAAGAATAAATGCAAGCGCAGTAATGATTTGCGTTCACAAAGAGCTTACAATTAAAAAAAAATATGTTCGTTCAAGTGTCGGTAACTTGCTGGCCTACAATATATAACCTAACAAATTGTATATTTGAAGCAACTTAACACTGTCTAAATAATTGCATGTTAGTTGGGTACAATAATGTTTGTTAAACTTTGCCCAGAGCGGCCGATTTTATTAGCAGCGGTAGCCCAGTGGCGTACGTAACGAACTGCCGAGATGAGGTCTCGAGTTCGATCCCCAGTCGCCCCGGGCACACACCTCACACTTTTTGAGTTATGTGTGTATTAAAAATGATAATTATCGCTCGCTTAGTAATATGCCCGGTAGATGGCAATAGTCTCGCCCGCTATTACATTGGGACCTAAACATAACTTGCGAATCGTGGGTGTGTAACACCTCTGCCTACCCCTTCAGTGATATAGGCGTGAAGTTATGTATGTATGTAAAATTTATCCAAATAGATCATTTGATTATGTACATTTCTTAATTCACGAACGGCTTATTCCTTCAATCGATATTTTCAGCAATTATCTTCACTCTGAAATTAAATCTATTTTTAACGGATTCTATCGCCCCCTATCAAATCAAAAATCAAAATACAACAAGACTTCATGACACTGTGAGCTCATTCTGCGTAAATAGTAACGCCAACAATTCAACATAGTTCGGGTACTTTGAGATAACGACTCGTGGGTGTGTAACACCTCTGCCTACCCCTTCAGGGATATAGGCGTGAAGTTATGTATGTATGTAAAATTTATCCAAATAGATCATTTGATTATGTACATTTCTTAATTCACGAACGGCTTATTCCTTCAATCGATATTTTCAGTAATTATCTTCACTCTGAAATTAAATCTATTTTTAACGGATTCTATCGCCCCCTATCAAATCAAAAATCAAAATACAACAAGACTTCATGAAACTGTGAGCTCATTCTGCGTAAATAGTGACACCAACAATTCAACATAGTTCGGGTACTTTGAGATAACTTTCACTTCAAACTACAAGACAACAACCATCTTTAGTCTCCCCATGACCATGGCTGCTGAAAAGCAACCGAAACGTCGGCGTCAATGTAAAATATAAAATAACATCAAATAAATCTCTATAGAATCCATTAAAAATAGTTCTATTTAAATGTGTAGCCGCGGTAGCCTAGTGGTATGGGTAATGGACTGCTGAGACGAGGTCTCGGGTTCGATCCCAGGTTTTACCATGGCACACACCAATGACTTTTCGATGCTTTTCGAAGTTATGTGTATATTTATCGCATGTTTATAAGTGCCCGGTTAATGGCAATAGGCTCGCCACCTATTACATTGGGACCTAAACATAAACTGGCGAAATGTGGGTGCTAGCACCTCTGCCTACCCCTTCGGGGATATAGGCGTGAGTTTATGAGTTTACGATAAATGTGTGAAATTCGCGTAAACTTCCGACAATTCTTCACTTTTATTCTAGCGATAGATAATATCAACCATCGTTACCACTCAGGACTCTTCGAGGCTAATCAGTCAGTGTACTGAGCAGTGACAATCACACTAATTGTAGCGTATAATAATGCCATAATCTCGGAGTTTTTCCGACAACAGAGCGCTAATGTGTTCTGCAATTGGTATCGTTTTGTGGGGTCACAGTATTAGCGGCATCTACACTTCTAATACTAATCTATATTGATACCCTCTCGCCACGTGGATTCACCCGCGTGGCGATGCTAGTAGTGTTATAAATACGAGGCAGTAGTGTGGTTGGTCGACGGATCTTATTAATAAACGTGTCATGGAGTATCTAGGTAAACTTGAAGTACTTGAACACTCCATACAGAGGTACATACCTTTTGACCTCCGTCCTCCATTTTTTTTTTATATTTAGGACACGTCAATTTGACTTCGCCTCGCCTGATGGTAAGCTGAAGGTAAAGTCTCAGGAAAGAGGGTCACCATTACATACACGTAACCCACGGTTCAACAAGGTAGGTAGTTTCTCTAATGTTTTGTAGTCGTTTATGTTTATATTTATATTATGTGGCAAAAAGTAAAAAAATATTTTTTTCAAGTTCAAAATGACCATGAAGGCATTTTAGGGTTGAGCCCGGCTAGCTCAGTCGGTAGAGCATGAGACTCTTAATCTCAGGGTCGTGGGTTCGTGCCCCACGTTGGGCGCCAATGTAACGGTTAATAAGTTTTTATAGAAGGTTTTAAAATGGAGTTACATAAATATGAAGGTGTGACTTATGCACTGTAAAAATTAAATATATTTATAAATGAGACTAACTACCGGCTAGGGCGAGCAGAGATAAATAAAAGGATTGATTACAATATAATAAGAGACTATAATCGGTAACGTTACATAAATTTAGTTTAGGTATATGAGTAAATGAACCTCAGGGAATGGATTCTTAATAAATATTCTGCCATGGCGTTGTTCGGTCCGTTGTGCAAAGATGGTAGTATGCACTTAGCTAGTGGACACGTGGCTGGTGGTGATGCCGGCGTGCCAGGGTCTCCGCTGGTGTGCCTCGCTACCTCCATTATGGTGCGAAGCCCGGTGCGAAGACCCTGGAAATAGAAAAGGTGCGGGTCAGTTTGTCACTAGGCAATTACGTCCAAGTGACCCGCTAAAATAGCAGGTGAAGAGAATCTCCCAGCGGCAATGCAGCGTAGCTAGAAGCTATAATAAAAATAAAAAAAAGAATATAAATAGGCAGCACAAGCTGGTGCCGCGACCTCTGACCGTAGGGGCCATCGGCCTCGTGGCACTAATTAGGTTGGCTGAAATAGCACACAGAATTAAATAAAGTATATTAAGCCATGCATTTTAGCAGGCAATAAGCTGCACCGCTGGAAGGTCTTCACCTGTAGAAAGAAGTAGGAAATGTTGATCTCAAAACTTACCTGGAGCCGACAGCAGTTGGCCACGGGGTCAAAGTGACCTTCCTCGGCGAAGGTTGCCAAGGAAAGGAACGATATAAGAGCCGTTAGTTGATAACTGGGCTAGTGCTGTCCAATCTCGCTTGCACAACCATAGATAATTAGTAATATATTATAGAAACATACTAAAATATCGATTAATTTGTTAATATTGTTTTAATTAGATTTATAAAGAATCCACAACGTTACAACCATGTTAATGGTACGTGTATGTAATGGTGTACACAATGGTGGCACTCGGCTTGACGGCCTCATCAAAAGAGTATTGACGTCGCAGCACCGCGTGACACCCACCGGTCCCACTAGTGCTGCGACCACAATCCCCCTTCCCGGCTATGCACTTGCTGACCCCTGAACGCAATCAAACTGAAATTGGATTACTATGGCGGGTTTTTCGCAACTCTACATGGTGGTACCTACCAGGCCGAATTTTTATGTCATCAAATTTCTACCACCAGTAAAACCATGAGCGCAGGCCTGGGAGTGGCAGGTGAGGCCGCCTGTCACCCCAGCAGAAGCAGGCCGGGACAGTAGGGCAACTAACGCCCCTCCACCGGGACAAGACGGGGACACCGTGGTTCCCAAACCCGAGGGGGCCATCTCGAAACCGGAGATGGCCCAGGGTCAGTTGGGGTGCGAGGGATATGCTCCATGGACAACCTTACACCCCGGCGTCTGTAGACCCAAGATGGCGTGCGGTTTTAGTCGGTTCATACCCCACATAACTACCCACGCTGGCTGACGGAGGGGTATCCGAAGTGTTTTCCGCACGAAAAAAAAAGGTACATCCTTTTTGAACTTTTCACAGGTTGATACCCAATATTGTAAGTACCTACATATAGTAAGCACTTATCAACAGGTAGACCATGTGCTTATTGGTGTCTTATACATTACTTAACGTCTGTGTTTCTGAAGGGGTAGGCAGAGGTGTATTACATACCGACGATTACTACTTACGCCAATTATGTTTAGGTCTCACTGTAATAGTAGACGAGCCATCTTTCGGGCACATTACTAAGTGAGCGATAATTAACATTTTTTTAATACACGTGTTCGCGACAGACACTTAAGTGAAGTGAAAGTGATTTTGTGAATCGTAAAGATGAAATTGAAAATTAGTGACTAAATCGTAAAACAAGTGATTTGTGACAAACAAACAGTAAATGATCATTAGACATTAAATTAATATAGCCACCGTACGCATGTGACGGTCGCAGCACCTTTTTTGTTAGTAATTCATTATGTAAAATCATTGTATCATAATTTTAGTAAATCAGCCATAAAAGAGCTGTTGTGTGTAAATAAAGTTTATTCACCATATAGAGTCGATGAGTGGCTACCATATAGCAATCCATTTAATACTGTACAATATATAGTTTTTATATAATCAACCGAAAATGTCACATAGTAGAGCCCAGCCACTCATAATTTCATTTGTAAACCGCTGTAATTATGAAACAATAGTCAATACACATTAAAAACCCTTACCATGGGATGGGTGACCGCCCTACCCATCTTGTTGCTTTTAGATTATATAATTCTTGTACATAGTTTATAAAATAGAAGTAAAAAACTGTAAAATAGAAAACGAAAATCAGTGTAAAATTCCATGTAATTTGTTTGTGTTTTGACGGCTCTCGTTATGGTAAAGTCTGAGAGTAGCTAAGCTGGCACGACATTTGAACGATTGCGACATCTTAGCCGAGTCGCCAGCAATAGTCTTCGAGTTAACTCTCAGACTTTGCACTGAATGGATGGGCCATTATTAAAGCCATATTATTCAACCGAATTCTGTGTCTTATTTACTGGTGTTCCTGTTCAATCCAATTCGGAACCGTACCGTTCGCGGTCGGTTTATCCTTTCGCTTAGAGAGTCGCACAGGGACGAGAAATTCTACTTTCCCTGACCTCGTTCGAAAGATACAGTCCACACCTCCACTGCATGGCAGGGAAAGAGTCTGCATACTGACGGCCAGTCCCTTTAAATGTACCTAAGGCGGACATAAGCTGATCGCTGGCGTTTAGATCTGCGTTTCATGACCAGATAGAGCGTCACGTGAGGCCTGGTCGCCACAACACGCATAACTACGAAAAGACAGAGGTGTGCACCGGGGATCGAATTCGAGACCTCGTCTCGGCAGTTTGATCGCACGCCCCAGTGCAAAACGGTTTTAGTCGGTTCAAGCCTGACACAACCGCCCCCGCTGCTCGGCGGGGGGAGGGGGGGGGAATTTGACGGGATTTCCGCCCGAAAAATATAAAAAAAAGGTACACATATTGGAATGCCTTATTGGAGTAGTCGATACCTGTGTTGAGTTGTTAGGGTTATCTGTCGGGAAATTCTAAGTAACACTGGATCTACACACAGTTGATGGCAAATATTTTAGAACTTTTTGTTTTCACAAATATATGAGGTGCTGTAACCAATATTCCGACTATCATTTTAAATTTTGACACCTATAGGGAAGTCCAGTGACATTCAGTGTTGTTTCAGAATATTTACTTCAAAACAGCGTCATCCGAACGGATTCGGCACTTAAATCGCTATCATTATAACCACACACTTCCAAGTATGTTTGAGCAAATCGTACAATTAATTCTTTACGTTTTTGTCGATACAATATACGATTTTTATGTCTTTGTAACGATTATCATGGTAGAAAATTATTAAAAGTACCTACCACTGTGTCTAGGAAATAATCAAAAAAAGAAACAAAGAAAAATTGGACGACTCCTGTGGCGTAGCGGTAGTACATTCGACTGCTAAGCCAAAGGTCGTGGGTTCGATTCCCGCTCAGTGCAAATATGTATATTTGCATTGGTCTGGGTGTAAAATAACACATAACATAACATAACTTCACGCCTGTATCCCCAAAGGAGTAGACAGAGGTGCATTACACACCCACGATTCGCCAGTTATGTTAAGGTCCCAATGTAATAGGGGGCGAGCCTATTGCCATCTACCGGGCACATTATTAAGCGAGCGATAATTAACATTTATTAATACACACATAACTACGAAAAGTCAGAGGTGTGTGCCCGGGCGACTGGGGATCAGCAGTCCGTTACGTCCGCCACTGGGCTATCGCCGCTATTGCTGGTCTGGGTGTTTCTATGTATAATATGTATGTATTTACAAAAAAAAAGTATTTAAGTATGTTTATCCACATTCTAGAACCCATATGACAAGCTCTGCTAAGTTTGGGTCTAGATGGCGTTGTGCACTTTGTCCTACAATATAAATATATTTTCATTCTCTACTTCATTTTCATAACATTAATATAAAATTTAATACATTGAGAGAGATAAGATTAAAGGAATTCATTTCTTACCAAGTCCAAAGTTATAATACATAATTATTAACGGTACCAGCGCAGCAATTCCAATAGTACCAGTTGGAATCATACCAAAATTATCCAATAGGTATAGAGAATCATCAGTCGGGGTGCGAGGGATATGCTCTATGGGCAACCTTACACCCCGGTCTGTAGACCCGAGACGGCGTGCGGTTTTAGTCGGTTCAAGCCCAACATAACCACCCCTGCTGGCCGGCGGGGGGGTATCCGAAGGGATTTCCGCACGAAAAAAAAATAGGTATAGGGAATCATAAAGACCTCCGTCCTCCATGAGCGCAGGCCTGGGGGTGGCAGGTAAGGCCGCCTGTCACCCCAGCAGAAGCAGGCCGGGACGGTGGGGCGACTAGCGCCCCTCCCCCAAACCGAGGCAAGACGGGGACACCGTGGTTCCCAAACCCGAGGGGGCCATCTCGAAACCGGAGATGGCCCAGGGTCAGTTGGGGTGCGAGGGATATGCTCTATGGGCAACCTTACACCCCGGCGTCTGTAGACCCGAGACGGCGTGCGGTTTTAGTCGGTTCAAGCCCGACATACTGACCCTGCTGGCCGGGGTATCCAAGGAAATTTCCGCACGAAAAAAAAAAGGTATAGGGAATCATTTTGGTGCTATTCAAAATCAGTGCGTTAAATGGAATATACCTTTTTTTAACACGCTTTTTTAGCTTCACTTGTAAGTAAACTACATAAAAAACTTAATAGTCTAATTCCAACAACTCCTAATTGTCGTATTGATTTGAGCTTCTGTAAATATGTGATATCTGGGTGACAGTATATTAATTAGACTTCATCGAGCTGATCAATTGGTGGAACCATGATGTGGATAGTGGAACTCTTCAACAGCTACTAGTAAACTCTTCAAAATTGCAATTATTTGGTTAGTTTAAACAAGTATCTTACAGTAAAGTTGACAATAAGTTTATTTTTTAGTTTTTTCTACTAAAATATTGACTGTTTTGGTTCGATAGGAATAAAATCTAAATACATATTTAACTTACGAAAGAGAGGTATTGTTTAACCTTCCTTATACCTTTTTTCCCTTCTTTCCTCCTATTAGCCCTATTCAGGTACCAGCGAGTATCACCTCTGCCACCCCTTCAGGAATATACAGGCGTGATTATACGTATGTACAAAAACGTTCTCCACTCTGCGAAGGGTAAGTAATCTCATAATCAAGCTGTACTCGTCAGGTGCAGTGTACTCTGTAGGTCAGGGTGCGTGCACTCCGGGGCGCAAACATTTTAACTGAACAAACAGGGGTGACCCTTGCTCTGAGGTAACTGTATACACATAGGTATGTGTAGGATAAGCGTGTATATCTTTAATGTTAGTTTTGTTTCGTAGAAGTGTTTTACTTAATATCTTTTGGATGGTATGAAACGAAATGTGGCTTGTATCAATCCTTGGCCCTTGGTATGGTATGGTATGGTATGGTTTCGCGAGCTGGTATCCGCAACTCCACGACAGGGCGCGGTTTTTGCGTGAGGGTGGGCATTTCACTCGATCCACCCCAACTCGTTGAAGAACGCCAGCAGGCTATTCACGCTGCTGGCGATCTCCCGGAGCGTACCTGTATTTCCGAAGTACTTTACCCTGTATGTGGCGGTTACAGGGCAGTGTAGGAGCACGTGTGCCGCTGTTTCTTCCTCTTTCATGCAGGCTCTGCAGAGAGGGCTGTCGGTGATTCCTAAAATATAAAGGTGTTTATTGAAGGAGCCGTGCCCCGTGATGGCAGCTGTGGCCGTGCGCAGTTGCTGTTTGGTCAGTTGTCGAAGACGCCTGGTCAGTCTATCTTCAAGCACGGGGAGTGCTTCCCTCGCCTGTCTGCAAACTTCCAGATTTATCCAATAGCTGTTGTGTTGATCTCTCGTTCGTTTGTTTACCATGGTTCGTAGGTATGCAAAGGGGATCGGTATTATGGGCTCAGGTCCCATTACCACCATGTCAGATCCTCTCCTGGCAAGCTCATCCGCTGCATCATTGCCGCGCGAGCCGCTGTGGCCCTTAATCCATTGCGAGGTTATGTTATTGAAATGGCCTATTTGGTTCA
This sequence comes from Cybosia mesomella, assembly GCA_946251805.1. Taxonomy (NCBI): domain Eukaryota; kingdom Metazoa; phylum Arthropoda; class Insecta; order Lepidoptera; family Erebidae; genus Cybosia; species Cybosia mesomella. The sequence continues at coordinate 36,047,685 of OX276396.1, read as the reverse complement.
GTTTACGATGGCACTCATTTAGATGGCGTATTAGTCCCGAGTTTATAGTGTGGCTGTTTAAAGCTTGCAGCACGGCCATGCTATCGGAGAGTATGCGTATTGAGTGGCCTTCCACTCTCCTGGCCATTACCGCTGAAGCTGCCAGGGTAATCCCCATGCATTCAGCTTGAAATACTGTGTTGTGGGTCCCCAGCGGTGTTGATATGGATATATTAAGGCCCCGGTGCCTGTACCAGTCTTTGATCCATCTGTGAAGATGCGTAGTTCCGTTGGGCATAAAGCCTCACAGCGGTGGTCCTCATGAAGTTGGATCTTGTATTTTTTGTCGAATACGTATTGTTTGGGCATACGATCATTCATTGCTCCTATCATGGGTATCTCCTTTATGAGATCTGTGAGCAGTGAGGTGTGTCGCGTGTTTCTCTCGCTCCATAGGTTGAGTGCCCTTAGGCGTATAGCCGCAGCTGTTGCTTCTTGGCGAATGAACAGATCCAAGGGTGGGAGTCCGAGCATGGCTTCCATTGCCGCGGTGGGGGTAGATTTCATGCATCCAGTGGTTGCCATGCAGGCTAGTCTTTGGGTCCGTTGTAGTTTAGCCGCTACTGTGCTGTTTTCGGTCCTTAGCCACCAGACGATAGCACCATACGCTATCATTGGGCGGATTACTGTTTCGTAAAGCCATCGGATGATTTTCGGTGATAGCCCCCATTTTTTACCAATCATTCTTCTGCACTGCCAGAAGGTAATCCCAGCCTTTTGTAATTTATTGTCTAGGTGGCTACTCCATTTTAACTTGCTGTCAAGAATAACGCCAAGGTATTTGACCTCTTTCGACAGTTGGAGTTCCGTGTCAAAGAGTTTGGGTAATCGGTATTCGCCTAATACCCTTTTGTTCGTAAACATGACTAACTCGGTTTTGTTCGGATTCACCGATAGTTCGAATTCCCCGCACCATTTTTCTACGATGCGTAAGGCTTGTTGGGTTAGGTTACAGACCGTTCCCGCTACCTTCCCTGAGATGAGGATTGTTAGGTCGTCTGCGTAGCCTATTGTGTAGTCGCGGTTTTTGTTCAGCCTTGTGATTAGGTCATCTATCACTAAATTCCACAGAAGGGGAGAGATAACTCCACCCTGCGGGCAGCCTTTGGCTATCAGAGCCGTCTGATCTTCTTCCCCAAGGCGAACTACTCTTTTGCTGAGCATGTTTGTTATCCAGTCTGATAGTACCGGCTCCGCTCCATGTTTTGACAGGGCGGCCTTAATACTGGTGAAGCTGGTTTTGTCGAAAGCTCCTTCGATGTCAATGAACGTTCCTAGGCAGAAGCCTTTTTGTTCGATCGCTTCCTCTATCCGGCTGACTACCAGATGGAGGGCTGATTCCGTAGACTTACCGGAGCTGTATGCGTGCTGGTTTGCATGTAGGGGTAGCTGTTTTAGTGCACCATCTCTCAGCTCCCTCTCGCATAGGCGTTCCATGGCCTTTAGCATGAAGGAGGTCAGACTGATTGGTCGATGTGCTTTGGGATTCGTGTAATCACCCTTTCCTGGCTTCGGGATGAAAATTACTTCTACTTCCCGCCATCCCTTCGGAACGTATCTGTGTGCCAGACAGGCTTTAAAGATACGCTCCAGTCTGCTTGCGACTAATTTGTCGCCCCACTGTAGCATAGCAGGGATGATTCGGTCGGGGCCAGCTGCCTTATAAGGGTGAAAACTACTGATGGCCCACTGGACTTTTTCCAGTGTGACCACTTTGTTTGCGTACTGCCAGTCTCGGGCAGTAGGTGTTATGGTTATGTATATGATTGTCGTCGTGAAGACGCATCCAGGGAAGTGGGTCTCAATGAGTACGCGTCTGGATTCTTCTGGTGATGTTGTGAGTGTGTTGTCCTGTTTTCTAAGGGCGGTCAGTGCCATTGGTTTTGTCTGTACTAGGACTTTCCTTACCCTGTTTGCTTGTTGGCATGATTCTATGTTCCCACAGAATTTTCGCCATCCCTGTTTGCTTCGGTATCTAATACATTTTTTGTAGCTGGATTTGGCTGAACGATAGGCGTCCCAGTCCTCATCTGCACAAGTATTCATAGCCCTGTTGAAAGCCCTTCTAACCTTCCTTGGCCCTTTAAGCTAGGTCATCATCAATGGTATACAGGGCCTTATTGAGCTGAGTGAGACGAAGTCTAGCGAAAGCTCCTCATACCAGACTTCAGGTTTTTCTTTGTCACAGGTCTCCTCCTAAACTACTAATCCAATCAGATCCAAATTTGGCATGATTAAAGAGATCAATCAGAGGAAGGTTTATGGATATATTTAAAAAAAAATAATGCTACCACAGAGGAATGATCACCGTTAAAAAATTCCAGATGGAATTACCAAACTTTACACGCTCAGAAAGCATGTCCAGAGTTGTAACTTTCAAAAAGAATTTTCAAAATCGGACTTGCCACGGAGGAATGATCACTGTAAAAAAATTTCAAAATCTGATTCCGCAATAGCGGTCAAATCTATTGGACAAGAATCACGATGTCTCACTCAGCTCAACATTTCAAGCAGCGATTCGCCTTGCAGACCTAGTAAACACATTTGAGGCCCAATTTTCTGGTAAAGTTCAGAGTTCCTAGCACTTGCATTGCGATTGCAAAATCCTACTAATATTATAAACGCGAAAGTTTGTAAGTTTGAATGGATGGATGTTTGTTACTCTTTCACGTAAAAACTACTGAACGGATTTTAATGAAACTTTACAATAATATAGCTTATACCTCAGAATAACACATAACCCACAATTTATAAAGATATTGTGTGAATTTTCCAAAATATGACGATAAGTTTCAAACAAGTAGGAAAAAATCTACCATCTGCGAGCTATTCTGGTGTGCGCTGCCAAAACCGCTAGAGTTACACATATGTTATGTATGATGGAAATGTTTATGCTACTAATATTATAAACGCGAAAGTTTGTGAGTATGTATGTATATTTGCTACTCTTTCACGCAAAAACGCCTGAACGGATCTGGCTGAAATTTGGTACAGAGATTGACTATAATAACGCATAGGCTACTTTTCATACCGGGAATAGGTTCCCATGGGTAGTTGTACATACGTTCGTTCATTCATAAATCAGTTAACTACAGGTAATCGAATGCACCGTGTATTGTCACTAGATACCAATATCAGTTTAATTTTATTACTTCATATTGATTCAGGTATAACCTCTTTATTTTATTGAAGTGGGTAAAATATACATTTTATTTTTGGAGGCAAGCTCTTTAGCTAAAGTTATAATCAAAATACCTGTCTCAAATTGTTTTAATAAGCATTATTTTAAGAGTGGTAGAGTCAAGCAACAGTCATTTTGGCCGTTGCATGCATGGGCCGACTCGACCGGGGAAGCACCACCCTCTCACAGAATATCGACGCCAAGTAACAGTAATTGAAATGTTGCGTTCCGTTTGGTGAGTGAGAGTGCCGGAGCCCAAACTACTTTCCCATCCCCTCCCAAAAACCTTTCCCATCCCCTCCCAAACTCCTTTCCCATCCCCTTTCCTTTACAGGGTCGGCAGAAAAAAAAACCTTTTCAGCCTTTAGATTTGGCTAATGCAACTTTTATGAGACCGACTGCCATCTAAAAATCTAGAGGAAATCCTGCACCAGAGCCTCCTCCGCAGGTGTACCGGCTTGCAGGGAGGTTGATTTGGTAAGGAGGATCTTGGAGGGGGCCCCATATACCTTACCCTTAAGCTATGCTTACAAGTATTATACAAATATTGCCGATTGCCTTAACAAATATACATTTTCTAAAGATTTAGATCGGAGAAAGAGAACATCTAGAACGGGACTTGAACTCGTGACCAGTCCCAGTCAGCATACAAAATGCTTAAAAAATTTAATTGACTTAATTAGGCGGAGTCATCAAAAAACAATGTTTAAAAATGACTGTAAAGTTATTCATTGTATCCGTAGTTCGCAAGAATTAAGGTAGATGACTCCAGCGTCTCCTTAAGACGTATATAATGTATCGGAGAATTTCGAATGTCTGGGACGTGTCTAGATAGCTCAGCTGTAAGGGACTGGTCGCGGGTTCAAGTCCCGTTCAAGATGTTCTCTTTTTCCGATCTAAATCTTTAGAAAAAGTAAGCAAACAAAACGCTAAAAAAATTTAATTGACTTAAATATACATTTTACTAAGTATACACTGTAACAAGTAACTGTTTATGTTTATAAAGAACATTCTAAGGAATAATGGGGTACAATAACGACACAGTACAGGCCACCTATATCATTAGTTTCTTAGTATAGTGTAGATAAAATCACATTATATTTCCAGTATGTGCGTGTTCCAAATTGGACAGTATTCACTGGATAAAATGAGTTAGAGAGTTGGAGCCGCTGTCGTGATTGGGTTGCGGATATGTTCATAAGAGGTAGCGGGAATCGATGAATAGTTGGCAATGAAAAATCTAAGCTTGGGAGTAGTCCTTGGTAAAATTTAGTTTTATGTTTTATACTCGCAGTGCCGATAATACATTGTATTTATTGTAATACAAGCAATTTGTGATACAATATATACATAACATAACTTCACGCCTGTATTCCTGAAGGGGTATACAGAGGTGGTAGGTTAATCGTGGGTGTGTAATACAATATATACAAGGCCTATCAATCAATTAACCTTTTGCAGTCCACTACTAGACTCATTTCTATCCCAATGTATGCGATACTATCCAGTCTGCCTTCCGCATCTAGTTTTTTTTTTTAATCGGCAGTCTATCAGGCTGGAGCTCGTCCTACCTTCCGTTTCTCAATGCGTGAACTGTCATATAAGAAGGGGTATTAAAACACGAGAGTCTGTTTAGCGATAATAGGTTAACTCAAGTGTTTTAATACCTAAGTTATATGCAGTTTCATACACTACTTTATCTTCACTCATAGGAAAAATTTAAATTAAACAATGTAGGTAGGTTACAAGGAAGTAATTTAGCGTACGCCATTTTTTTAACAGTTCGAACAGCGCATGCGTGCGCTTTTTTTTTCATATTCAGCCTAAAACCTTAGACTAGTTTAATGAATAAAAAAAGATAGCGGTACTATAATGAGTTTTATGATACAGTTGGCGGTGCTATAATAAGTTTTATTTTTAATTTTATGTATTTGCGTTTATAAAGTGCGTATGTATAGAATCGCATTTGAATTCGTAATTCGAATTTTTCGATTTGAGTGTAGATAAAATTAATATAGTCCCCAAACAGAGACTGCCACAGCAGCTCAACAATAACAATAATAATGAAGCGTCGGTAGCTACAGAGGCGTAGTGAGTATATAAAAATATAAACCGCTCTACGCTCAGCCTATACGTATGTCCCCACCCGAAGCTGTTTTACGACTGGTAGTCGCACTGCATGTACGAACGATGCACATGAGTTATCGTTACGGCTTAGGTGACTGTCGTATTGCCTCTGTCAACATTAACGTCTGCTCTCCACGGCAACACGCCAAATGGAAAATATTATGGAGGTACATAAGAACATCATGTTGATTCATGGGTGTAACTGTGCGTTCACTAAGGTGCAGAATGTTGAAGGTTATTTGTATTTAAATCTTATTGTTTACCGAAGTAACTTTGCAATTCTTGTACGATACGATGTCATAATTTTTCATTTCTTAGAACTGATTCTAACTGAGCTAACGTTTCAGAGAAAAGAACACTAGAAGCAGGCCGGGACGGTGGGGCGACTAGCGCCCCTCCCCCAAACCGGGGCAAGACGGGGACACCGTGGTTCTCAAACCCGAGGGGGCCATCTCGAAACCGGAGACGGCCCAGGGTCAGTCGGGGTGCGAGGGATAAGCTCTATGGGCAACCTTACACCCCGGCGTCTGTAGACCCGAGAAGGCGTGCGTTTTTAGTCGGTTCAAGCCCGACATAACCGCCCCCGCTGACCGGCGGGGGGGTATCCGAAGGGATTTCCGCACGAAAAAAAAAAGGTATATTGAGGCTTATTTCAATATCTGCCTTTCGACAATGCAAAATTTATTAAGATAAAGCACCCGTCCCAATGGACATCCCCCCCCCCCATACCGTCCAGTGGAGGTTTTTATGTTGGAATCGAACCGACCAAACCCGCACGCCGTCTCGGGTCATTAATACCGGGGTGTTGGGTTTTTTAAAAATTATATAGGGCCATAAAGCAATTCCCTCGCACCCCGTCTGCTCCTAGGCCATCTACAGCTTTGGATTGGCTTCCTCGGGTGTGGGAATCACGGTGTCTCCATCTTGCCCTGGAAACCTAAACCAAAACCATGTCAAAAACATTTTTAAGTATTTTACTAATAACTGAGGTTTATGCCCGGTTTCTTTAACATATCTCCAGTTCTACTTAACTAATTGCAATCAAACTTACCGCTGATTTGAAGTATGACCAAAACCTATCTATTAAAAAAAACCGCATCAAAATTCGTTTACTAGTTTTTACGCCCATCGCGAACAAACAAACATACAAGAATTCTAAAAAAAAAAGTTTTGTTCCGAATCGCTCATTTCACATAAGCCAAGTTTTTTTTTTAAATATCTAATTTACAATTTTCTAATACTATAGACATCTTTTCTTCAAAAAGGGCAATACTTTATAAGTCTTTTACAAGATACAGACTGTCTGCACCTATAAGCATATCAATTTTCTACCTCAGTAGTGTAAAAAGTAATAACTTTCCAGCATACGACCTCTAAAACCTTACTACCCCCACTGTTCGCTCCCCAGCGTCGTATTACCTAAAGCTCAATCTTCTTTCATAATTAAAGTGGCTTTACCTCGCCACCCCCCAGCCCCCTACCCTAGGTCCCTTGCCCCCCTGCCTCATTACCTAGCTGCGCGTAGGTTTACTACGCTCTCTTTAGAACCACCAAACGGAGAGTGGGAGAGGGGACGTTATTATTTTTTTAGGAGACCTGGATTTTACAGGCCTCATATTAGATAGGTACGTATTATAGTTCGTTATTGTAAATTTAGGAATACAGTTTAGAAAAATCTTAATTTTTTAATAATTTTACGTAGTACCTCGCCGTTCCTGTGGTAAAAAATTACTATTATGTGTGTGTGTCATGGTGAGATCTTGTTTGATACACGGTTAGATACACGGGTCAGACAAGTGACACGAAGTTTCTAAATTAGAAAAACTAGTAATTTATAAACTACTAAAACCAATAAACAATGTTTCTTCAATTTCTAATGACAAATTACAAGATTTGTCCTATAGGTTTTTACACGTTAGGTACTAAATATAATAACATAACATAACTTCACGCCTGTATCCCCGAAGGGGTAGGCAGAAGTGTATTACACACCCACTATTCGCCAGTTGTGTTATGGTCCCATTGTAATACGGGGCGAGCCTATTGCCAACTACCGGGCACATTAATAAGCTAGCGATAATTAACATTTACTAATGTACACATTACTACGAAAAGTCAGAGGTGTGTGTCCGGGGCGACTGGGGATCGAACTCGCGACCTCGTCTCAGCAGTCCATTCCGCACGCTACTGGGCTATCGCCGCTACTAAATATGAGTCCAGTAAAAAATATCTATAAGATATTGTATAGGTGCCTAAGTAGATATAAGCTGTTGATGTGCCTTTTTCAGGTCATGTAACCAAAGCGTAAAAATACTTTTTTTTTTTCGTGCGGAAATCCCCTCGGATACCCCCCCGCCGGCCAGCGGGGGCGGTTATGTCGGGCTTGAACCGACTAAAACCGCACGCCGTCTCGGGTCTGCAGACGCCGGGGTGTAAGGTTGCCCATAGAGCATATCCCTCGCACCCTGACTATCCCTCGCACCCCGACTATCCCTCGCACCCCGACTATCCCTCGCACCCCGACTATCCCTCGCACCCCGACAGCGTAAAAATACCTACTACTTAATATAAAAATATTGATAATATTTCTACCTTTACTAGCTATTCACGAAGCCATCACAAGAACATGACTAAATTATTCAGCCATAATTTAAATCGACATCGTGGTGTGTAAGTTGTTGAGCAAATGAATGAATAAGCTTAAAATGTTAAACCTGCCTACTTAGTTTATATTGAATCATCTACGTTTAATTTAAAAGAACTTTCTGCTACCAAATACAATTTACACTATTATTTACAGAACACATTCTTCATGGCAATTAATTTTATAGTCCATTCGCAGTTACAGAACAATAATTCAAAACATCCCCTGTACACATGTTAAGCCAACTCATTTATAACAAATTTAATCCAACATAGAAACGTTCTACACATACCGTGACCTGACCTCAAGATGACCTTTGCGAAGGACGCGCCGCGCCCACCTAAGTACTAAATTTAGCACACCTCAAGGAAACATCAATCGCACCAACACATGCGCACAATTTTTCAAAATTTTCTCACAACCGAACTTCACAGAAACACCTCACGACGCACCATTGGCGACCACACAACTGCTTCGCGTAACAGGTTTACGGGGAATACACCTGTGTCGGCAGGTACACCTGGCGCACCTTGTCGCGACCAATCAGCGCGCAGCTTACCTGCGCAGGTCGATAAAAGAGGCGTGGTCTGTGCGAAGGCGGCGAGGCGCACCTGTGTGCACCTGCGGTGTTACCGCTCAGGTATCAGGCTCTGCGGGTTGGTCGTCAGCCTTCCAATCGGCGGCAGTTACCTCTTACCTGCGAGGTACGTAAAGGTGAGCCTCCAGGTATTGGTCGTGCCATGTAGGTCGGCGAACTAGGTCACGGAGAGCGATGACTCTATGTAATGTAGCGCTTTATGTGCGCCGTATGTTTCACACTGGCGCTGTTTTTGAGTGAAATAACACGCTTTGTTTTGATATACTACGAGTATGGTGTATGCTTCGTGTATAAACATGTGTAACTGTGATGTCAATTAGGCATTAAATAACATTAAACATACTTTTAATAAACGGATTATTTATATAAATTTTTGGCGTATAGAGAAATAAAAACGAGGCGATGGCCCAGTGACGTACGTAACGGACTGCTGAGACGAGGTCTCGAGTTCGATCCCCAGTCGCCCCGCGCACACACCTCTGAATATACTTAGTTATATGTGCATTAATGATTGTTAATTATCGTTCGCTTAATAATGTCCCTGGTAGATGACAATAGGCTCGCCCCCTATTACATTGGGACCCTAACATAACTGGCGAATCGTAGATATATAATACACCTCTGCCTACTCCTTTGAGGATACAGGCGTGAAGTTATGATATGTTATGAGAAATAGATAAAACCATTGAATCTGAGTTTAACCTATACACTCATACAAAACTGGCAAAGTCCCAGTAGAGATCAGATTAATGTCTTTCACTGTTCTAAGAGCAAGTGCCTGACATAAATTACGTATATCTTTTATTATTTTAACCTAAACTACCTCCTAAACCCAAAGCCAAAAGTTGCTTCATGTATTGTTATATTGATAACAGTCTGTAGATCACCACACTCATACGGACAAATAATTTTCTCAGTGTAGGTCCATTTAGTTTCGAAGTCGGTTAATTAACTTCGCCGGTTCCCTGTAAGCTGGAAGTACCTACCTACTTCAAATTGGCAACCCGGTTATGCCCCATCTTTTATTGATCTATAAGCTATTCCAATTCTGATAATTTTAAAGATGGTAGAGACATTGCTTTTGTTTCTTTCACGTAAAATTCTTAATACGTTAGTTTAGTAGTTGTAGCTACCAATACTTTAGATGTAAGTAGGTATATGTAGAATATACTGCTTCCGGGCTGTTTGGCCGTGGTCCATAGGAAACTTGAGTCCTATGGCCCACGGCCAAACAGCCCGGAAGCAGTATATTTTACATGCAACGCCGGCCGTGAAAGCCTTAAGTTTTATATAAGTAGGTAGAGTTGATGAGGCTGTCCAAGGTCTTTTCTACTCTTGCTGGCTCTTTTTCCATTACCTTACTATTTTCCCCTCTCTCTGTAGAATGGCATCGCTAAAGTCATCTGATATACAAAACCTTTATCACTGAGGTACAATCAAACCGGCCAGGAACTTGCTCGCTACCTCATTATTTAGATAGAATGTTGAATAGATACTGTTGACCTCCGTGGCGTAGCGGTAGTGCGTTTGACTGCTAAGTCAGAGGTCCCGGGTTCGATTCCCGCTCAGTGCAAATATGTATATTTGCATTGGTCTGGGTGTATATACATACAAAAAGAAGTATTTTAGTATGTTTATCCACATTCTAGGACCGATTTAACAAGCTCTGCTTAGTTTGTGTCTAGATGACGTTGGTAATTTGTCCTAGAACATTTATTTATTGTCTACCTCCCTAGATAGAAATTTATTATGCACTAGCTGTTGCCTGCGGCTTCGCCCGCATGGCATTCTGATCCTGTTCCAACCACCCATGGGATGCTATTCCATAATCACAGCCTATAATTATAAGATACACAATTCCACCATACATCATTTTGTTATATCTCAAAGGGCAGCTTTTTTGTTGAAAGCTCTGAGACGGCTCATTATATTTTAGCCAATGTATACAAAAACTTTACAAATTACATACTAAAACTTGCCTCGAGAACCACTCTATCCATTGGTGAAAACAGCATGAAAATCGGTGCAGTAACTTTTGAGTTTATCGCGAACAGACGCAGAGAAGGACTTTGTTTTATAATATGTAGTGATTTAATTGAGGGTGTGCTTCAATACTGTAGGCCGTAAATACGTGTAATAAAGATAAAGAAAAAAGATAACGATAAATCTAGGTACCTACACCTTAAACTCGGCACCTAAACCGGCACATAGGGGGTGGAAGCCTGATTACACGGGGAGGAGGAGGCGCTCCCAGGTCGAGCAAGTTTCAAGACAAATTGTGTAGTGGGAGGGGGTGAGGGGTGATGGAAAAATTGCGCCACCAACATCCCACGCCGACGAGCTTTAAATATAAATAATGGAGATTTTTTAAGTGGAAATATGTACCGTGACCTCTATTAAAGGTTTTGGTTTCGACCTACGCTATGTTTTAATTTTTTTTTTATAGCCTTGTATACATATATAAAGTCACGCCTCTTACCCGTTGAGGTAGGCAGAGACAACATATTTTCACTTGCTATGATTTTGACCTTTTTATTCAACCTTAGTAAAATGTGTTAGCACTTATTAAGATTGATACAAACACAGCTCATACATATTCTACGAGTACTACAGTACAGTACGAGTACAGAAATGCTATTTTTGTGGTTTTTATGTAAGGAATTTTTTAGTTATAGCACTCAGTTTAGAAACAATACGTGGAACCAAAAAATATCGCTGGAAAAAGTGTGGGTGTAGGTAATATACTTTACACTTCAACTTACCTCTTCAAAGATGTATAGCACAACAAAATTTGTATCTACACTCGGTGCACAAATAAAAAACATCCAGGACGGGACTTGAACCCACGACTAGTCCCTTATAGGGGAATACATATACATATATATCCACAGACTTTTATACGGCCTTTTTCTAATGCAATTTTTTACAAATTTCCAAGAAAATGGCAATGTTTCATACCTTCAAGTTGCGAAGAATCGCTGCGCAGTAGGTAAAGTTACACAACACTGTCGTCTGCCGGCAACTTCTGCAGCGCTCATTATAAGTTCCTACTTCCTACACTTCATACATTTGATGCTACAACTCGGTATTTTGAATTACCTCTCCTATTGTGAGGCCATATTAACTGCAAATTATGTTTTTTTATTTTATGATTACTCAGCTAATGGCTGTGTAATATTCATGCGTAAGTCGATTTCCCCCCCCCCCCGTCGGCCAGCGGGGGCGGTTTTGTCGGGCTTGAAGCGACTAAAACCGCACGCCGTCTCAGGTCTTAAGACGCCGGGGCGTAAAGTTGCCCATAGAGCATATCCCTCGCACCTCGACTGACCCTGGGTCATCTCCGGTTTCGAGATGGCCCCCTCGGGTTTGGGAACCACGGTGTCGGGGGAGGGGCGCTAGTCACCCCGCCGTCTCGGCCTGCTTCTGCTGGGGTGACAGGCGGCCTCACCTGTCACCCCCAGGTCTGCGCTCATGGAGGACGGAGGTCGTTAAGCGCGATATTACTACCTGAAGAGTAAAAGAAACAGAAAAAGAAGGCAGTGGCACTCCAGGAGTGCCGACGGAAGTAAAATCTTGAAAAATTACGTGTATTTTTTTAATCGTCATCATCCTTAATCCTTCCCTCCCTCACAAACTCTGCATATCCCCTCCTTCGCTCCATTCCTCCTTCCATTCCTACCTTCCTCCGTTCCTCCCACCTTCGTATCCATTGCTCCTTCTGTCCCACTTTCTGTTCCTCCGTTGTTGTATACGTTGTTATTAAATGACACAAACAGACATTTATTTATTCTGTTTCTGGATTTTGATACTGAGTCGTTTACAGTTATACCTCTAAAAGTGTGCGGACAAACCTTGTATTTTCCATAACTTTCTCGTGTATATATTACATATTCAGTTGGGGCATGGGAAAAAAACGTGTGTCGACTTTTTAGAGCAAGTTGAAATGAATTCAGGCACGCGGTGCGGGCAGTAAAAAGTGGAGTTTGGGACAGTGGCCGGCGTACCAGCGAGCGCTAGTGGGTCGGTTAGTTAGCAGGGGTTAAGTTGACCGGTATTGAGATATTGACTTTGCTATTGGTTATGTTATTTGTAGATAGAATGGACCTAAGAAGATAGACGAAATCAATTTATGAGGGCGAATGAGATCGACCTAGGCGTACGTAAGTTAATCAGATCAAGGACATTTTAAGAAAAGGCCGGGACGAGAGTACTTTTTTTTTTTTTTTTTGTTTTTTTTTTTTTTCGTGCGGAAATCCCTTCGAATACCCCCCTGCCGGTCAGCGATTATGTCGGGCTTGCACCGACTAAAACCGCGCGACGTCTCGGGGCATAAGACGCCGGGGTGTAAGGTTACCCATAGAGCATATCCCTCGCACCCCGACTGACCCCGGGCAATCTCCGGTTTTGAGATGGCCCCCTTACTTGCTCTCCACTGTGCCATCTGCTATTTAGAGGGACACGTGGAAAGCTTCCGAACAGCCCTCAACAGGGCCATCCTCGCCTCGGTCGGAGTTGGCCGTAGGCGGCAGCGTCTCTCCCGCCCTAGGAGAGAGGCGCTGCTGTCTCCGTTGCCCAGGGTGCACCGCGTGGAGGTCCCCAACCAAGCACCCCGGGTCGAGAGTAACTGTTACCTATACATTTATGTAAACAATTATCAAAGTAGAAGAAGTAATATGCGTATGCGAGAATCGTAGTAAGTGAAAAGATGTTGTCCCTGCCTACCCCAATGGCAAATAAGCGTTACTACGTGTATGTATGTTATTTGTTTTATTAACCGATGAAAAAACGGAGGAGGTTCTCAAGTCGACGCGTATATTTTTTTTTGTATGACCAGGCATGCCACTTTTTATAGAGTCGTTCGATTTTGATAATTCTTTTTTTATTGGAAAGAGTACAACATAACTTACCTATACTTACATTAGTTTAAGAACTTAGTTCTGAAGGTTAATTAAAAACACAACTATTTATAGAAATATATTCTTAGATATAGTTTCATTACTTTAAGAAGTTAGTTATTAAGGTTAAATAAAAAAGGTTTATTATTTTTTGCTTTTCCGTTTTTTCGGCAGTTATATTTTGGGTTAAAAAGTTTTTTGAACTGAAATTTACAACCACTATTTGTGAAACGTTAGTAATCACAATAAATTCATTATCATGAACATCCCGACGGTTATCCCGATTGGAGCTTGCACTATGGAGCCCGGTGCCTGCTCTCCTACCCTTTGCCCCTCCTGATGTGGCTTATCTTGGCATTTACGGGCGCGACTATCGTCTGCGACATATTAGGGTGCTATTAGACAGATAATAAATATCACGATTTGATATCGTCATAGGGATGAATCGCGTGGTTCCCAAACCCGAGTGCCATCTCGAAACCGGAGATGGCCCAGGGTCAGTCGGGGTGCGAGGGATATGCTCTATGGGCAACCTTACACCCTGGCGTCTATAGACCCGAGAGTGCGGTTTTAGTCGGTTCAAGCTCGACATAACTGCCCCGCTGGCCGGCGGGGGGTATCCGAAGGGATTTCCGTACGAAAAAAAGGGATGAATCGCGTTCCTTTGTACATCAATAGGCTAAATTGATATACCTATATATTGACAGGATAACTGGACTGTCTCATAGGTTCGCTATCTAAAGAATATTAAAAGAAAAAATACCAACGGGGGTGGCAGGTGAAGCTACCTGTCACCTCAGCAGAAGCAGGCCGGTACGGTGGGGCAACTAGATCCCCTCCCCCAAACCGGGGCAAGACGGGGACACCGTGGTTCCCAAATGTGAGGGAGCCATCTCGAAACCGGAGATGGCCCAGGGTCAGTCGGAGTGCGAGGGATATGCTCCATGGGCAACCTTACACCCCGGCGTCTTAAGACCCGAGACGGTGTGTGGTTTTAGTCGGTTCAAACCCGACATAATCAACCCCGCTGGCTGGCGGGGGGGTTACTGAAGGGATTTCCGCACGAGAAAATAAAACAAGTTGAATTCCTGAGACGAGCTTAGTCGAATACAAGGGATTTTCGATTTTGCGATTTTTTTTTTTTGCGATTTTTTGTGATTTTTTCTTTATCTTGCAATGGTTCACCCCAGACGAATCTGTTACCGATAACAGCAACTCGATAGCTCATCTCCTTCATACCCAAAACCGTGACAGAAAATTGGCAACGACGACGTCGACGACTACAACTCGATAGCAATAGGGCTTTTCTAAAGAAAATCCCTAAGAAAGGGTCTTTGGATTGTGCAAACAGTTTTCTCCCACATCAATCACGTTAACTAGAAATGAGTACACACTCGTTCACTCCAACCTACCCATTTCTATCTGACAATTTATCCTGCAACCTCACTGCACTTAATTGCAGTATATTCCGCACAAAGAAGCACAGCTGAGCAGCTTATTAAAACATGTTCGCTATGTCTAATTTTCCGGTTCTGCCCGCGCAGATTGTTCGCAACCCACGGGAGCACTGTGCTCGTATTATGCTAGACTTATTATACATGTACTTAGGTTAGTTTGTGGTTCGCTTCCATTTTTATTCTCGGATTTATATTTGTGTTTTTGTTCCTGATTTCATAAGATTACGTGATAGAGATGTGATTGACCTCTATGGCGTAGCGGTAGAGCATTCGACTGGTAAATCAGAGGTCGTGGGTTCGATTCCCGCTCATTGCAAATATGTATATTTGCATTGGTCTGGGTGTTTCCATGTATAATATGTATTTATTTACAAAAAAGAGATTAAGTTTATTGTTATAATTATCTGAATTAAAGGATGTACAATACTTTGAAAAAAAGTATCTAAGTACGTTTATGCGCATTCTGGAACCCATATGACAAGCTCTGGTTAGTTTGGGTCTAGAAGAATAACATAACATAACTTCTAGCCCGTATTCCTGAAGGGAGGCAGAGGTGTATTACACACCCACGATTCGCCAGTTATGTTAAGGTCCCAATGTAATAGGGGGCGAGCCTATTGCCATCTACCGGGCACAATATTAAGCGAGCGATAATTAATTACCATTTATTAATGCACACTTATCTACGAAAAATCAGAGGTGTGTGCCCGGGGCGACTGGGGATCGAACTCGAGACCTCGTCTCAGTAGTCCGTTACGTACGCCACGGGACTAGAAGGCGATGTGTAATATGTCCTAGAATATTTATTTATTTTATCATCATCATCACGTCAGTTCCGGCCGCATCCGAGGCTCTCACTTCGGAGTCCGGGGTTCGCTTTCCGGCTTACTCCTCTACATTTATTTTGATTTATTTTTTTATTTAAAGAATACTAGTAACCGAAATTACTAGTACTCCCCCCAACCCCTCCATCTAAGCTTAATTGAGTGGGTTCACGTCAGTAGTGTAATTTTCAGGATTTGAACCTGGGACCTCTCGATCGTAAGGCCGACTCCTTAACCACTAAGCTACCGACGCTTTGACGCTTTGACATTACACGGTCTTGGGCATCCATGATAGTGAGACCATAAGCACGTAGGTATGTCACTTACACCCCGGCGTCTATAGACCCGAGACGGCGGCATGCGGCCTGCCGGCGGGGGGGTATCGAAGGGATTTCCACACGCAAAAAAAAAGGTATGTCATCTTCTACGACGTCAAGGCAGCACTTCTTGAGTTCTTAGTGTTTTTCTCAGTATGAATAGGCTCATTTAATACTCTCACTTATTTTATATTATTCCTCTAAGGAGCAAATAGGCAGACTTTCCACCTGATGGTAAAAAGCAGAGACCGTAGACTAGGTCTGCAAGGCGAATCGCTGCTTGCAATGTTGAGCTGAGTGAGACATTGTGAATCAGATTTTGAAAATTTTGAACAGTGATCATTCCTCCGTGTGGCAAGGTCGATTTTGAAAATTCTTTTTGAAAGTCACAACTCTGGACATGCTTTCTGAGCGTGTAAAGTTTGGTCACAGTGTCTCCAGCGGTTATTATGTAATTCCATCTGGAATTTTTTTAACGGTTAGCTATAACTTTTTCAAAATATATCCATAAACCTTCCTCTGATTGACCTCTTTAATCATGCCAAATTTGGTTCTGATTGGATTAGTAGTTTAGGAGGAGACCTGTCACAAAGAAAATCCTGAAGTCTGGCCCAGGGTCAGTCGGGGTGCGAGGGATGTGCTCTATGGGTAACCTTACACCCCGGCGTCTTAGGACCCGAGACGGCGTGCGGTTTTGGTCGGTGCAAGCCCGACATAACCGCCCTCGTTGGCCGGTGGGGGGTATCCGAAGGGATTTCCCCACGGAAAAAAAAAAAGGTACATTGACTTGAAGTAGAAGACATTAAGTACAGTTAGTGTTTAGTTTGGGCTCAAAGTTTCGGATGTAGCCTTCCAGGTGTCATGAATGGTTTTTTTACGCAGTTATGATCTGCAATTCCAGGACGGGCTTCTAGTGTATTATTAATTCTGTAGACTGCAGAATATGTTACTAAATATTTTCCGTTTCGTTAAGTCTTTACTTACATTTGAAGGGTTGACGGAAACATTTCCTCCACTTCGAAGTGAATAGGTGCCTCTAAAATCCTCCCACAGTAAACAACCTATGCTAGAATGCCAACTTGACCCACTTATCGGCGTTTAAATAAAGCCTAAGTGGGACGTGCTTTGTGCTAGCCTAACGTGCCGTGACGTCATCAAAGCGTACCTAATGACGTGGCTTGTGACGTAATAGGCCGTAACGGCTGACGCTACGTGCCGGCAGATGGCATTGCATTATTTCGTGAATTTGAGAATGGTCGAAGGAGAATTTTTGATGTCCTGTTGGTTTAGGGATACTGTGTAATGAGTGAGTGACTTAATTCTGATATTTTTAAGTAAAATGTATGCAATTAATACACACAAATACGATTTATTTTTAAAATATTCACAATCACCTTATTAGAACCTTTTATATAACTGATGATATACCTATTTACATACGAACAGTGCACTGTTCGTATGTAAATAGGTAAGTTGTCCGTGAAAATTTGCAAACCTTTTAGGTAGATTTCGATGAAATCGATCTACCTATTGGTTTCTTGACTACTGTCGAATTTAAAAAAAATTTCTTCATAGGAGGTCTAGTTATGACCCCCTGAGTCCGAAATGACCACTGGTCAAAAAGTTTATATATATATATATATGTATGTATGGTTCCACTTCCCAAAATTTGCGGCACTCTCACGGTCGCATTTTTGCCCCGATCGCTTTCAAACTGCGGTCAAAAAATGCTTGGGTGTAAACTTAGTTTAAGTTCGTGAACGGGTGGAATCCGGCCTAAGGGGACGGTAGGGCCTCACTTTTTGTGAAATCAGTTTTTCCTCAAAATTTCACGTTCCATGAAAGATATTCGAACCGTTCTAATTTTATCCCATAGTATACATGAATACCAACAACTTTTAATTATAAACCTATAAGATTAAAACTTTAACTAAAAGTGGAGGGGGGAAAAACCAAAATTTTTCGGGAAAAAAATCATAACTTCTAACCGGTGAACATTCTTGCTGTAGAAAACATTTTTATTCGATAGGCCATTTTTAAGTCTAAAATAAATGTCTGAAAAGTTTTTCGCTAAAAGTTACCGTTTTCGAGAAAAAAAAAATAAACTGTTTAAAGTCCGTAATTCTCTATATAAAATAATATTAATTGCTTCCAGAAATCTACCTGTGCGTTCCCCCTGCGGGAACGGATTTTTTTCGACCATTTCTTGGCATCCTATAGAGCTGAAATTTTGCACACATGTTTAGTTTGGGTAACAATGCGTTAATATGGTACCCTGGAGCTGGCCTGATGATGGAGCAGGAAAAACTAAACAAGACAAACATACGTTATAAGGTATATAATACATAATATACGTTACTGTTATATAGTATTCAGGGTCACAAAGCGCGCCCTGGGCTCTGAGGTGTAGGCCTTGAATGCAATTGGGACACGACGATGATGATGATGCTGATGGTGTACAGGATCACGCTGGTGCTACATGAAATTACTGAAATTAAAAGTTGAAAATAAAATAAATAACAAAATAACTTTTAAAAAACAAGCTTTTATTCAAAAATGTAATTGCATTAGGTAAATCGAAAATAATAATGTTATGCAATGGCTGGGCTGAAGCCATTGTAGCGCTAACTTGCGCGATACAAGCTTTTGAAATCAGCCCAGCCCTTTTTTTAACGTGTGGAAATCCCTTCGGATACCCCCCCGCCGGCCAGCGGGGGCGGTTATGTCGTGGACCGACTGAAACCGCACGGTGTCTACCCAAGTGTCCATTGACGGGCACCCCGGGTAAGCCTTCGAAAGGATAACCCCAGGGTTACCGGCGGACCTTGGCCGCCACCGCGGTCTCAGCCCAGCCCTTGCATAAAATTATTATTTTAGTTTTTGAGATTCTAGATTTTTTGAGACAATAAACAGTTTATTATTTTAATTTTATTATATTCCCAGGTATCAATACAATCATAGTTTAGGTATGACCATACCATGAACCATACAAACTTAAATTACCAACGTTACCATTAGTAATGAACTAGTGGTTTTAAGGGTTTGGTACCTCAAAAGTACAAACCGTGTTATAGTGCCTGGTTACTATCTGGCACATGCTGAACTGGGTACCCATTTGATGCATTTGTGTGTCACATTACTATTGTGCTCCTGATATTTTAAGATCAGTATTTTCAGATGTCATGTTCGGCGATAGAGGCGTGAAGTTATGTTATGTAATGTTATGTACTTAGTTTGTGACCTCTTTGCACTAATAAACGTTTGTTTCTTTCTTTCTTTCTTATGGTGTTTCTTAAAACCAATATTAAAGTTTGCTTACTTTGGGTCTAGAATGGCTTTTTGTAGTATTTCTAGTATTATCATTTATTTTATTCTGTTTTTTTATATATACGATTATTTACTTTACTTCAACCAATATAATAATACTATATATTATATAATAATTAAATAATAATAAAATATAGCCCAGTGGCGTACGTAACGGACTGCTGAGTCGAGGTCTCGAGTTCGATCTCCAGTCGCCCCGGGCACACACCTCTGACTTTTCGTAGCTATGTGTGCATTAATAAATGTTAATTATCGCTCGCTTAATAATGTGCCCGGTAGATGGTAATAGGCTCGCCCCCTTATTACATTGGGACCTTAACATAACTGGCGAAACGTGGGTGTGTAATACACCTCTGCCTACCCCTTCGGGGATACAGGCGTGAAGTTATGTTATATTTTTTTATGTTTTATGTTACTACAACCTGCCCCCCGAGTTCCGCAGTCTGCGGCCAGGACGCCGCAGACTCGTCTACACCCGGGACTACCGACCTCCATGATTGGGGCCTGAGGACAGCAGTTGGCCGACTCGCCGTCCTTACAGAAGCAGGCCGTGGCGGAGGCGTGTCGTGTGTGTCCTTCAAACGCCTGCCTACTCACCGACGCGAGATAAAACCCGACCCCACCAGGCGAGGCCGCGCTGGCGGCCAAGGTCCGCTGGTAACCCTGGGGTTAGCCTTTCGAGGGCTTACCCGGGGTGCCCGGCAATGGACACTTGGGCAGGACACCGTGCGGTTTTAGTCGATGCACGACATAACCGCCCCCGCTGGCCGGCGGGGGGGTATCCGAAGGGATATCCGCACATTAAAAAATAAAATAAAAAAAAGGCATGTAAAGTTGGCGTGTGCTCTGAAGCCTCAGTACCATCATCAATTAGCTTATTGCAGTCCACTGCTGGACACAGGCCTCTCCCATTGTACGCCATAGCACCCGATCCTCCGCCTTGCGCGTCCAGTCTATCCCAGCTACCTTTTTCAGGTCGTCCGTCCATCTTGCTAGGGGACGTCCTACCTTCCGTTTACCGGTTCGTGGTCTCCAGTCTAGGACTCGTTTGCTCCATCGGCCATACACGATCCCAAATCATCTACGATTTAGAAATATACAATTAAACTTTGTTTTGCACTTCGAGGAAGTAAACACACGTGGTAGTATCACTTAGCAAATTGTTTTATGCAAATATTTCGTCGCCGCGACGCCTAAGCGCAAACAACACCACGCACTACTATGGCTAAATCAACTAGGTAACCACTAGTGACACCATCAGTACCCTCTCCAAACGAGGATTTGTTTAAACCGATGGCGGAATGTATGTGGTGAGTGTGGTACAAAGGGACTAAGGGCTATGACCAGTCAAACGTTGATTAAAAATATTTTA
Organism: Cybosia mesomella; assembly: GCA_946251805.1. NCBI lineage: Eukaryota > Metazoa > Arthropoda > Insecta > Lepidoptera > Erebidae > Cybosia > Cybosia mesomella. The sequence goes on along the minus strand of OX276396.1, from coordinate 36,026,904 downwards.
GGACATGTTACACAATATAATCTATCCCAAACCATGCATAGCTTGTCTTGTTTCTAAAATGCAGATAAAGCTACATAGGCATACGTACAAATATTTATTAACGAATATTGTGTTTCTTTACACATACACATAACTACGAAAAGTCAGAGGTGCGTGTGTGTGTGTGTGTGTTACTTAGGTGTAATTTGCTTTTCAGCGGCTATGGTCACGGGGAGACTAAGATGGTGGCCGTATCAGGTCATCAATACAGAGAATATAGTGCGTGAGTTTATAGTCGTTTTGGAACGAAATATTTTGGAAATGGTCAAAATTCTATCATTTGCACAAATGTGCAATTTTTCAAAAACTGTCAATGAATAACCGGTATAACAATTTGAACATTTCAAAATGCTACCACAGATTATTTCGAGTAACCTCCTTTCGGGTCCAAAACGACTATAAAGTCAGCGTGTAATTGCATAAACTTTTGACATATTTTATACTTTCTAGTATATATATAGTAATCTATGTTTTATACCATTCAAATAGATATTTTCATGCATACAAAAAATATTTGCACTAAGCGGGAATCGAACTTGCTAACCACACATGAAAGAAAGAAAGAAAAGAAAGTTATTGTGTTTCTGATATTTTAAGATCAGTATTTTCAGATGTCATGTTCGGCGATACAGGCGTGAAGTTATGTTATGTTATGTAATGTTATGTACTTAGTGTGTGACCTCACTAAGCGGGAATCGAACTTGCCAACCACACATGGTGTGACGGTAGAGCATTCGACTGCTACGGTATCTTCTACCTACTTTGTTTGTGTGCGATGTAAAAATATCACAGCGGAGAGGAATATTTGGGACTTTCTATGAAGGTGTCAAATTCACAGTCCCCTAGTAGTCACATTCTTATGCTAACACAATTCGTAGCTCATCTATTTAATCAACTTAGACGCATCAGCGTGTCACTGGTGCGTACCTTTTTTTTTTTTATCGTGCGAAAATCCCTTCGGATACCCCCCCGCGTGCCAGCGGGGGTGGTTATGTCGGGCTTGAACCGACTAAAACCGCACGCCGTCTCGGGTCTACAGACGCCGGGGTGTAAGGTTGCCCATAGAGCATATCCCACTGGTGCGTACCTTTTTTTTTTTTTTTATCGTGCGGAAATCCCTTCGGATACCCCCGCGCCGGCCAGCGGGGGCGGTTATGTCGGGCTTGCACCGACTAAAACCGCACGCCGTCTCGGGTCTCCAGACGCCGGGGTGTAAGGTTACCCATAGAGCATATCCCTCGCACCCCGGCTGACCCTGGGCCATCTCACCACTAACAGCATCGCTCATCCTGTCTCCTCTGAAAGCAGAGGAGTACGGAGAGCGATGTGTTCCCGCCACGTTGGGTATTGGCCGACGATCAATGCCAACCCTATGAAGGGGTGAAGGGGAAGCCATTGACTGCCGCCCAGGGTGTACCGGCCGCTCCGATTCCGTTCCCCCCGGACTGCAGCGGGATCGGAATCGGAGCGACACTCGAGGAGGTTACCCAACACACACCCCCCCACTGGTGCGTACCTACTCGTCTTTGTTTCGCCGTTTTCAAGACCTACGGGGGGGAAGAGACCAGCGGGAAAAGTTTGTTGTTAACTAATAAATAAAGTGTGTTTATGACCTCTCTGATAATAATACGTCATATTTTTTGAAAATAAAAACCTTGAAGTATGTATGTGTAGGTTTCATCTAAAGAATGGCATTCCTGATGTTCTGGGAGTTAGGAAATAGGTACTTTTATTGTTTTTACTTACCTCCGAGTTGCATCCATAACGAACTCTAAATTAATCTAAACCAGCAGTTCTTGGGAGCGGCGGTGCGTTGCGCACCCCACTTTTTCCGGGGGCAAGACTGGGACACCGTGGTTCCCAAACCCAAGGGGGCCATCTTGAAACCGGAGATGGCCCTGGGTCAGTCGGAGTGCGAGGGAAATGCCATTACTCCCCAGCTTCTGAGATGGCGTGCGGTTTGAGTCAGTTCAAGCTTAACAAATTGCCGCGGTGGCCGGCGGGTGGGTATCCGAGGGAATTTGTGCACGAAAAAAAACCTTCAGTTGTTAAGCATTTTAAGAGGTTTGTATTAAAAACACCTTGTTTAGTTTTAATCTTTGTTTTATTTTGTTTTGATGTTGGTACCGCGTATTGATAGGACCAACACCAATCATATTTTTTCTTTACATACCCGCGCATTATTGTACGTAAACTATGACGCCTGTATATGGCGAGTTGAGCATCGAGACATCGCTACGTCGCGACATCGAGACGTCGCTTTGTGAGGGTCCGAGCTCGTTGGCTCGTTGGTGTATCCTGTGTTCGCGCTTTTGGATGGTTTGGCCACGCGCTGTGGGAAGAACATTGTTTGATTTTGTTTGTTGAATGTGGAGTAAATGGTGAACATTAACTAACGAGATCGTTCTCTTTGTAAAACTAAGTTAATGCGCCTATCGCGTTCGTTGGACTTTGGAATCTTGCGACGGTGGGTCTACAATACTAAGGAAAGTAAACATCACATTTTATTTTAATGCATAATTGGTTTATTGTATATCAAATTACACTTACATTCATGTCACATATAGTTAGAAATACCAGACACATTAGACAAGCACTCCTTCCAATCTATGATACCTTCCCGGCTGAAACCCGGTCCATAGAAGGTCAGTGACTCATTTATTAATATATCTTGTGTATTTTTAACGATAATTAACGGATTGATTTAATTTTCGGTTGCAAGTTGAAACTTAACATGCGGTAGAATTCGCCATCTTGGGTGTTAATTTATCGGTATTATTTGCCCTTTGGAGCAATTGACTAATTTGAATTGAATTGGACTATGTTAACCTTTAAACTTAAAATTGTTATTGTAATTAAAATATTTCCTGGTCGATTTCGATCGGGTGTCAATTGCGGCTTAATTTGATTAGTGAAACAAGTACGTGCTAAAAATTTGTTTAACTATGAATTGTTGTTTATTCATGTTTGATTTGACCCGCCGGGAGGTCTGAATAAATATTTCTTTGTGTTTGCTTGCTATAAAATTGAAAGTACTGTATGATTTGATTTGTTTGTACCCGTGAGGTTTTGGTCGGATCAATTAACCGGTTATTCTAAAATTGCGGTATTTTGCAGTTTGAACCATTGTATATTCGTGCCGAATTCCTGTGTTTGATGCTTCGTGAGATTTTGGTCGGTTCAATTAACCGGTTTGTATAAAATTGCAGTATTTTGTTATTGTTGTTTGATTAATGATTTTTACCGTTTCTTGACTGCACCTTTGTGTAGATCCGGATCATTAGACACTTTATTTTAGTTAAATATTAAGTTTTAGTTTTATTTGCGTTTCCATTGTCGGCTTTCGATCACGCTTCGGAACGAAGTAGTGACTGCGTGAAAGTGAGTGGTGGGGCTACGGCTTGAATACTACCTGCTCGTGGTCTTACTCCTCACCCTTGTCTCCGGGTAAAGGAGACTGGTAGCAGAGCTGTTAATTGTATTTTTTTATTACTGCGCTCGCTACGTTCGCGTACACACCTTATCCCTGTATTCCTTATTTTTACGTCTCAAATGTACACAGTAGATACTATCAGTAAATAAAAAAAGTACTGAAATGATTTTAAGAACTTATTGCCAAAATTAAACAAATATAAGACACTTTACCTACCTACTTTTATGAACCTAGGCAAAACTAGTCTAGTTTTATACACATACTTATGGTCTATTTATGGTGTACTTATGCGGTTTCACAGATCGTTGTTGATGAATAATCATCAATATAGATCAGTCAAACCCCATAAGTTTCCTCATAAATCCATAACATACCTACCTACATGAGCTGAAACAACAAAAATACAAAAACGACATTATTCTTTCCACGCGTCGATTTCATATCTAAAGAACTTATAACATTAAGGTCATTACCCACCATCACGAGGTAAGGCGAGAAACGAACGACCACAAACTTTGAGAGCCATAAACGAATACTTGCTCAAGTTTTCCAATCTCCCACTCGCCTGGTCGACACTGTCATATTATTTTCTAACTATTTTACTGCAGGCTGCAATCTCGCAGTAGAAAATAGAATAACTCTGTAAGAACTGAGAGTTCGTGTGTTCCTGTCGTAAACAATGTTGAGGTCTCGAAGAATATTGAAGAAGTATTCGATTCTTGAATATTTTGAAATTAACATGTTACTTTATTGGGTTTACTAAGTTTGGCAAAAAACGTTCCCCAAAGTGTCACATGCCAAAGTATGTTTCCCAAATTTTTATTTGGCAATGAAACATTTGGCAAAACAACTTTTGGCAATTTTACAGTTAGCAATACTATTACCTTGGCAATTTATTGTTTAACAAATAATTACACGGCAAAGTTTCATTTTACCAAGTATTAGGTAGTCAAATATGGTTTGGCATAACATACTTTTCCCTGGCATGGCTGACAACATACATGGCAAAAAAATACACTGCTGCATGGGTGTTTGTTTCACCTTGGACAAATAATTTACAGGTAAGAACTTCTATAATAATTATATTGCTATTATACAAATCAATTCCGTTCTGTCCGTCTGTAGGGGCGACAGTTCTAACCTAACCTAACCCACTTTTCTGGCAATTCCGATCTAGCCTACGTAACTTATATGAAATTAATGTATTTTACTTTATTTATAATCAATTATTAACGAGACATGATTTTTAAACGAACTTACTTTTGGAATATAATTTTTTACAAAATAAAGCATTTGCTTATGTATATTTGACTTAATAAAAATTGAGCAAGTAAAAAGTTGTCAAATGAATATTTGACGACGAGATTAAAATGCGAAATATAAAGGAGACTGAAATTATTACATGCAATCTTGGGCCTAGTTGTAAGAAGATGAAAGTGGTGTCAATTAATAGCTTATATGTTATCAACCTTTCACTGAAAATTCTGCGGATTTTTTCAATCTGAGAACAGAGATATAAGAGATTATGTAAAAGTGAGGTTATGTTAAAATATTTAACTAACAGCTGATTCCTGAAGTGCAAAATGTGTTCTTTTGCACTAATAGTTATTATATTTACTAGAAAATGTATGAAAAATCATATGAAAGAACGTCAACGACTTCAAGCTATAGGTAGGTAACAGGTAAGGAGATAGGGAAAGGATGTCTAAAATAAAATAAAAAATCATTTAATATAGTGTTTTATTCGCCTTCTATTATAATTAAAATGTCGTCTAGAAATTGTGCAGGTGGTTCTATATGATCTTGGTACTGTAGCGTCCGGGGGTTGGACGCCACAATACCTCGTGTTGATAAAAGATAAACACAAGGGTTAAGCAGTAATATCTCATTTATTAATTCAACAAAGCTTCCTATATCGAGTTTAGGGAGGTTTTTACGCGAATATATTTATATTTATGCGAACTGTAGGGAATCGCGATCTCCGCTCAAGGACTGAGCCTAAATTTAATACACTTATATCTTCTCTTCGGCCGGCGGACCCGGGCGGCGCGTCAAGCCGCCCGCTGTCAGCCGCACAGCCGAATGCACCACGCAGCAATTGTTTTTTCTTCCCTACGCTCTATTTTAAATTAAACAATTATTTATTTTTAAACTCTGACACATGATGGCCAGGTCAATGAACTGTAGTGATCGAAAGAGGTCGGACACTACAGTACCTAGCCCAGCTAAGGTACCATATAATGCACATTATATGAGCGCAACAGCCTACAGTTCGTTTCCCTACAATACAATTGCAGTAATGCATTACTATAGCATCCCTTCCTCTAGGAGAGCCGTCGACTAAAATATAAATAAAATAAGTTTTTCGACATATGTCGGGATAGTATGCGACCCCTAAGTAACCAGGAGGAATTGGCAGCCGTCAGCTTTCGAAGAAGGCTACTGTTGACCTCCCTGCACACTTCTATATTAAAACCATCATTTCCTCTTACATGTTCACCGTAGTAGGAACGTGCCTGCTTGATTTGGTATGTTCCTAAAGAAATCAATATTAGTTCACTATCGGAGAGCTGTGGAAAATCGTTATGGTTATCATCATGTACGGTGATAGCTTCAAAATTAGCTCGACGCCTATTATAATTATTCCTAATAATAAAATCAGCTAATTCGTTTTCTACATTGATATACCTATCTATGTCTTGTATTATTTCCACAGCATCTACACGATCAACTATAGAAGGATGAAACTTATTTAAAAGGGCAGCAGCCACCTCAAAATCTTTCATACAATTTTTACTGGCTACGTTGAAATTATTTTGCCGTAATAATTTAAAATCGCGTTTAAATCTGCCGTTGACAATTTCAACCACCCAACGGCATATGGTGACTGCTCTTGATTTATTTGCAGTGACCAGTGGATATCCCACAATTCATACAGCGATCCATAGTTTCAATAATATCCAATCCACAAGCCGGCGGTAAAATCCAAAATAACAATTCCAAGTCAAACGTGTGAGCTATATTCGGTGTCCAAGGTGAACGTAAGGGTCGTACAAGGTAGGCAGGGTCAGAATCCGTAAAATACAAAGCAGTGGTCGTAAAAAATGACGAATAATCGGGAAAGCACTTAAAACGCATCGGAAAATACGAAACGAGTGAGCAAACAAAAACAGTCGGCAACTGTCTAGTGTCAATGTCAGTCACCTGTCATGTCAGTGACATAGACTAAAAATATTTAAGAGAGATTTGAATCGATATGAATCGATAATCATTAATATTGGTTTTTCAGTAATTAATTGATATTTGATTTAATAATATGACTGTAATTATATGCACTATATTGCATGTAAGTATATATAGTGCATTTAATTACTTTGAGTTAATTATTTACTGCAAATTTTTTATTTTCGTAACTGTATAATCGATTACTCAATCGATAATCTCACGAAAACTATTTTCTCATATTTCTCCGCTTCCAGATTGAGAATTGAGGTGATTTTTCATATTCTAAGATACAAAAATATGACTAATTTTTTAGATCGTATCTCAACTTATTACATTTGGGCCCACCGTTTTCCATCTCCTTTGCTAAAGATTCTTTTGGGAAATGAAACTATGCGATAAGTTTTTTGGGAAGTGAAATTTGACGAAACATATTTTGCCAAACGGCAGGATCCCACTTTATTGATGTTAACACTATATAACGTGGTTTTTGGACTGACTCATGAGTGAGTCAGACACGCGCACTATGGGCTCCGTACACTACTGAACTATTCACGTAAAACTGGAATAACTTACCAATATTTACTCCTAGTAAACTGCAGTGGCAATGGGCTGGCCACATCTGCCGAACGCCCGTTGTCCGCAAATGATTCCTAGAGTGGAGACCGCGAATCGGTAAACGGATTATGGAAGGTACGCCCAGGTACATAAACTAATGACCTGAAAAAGGTAGTTGAGTAGGACTGAATGCTGAAAGCCAATGCAGAAGGAGGATCAGGTGGTCTCCTGCAGTAGACTGCAATAAATTGGATATTACTAAAGGCACAGTTCCCGCTTGCACCAACAGATGATATAGGAAATTGAAGACACTCGAATGTAAAATTCGGCCGGGTAGGTACCACCGTGCACGATTGCGAAAAACCCTCCCTAGTAATCAAATTTCGGTTTGATTGTGTTCAGGGATCAGCAAGTGCATAGCCGGGTAGGGGGATTGTGGTCGCAGCACTAGTGGGACCGGTGGGTGTCACCCGGAGCTGCGACGACAATTCTCTTCTGATGAGGCCGTCAAGCTGAGTGCCACCATTGTTAACATGGTACGTGTATGTAATGGTGACCCTCTTTCCTGAGACTTTACCTTCAGCTTACCATCAGGCGAGGTGAAGTCAAATTGACGTGGCCTAAATATTAAAAAAAAAATGTCTCAAAAATCATAAGAAATATATCATACTTCCCCTTAAGGCTGAGCGCTTATTAGAGACACGACAATCTTAACATAGACTATTTTTTAAATATTGGCGGAAGTTTATGCGAATGTCACACATAGAAATAAAACTATTTTTAAGGGATTCTATCGCGATGTTATTTTATATTTTACATTGATCCCGACGTTTCAGTTGCTTTTCAGCAGCCATGGTCACGGGGAGACTAAAGATGGTTGTTGTCTTGTAGTTTGAAGTGTAAGTTATCTCAACGTGCCTGAACTATGTTGAATTGTTGGTGTTACTATTTACGCAGAATGAGCTCACAATGTCAGGAAATCTTGTTGTATTTTGATTTTCTTGGAATTAATTAAGTTAATGACTGGGTCCCAAGCTGGTGATACATTCCAACCATCTTCTCTATTAAAATTAGGATGTTTTTTTTTAATTTCAATAGTTTCGCGGAGCATCCTAGGTAGGAATTGATTTTCTTTGGCGAGTATCTGTGGTTTATCAAATCTAAAGTAATGTTTGGTCCCCTGTTGCACGTGTTCACATACAGCAGACTTTTTTGAGCGTAGGTGTTTTATATCAGCTATGTGTTCTTTGACCCGAGTGCCAATGCTTTACAGAAACATATGAAAGTGCACACACTTCGAACAAAACTATTTTATAAACAAAACTGTCAAATACCTACAAGATCTGCATGGCGACAAGTCTGTCTTGAGACTGTCTTGTCACTAATCTGCGGTAACCCTAAAAGATATTGCAAGTATTTCATAATTCTGATTATTAAGACTCTTCTAAACCCATTACCTAACAGTGATAACATACGTGGCTCAGAACAAAAGCACATACATGAATATAACTGTACTCTCCACACCAATGACAGAATAACCACTAGAGAACGTTTACATAGGTACAAGTAATAAGTGCGACACAATATCGTGTCGAACAAGACGGTGCGAGGTATGGTGAGCACGTGTGTCCGCACAAAAAACGCGCCTTAATAAAACGACGTGCCGCGGGGGTCGGCGCTAGGGATGTGCTATGTACGAAAGCAACTGCGGTTGGTGTGTTGGAAAATTATGTGGATGATTCTGGAATGAGTTATCAACGTCGTCGATGTGTTATCAAAAGATTCAAAATACTTTATAAAATGATCACCTTTAGTTGTCCTTTTATAAGAGTTTTAATCAACATAATTTTTATGGAGCATACATTGGTATAATATTCTAGTCAGCTACCTGAATGTGTCTCAAGCAACTGAAATTCTTATACATTTTACCGCGACTAGATAGTGAAGGCTTAAATTTTTTATTATTCTTTAAAAATTATAATAACATCTGCTATACTCGTAGGTTAATGGTGGAGTGCCTATTCCCCCTATATGTATACATTAGCCGAGTATTGTAGAAAAGATCAACGGTCTGATTGCTTCTTTATCTAAGAAAGCTGTTTTATTACAATAAGCATCTGACTATCTCCAGAATATTTTCATACAAAAAAGCTGATGCATGCAACGACCTCTGTGGCGTAGCGGTAGAGCATTCGACTGCTAAGTCAGAAGTCGCGGGTTCGATTCCCGCTCACTGCAAATATATATATTTGCAATGGTCTGGGTGTTTCTATGTATAATATGTATTTATTTACAAAAAAAAAGTAACTAAGTATGTTTATCCGCATTCTAGAACCCATATGACAAGCTCTGCTTAGTTTGGGTCTAGAAGGCGATGTGTAATATGTTCTAGATATTTATTTAACTGTCGGTGAATTATTTAGGACGTTTAGTACATACTTATTGTTGGTTATATTAGACCTTGGGTTTGTTCGGTCAGAATCGTCGATTTGAGCTCTCATACTGTTTACGGTATTAAATATAAATAACGATAATGCTATTCTTATCAATCATTTATAATCCCATATATTTCCTATTGATGAATTGATTGATGATTCGTATGGATATAAATATACTTTTGTACTACCGATATGATTTCAATAACAATTATTTTCTAAGGTTTACAATCATTTCATTAGAAAAATAATATGAAATAATAGAAAACATCTAGAACGGGACTTGAACCCGCGACCAGTCCCTTACAGGGGAAATGCTCTGACCAGCTGAGCTATCTAGACACGTCCCAGAAATTCGCCGATATATTTTATACGTCTTAAGGCGACGCTGGAGCCATCTACCGTAATTCTTGCGAACAACGAGCTCAGCTGGCCAGAGCATTCCCCCTGTAAGGGACTGGTCGCGGGTTCAAGTCCCGTTCTAGATGTTCTCTTTTTCCGATCTAAATCTTTAGAAAAAGCAAGCATACAAAATGCTTAAAAATTTAATTGTATGAAATAATAGTATAAGATAATAACATGAAATACATTTTAAATAAATACCAATAATTTTTTAATCGATCATTATAGAATCAACAGTTTCCCATCTCTAGCACCCTTGGACGGGTTTAATTACACGGCGCGGGCGACAGGTTGTCGGGTGACGTCATCGCTGCACACATACAACCACGCGTGTACCTACACACGTGTCATCTAAGTAAGTACGTGTTATTATTTCGAACATTATTTGTTGTAGCGTGTACGTGCAATATAATCTCTTGTTGACTTTGTGTGCGTGTACATAGATGTAACTACAGGATGATGTTTAGTTAGGTTTTCTTGTAGCACACGTGTACAACTTCTGGTCTAGAATAACGGGGATTCATGTCTGAATTTATGTTTATGCGCCCACATGCTGTGACCGGTTACAAATAATTGTGCAAAAGTGCAATAAATAGTCATTATGATGTAAATAATTTTCGATAAGACTATTAACATGAAAAGTAATAATACGTTTACTGTAAGATTTTCAAATATACTTATGAGTACCACGCTCTGCTATGTACATACCTTTTTTGTCGGAAATCCCCTCGGATAACCCCCCCCCCGCCACGGGGGAGCGGGGGAGGTTATGTCGGGCTTGTACCGACTAAATCCGCACGCCGTCTCGGGTCTTCAGACGCCGGTTTGTAAGGTTGCTCATAAGGCATTTCTCTCGCACCCCGACTGACCCTAGGCCATCTCCGGTTTCGAGATGGCCCCCTCGGGTTTGTGAACCACGGCATACCTAAAGTACTTACGCATTACTTTCAGAGACGACAGTCAATCATTAGTTTTCGTACAGGCTTTTAAGTTTCAGGTGCTTCTCGCCTCGCCTTTTTAGGACTTCATCAATTTGGTCAATGTTTGTTCTTCAAAGCTAACAAAGTAACTATAATATTGCCTTTTTTATCGTGCGGATATCCCCTCGGATACCCCCCGCCGGCCAGCGGGGGGTATCTTTTTAGGGATTTTCTTTAGAAAAGCCCTATTGCTATCGAGTTGTCATCGACGTCGTCGTTGCCAATTTTCTGTCACGGTTTTGGGTATGAAGGAGATGAGCTATCGAGTTGCTGTTTTCGGTAATAGATTCGTGCTGGGGTGAACCATTGCAAGATAAAGAAAAAATCGCAAAAAATCGCAAACAAAATTAAAATCGCAAAATCGAAAATCCCTTGTATTCGGCTGAGCTCGTCTCAGGAATTCAACTTGTTTGATTTTGAAAGTAAGAATTCACAAAGTTGTGTACTCGGTGTTCAATATAGGACTTTTCTATATGACGAAATATTCTCGTGCCACCAGTACTTCTATAATGGTGTTTCATAAAGCGACTCTTATATAATAACTAACTGTGCCTCGCGGCTTCGCCCGTGGCATATTTCGCCCCCGTGGCTGGTGCAGGGATAAGTAGGTATTTATCCCAAACATAAATTATTAATTCTACTATAATGCATGGAAATGTGTCCGATTCGTTGACATTTATGATTACTGCTCCGCTCTCCGGTAGTAGCGTGATGATATATAGCTTTCCTCGAAAAATGGGCTATCTGACACAAAAAGAATTTTACTATTTGGACCAGTAGTTCTTGAAGAAACAAAGAAACAAACTCTTTATATAAGAGTATAGATCTATGACATTGTAAATATGTAACATTGAAGCGCTTGTGAGTATTTTAAACACCGCATCCAAATCGTACATAACTTAGTATTTTTTAAGTTCACTCACAATTTTACGGCCACAAGTAATTCATTTCTTAGCCATAAACGGTTGGTTTTAAAATCTTAGCTGTAGGTAATTAAAGTATACTATTTGACGACAAAGTAAGCCTTGTTCTCAGCTGTTAATACCTCGTTAAATCGAAATGGTTTCAAGATACGGCCTGATAAGAAGGGTCGGCGACAATGTAAGATGAATGTTGTGCGTGTGTGAATGATGAACAGAAATTTTATAAAAAGCGGCCAATTGTGAGCCGGACTCGCCCATGAAGGGTTCTGTAGCAGCAAATAACATAATAATGTTTTTTTTTGAATTTTTATATTTGAGTTGATTGAATGAAAGGTAAATAGCGGTTTACGATTTATGACGTAAAAACAAACTACTTACTAGATCTGGTTCAAACCAATTTTCGGTGGAAATTTACATGGTAATGTATAACATCACACATTTTTTTTAGTTTTATCGTTCTCTTATTTTAGAAGTTACAGGGGGGGAGGGGGGCACATTTTACCACTTTGGAAGTGTCTCTCGCGCAAACTATTCAGTTTAGACACAAATGATATTAGAAACCTCAATATCGTTTTTGAAGACCTATCGATAGTTCTAACGTATGGGTTTGATGAAAAAAAATTTTTTGAGTTTCAGTTCTAAGTAGGGGAAAACCCCCAAAATTTATTGTATTTTTTCTATTTTTCTGTGAAAATCTTAATGCGGTTCACAGAATACATCTACTTACCAAGTTTCAACAGCATAGTTCTTATAATTTCGGAAAAAAGTGGCTGTGACATACGGACTGACAGACAGACAGACATGACAGTATAAGGGTTCCGTTTTGTGCCATTTGGCAACGGAACCCTAAAAAGTGTTATTTTAGGTCTCTCTACGTCTTAACAGGTATTACAAGAAATGATAAGAAACGATAAGACTCATATTTATCTGGTCTGCAACCTCTTGCAGCTAAAAAAAAAACTTACTTCTAAGTCAACACAATCAAACGTTATAGACGTTTAATGCAGCATCATTATTTAGACAATCACAAGGGATTCAAAACCTGTACGCTTCTTCCTGTTGAGCTAGAATCATGAATGATTCTCACAATGTAAAATAATTAATTAATTTAAAATAGATTGTGTATATTTAAAGAAAGCACGCGATCAACGAATGTTATTTAGATCAGCTTTGAGTGAAAGATAGAGTACAAGGCGCTTATGTCGTATGGTTTCACCCAATCAATGATTGAAAAATACCTTTATTGGAGCTCTCCGTAGTGGGGCTTCAGAATAGCTAGTGATTTAAATTTATTTCATCGCGTAAAGTTTATTTTAATTACGAAAACCTAAAATATAAATAGATAAGTAGATACAGTTGATTAGAGGGCACGCCGCAATAGCGGCGGTAAGGCCCTTCATGGAGGCTCGGGTAGTCTCCGGGAAGGGGTGCTTCGGGGACCACCTGCATCGGATCAGGAAGGAGCCAACACCTGAGTGTCATCACTGTGACGCGAGCGAGGACTCAGGGCTGCACACGCTGGCGGACTGCCCGGCGTGGGAGGCGCCGAGGCGTGACCTCGTGGCAGCCATCGGGGTGGGAGTCCTCTCGCTCGCCAGCATGATTGCGGCAATGGTGCGGAGCGCGAGCGCGTGGGCCGCCGCCACCTTCTTCTGCGAGCATGTAATGCTCGCGAAGGAGATGGCGGAGCGAGATTTAGAACTCTCCCGGCCCGCCGAGCCCGCAACTTGCTCGCCGCGCGTCGTAGGCGACTCAGGCGCCGGAGGTCGCTTAACGACCTCCGTCCTCCATGAGCGCAGGCCTGGGGGTGGCAGGTAAGGCCGCCTGTCACCCCAGCAGAAGCAGGCAGGGACGGTGGGGCGACTAGCGCCCCTCCCCCAAACCGGGGCAAGACGGGGACACCGTGGTTCCCAAACCCGAGGGGGCCATCTCGAAACCGGAGATGGCCCAGGGTCAGTCGGGATGCGAGGGATATGCTCTATGGGCAACCTTACACCCCGGCGTCTGTAGACCCGAGACTGCGTGCGGTTTTAGTCGGTTCAAGCCCGACATAATCACCCCCGCTGGCCGGCGGGGGGGTATCCGAAGGGATTTCCGCACCAAAAAAAAAAAGGTATAGTTGATTAGAATTAAATCGCCATTTATAAAGTTTACGTGATTGTCTCTCTAAATTTTGAAATTGTTTTGACAAGAATACTAGAACAATTTTTTGATTTTTAAGTCATTATAACCATTCTCATAACGATTTCACAGTTGCGAACAAAGTTTGCACTATAAAGCCAGAGGTTTGCTTATGGTTTTTGATTGATATGTTGGCTTTTTCGGGAGCGACTACCGGGTAGATTTAAAGTAAACGCCAATTTCTTCTAAAGTAAACAATGAATTCTGATAAGATTTTCACTGTCTTTCCTTTAATATTGCTTCATTTTTCTTCACCAACCTTTCTCGCAGGTGGCAACGAGACCCGGGATTGTAGGGTTATTTGAGATGTCACAGGAGATATCATAAATTTATTTCTTTTTCTGTTCTCATATTGATTCCTCCACTTAATCCGTTGGTAGGTAATCACAGCGAGGTCAGTCACCACTCCATCAGTTAGCAGATAACGCTCCACGTCACTGGGCTCTTTATCATGCCGCTGCTTACAACGGTTTAGAGGCACCGTGACCCCAGATAGCTCGAGGACATGATAAAACACCTTTATTGGTTCGGTTTTTATTTTTAAAATATTGTAAAATTTCTTTTAAGTTCAAAGAAGCAATTTTTGTTTGGAACATATGTACTTTACTTTATGTCGACGTACGACAATACGACCAACGAAATAAGTATACACCTTTACATGTAAAGATGTGTTTTTTTTTAAAGAATATTAGCAAACGAAATTACTAATATTTCCCCTAAACCCTTCAGCTACAGCTTAATCGCTTGTGTTAGTAGTTGGTTTACCTCGGTAGTGTAATGGCCAGGATTCGAACCCGGGACCTCTCATGTTAGTAAAGGTGTATACTTATTTCCTTGGCGTTGGGTACCTATCGTGGTAGTTTGAGTAGTGTTACAGTATAAAACACACTTCTCACACTAGTCATCACCTAAAACATAGAAAGTTTTATGGGGTGTGTGGGGCCTCATATCTTTGGAGTCCAAGTCAACTTTATCTGTACCATTATATATGCTGAATGACGGAAGCTCTGACACAGATTTTTCTGCCGTTGTTGGGACTTCAGGCTGCGCTCACTAATAAGCTAAAATCAGAACCTAGAACATAGTAGAGTCAGATGTTCCCCGCATGAAGAGAGTTACAGTGTGATGTCAGAGCGTGTCCAAAATAAATTTACAAGTAACCTGTACTTCAAGCTGTACGGAGTATAGCCGTTCGACCCGTTAATGTACCCTACCATCTTTGTACTGGATATGGTTGGGTACAACGAATTCAGAGTGCAACAGGAGTTTGAGGAGCGTGGAGTACCTTTTAACCCGTGAGTGCTATGTCACCTGAGTGTAGCGTATGTCACGTGCCAGATTGGTACGTGTGGTGGCAGCGGCGCCCACAACTGCAAGCCTTACCTGTAGCCAGGACCAATTAACTGGCTTAAGTACCTCTTACACGAACTATCCGTATTATATATGAGGTTCATCTGCATATCGACTCCTTCTCGTGAAATATGAGTGAATTCGCAAGGGTTCTCTTCATCATCATCATCATCATCAACCTATTCTAGTCCACTGCTGGACATAGATCTCCCCTAATGAGCGCCATAGCGCCCTGTCTTCAGCTTGCCGCATCCAGCATCTGCCCGCAGTCTTTCGCAGATCGTCATCCCACCTGGCCGGAGGGCGTCCTACACTCCGAACCGAAACGTCGGGATCAATGTAAATTATAAAATAACATCAAATAAATCGCGATAGAATCCATTAAAAATAGTTTTATTTCAATGTGTGACATTCGCGTAAACTTCCGACAGCATCATTCTATTCTTGTCTTTTTTTTTGTTTTAATCTATTTTATTTTTACCTTTTCATGTTATTTTTAATGTTATTCTTCAAAGTTTAGTTCAGCTGCTGCCGCTTATAACTACACGTGCCTGTATGAACGTCATGAACTCTGTAATTAACTTAAGAATCTATGTCATTCCAATACCGTGTTAATTGTTTATAAGCTGTTGAATTTTTAAATAAATAAATTAAAATATGTGTCTTTTCAGGATTTTGATCGGAAAAAGAGAACATCCAGGACGGGACTTGAACCTGCGACTGAGCCACCTAGACACTAGGTAGTTCAGTTGGTCAGAGCATTCCCCCTGTAAGGGACTGGTCGCGGGTTCAAGTCTCATCCTACGTTTTCTTTTTCCGACCTAAATCTACAGAAAAAATAAGCATGCTAATTGCTTATTTTTTTTTTTTTATATATTTAGGACACGTCAATTTGACTTCACCTCGCCTGATGGTAAGCTGAAGGTAAAGTCTCAGGAAAGAGGGTCACCATTACATACACGTACCATGATAACAATGGTGGCACTCAGCTTGACGGCCTCATCAGAAGAGGATTGTCGTCGCAGCACCGCGTGACACCCACCGGTCCCACTAGTGCTGCGACCACAATCCCCCTGCCCGGCTATGCACTTGCTGACCCCTGAACGCAATCAAACCGAAATTGGATTACTATGGAGGGTTTTTCGCAAGCGTGCACGATGGTACCCACCCGGCCGAATTTTGTGAAAAATTTGTGTCATCAAATTTCTACCACCAGTGAATTAATGTGTCTTCTCAGTCTGAAGGACGTTGTTAAATATAACGGCAACAGTGAGGTCGGCTTCCATCTTCCTGCAGCTAACAATATCAAATAAGCTTGGAACGTGAATGAATGGTTACTTCAGCGTGTCTTTAGATAACCTATTTCATTGCTCCAGTTCCTTGGATAACACTCTATTTTCTTTATAGGTTAACCTACTTGCTATACGTACGTACCAACATTATTGTTTTAAATAACTTGCGCAGTACAAGCTTAAGGCATATGCTTTATGGGCAACCTAACACCCCCGGCGTCTGAAGAACCGAGACGGCGTGCGGTTTTAGTCGGTTCAAACCTGACATAACCGCCCCCACTGGACGCCGGGGGGGGGGGGGGGAATCCGAGGTGATTTCCGCACGAGAAAGAAAAAAAAGGTATCATACTAAATTCTTTTTTTTACATGACTGCCTAAACATGGAATGTAACCAGTTAAAAACCGGAGAAGTTTTAGTGAGGTCAGACGCCAGTCGCTCACGGAAATTCCAACATACTAATTAAAATACTTAAGTGGACCTCGGGCTCCAAAATGCAACTGGCCAATCGCTATGAGGATTATGAATGGAATCGGAGTCTGTACTATGTCTAGGGTCTCCTTGATTAAAACCCGAAACTACATCTTTTGAGGCCGTCTAGTAAGGGGCTACCATTTTAGGATCGTCAGCATCTGGGATGGTGGCCCATATCTTCTGGACTTCACCCTAGCTTCTCACCATCTGGCGGGGTGCAGCAATAAAAAAAAAAGTCATTGTCACTTCAGGCGAACAGTGGATTCAGACCCATTCTAATATCTTTCTAAGCGAGGGCTTACCCGGGGTGCCCGGCAACGGACACTTGGGGAGGACACCGTGCGGTTTTAGTCGAGACACGTCTCTCTCTTAACCGAAGGGATTTCCGCACGTTAAAAAAAAAAAAGGCTATTTATTTTTATACTTCATAACATAATATCTACCATTGCCAGCGATCAATAAAAGACCGTATTAGGATATGAGTAGGTATGTATTCCAATAGCATGTTTGTGTTCGACCTGAATACGCAATAGGAACAGAACACGCGTAGTTTCATAAGTAGCTATTAAACATTAAATCTGAGTAATGCGCAATTAACGATAGCGCACATCTAACGTGTACGTACATGGATCACACTAGCTGATGCTCGCGGCTCCACCTGCGTAGACATCGGTTATCGTGCCTTTTGGCCATATCTCCGGTTCTACTCAACAAACATACGGTAGATTTTTAGTGTGACTAAGAGCTTTCTAATAAAAAATACCGGATCAAATACTTTTTGTGTCCATCGAGAACGAATAGACAAGAATTTTTTTTTGGTGCAATATCGTTAATTTGACGTAACCCAAGTATTTTTTCTGATATCTCCAGTGTACACACAACTCATTTTTAGGGTTCCATTGCCAAATGGCAAAAAACGGAACCCTTATAGATTCGTCATGTCTCTCTGTCTGTCCGTCCGTATGTCACAGCCACTTTTCTGCGAAACTATAAGAACTATGCTGTTGAAACTTGGTAAGTAGGTGTATTCTGTGGAGTACACGTTGGTGGAGAGCCCAGCGTGAGCAAGTCAACGCCGTGATCTCGTTGCGGTCCTGGGCGTGGACGTTCCCTCGCTGGAGACCATGGTGAGAGCCGTGGTCACCGACGACGGGAGCAAGTGGCACGCCGCCGCCTCTTTTTGCGAGCAGCTAATGCGCGCGAAAGAGATGGCGGAAAGGGAGCGGGAGAGAACCCTGCCCCCCGAGTTTACTCCCGGGACTACAGACCTCCATGAGCGGGGCCTGGGGTTGGCAGTTGGCCGATTTACCTTATCCTTACAGAAGTAGGCTGAGACGGAGACGGGTCGTGTGTGTCCTACACACGCCTGCCAACACACGCGGTGGCGGCCAAAGTCCAGCGCCAACCCTGGGGTTATCCTTTCGAGGCTTACCCGGGGTGCCCGGCAATGGACACTTTGGGAGGACACCGTGTGGTTTTAGTCGGTCCGATTCTGACACGCCCACTCCATCGTTGGCACCGATGGGGTGAAGTTCGTGGGGTTTTCCACACGTAAAAAAAAATGTAAGCTATCTATGTTATCTTTGACACGATTATCTACATAAAAATGCTTTGCTTCCGACAATACCATAGTTTAGGGTTCAGACGAATTAGGTAATTACACAATGTGTCCGACGTTCAAAAAGATATTTTCAGGACAGGGAGTTTGCACGCGGAAAGGATAGGAGTTCTTCAAAAAGGGCATTAGAAGATTTTTACACGGTCGTCAGCGCGAGTGTGACGCCCCTGGTGTTGCACACGTCCATAGACAACGGTAACCATTCCCTACCAGGTGGTGTCTGCCACCTAAGTGGACATCGAAACTACCTTCTCTCCCCTGTTCATTTATAAAGCTAAGGCTAATAAAAGCGTCAAATTTCAACAATTATACCGCTGTGTCGAAGGAGTTATCTGTAAAAAAACGATAATTAGAATTTCTCGACGAACAAACGGACATCGTAAAACATTTCAATTTGAACACATCTAGTGTCCACGAGTACCATTACCTAGAGATAAGGTGAAGTTCCAAGGAAGTGGGGTCTGGGGGTCAGCTGTTATCAGATGGAGCGACGACTCCACCTAGTAGGTAGTGATGCAAGTGGACGGATTATAATTGACGTTTGTTACGTTAAATATCTTTCAATTTACTTATTTTATGTGTTCGTTATTAGAATTATTTTACTGTAGATACACTCCGACTTCTGGGGATAGGCGCTTTTGTCATACAAATAAAAATAAAAGGTAGTTAAATAATGTTGTGCCTCTGCCTCTAATCTGTGGTGCCTCTTTTATTTTTATAAAAAAAAAACAAATTTTGTCTTTTGTTTCCCCATTTTACTCATTTTACAAGCTAGTTAATTTTACGGGAATTCGGTTTCAGATTTTAAATATGAATTTTTTTGTAACTACACGCCTGTATCCCCGAAGGGGTAGGCAGAGGTGTATTACACTCCCAAGATTCGCCAGTAATGTTAAGGTCCCAATGTAATAGGGGGCGAGCCTATTGTCATCTACTGCGCACATTATTAAGCGAGCGATAATTAACGTTTATTAATGCACACATAACTACGAAAAGTCAGAGGTGTGTGCCCGGGCGACTGGGGATCGAACTCGAGATCACGTCACAGCAGTCCGTTACGTAGGTACGCCACTGGTCTAAGGCCGCTTTTAATATGTATTTGCAAATCTGGCTTTAACAATTACACATTATTTACTCAAGCCTTACATTCCCTAGGGGTAGACAGATATGTATTAATACCCACATTTACAACTAACGGACTGAGTACGTCAGTAATTTTAACTCTTAACGACCTAATTGCCGTCAACTGTTTCATGGGGTTACTGTCGCATAGAGAACCACCTTATTCCTTAGTCGGCTTGTAAGTACGGCAAATACAGGAAGAGATATGGTGGTCTTTGTAATATATTTCCCCAGCTATATACTTGCAAGCGGTACCTACACAAAATTCTCACACATTTATTATATTAAAACGTATTATTTTACACCAACCGACCTCAAAGCGGCTCCTAAGACCCCAAAATGTTATCAAATAACTCATTTTTTATCACAATTTGGGTCAAAAAGGACCGACAGAACAGCCGCCCACATGTGGCCCCACCTTGCTCAGGTAACAACCTATCTTTACCTATCGCAACCATCTTAAAGCAACGCAGTAAAGTTGGGAATTGTATAACATTTTATAAGATAATTGATTGTTTTTATTGAAACTAGTACTTTATTGGTAGAGGATAAAGTTGAATTTGTATTGTACGGCAATGTAGGTAAACACAAAAAGCTTGTAAAAAGCAACCTTTGTCTTGAACACATGTGTTGTTTCTAAGAAGGGAATAATTAGCGATTGTGAAGGTATGATGTGGGTGTTCCCGGAATCTTGGATATTATCTACACGTTTACCTTATAGGAGCCGTTGTTAGCTAATATTTTAAGTGAAACTTCTTGGAACGTTCTAATTACATGAAGTGTTGAAATAATTACTCACTTGTACTTTTTACACTTTTAACACTATAATAAAAAAAGTAGCCGCGGTAGCCTAGTGGTATGGGTAATGGACTGCTGAGACGAGGTCTCGGGTTCGATCCCAGGTTTTACCATGGCACACACCAATGACTTTTCGATGCTTTTCGAAGTTATATGTGTATTAATCGCAGGCTTATAAGTGCCCGGTTAATGACAATAGGCTCGCCACCTATTACATTGGGACCTAAACATAAACTGGCGAAATGTGGGTGCTAGCACCTCTGCCTACCCCTACAGGGATATAGGCGTAAGTTTATGTTATGTTATAAAAACCTTTGAGAATGCCATGAGGCTAAACCGCGGTCAATTATAAGTCTATAAAAAAAAATATAGTGTAAAATAATAAAATAATGAATTATTGATGATTTTTTAAATGATAACTTATGACATAGATGTAATAAATTTATATGATCGAATTAATATGAATGTTATTGACAATATGTATTCGAATTTGACATTAAATTTTATGAATAATCTTTTATATTATGATAATTTCTAATATTTGACAGGATATAATGAAGAAATATGTAATCTAAAAACAATTTGAATTGACAGTAATATGCATGATCTTATGACAGTTAACTTATATTTCACATTAATAAATTTGTACGCCACGAATGGCAGAATATGCTGAACCTTTACATGTACACCATATTATTATAAGAACAATGGAAAACAACCATATTCACAAATAAATATTATTCTTATTCTTATTTCAAAATGTGTAGCAAGTTCCATCCATCAACAGTATAGTCTACATGGAGTAGTTTGGTAAAGGAGTTTACAAAATCTCTCTTTGACCATCGGCTCTGAACTCATTCTGCGTAACTAGTACCTTTTTTTTTCGTGCGGAATTCCCTTCGTATACCCCCTCCCCCCCCGTCGGCCAGCGGGGGCGGTTATGTCGGGCTTTAACCGACTAAAACCGCACGCCGTCTCGGGTCTACAGACGCCGGGGTGCAAGGTTGCCCATAGAGCATATCCCTTGCACCCCGACTGACCCTGGGCCATCTCCGGTTTCGAGATGGCCCCCTCGGACGTAAATAGTACCTTTTTTTTTTTTCGTGTGGAAATTCCCTCGGATACCCCCCCGCCAGCCAGCGGGGGCGGTTATGTCGGGCTTGAACCGACTAAAACCGCACGCCGTCTCGGGTCTGCAGACTGGGTGTAAGGTTGTCCATAGAGCATATCCCTCGCACCCCGACTGACCCTGGGCCATCTCCACCACCAAAATTTTTTCAAAGCTATTGATTTGGAATATGTTGAGTTAATTTCAAGACATGAGATAATGGAAGGTTGAATACGGACAATAGACGGACTATTTTAGACTTCTCCTGACCATGGCTAATCACCGAAACGACGAGTATAGTTAAGATACAAAATGCTTATTATCGGATAGTCTGTGGCGCAGCCTTTTCTCTCGGGGTTGGGGGGTCGCTTCCATAATGGAGAAGCACAGGGTCCGCTTGCAAGGAGTAAGCGGACCCTGGGCTCTAAGGTGAAAACCTCGGCTCTGAGGTGAAAACCTCATAGGCAATTTTGAACAACGCTAAGAAGATGATGATGATGAGTCGGCGAAAAGTGGAGATGATACATGTCTGCCTTTCCTATCTGTGAAGAATGTCGTGATGATGATGGAATAAGATGCTTACCGTTAATGCGAATGGAATAAATACCGCACTTTATCATCTAAAACATTGTTGTACACTGACCTGTTGTGTTCAGTTGAGGGGTGACAAAGTACGGAGTGCTTATCTGCGCCGGCGCAGAGTGAATCATGCCAACTAAGGAAATGGGTTACCGGTGTTATCAATTACACCTAATTTCTATTATTAATTCTTTTGATGCCGATAATGTGATGAATTTCATTAAAATAAAAATAAAATAAAAATATTCATGTTGCAAATGATATATTTGGTAAATTTATATATATATAATATATATTTATTGTTAAATTATTTCGCTCCTAATATTGTAAACGTGACATACTTGTTGGTGTTCACAATTTGTAGTTCTGCTTGGGGAGGAAGGCGCCGGTGTCTGTCACACAGTTTACACTAGCACAGACACCGTCGTTAACTATATCTTTCAGATGTATCCATTTCATAATGTTCACTCTTGCACGTTTGATAATAAGATATAATTTTTTTTTTTTTTTTTTTATATTTAGGACACGTCAATTTGACTTCACCTCGCCTGATGGTAAGCTGAAGGTAAAGTCTCAGGAAAGAGGGTCACCATTACATACACGTACCATGTTAACAATGGTGGCACTCAGCCTTGACGGCCTCATCAGAAGAGAATTTTCGTCGCAGCACCGCGTGACACCCACCGGTCCCAATAGTGCTGCGACCACAATCCCCCTGCCCGGCTATGCACTTGCTGACCCCTGAACGCAATCAAACCGAATTTTTATTACTATGGAGGGTTTTTCGTAATCGTGCACGGTGGTACCTACCCGGCCAAATTTTGTGACAAATTTGTGTCATAAAATTTCTACCACCAAGTAAATATTATGTAAGTAAAGTAAAGTAAATATTATGTTTTTTGCTTGAAATAAATTGAAAATTGAATAAGCACGAAATGTTGTTGCTATATTTTAACTTCACTATGTATCAGACCTATTACCAGATCTCGCGATTGTGGACAAAAGAAAAATATCATAGGTAGCGCTCCCATAAAAGCCAAGCTAAGCCAATACATGAGGAAAAGAGGAGTATGGGAGTGGAATCTAGGTAATCAAGTGCAAGCTTTGTACGCCACCAGAGTTGACGCTAGGGGGTGATGATGAAGGAGGCATGATTATACACGTTGTTAAGAGTCTTTGTAATTATTTAGAAGATTTAGATTTTATTGCCAGGTTCTTTGCGAGGCTGCACCTATTGCCTTGTGAATCTGGCTATAAATGTTAATGTTTATGATGTTCATAAGTGTTACTTTCTGACCTAAATGATAAAGACATTTTTGATTATTTCTATATTATTTTTAATTGTAATTAAATATTACATATTCTCTGTGAACTCTCTCAAACATATTAATTTTAAGAAATAAAAAGGTTTTGACTATTTTAAAAGTTATAAAGATAGTGCTGTCAGAAAATTGACTGTGATACAGTGTAATGAACTGAAAATATCATCTTGATAGAGTTTGATAAAGTTGACTCTGCCACTTTCACAAGCGTGCAAATAAATAAATTGTTTTTATTAAATGTAATTCACTTTTTTATTTTTGTACCAAAGTCAAGAAATGTACTGTACTAAAGTACGACCAACTTAAAGCGGTTATTATTATTACTTAATTGCCCAAAAGCTCTCGTAAGACATAGATCTCGCTCGTACCTAGTAATTTTACAGAATTTGATGGTATTATTATATTTTTGTAATTGAATATTTGTTATAAAGTACTTACCACGGGTTTTTTTTTCAACGCCAGCTATAGTAGGTCTTAATGTTGTATACAAAGAAAATATAGTGTTTTAACTTCATTATAAGAAAAAAAGAGGTATTCCATGAAGCACACCTAAAGTATTCCACTTAGCACACCCATAGGTGGTCTTCAAATAAAAAAAAACAGTTTAAACTATAGCATTGTACAAAAACATTAATAAACGATTTAAATACAATATGTTTCGTAACGTAGTCTGTTGTAGAAGTAGTTAAAACCGCGAAACTGAAATAGAACAATGCGTCGTTAAAGTAATACAAATAATATGAACGAATAATTACCATGACTAAATAAATACATACCTACTACATCCTTTTAAAGCTCAAAGTTCATATCCTAAAAGTAAAACGTACACTGACTGCACAGCGTTCGTGTTTAAAATACTCCTAGCGCCATCTAGTGTCCAGTAGAACTACTAACGGTAGATTTGGCACTATTTGTAATGTACAAATATTTTTATTTTGTTTTATTTACATTTTGAGTTGGACCGCAAATTTTTTTTTGTGAAACATCTGTTGTGTTTTTGTGCTGTAAAATTATGAATTAAAGCTCATTATTTTTATACGTTTGTTTTAACAGATAGTAAGTAGCTGTTTTGTATTTGCGTCATTTATTCATAACACTACCTATCTGATTGTGAAGACTTTCAAATCCAACGCCACATTCACTAAGCGTAAAATTTCACCTGCAGGTTTTGGACTGGTGCCAACTGGATATTTTCTTGTTACATTTTCTCTACCTTTGGAACGAAACTCAGTTGCAGTTATTCTTTATAGAAAGAATCTATAAATTTGCTTGACGAAAGATGTCATTCTAGTATATTATTTAAGTATTTAAATTCCATTTGTTAGACATTGAAACTTCAATAATCATAGGTACGTGTACATATAGTTTTAAGACGGCGGCGCAGCGGCGGTATGGAGGTAATGGCCTAGTAGACTTTCTTCAATTTCTTCAACGGTACTAGACAACACACACACACACCCTCCCTCCCTCTCACACACACACCCTTTCCCTCCCTCACACACACTCTCACGCACACACACGCATACACACACATATACAGAACACACACAAGCTACTGCGCACTAAGCTGTACTATTCTTGCATTTGTTTTTGTTTAAATTCTTGTATTTGTTTTAATCCTTTTATTCTACTTTGGTCATACAAAAGTGTTAATTATGTATTATGTTTGTTATGAAAGAGTAAGGTCAACTGGCACAGGTATTGTTATACCTAAAAGATGGCCTCAACATAATCTTAAAAAAATACTATATGTTACCGAAATAAAAGAATTTTTGATTTTGATTTTGATTTAATGGTGAGGCCACTTAGTGTGTTATAAGTGGGGTAACTCTTTCCCGGGTTAAAGCCGGGTTGGAAACTCCGGCCCCGGTTTGATTCTTATATAACCACTCCATCGTTGACCCCGGTGAAATGGTACAAAGGCCATCAGAAGATGCTGAACACTAACAAATTTAAAAACGATCTCCACATTGAAATAAATCAATGAATTAATGTGAGTATAAATATTTTTGTAATCTTCTGTGGATATATTTAACATTTCTCATTTTTAATGTATTTTTTATGTGAAGTTTTAGACGCTAATGTGCTCGGTAACTTGGGAAGTTTTAAGCTAATACCGATGTCGACTCCCACGACGAGACTTGAACCTGTACCCAGTCCTTTTCTAGCAGTAATACTGTGACCAACTGCCAACCTTGGTAACTGAAATTCTCGTCTACATACATCTTAATGCGACGTATATTTATTTCATTCATCGCACAGTGTTTGTTTTCCCCTTAGAGATTCTATTTCCTACTGATATCCTACAAATTCTACTAATATTATAAATGTGAACGTTTGTGAAGATGTTTGTAAGTGAGGTTGTTTGTTACTCAATAACGCTCTAACGGTTGTACGGATTCGGCTGAAATTTGGTACAGGGATAGATTACAATCTGGAAAAATAGATAGACATTTTTATCCCTGGAATAAGTTCCTATTCGAAGCGGGAAGGGTGCGAAGCTAGTTTGTTATAATATATTCTTTGGAAATTCTATTAATACTCGTTTTAGGTAGATTTCGATGAAATCGATCTACCTATTGGTTTCTTGACTACTGTCGAATTTAAAAAAAAATTCTTCATAGGAGGTCTAGTTATGACCCCCTGAGTCCAAAATGACCACTGGTCAAAAAGTTTATATTTATATATATATATATGTGTATGTATGGTTCCACTTCCCAAAATTTGCGGCACTCTCACGGTCGCATTTTTGCCCCGATCGCTTTCAAACTGCGGTTAAAAATTGCTTGGGTGTAAACTTAGTTTAAGTTCGTGAACGGGTGGTATCCGGCCTAAGGGGACGGTAGGGCCTCACTTTTTGTGAAATCAGTTTTTCCTCAAAATTTCACCTTCCATGAAAGATATTCGAACCGTTCTAATTTTATCCCATAGTATACATGAATACCAACAACTTTTAATTATAAACCTGTAAGATTAAAACTTTAACTAAAAGTGGAGGGGGCAAAAACCAAAAATTTTCGGGAAAAAAATCATAACTTTTAACCGGTGAACATGCTTGCCGTCGGAAACATTTTTAATCGATAGGCCATTTTTAAGTCTAAAATAAATGTCTGAAAAGTTTTTCGCTAAGAGTTACCGTTTTCGAGAAAAAAAAATTAAACATGTTAAAAAATATTATTAATTGCTTCACGAAATCTACCTGTGCGTTCCCCCTGCGGGAACGGATTTTTTATATTCTAAATTTCTGTTAATTGAGTGGTATATAAAAAAAACATATGTTGATTCACTCCAGTTAATCGCACCACCCATCCTGGAGAACATTACACAAACGAGTATATACCACGGACTAACACGTGCGATGGTAAGGTGTCCTCGGTTAATATTAGAGATCATCTCAGCTATTTGCGCCGTATTTGACATCCGTCTGACTCATCGCTTAGATACACCAAATTTAGTTTCTAATGCTGGTAATTATGGTTGTTGTTAATTGAAGGACTGTTTTGGCGTTCATTGTGGAGATGGAACGTGAAACATATGGAAATGGAAGAGAAGTAGGACATGACGGTATTCCCGTCCAACTGAGCAGTCCGACTGGGGAAGTACCTCCGCCCTACAGAATACCGCGGCCATAATAACCTCGTGTTGTGTTCTCGTCGGTGAATAGGGTAGCCAGAGCTCACTGAGAGTCTTCCTTCTGACAGCACAAAAACTAAAAAAGAAGGGAGAGGCGGGAGTAGCCTTTGGTCTTCCCGAAAGACTAAAGGCTATTCCTGCTTTGCAATTTCTTTTTTTTAGTGTCGGCAGCGCGAGTGTGACGCCCCTGGTGTTGCACACGTCCATAGGCCACGGTGACCGCTTCCCATCAGGTGGGCCGTGAGCTTGTCTGCCACCTGAGTGGTATAAAAAAAAAATCAAACATCTTTACGAAGTTATATAGCTCGATCTATAACAATAATAATAATATATCATCTGTATATTGTACACCAAGGACATTAAAAACACGAATTTATGGTATACAATTGGTGGCCTGATCGATCCAAGGTAATTTCTTACAGGCAACCATAAGATGGAGAGTACTATAGAGGAAAAATAAAAGTTTTGGGGTAGTCTGGTGTACTTTGAAATAGCAAACAAATACACATATAAACATTATAAATACCTACATATAGGTAATATATAGTAAAACTTACACTAGGAATTCAGTGCAGGGTGCGACTGAAATAAATTGAGCTGAGCGAGCAGTACTCTTACTTGAAAAATAAGGCATCTTACTACGGTTGCGCGCGCTCGTGAAACGATTGTGTTTTTCGATGATTATTCCTTTATGGTACATTGTATTTGAACAGTTGACCCCTCTAAACACTCAGCGGTGTCTACACTATCACCATGGCAAATTTGGTCAAGATCGGTATTGTGGTTCCGGAGGAGTACAGTCTCGACCAAATGGCTTAGCCACGTATAATTTCCATTACTCACATTACATGCTAATTAATACACACGTAAATAGGCACCTTTCTTTTTTTTTTTCGTGCGGAAATCCCTTCGGAAACCCCCGACAGCCAGCGGGGGCGGTTATGTCGGGCTTGAACCGACTAAAACCGCACGCCGTCTCGGGTCTTCAGACGCCGGGGTGTTAGGTTGCCCATAGAGCATATCCCTCGCACCCCGACTGACCCTGGGCCATCTCCGGTTTCGAGATGGCCCCCTCGGGTTTGGGAACCACGGTGTCCCCGTCTTGTCCCGGTTTTGGGAGGGGCGCTAGTCGCCCCACCGTCCCGGCCTGCTTCTGCTGAAGTGACAGGCGGCCTCACCTACCACCCCCAGGCCTGCGCTCATGGAGGACGGAGGTCGTTAAGCGACCTCCGGCGCCTGAGTCGCCTGCGACGCGCGGCGAGCATGTTGCGGGCTCGGCGGGCCGGGAGAGTTCTAAATATCTCCCGGACGTGCTCCTCCATCTCTTTCGCGAGCATTACATGATCGCAGAAGGAGGTGGCGGCGTCCCACGCGCTCTCGCTCCGCACCATTGCCGCAATCATGCTGCCGAGCGAGAGGACTCCCACCCCGATGGACAATATGTGGGTGGCACCTCAGTTTTGCACGTGTTGTTCTGGATGCGATGCAAGAGAGCGGGATAAGTTGAAAGAAATCGTCGCAACACTCGTCATGGTAGAAGCGATAAATTACTGCCAATGAGGTAATCTCCCTATGCATCGGCTCAAAGGCATTGGTGGCCTCAGATCTATTTATGCTGATTATAGCTCGCCACTGCAATATTTCCAGACTATCCACAATGTAAAGTGCAGAGCCATCCTAGATATAAGTACAATATTTACTATATAACCGCTATGACAGGGACAACTCTCATACCAATTATTGCCATAAAAACTTAATAAGCACGCAATTAAAGCACACTAAATACACTCAGAGCCCTAACAATAATTCTATATCATAAATGTCCTCATTTAATTTAATCTAACAGATAATAAAACCCTAAAACAGCCATCTAACATACGAAGATTATCACGTAGGTAGAAGTAACTCAAGACGTGGTGTCGGTATCAGGATGCGTACATCCGTCCGCCCGACAGCGCCGGACGCGCATGAAAGAGCCTCTATAGTGTCAGTAATTCGCTTTTTGAGGTGAGCGACAGAATATATACAGGATGGTTTAGTAATTAAAATAAGAGCCGATTTCATAATCTTTTACAAACAGACATAAATGTTGCGCTATCATGGCACTTTGGGTACACATACGTAATTGTGCCGTCCTCAAGCTGAAAAGCGGCTAAATGACAAGAGCAAATTTCGAACTAGAGCTTACTACTTACTTAATTATCGCTCGCTTAGCAATGTGCCCGGTAGATGGCAATAGGCTCGCCCCTTATTACTTTGGGATCTAAACATAACTGGCGAATCGTGGGAGTGTAATACACCTCTGCCTACCCCTCCGATTGTAAAATAAAAATAAATAAAACACACCTGGTGGTGGAAATTTGATGACACAAATTTGTCACAAAATTCGGCCGGGTAGGTACCACCGTGCACGATTGCGAAAAGCCCTTCATAGTAATCCAATTTCGGTTTGATTGCGTTCAGGGGTCAGCAAGTGCATAGCCGGGCAGGGGGATTGTGGTCGCAGCACTAGTGGAACCGGTGGGTGTCACGCGGTGCTGCGACGACAATCCTCTTCTGATGAGGCCGTCAAGCTGAGTGCCACCATTGTTAACATGGTACGTGTATGTAATGGTGTCCCTCTTTCCAGAGACTTTACCTTCAGCTTACCATCAGGCGAGGTGAAGTCAAATTGACGTGTCCTAAATATATAAAAAAAAAACCTTTCTAAACTTTGTGAAACAAATCGTAAAATGTGTATCTGTAGTAAGTCTACATAGCCATTGTTGAGAGAGTTTTACAATGAACCCTTAAGTACCTTCAACATTGAAAAACCATGATAGAACGACACTGGCCAACAAAAACACCTAGTCGATTTGATTCTTAAATATCAAGGTTATTCGATTTACCGTTAGTTGAATTGAGGTGAAGTTCGAGAGGGTTTCTGCAAGATAAAAAAGGTAATAGATATATCTTTTCTTTATTATTTTGTTCCTCTATAGTATTTAATTGAATTGTGTAAATACTAATAATGTAAAATATACTGCTTGCGGGCTGTTTGGCCGTGGTCCATATTAAGTTTCCATTTGGACGTTTCGTCGATCACAGCGGTCGACGTTTTCAGTGGTCCTGACACCGACGAGTGCGGGGAACTCTCCTCGGCGGCGACTTCTCTGCGACTGATGTAGAGGTCCGAGTCACTGGCACTCGACGGCGTCCGAACCTGTACCACTGAAGATGTGTGATGCGTGTGACGTTTGGAACACAAGTTTATTATGGACCACGGTCAAAAAGCCCGGAAGCAGTATATTCTACATGCAACGCCGGCCCTAAAAGCCTTAAGATTTATAAATACCAATAATACTAATGTTATCATCGGAGCCTCTTTGTACCATACAGCTGTTTACATTCTTCTTAAAATATTACTAAAAAAAGAAGCTACCCATCAAACTTAACGAACGGTCTCAACACAATTTTTCATCTAGTTTATTTTAATGGCGTAAAGATGAAGCATATATGATTAAAAGACGCGTGTGATATAACTAATGGTTATTGATGCGAGAGCTAATGCCCTTACATTTGTATAACTCTATGTAGAGCGTGTGTTCTTAAAACTATGACATTTTACTCTGTAGATGAATTAATACAAATTTAGTTTTCGATATCATGATTTTTCAGTTTTGAGAGCAATTTACTTCGTCCCACAGGGTAGAGAAGGAAGTTCAAAATAAAATTATCAATTGAAAAATGAGTGTTAATTTCTTCGTCTAAATCAAAAGTAAACAGGAGTTAACATAACGTCATTTAGTAAAAAGGTCTAAACTAAATAGGATTCATTGATTCTGTTGATCGATAGAACATTATAGGTTTTACATTATATTAGGTTTGATAATAAAGTCTCTTTAAAGGACTTTTATCTGAATAGTTTTTTCAATCTAATATATTTATTGATTAAATGATCAATAAAAAAATATTCTACGACATTCAACACAGCTTTAGATTTCTGATAGCTTTAGAAATTAAAAAAGAAATATTTTAAAGAACACACTTAAATACTTGTTCAAGAAAGAAAAAAGTGACAAAGAAGGGAAGACAGGAATAATAATGTTCGTAAGTAAGTAATTATCAAAAATATTAAAGACCTCCTTCCTTCGAGAAAACAAGACTTAGTGGGTTTTTTTTTTTTTTTTTTTTTTTTTACGTGCGGAAATCCCTTCGGATACCCCCCCGCTGGCCAGCGGGGGTGGTTATGTCGTGTCTCGACTAAAACCGCACGGTGTCCTCCCCAAGTGTCCGTTGCCGGGCACCCCGGGTAAGCCCTCGAAAGGATAACCCCAGGGTTGCCGGCGGACTTTGGCCGCCTTCGCGGCCTCGCCTGGTGGGGTCGGGTTTTAAGACTTAGTGGGTACGAAAAATATACTTTACGAAATATAGTTATAATGAACCTCTGATTTTGAGTTTTATTATATTGAAAGTTGCATCCTGTATAAAATCATTTTGATAATGACCCGCTTCGTAACCTGTAACAGCATTGGGAACACATGGCTTGCTGCTACAAAATAATTAAGCTCTTGCAAATGTAGTGTGTCGTTTATAAGATACCAGCTGATGATACGTTGCAATATCGCTTTGATTTTTATAAAAAATAATATTAAACAGTAGTCTTATTTGTCTCTCGTGTTATTCGTAAATTTTGTTATGCTAGTGCCGTTTTTTTTTGTTACAATAACCTAAATAAACAAGTTACATATAACAAAAAAATTTCATGGGACCACCTGGAAAGGGTACCCTTTGAAACAAAAACTAGAATTTACTAAATCTGTTCAGACGTATTCGAGTAATCGGTGAACATATATACAAAATAAATTTATTAATAAAAAAAACAAATAACCCAACTGCCCTAAATAGACCGAAACAAGTTTGATAGCAAGCGGGAGCCAGATGCAAATCGTAAACCGAAAGACAATTAATAGGTCCCGCCTGCTATCAAACTTGTTTCGGTCTTTTTATAGCAGTCGGGTTACTTGATTTTTTAATTAATAAATTTATTTTGTAGATATGTTCACCGATTACTCGAATACGTCTGAATAGATTTGGTAAATTCTTTTTTTTGTTTCATTTTTATTGCATAAGTCATCAAATTGTCACCAGTGGTAGAAATTTGATGACACAAATTTGTCACAAAATTCGGCCGGGTAGGTACCACCGTGCACAATTGCGAAAAACCCTCCATAGTAATCCAATTTCGGTTTGATTGCGTTCAGCAAGTGCATAGCCGGGCAGGGGGATTGTCGTCGCAGCACTAGTGGGACCGGTGGGTGTCACGCGGTGCTGCGACGACAATCCTCTTCTGATGAGGCCGCCAAGCTGAGTGCCACCATTGTTAACATGATAAGTGTATGTAACGGTGACCCTCTTTCGTGAGACTTTACCTTCAGCTTACCATCAGGTGAGGTGAAGTCAAATTGACGTGACCTAAATATAAAAAAAAAAAGGCAAATCAAGAGACATAGCAGGGCTCTAAAGTAACAAGCTTTGGATGTAACCAGGCTCGCTATGATGATGAGGATGATGAGAAGCATAATAAGATTGAAATCATTATGAGCAAGTGCAGACACTATTGGACGATTCCTCTGAACGCTAACCCAACTCTCTTATGACGAATTCCTGGACTGTAGCCCAAAAATTTTGTAATCCTTCACAAATTTCTAAAATTTCACCACAATAGATAAAACAACGATTTTGTTGAGCTTTACAATTTCACACAAAATGAATAAATAGCCGGTCGTGTCGGAATGCGGCATTATACTAAAGTGCTGTAACACTTGGTCCCCAAAGTTGATCATTTAGGTGCAGATATTTATTATACCTGGTGTGTGTTGCCAATTTTTTTCCCGTGGCTAGAATGTGGGATTTGCTTTAAAAGAGATAATATTATTCGTTGGTTCTATTCACAAATAACGACGAAATTACAATAAAGAGATTACTTCGAATCAAGTCCCGACGTGGACAAACCGATACCTATTTAACTTGAAGACGTTTTCAAGAATACTAGAAATGTATGAACCATGTGAAGTGGCAGTGGGCAGAGCACATAGCTCGGAGGGCCTCCAGCAAGGTGGACAGACGACCAAGCAAAGAGCGCAGGGACTCGGTGGATGCAGGCCGCTACAGACCGGTCGAAATGGAAGTCGATGGGGGATGCCTATGTTCAGCAGTAGACTTCCTACGGCTGATATCATGATGAACCATTTTAGTAATACCACTCTTCAAGGCCTATGTGATAGTATCATACCGTTCCCTACCCGATTCTCACCCATTCAGAGAGGAATAGTCAGCGTTAAAAGTAGGTGATCATTTTCAAATTTTAATAATTAGTTTTTGAGCCAAGTCATTTTTATTCATTCCTTGATGAAAGTGATGTTTAATCACTTAATGGCCTCTATAAAATATTCTCAAAATTTGATTTTTTATTTTGAAGTCTGTGCAATCATTATCTACTTTGAAGCTGACTGTAACTCCTTCTCACCCAATATCAAAGTTGTATACTGCAATACATATGATTTGTGAGAGTGTCGAAGGCATTACCCACAACA
This sequence comes from Cybosia mesomella, assembly GCA_946251805.1. Taxonomy (NCBI): domain Eukaryota; kingdom Metazoa; phylum Arthropoda; class Insecta; order Lepidoptera; family Erebidae; genus Cybosia; species Cybosia mesomella. The sequence goes on along the minus strand of OX276396.1, from coordinate 35,992,862 downwards.
CATGGAATCCTAGTGTGGGTACTAGGGCTATAACCCATGTATATCTTGTTTTATGAGACAATAAACATTATTATTATTATTATTCTTCTTTACTAACTTTTAAATACATATAATTACATTTTTAAATATATGTATAAAAAAATTACAAATATATTTAAAAATATAAAAACAGTGCTCCACCGGCATCGGGTACAGGGACCAAGCTGCCGGTGGTTACGGCTCCAGGGAGAGGAACTTCCTCACTATGCGTGCCGTGCCTAGCAGAACGGCCTTCTGCATCAGGCCTTTGAGCCAGCTGCCTAACGAGAGCCTCATAAGGTGTTGATCGAGGCTCTTGCTCTTGGTTATTATTACCTGCGTTTATTTTCTATATTTAATTCTCCCTTTGGGTCTACCTTCTCCTCTACAGATGGTAATACCTGAGTGACATCTCTGTAAACATTTCTTACAGAGCAGAGTTGTACATTTACAAATACTAGGGTCGGCAGCGCGAGTGTGACGCCCCTGGTGTTGCACACGTCCATAGGCCGCGGTAACCGCTTCCCATCAGGTGGGCCGTGAGCTTGTCTGCCACCTGAGTGGTTTAAAAAAAAAATATATAATACTAGCTGTTGCCCACGGCTCCGCCCGCGTGGAATCCTGATACCGTATCCGCTTCCCGTGTGAACCTATTCCAGACTATAATAATATCCCTGTACCAAATTTCAGCCATATCCGTTTAGCCGTTTTTGTGTGAAAGAGCAACAAAGATACATACATACATAATCACAAACTTTCGAGTTTATAATATTGGTAGGATTATAAAGCTGAAGAGTTTGTTTGTTTGATTGAACGCGCCAATCTCAGGAACTACTGGTCCGATTTGAAAAAATATTATTGTGTTAGATAGCTTACTTATCAAGGAAGGTTATAGGCTATATATAATCACGCTACTATCCAGGGGAGCGGAGCAGTAATCATAACTGTCAACATATCAGACAAATTTCTATTCAGTATTATAGAACTAATAATTCATGTTTGGGATAAATGCAGTGGCGTAGCGTGCCTTGTCGGGGCCCCGTATAAAAATTTTTTTGGAGGCCCTTATATGGAGGTAAAGATTTTTCACAAAAGAAAAAAAATATTGTGAGAAGAAATATTTATTTATCACATAATTTACCCATTTTACAAATAAAAATCGAATTTTAAATATTCACTCTCCTTGCCTTTTTTTCGGCAAACTGATTTATTAAATCATTTATGGCTGATGATGATTTTAGTTTTTCTAAAGTTTCTGCCTCTATGGACAATAGTGAGATGTCTGACAGCCGTTCTTGTCCCATCGAAGTTCTTAAGTAATTTTTATATTAGTTTTAATTTTGAAAAACTTCTTTCTGCCATTGCGGTTGTAACTGGAAGGGTCAAGAATAAAAAGCATGCTGTGATTACCTCGGGAAAACTGGATGCAAGACTATTGAATTTTACTAGCAATAATTCAATGAGTTCTTTAATGGAATACATTTTTTTAATTTCAGAATTTAAGCATGTTTTTAGAGCCTTTAATTGGTCACAAAGATTAAGTGAGATGTCTTTACTGTATTTAGCAGACAGTTTTCCGGAAGCGTTTAATATCTCTTCGCTTGAAGAAGATAGGAGTTTCTCCGGTTGTAATATTTCGAATATACTACTCAGGTTGCAAAGGCTCTGAAATCTTTCTTTAGTTTGAGAAATTAATATATCTAAGCAGGAATAGTATACATTGACTTTGAAATAGGATTCCGGGTCGGAAATTCTCTCATCTTGTGATAACTCATCAAAAAAACGCTTCGTTATCTTTCGCCTACTGTTTTTAAAAACAGTTGTTACCCCCCACTCTTTTGCTAAATCTTTGGATTCATTTAGCAAACTATTAAATGAATTCTGATTTCTTAATTGGCACAGTCTATTTAAAAGATTACTTAATAAAATACTAGATTTCTGTAAGTCATTATTTTCATGCTGTAGAGCTTTAGAAACAGGATTAATAATTTCAAATGGTGAAGAAAAAAATGGAACGAGCACTAAGAAATCAAAACTCTCTAAAATATTAATTATACTTTTACATTCTTCACGTTCATCTTTTTTATTTGAAATTAAATTTAGTTGGTACAAAGTTTTCATGACTAGTAAAAAAAATTTTCTTTACTGCTAATAAAGCGTCGTTCCTAGAAGACCATCTGGTAGGACATACCTTTTTAAGGGTAATCAAATATTTTTCAGATGAATCGTCACTTAGCATAGCCTAGCGTTTTATACTATTGCCAAAAAAAGTATATATTTTTTCTAAATTTTCGAAAAAAGTCGATACTTCACGAACATGTCTCGCAGCATCGTTCAAAACCAAGTTTAAAGCGTGCGCAGCACAATGAACATAATCGGCATTTGGTGCATGCTCTTTTATTAGGGTATGTAATCCTCCAAACACACCCGACATAACATTTGCTCCATCGTATCCCTGTCCTCTACATTTAGTCAAATCAATTCCATATTCTTTAGTCAAATTTAAAATGACAGTTTTCAGACCTGCAGCACTGCAATCGGTTACTGCTATAAATCCTAAAAAGGACTCACAGATTTTTATTTCTTTAGGCACATTATCATCATTTTCTGTAACCGAGATATATCGAAAAACTACGGATAGTTGGTCAATTTTTGACAAGTCTTGTGTTGTATCCAGAATTATTGTCAGAAATGGAGCTTTTTTAATTTCTGAGATAATATTGTTCCTAACGGTGGTACCAAGCAAACTAATAATTTCGTTTTGAATCGTAGGGCTTAAATAATTTATTTCACCTTTCGGTTTTAGAAGAAGTTCTTTTAAAGTTGCATCATAGTTAGATAGCAGACGTGAAATTGCCATAAAATTGCCAGAATCAGAATCATGCCCCCTCAAAGGTAGATTACAAGATACTAAAGTAATTATAACATTAATTATACGATGCAGTACATCTCTCCAGAATGTAATTTTACTATCGATTTCACTTTTCAATAGAGTATCGATGGTATTTCCTTGCAACCAATTATTATAAGAGAGTGAGGCACTAATATGCTGCTGTGACTTTTCATGGTCAAGAATAGTTTGTGTGAAATTGCTTCTAACCGAAACACCGTTAACCCAAGCAGAGGAGTACGATTTGTTTTGACGATCTGCTAATAACCAACAGAAGTGACAGTACGGTTTGTTTAAAACGTTAGAATAACATAACCATGGTCTTATAATTTTTATGCCTGCCTGATTGAAATATGAATAATAATAAGCCGAAAAAGGTCGGTTATTTTCTGAAACTTTTGGAAATGGTCCTTGTGGTTTAAATGGACCCAATTTAAAAATTATTTTTCGTTCGCATTCAGTTAAATTGTCACCAAAATTTCCTCTATCTGATGAAATTATATTACAATCTGCAGATATATCAGAATCGTTGACTTGGGGTTCCTCGATTTCTGGATGGACATCCGATAAAGTATGTGCTTGGCTTTCTTCTATTTCCGGATGGATATGTGACGAAGAACATGCTTCAGAAGAATCTAAAAATAAACGAGTAATTTGTAGAATATACTGCTTCCGGGCTGTTTGGCCGTGGTCCATCGGAAACTTGAATTCCAGACGTTTCGTCGATCACTGCGGTCGACATCTTCAGTGGTACACGTCGGGACGCCGTCGAGTGCGGAGAACCTTCCTCGGCGGCGAACTCGGTGCGACTGATGTAAAGGCCCGAGTCACTGGCGTATTTATAGGCGCAATGGGAGGGGCTAAACAACGTGATCGCTCCTGATTGGTTGAGAGCTGCGCAACCGATGCGCTCGATACCGATTGGTTGAGGCTAAGCAAGGGAGATACCGGGGATGGTGGCGACTTCGTCATGTTTGAATTGTGATGACGCGCGGCTCTTAGTGCTGGATACCAATCTTTTTGGAGATGAAAACCTTCGTTTTTTCTATTGAAATTATTGGGATGCTTGAATATTTCGATGGCTTCTCGACATAGCCGTGGGAAGAATTGTGAAGTGGTGGCTAGAACCTTCGTGTTCTGAAATTTGATGGTATGATTACCATCCTCCTGGGTGTGTTCCGCAACCGCTGACTTGTCGAAGTGGCCGAGGCGGCAATTTCGTTCATGTTCTGAAAGGCGGGTCTTGACGCTTCTTTGAGTAGTGCCCACGTATACCGAGCCACACGAGCAGGGGATTCGGTAAACTCCAGCCGAAGATAGTGGGTCACGAGGGTCCTTGACTGAACGGTGAAGATTACGTAACTGCGTCGTGGGCTTGAAAATAGGCTTAATGTTGTAAGCTTCTAGCAGTCTCCCGATACGATCCGTTGTACCATAAATGTATGGCAAAAAGGCCTTCCCTAGAGGGGCAGGTTTCTCCTCATCCTGGTTCGTAAGAGAAGATTTCCTCGGATGAAGAGCTCTTCGTATCTCCCGGGCAGAGAATCCATTGGCTTGGAAGGCCGAGTCCAGGTGGCGTAACTCGTTTTTAAGGCCAACGTTGAAGCATGCTTGCGCAAGCTTCCCGAGGAACTGGCTGAGAGGGTCCGCCAAGAGTCCTCCAGAATTCTACAGAAAGCCAAGCCACCGAGGAGCAATATCACGGAGAAAGAGCGGAAAGCCTTAAAGAACCTAAGGGCTAATAAGGATATTGATTGATTTGATTTTTCAAGTTCTTTATTATGTCATAAAATGTATACAATGGTTTAAGCAAATGATCTTATTCTATTTGTAAACACAACTTATTCACTATTGTAATGCAGGCTAAAATCACCTTTAAAAAACATTTAGAAATCTTTATAAAATAATGTTAAAGACATAAGATTATAAAAAGGACATAAAATAGTAGTAATGTATGTCTTAGTGATGACTTACATTTATTACACTGGTTAGATTCTATAAGGTAAACAAAACTGTTATATTACAAAAAAAGAAACACACTTAGTACAAGTTACTAGGAAATAATAATTGTTATGCGGGTATTTACACATAGTATGGCACACAACCAGCCTAGCGGTGTCGGCTAGTAAGCGAGCTATCGCTATGATTCACGTAGGAAATAGTGATGCGGGAGTCGATATCGATTATAAGTCCTCGCGTAAGAAAGTGAGCGTAGACGCGTTTTGCCTATATTTGCAATTAAAGGGTTTTGATGGTTAGGATTTTTAATTTTATAGAATTTTCGTGAGATTTTTATTATGAATTCTTTTATAGTGGGATAATTAATATATTTATGAAGATTTTTGAGATTAGTACGGAACGGGGTATTATATGATGTTTTTATGGCTTTGTTTTGGATGGTTTGAAGTTTTGTGTAATTGGTATCGGTCAGGTTGCACCAAACTGGGGCCGCATAAGTTAAACAGGGACGGACAAGTGTAGTGTAGATACGTAGTTTAGTCGAAGGACTAAGAACCGATTTTCGGTTCAGTACAGGCGTTAGTGAATTGAGCGCCTTGATACCTTTCTGTATAGTCAGCTTAGTGTTATTACTCCAATTTAATTTATTGTCCAAAGTGACACCCAAGTATTTAACTGATTTAGACCACACAATTTCGTGATTGCCAATTTTTACGTTTCTTGTGGGCAATGAGCGTTTTGTAGTGAACATAATTGCTTCTGTTTTGGTAGCATTAACCTTAAGTTTCCAAGTAGCAAAAAAGTGACTTAATAATTCGACAGAAAGTTGTAAACGCGAGATTATAATGTCAAAGTCTTTGTCCGTTGTATAAGTTGCTGTATCATCAGCATAAACAGCGAGATGTGTATGTGGTTGTTTGGGTATGTCGTTTAGATACAGGATAAACAAGAACGGACCCAAAATTGACCCTTGAGGTACACCTGCATGAATGGTTTTAGGGTTTGAGTGAACATTGCCTATGTAAACTGAAAAAGAACGTGCATTGAGGTAGTTTTGGATTAGTTTGACCAAGGAGAGAGGGACCCGGTATTTCATAAGTTTGTGCAAGAGGCCGTCGTGCCAAACAGTGTCGAAGGCCTTTTCTATATCCAACAAGATCATTCCACTAGAGGTACATAGATTCAAACCATGTAGAACATGTTCAGCAACTCTGGCGAGTTGTTGCGTAGTTGAGTGTGAACATCGGAACCCAAACTGTTCTGGCATCAGTATGCTTTCAGTACTTTTTGCTAAACGGGATAGAATGATTGATTCCAACAGTTTTCCTAAGCTCGGCAGCAAACTGATTGGCCGATAATTTGTTGGGATGGATGAATCTTTACCTGGTTTTTTGATGGGTATAATTTTAGCAAGTTTAAATGCAGATGGAAAATAGCCAACGCGTAGACACCCATTAAATAATTTTGTTAGGTAGACTACGCCTTTTTGTGGGAGGTTTTTTAGTAGGCCATTCCCGATATTGTCAAAGCCAGAAGCTTTGTTAGTTTTAAGTCTGTTAAGCAAGTTTCGGATTTCCCTTGGTCTGACAAGAAATGGACAGTCAAGAGGCTGGTACGTATCTATTTGTGTAATCGATTCACGTACTGACTCCTCAGTAAGCGCATCGCTGATCCAGTGCTTTGTAAGACTCATGTTATCCAAAAAAGCATCAGACAAAGTATCACACTGTTCTGTAGTGGATGAAGACAGAGCGTTGTTGTTCATGACCAATGGGGGAATCATAATCGGTTGATAATTGATGGACTTAACTATACGCCAGAGGTCGGTAGATGGGTTAGCTACTTTGGCTAACTTGGCATTCCACTCATTGTCATTTAGGGCCTGTACTTGTGACTTGATGCATTTCTGCATGTAGTTCACTTGGGAGAATAAGGAATGTCTAATATGTGGATTGTCTTCCTTAAGGGCTTGTTTTTTAAGGGAATTCTTTATTTTTATTTGCGTCTTAAGACGACGAGGTAGTTTAGGACAGTAATTGGTTACTAGTTTAGGAATGGCTGCATCTCTAGCTTCTTTGAGGGTATGACTAAAATATTCCACACCGTCATCGATGTCCAAGGATGTATTAAAGGTAGATGAGTTGAGAAAGAAGTGTTTATTTAAATATGACCTATAGTATTTCCAGTCGGCCTTTCTAAAATTGAGGACTGTTTTCTCTTCTCTGGGAACCTGACCGCCGACCGAAAAGAGAACAGGTAAGTGGTTGGATAAGGATATTGTTATCCTAAAAGCTGACAAGGGTAATGCCACAGCAGTCCTCAACACCAAGGATTATGAGACCAAGATCAAAGATCTTCTCGACCCGGCCACCTATAGGGAGATTCCAAAGGACCCAACGGCAAGAATCTTGAGACAGGTAAACAACCTGATCAAGAGTTCGTCTATTCCAGAAGAAACGCAGCGTATTATCAAGAAGTCTGAAGCTCTGCCACCTAGGCTGTATGGGTTACCAAAGATCCATAAGCCTTCAGTACCGCTCCGGCCCATCGTGAGCGCTATTGGCTCACCCACTCATCCAGTCTCGAAGTATCTCACCGGACTGCTTCAACAACATGTTGGATCCTCCTCGTCATACATCAAGGACTCGCGCCACTTCGTGGAGAAAGCCGCTCTTGAACGAGCGCCCAAGAAGCCTAAGGTCTGGTTCCGCTACGTGGACGATACCATTGTGGTTTGGAGTCATGGAGACACGGAGCTGACTAAGTTCCTGAATCACCTGAACAGCATTCATCCGAACATCCAGTTCACCATGGAGGTAGAGAAGAACGGAGACCTGCCATTCCTCGATGTCCTGGTATCCAAAAAAGAGGAGGGCAGCCTTGGTCACCGGGTCTATCGAAAGCCTACACACACAGACCGTTACTTACACAAGGACTCCAACCACCATCCCAGACAGAAAATGTCAGTCATCAAGACCCTGGTCCACCGAGCTAAGAGCATCTGTGAGCCCCAACACCTTAAAAACGAGTTACGCCACCTGGACTCGGCCTTCCAAGCCAATGGATTCTCTGCCCGGGAGATACGAAGAGCTCTTCATCCGAGGAAATCTTCTCTTACGAACCAGGATGAGGAGAAACCTGCCCCTCTAGGGAAGGCCTTTTTGCCATACATTTATGGTACAACGGATCGAATCGGGAGACTGCTAGAAGCTTACAACATTAAGCCTATTTTCAAGCCCACGACGCAGTTACGTAATCTTCACCGTTCAGTCAAGGACCCTCGTGACCCACTATCTTCGGCTGGAGTTTACCGAATCCCCTGCTCGTGTGGCTCGGTATACGTGGGCACTACTCAAAGAAGCGTCAAGACCCGCCTTTCAGAACATGAACGAAATTGCCGCCTCGGCCACTTCGACAAGTCAGCGGTTGCGGAACACACCCAGGAGGATGGTAATCATACCATCAAATTTCAGAACACGAAGGTTCTAGCCACCACTTCACAATTCTTCCCACGGCTATGTCGAGAAGCCATCGAAATATTCAAGCATCCCAATAATTTCAATAGAAAAAACGAAGGTTTTCATCTCCAAAAAGATTGGTACACTACTTTATCTTCACTCATAGGAAAAATTGAAATTAAACAAAGTAGGTAGGTTACAAGGGCGCCACTTTTTCACAGTTCGAACTGCACATGCGTGCGCCTTTTTTTCCATATTCAGCCTAAAACTTTAGGCTAGTTTAATGAATAAAAAAAGATAGCGATACTATAATGAGTTTAATGATACAGTTGGCGGTACTATAATAAGTTTTATTTTTAATTTTATGTATATGCGTTTATAAAGTGCGTATGTATATAATCGTCTTTGAATTCGTAATTCGAATTTTTCGATTTGAGTGTAGATAAAGTCTCTTATGTAAATCTAAGACGATCTCCAACAAAGCTCATCTGAAGTTATTTACGTTCAACCTCCATTACTGAACACCTTTATTCCACATGCCAGTGTTAATGATGATCTTTTAATATCATCTCTTGTCTGTTTGCTATTAGACGCCGCAAACAGTCCGGTTACAATGACATTGCACTTGGCAGGCGCACGGCATTTTTTTCTATAATTTATTACTTACTATAGATTATCTGTGGATCCGTTCGAATTTGAAAAAGATTACTTATTATTTTGAAATTTTAGGCTTAAATTAAAAAAAAAAAAATATCGTTGAGCTGAGAGTGACACGAAGTCGAGCGAAAGCTCCTTTCACTCCAGTCGATGTATTTCGTTTGTGTCCCTCTAGCGCCTAGACCCTTCGACCGATTTTAATGATTTTTCGTAAAATCATAGATGATAGTGATGTGACGGACATAGGCTATACAAATTTAAATAATGACGTACCACGGAGGAATAATCACCGAACAAAAAATTCATAAGCTGATTTCTCAAAAACTACAATTAGTAAAATCTAAGTTTCGGCGCCAAAACGTAGCCTATAACCATAAATACCGATTAAAAAAAGAAAACTGAAGACACGCAGGAATAATCACAGAATAAAAAATTCTAAAGCTGACATGGGCACTCTCAGCTCAACAGTGCAAGAGCTACTGCCTTGCGGACCTGGTTAAATTATCATTTACTTAATTTTTTTTGGCTTAAAATACAAGTATAGTTACTTCGCTTGCGTGAATAAAAATCTAACAAATTTGGTTACTGAAACTGAACCATCAGATAATTATTATTATTATAATTTGTTTCTTAAATGATTATAAAGTATTTACCACAAACGTCGCAAGATAGGCTTAAGATTACACATTTAAAGTGCCTTCTATGAGGTTCGAAAATTTTCACTAAAATCTTATTTTTTTTCGAAGCTGGGCATAATAATTTAATGCAACAAGAAACAATTAAATTTGAATTAAGTACTAACTCGATCGTGTGTGTAACGTCACGCCTCACGCTGTAACGTTTGATGTTTTTATAGAAGGTTTTTAAATGGAGTTGCAATAAAGTTAAGGTGTGACTTATGCACTGTAAAAATTAAATAATATTTATAAATGAGACTAACTACTGGCTAGGGCGAGCAGAGATAAATGAAAAGTCGATTACAATATATTAGGAGACTATAATCGGTGTAAGATAACGTTACATGAATTTATATTTGGTATTGGAGTAAATGAACCTCAGGGAATGGATTCGTAATAAATATTCTGCCGTGGCGTTGTTCGGTCCGTTGTGCAAAGATGGTAGTATGCACTTAGCTAGTGGACACGTGGCTAGAGGTGTTGCTGGCGTGCCAGGGTCTCCGCTGGTGTGCCTCGCTACCGCCATTATGGTGCGAAGCCCGGTGCGAAGACCCTGGAATTAGAAAAAGTGCGGGTCAGTTTGTCACTAGGTAATTACGTCCAAGTGACCCGCTAAAATAGCAGGTGAAGAGAATCTCCCAGCGGCAATGCAGCGTAGCTAGAAGCTATAATAAAAAGAATATAAATAGGCAGCACAAGCTGGTGCCGCGACCTCTGACCGTAGGGGTCATCGGCCTCGTGGCATTAAATAGGTAGGCTGAAATAGCACACAGTATAAAATAAAATATATTAAGCCATGCATTTTAGCAGGCAATAAGCTGCACCGCTGGAAAGTCTTCACCTGTAGAAGAAGTAGGAAATGTTGATCTCAAAACTTACCCGGAGCCGACAGCAGTTGGCCACGGGGTCAAAGTGACCTTCCTCGGAGAAGGTTGCCAAGGAAAGGAACGATTTAAGAGCCGTCAGTTGATAACTGGGCTAGTGTTGTCCAATCTCGCTCGCACAACCATAGATAATTAGTAATAAGTTATAGAAACATACTAAAATATTGATAAATTTATGGATATAATTTTAATTGATTTATAAAAAATCCACAACGTTACAACGCATCTGATGTCCAAACCCTACATCCTTTCCAGAACCACATAATTCAGCATGCTTGCTCCATTTAACAATTTTACTTTAAAATAGCGGATAACCGCAGATCCGCCCGCGTTGAGGTCGGTTATAATTTTTTGGTCATATATCCGATTGTACTAAACCAATTGCAATCAAACATACGTCAGATTTTAAGTCTGACTCAGACCTTTCTTTCGAACTTGATTCCAACCCGCCTCAAAATTCGTTCCGTAGTTTTTGCTGCCATCGTGAACAAACAGACAAATACTTCAAACAGACAAACTTCAATTTTTTTTTGTGTTTAGATTCATTCGTTTAATAAATAAATATATAAATATTGTAGTACAAAGTACACAACGAAATCTAGACCCAAACTAAGCAGAGCTTGTCATATGCGTTCTAGAATGCTGGTTAACCATTCTTATCCCTTTTCTTTAAAATACATATTATACATAGAAACACCCATACCAATGCGAATATACATAATTGCACTGAGCGGGAATCGAACCCGCGACCTCTGGCTTAGCAGTCGAATTCACTACCGCTACGCCACTGAGGTCGTCGGACATTTAACCTTAAATTAAATTTAACATTAAACATAACCCAAGTAACGTAAGAACTTGTTTTTATTTCATAATGCGTTATGTATGTAATTTAAGTGTTTTAAGTGAGACAGTTATAAACAAACACAAATATGTAGTTTGTTTATTAATATATGAGATCGTTTAAAGAGGGACTCAGTGTCTAATTAATTCAACTGAACATTTGTAATGTTCTTTATTTAATATTTTTATAATTTACATTGGCGTAATGTCGCCTCACCAATATTGATCCAGACATTGAGTTATGTCTGAAGTTTAATGCATTATAACTAAAAATTGTTTTTCTACGACCATTTAGTAATTTGCTTAACACATAACCACAAGTCATATCTCAATAGTACTCATTCCTGCCAAGTCGTGTTATAATGACCATTTCCACTCGGGTAAACCGTTCTACAATGAAACTTTTTATTTTTTTTATGGCTATGGCATCAAAAAATCAACATAATGATTATGCCAAAAAGCGCGCGTATCAGCGTCACGACTAAACATCGCATGTAATTAGGCTGTATGGATGAATTGCCTTTGCCTTTCACTTGTGGGATTATAACAACAAAACAACATTGCGAGCGCCGCGCTATTTTTGCGCTATTATTAACTTTTATCTGCACTTATAAATAAAATTGTTTTGAAAGATTTCAACATTGACGGATTTTTGTATTTATTTATTTCATGGTCGTAGAAAAAGTTTTGTATGCCACTGCCGCATACAGCTATTGTAATAGTCGTGCTGATCTACACTCGTGTTACAATAGCTATCATTGCTTGACAGTGGCATAATAGTACATTACGATATTAGTGCGTTAAGATGGTTATAACATGCGAGGCAGAATTTCAGCCCGAGCCGTAGGCGAGGGCGTAATTGAGCCGAGCATGTTATAACCAATACGCACGTATATCGTACGACGTTTTTTAACACATTTGCGAGGAAACAGAAAAAAAAACATTTTATATTTTCAATTCAATTCAATTCTTTATTATGGCTCCTGTGCCTTAAGCAGCAATTCCGCCAATGTCCCGTAGATAGAGCTATTAACGAAGGAGATAAAGTGGCTCAGGATTTGACCGGTTGGCTTGAGTATGGAGTTTCTTCGACCAGAATCTAAACAGAAGGACAACACAAATACTGATACACATACAATGACAGCTAGAGGTGATTTATGGACACTTAAATATAATTATTTATAATTTTAGTTTATTAATATATTTAAATTTCGCAATTATTCTAACTAAAGGAGTAAAAACCAGGAACAGTAGAGATTTGACACATGTGGGACGAGGGACATTTTATATTTTGTTCATTTTTAATTATTGAAAAAGTTGCCATTTTAACAGCGCGCTAGCGCTGCCTACTGACTGGCGCCGCGCGGCGATTAGTTCGAATTTGAATAGCAACAGCGCGCTGCTCACTAGCTGGAGTCGTGCGGCGGCGATCAGTTCCATATTTGAAATGGCAAATAATACTATTATGCCGAAATAGGTGTACACATCTGTATGCGATCAGCGTAAGATTATATTCAAGACGAAGTCTTTCTCACCGGTTAGTGCGTTCGTAGGTAGGCGTCAACTAAACTAGCGGCACGCTATGACGTTTGTGCGCTCGTGAAGTTTCGTAAAAATAAATACTAAGTTTGAAGGAGTAAATTTCTGTTCTTTATTGTCAATAGTGAGGTGCAGTGTACTTATTTACGACACAACTTGGCATTTATGTTTTCGAAATTCGAAATTTAAAAAATGAATTAAATATCCAAAAACTGTTGATGTGACTCGCATTTGATTTGATTGTTTTCTTAAATTGACATTTCACATTACTATTTTAACGTGTCAAAACGGCCATCATAGCGTGCCGCTAGAATAGGCATCTACTTTTTTAAATTTATTTTTTATTCTTAACATGGTTTTCACTGATAAAGTGCAAATACATGACCCACCAGGTGAAGTTTATACCATTAGAAGAGGAGGATGAGAGGTTAACATATGAGAAAGGGAAAAAGGCAGGTCTTACAGCAACTAATTTCCATTCTAATTTTTAAACATTCGCGTTCCATGATATAAAATAATGTTAACGGGAATTAACGCGATCATGTATAGGTATATCATCCGTCTGTTACGACAGGGGACGCGGGTTCGATTCCCGCTCAGTGCATATATTTGTATGTATGAATATGTCTATTTGCATTGGTCTGGGTGTGTCTATGTATAAGCACAAGCTAGTTAAACTATGCTTACTTTGGGTCTAGAAAGCGCTGTGTAGAATGTCGTAGATTATTTATTCTTTATTTCCATTATTAAACTTTAAATACATATAAATTATATTTTTAAATACATTATATATATAAAAAACAAATATATTTAAAAATATAAAAATTGGTAGCCCACCGGCATCGGGTAGGTACAGGGACCAAGCTACCGGTGGTTAGGGCTCCAGAGAGAGGAATCTCCTCACAATACGTGCCGTATCGAGGAGCACTGCCTTCTGCATCATGCCCTTGACCCAACTGCCTAACGCGAGCCTCTTGAGATGTTGATCGAGGCTCTTGGCAATCAGTCGACAACCTCGTGAGCCAAATCCAAATATTTTATTTGTTTTTCTTTTTCGGCTTTCACAAGATTTTCGTCATGTGGAATGGTGATATCGATAATTATTGCGCGGCGCTCTGATCGAGCTATCAACACTATATCAGGTTTATTATCTACAATAGTCCTGTCAGTGATGATAGATTAATCCCAGTACACAGTGATATGCCCATTTTCGAGAACTGTGTCGGGCACAAACCTATAGTACGGTATCTCTGATTCCACAAGGTTGTACTTTAGAGCAAGCTGATGATGAACAATCCTGGCTACTTGGTTATGTCTATGCAATTATTATTATTATAGACATACCTTTGGATTGCCTGACGTTTCGACCAGGTTACACTAGCCATGGTCACAGGCTGACTTTCCATTGCTTGGTATCGCAGAATTTTTAAACTTTTAAGGCTAAAGAAATATAATACTATTGTAAAATAACAGTGAGTTTGTCAACCTTCTCTCATGTTATAGCTATAGATACCGTCAACGAATTTTGAACGTTATACCAAATATTCATACCAGCCATGTCTGATAAGCAAACTTTTCCTTTCTGCAGGACCTGGTTCGGCAAACATTTTTTGTTTTGTTTTTTTTAATATACCATTTAAGTGAAATACAAGCACACGGCCCATCTGATGGGATGCGGTAACCGCGGCCTATACACGTGTGCCACACCAGGGGCGTAAAACACGCACTGACGACACTGTAAAAACCTTCTACTGCCCTTCTTGAAGAACCCCATATTGTAGTCGCTTGGGAAAAACACAGCTGGGAGATCATTCCACAGCCTGAGGATGCGCGGAATAAAGTGCCTTTCATACCTCACTGTATGCACCGTTGCCGGTCGCAACTTGTGAGGATGAATTCTCTGTCTGTGGCGAGCGTTGCGATGATAGAATGTGGCCGTGGGCATCATATCAAACAATTTTACTGAACAACCACCAGTTTTAATTCAAGTATTCAATAGCCACTGTCTAGGTTGAAGTAGACAAACCGACAATGATAAGTGGGTTCTTCTTCAAAATCACCATTTAGTGTTTATATCTAAAACTTTTGATGATAGTGGAAGTGATTTCTATATACCTAACTACTCCTAAATACTTATTCTCTTTTGGTATAAAAAACGGACGTATTTCAAAGCAGCACTAACATTTATGTTGATGATGTATTAGTGTTTTTCTAACACATTTCCTTGAACAAAACCAGTAACCCACCCAATAAAGAAATATGGCGTTGTCTTAGCAACATATTTTCATCAGCCTATTAGCTTATTGCGTACTGGCCACCTAGATATGATTTATGATATTTAGACAATTTTTGTGCACACTCCATCTGAGAGGGTTACTGAGGCAATATCTCTGAGTATTTGTGATAAATATATGAGCTAATAAACGCTAAGGAGATATAAATCTTTTTAGCGCCTGATACCAGATACAGAGTAAATAAAACGAGTATGTTAGTGGTTTTATACCATATTATATAATGTAGAATATACTGCTTCCAGTCTGTTTGGCCGTGGTCCATCGGAAACTTGTATTCCAGATGTTTCGTCGATCACTGCGGTCGACATCTTCAGTGGTACAGGTCGGGACGCCGTCGAGTGCGGAGAACTTTCTTCGGCTACGAACTCGCTGCGACTGATGTAGAGGCCCGAGTCACTGGCGTATTTATAGGTGCAGTTGGAGGGGGAAAGCGACGTGATCGGTCCTGATTGGTTGAGAGCTGCGCAAGCGATGCGCTCGATCCTTATTGGTCGAGGCTAAATAAGGGGGTGTGGCCTCCCGATACCGGGGATGGTGGAGGCTTCGTCATGTTTGAATTGTGATGACGCGCGGCTCTCAGTGCTGGGTACCAATCTTTTTGGAGATGAAAACCTTCGTTTTTTCTATCTAAATTGTTGGGATGCTTGAATATTTCGATGGCTTCTCGACATAGCCGTAGGAAGAAATGTGAAGTGGTGGCTAGAACCTTCGTGTTCTGAAATTTGATGGTATGATTACCTGTTTTTTTTCATGCTTCCGCATGAAAGTAGCCTTCGGATACACCCACCTCCGCCGGTCAGCGAGGGCGGTTATGTCGGGCTTAAACCTACCTACTTAAGATTTACATATTATATATTGTTACCTTTACGAACGAGCACGTAATGTGTATAACTATTTCTAATCGTCAATGGATGCAATGACTTGCAACTTAATTGATATACTGGTGGTAGAAATTTGATGACACAAATTTGTCACAAAATTCGACCGGGTAGGTACCACCGTGCACGATTGCGAAAAACCCTCCATAGTAATCAAATTTCGGTTTGATTGCGTTCAGGGGTCAGCAAGTGCATAGCCGGGCAGGGGGATTGTGGTCGCAGCACTAGTGGGACCGGTGGATGTCACGCGGTGCTGCGACGACAATCCTCTTCTGATGAGGCCGTCAAGCTGAGTGCCACCATTGTTAACATGGTACGTGTATATAATGGTGACCCTCTTTCTGAGACTTTACCTTCAGCTTCCCATCAGGCAAGGTAAAGTCAAATTGACGTGTCCTAAATATAACAAAAAAAAAACAAAAAAAAAAAAATATAACAAAAATCTAGTGGGGCGGAAATCACACAGTGATTGTCAAACTTCGGGCCAAACTTAGATTTTTTAGGGACAATTTGTATGGTAGGTACCCGAAACCTTGAACGTACAAACCCCAAAATCTAATCAGTTCTTCCCATTAACCAAACAAGATGATTGGCGAAAGAATTTTTTAAATAGGTTAAGTGGTTCTTGAGTTATTGCGGAAACAGACATCCAGACCAACAGACAGACCGACACAAAATTTTTTTTTGCTTAATTAGACTTAGAATCATGTGAAACGTCGAGAAAAGTGATAAAAAGTGGGTGTAAGATTTTCTTTTTTTTTGCATGATTTTAAGACTTCGGTGTCCACCCGGTTAGTGGCCCGAAGTAATATAAAATGTACAAAATGAATTTAAATCAGTGAAATTTTGTTATTATGCAATTCCAATTTCAGAAAGTGGACGTAGCGGGTCGTTGGGCAGATATGATAATAGTTCAAAACCAGAAACTATTATTACTATTAAATGGTTTATAAACAGTTATATAAATAATGGTAAAATTTTACTCAACAATCACTCAGCATTAAAAGACGTTAACCAAAATGGTGTAGTTTCTCTGGAATTTTACCACACAAATGTAGCAAACACTCATATGATCCACCTCATTTTACAACCAGAACGAGATATGAACTGGCAGCAGTATTTTTCCAGCAGTTCTCTATGTGGATCTGTCTAAGATGGTTGAAATTGTAGAGTAATTTTAAGACTTTCTATAAATTAGTTTATGTGAATAAATAAACAATTCTATATAATACAATATATTACATAGTCATGTCGACCTCTGTGGCGTAGCGGTAGAGCATTCGACTGCTAAGTCACAGGTCGCGGGTTCGATTTTTGCTCATTGCAAATATGTATATTTGCATTGGTCAGGGTGTTTCTATGTATAATATTTATTTATTTACAAAATAAAAGTATCTAAGTATGTTTATACGCATTCTAGAACCCATACGACAAGCTCTGCTTAGTTTGGGTCTAAATGGCGCTGTGTAATATGTTCTAGAATGTTTATTTATTTATTTATTATTTACATTTATAATTGTATAATCCGTTAGTCTACTGTAAATTGTATACTGTGGTGTCAATGAGAGGCGTGCAAAAATACACATAACGCACGCCGAGGCAAACATTTATTATTATAAAATATAGCGTTGTGTAGTGTTCAGTTAATTTGCTGTACACATTGTTTGCGCCATCGATTCCATGAGTAAAATATACTTGGCAGTTTGTTTTACAATATTTATTTATATATAGACATGGGCTTTCCAATTGAGAAATAACAAAGTGAGATGCCAGACTTGAGGTAAATTTATGTCAATAATATTATAAACTCAAAGATAAAAACGTACTGAAGCTTTTAAGGAATATCTTCTTTTTAATCAATCAGTGTTTCCGTTTACCGTGACGACCTTTGTGGCGTAGTGGTAGTGCATTCGACTGCTACGCCGTGGCCCAGGGTCAGTCGGGGTGCGAGGGATATGCTCTATGGGCAACCTTACACCCCGGCGTCTGTAGACCCGAGACGGCGTGCGGTTTTAGTCGGCTCAAGCCCGACATAACCGCCCCCGCTGGCACGCGGGGGGGGTATCCGAAGGGATTTCCGCACGAAAAAAAAAAAAAAAAAAAAAAAAAGGGGGCTCGGGTTCGATTCCCGCTCAGTGCAAATATTTATATGTATGAATATGTCTATGTGCATTGGTCTGGGTGTTTCTATGTATAATATGTATTACTGGTGGTAGAAATTTGATGACACAAATTTGTCACAAAATTCGGCCAGGTAAGGTACCACCGTGCACGATTGCGAAAACCCTCCATAGTAATCATATTTCAGTTTGATTGCGTTCAGGGGTCAGCAAGTGCATAGCCGGGCAGGGGGATTGTGGTCGCAGCACTAGTGGGACCGGTGGGTGTCACGCGGTGCTGCGACGACAATCCTCTTCTGATGAGGCCGTCAAGCTGAGAGCCACCATTGTTAACATGGTACGTGTATGTAATGGTAAACCTCTTTCCTGAGACTTTACCTTCAGCTTACCATCAGGCGAGGTGAAGTCAAATTGACGTATCCTAAATATAAAAAAAAATGTATTTACAAAAAAAGTATATAAGTACGTTTATCCGTATTCTGGAAGCCACAACACAAGCTAGTTAAAATATGCTTACTTTGGGTCTAGAAAGCGCTGTGTAGAATGTCGTAGAATATTTATTTATTTGTAGAATATTTATTTACTTAAGGTATAATAATTATGGTAACAATACAATAATATCAAAAACGTTGAAAATGGATGAAGTTGTGTAGTATTTTTTTTTTGTTTTTTAAGTTAAAAAGTTCCTGACGCCACGAAGAATAAACGTTTGTAATAATATAATATTGTATTTTCTTTTCTATATATTTAAATTAGATTTTACCATAGTTATAAATAAAATAAAAAAAGTTTATTTTGCAATTCTTCACCATTACAATAGAATTATATAATACATATGTTAATTGACCGCGGTAGCCTAGTGGTATGGGTAATGGACTGCTGAGACGAGGTCTCGGGTTCGATCCCAGGTTTTACCATGGCACACACCAATGACTTATCGATGCTTTTCGAAGTTATGTGTGTATTTATCGCAGGTTTATAAGTGCCCGGTTAATGGCAATAGGCTCGCCACCTATTACATTGGGACCTAAACATAAACTGGCGAAATGTGGGTGCTTAGCACCTCTGCCTACCCCTTCGGGGATATAGGCGTGAGTTTATGTTATGTTATGTTATGTTAATTGATCTAGTATTTTTACTGTAGAGTCTCTGGAATCACAAGGAGTATGGTAGAGTGTTGTTGGGCCTTTCTAAACTTTATAGAGGTTAGCTCACTTCTACAAAAGTGGAGCAGGGGGAGGGGAGAGTAAGCAGTTACGTAAGACAGCTGCTCGAGTTATTAAGTCAGTTGAATATGAATTTGAAAGATCCTAGCATGAATTAAAAGCTTAACAGTATCTACTGTACGATTTATAGGTATTGTACATAGCTATTTCACTATTGGTTATATTTATTTCTGAAAATATATATAATTAAGATATTTAAGTCTCAGTTAATCGAGACCTCTGTGGCGTAGCGGTAGTGCATTCGACTGCTAAGCCAAAGGTCGCGGGTTCGATTCCCGCTCAGTGCAAATATGTATATTTGCATTGGTCTGGGTGTTTCTATGTATAATATGTATTTATTTACAAAAAAAAAGTATTTAAGTATGTTTATACGCATTCTAGAACGCATATGACAAGCTCTGCTTAGTTTGGGTCTAGATGGCGTTGTGTACTTTGTCGTACAATATTAATTTATTTATTTAAAATTCGAACAGAAATTCCGTCCACAATAGATCACAGTACCTTTTTTTTATCGTGCGAAAATCCCTTCGGATACCCCTCCGCGTGCCAGCGGGGGCGGTTATGTCGGGCTTGAACCGACTAAAACCGCACGCCGTCTCGGGTCTACAGACGCCAGGGTGTAAGGTTGCCCATAGAGCATATCCCTCGCACCCCAACTGACCCTGGGCCATCTCCGGTTTCGAGATGGCCCCCTCGGTCGCTAGTAGCGATTTCGCAATTGGTGTAAGTATTTTTGTGTGCGTCTGAATATGTTTGTTTATGTACGTGTGTGTGTGTATTTTTCTTGATAAAAACGGAACCCTTCTAGATAGAGCCACTTTTTTCCGAAACTATAAGAACCATGCTGTTGAATCTTGGTAATTAGATGTATTCTGTGAACCGCATTAAGATTATGACACAAAAATAAATAAAAAACAATAAATTTTGGGGGTTCCCCATACTTAGGACTGAAACTCAATTTTAAAGTGAAACTTTCATTACATCGTCTCAAACTTTTTCATCTGTGTGTTGCATGTCGCGTGACGGTCGGCCGTGGAGTAGGGATAAAGTGAAAGGCGCTCGTCATAACAGCCAAGGCCAACATGGCGGCACCCATAGTTCGCAGCAGCTGACCGTGTAGTGTATAGACTATTACTCATTTGTGCCAGTGCTCCCCGCTATTTTGTTTGTTTTTGTCAGTGTTTAATGTAAATGTTGTTTGTCAGTGTTTAAAGTAAATGTTGTTATTTATTAAGTACAAAATTAAGATTGATAAAGCGATTTTTATACCCTTAATGGAATATTATTCCAAAATTTTTTAGTTAAATGTCTATAATGTGAAAAAAAGTTTCACTTTTACCGTGGTTTCATTAAACCACACAATCCTTTTTTTTTCATCACACCCTTGGATAGGTCTTCAAAAATGATAAAGAGGTTTCTAATATATTTTTAAAAGTTTGCGCAAGAGACACATCCAAAGTGGTAAAAAGTGCCCCCGCCCCCTGTAAGTTCTTAAATAAGAGAATGATTAAACTAAAAAAAATATATAATGTAAATTACCATGTAAACTTCCACCAAAAATTGGTTTGAACGAGATCTCCTAAGTAGTTTTTTTTTAATACGTCATAAATCGTAAACCGCAATTTACCTTTATTCAATCAACTCAAATATAAAGAATTTTACTAGCTGCTACGGAACCCTTCATGGGCGAGTCCGATTCGCACATGGCCGGTTTTTTTGTGTATACTGTCTGTCTGTTTTGTTACTTCATAAGATTCGAACTCATTGACATCAATAGAACACTTTTACCTGACTCCGAGCAGTTACCGCGAAATTCGTGAAAAAAAACCTTTCTTCATTTTATTCAGTTATTTTTTGCATTTCCCTGATACACCTCTGTATAATGCCCCGAAAAAAGAAATATAGTCGTCGTGTGCTGAAAAGCTGTCATGAGCGTATGAAATGTGAATGCAAATAATTTATTGTTCAACCTGAATTATTATGACACTGCAATGGACAATATATTATCGAACAAATTTTCATTTTCTCAGAAAGTCCGCCTACAAACGAGGTGATATTAAAAGATTGCTTGATACTTTTATGCAAAATTAACTGCGCACCCTGGCTTTGCCCCGCCGCAATAGCACTTCACCCGTGGACTTTCCAATTTTTTTTTATACAAACCTTGTCCTCACAATAACGAACATGAATAAAGAATTATCCAATTTGGTGCAGTCGTTCGGAAGTTATGCGCGTACATACTTTTCGCCGATTCATTTTTATTTATGCATATATTGATTAGGTCTATGGTCAGAGATTAGGCCTATATTTCGAGGGCTTACCCGGGGTGCCCGGTAACGGACACTTGGGGAGGACACCCTGCGGTTTTAGTCGATACACGACATAACCACCCCCGCTGGCCGGCGGGGGGGTATCCGAAGGGATTTCCGCACGTAAAAAAAAAGGCCTATGTTCAGCAGCGGACTTCCTACGGCTGATACGATGATGATGATGATGATGATATATTGATTACAGCCCGAGCAAATGTTTTTATTGCAAAACGGTTACAAAACCGCGGTAGCCTAGCGGTATGGGTAAAGGACTGCTGAGACGAGGTCTCGGGTTCGATCCCAGGTATTACCATGGCACACACCAATGACTTTTCGATGCTTTTCGAAGTTATGTGTGTATTTATCGTAGGTTTATAAGTGCCCGGTTAATGGCAATAGGCTCGCCACCTATTACATTGGGACCTAAAACATAAACTGGCGAAACGTGGGTGCTAGCGCCTCTGCCTACCCCTTCGGGGTTATAGGCGTGAGTTTATGTTATGTTATGTTATGTTACATTTCTCATATATTTAAAAGGATAGGAAATGAAGATAAAGAATCAGAAAGATAAAAATACAAAAATGTTATATTTGACATGACATAACACAGTTTATAATACACAAACGCATACACACACACGAACACATACACATAGGTACTATAGTAGGGTCGGGGTGCGAGGGATATGCTCTATGGGCAACCTTACACCCCGGCGTCTGCAGACCCGAGACGGCGTGCGGTTTTAGTCGGGTCCAGCCCGACATAACCGCCCCCGCTGGCCGGCGGGATTTCCGAAGGGATTTCCGCACGAAAAAAAAAAAAGGTACTATAGTAGGTACTGGCAATACTAAAATTTTGCATCTAAAATATTAGGCGACTCGGCCATGTCATGATAGGAAAATGATTTTGTCAAACCACTACTCACGTAATAATTAAAGAAGCACACTGATGGTAAGAGAGGAGAGTGGGGCAAGGTATGGGGGAAGGTTGAAGGGAAAATAGGAAATCTAAAAGTAAGCGAAGTGAGGCAACCGTACTAATGTCCGTAAACAGTAGATACCTTCTGTTTACGGACATTCATGATACTATAGCCCATGAAGAAGTATAATTAGGGGCAAATGGGGTGACAGGTGAAGCCGCCTGTCACCCCAGCAGAAGCAAGCCGGTACGGTGGGGCGACTAGTGCCCCTCCCCCAAACCGGGGCAAGCCGGGGACACCGTGGTTCTTAAGCCCGAGGGGGCCATCTCGAAACTAGAGATGGCCCAAGGTCAGTCGGGGTGCGAGGGATATGCTCTATGGGCAACCTTACATCCCGGCGTTTGTTGACCAAAGACGGCGTGCGGTTTTAGTCGGTTCAAGTCCGACATAACCGCCCCCGGGGAGGTATCCGAGGGGATTTCCGCACGAAAAAAAAACAACTTACTCTCGCGCCAATCAAGCAATCATCCTACTAATCCTTCTAAATAATAATATTTGGATATTTGTTACTCAATCACACTTAAACGGCTGAACGAATTTGGCTGAATTTGGTACAGGGATAGATTATAGTGTAGAATAACATATAGGCTACTTTTTATCCCTGGAATATGTCACCATGGGAAGCGGGAATGGATCAGAACTCCACGCAGGTGGAGCCGCAGGTTATAGCTAGTAAAAAAATAAAATAAAATAAAATATATATATAAAACTGATCACCGGCTCAAAGGGGTCGCGTCATTGGTTGATCAGTCGCTTTATTGGCGCTTTGATTGACCATTTCGGGGTGCGAGGGAAATGCCTTATGGGCCGGGTGACCTTACACCCCGGTGTCTGAAGACCCAAGATGGTGTGCGGTTTTAGTCCCACATAACCACCCCCACTGGCCGGGGGGGGGGGGGGGTGGGTCCTAGGGGATTTCCGTAGTAAAAGAAAAGGTACACAAGCGCGAAATATGTTGTCAAGATTTCTGACTTTTAGTATATCTTGCTGATGGCGATAGGCTCACCCCTTATTACTGACGTCACAACACCATAACGTGTGTTCAAGTTCAAGTTAAAGTTCTTTATTTGTTGAATATATATATAATAGATCAGATCTCATATTCTGCCGGTTCTGGCGTACCAATTTCACATTTTTTAAAGTTTGTAAATCTTTGCCCAAATACCATCAAAAGTGCAACTCCACCAAACTACTACGGATAAATGTACGGCAGCATCACTTTAATCTTCAGCATCATCATCGTCTTGCCCCTAGTCCGTTTGGAGTAGCAACATGTATTTTGCGCTTATTCTATTCATCTCTGCTTGCTCGTCTCAGCATTCACTACTTCTTGGCCTTTTTTTGAACTTACACACATTTCATTAATTTTCTCTTAGACCTTTTTGCTTCCCTTGTCATCATTTGCATAGTTTTAAATGGCATTTTTTTCCAGTAAAAAAATAATAAGAATTTAAAAAAAATACTATACTAATTTTCCTAAAAACGAATTATTTAATACTGCTGGGCTGGGAAAGCGACTTCGTCCGCGTGGACTTAGATCTGGGTTATATTTTTTTTTAAGTGGAACCCTAATTATTTTTCTTAAAATAAAAACAGCCTCTCTTACGCCTTATAATATTAGTTATCTACCAGTGAAAGTTCCATCAAAATCGGTCCTGCCGTTCCAGAGATTACAGACAGACAGACAAAAATTGTTACTTTATACGTATGCATTCATTGATAAGCTGTTATGTGAATATTACAAGCAGACACTTTAATTTTATTTATTTGTATAGAAAACAAAATACTCATCAGTCCATAAAGCGAATATGTTTGAGGAAATCTCTTCTCGCAGCGCTATTTTTCATACAATGAGATCACAGACTCGTGGAGTAGTGAGATCATATATGAACATCGTTGATGGTTGATAAAGTCGGTTCACACGGGCGTTGATGGGCTAATGCGGAGTGCTGACGGCCAGTGTGGACACGCCCTGTGTTTACCTTTGGCACAGAGTAGTTTTGGATTCAGATATTTTGATTTGTAATAGATTTATGATGAAATTTTCGAATTTAATGAAATATTTGTTGGTTGTTATTGAATTTGGTGTGAACAGGGCAGAAATTAATATAAACATGGTAGATCAAAATTATGATTTTACCTATACATAACATAACATAACTTCACGCCTGTATCCCCGAAGGGGTAGGCAGAGGTGTATTGCACAACCACGATTCGCCAGTTATGTTAGGGTCCCAATGTAATAGGGGGCGAGCCTATTGCCATCTACCGGGCACATTACTAAGCGAGCGATAATCAATCTATACATATATCGTCTTTAGCTTAGTGGTTAAGGAGTCAACCCTACGATCGAGAGGTCCCGGGTTCGAATTCTGGCCATTACACTACTGACGTGAACCCACTCCTAACACAAGCATTTAGCTTAGCTGGAGGGATTAGGGGGAATATTAGTAATTTCGGTTACTAAAATTCTTAAAAAAAAAAAAAAATTGTATTATATAAATTATTAGTGGTGTGGGCTGATAGAGAATGTTGTATTGATTGGAATTAGAAAGCTCGTGATAGAAGCAGATGATGGACCAAAAAACAAGGGACGAAGTTATCTACCTATTAATCTTCAGCTATGCGGATAAACATACTTGGATATTTTTTTGTAAATGTACACCCTGAGTGCGGCTGTACACACTCGTCGAGACGCTCTCGACGGGAGTCTCGGCCTCGATGAGAGCATACATGTACACACTCGTTTTGTCGATTACACTGAAGATTCCTGCCGTAATGGATGTAGAAGTCGCTGCTGCTGTTTGTCTATGTGCCACGTTACCATAAAAAGAAAAGTTTTAAACCCAATTAGTACTCCATAAACTGTAATTCACGCTCATTTTTTTTTTTTTTATACCACTAAGGTGGCAGACAAGCACACGGCCCACCTGATGGGAAGCGGTTACCGCGGCCTATGCACGTGTGCAACACCAGTGGCGTCACACTCGCGCTGCCGACCCTGTAAAGGAAAGGATGAGAAAGGAGTTTGGGAGGGGATGGGAAAGGAGTTTGGGCTCCGGCACTCTCACTCACCAAACGGAACGCAACAGTTCAAATACTGTTACTGGGCGTCAATATTCTGTGAGAGGGTGGTGCTTCCCCGGTCGAGTCAGCCCATTCATGCAACGGCCAAAATGACTGTTGCTTGACTCTACCACTCAAAAAACCACATAGGGAAGTTGGTAGTGATACAAATATAGTCATCGGGAAACTAAATGAACCCTGGGCTATCTCCGGTTTCGAGATGGCCCCCTCGGGTTTGGGAACCACGGTGTCCCCGTCTTGCCCCGGTTTGGAGGAGGGGCGCTAGTCGCCCCACCGTCCCGGCCTGCTTCTGCTGGGGTGACAGGTGGCCTCACCCGCCACCCCCAGGCCTGCGCTCATGGAGGACGGAGGTCGTTAAGCGACCTCCGGCGCCCGAGTTGCCTGCGACGCGCGGCGAGCAAGTTGCGGGCTCGGCGGACCGGGAGAGTTCTAAGTCTCTCCCGGGTGCGCTCCGCCACCTCCTTCGCGAGCATTACATGCTCGCTGAAGGAGGTGGCGGCGGCCCACGCGCTCGCGCTCCGCACATTGCCGCAATCATGCTGCCGAGCGAGAGGACTCCCACCCCGATGGCTGCCACGAGGTCACGCCTCGGCGCCTCCCACGCCGGGCAGTCCGCCAGCGTGTGCAGCCCTGAGTCCTCGCTCGCGTCGCAGTGATGACACTCAGGCGTTGGCTCCTTCCTGATCCGATGCAGGTGGTCCCCGAAGCACCCCTTCCCGGAGATCACCTGTCGCGCTGCCGACCCTAAAAAAAAAGAAATTGCAAAGCAGGAATAGCCTTTAGTCTTCCGGGAAGACCAAAGGCTACTCCCGCCTCTCCCTTCTTTTTTAGTTTTTGTGCTGTCAGAAGGAAGACTCTTCCCTCTGACAGCACAAAAGCTCTCAGTGAGCTCTGGCTACCCTACTCACCGCCGGGAACACAACACGAGGTTATTATGGCCGTGGTATTCTGTAGGGCGGAGGTACTTCCCTAGTCGGACTGCTCAGTTGGACGGGAATACCGTCATGTCCTACCTCTCTTCAAACCTCTTCTTCTCGTCTTGTCTGGGGTGTCTCGTCGAGTGTGTACAGCCCCATGACAGAATGTATTTTATGGATACGAACATTTGCACTGACGAAAAATCGAATCTGCGCTCACTAACTTAGCAGTCCAATTTACCATTTCCATTTCCAGTTACCATCCCATTCATACTATTACTTACTTCATAACGAAAGCTTCATAAACAGCTACTAAAACTAAAATATTCTCACCCTCTATACTCTGATAGTACCTACACACACGAGCGAAAAAAGTCGATGTTTATAACATCGTCAAACTTATCGATACGTCTGTCGATTGCTGAAAGCGATTTTTGAGTGATTCTCAGTTCATATGATTAATGTCTGGCGGCCTGGCACTACGCCAGCCACCACACTGTTGCTGTGACGAGCCCAAACACTTTAATAACTGATGCTACGAAAACAATCGAAAGAAATTATGTGATCTGTATTTGGGGCAACGTTTATTTGAAAAAGTACTAAAGTGGGCTAAATAGATGGGCTATATTGAGACTGACATCGTTTTCAGCTGACTAGAGTGAATAGAAAGGTGTTTGTGATTTTGCCTCACGTAGCTACTACATGGCAGAACCGATTTTTAAATACAATACGTCGGTAAATTCATCATCAATGCTAGTCACTAACCTTATGGTCAGGTCAAGTCAATAACTTTTGAAGGCCTGAACGAAAAGATTTGGTTGTTTGGAATATTCCAAACAACTAAATATGTTCAGACTTTCAAAAATTATGGTAATATATAGAAGCTGGACGGATGACCTAGTAAAGAGCGCAGGGATGTAGGCTGCTACAGACCGGTCAAAATGGAAGTCAATGGGGGAGGCCTATGTTTAGCAGTGCACTTCCTACGGCTGATATAATGATGATGATGATGAAAGAAGCTAACATACATACAACATAAACATTGAATTACCATCCTTTTTTAGGCAGTCATGTAAAAGTTGTAT
Source organism: Cybosia mesomella (assembly GCA_946251805.1). Taxonomy (NCBI): domain Eukaryota; kingdom Metazoa; phylum Arthropoda; class Insecta; order Lepidoptera; family Erebidae; genus Cybosia; species Cybosia mesomella. The sequence goes on along the minus strand of OX276396.1, from coordinate 35,965,045 downwards.
GGGCCCTATACCAAGATCCCTATAAGTCGGTGCTCCTGCCAGTTAAATAAAGGATGAGACTCTATCGGACGCTTTCCTCTCAGGTTTCTGAACTCAGACTCAGTAGTCGCTCTCAGAAAAGCCGACATACCAATCCCAAAAACCATAAACGGACCTCGGCTTTACACGCAACTGTATAATCGCTATGAGGATGATGAGAATATAATTGCATCGCAATCGGTTTTTTTAACTCTTTTTTTAAAGATTGAGATCGGAAAAAGATAACATCTAGAACGGGACTTGAACCCGCGACCAGTCCCTTACAGGGGAATGCTCTGACCAGCTGAGCTATCTAGACACGTCCCAGATATTCGAAATTATCCGATATATTATATACGTCTTAAGGCGACGCTGGAACCATCTACCTTGCGAACTACGGAAACAATGAATAACTTTACAGTCATTTTTAAACATATTTTTTTTCATTATTTTGTTCTAGATGTTCCCTTTTCCGATCTAAATCTTTAGAAAAAGTAAGCATACAAAATGTTTATAAAATTTAATTGAATCTTTTTTTTAAGTTTCATTTAAAAAACTGACATTTATTGGGTCTGAAAGTTACAGGAGTTGAACATTTCCACCTCATCCGGTACATATTTCTGTCGACACGTAGATATGCAAAAATGAGCTTTAAAAACCCGCTCTTTATTATAAATGATTTCTTATTAAGACTCCTCTAGTGGAGTGCTGTCAAAACTATAAATTATTCATGTCTTAAGGTTAATGTCGCTTGATTAATGCAGATTTATGAGAGCCGTTGACCAGGTATTCCTGGCCGCCTACGTGCGACCTACACTATTAAAAAAAATCGTTAATGTGGAGGAAAAAGCGGGACGTTTCTAGTTTGTACGACAATGACGGATGTTCAGAGCAAAGCGACACGGGCGCCTGCGCCTGGGCACCGACTAGGGTTGATAGAAATCAAATTGATTACTTTTTTGGTAAAATTGACAAAGAGTCTTGGGAAAGATAAAGTTAACTGGTTTCTAGTAAAACTAGGATCAATTTGCAAAATACACACATAGGTACTGTATGTCTGGGGTGTGTGTTGGGTAACCTCCTCGAGTGACGCTCCGATTCCGATCCCGCCGCTGCAGTCCGGGGGGAACGGAATCGGAGCGGCCGGTACACCCTGGGCAGCGGTCAATGGCTTCCCCTTCACCCCTTCATAGGGTTGGCATTGATCGTCGCCCAATACCCAACGTGGCGGGAACACATCGCTCTCCGTACTCCTCTGCTTTCAGAGGAGACAGGATGAGCGATGCTGTTAGGGGTGAGATGGCCCAGGGTCAGTCGAGGTGCGAGGGATATGCTCTATGGGTAACCTTACACCCCGGCGTCTGAAGACCCGAGACGGCGTGCGGTTTTAGTCGGTGCAAGCCCGACATAACCGCCCCCGCTAGCTGGCGGGGGGGTATCCGAAGGGATTTCCGCACGATAAAAAAAAAAAAAAGGTACTGTATGTCTGCGCGAGCGCGTGGGCGGCCGCCACCTCCTTCTGCGAGCATGTAATGCTCGCGAAGGAGATGGCGGAACGCGCCCAGGAGCGGTTTAGAACTCTCCCGGCCCGCCGAGCCCGCAACATGATCGCCGCGCGTCGCAGGTGACTCAGGCACCGGAGGTCGCTTAGCGACCTCCGTCCTCCATGAGCGCAGGCCGCCACCCCCGGCAGGTGAGGCCGCCTGTCACTCCAGCAGAAGCAGGCCGGGACGGTGGGGCGACTAGCGCCCCTTCTTCAAACCGGGGCAAGACGGGGACACCGTGGTTCCCAAACCCGAGGGGGCCATCTCGAAACCGGAGATGGCCCAGGGTCAGTCGGGGTGCGAGGGATATGCTCTATGGGCAACCTTACACCCCGGCGTCTGTAGACCCGAGACGGCGTGCGGTTTTAGTCGGTTCAAGCCCGACATAATACAATATAAAACATTACTTAATTACTATTTGCCTGCTAGTCGGTGCACCTGCTAAGTTAAACAACAGACGAGGCGCAGGCTTTACTCTAGGAGTTGGAAGGTCAGACGGTAGCCACTCCCGGAAAAGCCGAATTACCAAAAAGCGGACTCCAGGCTTCAAAGTGCAGACATTGGACGCATCTAGGAAATTCCTATGAGGATGACGATAAATAATGTCATCAAGTATCTTTTTTTTTCTTTTTTCATCAAGTACCTACCTTTTTTTTTTTTTTTTTCGTGCGGAAATCCCTATACCACTTCGTTTTCTCTCACACCAACTTTCACAAAATCCTTAAATCTACTAATAGTAGACACAAAGTGGGCCTAGATGCAGTAATATTGAGATGGCGTAGTACCATGTGGTTTTCCGGTATTTCAGTCAAATTGTAATAAATCGTAGTTACTGGTGAAAGTTAATTTTTAATAGGAAACAAGACAACATTTTAAACCTGCTCATTGAAAACGCCTTGAAGAGCCGTGGGTTGAAAAATATATCGAAAATCTTCTCTAAATAAAAATAAATCTCATAATTATGAATATGTATATTTAATAAACCATAAAAATTAATGGCTTAAAAAAAAATTACAGACCCCTTCTTATGCTCTAGGTTAGTATTAAGTTTACATTTATTAAGCGTAGGCGAAGGCGAACGAAGCGTCTTTGGTTTCAAAGTTGCGTTTCAAACAAATGATACACCTCCGAGACCGTTTGACCGATTTCGACCAAATTTGCCACGGTGATCAAGTAGACATTACTGAGTGTCGTAAGGGGTCGAATGTCCAGATCGGTCTTACCATCGAGGAATAATCACCGAAAAACCAAATCAATGGAAAAAGTCGACAGGTCACGTTGACCTATTGTTGGATAGGCAAATCTCGCTACGCTTAAGTTTGGGTTGATTGCGAAGCTGGTAACCGTCCTAATTAAATATTTTATTGTATTTTATTTATCTACTGTTGAACTAGGTAGGTGAAGCCTGTATTTCAGCACACAGCGCATTTCACCGTAAAAAGCGATCTGTTTGAAGTATTTGTATTATTCCGTATACTTACATTCTATGATAATTTTAACAGGACTGCTGAGACGAGGTCTTAAGTTCGATCCCCGGTCGCCCCGGGCACACACCTCTGACTTTTCGTAGTTATGTGTGCATTAATAAATGTTAATTATCGCTCGCTTAATAATGTGCCCGGTAGATGGCAATAGGCTCGCCCCCTATTACATTGGGACCTTAACATAACTGGCGAATCGTGGTTGTGTAATACACCTCTGCCTACCCCTTCGAGGATATGGGCCTGAAATGATGTGTATATATATGTTATTAGAGATTATTATAATTGAATTTTCAACACAATGTTTGATCGAAAATAAATTAAATTATAATGTTAATTGTAAGTTTTAACAGGAGCAAATATGTATAATAAGAAACACAACCACTTCTTTTTTTTTTATACCACTAAGGTGGCAGACAAGCACATGGCCGACTTGATGGGAAGCGGTTACCGCAGCCTATGGACGTGTGCAACACCAGTGGCGTCACACTCGCGCTGCCGACCCTGTAAAGGAAAGGGGATGGGAAAAGAGTTTGGGAGGGGATGGGAGAGGAGATTGGGTGGGGATATGGGAAAGGAGTTTGGGCTCCGGCACTCTCACTCACCAAACGGAACGCAACAGTTCAAATACTGTTACTTGGCGTCGATATTCTGTTTGTATCCACCGCTATTAAATGTTCACTCGAGAATGTTTCTAAATGCGAGTCAATGCATTCGTGGCAACCCTGCGAGACTCACACCTGTCGCTTCTGCCTACCGGAATAGTCGTGTTTTCCCAAAATAAAGGTGAAGAACATTTTTGTGGCCACGTATTTGGATTAGTTTAACATTCAACGGAATCCTCTTTTTCAGTAAACATTCTGTAAGCACTCCAGAGGATAGTGTACAACTAAAATAAACTGCTGAAAGTGTGGAATTGGAATGGTGAACTGAAATGGGATAGGATTTAAATGCTATTTGTTTTGAACTTCAGTTTGTTCGAAGTCTTAGAAAGTTACAGGAAATAAATAAATAAATATTGCAGGACAAAGTACACAACACCATCTAGACCCAAACTAAGCAGAGCTTGTCATATGGGTTATAGAATGCGGATAACCATTACTTAATTATTTATTTTGTAAATCAATACATATTATACATAGAAACACCCAGACTAATGCAAATATACATATTTGCACTGAGCGGGAATCGAACCCGCGACCTCTGGCTTAGCAGTCGAATGCACTACCACTACGCCACAGACGTCTTCATGAAATGTAAAAGGTGTTTATTTATTTATTTATTTAGAAACTTAACAGCTATGATACATATATCGTGGATAAATTAAGAATTACATAGGATTCTTAGCCAGTAACAAAGTTTCCCGACATGTAAAAATTGCATGCATCACTTAAAATATAAGTAATATCTATGTATTTATAAATATTCTTACAATCTTATTCTTACTTAATCTAACAGTTCTTATACAATCTTTATTTTTATATATCTTTACTTTTCTTTTAATACATAATAACATATGCTCACGCGTCTCCCTTAAAATAACAGCTACATATTGCTTCTTTCTATACTTCTGTGTAACACACCTTCATTTATTTTCATTTATTTTATAATGGTCACGGCAATATGTCTTCGCCTCAACTAATGGTAATCTGGTTTACTATAATGGAATTAGATTATTTAAATAATTGAGCTGAGTGAGACGAAGTCGAGAGAAAGCTCCTCCCTCATACCAGACTTCAGGATTTTCTTTATCACAGGTCTCCTCCTATACTACTAATCCAATCAGAACCAAATTTGGCAAGATTAAAGAGGTCAATCAGAGGAAGGTTTATGGATATATTTTGAAAAAATTAATGCTACCACAGAGGAATGATCACCGTTAAAAAAATTCCAGATGGAATTACATAATAACCGCTCGAGACACTGTGACCAAACTTTACACGCTCAGAAAGCATGTCCAGAGTTGTGACTTTCAAAAAGAATTTTCAAAATCGGACTTGCCACGGAGGAATGATCACTGTTAAAAAATTTCAAAATCTGATTCACGATGTCTTACTCAGCTTAACATTGCAAGCAGCGATTCGCCTTGCAGACCTAGTGATATAGGCATACCACAGCTGTTAAAATAATTGGTGGGTGCTTTTTGTGGTAACTGGTTGAAGTTGATATCATGGTTATAATTTTTCTCAAAGAACTACTGCCTTGGGGCTGTAAATTTAAATGTAGGAGTAGAAAGTTTTGATGTTTTGAGCGTTATTTCGTGATCTAAATAAAGTATTTTGACTATTGCTTTGACTATTGATTGGTCTGTATTTAAATTGCTTAAACTCTCTGGCAGCTTAATTCGAGCGGATACGAGTACTACTGCATCACATAGCTCTCAGAGTTCCGTCATTACACTCAAATTTTAGAGCGAAGCACTGAAAGAGTGAAACTCTCTTTTAGACGACTCATGTATTTCGTTACACCATCTTCTCCGCCCAAACGGCTGAACCGATTCTTATGAAATTGCACACAAGCAAAGATGTTACCTATGGGAAGGACATAGGCTAGGAAAATCAAAAGTACCACGGAGGAATAATCACCGGAAAAAATAATTAAAACCTGATTTCTCAATGAACAAAAAAGCCTCATTCACGCGATTGCTATTAAATTAAGTAATTTATTCATATACACAAAACAAACAAAAAAACGAAAATCGGACTAGCCGTTGAGGAATAATCACATTTAGAGAAAGTCCTGGTAAAATTGCTTCGCTCAATTTTTGTTACAGCAGAATGAATTGCGGACCTAGTAACTAACATTTAAAAGTCTAAGGTGCCCGTCCACCTCCGCCTTCTTCTGCCAGCAAATAATGCTCGAGAAGAAGACGGCGGAGGTGGTCTAGGAGAGACTCAGGTCTCTCCCGATCCGCAGAGCTCGTGAGGCGCAGAGGCGACTCAGCATGATTGCGGCAATGGTGCGGAGCGCGAGCGCGTGGGCCGCCGCCACCTCCTTCTGCGAGCATGTGATGCTCGCGAAGGAGATGGCGGAGCGCGCCCGGGAGAGGTTCAGAACCCTCCCGGCCCGCCGAGCCCGCAACATGCTCGCCTCGCGTCGCAGGCGACTCAGGCGCCGGAGGTCGCTTAACGACCTCCGTCCTCCATGAGCGCAGGCCTGGGGGTGGCAGGTGAGGCCGCCTGTCACCCCAGCAGAAGCAGGCCGGGACGGTGGGGCGACTAGCGCCCCTCCCCCAAACCGGGGCAAGACGGGGACACCGTGGTTCCCAAACCCGAGGGGGCCATCTCGAAACCGGAGATGGCCCAGGGTCAGTCGGGGTGCGAGGGATATGCTCCATGGGCAACCTTACACCCCGGCGTCTGCAGATCCGAGACGGCGTGCGGTTTTAGTCGGTTCAAGCCCGACATAACCGCCCCCGCTGGCCGGCGGGGGGGGTATCCGAGGGGATTTCCGCACGAAAAAAAAAAAAAAAAATAAAGGCGCAGAGGCGACTGTGGCGTCGGAGGTCGCTGAACGACCTCCGCCCTCCATGAGCGCAGACCACCAGCAGAAGAAGGCCGGGGTGGCGACATGTTCCGCTCCCCTCTCTTTCCGGAGCGAGACGGGGACACCGTGGTTCCCAAACCCGAAGGGGCCATCTTAAAACCGAAAATGGCCCTGGGTCAGCCGGGGCGCGAGGGAAATGTCTTATGGGCCATCTCGGTGTCTGAAGATCCGAGACGGTGTGCGATTTTAGTCGGTTCTAATCCGACCTGACCGCCCTCGCTGGCCGGCAGGCAAAAAAAAGGGTTCCCGCCCACCTTAGCATAAGAAATCTGATGTCAAACTTATCACCCATTTCTACATTACTCACGAACAAAAACAGACAATGTCTAGCTATGTTTATTCAGCTGACTCCGCCTGTTAGCGTCATTAGTCGGTTGTCATCGCCGACGTCGTTTGATTAATTGCCGAATGAGATCGTGTGGTGACAGACGAAATCACTGACTGTACCGTATCATTGTGTACTAGATAATGAGGTATTTGTCTTTTAAAGTCTGTTAAATGTCTAATATTATAAATCTGAACAGTTTGTTTGTTTGATTGAACGCGCTAATCTCAGGAACTACTGGTACGAATTGAAAAAATATTTTTGTGTTGGATAGCCTATTTATCGAGGAAGGTTATAGGCTATATAGCATTACGCTACTACCCCGGGGAGCGGAGCAGTAATCATATATGTCAACAAATCGGGCAAATTACCATATATTATAGCAAAACTAATGCATGTATAGGTTAAAAGTATGTCACGGGTGAAGCCGCAGGGGACAGCTAGTATACTATAAAGATTGCATCATGACCCTGAGCCTAGAGAAATCGAGAACGCGCAGACCAGCTCCACCAGGACGTCGTGGTAGAGTGGAACCTCCCCCGCTGGCCGGCGAGGGGTATCCGCACGAAAAAAGTTACATAGGACTCAGATAGGCTCAGTATACTGCAGTTTTCTTTATTTCTTTGATGTTTAAAACAAAATACTCCACACACTTAATCACGTTTTGTAAGTTTTAACGGGAGCGGGAGTAGGCCTATTACTACACATATCATCATTATTATCATAGCCATTACCCAGCTGCGTCCAAAGGTTGCACTTTAGAACCCGAGGTTCGCTTATGGTTTTTCATTGATATGTGGGTTTTTCTGAGAGCGGCTGCCCTCTTGCCTCTGAAGCCTGCATCAGATCCTCGTGCAGCAGCAGGTGAGGACACGTAAATATTATGAAGTCGTGTTTTATAGCTTAACTAACTGATGCCCGCCGCTCCACCCGCGTGGAGGCCGGTTATTGTTTTTAGCCATATCTCCGGTTCTACTTAACCCATTGCAAGCAAACATGCCATATTTTAAGTCTGACCGAAAACGAAAACGCATCAAAATCCATTCAGTAGTTTTTACGTCCATCGCGAACAGACCGACAGAAAAGAATTCGAAAAAAAAAATATGTTCAGAATCGCTCATTTAATATAACCCAAGTATTATGTTACAGACTAAGCTAATTTACAATTTTATAATAGTTATAGATAAAACACTTGTGAGCATTTCGCTATTTAATCCTAGTTTTACTAGAAACAATTCAACTTTAATTTTTAAACTTTCGCGTTCCATAATATACAAAAATTTAATTTAACGGGAATTAACGCGATCATTTATAGGTATATACCACCTGGGGTGCGACTGGTTGGATCACCTCCAAGTTTGGTGCACCCTGGGCAACGTGGGCGATTACGCATCATTGATTGCTCCTCTGGAGTAGCTGGCGTCAACGTCAACGGCCAAGAGTCTGACCAACCGGCCCTTTTCAGGGCCAGCTGACCCCATTGCACGAGGGGGTCGGGGTTTGGCGGGTCTGCAAGGCCCGCGGGGAGTGGTGGTCGCTCCAGGTACCCTTCTGCTCTTATCAGAGGGGACACTGCGAATGGCCCAGGGTCAGTCGAAGTGCGAGGGATATGCTCTATGGGTAACCTTACACCCCGGCGTCTGTAGACCCGAGATGCCGTGCGGTTTTAGTCGGTTCAAGCCCGACATAACCGCCCCCACCCGCCGGCAGGGGGGGGGGGTATCCGAAGGGATTTCGGCACAAAAAAAAGAAAGGTATATACCACCTGGCTTATTTATATACCGTCAGGCAATACAAAGGTATGTATATACCTTTTTTTTTTATCGTGCGGAAATCCCTTCGGATACCCCCACGCCGGCTAGCGCGGGTGGTTATGTCGGGCTTGCACCGACTAAAACCGCACGCCGTCTCGGGTCTTCAGACGCCGGGGTGTAAGTTTACCCATAGAGCATATCCCTCGCACCCCGGCTGACCCTGGGCCATCTCACCACTAACAGCATCGCTCATCCTGTCTCCTCTGAAAGCAGAGGAGTACGGAGAGCGATGTGTTCCCGCCACGTTGGGTATTGGCCGACGATCAATGCCAACTCTATGAAGGGGTGAAGGGGAAGCCATTGACCGCCGCCCAGGGTGTACCGGCCGCTCCAATTCCGTTCCCCCCGGACTGCAGCGGGATCGGAATCGGACCGACACTCGAGGAGGTTACCCAACACACACCCCAGGTATGTATATACCTATAAATGATCGCGTTAAATCCCGTTAAATTAAATTATTATATAACAATTCAACTTTATGTAGGTATACAAACTTTCTTTACTTAATTTAGTTATACATTTACCATAAATTTAGCTAGCACCGAGTTGCAAGTAAGGGACCTCTACACCCACTTCACAAGTTATTTTTTTTTAAATTTAGTAGCTACCAATTCCTATAACACGGTCAATAAATATTACCTTGTGCTATCACATTATTTATATTCTACATTAACCTAATTAGAATCAAAACGTGCCATTTATTTCACCAACTCACCCAACCGTTTTCTCATCGCACAATTAATAATAATATTAATAACAACGAAGCCGCCAAAACAAACGTATGTTCCCAGAAATCGTATAAATATGTTACAAGAACCGATCCAGGTGTTCCCAACGTTTCTACCATAAACGTGTCTACGCTTTACTTGTGTTCATTTAACGCTCAAAGTTCAGGCATACATGCAAAATTAACACTCGCAAAAATCATTCTTATGGCTACAAAATAAAGTCCAAAGTAAGTTGAAAGTTATTGTGTACGTGGGAAGGGTAAAGGCGCCACATGTGGACCGCCCGCTAAATCGAAATAAAAATATAATTGAAGAAACAAGGCGACGAACGGGCGAATAAACGAGAGGTGAACGGACGAGCATATGAGGCTGTCGATTGGTAAAACTTACTTTTATAAATATACAGTCCATAGCAAGTAAAATAGGATGTAAAGTACTTTATATTTCTTATATATGACGTACTTAACTTTTGATAAAAATGACTTCAAAAATTATATAGTTAATGTTTATCCTTCATGATTCTTTAGTTTGTGTCAAAGCCTAGACATTAAAAACTTATGCAATAATCTCAACTTGATACATTCAACACGCATACGTAAATAGATTCTCACCGTGGGAGACGCAAACTTGTAACAAAATTTTCGTAACAAACACCTTGACGTAACCACATAAGGTTGATACTCCAACCGTTTATTACTGGCTGTTTCAGATTGAGGTGGTTTTGTTTTAACGATACCCACTGACAGACGTGAGAACTGTATAGTATGACTTTCACAGGCGCTGCCTTTTAATTCGGTAATTAAATGGGGAGATCTCTGAAAATAAGTTGTTAAGTAGTTTCAAATGGGCTGTAATAGCTCACACGCACGTATCTCACAGCTCCTAGATGACAAGTAAATATTTGAAATAAATGGTCCATACTTTAAACATAATATGGGGTGAGCATATATTCTTATCAAGACGTGTACATCTGCACATGCCCTGTGGTTTAAACTGCCCTGTTATTAGGTAGGGGCTCCTCTCAGTAAGGATTACTGGACTTAACCAATCTTTAAGAAAATTATGTTTGAGAAATATCAGATAATTTTTTTTTTAAGATGTTGCCCTGAATTGTTAAAGCAAGTAATAATTAATTTAACGAGTCAATGTAGTTTCCTCACCCATCCTTCCATCCATACACAATTATGTACTCTGTGTAGGTACTGTGACGTCTGGGGTCTGACTTCACAACTTTTCGTCGTCAATAGAGAGGAACGCGGATTCTGCCCAGTGATTGAATCTAAGATTCGCTTCAACTTCAGGATATTTTCCACTACTCGATCAAGGACGGACCCTCTGGTGCTCCATCCGACTTGATCTCCCCTCCGATCATTTGTTTTTTTCCTACGCTCTTAATTTGAATTTAATTATACAGTTTTATTTTTATATCGCTTACGCATGATGGCCAGGGAATTAACTATAGTGTACGACGGAGTCCGAAAGGAGTCCGAACGCTGAACTTACAAAAATATTGGGTATTATTTTTGCGATTATTGAGATTACTGATTTATAGGAGAAATTAAATAATAGAAATAGTTATTATGGCTAGGATTTTATTTACTCAGTAAGAAGGAAGATGTGAAGGAAGGTGTGAAAGTTGTGGGCCACCACCACTCATTCATCACCACTAAAGAACCTTGGACTCGCAAGTCCATCGTAGGGCATCACTCCACTAGATGGACCGTCGTCGACCCGGTTAGTTGAATGGATGTGGTACAAGTAAAAAGGGTGCCCCTTACTAGATGTTAGTTTTATATAGGAATTAGTATTTCATATGATTATGAAAGTGACACTGTAAATGCTTACTTTCAAGTAAGCCAGTTGCTCATTTATTGCCTTAGTGTTACAGTAAAATATTATGAGTTACAATATCTAATATAAAAAACTTTATTGTCACAGTATTTGTTATCGAACTGCTCTGAAACGTCTTGACCAAGCCTTATGAAATTTGTGTATATTTGGCAAGTCTCAGAATAGTTCATAGTCAATTTTTATCCTGGGAATAGGTTTCTGTGGGTCGTGGGAGTGGGATCAGTATTTCACACGGGTGGAACCACAGGTAACAGCTAGATTTTCTGTATGGGACGATATCGTAGAATATAACGTTTATATCTATTAAACACCTGTCTGTTACATTGCGCGTACTTCACTTATTTTATATTTCATTTAATCAAGTAAAATTCAGTTACCACATGAATCTTTGATTATGTTTCTGCACAAGATTCTGATCACCAAAAAATAACTTTAACCAAAACAGAATTCCATTCTAATAAAACTTTACAGCGTACGGTATAGCCAAAAACAATTTCATTAGACGATCCCCGAACTTACCGCAGTATAAACCGTTTTATAAACTCCTTAGCCTTCGTAATATTGTTTAAAAATGTCTCTAAGCCGAGCATGGAAATCGTGAGGGACCCTAAACGTATGCAAATTTTATTTTTAAAAAATGCAAGTGGCCGGCCACATGTCGCCGGGGACGGTCATCGCGTTCGTCCGTCTGCGTTTTATTACTTTTATTTTTGTTGTCCATACTCGCCCACCTTCCTCTCTGATTTGATTGCGTATTTATTCCAAGCTGTGTTTTGCTATGTTCGAAGGAAATTGGGAATCGCGCTATTTTCTCAAAAAGTATTTTCAGTTCTTATTGTATTGTTTGCAAAAACCGCAGTAAATCTAGTAGATAGGTAGTTCTGTAGAAAAATATTGCGATGCTTTTTTAAGATTCTCTCAAGACATCTCTAAAGTGTGAGTCGGAATTACGTAGTTTCAAAAAGAGGAAAAACCATCAGCTGTTGCATCAAATACATGTACAAATATTATGTAATCTGTTAGTTTTCTTTCTCAGCCTTAACATATAATAATATTATCTTGAATTTAACTTAGAAACTTAACATTTTTGACATTGCATAACACACAAGTTTGAGAAGTCATGCAACAGATGAAACACAATACTGGGCAAATCAAATTTACAGATATTAATAGGTCCCTATTTTGTCGGACCAAAAAACTAGCAAAGTATAATATGTATACACTTCTGCCTACCTTCATTTAGCAATAATGAATGTAAACGGGATACATAATATGTAGTTTCGAACGCCGCTGTGGCGACACACGCTGTTGCGAATTATTTTTCCACTGCCTCACAGGTTCGAAAACTCATGGCTCGAATGAAATAGTCGCGAAAGACGCTGTTTCGGAATACATTGTAAACTTCCACCGAAAATTGTTTTGAACGAGATCTAGTAAGTACTTTTTTTTTAATAAGTCATAAATCGTAAACCGCTGTTTACCTTTCATTCAGTCAACTCAAATATAAAAATTTTACTTGCTGCTACGGAACCCTTCATGGGCGAGTCCGACTCGCACTTGGCCGGTTTTTATTGTTGCTGTCATAGCCACAGAGCATATTATTTTATATGAGACCATTGCCATCTATAAAGTAATGTAAGAAGAGCTGCTGGAGTCTCTGGAGCAGAACCCATGGGGGCGCCCTTACCTTGCGGTCAGGGGCAAAATCCGCCCAAGGGCGCCCCTACTGACCCAGAGCCTCCAGCCGGAGCGGCTGGAGGGGATACTGGGCTCCTTGTTCCCAGCGAGAGCGGAGGAGCATGTCCCTCCGCGTATGGCTCCTCCTCAGGCGCCTGACGCTGATAATAGCGAGAGCCATGTGCCCGAAGTCAGGGAGAGTGAACTGGGGGTAGCAGTGCTCCGGCTTAAGGCCCGAAAATGCACTGTCCCCGGACCCGACGGCATTCCAGGCCGAGTATGGGTCCTGGCCCTTGAGGAACTAGGGCCTCGACTGGTGGCGCTCTTTAGCGCATGCCTCGAAAGGGGCCAGTTTCCAAAGGCGTGGAAGACGGGGAAACTGGTCCTGATCCGGAAGGCGGGGCGGCCGGCGGATTAGCCTTCCGGTTACCGGCCGATCGTGTTGCTCGACGAGGTGTGCAAGCTCTTTGAGCGGATTATTGCAGAGCGCCTCGTCGAGCATCTCACGAACGTGGGGCCAGATCTGGCGGACAACCAATTCGGTTTCCGCCGGGGGCGCTCCACCGTGGAAGCGATCATGCGCGTTAGGCGCCTGGCAGAGGAAGTGTCTCGCGGGGTGGGGTGGTGGTGGCGGTGTCTCTGGACATCGCCAACGCCTTCAACATCCTACCCTGGAGCTGCGTTAGGGAGGCGCTCGCGTATCACGGAGTGCCTCTTTACCTCCGCCGCATTGTCGAGGCATACCTATCCGAGAGGGCCATAGTTTACCCGAGCTGGCTAGGGCCAGGGCGGCGAGAAGTGTCGTACGGTGTTCCGCAGGGGTCGGTCCTAGGGCCACTCCTGTGGAACATCGGATACGACCGGGTGCTGCGCGGTACGTTGCTCGAGGGTGTCAGCATAGTCTGCTATGCTGACGACACCCTCGTTATGGCGCGGGGAGCAACGTACCGAAGCGCGGCACTGAAGGCCACGGCAGGGGTTGCTCAAGTCGTGGGTCGAATACGGCGGCTGGGACTCGAGGTGGCTCTCCACAAATCCGAGGCCATGTGATTCCATGGGCCTCGGAGGGGGCCACCTGCGGGAACCAGCATAACCGTAGGGGGCGTAAGCATCGGCATCGAGCCCACGATGAAGTACCTTGGGCTCGTACTCGATAGCCGATGGGACTTCGGACCTCATCTCCGGAGTTTGGTCCCGAAATTGAGGGGGGCTGCCCAACGTTAAGGGACCCAACGCCCCCACTAGGAGACTGTACCTGGGGATCGTGCGAAGCATGGCCCTATACGGGGCCCCAGTATGGGCGAAGACTCTGGCGGCCCGCAACGTGGCTGTATTAAACAGCCCGTTAAAAGCGATGGCCGTCAGAGTCATCAGGGGGTATCGCACGATCTCCGTCGAGGCGGCATGTCTCCTAGCCGGGACCCCTCCATGGGACCTGGAAGCGAGAGCCCTTGCGCTGCTGTACCAGTGGCGCAAGGAGGCGCTGGAGCGGGGCCATAGGCCGGAGCCCCGAGAAATCAGGGCTCAGCGGTCCCAGCTCCACCGGGAACTCATGGAGACATGGAGGGTGCGACTTGAGCACCCAAGGTGGGGGGAATCCACCATTACGGCCGGCCGGGACCATGGGGACCTCTCCTACCGGATGTGCCAGATGGTTACCGGACACGGGTGTTTCGGTAAGTATCTGTGGCGCATCCACCGGGAGACAACGCCGCAGTGCCAGCACTGCGAGGATCCTGGCGAAGACACGGCGCTCCACACGTTGGTGGAGTGCCCTGCGTGGGCGAGTCAATGCCGGGACCTCGTTGCGGTCCTGGGCGTGGACGTTCTCTCGTTGGAGACCATGGTGAGGGCCGTGATCTCCGACGGGAGCAAGTGGCACGCCGCCGCCTCTTTCTGCGAGCAGGTAATGCGCGCGAAAGAGACAGCGGAGAGGGAGCGGGAAAGAACCCTGCCCCCCGAGTTTCGCAGTCTGCGGCGAGGACGCCGCAGACTCATCTACGCCCGGGACTACCGACCTCCATGATCGGGGCCTGAGGACGGAAGTTGGCCGACTCGCCGTCTTTACAGAAGCAGGCCGTGGCAGAGGCGTGTCGTGTGTGCCCTACATACGCCTGCCAACTCACCGAAGCGGGATAAAACCCGACCCCACCAGGCGAGGCCGCGGTGGCGGCCAAAGTCCGCCGGCAACCCTAGGGTTATCCTTTCGAGGGCTTACCCGGGGTGCCCGGCAACGGACACATGGGTAGGACACCGTGCGGTTTTAGTCGAGACACGACATAACCACCCCCGCTGGCTAGCGGGGGGGTATCCGAAGGGATTTCCGCACGCAAAAAAAAAAAAAAAAGGCCACCAAAATGAATCTATGGTGAGGCGTCCTGTACCACTCCTCCTTTCCTACCTCACACCTGAAGTGTAACACACTTTTTGTTGTGAATTGCTTGTCTAGTATACATAGGAACCATTGGTGTACGCTACCATGCTATATGCTAACCTACCTGGTCACCAGTTAGCCATTACCCCTCCATTGCCAATTACCTCAGTTGTAATAAAACTATATTACCTTTCCCCGTGTCCACCTACGGTCCAGATATCGCGGCAGATGATTTTTACGACGTCTGTCCATGTGACGACTTTATTAAAGATATCAAGGTGGGTGCCGTAAGATTAGGGGTCTGTCGTAAAACACCCTGCATCGAACGTCTCTCTGTTATTACAGCGAGATGTGATATCGTCTAACACTTAGGGGTAACTTGCACGAAATATATTAGAAAGTAAATATTCAAATTTATGTGAATAACAATAATAATAATCTTTATTTGATAATCTTTATTCACATAAAAAGTTACATTTGTTTAGATTTCTCTAATGCCTGTGCTGGGTTTAAATATCTGTGTTACAGAAATCAGGGTCACCGGTATCTTGTGTGATTCTGTTGAAAGTTGTTTGTGTCAGTGTGTGTGTGTGTGTGTGTGTGTGTGTGTGTTGGTGTGTGTGTGATATGTGTTGTGTACTGTATGTGTTTTCGGTGCGTGTGTTTCACAATTTATTGAAATAGTAGCAATTCCAACTGCTCATAATTAAGTTCTAGGAGTCAATCTTTGGCTATGGTTTTAGCCTCATGAGTGGAAAATTAGGATTCGTAGAATATATGTTTTCAGTAAAAAGTTTGAAAATGGAACTATACTCTTACGTATTCCCTGTACACTACCATATATCGGTAGAAAATTAAGTACCAGTGGTATGGCAGCTATGGCGTTGAACTGAAAACGTAACATAAGAAATTCAGCTTAATTATTGTTAGGACCATGATCGAGACCTGAGAACGGTAGTTGGCTGAATCGCCGTCCTTACAGAAGCAGGCCAAGAAGGAGGCGTGTCGTGTGTGTCCTACATACCAAACCAATTGGGATGCCTGCCAACTCGCCCAAGCAGGATCTAACCCGACTCCGAAGGCAAGGCCGCGTTGGCGGCCAAAGTCCGTCGGTAACCCTGTGGTTATAATTTCGAGGGAAATCCCTTCGGATACCCCCCCGTCGGCCAGCGGGGGCGGTTATGTCGGGCTTGCACCGACTAAAACCGCACGCCGTCTCGGGTCTTAAGACGCCGGGGTGTAAGGTTACCCATAGAGCACATCCCTCGCACCCCGACTGATCCCGGGCCATTTCCGGAGTTCTGCTAATCAGAGGGACACGTGGAAAGCTTTCGAACAGCCTTCAACAGGGCCGTCCTCACCTCGGTCGGAGTTGGCCGTAGGCGGCAGCGTCGCTCCCACCCTAGGAGAGAGGTGCTGCCGTCTCCGTTGCCCAGGGTGCACCGCGTGGAGGTCCCCAACCAAGCACCCCTTCGAGGGCGTACCTGGGGTGCCCGGCATTGGACACTTGGGGAGGACACCCATGGTATGGTTTTAGTCGGTTCAATTCCGATACACCCATCTCATCGTTGCCAACGATGGGGTGGAGTCCGTGGGGGTATCCACTCGCAAAAAAAGGGTAAATTAAGAATGAAGCGTCTTATTCATCGACTACTGGAGACCATTGCCCAATTTTTGCCACTGTACTTATCGCATCAAGTCATCTGAGCGATTTTTTAATTGTCGCTCTTTATGGATTGCAAGTTGCAGTTCTTTTGCTCTATAGTTTATCTTATATTCTCGGTCTTGCAGCATAAGTTTGCGTACGATTGTGAAGTCGTGGATCCCATTACTGATACGGGAAAAGTGTTATTCCGTTCGGGAGTCGGGAATATTGCCCGGTAAATGTCAAGTACTAAAAACTGAATACCGGATTACAAAGACCTAAAAATTTATGGCAAAATATCGGTTTTAATCAATATACCTGTAGCTTCTCCCGTTTGCTCACGATCTCTACCTATTGCATAGCAAACCATGTTACCATAAACCACAAGCAACACGACTTCCTGGATCGTGTCGCTCAATCATCATACGCGTTATATTGTGACCCACGCGATTGAAATGATTTCTTTTCGTTGTTCGCTCAACACTAAAAAACCAACCCTCAAGCAATAGAGTAGTAATATTTTGCGGGCTGTGTTCAGTAACAAACCGTGTAATAAATGCGGGTAGGGGGAGAGCGGGTGGAGGGCGCGGCGGTGAGCCGAAACATAAAATATATAAAGTTTGACCGCCGCTGGACAGTGACGCGACCACCTACGGATTGAAGAGGGCTTACATGATACTGCAAATACAAAGAAAACAAAATATACAATAATATTTATTACATAAAATATGTTGAGTTAACAAGTTTGCATGGATATATAATCGAAATAAAACTATTTGTTAACGGATTCTATCAAGATTTATTTGATGTTATTTTATAATTTACATTGAACCCGACGTTTCGGTTGCTTTTCAGCAGCCATGGTCACGGGGACACTCACTAACGCGGGGTTCAATGACAATTATAAAATAACATCAAATAAATCGCGATAGAATCCCATAAAAATAGTTTGATTTCAATGTGTGACATTCGCGTAAACTTCCGACAATATCATGGATATATATATAATTTTTTTTTGGACATCAATGTAAAATATTACTTAAGTAAAAAAAATGGTACAGGAGATTATAAACCCAGTTACACAAACTACGCTCAGAGTATGTATCTTAGGAATCAGCTTGGACTTGGAAGTCAAGTTTTTTCGGGTCTGAAAGAAAAAGGCGTGACTGTCGATTAAACTTACTAGTAAATTTTGTATTAATTTGAAACTTTGTAAGCGTGTGATATCCAGATGACAATTATGCACTAATTTGAAACGTTGCAATTGATCTGATGGTGTAGATAGTAGAGGTGATTACTAAGTATATTAAAGTTAAAGGACCAACCAACACGTTTTATTTTTAGTTTTTGAAGATTTTATTAAGTTATTTTAAAATGAATTTTTTAAAATAACTTAAGAAAATCTTCTATTTTGAAATGTAGATTTTAAAATTTAATTAAAAATGTGCTTATAAAACTATTTATTTGTGATCTATGTCGTGTCCATGTAAGCCCACTCTTGTTAGCAATATTGTATCAAGTAGAAGTGTCCACGTAGATACGTGTTTGTATGAAAAATATTCCAATATCCCCCGTCGGGTGATACCAAAATATAAGGTGATCGCCGCAACATGTCCGTTTATTCGGAGGGTTTAAGGTCGCCTCGCTAAATAATATCATATAACTTTGAATTTTCTATCGGAGAATTGTGCATCATTTGTAGATTTAAGAATAATTTTTGTTTTTTGAGTTAAAGTGGTATGCTTGCTAAAATAACAGATACAGTATTGACATCGTATGTAGCCAAATCCAACTTTGAATATACCATAGAGGCAATGACGGTACTTTTTTTTAATGTCTTCAGCCTCTTTAACTAAGCTAAATTGCTTGGGCCTAACCCAAGCAATTTGGGGTTCACGTCGGTAGTGTAATGGCCAGGATTCGAATTTGGGCCCCACCGATCGTAAGGTCGACTTCGTAACCATTGAGCTACCGACGCTACAACTTTTTGTTTCAGCTATAACCATATTCTCATTTAATTAACTGTATTTTGTACGGTCTATGCGTGTACCGATAGTTTAACACCACTTTCGGCCACCCACGGGCTTCACCCCATCGGTGCCGACGATGGGGTGGGCGTGTCGGAATCGGACCGACTAAAACCACACGGTGTCCTCCCCAAGTGTCCTTGGCCAGGCACCCCGGGTAAGCCCTCGAAAGGATAACCCCAGGGTTACTGGCGGACTTTGGCCGACACCGCGCCTCGCCTGGTGGGGTCGGGTTTTTTCCCCCTTGCTATTATATCTACAGTGTCTACTTACCGACAGCTTAACCATGTACTTAATACTTAGTACTTTATTATAATAACAAATAAAAAAAAAAAAATTCATTCCAAGAATATAATTTCAAGGTAGTTTACAGAAGGCTTTTTATTCAAGATAATGTTCATAGAAATTTTAATGTTAAGGTACTTACCCCCTCGGGGTGTGAGGGATATGCTCTATGGGTAACCTTACACCCCGGCGTCTGAAGACCCGAGACGGCGTGTGGTTTTAGTCAGTTCAAGCCCGACATAACCACCCCCGCTGGCCGGCGGGGGGGTATACGAAGGGATTTCCGCACGAAAAAAAAAGGTACTTACCCCATCTTTATATTACCCCAAATATAAGGGTATTTCACACAGGGATAAGAATAAGTAGAATCGCAAGGAGATCTGTGATGCGATGTGACCGGAAATTAAGACACGGGGGGTGGAAGGGCGCCACCCTTCCGCTTCCGGTCGGACATCACCTTGCGCCCACGGCAGGAGGCTGGACAGATGAATAATCATTATCATAAATCTTATGATAACGAGTGTGTTTGGTGAAAGAGGAGACTTATTTTAGAGTGTGTATTTTTGTATTTTTACTTGTTAACAGATACAGTGACTGAGTGTGCTGTATTACCGCTTTGTACGAGAAAGTTTAGTCACTCTGTAACTCGATTGCAACGCCACCTTCCAGGTCTAATGATTGTGTTGTGTTAATTTCGCGATGTAAGTTATAAGTAAGGTAGAGTATTAAATACGGACAAATAATATATAAATAAATAAATAAATATTCTACAACATTCTACACAACGCTTTCTAGACCTAAAGTAAGCATAGTTTAACTAGCTTGTGTTATGGGTTGCAGAATGCGGATAAACATACTTATATACTATTTTTCTTTGTAAATACATACATATTATACATAGAAACACCCAGACCAGTGCAAATAGACATATTCATGCATACAAATATTTATACTGAGCGGGAATTGAACCCACGCCGCCTGTCGTAGCAGTCGAATGCACTACCGCTACGTGTTGCAGGCCACTGCCTGTCTTAATTGACGCCATAGTACCTGATTCTCCGCCATCCGCATCCAGTCTATCCCAGCTAGATTTTTAGGGTTCCGTAGCGAAATGGCAAAAAACGGAACCGTTATAGATTCGTCACGTCTGTCTGTCTGTCCGTCCGTATGTAAAAGCTACTTTTTTTCCGAAACTATAAGAACTATGCTGTTGAAACTTGGTAAGTAGATGTATTCTATGAACCTCATTAAGATTTTCATACAAAAATAGAAAAAAATGGCATTTCTCCATACTTAGAACTGAAACTCAAATTTTTTTGTCATCAATACGTGGATATCTATCTTCAGGTCTTCAAAAATGATATTGAGGTATCCAACATCATTTTTTTCTAAACTAAATAGTTTGCACGAGAGGCACTAATAAAGTGGGGTGTGTGTTGGGTAACCTCCTCGAGTGTCGCTCCGATTCCGATCCCGCTGCAGTCCGGGGGGAACGGAATCGGAGCGGCCGGTACACCCTGGGCGGTGGTCAATGGCTTCCCCTTCACCCCTTCATAGGGTTGGCATTGATCGTCGGCCAATACCCAACGTTGCGGGAACACATCGCTCTCCGTACTCCTCTGCTTTCAGAGGAGACAGGATGAGCGATGCTGTTAGTGGTGAGATGGCCCAGGGTCAGCCGGGGTGCGAGGGATATGCTCTATGGGTAACCTTACACCCCGGCGTCTGAAGACCCGAGACGGCGTGCGGTTTTAGTCGGTGCAAGCCCGACATAACCGCCCCCGCTGGCCGGCGGGGGGGTATCCGAAGGGATTTCCGCACGATAAAAAAAAAAAAAAAAAAAAAAAAAGGCACTAATAAAGTAGTAAAATGTCCCCCCCCCCTGTAACTTGTAAAAAAATAAGAATGATAAAACTAAAAAAATATATGATGTACATTACCATGTAAACTTCCACCTAAAATTGGTTTGAACGAGATCCAGTAAGTAGTTTTTTTTTTAATACGTCATAAATCGTAAACCGCAATTTACTAGTTGATTGAATGAAATCATTTAATCAACTCAAATATAAAAAAATTACTTGCAGCTACAGAACCCTTCAAGGGCTAGTCCGACTCGCACTTTGCCGGTTTTTGTTTAGGTCATCGGTTCATTAGGCTCGTTGGGCGTCTCAACTTCCGTTCGTCGCTACACAGTCTCGTTTGCTCCAACGTCCATCGGTCCTTCGGCATATACTCGTCGTTGCCAGTCCAGTACCACTTCACCAGCTTATTCTGCGAGTTATGTCGGTAACTACAGTTCTACGTCGAATAATATTAGAAGAAATATTTTATTTGGCGTCGCATTCGTTTATTTCACCTTTTGTTTCACCCACGTTAATCTATCAACGCTTCTTTTTTGTGTTATACTAATTGCTACGATATATCATTCAAAATGGTTCTTTAATTTTAAATCGTTTTCATGTCTGCTGCCTTTATTAATAGTATTGTTGATTGCCTTACATAATGAAATAAAAGTTTCTATGTGTCTTTTTTTTTCGTGACGAAATCCCCTCGGATATCCTCCGGCCGGCCAGCGGTTATGTCGGGCTTGAACCGACAAAAACCGCACTCTACTACTAACGGCTAATAAACTCGGGTCTTCAGACACCGGGGTGTAAGGTTGCACATAAAGCATATCCCTCGAACCCGACTGACCCTGGACCATCTCCGATTACGAGATGACCCCCGGTTGGGGAGAGGGGGGGGGGCCTAGTCACCTGCCGTCCCGGTCTGCTTCTGCTGGGGTGACAGGTGGCCTCACCTGCCATCCACAGGCCTGCGCTCATGGAGGACGGAGGCCGTTCTTCGTATCTCAAAAATCTTATTCTACTATATCTTGGTCTTTGTCTGTGAAAAAAATAAATTTTGCAATTCGAAATTCAACCAGCTTCTAATATTATCGAATACATTTGAAACTTTTTTGCTGGGTAATTGTGACACACACAATGATATCAAGCTGATCTAAGGTTGAAGCCAGGATATCCATTTCGTGGCCATATTCGTTGAAGTGTTTCACTATCCACTAAGTACAATGTAACATTTCAACAGATACTTATTTTTGGCCAGTTCTCACTGAATTTATTGGAAGATCCTACTTACATTATAAACGTGTTAGTTTGTGAGTTTGTATGCATGGATGTTTCTTACTCTTTCATGCAAAAACGGCTGAACGGATCTGGGTGAAATTTGGCACAGGGATAGATTCTAGTCTGGAATAACACAGGCTAATTTTTACCTTGGGAATGAGTTCCCATGGGAAGTGGGAACGTCAACAGAATTCCACGCGGGCAATAACACATAGGCTTCTTTTTATCCCTGGAATATGTTTAGAATTTCACGTGGATGAAACCGCTGGTAATAGCTAGTACATTATACAGGCATGGGCAGTGTTTGGGAAACTACGTCGGGTCTTCTCGTCATCCATACCGCAGTGTTTGAAAACGAAAGTTTCCAATCAGTGCGTCCTACCCGTAATGACCTACGGAGCTGAGACGTGGACAATCACGGTAGGGCTGGTCCACCAGTTCAAAGTCGCTCTGCGAGCTATGGAAAGAGCTATGCTCGGAGTTTCTCCGAAGGATAGGATTCGTAACGAATACATCCGACAGAGAACCAAGGTTATCGACATAGCTCAAAGAATTAGCAAGCTGAAGTGGTAGTGGGCCGGCCATATCTCGCGAAGAACCGAGAACCGCTGGGGTAAACGTGTTCTTGAGTGCAGACCGCGACTCGGCAAACGTAGTGTAGGACGCCTTCCGGCCAGGTGGGATGACGATTTGCGAAAGACTGCGGGCAGATGCTGGATACGGCAAGCTGAAGACAGGGCGCTATTGCGCTCATTAGGGTAGACCTATGTCAAGCATCGGACTAGAATAGGTTGATGATGATGATACAGGCATTAGTATATAAATAAAAAAATATATTTTCACCAAGAAGCCACTAATTTCTTAGGTAATTACGCACAACTTCTAAATGGAGCAAAAATAATTGGTAGTCCCACTAAAGCACTTTCGCAGTTGTAAGAAAACTTTGCTCTCTGGTGGACGACGAAATTTCATATAAATTGTATTGTTAGTGTTTCTCTCCCGTCGTACATCAAATCTGAACATTAGTGGACCAATGAAAAACTAACTTGGACTATTACAGAACCGCTGTACGTTACTCAGATCTACCTTTTAAACGACAGCAGCTCAATAGCATTATCCATTGCTGTTATAGTTAGCAATTGTGTTTCGAATAGTATTATACAATCTCCAGTGGATAATAAATTGAAATGTTTAGTTGTGTTGTAATTTGATTTTAGGTGCTTGTGCAAACTTGTAATATTACATTAGAGCTGAGTTATTTCCCTGGGGTTATCCTTTCGAGGGCTTACCCGGGGTGCCCGGCAACGGACACTTGGGGAGGACACCGTGCGGTTTTAGTCGGGACACGACATAACCACCCCCGCTGGCCAGCGGGGGGGTATCCGAGGGGATTTCCGCACGAAAAAAAAAATTAAAATTCGTTCACATACGGTGTTCAATTGCACCCTCCCACCTTCCTAACGCCACACCGCAGAGTTTAAGACTATTTATACTGTGGAGTGATGGCACTTGATGGGACTTGCTATACATAGTAAAATAATTAAACACGTGTACTTTTTCACTAACATTTAACTAGGGACGCGATGCAGATCGGCTAGATCGCAAGAAAATTAAGCTGAGCGAGCATTTATTTTTTTATTTCACAATCTGAAAACTTCAACTTTTTCCATTAGTTTCAATGGTAATTTGTTTTTCGGTGATAATTCCTCAATGGTATGTCCGATTTTTAATTTTATGGTCTCAAAACATGGCCCTAGATTGTCGTTATGACCATGCCAAATTTGGTTGAAATCAGATTTGTGGTTGCAAAGGAGTATCCGAGTTTGTAAGCGGCTATCCCGCGTATAAGAGCTACGCGCAATAAATTACGCCTGACCGTTTTCTCCTCACTGCATTTTCAAACTTTTTATATGACAGTAAATATTACTGACAAAGTACAGGTTATAATTGTTTCAATTAAAGTATTTTATTTTCTCTAATTTAATGTTTTTAAGTCGAAAACGAAATACGATTTCCCTCCTTTCAAAGAAATCGTGTATCTACGCCTGGATTCCTCCCACACTATAAAACAAATAAACATCAAACAAAACAAAGGTATGTAACACACATAAACTCTCTAGATTACACGTTTAACATCACTGTTTTTCGAAAAAGAACTACATGTCTGTGAATATAAAGTTGATTCCAAGCTGGCATGAGTGAAGAGTTTCTGTCTATCAGTTCAATTGTGGCCGCGGATGGCAACCGGACACCGCGATATGAAAGCGACAATAAAAGGTGGTAGACCTGACTCATTGATCAGTACAGTCAACGCCTCAAATACTTTCTACTGAATATTTCCCTTTTTAACCAAGGTAAAAAAGAAAGTCGTCAATTCAACGTGTAGTAGAACTTTTACATATATATTTTTTTGGTGTAAGTTCCTATGTTAAGCCAGATATGTAGAAGATCAGATTAAGTGGAAAGGTGTTGTCTCTACCTACCCCAATGAGGAGGTTTCACTGGATGGGGTTAAGAGGAATTTCGATAAAATATTCTTTATAAAATGGGGTGTGTCCAGAAGAATTGTTTGATATGATGCCTACGGCCACATTCTATTCACCGCTAGCCACAGACAGAGGGAATTCATCCTCACACGATGCGACCGGAAACGGTGCCTACAGTTAGGTATGAAAGACACTTTATTCCGCGCACCCTCAGGCTGTGGAATGATCTCCTTGCTGTGGTTTTCCCTAGCGACTACAATGTGGGTTTCTTCAAGAAGGGCATTAAACGGTTTTTTATAGTGTCGGCAGCGCGAGTGTGACACCCCTGGTGTTGCAAAAGTCCATAGGTTGCGGTAACCGCTTCCCGTCAGGTGGCCGTGGGCTTGTCTCCCACCTGAGTTTCATAAAAAAACTACGGTCCTTGTCCTCAATAGTTAAAATTAACAGCATTTTCACAAATGTTTAAGCATTTATCTACTTTAACGGTACATATAGTTTATAATGTTAAACTTCTACGCAGATTTCTCGCACACAAAGTTATCAATTTATGTAGCGTGTTTATCTCTAAGAACACATTTTAGGTATGCATTAAAAAAGCTAGTTCATTCAGAGATCCCGGACCGTCGAAGTTCAAGGCGGGTCAGAAAGCAAACGCACCTTTATTACGCGGCAATTGGGCATATCCTGTTCGGTCGATGCTCCCTGCGCCGGCGCAGAAAGGTATGTGCTATGTTAAGGTCGGTTTATTTATTAGCGTAGTATGGTTTGCGAAATGATGAGTAGGCACGTATTATTAGGTATTATGTTTTAGAGGTATAAAGGCTTCCGTTTTAGCCACATGTTACGTTAATCTCAACTAATAATGCTAGTTAAATTAATTAAACAACCATTGTAAAATATTATTCATTATTATATTTTAATTACTTTGTGTTTTCGCCCCCACTTCAATTATTTTTGATTTTATTATTCTTTTCTATAGAAAGGTTTTGGAAAAGAATTTGAAACTAGATTTCATCGATAAATATAAACCCGTTTAATTCAATTTAAAATTGGTTGATTTCTAAATTCATTGTAAAAAAAGTTTTTTTTTTGTTTATTTGCCATTACAAAACTGCTTATATTTACTTACATGTGTTTCCGGGAGCACACACAACAGTTTTAGATAGGAACAAGTCCGCTATTGCCAAAAGCTTCCTACACTAGGCTAAGCCTGTCTTGTAGGAAACCTTTTTTTTTTTTTCATTTGTGCATTTCCAACAGCAGGTAAGATATAGTTGAAGTGCCTTTAACACTATCAAAATTTATAAGTTTTAAAATCTAAGCAACATGTAATCCAAGAGGTCAAAGCATTAAATTTCAGACCTCACATCAAAGGTTTTAAAAAGCTTTCCGTGTATTCATAGGACCAGGTAAGTAAGGTTTTCAGAATAAGTTCCTTAGCTTCACTCATTGACAATTTACCTATGAAGCAGATTTTATTTATTCTGTTGTATATCTGAGGCTTCCTGTAGGCTTAGGCTTAGGTTTTTACTACGATAAGAGGAAGCTTGTAAACCCGTTTGAAGATCATGTCCCCATGTTAACTAGAGCTGATCACCTGCTTATGGATTACTTGTTGTCCAAATACAATACAATTACCCTGGAATAAATTCCCTCCTTTTCTTATGGAGTCTTGATATTAATACCCTAAGAAATGGGTATACCTACACTATACAAGGTGTATTTTTACCCACGCCCACACTTTACCAATCCAATTATAGTCACACATAATAGAAGACCAGTTCCATCATTATCATGTCAACGATAATCCCGTTGACATCCGAAGATTTCACTTCAGAGTCCTGGTTCCACGTTCTATTTTATGTTTGGCTTATATCAGCTGTTACGGGAGCGGCTGCCGTCTCCTAAGCCTAAACTCCTAAGCCTGCGCCAGAACCTCAACCGTTGATCAGCCGATGTATCAGACAGCAGGTGTGCTTGTGTCCAAAGAAGATAATAAGACACCGCATACCTTAATAGTCAAGTCTATTGCAGTGTATCAGGCACATTTCTAAACGCTGTCCTACCACCAAGAATTATAGAAAACCTAACAACACTTTACTCGACCCGAGATATGAACCCGATTGAATTCGAATATTTAATCGTCAAGAGACAGACCTAAACATCAACATCATCTTAGCATTATTCCCGGTTCTAATCTTTAATTATAAGCGACGATAGCCCAGTGGTGTACGTAACGGACTGCCGAAACGAGGTCTCGAGTTCGATCCCCAGTCGCCCCGGGCACACTCCTCTGACTTTTCGTAGTTATGTGTGTATTAAAAATGTTTATTATTAGATTTATATGTAGATGGCCATTGGCTCGCCCCCTATTACATTGGGACCTAAATATAACTGGCAAATCGTGGATGTGTAATACACCTCTGCCTACCCCTTCGGGGATACAGGCGTGAAGTTATGTTACGCTAATCTTTTGGTTTGGTTTTTTTGGGAGTAACTGTCGCCTGACCTCCCAACCCCGAGAAGTAAGCCGGCGCCAGAGCCTCATCTATCAATCAGTAGGGGTACGAGCTTAGCGGTGAGGTTGACTTGCCCCCTAAGGTTTTGGTCAAAGATTTTTATCTAGGGCATCGACAAGAAAAAGACGAGCCAACTCACCAAACTCTCAAGAGGGAACATGAGGCTCATCATAGAAGTAATAATAGGACATTGTAGACTGAACAGACACCTAACAGTGATCGGAGTGAAGACTGACCCCAATTGCATGGAGACAGAAGAGACCAGTTTCCACCTGCTGGCCGAGTGTCCCATGTACTCACTAATTAGGTGGGAACTTCTGGGATTGGACACACTGGACACGGAGGAGTTAAAGGATCTGAAGGTGGAACAGATCGCAAGATTCTGCAAGGATACAAAAAGGTTTGAAGGGGCGCCGTGACTGCTGGAATAACAACGCTCTCCCCAACGGGAGGACAGGGGAAATGAATGAAATGGTCCACAAGCTTCGTGGGTGGATCGTCCGTCCGGCTTCCGGGGTCCCCAATTGTAATAATAATAAAAAAGGTCTTGGTGGGCACTATAAACCCAAATAAATTGCACTAAAAAATTTGGCGAACCGCACTTTGGGCTATTAATCTCTTAGGTGCACTTGTCCGTATTGACACTTTTTAATTTTATTATTTTTTCGCTGTCAATTCGGCCACCGCCAAAAAATTACTCCGTCGGCATGTTTGTTACTAACCTTAATAAAATTCTGTATTGGTTTCAGTTGTATATAAGTTTTACATAGTACACCTTCAGTCAGACAGACGTCACTACCAATCATGTGACTAATGTATCTACTCAGAATTGTCCAGTACTTTACCTATTCACTCAGCATGCTCCATCAATAAGGCAGGTCATGGTGTGAGTCTCGCTACCTCTGTCCAACGCTCTATTGGTAGCAATTGACGGCAATCAGCACAATTGGCGGGCCCCTCCCTCCCCGACGGACTACCCCGCGCTCGCCCTAATATGCTTTCACTTCTCACCGGTACTGTGAAGTAGAAAAGAGTTACAATTTTATGTTTAGAAAATCAATTTATACCTCTAGAATTGTTTGTAAGAGTTTTGTCCGAGTTCATTGTACGAGTAGAATTGTTGAGAACAATCATAAGTAAATTAACTTAAAATAGTTATCAGAAAATACACCGTTTCCCCTCCGGGGAAATAGATATGACAACCCCCCATTTCTTCCATCCTTACAAATCTAACGAGCTTCCTCTACCGCTTAAATTTTTCACTAAAGAGCTTGTTTAGAAAAACTTGATCAGTTTCAGGTGCCATTAGTGTCAATACAGTACAAGCATAGGGAAATGAGGAATGGCAGCAGCAAGAGGAGAGCCTATTGCTGCTGAGAAAAGTATACCACCGAGAATCTTTATATCTGCCAACCTTTTTTTATTTTTTTTACGTGCGGAAATCCCTTCGGATACCCCCCCGCCGGCCAGTGGGGGTGGTTATGTCGTGTCTCGACTAAAACCGCACGGTATCCTCCCCAAGTGTCCGTTGCCGGGCACCCCGGGTAAGCCGTCAAGCTTGTCTGCCAAGCTGCAATAGACCAAGGTGGCGGATTAGGAGTAGGTCTGTGTCAATACAGCGAAACAAACAAATTCCACAGCTGACACTTCTCAATATTGAGCCTAGCAATAAAAATTGAAGATGATTGGCGTATTTCATCATTCACTAAAAGAGTTAAAACATATTCGCGAAATAACCACGAATATCTTGTTTCAATGTGAGTCGTGAACACACGTGTAGGGAATAAAAAAATATACAAAAAAACAAATACGGCGCCGGCGCAGCTCTGTTTGTTGATGTAGCGTCGAATTATGCGAGCCATATATGCGCTGGTTTGTTATCAAAATGGACGATGGTTCCATACAATTACTTTTTTATGAACTATTAATGTGTTGAAGACCTCCACTTCATACGGTCTTGGGCATCCCTTGGAGTGAGACTATTGACAACACGCATGTCATCTTTGATGATTCCAAGCCAGCATCTCTTGTGTCTAGCAGGTTGTTCTTATTAGTTCCTTCAAACCATAGACTGTGCAACTTATGGAATCAGTGAGTCATCTTCCTTCTGTCTCAAGTCTCAAACTGGCACCTTGCAACTTATTTTTAATGTGGAATAAGTTCTATATAGGAAACGTACCTTTCAATTGTCTAAAGTTTCAACCAGGCAGCATTAGAAGTGCTTACAGACAAAAGTAAAATAAAAGCCTTATTGACCTCGAGCTGTTCTTCCCACTCAATATGAAACAGCAGGAAATAGCTAGTGCTTTAATCTGATGCAATTTGCCGAAGATACTACTGCGCCTTCTAAACGTCACATTCAAAACTTCTACACACTTCTACTTCAACAAGAAAAACCGTGTATTAATTTCAAAAAAGTTATTAATGTAAAAAAAAGCGTAAAGCATACATGACTATATCGTTTTGTATTCCAACACGCGACCGCTTCAACTAAGGACACGGCCTAACAGTCAAGCAGGCGTAGCAGCCTAGCCAGTTGTGTAGTTTTCAGAAAAACAATTACGTAAAACGTCCGGTGTATCACAAACTAGTTAGTATATGTAGGTATACTCGTAGCTTGGCATAAACCGCCCTATCGTTGCTACGGGTATCGCAAAAGGCGATTAAGAGATTATCACAGTTGGACGAACAGCGGCATCCGTTGGCATCCGACTGAGATCAATCTTTACCTGCCAGCTTACAACTTGCAAACTGCTTTGTTTGAATGCTTATATGTAGACATACAGACGACCGCGGCAGTCAAGCGTCTGCATTGATTGCAATAGTGATTAAATAAAATAATAATTTAGTCATTATATTATGTAATTTTATGTTATACTTCTTTTGGCGCGTTAGGGAAAAATTATGATATTACATTTTTACGATGCGCGGGCACGCAGTCGCGAAAAACCGACACCATGAAGTTATCTAGAAAAATGACACCCTGAAGTTAGCTCATCAACATTTTACTTTTGTAAGTTTGTAGAATTTGAGGTTAGTTGACGGTATGTATTATTTATTTATATCATGAACTATGGCGCTCATTAGGGCAGACCTATGTCCAGCAGTGGACTAGAATAGGTTGATGATGATGATGATGAACTAAAATATTTTTTTATATTATTATTTCTAGAAACATGGGATAATACAAAGGATAAATGTTTTGGAAACATTTTTATCTTGTTATGCCAAAGAAGTATAATATCTTACATGTGACACTTTTTTATTATTAAAAAATATACATAATTATTTGTTCTTCTTGTTTATCGAGTCAATGACTAATAATATTCCCTTCATATTGTGAGCCCAATACTCGACCAAAGCCACAGCGTTGTCCGTTGGTCTACACAGGTTCCTCGATAGTACAGGTAGAAGAGCACAGTGGGCAAGATAGCAAATGCGACGTGGACAAGGATAAATTATGTATTGATTCATGATTTAGAACTCAATTGCAAAATTTTTGCGTATATTATGTCAAGGAAGCGCTGTGTTTTGTCCCACAATTTCATTATAAGGGAAGAGAATTTCCTGGGAAAAGAATGGCTCTACCTTTAACCAATTACTAGTTGATAAGGTTAGAGAGAACCTCTACAATGTATAACCCAAATTAATATTAATACAATAAAAAAGAGAAGGAATATTTACTAAGCTACACGGAACCCTAATTCCCATAGCACCTTGTCGATAAATCAGCGTGAACAGTGTAATAAAAATATTTACGTGGCGCACGGCCATCGGAACCATCGTATTTATTTGTTGTAAGTATTCAATATTTTATGTAACGCACCTATATAAATATCCAAGTTCCTCACGTAAAGTTAAAATGAGGTAATACCTATAATAATAAATGGTATGTTTAGTCAGTCAGTTCTTGAAGGTTCAGAGGGATACTGCATCATTTTCCTCCACAACTCCCGTTTGTATACCAATAGCAATACGTAGAAGTGGAAATAATGTATCATTCATTGACATTGTGATTTTTTGGTCCCACTTCTAACCATTGGGTACTTTTTCCAAGCTTTGTTCTAGCGTTGCGAACCCAACCTTGTAATCAAACCCACGACCATGAGGTCTTATATCCAAGACTATGTGTAAATACACAAATATGCTTGAGCACAGTCACCGTATTTACTACTAGTATACTGCGGCCAAGCCTAAATGGTAGGAAATTATACCTACTATTTTGCCTTGAGATATTCTTTGTCATAACATAACATAACTTTACGCCTGTATCCTCGAAGGGGTAGGCAGAGGCGTATTACACACCCACGAGCACATCATCATCCGAGCGCTAATCCCGATTGGATCAAAAGTTTGCACTTTAGAGGCTATGGTTACCTCCTAGTCCTTTATTTTTAACTTTTACGGGAGCAACTGCCGGTGGACCCCCCCCCCCCCAGAGAGGAACACCTGTACCTGGCCAGCAGGTGTAGGTGCAGGTGAAGTTGGCTTGGGCCCAGAAGACCCTCTACACCAAATAAGTAGTAATAAGTTATTATACATGAAATATATTAACAGCGGCATCAAGATGTCAAGTGCTTCCTAAACCTCAAAGGAATACAATGCAAGACCTTCCCCATTTCTGGATTTAGTGTTAAATCTTTAGATATAGAAGCCAAAAATCTCCATCTTGCATTCACTTCAACTTCTTGTACACGAAATTAGTCTCTATCACTTACACAATAGCATCAAAAATACTCCGTGTGTATTAATTTAAGAATAACATTTAGCACAACAATAGGCCGGAGGGCTAAATCGTCATATTAAACAGATCGTATTGTATCTGAAGGTATGCCACCACCTTCCAACTATACCCGTCTAAACATGAAAGATTAAGTGTAGACATAGAAGTGTTGTAAAGTTCAGTTTGTGCCTACGACCTGTGGGTCGCAGCGGTTAAGAATTCGCTACTTAAGAGGTTGCGTGTTTGATTCCCGCTCAATAGCAATCTATAAATCCATGATTATTACGTGTATTTGATTTATTCTTATTTTTGTTTAAAAGAAAAGTGGACGTTCTTAATTAGGTATGTTTAATCATATTCTAGAACCATTACGAACTATGCATGGTTCAGTTCTAGATAACGCTATGTGATAATATATCCTAGAATATTTATTTATGTATATTGTATAATTCGCCAGTTATGTTAAGGTCCCAATGTAATAGGGGGCTAGCCTATTGCCACCTAGATACACACAAATTATAAATAATATATTTTATTATATTTTATTCTGTAAAGTTTGGTTTTGAAGTAATCTCACAATACAAAATATTTCTTTTTTTTGGCGACATATTGCTCTCATTAGGAAAAACTTTATTAATAGAAAAAAGTAGTCATTACCTAAAACACAGTAGACTCTAAAACATTATCATAAAATTCCAAGTCACATCTGGAAACCTACTCTATGCCATATTTTGGCCACAAAGAGTCCGGTTGTTTCACCCACCGGCGTATTGTCCTGTCCTATTGTTATTCTGACAATCTGCGTCATACAGCCTCCCCTGGAGCCGCGCACCGTGACAGACACTGGGCGAGGTTTAGCCGAGTGTTTGGGGTAATACCTCTGTTGTGAATGGACGCAACAATCCGAAATACTTTTGATTTTCGTGGGCCTAGCGTGAAAATTATTGTGATGTTTCTTTTAACAGAAAGAAATAAAATGTATATACAGGCAGAGGGGTAGCGAGAGATGCATTAATACCTACATTTCTCTAACTATGTTATAGGTGAAGAGCTACTTATCTTAAACCGGGTAGATTAATATATATATATCACAGTATTCACGAACTCTTACAGCCATTCCTAGAATCACAAAATACCGTTTAATCCAATTAAAAGTTCATCCAAACGCAATTTATTACAAGATTTATATCGCAAGTTACATGGCTGCCAGGTGCGAGACAGTCTACTGAACGCGTTCTAGATATCTGTCAACATATAAGTCTTGTTTAAGAGGCCACATGCCGAAAATTATCTAGTTTGTCTCTATAGACTGAGAGTTACTAGACTCAGAATAGAGTAATGAATAGAATCGTATTATAGTATATTAAACAAGATTTAGGTTCTAACCTATTGAGGCTTCTCTACAGTGCGTGTGATTTTATTTAACTGTTGAACAATCGAAACGGTTCAATAAAAATATGACGGCGATAGTAGCCATTTTGTACGTGGGACTGTAAAACATCATTGAGAAAATTTGAGTGAGATGCGTAAACGAAATGAGTAATTTACGTGGGTTGAACCGTGGGCAATGGCTATTAAGTACAAACATACATAACTTTACACCTGTATCCCTGAAGGGGTAGGCAGATGTGTATTACACAGCCACGATTCACCAGTTATGTTTAGGTCCCAATGTAATAGGCGGCGAGCCTTATGCCATCTACCGGGCACATTACTAAGTGAGTATCCTTCGTAAATTTAAGGAGTACAGAGTTTTCAGACCAGTCAATTGTGGCTTTTGGTAAACTTATCATTCAACCTTGGATTGTCTAACCCGCAATGGCTATGGCAACATTTAGAAATACTTTAAACCGTTTTTTTATAGTCGATAGGCTCGCGTTTGATCACTATCTCACCTGTTGGTAAGTAATGATGTGGTCGACGTTGAAGCACGCTTGTCAAGAAGCAACCTATTTTCAGGAACACCGTGTTTTCAGATTTAAAAAAAAACAATCTAAAATATTGTGCGGAGCTCCTTCTGCGAGCAAGTAAAGCTTGAGAAGGATCTGGCAGAGCGGGTCCTGGGGAGACTCAGATCCCTCTCGGTCAGCAGAGCCCGTGATGCGCGGAGGCGACTCAGATGTCAGCGTAGGCCCGGAGCTGACCGGTGGAGCCACTCTTCACTCTAGCAGATGCACGCCCCCCCCCCCATTTTTCCGAAGGTAAGACGGGAACACCGTCGTTCTCAAACCCGAGAGGACCATCTCGAAACCGGAGATGGCACTGGGTCAATCGGGGTGCGAGGGAAATAGAGTGCGGTTTTAATCGGTTCAAGCCCGATATATCCTCCTCCTCTGGATGGCGGGGGGTATCCGATGGGAATTCCGCACGGAAAAAAAATCTTCAAAACTACTTTCAAAAGAGATGGAAAATCCAATTTTTATTACGGACATCGATCAAAGCAACGTCTAATCTTAAAGTTTTAATCTAAACTGTGAAAGCGATCAGAACCGCTAATATTATTAATGTTATAAAGGCTGCCTCAAAGCTGAAACTGAAAGCATCACTCATTTTTCAACCTTCAACAGCAACTAAAATCCATCTCAGCTCATTTCAACTCCATTGCTCTCTCAACACACTAAAGTGTACAAAATAAACAATGAACAAGTCCTTTGATCTGTTCACTAAATGATGGTTGCTGCAGCGCTGGATGTCAAAACTACACTATCTCATGTAGACTTAAAAGCAGACATAGGTTTATGTGCTCTATAAATTGTAAGGCGCTTAAAGCAAATATGAAAGTGCTGTTTTTATCAGGTAACGTGATGACTGACATTTTTTACGAACGAAATACTAAGTTGTGTAGTATCGTTAGTGTAATAAACGTCAATCGTACACATACAGTAAAAGTCAACCACAAACGCAAATAGAACTGGACTAAACTGCGAATTAACAATGTTGTCGAAGGAAACGTCTGACGCATATTAATAGGTAAATTATATTACTATGAGTCACTATTATTGAGCGAAGCTCTGGAAGAGTGAAACTCTCTTTTAGACCACTCATGTATTTCGTTAGACCATATTTTCCTCCCAAACGGCTGAACCGATTCAAAAGGGCAAAGGAACTACGTTACTGATGGGAAGGACATTTAAAAATCGAAAGTACCATGGAGGAATAATCACCGGAAAAAATAATTGAAATCTGATTTCTCAATGAAAAAAAAAGCCTCATTCACGCGAATGGTATTAAATTAAGTAATTTGTTCCTATATACAAGACAAAAAGAAAAACGAAAATCGGACTAGCCATTGAGGAATGATCACCGTTAGAAAAAGTCCTGGTGAAATTGCTTCGCTCAATTTTTGCAACAGTAGAATGAATTGCAGACCTAGTCATAGCAGGTGGAATATATTATAATCTCTAAGTACATATTTGAGAGCAAAAGGATATTCCTTAAAATATGTAACACTTTTCTTCCGACACCCTTCTTCATCTTCTTTGATGTACTGATGCACACAAAATAAATATACTCAATTAAATTATTAAGCATTTTGTATGCTTACTTTTTTCTAAAGATTTAGATCGGAAAAAGAGAACATCTAGGACGGGACTTGAACCCGCGACCAGTCCCTTACAGAGGGAATGCTCTGACCAACTGAGCCACCTAGACACGTCCCAGATATTCGAAATTCTCCGATACATTAATACGTCATAAGGCGACGTTGGAGCCATCTACCGTAATTCTTGCGAACTACGGAAACAATGAATAACTTTACAGTCATTTTTAAACATTGTTTTTTTTTTTTTTTTTTTTCGCGGGTTCAAGTCCCGTCCTAGATGTTCTCTTTTTCCGATCTAAATCTTTAGAATAAATATACTCGTTATAGATATGCAAATCATAGTAATAATCGATAGAGCTTTTCATACGACACATTAGT
Organism: Cybosia mesomella; assembly: GCA_946251805.1. NCBI lineage: Eukaryota > Metazoa > Arthropoda > Insecta > Lepidoptera > Erebidae > Cybosia > Cybosia mesomella. Next base: position 35,928,958 of record OX276396.1, on the reverse strand, counting down.
CTTTAGTATATTCAATATTAATTATTGAAATTAATTATTAATTAATTATTGTCCATCATAAAAGTAGTGGTATGTGAAATGACATTATACTTCTACTTAATGCGCAATGGCGGCCTTATCGCTGACAACGATCTCTTCCAAGCAACCTTTGGATAGAAAGGAAGTTTACTCGAGAAATTAGCATTATGAAAGCAATTTAATGTTTTTTTTTTAAATATACTACGATATTCTACACAGCGCCTTCTAGACCCAAAGTAAGCATAGTCTAATTAGCTTGTGTTATGGTTTACAGAATGCGGATAAACATACTAATATACCTACTTCTTTTTTTGTAAATACATACATATTATACATAGAAACACCCAGACCAATGCAAATAGACATATTCATACATACAAATATTTGCACTGAGCGGGAAACGAACCCACGCCCCCTGTCATAGCAGTCGAATGCACTACCACTACGCCACAGAGGCCATCAAATTTTAGTTTCAGTTGCTTTTGAACAGCCATGGTTACAAGGAGACTCAGATGGTGCACTTTTCATGTTTAGAAGTGTAAAGCTACTTTCAACTAGCGAAACTTAGTCAAATTGTTCGTATTACTATCTACGCAGAATGAACGAAACAATAATTTTTGTAATACCAACCAAATTGCGAATTACGAAATCCGCTTAATGTGCACGGGGATCTATTAGCGCCGCAGTTTCTCATATTGCGTCTGCGCAAGACTAATTATTTTCTAAAAGCCATTTGACGTTACGGCTAAATACACTGTGCACTCTGCTAAATTTATTTCACAGGACGTCAATTAACCTGGCCGCGGTGAGTAAATCATCCGTGTTCACTAATTTGAATATGTGTGACTATGAGTGCGTGTGTGTGTGTGTGCATGAGTGTCCGTGTTAATGTGTGGGCAAGTAAGTGTGTAAAACATTGTCGTCAAGCTGACATAAGTATTTGATTTACGAATGCAACAGCAACAAGGTTGAAATAAGTGTTTTATAGCTAATTTAATTGGTTTAGCTCTTTTATTGTTGTGATACCTATTATTGGATATTATAAATATTAAAGTATAATTAACTAATATAATAAGTAAGAAGCACGTATTCATAGATAACATATATTGGAACTTACAAGACAAAGTAATAGCTAGTATTAGGAACCAATTACTTCAGTGGTAGGTATAGATGCCGTTCTTTGGGTATTTTTTATTAGTCTCGATGCAACGCCAAAAGGCCAACTTTTACTCATGCTCGCAGCAGGTTTAGGCGCACCTTTTCAAGGTTCTGTAGCCTAATGGCAGAAAACGGAACCCTTATAGATTCGTCATGTCTGTCTGTCTGTCCGTCCGTATGTCACAGCCACTTTTGTTCTGAAACTATAAGAAACTGTTAAGTAACAGTAACTGTTAAAGTAGATGTATTCTATGAACCGCATTAAGATTTTCACACAAAAATAGAAAAAAAGAACAATAAATTTTGGGGGTTCCCCATACTTAGAAATTCTCAAAAAAAAAATTCACTAAACCCTTACGTGGGTATCTTTTTTGTTTTTTTTTTCATGCGGAAATCCCCTCGGATACCCCCCCCCCCGCCGGCCAACGGGGGCGGTTATGTCGGGCTTGAACCGACTAAAACCGCACGCCGTCTCGGGTTTGCAGACGCCGGGGTGTAAGGTTGCCCATAGAGCATATCCCTCGCACCCCGACTGACCCTGGGCCATCTCCGGTTTCGAGATGGCCCCCTCGGGTTTGGGAACCACGGTGTCCCCGTCTTGCCCCGGTTTGGGGGAGGGGCGTTAGTTGCCCCACCGTCCCGGCCTGCTTCTGCTGGGCTGACAGGCGGCCTCACCTGCCACCCCCAGGCCCGTTACGTGGGTATCTATGGATAGGTCTGCAAAAATGATATTGACGTTTCTAATATAATTTTTTTCTAAACTTCCAAAGTGGTAAAGTGTGTGCCCCCCCCCCCCCTCCTGTAACTTCTAAAATAAGAGAATGATAAAACTAAAAAATATTTATTTATTTATTTATTTATTTAATATTACTACAGACACTATTATTACAGAAGGACCCAATACAATAGTGTAGGACATTTCTAAATACAATATAATAACAAAAAGACAACAGATACAATGAACAAAACACACGCATATTAATAAGAAATAATATCTAATACAATATCTAGTTCGATATAACGCAATAAGCGGCCTTCGTGAACTCATTCAGTGGACACGAAAACAAGTCTATCTGCTCGGCCACCGTGTTGAGCGTACGCAGCGCGCGCGTCAGTGGCGCCTGCTGCAGCAGGTTAGTGCGCGCGCTTGCCACCTCGAGCAGGCCGCCGCCCCACGTACTCGTCCGGCGCGCACAGCCCGGCCTCCCGCAGGATAGCTGGCTTGTGAATGTGCCCGCGGAACACTTTGAACACGTACGTGGCTAATGCAACCTCCCTTCGAACTTCCAACTTGTAGCATCCTACCATACCCAAAACAAATAACGTAGGATACAACAATGGATACCCTGGGTATACGCCGTACAGTTTGTAATACAAAAATCGAATAAATTTATTTTGTATCCGTTCCAGCATTAATTTGTACTTAGCTTCAGATGGGGACCAGATTACTGCATTACATTCCAAGTGACTTTTAACTAATGCCTCATACAAGGTTCTCAAAGCTCCGATATTGGTAAACTGGTTTGTATGCCTTAAAAGAAACCCAAGATTACGGTACGACTTTTTACATACTTCATTAATATGAGTGTTAAACTTCAAATCACTACTGAAACGAACGCCCAAGTCTCTGACCTCGCTTATGCGCCGCAGAGTCGCCCCCTCCATGTGATATTGGTAGTGATGAGGGTTGCGAGCACGGCTAAAAGACAACACGGAGCACTTAGACACGTTAAAGTAAAGCTTGTTGTCTTCGCTCCACCTGACCACCCTATCTATATCTTGCTGTAACAAGTCGTGATCGGTATCCTGTACCACTTTACGTACTAATTTAAGATCATCCGCAAAAAGCAATGGTGTCGAGTTAGTAACTACATCTGGTAAACTATTGATCATTAAAATGAAGAGAAGTGGGCCCAAGTTGCTGCCTTGACTCACACCAGACCTCGTAAAATATGGCTCGGAAAAGCACCCCCCGCAGTCCACGTACTGGCACCTATCCCGCAGGTAGTCCGCGAAGAACGCCAACGTATGAGGTGTGCAGCCTGCGGCTGCCAGTTGCGTTAAAAGGATGTCGTTATCGACCATATCGAAAGCCTTCCTGAAATCAAAGTAGGCTACATCCACCTGCATACCAGCGTCCAACGCAGGTACTAAGCGCGACATTAAATGGAGCAGGTTACCAGCAGTCCCTCGCCCGGTACGAAAGCCGTGCTGAGCGTCCGATAACTGGGCACTTACCTGGCCATATAGGCAACCGTGAATCGTGGCCTCGAACACTTTCGCCGGCGTGCTAAGAACCGCTACGGGTCTGTAACTGCTGGGATCCGAGCCTCCTCTTCCCTTCGGAACGGGCACGACTCGAGTGATTTTCCAACGTTCTGGGAACGTTGCGGTGTCTATACAGGTATTGAATAAATGTAGTAACGGTTCAGCGAGTACCTCACGAGTATCCCTAAAGATGAAAGCAGGTATACCATCCGGTCCCATGGAGCGCTTGGGCGGCAGGCGGGCCAGCGCGACGCGGACCTCGCGCTCGCTCAGGCGAGTGAGGGACACCCGCGCACCGGGCGCGCCCGCCCGCGCCGCGCTCGCCGCGCCACGCACAGCTCCGCGGGACCCTGATTGTACACCGAGTGGAAAAACTGGGCAAACTCAATTGCACACTCTTTTTGTGATAACGTGCGGCCGTCTATGATAAGTCCCTGTTTAGTGGAATTACCTCTCTTAAACCGCATGTAGTCCCAAAACGCTCGCGGATCCGTCGCTAGATGACTCTGTACGCGTTCGCAATATTGATTGTGCGCTCGTGTAGTCTCCTCCTTAACTTTTGCCCTAGACCTACTAAAAAATTCATAATCACTACGCGATTTGCTCGCCTTGTATTTCTTATGCAACGCATGTTTATGTCTAATTTCGCTAACAATGTCAGGTGTATACCACACCGGATATATGTACCTATTCCTACTTTTTGCACCTATTTGCTTACAAGGGATACAAAGGTTAAAAGCTTCATATATCTTACTGTAAAACAAGTCTAAAATAAGTTCCGGGTCTCTGAGACTGTACAAATAACTCCAATCCATAGTAGCAAACAAGTAATACAAGTGACCAAAGTCGGCCTTATTAAAGTTCCATTGCTCACGTATTATCGAATCCTGTTGTGAGTCAGAGTGTAGTCCGGGAGCAGCGAGTGAAGTGGGGGAATATATATGATGTACATGTAAAATTCCACCAAAAATTGGTTTGAACGAGATCTAAAGTAGTTTTTTTTAATACCAACCAATATATCCGCAATTTACCTTTCATTCAATCAGCTCAAATATAAAAATTTTACTTGCTGCTACGGAACCCTTCATGGGCGAGTTCGACTCGCACTTGGCCACTTTTTACGTACTGGAGCGTCACAGCTTACCATCAGGCAGGGTGAAGTCTTTTTTTTTTACGTGCGGAAATCCCTTCGGATACCCCCCCGCCGGCCAGCGGGGGTGGTTACCTATGTCGTGTCTCCACTAAAACCGCACGGTGTCCTCCGCAAGTGTCCGTTGCCGGGCACCCCGGGTAAGCCCTCGAAAGGATATCCCCAGGGTTGCCCGCGGACTTTGGCCGCCACCGCGGCCTCGCCTGGTGGGGTCGGGTTTTATCCCGCTTCGGTGAGTTGGCAGGCGTGTGTACGGCACACACGACACAAAAATAAATTCTATAATAATACATATAATTATTGAGGCCAGAATAGACCCTGCTCCAGCTCCATGACGATGAAGATACTCCGTGTGTATTTGATAGTATGATTGCACTAACTAATTATTACACTGATGCAACTGCTAACTGAGGTATACAGGTTCTACTATCATCTTTAGTCCAAGTAAACCTCATCTGCTCATTGGAGCCTTTTGCTAAACAATGAATGAGGCTCAGGCTAGTTGTGAGGTTCAAGGGCAAACGCTCCCGGAAAAGCCAATATAACAATTAAAAAAAACCGACCCTGCCCTGGCTCCAAAGTACTAACTTTGGATGCATCTGGGAAATCGCTATGAGAATGAACTAATAAGTAGAGATTTTTCTAAGAGACGTCAGTATGTATTCTAAAAAAAAACATTATTTTAGAATCCTACAATCCTAAAATGTTGACTTTAAAACTTAATCAAAAAATTCAATAAAAAATACCTAAAAATAATCACTTAAAATCAATTTTAAACAATCCCTCGCCTTAAATTAAATATTCCGCAGCAACTAACTTTGCAGCGTCGGCCTTTCAGAACCAGATACAATATCTGGCGGAACACCGACACTACCACAGACAATTTGTCATCTGTCAACCTGTGCTCTAATTACGCCCATAGCCGCGCCGCTTTCGTAGCCGTTCCCGGCCTCGCCCCCCGCCACCCGGACACCTTGATTAAACTCGCTATATATAAACTACGGGGAACGGTCATACTTGTCATTTTTGGATTGACGTCCGCTTCTAGGTGTGTAATTAATTAGGTTTTTGGGTTGGAGCTAAATTATTTTTGCGAATAAATTAGAGTTAATACAGTCAGTCGGTTTAGTGGTTAAGGACTCGGCCTTACGATCGAGAGATTCCGGGTTCGAAACCTGGCCATTACACTACTGATGTACACCCAATCTTAATACACGCAATTTAGCTAAGCTGGAGGGGTTGAGACAATACTAGTTATTTCGGAGACGAATATTCTTTAATAATTTTTTTAAGTGTCGGTAAAAATCTGCCATCGTCTGCCGTTGATTGTAGTTCCTCAAATTTTATTTATTTTTTTATTACTCAATAGTCGTTGCCCGCGGTTCACATAACATAAACATAACATAAACTCACGCCTATATCCCCGAAGGGGTAGGCAGAGGTGCTGGCACCCACATTTCGCCAGTTTGTGTTTAGGTCCCAATGTAATAGGTGGCGAGCCTATTGCCATTAACCGGGCACTTATAAACCTGCGATAAATACACACATAACTTCGAAAAGCATCGAAAAGTCATTGGTGTGTGCCATGGTAAAACCTGGGATCGAACCCGAGACCTCGTCTCAGCAGTCCATTACCCATACCACTAGGCCCGCGGTTCAACCCGCGTGAATTACTCATCTCGTTCCCGCAACTCACAGCAACCTAATAATATAATTAAAAATTTGCTGTTCCATACTATATTCTATCTGGCAAATTTCATCGAGATCCGTTCAGTCGTTTTTACCTGTAAGGGTAACAAACATCTACAACACACATACATCTATCCATCTTCACAAACTTTCACATTTTACACTATTAGTAGAACTATACAGTAATAAATTCCATTATTATATATTTCCTTTGAATAGGTCTGATATACGTCAACTATTATTTATCTTTGGTTTCGACGAACAAAACCATTTATTTTTTTCACAACCCAACAGAAATGCCCACCGAAACAAAGAAGAAACTCGAATTCTGTTTTAAACAAACGCCCGCGAAACAAATCACTGCATCACTCATGTGACATAACAAATGCCACTATTGGCCAGCCGTAACGCCTGACAGCCAATATGGACGGCGCGATTGTCATCAGAAATAACATTTGTTACATTTCTTATATTCTACAGAAGAAAAAAGAAACCACAAACTTAGAAAAAATAGGGTTTTGATAGTTAATTACAAACTTTCGCTAATGACTACATCCCTGAAGGGGTTAGGTGAGTAGTTCAGAGCTATATCTATCAGAAACGATGGGGCCGTATACTTCGATTCCTACTGGATTCTCTGCTGAGATTAGTTATTGGTGGTTGTATATATAACCACCTACCACGTGCGTAACGGGCTCGTCGCGTCACGTGACTCTGGTCGCTGGTGGTGTTTTTTTTTTTTCATTTTTGTATTTTTTTTAAATATTTTTTTTATTTATATTTTTATTTTACCCGATATTTTTTTTTTGTTTCAAATACATATTTTTTCGATACCAAGTCATCTCACCAAATTCAGAGACCTAATTTTGTGACACCTTATATAACTGTTGATTAAACTACTATTAAGCTCTTATTATAAGTTCTAAGTGTAGAGGGCTCTATTAATATCCTTGAGATCCGAGCCAATCTCACCTGTAAGTAGATGCACCTACTAAAAACAGACGAGACTCAGGCGCAGGTTTTCCTCTCAGCGGTAGGTCGCTTCTGGAAAAGCCGACATATCAATAAAAAAAAGCACCTAGTGCGAGTTGGACTCGCTCGGGTTCCGTAGCAGCAAGTAACATAATAATGTTTTTTTTTTTTTTATTTGAGTTGATTGAAAGACGATTTTCGATTTATGACGTATTAAAAAAAACTACTTACTAGATCTCGTTCAAACCAATTTTCGTTGGAAGTTTACATGGTAATGTACATCATATACTTTTTTTTAGTTTTATCACTCTCTTATTTAAGAAGTTAGAGGGTGGTGGACACACATTTTACCACTTTGGAAAAAAAAATTTTTGAGTATTTGTTCTGAGTATGGGGAACTCCCAAAATGTATTGGTTTTTTTCTATTTTTGTATGAAAATCTTAATTCGGTTCACAGAATACACCTACTTACCAATTTTCAACAGCATAGTTCTTATAGTTTCGGAAAAAAGTGGCTGTGACATCCGGATGGACAGACAGACAGACAGACATGACGAATCTATAAGGGTTCCGTTTTTTGCCATTTGGCTACGGAACCCTAAAAAGAAGTGCATACTTTGGTTGCAACTGGAAATTCACTATGAGGATAATGATGATATAAGAACTAGGTGACCTTTCACCATAACTGCTTTTACTAATGTAATTGCTGTACATAACACGGAATAACTCTTCTGAGAAGTTGATACTAATTTTCAGAAGTTTGCATTTAATTTAATGGAATGTGCATCTATATAATTTGTAACCAACATTATAACATCCTCATCTTATCTTTGATCATATAACGACACTTACAACCCAAAACGATCCTATTAATGAACCGAAACCATTCCAATAGTATTCATAAAATAGGTTATAATATAAACTATATCATAAAAAGAAATCAAAAAGCATCGCACAATGATTTACCAGCACCATGCAGGCGTTAGTCAGTAAATCAACTGTCACCGGTCACCGAATACGCCCTGACATCTAGGAAACTGTTCATCATAGTGACAAATAGGTTGACACCGGCCATGCGTACGTTACTTTTATAAACAAATACTATCAAAATAGTAAATTCTTCCAGTATTTTTGGGAAGGTAACGTATGCTTATTGCTATCTTGATTAAGAACCATCCTATGCACTTGTGAATGCAGAAATAGTTTTTAAGAAAGAGTAGAAGAGATATGCCGGTCGTTATTTTAATGGCAATTTAGAGTTGAGTGAAAAATGTTGTGTGTTTAAGGCCAATCTCGTTTGTGTGATTAAAAATAAAATAAATTAGGTTTTTATTGCGCTTCTAACAAAATTTGTTGTATTTTTAGGGTACGCATCGGACTGGGGTGCTTGGTTGGGGACCTCCACGCGGTGCACCCTGGGCAACGGAGACGGCAGCGCCTCTCTCCTAGGGTGGCAGAGACGCTGCCGCCTACGGCCAACTCCGATCGAGGCGTGGACGGCCCTGTTGAGGGCTGTTCGGAAGCTTTCCACGTGTCCCTCTGATTAGCAGATGGCATAGTGGAGAGCAAGTAATCGGGCCATCTCGAAACCGGAGATGGCCCAGGGTCAGTCGGGGTGCGAGGGATATGCTCTATGGGGACCCGAGACGGCGTGCGGTTTTAGTCGGTTCAAGCCCGACATAACCGCCCCCGCTGGCTGGCGGGGGGGTATCCGAAGGGATTTCCGCACGAAAAAAAAAAAAAAGGGTAAGCGTCGGACTCAAATCAACTAAAACACTATATGGTACGGGGAACCAGGTATACCCTTGAGATCCTCGGGACCCCGATCAGCTTTCGTCTTCTTCTGGGATCTCCGCCGCCCGGTGCATATTCTACGGCACGGCAGAGTGCTAGACATCTTCCGTTTCTTTTGCCACACCGCTTTGGTTGCATCGTAAAAGAGGATGAGGGCATTCCACGTACTCTCGCAGCCGACTATGGCCAGCAACAGGGTCTGCAATGTGAGGCTTCGCGTTTCCATGGCTGTTACGAGGACACGGCACTGCTTGTCCAGCCCACCTCTAACCTTACCTTTCATTGTTATAAATGTCCCTCCAATCATATTGGTTATGGTAAGCCCGTTGTGTACACCTTCACTTGCATATTCTTAATATCTTATAACTTTGCGCTTTGTCTGTTCTGTGTATTGTAATTTTTGGACTATTAATGCCATACCTGTACCAACTTCCACAATCTGTCATAAAAATTCTAGGCGGGGTGGGTCATTTGACCTAAACTAATCTAGGACAGTCATTGGGGCACAACGGTTACTTTTTATTTTTTCTCTAAAAATAACAAAATCTTTTAATAATTCTTCTTCCAATAATTGATCTAGTGTAGCGATAACGTGTAGTTTTAGACTAACCGAGTTCAACATGCGTTGCTCGAGGGTGTCAGCATTGTTTGTTATGCTGACGACACCCTCGTGATGGCGCGGGGAGCAACGTACCGAAGCGCGGCACTAAAGGCCACGGCAGGGGTTGCTCAAGTCGTAGGTCGAATACGGCGGCTGGGACTCGAGGTGGCTCTCCACAAATCCGACGCTATGTGTTTTCACGGGCCTCAGAGGGGGCCACCTGCGGGAACCAGCATAACCGTAGGGGGCGTAAGCATCGGCATCGAGCCCAAGATGAAGTACCTTGGGCTCGTACTCGATAGTCGATGGGACTTCGGACCTCATCTCCGAAGTCTGGTCCCAAAACTGAGGGGGACTGTGGCCACGCTATCGCGGCTGATGCTCAATGTTAAGGGACCCAACGCCCCCACTAGGAGACTGTAGCTGGGGATCGTGAGAAGCATAGATTCTGGCAGCCCGCAACGTGGCTGTTCTAAACAGTCCGTTAAAGACGATGGCCGTCAGAGTCATCAGGGGGTATCGCACGATCTCCGTCGAGGCGGCATGTCTCCTAGCCGGGACCCCTCCATGGGACCTGGAAGCGAGAGCCCTTGCGCTGCTGTACCAGTGGCGCAAGGAGGCGCTGGAGCGGGGCCATAGGCCGGAGCCCCGAGAAATCAGGGCTCAGCGGTCCCTGCTCCGCCAGGAACTCATGGAGACATGGAAGGTGCGACTTGAGCATCCAAGGTGGGGGGAATCCACCATTGCGGCGGTGAGACTGATCATGAAGGAGTGGTTGGAGAGGGACCATGGGGACCTCTCCTACCGGATGTGCCAGATGGTTACCGGACACGGGTGTTTCGGTAAGTATCTGTGGCGCATCCACCGGGAGACAACGCCGCAGTGCCAGCACTGCGAGGATCCTGGCAAAGACACGGCGCTCCACACGTTGGTGGAGTGCCCTGCGTGGGCGAGTCAACGCCGGGATCTCGTTGCGGTCCTGGGCGTGGATGTTCTCTCGTTGGAGACCATGGTGAGGGCCGTGGTCTCCGACGGGAGCAAGTGGCACGCCGCCGCCTCTTTCTGCGAGCAGGTAATGCTCGCGAAAGAGACGGCGGAGAGAGAGCGGGTGAGAACCCAGCCCCTCGAGTATCACAGTCTGCGGCGAGGACGCCGCAGACTCATCTATGCCCGGGATTACCGACCTCCATGATCGGGTCCTGAAGACGGCAGCTGGCCGACTCGCCGTCCTGGCGGAGGCGTGTCGTGTGTGCCTTACACACGCCTGCCAACTCACCGAAGCGGGATTGAACTCGGGTTCACCGCGGCCAGGCGAGGCCGCGGTGGCGGCCAAAGTCCGCCGGCAACCCTGGGGTTATCCTTTCGAGGGCTTACCCGGGGTGCCCGGCAACGGACACTTGGGGAGGACACCTTGCGGTTTTAGTCGATACACGACATAACCACCACAGGGTATCCGAAGGGATTTCACGTAAAAAAAAAAACAAGAAAACCGAGTTCAACATAACTATCCGTAGATAAGAGAGCAGCTGGAGAAAAACAAGAGGTGATTAATCGTTTTTTTTTTTTTTATATTTTCACCTCTAACGAATTAAACAACGCTTGATGACTTTGACCCTGACTCGTTATAAATTGACAATGCGTTTTTGGCTCAATTTATGGTCAGTTTTAGAGAGTACGGCTTGCTCTAAACGCCATGATAATTTGGGGTCCCTAAAATAATCCATACGATTTTCAGTAAAGAATTTTCCCATGGAAAGAGTGCGTGCTTCTATTGATAACTGGCCTCAACGTTTAAAGAACTGTATTGCAGCCAATGAAGATCACTACGAATAAGCTTTTTATATTTTAAATTGTTTTATATTTATGTATTAAACTAACTGTAAAAGTAATAATTTTTTTTTCTTTGTTACAGTATTTATGGCAAGACAGGTTAGATTGAAAGTTTTTTTCTGAAACCGAAAAAACACGAATAAGTAATTTGAATTTTGACTGCGATAAGAGAATATAAAATTTTGATGGATTTATCGATAAATTAGACAAAAAAAAATGTGCCCCAAAAAACTGTGTTCCATCCAGGAGAGCGGTCGATCAATATTTATTTTCATCCATGATGTCTTGATGAAATTTTAAAATAAGCTTTTTAAGGAATATGGGTATTCTTTTTCTTTTAATGCATAGTCAATAATAAAATGAGAAAATAAATTTCAGGACTAAGACAGTCGTTATGTAGGATTGTGTAATTTATTTCGTGTAATTTTATTTTTTGCCTGAATAAATTACGAACCCAAAGTAAATTCTCGTGGTGGTTGAAATGTTTTAGATAAAGATCAAGAATAAAATATCAACCAGCTTGAAGTGATCAAAGCAGACATAAACTATTTGGATTACAAGTAAGTTAAAAATCTCTGGTACCAATAGTACTAGGTAGTAATAGGTACCAGATATTAGTGGCACATGTGAGCCTACTATGTACAGTCACCAGAATTCCAAGCATGCCACTAAAACTGAAGAGATCACACTTCACGATAAAATATTTTATAATGGGTCACCTTGTGTGAACAGGCGGATACTACTAAAACAGATGTCATAATCGGCCCTTTGAAGTCTATGAGTATCCTAATACCAAGTTGGATGTGCTATCTAAACACACGTTACTTGGTAAGGTATAAAGTTGAATTTCAATCAACTGGGTTGTAAGAAAAAGTTGGTAATTTAAGAGAGCTCATATGATTTACAATATGATAAACCTACTTAGGCTGAGTGATAGATGTTGCTTTGAGTGAAGTATTTCACTATTAAATGTACACTGAAATCAGGTTTTTTTTTTATTTGTTGTTAAAACTAAGGAGTGAATACCTTTTGTTCCAACTAATATTTTGCTATATACGTTCAATGTTCAAACACTTACCTTATCTTTATAACTTTAGTATTCAAAATCAATTGTCAAAAAACTACTTTTTCGATCAAGGAAAATTCAACAACTCTTTACATGTTCCGGAAATCGAACCTAGGACCTCATGCACTGCTGTCACATTCACTATCGCCCGAGGTAGTCAGAGACCTGAACTGAGCCAAGACAAGCCAAGACAACAAATCAATGATAGCCATACAAATTGGATTTGCCTTGAACCGAAATCAAATATTCGGGGTACTTATACGCGGCATAGCCTTTTGTTGGTGGCTGAACTCCTCCGTAACCACTCGCGCGATCTTGACCAAATTTACCAGGGTGATAGTGTGGACACTCAGGAGTGTTTTGAAGCGAGATGGTTCATGTCCGATGTACCATTGAGGAATAATCACCGAAAAACAGTTTAGCGGCCTTAGCTATATGTATCTATTACCTTTTCTCGTCTAGGCCGCTGCACCAATTTTGATATAGAGATAGGTTCCTGAAACATACCATAGCATTCCTTATATTTCGGATAATAGCAATTTTCCACCATAAAGGGTTACCAGGAGTCGAGGCCAGCATCTATCAAAGCAATATCTCAATAACTAATATATTTTACTAAATCATCCATAGTAAATTTATACGTACAGTTTCCCAACATAATAAAGCAAGGAGGATTAGAAACCGATTCATGGGCCATTTTGTTTACGAACAGCGCGTGCTTGATGGCCCAGGTTTGCTTCCCGAGTCGTAACTTTCAGTTAAATTGGCAGTTTGGTGCACTGATCTTATAACCTATATTTTTATGGTTGCAATGTATTGTGGGTTAATCTTCGATTTGGTTTCGTAAATACCTATTTGACTTTGTTTTTGTACAGAAATAGATATTAAAAATAAGAATTTATTAACACAGATTATATTGGGCTGGGTGTTTCTATGTATAATGAAAGAAAGAAAGAAAATAAGTTTATTGAGGACACGCACAAATAGGTTACAACAAATATATATATATATATATATATATATATATATATATATATATATGTATATATTTATATATATATACATATAGATAGGTAATAGGTGTGCGAGCTTCAACAGGTCGCCATCTCAGTATAAATGCTACCATCACATGCAAACATATGCCCTTTGGCATATACCGAAGGCACCTTTTTGTAACGACGCGATGCTACGCACGTGTGCACAAGTACACAAGGATTCACATAATTACTTATTATTATTACACACAATTACTATTATTTATTTAACACATGACACTAAAACATAAAAAACAAAATCAAATAATTTAACACATGTTACAGGAGAATATAAAAATGTATTTATTTATTAAAAAAGTATTTAAGTATGTTTATCCGCATTCTAGAACCCATATGACAAGTTCTGCTTAGTTTGGGTCTAGCTGGCGTTGTGTACTTTGTCCTACAATATAAAAAATCCGTTCCCGCAGGGGGAACGCACAGGTAGATTTCGTGAAGCAATTAATATTATTTTATATAGAGAACTACGGACTTTAAACAGTATAATTTTTTTTTCTCGAAAACGGTAACTTTTAGCGAAAAACTTTTCAGACATTTATTTTAGACTTAAAAATGGCCTATCGATTAAAAATGTTTCCGACTACAAGAATGTTCACCGGTTAGAAGTTATGATTTTTTTCCCGAAAAATTTTGGTTTTCCCCCCCCTCCACTTTTAGTTAAAGTTTTAATCTTATAGGTTTATAATTAAAAGTTGTTGCTATTCATGTATACTATGGGATTAAATTAGAACGGTTCGAATATCTTTCATGGAACGTGAAATTTTAAGGAAAAACAGATTTCACAAAAAGTGAGGCCCTACCGTCCCCTTAGGCCGGATTCCACCCGTTCACGAACTTAAACTAAGTTTACACCCAAGCAATTTTTGACCGCAGTTTGAAAGCGATCGTGGCAAAAATGCGACCGTGAGAGTGCCGCAAATTTTGGGAAGTGGAACCATACATACATATATATGTCGGCGGGCTGCTACACTTCAAAACAAATAGGGAACGAAAACATGTGTCCGGAATAACCTCAAACTCAAATCGGATTTGTTTATTGTGATTGGGTAATAAATCGCGTTTAAAAACATTAGAGTAACGGATTAATATTGCTTATAATTAGATACAGATTATTTTTGATGTATTCTGTTTGTAAGAGAGCTGCATTTCTGATGTGAAAACATGTGGTCATTGTTTTATCACGTGTTAACATTAAAATTAGATTTACACATGCTAATAGCTTTTAAAATAATTTAAAACGTTTTGATTATCAAATTGTAACATTTTATAATGTAAAAACTATTTTATTGTGCAAGGATAGGTGTTTTGTTCAAATGAATGACTCACATAGTTTTGCTATAAAAGGCCGAGCGCACGCTGAATCGAGTCATTCTCGCTTGAGCGGTCGTAGTGATCGGACCTCCTCAAAAGTTCGAAAATAAATTCAAGGAAGTATTACTTGTGTTTACTTTGATCACTGAAGATGAGCGATAGCCCTGACCATGGAAGTTGTGACGCCAGCAATGCTGGTGTCACGCTTTTTAAAAATAATTACGGAGACCCTCCTTCGTCATATATATATATATATATATATAAACTATTCGACCAGTGGTCATTTCGGACTCAGGGGGTCATAACTAGACCTCCTATGAAGAAATTTTTTTTTAATTCGACAGTAGTCAAGAAACCAATAGGTAGATCGATTTCATCGAAATCTACCTAAAAAATACTATTATTTTAATATTATAAATGAGCAGGAATTCCTTTTCTCGCCGATTCTCTCTTTGTACTATTGTTACCTACGTATCTTTACATCTAGTTTCATACCTTATTTAATGTATTGGATTGTTTACAGTTAAGTGTTAACCTACGTTCTGAGTATTATAATATTACAGTTCCACACTTTGGTGACAGTTTGGATCGCCTTCAGTTAAGTGTACTTTCTGAACATTAAAATTCTGTCTAGAAAATCTATTGTCGAAATATTAGGCAATTTGAATCCATCGTTGGGCAGAGTTGAGCTGGACTAGATGTTTAATGGGTCCTGACTATTCTGGTGGTCATGTTCTGTATAAAAGTTTGTTATTCGTTTATGTGGGTATCGATCCAGAAACTTTTTCACATAGTGTTAGTATTCAATATTGCTTAACAGAAATGAAAATTTCTTTTTATGCAGTCAGTTTTTAACATTTTTAGCTCTATATTTTTCTCGTCATGAATGTGTCGGCTTGACGGGGACGGTAATTCTCACACTTGGTATCGCCTTTAAAAAGCCTATACTGCAGCAGTAATTAGGTTCGGTATCAGAAACTATCGAAGACATTACTTCGTACTTTGCAGCAGTCTTATACTTGAAATTCATATTAGTTAATGAGCGGATGGTACTTTTTCGAGCTAGTTCAGTTATATTTGAAAAGACCCATCTCTGCCATGTATCTAGTGAGTCAATAGTTGTAATGATATTCGTAGACAAGTCTTCTATAGTGAGATCATTTAATTCTGTCATGATCACGATACGGCAGATATCACGCACTGATGCAACGCATAAAATGTTTAAAAGAAAATGCATAAAACTATTTAAATTGCGTCTGAATTTTAATTCATCTAAGTTTATTTTCAGAATGACCGGTCAAAAATGTTCTAAAATAAAAATAAAAACAAAACATTTTTGCCCACACACCGACACTAAATATAAATTTAATCTGAGTTGTTTTATATATATTATGCGTTGGACATCACATACCTGCCGTCATTTCGAAGAACTTTATGTCACCAAGCGGTCGGACTAGATTGAATCATTTAGATAAATATCTTTTAAAATAAAAATGAATCCATATTTCCCTTGGTTACTGATCAAGCGTGAATGGCTGAATCGATTTCGCTAAATCTTTTTTATTATGTTTATTATTACTAGAAGGTTCTACCGAATGAACGAAACTTCTCGAAAATTCACGGGAATAGTCAACATTCGGGTGAGTCCGGGGCGAACGGTATATCTATTTATACGTAATTTTTAGGTTGAATTGTAACTGGCTTTTGTGTTTCAATATTCATACCCTCTATATGAATGTGTATATGCCTACCTTTTTGGAAAAAGACGTGAACAGGAACTAAAAACAATTTACTCGGCATTTAATACTTAACAAAAGCCTGGACAAAATTTAAGGTTTTTATGTAAGCTACCAATGCATTTATAAGATTACAACAACTTCATTATCATCATTATTTAAACTACAAACTTCTACAAATTCTCTATGAAATTAACGTGGATGGTGGTGGCCTTAATCATTTTCGACAAAGCATCTGATTTATTTCCGGCAAAGTAGGTATATCTATTAAGGAATTTGTGATATTATATAAAGGTCAACCCATCTCTTCCCGTGGGTAGTAAAAGGTGACTAAGGGATACGGTTGTTCTCCTTTTACCAGTAAACATTATAGTCCATGCTAAAGTGTTCAGTTACTCTATTGCTGTCAACAGGACGCTTTAGATGTACAGCTGGACTCACGGGCTGTACGTTGACTGTCGCATTGAAGATCATTTTGGTTTTATGTCATCAATGCCACAGTAAGCAAACAGTCGACCCTATGATCGAGAGGTCCCGGCTTCGAATCCTGGCCATTACACTACCGACGTGAACCCACTCCTAACACAAGCAATTTAGCTTAGCTGGAGGGGTTAGGGGGAATATTAGTAATTTCGGTTACTAATATTCTTTAAAAAAAAAAAAAAAAAAAGTCAGTCCATATACATAGCTGCACTTTTTTTTTTATACCTCTTAGGTAGTAGACAAGCAGTGTGATATTTCTGGGAGTTTCGCGAGATGTCGGAGGTCGCTCAACGACCTCCGTCCTCCATGAGTGCAGGCCTAGGGGCGACAGGTGGAGCCACTTATCATCCTAGCAGAAGCAGGCCGAGGCGGCGGCCTCCTTCTGGAGCATTACTTGCTCGCAGACGTAGGCAGCGGTAGCCCATGCACTCGCGCTCCGCATCATCACTGTGAGCAAGACGCCGAGTGTGAGGATTGCCACTCCAAGGGCTGTCACGGCGTGCCCTAAACCCGCACCCCCTGACGTAGGAGTCGAACACATTATTACCATGCCACAGAGGCCGTCAAAGAAGATATAGTTAGGTATAGTTAAGACAGTCTTATGTAATAACGAGATTGAAGCCGCAGACAAAAGATAGTTTTTTCTTATCAAAATAACTGTTTCTAGATAGCAACTCGATCTGTACACAGTCGCTATTGTTTTTGTTCTATTGCAATAACAATGTTTCATTAAATAATCCAATCTCAAGAATGTGTTGTGGCACTTGTGGCAGACGTATTTTGAGGTACGTCTGGGCTTAATCTTTCTAAAAACTCAGAGATATAAATATGTCTAGTGTCTGCAAAATCTGAATTAGACTGGATTAGTTTGCAATTTACGAGTGAATAATATACTAACTCAAGTGAATTGTAGCTGATCTTAGATTTTTAACTTATAAATAAACAATTGAACTGAGTATAATACATTATATATACAGATACATTTATCTGATATAAATTTTAAAAAAGAAACAGTGACACTCCGGGAGTGCCGACAGAAGTGAAAACTTGAACAATTCCGTGTGTATTTTTTGAATCGTCAGGAAATATTCACAGAGGTGGCAGCAAAAACTGAAAAATTCTCAAGAACCTCACGAAAAACTCAACAAAAACACAAAAACTTCAAGAACCCCACAAAAACTGAAGAAAAATTCAAGAAGCCTCAAGAACCCTACGGAAACCTCAAGAACCCTCATGAACCCCAAAAAGAACTCAAACCCTCAATAATCCGACGAGAAACTTAACAACACCCTTTAAAAACATGATTTAAAAAAAAAAACTGTAACGGTAACAGTGCCGCGAATTCAATTCCATCTCAAAAATGCCCCAGGCGTCTAAAGAAACGTTCACGTCAAAAATTAAACATTCGCACAGAGCACTTTTATCATTGAAATACCAGCGTTTGACTCACAGAATTAACAATAAGACCTAATATTCTTATAGATTTAGTTTAATAGACGGGATTTAAACCTGCGACCAGTCCCTTACAGGGGAATTATCTGATCACCTGAAATACCTGGACACATCTTAGATATTCAAAATTCTTCGATATACTCGTATTATAATATATCTTGGGGAGAATTCTACCGTAATTCTTGCGAACTACTTATTACTTCAAAAATTTCATTGTACTAATATTCTTTGTTCTGTGGTTTGACCACTATCTCACCTGCTCAGTGATGAGGTGATTGAGGATGGACCTCGCTTCAATAGAAGAAACCTATTCAATCTTGACTTGAATATTCCCAGATACCATACAGACTCAGGCAAGGAGCAGTAAGCATAATGAACGTGTTGTCAAAACGTTTCTAAGTATCTATATGTAATACTGCTGCCCTAAATAGTGATTTTAAAAAAAAGTAACATAGTCAATCGGTATCCATTAACGAAACCAAACCAAACCAAATAAAGAAACGCACAGTCATAAACTCTTATTTAAAAGCCGTGTTAAAATAATGTTACGATTTGCTTGGAATTGCTGTTTATATTTTACCTACCTATTGAACAAAGCAAAATATTCGTTCAACTAAACTTTTTCTAGATAATAGCCGCCCAATTTACAATAGTGATTAATTACCTGATAAGACAGTAAATACTATAAAATGAGACAACAGCTGACAATTGAGTTTTTATGCCATCAATCAACCTGCACTTGCAATAAAAACTATTCGAAAATGAAAAGAACTTTCTAAGAAATACCGTTACAACACTTTCAACCTAATCAACAAATCGATTGATGTGTCCTTGTCACAGCGGTTGATTTAGCGCAGGTAATTCTCGTATAAAGATTTTTTTTTCATTTATTTCTTAAGATGTTTGACATTGTCTGCAAGTGAATTATGCGGCTAAAAGTTTTGCAGAATGTTGCTATTTGTCTTGAGAATAGGCGATCTATTAATGTTTAGTGCTCCTAGGTGACAATATGGTGGTAGACGCGCAGCTGTTAGACAAATGAAGATTAGTTGGTTTTTCTTAGTTAGAAAATAGTAGCAATGTGATAATTAGAAGGTTCGAGTGGCAGCAGAGGACTTAAAGTTGAGTATGGTTTCACAATACTACAATCTATATTAAAACCTGACTATCTGAATTGTGTTACAGAATTCATCTTCACACGCTGCGACCATAAACAGTGCGTACAGTGAGGTATGAAAGGCACTTGATTCCACGCACGCTCAGGCTGTGGAATGATCTCCCTGCTGTAGTTTTCCCAAGCGACTACAATATGGGGTTCTTCAAGAAGGGCATTAGAAGGTTTTTACATGGTTGATAGCACGAGTGTGATGTCCCTGGTGTTGCACACGTCCATAGACCGCTGAAATCGCTACCCAAGGTGGGTCGTGTGTTTGTCTGCCACCAATCATTAACGCAAGCAGTGTATTGGACCCCATCAGGATCTTCATAGCCCAAACCAACTTCATCTGCCCAGGCTTTCCTCTTGAAATTGAGGGTCAGACGGTAGTTGCCGCCATACAAGCCAAGGTGAGCAACTTCAGGAGGAGAAAACGTAGAAGCGGACCGTGGCGTCCTGGCTACAAGCTCTGAATCGTTTTATGGTTTTTGATGGTGGTCAACATAGTTTAGTAAGGCGTATAGATTTGGATTGAGAAGAGAGAACATCTTGGACGGTACTTGAACCCGCGACCAGTGCCTTACAGGGGGAATGCTCTGACCAACTGAACACGTCCCATATATTCGAAAGTGTCCGATAAATTATATACATCTCGAGGCGATGCTGGGGGGGGGTTGGATTTTTGATTACTCCGCCACATTAATGAAACTTTTCCTGTAATATAATATATAATTCATTGCATTAGTAAGGTTTTTCAGCACGTATCTTAAGCGCGGAGGTCGGTAATCGCTTTTTGGCCATCTCGGCGGTTCTACCTTTTTTTTTTTTTTTTTTATCGTGCGGAAATCCCTTCGGATACCCCCCCGCGTGCCAGTGGGGGCGGTTATGTCGGGCTTGAACCGACTAAAACCGCACGCCGTCTCGGGTCTACAGACGCCGGGGTGTAAGGTTGCCCATAGAGCATATCCCTCGCACCCCGAAATATCCCTCGCACCCCGATCGGCGGTTCTACCTAACCAATTGCAGTCAAATATATTCACGGTAGATTTTAAATCTAACCAAGACCTTAATAATAGAAAAAAGCAGCCAAGTGCAAGTCGGACTCGCCCATTAAGGGTTCCGTAGTAGCAAGTAGCATAATAATGTTTATTTTTAATTTTTATATTTGAGTTGATTGAATGAAAAGTAAATTGCGGTTTACGATTTATGACGAATTAAAAAAATACTACTTACTAAATCTCGTTCAAACCAATTTTCGTTGGAAGTTTACATAGTAATGTACATCATATATTCTTTTTAGTTTTATCATTCTCTTATTTTAGAAGTTACAGGGGGGGGGGCAACATTTTACCACTTTGATAGTGTCTCTCGCGTAAAGTATTCAGTTTAGAAAAAAATAATATTAGAAACCTCAATATCATTTTTGAAGACCTATCCATAGGTCTTCGTTCTTTAGGGTTCCGTTGCCAAATGGTAAAAAAAGGAACCCTTATAGATTCGTCGTGTCTGTCTGTCTGTCTGTCCGTCCGTATGTCACAGCCACTTTTTTCCGAAACTATAAGACCTATGCTATTGAAACTTGGTAAGTAGATGTATTCTGTGAACCGCATTAAGATTTTCACACAAAAATGGTAAAAAAAACAATAAATTTTGGGGTTTCCCCATACTCAGAACTGAACCTCAAAAATTTTTTTTTTCATCATACCCAGACATGTCTCTATGGATAGGTCTTCAGAAATGATATTGAGGTATCTAATATCATTTTTTTTATAAACTGAATAGTTTGCGCGAGAGACACTTCCAAAGTGGTAAAATGTAACTTCTAAAAAAATATATGATGTACATTACCATGTAAAATTCGTCCGGAAATTGGTTTCAACGAGATCTAGTAAGTAGTTTTTTTTTAATACGTTATAAATCGTAAACCGCAATTTACCTTTCATTCAATCGACTCAAATATAAAAATTAAAAAAAACATTACTCTGTTACTTGCTGCTACGGAACCCTTTATGGGCGAGTCCGAATCGCACTTGGCCGCTTTTTTACATATCTCCAATGTACAGACAACAACAACTAATTTTCATTTTTAGCATAGTAAGTATAGACAGATAAAAGACGATAAAAAAAATAAGATGACGAAAATGTTACAATTTAAGACGAATGCTGATAGATTTTTAAATAAATAAATACTACAATTAACAATGCCGCAGACAACTACCTCCAAAATCCATAAGGTTTTTCAGCACTCAATTTTCACTAACATAAACCAAAGACCTATCACTACGACACTAAAATAAAGAAAATATAACGCGATGACTTGGCTCGGGTCCTAACTGTGGGTAATTATTCCACTTTTAAATCTTATTGCCAGTGGAATAGTAACGATGAACGCACCTGAATTCACGAATTCACTCACGGATGCTTGACGTCTTAAGAATACACCTGGCGGACATATTGTATGTAGTTAATTTGATGCCGTCAAAAACAAAACTTGTCAAATTCCCAAGTCGTGCAACTCAGTTCTTCTACCTTAAGAAGTTGTGAGATCTATGTAATACCAAGTCCATTAATTTATTCAATCTAAAGACAGTCCTAAGCGGGGGCGGTTATGTCGGGCTTGAACCGACTAAAACCGCACGCCGTCTCGGGTCTTCAGACGCCGGGGTGTAAGGTTGCCCATAAAGCATATCCCTCGCACCCCGACTGACCCTGGGCCATCTCCGGTTTCGATATGCTCCCCTCGGGTTTGGGAACCACGGTGTCTCCGTCTTGCCCCGGTTTGGGGGAGGGGCGCTAGTCGCCCCACCGTCTTTTTTTTTTTTTTTTTTTTTTTTATATATTTAGGACACGTCAATTTGACTTCACCTGGCCTGATGGTAAGCTGAAGGCAAAGTCCAAGAAAGAGGGTCACCATTACATATACATACCATGTTAACAATGGTGGCACTCAGCTTGACGGCCTCATCAGAAGAGGATTGTCGTCGCAGCACCGCGTGACACCCACCGGTCCCACTAGTGCTGCGACCACAATCCCCCTGCCCGGCTATGCACTTGCTGACCCCTGAACGCAATTAAACCGAAATTTGATTACTATGGAGGGTTTTTCACAATCGTGCACGGTGGTACCAACCCGGCCGAATTTTGTGACAAATTTGTGTCATCAAATTTCTACCACCAGTCGGCCTGCTTCTGCTAGGGTGACAGGCAGCCTCACCTGCCACCTCCAGGCCTGCGCTCATGGAGGACGGAGGTCGTTTCTTTTCCGGTACCTTCTACTTCTTGAACACGAAGAACGGATTCTATATTATACATATATACAAGGACACTGATTCATTCTTACAAATGTAACTTTGTAATATCCTATAATTTAATATATTTAAATGGGATTACAAAGATTTTTTTTTGTTAAATTTTGTGAATTGTGAACAGTTTGTGTTTATGTGAATATAGAAAACTGGACCTTAATATAATACTGGACAATAATGGTATTCTAAATTTGAAGCTTCCATGTCTGCTAGAAGTGCCTTACAGTTTTGATGATCGGTCAGTCAGTCAGTGAGTGACAAAATTAGGAAACTTTGACTAGTCATAATTAATGAACAACTGGTTCAAATGGAATGTAATTTGAAATATAGCGTGTTTTTACAATGCCTACTTGAATACTCAAAATTCAGGCTTCTAGTTTATCCACAACGAAGTTATAGAGAGTCGAAAATGGCCTGAACTTCTTTGAGAAAAGGATGGTACGGCCGTGTCGCTTTTCTGCTCGACTGCCCCCAGATTAGAAGTTGAGGTGGATAAGTAAATCCGTGTTATTGATGGTCATCCTCAATAGCAGTCAATTAATATGTCTGGGAGAGGTAAAAATATTTCAGTAGGTATTAGTAGGTAGGGGTGTGTGTTGGGTAACCTCCTCGAGTGTCGCTCCGATTCCGATCCCGCTGCAGTCTGGGGGGAGCGGAATCGGAGCGGCCGGTACACCCTGGGCGGCGGTCAATGGCTTCCCCCTCACCCCTTCATAGGGTTGGCATTGATCGTCGGCCAATACCCAACGTGGCGGGAACACATCGCTCTCCGTACTCCTCTGCTTTCAGAGGAGACAGGATGAGCGATGCTGTTAGTGGTGAGATGGCCCAGGGTCAGCCGGGGTGCGAGGGATATGCTCTATGGGTAACCTTACACCCCGGCGTCTGAAGACCCGAGACGGCGTGCGGTTTTAGTCGGTGCAAGCCCGACATAACCGCCCCCGCTGGCCGGCGGGGGGTATCCGAAGGGATTTCCGCACGATAAAAAAAAAAAAAAAAGGTATTAGTAGGTACATTTTTGAAAATACTTGTCGTTTAGGTATTTATTTTGCCTCGGAGAGCACGTTAAACTATCGGTCCCGGTTGCTATTCGAACATCTGAAGCCCTCGTTATGGGTAGTGGAAGGTCTAAAAAGTCCGACAACCTGGGCTAACTACAGAACTCCGTTATCGCCAAATGAGAAAAATCTATAATAATACCTTTCATTCATAGGACTTCACTTCACTCAGGTACAGCTTACCATAAGCATTCCGGGACGGCGGGGACTAGCCCGCCACCCCCCCTCCCCTAACCGGGGCAAGACGGGAACACCATGGTTACCAAACCCGAGGGGGTTCAGGTCAGTCGGGGTGCCTTATGAGCAACCTTACACCCCGGCGTCTGCAGACCCAAGACGGCGTATGGTTTTAGTCGGTTCTAGCCCGACATAACTGCCCTCAAAGTCCGGCGGGGGGGCATCCGAGGGAATTTCCGCAAGAAAAAAAAACAGCTCGCCATCAAGCGGAGTGAAGTAATATGAACGTGCTTTGCATAAAAGTTAGTGGATTTAGATATTTTTTTAACGAAATACATCTAAGATAGGATCAACATTTCATATAGTAAGCTTTTCTGACAGAAATATCGCAATAACTAAAGTTTAACTGTGGAAATGGAATGATGTTTCTGTATCTCAATTATAACTGAATTGTAGCAAATAAACAGTCACATTGGGATCAGCAAAAGTAATTTTGGTCATTCGTAGTGGTAAAATAGTCGTATTCAATTAAAATATAGGCCAGACCACGGCTGTAGAGTTTCAAACATGTTGATATGCCTACGCGCAAGTTTTAATTGAACATATTGATGATGTTGTGTGTTTCAACCCAATTAGTTTCAACCGAAATTCAGGTTGCAACGGGTGTTCAGCTGTACCCAATCTTCTATAACACTCCTTAAAGTACCTTTTTTTTTTTGGTGCGGAAATCCCTTCGGATACCCCCCCACTGGCCAGCGGGGGCGGTTATGTCGGGCTTGAACCGGTTAAAAGCGCACGCCGTCTCGGGTCTTAAGATGGTGTATGGTGTAAGGTTGCCCATAGAGCATTTCCCTCGCACCTCGACTGACCCTGGGCTATCTCCGGTTTCGAGATGGCCCCCTCACTCCTTGAAGTACCTTTTTTTTTTTTTTTTTATCGTGCGGAAATCCCTTCGGATACCCCCCCGCGTGCCAGCGCGGGCGGTTATGTCGGGCTTGAACCGACTAAAACCGCACGCCGTCTCGGGTCTACAGACGCCGGGGTGTAAGGTTGCCCATAGAGCATATCCCTCGAGTATCTTTTTTTTTTTTTTTTTATCGTGCGGAAATCCCTTCGGATACCCTCCCGCGTGCCAGCGGGGGCGGTTATGTCGGGCTTGAACCGACTAAAACCGCACGCCGTCTCGGGTCTACAGACGCCGGGGTGTAAGGTTGCCCATAGAGCATATCCCTCGCACCCCGACTGACCCTGGGCCATCTCCGGTTTCGAGATGGTCCCCTCGGGTTTGGGAACCACGGTGTCCCCGTCTTGCCCCGGTTTGGGGGAGGGGCGCTAGTCGCCCCACCGTCCCGGCCTGCTTCTGCTGGGGTGACAGGTGGCCTCACCCGCCACCCCCAGGCCTGCGCTCATGGAGGACGGAGGTCGTTAAGCGACCTCCGGCGCCACAAACAACTCTTTTAAGCTCTTTCCTTAAAAAGAAACTAACATCAAGAAAATTTGCCAGTAACATCATATTTTATCGAAAGGGTATTATTGTCTATTTACATAATTCATTTTATTACTATCATAAAAATAATGTTTTATAATGGGTATAACATCTGTATATTAAAAAAAAGTATAAACAATTAATTCGAGGCTGGAGGCGCCCGTTGAATACAAGTGGCTGTGTAAATCAACTCAAAAATAGATATGAACGTAAGGTGTGAGTACACTTAACCCAACAAACTCTAGTTCGTGCCTCAGAGAGCACGTTAAACCATCTGTCTTAATTGTCATACGAACATCTGTGGCATTCGTAAGAAGTTGGAGTCAATTCCATAAATGACAGATATCATTTACAAAAAATTGCCAAATTATAGCTTTCAGTTCATTTAGAAAACTTCACCGAGTACCTTTTTTTTTCGTGCGGAAATCCCTTCGGATACCCCCCCGCCGGCCAGCGGGGGCGGTTATGTCGGGCTTGAACCGACTAAAACCACACGCCATCTCGGGTCTTAAAATGCCAGGTTGCCCATAGAGCATATCCCTCGCACCCCGACTGACCCTGGGACATCTCCGGTTTCGAGATGGCTCCCTCAGGTTTGGGATCCACGGTGTCCTCGTCTTACCCCGGTTTGGGGGAGGGGCGCTAGTCGCCTCACCGTCCCGGCCTGCTTCTGCTGGGGTGACAGGCGGCCTCAGCTGCCACCCCCAGGCCTGCGCTCATGGAGGACGGAGTCGCCTGCGACGCGCGGCGAGCATGTTGCGGGCTCGGCGGGCCGGAAGAGTTCTAAATCCCTCCCGGGCGCGCTCCGCCATCTCGTTCGACAGCATTACATGCTCGCAGAATAGGTCTTTTCATAGAAGATAGCAAATAGGACCGACTCATGTGAGGGTATCCTAATATCTATAGCTATCAAAAGTTTATCTAAGCGTTTAATTTCGGTTAAATCCAATGTCTGCGTGATTTAGTACAAATAATAATTCTCTCGTCTGTCTGTTCACGATGAACTACTAAACATTACTAAACCGATTTTTATGTTGTTTTCACCCATGGATGGAATGGTTCTAGAGGAAGGTTTTAGTGTATTCACCACACATTATAAAACAGTCCTCCGACGCGTCCGATTTTCATGCTGTTTTCATCAATAGGTAGAATAGTTCTCGAGAGGGTTCTAGTATATAATTTGTCAAGTTTTTGTATACATTGGCTAAAATATAATGATATTCGTTGGAGGTGTCGGAAAAAAAAGCCGTCTGGGAACTTTCAAAGAACACGCTGCCTAAACCCTTCCAGATTATAATAAAATTGTGTTTGATAGAATTGTGTATTTACCTAAATAAGGTTGTGGTGGTGGAATAGGGTACCATGGGTAGCGGGAACGGGATCAGAATTCCCTGCGGGTGAAGCCGCGAGCAACAGCCAGTATAACAATATTTGTAGGATTACGCTGAAGTGAATTTGGTCGTAACGTTGACCGTCAGAGACGAACATATGTGTCTCGTCTAAAAATAAGCATAGACAATGGTATAAGGAAAACTTAGTTAATTATAATTCACGTCGCTACTAGCATTAATACGACGTGCTCCAATTAAATGAATAATTCACAGGTGTGTTCGTGGAAATAATACCGCTTGCGGTGATGATGAACTTGGTTATTCTAGGACTTGGCTTGTTGCTAATTTAACAATACTCTTATCAAAATGTAAATGTTCTTAGTAATGTTTTTTTTTATTTTATTTAGAAAACAGACATTTACAGTTTTAACATCAAGAAAAAAAAATACTTATAGACTTAGAGCTCCATAATAGTTTTATTTAGTATATGGTACATTACAATAAATACGTATACATATAAGAAAGAATAAAAAACCGGCCAAGTTCGAGTCGAACTCGCCCATGAAGGGTTCCGTAGCAGCAAGTAAAATTTTAATATTTGAGTTGATTGAATGAAGGGAAAATGCGGTTTACGATTTATGACGTATTAAAAAAAACTACTAACTATTTAGATCTCGTTCAAAACAATTTTCGGTGGAACTTTACATGATAATTAATTTACATCATATAGTTTTTTTTGTATTATCATTCTCTTATTTTAAAGGTTACAGGGGGGGGGGGGACACACATTTACCACTTTAGAAGTGTCTCTCGCGCAAAATATTCAGTTAAGAAAAAAATGATATTAGAAACCTCAACATCATTTTTGAAGACCTATCCATAGATACATGTATGGGTATGATTTTTTGAGTTTCTGTTCTAAGTATAGGGAACCCCTAAAATTCATTTTTTTTCTATTTTTGTGTGAAAATCTTAATGCGGTTCACAGAATACATCTACTTACCAAGTTTCAACAGCATAGTTCTCATAGTTTCGGAAAAATGACGCTGTGACATACGGACAGACAGACATGACGAATCTATAAGGGTTCCATTTTTTGCCATGTGGCAACGGAACCCTAATAAGGGTCGAAAAAAAAAAGAAGGAAAAAAAAAGGTACATACAAAACATACAGTCATGCACCAAATGAAGACAACCGTCAGAATTAATTACTAAGTAGTAATATTACCTTTTTTTTTTTCGTGCGGAAATCCCTTCGGATACCCCCCCGCTGGTCAGCAGGGCCGGTTATGTCGGGCTTGAACCGACTAAAACCGCACGCCGTCTCGGGTCTTAATTCGCCGAGGTGTACGGTTGCCCATAGAGCATATCCCTCGCACCCCGACTGACCCTGGGCCATCTCCGGTTTCGAGATAGCCTCCTCGAGTTTGGGAACCACGGTGTCCCCGTCTTGCCCCGGTTTGGGTGAGGGGCGCTGGCCGCCCCACCGTCCCGGCCTGCTTCTGCTGGGGTGACAGGCGGCCTTACCTGCCACCCCCAGGCCTGCGCTCATGGAGGACGGAGGTCGTTAAGCGACCTCCGGCGCCTGAGTGGCCTGCGACGCGCGGCGAGCATGTTGCGGGCTCGGCGGGCCGGGAGAGTTCTAAATCTCTCCCGGGCGCGCTCCGCCATCTAGTAATATTACCTATTTCAATAAAATAAAATAAAAAAGCTTCGGTAGCTTAGTGGTTAAGGAGTCAACCCTACGATCGAGAGGTCCCGAGTTCGAATCCTGACCATTACACCAACGTGAACCCACTCCTAATACAAGCAATTTAGCTTAGCTGGAGGGGTTAGGGGGAATATTAGTAATTTCGGTTACTAATATTCTTAAAAAAAAAATTATGTAGAAATAGTTTTATTATAGATTCAAAAAACTCACGCCTATATCCCCGAAAGGATTCATCTGCAGCTGAATATATGTATGGTTGTCTCATCAAGATTTTCGGAACGTGCTGATGAACCTCTGGCGTAAGCTTTTCTCTCGGACAAAGTATACTGTTATTATACTGTGTCTCAGGGTTGTAGGGTCAGAGGGCATTCACTCCCGTAACACGTCGGTATCCCCGTAGGGGTAGGAAGAGGTGTATTACACATCTACGATTGGCCAGTTATGTTAGGTCCCAATATAATTAGGGCGAGCCTATTGCCATCTACCGGGCACATTACTAAGCGAGCGATTAACATTTTTAAAACACACATAACCACAGATTACTAAAAGTCAGAGGTGTGTGCCCGGGGCGACTGGGGATCGAACTTGACCTCGTCTCGGCAGTCCGTTACGTACGCCACCTCCCGTAAAAGTTAAGATAAACGAAATCATGGAAAGTAGGAGTAGCAGAGCAGCTTTGGATGAAGCTGGGACTTGTGTTCAGATGATGATTAACACTGTAGCTAAGTACATAAAGAAAGTTAAATTTAACGAACTTCTAATCCTCGCATGTCGTATAGATTTGAAATTTTGTTAAGTATAACATTATAATTCGACACAATCGAGCTGATTTTGATGGAGCCAGGATGCGAACAGTGGAACTAATGATAATATGTACATTATTACTTGATACCATTGAACATAAATAAGTAAACAGCTGATGCCGGCGGCTCTGCCCGCGCAAGGGTCGGTAATCGCTTTTTGGCCATATCTCCGGTTGTACTTAACCAATTGCAATCAAACATACGGTAGATTTTCAGTCTAACCAAGACCTTTTTAATCGAAAATACGGTATCGACATCCGTTCTAGTGTTTGAACACACAAGAATTCCAAAATCAATATTTTTGTTTACAGAATCACTAATTTAACATAACCCAAGTATTTTTTTAATATCTCCAATGTACTCAACAACTAATTTACAATTTTATAATAATTCAAATTGAAATTGAAATTTATTTATTTGCTCAAATGCGGTTATACAGATGTTACAATAATTTTTTGTACAGCACATTTACCATTTTTATGGCATGCAAACATTAAATTACACATACAATCAATATAATTAGGCATTACACAGCAACATATATATATTAAATTTACACGCAAGTAAATTCGTGCTATTTAATCGCAGAAATATAATACTAAGCTAATAAGAATTTCACAACAGTCAGAACAAAATGAGCCATTGAATTTTCGACTTTACGAGCATAGATTTAAAGTTCAACGATCAATGAATAGTATAGATGGAACACTTAAGTGATTATAAAATGACGCCTTGAAACCTTTCGTTGGTTTGCTTCAACGAGCCCCATCTTTTTTTTTTTTTTTTTAAAGAATATTAGCAACCGAAATTACTAATATTCCCGCTAACCCCTCCAGCTAAGCTTAATTGCTTGTGTTAGGAGTGGGTTCACGTCGGTAGTGTATTGGCCAGGATTCGAACCCGGGACCTCTCGATCGTAGGGTCGACTCCTTAACCGCTAAGCTACCAACGCTTTCAGTTTGTGTGTATTTCTTATTTGGATTATAAACTACCCCACCAGGCGAGGCCGCGGTGCTGGCCAAAGTCCGCCGGTAACCCTGGGATATCCTTTCGAAGGCTTACCCGGGGCGCCCGGCAATGGACACTTGGGGAGGATACCGTGTGGTTTTAGTCGGTCCGATTCCGACGCGCCCACCCCATAGTCGGCACCGATGAGGTGAAGCCAAAAGGTGAAGAAAAAAACTACGACCTAAAGACCCGAGACAGCGTGCGGTTTTAGTCGGTTCAAGCCCGACATAACCACCCCCGCTAGCTGGCGGGGGGGGGTGGAGAATTTTCGCACGAAAAAAAAATTATTTCCAAACTCGAAATATCACATATAGCCGCGGTAGCCTAGTGGTATGGGTAATGGACTGCTGAGACGAGGTCTCGGGTTCGATCCCAGTTCCCGGGTTCGATCCCAGTTCCCAGATCCCGAGTTTATGTTTATACGAAATATCAGTCAAACCGTTTGTACGGTTTTGTGGGACATTGTACTAGATTATAAGATAAAAAACAATTGTATTTATATAAACTAATTTAAAAAAAATTGTCTTTCTACTCTCTGCATGTTTTTATTATCGAGGAAAGCAGGTCTTCCACTCATTTATCTGTTCTCTGATCTTTCATGTCAGCATTAATTACCGTTTCTAATAAAAGTACCTAGACTTTGCATTTCTACAGCAATTACTTGCAAACAATCTACTCATTATTATGATTGACCGCGTCTAATCATACTAAATTATGCGCACTGTATAAATATTGTCCTCTTTTTGTAACAAACAAAAGATATTTTGTCTTGACATCTGGCCTAGATCTAAGAAAAACCCTTTGAAATTGTAAATTTAAAAAACGTGAGTTTGAATTAATGTGGCGGAGTAATCAAAAAACAATGTTTAAAAATTATTGTAATATCATTCAATGTTTCCATAGTTCCCAAGAATTACGGTAGATGGCTCCAGCTTCGTCCGAGACGTATATAATATATCGGAGAGTTTCAAATATCTGGGACGTGTTTAGGTAGCTCAGTTGGTCAGAGCATTACCCCTGTAAGGGACTGGTCGCGGGTTCAAGTCCCGTCGAAGAAGTTCTCTTTTTCCGATCTAAATCTATTCAAATACAAGCAATATGCAAATTAAAAGCTTTAGATGCACCCTGGACCCATGTTATGATGATGATTAAGTACTAAAGAGTATCGTACAGAACAACCGAGAGTTTGTGCTGACAATAGTCGATTTCACCTTAACATGACATTAATCTTGAAATCTGAATATAGAAGTTGAGAAACTGGGGTAAAGTGTCTGCACTTTACCCCAGTTTCGACACGGCACGACACGGGCTGCCATGCTGATAATCCAATGGTACCTTAACGGCCTCAACAGATGCTTTTTCACGACCCACTTGAACAACCCAGGATTGTAAGAAGAATGTAGGTATTCCAATACCGTAGCATTTAGGTCAATTATAATGAGGCCATTGGCATGATTTCGGTACGAAACCATTTCGATTTTGTGAACGTTATAATTTAGTGACAGACAATATTTATTTACTGTAACCCAAAAAATCTTTTCGAGAATTAAACTTGTCCAGAAAACTATTCTGTGTATAAAAATTGTGTGAATTATTGCTTTTGTGTTTCGACTATGTGAGGAAATAAAACAGGTATATTGATAATCAGGTAAAATTTAAAGTAAAATCAGAACAATTTGAAATAGATTATTAACAACAGCTTTTGCTTGTTATTTAATCTCATCGGGAGTTAAATTAATATCCATGTCACTGGAATCACTTTCCGAAACCATTTTTAATCACAATAAACACAAGGTATTTATTTATATTTAATCTCGCTTTCCCGCTAATTATTTAGCAAACTTTCATTGTTTTTTTTAAATCCTGCTACATCTACATCTGCTACATACTGCCAACATTAGAAAAGTTTTGAAAATCGAATCTATTAGTTACATTGTAATCGAGTTGGTCACGAGATGTGCATCTTGGAGGTTATGTAAAAAAAAAAGAGTCATGATATCAAGGCATTATGACGTTACTTAATTAACATGGACTCCATGGCAAAACGTAAAATAAAAAAAAATGCACTTTCTACACTAGGGATGAAATAAGCTACTTACAACCCGGCTATCTACCCATGAAAATTAAACTTTCCGAACAGGAGAGATGAAAAAGAATATCTTAAAGAAATAGAAATAATTGCAAACAATAGCCACCATTTACTTAAATAATTTTAAAGGATACCTAAATATTACGCAACCATGTCATTTCATTGAGAGATTATAGAATCGTAGCGGTGCAATCATTAATATTCTTACTAACGAATCGACCATAGCTATGTAGCTATACATATATATACATACATATATATATGTACACATAAATACATGGATTAATCATACATCTAGTTCTAGAGTGGACACCACGAATCGGTAAACGGAAGGTAGGACGTCCCCCAGCAAAATGGACGGACGACCTGAAAAAGGTAGCAGGGATAGACTGGATGCGCAAGGCGGAAGATCGGGTGCTATGGCGTACAATGGGAGAGGCCTATGTCCAGCAGTGGACTGCAATAGGCTTATTGATTGATTGATTGATACCTACTAATATTATAAAGATTTATAAAGAGAAAGGCCGAATTTATAATTTGTCTGAGGTAACCTTCGGAAACACAAAATTTTTGATTCTTTATGGTATACAAAACAATACATCATACACGTTAGATGTACAAAAATTATGTACAAAGGCGAGCTTAACTTAATATGAGTTTTCTACCAGCAAACCTTTGAGTTATAGAGGAAAATATTTAAGAGGGGAGTTCTTTTTTTTTTCGTGCGGAAATCCCCTCGGATACCGCCCATCAGCCAGCAGGGGGTGGTTATGTCGGGCTTGAACCGGGCTTGAGGCTTTAAGGTGAGTACCGAAAGTGTACTTGAATGCACAGGACTTATCAATTTTAAATGAAATTAAATTAAAAATATATTTCAGTAGATATGTTATCTATACCTCCAAAGAATAAATAAAATAAAATAAACCAATACACTTATGGTAAAAATCTTTCACCATTTGAAAGTACAGATGGACATGGGCTAGAAGTATATTAAGTGTAAATTCGATGGCATGACTTAACAAAAACTTATATAA
The DNA here is from genome assembly GCA_946251805.1 of Cybosia mesomella. NCBI lineage: Eukaryota > Metazoa > Arthropoda > Insecta > Lepidoptera > Erebidae > Cybosia > Cybosia mesomella. The sequence continues at coordinate 35,895,217 of OX276396.1, read as the reverse complement.
ACCGAAACGAACCGAGGGCGGATCCCTAGTATTTACACTATACACGCAAACATAAACATAACTTCACGCCTGTATCCCCGCAGGGATAGGCAGACGTGTATAACACACCCACGATTCGCCAGTTATCTTTAGGTCAAAATGTAGCCTATTGCCATATACCGGGTACATAGCTAACCGCGCGATAATTAACATTTTTAACACACAACTACGAAAAGCCAGAGGTGTGTACCCGGGGCGACTGCTGGGGATCGAACTCGAAACCTCGTCTCGGCAGTCCGTGACCTACGCCTCTGGGCTACCGCCGCTTTCTTTTCGCTTTTACACTGTGTTCCGCAGTCGGATAAACTCAGGCCTTCAAGCCAATGTGACACAACATATCTATAACAAAAATCTTACGGTAAAAAAAAACGCCAATCCCCTAGAGAGCCTGCCATTACCATATAAATTCGAGATCCTGGTGAATAAGAACTCAATTGCTTGGCTGTTAAAAGCGCGTCTGAGGGGTGAGGGACCACCCTGATTGACACGTGTTCACCTTGTAGGGGTGAATCGAATTGTCTGCCTATTATAAGCAAATTAAATGAATTCTTAGCTCCCTTTTTTTCTTTTGGCATTTGTAAGCGATTGAATTGATTAAAAATATGCTATGGAATTTTATTATTCTCTTTTTTCCTATTTGATCTTTATGTAGATCCTTATTATTTTTTGTTTTGTTTGGTCATTTGCTGCTGCCATCTACAATTAGTTTTGCGTCGGCATCCCCATTAGTATAAATATTTTGTGGGTGCAATGTAAAATACTGTTCTGTAGCTTTGCAATAAACTTTTATTTATATTTATTTATTTATTTATTTAGATAATTATGGATTGATTATTACTTATTCAAAGGCTGGAGGGCTCGTGTGTAAGTGGTAACAGGAGAAGCTTAACACATTACAAAGTTAAGCAATCCTAGCCAGGACAGTCTTAGGATGGGTGACCATTCTTAACATAATATTGAGACCCCTCCGTCGCTAGATAAAACCTGACCCCATAGGAGAGGCCGCGATGGCGGTCAAAGTTCGCCGGTAACCCTGGGGTTATCCTTTCGAGAGCTTACCCGGGGTGCCCGGCAATGGACACTTGGGGTGGACACCGTGTGGTTTTAGTCGGTCCGATTCCGACAAGCCCATCCCATCGTTGCCACCGATGGGGTGAAGCCCGTGGGTGTTTCCTAACGTTAAAAAAAACCCTTCGGGCCTCGAAGAGCACGCTAAGCCGTCGATTTCGGTTGCCATACGGACATCTATGCCAGTCGTTACCACTGACTGAAAAGCTGACCACATCTGAGTTGGGAGAAGGCTCGGAGAATGATGACTCAATCAAGCAAAAGCGCGAGTATGACGCCCATAGTGTTGCACATGTCCATAGGCCACGGTAACCGCTTTCCACCAGGTGGGCCATGTGCTTGTCTACCACGTAAGTGATATTAACAAATGGCAAAACAATCTATAGTGCGAGCGGCATATCAGCGGGGATAGCCCAGTGGTGTACGTAACGGACTGCCGAGACGAGGTCTCGAGTTCGATCCCTAGTCACCTCGGCCACACACCTGACTTTTCGTAGAAATGTTGATTATCGCCCGCTTAGTAATGTGCTCGGTAGATGGCAATAGGCTCGCCGCCTTTTACATTGGGACCTAAACATAACTGGCGAATCGAGGCTGTGTAATATACATCTGCCTCCCCCTTCGGGGATACAGGCGTGAAGTTATGTTATGTCAAAACAATCTAAACTAGGACGGCTACCAGCTTCGCAATCAACCCAAACTTAAGCGTAGCGAGATTTCCCTATCCAACAATAGGTCAACGTGACCGGTCGGCTTTTTCCATTGATTTGGTTTTTCGGTGATTATTCCTCGATGGTAAGACCGATCTGGACATTCGACCCCTTACGACACTCAGTAATGTATACACTACACACTCAATACTTGATCACCGTGGCAAATTTGGTCGAGATAGGTCAAACGGTCTCGGAGGAGTATCATTTGTTTTTGAAATGCAACTTTGAAACCAAAAACGCTTCGCTGGCCTACGGCTCGCTACGCTTAATAACATTTGTTACATCCTACTCTCATAGGCTCTTCACCAGCAAACCGTGCCAGCCTACTAATTGACGGTAGAGGCTCTTTCGCAGTCCTGCTTGGGGTAAAGATCAAGATTGTAGCAGATTGAAGAAGAGAAATTTTACTTGACTCTAGTTCCCATAAGCGTCGACCATCAGACGACCTCTGTGGCATAGCGGTAGTGTGTTCGACTGCTAAGTCAGAGGTCGCGGGTTCGATTCCCGCTCAGTGCAAATATGTATATTTACATTAGGCTGGGTGTTTCTATGTATTATATGTATGTATTAAGAAAACAAAAATTAAGTATGTTTATTCGCATTCTAGAACCCATATGACAAGCTCTGCTTAGTTTGGGTCTAGATGGCGTTGTGAATTTGTCCTAGAATATTTATTTATTTATTTTATTTATAAGTGCACTTCCTCTGGTAATATAATGCCAAATTTTTATTTTCCGTGGGATCGTTCATATCAAACTTGTATTTTGTACAATAACACATAACATAACATCACTTCACGCCTGTATCCCCGAAGGGGTAGGTAGAGGTGTATTACACACCCACGATTCGCCAGTTATGTTAAGGTCCCAATGTAATAGGGGGCGAGCCTATTGCCATCTACCGGGCACATTGTTAAGCGAGCGATAATTAACATTTATTAATACACACATAACTACGAAAAGTCAGAGGTGTGTGCCCGGGGCGACTGGGAATCGAACTGACTTGGAACTCGAGACCTCGTCTCAGCAGTCAGTTTTGCACAATGTGTATAAATAATCCCACCAAAAACATACCTGTTAAAAGGGGGGCCAAGTTCCTATCGGCTAATTGTTCGCCTAAAAAAGGGTTGAAATCCAATCCAATACCAAGTTTAGGTGCACTTTAAAATCGATCATAATCACCTTCATCAACAGCCTAATCCACTGGTAAACATTTGCCATTCCCAAGACGCGCTACCACACCCAGTCCTTCGCCTTCCGCATCCAGCCACTACTCGCCACCGTATTCACGTCAACGGTCTATCTGGCCGAAATTCACTTTACCATACGCCCAACTTAAAATATGGTATAGTTGTGAAAATACGTAACTACTTGGTAAATCTAAAATTTATAATACTCATAAATTTGAACTTGGCAGGTTTTCGTCTTGTACGTAACACTTGATTAATTGTATAATTAAGTACGTAACACTTGATTAATTAATTAAAGCCACATAAATTTAGTCTGTGACAAACTAAGGGGTATTTTAGCTAAATTCTCTCTGATCAAAACAAAAATACCATATCAGATACGGCTACAACTATATACGGCATTGGCTGAGTCGATAATCAGCTACGGTATTTCAAGTTACGGAAGAACTTATAAAACACATTTAGACTCCATTTACACTCTTCAACTGAGGTTGTTGAAAGAAGTTGTTCCAACAAATATAAAAAAGACTTATGAAAATAACTACCAACAATTGTTTGCAGTTTGTAAAACATTACCCATTCATGAAAAAGTTATGCATACATTATTATGTGAAGAATATTTTACGGAACATCTTAAAGTACACCGACAATACAACAGCAACACAGTTCAAACACGACAAACCCTAAAGACAAAGTTGCTGTTGCCTAAATACACTAATAACTACGGGAAAAGAAAATTATCATATATCGTACCGTACCTGATTAACGATTTACCAATGTCGATTAGGGAACAGATAACAACAAAAAATTTAAAACATAGATTAAAAACATTTTATTTGGAAAAAATTTCTAATACTTAAAATAATTTTACTAAATTCACAATTACTAACTAAAAATACCTATACTTACCTACTTCTTCATTGTATTTTGGGTATCCCACATGAGTGGGTGTGCCGTCTCACCACTAGTGCACATTCACAACATATGCGAAAAGACCACGTTCGAAATCAAAGTAGTTTCTAAAATTTGCATCATCCTGTATTCGTATGTCTTATCTATGAGCAAAACCTGTTTGTTGCGGCAAAGGAAAGAATGTACCTACTTATCTACAAATGAATTAATTTTGATAAGAACTACTTACTTGTGTTATTGAATTGGTAATGTTGCTCTTATGTCAAATGGCGGCCGCCCGCGGTTTCGCCCGCGTGGTTCCCGTTCCCGTGGGCGTATCGGGATGAAGAGTAGCCTATGTTGCTCCCTATTGAATTGCCTGCCTAGCGGTGAGAGTCCGGTCAGAGTCGGTCCGGCCGTTTCGGAGGTTACCCGTTAACAGCAGGCGGACAGACAGACAGACAAAAAAAAAAAAAAAAAATTGAGAGAAGTGTTGTTTTGGTGTATGTACCCTATATATATTCATACGCATGCAGTAAAAACGGTTATTGTAACATTGCAAGCAGACACTCCAATTTTATTTATATGTATGGAGGTATTGATGATAAGAGAAACATTATAAATTCACAGGATACCTACCCACGTTAATGTCGTAAATACCTAACCTACCTTTTTACAGACAAAATGTTTAATTTTAGTTTATTATAGAATATAATGTGTACCAACAGATTTATCTAAACTACCTAATTAATGTACTAACTATCATTAAATTAATCATTTATTTTAATTTACAATATACCTAAGTAACCTATGTAATGTCGATGACACTGATGCACGGAAAAACTCGAACGAGTTTATGAGGCATCTTGATTTGTATAACCCAATTTTCTTTTTGTAACAATAAATAAATACAAATACAATTAAATTTATTATTTATAAAATTAAATTAACCTGCCAAGTTAAAATTTATAAATATTATAAATTTTAGATTTACCAAGTAGTTACGTATTTTCACAACTATACCATATTTTAAGTTGGGCGTATGGTAAAGTGAATTTCGGCCAGATAGACCGTTGACGTGAATACGGTGGCGAGTAGTGGCTGGATGCGGAAGGCGAAGGACTGGGTGTGGTAGCGCGTCTTGGGAATGGCAAATGTTTACCAGTGGATTAGGCTGTTGATGAAGGTGATTATGATCGATTTTAAAGTGCACCTAAACTTGGTATTGGATTGGATTTCAACCCTTTTTTAGGCGAACAATTAGCCGATAGGAACTTGGCCCCCTTTTTAACAGGTATGTTTTTGGTGGGATTTCAATACTTTTTTTCAAGAAATCGTACCTATTTTTTTCTTTTGTACTACGCCCGCATCCATTGTTAATCTTCGAAGCCATTTTGCGTTTTAAAACAACTTTTTTTAATTAATTTATTAAGCATTTTGTATGCTTACTTTTTTCTAAAGGTTTAGATCGGAAAAAGAGAACATCTAGGACGGGACTTGAACCCGCGACCAGTCCCTTACAGGGGGAATGCTCTGACCAACTGAGCCACCTAGACACGTCCCAGATATTCGAAATTCTCCGATACAATAATACGTCTTAAGGCGACGTTGTAGCCATCTACCGTAATTCTTGCGAACTACGGAAACAATGAATAACTTTACAGTCATTTTTAAACATTGTTTTTTGATGACTCCGCCTAATTAATTTAATTAAATTTTTAAGCATTTTGTATGCTTACTTTTTTCTAAAGATTTAGATCGGAAAAAGAGAACATCTAGGACGGGACTTGAACCCGCGACCAGTCCCTTACAGGGGGAATGCTCTGACCAACTGAGCCACCTAGACACGTCCCAGATATTCGAAATTCTCCGATACATTAATACGTCTTAAGGCGACTTTTTTTGTAGGCAAATCATCTAAAATTTGAGCTCGTGTTAAATTGGGCCGTAGAGCCCACTCCTGGTCGGGAACTTTTTTGACCCTACGTTTTTTATACGATAATTCGGGTAAATCAGGTCGAAACAGTTCCCTTAGCCTTTATTATATTCAACAATAGCGCTTTCTTGCGCCTTGAATTGACTTGGGTCAAAATTAATTAAATGGACTCCGTTGAGATTTTTCACTCTAGATAGAGCCACGTCAGCCTGACCACAGGAAAACATAGATGAGCCAATATCTATAACAGCACAGTCGTGTCTCAAACCCTGGCTTTTATGTATTGTGATGGCATAAGCCAAACATATGGGGAACTGTTCGCGATAAACATATACCTGACTGAGTATTTCAAATTTAGTTTTAACGTGTTCTAAATCATAGATTAAACCATGGCTGAACTTTATTCTGACTCCTTACTTTTTGGTATTCAGAAGATCTTGCATGAAGCGCTTGGTGTGAGAAAGCTAGTTTGCCGTTGGATACCGCGTCTTGAAGATTGTCTTGTAGAGATCGCTCTTAGCGATAAGACCGCCCATTGTACCTACTATATATATAGACGTAAGATATTGTATATAATAACATGTGATGTACAATAAAGAGTACTCTATCTATCTATCTTGAAGATCGTAAAACGGTTAACGTAGAGTGGTATACCACAGTTTGTCGACCACAAGTCATCGCCGAACTTCGAAAATTTAACTCAAAGCGACGCATCATCCTGCACCACGACAACGCAAGCTCACACAGCGCTCGTCAAACGATTGAGTATTTGAAGCAGGAAAAAGTAGAAATTTTTGACCATCCTCCATACAGTCCTGACCTAAGCCCTAACGATTTCTTTATATTTCCTACAATTAAGAAAAGTCTTCGTGGTCAAAGGTTCCAGTCCGGTGACGAAGCAGTCGACGCTTTCAAGTCAGCCATTTTGAACATCTCAGAGTTTAATAGTTTAGAATTTATCTTTAGAGTGGAATAAATGTTATAATAACTGGTTTGAGCGCATGGAAAAGTGTATTAAGCTACGTGGTGAATACTTTGAAAAACAATAAAAAGTACTATAAGGTTCTAGTTGTGTTTTTTTCTTTAAACGACAAAACTTAAAAGGCATGCCTCGTAACCAATCAATAAGCAATATCAAATAATCCTTTAGCAAGCCACATTAGTCAAATTATCAACCGCAATCGTATACGACAGATAACCAGCCAATTATACAATACCTTTAGCCAGTAAAATCAGTGATACATTCAATCGTAAGCGTAACCATATAGGCTATCAATACGGAAGTGTAGAAAGAAATGATAAGCTATACAGTGTGCATTATGAATACATGACAATATTTTATAACCCCTCACCCCTCTCCCCCCCCCCCCCCTCCTCATCGTATTCTCATTGTATCACTGTTTCATAAGCCAACTCTCGCTTGACCGATTTCTTAAATTTCTTATGACATATTTTATACCCCCTCCCCCTCTCTCTCTCCCCCCTCCTCTTCGTTTTCTCATTGTATTATCACTGGTTCATAAATATTAGTATTAAAAACTCGATATTAGATTGAGCCAACTCACGCTTGACCGATTTCTTAAATTTCTTAATTTTTTGTTAATCTACATATAACACACGACCTGTGTGCCAAATTTCATAACGCTAGGACAATTGGAAGTGGTCTAAAGGTTTTGATTACCGGTCAGTGAGTCAGTGCCAAAATTAGCTATATTCACAGGGCCATATTTCAGGATCTACTGAAGCTATATCTATGAAATTTGGCGTACAGCTTGAGTACCGGTATATAATTACGTACGTAAAGTTTTATCTCTGTATTTGCAATAGGCACTGAGCTACAGGGGGGTCAAAAGTGAGTCGAAACGGTTCGTGTAAATAGTGCACGGCATGCGCGCGGCCTGTTACTGGAACTTGGCCTGCGCACGGCCGTGCGCTTAGATTTAAAACAATACAAAAAATGAGACGGAGATAGGATTAATTAATATCGTTTAAAGTTCTTAAGCCCCTGTGGCCTAATGGATAAGGCATCGGCCTCCTAAGCCGGGGATTGTGGGTTCGAGTCCCACCAGGGGTACAACAGTTGTTTTTGATATTTTTGAAATTATTTACTTTTTTATTCACTTACCTTGGTCCCTATTTTGCTTCTTTGGGTTCTAGTTATAGAAATCTGTCAACTAATTACATGGCAGGTCTTTTAGCAGGTATAAGTTTATTGATCTTTTTAGGCAGGTAGGTATACCTCTGTCTTTTTATTCTTACTAGGCATACACTTACAAGTAAATTATTTTCTTCCTGTAAGTGGAGATTCGATTTTTTAAATTATAGTATCTAAAATTACTAACATAACATAACTTCACGCCTTTATCCCCGAAGGGGTAGGCTGAGGTGTATTACATATCCACGATTCGCCAGTTATGTTTAGGTCCAAATGTAATACGGGGCGAGCCTATTGCCATCTACCGGGCACATTACTAACCGAGCGATAATTAACATTTTTAATACACAAATAACTACGAAAAGTCAGAGGGCACGGGGCGAGTGGGGATCGAACTCGAGACCTCGTCTCGGCAGTCCGTTACGTACGCCACTGGGCTATCGCCGCTAAAATTACTATCAGTAGATATTCTAAGTAACCCCTCCTGTTAAGCGTTGTTCGCCTTGGTAGTGTAATAACCAGGACCTCTCAACCGTAAATCCGGCTCCTTTACCACAACCGACGCATTTCATAACAGAGATAAAAAAAAAACCGAATTCCCTCACTTCTTTCATTCAAAGCATTTGAACAAATGACTCGCATCACTTTAAAACCTACCTCAAAATACCCAATAAACTTAGTAAAATGACGATAAGCACAAAGATAGGCCTCTTACCATACAAAACAAGTAAAAACCAGTTTTACGTTTACCTGAGAAGCCTTCATTTCGATTGGTTGGTAGGCAAGACACCTGTCTCGTATAGCCTCTCAACCAATCAGAGGGGAGTGTACCTGTCCGATCAATCGTAAGGCGGAGTTACACCTGTGTAGGTAGAAAGTTCTTGTTGCTATAAGTATAATGGCGGGGAGTTAAAAAACATTACTGTGATGGCTACAACATGAGGTTTCTATTTTCTGATTCGTTTCTGCCATGACAGATGTAGGATTGTTGTGTTATTTTATACAAAACGGTATAGATATGCACCATATCGATAAACTGGTTCCGTATAGTATTTTTTTCTCTACGACATTCTACACAGCCCTTTCTAGACCCAAAGTAAGCATAGTTTAACTAGCTTGTGTTATAGGTTCCAGAATGCGGATAAACATACTTATTTTTTTGTAAATAAATGCATATTATACATAGAAACACCTAGATCAACACAAATAGACATATTCATGCATAAAAATATTTGCACTGAGCGGGAATCGAACCTGCGCCCCCTGTCGTAGCAGCCGAATGCACTACCGCTTCGCCACAGAGGCCGTCAGAGTTTGTTAAACGATTTAAAAGAATAGTATAAAGATTTGGATTTATTGTAATATTTTTGCGGAAATTTAACTATATTTTCTGTAACATTTTTATAAGTTAGTCACAATATATATATATATATATATAAAACAAAGTTGTGTTAGCGATGACCGGGATGAACTCGAGAACGGGTGAACCGATTTTCATAATCTTTGATTTTTAGATTTGTCTCCGCCTATCCTGTGCCTCTTGTGTTTTTTTTATGTAACCCCCCACGTTTACCTCAAGCTGCGCCACGCCGGCTAGAGTGGGGGTAGTTATGTCGGACTCGAAACGACCAAAACAGCACGCCGTCTCGGGTCTCTAATGCCGGGGTATAAAGTAGCCAAATAAGGTAATTCCCTCGCACCCTGGTTGACCCTGGGCCATCTACGACTTAGAGATGGCCCCTTCTGGATACTGTGCCTACAGTAGCAATTAGAATAATTAAAAAAAAATGAGACATTCACGAATATCAGCTGGTAGCTAGCCAAGGTGATTCTAAAGTGGAACGAAGTTTGCCGTGTCGCCTAGTCTATTATAAATCATTAGTTATCTGTGGCGTAGCGTGCCGACAGGGGGCTCGGGTTCGATTCCCGCTTGGTGCAAATATTTGTACGCATGAATATGTCTATTTGCATTGGTCTGGGTGTTTCTATGTATGATATTTATGTATTTACAAAAAAAACTATATAAGTATATTTTACAACCCACAACACAAGCTATTTTAGAATGTCGTAGACTGTTTGTTATTTATTTATTTATTACTTATTGCGAAGTTTTTTATCCGATTCCAAAATGGAAGGTAGGTCTCGATTTATCGTATACTAGCTGACCTTACTACGTACTGCCTCAATCGATAAAAACTTCCATATTTTTTCACCTTTTAAACCTTCTCTGGACCTCCACAAATAATTATATATAGACCAAAATTAGCCAAATCGCTCCAGCCATTCTCGAGTTTTAGCGAGACTAACGAACAGCAATTCATTTTTATATATAAAAAAAAAAGATTTTTCATTAATTTTTACTAATATTTCTTTGTGCTGATTGTTAGTCCAATTTCAATGCTTGTTATACCTACTACCTTTTAAACTTTCGCGTTCCATGATATGGGTAGTGTAAAATGCCATAATGTTTACAACCACTTCTGTGGATTATAGATAGACTATTATTAAAAAGCCGCGGTAGCTTAGTGGTATGGGTAATGGACTGCTGAGACGAGGTCTCGGGTTCGATCCCAGGTTTTACCATGGCACACACCAATGACTTTTCGATGCTTTTCGAAGTTATGTGTGTGTTTATCGCAGGTTTATAAGTGCCCGGTTAATGGCAATAGGCTCGCCACCTATTACATTGGGACCTAAACATAAACTGGCGAAATGTGGGTGCTAGCACCTCTGCCTACCCCTTCGGGGATATAGGCGTGAGTTTATGTATGTATGTATGTATTATTATTAACCGTAGTCGTATGTAGTTTCGAACGCCGCTGTGGCAACACACGCTGTTGCGAATTATTTTCCAATGCCTCACAGGTTCGAAAACTCATGGACTCGAATGAATGGAGTCGTGAAAGACGCTGTTTTGAAAAACATAGTTGCGATTAGAGTGCCTATTAGAGTGACTAGTGGTTCCGGCGCTTCTGGGTTAGGTTAGGTTAGAACTGTGACCCCAACAGAGCCAGCGCCGGAACCACTAGTACGGAAAGTTGGATTTCGATAACGTATGAGCGTATGAGGCAGTGAAAATGTTAGGCAGTGGAAAAATAATTCGCAGCAGCGTGCGTCGCAAGGACGGCATTCGAAACTACATATGTATCCCATTATAAACATATTAACTATACCTTATAATGCGTTTAAAAATATTGCAAGATATTTTATCATGAGAGACTTATTCGACTCCTTATATATCTACCTAGGTGATTTGTGAAAGTGTATTGCAACTGTGTTTTCATTTAGCATTTTGCGGCATATTACACGGTGTTTGAAATGTAACGTGGCGGAAATCCGGTGTATAACGACGTGTAATGATGTGTGGACGTCTCACCTGGATGAGGAGCGATGCTCATTAGTAAGTAGGGATGGAAGGGACTCGATGAAAACTATCGATTACATTACATAAATACATACATCCATCATCAACCTATACTAGTCCACTGCTGGATATAGGTCTCCCCTAATGAGCGCCTTAGCACCTTGTCTTCAGCTTGCTTCGAATCATTAATTGTTTGTAATTATTATAGATAAGAATTTTTAGTTTAGTTGTTTTTTTTTGCCTAGCGAAGAATTCTAAATCTTCTACTTAAGTGTTATATTGAACCAAATTAAAAAAAAAAATTAAAGATGTTTTTTAATAAATTTGTGTTATCTATTGATTGGCGCACATATTGCTACCGTTGCATACCTACCTAATCGAAACGGTGGTATAAAAATTAGACTTGCAACGGTTCGGTTCTCAACATTGACCTTAAAATGTCAAGTCCGAGTGAAATTAGGGACAAGCCACAAAATGGTATGAAAATATATTAAGAAATCCCTTCAGCCATGACCATAACAGTTAATGACCATAATGTCAATAGCAACATTTGGGTATATAAGTACGTATAAGTGGGATTTATATATGCCTATAAGTATTCTACCTCAGTTCTATTTGATCAATAATAACCAAATAAACTAAAAACTTTGTAGAATCTATCGATATAACCGTTAGCCACATCACTACTTCGTTCGTAGGCGCCATTTGCCAAACCGACTAAACAAGAGACATCTCATTGAAAGGTATCTCTGACAGAATACCTTGGCGTGGAGTCGTGGACGTGCCTTACAATATTAGACTTGGCACCTTTTGGACATTTTGTTTTCTCTTTCAAGAATTGTGGCCGCCATTCATTTGTCTATAAATTTCTGTGGATTCAAATTTGCTTTGAAATAATTGAGTTAAATTTACAGGTGTTATAGCGTATTGACGGTTTTATGACGAATTTAGTTCGTTTTTAGTTTAAAATAGAAGGTTGTTTAGAAGCGTGTTGACTTTTTAAATGATGCTCATATATTGTGACTGTTGAGGGTAACAATCTTAAGTGGTTTGTGTGTGTTATTCCAATGTTAGAAACACAGCTGAAATAATTTATTGTGAAATTTATGACTCGAGTACGGATTCGGTCAACTCTGTAAAAATGTTAAGTTTTCTCGTTATTTGATTTCAGAAGTGTAAAGGTCAGTCAGTTATTCTTATACCTGGTGTCTATTACTTACCTATTGGCGCGAAATCTGAATAGTTTCAGCATTTCCCTCGACTGACCCAGGGCCATCTCCCGTTTTAGGATGGTCCCTTATGGTTTTGGAAGCATCGGTGTCCCCGTTTTATCTCAGTAAAAAAGGGATAGTGTGTTTGCCTCACAGTGATGGCACTCAGACGTTGGCTCTTTCCTGATCTGACACACAGGTCGTTTTCGAATCACCCCTTCTCAGAGATCACCTACGTCAGCCGGTACGAGAGGCTCCCGTGTCACCTCTCTAGCCAGTCCGCTGGTGTACCCTACCTATTTGTATGCCTAGGTCGTTTTTTGTATTACCTATGTAGTACAAGGGCAAATAATATTTACAGGACACATTCTTTCGTACATAGACCTTTGAAACTCATGGGTAGGTAGGCCTGGGGGTGGCAGGTGAGGCCGCCTGTCACCCCAGCAGAAGCAGGCCGGGACGGCGGGGCGACTAGCACCCCTCCCCCAAACCGGGGTAAGACGGGGACACCGTCGTTCCCAAACCCGAGAGGGCCATCTCGAAACCGGAGTTGGCCCAGGGTCAGTCGGAATGCGAGGGAAATACTTTATGGGCATACACCGCGGCGTCTTAAGACCCAAGATGGCGTGCGGTTTTAGTCGGTTCAAGCCCGACATAACCGCTCCCGCAGGCAGGCGGGGGGGTATCCAAGGGGATTTCCGCATGAAAAAAACATACATATGCATAAGGTAAGAGGGATATCTGACACACACATTCTTGCTTATGGTGTACAATAAAGAATATTGTATTACATTGTACACCTGCTGATTGATGGAAGAGGCTCTGGCGCAGAGTTTTCTCTCGGCGCTGGAGGGGGGGGGGGGGGGCTACCGGCAGTTGCTCTTGTAAAATCCATATCAAGCTAGCTTTGGATGCAACCGGAATTGACACTGCGAGGATGATGATGATGATGACATACATATTAAATAATTAATAAACATATAAATATTCTACGACATTCTACACAGCGCTTTCTAGACCCAAAGTAAGCATAGTTTAAAACTAGCTTGTGTTATGGGTTCCAGAATGCGGATAAACATACCTATATACTTTTTTTTTTGTAAATACATACATATTATACATAGAAACACCCAGACCAATGCAAATAGACATATTCATGCATACAAATACTTGCACCGAGCGGGAATCGAACCCGCGCCCCCTTACGTAGCAGTCGAATGCACTACCGCTACGCCACAGTGACCTGGACGTACTTTGGTAAAATATAAGTAAATCTTTATCATTCTCTACAATATTTTAAAAGTTAACCAGGCCCACGCACCATTATTTGCAATATATTCCTTAATCTGAAACCATGCAATTTAATCCACCTACGCGTACCCCACGCCGTGGTGGATATAAATAAGCACAGATGTATCCTAATTGCCTCCCCTCACAGCCTACCTATCGGATTGCAATTTACCGGTAAAATTGGAGTCGGCGATAAAAAATATCGCGCTCAAGGGAATTGAAGTACCTTGGGCAAAATATCTAAATATAAAAAGGTTTGTATTTCAAAAGATAATACTTTTTACTTTATATAAATTTTATAATTATGATCCATAAGCATTAGAGACATAGTTACTTATAAATAACTACAATAAACCTAACATTAAATAAATAACTAAAAGAAGGCGATACTGCAGTCGACTGCTACGACAGTGGGCGCGGGTTCGATTCCCGATCAGTGCAAATATTTGTATGCATTAATATGTCTATTTGCATTGATCTGGTTGTTCCTATTTATAATATTTATGTATGTATATAAGTATGTTTATCCGCATTCTAGACCCATAACACAAGCTAATTAAACTATGCTTACTTTGGGTCTAGAGAGCGCCGTATAGAATGTCGCAGAATATCTATTTTTTTATTGTGGAATTCCTCCGCATCGCTTGCCTCCTGTGGTATCGTGCAAAGAAGACTGGCCGCATTGCCACGTTGTATGGCAATACCTATTCTTCGTGCTAAAAACTAGCCAACCTTGTAATCATTACAAGCATCGGTCATACGTGTCGCAGTCTCCCTGAAGAGATTGCGAGTGAAACGGCCTGAATTCCTTATTTCCAATTAGATTCGAGTATTTGCGCCGTTTGAGTGTCTAATAGAGACTAATATAAATTATTTTATTTTAAAATTTTCAATGGCTCACTGAGATGATTTGACTGCTGAGTGATTTGATTACAATTATTTGTAGTATAAACTAGTATAACTAGTAAAACGCTTGTAGTATAAACTATGTAGTATAACTAGTAAAACTGTTGTAGTATAAACTATGCAGTATAACTGGTTAAACGGTTGTAGTATAAACTATGCAGTATAACTGGTTAAACGGTTGTAGTATAAACTATGCAGTATAACTGGTTAAACGGTTGTAGTATAAACTATGCAGTATAACTAGTAAAACGCTTGTAGTATAAACTATGTAGTATAACTAGTAAAACTGTTGTAGTATAAACTATGCAGTATAACTGGTTAAACGGTTGTAGTATAAACTATGCAGTATAACTAGTAAAACGCTTGTAGTATAAACTATGTAGTATAACTAGTAAAACTGTTGTAGTATAAACTATGCAGTATAACTGGTTAAACGGTTGTAGTATAAACTATGCAGTATAACTGGTTAAACGGTTGTAGTATAAACTATGCAGTATAACTAGTAAAACGCTTGTAGTATAAACTATGTAGTATAACTAGTAAAACTGTTGTAGTATAAACTATGCAGTATAACTGGTTAAACGGTTGTAGTATAAACTATGCAGTATAACTGGTTAAACGGTTGTAGTATAAACTATGCAGTATAACTAGTAAAACGCTTGTAGTATAAACTATGTAGTATTACTAGTAAAACTGTTGTAGTATAAACTATGCAGTATAACTGGTTAAACGGTTGTAGTATAAACTATGCAGTATAACTGGTTAAACGGTTGTAGTATAAACTATGCAGTATAACTAGTAAAACGCTTGTAGTATAAACTATGCAGTATAACTGGTTAAACCTTGTAGTATAAACTATGCAGTATAACTGGTTAAACAGTTGTAGTATAAACTATGCAGTATAACTAGTAAAACGCTTGTAGTATAAACTATGTAGTATAACTAGTAAAACTGTTGTAGTATAAACTATGCAGTATAACTAGTAAAACGCTTGTAGTATAAACTATGTAGTATAACTAGTAAAACTGTTGTAGTATAAACTATGCAGTATAACTAGTAAAACGCTTGTAGTATAAACTATGTAGTATAACTAGTAAAACTGTTGTAGTATAAACTATGCAGTATAACTAGTAAAACGCTTGTAGTATAAACTATGTAGTATAACTAGTAAAACTGTTGTAGTATAAACTATGCAGTATAACTGGTTAAACGTTTGTAGTATAAACTATATAAAAAATCTAAGAGTCTTGGCATTATCATTACAGCTATGTTAACTATTGAACCGATTGGCACTATGCCAACTGTTTCAGTAGGTAAGGTGAGACAATAGCTCTGTAGTAATCACTTATAACTTACAACTGAAAATCGACACATTTAAAAATAAACACCTGATTAGCTTTTATAAAACTCTTAGTTAAACTCTTAATCAAAATCAAAATACACTTAATAACATTCATTTTAGAACTTATTTAATTCCTATGTATCAAATTATTAACTTATGGCATTTTCTGCTGGGGTGACAGGCGGCCTCACCTGCCACCCCCAGGCCAAGAAAGGAGTACCTTTTTTTTTTGCCCGCCATACCCCGACCCCCTCGTGCAATGGGGTCAGTTGGCCCTGAAAAGGGCCGGTTGGTCAGACTCTTGGCCGTTGACGTTGACGCCAGCTACTCCAGAGGAGCAATCAATGATACGTCATCGCCCACGTTGCCCAGGGTGCACCAAACTTGGAGGTGATCATACCAGTCGCACCCTAAGAAAGGAGTACCTAACTTGAAAGTTGATATCTGACACTAAGATTTTAGGAGCGGTAGGAGCAGGAGATTCAAGAAGTGGTAGTTTGACGTCGTAAGGGATTACATGTGTGGCAATAGTCTCACTAGCATATGTGCCCAAGATCGTGTGAAGTGGGGAAGAAAAAGCAGGTAAGAGGACCCTGGGCTCCGAGATATAGGCCTCGGATGCAATCGGGACACCACGTTCAGATGATGATGATGATAACTAAGTTGTCAGGACAAAGCATGAGGATGAGAATGATGATTTTTCTCTGAATATCAAAGACACCAAAATAGTAGTTTATGCAACTGTCATATAAGAAGGGGTATTAAAACACGAGAGTCTTTTTATCTTTTTATCTTTGATAATAGGTTGACTCGAGTGGTTTAATACCTAAATTATATGCAGTTTCATACACTACTTTCTCTTTACTCATAGGAAAAATTGAAATTAAACAAAGTAGGCAGGTTACAATGGCGCCATTTTTTTCACAGTTCGAACTGCGCATGCGCGCGCCACTTTTTTTCATATTCAGCCTAAAACCTTAGACTAGTTTAATGAATAAAAAAAGATAGCGATACTATAATGAGTTTTATGATACAGTTGGCGGTACTATAATAAATTTAATTTTTAATTTTATGTATATGCGTTTATAAAGTGCGTATGTATAGAATCGTCTTTGAATTCGTAATTCGAATTTTTCGATTTGAGTGTAGATAAAATATTAAACCGACGACGTCAGCAAACAGTAAACGCACTGAAAAGTCATTTAATTTCCAGATTTGTTACAAAAGGAGAAAGTGTGTGTAAAACATTGATCTTTTTAAACAAAAAAAGAATATAAGCAACCAAAATTACTAAAATTCACCCTAAACCTTCCAGCTAAGCTTGCTTGTGTCAGGAGTGGGTTCACGTCGGTAGTGTAATGGCCAGGATTTGAACCTGGGACCTCTCGATCGTAGGGTCGACTCCTTAACCACTAAGCTACCAACGCTTCTTGATCTTTTAGAAGTACTTCCTTGTAGTCGTGCGGTGCAAAATATGTGTAAGTTGTAAATCAACACACTTAAACACACGTACGATTCGACGTACTTATGAAAACCAACCAAATCGTTAAAGAAATAGTAACATTTTAATACCAATTAAATAGAATTATTATGATCGCACATTTTTATTCCAAACTTTTATATTCGACTATTACTGTCATTGCATGTAAATCCGTAATTTATATTTTGAAACATGCAACACAAATATATCAGTTGTAAACACCTTTCTTCAGGAGTGCCAAACATTTTTGGCACACGCTTTGAGCTCGTTGCTTTTTCAAAATAAGCTATATTTTTCAGGTAATCTGACGGATCCAAACAGCTGTTTTACGTTACAATATTAATATCGTGAAAGTAATGTACTTTGTAATTATGCGAGGAATGCCATTATGGTCGCAATAAAAAGTGATCTTTTATATTTAATTGTTAATGTTATTATAGAAAATGATTCTTTTTTGCGGCGATAGCCCAGTGGTGTACGTAACGGACTGCTGAGACGAGGTCTCGAGTTAGATCCCCAGTCGCCCCGGGCACACACATTGCATTCGTAAATTTGTGTGTATTAAAAATGTTAAATTATTGCTCGCTTAGTAACATTACTAAGCGAGCGATAATTACATTACGAGGGCACATGCCCGGTAGATGGCAATAGGCTCGCCCCCTATTACATTGGGACCTAAAAAACATAACTGTCAAATCGTGGGAGTGTAATACACCTCTGCCTAACCCTTCGGGGATACAGGCGTGAAGTTATTTTTTTTGACGTATTTTTTACCATAGAAACTTATTTCGTAAGGCTATTCATATTCAAGTTATAATTTGACCTACGAAAAATATTATTTTGTCACGATTGTTATGTGTCATTGCAAAAGGTAATCAATCCTATTTTTAATACGGCAAGTTTGTTAGTTTGTTTGTAACTCAATTCGTCAGAAACGGCTGAACAGTTTTAGCTGAAATTTGGAATACAGATAGACTATAAGTAATCTAAAAAAGCGAGCAAGCAAGAAGTTACTTTAAAAAAGCTTTGAACAGAACCTTATGGAAACGGACTTCAGCTAAGTATTTATGTGAAGGCGGATTCACGCCAATTTAAACAATATTAAAATATTAGTGGGGTGCTATCTTTCTATAATACCTGTAATTATATCTCTAATAATAATATAATAACCTCTGTGGCGGCTACCCAAGGTACACTCTACCGGGGGTGCTTGGTTGGGGACCTCCACGCGGTGCACCCTGGGCAACGGTGACGGCAGCGCCTCTCTCCTAGGGTGGGAGAGACGCTGCCGCCTACGGCCAACTCCGACCGAGACGGGGACAGCCCTGTTGAGGGCTGTTCCAAAGCTTTCCACGTGTCCCTCTGATTAGCAGATGGCACAGTGGAGAGCAAGTAAGGGGGCCATCTCGAAACCGGAGATGGCCCAGGGTCAGTCGGGGTGCCAGGGATATGCTCTATGGGTAACCTTACACCCCGGCGTCTTAAGACCCGAGACGGCGTGCGGTTTTAGTCGGTGCAAGCCCGACATAACCGCCCCCGCTGGCCGTCGGGGGGTATCCGAAGGGATTTCCGCACGAAAAAAAAAAAAAAAAAAAAAAGGTACACTCTACCGCTTGGTAGAGCGTTCGATTGCTAAGTCGGAGGTGAAAGGTTCGATAATTCGATAACTTCGATTCCCGCTCAGTGCAAATATTTATGTGCATGAATATGTGTATTAGCATTGATCTGGGTGTTTCTATGTATAATAAGTAAGTATTTACAAAAAAAACTCAGTACGTTTATCCACATCCTAGAACCCATAACACAATTTGCCATCACTAGCTTACATTGGGTCTAGATAGCGATATGTAAAATGTCGTAGAATAATTATTAATTTGTTTATTATTATTATTATTTACTCAAGTACAGATAAACACCTTCCTTAACGAACAAATCAGTAATTTTAGTTATAAAAAAATTGTGACCAACTCAAAAAACAAACAGTATTCTTACAACACTATAGCGAGCGATTCCGCATTCTATTTTTACTGATTCTAAAAAACATCACTGTAACCTAACCCTCCAATGCTACCAACACCCAGGTGTGTCCGCGGGCGGTCCGAGGTGTCGCCACAATCAGCGGCGGCGGCTGACACCTGACTGCACTGACATCTGACAAGTGACACTGACAGCCTGACAGATTGAGGCGACAACTGCTATTGTGCACCTAGCCTCTTTTGTTTTAAATATAAAGGAGAAATTTTCCGGTGTGTTGATTTGTTCCTACCTTTTCTCTTCGAGTGAAAGGGGGGACTGTTGTTTCTGAGAGGAAGACGTGTTGATAGATTAAAAAACCACACTTCAGTATAAAAATGCGGTACAATGTCTGCAAATGATATATTTTTAGGTTCGCAAACCCGAGGGGGCCATCTCGAAACCGGAGCTGGAACAGGGTCAGTCGGGGTGCGTGGCATATGCTCTATGGGCAACCTTATACGCCGGCGTCTGTAGACCCGAGACGGCTTGCGGTTTTAGTCGTCTCGGGTCTCCAGATAGTTCAAGTTTTGGAAGAGTCGAACATTAACGTCATTCACATAATAGCCTTTAACACTTGCAAATTCATCTAATTTTTAATGCAAGTAAATTGAACTCAATCTTAAGTACCTATAGGTACTATT
Organism: Cybosia mesomella; assembly: GCA_946251805.1. Classification (NCBI taxonomy): domain Eukaryota; kingdom Metazoa; phylum Arthropoda; class Insecta; order Lepidoptera; family Erebidae; genus Cybosia; species Cybosia mesomella. Next base: position 35,874,976 of record OX276396.1, on the reverse strand, counting down.
TTGTACAATATTGTCACGTGCCAACCCACTCTATCTTCACCAGATGTCTATCATCACTCCTATAAGCTGATGGAGTACGCAGTTTTGTGGCCGCCGAGTAATTAAACGCCAGACTTATTATGACCTTTATTAATTGGATGTTCATATTGTGCATAATAAATAGTACCTCAATATAAATGTATTGACATCAATGTTATTTAAAATAAATATTAGTTGATTTCATAAGTTGACGGCGATAGCCCAGTGGTTATGTCGGATTTAAACGGACTAAAACCGCACGCCTTCTCGAGTCTACAGACGCCAGGGTTTAAGGTTGCCCGTAGAGCATATCCCTCGCACCCCGACTGACCCTGGGCCATCTCCGGTTTCGAGATGGCCCCCTCGGGTTTGGAAACCACGGTATCCCCGTTTTGCCCCGGTTTGGGGGAGGAGCGCTAGTCGCCCCACCGTCCCGGTCTGCTTCTGCTGGGGTGACACGGGATACCTAATCGAAATAGTTAGCGAGCATGCGGTCGGACTAACGGTAATCCGGTACGGTAATCCCGGGTTCGAATCCTGGCCATTACACTATCGACGTGAACCCACTCCTAACACAAGCAATTAAGCTTAGAAGGAGGGGTTGGAGGGAATATTAGTAATTTCGGTTACTAATATTCTTCTAAAAATATATTTCAGTAATTTCCCAGGGTCATTGCTAGCCATAGTAGAAGACAATTCATTTAGGACTAGTTAGAGAGGCCACACGGGAGTCCCTCGTACCGCCTGACGCAGGTGATCTGTACGTCTGAGTGCCATCACTGGACTCAGGGCTGCACACGCTGACAGAGTGCCCAGCGTGGGAGGCACGGATGAAGGTCTTCGTGGCGGCCCTCGGAGTAGGAATTCTCTCACTCAGCGTCTTGCTCACAGTGATGGTGCAGAGCGAGAGCGGGTGAGCAGCCGCCACCACCTTCTCCGAGCAAGTAATGCTCGAGAAGGAGGCGGCGGAACGGGTCCGGGAGAGACTCAGATCTACCGCTACCCTGCAGCCAGGTCTGCGCTTCTGTATAAAGATATTATGGGTGAGGCATCTGAGATATTTTCAAATTACCTCAAACACCTGTCCATAAAGGTCTACCAACTCTCACTCAATTATCAAATTCGTAACAGTTGCTAAGTCTAAAAAAATGGATAGGTATAAAAGTCACCGTCTCTGAATTTCGTAGCCCTGTGGCAGTTAATTATGGGCTTAACTCGTTACACAGTTTCATTATGGAGAGGTGGGTGCCGAAGTAATTATATTTTGTGATTTATTTACAAATTGAAGGTTTTACGTTGGACGTTATTACATTTTTGTTTTTGTATTTATTTTCAGTTTCTGTCTGTCAAAAATATGATAAAGTTTAACAACTCAAAGAGAGTGCCGTTAATAGCATATATATAATTACTTCTTTGCACTTCTTTGTTAGTTAATTACTTCCAGTTAAGTGACAGCCCCGTCCCGGATTCGTACACGAAGAACATCTTCAAAAAACCTAAACTTACTTACTTTACCCTATTGCATTAGAGTGGTAGAGTCAAGCAACAGTCATTTTGGCCGTTGCATGAATGGGCCGACTCGACCGGGGAAGCACCAACCTCTCACAGAATATCGACGCCAAGTAACAGTATTTGAACTGTTGCGTTCCGTTTGGTGAGTGAGAGTGCCGGAGCCCAAACTCCTTTCCCATCCCCTCCCAAACTCCTTTCCCATCCTTTCCTTTACAGGGTCGGCAGCACGAGTGTGACGCCACTGGTGTTGCACACGTCCATAGGCCGCGGTAACCGCTTCCCATCAGGTGGGCCGTGTGCTTGTCTGCCACCTTAGTGGTATAAAAAAATAATTAAAAAATTGCAGCGCCACTTACTGGGGTCAATTGTACACACACATTTAAAAAAAGTACACCATAATTTTCTTCATCCAAGCGCCAATCCCAGTTGCATCAAAAGTTTGAATTTTGGAGCCCATGGACCACTCACCCGCGCAGGCGACTCAGACGCCGGAGGTCGGTCAACGACCTCCGTCCTCCATGTGCGCAGGTCTAGGGGTGACAGGTGAAGCCGCCTGTCACCCTAGCAGAAGCAGGCCGGGGCGGCGGTGCGAGGCGCCCCCCCCCCCTCTTTTTCCGGGGACCCGAGGGGGCCCTCTCGAAACCAGAGATGACCTTGGGTCAGCTGGGGTGAGAGGGAAACGCCTTATGGGCCTTATTACATTACACCCACCTGAAGACCCGACGCGCTGTGCGATTTTAGTCGGTTCAAGTCCGAGATAACCTACCCCGCTGACCGGCGGGGGGGTACACGAAGGGATTTCCGCACGAAAAAAAAAATGGGACCACTCACCCACAACTCCCTTTTTTTTGCATCATAATATATTAAAAGAATTACCAGAAATCGATTGCAACGTCACCTACTGGGTCCAGTTGTAAATCTGAACTACGACTATTTAAAACCCACACAAGATTATTTTTTCCTGTGACAAATTGTCAATATGTACTTTCAAACCCTTTATGAAAAGGTAAGTAAATTAAAAAAAATATGCACAAAAAGATAAGTAATTACGTAAATATAAAAAAAACAAAACGCCTATTTTTCGTTACTGTTCACTCTGCATTTCCATATCTTGAATAAAAATCAAGTTTGCTATATAATAGCAACTCTAAATACTGAAACTATAAATAGTCTCTCTAAATAGGTTTATTATGAAAACAAAATCTATTATGATTCGAAACCACATTTAAGTACACAAAGCAAACTAAAATAGTGTTTCCATTCCAAACTTTAATCTCCCAGAATATCTTCACAATAAAAAGAGGGTTTTAGAGCAATCCACCTATGTTGGGCGCTATAAAAGGGACATCTCGGTACTGGCATTAGACAGTAGGTATCAAACGGGACAATAAACTCAGAATATAATTGGCACTCGTTGTTCAAGGTTGACAGCTAGAAAGCGTCGCATCGTGCATAGATTATTACGTACAGACGATCCGTTCGAAATAAATGAAAGCTTCGTTTTTTTTTCTGCATTTAAATAATAAACTGTATCAGACTCTACTCAGTTGTTTCTATGTATAATAATATGTATGTATTTACAACAAAAAAAAGTATATAAGTATGTTTATCCGCATTCTGGAACCTATATCACAAGCTAGTTAAACTATGCTTACTTTGGGTCTAGAAAGCGCTGTATAGAATGTCGTAGAATACATATTTATTTATTTAGAACCTATGAAGCGAGTACATTAGTTTACTTATCCTGGATGTGTCGTGTCGGTAATTGGAAAGATTTAGCAGGATATCGCTTCTAGGTTTGACAAAGCTCAAATGAGCTTTGAAGTCATTCACCTGGTGAAGTGAGAATGGCTTAAAGGTTTTTAATAAAAGTATTATTTTTCAACGTCCTTGAAACGCAGGTAAATGGGCTGGCTAAGGCAATGAAGTACAATTCTTTAAATATCGACTAACTTAATATCGACTTTAAATTTAAGTGACGGAGGACTTAACGTATTTTTTGTAGTGAAACTTCCTTAGAATCGTTGTGATTTCAAACTCGATGAAACGAAAAAATAAGTCCAGTTTTTTTTTATCAGGGACTTTTCAGAAGTTTCACTTCTACCGTGTGTGACTTGCACACACCCACACTATAAAAGGGTAAAAAGGGAATTGTGTAAAGGGTAAAAAGGGAAAATGTGGCAAGGGTAAAAACGGGAAATGTGAAAAAGGGTAAAAAAGGGAAATGTGGAAAGCGTAAAAACGGGAAAAATAGAAAGGGTAAAAAGGGGAAAAGTGGCAATGGTAAAAAAGGAAAATGTGACAAGGGTAAAAAGGAGAAATGAGGCACGGTTGAAACACGGGTAATGTGAAAAAGGGGGAAGGTGGAAAGGGTAAAAAAGGTAAACGTGGCAAGGGTAAAAAGGGGAAAATAGGCCAGGTTAATATTATTTTTCTCGGTTTTCCTTTCTCCTTTGCAGGGGGCTCACTCTATCGACCATTCTAGTATTACAAATTTCCTTATAGTCACTTGCCATCCGGTTGATCTGTTAATTGTTTCGTACCCTGTTTATAAAAAAACGATATATACAACTCAAAATTATTTCGCAAAGCTTGTTTTATACACATAGTCCTAAAGGGTCTATATTTTCAATCTTACTTAATAGTCCGCGAGTCTATAATCGTCAAGTCTATTTTCGACTCTGTACTAACTGAGAATTTCCTAACATATAAAATTAATAATAGGGATTGCCTCAACAGGAGAATAAAACTAGGGGCTTCGTGCACTTGGAGAGGACACCGTGCGGTTTTAGTCGAGACACGACACAACCAATCCGGGTATCCGAAGGGATTACCGCACGTAAAAAAAAGAAAAAAAAAGAGGGCTTCGTGCAGACGCACTCGCTACTAAACGCAGTTAAATGAATAAAATCCCAGTTGGAATCCCTCTATCGGTAAAATTAATAAATCTCGCCTGACCTGGCATCTAGAAATTTCAAGTAAATATCGTTCGAAACGTATTGCGTTGTGTGTGCCAAATGATTTGACGACTATTCGAACACAAATCAACACTTGACGTCAAACAACCATTAAAACTAAATGCTTTATGTAAAGATATATTTTTTTAAAGAAATTAGGATAATATTATTATTATTATTATTATTTGGATTATGGACGAGCAGCAAACTGCTGATGTGTCCACGTCACTGGTGTTGGAGTATAGTTCGATCATTGTTAACAGTCCATAGCACTTTTATTGTTTTTGATTCACCAAAAGCCACTTATCCAGGCGACACTTAAAAGAGTTTAGCGTTGCAGCTACCTTACCTCTTCAGGCAACTTGTTCCACAGTTGCACAACTCGGTTGTTGAGGGAATGGTAAGCTGTCAAGGAATGTGCGCGTGAGCGTGCTAGAGTGAGGCTGTGTCCACGAGATGAGTCGGTTTTCTGCTGCCGAACAAAAATGTCACCAATATTGGGTAGATTATACTTATTGGTTAAGATTTTGTAGCATTCAATATTCTAGGTTTTATCTTATGGGTTTTGATCTCGCAGCACTAGTGGGACCGGTGGGTGTCACGCGGTGCTGCGACGACAATCCTCTTCTGATGAGGCCGTCAAGCCGAGTGTCACCATTGTTAACATGGTACGTGTATGTAATGGTGACCCTCTTTCCTGAGACTTTACCTTCAGCTTACCATCAGGCGAGGTGAAGTCAAATTGACGTGTCCTAAATATAAAAAAAAAAAGGTTTCCTGCTTCTTTTTGATTATGTAGATAATGATACTATTGGATGTGGATCTGCGGCGATAGCCCTGTGCCGTACGTAACGGACTGATGAGACGAGGTCTCGAGTTCGATCCCCAGTCGCCCCGGGCACACACTTTCCGACTTTTCGTAGTTATGTGTGCATTAATAAATGCTAATTATAGCTCGCTTAATATTGTGCCCGGTAGATGGCAATAGGCTCGCCCCCTATTATATTGGGACCTTAACATAACTGGCGAATTGTGGGTGTGTAATACACCTCTGCCTACCCCTTCGTGGATACAGGCGTGAAGTAATGTTATGTTATGATACTATTTGTTGTTCACCAGAAACAAAGTGCACATAATGATATTTAATCATTCGTATATAACTAGTAACTATAAGACTGCGGGCGGATTCTAGATGCGGCAAGCTGAAGACAGGGCGCTTTGGCGCTCATTAGGGGAGACCTATGTCCAGCAGCGGGCTAGAATAGGTTGATGATGATGATGATGATGATATAACTAATCTTGTCCATTGTTTGCGTGTATTGGTTGGGTGGGGGAATGGCCCATCACCATCTTAGGGGCCCAAGCTCACCTCACTTGCTAGCTAGTACACCAGCTCATCAACGGGTGAGGTTCTAGTGTAGACAATACAGAGTTCAGAGAGCAGACCGCAATCACTCTCATAAAAATATTAGAAACTTATAAGAAAAACATCAACTCGTCCAATATGTTCAAGAGTTAATGTATACGAAAGCTAACGACAATTTCCAATTGTGCGTCATGGAGGAATGATTGGCGCTACAGCCATGACTGCTTCGGTGAGTTATATCCGAATATCGCTATTGAGGTTGTTCTGTGAACATATCACTTTATACACTGGCAGAGCCCCTGCGTCAATGGAGCGGTGGCGTGTCCTCGTTGCTCGTCGCTAACAGTCGTTGAAGAGGGGAACTTCACGCTGCAGATCCTGGTGCTGACTTAGATCCGAAAAAAATTCTAGAATGTAAAATAATAATTGATATTACTTGAAGTAAATGGAAATAAATATGATCTATATTTCTTTCCATTTGCAGAAGTGTATGCAGACATCATCAGTCAGCATTTCGATGATAAAACCTACAAATTTTATACTCTGTGGCATACTTCGCGTAGAAGATCAAAGGAGTCGCTTACCGAGCGCATCAGTGGCATTGCGCTTCGCAAAGTCGTTACCTCATAACTCGTCATTTCAGCTAATAGCTGGCATATTTTCATTTGCTATACAAGTACCATGCTCGAGACGGTAGGTAAACTACTCGTAAATAACCTATAGGCGTCTGGACACAGTTTAACAGGATCGCAATATATATTGAGACAGTCAATATAAATCGCGATTCTGTTAATACTTTATGTACAAACTGAAAATGAAATAAAATAATAATAAATTAAGAGACTATCAGATACTTCAAGCACAATTGCAACTTTTGCACAACGAAATAAGCATTGGTCATTTCTTGGAAAAGTTGCGTTAAGAATTTATTTAATACGAAATTAAAATTATGTATGTAACAATTTTGTCGTCTAATCATTTGTCATATATTATCGATATTTAATTTTCCCGCCCTATAAAGGTGCAGTGGGTGTACAGGTAAACCCAAATTCCCCATGCACCCACCAGTGGAAGAAGTTGGTGGGTGAACGGGTCGCGGTGGAATGCATACATATACTTGTAGTACAAAATTCTCACATGAAAAACTACAGAAGTCGTTATTTGGTAAAAGAAGTTATACGAGTGTAAAAATAACTTATTAAATAAGTGGTTCGGTAACATTAAAAACGGAACTTACGATTGGCATTTTAAAGCCAATATTTGGCCGTACGATACTCAGTCATGAATCTCAACTTGAGACTACTTTTAAGTACAGATTTTATTCTAGAACTAGCTGTTTCCCGCGACTTCGTCCGCGTTAAGTTCTGAATAGATCAATGTATGTTTACTTCTCAAGTCCTTGATCCCAACACGTATTACGTTATTTTATCGTTATATTTGCAATTATTTATTATGAACAATAAAGCCTTTTTCAGGTGACTAACTTATAAACGTAGAGCTAAACTTACTATCGAAGCTAGAACTTCAAAATTAGGACAATAGGTTCCTTTTCTTTTTTTACGGGTTGAATGAAGTGGTGATCGAAATAGTGGTTTATTATTTTTGTCGACTTCTGTGACGTAGTGGTAGTGCGTTTGACTGCTAAGTTAGAGGTCGTGGGTTCGATGCCCGCTCAGTGCAAATTTGTATATTTGCATTGGTCTGGGTGATTCTATGTATAATATGTATTTATTTACAAAAAAAAAGTATTTAAGTATGTTTAACCGCATTCTAGAACCCATATGACAAGCTCTGCTTAGTTTGGGTCTAGATGGCGTTGTGTAATTTGTCCTAGAATATTCATTCATTTATTATATGTAACATCCAAATCAATTCCGCCTGATTCCTTAATATAATAGGGTGATTATATTAATTGTGAAATGTTGGCATTTAAAATAAACAATGTTTTATACGTGGGCAACTCTGTGGAGTTTCGAGATTTTACATTTTCCTGCTCGTCACTTTTAAGGTATAGCGTGATGAGTTATAGTCTGGATTTTGAACATGTCTGAGTTCTCTAAAGATTTAGATCGGAAAAAGAGAACATCTAGGACGGGACTTGAACTTGAGGAGAATTTCGAATATCTGGGACGTGTCTAGGTGGCTCAGTTGGTCAGAGCATTCCCCCTGTAAGGGACTGGTCGCGGGTTTAAGTCCCGTCCTAGATGTTCTCTTTTTCCGATCTAAATCTTTAGAAAACAGTAAGCATACAAAATGCTTCAAAATTTAATTGAATTAATTAGGCGGAGTCATCAAAGAACAATGTTTAAAAATGACTGTAAAGTTGTTCATTGTTTCCGTAGTTCGCAAGAATTATGGTAGATGGCTCCAACGTCGCCTTAAGACGTAATAATGTATCGGAGAATTTCGAATATCTGGGACGTGTCTAGGTGGCTCAGTTGGTCAGAGCATTCCCCCTGTAAGGGACTGGTCGCGGGTTCAAGTCCCGTCCTAGATGTTCTCTTTTTCCGATCTAAATCTTTAGAAAAAGTAAGCATACAAAATACTTCAAAATTTAATTGAATGTCTGAGTTCTTTTTGAACAAAACTTCGTATAGGTATACCTTGCAATAATGAAGTTGTCATTACTAATAATTTAGACCGATTTTGTTCTACTATCTATAATAGCGTGATTATACGAGTATATAGCGCAGTTTATGACCATGCCCTAAAATAAAGTACAAGTAAAATTTCAGCAAAATCGGACAATGGTTTTCAGCGGTAATAAAATTCACACCACACTAATCTGCAGGTCGTTGCATCTGCTAAATAACGGATGAGGCTCTGTCATAAGCCTTCCTCTTAGGGTTGAGAGGTCAGATGGCAGTCGCTCCCGGCAAAGCCGACATACTAATCAAAAACAATAAGCGGACCTCAAACTCCAAAGTACAAACCTTAGATGCAACTGGAAGATCGCCATGAGAATTATAATGAAAGGAACTAACTAGGAATAAATTAAAATAAATTAAATAAATTAATTAACTTATAACTCGTCCAATATGTTCAGGAGTTAATGTATACGAAAGTAAACGACAATTTCCAATAGTGTGTCATGGAGGAATGATTGGCGCTACAGCCATGACTGCTTCGGTGAGTTACATCCGAATATCGCTATTGAGGTTGTTCTGTGAACATATCACTTTATACACTGGCAGAGCCCCTGCGGCAATGGAGCAGTGGCGTGTCCTCGTTGCTCGTCGCTAACAGTCGTTGAAGCGGGGAACTTCACGCTGCAGATCCTGGTGCTGACTCAGGTCGGAAAAAAAGGAGTGAGTGTATAAAAAAGAAAATCGCCATGAGAATTACAATGAAAGGAACTAACTAGGAGTAAATTGAGATAAATTGATTGAAATAAATTGAGCTGAGCAAGCAGGACTCTTACTTGAAAACTAGACATCTTACTACGGTCAGGCGCTCGTGAAACTGTTTTTCGGTGATTATTCCTCAATGGTACATCGGACATGAACCATCTCGCTTCAAAACACTCCTCAGTGTCCACGCTATCACCGTGGCAAACTTGGTCAAGATCGCGAGAGTGGTTACGGAGGAGTTCAGCCACCAACAAACGGCTACTCCCATCCTTATTCCCACTACTGTAACTCCTGTACAACAGGATCAACAATGGACACACCGAGTAATGACACTCGGGAAATCCCAGGGAATGTTAAATAAAAAAAAAATCAATAAATATTCTACAAAATTCTACACAGCGCTTTCTAGACCCAAGGTAGGCTCAGTTTAACTAGCTTGTATTATGGGTTCTACAATGCGGATAAACATACTTATATACTTTTTTTTCGTAAATATATACACATTATATATTTATAATATATATAACACCCAGACTAATGCAAAGACATATTCATGCATAAAAATATTTGCACTGAGCGGGAATCGAACCCGCGCCCCCTGTCCTAGCAGTCGAATGCACTAGTTAAACTGTGTTGGAACCCGCATTGAAATTACTCAGAAGTAGATTGGAGGAGATAGAAATATAATCAATCCTAAAGTGTATCTTTTTTTTTTCGTGCGGAAATCCCTTCGGATACCCCCCCGCCAGTTAGCGGGGGCGGATATGTTGGGCTTGAACCGACTAAAATCGCACGCCGTCACGGGTCTACAGACGCCGGGGTGTAAGGTTGCCCATAGAGCATATCCCTCGCAACCCCGACTGACCCTGGGCCATCTCCAATTGCGAGATGGCCCCCTCGGATTTGAGAACCACGGTGTCCCTGTCTTGCCCCGGTTTAGGGGAGGGGCGCTAGTCGCCCCACCGTCCCGGCCTGCATCTGCTGGGGTGACAGGTGGCCTCACCTCTCACCCCCAGGCCTGCGCTCATGGAGGACGGAGGTCGTTAAGCGACCTCCGACGAGTGATGAGTCGCCTGCGACGCGCGGCGAGCATGTTGCGGACGGCGGCCCACGCGCTCGCGCTCCGCACCATTGCCGCAATCATGCTGCCGAGCGAGAGGACTCCCACTCCGATCCTAAAGTGTATCTATCTACGTCTCTTCCCTCTACTATGTCTATAGGCTTATTTAAAGTTTATATAATGTTACATGTGACGCCACCTGTTATGATCTAGCAGAATTAATTTAGTAGGTACCGTAAGTTGAACACAGATGGTGTTGTATTGTTGTCGATCATTTCTAGATTGCGGTGTTAAGAGTCTCCGCAACTAGTTTATAAGCACATTTTGGTAGTATATCAATTTGTCTATTAAACAGACTTGGACCTCCAAGTGGGAAACCTGTTTATTTTTTTTAATTATGTAGATATTATAACCCCTTAACCACATAGATTCCCGGGGTTAACTAACTCATACTTAATCGTCTTTTAGCCTTGTCGTCTTTAACAAAATCCTTCTATAGTTCTACTTTAACAGCTCTCTATTACTTTGATCTCCCCTCATGTCGGTATAAACGCTCATTGCCAATTTTCCACCAATGGTACCATTTTCAAACTCCCATAACGTCTTAATACTCCTTCCACAACGTGCAGTCATCTTACATTCGTTACTCTGCAGCCCAATATTAGTATGACCAAACTCAAAATCAAAATAAAAAAGTATAATTTATTAAAAAAGTACATCTTAGTCTATGACATGCAAAGCGTAAAAGATCAAAGCTAGCCGGTAAAGCGCACTAATATTGCGCCTGCGCAGTCGCGGTGTGACGTCTTTAATGTGTAACGTGTCATTGTAGCTAATGGCAGAGGCAGTATCATGTCATACTTTGAGTGATTTGCTATTAAGATGAAACAAGACAGGTGAAACAGTTTGATTTTTTTATTTGTTCCTTTTTAACATCTCTCAGCCATATGTTCGATTTTAAGCTGTTTCTTTGTTGTTCTCTGTGACGTTCTTTGATTTAGAAAAATGTGTAACGGTAGATATACTGCCATCTTGTATTGTACCATCCTCATAAGAGAATAATACTTTACGTTTATAGAGAAATATATTTGATGTTGCCTCCATTTTACTATAGTTGACATATTGCCTGGTGTGCCTGGCCACGCACAATGCGTACTGAGTAACTCGTATTGGTTACCGGTAAAATTCTAAATTGATTGAAGTTGATCATTTATTCTGGTGCGGGCATTAAGCTTGTTAAATAATTTCGGATCTGTCATTACCGATACGGCCATTAAAAAAGGCAGTGACATAATGGATAACATAGGTATGAACATAATGAAGACGATATTTTAAAGGTTTCAATTCAATTCAATTTTTAGGCAATTAGTATGCTTATTTTTCCTATAGATTTTAGATCGTGAGAGATCGTGTCTAAGTGGCTCAGTTGGTCAGAGCGGTTTACTAATGTTTGGCAAAAAAACGTTCCCCAAAGTGTCACATGCCAAAATATGTTTCCCAAATTTTCATTCGGCAAAAAAACATTTGGCAAAACAACTTTTCGCAATTTTACAGTTAGCAATAATATTTTTTGGCAATTTATTGTTTAACAAATAATTACATGGCAAAGTCTCATTTTACCAAGTATTAGGTAGTCAAATAAGGTTTGGTATAACATATTTTTCCCTGGCATGGCTGGCAACATACATGGCAAAAAAAGCGTATAAAAAAAACGGCTGCATGGGTGTTTGTTTCACCTTGGACAAATAATTTACAGGTAAGAACTTCTATAATAATTTTATTGCTATTATACAATTCAATTCCGGCTCTGTTAGGGTCACAATTCTGTTAGAAAAGTGGGTTAGGTAACCCTAGCGGGTAACCTAACCCACTTTTCTGGCAGTATCGATCTAGCCTACGTAACTTATATGAAATTAATGTATTTTACTTTATTTATAATTAATTATTAATGAGACATGCTTTTTGAACGAACTTACTTTTGGAATATAATTATTTACAAAATAAAGCCTTTGCTTAATATTATATATTAGACTTGAAATTGAGGAAGTAAAAAGTTGCCAAATCAATATTTGACGAAGTGATTAAAATGCGAAATATAAATTTGCTAAAGATTCTTTTGGGAAATGAAACTATGCGATAAGTTTTTTGGGAAGTGAAATTTGAGGCAACATATTTTGCCAAACGGCAGGATTCCGGTCAGAGCATTCCCCCTGTAAGGAACTGGTCGCGGGTCCAAGTCCCGTCTTAGATGTTCTCTTGTTCCGATCTAAAATCTATAGAAATAAAGGTTTCATTTTGAATGTGAAACCGTAAAAGCGAGCGGACCGGTCATTTGTCATGTCACGTTTGTGTTTTCAGACTAATCTTATAGTTGATATTGTCGGAAGTTTACGCGAATGTCACACATTGAAATGAAACTATTCTTAGCAGATTCTATCGCGATTTATTTTATGTTAATTTATATTTTACATTGATCCTGACGTTTCGGTTGTTTTTTTGCAGCCATCGCGATATCGCGATAGAATCCGTTAAAAATAGTTTTATTTTAATCTTATAGTTAATTATTCTTGGATGAGTAAAATAATCAAGCTTAGTTGCAGGGGCTAACAAGGCTATTAGTAGACCAGACATTTGCGAGGTTGTTAATTTTTGTCATTGATAGTTTCTTTTGCCAATGATGCCGATATTATCAACACACTAGCGTATGACAACTCTACACTGATTGTGATGCCTACATAATTTTGACTTATAGTTATGGTAGCAAAATACATAGATACGTTTAATTTAACAAGTTACAACCATATGGCGCAAACAATGTCCTCTAGAACCAAACAGTTCAGTACCTCTTTTCTTTGTCTTGACTGACTTGAAATTCTTTTCACTAAGTGTTTGGCAAATTATGATGTAATTTCTAATAGTGTTACGTGCCACCTGTTATATACCTAAGTAACCATAATTCAAGGTTTAAACTAGCCAAATATTTTTACCTACTATGGCAGAAATAATTACGCCCGAATAAATCAGCCTTTACTATGTCGCTAATCTGACTAGCATAATAATCTCGCACATATTTCTAACGAAATTACTTCTAGATTTAGATTGGAAAAAGAGAACATCTAGGACGGGACTTGAACCCGCGACCAATCCGTTACAGGGGGAGTGTTCTGACCACTTCTTCTTTCTGAATGCTTCTACTTCTACAAAATGACTACTTTATAGGACAGCGAATTTAAGTCTGTCTTAGGTTGCGCGCAGATAAGAGTCATGACAGTATTCAGACAGAGTTATCGCCATCCAGATCTTGTAGCTGTTTGACAGCTTTGTCAATGAAACGTATTGTTTCGTATGCGCACTTTCATAATAAGGGTTCCGTTGCCAAATGGCAAAAACGAAACCCTTATAGATTCACACAGTACTAAATCTAAATTCTGTGAATGGGCTTCTGTAGGCATATATAAAAATAGACGAACACTTTCGATTTATACGCCCAAAAACAGTACAGACTTGACAGTCGTTTCATTGAGTATGTCAAAAATTACTCCAAGGTATTCAAAAAAGTATGTAGACAAGCGAAGGCCATTCATTTTAAAAGGAAAATAATTGAGGCTCCCAATAAAATGAAAGAAACTTGGAAAGTTATTAACAAAGAGTCTGGTAAATGTAAAGTGAGGGATACTGTTACTAAAATTAAATTAGAAAACATGAATACAACCTCTCCGAAGGATATTGTAAATGCTTTTGAAGATTATTTTACCAATATTCCATTGCAACTCACTTCCTCTATAAACTCTAGCGTTAACAGTGATGTGGCCCTTGTTGAGAGTAATATTAGTTCTTCTAAATTTAACTTCAAACATATTGATCCCAATGACATTTTAAAAGCATTTAAAAATCTAAAAATAAAAATGTCTGAGGATTACTGGGGCATGTCAGTTAGTTTAATTAGTCATATAATTAATATCATTGCACCTGATCTAGCACTCATATTTAATGAATGTATAGATGAAGGCACATTTCCTAATTTAATGAAACACAGTAAACTAATACCATTATTAAAGAAAAGATCTAAGTCGGAACTTGGAAACTACCGCCCCATCTCTATTTTGCCAGCTCTGAGTAAGGTGTTTGAGAGAGTGATGCTCAATCAGATGCAACTGTACTTCATGACCAACAATCTTTTCCATAGCCAACAATATGACTTTACTGGCGGGAAATCTACCACCGATGCGGGAGTGGCTCTAGTCAGCCTAATTTACGACGCTTGGGAGGGATCGCAATATGCTATTGGGGTATTCTGCGATCTTTCTAAAGCATTTGATTGTGTTGACCATCAAACACTCTTGCTCAAGCTACGTCGATATGGTTTTGATGAGAAATCAATAGAACTATAAAAATCATACTTAACAGATAGGCTTCAGACTGTTGTTGTGGAAAACCTCAAGTCAAACGGATCAAACTCCAAAATAGGCGTACCACAGGGATCAATCCTAGGACCTTTTCTCTTTTTGGTGTATGTCAATGACCTGCCTTATACGATCGAGGCTCAAGCTGGCATAGTATTGTTTGCAGATGATACATCGGCGTAGTACAGATGCGAGTAATATTAATAATATTTTGAACGCCATTTCAAATTGGTTTTATGCAAACAACCTATTGTTGAATGCAGAAAAGACCAAATGCATTAAGTTTACACTGCCTAATGTGAGGCACGCACACGTTAATGTCGTGCTGGAGGGGCAAAGGTTGGAATTTGTAAATAGCACTACTTTTCTAGGCATAACAATAGATTCAAAATTGCAATGGGGTGACCATATCACTATTTTGGCCAATAAACTCAGTTCTGCTGCTTATGCTGTCAGACGGATTAGGCAGTTGATAGATGAACCTACTGCTAGGCTGGTATATTTTAGTTACTTTCATAGTCTGATGTCTTATGGAATACTACTTTGGGGGAATGCAGCAGATTTAGAAACTATATTGTTACAACGATCGTCGATATCTCGGAAACTACTGATCGAATCTTCTAGAAATTAAAACGCATTGTTAATGTCAAAGTACTCTATCGATCCGTTTAGAAAAATCCAGAAAAGTCAATACAAAATCACACGCCCTTTGTCTACCTATACCTACTTTACCTACAAATCGCGATAAAAAGGGCATTCACCTCTATCGTCGGCACGACTGTGTAGGTACTTATTTTCTCGATCGCCCCAGTAAATACCTACTATTCTCGAACGCTCTAGTGCCTTCCGGAATATTCTACCCCGCTTATTAAGAGCTATAAAAGGACGCCCGGCTATCGACACGAATCAGTTTATTTTTCGAAACGAAAGCGAACACATCTTACCGAAGTGAACCAAGAGAGTTATACCTGCGACTTAAGCAACGACTGTGGACTACTGTGAACTGCTGAGCGGCTTGAACTGTTGAAGAGTGTGCTAGTTATTTAGTTGTCTAGTTTGTGGTGAGCGAATAAACCTCTTTGTTGTGTAAACGGCATTTAATTTGTACCCCGCGCACGTAACAATATTTATACTACAAAAGAGGGCAGTTCGTGCCATTTATTGTTTAGGCAAGAGAGATTCTCTTTGGGAACGATTTAAAAAGACTAATATTTTAACTGTAGCTTCCCAATATATATTCGAGAACATACTGTATGTCAGGAAAAATATATCCAATTTTACAAAAGTAAGTGACATTACAGACAGATATCTGCGTAAAAAAAATAAACTGATCCTTCCATGTTAGCGGCTTAGCAAAGTTAGTGATTCTTTTAGGGGGGAAGGTATACGCTTTTATAACAAATTGCTTGAATCGGTCCTTGGTATGGCTGACAATAAATTTAAAACCTTTGTTAAGACCACCTTATGTAAAAAAGCATACTATAGGACAGATGACCTTTAAGACAAAAATGTCTGGTGTGAGCATGGTGCAGGCTCCTTCTAAAATGCTAAAATGTTACAACTACAGCATAATATTGTAGTAGGCACGCGACCTTTTTTACCATATTTTAACTTTATTCAATTATTTGAACGTTTAACTTGGGTTAAATTTTATTATAACGTTTTTTTTAATTACCTTTATTTATCTTGACAGGAGACAAAAATGTACATTCGTCCATATTTAGTCTTAAGAAATCACTATTATAAGCTGACGTCTCGAAAATGCCGCAGTGGAGTTTGTTGCGCCACTAGCGCCTAGAAAGCGGTGGTAAACTTAGTATTAAGCAGTTTTTGACGTCAAAAAGATGTAATTACGTTGCACTATTTTGAAAAATAAAGACTTTGACTTTGATTCGTCATGTCTGTCCATGTCTGTCTGTCCGTCCGTATGTCACGGCCACTTTTCTCCGAAACTATTAGAACTATGCTGTTGAAACTTGGTAAGTAGAGGTATTCTGTGAACCGCATTTAGATTATCACACAAAAATAAAATAAAACAACAATAAATTTTGGGGGTTGCCCCTAGGTCTTCAAAAATGATATTGAGATTTCTAATATCATTTTATTCTAACTGAATTGTTTGCGCGAGAGTCACTACCAAAGTGGTAAAATTAGTCTCCCCCCCCCCTGTAACTTCTAAAATAAAAGAGTAATAAAACTAAAAATAAATATGATGTACATTACCATGTAAACTTCCACCGAAAATCGGTTTGACCGAGATCTAGTAAGTAGTTTTTTTTTAATACGTTATAAATCCTAAACCGCAGTTTACCTTTTATTCAATGAACTCCAATATAAAAAAAATTCTTGCTGCTACGGAACCCTTCGTGGGCTAGTCCAACGCGCACTTGCCCGGTTATTTTTGTAAAGCAATAGTCTATCCTAAAACCGTGGTGTCTGTAATCTGTGCTCAGCCTTAGGTACTAATAAAAAAAAAAAAAAACACCCACGATTCGCCAGTTATGTTAGGGTCCCAATGTAATAGGGGGCGAGCCTATTGCCATCTACCGGGCACATTACTAAGCGAGCGATAATCAAAATTTTTAATACACACATAACTACGAAAAGTCAGAGGTGTGTGCCCGGGGCGACTGGGGATCGAACTCGAGACCTCGTCTCGGCAGTCCGTTACGCACACCACTGGGCTATCGACGCTTTTTTTACAAGATATTTTAAAGCTTTTTTAGGTATCATATTAGCGACCAATATACAAAAAAGTGATACAATTCATACTCAAATTCAACTTTATTAATTGCATAGGTTGAAATATGTGTATGAAAACTTCCATTTAAAACTATAAGCCTACTTCACCAATCCCCCAAATCACCGTAATCAGTCCGAGGAGGTGTGTGGCCGTCACGAACGGAAATACGTTGCCCCTGGGCGTCCACTTCCGGCGGATAAGTGGGCGACTGTGACCCAATTTCCGGATTTCACATCACATAGATGGCGCTATGATAATTTTTGTGTTATGTTGAAAATATGTGCGAAGTATATGTTGTGTTTTTGTCCTTTATTGCACATTTGAATATAATATTTGTGGATGTCTTAAAATCTACAATCATCATCATCATCTAAGCGTTGTTTCCGGAGGCATCTGAGGCGTTCACCTTTCAGCCCAGGGTCCACCACTCCGTCTCCTCCTTTTGGTTTAGCTTATAGGCTTTTATGGAAGCGACTCGAATAGACCAACCTCGAATAGAAAACCTGCGCTATAGCGTCGTCCGTCAATCATGAAGTGGTGCCCTCTCCCCCCCCGCGTAGGTGGGGCCCAATACACGATACATGATACAATCCCATTAATATCTTAAATGTGAAAGTTTGGATGGATGTATGGATGGATGTTTTTACTCAATCACTCCAGAACGGCATAACGGATCTGGCTGAAATTTGATACATGGATACATATAGTCTGGAAGAGGGCATAAGATACATTTTATCCCTAGAATATTTTCCCATGAGAACAATATGATCTGAGAGTCTAGATAACACTGCGCAAAATGTACTAGAATATTCATTTATCAATAACTCGCCCAGGGTGCACCGCGTGGAGGTCCCCAACCAAGCACCCCAACTACTAAGTACCTACTAAATGAAAAATAAAAATTACACTGATATTTTTTCAGTGTTATGTTTTAAGGTGATTGGGTCACCATAGCTTTTCAGAAGAGGCATGTAGGGTCATGAACACGTGAGTGACGTCCTTTCTGCTACAGCGGTTTGTTTTTTTTTTAGTAACAATTTTAGCAACCGAATTCATGGGCGTTCATAATACTCTGATGACATTTACCAATATTATTACACAATCTTCTCGGGCGGCCATGAAGATCAAAGAACCAATTAGCTTCTATAAACAAATTAAATATCCCATAATGATAATAAACCATTAAATATTAGGCAAAGATTATAAAACCATATATTTACAATAACAAAATCTTCCTTCGCTTCCGATATTGTCCCTGAAGCATACACACAGATTTAGAGCAGGCCAGATACCGCATTTGCATTGTATATGGGCCACAACCAGATTTTTGGGGCCCAAGTCAACCTACCTGCAAGCTTGTTGACGGACGAGTCTTCAGCGCAGGTTCTTCTCTCGTAGTTGGAGGGTCATATGGCAGTGGCAGCCTTGGACTCAAGGCTTGGAGCCTTGAGTCCAAGGCTCCTGGTTTTGGACGAACTTGAATTTACGATTGGATGTTTAGTTTAGTGATAATGCTCAAGCCATGAACAAAACCGTTTCATTTGCAACACGTCAGTCGGCATTTTTTCGGATTTTTATGTCGACTATCGATCGGCAGATCGGTATATTTAAGTTGAACGTACATTGAAAGTGAAGATTTTATCACCGAACCGTTATGGACCTGTCTATTCTTCCACTCACGGCATTTTTCTACAGTACGGGCTGATCATGCACCCTGGAAAGCAACCTTTATGCACAAGTGACGTACGGCTTGCGGAATCGACTTTACCTAATCTACTTTACTCTAAGTCTGTGGTGCCATCCTTCGTGTATAATGTTAAGTTCAAAGATGGTATGAGCTCGTTTAAGCGCATGATTAACAATCTTTTGAAGTGACCGGATATCGTAAAACGTTTATAAAAATTAAATAAATCAAATATGAAAAATCTGATACTCAAAACATAAAATATAATCTAACATTAATAAATCTTGTTATTGAGTTGTTATGTTAGGAACTCAAGAAATGTGGTAATAATATTTAGTTGAAGTCCTTCATGTAATGAGGACTAATGACAAAGGTAATCTGTCTTAAGGCTTTCACGGCCAGTGACTCGGGCCTCTACATCAGTCGCAGAGAAGTCGCCGCCGAGGAGGGTTCTCCG
Source organism: Cybosia mesomella (assembly GCA_946251805.1). Classification (NCBI taxonomy): domain Eukaryota; kingdom Metazoa; phylum Arthropoda; class Insecta; order Lepidoptera; family Erebidae; genus Cybosia; species Cybosia mesomella. Next base: position 35,855,426 of record OX276396.1, on the reverse strand, counting down.
CACTCTTCGGCGCCCGGACCCGAAGATATCGACGGCAGTGATCGACGAAATGTTTGGAACACAAGTTTCCTAAGTACCACGGCCGAACAGCCCGGAAGCAGTATATTCAACAAAGATAATCTTTGATGCAATAGCTTTGAAACTTTGATGCAAATTGTGTAAAACGTATTGTTCGAAATCGCGTCACGTCTTTTTGTTTGACAAAATCGAATATATTGGCACTGAGATGGCACATCTCTAGAATTAGCTATCTATGGTTATATCCCACGTGGCCCATAGTCCACACTTTGTAGCTAGACAGGTTATGATCAACGTAACAATATCCAATGAAGATTTACTATCCGATTTACAAGCAGGCAAACATAAATGGTTTATATTTCTAACCCTTCCGCATACTGCAACACTTAACTACACTACCGGCTGTAAAGATGACCACCCAGCGATGGATCGCTTGAAGGTATAGATAATGGTTGGATAAAATTAGACGGACAAGAACGTCTTTTGGTATCCGCTGATTGTGCTTTATATTTAAACTAGCGACCCGCCCCGGCTTCGCACGGGTGCAATGGATGTTATTATACATATAAACCTTCCTCTTCAATCACTCTATCTATTAAAAAAACCGCATCAAAATCCGTTGCGTAGTTTTAAAGATTTAAGCATACATAGGGATATAGGGACAGAGAAAGCGACTTTGTTTTATACTGTGTAGTGAAGACACAGTGTGTAATTCTAATCCAACCGTGTGTATGTTTGAAGTTCTCTAAGGTTCTATGTATCCTTGCATAACATCCTTGTAACACTAAAACACATACTGACGGTATGTGTGGGTAAGAACGGGATGCTCTAGGGGTGACAGATGAGGCTGCCTGTCACCCCAGTAGAAGCAGGCCGGAGCGACCCGCCAGGCGCAAGGTCTTTCCGGGGCTAGATGGGGACGCCGTGGTTCCCACACCAGAGGGAGCCATTTCAAAGCCGTAGATGGCTCAGGGTCAGTCCTGGTGCGAGGGAATTACCTTATTGGATAACCTTACACCCGGTATATGAAACCCAAAACGACGTACGGTTTCAGTCGGTGCGACTCTGATATAACCACCCCCGCTGGCCGGAATGCGGAAATTCCCACGGTGGCCCCCGTGGGGATTATGCGTCGGGCCAATCTATATTCTTAGTACGATATGTGCTGTTGGTTGCATGGCCGAGACTCTTAAACTTGATCGGTATACTCCACAAGCTTAACAACTGATGCCTTGAAGTTGTCTGAGTTCGGCCCGGCCTCAGTCCAGTCATTACCCTTATGGTAAAGTCAGAAATGACGGTAGGCAGTAGCGTATTTTATATCCACAATCCGCTAGCTATATTACCGTCAACTACAAACTTCAATTGAATGGACAGAGCATAATGGGATAACTAGTTTCAATTTAGAGCTACCCGCCTAGATAACTCCAAACCCTACAGAAAACAGCTGACAAAGCATACTAGTTTTCGGGGTGTCGCATGTAACTCCATCAAGCGGCCAATGTTGATTGTTTATTGTTTGTTATTGTTTTGACGGCCTCTGTGGCATAGCGTTAGTGCATTCGACTGCTACGACATGGGCGCGAGTTCGATTCCCGTTAGGTGCAAATATTTCTATGTCTGTCTGGGTGTTTCTATGTATAATATGTATGTATTTACAAAAAAAAAAGTATATAAGTATATAGGTTTATCCGCATTCTGGAACCCATAACACAATTTAGTTAAACTATGCTTACTTTGGGTCTAGAAAGCGCTGTGTAGAGTGTCGTAGAATATTTATTATTTTATTTATTATGTTTGCCAACCTATTAGTGTAAAAAGTACTTATAAATAACATTCGGAACCAAACAGCCGAAAAAAGTCATCAAACGCAAGTCGACAGTAACGCAACCACTACGCAACCGCTCTAACCCCAAGCAAATAAAAAGCTAATTTAAATGCCATTAAAACTAGATGCTCCTGAAGATTTAAGAGCTGTGGAGCGCTCATTATTTTCCTCCCCCCCTCAAAAGCCCTCCCTAAGGGATGTAATGCGGGAATTTTAAGAGTCTTATTTATTGTTTGGTATTGACGCTTGAAGTGATAGATTAGATGTAAATAGGTAATGTTTTACGTGAATTCAAACAAAGATGTCACTTTTTTATAACTTTTAAAGTTTACGGGAATTAATTGGCGGACGTGTTATGAGTTTATACATACTTTTTATTGTATGAGGGTGGGTATAGAACAACTAAGGCTGAATTTCACTTAATATAGGTAGGTATGCTCCCGGGACGGCGTGCGGTTTTAGTCGGTTCAAGCCCGACTTAACCGCCCCCGCTGGCCGGCGGGGGGGTATCCGAAGGGATTTCCGCACGAAAAAAAAAAGGTATGCTCCACGAATTCATGGCAACACCTTGATGTGAAGCAACGGTGAGCCAGTTTAGGTTATTTCGGGGACCAAATCGGGGATAGTCATAGTATAAACTTTGGTTACGATAAAATTGGCATAGACACGCCGGCCAAAATAACTTAAGTCCATTTTGGTCACAATTTGATTTACTTGGAATGGCATCGTTTTGTGCGTTTTAGGCGGGGAATTAATAAGGATCGTATAAAACTAGAGTTTCAATAATCACTAATTCAATAATTTATTAGTATGGCAATACAACTCATATTTTACCTGTTGTATAATCTATGGTAGGTTCTAAACGTCAGGGCGTGATGGAGTCGGGCACGTGGTGAGTGGCAGACCGGTGAACGCCAGCATTAGAGTAAAATGTATAAAATATTGATGCCCGTAACCATCGGTATTTATAGAAACACGGCTATAGATTTGGACGGTACAGACGAGACAGGATTAAATGATTAGGTATAATAATATATTGGACCTCGGTATGTAAGTACTGACAATAACTTCCAAGAATATCGAATAGAATATTAACACAAATTGCGAGGGAAATGCCTTATCCCGAGACGGCGTGCGGTTTTAGTCTGTTCAAGCCCGACATAACCACCCCCACTGGCACGAAAAAAAAAATACCTAGACCAAATATGGCCTCGATCATACAAATCTACTTAACAAAGATTATCACTTTGAGTAAAAAATTTCCTCAGAATTGAAATAAACCGTTATTTTTGTTTTCTAAAATATACACTCTACCATCTCCTCTGACCCTTTTCTAAGTACTTGGCGGTCAGCTTTCAGTCTAACTACGAAACGGCCGAATTTTCATATTTTATGTGTATGGTACCTTTTTTTTATTTTTTTTTTATCGTGCGGAAATCCCTTCGGATACCCCCCCGCCGGCCAGCGGGGGCGGTTATGTCGGGCTTGCACCGACTAAAACCGCACGCCGTCTCGGGTCTTCAGACGCCGGGGTGTAAGGTTAGCCATAGAGCATATCCCTCGCACCCCGGCTGACCCTGGGCCATCTCACCACTAACAGCATCGCTCATCCTGTCTCCTCTGAAAGCAGAGGAGTACGGAGAGCGATGTGTTCCCGCCACGTTGGGTATTGGCCGACGATCAATGCCAACCCTATGAAGGGGTGAAGGGGAAGCCATTGACCGCCGCCCAGGGTGTACCGGCCGCTCCGATTCCGTTCCCCCTGGACTGCAGCGGGATCGGAATCGGAGCGACACTCGAGGAGGTTACCCAACACACACCCCTATGTGTATGGTACCTACCAAATCAATGTATTCTAAGAGGACTTCAACATTTAGGCACTAACCTAATTTCAGCCCTTTTACATCTATGTCCCCCGAAGCCGAGGTTACGAGCGGAAGTGTTGCATTTCAAAGGGGCATTCTTGTTACCTGTCCACTAAAAATAATTCGTGAAACAGCCGGATAGAGTGAACGAGCGGGATGTGATTAGCCACGCCCCGCCCGTACCGGGGCCTTTGATCTTTCGCGCCGAATATTCTTCATGCAGTTGTTACGGTGTGGTGTTACATGCTTAACTGTGATACAGATTACATGGCATTATATGGGGAAAAAGTGCAGTGAAATGTAGGTTACTATATATATAGGATTTGGGGTTGCTATGTCAGCCTGGTATATGGGGCTCCACTAAGACGTCTGGGGCAACTACACCGGCACACCTTTTGTTTTTTGCTTGTTCAATAAAGAAATTATTAACATAACCAAAATTACTAATATTCCCCCCTAATCCCTCCAGCTTAGCTTTGATTGACGGCAGAGACTCTGTCGCAGGTTTTTCTCTTGGAGTTGTTTGGTCAGACGACAGTGGCTCCCATAAAGACCGTGTAATCCAAACCAAAAGTAGGAGAAGGAGTAAAAGGTCCCCAGGCTCCACATGCAACCGGGAGCAAGTCTAAGATGATGATGATGGTGTTTCTATGCCAGCGATATTTGCGAGGAGGGTTACAGTGATACAGGCTCTAGATATGAAGAGCTTTCATCAGCTCAATTCAGCTTTAATAACATACCGGATTACTTTTAAATCTTTTTTTTTATGGATGATAGGCTCGTTTGACCTCTATCTCACCTGGTCGTAAGTGACGATGTGGTCTACCATGGATCACGTTTGCCTAGAAGGAACCTATTCACTCGAGACTTGAAGATTCCGAGGTTATAGCTTTCCGGAAACACTGACTCAGGCAGGCAATTCCACTCCTTTTTTTTTTTTATTTAGGACACGTTAATTTGACTTCACCTCGCCTGATGGTAAGCTGAAGGTAAAGTCTCATTAAAGAGGGTCACCATTACATACACGTACACCATGTTAACAATGGTGGCACTCAGCTTGACGGCCTCATCAGAAGAGGATTGTCGTTGCAGCACCACGTGACCCACACCGGTCCCACTAGTGCTGCGACCACAATCCTCCTGCCCGGCTATGCACTTGCTGACCCCTGAACGCAATCAAACCGAAATTGGATTACTATGGAGGGTTTTTCGCAATCGTGCACGGTGGTACCCGCCTGGCCGAATTTTGTGACAAATTTGTGTCATCAAATTTCTACCACCTTAGCTGTACGCATAATAAATGTGTCGCCGAAACGTTTCGTGCGTATGAGTGGAATATCCACCATGTAGCGGTAGCGCGTCGCTGTGCGTCTGGTCGTTCGTTGGTGGAAAGGGCTTGGAGGTATCAAGCTGTGCAATTCCAGCGCACACTCTCCGAAATGCATCCGATAAAAGACCGATAGGCCTGTAACTTTGCGTCGATGTTCAAGGCTCTGAAGCCTTAAGTAGATGTAAGGAATAAAGAACATCACCTTTTGCTTCAATATCCTGGCCATTACACTACCGACATGAACCCACTCCTAACACAAGCAATTTGGCTTAGCTGGAGGGGTTAGGTGAAATACCAAGTAATTTATGTTACTTACTAATATTCTTTAAAAAAATAGAAAAGAAAAAGAGAAAATTAAGCAATGCTGTTGAAGGATGCGATGTATTAACAGTCCGTGGTTCGCAAAGTTAATACGTTGCTAGCATGGTGGTAGCGATGTTGTAATGCGTATTTATTTTCTATACAAGACCAGAATGCAGGAGTGTAAAATAAATCGCGCATAGTTTGGTAATCAGTTTTTTACTAAACTCTTCCAATATTTTCAAGAGTAGTACGCAAATACTCTCGTATACTTATAAAGAACTGAAATTAAAAAACGTGATAAATACACTTTAGTACTTAATTCAAATGAAACGTAGACGGAGCCCCGTTTTGCGGGGCTCCTATTTCTTGGTACATTATCACAAGTAACCTAACACGAAGGGCAACTCAAAGATGGATAAGTTAATACGTTAGCAATGCTGTTGAAAAAGTTAATACGTTGCTAGCATGGTGGTAGCGATGTTTAGATGCGTATTTCTTTTTTATAGAAGGCCAGAATGCACGGGTGTAAAATAAATCGCGTATAGTTTAGAAATCCCTTTTTTACTAAACTCTTCCAATATTTTCAAGAGTAGTACGCAAATACTCTCGTATACTTTATATAGAACTGATATTAAAAAACGTCATAAATACGCTTTAGTACTTAATTAAAATGTGAAAAACGTAGACGGAGCCCCGTTTGGCGGGGCTCCTATTTCTTGGTACATTATCACAAGTAACCTAACACGAAGGGTAACTCAAAGATGGAAAAGTTAATACATTAGCAATGCTGTTATAAAAGTTAATACGTTGCTAGCATGGTGGTAGCGATGTTTAGATGCGTATTTCTTTTCTATACAAGGCCAGAATGCACGGGTGTAAAATAAATCGCGTATAGTTTAGAAATCCCTTTTTTACTAAAAACTTCCAAAATGTACAAGAGCAGTACGCAAATACTCTCGTATACTTTAAAAAGAACTGAAATTAAAAACGTGATAAATACACTTTAGTACTTAATTAAAATGTGAAAAACGTGGCCCCGTTTGGCGGGGCTCCTATTTCTTGGTGCATTATCACAAGTAAGGGTAACTCAAAGATCTTGCAGTGCCTTTGTGTGTGCCAAGATCGTAGCAAGTGAAAACATGTGGTCTTTCCCTACCCCATTAGGAACCGTGACCGCGTATGTGTTTGTATCTTTTTGTTTATTTTTTTTCCTTCTTCTCTGAAGGATAGGATTCGTAACGAATACATCCGACAGAGAACCAAGGTTATCGACATAGCTCAAAGAATAAGCAAGCTGAAGTGGCAGTGGGCCGGCCATATCTCGCGAAGAACCGACAACCGCTGGGGTAAACGTGTTCTTGAGTGGAGACCGCGACTCGGCAAACGTAGTGTAGGACGCCCTCCGGCCAGGTGGGATGACGATCTGCGAAAGACTGCGGGCAGATGCTGGATGCGGCAAGCTGAAGACAGGGCGCTATGGCGCTCATTAGGGGAGATCTATGTCCAGCAGTGGACTAGAATAGGTTGATGATGATGATGATGACTTACCCAGACAAAACGGGCATGGATTTTATCCTAAGAGCTACAACATCAGCAACTATATAGAGGGAATGGTGTTACTTTTTTATAGCTTATTCTTATTTTCGTGAGCCATAACTCTCAGAGTATTAATCTTAAGTGAAACAGGATGTTCGTCCAACTAGACAAACTTGTCAACCAACATACTCGGCTATCAACAATTATTTTTACGTTGAGTTTAACGACTGTTTTGAGAAGTTAAGCAGCTGATGATGTCAATTTGATATCTTGTGATATTTTATTACTTCATAAGCATAGAAATTATAACTAGCTGCTAAAAATAAAATATTTGATTATTATATTATATTATTGGTGAAAAAAGCAGCGATAGCCCAGTGGCGTACGTAACGGACTGCTGAGACGAGGTCTCGAGTTCGATCCCCAGTCGCCCCGGGCCTTACATACCCACGATTCGCCAGTTATGACAAGGACCCAATGTAATAGGGGGCGAGCCGATTGCCATCTACTGGTCACATTATTAAGCGAGCGATAATTAATATTTATTAATGCACACATAACTACCAAAAGTCAGAGGAGAGACCTCGTCTCAGCAGTCCGTTACGTACGCCACTGGGCTATCGCCGCTTATATTCAAAATATGTAATGTTAATGCATTCTAAATTCACAAAATTGGTTGCACGCAATCTAATTCCATTTAAATCAACTTCAACGGCTCCCAAACATAAAACATCTTATTTTTCAACACAAATAACCTGGACAATAATGCCAGGCACGCAAACGGCGAACTCCTTTTACATTAACGCACAAAAGAACTTCTAATTCATCCAAACAAAGACAAAGGACCAAACGCCGTGCATTCTCACCTAAGTCGGCAACTGTACCAAAATATACTGTGAGTCAGCCGCTGTCGCCGTACCTGCCCTCAGAAATAATCACAAAGGAGACAAAGAAATAACTCAATATGTATCTGATTCATGTGTGTTTTAAAACAGTGAATTCGACACATTACAAGTAACCACAAAAATAGGTCGTGGTTTATGTTTTGTGCAATAATAGACAAACAGGTATCAATTTCTGAAAATATTTTATCTAACTGAAGCGTCGGTAGCTCAGGAGTCGGACTTACGATCGAAACGTCCCGGGTTGGAATCCTGGACATTACACTACCGGGGTACATCCACTCCTAACAGAAGAAACTTATCTTAGCTGGGGGGGTTAACGATAATACACCTCTGCCTACCCCTTCGGGGATACAAGCGTGAAGTTATGTTATGTTATGTTAACGGGAATACTATCTAGTAATTTCGGTTAATAGTACCTTTTTTTTCGTGTGGAGATCCCCTCGGATACCCCCCACCGCACAGCGGGGGTGGTTATGTCGGGCTTGATCCGACTAAAACCGCACGCCGGCTCGAGTCTTCAGATGCCGGGGTGTAAGGTGGATAAGGCATTTCCCTCGCACCCCGAGGGTAAATAGTACCTTTTTTTTTATCGTGCGGAAATCCCTTCGGATACCCCCCCGCATGCCAGCGGGGGCGGTTATATCGGGCTTGAACCGACCTAAACCGCACGCCGTCTCGGGTCTACAGACGCCGGGGTGTAAGGTTGCCCATAGAGCATATCCCTCGCACCCCGACTGACCCTGGGCCATCTCCGGTTTCGAGATGGCCCCCTCGGGTTTGGGAACCACGGTGTCCCCGTCTTGCCGCGGTTTGGGGGAGGGGCGCTAGTCGCCCCACCGTCCCGGCCTGCTTCTGCTGGGGTGACAGGTGGCCTCACCCGCCACCCCCAGGCCTGCGCTCATGGAGGACGGAGGTCGTTAAGCGACCTCCGGCGCCTGAGTCGCCTGCGACGCGCGGCGAGCAAGTTGCGGGCTCGGCGGTCCGGGAGAGTTCTAAGTCTCTCCCGGGCGCGCTCCGCCATCTCCTTCGCGAGCATTACATACTCGCAGAAGGAGGTGGCGGCGGCCTACGCGCTCGCGCTCCGCACCATTGCCGCAATCATGCTGCCGAGCGAGAGGACTCCCACCCCGATGGCTGCCACGAGGTCACGCCTCGGCGCCTCCCACGCCGGGCAGTCCATCAGCGTGTGCAGCCCTGAGTCCTCGCTCGCGTCGCAGTGATGATACTCAGGCGTTGGCTCCTTCCTGATCCGATGCAGGTGGTCCCCGAAGCACCCCTTCCCGGAGACCACCTGCGTCAGTCGGTACGAGAGGCCTCCGTGTCGCCTCTCCAGCCAATCCTCCATGATGGGCCTTACCGCCGCTATTGCGGCGTGCCCTGCGCTTGGTCGCCCAAGTCGTTCCTTCTACTCCACCACGATGTGCTCTCCGAAGTCCCATCGGCCGTCGAGCACGAGCCCCAAATATTTCATTTGGGGCTTGATGCCGATGCGATTTCCTCCCACGATGAGACTGGATCCCTCGGGTGGCTTGCTCCGAGGCCCATGAAAGAACAGGGCCTCGGTTTTATGCAGAGCCACCTCGAGACCCAGCCGCCGGATCCGCTCAACGACTTGGGCAACCGCGGTCGTGGCCTTTAGGGTCGCTTCGCGGTACGTCGTCGCCCCGCACGCCGTCACGAGCGTGTCGTCCGCGTAGAACGTGACGGCGGCACCGCCTACGAGCTCACCGCGAAGCACCCAGTCGTATCCGATGTTCCACAGGAGCGGCCCCAGGACCGATCCCTGTGGAACACCGCACGACATTTCACGTCGACCGAGACCGGTCACGGTTGGGTAGATGACGGCTCTCTCCGTCAAATACGCCCCGACTATGCGGCGGAGGTAGAGAGGCACTTCGTGATACACGAGCGCCTCCCTAATGCAACTCCAGGGCAAGGTGTTAAACGCGTTGGCGATGTCCAGGGACACCGCCCACATCACCTCACCCCGGGCTACTGCATCCTCCGCCAGAGCCCTCACGCGCATGATGGCATCCACGGTGGAGCGCCTCTGGCGGAAGCCATATTGGCCCTCCGCCAGGTCCGGCCCCACTCTTGAGAGGTGCTCGACGAGGCGCTTCGCAATTACTCTTTCAAAGAGCTTGCACACCTCGTCGAGCAACACTATGGGCCAGTAAGCGGACGGCGAGTCCGCCGGGCGCCCCTCCTTTCGGATGAGGACCAGTTTCCCCGTCTTCCACAATTTCGGAAACTGGCCCGCTCCAAACATGCGCTGAGAAGCCCTCTCAGTCGGGGCTCGAGAGCGTCGTCTTTCCAGTTCAGACTATATTCTGAACTGGAAATCCAAAAATTGCCCTAAGGATTTCTTCAATGAAATTCTGAGTTGATTCACTTGTGAAATGTATCTTATTCTATGAATAAGCTATAGTGTTATTGCTTTTAAATTGTAAAAGAGCTAGCTTATATTATTTCTTATACAGAATTTAGTTCATTAGTACAAGAAGTCTCGGATGATTCACAAATTGAATTGGAGTTTCCAAAACAACCGTGTATAATACGTTTCATTTGCCAGTTTTCCAGAAATATCTAGTGTTTTGAATGTAATATCTGGTTGCGTACCATCAATCGCATGAAATAGGTCATGATCAATGATGTTTTATCATGAGTTAGTATTTAATATAAGTTTTTATAATCATTTTCGCTTCGTAGTTCAAAAAAAAAATGACGGTGATTTTCTTAATACCACTAATCCTAAGTGCAGAATAAAATATTATTACGCATTATTTGCATACTATTTGGTATGAAAGGAGCTATGATGGTACGACATGGTATGCGGCTCCACCAGCACCTTGGGGGCTGAGCCAACCTTACCCTCAACTCCAGGCGCAGGCTTTTCTCTCGGGGTTAGGAGGTCAAACGGCAGTCGCAACCATAAAAGCCATATAAACTGAATCAATAAGAGGTGAAGGAGTGCAGACCCCGGTTGCTGTGGGGGAAAGCCTCAGATACAACTGGGACGGTGGTCCCAATCTAACATGACAATAATTTGGTACGATAAGTCTCGACCAAATAAATCTATATAAAGTAAAAGAAAGTTGTGTTTCGTGTTAGTAATGATCGCAGACAACTCGAGAACGGGAGGACCAAATTTCATGATTTTGTATTTATTACATTTGTCTCCACCCACGGTTACCCCACCGCTGGCCAGTGGGGGAGGGGGGGAGATTATGTCGGATTCGAAACGACCAAAACTGTCTCAGGTCTCTAATGCTGGGACCCCGTCTGACCCTGGGCCATGTATGGCTTTGAGATGGCATGCATATATGAGCCATTCACGAAATAAATTCAGCTGATAAGGTAACCAACATAACTTGATGCTGAGGCGAAACGAAGTTTGCCAGGTCAGCTAGTTGAACTTACCAGGTCTAAATTTAATTCAGAAGATATCAATATCCAGTACGGGCAATTAAATCACTGCATTCCTAGGGGGAATACTCCACACTTCCCTGAAAACTGCACTACAAACACGTAACATTGTCAGCGTTGCGCAAACGCGGGGAATGACGAACATTTCCGTCTGTCGTATAGTCATAACGACCTATATTCTAAATATCATTATTAAGGATGGACACGGTTGAGTAATTTCCGTGCTCATAGAGGATATAGAATTACTACGGATTCAACTAGATTTACTAATAAAATATACTACCGGTTTGTGCCCTTTTTAATATTTGGTAGGTACGTCAAATGAGGGGTGCTTGGTTGGGGACCTGGGGTGCTTGGTTGGGGACCAGGGGTGCTTGGTTGGGGACCTCCACGCGGTGCACCCTGGGCAACGGAGGCGGCAGCGCCTCTCTCCTAGGGCGGGAGAGACGCTGCCGCCTACGGTCAACTCCGACCGAGGCGAGGACGGACCTGTTGAGGGCTGTTCGGAAGCTTTCCACGTGTCCCTCTGATTAGCAGATGGCACAGTGGAGAGCAAGTAAGGGGGCCATCTTGAAACCTGAGATGGCCCAGGGTCAGTCGGGGTGCGAGGGATATGCTCTATGGGTAACCTTACACCCCGGCGTCTTAAGACCCGAGACGGCGTGCGGTTTTAGTCGGTTCAAGCCCGACATAACCGCCCCCGCTGGAGACCCCCCGCTCTCCAGCGGGGGCGGTATCCGAAGGGATTTCCGCACGAAAGAAAAAAAAAAACAGGTACGTCAAATGAGTGCCATCTCAAACCGGAGATGGCCCAAAGTCAGTCGGGGTGCGAGGGAAATGCCTTATGGGTAACTCTACAATACCCCGGCGTACGAAGGCCCAAGACGGCGTGCGGTTTTAGTCTGTTCAAGCCTGACATATCAGAGGGGATTTCCGCAAGAAAAAAAAAGGTACGTGAAATAAGGCAGCATTCCGCCTGGTGATGAAATAAGTTTAAATGCAATCTAAAAAGTAAAATCCACTATTTTAGAAGCTGTCGGCTCTTAAATGCTAATGTCCTCAAACTCCTCAAGCAAGACAATTTGCTTCAGTCCCTTAACCGCTTGGTCCCTAATGGTGGTCCCTACTTTTGACCACCTTGACAGAGACACTTTTTCACGCCAATTTACATTAATTGCATGGAGATTGGGCATTGGAAGCTTGTAATTTAGGTTCTATAATAACCAATAACATGACTCTTCACTGTGATAGAAATCGATTCTACAGCATATTTATGGTTCTGTACATGTGTTAGTATTAACACATGTACAGAACCAATCAATACAATATAAAGTGTACACTAAACGCCGGGTGGTCCGATTTTACAGACGATTAACGATCCACCGATAGCTGCGCGGGCGGCTTTGATTCACGCAGTGTGCAGTTTATACTACAGGACAAACAGGTCGTTGTTGGACTTATGGCGGTTTATGTCTGGTGACTACAATGGTGGTTTTGAAGTGATTTTTATAGCACTCTAACTCTCTAAGTTAATTTTTGCTCTTTTTCTGTTAATTTTTATTTTACTTTTTCAATGACTAAGGTGGGGATTAGGCATGCTGCCAGGGTCAATGTTTTTTTGAGAATTTTGGTTTCTTGCAGGCCATGGGACAAGTGAAGCCGCCTGCCACCCCAGCAGAAGCAGGCTGAGGCGGTGGCGGTTGGGTGCTGACCCTTTTCCAAAGGCAAGAGGGGGCACCGTGGTCCCAAACCCGAGGGGGCCATCTTGAAACTGGAAATATCCATGGGTCAGTCGGGCTGTAAGGAAAATGCCTTATGGGCCAACTTACACCGATCTGAAGACCTGAGACGGCGTGAAAAAAAAAGTATTAAGTACTTTTGATGCTTTATGCCGAGTCACCGCACCGTCGATTGCTAATTAATTGAATTGCGAAGTCTGGAAAACCTTATGGCGTAACTTATGGCTCAAAAGTAATTATAATAAATACCCAGGGAAATATCATATAGGGCCATCTATGGCCAAACTAATCATAACTTGTGATATGGGGTCTAAAATTATAGAGAAAGATATCTGCCTATGTACCCTAGATGTACCCTAAATATATATCCTCACCTGTATGTATACCTACCTACATTATTGATATATTTTCTGTTAACTTTGTAATAAACGGTTCGCCGTATGCAGTACTTGTAGCCGGGCGTCAGAGGGGAAGGATTGCGCGGTGGGGCGGACCAGCTTGTGTCCGCCATAGAACGCGCGGAGTCCTCGGCATACACTTCTTAATATGGACGGACGCAAGCGCTGTTTGGGGCGACACTATAACTGATGACTTACCTTTTTATTTCGCACCCTCTTCCTGACGATTACAGCCTATATACGTGTGAATATAGTAATTATACCTACCTAGAAAAACCCATATCCGTGTATATATGATGATAACTCATATTCATGCATACAAGTATAGGGCCTTCGAGGTGGTAAACTTTAGTTCTTGCCTCGGCAGGCTAGATGTGATCTGCAGGAGGTACTTTATCTATGAGTCACCTCTGGTAACAACGCTATAATGTAGCCTGTGTGCGGGTTCGATTCCCGCTCAGTGCAAATATTTTTATGCATGAATATGTCTATTGGAATTGGTCTGGACATTTCTATGTATAATAAGTATGCATTTACGAAAAAAAAACAGTATATAATTATATTTATCCGCATTCTGAAACCCATAACACAATCTAGTTAAACTATGCTTACTTTGGGTCTAGAGAGCGCTGTGTAGAATGTCGTAGAATATTTATTATTTATTTATAACTAGCTGATGCTCGCGGATCCGCCCGCGCGAAGGTTGGTTTTCATTTTGGGTCATATCTCCGGTTCTACTTAACCAATTGCAATCAAACATACGGAAGATTTCAACTCTGACCAAGATCATTCTAATAGAAAAAACTGCATCCAAATCCGTTTAGTAGATTTTGCGTCCATCGTCATCATCTGAGCGTTGTGTCCCGATTGCATCCGAGGCCCACACCTACTCCACTTCACAAAATCTTGGGCATCCATGGTAGTTAGACCATTGCCGCATTCCCCAGTCCATCGCGAACAAACAGACAAAAATTAAAAAACAAAGTTGTGTTCAGAATCGTGCATTTAACATAACCCAGGTAATTTTTAGGGATTTTCTTTAGAAAAGCCCTATTGCTATCGAGTTGTCGTCGACGTCGTCGTTGCCAATTTTCTGTCACGGTTTTGGGTATGAAGGAGACGAGCTATCGAGTTGCTGTTTTCGGTAATAGATTCGTGCTGGGGTGAACCATTGCAAGATAAAAAAAAATCGCAAAAAATCTCAAAAAAAAAAACGTAAAATCGAAAATCCCTTGTATTCGGCTGAGCTCGTCTCAGGAATTCAACTTGTTTCAAATATTTCCAATATACAGACAAATAATTTGAATTCAAATATACATCTCTTTACATTTAACCTGTTTTGTCTATGGTTTATACATTATATAAGGTGTCACAAAATTAGGTCTCTGCATTTGGTGAGATGACTTGGTATCGACAAAATATGAATTTGAAAAAAAAAAAAATCGGGTAAAAAAAAAAAAAAAATTAAAAAAAAAAACACCACCAGCGACCAGCGTCACGTGACGCGACGAGCACACGTGTCGCTGGTCGCAATAGGATACAAACTCATATGTTTGTATCCTATGTTCACAAATACTTTATTGATAACATTTGCCTTGGTTTGTGTAAATATCCTCGTCTGAACAGAATAACCGAGGTATTTCTAGACATAATCTATGAATATTGTGATGTACACAATACGATCATAAACTGCGTATTAACTCAACAGTTGATTGCCAATAGATACTAAATGTGATAAGAAATACCTATAGACATAAACTCACGCCTATATCCCCGAAGGGGTAGGCAGAGCTGCTAGCACCCACATTTCGCCAGTTTATGTTTAGGTCCCAATGTAATGGGTGGCTATAGGTGTTGCTATTTATGGGTCAAATAATGAGTTACTTGACGGTTTAACTTATCGTTTCAATTTGTATCGTTTGAAGCATCGGTAGCTTAGTGGTTAAGGAGTCGACCCTACGATCGAGAGGTCCCGGGTACGAATTCTGGCCATTACACTACCGACGTGAACCCACTCTTAACACAAGCAATTTAGCTTAGCTGGAGGTGTTAGGGGGAATATTAGTAATTTCGGTTACTACGGTAACAAAAACGGCGAACGTAACGGACAGCCGAGACGAGTTCTCGAGTTCGATTTCCAGTCACCCCGGGCACACACCTCTGACTTTTAGTAGCATTGTATGTATTAAAATTGCTAATTATCGCTCGCTTAGTAATGTGCCCGGTAGATGGCAATAGGCTCGCCCCTATTACATTGGGACCTAAACATAACTGGCGAATCGTGGGTGTGTAATACACCTCTGCCTACCCCTTGGGGATACAAAGAAGTTATGTAATATTATTTAAAAAAAAAACAAAAAGAAACTGATATCTGAAAACGTGCTCCGAAAGAAAAATTACATTACCCGCTCTAAGGACTGAACCTTCCATGCAAACATTAACACATACCAACCAACGATAAAAACTATTAACTTCAAATTAAAAAAAAAATTGTGAAAATACTGTCTAAATCAGCCTTTTTTTTACGTGCGGAAATGCCTTCGGATATCCCACCTTCGGCCAGCGGGGGTGGTTATGTCGTGCATGAACCGACTAAAACCGCACGGTGTCCTGCCCAAGTGTCCATTGCCGGGCACCCCGGGTAAGCCCTCGAAAGGATAACCCCAGTGTTACCGGCGGACCTTGGCCGCCAGCGCGGCCTCGCCTGGTGGGGTCGGGTTTTATCCCGCGTCGGTGAGTTGGCAGGCGTGCGTAGGACACACACGACACGCCTCCGCCACGGCGTCTACATTAGCCTCATACCTAATTACTCGTACCAGTAGCGTTTACAAGTTTGCATTTTGAAGCCTGAGGTCTGCTTAATATTGTTTTTGACTAGTATAGCGGCTTTTCCGGGAGCCACTACCGCCTACCCCTCAACCCAGACAGGTCCACCGACTTACAGGTGAGGTTAGCTAGGGCCTAAAGGAGGTTGGTATGGCCCTGTTGATAAAATACCGTAAGTAGTTCAATTTGTTCACAGTATCCTTAACAATGAAAGTTACACCAAATCCGACTAATATTATAAACGCGACAGTTTGTAAGTATGGATGGATGGTAGGATGGATGTTAGTTACTCTTTCACGTAAAAACTACTGAATGGATTTGAATGAAACTTTACAATAATATAGCTTATACATCAAAATAACACATAGTTAAGATATTGTGTGAATTGTCCGAAATATGACGATAAGTGTCAAGTAAATAGGAAAAAATCTACTGTCTGCGAGCTATTTTGGCGTGCGCTGCCAAAACCGCTAGAGTTACACATTTATAATGAATACTAATATTACAATCCTACTAATATTATAAACGCAAAAGTTTGGGAGTATGTATGTATGTATGTATGTTTGTTGCTCTTCCACGCAAAAACGGCTGAACAGATCTGGCTGAAATTTAGCGCAGGCATAGACTATAGTCCGGAATAACACATAGACTTTTCATCCCGGGAATAGGATCCCATGGGTAGCGGGAACGGGATCAGAATTCCACGCGAACGGAGCCGCAGGCAACAGCTAGTAATGCTTTAAAGCAAAGTCTTCAAAATGAACTTAAACATTTTGTTACAATGAACATTTCACGAAGTAGGTAAGTTAATAAAATGAACACCAAAACGAAATGAGCTTCACTTTTTGTTCATATGCTTGCATTTTTATCCATAAGGAAAGCAAAGGAAACGGGGCCGTAAGAAAATTTTCAATAAGGCCGTTAGGGAAATGTTACAGTCAATGTTTTAAAATTATAAGAATTAGAAAACATCTAAATAGGATTTTTTTGCTATCATAAAACTTGTAGAATATACTGCTTCCGGGCGGTTTGGCCGTGGTTCATAGGAAACGTGTGTTCCAAACGTATTGTCGATCACTGCGGTCGACATCTTCAGTGGTATAGGTCCGGGCGCCAACGAGTGCAGAGAACTCTCCTCGGCGGCGACTTCTCTTCGAACTCGTCGGCGTCTGGACCTGTCCCACTGAAGATGTCGACCGCAGTGAACGAAACGTTTGGAACACAAGTTTCCTATGGACCACGGTCAAACGCCCGGAAGCAGTATATTCTACATGCAACGCCGGCCGTGAAAGCCTAAAGATTTATATCATAAAACTCATCAATAGCCTGTTGCGTCCCCAGTATGTACTTTGGAGACCAGGTTGCGCTTATTGCTTTTTGTTGGTATGGTGGTATTTCAGGGCCTGATTGCCGTCGAATCTTCCAACTCCTAGTGGAAAGCCTGCGCCAGAACCCCGTCCGTTGTTCAGCAGGTGTACCGCGACCAGCTCAGCTGAGGTTGGCTTGGGCCCCGAAGGTGTTAGATAGAGCCATGCATACCCTTAGATAAACATACAACTGTATTGTATTTTTTGCTATATGTTCAACGGAGGAAGAACCAATATTTCACTTAATATTGACTTCAAGTAGCAGTACGCTGTATTCTGTCTGTTTAATGTAATAGTAGCTAATTATGAGCCCGTTCCCGCTGCCCATGGCAACCTATTCTAGGGATATAAAGTACTCTGTGTTATTCCAGGCTATGATCTATCCCAGCCAGACCTGTTAAGCCGTTTTTG
Source organism: Cybosia mesomella (assembly GCA_946251805.1). Taxonomy (NCBI): domain Eukaryota; kingdom Metazoa; phylum Arthropoda; class Insecta; order Lepidoptera; family Erebidae; genus Cybosia; species Cybosia mesomella. Next base: position 35,837,474 of record OX276396.1, on the reverse strand, counting down.
CGTGAAAGAGTAACAATTATCCATCCATCACAACTTTCACATTTATAATATTAATGGAATTGTTGTACACATTATAATATTGTAATAACTGTGTTATAACAATATTATATTTTTAGTTAAAAGTTCCTAGGGCCTTTTCTCCACTAACACAAATACACAAACAATCACAAATAAAATGTTCTATCACGTTTCTTGAATATTTTATTGTTGCATATCACATCGATTTTAAAATACTAGCGGGCAAATCTATGTCCTCAATATTTATTAATTTATCTATCTGGAAAAGTATCAAAATCCTAAGCGAAGACTTTAGCTACAACGGAAATAAGGACAGTGCGCTGTTTAGAATTATTAAAACAGCTCCCACAGTGAAACAGGCTCTTCGCAAAATAATAATAACTGTGTTTTTATTTGTTGACATAGACTTCAATTAATTTGTATTTACCGTATATTCATAAATAAATAATTATTCATGAGTAGCCCAACCCACCTATACTTATGGCTCCAATAGCGTAGAAAACTGATTGACTGACTGATTGCGAGTGTCGACTTTAAATCATGAACTTATCAAGTATTCAATAACGAACATAGTGAGTTATTATAACAACAACATTGAGACAACTTAGAACATTGAATGATTTAAAGGTTATAGGTAAGAATTTGTGGCTACGGGGTGCGAGAGAAATGCTGATGGGCCACTTTACACACACTTTACACTTTTAGTCGGTCGACATAACTACCTCCGCGGGCTGGCGGAGGGTAACCAGGGGATATCCACTCGAAAAAGAAAAAAACAAGGTAAGAATGTGTGGGGTGTTGAGGGCCTTAGCAATATCACCAGCTTGTCAGTACACCTACTAAACAGCTGAGGAGGCTAGGGCGCAGGCTTTTCCCTCAGGGTTGGGTCTTAGGACGGCTGTCACTCCCGGAATGTCTGCCGTCACTGTGACGATGATGAGGTAAGAAAAACTATTAAGACAATTTTTTTGGATTTAAAGTTGGATTTTGGCAGTGCGTTTAATTCAGTTGACTTTGATATCCTATTAGGAATCTAACTTTTCTTAATGACACAACTTCTGTAATTACGTGATTTAAATAATATCTTCAGGGACGCTCGCAGTGTGTCCGCTTTAAAGAGGCTTCCTCGGAGTAGTGCAATCTTCCTGCGGGTGTTCCGCAAGGTAGCGTACTATCCCTTCTTTTTTTCTCCGTCTTTATTTTGATATTTAAAGGTTATTACTTCTTATTATCATCTCTGAGCAGATGACATGCAGTTATATCAACACGTTAATAGTAGAACTTTGCATTTTAAATAGATGATTTAAGCAGCATCTGTGTGGCAGATCTTGGTGTGATTGTACAGTCCGATTCGAGAGCGACAGTAGCGTCCGCAAGATTGGCACTTGAACGGGTGGTCGTTTGCTAGATGTGTAGTTGTGCTGACCCGTCTCTTCTCACGTTTTTCAGCTAGGATTTGGAATAAAGATTTTTTTTTCAAGCACACGGCCCACCTGATGGGAAGCGGTTACCGCGGCCTATGGACGTGTGCAGCACCAGTGGCGTCACACTCGCGCTGCCGACCCTGTAAAGGAAAGGGGATGGGAAATTATTTTGGGAGGGGATGGGAAAGGAGTTTGGGAGGGGATGGGAAAGGAGTTTGGGCTCCGGCAATCTCACTCACCAAACGGAACGCAATAGTTTAAATACTGTTACTTGGCGTCGATATTCTGTGAGAGGGTGGTGCTTCCCCGGTCGAGTCGGCAAACTCATGCAACAGCCAAAATGACTGTTGCCTGCCACCTTATTGTCATGGGATTCACATCCATCAGCCAGGGGCTTCCTCCACTTGATGCGATCTTCAGCCCGGTTTTCCAATTCTTTGGGGCTGATCTTAAAAGCTACCATGTCACGCTTTGTGCAGTCTTTGAAACGTAACATAAGTCTTCCAACCTTTAATTTCCGGAAGCAACTTCGCTCAACAGGATACGTCTTTGTAGTCATGTAGCCTCCATTTGATGGAATTAAATATTAAATGAAAAAGAGAAAAGATAAGAATAAAAAAGATATTTTTGAAATTGTCAAAGTTTCTTTTTAACGCCGGCGCCGAGTAAATTCAAAAAATGTTGTGTCGTGTAATTAAACTCACGCTCGTGAGTATTAAAACAGCCAAGGCGCCCTTCTCGGGCTGTAGAGGTGAAAATGATATTAAAATTTACTTTATTTTATATAAACACACGACACACTGCCAATTAGCACGTTAACAATTTAAACTGCCTCACCGTATATATAGTAGTATATTGGTATGTGTTGTAACCACCAATTTCACTGTGTTTAGGCTATCTCCAATCATATTATACAATACAGAGTTCTAAAACGATGCAGGACATACCTTTTAACTAATCAAGCCTGTAATTGTGTTTATCGAAACATTTAAGTGGACGGTGTTACGCCCGACAATAAAGCAATATAATCTGATGGCTGGTCGTGATGGTGTAATGTAACAATCACAACAGCATTACCTGTGAATTACAGCCCGTACAGGCAGTTGGAAAGTAAGGTGACTATGATTATTTTATGATGTGGATTTTTGGTACGGGGGCCTCGCCAAGATTTTCGAGGCTCAAGCCAACCTCTGCAAGCCAGTAACCTGCTGACTGTTGGAAAATGCTCTGGCACAGGCTTTTCTCTTGGATTTGAGGGGATAAAGTCAAATAAATCAAATCACAGGCTATCACAATTTGGTACACGTATTGGAAGGTCTAGTAGAGTTGTGAATGTAACATACATAAACTCATACATAAACTCTCGCCTATATCCCCGAAGGGGTAGGCAGAGGTGCTAGCACCCACATTTCGCCAGTTTATGTTTAGGTCCCAATGTAATAGGCGAGCCTATTGCCATTAACCGGGCACTTATAAGCCTGCGATAAATACACACATAACTTCGAAAAGCATCGAAAATGGACTGCTGAGACGAGGTCTCGGGTTCGATCCCAGGTTTTACCATGGCACACACCAATGTGAATGTAGTTCCAATAAAATCACACACATGTGTGTTGAATTTCAGAATGTCCTTCTTTTTTGAAGTCGATCAATAAACCAAATTATAAATAATTTGGTTTATTGGCGAGACCTAATATTTCATATTCAAAATATAAATTGAAATAGGTATGTGACTAGATTTACTTCAAACTACAATATTAATCGAGTTATTCCATTCATTAACGAGTAGGTGTTTGTGGTTAATAGACTATATAATATTAAATAAGATATTGTTATTGCCTGCAGCGCATACGACCTGCTAATTAACTTTGCACGTAGCCTGGTTACCGTACGGCTTGGCACGTTGCTTGGCAACTCTCCAAGTTTACTGGCTATTTGCTTATAATTCGGAATCAATATGCTAGCGCACGTGTGCCAGATTATTTCACTCATAAACGTTGTAATAGTTGCTGTAATTCATGCACAATTGCCCTCTATACCGTGTCTAGACTATAGGTAACGTGCTTCGGGAAAATTCGGCGAAACGAACATTTCCGAATGCCGTTAAGTGTTTATTGGAAACTGTGGTATTTGCTAACTGGAGCAAGCCCATTGGGATTTTACTAATGAACTCAAAAATTCTGCTACACACTGTAAAAGTTCTTCTATTTTTATTATGGATATGATATTTTTAGAAGCCGCGGATAAATAAATTTATAATGGGGTCTTTTACTATCGAGCAAAAACCATGGTCACCCTATGTTATTATACAGTTCGATTTGATTGTTTTTAAATTTTTTTTTAAATAATATATCCCACCAGAAGGGTAGGCAGTATGATAAAAAAAAATTACGTATATTCTACTGTTACTTTTCATCAACTTCTTATTGCCATCTACCAGACACATTTCTACCAACAATAAGATTTTTAGAGCATGCTGGGCAAATAATACTTTCCAGCTCCGGCATCAAACACAGGACCTCGTGATACGATATATGGTGAAATACGGTCTCTGTGGCGTAGCTGTAGTGCATTCGACTGCTACGACAGGAGGCGCGGGTTCGATTCCCACTCAGTGCAAATATTTGTATGCATGAATATGTCTATTTGCATTGGTCTGGGTGTTTCTATGTATAATATGTATGTATTTACAAAAAAAAAGTATATAAGTATGTTTATCCGCATTCTGGAACCCATAACACAAGCTAGTTAAACTATGCTTACTTTGGGTCTAGAAAGCGCTGTGTAGAATGTCGTAGAATATTTATTATTTATTTATTTTATATGAAAAAAAAAAATAATGTGCGAGCGGATGAAAACCCTCATGAACTCAGCGAAATGACGGAGGGAGCACCCTAATGAGCCAGTCGGCCATAGAGTAAGGTATTACTACAGTCAGTCTGTGACCACGGCCAGGTTGAAACATCAGATAATTCAAAGCGAATGGTATGTGACCTCATCAAGATCATTAGGGCACAAGCCAATCTCACTTGCAAGATGGATCATCTGCTGATGGACGGACGAGCTATGGCACAGACTGTTCTCTCGTGGTTGGTGGTCAGATGACGGTCACTTCCGTAAAAGTCAAGATAAATATTTCTTAAGAAAGAAGGAGTAATGGAATGTTTGGGTGTGATCTGAATTGGCGTTTGGATAATGAAGTAGATTGAAGATCATAGTGGTTGAATCATTTCTTTTTGCATGTGGAAACCCCGACGGGCAATGGTTGAACCATACTAAAATAACCATAAGTAAGTACGCCTATTCTATGATCTATCTATCATATTATGAAATTGTACATTGATTGTGTCTGTTCATTGGAGATATTAAAAAAAACTTGGGGTAACAACTTTTTTTTTTTGGAATACTTATTTATATATTTAATTCTTTATTTTTAAACATTACAGATAAAAACAATGTACAAAGGCGAGCTTAACTCAGTATTGAGTTTTCTCCCAGCAAACCTTTGGGGGTCGTAGAGAAGCACAACAAATCAAATGGGTCTTCTTGTCTGTTTATTCAGGATGGACGCAAAAACTACTTACCGGGTTTTGATGCGGGTTTTAAGGGTTCCATTGCCAAATGGCAAAAAGCAGAACCCTTATAGATTCGTCATGTCTGTCTGTCTGTCCGTCCGTATGTCACATCCACTTTTTGTCGAAACTATAAGAATTTTCATCAAATACGTTTACGGGTCTCTATGGATAGGTCTTTAGGGTTTTTTCTGAACTGAATAGTTTGCGCGAGAGACACTTCCAAAGTGGTAAAATGTGCCCCCCCCCCTTTACCTTCTAAAATAAGACAATGATAAAACTAAAAAAAATATAATGTACATTACAATGTAAACTTTCACCGAAAACTGGTTTGAACGAGATCTAGTAAGAAGTTTTTTTTTAATACGTCATAAATCGTAAACCGCTATTGACCTTTCATTCAGTCAATTCAAATATAAAAATTTTACTTGCTGCTACGGAACCCTTCATGGGCTCGCACTTGGCCGGGTTTTTTTATTAGAAAGGTCTTGGTCAGACTGAATATCTGCCGTGTGCAATTGGTTGAGTTGAGTTGCTCAATCAATTGCGATTGCAATTGATTGAGTAGAACCGGAGAAATTACCAATAGTCGGCCATCAGCTAGTATAAGATAAATATTTACAAACATGCGTCATTAAAAATCACTCAACACTATTGGAAATGCCTATTCTGTGTTGTTGACGACTACACAGTTGTTGTAGACAGTGTACACGTGTATACTTTAAATGAATTGGCAAATGGAGATAATAAATTGTAATGAAACAATTTAAAATACTAAAACTTATTAGACCCGAGACGGCGTGCGGTTTTAGTCGGTTCAAGCCCGACATAACCGCCCCCGCTGGCACGCGGGGGGGTATCCGAAGGGATTTCCGCACGATAAAAAAAAAAAAAAAAAAAGGTATATATATTTTGGGGTGTGTGTTGGGTAACCTCCTCGAGTGTCGCTCCGATTCCGATCCCGCTGCAGTCCGGGGGGAACGGAATCGGAGCGGCCGGTACACCCTGGGCGGCGGTCAATGGCTTCCCCTTCACCCCTTCATAGGGTTGGCATTGATCGTCGGCCAATACCCAACGTGGTGGGAACACATCGCTCTCCGTACTCGTCTGCTTTCAGAGGAGACAGGATGAGCGATGTTGTTATTGGTGAGATGGCCCAGGGTCAGCCGGGGTGCGAGGGATATGCTCTATGGGTAACCTTACACACCGGCATCTGAAGACCCGAGACGGTGTGCGGTTTTAGTCGGTGCAAGCCCGACATAACCGCCCCCGCTGGCCGGCGGGGGGGTATCCGAAGGGATTTCCGCACGATAAAAAAAAAAAAAAAAAAGGTATATATATTTTATAAAAAGAATATTAGTAACCGAAATACTACTATCCCCACTAACCCCTCCAGCTAAGCTAAATTCCTTGTGTTAGGAGTGGGTTCACGTCGGTAGTGTAATGGCCAGGATTCGAACCCGGGACCTCTCGATCGTAAGGTTCACTCCTTAACCACTAAGCTACCGACGCTTGTCTTTACAACAGCTAACGAGACCTAAGTATTCAATAAAGTTTTTATTCTAAACTAGTTGTAGAGATAGGCAATAGGCTCGCTCCCTATTACATCGAGACCTTAACATAACTGGCGAATCGTGGGAGTGTCATATACCTCTGCCTACCTCTTCGGGAATACAGGCGTGAAGTTATGTAGGGATAGTCAATGACAAAAGTAGCTTAATAAACTCTAATTTATTGATAACCTTACCTTTCATGAAATAACAAACAAAATATGAACTATTAACTTTGTCTTCTTAAGTTTCTAAACCAAATTATACGTCAATTATTAGTACATGTATTAAAATGGAAAAAAGTTTGTAAATATTTAAGCGTATACTAACTTTTATCATTGACTGTACCCGCGATTTCATCCAAGTGTATCTGGATATTTTTTTTGCGGGGAACCCTTTTTTTACGCGTGGTAACCACGGGCTTCACCCCATCGGCGCCAACGATGGGGTGGGCGTGTCGGAATCCGACCGACTAAAACCACACGGTGTCCTCCCCAAGTGTCCATTGCCGGGTACCCCGGGTAAGCCCTTGAAAGGATAACCCCAGGGTTTGTGGGGAACCCTAATATAAAAATAAAGTTCTGGTATACTCATCTCATAAACTCACGCCTATATCCCCGAAGGGGTAGGCAGAGGTGCTAGCACCCACATTTCGCCAGTTTATGTTTAGATCCCAATGTAATAGGTGGTGAGCCTATTGCCATTAACCGGGCACTTATAAACCTGCGATAAATACACACATAACTTCGAAAAGCATCGAAAAGTCATTGGTGTGTGCCATGGTAAAACCTGGGATCGAACCCGAGATCTCGTCTCAACAGTCCTTTACCCATACCACTAGGCTACCGCGGCTTTTCCACTAGGCTACCGCGGCTTTTCTGGTATAAAAGTAGTCTAAGTTACGCCTTATACTGTAAACAATCTGCCAGTGAAAATTCCGTCATAATCAACTCAGCGAAGATAAGCCAGAACTAACATACAAAAAGACAGACAAATAAAAAAATTAAATTGGTATTTTGTTATAAATACCGGATATGAATACATTCATATGCTTTTTTTTAAACTGTAATTTTAGCATTACACAGAGGCGAAGAATTCTCTAGTATTAGTTATTTTAACACAAATCCGAGCTGATCGAAGTATTTGGTAACTCATTGTGCGAGCGACAGGTGTCTGACCGGAATAGCCGCGTGCGCCACCCGTCAAGCGCCGCTCACCGTCGCGGCCACAATCAAATTCATTTAAGAATTTTACAAAATACGCGTGTAACAATCACAACCAATTATAAAAATACTTAAGAATTTAAATTGTGAAACTTGAATTATTTGCAGATACGTTAAAAGTTTCGTTAAAATACGAAACAGTTAGTGAGGTGAGGTGGTTGTGCGTTCGTAACGCACTACCACTTCACCTCATCAAAACAATTTTCGTATCACGCACAGTTTCATTTGCATTGAACGCAAGTGAATTTTTTTAGCTAAAGCGAATGATGATAATTAAACAACATAAACATAGCTTCACGCCTGTATCCCTGAAGGGGTGGGCAAAGGTGTATTACACACCCACGATTCGCCAGTTATGTTTAGGTCCCAATGTAATAGGGGGCGAGCCTATTGCCATCTACCGGGCACATTACTACGCGAGCGATAATTAACATTTTTAATACACACATAACTACGAAAAGTCAGAGGTGTGTGCCCGGGACGACTGGGGATCGAACTAAACAACGTGGTAATGAATCATCAATAAACATACATAAACTATATATTAAGAATTCTTTTTTAAATAAATATTCTACGACATTCTACGCAGCGCTTTCTAGACCCAAAGTAATCATAGTTTAACTAGCTTGTGTTATGGATTCCAGAATGCGGATAAACATACTTATATACTTTTTTTTGTAAATACATACATATTATACATAGAAACACCCAGACCAATGCAAAGACAGAGACATATTCATTATTTGCACTGAGCGGGAATCGAACCCGCGCCCCCTGTCGTAGCAGTGCAATGCACTACCGCTACGCCACTGAGGCCGTCAAATAGAGAATGTTTCAAAGAACGCATGAAAAACCAATTATAGAAGGCATATGTAAATAGGCAGGTCAATTGGGATCGAATTCGCAGAACGTGCAACGATCCAATTGATGATATTTCGAATCGAGGGCAGACCTGAACTCCACGTTGAGACCGCCTGAGATTCTATAGATGGTTAATGCCCGGCAGGGTTCCTGGCGAATTCCTTTCTTAGCGTAAACCAGGCTTCTCCCCGTAATAATAGATACCAGGTAAGGAACCGTGTGGCTTTAGTCGGTTCGATTCCGACATAGGCCACTTCATTGCTAGCGTGGGTGCGTACCGACTGACGCAGGTGATCTCCGGGAAGGGGTGCTTCGGGGACCACCTGCATCGGATCAGGAAGGAGCCAACGCCTGAGTGTCATCACTGTGACGCGAGCGAGGACTCAGGGCTGCACACGCTGGCGGACTGCCCGGCGTGGGAGGTGCCGAGGCGTGACCTCGTAGCAGCCATCGGGGTGGGAGTCCTCTCGCTCGGCAGCATGATTGCGGCAATGGTGCGGAGCGCGAGCGCGTGGGCCGCCGCCACCTCCTTCTGCGAGCATGTGATGCTCGCGAAGGAGATGGCGGAGCGCGCCCGGGAGAGTTTCAGAACCCTCCCGGCCCGCCGAGCCCGCAACATGCTCGCCTCGCGTCGCAGGCGACTCAGGCGCCGGAGGTCGCTTAACGACCTCCGTCCTCCATGAGCGCAGGCCTGGGGGTGGCAGGTGAGGCCGCCTGTCACCCCAGCAGAAGCAGGCCGGGACGGTGGGGCGACTAACGCCCCTCCCCCAAACCGGGGCAAGACGGGGACACCGTGATTCCCAAACCCGAGGGGGCCATCTCGAAACCGGAGATGGCCCAGGGTCAGTCGGGGTGCGAGGGATATGCTCTATGGGCAACCTTACACCCGCGTTTTAAGACCCGAGACGGCGTGCGGTTTTAGTCGGTTCAACCCGACATAACCGCCCCGCTGGCGGGCAGGGGGGTTTCCGAAGGGATTTCCGCACGAAAAAAACACTAACTAGTCATAGGAATAAAAGCAAACATTATCTATATGTACTACTTTTTATAAAATTGTAAATTTGCTGTGTCTGTACATTGGAGATGTTTAAAAAAATTGGGTCATGTTATATAAACGATTCTGAACACAAAATATTTTATTGCAATTCTTATCTGTTTGTCTGTTTGTTAGCGATGTACGCAAAAACTACTGAACGGATGCTGATGCGGTTTTGCGCTTTTTCAAAAATTTTGAAAATCTGCTGTACGTTTCATTGCAATTGGTCAAGTAGAACCGGAGATATGGCCAAAAAAACTATAACCGACCTCCGCGCGGACGGAGCCGCGTGTATTAGCAATTATAACCTATTTTGATATTTTTAAACTGAAATAGCAACCAAGACCAATTTTTCAACAATTAAACACATTATACATGACATTAACAAAAAAACTTTAGATACATACAGAAAAAATAAAAAACAGAAAAAAATATTGGCATTTCCGAGTCTATATTTACGAACTAACCACCAATAAATATCATTTAAAAAACTAATAGCTTCTAGCAAATCTCCTCTTTGTACCATCACATTGAAATACTACTATCTCATAAATCTAATCCAAAACCATAGACATTAAATCAAAGAGTCATAAAGTAATCACTCTATGTATAACTAGGAAATTATTCAGTTACGATTAACGAAAAATATCTGTGCCTCACCTCATAACTCAGGCCCTATGGGCTAAAGAACTATTCAAATCAGCCTAATTCCCTCAACCCATAAACTAAGAAAAATAGTAAACAATAAAACGAACAATATTCTATGAAAAAACTTTATAATGTAAATATAGATTTTAGTTGTCACGACACGATGACGATACGGTCTTGTAATAAAATAATTGTTAATTTTTGTTATGAAACTGTTTTGCATATATGTAGTATTAAATAGTGGTTTAAATATCTTTATCTACACCCATGCTATAAATCCTCTATAAAAGATTCTGAAACAGTTAGCTTATTGCCAACATTAATACATCCAATGTCATAACCATAATATCATCCGAACGGGTGTTATAATGTTGTATGAAATTTCATAATAACACTCCTTTCGCTTTTTCAATCTCTTCCGCGCAAAGGGTTACTCATCAGACAGCCAAATTCTTACCGCCCGATGCCCGATGGAATCTGTATGAGTTTCAAAAAAAGAACTGTCATTCACGCGCGTTGCATTGCACCACCACAGCGGCGGCGGCGCGCCGTAAAAAAAAATTAAAGCTTATTCGTTCAAATTCGAATTCCCGCTATTTTTCTTCGCTATTATTTTTGCAAATTGTTTTGTTTACTTACTATTTTATAGAGGACACATCATGGGTGTAGATAAAGTCTTGTATGCAACTGTATAATTAGGTATTAAAACACTCATGTGATACCATTATCACACTCAGCTTCGCTTTGTGTGATAAACCCACATTCATGTTTTAATACCCCTCATTATACCACAGTTGCATAAATAACTATTATACTACTCTAAGTACACAGGGCACTTTATGATAAGCGACTGCCGTGGCCTATAAACACCATGCTACACACAAAGCGGATCGGTAAGAAACAAGAGGACGACAAAAAGTGAAAACCTGGTGATGTCAATATTAAAAAGAGGATGGTCCAGTCCTCAATCTTATTTGTAGTGGGACAAGTATAGCTTTACTGCTTACACTAGTAAAATTTTGATTTGGTTAGATTAACACTAGTTAATCAGTCGCAATTTTCAATATTTTTGTTTTCGGCCATTACTAATTCTCACTCACACACAGTCAAACCGTTAGTTTATTTCTTCACCGGTATTAGTTTTCTGTTAGGTCTGTCTGAAGATAAAAAGTTAGTGGTTTTAGTAACTTTTAAGATGCGACAAATATTTGCTCACCATAATAAAATAAAAACTTTACTTATACATGCGCAATGTACAACGAGCAATCCCTTTGATTAATACGAATAAGAACAATTTCGATACGAACCAAAAGTAAACGAAAGGTGGTTACAAAATCGCTTCCTTGATCTGTTTAGTAATAAATGCAATTTCAGCAAAAAAATATGTAAATGCAGCATCATAAGACTATGTGATGCTGCATTCACATATTTTACCTGATTCCAATTTGATTAGGCACAGGGTTTACGTTACTTTATTATATTTTTACAAGTTTTTTATTACTTTCACTTGTTCGTTGTCTGTATTTAAATCTTGCAAGTTAAATTTGACACACTTCCCAGTTTCCGATTGTGATGAAATTTTGCACGTGACAAGTAATATTATTTCATAAAAGCTTGTTTAAAAAAGAAGTTTTCCTTTATTTTACTTTCATAGAATGCAATTTGTGTACATTCTAATGTATGTACAGGTACTTTAAATCACTCGCTCGGCAGCATGATTGTGGCAATGGCACGGAGCGCGAGCACGTGGGCCGCCGCCACCTCCTTCTGCGAGCATGTAATGCTCGCGAAGGTGATGGCGGAGCGTGCCCGAGAGAGATTTAGAACTCTCCCGGCCCGCCGAGCCCGCAACATGCTAGCGTATCGCAGGCGACTCAGGCGAAGAAGGTCGCTTAACGACCTCCGTCCTCCATGAGCGCAGGCCTGGGGGTGGCAGGTGAGGCCGCCTGTCACCCCAGCAGAAGCAGGCCGGGACGGCGGGGCAACTAGCGCCCCTCCCCCAAATCGGGGCAAGACGGGGAAACCGTGTTTCCCAAAACCGAGTGGGCCATCTCGAAACAGGAGATGGCCCAGGGTCAGTCGGAGTGCAGGCAACCTTACACCCCGGCGTCTTAAGACCCGAGACGGCGTGCGGTTTTAGTTGGTTCAAGCCAGACATAACCGCCCCCGCTGGCCGGCGGGGGGTATCCGAAGGGATTTCCGCACGAAAAAAAAAGCGGCTAAGTGCGAGTTGAACTCGCTCATGGAGGGTTCCGTAGCAGCAAGTTACCTACATAAAAATGCTTTTTTTTTAAATTTTATATTTGAGTTGCTTGAATGAAAGGTAAATTGCGTTTTACGATTTATGACGTAAACTACTAGATCTCGTTCAAACCAATTTTCGGTGGAAGTTTACATGGTAATGTACATAATTATTTTTTTAGTTTTATCATTCTCATATTTTAGAAGTTACAGGGGGTGGGAGGACACATTTTACTACTTTGGAAGTGTTTCTCGCGCAAACTATTCAGTTTGGAGAAAATTTTTATTAGACACCTCAATATCATTTTTGAAAACCTATCCATAGATAGATTCCACACATATGGGTTTGTTAAAAAAAAAATTGAGTTTCAGTTCTAAGTATGGGGAACCCCCAAAATTTATTGGTTTTTTTTTTCATTTTTGTGTGAAAATCTTAATGCGGTTCACAGAATACATCTACTTACCAAGTTTCAACAGCATAGTTCTTACAGTTTCGGAAAAAAGTAGCTGTGACATATGGACGGACAGACACACAGACAGACATGACGAATCTATAAGGATTCTGTTTTTTGCCATTTGGCAACGGAAGCCTAAAAAAGAAATCGGTGCTTTAAATCAACCCACTCTTTCCCGAGTACTTTTATTAGAGCAGATAGTTATTGGACTCTCCGCAAACAAAAATTTATATAACAGCAAACTTGTAAATTTGCAAAAATATTTTCTTTTTTCAATAAAAAATCGCATAATGTAAATATTTAGGTGTGATACAATTTGATGGCTTGCCAAAAGATTAGGGATCCCGAAGCGCTCGCGCCGTGTAGGCGTTATGAATGGCGTCTAACTCGTTTAGGGCTTAAATAAAAAAGTTTCAGCTCAAATAATAGCGAGACGTGTTGATATTTCAATGTTTTCGAAATTCTATTCGAGGTTAGATATTGTTTTGAAGAAAAATGTTGCTAATATTTCGTCATATATTACTTTCCATCACTATGAAAAGTAGGTAAGAAATTCAGATTTCTTGATAGATAAACATATAAAGTTTTCAACGGTGGATAGCTATTTGAACTGTTTAGTACGCAATTGAAACTGCTATATATTTATTTAATCAGGGAAACCGTACCAGGCTGAGTTTAAGCGTTGATGTATATGACTACCAATGTCATACAAATATTCGGCTTGGCTGTATACATTTTAGTATTTGTAATGAGACAATGATCTGTCAGCGGAAGGTGATTAACCTAACGGTATCATTATACACTGCTTATGAATAAATCTGTTAGCCTATTTAACTTTTATAGAACAAGGTGTACGGAAGCATCTAAGGTACGAAGTTTTCTTTTAGAACTTGGAAATCAGGAAGCCATAGTATATTTTTTTATATCAGTAAGGTAATAGCCACAGACACATAAATTGTGCATGTGTGGTGTATGTAGCGGTAGTGCATTTTTTTGCTACGCGGGTTCGATTCCCGATCGTTTTATTTATTTGTATGCATGAATATTGTGTATTTGCATATTCTACGTATAATATGTATCTATGTATTTACAAAAAAGTATACAAGTATTATATTTATCCGCATTCTGAAAACCCATTACACAAGCTAGTTACACTATGCTTACTTTGGGACTAGAAAGCACTGTATAGCATATGTATTTATTTATTTATATTCTGATATTGTTGAAAACATTTCGGCTAGATCTATATGCCCGAGGGGGCCATCTCGAAACCGGAGATGGCCCAGGGTCAGTCGGGGTGCGAGGGATATGCTCTATGGGCAACCTTACACCCCGGCGTCTGTAGACCCGAGACGGCGTGCGGTTTTAGTCGGTTCAAGCCCGACCTAACCGCCCCCGCTGGCACGCGGGGGGGTATCCGAAGGGATTTCCGCACGAAAAAAAAAAAAAAAAAAAAAAAAGATCTATATGAAAGTTTGTTTATATTCTCTTATCTACATTCAAACATTAAAAAAGAAAGAAAGAAAGAAAGATTCATATTCATACATCCATGTTTATCCGCATTCTAGAACCCATAATACAAGCTAGTTAAACTATGCTTACTTTGGGTCTAGATAGCGCTGTGTAGAATGTCGCAGAATATTTATTTATTTACTAGCTGACCCGGCAGACTTCGTACTGCCTCAATCGATGACAAACCTTTTAAACCTTCTCTGGACCTCCACAAATAATTCAAGACCAAAATTAGCTAAATCGGTCCAGCCGTTCTCGAGTTTTAGCGAGACTAACGAACAGCAATTCATTTTTATATATAAGAGAAGAAGAAGAAGAAGAAGATATAAGTACATTTTCTTTTTTTATAATTATACAATATGAAAGAAAGAGCTTGATATCTAATATTTACATGATATTAACGGATTTCTTGTATCAAGATCATGTAAATTAAATCAAACAATACACATGCGAAACTATATGAAAACTTGAATTTTAATTTCATCGGCAAAGTCTTTCGTTGCACGAACCCTCCGGCTTTTGTTATATTCTTCGTGTTACAAAGCATCACTACGCAGTTTATTTTGAGTTCGGAATGCGGCTTTCATCAGAAGCAGGTGAGACTTCAAACGGAATTAACAAGACAGAAAAACAGCTTTCTCTGTGCCCAAAATGGCAGCATTAACAAACTAACAATGCTCAAGCAAAGCGATTAATCAACGTTATTGATTAACGCAGAGGCATATTTTCTATCGACCTGTATAGGTAAGCGACAATTAGAAGTACTCACTCTATCCAAATCTATTAAAAACAACACCTTTATTTTGTGTTTACCGCGGTAGCCTAGTGGTATGGGTAAAAGACTGCTGAGACGAGGTCTCGGGTTCGATTCCAGGTTTTACCATGGCACACACCAATGACCTTTCGATGTAAGTATTAGAGTTAACGGGATATTTACCATGTGGTTACTGTTGCAAGCGCCATGATCACGGAGGAACTTTCCTCCGTGATCATGGCGCTTGCAACTGTGCCGAAATATCGGACATTCTTAGAACCACATGGTAAATATCCCGTTAACTCTAATACTTATGTTAGTGACCATGATAGTTTAAATACCAAAAAAAAAGACCTTTCGATGCTTTTCGAAGTTATGTGAGTATTTATCGCAGGTTTATAAGTGCCCGGTTAATGGCAATAGGCTCGCCACCTATTACATTGGGACCTAAAAATAAACTGGCGAAATGTGGGTGCTAGCACCTCTGCCTACCCCTTCGGGGAAATAGGCGTGAGTTTATGTTATGTTTTATGATATTTTCTTAAAAAAAAAATGTTCATTTACTTGAAAATATGTTGATTTTCTGTAACAATAATGTTCTATTTTTACTTCTATTTTCATGCATACTTGCCTGTGTACCAAAGGGGGTTCCTTACGCCTCTATTTTTGTCTGAAGCTTTATTTTTTCGTCCCACGTAATATTTTTATCCCTCGCAATAAAAAGTAGGTGTGTGTGCTATTCTAGACTATAATTTATCTGTGCTTTAATGCAGATCCGTTCAGGAGTGATTGAGGAATAAACACCCATCCAACCAAACTTTCAAATTTACAAAAGTAGTAACATAGTCAAGACTCAGACTAAATATTAGGGCTAAAGCAAAATTAACATACGTTATGTAACTTACAAAGTAATTACCGTCAAACTCTAATTTAAAATGAAGCCAAGCGTGTAAACGATATCACCAGGTATGAAATCACACAAACCATCTTAAAATAACACATATTTAAACATGTCATAATACATAAACACTCAGCCATGTTCGTGTCAACTTTAATTTAAAACTCGTCCAAAAATCACATTAATTGCTTTTACGCAATTTCGCGGACTGTCACTTTAGCAAGCATGTTATTATGGAACGTCAAGAAACACTTTCTGTCACTAAACCCTATTACAAAGTTCAACATCCATTGCTTGCTAATTTCTTTCGTTTGACGTCCGTAGTTTCATAAAAGTGAATATGTATTCAGAACAAAAGAAAGCACTAAGAATGTGGAATGTTTATTTTCGTATTCAGGTGTCGGCATACGAGTTTTTTTTTTCAACGTAATGTGTATTGAAACGTCTAGTTGAAGCCGATGTATTCGGCTATTTTCGGCGATGATCGGGTAGTACCGGAAATTATTGGATAATGGAAATTCAGTTTGAAATAGTATTATGATGTTTAACTATAAATATTTTATTTCGATGTTGGATAACAGAGACGCTGCGATTATTTTCTTAAAGGTAAGTCGAAAATGTTATTCGTTTATTGGTTTTAGGAAGATTTTCAAGTTGTTCAAATGACGGTGAAACTCATTCATTGAGTGTTTTTGATTCAGTACTTGTATACAAACCTATTGGTTACCGGCACTACTAAATACTTGAATAATAGAGATATACCTAGCTAGTGTCCTGCCCTATTTACTTTGACAAGTAGCTCTAACAATGCTAAGAGCTAAAAGCGGTGATAGCCCAGTGGTGTACATAATGGATTGCTGAAACGAGGTCTGGAGTTCGATCCCCAGTCGCCCCGGGTGCATACCTCTGACTTTTCGTAGTTATGTGTGTATTAAAAATGAGGATTATCGCTCATTTAGTAATGTGCCCGGGCTCGCCCCCTATTATATTGGGACTTAAACATAACTGGCGAATCGTGGGTGTGTAATACACCTCTTCCTACCCCTTCGGGGATACAGGCGTGAAGTTATGTATGTCTACGCTATCAGGCATTGCGATATTTTAGGCGAACCAACTTGCCGGTGAGGTTTGAAGATGGTGGGCGCCATACACCCATATATATAAAAAATATAGTCATCATCCTTCACCTCGGAGCCCGGGGTCCGCTTACCTGCTTTTCCTTCTCCACTTCGACCTTGGGCATCCATGGTAGTGTGGCGATACCACATATACCCAGCGCCATCTAGTGACAACAAGTTGAACTACTTTGATACTACTACGTCACTGCAGATCCTAAATCGCGAAAGTGAAGTTCGCGCGCTGGTATAACATATTTTATTTTATTTTATTTTGTTTTTTCGGAAAACTTACAGCTAATTTTAACAATAGTAAGGTAAATAACATAATGATGGCCAATTAAAAGTTTTCACAGATAGCTTCAAGTACATACATACAGCTAAAGAAACACTCCCACACACCCATGCGAGTTCAGTTAAGAAAAAAAAAGAAAAAAAGATGTTCCATTCATTGCCTAAAGCAAAATTCACACAGAATCTTCTTCAATTTTACAGTACTAGTTGTAAATAGATCTATGTCAACGTTCCTGCAAACCATATTAAAAGTACGGCTTGCCCTTAATAAATATGAATTTTGTCTGTACGTAGTCGTTGTTAGAGGAGTGTATAACAAATTTCGTCGACGTAAAAAGGTTGGCGATACGCACAGGCCTATTTTATTAACTAATTCAGTATCTGTTGATCCATTGAAAATACTAAATAGAAAAGATAAATCCGCTATTTTTCGTCGCTCAGAAAGTGGAAGTATATGAATTTTTTTGCAACGCGCTTGGTAATCAGGCAGAAAACATCTCGAACGATATTGAATGTACTTCAAAAACTTACGCTGTATACTCTCTAATCGATCAATATAAACGTTGTAAATCGGGTTCCAAACCTGCGAGACATTCGAGGTGACTGTGAACGAAAGAACAGTATAGAATTTTTATTGTTTTAATATGCTTGAAGTCTGATGAGAGTCTCAATACAAAACCAAGTGCCTTTGTTGCTTTGTTTATAATACTGTCGATGTGCGAATCCAATATGAGTTTGGAATCAAAGGTAACTCCACGATCTTTAACAGTATTAACTCTGATTAAGGGTGTATTCTCGCGGTTTGCGAGTAAAAGTACAAACGGAGCATTTGGACACGTTTAAATCGAGTTTGTTTAATAAGCAATAATTTTGGAATCGATCCAAGTCCTCCTGTAAAGACAGAGCATCAGCAACGGTGTTCACTTGATTTAGAATTTTCATATCATCTGCGTACAATAAAATATTCGACCACTGAAAACAATCAGTAATATCGTTGATAAAAATGTTGAATAACAAAGGCCCAAGTAAGGATCCTTGAGGAACACCCGAAGGAACGAGCATTGCTCTCGATGAGTAACCATTTAAAACTACTGTCTGGCATCTATTTTCTACATAAGAAACGAACCACCTGTAGAGATTTCCCCTTACCCCTTTCCCCTCCAGCCAACAGTTTACGCATAAGTATTTTATGATTTATTTTGTCAAAACACTTGCTGTAGTCTGTATATATAACTTCGACCTGAGATCTTTGTGACATGGACCTAGAAATAAAATCTTAAATATATACAAAATCCTATCCCAAATGCTTAAAAATGTAAAAAGTCAGTAAATAACGAATAGAAGCGTCGCTAGCTTAGTGGTTAAGGAGTCGACCCTACGATCGAGAGGTCCCGGGTTCGAATCCTGGCCATTACACTACCGACGTGAACCCACTCCTAACACAAACAATTTAGTTTAGCTGGAATGGTTAGGGGGAATATTAGTAATTTCGGTTACTAATATTCTTTAAAAAAAACGTGAAATTCGAAGTGAAAGCAATAAAACTTCAATTTTGAAATATATATAATTTCGATTCTCTTCCAAGAGTCGGTGGACAATTTAAAAGATCGGTATGTCAATCTGTGTATCAATAAGACGATCCAATCCCGTCGCCGGCGACATCTTAACGAGATCTTCGTCTGTCAACCTGAAGTGAGTAGGTAGTACTGTAGAACTCGGGTATTTGGTAGATAGTCAATATTAGTCTGTGATACGTCTTATCTTCAATGTACAGTAAGAAAGTTTCGCAAAGGTGTACTCCAAGAACCATGTATTATATGGCTCCTGTAATTATTTTTTTTGCGTTTGGATAGAAATATTACCCCAGAAACCATTACAGTCTAAAATATAAGCCACTGACATCAAATAAATCGTGTGGAAACCACGACGGGCTTCACCCCAACGGTGCCGAAGATGGTGGGCGTGTCGGTGCGATTCCACGCACCGACTAAAACCACACAGTGTCCTTCCCAAGTGTACATTGCCGGGCACCCCGGCTCCTGTAATACTAACCTAATTATTTAGCTCAATAGCTCCCAAACAAATTCATGAAAAATTGTTTCATGCGATATTTTTGAGTATTTATATTTCATGAATATCAAAATAAATACTGTCAACATGTTGGTGTCAAATATTAGTCCAACAAACTCATTAACATTACATCGTTTGTTGATTGTCGTGTTGTATGCCTGTCAAAACGATAATAGTTTCTAGTGCGCAATTATATTATGTAAGTTGAGTATTACGCGCCATGCCAATACTTTGCTAATACAGTTACTGAAACTAGATTATATTCTTTATAAACATTCACTTTCAAGGTTCTCAGTGCTTCGGTCGGTGCTTCAAATGTCAGATGATAGATAGATAAAACTTTATTTGTACACCATTTACAATACATACACAAGTAGCACATTAATTATTATTAATAAGGTTATTGCAATGTACAAAGGGCGGCCTTATCGCTAGACGCGATTTCTTCCCGGCAACCTTCGGATGGACTGGAATATTTTCACAAACAGGGTGGTAATAGTAGATGTAACATAAGGAGTTAGCAAACAATATTTCAATTAAAAACATATAGAATATTATATGAACCTACTTAATGATTGGGGTACGAGTCCAGTCCCTCCCCCAAACCGGGGCAAGACAGGGACACCGTGGTTCTCAAACCCGCGGGGGCCATCTCGTAACCGAAGATGGCCCAGGGTCAGTCGGAGTGCGAGGGATTTATGGGCAACCTTACACCCTGAAGACTCGAGACGGCGTGCGGCGGGGGGTACACAAAAAAAAGGTTACGAGTCTAGTATTCCGATGTGCAACTCAATTAAACTGAACTAAAATAGGTGTCCTGAGTAAGGAATAAAATTCAGGGCTAATAAAATCGCATGCTAGCATAAGTGCACCGTGAATCCATGGGAGAAATGAGGTCATACCCTAAACACTAATAACTTTTAAAAATTTGTGCCATATGAATTAACTAAAATCAACCGAAAACTATAGTGGTACCCCTGTACCGCTCCTAGGAACGCGTGGTGTGGTGGAGGACGGGGTGGGAAAGATCATGAGTCGATGAGATCGATATCGTTAGACAGATCTTACGATATCATTTAAGAGTTTTAAGGCATCATATTATTAAAATTTCTTAGTTAATATTTTTATATTTATTTATTACAATATATACTTTGATTCTGCCATATAACACTTAATTCAACATCTTCCTTGGTATAGTATGGTATGGTATGGTATGGTATAGTATCACGGGCTCTTATCCGCAACTCCACGACAAGGCGCGGTTTTTGCATGAGGGTGGATTATATTGATTTCCTTAAGGTGATTTGACGTGTTCTAAAATATTTAAAAATACAAAATCAACAAGAATCATTGATGTATTTTATTGAACACTGCGATGTTGATGATCAATTTGGAGAGCAATAAACGTCACTGGCCGTCGAAATGGTTGTTACACTAGTTCTAAAAGAGATTTATGGATAGTGAATATAACGAATGGAGTGTTAAACAGGTTGCACCTTCGCAACACCTGGTTGGACATATAAAATGCTATTGGAGCTGAAGAAATCTCATAAAAGATCGAAGTTTTAGCGTTGAGTAAATAAACTGGGTTCCTGTTCGGTACAACACTACTTCTTGCCAGCGTTTTCTACCCTTCTTTATTATGTAAGTCCATGTCAATATCGCCAGTTTCGACAAACGGTTTGTGAGGTTCACAAATACCAAGGATGGGTGTTTTAGGACTCCACCAAGTAATTTAGAAGGGGTTAGTAAACCCCGGGCTTCGAAGTGAAAACCTTGTATGTAACTGGTAAAATCACTATGAGGATCATGCGCAAAGGATCGTCAGACCAGGTAAAGTGATCTTGCTAGCGGACTGCGGCCCAAAGAAATAGTTTGTGGGAATATTTGGGGCAATCAAGTATGAAGTCCTACCTGGTAAGCAACTTAAAGCAATGATTGTTGAGAGTGCTGGAGGTATTACTTCATTCAGGTATTCTCATTCATCATCATCCGTAGCCTTCACGAGCCCGAGGTCCGCTTCCTCCTTCACCTCTTTCGGTATGACTTAAACGGTTTGTGTAGGAGTGACTGCCTTCTGAATTCTCAACCCTGAGAGAAAAGCCAGCACCAGAACCTTGTCCGTCAAACAGCATGTATACCGGCTTGCAGGGGAGGGTAACATGAGCCATGAAGATTTTAATGGAGGCCCAAAAATATTTTATTTATTTATTTATTATACACTTTATTGTACACGAGGTAAACATAATATACATAAGTATTATAAAATTAGAAGAGGAAGCAGTACAATGGGCGGCCTTATCGCTTGAAGCGATTTCTACCAGGCAACCTTTGGATGGTAATGTGTTGGTAGGATTGAGCGGTAGTTGTTTGGCGTACTAATTGTAGTTAAATATAATAGGTACATAATACACATTAACATTAATACCTAAATTATTTCCTTCCTTTGAAAAAAACCTCATTCCACTCTTTAGCTGTCAATTTCTGGTCTTATAAGCTTCTTGGGCTACAAGAGATCCCTTGTTTAAGACGACATTAGTCTAATGCTATTCAGCATTTATACCACAGATGATGAGTTCCTGGCGGAGCTGGGACCGCTGAGCCCTGATTACTCGGGGCTCCGGCCTATGGCCCCGTTCCAGTGACTCCTTGGGCAATGGACACTTGGGGCGGACACCATGTGGTTTTGGTCGGTTCGATTCCGACACGCCCACCTCTTCGTTGGCACCGATGGGGTGAAGCCCGTGGGGGTCTCCACGTGTTAAAAAAAAATACCACAGAAGATTCAGTTTAAATAATATACATATTGATACCTTTTTTTTTTCGTGCGGAAATCCCTTCGGATACCCCCCCGCTGGCCAGCGGGAGCAGTTATGTCGGGCTTGAACCGACTAAAACCGCACGCCGTCTCGGGTCTACAGACGCCGGGGTGTAAGGTTGTCCATAGAGCATATCCCTCGCACCCCGACTGACCCTGGGCCATCTCCGGTTTCGAGATGGCCCCTTCGGGTTTGGGAACCACGGTGTCCTCGTCTTGCCCCGGTTTGGGGGAGGGGCGCTAGTCGCCCCACCGTCCCGGCCTGCTTCTGCTGGGGTGACAGGTGGCCTCACCTGCCACCCCCAGGCCTGCGCTCATGGAGGACGGAGGTCGTTGAGCGACCTCCAGCGCCTGAGTCGCCGGCGACGCGCGGCGAGCATGTTGCGGGCTCGGGGGGCCGGGAGAGTTCTGAACCTCTCCCGGCCCCGTGCTCCCGTGCTCGCGCTCCGCACCATTGCCGCAATCATGCTGCCGAGCGAGAGGACTCCCACCCCGATGGCTGCCACGAGGACACGCCTCGGCGCCTCCCACGCCGGACAGTCCGCCAGCGTGTGCAGCCCTGAGTCCTCGCTCGCGTCATAGTGATGACACTCAGGCGTTGGCTCCTTCCTGATCCGATGCAGGTGGTCCCCGAAGCACCCCTTCCCGGAGATCACCTGCGTCAGTCGGTACGAGAGGCTTCCGTGTCGCCTCTCTAGCCAATCCTCCATGATGGGCCTTACCGCCGCTATTGCGGCGTGCCCTATATGTATTGGCGGAGTATATATTGATACCTACTGATAATTTTGACGTAAGCTTATAAAGGCCAACACTAATACGCTAAAACATCATCAAAAGAAATCACACTTCGCTTGACTGCCAATCTTTCAAACAATGTTTGAAACCTTTTACCTTAGGTAACTAAATAAAACACTAAATCATAAATTAATATACATTGCTGGTTTTGTAAACAAAACACTTGATATATTGCGTTGTAGAACATCAAAGGGTTGCAAAATGTTCTCAATCGTCGCGTTGTCAGAAGAATTAAATTGCTTTCAGACTAACGATTTGCTGCGTGGTTTAAACGAACAAGTATTATGTACTAAATAGTATATACATTTACCAAGTAACTGTCGCCTGCGGCTTTAGTCGCGTGGAATTCTGTTCCCGATCCCGCTTCCCATCGGAACCTATTCCAGGAATGAAAAGTAGCCCATTTGTCATTCCAGACTATAGTCTATCCGTGTATCAATTTTTTAAATGAAATTTATTTATAACCGACTTATAACGGAAGAAAATGCTCTCATGACAAGAGCTGCGATTCATAAAGTTTAACTCTAACATATTTATAAAGAAAGTAATTAATTTGAAAAAAAAAAGGAACATAACTTCATGCCTGTATCCCCGAAGGGGTAGGCAGACGTGTATTACACACCCATGATTCGCCAGTTATGTTTAGGTCCCAATGTTATAATGAAATTAATTAATTTGAAACAGATGAAATTTTTGCAATTTCCTGCGCATTTTTCTTTTTCTTCCACAAGAACTTTCTGCAAAATTTGTTTTTTTTTTTAAATGAATGAAATCAACAAAGTTGTTCTTAAGTTATTGCGTGATCAAGGGAAACAGATATTCATTTTTGTACATATACAACATACATCCATCATATATAATACAATCCATCCGATAACCGTACAATTCGATCATCAAAAGGAATCAAACCCGTGACTACGAGGTCAAATAGTAAATCGCACGTTCCTATCACCAGTGTGAAGTCTCCTTAAGCAAGGTTTCCGCACCTTCGCCTAAGGCGGCGCCACTCCATCGCGCAGACATAACAGTATCGTCAACGCTTCAAATAAACCACTTAGAGTTAGTAACGGTTATCACGCGATTCTGCTAGTTTTTGGGTAGATACGCTGAAGCCAATAAGGGAACAAAATGTTGTAATCTTTAAATATTGATGTAATTAACCTTTGATTAAAGATCAAAGAGTTATTTGAAAACAGTATATGGGAAGCAGGAAGTAATAGCCACAGTTTATAAAAAATATTAATTAACTAATATTATTAGTTTTCTTTGAAGTTTTCTTAAAAAAACGTTCCTAGTGACGTAGAATACAAGGGCCAAAATATTTCTGGGCCTCGATTCTGCTAATTTATGTTAAAGCAAAACCACTGTCATGCCGTACTATTATGAAGTTAAAGTCTAAAATTAAACGGCATTTTGTAGAGCAAATGAAAAAAATCCGTTCCCGCAGGGGGAACGCACAGGTAGATTTCGTGAAGCAAATCATATTATTTTAAGTAGAGAACTACGGACTTTAAATAGTTTAATTTTTTTTTCTCGAAAACGGTAACTTTTAGCGAAAAACTTTTCAGACATTTATTTTAGACTTAAAAATGGCCTATCGATTAAAAATATTTCCGACGGCAAGAATGTTCACCGGTTAGAAGTAATGATTTTTTTCCCGAAAATTTTTGGTTTTTCCCCCCTCCACTTTTAGTTAAAGTTTTAATCTTATAGGTTTATAGTTAAAAGTTGTTGGTATTCATGTATACTATGGGATAAAATTAGAATGGTTCGAATATCTTTCATGGAACGTGAAATTTTGAGGAAAAACTTATTTCACAAAAAGTGAGGCCCTACCGTCCCCTTAGGCCGGATTCCACCCATTCACGAACTTAAACTTAGTTTACACCCAAGCAATTTTTGACCGCAGTTTGAAAGCGGTCGGGGCAAAAATGCGACCGTGAGAGTGCCGCAAATTTTGGGAAGTGGAACCATACATACATATATATATATATATATATATAAACTTTTAGACCAGTGGTCATTTCGGACTCAGGGGGTCATAACTAGACCTCCTATGAAGAATTTTTTTTTAAATTCGACAGTAGTCAAGAAACCAATAGGTAGATCGATTTCATCGAAATCTACCTAAAAATGTTAACTCTCTTCATTTCATTTTAGACTTTAACTTTATCACCAAGAACTCAAATCCAGGGTAAAGTCAACTTCACCTGCAAATCGGTACACCTACTGATCAACGAATGATGCTACGGCGCAGGCTGCTTCTGCTGGTAGGTCGGATGGCAATCGCTCCCATAAAAGCTGTACAAGTCAAATAAGCGGACCCCGGGCTCCGAGGTATGAGCCTCGGGTGGAACCTTGAACAACGCTAAGATGATAATGATGATTACAAGAGCAACCTACTTATAGCTTGCACTTGCACAAAGGTCATATCTAAGCATGATACCTCTTTTTTATTTGTGCGGAAATCACTTCAGATACCCCCCGCCGGCCAGCGGGGGCGGTTATGTCGGGCTTGAACCGACTAAAACCGCACGCCGTCTCGGGTCTTCAGACACCGGGGTGTAAGGTTGCCCATAGAGCATATCCCTCGCACCCCAAATCCCTCGCAACCTGACTGCCGTTGAAAATACCGAAACAAATTTGATAGCAGGCAGTACCGAATTTCCACCGTGGATGCCATCATGCGCGTGAGGGCTCTGGCGGAGGATGCAGTAGCCCGGGGTGAGGTGATGTTGGCGGTGTCCCTGGACATCGCCAACGCGTTCAACACCTTGCCCTGGAGTTGCATTAGGGAGGCGCTCGTGTATCACGAAGTGCCTCTCTACCTCCGCCGCATAGTCGGGGCGTATTTGACGGAGAGAGCCGTCATCTACCCAACCGTGACCGGTCTCGGTCGGCGTGAAATGTCGTGCGGTGTTCCACAGGGATCGGTCCTGGGGCCGCTCCTGTGGAACATCGGATACGACTGGGTGCTTCGCGGTGAGCTCGTAGGCGGTGCCGCCGTCACGTGCTACGCGGACGACACGCTCGTGACGGCGTGCGGGGCGACGTACCGCGAAGCGACCCGAAAGGCCACGACCGCGGTTGCCCAAGTCGTTAGGCGGATCCGGCGGCTGGGTCTCGAGGTGGCCCGGCATAAAACCGAGGCCCTGTTCTTCCATGGGCCTCGGAGCAAGCCACCCGAGGGATCCAGTCTCATCGTGGGAGGAAATCGCATCGGCATCAAGCCCCAAATGAAATATTTGGGGCTCGTGCTCGACGGCCGATGGGACTTCGGAGAGCACATCCGAAGTCTGGCCCCCAAATTGAAGGGCACAGCTCTTGCTCTGGCTCGGCTGTTGCCCAACATGAGGGGGCCCGATGACTCCTGCAGGAGACTCTACGCGGGGATCGTGCGGTCCATGGCCCTGTATGGGTGCCCAATATGGGCGGAGGCCCTGAGGACCAGAACTGTGCGGATGCTGCGCGCTCCGCAGCGAGTTCTGGCCATCAGGGTCATCCGAGGGTACCGCACGATCTCCTTCGAGGCGGCGAGTCTCCTTGCCGGAACTCCGCCATGGGACCTGGAAGCGAGAGCCCTTTCGCAACTGTACCAGTGGCGAAAGGAGGCGCGGGAGCAGGGATGGAACCCCGAGCCTCGAGAAATCGAGGCCGTGCAGTCCCAGCTCCGCCAGGCCATCGTGGTGGAGTGGAAAGAACGACTTGGGCAACCAAGCGCAGGGCACGCCGCAATAGCGGCGGTAAGGCCCATCATGGAGGATTGGCTGGAGAGGCGACACGGAAGCCTCTCCTACCGACTGACGCAGGTGATCTCAGGGAAGGGGTGCTTCGGGGACCACCTGCATCGGATCAGGAAGGAGCCAACGCCTGAGTGTCATCACTGCGACGCGAGCGAGGACTCAGGGCTGCACACGCTGGCGGACTGCCCGGCGTGGGAGGCGCCGAGGCGTGACCTCGTGGCAGCCATCGGGGTGGGAGTCCTCTCGCTCGGCAGCATGATTGCGGCAATGGTGCGGAGCGCGAGCGCGTGGGCCGCCGCCGCCTCCTTCTGCGAGCATGTAATGCTCGCGAAAGAGGTGGCGGAGCGCGCCCGGGAGAGACTTAGAACTCTCCCGGTCCGCCGAGCCCGCAACTTGCTCGCCGCGCGTCGCAGGCAACTCAGGCGCCGGAGGTCGCTTAACGACCTCCGTCCTCCATGAGCGCAGGCCTGGGGGTGGCGGGTGAGGCCACCTGTCACCCCAGCAGAAGCAGGCCGGGACGGTGGGGCGACTAGCGCCCCTCCCCCAAACCGGGGGAAGACGGGGACACCGTGGTTCCCAAACCCGAGGGGGCCATATCGAAACCGGAGATGGCCCAGGGTCAGTCGGGGTGCGAGGGATATGCTCTATGGGCAACCTTACACTCCGGCGTCTGTAGACCCGAGACGGCGTGCGGTTTTAGTCGGTTCAAGCCCGACATAACCGCCCCCGCTGGCACACGGGGGGGTATCCGAAGGGATTTCCGCACGATAAAAAAAAAAAAAAAAAGGCAGTACCGAATTGCAAGTCATAATCCGAAAGAACATTAGGTCCCACCTGCTATCAAACTTGTTTTGGTATTTTCAGCGGCAGTCCGATTTTTTTTATTTTGTATTCATTATTTCATTATATAATCTGCTTTTAATTTATTTCATTTTGAGTGAAAATATATTTTTTTACAAAATATATTTAAACACTAAAAATTCACACTATAGTTTTTCTTCCCATTTTATGTTTTTATGACACTCAGTTAATGAATACCTTTCATTTGAGACCTCATTCATCGAAATTCACAGCTGTTAGTTAGGCCTATATGTTCCCCTCGAACAAAGAAAATTACATAGATGCATACGCGCGAAAAACATTACCCTCGCTGACGAAGTCGGGTAAAACCAGAACCCACACACATATACCTCACAATCTGAATTACTCATATAACACAGATAAGATTCGTATTTAAATTTAATATGATATTGTCGGAAGTTTCTGCGAATACACACAGTCACACATACTGATACTGCCAGTGGGGACGCCGTTTGACCAGACGGGTGATCAGCCCTTCTATGTGGGGCCATTTCACCCATTTCCCCTATAACGACTGTCATACATATTCGTATGACAACCGGGACCGACATCTTAACGTGCTCTCCGAGGCACGACCAGACCAATGCAAATACTCATATTCATGCATACAAATATTTGCACTGAGCGGGGATCGAACCCGCGCCTCCTGCGTAGCGGCCGCTTTCAATACCGCCACGCCACGGAGAATGTCACACATGGGAATAAAACTATTTTTAACGGATTCTATCGCGATTTATTTGATGTTATTTTATTAATTACATTGAACCCGACGTTTCGGTTGCTCTTCAGCAGCCATGGTCACGGGGAGACTCCCCCCTCCAGGTTCAATGTAAATATAACTAGGTCCGCAAGAAAGTAGCTCTTGCAATGTTGAGCTGACAGTACCCATGTATGCGTGATTTGGAAAGGAGCATAGAATACCGTAGTTTTTGAGAAATCAGCTTTAGAATTTTTTGTTCGGTGATTATTCCTCCGTGGTACTTCATAATTTAAATTTGTATAGCCTATATCCTATCATCTATGATTATGCTATAAATCATTAAAATCGGTCGAAGGGTCTAGGCGCTAGAGGGACACAAACGAAATACATCGAGTGGGGTGAGCTATCGCTCGACTTCGTCTCACTCTCAGCTCAAAAATAACATTAAATTTAATATTTTTATGCTTTTCGTAACATAGACTGTACTCTATTCTAACTAACTTTTAACTAACCTACCTATATTTCACAAATAACTGAATATGAACATAATATATGTATATTATATCGATAACACAGTCAAGATCAACATGTCCACGAAAAAATGAAAACAAACGCGTGAAGTAGTTCAATGACGAGTTGATCGCTCACCGCTAGAAATAGGCTGGTGATAAGTTGCCACTGAGGTGCTGAAATTTAACTCATAATTTTCATACAAGTATACAATGTTTTACAGTGATCTCTATGCGGCCTATATGGTGTGAGGAATGATATAGTGATTTAGATACAGATTAGTATGCTCAAGAGTTGGTTGACAGTGGCTATAGCTAGATTTACATAGTCAAAACCCACCGTACCACTCAGGTAGCAGACAAGCATACGGCCTACCTGATGGGAAGCGGTTACCGCGGCCTATGGACGTGTACAACACCAGGAGCGTCACACTATAAGATTCTTTATCAAAACCAATCAAAACTAAACTTTGCCAAAAAAAATCAAGAATGTTCATACGTCAAACAAGCTTGGATGTGAACTGTTTACTCTACTATGCTCACAGGTTAGTAAATAGACAAAAAAGAAAGGTAAAAAAAAGAAAGAAAGAAATGAAAAGTAAGAAAGAGAAAGACAGAAAGAGAAAGAAAGAAAGAACAAGAAAGAAAGAAAGAAAAAGAAAGTGAGAAATAAAAGAAAGACATTTTTTTATTTGGTGGGCTTCAAGATGCATATAAATTATTTTATACAGTAATAAATTAACTTAAATTATAAGTATATTCAACGTGTAGAGGTAATGAATGTGCCGTGAGACCAAGACGGTGCGAAGTGGTGAAGTGGTGAAGTAAAGGTCGGAAAACGGACCCCAGACTCCGAGTTGTGAGCCTCTAACGAGACCGGGACTGAAGCGAAGGTGATGATGATGAGGTATTTATAGAACGGGGGTGTGTGTTGGGTAACCTCCTCGAGTGTCGCTCCGATTCCGATCCCGCTGCAGTCCGGGGGGAACGTAATCGGAGCGGCCGGTACACCCTGGGCGGCGGTCAATGGCTTCCCCTTCACCCCTTCATAGGGTTGGCATTGATCGTCGGCCAATACCCAACGTGGCGGGAACACATCGCTCTCCGTACTCCTCTGCTTTCAGAGAAGACAGGATGAGCGATGCTGTTAGTGGTGAGATGGCCCAGGGTCAGTCGGGGTGCGAGGGATATGCTCTATGGGTAACCTTACACCCCGGCGTCTGAAGACCCGAGACGGCGTGCGGTTTTGGTCGGTGCAAGCCCGACATAACCGCCCCCGCTGGCCGGCGGGGGGGTATCCGAAGGGATTTTCGCACGATAAAAAAAAAAAAAAAAAAAAACACATACGGAATCACATAAAATAGTAAAGTGACTACTATAGTAATAATGTATAAGTAAGTAAGTATAAATAAGTAAGTAGAAGAGTACTCCTTCACAGCATTGAGGCACGTAAGTCCGTGGGTAGATAGATATGCGTTAAATGAAGCCAAAACACCGGTAGCCTTTGTTAAGCAGTACACGTCAATCACTGCGATGTACCTTGTTTGTACCCGCCTGGTTACTCAGCGACACACATTTCAGGAGATAAATGCGTACGTTTGTTCGTCTTCTAGCGCACCGGTAGTACAAGGTAAACAGCAAGCGTCAATCATGTGTCCGAGAGTTTTTATTGGTGCCGGATGTGCGCGGGCGCAACTATAATGGACGCGTGGTGAAACGAAACTTGTAATTGGCATGTGTATTTAATAAATAATCAATTATTTGTAGAATGTAAGGTAAGTATATTTATGTGCGTATAAATTGGGCAATTTTGATTGAAACTAATTAATGCCCGCGGCTCCTCTCGCGAGGATGTCAGTTGATATGACTATAGTTTTGGTCAATCTCCGGTTGTACTTAACCAATTGCAATTAAATACGGCAGTTTTTAAATCTGAATTAGACCTTTCTAATAAACAAACCGCATCAAAATACGTTCAGTAGTGTTTTTGCGTCCGTCGGGAATAAAAAAACAAACAGACGATAAAATTCTAAACAAATTTTGGGTTTGGAATCGTTAATTAATAAAACAATACTCGGATCATGTTATTCAAGTATTTTTTTAATATCTCAAAAGTACAAACACCACTAATTTATACATTTATATTATTTAAGAATAATCTAGGTATATTGGTTCCTTTGGTCCCTCGTAATAAGAGGTGACTCTATTTACTTGTGTTTTCTCTGTCTTTAAAATAGTAAAAAAGCGAAATAACACAAAATATTAATTTTATATCCCATATCAGCAAAAGTGTTATGCTTTTACCTAAGCCAAGGTTCCCTATAAAACATAAAATTAAAAAATAACATATCCGACCACCCAGAGTCACAAATTAAAATATTTTAAAGTAAACATTTTTGTAATAACGACAAATTTTAATAACATCAAAGCGGTAAAAGCGTATTAGCGCGAAACTACCTTATTTTTTCGATTTTTTATTTGATATTCCAACAAAAACTAATTTGCTAAGCTAAAAGTGAATATTAAAAATTGGACACTCGTCATTCAGGTAATGGTGCCAATATACTAAAAATGACAATAAATATAATATAAAACGGTAATAACAACTTTGACGGCTAGAATTAAGTAAAATGAAGGCAAATGTGACGAGGATGACAATAATTTGTCAGATATATGACGGTTATGACACAGATCGTTAGTATTTGTGCCAAAGTGGCAATTGACGTGGATTTTGAAACGTCAATGAACTAAAAGATCGGATGCTAATGAGGTTTTTCATGTTATTAATAATAACATTCTAAATTTTGTTTATATTATTGTGTAATAGTTCATTGGCTCGGATAAAAGGTTATGTGTACCTTTTTTTTTTCTTTTTTTCGTGCGGAGATCCCTTCGGATACCCCCCCGCCGGCCAGCGGGGGTGGTTATGTCGGGCTTGAACCGACTAAAACCGCACGCCGTCTCAGGTCTTCAGATGCCGGTGTGTAAGGTGACCTAATAAGGCAATTCCTCCTACTACGGCTTCGAGATGGCCCCCTCGGGTGTGGGAACCACGGTGTCCCCACCTTGCCCCGGAAAGGGGGGGCGCGCGTCGCGCCGCCACCCCGGCCTGCTTCTGCTGGGGAGACAGACGGCCTCATCTGTCACCCCCAGGCCTGCGCTCATGGAGGACGGAGGTTGTTGAGCGACCTCCGGCGTCTGAGTCGCCCTCGCCGCGCGGCGAGCATGTTGCGGGCTCGGCGGGCTGGGAGAGTTCTAAATCTCTCCCGAGCTCGCTCCGCCGCCTCCTTCTCGAGCATTACTTGCTCGCAGAAGGAGGCGGCGGCGGCCCACGCGCTCGCACTTCGCACCATGGCGGCAAGGTTATGTGTACCTGTAGAAAATAATTTCTGTTCCATATTCATAATGTGCAAATTTTATTAAGTGGTACCTAGGCTATACCTTTATTTTTCATACCTAGGACTAGGTTTACCCTACCTAATAAATATAAATTTTATATTATAGGTACCTTGTATAAGTATAATAATGCATGAAATCTATAATAGTTATTCAAAGTAGTGTTCTGAATATTTTTTTATAAAATGTGTGCAAATCACCACCACATTTTTCTGGAAGTGTTGATTCGCAGACTAATAAATTCATTATGTAGGACTGAAGAAAAAATATTATTAAAAAGGGTCTTTTCGCACAACGTATCCAAAAAATTAGTGCGAATCAACCACTATGTCGTTTAATTGAATATAAAATCATATTATAAATGTTTTAAATGTTATTACTGATAGATATCACATTAAAATGGCCATACAAAATGCATTGAACTTTCCATACGTGTAACAGATGTTAATATTTTCTCGCAACGAATGATAATGCGAGTTTTAATTTACCTTACGTAATGCACCTTGCATACATCTGTTTATAGACTCCCACGCAACGACTTGAAATCTTGAAACATTTCCGGTAATTGATTTTTATTTTAGTTACGAGATGTTGGTACCAGATTCTTGGATTTCCCGTTCAATGGTGTTATGTTATATTATCGGCAATGATCTATCTGATTCATCTACGTTTGAGTGCTAGTTCATTAGGTAAGCTACTTAGCGGGGTGTGTGTTGGGTAACCTCCTCGAGTGTCGCTCCGATTCCGATCCCGCTGCAGTCCGGGGGGAACGGAATCGGAGCGGCCGGTACACCCTGGGCGGCGGTCAATGGCTTCCCCTTCACCCCTTCATAGGGTTGGCATTGATCGTCGGCCAATACCCAACGTGGCGGGAACACATCGCTCTCCGTACTCCTCTGCTTTCAGAGGAGACAGGATGAGCGATGCTGTTAGTGGTGAGATGGCCCAGGGTCAGCCGGGGTGCGAGGGATATGCTCTATGGGTAACCTTACACCCCGGCGTCTGAAGACCCGAGACGGCGTGCGGTTTTAGTCTGTTCAAGCCCGACATAACCGCCCCCGCTGGCACGCGGGGGGGTATCCGAAGGGATTTCCGCACGATAAAAAAAAAAAAAAAAAGGTAGCTACTTAGTGATTTTCATTTTTTGTTAATGTGGTGTTTTGCTCTTTTTTACACTATTGCCTAAACAAAGAGTGTAATGTGTTCAGGGTTCACGCATGTATGTAAGTTTCTTTATTCAACAGTTTTGATTATTAGAATCCTTGCATCATCCTGAGTAACACTAACTACATTTTTATTAAAAAAGCGGCTAAGTTCGAGTCGGACTCGCCCATTAAGGGCTCCGTAGTAGCAAGTAATATAATAATGACTTCTTTTTTAATTTTTATATTTGAGTTGATTGAATGAAATGTAAATTGCGGTTTACGATTTATGACGTATTAAAAAACATAACTTCCTAGATATCGTTCAAACCAATTTTCGTTGGAAGTTTACATGGTAATGTACATCATATATTTTTTTTAGTTTTATAATTCTCTTATTTTAGAAGTAACAGGGGGGGGAGGACACACATTTTACCACTTTGAAAGTGTTTCTCGCGCAAATTTTTCAGTTCAGAGAATTTTTTTATTAGAAACCTCAGTATCATTTTTGAAGACCTATCCATAGATATGTGACACGTATGAGTTTGATGAAATAGAAATTTTGAGTTTCAGTTCTAAGTATGGGGAGGCCCCAAAATTTATTGTTTTTTTTCTATTTTTGTGTAAAAATCTTAATGCGGTTCACAGAATACATCTACTTACCAAGTTTCAACAGCATGATTCTTATAGTTTCGGAAAGTGGCTGTGACATACGGACGGACAGACAGACAGACAAGACGAATCTATAAGGGTTCCGTTTTTTGCCATTTGGCAACGGAACCCTAAAAACGGCATTTTTCGGCTGTGTAGTCGTGTTTTTTAATTTTTCACATTATTTGTTTCGTATTCGTTCGTTTGTAAGAGATGAAATGAATCATCAGGTTGCTTAATACTTAGTCCCGATTAACTGATCAATATTTATATTTATATTTTAAGTTTGGTCCGGACTGGTACTTTTTCTGGAATTTTATGTTTCTAGTCAGTTTACGGATTGGCTGGATCAAATTTGTCATCCTTGAAGCAATTCATAAAGGGGAAAATCGTCAGTCATTTAATCCTTTTGAATAAATTAATATTTGACATAGTCAGTGACTAAACTTTGAGAACATAAATGCTGACAATGGGGAAAAACAAACAGTTTCCAAACATTTTTTTAGAACCATGACCACTAAACAAATGGTACGATAATCGGTTGACAAGCAGATGAGATGAAGTACTGAACTCATGCATAAAAAATAAGTACAAGATAGAGAAACTGGTGGTAGACATTTGATGACACAAATTTGTCACAAAATTCGGCCGGGTAGGTACCACCGTGAACGATTGCGAAAAACCCTCCATAGTAATCAAATTTCGGTTTGATTGCGATCAGGGGTCAGCAAGTGCATAGCCGGGCAGGGTGATTGTGGTCGCAGCACTAGTGGCACCGGTGGGTGTCACGCGGTGCTGCGACGACAATCCTCTTCTGATGAGGCCGTCAAGCTGAGTGCCACCATTGTTAACATGGTACGTGTATGTAATGGTGACCCTCTTTCCTGAGACTATACCTTCAGCTTATCATATATCAGGCGAGGTGAAGTCAAATTGACATTGATTGATTGATTGATTGAAAAAAAGAAACGATCTATTGATATTTGAAATGAATGAATAATATAGGTACAAATATATAATATAGGTAGGTAGTAGGTACATTTCATTCAATTCTTGCCAACTATTACAGAATTAATTACCATTATTACTTACGCATTTCATTATTATGATTTGCGCATTTTATGATAATGTCAAGACAGCAACGTCCAATTGTTTATTATTTATTTAATTATGAACTTCAGTGATCACGATGTTGACATAGTTTAGTAAAATAATATCAATAATTTATAGTAATGTGATGCTAGGTGCAATTGCAGGTTTAATAACCAAGGGTAAATATGAAAGTTAATTTGATATACGGCACATTATATTCAAGAAATCCATAATAAGTGATATTGGTAGATGTTAACAGAAGTTAGTTACAAGCACTGATTTATTTTATTTACATTTATATTTTATTGATCGACGGCCACTGTGGCGTAGCGGTAGTGCATTCGGCTGCTACGCCAGGGTGTGTGGGTTCACACGGTTCACAGTGCAAATATTTGTATGCATCAATATATCTATTTGCATTGGTCTAGGTGTTTCTATGTATAATATGTATGTATTCGTAAAAAAAGTATATAAGTATGTTTATCCGCATTCTGGAACCCATAACACAAGCTAGTTAAACTATGCTTACTTTGGGTCTAGAAAGCGCTGTGTAGAATATCGTAGAATATTTATTTATTTTATTAACTATTTGTGCCCGCGACTTCGACTGTGGGGATTTAGTTCTGGGTTTTAATATTTAAACCTTAATTCTATTTTGAAATTAAAGTAGTCTATATTACGTCTTGTAATATTAACTATCTGCCTGTGAACGGCCAAAAATCGGCTAGTAGGCAAACAGACAGAAAGGTAGATAAAAGTTTAAAAACTAGTTTTTGTTGTGATTAAATACCGTGTCTACATTCATACGCATTCATTGAAAAACTGTTATTTTAAGGTTACAAAAAGACACTTAAGTTTTATTGATTTATATATGTAGAATATTGTAGAAAAAATATGCACTTCGGTGGTGCGGCAGTGAGTGATGCTGTTATTGATGAGGCCTGGGATTCTATATCCAGGACGGACAAAGTGTCAGTTGATTTTTCTGCTAGAAAATTTCCAGAAACCGAATGGAAGAGTAAAATGGCAGGTTAATAGCAATAGGCTCGTCGTATGATATTTAACCGGAATAGTTCGTAAATGCGATTATTAACACATTTTTGGTGAGAGTATATTAAATACATTTATATACGAACTATTCATATACTTGTAGGTATATTTTTTAAACTTCATTATCTCATAAAATTTAAGTTTTATTTGGAAAACTTGTTCCTTTGTCATTACCATCAAACCTTTTAATTAAAAAAATATCAAAACAAGCAAATATTCTTAAATATGGTTACTACTTTTGTACGAAAAATATAATATGTTCATTGTGAAAGTGTCAGAGATATTTTTTTTAAGAATTCCCGCTTATTTTACTAACATAACCTATATATTTTTAATTAATGCCAGTTCAAATTAAAAACATACATAAATACACTCAATTTGAAGGTGGGTGAGCCAAGTACGTATACATTAAAACAAATTACCTACTCGTATGTGCATAATTTATAATGCACATAAATAAATACAGTTTATGATTGTTTTTAAATTTATTCATTTGGGTTCATTCTCAGGTCTCTACCGGACTGAAAATGATGTAGACAACCATTAATTTAAAAAATAATTAAATCCTAAACTAGCCTTACAAAAATTTTCAGAGGTTTTAAAGATTTTCATGCATCCTGTCAATTATAATAGCTTATCTAAATTTTTATCAGGCGGGATGCAGTCAAATTGATGAACCAATAATAAGCAAAAAAAAATTAATAAAAAATTATCTTAATTTTATTCCCGGTTGTATCCGAGACTTTGAAAAATTGTGTTTATCATGAAACTTTTTTTTTGTCCCAAATAAATAAATAAACCTGGGGTCTAGGGTTTCGGATGAACGCACATCTCATGTTAGCCCTGGTACTAAAAGCATTTGTAATGTTGTTTCATATTCATCCCGAAATCTCATCCCATTACGTCATTTTCTGAGCAGTTGCTCATCATCAGGTTCATCTCTCAGATTCTCGGTTTTATAATTGGGATATGAATGTCCATAAACCTAGTCGAAAATAGGTTTTCCCTTTTTAACGCTCGCACCTGTTCCAATTACCGTCATAATAATAACTACCTATAAAATGCTACAGCGACAATGCGTCGCGAAAATAAAAAATCAAAGAGTTGTAGGACTTTTACGAGTTGACGAGTTTAGTGCCAAAGTCGTAATAAGTAGGATAGTGTGTTTTAATTTTATTGTTTGAAACACGATGTGTTTTACGTAATTGATGTGACGGTGTTTTAAATTTTAAGCTACACTAAGGTTGTGACCGCGAAGTGGATTTTTTAATAAAACTCACAATGATTTTTTTTAATTTATGAGTTTATAATTCTATTAGAGTAAAGCAGTTTCTAAATACATTTTGAATTATTTTATGTCCCGCAGATATACTATAACTTTGTGTTATCCGTTCGCTGTTTGAATATACCTACACGTTGCGGCTAAAATGGATTGACCGATTAATTATTTTAGTGGATATTTATTCAATTTTAGGTGGAGCAGTACAAGTTAAAAGAAAGTGAAAGAAGAACAGCTTAATAGCACCAATAAGTATTTTCGTTTATTTTTTGGTTTGATCACCGTCACACGCGTACCTTTTTTTTTTTTTTTTTCGTGTCGAAATCCCTTTCGGATACCCCCCCGCCGGCCAGCGGGGGCGGTTATGTCTGGCTTGCACCGACTAAAACCGCACGCCATCTCGGGTCTTAAGACGCCCGGGTGTACGCCACTGTGCCATCTGCTAATCAGAGGGACACGTAGAAAGCTTCCGAACAGCCCTCAACAGGGCCGTCCTCGCCTCGGTCGGAGTTGGCCGTAGGCGGCAGCGTCTCTCCCACCCTAGGAGAGAGGCGCTGCCGTCTCCGTTGTCCAGGGTGCACCACGTGGAGGTCCCCAACCAAGCACCCCCGTCACACGCGTACCTTTATTTTTTTTTTTTTTTCGTGCGGAAATCCCTTCGGATACCCCCCCCCCGCCGGCCAGCGGGGGCGGTTATGTCGGGCTTGCACCGACTAAAACCTCACGCCGTCTCGGGTCTTAAGACGCCGGGATGTAAGGTTACCCATAGAGCATATCCCTTGCACCCCGACTGACCCTGGGCCATCTCCGGTTTCGAGATGGCCCCCTTACTTGCTCTCCACTGTGCCATCTGCTAATCAGAGGGACACGTGGAAAGCTTCCGAACAGCCCTCAACAGAGCCGTCCACGCCTCGGTCGGAGTTGGCCGACGGCAGCGCCTCTCTCCTAGGGTGGGAGAGACGCGCTGCCGTCTCCGTTGCCCAGGGTGCACCGCGTGGAGTTCCCCAACCAAGCACCCCCGTCACACGCGTACCTATCGGTTGATTAGAGGAAACCTGCACACTTCTGAATTATCCTCAAATTTATATTTAATAGAAAATACTGTAAAAAGATTGGTATATAGTTCCATGCTCCGCCAACAGCAAAGAATTTTCTTAATCAGGAATATCAAATGTCTTAAAATAAATAACACTAGGTCTGCAAGGCGAATCGCTGCTTGCAATGTTGAGCTGAGTGAGACAATCAGAGACAATTAGAGAATCAGATTTTGAAAATTTTGAACAGTGATCATTCCTCTGTGGCAAATCCGATTTTGAAAATTCTTTTTGAAAGTCACAACTCTGGACATGCTTTCTGAGCGTGTAAAGTTTGGTCACAGTGTCTCGAGCGGTTATTATGTAATTCCATCTGGAATTTTTTTAACGGTGATTATTCCTCTATGGTAGCATTAATTTTTTCAAAATATATCCATAAACCTTCCTCTGATTGACCTCTTTAATGATGCCAAATTTGGTTCTGATTGGATTAGTAGTTTAGGAGGAGACCTGTAACAAAGAAAATCCTGAAGTCTGGTATGAGGAGCTTTCGCTCGACTTCGTCTCACTCAGCTTAACTAATGCCATTTCGGCTAGTAAGAGACAACAGAACATTGCTCGTAAACGAGAAATTCTCGGGGAAGCTATATAGGTAATAAATTAACTCTGTAACTAAAGCATAATCATTTGGAAATCATATTTAGCTAGTTAGTACCAACCCTGTTTCCGTGATCAAACGGGCAAGCGCCACCCTCTCCTGATATCGACTTTAAAGTAATTCTGAAGTTCGTATAGGCTTGTAACAGTGCCAGTTTACCCCCTCTTTTTTAAACTGACTGCGGCGAAGCAAAACAAGGATGTATTTGACCTGTGTACGGGCTTGCCTTAATGCTGACGTACAACCTGCTTGATAGATCTTGATGTATTGATAAATGATACATCCTTGATGATTGTATAATATTTATTGATTGCTAAATACACGAGTTTTACATCGCGACTTGTTTGCGCTGTCTTTATAATAATACTGCAATAAGGCAATCAAATCTACTGACACGTTAACATGTGCGGTAATTGGACCGAACAACCTGTATGTATTTAAGTATATGCCTATGTAAATAACTACTAAAGGCTGAATAGATTTGATGACTGATTTTTGATGATCACTTGATGCCCTTTTATTACCCGTTTGTCAAAACGTGTTTTTGACACCAAAAGGATGTATTCAAAAAGTAATACCGTTCGGTTCTCGGATTTCGAAGTCGGATTCTTTAATTTTCGTTTAATTTTCGTAATTAACACTTGTTCTATTTTCCTGCTTTCGCTCTCCCTTTGAATGTGTTAAAGCGCAAGTACTGTAAAAGTAAGTGTCAAAATTCGGCCGGGTGGGTACCACCGTGCACGATTGCGAAAAACCCTCCATAGTAATCCAATTTCGGTTTGATTGCGTTCAGGGGTCAGCAAGTGCATAGCCGGGCAGGGGGATTGTGTTCGCAGCACTAGTGGGACCGGTGGGTGTCACGCGGTGCTGGGACCACAATCCTCTTTTGATGAGGCCGTCAAGCTGAGTGCCACCATTGTTAACATGGTACGTGTATGTAATGGTGACCCTCTTTTATGGGACTTTACCTTCAGCTTACCATCAGGCGAGGTAAAGTCAAATTGACGTGTCCTAAACATACAAAAAAAAAAACCTAACACTTCTAGTATTCCAGGTATTCATAGGTCAGCACAAAGCGCGCTGTGCGCTTTGCTTGTTGGAAAATAGCTTCAAACTTACAATAAATAACCCAGTTCTAGCTACGCCATACATCCAAGTCACAGATAAGAAGTTTAACCCACATAAAAACGCGAACACCGAGAAAGCAGCAGCAGATGTATAAAACCTAGTTTCTGTTTCAACTTTTGGCTGTGTTACCGAATTTTTATTAAAACCCCGAAGTCGACACGCCATACCTTAGCGTTTGCCGTTAATAAAATAGAAACGGAGGGCAAAAAGCCAAACTGTGCGCGTTTTACGACCGCAGCGCCCCCTGCGGTCAGAAATATGAAACCTATCAAAATAGAAAATACACAGACGTTTTATGAAATGGCCGAACGTGTTTATGTACCGTGGCGGACGTAGCACGGATTTGTGTTAAAGATTTTTATTAAAATCTTCATTTGTTTTGTTGCTGTAGGACTAAGATTGGATTTCACTAGGAAACACGATCAATTCAAACTAAACTGGATTATCACGATTTCATTGGGTATGATGTGAGAATATTGGAACCCAGTTAAGTTTAATTAGATTGCAATTTTCAATGATGTAATCTGACCTTATTAATTTTAGGTCTAAGGTTTTTAAAGAATCTTTGCTGAAAACTAAATTATGTCAATAACAATCGTATCTTTTTTCAGCCTGCCTTAGTAGCGCAGTGGCAATGAGTGCAACAGTTGTGAAAGAGGTATCGGGATTCATTGCCGGATTGGGCAACGTTTTATTGGATTTTCTCTCAGAAAATTTCTGAAATAATCTGAGACGCAGTGTGAAAATAGGAAAACTGACTGGTAGGTGAGATAGTGATCAAACACCTTCCTACGAAAAATCCATTCTAGTATAAAATTGTAAGTTAGTTGTTTACATTTCAGATATTAAAAAAAACTTGGATGTTAAATTTTCGTTTCTGTATTCAAAAATATATTATTTGAAATAATAAATAATAATAAATAAATAAATATTCTATGACCTTCTACACAGCGCTTTCTAGACCCTAAGTAAGCATAGTTTAACTAGCTTGTGTTATGGGTTCCAGAATGCGGATAAACTAAATAAATAAATAAATATTGTCGGACAAAGTACACGCCATCTAGACCCAAACTAAGCAGAGCTTGTCATATAGGTTCAAGAATGCGGATAAAGATACTTAAATACTTTCTTTCTGTAAATAAATACATATTATACATAGAAACACCCCCAGACCAATGCAAATATACGTATTTGCACTGAGCGGGAATCGAACCCGCGACCTCTGGCTTAGCAGTCGAACGCACAACCGCTACGCCACAGAGGTCGTCCATATACTTTTATTTTGTAAATACATACATATTATACATAGAAACACCCAGACCAATGCAAATAGACATATTCATGCATATAAATATTTGCACTGAGCGGGAATCGAACCCGCGCCCCATGTCGTAGCAGTCGAATGCACTACCGCTACGCCACAGAGGCCGTCTTCTTGTCTGTTTGTCTGTATGTTCGATATGGATGCAAAAAGTACAGATAAAGTTGGATGCAGTTTTGTTTTTAGAAAGTTCATCGTTAGACTTAAAAACTGCCATATCTTTGATT
The DNA here is from genome assembly GCA_946251805.1 of Cybosia mesomella. Lineage (NCBI taxonomy): Eukaryota > Metazoa > Arthropoda > Insecta > Lepidoptera > Erebidae > Cybosia > Cybosia mesomella. Next base: position 35,795,399 of record OX276396.1, on the reverse strand, counting down.
ACAATTGGTTGAATATGAAAGAACATAATGAAAGCAAAAATAGAATCACACAGTATTAAACATAATACCTTTTAAATCATAGTTATTATAAATCAAAACATCTGAACCTTAATTTATAAGTACCCCAATTAACGACAGAGATAGCCAAGATCAGTTTTAAGAACATAAGTAATTTCAGGAACGAGGTCGCCGCCCCAACTTCCAGTTACGCGAAGAATTAAACTAAGCTTACAGTGAATTATTGGACACCTCCGACGCCAGATCCAGCCTCTTATCTTGTTACTTTTATTCTTTTAATACAAAGCTTTAGATGCCGTTAATAAAGAGAATCTCATTTTTAAAATTCTGATGAAGTTTGATTTTGTTTTGTTTTTAGGGATGTTCTTTAGAAAAGCCCTATTGCTATCGAGTTGTCGTCGACGTCGTTGCCAATTTTCTGTCACGGTCTTGGGTATGAAGGAGATGAGCTATCGAGTTGCTGTTTTCGGTAATAGATTCATGCTGGGGTGAACCATTGCAAGATAAAAAAATAATCGCAAAAAATCGCAAAAAAATAATCATCTCAAAATCGAAAATCCCCTGTATTCGGCTGAGCTCGTCTCAGGAATTCAACTTGTTTCTCGATTTAGCGTTGTAGGGTAAGAGCACGGGTTCATGTAAAAATTTCACTCTTAACACAAGCAATTTTGTTAAGCTGGGGAATTTTTTTTTTAATATTTAGGACACGTCAATTGAGATCACCTCGCCTGATGGTAAGCTGAAGGTAAAGTCTCAGGAAAGAGGTTCACCATTACATACACGTACCATGTTAAGAATGGTGGCACTCAGCTTGAATACTAGTAATGTCGGGTATTATTAGGTATTCTTTTCGAGCTGGGACGGCGGGGCGTCTAGCGCCCCACCCCCAAACCGGGGCAAGACGGGGACACCGTGATTCCCAAACACAAGGGGGGGAGATGGCCCAGGGTCAGTCAGGGTGCGAGGGATATGCTCTATGGGCAATCTTACACCCCCGCGTCTTAAGACCCGAGACGGCGTGTGGTTTTAATCGGTTCAAACCCGACATAACCGCCTCCGCTGGCCAGGGGGGGGGGGGTATTCGAAGGAATTTCCGCACGAAAAAAAAAGGTCTTCTTTTTGTATTTCTCAATTTTTTTGTATCGGTACATGACATTTTTAGGAGAAAATGTCTTCAGCATCACATTGTTCTACCGGATTGCATCCCCCAGTTCAGCTAAGCTTGCACTTTGGAGCCCGAACTCTGCTCCTTCTACACTTCATATTGATTTGGCTTTTCTTGGCTTTTAAGGGATCGACTGCCAGGATTCGAGTGCGGGACCTCTCACTCGTAAGGTCGACTCTACCACCGACATTAAGCTACACAAATTTGTCAGTTTACAGGATTCTAATCATAAAATATCTGTCAGAAGCGTTTATCGAATTGTCCTTTTTTTCGTTTGGAAACCCCCACGAACTTCTCCCCACCGTTGCCATTGATGAGGTGAGTATGTCGGAATCGAACCGACTAAAACCACACGGTGTATTTCCCAAGTGTATATATTAACATTAAAAAATGCATGCAAATAAATATTGACAAAAGAAAGCCATCTATCACAAGCATGTTCAATTAAAATCTATTCATTGAAAAAAGCAAAGTCCATAACCCCTTAGTAAACCAATAAATCAATACTAAAGTCCACCTCTTACAATAGGTAGCGGTCATTAGTACCGCAGGCGGCCGCGGCGGGGCGCCACCGTCGCTGCGGGACTCCCAGTCCGGTTCAATGCACTAAAACTCTCAGTTTAAGTGCTTTAAATTAACCCAACCAATTATGTTACGCGATCGATTTTGGTTGTAGGTATATTTACATTTTATCAAAGTTATAAAAAGCGGCGATAGCCCAGTGGCGTACGTAACGGAGACTGCTGAGACGAGGCCTCGAGTTCGATCCCCAGTCGCCCCGGGCACACAACTCTGACTTTACATAGTTATGTGTGCATTAATAAATGAAAATAATCGCTCGCTTAATAATGTGCCCGGTAGACGGCAATAGGCTCGCCCCCTATTACATTGAGACCTTAACATAACTGGCGAATCGTGGATTGTAAGACACCTCTGCCTACCCCTTCGGGGATACAGGCGTGAAGTTATGTATATCAAAGTTATGACCGTTCTGATAGCAATAATCTTCATGTTTATTTGTGACCTATATGAATAAAGATGTATTTGTTGGGGGCCGCACCAAAGTCAAGCGCCAAGTCATTCTCATCCTGGACGGGGCTCTGGTCAAGCGCCAAGTCATTTTCATCCTGGACGGGGCTCTGGTGCAGGAATGAATGCATTGCATTGAATATTTGAATGAGGTGCATTGAATATTTTTCAATAAAATATTTGCTGTGTTTTAGGAGCAATACTGATGGCAATAATAAGTTTTCTAGATTTTGGTCTGTTTGTCTGCTCTATTTTTGTCTAAGCAGATAGTGTTCGTCGGGATCAATGTTCGAGAATCAAGTGAAAACCACTGAACAGATTCAGCTGAAATTTTGCATGATCCTTCTCCTAGGGTCTAGTTAAGACCGTAAAAAAGGCGGCCAAGTACGAGTCGGACTCGCGCATTAAGGGTTCCGTAGCAGCAAGTAACATAATAATGTTTTTTTTTATTTTTTATATTTGAGTTGATTTTATATGACGTATTAAAAAAAACTATCTACTAGATCTCGTTCAAACGAATTTTCGTTGGAAGTTTACATGGTAATGTACATCATATATTTTGTTTAGTTTTATCATTCTCTTATTTTAAAAGTTACGGGGAGGGACACATTTTACCACTATGGAAGTGTCTCTCGCCCAAACTATTCAGTTTAGAAAGAAATCATATTAGAAACCTCAAGATCATTTTTGAAAACCTATCCATAGATACCACACACGTGGGTCTGATGAAAAAAAAATTTTGAGTTTCAGTTCTAAGTATGGGGAAACCTCCAAATTTATTGTTTTTTTTAAACCGCAATAGGATTAGGACACACGGAAATACCGTGTGTCCTAATCCTAATGCGGTTCACAGAATACATCTACTTACCAAGTTTCAACAGCATAGTTCTTATAGTTTCGGAAAAAAGTGGCTGTGACATACGGACGGACAGACAAACAGACATGAAGAATCTAAAAGGGTTCCGTTTTTTGCCATTTGACAACGGAACCCCAAAAACAAATAAATTTCAATCAGTTGGAGGTGCTGTCAACATTTTCAGTTAGCCATTTGGGAGGCAATTTGCAAACCTGCCTCATCTGCTCGTCGATACTCCTACTTAATAACGCATGAGGCCCTGGAGTAGTCTTTCCTCTCAAGATTAGGAGATCATACGGCAGTGGATCCCGTAAAAGCCAAGATAAGCCAAAACAAGTGCAAGAGTAGGAGAGTGACTCCGAGTTACAAAGAGGAAGCATTTTCAAAGTCAAACTCAAAAGTCAAAGTCTTTATTTTTCAAAGTAGTGCAACGTAATTACATCTTTTTGACGTCAAAATAAACTAAGTTTACCACCGCTTCCTAGGTCCTAGTGGAGAAGAAACGGCGCAACAAACTCCACTGCGGCATTTTCGAGATGTCAGAGACCGATATTCTTAGCAATCCATGGATTCGGGAAGCGGGTGCCGGGTCCATCGCGTTGCTGAGTTGGGAACTCGGGACAGTGCCTGGGACTTGCGACCCAAGTGTAGGTTTATAATTTAATAGTGATTTCTTATGACTAAATATGAACGAATGTACATTTTTGTCTCGTGTCAAGATAAATAAAGATATATAAAAAAACAAAAGTTAAAATAAAAATTTATCCTAAGTTAAATGTTAAAATAATTAAAAAAAGTTAAAATATGGTAAAAAAAGAGTCCAAAGAGTGAACAAATAATGATCAAAGTTAAGGAAATTTGGATTCAAATGCCATTTACAATCATTATCATTATGTGGTGGTGAAGTTGACCAAGAAATATTTTAGCATCATATAAGACCTGAAGTTCGAGTTCGAAACCCCAGGGACTCCACTAGACAGGAATATTAAAACGGTGGTACTTCCCTATCATTTATGGGGTTAATCTTGACTCTACATAATATTTTTTACTGTAGGTTTTTTCTGCCCTGAGAAAACGCCTCTACGAATCAATTCAAAGGTCGTCACAACAGAACAGTGAACAGTCATCATCATGAGAGGCCAGGGAAGTACTACCTATTGGGGGGAATTGATCAGACGGCCTTAAATTTGTTTGTCTCACTTCCTGTATTTCTTTGGAATAATATATGGCACTATTTATAATTGCGGTTATTGTATTACCCCAGTAGTAGTAAACAGGTAAGTGTCACACTGGGGCTCCACCAAAATCTTCGGGACGCATGCCAAACTCCCCTGCAAGCCGGAATACCTGCTAGTAGACGGACGAGGATCTGGCAAAGACTTTCCTATAGGAGTTGGGAAGATCAAACTGTAAACGCTCTCGTAAAAGCCAAGATAAACCAAGCAATGGAAAGGAGAAATAGCGGAGCGGACCCGAGGGCTCCAAAATGAAGCTTCAGATGGAACTGGGATTGTAGTTCGGATGATGATGATGACTTTATATTGGCTTAGGTTTGGTTGGTTAATACTGTCGCATCAATAATGTTAAATCTGAGTCATAAAGATAAGGCAAGAGGCATAAGGCGTGCATTTTAAAGCGTAACATTTTCATACAAAAAAAATACGAAAGCAACGCTTCGTAAATAACACAGAAGAGGCGTGGCGGAGGCATGCTACTTAGTCACCTCTTTCGCAGGTAAGACTGGAGCGACCTGCAAGAGGCGAGTTAAAGGTGCGCTAGAGGCGTGCTAGGGACATGCACATCGCAACAAAGACAGCCTTGCGCTATAAACTTGCCTTTTCTGTATAATTCACGTCTTAGGTTATACGATTCATTAAAGGAATCAATCCTGTATTTAGAATTATAACCTCAGATGATACACACGATAAATACTACTATGATTTACAATAATTTAACGGGAATTAACGCGATCATGTACACATACCTTTGGATTGCCTGACGTTTCGACCAGGTTACACTGGCCGTGGTCACAGGCTGACTGTGACTACGACCAGTGTAACCAGTGTACACACGATAAAATTATCATGTCGGAGTAGGACAAGTCAAAAACATCCGTAAAACTCTTATACAACACTTTTACATCAGTTTTGATATTTATAAAATATGATAAATGTACCTCTTACGTTACATGAGTACTTTGATGTACTATTCGAGTCCATTAGTACCCAAACATAGATCAAAAGCTCCAGACACGAAACATCGTAATAATAACTTGTACATGAAATAAAATGGTCCTAAATAAAAAAGCTTTTACACCGCCAAGATCAAACTTCTATACCTACAACATTATTTTACTGCGTTGTCAAACTAAACATGCTTCACATTTTTAAAAAGACTCTCGTAAAATATAAAAACACTCAGGTGATTTTGCTCTGACAATATAATTTATAACTTCTGGCTGTCTCTGCAAGCACAAATTTATAAATACGACTGCGAAATTCAAACATCGATCTTAAAGCTATCTTAATAATGTTGATTATTACCAGGCATTTGTTTAGCTCATAGGTAAAAACATAAATTGTTATTAATTTCAAACAGTCGTGATCTAGAAATGAGAGGAATAATCTTTGAAATTCAGTTAATGATCAATTTTAGCGTGTGCTGGGTTAAGGTGGCGTCCAAAAAACTTACGTAGGAAATAGTAAATAAACGCAATGACGTTGATTTATAGTTGATTTTAGTTTGTTTCTGCAGCACATTCAACAAACACTGGCAAGTATTTCCGTTCGTGTTGCGAAATATTTTATCGCCGGATTTATACACCTTGTTAAAAAAAATTCGTTAATGTTTAGATAAATCAAAATATAATGTTTTCTTTTATAAAAGATATGACTGATATATTCCAACTGCTGTCTGTGCCGTACATGTCAAGGTTAACAAAGAAAAGAGGTTACTGACCCCTTTTGAAAGGACTTCGGTGAATTTCAGTCTACGAGTAAACTAAAGTACCTATACAAGAAAAAAAATGGATATTTTCATCGATTCTAAGTTATTTTACATAGAAACATCGATGATGGGGTTATGGAAATTACAATAAAAGAGAGGAACGTACGAAAAAATCTCCGCAAATACGGTTGCCAGCCTTAAAAAAACCGGCCAAGTGCGAGTCGGACCAAGGGTTCCGTACGAACCTGTAGGTATATAAGTAAAAGTTCACCCATCACGACAATCGAGTCATAGTTATGGTAGCAGTAACTTTAAAATTTTCAAAAATATTTTTTATTATATGATGTAACTAAAAATTTACGGTTTTCGCAATTTTTCCTTTATCTGTACTATAAGACGTTACTTCGTACCAAATTTCAAGATTCTAAGTTCACGGGAAGTACCCTGTAGGTTATGATTCCTGTGCGTTTCGAAAATTTGCGGAAATTTGCGGCATAAACGCCTGTATCTTTTGATTGCTTTGGCTTAGAAGTTTGATTTTTTCACAGCTCCAAGGGACAGTAGACCTGAGTATTAGATATAAATTTCAGTTTGATACCTCCACGCGACAGACGGACAGACGGACGGACAACGAAGTGATCCTATAAGGGTTCCGTTTTTTCCTTTTGACCCTAAAAAGCTGAGTAAAGTATCAAAATAAATGCTTCGGTGGTTTCGATTGTTATTAAATATAATCAACATAAAATCGACAACAATTCATCAAGAATACGCCTAAATAGTTGAATAAGTAAAGCAAGTGTAATTAAAATTATAAAATTGTGGAATCCTTTAGCAATAAACACTCTCATCCGAAACGAACTGGCCGTTTCCTAAATGAAAATCGAAACAGAAACAATCTCAAACTCATAATTAAATCACGTTTAAATCAATCACTTGAGTCGAGTATAATAAATCACGCGCAATCCTTGGCAATCCCCAAAAATCCGGGACAAGGAACGTTTATTAAGATCCCGGCAAAGTAAAATATTCATTAATTGATTCAACCCCTCGGAAGATACCCCTCATTACTTGAGGGTTGATTAAGCGAAGCAACCTGGATGTACGTGGGAGAAAGTCTTTTGAGATTCTTACAAGTTACGATACGATATCATGTCGGATGCTTAAATTGTGATGATAATCGTTTACAGAACTTATAAGAAGTTATCCTAGAGCTGATTTAAGACAGAATTCAAAAGGTAAGGTAACTTATGATACGTCATAATATAAATACATTTTTCATTTTTGTGATCATATTTTGCTAATTTAGTTTTGTCTCTTCAAGTCTACTTCGCTGGCGTTGAGCAATTTGGCAGACAGGACAAATTATAATTAACATTATGTATTAAACACTTAATGTATCAACAATTCTTAGCTATGTAAGTTGCCTGACGATTTTTTGTTTCGCTTTTACTATTGAAGCAGAATATGACGTTAATTTCAGTCGTATTTGCGAGACTTTAACCTAAACCACTAGTTAGAGAAGTTTGTAGTTCACTTACTGCACATCAAATACATTGTCATGATGTATCTATGCGTGTAACTAACTTAACACTGTTCACATTCTATAACTAGTTATAAGACTGAGACTTCTTGGCAGTCTGACGTCTATCCTAGCTTCGTTAGATACCATTGAATTGGCGAGGAGATGTGAAGGGTGACGAATGCGCTGTCTACCCCGTAACCTGTCTGCTACGCGTCGCTCGCCAGTGAGCGTTCATTCCACATATTTGTGCACCGCTGTAGCAAGCTCGTATCCCTACTCTGCACCCTGCTCGTTGCGGCGTTCATGTTTACACATATCTGCTCAATTGGAAACTAGACTGTAGGCGTTATGCCACTGCTGCTTTATTTAATAGTTATAAATATGATAATTTAAAAAAATCGTACAATATAAATGTCAGGTCGATAGACAAACGCGGTGTACACGGTAGGGCGGCGCTGACTGCGCGTACCGCTAATGGGTTGATGTCATTCTCTACGTTTTGATGCACATGGAAACTGTGGAGTCGATCAGGGAGATAAACTAGTGAAGTATCTAGTGTCTAGGTAATAACGGATATAAAAAATAAATTCCAGCGGCCCAACTGGTGCCCTCTTTTTTTAATAAAGTTTAGATTACCAGCGCCATCTTCATCGTCATTATCACCCTTGGGCCTTGGGCTAGTCATCATCATCAGTCGAACACCAATAGCGGTTGCATCTAAAGCTTGCTCTAGGCTTGGAGTCCGGGATCCACTCTTCTATTCTTTCTTTATTTAGGTATAGACTGGTTTATCTTGGCTTTTACGGGAGTGACTGCCGTCTTATCCCGAAAGGACAGCCTACACCAGATCCTCATCGTTGCTTTGGAGAACCCCATCTACCCTGAGAGTGGGCTAGAACATATTATATTATGATAATTTGCAATAGAATCCGTTCAAATTAATGTTATTTCAATTCAACAATTATTCTTCGACTCCACGACACCATTAACTTACCTAAGGCATATTAATTAGAGGTAAACAAGTTCCTTTGTGAGATTTTCACTCCGTTCGACGACGTCATACGACAACTCGCAACGTACATATATTTGTATCAAAATATCATTGGAGCTCACAGGAGGCGTTTGCATACATATCGACATTTATTTAGATGATGGTTTGTTTGCGTTACTGGAGGGGCTTTAAGCTAAATGTGTATGTTGGGACGAATGAAAGGGATTTCAAAGTTGAATAAATATTAGTATCCACGGCCATATATTCAGTTTGAAAGTCTAATAATAAATTGACCTGAATTTAGTAAGTACACATTTACCGTGGCCTATAAGCGCTTGCTAAATATGAGATAGAAATGAGTTAGAAAATAATAACATAACTTCACGCCTGTATCCCCGAAGGGGTAGGCAGAGGTGAATTACACACCCACGATTCGCCAGTTATGTTAGGGTCCCAATGTAATAGATGGTGAGCCTATTGCCAGCTACCGGGCACATTGTTAAGCGAGCGATAATTAACATTTATTAATACACACATAACTACGAAAAGTCAGAGGTGTGTGCCCGGGGCGACTGGGGATCGAACTCGAGACCTCGTCTCGGCAGTCCGTTACATACGCCACTGGGCTATCGCCACTTTTCTTTAAAATATGTTTATAATATGTTTTAGAAAATAATAGACTTAAAGAATGCCTACCGCACTCAAATAGCCTATTGACATCAATCGGATATTTCAAGAAGAAGACTAAGTGTCCTTAAACATTGATAGTGTGAATTTGAATGGGAAAATGTCAACATCTAGGATGGGACTTGAACCCGCGACCGGTTCCATTCTATGGGGAATTCTCTGAATAACTGAGCTAGCTGGGTACGTCAGGGATATTCGAAATTCTGCTATACATACATCTCGGGGCGACTGATGTAAGCTGATATTTCTCACCTATCCTCTCCTTCTTCCTGCCTACTAATATGACGGCCTCTGTGGCGTAGCGGTAGTGCATTCGACTGCTACGACATGGGACGCGGGTTCGATTCCCATTCAGTGCAAATATTTGTATGCATGAATATGTCTAATTGCATTGGTCTGGGTGTTTCTATGTATAATATGTACTTTTTTTTTTTCGTGCGGAAATCCCTTCGGATACCCCCCCGCCGGTCAGCGGGGGCGGTTAGTACTTCTACTACTTTATAAATATAATAATTATAATAAATATTCTGCGACATTCTACACAGCGTTTTCTAGACCCAAAGTAAGCTTAGTTTAACTAGCTTGTTTTATGGGTTCCAGAATGCGGATAAACATACTTATATACGTTTTTTTTGTAAATATATACATATTATACATAGAAACACCCAGACCAATGCAAATAGACATATTCATGCACGCAAATCACTGAGCGGGAATCGAACCCTCGCCCCCTGTCGTAGCAGTAGAATGCATTACCGCTACGCCACTCACGCCGTCATTCTTTTTTATCTGAAATTACTAGTATCCTCATTCATCCCATCAGTTAAATTACTACTGTTAGAAGTGAGTTTGAGGTAGAAGTGAGTTTACGACGTCAATATTTCGGCCAGGATTCGACTCTGCAACCTCTCGATCGCAAATCCGACGCCTTGCCGTTTCTAGTTCAAACTACTTAATCCTGCCTCATTACCACATAAACCTATCCTTGTTATCAATCTTAATCATAAGAGCGAGGTACGACTGGCGACTAATTGCCGCGACTGAATTAATTGATTAGCTATGTCGAGTCGCATCGTCGCTGTCTATGCGCTCGCCCTAACTCATAACTAGTTCTCTGAATAACACAGATATATGTAGAATATACTGCTTCCGGGCTGCGACTGACTTGACTGATTGATTCAGTCGCACCGAGTTCGCCGCCGAGGAAGGTTCTCCGCACTCGACGGCGTCCCGACGTGTACCACTGAAGATGTCGACCGCAGTGATCGACGAAACGTCTGGAACACAAGTTTCCGATGGACCACGGCCAAACTATTCTGAAAACCGCATTAGGATTATTACACAAAAATAGAAAAAAAAAACAATAAATTTTGGGCTTTCTAATATCATTTTTTTGCTAGTTGTGTAAATAGTTTGCGTGAGAGACTCTTCCATAGGTGTAAAATGCCCCCCCCCCCCCGCTGTAACTTCTAAACTAAGAGAGTGATAAAACTAAAAAAAATATATGATGTACATTACCATGTAAACTTCCACCGAAAATTGGTTTGAACGAGATCTAGAAAGCAGTTTTTTTTAACACGTCATACATCGTAACCGCAATTTCATCATCATCATCATCATCATCAACCTATTCTAGTCCACTGCTGGACATAGATCTCCCCAAAACATCGTAACCGCAATTTACCTTTCAAAAATCAGCTCAAATATAAAGATAAAAAAAACCATTTAATTCCATGCACATAAACCTTATGCATAACCCGTTAACCATTATTTTCTAATAATAAATCTGTAATAGGTGCTTATGTAAACAATAACTAGGTCTGCAAGGCGAATCGCTGCTTGCAATGTTGAGCTGAGTGAGACATCGTGAATCAGATTTTGAAAATTTTGATCAGTGATCATTCCTCCGTGGCAAGTCCGATTTTGAAAATTCTTTTTGAAAGTCACAACTCTGGACATGCTTTCTGAGCGTGTAAAGTTTGGTCACAGTGTCTCGAGCGGTTATTATGTAATTCCATCTGGAATTTTTTTAACGGTGATCATTCCTCTGTGGTAGCATTAATTTTTTCAAAATATATCCATAAACCTTCCTCTGATTGACCTCTTTAATCATGCCAAATTTGGTTCTGATTGGATTAGTAGTTTAGGAGGAGACCTGTGACAAAGAAAATCCTGAAGTCTGGTATGAGGAGCTTTGGCTCGACTTCGTCTCACTCAGCTCAATTATAATTCGCGCGGAGCTGCGTGGCTTGAACGAACTACAAGAACTTTTATACATATTATGTTACTTGCTGCTACTGAACCCTTCATGGGCGAGTCCGACTCGCAAATGGCCGGTTTTTTTAAATGAAAGTCATGAATGTACGAATAAGATAGTTGTCGATAATTCAAAACCAACTAACTTTCTTCCATCTCGAGTTATTTGGGACCCAAACGCGATTTCCTCGTGTACATTTATTTTGTTACGTTTTCATAGATTACTTTCACTAAATGTTCATGCCCAATTTGAAGTGAGTACAAGGTTTGTAGTCTAAAACACTTGTGAATGAACTTGAGTTGAAGGGAAGCTAGATGTGTAAAAATGAATGTGAATGTGATTTTGTTTATTATGTTATTCAAACACGCAGAAACAGCTGGATTGAGTTGACTGAAATGGAACGCAAGTAGAGTACGACAGCGAATAGGAAAGTCTCTCTCAGTCTATTTTTTTTACTGGATATAAGTCAGAATCAGTCGAAATATCTACTGATTTCGTTCTTACGAAAAACAAGTACATGCATTATTATTATTGTTATATTACAATAATTTCCTAGTAGCCTAGTGGTATGGGTAATGGACTGCTGAGACGATGTCTCAGGTTCGATCCCAGGTAGCATGGCACACACCAATGACTTTTCGATGCTTTTCGAAGTTATGTGTGTATTTATCGCAGGTTTATAAGTGCCCGGTTAATGGCAATAGGCTCGCCACCTATTACATTGGGACCTAAACATAAACTGGCGAAATGTGGGTGCTAGCACCTCTGCCTACCCCTTCGGGGATATAGGCGTGAGTTTATGTTTATGTATGTATGTTTTTTTTTCGTGCAATAAACTTCATTATACATTATTTATAATTACCAATGCTATCCATACTTAATCATTAAATTCACTCAGTACATTTCTAAGAAAGAAATATGGACATGCCTAGTAACAAATTTATGACTATTTTCAAAAAATTGCATTATTAAGATTTTTTACCTATTGCAGTTATCTTTAGAGTATTGGTTTTACAATGGAAAATATAATTTATAATCTGGTTTCCATACTTACTTATTAAAGCCCTAATACCGTTATAAAAGATTCTTCGTTTTAAATTCGAAATTATAATTTTATTGATGGAACTTTCCATCAATCATACTTTTCATCACAAAAACCCTCTTAACCAGTTGACGCCATTTACACCAAAAAGGTTCGCTATCGTGTAAATCTTGCCATCCTTATCTACCTTAATTACTAGATTTAGAAATACGTATATTCGATTCAATTCAATCTCAAATAAGAAGGCAGACAGAGTCATAATATAGAAACGACTTCTCTGTTCACTTTCAAGTGACGAAAACTTTGAAAAAAAAAGCCATAAAGTGAGGAACACACCGATAATATCGTAAAGTCAACAATAAAAGTGGCTTAACACCAAAATATTTGCAATCCATTTTTTACATTGGACTACATGTACCAATAACTGATCTATAAGTAGTTTTATGATCTCCAGCGAACGAAATTAACATTATTGATGTTTAGTTTATTATTTAATGAAAGGTTTGAGAGCTAAGATTATAAGCTCCATAAATCAGAATTTGTTAAGCTACATTTATCGTTGATGGGACAGTTCGAACATTCAAATTGAATTTTCTAACAGTATAACTGTTAGAAAATTTCAACAATTTTAACAATGTAGGTACCTATTTTGTCCTTGTAAGGCCCTAAGAGTATAATATAACATAATAATATATAATTGCATGTTTACATTATAAACATACGAAAACTTCTGAAGAACTCTACTGAAAACCAAACTACCGTAATATTTCATTATTTAGGGAGATCTAAAAGATGACAACATTATTTCACGTATAATGTTATGCTCTATAAAACGCAAACACATTCCTACGTACCTAATAATAATATTTAGAGAGATCCTTAGTCCACGCGTGGTCATAAAACTACTATAAGCGATCATTTCTTAGAAACATCAAGATGTATTTATCTTCGCATCTCATACCTTCGGGAAAACAGCCAAAGTTTCATTCATTCGGTTAACGCGTAGGCGGCGATGATAGCTCCTCTAGCGGGGAGTAGCGGTAACTTTATGGTTCGTATCGAGGTACGGCGGGCTACAATTTGAAAATGAACAATGATTATCATATTTATAGATCATATTTATATGAAGTTACTTGTACTTATTAACTAATAAATTATTCAAATATCTAATATTAATAATCTTTAGCTTTTTACCAAACTGGGTTGGTTACAAAGTTATTTTTGGTCGTGAATTATATCGCAACTCAATATTGATGTGACATGATTGCTTAGAAGCTATTGTTACTTTCATAGTTTATCACATGGTGATGTGCTCACACCGAGACTATAGATATGCTAACGCCCGTATATTGTCAAAGGGTTAGGTAGTGGTTTAATAACCACAAAATTTTGCCAATTGTGTTTTCGGATCTGTGTTAAAGCTCCTATTGCAGTCAACTGGGTAAATTGTCATGATGCGTCAATTTTTTTTAATAAGGTAATAAATAATTATTCGTCTATATGAACTCAATTTTATATATTATATTTATTATATTTTCTATTTAATATATACGTGACTTTTTGGTAAAAGGTTCTTTGAACTATTAACAACTTTCATACTTTTTATAGCACACACAATGATATATATACATTAAACATTTTTATAAATCGTAAACATAATCCATGCGATATAATAATCATTCATAATGCACTCACCGTTGAAACAGACCATTATATTAAAAAAACAATCAAAATTTTTATTACTGCCACACGTCCGAAATTTATTAACCCATCCCTACCTTTATGGGTCTGTAAGCCCCTGCGCAAATAAAATAATATAAAAAGAGAGAAATAAAAGAAAAAAAAATGACCGTTGCGCCGCGGGCGAGTTCTTAATTCAAAAAACATCATTTAAAATGGACGCTTCGGCTTGGTGCATATGAATGCGCTTTATTGAAAGGGGCCGAGTGTTCTATGCTGAATTTTTTTTAAATGTAATTTAATTTCAAGTTTTTGTGTCATGTAGTAATGAATGTTTTTGTATCTAATTTATTAGTTTGCTACTAAGTTTGTTGTTCGTTGGTTTTTAATGAATTGTCACTAATTAAATGTGAAAACAAATTTGTTCGTTTGTACCACAATCACGCAAAAACTTTTGTAGGCAGAGAGTCCAAGCCGGAATAGGGTATAGACTATTTTTTGATCTGGAAATATGTTGATCTCGTTGCTCCTTTTTTTTCGTGCGGAATTCTCCCCGTATACCCCACCGTCCCGGTCCCTCGGCAGCCAGTCGGTACGAGAGGTTTCCGTGTCGCCTCTCTAGCCAATCCTCCATGATGGGCTTTACCGCCGCTACTGCGGTGTGCCCACCCTTGCATGCCCCTAACCCACATGAGGTTACAAGAACGGGATCGGTATTACTAGTGATAATCGTAATGTTTTCTCTTGATACCTAACAAGCTGGACATTATGGAAACTAAATTGACGCCAAGCTTGGGTAGGCGCCTTTATTATACATAGCTGAACAAAATTGTTAATAATATTTTTTACCCATTTTTTTATTTATTCTGTTAATACATACATATAAATGTGAAACTTCAGGAGGATGAATGAATGTATGTTTGTGTTCACTTTTCGATGAAATTTGGCACAAAAGTGGAAAACACATAAGCGGAGTGGAGCGGAGTCTGGGATAATACATAAGCTACTTTTCATCCCGGGATTAATTGGTTCCTCACTTGAAGAAATTCTTAAAATTTTTTTTTTT
This sequence comes from Cybosia mesomella, assembly GCA_946251805.1. Lineage (NCBI taxonomy): Eukaryota > Metazoa > Arthropoda > Insecta > Lepidoptera > Erebidae > Cybosia > Cybosia mesomella. The sequence goes on along the minus strand of OX276396.1, from coordinate 35,780,140 downwards.
TTTTTTTGATGATATTAATATTAAAAAACACATACAAAATAGCATCTGTTCTCATTTGGCAACGCTTAAAGGTAAACTATTTAATGAAAGGATGGAACAAAGCGCGCGTGGCCGCGGCCGCGGGGCGTAATAAGCGGAGGGTGATCGTATGAGGGCGACCCAAGTGGGTTCAATTCAAGGTGAGGCAATCGATCGATGCGACTTGCAATGTGGACAGATGTGTACCATTGTCGAGAGTATATTACAAGTAGGTGGGTACGTTTGATTTTATTAATATTGTATGGATTCGAGAAAAATATAGGAGTTTTGAAATATTGAAAAAAAAAAACATTATTGAAATGACAGAATTTTTTGAAAATAGTTTCAAAAAATTCTGTCGCGATTTTTTATGAGTTTTTTTGTACTTGTAATATTGCAGACTAACATAGGTATTTTAATGATTTTTAGGGTTCCGTACCTCAAACGGAGAAAATGGAACCCTTATAGGACCACTTCGTTGTCCGTCCGTCCGTCCGTCTGTCAAGACCGTTTTTCTCAGGAACGCGTGGAGGTATCAAACTGAAATTCATATCTAATACTCAGGTCTACTGTCCCTTGGAGCTGTGAAAAATTCAAACTTCTCAGCCAAAGCAATCAAAAGACACAGCCGTTTATGCCGCAAATTTTCGAAACTCGCACGGGAATTAAAACCTACAGGGTACTTCCCGTGAACTTAGAATCTTGAAATTGGGTACGAAGTAACGTCTTATAGTACAGATAAAGGGAAAATTGAGAAAACCGTAAATTTTTAGTTACATCATATAATAAAAAATATTTTTGAAAATTTTAATGCAACTACTACTTTTCTCATGAACGCGTAGAGGTATTAAATTGAAATTTACTTATATACTTACAGGTTTGTACGGAACCCTCGGTGTGCGAGTCCAACTCGCACTTGGTCGGTTTTTGTTATCACTAAAATTATTAAATTAATAACGGATTTTATCGCGACTGATCAATCAAGTAAATCGCAATCAAGTCAAGTATCAAGTAACAGTCGGCGATAAAAGTAGCTTTACAAATTACAATTTTTTGATCACTCCTCCTCTTATCTGATCCTCTTAAACCTTTTATAAAATGATAAACGAAACATGAAATATGTTAATTTTATCCTCTGAGAATAATAAAACTGCTTACCTATACATCAATCGTCGTTAGGTACAATGTATTCCAATGTAAAAAAGGTTTCTAAATATTTTAATGTTCATCATTTTTTTGGCGTTGACTGTACCTAGATACTAACCCAGTCATACCCGTGATAGTTCTAGTTCAAAAATAAATAACATTTATATGAGTTACGGTCTCAAGGTTCCCTAATCTCTTACTGAATATTGACCTTGAAAAGTTAAATTTTAACCTATATCTCTCCGCGTCATTGAGCATAGGTCATTTAATTTTAAAATCAAGTGAAGGTGGTTTTAAATCCCATTCATAGGTATAAAATTAAAATTTCAATGTAATGTCGAAAATAAACTTACCAAAGCAATTTAAACTGTCCCTCGTCCATCAATCACGCAACTACCATAAGTAATCCCCTGTCGGACTAATCACCCCATCGCCCGCGGCATAGCTTCACAGCGCGGCATAATACCTGGGGTGCCCCGCGGCATAACTGCACGATGGGTATAATCCCTACCTGGAGCCCTGAGCAGACATTAAAAGACTTAGCGCAAGCGAGCGTAGGGTTAGGGAATACACCGCGCTGCCGGTAGGTCTCCCATTAATTGTTTTTGCATTATGGGTTTATTTCTTCTACACTTGACACAGTTAAATATTTGTTTTTTGACTGCCCTGTTGCCGCCAATAATCCAAAATTGTTTCCTCAATTTAGCTGATGTAAGACGTGGTCCCCCGTGGAATGTTGCCTTATGAGCTTGATCAATCATCATATTGGTACAGTGAGTATTTGATGGTACAATTATTGGATTTTTCTGTTCAGGATCGAGGTAAGAATTGTTAATCCTCCCACCCACTCGAAGTAGGTCTTCTGGGTATTGGAGTCCGCTCCGCGAGTTCTATAGTGGTTTCCGTAGGACGTAGGGGCGGGAGAGCCGGTGAGCATCGTGCTTTCGTGCGTCGCCACAAGTACACTCCCATCGCAAAAAGCACTGCGCCCGCGAGAAGATACAACACCACGTACTGATGTATGTCATTTGAGGACATTCCGTCTAAGGATAGGTCGTCTCCTTCATTCTGCATCTCTTTAATTCTTTCACCGATACTGTCGAGTTGTTCTTTGTAGTCAGTTAGCCCTTCCTGGGTTATTATGAGCTTACTTCTAGGAATTGTTAAATTAAAAATTTCGTTTATCGGTGGTATTTCGATCGAAAGTAGATCTGGTTGTAAATTAATGTAGTTAGTCTGATGAGTGTTCGAGTATATTGTGAAGGCCTCGCCCTTGATGACACAGGCATTCCCGAGGTTGATAATGCCGGCCTTGCTGACTCGTTCGACGGTAACTTGACGCTCGCAGATAATTCTTATTGTTCGTAGCTCACAGCAGTAGTACATGAACGTGTTTATTTTGTTAAGCTTGATCCACATATCCCGACAGTAAGTTTGTTTAGTTTTACATTGATCCGAATGTTTATCTTTTAAACAAAGATAATCTTTAGATTTCAAATAAAAAATTGGGCGCTGAAGTGGACACATTATCGTTTCCAAATTGAATGGTTCACACCTTCGTAATTCGTTTTCGGACAGTGGTATATATGCATCCTTCTGTAGGTTTATGGCAACGTAGTCAGCTATAGGTTGAACGTTCACCATAATCTTGCGTTCTATAACTTGAGGTATAGTGATCAGTTTATAAATTTCATACGAGTCTCGTGTAATTAATGGGATCTCGACTTCGAATATAAAATATTTCACAGTCATTCTTGCCTGTACCCTCAGAAGGTGGTAGAGCTTCCGTAAATCTTCTTGTAAGTTTTGTATAGGAAGTGCTGAGTCTCTGGATAACTGACCAGAAATCACGTTTAACTCGGAAGTAAGCTGTTGAGGACTTAGCAAGTGTATATTGAATTTCCCGTTGTGAATTCCCGTGATCGTGTCCAACAGCGTCGACAAAAGATCCTTTAGATTTACAAGCAACCCATTGGCAACAATTGACATCAATGTAAACGCATTATTAATTTGCAGGTTGCTCAATTCAGTCGCAAGTGTGTTCGTGGCCTTATCCAGCGCAATGATATGTTCGGCGTATATTTTATTTTGTTTCTCAACTGACTGCTCCACTCGCTTAAAAATATTGTTTTCAGCTTCCATCACGGATGTTTGGTTCTTCCATAATAAGGCAAGATGCTTTTCGTTCTTCCTGATAGAGTCTATGTCCTTCTCGTATTTTTCTGCAAAACGTGCATCGAGAACTCCAAATAAACTGTTGGCAAGATAACCAATCCCGTCTATGAGCCCTCTTCGTTGTCTATTTGGCTTTAGCTTTTGATCGAGAAGTAGACCGCTGTAGTGCTCGAGCTCCGAGTAAGCGTGATGTAGTTGTAGTAGTACTACGTCACATTGGTTTGGTTTCACGAGGCAGGTACATGTTTTTTCTAATGTAGAAATATAGTTCTTGAAGGTTTGAACTCCTATCCAGTATGGGTTCATGTCGTAGTATATTACTAACTTCCACTCGTCACGAACAAAGTGCATATCAGTCACCTTGTCAAAGTAGATGCTCTGATTGTTATTTATAGATGTAAGGCTGTAGTTACACCGGGTGGGTGAAATGATAAACGCCAGTAGTGATAGTATAGTCCAAATTACGTTACACAACGAACGCTTTCTTATTCGACTTCTTTTGCTTGTATTTTGTTGTTCGTTTTCGTTAGAGTTATCCTTGTTTTCGTATTTTGCTTGATTGTTATCAGTATCCGAGTTCGTACAAATCGGTAATTTAGAAACTTTCAATATGGGACGCTTAATAATCGTACCTTTGGAACGAATACTGACTACTCGTACGCAGTTATCTTTTCCTTCGTGAAGGTCAACTATTCTTCCTAATGCCCATTTTCCAGCTGGCAGGTTTGAGTCGTGTATGATGACAAGGTCGTTAATTTTCAAGTTTTGCTGTTTTTGTAGCCATTTGCTTCGGGGTGTGAGTTGCGTTAAATATTCTGATTGCCATCGTCTCCATACGTCCTTGAAGATTTTTTGGACAAGTTGCCAGCGAGTTCGTTCATCTGTTTCTGTTTCGAGGATAGTAAGTGTAGGGCCACTAGATAGAAAGTGAGATGGCGTAAGATAGTCTATGTCTTCCGGGTCTTCAGTTAATGCCAAGAGTGGTCTTGAGTTAAGACATGCTTCAATTTCTGATAGAAGTGTTGACAGCTCTTCAAAGGTTAGTTTTTGTTCCCCAATGACCCTTCGAAGATGGAATTTCAGGCTTCTGACTCCGGATTCCCATAATCCACCTGCGCTGGGCCAGGCTGGAGCCAGGAAATGCCACTCTATGTTCATGTCTGTAATGGCAGTATAGAAGGCAGAGTCGAGAGTTTCTTTCAAGTTCATATATTCTCGGCTTAGTAAGCGATTCGATCCAGTAAAGTTGGTGGCATTATCACTATAAATGTGGCGTGGTGCTCCTCGTCGTGAGGCCAACCGCCTTAGTGCTGCCAGAAAAGCTGACGAACTGAGGTCGGACACGACCTCAAGATGTACTGCTTTTGTAACCATGCAGATGAAGACAGCAGCATAACCTTTAGTTGTTTTTACACCTCGCCCTTTGTTTGATTTTATATCAATGTAACCGGTGTAGTCCACACCTGTATGATAAAACGGCCGGCTCGGAATACACCGCGCTGCCGGTAGGTCTCCCATTAATTGTTTTTGCATTATGGGTTTATTTCTTCTACACTTGACACAGTTAAATATTTGTTTTTTGACTGCCCTGTTGCCGCCAATAATCCAAAATTGTTTCCTCAATTTAGCTGATGTAAGACGTGGTCCCCCGTGGAATGTTGCCTTATGAGCTTGATCAATCATCATATTGGTACAGTGAGTATTTGATGGTACAATTATTGGATTTTTCTGTTCAGGATCGAGGTAAGAATTGTTAATCCTCCCACCCACTCGAAGTAGGCCTTCTGGGTCAAGATAAGGATTCAAAGGTAATAGTTTGCTTTTTCGGTCGACCTGTTGTTTTTGTTTTAAATTATAGATGTCTTCTGCAAATTCGGTTTGTTGTACGTGCTTAAGAATAATGTTTCTTGCTTTCCTCAATTCAGACGTAGTTAAGTAGCAGGGCTTTTGCTCGTTGCGTGATACCGCGCGAAATATCCACGCGATAATCCGGGTTAACCGAGTCATAGAACTGTTTTTCTTGAGTAGCTGTTCAATGACGTCATTTTCGTGACCTTGTAGCGTAACATATGTTTGTAACCTCTTCATCTCTTCATTTGTTTCGTACGACTGTAGTTTTGTAAATTGATAAGTGGGAAGCCATTCTGGACCACTCCACCATAGGTTATGTGTTTTCAGTTGATTAGGTAGTATCCCTCGACTGGCGCAGTCAGCCGGATTTTCCACGGATTTAACGTAGTGCCATGAGCTTGACGGTATGATTTCCTTTATCTTCTGTACTCTATTCGAAACAAATATGTTCCAGCGATTTTGATCACCGTTTAACCATCCCAATACTGCAGTGGAATCCGACCACCCGTATAAGGTAACATCCTGTATTGACAAGCACTCTAAAACCTTCTTCATGAGGTTTGATAGCAGTACAGCCGCACATAGTTCAAGGCGAGGTAATGTTATTGTTTTCCTTGATGGAACGAGTCGTGATTTTGCGGCTACTATGACCACTGTCCCTTCTTTGGTTACAGTGTAGATAACGCAGGAGTATGCGTTTATACTCGCGTCGCAAAATCCGTGTAAAGTTATTTGCCCATTTTTCGTGATTTGCATCCATCTAGGTATTTGCAAGTTGTTTATCTCGAATAATTGTGTTTTAATTTTCTCCCATTCTGTATTAATAGAATCCGATACTCGGTCGTCGTCGAAGATCTAAAACGTTTTTCAAGTTGTAGAAATTGGGCAGCTGCTTTTGTTCTAGACTCCCCTAGTTTTCCGGCAATATCAGCATGTAAGGGTAACCTTACAACGTAACGCCCGTTTGCTTGTCTTTTTGTTTCAAGTTTATACTGCTGGAGACAGTAATTATCTTGTGTGGAGAGTTGTGGACATTCGACAATATCTTCTATCTCCCAAAATTGCTTAATTTCGTCCAATTTATTTAGGACAACATTGCATTGGTAGGATTTAATACTACCACATAAAATCCATCCAAGTTTTGACTGTTGCGCCATAGGTTGGCAATCGTCGCCTTTGATGACCCCGTTGAGAATAATTTTTGAGTAAACATCGGCCCCTAGTAGGATGTCTATAGGTCGACTTATATTGTAGTCAGGATCAGCTAGTGGGATTCCTTCTAGATGCGTCCAAGAATTTGGTTTTGTAAACGATTGGCTGGGTAAGTTATTGACAAGGTTTCTCATAACGAAAACTTGGGTGTCAAATGTAAAGTCATTTATAATAGAAGCGCAGTGCAGGTTCATTGTACCCTTACAATTATTTTCTCGTGATCCGAGTCCAAAAATTACCCCACTGCATCTTTGTCGCGGCAGTCCAAGCATTTGGGCAGTGTTCTCCCGAATAATTGATATTTGGGAGCCTAGATCAATTAAGGCACGTAATGTGACCTCTGATCCGACGTTTGTATTGACTTTAATTTGAGCAGTCGCCAAAAGAGTTTGAGATATATTTTCCATTGAAACGTTGCTGCTTAGCCCCTCTTTCTTGTTGGTCGAGTAAGTCTCAGAGTCGGGTTTTTTCCTAGGCGTCACGTTCATTGGCGTATCGTGTAGTAATGTATGATGGTGTGAGTAGCACTGTAAGCATCTTTTTTCCGACTTGCATTGTTTGTCTTTGTGATCAACTAAACAATTTATGCATAAGTTGAGGTTCGTAACTAGATTCCTTCGCTCGCTTGGTTGTAATTTGATGAATTCGTTGCAATGGTACAAACCGTGTTCATTTTTGCAGTGCGGGCACTTTACGTTCCTGGGAACGTGACCCACCTTTACGGTAGAGTTATAAGCGTTGTTTAAATAATTTGACTTTGATTTGTTTGCATTGAAATTTTGATAGTTTGTCTTGATAGCCTGTTGGAATTTATTATTTGATTGACCACGTTGTTGCTGGTGATCATGTGTGGGACGTTCTTGTTTACGTCGCGCTGACTCCAAGGCAGTAAACTTCGATTCAAGATAGCGCATAAATTCGTCGAATTTTGGCAATTCTCTTGGCTCTTCGATTGATTCAATGTAGTCGTTGTACGAGTCAGTATCCAGTTTTTGTGCGAGCAAATGTACTAGGATTGGGTCCCAGCTTGATATGTCGACCCCGAGCTTCTGAATAGCATTTAGACACTCGTTAGCTGTGTCATGTACCTTCTTTATAGTAGCTGCTGTTTGGTATTGCATTGTTGGCAAGTTCAGAATAGTGTTGAGATGCGAAGTAAAAATCAGTTTTTTGTTATTGTACCGATTGTTTAGAATATCCCAGCAGATCTGATAATTATCAGAGCTAATTGACAGGTGCGACACTAATTTTTCTGCTTCTCCTTTAAGCTTTGATTTGAGGTACTGCATTTTTTGGGCGTTAGATAAAGTTTTGTTATCATGGATCACTTCTGTAAATAAGTCCTTGAACGAGGTCCATTGTTGGTAAGCTCCTGAAAAGGTAGGTAAATCCATTTTCGGAGTTGATTTCTCCTTATGAGAGACGGACCACATTTTCGTGTTCAAGGCCTTTTTCATATCGTTGTATTGTTTTTCGTAGATTTCGAAAGTTTGCTCGTACTCTTTTTCAAACAACACTTCGCTATCTATTTCCCAGTGCGCAGAGTCAATAGTTTTCCATCGAGATTCCAGAGATTTTAGGGTGTCCTCGAATTCCCATTTTTCGTTGATTTTTTCTAGATTTATTGCTGAAAGAGTTCGAGTAAACGCCTTAAAGTTACTTTTTTGCTTGCGCATCAATTCTTCAGATTTGCTGGCACTCGCCTGGGATACCATTTTAGTTGATGTTGAAGGCTGTAGTGGTTGAAAGTTAGGTTTTTCTGATGGAGTAATTTGAATAGTTGGTGTCGGGCTTTTGGGTCTCTCCTGAGTAGCGACCTTGGTGGCCTCATAATTTTTAATGAGCACCACTGCTTCGTCGTACAAGTCCTTAGTTTTTTGGAAGTGGTTTTCAATAAAGTAAACGTCGTCGTAGTCTTCATATTGATACAGTACCGTGTGGTTGTTTTGGAATTCTGTCCAATAGGTGTTCAGAAGCTCCAGCCGTTTTTTAATATAAGCAGGAGTCTTTCGTTCGGCTCCGTCTTTTTTGAAATTGCGGATAAGGTTTTGTATCCCCTCCTGTAGTTGTTCTTGATTTGATAGAATGTCTTCTACCTTGCTCATGTTGAAGAAGTTGAAGCAGTGCTATCTTCTACAGTAAATGCGCCTTCTCAATTTGACTGGTGAGACCCGCTTGTGGGAGGCCAGCAAACCGATTCGCTACCGCAGAGATAACACAAAGCTTCGTTTTTGTTGTAAATGTTTTTGTTAATGTGGTAATGTGTGTCCACAAGTAGTAAATCACCGCACTCACTGAGTAGTCACTATATACACAGGTAACGCGATCGTATAAAAAAAAAAAACGTTGTATGGGGTGTAGTGAACCCCCTACAAAACTTGTTAGTTATCGTCGTTGAGGTGGTTGTAAGAAGTAAAAGGGTAGTTTGACGGTTTCACAGTTTAATTACGTTTAGTTCAGTGGGTCGAAGCCGACTGACGTCGGTTCGATGTCGTTCTAGGTACCAGCGTAAAATGCTGACCCGTGGGAACATGTAAATGTTATTGTACACTGTTGCGGTTTATGTGAACCGTACAAGTCCGTTGATTTGATTATTGTGAGTATTAGTTGATGATCATTTTCTTCTTGATTAAAAACTTTTATTACTATCGAGCATAATAAGCCCAGAGAATGGTAAGGGATAAAACTTGACTTAAGCAGAAGATAAGAAACAAATAAAGGATTGTTTGATTTTATGAAACCATGGTAAAAGTGAAACTTTTTTCACATTATAGACATTTAACTAAAAATAACAACATTTACATTAAACGCTGACAAACAACATTCACATTAAACGCTGACAAAAACAAACAAAATAGCGTGGAGCACTGGCACAAATGAGTAATAGTCTATACACTACACGGTCAGCTGCTGCGAACTATAGGCGCCGCCATATTGCCCTGGGCTGCTATGACGAGCGCCTTTCACTTTATCCCTACTCCGCGGCCGACCGTCACGCAACATGCAACACACAGACGAAAAAGTAAATAAAACGTGAGGTTGTCCCCCATCAGATGGCAGTCACTCACGTATAAGTCAAGATGAGCCACATCAGGAGGAGAGAGCGTAGAAAAAGTATCCCTGGGTTACAAAGAACGAGCTTTGGATGGAACCAGGACTGACGCTGAGATGGCCCTTCGGCCACGTACGAAACCAAGTTTCGAAACTAGTTTCTTAATAAGAATAATATTTCTTCTTCTGAAACTGATTTCCGAATAAGAATAAACAATCTGTTTTCGAAACTCGTTACCAATTAAGAAAAGTAATTAATCTCCCGAAACCGGGCTTTTTATAGTTTTTGAAACCAGCTTCCAATTAAGAAAAAAATCTTCTTTCGAAATAATGTATCAAATTGATTTTAGGAAGAAAATATAATAATGAATAAACACAAACTACACTTATTAACTAAGCCCGGTTTCGGGAGAATAATTACTTTTCTTAATTGGTAACGAGTTTCGAAAACAGATTGTTTATTCTTATTCGGAAATCAGTTTCAGAAGAAGAAATATTATTCTTATTTAGAAAATAGTTTCGAAACTTGGTTTCGTACGTGGCCGAAGGGTGAGATGGTAATGCTGATGAAAATGTTTCATTTATTTCAACACAAACATAAACATGACTTCACGCCTGTTTCCCCGAAGGGGCAGGCAGAGGTGTATTACACACCCACGATTCGCCAGTTATGTTTAGGTCCCAATGTAATAGGGGTCCTATTACCATCTACCGGGCACATTACTAAGCAAGCGCTAATCAACATTTTTAATACACACATAACTACGAAAAGTCAGAGATGTATGCCCGGGGCGACTGGGGATCGAACTCGAGACCTCATCTCAGCAGTCCGTAACGTACGCCACTGGGCTATCGCCGCTTTATTTCAAAAACAGAATATTTAATGCCAGGTTGTTTTAGTTTGATGAGAGCTTGCGTTGCGGATCGGTCCGCGCATCGTTCTCGCGCAACCCAGTTAGAGAAGTGCTTTACTGCTGGATCAAAAAAAGTATAAGACTTTCTTTTACTAGCACACCCATCCACTCGTTGGTACCGATGGAGTGAAGCCTGTGGGGGTTTCCACAAGTAAAAAAAAAAACCGGCCAAGTGCGAGTTGGACTCGCACACAGAGGGTTCGGTAAAAATTTTCTAAAATATTTTTTATTATATAATATAACTTAAAATTTACAGTTTTCGCAATTTTTCCTTAATCTGTACTATAAGACGTTACTTCGTACCAAATTTCAAGATTCTAAGTTCACGGGAAGTACCCTGTAGGTTTTGATTCCCGTGCGAGGTTCGAAAATTTCCGGAAATTTGCGGCATAAACGGCTGTATCTTTTGATTGCTTTGGCTGAGAAGTTTGATTTTTTCACAGCTCCAAGGGACAGTAGACCTGAGTATCTATATATATAAAAATGAAACCCGTTTTCCGTTGTCACAACATAGCATGAAAACGGCTTGACCGATTTGGCTGATTTTTATTTTTGTAGTTTTCTAATACTCTGTACAAGGTTCTTACGGAAAAAAATATTAAGAAAATCTCTCAAAATTTTTTTTTTCGTGCGCCCACCTTACTGTTTTAGTCGATACACGACAAAACCACCCCCGCTGGCCGGTGGGGGGTATCCGAAGGGATTGATCCTCCCCAAGTGTCCGTTGCCGGGCACCCCGGGTAAGCCTTTGAATTCAATACATGGCGGATCATTTTGACGTAGCGAAGCACGTACCGGGCCGCTAGTTAGATATAAATTTGATACCTCCACGCGTTCCTGAGAAAAACGGTCTTGACAGACGGACGGACGGACGGACGGACGGACAACAAAGTGATCCTATAAGGGTTCCGTGTTTTCCTTTTGAGGTACGGAACCCTAAAACCGATACCTATCTGTTTACTTTTACTACTACTACTGCTACATCAACCTGTTACACTAAAGACGAATGGAAGACAGTCAGATGGTAATCCTAAACTCTTCACTCCCAGCAAAGCGCGCCATTTTGTGTTTTATATCAAAATAAACGAGCAAAAAGCTTTATGTCCCATTAGCTTCAACCTGTCTTCGATAGCCAGCATTCAAATCCATCCTCATTATAGTTGACAAATTCCCCAGCAACTTTGTTATCTGTGTTTTATTATAAGCAGCGTCACGCGTCATCGATGACGTATTACGCTGACGTACTCTCACTGTATTTGGAACTGTCGAACACTCACTGTGATCATTTTGTTGGCTTTAGTTCTGAGTTTAGTTTATTGTTGTTTTCGTATTTGAAAAAGATTCTTTGTGTATGACAATATAGGCACAAGTTCATACAGTAGGGACTTATGCCTACCTTACAGGTAATGAAACAAATAAGCTGCTTCAGAGCGACGTAAGTAGCACTCAAAACTACAACTGAGTATAGAATTCATCCTCACACGTTGCGACCGGAAACGGTGCGTACAGTTAGATATGAAAGACACTCCGCGCACCTTCAGGCTGTGGAATGATCTCCCTGCGGTGGTTTTCCCAAGCGACTACAATATGGGGTTCTTCAAGAGGGGCATTAGAAGGTTTTTACAGGGTCGGCAGCGCGAGTGTGACGCCCCTGGTGTTGCATACGTCCATAGGCCGCGGTAACCGCTTCCCATCAGGTGGGCCGTGAGCTTGTCTGCCACCTGAGTGGTATAAAAAAAAAAAGATTTAGATCAGAAAAAGATAACATCTAGAATGGGACTAGAACCCGCGACCAGTCCCTTACAGGGGGAATGCTCTGACCAGCTGAGCTATCTAGACACGTCCCAGATATTCGAAATTCTCCGATATATTATATACGTCTTAAGGCTGTAGGAAATCTACAGAAAAAGTAAGCATATTAATAGGTAATTTAATTGTACTACTGAATAGTTCAACCGTATGATTGCGTATATTGTATTCCACTAATATTATAACCATGTTCCTCGACCATTATTGAAATTTCCTTACATTATGAGACTAGAATGACATAACACATAACATAACTTCACGCCTGTATCCCCGAAGGGGTAGGCAGAGGTGTATTACACACCCACGAGACGCCAGTTATGTTTTAGGTCCCAATGTAATAGGGGTCGAGCCTATTGCCATCTACCGGGCACATTACTAAGTGAGCGGTAATCAAAATTTTTAATACACACATAACTACGAAAAGTCAGAGGTATGTGCCCAGGGCGACTGGGGATCGAACTCGAGACCTCGTCTCGGCAGTCCGTTACGTACACCACTAGGCTATCGCCGCTATAGAATGACATATTGACTCAAAAATGGTGGAAAAAAAAACATATTTGCCTTTATTCGTCCGAGGTGTGCAGATACAACGGTCCTTCATTTGCGTCTATCCAAAAAAAGCTCTGCAAATAACATTATCTACAAAAAAAACATCAAGCAAAACACGTTAAAGGTACGCGTCCACTATCCCTTTTATCCGCTTTATAATAAACCGTCGGACATTTGTCAGCGATACCTTAGGCCGGCCGGACTGACTTCTGAAAAACAAAATTTTACGCAACACATATCATAGTGAAGTGGGGTTCGCTGGGCCTACGCACTGGGTTGATAAAAAGCTACGGCTAAGTATTTTACTAGTATTTCGATTTGTTTTTAGTGCTCATAGGCAGTCACTTTGTAATGTATGTTGATTTGACCTGGAAATCAATTGACCAAATAAAACAAGAAAAATAAAATTCAAGAATTAAGAATGTTTTGTAATATAATTAATTTTAAAATTTAAGGCTAATTATAAATATTTATTTATTTGAAAAATATTTACATACATGCTTCATATAATTCCTCCACATCATCACCGACTGGTAATGTTCCCAGAAGACTGGCAGCATAGCCACGTTGCCAAGATAAAGTCCAGCCTTCTGGTCACGTGTAGCGTCCATCAGCCGCTTTGCCAAATATTTTGTAATTCGTTTTTTTTTGTATACAGAACGGCAAAATATATTTTATTTTGATTTTCTGATTGAAAATATATTCAATACTCTACATCCAATATATTATTAATGCTTTTTATGTCTCCAAGAAGACAAATTGTAATAATACGTTTTACAAGCACAGTGCGTACGCAAGCTAGAGCGAGGGTACAGGGGGCGTTTCGTGGACACGGTCAGTGCGCTCGCTCTAAAGAAGTGAATAAATCTGCCGGACGAACGACAAGGTGAATATAAATATAAAGAATCTGCGGACAAACTTCCGGCACAGTAGGGTTGATAAAAATGAAATTATATTTAGAAAAAATTGCTGACCACGTTTAAAAACCATACAAATCCCACTTCCCACTAATATCATAACTATGAAAGATTGAATGGATGGATGGATGTATGGATGGCTGTTTGCTACTCATTCACGCCAAAATGCCTGAACGTATCTGGACGAAATTTGGCACATAGATAGATTATAGTCTGGAATAGGATAGGTCTGTAAACAACAGACAACAGTATCTAGCCTATATCTATAAATATATATATGAATTCCTATTTCCAATTTTCTTATGACCAATTTCGCTAGTTCTGTTTTTATGTATTTGTTATTGTTAGGAGAAGGTTCTTATGAAAGAAAAATTTTACAAAGATGGGCGGACAATTTGAAACACATAACGACTATATTAACTTTTATATTGTAACCTTATGGCATTTGACATACCTGTCAGTCGGTTGTAATTGATTTCTATACTGACACAAATCATTAGAATAATAAACACTATATTTTGTTTTTTTTTTTATAATAATACCATATTCAGTACTCATAGTAAAGGCAGGATAACGTATGTCGGGTCAGCCATATAACAATAAATTGTCAATATGTATGAATACGCATAACTTCCGAACAAATGCACCAAATATGAAAAATTATTTTCTTTTTTTTTGTGTTATTTATTGTCAGGACAAGGTTTGTATTAAAGTTTTTTTTTAAATCGAACTGAACTTTGCGGGAACGGGAACGTAATCAGAATTCCACGTGGGCAGAGCCGCGGGCAACAACCAGTTGTTTAATGCATACTAAAGGTGCGCCCTTCCAAATAAAGGGAATTTCAAATAAATTCATAAGAATATACTTAATACTTCAGCAGCTAAACTACACTGAATAGACAACCCTGTTGTTTGTCCGTGACGTGGCAGAGCGGTCACCGTGAAAGGCTAGGTGATCATAAAGTACCGCGCATGTTCTTACATAATAATATTCTTGAAATATTCCCTCTAGGGGACCGAAAGCAACCTATCACGGTTATAAAAACCGTGGAGATATCCTCAATGTGCTTTTGGTAATTTAGGAATGCTTTATCGGTAATTCGATAAAGAACGCAACAAAAAACATTACAATATAAAAATAAATATTTAATTGAAATATAATATTATGAATATTGTTGGTCTATTAGAGCAGCTCAAAAAAACTACTGCTCTGATTTCGATGAACATATTTTTCAAACACAACATACGGTACAATTTTAACTGTATAGGCTATAGTCTAATTGCTGAGCATCATCTATCGGATATTAAAAAAAAATATATTATATGATTGCTTTTTTTTTTTCAAATTTTATATTTTAGTATTATTGGGGTTTCGTCATCTAGACCTGACATATTCCTTTATTCTAAGAGGTTAAAACATGTGGTTCTTGTGGAACTTACTGTACTGTGGGAAACAAATATACCGAAGGACCACACAATAAAGAAAAATAAATACTATGATCTCACAAACGAATTAATCAAAAACGGTTACGTGGTTAATTTGTATGCAGTGGAAGTGGGAGCGAGAGGTATACCAGCAAAATCTCGCTATAACCTACTTAAAGATCTAGACCTATCGAGAGCTACAATAAGCTCATTACTAGGACGAATATCTAAAGCGGCACTAGTAGGTTCGCATCAAATTTGGTTAGGCAGGGAGGGGAACTTGGGTAGTGAAGGTGAGTGTGGATGTACATCAACAAAAGGGGCCCCTTCTAAACCTACACTTGGGTCGCAAGTCCCAGGCACTGTCCCGAGTTCCCAACTCAGCAACGCGATGGACCCGGCACCCGCACGGAGAATCCATGGATTGCTAAGAATATCGGTCTTTATCAAGTATGAAAAAAAATTGATGTTGCTATGTTGGTATCCCACGAGGACTACCAAACTTTTTTTGTATTTAGCCAAGCTTAAAAGTCATCATCTCTATCCATCATCAAAAAAAGTATCTAAGTATGTTAATCCGCATTCTAGAACCCATATGACAAGCTCTGCTTAGTTTGGGTAATATTTATTTATTTTTGTTTCTATATTTATCATAATTCATATTTATTTTCAAATTACATTTCTAATTTTCTGCGCTGAGCATATTATTCGTAGTAGAAAGCGACTCTACACCCTCCCTGTGTTGCACAGGAGTTGTGTCCAGGAAATGGTCAGCGGAGACAAACTACTCCGGCCGCGTGGCCGCGACACGCGTCATAACGCGCGGCCTAGCGATACGATATAGTCTGCGGAGACGTTTATTTTAAAATTACGTTAGGTATTTTTTATTTATGGAAACATAAGAACATTTTGCGTACCGCTTCTAGGTACTAGGATACAGTTAACTATTGTCTTATGATTGTAACAAATAAAATGTATATTTTGTTATTATTTATTCTACGACATTCTACACAGCGCTTTCTAGATCCGAGGTAAGCATAGTTTAACAAGCTTGTGTTATGGCTGGGACTACCGACCTCCATGATCGGGGCCTGAGGACGGCAGTTGGCCGACTCGCCGTCCTTACAGAAGCAGGCCGTGGCGGAGGCGTATCGTGTGTGCCCTTACACACGCCTGCGAACTCAAAGACGCGGGATAAAACCGGGAGGCCGCGGGAGGCCGCGGTGGCGGCCAAAGTCCGCCGGTAACCCTGGGGTTATTCTTTCGGGGTGTCCGGCAACGGACACTTGGGGAGGACACCGTGCGGTTTTAGTCGGTACACGACATAACCACCCCCGCTGGCCGGCGGGGAGGTATCCGAAGGTATTTCCGCACGTAAAAAAAAAGGCTTGTGTTATGGCTTCCAGAATGCGGATAAACATACTTAAATACTTTTTTTTTGTAAATACATACATATTATACATAGAAACACCCAGACCAATGCAAATAGACATATTCCTGCATACAGATATTTGCACAAATATGGTTTCTTCTTTATTGTCAGCAATAGGTTCAGGCTCACAGGAACCTATCTCCGGGATAAAAAGTAGCCCATGTCCTATTCCAGCTCATACTTTACCCTGTGTGCAAAATTTCTGCTAAATCCATCAAGCCGTTTTTTATTTTCGCAACAAACTGACTTTCTCATTCATAATAACATTGTTACGAGCGAGGGATCTGGGATTGGAAGGAATAACAGCACTCTTTAATTGTGAGGTTTATTCAGACAGACTCAGTCCAAATTCACAGTACACGCTCCGCCACTTCTTCAAGTGACTTCAATTCGTATGAACTTCTTCTGGCTGCACTAGACGGAGTGCCACTAACAGAGTTCCAACGCATACACCAACCCAATGCCAACTGTAGTACAAACTGTAGACTACTCCCGCTGGACTCCTTCTTGCTCCCTTTCGCCAGGGCTCTCCAAACTGAACTGTCTTCTGTCGGCTCGGAACGCTGATTTTATACCCGCCTAGCATTGTAAAATCTGTAATTTCGATACCTTTTTGTTTTTACAAATTCTAAGCTTTTGAATATTTTGAAAACTATAAATGTGGTATACCTTTTTTTTGGTGCGGAAATCCCTTCGCGCGGGAGGTTATCTCGGGTTTGAACCAACTAAAACCGCACGTCGTCTCGGGTCTTTAGACGCCGGGGTGTAATTTTGCCCATTAGGCATTTCCCTCGCACCCCGACTGACCCTGGGCCATCTCCAGTTTCGAGATGGCCCCCTCGGGTTTGGGAACCACGGTGTCTCCAAGTAGCCCCGCTAGTCGCCCCGCCGTCTCGGCCTGCTCCTGCTGGGGTGACAGGCCTGCGCTCATGGAGGACAGAGGTCGCTTACTTGCTCGCAGAAGGAGGCGGGGTGGCCCACGCCGTCGCACTCTGCACCATTGCTGCAATCATACTGCAGAGTGAGAGGACTCATACCCTGATAGCCGCCACGGGGTCATGCTTCGGCACCTCCTACGCCGGGCAGTCTACCAGGGTGTGCAGCCCCGAGTCCTCGCTCGCGTCGCAGTGATAGTGGGATAGTGGTCCCCGAAGCTCCACTTACCGGAGGTCACCTGCGTCATGCGGTTCGAGAGGCTTCCTGAGGCTTCCGGAGGTTTGAGAGGCGTGTCAGATGGCAGTAGCTCTCATAAAAGCCGAAATAAATCAAATTGTGCAGGTTTCTCCTTCCATAAAGTACACCGGATAAACTTTGGAAAAATTGTTTTTTGATGCATTTTGTTCTCAGAAATATTGATAGATATAGCTATCAATATTTCTGAGAACAAAATGACCCATTTTTCAGGTTCAACGAAACACCTGTTCTCCTAAAACTATTTATAGGTTTACTATAAAATATTGCAAAATTAATAAAGCAGATTAAAAAATTTAAACCTTCTTACCTAGGTAGTCGCTATTATTTTTGCGTAAACACGTATGCACATTTTGCTTTGTTAACGGGCAACAGTATCAAAATAAACTCAAGCATAATCGTACAAGCCAATATAAAACGAAACCTATTACCCTTTTATCTTCGCTCGATTTACAATATTATTCACAAGTACCACTAAATCTTTTTAATAGCCTTTAAAAATACAGACATTAGGCACTTTACACATTTAACATAAAGGCCCGCACACAACGGGGTAGAACTAATACAGAACAAGCCGAACACGCGTCATTGCCGCCGCGTCTTGCCAAACGCGCGTTGTATTCCAAATTCAAATTACTTGAGGTGACAAATGCTATTGGACCGTTAAACGCTTTGATTGGACACATTTTATCGCCCGAAGACGACCACACGCGATTTATTTTAAAAATAGAATCATGCGTCATTTCTGTTACATATTACTGGAAAAAAGTGTTCTTTAGGTTTTGTGCCAGGACACAGAGACTTTACACCCTATTTAACTTATCAAATTCAATTAGTAATCATTCGTCAAAATCAATTCAGCCGTTTAGTAGTTATAAGTAAACATTGAATTAAGGCTCATAATTATCATCTTTTGCCTTCGCTCCTGTCGGGTAAAAAGCAATTATACCTTCCTTCAATACCTGGCACCACCCAAATTCAAAATGAATACAGAAACCTACTAATGAAACTGTCGTTTTGGTTGCGTTGCGGCCGCAATCATACACTTATTCAGACATTTCTGTGGCTTAGCATTTTTTTTTAAAGCGTGTGTCGCATAATAATATCGTTCAAAGGACGCTGTGTAACACACATACGCTTAATGAAAAACCTTTGCAGTGTGGTGGAAGGTGGATTGCGTTTATCGAAGATGGCAAAATATATGTGGTGGGTGTTTATTTAGTGTGGTGTTTGTGGTACTTGGGTGGTGATATAGACAGCCTCGCGAGATAGCTGCCTGTTTTTTTTTTTATACCACTAAAGTGGCCGACAAGCACACGGCCAACCTGAAGGGAAGCGGTTACCGTGGCCTATGGACGTGTGCAACACCAGTGGCGTCACACTCGCGCTGCCGACCCTGTAAAGGAAAGGGGATGGGAAAGGAGTTTGGGAGGGGATGGGAAAGGAGTTATGGAGGGGATGGGAAAGGAGTTTGGGCTCCGGCACTCTCACTCACCAAACGGAACGCAACAGTTCAAATACTGTTACTTGGCGTCGATATTCTGTGAGAGGGTGGTGCTTCCCCGGTCGAGTCAGTCAATTCATGCAACGGCCAAAATGACTGTTGCTTGACTCTACCACCAAGCTGCTGCCTAGCTGTCTAGCACATCCTGAACCTGTCCTTTTCGGCTGACGCGTGAGGTACACGAAATTTTAATGTATGCATTATTTTATTTTACATTATTATTCTAAACTTGTACCTTAATTAAAATAATTAAGCGGCGATAGCCCGGTGGCGTACATAACGGACTGCTGAGATGAGGTCTCGAGTTCGATCCCCAGTCGCCCCGAGCACACACCTCTGACTTTTCATAGTTATGTGTGCATTAATAAATGTTAATTGTCGCTCGCTTAACAATGAGCCCGGTAGATGGCAATAGGCTCGCCCTCTATTACATTGGCATCTTAACATAACTGGCGAATCGTGGGTGCGTATTACACCTTTGCCTACCCCTTCGGGGATACGGGCGTGAAGTTATGTATGTATGTATGTACCTTAAACGTCGATGAAAAATTTTTTTTTTTCTTTTTTTTCTTTTTCTATTTGGCATAGAGTGTATATAATATATGATTACAAAAAAAAGGAAGCTGGAAAAGTTTTGTTGGTGCCCGGCAACGGACACTTGGGAAGGACACCGTGCGGTTTTAGTCGATACACGACATAACCACCCCCGCTGGCGGGCGGGATCCGAAATCCGAAGGGATTTCCGCACGTAAAAAAAAAGGAAGGATTAGATGGTATAAATATCAATAAAATAAATATTCTACGACATTTGCAGAATGTCGCCCTTTCTAGACCTAAAGGAAGCATAGTTTAACTAGCTTATATTATGGGTTCCAGTATGCGGATAAACATACTTATACACTTTTTTTTGTAAATACATACATATTATACATAGAAGTACAGTTAGTTACGTGAGGCAAGCATACCACGTAGAAGTGGGTTAACTAAACCGAAATTCGCCTGGCAGAACATACTCTATTTAAACCGGTGGATTTCGTTGCGGGTATTTTGAACCCTAATAGTTCGATAACCTACAGAACTTCAATATCGACATGGATCGTAGAGTCAGATAGATGTCGCTTTACGTAAAGTAGTTCAGCCGTTTCATAGTTAGACTGTAAGCCAACCCCGACTGAGTTGGGACAAGGCTAGGAGGATGAATGGGGCTCAACCCCATAGTCACTTGATTCCCAGTTAACACAAATAACTACAGATTTAGTTCGGAAAAAGAGATCATCTAGGACGGAACTTGAACCCATGACCGATCCCTTACAGGGAAACGCTCTGACCAACTGAGCCACCTAGACACGTCCCGGATATTTGAAATTCTCCGATATATTATATACGTCTCAAGACGATGCTGGAGCCATCTACCGTAATTCTTGCGAACTACGAGAACAATAAATGACTTTACAATCATTTTTATACATTGTTTTTAAATTACTCCGCCACATTAATTCAATTTAATTTTTAAGCAATTAGTATGTTTAATTTTCCTATAGATTCGGATCGAAAAAGAGAAGAGAGAGAGGGTGCAAGTCCCGTCCTAGATGTTCTCTTTTTCCGATCTAAATCTTTAAATAATAAATAAATATTCTACGACATTCTACATAGCGCTTTCTAGACCCAAAGTAAGCATAGTTAAATAGCTTGTGTTATGGGTTACAGAATGCGGATAAACATACTTATATACTTTTTTTTTGTAAATACATACATATTATACATAGAAATTACACCCAGACCAATGCAAATAGACATATTCATGCATACAAATATTTGCACTGAGCGGGAATCGAACCCCCGTTCCTGTCGTAGCAGTCGAATGCACTACCGCTACGCCACAGAGGCCGTCTATAGGAAAAGTTAGCAATCTAATAGGTTGAAATTTAATTGAAACAAATAATAACAGTTAGTTTAGGTTATGTTAAATTATATCATTGCTTCAAGTGTAATATAATCAGGTGACACAATTTTTGGGCAACTTTTGACCTTGGACAACTCATTGCGCTTCGAGAAACAGATATTCTTGATTGTAATTTTGATTGTGATGAGGGGATAGCCCGGTGGCGTACGTAACGGACTGCTGAGACGAGGTCTCGAGTTCGATCCCCAGTCGCCCCGGGCACACACCTCTGACTTTTCGTAGTTATGTGTGCATTAATAAATGTTAATTATCGCTCGCTTAATAATAGTGCCCGGTAGATGGCAATAGGCTCGCCCCCTATTACATTGGGACCTCAACATAACTGGCGAATCGTGGGTGTGTAATACACCTCTGCCTACCCCTTCGGGGATACAGGCGTGAAGTTATGTTATGTTATGTTAAGTAATCAAAGACACAATGCCGAACCATTCAGCAGTTATTCACCGACAATTATTCGGGAACCATTTTTCTGGATAATTAACTTTGGCCATTTGCATACTCCCCCTAAACTTCTTAATTACCTGTCTCATAATTATTTTACCAAACAAAACTTACCAGAAAACTCATTAGTACCAGCGACAATCTTCATTATTTACCTTGAGTTCTAATTAATTCCTTGTCATGGTTTTTGCTTCAGCTTTTGAGTTATATCTTCAGGACAGGTGATAGAGATAGCGAATAAATCTTTTGACGCAGTAGAGCAGGACAGATGTATGTCTCCGGTAGCTGATTAACATCTTTTGGCAATTAGTAAAACACACAAAACTCCACCCCTGCCGTGTTCTGATCCCCTGGTAGGTGATGCTTAAATATTCACTCGTAAATTACTTGAAAACTTACCGCCAAGGTGCAGAAGTTGAATTTAAGTGCATTTCGACGTTGCGGCGCGGAGATAACGTACCAATGTTTTGGTAATTAATGATTGTTAGAACTGCTGAAATTGGACATTTTGGAACTTTTGCTAAGTGTTTCATATGAAATACGGACATTTCTATCATAAAACGATAGTTGACAATTTTATATTTGTCAAAAAATATATAATTTTGCTTTACTATGAAAAGTAAATGCCCAGTGCGACTTTTATGAAAAATTGCAAATGACTTCATGTTGACCATCGTGTTCTAATGTAAAAGAACATATTTTTTTTTAAGTGGTAACATTGATCCAGGACCATATATCAATTACCGTTTACTTCACTGCGTTCGAAAACATATAAACCCGCACTACGAGCATTTAGAACGAATTTCGCCAATAAAAGTGAAATGAGAGTTTAATTGAGTATAAAATGAAACCCGAGTTTAGTTGAAATATTTTTTTACTGGTGAAATCCAGCCTTAACATTCTAAACTACCTGGTTACGTTTATTATTATTATTCAGATTAGTCAAAAAGCATAGAAAACTATAATAATAATAAATAAATAAATTAATATTCTAGGACAAATTACACAACGCCATCTAGAACCAAACTAAGCAGAGCTTGTCACATGGGTTCAAGAATGCGGATAAACATACCTACTTAAATACATTTTTTTTGTAAATACATACATTTTATAGATAGAAACACCCAGCCCAATGTAAATGTACATATTTACACTGAGCGGAAATCGAACCCGCCACCTCTGAATTAGCAGTCGAACGCAATACCGCTATACCAGCACAGAGGTCGTCAAAACTATCATTTAAACAGGCATTATTGATAGGTAGTATTAAAACTCCCATTGGTTAGCTGAATGTATTCCATACTATCGGCTAACCATGATTGTTGGGGGATTTAAAAATAAAAAAATACTAATTTCAAATTACTAACACCGCTTAACCCTGTAATATTGCACCCATTTCGTTTTCCGAAAACCAGTCGAACAAAAAACCTCGAAAACCATCTGACAGTTGTATTTAATTACATAAATTACAATGACCTTTGTCAGAACGTGGCTGTTGGTCGGTGGTCGGGCACACGCGCCTGGTCGCGCGGAAAATTCATTGATTATATAAAAAGGCTTTTTATTCGTGTAAAACATTTCGTGAACAAAATCATTGACGGCCGCGGTTAAACGGCTTACGGTTGGTTTAATTAAATTTAAAAATTTAATTCTAATTCCAAAAGTGTTTTAATTTTCATTCCACGCATTTACGGGATAATACTTAGTATCGGGAGATGGCAATACTCGTTGCTTACTACCATTAGAGCGTAAATATCTGTATAAACCTACGTTACTTACTAAAAAATTCAACAAAACAGTAACTTGTAGAATATACTGCTTCCGGCCTGTTTGGCCGTGGTCCATAGGAAACTTGTGTGAAACTGAAGATGTCGATCAAACGTTTGGAACACAAGTTTCATATGGACCAAACAGCCTGGAAGCAGTATATTCTACATGCAAAACCGGGCGTGAAAACCTAAAGATTTACTAGGTCTGCAAGGCGAATCGCTGCTTGCAATGTTGAGCTGAGTGAGACATCGTGAATCAGATTTTGAAAATTTTGAACAGTGATCATTCCTCCGTGGCAAGTCCGATTTTGAAAATTCTTTTTGAAAGTCACAACTCTAGACATGCTTTCTGAGCGTGTAAAGTTTGGTCACAGTGTCTCGAGCGGTTATTATGTAATTCCATCTGGAATTTTTTTAAAGGTGATCATTCCTCTGTGGTAGCATTAATTTTTTCAAAATATATCCATAAACCTTCCTCTGATTGACCTCTTTAATCATGCCAAATTTGGTTCTGATTGGATTAGTAGTTTAGGAGAAGACCTGTGATAAAGAAAATCTTGAAGTCTGGTATGAGGAGCTTTCGCTCGACTTCGTCTCACTCAGCTCAATAAAAAAACAGTAACTTGACAGCCGATGAATCTCTAGATATTTGTATACAGACACGCTTCTACTACGAAAAATCAAATAATTGCTTGAACGATTATAAAATTGTTTGAGCTGTTACAATAAGCGATATCGATTAGTGATGTACGAGCGCACCTCACCACTTGAGGGCCTCGCCAGAACTAGGGGAAGTGCATTCGACATGGGTTGTCAGGTTTAGGAAAGAATGGACACGGTATTTGGATTCAAGCTACAAATATATTATATTGTCTTAATAATTGTGTCTTTAAAAATTATTAACATTATAATGTCCTGGTACATCAGGATGAAATTACCATTGAAAACCTTAGATCCGTATCGATTTCTAGCTTCTATGAGGCAAAAATCAACATTCCATTGTGCCGATCTTGTTTTATTTTTAATCAAAATTGCCGAAACAAAGATTCCGTTCAAATTTCTTTGTCCTTCGAGCGCCAATCCCGGTAACACCCAAGCTTGCGTTAAGGAACCTGGATTTCACTCTCCTATTACTCCATTGTTTGGTTTATTTTAGAGCGACCTTGTGACCCTTGAGACCCAAGAGGAAACCCTGCGAGATATCCTCGTCCATCAATCATTAAATATGCTTGTAGACAAAAATTTAAGTCAAAAATCAATACCCAATTCAAATGCAAATATACCGCATCCAACTTTCGTTAATTCACGACGGTACTCGATAGCCGCGGGCGCAGCTCCCGATCGACAGATGCGCGTGTATTGCTCTCTGTATATATGCTTACCTCTTATTTGTATAGTTAAATTAAAAACTCAGCACAATACGTTAGAACTTGAATGAAATGTTTTACAGGCACTTAAACATGGTTATTTATCCTATCTAATTTTATTGGGTTTGGAATAATAATACAATCTTTCTATATGCTACCGTCCGTCCGTGTATCCCACACACATGTATTAACACCCAGGCTGCAACTGTTTTCAGTCCCGAATAGTGGGACGCGAGGCAATTGCCATCATCAAGAAACGTTTTATAGACTACGTACTGCTACATAGGATTTTAACTGAAAAAAAAAACTTAAAAAAATACTCAAATCTACTATTGTTTCTGGGACTTCATGGGACTTAGTGCAGATCATAAAATAATGGTCTCTACCTTGATGGCCTCTAAGGGTCTTTTGACGTGCCGCTTAAAGAACCGGGGTTTGTAAGAAGAAAATGTTTCGTTAATGAAGGACTGTATACTATTATAATGAATTCTAATTCTATAAAATATTAAAGGCAAGAAAATAGGAACATAGAAAAATCACGTTAGCTTACGCATTTCTATAATGGATAAATAACAGACAGCAAAGACAAACGAAAAATACTTAACTCTTGTAAAAAAGAGACACAAAATAAATAGGAATATAACAAAATATAGATACAGACGAACATAGTACCTCCTTTTTGAAGTCGGTTAAAAAGGTACGTCGTGCACCCGTTGATTCCATTGCGAGACTGGATTGTTTATGTTGTATGTGGGTGACACCACAGCCTAGAATTGCTAGCTAGAATCCTAGTAGAAGTCAAGTAGCAATATGATAGATAGATAGATAGATAATTCTTTATTGTACACCAAAAAAATACAATAAAATATATGTAGTAGGTAGTAAGTAAACAGTTGAATGTACAATGGGCGGCCTTATCGCTAAAAGCGATTTCTTCCAGGCAACCTTAGGATGGATAGAAATGTGACGGAAGCAAAATGTTATGGTGTAGTTATTAAATACAAAATGAAATATACAAATTAATCGAATGAAGAAGGAGAAAATAAAATAAAAAATAAATAAATAAATGTAAAAAATAAATTAAATAAATAGTTTAGAAACGTAAAATAGACAATAATATATACTACTATAATGAATAAATAGATAGGTATGTAAAATATATAGTACAAACTAATACGAACTGAAAAAGTGACGAGTGAGCATATAACTTATGACCTTTCACGGAGTACCCGATGATAGGTAATGTTCTTTAACCATTTTTTTGAAGGTATTTATGGATTTTGCCCGTTTGGTATCTAATGGCAATGCATTCCATAAGCGCACAGCTTTAACTGTGAATGACTTGCCAGCATAATCAGTGGAATGCCTTGGCATTTTCAGCCTCAAGTTCTCGGATGACCTCAGGCACTTCGTATGTGTGTCATGGAGGAACTTGAATCGTTCTTTGAGGTAAGAGGGAGTAGCGGGATTAAATAATACATTATATAATAATGTTACTATGTGGGCATTCCTGCGAAGTCGAATTGGGAGCCACTTGAGTTGTTTACGAAAATCTGAAACGTGATCATATTTGCGCAGACCAAATATGAATCGAATACAAAAATTTTGAAGTCGCTCAAGTTTATCAAGTTGCTCCTCCGTAAGATCGGGATAGCTGACATCGGCGTAGTCGAGGACAGGAAGAAGAAGCGATTGTGCGAGCGCAACTTTAGTGGCAATTGGAAGGAAGTTTCGCAGCCTCCGTAACGAACCTGCTGACGCAAAAAGTTTGCGACTGGTTTCTTGTAACTGGATATTCCAAGAAAATGTCTTATCCATGTAGATACCCAAATTCTTAACGCTATCACTAACTGGCACAACGACACCACCCATAGTAATTTGAGGGAGTTGTGACCAATCTATTAGTGAAGCCAACCTTGGACTACCAATAACAATTATTTGTGTCTTGGATGAATTTAGTGTGAGTCCATGGTTCTTGCTCCACTCACATATCCGCTCCAAGTCTCCGTTGAGCAAAGTAAAGGTTTCTGATAATTTGTTTAGGGGAGCCTGTGTATAAACTTGTAGATCGTCAGCATAAAGGTGGTAGGATGAAAGTAATTTATCAGAGATTGTATTTATAAAAATAATGGAGATAGAACGCCACCCTGCGGTACGCCAGCGGTTGTATTGCACCAGGAAGAATATGATTCTTCGACGCGAACACGTTGCCGGCGACCAAACAGGTAACTACGAAACCACTCAATAGCCGTTGGAGATATGTTAATAGAGCTGAGTATACCGAGCAGGATGTGGAAGTCTACAGTATTAAAAGCGTTGCTAAAGTCAAGTAAGGATAGAAGTGTAAGATTTCCACTATCCATGCCCAGTCTTATGTCTTCGGTGATATTAACCAATGCTGTCGCAGTACTGTGCCCAGGGCGGAAGCCGGATTGAAGAGGGTTTAATAGCGCATTTTTATTAAGAAAAGAGCTGAGTTGAGAGTGAATGAGACGCTCTAAGGCTTTGGAAAGAAATGGAAGGATAGATATAGGACGATAGTCAGAAAAGGAACAGGGTTTAGATTTCTTGGGTAATGGAATTATTTGGGCACTTTTCCAAGAAGAAGGGAAAACAGCACAAGAAATGGAGTAGTTAAAGATATGACATAGGATAGGAAGAATTTGCTCTAAAATTGGCACAATCATATTTCGGCTAACGGCATCACTACCGACAGCATTCGATGAAATCGACAAAATGCTCTTCTTAACATCACAAGCGGTCAATTGGTTGAAGACGAAAGGTGGATGATTAGGAGTTGGAATAGATGAAAGATATTGCAGTGTGTTGGCTTTAGTAGTTCCATTAAAATTGGACGAAGCAGAGAAATGTACATTGAGTGAATCTAAGTTAACATTTTTAGGAATTGAGTCTTGTCGAGACTTTCCAACTCCTAATGTGTTCAGAAATTTCCAGACTTTTGCTGGATCCCCGATTTCCACAGAGGTATGGATATGTTGGCGTTGTGCTCTCCTACACACCTTATTGCATCTATTTCTGAGGGCTACATACTTCTCCAAATTAGCTCGGGTAGCTCTAATTTTGTATCTCGCCTTAGCTGCAGCTTTTTTCGACATCAGATCTTTGATATCAGGTGTAAGCCAAGGCGCTGGTAAATGCTTAAGTTTGATGGCACGATTCGGAGCGTGCAAGTCGTACAATTGTGTTATTTTATCAGTTAGAATTTTTACTTTTGTATCTACACAGTTGGCAGACAAGAGAGGATACCAGTCAATATTTTGAGCATCTTCACAAAGCTTGTCAAGTTCAATGCCACTAAAGTTGCGCTGCATTATAATTTTAGGTTTTTCCTTAGGTGGCCGTATTTTGTAGGAAACATAAATAAGATCATGGTAAGAGAAATTGTCAGCAGAGCATTGACCATGCTTTGCGACATGAGTAGGCGAAGAAACGAAAATGAGATCAAGAAGACCAGGTGCACAGTCAGGAAAATGGTGAGTAGAGTTAAGAGGAAGAATAGATAGGTTACAAGATTGAATAATACGGCGGAGAGAAGAAGCACGAGAAGTATATTGAGGTTCTTGTTTTACCAGGCAAGTATTAAAATCGCCCATTAATATTACATGTCTGTAAGACGGTAAGTACGTATCTAACAAGTGCTCAAATGATGAAAAATAGTTTACTTTTGTTGATGAAGGATAGTAAACACCAAGTAGAACTTTAGAGTGGTTGAGTTCCAGCTCTAGGAAAAGATGCTCGCCAGCATTCGATGGTGGCGGTTGTGGGGACATACTAATAATTGTATAAGGGATTTGAGAACGCAGGTATATACCCACACCACCACCTACACCAGGCTCTCGATCATTCCTAATAAACTGAAAACCCGGAAGAGAGTAAGTAGTAGATGGAAGACAAGGTTTTAGCCAAGTTTCGGAAATAAGAATAGCATGAATATTTTTATGAACAAGGTTGGCCAGCATATCCGGGAAATGAGCAGGAATACTCTGAGCATTAATATGGACTACATTAAAATGCCTGGGGACATCCGAAAATTGAGACTGAAGAGTATCTGCGAGTGACACTGACGGTATACTTACAAAGCTGTCGTTGAGACTACTTGCGGAGAAAAAGCTATCATCACTATCTAAGTCGTTCATTAAATGTGTGCGTTAGTTGTACTAATATATATGTATATATAAGTATAGAATTAAGTTTGAAATATTAAAAGGTAAATAAATAATCAAATAATACCAATAAATCCACTTACTGTCCACCCGCCAGTCGCGTGTTACAATTATAGAAGAAAGAATTTCACAACAACAGAAAAATAACTTTGAATGCAAAGACAAAATACACATAGATATTCAACATTAAATCACCATGAGATGAATAACATGGGCTGGGTAACAAATATATTCAGAAATTAACAAAACAAAAATCTAACAGTTATTAAAACAAAATAAAATGCCACAGGCAGGCAATCTTAAAATTCCTTGTAAAACATTATGACAATATAAGCATCTGATATCTGTGGTAAAACACAAGACTAAAATGTTAATATTCAAACTGCCAGAAAGGTACAAAGTTTAATTATGGAATCATGGAATGGAACGCATCTGTTTTGTTGAAATGTCAAAATCAAATAAAATAATAAATAATGAGAAGGTAGTGAAATTTAAGGTTATTGTTGTTTATGTTTTGTTTAATAAATGTGATAGTTAGTGAAAGTTATCTATATTACATACGTATGCTACCCAGCAAGAACGTTAATTGTTATTTTAACCATCAGAATGTCTATTTCTTCGATGCAGTGCGTTTAGGTTTGGTAGTAGTGCTTTTAGAGGTTGTAGCAGAGGTTGCAGTTGCAGTCGTTCCATCACCAGAGCACTGTATCTTAACCAGGTCGCTAAGCGACACAATTCGATGCCGATTACCGTCAGAGCCTAGGACATAAACCGAGCCCTCCCTGGTCCAGCACTTATTTACCCCGAATTTGTCACGGGCGGCCATGAATGCTATATGTCGTGACTTAGTAAGAAATTCGGATACTGTAACGCCTGTACCTTTCAATTTGGACTTGGAAGACCATATAGTATCCTTGACTGTATGGCTCTGAAGCTTCACAAGTACAGGCCTGGGCTTCACGTTGGATGCTTGCCGTCCCATTCTATGGCAACGTCTGATGTCTTCAGTTGAAAAAGTGCCGATCTTGAGACGCTGCTTTACGACCTCATTGACCACCCTGGCAATATCTTCATCCTCCTGCTCTTTCACGCCATGTAGAAGTAGAATTTTACGACGGCTGCGCATCTCTAAATTATCGACCTCTCGAGCGACACTACTGAGCTGTTGTGAAAAGGACTTAAGTGTCTGCAAAACAAAAGTTTTAAAAGCAGCAAACTCTTCTACCAAACTGCCTGTATTGGATGGAGACTTTCTCTGCAGATCTGCCTCAAACTTCGACATCCGTTCCTCGAAATAAGTCTGCATATCAAGGATGGAGACTTCCATTGTGCTTGTTGTTGAATAGTGTTCAGTTCACGGAAATAACACTAGACTAGCAGGTATTTATTGTTATTTGTATAATTTATTCATTAAAATATCATAAAATTATCGATTACTATTTTTATTTAAATTTTATATTAGAGCACTTTAAAGTTAAAAAAAAAATGCTCATACGGGTTGTAAGAGTTCCAGGAGCGTTCATTTTTCCAATTTTCTTTTTTTCCTCCCCTCTACAGACAGCGACGCGATGCAGCTGATACCTTTTTTTACGTGCAGAAATCCCCTTGGGTACCGACTTGAACCGACTAAAACCGCACGCTGTCTCGGGTCTTCAGACGCCGGGGTGTAAGGTTGCCCATAAAGCATTTCCCTCGTACCCCAACTGATCCTGGGCCATCTCCAGTTTCGAGATGCCCCCCTCGGGTTTGGGAACCACGGTATCCCCGTCTTGCCCTGGTTTGGGGAGGGGGCGCTAGTTGCCCCGCCGTCCCCATGCAGCTGATACCTCAGTTGTTCCAAGTGTAGGTACAAAGGCATAACTACTTACTATCGGTGGGAGTTGTTCTATAAACATTTTTGTAGTCATGGAATCTATGGGTCTCATAACATAACTTCACGCCTGTATCCCCGAAGGGGTAGGCAGAGGTGTATTACACACCCACGTTTCACCAGTTATATTTAAGTCCCAATGTAATAGGGGGCGAGCCTATTGCCATCTACCGGGCTCATTACTAAGCTAGCGATAATTACCATTTTTAATACACACAACTACGAAAAGTCAGAGGAACCACTTTGGAAGTGTCGCTCGCGCAAACTATTCAGTTAAGAAAAAAATTTTAGAAACCTCAATATCATTTTTGAAGACCTATCCATAGATACCATGTATGGGTTTGATGAAAAAAATTTTTTTGAGTTTCAGTTCTAAGTATGGGGAAACCCCCAAAATTTAATGTTATTTTCTATTTTTGTGTGAAAATCTTAATGTGGTTTACAGAATAAATCTACTTACCAAGTTTCAACAGCATAGTTCTTATAGTTTTGGAAAAAAGTGGCTGTGATATACGGACGAACAGACATGACGAATATATAAGGGTTGCTTTTTTTTGCCATTTAGCAACGGGACCCTAAAAACAATTGAAAAAAATACGCGTTTCAATTTAATTTCAATTCTGGTGAATGAAGGCATCATTCACCAGAATTCAACCCAAAATAATATTTTAAAGTGAAAATTGTTTATTGCCTGCACACCTGGATCCTCAATTAGTAGGTGTTCAGCCACCATTCGAACAGACACCGACAAACTAGATCAGATCACCTCCATCAACGTCCTCTTTGATTGATGAGCTCGCTGGTCAAATGAACCGAAAAATGAACCCAAACAAACGAAAACATACCTTAATTATTCCAAAATAGAAGTTATTCATCTGCAGCACATAATTTGGTTTCCGATTCTCACTTTTTACTAATACCTCAATTCAGCTTTGGGCTTCTTACAGTCGTCCAATCAATTTTAATCCTTAGTTCTTTGTGACAAGAGTCACATTAGTAGCTTCTGTATTCGCACAGGTTTGTATCTACAGATAATCTGTCATTCTAATGTCATTACCTTTTTGTTCGGGATGGTGTCTTTTGTAATAGGAATGTGATTATGTTTATATACGTGTAGGTATTAACTGTAAGAAAATTGGAAAAGTTCATTAATCAATCAGTTGTCAGCTGCGAGGGTTTTCTAGTCTTTGGAAAATAGGTAGATAATTTTTTTTTGCACCTACACTTATATAATATCAATGGCTTTTTTTGCTAAGCACTTCATCCTGCCTGATGGTACGCTGTAAGGGAAGTCTAAAGAATGGAAGCCACTATTATAGAAGCACTCCAGCTTGACTGCCTCGATAGATGTTTATTATAAACACACAAAATGGAAACACCAAGTCAAAGAGTAAAGGATGCCAAGTCAGAACGCGATAAGGAAATTGTGAGGAGTGCCACTTCAGCCCTGCTCGTATTCAGCCCTATTATTATGAAGAGCAAAGATGGCCGCGATAGCCTAGTGGTATGGGTAATGAACTGCTGAGACGAGCTCTCGGGTTCGATCCCAAATTTTACCATGGCACACACCAATGACTTTTCGATGCTTTTCGAAGTTATGTGTGTATTTATCGCAGGTTTATATGTGCCCGGTTAATGGCAATAGGCTCGCCACCTATTACATTGGGACCTAAACATACAACTGGCGAAATGTGGGTGCTAGCACCTCTGCCTACCCCTTCGGGAATATAGGCGTGAGTTTATGTATGTATGTATGTTAAGGAAAGATTTGTATTTTTTTGTAGAATATACTGCTTACGGGCTGTTTGGCCGTGGTCCATCGGAAGCATGTATTCCAGACGTTTCGTCGATCACTGCGGTCGACATTTTCAGTCCGGACGCCGTCGAGTGCGGAATACAAGTTTCCGATGGACCACGGTCAAACAGAACGGAAGCAGTATATTCTACATGCAACGCCGGCCGTGAAAGCCTTAAGATTTAATTTGTAATTTTGTATGTAACGAATAAACTTAAAAACTACTGGACCGATTTCAAGAATTCTTTTACTTCAATAAAATTTAAGCAATTAGTATGCTTACTTTTCCCATAGCTTTAGATCGGAAAAAGAGAACATCTAGGATGGTACTTGAACCCGCAACCAGTCCCTTACAGGGGGAATGCTCTGACCAACTGAGCCACCTAGACACGACCCAGATATTCGAAATTCTCCGATATATTATATACGTCTCAAGGTGACGCTAGAGCCATCTACCGTAATTCTTGTGAACAACGAAAACAATGAATACATTTTCAATCATTTTTAAACATGGTTTTATGATTACACCGACACATTAATTAAATTAAATTTTTAAGCAATTAGTTTGCTTACTTTTCCCATAGATTTAGATCGGAAAATATATTTTACCGTTAGAAAGCTATATTAGCTTTCTAACGGTAAAATATATTTTCGGTAAACGGTAAATCTACACAGTGATAGGCTATATTTATTACTAGGCAACAGCTATTATTTAGTATAGACAATAGACAATTAATGTAAAAGTACTTATTCCTACCCTGGGATGGAAATTAGCATTTTATTGCTTCATACAATGTACAATGACGGAGCTTTTCTTATTATAAGCAAGCTTTTTCAAACTATAATGTATGAATATCACAAGCTTTAAATATTATTTTTGTTATGGAAAGAAATTAAAATATTAAGTATCTGTACAATAAAAACAAAATTATATGAACTAAAATATTTACATCCTAAAAAAAAGTATGTATGTACAAAGTAAAAAGTTTAGGTGTCGAAGAATTCCTCCCTCGATGTCGACTGGTAACGTACCCAAAAGGCTGGCGGCATTGCCACGTTGGATGGCAATGCCAATTCTTTGCGCAAAAAAAAACAAGCCAGCTTTGTGGTCACGTGAAGCGTCGACCAGTCGCTTTACGATTTAAAAAAAAATATTTTTTTAATTAGCATTTAGTAGTTGAAAGTGATTCTCGGAGTCCCTTCCCAACTCAGGATCAGTTTTCAGTCTAACCGTATGTATGGTTACCGGGACATACAACTTAACATATGAGGCACAAAGTGCGGGTGGATTTTCATTGTATTAAGAATAGTCACCCATCCTAAGACTGACCTAGTTAGCATTGCTTAACCTTACCATGTGCAAACTTGGTTACCACTTAACCACTACTTCGACATAGTAATAGTTAATAATACACCTGTTATTCTGCAGATAATTTCTACAAACGCCCCTAGTTTGCAAGAATGATTATGCACCAATAGCTGTTTGTTTTCCATTTTAGTATCACAAAAAACAACACAGTCATTGAACCTCACACCAGGAGCGTCAGGGTCTTGACAGATTGCCGCCGGGCATTGCGAGCACCCCTTTCAGCAGATGCTTTATAAGTTTCGTGGGAAGAGAGGCACCTGATTTGGGAGTCTACCGTTCTTTTTGCTTACAACATTGCGATAGGGTGTATATTTTGAGTATTGCTTAGGAAAAATTTAATAGCACGCCAACAAAATACCGAGCACTCCAACCAATATTTCCATCCAAAGGAATTGAATTGCTGGGCGGCTTAACGCAATTTCTGCCAGGCAGGTAGAAATTGCGTTAAGCCGCCCATTGTACTCTCTTTTCTTTTTAATTTCTGTTGTAATTCAATTCAATTGGCGTACAATAAAGTATAAAATAAATAAATAAATAAAAAATTGGTTAGCATCCTGTATCACACGTCATCCTTATAATTTTGGTCACCTAATTTTGAACAATATTCATTAAATTTAATAATAAATTTCAAGTATTTTTATTGACGGGCTGAACGTGCCAGAAGACATTGAAAAGATAGTGGATGCAGACAATCATAGAAACTCTGTATTATATTTTTGTTATCCATTGGTAGCGATAGCTGTGTATGGCCGTAAACAGCATAAACCGTGACAAAAAATTTGTTCTAAACAGTTTGACTAATAGTATACTAATTACTAGGTCTGCAAGGCGAATCGCTGCTTGCAATGTTGAGCTGAGTGAGACATCGTGATTCTTTTCCAATAGATTGGACCGCTATTGCGGAATCAGATTTTGAAAATTTTGAACAGTGATCATTCCTCCGTGGCAAGTCCGATTTTGAAAATTCTTTTTTAAAGTCACAACTCTGGACATGCTTTCTGAGCGTGTAAAGTTTGGTGTCACAGTGTCTCAAACGGTTATTATGTAATTCCATCTGGAATTTTTTTAACAGTGATCTTTCCTCTGTGGTAGCATTAATTTTTTCAAAATATATCTATAAACCTTCCTCTGATTGACCTCTTTAATCATGCCAAATTTGGTTCTGATTGAATTAGTAGTTTAGGAGGAGACCTGTGACAAAGAAAATCCTGAAGTCTGGTATGAGGAGCTTTCGCTCCACTTCGTCTCACTCAGCTCAACTAATACTAATTCTAATAGTAGACTAGAAGATATTGTCGGAAGTTAACGCGAATGTCACACATTGAAATAAAACTATTTTTAACAGATTCTATCGTGGTTTATTTGATGTTATTTTATATTTTACATTGATCCCGATGTTGTGATGACACACATGATATTTCATTGTAATTCACTTCACTGCTGGAAAGCAACCGAAACGTCGGAATCAATGTAAAATATAAAATAACATCAAATAAACCGCGATAGAATCCGTTAAAAATAGTTTTATTTCAAGTAGACTAGAATTCAATAGAGTCTATGACAAAATTAAGTATTATATGAGAAACTTGCTTATGCCCGCGGCTCCTGCAGTGCGCTAGCTTATGCGCGGCGGAGGTATGTTAGCGTTTTCTGGTCATATCTCCAGTTTTACATAACCAATTACAATCAAACATACGGCAAATTTTAAGTCTGATCAACACCTTTTAATAGAAAAAAAACAAATTAAAATCCGTTTAGTAATTCTTGCGTCCATCGCGATCAAACAGTTAAACTGACAAAACTTCCAAAAAAATATTCTTGTGTTCAGAATCATTTATTTAAATTATATATATATATTTATTTATTTTAATTATTAAATTATAAATGAAACAATTTCCTTTAGTTGGAATCATTCATAGTGCATAATATAAATTATTAATATTGATATTAACTACTTCAAAATTATGTTTTCTTTCTTTTCTTTTATGTTGACATTACATAACATAACATAACATAAACTCACGCCTATATCCCCGAAGGGGTAGGCAGAGGTGCTAGCACCCACGTTTCGCCAGTTTATGTTTTAGGTCCCAATGTGATAGGTGGCGAGCCTATTGCCATTAACCGGGCACTTATAAACCTGCGATAAATACACACATAACTTTGAAAAGCATCGAAAAATCATTGGTGTGTGCCATGGTAATACCTGGGA
Organism: Cybosia mesomella; assembly: GCA_946251805.1. Lineage (NCBI taxonomy): Eukaryota > Metazoa > Arthropoda > Insecta > Lepidoptera > Erebidae > Cybosia > Cybosia mesomella. The sequence goes on along the minus strand of OX276396.1, from coordinate 35,743,976 downwards.
TCGAACCGGAGACCTCGTCTCAGCAGTCCTTTACCCATACCACTAGGCTACCGCGGTTACTTAAGTAATACTTTAGTAGTGTTGACATTAGATTCAACTTATTGTTCTTATTATCATTGATTAATTTACTAACATAGGTACCAATATTATTCTGAACGCTGACATTATTGTAATATTAAATAATTATAGCCACCATGTAATAACCATTGTGATATTTCAATATTATTTTAGTTTAATGGTAATAATTATTAAATAAAAGTTAAAGAAATCGTTGTATCGGTCTATATCTAAACTGTCTAGTTAATATTGTAAAAAGTCATTGCAGGTATTCTGTTTTATTTTATTGTTGGCTATTTAATTTAACATTTGCATGCTGCTAAAACGGCGAAACGTGCTAGACAATAATTTAACTGTATCTAACATTTATGTACTTAACCATGTTTCTGCAATATAAATAACCCAAGAATTTTTATTTTTATTTTAAAATCTTCAATGTACAGACACAACTAATTTACAATTTTATAATAGTGTACATAGATGGGAGGTTATCGATCAATCAGGATGGACATCAAGTTAACGATTTTTTTTTTTTTTTTATACCACTCAGGTGGCAGATAAGCTCACGGCCCACCTGATGGGAAGCGGTCACCGTGGCCTATGGACGTGTGCAACACCAGGGGCGTCACACTCGCGCTGCCGACCCTTAAAAAAAAGAAATTGCAAAGCAGGAATAGCCTTTAGTCTTCCGGGAAGACCAAAGGCTACTCCCGCACCTCCCTTCTTTTTTAGTTTTTGTGCTGTCAGAAGGAAGACTCTTCCCTCTGACAGCACAAAACGATGTCTTAAAGAAGTACAGCCAAATAAGTCCTTTCCACTAACGAACGACCAGACGGACAGTGACGCGCAAACGCGACATGGTGGATTTTCCACTCATACGCACGAAACGTTTTGGCAACACGTCCATTATGAGTACAGCTAAAGAGTGGAACTCTCTACCTGACTCGATGTTTATGAAAACCCTGGGAATCTTCAAGATTCGAGTGAAGATGTTCCTTTTAGGCATACGTGTTTTATCGTAGACCACATAATAATCTTCTAGCTGGTGAGATAGTGTTCAAACAGGAACCTATCAATAATAAGAATACTTATAAGAAAGAAGCACTATTATAAGCGGGCTGCTATGCACAGTTTAATGCACAGATATCTAATTCGAGAGATGCGCCATTAGTGCCAATATATTCGAGTCCAAGTGTCACAACAATTTTCATTGCGCGCTTGGCATTATATTACAAATGCGTGCGTGATTAAACGGCAATGCAAACGTGCCAAGCAGTTTATTGTTTCACCTGTACCTTGGTAATGGAAAACTTTAAATAATTCGTGATTTATGTTAGAATAAATAAATATTCTATGACATTCTACACAGCGCTATCTCGAGCCCAAAGTAAGTAGAGCTTAACTAGCTTGTGTTATGGATTCTGGATTGTGGATAAGCATACTTAGATACTTTTTTTGTTGTAAATACATACATATTATATACCTATATATAGGGTGTCTCAGTCAGAGTGCACTTTTTTCTAAAGATTTAGATCGGAAAAAGAGAACATCTAGGACGGGACTTGAACCCGCGACCAGTCCCTTACAGGGGGAGTGCTCTGACCAACTGAGCCACCTAGACACGTCCCGGATATTCGAAATTCTCCGATATATCATATACGTCTTAAGGCTTAAATTAGGCGGAGTCATCAAAAAACAATGTTTAAAAATGACTGTAAAGTTATTCATTGTTTCCGTAGTTCGCAAGAATTACGGTAGATGGCTCCAACGTCGCCTTAAGACGTATATGATACATCGGAGAATTTCGAATATCCGGGACGTGTCTAGGTGGCTCAGTTGGTCAGAGCACTCCCCCTGTAAGGGAATGGTCGCGGGTTCAAGTCCCGTCCTAGATGTTCTCTTTTTCCGATCTGAATCTTTAGAAAAAAGTAAGCATACAAAAATGCTTAAAAATTTAATTGAGTCAGAGTGCACTTTTTCATTTTAAAATAAAAACAAGAGTTGTGATATTTTTATTGTATTGTAAAGAAGACATGTTCCGATTAAGTATGGAGTAAAATATCCGGCAAATGACCCCCACGGCTCCGATGACATGCCGTTACTCTTTTCATGAAATTTTCCATTACTTTTGCACAGAGATGAGGCTGTATCTCACCGATGACGCGTTGGATTTCCGATTTGAGCTCAGGAATTCATCAGTCGACCATTTTTTTTTTAATGAAGAAGTGTACTCTTACTGAGACACCCGTTAGAATCACCTAGACAATATTATATATTCATGAATAAAAATATTTACACTGAGCGGGAATTGAACCCGCGAGCTCTGAGTTAGCAGTCGAAAACTCGACCGCTATGCCACAATAGTTATCTTTATAGTTTGATACCTTATCTATCGTCTATTTCCACCTGTTCCATTGAGTAGTTCTGTTGACGGAACTACTAAAATAATATTATTGTTTTTTAGTTTAATTTTTTTCTTATGTAATAATACTAGTTTTTATAGTAGTTATAAGCACTTTATTCACTTTATGGAATGATCTCCCTGCTGTGGTTTTCCCAAGCGACTACAATATGGGGTTCTTCAAGAAGGGCATTAGAAGGTTTTTATAGGGACGGCAGCGCGAGTCTGACACCCCTGGTGTTGCACACGACAATAGGCCACGGTAACCGCCTCCCATCAGGTGGGCCGTAAGCTTATCTGCCACCTGAGTGGTATAAAAAAAAAGTTTGAAGATTAGCTAGCATAGTTAATGATTTTTGTATGTTTCTATAAGTGCTATTTCTTTTTACTTTCCCATATTCTCCAGTCAATGACTATGGTTAACGACTGGCAACATAGTTTCAGGCCAGTATGGTCTATGGGTGATGTTCTAACTTACGTACGTCGCTCACCTTTGGGATAAGCCTGATAACAATTCAGTAGTTTCATTTTGTGTGAAAACATACCCATGAATTTTAAAGAGGTGTTTGAAATTACTGCTGATTAACAATGGATGCATGGGACCTTACCAAGATTTCCAGGGCCAATGCCAACCTCACCTACAAGCCGGCAAACGGCAAACGGCAATCGCTCCCGTAAAAGCCAAAATAAACCAAAGTATGGAAGACAAGAGAAGGAACCCTGGACTCATAAGTGTAAGATGCTTTGGATGCAACCTAGAATGACGCAAGTTTTTTTTTTTAAAGAATATTAGTAACCGAAATTACTAATATTCCCCCCTAACCCCTCCAGCTAAGCTAAATTGCAGGTGTTAGGAGTAGGTTCACGTCGGTAGTGTAATGGCAAGTATTCGAACCCGCGACCTCTCGATCGTAGGGTCGACTTCTTAACCACTAAGCTACCGACGCTATTTGTAACCTTACTGCTCGGCTCCTTAGGGGGCTTTGGCTAAGTGGTGACCGAGTAGGTAACACATTGTAAAGCTAAGCAACGCTAGCCAATTAAGGCAGTCTTAGGATGGGTGACCATTCTTCTGACACATTGAGACCCTCTCTGCCTTAGAGAGGACGTTAAGCTGTCGGTCCTGGTTGCCATACGAACATCTATGGCAGTTGTTACGGGTAGTTGGAGCCCTAAAAAGTCCGACAACTGATCTTACTACAGAATTCCGATATCGCCAATGGGTTGTGGAGGACAGACTGCAGTTGCTTCATGAAAAATATCGAAGTTCAGCTGCTTCGTAATTAGACAGAAAAAACGATCCCTGAGTTGGGAAAAGGTTTGAAGGATGATGAGTGGTACCATACACATACGTAGTACTGGTGGTAGAAATTTGATGACACAAATTTGTCACAAAATTCAGCCGGGTGGGTACCACCGTGCACGATTGCGAAAAACCCTCCATAGTAATCCATTTTCGGTTTGATTGCGTTCAGCGGTCAGCAAGTGCATAGCCGGGCAGGGGGATTGTGGTCGCAGCACTAGTGGGACCGGTGGGTGTCACGCGGGGCTGCGACGACAATCCTCTTCTGATGAGGCCGTCAAGCTGAGTGCCACCATTGTTAACATGGTACGTGTATGTAATGGTGATCCTCTTTCTAGAGACTTTACCTTCAGCTTACCATCAGGGGAGGTGAAGTCAAAAATAAAAAAAAATAATAATACAGAAAACCACTTAGCAAAGTAATACTGTTATAATGTAACTCAAATGTAAAAACCGGCCAAGTGCGAGTTGGACTCACCCATGAACATTTCTGTAGCAGCAAGTAAAATTTTCATATTTGAGTTGATTGAATGAAAGGTGAATTGCGGTTTACGATTTATGACTTATTAAAAAAAACGAATTAGGAGATCTCGTTAAACCAATTTTTGGTCGAAGTTTACATGGTAATGTACATGATATGTTTTTTTTTAGCTTTATTATTCTCTTATTTTAGAAGATACTGGGGGGTAGGGGGATGCATTTTACCACTTTGGTGGTGTCTCAACTATTCAGTTTTGAAAAAAAATATATTAGAAACCTCAATATCATTTTAAAGACCTATCCATAGACGTATAGTTTTAATAAAAAAAAATTGAGTTTCAGTTCTAAGTATGGGGAAACCCCCAAAATTTATTGTTTTTTTTTTCTATTTTTGTGTGAAAATCTTAATGCGGTTCACAGAATACATCTGCTTACCAAGTTTCAACAGCATAGTTCTTATAGTTTCGGAAAAAAGTGGCAGACATAACGAATCTATAAGGGTTCCGTTTTTTGCCATTTGGCTACGGAACCACAAAAACTGTTTATTCGTCTCAATCACTCTCTGAACCCACCTAATTCCTTGCAAGATAATTAAGGACACCTCTAATTTCGCGGTATTCCGTCTAGACGCATATAAATTAGCTCTTTACGTTTTGATTACACCTATATACATTTAAATGTTAATACCACAGCCACGCACCGTCTCTAGGGGTATTAGACAATTATAAAAGGTAACAAATTTAATTTAAACACCTAGATACTGAAAACGAATCTCTATGACCGTATTTAGAGAGTTTACATTCGTGCAATGTTCTATTTTGGAGGGTACTTGTAACTTGTACCGTTGTAAAAACGATGCGTTTGGCGAAAACAGTTATTGGTGGCGATAAAGTCGGCGATATACATACAGTATTGAGAATGATTTATCGTATTTATTGAAGGGGAGATGTTTTTATCGATACGAAATTGTTGTGAGAGAAAAGTTTTATGGAGTGGACTACTATTGAGTGCCATATTTTTGCCTATATTGTGTCCATCTGGGAATTATAACCAAAACAGGAATAAAGATTGCTGGAAATGGTTCATTGATTGAATCTCTTGGCGATGGCCCTTTCAGCGATACTTTGTAATACTGGGTACGCTTGTCTAACTTATATTTGCTGTAACTTTTATTATGTATATATATTATGCAAACAGACATAAATTCCATCTAGTGATAAATGGTTTCCGTGATTCCATAACGCTTGTAGTACCACAGGATTCACTTTCTCGTTTAAATAGTGTGGAAAAAGATTAAATATTCTTTATTGTATATATCACATAAAATAAACTATCCTTGCGACTCCGCTACTGAATGTCGAAGTTTAAAATGTCGACGTATGTTAGTTCTAAAGTACAGGATCTCGATGTACGCCAGTTCGAAAGTTCACTGCAGCGAAGTATGCAAGGCCGACGTATGAAAATTTGCTAAAACAATATCACGAGACACACAACAATTAATTTTCTAGGTGGTTAAAAAAAAATAACCACGAAGGCTAAGGCGGGAGCGAAGCGGAGCGGAGCTCCCGCCTTAGCCTTCTAACCTAACCTATCCGAGTCGGGGTACTCTTCTGAGTCGGGGTGTTAACAATAATGACGTTGGTATGCTTTCGAACTAACGATACGTCGGCCTTGCATACTTCGCTGCAGTGAACTTTCGAACTGGCGTACATCGAGATCCTGTACTTTAGAACTAACACACGTCGACATTTTAAACTTCGACATTCAGTAGCGGAGTGTATCCTTGCCCTTATTGGATTAGAAACATATTATGAATTTGTCTGTGCTCAGCAACTTTTAAACCTATACAACTAATTGTACATGTATCAGTTTCATCACAGGATAACGAGATCCAAGACATCTTTTTATGATGAATTCAGATAACTAAATCACAGCTGAAGCAGTAGTACATCACTAACAGATCACGTTCAGCTAATTAGCATCATTAATCAGGAGACAAGTGGTACGTACATTAGCTTTCAAGGAATCCATCGACGACAGATGTTGATGCGTTATTGTCGTTGTGGCATGTGACGCTATAGAATAATTAGTGGCTACATTGTATTGAACATGTTAAGGGATTTAGGGTTAGAGGTAGGTCCAGGACAGTAGATTGAGTCAAAGAGGATATGGCAAACAGTTACCGTATAGTTACTGAATTGAAACTTTTTTTTTTTTTTTTTTCTTGCTGAAATCCCTTCGGATACGCCCCCGCGTGCCAGCGGGGGCGGTTATGTCGGGCTTGAACCGACTGAAACCGCACGCCGTCTCGGGTCTACAGACGCCGGGGTGTAAGGTTGCCCATAGAGCATATCCCTTGCACCCCGACTGACCCTGGGCCATCTCCGGTTTCGAGATGGCCCCCTCGGGTTTGGGAACCACGGTGTCCCCGTCTTGCCCCGATTTGGGGGAGGGGCGATAGTCGCCCCACCGTCCCGGCCTGCTTCTGCTGGGGTGACAGGCGGCCTCACCTGTCACCCACAGGCCTGCGCTCATGGAGGACGGAGGTCGTTAAGCGACCTCCGGCGCCTGAGTCGCCTGCGACGCGCGGCGAGCAAGTTGCGGGCTCGGCGGGCCGGGAGAGTTCTAAATCTCTCCCGGGCGCGCTCCGCCATCTCCTTCGCGAGCATTACATGCTCGCAGAAGGAGGTGGCGGCGGCCCACGCGCTCGCGCTCCGCACTATTGCCGCAATCATGCTGCCGAGCGAGAGGACTCCCACCCCGATGGCTGCCACGAAGTTACGCCTCGGCGCCTCCCACGCCGGGCAGTCCGCCAGCGTGTGCAGCCCTGAGTCCTCGCTCGCGTCACAGTGATGACACTCAGGCGTTGGCTCCTTCCTGATCCGATGCAGGTGGTCCCCGAAGCACCCATTCCCGGAGATCACCTGCGTCAGTCGGTACGAGAGGCTTCCGTGTCGCCTCTCTAGTCAATCCTCCATGATGGGCCTTACCGCCGCTATTGCGGCGTGCTCTTACTGAATAAGGACCTAACCTAACTTATGAGACGTTTTACAGGAATATTTGAAAGAAAATGTGGTCTAATAATTAGTCCAAGGGCGATATGATGATGATTGTATACAAGGCAGCGGCGATAGCCCAGTGGCGTACGTAACGGACTGCTGAGACGAGGTCTCGAGTTCGATCCCAGTCGCCCCGGGTACACACCTCTGACTTTTCGTAGTTATGTGTGCATTAATTAATTAAATGTTAATTATCGCTCGCTTAATAATGTGCCCGGTAGATGGCAATAGGCTCGCCCCCTATTACATTGGGACCTTAACATAACTGGCGAATCGTGGGTGTGTAATAGGTACACCTCTGCCTACCCCTTCGGGGATAGAGGTGTGAAGTTATGTTATGATATGATATGTTATGTTATGTATACATGGCAAATAAAGAAGCTACAAAAGAGACAGTCAAATAAAATGGGACAAGGGCAGATGATGTATATTTTGAACATGTAGTTTGAAAACTTAAACCTGATATGCGACTTTAACTTCTCGAGCTATTCAAATAATACTGTCAAATCCTTTTTTACGTGTGGAAGCCCCAACGGGCTTCACCCCACCGGTGGGTATGTCGGAATTGAAACGACTACAACCACACGGTGTCCTTCCCAAACGCCCATTGCCAGGCACCCTGGGTACGCCCTCGAAAGGATAACCCCAGGGTTATACTGTGAAATTCTGCCGTAAAATGATATGACTCATTGAAATAAAACTATTTTTAAAGGATTATATCGTGGCTCACTTTCCGATTGTCGGGTAGTCTCACCATGACATGTCTTTGTTTTCGAAATATCAGTGTCTAAACATTATTTGTCGCATACACCATATGGTAAAACTACCCTTAGAAGATTTGACTCCTGCTAGCAAAAAAAATTTTAAAAAGAAGTCAAATTTTCCAAGCCTAAGTGTCTAAGTAAACATTCGAATTGGCTTCTACAATTCGAATGTACACTCAAAGACAAAAGTGGCTTAACAAATTCTAATTAATTAATTAATCACTTTGGCTCCTAAACCTTTAATAAAATATCTAGCTGTTCCCCGTGGCTGGAATTCCGATCCCGTTCCAGCAACACATGGAATCCGATTCCATTACCACAACTTATATAAGATACACAATTCCTTGATACATAATTTTGTTATATCTCAAAGGGTTTAGGCAGCGATTTAGTTGAAAGCTCCCAGACGGCTTATTTTTTTTCGACACTTCCAACAAATACAATTATATTTAAGCCAATGTATACAAAAACTTGTCAAATTATATACTTACTAAAATCTTTCTCGAGAACCACTGTATCCATTGATGAAAACAACATGAAAATCGGTGAAATAGTTTTTGAGTTTGCGATAAACTCAAAAACTGGCAGACAGATGCGGTGGAGGACTTTGTTTTATAACATGTGTGATAAACAAAACATGAACATTATCCTCTGGGATTATAAAACTACATATATTTATTCTGAGGTACATGTAATCCAATGTTAAAAAACGTTTGTAAATATTTTTGTGTGAATCCACTATTGTCGTACACTGTACTCTTTGAGATAATAATAACGTTTGGAAAGAAGTTACTATAATGGTGGTGAAGGAAGACATTTCGATTGTAAGCAAACTTTCTACCTTATAGCACACGTACAACAAAACACGCTAAACCAAGAATCTTAACTACATTTTAACTCACAGGCAGATGTAAGTAATGTATCAAACTCACAGATTTGGCTTCGACAAATCGCAAGTCACGTCCAAAAAGACATTGCAAGGAATGTATTCAAGACTAATCGTTGACCACGAATACATTCCTTATGCTAATTGGACTGACTAATGATGTCCAGAAGCATAAACAGCCGGAACACTTATGAACAATGGCTAGGAACGTTTTCTGCGAATCATAAAAATAGAAAAGGACAGAAGATATTCTTAATGAGGCCTTCCTTTGATGTGAGAATGAAATAAAAAGACTTAATATTCACTAAGTGCTTGTCTGCACTAAATTAATCGTACGTTGCTTTATTCTAAATCATTTGTGAACTGATAGTGTTTATTTTAAGCTGGACTGCTCACGCGATCGATCTTCTACACGCCGCCGTGTACAGGACGAAAAGAAAGAATAAAAAAATGAATCTTTCTACTATCATAAGTGTGAATGTTTAATAATAATAATAAATCTTTATTAACATAACATAACATAAACTCACGCCTATATGGACTGCTCACGAAGGGGTAGGCAGAAGTGCTAGCACCCACATTTCGCCAGTTTATGTTTAGGTCCCAATGTAATAGGTGGCGAGCCTATTGCCATTAACCGGGCACTTATAAGCCTGCGATAAATACACACATAACTTCGAAAAGCATCGAAAAGTCATTGGTGTGTGCCATGGTAAAACCTGGGATCGAACCCGAGACCTCGGCTCAGCAGTCCATTACCCATACCACTAGGCTACCGCGGCTTTAAATCTTTATTGGAACCAAAATATATACAAGAATGATAAAATATAGTGTGAAAGTGCCTGCATTAGTTTAGAACTGTGTCGCAGACCCTAACGCCATCTCCAGGCCAGTCTGGGGCACCAGAGTTCCATTATAAACATAGTAGGTACAGTATAAATGTAGACAGCGGGGGGAAAATATAATTAAAAAAATAATAAAAATTAATTACATATTTAAACATAACAAAACACTTAATATTCTATATTATGTTAGTGTGTGTGTATGTGTGTTTGAGGTGTGAGTAGGTGATGAAGTGTGTTATGTGATATGTTAATGTGAGTGAGATCGTCTGTTAGCTTGTGTGACTTGTGAGGTAGTGAAGAAATTTGGAGGAGAGTAAGACCTATTTAAATAAATATGGTTGAGCCACAATTTCCAGCTCTTCGTAGTTGCAGTTTGGAGGGAAATACGGAAGATTTAATGAAGAAATGTAGAGGTATACTCGTGAGTCATAATCATCATAACAGCGTTAGTCCCGGTTGCAGCTTAAACTTATACTTTGAAGACCACGGTCCGTTCTCCTACTATCTTAGACGACCGCTATGCCGTAGCGGTAGTGTATTCGACTGCTACGTGGGTTCGATTTCCGCTCAGTGCAAATATTTGTATGCATGAATATGTCTATTTGCATTGGTCTTGGTGTTTCTAGGTATAATATGTAGGTTTTTTTTTTTGTATTTTAGGTTTATTTTTACTGGTGGTAGAAATTTGATGACACAAATTTGTCACAAAATTCGGCCGGGTGGGTACCACCGTACACGATTGCGAAAACCCTCCATAGTAATCCAATTTTGGTTTGATTGCGTTCAGGGGTCAGCAAGTGCATAGCCGGGCAGGGGGATTGTGGTCGCAGCACTAGTGGGACCGGTGGGTGTCACGCGGTGCTGCGACGACAATCCTCTTCTGATGAGGCTGTCAAGCTGAGTGCCACCATTGTTAACATGGTACGTGTATGTAATGGTGACCCTCTTTCCTGAGACTTTACCTTCATCTTACCATCAGGCGAGGTGAAGTCAAATTGAAGTGTCCTACTTATATAAAAAAAAAATATAAAAAAAATTAGTATGTTTATCCACATTCTGGAACCCATAACACAAGCTAGTTAACCTATGCTTACTTTGGGTCTAGAAAGCGCTATGTAGAAAATCATAAAATTTATTGATTATTATTTGGTTTATTTTGACTTTTCAGGAACGCCTTTCAGGAAGTTCCGATGCTTTGAAAGGAAAGCCTGTATCAGAACCTCGTCCGTCTATTATCAGGTACATCGGTTTGCAGGTAAGGTTGACTTGGGCTCCGAAGATTTTAGTGTCATCAATATACGCCCATAACATATATACCTAAGTGTCTATTTTATAGCGAATCATTACCGTCTATTTACAAACATGTATACAGTTTGTCTACACGTCTGCACATCAAAAAAGTCAGTGGAAATACACAAAGACCTCAATTTAAATGCAATTACAAATCCGGTAATACTTCTGAAATGAATCGACGTCACATTTTCACGGTCACGGCGGCCACATCAAAGAGTTTCGGTGCAGGGGATGAAGCCACCCTATTGCAATACTACCCTTACTTTTTGATACATTGTTCGGATGACTAGAGTGCGTTATAATTTTATAGTTTTATGTTTTATTTATATACATGTGTAGACAAGAAGCCTAGAAGGAGTAGGCAAAGGTATTTTTAGTGCTCGGATAAGGACAAAAACGAAGTTCTTCCGTACATTTAAGATGTTGTCGTACACATATTGGGAAGCAACAGTTAAAATATTAATTTCTTTAAATAGTTCCCTCAGCGGCGATAGCCTGGTGGCGTACGTAACGGACTGCTGAGACGAGGTCTCGAGTTCGATCCCCAGTCGCCCCGGGCACACACCTCTGACTTTTCGTAGTTATGTGTGCATTAATAAATGTTAATTATAGCTCACTTATCAATGTGCCCGGTAGATGGCAATAGGCTCGCCCCCTATTACATTGGGACCTTAACATAACTGGTGAATCGTGGATGTGTAATACACCTCTGCCTACCCCTTCAGGGATACAGGCGTGAAGTTATGTTATGTTTATGTTTTATGTTAGTTCCCTTAGCGAGTCACGGGGTCCGAGGCTATAGATTGCTCGTATAGCTCGTTTCTGTAATTTGAATATAGACTCAATATCGGCTGCTGAGCCCCACAGCAGCAGACCATATGACATAACGCAATGAATGTAACTAAAATAAACTAATCGTGCCGTTTCCTCGTTAGTCAGTGACCTGATCTTTCTAACCGCATAGGCAGCTGAGCTAAGTCTACCTGCTAAGGCTGTGATATGAGAACCCCATTGCAGTTTATTATCTAACGTTAGTCCAAGAAAAACTGTGGTATTGACTACTTCAACAGACTCATTATTCATTGTAATATGTGTATCTATCTGTCTTACATTGGGCATGGAAAATTTTACACATTTTGTTACTTGTACAAGTTGTTACTTGTGAACCAATGCAATATTTTAGAAAGGGTATTGTTCACATCGTCAAGTACTACTTTTTGTCTGTCAGTTTTAAAAATTAATAAGATGTCATCAGCAAATAATACTACTATCTCACAAAGATTTTTAATGAAGTAAGGAAGGTCATTTACATATATCAGGAATAAAAGGGGTCCTAATATCGAACCCTGGGGTACTCCCATGACTAATGGGGCACCAGAAGAATTGGTGCCATTAATGTTGACTTTTTGTATTCTGCCAGTGAGGTAAGACCTAAGTAAGCTAAGTGAGCTGCTCGAAACACTATAGTGACCTAATTTTAATAACAAAGTCTCATGCTCAACACAATCGAAAGCTTTCGATAAATCACAAAAGACACCAATGGCATCTTGCCTCCTCTCCCATGTATCAAGTATATGTTTGACAAGTGCGAGTCCTGGCATCCGTCGTATTTCTGCCTTTAGTGAAACCAAACTGTTTGTTATGAAGTAATCTATTGGCAGTGAGATGCGAAAGCAGTTGATTAAATTTAATTTTTTCAAAAATTTTACTGAGAGCTGGTAGTATAGAGATGGGTCGAAAATTGGATGGATCACTTTTATCCCCTGCTTTGAATAACGGAATGATTTTACTGTACTTCATAAGATTAGGAAACTGTTTTTCGTCTATACATTTATTGAATATGAATGCAAGGTAAGGCGCAATAACGGGCATTATTGATTTTATTATATTGGTTGAAATGCCCCAGAGATCCTCAGTTTTTTTTTTGTTTAATTCCTTAAAAATTTTAATATTGGTTTCAGTGTCAATGTACTGAAAATCAAAGTTAACACTACATTTATGAACACAAGACTTAAGAAGTGAATCGGCTACGTTTTTTGACAAATCTAATTTACTTGTAGTGGTAATTGGAATATTTGTGAAAAAAGATTCAAATGCATGGGCCACCGCAGAATCAGTATCAATGTGTTGATCATCTATTTTTAACTCGAAGGATCGATCACGTGACCTTGTTTTACAAGTTTCTTTTTTAATAACATTCCATGTTGCCTTAATTTTATTATCTGATTTTTCTATTTTAGCCCGTATATAATTTGATTTGGCTATTGAACAGACTTTCTTGAATAGTTTTTAATATGTTCAATTACTTGTGGCTTACTACTAGATGCCTTTGTCTGGTATAATTCATATAATTTCTTTCTACGTTTATAGATACCAGGTGTAGGCCAACCACTAAATTTAGTTTTAAATTGATTTACGTTTATTGTCTTTTTAGTGAAAATATTATTAAATGCACATTTGATTACTCCGAACAAATTTCTGTAGTTATCATTCGAATCATCATTATTATTATTGAGCTCCAGCAGAGGTACTTTATCTTTAATGTTTTCTTTCAAATTTTCTAATTGATATGTCGTGATTGGTCTACATACAATATTTTTTGATAATGGAACATGTTGGTGCTCAAATCTAGCTAGCTGACCTGTATGATCTGATTTAATGAAACTTATTATAAATTTTTTATTTACATCACTGTCAGAAAAAATATTATCTAAGCAGGTAGCTGATGTGGATGTGCTGCGAGTTGGTTCACTAAAAAGATTTTGTAAGTTAAAAGATTTAAAGAGATTGAGGAACCTTAACGCGTTCTGGGAGTTTTCTAAAATATTAATGTTAAAATCCCCATATACAACTACTTACCTACCTTCTTTTTGCATTTACATACCTTTTTTAAGGTTTCTTCCATAATTGACTCAAACTGGTGGTAATATCCAGAAGGAGGTCAATAGACGCTAATAATAATAAATTGCCCAAGCTCTGCACATGATAGTTCAATATTTCGCTCACTTGAGAGTGCTACTATGTTTTCTGTCTTTTGATTTTAATTTGTCATTAATTAAAATGAGTGACCCAACTCTTTTAGCAAAATCTCTAGTAAACGAACTAATAACTTTATAATTATCAATACTAACTAATAGTTCATGTTTTTTTAACCAGGGTTCAGTTAAACAAAGTACATGAATATTCCTTTCATTTATGAATAATTCCAGTTCCAACTCTTTGCCAGAAAAACCTTGAATATTTTGATGAACAATATTCATGAACGTAGGCTTTCCCTTTGTCTTTAAATTTAATTTGCCAGTATATGGTAATACGTGTGTGGTATCTATGCATAGGTCTTCAAAAATGATATTGAGGTTTCCTATCATTTATTTCTAAACTGAATGGTTTGCGCGAGAGACACTTCCAAAGTGGTTAAATGTGTGTCCTCCCCCCCCCCTGTAACTTCTAAAATAAGAGAATGATAAAACTAAAAAAAATATATGATGTACATTACCATGTAAACTTCCATCGATATTTGGTTTGAATGAGATCTAGTAAGTAGTTTTCTTTTTTAATATGTCGTATTCGTAAACCGCAATTTACCTTTCATTCAATCAACTCAAATACAAAAACTAAAAAAAATATAATTATGTTACTTGCTGCTACGGAACCCTTGATTTGCGAGTCCGACTCGCACTTGGCCGCTTTTTTTTCTTGCGATAATCACCAGCGGGGGAGGTTATGTCGGGCTCGAACCGATCAAAACCACAAGCCGTCTCAGGTCTTCAGACAGCCAGGCCCAAAAGGCATTTCCCTAGCACCTCGCAAGCCAAGTGTGCACTAGAGTTGATCGTACATAGAGCAGAAGGGCCAGTACGCACATACTCGGCACGGTTGCGATTCGACACCTGAGTACACCGCTCCCCTGCGTTTGTTGTGGGGATGCTGCGAGGTACCTATGGAGACAGATTTTGTAGTTACTATGATTAGAAAATAACGGAGAAGTGGAGGTATTAATACATCGCATACTAGCCACGCTTTTTGGTTATAAGAAAGCCTATATGTTATTCCTGGTTAGAAGCAATTTCTATTTCACTGAAATTTGTACGGCTGTTTTAGAATAGAGATATAACCAACACACTGCACACGATATACGCATGCTCAAACACACAGATTTTTAGGGTTCCGTAGCCAATGGCAAAAAACGGAACCCTTATAGATTCGTCATGTCTGTCTGTCTGTCCGTCTGTCAGTTTCGGTAAAAGTGGCTCTGACATACGGACGGACCCGTATGTCAGAGCCACTTTTACCGAAACTATAAGAACTATGCTGTTGAAACTTGCTGATGTATTTTGTGAACCGCATTAAGATTTTCACACAAAAATAGAAAAAAAAACGATTCATTTTGGGGGTTCTCCATACTTAGAACTGAAACTCATTTTTTTTTTCATCAAACCCATACTTGTGAGGTCTCTAATAATTATAATTTTTTTTCTAAACTGAATAGTTTGTACGAGAAACACTTCCAAAGTGGTAAAATGTGTGTCCTTTGTAACTTCTAAAATAAGAGAATGATAAAACTAAAAAAATATATGATGTACATTACCATGTAAACTTCCACTGAAAATTAATTTGAACGAGATCGAGTAAGTATTTTTTTAACACGTCATAAATCGTAAACCGCAATTTACCTTTCATTCAACTAACTCAATTATAAAAATTATAAAAAAAACATTTAATTTCATAAACTATAAGTACTTATATATTATGTTACTTGCCGCTACGGAACCCTTCATGGGCGAGTCCGACTCGCACTTGACCGGTTTTTATATTTATAACATACTACTACTACTACTGCCAGTGGGGACGCCGTTTGACCAGACGGGTGATCAGCCCTTCTATGTGGGGCCATTTCACCCAATTCCCCTATAACGACTGTCATACATATTCGTATGGCAACCGGAACCGACATCTTAACGTGCTCTCCGAGGCACAACCAGACCACTGCAAATACTCATATTCATTCATACAAATATTTGCACTGAGCGGGGATCGAACCCGTGCCTCCTGCGTAGCGGCCGCGTTCAATACCGCCACGCCACGGAGGCTGTCATATTTATAATATAACTTCACGCCTGTATCCCCGAAGGGGTACGCAGAGGTGTATTACACACCCACGATTCGCCAGTTATATTCAGGTCCCAATGTAATAGGGGGCGAGCCTATTGCCATCTACCGGGCACATTATTAAGCGAGCGATAATTATTAACATTTATTAATGCACACATAACTACGAAAAGTCAGAGGTGTGTGCCCGGGGCGACTGGGGATCGAACTCGAGACCTCGTCTCAGCAGTCCGTAACGTACGCCACTGGGCTATCGTCGCTTAGAACTTTTATATTTATGAGGTAGGGATATGGTAAATTCTTGAGGTGTTTCGTTATATTTTAAGAGTAGGTGAAGAATCTTCATTCAAAGTAGTGCCCACTTGTGACACTATGAAATTACAGCTAAAAAGCCTTAGCGTAATACCCTATATCCATGAGTAGTGATTGTATGTATGTGTAGGTGTGTACATATTTATAAGTAGGTACACATGGGCAGCCTTACACCCCGGCGTCTTAAGACCCGAGACAGCGTGCGGTTTTAGTCAGTTTGAGCCCGACATAGCCGCCCCTCGTTGGCCGGCGAGGGGGTATCCAAGGGGATTTTCGCACGAGAAAAACAAAACAAATACATAGTTTTAAAATAATGTTTAGTTTGGCACTAATGTGAAGTGTACCTTTTTTTTTTTTTCGTGCGGAAATCCCTTCGGATACCCCGCCGCCGGCCAGCGGGGGCGGTTATGTCGGGCTTGAACCGACTAAAACCGCACGCCGTCTCGGGTCTTAAGACGCCGGGTTGTAAGGTTACCCATAGAGCATATCCCTCGCACCCCGACTGACCCTGGGCCATCTCCGGTTTCGAGGTGGCCCCCTCTGGTTTGGAAACCACGGTGTCCCCGTCTTGCCCCGGTTTGGGGGAGGGGCGCTAGTAGGTACGTAAATTGATAAAATAAACCACACCACCAAATACGAAGTCTGACATTTTCTCCGTTCAATAGTTGCCGGTAAGAGATTGGCGTAAGGCCGCCAATTGTTGTTATTAATACCTTAATGTATTACTTATATTAATATTTGTACACATGTAATATCTAATAGATAGTGCTATAATTGTCTATAGGCTATGAAATAATAGCCGCGTACTATCATCATGAGTGTCTATACGTACACAAAAACTTAAAGTGTTTGTTTGTAATATTAAAATAACAGATTTTCAAGTAATGTAAACAGGATATAGAATATACTGCTTCCGGACTGTGGCCGTGGTCCATAGGAAACTTGTGTTCCACACGTTTCGTCAATCACTGCGGTCGACATCTTCAGTGGTACAGGTCCGGACAGAGAGAGAGAAGTCGCCGCCGAGGAGAGTTCTCCGTACTAGGTACAGAGCATATATTTCTAACGTAAAAATAAAATAAAAAGAGGTAGTTAGGAATCAATAAAATAAACTAAAGAAGCCATCTCCTTCCTTTTCTAACAGTTTTAAACAGATTCGATCACACATTAGGGGGTGTTCACAAAAAATTGTCACAGGAACAATTACACGGCATCTGTCGTCCTCTCCTGCGCCCGCGCTGCCCGCGTTGAATTTATGCTGATTGGATTTACACGACGGTGAGGGAATTAATGACAAAGTGTATATGACTCACTGTTTTAAGGCGTAGAATTATGATGTATGAGTCACTTTAGTTGGCTATATATTCTGTTGTATGGTTTGGATGATGAAAACAAGCCTAAACATTAAGTAAGGTAACCCCCTCGGTTTGTTAGTTCCCTTGAAGGTAGTTAAGAGGTTTTTGTAATAATATTAGCAACATTGTTAACATGGTACGTGTATGTAATGGTGACTCTCTTTCCTGAGACTTTACCTTTAGCTTACCATCAGGCGAAGTGAAGTGAAATTGACGTGTCCTAAATATAAAAAAAAAAAAAAAAAAACGAAATTACTAGTACTCCCTTTAACTCCTCCAGTAAAACTAAATTGCTTGTGTTAGGAGTAGGTTCACGTCGGTAGTATAATGGCTAGGATTCGAAGCCGGGACCGCTTCATCGTAAAGCCGACTCCTTAACCTTACTGAACTACAATAGAAATATAAACCAAAAAGTCTTGCTTGTTGGAGATATCAGGTCCAAATCATTGCAATCTTCAACGGACTTGGAGTGAAACTTTGACACATCTGAATTAGAAGCATACACTTTGGATTCATAATCAATTTATTTGTGCGAACATAGGAGCATGGGGTATTTACAATCTTCTCGTAAGTAGGTCTGCAATTCATTCTGCTGTTGCAAAAATTGAGCGAAACAATTTCACCAGGACTTTTTCTAACGGTGATAATTTCGCAATGGCTAGTCCGATTTTCGTTTTTCTTTTTTGTCTTGTGTATATGTGTGTAAATTACTTAATTTAATACCAATCACGTGAATGAGGCTTTTTTGTTCATTGAGAAATCAGATTTTAATTATTTTTTCCGGTGATTATTCCTCCGTGATACTTTTGATTTTTGTTTTCCTAGCCTATGTCCTTTCCATCAGAAACATCTTTGCTTCTGTGAAATTTCATTAGAACCGCTTCAGCCGCTTGGGAGGAGATGGCCAACGAAATATATGAGTCGTCTAAAAGAGAGCTTCCTCTCTTTCAGAGCTTCGCTCAATTATAAAATTGTATTTTGCATCCGCTCTCTCTCTCTCTTTCTGTGGAAACCTCCAGATATCATGTCGTTGAGGGCGTGGGAAAGTGGTTGTGTTTTGTTTTTTATTCTACGACATTCTACACAGCGCTATCTATACCCAAAGTAAGCATAGCCTAACTAGCTTGTCTTGTGGATACTAGAATGCAGATAAACATACATATTATACATAGAAACACCCAGACCAATGCAAATAGACATATTCGTGCGGCATTAGCAATGCTCCGACGTAGTAGTCGAATGCTCTACCACCACGCCGTGGAGGTGTTGAAGTCGAAACCATTTAAATCATTCGGTAACTTCAATTTATCTGGATATATAGCTAGAAGTGATGATAATGCTCACATTTCTGTCGCAACGAAGTGGCAGGTCTTGACTGTCACTGCTGGCATCCCATCATTTTCGGGAAACCTTTCTTTTTTTTATGCGGAAAAAGCCGGCCAGCGGGGGCGGTTATGTCGAGCTTAAACTGACTAAAACCGCACGCCGTCTCGGGTCCGGGGTGTAAGTTTGCCCATAAAGCATATCCCTCGCACCCCGAGTGACCCTGTTTCGAGAATCGGAGAGAATCACGAGAACGTAAGAGACACCTTAGTATGCCATCAATAATAAATAAATATTCTACGACATTCTACACAGCGCTTTCTAGACCCAAAGGAAGCATAGTTTAACTAACTTGTGTAATGGGTTCCAGAATGCGGATAAACATACTTATATACAATTTTTTTTTGTAAATATATACATATTATACATAGAAACACCTAGACCGATGCAAATAGACATATTCATGCATACAAATGTTTATACTGTGCGGGAATCGAACCCGCGGCCCTTGACGTAGCAGTCTAATGCACTACCGCTACGTCACAGAGGCCGTCTATTGTTCAGTAATCATTCTTTCTTAATATAATATTTAGCAATAATATTTAGTACATATGAGACCGATATTCTTAGCAATCCATGGATTCTCCGTGCGGGTGCCGGGTCCATCGCGTTGCTGAGTTGGGAACTCGGGACAGTGCCTGGGACTTGCGACCCAAGTGTAGGTTTAGAAGGGGCCCCTTTTGTTGATGTACATCAACACTCACCTTCACTGCCTAACCAAATTTGATACGAACCTACTAGTGCCGCTTTAGACATTCGTCCTAGTAATGAGCTTATTGTAGCTCTCGATAGGCCTAGATCTTTAAGTAGGTTATAGAGAGATTTTGCTGGTATACCTCTCGCTCCCACTTCCACTGCATACAAATTAACCACGTAACCGTTTTTGAATAATTCGTTTGTGAGATCATAGTATTTATTTTTCTTTATTGTGTGGTCCTTCGGTATACTTGTTTCCCACGGTACAGTAAGTTCCACAAGAACCACACGTTTTAACCTCTTAGAATATAGGAATATGTCAGGTCTAGATGACGAAATCCCAACATCCTCCGGAATTTTATAGTGCTTTTCATACATGTCGATTAGGAGAGTCCAATTTGGGGCAGTATGTAAGATTGAATAAGGTTTGTTCCTGGATATTATGGATGAACCTTCAGACACAAAGTTGACATGACGTCTGTTAGTAGTCAATCCTTTTTTGGCTCTAGCTACAGCCAGACTCATTGCTTCACGTATGATGATAAGCACCTTATCGTGGCGGCGTGAGTAATGGCCTCTATCGAGAAGCACCCTACATCCTACTAATATGTGTCTAGCCGTCCCTATTGCCTCACCACAAGTATAACATTGTTTTTCTGTGGCCTTCCCCCACCTTACCAGATTACTCTGGTCTGGGAGGGTCATCTGAAAGGCGTTAAGATAGAATTTTAACAGGGCCGGCGGCGACCAGTCATAGATCAAGGTGCGCCACTTTAAGGCCATCGGTATGCAGAACTCTCCCATTGTCAACCATTCATTTTGGATTTCCAAATTCATCGCGTGCAGTCGATATTTATCATTTTCGTCTTGTTTTAGAAATGACTTAAGTATATCCTGGTCCCTTTCTAGCTCTCGTACTCCCAACTCCACTCTGTTCGACTGGGCCCCTATCATAAATCGTTTATGGAATAGGAGTCTAGATTCAAGCTCGGACGCGTTATTATCTTTCGGGAGTGCCCTGATTGTGACATCTTGGGATTTACCTAAGATGTGGGCTTTGGTAACTATAAGGTGTTTATAGAGCTCCGATGGTTTCTTAAGTTTCATCCCAAAATTATTTTGATCCCTTAATAGAGCAGAGGAATCAGCAGAGTGCGCTAGTCCAAGCCACGATTTTAGCGATTTTATGACAGTTGCATCTATTTTCGCCAGTAAGGTTTTACCGAATTCATACACCAGAAAAGGCCGAGTCAGACGTGATGTTAAGTAGTTGTCATATATCCAAGCTTTTTAGATATTGTTTAGTGGTATCTGATCTATCTTATTTAGGTCATTTATAAACGTATCGACAACTTCATCTAAGGATGGTGTGCGTCCTTTATAGTCTATCTTTCTCCCAAGAAATTTAAATGGCACCGATTCAGCGACTATGGAAACTGGTTTACCCCCAATGAAGAGTCCCGGGTCGTAGGAGGTAAATTTGGTGTCCCGTCTACCCAGACACAGACAGTGACACTTACTGGGCTTCGTCCTCAGTCCATTTGTCCACGAACAGAACTCATCGACTTCCTTTAATAGTTCCTGACATTGTTTTGGATTACGCGTCAGTATTGCGAGATCGTCAGCAAAAGCTAAGATGGACTCTGAGTATATGTTATTTACTTTAAACCGATAACCCCATTTCTTTTCGTGACGTATTAACTTGGTAATTATGATATTAATTACTATGTTAAATGCTATTGGTGACAAGCAGCATCCCTGAAACAGTCCCACATTATACGGTAATGGTCCTGTGTGTACTTCTTGGAAGCTTATAGCAAATTTTAGCTGCGAGTAATACGACTCGATTATCTCTATGACCACGGGTGGAAAGTTATACCATTGCAACGCGTATACCATGAGGTAATGTGGAATTGAGCCAAATGCATTTTCTAGGTCTATCCAACATACCGTTATCTGTCTTTCGTATTTTCTGGCATCTTTTAAGCTTTCCGCTAACAGACTATTGTGTTCCAGACAACCAGAAATGCCGGGTAAAAACCCTTTCTGGTGGTTAGGTCCGAAATACCTATTGTTAATCATAAAATGACACATTTTTGTTTGTAGAATTGAGAAAAATATTTTTGAAATTGTGTTCGTTAGTGCTATCGGTCTAGTATCTTTAGGATGGGTCACTTCATGTTTTTTTGGAATGAGAACGAAAACCGCTTCGCCAAATGCGACTGATATATTCGTTTCTGACCAGATTTTACTGAATATATTTGTGAGATGTTTACGAACTGTTGGACATTTTTTAAACACTATGGAACCCCATCAGGGCCCGGAGCCGATTTAGATGATTTCTTTTTTATTTGTATCTCTATTTCCTCTATGGTAGGTGCATTCCCTTGGAATTGTACTAGAGGGTCGTGGGGTCTTTGGGTTTCCGGTTGATTGTATGGTGTTCTGCATTTAAGTATTTCGTAAGTGTTCTTATATATTCTTGGTACTCGTCGTAAATTATGCAAACTTTCAATAACTTCTATCTAGATGAAATTCTAGTTACAATATTTTGATGAAATTAGTTGAAATTCCGTATACGAAAACTGCGTAATTATCACACAGAGGCGAATAATCAGATCGATATTGAAACAATAGAGCGTGCACCGACCGTAAATACCTGCGTTTTATCGCACGCCACATATCAGCATCGTTTGTTTTGAGAGAGCACTCACTCAGGCGATTTGCTGGCAAGTTACAATGTTTGGATTTGCCTGCTGCTTATACTATCTAAGAAGATAGTTCAGAAAACTCAGTAGATCTCGGCTATCAGTACAGTTGGTGAATTTGACCGAGAAATGCAGAGAATTGACAATATCTGATTTGAAGAAGCGGTCTTGGAACTCGTCGTGATTCTGCATGCTAATGAGTGTTGTTTTGAGACCCCAGCACTGAATTTAAATATAAATAAGATCTATTTTTTTTATATATCTTGTTAGCAACTAAGCACATGATCCACCTGATTGTAAGTCGTTATCAGGGACAAATGAAAATAATAATAAATAAATATTCTACGACATTCAACACACCGCTTTCTAGACCCAAAGTAAGCATAGTTTAACTAGCTTGTGTTATGGGTTCCAGAATGCAGATAAACATACTTATATACTTTTATTTGTAAATAAATACATATTATGCAAGACAAATGCAAATAGACATATTCATTCATACAAATATTTGCAGTGAGCAGGAATTGAGCCCGTGCCCCCTGTCGTAGCAGTCGAATGCACTACCGCTACGCCACAGAGGCCATCATAATAAGAAGGGTGTAAGGTCTACGACACTTTTATAAACTGTACGACGTGTACGGTATGTGCAAACCACATCATCACTTACCAACAGGTGAGATAGTGGTAAAACGCCAGCCGCCTTGGGGCCGCTGGTGGCGCCGGAGGCCTCGAGGAAGCGAGGTCCGGTGCGAGTCAGCTTGCACCGGAGTCCACCCTCAATCTCGAGGGCCTTGAGGTCCACAGAGGCTTTTACCTGCCTTAGAACCTGGGCGTACCCCACGGCCTTTTCCACACCCTCCGTCGTCACCGTCAGGACCGCCAGTTATTTGGTAATAACCAAAATAAGCTCTTGGCCTCTAAGCCTTGGTTGAGTCCTCCCATTTTTCCTGAGAAAAGTAAGGTTCTTTTACCTGGTTTGTATATTTTTAATAATCCAGAATATATTTTGTAGATTTTTTAAATTACCACTTGAAAAAATAACACTCAAATCGAGTCGACTCTCTCGTCTAAACGAATCACGGCACGCCAGGCGAGTTACCTGCGCCCAGTAACGTATGGCCGTGCACTTGGCTCCCTGCCAGCCCTCGCTAACCGTACCGTGATAGTCTATAAGCCGATGCGTGTATTTAGCATCATACACGATCGGTTGACTTAGGTGGCCGCTATAACTGAATCAAATGATGCGATTAGCGTCGGATAATCGTGTCACACTGCACCCGCAGAAGCGCAATATATCCGTGTGCTGATTTAAAAAGATACTGCTATATTACTGAGAAAATAGAGGTATATATTTAGATCGGAAAAGGAGAACATCTAGGACGGGACATGAACCCGCGACCAGTCCCTTACAGGAGGAATGCTCTAACCAACTGAGCCACCTAGACACGTCCCAAATATTCGAAAATCTCCGGTATATTATATACGTCTTAAGGCGACGCTGAAGCCATCTAGCGTAATTCTTGCGAACTACGGTCTAGGTGGCTCAGTTGGTCAGAGCGTTCCCCCTGTAAGGGACTGGTCGCGGGTTCATGTCCCGTCCTAGATGTTCTCTTTTTCCGATCTAAATCTATAAGCATACTAATTGCTTAAAAAAAATTGAATTTAACTGTCTAGGTGTGTCTAGGTGGCTCAGTTGGTCAGAGCATTCATCCTGTAAGGGACTGGTCGTGGGTTTAAGTCCCGTCGTAGATGTTCTCTTTTTCCGATCAAAATTTATAAGCATACTAATTGCTTAAAAAAAATTTGAATTTAATTGTCTAGGTGTGTCTAGGTGGCTCAGTTGGTCAGAGCATTCATCCTGTAAGGGACTGGTCGCGGGTTTAAGTCCCGTCGTAGATGTTCTCTTTTTCCGATCAAAATTTATAAGCATACTAAACGCTTAAAAAAAATTTGAATTTAACTGTCTAGGTGTGTCTAGGTGGCTCAGTTGGTCAGAGCGTTCCCCCTGTAAGGAACTGGTCGCGGGTTTAAGTCCCGTCGTAGATGTTCTCTTTTTCCGATCTACTATAAGCATACTAATTGCTTAAAAAAAAATGAATTTAACTGTTTAGGTGTGTCTAGGTGGCTCAGTTGGTCAGAGCATTCATCCTGTAAGGGACTGGTCGCGGGTTTAAGTCCTGTTCTAGATGTTCTCTTTTTCCGATCTAAATCTATTGGAAAAATAAGCATTCTAACTGCTTTTTCAATTCTCATTTTATTAGTATGCTTATTTTCTCTTTTTCCGAAATTTAATTTGAAAAAAATTGAGGTACTTAAAGCTTAAACCAACTAGCGACAGAAGTCAAAACATAAACTCGTATTATGCTTTAACTGCTGGTTAAGCAACATGTTATTATCATGGCAGGTGTAGAGTTATGATATCATATGGCTGATGAAAACCTATAAGATATTCCCTGCTAAAAACCGTTTAGCATGCCGAATATCCGGCCGCTTCCCTTTTCATGGTTGAGCGTTGACTGGTGGTCAGAGTCTACCAGGGTTCCAGAGGAGTTTCTTCCCAGGATATACCTGAGATGCCTGGTAAACGACCCACGCGGACGGAACCGTTTCAATCCCGATATAACCACAAGCCCTGGTAGGTGAGGTAGTACTTTTTTTTTTTTTTCGTGCGGAAATCCCTTTGGATTCCGCTGGCCAGCGGGGGCGTTTATGTCGGGCTTGAACCGACTAAAACCGCATAACGTCTTGGGTCTACAGACGCCGGGGTGTAAGATCGCCCATAGAGCATATCCCTCGCACCCCGAATGACCGTGGCCATCTCCGGTTTCTAGATGGCCCCCTCGGGTTTGGGAACAACGGTTGGGGGTTCCCACACGTACAAAAAAGGGTCCTACAAGTGGATCGTGAAAAATCACCTATCGAGGTCGCTAAACTGGACCATGGCACAGGGAGACGGATACCTTCATTTATTTTCTAGTTGGTCAGGAAGCATATACCTTTTTAGTGTTCCGTTGCCAAATGGCAAAAAACGGAACCCTTATAGATTCGTCATGTCTGTCTGTCTGTCCGTCCGTATGTCACAGCCACTTTTTTCCGAAACTATAAGAACTATGCTGTTGAAACTTGATAAGTAGATGTATTCTGTGAACCGCATTAAGATTTTCATACAAAAATAGAAAAAAAAAAACAATTAGTTTTGGGGTTTTTTTTTCATCTAACCCATACGTGAGTGGTATCTATGGATAGGTCTTCAAAAATATATTGAGGTTTCTAATATTTTTTTTTTCTGAACTGAATAGTTTGCGCGAGAGACACTTCCAAAGTGGTAAAATGTGTGTCCCCCCCCCCCCTGTGATAACCAAAGTTCCTTGAGTTTAGCTGCTAATCCATTGTTCCACAAACGCACAAAGCACATAGATGTAAGACATCATTTTGTTCGTGAGTGTGCAATTGATAATAGGGTCAAGCTTAGATATTTATGTTTTTCAGATATGCCAGCAGATTTGCTAACAAAAAGTCTTACAGCTAATAAACATTACAAGTTTGTCAATTTATTGGGTGTAAAAGAAATTGCAGTGTAATGCAATTTAAAATTTATGTCTTATAAATGATTAGTAGTTTATTTTGTTATGGGGGGATGATAAATATGTACCAAAAGAAACTACTGTTTACTTAGAGAATATTATACACTGCTAGCGCCATCTAGTGATCTATATTTGTAAACTGTGTAGTTGTGTTATCCCATCCCGCCAAAATATATGTCAGTCTGTTGAAAGCCTACTTGAGTTTTATTTCGGATACCCCCCCGGCTTGTACCTACTAAAACCGCACGCTGTCTCGGGTCTTTAGACGCCGGGGTGTAAGGTTGCCCATAGAGCATTTCCTTCGCACCCCGACGGACTCTGGGCTATCTCTGGTTTCGAGATGGCCCCCTCGGTTTTGGGAACCACGGGCTGTGCTGCAGTGATTCAAATCTTACGCATATTATAATGGCGATGATGCACCACTACTGTGCTTTAAAAACTATTACTTTACTTGATGCATAGCGTAAAACATCATTCCATATATCCTGAAGTCGATTTGAGTCGGTATTACGTTTGCCGTCACCAAATTCACCTGTACTATCACCAGCGTACGCCATAGCTTATGGGAAGTCAATAATATAATCACTACGATATTGAACCAAATATTACATAACATAACTTCACGCCTGCATCCCTGAAGGGGTAGGCAGAAATGTATTACACTCCTACGAATCGCCCGTTATCTTTAGGTCCCAAAGTAATCGGGGTCGAGTCTATTGCCATCTACCGGACACATTACTAAGCGAGCGATAATCAACATTTTTAATACACGCATAACTCTCTGATTGAACTGATTGAAGCCGCGGTAGCCTAGTGGTATGGGTAAAGGACTGCTGAGACGAGGTCTCGGGTTCGATCCCAGGTATTACCATGGCACGCACCAATGACTTTTCGAAGCTTTTCGAAGTTATGTGTGTATTTATCGCAGGTTTATAAGTGCCCGGTTAATGGCAATAGGCTCGCCACCTATTACATTGGGACCTAAAACATAAACTGGCGAAACGTGGGTGCTAGCACCTCTGCCTACCCCTTCGGGGATATAGGTGTGAGTTTATGTTATGTTATGTTACATAACTAAGAAAAATTAGAGATGTGTGCCCGGGACGACTGGGGATCGAACTTGAGACCTCGTCTCTGCAGTCCGTTACGTACACCACTGAGCTATCAGCCGGGATAACTTCCTTAAAAACATTAAGTACCAAAATTATGATTATGACGGAGGGACACTACGCGGAACACTAAAGCCACAGAGTTGTTATTCACAGACGGTAACATGCAAATGACTTTATTGCACCTAAACGCTGAAGATACCAAAATAATCAACATAAACGTCACACATAATTAATATTTGTATCGTAAAATTTATTCTTAACTGGAAATTGTCTCAGTAGAATAAAACTCTATGTTGCGTATTACTAGAGGACTATTCAAAATCCTGAATATTTATTGAGCTGAGTGAGCCGAAGTCGAGCGAAAGTCGGAACCAAATTTGGCATGATTAAAGAGGTCAATCAGAGGAAGGTTTATGGATATATTTTGAAAAATTAATGCCACCATAGAGGAATGATCAACGTTAAAAAAATTCCAGATGGAATTACATAATAACCGCTCGAGACACTGTGACCAAAGTTTACACGCTCAGGAAGCATGTCCAGAGTTGTGACTTTCAAAAAGAATTAAAAAATCGGACTTGCCACGGAGGAATGATCACTGTTCAAAATTTTCAAAATCTGATTCCGCAATAGCGGTCAAATCTATTGGACAAAAATAACGATGTCTCACTCAGCTCAACATTGCAAGCAGCGATTCGCCTCGCAGTCTTAGTTTATTTATTTATTCGGAGGACCAACAGCCATAACAAAAGTATTAAAAAAAAGAATTTAGTGACATACAGCCAATTATAAGTCCTCACTTATACACTTTAGACTGTATTGTAAGTTAATTATTGTACCTGGGATTCCAGACCTCTAATCCATATCCCAGTATACTGCGTACTGCATACAATACAAAATTTTAATGGTCTTAACATCCTTAAAACTATTCGAAGTGCGCATAATGAAAACTAAAGCTCGAGATGCCTTTCTAGCTATACTATCAATATATTATTTCTTCTAGCTTATACTATTGAAATATTGTTTCAGATAAGCGCCCACGAAAATCCTACGTTGTTCAGTTATAAGTTAATAATCATCATCAGCGGTAGTCTCGGTTAATCATCGGAAGCTTAACTTTAGGGTTCGCGGCCCACAGACTAAGAGAGTATTATTCTTGATTTGACTTATCACGGCTTTTACGGGTATGACTGCTATGCCGTGAGGTTTAAGTCGGTTCAAGCCCGACATAACCGCTCCCGTTGTCCGACGGGGGGTATCCGATGAGATTTCCGCACGAAAAAAACAGGGTACGACTACTGTCTGACCTTTTAGGCACAAAAGGAAAGTCTTTGCCACAACCTCGTCCGTTAATTGAAGGATGAACTACCACGCTAGGTTCGCTTGAACGAGGAAGTTCTTGATGAAGCCTCATAGACCCATTTAACTAGGACGGTTGCCAGCTTGGCAATCAACCCAAACTTAAGCGTAGCGAGATTTGCCTATCCAACAATAGGTCAACGTGACCGGTCGACTTTTTCCATTGATTTGGAATTTCGGTGATTATTCCTCGATGGTAAGACCAATCTGGACATTCGATCCCTTATGACACTCAATAATGTCTACTTGATCAACGTGGCAAATTTGGTCGAGATCGGTCAAACGGTCTCGGAGGAGTATCATTTGTTTGAAATGCAACTTTGTAAAACCAAAGACGCTTCGCTCGCCTACGGCTCGCTACGCTTAATAAAAAGAATGAATGAAGATATTTGGGGACAAAGTCTGAATCGGAAAAAAAAGATATTTTACCACAGATCAAGACAAATGTATTTGTTTTGTTTTATTTTAGCTCCGGATTGTATCTTGTTCAGCTACTTGTAGAAATTATTATTAAGGCGTATACAATGGTCGACAATTGAATAATCGATAATTTTAAAACAGATTTTCTTGTTTAAAAAGGGGCGATAGCCCAGTGGCGTACGTAACGGACTGCTGAGGAGAGGTCTCGAGTTCGATCCCCAGTCACCCCGGGCACACACCACTGTCTTTTCAGAGTTATGTGTGCATTAATAAATGTTAATTATCGCTTGCTTAATAATGTGCCAGGTAGATGGCAATAGGCTCGCCCCCTATTACATTGGGACCTTAACATAACTGTCGAATCGTGGGTGTGTAATACAATTCTGCCTACCCCTTCGGGGATATAGGCGTGAAGTTATGTTATGTGTGTATTCTCTTGTTTAATAGAAAACCATATAGTTTATCGTTTTAACGTTTATTAAAAGAAAATTGATTTGATTTGGCTTTCAATTTTTGAATTTAATTTGAATTTCAACTAACCCAATGAGCATAAGAATTATGAATAAAATAAATATTATTAGGTTTATTTGGTATTCTGAAAAGTATTCATATTTGCCAGTAAACCACAGACACAGGTCATTAAATAAAATTGATTTACTTATATAAGTTATAATGGGCAATAAACTGGTCTTCATCTGTAAGACGGTCATTACGCGGATATTTAAGTGCTCTTTGCAGTCATACCTAAATCGAAACACCTATATCAAGATATTTGAAGTAGATGTTCAATTAGACATTCATATTAGTTGTTGTCCGTTTCCCATGGGAACTTTTCCAGGGATGAAAAGTAGCCCATCTGTTATTCTTGAGTATAATCTTGACCTGAACCAAATTTCAGCCAGATCCGTTCCGCATCCGCATCCATTCATACTTACAAACTTTCACTATTATAATATTAGTAAGATATTTCATTTTAAAAATCGATTGTAACTTTAATATTCAGTATCTTCTGTCCCTAACTGTACCTACCTATGTTTTTTTCACAAGACAGTCAAAACACACATCAGATAAAATTTCCATCTCCAAAAGTTCTCAACAAAACGTGGTGTTCCATTGAAAAAAATCCATTTGAACATTTCTCCAAACCAAAGCAAACGATTAAAAATAAATTTAAAAAATAAATTCCAACACAAATAAAAGTACAGTCAGAAAGAAAAACAATAGCCAATTGGTCGTGCAAATAATAACATCTGTACGTAGGACTTTGAAAGAAGTTAGCCGGCGACTGGTTCCCGGTAAAAGTACCGGAATAAATATACCGGCGGTATTTAGAGTGTCGATAGACACCTGGAGAGTTGATAATACCATTTTTTTTTTCAAAAGATTATTTTCTTATATTACAAAAACTGATTAATTATAGCATCTTATGAATTAAATGGGAAGAATAGAAATGGAAAAATAGTTTTATTGCAAGAATGGAAATTATAAATAAGTGCTCATTCATAATCATTTGAGTCAGATTTCTGAAGTCGTACTTGTATATGTTTTCCATTTTATTACTTTTTTTTTACTTTATTATTATTACTTAATAATTCACTTCAAGTTTGCTTAATTTCGTACGGTTGCAGAGGCCATTCGTTTGACTTTCCGTAATCTCTTCATCAACTCAGTAACAAAATTTATATTATATATATAATCTATCTAAAGGTTGCCTCAAAAAGATCGCTTTAGCGGTAGGGTTGCTCATTTTACACTAAGTATAAAAGATGTCTCAACAAAGCATTACTCTTCGTGAATCCCAGAATAAGCAATGTTTCATCTTTACCTCACTGTGTTGCTTCACTTGCTGAAGTAAAAAGAAATGCAATCAAACTTAATTTAACCTTCCAATAATTATATTTCATTCAATATTATTTTCCAATTATCCTTCCAGTTTAATGCCAAAAACAACTCTATAATAATCCGCCGTGTACAATGAAGCCCAAAAGTGGCACGTGCCGTCGGCGCCAGGTGCTCGAACCGCACGCCTCTAAATTTAACGTCTTTATTTGTGTTTGTGACTGTACACCCGATGTTTTTACGCGCACTGCGAACTCACCCTAATTGGAAGGTGGCGATTCTAAAATAACACGATTATTTCTGTAGCAAATTAAATTTACTTTTGGTTTAACCAGTCTCACTTGCAGACGTTATATACGAACACAAAAACCATCATGCTTAATGAGATAACATAACTTTAAACCCGTATCCCTGAAGGGGTAGGCAGAGGTGTATTACACACCAACGATTCGCCAGTTATATTTAGATCCCAATGTAATTTAAAATTGCCAGCTACCGAGCACATTACTAAGCGAGCGATAATTAACATTTTGAATATACACGTAACCACGAAACGTCAGCGGTGTGTGCCCGCGGCGACTGCGGATCGAACTCGAGACATCGTCTCGGCAGTCGGTTACGTACGCCACTGGACTATCACAAATATTTATCATCACACACATATAGAGTATACCCCATCAAGATCCTTGGGGCTCAAACTGACCTACCCTGCTAGATGATACTGGCGTAGGTTCTGCTCTCGGAGTTGTCACGTCAGACGGCAATCGCTCCCGTAAAAGTCAAGTCAAGTTCCGAAAGAGTAAGCTGATCTCGGGCTTCGAGATGACAGCCTCGGACGCAATGCATCGGATCCATTAGCTGATGATGACTCAAATACATTTTCACATTTATAAGTCACTAGTTACTCCCGCGACTGCGTACGATACCTTCTGTCGCGTAAAACTGCTACTTTCCTAATCTTTAAGTCTCAAACGAATAGATTCCTATTAATCCATCGTAGAATCACATCGTCAATTACCACCAGGTGAGATAGTGATCAAACGTGAGCCTATCAATAATTAAAAAAAAAATTTTTTTTTTTCTAACATAAACTCACGCCTATATCCCCGAAGGGGTAGGCAGAGGTGCCAGCACCCACATTTCGCCAGTTTATGTTTAGGTCCCAATGTAATAGGTGGCGAGCCTATTGCCATCAACCGGGCACTTATAAACCTGCGTTAAATACACACATAACTTCGAAAAGCACCGAAAAGTCATTGGTGTGTGCCATGGTAAAACCTGGGATTGAACCCGAGACCTCGTCTTAGCAGTCCATTACCCATACCACTAGGCTACCGCGGCTTTCTTAACATAACATAACATAACTTCATGCCTGTATACCCGAAGAGGTAGGCAGAGGTGTATTGATATTGATTTTATTTCTTCTTCTGATTATAAGCTATATCTATTCCAAATTTTAACAAAAGCTGTTCAGTTGTCGGGACATGAAAGGTTACACCCACAGTTACTTTCACATTTATTAGTATACTCGTAGAAGATAGATGACGTCACAATATGTCCTATTGGCTGACAGTACATTCTACTGTTTTCGTAGACTGCTACGACAATAGTTTTCTCTCGTAGCTATCTTGAAGCAACTTATATTACTTCAAATATTCTTTTACTTTAAAATGTATGAATTGCAAACTGTTCAGCGACTTATATTTACCCATTAAGATTTTGAACCTGGAACTACGAAACAGTAGTTTTAAGGCGGTCATTGTGAATAAACTGAAATGTACAGATTCTACTTCTAACACAATACAATTTATATCAATGCGTCATACAAATAGAAGTGGAGACAGTTTTTTTTTTACGTGCGGAAGTCCCTTCTATCGACTAAAACCGCACGGTGTCCTCCCCAAGTGTCCGTTGCCGGGCACCCCGGGTAAGCCCTCGAAAGGATAACCCCAGGGTTGCCGGCGGACTTTCGCCGCCACCGCGGCCTCGCCTGGTAGGGTCGGGTTCTATCCCGCTTCGGTGAGTTGGCAGGCGTGTGTTAGGCACACACGACACGCCTCCGCCACGGCCTGCTTCTGTAAGGACGGCGAGTCGGCCAACTGCCGTCCTCAGGCCCCGATCATGGAGGTCGGTAGTCCCGGGCGTAGATGAGTCTGCGGCGTCCTCGCAGACTGCGAAACTCGAGGGGCAGGGTTCTCTCCCGCTCCCTCTACGCCGTCTCATTACCTGCTCGCAGAAAGAGGTGGCGGCGTTCCACTTGCTCCCGTCTGAGACCATGGCCCTCACCATGGTCTCCAACGAGAGAACGTCCACGCCCAGAAACGCAACGAGATCCCGGCGTTGACTGGCCCACGCAGGGCACTCCACCAACGTGTGGAGCGCCGTGTCTTCGCCAGGATCCTCGCAGTGCTGGCACTGCGGCGTTGTCTCCCGGTGGATGCGCCACAGATACTTACCGAAACACCCGTGTCCGGTAACCATCTGGCACGTCCGGTAGGAGAGGTCCCCATGGTCCCTCTCCAGCCACTCCTTCATGATCGGTCTCACCGCCGCAATGGTGAATTCCCCCCACCTTGGGTGAAGTAATATAAATATAAATATTCTAAGACATTTTACACAGCGCTTTCTAAATCCAGAGTAAGCATAGGTTAACTAGCTCGTGTTATGGGTTCCAGAATGCGGATGAACATACTTATATACTTTTTTTGTAAACATAGAAACACCCAGACCAATGAAAATAAACATATTCATGCATACAAATATATCCACTGAGCGGGAATCGAACCACGCCTTGTCGTAACAGTCGAATGCACTACCGCTACGCCACAGAGGCCGTCGAATAATGAGCAGATGTTGGAACTAGATAACTAAATAAATAAATAAATTCAACTCTCAGATCACCAGATACGGTAATTCCCAGTAAGTAAATTACAAGTGTTACGACGCCCCCGGCCCCGCCGACGCGCAGCGGTATAATTACACGGACCGCTTCATCTTATCTACAAAATACTTTTCCTTTTAACGCACCTAACTTCACGTTTATCAGGTAAAACTTTAGCGAGCAAATTGAAAATTTTACGAGTTTTCAGAGAAGTACGGTCCCAGTGCGAGCGAGGAGCGAGGATATATTTTGTCGTTTGTTCATCTGTATTGGCGTTAGTGTAAATGAGTAAATATTTCATGCTATTTTGAGAATGACAGACTTCCATTCCACTGTTTATTCCTTATTTTATGCCCTTGGGCATTTCTTACTACGACATCAATTGCCAAAACTTCAAAATTGTAAAAAGTCGCAAATGTACTTGCAATTGTACATGTTAATTAGTTAGTAAGTTATTTGACTTATTTTTTTACTTTATTATCTGGGTTTAGTACCACTCCTTATCACATCACGATACCTTACTCCTTGATGTAAAGGCGCGATGTGGTTATAGCAACCGAAATATTAGTTTCCCGAAGCTTTCCCGATATACATACATGCGAGAGTGCAGCGGTAATTATAAAGATAAAGATAAAATATTCTTTATTGTACACCATAAAAGTAGTAATAAATAAATAATATTCGACTTAAGTTAATAAATGTACAATAGGCAGCCTTATCGCTAACAGAGATCTCTTCCAGGCAACCTTTGGATGGATAGAAAACAAAAGAGATGGGTAAGGGCAGTGTACAATTAACAATGAAAAAGAAGAAAAAAAAAAGATACATTATATTAGATAAATAAAACAAAATTACATATAAATCAGTTAATTATGTCTTTAGCAATCAACGATAATAATATTCTAATCGAATAATATTCTAATACTTTTAAAACTTTGACAAAAATGCTGCACTGCACCCGCTGTCAGTGTGGCCGCGCCCTCAAGGAGTCTCAAATTAATTGTGTTATCAAGTATTAATGTTCCATCTCGGACAACTTTAATCACCGTGTACCACGAATTCATTTGATCTTTTACTTATGATTGATCTTATAAAACACTTGTGTAAAATCCGGATTAGTGATATACACTAGCTTTTTAGTCCTGTGAATCCTACTAGTGGCAAACAAGGAACAGCTCGTTTATACGGTAAGGTAGAAATCAAGGTCGTGCGGTGTTCCGCAGGGGTCGGTCCTAGGGCCACTCCTGTGGAACATCGGATACGACTGGGTGCTGCGCGGTACGTTGCTCGAGGGTGTCAGCATAGTGTGCTATGCTGACGACACCCTCGTTATGGCGCGGGGAGCAACGTACCGAAGCGCGGCACTGAAGGCCACGGCAGGGGGTGCTCAAGTCGTGGGTCGAATACGGCGGCTGGGACTCGAGGTGGCTCTCCACAAATCCGAGGCTATGTGTTTTCACGGGCCTCGGAGGGGGCCACCTGCAGGAACCAGCATAACCGTAGGGGGCGTAAGCATCGGCATCGAGCCCACGATGAAGTACCTTGGGCTCGTACTCGATAGCCGATGGGACTTCGGACCTCATCTCCGAAGTCTGGTCCCGAAACTGAGGGGGGCTGCGGCCGCGCTATCGCGTCTGATGCCCAACGTCAAGGGACCCAACGCCCCCACTAGGAGACTGTACCTGGGGATCGTGCGAAGCATGGCCCTGTACGGGGCCCCAGTATGGGCGGAGACTCTGGCGGCCCGCAACGTGGCTGTATTAAACAGCCCGTTAAAAGCGAGGCCGTCAGAGTCATCAGGGGGTATCGCACGATCTCCGTCGAGGCGGCATTTCTCCTAGCCGGGACCCCTCCATGGGACCTGGAAGCGAGAGCCCTTGCGCTGCTGTACCAGTGGCGCAAGGAGGCGCTGGAGCGGGGCCATAGGCCGGAGCCCCGAGAAATCAGGGCTCAGCGGTCCCTGCTCCGCCAGGAACTCATGGAGACATGGAGGGTGCGACTTGAGCACCCAAGGTGGGGGGAATCCACCATTGCGGCGGTGAGACCGATCATGAAGGAGTGGCTGGAGAGGGACTATGGGGACCTCTCCTACCGGATGTGCCAGATGGTTACCGGACACGGGTGTTTCGGTAAGTATCTGTGGCGCATCCACCGGGAGACAACGCCGCAGTGCCAGCACTGCGAGGATCCTGGCGAAGACACGGCGCTCCACACGTTGGTGGAGTGCCCTGCGTGGGCGAGTCAACGCCGGGATCTCGTTGCGGTCCTGGGCGTGGACGTTCTCTCGTTGGAGACCATGGTGAGGGCCGTGGTCTCCGACGGGAGCAAGTGGCACGCCGCCGCCTCTTTCTGCGAGCAGGTAATGCGCGCGAAAGAGACGGCGGAGAGGGAGCGGGAGAGAACCCTGCCCCCCGAGTTTCGCAGGCCCAGGGCCCAGGGTCTGCCGGGGTGCGACCGAAATGTCTTAAGGGCCACCTTACACCCGGCGTCTGGGCCCCAGGATGGCATGCGGTTTTAGTCGGTTCGAATTCGACATAACCACCCCGCTGGCCGGAAAAGGGGGATCCGGGAGGATTTCCGCACGTATAAAAAAGGGTTAGTTTTGAGAGAATAACATCGCTCTATCACATACAGTTGTTTGTAGGTAAGCGGTTACCATAGCCTGTGAACACTCACAGCAATAGGGAATCTACTTGCGCATTGTCAACCTTATAAATACTTAAAAAAGCAGAAAAAAGGGAAGATCCCCCTCTATTATCAGTGGTACTGATGATAGAGGGGCAAGAGCATAATAGCGAGATAATAAAGTTTCATAAAAATTATACACTGAAAAGCATAACCAAGACCTAAAGTAAGCATAGTTAGTTTAACTAGCTTGTCATATGGGTTCTAGAATGATAACCATACATAAATACATTTTATTTCGTAAATACACCATATGCAGATACACATATTCAGACATACAAATATTTGCACCGAGCGGAAATCGAACCCGCAATCTCCGACGTAGCAGTCGATCTACCGCATTAACGATCATAACGCTAGCACGATTCTCTATACTTGCATGGCAAAAACTGGATATCACTGGACCAACGACGCATGAGGTATGAGGCGGGTCTCGCAGGCGACTCAGGCGCCGGAGGTCGCTTAACGACCTCCGTCCTCCATGAGCGCAGGCCTGTGGGTGGCAGGTGAGGCCGCCTGTCACCCCAGCAGAAGCAGGCCGGGACGGTGAGGCGACTAGCGCCCCTTCCCTCAAACCGGGGCAAGACGGGGACACCGTGGTTCCCAAACCCTAGGGGGCCATCTCGAATCCGGAGATGGCCCAGGGTCAGTCAGGGTGCTCTATGGGCAACCTTACACCCCGGCGTCTGTAGACCCGAGGCGGCGTGCGGTTTTAGTCGGTTCAAGCCAGACATAACCGCCCCCGCTGGCCGGCGGGGGGGTATCCGAAGGGATTTCTGCACAATAAAAAAAAGGTATGAGGCGGGTCTAAAACTGGTGGCAAAATAGCCCCGGAAATTAAAAACAACAAATTTGAAACTACACCTCTCGCGTTTATTTTAATTATAAATTATTAAATTTAACTCAATGTATTTACGTTTTATGAAAGTATACAAACAGGCTGAACACGGCAACGCGAACGGGCAGGCAAACGTGAGAAACGTTCCCCGGCGAGTAAACAATATTATTTTAAAATAATGTCTCGCAGCTGTACGAAATATGGATTATAATGTAGATGTATGAATGTACGAACGTGCGAACGGTTGAGTGTTGTGCTCCTAAATAGTTTGGAATTCATTCAATACACACTAGTGTACGGAAATATCATTGTTTTTATACTAACGTTCAGTATAACTGAAGTTCACAATGTAGGATACGCGAAATATGATTTTTTTAACGGCAAATTTTCCTTTAAATTTAAATCGGAAAAAGAGAACTTGTATGACGGGACTTAAACCCGTGACCAGTCCCTTGCAAGGGGAATGCTATGACTAACTGAGTCACCTAGACACGTCCCAGATATTCGAAACTATCCGATATATTATATATCTACTGGTGGTAGAAATTTGATGACACAAATTTGTCACAAAATTCGACCGGGTACGTTTCGGTTGGATTGCGTTCAGGAGTCAGCAAGTGCATAGCCGGGCAGGGGGATTGTGGTCGCAGCACTATTCGGACCGTTGGGTGTCACGCGGTGCTGCGACGACAATCCTCTTCTGATGAGGCCGTTAAGCTGAGTGCCACCATTGTTAACATGATACGTGTATGTAATGGTGACCCTCTTTCCTGAGACTTTACCTTCAGCTTACCATCAGACGAGGTGAAGTCAAATTGACGTGTCCTAAATATATTTAAAAAAAAAGATGCGTCTCAAGGCAAATTTGCCGTTCAGTAATAGATGAGTAATATAGGGCTCGCGGCTGAGTGGTAACCAACCAGGATAGCACATTGCAAGTTCAAACAACACTAACCAGGTTCTTCTTATACATTTGCTGCACTATCAAAATTGGAATTCTGTACAAGCACAGGTTTTATGAAGATTTAGATCGGAAAAAGATAACATCTAGGACGGGACTTGAACCCGCGACCAGTCCCTTACAGGGGGAATGCTCTGACCAACTGAGCCAACTAGACACGTCCCAGATATTCGAAATTCTCCGATATATCATATACGTCTTAAGGCGACGTTGGAGCCATCTACCGTAATTCTTGCGAACTACGGAAACAATGAATAACTTTACAGTCATTTTTAAACATTGTTTTTTGATGACTCCGCCTAATTATTTCAATTAAATTTTTAAGCATTTTGTATGCTTACATTTTTCTAAAGATTTAGATCGGAAAAAGAGAACATCTAGGATATTCCGTAGTTCGCAAGAATTACGGTAGATGGCTTCAACGTCGAACCTCTCGATCGTAGGGTCGACTCCTTAACCACTAAGCTACCGACGTTTCTATACATAATATGTATTTATTTCCAAAAAAAAAGGATTTAAGTATGTTTATCCGCATTCTGGAACCCATAACACAAGCTAGTTAACCTATGCTTACTTTGGGTCTAGAAAGCGCTGTGTGGAATGTTGTAGAATATTTATTATTTTTTTTTTTTTTTTTCTATTTTTGTATGAAAATCTTAATGCAGTTCACAGAATACATCTACTTACCAAGTTTCAATACCATAGTTCTTATAGTTTCGGCAAAAAGTGGCTGTGACATACGGACGGACAGACAGACAGACATGACGAATCTATAAGGGTTCCGTTATTTGCCATTTGGCAACGGAACCCTAAAAAAACATATCCTAATGTGTTAAGAATAAAAGTTCCTCTGAGAGCACGTTAGGCCTTCGGTCACGATTGATAGGTACACGAACATCTATGGTATTCCTTGTGGGTACTTGGAGTCTTAAAAAGCCTGACAACTTGGTCAAACTACAGAACGTCGATGTCGCCAGTGGGTAGTGCTGGTCGGATTGATGTTCGGCCGTTTCGTTGTTAGACTGAAAGCAGATGTACGCGGACAGAGCCGCGGACACAACTAGTTATTAACGGCCAGTCTCAATAATCTACCTTTTTTTTTTTTTTTTATTGTGCGGAAATCCCTTCGGATACCCCCCCCGCCTGCCAGCTGTGGCGGTTATGTCGGGCTTGAACCGACCAAAACCGCACGCCGTCTCGGGTCTACAGACGCCGGGGTGTAAGGTTACCCATAGAGCATATCCCTCGCACTCCGACTGACCCTGGGCCATTCGCAGTGTCCCCTCTGATAACAGCAGAGGGGTACCTGGAGCGACCCCCCTCCTCCGCGGGCATTGCAGGCC
Source organism: Cybosia mesomella (assembly GCA_946251805.1). NCBI lineage: Eukaryota > Metazoa > Arthropoda > Insecta > Lepidoptera > Erebidae > Cybosia > Cybosia mesomella. The sequence goes on along the minus strand of OX276396.1, from coordinate 35,704,303 downwards.
TGCCATACCCCGACCCCCTCGTGCAATGGGGTCAGCTGGCCCTGAAAAGGGCCGGTTGGTCAGACTCTTGGCCGTTGACGTTGACGCCAGCTACTCCAGAGGAGCAATCAATGATGCGTCATCGGCCACGTTGCCCAGGGTGCACCAAACTTGGAGGTGATCCAACTAGTCGCACCCCTCATCCAACCAGTCGCACCCCTCCAACCAGTCGCACCCCATTCAACCAGTCGCACCCTATTCAGCCAGTCGCTCCCCTCAATAATCTACCTACAGTTAAAGGTAGATAGCTATCCCAGAAAAAGTCAACATTAATCTATCTGTAACTGCGGTTTCAATATTATCAAAGTCATTTTCTGTTTATCTTTGTTTATTGAAACAGAAAAAATCCCCGATAGATACTAATGGTAGCTATTTTAACTGCTGGTAAAGGATAGATAGATTATTGAAACCGGCCGTAAATGTTTCTTCCAGAGTTCATTTAGTAATAATCAGCCACCAGGTTTCATTCTTTCGATTTAACGCTGCAAAATTGATTGGCTTACAAATCCGATCTAACTGCGACTATTTTAGTGCACAATAAATCCTCCACTGGTAACACAGAAACGGTCGTATTTCAACTTGATCCAGATCCAACTAATTTAACGCTCACCTTTCCAAAACAATTTAGCAGCGATAAATCGTTAGCACCTCGCGCTGTCGTCGCGTTCCCGCCGCGTACCTAATGCGTGCTCCTTGCCTGTCGAATGCGTGCTTATCGCGTATCGAATGCGTGCTAGTCACATGCCCAAGGCGTTTGGTGTCTAACATTTGCGTACCAAACGTACTTTACCGCCCATCTACAGTGCACTCGCAATATCCTAGATGCGAGTGACTCGTGTCTGTCTTATTTATATTAGCCGGTTGTGAGATTTTGTGGACTAATTCCCCACCTCGTTGGATTGCATCAAATTCAATCAAAATCGGGACCATTTTGATTGAAATTTCTTAATTGAGACCTGATTGTGAAACAGAGTTGCGATGACGGCCATTTTAATTCTCAACTGGCAACTAGTTGTGTACCAAATGTTCTTCTATCACAACTGATTATCTTGAAAGACCAAAATATCCTCGAAGACAACTGAGCAATAAGCTTTTTAGTTTAGGCAAAAGTTCAGAGGGAGAGAGACGGATATACGAAAGCTCCACAAGTATAGAACAATATTATTTTTATTTACATACTTTGCTTTTTTTTAATAATCTATACATATAAATAAAATTGGAGTGTCTGTTTGTAATTATTAAATAACCGTTTTTTACTACATGTATATGAATGGTACATCACCAAAATAACATTTTTTACAATTTTTGTCTGTCTGTCTGTCTGTTTGTTCCGGCTAATCTCTGAAATGGCTGGATCGATTTTGACGGGATTATCATTGGCAGATAGATAATAATGTTACAAAGTGTAACATATAAGATACTTTAATTTCAGAAAAAAAAATTAGGGTTCCGCGCAAATGTACCAAAACCATAAAAATCGAAATCCACGTGGACGAAGTCGCGGGCACAGTCTACCATATAAATATTATATATATATATTTTTAATATTGGTTCACAAAACTGAATTCAACTAGTATTACATACACTGCATAGTTTAACAGTAAGTCATTACGTGATACAACTAGATGTGAACACAGCATGCAATGTAAGGTTTATGTTATGGTAAACTAATAGCAAAACTATGAAAAATTTCACATTTTATTACCTACTATTGTGTCATTTTTGTAATTCAATAGTGCTGGTGTGGATTACACCAGTGGTAATTTCATTCCGTATTTCATTTGAAAGAAGGCAACTGCTTCTGTGTATTTAATATTAAAAAGAAAAACAAGATACAAAAAAAGAATACAAAAGAAGAAATAATTAATATATTGTTTATTTCTGTATGAGTACGGATATTTTACAATCAAAAAACAATGCCCGATACAAAAAAAAATCGGTTGTCTGTAAAGTCGGTTTACTGACGATAGTTGAACGTGACAAGGTCATATTAAATGGAACGCCTCAGAGCGAGGAAACGCGGCATACGAGGTAACGCCGCATACGTCAGGTAACGCCGCATACGTCAGGTAACGCCGCATACGTCATGTTTTTTCGTGCGTGCAGCCGGCTCCATCGAATTATAAGACGTTGTCACGTCAAAACACAAAAATAAGTATAGTATGAAGAAAAATAAATACCGTACCGTAAAATGGGGTGAATAGAGATCAAGGGGTGAAAAGAAATAAAATGGTCATTAGAAATTTATGAATATTTTCTTCTGCAAAGTTTAAGTACTGAACAAAATATCTGATTGTTCTAGTAATTATTACATTCAAATAGTCCATAGTTGTACTTAGAAGATGATAACTGCACAATTTATCTGACCATTTTATTTCTATTCACCCCTTGATCTCTATTCACCCCATTTTACCGATAATCCGTTTCACAAACATTATGGTTTTAAAATTTTAAAAATATTCTATTACGTAGGTAAAAACCAGGTGGCGAAACCGATAATACCACATCGGTTGGAATAATAAAATCTAATCATCGTACGGCGCTCGGATAATAAAACAAATATTATGAACTAAAATAAACATTGGTATCGACGCCCAGCTGTAAATTACCTGTTGGTTTCACTGAAATGCTTGATGCCTTTGCGCTTGATCGACATGTGTAGCTGGACTGTATAGTCTTGGTACTTGAACACATTGTTTTTTTACGTATACGAACTTTTGTTCAGTTAAGATTAAAACTGAAATTTACAGAATAAAATAACTATTAACCCGTATTTGTGTTTCTATCTGCTTGGTTGAATTGAGCTTTTATATTAAGTTTAATCTATTATGCAGATTAAATAATATTACAAAGAATTTACAAGTATTTTAATGTTTAAAGAAAAGAATATAATATATCTATAAGTTTAAATTCTAGCGATTATAAATAAATAAACTTATCGATAAAGGTAGCGTATTAGCAACTTTGAAGTTATTTTGCAGAGTCTCGTGCTCTATTCAATGCTGTATGGTTCATTTGCCATGATGAATCATGATAGTTCTGCTGCTGCATCATCCCTAAATAAATAAATCTAAATCTCATCTCAAATAAGCTAAATCTCATTGGGTCATGCGCTTTCAATATTATTTCAGAGAGGGCTTGTCCATTTGTGACGCAGAAGATTTGGATGGCTATTTACCATGGCTGACTTCTGGGTATATTACTGTGCAATGATTACAATGCGGAAAATTTCATAATACATAGCAAGGTTGTAGTTTTTATTTATTCTTAAATTATTTTCTTACAAAACTTACAAAAACTATCAAGATCATAATGTCCTGGTAATCCATGTAAACGTTCGGGCCATGTGTTCGGCATCGGGTGCGCGCGCGCCGCAATTCGGTCGCAATCACCATTACCTGCGCGCACACGTGTATTTTTATATGCGCTATTTTGAAATTAACGCGTTTTAGATACATTACTTTTTATTACACGGTACATACATATTTTTATATGGGTCGATCAGTTTTATTTGTTTTCATAATCCAGTTAGATGTTTTGATTATGAATTTGAATGTAAACCACGAAATATTTAAAAGAATTTGTGTAATGCTTACAATTATGTGTAGACACTAATATCTATATCATTCTCAAATTCAAAGCATATATAGATCACTTAAGCTGATCGCAGATAAGAGATACAACAGTCTTGAGACAGATATTGCTCAACATAAACATGAGCGGCGAAAGCCCAGTGGCGTACGTAACGGACTACTGAGACGAGGTCTCGAGTTCGATCCCCAGTCGCCCCGGGCACACACCTCTGACTTTTCGTAGTTATGTTAGCATTAATAAATGGGAATTATCGCTCTCTTAATAATGTGCCCGGTGGATGGCAATAGGCTCACCCCTTATTACATTGGGACCTTAACATAACTGGCGAATCGTGGGTGTGTAATACACCTCTGCCTATCCCTTCGAGGATACAGGCGTGAAGTTATGTATGTTATGTTATGTTAAACATGAAAGTGCGCATACTTCGAACAAAACAGCTGTCGAATAGCTACAGATAACCGACTAAATCCGCACGCCGTTTCGGGTCTGCGGACGCGAGTAAGGTTGCCCATAGAGCATATCCCTCGCACCCCGACTGACCCTGGGCCATCTCTGGTTTCAAGATGGCCCCCTCGGGTTTGGGAACCACGGTGTCCCCGTCTTGCCCCGGTTTGGGGGAGGGGCGCTAGTCGCCCCACCGCCGTCCCGGCGTGCTTAGCCTTTTAAGGACCTATCCGTTATAAGTGATTATAATTATGTATCCATATTATAAAGCAAGTAAAAGCAAGCAAATCAAATATTTTTGCGTCAGGGCCTCTTTCGTCAAATAGCAGGTGGGTTGCAGGTAAGGTTGCTTTCCACCGCGGATGACTCCGCCTCGGTTGCGCATGGCGCCCGACGTGGAAGACGACGACGTGCCCGAGGTCACTTGGGTGGAACTAGAGCTGGTGGTGAGAAGGCTAAGAGCCAAACACACCGCCCCGGGACCCGACGGCATTCCAGGCCAAGCGTGGGTCCTAGCTCTGGTCGACGAGGCTCTCGAGCCCCGACTGAGAGGGCTTCTCAGCGCATGTTTGGAGCGGGGCCAGTTTCTGAAATTGTGGAAGACGGGGAAACTGGTCCTCATCCGAAAGGAGGGGCGCCTACCGGCCCATAGTGTTGCTCGACGAGGTGTGCAAGCTCTTTGAAAGAGTAATTGCGAAGCGCCTCGTCGAGCACCTCTCAAGAGTGGGGCCGGACCTGGCGGATGGCCAATATGGCTTCCGCCAGAGGCGCTCCACCGTGGATGCCATCATGCGCGTGAGGGCTCTGGCGGAGGATGCAGTAGCCCGGGGTGAGGTGATGTTGGCGGTGTCCCTGGACATCGCCAACGCGTTCAACACCTTGCCCTGGAGTTGCATTAGGGAGGCGCTCGTGTATCACGAAGTGCCTCTCTACCTCCGCCGCATAGTCGGGGAGTATTTGACGGAGAGAGCCGTCATCTACCCAACCGTGACCGGTCTCGGTCGGCGTGAAATGTCGTGCGGTGTTCCACAGGGATCGGTCCTGGGGCCGCTCCTGTGGAACATCGGATACGACTGGGTGCTTCGCGGTGAGCTCGTAGGCGGTGCCGCCGTCACGTGCTACGCGGACGACACGCTCGTGACGGCGTGCGGGGCGACGTACCGCGAAGCGACCCGAAAGGCCACGACCGCGGTTGCCCAAGTCGTTAGGCGGATCCGGCGGCTGGGTCTCGAGGTGGCCCTGCATAAAACCGAGGCCCTGTTCTTCCATGGGCCTCGGAGCAAGCCACCCGATGGATCCAGTCTCATCGTGCGAGGAAATCGCATCGGCATCAAGCCCCAAATGAAATATTTGGGGCTCGTGCTCGACGGCCGATGGGACTTCGGAGAGCACATCCGAAGTCTGGCCCCCAAATTGAAGGGCACAGCTCTTGCTCTGGCTCGGCTGTTGCCCAACATGAGGGGGCCCGATGACTCCTGCAGGAGACTCTACGCGGGGATCGTGCGGTCCATGGCCCTGTATGGGTGTCCAATATGGGCGGAGGCCCTGAGGACCAGAACTGTGCGGATGCTGCGCGCTCCGCAGCGAGTTCTGGCCATCAGGGTCATCCGAGGGTACCGCACGATCTCCTTCGAGGCGGCGAGTCTCCTTGCCGGAACTCCGCCATGGGACCTGGAAGCGAGAGCCCTTTCGCAACTGTACCAGTGGCGAAAGGAGGCGCGGGAGCAGGGATGGAACCCCGAGCCTCGAGAAATCGAGGCCGTGCAGTCCCAGCTCCGCCAGGCCATCGTGGTGGAGTGGAAGGAACGACTTGGGCAACCAAGCGCAGGGCACGCCGCAATAGCGGCGGTAAGGCCCATCATGGAGGATTGGCTGGAGAGGCGACACGGAAGCCTCTCCTACCGACTGACGCAGGTGATCTCAGGGAAGGGGTGCTTCGGGGACCACCTGCATCGGATCAGGAAGGAGCCAACGCCTGAGTGTCATCACTGCGATGCGAGCGAGGACTCAGGGCTGCACACGCTGGCGGACTGCCCGGCGTGGGAGGCGCCGAGGCGTGACCTCGTGGCAGCCATCGGGGTGGGAGTCCTCTCGCTCGGCAGCATGATTGCGGCAATGGTGCGGAGCGCGAGCGCGTGGGCCGCCGCCGCCTCCTTCTGCGAGCATGTAATGCTCGCGAAGGAGGTGGCGGAGCGCGCCCGGGAGAGACTTAGAACTCTCCCGGTCCGCCGAGCCCGCAACTTGCTTGCCGCGCGTCGCAGGCAACTCAGGCGCCGGAGGTCGCTTAACGACCTCCGTCCTCCATGAGCGCAGGCCTGGGGGTGGCGGGTGAGGCCACCTGTCACCCCAGCAGAAGCAGGCCGGGACGGTGGGGCGACTAGCGCCCCTCCCCCAAACCGGGGCAAGACGGGGACACCGTGGTTCCCAAACCCGAGGGGGCCATCTCGAAACCGGAGATGGCCCAGGGTCAGTCGGGGTGCGAGGGATATGCTCTATGGGCAACCTTACACCCCGGCGTCTGTAGACCCGAGACGGCGTGCGGTTTTAGTCGGTTCAAGCCCGACATAACCGCCCCCGCTGGCACGCGGGGGGGTATCCGAAGGGATTTCCGCACGAAAAAAAAAAAAAAAAAAGGTAAGGTTGCTTTGTCCCCGTAGGTTCTGGTAGGCCCATACACCGTTGTGAATAAGATCATTCTAGGCAAGCAAGTTACACCGTAAACCACTTCGTCACTTATCAGCAGCTGAGATAGAGATCAAACATGAGCCAATCAATGAAAAAAGTTATCCGAAACCAACAATGACTTGTACACTAGACGGGCTGTTCAGAAAAACAAAATTGGTATAGATTTTTGGACGCTTTTGGAAAATCAGCCAAATCGGTCCAGCCGTTCTCGAGTTTTAGCGAGACTAACGAACAGCAATTCATTTTTATATATAAGATTATTTTATATGAGATTATCACCTGGGGCCCGATTTAGTAACCTCACGTTTTCGAAACGCATGATTTCAATTCGATTAGTAAGAACTCGAACCCCGACTGACCCTGGGCCATCTCAAGATGGCCCCCTCGGGCTTGGGAACTACGGTGTCCCTATCTTGCCTCGGTTTGGGGGAGGGGCGCTAGTCGCCCCGCCGCCGCCGTCCCGGCCTGCTTCTGCTAGGGTGACAGGTGGCCTCACCTGCCACCCCCAGGCCTGCGCTCATGAAGGACGGAGGTCGTTAGCACCAACAGGAGAGCCTGCGCCAAAACCACATCCTTCAATCAGTAGGTATACCAGCTTGCAGATAAGTTTGACTTGGATTCCGAAGATTTTGGTGGAGCTTCCAAACACCACATAAAAGATAATGTTATGATTAAAAATACTTTTTAATAATATAGTCGTATCAGCACATCGTAAACGACAAGCAAACACCTTTATCTTGGAGATACAATGGGCACTTGCGAACAAAGTGCGTCAAACAAAGAAACTTGTTATCGACACATACTAACTTCACCTGCCGTTACACCGTATCTCGGCGTAAGGGGTTCAGAACAAACTCACTTCAAATGTGAACCACTTAAAATTCGCAGTTAAACCCCTTATTATTAACCGTTGATGAACATGAGCTAAGGATGTGACAGTTAATATCCTATCGATACATTTTTTGTATTAGTGTTTTTTCTTTTCATATTGAAAGGCAAATCACTACACTGGTTTTTACTGGTTTACACTGGTGTTGGACTTCCATCGTACAGTCCTGGGGTTCATTACCGGGTTAGATAAAGTGTTATCTTGCCTAAACGGATTTATATATTTCTCAAAAGTCATACGCAATATGGAATTGTGCTCGGAGGATGGCAATAAACTCGCCTTGTATTTTGTGCCACCAAGAGAAATTAGCCGGCACAATGCGGATACAAAATACCTCTAAGCTACCTACCCAGGTAAACACGATATTCTAATATATTGTAATAGATTTTCTTCTTATTTCTTCTTCTTCTTTCTGATATAATGCAACAGGGCCTAATTATAAATAAGAACTGGAAAAATTGTGCAATTATTTGGTATTGCGTTTTAACACACTTTAAAGAGTGTCCCAAAAAACAACATAACCAAAGCATTATCGATATGACATCTTCCAAACTACACATCCCTACAAACACATTAGGGTTGTCACGAAATGAAATTATACAAAGATTCACCTACACTTGCAATAACATACTGATTATTTCCCACAATCTTTTCATAACCACAGTGCCAATCAAAGTTCAACCTTGTGTTGTTAAACATACAATCTTGACAGATTGATAAGTATATGTTGGTTTTAAGGAAGTTAAGACAACCTGTTTCTCAAGTGCGCTAATCCCTTTTATCTTGAGGTGACATGCCGCGGTTTATTATTTCGCTTCAGATATTTTGGTAATACTGTTAAACGACGTTGTATAAATCATTTTTGGAGCTACTATGTTCTGGTTTTGTTAACCCTGTATTATATTTACTTATGGTCGAAATGGTGGATAGTAGATTTTCTTTTTTTGAATAAATCATATTAGGAAAAACTGACTAGAAAAGGACTATATTCGGAGATGGCCCAGCGTCAGTCGGGGTGCGAGGGATATGCTCTATGGGCAACCTTACACCCCGGACCCAAGCCGGCATGCGGTTTTAGTTGGTTCAAGCTCGGGGGGGGGGGGATCCGAAGGGATTTCCGCACGAAAAAAAAAGGTACTATAATAAAAGTGAAATAACTTTTGTTTTTTTTTTAACCATTACTGCCTGCTGTTACCTCTAAATGTTTGTAAGAACTACCATGTTGCTACTTTAATAGTGGAAGAGAGAATAGGAGAGGGAAGTAAAGTTTCCAAAACTCACAAACCATGTTTCGCATATCCCACGTAGTCCACCAAGGAGGGAAAAAGTGAAATTATTTTTCTTCTGTTGAATTGACTTATCCATCGTGGGATACCACGGTGGATAAATCAATTCAGCGTACTACAATATTAAATCATAAATATGGCTGTACTTTCTTAGTAGAGCTGGAAAATTAGTGGTACGAAGAGTATCTTTTTTTTTGTGCGGAAATCCGGGTCAGCGGGGACGGTTATATCAGGCTTGAACCGACTAAAACCACACGCCGTCTCGGGTCTTAAGACGCCGGGGTGTAAGGTTACCCATTGTGACACTGCACATTCTATTAAGTGATAATAAAATATATATTTAAGCTGGGCTCCCATACAAGAAATGTGATTTATTTTCTTTTTTGTTTGATAATAATTACGGCAAGGGTTAGACACTGGAAATATTCATAAAATATTTTGTTGTATATTCACTTTAAAAATAAATAATTAAATTAAATAAATTAAGAGGGACTCCAATTTTGGGGTGCTTGGTTGCGGACCTCCACGCGGATTATACATAGATACACATACACATTACACATAGATTAATTTTTTACATTGATTAGTTGAAAACCACCTAACCTAACTTGATACGTGGTTCCGTTGACGCTAATTCAGCACCAATCACGATATTGTACATCTAAGTCATATTGTGTGTCAGGTATTTTGTTTGCTGGGGTGCTTGGTTGGGGACCTCCACGCGGTGCACCCTGGGCAACGGAGACGGCAGCGCCTCTCTCCTAGGGTGGGAGAGACGCTGCCGCCTACGGCCAACTCCCACCGAGGCGAGGACGGCCCTGTTGAGGGCTGTTCGGAAGCTTTCCACGTGTCCCTCTGATTAGCAGATGGCACAGTGGAGAGCAAGTAAAGGGGCCATCTCGAAACCGGAGATGGCCCAGGGTCAGTCAGGGTGCGACTGGTGCGAGGGATATGCTCTATGGGTAACCTTACACCCCGGCGTCTTAAGACCCGAGACTACGTGCGGTTTTAGTCGGTTCAAGCCCGACATAACCGCCCCCGCTGGCCGGTGGGGGGGTGTCCGAAGGGATTTCCGCACGAAAAAACAAAAAAAAAAAACCAATTTTATAAATAATGGTACGAAGTTTTTCGTACGCGAGTCCGAATCCCACTTGGCTGGTTTTATTTATACAAGGTTAATGCCTTTGAAAAGTCCTTAATATAATATTTAGACCCAAGTACCTAACCTTATGGTTAGCCTTAGCAGCTTCTTGTGATCGGCTGATTATTTTTAACTAACAAATCTGCTCTTTAACTCATCTTTTTTTTTTATATTTAGGACACGTCAATTTGACTTCATCTTGCCTGATGGTAAGCTGAAGGTCTCGCCTGATGGTAAGCTGAAGGTAAAGTCTCAGGAAAGAGGATCACCATTACCTACCCAGCCGAATTTTGTGACAAATTTGTGTCATCAAATTTCTACCACCACACCAGTGATCTATGTTCAAATATCCACAGAAGAAGTATGGTGCATCCATAAAGTATACCTGCCTAGGTATTTTGAAAGCAAACAGAATGCTATTAAATCGTCCGCTCTATTAATAACATAATATATAATGACAACTATGTATCGTATAATCTCGAACAAATGTCAGGTAATGAACATAAATCTGGTTGAAATGTACTGAGCCGCACTAGAAATATTGCTAGTATGCTCAGTGTTTTCAGTTAGAATGATGCATTGATGTTTTACATGCAAGCTATATATATTTCAGCTCACTATCTTTCATGTGAAGTATCTATCATATAGATAGTTCATTTTACTGTACAAATTTAACTGTACACAGCCAAAATGCGTATTTTTGCATTATACTTACTTTTGACAAGTAAAAACATAAAAAAGTGAGAAAAATGAACAGTCCTCGTACTGATTGCAAGAATTCTCGCTTTGTAACGTGTTATATTACACCGTGTTACACTGTATGGTACCTCCCCACCTTCATAGATTAAGAACGCCAACATCTTATTATAAAGAGTCATGAGCTTAATGGTTACGGAGTCGACGTTACGATCGAGCGGTCCCGAATTCGAATCCTGACCATTAAACTACCACCACATATACCCAGCGCCATCTAGCGACAACAAGTTGAACTACTTCGATACTACTACGTCACTACCAATCCTGAATCGTGAAAGTGAAGTCGCGCGCTGGTATACATATTATACAAAATCCCAACGGCAACCGTTGGGCCGCGGCCCGTCCGCCGTGATCACCTTACCTGGTCGGAGGATCCTCCCTTTGTGTTGGAGGAACATCACACCCTGTTCCTCCATACTACCAACATGAACCCACTCCTTATACAAGCAACTTAGATTAGCTGGAGACGTTAGGGGTAATACTATCTAGTAATTTCGTATACTAATATTCTTTTAAAATAAATAGGTTAACGTACAACTTCAAATAAAGTCTAACTCAAAGTCTTCGTTGAATTATTAGTATTAAAAATCTTATAAAAAATTGTTAATATTAAAAATCTTGTAGCACAAAAAAGTATCAAAAAACTTGTAAAAGAATAAAAACAATTCTTTAACTGTTAACCACATGCATACCGTCACCAGATTAGGAAAAAATAATTACACCAAACATGTGCTTGTGGGTGTTACTCTTTTCGTACGTCACTGCATCCACCCATACATCTTCCTACACAAATCTAAGTACAAGGACGTATAGATTTAAATACAACTAGCTAATCCTCGTTAACTTGCTAACCTGTTGATTTAATTGTCGATTAGTCTTCATTAGCAACGCTCAAAGCGGCTCAGCACTAATAGTTACTAATAGTATGTCGCAGCACTACAGCAGCTTAAGGTTGTCACGCATTAGTTACAATCAATGTATTAGCAGGTGGTAATAGGTTATTCGTTATACATGTTGCTGTTTTGTGAGTCCCTTTGCTATTGAAGGTACTGTGGTTAAAATATCACTGCACTACGATAAGTATAAAAGACATGTGAAAATAATTAGTTTTCAAAAAAAAAAACTAGACGGAGTTGTAAACAGAATGAGATTTAACTAAAAAATGTGCCAGAATATCTGGAAGAATTAGTCCTCTAGGATCCAACGCCATGATCCACTAGTTGGGCAAACAGCACTATGGAGTTCACTATGATCCGCCAATGGTCTAGTGGATCCTGTAACACTTCAACTATTTTAGGACCCACCGATTTCTCGACTAGTGAATCGAACAGCACTTAGGGACTTTGGGAAAATCCACCACTACAATGTTACTTTAATAGACTTGACGACCTTTGTGGCATAGCGGTAGTGCATTCGACTGCTAAGTCAGAGATGGCGGGTTCGATTCCCGCTCAGTGCAAATATATGTATTTGCATTGGTCTGGGTGTTTCTATGTATAATATGTATGTATTTACAAAAAAGAATGTATTTCAGTATGTTTATCAGCATTCTAGAACCCATATGACAAGCTCTGCTTAGTCTGGCTCTAGATGGCGTTGCGTAATTTGTCCTTGAATATCTATTTATTTGATATCTATTTTGATTACCTAGGACAATAATAATAAGGCTATACCACTTTCCTTCTCTAAAGTGTAAAGGCGGCGGAGAGGGAGCAGGAGAGAACCCTGCCCTGCGAGTTCCAGAGTCTACGCCCAGGATTACCAACCTCCGTGATCGGGGCCTGAGGACGGCAGCCAACCGATTCGCCGTCCTTACAGAAGCAGACAGCATGTCGTGTGTGTCCACTACACATGCCTGGCAACTAACCGATGCGGGGTCAAACCCGACTCTAAAGGCGAGGCCGCTGTGGCGGCCAAAGTCCGCTGGGAACCCTGGGGTTATCCTTTCGAGGATATACCCGGGGTGCCCCCGGGGTGGACGCTTGTGAAGGACACCGTGTGGGTTTAGTCAATTCGATTCTAACATACCCACCTCATCGTTGGCACTTGTGAGGTGAAGCCCCAGGGGGGGGGGGGGGGTTCTCCACACTAAAAAAAAGCCCAGCATAACAAAATAAAATAAAATTAGGTCATTCTTACACAATTTTCAATAATACAAATTGGTAACACATTTGGAGGATTTGCATATGGTAAGATATTTAAAAAAAAATACTTATGTGACTATGTCATGGACGTTCACAATATTAAAGGTATCATTGGATTGCAAAGTTCCCATCGATATAAAATTCATGAGTCAACAATTTTGTCTCAAGTTATAGTAGGTAAACTGTATTACCGTCACGGAACACTTTTGGAGGCTTTGTGCCAAGATTTTCCTAACATCAAAACCCCAATTTACTTGACCCAGCAATCAACCCAGAACCTCAAACATCACAATCCCATTCTTGAATCAGTTGATACATAACATACAACATAACATAACATCACGCCTGTGTCCCCGAAGGGGTAGGCAGAGGTGTATTACACACCCACGATTCGCCAGTTATGTATTTAGGTCCCAATGTAATAGGGGGCGAGCCTATTGCCATCTACCGGGCACATTATTAAGCTAGCGATAATTAACATTTATTAATTCACACATATCCACTAAAAGTCAGAGGTGTGTGCCCGGGGCGACTGAGGATCGAACTCGAGACCTCGTCTTAGCAGTCCGTTACGTACGCCACTGGGCTATCGCCGCACATCAGTTGAGACAACCAACGCTTAACTTCCTAAATCCATAACACAAAAACGGCAACGGATATTAACGGCATAAAACAAAAAATAAAAAAATTTGTACACCAGTAATGGTAGAATATGCTGAACCTACCCTTTAATATAAGACCTGTATTGTACCACCATATTCAGACAAATAAAGATTATTATTATTATTATTATAAGATTATTATTATTATTAAAACAAAGGAACGTTCGCAGTTCGAAGTATAGAAATACAAATCGAATAACTGTACAATAATGTCGGACTAATATTTGTGCTGTAGGTTAAACAGTTGAATGTAATACGAAACAATGATGGCGCGCACGCACCGCTGTCGTAAATACCTGGCGTTTATTGGTGGAGTGTTTGCATGAGCAAGTCTGGTTGATTCAGTAGATTGTTAATTTTACGACAGTAAACAAATATTCTACGACATTCTACACAGCGCTATCTAGACCTAAAGTAAACAGGGCTTAACCAGCTTGTGTTATGGGTTCTAGAATGTGGAAAAACATACATAACTATACATAGAAATACCTAGACTAATGCAAATATCTATTCCTAGCTGTTGCCAGCGGCTTCGCCCGCGTGGAAACTAATCATCTGTTGATTTATCTTGACTTTTACGACTACCCCCCAGAGGAGACCAAAACCATCAAGCGTCGGTAGCTTAATGGTCAAAGAGTCGGCCATACAATTGAGAGGTCCTGGTTTCGAATTCTGGCCTCTACACTACCGACGCTAACACTCACACGCACACACTCCTAACACGCACACACTCCTAACACAAGCAATTTAGCTTAGCTGGAGGGGTTAGCAGAAGTATTAGTAATTTCGGGTCCGGCCGTTACGGTCCCATTCCGGGTTGTGCCCATAGCCAAAAACTTTTTATTCCGCTTTTCCCCCGGCCGTGATGCCTCCATTATTTAATTTCCTACAACTAACTGTACTTTCGGATACTGATAATTTTTTTTAAAGAAACAGAACAAATGAATCTTTCCCATAGCCTCGTTTGTCAATCAGCAGGTGCAAGTGAGGATAACTCGGGCCTCGAAAATCTTGGTAGGGCCCAATAAAACAAAGAAAGAAAAAAATAAAATAATAAGTCGTATTAGTGATGACCGCAATAAACCCGAGAACGGGATGTCAGATTTTCATGATCTTTGATTTTTGAAATGTGCCTCCGCTTATACAGATCCTTGTGTGGAAATCGCCACGGTTACAACAGTTATGTCGGACTAGAACCGACTAAAGCCTCACTCCGTCTTGGGTCTTTAATGCCGAGGTGCAAGGAGAACGAATCAAATTTAACTGACTAAGTTACCTTGACTCTGAACTTGAACTTTGAACTCTTGAACTTGATTGTAAGGCGGAATGAAGTTTGGCAGGTCAGCTAATACATATATAGAAGGTTGACTTCATACGTCGAGTGAAAGTACAGGATTACAACTCGCGTGGGTTCGATTCCTGTTCAGTGTAGGTAATATTTGGATATAGCTTGGAACACAGCATGTATCTGTTTTTTTTTTAGGAGTATGTTTAAGTTAACGATAACACTAGTAACCGAAACTTTTAGTATTCCCAGTAACCGCTTCAACTAAGGGGATTTCGTCTAGGATTTCGTCGGTTGTGTAATGGCTAGGATTCGAACCTGGCATCTCTCGATCATAACGCCGACTTCCTAGCCACTAAGCTACTGACATACCATCTTCATATATTGTCCAAGTAGTTATAAGTTATGTTAGAAAATGTGATTACATTTTTTACCACTTGATAGCGTTGTCGTAAGAGGCCAAATTCTACAAGGCGATGTTAAGAGTCTCCGGTTACTATTTATAAGGTTTAGAAACTGTAATCGTTTTGAGGATCGTCGCACGGAGCCTCCGAGGAAGAACGCCTGCAAGCCTACTACCTCGGACTTCGCCGCTCGGACCCGCACTCGCGCGCTGACTGCCGGTGCATACGGTCGCGTCTGTATTCGACGCAGCCGTAGTCACCGGACGTGTCGGGCGCGCCCACGCCCAGCCCAACGCTTCGTTGTCGGGTCGCGGTTGCGCTCCTGCCTGCAATGAAGAAAGCCTCAGCCAAGCTGCCTCCTCGGGTTCGGAGTCCCCCCCGGGACCACAGACCCCCCCCAAAAAGCCCTTATCAGGGCTCCACCGCCTCTCTGGGACTCGTAACCAGTCTCAAGGAGACGTCGACGCCGCCGCGCGCGCTCGCCAGCGCGCCGACCGCTGGCCCATCGAGGACGTCCGCTCCCCCCCGCGCGCCGCCGGGCGGGTCGAGCGCATCTCGCGCTGCGCCAGCGAAGGCGCCCGCGCCACGTGCGAGCCCGAGCTCCGCTCCGCAACCGCCGCCGCGCGCTTCGCCCGCCTCGACTCCGCCGTCCGTGACGGCGTCGACGTCGAAGGCGATCCGGACGCCGGTAGCGAGGTACCAGGTCGCGGCTTCCCCGCGCCAAGATGCCCGCGAGTCCACAGCCTCGCGCGCGTGGCCTCACGCGCCCTCATTCGACGACATGGAGAGTTCGTATGCCTCCATTGAGTCCTTCCAGGACTCCCCCAGAACTCCCGCAGCCGCAGCCCCGGACACCCCGGACCTGCGACTTCTTGTCAGGCGTCGGTCTAAGCCGGAGCCGATGCCGATGGAGACTGTCCCACCGGCCCCCGGACCTGCGCGTCGTCCGCGCAGCCCCGACTCCGCCGAAAAGGACTCTAAGCGCCCCAACACGCGCTACTCTGACGCCACCGCGTCCCAAGAGGACGCCGCCACCGATACTGCATCCGCAGAGCCCGCAGCCAGCAAAGGGAAGAAGCGGTACCCCCCGATTGTCGTGGAGGAGCTGCCGCACTTCGCCCAGCACTTGCGGGAATTGAAAACCCAGCTAGGGAGATCGGCCGACGTGCGCCCGTATGGGAACGGGCTCCGATTCATCCCTAGAGATGAAGATGAGTATAGGCTACTGCAAGCCTATTTCAAAACGCTGGAGAGCCAGGAGGGAATCGCCTGGCACTCCTACTCGCCCCCCTCGGAGAGAGGAGTCAAGGTGGCCATAAGAGGGCTGCCTACGAACGCCACACCAGACGAGATTGCGGACGAGCTACGGGAGCTGGGTTTCGACCCCGAATATACACGTCCTATTCGGGGTCGAGGTGGCCGGCCTGGATGCATCTTCCTGGTGATCCTGAGGAAGAGCCAAAATGTCATCCCAGACATTTATGAAGTAAGGGAGCTTCTCGGCATGCCCGGGATAAAAATAGAAGCCTGGCGCGGGAAACGCAAACCCGCGCAGTGTCATCGCTGCCAGCAGTTCCGCCACAGCAGCCATCACTGCCACCGCACGCAGGCCTGCGTGCGATGTGGCGGTGAGCATGCTGCGCGGGACTGCCCCCGGCCGCGGGAACAACCCGCCACCGGCATAAACTGCAGTGGCGACCACCCCGCAAACCACTTCCGGTGCCCCGTCTTCCGACGTGAGGCCCGGAATAGGAAGGCGGGCACAGCCGCCGTCACCAGCGGGCCGCACAGCCGGCCAGCGCCGGTGAACCCACAGCCTCTCGGGGAGAGGCAAGGCGCGTCGCTCATGGCTGAGGTGAACGCGCCCTCTACCCGGGGGGGAAAACCCGCAGCCTCTTCGCGAAGAAGACGCCGCAGAAGAGGGAGCCGTAGGTCCCGCAAGTTGCAGCCCACGACTGAGGAGGAGGCCGCCACGCCGGCACCCCCATCGCGAAACACGCCGCCCGTCCCACCGGAGCCAGTCTTGGAGCTGGTGGAGGTGGCGTGCCAAACGGAGCCCACTCCAACAAAGGAGACGAAGACCCAGACGGCTGCGGCAGCGAGTGCCTCAGCGACCAGCCCCTCCGTCATGTTGGCGAAGGCGAAGGTCCTCCTCGCTGAAGCAAAACGCGCCCTAGCAACAGAAGACCATCAAATACTGGTGGACGCAATCATTGCGTCCATCGACATAGTGGCGAGGCGCTTTTCGGGCGACCGCCGCTGAGTACAGAAGACGCACGGACGCCGGAGGTCGCAGGATAAGCCGCCGCCTCGTCGCTGGTCACTCGGAACTGGGCCTTCACTGGGCAACCAGTGATCTCACCCGGCTCGGGTCGACCGCCGGGCGGCGTGAAGTCTAGCGGCCTGCCGGCGTCACCAACTATAGGGGTACATCCCAGCCCACATGCCCGGCGCCTGTTTAGGCGTCGCGAATGATGCCTCGGAAAAGGGAAAATCCCAGAAACCGACTCCACGCGCCCCCTGCGGGGTCGCTGTGAAGATTACACTGTATCGTTTTGAGATCCTTGTAATGGGTACTTTCGAAATACAGTACAAGATATCCTAACAGGTTTTTTATTGAAGTATCCTATTGGATATTCCCCCTAGTGCGTTTGGCCTTGGACTTTAGACATATATAATAGTAAAAATTGTGAAGGACCCGTCAAAATAAACGTAAAACGGTATCGCATAATTAAAGTTCTTATTATTGTTAGAGTTACACGCTGCACAACAGTCGGATATCATTACTTACCTTTTAACTAAAACACTATCCACAAGCAAATATGCCACCATATTGTTCTACCGAACTCATATCCAATTACAACGCACCCCACCTTTACATCATAAATAGCACGCTATTACGAACAGTTGCCGGTAATGTGGGCTAACATTAAGCGCGTTATTGTATCTGTCTGCGCCTGAATCCGAATGTTGGTAGCACCTGATCGTTTAACATTGCTATTTGTAGGTGTGATACTGAAAGCTGTAAGGCGCGAATACGCTAATTTGTTTAGCATGTGTTAATTAGTAAATCGCATTGCTATTAACGAAAGAAATGATAATGCTCAGTTAAGTTAGTTTCTTGGCGATATTTTGTTGTTATACTACGGCCGTTCAGAGAATGCGTTCCTGACACGTCGCGATTGAACTGACGACGTAACTTTTTAATGGCGTTGCAGTTACGATAACAATATTTTTGCTGCTGCTTGTTTACCGTTTTAACAATTGATGAGCATTAAAACAACATTATTATATCAATAATCAATGAATGTTATAATTTTGTGCCAAACTGAGTGTCAAATAACTTGGTAAACAATATTTTTCTAAATCTATACTGCGCTATTACAAGGTTATGTCAGCGCTTTATATTTGTAGTGCTGTGCTATGATAACTGGGATAATGTCGTGTTCATTGACGAGACATGGCTAAACGCCAATCACACGGTTTCCCGTTCTTGGACGGATGATACTGCCAGTGGGGACGCCGTTTGACCAGGCGGGTGATCAGCCCTTCTATGTGGGGCCATTTCACCCATTTCCCCTATAACGACTGTCATACATATTCGTATGGCAACCGGGACCGACATCTTAACGTGCTCTCCGAGGCACGACCAGACCAATGCAAATACTCATATTCATGCATACAAATATTTGCACTGAGCGGGGATCGAACCCGCGCCTCCTGCGTAGCGGCCGCTTTCAATACCGCCACGCCACGGAGGCTGACTTGGACGGATGATACACAAGCGTCGACGTCGAAAGTACCAATGGTTAAGGGGGCCCGTCTGATAATATGCCACGCAGGTTCTGCAAAATACGGCTTTGTGGAGAACGCGTTACTGGCATTTCAATCAAAAACCACAAATGACTACCACGAGGAAATGAATGCCACTACATTTAAAGAGTGGTTCCAGAAAACATGCTTTTGCCCAGCCTACCAGAGCCTTCTGTAATATTCATGGATAATGCCTCCTATCACTCGGTTCAAATACAGAAACCACCTACCCAAGCTAATAAAAAAGAAGAAATGGTGGCTTGGTTACAAGCAAAAGGCATTGACGCAAATATGCAGATGCTAAAAGCAGAACTAATTAAATTAGTACAATATTTCATTTGAGTAGCATACAGAGAGAGCAAACAGTTCATATCCAAGCTTGTTTGTCGTCTAAATAGTCTTGAATTTTATAGTAGCCTTTTTGGCAGAGTTTACTTTTAATTTGGCTTTTAAATTTATGAAGAGGTAGATTCTTCATTTCACTAGGAAGCTTGTTGTAGAAGCGTATACAGTTACCCTGAAAGGAATTACTAATCTTGTGGAGTTGACTATTACAAACCACAAGATTGTTTTTATGTCTAGTATTTACGTTATGTATATCACAAAGCCTTAAAAACTTGGAAATGGTTCTTCTAACATACAAAAGATTTTCAAAAATATATTGGGAAACTACAGTTAGAATGTTTATTTCTTTGAACTTTTCTCGGAGGGAGACTCTTGGGCCCAACTTATAAATTGCCCGCACCGCCCGCTTTTGCAGTACAAAGATTGTATTTAAATCTGCGGCATTACCCCAAAGGAGAATGCCGTAGCTCATAATACTATGGAAATAACTGAAATAAACTATTCAAGCGGTATCTATGTCTGTTAAAGTCCTAATCTTCTTCACAGCGTAGGAAGCAGAACTTAACCTACTAGCTATTTTTTCAATATGTGATCCCCACTGTAATTTAGCATCGATACTTAAACCTAAGAACACGGTTGATTCCACAAGGCTCAACAACTGTCCATTAAGTTGTACATTGGTTTCCACCTGTGTAACATTAGGTAAGGTGAATTTAATACATTTGTTTTTTTTTTCATTAAGGCAAAGATTATTTATATTAAACCAATGAACCACTCGTGAGATTGCGTACGATACGAAATCGATGAACTGGCTCTGGAGTACGGTCATCGCGTTATAAGAATTCCACCGTATCATTGCCAATATAGTGCGATGGAGCTTATCAGGGCTCAAATAAAAGGTTACGCCGCCCGCCACAATACTTCCCCGCCATTCAGCACGAAAAAGATGATGACCCTATTAAAAGAAGTCTGCGGGGAAGTCACAAGAGATGACTGGGCAAAGGTTGTTGAGAAGACTAAAAACCTGATTGTGGAACCTTTTGACCGAGATATCAGGATTGATTCTGTTATTGATAATAATATAATTATACATGTAGGCGAAGATGATGATGAAGACACCACCTCCTCAAGCGAATCGGAGTCTGATTAATATTCTGTACGCACATTCAATTCAATGTACTTTATTGCATAGAAATACAGATAACTTTGTAACAAAGAATAAATAAAACAATTTTATTATATTAATATTACCTTATTTTGGTTTCCATTTAAATAACTAAAACATAATTTTAAATGATTCCGCCAATTTAAAACGATAATAATCTTAAAAATAACGCGGCGGTTCATTTTGGAGGAACGGTAACGAACTCAGTGTTATGTTGTGCCCATCACTAGTCGTGACTAACTGATAGGTGTCAGGAACGCATTCTCTGAACGGCCGAACTTTAATGTTAAAATCTACTATCATAGTATGGCCTCTGTGGTGTAGCGGTAGTCCATTCGACTGCTACAACAGGGGGCGCGGGTTCGATTCCCGCTCAGTGCACATATTTATATGCATGAATATGCCTATTTGCATTGGTCTGGGTGTTTCTATGCGTATAAGTTTTTTATCCTCATTCTGTAACCCATAACACAAGCTAGGTAAACTATGCTTACTTTGGGTCTAGAGAGCGCTGTGTAGAATATCGTAATATTAATATTAATATTTCAGAGCGTGAATATGTTTAAACTTGGGTTTAAAGAAAATACAAATTTGTGTAATTGTGGTATGGAATTACCCCTTAAAAATCTGAAATTATATATGTACGTTGCAGATTTTCACCGAAGCTGGTACCAGTGCAAGCTTTGATTGGACTTGAGAGCCCGGGATCCGCTCCCCTGTTCCACCTGACCCCTCAACCCCGAAAGAAGAGCCTCGCCCAGCTGCTGCTGTTGTACCGGCTTGCAGGTCAGCTTGGCTAGGACCGAAGGTTTTGGTAGGCGCTTCACACACCCATGTAGCTATCATTACAGGGTTGCGTGGTCAAGTATGATCCTGGCCATTACACTACCGACTCGAACCCACGCCTAATACAAGCAATTAAGCTTAGCCGGAGAGGTTCACGGTAATATTAGTTACTCCTTTACTATAAAGTACAACACGTGCAAGGCTGAGGTATCACCCTCATACGGTGCAAACAATTGCATCAAGAACCAAGCGGCTCGGCACCTCCTTTCTTCGCCGCACCATCAAGACTTGGACTTTTTTTTACCAGCACACGTGTTTCCTTGTTCCTACAGTCCCGGGCCCTTTAAGCGGAGCGTGAAAAAGCATTTGATGAGGCCGTCAAGCTGAGCACCACCATTGTGGCATTAATTATCAGTGTCTGATATGGTAACCCTCATTCCTGAGACTTTTCCTTTAACTTACCATAAGAAGAATTCTTCAAAAAAATTAGTACCAAAAATACAGAAAGGGTACCCAAAGATATTGTTACGTGCGCGGGGTACAATTAAATGCCGTTTATACAACAAAGAGGTTTATTCGCTCACCACAAACTGGACAACTAAATAACTCGCACACACAGTACTCTTCAACAGTTCAAGTCGCTCAGTAGTTCACAGTAGTCCACAGTCGTTGCTTAAGTCGCAGGTATAACCCTCTTGGTTCGCTTCGGTAAGATGTGTTCGCTTTCGCTTTCGAAAATAAACTGACTGCGTGGCGATAGCCGGGCGCTTTTATAACTCTTAATAAGGAGGGTAGAATGTTCCGGAATCATCTAGAGATAAGGCATGTTAGGTATCTAACTAGAGCGTTCGATAAAAGTACTTACACAGACGCGCCGACATTCAAGGTCAATAACCTTGTATTCAAGATTTGTAGGTAAAGTAGGTATAGGTATTAGAAGTACTTGTGGTTTTGTGTTGGCATTTCTAGATTTTTCTACACTGTTCGATAGAGTACTACGACACTAAAAATGCGTTTTAATTTCCAGAAGATTCGATCAGTAGTTTTCGAGATATCGACGATCCTTGTAACAATATCTATATTCGAAATTTTTACTGTTGTGAGCCCATAAGTTAACTACCAGGTGCTTTTCCGGACTCCTTGCTACTCGCTGAGAGTGTTAGTATGAATTTCTTAGTCTTTTAAATTGCGTTGCTTGCCTGATTTCCTGGTCACAATTTTTTTTTTTTACTTTTTTCAAGATTTAGATCGGAAAACGAGAACATCTAGGACGGGACTTGAACCCGCGACGAGTCCCTTACAGGGGGAATGCTCTGACCAACTGAGAAATCTTTAGAAAGCGTACATAGCATACAAAATGCTTAAAAATTTAATTGAAATTTTTTACTTATTCAATTTTTATGGAAAAAATATTTTTAAAAACATACCGTGAGAAATCCAATCCAGCGAATAGTTGGCACATCTGGTAGCAGTGTTTTTGATAGACATGTGTCGCGTACATACAATGCTACTTCCCTGTTGGTGTTGGCGCGCTGTACGCAACACGACTCATGCGCAGAGTGAATGTTGCTTGCTGCTACTGAGTATGGAGATGGAATCATATCAAAATATTTTAAGGTATACAAGTGTTGAAGCTTTATTCAAAGATTCAATTCAGTTTTTTATAGAATAACTAGCTGATGCCGACGGCTCCACCCGCGCGGAAAACGGTTATCATTTTTTGGTCATTTCTCCGGTTTTACTTAACTAATTGCAATCATACATACTGCAGATTTTAAGTCTGACCAATACCTTTCTAACATAAAAAGCCGCATCAAATCTGTTCAGTAGTTTTTGCGTCCATTGCGAACAAACAGACAAATAGACAAGAATTCCAATAAAAAATGGAACAAAATATAATAAATATTAGAAAAAGTAATATGATGACAAAAAGTGTTTCTTGGGCCTCGGTTGGAATTGATCTTAGTCTTGACGAAGTCAACGACCACTTATTAGACGAACGCGCCACCAAGGTTGTTAAGTACAGTGTGAAATTAGCGCTTCTATATTTGTTTGCAAACGTCTTACGAATTTTCAATCAGGACACATGTCCTGACGCGAGTTTAACCTTTTTTACCCATTACAAAAAAGTGCACAATGCCGCTAAATAAGTTTTCACTTCAAAAATGTTCAGAATCGTTCATGTAACATAACTGACAGGTAATTTGACGGCTAATCTATAAAAGTCTAACCGGTTAATGGCGGGAGGTTCATCCTTTATTACGTGGAACCGAAAACAATAGAGGTCATTGTCAATGTTAATACAAATTAGGTTTTGTAGAGGCGTATAGGGTCTCACCAAGTCCCTGGGGGCCAATCTAAACCTTAAGGAGGAGAGGCGGTAAGCAAACCCCGGGGTCCGACGTGTAAGACTCGGATGAAACCGAGTATTGCAGAGGTCGCGTATCAGAGAGAGCAAAATCTCAGTTCTTAAATTTAATCTTGAAGTTATCAGAGTAGAGTAGTAGACTTAACAGATCAGAGATCACAGATTCGATTATGTATGGTCTATTTACATTAGTCCGTGTTTTCCTATGTATCAAATGTATTTTTTTGCAAAAAAAATTTTTAGGCACGTAAAAAATTATACTCCTTTGGCGTAACAAGATAAAAATCCTTCTTAAATTTTTATTAGCGAATCCTAGTTATGTAGAAATAATAATTATTAGTTTATGATGTAAATAAATAATACATACCGTCAACGAACCTCAAATCCTACAAATGTACTCAAAGTTCCTAAAATGTTGACTGGCTAACTCTTATAATTTTATTAAAAGAAGTATAATTTCAAAAAAAACATAGTGCAAGCTTGCGGAGGTTAAGTCTAGCTAGCACTAAACGATATATATGTTCTAGAATATTTTATTATAACATAACTTCACGCCTGTATCCCCAAAGGGGTAAGCAGAGGTGTATAACACACCCACGATTCACCAGTTATGTTAAGGTCCCAATGTAACAGCCTATTGCCACCTTCTGGGCATATTATTAAGCGAGCGATAATTAAAATTTATTAATGCACACATAACTACGAAAAGTCAGAGGTGTGTGCCCGGGGCGACTGGGGATCGAACTTGAGACTTCGTCTCAGTAATCCGTTACGTACACCACTAGAATATCGCCGCTTTATTATTATTTTATTTATCATTGTAATATTTTATATCGGCTTTTTTGTTATTTCTTACAAAAATGTTACCCCTTTGTCAGTCAAATAACGTGCTAGCTTATTATACGTAGGCACAATAATAGAAGCCGTCTCCATACTTTTAAGCACCGAAAGCGCGAGTTAGCGACAACGAAAACCGATTATATTTAGATCTCCACACCTAGGAAGTTCATTAAGAAGACACTGTGTTGCTAATGCGAGACAGGTCTAATTGAGCAGTTTGTCGGACTCGAATCACAATCGCTTACTAGCTAATGTGTGTCCGTTTATGGCCAACTTTAACATATGGTCGTATATTGTTGAACCGTCGAAGTGGCTTAGGTATTGTTATCAAATAAATATGCTGAGACATTCTACACAGCGCTATCTGGACCCAAAGTAAGTATAGGCTTTACTAGCTTAAGTTACCGGGAGAAATCGCCGCACTGCCAGCACTGCGAGGATCCTGGCGAAGACACGGCGCTCTACACGCTGGTGGAGTGCCCTGCGTGGGCGAATCAACGCCGGGATCTCGTTGCGGTCCTGGGCGTGGACGTTCTCTCGTTGGAGTACCATGGTGAGGGCCGTGGTCTCCGACGGGAGCAAGTGGCACGCCACCGCCTCTTTCTGCGAGCAGATAATGCGCGCGAAAGGGACGGCGGAGAGGAAGCAGGGGAGAACCCTGTCCCCCGAGTTCCGCAGTCTGCGGCGAGGACGCCGCAGACTCATCTACGCCCGGGACTACCGACCTCCATGATCGGGGCCTGAGGATGGCAGTTGGCCGACTCGCCGTCCTTACAGAAGCAGGCCGTGGCGGAGGCGTGTCGTTTGTGTCCTACACAAGCCTGCCTACTCACCAACGTGGGATAAAACCCGACCCCACCAGGCGAGGCCGCTCTGGCGGTCAAGGTCCGCCGGTAGCCCTGGAGTTATCCTTTCGAGGGCTTACCCTGGGGGCCCGGCAATGGACACTTGGGCAGGACACCGTGCGGTTTTAGTCGGTTCATGCCCGACATAGCCACCCCCGCTAGCCGGCGGGGGGTATCCGAAGGGACTTCCGCACGTAAAAAAAAATGGGTCCTAGAATTCGGATATACATACTTATATACTTATTTTTTTGTAATCACATACATGTTATACATAGAAACACCCAGACCAATACAAATATTCATATCCATTCCTACAAATATTTGTATTGAACGGGAATAGAACCCGCGACCTCTTAGTTAATAGTCGAACGTTCTAATGCTACGCCACAGAGGTCGATACAGTACACTGGTGGGAGGGATGTATGAGGCCGTACAAGATGGCCCCTTTTTTTTTCCTGCGGAAATCCCTTCGGATACCCCCCCGCCGGCCAGCGGCGCGGTTATGTCGGGCTTGCACCGACTAAAACCGCACGCCGTCTCGGGTCTTAAGACGCCGGGATATAAGGTTACCCATAGAGCATATCCCTCGCACCCCGACTGACCCTGGGTCATCTCCGGTTTCGAGATGGCCCCCTTACTTGCTCTCCACTGTGCCATCTGCTAATCATAGGGACACGTGGAAAGCTTCCGAACAGCCCTCAACAGGGCCATCCTCGCCTCGGTCGGAGTTGGCCGTAGGCGGCAGCGTCTCTCCCGCCCTAGGAGAGAGGCGCTGCTGTCTCCATTGCCCAGGGTGCACCGCGTGGAGGTCCCCAACCAAGCACCCCTACAAGATGGCCCCTATCCGTGGCCGTACAAGATGAGTAAAATATAAAACGGTTTTAATGTTTCAGAGCTTCTTTTGATTTTTTTCCCGTCCCGCTTGAAGGACCCGGGATTGCAGGAACAATCACAATAATATGTGGGTGTTCCTGCAATCCCGGGTAAGATAAGTAAAGGAACTTTGTGACCACCTCTGTGGTGTAGCGGTTCGACTGCTAAGTCGGAGGTCGCGGGTTCGATGCCCGCTCAGCGCAAGCTATTTGCAATGGTCTGTTTATTCCTATATATAATATGTATGTGTTTACAAAAGAAAAGGTGGTTAGAGTGGTAGAGTCAAGCAACAGTCATTTTGGCCGTTGCATGAATGGGCCGACTCGACCGGGGAAGCACCACCCTCTCACAGAATATCGACGCCAAGTAACAGTATTTGAACTGTTGCGTTCCGTTTGGTGAGTGAGAGTGCCAAACTCCTTTCCCATCCCCTCCCAAACTCCGTTCCCATCCCCTCCCAAACTCCTTTCCCATCCCCTCCCAAACTCCTTTCCCATCCTTTCCTTTACAGGGTCGGCAGCGCGAGTGTGACGCCACTGGTGTTGCACACGTCCATAGGCCACGGTAACCGCTTCCCATCAGGTGGGCCGTGTGCTTGTCTGCCACCTTAGTGGTATAAAAAAAAAAAAAGTTTTTTAGTAAAGGTATCTAGAACCCATAACACAAGCTAGTCAATCATGCTTATTTTGGGTCTAGATAGCGTTATTGAGAATGTCTTAGAAAATTTATTTATTTATTTGTTACGTATCTACATAAATAGTTTTAGAAGGAACTAAAACCGCAGAGAACCAGAGGACCACAGAGAAAAATATGAACAAACTAACAAACTGAAATCTTGAAAAAAGGTTTCAAGGTCAAATCAGAGGTCACCGTTGGATTCCTCGTTACCTTGGTTTCACGACTAACCACGTGTGGTTTTCCGAATTTTCCTGGGTTTCCATACTTTTTCCTCACCCGGTACATATATCATTTGAGTTATTTTACACGAGCTGTTTCCAGCGGCTTAGCCCACGTGGGGTTCTGATATCGTTCCCACACCCCATAGGAACTTATTATATCAGGGATTAAAATAGCCTAGCCAATGTGTTATTCCAGAGTATAATCTATCCGTATAGCATATTTCAGCTAGATCGGTTCAGCCGTATGAGCGTGATTGAAGAACAATTAACCAAATATCTTTACAAACTTCCACATTTATGATATGAATAGGAATAGAAATAGTAAGAAGTAGAATATTTAGTAAAATAACATATTAGAAATCGAGACAACGTTGAAAACCCGCAGCAAAGCAGCAGTAAGGAAACTACGTACGAGAGAACATAAATTTTGCTAGTAAATAAACCCGGCGCGGCCCGTGCTATACATCACGGCGTTACAGGGGATTGCAGTACACATTTCATATTATATAATTTATATGCGTATTGCATGAGCCATTTAAATTATGGGCGGAGTTTAAGATTGTAAAATATAAGATGTTTGATAAACGGTAATAGCTGATTCATTTTGATATAGCCTTTATTTTCGTCTTTTTTAATACCATTTAGATACCAGACTAGCACATGGTCCACCTGATGAGAAGCGGTTGCTGTAGCCTATGGACGTGTGCAACAACCAGTGGCATCACACTCGTGCTGCCGACGAAAAGACCTTCTAATGCCCTTCTTGAATGCATACACATACTCATGCCTTTTTCCCTCTGGGGTAGGCAGAGACAATAGCCCGCCATCTACTACATACTTCACGAGCTTCCTTCGCTGTCATTAAACCTTTCATGCAAGCCCGCCTGCTTTGAGTGGTTTTGCCCTGCCCTTTTTACTCTGATCAAATTAATGAGGTATTGAATACCTCATTAATTTGATCAGAGTATGTTCTGCGAGGTCGACCCCAGCTGGCCTGCCCACTTACATCTGCCTTATATACTTGGTGTGTCATTCGGTCAGTACTCATTCGTTCCAAGTGCCCAAACCACCTTAGCATACTCTTTTCAATTCTTGTAACAACATTCTCTTTCAGGCCACACCATTCTAGTATATCTGTATTCCTCTTCTCAAAGAACCTCATATTGTAGCCGCTTGGGTAAAACACAGCCAAACCTTGTGGTTTCCATAGCAGCCTGAGCGATCATTCCACAGCCTGAGCATGCGCCGGTAGAAGTTCCTTTCATACCTCACTGTGCGCACCGTTTCCGATTCAAACGTGTGAAGATTAATTCCCTGTCTTTGGCTCCAGTGGAGCACTGTCTGGAGCCACCCTGAATGTTTTTCTTTTTATATAAAGCATTTCATCCCCCTAGACAGTTAGAAGCTATAAATAAATAAATAAATATTCTAATATATTATGTTAATTATCTATATATAATAAATGTTAATTATCGCTCACTTAATAATGTGCCCGGTAGATGGCAATAGGCTCACCCCTTATTACATTGGGACCTAAACATAACTGGCGAATCGTGGGTGTGTTATATACCTCTGTCTACCCCTTCGGGGACACAGGCGTTAAGTTATGTTATGTTATATTAAATAAAATTTAACTAAGAACATTAAATATTGTTAACATTAAATTAAGACCGCCAACTAGAATTTTATAATCTTCATTGATCGAAAAAATAAAGTGAATTTTTGCGACGAGGCAAATTTACTGCAAGTACCTTTTTTTTTTTTTATCTTGCGGAAGTCCCTTCGGATACCCCCGCGTGCCAGCGGGGGCGGTTATGTCGGGCTTGAACCGACTAAAACCGCACGCCGTCTCGGGTCTTCAGACGCCGGGGTGTAAGGTTACCCATAGAGCATATCCCTCGCACCCCGGCTGACCCTGGGCCATCTCACCACTAACAGCATCGCTCATCCTGTCTCCTCTGAAAGCAGAGGAGTACGGAGAGCGATGTGTTCCCGCCACGTTGGGTATTGGCCGACGATCAATGCCAACCCTATGAAGGGGTGAAGGGGAAGCCATTGACCGCCGCCCAGGGTGTACCGGCCGCTCCGATTCCGTTCCCCCCGGACTGCAGCGGGATCGGAATCGGAGCGACACTCGAGGAGGTTACCCAACACACACCCCTTACTGCAAGTACCTTTTTTTTTTTTTTTTTATCGTGCGGAAATCCCTTCGGATACCCCCCCGCGTGCCAGCGGGGGCGGTTATGTCGGGCTTGAACCGACTTAAACCGCACGCCGTCTCGGGTGTACAGACGCCGGGGTGTAAGGTTGCCCATAGAGCATATCCCTCGCACCCCGACTGACCCTGGGCCATCTCCGGTATCGAGATGGCCCCCTCGGGTTTGGGAACAACGGTGTCCCCGTCTTGCCCCGGTTTGGGGGAGGGGCGCTAGTCGCCCCACCGTCCCGGCCTGCTTCTGCTGGGGTGACAGGTGGCCTCACCCGCCACCCCCAGGCCTGCGCTCATGGAGGACGGAGGTCGTTAAGCGACCTCCGGCGCCTGAGTTGCCTGCGACGCACGGCGAGCAAGTTGCGGGCTCGGCGGACCGGGAGAGTTCTAAGTCTCTCCCGGGGGCGCTCCGCCACCTCCTTCACGAGCATTACATGCTCGCAGAAGGAGGCGGCGGCGGCCCACGCGCTCGCGCTCCGCACCATTGCCGCAATCATGCTGCCGAGCGAGAGGACTCCCACCCCGATGGCTGCCACGAGATCACGCCTCGGCGCCTCCCACGCCGGGCAGTCCGCCAGCGTGTGCAGCCCTGAGTCCTCGCTCGCGTCGCAGTGATGACAATCAGGCGTTGGCTCCTTCCTGATCCGATGCAGGTGGTCCCCGAAGCACCCCTTCCCGGAGATCACCTGCGTCAGTCGGTAGGAGAGGCTTCCGTGTCGCCTCTCCAGCCAATCCTCCATGATGGGCCTTACCGTTACTGCAAGTACCTTTTTTTTTTTTTTTTTTTTATCGTGCGGAAATCCCTTCGGATACCCCCCCGCGTGCCAGCGGGGGCGGTTATGTCGGGCTTGAACCGACTAAAACCGCACGCCGTCTCGGGTCTACACAATTAAATTCGCCACAGACTATTAATGATTTATTTTTACAAAAAAAAAGTTAATGTTTAGTGGCATTTATTAATTCGCGTTGAAGATCCGTCACTTCACGGCAATTAAATGTTATGTGGGCTTTCATCTTGAATACACGTAATTGGAGGAGGCAGGGAAACTGGCCGGTCCATTTAGTGTTCCGCGACAGATATATTGATGAAGGTTATTATGAGGACTGTACAAACAGCGATATTAAAACGTTATGAAAATATATTATTACATTTTAGGGACAAAAGATAAAGAAACGTAATAGGTATAATCTAATAATATGAATATAATAATACCAACAAGCGGCGATATCCCGGTGGCGTACGTAACGGACTGCTGAGACGAGGTCTCGAGTTCGATCCCCAGTCGCCCCGGGCACACACCTATGACTTTTCGTAGTTATGTGTGTATCAATAAATGTTAATTATCGCTCTCTTAACAATGTGCCCGGTAGATGGCAATAGGCTCGCCCCCTATTACATTGGGACCTTAACATAACTGGCGAATCGTGGGTGTGTAATACACCTCTGCCTACCCCTTCGGGGATACAGTGTTGTTCTTTTATGTTATAATAATACCTTTAAATCAGGATGTGAAGAACTAAAAACCATTTATAGACGGATAACGTGTGCATAACATGACACCAGTGTTTCTACATCAGACTAACAAACATTG
Organism: Cybosia mesomella; assembly: GCA_946251805.1. Lineage (NCBI taxonomy): Eukaryota > Metazoa > Arthropoda > Insecta > Lepidoptera > Erebidae > Cybosia > Cybosia mesomella. The sequence goes on along the minus strand of OX276396.1, from coordinate 35,673,239 downwards.
TCATAATTGTTATGTTGAAGATATAATTTAACTAGGTCTGCAAGGCGAATCGCTGCTTGCAATGTTGAGCTGAGTGAGACATTGTGATTTTCAATTCGGGAGTTTTGGACGACTGTTTTGGCGCCAAGACCTTCGGTGTTTTCAAAATCGGACATTTGACCGCTATTGCGGAATCAGATTTTGAAAATTTTGAACAGTGATCATTCCTCCGTGGCAAGTCCGATTTTGAAAATTCTTTTTGAAAGTCACAACTCTGGACATGCTTTCTGAGCGTGTAAAGTTTGGTCACAATGTCTCGAGCGGTTATTATGTAATTCCATCTGGAATTTTTTTAACGGTGATCATTCCTCTGTGGTAGCATAAATTTTTTCAAAATATATCCATAAACCTTCCTCTGATTGACCTCTTTAAACATGCCAAATTTGGTTCTGATTGGATTAGTAGTTTAGGAGGAGACCTGTGACAAAGAAAATCCTGAAGTCTGGTATGAGGAGCTTTCGCTCGACTTCGTCTCACTCAGCTCAATAATAATATTGATATATACAACACAGTAAAATAAAATACAACATAAATAATAATACATTACATTTCTGACTGACTGATTTATCAAGGCAGAGCCTTATGGTTAGGGTTATGAACAATTTTTTTTTACAGTTTTTTTTTTATTTTATTTTTTTATATTTAGGACACGTCAATTTGACTTCACCTCGCCTGATGGTAAGCTGAAGGTAAAGTCTCTGGAAAGAGGGTCACCATTACATACACGTACCATGTTAACAATGGTGGCACTCAGCTTGACGGCCTCATCAGAAGAGGATTGTCGTCGCAGCACCGCGTGACACCCACCGGTCCCACTAGTGCTGCGACCACAACCCCCCTCCCCGGCTATGCACTTGCTGACCCCTGAACGCAATCAAACCGAAATTGGATTACTATGGAGGGTTTTTCGCAATCGTGCACGGTGGTACCTACCCGGCCGAATTTTGTGACAAATTTGTGTCATCAAATTTCTACCACCAGTTGATGCTTTTTGTAATACCTAAGTATCCATTAAGTAAAAATTTTTGAAAATGTCACCCCTTTTTTTTACGTGGGGAAATCCCTTCGGAAGCCCCCCCGCCGGCCAGTGGGGGTGGTTATGTCGTGTATCGACTAAAATCGCACGGTGTCCTCCCCAAGTGTCCGTTGCCGGGCACCCCGGGTAAGCCCTCGAAAGGATAACCCCAGGGTTGCCGGCGGACTTCGGCCGCCACCGCGGCCTCGCCTGGTGGGGTCGGGTTTTATCCAGCTTCGGTGAGTTGGGAGGCGTGTGTAGGGGCACACACGACGCGCCTCCGCCACGGCCTGCATGTCACCCCTAAGGAGTAAATATATGAAATATTCCCGTGCGAAGCCCAGATTGGCTGTTTGTTCAGATAATAATTTGTAGCAGTTCAAAAAACAACTTATTATCGTTTCAATATCGTCAGTTTCAACTTCTAAAAACTACAATTTCGATTTAAAAGAATAGTTCACGTCTCTCAGTTACCAATTAACAACCGTACGAAAACAATATTTTTACAACTTCCCACCACTAAAACTATTGAAAACATTTTTATTATGACACCGCGTGCCAAAACTCTAGCATCTCCGCATTTTATAACCATGTCATGAAGGATATAAGCTGTTTAATCTATACATCTATACATATAAATAAAATTGGAGTGTCTGTTTGTAATATTGAAATAACCGTTTTTTACTACATGTATATGAATACCGAATATATATACGGTACATACACCAAAATAACATTTTTTATAATTTTTGTCAGTCTGTCCGTCTGTCTGTCTATCTGTTTGTTCCGGCTAATCTCTGAAACAGCTGGACCGATTTTTACGGGACTTCCGCTGGCAGAAAGGTAATATAACAAGGAGTAACATAATTAGCATTCTGCGCAAAAAACGAAAACCCTAAAAATCTTAATCCACGTGGACGTAGTCGCGGGCACAGCTAGTTAGAAATATAAAGTGTTTTTTATTGGTTTATATATAACACTAGACAAATGCTATTACGTATTGTTGTAAGACGTTTAACAATACCACTCTCTTTACCCACAATAAATCTTTGAGCGAAGCTCTAAAAGAGTGAAACTCTCTTTTAGAAGACTCATGTATTTCGTTAGACCATCTTCTCCTCCCAAACGGTTGAACCGATTCTAATGAAGTTGCACACAAGCAAAGATGTTACTGATGGGAAGGACATAGGCTAGTAAAATCAAAAATCAAAAGTACCACGGAGGAATAATCACTGGAAGAAATTAAAACCTGATTTCTCAATGAACAAAAAAGCCTCATTCACGCGATTGGTATTAAATTAAGTAATTTGTTCATATACACAAGACAAATAAAGAAACTCGAGCTAGCCATTGAGGAACCGTTAGAAAAAGTCCTGGTGAATTTCGTTCAATTTTTGCAACGGCCGAATGAATTGCAGATCTAGTAAATTTACAGGGTGTATTTTTGAAACGGGGCAGTAAGGGCAAGTACCTTAACCATTGTAGTTACAGCAAAACGTTCTTAGGAGAACCTTCCCTAACTTTTGATATATTTTGAGCTGCATTCACAGATTTTGCAAAAATCTTACAATTAGCAAAAAAATGCAAAATGTCCAAAAAATTTTTTTGTGCCAATCGATTCTATTTCATGTGGGGATCAAAAGACTCTATGGGACCATTTTAGCTTTGAGTACTAGGAAAGACAGAAATCGCAAAAAAAAATCCCATACATTTCGTACGGCAATACGATAAATCAACTCGAAACTCATAGGTCAGGTAAAATTTTGAACTTTGTAAGTAAAAAAAAAACATTTAAACATATATGAAATTAGTTTATTAAATAAATTGTTCAAAATGACTTCCATTTTCACGAATACATAAGTTTATCCTTTTTTGCACTGATCGAATGGCAGCTAATAATGTTCTGGGATGAATATTAAGTAGAATGGTCGTTAATGCATCCTTGAGCTCTTGAACACTGGTGTACGCCGTCTTATACAACTCGTTTCTTACGAAGCCCCAAAAAAAAACGAGCGGCGTTAGATCGCGGCTACAAGGTGCTTACGAGGTGCGAGCTAAAATGGTCCCATAGAGTCTTTTGATCTCCACATGAAATAGAATCGATTGGCACAAAAAAAATATTTGGACTTTTTGCATTTTTTTTGCTAACTAAGATTTTTGCATAATCTGTGAATGCAGTTCAAAATATCTCAAAAAGTTAGGGAAGGTCTCCTAAGAACGTTTTGCTGTAACTACAACGGTTAAGGTACTTGCCCTTGCTGCCCCGTTTCAAAAATACACGGTGTATAGGTATTTCGTCCTTACAATCAAGAGGTCCCGGGTTCGAATCCAGGCCATTACACTACCGACGTGAATCCGCTCCTAATATAAGCAATTTGGTAGCAACCCAACAAGGGCAAAACGAAATGAGCGCACAACTGAGATGAAAACCTCCGTATAAAATCCTCTTATGAGAGAGCAATACATTGTGCACTTTGAGCGAAGTTAAAAAACTAAAAGTAGGGGATTAACCGCCCGTTCTGAGCGAACGCCTAAGGTGAGGGTACACGGCAAACCACTCAGATTGCCATTAGACTCACGCTGTGCCGTGTGTTGAGGTCTTAACGCCCGATTGTAGAACGTTATGGGTGGTTTGTAGCTTTTGTTTTTTTAGCATGTAATTGTAGTGTTTTATAATATATTATTGAGCGAAGCTCGTCAGAGCTTCGAAAATCGGACTAGCCATTGAGTAATTATCACCGTTAGAAAAAGTCCTGATGAAATTGCGTCGCACAATTTTTGCAACAGCAGTATGAATTGCAGGCTTAGTTTTAATATTCATGCCTTAGCTGGATCTTTATTGGACGCCATATTTAAATAAGTCTATTAGTAATTGTACTTCCAACGTGTCCTGGAGGACAAAATACTGATTTAAAACTTTTGTTTCATTTATTATCAAAGAAGCTATTGCCTGCGTCACCACCCGCTTTTAATTATGATCCCGTTCCCGCTGTCCACAGGAAGTTATTATATATCGGGATAAAAAGTAGCCAATATCCTATTCCAGACTATAATCTATCTCTGTATCAAAATTCATTCAGATCTGTTCAATCATTTCAATCATAATAAAGGACCTAACATCCATCCATAAATCTACACATTCATACCACCTTTTGTGTTTACAATATTAGGTGTGATATCGTGTATAATACAGAACATATTTTCGTCAACCATGTTCTCTTGTTCCCACGGTTAAGCAGGGTGTGAGCCTATTGCCGCCTAGTGGGCTACGTTTTCAGAATTAAGCTGTAACTGAGACAGCATTGACAGAAAATAGACACTGGTTTTGATCTCTTGCATGCGGATTTTGAAATTTTGTAATAATGTTGCATTTGTATCTTAAATGTATAAAATAAATGTACCTGTATTTAATACACATGGGCCAAAAACTGCAACTTCTCAAAAGAACGCATAAACATGTCGTGTGGCCATAAAATAAGCGAGAGCGTATCTTCTCCTCATTATTCTCGACAAATGCGTGTAATGAGAATATACGACGAAGCCAATTAGGTACGGGCTGGCGTCAAGTAATTGTGTTGTGACAAAACGGCAAAACTGATTATTATTCTGTTAAAGTGATGAGCATGATGGCGGAGACAAATTTAAAAGTAATAATTTAGCCAAAACTTTTTGAGTGAGTTGTTGACTTTTGAGTTTAACATTGTATCAATACATATTTTTGTTACTGAATGTTTTACTGAAGATATTCATTGTCAATACATAATTTTTGTATTTTTTTATATTATGTTTGTATCTTAACTGGAAGAGCTATTAATTTAGAATATTAAAAGTGTATCTCTCATCTATGTAAGAACTGTAGTAGGAAGCCCCAGATCATTTTATTCACTCATAAAATTGTAAACCCGACGCTTAATATTTTATTATATTTTACAAAGAAATAGTAACACGCCTGTATCCCCGAAGGGGTAGGCAGAGGTGTATTACACACCCACGATTCGCAAGCATATTGCCATCTACCGGACACATTATTAAGCGAGCGATAATTAACATTTATTAATACACACGTAACTACGAAAAGTCAGAGGTGTGTGCCCGGGGCGACTGGTGATCGAACTCGAGACCTCGTCTCAGCAGTCCGTTACGTACGACACCGGGCTATCGCCGCTTTATTTTCATACATAAATTAAATAAATATTCAGTACAGTTTTAAAATATGTATTTGCATGCACTTAATTCGTTATGCACTTAATAAATGACAAGTCAATGTACAAAGAACCTTACATCTTTCCTCCGTAACTCAGGTAAGTAAATGCGCTGTTAGCGACACGCGAGTGACGCTCGTAACTCGCGGTTTTTATTGCCCGACACCCACGCGCACTCGTAAACAATTACTTGTGTTATTCATTTATGTATGACGTGACGACGCAATTTCCTTCCATTTTGGTGCAGTGCTGTTGAAGAATTAAACGGAATTGATTTTCTTGCTGTAAGTTGATATTAATTGTATTACGGGTCTTCAGAGTGTGTGAAAATGCCATGTTTATTTTTTTTTGTATTGGTCACGTCAATATGACTTTACATCGCCTGATGATAAGCTAAAGGTAAAGTCTCAGGAAAGAGAGTCACTATTACAGACACCAATGATATTACAATGGTAGCTCTCAGCTTGACGGCCTCATCAGATGCTATTTCACGCCCCGCTTAAAGTACCCGGGACTGTAGGAAGAAGGAAACACGTGAGCTGGTAAAGAGTTCCAAATCTTGATGGGGCGGTGCGGTGTTAATGTGTGGATATGACATTATTGACGTGACATCGTCTTATAATTCCATGAGCCGGCTGCACGCACGAAAAAATGAGGCGTTCCATTTAAGGCTTGAAGTGCAAGCGAGAGCGCGGAACGAGCGACAAAGAGGCACAATCGGCCTCCGTATTCGGCAGCGTTCGACATCTGTCTCAGGCTTGAAGTGCAAGCGAGAGCGCGAAACGAGCGACAAAGAGGCACAATCGGCCTCCGCGTTCGGCAGCGTTCGACATCAGTATAGACATTCCATCAGTATTTTCTTATGACTTTGTCACGTTCAACTATCGTCAGTAAACCGACTTTACAGACAACCGTTTTTTTTTAATTTTTGGAACTATTTGTGCAAAGTGTATTTCAGTGAGTATCTAGTCTAAACTGAATATTTCTTAATATAAGAGTTCTCAATAGTTTTAATAGAAAGTCTTAGAGTGCATCTAAACTTCGGGATATTAGTCGTGTATATTTGAAGCGTCGGTAGCTTACTGGTTAAGGAGTCGACCCTACGATCGAGTGGTCCCGGGTTCGAATCCTGGCCATTAAACTACCGACGTGAACCCACTCCTAACACAAGCAATTTAGCTTAGCTGGAGGGGTTAGGGGGAATATTAGTAATTTCGATTACTACTTTTCTTAAAAAAAATGTATGTATTACGAATATTCATTACACAAGAGTTCCTAACAGCACAAGTTGCCTTTCTCGCCCTGAGCCACATCTGAACAGAATTTTTTTTTTGGAATTCTTGTCTGTTTATCTGTTTCTGCGTGATGGGCGCAAAAACTACTGAACAGATTTTGATGCAGTTTTGTCTATTAGAAAGGTCAGACTTAAAATTTGGCGTGTTTGATTGCATTTGGTTAAGTAGTACGGGAGATATGTCCAAACACGAAAACTGCACTCCAAACCAATATACTATATGCACTGCAGTTAATTAGTTTATACAAACGACTCACATACTGCCTCTAAAAACATGAATTTTAAATCTGAATAACATTTTTGATTGGCAATCATCTGTTCTCTAATAAAGTATTAACACTGTCCATATTACTATGGCATCAGACCTATCAAACTGATTGGTCCACTGTTCGTGTGAAAACGGTTAATTTTGTATTTTGTATTGCCATTCGGCCTCTCCGTCAATACAAACTCGTTGATACAAATAGGCTGCACAATTTGAAGTTAGTTCGTGTTAATTGGTTGGGATTCATTTGATTGGTAAATAGGTGTGATTGCACTACTAAAAGAGTACATGTGGTATATACGTATACAAGTTTTTATAGCCGCGTTTTATATATATTTTGTATAATTATATAGATTAAGCCGCGGTAGCCTAGTGGTATGGGTAATAGACTGCTGAGACGAGGTCTCGGGTTCGATCCCAGGTTTTGCCATGGCACACACCAATGACTTTTCGATGCTTTTCGAAGTTATGTGTGTATTTATCGCAGGTTTATAAGTGCCCGGTTAATGGCAATAGGCTCGCCACCTATTACATTGGGATCTAAACATAAACTGGCGAAATGTGGGTGCTAGCACCTCTGCCTACCCCTTCGGGGATATCGGCGTGAGTTTATAAAAAAAAAATACAAAAAAGTTTTTATAGATGACTAGCTGTTGCCCGCAGCGTCGCCCGCGTGGAATCCTGTTCCCGTTCCTACTTCCTATGGCGACCTATTCCAGGGATAATAAGTCTGCGTGTTATTCCAGACTATAGTTTATCTCTGTACCAAATTTGATACAAATCCATTCAGCCGTTAGAGCGTCATTGTGTAACAAATATCCAAACATCGAAACATCCAAATTTATAAGCATCTTCGCAAACTTTCACATCAATAATATTGGTGGAATAGTACGGAACCCTTCAGGCTAGGCTAGTACTTGGCCGGTTTTTAGGGATTTTCTTTAGAAAAGCCCTATTGCTATCGAGTTGTCGTCGTCGACGTCGTCGACGTCGTCGTTGCCAATTTTCTGTCACGATTTTGGGTATGAAGGAGATGAGCTATCGAGTTGCTGTTTTCTGTAATAGATTCGTGCTGGGGTGAACCATTGCAAGATAAAAAAAAAATCGCAAAAAATCACAAAAAAAAAAAATAGCAAAATCGAAAATCCCTTGTATTCGGCTGAGCTCGTCTCAGGAATTCAACTTGTTTTCTCTTGGTTTGACTTATTTTGACTTTTACAGGAGTGACGGCTGTCTGACTCTCCAACTCCAAGAGAAGAGCCTCATCCGTTAATTAGCAGGTGGGGTAACTTGGGCCCCGAAGATCGTAGTGGGTCCCTAAAACCCAGTCTTCCCGGTCTAGGTATGAAAAGGTAACAGGCAAACTGTTAAACTTGATTTCGCATTACACTAAAGATTTTATCGATTGAACCTGTAACATACAATTTGAACTAATGTCGCCGACCATCGCAAAATTAACACGACACTACAAATTAGTTGAGCCTGGACATCGTGTAACGCACGCTATTCAAATTCCGAATGCACACCGCAAATATCCGCGTATCCGCGGAAATATCCGCGATATCCGCCACGGGCGAGTGCCCCCGCACAAATAAACGGTTGATTTGATCAGCCGCTTTGCCAGAACGATATTCGTTGTGAAGGACGATCGAAAAAAGTCGAATGAATCCGATGAATTGCGGATTAAAGTGTTAAGGTTAATGAAATGTATGCACCCTTGTTTTTGCAGCGAACACTTTCATTATTTATTTGTGCAAACGGAGTGTGATGTTCCTAATTTCTACATACATACATACATATACTCACGCCTTTTTCCCTCAGACACCATCAGACAACAGACAACAGCCCGCCATCTGCTTCGGTCCTTACATGCTTCACGAGCTTCCTTCACTGTCATTAAAAACCTTTCATGCAAGCCCGCCGGTTTCGAGTGCTTTTGATCTGTGTATGTCCTGCAAGGTCGAGCCCAGCTTGCCTGCCCACTTACATCTGCCTTATATACTTGGTGTGTCATTCGCTCAGTACTCATTCGTACCAAGTGCCCAAACTACCTTAGCAAACCCTTTAAAATTTTTGTAACCTAATTTCTAATGCATAGGTAATATAGTAAGGCCGTAAGTATATTATACATCATCCAACTATAGCACAACAATACCAAAATAACTAGGTCTGCAAGGCGAATCGCTGCTTCCAATGTTGAGCTGAGTGAGACATCGTGAATCAGATTTTGAAAATTTTGAACAGTGATCATTCCTCCGTGGCAAGTCCGATTTTGAAAATTCTTTTTGAAAGTCACAACTCTGGACATGCTTTCTGAGCGTGTAAAGTTTGGTCACAGTGTCTCGAGCGGTTATTATGTAATTCCATCTGGAATTTTTTTAACGGTGATCATTCCTCTGTGGTAGCATTAATTTTTCAAAATATATCCATAAACCGTCCTCTGATTGATCTCTTTAACCATGCCAAATTTGGTTCTGATTGGATTAGTAGTTTAGAAGGAGACCTGTGACAAAGAAAATCCTGATGTCTGGTTAGAGGAGCTATCGCTCGACTTCGTCTCACTCAGCTCAACAAATAACATAACAGAAAGAGTAAGTAGAGCTAGTGTTATGTAGTAGTTTTAAGTTATATATATACACATTAGACATTATGACATTATAGCCCCAGTATTCTCTAACTTCACGCGTTCATTCCTCTCTCCATCTTCAGATGGCGACCCGGCCAGATTTTTAGGGTTCCGTTGCCAAATGGTAAAAAACGGAACCCTTATAGATTCGCCATGTCTGTCCTTCTGTCCATCCGTATGTCACAGCCACTTTTTTCCGAAACTATAAGAACTATGCTGTTGAAACTTGGTAAATAGATGGATTCTGTGAACCGCATTAAGATTTTCACACAAAAATAGAAAACAAGTTGAATTCCTGAGACGAGCTCAGCCGAATACAAGGGATTTTCGATTTTGCGTTTTTTTTTGCGATTTTTTTTTATCTTGCAATGGTTCACCCCAGCACGAATCTACTCGTATTACCGAAAACTGCAACTCGATAGCTCATCTCCTTCATACCCAAAACCGTGACAGAAAATTGGCAACGACAACGACGTCGACGACGACGACGTCGATGACGACGTCGACGACAACTCCATAGCAATAGGGCTTTTCTAAAGAAAATCCCTAAAAACCAATAAATTTTGGGGGTTTCCCCATACTTAGAACTGAAACTCAAAAGAGAATGATAAAACTAAAAAAACATATGATGTAGTTTACCATGGAAATTTCCACCGAAAATTGGTTTGAACGAGATCTAGTAAGTAATTTTTTTTTAATACGTCGTAAATCGTAAACCGCTATTTACCTTTCATTGAATCAACTCAAATATATGTTACTTGCTGCTTCGGAACCCTTCATGGGCGAGTCCAACTCGCACTTGGCCGCTTTTTATTTTCTATTAAAGAAGAAAAATGGCACGTGGCAATGATCGTGCTTAATCAGATGATGTAGATGATAACGCGCGGTAACTTGAAAAAGAAGTCATATGGGTCAGTTATATGGGGCAAAATTTTCAAAATTTCTTCGATTAGCTTCACCTCCATCCAATACCAAGGTTTTAGAAAATATTTAGCCAGAAGGTAGCTGATGACGACAGCCATGAGATGCATCGGCATTTAGTCTCGTCACATGAATCAAAGAGGGTCCCTGGGTATATATAGAAAATCTCCGGTTCATGCTCAAGGGCAGAATACCTGGAAAGAAGAGCCTGGAACGTTACTACTGAATAGACTGGACTACTGAACTGTCTAGGTGTGTATAGCCTAAAGAACTACGGTACAAAGTCAACCTCTCCTACAAGCAGCTATACCTCCTGATTGATGGACGAAACTCTGGTGCAGGGTTTCCTCTCGGAGTTGGATGGGCTGACGGCTCCCTTAAGCCCTATAAGCCAAATCAAATTAGGAGAAGGAGTAAACAGATCCTGGGCTCTGAGGTGCAAGCCTCGGATGCAACCGGAAATACCGCTAAGATTAAGATGTGGACTGGACTGTGCTACCAGTATCTATGAAGCGTGAATATGGCGTTCAAAGAATTTTTTTTTTTTTTTTTGAGCTGAGTGAGACGAAGTCGAGTTTTGAGTCGAAGATTTTCTTTGTCACAGGTCTCCTCCTAAACTACTAATCCAATCAGAACCAAATTTGGCATGATTAAAGAGGTCAATCAGAGGAAGGTTTATGGATATATTTTGAAAAAATTAATGCTACCACAGAGGAATGATCACCGTTAAAAAAATTCCAGTTGGAATTACATAATAACCGTTTGAGACACTGTGACCAAACTTTACACGTTCAGAAAGCATGTCCAGAGTTAAAAAAGAATTTTCAAAATCGGACTTGCCACGGAGGAATGATCACTGTTCAAAATTTTCAAAATCTGATTCCGCAATAGCGGTCAAATCTATTGGACAAGTTTTGGTATAAATCGCTCTTAATAATTCAAATCACGATGTCTCACTCAGCTCAACATTGCAAGCAGCGATTCGCCTTGCAGTCCTAGTTATAGATATACTTTTGCTACAAAGTAGCATGTTAGCCTCGTCGTACCTTATTTACAATCACTATTGCACTTACGCTAGAGGAGTAGGGCAGAGTCGTTGGTGTGACAACAACATCAGAGTGGGGATTCCTCAAAATACATGAAAATACACCCACATCACGCACGTTCATGTTGTGTTTTCGCACCAACGCCTCCCTCTAGCTCTAAAACTTGACACAATCCGTCAGCAAGTGTTGGACATCATCTAGTTCACTGATGATGATAATAGTGATGAAAACTAATCAACATTATCGATACCTATAGTATAATGTATTAATCTGTAACGTACTTACGTGAAACGAATCTCGTGTTTCAAATAAGGCGAAACATTCCAGTGCGAATTGATTAACTTCGCCAATGACGTTACACTTCAAGAATTACTTTTAAAACAGTTATACGACTTGTGAATATAGGAGTTTTTAGTTGCAATCGACAGTATTTGTATGTGAGTTTACAGAGTTTATTAAGAAGAACAGTAAGGTAAAAGACCTAAGAAATACGCATAGACTTAGTACCTAAGTCGATGCCAAAAACTACTATGTTTACACAAGTTTTTAATAACTTATCAGACACTATTAACACATAATACTTTATTTTGTGCTATTATGGACCTTCCAGTGGTTCCATGGGAAGAAGCAATTTAAAAAGATCAGTCAAAAGCGAGTCGGATTCGTATACGAAAGGTTCTGCACCATCGTACAAGATAGCTCTATATATTTTATGTTACAGGTTCATCAATATAATCTATAATTTATTTTCTAATGCGAAAGGAACTTCAACTGTTTGTCTGTGACTTTAATACTTCTGTATAACAAATAATAGAGGCGCTATAACAATATGTTAAATGTTATATTACACACTGTCCATTTTTTATGAACCCACTGACAGACGGGCGTATATTGGAGTTATAGTAATAAGGTTCAGGTAATTAATCTTCGTGCATAGATCCCTAAAAAACATATTTCACACTAGCTGTTACCCGCGATTTCGTACGCGTTAAGTTCGGAATGGATCAAGATAATTTAAGAGACTGGTCATGGGTTCAAGTCCCGTCCTAGATGTTCTCTTTTTCGATCAAAATCTATAGATCAAGGTATGTTTATTTCTGCAGTCTTGATACTAATACGTAAGTATTAAGTTATTTATCTAACGGGCCGGATGAGTTGATGTTGTGCAGTCGTTTTACATTGACAATTTGTTCGAAATAGATAGAGCAATATGTATCATTGAAATCAATGCTGCCCGATCCCTGAAAATAATAGCGTGATGAAATTCATTACGAAATGTTTATGCGTCTCTAATCAACTGTCTTTTATACGTGCGTGACTCTGCGGACTGCTCACATTTTACTGCTCATTACCTTTCAGCTGTAGTGATGAGTTACAGTCCGGATTTTGACCATGTCTGAGTTCTGCTGAACTACAAAATTTCAAAAAGATTTACCTTGTAATAATAAAGTTGTCATCAATAATAGGTTAGACTGATTTTGCATAACATAACATAAAATAACATAAACTCACGCCTATATCCCCGAAGGGGTAGGCAGAGGTGCTAGCACCCACATTTCGCCAGTTTATGTTTAGGTCCCAATGTAATAGTTGGCGAGCCTATTGCCATTAACCGGGCACTTATAAACCTGCGATAAATACACACATAACTTCGAAAAGCATCGAAAAGTCATTGGTGTGTGCCATGGTAAAACCTGGGATCGAACCCGAGACCTCGTCTCAGCAGTCCATTACCCATACCACTAGGCTACCGCGGCTGAAATCAATACTGCCCGATCCCTGAAAATAATAGCGTGATGAAATTCATTACGAAATGTTTATGCGTCTCTAATCAACTGTCTTTTATACGTGCGTGACTCTGCGGACTGCTCACATTTTACTGCTCATTACCTTTCAGCTGTAGTGATGAGTTACAGTCCGGATTTTGACCATGTCTGAGTTCTGCTGAACTACAAAATTTCAAAAAGATTTACCTTGTAATAATAAAGTTGTCATCAATAATAGGTTAGACTGATTTTGCATAACATAACATAAAATAACATAAACTCACGCCTATATCCCCGAAGGGGTAGGCAGAGGTGCTAGCACCCACATTTCGCCAGTTTATGTTTAGGTCCCAATGTAATAGGTGGCGAGCCTATTGCCATTAACCGGGCACTTATAAACCTGCGATAAATACACACATAACTTCGAAAAGCATCGAAAAGTCATTGGTGTGTGCCATGGTAAAACCTGGGATCGAACCCGAGACCTCGTCTCAGCAGTCCATTACCCATACCACTAGGCTACCGCGGCTGAAATCAATACTGCCCGATCCCTGAAAATAATAGCGTGATGAAATTCATTACGAAATGTTTATGCGTCTCTAATCAACTGTCTTTTATACGTGCGTGACTCTGCGGACTGCTCACATTTTACTGCTCATTACCTTTCAGCTATAGTGATCAGTTACAGTCCGGATTTTGACCATGTCTGAGGTCTGCTGAATTACAAAATTTCAAAAAGATTTACCTTGTAATAATAAAGTTGTCATCAATAATAGGTTAGAACGATTTTGCATAACATAACATAACATAACATAAACTCACGCCTATATCCCCGAAGGGGTAGGCAGAGGTGCTAGCACCCACATTTCGCCAGTTTATGTTTAAGTCCCAATGTAATAGGTGGCGAGCCTATTGCCATTAACCGGGCACTTATAAAGCTGCGATAAATACACACATAACTTCGAAAAGCATCGAAAAGTCATTGGTGTGTGCCATGGTAAAACCTGGGATCGAACCCGAGACCTCGTCTCAGCAGTCCATTACCCATGCCACTAGGCTACGGCGGCTCTAAAACCGATTTTGCTGTTAGCTCCTATCATTCCTATGATAGCTTGATGATATATAGCGCAGTTTATGACCATGCACTAGAAGAATGTGCCTGCATTATTTCAGATAATAAAAAGCAGATAAACCGACAAAAAGACAAAAATCCAAAAAAAACACATTTTCCATATCAATATTGCTCCTAGAACACACATCAAATATTTTTTTGATAAAATATTTAATGTACAGTTTTCACCTCGTTACGATTTTATTAAATGTAAGTATAGATAGATACAGATGTCTCTCAGGGGCAAAATAGAAGAACTTCATCAACAGCACATCTTTTTTTTTTTTTCTTAACGTGCGAAAATCCCTTCGGATACCACCCCGCCGGCCAGCGATGGTGGTTATGTCGTGTCTCAACTAAAACCGCACGGTGTCCTCCCCAAGTGTCCGTTGCCGGGCACTCCGGGTAAGCCCTCGAAAGGATAACCCCAGGGTTGCCGGCGGACTTTGGCCGTCACCGCGGCCTCGCCTAGTGGAGTCGGGTTTTATCCCGCTTCGGTGAGTTGGCAGGCGTGTGTAGGGCACACACGACACGCCTCCGCCACGGCCAACAGCACACCTTCAAGTAATCTATTTCTTGTGAATAAATTGCATTTCAGACTTCAAACATAAGACACAAACAGAAGAGACATAAGACACAATAGAAGAGGAAAGAACAGACACAACATAAGAGAAGAGATCGTAGTGCAGCTATATGTTAAAAGCAATCTATCGGTGGCTAAACTGGAACATCACAATGAAACGCATAATATTGGTGGTATTGTGTCAAATTATTACAGCTTTGGCTCAGTATGCTGCGCCTCTATCAGAAAATTATTCGTTACCAGGTAAGCTAGACCCTTGGGTTCCGCCGGTAACCCTGGGGTTATCCTTTCGAGGGCTTACCCGGCAATGGACACTTGGGCAGGACACCGTGCGGTTTTAGTCGATGCACGACATAACCGCCTCCGCTATCCGGCGGGGGGTATCCGAAGGGATTTCCGCACGTAAAAAAAAAGACCTTGGGGTTATCCTTTCGAGGGCTTACCCGGAGTGCCCGGCAATGGACACTTGGGGAGGAAACCGTGTGGTTTTAGTCAGTCCAATTCTGACACGCCCATCCCATCGTTGGCACTGATAGGGTGAAGCGCATGGGGGATTCCACACCTAAAAAAACCAGGTAAGCTAGCTCTTATATTTGTTTTGTATTTGTAATGACTAGCACCTCTGCCTACCCCTTCGGAGATATAGGCGTGAGTTTATGTTTATGTTATGTTATGTTGTAATGACTGTACTGTGCCATCTGACCTCTCAACCCCTAGAGGAAACCCTGCGTCAAAGCCTCGACCGTGAATCAGCAGGTGTACCAACTAGCAAAGGTTGACTTGAGCCTTGAAGGTCTTGGTGGTTCTCATATACGCCACCTAACAGAAACTACGAAAGGAATAACCGGAACCCTTATAGGATTACTTCATTGTCCGTCTGTTTGTAAAGACATTTTTCTCAGAAACGCATAGAGTTATCAAGAAATTTCTACCAAATACTAAGGTCTGTAACGCCTTGGAGCTGTGAAAAAGTCAAACTTCTTGGTTAATGTAAAAAAGGTATATTATACAAGGGCATCAAAACCTATAGGGTACTTCCCGTTGAGCCGAAATCATGATATTTTGCAGAAACTAAAGTCCTATAGCACAACTAAAGAGAAAAGTTCGAAAACGGTAAATATATATTACCCACATCACAAAGAAAAATCTGTATGTTTATCTGTCAAGACTAGAAGCTTCACAGCAACGTTAAGTTCGCCCCTCAATCCAGCATTATATGGAACCCTCAGTCGCACTTGACTGTTTTTTTTTATTTTGTAATTATATTATTTCGTTTAGTAAATATTATATAGTCTTAGGTGGTTCTTGTCACAAGGTTACAAGTTTCATACTTCGGGGCGATTGGCCGCCACACCAAGTTCCTTGTAGCCCAAGCCAACCTTATCAGCAAGCAGGTATACCCCATATCGTTCCCGGCACAAAGGTGACCATAATGCCAGCAGCGTTGCCTCGATGAATTGCGATTGCCATCCTTTGCACCAGGAACGAATTGGAGCGGGAGTCACCTCCTTTGTCGTGGATACGGCAACCAATTTCTGCAATTAGGCGTTTTGCTTCCATTATATGTACTAAAAATTTTCAATTGCAGACACAGAATGCGTATCAAAAGCTGACTGTAGTGCAGTCTGCAGTGAACTTGGTATAAATCCGATGGACATGATGTGCCTCGCAAGTAAATGCTGGTGTCGCCCAGGCTGGCACCTGCCCCGAGCTGGACAAGAAGAACCTCGTTTTGAACTTTATGATTCCAATTAAAATATATTGTCGTCATCATTATCTTGGGGGTATCCTTTCGAGGGCTTACTCGGGGTATCCAGCAATGGACACTTGGGGAGGACACCGTGTGGTTTTAGCCGGTCCGATTCCGACACGCCCACCCCATCGTCGGCACCGATGGGGTGAAGACCGTGGGGGTTTCCATACGCAAAAAAAGCAATATTAAAGTACTCTTGTTCTTGCGCAGTGAGGATTAAAGCATAGCAAACTGATATTCAAATGTTTTGCTAATAGATTTTGGGTAGGCGTTTCATTTTGTTAAGCTTTTTATAATTGGGCTTGTTGTATATTCAAAATTAAAACTTACCAAGTCACTGTCTTATATCACGCGATTTTTTCATAATATTAGAGTTTGCAGACATTGGGTTTAAAGGCACTTTCCCTTGTTTTTATACTCCGTGACCGTTTATTCGATATTCGAGGATACCTACGTCAAATCCTAATATATTAGTAATTTAGTAAATTTAAATTAGGGGAATATTAGTAATTTCGGTTACCAATATTCTTTTTTAAGATAAAAAAAAAATCTCAACGAAACTATCACATCCTTTAATACATCTTTATTATATGATACCACTACAGATAATGTACATCGGACACAGAAAAAAGCAATTTTACTATCTGTTAGCAATAAATCGCACTATAATTATGACGAATTTATCCGATAATTAGAGACATTCGAAACATTAACCTAAACGTTGTATGTTTCTGAGTATAATATAAGTTCGTTATTACAAAGGTAGGTGGGTATCGTGGAGGTGGTTGAACGAACTGCAGATGATGTGAAGCGCTCGTTAAAAAGTTAGACGGTGAAGACGCGCCTGCTACAGACTGCCACAATGGCGCGAGGTGAGATAAGTCTCTACAGGGTGATCTCGAAATAATCTATTAGATTAATAAAAAGTCTACTTGCTGGTTGTCATTGGACATTTTTTTAAGACTATTAGTGACCGAAATTACTAGTATTTACCTTAACCCCTCCAGTTAAGCTAAATTACTTGTGGGAGGAGTGTGTTCACTTCAGTGGGGTAGAGGGCAGGATTCGAAACCGGAACCTCTCGATCGCAAGGCTGACTCCTTGACTAGGTACTGTACCGTCCGGGAGTTGTACGCCACAATACCTCGTGTTGATGAAAAGATAAACACAAGGGTTAAACTTTATATTATCATTTATTGAAATAACAAAGCTTCCTATAGGTATCGAGTTTAGGGAGGTTTTTACGCGAATATATTTATATTTAAACGAACTGTAGGGAATCACGGATTCTGCTCAGGGATTTAGCCTACATTCAGTACACTTGTATCTTCTCTTCGGCCGGCGGGCGAGGGCGGCGCCCCAAGACGCCCGCTGTCAGCAGAATGGACCGCCAAGCAATTTTTTTCCCTAGACTTATTTTAAATTACAAACATATATTTTTAATCTCTGACACATGATGGCCAGGTCAATGAACTGTAGTGATCGAACGAGGTCGGAACACTACAGTACCGACATGATTAATACTTAAATATCGAATGATTATGAAAATTATGCTATTCATATGTAAGTAAGTTGTCCGCTATAAAACTTGCAAATCGTTTTTAAAACATTTGTTAGTATTTGACATTGGCACACTTATATTAGTGATAATGTAAGATAAGAAAAAGCTTTAGCGCCATTATTTATCTAAACACTAGCTGACCCGGCAAACTTCGTTCCGCCTTAGAATGGTTACCTAACCAGCATAACTTGCTGGCTGAATTTATTTCATGAATGTCTCCTTGCACCCCGGCATTGAACGTTTGTATATAAGTCCGCCGTTTTCATAGTTAGAAGTACGAAATTCCATACACCTGCTTCAGGTCAGAAATAAATGAAGTATCAGCGTTAAAATAAACCTATTTTTAACGTATTCTATCTCGATTTATTTGATGTTCTTATATTTTACATTGATCCCAACGGTTGCTTTTCAGCAGCCATGGTCACGGGGAGACCTACTACTAAAAAGCACTGCTGAAAAGCAACCGAAACGTCGGGATCCATGTAAAATATAAAATAACATCAAATAAATCGCGATAGAATCCGTTAAAACTAGTTTTATTTCAATGTGTCACATTCAGGTAAACTTCCGGCAATATCATAACATAACATAACTTCACGCCTGTATCCCCGAAGAGGTAGGCAGAGGTGTATTATACACCCACGATTCGCCAGTTATGTTAAGGTCCCAATGTAATAGGGGGCGAGCCTATTGCCATCTACCGGGCACATTATTAAGCGAGCGATAATTAACATTTATTAATGCACACATAACTACGAAAAGTCAGAGGTGTGTGCCCGGGGAAACTGGGGATCGAACTCGAGACCTCGTCTCAGCAGTCCGTTACGTACGCCACTGGGCTATCGCCACTTTCATTTCATGTATCAGCGTTATTCAATATTTTATCCTTAAGAGGGTAAAATAAGGGATGAAAAGGTGTATGAAAGTCCGTCATTTTCAAAGTAAGAAAAACGAAATTCAATGTTAAAGTTTCTTATTTACCATTGGATCCAGAATAGTACAAGAATAGCGCCGTAATTCGGTTATAGGTGATGTTTTACGAATTAATACCCGTGTGAAGCCAGGTCCGCGGCCACTAGTCTATATAAATAAAAACGAATCGCCGAAATGTATGTACACGCATAATTTCCGAACGACGGCACCAAATTGGATAAATCTTTTTTTTTGCGTTCTTTATTGTCAGGACAAGTTTTGTATGAAAGAAAAATTTAGGAAACTCCACGGGAAAGGTGCTATTATTGCAGCGGGGCGAAGCCAGGACGCGCAGCTAGTTTTAAATAAAAATATAGCCCAATAAGTAATCTTCAATTTATTTCAACATCCTGTAGTTTAAATAGGTAACAAGCTTAAGCAAGCATGTTTTGTCTCTTAGTTAAATCTTTGTTCGCGGTGATCCTCTTGTGTCACCTCCCCGCGGTACCTCCCACCCTTCCTGTCAGTGGTGACATCAAACGTGAAGGAAGAGGAGCCTATTGTTCAATGAGATGAGATGAATTGCGGTAGATTGGTTATTTTGAGATGGATGAATTGCGGTTTCTGTTTATTTAAGATAATGGGACGTATTGCTAACATTTTTAACACATAGGTATTTTTTATTTAGGTGTGTGTTGGGTAACCTCCTCGAGTGTCGCTCCGATTCCGATCCCGCTGCAGTCCGGGGGGAACGGAATCGGAGCGGCCGGTACACCCTGGGCGGCGGTCAATGGCTTCCCCTTCACCCCTTCATAGGGTTGGCATTGATCGTCGGCCAATACCCAACGTGGCGGGAACGCATCGCTCTCCGTACTCCTCTGCTCTCAGAGGAGACAGGGTGAGCGATGCTGTTAGTGGTGAGATGGCCCAGGGTCAGCCGGGGTGCGAGGGATATGCTCTATGGGTAACCTTACACCCCGGCGTCTGAAGACCCGAGACGGCGTGCGGTTTTAGTCGGTGCAAGCCCGACATAACCGCCCCCGCTGGCGGCGGGGGGGTATCCGAAGGTATTCCGCACGATAAAAAAAAAAAAAAAAAAAGGTATTTTTTATTTGGGGTGCTTGGTTGGGGACCTCCACGCGGTGCACCCTGGGCAAAGGAGACAGCAGCGCCCTTCTCCTAGGGTGGGAGAGACGCTGCCGCCTACGGCCAACTCCGACCGAGGTGAGGATGGCCCTGTTGAGGGCTGTTCGGAAGCTTTCCACGTGTCCCTCTGATTAGCAGATGGCACAGTGGATAGCAAGTAAGGGGGCCATCTCGAAACCGGAGATGCCCAGGGTCAGTCGGGGTGCGAGGGATATGCTCTATGGGTAACCTTACACCCCGGCGTCTTAAGACCCGAGACGGCGTGCGGTTTTAGTCGGTGCAAGCCCGACATAACCGCCCCCGCTGGCCGGCGGGGGGTATCCGAAGGGAATTTCCGCACGAAAAAAAAAAAGGTATTTTTTATTTATTTATTTATTTATTTACCTACTATTTTATTACATAAAATAGGTTAACATATTTGCATGGAAAGACAAAGTTATACAATTTTAATTGTAATTTGATTTCAATGCAATTTTTTAAATATCTTATTTCCATAAACACACATTTCACTAGTCAGCCGGCAGCCCTGGGGTTATCTTTTCGAGGGCTTACCCGGGGTGCCCGGCAACGGACACTTGGGGAGGACACCGTGCGGTTTTAGTCGATACACGACATAACCACCCCCCCTAACCGGCGGGGGGGTATCCGAAGGGATTTCCGCACGTAAAAAAAAAGCCACTAAAATTATACTACACATTAAATAAATAATCTGAAAAAATAGGGATTCCCGACAATTAAAGGAACCAAAAGTCCATTAATTGCCGCCAATCGGCACTTATTAGGGTTCCGTAGCCAAATGGCAAAAAATGGAACCCTTATAGATTCGTCATGTCTGTCTGTCTGTCTATCCGTCCGTATGTCACAGCCACTTTTTTCGAAACTATAAGAACTATGCTGTTGAAACTTAGTAGGTAGATGTATTTTGTAAACCGCATTAAGATTTTCACACAAAAATAGAAAAAAAAAACAATAAATTTTGGGGTTCCCCATACATAGAACTGACACTTAAAAATTTTTTATTGGCAAATTCATGCAATATATTTAAAAAAATGCAATGTATCTATTTAAACCTCTTTGGTTCCATAATATAAGATTTTTTATCTACACCCATGCTTTAAATCCTCTATAAAAGATTCTGAAACAGTTAGCTTATTGCCAACATTAATACATCCAATGTCATAATAACCATAATATCATCCGAACGGGTGTTATAATGTTGTATGAAATTTCATAATAACACTCCTTTCGCTTTTTCAATCTCTTCCGCGCAAAGGGTTACTCATCAGACAGCCAAATTCTTACCGCTCGATGCGTGGAATCTGTATGAGTTTCAAAAAAAGAACTGTCATTCACGCGCGTTGCATTGCACTACCACAGCGGCGCGCGGCGCGCCGTAAAAAAAAATTAAAGCTTATTCGTTCGAATTCGAATTCCCGCTATTTTTCTTTGCTATTATTTTTGCAAATTGTTTTGTTTACTTACGAAAATGAGCGATTCAAGTTTTGATAACACACCTCCAGACATTTCGAATGCAGCAAAGGACATTTCTAACAAATTACTACCGGAAAAATCTAGAAAACAGTATGAAAAGGCGTACCAAGATTTCATGAATTGAAAAATATCAAAGGGCAGTACATAATTCTCTGAAGATGTATTATTAGTTTATCATGGGTGTAGATAAAGTCTTGTATGCAACTGTATAATTAGGTATTAAAACACTCATGTGATACTATTATCACACTCAGCTTCGCTTCGTGTGATAAACCCACATTCATGTTTTAATACCCCTCATTATACCACAGTTGCATAAATAACTATTCAAATCCTGAGTTCTATTCATAGGTAGGACAAAATGTTAGGTGTTTTTCTGTAACAGAATTCTAAATAGCATAGCCGGTTAACATACACAACATAAACATAAACTTTTTATGTAATTCAAAAGCAATTATTCAAATATTACTACAAATATAAACACATTTTTATTTACTAGATCTATCCCCGCATACCTACACACAGAGTCAGTGTGCCACCATCATATCAACTACCCCTGACCTATCGTTATTTACCCCACCTTTAAGATTGCCAGATAAAAAAATACTCCCTGATTTATGGTAGTTTTTTCTCCGATAAATAGTTGTCTTAAGGGCTGGTAGGGCGTTCTGCACTCATTTTTCTAAAGGTGGATATTGCCTTTTTTGCTGATAAAGATATGACGAATGAGCTAGGTGTGAGATAGTTTATGTCCTGTCAGATTTATAACATGGTTTTTTATTTTACGATCACTTTATCATAGGTGTGGTTTTAGTTTTAGCATTATTTTCGCGATGCAATTGAGGAAATGTTTGTCCTAGATGTAAAAGTTAACTTTCAGAACAGGATTGTCGGAAGTTTACGCGAATGTCACACATTGAAATAAAACTATTTGTAACGGAATCTATCGTGATTTATTTGATATTATTTTATTACTTACATTGAACCATGATCGTGACCATGGCTACTGAATAGCAACCGAAACGTCGGGTTCAGTGTAAATAATAAAATAAAATCAAATAAATCGCGATAGAATACGTTAAAAATAGTTTTATTTCAATTGATGACGGGACTTGGACTCGCGACCACTCCTATTCTAGGGAGAATACTCTGACCAACTGAGTTAAATTACTACTGTACATACATTCGTCTTGCGTCTATGGGACGCTTTGGGACTAGGAAAGACTTAGCATATTAATTGCTTCAAAATTTCATTCAAAGTAAACAATATATTGCATAAAATTATTAAAGTTACATCCAATTTTCACTTAGATTTAGGTACCTCAGTTTAGTGTTGAAACAACTTTGTTTTCGTAATTGTGTTTCGGAAAAAAAAACAATTACATATTATTTACTATCAATTATTAATTTCAAATAGAATAAAAATACCTACAATATGAACATCTAACCATTATGAAATTATACATACAAGTTAAAGTTACAATCGCATACAACGAAACCTTACGATGTTTTATTGCGTCTACCTATATTGTCGGGGAACAAATGTGGACACATTTTGTGGAAAACGCGGGAAACACAAAATGTTTGTAACCTCTTCAATACGTCACGATATATTCTTCATCTGTGGCTACAATAGTTTTGAGTGGTTGAATATATTTCTCTGCAATTATATGTCGATTACTAAAATCACAGACAGACACACTTTTTGCCAGCATGAATAGGCTCGACCAGATCGGACATCAGATCAGCAAACAAACAAAACTGCTTCTTACGTTTTACTAAATAAAATTCACTGAGTAAGACGTACCGAGGTTTTCTTCCACTCAAATGCGGTTTCTTGTGGTTCCTATAATATACATTCATACAGAAGAACGGTATCCGTAGGTGTACCACAGAAGACGTAGTGTGAGAAAGTAAATGATTTCCATGAAACTGAGCACGCAGCATCCGAGAAATAAGCCCGCCATACCACCCACAGCAACTAAAGAAAAGGACAGAATCTTATACTTCTGGAAATTTGAACGAACGGATCGGGAATCACATCGGAACGGGTCTGAACGAAATTGGAATCATGATTTTCTTTTTATTCCACTTAGGTGGCAGACCAGCACACGGCCCACAGATGTGAAGTGATAGAACTAATCAGGACTTATAGTTAAGCTATAGTACGTTGGGTCAAGATAGCGCTGCTGCGAAGCACTCTTAGAATATTAAAATAATACTATAACAACTCGATTTTACCTAGTACATCAGTGAAGCTGAAGATGATGTCACGTTTGTATCTCATTCGAGGATATGTCACCATACCCCACTGCAGATCCGTGCTTGGTAAAATTGATTGAAAAACCCCCTAAAAACAGTAACACGGAATTATTAATTATAGAAATCAGATAACGCGGCAACGTGAGGAAGAACTTTCGTCACTGAATCATCATCATCATCTTACAGTAGTTCCCGGTTGCTTCCAAGGCTTTTAACTTTGAGCCCAGGGTCCACTTCCTCCTTTTTATTTGGTTTATGTGGCTTTTACGTGAGCGACTGCCGTCCAACCTCCCTAACTCAGAGGGAAACCTGTGAAAGAGCCTTGCCGTTAATTAGCAGTACCAGTTTGCAGGTATGATTAACTTGGATCTCGAAGATTTTGGTGGGACCCCAAAAAAATAGCCTTTTGTCACTGAATGTATATTATTATAACCGAAGATGCTAGTGAGATCCCATAACGGTACAGACCCACATTTATCACTATTCATCAAAATAATGTTACAACGAGCATCGATATCTCGAAAACTACTGATTGAATCTTCTGGAAATTGAAACGCATTGCTAGAGTCGAAGTACTCTACCGATCAGTGTAGAAAAATCTAGTAACGCCAACACAAAATCACAACTACCTCGAATACCTATAGCTACTTTACCTACAAATCTTGAATACAAGGTTATCCACCTTGAATATTGACGCGTCTGTACCTACTACTGTGTAGGTGTCTTTCCCGAACGCTCTACTTAGATACCTAACGTGCCTTATCTCTAGATGACTCTGGAACATTCTACCCTCCTAATTAAGAGCTATAAAAGACGCCCGGATATCGTCGAAGAGTCGTTATAGGTCTTGCACCAAATACCCGTTTAACAAGTACAACAAAGTCTTACAGAAAAAACAACACAAAAACCTACGCCGGGGTGCAACACATAGTTGACATCGTCACACAAAGGAAGACATTCACAATCAATCCGCTTGCCGTTTCTATCTTTCAGTCGGTACAGCTCATCTGAAATGTGAAATCTGTCATTAGATTGGTTACTTTTTACAATTTAAAATATCAAACTAGCACCAACATGTATCATGATTATTTTTAGGGATTTTCTTTAGAAAAGCCCTATTGCTATATCGAGTTGTCGTCGTTGCCAATTTTCTGTCACGGTTTTGGGTATGAAGGAGATGAGCTATCGAGTTGCTGTTTTCGGTAATAGATTCGTGCTGGGGTGAACCATTGCAAGATAAAGAAAAAATCGCAAAAAATCGCAAAAAAAACACAAAATCGAAAATCCCTTGTATTCGGCTGAGCTCGTCTCAGGAATTCAACTTGTTTTATGATGGAGGTATGAGGTTTGTATTCCTGAAAATACAGACACTAGGTTATAAATAGAAGCCCGTGAGGCGTGGAGGCGACTCAGACGTCGGAGGTCGCATCGACCTCCGTCCTCTATGAGCGCAGGTCTGGGGGCGACATCCCCCCCTTTTCCGGGGGCAAGACAGGGACACCATGGTTCCCTAACCCGAGAGGGCCATCTCGAAACCGGCGATTGCCCTGGGTCAGTCACGGTGCAAGGGAAATTCCTTTTGGGCCACCTTACACCATGGTGTCTGAAGACCTGAGGCGGCGTGCGGTTTTAGTCAGTTCGAGCCCGACATAACCTCCTCCGCTGACCAGTAGGAATAACCGCGGGGATTTCCGCACCAAAGAAAAAGTTATTTATGGAAAAAGCTATTTAATAACAAAATATAAATACCTTTGTGTTTTGCTAAACAATGCAGGCCTTCAACGTTACATATTTCTTCATCGCCTGTAAACACTTGAATTAATTTATACAATTTCAGTACCCTATTATTAGAGTGCAATCTGGTTTGCAACTTGAACACTATACACTGAAACTTATAACAACTATCATTAAATCACACAATTTATTGTCCTAAACAGAGAATGAACTCCAAGTACTAGTTGATACAATAGCATTTTATGATGCGACTATTGCAGATTTCTGTGCAACGAGAAATTTTGTCAGATCTTTAAACTGGCGTACGTAACGGACTGCTGAGACGAGGTTTTGAGTTCGACCCCAGTGGCCCCGGGCACACACCTCTGACTTTTCGTAGTTATGTGTGCATTAATAAATGTTAATTATCGCTCGCTAAATGGCAATAGGCTCGCCCCCTATTACATTGGGACCTTAACATAACTGGCGAATTGTAGGTGTGTAATACACCTCTGCCTACCCCTTTAGGGATACAGGCGTGGAGTTATGTTATGTTATATGCTTTAAATAACGAATTGAACCAATCGCACCTAAAGGAGATTTATGAGTGAGAGAACTTACCAACAGAAAAATTCAAGATTCATAATGAAATTTGACCTACCGACAAGGAATGTCTTTCCATCGTCATAATTTTACCCATGTACTATATGATATTGTCGGAAGTTTACGCGAATGTCACACATTGAAATAAAACTATTTTTAACGGATTCTATCGCAATTTATTTGATGTTATTTTATAATTGACATTGAACCCTGAATTTAAATAATAATTACATACAAACCATAATAATTAAATGTAAACAATAAAATAACATCAAATAAATCGCTATAGAATCCGTTAAAATAGTTTTATTTCAATACTGACTGAATGTCAAAATCACTTAAAACTTACCAATTCTCCTATAAAAATGAGGTATACAATGGCAATACTTTAGACACAGTCGTATGCGACATTCGATACGACACGTCGTATATGTGTAAATAGTGTTATGTTTCAGGTCATTCTCATGGAGAAATCTACAACGGCGCTGACTCACAG
Organism: Cybosia mesomella; assembly: GCA_946251805.1. Classification (NCBI taxonomy): domain Eukaryota; kingdom Metazoa; phylum Arthropoda; class Insecta; order Lepidoptera; family Erebidae; genus Cybosia; species Cybosia mesomella. The sequence continues at coordinate 35,646,434 of OX276396.1, read as the reverse complement.
TTAATCTGAAAGAATTAAAATGTTGTATTAGTTATAATCTTCATTGTTATCGAAATATTTGTTATACCAGCCAGCCACCAAAAGGTTGTTTATATAAAATCAAGTGAAAATCCGGTTCAAAGGACCAAATTTGCAGAGGGTTCGATTCTCGACAAATAAAAGATAAAGTTTCATGGTATGTTGCATTGTGCAAGTTCACAAAATACAAGTTATTACATGTTGTGTGTTACTTACTTGGCGGCTTCTGGGGAGGTAAATACAGCGACAGCATTGACATAGATCTTTATGTAATGATTCCCAGGCAACTGATGAGACTTCGAAGTTATATCTGGAGTCTCTTGAGGCCCATGTAGGTAGATCTAAAATTAACTTTGTTGAGTATGTGTGTTACTTACTTGGCGGCTTCTGGGGAGGTATATACAGCGACAGCATTGACATAGATCTTTATGTAATGATTCCCAGGTAACTGATGAGACTTCGAAGTTATATCTGGAATCTCTTGAGGCCCATGTAGGTAGATCTAAAATTAACTTTGTTGAGTAACTAAAAAATTTCAGTTTATTGTTAAATATAAAGTACACAATTTTTTACCGTATATAAACAGGGCCGTTTCATGGTTAATTTAGCAAATACTTCTCCGTCAAGAGGATGAATATAAATTGACTCGTTTTTATTATCTAATATATCCCATCGGTTGGCGGCTAAGTATCTGTACCAAATGAAGAAGGAATTATTTAGTTTAGAAAGAGAAAGAAAGACTCATTTATGACTGCAAATTCCGCGAGATGCAGTGACAGGCAAAACAGAAGGAGAGAGACACAAACATTATTTAAATAATAACAGAGTCGATAACATAGTTGTCACAATGCAAGGAAGGAACGCGTGCCACGGTTACAGTAACAGGAACCCAGTCCAGCATCTGCCAGGCCACAAGGACCTGAAGCTGGTTTTCAACTGAGCTCTTATGCAACTCACGGATGCCATCTACCTATACAATACATCGAACGACTGCTACAAAAAAAATTGCAAAAGATAAAAAAAATAAAGATCATTACTGGTCCATCACAAGAAGGATTAAATAAAATAAATGGAATATAATCAATAGTGTGTCTTGAATATATAATAATAATAGGCATTCTGATAAAGAGCACTACCGAATAAATGGATATACATACATATCAACTGTACATTCAACTACAGTCCACTCACTACTGCACCCAACATTCGCACCTAATGTTACTTAAGGTACTTACAGTAAAGGAATAACCTTCTCCGTAGCCACCCGACTATAATTCAATCCATAAATGAATATAAATAAATTAATAGAAGCATTTGATTAATTCCAAAAAAAAAAAACATTATAAATTATTTTGACCGGTCTGTAGCGGCCTGCATCCACCAAGTCCCTGCGCTCTTTACCAGGTGGTCTGTCCAATGGGGGAGGCCTATGTTCAGCAGTGGACTTCCTACGGCTGATATGATGATGAGGATGATAGATTATTGGTTAAAATGATCAAAAACAAGTAAATAATAAATTATATTTAAATAATCATTAAATTAAATTTTAACAATTAGTTTCAATATATTCCTTATTAAGCTACGAGTAAGTGTTAATGTATGATTTAGCATTGTTATGAGTAAGTTATTGGTGGTTGAGGTAGTAGTAGTTTTATCACAGCAATTACTCATGATCACAGCAAGTATTTATAATTCTATACGACCTTGGAGTAAAATGGACGAAAGATCTGATGCAAAATTTACGTTCCTCTAAATATATTATTCGTTGAAAAATTTATAACAATGGCCGGCGGGGGGTATCCTAAGGGATTTCCGCACGAAAAAAAAAGAAAAAAAAAGAGGTACCTTGTTTGTTGACAATTTTTGTTCGTTTGACAACATTTTTATAAACTATCTCCAAACTCATATGTAGTGTTAAAAGTGATTCATTACTAGCGGTAATTTAAAAAATCTTGTCAAATGCACTTACTCTGGGGAATTATATACAGCAGTTCTTGAGTTTACAGCATAACAAATACCCATTTCAGTAATAGTTGGTATGAAGATTGAAGTCAAAAGTGTCCCTTTATCCATAGTCAACAAAGGTTCAAACGGCAGAGAAAGGTTCAATAATAAGTCCATGTATTTGTCCGGATGTATTTCAGAATATTCTGGTACATTCTCGAAAGTATTATAAGTAACGTTTGCAAGGTTTATGATGAAATCTTTCAATTTAGTTGTGTTTTGTGCTTCAGATTCCCTACAATGAATTAAAATATGTTTTATCTCGAAGAAGCTTCGGTAGCTTAGTGGTTAAGGAGTCGACCCTACGATCGAAAGGTCCCAGATTCGAATCCTGGTCATTACACTACCGACGTGAACCCACTTCTAACACAAGCAATTTAGCTTAGCTGGAGGGGTTAGGGGGAATATTAGTAATTTCGGTTACTAATATTCTTTTTAAAAAATATATATAATTATCAATAAACAATAATAATAAATAAACATTGTAGGACAAAGTGCACAACGCCATCAAGACCCAAACTAAGCAGAGCTTGTCATATGGGTTCTAGAATGCGGATAAAAATACTTTTTTTTTGTTGATAAATACATATACCAATGCAAACATACATATTTGCACTGAACGGGAATCGAACCCGCGACCTCTGTTTGCGCCACAGAGCTATAACATTTAATAGGGATGAAGTAAGAATATCATTAAATCCTTAAAAGAGGCAAAGGCATGCTTGATTTCGTCTGACGTCATCATCGTCATCATCTCAACGTTATCCAAAGTCCAAAGTCCGGTTGCTGACTTTTCCTCCTCCACTTCGCATGCTATTCGCCACCCCCACCAGTGAGACTACTGGCACATAAGTCATCGCTTAAGTACTTGATTCCATCTGACTTTTTTTTTTATATTTCGGACACGTCAATTTGACTTCATCTAGCCTGATGGTAAGCTGAAGGTAAAGTCTCAGGAAAGAGGGTCACCATTACATACACGTGCTGCGACCACAATCCCCCTGCCCGGCTATGCACTTGCTGACCCCTGAACGCAATCAAACCGAAATTGGATTACTATGGAGGGTTTTTCGCAATCGTACACGGTGGTACCCACCCAGCCGAATTTTGTGACAAATTTGTACCATCAAATTTCTACCGGTAGAATTGCCGAAGAGTTACATCAACATAATATCTCCGTACTACGGGAATACCATTTTACCTTGTAACGGCTTCAGAGATACTCAGCTTATTGAGCTGGTAAATTAAACCAAACTTAGTTGTAAGTTATAACAACATTGATACTAACTTCAGATAAATATCCAATTTTGTCTCATTAATATTTTGAATACTGTCAGGGCATATCGTGACAGATGGAAAACTCGTATTCCAAGCAAACATATCCCTATCCATGGAGATGACGGTGGGTGATGATTGGTACCGATTCCAGGTAATGCTGGATAGATATAAGGAGCCAAATGCTGACAGGACTATGATTGTAAGCCAAAAGAATCTGCAAAAGAAAAGTCCTTCATCTACACACCGTTTCGCGACACCTGAGGATGGTGAAAGGAGGGTATTTGACTACTGCTAGTTCTGTATTATGTATTACAACATAAAAATGCAGATGGCATCAATATTTTTTTGAGAGTACTGTTTTATTTACGATAAAAATCGATATTAAAGTTTGATTTAAAAAAGTACGCGCCATAACGGATCCCGTGACATGTGACATCACACCAAAGTAAACAGTAAGCGACTTAAAGCACGTTTATATAATTATTGAAATTAGTTGCAAAAATATTGGTTTATTTTGAGATATATAAGATAAAAGTGAAACATTATTAGTAATTAATAATTGAACCAGTCGATTAACACTAGGAAATGCAGACAGCCTGTATTGAAAAACTCTGTTTACTTATGTGTGACGTCACAGAGCGTTTATAAGCACGTGATCAAATCTCAAAAAAGTGAGATTTTAATCTTGATTTTTTAACAAAAATAAACTTATTTTAAATTGAAAATTAATAAAATATGTTTTTTACGGTACATTTTATTAGGATGACAACAATTCGTACAATATTTTATCTACACCCATGCTATAAATCCTCTATAAAAGATTCTGAAACAGTTAGCTTATTGACAACATTAATACATCCAATGTCATAATAACCATAATATCATCCGAACGGGTGTTATAATGTTGTATGAAATTTCATAATAACACTCCTTTCGCTTTTTCAATCTCTTCCGCGCAAAGGGTTACTCATCAGACAGCCAAATTCTTACCGCCCGATGCGTGGAATCTGTATGAGTTTCAAAAAAAGAACTGTCATTCACGCGCGTTGCATTGCACCACCACAGCGGCGGCGGCGCGCCGTAAAAAAAAATTAAAGCTTATTCGTTCGAATTCGAATTCCCGCTATTTTTTTTCGCTATTATTTTTGCAAATTGTTTTGTTTACTTACTATTTTATAGAGGACACATCATGGGTGTAGATAAAGTCTTGTATGCAACTGTATAATTAGGTATTAAAACACTCATGTGATACTATTATCACACTCAGCTTCGCTTCGTGTGATAAACCCACATTCATGTTTTAATACCCCTCATTATACCACAGTGGCATAAATAACTATTAAATATAGTCAAAATGCCTATTCCCAAGTTTTAAGGTAAACCATTTGATGCAGATGAACTGCTCGTTGATCGGCTATCTATACTAGGTGACCTCGATAAATTGTAATTCGATGTAACGTTTTTCGAAAAGGCATAGTGCACATAATGTAAACACTTTTTTTTAAATTTTTTTCTTGCAGAAATCCCCTCGGATACCCCCCGTCAGTCAGCGGGGGCGGTTATGTCGGGCTTGAACCGAGTAAAACTGCACATCATCTGGGGTCTACAGACAGGGTGTAAGGTTAGCCATAGAGCATATCCCTCGCACCCCGACTGACCCTGGGCCATCTCCGGTTTCGAGATGGCCACCCAATTTGAAGCAATGTTTAATAAATAGAAGTTTGTTTCAAATCTATTAGTATTTTCTTCACGAGATCTCTTGTGGTCAGCACAACCTGATCAAACCTAACCTAACATGTGACGTTACAGGGGAAGGGCATTGGCCCAACCCCTAGGAGTCGAGCCCGCTCGTTGGGCAACGCCGGCCGGATCGCAGTGAGCAAACGCCTGCCTATCCTGTGATCTGACCTGAAGGCGATGAAGTGGACATCGTGAGGTTTAGTGGGTATGCCCCGAAGAGGTGAGTCCCACATACGGCCTCCAGATACCCCCCATATCGGAGGTAGCATGCCTAATAGCATTCCTCACGTAAAAAAAAAAAAAAACCTAGTCCAACGGCGTCCCGACGTGTAACGACGTCCAACTGCGCCACCACTGAAGATGTCGACCGCAGTGATCGACGAAACGTCTGGAATACAAGTTTCCGATGGACCACGGCCAAACAGCCCGGAAGCAGTATATTCTACAAAACTGCGCCACCACTGAAGATGTCGACCGCAGTGATCGACGAAACGTCTGGAATACAAGTTTCCGATGGACCACGGCCAAACAGCCCGGAAGCAGTATATTCTACAAAATTACATCTGTTTGTTCTTAATTATTATTAAATAAAATATTATTAAAACCGGCTTTCTTATTTTTGATATTGTTAACAAGTTATTTTTGTACGTTTCCTCAAACTCGTTCTTATAAAATGTTATCGGTAAGCAGTTGTAATGGAATGAAAACTTGAACGGCTGGTTTTCTGATATTAATTATATAAATTTGATTCATTAAAATAGTTAATAAAGTAAATATTTTTTTGAACTTACATCTCGAAATAATGTCTTCGGGTAGCCACTAAATGATTCAGTCCATGTATCGACGATGTTTCGAGAAACAATTTTACGTGCGTTTTTGCTTTTTTCATTAATATTTTGCAAAAGTTCTTTTTTTTGTGCTTGGAAAAATCACGCCGTGGTCGTTGAGAAATCAGTTGAGGTGCATATGTGTGTTTGTGGAACATTTTTTTCTTAAATTTCGTTGTTATATTTATGTAAAATTTGGTTCAGGTACTTCCACAGTAACATTTTATAGAATAATCATCGCAGTAAACTCAAGTATTGTAGGTAATATGCAATCAAATTCTAATCACAATATATGAAAGTTTACAATTTAATCACGATCGCATTATAAACCGCCATAAAGATGTTTACTAGATACTAATTGTCACGGCACTTTGTCATATTAAATCATTTTGCCATTCTAGTATTTCAATAATCATAATCGAATACTTATTGATGCTAATATAATTAATTGCTGAAAAGCAACCGAAACGTCGGGTTCAATTTAAACAATAAAATAACATCAAATAAATCGCGATAGAATCCGTTAAAAATAATTTTATTTCAACTTGCCTATCTCTTGTTGCAAAACTTTGTTGAATTTTATTAATATGTTTTTCAGTTACAAAAAGAATCTGACATTACATTAATTTGATTTTTTTATTTTTTCTTGGGATAGGCCTTAGCCCAGCAGCGTGACAAAATGGGGTAAATAAACAAAAAAGTAAATTTGTAGTAGGAAGTGTGTAAAGAATGGTTCATTCTGAATTTTTTAATATAGAAATGTTTTTATTTAGGCGTTGATAGTAAATTAGTAGCTTAGTGGTTAAGGAGTCCCTGGAGAGACCCTGCGATCGAGAGGTCTCGGGTTCGAATCCTGGTCATTACACTACCAAGGTGAACCCATTCCTAACACAAGCAATTAAGCTTAGCTGGAGGGGTTAGGGGATATATTAGTAATTTCGCTTACTATTATTCTTGAAAAAAAATATAGATAGATTATTTATTGTACACCACATATTATTTTACGAATCATCTTATGACTAAATATATGGTAGGTACAAAGGTCGGATAAACATGTTATTTAGAACATTGACAGCCGTTTTTACGGCAGAACAGTCTAAACGTGATGAAATACAGGATTTCCACGAAGCTCAGTAGACTGCAACCAAGAAATAAGCCCGCCATGCCTCCAACAGAAACTGTAGCAAAATATGAAAAAGGTTAAAAAAGTGACCAAGTGTGAGTCGGACTCGCCCATGAAGGGTTCCGTAGCAGCAAGTAACATAATAATGTCTTTTTAATTTTTATATTTGAGTTGATTGAATGAAAGGTAAATTGCGGTTTACGTTTTATGACGTAAAAAAAAACAACTTACTAGATCTCGTTCAAACCAATTTTCGGTGGAAGTTTACATGGTAATGTACATCATATTTTTTTTTTTTTATTATTCTCTTGTGTTAGATGTTACAGTACAGAAGTAGTAGTACAGAAGCGTTTCGCGCGCAAACTATTCAGTTTAGAAAAAAATGATATTAGAAACCTCAATTTCATTTTTGAAGACCTATCCATAGGTGGGGTGGATACCCACACGTATGGGTTTGATGAAAAAAATTTTTTTGTGTTTCGGTTCTAAGTATGGGAAACCCCCAAAATTTATTGTTTTTTTTTTGCTATTTTTGTGTGAAAATCTTAATGCGGTTCACAGAATAGTTTCAACAGCATAGTTTTTATATTTTCGAAAAAAAAGTGGCTATGTTATACGAACGGAGAGATTTTACGCCTTTAAATCCTTATAATTCTTTAAAATGAATACCTAATAGATCTGTGAAACCGAAGATAACGTCGCGTCTGTATCTCATCCGAGGGTAGCTCACCATGCCCCATTGCAGATTGGTGCCTAGAAACCACTCCTGAAGTGCCTGGTACAAACAAAAGCACAAAATATGCAAAATACTTACATATGAAACACCTTGACAGAAAGTAAGTATGAAATATTTTTTTTTAGATTTTAGGTATTTTATTATAGCGCCCCTCCCCCAAACCGGGGCAAGACGGGGACACCGTGGTTCCCAAACCCGAGGGGGCCATCTCGAATCCGGAGATGGCCCAGGGTCAAGGGTCAGTCGGGGTGCGAGGGATATGCTCTATGGGCAACCTTACACCCCGGCGTCTGTAGACCTGAGACGGCGTGCGGTTTAAGTCGGTTCAAGCCGGACATAACCGCCCCCGCTGGCTGGCCCCGCCGCTGGGGGTATCCAAAGGGATTTCCGCACGGTAAAAAAAAAAAGGTATTTTATTATCTAATCTTACAATCTAAAGATTCATTACACATTCACACAACATGCCACCATCTCAGCATGGATGCTGTACAACTGACTTTCGGATAGCATAATATACTTTTTTTTTAATGTATCTTAATACTAATGAAACCAATACAGATTACTAAAACTAAAAAAAATCAGTGTGAACACTCAGGATGAGTTAATTTTTTTTAAGTACGGTAACCTCGCATATCGCAAACCTAACAGTGAGGATGGTATGACGGAATCGAATCAACTAAAACCACACGGTTTGCCTTTTTTTTTTTTTTTTTTTTTACGTGCGGAAATCCCTTCGGATACCCCCCCGCTAGCCAGCGGGGGTGGTTATGTCGTGTCTCGACTAAAACCACACGGTGTCCTCCCCAAGTGTCCGTTGCCGGGCACCCCGGGTGAGCCCTCGAAAGGATGACCTTCACTACGTTATCCAGTAACCAGGTGCACCCAGGAAAGGTGTGCCCTGAACCACTGTGTCCACCATTGAGAAGAACTGTCCTTGGTGCTAATTCTCCTTATGCTAGGTTGTGCAGGGTGATAAATAGTTGCAGCCATCTTGTTGATATCCACTTCCACTCATATCGCTTGCAAAAGTCAGTTTACGGCTCCTTGCCAGAACTGGCTTAATTTATTTCTGATACCAATGAATATGTACAAAAAAGAATCCTGTCATAAGTATTTTTGTTCTGAAAACCTTTGTTACTGACTTTGCAATGTATGTAAGCTTCTCTTTCAATGTCACTTTTTTGCATGTTGTGTCTACCTTTAAGTAACTGCTACATTAAGACTTGTTATCTATTTATATTGTCATGTATACTGGTGTGAATGTAAACAGTTGTTGGTGGACCTAAATAAATAAATAAAGGAAATCTCTTAGACCCCGACCAGCCTTGACCGATAACCCTGGTGACCATAACGCATTGTTTGAGGATCAATTTCCCACGCTTGACAGTTTCGTATCAAGGCAATCATCATCTGATGATCAGCCTCTAAGTCCGCTGCCTCCTTTTCCTTTTTTAGAGTTGGCTTATTCGACTGCTAGCTGTTGCCTGTGGCTCCAACCACATGGGAACCTATTCCAGGGATAAAAAACAGCCTAAGCAGTTATTCCAGACTATAATCCATCCCTGCACCAAATTTCAGCCAAATCTGTTCCGACGTTTAACGTGAAAGAGTAACAAACTTCCATCCATTCATCCAAACTTTCAAATTTATAACATTAGTGGGATTATGGGATCGACTGCGGTCTGACCAACCCTTGTCCGTCAACCAGCAGGTGCTCTGGTTGCAGGTAAGGTTGACTGGGCGCCGAGGATCTTGGTAGGGCCAATATACCCCTCGTACCATAGGAATAACCTATCCAAATGAGTTTTGGAGGTCCTGGTTTTTTGGTTTTCGAAGTCTTCATCTACATGCAACTGAAACAGGATTCTATTATATCTAGTGTTGTACGTACATTCGACTGCAAAACATAATTGGTGTCATCACACAAAGGGAAACAGCCACAGTTGATCCTTTTGCCGTCTTTATTTCGAAGTGTGTACAGCTCATCTGATGAAGTAAACTTACATATTATTAGCTGTTGCATGAGGGTCCACCCACATGACATACTGGTTCCGTTCCCGCGACCCAGCGGAACCTATTCCTAAGATGAAATGTAGCTTATGTGCTATTCCTAAGATTTACACTGGTGGTAGAAATTTGATGACACAAATTTGTCACAAAATTCGGCCGGGTAGGTACCACCGTGCACGATTGCGAAAAACCCTCCATAGTAATCCAATTTCGGTTTGATTGCGTTCAGGGGTCAGCAAGTGCATAGCCGGGCAGGAGGATTGTAGTCGCAGCACTAGTGGGACCGGTGGGTGTCACGCGGTGCTGCGACGACAATCCTCTTCTGATGGGGCCGTCAAGCTGAGTGCCACCATTGTTAACATGGTACTTGTATGTAATGGTGACCCTCTTTCCTGAGCCTTTACCTTCAGCTTACCATCAGGCGAGGTGAAGTCAAATTGACGTGTCCAAAATATATAAAAAAAAAAAAAAAAAAAATGAAATGTAGCTTATGTGCTATTCCTAAGATGAAATGTAGCTTATGTGCTATTCTTAAGATGAAATGTAGCGTATGTGCTATTCTTAAGATGAAATGTTGCTTATGTTCTATTGCTAAGATGAAATGTATCTTATGTGCTATTCTTAAGATGAAATGTTGCTTATGTTCTATTGCTAAGATGAAATGTAGCTTATGTGCTATTCCTAAGATGAAATGTAGCTTGTGTGCTATTCCTAAGATGAAATGTAGCTTATGTGCTATTCCTAAGATGAAATGTAGCTTATGTGCTATTCCTAAGATGTAATGCAGCTTATGTGCTATTCCTAAGATGAAATGTAGCTTATGTGCTATTCCTAAGATGAAATGTAGCTTATGTGCTATTCCTAAGATGAAATGTAGCTTATAGGCTATTCCTAAGATGAAATGTAGCTTGTGTGCTATTCCTAAGATGAAATGCAGCTTATGTGCTATTCCTAAGATGGAATGTAGCTTATAATAATAATAATAATAACCTGGCAACACTGGATAATAACCTGGCAACACTGGGAACGAACGGACGACATTTTTGTGCCTGCAGAAAAATATACAAATAAAACAATACAAAAGCTTTCCCAAAACCCAAAACCAAACCATAAATAAATTACACAATGAAAATAGATATAATTTTACAATAGAATCCAATGAAAACTATAAAATATTAACACAGAAAATATGACATGACAATACATGACATCTAATGTCTGTCATATATAAAAAGCAACAAAATAAAATAATGTAAAAGGACAAAAATGATCACAAGATCCCAGAAAAGGACAGCACGCCTACCATCTCCGGACTCGTCACTAAGCTCCGCCCCACAGCCAACCTCAAGTGGAATCCCTGGGGCGTCGAGCAGCAGCTCTAGTGACGAGTATTTCTCCCCACCGACGTCACCAACACCTGCGCGCCGGCGAGGGAGAGGCCGGCCCCCGGCCTGCTTGGGGTCCCGAGGCCCACCGGCCTCGAATAGGGCCCCCGCTGCCGGTGGTGTAGTGCGTCGCATGCGATGGACTCATATTATGAATGAGAATTGCATGCGCGCCTACTATGGGGCTACAGAGGGAGAAACCATTCGAACGGCGTATCGTGACAGGATGCTTGCTCTGTTTCAGGTCCTCGATCCAACCATCACAGTGTCCGCCCAACGATTGTCGGATCCAAGTGCGAGCTATCCAGCGGTGTAACCTGTTGGATCAATCTGTGCTTGATCGGCTCCGCCTGGAGGCACAACCTACTCGCGCGACTCCTGCCTTGATACGGGACTCACCCACCGCGTCGTCAGCTCCGCTGTCAGGAGTGATACCAGCGACATCGGTGGAGCCCGTGGGCGATGATGGAGATTGTGTGAGTACGACTGTTAGCACCCAGGTAAGTGAGCAATTGGGGAGGGCTTTGGAGGACGCTATTCGCCAGTATAGGTCCGCGCCTGAATCTAGGCCGCGTCTACCACGTCTGCCCACTCATAGGCGAAATCTGGCACTGATGGGAGCCCTGAATGATTTACTATTCCCGTACATGCGGGCTAGTAAAGATTTGTCTGATACCCACTCGATCATGTACTGTGGAGCAATCGCGGTGTGCCGCGTCGCTCGTGTCAAGTTTCCAGATACTGACCGGGCGCCGCGGCTCGCCGAGGTTGTACCCGCTTGGCAGGTACGGATCGAGCGGCGTATCAGCACATTCAGGACTCTCATTGCGAAGCTGGTCTGCTTCAGTCGGGGGAATAACCGCCCCCGTGTCATGCGTTTCGTGACTCAAGCATTCGCCGGGACCGGTATTCGGCGCCCGGATTTTGAGGCTAACGTCACGGAGCGCATTGACTACCTGAAGCAGAAAGTCTATGCATGGGCAGCCCGTATTCGCCGGTACAGAGAGCGCGTGGATCGGTACTGGCAGAATCGCCTTTTCCAGAGTGACCAAAGGAAGGTGTACCGGAAGTGGGATGGAACCACCCAATGTGTGGTCGATGAGGGGCTGCCAGGAGCCAGTGCCATGATTAATTTCTGGCGTGGTATCTGGTCAGCGCCCGTCGAACACACAGAGGGCGATTGGATGTGCGTTGTTGAGCGTGAATGTGGGAGCATCGAACCCATGGCGTCCATAACTATAGACCCCGAAGACGTGAGTTGTGCGATCCGTACGGCCCCGAACTGGAAAAGTCCTGGACCGGACGGGTTGCACAACTTCTGGATAAAGTGGATCCGGTGCTCCCATGGCCGCTTAGCGACGCAGTTCCAACAAGCCCTCGAAGTTGGCTCCCTTCCGCGGTTTATGACCACCGGGATCACCTTCTTGCTCCATAAGACTGGTAGTACCGTTGAACCTAAAAACTATAGACCCATCACGTGCTTGCCCACTATGTACAAGCTCCTTACATCCATTCTGACCATCAAAATTAACACACACATTGTTGTGAACAACATTTTGGCCCCCGCTCAGAATGGGTGTAGGGTTGGGTCCCGCGGTACTAAGGAGCTCCTCCTCATAGACATGACTATTAGCCAGCAAGTCCGGCGGAGCCGGGGGGCTCTGTCCGCGGCCTGGATTGACTACAAGAAGGCCTATGATTCGGTGCCTCACTCATGGCTGAGGAGGATCTTAGAGTTGTATAAAATCGATGCAACTCTGAGATCCTTCCTCAGTGCGTGTATGGGGCAGTGGACCACAGTCCTTCGTCTACCGGGCGGCGGGGAGATCTCCTCTGACCCCCAGGACTTCATAAGGATTGAGCGGGGCATCTTCCAGGGCGACTGTCTGAGCCCGCTTTGGTTTTGCCTAGCACTGAATCCTCTCAGCACTTTGTTGAGAGATTCAGGTCTAGGCTACCGGCTTCAGAGAGAGGGTGAGGTTATTAGTCATCTGCTGTACATGGATGACCTCAAACTTTTCACACCGAAACTTCCTGACCTGGTGGAGCTGCTGAAAATCACGCAGGTTTTCAGCAACGCCATTGGGATGGAATTCGGTGTAGATAAGTGTGCGGTCTTACATGTGCAGCGGGGGAAAGTTGTGAATTCTACGAATTTGCAACTTTCTGAGACTATGACTCTCAGATCTCTCTCTGAAACCCAAACCTATAAGTATCTCGGTATGGCAGAGTCTTTGGGTATCTCAGTAGTGGATATCAAGAAATCGGTGAAGGAACGCTTCTTCTGCCGCTTCACAAAAGTACTCAACAGTCTTTTGTCGGGCGGCAACAAGGTGCGAGCCTTCAACGGTTGGGTGATGCCTCTACTGACCTACTCCTTTGGCATACTAAGATGGACTCAGACTGAGCTGGACGCCCTGGATAGAAAGGTCCGTCAACTGCTCACCACTCATCGCATGCTACACCCGCGCTCGTCTGTTATGAGACTGTACATCCCACGGAGGTGGGGGGGCCGAGGCTTTTTAAATGCCAAGAACCTCCACAACCGTGAGGTGTGCAGACTTAGGGATTATTTCCAGAGCAACGAATGCGGGATGCATCGTGATGTGGTGGCAGTAGACAAGGGTCTCACTCCGCTCTCCTTGGCGAACGAGAACTGGCGCAGACCGACGGTATTGAGCGTCACGGACCGCAAGACCGTATGGGAGGGCAAGGAGCTGCACGGGAGGTTCTATCGAGCCTTAACAGGGCCCGATGTGGACCTTCTGGCCTCGGTGAACTGGCTACGCTTCGGGGACCTCTTTGGGGAAACTGAAGGGTTTGCCTGTGCAATTGCTGACGAGGTCATGATGACGAACAACTATCGGAAATATATCCTGAAGGACGGTACGGTCGACATCTGTCGGGCATGCCGTCGTCCCGGAGAGTCACTCAGGCATATTATTTCGGGTTGTTCTCATCTGGCCAACGGCGAGTACTTGCACAGGCATAACCTAGTGGCCAGGATCATCTACCAGCAACTTGCTCTTCGATATGGCCATGTTGAGTCTGAGGTGCCGTACTATCGGTACACACCGGTGTCGGTTCTTGAAAATAGTCATGCATTGCTCTACTGGGACCGCTCTATTATCACGGACAGGACTATTGCTTGCAATAAGCCTGATATCGTGCTAGTCGACCGGCCCCAGCGCCGGGCAATGATCGTTGACATCACCATCCCGCATGACGAAAACCTCGTGAAGGCTGAGAAGGACAAAATCAGCAAGTACCTTGACTTGGCTCACGAGGTTACCGCCATGTGGGATGTCGATTCAACAATCATTGTCCCGATAGTCATTTCGGCGAACGGGCTGATAGCGAAGAGCCTCGACCAACACCTCAAGAGACTCTCGCTAGATGGTTGGGTCAAGGGTCAGATGCAGAAGGCGGTCATCCTCGACACGGCACGCATTGTCCGGAGGTTTCTCTCTCTGTGACCCCGACCGCCGGTAGCTTGGGCCCTGCCACGCTGCCGGTGGAGCACTATTTTTTATATTTTTAAATAGATGTTTTCTTTTTTTTTAATATGTATTTAAAAATATAATTTATAAGTAATTTAAAAGTAAATAAAGAGATAATAATAATATCTCTTTATTGTACACCAAAGACATTAAAAACAGGAACGAACATACATTTTGTGGTATTAGTACAATTGGCGGCCTTATCGCTCTGAGGCAATCTCTTACAGGCAACCATAGGATGGAGAGTAAAAAGAGGAGAAAGAAAAGTTTTGGAGTAGTTGGGTGTACTTTGGAATAGTAAATAAATGCACATATAAACATAATAAATACCTAGATATAGGTAATATATCGTAATACTTACTAAAATCATACATACACTACATACCAATCAATACACATATAGATAGGTACCCAGTTATTAATTATATATTAGTGACAATACTTAAAATTATTCTAGCTATTCCTAAGATGAAATGTAGCTTATGTGCTATTCTTAAGATTAAATGTAGCTTATGTGCTATTCTTAAGCTGAAATGTAGCTTATGTGCTATTCCTAAGATGAAATGTAGCTTATGTGCTATTCTTAAGATGAAATGTTGCTTATGTTCTATTGCTAAGATGAAATGTAGCATATGTGCTATTCCTAAGATGAAATGTAGCTTATGTGCTATTCCTAACATGAAATGTAGCTTATGTGCTATTCCTAAGATGAAATGTAGCTTATGTGCTATTCCTAAGATGAAATGTAGCTTATGTGCTATTCCTAAAAAGAAATGTAGCTTATGTGCTATTCCTAAGATGAAATGTAGCTTATGTGCTATTCCTAAGATGAAATGTATCTTATGTGCTATTCCTAAGATGAAATGTAGCTTATGTGCTATTCCTAAGATGAAATGTATCTTATGTGCTATTCCTAAGATGAAATGTAGCTTATGTGCTATTCCTAAGATGGAATATAGCTTATGTGCTATTCCTAAGATGAAATGTAGCTTATGTGCTATTCTTAAGATGAAATGTAGCGTATGTGCTATTCCTAAGATGAAATGTAGCTTATGTGCTATTCCTAAGATGAAATGTAGCTTATGTGCTATTCCTAAGATGAAATGTATCTTATGTGCTATTCCTAAGATGAAATGTAGCTTATGTGCTATTCCTAAGATGGAATGTAGCTTATGTGCTATTCCTAAGATGAAATGTAGCTTATGTGCTATTCTTAAGATGAAATGTAGCTTATGTGCTATTCTTAAGCTGAAATGTAGCTTATGTGCTATTCCTAACATGAAATGTAGCTTATGTGCTATTCCTAAGATGAAATGTAGCTTATGTGCTATTCCTAAGATGAAATGTAGCTTATGTGCTATTCCTAAAAAGAAATGTAGCTTATGTGCTATTCCTAAGATGAAATGTAGCTTATGTGCTATTCCTAAGATGAAATGTATCTTATGTGCTATTCCTAAGATGAAATGTAGCTTATGTGCTATTCCTAACATGAAATGTAGCTTATGTGCTATTCCTAACATGAAATGTAGCTTATGTGCTATTCCTAAGATGAAATGTAGCTTATATGCTATTCCTAAAAAGAAATGTAGCTTATGTGCTATTCCTAAGATGAAATGTAGCTTATGTGCTATTCCTAAGATGAAATGTAGCTTATGTGCTATTCCTAAGATGAAATGTAGCGTATGTGCTATTCCTAAGATGAAATGTAGCTTATGTGCTATTCCTAAGATGAAATGTAGCTTATGTGCTATTCCTAAGATGAAATGTAGCTTATGTGCTATTCTTAAGATCAAATGTAGCTTATGTGCTATTCCTAAGCTGAAATGTAGCTTATGTGCTATTATAGACTATATTCTATACCCGTGTCAAATTTCTAGAAGAAACGTTCAGTTGCTTTTACGTAAAAATTACAAATATCAGCGCACACACATCCATCTTCACAAATTTTCATGTTTACAACATTAGGAGGATGAAATGTATGGGTGAAAAATGTTGTAAGTTATTGTAGACGATGTATTTAAATGATTTCGGACTGTAGTAACCTTACCTTTGTAATTTGCTAAACAATTTAGACCATTAGGATCACATATTTTTTCATCACCTGTAAATGAGAAAGTTCGTTAGTTTAAATTCTAGAATGTCTAGATCTCTCCTCCTGCTTTCATTGGTATCTTAAAAGGTATGAGAGCGTTTGTTGCCTTGTTTTCATTTTTTACATAAAATAGTTATATATTTTTAACTGAAGTGCAATCGTATGAAATATGTTCTATATATAATATTTGCAATGATTCGCCATTCTCTATATTAGTTGCCAGAGGTAAACACAAAAAAGTATTTTGAGTATTTTGAGTCGAATTGTCCCGCGAACCCTGAGTAAATACGGTTATTATTTTCTTGGGTTGGAAACTTGTCGAACTTTTGGAAAATATACACATGACCACCACCATTAAACAATTTTAGTAACAATCACTCAATTCTTACCAATCTTTCTATAAAAGTGAGGTATACATCTACAGTACATTAAGCAAAGTTTGATGCGGCACTCCATCTGACACATTGTGTACGTGTATATTGTGTTGTGCTTCAAATTATTCTCGTGGGGAAACCTACAGCGACGTTGATTTACACTTAACCTAGAAAAAAGTATGGTTATGAGGACAGATCTGCTCCACAGAATGAAACGGATAGCAACTATTACTGAATTTGGATATATGTAGAAGTCACCGTTTTCTTTTTCATTATCGGTCTGAGATGGCACGGCGGCCACATTCAGAATCTCCGTAAGAATCTAGGGTTGGTGAACCTGCCCACCCCCTCACCGTTTCTCCATTGTGATATAAACTTATCAGAGGCATGCAGGAAAAAGCCGAGTAACCCAAGAGGTCCTTTCCCGCCGCTGCAGATAAATAACTTTAAGCAGCATCCCTCTGGATGTTATTGAAAAAGGAAGATAGTGTTCTTCAAACAGTTCCCCAAAGATGTCTTTTAACCCAGCAAGTATGATGACCTAATATCGATTAATAAATATTATAAAATCGCTTCTACATGAAAGTTTCGCCTTACTTAGCTGCAGCCGCTGAGGTGTAGACTGTAACTGCAGTGACATATAGTTTCATATAAAAGCCATCAGCTGACAGCTGACCCTTTGACGTAACGTCTGGAACCTCCTGAGGCCCATGAATAAATACCTTAAAAATTATAAATACGCATATTACTGGACGTAAACTTTTTCTAATAATATTATAAAGCAAAGGAAATATATTCTATACTTACACTGTACTGGGTGGACATATTCATGACTTGCGCAAATACTTCTCCATCAAGAGGATGAATAAATAGAGATTTCTTCTGGTCTTTTATAACATCCCATCTGTTAGCTGCCCTGTATCTGCAACAATATAATTTATACAAAAAATAAAAAACATTACTTCGGGCCACCAACCAGGTGGACACCGAAGTCTTAAAATCACGCAAAAAAAATCAAAATCTTACACCCACTTTTTATCACTTTTCTCGACGTTTCACATGGTTCTAAGTCTAATTAAGCAAAAAAAATTTAATATATAGATATTGCACTTTAAAAAAAATCTCAAACTTCTTTGTCGTCACTTGAAACACCGTGGCAGCGTAAACTGCAGATTTAATTGATGTTAGCTACAAATACTGACAATTTCATAAGTATTTTACTTACTCAGGAGAATTATACAGCGCAGTTCTAGAATTGATTGCGTAGCAGATACCCATTTCGGTGACTGTTGGCACAAGAGACAAGACCACATTTGCCACTCCAATAGTCAACGAAGGCTTGAACTCCAGAGACAGGTTCAGCAGTAAATCTATGTAGTTTTCAGGAGGAATACCAAAATATTTTGGAACATATTCAAAGGATTTGTACGAAGCATTGGCTATGCCTACGATAAAGTTTTCCAGTTCGGTTGTGTTTTGTACACCGGATTCACTGAAATCAGAACAAATTGAGTTGCTTTTAATATCTATGAGTCTATAAGCGTAAGCATTATGTATAAAGCTACATAGCGACCCTTATGTAGTATTTAAGTAGGATAACCTGCTCTTAAGAACCGAGTTTTGTAATGTCATTGTAAAGTGAACTATCTACTAAAGTTCAAGCTTTTTATTAATCTTTTTTATCAAGGTTATATGAATACTATTATAAAATTGTAAATTAGTTGTGTCTGAACGAATTGAGATTGAGAGATGGAGAACGAAACTCAAAACATTAGAGATATTTAAAAAAAAAAGTTTATGTTAAATAAACGATTCTGAACACAATTTTTTTTTTGGGTTCTTGTCTTTTTGGCCTTTTGGCCATTGGTCGTTTGTCCGTTCGTCCGTTAGCCTGTTTATCTGGTTGTTTGTTTGTTCGCGATGGACGCAAAACCTACTAAATGGATTTTGCCGCGGTTTTTTATTAGAAACGTCTTGGTCATACTTAAAATCTACCATATCTTTGATTGCAATTGGTTAAGTAGTGCCGCAGATATAACTAAAAAACGATAACCATCCACCTCGTGGGTGAAGCCGCGGGCATCACCAATGTACGAAAAAAGCTAATATTTGATACTTTATTTTTTTGTTCTTAATATAAAAGTAATTAGGTGACTATAAAACTGTAAACATTGAAATGAGCTCAGTAACCTTGAGCTAATAATATGCACAAATATATTACCTTCTTTTTTTTCGTGCGGAAATCCCTTCGGATACCGCCCCCGCTGGAGAGCGTGGGGTCTCCAGCGGGGGCAGTTATGTCGGGCTTGAACCGACTAAAACCACACGCCGTCTCGGGTCTTAAGACGCCGGGGTGTAAGGTTACCCATATAGCATATCCCTCGCACCCCGACTGACCCTGGGCCATCCCCGGTTTCGAGATGGCCCCCTTACTTTCTCTCCACTGTGCCATCTGCTAAGCAGAGGGACACGTGGAAAGCTTCCGAACAGCCCTCAACAGGGCCGTCCTCGCCTCGGTCGGAGTTGGCCGTAGGCGGCAGCGTCTCTCCCGCCCTAGGAGAGAGGCGCTGCTGCCTCCGTTGCCCAGGGTGCACCGCGTGGAGGTCTCCAACCAAGCACCCTCACAAATATATTACCTAACTCATTATTATTAATATTTACAACTGTTTTGTGGTTTATACGAAATAAGATGCATAGTCGTATATAGTTTCGAATGCCGTCCTTGCGACGCACGCTGCTGCAAATTATTTTTCCACTGCCTCACAGGTTCGAAAGCTCATGGACTCGAATGAAATAGTCGCGAAAGACGCTGTTTCGAAAAACATTTTCACTGCCTCATACGCTCGAATATAGTCACGTTATCTAAATCCAACTTTCTGGACTAGTTATTACGGCGCTTCTGGGTTAGGTTAGGTTAGAACTGTGAACCCAAGCGCCGGTACCACTAGTCCGGAAAGTTGGATTTCAATTGGATGGCATTCGAAACTCCGTATGTATCCCAATAAGATGAGAATACTAACTTCAAGTAAACATCAAGTTTCTTTCTATCAATATTAAGTATGCCTTTTGGACAAATTGTAACACTTGGGAATGTGGTGTTCCATGCAAACATATCCCTATCCATCGACACGACGGTTGGTGAGGATTGGTAGCGACCCCAAGTAATAATGGACAAATATATTGATCCGTAGACTGATATGACCAGCATTGTCAGCCAAAGAAAACTGAAAATTAAAAGTAGTTAAGTAAATTAAATATAGAATTAATTGGTGTACTTGTAGATATATGGTCCCGAACTCAGCGGTTCGGTGCTTCCTTTCTTTGTCGCACGATAAAGAGCGGGAATGCTCTGCCCGCGTACATGTTTCCTTCTTCTTACAATCCCGGTTTCTTCAAACGGGGCGTTATAAAGCATCTTTTGAGGCCGTCAAGTAAGGGGCTACCATTTTAGGATCGTCAGCATCTGGGACGGTGGCCCATATCTTCTGGACTTCACCCTAGCTTCTCACCATCCAGTCCATCCATCGGAACGAATATACAAAAAAAAAAGACCTAGGTAATGGTATTATTATTAGCTTTAGTAAGACCCTATTTAGACCTGAGCGGTATTTGCTGTCGCTTTTTTTTGGGTCGGCAGCGCGAGTGTGACGCCCCTGGTGTTGCACACGTCCATAGGCCACGGTGACCGGTTCCCATCAGCTGGGCCGTGAGTTTGTCTGCCACCTGCATGGTATAAAAAAAAACTAGAATAGTGCAAATGCTGGACGGGCCATAACAAGGCGTACCAGAAGAACTCTGACCATTAATATTACAACAACATCTCCAGGTTACGTCCACAGTTCTCTAAACTGATGTTGATATATGAAGCGAGGTTTGAATGTGGAGATAGCAAGAGAAGTATACAGAGATCGCAGCACATGGCTTTCAGTTATTTCTGCCTGCGCTAATGGGAAAAAGTTTTCAGCCTCGTAACTTCTCATCATCATCAACCTATTCTAGTCCACTGCTGGACATAGATCTCCCCTAATGAGCGCCATAGCGCCCTGTCTTCAGCTTGCCGCATCCAGCATCTGCCCGCAGTCTTTCGCAGATCGTCATCCCACCTGGCCGGAGGGCGTCCTACACTACGTTTGCCGAGTCGCGGTCTCCACTCAAGAACACGTTTACCCCAGCGGTTGTCGGTTCTTCGCGAGATATGGCCGGCCCACTGCCACTTCAGCTTGCTTATTCTTTGAGCTATGTCGATAACCTTGGTTCTCTGTCGGATGTATTCGTTACGAATCCTATCCTTCAGAGAAACTCCGAGCATAGCTCTTTCCATAGCTCGCTGAGCGACTTTGAACTGGTGGACCAGCCCTACCGTGAGTGTCCACGTCTCAGCTCCGTAGGTCATTACGGGTAGGACGCACTGATTGAAAACTTTCGTTTTCAAACACTGCGGTATGGATGACGAGAAGACCCGACGTAGTTTCCCAAACGCAGCCTAGCTGGATCCTCCTCTTGGCCTCCTTCTCAAAATTGTTTTTACCCAACTGCACAATCTGCCCGAGGTAAGTGTACTCAGAAACAATTTCAAGAAGGTAGCCATCCACGACGACCGGTCCTGGATCAATGTGGCCATTGATCAAGACTTTGGTTTTATCCAAATTCATGCCAAGACCGATGCGTCGCGAGGCTGAAGCTAGGCCGTCCAGCATCTGGGTTAGCTCCTCTAGCGACTCCGACATTAAGACTATGTCATCAGCGAATCGCAGGTGCGAGATGTAGTCGCCGTTTATATTTATGCCCTTACCTTTCCAGTCCAGCGTCTTAAACATATCTTCCAATGCACTCGTGAACAGTTTCGGGGATATGACATCCCCCTGTCTCACTCCTCTGCGCAATTGGATGGGTTTAGACTGCTGACCCTGTACTTGGACACTCATAGTGGCGGCTTCGTAAAGGCATCTCAGCACCTCGACATAACGATAGTCTACTTGACATCGCTGTAAGAATTCCAGAACAGCCCAAGTTTCGACTTTATTTATTTATTTATTTATTTGTTTAGAAACTTAACAGCTATGATACATATATCGTGGATAAATTAAGAATTACATAGGATCCTTAGCCAGTAACAAAGTTTCCCGACATGTAAAAATTGCATGCATCACTTAAAATATAAGTAATATCTATGTATTTATAAATATTCTTACAATCTTATTCTAACTTAATCTAACAGTTCTTTTACAATCTTTATTCGGGCAAGTATGATCGTAACTTATTAATAATTTTTTTCTTAAAAACACTTTTTGAGAGGTGGAAGATGTCAAAGTCATCAAAGTTGTCATTGTAGCAACTAGGTAAGCGTGTGAGAACTGCATTTTTACCGTAATTAGTGCGATGCAGAGGAACACTGAAAAGGCGGGTATGTCTAGTTCAAGTTTTTGGTGCACTTAAATTTATAGCCGCTGACAGGCTCCAAGGGACTCTAGTCCCTTTCTTCAAAACCACTGACGGGCTCAGAGGGGCCGTGGTCCCTTTTTATGATTCGGTAGGGCGTGCACGCAAATTCCGACCAATTTCTTTTTTACACTTGTAATTATATCGGTTTTCGTCTTTTAAATCGACTAAATACTAAACGGAATTTCCCTAAAAAATTAAACACGGTCCGACACTAGTGGTTTCGATTTAAAAAATATGTTCGAAGTTGATGATCTATGGGTAGCGTAAACAAGACATTACGCGTGTGGAGTGCTCTACGAATTTAAATGGTTTTTGTGATTTATTATTGTTATTTTGCAATAAAAACTTGTTTTTAGTGTATAATAAAACATAATTGAAGTGTGTGATAAAAGGATTTAACCTAAACGTAAGTATAATTCTGTTTTTGTGTGACTTTATTGTTCATGTCTGTTACGGTTACTGGAAATAGTCAAAATGTCACGTCAATTTATTTAATTGTAGCATTAATTCTGTGTAAAAATTAATCATTGTGGCATCGAATATATAATCCAAAATAGTTTTCAATAAAGATTTTGCAAAATACTACTAAATTGTAGTCAGGATTACAATTTACATTCATGATCGTGTGAAAAAACAGCAAAAAAAAATGGCCCCCATGTATGCAATACGCAGTACCCCCCCCCCCAGATTTATTCGTTTGTTTATTTTACAATCGCAATTGTAAAAATATACAGAATAATGTACAACAAGTGTGATATATCATTTTAAAGAGCGTTTATTGTAGAAAATAGATACGTATGATTTATTTCCTTTACTCAAACTTTACTGAACAAATAAAAACAAGTAAGGTACCATGTGTTGTTACGAAAGTGGTATTACCTACATTGAATCCCTTATTTTTTTGGAAAAGAAATACCTATCGTAATAATGTTTACGTTTTCTGTTACAATATGAATTAAGCTTTCAGGTGTTAACATATTTTTAGATTACGTAGGTCGATAAAAATAAAATAAATCATTTAATTTTGCCGAAAAATTGTTCGCCGCCAGCAAATGTTTCGTCCTAGTCATAGGCCTGTAAATAAATATTTTTGTACTATTACATATGCTTTTTTTTATATACTCCTATGTAGTAGGAACCTGTAGACAATTTAAAATTATAAAATACATAGGTTATCGATTTACTTTTTGAAATAAACACACTTAAAGTTGACATAGTAACAGTTTCAACTATCGTCAATGTTTACAGTCACATATAATAAATTCTTATAAGAATTCTTATAAGATTCTTATTAGAATTGAAAGAATGACTCATAATCTTAACAAAAAATAACACTTCAGCGTCTCTTATCACTTGTAAAGCCATAAATTATTTTTTGTTTCGTAACTCGACCCGCGCGGGCGCGGAATGACGTCATCTGATTAAGCACCTGAGCCGAGCAGCGGTATTAAATTAATCGGTGAGCCCACCAGCGGTCCATACTATCAATTTCGCCTCTTATAATAGCAAACAAAAAACCCATGTCAAGTAACACGCGCCTGCTAGACAGAGGCAGTAGATTATACTGCTTACAGTCATCAAGATATGATACATGTCGCCTCCTTGTCTTGAAGTTTAGATGTCTTAGGAAACGTTTTTGTATTCTTTCTATCCTATCCATATATGTAACATATTGGGGAGACCAAACAGGACTGCCGTAGTCCAGTACACTTTGCACGTATGCGCAGTAGACAGTTTTGAGACAATTTATATCTTTAAATTGAGAGCACGTGCGCATAACAAAGCCTAAATTTCTGAACGCCTTACTTGTAATGGTGTCTATATGGCGAGATAAAAGCATCCTCGAATCCAACACAATTCCCAGGTCTCTAACATGATCTACCCTTGCAATAGCATTATCACCAAATTTGTATGTGTACTCGATAGGGCTTCTACGGCGACTAAAACTTATGCATTGACATTTGTCAATATTAATGGTAATATTATTGCGTTTATAATATGAAAATAAAGCATCAAGATCGCGTTGTATCAATTCGCATTCAAGTCTCGAATTAATTTTCATATAAATCTTTTTATCATCTGCATACATTAGATGTTTCGAATTACTCAAACATTTGTCTATATCATACAAATAAGCACAATAAAGAAGAGGCCCGAGGTGAGACCCCTGCGGCACTCCTGATGGGATATCAATGAAGTTAGATTTGAATCCCCCTAGGGTAACAGCTTGCGAGCGGTTTGTTAAGTACGACCGTATCCAGCGTAGTAAATCCCCATGGATTCCTAACTTATATAGCTTAGCAAGTAGTATGTCATGGTGAACACGGTCAAACGCCTTTTCAAAATCTGTATAGATTGTGTCGACCTGCCCAGTGGACTCCATCTCACACAAGACATAATTACAAAATAGAGCAAGATTAGAGTTAGTGGAACGGCCCTTTACAAAACCATGCTGAGTATTCGGAATGCTTTGTGAAATAATTGGGTAAATGCTGTTGTATATAATTTTTTCAAAGATCTTACTAATAATAACAAGGATAGATATGGGACGATAATTCTGAATTACCGACTTTGATCCTTTTTTATGGATAGGTATTATATGAGCTTTTTTCCACATGGATGGAAATATGCAAAGCTGTAATGATTTTTGAAATATCAAGTATATAGGATAGGATAGATTGCTAGCACATCTTGATAAAAGTATAGCTGGTATTCCGTCATAGCCAGGGCCCTTTGTCTTGTCAAGTGTCCTTAACATATTGAGAACCATATCTTCTGTGAGAGCTACCTTTGACAAAACATTAATATGAGTATCACAGTCTGTACCAGGCATATTTAGAGAACCATTAGCAGGAACATCAATAAACACACTATGAAAGAAATTGTTGAAAGCTGAGCATACGGTCTGTCCCTCAGTAAAAGTAACACCTTCTGATGTAAACAGGTTAGGATATTGACTGCCACCTCTTTTTGACTTAACGTAAGTCCAAAATGCCTTAGAGTTGCGGTTTATATTAGATTCTGTTTTAGATATAAAAGTACGAAAACATTTTTTCTGTTCGCGGTGTTGCCTATCACGAAGAATAGTGAACTCTAAATAGTCACGGGGATTACCGAATTTTTTCCATTTTTTGTGTAGTTTATTTTTCTCCTTAATTATTTTCACCATGGATGGGCTAAACCATGTAGGATAATTACTATTGTGGTGTTTTTTAACTAAAGGAACAAACATTTCAACACTATCATTCAGTATTTCATAGAACCTGATCACGGCATCGTCAACAGTACCAGCATGCAAGACCCCAGACCAATCAATCTGACTCAAGTGATTGTTTAGAGCATCGTAGTCGCAGCGGTAAAAATTATGTCTTATATTAATTTGTTCGGTGAACGACGTAATATATAGGTCTGCTATTTCTATACAGAAGGAGGGATGATGTTTATCTTCCTTCAAAAGGCTACTGTTGCACTTAAACACACTAAGGGGTAGGTTACAAAAGGCCAAGTCTAGCGTACGACCTATGGTGTTCTGAATACAGTTGTACTGTTGTACATCTTCAAATAATAGGTCTTCAACAAAAAGGGTAGCCGCAGATTGAAGTTCTTTTGTTCCAATGTTGACCAGCAGATAACTACCATCGGACCATTGTAAGCAAGGAAGATTAAAATCCCCTACCAACAAAACCGTATCAGACGAATGGGAAAACGTAAGCTCCCGTAATGATTTTTTAACTTCATCAAGCTGAGTAGGTATATTAGAACTACCGGACGGGATATATGCTAAAACAATGTGTAAATTGACTGGTGTGTGTAAAACTTGGGCGGAAATAGTGGCACAAACTAGCTCAGACGCTATACCACTAAAATCAAAAAGCACACTGGCGGCGTATTTACGTTTAATGCAAATCATAACACCTCCACCACTTACTTTATCGGTACGTAACAGATCACGATCCCGGCGAAATATTTCGTATCTATTATCACATATTTCACTATTTAAAATATCACTTTGTAGCCACGTTTCTGTTATTAAAATTATGTCGTAGTTGTGGCTAAGGATATTGTTATACAGATCCAGACATTTTGTGCGTAGGCCACGGACGTTCTGATAATAGATACTTAAACTTTTTCCTTTAGTAGCCATTATATTTGGTTATTACCGTACCAGGAATCACGCCGCAGCAGTCGCGACATATATACTGAGTCATGTAAGGAACTATCTCTTGGTATCCCAATTAATCTGTAACGATGTAATGCGATATCACCATAGTGAGCAGTGAGTATTCTTGTACAGAACTTTAAAATGGAGATCAATATTAAATTATTAATACACAATAAAAATGATAATTGTATTTGTATTTTTATGTGTATGGGGCCATACCAAGACCCTCGGTGCCAATTCAATCGCACCTGCAGGCCAGTGCATCTGCCAAGTGACAGCCAAGGTTCTGGCGATGGTGCTGGCTTTCTTCTCTGGGCTGTGAGGTCAGACGACAGTCGCTCCCATAAAAGCCATACAAGCCAATCCGAGAGGAAGCGAAGGGGTAATGGGAATCCGGGCGCCCAAATAGATGCAACCAGACACAATGCTAACGTGACCAATAATAAACACGATAAAATTGACAAGTAATGATAAAATGTCTGAGTCAGAACTTGTTGCATATTTAATTTGTACGCTGCTAGGATCCTTGATTGCGCTCCGTAGTACACATTATAAGCATATACCCCATACACTATAGTAACCAGAATCAGAGAATATGCGTAACCAGGCCGCTGAATGTATGAAAAATATGTCATTACCTCAGTTTGTGTACAGTTCACTGCGGATCCATGTGAGTGCACCCCGCCGACGCAATAATAATACTTAGCAACACATATTAGTCCATATGACTTATGATAATGTGATATAGTTAGATGAGTATTAGAATACATGATAAAAAGTACCATGGGAGAAGCTTGTGTCATCGCCAGCACCGTACAGTATACCGTAGTTAGGCTGTATTTAAGAATATTAGTGATAATTTTATTTCTCAATATACCAATAGAAGGACAAATATGTGTGATATGAAGCAAATATAACTCATGAGACAATAATTTAACTAAAACTATGATGTATATCTCAATTTGGACTAGATATATATGTATACGAGCATCTACATACATTTTTTTAATACCGTGGCACATGTTAACAAACTTAGTGCTGGCCATAAATCCCTCTAAACTGTTCCTGAAAGTGACCGCCGCACACACATATACGAACGCATATACTTCACAGTAGCTGTTGGAGACTTCACACTGCTCGTCAATACATAAATTGTCTAGTGTATTTATTGACATGGAAATAGGATGAATAACACAGTAACTAGCTCATTTCAATATGAAATATAATCTATCCACCTCTCGATAATTATTAACAATAGTACGAGAATATAAGTAGTATTGAAGTAAATTAATAGAATATAACGAAATATGTGAATTAGTTACAACAACAACTGGGCTCAATACGTTCGAGTAGTTGTGTAAGTTAATATATATTGAAATGAATTTATAAGTGTTGTAATGAGAAGTACACGCATATTTACTCTCTATAACAAATATAATATTAAAAGATATGTTGCCCAACATTATTTACACTAACTTAACTTATTCAGAACGTCTAAATTACTTATGAACACTGTATGTGTTGTTTCCGATTTGCGCACGTAGACTCGACCGCCGCGTACCCACACAAATTTATATTGTAGTTGTTTACAGCGTTGACGGGTCGAAGCATGTAAGGATTTATTCTCAGGGGAAAGGTTTTCTACCACGTAAACTGGTGACTTGCTGCTACCAAAGCCTAAGTCACTAGTGTTCAACTTGTCCTGCGCATGTTTTTTGTTATGTGCTACTACGGCCGCTAACAATGAGTCACGGGTACGTGGGGAATTTAATTTTACTAAAATAGAACGGGGGCGAGTATTTGTAGGATTTATTTTTGCAGTGCGTGAACAGTAAAGTATCTCGTTATCATTACTTACTTACTTTACTTACTTACTTACTTTCGTTAACTTCTGATTCCGTCGAAACATTGGGACAAAAAGAATAATGTAGCATTCTAATGTTGAAAGAATTTCTGAAATTGGTTCATTAGTTTCAGAGTTCATCGATTACAAACAAACACATCTTTTCTCTTTAAAATATTACTATAGATAAATAATCTACTCACACCTCCAAATATTGTCTTCTGTCCGCCACTACATGGTTCAATCCATGTATTGAAGATGTATTTAGAAATAATTTCAGATAGTTCTTGCCTTTTTCTTTCAAAATTTGATTTTTAGTCTTCTGAGGTGTCGTGGCATCATAGTGCGAATAATTCTCTTGAGCATTCTCTTCAATGATTTGATTTTGGTGCGTGCGCTCTGAAAACATTTTGGCTTACTAATGTCTATTTTATATTATTTGTCTAACCAACTAAGTTATTATCTTTACATCTGGTAAAATATGTACATAGATTTGTAATAAAACTAAATTTTTGTAAGTCAAATTACGATTCATTACCAAAAACATAATTGGTAATTATCTATGTCATTACAAAAGTACTTGTCATTGGTATCGTACAAAATTATCCGGATACTGATCTAAGTAAATTAAAAGCAGATATTGACATTGTATTGGACATAAAAGAAAATTATAACTGTATTCGTCACGTCACCCCATATGGAGTAGCACCGTGATATGCTGTCATTATTTCATTATGATACAATCGCATGAATAACTAAATGGTATTATGAGCTTTATGATATTTGAGGTATTGGAATAATTCATAAAACTTATATTTGACATGAAATGTTATAAGGCGGTGAAGATAAGTATTGGAGTAGACGAAACCTAATATGGCTCGAGACATTTTTTTTACAAATATACATACATACATACATACATAAAATCACGCCTGTTTCCCACAGGGGTAGGCAGAGATCACGGATCTCCATTTGCCACGATCCTGACACACTTCTCTCGCCTCATTCACTCTCATAACATTCTTCATGCATGCTCGTCGGTTTAGGGTACTCCTGACCTGCCCCTTTTCTAACACTTCCCCGATTTGGTCCAGGTATGTGCGCCTAGGTCTTCCCCTTCCGACGGTACCATCCACACTCACCTCATACACCTGTTTCGTTAGTCTTCTTTCATTCATTCTCTCAACATGACCGAACCATCTTAACATACCTTTCTCAATTCTCGTCACTACATCTTCTGTCAATCCACATCGCTCTCTTATCACGCTATTTCTCACTCTATTTCTCAAAGTCAATCCACACATACTTCGCAACGCACGCATTTCTACTGCATTTACTCTACTTTGATGCTTTTTCTGCCAAACCCAATTTCACTACAATACATAAGAGTCGGCACTAATACTCCTCCATGTATAGCCAGTCGTTTCTTTTCGGACACTTTCCGGCCGCTCATAAAGTTGTGTAGTGCCCCATTCACTCTATTTCCAGCTGTCACTCTCCTTTCAACATCTTTTTCAAATATAAGAAACCGAAATGACTAGTATTCCTCTTAACGTCACGTCGGTACTGTAACGGCCAGGATTCGAACTTGGTACCTCTCGGTTTTAAGGCCGACCCCTTAACCGCTAAGTACGATGCTTGTTCTCGCGATTAGTCCCACTATTATATCCCTACTATTATAAATGCGAATGTAAGTTTGTTTGTTACGCTTTCACGCAAAAACCACTGAACCGATTTTGCTGAAATTTGGTACAGGAGTAGATTAGACCTTGGGAAAGGACATAGGCTATGTTTTGTCGCGATAACCGACATCTACGCGGGCGGAGCCGCGGGCAGTGTGAAAGTTTGGACGGATGGATGGATGTTTGTTACTCAATCACACCAGAAAGGCTGAACGAATCTGGTTGAAATTTGGTACAGGGAAAGATTATAGTCTGGAATAGGACATATGCTACTTTTTATCCCTGGAATAAGTTTCTATGGGAAGCGGGAACGGGACCGGAATTCCACACGCGTGGAGCCGCGAGCAACAGCTAGTTAGTACACATTTCAGAGTTTCTCTCTATACTAGTGATTTCAATGAGGTATTGAAAATGTATAATATATGTCACTTATAAAACTACTAAGATCAATCTGAATGGACATATTCATGCATACAAATATTTGCACTGAACTGGTACCCAATTAATAACAGAAAGGGTACTTCGCTATGTAGTTAGGGGTCCTGCCGAGACGTTTGAGGCCCAATCGGATGGCTTGCTGGCCGGTACCTACACCTGCTAATTATCGGACGAGGCTTATGCGGAGTTGGATGATCAAACAGCGATAGCTCCTGCAAACGCCAAGATAATACAAATAGGGAGAAAAAGTAGGAGAGTGATCTCCGGGCAGCCGGGATAAGCGCTGTGATGATGATAATGGTACTTTGCCAATAGAATATTCGGCCTATTCGGGTCGGTAAACGCATGGCTACAATATGAATACCTTCGTACGGAAATCCCCTCGGATACCCCTCCGCCGGCCAGCGGGGGCGATTATGTCAGGCTTAAACCGACTAAAACCGCATGCCGTCTCGGGTTTTCAGGCTCCGGGTTACACCCCGGAGCCCGGTTGCCCATAAAGCATATCCCTCGCACCCCGACTGACCCTAGGCCATCTCCGGTTTCAAGATGCACCCTCGGGTTTGGGAACCACGGTGTCCCCGTCTTGCCCCGGTTTGGGGGAGGTGCGCTAGTCACCCCGCCGTCCCGGCCTGCTTCTGATGGGGTGACAGGCGGCCTCTCCTGCCAACCCAGGCCTGCGCTCATGGAGGACGTAGGTCGTCAAGCGACCTCCGGCGCCTGAGTCGCCTGCGACGCGCGCAATATGAATACCTTCAGTAAATTTGAACTAAAACCAACGAAATACAACGAACGAACACTACGATTAACCCATAACAGCTACCTCACTTTACTTAACCCTCGTAAAATATCACTAAATAAAGGTGACCCGATATATCCCTTAACCCGTCCGCAACAGTAGGTGTTATTGTTAAATTGGCCCAACAATCCCGAGGGTTTCAAAGACCGATCTTAATTATTAGCAAGGTGTTTAAGGGTTGAATTTACGATGTGTTAATACGACCCGATGTGCGTCGTCTGCAATTACGTCTAACCCTAAATTAAATTTACCTGGGGTCTTTTGGACCCATACTTAGTTACAAATTGGTGTAGTTTGGGGGTATATTGTAATGTTAATAGTTGAACAATTAAATGAGAGGCCGTCCACTTTCACTGCAGAGAACAGAGAAATCAACAATTTTAGTTTTCTTATATTATGATCAAAGACTGCATGGAAAATCAAAATGCATTGTGCTAAACGCCTGGATAAAAAAAAACAAATTCCTTGCCACGTCACGTCAAGGTAAACAAGTTGAAACCTTACCTACGGAAGGGGAAGCCCTCTTAAGTCTAATAATTTCCGAAGTGTCATGTCGCCCAGAAATAAATGAAGTGAAGAAAATAAATTTCATTTAAAAATCACGGCACACCATTATTTTCCCAAGCTTCCCCTAATTAATTTCTTGTCACCGTCTGGATCGCCGTTGTGGCTGTGACAGTAGCTTAGACAGGGATGGAAAAAAGCAAGTTCAATGAGCAAGACAGAGACAGGTATATAAAGGTGAGCCCGCTTCATTTCCATCTTTTAGTAGTTAGCGGAAGCAGATACGAAGTTCGCTCCGGTCGAGTTCTGCCTTCCTAGTACTTCTTATTAATGACCGTGAATAATGTTGAGGAAAGTTCTTGTTTTGCTTATCGAAAATATTTTTTTAATTTTAGCTGAATATCATTCGAATTAATCATGATTTTCTACGTTTTCAAATTAGTTTTTACTATGTTGTTTGTATAACATTATAGGCTATTAATATACCTTTTATTTTTTTCGTGCGGAAATAGCCTCAAAAATTTAGTACCGTTCATGCGCTACAAAAATCTGACCTCGTTTATTCATATTTACTCGGTGTAGACACAAAATGTACTGATACGGAAAGTCGGCTTCATACAATGAATAAAAACGTGCACACACTTTGACACATTCATATCTACTAACTAGGTTCTCGATTCACTTCTATCACGTCGCCAGTTGTGTGGACTTAATACTTCTAAGCCCTTTCAACCAACGAACGACCAAACGCACAGTGACATGCTAACGCTACATATGTAGTGGATATTCCACTCATACGCAGAAAACTTATTGTGCTCAAAGTTGAGGAATGGAATTTGTTTTCAGAAAGTTATAACCGGGGAATTTTCAAATCTCTAGTGAATTGTCTTCATCAAAGCAAGTGTGTTTTATCATGGACTACTTACATCATCACGTTTTATTAGCAGGTGAGATATGGATCGAACGTGAGCCTATCAATGTAAAAATCGTAAGAAAAGAATACCGCTCGCTCTTTGCCTGACCTAAGAAAGATAATCTAAGGTAAGAACCATATCATCATCTACTCAACCATTAAAAATCCGTTCCCGCAGGGAGACCGCACAGGTAAATTTCGTGAAGCAATTAATATTATTTTTTAACATGTTTAATTATTTTTTTCTCGAAAACGGTAACTTTTAGCGAAAAACTTTTCAGATATTTATTTTTCCAACGGATTTTAAAAATGTTTCCGACGGCAAGAATGTTCACCGGTTAGTTATGATTTTTTTCCGGAAAAATATTGGTTTTCCCCCCTCCACTTTTAGTTAAAGTTTTAATCTTATAGGTTTATAATTAAAAGTTGTTGGTATTCATGTATACTATATGATAATATTAGAACGGTTCGAATATCTTTCATGGAACGTGAAATTTTGAGGAAAAACTGATTTCACAAAAAGTGAGGCCACGAACTTATACTAAGTTTACACCCAAGCAATTTTTGACCGCAGTTTGCAATCGAACTCCTATGAAGAATTTTTTTTTTAATTCGACAGTAGTCAAGAAACCAATAGGTAGATCTATTTCATCGAAATCTACCTAATATCAGTGATTGAGCGTCGATAGCTTAGAGAAAAGGTACGGTAAGAAAAAAGTCATCTAGTTCTCTCAAGTATCAAATGAAATGTAGAATTATGTTACTTAATTACAATATTAGTAAGACCTGGACATGTTGAAAGTTGAAAATGCATATTCTAAAACCGAAATTCAAATTTCACCTAATCATAAAATAACCTCCAAGGATATTCATTTGCCTTTTCGTACCTTTGCGCAAAAGTTGAAAGATTCACCTACTTTTGAATAAATTAATATTACATACCTATAAAGCGACGCAACAAAAGACGGCCGAAGTTAGATAATTAAACAAGCTTAATTTTCTTGTACGAGTTAAATTCGAGATGTTCTGGTGTTTACAGAAAGTAACGGGTAAATATTGCCTACGGGAACGCTGAGGTAGAAATCTTTTCAGGTTCAATAGTATGGAAAGGATCCCGCTTTTATTTAATTCGAATATTATATCAGATAAGATAAATGGACAGTCAGAATAATAGAGTATTTTAAAGCAAGTTGAAAACTTGCGCTATTATAACATAAAACATAACATAACATAAACTCACGCCTTTATCCCCGAAGGGGTAGGCAGAGGTGCTAGCACCCACGTTTCGCCAGTTTATGTTTTAGGTCCCAATGTAATAGGTGGCGAGCCTATTGTCATTAACCTGGCACTTATAAACCTGCGATAAATACACACATAACTTCAAAAAGCATCGAAAAGTCATTGGTGTGTGCCATGGTAATACCTGGGATCGAACCCGAGACCTCGTCTCAGCAGTCCTTTACCCATACCACTAGGCTACCGCGGTTTGTTTTGTACATACACTTTAATTGTTTTTGTTATTATAATTGTTCACAAAGCTGTTTTAAACAGTTTTCTTGTGAACTCAGTTGAGTCTCAGTGTTAAAGTATTGTTTATTATAGGTATGTATCGATATAACATGAGAAGAGATAAGAGTAATATTGTCGGAAGTTTACGCGAATGTCACACATTGAAATAAAACTATTTTTAACGGATTCTATCGCAATTTATATGATGTTATTTTATATTTTACATTGAACCCGACGTTTCGGTTGCTTTTCAGCAGCCATGGTCACTGGGAGACTAATATAAAAAATACATATTTCAATATCTCAACCATTAATATCAATCACTACTTACTTATAGTGATTGAGCGTCGGTAGCTTAGAGAAAAGGTACGGTAAGAAAAAACGACATCTAGTTCTCTCTAGTATCGTATGAAATGTAGTATTCTGTTACTTAATGTCAAAATTAGTAAGACTACCTGGACATGTTGATGTAAAATATAAAATCACATCAAATAAATCGCGATAGAATCCGTTTAAAATAGTTTTATTTCAAGAGTAATATCTAGTGGGGCGGAAATCACACAGTGATTGTCAAACTTCGGGCCAAACTTAGATATTTTTTTTTGCAGTATTTTTATTCAAAGTTGCAGACCTTAGGCTTTATGCATATTATTCGACGCGTCTTGATATATTGAGCAATAAATATGAAGAAAATGAAATCAAATCAAACGTCTTCGACGTCAAAAACAAAAAAATGATTTTATATTTCAGTTTCTTTCAGAGTCTGGTTGTTTTATGTAAATTTACAATATACGTATTGTCATTGTCACTCAAATGTCAAAGTCAAATACGCGTTACTCTAAGAAACTCGAAAGAAACTCACTTGTAAAAGTTTTTTAGGGACAATTTGTATGGTAGGTACCCGAAACCTTGAACGTACAAACCCCAAAATCTAATCAGTTCTTCCCATTAACCAAACAAGATGATTGGCGAAAGAATTTTTTAAATCGGATTAGTGGTTCTTGAGTTATTGCGTCATTGAGTTATCCAGACATCCAGACCAACAGACAGACTGACACAAAAATTTTTTTTGCTTAATTAGACTTAGAATCATGTGAAACGTCGAGAAAAGTGATAAAAAGTGGGTGTAAGATTTTGATTTTTTTGCGTGATTTTAAGACTTCGGTGTCCACCTGGTTGCTGGCCCGAAGTAATTGTTAGAAAGGTCTAAGTGTGGACATAAAGGAATTTAGAAGAAGAGGTTTGCTTAAAAAAATGATGTATGGATGATCATTACGTGAAAGAGGAAATAACAAAGGAGTAACGCGAGGAATGACGTCGTATTGGAAATAATGGAAGATAACCTATAGTGCAGGCTATCTTCGGGGTTAGTCGCTATTATAAGCTCAAGATGGAAACATCAGATGCAACAATGCTTAGAAGATGATGATGACCTTGTTGAATGTACTGCTTCCTGGCAGTTTGGCCGTGGTCCAGACGAAACTTGTGTTCCAAACGTTTCGGCGATCACTGCGGTCGACATCTTCAGTGGTACAGGTCCGCACCACTGAAAAGGGAAGCAGTACATTCTACATGCAAAGTCGGCCGTGGAAGATTAAAGAATTAGATGATGACCTTGTTCTGAACTCTGAATTTATGTGGGATTGTTTTAATCACGTTCACGATGTAATTTTCATTGTTCAGGAATTTATTAATAGGCGTGACTATTATTAGAAGATCTCCTGTTTTTTCTGCAGCACCATTAAGTTGTTTTTTTTTTATGATAACTTACATTTACCAACGACGCTTACTTATTCTAACAACAGATTTTTCTGCAATAACTGCAACAATAACATTATCATAGGAACATCTCTTCCATATTTTCTTATCATCGACACCGCCGCTTAATTTGAATATACAGCACACTGGAGTGTTTAATAAAACATCCAGTTTGATTTACATCCTAACAAATCCGTACCTTTTGCGTCGTTTGCCGTAGCGTGTAAACACGGCCTTACCGTACCGTGTGTACACGCCGTACAATTTCATTTCTACTTTCATTTAAATTTTCACTTAGATTTGTTGGCTCATTTGATTTTCGAATTCTGTGGTCTATTCATTCTATTTTGAGATATAATTTTAAATTACAAGTTGAAAGAATCTTGAAGATTTAAAATTAATTACTTTTTTTTCTTCTTGAAAGAAAAAGTAGTGCATCTCAAATGTGTTTGTAGTAGGGGCGCCCTAAAAGAGATTTTGGAATTTACTCGAGCGCAGCAGAATAACATAACGGGGGAAAAGTTGGGCAGTCAAGGGATAGTCACTACCGCAATAGTCGTGACCAGGAGAAGAAAGGAGATGTAATCAGGATTATGATGAGTATAAGTTAAAATTGTAATAGGAAGTTTTACCTACTATTATCTCATCAATCTTAGCTTCATGTTTGTTTTATTCTATTTAAATATATAAATAAAATCGGAAAAGTGTGAGTGGGACTCTCGCGCGATGGGTTCCGCGCCATTATCTACCTATTGACGTTATCAACAGCGAGCAAGGAGGAGCAAAAAAAATCACGTGTATTGTATGGGAGCCCCCTTTTAAATATTTGTCTCATTCTGCTTTTCTGTATTTATTGTTATAGCGGCAACAGAAATACGTCATCTGTGAAAACTTCAACTGTCTAGCTATCAAAGTGCAAAGAAGATACGGCCTGGTTATTTTTTTTATTAAGATCGAGCAAAAACAAAGCAAAAAGAATCACATTTACTAATAACTACCCATAAATACTCCAATTCGTGTCCATCCTAAGGTTGCCTGTTAGAAATTGCTTTCAGCGATAAGGCCGCCATTTGTACATATGTTGACTGTGTATTCCAAGTACCTATGCATACTCTGATTGATGTACAATAAAGTTTATTTCTATTTTATTCTATTTCTATTGTTTTATTCCCTTAAATATTTGTTTTATTTTGTTTTTTAGTATTTGTTCTAATAGCGGCAACAGAAATACATCGTCTGTGAAAATTTCAACAGTCTATCTATTACGGTTCATAAGATACAGGCGACAGAAGGACGGACGGACAGCGGAGCCTTAGTAATAAGGTCCAGTTTTACCCTTTGGATACGGGACTCTAAAAATGTATTCAAACCTTTTCGATATAGCACAAAAATAAAGCTAACCTTGCCATTCGATGAAACTAAAATTATCAATCCATCAACACCAACAAAACCTTCTAAACCAATAATAATGGAAAAATGAATGCAAAAAGACGATCCGTTGACGGGATCAAACCGTTTCGAACAAACTGGACGAATAAATGTGGTCAAATGAGTGAAATGCAAAAACAAAACGGTTCACCAGACAGATAAATTGAACATCAGAGGATATATCGCTTTGGCCGGGCTGTAATAGAGACGGGCGGATAAGGTGTTGATGCTTATAGCGTTTAGAGGAGAGTGTTTAAGTAGCGATACTTCTGTAACTTATGAAGCTTCATTTTCTTTTATAATATTCATTATCATATGCCTGGCCTTGTTCCAATTATTTGGGATGATTGTAACATGATGCGTGTCTGTTGTTTTTTTTTTTTCGTAACTAATTGCTACGATATATCATTCAAAATGCCTTTATTAATAGTATTGTTGATTGTCTATTACATAATGAAATAAAAGCTTCTAGGCTAGCTATCTTTTTTTTTCGAGCCGAAATCCCCTCAGATACCCCCCCCCCCACGGGCCAGCGGGGGCGGTTATGTCGGGCTTGAACCGACTAAATCCGCCAGTCTCTGGTCTGGTCTGGTTGGGAACCACGGTGTCCCCGTCTTGCCCCGGTTTGGGGGAGCGGCGCTAGTAGCCCCACCGTCCCGGCTGTAACATGATACCTGTGAAAACCTGTGATTCTCTTCTGTAGATTTTTAAAATGTAAATTGTACAATTCTGATTGTGATTTCTTTGTTTTTAATAATATATTTTTTTATTCATTTCACAACACCTATTCAAAGTTAAAAGTCAAAAATCATTATTCTGTATAGACCATTAAAACGGCACTTACAAACCGTCAAAAAAACTAGACTAATGTTTAGCATCCTTAATTAAAAATGATACCATGTTACGGTGTTGTGAGGTAAACAGGGCCCTGCTAACATCCGTCAGGCACAAGTCAACCTGATCTGCAAGTCGGTGCATCATCCTGGTAAACAATGGACAAAGCTCTAGTGCAGGCGTTCCTTTCAGGGTAGAGAGGTCAGGCGGTAGTCGCTCCCGAAAAAGCGAACATACAACTTGAAAATCTAGTGGGGCGGAAATCACACAGTGATTGTCAAACTTCGGGCCAAACTTAGATATTTTTCTTGCAGTATTTTTATTTAAAATTACAGACCTTAGGCTTTATGCATATTATTTGACGCGTCTTTATATATTGAGTAATAAATATGAAGAAAATGAAATCAAATCAAACGTCTTCGACGTCAAAAACACAAAAAAATGATTTTATATTTCAGTTTCTTTCAGAATCTGGTTGTTTTATGTAAATATACAATATACGTATTGTCATTGTCACTCAAATGTCAAAGTCAAGTACGCGTTACTCTGATAACTCGAAAGAAACTCACTTGTAAAAGTTTTTTAGGGACAATTTATATGGTACCCGAAACCTTGAACGTACAAACCCCAAAATCTAATCAGTTCTTCCCATTAACCAAACAAGATGATTGGCGAAAGATTTTTTTAAATCGGATAAGTGGTTCTTGAGTTATTGCGTAAACAGACATCCAGACATCCAGACATCCAGACATCCAGACATCCAGACCAACAGACAGACCGACACAAAATTTTTTTTTGTTTAATTAGACTTAGAATCATGTGAAACGTCGAGAAAAGTGATAAAAAGTGGGTGTAAGATTTTGATTCTTTTTGCGTGATTTTAAGACTTCGGTGTCCACCTGGTTGGTGGCCCGAAGTAATCTCGGGGTTTAAAATGCATACTCTGGATGCCACTGGGAAGTTGCCCTGAGGATGATGAGTGATTACTATTTTTATGATTTAATTTTTCGCGTTTAAAAATAACTTCATCATTATACCGCGATTTCAATCACTCACGCTTCCAATCCCAATCACAATACAGTCTATCTAGGCGAGTCGGTTCACCAATCGCCTCACCAAACCGCATCGCTAGCCCATTTACACAGGTCACTAAAACCGCATGCTCCTCGCACATTTCCTTCGAAATTTTTGAGCAAAATATGCGTGCGATCGCCTGCAACTTATCGTTTATACGGCCGATTTTGGTCACCAGCCGCATTTGGCTACCCAACTTGTACTACCCAACTTTGGGTAAGCCCCGGCTTTAATCAATTGCAACCTAGCCGAATTGCCATTAGGACGGGCGATTTTCACCGCCCGGTAAACCCCGCATAAAAGGCCTATCTACACAAACAGAAGGAATCCCGCGGCCCAATTCATCGTAACATAAAAAAGTACGACACACGAATCTCCATATAAACAAAATTAAAAATTGGCAATAAGTTGGGCCGGTAAACGATAGGAACAATAAAATGGCTTGAACCCCTCCGAGGTAGGCTCCTAATAAAAATTCCACCAAATCAATACGTTCACGTTTAGCGTTTTTTGTATCGTATTTTATTTTGTTATACGCCTCTGTTTCGTGTTAAAGGGACAATACGGGATATAGTGGAGACGTACGGCGACTTAACTGTTTGATACTTATTTATTTGTTAACTTTGCGAGCGGTAAACTGATTTAATAGTAAAACAGTAAAAAAAGTATAGTTCGCAATATAATGTACGTAACGATTTATACTTCTATTATATATTTGTGCCGAATTTTGTGAGCTTGTTTATATTTTGAGGATAATCTTCGGAACCACTACATTTATTGGAAAAAATCTTTCACCATTAATAAAGGTACATTATCACCGATGGAAATAGGCTATTGAAACAATCACGGGTTGTAAGACTGTGATAAATATATTGTCTTTCTTTTCTTTTTTCTAACCCTACTGAAAAAGTTACCAATAATGATAAATTAAATTTTATTTTACCCTAATGCCCCGCAGGAGCCTTAGTGTCTCTTTTTTGGCACTCAATTATTCTTTAGAAACTGCTACCTATCAGTTATAAATCGCAGATAAAGGTATTCTCTTTAGGTATTCCACACCGTCAAAATTTGTCAAATACTTGTAAAAAAAAAAAGTTTAAATCTATTTACGGTATCTTGTTTAAAGTTTGGACAAGTAGAAAAAATTATTAAGATGCATAACTATTTACATCATATTGTTACAGAATTATTATAAACCAATATAAGAAACCACCTTGACACTTTGTGCATACCTTATGGTACAGTCGCCATCAGAGCTAATCACCTGAGTTCTAAACCTGTACCTAAAATAAAAGACAAAAACTGTACATTTTTAAATTTGTCCTCGTAAGTTTACAAAAATAATTATACATCAAATTATTTATTTCCATAAATTTCGATCGGAAAAATAGAACATCTAGGACGGGGCTTGAACCCGCGACCCGTCCCTTACAGGGGGAATGCTCTGACCAACTGAGCCACTTAGTCACATTTCAATTTCAGCAACTTCTGACGGCAACTGTACAAGGAATTCAAAGAAACAAAATCCTTTTTCCCACGCACCAAGTATCAAGACTATATTTCCATACAAATTGTTACAGTAAATAGAATACACGTTGGATTCCCTGTTCCGTCTTTGCGATTTGCATGTCCCTCCAGTGTGTGCGCGTCCGCAGATGTGTGTGTGCCGATTGACATAAAGAAGCTAAATGCCGTGGGGTGTGAATGCTACAAGCGTTTAACGTATGTATTGCCACGTACATCTATTGGCAAAAATTCCAATAAAAGTGCTCCGGACTCTAAAGGAAATTCCGTTCAAGAATAATGTTTAATTTGCACGAAGGACCGGGTGATTTATTTAAGCTGTATTTGTTTTGATGACGATAATGTGACTTTTGTACGCATTAAGGGCTATGCAAGTTTTTGGGATGCCTTCGCCTTATGTACATAATAGTTGAACTTATTTATAATAATTTATTTATTTTATTCTTTTTGCATAAATAAACAAAAATTTAAAAAGGTGTACAAAGGCGAGCTTAAATCAATATCAGTGCCATATAACCATGTAACTTATTTTAATTTTTTAATAACTAAATGAAACACTTCATTTTGTTCATGATGATAATTGAAATGTTCACACCTTCTATTTTCAATCCTGACACTGTTCTCTTTTTTGGAGAGTAACCAAAATTACTAATATTCCCGTGAGTCCTAACTAATTTTGAATTCAACAAAGCATTATAATAGATTAAAAAATACAAAAAAAAAAACGATTTTATAAATAAACAAAACTAAAAAGTAGGAAATAAATAATACTTTTAAAAAAACTAAAAAACACGCTTTTTATAGAAAACCGAATTAAAAAAATAGAAAATAAGTTTTAATTAATTTAAATTAATAATAGTGTAAATAAAAAAAAGTATTTTATTTAATAAAAGCGTGGAGTGATTTTTATGATATTATCAAAATGATAATCACTCTACTCATGTCTATCAATAAAATATTTATATCTATTGACCCATGCATCCCACGCTTTAAAAAAAAATAAAACACATTTTTTTATTACCACTTTGGAAGTGTCACTCACAACTCTTCAGATTAGATAAAAATTATATTAGAAACCTCAATATCATTTTTGAAGACCTATCCTACCGTTTGAGTCCGATGAAAAAAAAATTTTCGAGCTTCAGTGCTAAGTAGTAAATTTTAGGGACCCCCAAAATTTATTGGTATTTTTCTGTAAAAATCTTAATACGGTTTACAGAATACATCTACTTACCAAGTTTCAACAGCCTAACAAACTGCCTGTGACATACGAACGGACAGACAGACAGACATGACGAATCTATAAGGGTTCCGTTTTTTGTCGTTTGGCAACGGAACCCTAAAAACACGCATTCATTAGAACAGTATTTTCACAAGGTTTCTTAAATTGTGTAGTACTTGTGTTGAAGATATCAATGTCGAGTCTTCTGCTGCACGGTGCAGTGTACGTGTGGGCACGCCCTGCGATGCTTTTCTGTAAGAACGTTTATATATCACGATAGCTAAATCCGCAGTGAGTATGAACCGAATATTTTTGAGGAGTTAAGGTGGTTTTTGGTTTATTAGTGAAACGTCTTTACTTAATGAATATGTTTATTGCACTCGACAGATGACAACGTACTTGATGATGATACGAAAAAAGGTTGTAAAATTTCCTTCAAAAGACTTTTTTTTTATATTTAGTACACGTCAATTTGACTTCACCTCGCCTGATGGTAAGCTGAAGGTAAAGTCTCAGGAAAGAGGGTCACCATTACATACACGTACCATGTTAACAATGTTGGCACTCAGCTTGATGGCCTCATAAGAAGAGGATTGTCGTCACAGCAACGCGTGACCCCCACCGGTCCCACTAGTGCTGCGACCACAACTCCGCCTGCCCGGCTATGCACTTGCTGACCCCTGAACGCAATCAAACCGAAATTGGATTACTATGGAGGGTTTTTCGCAATCGTGAACCCCACCCGGCCGAATTTTGTGACAAATTTGTGTCATCAAATTTCTACCACCAGTGAGGTGCCCGACAATGGACACTTGGGCAGGACACCGTGCGGTTTTAGTCGGTTCATGCGTGACATAACCGCCCCCGCTGACCGGCGGGGGGGTATCCGAAGGGATACCCCCCTGGCTGCGGCTCAGCATCTGATCGGCTTTCGGAATTAAAATATCAGTGGGAGAACTGGAGAAGGAAGGGGTGTTAATGTCGGCGGTTCATCATCAAAGTCATTTTCATTTATCACTTCTGAGAGCCCCATTACGTTGCTGCAAGTCTCTCCAGAACAATGGAAGCACACTGCAGAACATTTCAGCCCTGCTTTTCGACATCCACAGTTTCCTTTGCATTTGCAAAAGATCAATTTTAGAAGCTCAGGGGGTGCTGGAGGTTTAGAGCTCTGCACTGGCATCAATAATTTTCCACATTTTTTTCTAGCCCCAGTCTTCAGGATCATTATTATTACCAAGCCACGACTGGACCTGATGGTAGACTCGGAAAGTATCACAAACTTAGTTTTAGCTTTACACTGACCCCCCTACACATCAAAAAAATAAAATTGCGTCCTCTAAAAAACGCAACCCCAAATGTAACTTTTCAATGGACTAATAGATTCGATTTTCAAAACTTTTCTAATGTTGGCAGTATGCACGTGAATTGTAACTTTTTAAATTGTTCTAATTTTACTTTAAATTTTACCTGATTTACAATATACCTGTTTCATTAAATGTGTGTGTAACATTTTTATTTCCTCAAATAGGCAAAATTAAAAGTACAGTGTTTAGCTCGGGTGAATGTCACCCATTTCT
This sequence comes from Cybosia mesomella, assembly GCA_946251805.1. NCBI lineage: Eukaryota > Metazoa > Arthropoda > Insecta > Lepidoptera > Erebidae > Cybosia > Cybosia mesomella. The sequence continues at coordinate 35,602,635 of OX276396.1, read as the reverse complement.
CGGACTATTGGCGCTCTCACTTCGTTCGAGCTCCAGAAATATCTCAGGTGAAATGGGTGACTTTCTACCCTTGTCTAACAATCTGCTATTTCTGCTATAAGTAGCGTTCATTCATAATCCAATAATTAAAACGCTGTTAGTTTAAATTTATCAACAGACACTTCAAATATATTTATTTGTATAGAAGACTTGCTGTTTTTTTTTGAGAAAGAGTTTTTGAAATCGGTTCAGTAGTTCGATCACAAACAAACAAATCTTCTTGAACGCTTGTAACTAGAATATAGTGGGCAACGGGAAAACAGGGAGGCAAGGTGTCCTTACGGTCGGATGATTAAGTATAAAAATAAAAGAATGTGTTTAGATTAATATTCAAGGTTATAGATTACATTATTAGATTGAACAAGCCAAATCACCTCATTATATTTAGAAACACAGACAAAGGTACACGTATCTTTACTAGCGATTTCATACGATCTATCTTTGACATTTTACAATAGTGTTGTGATACCTTTAACTGTAAACTTATAGTGATGTACAAACTTGCAACTATATAGTTATAGTGATGTGTTCGAACAAATGTTATCATAAAAGCTAATCGTTTTTTTATTTCGATTAATTGAATTTCATAATTATATTGATTTTCATTTACCACACAAAATCTCTAACGAAATGAGAATTTTATGTTTTATAACTATTGTGTGCTTGTGGCAAAGTGTGCAATGTGCAGTCCGATATCCCCGTCCTCTAAAGTTAATATGGTTATATCCAGGACCTGATAAGATTGCATTGAAAATTACGTGGAATCCAGTAAAAAACTGGGATGAACAGGATCCAATCACTGGCTACAAGGTGAGTGATACAACATCACCATCATTCTCCATACCTTCACCCAACTCAATTGGAATCGGCTTTTCTTCGACTTCGATATTTTCTGTGAAGCGCCTGCCATCTGACTTCCACAACCCATTGGCGATATTGAAGTTCTGCAGTTAGACCAGTTGTCGCACTTTTGAGGGCTCCAATTACCGATACTTCTTTCTTTCCATAACGACTGACTTCCATAGACGTTCGTATGGCAACCGGGACAGAGCGTTCTCAATCTTTTGAGGCCGTCAAGGTAGCCTACCTTGACGGCCTCAAAAGATACTTTTTCACGCCCCGCTTTTGTTATGTTGTATCACTTAAATACTAGCCAGGTCGGTCTTGAGAACCCTCTGTCCCGGTTACCATACGAACGTCTATGGAAGTCAGTCGTTATGGAAAGAAAGAAGTATCGCTACCATTTTAGGATCTTTAGCATCTGGTATGGTGGCCCATATCTTCTGGACTTCACTCTAGCTGCTCACCATCCAGCGGGGTGCAGTCAACTGATGGAACGAATATAAAAAAAAAACTTGATTGACATATTACATTTAACATACATAATATGAATAATAATAATGTATTACAATAATTCAACATGTTACTGTTTATTTAGTATGATTATTTGTATTGCAGTAAATTATTAAATGAATTGTTAAATAAAAATGGTTTTTAAATATTTTGTTGTATTAAAGTTTGCAAGTCTGGTTCAGGATGATGATACAACGTGCGGTTTTAGTTGGCGGTAGTTTAACATATTTCAATTTTACAAACAAAAGTAACAGAGCAAATTCTTCAAAACTTCATTGGAATTATCATAAAACTTTGTAGATTATTATTTCCAACGGGGACGGCCGGTGATCAACCTTACCTCAGTGGGCCATTTTACCCATTTTCCCCAAAGAGAAGGCCTCTTTTGGGGAGGATATGGAGTATCCGGCAATCACGCATTCCGTCGAACCTACCTGTTTCCTAGCAATATCTTACGATCTGGTCCACCTTCAGATCTTCCATCAGGTCTTTCATATCCAGTGTGTCCATCCCATTTCATCTGTGAGTAAATGGGGCATTCGGCAAGCAGTTGGAAGCTGGTCTCGTCGCCGTTCATACATCCCGAGCATCTGGGGTCACTTTTCACGCCTATCAGTTTCAGGTGCCTATTCAGTCGACAGTGTCCTGTTAGCACTCTAACTTTATAGATACTCAAGCCTATGTAAAGGATCTCTTCTGTCTTCTCCCGTGGGAATCGTGCAAGGCGATTAGAGCTATTCTGTAAAGTAGGACTTAAAAATATGGTGAAATATGGTTATTAATACACCTATGCCTATGCTACGTATGCCTTTAAGAATTCATAGCCTAAAATAGAATGATTCTTATATAGAATAAGCACACATTTTAAAAATTGTTTCAAGGTCACGTACCGTAACAAAACCAGCTGCGCTAACTGGTTTTGCCGTTCTCATGTTTAATATTTACAAAAAAAAAGTAATCAAGCAACTTTATCCGCATTCTACAACTTACTTTAACCCACATAAGAATACTACTGCACTTTCCTTTTCTTCTATATATGCATTCATATTCACATTTGACAAAGAAATATTGCTATTTAAACTGTAATGAAATTTAAATGTATTTAGTAGATGTTCAATTGATAATTATAACAAAAATACAATTTAAGGCTAATTATAAATAAATGTAAAGAAAACTAAACCCAAAAAGATAGGAACATATTTACATACATGCGTCATAGAATTCCTCTGTATCACCACAGACTGGTAACGTTCCCAGAAGACTGGCAGCATTGCCTCGTTGAATGGCAATACTAATTCTTTGTGCAAGATAAAGTCCAGCCTTCTGGTCACGTGTAGCGTCGATCAGCCGCTTTCCCAAATTTTTGTATTCTTTTTTCATTCTCGATGTATTAGATCCTTTTTTTTTGTTTTTCGTGCGGACATCTCTTTTAACCCCCCGCCGGCCAGCGGGGGTGGTTATGTCGTGTATCGACTACCACCGCACGGTGTTCTGCCCAAGTGTCCGTTGCCGGGCACCCCGGGTAAACCCTCGAAAGGATAACCCCAGGGTTGCCGGCGGACTTTGGCCGCCACCGCAGCCTCGCCTGGTAGTGTCGGGTTTTATCCCGCTTCGGTGAGTTGGTAGGCGTGTGTAGGGCACACACGACAAGCTTCCGCCACGGCCTGCTTTTGTAAGGACGGCGAGTCGGCCAACGGCCGTCCTCAGGTCCCGATCATGGAGGTCGGTAGTCTGCGGCGTCCTCGCCGCAGGCTACGAAACTCGAGGGGCAGGGTTCTCTCCCGCTCCCTCTCCGCCGTCTTTTTCGCGCGCATTATCTGCTCGCAGAAAGAGGTGGCGGCGTGCCACTTGCTCCAGTCGGAGACCACGGCCCTCATCATGGTCACCAACGAGAGAACGTCCACGTCCAGGACCGCAACGAGATCCCGGCGTTGACTCGCCCACGCAGGGCACTCCACCATTGTGTGGAGCTCCGTGTCTTCGCCAGGATCCTCGCAGTGCTGGCACTGCGGCGTTGTCTCCCGGTGGATGCGCCATAGATACTTGCCGAAACACCCGTGTCCGGTAAATATCTGGCACATCCGTTAGGAAAGGTCCCCATGGTCCCTTTCCAACCACTCCTTCATAATCGGTCTCACCGCCGCTATGGTAGATTCCCCCCACCTTGGATGCTTAAGTCGCACCCTCCATGTCTCCATGAGTTCCTGGCAGAGCAGGGGCCGCTGAGCCCTGATTTCTCGGGGCTCCGGCCTATGGCCCCGCTCCAACGTCTCCTTGCGCCACTGGTACAGCAGCGCAAGGGCTCTCGCTTCCAGGTCCCATGGAGGGCTCCCGGCTAGGAGACATGCCGCCTCGACGGAGATCGTGCGATACCCCCTGATAACTCTGACGGCCATCGCCTTTGACGGGCTGTTTAGAACAGCTACGCTGCAGGCCGCCAGAGTCTCCGCCTATACGGGGGCCCCGTATAGGGCAAATGTATTAGGTCCTTACATATGAAATTGTCGTTTTGTAAGGGAGGAACATAAAGTCGATTTCTTTTAAATATAATATATTTATTTAATCAAAGTATGTACCATTGCTATCTTCGCACTTTTGCCATCCCATAGGTAGCTCATTGATTCTTTTACTAAAAAAATCATTCGGACGGTAATCAATAAAATCTTTGAAGGCGCTTTGGTCTGCCCCATCGGAGTTGAATTTTTTCCTTTGCAAGAAGTTATCCAAATTTCGAAAAATAGAGTAATCTGTTGGAGCAAGGTCCGGGGAGTACGGTGGATGTCTTAGACTTTCCAATTGAAGCTCCTGTAATTTGGTAGCCGTCTGTTGTGCAGTGGTGGTCTGGCGTTGTCCTGAAACCGCAGTGGCCTAGAGCGATTGACCAGTCTCGGTTGTTTAGCAGCTAGCTATTCAATCATGGTTTGCAGTGTCTGACAATAGACGTAAAAGCATGAGTTATTAGCTGTCTAAATTTAAAATTGGAATTCCTAAACAATAAGGAGATATTTGAGATCAAAGTGGCCAGTACGACAAAACGCCAATTTCATACGTAAGGACTTAATATAACAAACTGGGTAAGGCTAACACTTAAATGTTGTGCTATATTTTCAGTTGGTGTTTTGGGAAATGAAAACTCTCAAATACGACGAAAAGCTAGTGCAGTTCGCTGACGCTTATGATGTAAGTATTTTTTACTTTACCATTAATGTAACCAGCAAGCGTTTGACTCAGCTGTAGGAAGGAAAACATTCTGACACCGTCACGAACCGCATGACTTGCAGCAAACTTGACGCTCACTACCATATCCGATGAGTCAACCCAAGTCAACTCTGTCTACTTCTTGTTCATAATTTAAAGCCCTATTTGGACGAAGCGATAGCCCAGTGGCGTACGTAACGGACTGCCGAGACGACGTCTCGAGTTCGATCCCCAGTCGCCCCGGGCACACACCTCTAGCTTTTCGTAGTTATGTGGGTATTAAAAAAGTTAATCATCGCTCGCTTAGTAATGTGCCCGGTAGATGGCAATAGGCTCGGCCCATATTACATTGGGACCTAAAATAACTGGCGAATCGTGGGTGTTTAATACATCTCTGCCTACCCCTTCGGGGATACAGGCGTGAAGTGATATGTGTGTGTGTGTGTGTGTGTGTATTTGGACGAACACTTTTTCCTAAGATACAGGCTCTGAGCCTAGTTTAGGTAACAGGTTTACAATTTCCTGCACTATTTCTCCTTACTTAAGCAATATTTTTACATTTGTGTATAAAAAAATTAAAATTGCATAACTTTGTCTTTCCATGCAAATATGTTAACCTATTTTATGTATTAAAAAGTAAATAAATAAATAAAATAAGTATCGATCTAATGCTGACAACTTTTTCTGTTAATTTAATTATCATTACTAACGCTTGTGAAGGTAAAACTTATAATAAAATATGCAGTACACTTACACGAGTAAGCTATATAAATAGCTGACTAGCTGGCTAGCTGTCAGTAGCGATCTTCTGCAGTTGACTGCTATCAGTTCCCGAAAACATTTATTGAATATAACATAACATAGCATAACTTCACGCCTGTATCCCCGAAGGGGTAGGCAGAGGTGTATTACACACCCACGTTTCCCCTGTTATGTTAAGGTCCCAATGTAATAAGGGGCGAGCCTATTGCCATCTACTGGGCACATTATTAAGCAAGCGATAATTAACATTTATTAATGCACACATATATACGAAAAGTCAGAGACCGGCCGGGGCGACTATGGATCGAACTGGGCTTTCGCCGCTTTACACATTTATTGAATTATTGAATTGAGACAAAAAGACATTATTTCAGCCAATATATTACCGATGCTTTTATTTCATCTGGCCAAAAGGTGTAAATCTACGAGCATTGTATATTAAAAATTGTATTTTCAGAATTCGTTTCCTTCCGAATACGCTGTTGGTCCTCCAAAAATATTTGAAGTTCCTGCAAATAATCGGACAGTAGTCATTGAAGATATCAAACCTGACGTCTGGTATGAATATTCAGCGCTAGCATTCACTAAGACTGGTGAAGGTCCACTTTCAACTCCAGCTAATATCAAATTTGTAGGGAGAAATAAGTAAAATATTAATTCTAGAACAAAACGTATGTTTCACATACTTTATAATAAAAAGGGGTAAATGATTTTTGCTTGTTTAATTTATTCACCTTTATTCACCCTTTCCTATATTCAAAAAAGCGTAAACAGCAGTCAGCTTGTGAACACAGTAACTGAAATCTGGTAGGCAATTCAAAGGTATGTTCACACTAGAACTCTCACGGCCTGCCGAGCCCTCAACATGCTCGCCGCGCGTCGCAGGCGACTCAGGCGCCGGAGATCGCTTAATGACCTCCGTCCTCCATGAGCACAGGCGTGGGGGTGGCAGATGAGGCCGCCTGTCACCCCAGCAGAAGCAGGCCGGGACGGTGGGGCGACTAGCGCCCCTCCCCCAAACCGGGGCAAGACGGGGACACCGTGGTTCCCAAACTCGAGGGGGCCATCTCGAAACTGGAGATGGTCCAGGGTCAGTCGGGGTGCGAGGGATATGCTCCATGGGCAACCTTACACCCCAGCATCTGTAGACCCGAGACGGCGTGCGGTTTTAGTCGGTTCAAGCCCGACATAACCCGCTGGCCGGCGGGGGGGTATCCGAGGGGATTTCCGCACGAAAAAAAAGTTATGTTCACACTTATACTATAATTGCATTATTCCTATTAACACAAATGTACCATTTCTGACATAGTCCGAACGATAACCGATATTCTTCCTGACGTCAAAAAACACTCAAGGTTAAAATTTACATACAAGAGTTAACGTACGTGGAACATACTTAGTTAAAAACGTTAAAAATAACGGCATTATTCACAATACATCACTAGTATTTATTAGACTCGTATCTTATCATGATTATATAATATCAGTACAAAATTTGCATTTTAAAAGTTGGTTTATGAAGCAGTAGGTACCTATTCTTTTTTTAAATTTGGAAGTAACCGTCTAGGAATTTATCTGAAATGCTCCCTAGTAGGAGGGTATATATGGTAACCATACAACCATTAAGTTATTGTATAAATTAAGTATTTTAGATAGATAACAAATAATACATCCATTAAAACGTTTTACTCATACGCATGCTAGCAATATTTTTCCTTAACAATAGTACCTACTTGTAATTAATTCTTCTGAATCATATATAAGTAACCAGTTTTACAACCTCTCGACATTCAATGTTCACCACTGCATACACACACGAGGAAGTCATCTTAAAATAATGTTGTGATACTTGTCAGAATCTTCATGATAGAATTACAGTGTACTTGTGCAAACGATTTTATTATACGCGGAAAAAATGTACAAAATTTCATTTTTTGTAAGTGTTGTCTGCTTGTGGCAAAGTGTGCATTGTGAACGCCGAGTTCCTCGTCCCTTTAAGAATACAATATATGAACCAGAGCCTGGAAAGTATGCTTTTGAAATAACATGGGATCCAGTGCCAAACTGGGATGAAGAGGATCCAATCATTGGTTACAAGGTAAAATTTACATTTTGTTATTTATTTAGGTTGTTACGTTGCAGCCGAAATGCGAATGTCATGTTGGGTAAAATTAAGAATGGATACGACGCAGAAAAGTTACAAGGGACTCCCTTGTCTCATTTACAAAAAAATAAACAAGTTAAGCAGATACAGTTCACTAAGATTTTGAACTATATGCGAATCATAAAATAAAACATGATCACTGAATCCAAAGGAATGAAAATTAAACATTTATTAATAGAAATTAGTAGTAGGGACAGGTTTTTTTTTAATAGATAGTAAGCCTATCGTCTGACCACTATCTCACCTAGTAGTAAGTGATGATGTGGTCTACAATGAATTACGTTAGCCTAGAAAACACCTCTTCACTCGAGGCTTGAAGATTTCCAGGTGAAAGGAGTGGAATTACCTGCCTAAGACTGTGTTTCCGGAAAACTATATTTCCGAAAACACAGTCTTAGGCAGGTAATTCCACTCCTTGGAAGACAGGCATAATGAATGTGTCGGCGAAACGTTTCGTGCGTATGAGTGGAATGTCCACCATGTAGCCTTAGCGTGTTGCTGTACCTCTGGTCGTTTGTGGGTGGAAAGGGCTTGAAGTTATCAAGTTGTGCAATACCAGATACAGGCCTGCAACTTTGCGTCGATGCTAAAGGCCCTGGAGGCTTTTCTCGACGAGTGCATTGTTGTTAATGAGCCCTATGAGCCTCTTGAGGTGCTGAGAATATGAGAAGTCCGAATTAAAATAACACTTATATTAAGGTTAATGATAAATTTTCAGTTCATGCTTTGGGAAATGCAAACAATCAAGAAACAAATGCTCATCGATGGACAGCAGAAACTCGTTGACGATTTAGAAGTAAGTATATTTCTATAATACTTAGGTGCCCGACAACACATGACTAACGATGGAAACCTTCGACAATGTCATAAATTGTACGAAACGATGCATACTAACTGTGAAAATGAAAGTCAATACTTACTGTAGTAATTGATACCGCGCCAGTCGGGTTAACCAATTCATACTAAAAAGTTTCTACCAACATATTCAAGATAAAAGGAACAGTAAAACTAAATAAAGTTATAAATTGACATAGTTGCTTATTTTTAATATCAGATAGTCTATGTTATTGATCTTCTGCAGACGATTTTGACAATGCTTTCGGTTCCCCACACCGTTATATGAATTGGGAGATAAAGACATGATTTAAGTTTATTCCCAATACTATCATCCATCTACATCAGGAGGTGTCATTTTACGAGCTTTGTAAGGTGCGAAATATGCATAATAGGCGAGCGTAAGGAGAGCTCAAAGTGAGCTTAACGTATAACCCGGTTAAGGCGAAATTATAACCCGGTGAAGGTTAACCCGGTGAATTATACAGAAAAGGCGAGTTTAAGGCGTAAAGTTTGGAGGAAAACGATATAAAAACTACATTTTTAATGAATACGTTTTGAAATTCAGGTGTCGGTGCCACACCTTAAGGTCGCCTTATGCCTCGAGCCTCATCTGTATAATTTCATATACAATTCAAACAGTCATATTGTTAAATCTCATCAAATATTGCTTTCAGAGTCCTTCCGAATTCGCTGTTGGTCTACCAGAAATATTCGCGGTATCTGCAAATAACCGGAGAATCGTCATCGAAGATCCTAAAGCTGGTGTCTGGTATGAATATTCAGGATTAGCATTTTCTAAAAAGGGTGAGGGTCCAATTTCATCACCTGTAGGTGTAAAAATTGGAGGAAAAGATAAGAAAAAATAATAATTCTAATACGTGCAAAATGTTCAAATAATTTAAATTTGTAATAAATTTATATACCTACATCGTAGTACTAATTTTCTCTCCTTCATAAATTCAAAGAAAAGCCATTACTAAGCCAAGGGTAGTCAACCTTTGACCACAAGGCAAGCCAAGACCAAGCTTGTCGAAACGTTCGTTCGCTGTTCTAAAGTATACAAAAATAGCATAATTGCATTCATTCCAATACGATGCATAAAGAACCCGGGATTGTAGGAAGAAGGAAACACATACGTGAGTAGATCCACTTCTTTATCATGCGAGGAAGAAAGGAAGTACTGAACCGTTTGGTACTGTAGCGTCCGGGGCTTGGACGCCACAATACCTCGTGTTGATAAAAAGATAAACACATGGGTTTGAAGTGGTCAAGGTAGCTGGTTGCGACCACTTACAATAGCGTCTAAGTAAGCAGAATAAAAGCAGCGGTTTGCAGTGTACAATTATATTGGCAAGTATTTACAGTAAGGAAGTTGATTAGCAGACTGTTACAATCATAGATTGCACACGGGTTTTTATACAAAAATCTAATTAACAATAATAAACATTCACATTCCTAAATAATAGTAATAACGATTCGTGCTTGACCGTTTCTACAATAGGCGTTTACCTGAGGACAATAGACCTAATGTAGCCACCTTGCGCCCGCGCCACTCGCATAATAGAAGCGATGAATAGGCGTGGCCTATGTAGCTTCACTCAGGTACAAGTTAATCGTTGCCGCCCCATCGGATGTTCTGTGACGTATACATCATCCGAGGTGGCGTGATATCGTGCCTCGTTGAGTATGTACGCTACTGGTCGGTTTAGTAGGTAACTCGTCTACTCACTACACCTCTCCCCCGGTGAGACCGTATCTTACGGGCGATAGTAATCCGGAAACCTTACTACCCGGCCGCTTTTTGTTTTTCTGACCGTGTTGTCTGTGGGTTGTTGGTTCTGGATCTGGATTTGGGTGGGTGTAGAATCCAGGTCTTCCTTCGTCATATAGGCTGCCTTCAAACGGTCTATCGTGACCCTCTGCGTCTTTCCTTGGACATCTATATCAAATGTCTTCTCGCTGCGACCAACAACCTTGTACGGGCCTGAGTATGGGGCCTGCAGAGGTCTTCGAACTGGACACTGGCGTAGGAAGACATGGGTAGCTGTAGCCAGGTCCTTGGGAACGTAAAAAGGTCGACTCGAGCTAGTGTGCCAAGAAGTAGGTTGAGGGGTCAACTTCGACATGTGTGCTCGAAGTCTACTGACCGCGTCTGTCATGTCCACTGGATCTTGAGGACCAGCTGTGAGGAACTGTCCAGGTAAGCGTAGCGGCTCGCCGTAGACTAGTTCTGCTGCGGATGTCTGGAGGTCGTCTTTCCACGCGCTGCGGATACCCAGTAGGACCCATGGAAGTGCTTCTGTCTCGCTAGATGAGGCGTGGCAGGTTATAGCAGCCTTCAACTGGCGGTGCATTCGTTCCACGAGACCATTTGCCGCAGGATGATATGCCGTGGTAAGGTGATGAGTGGCACCTATCAGCGTGGTGAAGTCTCTGAACGTGTGCGAGGTGAACTGCCGTCCACGGTCGGTCGTTATGTGCTCCGGGCAGCCGAATCGTGCTATCCACCCTGAGGTCAGAGCTGCAACACAGGCTTCTGCGGTGATGTCCTGCAGTGGGTATGCCTCGGGCCAGCGTGATGCACGGTCAACGATCGTAAGGCAGTACTTGTAGTTGCTGGATAACGGCAAGGGACCAATTAGGTCGAGATTTATGTGACGGAGACGGCCTGATGGTGTGTCGTAAGTACTTAATGGAGCTGAAGTATGGCGATTCACTTTGCTCCTCTGACAAGCTCCACATTCTTTGGTCCACCTTCGGCAATCTCGCCTTACACCTGGCCAAACAAATCTTTGCGTTACTAAGTGAACGCTAGCTTTCGTACCAGGGTGACTCAGGTTATGGAGTGATAGAAACACCTGTTTGCGGAACGACTTAGTAACGAACGGCCTAGGGACTGCTGCTACGTCACAATAGACCTCGGTGTTGCAGCCTGGTATTCTGACCTTCTTCAGCTTCAGCGACGATCCGTGTTCTAGCAGGTCATGAAGTTCAGCGTCAATGTCTTGTTCTTTGGCCAGGTATTCATAGTCCAAGGGCAGTGACAGCTCATCAATCCTGGATAGGGCGTCTGCGACCACATTGTTCTCCCCCTTGATATACCTTATGTCTGTTGTAAACTGACTGATATAATCAAGGTATCGAAATTGCCTTGGAGAGCTGCTTTCTCGGTTGGTTGTAAAGGCAAAGGTGATTGGTTTGTGATCCGTCGTGATGCAGAACGTCCGTGCTTCAACCATGAACCTGAAGTAGCGGATAGCTTCGTAGATCACTAAAAGCTCACGATCATAGGGGCTGTACTTCCTCTGTGAAGGGCTTAGTTTTCTCGAGAAGAATGCCAGAGGCTGCTAATCTTGGCCTTGGCGTTGTTGCAGTACAGCGCCTATCGCTGTATCAGATGCATCTGTCTGGATTGTCAGTTCAGCCTTTGGATCTGGGTGCGCCAATAGTGTAGCCACTGACAGGCTATGCTTGCATTTCTCGAAAGCTTCTAGAAGTACTGGTGTCAAGGTAACTGGATGGGATCCCTTGATCTTTGGACCAGTAAGCAAACTGTTGAGAGGCGCTTGAATCGAAGCTGCTGCTGGTATGAAGCGACGGTAGAAGTTCAGCATACCCAAAAAGCGCCTCAGCTCTTTGACGGTTTTGGGGATCGGGAAGTCTTGTATGGCCTGTACTTTACAATTCAGTGGTTGTATGCCAGCTGCGGAGACTTTAAATCCCAAAAACTAGACTTCCGCTTTGCCAAATACGCATTTGTTCGTATTTATCAGTACACCTTACTCTGACAACCTTTTGAACAGTTGTCTTAGGTGTTCCAGGTGTTCAGACTCGCCATTACTGCTGATCAAAATGTCATCCAGGTAACCGTAGCAGAAGTCCAAACCTCTGAGGACCTCATCGATGAACCTCAGGAACGTCTGTGCAGCATTACGGAGCCCAAAACCCATGAATGGAAAAGCATATAAACCAAAGGGCGTTGTGATGGCTGTCTTGGGGATGTCTTCCTCATGAACAGGGATCTGATTGTAGGCTTTTACCAGGTCTATGGTGGAAAATATGGTGCTGCCTGTTAGTTGCTGTGTAAAATCCTGCAAGTGCCTGACAGGATATCTGTCTGGGATCGTACGTGCATTCAGCAATCTGTAATCCCCACATGGGCGCCAGCCATCGTTTTTCTTGCGGGCCAAATGAAGAGGTGAGGACCATGGGCTGTCTGACCTGTATGCTGTACCACGCTGCAGCATGTCCTCGAACTCCTTTTTTCTAAGCGACGTGGGCGACTGGCTACTGGTGGACCTGGAGTAGTACGTATGTGATGTACGGTTGTATGCTTGGTTTTGCTGGGGTTACCAGCTGGTCGTGTAACATCGGGGTACTCCCTCAGCAGGCGGTGGTACACGGTGTCGTCTATCGTGGTGCGAATCGATGCGATCGCCTCTGTAGAAATATGCTGTGGTGCAGCGACTGTTAGCGCTGTGATGCCGTCAATCAGACGCTGATTACGGCAATCTACCAACAGGCTATAGTAGCCCAGGAAGTCGACGCCAATGATAGGCTTCGTGACGTCGGCTACGATGAAACGCCATGTAAAAGACCGTCGAAGTCCCAAATCCAACGTCAGCGGTAAGTCACCATACGTTGAGATTACTGTTCCATTGGCTGCAAATAACTCGTATCGAGTTTTCATACGTGGCTGCCGAACAGCGGATCGAGGGAAGACGCACAGGTCTGAACCCGTATCAACCAGATATTGCATCTTCGTCTTGCGGTCCGTGATGAACAGGCGGCTCGTAATCGCTAGGCAGTCATTTACCGCCACTATTGGCTGCCTGGGAAGTTTTCCGCCTGCTTGAATGTGCAGGGCTGGATGCATTGCCTTGCTTGTTGCCCGTATCGGTAATGGTTGATGCAGAACGGATGGTTATCTGGACGTGGGTTGGAGCGAGAGCGAGAACGAGAACGCGAACGGTACCTTTGCTTGTGCCTACCGTTTCGGACGTACCGGTTCTTAAGTTGTCGCATGTCCATACTCATCGTCTCTAACCTACGGCTGAGTTCTTCAACAGTTCGGGTCAAGGTCTCGATAGCACTGCTTGATGAAGGTACGGCTGCAGCAGCTACCGTCGTACTGGCTACTTGTCCCGTTACTTGCGCGGTTACTTGTGCCGACGTTGGCACGACGTCGTTGACGCGGTCTGCCAGCTCTGCCAGGTCTTCCAAGGTCATCTTTGTCTGCTAGGCTGCAATGCAAGTCTGTAGATGGGTGGGCAGTCGGCTGGCCCAAATCGTCCTGATGAAGTCATTAGGTACATTGGTACCAGCCAGCAGCTGCAGGTGGCGCAGGAATTGGGAGGGCTTCCTGTCTCTCATCTCCTCGTGGCTCAAAAGCTGCTTGATCTTCCTTTCTTGTGAAGCTGAGAGTCTACGTATGAGCTCAGCCTTCAGCGTGTCGTACTTGTTGGAGGCCGGCGGGGAGACTATTATATCTCGCACCTCTGCTGCGTGCTGCAGTTCCAGCTGTGCCAGCACATGGTAGAACTTTGTGTGGTCCACGCTTATCTTCGTCAGCATGAATTGCGCTTCCAGTTGTGCAAACCATAGTTCAGGGTCATCAGGATTGAACTTGGGAGTCTTCACTCCAACTCGGTAAGTTTCTCCCAGTAACGCGTCTTGTGCATCATCAGTCATGTTTCAGGCTTGTTCCTTGAAGTCGAAGGTCACCAGTGAAGTGGTCAAGGTAGCTGGTTGCGACCACTTACAATAGCGTGTAAGTAAGCAGAATAAAAGCAGCGGTTTGCAGTGTACAATTATATTGGCAAGTATTTACAGTAAGGAAGTTGATTAGCAGACTGTTACAATCATAGATTGCACACGGGTTTTTATACAAAAATCTAATTAACAATAATAAACATTCACATTCCTAAATAATAGTAATAACGGTTCGTGCTTGACCGTTTCTACAATAGGCGTTTACGTGAGGACAATAGACCTAATGTCGCCACCTTGCGCCCGCGCCACTCGCATAATAGAAGCGATGAATAGGCGTGGCCTATGTAGCTTCACTCAGGTACAAGTTAATCGTTGCCGCCCCATCGGATGTTCTGTGACGTATACATCATCCGAGGTGGCGTGATATCGTGCCTCGTTGAGTATGTACGCTACTGGTTGGTTTAGTAGGTAACTCGTCTACTCACTACAGGTTAAATAGTAATACGAGTATTTATTTATACAACAAAGCTTCCTATATCGAGTTTAGGGAGGTTTTTACGCGAATATATTTATATTTAAACGAACTGTATATACATCTTCTCTTTTTCCAGCGGGCGAGGGCGCAGCCCCCAGGTCGCCAGCTGTCAGCCGAATCGACCGCCAAGCAATTGTTTTTTCTTCCCTATACATATTTTGAATTACAATACTTTATTTTTAAACTCTGACACATGATGGCCAGGTTAATGAACTGTAGTGATCGAACGAGGTCGGAGCACTACATCGAGCTACGCCCAAGGCCATGACATGTGACAGCTACAATGAAGCATAAGGCAAACTAAATCTGGGACACAAAAAAAAAATTTAAGCGAATTGTCCCTTACAATGGGAATAACGAAGCAATCTTTGTAATACTTAATAATCGTTATTAAAATCTCAAATTATAGCAATTAAACTGTAATAACTACTGAAAAACACGAACAAAGAAAAATTGCTTCATTCTTGGCCAGGCAAAAAACCAGAATAAAAGAAGCCAGGCCACAATCGGCCTCTCTAAATAGACTAGTTTGATGTCATTTGACGACACATTTTAATGTTTGCCCGAAAGGGGCCTAAAGTACCAAGTACTTTTAAGACCTACCTAACTAAAAACTAAAGATAACATAAAGTGATCTATCCTTACACATTATGCATTTATGTAATTATAAACCTTTTATATCGCCTCCGAATTACTAAATTACTTTTTAATCAACATTAAAGAGAAAGAGAACTTTACTTCATAAAGAAGAGTCTGATCGAAAACCCACTTTCAATCATCGTCGACACTCATGTCCAGAACGATTTGACTCTCTTACAAAGTTTAGATCCCCACTCCCAACATTAGACGAAAAAATAATTGCCTAACTCCTTCGCTAGTACATCATGAATATAACAAAAAAAAACTATTTATCTTCCGCAGCGCAGCACATAGAATGAACAGAGAAAACATAACATTAATTAAATATTTCACACAACACATTATTTACTACGTGGATTATAATTCTATTAAGACTTATAGTCCTTATTGGCCCTATTGACCCGCAGATATCTGTCAATGACGAAAATAACACAGAAATCTCTTGAAACACTCTGGAACAAACCACCATCATAGCCATTGCACCTCTTTATCTTAGCCATCTTCTAGTTGGGCACATAACAGCACATAAAAGCACATAAAAGCAGATAAACACAACGATACTGATAATGAAAACCGAACCGAAAAAAAAACGTTGGAAAATGGCATGTAAAAGGTTTTAAAACATTTTTTTTTTTAAATCTAAGTTGTTAATTTATTCTTCTATTATTAATTCTATTTTAGTCTAATTAGGTTAGTTTAGTTATTTCATCTCATTATCTCGGAACTCTTATACCCAAATTTGAGTTATTTTGATTAAACTATATTCAACATTAATAGAACTCTACATAATTCTGAACTCTCTCGGTTTTATTATTCCTAATAATTTTTATTTTATGCAACGAGCGGTGCATAACTCGTTAAATAAGCCATTATGTCGAGCGGTTAAAACTCGTTAAATAAGCCTCTATTAATAGCTGATCTTCTTGGGCCATTTCTTCATCTCCTTGATCCTTCTTGGGTCGTTCTTTTGATCCTTCTGGGGTCGTCTCTTTGATCTTTCTTGGATCATCTCTTAATCGAGTGGTGGCAGAACTCGTTAAATAAACCCTTATGCAAACACTTTTCTAATCTTTATCTATAAGTTGGGTTTTCATTGAGCGGGGTGCGGCTACGACACCCCCTAAACAAAAATAAGCCTTCGGTACATTATGCTCTTAGAGCAGGTTAATTTCTCTTGGAGTCTTGGTCATTTGAACTTATTAGTCGTGAACCATTACCCCACCTTGTGACTGTGGTCTGTATGTGATGAATGAAAGTTGGGCCCTATGTTTGTGATTGTGTGAAAGTGTAAAGAGTATTAACCCTAACCTCTAAATTTATAAGTTCCTTCAAACAAAAAAATTTTTTTACCTGTTTTTGGGGGATAATGTAGTATTTATTTTTCGTCTTTAAGAGTGACCTTGGAAGGTCTCACTATAAAGTCTATCTATAGCTACTAATTCTATGGAATCTTTAGCTGCCATTCTCTAAATACTGTATATTTTACCTATTCATACTACTAAGAATCTTATTATTTAAGTACTTGCGTTTTTCTTTGTAAATATATAAACAAACTTATGTTTTGATCGTTTATTTTGTTTTAATTTTATTTTCAAATGAATTCCTAATTTATTTCTTGTTAGTGGTTATGCGTTCCTTTAGAAGTTGCCCTGGTTTGCTTGGTTTACGGCGTCCTTTGCTGGATCGTCGTAGCCACGGGCCTTCTGCCTTTTCCTCAAGTTTTATTTTTGTTCTTCCTGTAAATATAGATTGATTAGTTTCATTTCTCGTTCCCTGTTTGTTTCGTGGAAAAAGTTTTAGGATTGGTTTCTAAATTTTGTCCCAATATGTTAAACGTTACCTTGTGTTTTATATTATCGAATTTCTATTCGATAATATTTTTATTTATTTATTTTCTCGTATTTAAAACGTAAATTGTTTGTTTACATTAATTTCTTGACGTAGGCTGTCATTCCACTGTCCTCTCATGGACTACCAGAAATATCGTGAGTTTTGTTATGAATGATATTCAACCTCTTGATAATTGGCAGTCTATTATTGATTTTTCGTGTCATTTTAAAATTTGGTTGGTTCGATTTTTCCACGCGTTGAAAAGTCAGAAAAGAATTGGCAGAGTGAGAAAATCGATTATAAATTATCTTCTTTGGCATAAAATATTAAAGTGTTGTGATTCGCGTTTTGATGGGTTTATTAATCAAAACTGAAGGACTTCCGTGAGGCGATACGCCGCCCCACAGATCCATCACCTTAGTGTTACTTAACGAAAATAACTCCAATCTTTCAATATCCTGTAGATAAGAGGTCTTCATTTGTACTAGTGATGTTCATAGTCTGAAGCATCTACATCTCGAGGATCTACATCTCCTTCTCATTCAATGTTACCATCTTTTTATTTCAAAATTCTGTGTAATATTTAATTAATTAGAAGTCTAATACAAAATCTTCCGGGTTTTCTTATATTCTAAGACTGGACGAGGCGGGGTTCTTTACGCCATCGCGTAGGTAATTCCGTTGCGTTACACGCTCCAATGTCGCACGACGTCTTTCTTCATACGGTACGGGATCGATCCATCCACTGCCAACTGCAGAATGTTGGCGTTTCCGACTCCTGCGGAAACTAGCGCTCCACCAGCTGTAGCAACCACCAACTCCTGTCGAAACCAGCGCCTCCACCAGTTGTAGCGTCCGGGGCTTGGACGCCACAATACCTCGTGTTGATAAAAAGATAAACACAAGGGTTAAATAGTAATATGAGTATTTATTTATACAACAAAGCTTCCTATATCGAGTTTAGGGAGGTTTTTACGCGAATATATTTATATTTAAACGAACTGTAGGGAATCGCAGACTCCGCTCAGGGACTGAGCCTACATTCAATACACTTATATCTTCTCTTCGGCCGGCGGGCGAGGGCGCAGCCCCCAGGTCGCCCGCTGTCAGCCGAATCGACCGCCAAGCAATTGTTTTTTCTTCCCTATACATATTTTGAATTACAGTACTTTATTTTTAAACTCTGACACATAATGGCCTGATCGAACGAGGTCGGAGCACTACAGTACTGTAGTGTGCGACCTCGTTCGACACACTACGGTTCGTTTACCTGGCCATCATGTGTCAGAGTTTAAAAATAATTATTTAAATACTTTTAAATAGCTTAGGGAAGAAAAAACAATTGCTTGGAGCTGCATTCGGCTGTGCGGCTGACAGCGGGCGACTTGACGCACCGCCCGGGTCCGCCGACCGAAGAGAAGAAATAAGTGTATTAAATTTAGGCTCAGTCCTTGAGCGGAGTTCGCGATTCCCTAGTTCGCTTAAATATAAATATATACGCGTAAAAACCTCCCTAAACCCGATATAGGAAGCTTTGTTGAATTAATAAATAAATGAGATATAATTATCTTTCCTTGTGTTTATCTTTTATCAACACGAGGTATTGTGGCGTCCAAGCCCCGGACGCTACAGTACTAAGACAGATTTGTTCGCTCCGTAAGAGGGTGGGGCTCCGGGGCTGGGCTGTATTCTACCAGCGGGGTCACAGGTAGCGGATAGTGAATGGCTTCTAGACATAGTGGTTAGTTCTAGGAGAAGGAAAACTCTGAAATCAAACCTGGAATTCAACCTAAAATAAACGGTAGTCATCTGCAACCGACCTGGCTCTGCACGTATTGGCGCGCCTTACCTGCGGAATTAGCTAGTAAGGTCGAGAGAGTGACGTGGGTTCTGGGCAACCCCATGTCACTTAACTGTGTCCCAGGCTATGTAGCATCTGTCTGTAGAGAGAGCACTTCACCCACGATAGCTCAGCTGCGTGGTAAACAACACGGAGAGTGGCAGTCCGGTTATAAGCCCGCACGGATGGACGTAAGTGCAGGCGCCAGGGGTCACTCTCGACAGTGGGAGGGTCCATAGTAGACCCGCTTTAGATGGGCAGCCCCCGGTCAATAATGTACTGGTCCGCTTAACTTTTCCGCATTAACTGTTCCTTTGGGGTGTATGGAACAAACAGGTATCCCTGTATGTTGATGCTGTGCTTGTCTCACCTGGAAACTTAAAAGATCGAAAAAACGCTTACACTGCCCTGCGTATTGGGACATGGAATGTCCGGATAATGCGGACAGGTTTCCCGGATACCAGTAGAAGCTCACACAATACTCAAGACTTGCTAGATTAAGTATAAGTATTATACTTAATCTTATAAGTATTGCTGCGCTCCCAGGAGACCAGACTGCCAGATGAGGGTTCGATCCGCGAACAGATCTTCACGTTTTTCTGGAAGGACAAGTTGCTTGAAGAACGTCTTGAAAATGCCGTGGGGTTTGCGGTGTGAAATGACCTCCTGAATTTTATATAATTCAGGAGGTCATTTCCCTGTAAGGTCCCTGTATACAGGGACCTTCTGGGATTTCTGAGCGTATAATGGTGTTACGCCTGTCTACTACCTGTGGATTTGTAACCATCATTTCTGCGTATGCTCCTTCTCTTGCATCTTCGGCTAAGTCTAAAGACAATTTCTACAATCAGCTGTACAATACAATACATGAAGTACAATCTGGTGACTACCTGATAATCCTTGATAACTTTAATGGCCGTGTGGGTCAGGACAATACTGCTTGGCCAACTTGCCTCGGTAACCATGATATTGGAAATCAAAACGACAACGGTCAACGCTTGCTAGAATTCTGCTGTAAGCACCAGCTGTGTGTTACAAACACCTACTTTAAGGGCAAATTAATGCGTCAAGTCTCGTGGATGCATGCTCGTTCTGGGCATTGGCACCAGCTGGCCGTTGTCCTGGCAAGGATGGGGGATTTCAGGGTGATCATTCATACACGAACCATCCACAGCGCTGATTGCGATACTGACCACTCCCTTGTGATCTGCAAAGTTCGGTTTACGCTAAAAAAGATTCACTCTAGCAACACTCCCGGAAGGAAACAGATCAATCTGCCCATAACCCAGAAATCTGAGGTTGTGTACGAATTTGGTGAACTGGCTAGACGGGAAGTGAAAACTTGGGACTCTGACACCTCAGTGGACGTGGAGTGTCAGACAATGAAGATACTTCTCACTACGATTACTAGTAAAGTTTTTGGCTACGATACATACAAATCTGCGGACTGGTTCGCAGAAAATGCAGATCGTCTCATGCCCTTGGTTCAACCTAAGCGCAAAGTTCCGTTAAACCACCGACTTAATCCTTGCACTGTAACATAGACCAAGCTCCGTGCTGCTAAGTGTAATCTTCAGCGAGCAACCCGCCAGTCCGCTAATGCTTTCTGGCAGAACCTGTGCGGGAACATTCAGAGCTGTGCAGCTATTGCAAACCTAGCTGGGGTTTTTGCAGGGATTTACAATTACTATAGGACCTATGCCAAGGGCGCCCCTACTGACCCAGAGCCTCCAGCCGGAGCGGCTGGAGGGGGTACTGGGCTCCTTGTTCCCAGCGGGAGCGGAGGAGCATGTCCCTCCGCGTATGGCTCCGCCTCAGGCGCCTGACGCCCATAATAGCGAGAGCGATGTGCCCGAAGTCAGGGAGAGTGAACTGGGGGTAGCAGTGCTCCGGCTTAAAGCCCGGAAATGCACTGCCCCCGGACCCGACGGCATTCCAGGCCGAGCATGGGTCCTGGCCCTGGAGGAACTAGGGCCTCGACTGGTGGCGCTCTTTAGCGCATGCCTCGAAAGGGGCCAGTTTCCAAAGGCTTGGAAGACGGGGAAACTGGTTCTTATCCGGAAGGCGGGGCGGCCGGCGGACCAGCCATCCGGTTACCGGCCGATCGTGTTGCTCGACGAGGTGTGCAAGCTCTTTGAGCGGATTATTGCAGAGCGCTTCGTCGAGCATCTCACGAACGTGGGGCCAGATCTGGCGGACAACCAGTTCGGTTTCCGCCGGGGGCGCTCCACCGTGGAAGCGATCATGCGCGTTAGGCGCCTGGCGGAGGAAGTAGTCTCGCGGGGTGGGGTGGTGGTGGCGGTGTCTCTCGACATCGCCAACGCCTTCAACACCCTTCCCTGGAACTGCGTTAGGGAGGCGCTCGCGTATCACGGAGTGCCTCCTTACCTCCGCCGCATTGTCGAGGCATACCTATCCGAGAGGGCCATAGTTTACCCGAGCTGGCTAGGGCCAGGGCGGCGAGAAGTGTCGTGCGGTGTTCCGCAGGGGTCGGTCCTAGGGCCACTCCTGTGGAACATCGGATACGACTGGGTGCTGCGCGGTACGTTGCTCGAGGGTGTCAGCATAGTCTGCTATGCTGACGACACCCTCGTTATGGCGCGGGGAGCAACGTACCGAAGCGCGGCACTGAAGGCCACGGCAGGGGTTGCTCAAGTCGTGGGTCGAATACGGCGGCTGGGACTTGCGGTGGCTCTCCACAAATCCGAGGCTATGTGTTTTCACGGGCCTCGGAGGGGGCCACCTGCGGGAACCAGCATAACCGTAGGGGGCGTAAGCATCGGCATCGAGCCCACGATGAAGTACCTTGGGCTCGTACTCGATAGCCGATGGGACTTCGGACCACATCTCCGAAGTCTGGTCCCGAAACTGAGGGGGACTGCGGCCGCGCTATCGCGGCTGATGCCCAACGTTAAGGGACCCAACGCCCCCACTAGGAGACTGTACCTAGGGATCGTGCGAAGCATGGCCCTATACGGGGCCCCCGTATGGGCGGAGACTCTGGCGGCCCGCAACGTGGCTGTTCTTAACAGCCCGTTAAAGGCGATGGCCGTCAGAGTCATCAGGGGGTATCGCACGATCTCCGTCGAGGCGGCATGTCTCCTAGCTGGGACCCCTCCATGGGACCTGGAAGCGAGAGCCTGTGCGCCACTGGTACAGCAGCCCCTGGAGCGGGGCCATAGGCCGGAGCCCCGAGAAATCAGGGCTCAGCGGTTCCTGCTCCGCCAGGAACTCATGGAGACATGGAGGGTGCGACTTGAGCACCCAAGGTGGGGGAATCCACCATTGCGGCGGTGAGACCGATCATGAAGGAGTGGCTGGAGAGGGACCATGGGGACCTCTCCTACCGGATGTGCCAGATGGTTACCGGACACGGGTGTATCGGTAAGTATCTGTGGCGCATCCACCGGGAGACAACGCCGCAGTGCCAGCACTGCGAGGATCCTGGCGAAGACACGGCGCTCCACACGTTGGTGGAGTGCCCTGCGTGGGCGAGTCAACGCCGGGATCTCGTTGCGGTCCTGGGTTGTGGACGTTCTCTCGTTGGAGACCATGGTGAGGGCCGTGGTCTCCGACGGGAGCAAGTGGCACGCCGCCGCCTCTTTCAGCGAGCAGGTAATGCGCGCGAAAGAGACGGCGGAGAGGGAGCGGGAAAGAACCCTGCCCCCCGAGTTTCGCAGTCTGCGGCGAGGACGCCGCAGACTCATCTACGCCCGGGACTACCGACCTCCATGATCGGGGCCTGAGGACGGCAGTTGGCCGACTCGCCGTCCTTACAGAAGCAAGCCGTGGCGGAGGCGTGTCGTGTGTGCCCTACACACGCCTGCCAACTCACCGAAGCTGGATAAAACCCGACCCCACCAGGCGAGGCCGCCGTGGCGGCCAAAGTCCGCCGGCAACCCTGGGGTTATCCTTTCGAGGGCTTACCCGGGGTGCCCGGCAACGGACACTTGGGGAGGACACCGTGCGGTTTTAGTCGAGACACGACATAACCACCCCCCCCCGGGGGGGTATCCGAAGGGATTTCCGCACGTAAAAAAAAAAAAAAAAAAAAGGACCTATGCCAAAGAAATCAACTCCATTAAAAGAAACTGATGGTACAATTATCACTGATGGCACCCGTCAATTGGATCGTTGGGCGGAACACTACTCAAAACTCTATGCGTGCCCAGTCAACATCGAACCAGAGGCTGTAGGGCCATCCAGGAACTGAGGGTGTGGCATGAACTAGACGAGTTGCCCACACCGTGCGAGCTGTAAAAACTATCACCCTATTTAAAAACGGCAAATATCTTGGAGATGATGGCATTGCGGCAGAACTCCTTAAGATTGAGTGCCTGCATCCGATCCTGTATAACTTTCTTGGCTAGTGTTGGGAGCTCGGGCGTTTTCCCCGGGATATGCGTGATGCAAATATTATCACTTTATATAAGGGAAAGGGTGACCATCTCCAATCTCCATTGCAACAACTACCGCGGCATTTCCCTTCGAAGCATCGTTGACAAATTATTTGCGCAGGTCACCCTGGCAAGACTGCAGCCTGCAGTTGGCCGACCGCGGTAATCCAGAGGCTTAATGTGGTTTTCATTCCGGACGCTCTACTACGGACATGATTTTTATCTTACGTCAATTGCAGGAAAAGTCTCGCGAGCAAAATAGTCCCTTGGTGATAGCCTTTGTCGACCTAAATAAAGCATTTGACACCATCAGCCGGGATGGTCTTTACACCGCACTCAAGAGGATAGAGTGCCCTCCAAAACTTCTAAACCTAATAAGGGTCTCTCCAAGATGGTATGCAGGGCACTGTTGCTCACGATGGTATAACATCTGCGGTGTTTGACATACGAAAGGTAGTGCGACAGGGCCGCGTTTTAGCGCCAACTCTTTTTAGAATATTTTTCTCTCTGCTTCTGAAAACGGCTTTTGATGATTCAATCCAGGGAGTTCATCTACACACAAGAGCAGACGAAAAAATCTTTAATTCCTTACTAAGATCCCGTGGTAAGCGTGAAATTCTCTACATCGACTCACTGCTCTTCGTCGATGATGCTGCTTTTGTTGCTAAGACTCCGCAGGAATTGCAGGTCCTATTGGATAAATTTGCGCACGCTTGTTCTCTTTTCTCCATATCAATAAATGCCAAGAAGAGAGTTGTTCTGACACAGGATTACAGCCAAAAACCTTTAATTCTGCTACAGGGTACGCCGCTTACTGTGGTGGTCCAATTTTCCTTACAGCCAAAAACCCTTAATTCTGCTACAGGCTTACTGTGCTGGACCAATTTTGTTATCTGGGTTCTCACGTGTCCAACACTTTGTCGTTAGACACGGCAATCGGAAGTCGGCTAGGTAAGGCTGCCACAACATTTGGGAGGCTGAGTGCAAGAGTGTGGAGTAACAATCACCTCACAACAAGGACAAAAATGTCTGTGTACCAAGCCTGTATCCTATGCACACTTTTGTACGGAGCTGAAAGTTGGACGTCATACGCTAAGCAAGAAAGAACACTAGATAAGTTTCACATGCGCTGCCTTCGCAGTATATTAAACATCACCTAGCGAGACAGGGTTACGAGAGACTGATACAAGTTGCGCGACTGCCCAGCAATACCGCAATGCTCAAACAACGAAGATTGCGATGACTGGGGCATGTCCATCGAATGGAGGCCACGCGACTGCCAAGTATTATTCTGATGAGCGAAATTGCTTTCTCCAAGAGAAAGGTTGGAAGATCTATGTTATGTTTCAAAGACTGAAAGACTGAAAACGCACAAAGCGTGAAATGGTAGCTTTTAAGATCAGTCCCAAAGAATGGGAAAACCTGACTGAAGATCGCATCAAGTGGAGGAAGTTTCTGGCTGATGGATGTGAAGCCCATGACAATTCCTGGTTCCAGATCCTGGCGTGAGAAAAGACGGGTCACCTCAACTACAGATCTGGTAAACGACCCCCAGTATAGGTATAACTCTTGCGGACGCTACTGTCGCTCCCGTATCGGACTGGATGCTGCTCAAATCATCTATTTAAGATGCAAAGGCCTACTATATGAGGGTGACACCTCAGTCTTGCACGTGATGTTCTGGATAGATGCTAATTCAATAATAGTAAAGTTAAGCTTCGTTTCTTTATCCTGCTTTGTTTTTTAACTATGGTACTTGGTTATCCAACTGTTAGCTAAGAGGCCCAATGAATAATATAAGTAATCTTTTCCTTAACATTAGCAGCTGCAAGTACCCAGGCAATTAACCCAATTAAAATTACCGGTTTAAAAACATCAAGACGTTTTAGTCTTTAGGAGTGAAACAACACTATAAAGTAGTTTCATAATGATATTCTTGTAATTTGGACACATTTAAGGAAGTGATTGAAATAAAGAGGAAGATTTTATTAAGCGTAGCGAGCCGAAGGCGAGCAAAGCGTCTTTGGTTTCAAAGTTGCATTTCAAACAAATGATACTCCTCCGAGACCGTTTGACCGATCTCGACCAATTTGCCACGGTGATCAAGTAGACATTACTGAGTGTCGTAAGGGGTCGAATCTCCAGATAGGTCTTACCATCGAGGAATAATCACCGAAAAACCAAATCAATGGAAAAAGTCGACGGGGTTACGAGGAATATTAGTAATCTCGGTTTCAATTTTTTTTTTATGAATTATAGGCTCACGTTTGACCTCTATCTCACCTGGTCGTTAGTAACGATGTTGTAACAATGCACGATGCTACGATGGATCACGATAGATCACGTTTGCCTAGAAGGAACCTATTCAGTCGAAACTTGAAGATGCCGAGGTTATAGCTTTCCGGAAACACAGACTCAGGCAGGCAATTCCACTTCTTAGCTGTACGCATAAAAAATGTGTCGCCGAAACGTTTCGTGCGTATGAGTGGAATATTCACCATGTAGCGGTGGCGTGTCGCTGTGCGTCTGGTCGTTCGTTGGTGGAAAGGGCTTGGAGGTATCAAGTTGTGCAATTTCAGCGCACACTCTCCGAAATCTTTCTAATATCTATTCTTTAAAAAAAAAATATCACGCTTTTTTATAGTAGTAAAAATATGTTCCGCAAACGGCACTACAATTGAAACTTACGGCGAGCGCATATGAACATTAGACCTTGGGTTACGCAGACCTTTCACCTGGACTTTCATAATTGCAGATGTTAAAATGCCTATTTTAGGAGCTGACTTCCTAGAGCACCACAAACTATTAGTGGATTTGCTCGGAAAAAGACTGATCGACGAAGAAACGAAATTAAAAACGCCTGCGGAAAGTGCAAGAGCAAATTTACCTTCAGTGAGATCAGTCAACACATAAAAGTATGCACATTTTAGCACAGCACAGCACAGTTTAATTTTAAGGGGGGAGTACTATGGCAGTCATTGATAAAGAGGGGGCGTGATTTCTATAAGGAAATTGAATTGTATAAATAAGAATGTTATAATTTAGGAAATCATGTCCGCTGTCATACAATCAAATATGAAAGAATATGCAAGTTAGCAATATCAATAGACGTGACAATTGTTGCCAGCTCCCAAAGATCCCCACTCTAGATTTAATGTAAAATCTTAGTATATAAGACACAGTGATTAATATTGTAGGATATTATATCAATCAATAACTTAATAAATATTACAGTTTACCCAACTGTGGTATTTACCTTCACCTCCGCAATATATATCCGCAAGCTATTGTAGTATATTTAATCTATGTTAATATGAAAAATAATCTTTTTGTTGTATTCTTCATTGTCTCTGTTTTAGTCTTAAAATAATAAATTTTAAATTCATTGGCAGACATTCCAAACAAGAAGATTAAAAATTCAAAGATCAGATTCGGACGACATTCTAGGGAGAGTCATGAAGCAGTAAACATGGCATAAGAAAGGTGTATCTGATGGACAAAGACACCTCAGTTTAATTATACCTTAAAGTCAAATGAGTGTCAATACTGGACTTCATAAATTGCTCTAGTGGAGAGCATTCTAATATCTCTTCTGTTCTAGCAATTCTTTAACAAAAGGCAACTGCAGTTCTTAACACGTTTCCTCACTATTGGCGAGTGGCTCACTATGGCTATCCCGCAATTGGATTAATTAGATTGCAATCTCCCTTAATAATTTGAAGATTTGAAATATTTTCTTCCCATAGTACTACCAGACTGCTAGGTAAAAATCAAACTTCTAGGTAAAAGCTTCTAGGTAAAAATGTACAGCCGTTTATGTAGTGAATATCACCGAAATTAAGAATGAGGTGAGGACTTCTGACTCAAAACGACTGAAACCGCTCAGTGTTTCATCAGATCGGCTCGTCTAGCCGGGAACCAGGTATGTCCTGAGAAGCCCACAGTCTAGTCACCCCTATGTTGTAAACAACTACAATAAGTACGTTTGCATACGTATGTTTGCCATTTTAGTGATATAAAACAAAATATTATTTACCGGATATTTTCTAACTTGTACGTGTTCCACCGAACTGGTACTATAATATATATGTTTAAACTTTTAAACTTTTTTTACGTCGCATATGCGTATCTGCAAAAGAAACATTCAATTATTAGTCTTGGACACAGTCTTTGACATAGTGTAACGTAACGGTATCCTATGAAGGATAGTGTACGCCAGATTAAAAAAAGGAAAAGCAGGAGGAGAAAAAAATGAAGATGTTAAGTGGGTATTAATACATATAATGTCCACAATTCACTTATCCACAATTCACAAACTTAAATAATATCACTTAAAGTTTATAAACAGTTCACAATAGGATTTCAAATCTTCAAATTATGAAGGGAGATTGCAATCTCATTAATCCAATTGTGGGATAGCCATAGTGAGCTACTCGCCAATAGTGAGGAAACGTGTTAAGAACTGCAGTTGCCTTTTGTTAAAGAATTGCTAGAACAGAAGAGATATTAGAATGCTCTCCACTAGAGCAATTTATGAAGTCCAGTATTGACACTCATTTGACTTTAAGGTATAAATAAACTGAGGTGTCTTTGTCCATCAGATACACCTTTCTTATGCCATGTTTACTGCTTCATGACTCTCCCTAGAATGTCGTCCGAATCTGATCTTTGAATTTTTAATCTTCTTGTTTGGAATGTCTGTCAATGAATTTAAAATTTATTATATTAAGACTAAAACAGAGACAATGAAGAATACAACAAAAAGGTTATTTTTCATATTAACATAGATTAAATATACTACAATAGCTTGCGGATATATATTGCGGAGGTGAAGGTAAATACCACAGTTGGGTAAACTGTAATATTTATTAACTTATTGATTGATATAATATCCTACAATATTAATCACTGTGTCTTATATACTAAGATTTTACATTTAATCTGGAGTGGGGATCTTTGGGAGCTGGCAACAATTGTCACGTCTATTGATATTGCTAACTTGCATATTCTTTCATATTTGATTGTATGGCAGCGGACATGATTTCCTAAATTATAACATTCTTATTTATACAATTCAATTTCCTTATAAAAATCACGCCCCCTCTTTATCAATGACTGCCATAGTACTCCCCCCTTAAAATTAAACTGTGCTGCATTAATACTATAAAATGTGCATTATTTTATGTGTTGACTGATCTCACTGAAGGTAAATTTGCTCTTGCACTTTCCGCAGGCGTTTTTAATTTCGTTTCTTCGTCGATCAGTCTTTTTCCGTGCAAATCCACTAATAGTTTGTGGTGCTCTAGGAAGTCAGCTCCTAAAATAGGCATTTTAACATCTGCAATTATGAACGTCCAGGTGAAAGGTCTGCGTAACCCAAGGTCTAATGTTAATATGCGCTCGCCGTAAGTTTCAATTGTAGAGCCGTTTGCGGCACATATTTTTACTACTATAAAAAAGCGTGATATATATTTTTTTAAAGAATAGATATTAGAAAGATTTCGGAGAGTGTGCGCTGAAATTGCACAACTTGATACCTCCAAGCCCTTTCCACCAACGAACGACCAGACGCACAGCGACCCGCCACCGCTACATGGTGGATATTCCACTCATACGCACGAAACGTTTCGGCGACACATTTATTATGCGTACAGCTAAGGAGTGGAATTGCCTGCCTGAGTCTGTGTTTCCGGAAAGCTATAACCTCGGCATCTTCAAGTTTCGAGTGAATAGGTTCCTTCTAGGCAAACGTGATCCATCGTAGATCACATCGTTACTAACGACCAGGTGAGATAGAGGTCAAACGTGAGCCTATAATTCATTAAAAAAAAAATTGAAACCGAGATTACTAATATTCCTCGTAACCCCGTCGACTTTTTCCATTGATTTGGTTTTTCGGTGATTATTCCTCGATGGTAAGACCTATCTGGAGATTCGACCCCTTACGACACTCAGTAATGTCTACTTGATCACCGTGGCAAATTGGTCGAGATCGGTCAAACGGTCTCGGAGGAGTATCATTTGTTTGAAATGCAACTTTGAAACCAAAGACGCTTTGCTCGCCTTCGGCTCGCTACGCTTAATAAAATCTTCCTCTTTATTTCAATCACTTCCTTAAATGTGTCCAAATTACAAGAATATTATTATGAAACTACTTTATAGTGTTGTTTCACTCCTAAAGACTAAAACGTCTTGATGTTTTTAAACCGGTAATTTTACTCAGGTTACTTGCCTGGGTACTTGCAGCTGCTGTTGTGAACTGTTTATAAACTTTAAGTGATATTATTTAAGTTTGTGAATTGTGGATAAGTGAATTGTGGACATTATATCCACCAAAGTGACCTTCCTCGGCGAAGGTTACCAAGGAAAGGAACGATTCAAGAGCCCTCAATTGATAACTGGGCTAGTGTTGTCCAATCTCGCTTGTTGTGCAAGCTAGCCATAGATAATTAGTAATAAGTTATAGAAACATACTAAAATATCGATTAATTTTTGGATATAATTTTCTTTTGATTTATAAAGAATCCACAACGTTACAAGACTTCACCTCGCCTGATTGATTGATTATCATTACAGACACCAATAAAGTTACAATAGTTGCTCTCTAGTGGACGGCCCCATCAGATGATGTGGTCCAAGGTGGAACACGCTTGCTTAGAAGTAACCTGTTCACCGTAGTGAATTTCAATTACATACACACTAGTCAATCAAGAAATCAAAATATATTATTATTTTATTCATATAGGTCACAAAGTAAGATTTATCAATGTCTGAATTATTGCTTCTATATTTAAATTTAATTCCATATTAAAACCCTTTTTTCTTTTTTTTTTCGTGCGGAAATCCCCTCGGATACCGCCCCGCTGGCTAGCGGGGGCGGTTAACCAGCGTGCGGTTTTAGTCGGTTCAAGTCCGACATAACCGCCATATTAAAACCCTGGCAATAAAAACTCATGTTCACTTTGTTTCTAATCGCCAGTAATCATATTAGTTTAGTTTACAAATTGTATTGAATGAGATGCTGCAACTACGTGTAGGAATAATGTATTTCAGTATGCTTTAAGTTTACAGTTGTTTAGGAATTGAATATTTTGAACTCTACAATAAATTTTGAAAAAAATATGAATTTGAAAGAATTTTTACGTAACATAACATAAACATAAACTCACGCCTATATCCCCGAAGGGGTAGGCACAGGTGCTAGCTAGCACCCACATTTCGCCAGTTCATGTTTAGGTCCCAATGTAATAGGTGGCGAGCCTATTGCCATTAACCGGGCACTTATAAACCTGCGATAAATACACACATAACTTCGAAAAGTTTCGAAAAGTCATTGGTGTGTGCCATGGTAAAACCTGGGACCGAACCCGAGACCTCGTCTCAGCAGTCCATTACCCATACCACTAGGCTACCGCGGCTTTTTTTTACGTGTTTACCTTTTTACAAAAAATGCGCAGATGAAGGAGTGTGAGATTTGTTAATAAATAAAATCACTCATATAGAGAAGTGCAGAATACTAATATTCTTTATAACATATGTGTAAAAAAAACATTAAATCAATAAATAAAACATTACACAAACTTCCATCCATTTGGAACACAGAACACACACACACACCCATGTTACTTACGTAAGTTTATACTGCCAATATCAAACGTATTATGATATACTAGCTGTTGCCCGCGACTTCATCTGCATTAAATTCAAATTCGGAGGTATTTTTACAAAAATATTTTTGGCATCGGTATCGCTCCTAGACCACAGCAATTCTTTTTTAAATATTCCATGTACAGTTTCCACCTCGTTACGATTTTATTATATGCATAGATTTGAATAATGTTCACAGCAGACGTATATATAACAAAATTAAAAAGAAATATAATTAAGTTTAACTTTCTGACAACCTCAAAAAAGGTAGAATTTCGACCATCCCACGGGGTCACTTGTAATCATTAAAAGTTGATCCTTAGTCCGTGTGAAGTAGAGGCAGCGGAGGAGAGCAATAAGCACTTGCGAGACTTGCGGTATGGTATTAGTCGATTCAAGCCCGACATAACCGCCCCCGCTGGCCGGCGGAGGGGTATCCGAAGGGATTCCCGCACGAAAAAAAAAATGTACTTGTGCAGAACAACTAGTACCTATATAAGATTAATTTAGTAAGTCCATAAGTGATAATGTATATAATTAAACTGATTTACAAACACTATAGGAATAATCGTGTATAATAGTTATAAGTTTGCGACGAAGAAATCGTCATTGTTTACCGATCTATAAGTGTAAATTGTATCTTATTTCGTGTCACCTTATTTCTACTACCTATTAGAATACATAATATGGTATATAAATCATTGTAAATAGAAAATAAACGCATATTTGTAAGATTGACCGATCGACCATTAGGATACATCCGCGAAAAGTCAATAAGCCGCGGTGATGCTAACGAGCCGCGATAGTTCGATCGGCCAATCAGAAAAATCGAATTAATTGAATTGCAAGTATAAAAAGCCGCTATATTTTGATTCGATACCTCAGTCGGCAACTAGAAAATCAAGCGGGAAGTGCTCTCTCCTCTTCACAAGGAATAAATGAAGATATATGAAAAAATCTCTCTTTCATTCTGGAAAAATCAAGTACTCCGGTGTTCCACTGAAGACCAGCACCACGGCGACATCTACAATCCAGCAAACCCCCGCAAGTACACACCCATTGCGGCGAAGTTGTGTTTCTGAGCAGATAAAGTCTCATCGACGGAATTGGCTTTGGGTTGTGTACAGTACTAATAATAACAATCTTCATTTGTTACAATATTATATTCTGGTTCAATACAGGTCTAACAAATTACTAGTGTACAAATTAATTAAGCACATAATGCACGTGACAGATCGTAGATTAAGTACGAATTTATTAAACTTTATAGTGTTCATTAATACGTAAACAATAAGCAAAGAAGAACCAGGGCAAGTGGTTCAAATAAAAACACTGGTGAGTGTAGTGGCAGTTCTAATCCGTGTGAGACACGTGTCATTTGATTTAATCCGTGCCCAACTATTGTGACTTCGTTGACGAAGGTTTGATGTGAGTATTACAAGAAATACTAGTTTGATGTCATTGTTGTTAGCTGAGTGAGGTGTAATGAACCCACATAGAGCAGGAGCTACGGGTCTATGAGTTTGCAAAATCCAAGAACTGTGACCGGATTGCTATTCCTAAGATACCAAATAACTACAAAACACATCTTGCCACCAGGTGTGATGGTTCAATTCCACCTATTTATGTTTTTCAACACTTATGATTAGTCTACAACAAAAAGCGGCTAAGTGCGAGTCGGACTCGCCCATGAAAGGTAAATTGCGGTATACGATTTATGACGTATTAAAAAAAAGCTACTTATTAGATCTCGTTCAAACCAATTTTCGGTGGAAGTTTACATGATAATGTACATCATATATTTTTTTTAGTTTTATCATTCTCTTAGTTTAGAAAATACAGCGGGGGGACACACATTTTACCACTTTGGAAGTGTCTCTCCCGCAAACTATTCAGTTTAGAGAAAAATGATATTAGAAACCTCAATATCATTTTTGAAGACCTATCCATAGATACCCTCTACCTGTATGGGTTTGTTGAAAAAAATATTTTTGAGTTTCAGTTCTAAGTATGGGAAGCCCCCAAAATTTATTATGTTTTTCTATTTTTGTGTGAAAATCCTAATGCGGTTCGCAGAATACATCTACTCACCAAGTTTCAACAGTATAGTTCTTATAGTTTCGGAAAAAAGTGGCTCTGACATACGGACGGACAGACAGACAGACATGACGAATCTAAAAGGGTTCTGTTTTTTGCCATTTGGCAACGGAACCCTAAAATTGACAATATACCATGTTGTAGATAAACTCTTCACAAATATGAAACCGTTTAAAAATCATCTTAGGTTATTTAGAAACTTTTTTTCAGATATTATACAAAAATAATTTTCTTTGTTTTTGCCTGAGGTACTCGGAAATTTATGATTCAATTTTATTAAAACTAACAGATAACTTTAAGATTTACAAAAGCTACAACATAACCAAGTTTCAACTCTTGATATTGATTAAAACGTAAGTTATAGACTTAGAATTTGTTAAGTTACTTTTGCCAGTTCGACGGCTTCTGTGGCGTAGCGGTAGTGCATTCGACTGCTACGACAGGGGGCGCGGGTTCGATTCCCGCTCAGTGCAAATATTTGTATGCATGAATATGTCTATTTGCATTGGTCTGGGTGTTTCTATGTATAATATGTATGTATTTACAAAAGAAATGGTATATAAGTATGTTTATCCGCATTCTGGAACACATCCCATAACACAAGCTAGTTAAACTATGCTTACTTTGGGTCTAGAAAGCGCTGTGTAGAATGTCGTAGAATATTTATTATTATTATTATTTACCACTACGCTACAGTCGCTTGAAATGCCATCATGCTGTTTCAAATTAATTTTTTAAACAAAAAAAGAACACAATAAAGTTATTCATTTGACGCCAGATCTCTTGCGACAGAATCCTAAACATTTGGAACAAGTGTTCGTCCCGAGTACACCTCTGCTCCCGCGGGCCGTACTGATTTACATTTAAATTACAGTTAACTCACGTGCCTTGCCGCTTCTACTTCTAAATGTTCTCCATCCCTGTGTATTCTGTAGCAATCATGTTTAAATGTATTCTGTAGTATGTTTACAAACGTTTTAACGATTCTTCCCTTTAATCCTACTAATATTCTAAATGTGAAAGTTTGGTAAGATATTTGAATGTTTGTTACTCGACGCTCAAACGGCTGAACGAATCTGGCTGAAATTAAGTACACAGATAGATTATAGTCCGGAATAAACACGCTACTTTTTAGGGTAGGGTTCCGTTGCCAAATGGCAAAAAGCGGAACCCTTATAGAATCGTCATGTCTGTCTGTCTGTCCGTCCGTATGTCACAGCCACTTTTTTCCGAAACTATAAGAACTATGCTGTTGAAACTGGGTAAGTATATGTATTCTGTGAACCGCATTAAGATTTTTACACAAAAATAAAAAAAAAACAATAAATTTTGGGGGTTCCCCATACTTACTTAAATTTTTTTTTTAGTTTGCGCGAGATACACTTCCAAAGTGTTAAAATATGTGTCCCCCCCCTGTAACTTCTAAACTAAGACAATGATAAAACTAAAAAAAATATATGATGTAGGTACATTACCATGTCAACTTCCACCGATATTTAGTCTCAACGAGATCTAGTAAGTAGTTTTTTTTAATACGTCATAATTCGTAAACCGCAATTTACCTTTCATTCAATCAACTCAAATACAAAAACTAAAAAAAAAACACTATTATGTTACTTGCTGTAACGGAACCCTTGATGGGCGAGTCCGACTCGCACTTGGCCGCTTTTTATCCTTGGAATAAGCTACCAAGGATTGCAAGAACAGGATTAAAATTTCACGCGAGTGATTCGCAGGCAACAGCTAGTTCACTATTCTTTCTGTAGTTGTTATAACTAAACGTTTAGCTATAAAAACGTTCAATTTCAACCGCCATACGGATCTTAAGTACATTACAGATTAAATATATCTTCCAAATAATTTAATAATACATCGCATCCCATACATACCGCACAACAAAAGGACAGATATTGTTGAAATACATCCCGCACTCGGTGGACACTGTAATTCAATTTGGTAAATTAGATTTTCCGTCAAGTTACCTGCGTCTTCGCCCCTTCGCATCGCGTTATACTGTGACATAAAAGTTATTATGGACAACCAACATTGGAACCAAAGCTTTGGTCCACTTCCTCACTGACACTTGCCAAAAGATGAAGTTTATAGCAATAACGGTTACTGATTTGCAAAGTCGATATCAATATAATTTTAATATGACTATTTGCGTTGGTCTGGGTGTTTCTATATATAATAAAAATATCCAGACCAATGCAAATAGACATATTCACGCATACAAATATTTTCATTTAGCGGGAATCGAACCCGCGTTCCCTGTCGTAGCAGTCGAATGCACTACCGCTACGCCACAGACGCCGTCAAAGCGAATGGATTTGAAATGAGTTGAGCTATAAGCGAGTTGAGCGTTAAGCCATAAGAACACTCGTGATTATGATTAAAAAAACTCCATTGCTAACTTATGATTTGTCATAGGAACCGATTAATCTTTACCACCATTACAATACTAGGACGGCTACCAGCTTCGCAATCAACCCAAACTTAAGCGTAGCGAGATTTGCCTATCCAATAATAGGTCAACGTGACCGGTCGACTTTTTCCATTGATTTTGTTTTTCGGTGATTATTCCTCGATGGTAAGACCGATCTGGACATTCGACCCCTTACGACACTCAGTAATGTCTACTTGATCACCGTGGCAAATTTGGTCGATATCGGTCAAACGGTCTCGGAGGAGTATCATTTGTTTGAAATGCAACTTTGAAACCAAAGACGCTTCGCTCGCCTTCGGCTCGCTACGCTTAACTAGAATTCCATAATGAAAATAGTAGAACGTAACCTTTTTAGGACGTCTCGCAGAAATAAAGAATCCCGTCATATTCTTAATTCATTGTAGAAATTTTAACTGAAATATGTCGTATTACATTCCTTGAACTCAATATTATAATTAAATAATAAATAAATAAATATTCTACCTACGAAATTCTACACAGCGCTCTCTGGACCCAAAGTCAGCATAGTTTAACTAGCTTGTGTTATGGGTTCCAGAATGCGGATAAACATACTTATATACGTTTTTTTGTAAATACATACATATTATACATAGAAACAACCAGACCAATGCAAATAGACATGCATACAAATATTTGCACTGAGCGGGAATCGAAACCGCGCCCCCTGTCTTAGCAGTCGAATACACTACAGCTACGCCACAGAGGCCGTCAAATTTTAGGTAGATTTCGATGAAATCGATCTACCTATTGGTTTCTTGACTACTGTCGAATTTAAAAAAAATTTCTTCATAGGAGGTCTAGTTATGACCCCCTGAGTCCGAAATGACCACTGGTTAAAAAGTTTATATATATATACACACCGGCAGATATATATATGTATGTATGGTTCCACTTCCCAAAATTTGCGGCACTCTCACGGTCGCATTTTTGCCCCGATCACTTTCAAACTGCGGTCAAAAATTGCTTGGGTGTAAACTTAGTTTAAGTTCGTGAACGGATGGAATCCGGCCTAAGGGGACGGTAGGGCCTCACTTTTTGTGAAATCAGTTTTTCCTCAAACTTTCACGTTCCATGAAAGATATTCGAACCGTTCTAATTTTATCCTATAGTATACATGAATACCAACAACTTTTAATTATAAACCTATAAGATTAAAACTTTAACTAAAAGTGGAGGGGGGAAAAACCAAAATTTTTCGGGAAAAAAATCATAACTTCTAACCGGTGAACATTCTTGGCGTCGGAAACATTTTTAATCGATAGGCCATTTTTAAGTCTAAAATAAATGTCTGAAAAGTTTTTCGCTAAAAGTTACCGTTTTCGAAAAAAAAAAAAAACATGTTAAAAATGCGCTCGGCGTGGGTCATAGAAGAAGCATAGGTCATAGAGGGGCAAAAAATATTTCTAACCGATAGGTTATTTTTTGCTCTAAAATAAATGTCCGAAACGTTTTTTGCTAGTCTAGTCTAGTCTATATTGTTTAAAGTCCGTAGTTCTCTATATAAAATAATATTAATTGCTTCACGAAATCTACCTGTGCGTTCCCCCTGCGGGAACGGATTTTTTATTATTACTCATTTAAAAATTGTTTAACTAATAACTTCAAATTTTTAAATTGTTTTGTTTTCGTTCGAATCGTGCAAGGTTTACGTTCTGTGTCTATCTTCTCTCAAACCAATGTATCAAAATGCAATTTTTAGATTATTTCGACTGTAATGCCACGACAATACAAATCTACCAACAAAACATTGGTCGCAAACATTTGGCCAATGTAAGCAGGATCAAATTAGATTGGGGCAAGTGGGGTCAAGCGCGACGACGTCCAATGATGTCACAATGTTAGAGATGATATCTCTGGAATAACAGATACTAGAGGAAAATATAAATACACGTGAGACGCTTCTAAGAGAATTTGTCGTTTACGTAACGTTATCAGAGCTTTCGAAGTAGAGCTTTTGTTTGTGTGAGTACTCTTGACCTTTAGGAGACTTACGGTAATAGAAACTATCAAATTTTCTTACTTACTTGCCAATGCCTTAGACTATGGCCTCTTTGGAATAATTACATTGTAGGTTCATTCCAGCGACCGACAAGAAATTGTCTTTGATATTGGAGAAGTATGAAAGTATAGATCCCACTGTCTAATAGTTAAACTACACATTAACATAACTTCACACCTGTATCTCGAAGGGGTAGGCAGAGATGTATTACACACCTACGATTTGCCAGTTATGTTTAGGTCCCAATGTAATGGAGGGCGAGCCTTTTGCTATCTACCGGGCACATAACTAAACGAGCGATAATCAAATTTTTTAATACACACATAACTACGAAAAGTCAGAGGTGAGTCCCGGGGCGACTGGGGATCGAACTCGAGACCTCGTTTCGGCAGTTCGTTACGTACACTACTGGGCTATCGCCGCTTTTTCGCTTTTTGCTGCAGTCTTACAGACTCTACTTACCAATCTTCTTCTTTCTTCTTCTTCTTCTTATCTTCTTCTTCTTCTTCTTCTTCTTCTTCTTATATATAAAAATGAATTGCTGTTCGTTAGTCTCGCTAAAACTCGAGAACGGCTGGACCGATTTGGCTAATTTTGGTCTTGAATTATTTGTGGAGGTCCAGAGAAGGTTTAAAAGGTAAATAAATATGGAAGTTGTTATCGGTTGAGGCAGTACGAAGTCTGCCGGGTCAGCTAGTACTTAAATAAAATAGAGTAAAGAAACTTCATAACATTCCGTTTACTCATCTATCTATCTACTATAATATATAAAAGGGAATAAACATTTATTAAATATAAACATTTATTAAACTTAAATACATATTAAATTAATTAATTTAATTTAAATAAATTTCAAATACTTATTTCAAAATATTATTTACATTCATTATTTAAATACTAGCTAACTAAACTAAACTAAATAAAACTAAAATAAAATAAATAATTAAAAGGAACTTAAACCTAAAATGCATCGTGGAATTCCTCCGCATCGCATGCCTCCTATGGTAACGTGCCCAGAAGACTGGCAGCATTGCCACGTTGTATGGCAATACTTATTCTCTGTGCTAAAAAGAAGCCAGCCTTCTGGTCACGAGAAGCGTCGATCATACGTGTTGCAATCTCCCTGAAGAACTTGAGTTAACTCCAATTAAATTTGAGTATTTGCGCCGTTTGAGAGTCTCCGCAGAAACCGTCCGGTCTCTTGCCATCGTCGCCATATAATATATAAAATATATATATACTATATAAATATATATATAATAATATAAATAAATATAATATAAATATATAAATATATCTATACTAATTACCTGTGTCTTTACATTGGAGATATTAAAAAAATACTTGGGTTATGTTGAATTAGCGATTCTAAACACAATTTTTTTTTGTAGTCTTGTGTTTCTGTTTGTTCGCGATGGACGCAAGAGCTACTAAACGGATTTTGATGCAGTTTCTTTCTATTAGAAAGGATTGCAATTGGAACCGGAGGTATGGCCAAGAAAACGATAACTGTCCTCCGCACGTGCTGAACCATGGGCCTCAGTTACTTAAGTAAATAAGAAAAACATATTATTTAGCAACAATAGAACTAACAGGACGTACAGTCAACATCAATAGTAGCGTCGTATCTGAATTGTCCAAAAGAAATGCATTGCAAGATATATCACAATAGTCTGACAAAATCACGTCGCAAAACTGTTTGGTACATTAATATTTCCATAATGCAAAAAAAAATATCCATCAAAAGTAAAGCAGTATCAGAAATTTTCAAAAGTTTTTCACACAATGGTTCTATAAATAGTTTCAAAAGTACCTGAATTAAGAATAACACTTTCGTCGAACATAAACCTTTTTAGAATGCTGATGTATATTTTGATTTAAATATTGTGTTCTGCCTTTTGTTTTATGGCATTGTCAAGAATTGTCACTTGAAGTGGCTATATAAACCAAGAACTGAATTATTCCTAATTAGGTTAGGCACCTATATATTTCTAGGAACTCATAATTTGATTAAATAGCACTACAAATTAGTAAATTTCCTTAATTCCTTTATCATCGATATGTCGCATTATCTATCAGATCATGAAAGACATCGTATAGTAACGCTTCATGAAGATGGCTTACCAATTGGTGACATCACAAGACGTGTTGGTGTTGCTCGAAATACCGTTACTCTTTGGATCAATAGATGGGAAAGCGAAGGACGTGTTAATCAAATTCGAAAAACAGGACGACCGACTGTTACATCTGCTTCTACACGTAACGAAATTGTTAGAAGGACAAGATTGTATCTTGTCCTTCTTCTTCTTCTTCTGGGTTCACTCCAGTCGCAAACTTGGCTACTGAGTTTAATATATCACGGCCAACAGTCCGACGTGTATTGCATAAAGCAGGAGTACATCACCGCAAACCGGCCAGGAAGCTTGCTCTGACTGCAATACACAAGGAAAAACGATTGAGATTTGCACGAGACTATCTAGACTTCAATTTCGAGAATGTCATATTCAGTGATGAAAAACTTTTACATCAGATGAAAGTGGAAGGGTCACCTTGTGGCGAATTAATAACACAAGGTATTTTGAAATAAATATTGTCAATGTTCATGCAAGCGGCAGAATAAACCTTGGATTTTGGAGCTGGATGTCGTCTGCTGGGCCTGGAGAATTAATAGAAATTGGTGGACGATTGAATGCTCAAGGTTACGTTGATATTATGGAAGACGTTTTGATACCAACTGTTAGAAATTGTTATCCAGGCATCGATCCGTTTAATTTTGTTCACGAAAATTCACCCGTACACACTGCAAGATTGACCAGAGCATGGTTTAGAGAGCACAAAGACGAAATTATTGCTTTGACATTTCCACCTAAATCTCCGGACATAAATCCAATTGAAAACATGTGGGGATTGATGGTGCAAAACTGGGATCCGTCAACTCCTCGCACTGCAACCGCTATTAGTAATCATGTATTCGAGTTATGGGAACACTATAGAGGAATGTATACATGTCAGAACATGGTCATGTCCATGCGGGAACGTCTTCAGTGTATTATAGATAATGCAGGAGGCCATACCCGATTCTAAAAACGCCATTGAAAACCTTAACTTTAATTATGCAAGTATGCAAGTGTAATTTTTTTTAGCTACAATGTAAACGTTTTTAGTAGATAAGTGGTTTGTTAATTTTAAAGTTTATGTTTTTTTTACGATAAAGCATCGGTTGCGAAATTTTTTTTTTATTCTCAAATATGTGATTAATCCATTAAGGGCCCGTGGTCCCACTACATCGAACAGCAGTGCTATTCTCTAACTTTCACTCGTCGACGGACACAGCGCTGCTGGCTCGTCGTAGAGCAATCGACCAATCCCATCCCAGAATCGTCGGCGAGCACAACCTTGTTCTATGATGTGATTGGTCGATTGCTGCGGGCTCGTCGACTAGTAAAAAGTTAGAGAATAGCACTTTTTTATACCACTTAGATGGCAGTCAAGCGCACGGCCTACCTGATGGAAAGTAGTTACCGTGGCCTATAGACATGTACAACACCAGGGGCATCACACTCGAGCTGCCGACACTGCTGCTAATAATTGAATAATACCACTTCCCTTTTTGTCTGACTATTTTGATTCAATTAAATATCAGTCACTTTAAAAACACAATATAGTTATGAGTATTGAAAAAAAATAGAATCAGCTTCTTTTGAAAATAGTTTTATTGATTATTTTGAAACCTTAACGCAAGTGATTAATATTAAAAAGAAGTAAGTCAGGTTATTAAAAAAAATTATAGAGTCAATACTTTTGGAACTCAGTTTTTGATCAGCTACTATTGACGCTGACTGTACAAGACAGACATACATTTAAAACCTACGATTTTTAACTTAGGTACTTAATACACAGGGGTGCTTGGTTGGGGACCTCCACGCGGTGCACCCTGGGCAACGGAGACGGCAGCGCCTCTCTCCTAGGGTGGGAGAGACGCTGCCGCTTACGGCCAACTCCGACCGAGGCGAGGACGGCCCTGTTGAGGGCTGTTCGAAAGTTTTTTCCGCGTGTTCCTCTGATTAGCAGATGGTACAGTGGAGAGCAAGTGAGGGGGCCATCTCGAAACCGGAGATGGCCCGGGGTCAGTCGGGGCGCGAGGGATATGCTCTATGGGCAACCTTACACCTCGGTGTCTGAAGACCCGAGACGGCGTGCGGTTTTAGTCGGTTCAAGCCCGACATAACCGCCACCGCTGGCCGGCGGGGGGGTATCCGAAGTGATATCCGCACGAAAAAAAAAAGGTACTTAATACACTAATTGAAATACAGACACTTAACACCTGTATATGCCCGAAGGGGTAGGCAAATATGTATTCGGTCTTACGGCTAGGGGGAGAATTCATTGCTTTCAACCGAGTGATTTTTAAGCGCGAAATAATAAATAATAAATAAATATTCTATTCATTCAGCTATACGACAGATCAGCTCTATTAAAGGAAGAATCTCCGAATACTTAGTTGTCTCACTTTTAACGTTTTCGATAGACAGACTTCAGACAGACCGGCACAACATCAAACATACAGTCCACTTAACATCGTTGAACAACCAGTGACCGACCTTGTTAGGATTTAGAAATAGGTCCTAACAGGACGATATGTTTACCATCGGAACAGCCTTTTTTTTTTCGTTCGGAAATCCCCTCGGATACCCCCCCGCCGGCCAGCGGGATAGGTTATATCGGGCTTGAACCGACTAAAACCGCACGCTAGCTAGCTACCTAGGTCGTTAAGCGACATCCGGCGCCTGAGTCGCCTGCGACGCGCGGGCTCGACGGGCCGGGAGGGCTCTAAACCTCTTTAAAAAATCACTAAAGGGGGTGGCGGCGGCCCATACAAAAGTCATGGGATAGTCATGGGATGAAATAGAGCGACAATTGTATTCTACTTCCTAGGATCTTTTACGAATACAAGAGTTATTAATTTTACTTTCGTATAACTGCAATAATAGAGGAAATTGAAAAAACAGACAATAAGGTGAGAGGTGAGATTATCTGCGCAATATCTAAAAAGAATAAAAAGCCACTGAATATGTTCTTTGTGAACATTGAACCAAGCTGTAATAACCCAAAAATAAAAAGTATAGAATATATTTACCACACCAGAGTCAAGATCGAAGACCCAAAGAAATCAACTGAGATTCCTCAGTGTATCAGGTGCCAACAGTATGGACACACAAAAAATAACTGCATGCGCCCCTACAGGTGTGTTAAATGTGCCCAAGGGCACAAAACAACAGATTGTCCAAAAAAAGATAAGAATACGCCAGCCACCTGCGCTCTCTGCCATGGCGATCACCCGGCCAATTATAAGGGCTGCCAGGTATACAAAGAAATTAGAGCACGAAAAATGGCACATACAATAACCAGGAAAACCCTATCCCTGAACACTAAGCAATCTACAAGAAATCCACCCTCCCTCTCTCAAGGCAATTTTCCTAATTTACAACCTAGTAGATATACTAGACAACAGCTCACAAATAACCAGGAAAAAAATCCTGTACGACCATCTGAAACTATATCTAACGCAGCAAATGATGAATACTGGACCAAAAAAACAGAGAACATACAGTCTCAGCCAACAAACTTACTAGAGAAAATTATAATAAAACAATCAGAGAAGATAGATATTCTCATACAACAAATAGGCCCCCTAATCTGACTCCTAACGACACTCATAGCCCAGCAGCAAAAATGAAGTTCCTACGAATTGCCACATGGAATATAAATGGCCTATCTCCAAATAAACATGAAACAGAGGCATTCATAAATCATAACAAAATAGATGTTCTTCTAATTACTGAAACACACATGACCGATCAAAGAGTTATTAGAATCAAAGGATACAGTGTATACTATGCCAACCATCCAGATGGGACATCTCATGCTGGATCAGCCATAATAATCCGGGAAAACATAAGGCACCATATCCTATCTCATTATAAAACACCCCATATACAAGCTGCTGTAATCTCAATAGATGACTGGCTGGGAACATTGAATATGGCTTCGGTATACTGTCCTCCACGTCATCGAATTGACGCACAAAAGTTCACTGACTTTTTCCACACTCTTGGGTCCAGATACATATCGGGTGGCGACTGGAACGCCAAACACACCTTTTGGGGCTCGCGACTGACGGTGACAAAAGGTCGAGAACTGAAGAAGGTCATTGATAGTGATGCTCTCAATGTAATTTCAACAGGCGAACCAACCTCTTGGCCAAAAGACCGTAATAGAAAGCCGGATTTAATAGACTTTTTCATCACCAAAGGAGTGTCAGGACTCTATACAAAAATAGAATCGTGTCTGGATGGGTCCTCTGACCACATACCTGTGATATGTACAGTGAGCACTGCAGTCATATTGATTGAACCACGTGAAACCCTATACAATCGCAAAACTGATTGGCAAGCCTTCCAAGACTATATAGAAGATAACACTGAACTATGTATACCTCTTAAAACGGAAGATGATATAGAAAACACTGCGTGGTATACAACCAACCTCATACAAAAAGCAGCTTGGCTTTCTACACCTTGTAAAGAACTGAAACTACAGACCCAAGACATTACGTTAGAAATACAGAAGATGATAGCTTT
Source organism: Cybosia mesomella (assembly GCA_946251805.1). Lineage (NCBI taxonomy): Eukaryota > Metazoa > Arthropoda > Insecta > Lepidoptera > Erebidae > Cybosia > Cybosia mesomella. Next base: position 35,558,478 of record OX276396.1, on the reverse strand, counting down.
GAAGAGAAGGCTCAGACGTCAATGGCACACCAGTAGGAATCGAGAAAACAAACAGGCCCTTAACAAAGCGCAGAAAGATCTGAAGAAAGCTCTAAAAGAAAACGCGAATATCACTCTGCAAGACTAGACTTTATCACCGTATAAGTCCGAGGATTATTCACTATGGAAAATGACCAAATCACTAAAAAGGCCGAAAGAACATATGCCTCCTTTAAGAAAACCTGATGGTGAATGGTCAAGGAAACCGTCAGATAAAGCGGAACTATTTGCTAACTTTCTAAAAAATGTGTTCAAACCCAATGATGCTGATGCAATGGACAAAGAAGAGGAGATTAATGCGTTTCTATACAGTGACCAGCAAATGTCCTTACCTGTAAGGCTAGTTACACCAACAGAGGTTAGGAAAACCATAGCACACCTAAAGCAAAGGAAGGCACCTGGCTTCGACCTGATAACAGCTGAAGTTCTTAAACGACTACCAAAAAAGGCATAGTATTACTAACGATCCTCTTTAATGCTGTACTGAGACTACAATACTTCCCAAAGCTATGGCAAGTGTCAACAATAAATATGATTGCTAAACCAGGGAAACCTCCCACTGAGGTCTCTTCATATAGACCCATAAGTCTGCTGCCACTGATATCGAAGGTCCTCGAAAAGCTGATACTCAAGCGTCTAATCCCAGTCCTTCAAGAACAAAAAATAATACCAGACCATCAATTCGGTTTTCGTGAGCACCATGGAACGACAGAGCAAATACACCGAGTATGCCACACTATACGGCAGACACTAGAAAGGAAAGAATACTGCTCTGCTGCTTTCCTTGATATTCAGCAGGCCTTTGACCGTGTGTGGCATAAGGGCTTACTATATAAACTAAAACTCCACCTCCCAAACACTATGTATATGCTCTTGAGGTCCTACCTGCAGCACAGAATGTTTCAGGTCAAGTGCGTCAACTCTCTCTCATCCATTTACCGAATAGAAGCAGGAGTACCACAGGGTTCTGTGCTGGGACCTGTCCTATATACAATTTATACCGCTGACCTACCCGTAACGGAAGAAGTGGTAATTGCAACCTATGCAGATGACACTGCAGTTCTCTCTTGTGATAAAAATCCTAATATAGCATCAACTAAGCTACAGGAACACCTGAATGTAATTGGATCATGGCTAAAGGCGTGGAGAATAAGAGCTAGTCCTGCAAAATCTGTCCATATAACATTCACTCTAAAGAGAGGAGACTGCCCACCTGTTACACTAGACGGAGCTGTTTTACCACAACACACAACGGTTAAATACCTGGGTATGCATTTGGACAGGCGGCTGACCTGGAAAGATCACATAAAGATGAAGAGGGAACAAGCGAACAAAAAGCTCAGAGATATGTGCTGGCTACTGGGCAGGCAATCATCACCAAGTCTAGAAAATAAACTTATAATATACAAATGCGTCATAGCACCAGTATGGACATACGGCATACAGCTCTGGGGATCAGCAAGTCACTCAAACATTGAAATCCTCAAGCGCTTCCAGAACAAGGCGTTAAAAACTATAAGCAATGCTCCATGGTACTGTGGTGTGCGACCTCGTTCGACACACCACGGTTCGATTACCTGGCCATCATGTGTCAGAGTTTAAAAATAAATACATATTTGATTTGAATAGCTTAGGGAAGAAAAAACAATTGCTGCGTGGAGCTGCATTCGGCTGTGCGGCTGACAGCGGGCGACTAGACGCGCCGCCCGGGTCCGCCGGCCGAAGAGAAGATATAAGTGTATTAAATTTAGGCTCAGTCCAGGAGCGGAGTTCGCGATTCCCTAGTTCGCATAAATATAAATATATACGCGTAAAAACCTCCCTAAACCCGATATAGGAAGCTTTGTTGAAATAATAAATGCCCATATAAAATCTTCCTCTTGTGTTTATCTTATTATCAACACGAGGTATTGTGGCGTCCAACCCCCGGACGCTACAGTACATACGTAACGAAGTACACGAGTATCTGCAAATTCACACAGTCGAAGAGGAAATAAAACGGTCCTCCGAAACCTACAAGCAAAGACTTGGAGTCCATAAAAACCAACTAGCCGCATCACTACTGAACACTAGCGGCTGCATTTTTCGACTGAATCGATCCCGATTGGCCACAATCTAGTTGTCCACAGCCTAGTAGGCTTGATATAAAATATGAGATGACATATCACAGGATATGCATTATCTCAAACTCATGTCACAAGAGTTAATTAGATCTGATTATGGCTTCTGGGCTGATTGCAGATAGAGAGAGAAAAGGAAAAAAAAAAAAAAACTTTCGTATTCAAAATATATTTCTATATCTCTCGTAGCAGAAATGTGATTACACCCATAATTTAAACCTATGTTTTGATGCCTCGTACCAGTGGGCGAGCCTATTGCCTCGTAAAGGACGGGACTCCATGTTTCAATTGAGAATTTGCTAAAAAAAAGAACTGGCACACAAAAACAGAAAGCACGACTAGAATTAAGGACCATATAATCGTCTTTGAAAACTGAACCAAGGTTATATAAAAATACTATGTCGAAAATGGTTTATACATTGAGATTTTCGTTATAATGTAGTCCGTCCAGTAGGCCTTATATCAAAAAAAAACAGTCACGGAAATAGCGCATCCGATTGTGCACCGACAAAAATCGTGTCGGAACCTCTAAATGTCTGTAGTACTCCTGAAGCATTTCTAAATCAAAACACGGACCGTTACCCACGAGAGTGACTTGCGGAAAATTGGAAAACGAAACAAGGTGAAAAATATTATTAAGTGGAGCACTCACCGAGCACGGCACTCGAGGGACGGGGGCTGTTTGTCTTCGATACTTTAACCTACCTTCGAGTTAGATGGCTCTTTAAAAACTCGATTTATTACTTGATTTCGAATTAAACAAAAACAAGCAGAATGAGTTGTTGACATCTCTACAATGTGATTCGCCCACACAAAATCATATAACGTGTATTGTTTTCTTATGATTCTTAATTTGCCACGAAATTCCCGCTACAATTATAGCCAGGTTTAGCCAAATTTCAATACTTTTTTCACCCTATTTTTGTTTCGTGCGGAAATCCCCCAGGATACCCACCCGCCGGCCAGCGGGGGTAGTTATGTCAGATTCAAACCGACTAAAACCGGACGCCGACTCGGGTCTTCAATACCGGGGTGGAAGGTGGCCCATAAGACATTTACCTCGCATCCCGGCTGACCCAGGGCCATCTCCGGTTTCGAGATGGCCCCTCGGGTTTGGGAACCACGGTGTCTTCGTCTCACCCCCGGAAAGAGGGTGGACGCGCTACGCGCCACCACCCCGGCCTGCTTCTACTGGTCATGTTATAAAATACTTAAGTGTGAGCGAGACCTGCGGGACTTGGATCGAGAGCGGTGGCGCCGCGACTTGGGCGACAGACTGCGGACACAAGAGCTTGTACACTACTGGGAGCGGAGCGCGAGCGACACCTGCGGGACTTGGAGCGAGAGCGATGGCGCCGCGACTTGGGCGACGGACTGCGGACACAAGAGCTTGTGTGTACAAGCTCTTGTGTAGACAATGGGATCAATGTAAAATATAAAATAGCATAAAATAAAGCGCGATAGAATCCGTTAAAAATAGTTGTATTTCAATGCGTGACTTTCGCGTAAACTTCCGACAATATCAAGTAACGAGTGTGTTTGTGTGTACGCATGTGTGTATGTGTGTGCTTGTTGTATGTATGTGTGTGCTTGTTGTATGTATGTGTGTATGTGTGTGCATGAATGTGTATGCAGTTTGTTTGTAAGATGATCTGTAAATAATGTATATTTAGAATTAGAATTACTGACGTGACTGTTGGTGTTGATACTAACAAAAACCTGATAACTAACAGATAGGATACATCTTTTTAATGGAAAGAAAGATTAGCAGAGCGTACTCCGGGTACAAGTGCAAGTCTTGGATGCACCCGGGGTTCGGATTTTGAAAATGTTGATAATAACATACAAGTGGCCTCTGGTCCCAGTCCCATAGTGGGCTGAATGAACCCTAACCAATCAATGTTTTTTTTTTAAACAATCACATAATTTTTAGGGTTCCGTATGTAGCCAAATGGCTAAATACGGAACCCTTACAGATTCGTCACGTCTGTCTGTCCGTCCGTATGTCACAGCCACTTTTTTCCGAAACTATAAGAACTATGCTGTTGAAACTTGGTAAGTAGATGTATTCTGTGAACCGCATTAAGATTCTCACGCAAAAATAGAGAAAAAACTATACATTTTGGGGTTACTGGAACTAAAAATTACTTTTTTTCATCAAACCCGTATGGGTTTGAAGACCTATCTATATGGTCCTTTTTGAAGACCTATCCATAGATGGAACACGTATGTGTGACCGAATTAGAAGTGGAATGTGTGTCCCCCCACGGACACACACATTACACTTCTAAAATAAGAAATCAAATCATGTATACTTCCACCGAAAATTGGTTTGAACGAGATCTAGTAAGTAGTTTTTTTTATACGTCGTACAATTCTGATCTCGTTCCCGCTACCCATGAGAACCTATTCCACCACCACAATCTAGCTACACCACAAGCTAGGCCTCTGTGGCGTAGATGTAGTGCATTCAACTGCTACGACAGGGTGCGCAGGTTCGATTCCCGCTCGGTGCAAATATTTGAATGCATAAATATGTCTATTTGCATTGATCTGGATGTTTCTATGTATAATACTGGTGGTAGAAATTTGATGGCACAAATTTGTCACAAAATTCGGCCGGGTAGGTACCACGATTGCGAAAAACCCTCCATAGTAATCCAATTTCGGTTTGATTGCGTTCAGGGGTCAGCAAGTGCATAGCCGGTCAGGGGGATTGTGGTCGCAGCACTAGTGGGAGCAAGCTAGTTAAACTATGCTTACTTTGAGTCTAGCTAGCGCTGTGTAGAATGTCGTACAAAATATTCATATAAGATACACAATTCCACCACACATCATTTTGTTATAGCGTTGAAAGCTTCCAGACGGCTTATTTTTTTCGATACCTCCAACGAATCTCATTATATTTTAGCCAATGTATACAAAAACTTGACAAATTATATACTAAAACCTTCGTCGAGAACCACTCTATCCATTAGTGAAAACAGCATGATAATCTCGTAAAGTAGATTTTGAGTTTATCACGAACAGATACACAAACAGACGTGGTGGAGGACTTTGTGCAATAATATTTATGATTTTACAATTCAGCCTTCACTAACATGTGGGGAAAAAAAAATCTATGTATTCTTGGTCCAATTGTCAGCCAGTCACCACTCTAATTCCGAACCCAAACTCATTTACTCCTAATAGCCGGCAATAAAGCACAAAGGTAAGTAGTTCTACTATTCATTGATAGTCAATTGAGCCCACAAATCGTCCGGCTAACCCACACGCGACCGCTCTTAGCGAAGGTGGAGACTGTATCACCCGTGAAGGGGCAACCGTTTTTCTTATACTAATGGTATACACACGGACACTTTTGTTAGACTTTTTAATATATGGGGAAATTAAACTTGTACTGCTGTTAAAAAAATCTAAGGTAAGATGATTTTTTTGTATATACAGATACTCTGTGAAGCACACAGACTTCTCAATGCCGATAAAACAATAAAGATATATTTATGGAAAATGTAAAAGCGGCGGTAGCCCAGTGGCGTACGTAACGGACTGCCGAGACGAGGTCTCGACTTCGATCCCCAGTCGCCCCGGGCACACACCTCTGACTTTTCGTATTCATGTGTGTTTAAAAGAATGTTAATTATCGCTCGCTTAACAATGTGCCCGTTAGATGGCCCTATTACATTGGGAACTAAACATAACTGGCGAATCGTGGGTGTGTAATACACCTCTGCCTACGCCTACGGGGATATAGGCGTGAAGTTATGTTATGAAATTATATTATGTAAAAAAAAAGTTTGTGATACTAGTGATTTGTAATATATACTCTTACTAGTTGATGTCGGTTATAGTTTTTTTGGTAATATCTCCGGTTCTACTTAACCAATTGCAATCAAACATACGTCAGATTTGAAGTCTGATCAAGACCTTTCTAATAAAAAAAACTGCATCTCATGCCGTTTAGTAGGTTTTACGTCCATCGTGACAAGTAGACAAACGTACAAGAATTAAAAAAAAAAAACCGAATCTTTCATTTAACATAACCTAAGTATTTGTTTTAAGTATCTCCAATGTATAGACACGACAAATTTGCTAGTACAACTGCTGATTGACGGACGATGCGCTGGCGCAGGCTTTCCTCTCAAAGTTAAGTTAATCACAAGAAAATTGAAGGGGTTGGACAAAATAGAAAGGCAGAGAATTTTCACCAACTATTCTTCTGAGTCCATGTCATAGGCGGCGAGCCTAAAGCTACCAACGAGGACAACTCATCTAATCGCTTAGCCAGGTCTTCGGTGCCGAAGACCTGGCTAGACAAAGTTCACCTGCAAGTTCCCCACCCACGGATTGGTGGAGAGGTTCTTGTATAGTTTCAGACCTTCCCGGCAAGGCGCTGAGTATGGCACACCGCAGGGGTTTTAGCGTGTGAGAGTCACACATAACCGGGTGACCTCCCCGCGTCACGCGGTATGCTGTAGGACATTTCCCCTGAAGAAACAATAAAAAAGGAGGTTCTGGAGTCAAGAGAAAATCAAGAAAAAGATTAGAAGCGTGGACCAGGCCAGGCCAGGCTTCAAGGTGCATGCTTTGTATGTATCCAGGATAAAAATTATGATGACGTTGATGCTTTGTACGACATTATGATATTCTACTTCGCGAGGATCGTACTCAACCTATTCGTGCGATTACGTTACCCTCATGTATGGGACTTTGCTGACTCAAGCACTTCTCAAGGGATATCGGATTTCCCGCTACAGACAGAGCTCCAAAGAGCGAGCAGTCTCCTCCAAGATCTGATTCTGAATATGGCCTCGCCATTTTTATTTAATTCGAATATTCAGTTCCGTACAATTTCTATTCAATTCAATTTCGCTATATCCAAATTTAAAAAGTGTTCCAAGCAATAAATTCTTTTTTTTTTAAGTATTTCGAAAACCCCCGTGTAACAGTACGTACTAAACAACACACAATAACGTAAAATTGAGAAAGCATTAATTTGATATGGTTCCGCAATGAGCAGTGAGGTGCACAATTCTTCTACACGTAACTTCACACAATTTTCTAAAGGCATTGCTTAGTTTATCAATGTGTCAGCGTGGGTCGGTTCACAGTCGATCGGTTGCCCACCTCGCTTCACCTCTTTATGGCCGCGTGGCCGGCACTCTGATAGGCCCAATTACTGGCCGGGAGATGTAAGAATTGGATGGATATACCAACTTGAGTACACGACATACACTACCACCGTCAAACAGATGTATTACTCTTAACCTTTAAGATAATTATGTATTAATAATACTTGTGTAAACGCTGTGGATGTCACAATTATTATGTTATCGCTCAACTATCTAAAGCCTTTTTATTGCGTAGTTGTTTGTTTATCCAATAAAGAATTTAAAAAATACGAAGATTTTCGCTCATTGCAAACATTTGTAAATAGACTACATACATACTCACTCATGCGTGTTTAGCTCCGAAAAGGTAGGCCAAATAGCATTATCTCCCTCTCTCGGTCCTAGGTAATAGGAGGCATGCTCATTACTGTCAACCGGTCATTTTTACAGAAATGGTCTTTGGATTAATTACCTCGACTAGCTAAAGCATGCTGCTGTGCAGAATTTAGCTAGCTACACTAAAACCAGTATAACGGTTAAAGTTTTTATGGGGTTTGCAATAAAGTTAAGGGACTTATGCATAGGGCGAGCAGAGATAAATAAAAAGGTCGATTATGAGACCGTAATCTTAGCAATCCATGGATTCTCCGTGCGGGTGCCGGGTCCATCGCGTTGCTGAGTTGGGAACTCGGGACAGTGCCTGGGACTTGCGACCCAAGTGTAGGTTTAGAAGGGGCCCCTTTTGTTGATGTACATCAACACTCACCTTCACTACCCAAGTTCCCCCCCCTGCCTAACCAAATTTGATACGAACCTACTAGTGCCGCTTTAGACATTCGTCCTAGTAATGAGCTTATTGTAGCTCTCGATAGGCCTAGATCTTTAAGTAGGTTATAGAGAGATTTTGCTGGTATACCTCTCGCTCCCACTTCCACTGCATACAAATTAACCACGTAACCGTTTTTGATTAATTCGTTTGTGAGATCATAGTATTTATTTTTCTTTATTGTGTGGTCCTTCGGTATATTTGTTTCCCACGGTACAGTAAGTTCCACAAGAACCACATGTTTTAACCTCTTAGAATATAGGAATATGTCAGGTCTAGATGACGAAACCCCAACATCCTCCGGAATTTTATAGTGCTTTTCATACGTGTCGATTAGGAGAGTCCAATCTGGGGCAGTATCTAAGATTGAATAAGGTTTGTTCCTGGGTGTTATGGATGAACCTTCAGACACAAAGTTGGTATGACGTCTGTTAGTAGTCAATCCTTTTTGGGCTCTAGCTACTGCCAGACTCATTGCTTCACGTATGATGATAAGCACCTTATCGTGGCGGCGTGAGTAATGGACTCTATCGAGAAGCACCCTACATCCTACTAATATGTGTCTAGCCGTCCCTATTGCCTCACCACAAGTATAACATTGTTTTTCTGTGGCCTTCCCCCACCTTACCAGATTACTCTGGTCTGGGAGGGTCATCTGAAAGGCGTTAAGATAAAATTTTAACAGGGCCGGCGACCAGTCATAGATCAAGGTGCGCCACTTTAAGGCCATCGGTATGCAGAACTCTCCCATTGTCAACCATTCATTTTGGATTTCCAAATTCATTTATTAGATTATAATCGGTGTAAGAGATCGTTACATACATTTATATTAGGTATTGGAAATAATGAATCTCAGGGAATGGATTTGTAATAAATATTCTGCCATGGCGTTGTTCGGTCCGTTGTGCAAGGATGGTAGTATGCACTTAGCTAGTGGACACGTGGCTGATGTTGCCGGCGTGCCAGGGTCTCCGCTGGTGTGCCTCGCTACCGCCATTATGGTGCGAAGCCCGGTGCGAAGACCCTGGAAATAGAAAAAGTACGGGTCAGTTTGTCACTAGGTAATTACGTCCAAGTGACCCGCTAAAATAGCAGGTGAAGAGAATCTCCCAGCGGCAATGCAGCGTAGCTAGAAGCTATAATAAAAAGAATATAAATAGGCAGCACAAGCTGGTGCCGCGACCTCTGACCGTACGGGTCATCGGCCTCGTGGCACTAAATAGTTTGGCTGAAATAGCACACAGAATAAAATAAAATATATTAAGCCATGCATTTTAGCAGGCAATAAGCTGCACCGCTGGAAGGTCTTCACCTGTAGAAAGAAGTAGGAAATGTTGATCTCAAAACTTACCCGGAGCCGACAGCAGTTGGCCACGGGGTCAAAGTGACCTTCCTCGGTGAAGGTTGCCAAGGAAAGGAACGATTTAAGAGCCGTCAGTTGATAACTGGGCTAGTGCTGTCCAATCTCGCTCGCACAACCATAGATAATTAGTAATAAGTTATAGAACATACTAAAATATCGATTAATTTTATTGATATAATTTTAATTGATTTATAAAAAATCCACAACGTTACACCAGGTGGTAGAAATTTGATGACACAAATTTGTCACAAAATTCGGCCGGGTGGGTACCACCGTGTACGATTGCGAAAAACCCTCCATAGTAATCCAATTTCGGTTTGATTGCGTTCAGGGGTCAGCAAGTGCATAGCCGGGGGATTGTGGTCGCAGCACTAGTGGGACCGGTGGGTGTCACGCGGTGCTGCAACGACAATCCTCTTCTGATGAGGCCGTCAAGCTGAGTGCCACCATTGTTAACATGGTACGTGTATGTAATGGTGACCCTCTTTCCTGAGACTTTACCTTCAGCTTACCATCAGGCGAGGTGAAGTCAAATTGACGTGTCCTAAATATAAAAAAACGACTTTTTTATTAATACTTCTTGGCAGGAAAAGATCAAAATTAATATGTTATTATTTTTGATGAATTAACTAAAAATGTAGTCGATAAAAAAAACGAGACATTATGGACCAAATAAATTATTAAAAATATATATTTTCTAAAACTAATTTATAAAAAAATCTAGTAAAATTCTTGGATATTCAATAAAGAAGGTTGATCCATAGTATGCTGCATCTCCCAAGCGATACGTAGCGGTCGGTCAGTAGCTTAGACTTTGTTACCTCTGGCGGGAAATTGCTACGCTATACACTACACACATAGCATTGTACGACACGTGTAAGTAATTGTTGTCTACGAATGAAAACGAAACTCGAATCAAAGTGCATTGAAAGTTAACTTTTTATACGTTGCGTTTATGTAATGTGCTCAATAATAAACGTTTAAGATCATTTAATACGGGTGAATGTGGCCTCAACATAGTGGTGGGGGCTCAATGCAACCTGACTTGCAAACTGGTTCATCAGCTTATTGACGGGCAAGGCTTTCCTTTGAGAATGGGGGTCAGAAAGCAGTCACTCTTTAAAAGCCAAAATAAAAAAAAACATAAAGAAAAGGCGAGTGAAAGAGTCGACCTCGGCCTTCATAGTGCAAGATATGAATCCCTTTTTATACAACGGCATTGGTATTGGTTTCCCTTGGTTGATCACCAAGAAGTTGATCGCCGAAAACGGCTTTACTTATTCCAATCATCTTTTTCTTTAATTTATTTAATACTTTGTAGAGGGTGTTGCAGGCATCAGCTAGTAATTCTATACATAAAAGTACTATTCTTTAGGGTGCTGTTGGGACTACCACGGTTCTGCAGCCCTTCAGAAATGTTCGTTCAAAACAGAACTGAAGGCTTCCACGCCGTCATTTGCAAAAAAAACTGCACCACTATTACGCAGGGTACGAGATAGTGACGACAGCATCGAAGCTTAGTGGTTAAGGAGTCGACCCTACGATCGAGAGGTCCCGGGTTGGAATCCTGGCCATTACACTACTGACGTAAACCCACTCCTAACACAAGCATTTAGCTTAGCTGGGGGGGTTAGGGGAATATTAGTAATGTCGGTTACTAATATTCTTAAAAAAAAAATAGAAAAACAAAACAGCATAACAGTGGCGAAGAGTATTAACTGTCTTATTAATAAATTCCTTGTGAAAAGGACGATCAGTTAGGTCTGTTTCCCAGGCTGAAGTCGTTCTCAAAACCAGGACGAGTGTATACATTTTATAATCAAATTTAATGTGCAAACTAACACTAGATATAAGTTCGTACTAACACAATGTATGCTTTTTGTTATCTGAAAATAAATACAATTATTAAATAAATTCCCATAGGTTTGAAATATTATTTCCTCGTGAAGTTGACCACTGGCTTGTAAATCTAATTCGAGTACAAACCCCTGCCCTTCTATCAACGTCGCCAACTGATTGATGGCCTCAATTACCTATAATACTTATTAACTTCCCGTATACGCTGTTCTCCTGGGAAACACCTACGCGTTGTATTAATGGAGAAATTAGTATACAGGAGTTGGAGCTGATGATCAAGTGCTAGTAGATGGTGAGAAAAGTTGTAACGTGAATTATTTATATACCTAGTCTTGCCATAAATACTATAACAATGAAAAGAAAAAAAAAACTATTTCAAATAACATAGATTACTTTTACAGTGTGTTAGTTTAATACATAAATATAAAACAATTTAAAATATTAGAAAGCTTATTCGAAGTGGTCTCTATTGGCTGCAATACAGTCCTGTAAACGTTGAGGCCAGTTATCAATAGAAGCACACACTCTTTCTATGGGAAAATTCTTCACTGCCAATCGTATCGATTGTTTTAGGGACTCCAAAACTATCATGGCGTTTAGAGCAAGCCGTACTCTCTAAAACTGACCATAAATCATAATCCAGCGCCAGCGGTTTAAACGTACGTTGTATATACTCCATTTTAATATTGCACAATATTCTACGATTTATTGGCGCCAAAATGAGAAACCACAATGAACAATCGTATTAAAATGACAGATTCCAAATTCAAATGTAGTAGGTATTTGGTTTATTTTTAATTGTAACAGTATTTCTTTAGTATTTAGTGACGCTTCTTTCCCATTGGGATAGGCAGAGATAACATCTATCCACTTGTTTCAATCCTAGCCTACACCTTATGCTTCTGACCTCATATTTGTTTTAATACATGCTCGCCCGTTCAAAACGTCTTCGATCTCATTAACTTAATATCAATTATGATATAATAAATAAATATTCTCGGGGTGCCCGGCAACGGACACTTGGGGAGGACGGAGGACACCGTGCGGTTTTAGTCGAGACACGACATAACCACCCCCGCTGGCCAGCGGGGGGGTATCCGAAGGGATTTCCGCACGTAAAAAAAAAAAAAAAAAAAGACCCAAACTAAGTAGAGCTTGTCATATGGATTCTAGAATGCGGATAAACTACATACTTATTACTTCGGGCCACCAACCAGGTGGACACCGAAGTCTTAAAATCACGCAAAAAAAATCAAAATCTTTTTACCCACTTTTTATCACTTTTCTCGACGTTTCATATGATTCTAATTAAGCAAAAAATAATTTTGTGTCGGTCTGTCTGTTGGTCTGGATGTCTGTTTACCCAATAACTCAAGAACCACTTATCTGATTTAAACAATTCTTTCGCCAATCGTCTTGTTTGGTTAATGGGAAGAACTGATTAGATTTTGGAGTTTGTACGTTCAAGGTTTCGGGTACCTACCATAAAAATTGTCCCTAAAAAATATCTAAGTTTGGCCCGAAGTTTGACAATCACTGTGTGATTTCCGCCCCACTAGTTTAATTTTTTTTATAAATTTCTGTCCATCTGGTTATCGCATTGAAATCCTGGCACTAAATAATAAATACTGGTAGTATTGAGATGTTGAATGAAAATTTTTTTTCAAGAGATAATGAAGTTGTTCCAGTCACAGTACAGATAGATGAGTTTGAGGTTTTATCAAATTTAGGAACAGAATGCTGAATTTTGCACAATTCTGCCTGCCATACATAATATTATTGGAATCAAATATAGCTACATAGTACCTTTTTTTTTCGTGCGGAAATCCCTTCGGATACTCCCCGATTATGTCGGGCTTGAACCGACTAAAACAGCACGCCGTCTCGGGTCTTAAGACGCCGGGGTGTAAGGTTGCCCATAGACCATATCCCTCGCACCCCGACTGACCCTGGACCATTTCCGGTTTCGAGATGGCCCCCTCGGGTTTGGGAACCACGGTGTCCCCGTCTTGCCCCGGTTTGGGGGAGGGCGCTAGTCGCCCCACCGTCCCGGCCTGCTTCTGCTGGGGTGACAGGCGTCCTCACCTGCCACCCCCAGGCCTGCGCTCATAGAGGACGGAGGACGTTAAGCAGCTACTTAGTACCTATTATATGTGCGTCCGTGGTGTTTTATCTCTTTTATACGTACTTGCCTGTGGAGGAACCGCTCATGCGGAAGAAGTGAATGGGATATGGTGGCGATAGAAACGCTGCTGATATGTTCAGCGAAGGTTACGTGATCATATCACGTGAGGGTCACTACGGTGAAGGAGAGGGGTGTGATGTTCCTCCAATTCAAATCGAGGATCCTCCGACTAGGCAAGGTGATCGCGCCTGGCGGGTCGCGGCCCAACGGTTGCCGTTGGAATGTTCTATATATGTTATACTAGCGCACGAACTTCAATTTCGCGATTCAAGGTCGGTAGTGACGTAGTAGTATCTTAGTAATTCAACTTGTTGTGACTAGATGGCGCTGGGTATATGTGGTATCGCCACATGCCTATTTCTCTCTTGTCTCCTGCTTACTAAGGAGGGAAGTGGATTAATTATACTTCTAACTACTCCAATTACTTTCTGATGTTTTTTGACGCGGGTTTGGACAGTTGCATTACATTGGGACCTTAACTTAACTGGCGAATCATGGGTGTGTAATACACCTCTTCTGCCTGCCCCTTCGGGGATACAGACGTGAAGTTATGTTATGTTATGTTATGTTATGTTATGTTATGTTATGTTATGTTATGTTATGTTATGTTATGTTATGTTATGTTATGTTATGTTATGTTATGTTATGTTATGTTATGTTATGTTATGTTATGTTATGTTATGTTATGTTATGTTATGTTATGTTATGTTATGTTATGTTATGTTATGTTATGTTATGTTATGTTATGTTATGTTATGTTATGTTATGTTATGTTATGTTATGTTATGTTATGTTATGTTATGTTATGTTATGTTATGTTATGTTATGTTATGTTATGTTATGTTATGTTATGTTATGTTATGTTATGTTATGTTATGTTATGTTATGTTATGTTATGTTATGTTATGTTATGTTATGTTATGTTATGTTATGTTATGTTATGTTATGTTATGTTATGTTATGTTATGTTATGTTATGTTATGTTATGTTATGTTATGTTATGTTATGTTATGTTATGTTATGTTATGTTATGTTATGTTATGTTATGTTATGTTATGTTATGTTATGTTATGTTATGTTATGTTATGTTATGTTATGTTATGTTATGTTATGTTATGTTATGTTATGTTATGTTATGTTATGTTATGTTATGTTATGTTATGTTATGTTATGTTATGTTATGTTATGTTATGTTATGTTATGTTATGTTATGTTATGTTATGTTATGTTATGTTATGTTATGTTATATGTTATGTTATGTTATGTTATGTTATGCTATGCTATGCTATGCTATGCTATGCTATGCTATGCTATGCTATGCTAGGATATGCTATGCTATGCTATGCTATGCTATGCTGCGCTATGCTATGATATGCTATGCTATGCTATGCTACGCTATGCTACGCTACGCTACGCTACGCTACGCTACGCTACGCTACGCTACGATATGCTATGCTATGCTACGCTACGCTATGCTATGCTATGCTATGTTATGTTATGTTTTGTTTAGACAGTTTAACTTTCAATGGTACTTCCCGATTGTCATTACTCGATGTTTTGTGGGTCATCCTAGTGTAAAGGAGTTACAGTAGTGGGAAAACGAGTGGGGTTACCTCACATCTTGTCCTTCCTTTCTCCCAACCTCATCACGGACGTCTTGCTTTCTAGAGTGGTAGAGTCAAGCAACAGTCATTTTGGCCGTTGCATGAATGGGCCGATTCGACCGGGGAAGCACCACCCTCTCACAGAATATCGACGCCAAGTAACAGTATTTGAACTGTTGCGTTCCGTATGGTGAGAGAGAGTGCCGGAGCCCCTCCCCCCCAAGCCATCCCCTCCCAAACTCTTTTCCCATCCCCTCCCAAACTCCTTTCCCATCCCCTCCATAGCTCCTTTTCCATACCCTTTCCTTTACAGGGTGTTGCACACGTCCATAGGCCGCGGTAACCGCTTCCCATCAGGTGGGCCGTGTGCGTATAAAAAAAATACTATCATAGGTTTTCAAAAAGAGCATAAATAACTGCATTCACCCTTGGTACTGCAGATTTCGGGCCTTCTGTCCATCAGACGAACGCATGCTTGTTTGCCACGGTTTTTGGAAAGAAACAATTATCAAGCGATAAATCCCTACATTGATTCTTCAAAACTTTTAGCGTCCATCTACAATTGTCGTGTATACACTCTGCGTTTAGTAATCTGACCCGAAACCAGGGGAGCAACCGGATACCACCTTTTACCGTCAGCAAACAGTTCAGGTGTTTGACTTGTTTCACAGGCTTGTGTTACTGTTTGTTAGAAGGGATCTTTGTTATTTACCGGATGTTTTTCTGCATATTTGGAGGGTCATTTTTTGCAGTGATATAAACATTACAATATTTGCTGTTTTTGTACGTTAATAATAACTACATTTGAGATATATTATGGTGAAAGATAATTTACTAACTAGAAATCTCACTACGAATTATTCTAGATAGCATACCACATTCATTACAAATAAAATAAATAAATAAATTTCGACATTCTATACAGCGCTTTCTAGACCCAAATTAAGTATAGTTTAACTAGCTTGTGTTATGGGTTCTAGAATGCGGATAAACATACTTATATAGGTACTAATATTTTTGTAAATACATACATATTATACATAGAAACACCCAGACCAATGCAAATAGACATATTAATTCACACAAATATTTGCACTGAGCGGGAATCGTACCCTTTTTTTTTTTTTTTTTCGTGCGGAAATCCCCTTGGATATCCCCCCGTCAGCCAGCGGGAGCGGTTATGTCGGGCTTGAACCGACTAAAACCGCACGCCGTCTCGGGTCTGCAGACGCCGGGGTGTAAGGTTGCCCATAGAGCATATCCCTCGCACCCCGACTGACCCTGGGCCATCTCCGGTTTCGAGATGGCCCCCTCGGGGCGGGAATCGTACCCGCGCCCCCTGTCGTAGCATTCGAATGCACTACCGCCGAGGCCGAATAAATAAATCTTGCAACATTTACCCACTCTACAAGCACTGGCTTAACACAGTTGTGAGTGGATGGTTACAGACTAGGGATGTTATGAAGCTTCGACTCCAACTCCGAAAAGTCGGGTTTTCCGATTGAAATATACCTCCGATTCTGAATTTGGCTCCAACACATTTAAATCGAAGGTTTTAATTAGAGTTCGAATAGAGCGATGCTGCAATAATGTAATAAAGACGTCCTTGCAGAAAAACGGGCAATTTGCATCACCGGCAGAATCTGCCAGTAGTAATGTCCAAACAATATTATCAAATATTATGTTAAGTAATGATAATGGTGATGATAATACCCGATGGGTATTATCGTATTATCAACATCACCTCATCATCAACATATTACGGTTTTAGATAAATGTGTTATATTGAAAGCTTTACTTCACAAGTACAATGGAGAAAAACGTATTCCAATCACTGATGACTTATTATTGTGGTGGAAAGTGAATCATCATCATCATCAACCTCTACTAGTCCGCTGCTGGACATAGTTCTCCCCTAATGAGCGCCATAGCGCCCTGTCTTCAACTTGCCGCATCCAGCATCTGCCCGCAGTCTTTCGCAGATCGTCATCCCACCTGCCGGAGGGAAGTGAAAGTGAATGTGAATACAATATTTCAATCGCTTGGATCTAATAGTTTAGTAGCAAGCGGACAACCTTTTAGTGGTGCCGTGTCTAATCTATGACCTGTTGAGAAATAGATTGGATGGAGACAAGGCAGCGAAGCTTTTGTTTATTAAATATAATTTGCTTCTTTGAAAGTCAATACATTTTTACTCCAGTCATTTTAGCGCGAGATATATGGGTACCCTTGCATTAATTTCAAAGAAGCTGAAAATTTGCGTGAATGTTAGGGACACCCCTACAAAGAAATTACGAAAAATCCCCATCACCATGGATCAATTTTTTTTAATTCAAGGTCAATGTTTTATTGTTTTTTTAATAATAAAGTTAATGAATCTGAGAGAATGATTTTTTTTCTTGGTCTTTAGTATATTTGTGACTCCGACTCCGGTTCCAATTAACGAAATTTCCAAACTCGGTCTCCAACTTCGATTCCGATAAAACCACCTTCGTAACATCCCTGATACAGACTAAGAACTACGCAGAGACAGGACCTACTCACTTTATCTATATTATACAATTGGATATGAAATTATAATTAGGAGGACCGCGGTAGCCTAGTGGTATGGGTAAAGGACTGCCGAGACGAGGTCTCGGATTCGATCCCAGGTATTACCATGGCACACACTAATGACTTTTCGATGCTTTTCGAAGTTATGTGTGTATTTATCGCAGGTTTATAAGTGCCCGGTTAATGGCAATAGGCTCGCCACCTATTACATTGGGACCTAAACATAAACTGGCGAAATGTGGGTGCTAGCACCTCTGCCTACTCCTTCGGGGATATAGGCGTGAGTTTATGTTATGTTATGTTATAATTATAATCATCTACAATTTAAATTTTAAATATACATAATTTACACATAAACTACTATTCTTATACATACATATCACAGGTATGTATATTATATATACATATTTTCATGCATATGATGTCATCTTACACATATTATACACATATTAATATATACACATATTATCCATATTTATGTCATAATAGACCGTACAGCACCTTTTTCTTTTTTTTTTTTTTCGTGCGGAAATCCCTTCGTGTACCCCCCCGCTGGTCAGCGGGGGTGGTTATGTCGGGCTTGAACCGACTGAAACCGCACGCCGTCTCGGGTCTTCAGACGCCGGGGTGTAAGGTTGCCCATAGAGCATATCCCTCGCACCCCGACTGTCCCTGGGCCATTTCCGGTTTCGAGATGGCCCCTCGGCTTAGCTTCTATGATGAGGTTAAAATGTTAAATCCTTTTCTTTTTAGGGTTCCGTTGCCAAATGGCAAAAAACGGAACCCTTATCGATTCGTCATATCTGTCTGTCTGTCCGTCCGTATGTCACAGCCACTTTTTTCCGAAACTATAAGAACTATGCTGTTGAAATTTGGTAAGCAGATGTATTCTGTGAACCGCATTAAGATTTTCAGCCGAAAATAGAAAAAACATTAAATTTTGGGGGTTCCCCATACTTGGAACTGAAATTCAATTTTTTTTTTTATCAAACCCATACGTGTGTGGTATCTAAACTGAATAGTTTGCAAGAGAGACACTTCCAAAGTGGTAAAATGTGCCCCCCCCCCACAGAATTTCATCATTCTCTTCTAAAATAAGAGAATGATAAAACTAAAAAAAATATATGAAAATATACATGTAAACTTTCACCGAAAATTGGTTTGAACGAGATCAAGTAAGTAGTTTTTTTTAATACGTCATAAATTGTAAACCGTAATTTACCTTTCATTCAATCAACTCAAATATTAAAATTTAAAGAAAAAAACTTTATTATGTTACTTGCTGCTACGGAACCCTTCATGGGTGAGTCCGACTCGCACTGGGCCGCTTTTATTTTTATATTGTACTGAGTTGTTTTACTGATAAATTTGTAAAGATTTAGATCGGAAAAAGAGTTCATCTAGGATGGGACTTGAACCCGCGACCAGTCCCTTACAGGGGGAATGCTCTGACCAACTGAGCCACATAGACACGTCCCAGATATTCGAAATTCTCCGATACATTAATACGTCTTAATGCGACGTTGGAGCCATCTACCGTAATTCTTGCGAACTACGGAAACAATGAATAACTTTACAGTCATTTTTAAACATTGTTTTTGATGACTCCGCCTAATTAATTCAATTAATTTTTTAAGCATTTTGTGTGCTTACTTTTTTCTAAAGATTTAAATCGACAGTTGTAAGGGACTGTTTGAAAGTTGATTTCAAGATTTTACAACTCCGTATTAAATTTTGTTTTTATTGGCCGCTCGCTTGATAAATTAATTCGATCTTCAAAAGCAGTACTTCCTAAATGCTATCCATTTTGATGATAAATTTCGTATTACTGAACAGCTGTCACTTTTCAAAAATGTAATAAAAGTTGCTGATTGTTAGCTTAATATTGTCTCATTCATACACAAAAAACTCATACAATTTGGATTTGTCATTCCTAAAAAAAAATGCAAATATATTAGTACTGAAAATTGGGTTTCCTCCAATTTCTTCAAGAAAAATGGAACAACGACATGTTGTTTAATTTACAAATACCTAGAAACCTCTATAAAAGATTAAATCTACTCTCCACCTTGATGTTGTATACCTTAGCAGTCTGTGGTTGGCAGAATCATCGGTACCTAAACAACCGATGCAAGGTGCCACCTTAATAAAAAAAGAAGAAGAAAAACGACAATTTCATATAATGTAACGATCTAATATGTAGTAATACTCGTAGTGTTATTATTATTTACTTAAAGTCACCTCTTGGTTACATACACATTTTTGAGTGTTGAGTTTTTATTTAGTGTAAATAAAAATTTTTGTAAACGTGAAAATATACAAAACTGAAAACCTCACAACGCAGACTTTCCATAGTTGATATGAATGAGAGTTCACTTAAAACCTGTAACCCTAAGGATTACAGAGACCAGAGATATGATTTAAAGATGGCAGTGTTGCTTACAATTTATTCGGTGGTATATCTCGGTGGTCCACAAGAGCATTAGTAACTCTTGAATCTCTTAAAAAAAAAGTTTAATATCGCTCGCTTAGTAATGTGCCCGGTAGATGGCAATAGGCTCACCCCCTATTACATTGTGACCATGAACATGACCTGCGAATCGTGGGTGTGTAATACACCTCAGCGTACCCCTTTGGGAATACAGGCGTGAAGTCATGTATGTATGTACTAATTTTTTGAGACCTATCATTTCTTATTTCAACCGACTCAATTTTGTGATATATCTTTCTATCATCATTAAAACATTATATCACTAAATCACTACACCCCTTGTATCACTTAACCCGGCAATACATCATGAGGCACTCCATCGCTATTACCTGTAATAAAGCACCATTACGCGGTCCGTACGTGCCTCAGAACCGACACCTCTACTTACATAGAAATTGATGGCGGCCGCAAAAAGTTACCGCCGATTCTTTGGCTGCCGTTTTAAGTCTTGTATTGAAAAAAAAAACGGCCAAGTGCGAGTCGGACTCGCATACCGAGGGTTCCGTACAAACCTGTAGGTATATAAGTAAAAGTTCACCCAACACGACAATCGAGTCATAGTTATGGTAGTAGTAGCTTTAAAATTTTCAAATATATTTTTTTATTATATGATGTAACTAAAAATTTACGGTTTTCGCAATTTTTCCTTTTTGTGTACGACACGTTACTTCGTACCAAATTTCAAGATTCTAAGTTCTTAAGCTTAAGCTTAAACGTTTGATTTTTTCACAGCTCTAAGGGACTGTAGACCCGAGTATTAGATATAAATTTCAACCTCCACGCGTTCCTGAGAAAAACGGTCTTGACAGACGGACGGACGGACGGACAACGAAGTGATCCTATAAGGGTTCCGTTTTTTCCTGTTGAGGTACGGAATCCTAAAAAGTCTTATGCCAGATTTATTTATTTTTATTGTGTCCAGTGCCTAGTGAAAGTGACTGGTCTTCACAACACAGGGTATCCTAGTGTGGAGATCTGTGCCATAATTTTTGAAGATACACATGTACTGTTTCAATTTCAATAAAGTTATTAAAGTTATTATTATATCTCGAAAGACCACAATCCGACCACAAACCACGTGCATCTCTTTGTTGCTGTTATGCAAATGACAGTACAAAAAACCGCCCAAGTGCGAATCGGACTCGCCCATTATTTGTACACCATTGCAAGTTCATTAGTAAAAAAAAAAAATTAAGAGTTCTCTTCGTCTGTCTTGGACCACGTAACGTTGTTCTGCAGTAATTACTTTTTTCGATTCCCAAGGCGTCTTCCCGTCCACTTTTCCCATTTATTTTCTTTTTTATTAATTGTTATTTAACAAAAAAAAAACAAAAAATCATAATTTTAAATTTATCAGTTTTTTTTCAGGTAATGATTATGCTGTAAACATTTTAAAGCTCTTTCGTAATTACAAAACGTGGCTCAACTTTAATTTTCTTTCCAGTAATTGTAACACAATACAAAATATTATGACTACAGTCCTCTGCAAGTGACTCTTAATTTACAAATATACTTTTACACTTAAGACAGTGTGATATGAAACTTATTGCATTGTAATAAGAGTGCCTATGACTGTACAGGTGTTCCCTCTTTTCTGGTTGAAATATCTTGAAGGTTTGTGACGTTTAATCTTGCGTGCGACGCAGCCGCCCCGCGTATCACTCGCTGGTCGCCTTCAAGTGATGTCCAGATATCGATAATTTTAAAATGTGTATTAATTTAACAATTAATATAATTACTAACGAAAAACATACGAAGGGCACCTTGGACCCTTAATAAATAAATAATAAATAAATATTCTACGACATTCTACACAGCGCTTTCTAGACCCAAAGTAAGCATAGTTTAACTAGCTTGTGTTATGGGTTCTAGAATGCGGATAAAACCTGCTTATATACTTTTTTTTTTGTGAATACATACATATTATACATAGAAACACCCAGACCAATGCAAATAGACATATTCATGCATACAAATATTTGCACTGAGCGGGAATCGAACCCGCACCCCCAGTCGTAGCAGTCGAATGCACTACCGCTACGCCACAGAGGCCGTCAAATCCTTAATATATTAAAACTAAAATGTATTTTAATATTTAAGTGTTGATAGGCCAGTATGTACAATATACATGTGCATGATCTTGATATGCTCGACCTATTGATTAGACTTGGGCAGTCTGATCAATAGCTGAAGCATGTGTAAAATCTTCTGTAAAAGCAATGTTTTTCCTTACCTTTACCATGGGTAAACACCAAATATTCCCTTGTTATAACCTGAAATTGCTCGATTGATGGTAATAGTTTTAAACCCTTTGTTAGACTGGTCTAAAAATATAGTTAGCGAAATGCGGACTTGAAATGTAACATTCCGTTTTTAAGTGTCATGCTCCAACCTTATTATTGTATTGACTTATTCTATTATGGATGTGTAAATGGGGATATTATTATCACGATAAAATACCGTGCCATTCATAATTTCTATTCTGTTACTATTATAATTTAAGACTACGTAGCCTAAACTCATAAATAAATGTTAAATTACAAATGCCAATTTATATCATCGACATCATCGCACCCCATCCTTAGCCCAAGCGTCTGCAGAAATTCAATTAACATTACCTCCAGTCGCGTGCACCTTTATTTCCGTTCGGAGTCACTTATTTCCCCCCAACCCCCTCTTTTCAGGGGTGGGTCTAAGACGCCAGTAATGAGGTCCGGCGATCGTTTAGTTTGTAGGTAATGGGGTACGTGAGGCCAAGACACGGTTTTTCGACCGCCAAATAGCCGCAGATATGGTTAAGCACGAATTTATTTGCACTTAAGTGATAAGAGAAGTGGGGAGAAGTAAATATGTAGTGTTATGGTGGTAATGGAGGCTTTATTATTTATTTTCGAGTGTAAACAAATATGTTGAGATAGGATAAGTTTGGATTTTTACTAGCCATGCGAATTTAATTTACATAAATTAAGTAAATACTTAAAAAAAAAATTTTTTTGAGCTCTAATATTCTAGAATATTTACAGTTTTTTTTCATGTACAGCACCATCTAGATCTAAATTAAGCAGCGCTTGTTATATGAATTCTAGGATGCAGACGAACGAGGGTTTTCTGAGTCCCGAATTCGAATAAACCCGAAACAATTCCTGAGCTCAAATCGGAAATCGAACACGTCATCAGTGAGATACACCCACATCTCTGTGCAAAAGTCTTGGAAAATTTCATGAAAAGAGTAATGGCCTGTCATAGGAGCCGTGGAGGTCATTTGCCGGATATTTTATTCCATACTTAATCGGAACATGTCTTCTTTACAACTCTGTCATAAAATACTTGTTTTTATTTTAAAATGAAAAAGTGCACTTTTTATTTTATTTATTTTTATACCACTAAGGTGGCAGACAAGCACACGGCTCACCTGATAGCAAGCGGTTACCGCGGCCTATGGACGTGTGCAACACCAGTGGCGTCACACTCGCGCTGCCGACCCTGTAAAGAAAAGGGGATGGGAAAGGAGTTTGGGAGGGGATGGGAAAGGAGTTTGGGCTCCGGCACTCTCACTCACCAAACGGAACGCAACAGTTCAAATACTGTTACTTGGCGTCGATATTCTGTGAGAGGGTGGTGCTTCCCCGGTCGAGTCGGCCCATTCATGCAACGGCCAAAATGACTGTTGCTTGACTCTACCACTGCACTATTACTGAGACACCCGTTACATATACATTATAACAATACAGAAACAGTAAAATGCAAGATTCATGCAAACAACAAAACCGCGGTAGTCTAGTGGTATGGGTAAAGGACTGCTGAGACGAGGTCTCGGGTTCGATCCCAGGTATTACCATCGCACCCCGGCGTCTGTAGACCCGAGACGGCGTGCGGTTTTAGTCGGTTCAAGCCCGACATAACCGCCCCCGCTGGCATGCGGGGGGGTATCCGAAGGGATTTCCGCAACATAAAAAAAAAAAAAAAAAGGTATTACCATCGCACACACCAATGACTTTTCGATGCTTTTCGAAGTTATGTGTGTATTTATCGCAGGTTTATAAGTGCCCAGTTAATGGCAATAGGCTCGCCACCTATTACATTGGGACCTAAAACATAAACTGGCGAAACGTGGGTGCTAGCACCTCTGCCTACCCCTTCGGGGATATAGGCGTGAGTTTATGTTATGTTATGTCATGCAAACAAATATTTTCACTCATAGGGGAGCAAACCCGCAACCTCTAACTTAGCAGTAGAATACCTTGCATTTATTCCATTACAAGTTATGTTATACGTCTGTTATCGACCTCTCTAGACCGAAATATTTATCGTTTGTACTATCTACTAATAAAATGTTTAGACAACATTCACAGGATGTTGTTTTATATTTTCACCTCCGAAACCATCTAAAGAACTGATAACAACGGAATAGTAATGTAAAACCTGTTTCTTTTTCCCGTGACGAGGATGGATGGGGCCGAGATTATCAGGGCAGATAAGCGATTCGTTCAAGGTGCTTTGTTGGGGGGAGGGTAGTGGCTATTAAGGGGGTGGTTGTGTGTCCTCACGGTGGCTATTTGTTTTGTTAGTATGTAAGGTGTAGGTATCAATATTATGGCGCATCAAAGTATTTGACTTCAGTTTTAAAATGATGGCTAAACTGATACGTGACGTGTTTCTCTTCTTCTTCTATCTTCTATACAATATTTTTTATATTTTATTTAATTTAATTTAATTAATTAGGCGGAGTCATTAAAAAACAATGTTTAAAAATGACTGTAAAGTTATTCATTGTTTCCGTAGTTCGCAAGAATTACGGTAGATGGCTCCAGCGTCGCTTAAGACGTATATAATATATCGGAGAATTTCGAATATCTGGGACGTGTCTAGATACCTCAGCTGGTCAGATCATTCCCCCTATAAGGGACTGGTCGCGGGTTCAATTCCCGTTCTAGATGTTCTCTTTTTCCGATCTAAATCTTTAGAAAAAGTAAGCATACAAAATGCTTAAAAATTTAATTGAATTCTATACAATATATAATAATGTAAAGTTCATGTATGTACGCTTCAAAAGCTCAAAAAATTCTGCATCGATCGCTTCAAAGATGTTTCATCAAAAAAAATCGTCGGTAGATGGCGCTGCAATCTGGTTATAGGATTTTTTTATAAATATATTATTTGAATTATTATATTTATAATATTATGCGAAGCCGGAACCTGGGCCGCTGTGTCTGTGTCTGTTTGTAATATTAAAATAACATATTTTTATTGATTACATAATATATTCTATTTCTAGCCTTTCTGTTTAGTTTTTCTGTCTGTTTGAAAGACGTAATCTCTGGAAAGGCTGGACCGAATTTGACAGGACTTTCACTGGCAGATAGGTAATCTTACAAAGCGTAACATAGGCTACTTCAATTTTTTTTAAATAGGGTTCCGCTCAATGTAACTAAAACCCTGAAAATCGAAATCCATGCGGATGAAGTCGCAGGCACATCTAGTTTAGTATAAAAACAAAGTGCAAAATGTGGTTATTGTGAAATCTTCGAGAATATAAACAAATACTAAGAGTACATAAAGATACTCAACATTTTTACCCTTTTAGAAAATTTTCTCCAATCCTACAAGGAGAAAATTTTGACCTTAAAATATGATAGTAATTATTCATATTCCAAATGAAAATTAACTTTAGGTTTAGCTTTTTAAATCTCTATATCTCTCATAGAAAGCATGTCTACTTACTTGAATCGTTATCAAATCATGTGAACAACGTTTATCAAAATAAACACACATTAATATACATATACCTATCGTCAGGTGAAGCGAATTCTTAATATATGGCAATATTCAGAAGTATGACTGCATTCAATAGGTTTTCCCAGAGCCAGTGATGTAACGTAAATAGCACAATAATTCATCGATATTCTGTAGACGCTAGACTGCATAACTCAATGTGAGCGCTCTATTGAGATGTCGGTATTATTTTATCGATATTGTAGAAATATATTTATGGATTATGGTTTGGTGGAATTTTTGTGCAATTGTTTTTTATAGTTCAATACTTATTTTAATCGTGTTGAGTGTTGAGACAATATTCATGAATTCACGATATTGACTTGCTTTCGTTCCCATCCCCTCCCAAACTCCTTTCCCATCCCCTTTCCTTTACAGGATCGGCAGCGCGAGTGTGACGCCACTGGTGTTGCACACGTCCATAGGCCGCGGTAACCGCTTCCCATCAGGTGGGCTGTGTGCTTGTCTGCCACCTCAGTGGTATAAAAAAAAAAAAGTATATCTGTAGCTATGAATATGACCTGTTGCGACTCACCAGCAGTGAAACTCACTTGTCGATAGTTCCGTCCCCTTGACAGCATTTGTATTCATACTCTCTTGTTAGAGGTTTCATAACCCCTTCATTTCATCAACTATGCTTGCAGTCTCACGTAACAGGTGATGATCTTATTGTCATTAAACGTAAACTTTTCACTGCTGCTATTGAAAATTCTCAAACATAAAAATCCAATAACACTTTTCCCATTCCCTGAATTAGATTCAGAACTTCGTACATGGCAGTCACACTTGCTACCACAGCCTATCAAAATAACCTTATCCTCAAAGACATGTAGATAACTAAATATCTATACGTTCAGATTTTTTATCGATATAATGCATCCCTTAAGTTTATAACAAATGTTATAGAGACGGGCGTGGGCGGATATTCGCGATGGGTTTAAACACACTATTTCACTCTTATACCCACAAGCAATGTCCTGACTCAGAACTTATATTTAATGCTGTATGCGAAGACATATGAGAAGGCATAATATGTGTAACATACGTATGAATATAATGTAAACTACATCACACAGTTTTAGGACTGTGGCAGGTTCGGGTGCCGTGATAAATGTTGACTACTTTTTTATAATAAAACCGGCCAAGTGAGAGGCGGACTCGCCCATGAAGGGTTCCATAGCAGCAAGTAACATAATAATGTTTTTTTTTTATATTTTTTATATTTCAGTTGATTCAATAAAAGGTAAATTGTGTTTTACGATTTATGACGTAGTAAAAAAAACTACTTAGTAGATCTCGTTTAAACCAATTTTCGGTGGAAGTTTATATGGTAATGTACATCCAATATTTTTTAACTTTTATCATTCTCTTATTTTAGAAGTTACAGGGGAGGGCACACATTTTACCACTTTGGAAGTGGTAAAATATGTGAAAAAAATTATATTAGAAAGCTCAATATCATTTTTAAAGACCTATCCATAGATACACGTCTGGGTTTGATGAAAAAAAAATTTTTTTATCCCCAAATTTTTTTTTGTGTGAATATTTTAATGCGGTTCACAGAATACATCTACTTACCAAGTTTCAACAACATAGTTCTTATTGTTGCGGAATAAAGTGGCTGTGTCATACTGACGGACAGACAGACATGACGAATCCATTATGGATTCCGTTTTTTGCCATTTGGCTACGGAACCCTAAAAACGACTATTATTATACATATTTCCAGTATTTTCGTTAGCTCCTCCAAATCAGTAATTTTGAGTACAGTCTAGTTCCTTGGAAGGTACTCACTTATAATATTTTTAGGATGCTTATGCTACTGTTTTTTAAACAATAGCGTGTACAATTACATTGCAACTGAACCATGCAAAAAGACATTTAATAAAATATATTTGCAGTAGAAATTAAACCTGCGATGCTTAGCCAAACTGAGAATAACAAGGAAACTTTAAGAAAAAGAAGTCCTTTTAGTTAGTAAGAATCTATTCTTTACTATCTGAATAAAAATGGTAGGTAATTATAGGAACAAGAGTTCTCCTATTTTTTAACTTGAAATGATAAATCAGTATAATGAAACACCTTAATCTCTCCGGAATCTCATTGCAGAAAGACGAGATATTGCAGTATTAATTACTTGAATAAAGGGTATGCCAGACGGAACAGTCGTGAAACGCAACACGTGTTAGAAATACTGCTTGCATTCAAATCTAAAATGATGTTGGAAAGACAGTAGGTATGGGTTGTAGTCGGTTCAAGCCCGATATAACCGCCCCCGCTGGCCGCCGGGTGGGTATCTGAAGGCATTTCCGCACGAAAAAAAAAGGTATGTTCTAAGCAACATAGTCATTTTCAATTTTATCCTATTATCACTGAAATTGGTCTTTTCTTAAATTCCTGTGATGACTTTACGTGGTTAAGTAATTTTGAAATTAGTTAATCGTTTCTTATTTCTGAGAACTATCAACGAAATTGTTGGTAATCTTAAAATATTCATGTTAGGAAATTGTACTTAGCTTGTAACGAAACATGCCTACGTAACTTTACTGACATATTTTTTTGTATCTATCCCCTGATAGCTCTTTAATTAATAAAGAGTCTTAACAGCGTTCTAATGATAGCTGACTAAATCTGAGTAGAAAACATCTGCCTTCCCTTTTAGGGACAGGTATTATACGCGTTAAAATATAAAGAAACTTACATAAAACGCAGCCACCAGCAACTCTCGTATAAGTCGACCTTTACAGTTCCCGCCTCAATTTCGGTGGCGGCAGCAGATTTCTGAACGCAGTCAGACTCCTCTTAATTAATTGGCTTGCATTCGTTTGCATGAATTAGTCAGGTATTCGAACGCGGCCCCCTTTAGCAATTTTTACCACCCCTTTTTGGACCCTCTTCAAAGGGTTATAGTTGTTGATAGAGGATTTTTTGATGAAAGAAGGTAAGTAATTTGTATGATTAAAATTATGATATTCAATTAAAAAGTAACAAGAGCGAGTAAACCAACCAGCGAATTGTGGGTTGTTACCTACCTAGGTATGTTAACTCTTCCTACCCCAATGGTTTGCAGGGACAACATCTTTCTGCTTGCTGCGACCCTGGCATACGCCTTCCATTTCTTATGCTTTCATCATTCGTTTCTTAAAACGTCCATTCTTACCTTTATATAAAACGACCTTTACCAGGTCGCCCATTCAACCTCCCCTCATAAATCTGTGCATGTATATACTTAAATAAATAATATAGCATAATGTGAAGTTAACGCCAACAGCAGTTTCACCTGCAAACATTTGTAATGTAAAAAGATAGTATTGTTATAGGTAGGTATAACAATAATTAACAATATCCTTTATCCTTTCATATAATCTTACAAGTACCCTGGTGGAGATTTCTTTTCATTTCACGCACTAAACAGAAATAAAACACACTTCATTTAAGAAGAAAGCTGTTTAAACGTATTGTACCTATATCAACTACTCGTTCTATAAAAGCTACCTAAAAACACCACTTCCCTGCAAACTTATATATTCAATAAACATTTTCTCCAACTTTTTAATCCAAGCCGAATAGGTAGATACCAAACTTTTGCATCCTCCCGACGTTACAGTGTGGGCGCACACCGCAAGTCGCCGCATCCAGTCGGTTCATACCGGATCGCACCGGATCAGGTGACCGGATTATTCTGGTTCAGTGCGGCCCAAAGCGGATCAAACACGATTTTAGACTTACGGGGTAAGGTTGGAGCTTATACGAAGGTGGATAATGGACGTCTGTTAAAATGGCCGTGATCGAGACTGTTAGTAATTGTTTAGATGCTTCTGCACATGGATTTAACTCAAGCTAAAGTTAAAGATGTTTATACCAGAGCTCCTTAGTGCGTTGCAGTGTTAGAGGAGAGAATATTTTTATTCATTCGTCCGGATATTAGCCCTTAAATGTGGTACGAAAAACATATAAGACGACCATCACCCTGATCAGCTTCTGTTTCAGCTACGTAATTAGTTACGTAGAAATATCAGTAAAACCGGCCAAGTACGAGTCGGACTCACCCATGAAGGGTTCCGTAGCAGCAAGTAAAATTTTTATATTTGAGTTGATTGAATGAAAGGTAAATTGCAGTTTACGATTTATGACGTATTAAAAAAAATACTTACTAGATCTCGTTCAAACTAATTTTCGGTGGAAGTTTACATGGTATTTTTTTTAGTTTTATTATTCTCTTAGTTTAGAAGTTACAGGGGGGGGGGACACATTTTACCACTTTGGAAGTGTCTCTCGCGCAAACTATTTAGTTTAGAGAAAATGATATTAGAAACCTCAATATCATTTTTGAAGACCTATCCATAGATACCCTACAAGCATGGTTTTGATGAAAAAAAATTTTTTGAATTTCTGCTCTAAGTATGGGGAGCCCCCAAAATTTATTGTTTTTTTTTCTATTTTTGTATAAAAAATTTAATGCGGTTCACATAATACATCTACTTACCAAGTTTCAACAGCATAGTTCTTATAGTTTCGGAAAAAAGTGACTGTGACATATGGACGGACGGACAGACACACATGACGAATCTATAAGGGTTCCGTTTTTTGCCATTTGGCAACGGAACCCTAATAAAAAGTATCCTATGTCACTCACTGTAAACTATAGATGATCTATAGATGAAAGAAGGGTGAATGGGAATCCATTAAGACCTTCGGGGCTAAGCCAACCACACCTGCTGATTGACAGGCTCAGACGCAGGATTTCCTCTGGAGGTTGCGAGCCTACTGCAGCTCACATAAAAGCCATAACAGCCTAATCAAAAAGAGAAGGAGTAAATCGGCCTCGAGCTCCGAGGTGAACGCCTCGAATGCAATCAGGAACGACTATAGAATAAAGAAATTATTAATAAACATAACATAACTTCACGCCTGTATCCCCGAAGTGGTAGGCAGAGGTGTATTACACACCCACGATTCGCCAGCTATGTTAAGGTCCCAATGTAATAGGGGGCGAGCCTATTGCCATCTACCGGGCACATTATTAAACGAGCGATAGTTAATATTTATTAATGCACACATAACTACTTAAAGTCAGAGGTGTGTGCCCGGGGCGACTGGGGATCGAACTCGAGACCTCGTCTCAGCACGCCACTGGGCTATCGCCGCTTTCTATTAATTACAAATACAAAATATAACTCTTTATAATATCAATTCAATTTAATTTTTAAGCAATTAATATGCTTACTTTTCGAATAGATTTTAGATTGAATTAATGTGGTGGAGTAATCAAAAACCGTCGTACCGTAGTTCGCAAGAATTACGGTAGATGGCTGCAGCGTCGCCTTAAGACGTATATAATATATCGGAGAAATTCGAATATCTGGGACGTGTCTAGGTGGCTCAGTTGGTCAGAGCATTCCCCCTGTAAGGGGCTGGTCTCGGGTTCAAGTCCTGTCCTAGATGTTCTCTTTATAATATCAGTATAGATAAATTACACCGTATAACCAAATTATTGCCTGTAAATTGCGTTACACGGCGTAGTTTCTGGCATATTTTGTCCCTACACATTGAAGCAAGGATCATCTGTCAGATCGGTGGGCTGCTGTCATAACTTGGCCGACACTTGCCGAACTCAACTCGAAGGCCCCGTTCAAGTTTCGATTAACACCTGTACTATGGGGTGTTCACCGAATATCCGATAACTTTCATTATAATGATTAGGTGTGTGTTAATTGGTTTTCGAAGTATGTTTTTAGCTAACAAATTTGGCGGAAAAATGTTAAAATTATAAGTATATAAATTAAATAATTTGCACGAAGGTCCTTCTAGGGTATGGTCATAAACTTCTGTGTGATATACATACATATCACGCTATTATAGGTCTGATAGGAGCAGTAGAGCAAAATCGATCTAGGCTATTATTGTTATTAGTTTATTATTACATGACGGATCTTCAAGAAATATTGCAGTTTCATCATCATCATCATCATCATCATCAACCTATTCTAGTCCACTGCTGGACATAGGTCTCCCCCAATGAGTTTGGTAGAACTCTGACATAATCAACATTCGGACTATAAGATATTATAACGCTATAGCTAAAAAGTTAGTAGGTTCTTATCAAATTTGGTTAGGCAGGGAGGGGAACTTTGGTAGTGCAGGTGAGTGTTGATGTACATCAACAAAAGGGGCCCCTTCTAAACCTACATTTGGGTCGCAAGTCCCAGGCACTGTCCCGAAGTAACGCGATGGACCCGGCACCCGCACATCGATCTATTCTGAACTTAACGCGGAAGAAGTGACGGGTGGAATTAGATCGAATTATTCTGATTACCCACGTCTTAATTCTATAACAAATCAATATAAGCAATAAAAATTGTCCTGAGTCCTGAAAACCGCGTCACCGTCTTCACAAAAATATAATATCGTAAGTTAAATCATAAATTAAACATAAAAGCAAATGTTTTGAAGTGTCTCTTCCTCAAATATGCGAAGGTAATGATGTTAGCAAAGTTCCCGGGGGCCGGGATCCGGGACTTTACAAATTGAAATTATTTTTTCATTAAAATTCCGAAGTTGGAACTTTTCAGGTGGAAGTTCCTTGAGTGGGCAATTCACGTCGCACTTTCAGCTAAATGATTCTTTTTGAACTTTAAATAGAAGTCTAGGTGGATATACGGTAAGTTTAGTGAACTTTGTTCAAAATAATGACCAGAATTAAAGTTTTATAGCCCTGGTTGACAGTTGATTACCTACCTTTATTTTATATTTTTGGATAATGGCAAGAGATGCCGATATTAAAAATTCAATCAATGTCACACGTACTTGGAAGATTCACGTGTTGAGATAAATAAAAAGATTGCTATATTTTGTACCGTAGACATTCAAAGTGTAAGGGTGCGTGGAGACAGTCAAAATATATCGCAATCCTGTCAATAATATTGATGATATTGATATATAAACGTGATATATTGATGTGCAAACAAAGCACCACACACCATACTTCAAGCACCCTAAGGTTGTCGGGGACAGCACAACACGTCACTCTCCTTCAATGAAATAATTCTATATCCGCATAAAAAATAATTCTTCTGTCCACAATATGGTGTGTCTACTTAAAACCATGATCACGTTCATCTGAAGACTCGCTTAGACCGAACAAAATACAAGATAAACCACCCCCTACGCTCCCCCCTCGTTAGTCCAGGTACGGCTTCGAATAACTAATTAATTTTATTTACACGG
Source organism: Cybosia mesomella (assembly GCA_946251805.1). NCBI lineage: Eukaryota > Metazoa > Arthropoda > Insecta > Lepidoptera > Erebidae > Cybosia > Cybosia mesomella. The sequence continues at coordinate 35,525,330 of OX276396.1, read as the reverse complement.
GCCTTGTTTGCGACGACACTACTTTAAAATTCTCCGCGCAACCAATCGAGAAGTAAAGCTTAATTTTACTTCGCGAACGGCGGTTTTGTGGATAATTAATAATGGGGAGTTTATTGTTCTAAATTGTTGTGTTTTAGAAAGTAATGCAATATTTTGGGTGGAAGATACCTTTTTTTTTTTTTATCGTGCGGAAATCCCTTCGGTTACACCCCCGTGTGCCAGCGGCGGCGGTTATGTCGGGCTTGAACCGACTAAAACCGCACGCCGTCTCGGATCTACAGACGCCGGGGTCTAAGGTTGCCCATAGAGCATATCCCTCGCACCCCGACTGACCCTGGGCCATCTCCGGTTTCGAGATTGCCCCCTCGGGTTTGGGAACCACGGTGTCCCCGTCCTGCCCCGGTTTGGGGGAGGGGCGCTAGTCGCTCCACCGTCCCGGCCTGCTTCTGCTGGGGTGACAGGCGGCCTCACCTGTCACCCCCAGGCCTGCGCTCATGGAGGACGGAGGTCGTTAAGCGACCTCCGGCGCCTGAGTCGCCTGCGACGCGCGGCGAGGAAGTTGCGGGCTCGGCGGGCCGGGAGAGTTCTAAATCTCTCCCGGGCGCGCTCCGCCCTCTCCTTCGCGAGCATGCTCGCAGAAGGAGGTGGCGGCGGCCCACGCGCTCGCGCTCCGCACCATTGCCGCAATCATGCTGCCGAGCGGGGTGGACGATACCTTACAGACCAAACTGTTTTCCGTCTTTTCGGAGTATTTAAAATAATATTTATATATCGCATATAGGTATCGGCAAACGGAAGGTAAGGGATACTTTCTCGTTAGATAGACGGACGTCCTAAAAACAATAGCTGGGATAGACTGGATGCATTAGGCGCAAGATCGGATATATATGCTACACTGATGTATTTTTAAATACACAACTTTTTATTTTATATGTTCTGACATTCTACACAGCGCTTTCTAGACCCAAAGTAAGTATAGTTTAACTAGCTTGTGTAATGGCTTCCAGAATGCAGATAAACATAATTATATACATAACATAACATAACTTCAAACCTGTATCCCCGAAGCGGGTGTATTATACACCCACGATTCGCTAGTTATGTTAAGGTCCCAATGTAATAGGGGGCGAGCCTATTGTCATCTACCAGGCACATTGTTAAGCGAGCGATAATTAACATTTATTATTGCACACATAACTACGAAAAGTCAGAGGTGTGTGCCCGGGGCGACTGGGGATCGAACTCGAGACCTCGTCTCAGCAGTCCGTTACGTACGCCACTGGGCTATCGCCGCTTTTTAATTATATTTACTAATTCTATATACTTTGATAATTATATACTTTTTTTGTTAATACATACATATTACACATAGAAACACCCAGACAAAAGCAAATAGGCATATTCATGCATACAAAATATTTGCACTGAGCGGGAATCGAACCCGCGCCCCCTGTCGTAGTATTCGAATGCACTACCGTTACGCCACAGAGGCCGTCTTATATTATTAGTTTTACGAATAAGTAAGTTGCCTATTGCCATCGACAAGACATTATTTCCAAACTCTGTGCTTGGGAATATCTTATTATGTAATACTTATTTTGCATACTAACTTCCCATATTTAGGAATCTAACCCGGTACCTCGTGCATAGCAGTCGCACTTACTACCACCAAGATAATCCTCAAATAAATAAAGTAGTATCAACATAGGTAACATAATTACACCACGCTTCAAAACTCCTAAACGTCCCAGCAAATATCTGAAGACATCTGTCGATGGCAGTCAGCGCTATAATACATCATGAAGACAGATAGGGGCGAGCTGATCCCGTAATCCCGGCTCACCTGCGGGATTAAGGTGATCTCGGCCGCGGGACAGTCCCGTGATCTCGTGTCGCTATCCGCTACATGCATTCCTTGATATGGGGATGTTTAGATTGCTTGTTATTTGTGAAGTATTTTGGTAATTTGTAATAATTTGTTTTAGATGAATATTACATGGATAGTACGGTAGTTTTAGTGATCACATTACTAACTTGTAGTCACTTGTGATTATTTTTTGCTTTCCTATTTTTTGCTTTGCCATCTCTATCTCTACTATTATAAAATTCTATATAGCGTCGGTAGCTTAGTGGTTAAGGAGTCGACCTTACGATCGAGAGGTCCCGGGTTCGAATCCTGGCCATTACACTACCGACGTGAACCCACTCCTAACACAAGCAATTTAGCTTAGCTGGAGGGGTTAGGGGGAATATTAGTAATTTCGGTTGCTAATATTCTTTTAAAAAAAAAAAAAAAAAAATTATTCGTGTCTGTACATTGGAGATATTAAAAAGAAATACTTGGGTAATGTTAAATGAACGATTCTGATTTTTTTTTTATAGAACTCTTGTCTGTTTGTTTGCGATGGACGCAAAACTACTGAACAGATTTTAATACGGTATTTTAATTAGAAAGGTCTCAGTCAGACTTAAAATCTGTCGTGTGTTTGATTGCAATTGGTTAAGTAGAACCTGAGATATGTGGAGGAACGGGATGTGATGTTCCTCCAACACGAAGGGAGGATCCTCCGACCAGATAAGGTGATCACGCCTGGCGGGCCGTGGCTCAACAGTTGTCGTTGGGATATATATGTTATAACAGCGCGCGAACTTCACTTTCGCGATTCAGGATTGGTAGTTACGTAGTAGCATCGAGGTAGTTCCACTTGTTGTCGCTAGATAGCGCTGGGTATATGTGGTATCGCCAAAGATATGACCAAAATACGATATAATAATAAGAATAATAAATATTCTACGAAATTCTACACAGCGCTTTCTAGAACCAAAGTAAGCATAGTTTAACTAGCTTGTGTTATGGGTTTCAGAATGCGGATAAACATACAAATATATATGTTTTTTGTAAATACATACATATTATACATAGAAACACCCAGACCAATGCAAATAGACATATTCATGCATACAAATATTTGCACTGAGCGGGAATCGAACTCGCACCCCATGTCGTAGCAGTCGCATGTACTACCGCTACGCCACAGAGGCTGTCAAATCCGACGTCCACGCAGCCCTCAGTTAGTTATTATATAATAGACCTTCAATTCGTGTGAATTTCACTGAAGCTCTCCTAAATTTAGGTTCAGATTGACAATTGAACCCGATAAGTCGGTGGCAATGGAACCGGTTTCTAGGAAAGGATTTTCTATTACATTTTCACGGAGTTTTCATAAACAGACATGTCAATAATCTGTCAGGTCCAGTCTAATGAATTGTGTGTAATAACTCCTCTTTCTCTTGATTTGGCTTATCTTGGATTTTGCCAGAGCGACTACTGTCTGGAAACCCCGAGAAGAAATTCTGTGGCAGAGCCTCGTCCATTAACTGCAGGTGAGATGAGCTTGGGTCTCGTAGACCTTGATAGGGTCCCAAACACCTAATATTATTTCGCATCGAAACAAATAACTGAAGAAATTTGAGTGTCAATATACCTCTGCCTACCCAATCGGGAATTTTTGGGAACATTTTTGCATTTCCAATCAGCATTTTTATCGTCTTCCCAACCAACGAGTTGCTATCGCTTGCCTTGGGCCGCTCGGACCTACTAACCAATATCCGTGAACATTTATACCCGTCCGCGGCTCGACCCGGGTATTACTCTCCCAGCTAATCCGGGACCACTATTAACCGTTTTGGATGGCCAGGGGTGTAGTTGGGCAGAATATTTGTTATTTTTGACGTACGATTACCTTTTACCAATATAGAGCATTTATCTATGTATTTTTTTGTCACCGTGAAAAAGTAAAAAAAAAAAAAAAACAAATAAAAAAATGCGTTTATTTAGGCTTACTGCAGCACACAAAACAGCTCAACTTATAATATACCTATTGATGACAAATACATTTTAAATAATGTTAGTAATTGTTACATATATATTTTTACATTATAAAACCATCTTAATACTAATTATTCACTTAATTTTGTAATTGGCAACATTGACCATCATTCCCTCTTCAGCCATTACGTAATCTATGACATCATACCTTTATTTATTTTTTTCTCGTGCGGAAATCCCTTCGGATACCCCCCCCCCCCCCCGCCGGCTAGCAGGGGCGGTTATACCGGGCTTGAACCGACTAAAACCGCACGTCGTCTCGGGTCTACAGACGTAAGGTTGCCCATAGAGCGTATCCCTCGCACCCCGACTGACCCTGGGGCATTTCCGGTTTCGAGATTGCCCCCTCGGGTTTGGGAATCACGGTGTCCCCGTCTTGCCCCGGTTTGGGGGAGGGGCGCTAGTCGCCCCACCGTCCCGGCCTGCTTCTGCTGGGGTGACAGGCGGCCTTACCTGCCACCCCCAGGCCTGCGCTCATGGAGGACGGAGGTCGTTAAGCGACCTCCGGCGCCTGAGTCGCCTGCGACTCGCGGCGAGCAAGTTGCGGGCTCGGCTATGACATCATACCTATGCAAGCACGTGCATCTCTATCAATTCTTGCAGTATCAAAACATCATCATTGTCTTACCGTTGTTCCCAGTGACATCCAAGGATTTCACTTCGGAGCCCAGGGTCCGCTTGCTCCTTCTCCTCCGGCTTTTATTGGAGCGACTGCCGTCTGACTTCCTAATTCCGACAGGAATGCCTTTTTTTTTTTTTTTTTTTTTTTTTTTATATTTAGTCCGTCCAATTGACTGTACCCCGCCTGATGGTAAGCTGAGGTAAAGTCCAAAAAGTAGTGGCCACCATTTCTAGAGATTGCCCCTAGAATGGTGGCCCCTACCTAGACGGCCTCAACAGATGTTTTTTCACGCCCCGCTTAAAGCCGCCCGCTTAAAGAGGATTGTAGGTAGAAGGGAACACGTGAGTGGGTAAAGCGTTCCAGTGCTTTATGGTCCGACAAAAAAAGGAGTCACCAAACCGCTTGGTTCGCGATGGTATCGATTGCACTGTATGAGGATGACACCTAAGTCCTGCACGTGTTGTTCGGGACAAGAAGGGAGAAGGGGGAATCAATTGGAATAACTCATCGGAACATTCACCATGGTAAATACGATAGAATACTGCCAAGGAGGCTATATCTCTACGCAGCTGCAGAGATTCTAGAGAGCTGGTGATCTCAGGACTATCAATGATCCGGACTGCCCGTCGCTGCAATCTATCGAGAGCGTCTAGTAAGTACTGAGCGGAGCCATCCCACAGGTGAGAACAGTATTCCACGCAGGGACGGATTTGAGTCTTATATAAAAGACACCGCTGCCCCGGCGTGAAAAACCGCCTCACCCTGTTCAGCACTCCGAGTTTACGAGAAGCTGTTTTAATAACGCTCTCAATGTAATTTTTATTATTAAGTTTGCAGCGAACATCCATACCGAGCATGTTGATACTGTCCTGCAGTGGTAGTGGTGTGTTCCGAAGAGTTGGGAGGGGAAGGAAAGGAGATACCTTTGCTGTAAACGCGCATGCCTGTGTTTTCTTGGCATTGAACTCGACCAGGTTCTCAGATCCCCATTGGGAAATGTGGTCTAGGTCCTGATCGAGCTCAATGACAAGTTGCCGTCTTCTCTCCTCGATGTCAGTCTGCTTGGCCGCTGAATGTCCGAGATAACGCCCATGCAAAGTACTGTCATCTGCATAGCAATGTATGCTGCCCACGGACAGCATATCATTGATATGCAGAAGAAAGAGAGTGGGCGATAAGACGGACCCCTGAGGCACACCAGCATTAACCTGCATGAACTCAGAAGCCCGGCCGTCACAAAGGACTCGGATGCTGCGCTCATGCAGAAAACTGGCAGACCGTAGGTCGGGAGCTTGGCAAGAAGCGAACTGTGCCAGACCCTATCGAAAGCTTTGGCGATGTCAAGGCTGATAGCCAGTGACTCGCCATGCTTGTCCATAGCCTCACCCCAGAGATGTGTGACGTACGCCAGAAGATCACCCGTTGACCGTTTTGGCCTAAAACCATATTGCCGGTCGTTAATTATGGAGTGATCTTCTAGGTAACGCATGAGCTGTGCGTTAATAATGTGTTCAAACACCTTGCTGAGAACTGAGGTGACAGCTATGGGTCGATAGTTGCCCGGATCGGACCGATCTCCTTTTTTGGGGACCGGTTGTACGTTTGCCTCTTTCCAAGACCCCGGGACCAATCCCGAGGAATAAGACAGGCGATACAGTCGCGTCAGCGTTGGAGCTAACTCCGCTGCGCATTTTTTAAGAACTACCGCTGGTATACCATCAGGGCCACTGGCTTTCCGGACGTCGAGTGACTGTAGTGCAGCGCGGACGTCGCATTGCCTGATACGAATATCAGGCATTGAGTGGTCACAAGTGACAGGTGTTGGCGGCTGCAAGCCAAAGTCGTCGATTCGGGAGTTAGCCGCAAAGAGGTTAACCAGCATATCTGCTTGCTCTTGCGGCTCGTGAGCCAGTGAACCGTCAGGGTAACGCAACGGGGGCAGCGAAGGCTGGCAGAAGTTGGATTGCACGGCTTTGGCCAGTCGCCAGTACCCACGGCTACCCGCGGGATGTGACATGAGTTGCTGACCAAGCCGTGCTATGCGCTGGGCATCCGCTCTGACGTATGCTCTCTTGCAGTCCTTAGTGGCCCTGTTATACGCCGCCTTGAGGTGCCCTGCATTCGGATCGCACTCGACTCGTGCCCTAGTCCACGCGCGGTACGCCGACCGTTTCCGCTGAACAGCATCAGCGCACTCGCGCCCAAACCAAGGCCGAGTTCTGCGGGCGCTGGTGACCTCAGTGTGTGGAATATAATATTCCATACCCAAGCTGATTTCACCAGCGACGGCAGAAGCACAATCCGATGGGTCCTTTCCATCAAAGCAGCGCTTAGACCACGGGACGGATGCGAAATAGTCTCGCATGCCGTCCCAATCCGCTGACGAGTAATGCCATAGCCGTCGCTTTATCACCATAGGTTGTGGAGGTGCAGTAACTGACACGTTGGCGCAGACCAGACAGTGGTCGGAGGAACCCAGTGGAGCTCGTACCGACACTCTGTACTGGGCTGGGTGGGTCGTGAGTAGAAGGTCAAGCAGAGAGGGCTCATGACTTGATATGTCTGGTATCCGGGTGGTCTGTTGTACCAGTTGAGTCAAGTCATGCGTCAGTGCGAATGCGTGGGCGGCCCGTCCCGCATGGTCAGTTTTGAGAGAGCCCAGCCAGGTCTCGTGGTGGGCGTTGAAGTCTCCCAAAAATACCATTTCGGCGGTCGGAAACCGCTCCTGCGCAACATCTGCCGCCTGACTCAGGTGGTCGAAGAGTCGAGTTGTCTCGGTATCCCCGTGATGGGAGCGGTATAGGCACACGTAAACCCGGCTAGAAGAGCCATGGTCCACGTGTAGCCAGAGGACAGAAAAGGATGGGTCCTCTAGGCAGCGCAAGCGGCGACAACAAACATCCGCCCTGATATACACGCACACCCCGGCTTTTGCAAGGAAATTTTCCTCTACCACATAGCCGGGGTAGAGTAAGTAAGACATATCTTCAGGGCGGCGTATTTGCGTCTCGGTGAGAAAAAACAGTGCCGGCCGTACCGTCTCAAGGTGATGGTGGACGGCTTGGAGGTTTGTATGGAGTCCACGAATATTCGTGCACTCCACCTCAAAAAGTGATGTGTTGGTGGGAGAAGAGTATGCCGCTGTCTTATGTACTTCATATCTCATTTGCGCTGCCATATTTGTCTTAATAGGAAGTGAAGGCGTGAAAAAAAGAGGAGACAGACGCCACAGCAGAGTTTGACAAAGCGCAGGGTTTGGTATCGCCTATGGATGCATGGCATGGCGGTAGCCGACCCGCCGAACGGAAGGGCCCCCGTACCCTCTCGAGTGTGATCGCCGGACCCACCATCCGGTCACCAACCGGTACGACGAATCACATCGGGATTATGCGCGACCTGGTGGGGCAGCCTCCCGGGTTGGTTAGTCCCGGTTGGGCCCCTGTACTATGCCGCGGGCGGCCAGCGGCACCACCGTTTATACGGGTCTCCCTGTCAGGCGGGTCGGCCCACGCCATCCACACTAGACTCCGCCAATACCCCACTGGTCCCACAAATACTGTGTCGGCTGGGTCCTCATCCCCGGCTGTGCCGCTGCTGAACCCTGAACACAACCCAACCAATGTTGGGCTATTTGGAGGGTTTTCCACAGCTGCATGGTGGTACCAACCCGGACCATAATTGTTCCACCAGTTTCCAGAGCCATGTTGGCCGCGCCAGTGATTGCTAGATCGCGTGTCCGCTCTCCACGTGGGTCAGGTGTTCGACCCGGACGTATGGTTGGATTATAGAGAGCAACCTCGTTCGTTAATCAGCAAGTGTGCCTATTTACAGGTGAGGTTGGTTAAGCCCAAAAAGTCGTGGTGCCCCCCCTCCTCATAATACCCTTGCAGTATCATCTTTTTTTTAAAGTGAAACTTTTATTACATCGTCTCAAATTTTTTCGTCTGTGTGTTGCATGTCGCGTGACGGTTGGCCGCGGAGTAGGGATAAAGTGAAAGGCGCTCGTCATAGCAGCCAAGGCCAATATGGCGGCGCCTATAGTTCGCAGCAGCTGACCGTGTAGTGTATCGACTATTACTCATTTGTGCCAGTGCTCCACGCTATTTTGTTTGTTTTTGTCAGTGTTTAATGTAAATGTTGTTTGTCAGTGTTTAATGTAAATGTTGTTATTTTTTAGTTAAATGTCTATAATGTGAAAAAAAGTTTCACTTTTACCGTTTCATAAAACCACACAATCCTTTTTTATTTTGTATTCATTATCTTAAATATATGAAATCCTTGACATATTTTTAGCTTTCCACCCTATATTAGCTTTATTTACTTGTCTTATGATATTCAATTAAATTTTTAAACATTTTGTATGCTTACTTTTTTCTAAAGATTTAGATCGGAAAAAGAGAACATCTAGGACGGGACTTGAACCCGCGACCAGTCCCTTACAGGGGGAATGCTCTGACCAACTGAGCCACCTAGACACGTCCCAGATATTCGAAATTCTCCGATACATTAATACGTCTTAAGGCGACGTTGGAGCCATCTACCGTAATTCTTATTTAGTTATTTAGTTTAATTCTTAATAGTTGTCTGAAGCACAGATATTAGAATATCTAGTTCAGACACAGTTGTTTTATTGAATGTGGCAATAAGCTGTATATTATCTAAGTGTAAATTCTATCTTAAAAAATAAGTTTTTGTTTGGAAATAAATTATTACATTTATCAAGTAATGAGCATTTTCTTTGAGTGCGCTTACAACTGTGCAATAAAATTATTGCCAAGAGAGAAAACATCTAAACTCTAAAGATATTTGATTAAAAAGATTGGATTCGTGTAGTTATGTCGAATTTCTACACATACCTATACGCTGCTTAAAATATTTCAACTTTCTATGACATAATATTTTAACATAACATAACTCCACACCTGTATCCCCGTAGGGGTAGCCAGAGGTTTATTAAACACCAACGATTTGCCAGTTATGTTAAGGTCCCAATGTAATATAGGGCGAGCCTATTACCATTTACCGAGCACATTACTAAGCGAGTGATAATTGACATTAACTTTCTATGAATGTATAAATATTTATAGACGTTTACTTCAGAATGAATTCAAGCATTTTTACGCTTTTAAGTACAGTATGTGTCCCCTACAGTATGTGCACCTATGTAGATATATAAACACAATAAAAACAACATGAGCACGCCGTAATGCACTCACAATATTAATTTCACCCAAATCCGTCCCTTTGTGACAAAGAAAAATTGTAACGAATCGAGTGGGACCCTACAACAACCTGCGTGGAAAACCTTTTGGTATGTTATTGGATTTTGTGCTCTTACAGGATTGGAATAACGTTGGGATTACATTATAGAGATAATCCATTACCTTACAGACTAAGTTGTAAACTGATGGCGATTTTTTTTATTATTAATTTTATAATGTAAAGAACGAAAGAGGCGTAGAAAGTCAAAACTAGGTAGAAGGAACTTCCTTAGTGGACATTTAGGAGACGGATTTGCTTTTTTCGTATCAACGAGGACCTTAAAATATTGAGGGTCTTCCACGTTTTGAGTAAACTATTTGTCGCAGTGGCAAAAGCCTACCTGTCACCCCCATAGATCGCGTGGAATAGGGGCCGTAAGGCAGGCGGGGTGGTCAAGCTATAGTAATTGTGAGGTCTGCTACTTATTAACATTATCGAGCTTTTGGCGAGTGACAAGGCAGGTTTTCACACGGAAGAAAAACGTCAAATTCTTTAAAAAAATATCATTAGTAGTTACTGCTACTCCGGCATCAAGTTAAGTACGGTTCACTTTTAAATAACATCCATGAAAAAGATCGCTAGATTGTTTGAGTATCAGTTTATATGTATGGCTAGCTATTGCCCACGGCAAACTTTCGCGTTTAAAATATTAGTAGGATCAAAAGGCAGTCTTTGAAGTATACATTTCTTCTTTCATTCTTAATCGCTCTCCCTTATCGCTTGCACCTCAAAGGTACGTAGTAAGGTAAGTCAGTCAAGATGCCTGTCATTAATACGACACAAGAGTAATGGCGCCCTGTAAACGGACTATAATGCGCTTGTTAGTTCAGAATGGAGTGATTCATTCGTTTTGTGAGCTTATTTGAGGATTTTACTGATGCTGCCGTAGATGGATGATAAATATGAGCGGTAAGGAAAAATGATACCAAAGATTATTACTGTCATGGATAGGTGTGGTGCAGAACGAAGTACCTTTTTTTTTTTTTTTTTTTCGTGCGGAAATCCCTTCGGATACCCCCCCGCCGGCCAGCGGGGGCGGTTATGGCGGGCTTGCACCGACTAAAACCGCACGCCGTCTCGGGTCTTCAGACGCCGGGGTGTAAGGTTACCCATAGAGCATATCCCTCGCACCCGACTGACCCTGGGCCATCTCCCCACTAACAGCATCGCTCATCCTGTCTCCTCTGAAAGCAGAGGAGTACGGAGAGCGATGTGTACCCGCCACGTTGGGTATTGGCCGACGATCAATGCCAACCCTATGAAGGAGAAGCCATTGACCGCCGCCCAGGGTGTACCGGCCGCTCCGATTCCGTTCCCCCCGGACTGCAGCGGAATCGGAATCGGAGCGACACTCGAGGAGGTTATCCAACACACACCCCCAGAACGAAGTACCTGCCCATTGTACGTTAAATAATAGGTCTTTACCTATGAAATTGCCGAAATTTTCTTACAAATTCATGAGTTCGTTATTCTTGAAATTTAATAGCTATTTTCATTATTTATATTTTGTTTTAAAGTTGATTTCAAGATTTTACAACTCTGTAAAGTTTGTTTTTATTGGCCGCTTGATAAATTAATTCGATCTTCAAAAACAGTACTACCTTTTGATGATAAATTTCGTATTACTTAACAGCTGTCACTTTTCAAAAATGTAATAAAAGTTGCTGTTTGTTAGCTTAATGTTGTCTCATTCATAGACAAAAATAATCATAAAATTTGGATTTGCCATTTCTAAAAAAAAAAGCAAAAATTTTAATACTGAAAATTGGGTTTCCTCCAATTTCTTCAAGAAAAACGGCAATTTCATATGTTACGATACGATACGATAACGGGTGGCCTTAAAAAAATAACAATTTTAAACCATATTGCGTGTTTTCGAGCACATGTTTACAGTTTATAGTTTTTTAAGTTGACATTTGCTAAGCAATTTAGGTTTAATCCTAACCTTACCCATTATCCTAACCCGGTACCGGTTTGGGATAGGAAAAGTTTTAAATTTGTTACAATGTTTAAACTGTAAATGGAGTAACAGATATACAAGATACACTCACACGCACAGAGTGGGTGACGAAATTAAAAAATATTCTGATGTGTTTGGGCACGAAAGTATGAATTAACCGAGGGAATAAAAAAGCAAGTCATCATCCTGCGATCCTTTTCTGAACTCAGTTTGCTCAGCTTTCAGTCTAACGTGGAGTTTAAAGTGGTAGAATCAAGCAACAGTCATTTTGGCCGTTGCATGAATGGGCCGACTCGACCGGGGAAGCACCACCCTCTCACAGAATATCGACGCCAAGTAACAGTATTTGAACTGTTGCGTTCCGCTTGGTGAGTGAGAGTGCCGGAGCCCAAACTTCTTTCCCATCCCCTCCCAATCGCCTTTCGCATCCCCTCCCAAACTCCTTTACCATCCCCTTTCCTTAACAGGGTCGGCAGCGCGAGTGTGATGCCACTGGTATTGCCCGTGTTGCACACGTCCATAGGCCGCGGTAACCGCTTTCCATCAGGTGGGCCGTGTGCTTGTCTGCCACCTTAGTGGTATAAAAAAAAAACTACAAAACGACTGAACTTCGATATGTATAGCTTGATATTCGATAAATATATAAAGCTTCAATTTAAATGGGCAAACTAGTCAGGCGAGGACCCTGACTAGTTTGCCCATTTATATTAAAATTTAATTTAATTTTTTGTAAAAATTTTGTTTGTATTTTTTTTCATAAACATAACATAACTTCACACCTGTATCCCCGAAGGGGTAGGCAGAGGTGTATTACACACCAACGATTCGCCAGTTATGTTGAGGTCCCAATGTAATAGGGGGCAAGCCGATTGCCATCTACCGGGTCCATTATTAAGCGAGCGATAATTAACATTTATTAATGCACACATATCTACGAAAAGTCAGAGATGTGTGCCCGGGGCGACTGGGTATCGAACTCGAGACCTCGTCTTATCAATCCGTTACGTACACCACTGGGCTATCGTTTCTTTTTATATTAAATTATATTAAATTTTTATTTAATTAATATTTTTAGTTTTTTTGAAAAATATGCTGTCATTTTTGACGCAGTCTATACTAATATAGTAGAAAATAATAACCTAATAAAACCCAAAAACAAGAAAAAATATAATAAAGTTGCAATAATAAACACATAATTAAAATTAGAGATGTTTGTGAAAAGCGAGCTCTTGGAAGCCACGAAACGGAAGGTGAAGAAATGTCTAGAAAATGTAAGCACGACGACATTGGTTCCTTTGAACGAATTTTCTCTTTCCTTTACGTTAACGCTAAAAATTTACAGAATGAACTAGCATTATATAGATGCTACAACATTTATTCTTTACAGATTTCGATCGGAAAAAGAGAACATCTAGGACGGGACTTGAACCCGCAACCAGTCCCTTACAGGAGGAACGCTCTGACCCGCTGAGCCACCTAGACATGTCCCAGATATTTGAAATTCTCCGATATATTATATACGTCTTAAGGTCGAATATCTGGGACGTGTCTAGGTGACTCAGCGGGTTCTAGTCCCGTCCTAAATGTTCTCTTTTTCCGATCTGAATCTATAGTAAAAGTAAGCATACAAATTGCTTAAAAATTTAATTGAATTTATTCTTTAATCAATGTTTCCTACATTGAGCAAACGAAATATATGAACGTCACATAATATTCCTTAGAAACGTTAAATTAAACATATTATCCATAAAGCACAGTTAATGTGCGCAATGCAAATGCGGTGGTAACAATAATATCCGGGCAAAGTGCGAAACAACACATAAACAAGAAGACTCTTCCTGTTGTACTGTTTTAGCTAAATTTTATGTTCAAATTGTTAGAATCGTGACAATTTATGTTAACACATGACAGGAGCAGACAATTTAGAAGTCAAATGTTTTGCTAGTACAAATTTAATATTGTAAATATTAAACTGTACAACTTTTTTCAAAACTTTCAATTTTAATAAGTATAATTCGCAGTTTTTGACTTTACGAGAGTTCGCTCACTGGTCAAATCTCGATCATTGATATTGAAGATCTAAGGACAATATTGCTAAAAGTAAATCTATATCGCTATGAATGGTGGGATTTTAAACTGCTTCTATTTTTTATTAATAGCATTGATAAAAATTATCAATGATCTCTAAACAGAAAGATAGAGAACCTGGCCGGCGGGGGGGTATCCGAAAAGATTTCCGCAAGAAAAAAAAATTTTTAGAATTTTTTATCACATAACATAACATAAACTCACGCCTATATCCCCGAAGGGGTAGGCAGAGGTGCTAGCACCCACATTTCGCCAGTTTATGTTTAGGTCCCAATGTAATAGGTGGCGAGCCTATTGCCATTAACCGGGCACTTATAAGCCTGCGATAAATACACACATAACTTCGAAAAGCATCGAAAAGTCATTGGTGTGTGCCATGGTAAAACCTGGGATCGAACCCGAGACGTCGTCTCAGCAGTCCATTACCCATACCACTAGGTTCTTCTATTTATATTTAAACAATCAATAAATATCGCGATACAATATCATGATCCGGTTATATTGGCCCAGGGTCAGCCGGGGTGCGAGGGAACCGTATAGGTACCCCGGTATTGGGTAACCTCCTCGAGTGTCGCTCCGATTCCGATCCCGCTGCAGTCCGGGGGGAACGGAATCGGAGCGGCCGGTACACCCTGGGCGGCGGTCAATGGCTTCCCCTTCATATATAGGGTTGGCATTGATCGTCGCCCAATACCCAACATGGCGGGAAAACATCGCTCTCCGTATTCCTCTGCTTTCAGAGGAGACAGGATGAGCGATGCTGTTAGTGGTGAGATGGCCCAGGGTCAGTCGGGGTGCGAGGGATATGTTCTATGGGTAACCTTACACCCCGGTGTCTGAAGACCTGAATCGGCGTGCGGTTTTAGTCGGTGCAAGCCCGACATAACTGCCCCCGCTGGCTGGCGGGGGGGTATCCGAAGGGATTTCCGCACGAAAAAAAAAAAGTTACCCCGGTATTAGGCCCGAGACGGCGTGAGGTTTTAGTCGGTTCGAGTCCGACATAAGCACACCGGCTGGCACGAAAAAAAAGGTGCAAATCGCGTATGCATATCAATAATATCAATATGACAGGATCGCGAATATCACGATATTAGTTCGAAACCAGAAAAAAAACATGATCATTGTAATATATTGTGTTAAAAATCATTGAATTTTTTTATCGATGTTCACTTCATCTTCGACAAATGATCACTCAATCTATCTCCAGGAGTAACTAAGTTGGAAGTGTGAATTTTAAAGTCGAGTTAAAAGATCTACAGTGCTATAAGGAAGAATACCAAGAAATACTAATTCATCATCATCATCATCAACCTATTCTGGTCCACTGCTGGACATAGGTCTCCCCTAATGAGCGCCATAGTGCCCTGTCTTCAGCTTGCCGCATCCAGCATCTGCCCGCAGTCTTTCGCAGATCGGCATCCCACCTGGCCGTAGGGCGTCCTACACTACGTTTACCGAGTCGCAGTCTCCACTCAAGAACACGTTTACCCCAGCGGTTGTCGGTTCTTCGATTAATTGCTAATTGTGAAATACTAATTACTAATTGCGGTACTTCAAGTACTGCGAGAAAGCATACTTTCATGAAGATTTAAAGGGGTAAGTTTTTTTATACATTCTTTATACTTTACGGAAGTCATAGATTACATAATGTTTCTGTGTTGTGGACATTGATAAATGCTTACTTGTGATTCGCCGTTTACATAGTGGTTATACTCTTTTATCCGACTATGGTAAAGCCTGTTTTACTTGTGTGTATGTCTGTCCCTTTTTTTTTTGTGCGGAAATCCCTTCGGATACCCTTCGGTTATGTCGGGCTTGAACCGACTAAAACCGCACGCCGGCTCGGGTCTACAGGGTGTAAGGTTACCCATAGAGCATATCCCTCGCACTCCGACTGACCCTGGGCCATTCGCAGTGTACCCTCTGATAACAGCAGAGGGGTACCTGAAGCGACCACACCCCCCCGCGGGCCTTGCAGGCCCGCCATACCCCGACCCCCTCGTGCAATGGGGTCAGCTGGCCCTGAAAAGGGCCGGTTGGTCAGACTCTTGGCCGTTGACGTTGACGCCAGCTACTCCAGAGCAATCAGCGATCAATGATGCGTCATCGCCCACGTTGCCCAGGGTGCACCAAACTTGGAGGTGATCCAACCAGTCGCACCCCTGTCCCTATGTTCTCCCGTAATCACTAAATGGTTGAACTCATTGTTATAAAAGATATGCCGTTAGATTCGTCTTTAATGCACGAATGTCACCAGTGAGTATATTTAAATTGTAAATTAAACTCAAAATGGTTGCGGTAAAAATATATGTTAAATAATGAATGGTAAAAATATTTTCAAAATTTACGCAGTCGGGTTTTTAATTTTTGTATTATTACTTGTTTAATCTAAATGGTTGAAATAATATTGCAGTCATAGTGAAATTGTGAATCCAAGGTATTTATGTAACTAGGTCTGCAAGGCGAATCGCTGCTTGCAATGTTGAGCTGAGTGAGAAAATTTTGACAGTGATCATTCCTCCGTGGCAAGTCCGATTTTGAAAATCCTTTTTGAAAGTCACAACTCTGGACATGCTTTCGGAGCGTGTAAAGTTTGGTCACAGTGTCTCGAGCGGTTATTATGTAATTCCATCTGGATTTTTTTTAACGGTGATCATTCCTCTGTGGTAGCATTAATTTTTTTCAAAATATATCCATAAACCTTCCTCTTTACTCATGCCAAATTTGTCTCTGATTGGATTAGTAGTTTAGGAGGAGACCTGTGACAAAGAAAATCCTGAAGTCTGGTATGAGGAGCTTTCGCTCGACTTCGTCTCACTCAGCTCAAAAAAAAAATTAAGTGTACGATTGCGTATACTTTTATTCCTATACGTTACTTTGAGGATTTAAGGTCTAGTTTCGACAAAGTATTATACGCTTCCCTAAGGATTGTCTAAGGTGTAACTTATTATTAAGTTATTATTTATATAATGCCGTAGAAAAATTGGTCAATGCGTTCAGAGATTCAAATGAAAGATTACGCTACGCTACGATTAAGTATCAAATAAACATACATATACATACATACATAAAAATCACGCCTGTTTCCCACAGGGGTAGGCAGAGATCACGGATCTCCATTTGCCATCTTATGTATGGTAGTGAAAGTTGGGTGTGGCAGAAAAAGCATCAAAGTTGAGTGAATGCAGTAGAAATGCGTGCGTTGCGAAGTATGTGTGGATTGACTTTGAGAGATAGTGTGAGAAATAGCGTGATAATAGAGCGATGTAGATTGACAGAAGATGTAGTGACGAGAATTGAGAAAGGTATGTTAAGATGGTTCGGTCATGTTGAGAGAATGAATGAAAGAAGATTAACGAAACAGGTGTATGAGGCGAGTGTGGATGGTACCGTCGGAAGGGGAAGACCTAGGTGCACATACCTGGACCAAATCGGGGAAGTGTTAGAAAAGGGGCAGGTCAGGAGTACCCTAAACCGACGAGCATGCATGAAGAATGTTATGAGAGTGAATGAGGCGAGAGAAGTGTGTCAGGATCGTGGCAAATGGAGATCCGTGATCTCTGCCTACCCCTGTGGTAAACAGGCGTGATTTTTATGTATCAAATATAGATAGGTATATTTTACTATTTACTACTTGAAGTAAGTCCATTTTCTCACTAACTCATTAAAAGTAGCTAAAATCAAATCGTTCTCGTAAAAGTAACTCCAAATTTGATAACTCACAAAGCGAGCCCACATCTGAGGTGCCTGCCCTTTGGCCATCAAAAAGATGACGAGCGCCCTCATTGTGAAATGAATCTTTTAATATCGGGGCCGCAGCGCGTAGTCTGAACGCTCAAATATTGGTAGCACACGTAACAAAAGGTTGCGCTTTATTGAAATCCGCAGTTCGAACGTTCCACGCTCATACCTAATAACGTGATCGGGAACAAGTATGGAGAGGGCGTTCTTTTTAAATATTATTATACGTGAAATCGCCAGAAGTAAATTAGTTTGACCGTTTATACACCAACTTCATGCAATCTTTTTTTTATTATTATCACTTAAATTCAATTAGTACACCATCAATGTCTGCGTCTACGACTACGTCTACGACTACGTCTACGACTACGTCTACGACTACGTCTACGACTACGTCTACGACTACGTCTACGACTACGTCTACGACTACGACTACGTCTACGACTACGTCTACGACTACGTCTCTGACTACGTCTACGACTACGTCTCTGACTACGTCTACGACTACGTCTACGGCTACGTCTACGAATGCGACTATGACTACGACTACGTCTACGAATGCGACTATGACTACGTCTACGACTACGTCTACGACTACGTCTACGACTACGTCTACGACTACGTCTACGACTACGTCTACGACTACGTCTACGACTACGATTACAACTACGTTTAAGAGTATGACTACGAATACGTTTACCCTGATTCCATTCGTAGACCATCATGTAATAATTATTAAAAACCTAAATGAAAGTTCACGAAAACGAAATCACGTGCAAAGCTAGAGTAGCAATATTGTAAAGAGGAAAGATTTGTTTTTTTTTTTTTATTTATACCACTCAGGTGGCAGACAAGCTCACGGCCCACCTGATGGGAAGCGGTCACTGTGGTTGTTGTTGTTGGTTTGTATGTTTGCATTAAATAGACTCGAAACTACTGGACCGATTGCAAGAATTTCCATCATTCACCTCCAAGCTAGGTAGCTGAAAGGATCAGGCATCAAATTGTTGTATTGTAACCAGTTTTTACGTTCTTGCAATGTTTCTTTTCGTTAAGATAAAATTGAAAATCTGGTAATATTGATGTTTCTAATATCATTTTTCTCTAAACTGAATAGTTTGCGCGAGAGACACTTCCAAAGTGGTAAAATGTGTACCCCCCCTCCCCCTGTAACTTCTAAAATAAGGGAATGATAAAACTAAAAAAAATATATGATGTACATAACCATGTAAACTTCCACCGAAAATTGGTTTGAACGAGATCGAGTAAGTAGTTTTTTTTAATACGTAATAAATCGTAAATCGCAATTTAAATTTCATTCAATCAACTCAAATATAAAATTAAAAAAAAAACATTATTATGTTACTTGCTGCTACGGAACCCTTAATGGGCGAGTCCGACTCGCACTTGGCCGCTTTTTGTTATCTTTTTGTTTAGGCAGGAAGAAATGTACCGTGTATTTATCAGCATACCGCGCGGCACGGGGAAACAATTTGGTTATGTGGGGCTCTCACCACACTAAAACAACCTTCAGTGTGTCATGCACCGCAACTTATTGAGTGAACCGTCAGAAATCCTACGCACCCAGCGACTGAACAGCCAAGGTGCTTTTTTTATTGCTTGGTTTACTTGGTGGTAGAGTCAAGCAACAGTCATTTTGGCCGTTGCATGAATGGGCCGACTCGACCGGGGAAGCACCACCCTCTCACAGAATATCGACGCCAAGTAACAGTATTTGAACTGTTGCTTTCCGTTTGGTGAGTGAGAGTGCCGGAGCCCAAACTCCTTTCCCATCCCCTCAATAACTCCTTTCCCATCCCCTCCCAAACTCCTTTCCCATCCCCTTTCCTTTACAGGGTCGGCAGCGCGTGTGTGACGCCACTGGTGTTGCACACGTCCATAGGCCACGGTAACCGCTTCCCATCAGGTGGGCCGTGTGCTTGTCTGCCACCTTAGTGGTATATAAAAAAAAAAAAAAAGTGCGGTGCGGGCCCATCTTCGGTTGGGTGATGTTCAGGCACACCGGGATTATCAGCTCTTTGCGGGCTACTGCGGGTGGAGGGCAAACCCCGTCCCATCTACCCGCAGCCTCACTAGGACGGCATGATTGGGGGGTCAAATTGCAGCAAAACCGACAAAAACAATAAGCGGGCCCCACGCTCCTAAGTGCAAAGTTTAATTGACACTGGGTAATGATAATGAGTTACAAAGCTAGTACAACCAATCACTATAAAGCCTCTTCTATATTAACTTTGCCGTTGACTTAGAATGTGAAAAAAGTACATTGGTATCAGGAAATGAAACAAAGGTACAGACTTGAGTGTGTAGCCCATCGCGCTCATTGTCGACTGCCAAATACTGCTTATTGATGAAAGGCTGGATGGCGATTGCAGCCAGCGTTCAGCCTTATTAAAACTCTCAATGACTTCAGTCTCAGCCCGTTTGTCTTTTTTTTTCTCTTTTGATAGGTACAGGGAATGAACTGATAGTCTCTTTATTAGAACACGCTGGATCATCTTCATTCGCATAAGTTTTTTGAGACATAATATGCTTCGGCATAATTTTTCAAAGCATAATAATACTTTAACTTTATAATACGTTTAGTTTTCTAGCATACCATTTGAGTACTTAAATATTTAGATCATTTATACTATATTTTGGGTCATGAATTGAGTCACTGAATTTATAAAGCTTATAAAATGAAGCGGCGATAGCCCAGTGGCGTACGTAACGGACTGCTGAGACGATGTACCTCGAGTTCGATCCCCAGTCGCCCCGGGCACACACCTCTGACTTTTTTTAATTAAGTGGGTATTATAAATGATAATTATCGTTTGCACAGTAATGTGCCCGGTAGATGGCGATAGGCTCGCCCCCTATTACATTTGGACCTAAACATAACTGGCGAATCGTGGGTGCGTAATACACCTTTGCCTACCCCTTCGGGGCTGAATCCCCGAAGGGGTGAAGTGAAGTTATGTTATTATTTTAAGTTATTGTTGTGTAATAATGTAAATACTGTATAATATAATCTAGCATGTGAGAGTAGTGAAATGTTGATTAAATAATTTTTTGGAAACTTAAAAATATGTATTATATACAATGCCATTATTGATTGACACTTCGACTATGCCTGTATAAATTTTATAATATTAAATTTTATGCGAACCAATAGGACACGTTACTACATAATATTGGTGTTTTTTGAGGGTCGGTTGGTCTTTTTGACGTTTTCTAAAAATGAAACCTGGCTAAATCAATTTATCGCCCCCGAAACCCCCTGTGTGAAAATCATTGGAGCCGCTTCTGAGATTCATATTAAATAGATATATATATATTCACTAGAATTGCTCATTTAAAGGTATTACATAGATTATAAACTATCAAATTTTGAAAATTAGTTTTTTAGCAAACTATATAGCAATAATTTAACACTGAAAATGCTATAAGGCTGAAAACCTAGCGGACTGTTTAAAAACATAGTTAATAATTTTCAGGCGTATATCTGTAATATTTTTAATCCAAAAAAGATCAAATGCTTTTTTACCTTAACCACAGAATACATCTTTACTCCCGTATTCTCATAAAAAAGATGCAGGTAAATCCACCATTTAATACTTTGCCATTAAAACTCGAACTCCGAAATAAGAATTCGAAAGAAACTTTTAGAAACAGATGTTGCTACTCAAATTAAATAAGTATAAGGTTGCTCGAGACAATGCATAGGTAATGGCGGGCGAAGTTTCCCAAGTTTATAAAAATCATGCAAACGAACTCAACTTCTCAGATATGAATAAAGTATTCATTGTAATTGAGGAAAGTTCGCCGGGTCAGGTGGAAGCCGCTGTTTGGTACTGATTTTATGGATGAAGGTTGTAGAAAGATTTTAAAAATGGTGACAACGTATAAGGTAGAACAGAACGTACGTGAGTCGCAGGCGCAGACATGTCTGCTGTTAAAGTATATTAAACAGACGGGGCGAGGGTGCGAAGATATTTCTCAGATTTAGCTTTGCAGCGCAGGCGCGCGGGTGTCACTTCTTCAAAGTGGAGTTACTTCCCCGTGCTCCCCTTAATGCCTCCGCTCACTCCAGGTGGCGACGTCGTCGTTGTCCGCGTCTCGTCTCTTCTATATGTTTCAGAATAGGGCGCAGTCGTCGAAAGGGTCATGTTCTTGGCTCGTCGGTGCCTCGTCTTGTCTGTTTGTGTTCTGTCGTAGCGTTTCTATACATTTTGTATGAAACTCACTGAAGGGGCGCTGTGCCTGCCATGCGTCTTTGGTGCGCTCGCGCCTCATGCCCGTTCTGTTTGTCCCGCCCCTAAGGGAGTTTGATCTCAGTACACCTGAGTACCTTGGGCAGGTTATCCAGCTCGGTAGAAACAACTTCGAGAAAGAAGTCACGGAAAGGATCCAGTTAGGTTGGGCAGCATTTGGCAAACTGCGTCGGGTTTTCTCCTCCCCTTTACCGCAATGCCTAAAAAAAGGTGTTCGACCAGTGCGTCCTACCTGTCATGACTTACGGTGCCGAAACGTGGACATTGACAGTGAGACTAGTCCACGACTTAAAAATCGCGCAGCGGGCTATGGAGCGAGGTTTCTTTAAAGGATAAAGTTCGAAATGAGGCCATCCGAAAAAGAACTAAGGTCACCGACATAGCTCGCAGAATAAGCAAGCTGAAGTGGCAATGGGCTGGCCACATCTGCCGAAGGACCAATGGCCTATGGAGCAAACGAGTCCTAGAGTGGAGACCACGAATCGGTAAACGTAAGGTAGGACGTCCCCCAGCAATATGGACGGACGACCTGAATAAGGTAGCTGGAATAGACTGGATAGGCAAGGCGGAGGATCGGGTGCTATGGCGTAAAATGGGAGAGGCTTATATCCAGCAGTGGACTGCAATAGGCTAATTTATTGATTGACACCTGAGTAAAACAGTTAGTTCTACGAGGCCTCAGCAAGACTTTGGGAGCCAAGCCAAGCTCGCCTGCAAGTTGATACATTGTTGATTGACGGACTAGGCTTTGGTGTAGGCTTTGCTTTTGGAGTTGGAGGGTCAGACAACAGTCGCTCCCGTAAAAGCCAAAGAAAAGGCAATTCAAACGAAAAATAGGAGAGCGGGTTCTGAAGTGCAGGGTTTGTATGCAACCTTTATCAACTACATTTGTGTATTAATAATAGAAGCAAAATGTATAATTATACATACTACATTACTAACAAGCAATTTAGCTTATCTGGAGGGGGTAGAGGGAATATTAGTAAGTTCGTGTGTAAACAGCCTTAAAAAAATAGCCACCTTGTTAAGTATGTTCAAATATATAAAGCAAGCAACATAAATTATAATTAAAAAAAAGCAGCCAAGTGCGAGGCGGACTCGCCCATTAAGGGTTCCGTAGCAGCAAGTGACATAATAATGATTTTTTTTAAATTTTATATTTGAGTTGATTGAATGAAAGGTAAATTGCGGTTTACGATTTATGACGTATTACAAAAAAACTACTTACTAAATCTCGTTCAAACCAATTTTCGTTGGAAGTTTATATGGTAATGTACATCATATATACTAAACCATTCAGTTCAGATTTTTTTTTTATTAGAAATGTCAATATCATTTTTGAAGATATCCATACCTATCCATAGATAGCACAAACGTATGGGTTTGATTAAAGAAACATTTTTGAGTTTCAGTTCTAAGTATGGGGAACACCCAAATTTAATTTTATTCTATTTTTGTGATAATCTTAATGCGGTTCACAGAATACATCTACTTACCAAGTTTCAACAGCATAGATCTTATAGTTTCGGAAAAAAAGTGGCTGTGCCATACGGACGGACAGACAGAGAGACATGACGAATCTATAAGGGTTCCGTTTTTTGCCATTTGGCAACGGAACCCTAAAAAATGATCGGCGCTCGTTCTGAAACTGTAATGTCAATGAAATATTCAGTCGTTTGACGTGCAGGTGGCTGATGCGCCATTGCGGTGGTTTCTTTATGCATGAGAGCCTCTTGTGATTCGAAACGCACGTCGTCGATATATGCCCAAAGATAAGCTAAGTGGCCGGTTGTGTAGACGCGATGTTGACTTACTGAGTTTTTTACCTACATGCTGTAAAATGTGTTTAACATTTAAGTTTAATTCATATTTCTTTCTCATAGCTAAATGCACATACTATGGTTGAAGTATCCTAAAAATGGCAATATATCAAAAAAAAGTAAGTTCAGAGTTTTCATATCTTAAAATTTTAATTACAAAATCTTCTAACTGTACAAATATAGTTCAAAATTATGCACGGCGTCGAGCTTTACAAAGCTGGTTGACGATGATTATGATGAGAATAAATACCAAATGATACTTTACTAGCTTGCAAAAGAGGAGGTAGGACAAGAATTACCTATTTGAATGGCGAGCCCGCCAGGGAAGTACCTTAACCATAAAACAATACAATATTTTGTGTTTCTGGTCGTAAGTAGCACCTTAAAGCTCTAATCGGTTATAATTTACTGCAAAATGTATGTTCCTTAAGGTAAGTAGTCTAACGTAGTGATATTTTATTAACAAATACTAAGTTCGCTCCGAAACGAAATACTTGTAGGTATACAAATCATATAAATTCGTATCCTTGTCCCTATATAAGAAGGGGAAAACACTAGCTCCTGTAATACAGTTTTTTGAAACTAGCTCGGGGGCCAGGGATTTTTACACGTGTTAAATGTATCTATATGTCAATAAAGATTATTATTATTATTAAAATCTCCTTGACTTTGAAGTCGATTATAAATATTGTACTCCTTCAAATAAATTGGAAACCAAAGATATTGTGCCTACTTTCGCATCTGTAGTTTTCGTCAGGTTGGCCACTTGGACAGCGTACCTCAAGTACATTTACATTTATATTGGCCCGAGACGTCCAGCCGCGCCCTCAAGGACTCCCTGACGGTGAGAGGAATCAATTCCATTACAATACTTTTTAGTGATCTCGCTTCGATGTCCCAGGTCTCAGGACTTGTTAGTTTTATACGAAATTATACGACTTCAAATGACGTGTATCTTTTGTGAATTTATGCCAAATTGTTAGTTCCTGTTCGCTGTCGTACTTGTATACCCATTATACTAATTGTGAGAGAAATTAAACCAGCAATTCTTGTATAAATATATATATACAGGGTGAATTTACAACTGGGCGTGGATGGCCAAATCCGTAAATATGAGGAATAGCGAAAAATGCTCTAAGGAGTCTAGGGCTCGATTTTGATGAAAACTAAAACTGTATCATTGAATTAAAATAAAAAATCTCTGAATATTTTGAGACTTTTCCTTAAGTTTGCTGTATATTATTACTAGCGGCACTATCGAATGCTGTAATAATACAGGAGGTTTTTTTTTAAACTCTATAGGTTCGATTCCTGGCTAGAATAGTTTTTTTTTTAAACTGAGGTACTTCTGTACCTTCAGAAAATTTGCTGAAACCTCTCCGTCAAAGAAATATAAAAGAAGTTTTATAATTTCCCTTGGGCATGATGAACCCCCAAAAAAATTACCTGTTCTATGTCACCTGATAAAATTAATGTCATTGATTTTTTTCACGACTATTTTTTTTCTTCTAACATGTGGAAACCCCCACGGGCTTCACCCCATCGGTGCCGACGATGGGTTGGGCGTGTCGGAATCGGACCGACTAAAACCACAATGTCCATTGCCGTGCACCCCGGGTAAGCCCTCGAAAGGATAACCCCAGGGTTACCGGCGGACCTTAGCCGCCAACGCGGCCTCGCCTGGTAAGGTAATCCTTACGCCGCGCAATTGATTTGGTCCTCAAATCGTATTTAACATGAATTTACATCCAGACCAATCTGTTTAACATCTTTTCGAAGTCAAACATTTCTGCACAGTAATGCAAGTGTATCTGCAATGGATTTATCTAAAATAATGAATTATTCAACTAAAGAACTTCAGTAACAGGGGCCGCGTGACACCCCTACAGATGTTTTAACTCAGACAGTCAAAAATTAATAATGGAATCTTCAGATTGGAAAACTTGGATGGTATTATGTGTCGTTTACTGAACTATCACGATTTGAATCCCAATTATAAAGTAAGCTTTTCGCAGCATACATTCATGCTCTAGGGCAGAACTACACTCTCACTGAATCAAATGAATAAATTTTGACTAATATGAACGTTGAATCGTGGTTATGGTGTATAATTCCTTTCGGCCACCTATGTAACTGTGAACAGAAAAGAGAATCATATCTACCCAACAGTTTGATTTGATCTTGGTTACCAATAAGGAATTTTAATTCTGCTATCGTTACTGGGAAAAGAGGTTACGAATTAATATAAAAAGTCTTAGTTTGTAACTTGGTAACAAGAAAAGAAAAAACTTACTTCTTTTGTAACCTTTTTTTTTTTTTTTTTTTTATCGTGCGGAAATCCCTTCGGATACCCCCCCGCCGGCCAGCGGGGGTGGTTATGTCGGGCTTGCACCGACTAAAACCGCACGCCGTCTCGGGTCTTCAGACGCCGGGGTGTAAGGTTACCCATAGAGCATATCCCTCGCACCCCGGCTGACCCTGGGCCATCTCACCACTAACAGCATCGCTCATCCTGTCTCCTCTGAAAGCAGAGGAGTACGGAGAGCAATGTGTTCCCGCCACGTTGGGTATTGGCCGACGATCAATGCCAACCCTATGAAGGGGTGAAGGGGAAGCCATTGACCGCCGCCCAGGGTGTACCGGCCGCTCCGATTCCGTTCCCCCCGGACTGCAGCGGGATCGGAATCGGAGCGACACTCGAGGAGGTTACCCAACACACACCCCAATCATATCTACCTAACAGTTTGATTTGATCTTGGTTACCAATAAGGAATTTTAATTCTGCTATCGTTACTGGGAAAACAGGTTACGAAGTAATATTATTATAAAAAGTCTTAGTTTGTAACTTGGTAACAAGAAAAGAAAAAACTTACTTCTTTTGTAATCTCGTTGCGGTTACAAATCATAGTTACGAAGGCGGACGAAAAGGTTTTGGTTTGTAACAAGGTAACGAAAAAAGAGAAAATTTTCTTCTGTTGTAACGGGTTACAAAACAAAATTACATAGGTGGCCGAAAGGGTACAATCGCCCTCAGAAGTCGATGTACACTAAAACATTTACAAATGATTTTTTGTTACTTAAAATTATCATAGTATTTAAATTAATCTTGTATTTTATACTATGTTATCAAAGCAACCATGACCACATACTTCCAAAGGAACCACACAATTGGGTTCAAACACTCTGCTAGATATGGTTGAAGGTCGTCTACCTTAGTAACCACAATTCAATGTTCATGCTTGCTTAATATTCTAACCTACTAAAATATACTTAAGCTAAAAAAAACCGCCTAACGTCAGGTCTGGGTTCACGGGCTCTAACTCAATTTCCCATAAAACGCATGTAAGCTATTACAAGACAAATTTACCCACCACTTGACAAACCCACCATACAAAAGGACTCATTGATCATAAATTTAATCACACGTAACGATAGCGCATAGGTACGGGGATTATTAGGGCTTCGGCATGAGGGATCGAGGTGCAAGACATTGATTGATTCACCTTCATTCATAGATGGTTGTATCGGCATTTTGATTGCGTATCAGACATTCAATTCTGGACTTTTTTTCATGGCCGTAAGGTTGATATGAATCGAATCATAACTTGGTAAATAGAAGAATAGCTCTTTGAATTTGACAGTGAAACGGATTGATATCTTCAAGGATTTATCATAAGCTTAGTTTCATAAAGCAAATATCTTCGCGAGCTTGGATATAGAACATTTATACTACGAGTAAGTATCTACACCTTTATATTAATTCCCAAAGTTGTTATTTTGTGGTAACGTCATATCTCCATTGATTCTTTTTAATATAATAATATAATAAATCATTTATTTCAAGTAACCAAGACTCATTTAGACACATTAAATTAAATTAAATTGCAGCCACATTACCTATAATAATTATTTGTCGTAGTCCTATTATTTATCCTAGAGGTTGAAAATTTCAAAACATGCATGTCATTAATGGAAACAAAAATTAGAATTATAAATTAGTAAAGTAAAGATATGCATGTCAATAATAAAAATAAAATCAAATCACAATTTTAATTACACATAAATATACAATTAATTACAATTTTAATCAATAAATGCTCATTCATGATCGCCCTTTGAAAAAAACTTTTTTGCCACTATGAACAAAACCTAACTATTATTTTCGCAAGAGACTCTTTTAACAAAGCACAGACATTTAAATCTTAAAACATTAGTTGTTACCCGCGGCTCTATCATCATCCACGGATTCCAAGATCCGTTTATTTTCCGAGAGGAAGGCCTACGCCAGGTCCTCATCCATCGTCTCAGCCGGTTTGGGCCTCAAAGACGTTGATAGGGCCGAGCCACACCGCGGCTCCAACCGTATGAAATACTGACTCAATTCAGTTCAAGAAACCTAACCTAACTTCCTGGGAACAAACATACATCCATAAGTTTATTCAAAACGTTCGTATTTATGTATAATAGTAGGAAGATTCATAAGAATATAATGTTAATTATTGCTCGCTAATATTGTGCCCATTAGATGGCAATATCCTCGCCCCCTATTACATTGGGACCGTAACATAACTGGTGAATCGTAGGTGTGTAATACACCTCTGCCTACCCCTTCGGGGATACAGGCGTGAAGTTATGTTATTGTTATGTTATGTTTTATAAGCATACACGTTTTTTTTTGTAAATATAAGACACATCATTCATAAAAATTACCCAGACCAATGCAAACACACCTTCACGCATACAATTTTTTCCAATACAACGGAATAGAACCCGCGACCTCGTAAATACTAACGATCCCTTGTTTTATAGATAAACAAAGTCCAGCAAGGATTATGTAGTAATCTCTTAAATTGGACACAGTTTCACCTGTCCGATCCCCGGCGCTGAGCGGATTTGTCCCGGGTAATGAACTAAAACAAAAAACGTTAAAAGTTAATCTCGTGTCTAGGGGAGCGAAATTGTTTATAGGGACAACTCTAGCCGGCGATGCTATGTGACTTATTAGTTATGTTCAGTGATTTAACATATTTTAATACTGGTGCTAATTAAACGTGTAAATTCTCGAAGAATTGTTTACGGTGTGTTTAGGGTCGACAGCGCCAATGTGATGTCTTTGGTGTCGCACACGTCCATAGGCCATGGTAACCGTTTCCCATCAGGTGGTCCGTGGCTTGTCTACCACCTAAGTGGTATAAAAAGGAGTAGACATGTATTGTAGTTCACGTGGTACTTGCCCAGAGACCGTGCTGCTAAAGAAAAACATAATATTAGCTACACTATACAGTTAAACTGCACGCCTTGGGCTCGTCCGGGTGCAATAATAGCTCCGTACCTGTGGACTTTCCAAAAAAAAATCTTTCATACAAACCTTGTCCTGATAATACACACAACACAAGAATTATTCAATTTGGTGCAGTCGTTCTGAAGTTATGTATTGTTCTATTGTGTAGTGGTGCATTTTGGTGATTCATTTTTATTTATAAAGATTTATTGATTTCATAAACTAATTTTTGAATCAGTTGATATGAACACCCCATATTTCAGAAAAAGAGCTTCTGCTAGGGTGACAGGCGCCTGCACCTGTCACCCCCAGACCGGAGCCCATGGAGGATGGAGTTCGTTAAGCAACCTTCGATGTCTAACTCGTGGTTCTGCAGATCGGAAGAGAAAATATGCTGTATTTGTATTTTGATATTTCTTACAAATAACAAGTAGATAGCGATTGAAAATACTCGGGGACGCTTCTAAGGAAACACAAAAACGATTCTTAATTGCAATAGTACCATCAAGAGATTCCATACAGCACAAATCAACAAAAGTCAACAAACCATACCTCCCCACAGTACTAGTCCGATCAGTTATAATTCACGAATTGTGGACGCGTGGTGGCAGCCACAATCGGAAGTATATGAAGTATATTCTCACCCAAATCCCACTATACATTTTTATTGGACTCGTCCACCTTCAGCCCCGCGGCACGTGACCAGAGTTTTAATATAAGAGTTCGGACGACTTAGCGGTTGAGACGCGCGGTTTTTGATTCATTCACTATCTGGTACTTTGATAACTATGTTTATGATTCGTTGTAAGCCTAAATCCCTCTACTGAGCGTGGTACTGAGAATATATTGTTGGAGTCAGTCTGACTGTATTTTACCACCTTTAGAGTATGCTTATTAGCTCTTTCAACTTATTCCCCAGACTCGATTGCGGTGTCATCCATATATGGTAAACAATTCCGTCTCGAAACAAGCCTCTGGGTGGTCGTTGTTCTGGAACTCAAAGTCAAAGTCTTTATTTTTCAAAATAGTGCAACGTAATTACATCTTTTTGACGTCAAAATCTGCTTAAAACTAAGTTTACCACTCACACACACGGGTGGCATTATAACCTGAAGGAAACACACATGTGTTTCCTTTAGGTTATAATGCCACCCGGAGATTTAAGCGGAACATGAAAAAGCATCTGTCGAGGTTGTTAAGGTGCGGATCACCATTTTAGGATCGCCAGGTCTTCACCCTAGCTCATTACTATCCAGAAGGGTGCAGTCATTGACTAACTGAATATAAAAAGCGATTAACCTGCCTATCTGTCCTATTTCTCATATCAGCAGTCGGATACAGGTAATAGTTTGCTACCTTAGTAATATAAAAAATGAAGTGGAATATCAGTCAACCGCTACGCGTGAACTACGCCGTAGCAGCGTAGCGTGTAATGTGCTACGGAGTGTGTGATTTGTTTCCGATGGCCACACTCGCCCCAGGTAAACAATACTTGTACCGACTATTACGAAAACTTTCCTATTTTATTTTCTATTTAGTTGGAAAAGTTCAAGGAAAGCTTGAAAGTTTTCGAATTTGTTTCGTTTATGATACTATTGTAGCAAACTGGCACGCGACATGATGGTAAACAAGATTGCGGAGATCAAATATTTATATAAATTTAAATCGGAAAATGTGAATTCCAGCACAAACACCAAACACAACAACTAAAACCGCACGGTGTCCTGCCCAAGTGTCCATTGCCGGGCACCCCGGGTAAGCCCTCGAAAGGATAACGCCTGGTGGGGTTGGGTTTTATCCCGCGTCGGGGAGTAGGCAGGCGTGTGTAGGACACACACGACACGCCTCCGCCACGGCCTGCTTCTGTAAGGACGGCGAGTCGGTCAACTGCCGTACAAATACGTGCCTACATTAATTATCTAACGAGTAAGCAAAGGTGTATCAATTAAATCCCACGTTTCGATTGCAAAACTCTTCCTACAGCCCCGGTTAAAAAAATTTTTTGAGTTTCAGTTCTAAGTATGGGGAACCCCCAAAATTTATTGTCTTTTTTCTATTTTTGTGTGAAAATCTTAATGCGGTTCACAGAATACATCTACCTACCAAGTTTCAACAGCATAGTTCTTATAGTTTCGGAAAAAAGTGACTGTGACATACGAACGGACAGACAGACAGACATGACGAATCTATAAGGGTTCCGTTTTTTGCCATTCGGCAACGGAACCCTAAAAAAAGTCAACATAATATTTTTTCCCAACCGTGGAACCAATAAAACAGTCAAACATAACAATCTTAAATATACCAAACAGTCCCATCTTAAACTCAGCAAAGGAGGGATAAAAATATTAGGGCCGAGCTAGTTGGCTGCGGGTATTCTCAAAGGATAAAATTTTAATTAAACCTCCATTGAAGTTATTACTGTGCGGCCTCCAGTCAGACACTACCTTTTTTTTTTTTTTTTTCCGTGCGGAAATCCCTTCGGATACCCCCCCGCGTGCCAGCGGGGGCGGTTATGTCGGGCTTGAACCGACTAAAACCGCACGCCGTCTCGGGTCTACAGACGCCGGGGTGTAAGGTTGCCCATAGAGCATATCCCTCGCACCCCGACTGACCCTGGGCCATCTCCGGTTTCGAGATGGCCCCCTCGGGTTTGGGAACCACGGTGTCCCCGTCTTGCCCCGGTTTGGGGGAGGGGCGCTAGTCGCCCCACCGTCCCGGCCTGCTTCTGCTGGGGTGACAGGTGGCCTCACCCGCCACCCCCAGGCCTGCGCTCATGGAGGACGGAGGTCGTTAAGCGACCTCCGGCGCCTGAGTTGCCTGCGACGCGCGGCGAGCAAGTTGCGGGCTCGGCGGACCGGGAGAGTTCTAAGTCTCTCACGGGCGCGCTCCGCCCCCTCCTTCGCGAGCATTACATGCTCGCAGAAGGAGGCGGCGGCGGCCCACGCGCTCGCGCTCCGCATTAATATGTATGCTCAGAGCTTGGGGTCAGCCGAATTTTGAGGTGGATATTACTTCTAACTTATCGGTACGAATAAATAAATATAACTACGTCTGCAAGGCGAATCGCTGCTTGCAATGTTGAGCTGAGTGAGACATCGTGATTTGAATTATTAAGAGCGATTTATTTATTTTGGCGCCAAAATTTGTCCAATAGATTTGACCGCTATTGCGGAATCAGATTTTGAAAATTTTGCACAGGGATCATTCCTCCGTGGCAAGTGCAATTTTGAAAATTATTTTTGAAAGTCACAACTCTGGACATGCTTTCTGAGCGTGTGAAGTTTGGTCACAGTGTCTCGAGCAGTTATTATGTAATTCCATCTGGAATTTTTTTAACGGTGATCATTCCTCTGTGGTAGCATTAATTTTTTTCAAAATATATCCATAAACCTTCCTCTGATTGACCTCTTTAATCATGCCAAATTTGGTACTGATTGGATTAGTAGTTTAGCAGGAGACCTGTGACAAAGAAAATCCTGAAGTCTGGTATGAGGAGCTTTCGCTCGACTTCGTCTCACTCAGCTCAAATATTCTACGACATTCTACACAACGCGTTCCAGACCCAAAGTAAGCATAGTTTAACTAGTTTGTGTTATGGGTTCCACAATGCGGATAAACATACGTATATACTTTATTTTAGTGAATAATACATATTATACATAGAAACACCCAGACCAATGCAAATGGACATATTCATGCATATAAATATTTGCTCTGAGCGGGAATCGAACCCGCGTTCCCTGTCGTAGTAGTTGAATGCACTAGAGCTACGCCACAGACGGCGTTTTTTCACTATTTAGAATATATAGAATAGTTATAATATTAAAGTCCAGCAACCCTCGCTTGGTATCGATTTATATGAGTTTTTTTTAACTTAAACCCCGTAATATATAACTTATGTCCATCGGGGATAATGTACTTTTTAAATGGTGAAGGAATTTTTCCAATAAGTGCAGTGGTTCCGAAGATTGCTCTCAACATATAAACACAGTTACAAATTTCGGACTTTCTCTTTATAATATTAGTGTAGATAAGATTCAGGTTTGGATGTTAATGCTTTGGAGTACCAGGTTCGCTCCTTTCCATAATTTAGTTTAGATGACTTTTACGGGAGCTACTGCCTACTGAGAGGAAAGGAGCTAGAGCATCGTCCGTCAGTTAACAGTGGTGCCGGTTTGCAGGTGGGCTTGGTTTGAGCTCCATAATCCTCCAGTCTTGGGGGAGGGGGGAGGGGGCCTACTATAGGTACACAGTATAAGCCCTTGAATAAACTGTCATTATTATCTACTTTTTTATTATAATCTAAGAAATAAATATTTCGAGTCACAACACACAACTCCTTCGAAACGGCTTGACCGATTCTTATGCTATTTTTTGTGTAAATTTGTCGTGTCTGAGAATAGGTCGTATACAATTTTCTATGCCCCTACGCCACGCGGACGGAGCT
This sequence comes from Cybosia mesomella, assembly GCA_946251805.1. Lineage (NCBI taxonomy): Eukaryota > Metazoa > Arthropoda > Insecta > Lepidoptera > Erebidae > Cybosia > Cybosia mesomella. Next base: position 35,491,946 of record OX276396.1, on the reverse strand, counting down.
GCGGGCAACACCTAGTATTAAATGTATTATATTATTTATTTCAAACTAGATGTTCATGTTTGTTTAGATGCTTCACCCGCGTGGAATTCTGATCCCGTTCCCGCTACCCATGGGACCCTATTCCACCACCACAACCTATATAAGATACACAATTCCACCATACATCATTTTGTTATATCTCAAATTGTTCATGGAAAGCTCCCAGATGACTTATTTTTCCGACACCTTCAACAAATATCATTATGTATATTTGTATGTATTTAATATTTATAGGTATGTGTATATATGTATCTATATTTATATTTTAAATATAACATATAATATTATATTGTATTCTTAAACTACATAGATAGCATTATAGGCATAATATTCTTTTTTGTATTTTTTTTGTACCATTCTTTTTCTTTTATGGAAATCCTTCGAGCACCTACTGGGCTTATCTCTGCATCACCCAAAGGTTGACTGGTAGATAATGCCTCTGGCATTAAGTCCGCCTTTGTACAATTTTATTGTTGTGCATAAAGTTTAAATAAATAAATAAAATAAAATATATTTTAGCGAATATAAACAAAAACCTTCCTCGAGAACCACTCTATCCATTGGTGAAAACATCATGAAAATCAGTGCAGTAGTTTTTTATTAATATGTAGTGAAGTTGAAAGTGAATTACCTTTAACGAGAACATCGAAAGTAATAACATCTGACATCTTCCATTATATAAGTTTTAAAAAACTGAGACCGATATTCTTAGCAATCCATGGATTCTCTGTGCGGGTGCCGGGTCCATCGCGTTGCTGAGTTGGGAACTCGGGACAGTGCCTGGGACTTGCGACCCAAGTGTAGGTTTAGAAGGGGCCCCTTTTGTTGATGTACATCAACACTCACCTTCACTACCCAAGTTCCCCTCCCTGCCTAACCAAATTTGATACGAACCTACTAGTGCCGCTTTAGACATTCGTCCTAGTAATGAGCTTATTGTAGCTCTCGATAGGCGTAGATCTTTAAGTAGGTTATAGAGAGATTTTGCTGGTATACCTCTCGCTCCCACAACAAATTAACCAATTAACTGTTTTGATTAGTTCGTTTGTAAGATCATAGTATATATAAATTCTAGAAGATTCCCTTAACTGGCTAACTTCTAACAAACGAAAACAAACTTCTCTAATAATAACAATATCTTTGATTGATACTTCTGTCCGAGTCCATAACAAAACACCTAAGTTCGACACAAACCCAAATCGAAATCGATTCAAAACTCAAACTGATAACTTAAAGTTTTATGTTTCATCTGTGGAAAGTTTTGGGCGCGCTTGCCAATTCGTGTTAGTCTTGCAAGTTTACTTAGCGGCTAAATAGTTTTTGGCTAAGTAATTGGTGAATTGGAGTTATATTTCAAGGTTTGTTACTCTCGAATAGTTTCTCCCATCTTCGGCGAGATTATTTACTGTAGGTGAGATACGTACTCAATAAAATATTCTCATAGCAGTGCTGGTATCAATAATTTTATTGCTAGGAAGTAAATGAGAAAATATTTTTCAGTTAAATTCATTCTTTTTTTTTCTTTTTATATTTAGGACACATAAATTTGACTTCACCTCGCCTGATGGTAAGCTGAGTCTCAGGAAAGAGGGTCACCATTACATACACGTACCATGTTAACAATGGTGGCACTCAGCTTGACGGCCTCATCAGAAGAGGATTGTGGTCGCTGCACCGCGTGACACCCACCGGTGCCACTAGTGCTGCGACCACAATCCCCCTGCCCGGCTATGCACTTGCTGACCCCTGAACGCAATCAAACCGAAGTTGGATTACTATGGAGGGTTTTTCGCAATCGTGCACGGTGGTGCCCATCCGGCCGAATTTTGTGACAAATTTGTGTCATCAAATTTCTACCACCAGTTAAATTCACAGAGAATCGTTGGTTCCTTACGAAGTAGTATACAAGAGCCATATCGTTTCTCACCGTAGATTCGTAGGTTCAAACCAAGGCTTTCGGGCCAAGCCAACCTGACCCACAAACCGGTGCACCTACCGATTGACGAACGAAACTCTGGCGCAGGCTTTCCTTTTTAGGGTTCCGTTGCCAAATGGCAAAAACCGGAACCCTTATAGATTCGTCATGTCTGTCTGTCTGTCCGTCCGTATGTCACAGCAAATTTGTTCCGAAACTATAAGAACTATGCTGTTGAAACTTGGTAAGTAGATGTATTCTGTGAACCGCATTAAGATTTTCACACAAAAATTGAAAAAAGAAACAATATATTTTGGGGGCTTCCCCATACTTAGAACTGTAACTAAATTTTTTTTTCATCAAACCCATACGTGTCTATGGATAGGTCTTCAAAAAGGATATTGAGGTTTCTAATATCAATTTTCTCTAAACTGAATACTTTGCGCGAGAGACACTCCCAAAGTGGTAAAAAGTGTGCCCCCCTGTAACTTTCAAAATGAGAGAATGATACAAACTAAAAAAAATATATGATGTACATTACCATGTAAATTTTTAATACGTCATAAATCGGAAAACGCAATTTACCATTCATTCAATCTACTCAAATATAAATTTCAAAAAAAAAACATTATTATGTTACTTGCTGCTACGGAACCCTTCATGGGCGAGTCCGACTCGCACTTGGCCGCTTTTTTTAAACCATTTAGGTGGGAGGTCATACTGCAGTCGCGTCTAAAAAAGGTCTTTAAGCCATTCCAAAAGGTGGAGGAGCCAGCGGAAAGCCTCAAATCATGATGATGAATACATTTTTTTTTTATACCACTAAGGTGGCAGGCAAGCACACGGCCCACCTGATGGGAAGCGGTTACCGCGGCCTATGGACGTGCGCAACACCAGTGGGTCACACTCGCGCTGCCGACCCTGTAAAGGAAAGGGGATGGGAAAGGAGTTTGGGAGGGGATGGGAAAGGAGTTTGGGCTCCGGCACTCTCACTCACCAAACGGAACGCAACACAAATACTGTTACTTGGCGTCGATATTCTGTGAGAGGGTGGTGCTTCCCCGGTCGAGTCGGCCCATTCATGCAACGGCCAAAATGACTGTTGCTTGACTCTACCACCTTTAAACAAATCTATAAAGAAATAAAAATATAAACACCTTCACTTATTCTAATAAAAACTATAGCTTAATTGTAACGAAAAAAGTATAACCTGTCACTGCCTACAAAATACACATCGAGCCAATAAAAATGGGCACACATTATTTTTTGTCCGGCTGTCCGCACGTGAGGTGAATCCAATCTTTTTCTCTTATTTCCCCGATTGATTGGACTGTGCTGTTATATTTTTTCGTTTATCCCCTCGCAAACAATGGTGCAGGTGAGCTAAACGTTTAGGGATGATTGTGGGATTTAACTGTAGTTTTCGTGTCGTCTACCTTGTTCTTTATTTATAATCAATAAATAACGAAACAAACTTGTAGATAAAATATAATATATGACGTAAAGGAAATGAATCTATATGTCTCTGTTTGATCCAAACAAACAAAACTATGTGTGTATCCGAATTTCTATTCTTAACAAGTTGGATTTGTATAACCCACTTCAGTGTGTAATTAGGTTTTGAGTCAATAAATTTACCTAACGCTCAACTTTTTCGTGTGGTTTAATTTGCACAGCAATCAGCGACCTACAATGTAAAATAAGTGTGCGCCACATGAAATTGGTCCTTCGATTATTTTATAAAAGGCGCCAACTGAGGAAGTTCCTGTAAAATATTGAAAATTCAGCGAGGCACTAACTCCGCGTGGTTTCCATGCGTGATGAAAAAGTATTGGTGTCGGCGTGTTTAGGTCTGTTGTCAGGCCCAGGAGCTCAAAACTTCAACAAAAGAAGGTTACGGTGCATAATCATCAAACTCAAGGTAACATCCAACCATTTATCAAATTCTGCATTGAGGATTTTACGCCCGCCATTTTTCTTCAAAGGAACAAAATTGTAAGTAGGTGCGGTGTGTCTACTGTCTACGTATTCTTGGTGTATCCGAACGCAAGTTCAAATCTACCGCCGTCTTCCGTTAAGCTTGCGCCTAACGTCATTGCATCGACCGCTGAACATTTTCAAGGCGTACAGCGACGCCTGGCGAGTGGCGCCTGCGACGGGAAGATAAAACTGAATATTTTTGTAAAAAGTGACGCGGTGACGCCACTGTGGACACATACGCCATTTTGTTTCAAAATTGTGCTTGGTAGAATTTACTTTGTAAGAATTGTTTGTCTCGTACCTTTTATTGTGTTTATTCCGTGAAAATGTCGGAGTTAAAAGAACTTTTAGCCAACCGCGGCTATGTAAAAGGCGCGATAACGCGTTTACACAAATATTGTGCTGAAAATGCGCAAGAGTTGACGTCGTCATGTGAACACTGGAAGGCCAAGCGAGTCAGGCTTATTGAAGCGTTTAAGGAATACGATTTCTACAATAAAAAGATCCTACTTCTGGACCCTACGGACGCAGAGGACTATGAGGAATACGAAGAGAAGTATTTCGATGCTTTGGCAATAATGGACGAAACAATAAGCCGATTTGTGTCGGAAAACGTAAAAAATACGAAGCCTACCGGCGAGTTCAAGAAATTGCCTCAAATAAAAATGAAGTCGTTCGATGGCTCGAAGGTCGAGGAATACTATCCTTTCATTAACATGTTCAGATCCCTCATTCATTCTGATACAAAACTAGGACTTTGTGAAAAATTGTATTATTTGCGATCATTTTTATCAGGTAAGGCGCATTCAGCCTCGTTTTCGCTTTCGTCCTCGCTCGCTTTCGTCCTCTCGCTCGGCAGCATGATTGCGGCAATGGTGCGGAGCGCGAGCGCGTGGGCCGCCGCCGCCTCCTTCTGCGAGCATGTAATGCTTGCGAAGGAGGTGGCGGAGCGCGCCCGGGAGAGACTTAGAACTCTCCCGGTCCGCCGAGCCCGCAACTTGCTCGCCGCGCGTCGCAGGCAACTCAGGCGCCGGAGGTCGCTTAACGACCTCCGTCCTCCATGAGCGCAGGCCTGGGGGTGGCGGGTGAGGCCACCTGTCACCCCAGCAGAAGCAGGCCGGGACGGTGGGGCGACTAGCGCCCCTCCCCCAAACCGGGGCAAGACGGGGACACCGTGGTTTCCAAACCCGAGGGGGCCATCTCGAAACCGGAGATGGCCCAGGGTCAGTCGGGGTGCGAGGGATATGCTCTATGGGCAACCTTACACCCCGGCGTCTGTAGACCCGAGACGGCGTGCGGTTTTAGTCGGTTCAAGCCCGACATAACCGCCCCCGCTGGCACGCGGGGGGTATCCGAAGGGATTTCCGCACGATAAAAAAAAAAAAAAAAGGTAAGGCGCTTTCATTAATTGAAAATCTTGAACTAGCAGACGAAAATTATATGTCCGCGTTAAATATTTTAGACAAGAGGTACAGTAACGTTTCTATCATCATAAACCACCACATAAATTGCATTCTTGAGTTGCAATCGTTTAAAAAATGCACAGCACAGAGCTTGAGGTCAATAACCGAGGGTGTGGGCTTACATTTAGAAGCTTTAAAAAACTTAAAATTGCCTGTGGGCAGTTGGGATGCGCTTTTAATAAACATTTTAGCAAAAAAGATTGACACATACACTGTTAGGGGGTTCTATCAAGAGCGCAACACAAAAGAGTTTCCCAGTTTGGCAGAATTTCTTGATTTTTTAGAAAAAAGAGTGGTTGCCATGGAGACCACCAAGGATGATGCGTCTTCAGCGCCATCAGAAGCTACAGGTAAAGGTGCAATGAAGCCTGGGCGATTAGGTAGCTTTGCATCAGCGGCCAAAGACTCCAAGTCTCCGTCCCCATGTAAGTACTGTCAACTTGAACATAAGCTTTATGAGTGCGCGAAATTTAAATTAGCTACAGACAGGGAACGGTGTGAGTTTGTTAAAAACAAAAACCTTTGTATTGTTTGCTTGAATGCCCATCGTGGAAAGTTCACGCTGCGCTTAAGATGCACAATTTGCCAAAATCGTCATAACACGCTTGTGCACCCAACTGAGCCAAGCGCTAATGCTTCCAACCCATATGCAAATGCAAGTGCTACTGTGTCTATGTCAGGCACGAACCAAGAAAAGGAAGTACTGTTGCCCACTGTTGTGGTGCGCTTAATTAATAAAAATGGAATGTTTATCCATGCTAAGGCTTTATTAGACAGCGGGAGCCAAATGTCATTTATCACTGAAGAGCTGATAAATAAAATAAATTGCAGGGTCATGCCAACTAACAGGCAAATCACAGGTATCATTGATGGCAGTCATACAATTTCACAAAAGGCAGAGCTCACTGTCTATTCGTCTATAAACGAATATAAGGTGGATGTGGCTTGTTGTATTACAAAGAAAATAACATGTGAATTGCCCCAGCAAAGCTTCAATGTGTCAAGCTATAATATCCCTAAATATGTCCAATTAGCAGACAAGCAATTTAACCAAAAAAGTGAAATATCCGTACTTTTAGGATGTGACATATTTTTTCAGGTGTTGCAGCGTGAGTCGCTGCCCCTCGCCCCGTCTGGTCCATTTTTGGTAAATACTTACTTTGGCTATGTTGTGGCTGGAAGCCTGCCAGTGTCTCCTGGCAGGATTTCTGCGGCTTCAAATTTGTGCCTAGTAATTCAAGGTAACCTTTTCAATAATAATGCAAGCAACAATAATTGCAAAACACAAGATGTTCTTGTGGAACATGACATTAATAAAACCATGTCAAAATTTTGGGAATGTGAATCAGTGCCTACTGTGTTCAAAGAGGGCACCACTGAGCATCAATTAGCTGAAAAGTGTTTTCAGAGCTCAGTGAAATTAATAAATAAAAAGTTCTCAGTAGCTTTGCCATTAAAGCTTGAATTAAATAATGTTTATTTAGGGGAGTCCTTCTCTTGTGCTTTAAAAAGGTTTTATAACCTAGAGAAACGCTTGTCTAAAGATGATGTTTTGTATGAGCAATATAAAGGCTTTATAAATGAATACATTGCTCAGGGACATGCTAAATACTATGACATTTCTAAGTATGACGTCAAAGCAGGAAATGTGTACTTTCTTCGTCATCACCCTGTAATAAATCCAAACAGCATGACGACTCCAGTGCGAGCCGTATTTGACGCTAGCATGAAAACCAAAAGCGGATTATGCTTAAATGATATCATGTTGAATGGACCTGTAGTGCAAAGGGATCTCTTTGACATTCTGACATTATTCAGAACATACAAGTACATTTTATTATGTGATGTCAAAGCTATGTATCGCGGAATTTTAGTTGATGAACAGTACCTTTCTTTACAAAATATCCTGTGGCGAGATTCACCGCATGAGCCTGTGAAATGTATTCAGTTAAATACCGTAACTTATGGGTTAAAAAGTTCTGCCTTTTTAGCTACCCGTTGCTTGACAGAGCTTGCTCAACGCCATAAAGATCAATATCCCTTGGCTTCTTTTGTTTTGCAAAATACAAGCTATGTCGATGACATACAATGTGGTTCAAATGATATCGCAGAGCTAACTCAAACAAAACATCAGCTTATTGAGCTTATGGATAAGGCGAGCTTTTCGTTGCACAAATGGTGTTTTAATTCTAAGAGTATTTTAAATGACATTCCGTCCAATTTACACCTGTTAGGTATGAAAGATTTTGACAAAAATAATGCATATGTCAAAACGTTAGGACTCACCTATGACGTAGAAACTGATACATTAAATATTAAGTGTCCTGAGACACAAGGGCAGGAGACGTACAGAAAAAGGGAAGTGCTAAGCTTTATAAGCAAATTCTTTGACCCATTAGGTCTCATAGGTCCTATTCTTGTGAGGGCTAAACATTTAATGCAACAAGTCTGGTTTTGCGCTGGTTTAAAATGGGATGACTTATTGCCAGAGTCTCTGAATAAGCAGTGGGTTCACTTTGCAAAAAACTTGGTGCAAATGTCTTGTATTTCTGTACCGAGAAATATCAGTGTACTGACGCCCAAGACAATGGAAATTGTTGGTTATGCGGATGCCTCAAATATAGCCCATGGCTGTTGTCTATATCTGAGAGTTATTGAGTCCAATCAAAACGTCAATGTCAATCTTTTATGCTCAAAATCGCGAATTAATCCCAAGGATAAAAAACTAACTACGCCAAGACTAGAGTTGAATAGTGCGTTATTACTTGCAACGTTAGCAAGGAAAGTTCGTGACACCCTATCCTTTAAATATGAGGTAAAGACGATACTGTACCTAGATTCCAAAATCGTACTTGCGTGGCTAAAAATTGAACCCGTAAAACTAACGGTCTATGTAGCTAACAGGGTTGAGAAAATTATGCAGTTGTCAGATAGTTGTCAATGGAACTATGTAAGCACAAATGAAAACCCAGCAGATTGTCTGTCTAGGGGCATTGAACCTCATTTGTTTGAAGGCCATTCACTGTGGTTTCATGGCCCGCAGTATTTACAGAATGTTGAATATAATCATTGTATCCCACAGGATGATGAAGGAGAGATTGTAGTGCCAGAGTTAAAGGCTTCCTCGCATGCATGCAATGCCAATGCTAAATCGAACTCCCTTCATGATCTTGTGTCAAAGTATGCTGATATAGAAAAGACTAGTAGAATAATGTGTTATGTAAACAGGTTTATTTATAACTGTAAAAAGAAAAATGTAAACAAGCGAATGGGCAATCTATGTCCAGAAGAACTGACCTTTGCTCTGCATAGTATTATTAAATTGGAGCAAAATAAACACTTTCAGGACGATTTAAAGGCTTTAAAGTTTCAAATTCCGTTAAAATCTGAGATACGCAGCTTAAATCCTTTTACTGATGGTTCAGGTCTCTTAAGGGTGGGTGGTAGACTACAAAATGCACAATTGCCGTTTTCTCAAAAACATCCAATTATCTTGCCCAAAGGATCAGTACTAACAAAAGGAATTATTCTAAAAGAGCATTTAAGGCTAAGACATGCAGGGCAAAGATCAGTCCTCAATTCTTTAAACGAGCAGTATTGGCTACTCAATGCGAACAGGGAAATAAAATCAGTTTTGCATAAATGTGTAATATGTTTCAGGCTAAAAGCTATTCAGCAGGCTAATGCAACCCAGCTAATGGGGTCCCTGCCGCTTGATCGAGTCAATATTACCCGACCATTTCAAATAGTAGGTACAGATTATGCTGGACCATTCAATGTGAAACAAACCCGAATCCGTAAGCCAGTTATTACGAAGGCATATGTGGTGTTATTCATTTGTTTTATTACAAAGGCCATTCACATTGAACTGGTATCTGACATGACTACCGATAATTTTTTGGGGGCTTTAAAGCGCTTCATTTCAAGAAGAAATAAGCCTACAAAAATTTACTGTGACAATGCTAGGTACTATAAAGGTGCTAGTAATTAAATGAAGGCTTTGTACGAATTGTTGCATTCCACAGAGCACCAAAATAAAATAGTGGAGTATGGTAATTCTGAACGAATAACGTTTCATTTTATACCGGCATACTCGCTTGTATTTGGTGGCCTGTGGGAGGCAGGAGTGAAAAGCATCAAATATCACATGAAACGTGTAATTGCAGAAACTGTGTTAACCTTTGAGGAAATGTATACAGTACTCGTCCAAATCGAGGGTATACTAAATTCTAGGCCGTTGACGCCTATGTCACGCGATCCTGATGATATGACTTACCTCTCCCCTGGACATTTCCTCACTGGTGCGCCATTGACTTCATATCCTGAGTTAAATCTTACAGATGAGAATGTTGGTAAACTTAGCTTTTGGAAGCAATGTACTCAAATGCAACAGCACTTTTGGAAGCAATGGCATAAGCAATACTTAGTTATGTTACAGAGTAGACCTAAATGGCAAGGCCTACAGCCCAATCTAGACAAAGGCACTATGGTGTTGTTGAAGTTAGATAATGTATCTCCATTAAAGTGGCCAGTGGGCAGAATTGTAAATGTAATGCCGGGCAAAGACGGTAAAGTCCGTGCCCTAGATGTAAAAATTGCTAAAAATGGCAATGTTTCAGTCATTAGGACAAGTATCATGAAAGTTTGTCCATTACCTATAGACTATAAGTAAGACATAGGATAAGTAGTATTAGACCAAATTCTGGTTTAGTAGGACTGTTATGTAAACCTAGTTGTCTGGCTAACGCCCACCTGATTAGTAGGTAAAAGTAAATTCAGTATTATTTTATTGAACTCAGAGGTTGAGTATAATAATTTAAGTTGTTATCTTTAAGTTCTTCAGTTGTCTGGCTAACGCCTACCTGATTAGTAGGTAAAAGTAAATTCAGTATTATTTTATTAAACTCAGAGGTTGAGTATAATAATTTAAGTTGTTATCTTTAAGTTCTTTATAAAAAATAATTTAAAGTCAATGGATCTTTAAGTTCATTATAAGAAATAATTTAAAGTCAAAATTTAGTTTTCAAATTAAAGAGTTAATCTAAAGTTCAGTTCTAAGTTTCAGTTTTGTTAAACTTAAAGTGTAAAGATCCGGTGTTCTGTTGAATGGGATCAAAAAAAAAAGACTAGATTAGTTTTCAGTTTCAAAAACAGATTTATTATAATTTCATAAAATGTAATAAGGAAATACTTAATTATTAACTTTTGGCTTCGGCCCCAGCATGTTTGATCCAAACAAACTAAACTATGTGTGTATCCGAATTTCTATTCTTAACAAGTTGGATTTGTATAACCCACTTCAGTGTGTAATTAGGTTTTGAGTCAATAAATTTACCTGACGCTCAACTTTTTCGTGTGGTTTAATTTGCACAGCAATCAGCGACCTACAATGTAAAATAAGTGTGCGCCACAGTCTCTATCTTTTAAAATATTGGAGATGCAAATACAGAAATGAAGTTTTCATGTTATCAATTTGTGCTTAGTCCATCTGAATAAAATTTTACTTATAACATCTTACGTTTTATTTAAATGCAGCTAAACTACCTGAGCTTGTTCAGATTTATTGAAATTTGCAACCATATAAATCAATGGCTAGATAGGAATTAATTTTAAATTTAAATTAATAATTTCTAGGACATTCTACATAGTGGTATCTAGGCCCAAATTAAGTATAGATTAACTAGTTTATATTATGGGTTCTAGAATGTAGATATATACTTAAAACTTTTATTTGTAAAAACAAACAAATGAGATATAAACACTTAGATCAATGCAAATAGACATATTCAATTTATACATACAAATATTTGCACTAAGCGGGAATCGAACCCCCGACCTGCAACTTCATAATAAAAAATTCTGCTATATCGTAATATAATTTATCTACACTCAAATCGAAAAATTCGAATTACGAATTCAAAGACGATTCTATACATACGCACTTTATAAATGCATATACATAAAATTAAAAATAAAACTTATTATAGTACCGCCAACTGTATCATAAAACTCATTATAGTATCGCTATCATTTTTTTTTTTTTTTTTTTATTAAACTAGTCTAAGGTTTTAGGCTGAATATGAAAAAAAAAAAGGCGCACGCATGCGCAGTTCGAACTTGGAAAAAAATGGCACCCTTGTAATCTACCTACTTTGTTTAATTTCAATTTTTCCTATGAGTGAAGATAAAGTAGTGTATGAAACAGCATATAACTTAGGTATTAAAACACAGGGGTGTGTGTTGGGTAACCTCCTCGAGTGTCGCTCCGATTCCGATCCCGCTGCAGTCCGGGGGGAACGGAATCGGAGCGGCCGGTACACCCTGGGCGGCGGTCAATGGCTTCCCCTTCACCCCTTCATAGGGTTGGCATTGATCGTCGGCCAATACCCAACGTGGCGGGAACACATCGCTCTCCGTACTCCTCTGCTTTCAGAGGAGACAGGATGAGCGATGCTGTTGGTGGTGAGATGGCCCAGGGTCAGCCGGGGTGCGAGGGATATGCTCTATGGGTAACCTTACACCCCGGCGTCTGAGGACCCGAGACGGCGTGCGGTTTTAGTCGGTGCAAGCCCGACATAACCGCCCCCGCTGGCCGGCGGGGGGGTATCCGAAGGGATTTCCGCACGATAAAAAAAAAAAAAAAAAAAGGTATTAAAACACTCGAGTCAATCTATTATCGCATTCGGCTTCGCCTCATAAACAGACTCTCGTGTTTTAATACCCCTTCTTATATGACTAAACTACTATAGTTGTTCAGGAATAACTGATAATAAAATTAGATATAGAACTTACCACCAAATAAGTTGCAGTTAAACTACGACCGGTTTCAATAAAAACTGAAGGTAGCAAACTTCTATGCTTTAAAGTTTTAACTTCTGAGAAACCATGCCAAGAAAATGCGACAACGCTAAAAGGCGATCTCATAATGTTCACGTGTCACACCCAGTGGGCCTGCAGTGTAATTATAATAAACAAAGCGGTACTAATTCAGGTGTTCGTGCGCAGACTACGTGTGATGCATTTTATTTGCAATGCAGCGTTTCTTAAGGACGCATAGCCTCCCTGGAGAAAAGGACGGTTTATTAGAGAAACTAAGTAAATTGTCATTGTATTTATTATTATTTGTTTCAAGAACTTAGTTTATTATAATACCATCATGCTGGGTCTGAAAGAAAATATTAAAGGAGGTATAATGACTTTGCCCTTAAATAATACCTTTTACTGTTTGGTTTATGGCGGCGATAGCCCGGTGGCGTACGTAACGGACTGCTGAGACGAGGTCTCGAGTTCGATCCCCAGTCACCCCGGGCACACACTTCTGACTTTTCGTAGTTATGTGTGCATTAATAAATGTTAATTATCGCTCGCTTAATAATGTGCCCGGTAGATGGCAATAGGCTCGCCCCCTATTACATTGGGACCTCAACATAACTGGCGAATCGTGGGTGTGTAATACACCTCTGCCTACCCCTTCGGGGATACAGGCGTGAAGTTATGTTATGTTATGTTTATGGCGGATTGTGTTTATTAATAACAATAAAAATTAGAATAAAAAAGTCCTGGTATCAAACAATATTTTTTTAATTATTTTTATGTTTTCGTATTGGTATTTAGTCTATTCTACTAGTTTACCTTAGTTTACAGAAATATTTGATGGATTTTTATTTTATTTTGATATCGTACAAAGCAACTAAATAGAGCTGGGCCTGTAGACAAAGTCACATTCTACTAGTGGAATCGCAACGAAGCGAACCTTCAAAAAACCGAAATGTATGGGAGAGACAACATTTGTCGACATGTCACGTGTAACAAATAATGTCACTCCCATACATATTGAACATTTGAAGGTTCGCTACGAAGCGATTCCACTAGTAGAATGTGACTTTGTCTACAGGCCCTGTTATCCATTCGAAAGAAACTTTCTAATAAATTAGATAACAAAAAACATAACTGTCAAAATGTGGCTGTCGATACTTCTCTGCTTACCCTTCAGGGATTTACATATATCACTACATATAATAAAACAAAGCCGCCGCATCTGTCAGTCTGTTCGCAATAAACTCAAAAAATACCGCATTGATTTTCATACCATTACCAATGGATATAGTGGTTCTCAAGGAAGATTTTAGTGTATTATATGTTTTTGTATAATATAAGGTGTCACAAAATTAGGTCTCTGAATTTGGTGAGATGACTTGCTATCGACAAAATATGTATTTGAAACGAAAAAAAATATCGGGTAAAATAAAAAATAAATAAAAAAAATACCACCAGCGACCAGCGTCACGTGACGCGACGAGTACACGTGACGCTGGTCGCGATTTTTTATTTTACCCGATATTTTTTTTCGTTTCAAATACATATTTTGTCGATAGCAAGTCATCTCACCAAATTCAGAGACCTAATTTTCTGACACCTTATATATTGCCAAAAATATTATACTATATTTTTGGAGATTTGGAAAAAAATAAGCCATCTGGAAGTTTTCAACGAAAACGCTGCCTAAACCCTTTGAGGTATAACAAAATGATGTATGGTGGTGGAATTGTGTATCTTATATAGGTTGTGGTGGTGAAAAAGGGTCCCAGGCAGCGAGAACGGCATCGAAATCCCACGCGAATGAAGCCGCGGACAACAGCTGGTATATATTCCTCACTTTATTCATCGCTATTAAACAACTACCTTGTCACATAAACCTTTAAATTGCCATAACTTTTTCCATTACCAAGTTCCATGAGGCTGTCACCTTTATAAGAAGAAGAAAACTAACTTAATTGTGACCACCGGGCCATGAAATGATCTCGACTGCCAATACCATCACGCCATCGAAGGGTTGCTTGGCCTCCTCGTAAATTCGGATCAGGTGCTTTTTCCGTGTTTTATCAGATCCAGTTATTGAATCCTTAATCCGCTTTTATTACTTTTCCTGTCGTAATAAAAAGCTGAGCAGACGAGGGTAATTGTGCAAAATTGAGGAGTTCCGTCCGTGGTTGTTCGGTGGAATTATTAATAGCCTTTTTGTGTTGGTCGGGTTAATTGCGGATTACATGATAAGTTTCTATGATGATATTAGCTAATGATTTATTACTATATAAGTGATAATCATTGGAGAGACTTTGGCTAAGTGGTAAATGAGTAGGTTATCATAAAGTATGACACTGGTAAAGTTAAAGAACACTAGCCAGGTTAATCTTAGGATGGGTGACCATTCTTAACACATTGGACAGCTGGTTAACCCCGAACGTCTCTATCGTAACGTCGACTCCTTAACCACTAAGCTACCGACGTTAGCAAATTCAAAGTATAATAAATGTAATTAATATGTAATTAATATAATACTAATTAATATAATATTAATTAATAATTAAGATAATATTGATTAATAATTAATATAATATTAATTGAATGAAAAAAAAGCGTGGGGCTTCAGAGCTTTTTTTAATTCATTACTTTGTAGTATCGTTCCGGTAATAAAAGTCTACTCACAGTTTGGTAAGGATCCGTGTATTTAGATCACACACAACACAATAGGCACATACACAGAACAGCAGAATAAGTTCAGAAGGAGAAAGTTATACAGCACAGTAGATGAAGACAGAAAGACAGGACATGTAACCGTGAACTTTGAATATTCTAATAATCATAAGAATGTTTTATATAAGTAAAACTGCGGGTCAAAAATCTATTTGCTACGAACGCTGAACTAAGAGTGTCTATCATAGATCATTCGTAACAATTCACCGCATACCGCCACTGAACGAACATATCGAAGCGGGTCGCGTATTTCCAATATACACTACAGCGTCAACCGGTACGATATGTTTGTGTAAATGTTTTGTATGGTTAATATAATATTTTGTGCATATCTAATTTGTAGTTTATTAAGTTGTATAAAGTTATTAGATATATAAATTAAGTTCGTTATTGTAAATAAATGTATATACATGTAACATCATTGAGATAATGTGTAAATATGTAAATACTAAATAAATAACTGTAAATATGTATATATTGTAAATAAATGCTATAGGTAGACCACATCACTCCCCTCCAGAGACCGTCAAGGGCGATAAAAATCAGTAAATTTAACACGACGACCAGAACGAGTCTGATAAGTTTTTATTTTATCAGAAGGAACATTGTTGTGGTCTGTCTCCTCTGCCAATAAATATGCAGGTTTTAGACGATCGATGGAAACTGTGACGGGCTTTCCCTTGATATCAAGTTTGAAATACTTATCTGCCTTGCTCAGCACTTTATGTGGGCCTGTATAAGCGGGTTGAAGGGATCCACGTGATGCGTCTTCACGTAGGAAAACGTGGTCAGTGGTTGCCAGATCCTTGAAAATAAATATTTTGCCATTACTATGGCGGGCAGCTGGTACAGGCTGTAACTTCTGAGCAAACGAACGTATTCGGGCAATAAAATCGATGGGGTCAGTTGTAACACTTGTGCTACTTGAATTGAAAAATTCCCCTGGTAGGCGAAGTGGTTCGCCGTAAGCTAGCTCGGCTGACGACGCCTGAAGATCGTTTTTAAAGGCACTTCTAATGCCAAGTAGTACCCATGGCAAGGTCTCAGTCCATTTTTCGCTAGCATGACAAACGATTGATGCTTTCAACTGCCTATGCATTCGTTCAACCAAACCATTGCAACATGGCCTATATGCCGTTGTTCGTTTGTGCTGAAAGCCTGCTATTTTAGACAGTTGTTCAAACAAAGCCGACTCAAACTGCCGACCTCTGTCCGTAACAATCGTAACAGAGCAACCAAATCGGGCTATCCACCCTGATACTAAGGCTTTGGCTACCGTTTCGGCAGTAATGTCAACGATGGGCATAACTTCAGGCCATCTCGTGAAGCGGTCAACTGCTGTTAAGCAATACTTATAGCCTTGGGACAGTGGTAATGGGCCCACTAAGTCTATATGGACTTGATTAAAACGTGCCCGTGGTAAGTTAAACGTGCCTAACGGAGCGGATACATGGCGGCTCACTTTAGCCCGCTGACACGAGATACAAGTTCGTGCCCATTCTCGACAGTCTTTTCGAATGCCTGGCCAGACAAATCGTTCTGCCACTAATTTGGCAGAGGCTGACACACCAGGGTGACTAAGGGAGTGAAGGCTGTCAAACGCTTGCTTACGAAGCATTTTAGGCACAAATGGGCGTGGATGCGTCGTACTGACATCGCAGTACAGGTGACCATAACTCCCGGGAATATTTAACTTCTCTAATTTCAGAGATGACCCTTCTTTCAAAAGGTGCTTTAGCTCATCGTCTGAGGCTTGTGATTCCGCTAAATGGTCAAGACTAACTGGGGCTTGAAGTTCATTTACACAGGATAAGGGATCTGCCACTACATTATTTTTTACCAGATATATGCTGCACATCAGTGGTGAACTGGGCAATAAAATCCAAATGACGAAATTGTCTTGGAGAACATGTTTTCTTCCGGTCATGAAACGCAAATGTGAGTGGCTTATGGTCCGTGTAAATGACAAAGTGCCTTGCCTCCAGCATATGACGGAAATATTTAATGGCCTCGTATATGGCTAGTAATTCCCTGTCATAAGGAGAGTATTTTACTTGGGAAGGACTGAGTTTACGGGAGAAAAACGCTAACGGTTGCCAGCCATTCTTATCTAGCTGCTGCAATACCGCACCGATTGCTGTGTCCGAAGCATCGGTAACCAATGCAAGTTTGGAGTTGCAATCGGGGTGAGCTAGTAAGGCTGCCTTGGCTAAACTTGCTTTACAGTCCTCAAAGGCTTTTAGGGAATCCTCACTTAACTTAATCGGGTGAGAACCTTTCACATTGACAACTAAAAGTTTATGTAGTGGGGCCTGAATTTGGGCTGCTTGGGGCATAAATCGCCTATAAAAGTTAATCATACCCAGAAAGCGCCTAAGTTGGCGTACATCTTTAGGGGCAGGAAAGTTTCTAATGGCGTCAACTTTAGAGTCAAGTGGTTTGGTGCCTTTAGCTGAAACGCTGTAACCTAAGAAAGTTACTTCTGAAGCACCGAAAACGCACTTAGACGTGTTGACCACCATGCCAAAATCTCTCATCCTTGAGAATAAAGTCCGTAGATGCTCCTCATGTTGGACCTCACTACGAGAAAATACGAGAAAATCGTCCAAAAATGAGTAGCAAAAATCAAGACCTCGGGTCATTTCATCCACGAAACGTTGAAACGTTTGCCCAGCGTTCCGCAGACCAAATCCCATGAAAGGCAGCTCAAATAGTCCAAATGGTGTTGTAATAGCCGTCTTTGGTATGTCGTCTGGATTGACCGGAATCTGGTTAAAGGCCTTTACGAGATCGACTGTACTAAAGACGGTGCAACCTGAAATGCTGTGAGCAAAATCATGCATATGCTTTATTGGGTACCTGTCTGGTATGGTCCTGGCATTGAGCAATCGGTAGTCTCCGCAGGGTCGCCAGCCGTTATCTTTTTTAGGAGCTAAATGAAGAGGTGATGACCATGGGCTGTCTGAAGGTCTGGCAGTACCGTTGGCCATCATCAGTTGAAATTCCTGTTGGGCGATTTTCAACTTATCTGGCGCCAAACGTCGAGGAGAACAAGAAACTGGAGGGCCTGGTGTCGTGCGTATATAGTGTAAGGTGTTGTGTGGTGTGGTGCGATGCGTACCGGCAGGCCGAGTAATTTCTGGAAAATCTTTTAAAATTAAATGATACCTTGAATGACCAGTAGGAACCTTTACACTAGATATAGAGGAGTCTGAGTGATTCAAAGCAGAAGTACACATATTTGTATTACTATCTATTAATCGTTGGTTACGGCAATCAACGACTAAAGAGTAAAATGACAAAAAATCAACACCGATTATAGGTTTAGTTACATCAGCTACAACAAAACGCCACTTAAAGTCCTTACGTAGACCAAGATTAAGGTTCAACTCTACACAACCGTATGTACATATGGCCGTCCCATTGGAGGCACACAGTTGATAGTTGGTAGACGCACGACGATCACGGAGCAGACAGCGAGGATAGACACAGAGGTCGCTTCCAGTATCGACCAGAAACTGCGTCTTTGACTTTCTGTCTGTGACGAACAGGCGACCAGTAGAAGTGGGGCAATCGCCAGTCGCCATTACCGACTGCCCGGAGCGTTTCCCGCCTTGAAGTCACATGGCTTCATGCAGTGGTGAGCCTTGGAACCGAACTTCCCGTGATACCAACACAAGGGAAACTGCTTGTAGTTGGCCTCAGAACGGGTGGATGAACGGCTGCGGCTGCGATCACGACTCTTGCTGCGCTGACGTTGCTTTGGTAGGCCATCACAAAGTTGCACGGTCAGACGTTTCATAGCGCTCTTCAGTTCCGCTATTTCACTCGCCAGTGCATTGACGGTAGGTCCAGCTGCTGAACTGGAAGCTACTTGAGCTGAAGGTGATACAATGTCCTGTACCCGATCTGCAAGTCCAGCTAGGGTCTCTAAAGTACTCTCCGGCTGCGATGCCAGCAGTGGTTGCATATTTGATGGTAGACGGCTGCTCCAAATAGTGCGCAAGAAATCTTCGGGGACGTCCGGACCTGCTAAACCCTGAAGATGGCGCAGAAATTGAGAGGGCTTTCGATCTCCAAGCTCCTCGTGCATCAAGAGTTGCTTTACTTTACGCTCTTGTGAAGCTGACAGTCGCTTAACCAATTCTACCTTCAATTTCTCATAACGCATCTGAGCTGGAGGATTCATTATAACGTCCTTTACCTCTTTCGAAATATGTGGCTCCAAGTGTCCAACAACATAATTAAATTTCGTAACATCTGCGGTCACGTTAACATTTGCGAACTGTGCTTCAATTTGAGCAAACCATAAATCTGGCTCCTCGGGCCAAAACGGGGGTAGCTTCACGGACACACGAAATACGTCGCGAAGGTTCGCGGAAACGTGTTCCACAGGCACATTTGAGGCCGAGGGTGTGGTTTGTTCAGATATTGACTCCTTTTCCATGATATTAAATGTTTCAGTAACGGGGTCACCAGTGTGGGTGTGTTTCGGTAATAAAAGTCTACTCACAGTTTTGTAAGGATCCGTGTATTTAGATCACACACAACACAATAGGCACATACACAGAACAGCAGAATAAGTTCAGAAGGAGAAAGTTATACAGCACAGTAGATGAAGACAGAAAGACAGGACATGTAACCGTGAACTTTGAATATTCTAATAATCATAAGAATGTTTTATATAAGTAAAACTGCGGGTAAAAAATCTATTTGCTACGAACGCTGAACTAAGAGTGTCTATCATAGATCATTCGTAACAATTCACCGCATACCGCCACTGAACGAACATATCGAAGCGGGTCGCGTATTTCCAATATACACTACAGCGTCAACCGGTACGATATGTTTGTGTAAATGTTTTGTATGGTTAATATCATATTTTGTGCATATCTAATTTGTAGTTTATTATGTTGTATAAAGTTATTAGATATATAAATTAAGTTCGTTATTGTAAATAAATGTATATACATGTAACATCATTGAGATAATGTGTAAATATGTAAATACTAAATAAATAACTGTAAATATGTATATATTGTAAATAAATGCTATAGATAGACCACAACTTTAAATTATTTTGCAAATTGAAAAATCAAATAATTTTATCAAATTAGTGTATTGTCATCGGTCCTCGATAAATTTACAAAGTTTGAACGAAATCTGGCCGTTTAAAGTGGGTAGCAATCGCGCCAAAAGAAGTCGGTTACAAACAAACATACAAACATACAAACAAACATACAGGTGAAGCTAATAAGAAGCGAAAAAAAAAGTAGCCTATGTTACTCAGGGATATCTACCCATCTTTCCTATATGATCAGGGATAATGTATATATGTACTGGTGGTAGAAATTTGATGACACAAATTTGTCACAAAATTCGGCCGGGTAGGTACCACCGTGCACGATTGCGAAAAACCCTCCATAGTAATCCAATTTCAGTTTGATTGCGTTCAGGGGTCAGCAAGTGCATAGCCGGGCAGGGGGATTGTGGTCGCAACACTGGTGGGACCGGTGGGTGTCACGCGGTGCTGCGACGACAATCCTCTTCTGATGAGGCCGTCAAGCTGAGTGCCGCCATTGTTAACATGATACGTGTATGTAATGGTGACCCTCTTTCCTAAGACTTTACCTTCAGCATACCATCAGGCGAGGTGAAGTCAAATTGACGTGTCCTAAATATAAAAAAAAAAAAAAATTGTAATAGTGAAAGATTTTTTATAAGTCAGTTCAGTAGTTTCAGAGTTTATCGATTACAAACAGACAAAGGTTTCCTCTTGATAATAGTAATATGTTCAGCTGCTTCGTAGTTGGACTGAAAAGCCGACCCAACGGAATTGGGAGAAGGATTGGAGGATGATGAATTATTTCTTAAATAATAACATAACATAACTTCCACCTGTATCCCCGAAGGGGCAGGCAGAGATGTATTACACACCCACGATTTGCCAGTTATGTTAAGGTCCCAATATAATAGGGGGCGAGCCTATTACCATCTACCGGTCACATTATTAATCGAGCGATAATTAACATTTATTAATGCACACATAACTACGAAAAGTCAGAGGTATGTGCTCACGGCGACTGGGGATCGAACTTGAGACCTCGTCTCAGCAGTCCGTTACGTACGCCACTGGGCTATCACCGCTTATATAATCTTCCTAATAAAATTTATCGATATAGATACACATTCTCTGTATCATATTTTCTCTATAAAAAGCCGAGCCGAGGTCTCGAGTTCGATCCCCAGTCGCCCCGGGCACACACCTCTGACTTTTCGTAGTCATGTGTGTATTAAAAATGTTGATTATCGCTCGCTTAGTAATGTGCCCGGTAGATGGCAATAGGCTCGCCCCCTATTACATTGGGACCTTAACATAACTGGCGAATCGTGGGTGTGCAATACACCTCTGCCTACCCCTTTGGGGATACAGGCGTGAAGTTATGTTATGTTATATTTTCTCTTCTATATACCCTCGTGCATAATATACTCTGTTCCATGTACTGTACACTAATTACGGCGGTACACATTTCTTGGGAGTTTTTCTCGTGTAACATTAAGCGGCCGACGTCAACGCAGACAGGGTTTTAATTAACAAACCCTCAACACTTGGGGACCGAAAAATGTACCCTTAACGAGTTTACCGACTAGCGTTGGATTTTTAAGGTTTTACATTAATTATCTGTACTTTTTTATTGTTTCCTTCGCAGAATACGAAACCTTGCCACGCTGGCGTCACGACTTTTCGCGCATTTTTGCTCTGTGCGCTCTTCAATATATGCAATATTATTGTATCAGAATAGATGATTTTGAGTAGGTACTGTGACGTCTGGGGTCTGACTTCACAGCTTTTCGTCAACAACTAGTGATAATTAAATTACAACACAAATATTTTGTATTAAATATGGTATTTATTAACCAATACAATTCTATTCAACGTATTTTTTGGGGACTTTACGCGAGATTATTTAGATTTACTGATCGAACTAGGGAGGAACGCAAATTCTGCCCAATGATTGAGCCTAAGATACACTTCAACTTTCTTGATATTCTCTTCGTACGGCGGGTCGAGGCCGGAGCCCCTGGTCACCCGCTGACACGAACTGTCCTCCAAGCATTTGTTTTTTCCTATTCTCTAAATTTAAAAATATTTTTACAATTTTATTTTAATACCGCTGACGCATGATGGCCAGGCAACTAACTATAGTGTTCGAAGGAGTCCGAACACTACAGTACATACCTACTGCTATTTTGTTGAATATCTAATCACTACATATTAAGAAACAAAGTTAACCGCCGCGTCTATCTGTCTATCTGTTCGCAATAAACTCAAAAGCTATGATTTCACGGGATATTTCCCATGTTTTTTTTTTGAGTATCCGATATACATGGTAAATATCCGGTTTAAAATTTTCATTTTAATCAAAAGCTACTGCACCAATTTTAGTAGTATATGAATTGTCAAGTTTTTGTATATATTCGCTAAAATATAATGATATTTGTTGAAGGTGTGGGGAAAAAATGAGCCTTCTGGGAGCTTTAAATGCTGACTAAACCCTTTGTGATATAACAAAATCATATATGGTGGAATTGTGTATCTTATATAGGTTTTGGTGGTGGAATGGGAATTCCACGCGGGTGAAGCCGCGTCACTCACGTGTCACGGAGTTTAAAATCAAACTTCTCCAAAACGGCTCGACCGATTTTATTGAATTGTTGGTGCTTTTGCTTGATGTTTGTTTGATATGATACTATATTCGTCCCTGGGATCCATAAGGACCTCTTCCCTTGATAATACCTCCTATATTGTAATGTCGGCCTTACTCTCCTTGTGAAGATTATCAGCCAATTCCATGCGGCCGTTTTCGCATGATTGAGTAATAAGTGAATTTAAATGCTGACTAAACCCTTTGAGATATAACAAAATCATATATAGTGGAATTGTGTATCTTATATTGGTTTTTATGGTGGAATGGGATCCCATAGGTAGCGGAACGGGATCAGAGTTCCACGCGGGTGAAGCCGCGGGTCATCTCGTGTCACGGAGTTTAAAATCGAACTTATCCAAAACGGCTCGACCGATTTTATTAAATTGGTGGTGCTTTTGCTTGATGTTTGTTTAATATGATACTATATTCGTCCCTGGGATCATTAAGGACCTCTTCCCTTGATAATACCTCCTATATTGTAATGTCGACCTTACTCTCCCTGTGAAGATTATCAGCCAATTCCATGCGGTCGTTTTCGCATGATTGAGTAATAAGTGAATTTATTTTCACAATTAGAATATTAGTCACTAGACGATGCCCGCAGCACCGCCCGTATGGTGTAGTTTTCTCGGGATGTTAAATATCGTATGCGTTAATCCAGGAAATGGTCAATGTGCAAATTTTCTTCCAAATTTGTACTACATTTTACGCGTGAAGGAGTAAAAAGCACTCGAACATCAAAAAATTTCTACAAACTTTCAAATTTATACTATCAATAGGCTGATAAGTTCATAAGTTTATTTAGGACTAGCCGATACCCGCGGCTTCGCCCGCGTAAAGTTGGTTATCTTATACTTAACCAATTGCAATCAAAGATACAGTAGATATTAATTCTGACCAAGACCTTTCTAACAAAAAAATCCGCATCATAATTCCGTTCAGTAGTTTCTGTGTCCATCGCGGACAAACAGACAAGAATTCCGAAAAAAATATATTTTTGTGTTCAGAATCCGTCATTTAATATAACCCAAGTATTTTTTAAATATGTATCTTTATTCTACTAACTCAACTAATTGGCAATTTTATAATAGTATAGATATTCATTCAAGACAAAGTCTAACTAAACTCTTACCAACAAACTATTCTCAAGTCCATATCGGCAGTTCACCTGCTCTCACACTTGGCTACCATGTTAGATTTATAGTCGCGACTCGAATGCATCTCCGCCTGAACTTTAGGCAACAGTTCACTGAACTGGACTACTTACCTGCTGGAGATAGTTGGATTTAGTAACGAAAATATTTATGATTGAATTTATTTTTATCTTAGATAAGATTTTATATTTTTCTGCTCATCCGTTTTTCGTTATAGTGTGATGATTTATAGTCCGGAAATTGATTATGTCCGAGTTCTACCAAACTGCACAATTTCGGGAAGATATATAAGGTGTCACAAAATTAGCTCTCTGAATTTGGTGAGATGACTTGGTATCGACAAAATATGTATTTGAAACAAAAAAAATATATCGGGTAAAATAAAAAAAATAAAAAAAAATAATGAAAAATGAAAAAGAAAAACTTGGCAAATTGTTTGTATCTTAGGCTGTCAAGAGAATTATCATCTTTATTACCACCGTATAAAGAGATAAAAAAACGTTTCTGAACATTTTCGCTTATAACTTTTTTATTTATAGTTCTACGATAAAAAGTTACTGGACCAAAGTTGTAGACAATTTAATTTGCAACAAAAAATGTTACAAATGTTTTTTATCAGATAAATAGTTTAAGAGATATATCGTAAAAACCATTTCAACCCCTATTTTCAAGATGGCGGCCGTGGGACAAGGGTGGCGACCCCACAAACTTGGTTTTAGATTTACACTGACCCCACGGTCACACATCAAAAAAATAAAAAACGCAAGTTAAGGCCTAAAAAATGTAACATTTCGATGGACTAACATTTGAGTAGACTAAAATGACGTCATAGATTGTCAATATGGTATTAGTATTAGTAAGGTATTTGTCCTATTGAATTTAAAAGTTTAGATTTCATGGATTTCCTTTTAGGTATGTAATTTACCACGTTTATTACGGAAATTTTGTTCCTTACTATTGACCCTATCGATTGATACCATTTAAGTACAACATGTATTTTTAGGGATTTGATAAAAAAAAAACGCAAAATCGAAAATCCCTTGTATTCGGCTGAGCTCGTCTCAGGAATTCAGCTTGTTTCGTATAATAGCAGTTTCGATTACCGTGTGTTGCAAGCGAATTTTCGATGCCATTTGAATTTTTTTTAAAGACAAAACGTGGTTTTCTTTCCCTCAAATTTTTCTATTAACATTATTAAAGATATTTTCCCTCCATGTGTTCCCTCCATAACATAACCGTGGGCAAGGGCGGATCCAGGGGGAGGGTCATGGGGGTCATGACCCCCCCCTGTGCTGGGTCCAGGACCTAGGTGGACCACTAATTAATATTATTAAACATAATGTTTTTAGATATTTTTTGTCACAATATACATTTTATGTAAGTACCTTCAATATTTAATTAAGTAATTTAATATAATATTTGGTATACTGGTTTGTATAGGTACCTTTTTTTTCTTTTTCGTGCGGAAATCCCTTCGGATGGGTATCCAAAAAAAAATCCGTCTCGGGTCTAAAGACACCGGGGTGTAAGGTTGCCCATAGAGCATATCTCTCGCACCCCGACTGACCCTGGGCCATCTCCGGTTTCGAGATGGCCCCTCGGGTTTGGGAACCACGGTGTCCCCGGTTTGGGGAGGGGCGCTATTCACCCCACCGTCCCGGCCTGCTTGGCGCCTGAGTCGCCCGCGACGCGCGGCGAGTATGTTGCGAACCCGGCGGGCCGGGAGAGTTCTAATTCTCTCCCGGGCGCGCTCCGCCATCTCCTTCGCGAGCATTACATGCTCGTAGAAGGAGGTGGGGGAGGCCCACGCGCTCGCGCTCCGCACCATTGCCGCAATCATGCTGCCGAGCGAGAGGACTCCCACCCCGATGCCTGCCACGAGGTCACGCCTTGGCGCCTCCCACGCCGTGCAGTCCGCCAGCGTGTGCAGCCCTGAGTCCTCGCTCGCATCGCAGTGATGGCACTCAGGCGTTGGCTCCTTCCTGATCCGATGCAGGTGGTCCCCGAAACTCCACTTACCGGAGATCACCTGCGTCAGTCGGTACGAGAGGCTTCCGTGTCGCCTCTGTAGCCAATCCTCCATGATGGGCCTTACCGCCGCTATTGCGGCGGCGGCGTGCCCTAGATAAGTAGGTACCTCCTTACTGAAAGAGTGTGTGTGTGACTTATGTACCTACTTATACCTTTATAATTTTTTTGGACGAGGAAGTTTGAAGAGCCTAAGCTTACTAACCAACTAACCTAACCTAAAACCTCCGATAAATTCACACAATGAAAATAAGTGTATATTCGTGAGCGTGACACAACTTGCAATTGCTTACAAATTGCGATATTCAGATGTATCCTAATATAAGATATTTTTTTTATGTATTATGGCTACACTACACTACTGTTAGTGTAGCGACAGCGGAAAGGTCTTTCTCTACGTTGCGAAGAATCAAATCGTGGCTAAGAGCTTCAATGGTTGAAGAACGTCTAACCGGACTGGCACTTCTTCACGTCCATAAAAACGTACCCATTGAAGTAGATGAAGTGATAACGCGTTTCGGGAGAAGACGCAAAAGAAACATTGATTTTGTTATATAAATATAGGTATTTTTAAGTACATACATTACATAAGTTACATACATTAATAAAATACCTACTTGACCACGACTATGTGACCTCCCCCTGGCACCAAAGCTGGATCCGCACTTGGCCGTGGGGTGCATTGTACAGCGATTCTTATGACCATACCCTAGTTTATGCATGCATTTCAGCTGAATCTATTTAGCTATTCTCAAGTGATGTTCGAACGTCGATAATAACCTACAGACAAACAGACATAAATTCCAGATCAAACAGTTTCAGCCGTTTGAGCGTGAATGAGTAACAAAATATCCAAACATCTGCACAAACTTTCACATTGATAGGCGATAGAACCCGGCGGCGATAGCCCAGTGGCGTACGTACCGGACTGCTGAGACGAGGTCTCGAGTTCGATCCCCAGTTGCCTCGGGCACTCACCTCTGACTTTTCGTAGTTATGTGTGCATTAATAAATGTTAATTATCGCTCGCTTAATAACGTGCCCGGTAGATGGCAATAGGCTCGCCCCCTATTACATTTCAGTAAGAGATATGTGCTTGTTTACGTCCTTAGTAGTATAGCAAAGTTTTATATAAAAGACTATGCAAAATATAAAAAACTTGTGAATATAGGTTTCGCGGAACGATCGCTCAGCGCCACGTCGGCACACCATTTGTCTTGGACCACCTTTAAAAGCTATTCAGAACCATTTTTCTTTTTAAAAACCTTTAGACACTTCCTTTTCGTTTTTCAATCGCTCCCGCCTCGCCGGAGTTATCGCGATAAATGCTTTTGTTTGGGTTACTGCGCGGATATTTACAGAGTGGATGATACCAACAATTATTGATGTATACACCTATTATTTAATTAGTTTCACGAATATACGAGTACCAATTATTGTAAACTAGACATTTGTAAAAGATTTAGGTACCTTTTTATCGAGTAAACAATTCATATTTTAAATAATAGTCTTGCCAAAACTGCTTTGTTTGTTTTGTTGAGCTTGCCATCAAACTCCGTGACATAAACTTGTGCTTAGTTTGACATGGCATGAGTTTGATGGCAAGCTCTTATTGGAGCCTAGAGATGAAACCAGTTAGTTTTATTTTACTATTTTAGATTGCTTCAATAAATCATTAACTTCATTGAACGCTTGGATATTTTGTTTTAGCAATCTGTCTTTAAACGGAAAAATTACTCTTAAAAATTGCTTATTTGTATTCACATTTATTTATAATATATGCATAGTGATTTAAAACAAAAAATTATACATTTAATAGTATAAATGTAAATCTAGTTTGGTGTTTTTTATTATGCTTTCACGCCTTTGAATGCATGTTGCCCAGGGTTCAGGAAAGGTTTGTCTCTCTCTTCGTTTCGAATTTTAAAATCATATGCAATTTTTTGGTATCAGCATCTCTATAAATATCGTCAGTATTGTTCGAGGCGTTGAGCCGACCGGACAGGTAAATAGATGTCTCGGCCCGTTCGCTGTAATCACTCACAAATAGCATTCCTAAGGTACGAGCTAAAATACAAGCGGACAGCGTCGGAACATCCAGTTAATGGCTGAGCAAACTCAACTAAAAATTGAATACTTCAATGATTCTTAAAATATTTTGTAATATACTCGTACATCAGAAATAAGGATGTATTGTCCTCATTTCCGTAATATATAGGATCCTTTGAAGCAAGGGTTATTAGGTGGTGAGATAGTGGTCACATTTTCTTGGGCCTACCTAAACTCCCAAAAGCACAACAAGACACACATACTTTGAATCTTTCTAACAACAGTATTCTCATCTCTTCTCGTAAATGAGGCCGATGCCATACCAGAAAAAAACCGATTGAAATAAAACTATTTGTAATGGATTCTGTTGCGTTTTTTTAGATAGATTTCGATGAAATCGATCTACCTATTGGTTTCTTGACTACTGTCGAATTTAAAAAAAAATTCTTCATAGGAGGTCTAGTTATGACCCCCTGAGTCCGAAATGACCACTGGTCAAAAAGTTTATATATATAAATATATGTATGTATGGTTCCACTTCCCAAAATTTGCGGCACTCTCACGGTCGCATTTTTGCCCCGATCGCTTTCAAACTGCGGTCAAAAATTGCTTGGGTGTAAACTTAGTTTAAGTTAGTGAACGGGTGGAATCCGGCCTAAGGGGACGGTAGGGCCTCACTTTTTGTGAAATCAGTTTTTCCTCAAAATTTCACGTTCCAAGAAAGATATTCGAACCGTTCTAATTTTATCCCATAGTATACATGAATACCAACAACTTTTAATTATAAACCTATAAGATTAAAACTTTAACTAAAAGTTGAGGGGGGAAAAACCAAAATTTTTCGGAAAAAAAATCATAACTTCTAACAGGTGAACATTCTTGTTGTAGGAAACATTTTTAATCGATAGGCCATTTTTAAGTCTAAAATAAATGTCTGAAAAGTTTTTCGCTAAAAGTTACCGTTTTCGAGAAAAAATAATTAAACATGTTAAAAATGCGCTCGGCGTGGGTCATAGAAGAAGCATAGGTCATAGAGGGGCAAAAAAATTTTTTTGCTTCACGAAATCTACCTGTGCGTTCACCCTGAGGGAACGGATTTTTTTTTTGTTTTGTTTTTTTTTTCTTTTTTTAATGATCGTGACACTTTCACACACAATAAAAATAAGGTAGAAGCTAAACTACCATCTGACCAATATTGTATTATTGTACTAATCCCGACGTTTAGGTTACTTTTCAGCAGCTACCGTCATCACTAAATAAATAGCTATAGAATCCGTTTAAAATGGTTTTATCAATGCTGTTGGAGATATTTTCAACAAAATACTTGTGTTATGTTAAATGAACGATTCTGATCACGATTTTTTTTTATTGAATTCTTGTTTATTTGTCTGTTTATATGTTTGTTCGCGATGGACGCAAACAATATTGTACGGTAAGATCCGTTTTTTTATCGATTAGAAAGGTCTTGGTCAGATTTAATATCTGCCGAATCTTTGATTGAAATTGGTTAACTAGAACCGGAGATATGACCAAAAACCGACAACTGACCTCCACGCGGGCGGAGCCGGGGCATCAGCTAGTTTTAATATATATTCGCGTAAACTTCCAATATTATCATGAATGTCTAATTTTCACTTCTCGCTCCCGCCTACTCTAATGCCCTAAAAACGAATAACACAAGCAATAGCGAGCAGTACCAGCGATTAATCAGCTAACTGCTGCTTACCCTCTGCTTTTGAGTCCCCCCCCCCCCTTCCCGCCTGCCACGTCCAATGTCATCATCAATATGGACTCCACGTCAATTGATTCCTTTTAACGCTATTTGTTAGGATTTTTCGTGGACGTTTTAAGTTGGAAGTGAACGAAGATATCAATCGGGCTTTCGAACCCCCCATAGGGGCAATGTATAAATAATTTGATGTGATGCAGTCTGTAAAATTTAAAATAACCTTTTTAAAAACAGTACATGATGTGAATGTCTTTAATGGTAGATTCTCACACACACATATATTAAATGCATAATGTTCGTAGTGTTTTTATTTATTTCTTTTTCTTATTAATTTACAAATGTAGTTTTACCTAATTAAGCGTAGAGAGCCGAAGGCGAGCGAAGCGTCTTTGGTTTCAAAGTTGCATTTCAAAGAAATGATACTCCTCCGAGATCGTTTGACCGATCTCGACCAAATTTGCCACGGTGATCAAGTAGACATTACTGAGTGTCGTAAGGGGTCGAATGTCCAGATTGGTCTTACCATCGAGGAATAATCACCGAAAAACAAAATCAATGGAAAAAGTCGACCGGTCACGTTGACCTATTGTTGGATAGGCAAATCTCGCTACGCTTAAGTTTGGGTTGATTGCGAAGCTGGTAACCGTCCTAGTGTTAGCTATTTATGTATTTGCATAGTGTTTTAATTATTTAAGCAAGTCAAATAGTTGTTTTTGCCTATGTTTTAACTTTATCACGTTGTGTATGCTATATTTGGTTTACTGTCTAGATTTAATAATTAACTGTTTCCAAATTGTTACATGCAACGGCAGTAATCTCTAAGCGTACCTTCCAGAAATAAATAAATAAAAAACATTTATAATCTGAATCTCGGAAACGGCTGCCACGGTTTTCATGACATTTAGTAAATATGCAGTGGGTATTCAGGTGGGTATTCAGAAGCGATAAATCGATCTAACTAGGTAACAAAGTTCGGTGATCCAGTTTTGATTGAATTGCCTATTCCTTTCATCCTTATCACCATCATCTTTTTGCCCGTTTTTTTTTCACCTTTCACCTCGGAGTCCGGGGTTCGCTAACTCCTTCTCCATCGTTTTTATGGAAGCAACTGTCATCTCACCTCCAAACCCTGAGAAGAAAACCATGACCAGAGCCCGTCAATCAGCAGGTATACCGGCCTGCAGGCGAGGTTGGCTTAGCATCGAGGGTCTTGATGGAACCTCATACACTATCATCATCATCATCTGAGCGTTGTGTCCCGATTGCACCTGGCAGTGTGGTGTGCAGCCTTAGATCCCGTGGTCTGCTTTCCTGGTTTTCCTTCTCCACTTCGTACGATCTTCGGCATCCATGGTAACAAGACCATACACTATATACATGAGCATAATAATGCAAAATATGAGTATATACCTATGTAAATATATCATGTATTTCCTCTATGTAGAAATACTTGTATGATATAGTCAAAAGCCTGTTTTTTTTGTACGTTTGTAAACCCCTAACGGGTGCTATCACTCCGGGGCTATGTCGGAACAGACTAAAACCACATGCTGTTAGGTTCACATGAGCCCTTTACTCCCTGCTTCGGGTATACCCTAAGGAGTAACTCACCAGGAACCCCGATAGATAATTTTTGCTCCTAAATAATCAAAAATTAATTATATCGGGCTTCGCCCGCGTGGAATCCCGTACCCGTTGACACATCCCATGGGAACCTATTCCAGGGATAAAAAGTAGCCTATGTTTTTCCAAAAAGAGTAACAAACATTCATACTCGCCTATTTTCGCGTTTATAATATTAGTAGGATCCAACAACAAGTTGAATTCCTGAGACGAGCTCAGCCGAATACAAGGGATTTTCGATATTGCGTTTCTTTGTTGCGATTTTTTCTTTATCTTGCAATGGTTCACCCCAGCACGAATCTATTACCGAAAACAGCAACTCGATAGCTCATCTCCTTCATACCCAAAACCGTGACAGAAAATTGGCAACGACGTCGACGACAACTCGATAGCAATAGGGCTTTTCTAAAGAAAATCCCAAAAAAATCTAAACGCGAGAAATCAACAAAAATCACGCAAGCATTGAATAAAATCTGCACGAGCCGAGCGCATAGGAATCAATCATCGGCCACCATAAACGTTCGCAATAAATTCGGGCAAGCTCTCGGCCCATTTTCCACTTGTTTTCACCTCAGCCTCCATTTTCAACGGACTGAAAACTCATTCGCCCCCTTTTGATTTTGAATTCAACGTATTTGTCATTCGCTGACGTATTTCGTTTTGGCATTGCGCTTTTGTTTGATGATTAATCGCCGGCTTTGTTATTCGATGGTTAAATTGACGGGTTAATTGATATGCGATTTGTTAAATGTGTTTTTATTGTTGTTTATTGATAAATTGATGAGTATAGACGTACCCTTTTTTTTTTGTGCGGAAATCCCTTCGAATACCCCCCCCGCCGGCCAGCGGGGGCGGTTATGTCGGGCTTGAACCGACTAAAACCGCACGCCGTCTCGGGTCTACAGACGCCGGGGTGTAAGGTTACCCATAGAGCATATCCCTCGCACTCCGACTGACCCTGGGCCATTCGCAGTGTCCCCTCTGATAACAGCAGAGGGGTACCTGGAGCGACCACACCCCCGCGGGCCTTGCAGGCTAGGCATACCCCGACCCCCTCGTGTAATGGGGTCAGCTGGCCCTGAAAAGGGCCGGTAGGTCAGACTCTTGGCCGTTGACGTTGACGCCAGCTATTCCAGAGGAGCAATCAATTATGCGTCATCGCCCACGTTGCCCAGGGTGCACCAAACTTGGAGGTGATCCAACCAGTCGCACCCCAGTATGGACGTACCTATCACCGATTTATAGCTTTTTTATGTTACTATGATAAGAAACAAGCTCACTGTCGATCTGATAGTATAAGGCTATGAACGCTTTTATTTTATACCACTCAGGTGGCAGAGAAGCACACGGTCCACCTGATGGGAAGCGGTTACCGCGGCCTGTGAACGTCTCCAACACCAGGGGCGTCAAACTAGCGCTGCCAGAACGAGTTGAGAACGAATAATGAAAAAAGGCAGGAACGACACGCAAGGCTCTTAACACTTTTACAAACCGTACGAAATGCAGCATAGTGCTACTTAAAATCGTTATTCAAAATCATCCTCCTAGCGATTTTCCAGTTGCGTCAAAAATTTACACTTTGAAGCCCGGAGCCCGCTTATTATTTTTGATACCTAGGGTGTTCTATTTTGCCAGTTTTCACTTAGTTTTATTTATTTTATTTGATTTTTTCTGTTTTTTTTTTATGTTATTTTATTGTATACACATACACATTTAGACACAATGCAAAAATATTTTTTTGCTAGATGTTTCAAGCAACAAAATTCTTAATTCTAAATGCGAACAAGTTTTATTAAACTGGCTTGATACGTTGTATTCAATGAATTGTAGATCGCGTTTCCTATCATTGGTGAAATCCACTCTTCTTCTTCTTCTTCTGGGCCGTGAGTTTGTCTGTCACCTGAGTGGTATAAAAATTAAAAATATAAAATGAACATCCAAAACTCGAGTCGATTCTATCTTCACATTATAAAGATAAACCAACTCGTGTTTCCGTCTTCCTAGATCATATCGCTTATAGAAGCGAGACGTGTAATGGCACTTTTTTTTCGTGCGGAAATCCCTTCCGATACCCCCCCCTCCCGCCAGCTAGCGGGGGTGGTTATGTCGGGCATGCACCGACTAAACCCGCACGCCGTCTCGGGTCTTAAGACGCCGGGGTGTAAGGTTACCCATAGAGCATATCCCTCGCACCCCAACTGACCCTGGGCCATCTCCGGTATCGAGATGGCCCCCTTACTTGCTCTCCACTGTGCCATCTGCTAATCAGAGGGACACGTGGAAAGCTTCCGAACGGCCCTCAACAGGGCCGTCCTCGCCTCGTTCGGAGTTGGCCGTAGGCGGCAGCGTCTCTCCCAACCTAGGAGAGAGGCGCTGCCGTCTCCGTTGCCCAGGGTGCACCGCGTGGAGGTCCCCAACCAAGCACCCCCGTGTAATGGCACCTATGCAGTACAGTCAACGACAAAATAAGATTAACAAATTCTTATTTATTGATCACCTTAGGTCTTCAGCTTTACATAAAATAATCAATTAAATATAATTAACTTAGTACTCTGAGGATCTATAAAATCACTTCTACATGAGTTTATTGATACATGTATTCCGATTTAAACAACAATTCTGCAGTTGTCGGACTTTTTGGGCTCCCACGATTTGGGTGGCAACCGGGACCGACAGCTTAACGTGCTCTCCGAGGCACGGCACCCTCCACGTCAGAATTATGGTCACCCATCCTAACTCTGCTATGGCTAGTGTTGCCTAATCTAATTTCAAAAATATGTCATGGTAAAAAAACACTCTGTAACATTATCTACTTACATATTCAGAATTACGTTAAAAAACAAACGTCATCTTTAAATTTAGAACCCCTTTTCGCATTTCAAAAACCAATTTCAAGAGCCCAAAAAGTTTTAAGGAGAAACAGCTCACAGATATGAGAAAGGTCATTTTTCACGGCGCACATTAAGGGACGTGTTTAAAACCGACGGCCTATAAAAAGCGTGTAAACACGTCACCTGTCACGTGACGTCACGTATCGTGACGACGCGATGTGACGGAGCTGTTCATGCGGAACATGTTATAAAATTCGGATGAGGTATATTTTAAATGTTTTATTTCTGTATCCTTTATTTGTGTTGCACTAAAATGAAATGTTTTTTTTTCTCTTGCCTAGGCTCTAGGCGAAAATAACCAAATTATGGGAAGGCGGATTAGGAAAGCGGACTAGGGCTCCAAAGTGCAACTTTTGGATGCAACTGGAATTGGCACTTGGTTGAAGAGAGAGAGCACGACTGGGAATAGGACATAAGTTTAGTTTTATTCTAGGTATATATATTTAAATCGGACAGGGTAGGTTCCTGCGGATTACAAAAATGAGAGAATGAAAAGGAAAATGAAAGCCGCGATAGCCCAGTGGTGTACGTAACGGACTGCCGAGACGAGGTATCGAGTACGATTACAGGTTACCGCAGGCACACACCTCTGCCTTTTCGTAGTTATGTGAGTATTTAAAATGTTTATTATCGCTCGCTTAGGAATGTGCCCGGTAGATGGCAATAGGCTCGCCCCCTATTACATTTGGACTTAAACATAACTGGCGAATCGTGGGTGTAATCGTAATACACCTCTGCCTTCCCCTTCGGGGATACAGGCGTGAAGTTATGTTATGTTATGTTATGTTATGTTATGTTATGTTATGTTATGTTATGTTATGTTATGTTATGTTATGTTATGTTATGTTATGTTATGTTATGTTATGTTATGTTATGTTATGTTATGTTATGTTATGTTATGTTATGTTATGTTATGTTATGTTATGTTATGTTATGTTATGTTATGTTATGTTATGTTATGTTATGTTATGTTATGTTATGTTATGTTATGTTATGTTATGTTATGTTATGTTATGTTATGTTATGTTATGTTATGTTATGTTATGTTATGTTATGTTATGTTATGTTATGTTATGTTATGTTATGTTATGTTATGTTATGTTATGTTATGTTATGTTATGTTATGTTATGTTATGTTATGTTATGTTATGTTATGTTATGTTATGTTATGTTATGTTATGTTATGTTATGTTATGTTATGTTATGTTATGTTATGTTATGTTATGTTATGTTATGTTATGTTATGTTATGTTATGTTATGTTATGTTATGTTATGTTATGTTATGTTATGTTATGTTATGTTATGTTATGTTATGTTATGTTATGTTATGTTATGTTATGTTATGTTATGTTATGTTATGTTATGCTATGCTATGCTATGCTATGCTATGCTATGCTATGCTGTGCTATGCTACGCTACGCTACGCTACACGTCACGTTACGTTACGTTACGTTACGTTATGTTACGTTACGTTACGTTACGTTACGTTACGTTACGTTACGTTACGTTACGTTACGTTACGTTACGTTATGTTATGTTATGTTATGTCATGTACAAAAATGAGATCTATATTCCACACGTACCAACTAGAATATCTCACAGCGACGCGTATAAAATAAACCACATCCGAATTCCTCCATCGCTTCCTCCCTCGTTGTCTGGGCAACAGTATGAAAAATTACAAGCTGTTAGCATTGACACACACCGTCAGCAGTGTATTGAGGAGAATGGGTCAAAATGATGCATCGATTTGTGAACGGTGGTTTATGTGGCTACTTTTGGGTAGTTAATATAAATATAAGTAATTATTCTAGGACATATTACACACACAGCGCCATCTAGACCCAAACTAAGTAGAGCTTGTCATATGGGTTCTTGAATGCGGATAAACATACTTAGATACTTTTTTTTGTTAATAAATACATATTATACATAGAAACACCCGGACTACTGCAAATATACATATTTGCAATGAGCAGGAATCGAACCCGCGACCTCTGACTTAGCAGTCGAAAGCTCTACCGCTACGCCACAGATGTCGTCTTTTATAGTTATATCTAACTAGCTATTGCCTGCGGCTTAATCGGCGTGTAATACTGATCTCGTTCCCGTGACCTACGGGAACCCATCTTCGCGTTATTGCATTTCTAATGAAACCGGTTCGGAGCACATCGGTTGGATAATTTCAAAGACTACTCTTATAATACACTCACCAGGGTTCACTTAAACCTCACCTGCAGGTCAGTGACCTGCTCATTGACGGATGAGGCATCTCTCTCAGAGTTGAGGGGTCAAACGGCAACCACTCCACAAAAACTAATAGAAACCATTAAGGAATGGAGGAGCAGAAAAGCGAACCCCAGGCTCAAAACTATAAGCAGACGACGTGATGATGGGGGCACTGGTAACCAGACAAATGATGATCATCGTCATCTCAGCGTTGAGTCTCAGACACTTCCGAGGGTTTCACCTCAGAACACGGGGTCCAATTTCAGGATTTTCTATCTCCACTTCACACGATCTTGGGCAGCCCTGAGAGTGAGACCATGGCACGCATATCATCTTCTACGACGCTAAGCCAACACCCCGCCTACGCCCGGGACTACCGACCTCCATGATAGGGGCCTGAGGACGGCAGTTGGCCGACTCGCCGTTCTTACAGAAGCAGGCCGTAGCGGAGGCTTGTCGTGTGTGTCCTACTCACGCCTGCCAACTCACCGACGTGGGATAAAACCCTGGGGTTATCCTTTCGAGGGCTTACCGGGGTGTCCGGCAATGGACACTTGGGGAGGACACCGTGTGGTTTTAGTCGGTCCGATTTCGACACGCCCACCCCATCGTCGGCACCGATG
The DNA here is from genome assembly GCA_946251805.1 of Cybosia mesomella. Classification (NCBI taxonomy): domain Eukaryota; kingdom Metazoa; phylum Arthropoda; class Insecta; order Lepidoptera; family Erebidae; genus Cybosia; species Cybosia mesomella. The sequence continues at coordinate 35,454,979 of OX276396.1, read as the reverse complement.
GGGTGAAGCCCATGGACTCCCACACGCTAAAAAAAAATACTACTTTGGTCTACCCCTACTAGCCTCTAACCAGACGAATGATCCACCTGCTGTATCTGGGAGACACTTCATTCATTTCCCCAGATTTTATCAGCATCAATATATTGGCATTGTTCCTTGTGGCATATGGGATTTTCATCTTGGACCCCATAATCCGCTTACCGCTTCTCCTTTTATGAGTTTTTATAGGTTTAAAGATATTTATTTTCAAAAAGACAATTACATTGTCACTTACATGAAAAAAAAAAAAAAAAAATACATAAATTACAATAAATATAGGCTATTTGTTATCGAACATTTCCTGCAGACTAAGTACAACACTTAGCGCTAAGATTACAAGTTAATAGTTTTCAGATATGTATAGTGATAATCGTGATTTGAATACATTAAGTGAGTTTATTTTTTGATGTTTAGCGGTAGCTTGTTGTAAAGCTGTGCTCCTTCGAAAGTGATGCTTTTTTTCCCGTAGTCGGTTCGTACTTTTGGTAGTACTAGTATCATGCTGAGTCGGCGGAGGCTGCGTTTGCAGATTTGTGTTTTTTTTATAAAAGTTATGAATAGCTTTATCTAGAATTTTCTTCATTATTATACAAGTATTATTTATATATATATATATAGTTGCTTGATTGTTCATTAGATTAGTTTCTTTGTATATTTTGTCAGTTGGTGTTAGGCGTGAGTATCGAAAAACATTTTTTATAAGTTTTTTTCATTTTTTTGGGTACACAGTGTGAAATGTTTCGAACTGATCCAGAAAATGCTGAGAGTTTGTTTTGTATGTGGTCTATTTGTATGGGTCCACTTTCAATAGTTGTCCATGCCAGCCAAGGTATTTTTTTTTTATCTTTTTTTTTTATTTAGGACACGTCAATTTGACTTCACCTCGCCTGATGGTAAGCTGAAGGTGAAGTCTCAGGATTGAGGGTCACCATTACATACACGTACCATGTTAACAATGGTGGCTCTCAGCTTGACGGCCTCATCAGAAGAGAATTGTGGTCGCAGCACCGCGTGACACCCACCGGTCCCACTAGTGCTGCGACCACAATCCCCGTGCCCAGCAAGTGCATAGCCCTTGCTGACCCCTGAACGCAATCAAACCGAAATTGGATTACTATGGAGGGTTTTTCGCAATCGTGCACTGTGATACCCACCCGGCCGAATTTTGTGACAAATTTGTGTCACCAAATTGAGATTTTTTGTTCCAGGGGGATGTTGTCAATTGTGAGATATGTGATGGTATAATTTTGTTTTTTGCTTTGAAAAGGACATAGTTTGTTTTAGATTGTTAGTAAGTTTTGTTTGAACCATTCTGATACTAGATTTAGATCTTGTACTTGGCAGATAACATCATGTTCGTTATGGTATGGTATGGTATGGTTTCGCGTATTGGTATCCGCAACTCCACGACAAGGCGCGGTTTTTGCGTGAGGGTGGGCATTTCACTCGATCCACCCCAACTCATTGAAAAACGCCAGCAGGCTATTTACGCTGCTGGCGATCTCCCGGAGCGTACCTGTATTTCCGAAGTACTTAACCCTGTATGTGGCGGTTGCAGGGCAGTGTAGGAGCACGTGTGCCGCTGTATCAAGTTCGTTAACCCCGAAATAAAATAGACATGTGTCGTCTGCGTACAACGTTATGTGACCATGTAGTTTAAGTTCTGCGAGTTTTTATGGGAACCACTGCCGCCCGACCAACTTTGAACTTTGAAAAAAAAACCTGCGCGGCTGCTTTGCCCTGTAGGTCTTTTTGGAACCCCATAAACCATTCCTCAGAGATTACATTACTTCTGTAATCTTTTTGAAATACCTCTACAATGTACTTATTACCTCCATCACGTAAAAATATCAAAAGAAAAGCTCCAATAGTCCCCAATAACCACGGCTTGGTGCGGGCCGGTCCGATAACGCGTGTCAGGTGGGGGCTTACAAATGATTTAGTATCGTGCTCCGGAGCTGAAGTGGAACTAAACCGATTATGTGAACCACTCACGTATGAGCACACTATACCAATTTTCTTCACCTTTCGGCTGAAAGAATGAAACTGAATGCTTTAAATATATAACAAAAACTTAATCTGTAATAACTAGGTCTACAATTCATTCTGCTGTTGCAAAAATTGAGCGAAGCAATTTCACCAGGACTTTTTCTAACGGTGATAATTCCTTAATGGCTAGTCCGATGTTCGTTTTTCTTTTTTTGTCTTGTGTATATGAACACATTACTTAATTTAATACCAATTGCGTGAATGAGGCTTATTTTGTTCATTGAGAAATCAGTTTTTTAATTATTTTTCCGGTAATTATTCCTCCGTGGTACTTTTGATTTTTTAATTATATAGCCTATGTCCTTTCCATCAGTAAGATCTTTGCTTTTGAGAAATTTCATTGAAATCGGTTCAGCCGTTTGGGAGTAGATGGTCTAACGAATTACATGAATCGTCTAAAAGAGAGCTTCACTCTTTCAGAGCTTCGCTCAATGATTTTTGTTAAACTGAGTATCATAAAAAAATCCGTTCCCGCAGGGGGAACGCACAGGTAGATTTCGTGAAGCAATTAATATTATTTTATTAACATGTTTAATTTTATTTTCTCGAAAACGGTAACTTTTAGCGAAAAACTTTTCAGACATTTATTTTAGACTTAAAAATGGCCTATCGATTAAAATGTTTCCGACGGCAAGAATGTTCACCGGTTAGAATTTTTGATTTTTTTCCCGAAAAATTTTGCTTTTTCCCCCCCTCCATTTTTAGTTAAAGTTTTAATCTTATAGGTTTATAATTAAAAGTTGTTGGTATTCATGTATACTATGGGATAAAATTAGAACGGTTCGTATATCTTTCATGGAACGTGAAATTTTGAGGAAAAACTGATTTCACAAAAAGTGAGGCCCTACCGTCCCCTTAGGCCGGATTCCACCCGTTCACGAACTTAAACTAAGTTTACACCCAAGCAATTTTTGACAGCAGTTTGAAAGCGATCGGGGCAAAAATGCGACCGTGAGAGTGCCGCAAATTTTGGGAAGTGGAACCATACATACATATATATACATATAAACTTTTTGACCAGTAGTCATTTCGGACTCAGGGGGTCATAACTAGACCTCCTATGAAGATTTTTTTTTTAAATTCGACAGTAGTCAAGAAACCAATAGGTAGATCGATTTCATCGAAATCTACCTAAAAACACATTGAAATAAGACTATTTGTAACGGATTCTATCGTGATTTATTTTGTGAAATTTTATTATTCACTGGACGTCGTAATATTAGTTTCATTTCAATTTACGCGCGTCAACTTACGATACACTTTATTTTATAACTATAGTTATAGAACGAAAAATCGGTCAAGTGCGAGTTGGACTCGCGCCTCAAGGGTTCCGTACCATTTTAATTATTTATTTTTGAAGTAAATATACGACTAAATATTCTGTGAATATTCCTAGTGTCTCGCTGTTGTCGTTCACGAAAATCGAGCACGAAACGGCAAAGAAATTACGTTTGCAGTATGGCGGCTGCCCTAAATATTTATTTTATACCGTTTTTAGTATTTGTTGTTATAGCGGCAAAAGAAATACATTATCTGTGAAAATATCAACTGTCCAGTTATCACACTTCATGAGATATAGCCTACTGACAGACGGACGTACGAGTCTTAGTGATGGGGTCCCATTTTACCCTTTGGGTATGAAACCCTCGGGGTGCGAGGGAAATGCTTTATGGGCAACCTTACACCCCAGCATCTGAAGACCCGAGACGGCGTGCGGTTTTAGTCGGTTCAAGCCCGACATAAGGGTATCCGAAGGGATTACCGCACGAAAACAAAAAAAAAGGGGTACGTTACCCTAAAAACAGCCTTGTATGGTATTCGATGAAAAAATAAACTACACACACACATAACTTCACGCCTGTATCCCCGAAGGGGTAGGCAGAGGTGTATTACACACCCACGATTCGCCAGTTATGTTAAAGCTCCCAATGTAATAGGGGGCGAGCCTATTGCCATATACCGGGCACATTATTAAGCGAGCGATAATTAACATTTATTAATGCACACATAACTACGAAAAGTAAAAATAAACTAAAAATAAAATTAAGCAGTGTCACGGTATATCTGAGGGGCTCGTGCCTAAGTGGCAACCGAATAAGTTAACAAACATAACAACCGAGCAGGCAATCTTCATGTAGTTGAAGCCCTAAAAAGTTCGACTGGTCTAACTACAGAAATTCGATAGCGCCAGTGGGTTGTGGAGTTCATACGGCAGCAGTTCAATGTAAATTATAACGTGGCGTACCTAATGGCGTATCTATGGCGTAGCGGTAGTGCATTCGATTCCCGCTCAGTGCAAATGTGTATATTTGCATTGGTCTGGGTGTTTCTACGTATAATATGTAGTTATTTACAAAAAAAAAGTATGTAAGTAATTTTATTCGCATTCTAGAACCCATACGACAAGCTCCACTTAGTTTGAGTCTAGATGGCGTTGTGTACTTTGTCCTACAATATTTATTTATTTATAAAATAACATCAAATAAATCGCGATAGAATCCGTTAAAAAACAGTTTTATTTCAATGTGTGACATTCGCGTTAACTTCCGACAATATCATCCTGTAACCTAACTATTCATATTCACTACAACTTACCCCCGATCCCTTAAGTACCGCTTCCCTCACATATATTAGTAGGTCCCAGAGGTTTGTCTAAGCTACTGACATTAGTAAAGTAATAACGGCATGGTTCTAACTTAGTTACGGCTACTGGGACACCTTCCATTACCGTTTAGATTTGCTGAGCTGAACGTCGGGATCAATGTAAAATATAAAATAACATCAAATAAATCGCGATAAAAAAAAACCGCGGTAGCCTAGTGGTATGGGTAATGGACTGCTGAGACGAGGTCTCGGGTTCGATCCCAGGTTTTACCATGGCACACACCAATGACTTTTCGAAGTTATGTGTGTATTTATCGCAGGTTTATAAGTGCCCGGTTAATGGCAATAGGCTCGCCACCTATTACATTGGGACCTAAAAATAAACTGGCGAAATGTGGGTGCTAGCACCTCTGCCTACCCCTTCGGGGATATAGGCGTGAGTTTATGTTATGTTATGTAAATCGCGATAGAATCCGTTAAAAATAGTTTTCTTTCAATGAGCTGAGGAGTTAACTTGGTCAACCTTTGATTAAGACTATAGTTTTAAAGGTCCAGTTAAAAGTTTATTGCATACATTTGCCGTGTAGCTTGAAAGAGACAAAAATACACTTGAATGCATGAACAAGTTACCGGGGTCGTTTGCTTAGTGGTCTTACGATCGATAGATCCCGGGCTCGAATCCTGGCCATTGCGCTACCGACGTGGACTATTTCACGATTTCCACGATTAACACAATTTAACTTACCTAGAAGGGTTGGGAGGAATTTTAGTCATTTCGGTTACTAATAACATTAACATTAGACACATTACTGCCTTAGAATCAAGTTATGTTGGTTAACTTATCAGCTGAGTGTGGTTTTGGTTGGTTTGAGTCCGACATAACCACCCCCGGTGGCCGGCAAGGGGGTAAACGTAGCGATTTCCGCAAAAAAAAAACACCCAAAAATGCACAGTGTGAGGTTTTGGTTGTTTTGAGTCCAACATAACCACCCCCGCTGGCCGGCAGGGGGATAAACGTGATTTCCGCAAAAAAATCACAGCACAGTATAGGCGAAGACAAATCTAAAAATCAAATATCATGAAAACGGTCCACCCGTTCTTGAGTTTATCCCGGGCATTACTAACGCAACTTTGTTATAAATATATCGTATATTTGATTATTATTATTTATATCTCTAAGTTTGTAAAATCATTGTACGTTTACTGTAGTAATACAGAACAAATTCTTTTCATAATTTGCAGATTAAAAAGATTTTAATTTGGTGTAAATATCTCGGTGTTTCTATGTATAATATGTATGTATTTACAAAAAATATAATTCCGGTCATTAATTAAACAAAATCGCATTATAAACTCACCAACAAATATACGTCTAAACTCGGTGGGGTAAATGTACCAACACTCGGCAATACGTCCCTCGGGCGTGCTCGCAGAGGAACGGAACCGCGATCCGAGAGCTGGCAGAATTGTACGACCGCTTTTATTGTTAGTTGGCACTATAACTTCATGCTAGTTAACCTGATAGGTGTGAGGTAGCGTTAACAGTTTATTGTTCCAAAGGTGTCCATGGTTCACGGGCTATAAAGTTACTATAGAGATGAAAATGTTAGTAAACTCCTTGAAGAAACTTTTGAGCAAAGGTTTTTTAAAACGATTGCTTGTTTAATTTTTGAAGTATAATTTTAAGTATTACACAACATAACATTTTAAACAGTTAGATAGTTAGATATTTTCATTAAACTGTAAATAAAATAAATAAATATTGTAGGACAAAAATGTTATGTTATGTATGACAAAGTACACAACGCCATCTAGACCAAAACTACGCTTGTCATATGGGTTCTAGAATTCGGATACAAATACTTAACTACTTTGAAATAAAACTATTTTAACGGATTCTATCGCGATTTATTTGTTTGCGGTAATCCGTTAAAAATAGTTTTATTTTAATGTGTGACATTCGCGTAAACTTGCGAAAATACCATACTTAAATACTTTTGTTTTTGTAAATAAATATATATTATACATAGAAACACCCAGACCAATGCAAATACATGTATTTGCATTGGTCACTGAGCGGGAATCGAACCCGCGACCTTTGGCTTAGCAGTCGAATGCACTACCGCTACGCTACAGAGGTCGTCAATCAAGTTCATTAAACTATACTAAAATTTGTAAATTAAAAAGTTTTGCATGCTACAGAACTTTTTTTAAACTATTTCATATCATTACGGCTTGCACCTGATAGTTTTTGTCAATTTTGGAAACAAAACAACAACTGAATTGTCTTTAAAGTCAACATGTAATTTAAAGATTTTAGATCAGTTTATTGAAAACGTGCAACAGAATTGACACCATTGTATAGAAAACTTTACTGACAAAGAAATCAGAGAATTTACATAGTCTTTGTCTTTTATATAGTACTACCACTTGTACCTTCCCAATGTGGCCAGCTAAATACCTACTCTATGATCTTATTAATCCTCTTAAACGTAATTGTTTATCAAAGTTTATTAGTAAGTATCAAATTTGGTTAGGAAGGGAGGGGAACTCTGGTAGTGATGGTGAGTGTTGATGTACATCAACAAAAGGGGGCCCCTTCTAAACCTACACTTGGGTCGCAAGTGCCAGGCACTGTCCCGAGTTCCCAACTCAGCAACGCGATAGACCCGGCACCCGCGCGGAGAATCCATGGATTGCTAGAATATCGGTCTCGTTATGTTTCGATATTCGAACGGCGGCGATAGCCCAGTGGCGTACGTAAAAGACTGCTGAGACGAGGTCTCGAGTTCGATCCCCAGTCGCACCCGGGCACACACCTCTGACTTTTCGTAGTTATGTGTGCATTAATAAATGTTATAATTATCTCTCGCTTAATAATGTGCCCGGTAGATGGCAATTGGTATTGATTGGCATTGGGACCTGAACATAACTGGCAAATCGTTGGTGTGTAATACACCTCTGCCTACCCCTTCGGGGATTCAGGCGTGAAGTTATGTTATATGTTTCATTCTTCAACGGACACTACCAAAACCATTCAACTACCATTTTTATATCATATCTAACAGCTTGCAAGATTTAATCTAACAAAGAGATGTGCAAACAAATAAAGCGAATAGGTGTAACAATATCTGTCCGGTCCACAGAGACACTCACGTAAGGTGGAGCAAATATTTTGAGCAAACGTTTGCAGCACGACAATGACCTTTAAAAAGTGCCGTTTGAACAAACGCTGTTGTCGATAAATGGAATGGACAGTAACAATTACATCCACCCTACTGTCGTGTAGGTGCTGAAGTGGGGTTTAGATTCTATGGAAAGAACTATTGGAATAAGTAAATTAGTTGGACCTAATTCGAAGGATATATCTCTAAAGATAAAACGAAAATTTGGAGGGATAGATTGATGATTGTGTGCAGGGCCGTACCAACATCTTTGAGGCCTATATATTTTGATCGGAAAAGGTGAACATCTACGACGGCACTTGAACCCGCGATCAGTCCCTTACAGGGGGAATGCTCTGACCAGCTGAGCTACCCAGACACGTCCCAGATATTCGAAATTCTCCCATATATACGCTATCGGAGCGACGCTGGAGCCATCTACCGTAATTCTAGTGAAGTAGTTCACTAGAATTACGGTAGATGGCTCCAGAAACAATAAATGATTTTACAATCATTTTTAAAACATTGTATTTTGTCGGCCCGAGACGTATATGATATATCGGAGAGTATCGCAAAAGCATATTAATTGCTTAGAATTTAAGCAAGCCAAGCCAACCTGGGAGCGGGAGAGAACCCTGCCCCCCTAGTTCCGCAGCCTGCGGCGAGGACACCGCAGACTCGTCTACGCCCGGGACTACCGACCTCCATGATCGGGGTCTGAGGACAGCAGTTCCTCCCGCCTCCCGCAGCTCCCTCTCCGCCGTCTCTTTCGCGCGCATTACCTGCTCGCAGAAAGAGGCGGCGGCGTGCCACTTGCTCTCGTCGGAGACCACGGCCTTCACCATGGTCTCCAACGAGAGAACCCCCGTAGTGAAATTCTCAAAAAGAAACCAAGTTATGGACAAAAGAAGTAGGAGAGAGGAGCTTGAACTCCAAGGTGCAAACTTTGTACAACCGGGATTGGCCTCTGTGGCGTAGCGGTAGTGCATTCGACTGCTACGACAGGAGGCGCAGGTTCGATTCCCGCTCAGTGCAAATATTTGTATGCATGAATATGTCTATTTGCATTGATCTAGGTGTTTCTATGTGTAATATGTATGTATTTACAAAAAAAAAAAGTATATTAGTATGTTTATCCACATTCTGGAACTCATAACACAAGCTAGTTAAACTATGCTTACTTTGGGTCTAGAAAGAGCTGTGTAGAATGTCGTAGAATATTTATTGGTGCTGGAATAATGAAGAAGATTATAACTGCAAAAGTAACTCTGTCTGTTACCCTTTCTCGCTTAGACCGCTGAACAGATGATTATAATCAACAACCCAATAACCCAAAGAAACCAGAATATTTTTCTCTTTAGGACATGGCAATTGATCACGATAAAGAGATGTCACACTGTTGGCACCACGAGCAACAGCTAGTATTCAATAAAGCACGGTCTGCAAAAGCACGTGTATTAAATTATAATAAATAATATAACTAGGACGGTTACAAGCTTCGCAATCAACCCAAACTTAAGCGTAGCGAGATTTGCCTATCCAACAATAGGTCAACGTGACCGGTCGACGTTTTCCATTGATTTTGTTTTTCGCTGATTATTCCTCAATGGTAAGACCGATCTGGACATTCGACCCCTTACGACACTCAGTAATGTCTACTTGATCACCGTGGCAAATTTGGTCGAGATCGGTCAAACGGTCTCGGAGGAGTATCATTTCTTTGAAATGCAACTTTGAAACCAAAGACGCTCAATAAATAAATATTCTACGACATTCTACACAGCACTCTCTAGACCCAAAGTAAGCATAGTTTAACTAGCTTGTGTTATGGGTTCCAGAATGCGGATAAACATACTTATATACTTTTTTTTGTTGTAAATACATACATATTACACAAGAAACACCCAGATCAATGCAAATAGACATATTCATGCATACAAATATTTGCCCTGAGCGAGAACCGAACCCGCGCCCCCTGTCGTAGCAGTCGAATACACTACCGCTACGCCACAGAGGCCGTCTTGAACGATACAACAGTTTTCTCTCACCTTCCACAATCAAACTTAATACCAACAAATGAAAACTTTTAAGCAACTCCTAACCTTTATACCAGAACAAATAAGAAGTTTTGCCCCAAAGTTGTAGTCCCGTTAGTTGAGAAGTCGCGGAGGCTGCCAAGATTTAGACACGTGCAATTACAGCCTTCCCCCTGCGCTATCTCCTGGCTACGTGACAAATACTACGATTTGAATCGCAAGAATCACATGATTATAGTGTAGGTTTAGGATGGTCGAAATTGTTTGGAGTATGTATGTTATCACCCGACTGCCAAGAATGGGTTATTTGTTTCGCGCGTATCTTGTATGCATGTTATATTCTTTATTACCTCATATCTTCGAAACCGCTGTATGGATTTCGATGGATGAGGTCTCAAATACAAGGGATGCATCTGCATAGGGTACATCAAATGTGAACCAAAACTAAAATGATGGATTTAAGGCGCTAAAATGTATGTTGTCAAAAAATATTTTCGCTCCAACTTTTCGAGGAGGGTTTGATACCAAAGAGCTTTAAAAGGTGATTTAAAAAACTTATAGGTACTACTTATATTTGGGGCGACAAGCGCCCCTCCCCCAAACCGGAGCAAGACGGGGACACCGTGGTTCCCAAACCCGAGGGGGCCATCTCGAAACCGGAGATGGCCCAGGGTCAGTCGGGGTGCGAGGGATATGCTCTATGTGCAACCTTACACCCCGGCATCTGCAGACCCGAGACGGCGTGCGGTTTTAGTCGGTTCAAGCCCGACATAACCGCCCCCGCTGGCCGGCGGGGGGGTATCCGAGGGGATTTCCGCACGAAAAAAAAAAAATGGTACTACTTACATTTTTTAATGTAATTTGAAATGAGGAATGACATAACATATAACATAACTTCACGCCTGTATCCCCGAAAGGGTAGGCAGAGCTGTGTTACACACCCACGATTCACCAGTTATGTTTAAGTCCCAATGTAATAGGGGCGAGCCAATTGCCATCTACCGGGCACATTACTAAGCGAGCGATAATCAACATTTTTAATATACATATATTTATTTATTTATAATATATATTATTATTTATATATATATATATATATATATATATATATAATATATATATATATTATATATATATATATATATATATATATATATATATATATATATATATATATATATATATATATATATATTCTACGACATTCTACACAGCGCTATCTAGTTTAACTAGCTTGTGTTATGGGTTCCAGAATGCGGATAAACATACTTATTTACTTTTTGTTTTTGTAAATACATACATATTATACATAGAAACACCCAGATCAATGCAAATAGACATACTCATCCATACAAATATTTGCACTGAGCGGGAATCGAACCCGCGCCCCCTGACGTAGCAGTCAAATGCACTTACCGCTACGCCACAGAGGCCGTCATATCTTCTTCTTCTTCTTCTTCTTATATATAAAAATGAATTGCTGTTCGTTAGTCTCGCTAAAACTCGAGAACGGCTGGACCGATTTGGCTAATTTTGGTCTTGAATTATTTGTGGAGGTCCAGAGAAGGTTTAAAATGTGAATAAATATGGAAGTTGTTATCGATTGAGGCAGTACGAAGTCTGCCGGGTCAGCTAGTAAATAAATAAAATAATAAATAGGAGAATAAAGAAGAATAGAACTTATTTTCTCATAAACACGGTACTTACTAAAAGTAACATGATGCCTCAATTGTCCCTACTTTATTCGTGTAAAAACTTTCAGCGAAACCCATCCAGACGTTTTTGCAGGATTCAGTGAGAAACAAATAATCAAATTCACTTTCGCATCATTAATATCAGTTAGAATTTCAATTCCAATCTAGATTAAATTCACATAACTCCGAACTCTAAGATCCATATCACAATCCACCTTCCGTCAGCGCAAAGTTCCCCCTTCATATTTATCAACGGATGGTCGCATAGCTCTCCTAGATGAGAGCGCGTCTGGACCGCACGAGGTGTGAGAAAACAACATATTTCATATGTGAACCTTACGAAGAGCTTTCTGCTTGATCAAGTTTCTTATAATGACTAGGTCTGCAAGGCGAATCGCTGCTTACAATGTTGAGCTGAGTGAGACATTGTGATTTAAATTATTAAGAATCAGATTTTGAAAATTTTGAACAGTGATCATTCCTCCGTGGCAAGTCCGATTTTGAAAATTATTTTTGAAAGTCACAACTCTGGACATGCTCTCTGAGCGTGTAAAGTTTGGTTACAGTGTCTCGAGCGGTTATTATGTAATTCCATCTGGAATTTTTAGGTAGATTTCGATGAAATCGATCTACCTATTGGTTTCTTGACTACTGTCGAATTAAAAAAAAAATTCTTCATAGGAGGTCTAGTTATGACCCCCTGAGTCCAAAATGACCACTGGTCAAAAAGTTTATATATATATATGTATGTATGGTTCCACTTCCCAAAATTTGCGGCACTCTCACGGTTGTATTTTTGCCCCGATCGCTTTCAAACTGCGGTCAAAAATTGCTTGGGTGTAAACTTAGTTTAAGTTCGTGAACGGGTGGAATCCGGCCTAAGGGGACGGTATAGCCTCACTTTTTGTGAAATCAGTTTTTCCTCAAAATTTCACGTTCCATGAAAGATATTCGAACCGTTCTAATTTTATCCCATAGTATACATGAATACCAACAACTTTTAATTATAAACCTATAAGTTAAAACTTTACCTAAAAGTGGAGGGGGAAAAACCAAAATTTTTCGGGAAAAAAATTATAACTTCTAACCGGTGAACATTCTTGTCGTCGGAAACATTTTTAATCAATAGGCCATTTTTAAGTCTAAAATAAATGTCTGAAAAATTTTTCGCTAAAAGTTACCGTTTTCGAGAAAAAAAAATTAAACATGTTAAAAATGCGCTCGGCGTGGGTCATAGAAGAAGCATAGGTCATAGAGGGGCAAAAAAATATTTCTAACCGTGCTTCACGAAATCTACCTGTGCGTTCCCCCTGCGGGAACGGATTTTTTTAACGGTGATCATTCCTCTGTGGTAGCATTAATTTTTTCAAAATATATCCATAAACCTTCCTCTGATTGACATCTTTAATCATGCCAAATTTGGTTCTGATTGGATTTGTAGTCTAGGAGGAGACCTGTGACAAAGAAAATCCTGAAGTCTGGTATGAGGAGCTTTCGCTCGACTTCGTCTCACTCAGCTCAAAAATGGTATTTTGTACAAGTTCTTATTTGAAGAATTTTTTTTAAATGATTGAATACAAAAGGTGTAGTAATGGTGCACATTTCACTTAATTAAACTAAGTGTATCTGAATTGTATTTAAATGAATTTTGAAATTAAATTCAGACCTTAGGGCCTTTTTTTTACGTGCTGAAACCTCCACGGGCTTCACCCTACCGGAGCGAACGGTTAGATGGGTATGTCGGACTTGAACCGACTAAAACCGCACGGTGTCTCTCTTGCGTCAGCCATGTGGTACGGGGAATCTGGTGTACCCTTGGAAGGATATCCCAAAGACCCCAACCGGCTCCGGTCGCCAGCGCTGGTGACCCCGACGCATTATTGGGGATCTAATTCCCTCTCCCCCTAAGAGAAGCGCGCGGAAATACGTCACGCCGCCACCCTGACCGTCACCCCCAGGCCCGCGCTCGTGGAGGACGGAGATCGTTCTGCGATCTCCGCCGCCCGGTGCGCTTTCTACGGCACGGAAGAGTACCAGTACCTCTCCCGTAACTTAGGGCCTAGGGTTTTCTTAACGCGCTGATGAGGCACTCGCCGTAATTTTATGACGCATTAGTCGAGTGTACGTGCAGTTCACGCATAAGCGACGTTTACCCTAAACGCAAACAACCGTTGGTATTGCCGTAAAATAGAACTACGCGTCAACGTCAAGTACACTGCACGTCTACTTCACCTACGCGTGATACCAGTGTGTGTTGCCGTACGCAAGATTTGACAATCTTCTAGTTAATTAATCGATATGTAATCGATTATGTCCACGAATAACGTTGTTATTACAAGCCTACATCACGCTTAATAACCTTGGATCTAAGTTTATACACAAACAAAACACTTGGTTTTGTTTTAAGCATGGTAAAAATGGTATTAAAACGAAGATATTGAACACAAAATATGGATGTATGGTAGTATCCCTTTGCATACCATCCTATTTAGAAAAAAGCCGTAGACTAAAAAAGCACTATAGGTGGTTGTTATGGGTTACATGAAATAACATGTTTATGGTATGTTTACGTTATAACAACAAACAATTATATAAATAATTTAAGGTTTCAATAGAATGAGTAAATTGAAATATTATCAAACATTTAAATATATTTAAGACCAAGACGAAGAGGTTGAGGAAGCCTCAAACTGAAAATAGTGCACTAGAGGAGTCAAGAAGAATGCTAATAAGAATGGAGACCCTTTGATGCGAAAGCCCATAGCTTTTAGCTGAGAGCGTGAAGCAATTGGCAGCTTCCAAACTGCAGAGGCCACTAGGGAGCTTGCACAATCCATGTGGTTAGAAAAGGTGAGTTATCATTATTTGAAGTCAGGGATGCGAAAAGAAAAAGAGCTTTTGTCATGTGAAGATAGTAGACCACTGTTAAAAATGTATATTTTGCTTACAGAGTAAACGTTGCTGCTGTCGCTGTCGTCGTTCTAACGATGAGCCAACCAAAGACCTAATATAAGTGTTGAATTAAGATGATTTCAGATGTATAAATAATAAACAATTTTCAATCAAACGTTATATATTTTTTTAATTATATGAGGTTCCTCTCGTTCCAAAGCCTCTGAATAAGACCCTGTTGAACTGTTCTCCCCTGCATTAACTCAACATTTACACGTCTATCGAGAGTTTGTGGTGCTTGAGTCAGTCTCAACACTGCCTTAGCAGCCACCCTGCGGACTTGATTTAAAGCCTCACGCCTGCGTTCTTGTAAAGTAAGTTGAGGTTCAGGAATTTGTGTACGTAGAGCCATGTTGTGCAGTACAGCACATGCATTCACGATCTGCCCAGCAAATACTGGATCGTAGTGAAGCATCCTCGCAGACAACAAACAATTAAAAAATAACATTTACATTCACAGTTGAACAGATTTGGATAAAGCATAGTATGTGTAAGCAAGCATAGGATGTGAGCATTGTCACAAGCCTTCGGACTGCAATTTTGTTAAGCCGAAATGTTTTTATAAATTGGGTCTCTGTCATATCACGGAAGTGAACATCCCTTGCCTGAAGTCGGGCTCGCCTTGCCTCAATACGATGGCGACGCCGGCGATCTTCCTGATCCGCCAAATCTAAAATTTGCCAACGCAAATCGTTCATGTTCAAATTTTATGCCCTAAAAGTAGAAAGGTATGGTATTATAATGCTCGCGAAGGAGATGGCGGAGCGCGCCCGGGAGAGATTTAGAACTCTCCCGGCCCGCCGAGCCCGCAACTTGCTCGCCGCGCGTCGCAGGCGACTCAGGCGCCGGAGGTCACTTAACGACCTCCGTCCTCCATGAGCGCAGGCCTGGGGGTGGCGGGTGAGGCCGCCTGTCACCCCAGCAGAAGCAGGCCGGGACGGTGGGGCGACTAGCGCCCCTCCCCCAAACCGGGGCAAGACGGGGACACCGTGGTTCCCAAACCCGAGGGGGTCATCTCGAAACCGGAGATTGCCCAAGGTCAGTCGGGGTGCGAGGGATATGCTCTATGGGCAACCTTACACCCCGGCGTCTGAAGACCCGAGACGGCGTGCGGTTTTAGTCGGTTCAAGCCCGACATAACCACCCCCGCTTTCCAGCGGGGGGGTATCCGAAGGGATATCCGCACGAAAAAAAAAAATAAAGTATGGTATCATAAGATAGGTAAGTACATTACTCGGTAATTGTGTATGATTTTACTAGATATCTGTAGGAAAACTAGAAAATGACATAAAAGTTACTTACAAGCTTTGCAAAGTTAACAATCCGTACACTTCTGCAATGCGTGACCAACACTTGATCAAGAAGTAATAAACACTGCAAAGTGACATTTCGTTTGACATTTATGAAATGTCCAAATTTAGCGCGATACCGTTTTTGTTCGATACAAAATACGCGCAAGTCACGTTCTATTATGACAATACGGCGGTGCACTGCGTTTAGGTGAGCGTGACGTGTGCGTGACGTGTGCGTGACGTGTGCGCCATTAGTTAATTACGGCAATACGAAATCAAGCGTTAAGACGCAAACGCAGTCAACACGCGCTGCATAAAATTACGGCGATCGGCCCGCAGTACGCTCAAAAAACGCAAGCCGGTCGATCTGTACTACGTGTACTCTGCTTAAATGAGTTGAGAACACGTAGAGAACGCGCTTATCAAAGACAAAGACGTCAGAAAATTAAAAAAACCTGATGTGCAGAGGCCCTTAAAGTGATATAATTAAATGTGAATTCAATGAAATTTTGAAACAATTAATATGCTAACTTTTCCTCTAGATTAGATCGAAAAAAAAACGTATATAATATATCAGAGAATTTTGAATATCTGGAACGTGTCTAGGTAGAGCATTCGACTGCTAAGTTGGAGGTCGCGGGTTCGATTCCCGCTCATTGCAAATATGTATATTTGCATCGGTCTGGATGTTTCTATGTATAATATACTATGTAAAATAGTGTCTGTGTATGTTTATCCGCATTCTAGAAACCACATTACAAGCTCTGCTTAGTTTGGATCTAGATGGCACTGTGTAATATGTCCTAGAATATTAATATTAATTGATCAGTGTAGTGTTTTTTTTTGTGAGCGGCGATAGCCTAGTGGTATACGTAGCGGACTGCCAAGATGAGGGCTCGAGTTCGATCCCCGGTCACCTCAGGCACACACCTCTGACTTTTCGTAGTTATGTGTGTATTAAAAATGTTTATCAGCGCTCGCATAGTAATTTACCTACCCGGTAGATGGCAATAGGCTCGCCCCCTATTACATTGGGACCTAAACATAACTGGCGAATCGTGGGTGTGTAATACACCTCTGCCTACCCCATCAGGGATACAGGCGTGAAGTTATGTTATGTCTTTTTTTGTGTCAGTGTTAGGATGTAGGCATTAGTGGGCCACTTATTTTTTTACTAACCATATTTAAAAGAGCTCCAAGAATATTTCTCAGTGGGCTACTACACACCATCCCAAATTTAATACTGCTGACTCCTGTCGAACTGCATACACAATTTCTATTCCCGTAACCTGCAAAATATGTCCACCGAAAAACCCTATGAGTGCTTCGCCCGGAACCCTGTCAGCCAATGAGGTCGTTTGCAATGCAGATGCCAAGGTAACGAGAGTGATGGGTTGCTTGTGACTTATGGTCTAACTTGGAATCAACGATTTTTGAATAGTAACTAAACTTAAACTTTTTTCGGTCATTTTGGGGCGGTCGAGTTTTTGATTTTTTAAATGATAATATTATTGTGTACTTTTTATCAAATCAATCAATAATAACGAAACCTCTCAAGCTGAAATCCATCGAGCTGTTCAGGCTGCAGAGCCTGCTAAACAATGATACATACATAAACACATACATACTCTCGAAAAACATAACCCTCCTTCTGGCGCAGTCGGGTAAAAAGGGGGTCAGTCAATGGTTAGCAGGTATACCTTGAAGCCAAAACCTTGAACAAATGTTGGCCAACCAATCAACCAACTGATCAACCAAATAATACGAACTGCAGTACCTATTGCGGCACTCAGGCACTCCTAATTATAATCGATGAGAACAGAAGTGTGAATGTACAAGAATGATCGCTGATCAAGTAAAAAAAAATGTTCCTAACCACCCCCTTTTTTTTTTATACCACTAAGGTGGCAGACAAGCACACGGCCCACCTGATGGGAAGCGGTTATCGCGGCCTATGGACGTGTGCAACACCAGTGGCGTCACACTCGCGCTGCCGCTGTAAAGGGGATGGGAAAGGAGTTTGGGAGGGGATGGGAGAGGAGTTTGGGAGAGGATGGGAAAGGAGTTTGGGCTCCGGCGCTCTCACTCACCAAACGGAACGCAACAGTTCAAACACTGTTACTTGGCGTCGATATTCTGTGAGAGAGTGGTGCTTCCCCGGTCGAGTCGGCCCATTCATGCAACGGCCAAAATGACTGTTGCTTGACTCTACCTCTACTCTTGTTTTTTAAAGGTGGTTAAAATAATAATCATGTAACTGAAAGATGAATGATGAAACATTCAGCTTTAACGCTCGATAACAAATTATCCCACAATCTTGATAATTCGAACTGATTTATTGGGGTGTACCTATTGGGTCTTACCAACACCCTTGAGACCTAAGCCGACTTCACCTGCAACTCGGTGCACCTGCTAAACAACGGATAATGCTCTGGCGCAGGTTTTCCTGTCAGAAGTGGGAGGTTGTCTGAAACCGTTGTTTCTCCCGCAAAACCCGACATCACAATCGCTATTAGGATGATGATGATTAAAAAATGAACTAAACTACAATAAAAATTTTAAGCAATTTGTATGCTTAGTTTTCTATAGATTTAAATGGGAAAAAGAGAACATCTAGAACGGGACTTGTACCCGCGACCAGTCCCTTACATGGGGGATTGCTCTGAACTACTGAGCCACCTAGACACGTCCCAGATATTCGAAACTATCTGATAAATTATATACGTCTTAAAGCGACGCTGGAGCCATCTACCGTAATTCTTGCGAACAATGGAAACAATGAATCATTTTTAAACATTGTTTTATGTTTAGTGTTTAATGTGGTTGCGGGTTCAAGTCCCATCCTAGATGTTCTCTTTTTCCGATCTGAATCTAAACTAAACTTATTAAAAAATTAACTTTAGAATCGACACTTTTTTATGAGGAAGGTAAAAATGACATTACACTGAGTGATTACTGTGATTACTGATGAAACATTGAGCTCAAACATCGCTCATGTGTCAAAAATTTCTTACAAAAATTAGTCTTGTCAAATATTGACATTCGTATTTGAGGACTACGAAATAAATCATTTCGGTATTCCGACATAACTTTCGTAAAAGTGCATAAATAATCTTCCACTATATGCGGAGGCACAACAAAAAGCTCTTAATTATTACACCACTCTAATAAAAAAAACAAATATTAAATATATCAGACGTCCACGGTTACCCAACCAAAGGTGACAAACAGACAATTTTCTCTCCTGTCCAATGCAAATGAGACCATCTGGCATAACCTAACATAACCACATATATTTACATGCAAACAACACCTTATCACAAATACATACGAATAGAATTTGAATAACCCAAGTGAAGATATAATTTTGTGGAGCATAAGACTAGACATTTTTATGAATACGTACTCCATACACTTAATGTTGATGTGTTAAGGTTTCTAATCGTTTAGCAGGGGTGTATATAGGTTATTTGTATAAGAGTCTGGCCTCACGTGGGATTCCAAAATAAAGTGATGACCCTAAAGCGTCGGCGTGTGAGTTATAGGGCTGTCACACGTATGAGCTTTGGTATGCCTGATTGTAATTCACATAAATTTTTAGGGTTCCGTAGCCCAATGGCAAAAACCGGAACCCTTATAGATTTATCATGTCTGTCTGTCTGTCCGTCCGTATGTCACAGCCACTTTTTTCCTAAACTATAAGAACTATGCTGTTGCCGCTTGGTTAGTAGATGTATTCTGTGAACCGCATTAAGATTTTCACACAAAAATAGAAACAAAAAAACAGTAACTTTTGGGGGTTCCCCATACTTAGAACTGAAACTCAAAAAATTTTTTTCATGAAACCCATAGCTATGTATATGTATTCATTGAAGTAGGTAAGTCAATATTTAACGTCCTCACATTTGTATGTATAGACTTTTTAGATAAGTACTAATATGATTTATATATTGTATGTACATTATATGTAATAGAATTTATATATTATGAGGTATGATGTAAGTATTTAAATTGTAAGTACACCACATGTTGCCTGTTACTCCAAAACTACCAGTCCATCAGAAGGTTGTCTGTAAGAGATCGCAGTCCGCGATAAGACCGCCCATTGTACTTCATCAGTTATATTATTATCTACGTATTACTGGTGTACAATAAAGCATATTCTATTCTATTCTATCTATATAGATCTTCAAAAATGATATTGAGGTTTCTAATATCATTTTTTTCTAAACTGAATAGTTTGTGCTAGAGACACTTCCAAAGTGGTAAAATGTCAAAACGTCAAAACGACCATCAAAGCGTGCCGCTATTATAGTCTAGGTATATATTATATAAAAGAAAGTCGAGTTAGCGATGACCGGTATAAACTCAAGAACGGGTGGACCGATTTCCATGATCTTTGATTTTTTATATTTTTCTTCGCATACAGTGCTATTTCGTTTCTTTTTTTGCGAAAAGAAATCGCCATGGTTGCCTTCAGTCGGCAGCGGGGGTGTTTGGACTCGAACCGACCAAAACCTCACGCCGCACAGAGTGGCCGATCGGGTCTTTAATGCCCGGGCAAGGAGACATTCACGAAATAAATTAAGGTAATCAACATAACTTGATTCTAAGACGGAACGAAGTTTGCCTGGTCAGCTAGTATTTTATATTATAATAATTTAATATGAACTGACAGACAAGGCTCTAGTGCAGGCTTTTCTCTTAGGGTTGGAAGATCAGACGGCTGTTGCTCACATAAAAGCCAAAACAAACCATTTACAGGAGAAGCAGGAGCGCGAACCTCGGACTCAAAAGTGCGAGGTTTGCATGCGGCTGGCATTGACCCGACCTATACTTAAGGCCCTGTCTGGACGTAAGGTATCATAATTATGCTTATTTTTTGTTTTTAAGATTATTTCTCTCTCTCTCTGAGATTACTGATGCTAGACAGTTGGTTTTTTTATATATACAGCTAATTATCTACTGTTCACGCACATTCAAAAACATTTTGGATAAATAGAGCAGTTTCTTGTTAAAAAAATTGCAAAGAAACACTCTTTGAAATAAATTTTTCGTTTCAATTATCTCAATATTTTTAGCGATGACATATATATTTTTTGTTACAAATATAAAGAAAATTTAATCAACTAGTGGAATATCTACAAATTAACATTCTCAAATCCATCATATTTTTTAAAAATGATTTATTTATGTGTTTGATTTGTTTGATTTGTTTGGCGGCAAACGGATAAAAGATTTCGATCGGAAAAAGAGAACATCTAGGGTTCAAGTCCCGTTCTAGATGTTCTCTTTTTCTGATCTAAATCTTTAGAAAAAGTAAGCATACAAAATGCTTAAAAATTTAATTGAACTATTTCCATATACAAATTTTACTGCATCCTACCTTCATAATCGAACGCAGCCAATCTCCCAACTATCTACAGATTTTATGGCAGGTGATATCAAATGTCGCCATACCCCATTGCGTCCCCATAGGTTTTACGGCGGCCACCTTTACTTATGGGACGATTTATTACTATCTTTCCACGGCTGAATTGGTACGGAGACCGTTACCTGTCACCCAGGTATGATTTAGGTAACCTAGACTTGGATACTAAATTAAAATTTATGGTGAAACGAAGTCACTGAGGGTAATTGGTTTTTGTCTAGCTTTCGTGAAATACTATTTATGTTTACATGAAAATATAACCTATTCAGTATTTCAAAAACTACTTCACCAACGACGAACAACAGCTGTGGTAATTCAAAAACCAGAAATAATAATCCTACTTATTCTGCTTATATTATAATTGTGAAAATTTGTGAAGATGTTTAGAAGTTTAGATGTTTGTTACTCAATCATGCTCAAACGGCTGAACGGATCTTTCTGAAATTTGGTATAGGGATTGGTAACCGCTTCCCATCAGGTGGGCCGTGTGCTTGTCTGCCACCTTAGTGGTATAAAAAAAAAAAAAAAAAAAAAAAAAAAGATTATGGTCTGGAATACCACATTGGCATACTTTTTATCACTACAATACCTTTTTTAGGCCAACAACAGCTAATAACTCAATAATACTTTTTTGTCCTCTTGAGAATTGAACCCAGAACCTTACAATCGCACGTAAGCACTGCAAACTTAAACTAGGGGCGCAATGCATTCTGCCGTGCAACAGCATGTTGAGCTGAGAGTGCACTGCACTACATTTTGGAGACATTAGATTTTGAGATTTTTAAAGGGCGATTATTCCTCCAAGGTATGTTCGATTTTCAATTTTATTTTTTTAAACCTTCCGGGTATCAAGTTGTAATTACATGCCAAGTTTGGTGAAAATTAGTCAATTAGTTAAGTAGGAGTAGTATCACAACCGAAATACCCCGAGTGGAGTATAGAGAGATTTTCGCTAGACTTCGTCTCACTCACAGCTCAAAAAAAAAAAAAAAAAAATAGCAAAACCCAGGTACAGTTAATCGTGGGGTGTGTGTTGGGTAACCTCCTCGAGTGTCGCTCCGATTCCGATCCCGCTGCAGTCCGGGGGGAGCGGAATCGGAGCGGCCGGTACACCCTGGGCGGCGGTCAATGGCTTCCCCCTCACCCCTTCATAGGGTTGGCATTGATCGTCGGCCAATACCCAACGTGGCGGGAACACATCGCTCTCCGTACTCCTCTGCTTTCAGAGGAGACAGGATGAGCGATGCTGTTAGTGGTGAGATGGCCCAGGGTCAGCCGGGGTGCGAGGGATATGCTCTATGGGTAACCTTACACCCCGGCGTCTGAAGACCCGAGACGGCGTGCGGTTTTAGTCGGTGCAAGCCCGACATAACCGCCCCCGCTGGCCGGCGGGGGGGTATCCGAAGGGATTTCCGCACGATAAAAAAAAAAAAAAAAAAAAGGTACAGTTAATCGTGATTCTTAACACCACTGACAATAAAAGAAGTCTTAACAAACGCCCAGTTCCGACTCCTCATGCTTAATTACGCACTTAGAAAACTATGAACGGACTCACCTCGTAGGGTAAACACACAGATAGCGGCTATTGGAAAACTTTCCATCGAGTCAATAACCTGTGGCCGAACTTTTTCGATTAGTACCTGCCAGTAATAGGGCGGTTCACCCTACCGCTGAACTATTTGCCCTTATTACGTCTTCGGTAACCGTTCGGTAATTATTTTTACCCTACGGTACGGTCTAGTGGTTATGGTTTGGATTGGAAATGTCGGTTTTCGGGTAAAATTATCTGTCACTGAAACCATCTTCTTACAGATATATGATTCTCATCTAATTTGCATGTACATGCACTCACACCTCATATCTTAAGGAGTAGGTTCAGTAGGAAAGCTACATAAGTATTAGAGTTAACGGGATATTTACCATGTGGTTCTAAGAATGTCCGATATTTCGGCACTGTTGCAAGCGCCATGATCACGGAGGAACTACTTCACCTACGACGAACAACAGCTGTGGTAATTCAAAAACCAGAAATAATAATCCTACTTATTCTGCTTATATTATAATTGTTAAAGCTACATAAACATCAGTTATATAATACAAACACAAACAATGGCAGGCTTCGATCGATTCCCGAGTCGGATGAATTTTTTTTCCGGTAGTAATTTCTGAGTGTCTTTCTGAAGTAATGTGAAGGCGTAACTCTGCAAATAAATTTCTTTTAACGGATTCTATCGCGATTGATTGATGTTAGTTTATTATTTACATTGAACCCGACGTTTCGGTTGCTTTTCAGCAGCTATGGCTGCTCGTCCTCCCCTGCAGCAACCTTGCAAAAGCAGCTGTAACGTCGGGTTCAAAGTAAAGAATAAAATAACATCAAATAAATTCCGATAAAATCCGTTAAAAATAGTTTCATGCCACTGTGTGTCACTCTTGTAAACTTCCGACCGTATCAAATTTATTTTATTTATATTTAAAGTTAACTAATCTAAAGCCTGCCTACATATAACTACTTGGTGAGATTCGGGTATCAATATTACTGCTATACTGGTGGTAGAAATTTGATGACACAAATTTGTCACAAAATTCGGCGGGTGGGTACCACCGTGCACGATTGCGAAAAACCCTCCATAGTAATCAAACTTCGGTTTGATTGCGTTCAGGGGTCAGCGAGTGCATAACCGGGCAGGGGGATTGTGGTCGCAGCACTAGTGGGACCGGTGGGTGTCACGCGGTGCTGCGACGACAATCCTCTTCTGATGAGGCCGTCAAGCTGAGTGCCACCATTGTTAACATGGTACGTGTATGTAATGGTGACCCTCTTTCCTGAGACTTTACCTTCAGCTTACCATCAGGCGAGGTGAAGTCAAATTGACGTGTCCTAAATATATAAAAAAAAAAAAAAATACTCATCCATAAGGAGATAAAATATCATGATTCTAAATATAAATTCAAATGGCTACATTTATCTATGACGAATTCTAAAACTAAGGAGTATTGGCCAAAAGCCTATTAGTGTGCAAGATACGTTTCTAGAGATGTACCAGAATACAGTTGTCGACTGCTAAATAGTATTATGTGGTTAGTTAGGGATTACCCATCACACGATAATGTTTGACTACTAGGCATGGGAAGATCTGTGAACGATATGAATTTTAATGAGAGCGACTAATACTGTGATTTTTTTGTGAAATTTCTTAAGTAGAATCAGCTTGATAAGGAAACGTTGTGATATCGTAAAAGATGTTGAGAGATTGAAGGAAAGAAGATTAATGAAATATACTTCTAAGGCGAGGGTGAATGGATATGTCTGGTTAATCTAGGCTAAGTAATATCAACCAGATCCAGGACATTTTAGGGCTAGGTTAAGAGTAAATATCTTTTTTTTTTCTTTCGTGCGGAAATCCTATCGGATACCCCCCGCCGGCCAGCAGTGGAGGTTATGTCGGGCTTGAGCCGACTAAAACTGCACGCCGTCTCGTGTCTTCAGGCGACGGGGTGTAAAGTTGCCCATAAGGCATTTCCCTCGCACCCCGACAGACCCTGGGCCATCTCCGATTTCGAGATGGCTCCCTCGGGTTTGGGAACCACGGTGTCGCGGTAATTCCAAATCGAATTGTAGTTTTAAACAACGTGTACATAGATTGAGATCGGGAATTGAACGGACTTGAACCCGCGACCAGTCCCTTACAGGGGGAATGCCCTGACCTCTCTTTTTCCGATCTAAATATATAATAAAAATAAACACACTAATTGCTTAAAAATAATTTAATTGAACGTGTACATCGTACTTCAGGTGGGTACATTATTATGCGCGGCACAGCGGCGCGCATTACTGGATCTAGTCTGGACTACTAAACAGAATAGTTTCATTTCCATGCTACGTTTTATTTATTTTCTGTAGTCACACGTTTTGCTAGCCTGTGGTATAAGCTATGACACACTATTGTCGGAATAATTCGTTTTAGTTGGGTTCCGTATCTTTGGATGAAAATCGAAATCTTTATTAAAACACCAGTGTGTCTTTTGCTGTCGGTGTAACTTTCATAGTTAATATGCTACGAATTTAGTGGATGAATTAAGCTAAAATTTGGTACATGTATGAATTTTTGTGTGTTTAAGTTCGTAACTTCCAGGACGGGATTAAAATCTGCGACCAGTCCCTTACGCCTGAACACGTCTTCAAAATAGCTTCAGCGTCACCCCAAGACGTATCTTTAATATATCGGAGAATTTCCAATATCTAGAACGTGTTCAAGTAGCTCAGTTGGTCAGAGAATTCCCCCTGTAATCCAGGAATCTATAGGAAAACTTTGCATACTATTTGCTTCAAAATTTCATTGAACTTTCGTATATATTATGTGTATAAAACGTAAATACCTTTTTTTAATTTTTTTTCGTGCGAAAATTCCTTCGGTTACTCCCCCGCCGGCCAGCGGGGGCGGTTATGTCGGGCTTGAACCGACTAAAACCGCACGCCGTCTCGGGTCTACAGACACCGATGATGTGCTCTATGGGCAACCTTACACCCCTGTAAGGTTGCCCATAGAGCATATCCCTCGCACCCCGACTGACCCTGGGCCATCTCCGCTTACGAGATGGCCCCCTCGGGTTTGGGAACCACGGTGTCGCCGTCTTGATAACTTAACCTTTAACATGGCATTTTAAATCTCTTAATATTTACGTAAAAATTTACATTTGCAGTTAATATAAGTTCAAATGTCCCCCAAGCTGCTACTAAGAATTTTCTATCATCAATTTTGTACAATAAATCCATTAACAATTTTTGCCTGACACGGGAATCGGATCCATAACCTCATGCACAGCATACGCTTTTTTACCATAACTCCAACATAATCCCTACAAAATAACATAAGAGTAAATTGTTTTACCGTTATGTTATTTCGTACCTAATGATCGTACGCACTAAACGCCAAAATAAAATCTTCCCTATTTACTCTTTCACAATCAGCTCAGCAGTAAATCAGCTCAGGTGACCGAGACCACTTGTCCTTACCCATAAATCTCCGCGTTCGACCCCCGGGTCATAAATATTGAACTATTGACTCCTGCCCCACCGGTTGTTAATGATACTAGTCTCACGTCTGCTATCTTTGTATGTAGTTTGTTTATTTAGGCGTTGGTTTCGGCCATTTTGTTTTTTTGGGTTAATCATAACATAACATAACATAACTTCACGCCTGTATCCCCGAAGGGGTAGGCAGAGGTATATTACACACCCACGATTCGTCAGTTATGTTTAGGTCTTAATGTAACAGGGGGCGAGCCTATTGCCATCTACCGGGCACATACGTAACGTTTTTGATACACACAGAACTACGAAAAGTAAAAATAAATAAATACTCTAGGACATATATAACACAGCGCCATCTAGAGCCAAACTAAGCAGAGCTTGTCATATGGGTTCGTTCTAGAATGCGGATAAACATACTTGGAATTTTTTTTTGTAAATAAATACATAATTATAGGTAGAAACACCCAGACCAATGCAAATATATGTATTTGCAATGAGCGGGAATCGAACCCGCGACATTAGCACAAATCTGATTCTTTCATTAGTAAGACAGCTATATTATATAGTATACCTTCCAAGCTCATATTATACAGGGGGATAATCACATTTTGCCCGCGGTTTTCTCATCAGATAAAAGGGGACGAACCTATAACCATCGTCCGATCACTTTTAGATAACTCCAAAATGCCCTTTTTTTACGTGCGGAAATCCCTTCGGATATGTCGTCGGTAATATGTGTCGGAGGACACCGTGCGGTTTTAGTCGAGTAAAACCGCACGGTGTCCTCCCCAAGTGTCCGTTGCCGGGCGCCCCGGGTAAGCCCTCGAAAGGATAACCTCCAAAATGCCGTACAAAAAAAATCTAAAATATTATTTGCCAAAATCTAAGAATCGAACCTCGTGCACTGCACTGACCTAAGCTCTTTACCAGTAAAGTGGGCGACATGAATAAGTCCTCTATCTACCTGCCTTTTTTTTACTTGCGGAAATCCCTTCGGATACCCCCCCCCCCCCGCCGGCCTATCTACCTGCCTAACCTAACTTTAGCTACAATTAATTACTAACTGTTGCCCGCTACTTCACCTGCGTGAATGATCCCGTTTCCTCAACCCATGGGAACCTATTCCAAGAAAAAAAAAACCAATGTATCATTCCAGCCTATAATCTATCCCTATACTGTACCAAATTTCATCCAGAAACCTTCAGCCGTTCGAACGTAATTAAGAAACAAACAACCAAACAATCTTTACAGACATTCACACTGAAACTCAAATAAATGAATAAGTATTCAACAAACTCCAGACATCTCAGACAGAGAAAGCACCACCTAATCAATAGTAGCAAAAACAGAGGCGACACCAGTGAATGAGGGGGGCACGCGCCGATAACCGCTTCACCGAGGGCCTTTAATGAGCTCCATCTAATTATCTGCGCAGACGTGAGCCTCGTGCTAACACCTGTATTATACAGCCACTTGGCTGTTGTCAGCCCCTCACCTTACTGTGTCTAATGGGCTCGCTAACGGGATGTTAATATCAAAAGTGGAGTAAAGATTATTTAATAAAAAAAAAATTTGCCGAGTTTAAGAACCAATAACAGACATTGATAAGTTAAAAATAACTGTATTTACAGATTTAATACAAAAGACAAGAGTGTGCTTAAGACTTATTTATGTGTTGTCTAATTTGTTTATATGTGCTGCCTATTGATGGAGTCGGTGTTAAGCCAAACAGGTAGGTAGGTACTAGGTTTGTAGATAGGTGCACTTCAGCGGCGTCCAGTAGGAATCAGCAGGAGTAAAACAATACACCTTCATTTTATTGATTGCATAAAAGCTCACGTACAGAAAGCAGGTTTGGCACCGACTTCTAACAGATCAATAGGGATTCTTTTTAACCGACTTCAAAAAAGGAAGTTCTCTATTGGTCCGCGGTTTTCTTAAAAACTTATGAATATGTCTTATGAGTCTTTCAATAATGAAATTTGCATACTTTGAGTGCTTTGACGGAGGTTTTTTTGCAAAGAGTTGCTTTTCTTTTTCGTACGGAAGTCCCCGTACTTGTCGGGGTACTTGTACTGTGTCGGGCTTGAACCGACTAAAACCGCACGCCGTCTCGGGTCTTCATACACCGGGGTGTGGTCCATAAGGCATTTCCCGCATACCATATCATACCACACCACCATAGCATACCATTGCAAAGAGTACCTTTTTTGGTTTTTTTCATGCGGAAATCCCTTCGGATACCCCCCCGCCGGCCAGCGGGGACGGTTATGTCGGGCTTGAACCGACTAAAAACGCACGCCGTCTTGGGTCTAAAGACGCCGGGGGGTAAAGTTGTACCTTTTTTCTTTTTTCTTTTTTCGTGCGGAAATCCCCTCGGATACCCCCCGCTAGCCAGCGGGGGCGGTTATGTCGGGCTTGAACCGACTAAAACCGCACGCCGTCTCGGGTCTGCAGACGCCGGGGTGTAAGGTTGCCGGTAAAGTTGTACCTCGATAATCATTGCACATTTTTAAAATTTTGTTCCATTAAAGCTATGAACGTAAATAAATGAATATTTTGTTTACGTTCATTGGTTGCCTAATATTACGATAATGATGATCATAATCGATTCGACGAAATACTCTCCACATCTGTCCCAACAGCGCAATTACTTTTTATGGGTAACCTCGTACACACAATGATAATATAACGCAGTAAATGTAATCAAAAACCTCATAAAGCAAGTTAAACATTTACTCAAAAAGGCGTAAAACATTATTCACGTTAAACGGCCTGAGCCTCCCAGTAAAGTGGTCTAAGCGTAAAAATACAATTTATTAATTTGCAAAAAAAAAACGGTCGCGACGGGCGTCACCTGTCAGGCGGCGTGACGGGCCCCAAGAAGCGGCGACGTGATGAATTGTTGAAAATAAAAATTACGACGTTACTGGATAAAAGGAAGGGGGTTGGAACACGTTTAATTTTAATCGACTCGACTTCTCAAAGAGGATTCTCCTCGTCTTATTTGAGTTTCGTGAATTTGTTTAAGGTATAAGTTGATCGCATTCAAAGCATTTTCTTTTAATTTTGAATGGTGTATAATTTTTTTATTTACTGTATAATTACTTGGTTGAATTATAATGGCGTTTAAAACTTATTAGTACTATTAACAGTACTGCCTCCCGCTATAGAGATATGAATACTTATGCATGCTTCAGTAGGCTGGTTGATGACGTGTTCTTATATGTGGTTTATGTAGCAAACTTTCTTTATAAAGGTCACCGCACATTGCACATTCCGTTTTCTTGCCTATAATTTATGTTGATTCAACTAAAGCCGCAATTTAAAACCTAAGGAAAATCAGGTCTTCTGGCAGTTTACTTCTCCCACTATAGAGACACCATGTAATGGAAGTATTGTCTATCTTAGTTACTCTTGCCGTTTTCAATTCAGCCTAAAAGAATGTTCAGCAGCAACAGGCACCGTATAAGTTCCACATACTTCTTTTAACAACTCTTCAGCGTACCTCACACAATCAGATAATTAAATGTTCAATATTTTTCTCAAACAGAAAGAAAATAAAAACCAGATTCCATAATACTGTCGGAAGTTTACGCGAATGTTACACATTGAAATTAAACTACTTTTAACGGATTCTATCTCGATTTATTTGAAGTTATTTTAAACTACAAGACGACAACCATCTTTAGTCTCCCCGTGACCATGGCTGCTGAAAAGCAACTGAAACGTCGGGAACAATGTAAAATATAAAATAACATCAGATTCCATAAACCAAAATACAGAACAATTATGAAACCAAAAAACCAATTTGTGCTAAAACTCTCCACCGCTATATTTTTCTTTACAAGCGTAACACGCTGTCACGTCAGAGTGACGTGCGTCACGTGACAAGAGCGACAGGTAACAACGTTTGCCGCCAATTTTTAACGCGCCAACATTTAAATTAAATTCCGAACGGAACACGTTCCGACCGTACCGGCGGCGCCTGCTTAATTCAGCCAATTACGTGGAAATGCTTATTGCTTACTTATACTATTTTAGCCCACGGATGTGACGCGTTATGCGTATATGTATTTACACTTTACATGTATGGAGTTGAAATTAAAACGAACACAGGCTTTTATGTACTACTAGGTCTGCAAGTCGAATCGCTGCTTGCAATGTTGAGCTGAGTGAGTGCGGGATCAGATTTTGAAAATTTTGAACAGTGATCATTCCTCCGTGGCAAATACGATTTTGAAAATTCTTTTTGAAAGACAACTCTGGACATGCTTTCTGAGCGTGTAAAGTTTGGTCACAGTGTCTCGAGCGGTTATTATGTAATTCCATCTGGAATTTTTTTAGCGGTGATCATTCCTCTGTGGTAGCATTAATTTTTTCAAAAATATCCATAAACCTTCCTCTGATTGACCTCTTTAATCATGCCAAATTTGGTTCTGATTGGATTAGTAGTTTAGGAGGAGACGTGTGACAAAGAAAATCCTGAAGTCTGGTATGAGGAGCTTTCGCTCGACTTCGTCTCACTCAGCTCAACTAGGCAAGGAGTTCAGAACAATAATCGTGTCACAGTTCGAGGGCGGGATCGTACCCTACGGGGATGAAGTGATTAAGTAAGCTAAAGGGGTTGATATCAGTGCACTATAACTTTTGTTTCGTGCGAAGATCCCTTCGAACCCCCCCCCCCCCCGCTAGCCAGCGGGGGTGGTTATGTCGAGCTTGAACCGATTAAAACCGCACGACGTCTCGGGTCTTAAGACGCCGGGGTGTAAGGTTGCTCATAGAGCAGAGCTCCGGTTTCGAGATGGCCCCCTTTGGTTTGGGAACCACGGTGTCCCCGTCTTGCCCCAGTTTGGGGGAGGGGCGCTAGTCGCCCCGCCGCCGCCTTCCCGCCCTGCTTCTGCTGGGGTGACAGGCGGCCTCACCTGCCACCCCCAGGCCTGCGCTCATGGAGGACGGAGGTCGTTAAGTGACTAGTGAACTATACCTATTAGGCTTTAGTTAATAAAACCAAACTCCCGATAAGTCAGCAACGTCATCTGAGGCCTTCACATCGGAGCCCGGGGTCGTCTACTCCTTCTCCTCCTTTTCGTTTAACTTATACAACTTTTATGGGAGCGACTGTCATCTGAGTACACAGCCGAGAGGGATGCAAACGCCTTTACAAATGACAGCTAAATAAACTCTAAGTGGATTGAATTATCAATAGTGCTAACCCCTCCAGCTACGCTAAATTGCTTGTGTTAGGAGTGGGTTCACGTTGGTAGTGTAATAGCTGGGATTCGAATCCGGGACCTTTCGATCGTAGGGTCGACTCCTTAACCACTAAACTACCGACGCTTCAAGACCTAGTTTCAGAGTCAGGGATGATCAAAATGCGATATTTGAAGCCCGCAACCATTTATATGTCACCTTTTAAGCTCAAGCGTCGATAGCTTAGTGGTTAAGGCGTCGACCCTACCATCGAGAGGTCCCGTGTTTAAATCCTGGCCAATACACTACCGAGGTGAACCCAATCCTAAAACAAGCAATTAAGCTTAGCTTGAGGGGTTAGGGGGAATTATTTTAAAAAACAAAAATGAATTTATATGTCACCATTTATATCATGTACAATGAAGGTTCGAATAAATATTATTATTATTATTAAATAACAATACGTAAATGACCAATTTTTTTGTTCCATACAATCGGTCTTGACTTGAAACTTTGACAGGTCGCCAGGTTTTTTATCCAAGACTGTATATTAATAACATTTATGTATCCCCAAGTTCCAGATAAAACCACAACAAAGGTAGCCAGGTATATCGTGGCGGGAACACATCGCTCTCCGTACTCCTCTGCTTTCAGAGGAGACAGGATGAGCGATGCTGTTAGTGGTGAGATGGCCCAGGGTCAGCCGGGGTGCGAGGGATATGCTCTATGGGTAACCTTACACCCCGGCGTCTGAAGACCCGAGACGGCGTGCGGTTTTAGTCGGTGCAAGCCCGACATAACCGCCCCCGCTGGCCGGCGGGGGGGTATCCGAAGGGATTTCCGCACGATAAAAAAAAAAAAAAAAAAAAAAAAAAAAGGTATACAAATATTTGCACTGAGCAAAAATCGAACCCGGGATCTCTAACACAGCCTACGAACGCTCAACTGCCATGCCAATCAGGTCGTCGGTTCATATATTTCGTGAGACATAAATAAACTCCAGTATCTTCATTGTTTGTCCCAACTTTACCCAGGACCAAGCAATAATAAGTTCTCCGGAACAAGGTAATGTTAAGCTTTTTATGTAATTGCCGATAAATCTTCATCTCCACTTTCTTGTTTTACCTCTCGTCAGCCGTTTTGTTAGGCAAACTCTTCGATATTGGACAAACAGCCTACCTACAATGGCGGCCGAAGGGCCGTCTATATAAGGTATAAATTTAGTTCACTAAAATAAAATTTGATTTTTAGGGTTTTAGTTCTTTTTGCTGATCCCTAATTTCAAATTAAAGTATCCCATGTTACGCCTTATAATATTACATATTTGCCAGTGAAAGGCCCGTCAAAATCGGCCCAGCCGTTCCATAGATTACCTCTTCCAAACAAACAGAAAGACAGACAGACAGACAGCTAGACAGCCAGACTGAAAATTTTAAGAATTAAATTGAAAAATTAAATCTGTTATTTTAATATAACAAACTGGCACTTCAATTTTATTTATTTGTATAGACTAATAACGTGTTTGTGATATATTCACGCAGATATGCCTGTAAGAGGTAAGCAGAGGTATGTTACATCCAAATTTTATTTACTTTCTTGGATCCTACGTAATAGGACGTGTTGGAATTTAAGCTGAATCTAGTACAGGAAATGCTTAATTTTATTTTTTTCTTTCAAGAATACTAGTCAGCGAAATGGCTAGTATTCTCGCTTAACGCTTAACTCCTTCAGCTAAGCTAAATTACTAGCGTTAGGTATAGGTTTGGTATAGGTGTTGGAATTTAAGCTGAATCTAGTTTAGGAAATGCTTAATTTTATTTTTTTCTTTCAAGAATACTAGTCAGCGAAATGGCTAGCATTCTCGCTTAACGCTTAACCTCTTCAGCTAAGCTAAATTACTAGCGTTAGGTATAGGTTTGGTATAGGTGTTGGAATTTAAGCTGAATCTAGTTCAAGAAATGCTTAATTTTATTTTTTTCTTTCAAGAATACTAGTCAGCGAAATGGCTAGCATTCTCGCTTAACGCTTAACCCCTTCAGCTAAGCTAAATTACTAGCGTTAGGTATAGGTTCACGTTGTTAGTGTAAACCGGAGTTCGAACCACAGCCTCACGTTCGCAAGTCTGCAACCCACCCACCCCACTGCTTTTGCATAGAGTCCACTTACCAAAGGCATGTAGACGGCCTCAAATTTATTTTAAGAAGATTCATGTTTGTTATACAATATGTACATTATGTATAAATTGATACATATGTACGTGCATTTTATACATATACGGCATTATTTAGTACAATGTCAGTATACGTGTGCAGTGGCAGGTTACTTTGGCAATGTTCCCGCGAGCAAGATAGGTGTACTACAAAGATTATATAATGTTGGATATGGGAATAATCTGATTACTATTATAAAATGTAATAATTCAAATAAATGCTTAAGCAATTTGTATGCTTAGATTTAGATCGGAAAAAGAGAACATCTAGAACGGAACTAGAACCGGCGACCAGTCCCTTACAGGAGGAATGCTTTGACAAACTGAGCCACCTAGACACGTCCCAGATATTCGAAATTCTTCGATATATTATATACGTCTTAAGGCGACGCTTTACGATTACGGTAGTTGGCTCTAGCGACGCCTTAAGACGTATATAATACATCGGAGAATTTCGAATATTTGGGACGTGTCTAGGTGGCTCAGTTGGTCAGAGCATTCCCCCTGTAAGGGACTGGCCACGGTTTCAAGTCCCGTCCTAGATGTTCTCTTTTTCCGATCTAAATCTATATAATGTAATAGTTTGAATGGATGTATGGAAATATTTTGTTACTCAAGTACACTCGCAGACGTATCTGGACAATGACTTTGCTTCTTAAATGTAAATTTTCACTAGCTTTCCATTCTTGATTTTATATCTTTTTTTACTGCAGTGTATAATTGAGATCAAGTGTCAACTTTTAGAAAAAAAGAAAAAAAATAGTGCTAGATATTCTTCACACATTGAAAATATGTGGACGTGTCCACACGTCAAAAGTAATGCAAAGGCTTATTGGCAGCAAATAGTTTTGTTTTGACATGATGTTTCTGACATTAGACAATTACTTAATCGGAAAGATATTCTGTGATAGCACTATGATAAGTTAAAGCATTAAGTTCACAATCATGCTACGATACACCGTTGGATGGTAAATGTCGAAAAATACTTCTTGATAATTCAAGTTACAGTCCATTTTCAACTGACTCATCCACATTTCAGTAATCTTAGTGGTTGAGTTAGTTGGTTTCAGCGCGGGCGTCTCAGAGCAAAATAAAGAAATTTCACTTGGAAATTTATTTGAACCGGGATTGTCTCCGTGGAACATTTTCCTGTAAACTTACAGAAACATTGTTTTAAAATATATTCTTATCACTCTCACGATTTATACGGACAAAAATTATCATAATTACATCAATGTCTAGTTTTGTGTCACGCGGTGTTTTAATAAGGATACACTGGCCGTATCCTTTCGACCCTGGGGGTTATCCTTTCGAAGGTGTACCCGGGGTGACCGGCAATGGGCACTTGGGAAGGCGATCGTGTGGTTTTATTCGGTTCGAATCCGACATACCCTCCTCATCGCTGGCACCGGTGTGGTGAAGCCCGTGGGGGTTTCCACACGTAAAAAAAAGGATACACTGGCCGTGGTAACAGGTTGAGTAAAATCAGCCATGCTATTGTGCAATTCATGGGTTCGATTCTTTGATTGACAAAATCCAAATAAAATCAAAATATCTTTATTCATGTAGGTCACAAAGTAATACTTAGGTATGAATGACAGGGGGTGTGTGTTGAGTAACCTCCTCGAGTGTCGCTCCGATTCCGATCCCGCTGCAGTCCGGGGGGAGCGGAATCGGAGCGGCCGGTACACCCTGGGCGGCGGTCAATGGCTTCCCCTTCACCCCTTCATAGGGTTGGCATTGATCGTCGGCCAATACCCAACGTGGCGGGAACACATCGCTCTCCGTACTCCTCTGCTTTCAGAGGAGACAGGATGAGCGATGCTGTTAGTGGTGAGATGGCCCAGGGTCAGCCGGGGTGCGAGGGATATGCTCTATGGGTAACCTTACACCCCGGCGTCTGAAGACCCGAGACGGCGTGCGGTTTTAGTCGGTGCAAGCCCGACATAACCGCCCCCGCTGGCCGGCAGGGGGGTATCCGAAGGGATTTCCGCACGATAAAAAAAAAAAAAAAAAAAAAAGTATGAATGACAGGGTGCTAGGGAAATGCCTTATGGGCCACCTTATACCCCGGCGTCTGAAAACCGCACGTCGTCCAGTTCAGGTTATGTCGATAACCTCCCCCGCTGACCGGTGGGAGGGTATCCGAGAGGATTTCCGCACGAAAAAAAAAAGGTCGAATGACAAGATTATTGCTTCTACATTTAATTTCAGATTCACAAGGCAATAAGTAAAGCCTGTGAGAAAAGAACTCTTGGGCAGCTCCTAAATCTCTTAACATTCACACTTTGAACCTAGAAAGGTTGAGATTAAAGTTAATAGAAATCAACTTCAATCTCACCTCTTCTCATACTATGTCTATATTATGAAAGCTGCTCGCTTTACAACTTTTCATACATTCATGCAATTTTCAAACTTCTTACCGAAGCAATCGAACATGTAAATATTGAAAAAATGTTTGAAGCAAACCTAAACCTAATCTTAATATGTTGTTCTAAAGAGACTATTAGTTTAGTAATTAAAAAAAAAGCGGCCAAGTGCGAGTCGGACTCGCCCATGAAGGGATCCGTAGCAGCAAGTAAAACATATATTTTTTTTTAATTTTTATATTTGAGTTGATTGAATGAAAGGAAAATTGCGGTTACCGATTTATGACGCATTAAAAAAAAACTACTTACTTGATCTCGTTCAAACCAATTATCGGTGGAAGTTTACATGATAATGTACATCATATATTTTTTTTAGTTTTATCATTCTCTTATTTTAGAAGTTACAGTGTGGGGATACTTTTTACCACTTTGGAAGTGTCTCTCTGGCAAACTATTCAGTTTAGAAAAAAAATATATTAGTAACCTCAATATCATTTTTGAAGACCTATCCATAGAGACCACACACTTTGGCTTTGATAAAAAAAACATTTTTGAGTTTCAGTTCTAAGTATGGGGAACCCCCAAAATTTAATGTTTTTTTTTCAATTTTTGTGTGAAAATCTTAATGTGGTTCACAGAATACATCTACTTACCAAGTTTCAACAGCATAGTTCTTATAGTTTCGGAAAAAAGTGGCTGTGACATACGGACGGACAGACAGACAGACATGAAGAATCTATAAAGGTTCCGTTTTTTGCCGTTTGGCCACGGAACCCTAAAAATACAGTAT
This sequence comes from Cybosia mesomella, assembly GCA_946251805.1. Lineage (NCBI taxonomy): Eukaryota > Metazoa > Arthropoda > Insecta > Lepidoptera > Erebidae > Cybosia > Cybosia mesomella. The sequence continues at coordinate 35,418,122 of OX276396.1, read as the reverse complement.
GACGCTCAAATTCATGAACTGCCTTATTTTCATATCTGGGGGCACCGTAGTACCCTTTTTTTCGTGCGGGTATCCCCTGGGATACCCCCCGGCTAGCGGAGGTTTGGCTTGGACCGACTAAAACCACACACCGTCTCGGGTCTTCAGACGCCGGGGTGTAAGGTTGCCCACAGGGCATTTCCCTCGCACCCCGACTGACCCTGGGACATCTCCGGTTTCGTGATGGCCCCCTTGGGTTTGGGAACCACGGTGTCCTCGTCTTGCCCCGGTTTGGGGGGTCCCGGCCTGCTTCTGCTAGGGGCCTGTCAGGCGGCCTCACCTGCCACTCCCAGGCATGCGCCATTTTTATTAAGGAGTTTCTGCCCATATGTGCGAAAAACTCCATTGTAAATGGTATTCAGCCTCTTCGATTTAATTATATGTTTATAAATGTAAACAAAATAAACTTCATTAGGTACTCTCAAAAATAGAGAGCAACGTTACAATTATTCATTGTGTATAACTCTCCGAGCTTACAAGTTACTCACAACATTCACAATTACTACAAAATCAGTATAATAAATACCAAAGTAGCTCACAGTAGCAACATAACAAGACATCCACGAACAAAGCTTACTCATTTCTCTTTCAACAAACCAAATAAATAAAATCTCTGAAAAGAACAGCGATCATAACTGACCATTAGACCACAATACCTAGGAAAATAAATATGAAGTACCTAGACAGCCTCACATTTTAACCTTTACGATGTAATTTGGCAATGGCCTAGGCCATTTGGCAGAGCCGGGAGCCTCACAGTATTATATTCAATGTCCACCACACAACAGGTACTGAGGAAATAAAACTGGATATCTGGTAATTATGGTATGAATGCCGTTGGATAGGTTTCAATGAAGATAAAAATGACCTAAATATGGGTCTAGTCTTTTGAGTCAACATATTTGTCAATGTGTAGTGAGATACCTTTTTGTACAGTCAAAATACTACAACCCTTTAATTAATAATCAGTGGGCAGATTAGACTTTATCTTATTTAAAAAAAAACATAATTATTTATAAATTATATTTGCTGAATTCCTTATAAATAATTCTTCTAAATAAAAATATTATTTTAACATTTTTACAAATTTTATCATTATATTTATTTTTTCCCTATAATTTTTTTTTTCATAAAAAAAACATTATTTATAATAAACTATAATTTATTAACAATATAAATTATATAAATTTAAAATTATAATTTGTGGTGTAGCGGTAGTGCGTTTGACTGCTAAGTCAGAGGTCGCGGGTTCGATTCCCGCTCAGTGCAAATATGTATATTTGTATCGGTCTGGGTGTTTCTATGTATAATATGTATGTATTAACAAAAAAAAAGTATTTAAGTATGTTTATCCGCATTCTAGAACCCATATGACAAGCTCTGCTTAGTTTGGGTCTAGATGGCATTGTGTAATTTATCCTCGAATCTTTATTTATTATTCCCTTTATTACATTTAAAAAACATATAAATTATATTTTTAAATACATTCTATATAAAAAAACAAATATATTTAAAAATATAAAAAATAGCTCTCTATATAAAAAAAGCTCCCGGTGGTTAGGGCTCCAGAGAGAGGAACCTCCCCACAATACGTGCCGTGTCGAGGAGTACCACCTTCTGCATCAAGCCCTTGATCCAAGTGCCTAACGCGAGCCTCTTTAGATGCTGGTCGAGGCTCTTGGCAATCAGTCCGTGAACCGATACGACTATCGGAACAATAATTGCTGAATCCACATCCCACATGTCGACAATCTCGTGAGCCAAGTCCAAATATTTTAGCAGAAATGGTGTAGAGGTATCATTAAGATCTTCGGGATTAAGTCAACCAGGCAAGCAGGCACACTTACTGATTGATAGCCGAGGCTCTGATGCAGGTTTTCCTTATGAGTTTGTGAAGTCAGACTGCTAACTACTTCGTAAGGAAAGGAGGAGTAGCTGAGCGGGTCACGGGTTTTAAAGTACCTGGTTGACGACAAAGGTTTTATCTTCAGTATAACTGAAAATATAATTGACGAAATAAATGTAGTAATACAAAAAAATACTAATTTTCAACTAAAAATATATAGCGATAGCCCAGTAGTGTACTTAACGGACTGCCGAGTCGAGGTCTCGAGTTCGATCCCCAGTCGCCCCGGGCACTCACCTCTGATTTTCATAGTTAAATGTGTATTAAAAATGTTTATTATCGCTCGCTTAGTAATGTTCCCGATTGATGGCAATAGGCTCACCCCCTATTACATTGGGACCTAAACATAACTGGTGAATCGTGGGTGTGTAATACACCTCTGCCTACCTCTTCAGGGATACAGGCGTGAAGTTATGTTATGTTATTACAACCCATATTTCTCAGCACTTCAATCCCAATTCTGATACCACCTCATTTTGTGAAGAAACTTTTTCTGTGCAATACAATATAAACGACATCTAAACCAAAGCATTTCTTGGTGATATTTCATTCTAAGACTTACAGTATATCTAAATTATTCTGCACTCTAGTAATTCTGTATGTAAGAATAAATCTGAAACAGTAGGTACGGTGTACGGCAGCAGTGACAGGTTACTTTGGCACTGTTCCGGCAGCTAGGTGCGGCCGAAATGAAAATGTTTGCGATAGAATGTAGTGTGAAGACGGTTATGTACTGGCTAGATTCTATCTTTAACTTTTACAAATGTTTTATGGGTTGAATAGGTTGTTGTCGAATATAATTTTATAGAATAATTTAACGGGATTAACGCGATCATGTATAGGTATGTACATACCTCGCTTAACGACTGAAATGGTATTATTTATATCGCCACGATGGCGAAACAACACTGAGAATTTTTACCTCACATCTATTAACAATACAAATACCATTCATACAACATAAAAAATTATTCGTCTTCACGACGTATTTGAAATAAAGGAATATTGACACGTGTTAATTATTGCAAAATGAACTCTATGGACGTCTAAATTATCTCATTGGTTAATGCGTATTAAAATAATTTATAAAGGGTTTTAAGAACCAAATAAGATGTAATTTGATTTCTTTGTCAAGCTTTGATACGAGACTGTTGGTTAGTAAACGGACGCGTTTACCAAATTTTGCACGATTGAATGTCGCTATGCTTTGGATGACAATGCGTGTATATTACCTAGATTGGGAGTTAAATATTAAAAGTAGCATGTTGCATGGAATGCTAGTAATTTAAGGTTAATGGTGTGTATATAATTAAAATATGCTTAATTTGAACTAGTTAAGATGTTTGTTTTAAAATAATATTGGCATGCTATTTTAAGTACAAGAAAGGTCTAATGCGTAGGTCATTTCTCAAAAAAAATACTACCTGATATCCAAGCGACGAGGAGGCGTGTGACGTCACTAGGACGCACCAAGCGGGGAGTCAGTGGAATATAAAAACTGATTTCGAACGGGGACAGGATAGTTTTCGTTGTAGCTGTTTGAAGTGCACAAGCTCTGTTAAAATTGTTGGTAATTTTGTTGGCTGTGTTATGCTAATATAATTGGTGATTCTTTTGACGAGTCGTGCATACTAGACAGTGACAAATGATAACGCTCTTTGGATTGAATATCTAAAGATTCCTATATTTTATAAATACCTTTCTCTATATAAACCCAATCTCCTGAAACGTGGCAAGAAAGAACTGGTAGGTAACAAGCCTTAAATTCTGGAATTGAGTCTGATTTCGGAAGCGTTTCAAACACCTATTTACTATAATCTAGGATCCGTGGAATAGTTTTAGGGGTTTTCGCAAGCTATTCCATTCCTTTTCCTTAGTTTAGTTCGCATTGTTATTCCCCTTCACACAATTCGCACACAAACACATGTCAAATCAAACACACCTACTGTCTTTGGTACGGGACAGTAGACCGAGGTAAACACTAGGGCCATTTGAGTCTAGAATTATTTAGGTTAATCTGTCGAGGCGGATTAATAGGACTCGTAGGTAACATCATACTAAGTACCTTTATTTAAGTGATAACTAACCGAAGTGAAGTGTTACGTAAATTATATCGCGTTAAGTCTTTGTTTACAAGATAATTATCATAAATAACTTAATCAATCCAACGGCAAATCCATTGTGTTTTAATTAAAGTAACCGTGAATTTTATAGTAAAGTTGTGGATAAATACGTTATTCAATAATAAAAAATAGATATATCGAAAATAGTTCCAGAACATTGTCTGAATAAATCTTGATAGTTTGTTATATAACTTTAAATATATTACTAAATAATATAATTGAAGGTTTCTGGTAAATTTCTACTATTCTATAGTATATTGGTTTGAATAGCAAGATAAAGAACTGTGGTCTGAATTTATATAAAATTACGTTTGGAAGTGATTTAAATGATTACGTGAAATATCATTATCATTAGAACATTTTATCTAGGCACTGTAATCAAATAATTAAGTGCATTATAACACGGCTGAATACATCATTCGAGAATTAGAGCAAGTATAAATAATTATTCCATTATCAGTTATAGAACATTGATTTGAGTGGGCAGAAGTTGACGAGTAATATATTAGAGTAAATTATCTAAGTGGCTGATTATTCATCTAACATTTGCAATATATCGAGTAACACATGGAAATAGTATCAGTAATACAAAGAGATGGTCGTTGGTGAACACAATTAATATTCGACTTGTAAAGTGCAAAGAACACATAAGAGACGGCGTGTGGTTTTAGTAGGTTCATTCAGAGACATCTGAAATATCATTATTTGCACACAGTTTTCTAACGAGAGGGAGTATTTTAGTCGAATACAGCAATAAATAAATATATGTGTTACAATCAGCTCACTTAATAGATAATTTAAATACAATTTTAGCTCCTGGAACCATTTGGGTTTTCAGTTTGAGCAAGTTATCAGTGTGTAGCATTTCTGGGGTCTGCCTGAAATCCATACATTATATTTACAAGCTAAAACAGATGAACTCATGTTAAATCAGTATTTATACCAGTCTCGAACGAAACCTACATTGGAATGCAGGCAAACCTAGATATGTGAGGCGATTTACGACGGGTCGGTTAAACTTGTAATGGTATTAATTAGTGAATACTAATATAAAAAAAGACAAGAATACTATTATACGTTTAGCGTTAGTGGAGGTACTGATAACAGAATTAAATTACTCTTGAGAGAGAGGAGGAGAAAATATGTTGATTTAATATCAACCCAACCAAAAATATATATGAGCTCACGACAAAACATATGAAATATAAAAAAATACAGGCCATTATCATATAATCTGGATCCAGAAAACCTCAGTTACCTGGTAGATACAATCTACGACTGTAAATGATAACTTGACATTTAAATCAATATCGTATATAGAAACTAGATTTTATGCAGATAGAGTTCATTTTATTTCAACAAAACTCAAAAGATTAGAACATTAGTTAATATATAATATAAACCGAAGGTTAAATTAATTCAGTGAGGAGAATAATCACGGTGTACATTATTTAAAATAAATCGGTTAGGAATTTAATTTCACAGTTTAGTTTTATGTTTAGTTAGGTTTAGACGATTACAGCCAAGCTAGTGACGAAGATAGCCTTAAGGGCTATTTCCCGTTACACGACCTCCGTCCTCCATGAATGAAGGCCTGGGGATGGCAAGTGAGGACGGTAGGGCGACTAGCGCCCCTCCCCCAAACCGGGTCAAGACGGGGACACCGTGGTTCCCAAACTCGAGGGGGCCATCTCGAAACCGGAGATGGCCCAGGGTCAGTCGGGGTGCGAGGGATATACTCTATGGGCAACCTTGGCACCCAGGCGTCTGTAGACCCGAGACGGCGTGCGGTTTTAGTCGGTTCAAGCCCGACATAACCGCCCCCGCTGGCCGGCAGGCGGGTATCCGAGGGGATTTCTGCACGAAAAAAAAAAAGAAATGTATATACATACCTTTGGATTGCCGGATGTTTCGACAAGGTTACACTGGCCGTGGTCACAAAAAAAAATTAGTATAATTTTATAGCTGTTAATTTGCTGTTACTCGTATTAATCTGTATTCTTCATGTCAGTTTTGTATCCTATGACGCTAGACTGTATATAAATTTGATTTCACCGTCGTCGTGCACCAAAACGACGACCTCTGTGGCGTAGCGGTAGTGCATTCGATTGCTACGACAGGGGGTGCGGGTTCGATTCCCGTTCAGTGAAATTATCTGTTTGAATGAATATGTCTATTTGCATTGGTCTGGGTGTTTCTATGTATAATATGTATGTATTTACAAAAAAAAAGTATATAAGTATGTTTATCCGCAATCTGGAACCCATAACACAAGCTAGTTAAACTATGCTTATTTTGGGTCTAGAAAGAGATGTGTAGAATGTCGTAGAATATTTATTTATATGTACCTACAGACTCTGGTGTCCTAGACTAGACCTATTCATAGAAAACCCATACATGTGGGTTATCTATGAATAGGAATTTAAAAAATATAAGCGTAAAGATAACTGTATAAAACGCAAATGATGTAAAACATTCTCACAGTATTGTGGCACACACGCGATAGTTGAGGGACAGTTTCACTTGTGTTTATGACCCGCAAATAAAACTACCACGATGTAAACAAATAAAATACACGTAAAATAAAACCTCAAGTATAATTATCCCCCCTTATTCTATCAACGATTGTCTCAATAACCACTTTTCCTGTCCACAGTTGAAGGAACGCGTCATAAAAATAGAAAAACAAAATAAAGGTAAACAAGAAAACAGTTACCGGCCGAACGTAATTTTGTCCAGAAAAAAAAACACAAACTATTACCATCTTTATCTAGGGTAAGTCAATTTTCCCCTCACCGCCCTAAAGTTGCAAACTTCCTGGGCGGTTATGTTAAAGGATTTTCAACCTTCAGATGATTGTTTTAGGCGTATATAAGAGGTATATTTGAGTGGTTATCGGTAACAATGTCCAACCTGTGTGTGTGTACGAACGTTGACAAGGTAGAAGCTGATCATATAATCCTCATAAAATAAGGTAGGCAAAAAATTGAGACACACTGAGAGCAATTATTTTTCTGTAGTATTTTTATTTAAACCGAAATTATTAATATTCCCCCTTACCCCTCCAGCTAAGCTAAATTACTTGTGTTAGGAGTGGGTTTTCGTTGGTGGTGTAATGGGTAGGATTCGAACCCGGGACCTCGCGATCGTAGGGTCGAATCCTTAACCACTTAGCTACAATCGCTTATACGTTAATATTTATTAGCTTAATTATAAACATTAATTATTGAAATAAAACTATTTTTAACGGATTCTATCGCAATTTATATGATGTTATTTTATATTTTACATTGATCCCGACGTTTCGGTTGCTATTCAGCAGCCATGGTCACGGGGAGACTCCCCGTGACCAATAAAAAAAATACCAAAAAAATAGTTTTATTTCAATGTGTGATATTCGCGTAAACTTCCGACATCGTTAATTATTAGCTTATAGGTAAATTAGCTGTCTTAATACCTTGATGACATAATGAACTAGTATATAAAATGCTATAGGGATAAAAGTGAAGCTGTACAAAGTAGAAATACATCACTATATTTGAATATCGTACTTGAAATATAAATAAGCCAAAATATGTAAAAACTAGCTATTGCTCGCAGCCCCGCCGCCGGCGCGGAGGTCGGATATCGTTTATTGGCCATATCTCCGTTTGTACTTAGCCAATTGCAATCGAACACACGGCATATTTGAAGTCTAACCAAGACCTTTCTAATAGAAAATACCGCATCAAAATCCGTTTTGTAGATTTTGCGTCCATCGCGATTCAAACAGATAAACCAACAATATCTAAAAAACAAATTGGTTCATTTAACTTAACCCAGGTATTCTTCTTAAATATCTCCAATGTACAGACTAATTTATATCTTTCTAATAGTATAGATAAAAAATGTCTTGCACGCAAATAAGCTAAATACATTTGACATTTATACATAGTGTTTGCGCAATAACCTTGTTTGCTGAGTATAAAAAATCAGTGCTAAGTTACTACCGACCTCCATGATCGGGGCCTGAAGACGGCAGTTAGCCGACTTGCTGTCCTTACAGAAGCAGGCCAAGATGAAGGCGTGTCGTGTGTCAACACACACGCCTGCCAACTCACCGTCGCGGGATTAAACTCGACCCCATAGGCGAGGCCGCGATGGCGGCCAAAGTCCGCCGGTAACCGTGGGGTTATCCTTTCGAGGGCTTACCCGGGGTGCCCCGCAATGGACACTTAGGGAGGACACCGTGTGGTTTTAGTCGGTCCGATTGCGACACGCCTATCTCATCGTTGGCAATGATGGGGTGAAACCACAAGTAAAAAAAAAAGAGTGCTAAGTTAATTTCATATTTATTTTTGATATACCATAACATAACTTCACGCCTGTATCCCCGAAGGGGTAGTCAGAGGTGTATTACACACCCACGATTCTCCAGTTATGTTAAGGTCCCAATGTAATAGGGGGCGAGCCTATTGCCATCTACCAGGCACATTATTAAGCGAGCGATAATTAACATTTATTAATGCACATATAATTACGAAAAGTCAGAGGTGTGTGCCCGGGGCGACTGGGGATCGAACTCGAGACCTCGTCTCAGCAGTCCGTTACGTACGCCACTGGGCTATCGCCGCAATTTATTTTTGATCTTTGGTATATCAAAGTTTAAGTCACTTTCCTACTTATACGTTATTTTTGGTAAGCAAACAAAATACCTTTTTTTTTTTTTTTCGTGCGGAAATCCCTTCGGATACCGCCCCCGCTTGAGAGCGGGGGTCTCCAGCGGGGGCAGTTATGTCGGGCTTGAAACGACTAAAACCGCACGCCGTCTCGGGTCTTAAGACGCCGGGGTGTAAGGTTACCCATAGAGCATATCCCTCGCACCCCGACTGACCCTGGGCCATCTCCGGTTTCGAGATGGCCCCCTTACTTGCTCTCCACTGTGCCATCTGCTAGTCAGAGGGACACGTGGAAAGCTTCCGAACAGCCCTCAACAGGGCCGTCCTCGCCTCGGTCGGAGTTGGCCGTAGGCGTCAGCGTCTCTCCCACCCTAGGAGAGAGGCGCTGCCGTCTCCGTTGCCCAGGGTGCACCGCGTGGAGGTCCCCAACCAAGCACCCCAGCAAACAAAATACCTGACACACAATATGACTTAGATGTACAATATCGTGATTGGTGCTGAATTAGCGTCAACGGAACCACGTATCAAGTTAGGTTAGGTGGTTTTCAACTAATCAATGTAAAAAATTAATCTATAAACAATAATACGAATGAAATATCCTGAAATTGTGAACTCTCGGTGTGTCCACATGTTCGGTGTAATACAATGCACCGATATCTTTGCGTCCGTCCGAGCGAGCGCCACTGGCCGGCACTTTACGACAGACGGTGATAGCAGATCGCACCTCGACATGGGCATGATCGTTTTCCTATACACTTAAGTAAATTCAACGTATCTTCTTTATTCTCACCGGTTTCTGGGAGGTATTTTAGTCTGGCAATAAAAGCGGGGTAACCTAAATTTATGACTTTCGTAAGTGATGTGTGGAACTATTCAAAAAAGTACCTTTCACTCACTTTATATAAATTTCACCTCTATATAATGTAATGAAATCTTTCAACGTAATTTTCAACAACTTCAAGATGTTCGATTAACTTGAAGATTTGTACACAGATATTATTACACACACACCCATACACACCTATGACATTTCGTAATTATGTGTGTATTATAAAATGTTAATTATCGCTCGCTTAGTAATGTGCCCGGTAGATGGCAATAGGCTCACCCCCTATTACATTGGGACCTCAACGTAACTGGCGAATCGTGCCTGTATAATACACCTCTGCCTACCCCTTCGGGGATACAAGCGTGAAATTGTGTTATATTATGAGGCTAAATTTAATAATTTACTAAAATTATTCTATACTTAAAAGTCTTTGATATAATGTGCAATATTATAATAATAATATTGTTTTATTGCGAAAAAGTGATTGTAGTTATAGACGGTAATCCAGTGGGTGAAGTTCTATTTCCATTGATAGGTTAGTTATTAAGCTGTATTAAGGAGGAACAGACCCTCTCCTTTTTAAGGGATTTTCTTTAAAAAAGCCCTATTGCTATCGAGTTGTCGTCGTTGCCAATTTTCTGTCACGGTTTTGGGTATGAAGGAGATCAGCTATCGAGTTGCTGTTTTCGGTAATAGATTCGTGCTGGGGTGACCCATTGCAAGATAAAAAAAATCGCAAAAAATCGCAAAATCGAAAATCCCTTGTATTCGGCTGAGCTCGTCTCAGGAATTCAACTTGTTTTTTTTTTAGGGATTTTCTTTAGAAAAGCCCTATTGCTATCGAGTTGTTGTCGACGTCGTTGCCAATTTTCTGTCACGGTTTTGGGTGTGAAGGAGATCAGCTATCGAGTTGCTGTTTTCGGTAATAGATTCGTGCTGGGGTTTTTTTCGTGCGGAAATCCCTTCGGATACCCCCCCGCCGAGCAGCGGGGGCGGTTTTGTCGGGCTTGAACCGACCAAAACCGCACGCCATCTCGGGTCTACAGACGCCGGCGACCCTCTCCCTATTGGTTACTAAACATCATTACATAGTATGAAATAGGTCGCTTTTGCCGTCTGTCTGTCCCTATGTATGCTTAGATCTTTAAAATTACGCAACGGATTTTGATGCGGTTTTTTTTAATAGATAGAACGTTTCAAGAGAAAGGTTTGTATGCATAATATCATGCGGGCGAAGCTACAGGCGTCCACTAGTAACAATAATAATTGTAATGTAAAGTGTTTGCATGTTTTTAAACTACAATATACAAGTAAAAACAAGTTTATAATTACATAACTCCATGGACTGGTTTTAACATCGCATGTGCACATTACAACCCCTCCGGATACACCCACGCTGGGCAGCGGGGGAGGTTATGTCGGACTTGCACCAACTAAAACCGCACGCCACCTCGGGACGCCGGCCAGGGTGTAAGGTTGCCCATAAAGCATATCAATCGCACCCCGACTTACCCTGGGCCGGACGACGGACGGGACTGGGACGGGACTACTTGATAAATATCGAAATAAAACTATTTTTAAATGGCGCAAATTATGTTTTTTTTTTTTTTTACTTCGTTTAGGAACGCAACACAGATTCTATGGCGGTTTATTTGATGTCATTTTATTATTTACTGACCTGACGTTTCGGTTGCTTTTCAGTAGCCATGGTCAAGGGGAGACTGAAGATGGTGGTTGTTATAGTTATAAATGTAAGTTATCTTCAAGTACCCTTTTTTTTCGTGTGGAAATCCTTTCGGATATGCCGGCCAGCGGGAGCGTTATATCGGGCTTGAACCAACTATAACCGCACGTCATCACGGGTTTAAGATGCCGGTGTGTAAGGTTGCCCAAGGAGAATATCCCTAACACCCCGACTGACCCTGGGCCATCTCCGGCTTCGAGATGGCCCCCTCGGGTTTGGGAACCACGGTGTCCACGTTATCTTTAAGTACCCTTTTTTTTTTTTTTCGTGCGGAAATCCCTCCAGATACCCCCCCGCCGGCCAGCGGGGGCGGTTATGTCGGGCTTGCACCGACTACAACCGCACTCCGTCTCGGGTCCTAAGACGCCGGGGTGTAAGGTTACCCATAGAGCATATCCCTCGCACCCCGACTGACCCTGGGCCATCTCCCGTTTCGACATGGCCCCCTTATTTGCTCTCCACTGTGCCATCTGCTAATCAGAGGGACACGTGGAAAGCTTCCGAACAGCCCTCAACAGGGCCGTCCCCGCCTCGGTCGGAGTTGGCCGTAGGCGGCAGCGTCTCTGCCACCCTAGGAGAGAGGTGCTGCCGTCTCCGTTGCCCAGGCTGCACCGCGTGGAGGTCCTCAACCAAGCTCCCCTATCTTTAAGTACCCGAAATCCGAACGAAACACCAATGTAAATAATAAACTAAAATCAAATAAACCGTAATAGGATCCATTAAATAAAATTTTTATACCACTTAGGCCGTGTGCTTGCCTGCCAACAAGCATACGGCCCACCTGATGGGAAGCAGTTACCGCGGCCTATGTATGTGTGCAACACCAGGGGCGTTAAACTCGTGCTGCCGACCCTGTAAAAACCTTCTAATGTCCTTCTTGAAGAACCCCTCTTTCATTTCAAATTTTACCTACTACTCCATTTTCGAATATTTGAAAACGAATCGATACTAGTTTCCATACTAAAGACGTTTAAGGACACTTCTTCCTTATTTCATCTTCCGTAATTGAGACGAAGTCGAGCGAAAGCTCCTCATACCAGAATTCAGGATTTTCTTTGTCACAGGTCTCCTCCTAAACTACTAATCCAATCAGAACCAAATTTGGCATGATTAAAGATCAATCAGAGGAAGGTTTATGGATATATATTGAAAAAATTAATGCTACCACAGAGGAATTATCACCGTTAAAAAAATTCCAGATGGAATTACATAATAACCGCTCGAGACACTGTGACCAAACTTTACACGCTCAGAAAGCATGTCCAGAGTTGTGACTTTCAAAAAGAATTTTCAAAATCGGACTTGCCACGGAGGAATGATCACTGTTCAAAATTTTCAAAATCAGATTCACGATGTCTCACTCAGCTCAACATTGCAAGCAGCGGTTCGCCTTGCAGATCTAGTTTTAACAGCAACTCAGCACAACTTCAGCCAATACAAAAGGCAACATTCGAAGACGAACCGTTCTGTTTAAACTACTATTAACGGAGGTAAAGTCAATGAGATCGGTCGAGGGTGGTATCTCTTCAACCCCTAATAGCATTGTCCGAACGATCCTCCATAAGATTCATTGGATGCGTTTTCCAATTGTGTCGACACGGATAACGTATAATAGAGATAATAATAAATGTAGATTTTTAGAAAGAACATAATATTTTTCTTATTTCTGTGCATTTTCTAAACTTCTAAGATAACAATCACTACGCCCGCCTAATGATAAGCAGCTCCCGTAGTTAAGGTTTCACTCGTATGTTGCTTCTTGCAAAGGGGAAAACGTAGAGAAAAGAGAAGGATGAGAGTAGAATGGTAGAGAAAGGGTTGAGGACAAAGTTAGTCTACGACTACTTAACGTTGATATTAAAATGCCACCTAAAAGGTGTGGTAGGTATTTCTTCAGTCGAGTTGACGCAAATATGTTAGAAAAAGCATAGCTCTATCACTTTTAGAAAGCATCCTACTGGTGTGATAGTGCTTTAAGTTTATTCTGTAATCGATTGGAATTAACTCGTTAGTCAAGTGGCATGAGTTTATACTTATAAATTCTACTTGTACTGTTTGCGTGATATCATGTGCTTCGACGATTATACACTACACTTTTTTTATTTTTTATTTAGGACACGTCAATTTGACTTCACCTCGCCTGATGGTAAGTTGAAGGTAAAGTCCAAGAAAGAGGGTCACCATTACATACACATACCATGTTAACAATGGTGGCACATAGCTTGACGGCCTCATTAGAAGAGGATTGACGTCGCAGTACCGCGTGACACCCATCGGTCCCACTAGTGCTGCGACCACAATCCCCCTGCCCGGCTATGCACTTGCTGACCCCTGAAAGCAATAAACCGAAATTTGATTACTATGGAGGGTGTTTCGCAATCGTGCACGGTGGTACCTACCCGGCCGAATTTTGTGACAAATTTGTGTCATAAAATTTCTACCACCAGTAACACGTTACCAAAGTGATATTGAATGGTGTTTATTTGTAGAGTATAAATTTACTATCGAAGTTTATCTCCTTAATTTAGTCCTCCTAACTTGTAGCTATGAGTAGAATAACCAAGGCTAGCAAGTAACAGTTGTTAAGAAACATACTTAATGAATCGCATTCTTTGAGTCGACATATGTGGACAACAACTCAGCATTAGTGTCTACCTCAGAGCTAATCCTAGTCGTTACACCTCATTGAAGGGCCACGAAATGCGAAGTTATTGAACAACTAGCACAACACATCCATTTTGTAAGTTTTTAAATCGCCTGAAAAAATATATTTTGAAGTTCATTTTGCGTACGGCAACAGCACCTAGAATTAACGTCGGCTTAGCATAATGGACAAAGATTAATTTAGTAATTATTGATTTACTAGCGACCCGCCCCGGCTTCGCACGGGTGCAATGGATGTTATTATACATATAAACCTTCCTCTTCAATCACTCTATATATCTAAAAAAACCGCATCAAAATCCGATGCGTAGTTTTAAAGATTTAAGCATACATATATAGGGATATAGGGACGAGAGAAAGCGAATTGTTTTATACTGGTACCTTTTTTTTTTCGTCCGGTTTCGAGATGGCCCCCTATGGTTTGGGAACCACTGTGTTCCCGTCTTGCCCCGGTTTGGGGGAGGGGCGCTAGTCGCCCCACCGTCCCGGCCTGCTTCTGCTGGGGTGACAGGTGGCCTCACCTGCCACCCCCAGGCCTGCGCTCATGGAGGACGGAGGTCGTTAAGCGACCTCCGGCGCCTGAGTCGCCTGCGACGCGCGGCGAGCATGTTGCGGGCACGGCGGGCCGGGAGAGTTCTAAATCTCTCCCGGGCGCGCTCCGCCATCTCCTTCGCTAGCATTACATGCTCGCAGAAGGAGGTGGCGGTGGCCCACGCGCTCGCGCTCCGCACCATTGCCACAATCATGCTGCCGAGCGAGAGGACTCCCACCCCGATGGCTGCCAAGAAATCACGCCTCGGCGCCTCCCACGCCGGGCAGTCCGCCAGCGTGTGCAGCCCTGAGTCCTCGCTCGCGTCGCAGTGATGACACTCAGGCGTTGGCTCCTTCCTGATCCGATGCAGGTGGTCCCCGAAGCTCCCCTTACCGGAGATCACCTGCGTCAGTCGGTACGAGAGGCTTCCGTGTCGCCTCTCTAGCCAAACCTCCATGATGGGCCTTACCGCCGCTATTGCGGGTGTACCTATACACGCACGTAAGAAGTTATACTTCTTTGGCGTAACAAGATCAAAATCTATCTAAAAATCTTTCTATAAATTTTAGCCTTCGCGTTGTCCTACGTTTGTAGAAATAATAATGTAAAATTTTATTTTAGTTTATGATGTAAATAAATAATGCATACCGTCAACTAATCTCAAATTCTATAAGCCTTTTTTTTTACGTGCGGAAATCCCTTCGGATGCCCTCCCGCTGGCCGGCGGGGGTGGTTATGTCGTGTCTCGACTAAAACCGCACGGTGTCCTCCCCAAGTGTCCGTTGCCGGGCACCCCGGGTTGCCAGGGGACTTTGGCCGCTACCGCGGCCTCGCCTGGTGGGATCGGGTTTTATCCCGCTTCGGTGAGTTGGCAGGCGTGTGTAGGGCACACACGACACGCCTCCGCCACGGCCTGCTTCTGTAAGGACGGCGAGTCGGCCAACTGCCGTTTTCAGGCCGCGATCATGGAGGTCGGTAGTCCGTGGGGCCTACTTGGGCCGTGGTCCGTGGAGCAAGTAGGGGCGTCCTACTTGCTCCCGTCGGAGACCACGGCCCTCACCATGGTCTCCAACGAGAGAACGTCCACGCCCAGGACCGCAACGAGATCCCGGCGTTGACTCGCCCACGCAGGGCACTCCACCAACGTGTGGAGCGCCGTGTCTTCGCCAGAATTCTATAAGCCTACTCAAAGTGAAATGTTGACTGGCTAACTTGAGCGTGTCGGTTTTCTTGCTAACTTCGTGACGTGGAATTCTGATCCCGTTCCCGCAACCCATGGGAACCTTTTCCCGGACTATAATCTATCCCTGTGTCAAATTACAGCCAAATCCGTTCAGCCGTTTTTGCGTGAAATTGGAACAAAGATACATACATTCATACTCGCAAATTTTCGCGTTTTTAATGTTTTAGCGCACTCTGCTGATTCCTCTGCTCTATTTAGGGATCAAAATAATTTTGGGATGAAACTTAAGAAACCATCGGAGCTCTATAAACATCTTAGAGTTACCAAAGCCCACATCTTAGGAAAATCCCAAGATGTAACAATCAGGGCACTCCCAAAAGATAATAACGCGTCCGAGCTTGAATCTAGACTTCTATTCCATAAACGATTTATGATAGGGGCCCAGTCAAACAGAGTGGGGTTGGGAGTACGAGAGCCAGAAAGGGACCGGGATATACTTAAGCCCTTTCTAAAACAAGACGAAAATGATAAATATCGAGTGCACGCGATGAATTTGGAAATCCAAAATGAATGGTTGACAATGGGAGAGTTCTGCATACCGATGGCCTTAAAGTGGCGCACCTTGATCTATGACTGGTCGCCGGCCCTGTTAAAATTTTATCTTAACGCCTTTCAGATGACCCTCCCAGACCAGAGTAATCTGGTAAGGTGGGGGAAGGCCACAGAAAAACAATGTTATACTTGTGGTGAGGCAATAGGGACGGCTAGACACATATTAGTCGGATGTAGGGTGCTTCTCGATAGAGGCCATTACTCACGCCGCCACGATAAGGTGCTTATCATCATACGTGAAGCAATGAGTCTGGCAGTAGCTAGAGCCCAAAAAGGATTGACTACTAACAGACGTCATATCAACTTTGTGTCTGAAGGTTCATCCATAACACCCAGGAACAAACCTTATTCAATCTTAGATACTGCCCCAGATTGGACTCTCCTAATCGACACGTATGTAAAAGCACTATAAAATTCCGGAGGATGTTGGGGTTTCGTCATCTAGACCTGACATATTCCTATATTCTAAGAGGTTAAAACATGTGGTTCTTGTGGAACTTACTGTACCGTGGGAAACAAATATACCGAAGGACCACACAATAAAGAAAAATAAATACTATGATCTCACAAACGGATTAATCAAAAACGGTTACGTGGTTAATTTGTATGCAGTGGAAGTGGGAGCGAGAGGTATACCAGCAAAATCTCTCTATAACCTACTTAAAGATCTAGGCCTATCGCGAGCTACAATAAGCTCATTACTAGGACGAATGTCTAAAGCGGCACTAGTAGGTTCGTATCAAATTTGGTTAGGCAGGGAGGGGAACTTGGGTAGTGAAGGTGAGTGTTGATGTACATCAACAAAAGGGGCCCTTTCTAAACCTACACTTGGGTCGCAAGTCCCAGGCACTGTCCCGAGTTCCCAACTCAGCAACGCGATGGACCCGGCACCCGCACGGAGAATCCATGGATTGCTAAGATTACGGTCTCTTCTATTATACCCAGTCGTACTTTATAGCACAACCAGGCATATAATATTTAGTTGTGTGCAAATTCAATCAAGTCTATCTAGCCGTTTACGCTTTAAAGAGAAAAAATCTTCCTTATTCAGTTAGGATTAAACTAACATTAATTAGGATAATTTTCAATGCATACACCCAACACCCATTAATATAATGAATCCTTAACCAAAATCACGATACCTGTCAGTCCACCCGCTCATTTCCTGGCCACACGGAACCCATTTGCAACACTATCGTCTTAAGAGATTTCCTGTGCGGGACCACGTATGTATTGTACGCAAGATTTGTGGCTCAAAGTATTGCGCTAAGTGCCCACCTTGATGGAGCTACTGATTTAGAACTTAACTGTTGTGGTTTGTTTTCTTTGAACTATTTAATAACTAACTATTTAATAACTATTTAATCACCAACACAACCTATATAAGATATACAATTCCACCATATAGGAAGCGTCGGTAGCTTAGTGGTTAAGGAGTCGACCCTACGATCGAGAGGTCCCGAGTTCGAATCCTGACCATTACACCAACGTGAACCCACTCCTAATACAAGCAATTGAGCTTAGCTGGAGGGGTTAGGGGGAATATTAGTAATTTCGGTTACTAATATTCTTTTTAAAACCAAAAAAAAAATATCATTTTGTGTTATCTCAAAGGGCAGCGTTTTCGTTGAAAGCCTCCAGACGCCTTATTTTTTCCGGCAACTCCAACAAATATCTATTTTAGTCAATATTTACAAAAACTTGACAAATAATATATTAAAACATTCCTCAAGAACCTCTCTCTCCATTAATAATTGGTAGTGGTCTAAGTATGTATTTCCCTATAAACTACCTATATTGGATCGCACAAATAACTGACTCGGAGCTTCCTTCAAATCAGTTTATGTGGGGCATCGGTAACTTAAGGGTTGGGGTGTTGGCCTTACGACCGAGAGATCCCGGGTTTGAACTCTGGCCAGTACACTGTCGACGTGAACCCACTCCTAACACAAGCGATTTAAATATTTAGATCGGAAAAGAGAACATCTAGGACGGGACTTGAACCCGCGACCAGTCCCTTACAGGGGGAATACTCTGACCAACTGAGCCACCTAGACACGTCCCAGATATTCGAAATTCTCCGATATATCATATACGTCTTAAGGCGACGTTGGAGCCATCTACCGTAATTCTTGCAAACTACGGAAACAATGAATAACTTTACAGTCATTTTTAAACATTGTTTTTTGATGATTCCGCCTAATTAATTCTATTAAATTTTTAAGCATTTTGTATGCTTACTTTTTTCTAAAGATTTAGATCGGAAAAAGAGAACATCTAGAAAAAAGTAAGCATACAAAATGCTTAAAAATTTAATTGAACAAGCGATTTAGCTGAGCTGGAGGCGGTTAACGAGATATCTAGTAATTTCGGTTACAAGTATTAGTAAGTAGTATAATTTGCAATTGAAAACTTTACGTAAACTATAACGCATTAACCAAAAAAACCAAAAAAATATTACAATATTGCCAAAAGCGCGTAAGGGAATCCCCCCAATGCGCCGGTAGAATATTTTTTTCACAGGTGAACATAAATTTCTCGTCTAGACGAGTTTTATAGCGCCGATACACGCACTATAATACAATCCAGTGACTCTCAAAGTTGTAGGTGCGATGGGGTGGAAAATATGAGGGTCCGGTGTACGAACATTAGTGCCGGAATTTTAAGTAGATATATGTACAGACCTATGAAATCATATTCTTGTGTAGTAACAAGAGGTTGTGGTTTATTTTTATGTTTATGAATTGCTTATCAATCTATAATCCTACTAATATTATAAACGTGAAAGTTTGTGAATATGTATGTATGTATGTTTGTTGCTTTTCCACGCAAAAACGGCGGAACGGGTCTGGCTGAAATTTGGAACACGTATAGACTATAGTCCGGAATAACACATAGGATACGTTTCATCCCGGGAATAGGTTCCCATGGGTAGCGGGAACGGGATCAGAATTCCACGCGGGCGGAGCCGGGTCCAACAGCTAGTAATATTATAAAGAGGAAAGACTTGTTTGTTTGCATTGAATAGGCTCCGAAACTAGTGGATTGATTTAAGAAAATCTTTCACTATTAGAATGCTACATTATCCCTAACTAGCTACTTTTCATTCGATATCCTCACGAGATCAAGACTTACGTGGGTGAAACCGCGTGGTAATGCTAGTGTGATACAAATTTAGATTTAAATGATTTATTAATTATAGTTGGCGATACGAATACGGTTAAGATACAAATCACAGAGTAGATTTCGGACTTTTTCCTTTATTTGTGTGTGTATTTGCTTCCTGCTATATTTCATGATTCTAACTCAACGGAGAGTACGCTATCAGTTCTATACCATATTAGATTCCATGATGAATGGTGATTGTTTAAATTATACTGCATATACCCATGAGTTCCATGCGGAGCTGGGACCGCTGAGTCCTGATTTCTCGGGGATCCGGCCTATGGCCCCGCTCCAGCGGCTCCTTGCACCATTGGTACAACGACGCAATGTTCCGATTCCAACACGCCCACCCCATCGTTGGAACCGATAAAAAAAAATACTGCATATACCTCTGTATCTTTATATTGCGTGGATTTAGAAGTTTGATTTTCTCACAGCTGCAAGAGATAATAGACCTGATCATTTGATATTAATTTCAACGTAATACCTCCACGTACACGCGTTCCATAGCAAAAGGTCTTAACAGATAGACACACCGACAAACAAGTGATCCTATAAGGGCCTCGTTTTTCCCTTATGAGTTACGGAACCTTAAAAATGAATATATTATAGGTATTCTAGGACATTTAATACGGTATAAAATAGTCCCAAATTAAACATATCTTTTAATATAGTGGTTTTAGAAAGTGAATAAAGATATTTACTTACTTTTTAGGGTAGCGTACCTCAAAAGGAAAAAACGGAACCCTTATAGGATCACTTCGTTGTCCGTCCGTCCGTCTGTCAAGACCGTTTTTCTCAATGTATCAAACTGAAATTTATATCTAATACTCAGGTCTACTGTCCCTTGGAGCTGTGAAAAAATCAAACTTCTAAGCCAAAGCAATCAAAAGATACAGCTGTTTACCGCAAAGTTCCGCAAATTTTCGAAACTCGCACGGGAATCAAAACCTACAGGGTACTTCCCGTGAACTTAGAATCTTGAAATTTGGTACAAAGTAACGTCTTATAGTACAGATAAAGGAAAAATTGCGAAAACCGTAAATTTTTAGTTACATCATATAATAAAAAATATTTATGAAAATTTGAAAGTTACTATGACTCGATTGTCGTGATGGGTGAACTTTTACTTATATACCTACAGGTTTGTACGGAACCCTCGGTGTGCGAGTCCGACTCGCACTTGGCCGGTTTTTTTTTGTAAATACGTACAATTTAATATTTATTTTAACAATACGAAGTCACCCTATTGTTCGCTACCATTATAGTTTAAAGAAATATAACTGTACAAACCACATGTTTGAGAAACACAAAATATAAGCACTTTATTGTATTGGATTCTTTCGTCAATGATAGGTACGCATGTCCGAGATTGGTTTTCTTCAAAACCCAAGTTTTTCATATTATTTATTGGTACGGTATCGTGTTCAATCAGGTTTTATGCTCGTTTGACGTTTCCATTTCAGTAAACATTTTGTTTTGTCAAATTTCATTCATCAATTCCGATGGAACGTATTTGGTTTGGGATAGATATTTTGGATTTTGTGTTTAAATGTGGATTATATATATTTAAAAAAATACTTCAATCGATTCCAAGACATAACTTTACGCATACATAAATATAATAATAATAATAAAGCCCTTTTATTCCGAGTTTTGCTACAAGTTTGGCATTACATATTTTCGAGTCCTATTTACTATACGAGTATTATGTCTCGCAACTCGGCGTGCCTCCTGGCATAGGCCTCCTCCAGCTCTCTCCACTGAGGTCTGTCTTCTGCAACTCTGGTCCAGTAAGGCCCCAAGGTTAGGCGGATATCGTCCCTCCATCTTGTTTTCGGGCGCCCCTTACTTCTGGTGTCCTCTCTTGGGTACCATAAGGTTACTTGTTTGCTCCATTTGTTTATTTTACAGCGTAGCATATGTCCAGTCCAACCCCATTTTAAATGCTCTATACGAGTTATTATATCTGTAACTACATATACATATAGTCACGCCTCTTTTCCATTGGGGTGGGCAGAGACAACATCTTTCCACTTGCTACGATCCTGGCATACGCCTTTCGCTTCTTCCACTTTCATAATTGTTTTCATACATGCACGCCGGTTTACGCATGTTTCTTAAACGATACTCGCAACTAAAAGGTGTATGGGGGGCTTATCTTCGGGGTCCAAATCAACCTCACACAAGCGCAAGCTTTGCACTCGGTGTTTCGGTGGTCAGACGTCTGTAGCTCCAATATAAAGAAACATAACATAACATAACTTCACGCCAGTATCCCCGAAGGGGTAGGCAGAGGAGTATTACACATCCACGATTCGCCAGTTATGTTTAGGTCCCAATGTAAAAGGGGGCGAGCCTATTGCCATCTACCGGGCACATTACTAAGCGAGCGATAATTAATATTTTTAATACACACTTAAGTACGAAAAGCGCCGATAGCCCAGTGGCGTAAGAAACGGACTGCCGAGACGAGGTCTCAAGTTCGAACCCCAGTCGCCTCGGGCACACACCTATGACTTTTCGTAGTTATGTGTGTATATTAATATTATTATATTCGTAAGTAATGAAAAGGTCAATCAGCCCACAAGCACACCGAGATGGCTATTTAGATTCTCAATAGCTACTGAACACTTCGTCTAAAAACATACCCAGTTATCTATAACCCCTAGGGTTACACAGCATACTTAAGTTCTAGCAAAACCATTCATTCTCAAATTCAGTTCACACATTTCTCATAAACATCACGCCGCCTAGCCACAAGGTGCGCGTTATAAAAAAATAGTAGCACTATTTATTAAAGGGTTCCCACTCCTGAATCGAGTCACGTACCACACGGCCAGATTTCACCGAAGGTATGTAGGTAGTGTCTGCCTTTGATATAGAGTTTTTCTCTCCCCTTTGGCGTTCTATATTGAAATCGTATAGATTTGATTCCTGTACGTGTTTTGTTTGGACTGTGTCCGTGGCCAGATGGGTACGGTGAAATAGTTTTAATTTTACCATAGGGTCCATGGTGGATAGTAGTTATAGTTTGGAAGAAGGATAAACTAGTTTTTTTTCTTTTAGCCAGTTTTCTGAAGAGTGTCAATTTTTTAAGAAGCTACGTCTTAAAAAGTAACTCAATACCAGCGTTCTATTAAATTATTTTTAGGGATTTTCTTTAGAAAAGCATTATTGCTATCGAATTGTCGTCGTCGACGTCGTCGTTGCCAATTTTCTGTCACGGTTTTGGGTATGAAGGAGATGAGCTATCGAGTTGCTGTTTTCGGTAATAGATTCGTGCTGGGGTGAACCATTGCAAGATTAAAAAAAATCGCAAAAAATCGCAAAAAAAAAAAAAAAACGCTAAATCTTGTATTCGGCTGAGCTCGTCTCAGGAATTCAAATTGTTTTACTATACACTTTAGAAACCTTATGTGTGAAATAAATGTAGATACCTATATCGTGGCTCGTGGTTAAGTGGTAACCGAGTACACATTGCAAAGTTAAGTAACAGTAGCGAAGGCAGTCTTAGGATGGGTTACCATTCTTAACACATTTTTTTATTTAATATTTAGGACACGTCAATTTGACTTCACCTCGCCTGATGGTAAACTGAAGGTAAAGTCTCAGGAAAGAGGCTCACCATTACATACACGTACCATGTTAACAACGGTAGCACTCAGCTTGACGGCCTCATGAGAAGAGGATTGTCGTCGCAGCACCGCGTGACACCCACCGGTCCCACTAGTGCTGCGACCACAATCCCCCTGCCCGGCTATGCACTTGCTGACCCCTGAACGCAATCAAACCGAAATTGGATTACTATGGAGGGTTTTTCGCAATCGTGCACGGTGGTACCTACCCGGTCGAATTTTGTGACAAATTTGTGTCATCAAATTTCTACCACCAGTAAAGATCCTTCCGTGCCTCAGAGAGTACGTTAAGCGTTCGCTCCCGCTTGCCATACGAACATCTATGGCAGTCATTAAAAAAGTCCGACAACTGGTCTGACTACAGAACTTCGATATCGCCAGTGGGTTGTGAAGGTCAGATGGCAGTCAAGTATAGAAGTTCAGCCGTTTCGTAGTTAGATCTAAAAAACCGACCCCAAATAGGTTGGGAAAAAGCTCGGAAGATGATGCCCTATTTCTACAACAATTTAGTAATTTCCTGTTGTTCCGTTTAGTACATACATATATACTACTCACGCCTTTTTCCTCCGGGGTAGGCAGAGACAACAGCCCGCCATCTGCTTCTGTCCTTACATATTTCACGAGCTTCCTTCACTGTAATTAAACCTTTCATGGAAGCCCGCCGGTTTCGAGTGCTTTTGACCTGCCCTTTTTTTCAAAACCTCATTAATTTGGTCAGTGTATGTCCTGCGAGGACGACCCCGGCTTGCCTGCCCACTTACATATCTGCCTTATATAAGGTGTCACAAAATTAGGTCTCTGAATTTGGTGAGATGACTTGGTATCGACAAAATATGTATTTGAAACAAACAAAAAAATATATCGGGTAAAGTAAAAAAAAAAAAAAAAAAAAAAAAAAAAAAAAAAAAAAAAAATGAAAAAAAAAACACCACCAGCGGCACGTGACGCGACAAGCACACGTGACGCTGGTCGCGACTTAAAAAAAAAAAGGTATTTCCCACACATCCGCTTGGAGAATACTGCGAGGAGAAGTACTGCACGCCAACCACGTGACGCTGGTCGCTGGTGGCGATTTTTTTTTGTTTTTTTTTTTATTTATTTTTTACTTTACCCGTTATTTTTTTCATTGTTTCAAATACATATTTTTTCGATACCAAGTCATCTCACCAAATTCAGAGACCTAATTTTGTGACACCTTATATACTTGGTGCGTCATTCGCTCAGTACTCATTCGTTCCAAGTGCCCAAACCAACTCCGTTTAGTACTGAAAAAATATTGTTTATTTTAGTACAATAAATGGTTATATAATGTTATAATTACATTGTGGGATCAAACCACCAGTTGGCGAGTTGACCACATATACCGACTACTATATCATTCATGTATAGTTTTTAACTTGCTTAAACTTAATCTATATCTTCGCAGTACTAGTACTAGTTTCAATGACAACACTTTTTTTTTAAATATTACCGCCATATGAAATCCAATTTAAACTTCGAACACAAAAAAAAAGAAAAAAAGAATTGATTCCGCCAATCGTATTCCACTATCTGTCAACAGCATTATCTTAACCCTGTGCTCGCTGTTTGGGTCAAAATGATCCCCATACCTGATGCGCCGTCACGTCGCTCGCTTTGAATGGCAAATCACGAGGTAGACCTTTGGGGCCTCTGAGACCGAGTATGAAAATAAAATGATTGCGAAGGGTCCGAAGGTACTGTGTTAAAATATTCCCCGAGGTTAGGGCTGAACACCTGATGTTTGCGAAATAGTTGTCTGCTTGTTTATTTTGATTTTTGTCTGTGATAAATTGTGTGTGAGGGACTTTTATGATGTGAGCTTTTGCGCACTACTATTTATATTGAATGTTTTTCATTTATCTTTTGTACGAGCAGGGTTGAAATTTTAGAAAGTGAAGTAAGAAAAGTTGAAATTTTTGACAAGGGGAAAAAAGCAGAAAATTTGTCAAGATTAAAGGATCGTTCATTTCTGTATAAATATACAATGGTGTTACAATATAATTTTATTTTTACCAGCTTTTATTCATCTTACTCTATAGGTAATGGTATGGAGGATTGGCTAGAGTGGCGACACGGAAGCCTCTCGTACCGACTGACGCAGGTGATCTCCGGGAAGGGGTGCTTCGGGGACCACCTGCATCGGATCAGCAAGGAGCCAACGCCTGAGTGTCATCACTGCGACGCGAGCGAGGACTCAGGGCTGCATACGCTGGTGGACTGCCCGTCGTGGGAGGCGCCGAGGCGTGACCTCGTGGCAGCCATCGGGGTGGGAGTCCTCTCGCTCGGCAGCATGATTGCGGCAATGGTGCGGAGCGCAAGCGCGTGGGCCGCCGCCACCTCCTTCTGTGAGCTGTAATGCTCGCGAAGGAGGTGGCGGAGCGCGCCCGGGAGAGATCTAGAACTCTACCGGCCCGCCGAGCCCGCAACATGCTCGCCGCGCGTCGCAGGCCTCTCAGGCGCCAGAAGTCGCTTAACGACCTCCATCCTTCATGAGCGCAGGCCTGGGGGTGGCAGGTGAGGCCACCTGTCACCCCAGCAGAAGCAGGCCGGGACGGTGGGGCGACTAGCTCCCCTCCCCCAAACTGGGGCAAGACGGGGACACCGTGGTTCCCAAACCCGAGGGGTCCATCTCGAAACCGGAGATGCCCAGGGTCAGTTGGGGTGCGAGGGATATGCTCCATGGGCAACCTTACACCCCGGCGTCTGAAGACCCGAGACGGCGTGCGTTAGTCGGTTCAAGCCCGACATAACCGACTCCGCTGGCCGGCGGGGGGGTATCCGAAGGGATTTCCGCACGAAAAAAAAAAACAAAAAGGTTTCACTATTACGAAAATAAAAATTACTATTACACTTAATATCGGAAAATAAACATCAAAAAAAGTTTTAAATCCGAAAACTTCACAAAAAATATTATCCGTTGAATAATAACACCACCCTATATACTCTCACCTCGCAAGGTAGTCCCCGGGTAATCAAACAAATTGCGCCGAATAATTCCACGATTAACATTTTTAATCTCAGACGAGATGTTACGTGAATAAATTAAGTCGTCCCTGCAGCTCGCAGATCGTAGACTGCGATAGCGGCTATGCTAACTGGTTGGTTTATCTTTACACGTTAAGGTGATATCATAATAAGTTACCGTAAAAGTAATCATTACAAAGGCTTAATCTCGCTAAAATTGAGTTATTTTGTATATTGAAACAAAACTATCTTTAACGGATTATATCGCGTTTTATTTGATGTTATTTATCGCTATAGAATCCGTTAAAGATAGTTTTTTTTCAATGTGGTAAAATTCGCGTAAACTTCCGACAGTATCATAATTTCCCTGGGGTTATCCTTTCGAGGGCTTACAATGGACACTTGGGCAGCACACCGACCGGTTTTAGTCGGTTCATATGCACGACACAACCGCCCCCGCTGACCGGCGAGGGGGGGAGGGGGGGGGTATCCGAAGGGATTTCGGCACGTAAAAAAAAAGTAGTGAAACTATGCAAAATTATGATACACCTAACGCAAAATCTCGATGGCATTCAAGTTTGCAATGAACCTAGGGTACGCTCATTCTTGCCTAACTGTGCTTAATCTTGGCTTTTTCGGGAGCGACTGCCGTCTGACCTAACCCCGAGAGGAAATCTTACGCCAAAGCCTCGTCCGTCAATCAGTAGGTATACCGGCATGACCTTACACCCCGGCGTCTGAAGACCCGAGACGGCGTGCGATTTTAGTCAGTTCAAGGTGCGAGGGATATGCTCAATGGGCAACCTTACACCCCGGCGTCTGAAGACCCGAGACGGTGTGCGGTTTTAGTCGGTTCAAGGTGCGAGGGATATGCTCAATGGGCAACCTTACACCCCGGCGTCTGAAGACCCGAGACGGTGTGCGGTTTTAGTCGGTTCAAGGTGCGAGGGATATGCTCTATGGGCAACCTTACACCCCAGCGTCTGAAGACCCGAGATGGCGTGCGGTTTTAGTCGGTTCAAGGTGCGAGGGGTATGCTCTATGGGCAACCTTACACCCCGGCGTCTGAAGACCCGAAACGACGTGCGGTTTTAGTCGGTTCAAGGTGCGAGGGATATGCTCTATGGGCAACCTTACACCCCCATTTCGCTTCAAAACACTCCTCAGTGTCCACACTATCACCGTGGTAAATTTGGTCAAGATCGCGCGAGTGGTTACGGAGGAGTTCAGCCACCAACAAACGGCTATGCCGATGCTATGCCTAATAATTATAAAGTCCCCACCGTGTATGTCTGTCTGTTTGAAAATCTATGACGTAGTCATTTATTGGGAATGTTTTAGTGTACAATTCATTAATGTTTTGTGTAAATTTGCTGTAATATGAACATAATTGCTGAATAGGTCACCTCTCCGTTATAAACATAACATAAATTCACGCCTGTATTCCCAAAGGGATAGGTAGAGGTGTATTACACACTCACGATTCGCAAGTTACGTTAAGTTCCCAATGTAATAGGGGGCGAGAATATTGCCATCTACCGGGCACATTATTAAGCGAGCGATATTTTAACATTTATTAATGCACACATAACTACGAAAATTCAGAGGTGTGTGCCCGGGGCGACTGGGGATCGAACTCGAGACCTCATCTCAGCAGTCCGTTACGTACGCCACTGGGCTATCTCCACATAAACATTATAAACAACGCCGTTCTAAAAAAGTTAATATTACAAAAAAACTTTTTAAAGCATGCTTTTATTAAATGATAGTGCATTGTCACGAGATGTATGCAAAATTTCATCTCAATTTGATTACAGACAAGTGAAAGACTTTCCGTACCTCGGAGAGCACATTAAACCGTCGGTCCCGGTTGCCATATTTATATTTTATATTTTTTATATTTAGGACACGTCAATTTGACTTCACCTCGCCTGATGGTAAGCTGAAGGTGAAGTCTCACTAAAGAGGGTCACCATTACATACACGTGCCATGTTAACAATGGTGGCACTCAGCTTGACGGCCTCATCAGAAGAGGATTATATGAACTTCTATAGCAGTCGTTTAACCGCCCCCGCTGGCCGGCGGGGGGGTATCCGAAGGGATTTCCGCACGAAAACAAAAAAAAAAGGTACTAGTATAGATACCCGAGGGGGCCATCTCGAAACCGGAGATGGCCCAGGGTCAGTCGGGGTGCGAGGGATATGCTCTATGGGCAACCTTACACCCCGGCGTCAGCAGACCCGAGACGGCGTGCGGTTTTAGTCGGTTCAAGCCCGACATAACCACCCCCGCTGGCCGGCGGGGGGGTATCCGAAGGGCTTTCCGAACGATAAAAAAAAAAAAAAGGTACGAGTATAGATGGAGCCCTAAAAAGTCCGACAACTGGTCTGACTACAGAACTTCGATATCGCCAGTGGGTTGTGGAGGTCATATGGCAGTTGCTTCAAGGAAACTGTCGAAGTTCAGCCGTTTCGTAGTTAGACTGAAAAGCCGACTCCAATTAGTAAGTTGAGAAAGGGCTCGGAGGATGATGAATGTATCTACAAGTAAACAAAAGCTTGTAAAATAAAACTGATGGGCAGAGTGCCTATTTTTTTTTTGTGCGGAAATCCCTTCGAATACCCCCCCGCCGACCAGCAGGGGCGGTTATGTCGGGCTTGAACCGACTAAAACCGCACGCCGCCGTCTCGGGTCTTAAAACGCCAGGGTGTAAGGTTGCCCATAGAGCATATCCCTCGCATCCCGACTGACCCTGAGCCATCTCCGGTTTCGAGATGGCCCCCTCGGGTTTGGGAACCATGGTGTCCACATCTTGCCCCGGTTTGGGGGAGGTATTTTAACGATAAAACTTTATTTTTGCAATGACAACACAAGAAAATTGTTCTTTATTCAAAATGCGTTTTTCACGTTTTTTTTTAGCATACACCAACAAATATTCAGCCTAGTAAAATTAGAGTCGCATTTGTTCAGGTCGTAACCATATTTCAGGCGGTCATTGCATCTACTGAATCAGTCACCTGCCGGCCCGTGGGCGTGGTGGCGTAGTGGCGCCGGTGATGTATTGCCTGTGTTATTGCGACGGTTTATTGTGAGTCCAACTGAGTTTTGATAATGCTGTTTTGTTTAAACATTGGTGCAATATCTAATCTTAATTATCAAACTGAAATTATTTTACGGATTCTATCGCTTTTCAGCATCCTTGGTCACGGGGAGAGAAAGCAACCGAAACGTCGGGTTCAATGAAAATTATAAATTAACATCAAATAAATCGCGATAGAATCCGTTAAAAAATAGTTTTATTTTTACGGCTATCCGAGGGGAATAAGGGTTTTTTTTATACCACTAAGGCGGCAGACAAGCACACGTCCCACCTGATGGGAAGCGGTTACCGCGGCCTATGGACGTGTGCAACACCAGTGGCGTCACACTCGCGCTGCCGACCCTGTAAAGGAAAGGGGATGGGAAAGGAGTTTGGGACGGCATGGGAAAGGAGTTTGAGAGGGGATGGGAAAAGAGTTTTGGAAGGGATGGGAAAGGAGTTTGGGCTCCGGCACTCTCACTTAACAAACGGAACGCAACAGTTCAAATACTGTTACTTGGCGTCGATATTCTGTGAGAGAGTGGTGCTTCCCCGGTCGAGTCGGCCCATTCATGCAACGGCTAAAATGACTGTTGCTTGACTCTGCCACCTACAAAAATTCCGCACGAAAAAAAAAAAAAGGTACAGGATTACACATTGCGATATTTATTGACCCACCACTGAACTCATATATATATATATATATATATATATCTCGAATTTGATATCAATGCCAATAACTGGAAAACCCCTTTGACAGATCTAAAAACAGCACCTGACGCACACTTTATCTCGCTATGCCACTGAAGCAACTGCCTAATTCCCAGCGTCTCGTAGTTCATTCCCTAATAAACAGAAAATTACAAATACAGCGAAGAACACCTGACACACTATTCCATCCCAATGAATTATTTAACACAATAAAATCGAACTACACTCCTAAACAGGCCGGCCTTTGTTCAAATAACAAAATCCACGTACGAGACCAACGAACCAAAGCGCCGTGTAAATGCGAATTCGTATGCAAATTGTCGACGACACCGCAGGTGGGGCGAAACTGCTCGGGCCGGGCAGATCTAGTACGACGCGGCACGGTACAACGTGCTCCAAAACGAGCAAATAAATGTTTCGAGCACAAATTTTCTATTTTATTTATATTCACGCTTTTTGTATCCCATCAGAGATTGGCAGAGATGTGGGGCGAATTAGGAATTTTTAGGAATGTGAGGAGTGTTAGGGGCGTATGCGAAATAAACTGATGACTAATTCTGTGGCGTGGCGGCAAGTATTCAACTGTTATGTCGGGGGTTAAAAGTACTCAGTTTTTTTACATACCACTCAGGTGGCAGACAAGCTCACGGCCTACCTGATGGGAAGCGGCTACCGTGGCCTATGGACGTGTAAAAACCTTCTAATGCCCTTCTTGAAGAACCCCATATTGTAGTCGCTTGGGAAAACCACAGCAAGGAGTTCATTCCACAGCCTGAGGGTGCGCGGAATAAAGTGCCTTTCATTCCTGTTTAAATGAATTCCAGGTTGAATGCTAAAACTACCGAACTATTAGACAAATATATTAAACATTCAAAAGGTATTAACGATTCACAGTACCTATTATACGTTTTCGACATCAGCCTTAGCATAAAAAAGTATTTACACAAGGAAGTTTAAAAAGTTCTCAAAAAAAATAAAGGTGAATTCCTGAAACTGAGAACCTATTTCAGTCCCATCAAAACGTGCAAAGTAACTATTGAAACTGCTATCAAGGTGGACTTTAGTAACGACGAGTCCGCCTATAGGGATGTGCTTAGAAAACATCGATAAGAATAATAATATTAGAAGGAATGTAACATCAACGTTATAATCAATTTCAGAATCAGCAGCTAACTCAAGAGGTCGCTAAGACTAACGTGGTATTTGAAGCATAGGCGAATCGAATCAAAGTAAAACTTAATGAGTTGAAATCACAACACTAATAACCCAAAAGCCCGGGTCCTTTAAGCGGGTATGGTATGGTATGGTTTCGCGAGCAGGTATCCGCAACTCCACGACAAGGCGCGGTTTTTGCGTGAGGGTGGGCATTTCACTCGATCCACCCCAACTCATTGAAGAACGCCAGCAGGCTATTCACGCTGCTGGCGATCTCCCGGAGCGTACCTGTATTTCCGAAGTACTTTTTAAGCGGGGCGTGGAAAAACATCTAATGAAGCCATTGCCGCATTACTTGTATATGCAATGGTGACTCTCATTCCTGATAGTTCCCCTTTAGCTTATTATTAGTTTAGGTTAAGTCATATTAACGTGCCCAATATAATGAAATCTGAAAGATTCGATTACCATACGTTGTGTACGTGTACGAAAAACCGTATAAAGTTATAGGATTATCTGATTAAAGTAAAGTATTTACTATATACTACAGAGTCGGCGATGGCCCGGTGGCGTACGTAACGGACTGCTGAGACGAGGTCTCGAGTTCGATCCCCAGTCGCCCCGAGCACACACCTCTGACTTGTCGTAGTTATGTGTGCATTAATAAATGTTAATTATCGCTCGCTTAATAATGTGCCCGGTAGATGGCAATAGGCTCACCCCCTATTACATTGGGACCTTAACATAACTGGCGAATCGTGGGTGTGTAATACACCTCTGCCTACCCCTTCGGGGATACAGGCGTGAAGTTATGTTATTTACTATTATTTAATGAAGTTTTAAAGAGTTTATTAAAAACAAGTTTAATTTTAATTTACTATTTGTAATAAAACATAAAATATAATTAGAACTTGTATTTCTAATGTTATTAAATTACAATCGGTTCGACATCGATATTTCGCACACCCCTAGTATCAAAAACGAGAGTGAATTCCTTTCACCTGATAGAACGGTTATTAGCCAATTCGAAGCTCATTCCGATCCTAATAGAGGTGTAATAAAAGGGGCTTCTCTCTCTATTTTTTTTTCTTTTATTCGTTCAAAAAGGTGAAAAATAAAAATTTTCTTATTCAATTTGTTGACTGGATGTCGTTTCGATTTTATCTGTTTTCTCTTTACCTTCGCTTCTATAGGTGTCTTTATTTTATGGAATGTGCTTTGTTTTCCTTTTGGTTTCATAGAAATATTTTTTTGGTATATTTAGGGAATAATAAGCTATCTATACATATAAATAAAATTGGAGTGTCTGTTTGTAATATTGTAATAACCGTTTTTTACTACATGTATATGAATATATATACGGTACACCAAAATAACATTTTTTACAATTTTTGTCTGTCTGTTTGTTCCGGCTAATCTCTGAAATGGTTGGACCGATTTTGACGGGACTTTCACTGGCAGATAGGTTACTACTAACATAAGGTAGTTTAATTTTAGAAAAAAATTTAGGGTTCCGCGCAATAGAACTAAAATCATAAAAATCGAAATCCACGCGGACGAAGTCTACAGTCTCAGCTAGTATAAAATATTTTCCCAAATATGGGAGATGGAAAACTAAGCTAACCAGCCAATTAGTCTTAGATAATGGACAATTACGACCGATAGGAATAAGACTCAATCTGTGGTGACAAAAAACTTTTTATTTGTTTTTTTTAAACTATTAGTAACCGATAGATTTAATTTTATAAGTGAACATCTAGAACGGGACTTGAACCCGCGACCAGTCCCTTACAGTGACTCTGACCAACCTGGACACGTCCTAGATATTCGAAATTCTCCGATAGATTACGACTTTGGGCGTCGTTGAAGCCATCTTTTTTTTTTTTTTACGTGTGGAAATCCCTTCGGATACCCCCCCCCCGCCGGCCAGCGGGGGTGGTTATGTCGTGTATCGACTAAAACCGCACGGTGTCGTCCCCAAGTGTCCGTTGCCGGGCACCCCGGGTAAGCCCTCGAAAGGATAACCCCAGGGTTGCCGGCAGACTTTGGCCGCCGCCGCGGCCTCGCCTGGTGGGGTCGGGTTTTATCCCGCGTCGGTGAGTTGGCAGGCGTGTGTAGGACACACACGACACGCCTCCGCCACGGCCTGCTTCTGTAAGGACGGCGAGTCGGCCAACTGCCGTCCTCAGGCCCCGATCATGGAGGAGCCATCTACCATACTTCTTATGAACTACAGAAACAAAGAATGAATCACTTTTCAACATGGCTTTTAGATTACTCCGCCACATTAGTTTGATGAATTTTTAAAGCAATTAACATGCTATTATGCCGCGGTAGCCTAGTGGTATGGGTAATGGACTGCTGAGACGAGGTCTCGGGTTCGATCCCAGGTTTTACCATGGCACACACCAATGACTTTTCGATGCTTTTCGAAGTTATGTGTGTATTTATCACAGGCTTATAAGTGCCCGGTTAATGGCAAATACGCTCGCCACCTATTACATTGGGACCTAAACAAACTGGTGAAATGTGGGTGCTAGCACCTCTGCCTACCCCTTCGGGGATATAGGCGTGAGTTTATGTTATGTTATGTTTAGTATGCTATTGACAATACTTTTCCTATAGACTCAGATTTAAATATATACGAAAAGTTATTACCATATTATTAAAATATATTAATTAAAAAAGCGGCGATAGCCTAGTGGTGTACGTAACGGACTGCCGAGACGAGGTCTCAAGTTCGATCCCAGGTCGCCCCGGGCACACTGACTTTTTCGTAGTTATGTGTGTATTTAAAATGTTTATTATCGCTCGCTTAGTAATGTGCCAGGTAGATGGCAATAGGCTCGCCACCTATTACATTGGGACCTAAACATAACTGGCGAAACGTGGGTGTGTAATACACCTCTGCCTACCCCTTCGGGGATACAGGCGTGAAGTTATGTATGTATGTAAAATATAGTATTAAGTTATCATACTAATTATTTTAAAATATTTTTAAATAACCGCGGTAGCCTAGTGGTATGGGTAATGGACTGCTGAGACGAGGTCTCTGGTTCGATCCCAGGTTTTACCATGGCACACACCAATGACTTTTCGATGCATTTCGAAGTTATGTGTGTATTTATCGCAGGTTTATAAGTGCCCGGTTAATGGCAATAGGCTCGCCACCTATTACATTGGGACCTAAACATAAACTGGCGAAATGTTGGTGCTAGCACCTCTGCCTACCCCTTCGGGGATATAGGCGTGAGTTTATGTTATGTTATGTTTATGTTTTTATTTTAAAATTTCATTACATAAATAACCGAAATTACTAGTATTTCCGTGAACCCGTCCAGCTACGCTAAATTTCTTGTGTTAGAAGTGGGTTCACGTCGATAGTGTAATGACCAGGATTCGAACCCGGGGCCTCTCGATCGTCAGGCCAGCTCCTTAACGAACAAGCTACCGACGCTTCGGAAAAACTGCATCTGTGATTGATGCAGTTGTCATTGAATGTGCAACTTTTGCGAGAATCAATTGTTTATAATGAATACTTTATTTATAATCGTTATTAAAATTGTTCAAATCGCCAATTTACTGCCAAGTGCGGCACTGTTATTGGTCATTAAAACATTATCTGCAACCATTGTCATTCGTTAATTGAATTTTTATGAAATTTTCATCAGAGTTTATGTTTTAATAGTAACAACCTTGATCTTATTTGTTTCAATGAATCTAACCTATAAAGCTGTAACCATCTACTGTTAAAATTGGCCTTTATATTAAGACATTATACTAAACTAGTCCATGCCCATGACTTCGCTCGTGTGGAATACTGAATATATATGCCAGCGACCCACAGGTTACATCAACCCGTGACTCTCAGTCTATAACCGATTATTTACAAAATATATTACAAAATATAATTCAAATCAGTGCAGTCGTTTTTACATAATTGACTAACAAACAAACAACTCACAAACTCATATTCGCATTTGTAATAAGGTTCGTAACTTAATTTCGAGAGACATGTTAGATTATTGGAATATCGACTGAAAGATTGTACGAATAGAGTTTATTGCGAAACAACTTTTTGTCGCCAAACGCTGCTTCGACTGAACGATTCTTCGAATATTTATCAATCGATGGACTGATGTGTCGCACTGCTTGCCTCGCTTGGCTTATATTCCGAAAATATGTAAAGTGGGTTAGGTTAGGTTAGGTTAGAACTGTGACCATCCATCGATTGGTAAATATGCGAAGAATCGTTCAGTCGAAGCAGCGTTTGGCGACAAAAAGTTGTTTCGCAATAAACTCTATTCGCACAATCTTTCAGACGATATTCCAATAATAATAATAATATAAAATAAAATAAGTAAATAAAAATATTCTACGACATTCTACACAGCGCTTTCTAGACCCAAAGTAAGCATAGTTTAACTAGCTTGTGTTATGGGTTCCAGAATGCGGATAAACATACTTATATACTTTTTTTTTTGTAAATACATACATATTATACATAGAAACATGTCTCTCGAAATTAAGTTACGGACCCTTTGTAATATTAGTTACGCAAATAAGCTAGTAGTCCGCCTCGTAAGAGATATCGATGCCCATAAACACCCATCACAATAAAAAACTATATTTTTTTACAAATAATGGCCAATTTTACAACCTGACTAACACGTTATAACCAACTATACAAGCTTTTCAACTCCATATTCAAAATGACTCCGCCCTAGAACAGTGCTACAATATTTTCAAGCACGTGACGCTTACAAAAAGTATTTTGAAGACCCCTCCTGAATCGAAACCTATTTTTGATTGCGCCGGCATCTCTTCACACATTTTTTCTCTCACCCACCGCCGGTAAGAGGGCCGTAATGACAGGAAAATCGAAACTTCGGTGAAAGTTTCTGAAACAGTCGTAAAAAACGTGCGCATAACATAATGTAGGAATGATATGCTTAAAGGTAGAATAGAGGACGAAGGCAAAGTGAATGGAATCGAATGAACGAGAGTTAAGTATTATTTATGTTCCTAATTTTCAATTCCTTAATAAAATGAAATATAAAAAAATAATTAGATTACATAAAATGAAATAAATTGATCACTATCATTACATTTTATATAACAAAGTCCTCCGCCGCGTCTTTCTGTTCGGGATAAACTCATAGAGTGGTTCTCGAGGAAGGTTTTAATATATTATTTGTCAGATTTTCTATAGATTGGCTAAAATATAATGATATTTGTTGGAGGTGTAGGAAAAAAATAAACCGGCTGGGGGTTTTCAACCAAAATGCTGAATAAACCCTTTGGGATATAACAAAATGGTGTATGGTGGAATTGTGTATCTTATATAGGTTGTGTTGGTGAAATAGGGTCATGCGGGCGAAGCCGCGGGTAACAGCTAGTCATTATATAGATCAAAGAAGACAAACCACAAGAGCTAAGTTCTAAATCAGTAGCTCCATCAAGGTGTACACTTAGCGCAATACTTTGAGCTACCTTGGTTATTTCATCTAACCACGTAGTCTTTGGTCTGCCTCGGGTTCGCTTCTTCTGTGGTCCATTTGCCAAACATTAGTTTAATTTTTTTGACGTTTTTCAAGTTCCGTATTAATGGTCTATACAGAATAAATGGTTTTTGACTTTGACTTGACTTTGACTTTGGTCCTGATCAGGTAATTATTTTTAGACCCACAAATGGGTCTTTGGTCTGCCTCTGGTTCGTTTCTTCTGTGGTCCTGACCAGGTAATTTATTTTTGGACCCATTTGTCATTATTCATGCGGGCAACGTGGCCAGGCCAGTCCATATTCATTTAAGTATTTTTAATATCAAAAAAATATCAAATGACATATATTCGTTAAGCCTTCGGCGTCGGCTTAGCGAATAATATAATAATTTTACTGGTGGTAGAAATTTGATGACACAAATTTGTCACAAAATCGGCCGGGTAGGTACCACCGTGCACGATTGCGAAAAACCCTCCATAGTAATCCAATTTTGGTTTGATTGCGTTCAGGGGTCAGCAAATGCATAACCGGGCAGGGTGATTGTGGTCGCAGCACTAGTGGGAACGGTGGGTGTCACGCGGTGCTGCGACGACAATCCTCTTCTGATGAGGCCGTCAAGCTGAATGCCACCATTGTTAACATGGTACGTGTATGTAATGGTGACCCTCTTTCCTGAGACTTTACCTTCAGCTTACCATCAGGCGAGGTGAAGTCAAATTGACGTGTCCTAAATATAAAAAAAAAAAAATGATTAAACGAGAGTTCAGTATTATTTAAGTTCCTAATAGTATAATAATAAGCATTTTTAATTCCTTATGAATTATTTTTAATTATTAAGGACGTCTCAACGAGTTTATTATTTTGCATGCGGGCAACGTGGTCAGCCCATCTCCATTTCAGTCTTCATAATGATATCGATAACATATAGGTATATATTATTCGTTAAGCCTTCAGCGGCAGTCCCGGTTACGTATTGCCCAGTGGATGTTACCCACGGGACCACCGTATACCTTTTTTTTTTTTTTTTTTTTTTTTTTTCCGCACCCCACAGATAGCTCCGTCCCTCATGAGCGCAGACCTGGGGGGGGCAGGTAAGGCCGCCTGTCACCCCAGTAGAAGCTGGCTGGGACGGCGGGGTGACTAGCGCCCCCCCTTCCCCCTTTCCGGGGCAAGACGGATACACCGTGGTTCCTAAATCCGAGATGGCCTCTATCTCGAAACCGGAGATGGCCCAGGGTCAGTCCCGGGATAAGATATAATATATATATATATATGGGATAAGAGATAAGATGATCAGAGAACGGCCTCTGTGGCGTAGCGTTAGCGCATTCGACTGCTAAGACAGGGGGCGCGGGTTTGATTCCCGCTCAGTGCAAATATGTGTATGCATGAAAACGTCTATTTGCATTGGTCTGTACGTGGGCGTGTCGAAATCAGACCGACTTAAACCGCACGGTGTCCTTCCCAAGTGTCCATTGCCGGGCACCCCGGATAAGCCCTCGTAAGGATAACCCCAGCGTCACCGACGGACTTTGGCCGCCACCGCGGCCTCGTCTGGTGGGGTCGGGTTTTATCCCGTGTCGTGTGCGACACACCCCTGCCAACTCAGCGACCCGTAACACAAGCTAGTTAAACTATGCTTACTTTGGGTCTAGAAAGCGCTGTGTAGAAGGTCGTAGAATATTTGTTTATTTATTAAGATGCCAGACCATAACCTATCATCATTCTTTCAGCGTTGTATCCTGATGTCATCTCCGAGCCCTTCACCCCGGAGCTCGGGGTCCGCTTGCCCGGTTTTCCTTCTCAAGACTATAATCCATCTACGTGCCAATTTTCTCTACATGCAGATCCGTTCAAGCATTCTGACGTAATTTTTTTTTTTTTTTTTTTTTTTTTTTTTTAAGAATATTAGTAACCGAAATTACTAATATTCCTGTTAACCCCTCCAGCTAAGCTAAATTGCTTGTGTTAGGAGTGGGTTCACGTCGGTAGTGTAATAGCCAGGATTCGATCCCGGGACCTCGCGATCGTAGGGTCGACTCCTTAACCACTAAGCTACCGACGCTTTTGATTAACAAACATCCATCCATCTGTCAATACTTCGCATTCACTGAAACTCAGAGCCAATGGTCATAACCAGCTGAAAGACATCACGAACATATCCTTTCACATCACACTTTAGATAGTAAACACAATAACATGTAATAAACGTATATTTCTTCATTAACTGCACCACGCGGCTTCCCCTCGTGGTACCTTTTTTTTTTTTTTTCGTGCGGAAATCCCTTCGGATACCCCCCCGCCGGCCAGCGGGGGCGGTTATGTCGGGCTTGAACCGACTACAACCGCACGCCGTCTCGGGTCTACAGACGCCGGGGTGTAAGTTTGCCCATAGAGCATATCCCTCGCACCCCGACTGACCCTGGGCCATCTCCGGTTTCGAGATGGCCCCCTCGGGCCCCTCGTGGTACCTTTTAAGCAAAACATTTTTTACATTGCTATATGTTTGAGGAGACCCCGTCCCCGTGACCATGGCTGCTGAAAAGCAACCGAAACGTCGATAAAATAACATCAAATAAATTGCGATAGAATCCGTTAAAAATATGTAGTTTTATTTCAATGTGTGACGTTCGCGTAAACTTCCGACAATATAAATAAATAATAAATAATAATAAATAAATATTCTACGACATTCTGCACAGCGCTTTCTAGACCCAAAGTAAGCATAGTTTAACTAGCTTGTGTTATGGCTTCCAGAATGCGGATAAACATACTTATATACATTTTTTTTTGTAAAAACATACATATTATACATAGAAACACCCAGACCAATGCAAATAGACATATTCATGCATACAAATATTTGCACTGAGCGGGAATCGAACCCGCACACCCTGACGTAGCAGTCGAATGCACTACCGCTACGCCACAGAGGCCGTCAAATATCATACAAAACATTTTAGTTAGTATTACAATAATGTATTAAAATTTGCCCGATATGTTGACATTCATGAGCGGATTCATCCACATTATGATTCAAGAGCGGAGCAGTCTGCACTCTCCTTAGTAGAAGCTTGATAATATATAGCCTTCCTACTACCTTCCTCTACCTGCCTTCCTCGATAAATGGGCTATCCTACACAAAAATATTTTTTCAATTCGAACCAGTAGTTCCTGAGATTCGCGCGTTCAACCAAACAAACAAACTCTTCAGCTATATAACATAATATTATAAATAAGTATTGATAAAAGTCAATACACCTCCATCTTGGAGACGCTCATCGCTTTTATATTGCGATTTGCTTCAGGTCCGATAGGTAAACGTGTAAAGTTATTGAAATTCATAAATCATAGCATCGTGCGCAATATACAGGGCGAGGAGGTTGTTTAACAAATATATCGCGTGTTCTTCTCGAACACGTTGACTTGTAACAACGCGTACGGTTGAGTATGGTGCAAGTGAAAAGATCCAAGAGATTTTTTATAATTTCTCTAATGTGGAAACTCGGAATTCAGAGCTGCAATCTCTCTCTATCTCCTCCCGTTGGTCTTTTTTTTTGCCTACTGAAACCTCCCCGGGCTTTATGTCGCCGTAGCAAGTAAGACCGCACGAAGTTTGATCACATCGTCGCCCCGTGTGGCTGTGGAATCAGGTGTGCCCAAGAAAAAATATCCTTGAGACATTAACTGGCTTTGACCACCAACATTAACGACCCCAATATGTGGTTGACGCTCAAAATCCTCCCCTTCTTTATTTTCTTTTAATTTATTTACAATTTATGCACACACAATAAAAACATACAAAAATTGGATGGTGGAAAGAATAGTACAATGCTACTGCTTATTTCTTAAAGAAATTTCTCCCAGCAGACCGGCGAGAGGAGATCGTGAAAACAAGAAAAGTGGTATATATACGTGTGTATCATAGCGGGAATGAATACATTAACACACACAAACAAAATTACAAACACATTTAAATTAAGTTACAGAAACATACATATTAACATAATTTAAACTAAACATGTAATATATAAACCTAAATATAATTATACATACAAATACATATACAATAAATCTAGTGGGGCGGAAATCACACAGTGATTGTCAAACTTCGGGCCAAACTTAGATATTTTTATTGCAGTATTTTTATACTTTTTTTTTACTTGTGAACAGACCTTAGGCTTTATGCATATTATTCGACACGTCTTTATATATTGAGCAATAAATATGAAGAAAATGAAATCAAATCAAACGTCTTCCACGTCAAAAACACAAAAAAATGACAATTTCCATGGTAGGTACCCGAAACCTTGAACGTACAAACCCCAAAATCTAATCAGTTCTTCCCATTAACCAAACAAGATGATTGGCGAAAGTTTTTTTTAAATCCGATAAGTGGTTCTTTAGTTATTGCGTAAACAGTCAACCAGACATCCAGACATTCAGACCAGCAGACAGACCGACACAAAAATTTTTTTTGCTTAATTAGACTTAGAATCATGTGAAACGTCGAGAAAAGTGATAAAAGTGGGTGTAAGATTTTGATATTTTTTTTGCGTGATTTTAAGACTTCGGTGTCCACCTGGTTGGTGGCCCGAAGTAATAACCAAATGTGCATATATATGACATGAGTAGTTAGGTCACAAAGTAGAAGAGAGATAGTATTTGCGCACTTACTTTTGAAAACTGATATCGAGTTGCTCGCTCGGATATCAGACGGAAGTGAATTCAGCAGTCCAACCGCTCGCACAGAGAAGGAATAAGAGTAGAAGTTAGTTTTGTGAGTGTTTTTTGAGAATGGAGCGTAGGCCTTATGTACGCAATCCTGATGCTCCGTGCAGCATCAGAATTGCGTACATATGAGAACCGCTCCCTCTGGTAAGACGGCGCTGAAGAATGGTTTAGAATGTTGAAGAGAACATAGAGTATTCGAGTGTTCCTAGTTCCTCCCTTATTTAGAGGCGCTCGTGGAAACAACCGTTTTAGTGTGTACGTGTAGAATTTTAGTATCTGCAATGGTTTCCTTTATTACTGGGACTTCCACATTAGCTTACCCTACATAAAAACTTATCAAATCAAATAATTCGTCATATCACAAAGGTCCACTCTAGGTCCGTATACATTAGGCTTTCATTAAACCTTATGAATTCCCGGCCCGCTTCCCGCTTGTCCCATGAGCCAGCACGTAGCAGCAATAGATCAAGTCCACCTGTAATATTAACGCTTCACTATCAGCCGCACATGGCGTCGCCCGCCGCTCGACTAACAAAAAGTATTTGTCAAGCCCTGATGTTTCTTTGAGTACGGACTGTACAGCCCTTTGGCATTCGTTATTTAGTGCTTATTCGAAACGTGTGTGGAGATGATATCGTATTTGTTACGTCACATTAAAAAGTTATGCCATTTGAATGAAATGATAGATGATTTGTCGGAAGTTTACGCGAATGTCACACATTGAAATAAAACTATTTTTAACGGATTCTACATACAAACATATACTCACGCCTTTTTCCCTCCGGGGTAGGCAGAGACAACATCCCGCCATCTGCTTCTGTCCTTACATACTTCACGAGCTTCCCTCAGTGTCATTAAACCTTTCATGCAAGCCCGCCGGTTTCGAGTACTTTTGACCTATCCTTTTTTCAATACCTCATTAAATAGAGAACTACGGACTTTAAACAGTTTAAATTTTTTTTCTTGAAAACGGTAACTTTTAGCGAAAAACTTTTCAGACATTGATTTTAGACTTAAAAATGGCCTATCGATTAAAAATGTTTTTCTCCGGTTAGAAGTTATGATTTTTTTCCCGAAAAATTTTGGTTTTTCCCCCCTCCACTTTTAGTTAAAGTTTTAATCTTCTAGGTTTATAATTAAAAGTTGTTGGTATTCATGTATACTATGGGATAAAATTAGAACGGTTCGAATATCTTTGATGGAACGTGAAATTTTGAGGAAAAACTGATTTCACAAAAAGTGAGGCCCTACCGTCCCCTTAGGCCGGATTCCACCAATTTACGAACTTAAACTAAGTTTACACCCAAGCAATTTTTGACCGCAGTTTGAAAGCGATCGAGGCAAAAACGCGACCGTGAGAGTGCCGCAAATTTTGGAAAGTGGAACCATACATACATATATATATATTTATAAACTTTTTGACCAGTGGTCATTTCGGACTCAGGGGGTCATAACTAGACCTCCTATGAAGAATTTTTTTCTAAATTCGACAGTAGTCAAGAAACCAATAGGTAGATCGATTTCATCGAAATCTACCTAAAATTTCAGAGCTTTAGGGTGATCAGAAGTGGTCGAAAATTAAGTGTCAATTTTTGGCTTCAGAGGGAAAGAAACACAGAAACACAGACACGAAGTGAAACTAAGAAAAACGTGGTAATAACATCAAATAAATCGCGATAGAATCCGTT
This sequence comes from Cybosia mesomella, assembly GCA_946251805.1. Classification (NCBI taxonomy): domain Eukaryota; kingdom Metazoa; phylum Arthropoda; class Insecta; order Lepidoptera; family Erebidae; genus Cybosia; species Cybosia mesomella. The sequence goes on along the minus strand of OX276396.1, from coordinate 35,375,173 downwards.
AAAAATAGTTTTATTTCAATGATAGGTAGATGATCTTCTTACTGATGTACCATCAGCACCGAAAGACGGTTATTATTCACGTATCTATACATCCGTAGGAAGAGATGTTTTCATCATATCAGCGTTAAATCCAGGTTGCATTCGCAGGTTTCACTTCCTGAACCTTTTTTTTTCTTGTGGAATACCCGCCCCCCCCCCGTGCCGGCCAGCGGAACCAACTAAAACCGCACGCCGTCTCGGGTCTTCAGACAGAGGGTGTCAGGTTGCCCATAAGGCATTTCCCTTGCACCCTGACTGTCGCTTCGAGACCTGGGGTCCGCTAGCCAGCTTTTACTTCATCACTTCGCACGGTGTTTGGCTTCCCTAGCAGTCAGACCATTGACACGCATGTCATCCCTTACGATGTCAAACCAACCCTTCTTTGCTGGTGGGGTTGATGGAAGTAGGTACCAGTAATATCATCGGGGTGGGAGTCCTCTCGCTCGGCAGCATGATTGCGGCAATGGTGCGGAGCGCGAGCGCGTGGGCTGCCGCCACCTCCTTCTGCGAGCATGTAATGCTCGCGAAGGAGATGGCGGAGCGCACCCGGGAGAGATTTAGAACTCTCCTGGCCCGCCGAGCCCACAACATGCTCGCCACGCGTCGCATGCGACTCAGGCGCCTCCACGAGCGCAGGCCTGGCGGTAGCAGGTGAGGCCGCCTGTCAACCCAGCAGAAGCAGGCCAAACCCGAGGGGGCCATCTCGAAACCGGAGATGGCCCAGGGTCAGTCGGAGTGCGAGGGATATGCTCTATAGGTAACCTTACACCCCAGCGTCTGTAGACCCGAGACGGCGTGCGTTTTTAGTCGGTTCAAGCCCGACATAACCGCCTCCGCTGGCTGGCGGGGGGGTATCCGAAGGTATTTCCGCACAAAAAAAAAAAGGTACCCGAAACCTTGAACTTACAAACCCCAAAATCTAATCAGTGGGCCTACCGCCCAAGTGTCGTCGATATCACAGCCATCGAAATGTTGCGCTGGTCTAGGTCGACGGCCATTTTGTACCGCCCCATTGATAATCGACGCCGGCGCGGCGTAAGAATGAATGAAACGCTGTTTTTGACAGTTAAATAGCTGCCGCCTAAAAAAATTCAAATCTACGGCGTCGCTTTGAAGTGTCATTTCATTACGGCACCTCATGAGGTGCCGTAATGAAATGACACTGCACACAATGAGCTGTCGTTTTGAATATTATTTTCTTTTCCGACGGTTGATTACGATGCCGATTGCACCTATGACTGGGCTACTATGGCTTTTATGGGGGCGACTGCCGACGAGTGGGTTCTGCCCTCCTATTGCACCTAACAATGGGCTACTATGGCTTTTATGGGGGCGACTGGGTTCTGCCCTCCTATTGTACCTAACACTGGGCTACTATGGCTTTTATGGGGGCGACTGCCGACGAGTGGGTTCTGCCCTCCTATTGTACCTAACACTGGGCTACTATGGATTTTATGGGGGCGACTGCCGACGAGTGGGTTCTGCCCTCCTATTGCACCTAACACTGGGCTACTATGGCTTTTATGGGGGCGACTGGGTTCTGCCCTCCTATTGTACCTAACACTGGGCTACTATGGCTTTTATGGGGGCGACTGGGTTCTGCCCTCGTATTGTACCTTACACTGGGCTACTATGGTTTTTATGGGGGCGACTGGGTTCTGCCCTCCTATTGCACCTAACACTGGGCTACTATGGCTTTTATGGGGGTGACTGGGTTCTGCTCTTCTATTGCACCTAACACTGGGCTACTATGGCTTTTATGGGGGCGACTGGGTTCTGCCCTCCTATTGCACCTAACACTGGGCTACTATGGCTTTTATGGGGGCGACTGGGTTCTGCCCTCCTATTGTACCTGCGACTAATTAAAACACTCTTTAATCTTTACCTTACCTACTTAAACGTTTATGCTGTGTTGTTTGTTGTTTTCGTATGTTTCAGAAGGAAGGAATAAGCGAAGGAGTTGGAGGACGAAATTCCATCGTCGGCAGTCGCCCCCATAAAAGCCATAGTAGCCCAGTGTTAGGTGCAATAGGACGGCAGAACCCACTCGTCGGCAGTCGCCCCCATAAAAGCCATAGTAGCCCAGTGTTAGGTGCAATAGGACGGCAGAACCCACTCGTCGGCAGTCGCACCCATAAAGGCCATAGTAGCCCAGTGTTAGGTGCAATCGGCATCGTAATCAACCGTCGGAAAAGAAAATAATATTGAAAACGACAGCTCATGAGACGCGGTCGATTTGATTTTTTTTAGGCGGCAGCTATTTAACTGGCAAAAACAGCGTTTCATTCATTCTTACGCCGCGCCGGCATCGATTATCAATGGGGCGGTACAAAATGGCCGTCGACCTTGACCAGCGCAACATTTCGACGGCTGTGATATCGACGACACTTGGGCGGTAGGCCCACAGTTCTTCCCATTAACCAAACAAGATGATTGGCCAGAGAATTTTTCTCTCGCCAATCATAATATTGTTTTTTTTTAAGTGGTTCTTGAGTTATTGCGTAAACAGACATCCAGACATCCAGACATCCAGACCAACACACAGACCGACACAAAAATTTTTTTTGCTTAATTAGACTTAGAATCATGTGAAACGTCGAGAAAAGTGATAAAAAGTGGGTGTAAGATTTTGATTTTTTTTGCGTGATTTTAAGACTTCGGTGTCCACCTGGTTGGTGGCCCGAAGTAAAACAATTCTTGGTGAGCCATGCTTTCAACTTGCTCAGAAATACAGAGGTTTGAAGTTGCTTCAAGCTGTTTGGGACTGCATTATAAATACGACCACACATCGCAAAACAGTTTTTTAGGGATTTTCTTTAGAATAGCCCTATTGCTATCGAGTTGTGGTCGACATCGTCGTTGCCAATTTTCTGTCACGGTTTTGGGTATGAAGGAGATGAGCTATCGAGTTGCTGTTTTCGGTAATAGATTCGTGCTGGGTTGAACCATTGCAAGATAAAGAAAAAATCGCAAAAAAATCGCAACAAAAAAAAAACGCAAAATCGAATATCCCTTGTATTCGTCTGAGCTCGTCTCAGGAATTCAACTTGTTTGGTAGAGAGTTGTGTTTGGTACTCTCGGTAATACAATTCTATTCAGGTTTCTAGTGCTCCTCGGATAAACCTCACGTGCCTTCGAAAAGAAACTAGGATATTGCTTGACAAATTTCGCAACTTCATAAATGTAGGTACATGCTAGGGTACACCCCGGCGTCTGCAGACCCGAGACAGCGTGCGGTTTTAGTCGGTTCAAGCCCGACATAACCGCCCCCGCTGGCCGGCGGGGGGATATCCGAGGGGATTTCTGCACGAAAAAATAAAATAAAAAAGTATATGCTAGGGAGGGTTAAATGATTTAACTTTATGAATATCGTTCTACACAAGTGCCATGGTGCAGCACCACACATAGCTTGGAGAGATTTTTTTGGCAATAAAGGCTCTATGCACGTCCGTCTCTTTGTCTTATAGGCTGATTGAAATACTGTAATTAAATACTGTTATTAGAAACCCAAATTGTATCTTTCGGCCTTTGCGTCTTAAAATGCGCGCCATAGCACTAGATCCTCCATTTTATGCCGGAATACGTTCAAAAATCCGCTAATTCTTTTAAAGAAGCTCTTGAAGCATAAATCTATACATACCGATAACAAAATCGTAACGAGGTGAAAACTGTACACTAAATAGTTTTTCAAAAAAATACGACACCGGTACCAAAAATGTGAATTTTAGAATTTTTATTTGTTTATCTGCTTGTCTGCTTTTTATTATCGATGTCCGAGCATCACTTGAAAACCGCTGAACAGATTAAGTTGAAATTTTGCATGAACATTTTTCTAGGGTTTGGTCATAAACTGCAGTATATCTCATCACTATATCATAAGTGTGATAGGAGCAGCATTGTAAAAGCGACCAAATTTATTACTAATCATTCCTTTATTATTACAAAGCAGATCATCACGAAATTCTGCCGTTCGATAGAACTCGGACACGGTCAACGTTCGGAATATAAATTATTACGCTATGGCTAAAAGGCAGTAAAATATGAAATCTTGAAACTACATACTTACTTACATGTAAAAGATAATTGATTAGAGACTTTGATACTAAATATGATCACGCTATTAAATAAGAGAACCGTGTATAATTTATTTCGATGTTACATGTAAACATTTATTTCTTCGTGATAAATGATTGAAAATAAAAGCGGCCAAGTGCGAGTCGGACTCGGCCATGAAGAGTTCCGTAGCAGCTAGTAACATAATCATGTTTTTTTTTTAAATTTTTATATTTGAGTTCATTGAATGAAAGGTAAATTGCGGTTTACGATTTCTGACGTATTAAAAAAAAACTACTCACTAGATCTCGTTCAAACCAATTTTCGGTGGAAGTTTACATAGTTATGTTCATCATTTTTTTTTTTAGTTTTGTCATTCTCTTATTTTAGAAGTTACAGGGGGGGGGGCACATATTTTACCACTTGGGAAGTGTCTCTCTTGCAAACTATTCGGTTTAGAAAAAAATGATATTAGAAACCTCAATATCATTTTTGGAGACCTATCCATAGTGTTAGAGTTTCAGGCTAACCATATGGTAATATGTTGGTGGATTTATATTCATTTAGTATTAAGAGTATAGTCTACGGTTATAAAAGTGTGTTTATTATCCACTTCCGTTAGTATGATACGGTTAATAATTATTTTTAAGAATGGAAGTTTTTATTATCATTATATTTCTAATATTAAATTATAACATATTTAGTTTATTTGATAGTTGTAAAAATAATGTAGATTTATATTAAGGATATTACAATAATTGTTATTTATTTACAATTAAAATAATTTATCGCTATGAAATCATAATGAAGGTAGATACATATGACGGACACGTACCTATAGTGGAATCGGGAAGAGGGTTCATTCTGTTTTCGGCAGTGACTTAAGGCGGACGAACTAAAAACTTGTAACAACCAACATAAAATAAAGGAAGATCAACCGACATTTAGTTTCAATCTTACCCTGATCTTATAATAGATACCACCTGGGTTTAATGAAAAAAATTTTTTGAGTTTCAGTTCGAAGTATGGGGACCCCCAAAATTTAATGTTTTTGTTCTATTTTTGTGTGAAAATCTTAATGCGGTTCACAGAATACATCTACTTACCAAGTTTCAACAGCATAGTTCTTATAGTTTCGGAAAAAAGTGGCTGTGACATACGGACGGATAGACAGACACACATGACGAATCTATAAGGGTTCCGTTTTTTGCCATTTGGCAACGGAACCCTAATAGCGATGAAATAGGTTACCTAATATATGTTGGGTTCGAAACTGCAGAAGTGAACACACCTTAATGTATTCCAAATTTAACGCGGACGAAGTCGAACAGCTAGTCAACAATAAAATTTGCAGTTCTAAACCCTTATTTACGAAATATACAATTCAGTTTAGCCTTTACGTAAACTGTGTGTCAATATATTCAGACCAACACCATGTTTGTCAATCAAATTGATATTTATTCATCTTATTGGTAACATAAGTGGCTGCTTCATTTATATTGTTAGTTTTTTAAAGAACCCCTCGGATTTATAAGTTAAGATTAACGTAGTCGTTTGTATTGAAATTTAAGCGTCGTTAGCTTAGTGGTTAAGGAGTCGACCTTACGATCGACAGGTCCCGGGTTCGACTCCTGGCCATTACACTACCTACGTGAACCCACTCCTAACACAAGCAATTTAGCTTAGCTGGAGGGGTTATATACTATACTGCCAGTGGGGACGCCGTTTGACCAGACGGGTGATCAGCCCTTCTATGTGGGGCCATTTCACCTATTTCCCCTATAACGACTGTCATACATATTCGTATGGCAACCGGGACCGACATCTTAACGTGCTCTCCGAGGCACGACCAGACCAATGCAAATACTCATATTCATGCATACAAATATTTGCACTGAGCGGGGATCGAACACGCGCCTCCTGCGTAGCGGCCGCTTTCAATACCGCTACGCCACGGAGGCTATCTAGCTGGAGGGGTTAGGGGGAATATTAGTAATTTCGGTTACTAATATTCTTTTTAAAAAAAAAAAGATAAAAAAACAATTTTTTAACCATAGAGCCATAGGTCACGGGGAGACCATGGCTGCTGATAAACAACCGAAACGTCGGGTTCAATGTAAATTATAAAATAACATCAAATTAATCGCGATAGAATCCGTTAAAAAATAGTTTTATTTCAATGTGTGACATTCGCGTAAACTTCCAACAGTATCATCTAGTCGTTTGTGACGGACTGCTGAGACAAGATCTCGAGTTCGATCCCCAGTCGCCCCAGGCACACACCGCTGACTTTTCGTAGTTATGTGTGCATTAATTAATTATCGCTCGCTTAATAATGTGCCCGGTAGATGGCAATAGGCTCGCCCCCTATTACATTGGGACCTTAACATAACTGGCGAATTGTGGGTGTGTAATACACCTTTCGGGGATACAGGCGTGAAGTTATGTTATGTTTTGTTATGTTATGCTATGTTATGCTATGATATGCTATGTTATGCTATGTTATGCTATGTTATGCTATGTTATGCTATGTTATGCTATGTTATGCTATGTTATGCTATGTTATGCTATGTTATGCTATGTTATGCTATGTTATGCTATGTTATGCTATGTTATGCTATGTTATGCTATGTTATGCTATGTTATGCTATGTTATGCTATGTTATGCTATGTTATGCTATGTTATGCTATGTTATGCTATGTTATGCTATGTTATGCTATGTTATGCTATGTTATGCTATGTTATGCTATGTTATGCTATGTTATGCTATGTTATGCTATGTTATGCTATGTTATGCTATGTTATGCTATGTTATGCTATGTTATGCTATGTTATGCTATGTTATGCTATGTTATGCTGTTATGCTATGTTATGCTATGTTATGCTATGTTATGCTATGTTATGCTATGTTATGCTATGTTATGCTATGTTATGCTATGTTATGCTATGTTATGGTATGTTATGCTATGTTATGCTATGTTATGCTATGTTATGCTATGTTATGCTATGTTATGTTATGTTATGCTATGTTATGCTATGTTATGCTATGTTATGCTATGTTATGCTATGTTATGCTATGTTATGCTATGTTATGCTATGTTATGCTATGTTATGCTATGTTATGCTATGTTATGCTATGTTATGCTATGTTATGCTATGTTATGCTATGTTATGCTATGTTATGCTATGTTATGCTATGTTATGTTATGTTATGTTATGTTATGTTATGTTATGTTATGTTATGTTATGTTATGTTATGTTATGTTATGTTATGTTATGTTATGTTATGTTATGTTATGTTATGTTATGTTATGTTATGTTATGTTATGTTATGTTATGTTATGTTATGTTATGGTATGTTATGTTATGTTATGTTATGTTGCACGAGGGGGTGGGTCGCTCCAGGTACCCTCTGCTGTTATCAGAGGGGACACTGCGAATGGTCCAGGGTTAGTCGAAGTGCGAGGGGTATGCTCTATGGGTAACCTTACACCCGGTCTGTAGACCCGAGACGGCGTGCGGTTTTAGTCGGTTCAAGCCCAACATAACCGGCCCCGCTGGCCGGCGGGGGGTTATCCGAAGGGATTTCCGCACAATTAAAAAAAAACAAAAAAAGGGTACCATGAAGTTACTTCGGATTTCATTATTTCGTTCGAGATCATTAAGAATGTTCGGGAGTAAATCAAACATATCAAGGTTTTCGTTTACAATATATTTTTATTAAAAATTATTTATTATAAGCCACCAATTTCAAACACATATTTATTCCTTTGTATTTTCTTATAACCTGATTATAACCTTGATAAGTCGTGTGCTTTATTTGAATTTTTTTTCGGCGGGCTGTCAAATCTTTTTCGGCGGGCTGTCAAATCTTTTTCGGCGGGCTGTCAAATCTTTTTCGGCGGGCTGTCAAATCTTTTTCGGCGGGCTGTCAAAATTTGGTATTTTGCGGTTTCAGGTCGTTTCATGATAGGGTTTAGGCCGAATGAACCGTTATATGCCGTCTTCGGGCCCGATTGCGGGATAAGTGCGTTTCATGGTACCGATTGCCCGCAATTTCAGTCCGCAACTGCGGATGTACGTTGCATAGGCCTATTGGGCCAAACGTCGAATAGTTCACAGGTGTAATAAATTTGTGTATATATGAAACAGTGAAACTCTTTCTACTGATTAGACTCAATTTTATTAAAGTTCACATCCAGGACGAATTTTGACCAAATTAAATATAACTATCCAGAACCGGTTCAAGTAACTGAGTATCAAATTAAAAAAAAGACGTTTTGTAAGTACCGTTTTAATGGTCTATACAAAATAAATGAATTTTGACTTTGAAGTACGGGACCTGAATCCCAAACCAAATATTCGAAATTCTCCTAAAGCTACATACGTCTTCGAAAAATATGGACGAGTCGAGTAGTATTTCCCCTAGAAAGTAACTGGTCTCGGGTTCAAATCCTGGTTGTCCATGTAGACTGTTCTCGATTGAAATTTATACAAAAAGGTAATGAAAGGCTTCAAAAAATCATGAAACATTCAACTACGTATACTTGATCATTTTAGTAGACATTTCACACAATAGCTATCTTAAATCAGTACATAGGTAAGCTCAACTGTAATAATGCCGTGCATTAACACCTCTGAATCAAAGCGTCTTTGAAGCCGAGCCATACAATCTCGCCAACACTACTGCTTATCTCGCACATATGGGTAAGTTGCTCTACTTAAAATTTTACAATATTTGCACTAAATGTCATTAAAATTGTAGTTACGATCTTTTAAAAATTAATTCAATTGTAATAATATTTTATTTTAAATATTTTATTTGAAGTATAATAATAGCCCTTCAGCATTATGCAATAGCTAATATAAAATAGTAGTTTATGCAACTGTCATATAAGAAGGGGTATTAAAACACGAGAGTCTGTTTATAGAGCGATAATAGGTTAACTCGAGTGTTTTAATACCTAAGTTATATGCAGTTTCATACACTACTTTATCTTCACTCATAGGAAAAATTGAAATTAAACAAAGTAGGTAGGTTACAAGGAAGTAATTTAGCGTGCGCCATTTTTTTCACAGTTCGAACTGCGCATGCGTGCGCATTTTTTTTCATATTCAGCCTAAAACCTTAGACTAGTTTAATGAATAAAAAAAGATAGCGGTGCTATAATGAGTATTATGGTACAGTTGGCGGTACTATGTTAAGTTTTATTTTTAATTTTGCGTTTTTAAAGTGCATGTATAGAATCGTCTTTGAAGTCGTAATTCGAATTTTTCGATTTGAGAGTAGATAAAGGAATTAACGCATTTATAGTATGTATAGATACTACATTATTATACATAACTTTGTATTGCTTGACCAAGTTGCACTGTCCGTGGTCACATGCTGACTGACTCCAAGATCGTAGCAAGTGGAAAGATCTTGTCTTTGCCTACCCCAATGGAAAAGAGGCGTGACTAAATGTATGTATGTATGTATGTACTGCGTGGTGACTAACTATATGTTTTTCTTTCATCTGTATTTTTACATGGCTCGTGGCTAAGTGGTAAAAGTTAAGACATTGTAAAGTTAAGCAACACTAACCCGGCAGTCTTAGGATGGGTGACCATTCTTCTGACACGTTGAGACCCATTCAAACATGCCATGAGAGTTGCCATTCAAACATCTACGACAGTCGTTACGTGTAGTTGAAGCCTTAAAAGTCCGACAAATGGTCTAATTACAGTATTCCGATATCGCCAATGGATTGTGGAGGTCAGATGGATAAGTTCAGCCGCTTCTTGGTTAAACTGAAAAGCTGCCTGCTGATATTGACTGCATTCAAATACAGCAAATATACAGCTCATCATAAAGTGCTTTTTTTTTCGTGCCAAAATCCCTAGGGTACCCCCCCCCCCCGGCCTGCGGGAGAAGTTATGTCGGGCTTGAACCGACTAAAACCGCACGCCGTCTCGGGTTTTCAGACGCTGGGGTGTAAGGTTGCCCATAAGGCATTTCCCTCGCACCCCAGTTTCGAGATAGCCCCCTAGGGTTTGGGCACCACGGTGTCCCCATCTTGCCCCGGAAAGGGGGGGGGGGCGCTAGCCGCCCCGCCGTCCCGGCCTGCTTCTGCTAGGGTGACAGGCGGCCTCAGCTGCCACCCCCAGGCCTGCGCTCATGGAGGACGGAGGCGTCAAGCGACCTCCGGCGTCTGAGTCGCTATGATAATTATATGCAAACGAAAACTACTACACAGGTGTTTCTGTAAATTATGTTTATACTTATGGAACTTATGTAACCTACTCAAAATTTACTAAACAAGTAAATATCTAAGCGATGGAAGTCCGATAAACATCAGTTTAATCATAATAAAGTCACAGTCACAAAATTATTATCTCAAAAACATGTCTTCTCAATAAAATTAAGACACATTTCATAATTGTAACCTATAATCAATAGCAGAGCATTTTTCCAGGTTTGTGCCTTTGTACAGGACTATTATCCACAATGGAACTCCTTTTTCGGTCCTTTGTGAGTGTAGCTTTGATTAACTTTGATCTAGGTGAGTGCACTGGAGGTGGTCTGAGATCCGCTAATGGATTGTACCACACACGGCCATTGTCTTTTTACCTGAAACCCTTGCTTTTCTTTCCTCTGAGTATTTATACATCGATATACAAGCTCTTTAATTAGATGAAACAACTTTATTTGGACATTCTAAACACAAAGAAAGCATAGCTTAACTAACTTGTGTTATGGGTTCTAGAATGCGGATAAACATACTTAAATACATTTTCTTTAATTAATTTAATTAAATTAAATAATTAAATATTATACATTGTACAAAGAAATCAATAAAGTTTCGCAGGGCCTCGATAGATGGCGTTCTACATCGCGCTATGGTTTGGTTACCGGCCGGTACATATAAGCCCGATGAATATTTTTGTTAAAAAAAGCATTGGAGATACACCGTTCTTTCTGTCAGTTAGATAGCATAGAAAGAAATATACTTGTGTGAAAAAGTGAGATCAGTGTTTTACTGTGGTGGAGGACTCCTGGGGACAGTACGGTTTTGTACATGGTCCTTATCGAGTCGGATAGTACGTTTAGAAGAATACATAGAAACGAGTGGTGGTTCGCCACTGAAGTGCCCTTCTGTCCGCCATACGGTGACAGAATCATCGGGACGCCGAGTCAACGTCATCCTACAGAGAGTGTTGCCAGTATTGTGCCGAGCAAAGGTGGAAGTATATTTGAGCAGAGCAGAGTCGAGTCTTCAGGAGCGGTGAAAAGTTATCGTTCAGCACATGAGTTGCTCATGTTCCCGCCATCAGTTGATGACTACCAGTGCGCCATCTAGCGGACGTTTCAGAGTGAAGTATATGAAGACAAAATTGTGAGTACTTTGAATTTTCATAAGTGTCAAAAGATCAGTCATTCAGATTCTAGTGGAACATTACGTGGTTAATTTGAACTTTATTATAATTTCAACTTAAGGAACTTAGTTTATTTGCATTTGATTAGTGGACTTAGAATTTATAGAGTTGCATGGACTTAGTATAGTTAAGCAAAAAGTGGAAAGACGGGGAACCTATGCCCGATTTTTTACTAAGTACCAATAATTCTTTACACTTGTAAAATTTTAGGTTTGTAATTAACTTGTAATTGTTATTGAGTTTAGGACTTTGAATAATTGTGTTAAAGTTGTAGACACGGGGAATTTACGCCCGATCATTTTAAAATTTACTATTTGAAACACTTGTGAAATTTTGGTGTCATTATAAACTTGTAATAGTTTGTCTAAGTTAAATATTTCAAACAATTTGCAATTTATCATCAACTTGTAGTAATTCTCAATAGTTTCTTTAGACTTATAAATTTCGTGTAGTTGCAATGGAGACACTTATAAGGCTACAAGAAGATGTTAAAAAATCCATGGAAAGGGGTAGGATAAATTACAAAAAGTCACCTAAGGATCGTTTAACTCGGTCTTATGTTGAAACTAGGTTAGACGCACTGGAACAACAGTGGCAAGGTTTCTCAGAAAGGCATGTAAAAATTGTGGAGGTTTTAGCTGATAGCTCAAACAATTACTTTGAATTATTTGATATAGTAGAAGAGTTTTATATTAACTTTAAGGCAGAGTTAAGGAATCATATTTGTCAATTTGTAACAACATCAAGGGAGGTATCTGGCAAAGAATCATCAGTGAAACTGGGAACCAATGTAAAATTGCCTAAAATAATTATACCTAAGTTCTCAGGAAAATACAGCGAATGGACATCATTTCGGGATATGTTCACATCCTTAGTCCATAATAACGACACAATTGATGATGTTCAAAAGCTTCATTACCTAAAGGGTCACTTATGTGATGAGGCGGAACAGTTGCTTCGGCACACGCCAGTTACTGCAGCTAATTATAAAGAGTGTTGGCAAATATTAAATAATCGATATGATAATAAGCGATACTTATGTAACTCAATGCTAAAAAGATTATTAAATCAACCAAATGTAACAGAATCATCGACCGCAATTAAGGAGCTTCTCGACACCACTGTAGATTGCTTACACGGGTTAAGCACCCTTAAGGTAAAGGTCGAATCGTGGGACCCCATTATCATATATCTTATTAGCGGTAAATTAGATGTTGAATCGCGTAAATTATGGGAGGCAAAGATAAGCTCACTCGAGGACTTGCCCACCTTTACAGAGTTTAAAAGCTTTTTAGAATCGAGATTTCGGTCGTTGGAGTATTTAAATGCTTCCACTTCCAAATCTAGGTACACCGCTAGCAAGCCAAAAATCCTACATGTAGTTACGTCCACAAATAATGCCATTGTCACATGTCCTTACTGTAAAGAACCCCACAAACTTAGCCGCTGCAAGCAGTTCTGTAAAGAAGACTACAGAGCTCGTAGTGATTTCGTACGCGCACAACGTCTTTGCTTTAATTGCTTGGGCGCAAATCATATTATTAAATCATGGCGCGTTTCCATTAAATGTCAAATTTGTAATCGAAACCACCATTCGTTATTGCACCCCAAGATGACCTCCTCGTCAACACCTCCAAATGTTCCCGAGGTGTCAGCTGTTAAATCAGCAGTGTCCACATTGAGCGCCGCTACTAGTGCGGTTCAGGAACCAGATGTTCCTATAGTATCCACTCACTTTTCAAAAGGGTATCATCCAAATCAAATTATACTAGCAACTGCTCTTGTCGAAGCACAGACAAGGTGCGGTCATAAACAACTTCTGAGGGCGTTATTGGATCAGGGATCCCAGGCATCATTCATAACGGAATCAGGAGTCCAATTGCTCGGACTTAAGAAAATACCTACAAGAGGTATTATCTCAGGTATAGGAGGTGACGAAAGCACTGTGGCTTCCCGGTTTGCGGTTTTACTAACCGTTTATTCACGTCATGATCCTAGTTTTAGTATTCAAGTACGAGCATATGTTTTATCTACAATTACATCGTTAATCCCAAGTCAAAAAATAGCAATTCCAACATGGGATCAACTTGAGAGCCTGACTTTAGCCGACCCGGAGTACCACACTCCAAATAAAATTGACGTTTTGTTTGGGGCTGAAGTTTATAGTCAAGTACTAGGGGAGGGCCTAATCAAACATTCACCTGGGCCATTGATAGCACAGAACACAGCACTGGGCTGGATTCTATCTGGACAGATTTCATCTAGCCACAAATCAGTTTGTTGTCACCATGTCATTAATAGCGTTTTGGATCAGTCTGATGATAACAAACTCTTACGACAGTTCTGGGAGATTGAAACATGTATTCCTGGGAAGCAAATTCTTTCTGTAGATGAGCAACGTTGTGAAGAAATTTATTCTCGAACTACTTACCGTGACGAGGAGGGTAGATATGTGGTCAACCTTCCTTTCCGGGACAAGGATCCACAATGTCAATACGGTGGTTCTAGAAACCTTGCACTTAAGAGATTTCAGTTTATAGAGAATAAATTTAAGCGGAACCCGGAAATCAAGACTCGATACTCGGATGTCTTCCATGAGTATTTTGACCTTGGTCACATGAAGCAAGTACACAATGATGATCTGAAGGCTACTTCAGCTGTTTATTTACCACATCATGCAGTTGTACGTGAAGATAAAACGACAACCAAGGTTCGAATAGTTTTCGATGCATCAATGAAAGGTCTAAATGGAGTATCTCTGAATGATGATCTCTTGGTTGGCCCCAAATTGCAACCACCGCTACGTCACATCATTATGAGATGGAGAATGCACCCCATAAGTATCTGTGCTGACATTATCAAAATGTACAGACAGGTGAAGGTGGCTCCGGAACACACAAATTTTCAGCGAGTGCTATGGCGTGATAATCCAGAATCTGAAATCAAGGAATATAAAATAGAAAGAGTTACCTTTGGTACGGCAGCAGCTCCCTACCTTGCTGTGAAGTCCTTGCAGCAGCTGGCACTCGATGAAGGTAGAAACTATCCAGAAGTAGCTGAAAAATTAAAGAATGAATTTTACGTAGATGATTTAATGACTGGGTGTCAGTCAGTAACATAACATAACATAACATAACATAAACTCACGCCTATATCCCCGAAGGGGTAGGCAGAGGTGCTAGCACCCACATTTCGCCAGTTTATGTTTAGGTCCCAATGTAATAGGTGGCGAGCCTATTGCCATTAACCGGGCACTTATAAACCTGCGATAAATACACACATAACTTCGAAAAGCATCGAAAAGTCATTGGTGTGTGCCATGGTAAAACCTGGGATCGAACCCGAGACCTCGTCTCAGCAGTCCATTACCCATACCACTAGGCTACCGCGGTAACAGAAGTCAGTAACAGAAGGTCTATTAATACATAATAAGTTAACAGAGTTACTTACCAAGGGTGGATTCAAGTTACAGAAATGGGTTAGTAGCTGTAACGACTTAAACACAAGGATACAGGATGAGATGCAAGAGGATCAGGAAAGTAAGGATATTAAGCTGGATGATGTTATGAAAATTTTAGGAATTTCATGGGATCGCAAGAATGACGAATTTAAATATACCGTTAACCTTGCCGAACAACAGGTTCCAATTACCAAGAGAAAGGTAATTTCTGACATTTCGCGTCTGTTTGATCCACTTGGTTGGGCAGCCCCTTGCATTGTTTCATCAAAAATCTTTATTCAACGACTGTGGCTTTCTGGATTAGAGTGGATGAAGCATTAACATCAGAACTGTTAGTAGAATGGGAAAAATATCGTACTAATCTGTTAAAAATAAACAAGTTCAGCATTCCAAGATGGGTCAACACAAGAGCTGATGACTTATCTGTAGAGTTGCACGGTTTCTGTGATTCTTCAATTGCTGCATACGCTGCGGTTGTATATGTCAGAATTGTTGATGCGAATAAAACCATTCACGTAAACCTGGTTACGTCTCATACAAGAGTTACTCCGATGAAGCAGCAATCAATTCCCCGTTTGGAGTTGATGGGAGCTGTTTTGCTTTCAGAGCTGATAGTAGTGGTAGCTGAAGTAATGGGAATACCACTCTCACAGATACATGCTTGGACAGATTCATCAGTGGTTTTAGCATGGCTTAGCCGACATCCTAGCCATTGGTCTACCTTTGTTGGAAACAGAGTTTCTACTATTCTGTCGCGTTTTGACAATTCACATTGGGCTCACGTCCAAACATCGCAAAATCCTGCTGATATTGCATCCAGAGGAATGTCTCCACAAGAGCTCGCCTGTAGTTCGCTGTGGATTAAAGGTCCATCATGGCTTCACAACGAAGTGATTCAGTATACGAGGTCAAAATCTATTGAACCGACCATAGATCAACGAGCTGTAAAGGCACACGTAACCACTGAAATACGTCAGGAAGATCCCCTCTGGACCAAGTTCTCATCATATCAAAGATTGATTCGAGTTGTCGCGTATTGTAGGAGAGTGTTGAAATGGAAGAAACAAGTAGATGGTAGAGAAAGATATGAAAATTATTTAACGACCAATGAGCTCCAAGAAGCTGCAAAGGTGTGCATAAGATATTTTCAGAAACAAGAATTTGACGAAGAACTAAAGGATATAAGAAAGACAAGAAATGTAAGGGCGCGGAGCAAGTTAAAATCCCTGTGTCCATTTATTGACCATGAGGGAATTCTTAGAGTCAGTGGTCGCATTCAAAATGCAAATCTGGATGAGACTACCAAATGCCCCATAATTTTACCTCACACCAGTCACTTAACCAACCTGCTGATCGGTGAAGCACATCAAAGGACACTACATGGAGGACCAACACTAATGTTGAACCATTTGCGTACCAAGTATTGGATATTATCAGCAAAAATGAAGGTTAAGGCTTACGTACGCAAATGTGTAAAATGCAAGCGATATGCAGCAATTCCTCAAGGCCAATTGATGGGTCAGTTACCACCTAGTAGAGTCATTACCGCAAGGCCGTTTTTACATACCGGGGTAGATTTTGCTGGTCCTATCTCCGCACTCGCCAAATTTCGGGGGATTGTGGGAGGCCGGAGTAAGATCTGTAAAATTCCACTTGAGACGAGTCATTGGCATTTCTACTCTGACGTTTGAAGAGATGTCCACCTTATTAAGTCAAGTGGAGGCTTGTCTGAACTCTAGACCGTTGTCAATGGTGCCTGATGATTCCAATGATCCAATACCCTTAACACCAGGCCACTTTTTAATCGGGGAATCTCTAATAGCAGTACCCGAACGTAATTTTGAAAACGCAAATATAAGTAGTTTGAGGCGTTGGCAATTTACTCAACGTATGTTGCAGGATTTTTGGCGACGGTGGTCCAACGAATATTTAGTGCATTTGTTACAGCGCTATAAATGGACAAAACAAGTTACAGAACCAAATATTGGAGATGTAGTCTTAGTAATGGAGGATAATCTACCTCCTGCCCGTTGGCTTTTGGGTAAGGTAGTTGAAAAACATCCTGGAAAGGATAAGGTCACACGAGTAGTGACTCTTAAATGCAAGGGAACATTGATTAAGCGTCCGACATTAAAAATTTGTATTTTGCCAGTCACAAATTAAGGTTACGGTGTAGGTTGTGTACAATTGTTAAATTAGTTTTAAATAGTTACAGTCCATTGCATTTTTGTTAGTAAGTTTATTTCAGCCCCTGACCTCATGGTGGGCGGTTTTTGTTTGTGTGTGAAGAACATAAATTATATTCTTGGTGGGCGGTATGTACAAAGAAATCAATAAAGTTTCGCAGGGCCTCGATAGATGGCGTTCTACATCGCGCTATGGTTTGGTTACCGGCCGGTACATATAAGCCCGATGAATATTTTTGTTAAAAAAAGCATTGGAGATACACCGTTCTTTCTGTCAGTTAGATAGCATAGAAAGAAATATACTTGTGTGAAAAAGTGAGATCAGTGTTTTACTGTGGTGGAGGACTCCTGGGGACAGTACGGTTTTGTACATACATAGAAACATCCAGACCAATACGTGTATTTTTTTTTAATATTAATAAATATTCTACGACATTCTGCACAGCTCTATTTAGACATTTAGAAAGTATAGCTTAACTAACTTGTGTTATGGGTTCTAGAAGGCGGATAAACATACTTAGATACATTTACTGTCGTGAATACATACATATTATACATAGAAACATCCAGACCAATGCAAATAGGCTTATTCATACATACAAGTATTTGCACTGAGTTTGAATCGAACCCGCGACCTCCGACTTAGCAGTCGAATACACCACCGCTATGCAACGGAATTCGTCTATAGTATCATCAATGTGAAAGTGAGTTTGTTTGTTACGCTTTGACGCCTTAAACACTTAACTGATTGTCATAAAATTTTGTAGACTCGTTATCAGGAGTACTTACACAAAAGGACATAGGATAGGCGAGCAGGTTTAGCCAGCAAGTAATAAATCGCTACATTTATAGGTTTGAATGGTTTCATCATCATCATGTTAGCATCGTCACCGGCTGCATTCGAGGCTTCCACTTCACAGTCGGGAGCCCACTTACTCTTACAGTTTACTTTACATGAGCAACTGCCCCCCAATCCAAAGAGGACCTGCCAGCACCTCAACTTGCGCCAGAACCTCAACCGTCGATCAGCAGGTGTACCAACTAGCCGATGAGGTTAGCTTTTGCCTCGAAGATCTTTTGGGCATATACAAAAAACAATAAAACATATTTTTTGGCATAACGAAATATATTTGACAATTATCAGCTATTTCAAGAACAAAAATTTAAAAAGAATAACATGTCTACAGCAAAAATATTAATTCTCTTGCAGGGTTATTAAAATCAGACTAGATTTTGATTGTTAGGTAGGCAGGCTTAAGAGGGCAAATGGGAACCCACTGGTCTGAAGCCGTTCTTATCAGCAGTGTAGGTCACTTTGATGAGCTGACCATCAGGGGCAGTGTACTCGAAATCGCCGGTGACTACGAGCTCCTCATCATCGGTACCTGGGTAAAGAATCTGCCCCTGTTCAGATGCCGACTTACCATCGCTGGTCTCCAGGCTGTTCAAAAATCATTACTATATTAAGATGATGATAAATTAATTCTATAAAACATCTGTTAAGTTAAAGGATATGATTTTCTCAGGACAAGGATGGGTCACGATACAATTTTTATGTTATTGTTTATGACCGAGGCAGTGGTATCAATAATTAACCCATTTGGAATCCATATCGAAATTGATCAGCAGCAAATTGGAGGAGATAGAAATATTATAAATCCACTTCCCTTCTTGGCAAATGAGACAACGGCAAGGCCTATTGTCGTAACCAAGCATTTTAGAATTAAAAGAAAAAATAGAGAGATACATTTATAAATATTCTAGTACATTCTACACAACGCTATCCAGACCCAACGTAAGCTTAGCTTAACTAGCTACTGTTATTACTGCAGATACACAAACTTAAATACATTATTTTTTGTAAATAGATCCATACATATTGTTATACATAGAAACACCATGCGAGTATAAATATTCATGCATACAAATATTTACACAGAGCGGGTATCGAAACCGCGACCTCCGACGTAGCAGTTGCAGATGCTCTACCGCCACGGTTCGATGAACATTAAACTAAATATAAAATAATTTACCTTACCCAAACCTGTATCCATCAATGCCAATGTTGTCATTTTCATATCGGAGAATCGTGGCACCCTTCGAATCAGTCGGCGCAGATAGAGCCACGGCAACGACAAGGGCGAGTACGATAAACTAAACAAATAGTCAACAATTAGACTAAATATAAATCAACAAAAAAACCGCGGTAGCCTAGTGGTATGGGTAAAGGTCTGCTGAGACGAGGTCTCGGGTTCGATCCCAGGTATTACCATGGCACACACCAATGACTTTTCGATGCTTTTCGAAGTTATGTGTGTATTTATCGCAGGTTTATAAGTGCCCGGTTAATGGCAATAGGACCTAAACATAAACTGGCGAAATGTGGGTGCTAGCACCTCTGCCTACCCCTTCGGGGATATAGGCGTGAGTTTATGTTATATTTTATAAATCAACAAAAATTAAAAAACATCCTAATTTAAATAGAGAATATGGTTGGAATGTACCACCAGCTTGGAACCCAGTCATACACTTAATGAATTCCAAGAAAAATCAAAATACAACAAGACCAAAACTGTGTAAATTCTGTGTAAATAGTAACACCAACGATTCAGCATAGTTCGGGTACTTTGAGATAGCTTACACTTCAAACTATAAGACAACCACCATCTTTATTCTCCCCGTGAGCAAAAGCTGAAAAGCAACCGAAACAACGGGTTCAATGTAAATAATAAAATAACATCCAATAAATCGCGATAGAATCTGTTAAAAATCGATTTATTTCAAATAGTGACAATGTACTCTAGTTGCGCAGTAACAGATTTTTAGTTCTCCTTGGTGATTAGCTTGCGGCGCGACGGCGGAGGCATGCCAATCAACCAATCATCTTTATAAATAAAAATGAATCGCCGAAATGTATGTACTCGCATCACTTCCCAACGACTGCACCAAATTGGATAATTCTTCGCGATATTGTCGGAAGTTTACGTGAATGTCACACATTGAAATAAAACCATTTTTAACGGATTCTATCACGATTTATTTGATGTGACTTTACTACTTACGGTTGCTTTTCAGCAGCCATGGTCACGGGGAGACAGAAAAAGCAACCAACACGTCAGGTTCAATGCAATTAATAAAATAACATAAAATAAATCGCTATAGAATCCGTTAAAAATAGTTCTATTAAAATGGATAATTCTTCTTTTTATGTTCGTTATTGTCAGGACAAGTTTTGTATGAAAGAAAAATTGAGGAAAATCCAAAAAGGTGCTATTATTGCAGCAGGGTGAAGCCAGGATGCGCATTAGGGTCAACGTCTCGCGTCATTGATTGAGCAGTCCTTTTTTTGTTTTTTTGATTGGCCAGTTAGTGCACATGAGCGAACTTTTTGACCTTCGTTCAAGATTTTCGCCTCGAGATAAACCACGTTCCAGGTCACTACTGGTACACTGGAGAAACATTAACATCGTCACAGCGATTACCCAACTGGGTAGTAACCGGGTAAACTTTGAACTCAAGTGCGTCGGTATCAACACTAATATTATAAAGTGACCTTGAATGAATGAATGAATTTGTATTTTTGTATGTAATAAGAATAAACTTGCACGATTTCGAAAAACCCTCCATAGTAATCTAATTTCGGTTTGATTGCGTTCAGGGGTCAGCAAGTGCATAGCCGGGTAAGGGGATTGTGGTCGCAGCACTAGTGGGACCGGTGGGTGTCACGCGGTGCTGCGACGACAATCCTCTTCTGATGAGGCCGTCAAGCTGAGTGCCACCATTGTTAACATGGTACGTGTATGTAATGGTGACCCTCTTTCCTGAGACTTTACCTTCAGCTTACCATCAGGCGAGGTGAAGTCAAATTGACGTAGCCTAAATATATTTAAAAAAAAAAACTACTGGACCGATTTCAAAAAAAAATTACCGTTTGACAGCTACAATATTACTGAGTAACATAGGTCATATTTATTAGAACAAAAATCTCCTACGCGGGCTGAGCCGCCGGCAACAGCTAGTTATCAATAAAAATTCAAAACTGATAGTTTTTAATTCCCCCCTTTAATCATGTTTCCGTCAAATTTATTAACTATGAATTATAAATTAGTTGCGTCTGTACACTGGAGGAATTAGAAAAAAATACTTGTGTTATGTTAAATGAACAATTCTGAACACAAATATATTTATTTTGGAATTCTTGTCTATTTGTCTGTTTGTTCATAATATAACATAACATAAACTCACGCCTATATCCCCGAAGGGGTAGGCAGAGATGCTAGCACCCACATTTCGCCAGTTTATGTTTAGGTCCCAATGTAATAGGTGGCGAGCCTATTGCAATTAACCGGGCACTTATAAACCTGCGATAAATACACACATAACTTCGAAAAGCGTCGAAAAGTCATTGGTGTGTGCCATGGTAATACCTGGGATCGAACCCGAGACCTCGTCTCAGCAGTCCTTTACCCATACCACTAGGCTACCGCGGTCATTTTTCACAATGTTTGTTCACGATTTCACGATGGACGAAAAAATCACTTGAATGGATTTTGAGACGGTTTTTTCTGTTAGATCTTGGTCATACTTAAAATCTACCGTATGTTTGATTGAAATTGGTCATATGACTGGTCGATAACCGACCTCCAGGGCGCTGACTGACCGGGGACTAGCTGATGACCGGTCATTAGCTAGTTATCAAATATGATTGAACTTATTGAAGTTAAAACGCTATATATATTTAGATTCTTTTTTGTAAATATGTACATATTATACATAGAAACATCCAAGCCAATACAAATATACATATTCATGCATACAAATATTTACACTGAGCGGGAATTGAACTCGCCGACGTAGCAGGCGAACCCTCTACCGCCACGCCACGGAGGTCACCAATTCATTGCTCAATGAACCGAATTTATATTCAAATACGTCAGTGACCTATAGCGACATAATTAAGGAGGGATGTAAATGTCAAGGTTCAAAGCTTGGAATACTGATCGCGAACCACAAAATCATCTAAATGATAATGTATAAAAAAAAAATCTAATTGTCGGGCCCTACATCTTACATGGATAACCAAAAAGTCTTCATTGTTCATAGTTTCCAAGCAGGTTATACTTTAATTAATTTGGTTGGCTGTGTTATTAAATCATTCTTAAGATTTAATCGCAACCATTGCCAATTCTATTCTTTTAATATCACATAATTGGAGTGAGTAAATTTAGATAACTTCGTGACAGTAATGACGAAAGAAAGCAAAGGTTCTTGTTTATGTGGGGTCGACACAACATGTACCATCAATGAAATACTACATCACTTTACAGAAGATAGCAGACCGTATTTGTATATTATTAATATATGATAAAAAAAACAACTTATGTAAAGTGAAAAGCAAGATTTTAAATGTTACACTTACTCATGAAACCATTAAGGGATTCTACAAAGCAATAATTAGTTCATATATTAAGCATATCAATAGATTTTGATATAATTTTTTTTAGGAAATAAGTCATTCATCAAGTTTATTATAGTTTTGAACATGTCACATATCATCAGCGTACTAAGTTTTAGATTGTATGAATATACACTATACATGTTTAATGCTTTATTATAGGCGTAAGATGTGTTCAATATCGACATCGCTAAAGATATTGTATGTATTGACATTTAATGTAAGCCTGTTTGATCAGCGGATCGTTTTCAACGGATTCATCTGCATTAAAGACCTGATTAGTAATAAGTCTAGCTTGTAAGCTAAATCACTCAAATAGCTTATAGATTTGTAACTTATGTGCGCCGATGAAGTAATCATGCTTTAAATTGTAGGTATATAATAAGATGAATAGCAGTTTATACTGGTTTGATGATTAAATAGAGATAAATTCGTGTAATAAAAAGAAATAGAAAGAAATGTTAGAAAGGTAAAATGAAGAGAATCTTAAATTAAACTTTAGGAAGTACTAGTCGTTGATAAATAGTCGTAAGGTAATAAAAATATTGTACACCATAAAAGTAGTACTACTATAACTAAAACTTAATGTACAATGGGTGGCCTTATCGCTGACAGCGATCTCTTCCAGGCAACCTTTGGATGGATAGAAAACAAAAGAGATGATAAGGGTAGTGTACAATTAACAATAAAAAAGAAGAAAAAATGAAAAATAAACAAACTACATATATCAGTCATATTTCAAATATATGTAAGTACATAATATACATAACATTTCATGTCTATACAAAATATTTACATATAACCTATACTGCACAATATTTTAAGTACACAATTATACAAAATAATCCTAAAGGAATTAAAGGGAAATGGACAGATAGTGATCTTTTAACAATTTTTTAAAAGACACCAATGAATGTGCTCACGTTTTATCTAGTGGCAGTGCATTCCACAGGCGAACTGTCTGAATAGTGAAAGATTAATCGAATAATGTTGTAGAATACACTGGCATTTCTAGACTCAAATTTTCTGATGACATCAGAAATCTTGAATGTGTGTCACGAAGGTTAGATGTATTGTAAGGTCTTTTCAATATATTCGATAGGTTAAAAGATTATTGGACTTACGAATTTCATTTTTGGAAGTAGAATGTGGGTGATTCTTGCTTGTTGAGATTAGGTTGACTGTGTCTAGAGCTAAGATTTCACACGTTTATATACAGTTTCGTGCAAAGAATACTTTGCATATATTTGAATGCCAATTTGTCGTTCATTCTTTAAACTTTATAATTTTATGTATTATTAATTTTCAAGGAATATTATAATATTATAATATTTTTTTTAAGATCGCGCCTAGACGTTTTTAACTAACCGACAAATTTTTCACTTTAATCCTCACAAGTAGTTTTTTTTACTGTGCGGAAATCCCTTCGGATACCGCCGGCCAGCGGCGGGCGGTTATGTCGGGCTTGAACCGACTAAAACCGCACGCCGTCTCGGGTCTACAGACGCCGGGGTGTAAGGTTACTAGAGCATATCCCTCGGACTCCGACTGACCCTGGGCCATTCGCAGTGTCCCCTCTGATAACAGCAGAGGGGTACCTGGAGCGACCCCCTCCCCCCCGCGGGCCTTGCAGGCCCTCCATACCCCGACCCCCTCGTGCAATGGGGTCAGCTGGCCCTGAAAAGGTCCGGTTGGTCAGACTGTTGGCCGTTGACGTTGAAGCCAGCTACTCCAGAGGAGCAATCAATGATGCGTCATCGCCCACGTTGCCCAGGGTGTACCAAACTTGGAGGTGATCCAACCAGTCGCACCCCGCTTCCGTACTACCTATTTGATATAGGTTTTTGAACGTAGTTGTATGAGAATTCATAGTTTCTGATTTCATAGAAAAAACGGAACCCTTACAGTATTACTGACTTGTCCACATACCCATCTGTACGTCTGCCCAAGACGCGCAGGAACGCGTGAAGATATCAAGTTGAAATTTGTGTCAAACACTCAAGTCTGCTATCCCTTAAAACTTTTAAAACTCAAACTTCAATGTCAATGGCAAAGGGTAGACTAAAGAAGCGCTGGCTTGGCGTCGTAGCAGATGAAATGTATGACGATGGTCTCACTACTATGGAAGCCCAAGAACATGCCAATTGTAGGAGTATTCGTCGGAAGGCGGACCCCGGACTCCGAGGTGAGAGCCTCGTATGCGACCAAAGATGAGTATTATGACTGTAAGTGTAATTTCAATCAAATTCTTGAAATTTAAGATTATGAATTAAACGTTTCTTATCAATTTACGAACCATGAACTATTTCATTATCTTAAGTATCTACTGCCGAAGCAAAGGCTGCTTCAACATGTGAATGTCGAGGCTATCCAGCTCCTTGACACCACGGACATATAAGAAGACTTAAAAATAAGCCCTTTGAGTAAGTTTAGTGAAATTAGTGTTACGTAGTGCAGTCTTAAATAACACAAGAACAAAGGGTCTTTCCATCATAATAGGGACAATAAGAAAAGTGCCAATAACACATTCTTAACTATGTAAGATTTTAGTAAATTAGGTTAAATTTAAATTACTTGTGGAGGAACGTGGTGTGATGTTGTATATATGCTATACCAGCGCGCGAAGTTCACTTTCGCGATTCAGGATTGGTATTGATGTAGTAGTATCCAAGTAGTTCACCTTGTTGTCGCTAGATGGCGCTGGGTATATGTGGTATCGCCACATACTTATTACCCTCAAGGTCTAGATTGTAACTGTTGTGAGTAACCGTTTAATTACGAGTACACCATAATCGAAAAAAAAAAGTATCTACCTACTAATTTTCATGTTTACGATTAACTACATAATATTATCGAATTATAAGGGGTATAGAGTATATGTAGTAAATTCGCTACTTAATAAAAACTTTAGGTACTTTTTTGCCCGGTTCCCAAACCCGAGGGGGCCATCTCGGAATCGGACATGGCTCTGGGTCAGCTGGGGTGCGAGGGAAATGCCTTAGTGCCTGGCCTAGGACACCACCCCGGCATCTGAAGACCCGCGTTTGGTTTCGGTCGGTTCGAATCCTACTTAACCACCCCCACTAGCCGGCGGGGGGGGGAGGATCCAGGGGTATTTCCACACGAAAAACAATATTTCTAATTGTGTGGTAGCCTGTCATTTTCAAAGTAAGAAGCACGAGATTTTATATAGACACCTGCTTCAGGTTAGTAGATGTGGCATCATCATATTAATGATGATCCTGGCTGCATCTCATTTCAGAGCTCGGAGTCCGCTTGTCATTTAATGTTTGGCTTACTTGTGCTATTGTGGGGAGTTACTGCAGTCTAACCTCCCAATCCTCAAGGAGGAAAGCCTTCGCGCCGCCAGTGCCTCTTCTCCTGATCGGTAGGTGTAGTTACCAGGTGAGGGTGGAGGTGGAGGCCCCAATGCGGTAATCCCTTCGGATACCCCCCCGCCGGCCAGCGAGGGTGGTTATGTCGGGCATGAACCGACTAAAACCGCACGTGTCCTCCCCAAGTGTCGTTGCCGGGCACCCCGGGTAAGCCCTCGAAAGGATAGGATAACCCCTTGTATCGCCACTTATCAAAATTTTACCCCTAAATGCAGCTCTCCTCGATACGTGTTTCTGCGGACCTATCGACCTTGGCAGTGTTGTCACTGAAAAGGCAGTCAAGTCTGTAGCAGTGCTTCGTATCCGCTGCTTCGAAATAGACCAACACGCACTGCGGAAAGCTATTATTGCGCAGTGCGTTACTGTCAGTGGGCGTCTGTCGTGCATAAAATCTGCTAAAATCACGCACCGTGGATGACCTCCTTAAGAGGGAGTATAAGGGAAAGAAAATTAATTTGGAAAGTTCTTTATTTTTGAAGTAAGACATATGTAATTCAATATTAAAGCTTATAATACCCAGTAGGTGGCGCTGAAATAGGGTTATAGGATTGTTTTACGAATTTTATCCCGGCCGAAGCCGGCAAGCAGGCCTCTACAATAATGGCATCATACTTCTTATCCTATTAATATTATAAATGTGGAATTTGTGAGGATGTTCGGATGTTTGCTACTTAATCACGCTGAAACGGTTAATCGGATATGGGTTAAATTTCGTATAGGGATAGATTATAGTCTGGATTTATCCCTGTTATAGATTCCCATGGGTTGCGAGAACAAGGCCAGAATACCACGAGGGCGGAGACGCGAGCAACAACTAGTGCGTAATATATCATAGTAACATAACATAACACAACATAAACTCACGCCTATATCCCCGTAGGGGTAGGCAGAGGTGCTAGCACCCACGTTTCGCCAGTTTATGTTTTAGGTCCCAATGTAATAGGTGGCGAGCCTATTGCCATTAACCGGGCACTTATAAACCTGCGATAAATACACACATAACTTCGAAAAGCATCGAAAAGTCATTGGTGTGTGCCATGGTAATACCTGGGATCGAACCCGAGACCTCGTCTCAGCAGTCCTTTACCCATACCACTAGGCTACCGCGGTGTATCATAGTCATAGTCAATAAATCAAAAACGGTATCAGGAATTGCATTGCAAGATGTACATCAATTAGAAATGTTCTGACCTTGGCATTCACTTTCCATCTCGTCCGATTAAAAAGAAGAATATATTCATTTATCTAACGGCAAACCGGTTTTATTGAACTATTTGCTAATTTCCGTTTTAGTTGTAACGGAACGATCACGACACGACCAATGACTCTGACTGAATTATGCTAAAAACGCTAAGTACCTACAAGAATACTAAAATTGTTGCATAATTTTAGTTTATTTGTCACTGTCTGGGGCTCCACCAAAATCTTCGAGGCCCAAGCCAATTTTACCTGCAAGCCGCTACATATCGAGAGGAGATGAAATATTAGAAGGGATCAGAACGGACCCCGGGGCTGCAAAGTGTACGCCAATTAACCCCTCCAGCTAAGGTTAATTACTGTGTAAGTTTGTGGAGATGTTTAAATATTTGTTACTATACCGTTGAACAGATTAAGATGAAAATTAGCACGTACATAGACAATTTTTCTGGATTAACACATGGGATATTTTGTCCTGTGAGAAACTACACCGGAGCGGGTGGAGCCGCAGGCATCACCCAGTAGGCACATATTGAGAGTAATTATTATTAAAATGCGACCCGGACTTCTTCTTCTTCTTCTTCTCTTTTTCGACTTTCATGTCAATAATATACTATGTTTAATGAAATTTTGAAGCAACTTTTCCTATTGATTCAAAAACTGACTGACTGACTGACTGGTCGCGGGTTCAAATCCCGTCCTGGATGTTCAATTTTTCCGAGTTAAGTTTATAATCTAATACTCTTAATTTTTTCGTCTTTTAATCTCAAAAATCCCGGTTGACTGTAACAGGCTGATCCCATGCATATTGCGTGGGACTAAAATGTAGCTAGTGAAGTATGTTTGCATTGCGCCTCTGATTCTTTAGAAATATAAAGTGTTGAAATATCGTCGGTAGTAAAAAGCTTCCATAAATTACAGAATTAGTCTATTTCCTTCACATATACAAAAGATTTATGTATGAAATATTAGGTTCAATAGTCAAAAGGCCAATATGTTTTAATCGTTTCTTTTTTCCTTGTTGAAGAACATATTATTATGGTTAACGGTATATAGTGTAGAAGTTTTATTTTATTTTTACCATTTTATTTGTTAACGAATATAACTTGTATTTAAATAGGTATTATAATACCTAATACATTCATTCATGACTTTATTATCGTAATACGAATATTTATATTGGAAACTGACCCTGAATAATATTAATAAATCAACAGGTTTGAGAAGACACCTCTGTTTGACCTTTTTAGGAAATTAAACCGTGACATATTTTCCGGACAATATATCTTTTGTTTTATTAAAGCGGTGAGCGGTATAGCCATTTTCAAGCTTTTATTTAACTTGCTCTGTGAGTTTAGTTATATGGGTTAAATCTTGGAAGCACAATTAGAATCACTTCAACATATTAGATTGGACTCAAATTTGATATACTTGCGTATCTTCGATGACAAGGCAACAATATGGTAGTATGAAGCTGGTCTGATGATGGAATCGGAAGGTCTCCATAGGAACTCCTGAACTAAACAAGATAGACCAATTGAGTTCGGGCTCATTTGTTTTATTTTGGCTAGTACTCTGATGCAACTTGATATCCAGGGTCTGAAGTTGGAGACGGGAGGTAGTCATAGGAACTTCTGAACTAAATAATATAAACTCATCATGTTTGTCAAAATGCTTCAAAAATACAGTCCTAGTGTAGCACGAAACGACCAACCGAGTAGGTTAACGCATTACAAAGTTAAGCTATACTATCCAGGGGAGTAGGATGGGTGACCATGATATTGTCGAAAGTTTACGCGAATGTCACACATTGAAATAAAACTATTTTTAACGAATTCTATCGCGATTAATTTGATGTTATTTTATATTTTACATTGATCCCGACGACGTTTCGATTGCTTTTCAGCAGCCATGGTCAATATGCGTTAAAAATAGTTTGATTTCAATGGGTGACCATTCTTTACAAATTGAGACCCTTCGTGCCTCGGAGAGCACGTTAAACTGGCTGTCCCGGTTGCCATACGAACATTCAAGGCAGTAGTTACGGGTAGTTGGAGCCCTAAAGAATCCGACAACTGGTGTATCTTCTTTTTTTTTTTCGCGCGGAAATCCCTTCGGGTCCTGCCGGCCAGCGGGGGCGGTTATGTCGGGCTTGAACCGACTAAAACCGCACGCCGTCTCGGGTCTTCAGACGCCGGGGTGTAAGGTTGCCCATAGAGCATATCCCTCGCACCCCGACTGACCCTGGGCCATCTCCGGTGTCGAGATGGCCCCCTCGGGTTTGGGGACGGCGGGGTCCCCGGGGCTGGTGTATCTACACAAAGTTCGATAGAGCCAATGGAATGTGGAGATCCAAATGCAGTCGCTTCAGAAAAATGTCGGAGTCCGGCCTCTTCGTATTTAGACTGAAAAGCTGACCCCCAATGAGTTGGGAGAAGGCTCGGAGGAAACACGAAAACGGGAGAAAGTGCCTGGGTGACAATTATAGTCTCGTCTTTCATTATTACGTGGGACCAAAAACAGTTCCCGAAATGGCGATACTTTGGGTACATACAGGGTTTGGGGTGCGAAGGATATGCTTTATGGCTACCTTACACCCCGGCGTCCGAAGACCCGAGACGGCGTTTTAAACGGTTCAAGCCCGACATAACCGCCCCCGCTGGCACGCGGGGGGGTATCCGAAGGGATTTCCGCACGATAAAAAAAAAAAAATAAGGGACGAAAGTGACTTCAAAGTGATAGGTTGATAAAAATTGTTTATATCAAATAATTTTCACTTGCAATTAATAGCTCGCTTTAGTTATACGGCGCCACCGTTTTTAGGGATTTTCTTTAGAAAAGCCCTATTGCTATCGAGTTGTCGTCGACGTCGTCGTTGCCAATTTTCTGTCACGGTTTTGGGTATGAAGGAGATGAGCTATCGAGTTGCTGTTTTCGGTAATAGATTCGTGCTAGGGTGAACCATTGCAAGATAAAGAAAAAATCGCAAAAAACCGCAAAAAAAAAACTCAAAATCGAAAATCCCTTGTATTCGGCTGAGCTCGTCTCAGGAATTCAACTTGTTATTTAATTAGTTATTCTGAGATTGTTGCTAAAAACGGCCACAAAAATACGTTATCAGACGTATTTTTTTTATTCCAAAGCTTATACTTAATGTACATCTTACTATTTAAACATAAAACTAATTATCTGGCGTTTTTCTTAATTTTGATTAAAGGCAGTGCGTCGAAATGTTGAAGTCATACATATACAGGGTGAGGAAAAAGTGTGGAAACCCAGGAAAATTCGGAAAACCACACGTGGTTAGTCATGAAATTTTGAAGAGTGAGCGTAAAATTTGACGTCCGAATACGTGTTTAGGTATGAGGTCCCATGGCAGCATGATTGCGGCAATGGTGCGGAGCGCGAGCGCGTGGGCCGCCGCCACCTCCTTCTGCGAGCATGTGATGCTCGCGAAGGAGATGGCGGAGCGCGCCCGGGAGAGGTTCAGAACCCTCCCGGCCCGCCGAGCCCGCAACACGCTCGCCTCGCGTCGCAGGCGACTCAGGCGCCGGAGGTCGCTTAACGACCTCCGTCCTCCATGAGCGCAGGCCTGGGGGTGACAGGTGAGGCCGCCTGTCACCCCAGCAGAAGCAGGCCGGGACGGTGGGGCGAATAGCGCCCCTCCCCCAAACCGGGGCAAGACGGGGACACCGTGGTTCCCAAACCCGAGGGGGGCATCTCGAAACCGGAGATGGCCCAGGGTCAGTCGGGGTGCGAGGGATATGCTCTATTGGCAACCTTACACCCCGGCGTCTGCAGACCCGAGACGGCGTGCGGTTTTAGTCGGTTCAAGCCCGACATAACCGCCCCCACTGGCCGGCGGGGGGTATCCGAGGGGATTTCCGCATGAAAAAAAAAAAAAAAAAAAAAGGTATGAGGTCCCACTCGTAAAATTTCTCGCTCTTTTCGATTCCGGTATAAAAAATAAGGGTTCCTATTTTTTTAAAATGAGGTTGACCTTGAAATAACCTTGAAATTGAGGTTCAAGGTCAAATCAGAGGTCACCGTTGGATTCTTTGTTTCACGACTAACCACGTGTGGTTTTCCGAATTTTCCTGGGTTTCCATACTTTTTCCTCACCCTATGTGGGAAAAGGAGTGTGATATACTCACACTGCTCTTCCTCCGGGATAGGCAGAGATAGAAGCATGCCATTTTCTTCTGTTCTTACCCATTTCATGAGCTACCACAATTTTGGTGTCGCCATATTCTTTTTTTTTACGTGTGGTAACTCCCACGCGCTTAACCCCATCGGTGCCAACGAGCGTGTCGGAACAACGGCCGAAAAACCACACGGTATCCTCCCAAAGTGTGCATTGCCGGGCACACCGGGTAAGACCTCGAAAGGATAACCCCAGGGTTACCGGCGGCAATGTCGCTATCTAGTCTAGGATGCCCAACACTTTTCCAAAAAAATAATTTATAACATTACAAAATTTGCAAAAAAGTAAAAGTAACAGTCAGCGGTGTGTAAAACCGAATCAAGATCTTCGCAGTCCAAGCCAACCTTACCAACAAGCCGGTCCATCTGCTGGTTAACGGACGTGGTTCTGACGCAGGTTTTCCTTTCGGGGTTGAACGGTCAGAAGGTAGTTGCTCTGAAAAAAGTCAAAGTAAAGCAAATATAGTAATAATAGAGAAAAGATTTGGAGAATGGAATTTGCACTCGGAAGAAGAGAAGCGGATATTATTAACCTTTTGTAAAATAAATTAAGTTAGCTACAATACATATCCGTGTCAAAATATTTAGAACTAGCTGTTGCCCGCGGCTCCGCCCGCGTAGAATTCTGATTCCGCTCCTGTGGGACCTACCCAATAGGTTCCCGTGGGAACTCATGGGAACCTATTCACGGTATAAAAAGCGCTATTCCGAACTATAATCTATCCCTGTGCCAAATTTCAGCCAGATCCGTTCAGCCATTTTTACGTGAAAGAGCATCATTTTATTTACTTACTGTTTTGTTAAACTGTGTTGTTAAACCTTGAGGATTTCGATTCTATGTACAAGAACCAGAATAAGCGTTTGAACCCCATGGGTGCTTCTACTTTGCCCCACCAGTGGGCCAAAGTAGAATGTTAAAATATTTACGTCCACTTTGCCCAACTGGTGGGGCAAATATTAACATAACATAAACTCACGCCTATATCCCCGAAGGGGTAGGCAGAGGTGCTAGCACCCACATTTCGCCAGTTTTTGTTTAGGTAGGTGGCGAGCCTATTGCCATTAACCGGGCACTTATAAACCTGCGATAAATACACACATAACTTCGAAAAGCATCGAAAAGTCATTAGTGTGTGCCATGGTAATACCTTTTTTTTTTTTTTTTTTTTTATCGTGCAGAAATCCCTTCGGATACCCCCCCACCGGCCAGCGGGGGCGGTTATGTCGGGCTTGCACCGACTAAAACCGCACGCCGTCTCGGGTCTTCAGACGCCGGGGTGTAAGGTTACCCATAGAGCATATCCCTCGCACCCCGGCTGACCCTGGGCCATCTCACCACTAACAGCATCGCTCATCCTGTCTCCTCTGAAAGCAGAGGAGTACGGAGAGCGATGTGTTCCCGCCACGTTGGGTATTGGCCGACGATCAATGCCAACTCTATGAAGGGGTGAAGGGGAAGCCATTGACCGCCGCCCAGGGTGTACCGGCCGCTCCGATTCCGTTCCCCCCGGACTGCAGCGGGATCGGAATCGGAGCGACACTCGAGGAGGTTACCCAACACACACCCCTGCCATGGTAATACCTGGGATCGAACCCGAAACCTCGTCTCAGCAGTCCTAGGGTTGGTAACTTTGAATTCGGAGAGGTGTTGAAAATGAAAGTACAAATTATTTGTTCTGTTTTTTAGGGTTCCGTAGCCAACTGGTAAAAAAACGGAAACCTTATAGATTCGTCATGTCTGTCTGTCTGTCCGTCCCGTCCGTATGTCACAGCCACTTTTTTCCGAAACTATAAGAACTATTCTGTTGAAACTTGGTAAGTAGATGTATTCTGTGAACCGTATTAAGATTTTCACTCAAAAATAGAAAAAAAAAACAATAAATTTTGGGGGTCATAGAACTGAAACTCAAATTTTTTTTTTCGTCAAACCCAGATAGGTCTTCAAAAACGATATTGAGGTTTCTAATATCATTTTTTTCTAAACTGAATAGTTTTCGCGAGAGACACTTCCAAAGTGGTAAAATGTGTCCCCCCCCCCCCCTGTAACTTCTAAAATAAGAGAACGGTAAAACTAAAAAAAATATAAGATGTACATTACCATGTAAACTTCCAACGAAAATTGGTTTGAACGAGATCTAGTAAGCCGTTTTTTTTAAAACGTCTTAATTCGTAAACCGCAATTTACCTTTCATTCAATCAACTCAATAATACAAAAATTTAAAAAAATAAATTATTATGTTACCTGCTGCTACGGAACCCTTAATGGGCGAGTCCGACTCGCACTTGACCGCTTTTTAATTGCTATATTAACGAAAATATTATCCAAATAAACAGTCGTACCTGTTTATGTGGATAATATTTTAGTTATATCACTATTCGTTATACTAACTTATACTAATCAATGCATTATCCTATTGTAATTTAATTATCTAATTTTATGTTCATAATACCAAATATCTATTTATAAATAATATTGTAATTAGTAAATACTTATAATCTTAATGTTTTAATTCAAATATCAAAATGTTATAATGTATGTATTTTCTTGTTAGCAGAATTAATTAATATGGGTTTCTGATTACCTGAAATAAATAAATTTTATTTATTTTATAACAAACATTTATTTCTAAATCGTAGAAGTTATGAATAATATAATAATATTATTTTTTAGTTTCCGTGCAATTACAATTAAATACAGATGACTAATGAGCTTTTACATGCAAATGAAAATAATTTATTGATCAATTTATTAGATAATAATTTATTGATATAAAACTATTTTTAACAAATTCTATTGCCATTTATTTGATATTATTTTATTATTTACATTGAACCCGATAATAGTTTTATTTCAATGTGTGACATTCGCGTAAACTTCCGACAATATCATGTATACCAATTTATATTCATGTTGTTGATATTACCATTAATTAATTAATTATTAAGCTGTAAATATTTTTTCACAAATGAGAACCCCTTTGAATGGTAAAGGCCTCTTCCATTTTTAGGGTTCCGTTGCCAAATGGCAAAAAATGGAACTCTTATAGAGTCATCATGTCTGTCTTTCTGTCCGTCCGTATGTCACAGCCACTTTTTTCCGAAACTATAAGAACTATGCTGTTGAAATTTGGTAAGTAGATGTATTCTGTGAATCGCATTAAGATTTTCATACAAAAATAGAAAAAAAACAATACATTTTGGGGGCTCCCCATACTTAGAACTGAAACTCAATTTTTTTTTTAATCAAACCCATACGTGTGTGGTATCTATAGATAGGTCAGAACTATGCTGTTGAAACTTGGTAAGTAGATGTATTCTATGAACCGTATTAAGATTTTCATACAAAAATAGAAAAAAAACAATAAATTTTGGGGGTCCCCATACATAGAACTGAAACTCAAAATTTTTTTTTTCGTCAAACCCATACGTGTGTGGTATCTATAGATAGGTCTTCAAAAGCGATATTGAGGTTTCTAATATCATTTTTCTCTAAACTGAATATTTTGCGTGAGAGACACTTCCAAAGTGGTAAAATGTGTGTGTGTCTCCCCCCTGGATCTTCTAAAATAAGAGATTGATAAAACTAAAAAAAATATATGATGTACATTCCATGTAAGTTCCATGTAAACTTCCACCGAAATTTGGTTTGAACGAGATCTAGTAAGTAGTTTTTTTTAATACGCCATAAATCGTAAACCGCAATTTACCTTTCATTCCATTAAACTCAAATAAAAAATTTAAAAAAAGCATTATTATGTTACTTGCTGCTACGGAACCTTTCATAGGCGAGTCCGACTCGCACTTGGCCGGTTTTTATTCATTGCTTTCTGTTTCTCGCCTTGCTTGTTTGCCAGTCGTCTTCTGCTACGTCCTTTATATCGTCGACCCATCTTCTTAATGGTCTTCCCCGTTTCATCTTTCCCTCAGGTCCTTTCCATAAAACGGCACGACTCGTTCACTGGTGGGGCAAAGTGGACCCCAAATATTTGCACTAACCGAGAATCGAAATTGCAACCTCTGTCATAGCAATCACTCAACCGCCACTACACACAATTGTTTCCATTCTTATGAATATATTTTTTATAAATAAATACATCATCAGACATCAGCAGAATGATCAAAGCAATGCTGTGATTTACACTGAATTGTGATTTAAATGATGTGATTTAAACTGAAACCCGCGACCCCTGATGTATCAATCGAACGCTTTACTGCCTCGCCACACAGGTCGTAGCACTTACGAGAATGATTACCCACTTGATATGCAAGTAGTAAACATTATAAGCAATAAAGGAAATAAATTCTAGATAATTAGAGGTGAAATAAGATAGTCAAATAACACTCGTATTGTGGCTCCACCCGCGTGAAACACAAAAACTGACTCCTGTCTTACCGCCCAAGCCTCCCCGGCTTTCCCACACCTGTTCAAAAAGGCAAAAGATCTTTATCCCAGAAATACTAGACGTCCAGACAGAATCGTTTTGACCTAGATACCTAGAACCACAATGTTTCTCAAAAATTGTACAGCAATGTGTGGCCGTATATATAATGCAGTGCCAGAGGAATTAAAACATTTACCCCCAAATAGGTTTTGTAGAAAATTTAAATTATGGCTCTTAGAAAAATCATTTTATTCTTTAGACGACTACTTTAAAAACTAAATTTATTTATTTAATGACATTCAAATTTGTAATACCTATTGTGGACATTATTAATGTAGTTATTTTGGACATTGTGAATTATCTTGGACATTATGACTATTATGATTATTATTGCTATGTTGACTTGCTATTAAGACTATGATTATTCCATGATATTTTGTATTGTAATCTAATTCTTATAATAATTGCATTTCAATTTTGTTTTGAGTGAAAGAAATTAAAATCAAAAGGCGTATCGGCTTGCAGGGCACCACTGTCACCAGCCAGCTTGGGCTCTGAAGATTTTATATAGGGAACCGAGTAGTGTTCTAATATCATCCCATATGATGCTGATTAAGATGATTATAGTGATGTAGTTGAAAGGCCATGAATTGAGAAATTATTGAGCTTCTAATTCTATAGCAGCTCGTAAAAAAAAGCTTTCTAAAAATAAAAAACTAGTAAAAATTAACATAAAACCTATATAAATTAACAACAGAACTGCAGATCACTAACTTCACCTTGAAACTTTAAATATTCATGTTGTAAGTAAAATTGGCTATACCAAAATAATCTATTACAATAAGATCAATTATATCATAAATCACAAAAACTTTTTTAATATTCATTCTAAGTTTTCACAAGATATCGATTTCCGAATAATTCGGAAATCTTATAAATCCTCGAGATGTCATTTTACTTACGTTATATTTTAGTGATGCGAAGCTTCGAAACACCGATTAAATCAACTAAAGTATCGATAGAATATAGTCTTAATGGTAAGGAGTAAGTGTAATGTCAACATCGGTATTACTACGCAATGGCTTGCGAATTACAGCCCTGAAAAAAAAACTGAAGTCTCATTCTTACTGCAGGGTAAAGATAACTCCTCATTCTGTCAAATCCCTTATTGAATAATAATTATAGCAATGTAAGCCTTCAATAAAAGTATATGACCCAATTAGGTTATTTCTAAAACTGGAAATTTCTAGCTTGCAGTGCCTTCATTCCGCACACATTTCGAAAAAACCCTGCATATCGCAAGCTGCTTAGTTCTTAGGAAGTTCCTAAGTTGATAAAAAACAAGTTGAATTCCTGAGACGAGCTCAGCCGAATACAAGGGATTTTCGATTTTGCGATTATTTTTTTTGCGATTTTTTGCGATTTTTTTTTATCTTGCAATTGTTCACCCCAGCACGAATCAATTACCGAAAACAGCAACTCGATAGCTCATCTCCTTCATACCCAAAACCGTGACAGAAAATTGGCAACGACGACGTCGACGACAACTCGATAGCAATAGGGCTTTTCTAAAGAAAATCCCTAAAAAACGATTTGTGAAAATTGACATCAGCCATTTTGTCACATCACTATTCACCTTAAAAGTTTTTACTAATGGAGTTAATTAAAACTTTGAGACGTGCTGATTATATTGTATAACAAGTCACGACTGCTCATTAATGATTAGACAAACAGATGTGTAGACTTGTAAACATATCAGCTTAAACGAACGCATTGCTTTACGAATGATTGTGAAGTAAGTCAAACTACCGATTTTTGCTTCTGAACCATTTCCTGCGCAGCATTACATTCTTGAATATTCAACGCATCACGTAAGTCTAATTAGAATTCCACCAATCCACAGTTCTTTTAACCATGCAATCGACCACAGCTAATAGTATAATTTGGTTTATCTCATGCTGTAGACGAAGGAAAAAAAATTAAAAATTAAAAGGAACAAAATAAATATTTTATGTTGATATTTATGATTTTTAGGGTTCCGTTGCCAAATGGCAAAAAAACAGAACCCTTATAGATTCGTCATGTCTGTCTGTCTGTCCGTCCGTATGTCACAGCCACTTTTTTCCGAAACTATAAGAACTATGCTGTTGAATTTGGTAAGTAGATGTATTCTGTGAACCGCATTAAAATTTTCATACAGAAATAAAAAAAAAACAATAAATTTTGGGGGTCCCCATACTTAGAACTGAAACTCAACATTTTTTTTTTCATCGAAGCCATATGTATGAGGTATCTATGGATAGCTCTTCAAAAAGATATTGATGTTTCTAATATCATTTTAATCTAAACTGAATAGTTTGCGCGGGAGACACTCCCAAAGTGGTTAAATGTGTGTGTGTCCCCCCCTGTAACTTCTAAAATAAGAGAATGATAAGACTAAAAAAAATATATGATGTACATTACCATGTAAACTACCAACGATAATTGATTTGAACGAGATCAACTAAGTAGTTTTTTTTAATACGTCATATATCGTAAACCGCAATTTACCTTTAATTCAATCAACTCAAATATTAAAATTAAAAAAAAAAAATAACTATGTTACTTGCTGCTACGGAACCCTTAATGGGCGAGTCCGACTCGCACTTGGCCGCTTTTTTATTTACTTATTTATATACTAGACTTCAATAAAAAACTTTTTTGATAAGTAAGCAATATATTAATTTAGTTCTGTGGAAACGTCAATTAGCTATGCTAGATGCGATGCTAATTATCAGGCGAAGCTATGGTACTAGCGTGGAGCTGAGAAACAGCGACAGCGATTACTATTATCAGCGATTCATGTAACGTTCAAGTGAAAACCTCTCAACTCTTAAGCGTTGTTTGTAGGGGAAATTTTATTATTTCGCGTCAAGAACCGGCTAATGTTAACTTTATATCTGTAGAAACGAGTATAACATTATAACTCTTAGCACTTGGGCATCAGTAGAAGCATATATAAATGTTTTCATTCCAGTCGCCATATTCTTATTTTCAAATCATGAAGAAAACGAATCGATATTTCCTATACACGTACATTGAAAAAATTGGTGTTATATACTCATAAATAAGTTTCGTTATAAACGTCTTAGTAAACCATAGAGAAAAATAAAAATTTTAGCAATTCACTATTTATCATACTTCATAATTTCACGCCTGTATCCCCGAAGGGGTAGGCAGAGGTGTATTACACACCCACGATTCGCCAGTTATGTTTAGGTCCCAATGTAATGTAATAGGGGGCGAGTTTATTGCCATCTACCGGGTACATTACTAAGCGAGCGATAATTAACATTTTAATACACACATAACTACGAAAATTTGTCATCCTAAATGTGATTTATAATTTGAATGTATAATTATAATTGTAACTTGTCTAAGTAAAAATCATTTAATTTAAATAACTACTTTATGCACTATATACCTTTTTTTTTTTTTTTTTCGTGCGGAAATCCCCTAGGACAACCCCCCGCCGGCCAGCGGGGACGGTTATGTCGGGCTTGAACCGACTAAAACCGCACGCCGTCTCGGGTCTGCAGACGCCGGGGTGTAAGTTTGCCCATAGAGCATATCCCTCGCACCCCGACTGACCCTGGGCCATCTCTGGTTTCGAGATGGCCCCCTCGGGATGCTCTATATACCTATATATATTGACACATCACATGACACATACTATACTCTCACATTTACACACTTATCGACACACAAATACATACATGGGTTCCAGTTAAAAACCAGCGCCAAGGTCCGTCCGCCTGGCATATGCTGAACTGGACACCCCTTTGATGCATACACGAGCGAGGCACATAATAAATTAATAAACTGTGTACTAGGTTAAGTGGAATGTTTAATGTGACTTGTATGCATCAAATAAACGTTTCTTTCTTTCTTTCAATTTGCGGCGATTGGTGATCGAATTCGTGACCTCGTCTCAACAGTCCGTTACGTACACCACTGGGCTACCGTCGTTTTTCATACCACCTCTTTTATTATATTATTTACCAGCTGTGTCCTACATTTCGTCACTGTCAAACTCGGTGCTATTCAGGCGGCTCGTCACCGCTCCTCTTTGACCTCTGAATAACAATTTGCTCAAGTTCTAAAGATCGTAGTGTGATCGAACCAGGCTAAAATAGAATGCAAAATGTTGTTTTTTTTTTCAAACTGATTAGCACGTTCATGCAAACAAACACAATCTTAAGCTTTATTATTGGAATTAAATTATTTTTTTTATGGAATTTTGTGTGCGATGAATTAGCCTCGGGATCATTTATAAAAAATACAATTGGATTGATAGTTAGACGATGCAATCGAGTTCTAGATTTTTTTGATAATTTAAAGGACATTTTAATTGAATAGTAAAGGGTCTGTCAGGCCAACCTGATAAGTTCTTTTCTGTGTAAAGGTATTTTTAATTTAAAACGCAAATATTGTTTATATAAACTTGAAGAAAAAACAATGATAATGAACTGATTTATGTTATATGAAAACTGTTAATGTAAACTAAAATTAGTTGATCATTTAAATAATAAAATAATAAAATCGCTCCACGCCCGCCGTAAAACCAACGATGTACACACGTTCACACGATTACCGGCGCGAGCGCAGGTGTTGTGTAACAAGGTGAAGTTCAATGGGTTAGACCACTAGTTTTGTAAAAGGTTAGACCATTTGCGAAAACGTCCGCGCTTTGATGAATTATTGATCGAAATTACCACTTTTATTATTAACGACATTACTTTATAGATAAACGAATTATTATTAAAATTTATCTTATTAGAGATCCGATTCTCAGCACTCCATGGATTCACCGTGCGGTCGCCGGGTCCATAGCGTGGTACAGAGAGGAACACCATGACGGCGACTGGGACTTGCGACCCAGATGTAGGTTCCTTGTGATGCATCAGCGCTCACCTCCACCGTCAGTAGTCTTCCCCCCCCTACCTATCCAAATTTGGTAAGATCCTAACAATGCCGCTTTTGATATACGTTTTAATAAAGAGCTTACTGAAGCTCTTGGCAATCCGAGGTCTTTAAGTAAGTTGTACAGGGATTTAGCTGGAATTCCCCTTGCTCCTACTTCTACGGCATAGAGTTTAACCGCGAAGCCGTTTTTGGTTAACTCGTTAGTCAATGGCAATGTTTTTAAATATTCGTAGACAATTAATTGTCCGTTCACCTTCTGAGGGAAATTGATATAACTATTGTATTCTGAGTCGTTGAAGTCGGAGTTGAATGTGAAATCGATGATGTCTAAGGCCATATTGGGACGTATAGACGTCTGTCTCATAATGACGAAACACATTCTTACCTAATTGACTATTACTTCAAGTCATCAATCGTTAAAATTGTTTTGTTTG
Source organism: Cybosia mesomella (assembly GCA_946251805.1). Lineage (NCBI taxonomy): Eukaryota > Metazoa > Arthropoda > Insecta > Lepidoptera > Erebidae > Cybosia > Cybosia mesomella. Next base: position 35,333,987 of record OX276396.1, on the reverse strand, counting down.
CGCTGCATACTGATAACATTTGCCTATTTACCTATATTATAAAAACAAGTGCGAGTCGGACTCGCCCATGAAGGGTTCCGTAGCAGCAAGTAAAATTCTTATAATATGTAAGTTGATTGAATGAAAGGTAAATTGCGGTTTACGATTTATGAAGTACTAGCTTTTGCCCACGGCTCCGGCCGCGTAGATATCGGTTATCGCGACAAAACATAGCCTATGTCCTTTCCCAAGGTCTAATCTACCCCTGTACCAAATTTCAGCAAAATCGGTTCAGTGGTTTAGGCGTGAAAGCGTAACAGACAGACAGACAGTTACTTTCACATTTATATATTAGTAAGGATTAAAAAAAAACTACTTACCTACTAGATCTCCTTCAAACCAATTTTCTGTGGAAGTTTACATGGTAATGTACATCATATATTTTTTTCAGTTTTATCATTCTCTTATTCTAGAAGTTACATGGGGGGGGGGGACACACACATTTTACCAATTTGAAAGTGTCTCTTGCGCAAACAATTCAGTTTAGAAAAAAAATGATATTGTAACCTCGGTGTCATTTTTGGAGACCTGTCCATTGACCATAGACCCACACGAGTGGCTTTTATGAAAAAAAAAATTTGGGGTTACAGTTCTAAGTATAAGCCCCCAAAATTTATTGGTTATTTTTTTTCTATTTTTGTGTGAAAATCTTAATGCGGTTCACAGAATACATCTACTTACCAAGTTTCAACAGCATAGTTCTTACAGTTTCGGAAAAAAGTGGCTGTGACATACGGACGGACAGACAGACAGACATGACGAATCTATAAGGGTTCCGGTTTTAGCCAATTGGCTACGTAACCCTAAAAATGAATCGCTGAATGTGTTGCTAAGCGCAAATCTCGAGAGCAGCTGAACCGATTACGCTAATTCTTTTTTTGTAATATCTCATAAGTACGAGGATGGTTCTTACGGAGAGAAAAATTTAAAAAGTTGCCTGAAAAAAAAAACACTTTTCTATATTGCCATACAAAAGATTCGTAATAATATTATACTTAAAAGTCAATTTGAACTGTAATACCATACCATAAAGTTTAAGTGTTAGGCGCTACGAAGTTTGCCAGGCCAGCTAGTTATAAATAAAAATTAATCGTGAAATTTGTTGTTAAGCGCAAATCTTGAAAATGGCTCATCTGATACGGATGATTTCATTTTTATTATTTTCGAAAATAATATATTTATTTATTGTCTCAATTTTTTTTATAAAAACACAATGGCTCCCTAGATCCCACACTAGGATTCCCTGTGTTGTGGGATCTAGTCTCTTTCGTTCCAATCGACAATATTAATAATATTATGATAATATATGTTATACAATCATCCTTTAATTTACAAAAGGTGATGAAGACATGAAAACACTATTAAATAGATAATAAAAAATAAAAATAAAAAGAAACAGAAAATTCGTCACAATAATACAGTGTGTGTGTGTGTGTGTAATGTAAGGGTTAAGGTGAGTGACAGTTTGTGAAGATGAGGGTGTGTTGTGAAATTGTGTGTGAGTGAAACAGGCAGTGTGTATGAGCATAGATTATGTGTGTATGTGAGCACAACATGCAATACAGTAACATGCGTCTAACAATGCACATCACTGTACAGATACCAAAATCTGTTCTGTTGTGTCATAATCTAGCTGTAGTAGCCATTTATAAACTTTGTCATTGCACCTGCGTCTTGTCAATCTAACGATGTTAAGAATGGCATTTATTTTCCTGTAAATGTACGGCCCCATAAAGCTATATGATCTCCTACCAATCTCTTTGCGGCACCTGACCGATTGCCATATAAGTCTGCGACCTGTATAACTCTCGGAGGCGCTACTCAGGGCAGATCCATGGAAACGCAAAATTACTTATAGAATATATAATTTCCTGACACTGAGCAGTTCAAGTTCAGAGTAAAGCAGGTTCGTGGGGTATCTAAAAGGTCGGCCATATGTTACTTTAAGAAGTGCACGTTGTGCTCTTTCCACCTTGATCATATTATCTTTCCCGGCAGCGCCCCATACAGTGATGCAGTAATTTAAGGTTGACTGGCAAAGAGAGAAATATACCATTTTTAGAATTTTGTCATTAGCAACTTTACCTAATCGTTTGAAGACTCTTATAAGCCTTCTAGTCCACCAGGACTAGAAGGCTTATAAGAGTCCACCAGGTAAGCACACTTATATTTTTATTCCATTTCAGTGCACAGTCTAAAAATATTCCAAGATATTTCATTGGATCAACTTGTTCTATTTACACTTTTACACATTTACAGCACAGTTACAGTTGTCGGGCATTGAACATAAGTGTAGTTTCAGGCTCATAGTATATTTTGGAGAGGAGCGTTTAGACACATAGAAGTTAATAGCTTTAGTTTTATCAATGTTGAGAGTCAGAAGATTCTGTTGCAGCCAGCTAGCAACCTTCTGCAAGCCCCACTCCACATTATTCTGAGTCTCATGCCATGTTTTGCCGGAGAAGACTATTGCCGTGTCATCAGCGTAGGTAACTATTTTGGCTTGAGGGAGGTCCATGGCGCACAAACCATTTATGTAGATAGTAAAGAGTGTAGGACTAAGCACACTGCCCTGGGGAACTCCGTAGTTAACGGGTTTTAGTTCACTGCAGTAGTCTCCCACAACTACTTTCTGTTTTCTATCAGCCAGATAAGAGCTAAACCATGCTAACGCATCATCCGCGGACTCCTAGAAACTCCATCTTACGAATAAGTATCTTCCTAGAGACCATGTCAAACGCAAAATTCTCGGGTTAAATCGGCATCCGGGTAAAGCCGCGCACAAATAGCTAACAGCCAATTTAGGATTGGAGCCAATTTAGGTTGGAGGGGTTAAGGGGAATACCAGTTATTACGGTTACTAGTAATCAGATGATGATGTGGGGCCTCTTCTACTAGACTAAAATGACGGTAATGATGATGATTAGTATTCTTTCTAAAAGGAAAAACAAAATTAGGTATTATATGATTGGGGTTGGCATTGATCGTCGACTAATACCCAACGTGGCGGGAATCGCTCTCCGTACTCCTCTGCTTTCAGAGGAGACAGGATGAGCGATGGTGTTAGTGGCTGAGGCCACCATAGGGTCCTGTGGGATCCAAGGGCGGGTTGGCCCACTGCTAACGCAGGGGCCGACGGGCACTTGTGCCGCCGCCGGTGAGAGAGGACTAGCCATCCTCTCGCGTTCCGTAATCGGTAGGTGATCGGCAACGACCTGACTGGTGGCTACAGAAGGGTACGCTGTGATCTTGCTGACCGGAGGGCTTGCCTTTATTGGCCGGCCCACGACAAGGAAAAGTCTATAACACCCGACAGCAAAGTCGTAAACACCTATGGATACCAGCCGACCTCCATAGTATATAGGCTTATCCAGGTGCAGGGGGCTCCGCCTGGATGGACCACCTTTCCCCCATACTCGTGGGTCATGATATGGACAACTCAAAAACAATTAAAATAACAGATAAACCGGACGGATTTACCAACAACGACATAGGCACTAAAAACGGACATGAAGGAGTGATAGTAGTGGAGGGTGAAGAGGTGAGGCCACGGACTCGCACGCGGTCAGCGAAAGCCGCCTTCCCCAGACCCGCTACTCCGCTCCCATTTAGCGGGGAAACGGACGCGGACACAGGGTCCGCGGCGTCAACGGCGGCCAACGAGAGAAGTAGGGCGAGCAGCCCGGCGGGTCTCGGTCTTAAGCAGACCCGTAAGCGGAGACGGCGCACAAAGGCCCGGCTGGGGGAGAGCGTGTCGGATGAGGACTATACCCTCACCGGGACGACCTCCTCCAGCAGTGACGAGGTGTCAAAGCCGGCGCCCAAAGTGGCTGCTGGCCGCCGAGGGGCGCGAGGTGGAGCGAGGGTTGTGCAGGCCACCCGAGCCCCTTCGGCTCTTGGGAGGGCCGCGGAAATGTCACCGCCGAGGCCTTCCACCTCGGCGGTGTCGGTGCCGTGCGGGAGGACGCGGTCGCTCTTGGAGAGACTCCAGAGGGTGACCGCGTCGTTCCAGGGGTCCCCAAACCCTGATCAGGAGGCGATGTTGCGCATTGTGCTCGACATCGCCTCCGAAAATGAGGGCCTGGCGGCGCAGCTGGCCGAGTCTCGTCGGGAGACGGCTCGACTAGCTGAAGCCGTCGAGGAGCTCAAGAGGGCAATGGCGAACCCGGCTCAACCGGCGCAGCGGGTGCAACCGGCGGAGACGGCGCGCGTGACTCGCTCGTTGGCGAGGCAGTCGGCGCAGCCAGAGCAACCGGTGCAGCAGCCGGCACAGTCGGTGCGGCCGGCGCAGCCAAGGGTACCGCCGGCAGAGTCCTGGCTCCCCTATATGGAGGCGCTGGAGGAGAGGATGATGTGTCGGATGGAGGCCCTAATGGACTCCATCCGCCGTCCGCCTCTGGCGCCACCAGCGGCCGGCTACGCGGCTGTAGCCCAGAGGGGCCCCACCCGCCCGGCTGCGGGTGCGGGTGCGCCCTGCCGGGGCCGGCTCCTCAGCCCCCTCCCGCTCAGGGTAAGGGGAAGGGCAAAGGCAAGGGGCAGGGCAAGGGGAAGACGTCCCCAGCCCTGGCCCCAGCCCCAGCCCCAGCCGTGGTTCCGGCTACCTCCACCCCATTGGAAGGGGGCTGGGAGGTGGCTGGAGCCAATAAAAGCAGGCGGAAGGCCGCCAAGAAGGCCGCCAAAAAGGCCAGGAGGGCCGCGGCCGCCGCGAAGGCAGCGCCGGGGAAGCTCCGTGCCCCCCGAACAACTGCCGTCGTCGTCACTTTGACGGCGGAGGCAGCGTCGAGAGGCATGGGGTATGCCGAGGTGTTGGCCAAAGTAAAGGCCAACGTCGACCTCAAGGCCCTCGAGATCCCGGCTCTTGCACCGGGCAAGAGCACACGGACGGGAGCCCGGCTTCTTGAGGTCCCCGGTGCCGCCAGTGGCCCCAAGGCTGACGCCCTAGCGGCTAGGCTGAGGGAATCGCTAGATGCAGCCGACGTCCGGGTGTCCAGGCCCATTAAATGCGTAGAAGTGCGCATCACGGGCCTGGACGACTCCGTTACGGCTGAGGAGCTTAGGCTCGCCGTGGCGGAGGCCGGGGACTGCTCCCCGGACACAGTGAAGGCCGGAGCTATTCGCTTCGGCCGCGGTGGACAGGGGGCAGCAGTTGTCGGCTGCCCTATCGCGGCGGCCCAAAAGGTCACTGACGGGCGGAGCCTCCTGGTAGGAGGCTTCCTGAGGGCGCAGGTACGGCTCCTGCAGGCCCGACCGGCTAGGTGCTTTAGGTGCCTGTCGGTTGGCCATGTGGGGGTGCACTGCACGGCGGAAGTGACGGCGGGTGACCGTTGCTTCCGCTGTGGCCAACCCGGTCACAAGGCCGGCACGTGCGACGCCCCGCTGCACTGTTTTAGGTGTGCAGCGGGAGGCAAGCCGGCCGACCACAGGGTTGGAAGCAAGGCCTGCGCCGGAGGGGAGCCGAAGCCGGGAGGCCGGCCTTCCGCCTCCAGTTCACAGCGGGATGCGGAGATGGGGGTTCCATAATGGATCCTCAACTCCGCATCTTGCAGGTGAATGTTGGCCACGGTGCCCATGCTCAGGACCTTCTGCTCCAGAGCATGGCACAGTGGGCCATAAATGTCGCCGCTGTCGCCGACCCATACACCTACCGGTTCCTCGGGCCTGCCTGGGAAACCGCGCTGCATGGGTCGGCGGCACTGGTGCACAACCCTGCCGCCGGCAGCCCCCCTCTTGCCGTCGTTGCAAGGGGACCCGGCTGCGTGGCGGCGGCGGTTGGCGACATATAGGTCGTGGCTGCTTACTTCACGCCGAGCCGAGACATAGCTGATGACTCGTATGAGCAATGGCTCCGTCAGCTGGCAGTCGTCGTCAATGCCTGCCACCCCCGCCCGGTCCTTGTGCTCGGGGACTTCAACGCCTGGTCGTTGGCGTGGGGTTCCCGTCACGATAGGGGCCCGGCGGGGGATAGAGGCAGGGCACTGGAGAACTGGGCCGAAGGACTCGGCCTAGACCTCCTAAATCGGGGAGCCGTGAACACGTTCGTGACCTCGAGGGCCAGTTCAATCGTGGACATCTCGTTCGCGAGTCCCTCGTTGACGCGACGTGTTCAGGGCTGGCGTGTCGTTTTGGGGGAGGAGACAAGTTCGGATCACCGATATATTCGGTTTGACGTCTCCGCCCCCGCGAGCGATGCGCCGGCCACACCGGCTCCACCCGAGCCACGTTGGGCACTTAAGCGACTAGATCGGGAGCTCCTCCTGGAAGCCGCCATCGTACAGGCCTGGGCCTCTGCGCCGGACAGGCCTGTCAACGTAGACGATGAGGCGGAGTGGTTCCGGGAGGCCATGACCCGTGTCTGCGACGCGGCGATGCCTAGGGCTCCGCCCTATAATCCGAGGGGTCAGGTCTACTGGTGGTCGTCGGAGATCGCGAGGCTCAGACGGGCCTGCGTGATCACGCACCGCCGGTGGGCCCGATTCCGTAGGAGGCGTCGCCGCCCCGCAGATGCGGAGGCCCGAGAGGCGGAGTTGTACGAGGGATACAGGGAGGCCAGAGGTGCCCTCCGAGCAGAGATAAGGCGGGCCAAAAAGGAGGCCCGCTGCGAACTGCTGGAGACCCTGGAGCGGGACCCTTGGGGGCGGCCCTACCTAATGGTAAGGGGAAAACTGCGCCCCAAGGCCCCGCCGTTGACCCAGTGTCTGCAGCCGGAGCTGCTCGGAGGAGTTGTTAGCTCCCTGTTCCCAGTGCGGGCGGTGGAACATGTTCCACCGCAGATGACTCCGCCTCGGTTGCCAATGGTGCCCGACGTGGATGACGACGACGTGCCCGAGGTCACTTGGGTAGAACTAGAGCTGGCGGTGAGAAGGCTGAGAGCCAAACGCACCGCCCCGGGACCCGACGGCATTCCAGGCCGAGCGTGGGTCCTAGCTCTAGTCGACGACGCTCTCGAGCCCCGACTGAGAGGGCTTCTCAGCGCATGTTTGGAGCGGGGCCAGTTTCCGAAATTGTGGAAGACGGGGAAACTGGTCCTCATCCGAAAGGAGGGGCGCCCGGCGGACTCACCGTCCGCCTACCGGCCCATAGTGTTGCTCGACGAGGTGTGCAAGCTCTTTGAAAGAGTAATTGCGAAGCGCCTCGTCGAGCACCTCTCAAGAGTGGGGCCGGACCTGGCGGATGGCCAATATGGCTTCAGCCAGAGGCGCTCCACCGTGGATGCCATCATGCGCGTGAGGGCTCTGGCGGAGGATGCAGTAGCCCTGGGTGAGGTGATGTTGGCGGTGTCCCTGGACATCGCCAACGCGTTCAACACCTTGCCCTGGAGTTGCATTAGGGAGGCGCTCGTGTGTCACGAAGTGCCTCTCTACCTCCGCCGCATAGTCGGGGCGTATTTGACGGAGAGAGCCGTCTTCTACCCAACCGTGACCGGTCTCGGTCGGCGTGAGATGTTGTGCGGTGTTCCGCAGGGATCGGTCCTGGGGCCGCTCCTGTGGAACATCGGATACGACTGGGTGCTTCGCGGTGAGCTCGCAGAAGGTGCCGCCGTCACGTGTTACGCGGACGACACGCTCGTGACGGCGTGCGGAGCGACATACCGCGAAGCGACCCTGAAGGCCACGACCGCGGTTGCCCAAGTCGTGGAGCGGATCCGGCGGCTGGGTCTCGAGGTGGCTCTGCATAAAACCGAGGCCCTGTTCTTTCATGGGCCTCGGAGCAAGCCACCTGAGGGATCCAGTCTCATCGTGGGAGGTAATCGCATCGGCATCAAGCCCCAAATGAAATATTTGGGGCTCGTGCTCGACGGCCGATGGGACTTCGGAGAGCACATCCGAAGTCTGGCCCCCAAACTGAAGGGCACAGCTCTCGCTCTGGCGCGGCTGCTGCCCAACATGAAGGGGCCCGATGACTCCTGCAGGAGACTCTACGCGGGGATCGTGCGGTCCATGGCCTTGTATGGGTGCCCAATATGGGCGGAGGCCCTGAAGGCCGGAAGTGTGCGGATGCTGCGCGCTCCGCAGCGAGTGATGGCCATCAGGGTCATCCGCGGGTACCGCACGATCTCCTTCGAGGCGGCGAGTCTCCTTGCCGGAACTCCGCCATGGGACCTGGAGGCGAGAGCCCTTTCGCAACTGTACCAGTGGCGAAAGGAGGCGCGGGAGCAGGGACTGAACCCCGAGCATCGAGAAATCGAGGCCATGCAGTCCCAGCTCCGCCAGGCCATCGTGGTGGAGTGGAAGGAACGACTTGGGCGACCAAGCGCAGGGCACGCCGCAATAGCGGCGGTAAGGCCCATCATGGAGGATTGCCTCGACACGGAAGCCTCTCGTACCGACTGACGCAGGTGATCTCCGGGAAGGGGTGCTTCGGGGACCACCTGCATCGGATCAGGTAGGAGCCAACGCCTGAGTGTCATCACTATGACGCGAGCGAGGACTCAGGGCTGCACACGCTGGCGGACTGCCCGGCGTGGGAGGTGCCGAGGCGTGACCTCGTGGCAGCCATCGGGGTGGGAGTCCTCTCGCTCGGCAGCATGATTGCGGCAATGGTGCGGAGCGCGAGCGCGTGGGCCGCCGCCACCTCCTTCTGCGAGCATGTGATGCTCGCGAAGGAGATGGCGGAGCGTGCCCGGGAGAGGTTCAGAACCCTCCCGGCCCGCCGAGCCCGCAACATGCTCGCCTCACGTCGCAGGCGACTCAGGCGCCGGAGGTCGCTTAACGACCTCCGTCCTCCATGAGCGCAGGCCTGGGGGTGGCAGGTGAGGCCGCCTGTCACCCCAGCAGAAGCAGGCCGGGACGGTGGGGCGACTAGCGCCCCTCCCCCAAAACGGGGCAAGACGGGGACACCGTGGTTCCCAAACCCGAGGGGGCCATCTCGAAACCGGAGATGGCCCAGGGTCAGTCGGGGTGCGAGGGATATGCTCTATGGGCAACCTTACACCCCGGCGTCTGCAGACCCGAGACGGCGTGCGGTTTTAGTCGGTTCAAGCCCGACATAACCGCCCCCGCTGGCCGGCGGGGGGGTATCCGAGGGGATTTCCGCACGAAAAAAAAAAATTAAAAAAAATAAGGTATTATATGATTAGTAGATATTATTTATTATTATTATTTTGCTGGTGGTAGAAATTTGATAACACAAATTTTTCACAAAATTCGGCCGGGTGGGTACCACCGTGCACGATTGCGAAATACCCTCCATAGTAATCCAATTTCGGTTTGATTGCGTTCAGGGGTCAGCAAGTGCATAGCCAGTCAGGGGGATTGTGGTCACAGCACTAGTGGGACCGGTGGGTGTCACGCGGTGCTGCGACGACAGTCCTCTTCTGATGAGGCCGTCAAGCTGAGTGCCACCATTGTTAACATGGTACGTGTATGTAATGGTGACCCTCTTTCCTGAGACTTTACCTTCAGCTTACCATCAGGCGAGGTGAAGTCAAATTGACGTGTCCTAAATATAAAAAAAAAAACAAGAATTCCAAAAAAAAATTTTTGTTTCAGAATCGGTCATTTAACATACCCAAGTTTTTATTGATATCTACAATGTACAGACACAAATAATATACAATTTTATAATTGTATAGATATAAATAGATAGATGTCCATCGGAGATAATGTACCTTTTTCTTTTTATTTATTTTTTTCGTGCGGAAATCCCCTCGGTTACCCCCCCGCCGGCCAGCGGGGGCGGTTATGTCGGGCTTGAACCGACTAAAACCGCAGTCGGGTCTGCAGCTTTAAAATGGTGAAAGAATTTTTCCAGTAAGTTCAGTGATTCCGAAGATTATCCCAAACATTTAAACAAACTCACAAAATTAAATGGTGAAAGAATTTTTCCAGTAAGTTCAGTGATTCCGAAGATTACCCCAAACATGTAAACAAACTCACAAAATTAAATGGTGAAAGAATTTTTCCAGTAAGTTTAGTGATTTCGAAGATTACCCCAAACATGTGAACAAACTCACAAAATTAAATGGTGAAAGAATTTTTCCAGTAAGTTCAGTGTTTCCGAAGATTACCCCAAACATGTAAACAAACTCACAAAATTAAATGGTGAAAGAATTTTACCAGTAAGTTCAGTGATTCCGAAGATATCCCAAACATTTAAACAAACTCACAAAATTAAATGGTGACAGAATTTTTCCAGTAAGTTCAGTGATTCCGAAGATTACCCCATTTAAACAAACTCACAAAATTAGGCCTCTCTTTTTACAATGTTGTTATAGAAACGGTTTGACCACTATCTCATATGCTGGTAAGTGGTGACGGGTGACATGGTGGAAAGTGTCAAGCTCAGACCGATGGCGACAGTACTAAAATAATTCGAATTTATTTCACAATTAAATCTGCATTTAATGATAATCTAGCTGTTGGCTGCTGGCTTCATCCCTGTGGAATTCTAATCCATGCCTTTCCCGCTACCAGTGGAACCCTATTCCACCACCACAACCTATATAAGATGCACAATTCCACCATACATAATTTTGTTATATATATCTTAAAGGGTTTAGGTAGCGTTTTCGTTGAAAGCTCCAACGGCTTATTTTTTTCCCACGCCTCCAACAAACACCCCCACTAGGAGACTGTACCTTTTTTTTTTTTTTTTTTTTATCGTGCGGAAATCCCTTCGGATACCCCCCCGCCGGCCAGCGGGGGCGGTTATGTCGGGCTTGCACCGACTAAAACCGCACGCCGTCTCGGGTCTTCAGACGCCGGGGTGTAAGGTTACTCATAGAGCATATCCCTCGCACCCCGGCTGACCCTGGGACTGTACCTGGGGATCGTGCAAAGCATGGCCCTGCACGGGGCCCCCGTATGGGCGCAGATTCTGGCGGCCCACAACGTGGCTGTTTTAAACAGCCCGTTAAAAGCGATGGCCGTCAGAGTCATCAGGGGGTATCGCACGATCTCCGTCGAGGCGGCATGTCTCCTAGCCGGGACCCCTCCATGGGACCTGGAAGCGAGAGCCCGTGCGTTGCTGTAACAGTGGCGCAAGGAGGCCCTGGAACGGAGCCATAGGCCAGAGCACCGAGAAATCAGTGCTCAGCGGTCCCAGCTCCGCCGGGAACTCATGGAGACATGGAGGGTGCGACTTGAGCACCCAAGGTGAGGGGAATCCACCATTGCGGCGGTGGGGCCGATCATGAAGGAGTGGTTGGAGAGGCACCACGGTGGCCTCTCCTACCGGATGTGCAGGTATTTACCGGACACAGGTGCTTCGGTAAGTATCTGTGGCGCATCCACCGGGAGACAACGCCGCAGTGCCAGCATTGCGAGGATCTTGGCGAAGACACAGCGCTTCATACGTTGGTGGAGTGCCCTACGTGGGCGAGTCAACGCCGGGATCTCGTTGCGGTCCTGGGGGTGGACGTTCTCTCGTTGGAGACCATGGTGAGGGCTGTGGTCTCCGACGGGAGCAAGTGGCACGCCTCCGCCTCTTTCTGCGAGCAGGTAATGCGTGCGAAAGAGACGGCGGAGAGGGAGCGGGAGAGAACCCTGCCTCACGAGTTTCGCAGTCTGTCATCTACGCCCGGGACTACCGACCTCCATGATTGGGGCCTGAGGACGGCAGTTAGCCAACTCGCCGTTCTTACAGAAGCAGGCCGTGGCGGAGGCGTGACACACGCCTGCCAACTCACCGACGCGGGATAAAACCCGACCCCACCAGGCAAGGCCGCGGTGGCGGCCAAAGTTCGCCGGTAACCCTGGGGTTATCCTTTCGAGGGCTTACCCGGGGTGCCCGGCAACGGACACTTGGGGAGGACACCGTGCGGTTTTAGTCGATTCACGACATAACCCCATCACTGGCCAGCGGGGTTCCGAAGGGATTTCCACACATAAAAAAAACGCCTCTAACAAAAATCTTTATATTTCAGCCAATGTATATAAAAACTTGAAAAATTATATACTAAAACCTTCCTCAAGAACCACTCTATCCATTGGTAAAAACAGCAAGAAAATCGGTGCAGTAGTTTTTGAGTTTATCGCGAACAGATAGACAGACAGACTCGGCGGAGGACTTTGTTTTATAATATGTAGCGAAGTGATTTTACGTTATGACATTATGAGTTAAGATTTTTTCTCATATCATCTGCCTGTCATCGTTAAGTAGCTACCTGGTTTTTATTCATTCCTCTGTCAAAGCTGTCTAGACTTGAACTTCATAATATCATTCATCTGTCGGAACACATCGTTGCAATTACGCGTTTGTTGAAATTAATCGAAATGCTGATCTATTACAACACATTTGCGGTGTTAATACCAGCTTGCGTCATTAAGAGATGAGATTTAGTTTGCGTATATTGAAATATAATAATGTTGAATTGCTTTGGAACTACTGCGGTCTGTTTAAGGTAATAAGCGCAAACTACATGGAGAGCGTGATCCATACAGCTTTACGAAACCTCGAACTAAATAATCCTACCGTCTCCTTTCCTATCCAGAACAACACACTTGGTGGACTGTGTTGTCACTGCTGGTATGGCACATATCGACACCTACTACATACATATATACATAACTTCACGCCTGTATCCCGGAGGGGTAGGCAGAGGTGTATTACACACCCACAATTCGCCAGTTATGTTTAGGTCCTATATAATGTAATAGGATGCGAGCCTATAGCCATCTACCGGGCACATTACTTAGCGAGCGATATATACATTTTCAATACATACATAACTATGAAAAGTCAGAGGTGGGAGTCTGGGGCGACTGGGGATCGAACTCGAGACCTCGTCTCGTCAGTCCGTGACGTATGCCACTGGGCTATCGCCGCTATTTTACCTACCTACCTGCGTCGATTACCCGCACAAATCAATTCCGATAAGCGTTAGTAGATCAGTGCCCGCCGCCTTCTTTATTTCTGAATTAGGCCTTTTACATGTCCTATAACAGAAATCCCAATAACTCTTTGCTCGAACTGACAATTGAACCCGAGACCTTACCGATGCCTATCACCGAGACTTCAATCAATCAATCAATTAGCCTATTGCAGTCCACTGCTGGACATAGGCCTCTCCCACGACTTATCGTTGTATAATATATAGCTATATAAATATGTATATAAAGCTGAAGAGTTTATTTGTTTGGTTGAACGCGCTAATCTCAGGAACTACGGGTCTGAATTGAAAAATATTTTTTGTGTTAGATAGCCCATTTATGGAGGAAGATCATAGATTAAAATATCATCACGCTACAGCCCAAGAGAGCGGAGCAGTAATCATAAATGTCAACAAATCGGATAAATTTCCATTCGGTAATGTAGAACGAATAATAATTTATGTTTATGAAAAAAAAGTGTGCCTCGAGGGCGAAGTATGCCACGGACGAAGCCTCGAGGCATAGCTTGTGTATTAAATATAACCCAGGCAACAAAAGAATTCTTGCTTAGAACTTATAAATATTTGTTTGTTTATCTTGAAACGGCAGTTATATTAGGTCTCTGAATTTGGTGAGATGACTTGGTATCGACAAAATATGTCTTTGAAACAAAAAACAAGTTGAATTCCTGAGACGAGCTCAGCCGAATACAAGGGATTTTCGATTTTGCGTTTTTTTTTTTGCGATTTTTTGCGATTTTTTTTTTTATCTTGCAATGGTTCACCCCAGCACGAATCTATTAACGAAAACAGCAACTCGATAGCTCATCTCCTTCATACCCAAAACCGTGACAGAAAATTGGCATCGACGACGTCGACGACGTCGGCGACAACTCGATAGCAATAGGGCTTTTCTAAAGAAAATCCCTAAAAATTGGGTAAAATTAAAAATAAAGAAAAAAAAATAAAAATGAAAAAAAAAAACACCACCAGCGCCAGCTCACGTGATGCTGGTCGCGATTTAGGTAAGTATTTCCCACACATCCGCTTGGAGAATACTGCGACTACCACGTGCGTCACGGGCTCGTCGCGTCACGTGACGCTGGTCGCTGGTGGTGTTTTTTTTTTCTTTTTTATTATAATATTTTTGATATATTTTTTTTTATTTTATCCGATATTTTTTTTTTGTTTCAAATACATATTTTGTCGATACCAAGTCATCTCAAATATTCAGAGACCTAATTTTGTGACACCTTATATATACGAGTATATTATAACACCCAAATTTCTCCAACTTTTTACAGAGTTTAGAGATAATTCTCCACCGTCCTACTAATCAGAATTCCCAAACAGAAAAGTCTAATAAAGCGTTGCACAACCCGGTAAACGACGTGTGACCTAATGAACCGCAGACACATCCCGCACCGCTGCACCATAGTCACTCCTAAATCACTACTCTCTCATAATAGTCATAATACATGTCACAATCATATCATGTCATCTATATCTTATTAATTGCATTGTCCGAACATTGCGTAAGTTATTCATGGTTCAATGAAAGTTGAAGAATAGTTCACACGTTATGTCCACCTACGGGGGCCCGATTCAGTAACGCCAAGTTTTCAAAACGCGATATTACCATTCGATTAGTGAGAAAAACTGTAAAAAATATTTTAGTATTTAGTATGATCTGTCAAAACAAAACCTACCTTCACTTTAGTGAGGTTATTAAACATTTAGAACCAGTTGATTATTCCGAACCTGACACGAAAACCTAACCCGGACGCGGGTTACGTTAGAAACTTGAAAAAATATGTAATATTTGTTCCGAACGTAACCAACGAGACGTCGGGTCGTTTTTTAAACGTCGGATTTCAAAACTAACGAACATAAAAATCTCAAAATGAATTGAAAACGAAATCAACTATGACTGGTTCCGATTATTCCGAACCTGACTCGGTCGCGGGTTAGGTTAGAAAATGAAAAAAATGTAATATTTGTTCCGAACGTAACCCTCTTCCTAACCTGACCCGACGTCTCATTCCTATCATAACCTTTCTCAAAATAAAAAGTACATATGTGTCAAATCAGTATTTAATATTTAGTGTCCGACTTGGATAGGTTAGGTTATTTCTTTTATAACCATGCAGAAATAAGTCATTTTCTAAGTTGTTTGATTAAATAGCTAGGCAAGTAATTAAACGTACCTGCGCAATTCGGGTTATGATAGGAACGAGACATCGGGTCAGGTTAGGAAGAGGGTTACGTTCGGAACAAATACTAATTTTTTTTTTCATTTTCTAACCTAACCTGCGACCGAATCAGGTTCGGAATAATCGGAACCAGTCATAGTTGATTTCGTTTTCGATTCGATTTTGAGATTTTTATGTTCGTTAGTTTTGAAATCATACGTTTAAAAAACGTAATTTTACTGAATCGAGCCCCTGATACGAATCAATATTGTAGCAATGCTTACATATTGTAGCTATGAAATAGAGGTTGGTGGCAATCACATATCGAAGATGAACTTTACGTCGAGGGGAGAAGCATAGAATCATAATTAAACTGTCCGAACGTAATTGCGGTCATGTTTTTTTGGTTGACAGCCTTTAAGTTTAAGGCATTTCATGTGTAGATTAGAGTGTTACGGAATTTAACAATGTAATTTTTTACAAAAATTCATCTATATGATATTGTCGGAAGTTTACGCGAATGTCACACATTGAAATAAAACTATTTTTAACGGATTCTATCGCGATTTATTTGATGTTATTTTATATTTTACATTGATCCCGACGTTTCGGTTGCTTCTCAGCAGGGCAGTCACGGGGAGACTAAAAATGGTTGTTGTCTTGTAGTTTGAAGTGTAAGTTATCTCAAAGTACCCGAACTATGTTGAATTGTCGGTGTTACTATTTACGCAGAATGAGCTCACAGTGTCATGAAGTCTTGTTGTATTTTGATTTTGCTTGGAATTAATTAAGTGAAAGACTGGGTCCCAAGCTGGTGATACATTCGAACCATCTTCTCTATTAAAATTAGGATGTTTTTAGGGTTCCGTTGCCAAATAGCAAAAAAACGGAACCCTTATAGATTCGTCATGTCTGTCTGTCTGTCCGTCTGTATGTCACAGCCACTTTTTTCCGAAACTATAAGAACTATGCTGTTGAAACTTGGTAAGTAGATGTATTCTGTGAACCGCATTAAGATTTTCAGACAAAAATAGAAAAAAAAACAATAAATTTTGGGGGTTCTCCAGACTTCGAACTGAATCTTCAAAAATAATATTGAGGTTTCTAATATCATTTTTTTCTAAACTTCCAAAGTGGTAAAAGATGCCCCCCCCCCCCCCCCTATAACTTCCAAAATAAGAGAATGATAAAACTAAAAAAATATATGATGTTCATTTCCACCATGTAAACTTCCACCGAAAATTGGTTTGAACGAGATCTGGTAAGTAGTTTTTTTTTAATACGTCATAAATTATAAACTGCAATTTAGCTTTCATTGAATCAACTCAAATATAAAAATTAAAAAAGAAATTAGGTTACTTGCTGCTACGGAACCCTTAATTGGCGAGTCCGACTCGCACTTGGCCGCTTTATTGAATTTCAATAGCTTCGCGGAGCATCCTAGGTAGGAATGGATTTTCTTTCGCATCGCATCTATATTCTTCACACTGCTGTATTGAGCTTATACATTATTGAGCCGATACTTTACCTCGTAGTCTAGGGTTCGCTTATCATTTACCATCCTTTTGGTTTGACTTAAGCGGCTTTTATGAGAGCGACTGCAGTCTGAGCTCCAAACCTCAATGGGAGAGTCTGCGCTAGAGTCTCGTCAGCATTTCAAAAGGTGCGCCGGCGGCGTGTAAGGTTGAACTGACCTTTTTTTTTCGTGCGGAAATTCCTTCGGATACCTCCCCGCCGGCCAGCGAGGGTGGTTATGTCGGGCTTGAACCGACTAAAACCGCACGCCGTCTCGGGTCTTAAAACGCCGGGATGTAAGGTTGCCCATAGAGCATATCACTCGTATAAAATAAAACACGATTTTTTATAGTTAAATTCCTCGTGACACTCGCATAATATGGCGCCTCTCCACACTTTACGCCTTAAGCTTGCCTCATGCCACTCACTTTTTCTGTAGAATTTACGCTCTATCCGTGCTACGCCTTAAACATGCCTTAAGCTTGCCTTATACCTCTTGCCTCCTCTGTATAATTGGCCCGTAGAATGTTTGACCCGTATCTATGTCCGTCAATAGGCCTCATTGACGGACATAGATACGGGTCAAACATTCTATTTTTTCGTGATCAAAATAGTCAAAATCTCAAACTACGTACTCAGATTTCTCAACACACTTATTAATGCAGACTCATGCCATCGCCATTTGAACTATTTACCCACAGTAGCACACGTATAATTATTGTATTCATTCGAACATACATTGTCCAAATAAAGCCACCTCCACGATATATGGTAGACAGTAATGATTGGATACAAATCGATGGACGCCTTAATGAGAGATGCTCCAATTCTAGTCTACTCTTTAGTTATTTAGTCAAGCTGGTCAAGATGAATGTATTTTGCAATTCAATTAGTGTATCGATAAGCTGTCTGTACGCTTAGATCTTTTAAACTACGCAACCGATTTTTGTGCGGTTTTCACTGTCATTCCGTTATTTTTCTGCGACGAATTTGTATGTACTAAAACAGAACAGGAAATCTAGTTGCGGACGTGCGAAAATGAAAGAATGAATTGGTTATTTTGTCACTCTTTCACGCAAAAACGGCTGGGTGAATTAGGCCCAAATTGTCGCATACATGTAGAGTACGACCTGATACATTAGTTAGGTAGTTATTAAAGGGACAACGAAAAGGTTCGATCTTCAAGTGACACGATAAATTTAAGCGATTTACAGATACCTTTTTGAAGTGAAAACTTCTTTAGCGGCGTTGTACACTTTTTTTGTAATGGGTTAAAATCGCGTCAGTAAACACGTGACCTGATCGTAAGACAACAAATATAGAAGCGCTAATTTCACACTGTACTTAACAACCTTGGTGGTGCGTTCGTTTAATGAGTGGTCGTTGACTTCGTCAAGACTGAGATCGATTCCGACCGAGGCCCAAAAAACACTTTATGTCATCATATAACTTTTTGTAATATATTTATTCTATTTTGTGCCATAAATCTATTCATATAAAATGGAAATTAAACAAAGTGCATCTATTAATGAAAAAAGCGGCCAAGTGCGAGTCGGACTCGCCCATTAAGGGTTCCGTAGCAGCAAGTAACATAATAATGTTTTTTTTTAATTTTTATATTTGAGTTGTTTGAATTAAAGGTAAATTGCGTTGTACGATTTATGACGTATTAAAAAAAACTACTTACTAGATCTCGTTCAAACCAATTATCGTTGGGAGTTTACAAGGTAATGTACATCATATCTTTTTTTTAGTTTTATCATTCTCTTATTTTAGAAGTTACAGGAGGGGGGGGGGACACATTTTACCACTTTGGGAGTGTCTCCCGTGCAAACTATTCAGTTTAGAAAAAAATGATATTAGAAATCTCAGTATCATTTTTGAAGAGCTATCCATAGATACCTCACACATATGGCTTCGATGAAAAAAAAAAATTTGAGTTTCAGTTCTAAGTATGGGGACCCTCCAAAATTTATTGTTTTTTTTTCTATTTCTGTGCGAAAATCTTAATGCGGTTTACAGAATACATCTACTTACCAAGTTTCAACAGCATAGTTCTTATAGTTTCGGAAAAAAGTGGCTGTGACATACGGACGGACAGACAGACAGACATGACGAATCTATAAGGGTTCCGGTTTTGCCATTTGGCAACGGAACCCTAAAAAGTGACGAAGAAATAGCGAAAGAAAATGAGTGAGTACTTTATAAATATATTGGCGATGATGGTTCTGGTAATACTGATAGTGAAAAAGTCGTTGAAATTATGGGTGGAAGTTGATTTTTCTGAGAGATAAACTTTTTAATGTAAAATATTTGTAAACATTCTGAAGTGTTAAATTTTTAATGTAATATAAATTGTCATGTTTGTGTACGATACATATTGTATGTTACCACATAAATGATAGTACTTTTATACTGATAATTAAAGCAATTCGTGCAATATTATTCGCTAACCATTCCAAATTATCAAAAATGCACAACGTTAATATTCAAGTTTTCACTTCTACCGGCTCTCCCGGAGTACAACACGTGGTTTTTTTTTCGTGCGTAATTCCCCTCGGATATGTAGGCGGTTATGTCGGGCTTTCTTCAGACGCCGGGGTGTAAGGTTTGCCCATAAGGCATTTTTCTCGCACCCCGACTGACCCAGGGCCATCTCTAAATTCTTACATATATAATGATAAATACACATGCGCTGCCATGTAATAAACTCCCTCCGAAGTGAAATAATCAGGTACTTTTTTTTCCCCGAGCTGCTGCTGAGAACTTTTACACCACAGCAAAACTCCATAAAACTTTTCACCTAACACATTTATCAAACCCGGAAACCCTTGCACAGAAATAGCACTCACAATAGCTACACCATAGAAGCAGATAACTATTTTCGTCTATTTCGTCTCAAAAATATACGTCTGCGGTATGGTTTGTATTGCCGTAGCATACTAATCAATACAAACATGTAAAAAACGGCAGCTACCATTTTGTGGAATTCTTACGCCAAAAATAGTTTTACTGTCGCTTCACGACTCACGAGTAAAATATAATCGAATCAGTCACCATTCTTAGACAATAGATTCCAAATATATTGCACTCTATACGTCTGTTGGAAAACCAGTTTCTGAAACACTTTCGCTGTCTACATTCACAGTTTCAACACTCTTCGCAATCGCGTAGGTTTAACTAACATTAATTTAAATGGTTAAACATAAAACACCCGAGGTGGAGACGATCACCTTTAAAGTTTGAATAAAACCTTATAAGAAAAACATTAACCTTCGTGTACCCGCGCATTGGTCTGATAGACCGACGAGGTATATTTGCACTACCATTTTTTAAATAGAAACCACTCGTGTATTTGGCTCCTTGGTTGCTGTATACTTCGTTATTAACTTTATGTTGGATGAGAGAATTATGGTTTTTTTTTTTTATGAAATAGTATGGTAATCAACATTACTAGTAAGTATTCTCAGTCTCGAGTTAAACTAAATTATTTTTATTTGAAGTGTCTTCGCGTCGGTGGCTATTGACTGACTATTAGAACTATCGATCTCACAGACCGTCCGTCGGTATATGTGTTACGTAATTTGACGCAGGTATGGGATGGTTAATTTGGATGTAAAGAGAAAATTTAGGATTCCAAGGATGCAACAGTAATAACTTGAAATTATAATGAGATGATGACCATTCCGAGACGGGCACATCTTGCTTGGAAGGTCGCATCGATCGTTCATTTGCATTTTATTTCTTTAGATGTTGTGGAATATATTCTCATATTTAAAACTATTCAAGAAAATCCTCGATGATACAATTCGATTGATTTATACATACTTCCGTAATCGTAACGTTATCATTGAAATATGAAATTACATTCAATTTATACTGATACCTTCAAATATATATTTGACACCCGAATTCCTCTTTTTTTTTGTACGTGTGGAAACGTCCGCGGGCATCACCCCATCGGTGCGGAAGATGGGGTGGGCGTGTCGGAATTGGACCGACTAAAACCACACGGTGTCCTCCCCAAATGTCCATTGCCGGGCACCCTGAGTAAGCCCTCGAAAGGATAACCCCAGGGTTACCGGCGGACATTGGCCGCCACCGCGGCCTCACCTGGTGGGGTCGGGTTTTATCCCGCGTCGGTGAGTTGACAGGAGTGTGTAGCATACACACGACACGCCTCCGTCACGGCCTGTTTCTGTAAGGACGGCGTCCTCGCCGCAGACTGCGGAACTCGGGAGGCAGAGTTCTCTTCCGCTCCCTCTCCGCCGTGTCTTTCGCGCGCATTACCTGCTCACAGAAAGAGGCGGCGGCGTGCCACTTGCTCCAGTCGGAGACCTCGGTCCTCACCATGGTCTCCAATGAGAGAACGTCCACACCCAGGACCGCAACGAGATCCCGGCGTTGACTCGCCCACGCAGGGCACTACACCAACGTGTGGAGCGCCGTATCTTCGCCAGGATCCTCGCAGTGCTGGCACTGCGGCGTTGTCTCCCGGTGGAAACGCCATAGATAGTTACCGAAGCACCCGTGTCCGGTAAATATCTGACACATCCGGTAGGAGAGGTCACCGTGGTGCCTCTCCAACCACTCCTTCATGAACCCGAATTCCTCTAACTGTATTTTTATACCCACGTACTGAGGGCGGCCTCATTGCCGTGCCTCATGTTTCCAGATTATATGCTGTTACTAAGAATTTACGTATAGGTTATTTATCATACCCAGGTATCGGAATTAGAACCTCACGATTGCAACAAGCAAAAAAAGTATAAATCACTAGACGACGCGATATTTGAATATAAAATGTTGTTTTGTAAAGATCTACATTTAAATTTCATAACCAGTTGTTTTAATCTAAATTTAACGCAATTGTTATTCATTTGGCTCCAACTTAGAAGACGCAACACTTAAAATGATAACTTCGGCGATGAACACACGGATCAACATTTATTGTTATAAACAGTTACTTTATACACTATTTCATTGATTTAATAGTTGAAGCTTTTAGGATTTCGTAACTAAAACTGTGTCGTAAAAAAACTGTTTCTAAAGTGTTATATCACGGTTGATTTTATGTTTTTATTTATTGCTATTATTTACACTGTTTACTTTTCTGTTTTTTTTTGTCTCCGAAATATATATTATATTTTATATATATATTGCATACACTTTATAATCATCAACCACTTCGATTAGGTATCTCATGTAAAACTTACTACCAGGGCTGCTGAAGACTCGATGTAGCAGTGTAATAAAAAGTAGGGAAGAGATGATTCCGACTGCATCCGAGGTAAGCCTCGGATGCAACTGGAATCATGGCTAATATAATAATGATGACGATAATGTGCAACTGTTTTACAATTTTTAGCTGATGAGGTGTCTGAATCACTACATAGTATAAAACAAAGTCGCTTTCTCTGTCCCTATGTCCCTATATCCCTATGTATATGCTTAAATCTTTAAAACTACGCAACGGATTTTGATGCGGTTTTTTTAAAAGATAGAGTGATTGAAGAGGAAGGTTTATATGTATAATAACATCCATTGCACCCGTGCGAAGCCGGGGCGGGTCGCTAGTGGGTAATAAAACGATTTAATAATTTACTATAACATATTTGTTTATTCAACAAAAATTTCAGGATCATATCACAGATCGCTTAAAGATTGAAGTATTAACAAAGGAAGGAGTAAAGGTTAAGGATGAGTATTTTTGGACTAGAGATTGTGGTTATTGTTGTAGACTTAAGCGGTCCGGGGAATGTGATCACCCTTGGCTTGGAAACCGTTCTCATCAGCGATGTAGGAGATCAGGTATAAGACGCCATCTGGGCCGGTGTACGAGTATTGGCCCTCGACCGCATAGACCTCATTCTCAGTACCAGCATTCCTCAGCTGACCTGTCTCTTGTATTTTGATGCCGTTGGACGTCTCCACACTGTAAGTATAAATAATTACATCAATATTATATAAAATATAATGAGAAAACTTGAAATACATATCAATACCAGAATAAGATAGTTTTATGATGATTATGATTATTTGATGATTATTTTTGAGTAAATAATAAGGTTTTCTATACACTTACTCAAGATTATGGCCGTCAATGGTGTTATCGCTGGCGTAACGGAGGGTTTGAGCATCAGCATCAGGATTGACTGGGCCGGCGACGGCGGCAGCGACGAAAAGAGCGAGAACGATGAACTGTCCAATGAGATAAAATATTATGTGAAGATTATAAAAAAATCAACTGTAATTCACGGAGACGCTAAGATCGATATTCAAAATCTGATGTCATGTGAAGAAGATTGATTCCAAATTTAAATCCAATGGTTAAATCCAATCCAGTAAAGTGGAAGAGAGAGAGAGAGAGTTAACACTTTTAGGTATTGTATTTTAAGTATTAAGATTTAAATATTGGTTTGAATTCAATTTCAGATTAAGATGGACAAAAGATCAAAATTGAAATTGAACGACACGTGAAGACTAAAATCATTCCAAATTTAAATGCACTGATGTTTTAGTTTAGATTTATAAAAGTTGAAACTGTTGTCGACCGAATAAACAATATTCCAAATCGAATCTCACATGAAGAAGATTAAATTCAAAATTAAATTCACTGATTCCACATTAAGATTTGATTGTAAACGTACCGATTTCATTTTTGATGAGTTTTTTTGGTTGTCTTGGTACTACGTGATTGAAAGGCAAGCGAGCGACTGATGCCTGTGTGTTGTCGGACTAAGCATTTATAGTCGCAGGCGCATCGTTGCACGGCAAGGACGCGGTTTGACATTTGAACTTAGATGCTTCTTCGGCCACCGGGTTTCGTACTAAGTAAAGGTTCTTTGTGACATGTCCGGTTTAGTGTCGATGGTACTATAGATCCGACATAGTCTACTTTAATGTATTAATAGTTTAAAATACATGAAATTAATTTATTTTATTTTATTTATTTTAATTGAACTTAGGACGGCGTAGACAAGATGGAAGAAATAGATTTAAAAGGCGGGGATGAATGGGCAACCTGGTAAAGTTAGGACCTAGGCGTACGTATGTTATTTAGATCGAGGATGTTTTTAAGAAAGACCAGGTCAAGAGTATCCACAGCCAGCGAGCATGTATATAAACAATTATGAAAGTAGAAGAAGCGAAAGGCGTATGCCAGGATCTTAGCAAGTGGAAAGATGTCTCTGCCTACCCCTATGGGAAAGAGGTATGACTATATGTATTAATGTGTGTTAATTGAATTTTGACTTCAAGTTGTTTGGACACTGGTCAAATTAGATTACTAAATCAATCATGTTATCTTTTAAGGGGGGCGCAGAGGTTTCATGTAAGAGTTGTGACTATTACCGTCAATTATTTCTCTTTTTTTTCATAATGGTTACCTCACCTGATGGTAAGCTAACGGGAAAGGGCAGGAATGGGGGTCACCATTACAGACACGGATAATGTTACAATGGTGGCCCTCAGCTTGACAGCCTCATCAGATGCTTTCTCACACCCCGCTTAAAGGTCCCGGGACTGTAGGAAGAAGGAAACACGTGTGCTGGTAAAGAGTTCCAAATGTTTATGGTGGGGCAAAGAATAGAGGTGCCGAACCGCTTGGTTCTTGATGGAATTGTTTGCAGCGTATGAGGGTGATACCTTAGCCTTGCACGTGTTGTTAGTGTGTATAGGAAACGAGAGAGTGGAACTAGTTGAAAGTGATATTTTTTTCAGAGTCCGAGTATGACCCAGAAATTAAGCGTCGGTAGCTTAGTGGTTAAGGAGTCGACCCTACGATCGAGAGGTCCCGGGTTCGAATCCTGGCCATTACACTAGCGACGTGAACCCACTCCTAACACAAGCAATTTAGCTTAGCTGGAGGGGTTAGGGGGAATATTAGTAATTTCGGTTACTAATATTCTTAAAAAAAAAAAAAAATTATAATAAAAAAAAAAAAAATGCGATCCCAGCACCTCATGACCTCATTTCATGCCTAATAATAGGTAATAAAATAATTATTACGAAAATTTTATACTTTATTTTCTATATTCATGCCTGTATATCACTGAAGAGGTTAGCAGAGATGTATTAAAACTCCCATTTCATCGATTAACTATTTGGCTCCCATGTAATGGGAGCGAAATTATTACCTTTGGTTAGCAATGGTTTTGGAGGATTAAAGAGGGGTTTCGATAAACCTGTCACAGGTTCTTGCTACATAATTGTAACCTTACTACAGTTTTAAATGTGAAAGTTTAATGGATGAATGAAAGTTACACGATGATTGAAAGTTTGATGAAAATGTATTTTTGTTACTACAACACTTGTTCTTCAATCACGCCAGAACTGTTGAACCGATCTGGATGAAATTTAGTACCGAGATATATTTCTATCTCGGGAATATGTTCCTGTGGGTTACGGGAACGAGATTCGTTTTCCATGCGGGAATCGTGGGTTACAGCTTAAAGCATCTGGACCCTGCAAGCCCCTGAGTTGAGGGCCTCGGATGCAACGCTACAATGATGATGATAATCCTTATAGCCCCGAAGAGGTAGAGTCACTATGTTTTCGGTCCCATGCGATAAGCGACGAGTCTATTACCATAAATATATATAATTCTATATATATATCCAGAAATATATTTTTTTTTTTCGTGCGGAAATCCCTTCGGATACCCCCCCGCGTGCCAGCGGGGGCGGTTATGTCGGGCTTGAACCGACTAAAACCGCACGCCGTCTCGGGTCTACATACGCCGGGGTGTAAGGTTGCCCATAGAGCATATCCCTCGCACCCCGACTGACCCTGGGCCATCTCCGGTTTCGAGATGGCCCCCTCGGGTTTGGGAACCACGGTGTCCCCGTCTTACCCCGGTTTGGGGGAGGGGCGCTAGTCGCCCCACCGTCCCGGCCTGCTTCTGCTGGGGTGACAGGCGGCCTCACCTGTCACCCCCAGGTCTGCGCTCATGGAGGACGGAGGTCGTTAAGCGACCTCCGGCGCCTGAGTCGCCTGCGACGCGCGGCGAGCAAGTTGCAGGCTCGGCGGGCCGGGAGAGTTCTAAATCTCTCCCGGGCGCGCTCCGCCATCTCCTTCGCGAGCATTACATGCTCGCAGAAGGAGGTGGCGGCGGCCCACGCGGTCGCGCTCCGCACCATTGCCGCAATCATGCTGCCGAGCGAGAGGACTCCCACCCCGATGGCTGCCACGAGGTCACGCCTCGGCGCCTCCCACGCCGGGCAGTCCGCCAGCGTGTGCAGCCCTAAGTCCTCGAGAAATATATATACCTATATAATAAGTTTCCATTTTTCCAGATGGGTGTTTTACTGCGCAATTTCTCACCGAAAAATTGATAATGAAAACAATTAAATATTGAAAACAGTTATCAAAGTAGAAGTAGTGAAAGACTTTTGCCAGAGTCGTAGCAAGTGGGGAGATGTGGTCTCTATCTACCTCAAAAGGGAAGACGCGTGGATTTATGTACCTAAGAAAGAAAGAAAGAAAATTGATTTTTATTGCGGATAAAAACACATGCACATTATATTAGGATTAAGGAAAAAACCTAAATAAGAAAAAACAAAAGATAATAATAATAATAATACATAAGTCCTACCTAGATAGGTATGTAAAAATAAATAACACTGGGCCCGGGAATCAAACCTAGGGACCTTGTTATTGTGATATTTTTATGGTTGCACTGGTAGTCTTGGTTGATTGAACAACCATTGGGTATAAACAATATATAATATTACTTAATGCCAAGTTTTTGATTGAAGATTGAATTCAAATTGAATTTCTACAATTATAACCGAACAACAAAATTGGATAATAATGATTTATTTAATAACTTTGCGTACACCGTAAAAATACTAAATATTTTAAGATATGCTGGGTGTATGGAAGCAAGATAATCGAGGTCAAGGCAACCTTACCTGTAAGCCGGTACATCAGTTGATTGACGGACTAGGTTCTGGACGGATGAGGACACTACTGGTTTCTATGTATTTGTACTCCTTCTTGCAGTTGCAGACCGCCGCACGAGTAGTGTCGCTGACGCTGACCGCAAAGCATCAACACGTCACATCACGTTGCATTGACGTGATCAAAATGAACTTTTGGGAAAAAAATTAAGAAAAGTTGAATAAAATGAGCTCAGCTATCGGAATAATTTAGTTAAAGATATTTTTTTATTAATTTTTGACTTAAAATTTGATATAATTCTATTATCCGATCCGATCTTGCGAACTACGGAAACAATGAACGACTTTACAGTAATTTTTAGGGTTCCGTTGCCAAATGGCAAAAAACGGAACCCTTATAGATTCGTCATGTCTGTCTGTCTGTCCGTCCGTATGTCACAGCTACTTTTTTCCGAAACTATAAGAACTATGCTGTTGAAACTTGGTAAATAGATGTATTCTGTGAACCGCATTAATATTTTCATACGAAAATAGAAAAAAAAAACAATAAATTTTGGGGGTCCCCATACTTAGAACTGAAACTCAAAAATTTATTTTTCATCTAACCCATACGTGTGTGGTATCTATGGATAGGTCTTCAAAAATGATATTGAGGTTTCTAATATCATTGTTTTCTTAACTGAATAGATTGCGTGAGAGAAACTTCCAAAGTGGTAAAATGTATCCCCCCCCCCCCTGTAACTTCTAAAATAAGAGAATGATAAAGCTAAAAAAAATTTATGATGTACATTACCATGAAAACTACCAACGAAAATTGGTTTGAGCGAGATCTAGTAAGTTTTTTAATACGTCATAAATCGTAAACCGCAATTTACCTTTCGTTCAATAAACTCAAATATAAAAATTCAAACAAAAAACATTATTATTTTACTTGCTGCTACGGAACCCATAATGGGCGCGTCCGACTCGCACTTGGCTGCTTTTTTTAGGGATTTTCTTTAGAAAAGCCCTATTGCTCGATAGCAATAGGGCTTTTCTAAAGACGCTGAAAGGGACCTTCTAAAGGGACGACGTCGACGACGACAACTCGCCAATTTGCCAATTTTCTGTCACGGTTTTGGGTATGAAGGAGATGAGCTATCGAGTTGCTGTTTTCGGTAATAGATTCGTGCTGGGGTGAACCATTGCAAGATAAAGAAAAAATCGCAAAAATCGCAAAAAAAAACAAGTTGAATTCCTGAGACGAGCTCAGCCGAATACAAGGGATTTTCGATTTTACGTTTTTTTTTATCGGTGGCTCAGCTGGTCAGAGCGTTCCCCCTGTAAGGGACTGGTCATGGGTTCAGGTCCCGTCCTAGATGTTCTCTTTTTCCGATCTAAATCTATAGGCAAAAGTAAGCATACAATTAGTATGCTTGCTTAAACATTTAATTGAAATAATTTTATTAATCTATTATTAGTTACACATTAAAACACGTCCGACATTCTGTCTCGCGTAAAGGGACTTTATGGGTAACCTTACACCCCGGCGTCTGAAAACCCGAGACGGCGTGCGGTTTTAGTCGGTTCAAGCCCGTCATAACCGCCCCCGCTAGCCGGCGGGGGGGGGGGGTATCCGAAGGGATTTCCGCACGAAGAAAAAAAAGGGACTTTATGGGTAACCTTACACCCCGGCGTCTGAAGACCCGAGACGGCGTGCGGTTGTAGTCGGTTCAAGCCCGACATAAACGCCGCTGTGCTCGGAATGCAGTGTCACTATTGCAGTCTGCGTTCGGTCTCAGCAAGATACCTTTAGAAGATCGGTAGGTAGGAACCTCAGCTGCAAGCCGGTATACTTGCTGACTGACGGACGAGGCTCTGGCTCAGGTTTTCTTCTCAGGGTTGGGAGGCCATACGACCGGCGCTCCCATAAAAGCAGTATAATTTCTGGTGGTAGAAATTTGATGACACAAATTTGTCACAAAATTCGGCCGGGTGGGTACCACCGTGCACAATTGCGAAAAACCCTCCACATTTCGGTTTGATTGCGTTCAGGGGTCAGCAAGTGCATAGCCGGGCAGGGGGATTGTGGTCGCAGCACTAGTGGGACCGGTGGGTGTCACGCGGTGCTGCGACGACAATCCTCTTCTGATGAGGCCGTCAAGCTGAGTGCCACCATTGTTAACATGATACGTGTATGTAATGGTGACCCTCTTTCCTGAGACTTTACCTTCAGCTTACCATCAGGCGAGGTGAAGTCAAA
This sequence comes from Cybosia mesomella, assembly GCA_946251805.1. NCBI lineage: Eukaryota > Metazoa > Arthropoda > Insecta > Lepidoptera > Erebidae > Cybosia > Cybosia mesomella. The sequence goes on along the minus strand of OX276396.1, from coordinate 35,305,289 downwards.
TTGACGTGTCCTAAATATAAAAAAAAAAAAAAAACTTGACCTTCAGCTTACCATCAGGCGAGGTGAAGTCAAATTGACGTGTCCTAAATATAAAAAAATATATAAAAAAATATATAAAAAAATAAGTCAAACTAAAAGAAGGAGTAAGTGGGCCCCGGGCTCCGAGCTGAGAGCCTCGGATGATGATGATGAATATAAAAACGAGAATATTATTCAGAAGCAGTTTGTAATTAGTTTTAGTTTGATTGACGGACAAGCTTTCCTACTGTTTGACCTTAGTTACGATTCTAATGTATGGTAATTATATGTGCTTTTTATATTAACTTTCAAAGATTCACGTTCCTCAATGTACAGCCAACAAAAAAAGTAGCTGAACGAATTCTAATTTATTGATCATCTTAGTTCTTAGCGTTCATAACATAATAAACAAGACATGAAGAAAAAAAGTGGCTACATGTATTACTACATAAAAACGATTTTTAAATAACATAACATAACTTCACGCCTGTATTCCCGAAAGGGTAGGCAGAGGTGTATTACACACCCGCGATACGCCAGTTACGTTTAGGCCCCAATGTAATAGGGGACGAGCCTATTGCCATCTACCGGGCTCATTACTAAGCGAGCGATAATTAACATTTCATAACTACGAAAAGTCTGAGGTGTGTGCCCGGGGCGACTGGGGATCGAACTCGAGACCTCGTCTCGGCAGTCCGTTACGTACGCCACTGGGCTATCACCACTTCGTAAATATTCTGGTGTTAATCAACTTTTGCCGTTGATTGTACTGGAATTATGCGATCATGGTATAAGTACGTATGTGGTATGAGATAGGGCTCTGCCAACTTCCTTGACACCCAAGCCAACCTCACCGGTCAATCAGTGCATTTGCTGAACAACGGACGAGGCTCTTGCGCAGGTTTTCCACTGTTTTTACAGGGTCGACAGCGCGTGCGTGTGTAGTCCCTGGTGAGAATTATTCCACTTAAATCACCTATGTAAATCACCTAGGTGAATTAAGTATCCCCAATCAGTGGATTTAAATCACCCGACTTTTAAAATCATAGGTGAATAAAGTCGAGCGTAAGAAACTAATATTTTGCGTATACTTCAATCAACTTGGATATGAATATAATCGATGTGGAACCTAAGATAGCAACACGCTTGTACGATAAGAGCCGGGTGATTTAAGTCCACCGGTTGGGGATACTTAATTCACCTAGGTGATTTAAGTGGAATAAGCGCCTGGTGTTGCACATGTCCATAGGCTGCAGTGACCGCTTCCCATCACGTTGGCCGTGTGCTTGTCTGCCACCTATGTGATATAAAAAACCGGCCAAGTGCGAGTCGCGCGAGCGAGTCGAGGGTTCCGTACAAACCTGTTGGTATATAAGTAAAACATCACCCATCACGACAATCGAGTCATAGTTATGGTATTTCTGTTGCAAAATTAAATTTATAACATTTTAGGTAGTAAAAATTTTAGGTTTTCGCAATTTTTCCTTTATCTGTACTATAAGACGTTACTTCGTATTTCCCTCGCACCCCTTTTTTTTTTTTTTTTTTTTTATCGTGCGGAAATCCCTTCGGATACCCCCCCGCCAGCCAGCGGGGGCGGTTATGTCGGGCTTGCACCGACTAAAACCGCACGCCGTCTCGGGTCTTCAGACGCCGGGGTGTAAGGTTACCCATAGAGCATATCCCTCGCACCCCGGCTGACCCTGGGCCATCTCACCACTAACAGCATCGCTCATCCTGTCTCCTCTGAAAGCAGAGGAGTACGGAGAGCGATGTGTTCCCGCCACGTTGGGTATTGGCCGACGATCAATGCCAACCCTATGAAGGGGTGAAGGGGAAGCCATTGACCGCCGCCCAGGGTGTACCGGCCGCTCCGATTCCGTTCCCCCTGGACTGCAGCGGGATCGGAATCGGAGCGACACTCGAGGAGGTTACCCAACACACACCCCTCCCTCGCACCCCTACTCGTAATTATAGCAAATCAGTAAATAAACTTGGATGTAGAACGGCTTAACAACACCCTCAAGACCCAAAGCAACCTCACCTGCTAGTCGGTGTACCTGCTAAACAACGGACGAGGCTCTGGCGCCAGCTTTCTACCCAGGGTTCCCAGTCGCTCCCGGCAAAGCCAACATACCAATCAAAAAGAATAAGCGAACCTCGGGCTCCTTAGAGCAAACTTTGGAAGCTATCTAAACTATATCGCTATGGGGATGATGATTAAAGCCAAAATTTAAAAAAAAGCGACGAGTGAAATAAGTTTATGAGTGTAATAAATTATTGAAATTTCAAAATAATATGCAGAATCGTGGAGAAATCGAGATTTAGTAGAAGATGGAACTAGTAGCTATCCGTCCCGACTTCAAGGGGTGCAATAAAAAAAAGAAAAAAGTTTATTGTCGCTTAATGTGCCCGGTAGATGGCAATAGGCTCCCTATTACATGACCTAAACATAACAGGCGTATCATGTGTGTATAATACACCTCTGCCTACCCCTTCGGAGATATAAGCGTGAAGTTATGTTATGTATGCTTTGATTATTTATTATCTAAATATTAATACGTGAAGTGAATACTTTACATCCCTTTTTACGAAAATTGCGCGGACGGAGAAGTTTGAGTTTTTACATAATTATAGCTTATATGGGGGAGAAGTGCAGAATGCTAATATCAGGGGGATAGTGGTCGCAGCACTAGTGGGACAGGCGGGTGTCACGCGGTGCTGCGACGACAATCCTCTTCTGATGAGGCCGTCAAGCTGAGTGCCACCATTGTTAACATGATACGTGTATGTAATGGTGACCCTCTTTCCTGAGACTTTACCTTCAGCTCACCATCAGGCGAGGTGAAGTCAAATTGACGTGTCCTAAACATCTTTTAAAAATTATGCATAAAAAATTAATTGAATCAATAAATAAACCATTACACACACTACCATGCATTTGCAACACCAAATGTCAAACGTATAATGTCATATGTTCACAGCTAACGTATATTAATAACATATTAAAAAGTAATTCAATGAAGTTTAACTTTCTGACAACCTCAAAAAAGGTCGAATGTCGACCATCCCACTGGGTCACCAGTGCTTACAAATCTGCCATATAAAAATATCTAAATGACAATAGAAACTGTGACGAAATCCGTTTGTGGTTTAGAAGAATTAAACGGAGATATAGATAGACGCGTAATAATATGTGTTTATTTAATAATAATTATAATTTATTTTTAGTAACAAATGATTTAGTACAGTTTTTAGGGTTCCGTTGCCAAATGGCAAAAAACGGAACCCTTATAGATTCGTCATGTCTGTCTGTCTGTCCGTCCGTATGTCACAGCTACTTTTTTCCGAAACTATAAGAACTATGCTGTTGAAACTTGGTAAGTAGATATATTCTGTGAACCGCATTAAGATTTTCATACAAAAATAGAAAAAAAAACAATACATTTTGGGGGTCCCCATACTTAGAACTGAAACTCAAAATTTTTTTTTTCATCAAACCCATACATGTGTGGTATCTATGGATAGGTCTTCAAAAATGATATTGAGTTTTCTAATATCATTTTTTTCCAAACTGAATAATTTGCGCGAGAGACACTTCCAAAGTGGTAAAATGTGTGTCGTCGTCCCCCCCTGTAACTTCTAAAATAAGAGAATGATAAAACTAAAAAAATATATGATGTACATTACCATGTAAACTTCCAACGATAATTGGTTTGAACGAGAGCTAGTAAGTAGTTTTTTTTTAATACGTAATAAATCGTTAACTGCAATTTACCTTTCATTCAATCAACTCAAATATAAAATTTAAAAAGAAAACATTATTATGTTACTTGCTGCTACGGAACCCTTAATGGGCGAGTCCGACTCGCACTTGGCCGCTTTTTATTTATGTTTGGAAACCCCCACGAGCTTCACCCCATTGGTGCCAACGATGGAATAAGCGTGTCGGAATCAGACCGAGTAAAACCACACCAGCCTCCCCAAGTGTCCATTGCTGGGCACCCCGGGTAAGCCCACGAAAGGATAACCCCAGGGTTACCGGCGGACTTTGGCCGCCATCGCGGCCTCACCTATCGAGTCGGGTTTATTCCCGCGACTGTGAGTTGGCAGGCGTGTGTGGGACACAAACGACACGCCTCCATCTTGGCCTGCTTTTGTAAGGACAGCGTGTTTGCCAACTGCCGTGCTCAGGCCCCGATCATGGAGGCTTGTAGTCCTGGGCGTAGACAAGTCACATCTTCCCAAAGTTTCATATTTTATGATATTAGTAGGCTAGTTATAGGATACAGTAGGATGCCTAGTAACCTTTTTTTTTTTTTTTATTATCGTGCGGAAATCCCTTCGGATACCCCCCCGCCGGCCAGCGGGGGCGGTTATGTCAGGTTTGAACCGACTTAAACCGCACGCCGTCTCGGGTCTACAGACGCCGGGGTGTAAGGTTGCCCATGGAGCATATCCCTCGCACCCCGACTGACCCTGAGCCTTCTCCGGTTTCGAGATGGCCCCCTCGGGTTTGGGAACCACGGTGTCCCCGTCTTGCCCCGGTTTGGGGGAGGGGCGCTAGTCGCTCCACCGTCCCGGCCTGCTTCTGCTGGGGTGACAGGCGGCCTCACCTGTCACCCCCAGGCCTGCGCTCATGGAGGACGGAGGTCTTTAAGCGACCTCCGGCGCCTGAGTCGCCTGCGACGCGCGGCGAGCATGTTGCGGGCTCGGTGGGCCGGGAGAGTTCTGAACCTCTCCGCCATCTCCTTCGCGAGTATCACTTGCTCGCAGAAGGAGGTGGCGGCGGCCCACGCGCTCGTGATCCGCACCATTGCCGCAATCATGCTGCCGAGCGAGAGGACTCCCACCCCGATGGCTGCCACGAGGTCACGCCTCGGCACCTCCCACGCCGGGCAGTCCGCCAGCGTTTGCAGCCCTGAGTCCTCGCTCGCGTCACAGTGATGACACTCAGGCGTTGGCTCCTTCCTGATCCGATGCAGGTGGTCCCCGAAGCACCCCTTCCCGGAGATCACCTGCGTCAATCGGTACGAGAGGCTTCTGTGTCGCCTCTCTAGCCAATCCTCCATGATGGGCCTTACCGCCGCTATAGCGGCGTGCCCTGCGCTTGGTCGCCCAATTCGTTCCTTCCACTCCACCACGATGGCCTGGCGGAGCTGGGACTGCACGGCCTCGATTTCTCGATGCTCGGGGTTCAGTCCCTGCTCCCGCGCCTCCTTTCGCCACTGGTACAGTTGCGAAAGGGCTCTCGCCTCCAGGTCCCATGGCGGAGTTCCGGCAAGGAGACTCGCCGCCTCGAAGGAGAATTATGCCTAGCTACCTTTTACTTCGTTCAGGTGTACTATACGTCTCAAATTAGTTGCATTGTGCTAACAATAACTTTTCACCGAAATAAAATAATGGACAACTAGATTGTGCTGTATAAAATATACAGCACAATCTAGAATCAAACTAAGCATGACTTGTAACATGGGTATACGGATAAACATATTTACACACTTTAATTCATAAATACATTTTCATTATACATAGAAACACCCAGACCTATACAAAATAGACATATTCATTCATACAAAATAAATATTCGCATTGAACGGTTATCGAACCCGTGCCCCCTTGGGCGCGAGTTCGATAATGCGGAACCTTGGGTGGTTATGTCGTATTCGAACTGACTAAAACCGGGCCTCGGGCCTTCAAACGCCGGAGTATAAGGGTAAGGAACCCGCGCCCCCCAGACCTAGCAGTCAAATGCAATTTCGCCACACCTCAGAGGTCAAATTCTATGTACCTGTCGAAGTCATGATATATTTAAATGCCGAATGCCAGCTTAATCAATCCAGTAGTTTTTGCTTGATTGATTAACAAACCAATTTACATTTTTTAGTTATTAACATTAGATCCTTCATGATATTTATTAAGAAATCATATACGGGGGAGGCCTATGTTCAGCAGTGGACTTCCATGATGATAATGATGATGATGAAGAAGATATCTTCTATGAAACGTCAGTTGATCATATGTATTGATTTTGTATTTTAATTAATTAGTGCAAACATCGCAAGAATTGTAGAACACATAACATAACTTCACGCCTGTATCCCCGAAGGGGTAGGCAGAGGTGTATTACACCCTACGATTCGCCAGTTATGTTTAGGTCCCAATGTAGGTAATAGGAGGCGAGCCTATTGCTATCTACCGGGCACATTATTAAGCGAGCGATAATTATCATTTTAAATAAAAAAAATATTTGGAATTGGGGACAACTACCTAATTACTTTAATCCTATCCTACTAATATTACAAATGTGAAAGTTTGTGAAGATGTTTGTATGTTTGGATGTTTGTTACTCAATCACGCTCTAACGGCTGAACGAATCTGGCTAAAATTTATAATTTAAATTTATATTTTATTAATAATATATAATTTAATAACACATTAGCTGCTACTTACTTACTTTTATCCCTGGAATAGGTTCCCATGAGAAGCAGGAGTGGGAACAGAATCACACGCGGGCGAAGCCGTGGGTACATTATCATCATCTTGAGGTGGATCCCTTACTTCTTCTCCATAAGATTTTACTTATGGGGATTTTATGGGAGTGGCTGCCGTTTGACCTCCCAACCTCAAGAGGAAAGCCTGCGCCAGAGCCTTATGCCGCCCTGAGCGTGGTTGCGGGTGTTAGGGTTGGGGTAAGCCCTCCACCCGCTGGCCTAGCCACCCGCGAACGGGACGACGTCCATGTGTGCCTAGACGTCGACCAATTGAGAGTATGAAAGGTGTGGTGCCCGCGTTAGTGGTCATGCGTTAGAGGGGTCGCCAAAGAAGTTTTCCTGCATAGTTTCCGGCCCCCCGACAAGGCGCAGAGTATGGCACACCGTGGGGTTTAGTGGGTATACCCATCCGGATGGGAGATTCCCACACACGATCTCCGGCTACCACCTCGTGCCCAGCAGTGCCGTGCGTTACAGCATTCCCCACGTAAAATAGAAAGAAAAAAAAGATCCTCGTCTATCAGTCAGCAGGTGTACCCAGCTTGAAGGTGAGGTTAGCTTCTAGATCTTGGTGGGGTCTAGAACAAAGAGTACTGTAACAGATATTAGAAAGAGTATTCTCCCTACAAATATGTTAAATTGCTTATGTTCACATCAGTCGGTAGTGTAATGGTCAGGATTCGAACCCGGAACCTTTAGTTCGTAGGTATGAATTCAACGAAAAAAAAAATCGCATTCAAAACGAATCATTTAAGTTTATTTCTTTGTGTGTGAGCTGCGTACGTCGACTAAGACAGCGCCATTTCATAATATTTCGTTACAGAGACGAAGATGCTGAGTCATCAAAATTGAGCAAGTGTGAAATCCGGCTTCGTGGAATTTTCAACCAAATTATGGCCTTGAAATATATAACTAACTAGTTGGTGCCCGTTGCTCCGCCTGGGCGGAAGTCGGTTATCGTTTTTTGGTGATAGCTCCGGTTCTACTTAACCAATTGCAATCAAACATACTGTAGATTTTAAGTCTGAACAATACGTTTCTAATAGAAATAAATACTTCAAAATCCGTTCAGTAATGCTTGCATCTATGGCGAAGAAACAGACAAACAGACAAGATTTAAAAAATAAAAATCTGTTCAGAATCGTTAATTTAACATAACCCAAGTTTTTTTTTAATATTTCCAATGTACAGACACAAGTTATTTACAATTAATAAAAAATAATGATTTTCTATTACATATTACCATAGACCATAATAATTGGTCTATGGTTTTACATGGCGCAGTCTAGACCCAAACTAATCAAATCTTAGACATATTTAAGCTGCAGTTTTTTTTTTAAATTTAGGTACAGTCGCCAGGGGGTGGCAGGTGAGGCCGCCTGTCACCCTAGCAGAAGCAGGCCGGGACGGTGGGGCGACTAGCGCCCCTCCCCCAAACCGGGGCAAGACGGGGACACCGTGGTTCCCAAACCCGAGGGGGCCATCTCGAAACCGGAGATGGCCCAGGGTCAGTCGGGGTGCGAGGGATATGCTCTATGGGCAACCTTACACCCCGGCGTCTGGAGACCCGAGACGGCGTGCGGTTTTAGTCGGTTCAAGCCCGACATAACCGCCCCCGCTGGCCGGCGGGGGGGTATCCGAGGGGATTTCCGCACGAAAAAAAAAAAAAAAGGTACAGTCGCCATTGCGGGGGCGCGTGGGCAGCCGCCGCCGCGCCGCGCCTCCTTCTGCGAGCATGAAATCGAAATGAGAGATTTAGAACTCTCCCGGCCCGCCGAGCCCGCAACAAGCTCGCCGCGCGTCGCAGGCGACTCAGGCGCCGGAGGTCGCTTAACGACCTCCACCTCCATGAGGGCAGGCCTGGGGGTGGCAGGTGAGGCCACCTGTCACCCCAGCAGAAGCAGGCGACTAGCACCCCCCCCCCCCCCCGCCCCACAAACCAGGGCAAGACGGGGAAACCGTGGTTCCCAAACCCAAGTAGGCCATCTCGAAACTGGAGACAGCCCAGGGTCAGTCGGAGTGCGAGGAAAATGCTTTATGTGCAACCTTACACCCCGGCGTCTGAAGACCTGAAACGGCGTGCGGTTTTAGTCGGTTCAAGCCCGACATAATCGCCCCTGCTGGCCAGTAGAGGGGTACCCAAGGGGATTTCCGCACGAAAAATAAAATAAGGTACAGTCACCATTGGTATTAGTTTAACAGATTCCAAGTTACAGACCACTATAGGTCTACAATTTTATATTTATAAAAAAGCGGCCAAGTGCGAGTCTCACTCGCCCATTAAGGGTTCCGTAGCAGCAAAAAACATAATAATGTTTTTTTTTTAATTTTATATTTGAGTTCATTGAATAAAATGATAAAGGTAAATTGCAGTTTACGATTTATGACGTATTAAAAAAAACTACTTACTAGATCTCGTTCAAACCAATTATCGTTGGAAGTTTACATGGTAATGTACATCATATATTTTTTTTAGTTTCATCATTCTCTTATTTTAGAAGTTACAGGGGGGGGGGGGGACACACATTTTACCACTTTGGAAGTTTCTCTCGCGCAAACTATTCAGTTTAGAAAAAAATGATATTAGAAACCTCAATATCATTTTTGAAGACCTATCCATAGATACCACACACGTATGGGTTTGATGAAAAAAATATTTTTGAGTTTTAGTTCTAAGTATGGGGACCCCAAAATTTGATTGTTTTTTTTCTATTTTTGTGTGAAAATCTTAATGCAGTTCACAGAATACATCTATTTACCAAGTTTCAACAGCATAGATCTTATAGTTTAGGAAAAAAGTGGCTGTGACATACGGACGGACAGACAGACATGACGAATCTATAAGGGTTCCGTTTTTTGCCATTTGGCAACGGAACCCTAAAAACTGAATATTTTTGAATTTGTCCTCTGTAGCTTACAAGAATAATTATACATTAATTTATTTACTGATTCATTTCAATGTCAAGTTCGTTTGTAAATTTGTTAGTGTTCAGCCACTTCTGAGGGCGACTGTACGTCAATATGACTTTACTGATGGTAACCTAAACCTAACTAAAGTCTCAAGTGTTAGCCCAGTGGCGTACGTAACGGACTGCCAAGACGAGGTCTCGAGTTTGATCCCCGGTCGGCCCGGGTACACACACTATACATTTTCGTACTTATGTGTGTATTCAAAATGTTAATTATCGCTCGCTTAGTAATGTCTCCAGTACCTAAACATAACTGGCGAGTCATAGGTGTGTAATAGACCTCTGCTTACCCCTTCTGGGATACAAGCGTGAAGTTATGTTATGTTATGTCTTAAATATGAGGGCCCACATTATAGCTACCAACAATAAGAAAACAAAAAGCATCGGTAGCTTATCTTAGCTTATCGAGAGGTCCCCGGTTCGAATCCTGGCCATTACACTACTGACGTGAACCCACTCCTAACACAAGCAATTAAGCTTAGCTGCAGTGGTTAGGAGAAATACTAGTATTCTTTAAAAAAAGAAACCCTTCAGTTTGAATCTTTGCAGTTATAATAATAATAAATAATAAATATTCTACGACATTCTACCATGTCGTAGACGTCTACGACATTCTAGTTGTCTCTACCGTGGTAAGTGTTCCAATGGGCTCTTCCAATTAGTCCCACCCTCTCCTTTCCTATACAGAACAACACGTGTAGGGCTAAGGTGTCACCCTCATACGGTGCGATCAATTCCACCAAGAGCCAAGTGGTTCGGCAACTCTTTCTTAGCCGCACTATGAAGACCTTGATTTTTTACAAGCACCCGTGCTTCTTTGATCCTACAGTCCCGGGTCCTAAATAAATTAAATAAATACTCTACGACATTCTACACAGCGCTATCTAGACCCAAAGAAAGCATAGATTAACTAGCTTGTGTTATGGGATCTAGAATGCGGATATACATACTTAGATGCATTTTGTTGCAAATACATATTATGCATTTCTTAAATATTTAGATCGGAAAAATAGAACATCTAGGACGGGACTTGAACCCGCGTTCATATTATGCATATTAATACTCAGACCAATGCAAATATTCATATTCATGCAACATACAAATATTTGCACTGAGCGGGAATCGAATCCGTGACCTCTGACTTAGCAGTCGAACGCTCTACCGCTATGCCAGAGGTCGTGAAATGCAGGACTATAACCTGGGATTATAGGTAGAACCACACACGTATGTGGATAAATTATTTCAGTTCTTTAACGTAGATAGATAGATATAAACTTTATTCTACACCAATCAGAATCCCTGGGGTTATCCTTTCGAGGGCTTGCCCGGGGTGCCCGGCAATGGACACTTGGGCAGGACACCGTGCGGTTTTAGTCGATGCATGACATAACCACCCCCGCTGGCCAGCGGGTGGGTATCCGAAGGGATTTCCGCACGTAAAAAAAAACACCAATCAGAATATACACATATGGAAACTCAATTAATACATGTACAAATGGCGGCCTAATCGCTAAAAGCAATATCTTACAGGCAACCTTTGGATTTACATGAATCCTAAATGAGCTAAATCGTATATTGGGTAGTTATTGGTGTAATAGGAAAAAAAAATAGAGGACTAACGTAGACATATAATGTAATAGACTAGATTACAAACACATATTATTGTAATGTCCTAGGTACATATACCTCGGTAAGGCCCATCATGGAGGATTGGCTAGAGAGGCGACACGGAAGCCTCTCGTACCGACTGACGCAGGTGGTCTCCGGGAAGGGGTGCTTCGGGGACCACCTGCATCGGATCAGGAAGGAGCCAACGCCTGAGTGTCATCACTGTGACGCGAGCGAGGACTCAGGGCTGCACACGCTGGCGGACTGCCCGGCGTGGGAGGCGCCGAGGCGTGACCTCGTGGCAGCCATCGGGGTGGGAGTCCTCTCGCTCGGCAGCATGATTGCGGCAATGGTGCGGAGCACGAGCACGTGGGCCGCCGCCACCTCCTTCTGCGAGCATGTGATGCTCGCGAAGGAGATGGCGGAGCGCGCCCAGGAGAGGCTCAGAACTCTCCCAGCCCGCCGAGCCCGCAACATGCTCGCCGCGCGTCGCAGGCGACTCAGGCGCCGGAGGTCGCTCAACGACCTCCGTCCTCCATGAGCGCAGGCCTGGGGGTGGCCGGGGCAAGACGGGGACACCGTGGTTCCCATGGTTATGTCGGGCTTGAACCGACTAAAACCGCACGCCGTCTCGGGTCTGCAGACGCCGGGGTGTAAGGTTGCCCACAGAGCATATCCCTCGCACCCCGACTGACCCTGGGCCATCTCCGGTTTCGAGATGGCCCCTCGGGTTTGGGAACCACGGTGTCCCCGTCTTGCCCCGGTTTGGGGGAGGGGCGCTAGTCGCCCCACCGTCCCGGCCTGCTTCTGCTGGGGTGACAGGTGGCCTCACCTGCCACCCCCAGGCCTGCGCTCATGGAGGACGGAGGTCGTTAAGCGACCTCCGGCACCTGAGTCGCCTGCGACGCGAGGCGAGCATGTTGCGGGCTAGGCGGGCCGGGAGGGTTCTGAACCTCTCCCGGGCGCGCTCCGCCATCTCCTTCGCGAGCATCACATGCTCGCAGAAGGAGGTGGCGGCGGCCCACGCGCTCGCGCTCCGCACCATTGCCGCAATAATGTTGCCGAGCGAGAGGACTCCCACCCCGATGGCTGCCACGAGGTCACGCCTCGGCACCTCCCACGCCGGGCAGTCCGCCAGCGTGTGCAGCCCTGAGTCCTCGCTCGCGTCACAGTGATGACACTCAGGCGTTGGCTCCTTCCTGATCCGATGCAGATGGTCCCCGAAGCACCCCTTCCCGGAGATCACCTGCGTCAGTCGGTACGAGAGGCTTCCGTGTCGCCTCTCTAGCCAATCCTCCATGATGGGCCTTACCGCCGCTATTGCGGCGTGCCCTGCGCTTGGTCGCCCAAGTCGTTCCTTGAACTCCACCACGATGGCCTGGCGGAGCTGGGACTGCATGGCCTCGATTTCTCGATGCTCGGGGTTCAGTCCCTGCTCCCGCGCCTCCTTTCGCCACTGGTACATACCCTCCAACCTTCCCATGGTCCTTCCCGCCTTGCGGCATAACGGACCGAATCACGGGAGACACAGCCGGTACTTGCGTTTGCTCATTCCCGGCTGCGCTTCTTGAGGCTCCCTACAAATTTCTTGACGCGTCCCTGTTCCACCTGAGACCTCTCGACACTGGTACAGTTGCGAAAGGGCTCTCGCCTCCAGGTCCCATGGCGGAGTTCCGGCAAGGAGACTCGCCGCCTCGAAGGATATCGTGCGGTACCCGCGGATGACCCTGATGGCCATCACTCGCTGCGGAGCGCGCAGCATCCGCACACTTCCGGCCTTCAGGGCCTCCGCCCATATTGGGCACCCATACAAGGCCATGGACCGCACGATCCCCGCGTAGAGTCTCCTGCAGGAGTCATCGGGCCCCTTCATGTTGGGCAGCAGCCGCGCTAGAGCGAGAGCTGTGCCCTTCAGTTTGGGGGCCAGACTTCGGATGTGCTCTCCGAAGTCCCATCGGCCGTCGAGCACGAGCCCCAAATATTTCATTTGGGGCTTGATGCCGATGCGATTACCTCCCACGATGAGACTGATCCCTCAGGTGGCTTGCTCCGAGGCCCATGAAAGAACAGGGCCTCGGTTTTATGCAGAGCCACCTCGAGACCCAGCCGCCGGATCCGCTCCACGACTTGGGCAACCGCGGTCGTGGCCTTCAGGGTCGCTTCGCGGTATGTCGCTCCGCACGCCGTCACGAGCGTGTCGTCCGCGTAACACGTGACGGCGGCACCGTCTGCGAGCTCACCGCGAAGCACCCAGTCGTATCCGATGTTCCACAGGAGCGGCCCCAGGACCGATCCCTGCGGAACACCGCACGACATCTCACGCCGGCCGAGACCGGTCACGGTTGGGTAGAAGACGGCTCTCTCCGTCAAATACGCCCCGACTATGCGGCGGAGGTAGAGAGGCACCTCGTGATACACGAGCGCCTCCCTAATGCAACTCCAGGGCAAGGTGTTGAACGCGTTGGCGATGTCCAGGGACACCGCCAACATCACCTCACCCCGGGCTACTGCATCCTTCGCCAGAGCCCTCACGCGCATGATGGCATCCACGGTGGAGCGCCTCTGGCGGAAGCCATATTGGCCATCCGCCAGGTCCGGCCCCACTCTTGAGAGGTGCTCGACGAGGCGCTTCGCAATTACAAGGTACATATACCTAAAAATAAGCATACAATGATACATAAACAGACATATGTAATCGAACATAATTGTAGGTAATATAAATTATTCATACATAGGGGTGGGTGTGTCGGAATCGAACCGACTAAAACCAGCCTCGCCTGGTGGGGTCGGGTTTTATCTCGCGTCGGTGAGTTGGCAGGCGTGTGTATGACACACACGACACGCTTCCGCTACGGCCTGCTTCTGTAAGGACGGCGAGTCCGCCAACTGCCGTCCTCAGGCCCCGATCATGGAGGTCGGTAGTCCCGGGCGTAGACAAGTCTGCGGCGTTCTCGCCGCAGACTGCGGAACTCGGGATGCAGGGTTCTCTCTCGCTCCCTCTCCGCCGTCTCTTTCGCGCGCATTACCTGCTCGCAGAAAGAGGTGGTGGCGTGCCACTTGCTCCCATCGGAGACCACGGCTCTCACCATGGTCTCCAACAAGAGAACGTCGACGCCCAGGACCCCAACGAGGTCCCGGCGTTGACTCGCCCACGCAGGGCACTCCACCAACGTGTGGAGCGCCGTGTCTTCGTCAGGATCCTCGCAGTGCTGGCACTGCGGCGTTGTCTCCCGGTGGATGCGCCATAGATACTTACCGAAGCACCCGTGTCCGGTAAATATCTGACACATCCGGTAGGAGAAGTCACCATGGTGCCTCTTCAACCACTCCTTCATGATCGGTCTCACCGCCAAAATGGTGGATTCCCCCCCACCTTGGTTGCTCAAGACGCACCCTCCATATCTCTATGAGTTCCTGATTTCTCGGCGCTCCGGCCTATGGCCCCGCTCCAGCGCCTCCTTGCGCCATTGGTAAAATGCCGCAAGGGCTCTCGCTTCCAGGTCCCATGGAGGGGTCCCGGCTAGGAGACAGGCCATCTCGATGGAGATCATGCGATAGCCCCTGATGACTCTGACGGCCATCGCTTTTAACAGGCTGTTTAGAACAGCCACGTTGCGGGCCGCCAGAGTCTCCACCCATACAAAGGCCCCGTACAGGGCCATGCTTCGCACGATCTCCAGGTACAGTCTCCTAGTGGGGGCGTTGGGTTCCTTAACGTTGGGCATCAGCCGCGATAGCGCGGCCGCAGCCCCCCTCAGCTTCGGGACCAGACTAGGGAGATGAGGTACGAAGTCCCATCGGCTATCGAGTACGAGCCCAAGGTACTTCATCTTGGGCTCGATGCCGATGCTTACGCCCCCTACGGTGATGCTGGTTCCCGCAGGTGGCCCCCTCCGAGGCCCGTGAAAACACCTCGGATTTGTGGAGAGCCACTTCGAGTCCCAGCCGCCATATACGACCCACGACTTGAACAACCCCTGCCGTGGCCTTTAGTGGCATGCTTCGGTACGTTGCTCCCCGCGACATAACGAGGGTGTCGTCAGCATAACAAATTATGCTGACACCCTCGAGCAACGTACCGCGCAGCACCCAGTCATATCCAATGTTCCACAGGAGTGGCCCTAGGACCGACCCCTGCGGAACACCGTACGACACTTCTCGCCGCCCTGGCCCTAGCCAGCTCGGGTAAACTATGGCCCTCTCGGAATACTATAAAGCATGGCAAGAATATGAGCATTCCGTCGAAGTCGAATTGGAAGCCACTTGAGCAATATGCGAAACTCTGATATGTGATCATGTTTGCGTAGACTAAATATAAATGTAATGCAAAAGTTTTGAAGGCGCTCAAGCTTATCGAGTTGCTCCTACGTGACGTCGAGATAGCTGACATCGGCATAGTCAAGAAGAGGAAGAAGGAGAGATTCCGCAAGTGCAAATCGTACAGCAAATAAAGGAATAAAATACTTTTTTTGTCAAACACATGTCTCCATCTTTCTTTAATTCCGGGCTCTTTGAGCAGGGCGTAAAAAGGTCTATCGAGGAGTCAAACTGACGACCAACATTTTACATGACCATACTACACGGCATCTATAACTACGGCCCTAATTTTTGAAACTTCACCATAGTTTATTCAGGCGGATGTAGTCATATATTAATGAAGAACAAGCTTGTAAAAATGTAATGAATATGCAAGAACGTCACATTTATTAGTTAATATGAAGGAAGCTCCTTCTATGATAGACACATTTGCATTTGTTAATTAGGTAAAATGACTATGCATAATTAATTAGATACATCCATGTTTTCGTGTGTAGTGTGTGAACCCAAAACTACATAACATCATCTTGACATTGTTCCTGTTGCAGGCACAACAGGCTGTCACCTTGGAACCCGGGGCTGTGGTGTATAATCTCATACTACTTGTAATTTCCTACATTCCCATCCTCGTCGCCAATGTATTGTTCCTACAGGAATAAACGGGGAATAGCAATGAGACACAGTGTGTGTACACTGTGTCTCAGAGCTGTATTCGAAAAGAACTGCTTACCACTACCCGCAATATATCATTATTTTAATACTCCACACTACTAACTGGGCAATGTTCAGACACACAGTCATCACCCCTTCTGGAAGTATTTTCATTTATATGGGATTTTCATATATCAAATCTATTTCCACAAATACTAATTGTAAACAAAGACTAATATCTATGGGTATTCTTCCCAATGAGGACTTCCTCAATGCTGGTCAAACTTCGCCCGTAGGGCTTTTAGATTCATTACTATTCATTTAATGATAACCTTGTTTAAAAGTTATTGTATTAATTTAACAATAATTATTCTTATTTTTGAGTTTAAAGACCTCGCACAGTAAGATGCTTCTGAGCTTAATGTTATGTTATATATATATATATGTATATAATATATATATATATATATATATATATATATATATATATGTATATAAAAAGGAGTTTGAAGCCGTACTTAAGGGTTTTCTTCTGGAGAGTTGTTTCTACTCACTTGACGAATTTGTAAAATGACATAGAGGATGCATGCAATGAAATTTTTCTTTTTTTATAAATATTTGTAATTGGTATTATGTTTTGTAAGTAATATTTACAATGATGGGTACATGGTTCTCTATATGCACAATTTTTGACATGTTCACTTCTCTAATTTAATTTAATTTTTATCATTTTTATTAATTTTTTTGATGCAATATAATTTTATCAATTAATTCTTGACATCATAATTAATAATGTATTATTTAATATTTTAATTTTATTTGATTAGTTTTTTTTAGCTTATGATTTTTATTGTGTTTTTATTTTAAGTTTGTAATTTTCAATACAATGTAAATTGTTTATGAAATAAGTAAATGAAATGAAATGAAATGTTAGAATTTAATTTAAAGCATGTAATTAGCGATAATTTTCATTAAAATTATACTTTGCCTTACTTTTCTGAGCATTAAAAGGTCGATTCGACCAGAGTCAAGTGTTATTCTGTAGTAAGGAGGCAAGCCGAGTCAAGTCTATATGTTGCCTGGTTTATGGTTAATTCATACCAAGCGGAAAAGAAATTTCACAGGGCACAGTACTAAATCGCGGATTAAAAATACCGCTGGGGACTTTCAGATAATAAAATGTTGTTGGATATTTCTTTAAGCAGATCTTTATCATCGCCAACACCTTGATACGTGTAAAACCTTTACACCAATGACTTTACCATTAATTTCACATTCATTTCCTAATAATCGATTACTAACAGATATTCCGTCCATAAATACATAATTATGTTATTAGGTAACATCTTCACCCACTGCACGACGGCGTGATAATTCAATGCCATCGCACCAGTTATATTATTGAAATAAGTTATAAATAACCAAATTATGTGATGCTACCGTTTAGTCGGAAGTGGACATATACTCGTATATTTGATTTAATGAATATCTACATTGTTAAAAAAAACAATGAACAACAAGGCAAGTGAAAATAAAACAGTCTTAGTGACTGTTCAGTGCGTGAACCGAGCGAGCACAGTAATGAAAAAAAGACAATTAACAACTCTGCTACCAGTCTCATTTAACCCGGAGACAAGGGTGAGGAGTGAAACCACGAGCAGGTAGTATTCAAGCCGTAGTCCCACCACTCACTTTCACGCAATCACTACTTTGTTCCGAAGCGTGATCTAAAGCGCGACAGTGGAAACGCAAATAAAACTAAAACTTAATATCTAACTAAAATAAAGTGTCTAATGATCCGGATCTACACCAATGTGCAGTCAACAAACGGTACAAAATCATTAATCACACACAGGAAGTCGTAACGAATATGAAACAGTTCAAACAACAAAAAACACCGCAATCTTATAAAAACCGGTTAACCGACAAACCCTCAAAACGGTTAAAAGGCATTCGAGGAACCGCCCGCAACTTAGAACAAATCAAACAAAAGTAATATCAAAACTTCCCGGGAAGTTGAATTCCAGTGGTTGCACTCTTTCCCACTGGTTGTATATTTTTCCGCAGGGCAACACTATGTCCTTCTGGGGTTACACGCGCCAATAATTGTATGAATGCAAATGCCCAAGGAATGCTGCTTCCTTAGGAAACACCTGTATAGTGTTAGGACATGCGAAGTAAACATGGGCACCTATTAATAAGCGTCTACCCTAGCCATTGAAAACTTGCTACACCAGTACTGTCACTTAAATGTTGCCAACTACAGAAGAAAAGAAAATAACATAACATTAATTCACGCCTGTATCCCCGAAGGGGTAGGCAGAGGTGAATACACCCACGATTCGCCAGAGTCATCAGGGGGTATCGTCTCCGTCGAGGTAGCATGTCTCCTAGCCGGGACCCCTCCATGGGACCTGGAAGCGAGAGCCGTTGCGTCGTTGTACAAATGGCACAAGGAGGAGCTGGAGCGGGGCCATAGGCCGGAGCTCCGAGTAATCAGGGC
Organism: Cybosia mesomella; assembly: GCA_946251805.1. Taxonomy (NCBI): domain Eukaryota; kingdom Metazoa; phylum Arthropoda; class Insecta; order Lepidoptera; family Erebidae; genus Cybosia; species Cybosia mesomella. Next base: position 35,286,729 of record OX276396.1, on the reverse strand, counting down.
TCAGCGGTTCCAGCTCCGCCAGGAACTCATGGAGACATGGAGGGTGCGACTTGAGCATTCAAGGTGGGGGTAATCCACCATCGCGGCGGTAAGGCCAATCATGAAGTAGTGGTTGGAGAGGCGCCACGGTGACCTCTCCTACCGGATGTGCCAGATAATAAAAAAATAGAAAGGAAGGTAAAGCCTCAGGCACTTCCTGAAATCTAACTAAATACAGCATACCGCTACTTAAAGTCAACAGCAAGTGATAAGGTGTACTTGCCTAATTCCCACGGTTGAAAAGTAAAAAGGCACAAGCGACATCGATTCTTAGGGTGGGAGAGACCTTCTCTTCGGCGTTTTGCAGCTATCGGTACTTGGGCAGATGCGGTCAGCCCATTGTCATTTCAGTTACTGTATTAGTAACTCTAGTGTACCACCAGCGACGTCAAGTATATCATTCAATCCAGTTGTAAACCTAACCCTCAATGCGCGAGTCTGATTCGATCTCGAACAGTTTATTTTTTCAAAGATAAAAATCATTACAATTTAGCACACAATGAGTTCCTTGTCAGCCAACTATATCACTTAGGCTTGTCTTCAAACGCCGATATTATCAAGAATTTTGAAGTTATTGAACCGTGAACTCGACTACCAACATCGTTATTGATTTAATATGCATTCCATATAATAAATAATTTATAGGAAAAGTAATCATACTAATTGTTAAAAATGGCATTGAATTAACGTGGAGTAAACAAAAAACAATGTTTAAAATTGATTGTAAAGTCATTCTATGTTTACGTAGTTCGTAAGAATTACGGTAGATGGCTCCAGCGTCACCCCGAGACGTATTTAATATATCGGAGAGGTTCGCATATCTGGGACGTGTCTAGGTAGATCAGTTGGTCAGAGCATTCCCCCTGTAAGGGACTGGTTGCGGGTTCATCTCCCTTCCTAGATGTTCTCTTTTTCCGATTCAAATTTATATGAATTCCAATAGACAATATTTATTAATCCATTGTTCTCAATAGAGAGACATGAGTTAGCTATTAACCTTTAGTTGCAATCGACACATCGCACCTAATCCCCTTATTTATATTAGTACTACATAATAATATTATACATAAATATGATTGTAAGTACTTTGAGTTGTGATATTAATTATTGCATTTATAGTTCAAATGCCTTGTATGTGCGGCACTGATGTTGTTAGTCGAAATTGACACAAATGAAAATCAGTAGTCCAAAAGAACTATTGTGTATTATTTGCTCCTGCGAGCTTGTACGCCAGCTGATTGACAGACGAAGCTCTGGCGCAGGTTTTCTACTCACGGTTTGACGGACAGACGTCAATCGCTCCCACAAAAGCCAAAACCGCCAGAATAAAACGGAAAGTTTTTTTTTATATTTAGCCTGTCACCCCGCCTGATGGTAAGCTGAGGTAAAGTCCAAAAAGTAGTGGCCACCATTTCCAGAAGTTGTCCTTAGAATGGCGGCCCCTACCTAGACGGCTTCGGCAGATGTTTTTTCACGCCCCGCTTAAAGACCCCAGGATTGTAGGAAGAACGGAACACGTGAGTGGGTAAAGCGTTCCAGTTATTAATGGTCCGACAAAAAAAGAAGTCACCATACCGCTTTAGAAAAGGCTCTTGCAAGGGATTGGTACCTGCCGCCAACTAGCGCAAGAGCTTCACCGGACTCCTGTTATGAGTAGGCAAGGGCTACTCGCATACCTATTACTGTCATTCTCGTTAAGTTCTTGTTTATAATTAATTAAATACTTATTTAGTTTTATTATCTAATATTGTATACCCAAATGACAGAGACAGCTGGTCCTATTAGTTTTATAAACATCCGCTGTACCTAATAAACAACAATGGTAACAATAAATATGTAATTTGAATTTAAATTTATTAAGTTAGTGGGTTCACATTATTTGTTAACTAAATAGATTGAATTTCACAGTTCCCCGACTGCTAATCTGACGATTATCTGTCATATCTATTACGGTATTGTATTGATTAAAACTACAGTCGAAATAACCTAAGAAGTGCATTTTGACACTGGGTTAATCTGCAATCGGTTATTTTTTCACATTCGATTTGTTGACACCCAACACTAAACGGCAGCTGTCAAAATGCACTTTAGATTTATTATAATTTTTTTCCTTCTTTGGCAAATATATAATGAATGCCAGTGTCAAGTAATTGGATAAATCAAGTAATTTCAATATGTATTCAATATAATGCACCATTTTAGTCATTTAGTTAAGGTCAAGTAAAGTCCTTCACAGTCATAGTCAAGTCAAAGTCCTGCCCTAGTAAAGTAGTGGAGGCTTTTGTGGAGTTTTGAAAACAACACCGAAAATCACAATTCACGGTAAATATCCCACTTTCCTACACTTGTGCATGTTGTCGAAGACGTTATGTCTAAAAACCCACCGTTTTTACATATAAAAACTAGAAATTACACAAATTTTACAAAATGATACACTGCCTCGATATATCTTTTCTCGCGTTGGCGCCAAAACTCCACTTCTTAGATTATTTCAACTGTAGTAACCCCGTGAGATGGTCGAAATTCAACCTTTATTGGAGGCTGTCGGAAAGTTAAACTTCATTGAATTTCGTTTTAAATTTGTTATTAGGTTCCCCTTCACCCCTTCATAGGGTTGGCATTGATCGTCGGCCAATACCCAACGTGGCGGGAACACATCGCTCTCCGTACTCCTCTGCTTTCAGAGGAGACAGGATGAGCGATGCTGTTAGTGGTGAGATGGCCCAGGGTCAGTCGAGGTGCGAGGGATATGCGCTATGGGTAACCTTACACCCCGGCGTCTGAAGACCCGAGACGGCGTGCGGTTTTAGTCGGTGCAAGCCCGACATAACCACCCCCGCTGGCACGCGGGGGGGTATCCGAAGGGATTTCCGCACGATAAAAAAAAAAAAGGTATACATCAGCTGTGAACATTATACAAAATATATCATAATAAGTTTGATACTTACGTAAGTAACATGGGTGTGTGTATTCCTAATGCATGGTAGTGTGTGTAATGTTTATTTTTTGATTTAATGTCGTTTTAATGCATTATTTGAAAAAAAAATATTACCATTCTGCACTTCTCTACCCGTAATTTTCGTAAAAAGGGATGTAAAGGTTTCCCTTCATGTATTCATTCATATCAGCGTTGCTCCCGGTGGTACCCCGAGAGAAAAACCGGCGCCAGAGCCTCATCCGTTTACCAGCAGGTGTACCGGCTTACAGGAGTTACAGGTAAGGTTATCTTAGGCGCCGAAGCTTTCGAGGGCTTACCCGGGGTGCCCAGCAATGGACACTTGGGCAGGACACCGTGCGGTTTTAGTCGAAGCACGACATAACCGCCCCCGCTAACCGGCGGGGGGTATCCGAAGGGATTTCCGCACGAAAAAAAAAACAAAAAAAAAGAGCCGAAGATCTTGGTAGCTCCCCAAAGACATTGAAATTACAATATTATCAGTCTTAAATATCACATGAACTTCTGCTCTTCACCTTAACTGTGGCTAATGATATTGCTTTTATAATTTTGTACTTACATTAACATATGGGAAGCCTCCAACCTTGTCTCAAATTACGTAAAAGTTCACACGACTCGCATAATATGGAAATTGCTATATTTAACTAAAGTAACTCACACAAACTATTAAATGAGTATATTTAGCTTTTTACTAATGTTGCTAGATTATTTGAGGTAAGCCTTCTTTTGTTGAATTGAGAGAAACTGATAGAGATCGACTTAACATACAACCTACATGGTTGTACAGGACTATATCAACCAAGCGTACCTCACCTGCTAAACAACAGTTACTAAAGAAAGAAAAAACTTGTCGAATATACTGCTTCCGGGCTGTTTGGCCGTGGTCCGTATGAAACTTGTGTTCCAAACGTTTCGTCGATCACTGTGGTCGATGCTAAGTCTTACAGAATACTTAGTCTTCTAGTTCGTGTTCTTCCCGGAGTCCGTTCTCCAACTCCTCACTTCCACAATTTGCTTTATTTTGGGTTGCACAGGAGCGATTGCCATCTGACCTCACTCCCACCCGTCCCCCCCCCCCTCATCCCCAATCCCCCAACAGAGAGCATCCATAGGCAACGATTAAAATGTACGCACTCCGATATCATACTTTCCAATCATAGTGAAGTCAGTCTTTAGGGGTGATCATTCTTAACACATTGAGATCCTGGCTCCCGGTTGCCATACGAACATCTGTGGCATTTACTTGGAGCCCTAAAAAAACTCCGGTAAGCTGCTCAGAAGCCTACAGCTGAAAGAAAAGAAAGAAAGAAAGAAAACCTGCGGAAATTCCTTCGGATACTCCCCCGCCGGCCAGCGGTGGCGGTTATGTCGTGCATGAACCGAATAAAACCGCACGGTGTCCTGCCCAAGTGTCCTTTGCCGGGCACCCCGGGTAAGCCCTCGAAAGGATAACCCCAGGGTTACCGGCGGACCTTGGCCGCCAGCGCGGCCTCGCCTGATGGGGTCGGGTTTTATCCCGCGTCGGTGAGTAGGCAGGCGTGTGTAGGACACACACAGATGGCAGTAGCATAATGTAAAATAACAAAACATAAAAAAAAAACATAACATAAACTCACGCCTATATCCCCGAAGGGGTAGGCAGAGGTGCTAGCACCCACATTTCGCCAGTTTATGTTTAGGTCCCAATGTAATAGGTGGCGAGCCTATTGCCATAAAATAAAAAACCGTAAACGGAAAAAAACAAATAAAATAACGGAGTTCGGCCGTTTTCGTAATTAGACAGGAAGCCGATCCCAACTTAGTCGGGAAAAGGCTCAGAGAATGATGACATTAAATACTTCAAGATTTAAATCGGTTCATACTGGTTTATTAACATCTTGAATAAGCCGCAAAGGCTAAGTTACCGATTGCAAAATGAGTTTTCTCTCTTCTTATTCTGAGAATACGTCACTATCGTCGTATAGTTACACCAAGGTGCTGAGTAATACTCAAACCATGGTTTCAGTATTACTCAGTGACCAAAGTCATGCCCGGTCAATCGCTAAAAAGTATGTCTTAATATGACGTAAATATTGCACGAATTATGAATGAAATGAATAGGTAATATGCGATTTGTTAGCACAATTAATGCTGTACTGCGAGCCGAACACACATCATGATTAGCGAGAATGTTGACATAAGTAAAAAATCTGTAATTTTGGACTACAGAAAGTCTCTGACTAACTATGATCATAAAGACGCATAAGGCAGTTTTTTTTTAATAATGAGCCCCCATCCCACTGGTTGGCAAGAAGCTAGGGTATCCAGAAAATACGGGCCACCATTTCAGATGCTGTCGATCGTAAAATGGCGATCCCTTGATATCCTCAAGAGATGCTTTTCACACCCCACCTAAAGGACCCGTGATTGTAAGAAGAAGGAAACACATGAACGGATACAGCATTTCAGTTATTTTTCGACAAAGAAAGGTCACTGCCAGCATTATTCCCGGTCATGTCCATAGCCTGCGCTTTAATGCTCAGGGTCCGCTTTCTCTTACACCTTATTTTGGCTTATCTACTACCGTCTGACCCGTATAGACGAACTCTGGGCTCTGAGTAGAGTGCCTAGGATGCTTTGATGATCATGACTGTCGTCTAATCTCCCAACCCCGAAGCGCCGATGCACGTGAGTGCATATAGTGATACTAGGTTTGCAAGGCGAATCGCGAAAATTTGGAACAGTGATCATTCCTCCGTGGCAAGTCCGATTTTGAAAATTCTTTTTGAAAGTCACAACTCTGGACATGCTTTCTGAGCGTGTAAAGTTTGGTCTCGAGCGGTTATTATGTAATTCTATCTGGATTTTTTTTAACGGTGATCATTCTTCTGTGGTAGCATTAATTTTTTCAAAATATATCCATAAACCTTCCTCTGATTGACCTCTTTAATCATGCCAAATTTGGTTCTGATTGGATCAGTAGTTTAGGAGGAGACCTGTGACAAAGAAAATCCTGAAGTCTGGTATGAGGAACTTTCGCTCGACTTCGTCTCACTCAGTTCAATAATAACTCTAAAATTTTAAAACAAAAACCACACAATTCTCATCGCATTAATTTTGAACTTGAATTTATTCATCAGGCGATTTGAAGTGTAATGATAATTGCCTGTTGGGCAGTTGTTTACGTCTCAAACAAATTGACTGCGACTGATAGACATCCTTCAAATAGTATATGTATTTAAAGGCTAGTCGCTTAGGTCGGCGATAGCCCAGTGGCGTACGTAACGGACTGCTGAGACGAGGTCTCGAGTTCGATCCCCAGTCGCCCCGGACACACACCTCTGCATTTTCGTAGTTATGTGTGCATTAATAAATGTTAATTATCGCTCGCTTAATAATGTGCCCGGTAGATGGCATGTAATACACATCTCTGCCTACCCCTTCGGGGACACAGGCGTGAAGTTATGTTATGTTCATGTTGCTTAGGTGTCGGGTGATTGAGAGGTTGCGGGTTCGAACCCTGAAAACTCCTAGCCCAAGCAACTTAGTTTAGCTAGGGGGATTAACCGGGATACTAGGAATATCGGTTACCATTTCTGCTATTTACATAAAAATTATATTTATACTCGCGCTATCATTCCTAAATAGTAAGCAGAAGTGTTTTAACTCCCATATTTTACGAACTGTTTTTGTACTTTCGCCGTAAATCACTATTGCGTATACCTTTTTTCAAAGTCCGTTTTTAAATGATAAAGACTTTTCTATTCTGACCCGAACATAGAACCTTTGTCTTAATCTTTATTTTTTTATAAAGAGCTTGGTACACAAAAGAAAGCGACCATGTCGCCCTCGTAAAACAACTTACCCACTAAACAACACGTTATAATCTATAGCATAACATAACATAAACTCACGCCTATATCCCCGAAGGGGTAGGCAGAGGTGCTAGCACCCACATTTCGCCAGTTTATGTTTAGGTCCCAATGTAATAGGTGGCGAGCCTATTGCCATTAACCGGGCAGTTATAAACCTGCGATAAATACACACATAACTTCGAAAAGCATCGAAAAGTCATTGGTGTGTGCCATGGTAAAACCTGGGATCGAACCCGAGACCTCGTCTCAGCAGTCCATTACCCATACCACTAGGCTACCGCGGTTGCTCCTATAATCTGTATCTATAGTCTACACCGTGCGGTTTTAGTCGAGACACGACATAACCACCCCCGCTGGCCAGCGGGGGGTATCCGAAGGGATTTCCGCACGTAAGAAAAAAAAAAGCCCTTAATCCAAATTTAAATAATTTGTACAGCTCTTTGGCACTCCTGGATTCCGGTTGGCTCAACACAGTATTGCACCAGCCTACGTCAATATGGCAATCAGTGATGTTGTTGACGAAGGTACTTCTCATTGCTTCGTTCCGGACACTCTCCAATAAAACATGATAAACATTTTCTATCATACCGCACTCCGTACAATTCGGTGAGGCAGACTTTTTAAAGCGTCGGTAGCTTAGTGGTTAAGGAGTCGACCTTACGATTGAGAGGTCCCGGGTTCGAATCCTGGCCATTACACTACCGACGTGAACCCACTCCTAACACAAGCAATTTAGCTTAGCTGGAGGGGTTAGGGGGAATATTAGTAATTTCGGTTACTAATATTCTTAAAAAAAAATATATATATATATATATATGCAAACTTGTTGGAGCATAGAACCTACGACTTAATGTTAAGCAGTCGCATTCACTACTACTGCACTTCCAGCACCTTTTTTTTTTTATCGTGCGGATATCCCTTCGGATACCCCCCCGCCGGCCAGCGGGGGCGGTTATGTCGGGCTTGCACCGACTAAAACCGCACGCCGTCTCGGGTCTTCAGATGCCGGCGTGTAAGGTTACCCATTGAGCATATCCCTAGCACCACGGCTGACCCTGGGCCATCTCACCACTAACAGCATCGCTCATCCTGTCTCCTCTGAAAGCAGAGGAGTACGGAGAGCGATGTGTTCCCGCCACGTTGGGTATTGGCCGACGATCAATGCCAACCCTATGAAGGGGTGAAGGGGAAGCCATTGACCGCCGCCCAGGGTGTACCGGCCGCTCCGATTCCGTTCCCCCCGGACTGCAGCGGGATCGGAATCGGAGCGACACTCGAGGAGGTTACCCAACACACACCCCGCACTGCCGGCACCTTCACCTTCAAATAAACGCGCCTAATTCTAAGTAAATACTCGTTCTAAGTACTAATATGTAAATACGGCAACATTTTCGCAATAATACCTCCAACAAAAATTAGATTATGACCATTGAAAAACCTCATTACGTACACTTTACACATTTGGGCCTATTTAAGTTCAAGGTTTGGCTTAAACGTATGGAGTGTAGCGCTATTTGAACGAATATTAAATATAACTTGTTAATAATCTTGCTCCACGGGCTCAATTGACCTCTGCTTGTCTTTAAGTACGCTACACACTTTAAGCTATGCTATTTTGTAACTGTCAGAGATATTTTTTTCCAGTACAAATGAGCTCGAACTCTCTAGGTGACATGTATATTTACATATATAATATCCAATTATTATATATATATATATATATATATATATATATATATATATATATATATATATATATATATATATATATATACATCACAGTACTGATCTTACGTCTTTTCATTTCGCATTAGTATAACGTCCACTACTTTTAGTTCATTTTTATAAACTATGACAGCGAATATTGGTCCATTAAATTATTCCAAAAATCATGTACAACTTATGTTATGTTGATATACAAATATTCGTATATTGCCAGACAGAGGGAAACCCATAAGGACTCCTATCTACATTACCACTCATCAGAACTCTTTTGATATACATGATTTTTAATTTATTCTACTGCGTATTGCAATTCCTTTGTAGAATGCGACGTTGCCATTCTTATTACCTATTATATCATGCACGATGCATCACGGACTCGCGGTTGTGGAAATAATCCCTGAAACTGCACAGTACACTTCGCGGTTCTGAAGGTTCTTGGCATTAAAAATGCCTCGACCACCTCACTTCGAGCATATGGCTTACCCAGTCATGCTATACTATAGGCTATTTATAATAAGCAATATTAAAAAATATTGATGTAAATGAAACAAATATTGAGATCAAATTAAAAGCTTATGAAACATACATTCTTATGTAGGTATTGAAGATATGGACGTCATCATATCAGCCGTAGGAAGTCCACTGCTAAACATAGGCCTCCCCCATTGACTCCATTTTGACCGGTCTGTAGCGGCCTGCACCCACCGAGTCCCTGCGCTCTTTACCAGGTCGTATGTACACCTTGCGGGAGGCCTACCTACGCTGCGCTTGCCGTCACGTGGTCTCCACTCAAGGACCTTTCTACCCCAACGGCCATCGGTTCTCCGAGCTATGTGCCCTGCCCACTGCTACTTCAGCTTGCTGACTCGCTCTGCTACGTTGGTAACTCTGGTTCGTCTACGGATCTCCTCATTTCTGATTCGATCTCGTAGAGAAACCCCAAGCATAGCCCGTTCCATAGCTCGCTGTGTGACCCCGAGCTTCTTCATGAGGCCCATAGTGAGAGACCACGTCTTGGCACCGTAGGTCATCACTGGTAACACGCACTGATTAAAGACCTTTGTCTTCAATGAATGCGGTAATTTGGACTAGAAGACGCTGCGCAGTTTCCCGAACGCAGCCCAACCTAGTTGGATTCGTCGATTGACCTTCTCGAAGTTGGATTTGCCTAGTTGGACGGTTTTTCCCAGATAGACATATTCATCAACAACTTCGAGAGCTGAGCCTCCCAATAATACGGGAGTGGGCGCACATGGACATTTGACATGACTTTCGTCTTGTCCATGTTCATTTTCAGGCCCACCCGCTGGGACACTCTGTTGAGGCCTCCGAGCATAGTGCTGAGCTCCTCTAGAGACTTTGCCATGACTACGATGGCGTCGGCAAAGCGAAGGTGAGTGATGTATTCGCCATTGATATTGATGCCGAATTCTTTCCAATCCAGAAGCTTGAAGGCGTCTTCCATTGCATTGGTAAAGAGTTTCGGCGAGATGACATCGACCTGCCTAACTCCCCGCAACGGAATAGCCTCTGTGCTCTGATCCTGTACTCGGACCGACATGGTGGCGTTTTTATACAAGCACTTCAGCACTTCGATATACTGATAGTCAATGTGGCACCTCTGAAGAGACTGCAGCACCGCCCAAGTCTCGATCGAATCAAAGGCTTTCTCATAGTCCACGAACGCCAAGCATAGTGGCAAATTATACTCCTCGGTCATCTGTATATTCTGCCGCAGCGTATGGTACTATAGCTTTTACGGAAACCGGCTTGTTCCGGGAGGCTGGAAGTCTGCGTGCGAGACGATTCGTGATCACCCTCGAAAACAGCTTGTAAACATGGCTCAGAAGCGAGATGGGCCTGTAGTTTTTCAGTAAGGTTTTATCACCTTTCTTGAAGAAGAGAACCACCACGCTTCTGTTCCACGCTTCGGGCGCAGTACCCTCGAGAAGGACGGCATTAAAGAGCCTCTGTAGAACTTTCAGTATCGGTGTTCCACCCGCACTCAGAAGCTCCGATGTAATTCCGTCCTCACCCTCCGCCTTGTTGCTCTTGAGCTGTTTGAGGGCCATCCTAATCTCATACAGGCTGTTGTCCGGAATATCTTCTGTGTAGTGTTGGGTTAATTTGGCTCTTGGATCTTTATCCAAATCATCAACAGGCTTAGCTACTGAGGTATATAACTGTCCGTAGAACCTTTCGATCTCCCTCAATACCTCTGACTTAGTAGACGCTACACTGCCGTCTTCCGTCTTCAGCTTCGTCAACTGGCTCTGCCCAATAGACAAGTCTCTTGCGAACACTTTAGAGCCCTTATTTTGCTCTATCGTATCTTTAATATGGTTGGTATTAAAGACACGGACATCGTGTCGCAAGGACTTAGAGATCCGTCTATTGACCTGCCGATATGCTTCAGCGTCCTCGGAAGTCTGTAACGTCAATGAGCGTCGTTCTGCCATACGGTCGTGGGTGTGATCTCATAGTTTTTGAGGTCTATCTTTCCGGCGTGGTCTGACGAAGACTTCCCCTACCTTGTAGACAGTTTCTACCGACCTGTTGTTGACCTCGTCCACAGAAACGCAATCCTCCAGCCAGAGAAGCGGTTTGCGAGCTCGAGTGGAAAGCTCTCGGGGTCTTGTATATGGGCTGCAGTATGTCGGAGTGTGGACTTCATTAGTCGAGACGTTTCCAGTTGGACATCGATATTCAATGTGCCTTTAAGAATTCTATGATCACTTCCGGTTTTCACCCTGTGGATCACGGAGACATCATTGAATATTCGTCTCTTTGTAGACATCATGAAGTCGATCTCATTCCTCGTGGAACCATCGGGACTCATCCAGGTCCATTTCCTATGAGGTGGCTTCTTGAAGAAGGAGTTCATCATAAAGAGTTCCTCCTTCTCCAGAAAGTCGGCCAACCTCTGGCCCCTGGGATTTCTCCACCCACATCCAAATTGCCCCACTCTCAACTCGTCATCACCCCTCCTACCCAGTTTTGCATTAAAATCCCCCATAACAACGGTGAAGGTTTTTTTTGGAAGTATGTATGATGATGTCCTCATACATAACTTCCACTTCGTCGGCCGGGTGCGCTGAGGTCGGTGCGTAAACCTGTATGACCTTCAACGAGTACCTCTTTGATACTCTGAGTATCAGGTACGCAACTCTACTCGACACACTCGTGATACATACCACGTTGTTTACAAGGGATCCATGAGTGAGGAACCCGACACCACCCTGGGACTGTTGGTCGCCCTCCCGGTGGTAGAACAAGTTGCCAGACTTTAAGGTTGTCGTGTCCTCGCCCACTCTTCGGACCTCCGATAAACCCACTATGTCCCAATGCAGCTTGTTCATCTCCTCTTCCAGCTCAATGATCTTCTCGTCTGTCCTTAATGTACGCGTATTATATGTCACCACCGACAACCTACGTCGGTATTCCGTTGAGCACTTGCCTGCGGTCGTTTGACGGTAGCACCTCGACCGGAGATTTTTAGCACCCCTGACTCCAGTGCTCGACCGACACCCGTCCACGTCAGTCTTGCAGCTGGAGCCGCCGGGCACTAGAGGCCATGCTACTCTGTCCATCGTTATATTGGGGGGGTTTGGACCATAACCCGCCACGCTGGTCCAGTGCGTGTTGGCGGGTTGCCAGAGCCTTCTCCGTTAATCAGCAGAGTGCACCGCGGGCATTACAGGTTGGCTTGGGTCCCGAAGGATGTTAGTAGGGACTCCTTACACTCAGTATGGACGTCAAATAATACAAAATGTTGATATTTTAGGGTAATCTGGCGTCCGTATAAGGGTAATACGGACGCCAAATAACGTACGTTACACATATTTTTAGTAATATAGCGTCCATATTTAAAACTCTAATAATTTCAATAAAGTTCAAAATAAATGAAACTTCACAAAATTTAACAAAAATGACCTCTTACGAAAAGAACTTAAGTAAGATCCTTATGTATACACAATATCATGTTGCACACAATTTAATCAAATGTTACAATAATCTGGCGTCCGTATTATGAAAATATGTGTGTTTTCATAATACAGACGCCAGATTACCCAAAAATATTCACACTAACTATTATTTGACGTCCATATATTGCCGGTATCAGGTAGGTATCGAAGATATGGACGTCAAATAATACTTTAGGGTAATCTGGCGTCCGTATAAGGGTAAACAGTTTCGAAAAGGTAACAAGGTACTACAATTCACCTAGAAACGCGGTCCCGCTTTTTATCAAAGAGCATCGAACACGCAAATCTGAGCTCACTAATGATGCGACGCCCGTATACCAGGTGAAATAGCTAAATACTATGATTTATCTGAAACATAAACAATGCGCACCGTACGGCAACGTCGCATCTCCAAAATTTGTACGGACGTCAAACACGGCTATCAATGAAAGTATCCCAAAATTGACAACAGCGCTATTCATTTTGCAACGAAAATCAACGGAACTACGTAAATATTCAGTATAGCAAGATTGGAAGAAAAATGACGTCCAATTTTTTTTTCATATTTGGTCATTTCGATAGTTACCGTCGCCAGTGCGCCTAGTCTCCTATTTGACGTCCGTTATATGGACGTCGTAAGCAGGTGGACGCACTATTAGATGCAGAAATGGCTGTTTTTTTATGTCTGTAACATTGATCATGTAGGATCCGAAGGATAATCAAGATGATCTGATCCTGGAGTCAGTATATAGAGCTCTTCAACGGCTACCAGTAGACGCCTAGAATTTCCTCCTTCCTTTCCTCATTTGGTTTATTTTAACGAGTTCCTTACATTATATTTTGTCTTTTTGGGATTCCGTACCCAAAGAGTAAAACGGAACCCTATTACTAAGACTCAGCTGTTCGTCCGTCTATTTGTCTGTCCATTTGTCACCAGGCTGTATACTCTTGAACCGTGATAGTTAGACAGTTGAAATTTTCACAGATTATGTATTTCTGTTGCCGCCATAACATAAATACTGGTGGTAAAAATTTGATGACATAATTTGTCACAAAATTCGGCCGGGTGGGTACCACCGTGCACGATTGCGAAAAACCCTCCATAGTAATCTTATTTCGGTTTGATTGCGTTCAGGGGTCAGCAAGTGCATAGCCGGGCAGGGGGATTGTGGTCGCAGCACTAGTGGGACCGGTGGGTGTCACGCGGTGCTGCGACGACAATCCTCTTCTGATGAAGCCGTCAAGCTGATTGCCACCACTGTTAACATGGTGCGTGTATGTAATGGTGACCCTCTTTCCTGAGACTTTACCTTCAGCTTACCATCAGGCGAGGTGAAGTCAAATTGATGTGTCCTAAATATAAAAAAAAATACAACAAAGAGATAGAATGTTAATAAATATTTAAGAGTTTTTTTTTTGCATATTCTTACTCGATATTGATAACGGCCACACTACTTGCGGCCGTTATCAATATCGAGTAAGAATTCGTGAAATATTCTCAGAATATTTAGTTATATATTTACTTGGAAAATAAATAATGAAATTAAAATAAATATTTAATTTATCCCCCATCCCATACCACAAATGTGTTTTTTTTTGCCGTTTTATGGTACGGGACCCTTCGTATGCGAGTCCGGCTCGCATTTGTTATTATTGCCGCGTTTGACCACTATCACACATGGTGATAAGTGATAATGTGGTCGATTATGGAACACGCTTGCCTACAAGCAATTAACTATTCACTCTAGACTTGAACACTCTCAGGCAGAGCGTTAAACTCGTTAGCATTACATACAATTAACTTATTACTCGAACGTTTTTAGGGTTCCGTACGTCAAAAGTAAAAACGGAACCGTTATAGGATCACTTCGTTGTCCGTCCGTCCGTCCGTCTGTCAAGATCGTTTTTCTCAGGAACGCGTGGAGGTATCAAACTGAAATTTATATCTAAGACTCAAGTCTACTGTCCCTTGGAGCTGTGAAAAAATCAATCTTCTAAGCCAAAGCAATCAAAAGATACAGCCGTTTATGCCGCAAATTTCAAATTTTCAAAACTCGCACGGGAATCAAACCTACAGGGTACTTCCCGTGAACTTAGAATCTTGAAATTTGGTACGAAATAACGTCTTATAGTACAGATAAAGGAAAAATTGCGAAAACCGTAAATTTTTTAGTTACATCATATAATAAAAAAGTTATAAATTTCATTTTGCAATAAAAATACCATAACTATGACGTCATTGTCGTGATGGGTGAACTTTTACTTATATACCTACAGGTTTGTATGGAACCCTCTGTGTGCGAGTCCGTCTCGCACTTTTTTTTGTATTGTTTTTAAACTATAAAAAATTTACATTCATTATCATCTTATCACATATTATTACATATATCATCATCATCATCAACCTATGCTAGTCCACTGCTGGACTTAGGTCTCCCCTAATGAGCGCCATAGCGCCCTGTCTTCAGCTTGGCGCATTCAGCATCTGCCCGCAGTCTTGCGCAGATGCACATCCCGCCTGGCCGGAGGTCATCCTACACTACGTTTGCCGAGTCGCGGTCTCCACTCAAGAACACACATATAGTGTACACCTGGCCGATATATATCTTCAACACTGGATCACGAACCTATAACGTGAACATATTACGAAAATGCCAAACTGGCAGTTACTACGCGCTATTTACGTATGCCATTTAGTGTAGGTACATATTAGAAAGGACACATATTTTTTTAAATTTACCTTTTTTTTAGTATTTTTTTACAGGTAGTGAGACGGAGTGGCGACATCCTTATTATACTAAAATTAAATAGTTTCTAATAAAACAGTATACGGAAATATTTTTGTGGTCTGACAGGTGAAATTCTAGTTTAAAAGAAATATGCCTTAATAGGATAGTAGTAGGATTGAACTAAAAGTAGATTTTTAGGGTTCCGTTACCAAATGGCAATAAACGGTACCCTTATAGATTCGTCATGTCTGTCTGTCTGTCCGTCCGTATGTCACAGCCACTTTTTTCCGAAACTATAAGAACTATGTTGTTGAAACTTGGTAAGTAGATGTATTCTGTGAACCGCATTAAGATTTTCATACAAAAATATAAAAAAAAAACAATACATTTTGGGGGTGTAAAAAAACAACACTTAGAACTGAAACGCAAAATTTTTTTTCTCATCAAACCCGTGTTCAAATACGTGTTCTATCGTGTATCTATGGATAGGTCTTCAAAAATGATATAGAGGTTTCAAATATCATTTTTTGCTAAACTGAATAGTTTGCGCGAGAGACACTTCCCAAGTGGTAAAATGTGTCCCCCCCCCCTGTAACTTCTAAAATAGGAGAATGATAAAACAAAAAAATATATTGTAAACTTCCACCGAAAATTGGTTTAAACGAGATCTAGTAAGTAGTTTTTTTTAATACGTCATAAATCGTAAACCGCATTTTCCTTTCATTCAATCAGCTCAAATATTAAAATTTTACTTGCTGCTACGGAACCCTTCATGGGCGAGTCCGACTCGCACTTGTCCGATTTTTTTTTTAAGTATGAACAGTTTGTTCTTTGGCATTATACCGATGGGTCTAAAGGGGTGAAACTGAAAAATAAACTATTCAAAACAATTTCGCAGTTTTTCATAAAGTATAAGTCTATAGAGTACTTCAAAAGTATTTAATATATTTTAGTTAATTTTAACATAAAGCACTTGCGCCTGTGTACGCTTTGGAAGATAAAAACCCAAACCTAGCGGGGGTGTTTGTATGTCGGATTCGAACCGACTAAAACCTTTTTTTTATAGCGTGTGGAAGCCCCCGGCATCGGTGCCGACGATGGGGTGGGCGAGTCGGAATCGGACCGACTAAAACCACATAGTGTCCTCCCCAAGTGTCCATTGCTGGGCACCCCGGGTAAGCCTTCGAAAGGATAACCCCAGGGTTACCGGCGGCCACCGCGGCCTCGCCTGGCGGAGTCGGGAATATAAATATTTCGGCAAGTCCCGATCGCATCCGAGGCGATAGATGGTGACTAGATTATGACGGTAATGATTCAAGTCAGCTGTAATAAACAGACTCTCTTTCACACATGCTGCCACGTGCTGGTAATGACTATATACATCATCCAATTTATTCACTATAACGTTTCGTAACCATTTAACATTAACATAAACTCACGCCTATATCCCCGAAGGGGTAGTAGGCAGAGGTGCTAGCACCCACATTTCGCAAGTTTTAATGTTTAGGTCCCAATGTAATATGTGGCCAGCCTATTGCCATTAACCGGGCACATGTAAACCTGCGATAAATACACACATAACTTCGAAAAGCATCGAAACGTCATTGGTGTGTGCCATGGTAAAACCTGGGATTGAACCCGAGACCTCGTCTCAGCAGTCCATTACCCATACCACTAGGCTACCGCGGTTGCTCCTATAATCTATATCTATAGTCTACACCGTGCGGTTTTAGTCGAGACACGACATAACCACCCCCGCTGGCCAGCGGGGGGTATCCGAAGGGATTTCCGCACGTAAGAAAAAAAAAAAGCCCTTAATCCAAATTTAAATAATTTGTACAGCTCTTTGGCACTCCGTGGCGTGGCGGTATTGAAAGCGGCCGCTACGCAGGAAGCGCGGGTTCGATCCCCGCTCAGTGCAAATATTTGTATGCATGAATATGAGTATTTGCATTGGTCTGGTCGTGCCTCGGAGAGCACGTTAAGATGTCGGTCCCGGTTGTCATACGAAATGTATGACAGTCGTTATAGGGGAAATGGGTGAAATGGCCCCACATAGAAGGGCTGATCACCCGTCTGGTCAAACGGCGTCCCCACTGGCAGTATCACCACTAGGTTACCGCGGCTGTTACGTTGTCGTAACCATTTAGGCAACTATAATTATTGTGGAAACTATTTTAGTAATAAATATTTAATATGATAAAGATGACGCGTACCTTTGAAGACATCCAAATCGTCTATTCGAAAAGTGTCGGTAGCTTAGTGGTCGAGAGGTCGTGAAGTCCTGAGTTCCAGTCCTGGCCAATACACTGGTGACTTGAACCAACTCCTAACACAAGCAATTTAGCATAGCTGCAGGCGTTAGAAGCTAAAACTCCATATGTCTTCTTTTATTTATTTATTGAGCTGAGTGAGACGAAGTCGAGCGAAAGCTCCTCATACTAGACTTCAGGATTTTCTTTGTCACAGGTCTCCTCCTAAACGACTAATCCAATCAGAACCAAATTTGGCATGATTAAAGAGGTCAATCAGAGGAAGGTTTATGGATATATTTTGAAAAAATTAATGCTACCACAGAGGAATGATCACCGTTAAAAAAATTCCAGATGGAATTACATAATAACCGCTCGAGACACTGTGACCAAACTTTACACGCTCTGAAAGCATATCCAGAGTTGTGACTTTCAAAAAGAATTTTCAAAATCGGACTTGCCACGGAAGAATGATCACTGTTCAAAATTTTCAAAATCTGATTCTCTCATTATCTCTGATTGTCTCACTCAGCTCAACATCGCAAGCAGGGATTCGCCTTGCAGACCTAGTTCCATATTGGGACACAAAACAGTTATTCATTGTATCATACAGTAAAAAGGCTAAAGTAACAATGTCCGCAGAATAATGTAGTTGGTGGAAAGATTTAAATTGTGCCAATCCTCTGCCTTAGTGTATTTTCTAATTAGAGAAGTGATGATATAGCTGGCTTTTTAAATTCATTGTGCGAAAGTGCGAAAATATCCAAATGAACAAAGTGCGTGTTATAGTTATCTAAAAGGCGACACAGAGGCGCGCGTATACTTGCATTGGTTCTACACTTTGCAGTGTGAAACAGCCTGGGTACACGCGCCTCTCGCCGGTTTACAGTCCTTGGTACAATATAGCACATTCTTCTTAACCAAGCGTCAATTCTAGTTGCATTCAAAAACCCGGTGTCCATTCTCCCGCTCCTTCCTGTTTAGTTTTCACGGGAACGACTACTGTCTGATCCCTCAGCCTCATCTGTCAGTCAACAGGTGTGCCTGGCTCCGCCATGGGACCTGGATCCGCCATGGGACCTGGAGGCGAGAGCCCTTTCGCAACTGTACCAGTGGCGAAAGGAGGCGCGGGAGCAGGGACTGAACCCCGAGCATCGAGAAATCGAGGCTGTACAGTCCCAGCTCCGCCAGGCCATCGTGGTGGAGTGGAAGGAACGACTTGGGCGACCAAGCGCAGGGCACGCCGCAATAGCGGCGGTAAGGCCCATCATGGAGGATTGGCTAGAGAGGCGACACGGAAGCCTCTCGTACCGACTGACGCAGGTGATCTCCGGGAAGGGGTGCTTCGGGGACCACCTGCATCGGATCAGGAAGGAGCCAACGCCTGAGTGTCATCACTGTGACGCGAGCGAGGACTCAGGGCTGCACACGCTGGCGGACTGCCCGGCGTGGGAGGTGCCGAGGCGTGACCTCGTGGCAGCCATCGGGGTGGGAGTCCTCGCGCTCGGCAGCATGATTGCGGCAATGGTGCGGAGCGCGAGCGCGTGGGCCGCCGCCGCCTCCTTCTGCGAGCATGTAATGCTCGCGAAGGAGGTGGCGGAGCGCGCCCGGGAGAGGTTCAGAACCCCCCCGGCCCGCCGAGCCCGCAACACGCTCGCCTCGCGTCGCAGGCGTCTCAGGCGCCGGAGGTCGCTTAACGACCTCCGTCCTCCATGAGCGCAGGCCTGGGGGTGGCAGGTGAGGCCGCCTGTCACCCCAGCAGAAGCAGGCCGGGACGGTGGGGCGACTAGCGCCCCTCCCCCAAACCGGGGCAAGACGGGGACACCGTGGTTCCCAAACCCGAGGGGGCCATCTCGAAACCGGAGATGGCCCAGGGTCAGTCGGGGTGCGAGGGATATGCTCTATGGGCAACCTTACACCCCGGCGTCTGCAGACCCGAGACGGCGTGCGGTTTTAGTCGGTTCAAGCCCGACATAACCGCCCCCGCTGGCCGGCGGGGGGGTATCCGAGGGGATTTCCGCACGAAAAAAAAAAAAAAAAAAGGTGTGCCTGGCTTGCAGGTAAAAGTGCCCCGAAGATGTTGATCTAAAATTCGTTTACTCTTGTAACGTATCTTCAAATATATAAATATTATGCGTTTTTTGCCTCTAGTATAGTAGAATGAAGCTGTAAACTGTTTGAGATACAATAAATTACGATCTCGATATTTACGACATAATCAAAGGTTTGGATCTATACCTTCAAATAAAGATGTATCTTAATTATGGATTTGGTTCGTGAGCCAATATTTTTTTTATCTGAACCACAGATATAGTACTTTACTAGAACAACCTTAAAATAACACATTCATTCGTAAAATAAACTTAAATTTTATTTTACGAATTTCCGATTTAAAATGATAAAATTTGTTTTTAAAGTTCATTTTTTAAATTTCTTTGATGTCTTCCAAGATCCTGAGCTTATAGAACTCACATATTTTTACAAGGATGAAATGTATGAGACAATGTAGTGTAGGTTTGTACCTTGAGTGTATCCATACCTGTTAGCTTTTCCTGGCGGCCATTTGTCAGTAATTAGGAGCTAAAGGTACAGATAGTACGAAGTTCACTTAAATTTGTAGTGTGAAAGATGATTTTACGTATGTGTTAGAAAATATTTTGTAAAAATTAATTATGAACATCGCCAACATCGTGCCGTCGGCGTTAACTATAACCAGGCCGTGAAAGCTCACAAAAAAGTTTTTTTTTTGGAAATTAAATATTTAAATATATTTCCTTAAGTTTACCTTATGTTATTGCTTCCCAAAATTCGTTCCTTATCAGCAGCACTATCCAATGATAATTAATAAATAATACAGGGTATTTTTTCCTCCAAAATTAACGTGTTTGATTCCTGGCTAGGAATATTGATTTTCCAAAATCCAAATGGTGCAGTGCTTTAGTTTTCATCAAAATCGAGTTTGCCAAGACTAAACCCGTTGATTTTGAAAAAAAACACGCCCACACATTATTACATACATTATTTCATATAATTTCAAATTGATACCTAAACGCGTTCCTGAGAAAAAGGTCTTGACAGACATATCTACAGATATTTTTTTGTGATATGGGTAACTAAATATTAATTGGTTTCGGATTTTTCCATTACTTGTGCTATGAGACCTTGCTGCTTGCCAAATTTCATGATTCTAGCTCAACGGTAAGTACCCTATAGATTTTGATGCCAAGGGCAAAAAAACGGCTGTACCTTTTGATTGCATTGACCTAGAAGTTTGAATTTTTCACAGCTTCAATGCGTTAAAGTCTTGAAACCTCTACGCGTTCCTGAGAAAATGGTCTTAATAGATAGACAGACAATGAAGTGATCCTTTAAGGGTTCCGTTTTTCCTTTTGAGGTTACCTTAGCTTAAAATAGGTAGGTATGCGTATCTCGAAACCCACGAATAAACAATATCTTGCTTTCTGTCTTTCCTAACAGAAATACGAAATTAATAATAACTGGCCCAACATGTGAATTGAATCTCAGTCCTCACCATCGCACGCAAACAAGAACCTAAGATATAAAAAGTATATTTTTAACAATAGAATAAAACCGACTTTGAAAACAAGAAACTACTAAATATTGAAAAATAAATGAATTATAGATTTAATACAAAAGATAAACATGCATGTAAGACTTCAGTTGAAGTCGGTGCCAAGCCAAATAGGTATTAACAGTAAGCATGTAGGGTCGGTCCACATTCGCAGTCCTGCCACATCATCAATGGAATGTCGTGAGTGGAGTTTTGTGCTAAGTGATACAATCCGAACAGCGTCTATATTGACATCATTGCTAGCCATCTTGATTTATATGCCTGTTTGGCTTGGCACCGACTTGGTAAAGAACTCATTAGTAGAATCGATATAACACATCTATATCTCTTGATATCGGTGTCCGATTATAATATTTCGTCGATAAAAAATACCATGCATATTATGTTGCGCTATATAAGCGATCACTTTGGTAATTAACCGTATTAATCAACGCAGTAGGCACGAAATGTTTAATTAATGACATCTTTATTTTGACAAATCTGCATTAAAAATTAGAGAAAAATATATCCATTGACAGACTAAGAACCTACCTTACGCCTTAGAGGCTTTACAGGCTGAAAAATACCATTCTGGAAAAAACTTGATTTATGTAGTAAATACCTATGTGCAAGAGCAGAAGTAAAAAGTTCACGTTTAAACCCATAATATTGTTAATAATAGTTAATAAGTATCAAAACGAATACGAATTTCTAACGAAAATCACATATTATTTAAAATAAATAAATATTCTACGACATTCTACATAGCGCTATCTGGTCCCAAAGTAAGCATAGCTTGACTAGCTTGTGTTATGGGTTCTAAAATGCGGATAAACATATTATACATACAGATTTTTTTTTGTAAATACATACATATTATACATAGAAACACCCAGACCAATGCAAATATTCATATTCATTCACAGAAATATATATTTGCACTGAGCGGGAATGGAACCCGCGACCTCTGACTTAGCCGTCGAAAGTTCTACTACTACACCATAAAGGTCATGTCAGGTTTCAAATTTCCCGTTACCGAGATACAGGTCAAAATCATTGTTTTATCTTATATCTTAGGAGCTAGTTTAACGAGCTAGTTACTGCTGGTAGAAGTTTGATGACACAAATTTGTCACAAAATTCGGCCGGTAGGTACCACCGTGCACGATTGCGAAAAACCCTCCATAGTAATCTAATTTCGGTTTGATTGCGTTCAGGGGTCAGCAATTGCATTGCCGGGCAGGGGGATTGTGGTCGCAGCACTAGTGGGACCGGTGGGTGTCACGCGGTGCTGCGACGACAATCCTCTTCTGATGAGGCCGTCAAGCTGAGTACCACCATTGTTAACATGGTACGTGTATGTAATGGTGACCCTCTTTCCTGAGACTTTACCTTCAGCTTACCATCAGGCGAGGTGAAGTCAAATTGACGTGTCCTAAATATAAAAAAAATATAAAAAATCCCTACATCAAAACCTCAAACTTACACGAAAAATTCGATTGCAATTTCGAAAATAATGAATTTAATTACCATATTAATGAAATTAGTGCCATATTAGGCGTCATTTAATATTAATCTTATGAGACGAACACCATAATTATGGTTATTCGATGTTTTATCTTTATGTAAAGAATACCAAACTACTAAAATCACGATTTGTGATGTATTTATTAATGTATAAGATTTATAGTGCATAATGCGAATGATTTACTTAATTGTTCAATTTGTTATGTCGTGTGGTAGGTATATTGAGTAACAAATTATAGTAACAATTGTACCTTTTTTTTTTTTCGTGCGGTAATCCCTTCGGATACCCCCCCGCCGCCCAGAGGGGGTGGTTATGTCGGGCTTGAACCGACTAAAACAGCACGCCGTCTCGGGTCTTCAGACGCCGGAGTTTAAGGTTGCCCATAAATCATTTCTCTCGCACACCGACTGACCCTGGACCATCTCCGGGTTCGAGATGGCTCCCTCGGGTTTGGGAACCACGGTGTCCCCGTCTTGCCACGGTTAGAGGGGGGCGGGCTAGTCGCCCCGCAGTCCCGGCCTGCTTCTGTTGAGGTGACAGGCGGCCTCACCTGCCACCCCCAGGCCTGCGCTTATGGAGGACGGAGGTCTTCGAACGACCTCCGGCATCTGAGTCGCCTGCGGCCTGCGACGCGCGGCGAGCATGTTGTGGGCTCGGCGGGCCGGTAGAGTTTGTAACTAAAAATCAGTTTCACCAATTTAGGTGCAATTAATGACCAACGCACTTACAGAAGTACGTGAATATTGAGATAACTACCATAACAATTTTTTCACCAACAATATAATATGCATTCAACACTAAATGCCGGAAGAAACAAATTCCTCAACCAATCACCTGTTGATATTTCGATTCGAAATATCATCGCAAGTTCACAAGTTCGACGCACGAACAGATCTTATCAGTTTATTTGGAGATTCCAACGGAATTTTGGCTTTATTGCTTAATTCATTTCTTTCGTTTTCTTAAGGCGCGTGCGTACTTCAATTCAATAATCCGAGAGTTTAACATTGTTGAGCGAACCTCTGAAAGAGTAGAGCTTTCTCTTAGACGTGTATTTCGGTTGTTCGCTAACTCGCCTTAAGCCACTCAACCGATTTAGATCACATTTGGCATATATACAAAAGATATGAGTGTGGAGGCTATAGGCTAGGAAAATCAAAAATCAAAAGTACCACGGAGGAATAATCACCGGAAAAAAAAACTGATTTCATAATGAACAAACAAGCGCCTCATTCACGCGATTTGTATTAAATTAAGTAATTTCTTCATATACACAAGACAAAAAAAGAAAAATTAAAATCGGACGAGCCATTGAGGAATTATCACGGTTAGAAAAAGTCCTGGTGAAATTGCGGTAAGTTAGTCCAAGGCCAAATTCACTGTTACCAATATCACTACAGCCTTTTTTTTATACCACTAAGGTGGCAGACAAGCACACGGCCCACCTGATGGGAAGCGGTTACCGTGGCCTATGGACGTGTGCAACACCAGTGGCGTCACAGTCGCGCTGCCGACCCTCTAAAGGAAAGGGGATGGGAAAGGAGTTTGGGAGGGGATGAGAAAGGAGTTTGGGAGAGGATGGGAAAGGAGTTTGGGCTCCGGCACTCTCACTCACCAAACGGAACGCAACAGTTCAAATACTGTTACTTGGCGTCGATATTCTGTGAGAGGGTGGTGCTTCCCCGGTCGAGTCGGCCCATTCGTGCAACGGCCAAAATGACTGTTGCTTGACTCTACCACCTTATCCAAAGTACGACCTTGAGACTTGTGAATGGTAATGGCATAAGCCACTAATTAATGGTTATCAGTCGGGGAGCTTCGCTTAATTTTTGCCTTTTTTATATAACTTATGTTGTATCCGGCCGTCTCTCGCTTGCACTACAACGCGGACAGCATTTAAGCTGAGAGGCGGCCTTTATTCTACCTAGCCATATAGATGCATATAACATTGTTATGTATGCACAATTGTTGTAATTTATTCTGGTTGCTAAGCTGTGTATATTTTTGTTTAAGTAAGCTGGGTTGAATAAAAATATTTTCTTTCTTTCTTTTCTTTCTTTTTGTATAAAATGTATGATACTTTTTTTTCAGAAAATAACATGTTTCCACGCCCACAGGCCCTAAATATAGCAGGAGTATCTACTTAGTTCAACTTCCTACTAATATCACAGAATAAATAATTATAAATGTGAAAGTTAAATAAGTAATATAAATAAATATTGTACGACAAAGTACACAACGCCATCTAGGCCCAAACTAAGCAGAGCTTGTCATATGGGTTCTAGAATGCGGATAAACATACTTAAATACTTTTTTTTTTGTAAATAAATACATATTATACATAGAAACATCCAGACCAATATAAATATACATATTTGCACTGTCGAATGCACTACCGCTACGCCACAGTGGTCGTCACAAGTTTGTGAAGATGTTTGTATGTTTGGATTTTTTTTTACTCAATCACGCTCAAACCGCTGAACCGATCTGGCTGAAATTTGGTACAGCGATAGATTATGGTCTGAAATAACACATAGCCTACTTTGCACATAGCACATATAACTTTATCCCTCGAATAGATTCCCAAGGGTTGCAGGAACGGGATGAGAACTCCACGCGGGCGAAACCGCAGCCAACCTGACAAAGTAGTGTAGTCCAAATTATATTGAAAATGATTCTACAATACAATGGAACACAAGTTATAGGTGCCATACCAATAATCTGTTGAGTTTTACCAATAGCAAATTTTGTTTCCCTTATAAGTGCATAAACGTCGGAAATATGGGATTTATAGTTCCGTTATACCCCTGGTCTGTACTACTGGTGGTAGAACGGGTGAAACTGTTATGTGCCATGGTACCCCTTAGGGGTACAGTGCTACATAAACGTCTGTATTTTTTTATTGCGTTGACTTAGAAGTTTATTTTTTTAACAGCTGCAGAAATTTTACACTTGATTATTTGACATTAATTTCAACTTAATACCTCCCCACAAGTTCCTGAGAAAAAGGTTTTGACAAATTTCAGGGCCCAATTTTTTCCTTTTTGGTACGGAACTGGCGAATCGTGGGTGCGTAATACACCTCTGCCTACCCCTTCAGGGATACAGGCGTGAAGTTATGTTATGTTATGTTATGGTACGGAAGCCTCAGCCGGAGTGCGAGGGAAATGCCTTATGGGCCCCTTTACACCCCGGCGGCGGCGTCTGAAGACCCCAGATGGCGTGCGGTTTTAGTCATTTCGAATCAAAGTCAAAGTCAAAGTCAAAAACCATTTATTCTGCATAGACCATTAATAAGGCACTTACAAAACGTCATAAAAAAATAAATAATCTAATGTTTGGCAAATGGACCACCGGTTCGAAACGCGGCCCTGTCCTGAGAAGACTCCGGCAAGAAACTCAGCGGGCTGTTTTTTTTTGGTCTATTTACAAACATATTTACTTAACCTAAGTACAATATTCCATTTGAGTAGCATAGAGAGAGAGCAAACAGTTCATATCCAAGCTTGTTTATCGTCTAAATAGTCTTGAATTTTATAGTAGCCTTTTTGGCAGAGTTTACTTTTAATTTGGCTTTTAAATTTATGAAGAGGTAGATTCTTCATTTCACTAGGAAGCTTGTTGTAGAAGCGTATACAGTTACCCTGAAAGGAATTACTAATCTTGTGGAGTCGACTATTACAAACCACAAGATTGTTTTTATGTCTAGTATTTACGTTATGTATATCACAAAGCCTTAAAAAATTGGAAATGTTTCTTCTAACATACAAAAGATTTTCAAATCCAACATCATAACCACCCCCGCTGGCCGGCGGGGGGTTGTCCGAAGGGATATCCACACGAAAAAATTATTACGAAAGCCTAAAAATTAATCATTCACCGTAATTGAATTCACAGGACTTGCATACTGTTGGAAACAGACGATTTATGACTCAACCTGTTATAAAATGTTGACAAATAAATCAATTGGATTTAATTGCGTAGTCACGAACTCATTATAAAGATAAACTTACTAGATGGTATGTAGTAACTTGTAACTTTAGAACGAAGCCGTGGAAGTTGAACCAACTCACAAACTTATTCAGACTACATTATGTATCTATCTATACTATAGTAGTAGCTTAGTGGTTAAGGAGTCGACCTTACGATCGAGAGGTCCCGGGTTCGAATCCTCGCCATTACACAACCGACGTGAACCCACTCCTAACACAAGCAATTTAGCTTAGCTGGAGGGGTTAGGGGGAATATTATTAATTTCGGTTACTAATATTCTTTACAAAAAAATACTACTATATGTGAATTAGTTGTACCTGTACATTGGACATATTTAAAAAAACTTGGGTTATGTTAAATGAACGATTCTGAACACAAAAATACCTTTTTTTTTTCGTGCGGAAATCCCTTCGGGTACCCCCCCCCCCCCGCGTGCCGGCGGGGGCGGTAATGTCGGGCTTGAACCGACTAAAACCGCACGCCGTCTTGGGTCACCAGACGCCGGGGTGTAAGGTTGCCCATAGAGCATATCCCTCGCACCCCGACTGACCCGGGGCCATCTCCGGTTTCGAGATGGCCCCGACCAGTCCCTTACAGGGAGAATACTCTGATCAACTGAGCTAGCTCAACACGCCCTAGAAATTCGAAAGTCTCCGATATATTATACGTCTCGGATGTGTCCAGGTAGCTCAAGGGACAGGACACGGGGTGTTCTCTTTTTGCGATTCAACTCTATTAGAAAAGTCAGCATACAAATAGCTTCAAAATTTCATAGTATACATACACACTGCACTGCATCCATTCATTGTCAAAATATTTAATGCCATAAGTATAATAAACCCGTATCTATTGTAAGCCTATATTACCTAACACGTCATATCACCTGGGCCTCCATTCTGCTATTTTGTGTTAAAGCAAGCCACTGTCTCATCAAGCATTCTAAAAATTCCATTTAATTATAGAATTTATTCTCATGCTGTTTAAGTCCAAAATTAAATTACATTTTATAGGTCGAAAGTAAACCTGTACTGTACTTTCTTCATTTAATTTTAGACTTCAATTGTAGATTAATAAAGGCTAAAATTTAATGGCATTTTTAGAGTGATAGTGACATGACAGTGGCTTGCTGGAACATAAAAAAGCAGAATCGAGGCCCTGTTTCGTAACAGTTGCGCATTTATCGATACTTACATATCTTTGTTGTGACAACAATAGACTGATCTAGCTACAGGTTATTGGACACTAGAATGCATGACTTTTACTGACGTTGATCATATACTTACAAAGTATGCCAGCTCTACAATACCCATAGTAGTTAAAACGTAATACATTTTGTAAAAATGTGTATGCTACTTTTTCTGGAAAAAGAGAATATCTAGGACGGGACTTGAACCCGCTACCAGTCCCTTATAGGGAGAATGCTCTGACCAACTGAGCCACCTTTTTTTTTTTTTTTTTTTTTTTATCGTGCGGAAATCCCTTCGGATACCCCCCCGCCGGCCAGCGGGGGCGGTTATGTCGGGCTTGCACCGACTAAAACCGCGCGCCGTCTCGGGTCTTCAGACGCCGGGGTGTAAGGTTACCCATAGAGCATATCCCTCGCACCCCGGCTGACCCTGGGCCATCTCACCACTAACAGCATCGCTCATCCTGTCTCCTCTGAAAGCAGAGGAGTACGGAGAGCGATGTGTTCCCGCCACGTTGGGTATTGGCCGACGATCAATGCCAACCCTATGAAGGGGTGAAGGGGAAGCCATTGACCGCCGCCCAGGGTGTACCAGCCGCTCCGATTCCGTTCCCCCCGGACTGCAGCGGGATCGGAATCGGAGCGACACTCGAGGAGGTTACCCAACACACACCCCACCAACTGAGCCACCTAGACACGTTCAAGTCCCGTCCTAGATGTTCTCTTTTTCTAATCTAAATACAATATTATATTCACAATGTTTTATTATATTCAGTGTATATATATTTATATTTTTTGTTATATATATTTTTTATATCTGTATATTCATTTAGTGTACCATCTAATAATAATGTTACATCAAAAAGATACGAGCATCTACTTCAATTTATCTTTGCATCACCCCAAAGTAGGCTGCTTGATAATGCCATTGGTATTAAGTCCGCCTTTGTACATCCCTATGTGCATAAAGTTTTAAATAAATAAATACTTATAGGGCATAGAAAATAGCGGCCAAGTGCGAGTCGGACTCGCCCATTAATTGTTCCGTAGCAACAAGTAACAAGATAATGTATTTTTTTATATTTTTATATTTGAGTTTATTGAATGAAAGGTAAATTGCGGTTTACGATTTATGATGTATTAAAAAACACTACTTACTAGATTTCGCTCAAACCAATTTCGTTCGTTGGCAGTTTACATGGTAATATACATCATTTTTTTTTAGCTTTATCATTCTCTTATTTTAGAAGTTACACAGTTACACATAGAAGGACACATTTTACCACTTTGGAAGTGTCTCTCGTGCAAACTATTTAGTTTAGAAAAAAATGATATTAGAAACCACAATATCAGTTTTGAAGACCTATTCATAGATACCACACACGTATGGGTTAAAAATTTTTGAGTTTCAGTTCTAAGTATGGTTACCCCCAAAATTTAGTGTTCTTTTTCAATTTTTGTTTGAAAATCTTAATGCGGTTCACAGAATACATCTACTTGCCAAGTTTCAACAGCATAGTTCTTATAGTTTCGGAAAAAAAGTGGCTGTGACATACGGACGGACAGACAGACAGACATGACGAAATTATAAGGGTTCCGTTTTTTGCCATTTGGCAACGGAACCCTAAAAAGTCACTCAGCAATGATGTTGCTGGTCCATATACTGGTATACTTACTCTTTGTATCGGAGGAACAAATATCTCTTACCTACTTACGGAATGTTTGTTTTGTCAAGAATAATTAAAAGATTATTTGATGTCAATCATTTGATTATTTTGTCCACAGTACAGTTTATAATTAAATTCCACACTATCCTTGATTTTATGTCCCGAATAAGTTACAGTAATATCGTCAGCAAAAAAGGTCATTGGGTTATCTATTGACCGAGGGAAATCATTTATATACAGTGTAAACAACAAAGGACCAAGAACGCTTCCTTTAGGTACACCGTCTGTTACTGTTCTCATTTCTGATGAGTATTTTATGTTCAATTTATATTTAGATATATATTATATATATATACTATAACCTCGGAATCTTCAAGTCTCGAGTGAATAGATTCCTTCTAGGCAAACGTGATCCATCATAGACCACATCGTCACTTACGACCAGGTGAGATAGAGGTCAAACGTGAGCCTGTCATCCATAAAAAAAAGTATTATTGATAAATTGTATACAGGTAACATTAGCCGCGAGATACTACGCTTCTAATCACTTTATAATGATCAGATCATAGGCAACGATGAAGGTAATCCAAACAAAAACACATAGAAATTTATTCATTAGCATTGCATTATGAATTGATTTGAAGCTGTGTTATAATCTGTCTTATTCATAAAAAAAAAACATAGTGCATCAGCTAAATTATATTAGTGTAATAATTATTCAGTCTTGCAACAGTGGAAAATATTGAAGATTTCAAAGCTTAAACATCTATTAAAATTTACAATGATTTTCATTCAGTCGCTACTCGAATTGTTTTTTGTGAAAATAGATAGACATATTACACTTCCTCTGATTTCAAAGCTTGTTTTCATGCGGTACATACAATTAATTTTCTAAATTTTTTCTTTGTCTCAATAGAAAAAACAAAGTATTCAGAACAAAATAGTTACATGATTTTTTTAATACATCAGGATGAATAATTTTATTCTTCTATTAATATTAATTTAATTAATATTAGTCCAAAAATATCCCGCCCATGACCGTTCCTGGTACAAAAGTATCTTTTGTTTCGTGCGGAAATCCCCTCGGATGCCCCGCCGACCAGCGGGTCTGGTTATGTCGGGCTTGAACTGCCTAAAACCGCACATAAACCTATCACACCCGCTGCATTTCCACGCTGGATTACGATGTCCAGCCTCTGCACCAGGTCCGTGCCATCCAGAACGAGAGTCCCCAGTCATCTCTTTGAGCCTTTGTCCAATTTCCTTCATAAAGATTTTGACCTCCACGCCCCAACTCCCCAGGGTTTCCACCTCTATCGGTACGAAGGTGCTCAGTGTCTCCAAAGCGGCATATTTAAGTCAAAAGTCAAAAGTCAAAAACCATTTATTCTGTATAGACCATTAATACGGCGCTTACAAAACGTCATTAAAAAAAACTAATGTTTGGCAAATGGACCACCGGTTCGAAACGCGGCCCTGTCCTGAGAAGACTCCGGCAAGAAACTCAGCGGGCTGTTTTTTTTTTGGTCTATTTACAAACATATTTACTTAACCTAAGTACAATATTTCATTTGAGTAGCATAGAGAGAGAGCAAACACCTCATATCCAAGCTTGTTTGTCGTCTAAATAGTCTTGAATTTTATAGTAGCCTTTTTGGCAGAGTTTACTTTTAATTTGGCTTTTGAATTTATGAAGAGGTAGATTCTTCATTTCACTAGGAAGCTTGTTGTAGAAGCGTATACCCTGAAAGGAATTACTAATCTTGTGGAGTCGACTATTAGATTAGACGCCCGCTTTTGCAGTACAAAGATTGTATTTAAATCTGCGGCATTACCCCAAAGGAGAATAAGCCTCTTCTTTAAGCAGGCGTCTTCCGCGGCGGCAGACAGAGAGTGAACGGTGCGACTAAGGTAGCTGGCGGCTACCGTGCTGACGTAATGTTAATTGTAACAGCCACATAAATGTCGTTACAGCGTTCAGTGTCTACTGTTGTACTCTTGCTCTAGATTTAACTTATATTGAGAACATAACATAACATAACATAAACTCACGCCTATATCCCCGAAGGGGTAGGCAGAGGTGCTAGCACCCACATTTCGCCAGTTTATGTTTAGGTCCCAATGTAATAGGTGGCGAGCCTATTGCCATTAACCGGGCACTTATAAACCTGCGATAAATACACACATAACTTCGAAAAGCATCGAAAAGTCATTGGTGTGTGCCATGGTAAAACCTGGGATCGAACCCGAGACCTCGTCTCAGCAGTCCATTACCCATACCACTAGGCTACCGCGGCTTACTTATATTGAGTTTATGAAGAATTACCAATCTTGAAGAGCGTCGGTAGCTTAGTGGTTAAGGAGTCGACTCTACGATAGAGAGGTCCCGGGTTCGAATCCTGGCCATTAAACTCCCGAGGTGAACCCACTCCTAACACAAGCAATTCAGCTAAGCTGGAGGGATTAGAGGGAATATTAGTAATTTTGGTTACTAAAATAAAAATAAAATAAAAAGAAGTTAAGTGACCAGTAGATATATAAGGTGTATACAGTATACACATCTACTGGTCAAATATTATTTGATCATACGCATTGAAATTTAATGTCCATAAAAGTGTTTCTCAAAGTGACAAGATGACAAAGGCTCCTTGTGAGCGCTGGGGGTTTCATGTATCAGAAATTTAGTTAGCTTTAAAATTGTTTAAGTAGGTGATAGCAGATAGACTATTTAAAAACGGTAACCCAGTTCAGCACTATTTTAACTAATCTATACTATTATAAAATTGTAAATTAGTTGTGTCTGTACATTCGAGATATTACAAAAACCGGCCAAGTGCGAGTCGGTCTCGCCTAAGAAGGGTTCCGTGGCAGCATGTAAATTTTTTATATGTGAGTTAATTGAATGAAAGGTAAATTGCGGTTTACGATTTATGACTTATTAAAAAAAACTACTTACTAGATCTCGTTCAAACCAATTTTCGGTGGAAGTTTACATGTACATGTACAATGTACATTATGTATATTTTTTAGTTTTATCATTCTCTTATTCTAGAAGTTACAGGGGGGGTGGAACACATTTTACCACTTTGAAAGTTTCTCTCGCGCAAAGTACTCAGTTATTATGATATTAGAAACCTCAATATCATTTTTGAAGACCTATCCACGTCTAGGTATGATGAAAAAAATAATTGGGTTTCAGTTCTAAGTATGGAGAGCCCCCAAAAATTTGATGTTTTTTCTATTTTTGTGTGAAAATCTTAATGCGTTTCACAGAATACATCTACTTACCAAGTTTCAAAAGCATAGTTCTTATAGTTTCGGAAAAAAGTGGCTGTGACATACGGACGGACAGACAGATAGACATGACGAATCTATAATGGTTCCGTTTTTAGCCATTTGGCTACGGAACCCTAAAAATATACTTGGGTTATGTTAGACGAACGATTCTGAAGATAAAAATATTTTTTTGTCAATTCTTGTCAGTTTATCTGTTTATTATCTATTTATCTGTTCGTTCACAATGGACGCAAAAAGTATTGAATGGATTTTGATGCGGTCTTTCTATTAGAAAGGTCTTGGTCAGAGTTAAAATCTGCCGTATGTTTGATTGCCCTTGATTCCGCCCGGGCGGAGCTGCGGGTATTAGCTAGTATTAAATATAGTTTAATCTTGTTACTCATTCAAAACCTCGTTATAATATACAGCTTTGAGCTTCAGCTCAATTTTTTTGCGTTTACTTTAGCTGTTATAAACTATCCTAATAAATAGTTTTCTAAGTAAATATTTATAAGAAGCCATTTCTCAGGGACAGGTTGTAATTACCGATAGTGCGACCTGGCCGAAACTTCACATAGTTCAAAGGTGTTAACATCTTATACTTCACCGTCATCAACCTATGCTAGTCCACTGCTGGACATAGGTCTACCCTAATGAGCGCCATATCGCCCTGTCTTCAGCTTGCCGCATCCAGCATCTGTCCGCAGTCTTTCGCAGATAGTCATCCCACTTGGCCGGAGGGCTTCCTACACTACGTTCGCCGAGTCGCGGTCTCCATTCAAGAACATGTTTACCCCAGCGGTTGTCGGTTCTTCCCGAGATATGGCCGGCCCACTGCCACTTCAACTTGCTAATACTTTGAGCTGTCGATAACCTTGGTTCTCTGTCGGATGTATTCGTTACGAATCCTATCCTTCAGAGAAACTCCAAGCATAGCTCTTTCCATAGCTCGCTAAGCGACTTTGAACTGGTGGACTAGCCCTGCCGTGAGTGTCCACTCAGCTCCGTAGGTCATTACGGGTAGGACGCACTTATTGAAAACTTTCGTTTTCATACACTGCTGTATGGATGCACTGTGACTCCGTCAGACAGGTCAGACCTAAACAAGAAAATTGTGAAGATGGTACGGTGCGACCTTCGGAGCTCCAACACACGCCTCATTGAAGAGGCGATAGAGCGAAACCGAGGGTCCAAAGTATTCAATCAGCTTGGTAGGAGCCATCTGACGAAGCTCCAAACGCACGACGGGAGGACCGTATTGTCGAAGCCGGAGATCTCCGCCGAGATGGAGGATTTCTATGGCCGTCTGTACACTGCACATGCTGCCCGTCCTCGACGAGACGACCATGACTCAGGAGTCATGGAGCCACACTGACACGCCACTATACCGACGAACTTCCTGATATCAGTCAAGACGAGATCGTGTTAGCTCTGATGTAGCTTAAAAATGGAAAAGCCCCCGGTGAGGACGGAATTACTTCAGAGCTTATGAAGGCAGGAGGAGCTCCTGTCATACAGGAGCTACAGAAACTCTTCAATGCCGTCCTTCAGAGTAGGAGAACTCCTAAGGCGTGGAGCAGTAGTTTTTTTGTTCTCTTTTTTAAGAAGGGTGATAAGACCCTTCTTAAAAAATAAAGACCCATCTCACTCCTGAGCCACGTCTATAAGCTGTTTTCACGAGTAGTTACGAATCGTCCCGCCAAGAGACTAGACGAGTTCCAGCACCGGGCTGGAACTCGTCTAGTCTCTTCACGGAACCCACCCTGTTCCGGTGAACAGGGTGGGTTCCGTGGAGGATATGGCAATATAAACCACATTCAAACAGTGAGGCAGATTATACAGAAGTCCTAAGAGTATAATCAGCCCTTGTGTGTCGCTATAGTGATCTATGAAAAGGCCTTTGACTCTGTCGAACCCTAGGCTGTTCTGAAATCCATACAGCGATGCCAAGTAGACTATCGTTATGTCGAGGTGCTGAGATGCCTTTACGAAGCCGCCACTCTGAGTGTCCAAGTACAGGGTCAGCAGTCTAAACACATCTAATTGCGCAGAGGAGTGAGACAGGGGGATGTCGTATCCCCAAAACTATTCACGAGCGCATTGGAAGATATGTTTAAGACGATGGACTGGAAAGGTAAAGGCATAAACATAAACGGCGACTACATCTCACACCTGCAATTCGCTGATGACATAGTCTTAAGGATGCTGGGCGGCCTAGCTTCAGCCTCCCGACGCATCGGTCTTGGCATGAATTTGGATAAAACCAAAGTCATGATCAATGGCCACATTGATCCAGGACCGGTCGTCGTGTATGGCCACCTTCTTGAAATGGTTTCTGAGTACACTTACCTCGGACAGATTGTGCAGTCAGGTAAAAACAATTTTGAGAAGGAGGCCAAAAGGATCCAGCTGGGCTGGGCAGCGTTTGGGAAATTACGTCGAGTCCCCTCGTCTTATACTTACCACAATTGTATTAATTCTTGTAAATATTTATTGATTTACTAACGAAAAATGTATAACTTAGAGAACTCGGAAGCAATTTAGAAATTTGCCTGCACCAAAATAAAATACATAAACGGTGACCGAATGAAGTTTGAGAACCTGTTGTTTAAAAGAATGTCGGTATTAGCAAACATAACTATCAAAAGGCTTACTACTAATAGCGGTAAAGTATAAGTTACGACGCAACAGACAGATTATCTCTAGCCATTTAAAAGCAATATTAGCAACTTAATCTGCCATTCAAAGATTTTAACATGTTATTCTATCGTCTGATATTACTGTGGTATATGTAGCCCCACTAAGACCCCTGGGGTCCGACTCATCCTCACCTGCAAGCCGGTACACCTGCTGATTGACGGACGATGCTCCGGCGCAGGCTTTCGTCTTAGGATTGGGAGGTAAGACGGCCAGTAGTAGGAGAATTAAGGGGACCCTCGGATATAACCCACCTTTCCGGGAACAAGACGGGGCACCGTGGTTCCCAAACCCAAGGGGGCTATCTCGAAACCGGAGATGACCCTGGGTCAGTCTGGGTGCGAGGGAATTGTCTTATGGGCCAACTCACACCCCGGTGTCTGAAAACCCGCACGGCTTTAGTCAGTTCGGATCTGACATAACAACCCCGGCGAGGAGGTGTCCGGGGGGATTTCTGAAAGAAAAAAAAAGCCGCAACGCAGAGATAATATGAGTACACTAATTCCGATTGAAGTGATCGTAAGCCACACACTCACACTCCTGACTCCAGTAAATATCTCACTAATATTATGAATGTGAAAGTTTATGAAGATATTTGGATGTTTGTTACTCAATCACGCTCAAACGGCTGAACGGATCTGGCCGAAATTTAGTCTAGGGATAAATATAGTCTGAAATTTATCCCTGGAATAGGTGCCCATGTATTGCGGGGCGGGATCAGAATTCCACGCCCGGCACTTTGACAATAATTATCTCGCCGTTCGCGGATCTATTCCCAGCTTTACACGAGAATCCTTGCATACCGCGAGCACACGTGAGCACTGTGTTACTATCACTCGTGAAAGCCAACATTTGCAGTTGACTCAATACGGGCGCACAAAATGTCACAAGTTACAACAGTGCAGTGATGCAAACTGGTGCTGATGGGTGTAGTCGTTGAGATAGGAGGATCATGTTCATGTTCTTTTAATTGTTCCATAGTTATTTTGATTTATAACTCTTAATATTGTCAATAATATACATCATTCCAATGACATATTAAGTACATAATGAATTATAGCAACAGTTACAAATTCATTGACACTTACATTTTACTATTGGCATTTCATAGCATTATTGACATTTTAATATTATTGACATTGCAGCGATAGCCTAGTGGCGTACGTAACGGACTGCTGAGACGAGGTCTCGAGTTCGATCCCCAGTCGCCCCGGGCACACAACTCTGACTTTTCGTAGTTATGTGTGCATTTTATCGCTCGCTTAATAATGTGCCCGGTAGATGGCAATAGGCTCGCCCCCTATTACATTGGGACCTTAACATAACTGGCGAATCGTGGGTGTGTAATACTCCTCTGTCTACCCCTTCGGGGATACAGGTGTGAAGTTATGTTATGTTATGACATTGCATGAAAGTATTAAATGTTCGAATTCCACTTGTTTTGCATGGGAATGAATTATCTAAAAATGTTACTATTTCTTGAGTCTTACATACCAGCAATGGTGAATATGAGGACGCAATTTACTGCTACCAACCAATGTCTAACCATATTCTTGTGACTTAATAAATAATTTGATTTGAAATTATTTGATTTAATTTAAAATGATTTGATTTGATTTAAAATGATTTGATTTGAGGATATACTAGTAAACATACTAGTAGGTTTTGGTCCCAGAAGTATAAAGCGTTAATCCTAACTAATTGTCTGTACTTGTCTGCCTTTTTTTTTTTCGTGCGGAAATCCCTTCGGATACCCCCCCCGCTGGCCAGCGGGGGCAGTTATGTCGGGCTTGCACCGACTAAAACCGCACGCCGTCTCGGGTCTTAAGACGCCGGGGTGTAAGGTTACCCATAGAGCATATCCCTCGCACCCCGACTGACCCTGGGCCATCTCCGGTTTCGAGATGGCCCCCTTACTTGCTCTCCACTGTGCCATCTGCTAGTCAGAGGGACACGTGGAAAGCTTCCGAACAGCCCTCAACAGGGCCGTCCTCGCCTCGGTCGGAGTTGGCCGTAGGCGGCAGCGTCTCTCCCACCCTAGGAGAGAGGCGCTGCCGTCTCCGTTGCCCAGGGTGCACCGCGTGGAGGTCCCCAACCAAGCACCCCTGTACTTGTCTGCCTGTTATTTTTCAAGTTCGATTAAAGTCAAGTTAGAAGAGCATATAATACTTTTTTTTCAGAATATTAAATCACCTGCGACCACGGTTACTAGATACTATTAATAAGTAAATAATAAATAAATACTTCTGGACATGTCCACTTCCACATGTCGTTATCTAGACCCATAGAAAACATTGCTCAACTAGCTTGTGTTATGGGTTCTTTAATGCGGATAAATATACAATACAATTTACGTTTATGAAATAATTTATATTATTACATTAATATGTTGTATTACGTAGAAACGCTCAGACCAATACAATTATACATATACATTACATACGAACATTTACACTGAGCGGGAATCGAACCCGCGACCTCTGACTTAGCAGTCGAACGCTGTGCCACAGAGGCCGTCAAGATACTATAAGGTAGATCGTGTATTTTCTGTTATCTAGGAAGTATAGAAACGCTATCAATGTTTCGAACTCTTCTATTTATTGTACAAAAGTTGGCAACTCTTACGATGTGCACTCGGAAACTACCGAAAAAACGGAAATTCAAATCTTAAGTGCTTGTTTCGAGTAATAAAGTGAGTGTATTTAAAAAAAATGCTATAATAGGTAAAAAAGTAACTTCTTTTTATAAATTCAGAGAAGCCTATATACATCTACTTAAACCCGTTTATCTCCCAACGCCCTCCTCCGCAGACACCTTAGTGTCCCGAGGTAGTGTCATCCAAGATAATATTAAAAATTGATAATTATTCACAAAATAAACTTTTTTAAAAACAAGATTAAGTTGTACTAAAACGTAAATAATAATTTTATGCAAGCGTTGTACCGATTGCAAAAGCTTGTAGTGCAAATATACATGCGCGAGCTTATTATTAAAAAGGATTTTCATTAATAATTTTATTTTAAACTTTTTGGTTGAGTCTTAATCTGTGACTTTCTAGTAATGCATCATTATTGCACGGTATTTTCCCTGTCAATTTCCAACTATGTAATTGTAGAATCACATAGTCGGAAAGTCAGAAGGAAGTCTTCAGAAGGACTCTTCATCGTAGGATGAGAAGTTCTTCTAAAGATTTGGTAGGACTTGGGGCAATATAAAATTGCCCTGCGGTAAAAAGTAACTAGACCCTGGTTACTATTTAGGACCAAAGTGCACGCCAAGACGTTCAAGTTATGTCCCAATTGTGCTTTTTTAAAGCCCAATTAGAGACTTATATCATTTAGCCCGGGAGGCACAGAACAATTACAAAATGCAAAGATTCAGTAATCTAACAAATACTTACTAATATACCTGCTAAGACTTTTAACAATTTATGTACAAATACAGTTTACTAAAGGTTATTGTATCCTATTTAATTACCTGAACTAAAAAGGTGAGGAAGAAATCTGATAGCCCAAATAAATAACATTCCTCTACATAAATCAGGTATAGGACCGACAATAGACACAGAATATATCACCACAATAAAATAGGAAAAGAAGACCAACTTTATATAGTACTTAACTAAAAGAGCTCACATAGCTTGACTCATATCTATGGTGTGTATGAGGCACCACCAAGATCTTCGGGGCTAAGTCAAGTTCTCCTGCAAGTCGTAACACCTGCTGAAAAGCAGATGAAGCTCTGGCACTAAGCTTTCCTCTCGGGTTTGAGGGGTCAATTGGCAGTTGCTCCCATAGAACCAAGACAAACCAATAAAAGGAGGAACTGGAGAACGAACTTCAGAAGCTTTTATGCCGATGGACCTATTGTTTCCGACATAGACTCTTCATCGCTAGCCCCGATAAGTGGAGGAAAAAATGCAGGAAATTAGACCCTTGACTCTAAAGTGATAGCATTCGATGTAACTAGTATTAACACTGTGATGATTCAAGTGAATTTAAATCTCACCGTGTGGAGGTGAATTCTGTGGCAAAACAAATTACAGTGGCGGAAATATTTCCACGCGGTTTATTAACGTGCGCTTCAGACAATTGCTGTGTCGTAGAATCCAGTGGGAATAATCATACGAATAGATTTCGCAGAGAGTGCTTGGCCTAAGTTATCTTGCGTTTTCGCTTAAAGTAGGTATTCTGTACCTTATTTATACTGTGGCATAAAATTCTTCAGCACGACCATTATTACCTCCAGAATGTATAGAATTTATGACGCAATAGTTCACGAACAATGACGAACTCACAGCCGACTCATCGTTTAAGATCACCTTATTACCTTACGTACCTATATGTGAGTCACTAGTTTGATACGATATACTTTCACATAGCTCAAAGTACTTGCATACTTTGCATACCGAGTATTATGTTCCAAGGAGTTTTGGCGCCAACGCGTTAAAAGTCACATCGAAGCAGTGTTTTATTTTCTAAAATTTGTGTAATTTCGAGTACTTAGTGTAAAAATAGTGGGTTTTTAGACACAGCGTCGTCGACAACATGCCCAAGTGTAGAAAAGGGGCATATTTACCGTGAAACGTGATTTTCCGTGTTGTTTCCAAAATTTCAAAGAAGCCTTTAGTAAAGCATCCACCACTTTACTAGGGCAGGACTTTAACTTGACTATGACTATGACGGACTTTACTTGACCTTGACTAAATGACAAAAACACTGCATTGTATTCAATTTATATGCAAATGACTTGATTTATCTAATTACGTGACACTGGCATTAATTATATATTTGCCAAAGAAGGGAAAAAATACAAATTCCAAATTACCGACTAACGTAGCTCTCAATACTCAACTTTTATTAAATTTTTGTTTAATAATGTTAAATTTACAATAATGTTAACGGGAATTAACGCGATCATGTATATGGCGGAGCGCGCCCGGGAGAGATTTAGAACTCTCCTGGCCCGCCGAGCCCGCAACTTGCTCACCGCGCGTCGCAGGCGACTCAGGCGTCAGAGGTCGGTTAACGACCTCCGTCCTCCATGAGCGCAGGCCTGGGGGTGACAGGTGAGGCCGCCTGTCACCCCAGCAGAAGCAGGCCGGGACGGTGGGGCGTCTAGCGCCCCTCCCCCAAACCGGGGCATGACGGGGACACCGTGGTTCCCAAACCCGAGGGGACCATCTCGAAACTGGAGATGGCCCAGGGTCAGTCGGGGTGCGAGGGATATGCTCTATGGGCAACCTTACGCCCTGGCGTCTGTAGACCCGAGACGGCGTGCGGTTTTAGTCGGTTCAAGCCCGACATAACCACCCCCGCTGGTCGGCGGGGGGGTATCCGAAGGGATTTCCGCACGAAAAAAAAAAGGTATGAGGGATATCCGCACGAACAAAAAAAAAGGTATATACATACCTTTGTATTGCCTGACGTTTCGACCAGGTTACACTGGCCGTGGATACTGGCTGACCCAGGCAACGTCAGGCGATCCAAAGGTACCGCCCCCGCTGGCCGGCGGGGGGGTATCCGAAGGGATTTCCGCACGTAA
Organism: Cybosia mesomella; assembly: GCA_946251805.1. Lineage (NCBI taxonomy): Eukaryota > Metazoa > Arthropoda > Insecta > Lepidoptera > Erebidae > Cybosia > Cybosia mesomella. Next base: position 35,245,748 of record OX276396.1, on the reverse strand, counting down.
AAAAAAATCATTTAAAGGGAGGATTTAAAGGGAGATTTTTATGAGGAATCATTCATTTATTTATACATATGTATATGAAACTAAGGTGGTATTCTGTATCAAACATAATATGTGTATCTTATCTTATCTTTCTGTGAAGAGACTGATATATGACGTCCACAACCGACTGGCGATATTGAAGTTCTATTAGACTATGCTGCCGGATTTTTTTAAGCTCCAACTTCCCGTAACGAATGCTACAGATGTTCGCATGACGCTTCGGCTCGTTATGTTATAATATTGTCTGGTATAACTTTAAAATTGTCTTAAATAACTTTAAAATTGTCTTGTATAACTTTAAAATTATCTTGTAAAACTTTAAAATTGTCTTGTATAACTTCTACTTAGGATATAATATAGTCTTGTATGACTTCTACTTATGATATAAAATAGTCTTGTATAACTTTCTAACAACAATGAAATATCATCGAAAATATACTTACAACACAATATATAAAGGTTGAGAATGTTGTCACACTGCTAGCGATTCAAAATAACCTGACATATTTTTTGAAGTGAAAACTTTTTAGCGGCGTTGCGCTCTTTTTAGGGTTCCGTTGCCAAATGGCAAAAAACGGAACCCTTATAGATTCGTCATGTCTGTTTGTCTGTCTGTCCGTCCGTATGTCACAGTCACTTTTTTCCGAAACTATAAGAACTGTTGAAACTTGGTAAGTAGATGTATTCTGTGAACCGCATTAAGATTTTCACACAAAAAAAGAAAAAAAAAACAATAAATTTTGGGGGTCCCATACATAGAACTGAAACTCAAAATTTTTTTTTTCGTCAAACCCAAACGTTTGTGGTATCTATAGATAGGTCTTCAAAAATGATATTGAGGTTTCTAACATAATTTTTTTCTGAACTGAATAGTTTGCGCGAGTTTGTAACTTCTAAAATAAGAGGACGATAAAACTAAAAAAATATATGATGTAGATGTAAATATAGAAATATACGATGTAAACTTCCAACGAAAATTGGTTTGAACGAGATGTAGTAAGTAGTTTTTTTTTAAAACGTCTTAAATCGTAAACCACAATTTACCTTTCATTCAATAAACTCAAATATAAAAATTAAAAAAAAAAACATTATTATGTTACTTGCTGCTACGGAACCCTTCATGGGCGGGTCCGACTCGCACTTGGCCGATTTTTTTGTAATGGGTAAAAAAGGTTAAACTTCGAGCATTTGTAAGACGTTTGCAGACAAATATAGAATTATAATTCTAATCGCTAATTTCACATTGTACTTTACAACCTTGGTGGCGCGTTCGTCTAATGAGTGTTCGTTAAGTTCGTCTGACTGAGATCGATTCCGACCGAGGCCCAAGAAACAATTTTTGTCATCATATAACTTTTTGTGATATTTACTCTTATTGAAACAATGTATCACTTGTACTTTTTTTTTAAGTTCTTACATCTGAGGATCACTATACGTGGTGACTGTAACATATAAATAAATATTATATAAAAAACCTTTGAGAATGCCGTGAGGCGAAACCGGTCAGGTGCAGTTATTAAATAAAATTGTGGAAAAGTACAAGTGATACATTGTTTCAATATGTGTAGCAAGTTCCACCAAGTGCCATCAATCAACAGTACAAATAAAATAATATTTACTCTACTTTGTGCCATAAATCTATTGATATAAAATGGAAATTAAACAAAGTGCGTCTATTAATGAAAAAAGTGACGAAGAAATAGCGAAAGAATATGAGTGAGTACTTTATAAATATAAATTATGGATGGAAGTTGATTTTTCTGATTGATAAACATTTTAATATAAAATAATTGTAATAGTTCTGAAGTGTTAAATTTTTAAAGTAATATAAATTGTCATGTTTGTGTACGATAGTGCAATAAATGAATATTGTATGTTATCACATAAATGATAGTTCTTTCAATACTGATAATTAAAGCAATTGTGCAAAATTATTCCCTAACCATTCCAAAATATCAAAAATGCACAGCGTTAATATTCAAGTTTTCACTTCTGCCGGCACTCCCGGAGTGCAACCCGTCTTTTTTTTTATTTATATGTGCTAGCCCATGCCCGCAGTCCGCCGTTGAAGCCGTATTGAAGCCGTTCCCGCCGCCATGCTTATTATTATCTTTTTCTTATGAACTGGAGCAAACAGGCACAAACAAAGCCGTAAGCTAAACTCTAGATCGAATCTAGCTTCAATAATTTACAAGCTTATTCAACTAACACTAAGCCCTTTAAAAAATACTTAACATACATATAAAGTCTAATAAATCATTTGTTTTTCAGATAATCACTACATATTATAAAAGAAACTCCTCCGCCGCGTCTGTCAGTTTGTCTGGTTTTTTTTCTGCACCGATTTTCATGCTGTTTGACCAATGGTTAGAGTGGTTCTCGAGGAAGGTTTAGTATATAATTTGTCAAGTTTTTTCTATACATGGGCTAAAATATTATGATATTGGTTGGAAGTAAAGCAAAAAAATAAACCGTCTGAGAGCTTTCAACGCTGCCTAAATGCTTTAAGATATAATAAAATGATGTATGGTGTAATTGTGTATCTTATATATTTTATGGTGGTGCAATAGAGTCCCATAGATAGCGGGAACAGGATCAGGATACCACGCGGGTGAAGCCACGGGCAAAAACAAGTTAAATATATGAGAAAATCAGTAATAAAATAAAACCCTTACTAGAAGAGATTGATACGCGTTCAGTATAACAGAGCCTTACGCGGTGGAATGCCGGGATTTCGTGACGCAGCCGCAGAGGAGCTCACCTTGACATGAGTCGAATGTCGCGCCTTCGCATAATCACATAAAAATAAAAGTATAACTGAGTTAGTCTTCTGTTAACCATTCGCTTGCCACGTGATGGCGATCCATAGGTGGGTAGGTAAACATTGTTGCTAACGACACGAGATTTCTTTTTAACGACTTCTCTGGTGTTCTGTTAATTGAAAGATCACGATTTCGATCGTTTAAAGCACCCAGGCCAATGCAAAGAATACGTATTCATGCATATTTGCAATGAGCTCATTGCAAATATTTATATGCATGAATACGTATTATTTGAGTGTAATTCATAGTTGCGAAGTTCAATATCGCGATGTACGTTACAGCGAAACTATACTACTGTGACAGACGTTGTCGCGAAAGTTCTATACTGCGATGTACGTTATCGCGAAAATTGCAGCGTGTTGCAGGCTTTGGTGGTAACGGAAATATCATATTTGGCACTCGTCGGCCGCTGCTTGCTTGTTATGGTCACAGTTCTACCCTAACCTAATACCTGCAATTTTCGCGATAACGTACATCGCAATAGTAAACTTTCGCTGTAACGTACATCGCGATAGTGAACTTTCGCAACAACGTCCGTCGCAATAGTAAACTTTCGCTTTAACGTACATCGTGATATTGAACTTCGCAACTATGAATTACAGTAGAATTATTTGCATTGGCCTGGGTGCTTTAAACGAGCAATTCTTGTAGCATTCATATGCAGTCCTTCTTCTCGCAGTATTCTCCAAGCGGATGTGTGGGAAATACCTAAATCGCGACCAGCGTCACGTGTGCTCGTCGCGTCACGTGACGCTGGTCGCTGGTGGTGTTTTTTTTTATATATTTTTTTTTATTTTACCCGATATTTTTTTGTTTCAAATACATACCAAGTCATCTCACCAAATTCAGAGACCTAATTTTGTGACACCTTATATATACACTCCAACGATTTTTATGAAATTTTGTTATCAGAGGGTTTCGGAGGCGATAAATCGATCAAACTGCACGGTACATCTCTAGCTGCAGTCAGCCAGATATTGTATAATAAATGACCGTGAGTTTTTATTGCCATGTTCTTTTCTCACAGGCTTAACCTATTGCCTTGCGAATTTGGCTGTATATGCAATTATTTTTGACTTACATAAGTGTTACTTTGTGACATACCAGAATAAATATATTTAGATTATTTATTTTGATTTTGAACAAATATATTTATTTATAAAATATATATATTATTATTAATATTTATAAAATAAAATCTAAGTGTATTTATCCGCATTCTAAAACCCATATGGCAAACTCTGTTTAGTTTGAGTCTAGAATGCGCTGTGTAATTTTTTATTATATTTATTATTGTCCACAAGCCGCGGTAGCCTAGTGGTATGGGTAATGGACTGCTGAGATGAGGTCTCGGGTTCGATCCCAGGTTTTACCATGGCACACACCAATGACTTTTCAATGCTTTTCGAAGTTATGTGTGTATTTATCGCAGGTTTATAAGTGCCCGGTTAATGGCAATAGGCTCGCCACCTATTACATTGGGACCTAAACATAAACTGGCGAAATGTGGGTGCTAGCACCTCTGCCTACCCCTTCGGGGATATAGGCGTGAGTTTATGTTATGTTTATGTTATCTATTTATTATTGTGTGTGTCCTCTACACACGCGTGCCAACTCACCGACGCGGGATCATACCCGACCCCACAGGTGTCAAGTAACCCTGGGGTTATCCTTTCGAGGGTTTACCCGGGGTGCCCGGCAATGGACACTTGGGGAGGACACCGTGTGGTTTTAGTCGGTCCGATTCCGACACACCCATGTCATCGTTGGCACTGATGAAGTGGAGCCCGTGGCGGTTTCCACACGTAAAATAAAAAAATAAAAGAAAACCAAGCAAATATTTCACTAAAAGGATTATAATAAAATAACAGACAATGTAACCGCGCGCTAATCTACACATGCCTATTGGCCGTGTGTGCTACTTCCACCATGCGTATTGCGAATCATTGCAGCGCTTCCAACCGGTGGTGATTTAATTAATGATAATATTAATGATAAAAAGTTTTTTTTTTATAAAGAATATTAGTAACCGAAATTACTAATATTCCCCCTAACCCCTCCAGCTAAGCTTAATTGCTTGTGTTAGGAGTGGGTTCACGTCAGTAGTGTAATGGCCAGGATTCGAAACCGGGACCTCTCGATCGTAGGGTCGACTCCTTAACTTGAGTAGATTATATATCTTAGTTACTTTTTAGTCTACCATTCCATTCGCCAGACTAATCGCCAGACAAAATCTTAAAAAACAGTCAGGTGAAATTTACAAAGACAGTTGGATGAAATTATTTTTGAATATTGATGAATAACCAAATGTTAGGTGGTAGAGTCAAGCAACAGTCATTTTGGCCGTTGCATGAATGGGCTGACTCGACCGGGGAAGCACCACCCTCTCACAGAATATCGACGCCAAGTAACAGTATTGAGTGAGAGTGCCGGAGCCCAAACTCCTTTCCCATCCTTTCCTTTACAGGGTTGGCAGCGCGAGTGTGACGCCACTGGTGTTGCACACGTCCATAGGCCGCGGTAACCGCTTCCCATCAGGTAGGCCGTGTGCTTGTCTGCCACCTTAGTGGTATAAAAATTTTTTTTTTTTAATTCTTTATCGGATAAACAGACAACATCACAATAATTGCTTAAAGTAGTTGGGTATTTAGTTGGGCTATAACATAATAATTTTTAGGACATCCACGGCGTTTACGACATGTATAAATACTTGAAAAATAAAATGAATATCGCATTATCTCAAAAAAAATATCAACCTATATAGCATACTAGCTGCTGCTCGCGACTTCACCCGCGTGGAATTCTGATCCCGTTCCCGCTACGTATGAGACCACCATACATAATTTTGTTATATATCTCAAAGGGTTTCGTTGAGCTGCCAGACGACTCATTTTTCTCCGATACCTCCAACAAAAATAATTATATTTTAGCCAATGTATACAAAAACTTGACATATTATATATTGGAAACCTTCGTCCAGAACCACTCTATTCATTACTCAAAACAACATGAAAATCGGTGCAATAGTTTTTGAGTTTATTGCTAACAGACAGTCAGACGCGGTGAAGGACATTGTGTCATAATATGTACATAGTGTAATAGTGATTGTGTTTATATTTAACTTAACTTAGTGGTCAAGAATTAGGAAAGTTTATTCCATTAAACTAATTCTATTCCATTGAAAGCGTCGGTAGCTTAGTGGTTAGGGACCCTACGATCGGGGGTGTGTGTTGGGTAACCTCCTCGAGTGTCGCTCCGATTCCGATCCCGCTGTAGTCCGGGGGGAACGGAATCGGAGCGGCCGGTACACCCTGGGCGGCGGTCAATGGCTTCCCCTTCACCCCTTCAAAGGGTTGGCATTGATCGTCGGCCAATACCCAACGTGGCGGGAACACATCGCTCTCCGTACTCCTCTGCTTCCAGAGGAGACAGGATGAGCGATGCTGTTAGTGGTGAGATGGCCCAGGGTCAGCCGGGGTGCGAGGGATATGCTCTATGGGTAACCTTACACCCCGGCGTCTGAAGACCCGAGACGGCGTGCGGTTTTAGTCGGTGCAAGCCCGACATAACCGCCCCCGCTGGCCGGCTGGGGGGTATCCGAAGGGATTTCCGCACGATAAAAAACAAAAAAAAAAAAAGGGACCCTACGATCGAGAAGTCCCGGGTTCGAATCCTAGCCATTACACTACTGACGTGAACCCACTTCTAACACAAGCAGCTGGAGGGGTTAGGGGGAATATTAGCAATTTCGGTTACTAATATTCTTTATATAAAGAAATCCAGGTTTCAACGAAACATGCTCACACATAAGGTACGTAGAAGTGACTTCATAAGTATGAGGGGGTCAAGGACTTGACCACAGCTACATAGCTCAATCTCGAAGTTGATCGATCAACCGGATCCGTGAAGATGCCGACATTGTTTTAGTTTTTTACTGATTAACATTACATTGAAACGGCTTGAAACAATTGGTTTGAAATTCAACTACAACATAAACATTAATAAAATTAATATTAATATTAACATTAATACATAATAATATTAATATTAATAAAAAAAAAGACCGCGGTAGCCTAGTGATATGGGTAAAGGACTGCTGAGACGAGGTCTCGGGTTCGATCCCAGGTATTACCATGGCACACAGCAATGACTTTTCGATGCTTTTCGAAGTTATGTGTGTATTTATCGGAGGTTTATAAGTGCCCGGTTAATGGCAATAGGCTCGCCACCTATTACATTGGGACCTAAAACATAAACTGGCGAAACGTGGGTGCTAGCACCTCTGCCTACCCCTTCGGGGATATAGGCGTGAGTTTATGTTATGTTATGTTCATAAACATTAATAAAAAATTCCGTGATTCCATCAGTCGGTATTTTTATCATACTAAATAAAACTTGTACATAAATCGCGTAATATATGATGTGGTATTTATTTCGCTGTCATGGAACACAAAGATAACGTTTGGTTTTCTTCTTCACCCCATCGGTGCCAACAATGGGGTGGGCGTGTCGGAATCAGACCGACTAAAACCACACGGTGTCCTCCCCAAGTGTCAATTGCCGGGCACCCCGGGTAAGCCCTCGAAAGGATAACCCCAGGGTTACCGGCGGACTTTGGCCGCCACTGCGGCCTCGCCTGGTGGGGTCGGGTTTTATCCCGCAACGGTGAGCTCGCAGGCGTATGTAGGACACGCACACCACGCCTCCGTCTTGGCCTGCTTCTGTTAGGACGACACTTGGGGAGGACACCGTGCGGTTTTAGTCGATACATGACATAACCACCCCCGCTGGCCGGCGGGGGGGTATCCGAAGGGATTTCCGCACGTAAAAAAAACAAGGAGGATATCTATTTTCAGTATTTCTTTTTTATTTAATCTCTTTTCGATTTGTGTTTTTTTATAATGGTTACGACAATATGACTTCGCCTCACCTTCGGGCCTTCTGGATAAAAATTAAGTTAAAAGAATATTAGTAAAGAAATCCAAGTTCTTATCATGTGGGCAAGAAAAGATTTATTAAACCTTTCAGTGCTATATGAAATTGTTTCCACAAAATTAAACCTCACAAATTTGCAAGCAAATCATTTTAAATTTATTAAGAAATCGCTTGTGTTGTAAAGTGTGGGCTGTGAATTTATTTAGCCCACTGCCTTCTGTTGAGACATGAACAAACAATGGGTAGGCATAAGGCAGATGACAAATATATTACATAAATATTTTAAAGAAGACTCATATTGCGAAAAAGTTATATGCATGTGTGTAGAAGTAAGGTTAAACGAAGCAGCGACAAGTAGGAATGGATGTCACATGATTTTGCCTTAATTTAAGCAAGGCGTTACCTATATTTATTTTTCATTTCTCCTGTTCGGAAAGTTTAATTTTCATGGGTAGATAGCCGGGTGGAAAGTAGCTTATTTCATCCCTAGAGCTGAAAGTATTTTTTTTTTAAATTTTATGTTTTGCCTTGGAGTCCATGATAATTTAATAACGTCATAATGCCTTTTTTTATACCACTCAGCTGGCAGACAAGCTCATGGTCTTGATATCATGACGCTTCTTTTTACATGACCGCCTAAATGCACATCTCGTGAAAAATTCGATTACAATGAAACCAATAGATTCGATTTTCAAAACTTTTCTAATGTTGGCAGTATGTACGTGATATATAACTTTTTTCAATGTTAAAAAAAAAACAATTTAAGTTTGCTAAACAATTAGCGGGAAAAGGAGATTAAATATTGTTCTAATTTTACATTATTTTTTAACCCATTATCAATATACCTTTTTTTTTTTTTTTTTTTTTTTTTTTTTTTGTGCGGAAATCCCTTCGGATACCCCCCCGCGTGCCAGCGGGGGCGGTTGTTTCATTAAATGTGTGTGTAGTATTTTAATTTCCTGACATAGTCGAATTGAAAAGTAGAGTAGAGTTTATCTCGGGTGAATGTCACCCATTTCACCCTTGAACTTTGGCAGAAATATCTCAGATGAAATGGGTGACTTTCAACCCTTGTCTAACAATCTACTATTGGCAGTCCCATGTAATATGAAACGAGCTTTTTGACATCTAGACGTTGGCTGTGTTTACTGTTAGGTTGTTAACGCCTATCTCTTAGTCACTTTACACGAAACGGAAAAGGGTATATGGTGTATCAAGATCCCTTTTTTTTTTCGTTCGGAAATCCCTTCGCATACCCCCCCCGCCGGCCAGCGGGGGTGGTTATGTCGGGCTTGAACCGACTAAAACCGCACGCCGTCTCGGGTCTTAATACGCCGGGGTGTAAGGTCGCCCATAGAGCATATCCCTCGCATCCCGTGGTGTATCAAGATCCCTGGGGCTACGCCAATCTCATTTACAAGCATATACCTGTTGATTAACGGACGAGGCTCTGGTGCAGATGTCCTCTCGGGGTCGGGAGTTCAGATGGCAGTCGCTCCCGTAAAAGTCAAAATAAACCTAATTATGCAAAGGTGAAATAGGAGAGTGGGCTCTGGGTTTCCAAATTGCAAGTTTTGGATGGCACTGGTATTGGTTACTTCGGCTGCCTCGGAAGGTACCTGTTCCAGGTCGCTAGGAGGGAATCGAGTCCCGCCTGCCACCACTGCGCTTGCGGTCTACCCGGCCCCACATGTGAGAGTCCGAACACGCGATCTCCGGCTATTGCCCCGTGGCCGGAGGTGCCGTGCGTAACAGCATTCCCGACGTAGGAAATAAAAATGGCATTGGTTACTCGGATGACGACTATGTTTTCTGGTCCCATATTGGAGCGGGCTTATTGCCGTCTATAAGATACTTGTTCATGTATTGTCTGTTCAAAGTCGGGTGTAGAACAGCCCTATCCCTTAATCTCTTTATACGACACCTACGAGATAAGATGGGGTGACCTTCATGGTCTACTTTGACGGGATTCACTGTTTACAGTTTCGACACAAGCTATTAACGAATCACGTTACATCAAAAATAATTATATATTGTGTTGGTACTGTTGGTATTATGCCATCAAGTAATATTCTATACATACAAATAAATAAAATTGAAGTGTTTGTTTGTAATAATAAAATAACAGATTTTTAATGATTGCACATGAATGTATACACGATATCTATAACAAAAATTCATTTTTTTTAATTTTTGTTTGTCTGTCTGTCTGTCTAAAAGTGGTAATCACTGGAACGGCTGTGCCGATTTTGACGACACTGTCACTCGCTGATAGGTAAGGTTACAGGATGTAACATAGGCTACTTTAATTTTAGAAAAATAATCAGGTATCCGCGCAAAATAATTAAAACCCACAGAATTGTGAATAAAATCAGATTTACTCTGGAACAGCTATTCCGATTTTGACAGGATTTTCACTGGCAGATAGGTAATATTATAATACGTAACATACTTTTATTCTATTTGCATTACTTTTATCCTAGAAAAGACCACGCAAAAGAACTAAAAACCTAAAAATCGAAATCCACGCTGACGAAGTCGCGGGCACAGCTAGTATAATCTAATTGTATGGTGACGTCATCATCTTAGAATACTTTCGTCATATTAGTTCTTTCAAAATGATCGCATCACTAAAAATTACTAAACGTTCACTTATAACCGTATATAACCAATTACGTCTATCATAATATGTAATTCAAACATATTATGTGTTTCTAAAAACGCCTGCAGCGTTAAAGATACGATGAAGATACACAGACATATGATTCAGACACAGACGAAACATCTCCGATATCTTGTGACGCCAAATTTACCACATACGCAATGTAGTTTAGACGGAGCCGAACTAAGGCTGACAACCTCTACAAATAAATGCTTAACTGCATACGTTCATAAAATTGATTGTGAAAGGCTGATATCACAACTAATTTTATGAAAAAAAAGGGCTTTTTATTATGTTTTATTATTTAACGTGTGGAAATCCCCACGGGCTTCACTGCATCGGTGCCAACGATGGGATGGGCGTGTCGGAATCGGACCGACTAAAACCACACGGTGTCCTCCCCAACTGTCCATTGTCGGACACCCCGGGTAAGCCCGCGAAAGGATAATCTGACCCTGTCTAACAACTGACAAATAATACGTCAAAATTATAATATTTCATACTCGTTACCATGGCGATTGACGACTGGGTTTTAAATGTATTTCAACGCCAAAATGTATGCTTGTGTGAGTAATGTGTATGTACAGGAAAAAGAATAGGATAGCACATATAACCAAGTGACTAGAAAGAAAGAGGTCGTGCGTCATAGACGAAATTAAAACGACGTGTTCAGTCTGTATCTCTTAAGTCTGTGTAAAGACAAGCGTCTAACTTGATATATTAAGAACATATGCACCAAGATAGAGACTTTACGTTATAGAGACTTCGGTGGTAGAAATTTGATGACACAAATTTGTCACAAAATTCGACCGGGTAGGTACCACCGTACGCGATTGCGAAAAACCCTCCATAGTAATCCAATTTCGGTTTGATTGCGTTCAGGAGTCAGCAAGTGCATAGCCGGGCAGGGGGATTGTGGTCGCAGCACTAGTGGGACCGGTGGGTGTCACGCGGTGCTGCGACGACAATCCTCTTCTGATGAGGCCGTCAAGCTGAGTGCCACCATTGTTTACATGGTACATTTATGTAATGGTGACCCTCTTTCCTGAGACTTTACCTTCAGCTTACCATCAGGCGAGGTGAAGTCAAATTGACGTGTCCTAAATACAAAAAAAAATACAATTTTCAATCACTGGTACCTTTTTTTTTTTTTTTTATCGTGCGGAAATCCCTTCGGATATGCTAATAACAATGTAGGTACCAGTGATTCCTACAATAACAATGTAGGAATCACTGGTACCTACATTGTTATTAGCAATTACTTAGTTTTTTGAGTGTTCTTCTAACAAATCCAGGTTGAATTTTGACTATTCAATCGAATAAATAAAATATACTTGTTGAAAATCAATTAAATAAATACATATTTGTAGAACAAGTATATCACAGCACATCTCACAGTGCCATCTATACCCAAACTAAGCGAAGCTTGTAATATGGGTTCTAAAATATTGATAGATGTACTTAGAAGGTGTCACAAAATTAGGTCTCTGAATTTGGTGAGATGACTTGGTATCGACAAAATATATATTTGAAACAAAAAAATATTGGGTAAAATAAAAAGATTATAAAAATAAAAATAAAAATAAAAAAAAAGACCACCAGCGACCGTGTGCTCGTCGCGTCACGTGACGCTGGTCGCGATTTAGGTATTTCCCACACATCCGCTTGGAGAATACTGCGAGGAGAAGGACTGCACGCCTACCACTTTCTGCGGGTGCAAGAGCTCCTTACCACAGATATTGATCCGCGGTTAAGATTTTGTAGGTGGTTAGTGGAAGATCCTACCAGAAAAAAATTGTGGACAGACGAGTTCACTTTTACAAGAGTTGCTTGTATAATATTCTCAATGCACACTGGTGGTGTTTTTATTTTTATTTTACACGATATTTTTTTTGGTTTCAAATACTTATTTTGTCGATACCAAGTCATCTCACCAATTTCAGAGACATAATTTTGTAACACCTCATATACCTATCTAATCTACATTTCCAGAGCTTCGAGGTGAATGCTTAGAAGATAATGATTTATCTACATTTCTTAGTCTAAAGAAACACATATCTCATTATATAGATTAATATATTCATGCATACAAATATTGGCACTGAATGGTAATCGAACCAGCAACCTCTGACGTAGCAGTCGAACGATCAACCTGTCCACACAGGTCGTATTATTGGATTCAACCTAGCCTTGATCTTTTTAATAAACTAACTATTTTTCAGAGTCGTTTAAAAGGGCGATTTTATGCTATTATTGATGAATGTACCTGCTGGAATGTGATTCCATATTGAAGCTAATGTTTGCCCTTTGAACGTAGATGAGTAACAATATTGAACCTAGGGCTGTCCAATTAGGTCTGCAAGATCCCTTTAAAAACCAGATAATAAAAAAGCGGCCAAGTGCGAGTCGGACTCGCATATGAAGGGGTCCGTAGCAGCAAGTAACATAATAATGTTTTTTTTTAATTTTTATATTTGAATAAATATTGAATATATTTAAATATTTTTTTAATATATTTATTTGTTTTCAGTTCAAATTATAGGGAACCACGAAAATTTATTGTTTTTTTTTCTATTTTTGTGTGAAAATTTTAATGCGGTTCACAGAATACATCTACTTACCAAGTTTCAACAGCATATTTCTTATAGTTTCGGAAAAATAAGGGTTCCGTTTTTTGCCATTTGGCAACGGAACCCTAAAAAGTGTAGAAATGAGTCTGTAGAAAATAGGACATTACAGGATATTTCATTATAATTTCACACAGCAATATATACTTGAGATCAACAGTCATTAGATCAACAATCAGTATGTCAACACTACTAGGTCAACAGCTTAAAAGATCAACAGTTTACTACATCAATAAGTTATGAGATCAACAGTTCATTAGATCAACAGATCATTTTCTCAACAGATTACGAGATCAACGCTAATTTGGTCAACGATCTATAATATCTGTTATGGGGAAAAAAGGTTTCATTTCGTTATATTTGTGGAAACACACTTGACGTCTTCGGAACCAGTGGGTTATGGTACCTGCACTTGAATACATTACGTCTTTCCGAGAACGTTGTTATAAATATTTTTTCATACCATTTGTCATCACGTGGAAGGCTAGCGTATGGTCATATACATGTTTTCAATTACTCAAGTACCTGAAGTGACTCTGCAGTAAGACTGGTACTGGTGGTAGAAATTTGATGACAAATTTGTCACAAAATTCGGCCGGGTGGGTACCACCGTGCACGATTGCAAAAACCCTCCATAGTAATCCAATTTCGGTTTGATTGCGTTCAGGGGTCAGCAAGTGCATAGCCGGGCAGGGGGATTGTGGTCGCAGCACTAGTGGGACCGGTGGGTGTCACGCGGTGCTGCGACGACAATCCTCTTTTGATGAGGCCGTCAAGCTGAGTGCCACCATTGTTAACATGGTACGTGTATGTAATGGTAACCCTCTTTCCTGAGACTTTACCTTCAGCTTACCATCAGGCGAGGTGAAGTCAAATTAACGTGTCCTAAATATTAAAAAAAAGACGTATATGGGGCCCACCAAAGTATTCGGGGTGAGGAACAACTGCTGATTTGGGGGGTCACTCCTATATAAGCCAAGATAAGCCAAATCCAGACAAAGAGTATCAGAACAGTTCCTGGACTTCATAACCGCAAGCTTTGGATGTAATCAGGACTAACACTGTGACGATGATGAATGAATTACCGAAAGGGACCAGCCCTACAAAACAATTGCAGTCCAGCGAGGTTCGATCCCACGACCTCCAACGACTAGCTCACGATTCCATTATTTTATTCAGTGTGAACTTTTAGAATAAAATTAATTGGTGCTAATCCACGTGTATTTTCCTAGAGCTCGTTTGAAATACATAAATCAAACTATACAGAATATTTAAGTAGGCATGGATGGCCAATTCCGAAACTATGAGGAGAAGCGAAAAGTATTCAAAGGAGTATCCTGCCCAATTTTGATGTTATCTAAAACTGCATCATTGGATTTTGAAACAGTTATATTCCTAGCCAGAAATCGAATCTATATTCATAGCTAAGAATAGATGACGTTGATTTTGACAAGAAACACACGCACTGTATTATTACACCACTTGATAGTGCCGCTAATTAGGAACAAATTCTGGGAATTAATGACATACAGCAAACTTAAGGAAAGAGCAAATTTTACTTCGGGCCACCAACCAGGTGGACACCGAAGTCTTAAAATCATGCAAAAAAAATCAAAATCTTACACCCTCTTTTTATCACTTTTCTCGACGTTTAACAGGATTCTAAGTCTAATTAAGCAAAAAAAATTGTTGTGTCGGTCTGTCTGTTGGTCTGGATGTCTGGATGTCTGTTTACGCAATAACTCAAGAACCACTTATCCGATTTAAAAAATTCTTTCGCCAATCATCTTGTTTGGTTAATGGGAAGAACTGATTAGATTTTGGGGTTTGTACGTTCAAGGTTTCGGGTACCTACCATACAAATTGTCCCTAAAAAACTTTTACAAGTGAGTTTCTTTCGAGTTATCAGAGTAACGCGTATTTGACTTTGACATTTGAGTGACAATGACAATACGTATATTGTATATTTACATAAAACAACCAGACTCTGAAAGAAACTGAAATATAAACGCGTCGAATAATATGCATAAAGCCTAAGGTCTGTAATTTTGAATAAAAATACTGCAACAAAAATATCTAAGTTTGGCCCGAAGTTTGACAATCACTGTGTGATTTCCGCTCCACTAGATTTAACAGAATATTTTTCATTTTCCTTTCGTTACATACGTGAAAGAAAGAAAGAAGAAACTGCGAAAGGATTTATTCATACATAGATCTAGGAAATAGTTCTCTCACTGAAGACCATGGTGATAGCCGTGTTCTCCGGCGGGAGCAATTAGCACGCCGGCGCCGTAGCCTCTTTCTTAATGAGGCGGCTGAGTTTGCGGCGAAGACGTCGCAAACTTGTTTACGCCCAGACTAACGACGTCCATGATCGGGGCCTGAGGACAGCAGTCGGCCGACTCGCCGTTCTAACAGAAGCAGGCCAAGATGGAGGCGTATCGTGTGCGTCCTGTGTCCTACACACACCTGCCAACTCACCGACGCGGGATGAAAACTGACCCCAAAGGCGAGGCTGCAATGGCAGCCAAGGTCCGCCGGGAAGCGTAGGGTTATCCTTTCGAGGGCGTACCCGGAGTGCCCAGCAATGTACGCTTGGGAAGGACACCGTGTGGTTTTAGTCGGTGCGATTCTGTGTGAAGCCCGTGGGCGTTTCCACACGTAAAAAAATAGGCCTACGAGATACACATACAAGAAAAGGACAACACAAAATAAAACTTAATTAATAACCCGGACGATCAAAGTTCATGGACATGCAGCACATCTTTGTTTTTCGTACGGAAATCCCCTCGGATATACCCAGAGGGTATTTCCGTACCCCCCCTCCCCCGGCCAGCAAGGGCGGTTATGTCGGGCTTGAACCGACTAAAACCGCACGGTATATCCCTCGCACCCCGACTGACTCTGGGCCATCTCCGGTTTCGAGATGACCTAGGCGCGCACCGCCACCTCCTTCTCGAGCATAATTACATGCTCGCAGAAAGAGGCGGCGGCGACCCGCGCGCTAGTGCTCCGCACCTAACCTATATAGTATACCTATGTGGTAGGGCGGTAGCGCATCCGATTGCAACGTCAAAGTCGTATATTCGGTGCCGTCTCAGAACAAATATGTGCAATGTCTGAAATTTGCAGAAGTGAATTGTTCCTATTATTTATTTTAGAATTTTATAATTTAACTAGCTATTGCCCGCGGCTTCGCCCGCATGGAATTCTGATCCCGTTCCCGCTACCCATGCGACCCTATTCCACCACCACAACCTATACAAGATACACAATTCCCCCATACATCATTTTGTAATATCTCAAAGGATTTGGGCAGTGTTTTCGTTGAAAGCTCTCAGACGGCTTATTTTTTTCCGACACCTCACACATATCATTATATTTCAGTCAATATATACAAAAATCACTCTTTCCATTGTTGAAATCAGCATCGGTTCAGTATTTTTAGGGATTTTCTTTAGAAAAGCCCTATTGCTATCGAGTTGTCGTCGACGTCGTCGACGTCGTCGTTGCCAATTTTCTGTCACGGTCTTGGGTATGAAGGAGATGAGCTATCGAGTTGCTGTTTTCGGTAATAGATTCGTGCTGGGGTGAACCATTGCAAGATAAAAAAAAAATCGCAAAAAATCGCAAAAAAAAAAAACGCAAAATCGAAAATTCCTTGTATTCGGCTGAGCTCGTCTCAGGAATTCAACTTGTTTTAGTTTATCGCGAACATACAGACGTGGCGGAGGACTTTATTTTATAATATGTAGTGATAGTGATATGAATACACTTCTGCTTAACCTTCCTGAAGATAGCGGGATCATGGATTACTTACGGCGTGATGTTCGGTGTGTAGGTAGAATAGGATTGCTATAATCAGACGGTGCAATCACAGGCCCCTTTGACGCGATACACGCGCGGCGCGTGACTCCCACAAAGTGTGCTCACCCTTTGATGTTAACGGGGAGCATGGTATCATTCGACACCTATTATATTTGGATTTATTTTTGTGATACAAAGCATTCGTTAGTTTAGATACATATCCTTTTGATTCGTAAAACATGTATTTTTTGTGATTTCATTAAATTATTGCGAACATGGCACGTTGCTATGAGATGGTACTTGTATTTTATTGAACTGCTAGCGGATGTCCGCGACTCGGGCCGCACGGAGGTCGGATATAGCTTTTTAGTCATATCTGCAGTTCTACTTAACCAATTGCTATCAAACATATGGCAGATTTTAAGTCTAACCAAGACCTTTCTGATAGAAAAAACAGCATCAAAATTTGTTTGGTAGGATTTGCGTCTAGCGCAAACAAACAGATAAACAGACAAGAATTCCTAAAAAGTGTTGTTGTGTTCAAAATCGTTAATTTAACATAACCCAAATTTCTTTTTAGGGATTTTCTTTAGAAAAGCCCTATTGCTATCGAGTTGTCGTCGTCGACGTCGTCGTTGCCAATTTTCTGTCACGGTTTTGGGTATGAAGGAGATGAGCTATCGAGTTGCTGTTTTCGGTAATAGATTCGTGCTGGGGTGAACCATTGCAAAAAAAAAAACGAAAAATCGAAAATGCCTTGTATTCGGCTGAGCTCGTCTCAGGAATTCAACTTGTTTTAACATCTCCTATGTACAAATACAACTAATTTACAACTTAATAATAGTATAGAAGACATCGAAGCTTAAAGTTTGGAGCCCGAGGATCGCTCTCTACTCTTTTTCTTCCTGGTGTATCTTGACTTTTACGGGAGCAACTGCTATCTGACCTCCCAACTTCGAGACCCCTGCACCAGAACCTCATCCGTCAATCAGCAGGTGTACCGGCTTGCAGGTAAGGTTCGTTTGGGCCCCGAAAATCTTGGTGGGGCCCAACATACTAAAACTTTGTAGTTATAGGTACTTATCCACCCACACACCACATCTTAAGACCCGAGATGACATGCGGTTTTAGTCGGTCGCCCCCGCTGGCCTGCAACGGGTACCCGAAGGGATTTCCGCACGAAAAAAGAAAATATAGGTACTTATCCAATATTTTTTTAAGTAACTAGAATTGCTAGTATTCCTGCTAACCCCTTCAGCTAAGCTAATTTGCTTGTGTTAGGAGTGGGTACACGTCGGTACTGTAACGGCCAGGATTTGAATCCAAAACCCGTTGATCGCAAGGCGGACTCCTTAACCGCTAAGCTACCGTCGCTTTTCTCCTTTCCTCAATACCTCACACCTCGTTTGTAAAGTTCCGCTAACTATACCTAGATAGGTGTAAAGTTGTATCGTACACGTGCCGGGTGTTGGGCGTTTTTGCTTATCCGTACGAGTAATGTTTATTGGATTCGCAACTTTGCACCGACACAAAAAGTGGGTACAAAACCGCATAGCCAGGCAGGATGAAGTTTACATTTGAAGTTTATAAAGGCAATTTGTTGTTATTAGATTTAAATTAGCAGTTACGAGATATTTATCCTACTAATCTTACTAATAATTAGCGGCGATAGCCTAGTGGTGTACGTAACGAACTGCCGAGACGAGGTCTCGAGTTCGATCCCCAGTCGCCCCGGGCACACACCTCTGACTTTTCGTAGTTATGTGTGTATTAAAAAAAAATGTTAATTATCGCTCGCTTAGTAATGTGCCCGGTAGATGGCAATAGGCTCGCCCCCTATTACGTTGGGACCTAAACATAACTGGCGAATCGTGGGTGTGTAATACACCTCTGCCTACCCCTTCGGGGATACAGGCGTGAAGTTATGTTATGTTATGTTATGTATCTTACTAAAACTTCATCACTGGTGGTAGAAATTTGATGACACAAATTTGTCACAAAATTCGGCCAGGTAGGTACCACCGTGCACGATTGCGAAAAACCCTACATAGTAATCCAATTCCGGTTTGATTGCGTTCAGGGGTCAGCAAGTGCATAGCCGGGCAGGGGGATTGTGGTCGCAGCACTAGTGGGACCGGTCACGCGGTGCTGCGACGACAATCCTCTTCTGATGAGGCCGTCAAGCTGAGTGCCACCATTGTTAACATGATACGTGTATGTAATGGTGACCCTCTTTCCTGAGACTTTACCTTCAGCTTACTATCAGGCGAGGTAAAGTCAAATTGACGTGTCCTAAATATATTTAAAAAAAAACCGCGGTAGAACCAAGTTATGTTTTTTTTTTTTTGTATACCACTAAGGTGGCAGACAAGCACACGGCCCACCTGATGGGAAGCGGTTACCGCGGCCTATGGACGTGTGCAACACCAGTGGCGTTACACTCGCGCTGCCGACCCTGTAAAGGATGGGAAAGGAGTTTTGGGAGGGGATGGAAAAGGAGTTTGGGAGGGGATGGGAAATTAGTTCGGGAGGAGATGGGAAAGGAGTTTGGGCTCCGGCACTCTCACTCACCAAACGCAACGCAACAGTTCAAATACTGTTACTTGGCGTCGATATTCTGTGAGAGGGTGGTGCTTCCCCGGTCGAGTCGGCCCATTCATGCAACGGCCAAAATGACTGTTGCTTGACTCTACCACCTAAAAATGTGCTGATAAGGTAACCACTATGTTGGTTACCTTATCAGCTAAATTTATTTAGTGAGTGTCTCTTGCACCCCGGCATTAATGACTCGAGACGGCGTATGGTTTTAGTCAGTTCGAGTCCGATATAACTACCCCCGCTTACAGGGGAGGGGGGGGGGATTGGGGAGAGAAACCACAAAAAGACAGAGTATAGGCGGTGACAAAACTAAAAGATCGTGAAAATCGGTCCACCCGTTCTCGAGTTCCTAGTGGGCATCACCAACACGACTGTTATATATAATAAATAGATTTAATGTGAAACTTTGTGACGATGTTGCATGTTTGTTACTAAGTCTGGACTAACATATAGACTACTTTTTATACAATTTTTTTTTTTTTTTTTACGTGCGGAAATCCCTTCGGATACCCCCCCGCTGGCCAGCGGTGGTGGTTATGTCGTGTCTCGACTAAAACCGCACGGTGTCCTCCCCAAGTGTCCGTTGCCGGGTACCCCGTCACAATCCTGGCGGGTAGCAGTAAATATTCTAGGATAAATATAAATACATATTCTACGACATATTACACAGCGCCATTTAGACCCAAACTAAGCGGAGCTTGTCCTTTGGGTTCTAGAATGCGAATTATGAAGGTGACAGCCGGAGGACTTAAAAAAAACCAATTTATAAAAATGAATTTAATTAGATAGAATGTATTACAATAAAAATTTCTTATATCTAGCCTTGGACGATGCTAGTACCAAAGTGAATAAAAATTATTAGTAATTAGGTAAAACAGTTTTTAAGGATCAGCACTTTTATGTGGCGTGATCGGCGACGGCACGAGGCGCCGATTTTGCAATACCAATGTTCAATCTTGCGCAACTATGTGACACGAGGCAAACTTGCAGGCTTGTGGAATTGGTGTAGGCAGAGCACGTAACACCTCCCCCTTCAGACCAGCAGCTATTTGAGAACTTTCAGCGAGAATGATGCTGGTGGTTGCTCTTGGCTAACTGTCGTCTCTACATCTTCTGCTTGCCGGTTATCGGGCTTGTTATCTCTCGATTTCTGATTCTTAAACAGCTTGCATGTAACACAGTATCTTCTTACGGCAATGGTTATAACGAATGCAGTTGCGCATAACGTCATAATGTATACTGGTATGGTTGTGTGGAACAGCGAATAGTCAACCTTAGTCTGATTCGGGATCTGTACTGGATGCTGCGCTAAAACTTTATCTTCAATCTCGTGTAGGTTTTTCATATTGACTGACTTCAATTTAAGATGTGGTATAGTTTTCTCGATGGTGTCTGGCTCTTTCGGTATCTCGGTGATTTTCAATGGCTGGCCCTTGATACGATCGTTAACGTTGGTAATGGTGAATTCATTGGTGCGTAGCAGGCAGTTTTGTGGTATCGTTGCCAGGTAGCTTCCATGGAGCAGAGTGAATTCTTGTCTATCGCACTGCAATTCTGTTCTAGTAGGATGCGGGAATATGAGTGTGTATCGTCGGTCGTCTAGTTGTTCCATGGTTTCTTGAGTTAGGGTGATCTTGACAGGAACGCATGATTTATTAGAGGCTTGGTTAGAGATGATTCCCTGGATACAGTCGAGATATTCTCCCATGGGATAGCTCGTATCTTCCTTGCAGAGATGACATGTGCTTAACTTCGGGCATTCTGCCTCCATGTACTTGAAAGCTTTACCGTTTGTTGCTAGGAAGGGATAAGGAGGGATAAAAGTATATCCTAGCTTATTGGGAACTATAGCTAATCTATACAGATCGAACTTGGTGGTAGAAATAATTGGTATTTTGAATATAATAACTATTATCTTTCCTGAGTAATAGTAACCGGGTTTTATTATAAGATAGTATTCTCTCAAGTCTAGATCTAATATCTGTTCTGGGCTATAAATTAATTTTAACCTGTTAATTATTTTACCTAACGTACTTATATCTAGCGAACTATGATGAGTGCTCGATGCACGTATAAAACTTAAGGTATTCTCTATTCTAATTATTTCTAAGAGCAAATCATCTACATTGTCACTGATTATAGATAAAAGTTGCGACATCCTGGTGTATCGCACAAAGTCGGTTTGATAGGATAAATTTTCGTCTAAGAGTGACTCTAGGGTTGTATTAATTCTCTCTTGGTTTTTGACGATAATTTTTAGTATGTTAGCATGTCGAGTCATCCAGTCCTTATTCAGGCTAATGTGCTCATTCAACTCAGAGATTATTTTCTTATCATTATTCTGTAGAAGTAAGATCGCTTCATTATATAGTTGGGCATCCGTATGATCTAAATTACCAGTTATACTTTTAATTATGGATCCTAATCCATCAATAATACCTCTTTTAGAGCGGTTTTATTCCAACGTCCTAAGCTGCGAATTAATCGTTATTAATTTAGTGGATAGATGATTAATTTTAAACTCAAATAATGGCGTCGTATTACTATCTAATTTATTTTTAAAGTAGTTAATTTGTGACTCTACTGAAGCTATTCTATTTTCTACGTCGGTTAGTTCTATATATTGCAAAAAGGAATGGTGGTGCGTTATGAGTCTGGCTTGTCCAAGTTTAAAGGGTAAAATCCCAGGTCCTCTGTCTAAACTCTCAAGTCTTATCTCGTGCTCCATTGTCAGGTGGATTATCATGGCGAGTAGGATTCTGTAACAATTTAGAACTGTCAGGGATACGCTTTAGTTGGGATTTAGCCACGGGGCCTTTCTTTTTCGATGTATAGATGTGGATTGGAAGGTCAGCTAAAACGGTGTCGTGAGTGTAACGAGGAGCTAGCTTCTGTCTATTTGCTACTGGGTTCCTAACGAACACTTGTTGGTCCGGTTGGTACTCTACTTCGGTCTCTCTGTCTTTATTTCGGTTTTGCATGATATTGATACGATTGGTCTGAGTAAAGTCATTTATTAGGTCGTAAACTGTCTTCATCTGGTCTCTATGAGTTAAAATGTATTGTTGCATGAGATGTTCTGACAAGTTAACGTCAACTGGGTCTCTAGGGTCAAAATGTCCTCTTATAATATCATGGGGTCTACACTTTGTGAAGCTATGAACCGAGCTGTTATAAGCTAGTAGCATACGGCATGAGGTTAACTATGGGGTCTTCTTTTTGTCGTAGATGTAGGATACGTAAAAGTTCTAACAATGTGGAATGGAATCGTTCAACTATACCGTTGTCGTTAGGGGAGTGAGCTAAAGTCCTATGATGGTTAATTTTGTGTAATCTAATAAATTCTGAAAATAATTGATTTGTGAATTCTGTCCCATTGTCTGTTACTATTGTTAATGGGAGGCCATGGTGAGTACAATATTTCAAGACTGCTTGTAAAATACTGGTTGCAGTTTCGTCCTTTATATAATATGCTTGTCCATACCTTGAAAACACATCTACTATGGTCAAATACTTTTCATTTTGAGCAGTAAAAAGGTCCATATGTACTATCTCAAATGGTTTTGAAGCTGGGGGAACAATATTAAACTGTGGTCTAATTGGGGTTCTATCGTATTTCGATTGGCCACAGATTGCACATTCATTAATGTATTTAGTGATGTCCTCTCTCATTTTTGGCCAATAATACTTTCTAGAAAGGGCGAGGTAACATTCATTAATTCCTATATGATTAGTCTTACCTTCATGGTAGTGTTTTATAATTTCTTGCCGACGCAAATATCCCTTAACGTCCTCTAATTCGGATTTGGCTAAGACTAAATTCATGGCTGAATTTTTAAATTTACTTTGAATGATAGGAATGATTGAATACATGCCTAAAGGAGGGGTTATTTTTAGAGCAGTCTTAACTTTAGGATTGACGTACTCTTTGATGGCACTTATTACGTCTTGTTCCAAACTAGATTCAGAAACCTGAATGAAGGTCCTAGTATGTGTATCGAAGGGTTTAGTGGCTACGGTTTTACGCTTGATGTCGCCTACAATAGTTATACAGATCTGCCGATGAAATTTATTTAAAGGTTCGTCTGTTATGGGTACTTCCAGAATAGGGTTTTCTGTGCTAGTGTGTGCTGTAGCCGTAGAAGAATCTGAGTGTACGTGTGGTCTTTCTGATGGGTTAGCTATCAATGATTCGGTCTCCTCGTT
The DNA here is from genome assembly GCA_946251805.1 of Cybosia mesomella. NCBI lineage: Eukaryota > Metazoa > Arthropoda > Insecta > Lepidoptera > Erebidae > Cybosia > Cybosia mesomella. Next base: position 35,222,052 of record OX276396.1, on the reverse strand, counting down.
ATTAATCTCTACTCGGGATAAGGCGTCTGCGTTTGTATTATATTTGCCTTTTTTATAGGTTATAGAGTAGTCATATTCACTTAGTTTAAGTCGCCATCTAGTCAGTCGCGAATTAGGTTCTTTTAGGTTCATAATCCACTGTAAGGGCTTATGGTCTGTGTAAATTTTAAACTTGCGTCCGAATAGGTAGGGCCTAAAATACTTAGTTGCCCATACTATGGCTAAAAGTTCCTTCTCTATTGTACTGTAGTTAGTCTCGTTATCATTAAGTGTCCTAGAAGCATAACAAATAGGTTTGTCAGATCCTATGTTTCCTTGGGACAAAATAGCTCTGATGGCTACGTTCGATGCGTCGGTCGTTAAAATGAATTCCCTACTAAAGTCAGGGTATTGTAAGATTGGGTCGTTCATTAAGAGAGTCTTACATTTGTTAAAACAGTCAATATAGTCAGCGTCAAGTGTGATTTTGTTAGTTTTTTTCAAGCACTTAGTCATGGGTTTAGTAATGCGAGCAAAGTCGGGTATAAATTTCCTGTAATAACCTAGTAGTCCGAGAAACTGTTTAATCTGTTTAGGGGTTTTCGGCAAGGGATAGTTTTCAATGGCTGAGATCTTGTCTGGGTTAGGTTTAACGCCATCACTGCTGATAATGTGACCTAAGAAAGCTGTTTCTAGTTTGAGGAATTCGGACTTGTCCATTTGTATTTTAAAATTGGAGTCCCGTAACCTTTTGAAAACCTTTTCCAAATTAATCATGTGTTCTTGTAATGACGTACTAAATATTATGACGTCATCTAAGTACACAAGGCAAATTTCGTTCTGTAACCCTTTAAGAACGTTATCCATAACCCTTTGGAATGTGGACGGCGATTTTTTTAATCCCATTGGCATGCGTAAATACTCAAAATGACCTTGCTCTACGTTAAAGGCGGTCTTGGGGATGTCGTCGGGGTGCATTTCACATTGATAGAATCCAGAGGCTAAGTCTAAAGTCGTGAAGTATTAGCAATTACCAAGTTTGTCAAGAATGTCTGTTATGTTCGGGATTGGGTATTTGTCGTCAATGGTCTTCTCGTTTAATTTGCGAAAGTCTACACTACTATTCGCCACTTTTTCTGTCCAGATGAGTCTCCTTTCTTAGGAACCACCCAGATAGGTGAGCTCCAAGCAGATTCAGAGGGCCTTATAATACCTTGGTCTAACATTTTGGTAATCTGGTCTCTGACTTCCTGTCTGTGAATGAATGGGTATCGGTAGCTTTTGGTATATACGGGTAATTCGTCAGTTGTCCTAATTCGGTGCTTAATTTTGTTTGTAAAGCTTAAAGTTTCTCCTTCGACATAGAATACGTCGGCGTATCGGGAGCATAACATTTCTAAGTTAGTTTTTTCCTCTAGGTTCAGATGATCGGTACGTAATCGTGACAAGACGTGGCTAACGCGTTCTGAACAAGGTTCGGTTCGGTGACATTCGGTATTAAATAGTTGTACTTGTAAAGGGAGTTCAAACTTAACGGGAATATCGTAATCGGTTGGGTTCTCTATTTCGATAATACCAGTGTGATCTGTAACTGTAGTTATACAGTCATGAATGATGCAATTACAGTATAATTGCTGCGGGACCACAACATCTCCGTCGGGTATATGGATAGGTATATTAACTAATTTCGAAGAGTTAGCGGGAATTGTTTCCTGATACTTGGGTAATTTACACTGGTAAAAGTGAATAGGGATTCTGGCATAATCTGTAATTAAATAATTATTTTTAAGGTCTATTTGAGCCCCATCTAACAGATCTAATCCTATTAGTCCGTCAAAATGGTTATGGAATTTATAGATGAAAAATTTTACGTTAGATTGGTCATTAAATTCTATAAAATTTGGTATGCTAATCGAATACTCGTGCTTATTAGTTACTCGCGCGTTAGTTACTTCAAACGGATCGTAGGTTAGTGGAATGTGTGAGAAGTACTTTTGTACAGCCTCGGGACTCATAAAAGATTGGTTAGCGCCAGTGTCTACAAGTAATTTTAATGGGGGATCTGAAATTTGGATATAACGTAACTCTCCTTTACTTTGCAAATTTAATTCTATTTTAATTTTCTGACATTCGACTCCTTGTGAAAATCCTGAACTTCATTGTCGTTCGAGGTACAAGGTGGGGACGTCTGAGTGCTGTTATCATCCTTCGGGTCCTCGTGGTGCATGTTACTCGGGTCGTACAAATAAGACTCAGGTGTAAAGTTATCGGGGTTATGATAGTCATAATAGTCGTAGTAATACGGATAGTCAACTTGTTCGTGTTGATAATCGTAGTCATAGGGGTCGTCGTATTGAGTCATTTGGTTAAAATTCATCTCACGAGTTTTGAAGTAACTATGTGGTGGTGGATTTCCAGATCTACGCCAATCGTGTCCCGCGAACCCTAGTGGTTTCGGTGTGAAGTGACTAACACCACTCATAGGTTTCGGGCCGGTGTTCGTAACTTGGGGGTTTCTGTTCGGTAATTTAAATACGTTGCTCTGGGGGTTGTAATTTGGTGGGGGAGCGCGAAACATTTGCTGGGTGCGATTGAACATGTTGGGGGGACGATTAGGTACCTGCATAGGCTGGAAACCTGGTCTCCATGGCTGCTGCTGCTGTGGTGGCATAGGCATGGGTTTATGCCAACTGGGCCCTGCGCTAGGGAAGCTAAAAGGTCTGGGTGCGGATGTATGGGCCATCAACGGCACCTTATGAGTTGAAGACGTAGTAGCATTACGTCGCTCGGGGATGCTCTCGTTACGTTGTTGCAAATATATTACATTCATTTCCTGTTGGACAAACTCTAGAGCCTTTTCGATAGTTTCGGGTCTCATACATCGTATGCGGGACCCTAAAGGTTCTTTAAGACCTCTAATATATGATTGTAATGTTAATTTACGATAGAGATCGCGTTTGGCCTCAATAGTAGTAGGTATATGCTCGTGTAAAGAGACATACGTCATGATGGTACTGAAAAGGGTCTGGCATTTGTCGTAGTATTCTTGCGGAGTGCTACTTCCTTGGGTCAATAGGGACATGTCATTATAAAGAGCTGTCTCGTCTCGTTGGTCGGAGAAATTATTAATTAATGCATTACGAATTCCTATCCAACTCTCCGGTATTCCGTATGAATTTATAGTGCGAGCTGCCGAACCCGTAACTTTATTAAAAATACCATTAATCACACATAAATTACTTAGTTCGTAACCAGGTTCGTCTTTCACGTACTGTAATACGACTTGGTCGCATATCTTGATGAATCGCGTTAGAACATTCGGATTGCCATCAAACTCGGGTACTGCTCGCAATGCTTTATATACAATATCTGGGTTGAAGTCCATTGCCGGGTTATTTAATTCGACACTGAACAATATATCTAAGTCTAAGCTATCTGAGTCTAGAAACCTATTACTATCTAACTCTTTACGTCTACTTATCCGTCTAGAGGAGACAGATTTTATACTAGATTTCCGTGGGTGAAAAATTTTGATATATTACTTAAAACAGGTAAGGAAAAGACAAGGAAGCAACACTTTTAGAAAAGTTTCAAGTACTTACAAATACATTGGTTCTTCTTGCGTATCGATAGCTGGATACCGCCCTCGACTGCGTCTTCTAAGTTCGGATATTCGATGAGGTATAAAGATACCGACAGCGACTATCGGAGTCAGCAGGTTAACGATTTTTGGAAACCTATACCACGCCGCGCACTGCCTCGAATATCCTACCGACTGCGCCAATTACGAAGGTGACAGCCGGAGGACTTAAAAAAAAACAATTTATAAAAATGAATTTAATTAGATAGAATGTATTACAATAAAAATTTCTTATATCTAGCCTTGGACGATGCTAGTACCAAAGTGAATAAAAATTATTAGTAATTAGGTAAAACAGTTTTTAAGGATCAGCACTTTTATGTGGCGTGATCGGCGACGGCACGAGGCGCCGATTTTGCAATACCAATGTTCAATCTTGCGCAACTATGTGACACGAGACAAACTTGCAGGCTTGCGGAATTGGTGTAGGCAGAGCACGTAACATGCGGATAAACATACTTAGATATTTTTTGTAAATAAATACAAAGATACACCCAGACCAATGCAAATACCTTTATACCGTGGGAACCTATCCCAGGGTATAAGGTATCCGAAGGGATTTCGGCACGATAAAAAAAAAAAAAAAAAAAGGGATTTTCGATTTTGCGATTTTTTTTTTGCGATTTTTTTTTATCTTGCAATGGTTCACCCCAGCACGAATCTATTACCGAAAACAGCAACTCGATAGCTCATCTACTTCATTCCCAAAACCGTGACAGAAAATTGGCAACGACGACGACGTCGACGACAACTCCATAGCAATAGGGCTTTTCTAAAGAAAATCCCTAAAAATATGTTTGAAGCAATTAACATGTTTTATATTGAAATAGCGACTTATCGCCTACCCCTTCGAGGATACAGGCGTGAAGTTATGTTATGTTATGTTATGCAAGACTTTAATTTTTTTTTGTGAAATGTTTCCTTTAATAATTATTTGTATAAACGAATTTTCTTTCTTTCTTTAAAATTTCCTATAAATTTTAATTGTAAAGTTAAGTTAAAACTGTGACATTCTCTTGTTAGTGAGGAATTAATAGAAATAAATAATAATATTGACACAAAAATACATATATTTCATTCCGGAGGGCAAACCTAATGTTTATCAAATTACTTTTCAACTACATACCATATTAAGAAGAACAGTAATCCCATATTTTGTCCATTATTACTCATATTTATATTAAAAGTCCTCCACTCCGAGGGATCTTCAATAAATTTCCCTCCCACCTGTCCCCTAGCTTACCCCCTGTATACCATAAACACACCATAACGGTCCTAAGTCACAAATGATAGAGGGTCAGACCACGGCTATAAAACTTATGAATTTATGGGAAAAAAACACCCGTACTCTATTGTCTGCGGATGATGTGTGAACTTTAGTTTTTTTTTTCATAAATATTGTTATTGGACGGATAGAAATATTAGTTTGGCCGTTTTCTTTTATATTATGTTCTACTATTACGCGTCGTATTATGTTCCCGCATGTGAACCTATTCCAGGAATAAAAAGTAGCCTATGTGTTATTCCAGACTATAATCTATCACTGTACCAAATGTCAGCCTGATTCGTTCAGCCGTTTTTGCGTGAAAAAGTAACAAACATTCATACATCCATGCATCCATTTATCCATACATGGATACATCAATACTCACAAACCTTCGCGTTTATAATATTAATAGGATGAAGTGACACAATGGTCAGGCAGTCACACAATGGTAAAAAATAAGTAAAATCTAAGTTAACGGCGGTTCAAAACTCTTTGAATATCATTAAGGGTTTTTTTTACGTGCGGAAATCCCTCCGGAAACCCCCCCCCCCCCCCGCCGGCCAGCGGGGACGGTTATGTCGAGCATGAACCGACTAAAACCGCACGGTGTCCTCCCCAAGTGTCCGTCGCCGGGCACCCCAGGTAGCGGAAACACTCAATCTTTAAATATATACGCATGCATCCAATGTTTTATTTAAAAGAAACAACCACCGACTATGCAATACATGGCAAATAAGAAGTCAGCCCACCTTATAGCGGTGATTTATCATACCTAGAGAGTACTTTTTTTTTCTTCGTGCGGAAATCCCTTCCGTTGCCCCCCCGCCGGCCAGAGGGGGTAGTTATGTCGGGCTTGAACCGACTAAAACCGCACGCCGTCTCGGGTCTTCAGATGCCGGGGTGTAAGGTGGAAAAGTGAAAGAATGAGCAGACGTGAAAATGTAAAAAAAGTTTGGAAAGTACAGACACCATCACAATACAGTGTACTGTGACTTGTATTAATTGACAGAGTTGTCTGCCAGGTCTGATGATGATATGGTAGCTAAAAAAAATTAAAGAGCAATACTTCCCTGGTTGATCTATTTGAGCTGGGCAAAGCATATCACCTACAAAATATAATAATTCAAAACGAGCAAAGGTGCCCCGTAGGGCACTTAGCATAAATCTAGAGGAGAAAATAAAAACAGTTTGTACTTGTGTAGCGTCAGTAATAAGTGTCAAAATACAGCCGTTAATTTTTCGCGAGGTGCTTGACTAACTGCCCTGTGTGAAACATTGCCTCAAGAATGGCCACCAGTATAAGCTAAGCTATAATCTTCTATGAGTAGATACATATACTAAGATATTCTGCACAGCGCTATCTAGATCCAAGGTGAGCATAGTTTAGCCAGCTTGTATTATGGGTTCAGGAATGATGATAAACATACTCAGATACCTTTGTTTTTTGTTCGTGCAGAAATCCCCCCGGATACCCCCCGCCGGCTAGCGGGGGAGATTATGTCGGGCTTGAACCGACTAAAACCACACTCCGTCTCGGGTCTTTTCCATTTTCCTTGCACCCCGAAAGACTCTGGGCCATCTCCGGTTTGGAGATGGCCCCCTCGGGTTGGGTTTGGGAACCACGGTGTCCCCATCTTGCCCCGAAAGGGGAGGGCCGTCCCGGCCTGCTTCTGCTGGGGTAACAAGCGGCCTCACCTGCCACCCCCAGGCCTGCGCACACGCGTCTGTGTCGCCTGCGACGCGCATACTCAGATACCAATTTTTTTTTGTTAATATACACTATATTATATATAGAAATATCCAGAGCAATGGAAATATATGTATTCATCCATACAAGCATTTGCACTGAACGAGAATCAAACTGGCGACCTCTGACACTCTGCCACTCGTTAATATGTGATGCAAAACGTTGGATACATTTTTAAGAATATTAAGGAATATGAAATTTTCAGTAGGTAGTTTAATTTTATACAAGAAGGAGTGCAAAAACTGGAAGTTAGTGTTATAAACTAGGACGGTTACCAGCTTCGCAATCAACCCAAACTTAAGCGTAGCGAGATTTGCCTATTCAACAATAGGTCAACGTGACCGGTCGACTTTTTCCATTGATTTGGTTTTTCCGTGATTATTTCTCGATGGTACGTCGGACATCAACTTTCGACCCATAGAGACACTCAGCAAACTGAGCTTGATAACCGTGCCAAGTTTGGTCAAGATCGGTCGAGCCGTCTAGGAGGAGTATGGTTTCACGCGAAAACCCGATTTGTGGAGAAAGACGCTTCGCTCGCCTTCGGCTCGCTACGCTTAATAATACACATGCATACTAAATCTTTATAAATACTCGTTTCAAGTTACACTAACACGGAAGAGTTGCCGTGAGTTTGCAATGCCCGATAGGCTTTTCCTATAGTTTGACTGCAAAGGTACAAACATTGATCTAATAATTTGATCATTCATTCTACTTCGTTGAAATCCTTGATAAATAATCCAGCTCCGTTCAAAAACATGTTTTAATTATTTATTTTTTTAAGTTTTATCTCATAGCCTAGCTTCACGCATATCTTTGAGTGTAGTACAAGCCCAGCTTCACGCTCACCGCTCACAAAGTAATAAATAAGCGAAGAGACAACACCTTGTTAACTGGAAATAATTAACGATGGAAAAATAACGCTACTAGTGGACAACAGGGTTTATTATCTTGTACGCCAATGAGCTCAACGTATTTTTTACACTAGAATTCAGATTTTATATTTTTAACATAACATAACATAAACTCATGCCTATATCCCCGAAGGGGTAGGCAGAGGTGCTAGCACCCACATTTCGCCAGTTTATGTTTAGGTCCCAATGTAATAGGTGGCGAGCCTATTGCCATTAACCGGGCACTTATAAACCTGCGATAAATACACACATAATTTCGAAAAGCATCGAAAAGTCATTGGTGTGTGCCATGGTAAAACCTGGGATCGAACCCGAGACCTCGTCTCAGCAGTCCATTACCCATACCACTACTACTACTAGGCTTCAAAAATATTAATATCTAACGTTCTATTTTCGCTGACTTTACAATGTGTTAATTATGTATTTTAATTGAGTATTTTCACTCTCTAGTAGTATATTAATTCCGTACAATCATCATTGATTTAGCTTATCTTGGCTTTTATGGAAGCGATTGCCTTCTGGCCTATTATAACTTGTTTTTGTTTAATACACCTCTACAGCGTGAAAATTATGCCTTTTGCCTTGACGACATACTCGTAGGTTTAACTACCAAGACAAAACGCTAATAAAACTAAAAAGAACGGAAATAGGAAAAGAAACCAGTAGCAATAGTCATGGTAATGTTTATTCCTGCATAATACATCCTACAAAAAAAATACCCCACAGTTTTTTTCAATCTCATACAAGAATGATACAATAATGCTACACTATAATTATGCTACGAACTTTTCAACGTCACTGAATATCTACGCGGTGTAGCATTGTCGAGCACCCCCGCCTACGGCGTAGCAAGTCGGGGTTGTTTACAAAAACAAGATGACTGGCTTAACTCGCCCTCCCGTGTCTTTATTGGCCCTTGTAGGCCTGTCTGACAGTCGATGGCTTTATGCTGTTATGAGGTAAGAACAATATTAAGTCTTTTAAAAAAAACGTACGTAAAAAGATCTTCATCATCAACCTATTCTAGGCCACTGCTGGATATAGGTCTCCCTTAATGAGCGCCATAGCGACCTGTCGTCAGCTTGCCGCATCCAGCATCTGCCCGCAGTCTTTCGGAGATCGTCATCCCACCTGGCCGAAGGGCGTCCTACACTACGTTTTCCGAGTCGCGGTCTAGATCTTGCGTTTCATATAATATATTTGGAGATTGGAAGAATTTGAAGTTGCTCAAAAAATTATCTCTAATTTAAATTAGTGTAATTCAAATTTCAATATGTGCATGAGCTACTGTGTTGTATACCCGAATTGCTCAATGTTATTCATGTTTTAATAGATAAATTGTACTCGCAGTGACTTAAACTTCCTTACTTTTCGTCCTTCTCGCCTTCTTCTAGTCCATTCGCCTCTTCTCCACCCTCTTTCGTCTCTCAAGTAACACCTCTCAACAGCTGACCATCTGGTGGTCCCTACACTGGTTTGTTACCTTAACATTATTAAACAAAACTATACAACCTAAACCGCAAAGGATCCAATAAAAATCGCGTTCCAATAATTCCGTTGAGTACATGTTGCATAACGCGGCCCACACAACAATAGCTCCATAAACGAGCGAGGTAATGGCGCGGCGCCGGTTAACTTTAACGTGCAGGTGCTTAGCGCTCGGTAAACAGGTACACTTGTGCACAACACTCACTTTGCTCTACTTACTGGTGCAAAAACTAAACGAGGCTTCGGCGAAGGCTTTCTCTCGGGGGTTCGAAGGTTCTTAGCCATAAGCCAAAAGGATGAGAAGACTCCTAAGCAAAAGCATCGGGATGTAACCATGAGCAACGCTGAGATTATGATGATGATTTAAGCGCGTCAAGGGGGTCTCAAGGTGCATTTTTTTCATGCGGAAGTCACCCCGGATACTCCCCGCTGGCCTGCGAGGGTGGTTATGTCGGATTCGAACCGACTCGGGTGTTCAGACGCCGGGTGCCCGCGCAACGCAACGCACTGCCCGCCACCCCGGTCTGCTTTCACGGAGGTCGTTCAACGACCTCTGACACCTGAGTCACCACCGCGCCTCGGGGTCTATGCGGATCGGGAGAGACCTGAGTCTCACCCGGACCCGTTCCGCCGCCTCCTACTCGACCATTACTTGCTCGCAGAAGGAGGCGGCGGTAGCCCATGCCCTTGCGCTCCCCACCTCCGAGAGCCACCTCAAGGGTCCGCCTCGGCTCCTCCCACACCGGGCACTCCGACAGCATGTGCAGCCCTGAGTCCTCGCTTGCATCACAGTGATGGCACTCAGATATTGGCTCCTTCCTGATCCGATACAGGTGGTCCCTCTAGCACCCCTTCCCAGAGATCACCTGCGTCCGCAAGTACGAGAGGCTCCCGTGTCGCCTCTCTAGCCAGTCCTCCATGATGGGTCTTACCACCGCTATTTCTCTCAAGGTCCTTTTTTTTTCGTGCGGAAATCCCCTCGGATACCCCCCCCCCCCCCCCGGATGTCTCTCAAGGTCCTAAGTACAATTTTCTGGAGGGAAATTCTTGATATTTACTTTTAACGTGAGCTACACAAAAATAAAACGATTTTATAAATAAATAAATATAAATAAATATTCTACGACATTCTACATAGCGCTCTCTAGACCCAAAGTAAGCATAGTTTAACTAGCTTCTGTTATGGGTTCCAGAATGCGGATAAACATACTTATATACTTTTTTTTTTTTTTGTGAATATATACATATTATACATAGAAACACCCAGACCAATGCTAATAGACATATTCATGCATACAAATATTTGCATTGAGCGGCAAAAGTAAACAAAAAAGCATTATACACAAATAATTCTTTTACGGTAGGGAAGCCGCGATCTACATAATACTCCCCACTTTTTTTTGTGATTCATGTTTTAAAAATTATGGCGTCCTAAAATACAACATGGCTTGCTTAAAAATCTTGCGAGCGCTATCTACTGGCGACTGGCCAAACTACCTGCACAATAAATAATACAATCTGAGTCCGTGGGCAAACTGTTGCAGACGGGCGATTATAAGTAGGCGGGAATTACTTAATGTATCGAAATAAATAAACAAAGCTGTTGCATTACAGCCTTGCGTTGATTTGGTCATCACAAATGACATATTACTAATAGTGTATAATTTTTTTACTTGTAACATTGATTAGTTTCAGCTTTATTTAATATCAGTATCCTGTAACATAAAATGTCAATGCATGTTTGTCTAACTATAAGCGTAAATAATATTACGTCACGAATGATAGATCCCCTCCCTCTCTCCTGTCTGTATCTGTTATATGGGAATTAATAGTAGGTAATTGATAGTACAAATAAATTCCACTTCCTATTAATATTATCAACGCGAATGTTTGTAACCATGGATGTATGGATGAAATTTGGTACAGAGAAAGATCATAGTCTGGAATAACGGATAAGTTACTTTTTATCCCGGGAATAGGTTCCTGTGGGCTGCGAGGGTCAGTATTAAACACGGACGAAGCAGTGGATATCAACTAGTCATTTATAAAGCATATTGAATTACAGACCAACAGTAAAAAACCAGTGGCACAAATCGTTTTGTACGCATTTTAGATTATTATAAGTAGTGTATAATTGGGCTATCTGGATCAGAGGAGATCCAGATACCCCAATTCTACTTCTTGAGAACTGATTTTGAGTTATATAAAACTGCTTTTTTATTTTCTTAATAACTTGATCTATTCTAAGTAGTTTTTAAGAACTGGTTTTTGTTTTCTCTATAACCTGATCATTCAAACTTTTTTGTTTCGATCATTCACAAATACTTCTAGAGAAGATATGGATACTCTAAAACTCCAAATCAGTTCTCAAGAAGTATAATTATTGGCCTATTGACATATAGAACTGAACATTTTCGACAAGTAAATATTTTTTCGTATCGTCGAATAATCATATTATAGAGAAAACAAAAACCAAAGTTCTTCAACTTGCTTTGAATAGATCATGTTATTGAGAATACAAAAAAAAATAGTTCTTTATAACTCAAAATCAGTTCTTAAGAAGTATAATTATTGGCCTATCTGGAACTGATTTTTTTCGGGAAGTAAAAAATTTTTTCGTATCGAAACTCAATTATTAAAAAACACATAAAACGGTTCTCAAAAACCAAAAGTACCACTTTTCTAGAAGTCACTGTAAATGATCGAAACAAAAAAAGTTTGAATGATCATGTTATAGAGAAAACAAAAAACCAGTTCTTCGAAACTACTTTGAATAGATCAAGTTATTGAGAAAACAAAAAGTAGTTTACTATAACTCAAAATCAGTTCTCAAGAAGTATAATTCGGGTATCCATATCTTCTCTAGAAGTATTTGTGAATGATCGAAACAAAAAAGTTTGAATGATCATGTTATAGAGAAAACAAAAACCAGTTCTTAAAAACTACTTTGAATAGATCAAGTTATTGAGAAAATAAAAAAGCAGTTTTATATAACTCAAAATCAGTTCTCAAGAAGTATAATTGGGGTATCTGGATCTCCTCTGATCCAGATAGCCCAATTATACACTACTATTATATAATTCTATTTCAGACTTTAATTTCCACTTAAACGTTCACTCGTGTCTCAGCAGCTTGACATAAGTAGAGCTCTCAGGGTCCATCAATTTAAAGGCCATGTTTTGTAAAGAACTAGTACGGTTTACAACTTTTCGTTGATAGAAAGTCTCCCGTCTGTAAGAATTACGCGTTTCGCCGCGAGCAACGCCAACGATAACTGCCATTGTAATAGGTGCGCGTATTTTTAGTAGCAACCCGTATTGCACCCGTAATGACTACAAGTAGGTGTGGGTGAAATATTTGTAGCTTAATGTGCGCCGGATCGGAGGCTGGGGTACTTAGTTGCATAACTGTTTGCACTTACTTTTATTTGATAAGAAAACTGGTAAACTTTAATGGAAACAGTAATTTAGAATGTATCATGCTTATAGAACCTATGTAAATAAGACTTTCTGTAAGAGAATTTTATAAGATACGGTTATTTTTAAGGTTCCTCTAAAGAAAGAAAATGCAACCCTTATAGGATCACTTGGTTGTCAGTCAACACCTTTTTCCAGGAACGCGTTGAGGTATTAAGTTGAAATTAATAAACAGGTCTGCAAGTTAAATAAATAAAATAACTAAATATTGCAGGACAAAGTACACAAGGCCATCTAGACCCAAACTAAGCAGAGCTTGTCATATGGGTTCTAGAATGCGGATAAACACACTTAAATACTTATTTTTTGTAAAGTAATACATATTTTACATAGAAACACCCAGACCAATGTAAATATACATATTTGCACAGAGCGGGAATCGAACCCGCAACCTTTGACTTAGCAGTCGAATGCACTACCGCTACGCCACAGAGGTTGTCAACTTACTTCTGACAACTATAAAAACATCAAAATTCTAAGTCTACGCAATCAAAAGATATTGACGTATGCAGCACATTTAGTCAGTTTTTATTTAGGCCCGGGACCCGGCTTCGCCCGGAAATTAATTCGTAAAAATGACCTATAACCCGCTTGCAGTGTCACCAATGGTCCAATGGTAAATATAAGATAGCTATTAGAAGCTTTCAAATTGAATTTCGTGCATCTTACTATGAAAGTGACGAACTTTTTATAATCTTTCATCACCCATTTTACCCCCTTAGTAGCAAAATTTTGAAAAACGCTGATATATTTGTTCATTTACTCCTAACCAAAAGTAGGTATATGAATTGTCCTGCTTCTATCTTCAAAAATGACGAACTTTCCATATAAACTTTCAACCTTTATTTCACCTTCTTAGGGGTAAAATTTTGAAAAACGCATGTGTTCATTCATTTCTAAACAAAAGCAGACAGCAGCAGTATGAAATTTCGTGCTTCTAACTTTTTTTTATTGCTTTTGCCTTGTGGTATGGGTAATGGACTGCTGACACGAGGTCTCGGGTTCGATCCCAGGTTTTACCATGGCACACACCAATGACTTTTCGATGCTTTTCGAAGTTATGTGTGTATTTATCGCAGGTTTATAAGTGCCCGGTTAATGGCAATAGGCTCGCCACCTTATTACATTGGGACCTAAACATAAACTGGCGAAATGTGGGTGCTAGCACCTCTGCCTACCCCTTCGGGGATATAGGCGTGAGTTTATTTTATGTTGTTAGGAGTGGGTTTACGTTGGTAGTGTAATGGCCAGGATTCGAACCCGGGACCTCCTGATTGTAGGGTCGACTCCTTAACCACTAATAAGCTACTGACGCTTATGCCATACTTACAATACTTTAAAAATGACGGACTTTATACAGAAAAAAAACATATAAAATAAGTACTTGAATACTTGACATATAATATAATTTATTCCTTTTACTATTTTTATATTGAGATCGCTTGTGCAAAATGGATGATCTTAAGGTCGACCTCCATGATCGGGGCTTGAGGACGGCAGTTGGCCGACTCGCCGTCCTCACAGAAGCAGGCCGTGGCGGAGGCGTGCCAACTCACCGACGACGCGGCGAAGAAAACCCGACCCCACCAGGCGAGGCCGCGGTGGCGGCCAAAGTCCGCCGGCAACCCTGGGGTTATCCTTTCGAGGGCTTACCCGGGGTGCCCGGCAACGGACACTTGGGGAGGACACCGTGTGGTTTTAGTCGAGACACGACATAACCACCCCCGCTGGCCAGCGGGGGGGTATCCAAAGGGATTTCCGCACGTAAAAAAAAATAAAAAGATAGTATATAACGAATGAATGTTAACGATGATTTAGCAATAACTAATTGCGTGTCGTTTACAGATCACGTTATCGAATAGAATAATATTTCTCAAAAATATTGTATAAAACTAATAGGTGTTAATATGAATTAAAATATTTAGCTTATTAGGAATATATTCAGCTAATAAATTATTATAACAAAATATACGCATGGCGGCGTAGACACATACAAACGTTCATCCCTTGTTATGTCACCTTAGGAGTTAAATTTTTCCACCTTAGGAGTTAAATTTTGCCACCTTAGGAGTTAAATTTTGCCACCTTAGGAGTTAAATTTTGCCACCTTAGGAGTTAAATTTTGCCACCTTAGGAGTTAAATTTTGCCACCTTAGGAGTTAAATTTCCAAAAATGCTTTCTTAGTGGATGCCTACGACGTAAAAGGCCAAAATTTTAAGATTTATAGGTCCAGCGGTTGAGGCTCCGCGTTGATGAATCAGTCAATCAGTCTGTCAGTCAGTCGGGACAAGTTATTATATATGTATAGATGGTCCTAATAACCACGAAGTCAAAATTATTAGATCTTTGGCTTCATTATTTTTTTTATAAAAATTGCTTAAAAACATTGATGCTTCAAAGTTCGCCATCTCCACTTCTCAACGGAAGAAGGAGCTGCTGGCAATTTCTCCTACCACTAAGTTTACACGGTAAATAACAGTCTCTAGTCGTGGGCACCGTGCAAATAATTTAAAAATATACCTAAATATTCACCAATCGCCACTAACAGCTACGCACACACCCATAAATTTAAAATAAAAAGGGAAGCGAACCCGTCGAGCGGGGTCTGCTTCGGAAGCACTCAACATATTGGCGTAAGTGAGCAATATATTCGGCCGAGGTGAGTAAGGTGAACGGTGATACGCCCTTCTATTACCTATTGTCTAGCTCTACAGATGTTGGTACATTCAAAATGGATGAGGCATTTATTTGAAAACTTGAACTAGATGTATCTTTATTAAATTATTTACGTAAGTACAGTCAACGACGAAAGTTGAATTACACTAATGTTTTGTATATTATTTTGTGCAAGGTTTAAGAGCTAAGATGATCATTTTAGAATTTGTTCAGCTACTTTTGTCGTTGACTGTACACAATATTATTAAAATTTATTATTAAAATAAAATATAAAAGCTATACACTTGTTTTAATATCAGAACAAATATAATAATATGTAAGTAATATAATAAACCTATGTTTTTATTTGATAATTTGTTTCTTATCCATTAAAATTCAACACTAATTGTTTTCTTACTATAATCTCAGTTTCTTTAAGAGGGACATGGATTAATGACCACAATTTTAGAATCGATAACATCTGAAATTATGAATTTTTGGACTTAGCATACCACCAGGGTCCTGTTTAATAAACATTACAACCTGAAAATTTTGTAAATACATAATACATTCTCCGTTAAAATTATAACCGTTTTGTGTGACATAATTGGTAATAATACGTAAGAATTTGACAACAATAATTTCCTTATTAACGAGATTTAAATTCACTATTAAATTCATGATATTCCGTGATACCCTTCGCCAGAGGGCCACAGTTCTTCCTTCGTTGCTCGGATACCACATCCAAATCTGAACAAACACCGTGTTATACATCTACGCAACATCTTAAAGTCATACAAGGGTGAAACTGGACCTACAGTGCAGTGCATGAGTCAGGTACGTTAGATTAAGCGTCTAGACGCCCGTGTGTCGCGAGCCTTATTTATTGCATACACACGTGTTTTCAATTTAGATCTCACAGTTTTTGTACCGCTGTGCAAATTGTATTCTAGGGAGTTATAAATTACTAGTTTTTGCTCTCGGGTTCATTTGCCTGAGATGTTTAAACTTTAGTTTATCGAAATTGATCGACTAGTGTTATTTAACGCACGAATGAAGGAAGGAGTTATCATTATCTTTTTTTTTTTAAAGAATGTTAGTAACCGAAATTACTAATATTCCTCCTAACCCCTCCAGCTAAGCTTAATTGCTTGTGTTAGGAGTGGGTTCACGTCGGTAGTCTAATGGCCAGGATTCGAACCCGAGACCTCTCGATCATAGGGTCGACTCCTTAACCACTAAGCTCCCGACACACACTGACTGAAATTGCGTGTAGCAGGAGTGGGTTCTCGCCGGTAGCGTAGTGGCCAGGATTCAATCCCGGCACCTCTCCGGCCGACTCCTTAGCCACAAACCTAGCGTCTACCAACACTATTGTCGCTGACTGTACTTTCACACCTGATTGCACGATTCCTCCCTCAATGGCGACCACCGAGGCAAGCAATCACACACCCCAAATGACGACACATTTCCGGCGTACAGCAATGTACGTGAGGAATATTATCGATTTTATTTTATTAAACTACTAGCGGCCCGGTACGTGCTTCGCTACGTCAAAATGATCAGCCATGTATTGACTTCAAGGGCTTACCCGGGGTGCCCGGCAACGGACACTTGGGGAGGATCAATCCCTTCGTATACCCCCCACTGGCCAGCGGGGGTGGTTATGTCGTGTATCGACTAAAACCGTACGGTGTGCGCACGAAAAAAAAAAATCTGAGATATTTTCTTTATATTTTTTTCCGTAAGAACCTTGTACAGAGTATTAGAAAACTACAAAAAAAAATCAGCCAAATCGGTCAAGCCGTTTTCATGCTATGTCGTGACAACGGAAAACGAGTTTCATTTTTATATATATAGATTCCCTGGGGTTTTCAGCATGCTGTTTTTTTTAACTAAAAATGTATATATATAGAACAAAGTCATGTTAGTGGTGACCGGGATAAACTCAAGAACGAACCAAGACCAAGAACCATCATGATCATCATGATTCATGATCTTTGATTTTTTAGATTTGTCTCCACCTGTGTCTTTATGTGGATTCTTTTTTTGCGTAAATCACCATGGTACACCCCTCCCCCAACCTCCCCTCCCCCCCCCCAATGGCCAGCAGGGGAGGTTATTTCGGACTCGAACCGACGAAAACCTAACGCCGTCTCGTGTTATCAGACGCTGTTGTGTAAGGTGGGTCCATAAGGCACCGCGACTGACCCAGGACCATCACCAGTGTTAAACTTTTCCCTGGTATTTTCAATTCGCTGTTTTTTATAACTAAAAATTGAAAATTAACACTACAAGTGCACAAACCACGGTGTGTATGGGTACATCTTTGAGGCTCAAGTGAACCTCACATGCTGGTGGTGCACTGCTTATCAGCATCTATCGACGGACGAGGCTCTGCTGCTGGCTTACCTCTCAAGGATATACAGCACTCTCAGAAAAGTCAAAATAACTCAATTATTGGAGTTGTAGTAAAGCGAACCCTGGGCTCCAAAATGGACCTTTCGAATGCAACCGGAATTGCGGATCGGATGAAGAGAGAATTCATTCATTCCTTTTAACGTATCCACCTTAGCAGTAAATAGTGTATGATCGACGGCCTCTGTGGTGAAGCGGTAGTGCATTCGACTGCTACGACAGGGGGCGCGGGTTCGATTTCCGCTCAGTGCAAATATTTGTATTTATTAATATGTCTATTTGCATTGGTGTGAGTGTTTCTATGTATACTGTGTATGTATTTACAAAAAAAAAGTATATAAGTATGTTTATCCGCATTCTGGAACCCATAACACAAGCTAGTTAAACTATGCTTACTGTGGGTCTAGAAAGCACTGGGTAGAATGTCGTGGAATATTTTTTTTATTGTACACTGTTTGCAGAATAAATAATATACTCATGTTTTAGTCAATTATTTAATGATATACACTGATTGATTGCTATGCTAGGTGAGTACACTCGGATTGCTGAACGTGAACTAAATGTAATTTATATAAAAGTCACCGCGTTAAGATAAATATGCGGCTCGTGAGAAATGTTCGGTCATTAGCCCTAACAAATAGTAACCTATCTATTTTAAAATCCAACTTTGCCAACGTCCCCTTTATCTAAAAACACTTAGGTCTCACCTCTTTGCATCGTGCACTCGTGCGCAATGGACGCCGACACCAGCGGCCGGAAACGCGCGCCATTTCCGCACTCCACCTGTCGCCTCACCGACTTCCGGTCAGCTCCTTGACCCTCCCACGGCCGCTGGGATTTATACACTGAAGATACTTCGAGTGTAAAGTTTACGAGCACTTTGTTTTGTCCGCCGATATACCGATAGGTACCTACTGTTCTTTTTAAATCTATAGAGGAATTTGAATTGGTGCGGTGATAGAAAATTTTGACTGTTTAGTCATAGGTCGCGGGTTTGACTCCTGTTTTTTATACATAGATAAATACATACATGTTTATATATAGAAACCCCAGCCCAATGCGATTAGACATTTCATGCATCCCTACAAATATTCTACAATCGCCACGTCACAAAGGTCGTGAAGATATCTATTTTCATTGGTCTTTCTCTGTTTAATCTATTTGTATGTCCACAAGTATGTTCATCTGTATTCTGCAACCTTAAAAACAAGCTATGCTTAGTTTGAGTCTAGATAACGCTGTGTGATTCTATGGTAATAAGTTCCAGAATATTATTATTAAAATATAGCCTATGGTATGGTATCACGGGCTGGTATCTGCAACTCCACGACTAGGCGCGGTTTTTGCGCATAATATAGCCTATTTGTGCTTTATAAAATCATTTAAAAATAATTACTTCTTAAACCACACAATCTCTAACTGAAGAAGTTTTCCAAGTCTCCTGGCAAGTTTTAATGAACGTGACTTGGACAAAGATAAAATGCAGCGATTACTTCACGCTTCTTCATTTTAGTTTTTATGGGATAAGGATAATATTTTATCTTTTAAGAATATTAGCAACCAAAATTACTAATATTCCCCCTAACCCCTCCAGCTAAGCTTTTATATATATTATAATTAAAACTAAATTGAAACAAGACAGCCAGAGAGGAGACACCGACTACCAAGATACGTGCATGTCAGAGACAGGGGTTAATGTTTCACTTAATTGTTAGCCTGTGTACAAGATACGTGCATGTCAGAGACAGGGGTTAAAATGTTTCACTTAATTGTTAGCCTGTGTACAAGGTGCATGTCAGAGACAGGGGTTAATGTTTCACTTAATTGTTAGCCTGTGTACAAGATACGTGCATGTCAGAGACAGGGGTTAAAATGTTTCACTTAATTGTAAGCCTGTGTACAAGGTGCATATCAGAGACAGGGGTTAATGTTTCACTTAATTGTTAGCCTGTGTACAAGATACGTGCATGTCAGAGACAGGGGTTAAAATGTTTCACTTAATTGTTAGCCTGTGTACAAGGTGCATGTCAGAGACAGGGGTTAATGTTTCACTTAATTGTTAGCCTGTGTACAAGATACGTGCATGTCAGAGACAGGGGTTAAAATGTTTCACTTAATTGTTAGCCTGTGTACAAGGTGCATATCATTTCACTTAATTGTTAGCCTGTGTACAAGATACGTGCATGTCAGAGACAGGGGTTAATGTTTCACTTAATTGTTAGCCTGTGTACAAGATACGTGCATGTCAGAGACAGGGGTTAAAATGTTTCACTTAATTGTAAGCCTGTGTACAAGGTGCATATCAGAGACAGGGGTTAATGTTTCACTTAATTGTTAGCCTGTGTACAAGATACGTGCATGTCAGAGACAGGGGTTAAAATGTTTCACTTAATTGTTAGCCTGTGTACAAGGTGCATGTCAGAGACAGGGGTTAATGTTTCACTTAATTGTTAGCCTGTGTACAAGATACGTGCATGTCAGAGACAGGGGTTAAAATGTTTCACTTAATTGTTAGCCTGTGTACAAGGTGCATATCATTTCACTTAATTGTTAGCCTGTGTACAAGATACGTGCATGTCAGAGACAGGGGTTAATGTTTCACTTAATTGTTAGCCTGTGTACAAGATACGTGCATGTCAGAGACAGGGGTTAATGTTTCACTTAATTGTTAGCCTATGTACAAGAATTTAATACTATCCTATCCTACTTCCGACTGTCCTACTAATGCCACTAATAACATCAATGTGAAATTTTGGATGGGTGGATTTATGTAAGTTTGTTACTCAATCACGATCAAACGGCTGAACGGAACTGGCTGAAATTTGGTACAGGGATAGATTATTATCTGGAATAGGACTTAGGCTTTTTATCCCTGGAATAGGTTCCCATGGGGAGCGGGAACGGGATCGAAATTGCACGCTGGGGGAGCCGCGGGCTACTGCTAATATTAAAAATGTGAAAGTTTATGAAGATGTTTGGATGTTTGCATGTTTATTACTCAATCACGCTCAAACGGCTGAACGGATCTAGCTGAAATTTGTTACAGGGGTCGATTATAGTTTAGAATAAGACAAAGGCTGCTTCTTATCCCTGGAATAGGTTCCCTTGGGTCGTGGTAACGGTATCAGAATTCCACGCGAACGGAGCTGCAGGCTACAGCTAGTCCATAATATATCTGATCAAATCAGGCCTTGTAATTTATACATACATATACTCACGCCTGTTTCTCTCCGTGGTAGGTAGAGACAACAGCCCGCCATCTGCTTCTTTCCTTACATACTTCACGAGCTTCCTCTTCAGTCATTAAATCAGTTTATGTGAACCGACGGCCTCTGTGGCGAATCGGTAGTGCATTCGACTGCTACGACATGGGATGCGGGTTCGATTCCCGCTCAGTGCAAATATTTGTATGCATGAATACGTCTATTTGCATCGGTGTGGGTATTTCTATGTATAACATGTATGTATTTACAAAAAAAATTTGTATATAAGTATGTTTATCCGCAATCTGGAACCCATAACACAAGCTACTTAAACTATACTTTGGGTCTAGAAAGCGCTGTGTAGAATGTCGAAGAATATTTATTTATTTTTATTTAAATTATTGTAGGATATAAGCTATCACTTAATACCTATGTATGGCGTATGATGTCCCATCAAGACCCTCGAGATGAAGCCCACTACACCTGCAAGCCGGTTCATCTGCTGATTGACGTAAGAGACTCTAGCGCAGGCTTTCCTCTTGGGGCTGGGAGATCAAATGGCACTCGTTCCAATAAAAACCGCAGAGCAATCAGAAATTTGTTAGGTTTTGAGCATTTTAACCAATCATTTATAATGATTCTTTTTTATTTTAATTAATTAAATGCCTCTATTAAATTATTAATATATTTATATTGATTTATGGATGAATTATAGTCCGGTGGGTACGGAGAAAGTTATTCCTTTATTGTAAGTACCTTAAGTAACATTAGGTGCGAATGGATCTGCTAAGACCAGGCGGCTCCAACAGCCACGGGACATCTGCCGATGGAAAGGCTCTCCGGAGTATGTCATTGAGAGCATGATGGCGTGGAAACCTACCTGCGCTTCTATGACAACTCAGTGCGTGATGACCGTCACCCCACACTATGGAACCGCAGGTGCAATTATGGGCTTCACACACCCCGCAGCCCAGGTGGAGGGCAACCACACAGCAAGGTCACCCGCAAAGTGTAGTAGTGTGTGGGCTGTGGTTGAATGTACAGTGGATATGTGCGAGAAGATATGTATGTATATCTATTTGTTCGGTAGTGCTCTTTAACAGAATACCTATTATTATTATTGTATATTTAACCCTTAACTACAACATCAAGACACACTATTTATATATTCAATTTATTTAATTTAATGCTTCTTGTGACGGACCAGTAATGACTTTTTTTTTCCTTTGCGATTTTTTTGTAACAATCGTTCGATATATTGTATAGGTTGATGGCATCCGTGAGTTGCATAAGGGCCCAGTTGAAAACCAGCTTCAGGTCCTTGTGGCCTGGCAGATGCTGAGCTGAGTTTCTCTTACTGCAACCGTGGGACGCGAGCCTTCCTTGCATTGTGACAACTGTTTTCGACTCTGTTTTAATTTGTACCCAACCACGTAATATGCTATTATTATTTAAATAATATTTATGTCTCTCTCCTTCTGCTTTACCTGTCACTGTGTCTCGTGGAATTTGCAGTAATAAATGAGTCTTTCTTTCTTTCTTTCTAGATAAACATTATGGCTAGTGCAGTCTGAATGTAGTGACGTCACAGCTCACTATTCTAGCAGTAACTCATAGTGTAGGTGCGAGTGACAGCCGACACACGAGTTCGCAGATTTATCGCTCTGTCCTTTAAGCGCATAGACCATAGAGTGCAGAGCTGGCACATTTTTTATTGGTAAGAAAATTTTAAACATGTTGAATATCGCTCGCTTAGCAATCTGCCTGGTAGATGAGAGTAGGCACGCCCCCTATTCTGGTGAATCGTGGGTGTCTAATACATCTCTGCCTACGCCTTTGGGGATACAGGCGTGAAGTTATGTTATGTTACGAAAATTTTAAATTATATATGTTAAAACATGTGATACACCATTTTTTCTTATTAAAAAACATCTCGAATGGGAATCGAACCCGAGGCTATCCCTTTCTGGGTTCCCATACTCATGTACTCAGAAGTGTAGCCCACAGTCAATTTCAGAAGTTATATTTCTTGGCTTATGTTATTTGAGACGGTCTAGTAACTGAGTAATGAGAAATCCTCCCCCCCCCCCCCCACAAGCTGAAACTATACAGGAATAGAAGACCTCACGCGGAGATGGCACGCAAACATTGATATGTACGCCGCGGAACCATCAAACTGTAATAAATCTAAATGAATAAAATGTAATGTTTACAAATTACATACACTCGCCCCCTAGTACATTGGGACCTAAACATAACTGGCGAATCGTGGGTGTCACCTCTGCCTACCCCTTCGGGGATACAGACGTGAAGTTATGAAGTTATGGTATAAATAGAACCGACCCTGACTTTTCACACATCCATAACATTAATATGAAACTATTATTCTTGAACTTCAAGAATGCTTACACGACCTATAAACAGTCAACTTGGCAATGGACAAGGCCATACGATAAGACACAGGAAGGAGAAATGGACTAAAATAGTGACAGAATGGTATCCACGAGACGGCACAAAGAATAGAGGTAGACAGATAAAGAGATTGGACCCGTAGGTACAGTAAAAGACAGGAATAAGTAAAATTCTTTATAGAAGGCCTTTATCGGGAGCTGTTATAAGCTGTTTCAGAAAACCTCCTTTGCCGCTAGGTGGGGAAATAAAATTACGAACGTAGCTCGTCCAACATGGACACATACAGTAAAAGACAGGAATAAGTGGAACTCTTCTTTATTGGAAGACAATCTGTCTCAAAATTACCCCCATTTCCCGATAGGTATAACAATAAAGTAAAAATAAAAGTAGATTAATTTATCTAGACATAGTTTTAGTTCAGCAATATGAAGCAGGAGAAACCAATAAAGGCTTATTATTTTATTGCACTACCTACCAGTAATCGATGCGGTTGAATGAAACAACGCTAGGAACATATGGGCTAGATAACGCAAGCCATGCGTCCAAGCGTGTCACCAAACTGGTGTTGTGCAAAAGCTGACGTCATCAGTAGTTTCGAAAAAAATAACACGCTTGGTTTTCGTACGTGGTATCTAGCCTAGACCAAATCTATGACGAGGAAGCTAGTTAACTTGTTATGTGAAGAAAGCATCAACAAATTCTGGGGCGTAGGTCAACATTTTTGCATTTGAATAAATGATTAATAAGCTGTTTAATAATACCAATGTTATTGAGATTATTTATATTAAATGCTGATAATTTGTTAAACTTAAAAAGAATATCTTGTTTTCCTTGTGATTGAAAATGAATGTACTGTAGCGTCCGATTTCGTTCGAGCACTACAGTTAGTTTTCCTGGCCATCATGTGTCAGAGATTAAAAATAAATTGTTTTAAAATAAAATGTAGAATAGGGAAGAAAAACAATAGGCTTGGCGGACAAGTTGGTGACAGCGGGGGACCGGGGGCTCCGGCCACGACCCGCCGTACGAAGAGAGTTCCAAGTAAAGTGATTGTAGGCTCAATCCTTGAGCAGAATCCGCGACCCTCTTCAGTTCGCTTAAAGTCTAATAAACTCGTGTAAAATCCCCTAAAACTCGATATAGAAATTTTATGTGAAAAATAAATGCCATTATAAATATAAATACTTGTGTTTATCATTTCATTAACACGAGGAAGTGTGACGCCAGACCCCAGACGTCACAGTACTCACCTATAGAACCACTGTCTGAGGTTATGGATAGTTTGGTATTGAAGGACGAAAGATACTAACGAGATTTTGAAAAGAGAGGAAATGCGGGCAAAAGGGTGAATGATGCGCATTTAGGAATAATGAATAAGAAGGATGTATAGGGCCCCTCGAAGAGCTTCGGAGTCCAAGCCGACCTCACCTACTAGAAGGTAGACCTGCTGCTTAACAAACATGACTCTAGCGCAGGCTAGAGTCATGTTTGTTAAAGGAAGTCACTCGGAATTCGGAAGTCAAACGGCAGTCGCACCCACAAATCCCAAAAGATAAGTCACATCAAGAGAAAGAATAGACAAGCGGGCTTCAAAGTACAAGCTTTTGAAGCGTTGTGTAGAATGTCTTGAATATTTATTTATTTTATTTTGGATGCAACCGAGACTAACACTGTGATCATGAAGATGAATCAGTACCGAAGAAGGAGAAGCAGGAAGAAGTGCCAATTAAATAAACCTATAAGATAATTTATCAGTTAACTATTTTCATAACACACATTAATTGAATCAGTTTGATTTCGTGTCTGATTTATTTTTATCATCTTTGTCACTCGGGAGCAACAAACCAACGGCGCTCGCATTGCAGCGGTCACCGGTGGTGAAATCAACATACGTTTTTTTAATGGCGTAAATGACTTTTTATAAAACAATAATATCAAAGTTTATTATTAATATACTATTATCTAATTGTAAATTAGTTGTGTCTGTACATTGGACATATTAAAAAAAATGCTTGGGATATGTTAAATGAACGATCTGAAAACAAAAATATTTTTTTAAATTCTTGTCTGTTTGTCTATTTATCTGTCTGTTTTTTCGTGATGGACGCGAAAACCACTGAACAGATTTCGATGTGGTATTTTCTGTTACAAAGGTCTTGTTCAGACTTAAAATCTACCGTATGTTTGATTACAATTGGTTAAGTAGAACCGGAGATATGACCAAAAACAGAAAAATGATCTCCGCGCGGGCGGAGCCGCGAGAATCAGCTATCAATCCATCAATCAATTAGCCTATTGCAATTCACTGCTCGACATAGGCCTCTCCCATTGTACGCCATAGCACCCGATCCTCCGCCTTGCGCATCCAGTCTATCCCAGACCTTTTTCAGGTTGTCCGTCCATCTTGCTGGGGGACATCCTACCTTCCGTTTACCGATTCGTGGTCTCCACTCTAGGACTCGTTTGCTCCATCGGCCATCGGTCCTTCGGCAGATGTGGCCAGCCCATTGCCACTTCAGCTTGCTTTTCTGCGAGCTATGTCGGTGGCTTTAGTTCTTTGTCGGATGGCCTCATTTCGAATTTTATCCTTCAAAGAAACCCCAAGCATAGCTCGCTCCATAGCCCGCTGCGCGACTTTTAAGTCGTGGACTAATTTCACTGTCAATGTCCAAGTTTCGACCAATGTCCAAGTTAGCATACGTCCGATAAAAGTCTTGGGGCACACACGTATTGTTGTTCGTCTCCGCTTTAAAATTAGAAAACCGCTGATAAAGTGCATATTGCAACTGTTGGAGTACACAGTGTTAAACTTTTACGTGTCAGTGACAAGAAAAATGCAAGCAAAGTAGTGAAATAACAATAAAATTGTGATAAATAAGTGATTTTACATAATAACGAACTTTAAAAATCAAACATTTTGGACTTTGAACTCATTAGTAATCCAAAAACTCGATACCAACGATCTACCAATTCTAATTGAATGCAGATCGAACAATATACCGATTACTAAATTCAGCACGGCCGTCGGAAGCTAAGGTAGCGCAGTGGTAGCTCACTCGCCTCACGTTCGTTTGCATCCGGATCAAATCCCAGTTGTTCCGAACTCTTTTTGTGCTATTTTTCAGCCTGTTTTGTGATTTCCTAAATTACATCTCACAATATTTTTCATAATAAATATTACCCATTTATACTTCTAAACTACCCATATAAGAAACCTCGGCTGCGCATTACAAGCGGTGGGAATCAACGTCCCGGTACGAAGTTTCAAGCACTGCCAGGCACTAATAACGAATCTAGCCGATCGTAAGCGCGTAGCGCGTTCGCCCCACTACTTGTTACCGCTTACTACCTGAACGTGTGCTGCGGATACATTGAGATTCTACGAGTATAGTATATATATATATATATATATATATATAAATATAATATCTCCGACTTCTGCAAGGTATAGCGCTTTGTTGATTTGAGTTGATTTGTTATTGTTTCCTCTCTTCGTACGCACCGCCAAGTGGGACTGCGCTATAACTTGAATATGCCTAAACCCGCACGTACGCCTCCGCCCGGAACTAAACAAGCTGTGGATCGGGATACTTTTAGCACACCTGATATGTACAGCTATAGTGAGTCCGAGCTTACTAATTTGACTACCAGAAGTAAGCGTCTCAGGCCCGATTTTTCACCAGAAAATGACTTGAAGTCTTTCGAGGTCAGGATAACTAAGATGCTTACAACCTGGAAGTCTGACCAAGACACGCTTTTAAGTAAATTAAGGTCTGATATAGCCGAGGTTAAAAAACAAAACAAAAGCATCCAGAGTACAAATAGCGATATTGAGAAGTCAATGACATTTATGAACACCCAATTTGAGGATATGAAACGGACCATTCTTAAATTAGAGGAAGAACGTTTGGAACAACGTAACTATATTTTGGAGCTGGAAAAAAAAGTTACTGACCTACAGCGAGGCTATCGAACTTCCACTATAGAGATCAGAAACTTGCCGCAGACTGAAAAGGAGACCACCCATGATCTTACTACTCTGGTGATACGCACATGTAATGCAGTACATACCACAATAAAGCCCTCCGACTTGCGTGATGTATACCGCTTGCCTGGAAAAAAAGGTACTAACAGACCAATAATAGCGGAATTTCAAAATGTTCCTTCCAAAAATGACGTACTGAAAGCAGCGCGTTCATTTAACAAGGGTCTACCACCATCAGAAAAATTAAATACCGGCCATATTGGCGTCAGTGGCCCTATTACTTCCGTGTACATTGCAGAGCATTTACCTGGTAGTCTTCGACAATTATTTTACGAAGCACGCACTTTTTGTAAAATTAACAAATATAAATTCTGCTGGCACCAGAATGGAAAGATTTTTCTTAGGGAATGTGAGGGTATGGATTCTGTCACAATTAACTCAGTATCGTGTCTTAAAAAGATACAAAAAGTTTAATAGTTCTTTACACTCACTTGTGATGTTAGAAATGACCTGTTCCGCTTTTTTAAATGTTTTATTTATGATTTCGTGTTATGATTTTATTGCATTGCTATTGTTAGGTGAATATGCTGGTATATTGGCGACGGAACAAACTGTATATGTTCCCTTAAATATTGATGAAGTTGGTTACTGTACTTTGAGTTGGCAAGTCCATATATCTGTTCTACTAGGGAATTATAGTGGTAATTTATGTCAAATAAACCGCTTGCCTACCAACTGTAACGTGTTATATTATAAATTTAAGTTCTCAGTGAATCTTATTGCTCAGTCTCGAGTGTCAATCGAATGTGTTTTTTATCTTTTATATCAATGTTGGATGTAAATACTTTGGCTGAAGAGCTGGACACGATAGGTATACAACAGGCACTATTTTGCAAACCAGAACATGCTGTCACTATTTTAGACAAGACGTGCAAGTCTACTACTAAAATATTACATTTAAACATACGGAGTATAAATAGACACATAGATGAATTACGCCTTCTCCTGTCACCAATACAATCACTGCCGGAAGTTATTATTCTGACAGAGTGCTGGCTCAGTAAAACGCCTATACTACCTATATTGGAAGGGTACATAAGCTATAAAACAGAAAATAACTACAATCAAAATGCTGGTATAGTGATTTATGTTAAAGCTAACCTTACGCACTGTGTCATCGAACCGGAGGTCGAAGAGACCAACTGCCTAATTTGCAAACTACCATCTCGTAATGTGGCAGTGATTGCTATGTATAGATCGCCTAGCTATTCCAAAACTGATACATTTCTAAATAGTCTGAATAGTGTCCTGACGACCCTATCTACAGTACGTAATATTGTTTTAATGGGAGATATTAATATTCACATATCAAGACCCAGAAGCTGAGGAATATATAACACTGCTCGCTTTTCATGGTCTATTACCTACGCATATGATACCAACCCGTGATGGTCGTTGCCTCGATCATGTTTTTCTAAAATCAGACCTCAACAGTACTACTTTAGTGGTCGATTCCTCCATCACTGATCACACCCCCATCTGGCTCAACCTTGAAAACAAAAGTATGTACTCTGAACGTAAATTAACACGAGTGCAAGTTGACTATCCTTCAGTTTACACAGCCATATCAGAGACTGACTTTAGCCGTGTGTTAAGTATAGCCGATGCCAACCAGGCAGCAGAATTACTAGTGACCACGATAGGTAAAGTAATTGAACGCCATTCCAAAATAAAGCATTCCCCTTTGAAAAATCGACTGATAAAGCCCTGGATTACACCAGGTTTGCTGAGGTGTATCCGTAACAGAGACAATATGAGCCGTAAAGTAAAGAATGAACCTTATAACTACACTCTTAAGGTCACATTTTTAAGGTATCGCAACTTCTGTAACAAATTACTGAAAAATCTAAAAATAGCATATGAAAAAGATGAATTTTGCAAAGCTAAAAACAACGCTAAGGCTACGTGGAAGGTCATTAAAAAAATTATCAACACAGACGGTGCAGTGAACCCACCTCTTGAACTCTTGAAAATGGCCCATGATAATAAGTCATCGGTGAACGTAGTGAATCATTATTTTGGCAACATAGGCAAAAAGCTCGCAGAGAAATACACAAAAAACAATATTCCTCCCACGACAGACATACATGACAACCCACCGCTACACTCTCTCACACTTCTCCCAACTGATATATCTGAAGTGTCAAATGTTATTTTGAGCCTCCGTAGAGACGCGGCGAGTGGTTGGGATGGCATTGGTGTTGATCTTTTGCAGAAATGTAGTAACACATTGATTCTGCCTATTACACATGTCTGTAATGTAGCTATCAAAACAGCCAAATTCCCTAACATATTTAAAAAGGCTATTGTTCACCCCATCTTCAAGGGAGGATCCAGAGACGATGTCAACAATTACAGGCCCATATCAGTGCTGCCAGCACTATCTAAGGTTCTTGAAAAAATTCTAAACTCTCGCCTAGTTAATTTTTTGGAGATCAATTACTCCTTGGCATCTAACCAGTTTGGCTTTAGAAACAAAAAATCCACCGAGGACGCAGTGGCTTCCTTAGTGGATCATATTGTGGATAAACTGGACATAAAACAAAAATGTATTGGCATTTTCTTGGACCTTACTAAGGCATTTGACACCGTCTCTGTTCCGCACTACAAACGCTGCTAATAAAATTGGAGAAAATGGGTATTCGTGGTCACGCTCTGGAAATCTTCAGAGATTATCTTTCCAATAGAGTTTAGAGTATCAAAATCGACTCATATGTTAGTGATGAAGTTTCTGTTACTTACGGCGTACCTCAGGGTTCTATACTAGGGCCCACTGTCTTTTTGGCTTATATCAACTCCCTCTGTAAGCTTTCGATTCCCTATTGTTCAATTTTCACTTACGCTGATGACACAGCTTTAGTCGTTCATGGTAATAACTGGCCTCATACTTATGCATCCGCTGAACACGCCCTTTCTACTGTAATGAATTGGCTTTCTGCTAATCTTCTTACTTTAAATCTAAGCAAAACAGTATATCTTACCTTTTCATTAAATTCATATGGTCAACCACCGTCGGACACTTACCACCTCAAAGCTCACTCTTGCATTGGAGATCCTACTAATATGCAATGTAACTGCCCAAATATATCTAGATCGAGTACAACTAAACATTTGGGTATCATCATCGATAATCAGATAACCTGGCAGCCACACTTGGCCAAACTTACCTTGCGTGTTCGTAAATTAATATACGTCTTTAAAAAATTAAGATTCTCTGCTCATTTCAATATTCTTAAAACCGTTTACTTTGCGTTGTGCCAATCCATCATAGGCTACTGCATAACAGTATGGGGAGGTGCAGCAAAATCCCATTTTCTGGCGTTGGAACGGGCGCAAAGAGCTGTTTTGAAGGTTATGACATTTAAACCATACAGACATCCAACCTACAAGCTTTATGCGGAATGCCAGGTGCTAACCGTTCGACAGATCTTTGTGCTTCAAACGGTTCTAAGAAAGCATATGACGCTGAACTATGATGAAACCATATTGAACAGACGTAGATCTCGTCAGGTGTGTCCGGTACAAGTCTATAGAACTACTCTTGCGAGTAAACATTTTCGAGTCATTAGCTGCCGACTTTATAATTTAATAAATAAATCATGCAATATTTACCCACTTTGCAAGCACAGGCTTAAAATAGTTGTTAGTAGATGGCTACAGACTAAGAACTACACAGAGACAGAGGACCTACTCACTATATCTATATTATGAAATTAGATACGAAATTTATACTCATATACAATTTACATACACATAATATACACTGAAACTGTTATTATTATAATACATACCTACATATTATTATATATATCATACATACATATATATACATACACACATTACCCATATTAATCTTATAAAATACTAGGCAGCCTACCTACATTTACCCATTAGTCATACTTACCCATTATTATGAGGTTAATAAGTCTATGCCTGTTCCTCTCTTTTCTTATATTGTTCTGAGATAATTATTTTTATTTTTATTACTGATATGTTTGTGTTCTAAATTTTGTTGATTTGTTTTTATTTTTATTTTATTTTATTTTTATTTTTTTATTGTTTTTGATCCTGTCCTTAATGAGCGAATACTAATTAAGATGTCACTACTTCGTGAGAACCTTGGTACCCATAACACAAGTTAAATCTTATCATGGGTACCAGAGTTGAACTACAGTTTGTGTTTAAAATATGGATGTTGTTACTATTTAGTTAAGTTCATCATTAATTGTAAGCAAACTAAACGTGAATAAATGATTTATTTATTTATTTACCACCTAGTGTCTCCATGTTCAGACCCAGGATATCATGTAGCATCCAAGTAGCCAAGAAAGAACAAATGAGCCCAAACACGACGGGTTTACCTTGTTTAGTTCAGAAGTTCCTATGACCACCTAGTGTCTCCATGTTCAGACCCAGGATATCATGTAGCATCCAAGTAGCCAAGAAAGAACAAATGAGCCCAAGCTCGATTGGTTTACCTTGTTTAGTTCAGAAGTTCCTATGACCACCTAGTGTCTCCATGTTCAGACCCAGGATATCATGTAGCATCCAAGTAGCCAAGAAAAAACAAATGAGCCCAAACTCGATTGGTTTATCTTGTGTAGTTCAGAAGTTCATACGACCACCTAGTGTCTCCATGTTCAGACCCTGGATATCATGTAGCATCAAAGTAGCCAAGAGAAAACAAATGAGCCCAAACTCGATTGGTTTATCTTGTTTAGTTCAGAAGTTCCTATGACCACCTAGTGTCTCCATGTTCAGACCCTGGATACCAAGTAGCATCAAAGTAGCCAAGAAAAAACAAATGAGCCCAAACTCGATTGGTTTATCTAGTTTAGTTCAGGAATTCCTATGGACACCTTCCGATTCCATCATCAGACCATCTGCATAGAACCATATTGTCGCATTGTCACCGAAGATACACAAGTATTCCAAATTTAAGTCCAATCTAATGACAGGAAGTGGTCCTAATTGGGCTTCCAATATTTAACCTATACCTTTTTTTTTTTTTTTTTTTTTTTTTTTTATCTTGCGGAAATCCCTTCGGATACCCCCGCCGGTCAGTGGGGGCGGTTATGTCGGGCTTGAACCGACTAAAACCGCACGCCGTCTCGGGTCTACAGAC
Organism: Cybosia mesomella; assembly: GCA_946251805.1. Lineage (NCBI taxonomy): Eukaryota > Metazoa > Arthropoda > Insecta > Lepidoptera > Erebidae > Cybosia > Cybosia mesomella. Next base: position 35,189,682 of record OX276396.1, on the reverse strand, counting down.
GCCGAGGTGTAAGGTTGCCCATAGAGCATATCCCTCGCACCCCGACTGACCCTGGGCCATCTCCAGATGTGGTTTGAGTACCTTTTTTTTTTTTTTTATCGTGTGGAAATCCCTTCGGATACCCCCCCGCCGGCCAGCGGGGGCGGTTATGTCGGGCTTGCACCGACTAAAACCGCACGCCGTCTCGGGTCTTCAGACGCCGGGGTGTAAGGTTACCCATAGAGCATATCCCTCGCACCCCGGCTGACCCTGGGCCATCTCACCACTAACAGCATTGCTCATCCTGTCTCCTCTGAAAGCAGAGGAGTACGGAGAGCGATGTGTTCCCGCCACGTTGGGTATTGGCCGACGATCAATGCCAACCCTTTGAAGGGGTGAAGGGGAAGCCATTGACCGCCGCCCAGGGTGTACCCGCCGCTCCGATTCCGTTCCCCCCGGACTGCAGCGGGATCGGAATCGGAGCGACACTCGAGGAGGTTACCCAACACACACCCCTGGTTTGAGTACCTACACTTCAAAAACTCAAAAGTTCTGCCTCGACTGAACTCAAATTTTGGCAGATAATATATTGATAATATACGAACTGCTTCAAAGATGGTTTTTATCTAATTTTTTGGTAGCGTCGGCAGATGGCATTGAAAACAGGTTGTATATTTTTTTTACGAATTTATACCCGTCCGCAACCTGGACCCATGTCGCTAGTACCGTGCTAGTATATTCTTTAATTCCATAAAAGTTATAGGTCTGTTTTCGAGTACCATTTACCATTTATTTTAGCTTAATTTAAGACAGTCGTGTTTATAGGGTTCCGTTGCCAAATGCCACAAAACGGAACCCTTATAGATTAGTCATATCTGTCTGTCTGTCCGTCCGTATGTGACAGCCAATTTTTTCCGAAACTATAAGAACTGTGCTTTTGAAACTTGGTAAGTAGATGTATTCTGTGACCCGCATTAAGATTTTCACACAAAAATAGAAAAAATAAAAAAAATTTGGAGGCCCCCATACTTAGAACTAAAACTAAATATTTTTTTTCATCTAACCCATCCGTGTGAGATATCTATGGATAGGTCTTCAAAAATGATATTGAGGTTTCTAATATAATTTTTCTCTAAACTAAGTAGTTTGCACGAGAGATACTTCCAAAGTGGTAAAAGGTGTCCCCCCCCATGTAACTTCTAAAAAAAGAGAATGATAAAACTAAAAAAAATATATGATGTACATTACCATGTAAACTTCCACCGATAATTGGTTTGAACGAGATCTAGCAAGTAGTTTTTTTTTAATACGTCATAAATCGTAAAACGCAATTTACCTTTCATTCAATCAAATCATATGTAAAATTTAAAAAAAAAGCATTATTATGTTACTTACTGCTACGGAACCCATCATGGACGAGTCCGACACGCACTTGGCCGCTTTTTTTAATATTTTATTTATTTACTATTGTAAACATAAGTATCTAAGTGTCACTAGATTACTACCCTTCAGTTTAAAATTCAATAAATAAGAAAACCATCTGCCAGCGTCCGTCTAGACCGAGTTAATTTCTCGAATACCTGCGGACAATAGCCTCGCCACAGACTCACTGCTCGCTCTAACAAAAACCACGGCATTTTTCCCCTGGACAATAGGATCTCAGGGTAAGGCATTTAAGTTATTGGTCTCGAACAGGTAGATAAGAAAATGTATTTGGCTTTGTGTGATCTATTCTTTAGAAGAGGAAAATAATATTTATTTTTCTCTCATAACTTTATTTAGTAGTTAAATAAATAAATATTGCAGGACAAAGTACACAACGCCATCTAGACCCAAACTAAGCAGAGCTTGTCATATGGGTTCTAGAAAGCGGATACACATACTTAAATACTTTTTTTTGTAAATAAATACATATTATACATAGAAACACCCAGACCAATGCAAACATACATATTTGCACTGAGCGGGAATCGAACCCGCGAGCTCTGGCTTAGCAGTCAAACGCACTACCGCTACGCCACAGAGGTCGTAGTATTTAACCAGATTATGGGGTGAATGAGGCCCCACCAAGATCTTCAGGGCTCAAGCCAACATCGCCTGGGAGCCAGTACATCTGCTGATTAACGGACGAGGCTCTGTAAGTCGCTCCTGTAAGGCCAGGATAAGCCGCACATGAGGAAAAAGCGTTACTGAGAGGGGAATTACAGACTGAATTTAGACAGTACAATATTTCGACATGTAGCGAACTTCGTTAAATTAAAAAATGTGCCCTACTTAATTAAATATTTACCCAATCGATTGAAACATCAATTCAGGCGCTTCGCCGGCCGCTGCCATGGCACGCTCGCTACGCTCGCTCGGCTCGCGCTCTGTTGGGGTCACAGTTCTAACCTTACCTAAACACTTCACTTATTTTTGGAATATAATTTTAAAAATTATATTCCAAAAATATATATTGTATCTTGTCTAAGTATTGTCTGTCGAAGTAGTGGTCATTAGAAGGTGTGTGTTGTCTAATAATTGTCTGTCGAAGCAATGACTTGTCGATCTATGTGTTTTCGAAGTTCGCTACATGTCGAAGTATTGTACTGTCTAAATTCAGTCCGTAAATGCTGAGAGGGACCGCTGAGTCCAAAGTTCAAGCTCGGATGCCACCAGTTTTAACGCCGGGATAATGATGACTTAAACTGATTAAAATGGTTTGTTAACTGGTCTTTTAAATTATCATAATAGACTAGCTGATGCTCGAGGCTCCGCCCGCGTGTAGGTCGGTTATCGTTTTTTGGTCATATCTCCGGTATTACTTAATCAATTGCAATCAAACAAACGGTAGATTTTAAGTCTGACCAAGCTTTCTAATAGAAAAAACCGCAGCAAAAATCCGTTTGGTAGTTTTATCACGAACAAACAGATTAACAGACAAAACTATTCCAAACAAAATATTTTTGTGTTCAGAATCGTCCATTTAACATAACCTAAATATTCTTCTTAAATATCTCGAATGACACAATTAATTTACTTTTTATAATAGTATATATACTAAGTATAGAAAGTTTCGGGTGAGTCTCGCGTGATATGAATTCATCATGTTTTTATTACAAGTTTTTTTTTTACAATCCCTTTCGTCTATAATAATAATGAATGTAGGTACTTAGTATCACAAAACCTAGCGAACAATAACATGAAAATGAATGAGCATATTCTTTCATTGCAAAAAGAATAAAACTATAAAATAGCGACCTCTTATCAGTTCTCCCAGTGAAACTAAGTTCATGTCACTTCTGAGGTGAATTTAATTGTCCGACGCCTATAATAGCGTCTTAACTTAGCTACCGTTAGGTCTACCCGATCGAGGTGTGGCTGTCCAATGAGTACGACACAATTTGGAGATGTAGAAAACTTATGTGTAAACTTTAAATATTTTAAATAAAATATCCGTCCTTATTTAGGCTCCAAAGTAACGCATAGGACCTTCAAGATATACTGTTTTCATATTTGCAAATTGACCAAGCCAGATTTGCAAGATTATAGGTAAGAGTTGCAAAGAAAAATTGCCTATAAATTACTCACAGCCACTATCTTTCATTCGCCAATAATTACATTACCAAGACTACCCGTGAACGAATTATGGTAACAATTCGCACTTAAATCTAAATTAAATTGTAACACCAATGTCAGCTACACTATTACAGCATTAAAAGAGCATCTACTTTCAAAAAGGAAAGGCAATAAGTATATTTCAGAGGCATTTTTTGCAAAAGCCTTCGTTTATCTGTGATGAAGACAGTTCTGAAATTTATATTTGAGACAAGAATGACATGGGATAAAATGCGGGCCCATACACAAAGCGTGCCCTTATGAACTCGTTCAGTACGATGCCGCGTGTCGTCGTCAATGGAAAACGAATTCCTTCACCCCAGATCGACTGTAAGTGGCGGGCTAATAAAGCCGTCTCATACTAACTGCGCAGCTAATCCTGCCAGCGGCCCGCGCGTGTGGGCACACCTTAAAATCCAGACGTAAGACGTTGTCTGATCGCGTGTGACTTTTCAAAACTATAAAGTAATCTTATGAAAAGAACTTGGATTTTATTGATCAGTGTATATTTCAATGGGGCTCCACCAAGCTCTTCGAGAGCCAAAACAACGTCACCTGAAAGCCAGTATACCTGCTGATGGACGAGGCTGTAGCGCTGACTTTTTTCTTGATTTTGGGGGGTCAGATGGCAGCAGCTCTCGTCCTAAGATCTTTATCATGCTAAAAACTGCAGTTATAACACTAGCCCATAATATTTATTAGAATTTCTGGAAAATGAACTACATAAACACATAACATTTTTACTGGTGGTAGAAATTTGATGACACAAATTTGTCACAAAATTCGGCCGGGTAGGTACCACCATGCACGATTGCGAAAAACCCTCCATAGTAATCCAATTTCGGTTTGATTGCGTTCAGGGGTCAGCAAGTGCATAGCCGGGCAGGGGGATTGTGGTCGCAGCACTAGTGGGACCGGTGGGTGTCACGCGGTGCTGCGACGACAATCCTCTTCTGATGAGGCCGTCAAGCTGAGTGCCACCATTGTTAACATGGTACGTGTATGTAATGGTGACCCTCTTTCCTGAGACTTTACCTTCAGCTTACCATCAGGCGAGGTGAAGTCAAATTGACGTGTCCTAAATATAAAAAAAAGGCAATATGAAATTATTCAGCCACTTTTAGTTGACTTAGAAATCAGTATGCTAGGTATAGTACATATGATAGCAAGAGTGGAGAACTGAATACTAGTTCCACTAATACATCTAGAATGATTACACCACCTCGTTAACGCGAAACGTTCCCACAACTTTGATGCATATGGTCCTTCGAGCCGGATGAGTAAAATGCAGACTAAATAGCAAAATTTCATTGAATCGTCGATCTTGTGCATTTTCCTTTTCGAATAAGTGCGCAGTTATACAGTGTATAGTAGTAACTAAAAATATTCAAAGTATTCCGCTAATTTGCCATGACTTGTACCACATCACATCAAAAGCTTGGCCAGACGAACGGTTTAAACTAATCTTATTATACTTGAGAGCGTTTATGGGATCATTGTGGGTAGTGGCAAGGTAATGTCGGGGCGCCCAAGAGCCAGGTATCGCTGGTACTTGCAGATTGCGAGCGGGTTTCACAATTGAAACGTATATAAAGTTACATCACTATCGAATGAATTATATGAGAACGCATTACTTTCTATTTCACACATATCATTTAATAGTACATTATGGCAAAGGCAGCGAAATAGGCAATTGCAGGTCGAGTATGAGTTTATTAGTTTATACGACACAGGCAATTGACATTTTGGCCCAGGCATATATAGTGCTTTTCTTAAAAAAATGCAAGGAAATAAAAAAGGGCCTTTTATTAACAAAATAACACCGAACTCCGCTTTATCGCCAATTTTTATTTTTATTTTACAGGTGTCTACAATAGAGGAGGCTATGGTACGATAGATGAAAGAGTTCTAAATTTTTTTTTTTTAAGAATATTAGTAACCGAAATTACTAATAGCTTAATGGTTAAGGAGTCAACCCTACGATCGAGAGGTCCCGGGTTCGAATCCTGGCCATTACACTACTGACGTGAACCCACTCCTAACACAAGCATTTAGCTTAGATGGAGGGGTTAGGGGGAATATTAGTAATTTCGGTTACTAATATTCTTTTTAAACAAAAAGAAAAAAAAACCCCCTAACCCCTCCAGCTAAGCATAATTGCTTGTGTTAGGAGTGGGTTCACGTCAGTAGTGTAATGGCCAGGGTTCGAACCCGGGACCTCTCGATCGACTCCTTAACCACTAAGCTACCGACGATTCAAACAGCACACCGTTTCATACAACATTGCCGGCGCTAACTAGTTTAGCTACAACTAACTTTTTTATTTTTTCACCTTTTTCCATTTTGCCACATTTTTATATTAAGACATTTTATTACTGAGCCTTTTTTGACGAACGAAAAGCTAACGAATATTGAATACCCTTCACTTTTGAAGCTATAAAATATACTGTTATCAATCATTTTAATTTATTTATAGGTTTTTAAGGGGCTCGTGGCATACCAAATGATATCATTTCTAAAGCCCATCATCGATGATATCATTATCAAATAAAATTATTAATAAAAAAGTCAAAAATCCCAACTGCCCTAAAGAGACCGAAACAAGTTTAATAGCAGGCAGGACCCATTCATTTTCTTTCGGTTTATGATTTGCAAATGGGTGCCGTCTGCTATCAAACTTGCTTCGGTCTTTTTGGGGCAGTCGGGTCTTTGGACTTTTTAATTAATAATTCTATTGTATACTTTTAGTTATGACTAGCTGACCCGGCGAACTTCGTACCGCCTTAGCGTAAATTTGATGCACTACTTTATTTTGTATAGCTGACCTATCTTATGTATGCGTACCTTTTTTTTTTTTCGTGCGGAAATCCCCTCGGATACCCCCCCGTATTCAATTTGAACTGGAATCTATCTATAATAACTTGACATTTGCTAGCGCGGTTATGTCTGTGGTATCATAGATCACCACAGAGTTTTTTGTTTTAAATTGAATGACGTTGACATTCGTAACGCGCTTTTTTTAAAATATGCAAAATTAAATGTATATTTTTCAATCTTTTCAATCTTTCTGAGAGATTTTCTTAATATTTTTTGCTGTACAGAGTATTAGAAAACTACAAAAAAAAATCAGCCAAATCGGTCAAGCCGTTTTCATGCTATGTCGTGACAACGGAAAACGGGTTTCATTTTTATATATATAGATATACATATTTATTTGAAATCACCATTTAAAGCTCTTCATTTTGATACCCTACTCGATAAGTTTGAGTGAAAATATTTTGTAACAACATACATTTGAACGCCAAAAATCCGTGTTTTCTTTTTTTTTTTAAATATCCAGGTGCACTCTCACAGTGAATACGAATCTAACGAGATCTCTTAAGTTAAAGTCCATTGAGCCGTTCAGGCTGCAGGCTCTCGATATAACCCTCCTTCTATTGCAGTCGGGTAAAAAAATAATCATTCTTACACACGTCACTACATAGTATAAAACAAAGTCGCTTTCTCTGTCTCTATATCCCTATGTATGCTTAAATCTTTAAAACTACGCAACAGATTTTGATGCGGTTTTTTTTAATAGATAGAGTTATTGAAGAGGAAGGTTTATATGTATAATAACATCCCTTGCACCCGTGCGAAGCCGGGGCGGGTCGCTAGTATACTATAAGCGTCGGTAGCTTAGTGGTTAAGGAGTCGACCCTACGATCGAGAGGTCCCGGGTTCGAATCCTGGCCATTACACTAGCGACGTGAACCCACTCTTAACACAAGCAATTTAGCTTAGCTGGAGGGGTTAGGGGGAATATTAGTAATTTCGGTTACTAATATTCTTTGTAAAAAAAAAAAACCACACCATGAATACGATACATACCCAGCAGCCCGAAGAATATAACTTCAATATATTCATATTCAAATCCTATCTATCAATCACAAGCATTATAAACCAATGATGAATCGAATATAACATCCTGTGACGTCATAATACAGCGCTCCCTGATCGCACCCGTAGTCCCATCTCATCTCTCATCTGTCAGGATAACGGCTTACCTATTATGCACCTTGAAGGGTACTCACCAGGGATTCTTTTTACATATCATTGTATATCCTTGAAGCCGTCCGCAGGTTGCGGGAAGAAGTGAAAGAGACCTGCAGATACCTATCTCTTCATGTTAGCTTAGTTGTGAGGGCCGTGCCTCGGAGTGCACGTTCGTGTCTCGGAGAGCATGATAAGTCGAGATCAATCAATAACTAGACTGCCTTATCTTATTACATTTTACTTAACGTATTTCATTGCTTAAACGTGTGAACCAGGTTTTGTTGACTGCATTTACACTTGTGGAATTAAGCATTAAATATTTTTCATTATGTAAAACGTAAGAACCCCGATTCAGTTAAACGTATTTTCATTGATAAAGTCCAGCCTTGTATATTTGAGCCACGCGTCACATACAAAAGTACATTTAGGTATCTTATACTCGCTTAACGACCTCCGTCCTCCATGAGCGCAGGCCTGGGGGTGGCAGGTAAGGCTGCCTGTCACCCCAGCAGAAGCAGGCCGGGACGGCGGGGCGACTAGCGCCCCTCCCCCAAACCGGGGCAAGACGGGGATACCGTGGTTCCCAAACCCGAGGGGGCCATCTCGAAACCGGGGATGGCCCACGGTCAGACGGGATGCGAGGGATATGCTCTATGGGCAACCTTACACCCCGGCGTTTTTTAAGACCCGAGACGGCGTGCGGTTTTAGTCAGTTCAAGCCCGACATAACCGCCCCCGCTGGCCGGCGGGGGGGTATCCGAAGGGATTTCCGCACGAAAAAAAAAAGAATGTATCTTATACTAGCGGCACGCTACGATGGCCGTTTTGACACGTTAAAATAGTGATGTGAAATGTCAATTTAAAATACAAAAAAATCAAATGAAATGCGAGTCACATACACAGTTTTTGGATATTTAATTCATTTTTTAAATTTCGAATTTCGAAAAACCTAAATACCAAGTTGTCTCGTAAATTAGTACATTTTTTTTTTTTTCATTTTTTTTTTATATATATTCTACGACATTCTACACAGCGCTGTCTAGACCCAAAGTAAGCATAGTTTAACTAACTTGTGTCATGGGTTCCAGAATGCGGATAAACATACTTATATACTTTTTTTTTGTAAATATATACATATTATACATAGGAACAAACAGACCAATGCAAATAGACATATTCATGCATACAAATATTTGCACTGAGCGGGAATCGAACCCGCGCCCCCAGTATTAGCAGTCGAATGCACTACTGCTACGCCACAGAGGCCGTCACTGCACACTGCACCTTACTATTGATGATAAAGAACAGAAGTTGACTCCTTCAAACTTAATATTTATTTTTACGAAACTTCATGAGCGGACAAACGTCAATACGGCCATCATAGCGTGCCGCTAAATAGTTTAGTATGTCCGTACTACAGTTGACAATCGAACCACTCGCCCCAAGAAAGGGGATCCATAAATCTTTAGTATTGTAACGACATGGAGTCATAACATCAGTGCACCGTACGACCCGGGCGTTTGCACAAAATATCTCTCATATCTGTATGTAAAGCAGAAAAGCAATCCACTTATACCGTCGCTTACCTGCACCATGCTCGTCTGTTACGTTCAACAAGAACAGACGGACAGCGGAAGCTATGGAGTTGATATGTGATATATTTAGTAAATTTTTAATTGATGTTTTAGCACATTGCAGTAAATATACTTAAAGATAAGGTGCACAAGTTGCTAGCAGCAAAATGTTACTACACTATTGGCGAATATTTAAACGAAAAAAATCTTTTTTTTTGTCATGCTAAACCCACTCAGGCTTCTCCTCACCGGAGCTAACGGTGAGGTGGGCGTGTCGGAGTCGAACCGACTAAATCCACACGGTGTTTCGTCACATCAGCCTGTGTGGCCGGGGAACCTGGTGTGCCCTAGAAAGGATATCCAAGAGACCCCGACCGGCCCCGGCGGCCAGTAGTGGCGTTACCGACGTGATGTAAGAGATCTAAATCTCCCCTCCCCTATAGAAAAGCGCGCGCGGAAACACAATGCGCCGCCACCCTCTCCCGTAACTTTTCTGCCGCGTCTTTTGCGCGCATCACTGCCTCGCAGAAAAAGGCGGCAACGTTCCACACACTCACGCTGCCGACCGTGGCCAGCACCCGGGTCTGCAGCGTGAGGCTTCCCGCTCCGACATCTGCTTCGAGGACACGGCGCCGCTCCATCCACTCTGGGCACTCTGCCAGTTTGTGGAGCGGTGTCTCCACGCAGCAGCCCCGGCAATAGTGGCACTCGGGCCTCGGATAACAAATACCTAATTATAAACGTTGGAGGACACGGCGCCGCTCCATCCACTCTGGGCACTCTGCCAGTTTGTGGAGCGGTGTCGACACGCAGCAGCCCCGGCAATGTTGGCACTCGGGCCTCGGATAACAAATACCTAATTACAAACGTTGGAGGACACGGCGCCGCTCCATCCACTCTGGGCACTCAGCCAGTTTGTGGAGCGGTGTCTCCACGCAGCAGCCCCGGCAATGGTGGCACTCGGGCCTCGGATAACAAATACCTAATTATAAACGTTGTATTGTGGGAGGAAATATTAATATTAACGCACGCCGCCGCCTTTCCTTTACTCTAGGGGAAGCGTGTTATAGCTACGTCACAATATTAATAAATAATATATTTTTCTCACCACAAATTTGAATCATACAAAAAGAGTCGAGTGAAACAAGACGGTGACTGCTCCACCCGCTAATTTAGAACCAGCCCCGAAAGGATGAAGCATAGGTGTGCCTCAATATCAATCAATTAAAAGTCTAGAAGGTATCAAGTAAAGATAATCATTTTACATAACATAAACTCACGCCTATATCTCCGAAGGGGTAGGCAGAGGTGCTAGCACCCACATTTCGCCAGTTTATGTTTAGGTTCCAATGTAATAGGTGGCGAGCCTATTGCCATTAACTGCGCACTTATAAACCTGCGATAAATACACACATAGCTTCGAAAAGCATCGAAAAGTCATTGGTGTGTGCCATGGTAAAACCTGGGATCGAACCCGAGACCTCGTCTCAGCAGTCCATTACCCATACCACTAGGCTACCGCGGCTTTAATCATTTTAGAACATTACATTTTTTTTTTAATTTCACTGAATTTTATCATGGACGAGATTATAGAGGATATTTTTTATCTCCTAAAGACCTTAAACTTAAACCTAAATATAAAGTAAAAAAAACTAAAACAATGATTAACAGACTGTCGTCTCCACGCATGGCTCTACCCACAATTTGCCAAGGACTTACCTCTTCATAAAGAGGGCTGGAATTTTTCTTTATTGTCGGGATTATTTGAGCGCCCTCTCGTGAGAGGTTTACGCCATCTCAAGATGACTGCGGACCTTTTACGACAATATCAAACTGCTACCTTTATACTTTATATTAAGTTATTGGACGCCGATAAGGGTAGGAGAAAGCTTTTTAACTTTCAGCGATATATTGGCTTCAGATCGATAGCGTCTAATGTTTTATGACATAAAGAGGTAATAAACTATTAGCGCTCAATCAATATTCTATACTTATATTATAAAGAGGAAAGATGTGTTTTTGTGTAACCGATAAACACTGAAACTACGAAACCGATTTCAAAAATTATTTCTACATTGGAATGCTACATTATCCCTGAGTAACATAGGCTTTTTATCCCGATATTCAGACGGGATCAGGACTTACGCGGGTGAAACCACGTGGTTATGTTAGTAAGATACTACAGGAGACAAAAGGAAACTTAGGAATATTAGGTAGCTCCTTTTTTTTAAACTTTTTTTTCTGGATTCTAAAAAAAATAACTGAGTTAAACCCACCTACTCGGTCTGTCAGTCACCTACGATAGCAATAGTCTGGAAAAGACCTGGTCAGGTCTAGTACAACAGAAAGGAATCAGTGGTAGCAATTGAGACAACCAAGCGTTCCTGAAGTCATCGTACAGAGGTGAAACACGTGACGAGATATCACTTCGGCGGTTTGGAGGAACCTGGTACTTTTTTTTTTTCGTGCGGATATCCCTTCGGATACCCCCCGTCGCTCAGCGGGGGTGGTTATGTCGGGCTTGAACCGACTAAAACCGCACGCCGTCTCGGGTCTTAAGACGCCGGGGTGTAAGGTTACCCATAGAGCATATCCCTCGCACCCCGCCTGACCCTGGGCCATCTCCGGTTTCGAGATGGCCCCCTAACTTGCTCTCCACTGTGCCATCTGCTAATCAGAGGGACACGTGGAAAGCTTCCGAACAGCCCTCAACAGGGCAGTCCTCGCCTCGGTCGGAGTAGGCCGTAGGCGGCAGCGCCTCCCCCGCCCTAGGAGAGAGCCGCTGCCGTCTCCGTTGCCCAGGGTACACCGCGTGGAGATCCCCAACCAAGCACCCCAGGAGGAACCTGGAACCTCTGTTATGCTAACTTTTTACTTAATTTTGCGATTCAGTTTGATAATTCTGTCTATTGCAATACCCTAAGATTTACCTTGGGCCCAATCAGTCTTTTTTCGTTGAATCATAGTTCGAATTGTATTTAGTTCGATAACTATTTCGTTCGAAAGACTTTCTTCGGAGGAACGTTAGTTCGAAAGTTTTTATTTCGGTACACGGTCTGTCGCCGACTATAGTCAGGATGGGTTTCTGTTACTACCACTACAAGGCTAATTAATACCTATCTTATGTTGAAAGAGAGTACTACCACCATTCTCTCTCTCTCTCAATTTTCATTGGTTTTCCTATAAATTACGGACTTTTATATTATGAGTGCATCTCGCATTTTTTACTATTTCTAATCAGTACAAAACAAATTGTGAACGAAATAAATTGTGTTGAAGTTAAAAGTTATCGTTTGTTGTACAAATTCCTGGACTGAACGCACTAGACAATACGAACAAATAAATTATCATTAGTGTATGTAGCTCACGGCAGATGCACTCACCGCTGATCTGCGAACACTTGGATGCGGCTTTTGTTTACCTGTGTGTTGATAGCAGGACTTCTAAATTGGGAAAGGAAATTTCGTCCATTACCAAAAAGATTGGAATTTTGTAACACATAAAAAAAAGAATCAACATTTAAATTCACCTTTTGATACCTTTAGCGACATCTATGATCAAGAATCGATAAACCACAACTCACAGCGTTATCGATGTACAAGTAAAGCTTTAAAAAAAGAAATTGACAGTTGTCGCTACTTCAGCTTAAACTAAATAAAAGTCAATTATTTAATTAAATAGTTAATATTATAATAAATGACAATTTAAATAGTTAAATATTAACTTACATTTAAATCAAAAATAAAGTATCTCTGTTCTCAACATAAGACTTAAAAATATAATAGTTCGATAGTATGGCAAGGGGTTAGGAAGATAGCAACACTGAGTTCGGCTTGGAGTAAGCATAGCGTCTTTCTCAACCAAATCATATTTAAATTAGAATTGTGTTAATTTCTACTACTTAAAGAGAAAAATAAAGAATAAAAATCAACGTGGGCCTGCTGATGATCGCTCAAGTTTTGCATATCACCGGGGGAACCTCGAGTAACGTTCCATCCATGTGGCGTGGTTTAATGTCCATGTAACAACATACCAATTCAAGACATGGTATTTTGTCTCCCAACACGTTTCTCCAAGGTTTGATTAAGGCACCTTCGAGTAAGTTGTCAGCATTTGTTAATTTTTGTGTAATCTCCAATGTGAAGAACATTATTGAACTTAAATGATGGTGTAGCTTCTACCTAGTGTAATTTTGTAATCTCTTAAAGGTTAAGTCCTTGAATAATGTGCGTAGAAAAAGCGCAATAAACAGCAGTGTCCACAACAAGCATTTGTTTTAATTAATTGTCGAATACGCCACACACCACCCCTGAACAGTCTCATGTCATTCCATTGGGTTTAATCGGTGAAGCAGTAAGTATCGCAGAATACGAGATTGCAATTTTAGAAAACAATTATAGCTATACCATAAAGCTCTCAATCCCAGCTTCAAAGCCAGCAGCAAAGCTTTCGATCCCAGGTATTACCATGGCACACACCAATGACTTTTCGATGCTTTTCGAAGTTATGTGTATATTTATCGCAGGTTTATAAGTGCCCGGTTAATGGCAATAGGCTCGCCACCTATTACATTGGGACCTAAAACATAAACTGGCGAAACGTGGGTGCTAGCACCTCTGCCTACCCCTTCGGGGATATACGCGTGAGTTTATGTTATGTTATGTTATAAAGCTTAATACATTAAAGAAAAAGTTGAGTCTTATCCTTGGGTTGCAAAGAGTCTGGTTGGCATCAGTCTGGGTCATGAAGCTGATTGAAAGTAGATTGAGTCTTATCTGCAACTTGTTCGAAATAGGTGCTCATAGTAGATCAATTTTTTCGGTGCTTCGCCATCGCGTACACTGTCTTGGGCTACGCGCTTCACCTCGGACCATATCAGCTCAAGTATGTAAGGTCCCCAGGCACTGATCGCCTCCAGTTGTTCACAGGACGGTCACCTGTTACTGTTATTCAATTCAATTTCCTTTTCCCTTGTGAAGTCATCTCTAGAACTTATCTAGGAATGTGATTTGGCTGCGTTATGACTGGTAGCCAAGTCTACCACGGTCCCCAGGGAGTTCCTTCCTAGAGAATTCCCGGGGTCCCAGGTAAACGGCTCACGTGGACGGAAGACCGTTTGGTTATAGTCGGTTCGATCCCGACATGGCCACTTCACTGTTACCCCTGGTAAGGTGGTGTCCGTTTAGGTTTTCCATATATACAAAAAAGAAAAAGGAATGTTGTTGGGAGCTATTCTTCCTATCGGTGTCCCATGATAGAAAGCCTACAGTTTTTAGTCAAAGATCTTTTTAAACCAAAACATATCCACAAGTGGCATTATCTCTTCGCACATGCACACTTGGTGACACAGTGTGCACACATTCAGCGAGCACTTACGGTGAGACGGCACAAATTGAAAACGCGCTCGACGGTAAACGACACTGATTTGTAGACCCTTGCTCATACTACACTTTCGGTAAGATTGTCTTACAGCATGATGTAGTAGCCTTCGTCCAACGTTCATTAAACTAGATTTTGGGAGTTGAATAAAACTGTGGTAATATTTTTTTAACAGTACAACGTAGTAAACAGGAATACGACCGTAGCACATGGTAAGTAGTTATCATTGCCCAAGAGATAAATTTTGTTTTGCTCTTGTGCAGGCGGATTTAAATTTTTGTATTATCTCTTTATTGTATCTTTTTAGTTTTGAATTTATATTCGTCTCCTCAATACCTTTCATTCGATACCTATATTTATTAAGTAATGATAATCGATGATGTGGTCTACGATGAATCACGTTAGCCTAGAAAGAACCTATTCACTAGAGACGTGAAAATTCGCAGGTTATAGCTTTCCGGAAACACAGACCAAGGCAGGAAGCTCCACTCCTTAGCTGATATTCAATAAATTGGAAAAAATTTACTTGACAGTCTTCCATTTAGACTTTTTAAAATTCTTTAATAAATACATAACACATAACATAACTTCACGCCTGTATCCCCGAAGGGGTATACAGAGGTGAATTACACACCCACGATGCGTCAGTTAAGGTCCCAATGTAATAGGGGGCAAGCTTATTGCCATCTACCGGGCACATTTTTAAGCTAGCGATAGTTAACATTCATTAATGCACACATAACTACGAAAAGTCAGAGGTGTGTGCCCGGGGCGACTGGGGGTCGAACTCGAGACCTCGTCTCCGCAGTCCGTTATGTACACCACTGGGCTATCGCCGCTTTCTTCCATGTACGTAATAAAGATGAATCTAACGATAATCCTATCTCTTCAATAGGTGTCGCATACAGTGACTAAGCGATAGGGCTGCTCCATCGGACATTAAGCTATGAAAGACTACCTAATTAAACAGTAATAGGCTAGCCCCTGTTCATAATCATAATCATTATTATCATTTATTTGTGGAACATAGGTTAGTTACAGATCTTATAATAATGTTAGAATGTCCTCTATATTCTACCACGTTGTGTGATGTACAAATATTTTAATTTAATACTATGTCAATTCATGCAATATCAACGAAATAGTAGTATCAAAGATGTCAAACTATTAAATAAGTTATGACTATGACAGCAGTAAAAATACTTATATAATACTAGCTGACCCGGCAGACTTCGTACTGCCTCAACCGATAACAACTTCCATATTTATTCACCTTTTAAACCTTCTCTGGACCTCCACAAATAATTCAAGACCAGCCAAATCGGTCCAGCCGTTCTCGAGTTTTAGCGAGACTAACGAACAGCAATTCATTTTTATTTATAAAAGAAGATTATTGAAACTAAAAACATAATTAGTGACACGTGAATGTTCTCGTAGCATATGGTGTGACGACAGGTGGGTGGCTTAACTCTGTATATCCTCGAAGGTGCAGGCAGGGGTGTATTGGAACCATTGGCGTCCCTTTTATTCTATTTGTAGATGTTTGACTCTTATCGGTATTATTCACCCAATATTACCTCAATGTAAGGTGCATAGTATAAGCCTGCGAAAGATCAGACATCTCAATCTACCAAAGTGTTCCTTGTAAGAGCGTTCCTCAGCGCTCAACTAATAACAAAGAGCCGTCAGTCACCACTAAGTTTCAGGTACAATTTTTTATCAGCCTCAGTCAGTAATCGACACTCGAATTAATGTGGCGGCACTAACTCGGCCGACGCCGCTGACTTTTAAAAATCTTTCTTTCTTAATTTTTACATCGTTGCAAGGTGTTACTAGATTAGTGAGGGGCAAAGAAGTGGCGATATCGATGAAATTATTCCAAGTCTATTAATTTTTTTTATGAATAGTGGAAACATTTACTGTAATGAACACTGAAGTCAGATACATCTATAACCCGCGTTTGATCAGTAAAGTTGTTATGCTCATCGTGTCAATATAAAAATTATATATATTGTAGGTTTAGAATCTCATCGCTACCTTTTGATTAAATTTCAACAGTTGTTAAGTGATACTCGAACAAATAATCAAGCAAACAGACGCTTCTAGTTTTATAATATCATAAACAAAAAATAACTATCAATTGCCTTATGATTGTCACGCTGATACAGTAGTACCGGGTAGTTTAATCATTCATCGTTTAGTCTAACTTACAATTTGCATTAAGTGGCAATATGTAAAACCAGATAATATTAATGGAGAAATGTAAGTAAACACTAAAGTTCCCTCTACCCCTACAGGGTTATAGATATGGTAGTTTTGCCGATGGTTAATATTGTTTCAATTAATTCATGCATTAAAAATTAAATTAAAAAATATTTATATATAATATATTATTCATTTACGAAATCTCCGTGACATTGAAGTTAATTAATTATTAAAAGAAGACCGATCGACAGATAAATTACTGACGTAAACATCGACAACAGCACAGTGCAACACTCGATGACATCCCTAACCCACGTCTACGTAGAAACCTATTAATAATTTGCGGGTGGCAAAGTTTTTAAAAGTGTTTTCCCCGGACGGCACCTTGTAGGCGGGCGGCTCTGCAGCGAGGCCATTAATTACTCCACCTCACTGCTGATGATATTGTCGAATTTTTCATGAGCTACGTTCCTGCGCTGTTGCGGAGGTGTTTATGAAAATCTTTCGGAGGGTCAACTTTGCCAACCTCTTGTTGTTTCAGAAACTTTCTCGAGTTAACGTAATTTTATCTCGCTGATGAATAAAAAATATTTTAGGTGTTTTTGTAATCTTTAGGACTGCGATTGTGACTGCTGTGAAGATCTGTGCTTGAGGACCCGGGACGGATTCCCGGTTTATGTGAAGTGTCTTAGTCTTTCCATTAAGTTGTCATAGTTGTACCTTCCTTCGATAGAAACATATGTTTAACATTCAGCATCAGTTTTCTTTGCTACACTGTATAGATTTTGGAAATATTTATCAACACCCATGTTACTGTCCTCCTACTATCACGGGTCCTTTAAAAAGCAGCTATGGAGACCACCGACCTGAAGATCAACATTTTAGTATTGATTATTATTGACATTTATACCTTATCGTGGCCTTCATTATGTAGACTTGACGTACAGTTTACTATCAAGCGGGATGATCACATTGAAGTGCCCTTCATAAAAAGGCTTAAGAAAAAATAATAATTCATGAAATCACTTATCAAATTTTTAAATAAATAAATGATATCTTTCAACTTTCTGTCACATTTTACACTTTGAATGTTGACAGTCATTCGTACAACATGTAGATACGACTATAAAAATAAAAATACCAGAATCTCTCACAGCGTGATCATAACGTAACTTTGCCCACAAACACGCAATTACATCACCTATTCATCTTCTTCGGAGGGTGAATAGGAAATTGCTTAAAAACTTTTATCTCGGCCGTCACTCCGAGTGATGCGGCGCGGCCATTTTTCAGAACTCACAACTGCGCAGAGGTGAGCGCCTCCGGGCAACGTGCAACTTGTATTTTACCAACTTTTGCGACGCCGAACTGTATTATATTCGTAATAATTTTACATGGGATTTGGATTCTGTAAGGTGTTGCTTGCGCTTTATTTTACTAGGTATATTTGTATCTTCTATGACCTATGTATATTCAAAACTAGGTTTTGCTGGCGAATTAGCCGCGTGGAATTCTCTTCCCGTTCCCGTATCCCATGGGAACCTATTCCAGGGATAAAAATTAGCCTATATGTAATTCTAGACTATAATCCATCTCTGTACCAAATTTCAGCCAAATCAGTTTAGCTGTTTTTGCGCGAATTAGTAAGAAACGTCCATACATTCATACTCACAAACTTCTGCGTTTACAACATTACCCACGGCTTCGCTCGCGTAGAATTCTGTACCCGTTCCCCCTTCCCCCGGGAACTTATTCCTATGTTATTCCAACTGTAAACTATCCCTGTACCAAATTTCAGCCAGAACTATTCAGCCATTTTTGCACGAAGGAGTAACAAACCTCTATACATCCATCCATCCAAATAAATTTATGTACACATTGTATGCTAGCTGTATGTAAATACTTTGAAAGTTAACTTAAAATTCTACTGCTGCCAACAAGCACACAGCCTACCTATAAAAGTTAAGAATATCAGAGATATAATTTCTTTGTTGCCACCTACACCATTGTAGAGGTGAAAAAGAATTTGATAAATGATATGGGGTTAAGTCTCTGGAACTTTATAAATCGTATAAATTCGTACCAACTAAGTACATGGTCTAAGCAAAGAACAGCTCAAAAATTGATAGCAGTAATCAATCAATCAATCAATCAATCATTTATTTTGTACATAGCAGGGTGTTAGAACTGTGGTTGTCCAATCCATGTTTTACCATGTTGGTGTGCAAAAGTGTTATGGTTAGTGTGTTAATGATGGTTCTTTATACAAAATTCATTAACATTATCATGCAAGAATGTAACGCAATGTAAACGCAATGTAAGCATTAAGCTTACACTTACAACACAATGGATTCATATCATAAAATAAAGATTATTAATTATTTTAAGTATTTAACTACCAGTGTCATCTAAATTCAGAAAATTCAATAAAATCATGTCATTATATAAAAAAGATTAATGTCAATAAAAATATCGCAAAATTATTGCAAGGGAAAGTAAAATTTAATGTCAAATTTAGATATTTATTGGTTAGATGTCAAGTATTACAAAATGAATTACTGTTCGTTAGTCTCGCTAAAACTCGAGAACGGCGGTACCGATTTGGCTAATTTTGGTCTTGAATTATTTGTGGAGGTCCAGAGAAGGTTTAAAAGGTGAATAAATATGGAAGTTGTTATCGGTTGAGGCAGTACGAAGTCTGCCGGGTCAGCTAGTAATAGATAAATTACGTGTAAGAATAATATTTTTTTAAATTGATAGTAGGTAGTCAATGTTATCCATTTACTGCTATCTAGGCATTTTGACTATATTTAAAATATTGTACGAATTGTTGTCATCCTAATAAAATGTACCGTAAAAAACATATTTTATTAATTTTCAATATAAAATAAGTTTCTTTTTTGTTAAAAAAATCAAGATTAAAATCTCACTTTTTTGAGATTTAATCACGTGCTTATAAACGCTCTGTGACGTCACACATAAGTAAACAGAGTTTTTCAATACAGGCTGTCTGCATTTCCTAGTGTTAATCGACTGGTTCAATTATTAATTACTAATAATGTTTCACTTTTATCTTATATATCTCAAAATAAACCATTATTTTTGCAACTAATTTCAATAATTATATAAACGTGCTTTAAGTCGCTTACTGTTTACTTTGGTGTGACGTCACATGTAACGGGATCCGTTATGGCGCGTACGTTTTTAAATCAAACCTTAATATCGATTTTTATCGTAAATAAAACAGTTCTCAAAAAAATATTGATGCCATCTGCATTTTTATGTTGTAATACATAATACAGAACTATTTTTTAGCAGTAGTCAAATACCCTATTGAAGCATATACTAATGTAGACATACTATTCTTATTTTAAATGCGAAAGAGTAGGTAAATATTGAGAAAGAAACTTGTACCCAAGGCAATCCCTTTCCATACAAAATACTATATCAATGGAGCTACCTGAATCTTTTCTGAATAGTTGACATTATTGTCTACATAGCAATGGCAACCTGTGATACCTACCTACCTACCTACTGCTAAAGAAAATAAAATGCCTCGATAATTAAAACAACACTTAACAACTTTTTAGGACTATGAGAAGAAACCTCCAGTTTTTACGTTCGCCAAAACAGGAAGTCGCCTAAAGCGCTTCCGGCCGATAACAACATCCGGCGCGAAGTTTCCACCGAAACTTGGTCGAAAGTTTGCGAAGTTCCGTTCAAGTTTCGGGCGGAGCAGGTGCTCGTCGGATAAAAAAGTAGCACCTTTTGTTAAGAAATCTTTTATGGGGAGACAGATAGGATTCTACGACAAGATCATTGTCGTTCACTTCGAGTGTGCTAATCGGTTTTTAAGAGTTCGTGCAGATAAAAGCGTGACGAGGGATGGCTTTTTCTAACGAACTTCATTTTGTGTTGAGATGGTAAGAGATATTTGAAAAGAAAACTTTGTTAAGCGTCTGCGGCGATAGCTGAGACTTTAGTATTATTTTTAGTGGTTGTATTTACTGCTGATTGCTCCGCTGGTAAAGCCATGCATGCATGTGGAAATATATGTACGCACGAATATGTATATTTACCGACTATTGAGTGCCAGATTCCTGAGAATTTAGCACTATAAGGAAGAGCCTATGGAGCTTGTGCCATGCCAGTGAGAAAAGAATCAGGTAAATCTCATTACGTCGAGGTGGACGGGTCGCATGATAATGGTTCGGTGTCAGAGTCTATCCTAACAGTCTCCATGTTGTAGTGGCTTTATGGCCACCTTTGAATGGTACCTATACAAAACACTAACTTAGCTCTACATAAACTAACTGAGAAGGTACTTTACATCACTACTAACGAAACAAATACACTGTTATTGATATCAAGTCTAGCGCAGAAAATACATAAAAGCGTATTCCAACATATCGTATATCCACAAATGTTTGCTTAACTTTGCCCGGGACGCTCTTAGGGAAGGTACCCTTTAGTCTCAAGGGCGTGATGGCGATAAAAACTGATTGTGCCGTGTTTACGGCACCTGACGTGACACCTGAACACTAGCGCCCTCTGGGGAGTGTTTACTTACTTGGCCCTTTTGCGAACGACTTCCTACAGACAATTGTGTTGAATATTATATGTGTTTTAATGTTGAATGTTGTTGTTAGTAAAAAATTTAAGCGGAAAAGTCAAAATTGAGGATGGGATTTGAACCCGCGATCATTCGCTTTCTAGGGGGAATGCTCTGATCAACTGAGCCACCTGGATACGTCCTGGATAGCTGACATTCTCATATACATAGGGCGACGTTGAAACTAGTAAGGGACTGGTGTCAGGTCAAATCCTGTTTTGGATGTTGAATTTTCTGATTCATAGGATAAGTTAGTAATCGCTTCAAAATAACATTAATTTTAAACCTCATCAATTTTATGTTTTAAAGAAATATTTTAAAACAAATACTCGATAGTTACGACTTATGTGTTTACATTTATATACACTACACACGATTCTATATCCCCGAAGGGGAACCATTTTTTTTTTCTTTGAACAGAATTCTCCCTAAATTGCTTATGTTAGGAGTGGGTTCATGTCGATAGTGTAATGGCCACGATTCGAACCCGGGACCTCTCGATCGTAGGGTCGACTTCTTAACCATTAAGCTACCGATGCTTCTATTAACATACTTCACTATGTTTTTTAGGGTTCCGTTGCCAACTGGCAAATAACGGATCCCTTATAGATTCGTCATGTCTGTCTACTGTCACCGTATGTCACAGCCACTTTTTTCCGAAACTATAAGAACTATGCTGTTGAAACTTGGTAAGTAGATGTATTATGTGAACAGCATTAAGATTTTCACACAAAAATAGAAAAAAAAACAATACATTTTTGGGGTTTCGCATACTTAGAACTGAAACTCAATTTTGTTTTTCATCAATTCTATACGTGTATAAGTAACACATATCTATGGATAGGTCTTCTAAAATGATATTGAAGTTTCTAATATCATTTATTTCTAAACTGAATAGTTTGCGCGAGAGACACTTCCAAACTGGTAAAACGTCCCCCCCCCCCCCCTGTAACTTGTACTGTACTGTAACTAAGAGAATGATAAAACTAAAAAAAAATATATGATGTAGTTTACCATGTAAACTTCCACCAAAAATTGATTTAAACGAGATCTGGTAAGTAGCTTTACGTTTCATTCAATCAACTCAAATATAAAAATGAAAAAAAAAACATTATTATGTTACTTGCTGCTACAGAACCCTTCATAAGCGTGGCGGCCCGCAACGTGGCTGCTCTAAACAGCCCGTTAAAGGCGATGGCCGTCAGAGTCATCAGGGGGTATCGCACGATCTCCGTCGAGGCGGCATGTCTCCTAGCCGGGACCCCTCCATGGGACCTGGAAGCGAGAGCCCTTGCGCTGCTGTACCAGTGGCGCAAGGAGGCGCTGGAGCGGGGCCATAGGCCGGAGCCCCGAGAAATCAGGGCTCAGCGGTCCCTGCTCCACCAGGAACTCATGGAGACATGGAGGGTGCGACTTGAGCATCCAAGGTGGGGGGAATCCACCATTGCGGCGGTGAGACCGATCATGAAGGAGTGGTTGGAGAGGGACCATGGGGACCTCTCCTACCGGATGTGCCAGATATTTACCGGACACGGGTGTTTTGGTAAGTATCTATGGCGCATCCACCGGGAGACAACGCCGCAGTGCCAGCACTGCGAGGATCCTGGCGAAGACACGACGCTCCACACGTTGGTGGAGTGCCCTGCGTGGGCGAGTCAACGCCAGGATCTCGTTGCGGTCCTGGGCGTGGACGTTCTCTCGTTGGAGACCATGGTGAGGGCCGTGGTCTCTGACGGGAGCAAGTGGCACGCCGCCGCCTCTTTCTGCGAGCAGGTAATGTGCGCGAAAGAGACGGCGGAGAGGGAGCGGGAGAGAACCCTGCCCCCCGAATTTCGTAGTCTGCGGCGAGGACGCCGCAGACTCATCTACACCCGGGACTACCGACCTCCATGATCGGGGCCTGAGGAAGGCAGTTGGCCGACTCGCCGTCCTTACAGAAGCAGGCCGTGGCGGAGGCGTGTCGTGTGTGCCCTACACACGCCTGCCAACTCACCAAAGCGGGATAAAACCCGACCCCACAAGGCGAGGACGCGGTGGCGGCCAAAGTCCGCCGGCAACCCTGGGGTTATCCTTTCGAGGGCTTACCCGGGGTGCCCGGCAACGGACACTTGGTGAGGACACCGTGCGTTTTTAGTCGAGACACGACATAACCGGGTATCCGAAGGGATTTCAGCACGTAAAAAAAAAAACCCTTCATAAGCGAGTCCGACTCACACTTGGCCGCTTTTTTTGCTCCCAAACTATAGGGTATAAGGATCGCACTAAAATCTTTGAGACCTAAGCTGACCTTCCCAGCTATCCGGTACACCTGTGATTAACGAGACTGTCCTCTGAGGGTTGGGGGGTCAGTACAATATAATTTGATTAGTGTATGTTCGGCGAGGTCGACCCCAGCTTGCCTGCCCATTTAAGTATTTGTGGTCGCAGCACAAGTGGGACCGGTGAGTGTCACGCGGTGCTGCGACGACAATCTTCTGATGAGGCCGTCAAGCTGAGTGCCACCATTGTTAACATGGTACGTGTATGTAATTGACCCTCTTTCCTGAGACTTTACCCTCAGCTTACCATTAGGCGAGGTGAAGTCAAATTGACTTGTCCTAAATATTAAAAAAAATATATATATATATTTGGTGTGTCATTCGCTCAGTACTGAGCCCCGAACCACTTATACATATATGATACATATAAACACCAAAATAAATATTTACACTGAGCGGGAATCTATTCCCGCTCAGTGTAAATATATATTTTGGTGTTGTCTCGATGTCAGAGATCGTGGGTTCTAACCCACGATCTCTGACATCGAATCTACCACCGCGTCACACAGGTGAATATAAAAAAAAAAATTTTAGAACTATACTCAGAAATCTTCACTCAAATCTTCACATCTTTAGTTTAAAGTCGAGATTCATCGTTCTAGAATACGGGCCTAAGTCAATTAGGTACCAAAATGTGTGGGGGGAAGGCCTGGGGGTGGCGGGTGAGGCCGCCTGTCACCCCAGCAGAAGCAGGCGGGGACGGTGGGGCGACTAGCGCCCCTCCCCCAAACCGGGGCAAGACGCGGACACCGTGGTTCCCAAACCCGAGGGGGCCATCTCGAAACCGGAGATGGCTCAGGGTCAGTCGGGGTGCGAGGGATATGCTCTATGGGCAACCTTACACCCCGGCGTCTGTACACCCGAGACGGCGTGCGGTTTTAGTCGATTCAAGTTCGACATAACCGCCCCCGCTGGCCGGCGGGGGGGTATCCGAAGGGATTTCCGCACGGATTTGTTTTCAACAAAAAAAGGTACCAAAATGTGTAATAATTTTGTGAATCTAAGATGTGGTAGGTATAAATAGGGGTGTGTGTTGGGTAACCTCCTCGAGTGTCGTTCCGACTCCGATCCCGCTGCAGTCCGGGGGGAACGGAACCGGAGCGGCCGGTACACCCTGGGCGGCGGTCAATGGCTTCCCCTTCATGGGGTTGGCATTGATCGTCGGCGAATACCCAACGTGGCGGGAACACATCGCTCTCCGTACTCCTCTGCTTTCAGAGGAGACAGGATGAGCGATGGTGTTTGTGGCTGAGGCCACCATAGGATCCCAGGGGATCCAGGGGCGGGTTGGCCCACTGCTAACGCAGGGGCCGACGGGCACTTGTGCCGCCGCCGGTGAGAGAGGACTAGCCATCCTCTCGCGTTCCGTAATCGGCAGGTGATCAGCAACGACCTGACTGGTGGCTCCAGAAGGGTACGCTGTGAACTTGCTGACCGGAGGGCTTGCCTTTATTGGCCGGCCCACGACAAGGAAAAGTCTATAACACCCGACAGCCAAGCCGTAAAAACCTATGGATACCAGCCGACCTCCATAGTATATAGGCTTATCCAGGTGCAGGGGGCTCCGCCTGGATGGACCACCTTTCCCCCATACTCGTGGGATAAGATATGGACACAATCATAAACTCATCAAATAAACCGGATCGATCAAATAAAAACAAAAAGGGCTTACACAACATGGATACCGAGAATGACGGAGTCTGCGCGGAGGTCGCGCAGCACTCAGGCGTGGAGGTGACGCTAAATACCTCGGCGGTGTCGGAGAGTTTCGACACCGCCAACGAGCGAAGCCGGGCGAGCAGCCCGTCGGGTCTGAACGTACAGCGGACCCGTAAGCGCAGACGGCGCGCAAAGGCCCGGCTGGGGGAGGACGTGTCGGATGAGGACTGCACCCTCACCGGGACGACCTCCTCCAGCAGTGACGAGGCGTCAAAGCCTGCGTCAAAGGTGGCAGCAGGCCGCCGAGGGGCGCGAGGTGGAACGAGGGCTGGGCAATCCACCCGAGTCCCCTCGGCCCCTGAGAGGGCCGCGGGCAAGTCACCGCCGAGGCCTTCCACCTCGGCGGTGTCGGAACCAGGTGGGAAGACGCGGTCTCTGATGGAGAAACTCCAGCAAGTAACCGCGTCTTTCCGGGGGTCTCCGAACCCCGATCAGGAGGCGATGCTGCACATTGTGCTCGGCATCGCCTCCGAAAATGAGGCCCTCGCGGCGCAGCTGGCCGAGTCCCGTCGGGAGACGGCTCGACTAGCTGCAGCCGTTGAGGAGCTGAGGAGCGGGATGGTGCGCCCGACTCAACCGGCGCAGCCAGTGCAGCGAGCGCAACCGGCAGAGCCAGCGCGCATGACTCGCTCGTCTGCGAGACAGTCGGCGCAGCAGCCGGTGCAACCGGTGCAGCAGCCGGCACAGCCGGCTCGGCCACCAGCACCGCAGAAAATACCACCGGCGGAGCCTTGGTTCGCGTACGTGGAGGCGCTAGAGGAGCGTATGATGAGTCGGATGGAGGCCCTAATGGAGTCCATCCGCCGTCCGCCTCTGGCGCCACCAGTGGCCGGCTACGCGACTGCAGCCCGGAAGGGTAATACCCGCCCGGCTGCAGTAGAGGCTCTGCCGGAGCCGGCTCGTCGCCCCGCTCCCACTCAGGGCCCCGCTCAGGGCCCCGCTCCCACTCAGGGGAAGGGTAAGGGGAAGGGCAAGGGCAAGGGGAAGACGTCCCCAGCCCTGGCCCCAGCCCCAGCCCCAGCCGTGGTTCCGGCTATCTCCACCCCATTGGAAGGGGGCTGGGAGGTGGCTGGAGCCAGTAAGAAGAGGCGGAAGGCCGCCAAGAAGGCCGCCAAAAAGGCCAGGAGGGCCGCGGCCGCCGCGAAGGCAGCACCGGGGAAGCTCCGTGCCCCTCGAACAACGGCCGTCGTCGTCACCTTGACGGCGGAGGCAGCGTCGAGAGGCATGGGGTATGCCGAGGTGTTGGCCAGGGTAAAGGCCAACGTGGACCTCAAGGCCCTCGAGATCCCGGGCGTCCGGTGCAAGAGCACACGGACGGGAGCCCGGCTTCTTGAGGTCCCCGGCGCCGCCAGTGGCCCCAAAGCCGACGCCCTAGCGGCTCGGCTTAGGGAGTCATTGGATGCAGCCGACGTCCGGGTGTCCAGGCCCATTAAATGCGCAGAAGTGCGCATCACGGGCCTGGACGACTCCGTCACGGCTGAGGAGCTTAGGCTCGCCGTGGCGGAGGCCGGGGACTGCTCCCCGGACACAGTGTAGGCCGGAGCTATACGCTTCGGCCGCGGTGGACAGGGGGCAGCAGTTGTCGGCTGCCCTATCGCGGCGGCCCAAAAGGTCGCAGACGGGCGGAGCCTCCTGGTGGGAGGCTTCCTGAGGGCGCAGGCACGGCTCCTGCAGGCCCGACCGGCCAGGTGCTTCAGGTGCCTGTCGGTGGGCCATGTGGGGGTGCACTGCACGGCGGAGGTAACGGCGGGTGACCGCTGCTTCCGCTGTGGCCAGCCCGGTCATAAGGCCGGCTCGTGTAGCGCCCCGTTGCACTGTTTTAGATATGCAGCGGGGGGCAAGCCGGCTGACCATAGGGTTGGCAGCAAGGCCTGCGCCGGAGGGGAGCCGAAGCCGGGAGGCCGGCCTTCCGCCTCCAGTTCACAGCGGGATGCGGAGATGGGGGTTCCATAATGGATCCTCAACTCCGCATCCTGCAGGTGAACGTTGGCCACGGTGCCCATGCTCAGGATCTTCTGCGCCAGAGCATGGCACAGTGGGCCATAAATGTCGCCGCTGTCGCCGACCCATACACCCACCGGTTCCTCGGGCCTACCTGGGAAACCGCGCTGGATGGGTCGGCGGCACTGGTGCACAACCCTGCCGCCGGCAGCCCCCCTCTTGCCGTCGTTGCAAGGGGACCCGGCTGCGTGGCGGCAGCGGTTGGCGACATAGCGGTCGTGGCCGCTTATATCACGCCGAACCGAGACCAAGCTGCATATGAGCAGTGGCTCCGTCAGCTGGCCGTCGTCGTAAATGCCTGCCAGCCCCGTCCGGTCCTTGTGCTCGGGGACTTCAACGCCTGGTCGTATGCCTGGGGTTCCCGACACGAAAGGGGCGCGACGGGGCATAGAGGCAGGGCACTGGTGGACTGGGCCGCACGACTCGGCCTAGTCCTCCTAAATCGGGGAGCCGTGGACACGTTCGTGACCTCGAGGGGCAGCTCCATCGTGGACCTATCGTTCGCGAGCCCCTCGTTGGCGCGACGTGTTCAGGGCTGGCGCGTCGTTTTGGGGGAGGACACAAGTTCGGATCACCGATACATTCGGTTTGACGTGTCCCCCCCTGCGAGCGACGCGCCGGCTGCACCGGCTCCACCCGAGCCACGTTGGGCGCTTAAGCGACTTGATCGGGAGCTCCTCCTGGAAGCCGCCATCGTACAGGCCTGGGCCCCTGCGCCGGACAGGCCTGTCTGCATAGACGATGAGGCGGAGTGGTTCCGGGAGGCCATGACCCGTGTCTGTGACGCGGCGATGCTTAGGGCTCCGCCCTATAATCCGAGGGGTCAGGTCTACTGGTGGTCGTCGGAGATCGCGCAGCTCAGACGGGGCTGCGTGATCACGCACCGCCGGTGGGCCCGATTCCGTAGGAGGCGTCGCCGCCCCGCAGATGCGGAGGCCCGAGAGGCGGAGTTGTACGAGGGATACAGGGAGGCCAGACGAGCCCTCCGAGCGGAGATAAGGCGTTCCAAACGGGACGCCTTCCGCGAGCTGCTGGCGACACTGGAGCGGGACCCTTGGGGGCGGCCCTACCGGATGGTGAGGGGCAAGCTGCGCCCCAAGGCCCCGCCGTTAACCCGGTGTCTCCAGCCGGATCTGCTCGGAGGAATTGTTGGCTCCCTGTTCCCAGCGCGGGCGGTGGAACATGTTCCACCGCGGATGACTCCGCCTCGGTTGCGCATGGCGCCCAACGTGGAAGACGACGACGTGCCCGAGGTCACTTGGGTAGAACTAGAGCTGGCGGTGAGAAGGCTAAGAGCCAAACACACCGCCCCGGGACCCGACGGCATTCCAGGCCGAGCGTGGGTCCTAGCTCTAGTCGACGACGCTCTCGAGCCCCGACTGAGAGGGCTTCTCAGCGCATGTTTGGAGCGGGGCCAGTTTCCGAAATTGTGGAAGACGGGGAAACTGGTCCTCATCCGAAAGGAGGGGCGCCCGGCGGACTCGCCGTCCGCCTACCGGCCCATAGTGTTGCTCGACGAGGTGTGCAAGCTCTTTGAAAGAGTAATTGCGAAGCGCCTCGTCGAGCACCTCTCAAGAGTGGGGCCGGACCTGGCGGATGGCCAATATGGCTTCCGCCAGAGGCGCTCCACCGTGGATGCCATCATGCGCGTGAGGGCTCTGGCGGAGGATGCAGTAGCCCGGGGTGAGGTGATGTTGGCGGTGTCCCTGGACATCGCCAACGCGTTCAACACCTTGCCCTGGAGTTGCATTAGGGAGGCGCTCGTGTATCACGAAGTGCCTCTCTACCTCCGCCGCATAGTCGGGGCGTATTTGACGGAGAGAGCCGTCATCTACCCAACAGTGACCGGTCTCGGTCGGCGTGAAATGTCGTGCGGTGTTCCACAGGGATCGGTCCTGGGGCCGCTCCTGTGGAACATCGGATACGACTGGGTGCTTCGCGGTGAGCTCGTAGGCGGTGCCGCCGTCACGTGCTACGCGGACGACACGCTCGTGACGGCGTGCGGGGTGACGTACCGCGAAGCGACCCGAAAGGCCACGACCGCGGTTGCCCAAGTCGTTAGGCGGATCCGGCGGCTGGGTCTCGAGGTGGCCCTGCATAAAACCGAGGCCCTGTTCTTCCATGGGCCTCGGAGCAAGCCACCCGAGGGATCCAGTCTCATCGTGGGAGGAAATCGCATCGGCATCAAGCCCCAAATGAAATATTTGGGGCTCGTGCTCGACGGCCGATGGGACTTCGGAGAGCACATCCGAAGCCTGGCCCCCAAACTGAAGGGCACAGCTCTTGCTCTGGCTCGGCTGTTGCCCAACATGAGGGGGCCCGATGACTCCTGCAGGAGACTCTACGCGGGGATCGTGCGGTCCATGGCCCTGTATGGGTGCCCAATATGGGCGGAGGCCCTGAGGACCAGAACTGTGCAGATGCTGCGCGCTCCGCAGCGAGTTCTGGCCATCAGGGTCATCCGAGGGTACCGCACGATCTCCTTCGAGGCGGCGAGTCTCCTTGCCGGAACTCCGCCATGGGACCTGGAAGCGAGAGCCCTTTCGCAACTGTACCAGTGGCGAAAGGAGGCGCGGGAGCAGGGATGGAACCCCGAGCCTCGAGAAATCGAGGCCGTGCAGTCCCAGCTCCGCCAGGCCATCGTGGTGGAGTGGAAGGAACGACTTGGGCAACCAAGCGCAGGGCACGCCGCAATAGCGGCGGTAAGGCCCATCATGGAGGATTGGCTGGAGAGGCGACACGGAAGCCTCTCCTACCGACTGACGCAGGTGATCTCAGGGAAGGGGTGCTTCGGGGACCACCTGCATCGGATCAGGAGGGAGCCAACGCCTGAGTGTCATCACTGCGACGCGAGCGAGGACTCAGGGCTGCACACGCTGGCGGACTGCCCGGCGTGGGAGGCGCCGAGGCGTGACCTCGTGGCAGCCATCGGGGTGGGAGTCCTCTCGCTCGGCAGCATGATTGCGGCAATGGTGCGGAGCGCGAGCGCGTGGGCCGCCGCCGCCTCCTTCTGCGAGCATGTAATGCTCGCGAAGGAGGGGGCGGAGCGCGCCTGGGAGAGACTTAGAACTCTCCCGGTCCGCCGAGCCCGCAACTTGCTCGCCGCGCGTCGCAGGCAACTCAGGCGCCGGAGGTCGCTTAACGACCTCCGTCCTCCATGAGCGCAGGCCTGGGGGTGGCGGGGGAGGCCACCTGTCACCCCAGCAGAAGCAGGCCGGGACGGTGGGGCGACTAGCGCCCCTCCCCCAAACCGGGGCAAGACGGGGACACCGTGGTTCCCAAACCCGAGGGGGCCATCTCGAAACCGGAGATGGCCCAGGGTCAGTCGGGGTGCGAGGGATATGCTCTATGGGCAACCTTACACCCCGGCGTCTGTAGACCCGAGACGGCGTGCGGTTTTAGTCGGTTCAAGCCCGACATAACCGCCCCCGCTGGCACGCGGGGGGGTATCCGAAGGGATTTCCGCACGAAAAAAAAAAAAAAAAAAGGTATAAATACCTTTTTTTTTCGTGCGGCAATCCCCCGCATACTCCCCCGCAGGCAAGCGGGGTGGTTATGTCAGATTCGAACCTACTAAAACCGCACGCTGTCTGGGGTCTTCAGACGCCGGGGTGTGAGGTGATAAGGCCCTAGAGATTTCTCTGGTTTCGAGATGGATCCCTCGAGTTTGGGAACCACGGTGTCCCCATCTTGCCCCGGAAAGGGGGGGGGGGGGCGGTTGTCGCCCCGCCGCCCCGGCTTGCTTCTGCTGGGAATACGTATAACTACCTCCTTGTTACACATATAACCCGATCACCCTTATCCCATAGTGTCCTTGTAACTCTCCAACACACTGTCACGATTCATAACCTCGACATTAGCATACAGCCATGAACACACACTTGATAGGAGGGTTCACACATAAATACACGGGCTCATACCCCAAATCACAACGTGGGTACACAATGTACAAATCAATGCCCCTTGTAATCATACCGCCCTGTAATCAGTCGAATTACAAGGGCGTACACGTTACCTATCTGTGTAGTTATTAGACGTTATGTCAAATTATGTTATCTGTTGTAGAATTAAGAGTCTGTGGTGTATGCGTTGGTACAGTCGGTGATCAAAGAGGTTGAACACTAACGAATTGAATAACGATTATGTTTACGGGAAATAAGGCGATCATGCTATAAATACCTAGTAAGAGGTGTGTGGGCTTTTTTTTTTATATTTAGGACACGTCAATTTGACTTCACCTCGCCTGATGGTAAGCTGAAGGTAAAGTCTCAAAAAGAGGGTCACCATTACATACACGTACCATGTTAACAATGGTGGCACTCAGCTTGACGGCCTCATCAGAAGAGGATTGTCGTCGCAGCACCGCGTGACACCCACCGGTCCCACTAGTGCTGCGACCACAATCCCCCTGCCCGGCTATGCACTTGCTGACCCCTGAACGCAATCAAACCGAAGTTGGATTACTATGGAGGGTTTTTCGCAATCGTGCACGGTGGTACTCACCCGGCCGAATTTTGTGACAAATTTGTGTCATCAAATTTCTACCACCAGTATCTTCAGCTTCAAACCAACCTCAATTGGAAGCCGGTATACCTGCTGATTATCGAATGAGGCTCTGGCGCCCGCTTTGCTCTCGGAGTTAGGGGGTCAGACTCCAATCACAAGGTGGATAGCCAATGTACAAATCAATGCTCCTTCTAATCATACAACCCTGTGATCATGCGAATTACAGAGGCGTACAAGTTACCTATCTGTGTAATTAGTAGACGTAATGCCAAATTATATTATCTGTTGTAGATTTTAGAATTTCTAGGGTATGCTTTAATACAGTGGGTGACAAAAGTGGTTCAACACAAGTTGAATAACGATTAAGTTTACGAGAAATAACGCAGTCATTCTGTAAGTATGTGGTGTGTGGGTATATTTAGTTCCAAGACAACCTCAATACAAGTTAGTATACCTGCTGATGGTTGGTTGATTGCGAATGGATGGTTCTTTGGTGCAGACTTTCCTCTGGAGATTGGGGGGTTATAGGAATGAGGAGAGCGCACCTCGGGCTTAAATGTTCAAGTTTTGGACGAAGAAAACCAGTGTGTCCACTAAGATTAATATCTATGGATTTTATTTTTAACCCCCGACGCAAAAATGAAGTAGTGTTATAAGTTTGACGTGTGTCTGTCTGTGCCATCGAAGCTTCCGAACGGAAAAACTGATTATGATTTTTTTTCTTTTTTGTTGAAAGGTGAATAAGTCGGGTGATCTTAGCTATATCAGGAGTTTTTTAAATATTAAATATTTTTTTTTAGTTATCTTCAATAAGGTGGATTAGAATAACTTTTTTTTTCGTGCGGAAATCCCTTATGATACCCCCCCGCCGGGCAGCGGGGGCGGTTATGTTGGGCTTGAACCGACTAAAACCGCACGCCGTCTCGGGTCTAAAGACGCCGGGGTGTAAGGTGCCCATAGAACATATCCCTCGCACCCCGACTGACCCTGGGCCATCTCCGGTTTCGAGATGGCCCCCTACGCTTTATGATGAACATGAGGTCCAGAGTTCGATTCTCGACAATATCAAGGGAACAACACAGACATTTGTAATCATGCGAACAAATATTAAAATATATAGGCATGCGAATTTCTGAAATAATACATAATAAGTTTTAACATTACAGCTTTCACCAAATAAATTCCTAAATACGCATAAACTTTTCCAAAAAGTCCGCCTACAAATTCCCATCGATTCATATAATCGGCTCAGACAGGTGAACGGCTATTTTAATTTGCAACTAATTTCGCAGTAAGCGGATTGCGAAGTTGATAATTAAGCTGGGGCAAGTTACGCTCGTGGCACGGCGACGCTTACAGTTAAATCTGTTTCGGTACCACCGGTAATTATGCTGTCGAAACGCTAATGGAGTAGGTATTGAGTTTGTGACAATTCGGACTGGTTTATGTACTTAAGTGACTATAGTGTGCGTAGCTGACGTCTGGGAATGACTTACTGATTCATCAACGCAGAGCCTAAATCGCTGAAGCTACATATAACATAACATAACTTCACGCCTGTATCCCCGAAGGCGTAGGCAGAGGTGTATTAGACACCCACAATTCGCCAGTTATGTTAAGGTTCCAATGTAATAGGGGGCGATCCTATTGCCATGTACCGGGCACTTTATTAAGCGAGCGATAATTAACATTTATTAATGCACACATAACTACGAAAAGTCAGAGGTGTGTGCACGGGGACTGGGGATCGAACTCGAGACCTCGTCTCAGTAGTCCGTGACGTACGTCACTGGGCTATCGCCGCTTTACTAGCGGTACTGAAGATACAAGCTTGAAATTTTGACAGCGATGCCTTTATGTTGTAAACCTCAACTTAGGAAGGATTTATAGAAATTTCACCTGTGAAGTACAAATATTTCGCGTGCGAAGCATACAAGTCGGTAGCTACACCTGCTGATTGACGGACGAGGGTCTGCTGAAGGACCAAATCAAGGAAAGGAGAAGTAGGGATTGGCGCGCGGATGATGATGAGAGATACCTACTACATCTCGAAACCGGAGACGGCCCAGGGTCAGTGGGGGTGCGAGGGAAATGCCTTATGGGCAACCTTACACCTCGGCGTCTGTAGACCCGAGACGGCGTGCGGTTTTAGTCGGTTCAAGCCCGACATAACCGCCCCCGCTGGCACGCGGGGGGGTATCCGAAGGGATTTCCGCACGATAAAAAAAAAAAGGTACCTACTACATCTCGAAACCGGAGACGGCCCAGGGTCAGTGGGGGTGCGAGGGAAATGCCTTATGGGCAACCTTACACCCTGGAGTCTGAAGACCTGAGACGGCATGCGGTTTTAGTCGGTGCAAGCCCGTTATAACTTCCCCCGCCGGGGGGGGTCCGAGGGGATTTCCGCACTAAAAAAAAGGTAGCTACTATAACATCCCCAATCCTATTCAAGCGGCAGTTGCTCTCATAAAAGCCGTAAAAGCCAAACGAAGAGAAAGACAAGAAGTAAGCGGACCCTGGGCTCCGAAGTACAAGCTTCGAATGCCATCGAGAATAGCCCTAAGATGATGGAATGCGAAAGTGTGTTTCTGAATCGACAGTGTAGATACAGTTCTGTGGATATGTCGGAATCGAACCGACTAAAAGTCACGATGTCTCCCTCGAAAGGATAACCCCAACAGTAAAAGGGTAGGTAGATCTAGAAGATTGATTAATTCTCAGACACGGCTAACATTTCCCATCACCTTTCACACTCGAGGTAAATACAAAGGAGAAGTTCCTATGTTCGATCGTTTACTCAACGTAGTGTATAAGTTATCGCAAGGTGCACGCTAAGACGGCGACCGCTTGCTCCGGCACGCGCGTTCGACACCGTTCGACGCCTTACCGCCTCGCCCTAGGGATGTAAACTGCCGACAGTTATCAATATCTACTTTACAGTTATTATCTGTTATACTTCGATACTATATTGAATGGCCGTTAAATAAATCTGTTTAGCTCTGAAGCTAGTAGGCACGTTACTGCGTGAGATAAGTTGTGGCTTCACAAGTTGGTAGTTGATTGTATTCTAATAGTATTTGCGTAGAATGGATTTTTTTTATTAGAAAGGTGTGGTTGTGAGTTTTTATTGACAGATTCTTCTCTCACAGGCTCTTGTCTATTGCCTCGAGAGTCTGGAAATCCCCTCGGATACCTCCCCCGCCAGCCAGCGGATTAGGTTATCTCGGGCTTGAACCGACTAAAACCGCACGCCGTCTCGGGTCTTCAGACGCCGGGGTGTAAGGTGGCCCATAATCACCATTTCCCTCGCACCCTGACTGTCCCTGGACCATCTCCGGTTTCGAGATGGCCTTCTCAGATTTGGGAACCACGGTGTCCCCATCTTGCCCGGCAAAAGAGGGGGAGTTGGTCGCCCCGCCGTCCTGTACTGCTTCTACTGGGGTGACAGGTGGCCTCACTTGCCACAAGGCTGGCGCTCATAGAGGACGGAGGTCGTTGAGCGAACTCCGACGTCTGAGTCACCTACGACGCGCGGGAGGCATGTTGCGGGCTCGGCGGGCCGGAAGAGTTCTAAATCCTTCTGGGCTCGCTCGCCGTCTCCTTCTCGAGCATGAGTACCAACTTTTTAACTGTCGCGTTCCATAATATACAAATCAGCCTGTGACCACGGCCAGTATAACCTGGTCGAAAGTTCAGGCAATCCAAGGTATGTATATACCTATCCAAACCACGGTCGCGTTAATTCCTGTTAACATTATTGTAAATAATGGTAACTAATCCAAGAGCAACGCGAAGATGTAACACCCCGGTTAAACCGATGAAATCGAAAATACTTATTACACTTATTACCTAATATTCCCAGCAGCAATAAATGGAACCTACTCTATCACTGGGTATTATCAACGAATCGATATCGAAGCTTGCAATCACTAAAGCCGACACCTTCGAATATATTACTGCGTGCCAGAATCTAATCACAATCTGACGGATTAATATCTGACGGTGAGCCTGTCTACTGGCTTAACCCACCGGCCATTTCGTACCCCATTATTGCCCTACCGTTTCCACAACCTTATGGGTAAAATTTTAGGGTTCAAAATTAGGCGATAGAGTGTCAAATTTATGTTGGTAGTTTAAAATATTGAGTGGGTTACATTCAGGGGTGTTTGTGAAGATTTATTATACCTGTGTCTTGCCTAAATTGTTGTTTAATTTTCGGATTGGATTAGTCTGATGGGTTTAATGACGGAGATCGATTGTAATGCTAAATGTTTGCTTTTGAAATGGTGAACAGAAACTTAATTAGATACCTAGAAGAAGTTCTTATCTTTCATTAATAATATTACAGGACATTTTATACAGCACAATCTAGACCCAAATACGCATACCTTATAATATGGGTTACAGCAAGCGGACACTTAGGTATCTACATACTTAGGTCCTCCATGAGCGCAGGCCTGGGGGTGGCAGGTGAGGCCGCCTGTCACCCCAGCAGAAGCAGGCCGGGAGGGTAGGGCGACTAGCACCCCTCACCCAAACCAGGGTAAGACGGGGACACCGAGGTTCCCAAACCCGAGGGGGCCATCTCGAAACCGGAGATGGCCCAGGGTCAGTCGGGGTGCGAGGGATATGCTCTTATGGACAACCTTACACTCCGGCGTCTTTAGAGGAGACGGCGTGCGGTTTTAGTAGGTTCAAGCCCGACAGAACCGCCCCCGCTGGCCGGCGGGGGGGTATTCAAGGGGATTACCGCACGAAAAAAAAAAAATAAGGTACCTACATACTCTTATTGTAAATACGTAGGTATAGATACCTACATAGGTATATATTATTATGCATAGAAACATCCAGATCAATACAAATGGACAAATTCATGCATACAAATATTTGCACTGAGTGGGAAATCAAAGCCGTGCCCTCTGACATAGCCGTCGAGTGCAATGGTGCCACGCCATAGAGTGTTGTTTAGGATACTTGCCATCAACGCCATCTTTTTTCCAGCATGATGAAGCTCGCCCTAGGTAGTAAGGTACGTTACATACCTAAATAAGTAGGTATGCATCAATCAGTGTGATCTGATCTTCTTTTCTACTTACTCATTTAAAAGTTGAACATTCAATCCTAATACTTTGGGGCACAATGGGGTTGACATGTTCGGGAAGTACTAAAATCCCCTAAAAGCTATCAAGAATAAAAAAAACCGGCCAAGTGCGAGTCGGACTCGCCCATGAAGGGTTCCGTAGCATCAAGTAAAATTTTTATATTTGAGTTGATTGTATGAAAGGTAAATTGCGGTTTACGATTTATGACGTATTAAAAAAAAAGACTCACTAGATCTCGTTGAAACCAATTTTCAGTGGACGTTTACATGGTAATGTACATCAAATTTTTTTTTTAGTTTTATCATTGTCTTATTTTAGAAGTTACAGGGGGGGGGGGACATTTTACCACTTTGGAAGCGTCTCTCGCGCAAACTATTCAGTTTAGAAATAAATTATATTAGAGACCTCTATATCATTTTTGAAGACCTATCCATACACATTGTGCACGACACAAATAGACTATGGAAACATGTGCCAGTGACATGTAGATTAGTAAGCGTGAATATAATGAATGAATTATGAAAATGTTAGGTTTACGTAAATTAAAAACGTAATTAAATAAATAAATAAATAATAAATATTCTACGACATTCTACACAGCGCTCTCTAGACCCAAAGTAAGCATAGTTTAACTAGCTTGTGTTATGGGATCCAGAATGCGGATAAACATACTTAAATACTTTTTTTTTTTTGTAAATACATACATATTATACATAGAAACACTCAGACCAATGCAAATAGACATATTCATGCATACAAATATTTGCACTGAGCGGGAATCGAACCCGCGCCCCCTGTCGTAGCAGTCGAATACACTACCGCTACGCCACAGAGGTTATGTAATTACTTTGATATTAAGCTAAGATAAATAGCTTACTACTGTTATGAGTTGGTTTTCTGAGTAATTAAGTATGTTAGAGCCAAATTTAATAAAGAAAGTACACTCCCTGAAAAGCATAATTACAAATATAATTACGACAATGCATTACTCAGAATCTAACATAACTTCGTATAAATAGGAAATACGACTTTGTATACTAGTATGTAAGCTTAATTACACCCCGCGACTGCCTCCCACGCCGTAAGAAGCGAATATGCGCTCCCCCGGCTGGTGCCATTTTATTATATAGTAGCTCGCGGGAGGCAGGGGCCATATATAAGTCTGAGGGGTCATTCCGCCCGTCATTCAGTAGCCCGACGTCGCACGGTACTGGCGTAAGTACCTTTTTTTTTTTTTTTTTTTTTTTTTATCGTGCGGAAATCCCTTCGGATACCCCCCCGCCGGCCAGCGGGGGCGGTTATGTCGGGCTTGCACCGACTAAAACCGCACGCCGTCTCGGGTCTTCAGACGCCGGGGTGTAAGGTTACCCATAGAGCATATCCCTCGCACCCCGGCTGACCCTGGGCCATCTCACCACTAACAGCATCGCTCATCCTGTCTCCTCTGAAAGCAGAGGAGCACGGAGAGCGATGTGTTCCCGGCACGTTGGGTATTGGCCGACGATCAATGCCAACCCTATGAAGGGGTGAAGGGGAAGCCATTGACCGCCGCCCAGGGTGTACCGGACGCTCCGATTCCGTTCCCCCCGGACTGCAGCGGGATCGTAATCGGAGCGACACTCAAGGAGGTTACCCAACACACACCCCTGGCGTAAGTACCTATTGTCGTGCAACTCTTATTGCTACCAATATACATATATGCTATGTGATTAATATGTATAACATGAGATTTATAAATAAATGGAAATGCGGAGGTGAGGTAATTTGGATCGCGGGCCAGCACTACGAAAGACTATAAAAGCAGGGACCATTTGGTAGGAAATTATGGACATGGATTATGGGCAACATGGACAACAAGAGTCTCTCACAGAACAAGGAAGCTCAAGAACAGGAAGTAGTACATCAAGCGTAGTGCTGGGCCAAGAACATCCAATGCCTCGCTGACGTCATACAAGCCACCCAACCAAAGTGTTTCGTTCTTCGACTCAACATCCTCAACATACAGTCCACTGAAGGCGACCGCGAAGTGGCAGTCTATTCGGAACCGTACTAGGGATAGGCTGTCATAAACAACGGTCCTTAACACACATCCAATCTTAATGCGGTTCACAGAATACATCTGCTTACCAAGTTTCAACGGCAAAGTTCTTATATTTTCGGAAAAAAGTGACTGTGACATACGCGCGGGCAGACAGACAGACATGACGAATCTATAAGGGTTCCGTTTTTTGCCATTTGGCTACGGAACCCTAAAAAATTAGAAAATGTCCTCAAGGTGCCCCACATCACCGACTGCCCCAGTGTCACGAGCTGCTAAGCACCTGTGACACTCAACCCGTTTGCAAAACGCTGACTACACGCCCCTTTAGCACTTACGTGCCACAGATCGGCTAGGGATGTAGCCTCGAGAGTCTAGACATATCGACATTTGAAATATCAGCAGTAGGCCGAATTTTGGGTGGTGGTTTGCGAAATCGTAACGGCAGATCCGTAGCACTGATACAATATAAATTATTTTTCTTTCTTTCTCTCTCGTACCTTTTTTTTTTCGTGCGGAAATCCCTCCGGCCAGCGGGGGCGGTTATGTCGGGCTTGAACCGACTAAAACTGCACGCCGTCTCGGGTCTACATACGCCGGGGTGTAAGGTTGCCCATAATATTTTCTGTATGAACTATTTTGAAAGCGGGCGATAAATGGGTAAAACCTTCGAAAGAGTTATTCGCAACACATGACGACGACACGGGGCTTTGATTTAGAGTATCATTTTAAAGCCTATGAATAAAATAGGTAGGGGGGAGATACAGTGCTTTGGTACCTTTTTTTTTTTTCGTGCGGAAATCCCCTCGGATACCCCCCCGCCGGCCAGCGGGGGCGGTTATGTCGGGCTTGAACTGACTAAAACCGCACGCCGTCGCGGGTCTGCAGACGCCGGGGTGTAAGGTTGCCCATAGAGCATATCCCTCGCACCCCGACTGACCCTGGGCCATCTCCGGTTTCGAATATTTTTCGTTGAAGGCTACATGGAACTACTAGGAATTAATCACTTAAAGGTGTTTATACCTAATATAGATAGGTACCTACTTATTACGAAGAATAGGATATGAGTACTGTGACGTCTGGGGTCTGGCGTCACAACTCCTCGTGTTAATGAAATGATAAACACAAGTATTTATATTTTAAATAGCATTTATTTTTCACATAAAATTTCTATATCGAGTTTTAGGGGATTTTACGCGAGTTTATTAGACTTTAAGCGAACTGAAGAGGGCCACCGATTCTGCTCAGGGATCGAGCCTACGATCACTTTGCTTGGAACTCTCTTCGTACGGCGGGTCGAGGCCGAAGCCCCCGGTCACCCGCTGTCACCAACTTGTCCGCCAAGCCAATTGTTTGCCTATTCTACATTTTATATTTTAAAACAAATTTATTTTTAATCTCTGACGCATGATGGCCAGGTAACTAACTGTAGTGCTCGAACGAGGTCGGACGCTACAGTACCTAGGTACTCCTGCCTTTCTTCCAGCGGGGTAAGCAGAGACAACAGGCATTTGCTTCTGTCAGCCCGCCATTTTCGGGTGCTCTGACCGACCCTTTTTTCTTCTTTCGAATATCTCTATAGATATTTGAGATATTATAGATATTTACGAGTAGGTACCTATATACCTACTTTTTGTTTATTAATCAATCAAATCACGAAAGAGAAAAAATACATGAATTTGCTATATAATACAAGAATTTATTTATCGATACGGTTCCTCCCTACCGATCTCGCATCAAGCACACCTCAAAGTAGTCGTTTGACCTGAAACGCCGATACATGCTGTCGAGCACGCGCGCCCACTCTACACCTTTTAGCGCCGTCAATCGCCCCTGCGCACTCCATAGTGCATGTTACTGGGTTACTGGACCAGGTTGAGGTTGCGAGGGGACTGCATTGTGCTGATAGCTTTATGTAATAGAATAATGTCTTGGAGTTGATGACTTGATTTTTTATAGTTAGGCACCACTTCAGTGCGCTATATAAATACTACTGCTGTTGCAAAAATTGAGCGAAGCGCTTTCACTAGGACTTTTTCTAACGGTGATAATTCGTCAATGGCCAGTCCGATGTTCGTTTTTCTTTTTTTGTCTTGTGCATATGAACAAATTACTTAATTTATACCAATCGCGAGAAATTACGCTTTTTTGTTCATTGAGAAATTAATTTTAATTTTTTTTCCGGTAATTATTCCTCCGTGGTACACATGAATATTTAATTAAATAGCCTATGTCCTTCCCATCAGCAACATCTTTGCTTGTGTGAAATTTCATTAGAATCGATTCAGCAGTTTGGGAGGAGAAGATGGTCTAACGAAATACATGAGTCGTCTAAAAGAGAGCTAAGCTCTGACAAGCTTCGCTCAATAAGAAAATGATTTATGAAATGCGATTCAATGGCGTTGCTTGCATCCAAAACTACTTTTATTCTTACCTCCCAAACCCGAGAGGAAAACTGACGAGGCCCTGGTGCCTCGTCTGTCAATTAGCAGGTGTACCGGGTCAAAGGTGTGGTTGGCATTTTTGATTTTTTTTTCTTCCGTAGCCAGTCTTGTAGTAGGTACAATACGATGGAGGACGGAGGTCGTTAAGCGACCTCCGGTGCCTGAGTCGCCTGCGACGCGTGGCGAGCAAATTGCGGGCTCGGCGGACCAGGAGAGTTCTAAATCTCTCCCGGGCGCGCTCCGCACATGAGCGCAGGCCTGGGGGTGGCGGGTGAGGCCACCTGTCACCCCAGTAGAAGCAGGCCGGGACGGTGGGGCGACTAGCGCCCCTCCCCCAAACCGGGGCAAGACGGGGACACCGTGGTTCCCAAACCCGAGGGGGCCATCTCGAAACCGGAGATGGCCCAGGTTCAGTCGGGGTGCGAGGGATATGCTCTATGGGCAACCTTACACCCCGGCGTCTGTAGATCCGAGACGGCGTGCGGTTTTAGTCGGTTCAAGCCCGACATAACCGCCCCCGCTGGCACGCGGGGGGGTATCCGAAGGGATTTCCGCACGATAAAAAAAAAAAAAAAAGGTACAATACGATGAATTTCTTAGCATTACATGGATTCACCATCGGGTACCGAATCCATCGTGCGGCCGAAATTAAATTGTGTTTATACCATAACTCTTAATTTCACTCATAGATACATACAATATAGGGTTCTTCAAGAAGGGCATTAGGTTTGCGACGCCCCTGATGTTGCACACGTCTATAAGCCGCGGTAACCAATTCCCATCAAGTGGGCCGTGTGCTTGTCTGCCACCTAAATAGTATAAAAAAAAACATTGAAATCTGTGCAATATTTATCTACTTTTGACGCTGACTGTACATCAACACACCTTCACTACTTGTGTTTCTCGTTTCTCTCCGTGCTCAGCCAAATCTGGTACGAACCTGCTAATGCGGCTTAAGATGCTCGCTCTGGAATAGAACTTAATGCAATTCTGGGCCGGACAAGGTCTTTAAACAGGTTCAGTCACTGGGTTAAGATAGTAATTAAAACACCATATCAATGTATTTGTGGAAAATTTATTCGTGATATCAAAATAGTAAAATAAAAACTCTACCATTAACAGGCTACAATCGGTGAGTAATTATGTGCCGTGGCTCCATCTGGGGTAAGGCACACACACCTTATACATAAAATACGACGTACATAAACACTTGTAGTATTTTGCATAGCACTTTATATGACGATAGATATATCGACGGTTGAAAAACAAAGAGTGTAAGCGAGAAAACTAAGTTTGGGTAAATCGCTGTACCATAAAGTACAGTAGGTACCTTTCTTTTGGGGTGTGTGTTGGGTAACCTCCTCGAGTGTCGCTCCGATTCCAATCCCGCTGCAGTCCGGGGGGAACGGAATCGGAGCGGCCGGTACACCCTGGGCGGCGGTCAATGGCTTCCCCTTCACCCCTTCATAGGGTTGGCATTAATCGTCGGCCAATACCCAACGTGGCGGGAACACATCGCTCTCCGTACTCCTCTGCTTTCAGAGGAGACAGGATGAGCGATGCTGTTAGTGGTAAGATGGCCCAGGGTCAGCCGGGGTGCGAGGGATATGCTCTATGGGTAACCTTACACCCCGGCGTCTGAAGACCCGAGACGGCGTGCGGTTTTAGTCGGTGCACGCCGTCTCGTCTCGTCTTCCATGAGCTTTTGATTTAGCAGTGTCGGGAAGAGACCGGCTAAGATTGTTTGCTGGTTTTGTATAGCGCTCTTTCGGTCGTACATAGGACTGACTTTAGTACCTTTATAGAGTAGATAATACCGTGTGTTTATGAAGTGGTAGAAATTTGACAACACAAATTTGTCACAAAATTCGGCCGGGTAGGTACCCCCGTGCACGATTGCAAAAAACCATCCATAGTAATCCAATTTCGGTTTGTTTGCGTTCAGGGGTCAGCAAGTGCATAGCGGGGCAGGGGGATTGTGGTCGCAGCACTAGTGGGACCGGTGGGTGTCACGCGGTGCTGCGACGACAATCCTCTTCTGGTGAGGCCGTCAAGCTGAGTGCCACCATTGTTAACATGGTACGTGTATGTAATGGTGTCAATCTTTCCTGAGACTTTACCTTCAGCTTACCATCAGGCGAGGTGAAGTCAAATTGACGTGTCTTAAATATAGAAAAAAAAAAGTAAAGTTAATGTCGTTTAAAACATTTAGCCTATTAACCATCGACATATCATCTTCGGTAACGGTCGAAGTCATTTTACAATTTCTGAGTTTAATTATTATACCTAACTATTAGGATGATTGGTTATAAGGTACTAATTTTTGCCATATTATACTTAATTATTACATTAAAATATATCGTGGGCTTAATTATAGTAATAAAGCAAGTCAAAATATGATTACTTCATAATTTTTTGCGTTGACTTCACCAATAACGAATGCTGTAATCGGCGGAGACGGGCTAGCAGTCTCGGTCACGCCCCATTGCAGCTCATCATTTACTTAGATATGAATCTACTTTCTTGTATGGGCGCAGCCTGGGAAGGGCACGTATTTGGGTTCATAACCCCCTCTCACTCTTACCGATTTACAAATATTATCGACAAATCAACCTTCTGTTTTCAGTTGAAGTCACTTCAAGTACTTTTATGTTGAATTTTGTGTTAACCCTCTCGCCCCACGAAACTTAACCCCCACTTGAGATAACGAAACCTGACTACGCCCGTGCTTTCTTGACAAGTTTCATCGCAATAGGTTCAGAAGTTAGGTGTGGAGAAGTGAGAAACGTCAAATACTTACTTAATATGTTTAATTGTAGGCCATTCGACGAATAAATAATAATATAAGCAAAGTACGTTCTATTTAAACTAAAGTTACGTTTGCGATTCCTTAGGATGATAAAGCTTTCATAAATTTAATATTATTTAGTGATATTTTACAGCCTTTAAGGCTGAGAAAATCTTATCATTCTTTTAAACTGTAATAATTGTACAGACGTAGGTATACTTGGACATTGCAATAGGCATGATGACAATTTTTTTAAACTATTATATAATGCACTTACGACTCTATTAATGACAAAAAAAAATAGTGATTTAAAAGTAACAATAAATACTAAAATTCTATTATTTTAAAAACAACTTTTAAATTTCGTTCCTAAACGCTCCAATTGCTATGGTGCCAATTTGATTCGTCACTTCTGTGTAAGCCGCACATGGTATATGGTGGCCGTCACCTACTAAATCAGTAGGGAACCAGTGCATTCTTAATGTAGCCGGATAGTATGTGTCAGTTTTCGTAAAGAGATAAGAACAAAAATATTAAGTCTGTCCCGCTTACTCTTACCACCAATGTTATTTGGGCGTCCCTCTCT
This sequence comes from Cybosia mesomella, assembly GCA_946251805.1. Classification (NCBI taxonomy): domain Eukaryota; kingdom Metazoa; phylum Arthropoda; class Insecta; order Lepidoptera; family Erebidae; genus Cybosia; species Cybosia mesomella. Next base: position 35,144,799 of record OX276396.1, on the reverse strand, counting down.
GATTATAAGTTGGCGTTTATATATTGAAGTGACGTAATTCATCCTGGATTGGTGTTTTACATAATTTGGCGTCAGCCCGTATTTGCATTGTATTTTATTTAAAAATCATTTTAAACTTACTTTAAACATAAAATATAATACATTTTTAGATTTTAAACATAGTATATTACATGAAACCAAAATTTGAATAATTTTGTGTTACTGTCACCATGCCTATTCCGTGCCTAGCCCGTGACGCACGTGGTAGTCCTCCTCACAGTATTCTTCAAGCGGATGTGTGGGAAATATCTAAATCGCGACCAGCGTCACGTGTGCTCGCTCGTCGCGTCACGTGACACTGGTCGCTGGTGGTATTTTTATTTTTTATTTTATTTTACCCGATATTTTTTTTTTGTTTCAAATACATATTTTGTCGATACCAAGTCATCTCACCAAATTCAGAGACCTAATTTTGTGACACCTTATATATTAATACACTTTCGTTGTATATTAACATCTATAGCTGTCATTATAAAAAAAAACTTATAATAAAATACATATATAGCGTAAATACTAAATAAAACACACACTTTACTAAATTCATGAGATACTTTACGAACTGCATTTATTTTGTTGCTAACAACATGCTCACATAGTTAAGTAACAAAATATCTTTTGGACGGAAATAAAAATAATAAAAAAATACATCGAATTCCTAAACTAATAATATTCTACCGGCTTATAAGTAAGCAGTCTAAATCAAATAATACATGAATGCTATAAGTTACACAAAACTTAAATTATATCTTAACTAGTTTGTATCATACTTGTCACCAAAGTTAATGACACCTCTGAATATTCCGCGAATCGGTACTTGCGCATCATATAGACGAGTATCATGACCGGCAAACTTCGTGACAATTTACTCTGGCTGCGCAGAACGCGTTTTAGCTTTTTTTTTTGACGGTGCAGGCCCGCCATTCCACCAATCATAGATACGGACTAAAAGGGCTCGCGTCATTGGTTGATCAGTTCTACGACTGGTTGTTTTGGTTAACGAGTTAGTGCACTTGCGTCAACTTTTTGACGTTTATTCACGGAGTTTTCTGGTAATCAAATAATATTGTTAAGTAACTATTTATTTTTTTATGTAAGCGATTATATAACATATTACAAACTTTCATTTTTAAAACTTTTTTTATGATAATGAGAAATTATCCTGCAAAAAATGAAACCGGGAAGCTCAGAGTGGTCATCAAGTTTGTCGCGACCTCTGCCTATTGTACCGATACACACTGACGAATGTGAAACGATATGAACACGGAATGAAAGACCAAGAGGAAGTACACCGCAGCTATCGCTTGTTGAGCTGAGTGAGACGAAGTCGAGCGAAAGCTCCTCATACCAGACTTCAGGATTTTCTTTGTCACAGGTCTCCTCCTAAACTACTAATCCAATCAGAACCAAATTTGGCATGATTAAAGAGGTCAATCAGAGAAAGGTTTATGGATATATTTTGAAAAAATTAATGCTACCACAGAGGAATGATCACCGTTAAAAAAAATCCAGATGGAATTACATAATAACCGCTCGAGACACTGTGACCAAACTTTACACGCTCAGAAAGCATGTCCAGAGTTGTGACTTTCAAAAAGAATTTTCAAAATCGGAATGATCACCGTTCAAAATTTTCAAAATCTGATTCCGCAATAGCGGTCAAATCTATTGGACAAGAATCACGATGTCTCACTCAGCTCAACATTGCAAGCAGCGATTCGCCTTGCAGACCCAGTATATATGTTATCGTGTGCCACAATGCCGTGAAAGAATGTAATACATTTTATTTGTATTCTGTTGAAAATTATAACAAAGCACATTACTATTTTTGGTGGAAGTGGTTGACTATGTGAGAGTTTGGCGATACATTTTTTTATACATATATACCACCACTTAGGTGGTAGACAAGGACACGGCCCACCAGATGGAAAGCTGTAACCGTGACCTATGGACGGTGTGCAACACCAGTGGGGACCCCCTCGCGGTGCCGACCCTCTAGAAACCTTCTAATTCTCTTCTTGAAGAACCCCATATTGTAGACGCTTGGGAGAGTCCATACATAAGTGGTGGGGATATTACTTCCTCGTAATTTTACATTCCGTGCATATGTGTTACTTTATTTTAAAGAGAACTTAAAATACAGACTTTTGGATAAACATTTTATCGCATTTTACCTTTAGTTTATGTGTAAAAATATTTAGTTATATTTTATTTAATACATGTTATTGGAAGAACTGTATTTTATACATGCATAAATTTTGCAAATAATAATGATAATGGCTTGTTTAATTCACTTATTTCATTATGAAGACAGAATGAAGAGGAGTCATTTTATTAGAATGCGAATATAATGTTAGAGATTCGTAATTTAATCTTTGTTTACAAAAGCAGGCGTGTTTATTTAAAAAGATGTAAAAATATTTAAGTATTTCAGACGGTGATATGTAACCTAAAGACAGACGAAGAGAAATGTTTCTTTAATTTGAGATTCATTAAGTAATGTAGAAGTGAAATGATTGCCTTGCAGTGTTTGAAACTAAGTCAGAAGTAATAAATACAGAAAACAAAGTCGTGTTAGTGATAAACTTAAGGATCGGGTAGAACGATTTTCATGAAAATTTGTTTTTTTTTTATTTGTCTCCGCCTATACTGTGCCTTTTTTTTGCGGTAACCGCCGCGGTTGCCCCCCTCCCCTCAGCGGGGTGGTTATGGCGACCAAAACCTCACGCCGTCTCTGGTCTTTAATGCCGGGGTGCAGGAGACATTCACGAAATAAATACAGCCAATAAGCTAACCAACATAACTTGATTCTAAGACGGAACGAATTTTGCCGTGTCAGCTACTTTAGTGTAAGGCTGTTTTTATTTTTGCTCTGTTAGAATATAATAATTGGTTTGTTTTTGTATTGAAGTTATACTTCTGTTGGCGTGCAAGGGACGAAAACTCTGCGCATGTATCGGTGTAACGTACACGTTATCCGTGCCATTGTTTTTGTGATATTTGTGTAGGTAAATGAAGTTATATTTGTAAAATTATTGTCTTCTTATAAACTTACACGTTTTTTTTACACCACACTTCCTTTAATATTATAAGTGAATTTTGTCGTTTAGTTGCGACTTGTAATTTATTCCTTTTCAATGTGAGATTTTAAATTACGGTTGTTTTGTGCTATTTATCATTTTTAACGATGCGAAATAATGTTACACTGTGATCTATAACTTTTTTACTCGTACAATATCTTTAAATAGATGTTACAAACCACAGACTACATCAGAATTACTCAATAGAATGACACTATACGTTTTAAGGAGGTTATAAGTATCTACAAATTTCGTAAAAATGTTCTCTATTTGCGCAGAACACGGTTTTAGGTCTCTTTGGCGGGGCGAGCGCGATGACGGAGGCGTCTTTCAACCAATCATAATTTTTTTTTTAAAGAATATCATCATCATCATCATCAACCTATTCTAGTCCACTGCTGGACATAGGTTTCCCCTAATGAGCGCCATAGCGCCCTGTCTAGTAATCGAAATTACTAATTTTCCTCCAACTACGCTAAATTGCTTGTGTTAGGAGTGGGTTCACGTCAGTAGTGTAATGACCTTCGAACCCGGGACTTTTCGATCGTAGTGTCGACTCCTTAGCCACTAAGCTCTGTTTTGTGAGCAGCAGTAAGCCAAAATAAACGCATTTTTCTTTACTTTTCTTTCTTTAAGCTACCGACGTTTGCTTCAGATTATATTGAGGGCTCAAGACGATCGATTTTAAAATGATCTACATGGCGGTAGAGCGTTGGACTGCTATTAATGTCTATTTGAATTGATTTGGGTGTTTCTATGTATAATATGCATGTATTTACAAAAAAAAAATGTATTTCAGTATGTTTATCCGCATTCATAACACGAGTTATTTAAGCTATGCTTAATTTGGGTCTAGATAGCGCTCTGTAGAATTTCGTAGTTTTTTTTTAAATATTAGTCGCCGAAATTACTAATATTCCCTCTAAACTGTCCAGCTAAGCTAAATTGCTTGTGTTAGAAGTGGCTTCACGTCCGTAGTGTAATGGCCAGGATATTGAACCTCCTCCTTAACCACTAAGCTACCGACGTCATTTGTATTTGTTTGTTGGTTGACCAGTTAGTGCATATGCGCGAACGTTTGTTCACGAAGTTTGGCGGTAAGTATATGTAGTAGCTGCCTGCTGCTGGGTGTGGGGGTGTGGGGGTGTGGGGGTGTGGGGGTGTGGGGGTGTGGGGGCGCTCCTAGATGAAGAACTCGCGGCGCTTGGTGACGCGCGGGCCGGTGGCGGCCGCCAGCGCCGCCGCGTCGGGGTCGGCCGCCCCCGCCGCGCCGCGCTCCTCCTGCATAAGCGGGGGAACTCGTTACTCGTTACTCGTTACCTTATTATAGACCTAACATAACATAACATATTTCACCGAAGGGGTAGGCAGAGGTGTATTACACGCCCGCGATTCGCCAGTTAAGTTTACGTTCCAATGTGATCTAGGGGGCGAGCCTATTGACATCTACCGGGTACATAACTAGGCTAACCATAATTAACATTTTTTACAACATATATTAAATTCTTTCTTAACTAAAGCAGCCATACCATCCTGGATTGGTATAGTATTTCGATACGTTAATGCGGCGGTTAGCATTCTATCATCGGAGCTCGCACCGAGTGGACGTGTCTGTTCGATTATTTTTATTAAAATGACTTTCGTTATAATTCCTTACTCGAGTGTGCTGACTATGTTAGAACCTAGTAAAATACGTGCCCATTGAGTTTCGAAGACCATCCCGACGACGACATATCTAAATCACTATTAAACCTATATCACTGTTCGTTTCAATGGGACTAGGTGATAATTGAGCTGAGCGAGCGAAGCTCTCATACGCGGCATAGCCGTTTGTTGGTGACTGAACTCCTCCGTAACCACTCGCGCGATCTTGACCAAATTTACCACGGCGATAGTGTAGACACTGAGGAGTGTTTTGAAGCGAGATGGTTCATGTCCGATGTACCATTGAGGAATAATCACCGAAAAACAGTTTCACGAGCGCGCGACCGTAGTAAGATGTCTTATTTTCAAGTGCGAGTCCTGCTCGCTCAGCTCCATTTATTTCAGTCGCACCCTGCACTGAATTCCTAGTAGAAACAAATGCTCGATTCTATATTTGTGAACCAAATAAGCAGTTAAAGTAAGGATCAAAATGATCTTAATTATAATATGATACATACCTGAGTGAGATATTCGCCCTTATGCCTCGACAGCGCGCGTACCAACACGATGGCCACCACGATCAGTAACAGGAATATAAACGCCAGGACAGCTGGGAACAACGACATTAGTGGTTTTAAAGATTTAATTTTCAAAACTATTGCCACAACTTTAACATGTCTAACATCTAGTAACGATTAGTGTGTCTATAATGCAATACAAAGGTAGGCATGCTTTTCGCTCGCGCCTCCTTCTGCGAGCAAGTAATGCTCGAGAAGGAGGCGGTCGAGCGGGTGCGGGAGAGACTCAGGTCTCTCCCGATCCGCAGAGCCCGCGAGGCGCGGAGGCGACTCACGACGTCGGAGGTCGCTCAACGACCTCCGTCCTCCATGAGCGCAGGCCTGGACGGTGGGGCGACTAGCGCCCCTCCCCCAAACCGGGGCGAGACGGGGACACCGTGGTTCCCAAACCCGAGGAGGCCATCTCGAAACTAGAGATGGCCCAAGGTCAGTCGGGGCGCGAGGGATATGCTCTATGGGCAACCTTACACCCCGGCGTTTGTTGACCAGAGACGGCGTGCGGTTTTAGTCGGTTCAAGTCCGACATAACCACCCCCGCTGGCCAGCGGGGGGGTATCCGAGGGGATTTACGCACGAAAAATAAAAAAAGGCATGCTTTTCGCTGAGGAATAGACCGACTGGCCCGGGAATGGCAACTCTGGAACTGATGTACGCCATTGAGGCGACAAAAGGAAATCACTGTCTGTGTATGTTAGAAAATAAAGTCCACCGCCGCGTTTATTCGCGATAAACTCAGAAACTACTGCAACGATTTTCATGCTGTTTTTATCAGTATATAGTTTGTCAAGTTTTCTTATACATTAACTAAAATATAATGATATTTGTTGGAGGTGTCGGAAGAAAATAAGCCGTCTGGGAGCTTTCAACAATAATGCTGTCTAAACCCTATATCTAAAAGTATTTTCAAATTCGCAGAAGTATAATTAAGTAATATAATATATCTTTTTATTGAATGTACACAAGAAGATTGCAGAAACATACAGTTGGTACAATTTTAGTACAAGTCAATCTCTAACAGGCAACCATTGGATGGAGAGAATCAGTGAAAAGAACTAGGACAGTTTACGGTGTACATATTTAATTTGTTGAAAATTTAAGTGTTAAGAAGTATGGGTTAACGACAAAAATACAAAAAAAAAGGGACACAGTTCAAAAATACATGTAACTTTATACTTCGCATAGGTCGAAAATATCCCTATATCCCTAAAGTATGATCTTAATTGGTGAATAACCAGAGCTCATTGGGGAAGGCGATAGGATAGGTAAGGTGTGAGAGACACTTCTGATTAGAGGCCTTAGGGGCAATTATGGTGGGGTGTGTGTTGGGTAACCTCCTCGAGTGTCGCTCCGATTCCGATCCCGCTGCAGTCCGGGGGGAACGGAATCGGAGCGGCCGGTACACCCTGGGCGGCGGTCAATGGCTTCCCCTTCACCCCTTCATAGGGTTGGCATTGATCGTCGGCCAATACCCAACGTGGCGGGAACACATCGCTCTCCGTACTCCTCTGTTTTCAGAGGAGACAGGATGAGCGATGCTGTTAGTGGTGAGATGGCCCAGGGTCAGCCGGGGTGCGAGGGATATGCTCTATGGGTAACCTTACACCCCGGCGTCTGAAGACCCGAGACGGCGTGCGGTTTTAGTCGGTGCAAGCCCGACATAACCGCCCCCGCTGGCCGGCGGGGGGGTATCCGAACGAAGGGATTTCCGCACGATAAAAAAAAAAAAAAAAAAAAAAAAGTGGCAATTATGGTAGTTTAAGATCAGGAAAGCCGTATGGTTAATTACTTTTCAGTATACAATCACGAAATACGCTACTCACGATTAGATTGCTTGGTATTTTAGGGATACTTAGGGCAAATGGGACTCACAGGAAACTGTTTCAGGGGCAAAGTCTAGAAGAGCCGCAGAAAGATGGAGGAATCATACGGTACTGGAGAAAACATATCCGTATTGTTTCAAATTAGTTTCTGCGTAACGTATATATCACTGCGTTGTATATATCATACAAAACTTAACTTCACGCCGGTATCCTCGAAGGGGAATGCAAAGGTGGACTACACGCCCACGATTCGACAGTTATGTTTAAGTCCCAATGTAATAGGGGGCGAGCCTATTGCCATCTACCGGGCACATTACTAAGTGAACGATAATCAACATTTTTAATGCACACATAACTACGAAAAGTCAGAGGTGTGTGCCCGGGGCGACTGGGGATCGAACTCGAGACCTCGTCTCGGCAGTCCGTTACGTACACCACTGGGCTATCGCTGCTTTTTTTTTATCATTGTTATTCTTAAATCCAAAAGCTGTAAAAAATATTTCTAAGCTATGAGGACGCGTTTCTTGCTTTCTGTGCTTTAATATGAGTTTATTAAATCGATATATATAATATGTGAAACTAATAATATAATAACCTAATAATATTCTTATATATATAAAAATATTATTAATTAATTAATTAATTAATTAATATAAAATATATATAAAAATATATAATAATATTCTTATATATAAAAACTAATAATATTCTTTAAAAAAAAAAAAAAATTGTAATCTACTCTACAAATTAAAAGGCCATTTACTGCCGAGAATAGCTTCGTCAGTCTTGTGGTAGTCGAGTTCGTGCTGTAGGTCTACATCCGGAGGGGGGCGCGTCTCCATCCTCTCGGGCGGATGGGTGACCGGCTCCACGCCGCAGAAGTCTTCATTTAGAACGCCACCTGGACGAAGGAAAAATGCAATGTTAATTAAACTACACAATTGCTTTTCATTCAGATGAATGAAAAACAATTTGACCAAATAAATCAGCATTTTATAGATATAAAATGCTGATTTATTCAGACTAACCAAATCAATAAAAACATTAACTAAAAACTAACTCAAATACAAAACTAAGTAATAATTCTAAGGAAAAACTAAGTAGAAAGACAAAGGAACAAGTTGAATTCCTGAGACGAGCTCAGCCGAATACAAGGGATTTTCGATTTAGCGTTTTTTTTTGCGATTCTTTGCGATTTTTTCTTTATCTTGCAATGGTTCACCCCAGCACGAATCTATTACCGAAACCAGCAACTCGATAGCTCATCTCCTTCATACCCAAAACCGTGACAGAAAGTTGGCAACGACGACGTCGACGACGGCCACTCGATAGCAATAGGGCTTTTTTAAAGAAAATCCCTAAAAAGTCAAAGGACAAAAACCCGTGACAGTGCCTTTCCGCGAGGCAGTATGCCAGCTGCATTACCTGAACCAGTCGAAAAGTCTACATACCGTAGGAGCCATCTGACTAAAATTCTTTTAAACTACGGAAACTGCAATTACTACTTACTATTATGGTAAGGAAAATGTCGATTGTTTTTACCCCTAAATATATTATTAGATTGATATATGATTTGACTGCTATAATACATTGTCTATTAAATACTCCACCAACTTACTTGACAAAAAAATTTGAAGCAATTGGTATGCGATTTTCGATTTCAACTTATAAGAAAAGCTGCACACAAATTACTTCAAAAATTTCGTTCAAGTTTACATGTGTCTGTCATACTGTACATTTACCTCCTAAACTCCGAACATTAGGCGGCGGGTCCTGCTGGAACAGCAGCTTGAGCGGGTAGATGTCGTCGAACTCCACGCGACTGACGCAGCCCGCGAAGCCCTCGCTCATGCTCTCGTTGCGGCCGATGTACATGAACTGTATGTTGTTGAACTGAGCGTCCGCCGAATCCTTGATGTCGAATGTGAACTCTTGAGTTTCGTAGTTGTCCACCTATAATAATGATATAATAAATAAAGCGTCGGTAGTTTAGTGGTTAAGGAGTCGACCCTATGATCGTGAGGTCCCGGGTTCGAATCCTGGCCATTACACTACCGACGTGAACCCACTCCTAACACAAGCAATTAAGCTTAGCTGGAGGGGTTAGGGGGAATATTAGTAATTTCGGTTACTAATTTTCTTAAAAAAAAAAAACTAGGTCATTCTACACAACGCTATCTAGACCCAAAGCACGCATAGCTTTTATTTTAACTTTTTTATTTTTTTTACGTGCGGAAATCCCTTGGGATACCCCCCGCCGGCCAGCGGGGGCGGTAATGTCGTGTATCGACTAAAACCGCACGGTGTCCTGCCCAAGTGTCCGTTGCCGGGCACCCCGGGTAAGCCCTCGAAAGGATAACCCCAGGAAGCACGCATAGCTAACTAGCTTGTGCTATGGGCACTAGAATGCAGATTTACATACTTAGGTACCAGAGAGAGACCAATATTTATAAACCAAGTACTTAGAGACCAATGCAAATAGACATATTCATGCATATTAATATTTGCACTGAGCGGGAATCAAACGTGCGATCTCCGACGTATTAGTAGAATGCTCTACCGCTATGCTACAGAGGCATGTGGTACGGCCAAGTTTAGTACATCCCTTCCCGTGAGTCGTACAAAGCGTGATATTGTCGGAACTTTACGCGAATGTCACACATTGAAATAAAACTATTAATAGGGGAGACGGTCTCCCCGTGGCCATGGCTGCTGAAAAACAACCGAAACGTCGGGATCAATGTAAAATATAAAATAACATCAAATAAATCGCGATAGAATCCGTTAAAAATTGTTTTATTTCAATCGTACAAAGCGGCTAAGGGATATAGGTGTTTACTATCAAACTCAAATGGTTTAATGTGAAACAGAGCTAGGTACATAGATGGTATACAAAAAACTTGATCAGCCATGTTTAGCCATCGACATACAATATTTTTTTTAAGAATTAGTTATATTGCATTATATTCGTTATTTCATTACATATTATCATTCAAAAAATCCGTTCCCGCAGGGGGAACGCACAGGTAGATTTCGTGAAGCAATTTTTTTAACATGTTTAATTATTTTTTCTCGAAAACGGTAACTTTTAGCGAAATACTTTTCAGACATTTATTTTAGACTTAAAAATGGCTTATCGATTAAAAATGTTTAAGACAGCAAGAATGTTCACCGGTTAGAAGTTATGTGGTTTTTCCCCCTCCACTTTTAGTTAAAGGTTTAATCTTATAGGTTTATAATTAAAAGTTGTTGGTATTCATGTATACTATGGGATAAAATTAGAATGGTTCGAATATCTTTCATGGAACGTGAAATTTTGAGGAAAAACTGATTTCACAAAAGTGAGGCCCTACCGTCCCCTTAGGCCGGATTCCACCCGTTCACGAACTTAAACTAACTTTACACCCAAGCAATTTTTGACCGCAGTTTGAAAGCGATCGGGGCAAAACTGCGACCGTGAGAGTACCGCAAATTTTGGGAAGTGGAACCATACATACATATATATATATATATAAACTTTTTGACCAGTGGTCATTTCGGACTCAGGGGGTCATAACTAGACCTCCTATGAAGAATTTCTTTTTAAATTCGACAGTAGTCAAGAAACCAATAGGTAGATCGATTTCATTGAAATCTACCTAAAATTCATAGCGGTCATGTTATATTATTTACTACTTAACTATATCATGCACCCTGAGTCAGTGTACCGTACACAATCATACATTTTAAAAAAGGTAAGAAACAATATTTAAAAACTCAAGCAAAAAAAAAACCTCTGTGGTGTAGCGGTAGTGCGTTCGACTGCTAAGTCAGAGGTCGTGGGTTCGATTCCCGATCAGTGCAAATATTTGTATGCATGAATATATCTATTTGCATTGGTTTGGGTGTTTCTATGTATAATATGTATGTATTTACGAATCAGTCAATCAGTCGAATGCACTACCGCTCCACCATAGCGGGTTGTCTATGTAATTAAAAAGTTAATTATTTCCGTTTCATATCTCTGTCTTGCTCGTGTAACTGTAATGGCTGTAAGTGTGGTGAAGAACAATAAAATCATAACATAACATAACATAAACTCACGCCTATATCCTCGAAGGGGTAGGCAGAGGTGCTAGCACCCGCATTTCGCCAGTTTATGTTTAGGTCCCAATGTAATAGGTGGCGAGCCTATTGCCATTAACCGGGCACTTATAAACCTGCGATAAATACACACATAACTTCGAAAAGCATCGAGAAGTCATTGGTGTGTGCCATGGTCAAACCTGGGATCCAACCCGAGACCTCATCTCAGCAGTCCATTACCCATACCACTAGGCTTCCACGGTAGCGGTAAAATAACATAACATAACATAACTTCACGCCTGTATCCCCGAAGGGGTAGGCAGAGGTGTATTACACACCCACGATTCGCCAGTTATGTTTTAGGTCCCAATGTAATAGGGGGCGAGCCTATTGCCATCTACCGGGCACATTACTAAGCGAGCGATAATCAACATTTTTAATACACACATAGCTACGAAAAGTCAGAGGTGTGTGCCCAGGGCGACTGGGGATCAAACTCGAGACCTCGTCTCGGCAATCCGTTACGTACACCCCTAGGCTATCGCCGATCACCAGTTATTAGTGTATTATTTTATCTTCCAACAATGTACCTCAATTACAATGTAATCTAATAATTCATACATATATACTTGCATATATTTACGCCTATTCCCTCCAGGGTAGGCAGAGACAACAGCCCGCCATCTGCTTCAATCCTTACACTATTTCACGAGCATAATATTTCAATTTGATAGAAAATAATACACGTACTTGTAAAACCATAGTGGCTCCACTGTTTTTCCTAGACAACCGGACATCGTGGTACTGGCCCATTGCGAAGTGCTTCCCTTCGAATATGATCTCGCGGCGCTCGAAACCAAAATCGAATATCACTCGCAAGTGACCTGTTACATAAAAAAGGTGGAAGGGATTTTAAAATTGATCCTCATAAGATAATATAGTCTTTTTTCTTCTAATGTATGCAGAATTTGTGTGTAAAACAGGTGGGCCGTTGGAACTGTGTTATGACGAAATCAACGGCCGAGTACTGCTAATGTGTAATTCAAATAAAAGTAAATGTTTGTGTGAAGCATCCATTCTCGTTTTTATCTTTTCACAAAGTGTACAATATTATTTTGTAATAGGTTCATTCCCATATCATCATCATCATCAACCTATACTAGTCCACTGCTGGAGATAGGTCTCCACTAACAGGGGGCGAGTATATTGCTGTCTACCAGGCACGTTGCCAAATGTAAATAGCTAAATCCAATAACAGTGTGCCAAACCCGGGGTTCGAACCTAGAACCACAAGATCGCATACAAACTTATGCTACTGGATCAAAAATGCAACGATTATGAAGTATCAGGATATATTTATTCAAGATTTGACTCCTATGAGAGTTTATACCTGAGTTAGACACCATCAGCGTGAGATATTCTCCAGAAATGTTGGAGAAGAACCCGAGCAGGAACCCCTTGGGGTTGGTGGTGGTGAAGCCCACGCGGATCTTCTCGGCGATAGTGGAGCGCCACGAGCCCAGGAAGTCGTACTTTATGATGGAATTAGGTCGCATGTTCACGCCGATTTCTAGAAAAGACAAGTTGATTGAAGGTTTTTGTAACTGCTTTAGAACATCACACACCGAGCCAGACTATGACTTCAATTGATTTTAAAAACTATAGTTTAGACAAAATACATACAATGTGTACAGTTTATTTAGGTAGCAGCATTTTGTAGGTTATTCATTTATATAAATATCAATTTATTTTTTCCGATTATGGTGTACTCGTAATTAGACGGTTACTCATAACAATTAAAATCTAGACCTTGAGGCTAATAAGTAATTTAAATTTAACCTAATTTGCTAAAATCTTACAAAGTTAAGAATGTGTCCATTGGCACTTTTCTTATTGTCTCTATTATGATTGAAAGACACTTTGTTCTTGTGTTATTTAAGGCTGCACTACGTAAAACTAATTTCACTAAACTAACAAACCTCAAAGGGCTTAGTTCTTTTGAGTCTTCTTACTAAGAAAGAAAGAAGAAGAAAAATCTATTTATTTTGGTGCAACACAAATTACAGAAGTAGGATAAAAAAAAAAACAACAAATACATTGCACCAAAAAAGGAGCCAGTTCAGCATAATGCCAGGTACAAGTACCTGGCGCTGGTTTTCAACTGACTTCTATTGTGGAGGACATCCGGCAAACATATAGGAGTTCTTAAATATAATATACAATATACAAATATAAAATACAAAAAAGAAAAGAAATCAAACACATCATTATAAATCAATTACCTAACAAAAAAAAACAATAAAAACAAAAACTATGTCTTAAATATCAATTAGCAATTAACTTTCTTACTATCTCTATCAATAACTCTTTTAATATCAAATGGTGTTCCGTACCAACACAATTCAATTCTTTTTTTTTATAATGTTCATGTCAAAATGACTTCACCTCAACTGAGGGTAAACTAAAGGTAAAGTTTCAGGAATAGGTATCACCATTATAGACACCGATAGTGCTACAATGTGGGCCCTCAGCTTGACGACTTCATCAGATGCTTTTCCACGCCCCGCTTATAGGACCCGGGACTGTAGGAAGAAAATAAAACAAGCTGTTCTCACCGTCGGCGCAGATGGGTCCTTTGAAGGCAGTCCAGCGGCAGTCGCACGAGTACGAGTCGTAGCCCTCCAGGCACGTACCGTTGTTGAGGCAGGGCGACGAGCCGCACTTGCCCACGCAGCCTTCCGAGATGCCGTACATGCCTGCACGTACATTAACATCTATTACTAGCAAGGACATAAAAAGGTAGAAAATGAGCACATTTTCTACCTTTTTATGTCCGAAATTAACTCTTAGAATCCGAAGTATAATGAAACATATTAGAAGAAATTTAGAGTTTCAATAACAATTATTATTGAGTATTATGTTACAAAGATTATGTTTGTAATAAGTCAAAGTCAAACCTTGACCTAGATTTACGTTATATTTTGTCATAAAAAGTAATTGACAAACAAAATTAACGTACAATATAAACATTGTTGGCCACAGCTGAGTGCCTTGCGGGACACCTACGTTCACACCTATGCAGTGAGACGAATTACCATCTACCATGGCCTTTACGCCTCCGTCGAGTAAACATATGCTAAGATAATACCTTAAACCCTTAATCAATTTGTAAGAAGACAACTTCTATAATAGAACCTTATGGCACATTCAACCAAAGGCCTTCTATAAAACCTCTAGGTCTCAAAACAAAGCAACATTCTATTAGCGATAACGCCAGTGGAATCATTCAGTAAAGTATGTGATTGACATAATCATTAATGTGACTACCAATATTTAATTAAATTTAAGTGAGTCTTTGTAACTCGAAGTAAATAATTCATTATGTTATTATTTATATCACCGCTGTGTCACATGCTCCATTGATATCGAATAGAAAGCGATTCAACTAATACAGGCCCTGATTATATCGCAGCCTATGAAACCGATGAAACCGTCCCTAAGGTCGGATACACTAAATTCCTTAGACACTAGAACCAGGCAACTGGATTTATGGGGCTCCACCAAAAACTTTGGAACCATGCCAACATCATCTGCAAGTCGGTACACCTGATTGACGGCCAAGGCGGTCCGACGGCAGCTGCTCCCATAAAAACCGATAAATAAACAAAATCAAAACAAACAAAAACTAGTGAGCAGATGCAACCAGGAACAACGCTGATGATGATGGCTAGAGTCCAGCTACAAGTACCTCTCCTGGCGTAGGAGCGCAGGTCCACAGGGACCCCGTTCAGCAGCAGCGCCCGCACGCAGCCCACGAAGCCGTCCTTGCGGTCGAGCGCGGCGCCCAGCACCAGCCCCGTGGTGAGCTGCAGCGCGCGCACCGGCTCCTTGGCCGTGCGGATCTCGTTCTTCAGCGCGCCGTCCACCACCACTCGCGCCTCCTTCCTGGACATCACCACCAACACAGCCCGCATTAATTACATTAAGTAAATAAAACTTTACATGGAAAAAACTATGACATCTAATAGGGATCAAGAAATCGCCACTGGATTGTTATAAGGTAATCTAATAACAAGAGAATTATATTCGATAAAAGTCATTTTGTAATTGATTGTCTGACTTCCATCTTAAAACTCAGATAAATAGTGATCTAAACGTCATCGTTGAAATTCGTCATAGTTACTCAGCGTTACTTGCTTTGTTTACCGCACACAAAAAAGGACCGAGAATAGACCCTTGGGGTATGCCCACAAAATAATACATAAAAGCCACTAGCACTCAAAGAAACCTCATTCTTTTACTGCCAAGAATATGTTGCAACTAGATTGAACTCTATAGCCTAATATATCGTAATGGCTAAGATCTCGCACGAACGATACTATGGTCAACACAATCAAAAGCTTTACATGATTCTAACCAAAAAGAACTGTGTTATGCTACAACTCAAATAACGATTTTTCTGATATGTGTTGAAATCAAAATCTGGTATATCACAAAATAAAGGCTGTACTAATTTTCAGCGCTGTAGATTCTGGCTTATGTTCTGCCGAGGCGGGAGTGGTTTCACATCACTAACCTGTTCCTCTCAATAGAAACTGAATGCCAATTGTTATCAGCAAGTCTGTTACTGGTCTCTACCGATACCCCGAGCGGCGTATCTCCCACTTGGAACTGGAACTGAAGCTGATCACCACCCATGATGGAGAGCTTTATGTAGTCTTGTGGGCCCTGTGTTGGAGGTTTTATTATTTAGTATAGATATAAGTAAAAACCTTCATACTGTAATCCTGGCCGGTTGACAAACTAGTTTTAAGTTTGAATTGGTATGTGACTTTTATATACTGATTGTCTTGTTTTCCCTTGTGCTGAATAAAGATCGACTTTATATTTGGTCCACAAATATGTGTAATTATTTACTTTTCTAAGAGGTTATGTGCTCAGGACGAACAGTTAAACATGTCGCAAAGTAATTACCAAAATTTTTCTCACGAAAAACTACGCGGACGTGAAAATTACGTCGAGTGGAAATTTGTGATGAAAAACGCTTTGATTCATGACGATTTATGGATCTGCATAAGCGGTTACGGTAAGGATGACCAAATAAAGGCTGAAGTGAGAAAACGATGTGATGAAAAAGCAAAGTCTAATATTTGTTTGAGTGTTGAGAGGTCGTGTTTTTCTCATTTAATATCGGCGGAAACGGCAAAAGAAGCATGGGATGCACTGGAAAAGGCTTATGATGACAAAGGTCTTGGTTCAAGAGTGAGAATACTCCAGAATTTATGCTCTCTCAAACTTGAAAACTTCAACAGTATGGAAACCTATATAAATGAAGTCTTATCATTAGCACAGAAGTTGGCCGGCATGAATAAGCCTGTAGATGATGAGTTTCTGGGAGCAATAATGCTAAAAGGTTTGCCGACCATGTATGAGCCGATGATAATGGCCCTAGAGCATTCGGGAGCTACCATAACAGCCGATATTGTGAAATCTAAACTATTGCAAGATCAACGTTGGACTACTCGTGGAGATTCGAGTGAGCGCTTATCTTCGATAAGGAAAGGCTCTACTTCGACTGACTCTGGGACGAGAAAAGGGCAACAGCACAAGGTTGAGTCAAAATTTAAGGATTATTCTGGTCGAAAGAGAGAACCGTGGTGCTGGAAATGCAGGCAAAAAGGACATCTGAAGAAGGGCAAATGTAACTGTTAGCACTGTAACTTGGCATCAGCGGCTTGGCCATTTAAATGGCAACAATATGAAGCTTTTGAGGCAGGGACTTGCTAATGATATTAGTTTTCAGGACGACCCTTGTAAAGACGTCACTTGTGAAGTTTGTTTGAAAGGGAAGCAGGCGCGTTTTCCTTTTGTCAGTAATCCTGAGAAGTCTGTGGCTACGAATCGGTTGGACTTGATTCACACCGATTTGTGCGGGCCATTGCCGCTGAATTCACTTGGAGGCAAAAGGTACATCCTGACGTTCTTGGATGATCATACGAGGAAGGTGTTTGTATATTTCTTGAAGCGTAAAAGCGAGGTGAGTCATACACGAAAACCTTTGTTAATTTAGTTGAAACACAAACTGGTGATAAAGTTAAAGCCCTGAGGTCTGACAACGGAACGGAATATGTCAACGGTGAGCTTGAAAACTTTTTAAAAGGTAAGGGGATTGTTCATCAAGTAACCGTGCCTTACAGTCCACAGCAGAATGGCGCTTCTGAAAGACTTAATAGGACTCTCCTTGAAAAAGTTAGATGCCTGTTGTACATGTCAAACCTAAAACACACATTTTGGGCAGAGGCTGCTAGTACAGCAGTATCACCTTCAAAAAGGCTTTCGGGGAAAACACCCGAAGAGGCTTGGACAGGTAAGAAGGTTAGCCTGAAACACTTACGTGTGTTTGGCTGCGAAGCTTATGCTCACATTGATAAAGTGAAGCGGAATAAGCTTGAACCAAAAAGCAAGCGTTGTATCTTTCTTGGATATGAAAGTAATGGATATAGGCTTTATGATTTGACGAAAAAAGTAGTTTTTCGTAGTCGAGATGTTGTTTTTAATGAAACAATTTTCCCAGGTGTCACCAGCAAACGGGATGTGGAAATATTCTTTCCTACTTCTGATGATGAAGAAATAACGGATGAGCATCATGCAGGAGATCAGCCTGAGGTTGAGCTTGAGGCGGAGGTGCCAATGCCATCAACTTCAGAGATTCAGGTTGAGGCGGAGAGGCCGGTAGCGCCTGAAATTTGGTTCGAAACAGATGAGCAGATGCCGAGCTCTTCTACTGATGAAGGTGATGTACCGCAGCAGCTACATGGTGATGCGCCAGCCTATAATTTACGACCGAGATTACCGAAGACAATGTCTGCACTCGAAACTGAGTTGACTGAGCCGACAACCGTCAAGGAGGCTTTACAATCGAGCGATAGCAAACTGTGGCGGCAAGCCATGCAAGATGAGATTGATTCATTTAATAAGCATGAGGCTTGGGAACTTGTTGATAGGCCAGTGAATAAAAATATTGTCAAGAATCGGTGGATATTTAAAATCAAACGCGACGCTATTGGAAAAGTAGCGTGTTATAGAGCGCGATTGGTTGCTAAAGGATTTACCCAAAAGTTTGGAATTGACTATATGGATACGTATTCTCCAGTTGTGAGACATAGTTCTTTAAGAATGCTTCTGTCTCTTGCGGTCGAGTTAGATCTGAAGATTGATCACCTTGACGTAAAAACTGCATTTCTGAATGGCAATTTGAGTGAGGAGATTTATATGTCACAGCCAGATGGATTTATAAAGGAAGATAATGAACATAAAGTCTACAGACTCAAGAAAGCCGTGTATGGATTAAAGCAGGCGTCTCGTGCTTGGTACGAAAAGGTAAAAGAAGTTTTACTCGCAGAGAAGTTCATACAGAGTAAGCATGAGAACTGCACCTCTCACTTAACTATTAAAGACTTAGGCGAAGTTAGACACATGCTAGGAATTAAAGTGGATCGTACTCGTAGTGAATTGAAACTAAGTCAGAAAAATTATATCGAAAAGTTGCTCGAAAGTTTCGGTATGAATGACTGTAAAGTTGCTAAAACGCCCTTAGACGTAAGTCTGAAGTTTTCTGATAGCGCTACTCATGACAGTAGGTTACCGTATCAAGAACTGGTAGGTTCTCTTATGTACTTAGCTGTGACCACTAGACCTGACATTTCATTTGCTGTAACTTTTCTAAGTCAGTATAATACTCGTTACACGGCGGAACATTTTGCTGCGGCCAAGCGTGTATTGCGTTACTTAAAAGGTACAATAAATTTAGGTCTTGTGTACAGGAAGAGTAATGAGTATGAAAAATTTCGTGTGAATGGTTTTACTGATGCTGATTGGGCTAATGGTGCAGACCGTAAATCATACACGGGGTACGTTTTTAAGTTAGATAGAAACGTAATTTCATGGGGTTGTTACAAACAATCTTGTATCGTACTTTTGTCCACCGAGGCGGAGTATATAGCTTTATCTGAAGCAGCGAAAGAGGCAGTGTACGTCCGTGCGATTCTTGCTGAGTTAACAGGTCGTAGTAACACTGTAACTCTATATAGTTATAACCAGTCTGCGGCAAAGCTTGCCACTAATCCAGTGTTTCACAAACGGTCTAAACATGTGGACATTAGGTTTCATTATATTCGTTAAGCTGTGAATAATAATGTCATTGAGCTGACTTATATGCCTACCGAGCAAATGACAGCTGACGTGCTCACGAAGGCATTGCTGTATTGTAAGCATAAGTCATTTGTTTTGGACATGCTGGAACTCGTCCAAGATTAAGAGGGCGTGTTGGAGGTTTTATTATTTAGTATAGATATAAGTAAAAACCTTCATACTGTAATCCTGGCCGGTTGACAAACTAGTTTTAAGTTTGAATTACAGTCCGTCAAATCTAAGAAGTACCGTTTGACAGTTCTGACAATTGAATGATAGGGATGGGATGAAAAAATCGATTACTATAATATCCGAACTTTAAGAGATCGATTACTATAATATCCGAATTTTAAGAAATCAATTGTTATAATTAAATAAAAGAAATGTTTAGGATATTTTTTTATTCACTACTAGTACTAGTATCGTCGTCTTCGCCATCATCGTCATTTAAATTAATGACCAGTTGATTGTCCATTACATTATCAAAGTGTACGTCTCTTTCGAAGTCGTCCATTATTATTTTCTTTGTTTTTTGTACTACTTTACTCCAATCTTCCTGTGTAACTTGGGCACATGCTTCCTTTAATAAACCTTCCATTTTCTTGACACTGAAGGGTGGTTTTGTGTTGTGTCTTGCTGCATAACCTGTAAAACAATAATGTAACTATTTGATAGCAGACGAAAACCATTGTTTAAATTATAAATGTTAGAAGTACTCGTGTTATTATTATAATATTATAAAATATTACCTTTAACTTGGGCCCAAATCAGTTCAATGGCATTATATTGGCAATGGTACGGAGGAAGTCGTATGACTTTGTGCCCGTGCTCTTCGGCCAATTGGTCAATTACATATGTCGGTTTTGGTGGTTTATGCAATTTCACTAACTGTAATAATTCAGCTTTTAATAGTGACATGTCGGCATCCACTCCTTTTCTTTGCAGCCATGCCACCAAATCTGCTTTCTTATTGGCTGACGTAGGTGCTTTATCAATTTGCACAGAGTGGTATGGGGCATTATCCATTATAATTGTGCTGTTAGGAGGGATATTCTGTAATAAATTTAAGAACCACTCTCGGAACCTTACTGCGTCCATTTCTTCATGATACTCTTTAGTGCTTTTGGATTGGAAAGCTAATAAAGAGTTTTCCACGAAGCCTGTAGACGCTGACCCAGCATGGCATATTATGAGGCGTCCACCTTTTCCTATCGGCACCTTCGAGCACGAAGCTTCAGAATCATCAGTCCATGTTTTCGGCACAGAATGGTTGGAATTTAGCCAAGTTTCGTCCAAAAATATTACATTATCCCAGTTTATAATTTGTTTAACTTCGCGCAGGAATGTTAGTCGCTGCATAATTATGTCATGTCGCTCCATAACAATTTTTCGTTTGTCAACTTTTTTGTATCTGAAGCCAATTCCTGTTATTACCGTTCTCAACGACTCTATGCTTCCCTTATACAGCCCGGCATCTTTTAAAGTTGCACATAACTTTGCCAATGTTGGAAATTCGCCTCTTGTAAAATACCCGTATATATGGTTTCTAATAGCATGACTATCGAATTCATCGATGCCTGTCACAGGTTTATTTCTTTTTCGTTTTTTCGGTGTGTGAAGTACGTTACTGTCACTCCCCGAAGGCCCATATTTTTCACTTAATATTTTGCCAACGGTGCGGCTACCAATACCGAGAGCTTCACCGACGCGATCCCGAACTTGTGTAACTGGCAGTAGAAGTCCACCATTTTGAGATTCACGCTCAAAATACTCGTGTAATTTCACCACCAATTCACGAGCCTGGCTGTTCAAAGTACGTCCTCTTTTCGACATTATTAATAAACACTTGCTTAGTTCGGAGTCCAGTATAAATATTGCCAAGGTAAACGGATAAAGAATGATCAGTCCAGAAAAGTAATAGCCAAGTCACAAATTGTAAAACACAAACGAGAAAGCAAGTACGCGCACAGTCAGCTTCCAAGATGGCGAGAGACTGCTGACGCCGAACCGACCGAGCGGACCGCGTGCGCTTGTAGTTGGCAGTGTTGCCAGAAAAAAAAAATTGTAGAGACTTGGACACCTGCGATTTTGCCTATTGACCTAAAAATAATTAAATTAATTTATTTTAGGGTATCTGTGTATTCAGTGCATTATGCGGTCGCGCAGTAACGTCGTTAATTTATAACATCAGGCAACAACATTTTTGTGAATGGGTTCTACATACCTTATTTTTATTAGTTTTAGACGTAGAAATAAGACTTAGAAGAAAAAATTGTAATTGTAAAATCAATGGATGTGCTTGTTAAAAATTTGTTTATTTCTCTGTAATATGCAAACCCATACTATCATACACAAAAATAAATGTAAAAAACACTATCCCTGACTCCATTTACTATTTCGACAGCGTTAGCGCGAGAAACCCCGACTTATTTGGGCGCGAAAATCAAAAATCGACAAATCGCTTTCGACAACTTTTTAAAGAAGCAAATATATTTGATTTATAAATACGTATTTTTGGTGAATGGGTTTTATCTCATATTTTACGATTACATAACTATTTAGTTATGTAATCGTAATATGTGAGATAAATCCCATTCACATGAAAAAATATTTGTTTGGTTGTCAAGTGTAATTTGTAAATAATACATTCGATTTTTCGTATATGTAAACGATTTTTTTGCATTCAAGTGTATCCGAAGAGTCGCAACACTACGTGCAGTGACCTAACTACGTAACTTTGTAATGAGGTCAAGAATATAACTATTAGAAATTATTTACTGTGTAAATATGTGTTATTTTGCTTTGTTTGAAAGTTTTCAATTACATTTAGATATTAAGAATTGTACAGTACAGATACAATAATGAAATCTTTCTAAATTCATGGTTTTATGAAAAAGGTTATCGAAACTGAATAATGTACGTATGAACAAAGTTGTTTCGGTTTGAAAAATATGAAACGTCAAACGGTACCTCTTAGATTTGATGGACTGTAGTATGTGACTTTTATATACTGATTGTCTTGTTTTCCCTTGTGCTGAATAAAGATCGACTTTATATTTGGTCCACAAATATGTGTAATTATTTACTTATCTAAGACCCTGCATATAAACATATTAATCAATTACTATCATAGATTTATTTAACATATAGGTTGATTCGGCCTTAAAATCAAGAGGTTCTGGGTTCGAATCATATTTTACTACCGACGTGAACCCACAACTAAAACCACCAATTTAGCTTAGCTGGAGGGATTAACGGGAATACTACTTATTTTGGTTACCAATATCTACCAAAAAACCGGTCAAGTGCGAGTCCAACTCGTGTGCCGAGGGTTCCGTACCTACCCAATATAACGCCATAATAAAATTGGTATAATTTTATTGTTTTATGAACCAGTCAACACAAAAAAATATTACAAACGTGATCTTATAAGGGTTCCTTTTTTTACTTTTCGGTAGAGAACCTTAAAAATTTCACTAGCTCCGGTAAGGTAAACCCAAGTGGGCTTCCGTACGCAACAAAAAAATAAGGCAGAATGGTTTTATATCCCTTAAGAATTATCGCTAGAATCCACAACTGTACAAACTAGAAGTGCAATCGTAAAAAAATCGTTACGTTTCGTGAACCTTGTAGCACATTCGACTGCTAGGACAGAGGGCGCGGGTTCGATTCCCGTTCAGTGCAAATATTTGTATGCATTTATATGTCTATTTGCATTGATCTGTGTTTTTCTAGGTATCATATGTATGTGTTTACAAAAAAATGTTTATCCGCATTCTGGAATCCGTAACAAAAGCTAGTTAAACTATGCTTATTTTGGGTCTAGAAAGCGCTGTGTAGAATGTCGTAGAATATTTACTTATACATATTTATTAGCATAACAAATAATATGCACCTTAGAATGTAACAGCACGGCGTTTTCCCTCGTCGTCTTAAACTCGAAGTAGATGTCGCCACTGTGGCCGAGGTCGAACATGGGCAGCGTGATGATTGCGTCCGTGATACGGAACGTCACGGCGTTGCTGAACAAATCTGTTCGAAACAACAAAACAGTAATTAATCTTGCACATATGCAGATTAAAGAGAACAGGTCTAGATCGTGATTAGAACTCAAGGTAAATAAAAACGTTCCTTTTTCTGATATTAAAACGAATGGTAACATTACTTAATTCAATGTTAAATCATATTTTCTATTAGTTTAGTCTGCACAGTGTAATAGAAATCGAGATTATTACCACACTCTGATAGTAACTAAAACAATTCAGGCAGGCGGTTTCTACAACCGTCAGCTGTAGTCGTCGTCTGACTTAACTGATAGCAATCGCAGCTGACTTCTACCAGGTTAACAGTTATCCGACTACGGCGAAGCCAAAAGGAGGGTATATGATTACAGCACATATATGGTCACTTTATTCTCGCGTATCTTTTACACTACCAATCACAATTTGACAAAAGAGGTATCTTAAGAAGCGTTTTAATTGTTTTTTCTTTTTGATATACAAATATAATTGCCGGCAAACATCTTGGACAAAAGTTGGCAAAATGGGGGAAAACTCGCACATGTGCTGACCAACTAATAACCAATAAAAATACTATAAATCTGAGCCTTTCACAGCCGGCGTTACATGTAGAATATACTGCTTCCGGGCGGTTTGGCCGTGGTCCATAGGAAACTTGTGTTCCAAACTCTCAAACTCTCCTCGGCGGGGACTTCTCTGCGACTGTCGGTCAGTTCTCCGCACTCGTCGGCGCCCGGACCTGTACCACTGAAGATGTCGACCGCAGTGATCGACGAAACGTTTGGAACACAAGTTTCCTATGGACCACGGCCAAACAGCTCGGAAGCAGTATATTGTAAATAAAAATACTGATCAACTAACGACGCCCGGTAATTGGTGTGTCTCGGCCGTTGCGTCCCGCGCCTACCACCAAAGAGACCTATAAACGATTTCTGCGCAGATAGAGTACGTTGCCACGGACCCAGACTTTTCATCGAATGACAATTGGTCGACTTGACAATTCATCGACATACAATTGGTTGAAAACCCTATTGAGCGACTGGGATAATTAGTAGACATATAATTGGTCGAAAAGTCAATTGAACGACAACGATTACTAGTCGACAACTCATGGACACCGCGCGCCCTGACACGGATAGGTATAGGTTAGAAGGGTTATTGAGGAGTTCTAGGAGCCACGTCTCCGTAAAAATATTAACTAATCATTAAGATATAAAAGAAAACTATCTACAGGTAAATAATATACTTACTTAACCAAATTATATATATACTAATTGGTATTTACTAATTGATAAAGTAAACCACTATTTTTCGACCAATTGACTTGTCGGTTAATTGTCATTGTCGACCTAAGCTCATGTCGACCAAAAATATGTCGAATAATTAAGCGTAGCGAGCCGAAGGCGAGCGAAGCGTCTTTGGTTTCAAAGTTGCATTTCAAACAAATGATACTCCTCCGAGACCGTTTGACCGATATCGACCAAATTTGCCACGGTGATCAAGTAGACATTACTGAGTGTCGTAAGGGGTCGAATGTCCAGATCGGTCTTACCATCGAGGAATAATCACCGAAAAACAAAATCAATGGAAAAAGTCGACCGGTCACGTTGACCTATTGTTGGATAGGCAAATCTTGCTACGCTTAAGTTTGGGTTGATTGCCAAGCTGGCAACCGTCCTAGTTATAATGTCGATCAATAAAATGTCGACCAATTGTCGTGAACCCCATTGCCAAGATGTTAGCGGGTGAGTGTGCAGGCGACGGCGGGGTGCTGCGTACCGTCCCCCTCGCACAGCAGCGGGCCGAGCGTGTAGCGGCCCTCCTTCTCGTCGAGGTGCGAGCCGGTGTCGCCGAAGCGCAGCTGCTTCACCGGCAGGAACTCCTTCTCCGTGATCTCGCCGCCGTCCACTTGGAACTCTTGAACACAAATTGTTTACGGTTAATTTTGGAACTCCCTAAACGAGTTAGTAGTCCACGGATACCATGAAACGTTCAATCGAAACTGCGTCCCGAAAGACGTACTATGAAGTTACTTCGTATTTTTTGGGTAGGGTCTAGGCCAAGCGAAGTGTCACGTGTTGTCTTTGGGCCCGCTTGTGAGATAAATTCGTATATTGGTACGAATCGCCCAAAAATTCGACCATAATAATTTAAAAACAAGTTATTCAAAAATTCAGTTGTACTAAAACGAAAATAACAATTTTATCGCGCAAGAAATTTCTTCTTTTTCTGTTTTCTATTTTTTTAATTTCTTCATTTATTTATTTCACCTAGGTGGCCATAGGAACTCCATCATCAAACCAGCTACATGATTCCATATTATTACATTGTCATGTAAACAAATAAACAAAATTGAAATGTCTGTTTGTAATGTTAAAATAACAGTTTCTAAAGATTAGATTTCAAAATACTATCAGAAACTTACTTGAAAATTTGACAACATGTATTTCTTACCTTCAGGCTTGGAGTGCTCCGCATCACAGTTACACCACTTGGTGGGGTCGCTACAAGACCCCAGCACCCCGCACTGGCACATGCGCGACCCCGGGGTGGCCCCCGCCCAGTAGTCCATGCGCTGGCCCGTGCGGGACACCCACCACGCGAACGGGTGGAATGATGCTTCTTCACCTTTAGGAAGAAAAGAAACGAAATGACCAGCTGCCTCAGTAGGAAGACTCGAATCTCTGGAGTCTCTCTTTGGATCGCTGGTAAATCTGTCACGTGACCAGACGACTTATTTCATTGGTAAAAGCGACTCACGAGACACAAGCCTATAGTGTCGTGCTACGGGGGCTGGTCCGGGGATAATAGCCCAGAACCTTTTCCCCTCTTTTTCTTTCTTTTTAAACTATTTTCGTCTTATTTCTTTTTCATTCTTTCTTCTTATTTCTTTTCTTTTAGTTTTTTTTATATCTATTTCTTTTCTTTTAGTTTTTTTTTATATCTATTTCTTTCTCTTTGTCTTTCTTTATTCATAACTCTAAGAAACTTAGAACTTATCTACTTTCTCCTTTTTATACAACGCTAAAAAAATTAGAACTTGCTAACTTACTAGGAGAATTCAACAATCTGGAATGTCGGCACATGTACTCCAGATGTTGCATGCACGTGTCGGATCTGTTCAGCAAAGCTTCCAGCTGTTGTCTGGTGGCGTCGTAGATGATCTCCTGGCGGAAGCTGCCGGGCTCTTGGTACCCATCAACCACGGTATTTTGTGAGGAGGAATGCTGGACAGCGGTAATGATGCGGCCATCGGCTAAGAATAAAAAAAGTTTATGAAATATGGCTTCAACCAATTAAAAAAAAAACATATTCAAGTCACTGTATGTATAAGTGACAGTTATTGAGTTTTTACAACCAATTTAGTAACATTTAAAAACTTTCATATCGCGATGCAGAATCAGCAGTTTCGAAGTTGTTTGACTTGTTTCAACTAGATGGCGTTGGACATATATGGTGAAGCCACAGATAAATACAAATAACATTTTTATAAAATAAACACTATTTTCATGTAGTAAAGATGCTAGTATACTCACTATAAAACTCGCACGTGACGGGGAAGGCCCGGAGCGGCCCGGAGCCGTCCACGTCGATGTGGATGTCGGCCGAGCGAGACACCGCCTGCACGTTCTTGTACGCTTGGCACGATAGAGGGTGGGTCGCTGTTCGAAAGAATGTTTATTTAAAATTGGTTTACTAGGGGCGTAATGTATTCTGCTGTTGCAATGTTGAGCTGAGAGTGCACTACATGATTACCTACAATTCACGCGCATTTTAGTTTTTAATTGAATACCATTGAATTGTTTTTTCGATCATTATTCCTCCGTTGCTAGACCGATTTTCAATTTTCTTTTTCTGTCTAAGCCAATAGTTAAGTTGCACATTTTGGCGCCAAAATCGTGGTCTCAACATTGATCATTTTGGAGAAATCAGATTTTGAAATTTTTGAAGGGTGATTATTCCTCCATGGTATGTTCGATTTTCAATTTTATTTTTTCTAAACCTTCCGGGTATCAAGTTGTATTTACATGCCGATTCGTTTAGGAGGCGTAGCGTCACAACCGAAATACGCCGAGTGGAGTATAGAGAGCTTTTTGCTCGACTTCGTCTCACTCTCAGCTCAATTATAGCGAAGTATGTAGATGATAAGCCCTACCAAGATCTTTGGAGTCTAAGCAAACCTCACTGCAAGCCGGTACACAGGTTATCTGACAGACGAGGCCCTGGTACTGGCTTTCCCCTCGAGGTTGAGAGGGCAGATGATCTTTACCGAAAGTATCGATCATTAATTGCATTCCAAATATGTTTGAGGAATAATGATTAATGAGATCATTTCTTCCTAGCCGCTTCTTTCTAGCCGCGGTAGCCTAGTGGTATGGGTAATGGACTGCTGAGACGAGGTCTCGGGTTCGATCCCAGGTTTTACCATGGCACACACCAATGACTGTTCGATGCTTTTCGAAGTTATGTGTGTATTTAGTGCCAATAGGCTCGCCACCTATTACATTGGGACCTAAACATAAACTAGCGAAATGTGGGTGCTAGCACCTCTGCCTACCCCTTCGGGGATATACGCGTGAGTTTATGTTATGTTCTTTTTCATGGCATAAACATGGATATAGTAATAACCTTATTGTTTAGTTTTAATTGTTAAATAATTATAGTTTGATATTTGTACCGCGTATTGGGGTGTCGGTGTCTGTATATTATTTTTTCTTTACGTACCCGCGCATTATTATACGGGAACTATGACGCCTGTACTTCGCGAGTTGAGCGCGAAGTCGCTTTGTGAGGGGTCGAGCTCGTTGGCTCGTTGGTGGACCCTGTGCTCGTACGTTTTTGACCCTGGGCTCGCGCTATTTTGGGTTGGCCTTGCCACGCGCTTTGAGGGAGCATTATTGTGATTTTGTTTGTTGAATGTTGATTAATTGGTGAAAATTAATTATCGAGCTAGTTATCTCTTTGTTAAATAAAGTGATTACGCCCATCGCGTTCGTTGGACTTTGAACTAAGCTGCGGTTGAAAACACATTCAATGGGAAGTAAATCTCACATTTTATTTTATTGCATAATTAGTTTATTGTATATTCAATTACATATAGTAAGATACACTAAATAGGCACACTTTCCAATCTTTGCTACTTTCCCGGCTGAATCCCAGTCCATTGAAGGTCACCCATTTATTTATATATTTTGTGTATTGTTGATGATAATTAACGGATTGGTTTCATTTTAGTTTGCGATTTGAAACTTAACATGCGGTTCAAGTCCGCCATTTCGATTGTTAATTTATCGGTACTATTTTGCCTTTTGATGCAATTGAATTTGACTACCTTCACCTTAAAACTTGGAATTGTTATTGTAATGAAAATATTTACTGGTCGATTTCGATCGGGTGTCATTTGCGGCTTAATTTGATTATTGAAACAAGTACGTGCTAAAAATCTGTCTAAATTTGATTTGTTGTTTATTCATGTGTTTGATTGGACCCGCCGTAGGGTCTGAATAGATAATTATCTGTGTACCTGCTATAAAATTGAAAGTAATTTATAATTTGAATTGTTTGTATCCGAGCGTTTAAAATAGCTAATTTTATAGTTTAATATTTCTCGGGATTTTCGGGTAATTTTTGGTGGGGGGGCAGAACAACAACACAGCGCAATACTCACACGTGTGGCACACGGCGCCCGCGTAGCCGGTGCCCTGGCAGTGGCACGCGAACTCGTCCGCCGTCTGCGTGCACGCACCGCCGTGCTCGCACGGGTTGGGGTTGCATCTGCGGGCGGGGGGGGGGGGTCAGAACGTGGCACAGGAACCTCTTTGAATAGCAACCGATCTCATATTTCCTTCCTACACACGCGCTCACAAATACACCTCATCATATACTCGATACACACACACACAAACACACCCTCGCGCCCTCACACACTCACGCACCCTCACACACTCACGCCCCCTCACACACACTTACGCACTCTCCCACACTCACGCTAACTCACGCCTTCTCACACGCACCCTCTCATACTCAAGCACATTCAGACACATCAACAACAGTTGAATATATCACCTGTCGATCATCTGGCAGGCGTCGAACACCACCTCGTTCTGGCAGCAGTACTCCTCCTTCTTCCAGTCGGTGGGCAGGCGGTAGTTGCCGTCCACCGCGATCTTCCGCATGCAGCCCACGAACCCACGCGGAGGCGCCTTGCCGCCTGCGAACACACCGGCCACAGGCCCGCTTCACTTAGCTCAACGTTAAAAAACTAGTTTGACAGAACTAAAATGTTTTATTATAATATCAATAAATATTCTAGGATATTCTAAACAGCGCTATCTAGACACGAAATAAATATAGCTTAAGCTTGTAATATGGATGCTAGAATGCGGATAAACATATTTAGATACATTTTCTTTTGTAAACACATACATATACATTAGACATACAAACATAAGTACATATATTCAGGTTTTGTGTGTTTGAATATATGGAAGCGGAAACGGAAGCGTCGGTAGCTTAGTGTTTAAGGAGTCGACCTTACGATCGAGAGGTCCCGGGTTCGAATCCTGGCCATTACACTACCGACGTGAACCCACTCCTATCACAAGCAATTTAGCTTAGCTGGAGGGGTTAGGGGGAATATTAGTAATTTTGGTTACTAGTATTCTTCAAAAAAAAAAAAAATGTTTTGCACTAAGGGGGAATTGAACCCGTACTCTCTGACGTATAATATAAATTAAAAAAATTAAAAATATTTCCACTCCTCACCAGCTATATAATAAGTGTTTCCAGTCATGAACCGCAGTTTCTTCGTAGTCTTCACGGGCCGAAGGTCCACGGCCAGGGTGAGACTGTCTGTGGCCATGGTCAGCATCAAGGAGTGCCAGCGGCCGTCGTTGAACTCGTCCGCGTAATTGTCCAGCTTCACCCTGGGGGAGTCGTGGGTCTCTAGCTCCACCTTCACGCGACCTTCTTCTATGTATACCTGTATGGAACAATATAACCCTATGGTAAAGCAGTCGCTCTTGCAGAAGCCATAATATATGGAGGCGCCTCCTCGATAAATTATGGCTTTTACGAGAGCAACTGCGGAGCGGACCTCGGGCTCCAAAATGCAAGCTTTAGATGCAAACGGGATAAGCGTTCGGATAAAGAGAGATGATTTTCAGTAGAACATTGAAGGTACTCGTCGCTAAGTGGTAACCTAGGAGGTTAACACATTACAAAGTGAAGCAATGCGAGCCAGGTCAGTTTTAGGATAGGTGACCATTCCTTTACACATTGAGACCCCTTCGTGCCCCGGAGAGCACGTTAAGCCATCAGTCCCGGTTGCCATACGAAGTTCCATGGCAGTCGTTACTGGTAGCTGGAGCCTTAAAAAGTACGGCAACTGGTCAACTACAGAACTTCAATATCGGGGGGGGATCGGGGTTCGGCCGCTTCATAGTTAGATCGAAAAGGCTTGGAGGAGAAAAATTCTCAGTAGAGATAGATCAAATAAGAAAAAATTGCTAAATAGGTATATAAAAACAATAAATTAATTCTCACCTTGACATGACCGTCAGTATTAAACTTGTGATATATAAGCAATCCTTGATTCTCGTACGTCCTGAATTCTAAAGAGATGTTGAGTGTGTTACCACCGGTGTACCCTCGGAGTTTGGCGTACGAACCCTCTTTGAGGAAGGTTATCGGCACTACTGGGGGTTCCTGAAATTATAAATTTTATTATATCAGGTACACACTAAGCAAATGCACGCGAATCATAAATCGTCACGGATAAACCAATCTAGTGGGACTCGGCCATCATTATGACTAGCTGAAATCTTGGGCTAATGATCGACGAATCACACTCGTCTACCTGCGTGCAGCATTAAGTCCTACGCTACACTTGACAGAAATGGCGTCGCGGATCTTCCGCGCCGGAACGGCTTGTGTCTGTACATTGGAGATATTTAAAAAGTTACTTGGGTTATGATAAATGAACGATTCTGAATACATTTTTTTTCATTCCTGTATTCGCGATGGACGCGAAAACTACTGAACGGATTTTACTGCGGTTTTTTCTATTAAAAAGGTCTTGGTCAGACCTAAAATCTGCCGTATGTTTGATTGCAATTGGTTTCGTATAACCGGGGATATGATAAAAAAAACGGTAACCGACCTCAGCGCGGGCGGAGTCGCGGGCATCAGCCAGTTGTATATAATTGACTAATAACGGGCACCCTGCGCGGATGATAAGTCGCTTCCTGGCGTCGCCATTTAATGTATTGGCGTTTTGACGCAGAAGATTCGCGACGGAATTTCCGACAACTGTAGCATAGGCGTTAATTTGCAAATTGACTCGGTTGACGTACAGTAAGAGGTTGACTTATGACTTACCGGACAAGCAAACAGTGTGTTCACTTTCTGGAACCTGAAGACCTCTCCATTTTCGTACCCTTGCCTCAGATCCTGTATCACATTGGTGGCGTTCAGATACATGTTCTCTATACAACCGGTGAAGTTCTGGTTCACGACTAATCCTTGTTGGAAGTTCGGCACGCCTCCGATGTAGAACTAAAATAATAAAGGATGTTTTGACATTCACAATGTTCATTACTGTTCTATCACACAGGGTGACTTTGTGCAGCGGTTCGGTTGTACGGATGCATTCAGTAATCTTCATTTTTAGGGTTCCGTTGCCAAATGGCAAAAAACGGAACCCTTATAGATTCGTCATGTCTGTCTGTCTGTCCGTCCGTATGTCACAGCCACTTTTTTCCGAAACTATAAGAAGAACTATGCCGTTGAAACTTTGTAAGTAGATGTATTCTGTGAACCGCATTAAGATTATTCACACAAAAATAGAAAAATACATTAAATTATGGGGGCTCCCCATACTTAGACCTGAAACTCAAAAATAAATTTTCATCAAACCCATACGTGTGTGGTATCTATGGATAGGTCTTCAAAAATGATATTGAGGTTTCTAATATCATTTTTTTCTAAACTGAATAGTTTGCAAGAGAAACACTTCCAAAGTGGTATAATGTGTCCCCCCCCCCCCTGTAACTTCTAAAATAAGAGAATGTTAAGACTAAAAAATATATGATGTACATTACCATGTAAACTTCCACCGATAATTTGTTTGAACGAGACCTAGTAAGTAGTTTTTTTAATACATCATAAATCGTAGACCGCAATTTACCTTTCATTCAATCAACTCAAATATAAAAATTAAAAAAAAAACATTATTATGTTACTTGCTGCTACGGAACCCTTCATGGGCGAGTCCGACTCGCACTTGGCCGCTTTTTTAATACTATTATAATTTACTACTATTATAATTTACTTCTGTCATAATTTACTACTATTATAATTTACATAACATAAACTCACGCCTATATCCCCCAAGGGGTAAGCAGAGGTGCTAGCACCCACATTTCGCCAGTTTATGTTTAGGTCCCAATGTAATAGGTGGCGAGCCTATTGCCATTAACCGGGCACTTATAAGCCTTTAGTATTATAATTTACTACTATTATAATTTACTTCTGTCATAATTTACTACTATTATAATTTACTACTATTATAATTTACTACTATTATAATTTACTACTATTATAATTTACTTCTGTCATAATTTACTACTATTATAATTTACTTCTGTCATAATTTACTACTATTATAATTTACTACTATTATAATTTACTTCTGTCATAATTTACTACTATTATAATTTACTTCTGTCATAATTTACTACTATTATAAATTAAGTACTATTATAATTTACTACTATTATAAAATGTGAAAATTTGGATGTGTTACTCAAAGATGGATGTTTGTTCCTCCAAAACTTCCAAAATTGAAATTTTGGCACAGT
The DNA here is from genome assembly GCA_946251805.1 of Cybosia mesomella. Classification (NCBI taxonomy): domain Eukaryota; kingdom Metazoa; phylum Arthropoda; class Insecta; order Lepidoptera; family Erebidae; genus Cybosia; species Cybosia mesomella. The sequence continues at coordinate 35,111,507 of OX276396.1, read as the reverse complement.
GATACAAGTTTATAATAGTCTGACATAGGACACAAGCTTGCACGCGGGTGGAACAGCTGTTCGTGTATTAGTCAATTTTTGCTTTAGATTTATTCTTTGAAAAATGCCAATTATTCCAAGAAGATACGTACAGCTCTATTAAGATTCAGCCTCGAGAATTCTCCCTTGATCCTGTCTTGCACGATGACTCTGTCCACAGAGAACAGAACCTCTCTTCTATTGCGAGATATGACCACGTCATGCCAGATGTTGTCATCGAGTAGGCTGCCAACTGACAGCGAAGTGGCGGTGCCAGAACCTGGTCAGGAAATATTGCAGCTGAGTTAAAAGCGATTGAGGGCTTTTTACCAATGAAGTCCCTTCTTCCTCCGGAATCTTTAACCGGGGCGAAAAAACACATCTGTCGGGTCGCCATTCTAGGGACAGCATCTTGACCACTCGTTTATGGCCTTCACCTCAGGTGCAGTCAAATTGACGGACTAAACGTTAAAAAAAAACATAACCTGGTTTAGTTTGATTCATAGTTTGATTGCAATTACTTTCATTGATGAAATCATTTTCTAAACTCGCTTGCTGATTTGTTAACAATAATTTTTAAGCACAACAGGCAAGCAACAAGAAAAATGTTTCTTTTTTATAAAAGTAGTAGACCAAAAGAATACTTGAGACCATGATATAGTTTGAATGTCGATATCTTGCCCTATTAACGGCACATTTTTTTTTTCAGAAATTGCACTTACTTTTTCCAATGATCTGTTTTAAAATAATTTGACCAAATACTCACCCAGATCAATATTTAACACCAGTCTATTATCTCTAAGTTGCAAGGCAAAATAGTCTCCCTGCGTGCCCCTAGAGTACATGAGAGCTCCTGACGCTGTACTGGTTTTGAATCTGAAGCGAATAACTTCTCGGGATGCTGATATTGGATCGCGGAGGAGATCCATCTTGACGAGGGATGTACCATTGAAGTATAGAGTGTCGGCAACTAGAACAGAAAACATTTTACTATGATTGGTGTTCGGGCCAAGACCAATTAGGCATTCAGCGCCAAGCCAACATCACCTGCGATCCGGAACACCTGCTGATTGACAGACGAGGCACTGGCGCCTTTCGTCTCAGGTTTTTTTTTTATCAAACGCCATCTAGACTTAGACGCAGACCGCTACTCTACAGAGGTCGTCGGTTAAGGGATAAGACGGCAAGAAAAGAAAAGGAGTTAGCTCCTTCCCGTTTCTGCCTTGCCAAGAAAAAGACAAACCGAGTGTACACAGAAGTGGCGAGGTGTCCATATTTGCCGATTCCTTCCGGCTTACCTTTGCAGAGATGCAAAGCCCCTTTGGGACGATGAAGCTCATCAAAGGATGAGCTTCATCAACCGGCTTTTTTAAAAGCAACCATTATCATAAAATGTAAGATATTCTCCTATACATCAATGCTTAAAATACGTGTAGTTGTATACTTTTATTTTATATTATTTATTATACTTTTAGCACCGCCACCGTGGTAAAAGTCTAAACATTGATGGTCGATTTCTTTTCACCCACTTCCCTTTAGAAAATTTTCACCCTTCGCCACCGGTACACGGTGGGTTCCCCTCCTAAATTATTTTTTGCCCATGCCATATGTATCCAGCGCCATCTAGCGCCGTCAAGCTGAACTTCTACGGAACTACCGATTCTGTATCGCGCAATGAAAGTTCTTGCGCTCGCCATACCGTGAACGTATATAAGGTTTACAACAAAATATGCACTATTACAAGTAAAATACGTACCATAATCGCAGCCATAGACCTCGACTCTCATAGAGATCTTGTCGCGCCATCTCATCGGATTTATTCGAATGAACTGCGCTATTATAGGTACTTCGAATTCGTTTTTCTGAACCGTGTTCCCGTCATGATTGCCTTCGAACATCTGTGGAAATATAAAAACTTTGAAAAAATTGGTATGACGTTTTCATCACACAATTCCATTTTTATCCGACTTCAAAAATGAGAAGGTTCATGTAAGTTATTTTTTTGTTATTTCAATTAGTTTTCTTGCATGTCCTGCAGATAAGCAGCGGGCACAATGGATTGGATTCAACTGTTAGTAAAATGGGCGAGAAGAGATCACCATTTCTGGATGCTTAGGGAGTGTTGCCATTAAAAAAACATGAACTTGACCTAATTGGCAAGGGATTTGAATCGTGGCTCTTCAGGGCTGCGAGGAAGAAAAGCTGTTTGTATAATCACTAAATTGCCTCGTGATAGCGACTTGGGCAACTCATTACCCAAGGACGAGACAAAGATCATGTCCTGCTAGGAGCTTTTTTTCGTTGTTGATCATCGTTGACCATATAAGGGCTGAGTGTGTGTCCTGAGTAGGTATAGGCGTACCGCGTACTACGGATTGCGGAGCGAATTTGCCAGCGATACTTGTACTTAGTGCACCGCAACATGTGCGCAACAACTCGCACTCCGGACAGCTTCAAGCGTGTCGCACATTTGTTTGATGCGTCGCTCATCCCGCCTCCACAGTGCGCTGGCACTTAGGACAAACACTGACGGTGAAGCGGCTGTGTCGGAATCGAGCTGACTAAACTTAAACTTGGTTCAAGTTTTATCAATTATATCTTATTCATTTATAACAAACATAAACATAACTTCACGCCTGTATCCCCAAAGGGGTAGGCAGAGGTGTATTACACACCCACCCACACACAATTACATTGGGACCTAAACATAACTGGCAAATCGTGGGTTTGTAATACACCTCTGCCTATAATATAAAATGATAGTATTTATTCGAAAAGCGTCAGATCTACGAATACCAAGTTTATTTTCAAATTGACCTGAACGCCATCCTGTGTTACGCAACGAAGAGAAAGCGTTAACCGTAAAATAATGTTAATAATCAAATCACACATTCCACAAATGCAAGAACCACACGTCATCAAAAAACCAACCTGCGTGTACCCGTTGGCCATCGCCACAGATTTCCAACTCTCCCCGTCGTCGGAGTACTGCACCATATATTCTGACACATACTCATCCGTAGCGAACCTGCCTCTCGTAGCTATATATCGAAGCTCCTTGCGCGTGTTGAGGTTCACCGTCAAATGTTGGTAGTACGAGCTCTCCAGTGCCGTCCATGCTGACGTCCCTTCACCGTTATTTGTATGTTAGTAATTGTGCTAAATATCGACCAGCTATAGTTGACGTGCACCACAGAATTGAGATAGAACAGTTGTAAGAATACAAGAAACTTGATTTGTAGAAAGTGTTACTGCAGTTATTTAAGTAGAAGAAAGCTGTCTCTTTTCTTTCAAATATCTTAACACCCTTCATCTAGTAGTAGAGTGATTTTTCGTTATGGGTCGAATCTTTTTTCTTCCCCATTATATGCAGAAAAATATGCAGTTTTCTGGTTCTCAAAACTTTGGGTATAATATTGGCTAATTTGCCTACTTTAAACGCTTCAAACGTTACTTGGGTTTGTATCTATTGGAGTAGCGTGCCCTAATTCAGCTATAGGTACGTAAATATGTTCGGCGGGGCAAGTAAAGTTAAATAGAGGCATGGCCATCCGTTCATTTATAATGAACAAAGCAGCCGTGTTCATTAGTTAATTATCAAGTTAATCTCTAGCATGTTAATAGGCTTAGGTACGCATTATTTTAAAAATTAAGCCACAACGCGTAAGTCGGTGTTCAGTAATCTTGTCTCTTTGTTTTTTTTTTATTCCCAAACAGTTTTTTGTAATTTTTGGCTATTGGGTGACCACCTGTGATTAGGTATGATTTATAGAAAGTGGTATGTAAAATGAAAAGAGTGAACTACCCATTTGGAGAAAACTGTAGTGCCTATTCATTTGGAGATAAATTAACTATTTGAAGGAAAAAATAAAACTCCATTGACAATTATGCTTAACGGAATTCCAGCCTGTGAACATAATGTAAGCCGCATATATCTTTATCTACCATTATCTAACTTAATTGTGTATCATTGAACGCAAATGTTCAAAAAATAGTAATGAACTATCCATTTGAAGAAAAATTGACTGTCCATTCGGGGCTTTAAGAAAAATTATTAATATACAGCTACAAAACATCTTATCCTTAATAATACTTGCTGCAAATTAGGCGAATATAACACATTGCAATGCCACCACTTCTTGTTAATTTTTTAATACCTTTTTTACGAAACATTTACAGAAACCGAAACGGATTCGTTTTCATTAATTAATGATGTTGTCAACTATTGCTGGTCATACTAAAAGAAGTAAATGTGTGTCAGTATACAGGCCCGGTTGTGAAGTGCGTTCTATTATAATCTAAACAGTGTTCAAGTTCATGCAGTATATTGTATGTACAGGCTGAAAGTACTGTTAGATACTAAACGTATGTATGCAATGACAGAACGAAAGCTTTTGTAAAACATGTTCAAGGACAGGATTTCCTGTACCTATATCATTTCAAACTATATGCATAGTTTTGCACTTCACAATCGGTTTGTACTCATATCTGAAATATTCAGAACAGAAGATTGATAGGAATAGGGTAAGGATGTTAGATAAGTTAGTCCAAGTGTTTTAATACATGGTTGTTTAGAGATGAGTATACCAGATCTAGTTTTCTCAAAAGCGTGGCTGGAGAAGATTAATGGCGTAAGTATACCAGTTTTGTAGCTATTATCTCCATAATTGTTCTGTAGTTCTTGCAGGTAGACCGGTATAGTTTTCCAGTCCAAGAAATACCTTCTGACAGCTGTCAGAATTATTGGTCTAAGCATGTCAGACACAAAACATTGCTTATATAGTTATGATCATAATGTAGTACTAGTACACTGTCATATATAGCCTGCTCTGGTTAAACTGTATTTTTTCCTTCGTTTAAAAGATTCGAGTTTAGTTTGGTGATTCAGGCATTATGCATGTAGTAATGTAACGAAATCCAAAAACTCACCTTTATTGCCCGTGGTTCACCTGGTTGGACCACAGAAAATGATTTCTGCCCATGGTTCACTTGGATGGACCACGCTTACTTTTATGTAAAGGGTTGATTGAAAATCTAGTGCAATGGGAAGCGTCCGAAAGTATTTCTTAGATTAGAATAAGGCAGCCCTTGAAGTCCCATTTAGTGCCATTAGCTAGCTGAATTAGTCCCTGTTAATAATGGTGATTTATGATAGGCAACAGGGGAATATATTTTATGGCCCAGTGTATATAAAGTAACAAATATGAGTTATTATTAATACTGTGGCAACATTACAAACGCCACAATATTGCTTTCCTTATTCTCAAAGCCTTTAGAGGACATATTTGAAGTGGAAGATTCTTTAGCTAAGTTAAAAGTCGTGTTCCATTTAATAAACGAGTATCCAATGTGTACTCTAAGTGCTGTTTAATTTTTATAGAAGCACGTTGTCCTATGTAGAATATTTATCAAAGAGTACATGAAAATCATGTAGCAATATGGTTTTATTGGCATTAGCAAAAATACACGAACATCCACATTTCACTAACAATGGCATGGCTATTATCGTCAACTATGTACCTTTTCATGGGCTGTATGGTTATTGTCGGGTGGGGAATAACCCTAGGATAAACACCTTACAAATATAGAATACTTACAATACATCCAATACAAAATAAAACATTGATTTACATATACCACAATCTATTTGATGAAACCAACAACATTTATTATTAAAACAAAAGCATTGTCACATAAATGTTTCGCTATAAAAAGTTCATGGCTGAGCATAAGACCACATTTAGGTTCCTACTCATAACTCAACATAAATATCATGCATAAAGTTGAATATTATATTAGCTGTGATATTAAGCTCCATTTACACAAGAAGACGTTATTACTGCGGGCTTTTTTTTTCGTACTACTAAGGTAGTTGGCAAACAAGTACTCGGTCCACATAATGGTGGCCATACACGTATGATCCAGGCCATAATGTAACGTATTATAAAGCGAGCATCTATGCTGTCTGTATGGGTGAACATGATAACAAGGAGCCGCCAAACTCTTCGTCAAAAACAAATTTTGACTGCATAACACGATCAAAAGTAATTTTATTTGAAAATAATTTCTAGGTATTTTTGAATGGTCAAATTAGTTCGAATCCTTAATGAACTAAAACTTTTATGTATGGTCCAAGATCCTACTATAGCCAGAAGTCTTTCCATTTTATCCTTGTTAAGCGTAGCGAGCCGAAGGCGAGCGAAGCGTCTTTGGTTTTAAAGTTGCATTTCAAACAAATGATACTCCTCCGAGACCGTTTGACCGATCTCGACCAAATTTGCCACGGTGATCAAGTAGACATTACTGAGTGTCGTAAGGGGTCGAATGTCCAGATCAGTCTTACCATCGAGGAATAATCACCGAAAAACAAAATCAATGGAAAAAGTCGACCGGTCACTTTGACCTATTGTTGGATAGGCAAATGTCGCTACGCTTAAGTTTGGGTTGGTAACCGTCCTAGTAAAAATTAGTGAATTCTGGTGAGCCTGGGATCTTACTTAGTAAGTGGGAAGTTGATAACTTACGCTGACGACAAGGTGGGTCGTATACTTGTTTGTTACCTTAGTATCATAAAAGATCATCAGGGAAGTAATGATCGTGACAAACGACAATGTTATATTTCAACACCCATATGGTTAAGTTAGGTAGTACCTGATTGGGGTGTGTGTTGGGTAACCTCCTCGAGTGTCGCTCCGATTCCGATCCCGCTGCAGTTCGGGGGGAACGGAATCGGAGCGGCCGGTACACCCTGGGCGGCGGTCAATGGCTTCCCCTTCACCCCTTCATAGGGTTGGCATTGATCGTCGGCCAATACCCAACGTGGCGGGAACACATCGCTCTCCGTACTCCTCTGCTTTCAGAGGAGACAGGATGAGCGATGCTGTTAGTGGTGAGATGGCCCAGGGTCAGCCGGGGTGCGAGGGATATGCTCTATGGGTAACCTTACACCCCGGCGTCTGAAGACCCGAGACGGCGTGCGGTTTTAGTCGGTGCAAGCCCGACATAACCGCCCCCGCTGGCCGGCGGGGGGGTATCCGAAGGGATTTCCGCACGATAAAAAAAAAAAAAAAAAAAAAAGGTAGTACCTGATTACACTAGACAGAATAAACTGTTTTGAAAATTTTACATCAATTTTGGAAGATCTACAAACTTCTAGTTAATTCGAGCATCTAAAATTCAAGACACGCTGTGAACGCGCTAATATATTGAACAGGGGTCTTAACACGCGCTTCTTTTACTTTATTAGATCCGCCCATGTATTTGTGATCCATCAAATATGTCCTCGGTGTTATTCGACTTACAAAGGCCCCATAACATAAGATATATTGCCATATAAAACTAACTACTAAACCAAAGCGCTACGCCCAAACTAAAAACAAAATGAAAATTGCTGAAAACATGCAAACAAACCTCTCAACCTGTTAATCGTATTTTTGTATACAGTCTTTACCTTAACTTCACCTCCAGCAGCCTTGTACTGCACATAGTCCTGTCCATTCGACCCATAGCTGATATGATACTCTTGGACGAACTCCTGGGAATGTGCCCGACCTTGTGTAGCTACCCTTGTAATGTTCTTTACACTGCCGAGGTCAATGACCAGCTGCTGGTCGAAATCATTCTCTGATGCCGTCCATGCGTTCAAACCTTTTTTGTGCGGGAAAATTTATCTTTTTTTACTTTAGGACTTTTTGGTTTGTTATTAAGTGGGATTGTTAATTTGAAATAAGAATTTTGACTTATTAAAATTATATGTACGTATTTATTCGACATAAATAACAAGATTACATTCGTCCCTAAATAAGGTTTAATCTATATAAACCAAAATTCCACAGTACACCTCTAAGTACTAAATAAATGTATAAGAATTCCGTCTCATTAAAAAAAATGCATCATTCGATCTCGTTGTACCTAAAACCATGAAAACCGCGAATATAATTTTATTGTAGACAGTGACCTAACCACCTTATTCTAAATACATAACCCCTTCAAAACTAAAAGCTTTTCATTTGCTTCTCCATAAAGTCGGAACAGAAGTGGACATCTGGTTCGTATAACGGTTCTGCGTCATTGACGATCTCCTCGAACGATAGAAAAGTGTATGGCGAAGGTTCATACTGTGTTTTCTCCCCTACTTTCAACGATACTGCAACAGCGTGTTTGTCATCCAACAAAGTTTCTTCAAATATGTATTCCCTTTTTTGAACGTCCCTCTCAAACAAAACCGTATCAGTCACCAACTTCCCCACTTCCAACTTGCGTGTGCTAATCGAAAAACTTATTTCGTCCAACGGTACAGTTATACCGAACCCTATGTTTTTCACATAACTCTCTTTGAGACACCAAATACGGTAGAAGCACGCAATCTGTTCCAATTCCGTGGGAAAGCTGCGTATTGTCGCCCATTCGTGGCGGGAAAATTGTCTATTCATAATTCGAAAAAATTCTGGAATGTTCTTATTCGCCGGCGGTTCTATTTTCATTACATCAATACCGATGCTGCGGTCTTTGTTACCAGCCAGTACGACAAAGTCTCCTTGGTGCGAGACATTGAATGTTACTGGTGTGTCTCCAGCATTAACTAAATACGGCTTGCCTTTGTCATCTCTAGTGAAGCGTATTTCATTGTAGGGAATGGAAGTCATCCCATGGACGAACTTCCTGAGCATTAGGCGTCCAACAAGTGACGATTTCGCATCATTCTGAAATACAAATCTCGCTATCCTTTGTTTCTCTTCCAACTGGATATAACTTGAAGCAGTTGAAATTTCTTCCCTAGTAGGTTCCCATTCCGTAGCATTAAATGCCCATCTCACATTGGAACTTGCCATTTTGTTAGGAGTATATTTATTTAGTTTTGCAACTGAGGTCCACTTATAAATTGTTTTATATTGCTTTTGGACCTGCAGACGAATGAACCCTGTTACTTTTAGTCTTCTTAATATCTCTTTTTGCGATTCACAGGTTAAGAAGCGAAATAAAAGTGTCTGGCAACTGAATGACTAACGAAAACACACAAACATGCAAAAATAATGGCATAACTTCAACTCAAAAAAAAAGTAAAATATAGCTTTTAAGATACCTTTTTGCTTTAATTTGTTTAGCATTCTACAATGTATCTATAGCATAGTAAATGTACTGATTCATAGTATTACTGCAGTTCTTAAGAGTTTTTTATAAACTGAATTACTACCAAAATGGTCATGCATAGAAGTAATCTGTCTTTCGAATTAATTATGTAAGTGATTATGAACCAAGACATTTTATTAACATACTCGTAATATAAAAACCCCCATAAAGATTTAATGGCATTTTATGCTTTTATGTATACATAAAATAGCCGTGCAAAATGTACTAATATAGGTAAGAGTATCAGGATAATATATCTGTAAGTTTATGGATGGTTGTAACAAAATTGTTTATAGTTTTTTTTTTTGTTAATACAATTCTTTTATTCAAAATGGAGTGGACTTAAGTGACGTTATTATTTCCATTAGCATTCATTTTTATCCTGTGCCAAATTGCTGATTTTTGCGTAACCAACTCAATGAAACAGAAATATGTAATAAATAGATAGTTGAACACTGATTATTCAAACTCTTTAGCAAAGTTAAAAAAAAAAACAATTCTAATATAAAAAGGGTAACTAACAAAAAATAATGACATTTATTAATTTCATGTAAAATTCCTAGCAGTAGGCATGTCCACACACTTAAAACTATCTATGATACTGCAATTTATTTTTATAATCAAACAAATAAAACGCCAGCTACCCATTTGAATGGATACAAATATGCATGTAGCAAAAATTATAGTGAAAATCACATTTGTAAGCAAAAATATTTTTTTTTCAACATATTCAAATTTATTGTTAAATAAATAAATAAATAAATTGTTATGCTCAGATGTTAATAATTTTTTTCTGCTCACAACTAGTACTAATCATAGTTTAACTTTTTTAATAATAATAAATTATGGGGAAAATAAATTTATTATTTCAACTTCATTTCACCCAACAGGATGAAGGGTTAGGAAGGTTTATTTATTCTATTTGTGAAAATTTACTTTGAAAATATGATAAATTATTCATATTCTGAGCAACAGTTTTGTAACCTCTATCACACTGATCCTGTATCCCATTTAACACATTTCACATAGCATCATCAAAGGTAAGATGATTAAAAGAAACCAGCCTAGTGCGACTCAGGCACGTGCACAATAGATTCCATACCATTATCTATAAAAACAGTTAAAAAATCATGGTTGTTGTATGGGATGGTACTTAAATTTTTGTTTTATTTTATGTTAACTAATTATTTGTAAAGTGAATACACAACTAAATATTCTATGAATATTTCAAGCGTCTACGTGTTGCTGTTAACAATATCAAGCAAAAACAACAAATGGACTGCACTCTCATTAATAGGGTCTCGTTTTACCCTTTGAGTACGGAACCCTAAAAAGGTTGTAGAAAATTATACAGAGTAAATACTGATTGTAAAATATTGTATTTTTTGCATCTTAATTATGGTATCTTCCTGATTTAGTTATGTCCATGGAGTATACTGTGTATAATGTGTAATGTATAATGGAGTTTAATGTGTTTGAGTATACTGTCAGTGCATTCAAATTTTAACTTACAGGGTTATAAAATTTGGTGTTGGAATCCTTACGTTCAACACATTTACATATAAATTAGCACAGTTAAAATTAATTAGTTTGAGGTGTCATCCATTACTTTTTCCCATTTAGAGTTTTTGCCTTTATTATTTTTGGTTGTTGTAGAATACAAATTTTGACATTGTATGTTAATACATAATTGAATTTGTATTGGAGGTTTAGGACTATCTATTTCATAATATTATGTTTAATTTTAATCACTTTTAATATTTGGTCAAATGAAGGCCAGGTCAAATGTTAGTTAACTGTTATCTGATATCAGTGTTTTGTATTTTTTAACACTATTTACCTTGATAGGTTATTTATGTACTGTTATATCTAACAAAATTATGTTGCTCAGAATATGTTCCTGAATAAATAATATTTATTAATTGCTTCACTTACCATATAATTTAGCATTCTCTGGTCCTCTGTCCCTTAGGCTGGATGTAGCAGTCAACTTTGCATTTACAACTAAAGGTTCATTACATTCATAGTCATAATAATATCTTACATAATCTGAAAATTAGGAATTAAATTATAATAAAACTACACAATTACTCATTTACTAGATAAATAAAACTCTTGGCATACGGTTTTTTATGGTTGAAAGGATTTGAAACGACGTAAACAAAGCCGAGTCCTTGTTAAAATTTTGCGAATAACCTAATAAAATATTACAGATATGTACTAGAGTAATAGTTAATTGATTGTATAACATAGTTAAGGGTATAGGCAAGTGCATATCTTCCAAGAATATAGGAGAACTTGATCAAAGCGAAAATAATCGTTAAACTAACCTGCATCAGAATTTGTAATGCTATAACAAAGCAAAACAAAGAAATAATACACAACTCCACTCATCATAATTTCATAGCTGATAGATGTCTACTAGTAATAAGAACGTATTGAATCAGTCAGAAAATCAAATAAAACTGTTTAATCATTACGTTGAGCGTTGCTGTTGCTGTGTGTTACCAATAAATTCATCAAGCCGGACAACACCCTAGTATGTTCTCTTTTTAATATTAATCTAATTGTTTTATAGGAAATGTAATACTATTGGCTTAACTGATGTGAAAAAACTATTACACCAATCAGAATATTGAAGAAGAAAATGACAGTAGTAGATACGCTTTAAAAACAGACTTCGCAAAGGTGCGTTCAAAATTAAGATATAAAAGAAATTAAAATGGCTTTAGTCTTTTGGTATTATTAATAATATCGTATTTATTAATGAATACACATGAAACATTTATTATTATCAACATAATATTATTTTTTTCGTCAGAATTAAAATCTGCAATATGCTTTATTGCAATTGGTTAAGTAGAACCGGAGATATGACTCAAAAAAGATAACTGACCTCCGCGCGAGTGAAGCCGTGGGCATCAGCTAGTAAATTATATTTTTTCTCTATAGATTGACAAATAATATGGGCACATTATAATATATGAATAAAAATAATAATGTTAAAAGTACATGTATTTGGTATTTGAACACGTCTTTGGTTTACCAGTAAAAATATATAGGAACTGCATGAGGGATATTATGCCTGAAGAATTTAATTATAATTATTACAATTTAAACTTTATTATTCTTCAAAAAATAGATATGTCTATTAGAAAATATTCCTCCCAATGAATATATAGTTTATTACTCTCTTATTCTACTGAAATAGTAGTCCTATTATGATAATTGGTGATGAGTAATCCTTATCCTTGCAACACAATTTTTTTCTGCCGATTGATAAAAATTGTGTTGATCGATCTAACTTTCGGTATTTTTAAGAAAATTAAACACATTTTATAAATGTTAACAAAAAAACATCTTAATTAGATCGAGTTCTTTCAATGATATGCAGTTTAACACACAAACAAAATAGTTCCCTGGCGTTTCTGTGCTACAATATCCCGTTACACACATTTTTTCATTTTTGCCACGTTAAGTCGGCATGTTTTACTATAATCTCGTGTAAAAATGTTATTTTCTGTATAAGCAGTCAAATCAATAACAGGTAAGCATATTTTAAAATCGTAAATATGTCCGCAGTGAATCATCTGTGACCTGCAACTATCGCATGACATCAGACATGTTTAAATGGATTTGACTTTCCCTAAATGAAAAAGTTATTAGGTGCTACAGGCTCGCTACAAGAAACATTGATGGTTTGTTGTGATGTTATGATTACTCCTATGCTTAACACCAACATATGAAGAAAAAAATTACACTCATAATTATTATAACTCGTACGATTCCTGCCCAATGTATCATAAGAAATCCTCTATGGCGTAGCGGTAGTGCATTCGACTGCTGCGACAGGAGACGCGGGTACGATTCCCGCTCAGTGCAAATAATTATATGCATGAATATGTCTATTTGCATTCGTCTGGGTGTTTCTATGTATAATATCTATATACAAAAAAAAGTAAATAAGTATGTTTATCCGCATTCTGGAACCCATAACACAAGCTAGTTAAACTATGCTTACTTTGGGTCTAGAAAGCGCTGTGCAGAATGTCATAGAATATTTAGTTAAATTACTATTTGAAGCCATAAACAAGTCACAAATAAACTGTCTTCAAAAACAACACTATTGTAGATTATCTAAAAAACATTTTTATTTATATTATATTCTATGTATGCATCAAATATTTACAGCCTATTGGAATACTATGCAAATTCTAATTGAAATCATTTATAGATTTGGGTTGGATTTCACGACTAAAACCCAAACAACTAACCTGCAATCTCACATGTTACACTGAAATGCATTGAGTAAAGCGTGACATCAGAACTTAGTTCAAACTTGATCACAGGTCCTATCATTGATGAAATCTGCTGGACTTGTATAATTTTTTATATGAAAAATATACATTGGACCTCCGGTAATCTGACAAACGTTTTGCAGGGCAGTGTCGGACTATTGAATTTGTTGGATTATAGTGTATCTTTCTATGACCCCTGTTTTATTTGTAAATAGTACCTTGTAATTCGACAATTTACAGATTTAAATGATAAGATTCTACCTGAATGACAAGTCATTATACATATTATGTATGTCAAATTTAGTAAATTAAATAATACAATAGAGAGCTACTCAATCATGCATCATCTCCAGTATCTAGTGAAGTTATTATTTTTTTTAGATCTCAAAATAATGTTTGAGTACCTACATTCAACAGTGATAGGCATGTCGGATTACATACGGCATACGGGGTGATGGGTTACAGGGCGGGATTACCAGAGGTCCACTGTTTTCAAAAATACTACCTAACTTAACATTAGGGAACTAATTTTGTTTCAAATAATAATTTGCAATTCCTAGATTTACAATGCTCTTAAATTAACACAGTAATTTGGTTTATTAATAAATGCATAGTTTAACTAGCTTGTGTTATGGGTTCCGGAATGCAGATGGGCATTCTTATATACTTTTTTTTGTAAACATACATATAATACATAAAGACACCCTTAATGAATGTAATCTGTTCCCTAATAATCATTTACCTTCAAATTAATAAATGCATTTGACTTGTGTGTCTGACACATGTGGTAATAATCTGTAATCTATGCAACAGTGTAGTGTTGGTGTCTCTCAGAAGTCACTAAGCTTTCTTTTCTCTTTTCAGCAGTAACCATGTCAAGTATGTCAGACCGTAAAGCAGAGCTTGAGCGTAAGAAAGCAAAGCTCCAGGCTCTTCGGGAGGAAAAGGATCGTCGCAGAAGAGAAAAGGAACAGAAGGATGCTGAAGAAGCTCTAGTATGTTATCAATATCTTGTACTGGATTTCCTATAAGATTCTTATTTCATTTGAATACTGGCAGTATTTTTTTCTGAAATTCTTGTACCTACATTTGAATATGTGTTGGAAGTATATTTTCTTTCACAATTCTCATTGCATTTAAATACATAATGGCGGATTATTTTTCTTATAATTCTTTTTGCATTTGAATACTGTAAGTATATTTTTACTTTTAGGTAGATTTCCATGACCCGAGGGGGCCATCTCGAAACCGGAGATGGCCCAGGGTCAGTCGGGCTGCGAGGGATATGCTCTATGGGCAACCTTACACCCCGGCGTCTGCAGACCCAAGACGGCGTGCGGTTTTAGTCGGTTCAAGCCCGACAACCGCCCCCGCTAGTACGCGGGGGGGTTCGCACGAAAAAAAAAAGGTAGATTTCCATGAAATCAATCTACCTATTGGTTTCTTGACTACTGTCGAATTAAAAAAAAAAACTTCATAGGAGGTCTAGTTATGACCCCCTGAGTCCGAAATGACCACTGGTCAAAAAGTTTATATATATATATATATATATATATATGTATGTATATATGTATGTATGGTTCCACTTCCCAAAATTTGCGTCACTCTCACAGTCGCATTTTTGCCCCAATCACTCAATCAAACTGCGGTCAAAAATAGCTTGGGTGTAAACTTAGTTTAAGTTCGTGAACGGGTGGAATCCGGCCTAAGGGGTCGGTAGGGCCTCACTTTTTGTGAAATCAGTTTTTCCTCAAAATTTCACGTTCCATGAAAGATATTCGAACTGTTCTAATTTTATCCCATAGTATACCTGAATACCAACAACTTTTAACTATAAACCTATAAGATTAAAACTTTAACTAAAAGTGGAGGAGGGAAAAACCAAAATTTTTCGGGAAAAAAATCATAACTTCTAACCGGTGAACATTCTTGCTGGAAACATTTTTAATCGATAGGCCATTTTTAAGTCTAAAATAAATGTCTGAAAAGTTTTTCACTAAAAGTTACCGTTTTCGAGAAAAAAAAATAAAACATGTTAATAAAATAATATTAATTGCTTCACGAAATATACCTGTGCGTTCCCCCTGCGGGAACGGATTTTTAAAATTCTTATGGCCTTTGAATATGGGAAGTATTTTGTTTATTTTACAATTCACATTACATTTGTATACTAGAAGTATAATTTTCTTCCTCAGATCTTTTAATAAGATTCTTGTTGGATTTAATATTTATCACCATTTATTACTTAACCAAACTCCGTATGTAATTCCAGCAACGTGCGTCAGTCGCGTCCAGTATGGATAGCCGTCGCGACTTGGATGAAATGCTGTCTTCGTTAGGAGTGGCACCTGTCAAGGATGTATTATCATCCCTCTCATCAATGACATCACTCACCCCACCGCAGACCGCGTCACCGGACGCTAGTCTGCCACACACTGATAAGTCAAGTCTACCGGCACACGGGTGAGTAATCTTAATGATAGAATTGCCTGTAAAAGTTTCATAGATTTTTAGGAAATCAATCCACCTATTGGTTTCTTGACTACTGTCGAATTTAAAAAAAAAATTCTTCATAGGAGGTCTAGTTATGACCCCCTGAGTCCGAAATGACCACTGGTCAAAAAGTTTATATATATATATATATATATATATGTATGTATGGTTCCACTTCCCAAAATTTGCGGCACTCTCACGGTCGCATTTTTGCCCCGATCGCTTTCAAACTGCAGTCAAAAATTGCTTGGGTGTAAACTTAGTTTAAGTTCGTAAACGGGTGGAATCCGGCCTAAGGGGACGGTAGAGCCTCACTTTTTGTGAAATCAGTTTTTCCTCAAAATTTCACGGTCCATGAAAGATATTCGAAGCGTTCTAATATTATCCCATAGTATACATGAATACCAACAAGTTTTAATTATAAACCTATAAGATTAAAACTTCAACTAAAAGTGGAGGGGGGAAAAACCAAAATTTTTCGGGAAAAAAATCATAACTTCTAACCAGTGAACATTCATGCTAGAAACATTTTTAATCGATAGGCCATTTTTAAGTCTAAAATAAATGTCTGAATAGTTTTTCGCTAAAAGTAACCGTTTTCGAGAAAAAATAATTAAACATGTTAAAAATGCACTCGACGTGGGTCATAGCGTAGTTCTCTATATAAAATAATATTAATTGCTTCACGAAATCTACCTGTGCATTCCCCCTGCGTGAACGGATTTTTTATTTGCAATTATATCATAATGATAAAAACTAGAAGTGCTAGTAGCTTTTTGATTAGAATTTTGTAATCTTAATTACAATTACGTAAAAATATTTACATACCGGTTTAGATAGGATGTTTCAAAGGTATTGTTATTATTGGCATTGAATACATTTAAAAAATATCTAAACTAGAGGCACAATGCATTTTGCTATTGCAATGTTGAGCTGAGAGTGCACTACATTTTGGAGAAATCGGATTGGGAAATTTTTGAAGGGTAATTATACCTCCATGGTATGGAGTTGAATTTTATTTTTTCTAAACACCAGTTGTATTTACATGCCGAGCAACTACGAATTGGTCGATTAGTTTAGGAGGAGTAGCGTCACATCACATCTGAATTACACCAAGTGAAGTATAGAGAGCTTTTCGCTTGCTTCGTCACTTCGTCTCACTCTGAGCTCAATTAAAGATAGTGACTTACTGTACCACCTCCTCCTCTGAATGCATACCTGTCGAGGAGGACGTTATTTGTATTTTTCTTAGCTGTTGTTATTATGATGATTTACAAACCAAAGTGTGTGGTGGGTACCCCTCTTTCAACAAACCACTAGAAAAACTTATGTTCAACTACAATGGATACAAATTATACAATTCAATCTGTATAACTTGATGTTTGGCTTACATCATCCATTTAACTATGATTTTTCCAACTCAATCCCAACATCACATTTGGTTTTATATTAAAAAGCATTATTTACGTTATATATAAGTTAGCTATACAAATCTTTTCACCTGTTATGTAGTGGTTCAAAGAAGGCACCAGCTCTGCAGGTAGTCTCAGTGCAATCTACCGACATTCCACCTAAAGAGAATGTGACATATGCGAAGCAAACCCAGACCACTGCAACCGGGGTGACTGAACTGCGAGATGGTAAGATTTTCGTTTAGTAAGTAAGCTAACATTCTGGCAGACTGTTTGAGTTCCTTTTATGTTTTTTTTAAATTTTAATTTTTTTTTTAATATCTTTATTTAATTTTTGCAAGCTATAATTACCAAATGAAATAAAAAGATTTTAGGTTTTTGTAATAATTTGTGTAGGTGAATTTAATTTTATTTCTGGGTATATTACAGGTAATATTACGGGTACAACACAGGAAATTTTTATAAGAATAATTTTTACTATCTGCATATAAATAATGTGTATTAATTTGGGGTTTTGGATTTTTCTGTGTATTGATATATAAACTATATCATTTATTTTGAAATAATATATTTTGAGAGTTTGCATTCCCATTTTCAAAATAATTTCTTTAACTGTGATGTCTGGGTGTCGGTTTAACTGTAATATGTCACTTGCAAATATTCAGATTCGATATTTTTACTGCTGTATATTCCATATTACCACATTGCACCACAGCATGTAAATTGGTTCCCAAATTTTTATATACATATTTTCGTTAAAACCTATGCTATTTTTGGTTCTACGACAAAAAGTTACGAATTACAAACCAAATTTGTAAGAAATTTCATTTACAACAAAAAAAAAATACAAATTTTTTGTGCACAGAATATTTTGCCAATATAGAGAAAAAAAACTATTCAAACTCCTTTTTGCAAGATAGCGGCCGCGCGGTACAAACGTTGCAACCCCATAAACATGGATTAAACTTTACACAGACCCTCTAGTCATCCAAAAAATAAAATAGGACAATTTTATTTTTTAGATGACTTGTACGCCAAGGCCAAAAAAATGTAATATTTTAATGGAATACAGTTATATGAAGCTATTTTAGTGGATTGTATGGTGATTGATTTGTGTCACGGTTACGAACACGAAAAGTCGGGCACATTGTAAATAATAGAATGACACAAATAAATCGCGATGAAATCTGTTTAAAATAGTTCTATTTAAATTGTAAGATTATCTCAAACATCCTCCTAAATTGTAAGGTCCTTTTAATGTTAATATTTGCAAATGACACAAACCCCATGTAACCAACGACATCTGTAGTTATAAAACAGTATTTACTTTTCACTCATCTTTTTTAATTTAGCCTTTCAAAGCTGTTTGAATTTATTTTTAAATTATAAATTTTTTAGCTTTCAAGTTTTAGATATTGCGTTCGCGTCGTGGGTAAATACGGGTGAATTTTATGGCTTGTGATTCTTTCAAACATACCATTGAGCAATGGTTTCATGGACTTAAAAATAGACAAAAAAAGGGGCATCGTAGTCATAGTTACATTTATTGATTAATGACCATATTGACGATTTGTCCAAAAATGGCCCTAAACCGGTCAAAATTTGATGTCGATTAAATTCTAGCTATGGACGACCATAGACCGTGAGAATGATAAAATTACGCACTTAAACCACTTAAATTTGAAAAAATCCAAATTGTAGGATTAAAACAGGTAACAAAATATTCATAACAACCTATTTAGGTTACTTTATTATTTACATTGAACCCGGGGAGCAAGTCTCCCCGTGACCATGGCTGCTGAAAAGCAACCGAAACGTCGGGTTCAATGTAAGTAATAAAGTAACACCAAATAGATCGCGATAGAATCCGTTAAAAATAGTTTTATTTCAAGGTGTGACATTCGCGTAAACTTCCGACAATATCAACTTATTTTGGGTTAGTTTTGTTGAACTTAGTACCTTTTTTTTTTTTCGTGCGGAAATCCCTTCGGATACCCCCCGCGTGCCAGCGGGGGCGGTTATGTCGGGCTTGAACCGACTAAAACCGCACGCCGTCTCGGGTCTACAGACGCCGGGGTGTAAGGTTGCCCATAGAGCATATCCCTCGCACCCCGACTGACCCTGGGCCATCTCCGGTTTCGAGATGGCCTCCTCGGGTTTGGGAACCACGGTGTCCCCGTCTTGCCCCGGTTTGGGGGAGGGGCGCTAGTCGCCCCACCGTCCCGGCCTGCTTCTGCTGGGGTGACAGGTGGCCTCACCCGCCACCCCCAGGCCTGCGCTCATGGAGGACGGAGGTCGTTAAGCGACCTCCGGCGCCTGAGTCGCCTGCGACGCGCGGCGAGCAAGTTGCGGGCTCGGCGGGCCGGGAGAGTTCTAAATCTCTCCCGGGCGCTCTGCCATCTCCTTCGCGAGCATTACATGCTCGCAGAAGGAGGTGGCGGCGGCCCACGCGCTCGCGCTACGCACCATTGCCGCAATCATGCTGCCGAGCGAGAGGACTCCCACCCCGATGGCTGCCACGAGGTCACGCCTCGGCGCCTCCCACGCCGGGCAGTCCGCCAGCGTGTGTAGCCCTGAGTCCTCGCTCGCGTCGCAGTGATGACACTCAGGCGTTGGCTCCTTCCTGATCCGATGCAGGTGGTCCCCGAAGCACCCCTTCCCGGAGATCACCTGCGTCAGTCGGTACGAGAGGCTTCCGTGTCGCCTCTCTAGCCAATCCTGCATGATGGGCCTTACCGCCGCTATTGCGGCGTGCCCTGCGCTTGGTCGCCCAAGTCGTTCCTTCCACTCCACCACGATGGCCTGGCGGAGCTGGGACTGCACGGCCTCGATTTCTCGAGGCTCGGGGTTCCATCCCTGCTCCCGCGCCTCCTTTTGCCACTGGTACAGTTGCGAAAGGGCTCTCGCTTCCAGGTCCCATGGCGGAGTTCCGGCAAGGAGACTCACCGCCTCGAAGGAGATCGTGCGGTACCCGCGGATGACCCTGATGGCCATAACTCGCTGCGGAGCGCGCAGCATCCGCACAGTTCTGGTCCTCAGGGCCTCCGCCCATATTGGGCACCCATACAGGGCCATGGACCGCACGATCCCCGCGTAGAGTCTCCTGCAGGAGTCATCGGGCCCCCTCATGTTGGGCAACAGCCGAGTCAGAGCAAGAGCTGTGCCCTTCAATTTGGGGGCCAGACTTCGGATGTGCTCTCCGAAGTCCCATCGGCCGTCGAGCACGAGCCCCAAATATTTCATTTGGGGCTTGATGCCGATGCGATTTCCTCCCACGATGAGACTGGATCCCTCGGGTGGCTTGCTCCGAGGCCCATGAAAGAACAGGGCCTCGGTTTTATGCAGAGCCACCTCGAGACCCAGCCGCCGGATCCGCTCAACGACTTGGGCAACCGCGGTCGTGGCCTTTAGGGTCGCTTCGCGGTGTGTTGAACTTAGTACCTCAATTAGTACAATGGTGGTTGTTCCACATGCTATCATTGCACCGCTCGCCACAGACAGGGAATTCATCCTCACACGTTGGGACTTCATTCCGTACTGATCGCATACCGTAATGATCTCCCTGCTGTGTTTTCCCAAGCGACTACAATATGGGGTTCTTCAAGAAAGGCATTAGGAGGTTTTTACGGAGTCGGCAGCGCGAGTGTGATGCCTCTGGTGTTGCACACGTGTGCTTGTCTGCTACCTAAATGGTAATATAGACTATGATTACCATAAGCTACAACTCTTAAATTGTTTGGCACCAAGTTCTAATTTACTTCAGTTTACTATTGTAATTGAAAGTGGTTATCCAAAAGCGTTCTATTGAAAATATCTAACCAAATATTAGTTAAAGCAGAAGAGCCACACCTTTCTAACCACGATTGGACCAGGGGAATACCCTCTTACTTAAACCTTGGATGTTGCCGTTCATAGGCCACGGTAACTGCTTACTATCACGTTAGCCGTTGTCTGCTGCCTTGTCGTAACTAATAGTCCTCCCGTAATAGTAACAAATCAAGTGGTTTGAGGCACAAGACTTCAAATTCACCCCGTAGAGAAGCATTGATACAGATATCTAACTTATTCTTCGAACATCCAGGACGGGACCACATTCACATCAGTCACGTGCTTCAAGATTACTCTGCCATCTGAGCCACTTGTACCCATCCTTCTACATAGCCAGGCAACGTAATAGCCATATGCTGAATTTAAAAAAAAATTGGACCAGGAATAGTATATTTTTGCACAGAATTTAATAATTTAAAAATATTGTTTTTACGATTAAGTCCAATGTGTAAGAATACATATTTGTGTTGTAAAAGAAAATTAAAAAAAAATCAGGAGTCTAGGTGGCTCATTGCCAGAATAATTTCTTCGTATGAGACTGACGTAGGTTCAAGACCCGTCTTAGATGATGACTACCAATATAAATTAGGAAATTAATAAAAAAATTCTAACAGCATAGTTATTTGTTTTGTTTAAGTTCTCAGCTTAACATGTGTTGTCTATCATTACCCTTTTAATTTAAATATGTACTTAAAAAGTAAATACTGTCATGAGAATTGTGGTGCAATGTTTGTGTTTGTGCTACCATAAAAAAAGGCTGCTCTTCCAATGCATCACCGCTTGCAGGATACATGGAGGACTGGTGGCGGCCGCGAAAAGGTAATTTATACCTTATTAACATTATAACTTAGTTCTTTTTTGGTTGTCCACGAATATGCACTATTACCAGAGTGTGTAGACTTATATTTGTACCTCAGTCATATTCATGCCTGTACCTGGTAGCCATTGACGATATAGTACAGTTATATTTTTGTAATATATGTACTTTTTTTGTACCTATACGAGGGTCAAACTGAAAGTTCTTAGAAAATCAAAAACTGATTACATTAGCCAGTTATTAGTTTTATTATATCTTTTCAAAATATTGTCCATTCAAGCACTTTGCCCACTCGTCCTTAGGGGTCTCTTCAATGGCATCGCGATACGCAGCCACCGCTTCTTCAGCATTCCTTTAAGTTCCAGCATTCCAAACCGCTTTCCTTTAAGTTTTTCTTTAATTTTTGGAAATAAATAAAAATCACAAGGCGCGAGGTCGGGGCTATACGGCGGGTGACCCAGTAATTCAACGTTTGATGTCGCCTAATAGTCGATCGTTCGCTTGGCGGTGTGCGACGAGGCGTTGTCGTGGTGAAGGAGGATCCTACTGCGAGGTCGTTTCTCTCGAACTTTTTCCAAGACAAGTGGCAAACAATTGGTAGTGTACCATTCTGCAGAAACTGTTTTTTGATCCTCTAACACAATTGTTACGAAATGACCTATCCTTCCAAAGAACGAGGCCACCATTTTTTTTCCCGCACTTCGATCTCTCTTCACTTTAGTTGGCAACTCCTCGAAAGGAAACACCCACTGAGCAGATTGTCTTTTGGTTTCAGGATCATAACAGTAAATCCAGCTTTCGTCACCTGTTAGTATGTCGAACACACATTAGAGTCACCTCCGTTAAATCTTTCAATCATTTTACGGCACCAATCCACACGATGGAGTTTTTGAGCCTTAGTCAAATTATGAGGTATCCACCGGGCGCAAAGCTTCCTGACCGCTAAATGTTCGTGGAGGATTTTGTGCACTTGACTCATACCGATGCCTAAGCTTGTCCGAATCTGCTGATAGGTCACTCTTTTGTCAGTCTCTATCATACGCCGCACAACACAGATGTTATTTTCAGTCGTCGCCGTAGAAGGCCGTCCCTCACGTAAATCATCAGTGAGATTAGTGCGACCACGTTTAAACTCATTAAACCAGTTGTAAACAGTCGCACGAGATGGGGCTTCATCGTGAAAGGCCAATCGTAGTCTATCATAACTTTCTTGTTGACTTAAATGACATCGAAAGTCATAAAAAATCATTGCACGAAAATTTTCTCGTGTTAAATTCATGTTAACGTGACACAGACAATTTTCAATTTGCCGCCAAATCGTAAAACAAATGATAAATGAATGAAATATATACTCAGTAATATTGGCAAAGAGTTCTATTTTCAAATTTTAGAATTATATTTTTATTATATTGTTTATAAGTGGCCAGTTCTAAGAACTTTCAGTTTGACCCTCGTATGATCGGCATGCTAAATTACTTTTATAGGTAATAGAGACAACTTTTCCCAGCACGCATGGTCCAGGTCGACCTTGGAAGTACCTCCACTAAATATCGACCCGAAATAGCAATTTTTTTTTTTTTTTTTAATTTATTTATTGAACTTTATGCACAAGTACATAGGCGGACTTAATGCCACAGGCATTCTCTACCAGTCAACCAAAGGTGTTGCAGAGAGAAACTTAGTAGGTATATAGACATATGCACTTCGTGTAGTTCATGAGAGTGCCCGAAAACCTACATTTGCGTTGTTCCTGTTTTGTTTTTTCTCCACTTTTTTTTACCCTCCTCAAATTTCTTCTCTGTAGATGGTAATACACAGAGATACCCCTGAGAGCCAATTCTCGTTATAGGAAGATGTTCAAAATCCAGTCTCATTGTACTCTCGATCACCCAAATGTCAAAAAGGTGTTCTCGTAAAAATATTTTCAACAAAACTTTGTTACGATAACACATTTTCTTTTAAAACACGGAGTTCAAGTAACAAAAAAATCAATATATTCAACAATTTTTTTTTATAATAACTCCTTTTTTGACTTTTGAGAGCTCGAGACCAGATTTTGAACAACATTTTATTACGAGAATATTGGCCATCTGGTATTGCAAGCGTACATAAGCTTTTTTTTCTTACGCATTGTCTTATTCACCTTTCCCATTTTCATGTATTCATAAGTCACGGTAATCGCTTACCTCACTCACTTAATAGTTGGCAAAAGATCAAAAGAGTGAGCTATTTCCTAATGCTAATTTGGCATTATAATATTATTCGTTGCTTTTATCAACCCAAATGCACAATATTGTCAATGGATGCCGAACGTCATTATTCTACCGACGACGGGCATGGGGTCACTAGCGAGGCCGGATCAGGGGATCTAAAACAATAAAAATTATGAAAATGATTATTTTTAGATGTCAAAGAATGACTACTTTTTATTGGCCGTCATCTCAATATAAATAAGAAATTAACACACAACTGTAGTATTATAATTTATTATAGGTACACCACTATAACTACCCAATTCTATCAATCTTGTCCATCTAAAGGTTGTCTGGAAGAGATCGCAGATTGCGATAAGACCATCTGTATTGTACAAGTTTTTTTGAAGTAAAAACTTCTTTAGCGGCGTTGTGCATTTTTTTGTAATGGGTAAAAAACGTTAAACTCGCGTCAGGACACGTGCAGGTGCAGTCCTGATTCGAAAATTCGTAAGACGTTTGCAGACAAATATAGATGCGCTAATTTCACACTGTACTTAACAACCTTGGTGGCGCGTTCGTCTAATGAGTGGTCGTTGACTTTGTCAAGACTGAGATCGATTCCGACCGAGGCCCAAGGAACACTTTTTGTCATCATATAACTTTTTGTAATATTTATTCTATTTTGTGCCATAAATCTATTGATTAAGATGGAAGTTAAAGTGCGTCTATTAATGAAAAAAGTGACGAAGAAATAGCGAAAGAAAATGAGTGAGTACTTTATAAATATATTGGCGATGATGGTTCTGGTAATAATGATGGTGAAAAAGTCGTTGAAATTATGGATGGAAGTTGATTTTTCTGAGAGATAAACTTTTTAATGTAATATAAATTGTCATGTTTGCGTACGATAGCGCAATAAATGAATATTGTATGTTACCACATAAATTAAAAATAAATAACTAAAGCAGTTCGTGCAAAATTATTCCCTAACCATTCCAAAATATAAAAAATGCACAACGTTAATATTCAACTTTTCACTTCTGCCGGCAGTCCCGGAGTTTTTTTTTTTAAGTATCTTAGACATTTGTATCCTTTGGTTGGTGTACAATAAAGAGTATCTATCTATCTATCTATCTGTATTTTCATACACACTTTTTGTGTGAATAACACACTTAATTTCTCATCATAGCTACGAGTAGAAACACTTTCGGAAAGTAGTATTGGTATATTTAGACATGTAAGAATACTGTGTCATATTCGTGGATGACTTATATTAGCCCTTTAAGAGCCATAAATGTATGCATGCATTTTATGTTTACATGAAATGGAATCACGTCTTTCAACACATATTTTAATATAAAAAAGTATTCTTTGAGTGTATTTAAAACAAAGACTGATTCCATTGTATATTGTAACTTACACACTTTACAATCATTTCATTAGAGCCCGTAGCCAGATCAGTCAGTCATAGAGATACCTCGGAAATTTTGTGAGTTTCTAATCTACGTAATATTTCATACGCTAGGACCATAATTTTCTAAAATATGTTTCTAGACTATATTTTTAGATTTACAGAGAATTTTCTTGATAGAAAAGAAATGTGAAAGTCTTATTATTATCATTTTCCTTCCCACCACGGCAGTATTATGAATTATAGTTTTTAGTGCACAAATTTATTTTCAAATTACGGTAAATAATAAGTACTTATTCAAAAAATAGTTCAAATATCATAATACCTGCCAAAAATATTTTTTTTTAACTTTCTTATTCCATTTGAATGATATAACAAAAATGTAGTTTGACGCAAACGTTGTTATTTTTGAGCGCGTTCTTTGTATTGTCAACTTATATTTCGTATAGTCAACGCCAAAAATCTTGAATATTTGACCTTGACGTGCATCTAATCATGAGAGCCTTGTGTCATAGGGCTCGCGTGATTGCTTTGAAATTGTCAAGTTGTTTGGTGACGATTATATAAATACCAATTTTATTACAACACTGTTGTTATGCCGGACAAACACAAGCCACGCCCCCTTCTTCTCCAAGGATGGCTACGTTTATTTTTGAGGTATCTCCTTGATGCATTATGTATCTTATTCCTATGGACTACACGAGAAATTGGTTCATTTAATTTTTGTAACATTACTGGCTGCGCCACATTTTTGAGTAATAATATGTGCGTTAAATGTGGGTTCGAAGGACGTCTCCGAGCATAACGTGTTGGACCTGAGTTTGCTTTCAAAATAACGTCACAAGCAAAGCACTATAACTAACTTCATGTATGAGTACGTTTCGATATGACGCTAGTTTGAAAGTATATAGGCCCTGGGCTAGAAAATCGCGGCAATAATCATGAGATGGACTTAATTTGAATTTAGTTTGAAGTTTTGAGTGGGCCTGCGTCTAGGCCTCTTTCGCCGCTCCCATCCAGGCCATGGCCTTCCGAAATGCATGCGCTCAATACAAACTAAATTGACTAATAATATCCAACCCATTGTGAATACCATCATTGCATTTTGTTTAAAAACTATTTACATATTTGTGTAAATATGAAACTATAGTTCAAAACAAAAATATTCAACGGTTCAATTATTTTTTGTAAAATATATGTGCCTTATCACAGATATGTAACTGACAGAATATTTTTATTTTTTGTCCTTTTCTAGCACACGCAACCGATTACTACGGTAAGTCATTATTCCGCCAGGACGCTTTCTGTCGTTACCTTTAACACTTTACCTCTCTTGTCATGTCGGTTAACACGGTGTCGGTTGTATATTAGTCCTCATCTCGGTCTAGATTTGTACATATTTAGTCTAGGTTCTCCTTACTATCACGCTTCTAGTTATTTCCTACTAACATCCATAGGTGCGGTATTCAGGTTACTTGATAAATATACATCGAATATATTAAAATATCATTAAAAATCTATCTCATTTTATCAAGAAACCTGTAACATGTAATAACTAGAGGGGGGTAAGAAACACAACTAAGATACAGCATTTGATGCACAAAGAGTTTTTACGGAATTGTGGCCTTCCAGAGTTCTCCACTTGGTCTCCTAACAGGAGACCTATATAACGGCTGCAAATTAAATTTATATTGAATATATAATGTGTATATCGAATATGGTATTATGGGGTCGTCGTATCATTTCACGCTGTTTTACCCTTCGAGTCAACTAACATACACTGCACAGGTCCTAACACGCGGACTCGTGTTGCGTTTGACACGTGTCGCTACCCACCCGCGGTGAGTCACGACACGAGTTGACGTAACGCGTTACAGTCATGCTGTACTATATATAAGCACTAGCTATGTCTATGTATAGTTTGAATTTTTTTTATATATATTATGGTCGAAAGATACTGACATTGTTTTTTTGTTTTTCCTCCCTTTTCAAGATGAGTACAATCTAAACCCGGGTTTAGAGTGGGAGGACGAATTCACAGGTAGGTTTCAATTCCGAATCATACAAACAATCATTTTTAACTAAATATTGCCCTTCGTAGAGCCTGTGCCTATCACCTAGCATGGTTTGTTGTCTATCTATTTCTATATGTAACGCTATTTATGATAAATGCTAACAATACATTATAATTTAGCGTATTATATTTGTGTGTGGTTTTAATACAGGATTCTCTTATCCTATTCGTAGCTGGCGTTCAGTGATTATTTTCATGCTTTAAAGAGTAAAAGAAAGAACAAATCCTTTCCCAATATAAGTTTCAATTTCAAGTTTAAATCTTTAAGTCTGTAGTTGTTGAGTGTCAGCTGCCATTAACAAAAGAATCCGTCTCCCTGTATTTTATTACATACATTACAATTCAGTTTGCCATATAAATAGTACATTAAACTTCACCTTGCATGTGACAGAAATACATGTTGTGTTTAAGTATGCATGACCGATGATGTCATCCATATGGTTTAGTACAATGATATTATTTTTATTTATTTCCTACTATAAAAACATGTACCTCTCTTGTGGAGAGCTCGGGAAGTTACTTTTTTGCATTTTGTTTGATATTCCAAAGCTTTCTGTCACCAAATGTTAACGCTTCTAGTAGGAATTTTTGTGTTTTAGTTGCACATTTATAGGTTTGAATAGAGTATGTTTTATTATAAGTAAGCCATTACAAAAGCTTTTATTTCGTTGCTTTTGAGTTTATTAGCATCCTTTCAGTATCTCTTAAAACTGTAATAATAATCATTTGATATTATTACTACACTATATTATATAAAATATTTCAGTTGATTAATATTAATTTTTATCAGTTTGCTCTATGATTATTTTGCAGTAAAACTTGGCTTATTTTGAATCTAAAATGATGCGCCTCGATATAGACTAGCTACATTGCGTTACACAAGCATTATAAATGGTTTCATAGCTGTAGTTTCCTACGCAAAGCTTAGCTTGGTACTATGGTTATAGTTTTTCAAAATTCTTCGAGAAACTGAAAGATTCGAGATTATAGTTACAGTAATGCTTCGTTTTTCGTCCAGGGTATCATAATGCGAAATATGTTGTATGAGACATGTTGTCATTTTCCTATGTGTGTGCATGTTATTTAAGGGATACAGGATACAGATAATGGGTGTAAAAGCCCTTTTCACAATATAATATGGTATAACGTCACTCTTTGGGATAAATAGGAATAGATGGCGTGAAAAAATCTAGCTAACCTTTAGTTTTTTTAATAAGTTCTGTTTTAGTATTCAGCATTTTATCTATTGTAAATTATGTCTACCTATTTAGTTTCTCCTTTAGTCTTGTAGTTAAAGTTATGGAATTTTACAAGTTTCGTATTGAAGATACAGATATTTTATAATGGTGAATTATACTCACCCTTCCCTATCTTTGAAACTCGAGTTAAAATATACATTCCAAATACAATCTTTAGCTATGAATCACTGCTATTTGTTATACTTTCCCACTAATATGATTCACATTCATAGAACTCACTTCTTCAGTAACTTGCTGTAACTGTAGTCTCATTGAGTCATCGCTTTACTGTAGAATTACCATGTAAATTAAATTTGTTAAAATAATACTAAAATACCAAATTAGTTTACATGACTGTATTAATTTAACTCTGAGTTAATAATGCTTCAATGGCTAATAATCACGAAACAGATGATAGTGTACACTTACAATTGTTTCTCATTGCGTAACAGTTCATTTAACAGAAGGTGAATA
This sequence comes from Cybosia mesomella, assembly GCA_946251805.1. Lineage (NCBI taxonomy): Eukaryota > Metazoa > Arthropoda > Insecta > Lepidoptera > Erebidae > Cybosia > Cybosia mesomella. The sequence continues at coordinate 35,082,120 of OX276396.1, read as the reverse complement.
GCGAAACTTGAGGGGTGAGTCAGATTCACCGTTACCTGTTTTTACCTTTAATTGACATTTGCCAAAATGCAGTGTTAGGAGACATTTTTGATACATAATTTCACTACTTAAATCAGTTTTAAACAATAATTTTCTTTAGTATCGCTATTCACCTTTTTTAGACTTCATTTTTTTACGCCTAATATGTGAGCAGCTATAATACAAAATATAACAAAGGTATTCACAGCTTCAATCTGCGCAGAGGCATTTTGATACAAATTAATATGATAATCCAAAAATAAATGATAAATTAAAGGACAAAGGATAAATTTTCCAAATACAGTTGTTTGTATTAGATTCGGTTGATATCCTTATGATATACCTAATCTGTAGTGTTTTTTTTTGGCTGCTGGTGTATTTCGCGTGACATTTTATATATAATTCATTCACACAGTATTTAGGACTGAATAGCTGAACACTAGTAGTGCGTATATAGTTATATTTATCATCATTACTCATTTCATTGGAACATTTCATGGAGTTACGCAAAAATATACTTTTTTGACAATTTATTTTAAGTACTGAAAATATTGTAAAAGTTAGTAACTTCATGGAATATTATCCTTATTACAAAAAGTACGGCCGATTTATAAAAGAAAAAATATCTTTCCTTTTTCCTTTTTATTTTGGGTTATATAAAGGCTTAGTTAAGTCTTAGAAATTACCTTCAATTTTTAAATCAGTGATGAACACAGTAACACTGTTTTTTTATGGGTGTATTGTGTGCTGAGATAGCTCACCAGGGCTCGTTGGGGAGGGTTGGTTATTATTTCGGTGATACTTGGTGTTACAAGAGTTGGAAGGGATCGGTAATTGCTTACCATCAGGTGAACCGATCAGATAGAAATCACTACTGGACATAATACACACTTTTTTATAGAAGCAGAAGAGCTCCCATTTCTATACATTGCCGTATAAGGTTACTGAGTTTTGCAAAACCCTTATTCCCGCTCTGATTAAATATATGGTAAACCTGCTGGCTCGCTCGTGGTTTCTGCATTATATCTTTTGCTATACAGAGAGATACGCAGAGAAATACGACGTGTATCACTCCTACCTAGGCAGAAACTTTCCTGGAAGCAGGAGCACCTTCCCAAGGAAGATATATTTTCTGTCGCTTCTGTTACTCCGGAATGCACCATAATTAACTTTTAGTCAAGCATCCCTAGGACATGAGTTCTACAAGTAATTATTTCGAAAAAATGGGGGATGCTCTGAATAATAAGTTTTAAATTCAGAAGCAATTAAATCTGTATATTCATCTAGGTATTTCCTAGAATAAAAACCAGTGAGTTTTGTATCTGCTACGCTATAGACCAAGTAAAAGTTAAAACTGCCTACTTGCTCGACACCTTGACTCTAATTTCCGGGTCTCGCAAAGCATGTTCTGGTTTTTCTATTAAGAATTTCTCAGTAGCAGCATGGAAACGTCCCTAATGTACCTACATGGTTTTTTATCGCCTGTATATCTACTGTTGGATGGAGAATGGCCCTATCTCAGTCGCCTTATACGACAGCTATCGGAAAAGCAGGAGGGTATTATGGCCCAGAAAAAAATATTTACATTAAAAAAGTTACACCATGTTAGGAATTATTTGTATTATACACGAGACACATGCACTTGACAAATTTGAAATATTTTTATTGGACGCGTTAACTGGGTGAGATGATACAGGAACCTGTAAAATAGGTTTGTGCTCTCCCCTATCAAAATTTCGAGTCCCCTACCAAAAATACCAAGCTCAGAAGCATACAAACCCAGTTTACAATAACAAAGCGTAATAAATCAGCCGTACAACACAAACACACACACCGTCCCGGCAAGGGCCATTCTTATTCACCGTCCAGTGCTTACATTCGACGGCGACGGCGCTCGGCAAGGCGACGAAGAAGACGCAGCGTTCCATGGAAAGCTTCCACCGGGGATACTGCCGCACGGACTGCCCACCGTCAAGGAGGTGCAGCCCGCCGTCACTGCGGCGCCGCAAGAGAAGAAGGAAGAAGAGAAAGAGAAGAAAGGTAGATTCTATAAATGTATTAAAAGAATTTATGGGCATTTAAAATTTCGGCTGATATGAAAGGTTTAAGTAATATAGAGGAAACTCGTGAGGTATGATTTTAATTTTGATATTTTCTTGTTAAAATTTTTGTTGGTATATTCACGAGTAGTTTTTTTTGAGAAACTTATTGTCAAAGGTACAGTCAACGACTTAAAATAAAAAAATCCTGGACACATAATTTTAAATCATGGAACGCGAGTCTATGGGAAGCCAAGAATCGTGATGGCTACTGTACTTTTATATCTTTACTTTGTCTGCTACGAATGGTATGAATGGACGCATGGTAAATCAATTGACTGATCTGGCAACCGGTACATATCGTCTATTATTTATCAGTTCGCGAGCTGAGTGCAGATGAGAAGCAGACGATAATGCTGTCGTCGGAGTTCCAGCGCTTCATGAGCCGCGCCGGGCGAGTCATCGAGCGCGCCCTCGCCGAGTCGGTCGACATCTACACTGACTACACCGGTGGAGGGGATGGCGAGAATGCACTGTAAGTGGCACATACACACACACACACACACACACACACACACACACACACACACACACACACACACACATACACTCACGCTATACATATACCTACACGTACTAACGACGCACATAAATACGCACACAAGCCACAAACCATAATGAAGACAATATTATATATTTTATACCTGTTGGAATTTGTTGTGATTTTAGTCACTCTGTCTCATTCAAATATGTCATTAATTATGCCATAAGAGTCGTTAGGTAATTAATTAATCGGCTATTGTTATAGGTATTTATCAGAGTGAGAAATGGCTCTGTAATGTTGCAGTGTTTATAACAACGCAAATCCTGAATGATCTTTATGGAAGTTTTCCCTTAAACAAACACGCACACGTACGCGCGCCGCAAAAAGTAATGAAGACAACAAATTTTATACATGGTGGGATTTGTTGTAATTTTAGTCATTTGTCTGACACGAATCTGACATTAATTGTGTCATTCGAATCATATAGGTAATTAATTATCGGCTAAATCTATAGGTAAAGTAAGCATGCTGATTGCTTAAAAAATTCATTGAATTGAAAACGGCCTCTGTGGCGTAGCGGTAGTGCATTTGACTGCTACGACAGGGGGGCGCGGGTTCGATTCTCGCTCAGTGCAAATATTTGTATGCATGAATATGTCTATTTGCATTGGTCTGGGTGTTTCTATGTATAATATGTATGTATTTACAAAAAAAAGTATATAAGTATGTTTATCCGCATTCTGGAACCCATAACACAAGCTAGTTAAACTATGCTTACTTTGGGTCTAGAAAGCGCTGTGTAGAATGTCGTAGAATATTTATTTATTATTTATTATTATTAATTAATGTGGCGGAGTCATCAAAAACAATGTTTAAAAATGATTGTAAAGTCATTCGTTGTTTCCGTAGTACCCAAGAACGTCGCCTTGAGACGTATATCATAATATATCGGAAATTTCGAAAATCTGGGACGTCTCTAGGTGGCTCAGCTGGTCAGAGAATTCCCCCTGTAAGGGAGTTATAGCGGGTTCAAGTCCCGTCCTAGATGTTCTCTTTTTCCGATCTGTTATAGGTATTTATCAGAGTGAGAAATGCCTCGGTAAAGTAGATTTGCAGTGCTTAGGTATACAAACCAAGTCCACAATGAACTTGTTGGAAGCTTTCTCTTTTTGATTTTTTAGGGATTTTCTTTAGAAAAGCCCTATTGCTATCGAGTTGTCGTCGTCGTTGCCAATTTTCTGTCACGGTTTTGGGTATGAAGGAGATGAGCTATCGAGTTGCTGTTTTCGGTAATAGATTCGTGCTGGGGTGAACCATTGCAAGATAAAGAAAAAATCGCAAAAAAAAATATCGCAAAATCGAAAATCCCTTGTATTCGGCTGAGCTCGTTTCAGGAATTGAACTTGTTTTCTATAACATCAATGAACACTAGAAAATACTCTAATCGTTGCTAAAAGCTATTACTTGATAATGTTAACATAATTTTTCTTTTTTTTTCCTTTTCTCTCAAAAGGGCTTATTGAGGCTAGTCCGTCAAAAACTTAAATAAATAATCAAAGATACTGAACTATTTGTACTGTTGATTGATGGCACTTGGTGGAACTTGCTACACATATTGAAACAATGTATCACTTGTACTTTTCCACAATTTTATTTAATAACTACACCTGAACGGTTTCGGGCAAAGGTAGAAAAATGAATGCTCTTGAGGCTCTTGAAATAAATAGGTTGATCAAAACTGACCGAAACATTATATTAAATCAACAGTTAGATTTAAATCGTTCACCGTTACTACAATAGATAATGACATCTACATATTTATTAATATAATTCAATTTTGACATGTTTATTTCCTGACATTAACTTATTTGACATTTGTAATTCTAATTCAATTAATTTTGTATATCTGTATTGGTATTTTTCTTTTCATTTAAAATTTATTCTCCCAAATTTTTAGGGTTAAATTTAGCGCTGGTATTACGCATTCTATCCATCTACCGAAATTATAAACATTATTGTTTTTAGGGTTCCGTTGCCAAATGGCAAAAAACGGAACCTTTATAGATTCGTCATGTCTGTCTGTCTGTCCGTCCGTATGTCACAGCTACATTATTCCTAAACTATAAGAACTATACTGTTGAAACTTGGTAAGTAGATGTATTCTGTAAACCGCATTAAGATTTTCACACAAAAATAGGACAAAAATAATAAATTTTGGGGGCTCCCCATACTTAGAACTGAAACTCAAATTTTTTTTTCATCAAACCCTTACGTTCGTGGTATCTATGGATAGGTCTTCTAAAATGATATTGAGGTTTCTAATATCATTTTTTTTTCTAAACTGAATAGTTTGCGCGAGAGACACTTCTAAAGTGGTAAAATGTGTGTCCCCTGTAACTTCTAAAATAAGAGAATGATAAAACTAAAAAAAATATATGATGTACATTACCATGTAAACTTCCACCGAAAATTGGTTTGAACGAGATCTAGTAAGTAGTTTTTTTTAATACGTCATAAATCGTAAACCGCTATTTACCTTTCATTCAATCAACTCAAATATAAAAATATCATTATTATGTTACTCGCTGCTACGGAACCCTTAATGGGCGAGTCCGACTCGCACTTGGCCGCTTTTTTTAATTCTTACATCTGGGGATCACTATACGTGGTGACTAACATATAAATAAATATTATATAAAAAACCTTTGAGAATGCTGTGAGGCGAAACCGGTCAGGTGTAGTTATTAAATAAAATTGTGGAAAAGTACAAGTGATACCTACATTGTTTCAATAAAGATACTAAACTCTAATATTGACTTTTAATCTGCTGACATTTCATCCTCGAATCGTGACTGAACGTGACATTAATTTATTTGACACTCATTCTCATAATGTAATGAGAATTTGCCTTAATTCTCCAGCTGAAAAATCTATAAAATTACTAGCTGTGCCCGCGACTTCGTCCGCGTGTATTTCGATTTTTATGGTTTTAGTTCTTTTGCGTGGAACCCTAATTTTTTGTGGACCAAATTGTGAATCTAAACCATCCTCGAATCCCCTTGAACTCACACAACAAATTTCATCAAAAGCGGTCCAGCCGTCTAGGAGGAGTTCAGTGACATACACACGCACACAAGAAATGTATATACAAAGATTTCAATAATTTTCTAACCTTTTTAATGATATTGTTAGAATCAAACATTGATGTCTATATTACTGAAGTAAACTTAGAGTACAAAATACATAAAATAAATTATGTATACTCTAAGAAAGTAACGAATCAAACAATTTAACATTCATATCTCATAGAATCGAACGTTGGAAAAATCATTACATTTTAGTTGCTATGTCAAAATGTAGGGATAGACATTACAAGTAGGATGTTTTTCTTCTTCACACGAGTACGGATCCCGGTTGCATCCAAAACTTGTCTTGCACTTTGGACTCTGAGGACCTACAGTACTACTTTATTCAACCACAATTATCTTAACATTCCAATTGTTAATTAACATATATTTATTTTTAATGCAGAGACGACAAATCAGATGCCCGCCTATCCCTAGTGCGAACATTCTACGACGAACGCTGGTCCCGTGGTCGTTGCGTTACCTGCCTGGACTGGTCCTCAGTCCATCCGGAGCTGATGCTGGCTTCCTACCACAATAGCGATGATGCCCCTCATGACCCTGACGGTGTCTGCTTAGTGTGGAACACCAAGTTCAAGAAGACTACTCCGGAAGACATCTTCCATTGTCAGTCACCAGTCATGAGTGCTACTTTTGCAAGGTAAGTGTCCAATTATACAGGGTGTGATATCAAAGCGGTCTATGTGGGGAAGTGCACAATATATAGAGGGTTCACATCAAGAATATGCAGTATAGTATAGTATCTACTAAATAATTTTTTTTGCCTAGTTTTTTAGTAGTGTTAAAATGGTGATTTTGTATTGCATTACTGACAACACTGTTTGGTCATGTTCATATTCTCTCTGGTTTGTCTTTGATGAATGGAGGAATTGTACTGGAGTGTATCAAGTAAAAATTATAAATTAAACTAAGAAAAAACGTTCAAATGTTATGTGAAAATACAATTAAAAGTGTGAATCAAAGTTGCGCACGGTTTTATTTAATACAACAAGTAGTATGAAGATAGTTACAAGTAAAATATTTTTTTTTTGGGCAGATTCCACCCAAACCTGATCCTCGGAGGCACATACTCAGGACAGATCGTTCTGTGGGATAACCGCGTTCAAAAACGGACACCTATACAACGAACGCCGCTGTCTTCACTCGCACATACGGTAAGATATAACATAACATAAACTCACGCCTGTATCCCCGAAGGTGTAGGCAGAGGTGCTAGCACCCACATTTCGCCAGTTTATGTTTAGGTCCCAATGTAATAGGTGGCGAGCCTATTGCCATTAACCGGGCACTTTAAGCCTGCGATAAATACACACATAACTTCGAAAAGCATAGAAAGTCATTGGTGTGTGGCATGGTAAAACCTGGGATCGAACCCGAGACCTCGTCTCAGCAGTCCATTACCCATACCACTAGGCTATTATTATTATATACCATAAAAACTATGGTGTGAAAAAACATCAATGGAAGTTGTACTGGTTAAGAAAAGAGGTGCTGAACCAGTCGCGATAGATTTGTTGCAACATATGGTGATGATAGTTAACCTTGCATGTGTTGTTAGGGTTCCGTAGCCAAATGGCAAAAACGGAACCCTTATGAATTCGTCATGTCTGTCTGTCCTGATGTCGTAGCCACTTTTTTCCGAACTTATAAGAACTATGCTGTTACAACTTCGTAAGTAGACGTATTCTGTGAACCGCATTAAGATTGTCACACAAAAATAGAAAAATAACAAATTTTGGGGGTACTAAGACCAAAAACGCAAATTTTTTTTTCATCAAACCCATACCCAAACCATGGATAGGTCTTCAAAAATGATATTTGAGGTTTCTAAAATCATTTTTTTTCTAAACTGAATAGTTTGCGCGGGAGATACTTTCAAAGTGGTAAAATGTCCCCCCCCCCCCCCCCTGTAACTTCTAAAATAGGAGAATGATAAAACAACAAAAATCCACCGAAAATTGGTTTGAACGAGATCTATACGAGATTTATTTTTAATACGTCATAAATCGTAAACCGCAATTTACCTTTCATTCAATCAACTTTAAATATAAAAATTTGACTTGCTGCTACGGAACCCTTCATGAGGGAGTCCGATTCGCACTTGGCCGGTTTTTTTTGTATAGGAAAGAAGGGACAAGGCTTAATTGAAAGAGCTCATCGGTACACTCGCCACAATGGAGGCGGCAAGATACTGCCAAGAAGGATTTATTTTCTCCGGTCTTCTCGAGCTAATATTAATTTTTGATTGTTTTTTTTTACAGCATCCAGTCTATTGCCTCTCCGTAGTAGGCAGTCAGAATGCTCACAACTTAATCTCAGTATCCACGGACGGTCGCATGTGCTCCTGGTCTTTGGACATGTTGTCTCAACCCCAAGAGACCCTGGACCTTCAACACAGGCAAAGCAAGGCGGTCGCCGTCACCTCCATGGGCTTCCCTCACGGTGATGTTAATAATTTTGTGCTGGGAAGTGAGGATGGAAATATTTATACAGGTAAGTTAATGGCTTTTTGCTAAAAGAAGACTAATTAAGGCCGCGAGAATAACCTAACTAACATTTTACCAAAGTAATAGCGATCCGAAATCAATTTTTTTTTTTTTTTAAGAATATTAGTAACCGAAATTACTAATATTCCCCCTAACCCCTCCAGCTAAGCTAAATTGCATCTATTAGGAGTGGGTTCACGTCGGTAGTGTAATGGCCAGGATTCGAACCCGGGACCTCTCGATCGTAAAGTCGACTCCTTAACCACTAAGCTACCCACTACAGCTACAGCTACACTACCAGTTTTGATGGTATAAATAAATAATAAATAAATAAATAAATATTCTATGACATTCTACACAGCGGTTTCTAGACCCAAAGTAAGCATAGTTTAACTAGCTTGTGTTATGGGTTCCAGAATGCGGATAAACATACTTTTTTTTTTTATAAAAATCGATTCCGACAAAAATGAACCGAGAGGACGGGTTTGATAGCGATTTACGGCCAGTCTCCATAATCTACCTACAGTTAAAGGTAGAAGTTATCCCAGATAAACAGTCAACATTAATCTATCTGTAACTGCGGTTTCAATATTATCAAAGTCATTTTCTGCTTATCTTTGTTTATTGAAACAGAAAAAATCCCCGATAGATACTAATGGTAGCTATTTTAACTGCTGGTAAGGGATAGATGGATTATTGAAACCGGCCGTTATTAAATTTATTTTTTCATAGTTACTTGGCAAATTGTCACTTGGTATATATTGGATGTGATCAGGCTGCCTGTACGGCCAGCGCGCCGGCGTGACGGAGTGCGTGGAGGGGCACGCGGGGCCCGTGACGGGCGTGTCGTGCCACGCCGCCGCCGGCTCCGTGGACCTGTCGCACCTCTACCTCACCTGCTCCATGGACTGGTCCGTCAAGCTCTGGAGCCAGAAGGTATGTCCTACCGTGACGGAGTGCGTGGAGGGGCACGCGGGGCCCGTGACGGGCGTGTCGTGCCACGCCGCCGCCGGCTCCGTGGACCTGTCGCACCTCTACCTCACCTGCTCCATGGACTGGTCCGTCAAGCTCTGGAGCCAGAAGGTATGTCCTACCGTGACGGAGTGCGTGGAGGGGCACGCGGGGCCCGTGACGGGCGTGTCGTGCCACGCCGCCGCCGGCTCCGTGGACCTGTCGCACCTCTACCTCACCTGCTCCATGGACTGGTCCGTCAAGCTCTGGAGCCAGAAGGTATGTCCTACCGTGACGGAGTGCGTGGAGGGGCACGCGGGGCCCGTGACGGGCGTGTCGTGCCACGCCGCCGCCGGCTCCGTGGACCTGTCGCACCTCTACCTCACCTGCTCCATGGACTGGTCCGTCAAGCTCTGGAGCCAGAAGGTATGTCCTATCGTGACGGAGTGCGTGGAGGGGCACGCGGGGCCCGTGACGGGCGTGTCGTGCCACGCCGCCGCCGGCTCCGTGGACCTGTCGCACCTCTACCTCACCTGCTCCATGGACTGGTCCGTCAAGCTCTGGAGCCAGAAGGTATGTCCTACCGTGACGGAGTGCGTGGAGGGGCACGCGGGGCCCGTGACGGGCGTGTCGTGCCACGCCGCCGCCGGCTCCGTGGACCTGTCGCACCTCTACCTCACCTGCTCCATGGACTGGTCCGTCAAGCTCTGGAGCCAGAAGGTATGTCCTACCGTGACGGAGTGCGTGGAGGGGCACGCGGGGCCCGTGACGGGCGTGTCGTGCCACGCCGCCGCCGGCTCCGTGGACCTGTCGCACCTCTACCTCACCTGCTCCATGGACTGGTCCGTCAAGCTCTGGAGCCAGAAGGTATGTCCTACCGTGACGGAGTGCGTGGAGGGGCACGCGGGGCCCGTGACGGGCGTGTCGTGCCACGCCGCCGCCGGCTCCGTGGACCTGTCGCACCTCTACCTCACCTGCTCCATGGACTGGTCCGTCAAGCTCTGGAGCCAGAAGGTATGTCCTACCGTGACGGAGTGCGTGGAGGGGCACGCGGGGCCCGTGACGGGCGTGTCGTGCCACGCCGCCGCCGGCTCCGTGGACCTGTCGCACCTCTACCTCACCTGCTCCATGGACTGGTCCGTCAAGCTCTGGAGCCAGAAGGTATGTCCTACCGTGACGGAGTGCGTGGAGGGGCACGCGGGGCCCGTACTTTTTCAGTCATGGAGCTCCAAGATAGAACGAGAAATCTTATTATAATATCTTATGGCATAGGTTTATTATAATACACTGCTATTTATTTTAAATAAACATCAGAAGTTTTTAAAAGATCTGCAAAGAATCCCCTCCAAATTTATGTATGCTGTGATAAAATGTATGGTATAATGTTTGTGTGTGTGTGTGTTCTTAGGAGAACAAGGCGCTGTACTCGTTCGAGGACAGCGGCGACTACGTGGTGGACGTGCGCTGGTCGCCCACGCACCCCGCACTGTTCGCGGCCGCCGATGCCGCCGGCCGCCTCGACCTGTGGAACCTCAACCGGGACACCGAGGTACGTTCTCCTGCACCTCCTTTCTCTAACGCTCTTAGAACAACAAGGCACTGTACTCGTTCGAGGACAGGCGTCAAGTTTTTTTGTGGGAAAATTTGTATGTACTACAACTTACTATTACCTAATTTACAGGTGCCTGTAGCTTCTATCCAGGCTGAAGGTGGCGTAGCGTTTAACAGAGTATCGTGGACCCCCGCCGGTACCCACGTCACGGCCGGAGACGACGCCGGCAAGATATGGGTCTACGAATTAGCTGAGGTATGTCTTTTTGGCTAATTCATTTCGATAGCTTACATAAAGAGAGCTACGGGGGCTACCATGAAACATCTGAAACTTCGGGCCCGCACGAAACACGACACATTCACATTGAATTTCTTCCGGTAGAGTTAAGGCCAAACGAAGTGTCACGTGTCGTTTTAGAAAGAAAAGAAAGAAAAATCTCTTTATTTTAGTGCAATACAATTTACTTAAGTAAAAAACATATACTCTACATTGCACCAAAAAAGGAGCCAGTTCAGCTACCTGGCGCTGGTTTTCAACTGACTCCTATATGGAGGACATCAGACAAACATATAAGTTCTTCAAACTTAATACAAAAAGAAAAGAAACAAAAACATCAATAGAAACAAAATAAACAGCAAAACAAAAAGCCTAACAACAAAAACAAAAAACACCGTCAACCCAAGCCGTTCCCCGCCGTCACTCCGAACTACGCAGGCAGAAACCAAGAACTAAACTATTAATAGTCTATGGCCTTGTTGGGGAGTCTGTAGCCCGAACCGGCCGGGGATGACAGTTCGGCTCTATGTGGTCTGTGGTTCGGCTTACCACAGCCCATAGACTAATATATATATCTGGAAACCACAGCCAGAGTTATGTAAACGAATAGGTAGATAGGACACAGTGGGGGTGTGTGTTGGGTAACCTCCTCGAGTGTCGCTCCGATTCCGATCCCGCTGCAGTCCGGGGGGAACGGAATCGGAGCGGCCGGTACACCCTGGGCGGCGGTCAATGGCTTCCCCTTCACCCCTTCATAGGGTTGGCATTGATCGTCGGCCAATACCCAACGTGGCGGGAACACATCGCTCTCCGTACTCCTCTGCTTTCGGAGGAGACAGGATGAGCGATGCTGTTGGTGGTGGGATGGCCCAGGGTCAGCCGGGGTGCGAGGGATATGCTCTATGGGTAACCTTACACCCCGGCGTCTATAGACCCGAGACGGCGTGCGGTTTTAGTCGGTGCAGGCCCGACATAACCGCCCCCGCTGGCCGGCGGGGGGGTATCCGAAGGGATTTCCGCACGATAAAAAAAAAAAAAAAAAAAAAAAGATAGGACACAGTGACACACATTGAGAAAAAAATGACACACAGCTCACGCCGCCATGAATCCAAACAAGCCATATTGCATATTTTAATCAAAAAGCAATAGCAGAAGTTTTCTGGTTCGATTGTGGAATAGTCAAAGTCAAACTTTGCCGAAACTTCGAATATTTCATGGTAGGCTTGTAGATTAGAAACTTGTCGGTGCCAACAACTTTGACCGACTAATGGTTGGAAATAGGGACTGATCATCCTACCGACGAGATCCACAAACCTGGTCGGTATGTAAATCTGGTCGGTAGGGTGATCAGATTTCCTTGTACCGGAAACCTGTTTCTTATTGTAAGCCTCCTTACTATGTGCTTAGGTATAAAAATTCGTACATAAAATATACAATACATTATTTTAAATAAAAAAAACTTCCATAGCACGTCTCTCAACCCCGCCACGACGAATGGAGTAAATTCGTGTACACCCTACAAGAACTTCGCAACAACCAGGCTGACGAAGAAACTGACCGACTCAGCCTCGCAGCATCTGGACCCTCATCCCTCACCAGCCTCACGTCACTCGCTAGCAATCCGCTTAGGTAACTGGCACGGCCCACTCTACGAGAGAAGGTTCTATAAGAGAAAGGATATGGTAATGACAGTTATTAAAATATCAGCTCTTTGCGCCAAACAACAAAGTTCAAAGTAACTGACACATTTCCCTAGAGTTAGCACTTGCAATCTATAACGAGTTTAATCACTATACACGAGAGCTTCTTTTGCTCTGACCGCGAGTGTTTGGTGGTAAGTTTGTCGTTCTAAATAATGAAATTTAAACGTAAAATATCTCCAATATTACATTACCTTACTCAAGTTTAGATAGTTATTTGAATTGAATTGAAAGGTGATTGATAGGAACATAGTTGTTGAGAAAATGTAGAAAAGTTACAACATACAAACAGTAAGATCATTTTCATATACATACTAGGAATGTACTGTTGAGATTTTAATGTTTTAACAAACGAGACACGCGGAATGAATAGTAAGGGTGAATAAAAAAATAATGGTCTTTAAAAAAAACCAATAATTTCTAAAAGAACATGAGAGCAAAATACCTTTCTTTTTTTTTTTCGTGCGGAAATCCCTTCGGATACCGCCCCCGCTGGAGAGCTTAGCTTATGTCGGGCTTGAACCGACTAAAACCGCACGCCGTCTCGGGTCTTAAGACGCCGGGGTGTAAGGTTACCCATAGAGCATATCCCTCGCACCCCGACTGACCCTGGGCCATCTCCGGTTTCGAGATGGCCCCCTTACTTGCTCTCCACTGTGCCATCTGCTAATCAGAGGGACACGTGGAAAGCTTCCGAACAGCCCTCAACAGGGCCGTCCTCGCCTCGGTCGGAGTTGGCCGTAGGCGGCAGCGTCTCTCCCGCCCTAGGAGAGAGGCGCTGCCGTCTCCGTTGCCCAGGGTGCACCGCGTGGAGGTCTCCAACCAAGCACCCCAGAGCAAAATACCTGACCATTTTGTCCTCATCTGACCTTTTTACAGATATGTATTCAATTTTCGCTACGATACTGTAACAGCGTAAGTCTAACAATAAAATATTAGATGATTGATAGAACATTGGGATTCGATTTTTGGAACTGCCTTCTCAGCGTAGAAAGATTTAGGTCTCTCTCTTTTGTTAGCTTATGACCACTAAAAATGTTAAAATCGTGGAATACTTAGCAGTCCTGGAGCATAAGATCACTGGATAAACTATCGCGTTCCATGTTAAACAATAATTATTGAGCTGAGAGTGAGACGAAGTCGAGCGAAAGCTCCTTTCACTCCACTCGATGTATTTCGTTTGTGTCCCTCTAGCGCCTAGACCCTTCGACCGATTTTAATGATTTTTAGCATAATCATAGATGATAGTGATGTGACGGACATAGGCTATACAAATTTAAATTATGAATTACCACGGCGGAATAATCACCGAATAAAAAATTCAAAAGCTGATTTTTCAAAAACTACGATATTCTATGCTTCTTTCCAAATCACTCAGACATGGGCACTCTCAGCTCAACATTGCAAGTGCTACTGCCTTGCGGACCTAATAATTACGGGAATTAAAGCAAGCCCTGGCCGTGCCTGGCTTGTCAGCTAACTGACTGTGACCATGCAGTCAGTATCAAGTAGTATACCACCACATTAAAATGTTAGCCATTACCTGGTATATCATAAAATACATCAACTTTGTCTAGTGACATCACTGAAGGTTGGTACTTAGGCCTATATACTGTAAAATTATTAAAGTACACTTCAGACACATTTGTTATTAAAAGAATCATGACATTTATTAAAAGCATCTCTCTGTAGATACAAAATGGAAAGTATATATTCGAAGTGTGTATTCAAATGATATGTATATCAGAACTAGAAGCAGCTTAAAGCATCTTAGCTATTGAATAAGTAGAATTAAAACTGCTAACATTAACAAACAGGTTGGTTTTAAGTCGTAAAACTCTCCCAAACTGCGATTTAAACACGCGAATGCTATTCTTATTCAACAGATTTAACGCTAAAGCAGTATAAAATGCGTTTTATGTAAAGACAACATAGAATAATATAATTAAGTTAGTTTTAGTTGAATGTTATTTATTAGTTATTGTACCTATATTCATATCTCTGATATTTTTTAAGTACAGGTATGTATTATAGTCTCGGGTTAAGAGAAAATGGGATAGACGAAAACTTCTGCTTAACATTCCATAGTCAAGTCTTTAATGTTGGAAGACAGAACTACATTGAACGCAAGACGAGCGTATTCGGTTGTGTGCGCGCCAGTATTATGTTGGTGAGGATTTGTCTGCATTTTTTCTTAGCCTATGTTTATTGTATTATTCGAAACTAAACAGATGTCGCTCTATCGTAAAAGTTATATGAAATAAACAATTGCTTATATTTGGAGTTTAATTTTAATATCAAGGCCTTTTATCTCTTGCAATTATCCTAGAGTCTGCCTACAATATTATTTTTCTACGACCAGTTGGTAATTTGCTTAATACATAACCACAAGTCATAATCTCAATAGTACTCATTCCTGCCAAGTCGTGTTACAATGACCATTCACACGGGTAAACCGTTCTACAATGAAACTTTTTTTTTTTTTATGGCTATGGCATCAAAAAATCAACATATGATTATGCCAAAAAGCGAGCGTATTTGCGTCACGACTAAACATCGCATGTAATTAGGCTGTATGGATGAATTGCCTTTGCCTTTCACTTGTGGGATGATTATAACAACAAAACATTACGCGCGCCGCGCTATTTTCGCGCCATTGTTAACTTTTATCTGCACTTATAAATAAAATTGTTTTGAAAGAGTTGAACATTGACGGTTTTTTGTATTTATTTATTTCATGGTCGTAGAAAAAGTTTTGTATGCCACTGCCGCAAACAGCTATTGTAATACTCGTCCTGATCTATTGTGACACTGACAAACTGGCACTCGTGTTACAATAGCTATCATTGCTTGACAGTGGCATAAATAACTATTGAAAGCTTATAGACATCATGGAACTAATTAACTAGGGCTTTCAAGAATCAAATGATTAACATGAACTGAAAGACTAGAACGAGTAACTCTAGGGATCACTGCAAGCCATCAATAATCAACGTAATTGAAAGTCCGGCCGCTGCCTCATGCATATGCACATGCATGTATGCGGGCGCCTGTTTCATGCAAATAATATTGAGACTTTGTGCAAGAAATATATGAGATTAACAGTACGCAGTGCAGGCGCCTGGGCACACTCGCATAAGGCAGCGGGAGGCCTAAGGATTTATCGCGTGGCGCTGAAAAAGCCAATTCAGCCTCCTAGCAGAAGAGCTCACAGAATAAGAAAACAAAATTCTATTTAAATTGTTTAATGTGGACTAAATGGTATAACAACTTTGCCTTTAGACAAGTTAACTTCTTCCCAGCATGTACATTCTAAAGTCGTTTTGTCCATGATGTCTGTGTATATCTTGCCATCTAAATGATCCATCTCGTGCTGGGCGATCCGGGCTGCCCAGTTTTTAAAAACTTGGGTTGTGGCCTCTCCTAGTGCATTGTGTCCTGAAAGAATTAGAAGCCAATATAAGTTGATACCCTTGAAACTATTAGGGCCCCACCAAGATCTTCGGAGCCCTAGCCAACCTCACCTGCAAGGCGATACACCTGCTGACGGATGGACGAGGCTCTGGCTCAGGTTTTCCTCTGTGTCAGGTCAGATGACAGTTGCTCCCACAAAACCTGTATAAGCCAGACTAAAAGGAGGAGTAGTTAAGGTTGTTTCATAAATAAATTAAAAAAATGAAAAGTAAGTGAATCCTGGGATTGGAATCAACCGGGAACAACGCTAAGATGATGATAACTTGAAACTACCATTCAATGGAAGTGGTTCACTACACTAGCAGGCAGCAAGCAACAGTATTGTACCTGTTACTTCAACTGCTTTGAATCTTGGCACATCTGCTGTGTACCCCTGAACACTTTCACAACCTTCACTGTGCACTATTTTCTGGTAATCAATCACCTTCAGCTTTGGATTTATGAACACCTGGAAAGTTTAAACAACTTTTAATTGAACCCTATTTGCCTAAAATATCACCATTCATCACATAATATTAATTAATTCTAAGTGTGAAAAATTAAATGAAATATATTTTTTTCCACTGATTAACAGCCAGGGCCTCTATAATAAGAATTTAAATGTTAAAAACCATAAATTTGCTAATTTATAGATTATGTTTGTATAATATTTATTTTTAAGCTTGAAATATATGTAAGGATCAAAGTTGTCTCTGCCTAACCTGAAGGGAGGGGCATGATATTATGTATAATAGTGATAGATTTTAGTCCTTTATAGCTATGGGATCCTGGCCAAAATTTGCATTTAGGTAGGTATCAGATTATTGGTTCATTTTGGCAGTTCTATATACTTGGTATAAACTGCAGAAGTCTAGCCATGCTTATGTCAGGATAGCTGGGCACTTCAGACAGTGTGAGGCTACCACAAGGATAGAAGTAATACTTACTCACAGTAAACGGTATAACCTCCATACCTCGCAGTTGGGCTATTTCTTTAGGAACAGCTGAAATTTGTTTCATTGTATGGCTCATAACAAATATTTTCATATTGACACCAATTTGGGGTGCAGACATTCCAAGGCTTCCATACTTTTTAGTAACATACGCTAACTTTTTAATTATGGTTTGTATCTCATCCGTTTTAATTTTATCGAGGGATACAGGCTCTGAAACTTTACGTAATCTCGGATCACCAATTTGTACGACATGCTCGTATGGAGGCTTTGATTTACCACGAGCCGGTGCTAGTCTAGCATACCAGTTAAGAACTTTTCTTGTTATACTCATTTCTCAGTCTTTCTATATATACAAGCAATTATAAAGGAGAAAACGTAGATTTTTAGGTTATCTGCTGTATGTAATCAACAAAGTTGTCACATTGACATTATTCAGATAAAAGTTAATTTCATTCCTGATTCGTAAACATCCATAGATATACTATGCAATCATTCCATAATTTAGTTAAATCACAGAAATGCCAGCTTCAACCTTTAGCATAGGGACGGCATCGGCAGTTGATTAACTCACTGTATCAGAGATTACATATTGACTGTATTTATTTACTGTCTGAGATAAATAGAAGATACATTTAGATACCTTTGTTTGAGACGTAGCAATGTTACGGATCTTACGTAGTATTACTTACTCTGTGGTTACGGATGTAAGAGCATTATTTTCTTCGTGAAACGGAGTTCTATCAGCTGTTATTATGTCAAACAAATGACATTTCGACCGGGCATCAAATAAATCACGTATTTTCGAACAGCTTGGACCGGTTATTGATAGTTTTATTATTTTATCTTCTTTATCATTTCATTGGCAAAAGCACGCTGTTCATGGTACTTTTTACGATTATTCGTAAATTTATAAATGGTGTGGTGTTGTTTAGCTTAGGATAAGGATATATAGTGGTTTCGGCAAGTAGTTCGATAAGTCTGTTTTGTAAGTTCAAAGTAAGTAATTATGCAATTGAACGTTATCTATAGTGCAGTTACCGCACATGTTCTGTGTAATAATTAAGGCTAAGGAACTTTTAGTATGATAATCCGAATTCACGGTCGCAAAAAATTTTAGCAAATATTTATCGGCATATTTAACTGCAAAATAACATAAATAATTGTAGTTATTAAATTTATCAGTTACTATTTTCTGTCAAATGAATTTTTATTTGTTAAATTGAGTATATAGTCTATTACTAGTATTTTTATGACTAAGCTTTAAATGGTTTCATGAATATTTATAAAGCCATTGTCTGTGCTTCATAATGATGATAAACAAGTCTTTTTGTTCCCCCGGTTACTCAAATTACTAAAGTCTGTCTGTCTACTTAATTGTTTATTCCGAATATGAATGCTACATTATAAGTGACTTGCAGTTAAAAATACATTTTATTACAAAAGGAAATATGTATATTACGAGAAGAATAAACCTGACTTGAAATGCATGAAAACATTTCTCATGTGACACTAAAGATAAGTTATGTCGAGTTTAAACTTGTATTCATGACTTTTCATAACTGCCATAAGTTCTGAATGGATGAGTTACTGTGAAAGGCCAGCCATAGATAACTTAATCTTAGGAAAAGCTAATAAATCTGTAAGTAGTAAAGTAAACTATTCTATTTCCTAAAATCTTATAAAAGTTGAGGCATTCTGGTGTTGGAAAACTATAGGTTATGGCCAGTGTGTGATTGGGTTGTTGGAGTATATAAAGTACTTATTTTAAACTTGGAATTTATACCTATATAATAACTGGCAATGAGACTGCTTAGTAGGTTGAGGCTCATTTAATTAGTTGATAACTTCATAGGATATCAAATAATAAACTCCTTGAAAGATACAACAACTACTGAAGTTCATTACTTGGTGTAAAGCATTTGGTTTGGAATATACATGTACTTACCCTCTCCAGTAACTTAAAATTAGGTTACTACACCAGTCCTCAAGCAGTACAAATATCAAATAAGATATTACAAATATTAAATTCACTTCACAGATGTTCAAGTTAAGCATCAAAGTCATACGCCCAGGGTTACTAGCTCTAAAGCGCACCATGTCTAGTCAAGAGCAAGATGTTCTCTTCGAAACACTCAACAATGCAGGGATTATTACTTTAAATCGACCAAAGGCGCTGAACTCCCTTAACACATCTATGGTAACTAAGTTATTACCTCAACTTCAAGAATGGGAAAGTCAAAAGTCCTTGGTTATCATCAAAGGAGCAGGTGACAAGGCATTCTGTGCTGGTGGCGATGTTAAATCTGCCATAGACAAAGTAGAAGGACCAAGGTTCTTCCATGCTGAATACAATGTAAACTATTTGATTGGCAAATACAGGATTCCTTACATAGCTTTCCTAAATGGTATTACCATGGGAGGTGGGCTGGGTGTTTCTGTTCATGGAAGATATAGGATAGCTACAGAGAAGACTATAATTGCTATGCCTGAGACAAAGATTGGATTATTTCCGGATGTTGGCGGGTCATACTTCCTTCCAAGACTGCAAGTCAATTTAGGTTTATATCTAGGTTTGACTGGTAAGTACACAGTATTTTTAAGAAGCGACTAATTTTGTGCAGTCCAATAATTACAGGCTCTTAATATTCTTATGAACACATTTTGGTTCCACTTCGGAGTCCAGATGTCTGCTCTCTCTTCACTTTCTCCTCTTGATGTGGCTTATCTTGGTATTTATAGGTCCGACTGTCCTCTGACCCCCAAATCTCGTGATGTTGGCTTGGGTGTCGAAGATCTTGGTGGGCCTCATACGTCATTCCAATACCTGTAATAATAAAAAAAAACAAATTATATAAGGTGTCACAAAATTAGGTCTCTGAATTTGGTAAGATGACTTGCTATCGACAAAATAATGTATTTGAAACAAAAAAATATCGGGTAAAATAAAAAAAAGAAAAAAAAAAGTCACCAGCGGTATTTCCCACACATCCGCTTGGAGCATACTGCGAGGAGAAGGACTGCACGCCTACCACGTGCGTCACGGGCTCGTCGCGTCACGTGACGCTGGTGGTGTTTTTTTTTCATTTTCATACATTTTTTATATATATATTTTTTATTTTTTTTTAATTTACCCGTTTAGTCGATACCAAGTCATCTCACCAAATTCAGAGACGTAATTTTGTGACACCTTATATATATAACAATGATGATATTTGGTTGTTTGTTCATAACATGGTAACAAAATATAAAGTATATAAGGTGTTACAAAATTAGGTCTCTGAATTTGGTGAGATGACTTGGTACCGACAAAATATGTATTTGAAACAAAAAAAAATCGGATAAAGTAAAAAAATTAAATTAAAAATAAAAAACAAAAAATGACAAAAAAGCACCACCACCACGTGACGCTGGTCGCTGGTGGTGTTTTTTTTTTAATTTTTTAATTTTTTTACTTTACCCGATATATTTTTTTTGGTTCAAATACATATTTTGTCGATACCAAGTCATCTCACCAAATTCAGAGACCTAATTTTGTGACACCTTATATATATATAAAAAAAATACAATATATATTACCAAGATAATTCGGGATTCGATGCCTTGGAGCTACACAGTGCCTAGAATAGTCAATGGAGGATTGTAGACTTTAATCTTCCGGAGGTGAGCTAAATAAAACCACTAGACTGAGGTTTACTAATATTTAAGAAGTTTTTACTAAATTTTATAGAAACTAAACATTAAATTCCAACGTCACTTGTCACTAATGCAATTTTTTATGAATTTAAAAATTTAAATTATTTCAATTAATTTTTTAAGCGAATAATATGCTTACTTTTCCTATAGATTTTAAATCGTAGAAAGAGAACATCTAGGACGGAACTTGAACCCGCGACCAGTCCCTTACAGGGGGAACACTCTGACTAACTGAGCCACCTTGACACGTCCCAGATATTCGAATTTCTCCGATATATACGTCGTCTTAGGCGACGCTGGAGCCATCCACCGTAATTCTTGCGAACTACGGAACCAATGAGTGGCTTTACAGTAATTTCTGCTTCTTCAGTTCATTACAAGTTAAAAATGCTAAAGCATCATGCAAAATTGGAATTGTAAGAACGATCCAAGAAAAAGTAAGTGAAAGAATGTGAAAGCATTCTCAAAAGTAAATAATTAAGTTTGGAAAGTAATTTCCAAATATAAAGGAAAATAAAGGATAATTATTATCCAACTCAATGGTATTCCATTACCCAAACCCAACCAAAACTAAAAAGAAAAAGAGTGAGAATTAATCCCAACACCAAAAGTATTGTGAAAATAAATCTTTCAATAAAAAACAAATCCCAACTCAATCCTATTCCAGATATCGAATAGGCAACCAACGCCATCGAATCTAATCCTTGATCTTAGCCAGCCTTCAAGCATAAATACAAAAGTGCGGTAGAGCTAATCCTGAAACAAATATTGAACAAAGAAGATATCGTACTTTTTATAACGTCTCGGGACCTATCGCGATTAATATGGAACTTACTTTTGCCGTCGTTTCGGATGCGTTGCAGCACCCGTGGTCACGGTTTGACTGGCCGGCGAGCGTCGAGAGGTGTGCGGGGAAACATTTTTGTGCGCCTACCCACCATTACTTTTCTAATGAATAGTAAGGCTGGCGACACACCACACTCACTGTATCAGTTCTTAACGGCACTTTGTTTATGGGTTTAAGTATTTTAATCACCGGATTCCACGTCCCTAATAGTTTGAAATTTTTATATTTTTTAATTTCAATAGCTTCACGCACAATACGTGAATAGTAGTGCCGATCAGTGAAGAGGACTTTGACGGTTTTTCACAGCTGCGATATGTTCTTTGACTCTCTCTGCAATGGTTCGCTTGGTTTGGTCTATGTAGGAACTACCGCTGCTGCAATCCACTCCGGTGTTTGTAGAGGTAGGACGTCCTTCGATATTCACTCGTATTTCGCTACTTTTTCGAACGGTTTAAAGATCGTCTTAATGGAAAACTTCCGTAAGCAAGATACGATCTTATGCGTTATACCATTCACATACGGTATGTACGCCGGTTGGCGGTCATCACCCGGCTGCAACTTCCTCGGTGCACGTCGCGATTTTCTAGAACTCGTAACATACCCATTCATCTCAAGAACCTCCTGAACATAATCTTACTCCTGCTGTAGGTGCTCAGGGTCACACAGGTCATTTGCTCGCTTGATGAGCGTCGCGCTGACTGATTTTAAATGAAGTGGGTGATGATGCGGGGAGGCGTGTAGGTATGTATCTGTATGAGTGGGTTTACGATACACTGTGTGGGCCAAAGAGCGGTTCTCACCGTTAACTTGATGTCTAGAAAAGACAATATTCTGTTGTTCTTAATCTTATACGCAAACTGTGTATTCACATGTAATGAGTTAAGATACTCAGTAAAACGAACCACTTGTTAACTGTTGCCTTTAAATATACAGAATATATCATCTACGTACCTTTTCCATAGCCTAATCTGGGCGTGGGCGTTCTGAGACAACTCTTCTTCAATGTGTTCCATCCAAATATTTGCCACGACTGGTGCCAAGTGGCTGCCCATAGCAACGCCGTTTATCTGGAGGTAGTGTTGGCCATGGTAAAGAAAGTCCTTTCGAGGCAACTTTGTAGTAGTATTGCATAACTATCCGGCAGACCATTATCCTTCAACTTGATTTCAATAATCTGTAGACAGTCTTGTAATGGACCATTATCCGGAGGTAGTGTTAGAAGATATCGATTGAGCACCAACGCTGCCGAATCTGAAACAAAATTGTTAAAAACAATGAAGTTTTCCCATTATCGGTTAGGTTAAAAGCCGCCGACTTCAAATCCAAACTCCAACTTCTAAACGTCAAAATAAAATCATCATAAAGATGTGATAATAATATATGTATA
Organism: Cybosia mesomella; assembly: GCA_946251805.1. NCBI lineage: Eukaryota > Metazoa > Arthropoda > Insecta > Lepidoptera > Erebidae > Cybosia > Cybosia mesomella. The sequence goes on along the minus strand of OX276396.1, from coordinate 35,059,072 downwards.
AGCGTTGTGATCGGCATAACACCACCTACTTTCCGAGCACAAGCGAAATATAAAGAAAATATGCAATGCGTAAAAAGGTGTGACCTATGTGTATGAAATAAAATAGTACAAAAGGTCAAAGTCAAGTAAAACCAAAGTTTCCGAAAAATGGTATAACAAGGTATAAAGTAAATGCATAAAAATGGGTCAAATCCTAGACTCTTAATATTAAGAATATGACTCGGAGCCACACAAAAAACTAAGTTCAAGAAACTTAAATTTCCATTCCCAAAGTGAGTGGAAATAAGGCATTTTGACTATATTCAAAATATTGTACGAATTGTTGTCATCCTAATAAAATGTATGTACCGTAAAAAACATATTTTATTAATTTTCAATATAAAATAAGTTAAAATTAGAATTATAAACGGGATATTTACTATGTTTAGTATCTTTTTCGAGAATCCGATATTTCGGCACTGTTACAAGTACCATGATCACGGATGTACTGACCATGTCAATCTAAAATCATATATAAAATAAGTTTCTTTTTTGTTAAAAAATCAAGATTAAAATCGCCCTTTTTTTAGGTTTGATCACGTGCTTATAAACGCTCTGTGACGTCACACATAAGGAAACAGTTTTTCAATACAGGCTGTCTGCATTTCCTAGTGTTAATCGGCTGGTTCAATTATTAATTACTAATAATGTTTCACTTTTATCTTATATATCTCAAAATAAACCATTATTTTTGCAACTAATTTCAATAATTATATAAACGTGCTTTAAGTCGCTTACTCACTTTGGTGTGACGTCACATGTCACGGGATCCGTTATGGCGCGTACTTTTTTAAATCAAACTTTAATATCGATTTTTATCGTAAATAAAACAGTTCTCAAAAAAATATTGATGCCATCTGCATTTTCATGTTGTAATACATAATACAGAACTATTTTTTAGCAGTAGTCAAATACCCTATTTAACAAACAAAATGATTATTAAATTTCGCTCCAAAACTAGAGTAGAAACTAAATTCTTTAATTTGTACAAAATATACAATATACAGGAAACAAATATATACAGGAAAATAATCCTATGATACAGATAAAAATCTATATTATTATATATATGTATATAGCGGTAGCCTAGTGGTATGGGTAATGGACTGCTGAGACGAGGTCTCGAGTTCGATCCCAGGTTTTACCATGGCACGTTTTACAATGACTTTTCGATGCTTTTCGAAGTTATGTGTGTATTTATCGCAGGTTTATAAGTGCCCGGTTAATGGCAATAGGCTCGCCACCTATTACATTGGGACCTAAACATAAACTGGCGAAATGTGGGTGCTAGCACCTCTGCCTACCCCTTCGGGGATATAGACGTGAGTTTATAAGTAAATAAATAAGTAATATATATACCGGAGTTATAACCAAAAAACCGACCTCCACACGGGCGGAACCGCGGGTATCAGCTAGTAAAATATAAGATCTTTTGACGTTGAACAATTTGTTAATATGGAGTAGAAAGTTACCAGAAACTTGACCTAAAATGACCTAAGTTATTTTTGAATGAATCTAAAATTGAAATTAATGAATTGATGTAAGTTCCTAGCATATTTCTCCTTTCAAAACCCCAAAGCCTTTCAAACATCTCCTTTTAATAATAATAATAATGTTTATTTCAAAAAAGATTACACAGCTATACAATTAATATACATCATTGCATGAATTTTATAAGATGTTTAGGACATTGCAAAATACTATGGTCGATACATTAACAAGTTGAATTCCTGAGACGAGCTCAGCCGAATACAAGGGATTTTCGATTTTGCGTTTTTTTTTTTTGCGATTTTTTGCGATTTTTTCTTTATCTTGCATTCCAGCACGAATCTATTACCGAAAACAGCAACTCGATAGCTCATCTTCTTCATACCCAAAACCGTGACAGATAATTGGCAACGACGACGTCGACGACAACTCGATAGCAATAGGGCTTTTCTAAAGAAAATCCCTAAAAACTCTGCCTCTTAAAGTAGGGAAAGCCCTGTAACTTAAGAGACAGTTTTTCTCCAGACATTTATATGGGGAACGATGACAGGTGTTGGCTGATCTTGGCATTGTACTGACCATTAATTAAGTCAAGGAAGTAATGTGTGTGTGAGTGCGTGAGTGAGGGTGTATTGGTGGGTGTGAGGGTGTGTTGGTGGGTGTGAATGTGTGTATATACTTGCGTGGGTAGATGTATGGGTGTTTGGCAATACATAGTTGTTAATTAATGTAAGAGAGTTTTGTACGAACTAATTAATTTTGTTTAATTTTATGTAATGTAAGTAAGTAAGGACTGTGCTGTCTTGACTCAGTAACCATTATGTCACTTTGAACTTAACTGTGTGTTTATTTAAGTGAATTATCTTGAGTTCTTTGTGTATTTTTTGTAGATGTGCGAACTTAACACATAGTAGTGGTGTTCTGCAAAAGAAGTCCTGTGTTGAATACCCAAAGGTGGTATTCTTCTTTTATTATTATTTTGTGGGGGGCTACTTCTATGCTTCTTCAGCGTACATTGCAGCACAAACAGCTGCTGAACCGTAAGAACTTTGCAATCTGCGTAAAGCTTGTGCGTTGGGTATATGGTTTCCTCATCATAACCTTTTGTATTGATCTTTGTGCTTTCTCGACACTGAGGATAGTAGTCTTGTAAGCACCACCCCCATGCTTCAATACAATATCCTATTATTGATTGACACAGGGCATAATATACCATCCTCAGGGTATCAAGATTAGCTGACTCGCGTAGTGCCTTGAACGTGCGAATGAGACGCATGGTTCTCTGCGTTACTGAATGGATTTGTTGGTCCCATTTTAGTCCATCATCCAATTGCACTCCTAGATATTTCACCACCTCCACTCTAGTTAGTGGGAGACATGAGCATGGTATCGATGGATTAGAGCACGGGTGAGCCGTTAGAGTGAAACTGTTTGATGGTTTTGTTATACGTCTTAATCCGAAAGGAATATATACAGTTTTGGATAGATTTAGGGTCAACAGGTTACAATTCAGCCATGTCATGATAACTCTTAAAGCTGATTCTGTCATTCCTTTGATATTTTCCCAAGTAGGTCCGCTGATTTAATGGGGTTATACTTCAAACAAAGTACCAAAGACAAAGATAGATTTTGACAAAATGAATAACAATTTTTAATATTTAATTATATCTTTAATGTGATAACGACCAGTATAGTTTTTGTTTAGGTCTTTTAAAACATACACATTAGAGGAAATTTATCTACTATTTCACACTTAACAAACTTAGGTGCTAACTTAGCCGAAAAAAATGCCGGAGCATTAGACTGCACAAAACTTCTCCTCCACACTATATCTCCCACCTCAAAAGAAATGACCTTTCTCCCTTCATTATAATAACGCGCATTACGCTTATAAGCTTTAAGCAATGAAGCTTGAACTTCAATAAAAATATCACTAAGTGATTTAAGTGAAAAAGCAAAAGAAGTCATATCAACAACATCCAGTTGATCAAGGTTATCAAAAGAATTACTAAAACGGTGCAATGAAGCATCAAAAATAAATTCTCTATCAAAAATGATAAAATTAGGAGTGAAATCTGTAGCTAGATTCACAATATTATTCAAAGCTAATTGAACACGAGGCAAATATTTTGACCAAGTTCTATGATCATCTTTAACCAAACAAGAAATACATGTTTCGACTGTTTTGTTATATCTCTGTACAGGATTATTTTGAGGTGTATATAAAGTATTATAAAATATTTTATTAAAATTATAACTTTTCAGAAAATATATGAACTGCTTAGCTGTAAATTGGCTTCTATTATCACAAATAAGAATTTTATGCGCTTCGACTGTTTTGTTATATCTCTCTACAGGATTATTTTGAGGTGTATATAAAGTATTATAAACTATTTTATTAATATTATATAACTTTTCAGAAAATATATGAACTGCTTCGCTGTAAATTGGCTTCCATTATCACAAATAAGAATTTTAGGCGTTCCAAACCTAAGAAATATTTCTTTTTCTAGAATCCCACAAATTACTTTAGTAATAGCACTAGTCATAGGGAATATCCAACAATATTTTGTAAAAACATCTACAAATTTATTGAAAGTATATATTTATGTCCAGAATAAGCTTTTGGAAGAATTCCAATAATATCAATAGAAAGCATTAACATTGGTTTATCAACTTTCTTAGGGTTAACCATAATTCCTTAAGAAGGATTAGTAGAAGATTTATAACCCTTATAAATACCACAGGGAGAAATGTATTTTTGAACATCAAGAAACATACCTTTCCAAAAATAATGTTCTTTTATATTATTTAAAGTTTTATGAATTCCTGAATGTCCTGAATTAACATCATCAGGATTAGATTTAATTTTGTCTAAGATGTGTTCTTTAGGTATGTCAATTTTCCAATTTAAACGATTATTAGGGTTATATTCATCTTTACCACTTCTGTACAAAGTATCACAGCTTTAAAAAATTTATATTTTGTAGGAAACTTGACAATTAACAAATATTTTTCTATACCAAATTTCAGCAATATTCTCATCTGGCAAAACAATATTACTATTTAGAGGAACATTAATAGCAGAAATTTCTATTCTAGATAAACAATCTGGAACTAAATGTAAAGTTTTTTTTTTATATTTAACATCAAAAGTAAATTGTGAAATTCTAGCAGCCCAACGTGCAAGACGACCACTAGGATTATTAAGTTTAAGAAGCCAAGTTAAACTAGCATGATCAGTGATAACTGTAAATTTCATTCCTTCAATATAAGGTCTGAAATGTTCAATAGTCAATATTGACAGCAACTCTCTCTCAGTTGTGCTATAATTACGTTCACATTTATTAAGGACAGGACGTGGATCTTCATTATCATCATCTTGGCTCAGGACACTACCAATTCCAACAGAACTAGTATCGCAATGTAAAAATAATGGTTTCTCAAAATTTGGACAATGTAAAAAGGGTGCAGAGATTAATACAAGTTTTAAATTATTAAAAGTAACTTCAGCTCCTTCATTCCAGGAAAGAGTTTTTTTAGAATTCTTGCTTCCCGCCGTTAATTTTGTTAGTGGCAAAACAATATCAGCTAACTTTTCAATGAATCTGCGGTAATAAAAACATAACCCAAGAAAACTTCTTAATTGTCTAACGCTTTCTGGGCGAGAAAAACTTTCAATGGACTCTAATTTAGCAGGGTCTGTATGTAAACGCTACTATCAACAATATAACTAAGGTAACGAAATCTATCTTTACAAAAATTACACATTTTTGTAAATTAATAGTTAATGTGATCAGAAAAACTAGAGTTTACTAATATGAGATCATCTAAGTAACAGAATGCAACATTATCAAATTCTGGTCCAAATTATTTATCCACGAGCCTCTGCAACTCCGCCGGGGCGTTAGTCAGACCATACACCATTCGAGTGAAATGAAATAAACCTTTCCCAGGAACGACGAAAGCAGTCTTCTCACGAGAAGATTCTTCTGAAGTGATTTGCAAAAATGCCTTAGAAAAATCAATTGTAGTTATACAGGGTTATTTGTAATTAACTAGCGTCCTCCCAGGGGTAGGTAGCAGACATCATAGGTAACAACGTTTGTTCTACGACTTTTAATAAAACTGAATACATTACTTAATAATGAGTTTTCAAGTTTTTATTGTTATAACGCGACACTATTAAGTCTATATGTTTCATTCATAAACTGAAGGTCGACGCACGTACGTTTGCGCAGTTTGCGTAGTACCTAGGAACTTTCTTCGTCAGATTATTAATTGCTCGCGTGGTTTGTTGCATGTAGAAAGTAACTAGGTATTTACACTAAGTCGACAATCCCTTCATACTTTAACAGGCTTAGGACTGGCTACATTAAAAAAACAAAAAGATTCCTAAGAAATGCTAAAGATGAAACGTACCTACACTTATCATCCAAGTAACGATTAATAACCTAATAACATTTTTTAATGTCTAAACAAACATTGGTAGGTAGATATGATTCACTTTTGATTTTTTAATGCAGGCGTATTTAAATAGTGGAATCAGCGTATTTACAATAATTGAACTAATAGTTTAATTTTTTACCATATTTACAAAGTATGTTCAATTAATTATTACCTCTGAGGTTCAAGTCCCGCGCATGGCGATGAGTATCGCGCACATAGCGTTCAAAATAGTCACTTTCAACACCAACACAAAGACCACACCTAAAAATTTACTGTTCATTCACTCTGGCTAACACTGCCCGATTAGTTTTAATTTGATTAAGGCACTATTTATTTTTTCTATTAACACGTCCCGGCTTTCAATTTTTCCGTCAGAGTACACCATTGTTTTAGCGTGTCCACATAAATAAAAGTCCAAAAGTGTTATGTCTGGTGATCTGGGAGGCCACGCATGAGGTCCAGCACGTCCTATCCATCGGCCGGGATAAGTCCTATTTAAATGGTCTCTGACCTGCCGTGAATAATGAGATGGTGCGCCGTCGTGTTGATAATACATATTCCGTAAGTCTGCAGGCGGTATGTCTTCCCCTAACTCTGGTAGCGTTTCGGTGAGAAATTGTAGGCATGTTTCACCATTGAGTCGATTCAAAAAGCGGGGCCCAGTAACGTGGTATTTATTATTCCCACCCAAACATTTACACGGAAACGGTGTTGAAAATTATGTGGTCTGCGTTCGTGAGGATTTTCATAACACCACAAATGGTCATTGTGGGTATTTAATAAACCCACTCTACCAAAGGTAGCTTCATCAGTCCGAAGAACTTTAGGACGTTCAGCCAGCAACTAACTGCAAAAATCCACACGCGCAGATTTGTCTGGGTCGGTGAGTTCCTGGACACGATAAAGATGGAATGGATATGTGCCTTCGTTGTTAATGACACTCCACGCGAAGAACTGCGATACATTAAACCGTAGCACGGCGTCATTGGTACTTGCGGCGGGATTATCCTCAAAGAACTCCAGTATCCTTTCTTGTTCCCGTACTGAGTGCGTCGGTGGACGACCACTATCACTGAACCTGAGCTGGAACTGTTCGTAATCGCATAATCGCTGTGTGGCGGATAACATCGTTCCCCGACTCGGCAGGCTTCCGCCACATTATCATCACACCTAGCAAGCATCCTCACCATTTCCGTGTATTCCACATTGGAATACTGATAAGGCATGGCGATAGTCAGATCGACGCAACACGGTAATGCGAAAAATTGTGGCACACAAGGACAAGTGACACACACCTGTGACGCGAGCGCATCTAGCGACCGACTGGCGGCTCGCAAAAAGAAATGGGTCAAGTTCAAAGGCGCTAGCGTCGCGCTGCCCCGCACCCCGCCTCCTATCCGTGCATTGCATGAATTGATGATACGAGTTTCAATGCCTAATTTTTACGATGCGCGTAAACTGCAGTGTAGAGTTAATAACTGTCAGATGCGAACTAAATCAATATTTATTTTTGTATGAAAGTAAAATTTAACGAATTATTAAAAGTTGTAGAACAAACGTTGTTACTTATGATATCAGCTATCTACCCCTGCGAGGATGCTAGTTAATTACAAATAACCCTGTATAATTAGCATCCCGAAGGTTATCTAAAATTCTAGAAGGGTAAGAATCTTGAATAGTTACTGAATTTAATCATCTAGAACTCAAACATAATCTTGTTCCACAATCGCGTTTTTCAATAAACAGAGCCGCAAACAATAAGATTTAGACGATTATTTTCCAATAAGAAATGTGTCGGTCGCCATCAAAGCAAATCTTATAAGAAACTGTCAACTCACCAAAAATATGACGTAATCTTAGTTTACTGTCATAATGGAGACACAATTAAATGTCCAACAAGAGAAATTCATTCATTTAGAATTTAGAAATTCATTTTTACGAGATTTTTAAAGGTAAATTTAAGAAAATAAAATATCGACCATTCTGCTCGATCGTAAGGAAGAAAGGTCAAAGGTGACAGATCTCCCCAAACGTCAGTGTCATTCCCTTCACGTTCAGAAACTTGAAATTAAATTTCGTCTAAAAACGAGTAAAAACAACCGATGTAACGAGGTTCAGAAACGCGACGTTACACGCTGTGGAGGCTGAATCTTATACTGATATATAAATATTTGTACAATTACAGGTGATAGGTTAAAAGGCAGTGATGTTGTAAAATCAGGCATCGCTACGCACTTTGTTCAGAGCAAAAGGCTTTACGAGCTCGAAGTGCTTCTCTCCCGCTGCAGCAGTGACGGGGAAGTGAACTCTTTGCTCAGCAACTTTCACGAGACCTCTGATGAGTTCACTTTAGCTGATAATATCAAACATATTAACTACTGCTTCGCTGCATCATCCATTGAGGAGATCATTGAGAGACTAGAGAAAGTCAAGAATGAATGGTCAGAGAAGACTTTAAAGGTGAGTTATAGAATAAATTCTAATGTCACTGTATGTATCCAGCACCATCAGTGTAATCAAGCTAAACTTTTATGGAACTACCAATCCTGTATCGCGTTATGAAAGTTTTTGATTGCTGGTTTTTTTTTTTTTTTTATATTTAGGACACGTCAATTTGACTACCCCTCGCCTGATGGTAAGCCGAAGGTAAGGTCTCAGGAAAGAGGGTCACCATTACATACACGTACCATGTTAACAATGGTGGCACTCAGCTTGACGGCCTCATCAGAAGAGGATTGTCGTCGCAGCACCGCGTGGCACCCACCGGTCCCACTAGTGCTGCGACCACAATCCCCCTGCTCGGCTATGCACTTGCTAACCCCTGAACGCAAACAAACCGAAATTGGATTACTATGGAGGGTTTTTCGCAATCATGCACGGTGGTACCCACCCGGCCGAATTTTGTGACAAATTTGTGTCATCAAATTTCTACCACCAGTTTTTCGCAATCGTGCACGGTGCTGGTTAATATTATACGGCATCCTACCATCAACCATTGGGCCGCGGTCTGCCAGGCGTAGTGACCTTGTCTGGCTGGAGGATCTCTCCTTGTATCGAAAGAACTATCCATAACTTTTCTCCACAACTGCTTTAGTGGTGCAGCTATCCATTCCGATGCGATTGCCGGGTCAGGCAAAGTACAAGGGACATTTCTGATAGGGAATTCTTAGTAGCAGCACGGAGTCTGGATCAAAGGGGCTCGATTAACGGCAATAGAGGACTAGATACGCTACTTATTATTTCATGAACAGTTTCCGGTGTGCCGCGAGAACGGAATCGGCGTTCCACGTTGGCAGGGCCGCGGGAACGGAATCGGTGATTCACACTGGCAGGGCTGCGGGCACGGCATCAGTATTCCAAGCTGGCAGGGCCGTGGGCATACGCTAGTCATCTCTTATTTATATTTATAAGTCCTAGCTCTTTCTATACAATTAAAAATGTATAAAATGATAACACAACCACTGAGATTATAAATTACATACACGCAAACGTGATTGATATGATAACGTTATCAGCCTATTAGCGATGAGTAAACAGAACGTGAAATTACTTGAAATAGCCGTCTCCCAATCAGACTATTCATTTGTTGTTACTAGGCGGCCACTAAATCAATAATTGATTTAGTGGATTGGAGTGGATGGAGTGATTAATTTAGAATAATTATTATTCTGCACAATGTCGCATGGTATACAAGAGTCTACTTCTCTGGGGCTCAAGCCGACCTCACATGATAGTCGATGCACTTGCTAAACAACGGATGAGGCTCTGGCGCAGGTTTTCCTTCCGGGTTTAGTGGTTATACGATAGTCGCTCCCGGAAAACCGACATACCAATCCAAAACATTAAGCGGACCCCGAGCTTCAAAGTACGAACTTTGGACGCAACCGAGACATCGCCATGAGGATGATATTGAATGTCGCATGGACAGAAACTAAAAGTTAACTTCTTCTCGTCAGACTCTTCATCAAATGTGCCCAGGCTCGTTGAAGATCACGCTTCGCGCCCTTCAGCGAGGAGCTCAGCTTGACCTGAGCCAATGCCTCAAGATGGAGTACCGCTTAGCGTGCCGTTCCACTTTGAATCATGACTTTCCTGAAGGTATGCTATCTAACTGACACTAACTTTTATGTAACTGCTACATTAATACGAAATTTACAAAATCACAGATGATAAGATGAATGATGTACAAAGTCTAACAAGATCATCGGGTCGTAAGCCAATCTCAAATGTAAACCCTGCGTATTGATGGACAAGGCTCCGACGCAGGCTTTTTACTAAGAAAAAAAAATAGCTACAAAAAATGGCGCTTTGTAACTGGTTAGATAGTGGTCCATGTACTGGACTATCATGACAAACTGGACAATGTAGTCAAGTCTCATTTTTAGGTCTTTTCAAATTCAAATTCAAATGCTTCATTGTGAAACATACGTAGGTACATAGATGGTATACAAAAAAAACTTGATCAGCCATGTTTAGCCATATCGACATACAATTTTTTTTTTTTTAAAGTATTAGTTATGTTACATTATATTCATTTGTTCATTACATAATATCATTCACATATTCATAGCTGTCATGTTCTATTATTTACTATTTAACCATATCATGCACCCTGAGTCAGTGGATCGTACATACTATATAAAAAAGTAACAAACAATATTTAAACTCTTAAGCAAGTGTTATTCGATGCTTTTGTCATCTAAATATTCCGCAATAGTGTAGTAACACTTTGCCACTAGCAGCTTGTGCATCTTATCTTTAAACATATTTACTTTTACGATGTTTCTAATGGACGTCGGAATCTTGTTGAAAATGCGCTGCGCTATACAAAATACACTTTCATGAAGTAACTTTGTATTACTTTTCATGATTCGCAATTTATCTTTATGGCGTTCTCTTGTACGGAACTCAAACAAATTTACATTTAATTTTACGAATACAGCTATTTCATATATAAATAACGAAGGCAATGTCAATATATTTAAATTAATAAAATGTGGTCTGCATGACTGTATTTGTTTTATATTGCACATACTCCTAATGCAACGCTTTTGCGCCCGAAACACTCTCTCTCTTTCTGTGGAATTACCCCAGAATATAATACCAAATCGTAAGGTAGCAGCAACATAGCCATGATATGCTGTCAATAGTGCTGTATCATTTACTACGTATCTTAACTTGTATAAAGCATAAGAGAATTGATTCAATTTTTTACATATTTGTTAAGTATGCTGTTTCCAATTAACTCTATTATCAACGTAAATACCTAAGAACTTAGTAACATCAATTTCTTCAATTATCGTATTTTCATAAGAGACATGCAGTGGTCTGACAGATAATCTTTGTCTGAAATTCATAATTTTTGTTTTGTCTAAATTAATAACTAATTCATTTTTATTCAACCAGTCAATTATAGATGTCAAAAATATATTAATGTCTTGTTCTATGATAGTCAAGTCATTACCACTAAATATTATTGTGCTATCGTCAGCGAATAAGGTCATTTTATTATTAGTTATTTGTGGCATATCATTAATGTAAATAAGGAAAAAGAGCGATCCCAATACACTCCCCTGGGGAACACCAGTTTGTATGTTTTTCATGGATGACTTATAGGTTTCTTCTGTTTTGTTTTCGATTGACAGTCTTTTGACTTCTGTAAACTGTTTCCTATCACTAAGGTAGGATTTAATAAGATTATATACATTGCCTCTAACTCCATACGCATACATTTTGTCTAAAAGAATTTCGTGATTCACTTGATCAAATGCTTTTGACATATCTATATAAAGAGCTATTACTGGATTCCTTTTATCCATATTCAGCATCACCTCATGTAAAAGATTATATACAGCCACGTTTATCGATTTGTTTTTTCTGAAACCATATTGACATGTTGAAAATAGGTTATAATTTTCGAAGAAATTATACAGACATTTATAAATAATTTTCTCGAAGCCTAGTGGTATGGGTAATGGACTGCTGAGACGAGGTCTCGGGTTCGATCCCAGGTTTTACCATGGCACACACCAATGACTTTTCGATGCTTTTCGAAGTTATGTGTGTCTTTATCGCAGGTTTATAAGTGCCCGGTTAATGGCAATAGGCTCGCCACCTATTACATTGGGACCTAAACATAAACTGGCGAAATGTGGGTGCTAGCACCTCTGCCTACCCCTTCGGGGATATAGGCGTGAGTTTATGTTATGTTATGTTATGTTCTCAAAGATCTTTGAAAATATGGTTAGTAGTGCAATAGGCCGATAGTTATTCATCAGCAATTTGCTACCTTTTTTATGAAGAGGTTTTATAACGGCTATTTTTAGACCGTCAGGATAAATACCTTGTTCTATGCACAAGTTTATTATAAAACTCAGAGGAGAGCTAATCATACATGCCACCTCCTTGACTATACATGTACTGATACTGTCATATCCTACACTACTTGTATTCTTTAAGTCCATTATAGTTTCCATCACGTCATGTGGACTTGTGGGGGGCATGAAAACTGAATTGCTATGGTTTAAAAGTTTATAGTTACTAGTGGGTGATGCTATTACGTGTTGTGTAAAATTTGGTTTTGCTATTTGAACGAAATTATCATTAAACGCGTTTGCGATGCATTCAGGACCAGTAATGATCTTATCTTGAATTATTAATTTATTTATGCCTTCGATCGAACATCTACTCTTACAACTATTTATCACGTTCCAAGTGGCTTTGCCTTTATTGGTAGCTGAGCTAATAAAATGATTGTTTTGTGCTTTCTTTGTAAGGGTTATGATTTTCTTAAAACGTTTAGCATACGTTTGGAAACTAACTTTATTTTCTTTGGTAGGATGCATTCGATATGTCCTTAAAAGCTCCCGTTTCCGTTTACTACAACACTTTATACCCTTCGACAACCATTTTTGTTTAGGAGTTGTTTTTATTCGAATTTTTTTTACTGGAAATGACAAATTATATAAGAGACCGAACATTTCATGAAATGAGTTAAAAGCAACATTGGCGTCTTTCGATATATAAACATCTTGAAAGGTTAATTGGTTCAAATACTTTATAAAAATAGACCTGTTAATTTTGGTGAGACACCGTTTAAATATATAATGATGTGTGAGAAGACTGTCTTTTTTTACTGGACACATTAGTATTTGAGCAGAATGATCAGATAGTGCATAATCGATAATCTCCCCTTTGCACCCTACAATATTGTGAGCGATGTTGTCAATACATGTCATACTTGCTAAGCGCGTCGGTAGATTAAATTGGAATTTTATGTTATAACTGTGTACTAAGTCCATGTATTCCTTAATTATATTAGATGGTTTTAATATGTCCATATTGAAGTCCCCACATATAATTATTTTTTTCCTATCAGACACGAGTTTGCTTAAAATTTTATTCAATATGAAAAGGAAAACATTGATTGCCCTATTGTTAGTATTTGGTGATCTGTAAATGCATAAAATATATATTTGATGATCCAATAGTTCAATGCCCGAGCATTCACAGTAGTTCGTAATGGACATGTTGTTGATTTCATCCAAGGTTCTACACTGATAGTCACTTTTTACCAATATACATGAGCCTCCGTACCTGTTATGTCTCATGAAGTACGATACGAGTCTGTAGCCTGGTATTACTAAATAAACTGCATCACCATTAATCATGTTATGCTCGGTAATGCACAATATGTCAACATGTTTAACTTTCTGGCACAAATTATTCAATGCTACAATTAACAAGTTCGCTTTTGTATTTAAACCATCAATATTTTAATGAAATACTGTTAGACAGTTATTCTCGAAAAAAAATATTACTTGATTCGCTTAGATTGAAGTCAATTTCTATGTTTTTTGTATTTGCATGAATTTCAGAAGGGCCCATACTTTCGCTATGGTCAGTTAAGTTAACCTTTTGTATCTCAGTTTGTGTTGATTCATCTATACACACTTTGTCAGCTGTTATTTTCCGTTGTGAATGTACGTAATATTGCTCTTTTTTATCGTGATAGTATAAGTGAAGAATTTCTTTTAACAAAGACCTTGCGATGTGTGTCGTGAAATATTGTTTTGGAGGTATGTATATTGCATAATTCATGTCTAAAAACGTTACATTTTTTGTCGATTACAAATAAATCTTAGTAAATGATTCAACTTATTTTCACGTTAATGCTTGTTGGAATGAACTTCAGTAATAACAATATTTGTATTTTTTACAAGGGATAACCACGACCTCAAGTTATTTTCCAGATCATAGGGATTGGTATCATGGCCCCCTGCCATTATAATTATACAATCTTGTTTAGTTAATGTGGAGATATATGGATTTAATATGCATAGTATGTTACCTAGGTTAGCTGAAGGTTTAATATAAGCAAATACGGAGAATTCAGGCCCTAACAGATTTTGTAGTGTTCTGCTGAGGCCACGTCCTTGTTCATCGGAAAGTACTAAAACTCTTCTTTTCGTCGTTCTCGATTCGTTTGTGTGTCCTTTATTTGCGTTGTCTGCTCCGATTTGGTTTGTTCCGAGTACATGACGTTCATGTGTTTGATTTGTTTGAGTTGAAGTTGTACTGTGTATCTGTTTTGTAAGTTTTGTTACACTCGGTGAAATACTGGTTGGTTTCAATTCTTTAAATTCGGCATTTGTGTTTTTACATATAGATTCTGTACTGTATTTAGTATTTTTCTGGAAACTGTCAGTTGAGCGACGCCTGCTGCTACAGCTTTTGAGCTTGTTGTTACTTATTGATGATATAGGACTCTTGTTTAGTTGCTTTAAAGTATTTATCTCCTGGGTTAGTTGTGTAATGTGTTCTTTTAAACCATTATTTTCTATAATTATGTTTTCTAGTTCATTTTGTGCAGTGTCCAGACAAGCCTTCAATCCTTCGATCTCGTATCTCAAACCCTCTGCGTCATTTTGGTGCAAATTCGTACATATATCCAAACTGTTGAAGAATAGATCCTCTGATGATGATTCCAAGGAGCTTTCCCTATTTGGCTTCGAAGTTGTAGATATCTTTCGCCTTAAGGTTACATTCGTATTATCATTTTCCATGGTTGAGTTTACTCTGTATGGCTGGCGATAATTAATATTACTTATTTCAGAATCTATTTTGATGCAGATTTGAATATATAATATTTATTACTAATTTAGTAGAATTTTTCGCAAATGACTTGGTCTCAGAACAGTAGTTATGTTTAAAGTCACTCGCTTGGTCGTAACTGGAACGCGCTTCTGTACTTTTAGGTTGGTAGAATTGTATTGTTTACATTTTTTAGACGGCGAGATTTGAATAGTATGTAGGTAGTCATGTTTTCACAACTAACAATCACAATTTTATGGTAATAATATTGGAACACTATTGGTAAATTTGATTCGTATTGTTCATTTCTTTTCATATATTTTGCTTTAGCACTTTTATAAACGCACAAAATATATTTTCAAGTTAAATAGTTCCAGTATTGTTGGTTTTTATCACTGGTCACCATTAAGTAACTAATAGATCCACTTTGTCATTCGCTTTTTATTTGGTATACTTTATGGCTTCATAATTAAAACTTGCACAGATTTTAAAACGTTTTAAATTGGGTTTTATAATATAAATAAATTAAAAAAACTCAGAGAACAAGTCATTGCAGGCGGGGCATGATGGTGAAACCGCGCCAATCAATCAACCATAGATTATTTAAACTAAACACCCGCTCAAAGGGCTCGCGTCATTGGGTGATCAATCCTTTCGTTGGTTATTTGGTTAGCCAAGAATATTAGTAACCGAAATGACTAATATTCCCCCTAACCCCTCCACGGTTGTGTAATGGCCAGGATTCGTACCCGGGACCTCTCGATCGTAGGGTCGACTCCTTAACCACTAAGCTACCGACGCTTTGTTAGTTAGTGCACATGCACGAACTCTTTGACGTTTTTTTTTTATATTTAGGATAGTTAGGATGTTCAAGGTTTTTGCCTATAACTACACTTTTTTTTGCTCCATAGAAATAGTCTATGTATACCTAGAAAATTTTGTAGTATGTATATTACTGCATAAATATTGTGATTCCAGGTGTACGAGCACTCCTGATTGACAAAGACAACAACCCCAAATGGAAGCCCGCGACCCTGGCTGAGACAGACGATGACTACGTTGAGGGCTTCTTCGTGAAGCTGCCACAAGACAGGGAGCTGCAGTTCTTCGATGCCAAACTTTAGGAGGTTTAGTGCGAATATGAGTTGATTAAGTGTTATAAGTGGGTACTGATATGAACGACTTTAGGAGAAAGATAGTGGAATCAAACAATTTTTGATATTACAAGCTGTTGCCTGCTACTCAGTCCCGTGCAATTCTGATTCCGTTGCCACAACCCATGGGAACCTGTTCCAGAGATAAACAGTAGCCTGTTAGTTATTTCAGACTATAGTCTCTCTCTGTGCCAATTTCTGCCAGATCCGTTCAGCAGTTTGAGCCTGATTGAGTAACAAACATCGAAACATCTTCGCAAACTTTCACACTTATAACATTACTAGGATGGGTAGGATTACCTGGATGTAGATTCCTCTAGTTGGTGTATCCAGTGCCATATAGCAAAGCCACACCGAACTACTTCGGAAGTACTGGTCCATCGTACTGTGAAAGTTTTCATTGTGATTAGCACGACATCATCTGTTGACCTGTGCGCCAGGCGTGATCACCTAACATGGGGCGTGGATCGTCCCTTTGTGTCGAATGAACATCACTGTTCCTCCAATAGTCCAATCCAAGTCCTCAGACTTTACCAGAACCGAGGTGGAGTCATATTGACTACAAAAAAAAAGCAATAGCTTATTGCAGTCCACTGCTGGACATCGGTTTCTTATTGCTTTCATTACCTACTAAAATGGTCGAGTCTATGCGTGATGGTCCTCCAGAGTTGGTTTTACCTATGACGTCATAAGTGTCCTAGTGTGATTTTTGCGAATTAGCGTTGTGTACCTTTTTTTTTTCGTGCGGAAATCCCTTCGGATACCGCCCCCGCTGGAGAGCGGGGGTCTCCAGCGGGGGCGGTTATGTTGGGCTTGAACCGACTAAAACCGCACGCCGTCTCGGGTCTTAAGACGCCGGGGTGTAAGGTTACCCATAGAGCATATCCCTCGCACCCCGACTGACCCTGGGCCATCTCCGGTTTCGAGATGGCCCCCTTACTTGCTCTCCACTGTGCCATCTGCTAGTCAGAGGGACACGTGGAAAGCTTCCGAATAGCCCTCAACAGGGCCGTCCTCGCCTCGGTCGGAGTTGGCCGTAGGCGGCAGCGTCTCTCCCGCCCTAGGAGAGAGGCGCTGCCGTCTCCGTTGCCAAGGGTGCTCCGCGTGGAGGTCCCCAACCAACGCGTTGTGTACCTAAAGTTATAAATTAGCGTCGTGTGAAATCATGTTCAGCCGGTATTCACCAGAAATAATTAAAACTTAATATAAAATTGAAAATTAAAAAATTTCATCTACTACGAATCCGAACTATACCTACTTTGGAATTAAGTGGATAAAACGCAATTTAGAGAATAGTTCCCATCACAAGGGATTTAATTCCTTATGCTTCCACCTTGGTTCATTCAATTCACATTCATTCGGTTCTAGACCGAATGAATACGAAGGTATACCAACATCAAAAAGAAAATAACAAAGTGGCAAAAATCTACGATGAAGATGAAAAGCTACGATCCCTTTTAATTCTTTTTTTTCGTGCGGTAATCCCTTCGGATACCCCCCGCCGGCCAGCGGGGGCGGATATGTCGGGCCTGAACCGACTAAAACCGCACGCCGTCTCGGGTCTTAAGACGCCGGGATGTAAGTTTGCCCATAGAGCATATCCCTCGCACCCCGACTGACCCTGGGCCATCTCCGGTTTCTAGATGGCCCCCTCGGGTTTGGGAACCACGGTGTCCCCGTCTTGCCCCGGTTTGGGGGAGGGCGCTAGTCGCCCCGCCGTCCCGGCCTGCTTTTTCTGGAGTGACAGGCGGCCTCACCTGCCACCCCCAGGCCTGCGCTCATGGAGGACGGAGGTCGTTAAGCGACCTCCGGCGCCTGAGTCGCCTGCGACAAGCTACGATCCCTATTGATAAAAATATGATGTGTCGCGCTCTTTTTTGAAGAACCCAATATCGTAATCTGTTAGAAAAAAAAAACCATCGTACTCCTCTAACGTCCTAAAATGTAACAAAAGATTAGCTACATACATATCGGTACCTACCTAGAGAATTAGAACAACCGAGCTGCAAAAATATTCAGTAATATAGCCATTTATTGCTAAGGTCTACTTATTCTAAGTGTTCCAGATAGGTGAAATTTACTAAACGAAATCAGGGATTGAAAGATTGTATGTAATACATACAGTATAATATTATTATATTATATTTTTCAATTTGACTGAAGCATATTTAATAATTTTCATGTAGATTATTTATTTTTTAAATGTCTAATTGATCATCTAACGACTTATCTTTTTAAAGTTGACTGTACATAAACTATAGTCTACACCGACGCAAAGCGAAACCGAATCACTAGTTAAATCAAACGTGAATGTTTTTTATGCTTTTTTGTAATGTTTGACATGCAGTGACTTTGAATTGAGTGATTCTTTGAATAGTAACTGAAATTCAAAGCTAGCTGGTTAAACCTCAATAGACTTTCACTGAATTTATACTGTATATACAAACAGTAAAATAGTTTAAACCTTAGATAATCTATATATATACAAAACAAAATCGTGTTAGTAATGACCGCAATGAACTCGGGAACGGGTTTTCATGATCTTAGATTTTTATGATTTGTCTCCGCCTATACTGTGCCTTTATTGTTTTTTTTTTAATGTAATCCCTTGACCGTTTCCGAGATATTCTATAAATCGATTAGATGGTCGGTCGAGTAATGATGTTTCAAGATAATGAGCCTTCGCGCTGCTGATGATTCGAGCTTATAGTTATTCGAGATTTTGATGCATCGAGGGAGTGAACTATCGAGCTCATAATTTATCGATTTCAAGTACGATCGAGTAAATGTTTTCGAGCAAGTGTTATTCGATCTCGCGTCATTATTAGGCGTCTTGGGTCAGGTCATTTATTTCCGAGGTGATCAAAGTAGATTAATCAATTCCACTTTGTTCACCTGGGTGATATCACCAAGTTGATTTATTTCCGAGGTGATCAAAGTAGACCAATCAATTCCACTTTGTTCACCTGGGTGATATCACCCAGGTGATTTATTGCCGAGGTGATTAAAGTAGACTAATCAATTCCACTTTGTACACCTGGGTGATATCACCAAGTTGATTTATTTCCGAGGTGATCAAAGTAGACTAATCAATTCCACTTTGTTCACCTGGGTGATATCACCTAGGTTTTTTCTAAAGATTTAGATCGGAAAAAGAGAACATCTAGGACGGGACTTGAACCCGCGACCAGTCCCTTACAGGGGGAATGCTCTGACCAACTGAGCCACCTAGACACGTCCCAGATATTCGAAATTCTCCGATACATTATTACGTCTTAAGGCGACGTTGGAGCCATCTACCGTAATTCTTGCGAACTACGGAAACAATGAACAACTTTACAGTCATTTTTAAACATTGTTTTTTGATGACTCCGATCCGATTTCCGATCTAAATCTTTAGAAAAAAGTAAGCATACAAAATGCTTAAAAATTTAATTGAATTAATTAGGCGGAGTCATCAAAAAACAATGTTTAAAAATGACTGTAACGATCCCGTTTATAATTCTAATTTTAATGTAAATGACCATGTCAATCTAAAATCATGACGGTAACCGAAAGTACACTACTTAATTTTACTAAAATGTATAATTAAGACGCGTCGCCAGCGGGCTCACATCACGTGTTCGGTGTCAGCATTACACGAACATAGGTGAACAATATAAATCACCTGGGTAAAGAAATCACTTGGGCGATATCACCCAGGTGAACAAAGTGGAATTGATTAGTCTACTTTGATCACCTCGGAAGTAAATCACCTGACCCAAGACGCCTAATAATGACGCGAGATCGATTAACACTTGCTCGAATACGTTTACTCGTGGAATAATCCGGTTAATTCGGGGTGCAAGGAGACATTCACGAAATAAATTCAGCTGATAAGGTAACCAACATAACTTGATTCTAAGGCGGAACGAAGTTTGTCGGTTCAGCTGGTTAACTATAAAGGGGTTAACTGCAATCTTTGTCGTATTTAATTTTGTAACTTTTATATTTACAATCATACATTATATGTATATGTATAATAATGTAACTCTTAAACCGATGAAAAAAAAATCTTTTCAGTTCACGAAACAGAAGTACCGTACTTATTAACATACGTAATGTTGTAAAGTAAAGTTCAATTTAATTGCACTGGTAGCGATCAAATTGCGCTGGTTGCAATCAAACCGCACTGTTCGCAATGAGACTGCATTCAGCGCAATCAAACTGCTTTGGTCGCGATCAAATTGCACTGGTTGCAATCAAATCGCAATGATTACAATCAAACCGCACTGGACGCAATGAAACTGCATTGGGCGCAATCAAACTGCATTGGCCACGATCAATCTAGAGTGGTCACGATAACCCTAATCTAGTTGCGATCGATTTGCCCAGGTTGCGATCAAATTGCACTAGTTGTGATCAAACTGTATTGGTTCCGCTCACACCACGCACTAGGTCAGATCCCGTTTTCCATGAAATGTATGAACAAGTCGGTAGCATTTATAAGAAATTATTAGTAATTATTGTGTATGTATTTTTAATGTTTTTAAGATTACATGTTTGTATAAAATTGTACCAACCAATGTATTTGTTGTCTGTTATTCAATAAAAAATAAAATATATATTCTTTGTACCTATAATCTTCTTTTCTTTATATACTACACTACTGTGTCCACATTTCGGCATCGTGAATCATAACGCACTGGTAGTAGAAACTTCTTTGCAGTCGGTAATTATAAAAAGTTGGGTATGTAAATCCCCCTACCAACATCGGAAAGGAGAGAGAGCGGACTGTCTCTCGTTTCCCCTCGGGGATGGGAGGTCAGACAACATTGCGAATCCAAAGCGATCCCGTGATAGCCAAGATAAGCCAAGTCAAAAGGAGGAAAAAGAGTAAACGGACCTCGGATCCAAGTAACAACGCTAAGATGATTATTCCCAGTAGTTCCATGAAGCCAGTTCCACATGGAACTTTTGCAACACACTAGTTCCATACATGGAAACAGTGTGCTGGTAAATTTTAAAATTCGCGCTGATCGCGATTACGACTCGCTCTTGACCGATTTTTTCCCGATAACCGCTATAATTTGAACCTAACTAAGTTACGAAAGTATGTAGTTATCGAATTAATAATGCGACAACGCAAAACCAATGGTATGCTGTGAGAACTAAGATTCATCGTGCAGCTGTTACCCTAAGTGAGGAGACAATAAAAAGTATCCGGCGTCTGTAGACCCGAGACGGCGTGCGGTTTTAGTCGGTTCAAGCCCGACATAACCGCCCCCGCTGGCACGCGGGGGGGTATAAGAAGGGATTTCCGCACGATAAAAAAAAAAAAAAAAAAAAGGTACACTAATTCAGGGGTGTGTGTTGGGTAACCTCCTCGAGTGTCGCTCCGATTCCGATCCCGCTGCAGTCCGGGGGCGGCGGTCAATGGCTTCCCCTTCACCCCTTCATAGGGTTGGCATTGATCGTTGGCCAATACCCAACGTGGCGGGAACACATCGCTCTCCGTACTCCTCTGCTTTTAGAGGAGACAGGATGAGCGATGCTGTTAGTGGTGAGATGGCCCAGGGTCAGCCGGGGTGCGAGGGATATGCTCTATGGGTAACCTTACACCCCGGCGTCTGAAGACCCGAGACGGCGTGCGGTTTTAGTCGGTGCAAGCCCGACATAACCGCCCCCGCTGGCCGGCGGGGGGGTATCCGAAGGGATTTCCGCACGATAAAAAAAAAAAAAAAAAAAGGTACACTAATTCAATTAATTTTTTAAGCATTTTGTATGCTTACTTTTAGGTAGATTTCGATGAAATCGATCTACCTATTGGTTTCTTGACTACTGTCGAATTTAAAAAAAAATCTTCATAGGAGGTCAAAAGTTTATACATATATATATTATATATGTATGTATGGTTCCACTTCCCAAAATTTGCGGCACTCTCACGGTCGCATTTTTGCCCCGATCGCTTTCAAACTGCGGTCAAAAATTGCTTGGGTGTAAACTTAGTTTAAGTTCGTGAACGGGTGGAATCCGGCCTAAGGGGACGGTAGGACCTCACTTTTTGTGAAATCAGTTTTTCCTCAAAATTTCACGTTCCATGAAAGATATTCGAACCGTTTTAATTTTATCCCATAGTATACATGAATACCAACAACTTTTAATTATAAACCTATAAGATTAAAACTTTAACTAAAAGTGGAGGGGGGAAAAACCAAAATTTTTCGGGAAAAAAATCATAACTTCTAACCGGTGAACATTCTTGGTGTCGGAAACATTTTTAATCGATAGGCCATTTTTAAGTCTAAAATAAATGTCTGAAAAGTTTTTCGCTAAAAGTTACCGTTGTCGAGAAAAAAAAATTAAACATGTTTAAATAATATTAATTGCTTCACGAAATCTACCTGTGCGTTCCCCCTGCGGGAACGGATTTTTCTAAAGATTTAGATCGGAAAAGAGAACATCTAGAACGGGACTTGAACCCGCGACCTGTCCCTTACAGGGGGAATGCTGACCAGCTGAGCTATCTAGGCACGTCCCAGATATTCGAAATTCTCCGATATATTATATACGTCTCAAGGCAAAACAATGAATAACTTTACTCTTTTAAACATTGTTTTTTGATGACTCCGCCTAATTAATTCAATTCAATTTTTAAGCATTTTGTACGCTTACTTTTTCTAAAGATTTAGATCGAAAAAAGAGAGAAATTGTTTCCGATAGGCCGTCGGGGGGGATTTTCGCACGAAAAAACAAAAAGTTATTAAAAAATTAAGTACGGGTTATTGTCATGTACACACGGCCAAGGAGATAAGTTGACATGCAACTTCACGTGTAAAGGTTACTTATCTCCTTGGCCGTGTGTACATGACAATAAATAAACCGTACTTAATTTTGATCCCCATGACAGAGGTGACAATAATACGTGTCGGTTCGAATCCTTTTGCTATTTCATCAGTAATTCAGGGGAGTTGGTACACGTGGTGCAGAAGAAAAAAAAGTGAATCCGAAAGCAATTATATACCTATATTATACTAATTGCTTTAAAATTTCAAAATCTTCCTTTGTGCGATCTTCTCCTATAAATTTAAATCGGAAAATGTAAACATCTAGGTCGGGACTTGAACATGCAATTTACCCCTTTCTAGTGGAAGTACTTAGTCAACACGATTGATATCTATGTTACTCCCATAAAGCTATTTAGAGTGTATAGCCCTTGTGGCAGCCGAGGAAGTGGGAGTCCTTTCACTCGGCGTCTTGCTCACAGCGATGGTGTGGAGCGCGAGCGCGTGGGCTGCCGCTGCCTCCTTCTTTGCGCAAGTGATGCTCGAGAAAAAGGCGGTAGAGCGAGTCCGAGAGAGACTCAGGTGTCTCCCGATCCACAGAGCCCGCGCGAGGCGCGGTGATGACTCAGACGTTGGAAGTCGCTCAACGACCTCCGTCCTCTATGAGCGCAGGCCTGAGGGTGAAACGTTGAGCTTGGCGGCTCACTCACACACTCACACTAACAGAAGCAGGCCAGGGTGGGGGCGCGCTGCGCGCTCCTCTTTTTTCCGGGGGCAAGACGGGGACACAGTAGTGCTCAAACCCGAATGTTGTAATTGGATAAGGCCCTGTGTCAGTCGGGGTGCGAGTGTGAATCGGATCTTCATCCCGGCGTGTGAAGATCCGAAGGGATTTCCGCAAAAAAGGGTGATGTAGGAGCGATTTATAAATGGAAACGGGAAAGTCGCAGGTTCGAGTCCCATTTTTACGATTTAAATCGTGATGGTTAATTTTCAACTTGCAAGATTTGTAGTACCCAAATTAACTGATTAATTAACCCAAAGTGACAGGACATAAGTAATGCAATCACACAATTAACTTACAAACATTGCAAGATTAATAAAAAAAAAATGAAAAAAATTGTTCGACCGACGACCTCTGTGGCGTAGCGGTAGTGCATTCAACTGCTAAGCCAAAGGTCGCGGGTTCGATTCCCGCTCAGTGCAAATATGTATATTTGCATTGGTCTGGATGTTTCTATGTATAATATGTATTTATTTACAAAAAAAAGTATTTAAGCATGTTTATCTTCTTCGCATTCTAGAACCCATATGACAAGCTCTGCTTAGTTTGGGTCTAGATGGCGTTGTGTACTTTGTCGTACAATATTTATTATTTATTATATTTACTGTCATGGCATGTATCTTTTTTTTTGTGCGGAAATACCTTCGTATAGCCCCCTCCCGCCGGCCAGCGGAGGCGGTTATGTCGGGCTTGAACTGACTAAAACCACACGCCGTCTCGGGCCTTTAGACGCCGGGGTGTAAGGTTGCCCATAGAGCATATCCCTCGCACCCCGACTGACCCTGGGCCATCTCCAGTTTCGAGATGGTCCCCTCGGGGTTGGGAACCACATATCCCCATCTTGCCCCAGATTGGGCGAGGGGCGCTAGTCGCATTGCCGTCCCAACCTTTTTTTTTCACGTCAATTTGACTTCACCTCGTCTGATGGTAAGCTGAAGGTAGTCTCAGGAAAGTGTGTCACCATTACATACATGTACCATGTTAACAATGGTGGCACTCCGCTTGACGGCCTCATCAGAAGAGGATTGTCGTCGCAGCACCGCGTGACACCCACCGGTCCCACTAGTGCTGCGACCACAACCCCCCTGCCCGGCTATGCACTTGCTGACCCCTGAACGCAATCAAACCGAAATTGGATTACTATGGAGGGTTTTTCGCAATCGTGCACGGTGGTACCCACCCGGCCGAATTTTGTGACAAATTTGTGTCATCAAATTTCTACCACCAGTGAGCCGGGGTGACAGGCGGCCTGACCTGCCGCCCCCAGGACTGCGCTCATGGAGGACGGAGGTCGTTAAGCGACCTCCGGGACCTAAGTCGCCTGCGACGCGCGGCGAGCATGTTGCGGGCTCGGCGGGGCGGGACAGTTCTAAATATCTCCCGGGCGCGTCAGACGTTGGAAGTCCTCTATGAGCGCAGGCCTGAGGGTGAAACGTTGAGCCGCCAATCACACTAACAGAAGCAGGCCAGTTTAGCTAAACGATTTCCATGGTAACAGACCCGTGCCACCGCACTGCACGTCCCGGGAACTCCCCGCTTGTGAACTAGTTGTCACTTGTTTGCGTAAACAATACTAGTTATTGCGTTGATGACTGTAAAAAAGTAATTGAATTATTGAAGTGTGTGATATGTAATAGTTAGTAAGTAATATGTTTTGGAAAGCAGCAAAGGCGAATTACGGTAAAGATGTTAAAGTTTTCATAACCAAATATTGGACAAAATAAGAAGCCTAAATGAAGAATATGCGAGAAAAAAAGTTAAATTATTCGCTAAGGCAAGTACCTTTTTTTTTTTTTTTTTTTTCGTGCGGAAATCCCTTCGGATACCCCCCCGCCAGCCAGCGGGGGCGGTTATGTCGGGCTTGCACCGACTAAAACCGCACGCCGTCTCGGGTCTTCAGACGCCGGGGTGTAAGGTTACCCATAGAGCATATCCCTCGCACCCCGACTGACCCTAGGCCATCTCACCACTAACAGCATCGCTCATCCTGTCTCCTCTGAAAGCAGAGGAGTATGGAGAGCGATGTGTTCCCGCCACGTTGGGTATTGGCCGACGATCAATGCCAACCCTATGAAGGGGAAGCCATTGACCGCCGCCCAGGGTGTACCGGCCGCTCCGATTCCGTTCCCCCCGGACTGCAGCGGGATCGGAATCGGAGCGACACTCGAGGAGGTTACCCAACACACACCCCCGCTAAGGCAAGTACCTAATATTTCTAATCAGTTACTTTAGTAAAGCACAATAAACATTTTAGTGTTGCTAAATAATTTTTTTTCTTTATTTTTTGCATCGGAATCTTCTTTATGTATGTTCACTTGTGTGCGTGTTTGTCGGTACTTATTTAAGGAAGTTCTATGCATATTCAGGTACAAAAGTTTAACCTAATTTGTAAAATATGAATTTTCTCAGAAAATTTGGAAAACCTACTATTATTTAATTGTAATAATGGAAAACGTTAACAAAAAGAAAAAAAATATCTTAAACCTGCAGAATTATTTTTATTTTTTAATTTTAAGTCTAACATTTGTCGATACTGTACTCACTATCAAAGATTTTTCAGCTATTAATTGAAATTTTCTCCGCAGGCTATTTTAGACCTGTGAGTATATAAGACGTTCGAAAATTTTAGAGAAATACATAATTTCGAAATAGGTTGGTAGTTTTTCACTTCATTCTTTGAACCACTCTTATGAATAGGGGTTATAAATACAGATTTCCAGATTCCTGGCATAATACCTTCGTTCAAAGAATGTGTAAATAATATAGTTAAGGGTTTTGTTAGGGCGTCTGCACACGCCCCCACTAGGAGACTGTACCTGGGGATCGTGCGAAGCATGGCCCTATACGGGGCCCCCGTATGGGTGGAGACTCTGGCGGCCCGCAACGTGGCTGTTCTAAACAGCCCGTTAAAGGCGATGGCCGTCAGAGTCATCAGGGGGTATCGCACGATCTCCGTCGAGGCGGCATGTCTCCTAGCCGGGACCACTCCATGGGACCTGGAAGCGAGAGCCCTTGCGCTGCTGTACCAGTGGCGCAAGAAGGTGCTGGAGCGGAGCCATAGGCCGGAGTCCCGAGAAATCAGGGCTCAGCGGTCCCTGCTCCGCCAGGAACTCATGGAGACATGGAGGGTGCGACTTGAGCACCCAAGGTGGGGGGAATCCACCATTGCGGCGGTGAGACCGATCATGAAGGAGTGGTTGGAGAGAGACCATGGGGACCTCTCCTACCGGATGTGCCAGATGGTTACCGACACGGGTGTTTCGGTAAGTATCTGTGGCGCATCCACCGGGAGACAACGCCGCAGTGCCAGCACTGCGAGGATCCTGGCGGACACGGCGCTCCACACGCTGGTGGAGTGCCCTGCGTGGGCGAGTCAACGCCGGGATCTAGTTGCGGTCCTGGGCGTGGACGTTCTCTCGTTGGAGACTATGGTGAGGGCCGTGGTCTCCGACGGGAGCAAGTGTCGCACCGCCGCCTCTTTCTGCGAGCAGGTAATGCTCGCGAAAGAGACTGCGGAGAGGGAGCGGGAGAGAACCCTGCCCCTCGAGTTTTGCAGTCTGCGGCGAGGACGCCGCAGACTCATCTACGCCCGGGACTACCAACCTCCATGATCGGGGCCTGAGGACGGCAGTTGGCCGACTCGCCGTCCTTAGAGAAGCAGGCCGTGGCGGAGGCGTGTCGTGTGTGCCCTACACACACCTGCCAACTCACCGAAGCGGGATAGAACCCGACCCCACCAGGCGAGGCCGCGGTGGCGGCCAAAGTCCGCCGGCAACCTTGAGGTTATCCTTTCGAGGGCTTACACGGGGTGCCCGGCAACGGACACTTGGGGAGGACACCGTGCGGTTTTAGTCGATACACGACATAACCACCCCCGCTGGCCGGCGGGGGGTATCCGAAGGGATTTCCGCACGTAAAAAAAAAGGGCGTCTGCACATTTATATTTGAAGAGAGGCGGTATATGGTCTGGTCCTGCTCCTTTTGTTAGGTCAACTGACCGAAGTAATTTGTTAACGGCATCGGGAGTTATTACTATACTGCTTATTGTATTGACTGTAAGGTTGTAAGTTTGATACGTAGGTTGGGTTGAATGTGAAGACACTTTGGTGGGTGGACGAAAGGTTGACTGAAAATAGTTTGCGAAAAGATTACATGCTTCGGGCCCTGATTCTGCCGTGTGAGCTTCGTACGAAAGAGAGGATCATATCATATTTGTGCCATTTTTGTTAGATTTTATGAAAGAGCAGAACATTTTGGGGTTTTTAATTATGGAGGTTTCGCAGGTAAGGTAAGTATTATAGCATTCTGTCTCTAAATGTTTCGCTCTATGTCGTAGTAATGAAAATGTATTATAATCCGAGGTATTACCATAAATATGATATTTCTTGTACAATTAAAAATTTTTGTAAGTTTCTATAACGGAGCGTTCTACCAAGGAGGAAAAGAGGAGGGAAATATTAGCTTATGGGGTATTTAGTTTTCTATCCAGTCGGTAAGATGCTTGTAAAAAGAGTTACGCACTGAATTTAGACAGTACAATATTTCGACATGTAGCGAACTTCGAAAACACATATATCGACAAGTCATTGCTTCGACAGACAACTATTAGACAATACACACCTTCGAATTACCACTACTTCGACAGACGATTATTCGACAGACAATACTTAGACAAGACACATCTTGACAGTGAAATCGCAGACCGACAATGTATCAAAAAAGTTTATTTGCGTTTCACCTGTGACCTCAGTGTATTGTGGGTCAGCATTTGGTGCCCAGTGTATGTTAGGTAAATTAAAGTCTCCCATTATTATAAAATGGTCATTTGGACAAGAGTTTACGATCGATGATAGTTTCTCAGTGAAATTGAAAAGTTGAATGTTAAATGAATTTCCGTAATTTTCAGTACAGAGGTAAATGGTGCAAATGTGGATTTTCAGGTTTGTGTTGTTGTTTTTAAAGGATAGTGTAACCCAAATATCTTCCGCCGATGATGACCATTTCGATCGGGCAGCTGACGCTATGTCGCGGCGAACCGCCAAAAGAACTCCACCTCCATATTTCTTATGAGTGTCCTGGTAGTTTCTGTTTCTTCGCCAAACTGGCGGTAGAAATTTGATGACACAAAATTGTCACAAAATTCGGCCGGGTAGGTTCCACCGTGCACGATTGCGAAAAACCCTCCATAGTAATCCAATTTCGGTGTGATTGCGTTCAGGGGTCAGCAAGTGCATAGCCGGGCAGGGGGATTATGGTCGCAGCACTATTGGGACCGGTGGGTGTCACGCGGTGCTGCGACGACAATCCTCTTCTGATGAGGCCGTCAAGCTGAGTGCCACCATTGTTAACATGGTACGTGTATGTAATGGTGACGCTCTTTTCTGATACTTTACCTTCAGCTTACCATCAGGCGAGGTGAAGTCAAATAGACGTGTCCTAAATATAAAAACGCCATGTTTCTGTTATGGAGATCACGTCGTATGTATTCAGCACGTTCCTCTTAAATAGATGAGTTTGCGTGCGTATGGCCCTTGGGTATTTTGATAGTAGATACTAAGACCATCAGAAGTCATCAATACAAATAGTGTATTTAAGACTAATGTAAATCAAATAGTAGTGTAAATATAATAAATAAGAGCGATTCACAGGATTCATCAGTGCACGCCCCAAGCTCAAAATGCAAGCTAGTATCGACTGCATTCTGCTGTTGAAATTGATATGTTGTTGCGATATATAGTAATCTATTTAGTATCTTGTTTTTATTCCGAATTAAATATAGTTCACAAGAAATGGTGAGAAAGCGCGAGACGGGGCTGCATAAATTCAATATTAAAATATTTAACCTTTTTATGTTTAGATTTGACGAGAGGTATGATTGGTTATCTCCTTCGAGGCGGCGAGTCTCCTTGCCGAAGCTCCGCCATGGGACCTGGAGGCGAGAGCCCTTTCGCAACTGTACCAGTGGCGAAAGGAGGCGCGGGAGCAGGGACTGAACCCCGAGCATCGAGAAATCGAGGCCGTGCAGTCCCAGCTCCACCAAGCCATCGTGGTGGAGTGGAAGGAACGACTTGGGTGACCAAGCGCAGGGCACGCCGCAATAGCGGCGGTAAGGCCCATCATGGAGGATTGGCTAGAGAGGCGACACGGAAGCCTCTCGTACCGACTGACGCAGGTGATCTCCGGGAAGGGGTGCTTCGGGGACCACCTGCATCGGATCAGGAAGGAGCCAACGCCTGAGTGTCATCACTGTGACGCGAGCGAGGACTCAGGGCTGCACACGCTGGCGGACTGCCCGGCGTGGGAGGTGCCGAGGCGTGACCTCGTGGCAGCCATCGGGGTGGGAGTCCTCTCGCTCGGCAGCATGATTGCGGCAATGGTGCGGAGCGCGAGCGCGTGGGCCGCCACCTCCTTCTGCGAGCATGTGATGCTCGCGAAGGAGATGGCGGAGCACGCCCGGGAGAGGTTGAGAACTCTCCCGGCCCGCCGAGCCCGCACCATGCTCGCCGCGCGTCGCAGGCGACTCAGGCGCCGGAGGTCGCTTAACGACCTCCGTCCTCCATGAGCGCAGGCCTGGGGGTGGCAGGTGAGGCCGCCTGTCACCCCAGCAGAAGCTAGCCGGGACGGTGGGGCGACTAGTGCCCCTCCCCCAAACCGGGGCAAGACGGGGACACCGTGGTTCCCAAACCCGAGGGGGCCATCTCGAAACCGGAGTTGGCCCAGGGTCAGTCGAGCTGCGAGGGATATGCTCTATGGGCAACCTTATACCCCGACGTCTGTAGACCCGAGACGGCATGCGGTTTTAGTCGGTTCAAGCCCGACATAACCGCCCCCGCTGGCCGGCGGGGGGGTATCCGAGCGGATTTCCGCACGAAAAAAAAAAAAAAAAAGGTATGATTGGTTACAAACTATAATAAACGTTAATGTGTTCGTAATGTGAATAATTCTTGGAGAAATTTGATTGTTATTATAATGGCCTACGCACTCGATGACCTTCACGAACTACCTACACGAGTAGTGGTAAGCTAAGCAAAGGATGTGGTGGTAGAAATTTGATGACACAAATTTGTCACAAAATTCGGCCGGGTAGGTTCCACCGTGCACGATTGCGAAAAACCCTCCATAGTAATCCAATTTCGGTGTGATTGCGTTCAGGGGTCAGCAAGTGCATAGCCGGGCAGGGGGATTGTGGTCGCAGCACTAGTGGGACCGGTGGGTGACAGGCAAGGTAAAGTCAAATTGACGTGTCCTAAATATAAAAAAAAACATCGGTTCGGAGCGTGATTCCCAAACTATGAGCTTCAATACAACTGTAAATAAATCAGTGTAATTTAAAGATAATATTAAACTATTTTTGAGAGGTCGCTTTCGCTTCTTATAAAAAATACTGGTGAGGAGTCCGTCTTCCTTGCCATTATTTTAGAGTTTTATTGCGTTGAATCAAGTGGTCTGTGACATAAATGGAACCATCTCCGGGGTATCCTAAGTTGGGTAGGGTGAGTGTGCTGCATTTGCGTGATGAGGCTATTAGTTCTTCTTTGGTATATCGATTATTGAACGCTATTAGAATCGGTTTTATATTGTCTGCAACACGGGTTGGAATGCGAGCTATGTAATTTATATCTTCCTTTTATAAAGGAAAATTGCATGTTTGGCTAATTTTATTGGCGATTTCGTATACTTCGTGTTTTTCACTGGAATTCCTCTAACTTCTACGTTGTTCGCTCGAGCCCATTGATCCTATACTGCTATATACTGCCAGTGGGGACGCCGTTTGACCAGACGGGTGATCAGCCCTTCTATGTGGGGCCATTTCACCCATTTCCCCTATGACGACTGTCATACATATTCGTATGGTCTCCGAGTCTATTTGCATTGGTCTGGTCGTGCTCTCCGAGGCACGACCAGACCAATGCAAATACTCATATTCAGGCATACAAATATTTGCACTGAGCGGGGATCGAACCCGCGCCTCCTGCGTAGCGGCCGCTTTCAATACCGCCACGCCACGGAGGCTGTCGAGCCCATTGATCCTTATCGTTCATTTCATTCTGGAGCACAGCTAATTCGTTTCGGAGTACAGGGACTTCCGCCATTAACCCCTCCTTACTACTTCTCGGGATTCCAAAACTCTGACTTTCACCGAAAAATCACTGATCAGCTGGTGAGCCATTTCGATGGAGTCTTTCAGGTTGTTGATTTCAGCCTTTATGGTTTTCACGTCTTCCGCTAGCGACGCCACTGGCGCCAACTACAGCATGACCTTGTTCAGTTGTTCTTGGATCTTATCAAGCTGAATGGGCACTGGAGCGGCCACTTCCGGTGACGGTAAAGGACTATATTTGCACTTGGGGCAACACCAACTGTTCTTCCGCGTATCCCCTCATCTACGATAGCTGCCTTCCGCGACCCCCGAACATTGGAAGTCGTAGGGGAGCTTACAAACGCTGCACACAGGTCCCTCGGAATGCTGTGAGCTACTACTAGCACACGTAAACATCTTGGCCAAAGTCTGACCGCCGTTGATCTATGCAAAATAAGTGAGCACGCTTTCGCTAACCACTTGGATCGGGCGATGGGATATGATGCAGCAAGAAGCAGAAAATAAGCGAAAAAGTGCAAAAAGAGTAGTGGAGTCAAAGACCGCAGCATAAATTTCCAGAGAGTTCGGAACCTGCGACCCTCCGTTTAACACCCGGACACAATACAGCTACGGAACACGCAAGCTTAGTGCGATAAGTCGAAAGTTGCAATAGCCTCCAACCTGATTCCGTGTAGATCAAACCGGATTTGTATCTGGCGAATAGTTTCTTTTGTTATCACTAATGGCACATATGGGTCCGAAGTTCAAACTTTAACACAATTTTTAAGATTCCACCGCACAAATTGAGTTTATAAATCGTTTATTTTGAATTATCATTTATCTCTCTATTTTGTCACTTTAGTACTTTCGATTCCGTTTGTCTGTTTGTTACAACCCGCAACGCACTTTTGCCACACTTTCAGAATATAAAATTAGGGGAACCAATGACAGCACGTCTGCTCATTAGGTCGTTAGACTACTACTTCCAAGTTGATTCTAAGTTGATTGAATATATCTCTATTTTTTTGATAATGTGCTTGCAGAACACATTGCCCTTATTCAAAAGTCTGGAACCGCCTAAATGATTATCTTGGCCATAATTTACAGAATGAAATAATACAATTATTAAGAGAAAGAATAAAAAGAACTATTATTTTGGAATTGAAACAATCTAAATATTTTTCAATTATTTTAGATTGCACGCCTAATATTGCACACGAAGAACGAATATCGGTTATCGTACGGTACGTTCTTTTGTAATGCAAAGCAAATGCAAGCAACAACAAGGCTGAAATAAAAGAACACTTTCTGGGATTTTTTCCTTTTACAGACACTACTGGTCAGGGCTTAACTATTTTTTTTTAAAGATTATTTAGTGTCCAACGATATAGACATACAAGATTTGCGTGGTCAAGGTTATGATTAGGTGCATAAACAAGATTGTTGAAATAATTATTGTGGTGAACACACCCTTTAATCGACTTGGATAGATTTTAGGTACTTACAGGGTCGCTGCTTTTGATGTCTTCTGTTTTCCCCCCGGGGGTGTACCACTTCAAGAACACTTCGATGTTACATAGGTTATTAGCAGATATATTATTTTATTAAAAATGATACGCCTCGGCGGCGCGCTATCGTGTTCGAAACTTATTTCTAACTGTCAGTTCACTGTGACGGCAGCACTTTCCTTCCGTCCGGTGTTGCAAGTAATTTAATTTTTTTTGGACTTTGGATTTTAGAAGGAAATGGAGTAGTCGATTACCCAACATTTTCCCCCCACCGAAATCAACATTGATTTCAAAATAGGTATCAATACACAATCCCCACATAAAAGCATCTCCACACCACATAAAAACACATAATAGCATCTCAACTGCACAATATACTACATTGAGACCAAACATATAAATGACATTAAAAGAGCAAATGGACTGTAAGTATATAAAACTGGGGTGCTTGGTTGGGGACCTCCACGCGGTGCACCCTGGGCAACGGAAACAGCAGCGCCTCTCTCCTAGGGCGGGGGAGACGCTGCCGCCTACGGCCAACTCCGACCGAGGCGAGGACGGCCCTGTTGAGGATGTTCGGAAGCTTTCCACGTGTCCCTCTGATTAGCAGATGGCATAGTGGAGAGCTAGTAAGGGGGCCATCTCGAAAGCGGAGATGGCCCAGGGTCAGTCGGGGTGCGAGGGATATGCTCTATGGGTAACCTTACACCCCGGCGTCTTAAGACCCAAGACGGCGTGCGGTTTTAGTCGGTTCAAGCCCGACATAACCGCCCCTGCTGAACGGCGGGGGGGTATCCGAAGGGATTTCCGCACGAAAAAAAAAAAAGTTATATAAAACTAGAGATGTTTACATGGATATGAGAACATTGATACCTAGTAAAGTACCCTATATAGCTTAATTTTCCTGACCGTTTGGAAGATGACTCAGCTTAGTGACAGGGCGTTGCAACCGAGAACGTTGTGTTCGTATTGTGACAACGCGAACTCGACCATCAGTACCAGGATGAATTTGTTCTACGCGTCCTGAAGACACGGAATATACGAACTAACAATAAATCATTTATGGCCAAATTGGGCGTATTGTGCTGTCGGGGGATCAGTTGCGAGTAAAACCAACGAATGCTGTTATAAGACTAATCATTTATTCATTGCATACACTGTATATATCTTAGACACGCCTCCTCATTGATCGCGACACTTTCACACAACAAAAATACGGTAGAAGCTAAACTACTATCTGACCGCTATCGCGACTGATGCCCAACGTTAAGGAACCCAACACCCCCACTAGGAGACTGTACCTGGGGATCGTGCGAAGCATGGCCCTGTACCGGGCCCCCGTATGGGCGGAGACTCTGGAGGCTCGCAACGTGGCTGTTCTAAACAGCCCGTTAAAAGCGATGGCCGTCAGAGTCATAAGGGGGTATCGCACGATTTCCGTCGAGGTGGCATGTCTCCTAGCCGGGACCCCTCCAAGAGACCTGGAAGCGAGAGGCCTTGCGTTGCCGTACCAGTGGCGCAAGAAGGCGCTGGAGCGGGGCCATAGGCCGGAGCCCCGAGTAATCAGGGCTCAGCGGTCCCAGCTCCACCGGGAACTTATAGAGACATGGAGGGTGCGACTTGAGCATCCAAGGTGGGGGGAATCCACCATTGCGGCGGCGATCATGAAGGAGTGGTTGGAGAGGCACCACGGTGACCTCTCCTACCGGATGTGCTAGATATTTACCAGACACGGGTGCTTCGGTGGCGCATCCACCGGGAGACAACGCCGCAGTGCCAGCGCTGCGAGGATCCTGGCGAAGACACGGCGCTCCACACCTTGGTGGAGTGCCTTGCGTGGGCGAGTCAACGCCGGGATCTCGTTGCGGTCCTGGGCGTGGACGTTCTCTCGTTGGAGATCATGGTGAGGGCCGTGGTCTCCGAAGTGGCACGTCGCCGCCTCTTCCTGTTAGCAATGCGCGGGAAAGAAACGGCGAAGAGAGAGCGGGAAAGAACCCTGCCCCTCGAGTTCCGCAGTCGGCGGCGAGGACGCCGCATACTCATCTACGCCCGGGACTACCGACCACCATGATCGGGGCCTGAGGACGGCAGTTGGCCTACTCGCCTTCCTTACAGAAGCAGGTCGTGGCGGACTCGTGTCGTGTGATCCTACACACGCCTGCCAACTCACCGACGCGGGATAAAACCCGACCCCACCGGGCGAGGTCACGCTGGCGGCACCGATGGGGGAAGCCCGCGGGGGTTTCCACAAGCTAAAAAAAAAACACACGCCTCCTCCACTACATCTCCCACGGAGGAAGAAATTAAATTAAATTATCAATTTTATTTTATTCACAATACACAACAGAATATCAGAGAGTATGACATGACATGATTATACATATAATTCATTTCAATTTTTACATATTTATATAACGTCATATAATAATTAGTAAATAGATGTTTTATTACAATAACATCAAGCTTATCAGCTAAACAATAATGACATGACATGTACACTGGTAAAGGTGACATATTACATACTTTTGTGCTAATTGTAGCTAGATAAGACAATTTTATCTGTTGGGAACATATAATTTAGTACGATTTTAATGTACAATATCGATTATACCATCTCTAGAAATTTGTACATTAGGTGACATATCTTTGATTACAGTAAATGGTCCTAAATATACATTGGCTAACTTATTACTAGTTTCATTTTTTATTAATATCAAGTCGTTTTTCTTATATTGAATAGGGTTCATGGTGCAGTCGTATTTTAATTTTCTAACTAACTTAGATTGTAATAAATTATCTCGAGCTTCCTTTGAAGATACTTGCAATCAGTATTTCAATTCTAGGGGATAGTTATTGTAATTATAAAGTGGGTCTACATACATAACCGCCCCTGCTGACTGGCGGGGGGGTATCCGAAGGGATTTCCGCATGAAAAAAAAAAAAAATAGGTACTCCACGATTCAGGATGTTTACCTGTTTTGTATTCTTAAAAAACTGCCTAAATGTTTGTGAGCATTTTCAAGCGCTTTTTGTGGCTAAGGGATATGCCTCAATATATTTTACATCTCTCATGTTCGGTAAGTAGGTTCTTATAACCTCCACATAGGGCTTGTAGGTGACTAATTAGCGCTCTAGGGTAATAATGTAGCTAGAAAAGCCCTAGGGCGCTAAGTAATTAAAAAAAAACACTTCTTTCTTTCAAAAAGTTCGCGTACATCTAACCATCATACTGGCAATAGACATCATGCATTCAGCCCAATGACCAAAGAGGTCGCTTTGCTATTCAGATTCAGCCTTGTCTTCGTGTGAGTATAATAGTCATCAATTTTAAATGTCGAACGGCGAAGCTCAATTTCGATCTTGAAAAAAAATTTAAAAAGTTCTTTACTTGATTCTTTTGAATGAAAAAAGGCGGGAATAGAAAACTCTTACCTACTTTAAATATTGTTTGTTTTTGGGTTTTTTTTTTATAATTACGTGCTAATTAGGAAAAAACATGAGTTCTTCAAGTGATGAAGATATAAGCTGCACTCCCGATTCAATGAAAATGGAAGCTGAAGCAGCAATTAACAATATTTTGCCTGAAACTTCTAAAGAGAGATAGGTATTTGAAAGCTTACGACGAGTTCATAAAGTGGCGAACAGAAAAACGTCGAGTTGTCTTTATCCGAGACTGTATTCTTAACATAGGTACTTTAGTGAGTTATCAAAAAAGTTCTAAA
This sequence comes from Cybosia mesomella, assembly GCA_946251805.1. Lineage (NCBI taxonomy): Eukaryota > Metazoa > Arthropoda > Insecta > Lepidoptera > Erebidae > Cybosia > Cybosia mesomella. The sequence goes on along the minus strand of OX276396.1, from coordinate 35,021,991 downwards.
ATCTAGTTTGTGGTGCATGTATTCAATGTTAAAAGCAACTATGAGTACTATGGTATGGCATGGTATGGTTTCGCGAGCTGGTATCCGCAACTCCACGACAAGGCGCGGTTTTTGCGTGAGGGTGGGCATTTCACTCGATCCACCCCAACTCATTGAAGAACGCCAGCAGGCTATTCACACTGCTGGCGATCTCCCGGAGCGTACCTGTATTTCCGAAGTACTTAACCCTGTATGTGGCGGTTACAGGGCAGTGTAGGAGCACGTGTGCCGCTGTTTCTTCCTCTCTCATGCAGGCTCTGCAGAGAGGGCTGTCGGTGATTCCTAAAATATAAAGGTGTTTATTGAAGGAGCCGTGCCCCGCGATGGCAGCTGTGGCCGTGTGCAGTTGCTGTTTGGTCAGTTGTCGAAGACGCCTGGTCAGTCTATTTTCAAGCACGGGGAGTGCTTCCCTCGCACAGGCGACAGACAGCAGACAGCTGCAAACTTCCAGATTTATCCAATAGCTGTTGGGTTGATCTCTCGTTCGTTTGTTTACCATGGTTCGTAGGTATGCAAAGGGGATCGGTATTATTAGCTCAGGTCCCATTACCACCATACTACTATGAGTAGGTACTAAACACGACATCAATAACAAGAACTATTCAAAATTATCATATTTTCTAAAAAGACAATCTCTCGTCGTAAGCTGGGCACAAAAGTAAAAAGTCAAAGGTTTTTACAGCGCAAGACGTGAAAACATTCATAAATGAAGCCCCTGATGAGACCGTAATCTTAGCAATCCATGGATTCTCCGTGCGGGTGCCGGGTCCATCGCGTTGCTGAGTTGGGAACTCGGGACAGTGCCTGGGACTTGCGACCCAAGTGTAGGTTTAGAAGGGGCCCCTTTTGTTGATGTACATCAACACTCACCTTCACTACCCAAGTTCCCCTCCCTGCCTAACCAAATTTGATACGAACCTACTAGTGCCGCTTTAGACATTCGTCCTAGTAATGAGCTTATTGTAGCTCTCGATAGGCCTAGATCTTTAAGTAGGTTATAGAGAGATTTTGCTGGTATACCTCTCGCTCCCACTTCCACTGCATACAAATTAACCACGTAACCGTTTTTGATTAATTCGTTTGTGAGATCATAGTATTTATTTTTCTTTATTGTGTGGTCCTTCGGTATATTTGTTTCCCACGGTACAGTAAGTTCCACAAGAACCACATGTTTTAACCTCTTAGAATATAGGAATATGTCAGGTCTAGATGACGAAACCCCAACATCCTCCGGAATTTTATAGTGCTTTTCATACGTGTCGATTAGGAGAGTCCAATCTGGGGCAGTATCTAAGATTGAATAAGGTTTGTTCCTGGGTGTTATGGATGAACCTTCAGACACAAAGTTGATATGACGTCTGTTAGTAGTCAATCCTTTTTGGGCTCTAGCTACTGCCAGACTCATTGCTTCACGTATGATGATAAGCACCTTATCGTGGCGGCGTGAGTAATGGCCTCTATCGAGAAGCACCCTACATCCTACTAATATGTGTCTAGCCGTCCCTATTGCCTCACCACAAGTATAACATTGTTTTTCTGTGGCCTTCCCCCACCTTACCAGATTACTCTGGTCTGGGAGGGTCATCAGAAAGGCGTTAAGATAAAATTTTAACAGGGCCGGCGACCAGTCATAGATCAAGGTGCGCCACTTTAAGGCCATCGGTATGCAGAACTCTCCCATTGTCAACCATTCATTTTGGATTTCCAAATTCATCGCGTGCACTCGATATTTATCATTTTCGTCTTGTTTTAGAAAGGACTTAAGTATATCCTGGTCCCTTTCTGGCTCTCGTACTCCCAACCCCACTCTGTTTGACTGGGCCCCTATCATAAATCGTTTATGGAATAGAAGTCTAGATTCAAGCTCGGACGCGTTATTATCTTTCGGGAGTGCCCTGATTGTGACATCTTGGGATTTTCCTAAGATGTGGGCTTTGGTAACTCTAAGATGTTTATAGAGCTCCGATGGTTTCTTAAGTTTCATCCCAAAATTATTTTGATCCCTAAATAGAGCAGAGGAATCAGCAGAGTGCGCTAGTCCAAGCCACGATTTTAGCGATTTTATGACAGTTGCATCTATTTTCGCCAGTAAGGTTTTACCGAATTCATACACCAGAAAAGGCCAAGTCAGACGTGATGTTAAGTAGTTGTCATATATCCAAGCTTTTTTGATATTGTTTAGTGGTATCTGATCTATCTTATTTAGGTCATTTATAAACGTATCGACAACTTCATCTAAGGATGGTGTGCGTCCTTTATAGTCTATCTTTCTCCCAAGAAATTTAAATGGCACCGATTCAGCGACTATGGAAACTGGTTTACCCCCAATGAAGAGTCCCGGGTCGTAAGAGGTAAATTTGGTGTCCCGTCTACCCAGACATAGACAGTGACACTTACTGGGCTTCGTCCTCAGTCCATTTGTCCACGAACAGAACTCATCGACTTCCTTTAATAGTTCCTGACATTGTTTTGGATTGCGCGTCAGTATTGCGAGATCGTCAGCAAAAGCTATTGAGCTGTAAAGGTACGTAAAATAATAATCATATAATGGTAATACTTACTTCATAATTAATTTTTTATACTCTTACAATCCTATAAAACATACTTATTTTTATATTTCGCTAGTTTTAGGTAGTTCTTATCTTCGGTATAACTGGCGCGTGCCGAGGTATTGAATTGACAACTATAACAATAGAGAACATAGAACAACAGGGTCAGTTGTTAGTAATTAAACTTCCGAACACATAAACTAAAATTGACCGAACATTTGTAGTTCCTCAAGAATTCTCTGAATTCGTACAAAAATACAGAAATCTTCGTCCTGAAAATGTAAACACCAACCGATTTTTTTTGCAGTACCACCAAGGCAAGTGCTACAAACAAGTTATTGGAAAAAATACCATCAGAAGTATGCCGAAGCAAATCGCAAGTTATTTAAAGTTAGCAAACCCGGAATTGTACACAGGTCATTGCTTCCGGAGAACATCGGCTACACTTTTAGCCGATTCTGGGGCTAACTTAACCAATATAAAAAGGCACGGTGGGTGGAAATCCAGCAAGGTGGTTGAAGGTTACATTGAAGATTCCATACAAAATAAAAGTAAAATTAACTACAAAATAATGAAAACTATTCAGCTTTCAAAAAATGAAACATCTTTTTCAAGACATGATCCGCAACCATCAACTTCTGCTGAAGAAAGCTTCATCCCGTCAGATTTTGTCCATGACCAACAAATATCACAATCGCAAACAATTAACATATCCAAAAAACACCTGTCCTTAAAATTTGAAAATTGTTCTCATTTCACTACAAATTTCAACAAATAAAATGTTTTATTCTTGTAATGCCGGTTTTTTTCTACTTACCTCACAATCGAGATGTAAAGCAGAATAGTTAGCTCGGGTGTAAGCATCAATTGCACTCTCGAAAATCGGTGCGCCTAAATAGCTCGGGCTGCAATTGATGCCTTACAGCCCTTGGCTACTAATCTACTATTGATAACTCGCATTGAAGTGTTAATAGGTATGTATGAGTAAACTTACTGATCTGTATCTATAATTTTTAGGTCCCTAAAGCACATCGCGCGCAGATAATTCATAAATTTTTTTAAAAATCAGAGAGCATGACGGATCGTTTTTGAGAAACGCATGCACCATTGCATTTTTCTAAATTTTCTTGTTTCAGATTGTAAAAACCGCCTATTCTATATTTTCCATCTTCTATTAAAATCACATTAAGTACTAAATAACCCTGCGCCGAAACAAATTTCTGGTCGACTCTAGACGTTACAAATCACTGTTGGGCCCTCACCTGGCGGTGATGATGATGAAAGATTCTGGTTAAGTAATGCGAAGAAGACCAAATCACAAGGAGTCCTTACACATACCTTTTTTTTTTTTTTTCTTTCGTGCGGAAATCCCTTCGGATACCCCCCCGCGTGCCAGCGGGGGCGGTTATGTCGGGCTTGAACCGACTAAAACCGCACGCCGTCTCGGGTCTACAGACGCCGGGGTGTAAGGTTGCCCATAGAGCATATCCCTCGCACCCCGACTGACCCTGGGCCATCTCCGGTTTCGAGATGGCCCCCTCGGGTTTGGGAACCACGGTGTCCCCGTCTTGCCCCGGTTTGGGGGAGGGGCGCTAGTCGCCCCACCGTCCCGGCCTGCTTCTGCTGGGGTGACAGGTGGCCTCACCCGCTACCCCCAGGCCTGCGCTCATGGAGGACGGAGGTCGTTAAGCGACCTCCGGCGCCTGAGTTGCCTGCGACGCGCGGCGAGCAAGTTGCGGGCTCGGCGGACCGGGAGAGTTCTAAGTCTCTCCCGGGCGCGCTCCGCCACCTCCTTCGCGAGCATTACATGCCTTACACATACCTATTTTTTATTAAGTAATTGTATAAGACACGTCAATAAAAATTTATAATCATCCAGTTTTTTTAATAACAATACTTTAAACTTTTTGAAGGATGTTTAGGTGTATATGTTACGGAATTAATTATTGTTTTCCTTCGCTTAAGGCATCCACCGCCACAAGCGAAATCTCCTTGTCTTCTCTAAGAGAGACAACAACGATCTCTAGGTTTCAAAGTAGTTATCCCTTTCTCCCTCCAAGGCAACACTTGGCGAACCGACCAAAAATTAAACTAACACTAGAAATACAAAACATTTTCCCCTCAAATAATGTTCGAAGTAATCATAGGCAATTTAAGTGGAATTTTTCAAATTTATTAATCTATTCACGTATAAAGATATTACTAAAACTTAACTTGCATGGTGTTAGAGTCAAGCAACACTCATTTTGCTCGACCGGGGAAGCACCACCCTCTCACAGAATATCGACGCCAAGTAACAGTATTTGAACTGTTGCGTTCCGTTTGGTGAGTGAGAGTGCCGGAGCCCAAACTCCTTTCCCATCCCCTCCCAAACTCCTTTCCCAGCCCCTCCCAAACTTCTTTCCCATCCCCTCCCAAACTCCGTTCCCATCCCCTTTCCTTTACAGGGTCAGCAGCGCGAGTGTGACGCCACTGGTGTTGCACACGTCCATAAGCCGCGGTAACCGCTTCCCATCAGATGGGCCGTGTGCTTGTCTGACACCTTAGTGGTATAAAAAAAAACATTTTAAAATGTCTTTGTTCGTTTATAATAATCTAAGTGAATCATGACTTAATTCATCAAACATAATTCAATAACGGAAAGGCGACTCTTTTTAGTGAGAACTAAGTATTATGTCTACATCTGCTACATTTTAGTGATGGGACTGGGACATTACAAAAGCCCAAAATTATTTTCGTTTATTATTAAATCGTTACTTAAGTAGACTATTTTAGTCTGCTTCTTCAAACCATGAAGCTTTAATCGATTTTAAATATTATATTCCAGTGTTCAGTTTCTTAATAACAAATATTCACCTCTAATGTTATTCAACCTATAAAGGAAACTGACAAGTTTTGTTCACTATTTAATTAAGAAAGCTAACGGATGGTGCCTTTATAAACTTACCCTTACACAAACCACGTATAGTCTAAGATAAACTAGTTCGATGCTAAGTAATTTTCATATTATAAGTATAGGTAGATTTCATCGAAATCGATCTACCTATTGGTTTCTTGACTACTGTCGAATTTAAAAAAAAAATCTTCATAGGAGGTCTTGTTATGACCCCCTGAGTCCGAAATGACCACTGGTCAAAAAGTTTAATATATATATTGTTAATGGCTGTTCTTCATGGCAGACTATCCCTAGTACGGTTCCAAATAGTCTGCCACTTCGTCACTTCTTCGACGAATGATGAACACATTGGATGGGTGGCTTGTATGACGTCAGTGAGGCATTGGATGTTCTTGGCCCAGCACTACCCTTGATGTACTACTTCCAGTTGAGCTTCCTTGCTCTGTGAAAGACTCTTGTTGTCTACTTGTTGCCCATAATTTCCTACCAAATGGTCCCTGCTTTTATAGTCTTTCGTAGTGCTGGCCCGCGATCCAAACTACCTCACCTCCGCATTTCCATTTATTTATAAATCTCATGTTATACATATTAATCACATAGCATATATGTATATTGGTAGCAATAAGAGTTGCACGACAATAGGTACTTACGCCTGTACCGCGCGAGGTCGGGCTACTGAATGACGGGCGGAATGACCCCTCAGACTTATATATGGCCCCTGCCTCCCGCGAGCTACTATATAATAAAATGGCACCAGCCGGTGGAGCGCATATTCGCTTCTTACGGCGTGGGAGGCAGTCGCGGGGCGTAATTAAGCTTACATACCAGTATACAAAGTCGTATTTCCTATTTATGCGAAGTTATGCTAGATTCTGAGTAATGCATTGTCGTAATTATATTTGCAATTATGCTTTTCAGGGAGTGTACTTTCTTTATTAAATTTGGCTCTAACATACTTAATTACTCCGAAAACTAACTAATAACAGTGGTAAGCTATTTATCTTAGCTTAATATCAAAGTAATTACATAATTACGTTTTTAATTTACGTAAACCTAACATTTTCATAATTCGTTCATTATATTCACGCTTACTAATCTACATGTCATTGGCACATGTGTCCATAGTCTATTTGTGTCGTGCACATATATATATATATATATATATATATATGTATGTATGGTTCCACTTCCCAAAATTTGCGGCACTCTCACGGTCGCATTTTTGCCCCGATCGCTTTCAAACTGCGGTCAAAAATTGCTTGGGTATAAACTTAGTTTAAGTTCGTGAACGGGTGGAATCCGGCCTAAGGGGGGTAGGGCCTCACTTTTTGTGAAATCAGTTTTTCCTCAAAATTTCACGTTCCATGAAAGATATTCGAACCGTTCTAATTTTATCCCATAGTATACATGAATACCAACAACTTTTAATTATTAACCTACTTATAAGATTAACTAAAAGTGGAGGGGGGGGGGGGGGGAGAACCAAAATTTTTCGGAAAAAGAATCATAACTTCTAACCGGTGAACATTCTTGCGTCGGAAACATTTTTAATCGATAGGCCATTTTTAGGTCTAAAATAAAAGTCTGAAAAGTTTTTCGCTAAAAGTTTTCGAGAAAAAAAAAATAAACATGTTAAAAATATTGTTTAAAGTCCGTAGTTCTCTATATAAAATAATATTAATTGCTTCACGAAATCTACCTGTGCGTTCCCCCTGCGGGAACGGATTTTTATATATTCGTGCAGAATTATTTAACTTCAGTGAAATGCATTCCCTTCTGATTATTTTCTTCCGACCATGATGTTTTATTGAAGGTATCTATTTTAACTTAGTTTCATACGTAATGTTAATAGAATTTGTAAGTACAGTACGTGTGCAGCGCTAAAAATATTAATACTAATTTAACTCATTTAAACTAGGAATTCAGTGCAGAGTGCGACTGGAATAAATTGAGCTGAGCGAGCAGGACTACTTCAAAATAAGACATATTACTACGGTCGCGCGCTTAGCTAAGGCCGCGCGCTCGTGAAACTGTTTTTCGGTGATTATTCCTCAATGGTACATCGGACATGAACCATCTCGCTTTAAAACACTCTTCAGTGTCCACACTATCACCGTGGTAAATTTAGTCAAGATCGCGCGAGTGGTTACGGAGGAGTTCAGCCACCAACAGACGGCCATGCCGGGTTTAAGAGCATCGGTCGCTTCGCTCGCTCAGCTCAATTAAAAATAAGCCACTGACCATTGGATTATTCAGGAGTTGGTTCTTTTTAGGACCTAGTAAATTAGTGAAATGAAACATCCATGAAGTATTAAAGTATAAATGGAAAGACTTTAAAATTTAAAAAATCGAACGAATGAATCTATTATGGCAGAAGAGATCGCATCGTCGTCATCGCATCTCTATTGCACGTATTAAGCATTGGTATTAATACGTAAGACGTACATAATAAGTAGTAATTATCAATATAGCGAATTGCAATTCAGTCATTGAATATTTAATTATTTAAACTTTTTTGTGTGTAAGTATAAGTAAGTAGAACATTCTTAAATCGACAAGGTCCATCAACGTCCGAAATATGGAAATGAAAAGTAAAGAATCTTTAAGAACCGAATGGTTAAATTTTCACAACATAAAGAGTAAAAATTTTTATATATGTGGTTTTAAAAATCTGTGGTTTACAGATCTAAAATTGTCTACAAAATTTGTGAAAATATATAACAAAATTTGGATTATGAGTCATCCTTTACTTATGTTGTCAATGATTTTATTCTTAAGTACTATTTTGAAGCAGGATAATTTAAACTTGCTGACCTAATCCATCTAACCGTCAGTATGTCTGTGGTACATCATAATTTTTATACCTTTCTGTACTGAGTGGCTGAAGTGAGGGATATACTGGAAGACTTACTAATAGTTTTTAGAGTAAATAACAATGACAACGAAGTACAACTGAGAAGGATCAGGAAGACGAAGGCGTACGTAGCGATGATTATGAGTCTCCCGTATATTGGACTACTTCAAAGAACCTGTGTTTGCATATTCAGAACGACTGTCTATGGTGAGTAATACCTTCGCACAGATAACACCTAAGTACCTACTTACTATTCTAATAGATAATCGAATCACAGAACGAATAATACCTATAAGTCTTTATATTATCTCTGTGAGTCCAATGGATGGTCAAAATTCGATCGTTATTCTATGCATTATTATTATTTTAACACACACACTATTTTGTATCCTTTTTAATAAAGGTTTGTTCTTTATTTGTATCCTACGTTTGTTTGTATCCTACATTATAATATGAATAATATATATATATATATATATATATATATATATATATATATATATATATATATATATATACCTATTCTACGACATTCTATGCAGCCGCCGCCGCCGCAACCGGCTCCGCCGCAACCGGCTCCGCCGCCGGCCGGCGACGATGGTGGAATATACGCGTGTGCTCGTAGATGGTCGAGAATCTGCACTTGGCTCCAAATTTACATTCCTTGTAATGCGATAGCTAATTTCTTCTTTATTTCTCATTGAGTCATCTATGTAGCGTGCCCTGCGCTAGGTCGCCCAAGTCGTTTCTTCCACTCCACCACGCGCGATTTTTTAGAGGAGCTGGGACTGCACGGCCTCGATTTCACGAGGCTCAGGGTCCCGTCCCTGCTTCTGCGCCTCCTTTCGGCACTGGTACAGTGGCGAAAGGGCTCTCGCCTCCAGGTCCCATGGTAGCGTTCCGGCAAGGAGACTCGCCGCCGTCTCGAAGGAGATAGTGCGGTACCCCCTAATGACCCTCGTAAAAAGGCCCTGTATTCCGACCGATCTTGGAATTTCATTTTCTATGTTTTTGACCAGGACAAGAAGAACCCGCCCATGGGTCTCGACATCATCAGTTGTGATGTTTGCTAACTCTTGACGTCTACATGCACCATTTATACCGAATATTAATACAACCTGAAAACAGATGAAAACAACGTACAAAACATAAAAATAATTTTGTTTCAACTGACCTTTGTTGCCAAATATCGGCTATCCAGAGCTTCTTTTAAGAGCTTGACATCGTCAGCCGAAAATACTTTCGACTTTTTATCTGAGCGTCTTTTTAGAAATGCCAGCAATTTGGAGTATGACTTGATATCAATACCAAGTTTTGTTTTCACAGTGCTTTTTAGCATTGAATAGTAGCACCACAATGAGCTTGACTTATATTTTTGAAAAAGGCGATGAAATATTATACCATGAAAAACACACTTTCTGAAAATGAATTTGCATCTTTACTTGTTTTCTATGATGAAAGTTTGATATATACGATCCGTCGATTTTTCGGCCAAGAGGCTTACAGTAGCCTTTTTGCTGCCTCTGAGACTTCTGGCGGTGCCGAATTAACAAATTCATCATTATTTGACGACATTTTCAAATACAGCGAAAAGAAAAAGCGCGCGGAATAATTTTTACTTGTTCACAAATAGCGATGCGCGCGCATCACTGCTTTTTTTAAGGCAAAGGCATAAAAAACGGCCAGTATTACTAATAAAGTAAATAAATATTTCTGCGTTTTTGTTACAGATAAATGGTTGTAATTTATTGTCGAAATTTAAATGTTTATTAATTATTTTTTCTAAAGATTAATCTCCCAAAGTAAATTTTATTCATAAAATGTTGACCACTTTTCTGACATAAAAACTCTTTGCTAAGATTTAAAAAATTACCATTCGTTTTTTTAGACGGAGCGGGGTTTATAACTTGATAAACCATCCGGTTTACCTTATTAAAAAAACTCGTGCGTTTTACATTACAATAAGTACCTACGTAATGAGATACCTACAATACGATATTGAAATTGGTGAAATACGATACCTATACGAGCAAATGTGTAATAATAGTTATTTATGCCACTGTCAAGCAACGATAGCTATTGTAACACGAGTGCTAGTTTACACACTTTTTCACAATAGATCAGCACGAGTATTACAATAGCTGTTTGCGGCAGTGGCATACAAAACTTTTTCTACGACCATGAAATAAATAAATACAAAAAACCGTCAATGTTGAACTTTATTAGGAATTATAGTAATTTACATTCTGGATGGTACAACTATTAAAGTTTATAACGGTCGTAGAAGAATTTCCTGGAGTATCGGTGGAGTTGCACGGGACGGGACATTGATGTTCACTTCGTTGATGCTTTTGTTTTCTATTGCATTTAGTATCTGATTAGATACTTGAACTGAATCGTCAATATATCCCTCGGCCACAGTTGCGGACCTCCACCCGCCGTGCCGTTTTAAGCTATTTTAGTGATATCGCCGCCAGCATCGATTAATAAAGTTGCTGAGGTCCGGCGGTAGCAGTGCCCTGTATAAAGTTCTGGACTAAGGAGATTCAGGTAGCTAGCTATTGTTTTTCCAAGGTTTCCGAACTTATTTATTCCGACGTTTTGCGAAGTGCATTTTCCAGATGTATAATTTAGGAAAAAAAAGGATTTCTGCAGGGGTTTGGACGCAATTTCCTATATTGCTTACATAACTCGTAATATTTTCCAGTGATAGTAAAGGAGCGGTCTTGTTTTGTTTTCGTGTTAGATATAGTGACAAAAAGTGTAGATTGTAGGTCTTGCACATCACTGAACTTTAGTCCATGTAGTTCCTGTCTTCGGCGCGCCCCCATTATACCAAAAATCAATGCGGTCTGTAACAAAATATAAATAGTATTTAGTTAAGCATTCGAACAAATTTTAGACATTATAATGCACTCGTCGATTAGAATTCATTAAAACCTTACCTTTGTTAGAAGGTATAGTTTATCAGGCGCTTCATTTATGAATGTGCTTAGTTCAGCCGGTGAAAATATCTTGGATTTTTTTCCTTTAAATCCTTCCGATTTTCTTTTTAAAAAAGCAAATAATTTGGAAAATTTTGCCAAGTCAATTTGATGGTTTATAATTAAGTTAGATCTCAACATAGAGTACGTTGACCACAGTGTCGAAGATTTCAATTTATTTGTTAAATCAGTAAAATAAACCAACATTACATTTTCAGAAAATGAAGTAGAATTTTTGGTTGCTCTCCATTCCATGAAATTTTGGTAACACTTTTCATATTTTTTCCTTGATTAATGTGGTAGCAATTCTTTTGTGGTCTCCATAGCTATTTCTCTCATTTCAGGAGCTGTTAAGGTATTGTCCATTTCACTATTATCACTGATATCACTCAGTTTCAAAACAATTTTATTTATAAGTGCAGATAAAGTTAACAATGGCGCGAAAATAGCGCGACGCGCACAATGTTGTTTTGTTGTTATAATCCCACAAGTGAAAGGCAATTCATCCATACAGCCTAATTACATGCGATGTTTAGTCGTGACGCAAATACGCGCGCTTTTTGGCATAATCATATGTTGATTTTTTGATGCCATAGCCATAAAAAAAAAGTTTCATTGTAGAACGGTTTACCCGAGTGGAAATGGTCATATAACGACTTTGCAGGAATGAATACTATAGAGACTTAGTGTAGTATGACTTGTGGTTATGTATTAAGCAAATTACCAAATGGTCGTAGAAATTGATTATTTATATATCTGTCAATATATGTTAATCTTATATTTTAGGAGTAGGTAAGCATAGCTTAACTAAGTAACTTATATTACGGATTTTAGAATGCAGATTGAATACTTCGAAAATTTTGCACACATACTCACCACTTTTTAAAACTCCCTTAATATATACTTCCCAGATGACCTTCACTAAGCACCAAATGACTGTACCAAATATGCGTAACGGATAAAACTTTCAAATCACGCTTACACAGGCATGATATTCCATGTCTACAGTACGTTCTCATATATACAATTTGAGCACGCGGTGTGTCGTCGCCAGTCAGCTATTATGGCGAATACTGGTTGGCAGACTCTCGATTACGCGTTCTTAATCCAGCAATGCATTATGCCCTGTACGCGTATATACCTGTACGCGTATTCAGCTACACCTGTACACGTATTCAGCTACACCTGTACACGTATTCAGCTACTCTTGTATACGTATTCAAAATACCTAGATTACGTGTACATTGGAACGCTAAGTCCGTACAAGGCTTTAGAAATTCGTTGATGCCAAACACGCGTTCACCGCCCAGCGCGATCGGGAGGTGCGCTCGCCGCCACCGCCACTCCGCACGGACGCGGAGAGGCGACGCGCAACGCCTCAAACAGCGGGCACCGCATGGCTACCAACCAAGCTTGCCAGTGTTTGTGATCAAATTGGCCAAAGCTTTCTTCGGAACTTTGATCCTTGACGAGGCTGTGATTCTAAGGGGGTGTATGCCGTGTATGGCCTTATCAAAATCTTCGAGGCCCAGCAGAACCTCACCTGCCAGCCGGTACACCTTCCGGATAACGGAAGAGGGTCTGGCACAGGTTTTTCTTTCATGGTTTGGGAGATCAAACAGAAATCGCTCCCAGTAATAGCCAATATTAGCCTAACCTACAACATAAAAAGCATCAGCTGTCAAAATGTAGGGTTATACTCTGCGTTGGTAAAACAGTCACAAGTTAATAACAAATTATAAAATATGTATAAGCAATGCTCTCACGTTAACACCTGGCATTATTGCAATTAAGCTACCATACAGCTGTAAGACCTGGATGCTGAATATCAACCGGCAGGCATGCTGACAGCGCCGAATGCATGCAATGGAAATATTTCAGAACAAGATAAGGACTTCACATGTAAATTGAATAGTGTCTTTTCACACAATGACGACCTCTGTAGCGTAGCGGTAGTGCGTTCGACTGCTAAGCTAATTCCGATAAAGCTAAGAACAATCCCGACTAATTTACATTTAAAACAAAAAAGAATCAAAATCAAAATCGGTTCATCCGTTTGGGAGCTACGATGCCACAGACCAAAAACGTCGAACTTATAACTTTTATATGGGGATTTAAAACGGTTATAAGCAGCACACAACTGGTATATCATACTTAATTTAAAGTTATGAATCGTTTTGTCACTCACCGCAGAGGTAGAGTATGCACATGAATTCCCTTTTTAAATCCGTCTTCATATCTCTTTTCTTTTGCCACTTGATTTAAATTGTTATCTGTGAAAATCTCGTCCAGATTTTTAAAATAAGTTTGCAAGTCTTCATATTGGTGGCAATATGATAGTAGGAGTAGCAATATCATTCCTTTAACACTATTCCACCGTGTGATAAACCAGCAAATCATTACATAATTCAATACTCTGGCTGCATATATCCAACTGCAGATTGGTCGTACTCATCAAACAAATGGACTGGTGAAGGGATCAAATAAAATTTGTCACCTGTAATCCATGAGCGGGACATTATTCTGTTTTGACGAGTACGAAAGTACTCAGCGGCTTTCAATTGGTTAAAATAGCAGAAAGAACTGGCTAACAACCAAACTAACAGTAAATGTGTTTGTTAATACGGACACGGCCACGTTGCAATGTGGTGTCGTAGATTAGCACGATACGACATCGTATCATTAAACTAGGAATTCAGTGCAGGGTGCGACTGAAATAAATTCAACTGAGCGAGCAGGACTCTCACTTGAAAATAAGACATCTTATTACGGTCTAAACTGTTTTTCGGTGATTATTCCTCAATGGTACATCGGACATGAACCATCTCGCTTCAAAACACTCCTCAGTGTCCACACTATAACCGTGGTAAATTTGGCCAAGATCGCACGAGTGGGTAGGTACGGAGGAGTTCAGCCACCAACAAACGGCGATGCCGCGTATAAGAGCTTCGCTCGCTCAGCTCAATAAATAAATCATCATCATCTCAGTGTGGTTCCCTGTTGCATCTGACCTCCTGCTTCTACTTTAGATTTAGCTTATGTGGCGCACAAACTACTGAATAGGTTTTGATGCGGTTTACAATAATTGTACAGTAACTGTACAGACACAACCAATTTACAATTTTATAATAGTATAGATAGATATCAGACAAATATACAACAACTAAAAGTGTGTTGTTTCCAGCAACCATTGGTATTGAAAGCGTTTGGTTTTATGGACCTATCGTACGAAAACTTTGTGACCGTATGAAACACTATCTTATTTGCTTTACACTAAGCACAATATCAAAATATCATCATCAAGGATCGTAGGTAATCTAAATAATAAATACGAGCTCAAAAAATACCCAATGGTCCATCATGGGCCACGGTAAGCAAGCTATCGTCATTGTGTAGGGCTAACCATGACCGCTAAATAGTTATCCAATTGGAGACCTAAACTGAACAGTTTCGTACTCATACTACGACCAAGTAACTATTTATTAACTGTGCTACGACGTCGTATTAAGTCGTTCAGTTTCACGTACCAAATGTCAACAAACGAACCAAACGCGAACGCGTTTCAGCTTAAGCATGTCATAGTGCGGATCATAGCAATCCAGTTTGTATTAAATTGCTCCGTTGTTGAACTGTTTATAAGTCATCATGGTAAGGCCCCTGGGCTTAGCTTACTATGCGAAGGCGATAGCTTGCTTGGCAATGGTAACCAGTGGCGCACGATTGGCCACTTCAAAGGGGAATGATTTCAAATTCGCAGAATGGTGCTACGCCGTTGCTACGCTACTAAGGCGTAGCAATGTCGTAGCACAAATGTGTTCACCCGTATGTGATGATGGCCTACAAATGCGCATATTAAGCATGGCCCATAACTGTGTACTGCAAAAACCATGCTGCACACGGCACTCCATACATGGGTACAGTGCCTAGGGTATGCGGTGTAGGGCAGCGATATGATTTATAGATGAACAGACGACCTAACTAAAAGCGCAGGGACTCGGTGGATGCAGGCCGCTACAGACCGGTCGAAATGGAAGTCGATGGGGGAGGCCTACGTTCAGCAGTGGACTTCCTACGGCTGATATGATGATGATAGGTAGACTGTGTTGGACTCCAGTGTCCTTTTATGCATAACTAGCTGTTGCCCATGACATTTCGGTCTCGTGGCTGCAACCCTTGGGAACTTATTCTAAGGATAATAAAAAGCGGCCAAGTGCGAGTCCGACTCGCTCATGAAAGGTTCCGTAGCAGCAAGTAACATAATAATGTTTCTTTTAATTTTTATATTTGAGGTGATTGAATGAAAGGTAAATTGCGGTTTACGATTTATGACGTATTAAAAAAAACTACTTACTAGATCTCGTTCAAACCAATTTTCGTTAGAAGTTTAATTTTTTTTTAGTTTTATTATTCTCGTATTTTAGAAGTTACAGGAGAGGGGGGCGGGGGCGCATTTTACCACTTTGGTAGTGTGTCTCGTGCAAACAATTCAGTTTAGAAAAAATGATATTCAAAACCTAAATATCATTTTTGAAGACCAGAAATTTTTAATATTCATTACATAATTTTGACCTATTGTGATTAGGGATGGCCTCTTTGAAAAATGCATAGGTTTCTGTAAAGCCAAAAGCCTCCACAACTATGTCTAGAAAATATGTCTTATAATCCAAAGCTAATGTTAAACAACTATATCGATTTGCATTTCATTGAATTTTTCTTGTTTCAGATTGTCAAAACCTCGTATTCAATATTTTTCTATTATTATTATTATCTTCTTTTAAAAATCACAAATTTCTTTGATGCGCGTGCACATGGATATTATATATGGGTAACTTAAAAGTTTGGCACCAAAACAAAACTTTTGCACAATAATGAATTGTGTGTATCATCATCATCATCATCAACCTATGCTAGTCCACTGCTGGAAATAGGTCTCCTCTAATGAGCGCCAAAGCGCCCTGTCTTCAAGAAACACAAAATAAAATGTTAAATGTTTCCGTTTTTTTTTTAATTTGAAAGGCACCTTCAACTCTGACATCTCTGACATCACATCTGACATTGTTTTGATGTAGCTAAGCAGTCAACTATAAAACTTCCAAAATCTTAAAGTAAAAAATACTCACGTTGGGCATTTTGTCGAAGGTGCGACTTCACACCGGAACAGTTGCAAACCATCTATAAAGCGCAAGTCCGATCGTGTATGGAGTACTGCTCGCACCTCTGTGATGGCTCAGCTAAATACCAACTTGAAGCGCTTGAGTCGATAGAGAAACGGGCCAAGAGGCTCATCAACAGCGATGCGCTAGTTGACACTAAGCTTCAGAGCTTGGAACATCGGCGTAGAGTGGCTAGCCTTCCGGTTTCTTATTGGATGCACTTCGGGAAGTGTGCACTGGAGTTGTATAACTTAATTACTCCAAGCCCCTTCCACCACCGAACGACTAGATGTGCGGTGATGCGCCACCGATACATGGTGGATATTCCACTCATACGCACAAAACGTTTTGGCAATATATTAATCATGCGTACCGCTAAAAAGTGGAATGCCCTGCCTGAGTCTGTGTTTCCGGAAAGCTATAACCTGGGAGTCTTCAAGTCTAGAGTGAACAGGTTACTTCTAGGCAAGCTTGCTCTCTCTCCGACTGTAGTCGGAGCAGAGCACCTGTTGTTAATCGATGATGTATCATCGAATAACAACAAGTGAGATAGTCAAACGCGAGCCTATTTCCAATAAAAAAATAAAAACAAAGTTCCCATCTTCTTCATCCGAGTGCCAATACTGCGTAAATTCAAAGCTTACACACTGAACCCCGGGTTTCGCTCTACTACTCTTCTTAACTAATTTGGTTTTGTTGATTTTTACGGGGAACTACTGCAGTCGGACCCCCCAGGCTCGAGAGGAGCCAGCGCCAGAGCCTCGTCTGCCGATCAGCAGTTGTATCGCCTTGTAGGTGAGATTGGATCGGGCCCCGAAGATCTTGATGAGCCTCGTACACCTCTAAACATACATACATATAATGACGCCTCTTTCCCATTGGAGTAGGCAATATCTTTTCACTTGCTACGATCCTGGCGTACGCTTCTTTAACTTTCATAATTGTTTTCATACATGCACAGGTTATGGGTACCTCTGGCTTTTGTTCAAAACGTCCTCAATCTGATTGTCATACGAACGCCTAGGTCGACCTATACCAAGTTGCCCAGTAGACCTCGCCTCATAAATCTGTTTCGGTAATCTCCTTTCGTCCATCCTCTCTACGTGTCCGAACCATCTATATAAGCATCTCTTTCTCGGTCACTACATCGTTTATCACGTTCCCTTATCTTGCTGTTCCTCCACACCTCTAAAATCAGGATTACATATACATAAACTCACGCCTATATCCCCGAAGGGGTAGGCAGAGGTGCTAGCACCCACATTTCGTCAGTTTATGTTTAGGTCCCAATGTAATAGGTGGCGAGCCTATTGCCATTAACCGGGCACTTATAAACCTGCGATAAATACACACATAACTTCGAAAAGTCATTGGTGTGTGCCATGGTAATACCTGGGATCGAACCCAAGACCTCGTCTCAGCAGTCCTTTACCCATACCAATAAAAAAGTTAATAAAATCAGGGTTAAAGGATTGATTACAACTTTTACTGTTAGCATCGTAATTATTATCGTTTACTATTTGTAAATCTTGCCCAACTTTCTGTTTGATTAATATAAAAAAGCGGCCAAGTGCGATTCGGACTCGCCCATGAAGGGTTCCGTAGCAGCAAGTAACATAATAATGCTTTTTTTTAATTTTATATTCGAGTTGATCGAATGAAAGGTAAATTGCGTTTTACGATTTATGACGTATTAAAAAACAACTACTTTCTAGATCTCGTTCAAACCAATTTTCGGTGGAAGTTTACATCATATATTTTTTATAGTTTTATCATTCTCTTATTTTAGAAATTACAGGGACACACATTTTACCACTTTGGAAGTGTCTCTCGCGCAAACTTGTCAGTTTAGAGAAAAATTATATTAGAAACCTCAATATCATTTTTGAAGACCTATCCATAGATACCACACACGTATGGGTTAGATGAAAAAATAAATTTGAGTTTCCGTTCTTAGTATGGGGAGCCCCCAAAATTTATGGTTTTTTTTTTCTATTTTTGTGTGAATATCTTAATGCGGTTCACAGAATACATCTACTTACCAAGTTTCAACAGCATAGTTCTTATTGTTTCGGAAAAAAGTGATTGTGACATACAGACGGACAGACAGACAGACATGACGAATCTATAAGGGTTCCGTTTTTTGCCATTTGGCAACGGAACCCTAAAAGCCACTTGCTTGAATATGAATTTCTTAACAGACAGAAATAAAACTGCTAAATAAATGAAAGAGCTTAATTTATTGATATTGTAATGTTCTGTTAAGAAAGCGTACAGTGTCATAGCGTTTCAATTTGAGAACAAGAAGATAAAATACATTGCTGAATGAAGCCTCAGTATATCACAGAGAACACCGAATAGGACGATTTGACGATCTGTAAAAGTAAATCACACATTGAGACGCACTATTGAGATACACATTGAGACGTTTTGAATGTGTTTTGTGATCACTGAAGTAATAATTGAGCTGAGCGAGCGAAGCTCGTATACCCGGCATAGCCGTTTGTTGGGGACTGAACTTCACCGTAACCACTCTCGCGATCTTGACCAAATTTACCAAGGTGATAGCGTGGACACTGAGGAGTGTTTTGAAGCGAGATGGTTCATCTCCGATGTCTTAGCTAAGCGCGCGACCATAATAAGATGTCTTATTTTCAAGTAAGGGTCCTGCTCGCTCAGCTCAATTTATTTCAGTCGCACCCTGCACTGAATTCCTAGTATTATTAGTACTGTGGTTTTGATCCATGCTAATCTATCTGTAACTAATATTGGTGTACAACGCAGACTTATGATTATACTAGCTGATGCCCGCGGCTCCACCCGCGTGAAATTCTATTCCCGTTTCCGTTTCCCATTGGTACCTTTTTTTTTTTTTTTTTTTATCGTGCGGAAATCCCTTCGGATACCCCCCCGCCGGCCAGCGGGGGCGGTTATGTCGGGCTTGCACCGACTAAAACCGCACGCCGTCTCGGGTCTTCAGACGCCGGGGTGTAAGGTTACCCATAGAGCATATCCCTCGCACCCCGGCTGACCCTGGGCCATCTCACCACTAACAGCATCGCTCATCCTGTCTCCTCTGAAAGCAGAGGAGTACGGAGAGCGATGTGTTCCCGCCACGTTGGGTATTGGCCGACGATCAATGCCAACCCTATGAAGGGGTGAAGGGGAAGCCATTGACCGCCGCCCAGGGTGTACCGGCCGCTCCGATTCCGTTCCCCCCGGACTGCAGCGGGATCGGAATCGGAGCGACACTCGAGGAGGTTACCCAACACACACCCCTTTCCCATTGGTACCTAATAACACTTCTAGACTAATCTATCTCTGTACCAAGTTTCAGTCAAAGGGCATGATTGAGTAACAAACACCTAAAGATCTCTACAAACTTTCACATTTATAATATTAATAGGAAGTAGGTAGGATAGGATATAATATTAATAGAATAGGATGGGATGATAACAGACGGAATACTAAATTTAAATTTAGTACATGCCGCACGATCTCTTTCTTTCTAGTCACTTGGAAATATGCGCTATCTTTTTCTTTGCCCAGTAGGTACATACACATATTCACACAAGCATAGATATGGAATTGAAGTAAATTTTCAACCCAGTCGTTACTCGTCGCCACGGTAACGGGTAAGAAATATTACAATTTTGACGTACTAGTTGTCAGTTGTTAGACAAGGTCGGATTCAGTGCTAATATTAATTTGTTACTTAAAAAAATATTATTTAAAAGTAAATAAATAAATAACTACTCGTTTCTAATCTGATTTCAGTGATCTGCCTAATATTTTGAATACTAAAATGTTTAATTCTGGCCTTTCTCAATCGAATTTTATGAACGTATGCAGTTACGAGTTATTCGTAGACGCTGTCAACCTTTTTTTCAGCCCCGTCTGAGCTACATTGCGTCAGTCAAAAGCAATCATAAATATCCGGTGAGTTATCATATAAACATATGTTTGTGGTGTACAATAAAGACATATCCAACAATCTATCTAGATTACATTTAACTTATATTAAATGTCAGCGCTAGTTGGACAGCGATTTCTTCCAGGTAACTTTTGGATGGATAGGAACGAAAAGAGATAGCTGGTAATTGAACAGTTGTGATACTTACGGACAAATAAGACTGATAAGAGAGTGGTACAATGCCGAACCCAGTCAAAACCACTGGTTGCTGTAAAATACAACACAGCTAATTAAATTTTTTAATGAATTAATACCTACAATAAGACATAATCAAATCAAAATCAATCATATTTTTATCTAGATAACATACTATATTTAATACAACTCTATTACTGCTACATTTATATGACCAAAAAGCTGATGTCCGCGGCTCCGCTCGCGACTATGTCGGTTATCGTTTTTTGGTCATATCTCCGGTTCTACTTAACCAATTGCTATCAAACCTACGGCAGATTCTAAGTCTGACCAAGACGTTTCTAATTTAAAAAAACCGCATCAAAATTCGTTTTTGAGGTGTTTGCGTCCATCGCAAACAAACAGATTAATCCGACAAGAATTCCAAAGAAAATATTTTTGCGTTCTGATTCGTTCATTTAACATGACCCAAGTTTTTTTTAAATATCCCCAATGTATATAGATTACGTATTCGTGATGCAACAAATAGCAAAGAAAATGGCAGTGTAAACTCACCGTCTCTTTTCAATTGCTATACTAGCGGCATGCTACGATGGCCGTTTTGACACGTAAAAATAGTGACGTGAAATGTCAATTTAAAATAGAAAAAAATCTAATCAAATGCGAGTCACATCTATAGGTATTTGGATATTTAATTCATTTTTTAAAACTCGAATTACGAAGAACGTAAATACTTATATAAAGAACAAAGAATAGATAAAATAAAGAACAGTAATTTACTCCTTTAAACTTACAGTCTTATTCATAAAAAGTTATGGGAGGTTTATAAGACTGCTATAAGGTGATCGTCGAAAATTTGTATTCATAACAGCATTTTAGCACTAATATGCTCTATAAACTCTCGATAAACTTCATATAAGTTATGGAAGGTAGGAACCTACTATAGCCGTGCCATAAAGCAATATTAGGAGAAAAGATGGCCGACCTGCGCAACAGCTGATGTGTTTGACAGCTCTGATTAGCATCGTTAGATACTTTGTTCGCATTAGTTTGGTGAATTATTGAATATATCTCTAATATCTCTGATTTGTTTCCAGACAATCACAAGCCTTTATTATTATTACTTATCTAGGTTAGTTACTTTGTGGAGTTTGTGGTAAATTTATTGCGGCAGAGTGTTTATCAGTGTCTAGTGCCTAGATGTACTTGAAGCTATTGAAAATATTGGGAATCCGCGACCAAAAGTTTATCGACTATAAATTTATTAGGGAGCCATGAACTTATGTCTTCACTGTCTATTTTGGTAGGAGGTGGTGGACCACCACCCGTTTTAATTGGGCAAGGGTGCGTGGGGCCCCAAGCCCCAACACATTTTCGTCTATTAATCTCTTATAGCGACACTATAGTTATCGAAGGCTTATAGAACAGTTATGAATACAATATTTTAAAATACATATGATAGCGTTATAAGACGTTTTAACTAAAGTACGCTATAAACCTTCGATAAGCATTTTTTATGAATAAGACTGTTAGTATTTATTTTTACGAACTTCATGAGTAAGTTGTTTGTATTTACAACTATAGTTTTTTGGTCATATCTCTGGTAGACATTTTTATTTTTATTTATTTTAAGTCTGACCAAGACTTTTCTAACAGAAAAACCGTGTCAAAATCCGTTCAGTAGTTTTTGCATCCATCGTGAACAAACAGACGAATAGATAAAGACACACAGACAAGAATTCCCAAAAAAAAAGAATTGTGTTCAGAATCGTTCATTTAACATAACCGAAGTATTTTGTTTTACCCACAACACAACTAATTTACAATTTTAAAATAGAATAGATGGATAGATTGTGTAAGAGTGTTCTTAAAGGGCTGCAACCAATTCACCAGAAAGATAGTGAATGCAGTCACAAGTCTCAATATTGTACACAATACCACACGAACCAACCAAAAAAGGTACAGATCAATCAATGGCACAAGCCCTTCGAACCTATAATTGATTTACTATAATCTATGATTGATTAATCAGCGTGCCTGGGCCATCACCCTGCGTGCGTGCCTGGCAGTAAATGGCACGATGTTTACCGGTCACTATATCGGATTAGTCCTTCAGAGCTTTTATTATTTTTTGGAAATTGGAATTCTTTGATAACTTGTAAAGCCTAAGAGCGAGTGAAATAGCAGTACCATTACACTAATTCCAACATTTATGGTTAGAACTGGACAAGCAAAAAAAACATTTTAAGGTAACACACACACACATACACACGCACACACACACACACACAAACACAAACTGAGACAAAAATAAAAAACAAAATGTCTTGATTTACGACTCCTTGTAATAATATTCATGATATGGAAGTGCGGAGTTCCTACTACAAGCATTTCTTGCTTAAAAGGAGGCTCCAATCACAAGTCAATGTTATTGTAATATCTTGGTGCCGAATAAAGAATTTGAAAGAATTTGCATTTGAATTTTAATACCTGTGCTCGCATCATGGAGATGATAATAAGTTTTCTGACACGCTTTGAAGACTCAGAATAGCAATTCTCCCATCCCGAACAAAACATAGTGGTCGTTAATTTTTCTGCCTAGAACATAATAAATACTTGGTCCTTAGTCAATTCAGTAGTATCCACAGCTACGATCCATCTTTTTTTTTTTATACCACTCAGGTGGCAGACAAGCTCACGGCCCACCTGATGGGAAGCGGTCACCGTGGCCTATGGACGTGTGCAACACCAGGGGCGTCACACTCGCGCTGCCGACCCTAAAAAAAAAGAAATTGCAAAGCAGGAATAGCCTTTAGTCTTCCGGGAAGACCAAAGGCTACTCCCGCCTCTCCCTTCTTTTTTTAGTTTTTGTGCTGTCAGATGGAAGACTCTTCCCTCTGACAGCACAAAAACTCTCAGTGAGCTCTGGCTACCCTACTCACCGACGGGAACACAACACGAGGTTATTATGGCCGCGGTATTCTGTAGGGCGGAGGTACTTCCCCAGTCGGACTGCTCAGTTGGACGGGAATACCGTCATGTCCTACCTCTCTTAAACTCTGGGGGCTAACCTTGACCGCTTAATAGCAATTCAATTGCAGACCTAGACTGAACAGTTTCGTAGTCATACCACGACGACGTAATAAGTCGTTCAACTTCACGTTCCAAATGTCAACAAACGAACCAAACGCCTACGCATTTCAGTTTAAGCATGTCATAGTACGAATCAGTTTGCAAACTTGCATTAAATTGCTCCGAAACTGTTTATAAGTTTTCATGGTAAGGCCTCAGTGGAGCAAATAGCACTTTGGGGTTCAAAGTGATACACCGTTTGTGTAGCTTTAGTGGATCCTGGCTTGCAACTGTTTTAGGATCCACCATTCACTACACTAGTGGATATAACAATACTTAAGGAGTTTGAAAAGATCCACTTTATGCGAGTACCTCTCTCTTCCCCAATCTCGGTTGCCTCACCAAGATTTTTAGGTCCCAAGCTGACTCCACCTGTAAACCGGTAGATTTGCCGATTGACGGACGAGGCTCTGTCACCGGTTTTCCTCTCGGTGTAACGGGTTCAGCCACCAGTCACTCGTTGCTCCCGTAAAAGCCAAGATGGACCAAATCATGGAAGAGAGGAGAGCGGTCCCTGAAGTCCAAAAGCTTAGGAGGTAGCCGGGATCAGTGCTCGGATGATGATGATGTATGTAGGAACAATTGAAGGTCTCAAGGAATTTCAAGAAAATTTACCTCGACTGTGATGTCTCCAGCATTCCACATGAACAATCCAGTGCTGAACAAAATGGTTGCAGCTGCCATAACTATCGCTAAGACGTTTGTTAGATTGCGGTCAGACTTCTGCAAAGTATAAATGTGCACATTGTTTTATAAATGACTAGCTGACCCGGCAGACTTCGTACTGCCTCAATCGATGACAAACCTTTTAAACCTTCTCTGGACCTCCACAAATAATTCAAGACCAAAATTAGCCAAATCGGTCCAGCCGTTCTCGAGTTTTAGCGAGACTAACGAACAGCAATTCATTTTTATATATAAGAAGAAGAAGAAGAAGAAGAAGAAGAAGAAGAAGAAGAAGAAGAAGATTTGTTCTTATCAAAGACTTGCTTTTATTAATGACTTGATTGTAATAATTACTGGCTTGTATCAATGACTTGATTGTATTAATTACTGGCTTTTATCAATGACTGGATTGCATTAATTACTGGCTTTTATCAATGACTGGATTGCATTAATTACTGGCTTTTATCAATGACTGGATTGCATTAATTACTGGCTTTTATCAATGACTTGATTGTATTCATTACTGACTTTTATAAATGACTTGCGTTACCAATGACTTGCGTTTATCAATGACTTGCGTTTATCAATGACTTGCATTTATCAATGACTTGCTTACATCAATAACTTCTATGTATACTATTAGCACAGAATATAAATACTTCAACTTTTCATGTGCTACTAGACTAGCTGTACGAAATTAAAAAAATGGCATCGCGATAGACCACTACTTTGACTGTCAACTGTCATATAGATGACATTACAAAAAGACGCGCTATGTACGTACAGATAGGTGCCAAAATTCATTAACTCCTGTATCTAGTTTGTGCGTCCAATCCCGAATTCGAAATTGAGAATTAATTCTCGCCTCACCCAGGCACCGTGGCAATTTTTTGTTATACAGCTTGTCTAGTATATACTGGGCGGAAACGTTAAGTGTGTCCAGAAGATTATTTCGTTAATTAAAAAAAAAACTTCTAACTGAGGCCTAACCACGACGCGCTATTAGTAATTTAGTTTTGCACGGCTGCGCGAGTCATGCGTGTGTGGTGCGTCGTTCATCTGTCTCCCTCATCGCCGCTAAATTGAACTGCATTCTTTGACTATATACAAGACTGCATTGCTTTGTCTATAAAATGACATAAAAAATAAATAAGTTAAATAACATCGTCATGTTTATGTTCGCGATTTGTACTTTTGCCACAGTAAATGTATGGGAGCCACAAGAGTACAAATTGTGATGTCATCAGATTGCAGATCAGCTTAAAGTTTTGCAATGCTGGAATAATTGCCTGGACACACTTAATGTTTCCACCCGGTATAGGTCATTGGTTTTTCCTATAGATTTTTCTATAGATTGACTTTTTTCCTAGCTTGTTGTAGTTCCACATCTTTTAACGCGTTGGGGAAAATAATGAGAGTACATTTTTACGATACACGCGCACAACGTCACGAATAACCGACACCATGATATTAGTTAGAAAACCGACACCCTGAAGTTAGCTAGTCAACATTTTACTTTGAATACCACTGGTGGTAGAAATTTGATGACACAAATTTGTTAGAAAATACGGCCGGGTGGGTACCACCGTGTACGATTGCGAAAAGCCCTCCATAGTAATCCAATTTCGGTTTGATTGCGTTCAGGGGTCAGCAAGTGCATAGTGGTCGCAGCACTAGAGGGACCGGTGGGTGTCACGCGGTGCTGCGACGACAATCCTCTTCTGATGAGGTCGTCAAGCTGAGTGCTACCATTTTTAACATGGTACATGTATGTAATGGTGACCCTCTTTCCTGAGACTTTACCTTCAGCTTACCATCAGGCGAGGTGAAGTCAAATTGACGTGTCCTAAATATAAAAAAAAAATTAAACAAAAATCTTTTGTTGAATTTGAAGTTAGTTGACGGTATGTATATATTTATTTACATCATAAACTAAATGAAATATTTTTTTAGATTATTATTTCTACAAACGTAGGTTTTAACGAGAAGGATAAAAATTTAAGAAAGATTGAATTAAATTTTTAAGCATTTTGTATGCTTACTTTTTCTAAAGATTTAGTTCGGAAAAAGAGAACATCTAGAACGGGACTTGAACCCGCGACCAGTCCCTTACAGGGGGAATGCTCTGACCAGCTGAGCTATCTAGACACGTCCCAGATATTCGAAATTCTCCGATACATTATATACGTCTTAAGGCGACGCTGGAGCCATCTACCGTAATTCTTGCGAACTACGGTCGCGGGTTCACGTCCCGTTCTAGATGTTCTCTTATTCCGATCTAAATTTTTTGAAAGATTTTTAATTTATTGCGCTAAAGAAGTATAACTACTTACGTGCGTACATAAGTGCAAACACACTTTTCTTAAGCAGCTACTTTACAACATGCATAGAATATATCCCTCATAAGTCATACAACCTGTTTTGGAAAACGAAGAGAGAAATAGAATGGGGACCAACAGGCTGTGTCTGTCATTTTTTTTTTTTTTTTTTATACCACTAAGTTGGCAGACAAGCACACGACCCACCTGATGGGAAGCGGTTACCGTGGCCTATGGACGTGTGACCCTGTAAAGGAAAGGGGATGGGTAAGGAGTTTGGGAGGGGATGGGGAAGGAGTTATGGAGGGGATGGGAAAGGAGTTTGGGCTCCGGCACTCTCACTCACCAAACGGTTCAAATACTGTTACTTGGCGTCAATATTCTGTGAGAGGGTGGTGCTTCCCCGGTCGAGTCAGCCCATTCATGCAACGGCCAAAATGACTGTTGCTTGACTCTACCACCAAGTGAAACGTCATGGAACGGCCGTGTGTTTTACGTGAAGCGAAACGTTACTGCAGTTATGAATCTGGCAATACATACCACCATTTGAAACATCAATAAAATAAGTAGAATAATGTTGAATACAATCTGACCGCTGAACACATCTCTGCAAATTGTCTGTATCTGCTTCGTACAGCTAAAACGTAACAAGAAAATCATCACAATAAGAATTTTTAAAGCAATTACTCCAATTACGCTCTAAGACGTATTTAGATGAGAATTTCAGCTATCCAGGACTATGCCAGGTAGCTCAGTTGGTCAGAGTCATCATCATCCTCATGGCGATTTCCTAGTTGCATCCAAAATTTGCACTTAGAAGCCCGGGGTACGCTTATTGATTTTGATTGGTGGTCTGACTTCCCAGCCCCAAGAGGAAAGCCGGTCCCAGAGTCTCGTCCCTTATTTAGCAGGTGCAACGACTTGCAGGTGTGGTTGGCTTGGGCCCCAAAGTGGGCCCTGTACACCACAGTATCCCCTATGTAAGGACAGTTCTGGAAGTCGACTATTTCTTATATAAATTTATAGGAACCATCTCAAAAGTTTTAACTGTGAACACTATGCGAAGGTAGAAGATGTGTACCACTTGTTAGTGGAATATGTCCGAAATAAGAGAGAGAAGCCTCGGAAGGTGGACGGATGACCTGGTAAAGAGCGCAGGAACTCGGTGGATGGAGGCCGCTACAGACCGGTCAAAATGGAAGTCAATGGGGGATGCCTATGTTCAGCAGTGGACTTCCTACGGCTGATATGATGAAGAGAGAGAAGGACGCTCTCCTGGCTGAATTGAATACCAATAGCAGGTATATAATTCTTTAGGCTTTCATGGCCGGCGTTGCATGTAGAATATACTGCTTCCGGGCTGTTTGGCCATTATCCAGATGAAACATGTGTTC
This sequence comes from Cybosia mesomella, assembly GCA_946251805.1. Taxonomy (NCBI): domain Eukaryota; kingdom Metazoa; phylum Arthropoda; class Insecta; order Lepidoptera; family Erebidae; genus Cybosia; species Cybosia mesomella. The sequence goes on along the minus strand of OX276396.1, from coordinate 34,993,898 downwards.
CAAACGTTTCGTCGATCACTGCGGTCGAACTCTTCAGTGGTCAGGTCCAGGCGGCGACGAGTGCGTAGAACTCTCGTCGGCGGCGACTTCTCTGCGACTGAGATGTCGACCGCAGTGATTGACGAAACGTTTGCAACATAAGTTTCATCTGGACCACGGCCAAACAGCCCGGAAGCAGTATATTCTACAACCAATAGCATGTATTTGCGGGTTTACCAAATGACCTATCCAGTCCGGGCAGCGAAGGAGCCAGGAAGATATAAAATTCGTATGCGATTCCCTCAGCTAGGGGAGTGTCTCTTACTCTCATAGATTAAGATTGTTTGTATTTTAAGAACTACGATGGGGCTGACATGGTTTATAATAACCAAAAGCGTCTAAAACTAAATATTTAAAAAAAACTCAAAAGTTTTGTTATCTATACTATAGTATAAAATTGTAAATTAGTTGTGTCTGTACATTGGAGACATTAAAAAAAATACTTGGGTTATGTTAGGTTAGCGATTCTGAACACGAATATATTTATTTGAATTCTTTTCTGTTTGTTCGCGATGGACGCAAAAATACTGAACGGATTTTTATGCAGTTTTTTCTATTAGAAAGTTCGAGGCCAGACTTAGTAATGCCATATGTTTGATTGCAATTGGTTAAGTGGAACCGGATCGCAAAAAACGATAACTACAACTGATCTTCGCGCGGGTGGAGCCGCGGGAATATCAGCTAGTATCGATTACAATTAGTAGAATACTCGAAATATTGAATACTTATAAACTCATAAAAGATATATAAAATGGTACACACCTAATTTACAATTTTATAATAGTATATAGATTTTTTTTTCGTGCGGAAATCCCTTCGGATACCCCCCCGCCCGCTAGCGGGGGCGGTTATGTCGGGCTTGAACCGACTAAAACCGCACGCCGTCTCGGGTCTTAAGACGCCGGGGTGTAAGGTTACCCATAGAGCATATCCCTCGCACCCCGACTGAGCCTGGGCCATCTCCGGTTTCGAGATGGCCCCCTTACTTGCTCTCCACTGTGCCATCTGCTATTCAGAGGGACAATTGGAAAGCTTCCGAACAGCCCTCAACAGGGCCGTCCTCGCCTCGGTCGGAGTTGGCCGTAGGCGGCAGCGTCTCTCCCGCCCTAGGAGAGAGGCGCTGCTGTCTCCGTTGCCCAGGGTGCACCGCGTGGAGGTCCCCAACCAAGCACCTCTGTATGTAGGTACCTAAGTGAGTCAGCATGCATCTTGACGCCAATCTTAAAGCCATCTTCGTAGGCTCCTTCTCTCAACTTATGTGTTCGCCAAGTATCTTCGGTAAATGTTTCATTGAGACTAGAGAAATAACTGTTTAAGTTCTTGAACTGATGGCTCGTGAGTGTGATGAGGCAGATGACCAAAGTGTATACAGAGCAGATGCGAGTGAGGTGAATCAACCAGAACGCGTGGAATGTAGCTCGAATGATATTACTCATGGCAGAATTATCGTTTGTATCAGGGACAACTGTGATAATGGCGTTAAACGTAGCACCTGAAATAAAAATACACGTTACCCGTTCAGTAGATACTTAATAAAGTTTAAGTTAATTAAGTAAATCTCAATTTTTTTTTAAGTATATTCATCTAGGTACGAGACGAACTTCTTAGCATTCCATGGATTCACAGAACCGGGTCCATCGTGTGGCAGAGTTACAAACTACGAGTAGATCTCGAAACTTGTGACACGGCTGTAGGTTTAGGGAGCCCCTTTCCGACATACATCAATACTCACCTTCACTGCTGCTTCTCTCCCTGCACAGCCAAATTTGGTACATATGAACCTGCTTATCTAAATTTCGATAATAGTAAAGACCTTACTGCAATAACCTTTCTACAGGTTATAGAGTATAGTTATTGAGCTGAGCGAAGCGAGCGAACCTCTTATACCCGGTATAGCCGTTTGTTGGTGGCTGAACTCCTCCGTAACCACTCGCGCGATCTTGATCAAATTTAACACGGTAATAGTGTGGACACTGAGGAGTGTTTTGAAGCGAGATGGTTCTTGGCCGATGTACCATTGAGGAATAATCACCGAAAAACATTTTCACGAGCGCGCGGCCTTAGCAAAGCGCGCGACCGTAGTAAGATGTCTTATTTTCATGTAAGAGTCCTTTTTTTTTTTTTCGTGCGGAAATCCCTTCGGATACCGCCCCCGCTGGAGAGCGGGGGCGGTTATGTCGGGCTTGAACCGACTAAAACCGCAAGCCGTCTCGGGTCTTAAGACGCCGGGGTGTAAGGTTACCCATAGAGCATATCCCTCGCACCCCGACTGACCCTGGGCCATCTCCGGTTTCGAGATGGCCCCCTTACTTGCTCTCCACTGTGCCATCTGCTAATCAGAGGGACACGTGGAAAGCTTCCGAACAGCCCTCAACAGGGCTGTCCTCGCCTCGGTCGGAGTTGGCCGTAGGCGGCAGCGTCTCTCCCGCCCTAGGAGAGAGACGCTGCCGTATCCGTTGCCCAGGGTGCACCGCGTGGAGGTCCCCAACCAAGCACCCCTTCATGTAAGAGTCCTGCTCGCTCAGCTCAATTTATTTCAGTCGCACCCTGCACTGAAATCCTAGTTGTGTTTGGAGTAACAATTATCGAAGTCTGAAGATATATCTGAATTCAGTGCCAACAATCGCAAGGTAATCGCACTATAACATACGATGGAATTCGGTTAAATAATTTTATTTCAATAAATTCTGATTATTATTACCAGGTTAGTATTAATGTTAAATTCCAAATGCCACAATAGGTAAGTAATTCAATAGTTTCTTACCTGTCCGAATCGCTCGCATACAAGCATCCAGCAACAACGCAAATACTGACATGAAACAATTTAGCATAAGAGCCATACTAAAGAACTTTGATTTCTTTATCATTGCCTTCTCTACCTCCAAATCATTGTAAATCCCTTTCAGCCATATTCCCAGTTTATACATAACATCTCTTATTTCAGATTCCTGTTGAGTCATGCGGATTCTGTAGAAGATGACTATTGAATGGCCGATACAAAAGAAAAATAAGTCTGAAGCCTCTTTGTCTGTTAAATTATTCTGAGTGAAATATGCACCGAGTTCAGAGATCATTAATATGCTGATGAAAATGTTACCGATACTGTTGATTCGTTGGTAAATTTTGTAGAAATTTTGAGAGAAATTCAAGTCTTCTATCCAGTAATTTGGTAGACCAAAAATGAATAGAAATCTGTTTAATTGAAACATAAATTCGGTAGTTTTTGTGCGCTTGTAGAATCCGGCAACCTCCATATTCGTGAATGTATTCTGAAACTCGACCTTATTATTTTATTTCGTTGCTTTATTATTGAATTTTTTCCTTTCTAAAGTAACACAAATATTTTTGAAGTAGAAGTTTATCCATACAAAATAGGAGACAAGGAAACTTTGTTTTCAGTTCTCTCTTCGAAGAATGGTGAGTATTGGATATGACTCCTATCGGTTAATTGTTAAGCTACCTAGGCAGTAGGCATGTTAGTTAACCATCGTTAACGTTAATTGGTTAAATACTGCACATTTGCAATTGAGTGCAGGGCCGTATTTAAAATATAAATAATAGTTTAAAAAACTAAAAAACACGTTTTTTATAAAAAACCGAACTAAAAAAAATAGAAAATAATTTTAATAAATTTAAATTAAGAATAGTGTTAAAAATTTCAATAAATATAAATTAATAATAGTGTAAATAAAAAAAACATTTAAAAAAAGCGTGGGGTGCATGGGTCAATAAATATAATTATTTCATTGAGTAGAGTGATTATAATTTTGATAATATCTTAAAAAGCACCCCACGCTTTTTTTAAAATAAAATACATTCTAGCTATAGCTGCTTCTGGGTGATAGGCGGCCTCACCACCCCCAGGCCACCCCCAGGCCTGCGCTCATGGAGGACGGATAAGCACCTATATTAAAAATTTGATCCTGGGAAATCAGCCAGTGCTTTATATTTTTCTAAATCATTACTAGTACCTAACTGAAGTTCTAGTAGTACTAGTATTCCTCTTAACCCTTCTTGCTAAGCTACATTTCTTGTGTTAGGATTTGAACCCGGGACGATCGTATGACCGACTTCTTAACCACTAAGCTACCGACGCTATCGTTTCATTATTCAGGCCAATGCTGCAATGACAAAAGGTTTAATAAATGTAGATGAATAAGAAGAATAATAATAATCCGTGATTAATGAGATATAATAGAGTTTCAATAAATTCAAAAATACACGCTTGTTACTAAATTTAATGCTAGTCAAATTAGCACCAATTCGATGGGTCTACTACTGAAAATGAAAACTTCATAATCAGCTCTCGATGAAAATAGTCAATGTGGCTGAAGTGGTTTTAGTCGGTTCAAGCCCGACATAACCGCTCCCGCTGACCGAAGGGATTTCCGCACAAAAAAAAAAAAGGTACGTCGGTATTAGCATATGTATTAGGTATTATTTCTTAGATTTTAATGCAAATAAAATAAATCAACATACCGATGCTGCCCTGCCTAGTCACAAGGATATTTAAAATTGTACCGAATTAAAATAATTCCTGTCATCATACGGATTAATTACCCTTAACTCTTACCTATTAAATGTCAATTAGACTGGATTTCACCGATGGATGTACTATAACGCGTCGAACTGACTAAAACGTCACGCTGCCGTCTCGGATTTTCAGATAATGGGGTGTAAGGTGGCCCTAAGCATTTCCCTCGCACCGCGGCTGACCCAGGGCTATCGCCGGTTTTGAAATGTCCCCCTCGTGTTTGGGAACCACGGTGTCCCCTTCTTACCCCCGGAAAAAGGGGAGCGCAACGCGCCCTGGCCTGCTTCTGCTAGGGTCCATCTCCATAGGGGCGGCTCCACCTATCACCCCCAGGCCTACGCTCATGGAGGACGGAGGTCGTTGAGTGACCTCCGACTTCTCCTTCTTGAGCGTTAATTGCTCGGAGAAGGAGACAGCGGCAGCCCACGCGCTCGAACTCCACACTAAGACGGAGGGAGCAGGCCCTTTTCGTTCCTTACCTACCTACATGCCTCTTTATCATCTTCTTATGACAAGGTACCATTACTATTTAACACATTACAAAGTTAAGCGATGCTAGCCAGGTCAGTCTAAGGATAGGTGACCATTCTTAACACATTGAAACCCCTCCGTGTCTCGGAGAGCACGTTAAGTCGTCGTCGGTCCCGGTTGCCATACAGACATCTGTGGCAGTCTTTACGGGTAGTTGAAGCCCTAAAAAGTCCGACGACTGCTCTAACTTCACAACTTCTATAACGCCAATGAGTTCAGGAGCTCAGATGGAAGTGCTTCACGGAAAATATCGAAGTTCTCTTCGTAGTTAGACTGAAAAGCCGACCCCAACTGAGTTGGGAAAAAGGCTTGTGGGATGAGGAAATGATAAGGTATATAACCATAACTAGACAACTATACAAAAACCTTCCATTATTCGTGTGATCCTATTCTATTCCTACCTTTTTTTTTTTTTTTTTTTCGTGCGGAAATCCCTTCGGATACCCCCCCGCGTGCCAGCGGGGGCGGTTATGTCGGGCTTGAACCGACTAAAACCGCACGCCGTCTCGGGTCTACAGACGCCGGGGTGTAAGGTTGCCCATAGAGCATATCCCTCGCACCCCGACTGACCCTGGGCCATCTCCGGTTTCGAGATTCCTACCTAATATGAATTATACCTACCTTCTTAATATGAATTATATCTACCAAACTAATATGAATTATACCTACCTACCTAATATGAATCATTACATTATCATTAATAGACATTAGGTAGGTAGGTAAGAGAACCTACCACTGTGAAGGACGGCATTGAAGAGTTTCTGAAGCTCCTGTATGACAGGAGCTCCTCCTGCCTTCAGAAGCTCTTAAGTAATTCCGTCCCCACCAGGCTTTAACATTTTTAAGCTGCCTAAGAGCTAACACGATCTCGTCTTGACTGATATCAGGCAGTTCGTCGTTATAGTGGCGTATTTCAACGGATAGTACAAACCTCTCTACCCATATATTAAAAATTTGAGTCAGGTTAAGGTACAGTATTGCTTAAAGTGCCAATAATTGGGTAGTTTACCCTACTTGATCAGGGTTTTTTTTTTGCACGGAACCCTGATACTTTTTTTAAATATATCTAAATCAGCTCAGCCACTTTGACGAATAGCCGAAATGGGACAGCAAGACAGACAGTCAGACAAATATATAAAAAAAAATCGATATAAGATTGCGATTAATACTTTATTTTAATTTAAAAAGAATATTAGTAACCGAAATTACTAATATTCCCCCTAACCCCTCCAGCTAAGCTTAATTGCTTGTGTTATGAGTGGGTTCACAAAAAAAGCAGTGCAAAAACAAAAACCTATAATAATTACATTTTAAAAACTTAATTGTAACAGTAGATAGTATAATTATCAATGTAGTAGATACCTACCACAGAAATATATATACCTACAGTTGTAATCAACTGATAATTAACTGTTAATTACATAATATCGTAACACATGTGTTATAGATTATTAAATTTGTACAGAAAAGGATTATCTGTGATAGTTATGACTAATGACTGTGTTATAGGTATTATTAAAATAGAAAGAAATAAACTTATTCATCATGTCGCCCTTAGTGCTACTTACAGGTTCTCCACCCTCTCTTTTCCTAAACAGAACAACACGTGCAAGGCTGAGGTATCACTCTCACACGGTGCAAACAATTCCATCAAGAACCAAGCGGTTCGGCACTTACTTTCTATGCCGCACCATAACGACTTGGAATTATTTACCAGTATACCAGTTTCCTTCTTCCTATAGCTGGTATTCCTGGTACCTTTAAGCGGGGCGTGAAAAACCATCTGATGAGGTCACCATTGTAGCATTAACGATTTGACTTCACCTCGCCTGATGGTAAGCTTAAGGTAAAGTCTCAGGAAAGAGGGTCACCATTACATACACGTACCATGTTTACAATGGTGGCACTCAGCTTGACGGACTCATCAAAAGAGGATTGTCGTCGCAGCACCGCGTGACACCCACCGGTCCCACTAGTGCTGCGACCACAATCCCCCTGCCCGGCTATGCACTTGTTGACCCCCGAACGCAATCAAACTTGGATTACTATGGAGGGTTTTTCGCAATCGTGCATGGTGGTACCCACCCGGCCGAATTTTGTGACAAATTTGTGTCATCAAATTTCTACCACCAGTAAAACAGATGCTACATATTTCCTATTTTGCTGTTTGGAGCTGAAGCATGACGATTCACCATAAATATCGTAAAAACGTTGACGCCCGGTGTGGTGTTGGAGGCAGTTACTCATGGAAAAATGGACTGCTTACCGACATGACGACGCGATGGTAAATACCTTCCAACGTTCGTGTACCCAATCTGAAAGAGCTTCGCAATAGATTTTCATCAATTGTGCAAGTGCTAAATCTTTATATGTTTGCATATATCATCCACAACGTAAATTGGAACAGTTAGTAGAGGAAGTAGAGCGAATGTTCTCACGGGATGGACAGACCTTATAAAATCGTGTGAGTGTTCCCTTAAGCTTTGTACGAATAAAGCTTTCCAATGTACGCTTGCTCAAATTGTATACTTACGCGTAGGTACTGTAGATACACGCCGGCTACGCACGCGGCTACGCACGGCACGCCGGTTATCCACCGGGATTTCTCGAGGCTCGAGGTTCCGTCCCTGCTCCCGAGCCTCCTTTCGCCACTGGTATAGTTGCGAAAGGGCTCTCGCCTCCAGGTCCCATGGCGGAGTTCCAGCAAGGAGATTCGCCGCCTCGAAGGAGATCGTGCGGTACCCGCGGATGACTCTGATGGCCATCACCCGCTGCGGAGCGCGCAGCATCCGCACACATCTGGCCTTCAGGGCCTCCGCCCATATTGGACACCCATACAGGGCCATGGACCGCACGATCCCCGCGTAAAGTCTCCTGCAGGAGTCATCGGGCCCCATCATGTTGGGCAGCAGCCGCGCCAAAGCGAGAGCTGTGCCCTTCAACTTGGGGGCCAGACTTCGGATGTGCTCTCCGAAGTCCCATCAGCCGTCGATATTCGACGAGGCGCATCGCAATTACTCTTTCAAAGAGCTTGCACACCTCGTCGAGCAATACTATGGGCCGGTAGGCGGACGGCGAGTCCGCCGGGCGCCCTTCCTTTCGGATGAGGACCAGTTTTTCCGTCTTCCATAATTTCGGAAACTGGCCCCGCTCCAATCATGCGCTGAGAAGCCCTCTCAGTCTGGGCTCTAGAGCATCGTCGACTAGAGCTAGGACCCACGCTCGGCCTGGAATGCCGTCGGGTCTCGGGGCGGTGCGTTTGGCTCTCAGCCTTCTCACCGCTAGCTCTAGTTCTACCCAAGTGACCTCGGGCACGTCGTCGTCATCCACGTCGGGCACCATGGGCGACCGAGGCGGAGTCATCTGCGGTGGAACATGTTCTATCGCCCGTGCTGGGAACAGAGAGCCAACAACTCCTCCGAGCAGCTCCGGCTGGAGACACCGGGTCAACGGCGGGGCCTTGGGGCGCAGCTTGCCCTTTACCATTAGGTATGGCCACCCCCAAGGGTCCCGCTCGAGCGTCTCCAACAGTTCCCGTCTGAGCCTCGCGATCTCCGACGACCACCAGTAGACCTGACCCCTCGGATTATAGGGTGAAGCCCTAGGCATCGCCACGTCGCAGACACGGGTCATGGTTTCTGCGTTATTTACATCGCTTTTGTACTTTTTATGAATACCTACGTTTTGCAACGTTGGCTTCCATGCTACGCCTTAAGCTCGCCTTATGCCTTTACTGTATTCGTGCGGAAATCCCCTCGGATACTCCCCCCCCCCCCCGCCGGCCAGCGGGGGCGGTTACGTCGGGCTTGAACCGACTGACGCCGCACGCCGTCTCGGGTCTTCAGACGCCGGGGTGTAACCTTGCCATAAAGCATTTCCCTCGCACCCGACTGACCCTGGGCCATCTCCGGATTCGAGATGGCCCCCTCGGGTTTGGGAACCACGGTGTCCCAGTCTTGCCCTGGTTTGGGGGAGGGGCGCTAGACGCCTCGACGTCCCGGCCTGCTTCTGCCAGGCGGCCTCACCTGCCACCCTCAGGCCTGCGCTCATGGAGGACGGAGGTCTCTCCCGGGCGTGCACCACCATCTCCTTCTCGAGCATTACATGCTCGCAGAAGGAGGCGGCGGCGGACCACGTGCTCGCGCTCCGCACCATTGCCGCAATCATGCTACCGAGCGAGAGGACTCCCACCCCGATGGCTGCCACGAGGTCACGCCTCGGCACCAACCTCCCACGCCGGGCAGTCTGCCAGCGTGTGGAGTCCCGAGTCCACTCTGGCGTCGCAGTGGTGGCACTGATACCTACGTACCTTTTTTTTTTTTTTTTTTATCGTGCGGAAATCCCTTCGGATACCCCCCCGCCGGCCAGCGGGGGCGGTTATGTCGGGCTTGCACCGACTAAAACCGCACGCCGTCTCGGGTCTTCAGACGCCGGGGTGTAAGGTTACCCATAGAGCATATCCCTCGCACCCCGGCTGACCCTGGGCCATCTCACCACTAACAGCATCGCTCATCCTGTCTCCTCTGAAAGCAGAGGAGTACGGAGAGCGATGTGTTCCCGCCACGTTGGGTATTGGCCGACGATCAATGCCAACCCTATGAAGGGGTGAAGGGGAAGCCATTGACCGCCGCCCAGGGTGTACCGGCCGCTCCGATTCCGTTCCCCCCGGACTGCAGCGGGATCGGAATCGGAGCGACACTCGAGGAGGTTACCCAACACACACCCCATACCTACGTACCTGGTTATAAAATTTTGTACGTAAAATTACGCAAAAGACCACATAAAAGTCAAAAGCAAAGCAAGAAGAAAATTTCATCAAACTAGGTAATAAAATATTATTCTTGCAAATCACTCATGAGTTCATGAGTCATGTTAAAATTTTAGTTACGTAACAAGGTACGTAACAAAATGATATATAGAATCCAAAATTATTATGCGGCAGATGTCCGGTCCAGACCTCTTTCCCCCCAATAATTCCAAATTTTTCCAATCGGCCAGCCTCCTTCCTCACTTCTCATTACCTTTTCCTAATCCTAAATGTGAAGGTACCGCCAGCAATTTCAGATAAAACCCATCCACACATTAAATAAAAATAAATATACAATAAATATGTAAATTATTCTAGGACACCTCTTTTACACTCTATTTTGGCTGAGTTTGTGTTTCTGAACTCTGAAGATACTGTTAAAATGTCAATCTCATGTCACGTATGTCAATTGTCACATTTTCAATCATGCATCAAAGAAGTGAAAAGATACATTCTAACTCAAAATAATATTATTTTAACGTTACAAACAAATCTAACTGTTTAGCTTTTTATTCGCCTTACTTTTATTTTTTACGATTTACTTTTAGTAATTTGTAGCTTTATGCTGTAACAATGAATTTTTGTTCTTATATCTTTTACCGCTAATATTGAACATTGAATTGTTAATACAAGTTCTTAGCTATCTTGGGCCCTACATAGTATTCATTTATAAAACAACGGCGTGTAAATTGAATGGTGTTCATGAGCTTTATTATAAAACAAATGTGTAATATCCTTCCGAGCATTAATATTGATAATAATTATTTGTTGTGTGACGATGAGAACGTATACCCGGAAAAGGCCCAATCATCAGCTTATAGAGAATGTTCATGATCTGTGCAGACTGTGCCTTGGGAAGGCTGAAGGGGTGGTGCCCATATTCACCGAAGACAAAAACAATGTCTGTGCAGTGTTGGCTCTAAGAATCATGATATGTGTTGGTTTGGAGGTAAGTTGAAAGTCCCAAGATAAATAAAATCAATATAAATTTAAAAATTATCACCTTTTAAGATACATACATGCAACCACACTTCTTGCCTAATGGGGTAGGCAGAGACAACATCTTTCCACTTGCTACAATCTTAGCATACACTTTGTCTTCTATTATGATTATTTACATGTTTACCAGATGCGGGAACTCTTAGCCAGGCCTTATGTCTTTTATTTATATGAACCGTACAAAACATGATTTTTATGAATATCAAATTAGTATGACAAATAATAACTTACCTTAACCTTAGATATATATATATAGAAATACTTCTGGAGTTGTTAAATATCTCATCTACAATGTAACTAATGTTAAATGCAATTCTTAAGAATTATCGACAATAATAATATTCATTATTATTTTATTGAATTTATTTATTGCCTTTATTGAATTCCATACCATTAACATGACTGAAACTTTGTGTTTGTGTGATTTACTGTACAGTATAGACAATGATGACTGATATTTTAAAAATAGTCGTCTCATGGCTTATTCCTTGACTTTTTTTAACCATTTACTATTCTAACCTATAGTACATGAAATTTTTTATTTTTACTTATTTTATTTGATTTTAATTTATTTAAAATTTGAATTGGAAAATAATTTAATCATGTCTTGATTATTAATTATACCAAATCTAGAGAAAACCTGCCGACCCGACTAGTACAGTAATGGAAATAACCTGGCTTAAGACTGCTGCAGGTTGAAGTAACTTATTATAATAACTTATTTTTCATGCTATATTATATTTTTTGCCACCTTTTCAATTTTTTTTTGTCTCGAGGTTATTAAAGAACTATGTTTACAGGTAAAACAAGAAGACAGTCTGCCAAATATGATATGTACGGAGTGTCTCAGTAACCTGAACAAGTACTATGCATTCAGAAAGAAATGTGAAGTTTCCTATCAGAGATTGAAATCTCATGTATTAGCAGTAAAGGAGAAACAGTTTAAAATGGAACTACAAGAGCAAAATGAAATTGAAAACAAAAAAAATATGGATGCAGTGGAATCAGAAGAAGAAATGCAGTTTGTGGTGTCATTTGATAAAAATAAAATGGCACAAGTCAGTCTGCTGAATTTAAATAGTGTTGCCAATTTAAATAATTTAAAAAATGTAAGTTGAATGCTATGTCTAGATTTTATTATTGAAAATCCATTAAACTAAAATGCATTTTCTTGTTTTACTCCATGAAATTCAATGATTAAAAACATGAAAATGCTGTTTAGTTTTTATTGAACTTGGTTCCTATCTGCTTCATGAAATCAGGTATTAACAGGTTGCTGTAACTCTCCAAATAAGTTTTAAATATTCAAATCTAACCAGGGGCCCGATTCAATAACGCCACGTTTTCAAAACACGTGATTTCGGTTTGATTAGTAAGAAAAATTGTAAAAAATATTTTAGTCATTAGTATGATCTGTCAAAACTAAATCTACCTTCACTTTAGTGAGGTTATTAAACATTTAGAACCAGTCATAGTTGATTTCGTTTTCAATTAGATTTTGAGATTTTAATGTTTGTTAGTTTTGAAATCATACTTTTAAAATCATTTTCTCCATCTAATCAATAATATACAGCTCATGCAAAAGTGAAGTTTGATAGCAATCAGGTCCGAGTAGCACAGTGTAAATTGACTTTTTTGACGTGACAACGTCTTATAATTCGATGGAGCCGGCTGCACGCACGAAAAAACATGACGTATGCGGCGTTGCCTCGTATGCGGCGTTACCTCGCTCTGAGGCGTACCATTTAATATGACGTTGTCACGTTCAACTATCGTCAGTAAACTGACTTTACAGACAACCGATTTTTTTAATTTATGTGTACAAGACATTGGCTAAGGAGTAGAGTACAAAAACGACCACATATTGTGTTTAAAATATTTTTTTTTTTGCAGAAGCTATCAAACATAACAAATCCGAATGTAGAAAGCACAGTTAAATTGTCAAGTTCCCAGGAACAAGTGAGTAGGCATTATTTTATTTCTCATTGTCATAATTAATTCTTTCACTTAAGATACTTCTGGGGGTCCTCCCCCCACAAGAACATATGGCATTTGCGTAGGGTGAAGAGGGGTTACATAGATTTTCCATCTACTGATCAATAAAAGAATTACTCATTCAATAGCAAAACTACTCACGTAGTATAACTATCTCACGCTGTGTTCAGAAGAATTGTATGATATGATGCCCACAACCACATTCTATCATCGCACCGCTCGCCACAGACAGGGAATTCATCCTCACAAGTTACGACCGGAAACGGTGCGTACAGTTAGGTATGAAAGGCACTTTATTCCACGCACCAGGCTGTGGAATGATCTCCCTACTGTGGGTTTCCCAAGCGACTACAATATGAGGTTCTGCGAGAAGGGCATCAGAAGGTTTTTACAGGGTAGGCAGCGCGAGTGTGACGCCCCTGGTGTTGCACACGCCCATAGGCCACGGTAATCGCTTCCCATCAGAGCTTGTATGCCATCTGAGTGGTATAAAAAAAACACTGAATGTAACAGGGACATAGTTAGTTAGTTAGTTAGTTTACCTGGGCTGTTCCGCACTTAGCCTCTTGATTGGGCCATTGTGCGTAGCATCTTACCTCTCACTCCAACCAACCCAGATCTTCCCAAAAAGCCAGCAGCCTTTTCAGGTTTCCACATGCTTCCCGGAGAGACGCTGGTGACTGGAGGAATTTCGCCCGTTGTTCGGCCACGCTCATGCACTCTGTAAGCACATGATGTGGCGTTTCTTCTGCCCCCATGCAGCCTCTGCACAGGGGGCTGTCCGTCACACCTATTGTAAATAGATGCTTGTTTAGAGGACAGTGACCGGTCAAGATGCCTATGACCTTGCGGATCTGGTCCCTTTTTAATCTAATGAAGTTTCGGCTAAACGTTTTTGATGCTACCGGAACTGCATTCTTTGTTTGCCTGCATCCTTCAATGTTTGTCCTTTCTTTTTGATGGGTTTCTTCCGTATTTTTCCGCAGCCAAGTTTTGACCTGTGCTTGAGGTATAGGTAGTATTGGTTCCGGTCCATATACTGTTGCCCCTGATCCTCTCTTGGCCAATTCATCGGCTGCGTCGTTGCCGAGGGAGTTGCTGTGTCCCTTGATCCATTGCAGCGTGACCTTGTTTGCAATGGATTGGAGTGTATTGTGACATTCCAATATGAGGACAGAGGTTATGGTGTTGCTTTTCAGAGCTTGGAGTACGGATGCACTGTCTGATATGATCTTTATATCTAGATCTTTGACGTCTCTGGCGGCAATCGTCTCCGCCGCTCTCGTTATGCCAATACATTCAGCTTGGAATATTGTACTTAGCTTGTCCAGGGTGGTTGTTATTTTGATGTTTAGGTCATTCGAGAAGACACCTGCTCCGGTACCATATGTGGTTTTAGAGCCGTCTGTGTATATCCTAACTTCTTTGACGCCAGAGCTGTCTCTTTTTTCTTCAGTAAGTTGAATATGATAATTCCTTTCGAAGACGTGGTGACATGGTATTCTGTCTACGGGCGCCTCAAGAAGTGGTATCTTCTTTAGGATTCCCTGTAGAATTTTTGAATGCTTTGTTCCAGTATTCTCTTTCCAGAGCCCATTACTTTTCAGTCTTAAGGCTGCTGCCTTGGCCTCCTCCTGTATGATTAGATGCAGCGGTCTCAGGTTTAGGAGGTGCTCTAGTGCGGCTGATGGAGTGGTTCTCATGCATCCAGTGGCTGCTGTACTCGCTAGGCGTTGTAGACTCTGGAGCTTTTCTTTCACAGTGATCAGTTCTGTTCTGGGCCACCATACAACTGATCCATAGGTTAGAGAAGGCCTGATAATTGCCGTATACAGCCAAAGTGTTATCTTTGTGTTAAGACCCCAGTTCTTACCAACGAGTCTTCTGCATTGCCAAAAAGTTATGCAGGCCTTTTTCATTTTAGCATTTATGTGGCTAGTCCAATTCAACTTATTGTCAAGTATGATGCCCAGATATTTAACTTGAGTTGTTAGGGCTAGTTTGGTATTAAATAGTTTTGGTAGTTGTAGTTCTGGTAACTTTCTTTTGTTGGTGAAAAGGATAAGTTCTGTTTTTTTCGGGTTTACTGATAATCGGTGTTCTTCGCACCATTCTTCCACAATCTGAAGGGCTGAGCGCATGACTTTGCATAGCACGTTCTCAGCCGTTCCGCTTATTAGTATTGCAAGATCATCCGCATACCCGATGGTGGTGTATCTTCTCTCATTTAGTCTCTTTAGAAGACTGTCTACTACTATGTTCCATAAGAGTGGTGATAGGACGCCTCCCTGGAGGCATCCTCTGACTACCTTTGCTCTTGTGGTGGTGTTACTCATCACTATCTGGACTGCTCTTTTGCTTATCAGCTGAGTGATCCAGTCCCTTATGGCTGGTTCTACCTTACGCTTCCGTAAGGCTTCGTTAATGCTGCTGTGTACCGTTTTGTCGAAAGCCCCTTCTATATCTATGAAAGTAGCTAGTGTTGAGGCTTTATTTGTGATAGCCGATTCTATCTTGTGCACTACCGTGTGTAGTGCGGACTCTGTTGATCTACCTTTCCTGTATGCGTGTTGCTGAGGATGTAGTGGGTTGTCTTTTAGTGTTCCATCCCTTAGGTATCGATCTACTAGTCTCTCCAACGTTTTAAGGAGGAATGATGTGAGACTAATGGGCCTGAATGATTTGGGATGTGTATAGTCCTCCTTACCTGGTTTTGGTAGGAAGACTACTTTTGCCTCTCTCCATAATCTGGGTATGTATTTGAAGGCAATGCAGGCCCTGTAGATTGGAAGTAGATATTTTGCTATTCTTGTCAGTTGCCATTGTAGTAGTGCTGGGAATATTCCATCCAGCCCTGCAGACTTAAAGGGTTTGAAGGTTTTTATGGCCCGCTCTATTTTGTCTGCAGTTACTACCTTGTTTGCGATTTCCCATTCTTGGGTTGTTGGTACACTATAGTGTTCTGGTGGCCAGTCAATGGAATCGATGGATGGTGTGACTTGACAACCAGGGAAGTGTGTTTCGAGCAGTACTGCGCTGGTTTCATTTTCCGTATTAGTGTAAGTGCCGTCTTCTCTCTTAAGTGAGCCCATGAGGTTGAGTTCACCTTTGGCCAGGACTTTCCTTACTCTTGCGGCTTGGTTTGTCGAGTTTATGCTACTACAGAAACTCTGCCAGGCCTCAGTTCTACGATACCTGATGCGTTTCTTGTAGTATTTTTGTGCATTTTTGTATTTGTCCCAGTCCTCAGGGGTTCTGGTGTTTTTTGCTCGGTTATAGAGCTTTCTCAGGCCTCCACGTAGTCGCTCGAGTTCTGGCCCCCACCAGGAGCTCTTTTCTGGACCTTTGGGTGTTACAACAGGACACGCTGGCTCGTAGCTTTCCAGCAGAGCTGCAGTGATAGAATGTACGTTGTGTTCTATATTATCTGTACTAAGTGTTGTGTCGGGTAGTTGTGAATCACTTAGTGCCTTGTTTAGTGAGTTTGTGTACCGTGCTATATCTGTTTTGCGGGGGTTACGATATGGAACAGGGTCTGCTAGTTTACATTGAATTTGAAAGCAGATTCGGCGATGGTCCGCAAAGGATGGTTCCTTTGACACATGCCAACCCTTAATGAGGTTTGCTGCCGAGTGTGTTGCCAATGTGATATCTACTATGGTCTGACACCATGAGGTTACGAAAGTAGGTTCCGTACCTTTTTTTTTTTTTTTTTTTTTTTTTATCGTGCGGAAATCCCTTCGGATACCCCCCCGCCGGCCAGCGGGGGCGGTTATGTCGGGCTTGCACCGACTAAAACCGCACGCCGTCTCGGGTCTTCAGACGCCGGGGTGTAAGGTTACCCATAGAGCATATCCCTCGCACCCCGGCTGACCCTGGGCCATCTCACCACTAACAGCATCGCTCATCCTGTCTCCTCTGAAAGCAGAGGAGTACGGAGAGCGATGTGTTCCCGCCACGTTGGGTATTGGCCGACGATCAATGCCAACCCTATGAAGGGGTGAAGGGGAAGCCATTGACCGCCGCCCAGGGTGTACCGGCCGCTCCGATTCCGTTCCCCCCGGACTGCAGCGGGATCGGAATCGGAGCGACACTCGAGGAGGTTACCCAACACACACCCCAGTAGGTTCCGTACCTATATTTATAATGTTTAGGTTGGTTTGGAATAAGTATTCGGTTAGTAACTCACCTCTCTTGTTCGCGTCCTTACTTCCCCACAGAGGATGGTGAGCATTGCAGTCTGCGCCGATGATTAAGTCCCAGGTCTGAGCCTCGCAGTGTTGTACCAGGTCGGCTAGCTCCTTTGGAGGTGGTTCGCCTTCGCCCGGCATATACACTGAAGCTAGTACTAGGATGGTTGCATTATCTGAATGGATTTTCACAGCAGTGAGATCTCTAGAACAGAATTGGTTAAGTAAAGTGGTGTTTATAGCGTTAGGTACGAAGATGCAGGTTCTCGGTTTTTCAACCGTCGTATCTCGTATTAACTTACCGCCTATGTTATTTAGACCGCAGATGTAGTTCTTATTTATCCAGGGCTCCTGGATTAGGGCTACGGTCTTTTTGGTTACCTCCAGCACTCTGCGTAGAGTGACCGTTGCTGCTTGTTTGTGCTGGAGGTTTGTTTGGATGATGTTTATTGGATCAGGGGCTGTTAAGGACGTCATCATCATCATCATCGCTGATGTGTCCTCCCTGTTTCAGCGGCGAGCTATACTTTCCAGCTCGCTCTTACTCTTTCGAGGAGCCTCTGTTTTTTGCTCTTGAGCTGTAGCTGCCGCTGTTCCTTCCCCGGCCTGCGCTTCTTCTTGGGAGAAGAAGCGAATATAGCCACTTCCCGACATGTGGGCAACTCGGCGGTCTCTCCTGGTTATCGCCTCTTTCTGGTCCTCGGGAATTCCCAGAATTAAGTGTACCACCTTCTCTTTGGAGTTCGGGTCGGTGGTTTGGTCGTCCACTGTCATGTCGTAACACTGCCAGGTATCTACTTTGTACCAAGGGTTTTGGGCCCAAAGCACTCTGCGCAGTGTTACGGCTTCGGTGATGCGGGTGTGGAGAAGAAGC
Source organism: Cybosia mesomella (assembly GCA_946251805.1). NCBI lineage: Eukaryota > Metazoa > Arthropoda > Insecta > Lepidoptera > Erebidae > Cybosia > Cybosia mesomella. The sequence goes on along the minus strand of OX276396.1, from coordinate 34,975,929 downwards.
CCTGCTTTCAGTCGCTTCTTCATGTCGGACTGCTTTATGACGGCCAAGGTGGTTTCGGGTATCGGGGACGTTATGCTTCTTACAGCTTTTTCAAGCCAAGTAAGAGCATTGTCGTCTTCACACCACATCGCCAGCACGCCTTCCAATAGGAAGGGTCGTCCGCGGAAAGATGGAGCTTGCGCACCCGAAATCGTTGACGACAACACCGACTGCAGGATGCTGTCGTCAATGGCCTCCCTAAGCTGGTCTGCCTGGGTTTTAGTGAGGTCCCTCGGCGGAATGGTAGTGACCGCTACTCGCAGATGCGACTGACTGGCATCCGCGTAGCTTACCGTCCGCTTGGTGCGCGGGTCAGTTTTCGCGCGTTTGGCTTCCCCTCTGGGGGACCGGGTACCATCCAGACGAGCGCGCTTCGAAGAAACTCGCTCGTTCTGGACGGGCCCTGCCCCCTTTTGTTCCTTTTCAGGAAAATTGGGAGCCGTCGCAGCGTTCCGTTGACCTCGGGCACCTCTGGGTTTCCTCCTGTTTTTCTTACTCGGTGGTGGTGGAGGGGCTGTGGCTACTGCCGTCCCCTTTGAGGTTGATGGTGTGGGTTCGCGCTGCGTTTCCGCTGCTGCGGCACCCAACCCTGTCGTCGTTTTTTTAGGTTGCAAGACCTCCCTTCTCGCGCGCCTGTTGGGGCGACTGCGTTCTGTTCGGCCGAGCCCTTTTTCGGTAGTGGCCGCCTTCGGCTGAGCATCCCTTTTGCAAGGGCGCTTGTGGCCAACAACGGTCCATTGTATGGCGCTCGTGGCGTCAGTTTTCGGGATAGCCTCCGAGAGGCTGGACAGGTCCAGGCTTGCGCCCGGTCCTGAACACAGGGTGCCCCCCACAGAATACGAGGGGCAGACTGAGCTGGTAGGCTCAGTGAGGGATTCTCCGCAAGCGGTACCCTCCTGGGGTAGTTTTTCTTTGTCCTGTGTCGACATGTTTTTTTTAGGAGCAGAGGCTTACTCACACTACCTGCCCTAGGTGCGTGTGGTACAGTTTTCTGAGGCAATTTAGTGCCCCACGGCAATGTCTACCGGGGTGTGGTTTTAGGCCGCCATGGTTCGGCACATTTATATAATATATCTGATGAATAGATACATATATATAATAGATATATAAAGAAAAAATAAATTAAAGGAGAGATACATATATAAGTTGCTATAATATATAAATAAACCATTACATAAATAAACAATTTCATGCGCCTGGAGGTTTCTGTTACGTCTATTTCTTGGGAATTAGACCAATAACGGGACGACAACCTCGGGAAGGATAGTCCACCAGACTTGCTTTGAGGATCTACACGACCTGCGCTCTCCCTCAAGACCACGTCCCCCTACCCCTCAGAAGGATGGGTAGTGTAGGTCCATGCTAAGGTTTCGGGTAATAGTACCATCACAGAAACATTAGCATGTCTCCGTCCCTAACAGGGACATACTCAGATTTAAAAAGTAAGTAGAAATTAAGTTAGGAGATACTGCGGCTAAGAAAGCTGTGCACAGGACGAACGCCGACAGTACGCCGACTAAAGCCACACATACTGTAATAATGGTTTATTTCTCACCACTAACCAATATGTTATTAATGAAATCTTGAAAGCGTCAGTAGCTTAGTTGTTAAGGAGTCGACCCTACTATCGAGAGGTCCCGGGTTCGAATCCTGGCCATTACAATACCTAGATGAACCCACCCCTAACACAAGCAATTAAGCTTAGCTGGAGGGTTTAGGGGGAATATTAGTAATTTCGGTTACTAATATTCTTTAAAAATATAAAATACACTAAGGTTATGGCTGTATACCTATACAAAATGACGTCAGGATAGGCTCGAGAGTCATAGGCCACAGTTACTTAGCCCGCTTCCTCTCCGCTTGCTCAGAGGTACTACATACATTTATTTATAAAAAAACATAACATAACATAACTTCACGCCTGTATCCTCGAAGGGGTAGGCAGAGGTGTATTACGCACCCACGATTCGCCAGTTATGTTAAGGTCCCAGTGTAATAGGGGGCGAGCCTATTGCCATCTACCGGACACATTATTAAGGCAGCGATAATTTAACAATTAACATGGGGTTTTCCGGCTGTCAAAGCGACAACAACGTACGCGAAAGTGCTCCCAGTTTTTTAATCGTAAAACAGTGTATAATTGCACAAACAAGCCTTCAAATACAAAAAAAGTACAGTAGGGAAGTGTTAACACAGTGGATCCTTCACAAAACACACTAGGAAAGCAAGCTAACAACATAAAAACTGCCTTCGAGTATTCGGCCGCTGAAAGGTTAGAAGACATTTTTTTCTACATACCCTCATATCATTGGATATTTACATAAAAAGTTGTAAATAACGAAGTTAGCAGCTGCACTTGGCAGTTTTGACACTAGACCACAGACATTGAGTATTACCAACCGTTCAGAATAAATACGTTTCGTTCCACACAAAGTAATACCAGCTCCAAACAAGGGATACCAGTGGAAAAAATTATTACAAAGTTAGAAGAAACAGTAAAAATGTCAAATGAAAGTATAATGGCACCGCTTTTGATCAAAATGAACGAAAAAATGGATGAACTGAAAGAGGAATTCAAGAAACACACTATTTCTCTAACAGAAAACTTAAATTCAAGCATGTCAACTACTATGGAAGAGAAATTGGCACCACTAGTGGAACAAAACTTAAAATTAAACACCGAAATAACAATGCTCAAAAACAAAGTGCAAAACCTAGAGAGGGAAGTGAGAAAAAACAATTTAATCCTACATGGCATACAAAAATCTGAACAAAACGAAACTGAGTTACTAGAACTGGTTCTCAACACCCTAAATACTGTAAAAAGAGGGAGAAATGGATTCCTTCGACAAATAGGAAATAAGTGACATTCGCCGGCTAGGAAATAGTAGGGATAAAAAGTCGAGACCAGTACTGGTGAAATTGACACTAGCTTGGAGAAGACTACAAGTACTAAGAAATGGTAAAAAACCTACCGGCAGATATCTATGTTACCGAAGACTATCCCAAAGACGTAATACAAAAAGAAAAGAACTAAACATAAGAAAAAAGGAAGAAATCAAGAAAGGAAACATTGCTACGATCAGATACGATAAACTTATAATAAGGGAAAACACGAACCAAGATAAAGGCCACGAAACACGGAAACGCTCTCCATCAAAGACTCCAAAACACACAAATAACGCAACAGGATCAAGACAAACGGCCCCATATAAATTAAACAAAACCAATTCACTCGAGTTCAGGAGCCGTTCCAAGGCAAACTCGACATCGGGAAAGAATAACCAATAACAATTAGCGCACACCAGCTCCCGGAAGACAAACAAAACAAAAGCAACACCCAAACATAATAGAACAACGAAACCTCCTTCCCCAAGCCGGAAAGCGGTCTCCGTGGGGAAAAATGACCGTAACCTTCCAGATACTAACAAACCCAAACTACAATTACAAAAACAAGAAAAACATTATATAGCAACATACAATACAAGGACGCTATCCAGCCACGCCAAATTAATAGAGTTTACAAGAGCACTGGAAAAAATCAAATACGATATCATAGGATTAGCCGAGATTCGGAGGCAAGGAGAGTCGATAGATGAATACCAAGACTACATACTATGCTACAAAGGAAAAACGCCGGGCCAGCTTGGAGTGGGCTTCATCCTCAAAAAACAATTGAAAAAACACCTGGGGAACTTTATCGGCTTATCTGAACGAGTGGCTGCAATAAACCTAAACTTTGACAACTACCTACTATCCATAATTCAAGTACATCCAATTGAATCTGCAAGCGACGAAGAAATACACACACACTGCAATGGAAACTGCTTACAAAAACATCATAATACTGGGAGATTTTAACGCCAAGATTGGCCAAGGACTTCCGGAAGAAAAAACGATAGTAAAAAGCCATGGCTACGGCGTAAGGAATAAAAGAGGCGAGAAACTGGTAGAATTTGCCTTCGAGAACAAACTATCAATTATGAACACATACTATAAAAGGAAACCAAGCCGCAAATGGACCTGGCTCTCACCAAACGCAAAAAATAAAAAACGAGATAGACTTCATACTATCAAATCAACCTGAAAATTTTCAAAATGTTGAGGTCCTAAATATAAACTACCCTTCCGACCATAGAATGGTCAGATCAACAATTAACATTGAAAAAACGAAAAAGAGCAGAACTCAATACAGCAAAATAAACATTAAATCTACACTATGCAATATGCATAATATAGAGAAATACAAATCAAACCTGTCAAAGTATGCACCTGACCTGCTGGTCCAGAAAGTAAGCGACACTGTCCAGCATTACTATGATCGTCTGACAACTGCAATTAATTCAAGCTTGCAACAAATACCAACCACAAGACACAAATCTGGCGACAACTTGATACTCTCGGACCGAACAAAAGCACTGCTGACCCGCAGACAAAAGCTGCAAAGAACGAAACTCAAGTCACGATCCATGAAAAACGAGCTAGAAGCGTTGTACAAATTATCAAACAAATATGTAAAAAATGATTACAGCAACTATAGACTTCATACAATAGCAAAACATCTCACTCACTCAGGCAGCGTAAAAAGAGCATACAGGGAACTTCAAACGCATAAAACCTGGATCAAAAATATCAAAAATAAAAAAGAAGTCGCTAACAACCGCAAAGAGGCCCTCGAAATAGCTACTACTTTCTACAGAGATTTATACAGTTTAAAAGGCGAGAAAACTAACACAAGACCGAACCAAATAAATACTCTGCAACAGCACGAAAACGTAGCACAAGGCGAGGAGATAGGACGTATTACTGAAAAAGAAGTACTAAATGCCATCCAACGTCTGAAATTAGAAAAAAGCTCAGGCCCAGACAACCTAAACAACGAAGCCATCAAAGCCGCAGACTCCCTACTGAGCGCCCCACTGACACACTTATTCAACTTAGTTTTAAACACAAGTGAAATTCCAAGACAATGGTCAGAATCGAACATCATTCTACTATACAAAAAAGGAGATCCCAAGGATATAAGCAATTATAGACCAATAAATCTAATGTCCAACCTATATAAACTCTTCGCATAAATTATTGAGAAAAGAATAAGTAACACACTAGATAGCCACCAACCACTAGAACAAGCGGGATTCAGAAGGGGTTTCTCGACAGTAGACCACTTACATACGATTGAGCAAATCATAGAGAAACACCAGGAATTCAGAACTCCGCTGTACATTGCCTTTGTTGATTATAGGAAGGCTTTTGATACAATATCACATTCGGCTATTTGGAAAACACTACAAGATCAAGGAGTACAAAAGCCTACCTAAATTTAATAATAAATATATACAAGAATAGTACCAGCAAAATACAGATGGAAACTATTGGGCCAGCATTTCCTATCCAAAGAGGAGTAAGACAGGGCGACCCACTATCCCCAAGGATTTTTATAGCCGTGCTGGAATCAGTTTTCAGAAAGCTAGAATGGAAATCTCGAGGCATAGATATTGGAGGATTGAATCTGACCCACTTAAGATTTGCAGACGATCTGGCCCTATTTGCAAACAGTAGTTCAAACATAGAACATATGATGACAAAACTAAATGTCGAGAGTAAAAAAGTAGGTCTAGAAATGAACTACAGCAAAACCAAACTTATGACCAATAGCCACAAAAAATCCATAAAAATAGACAGTGAACAAATAGAGTATGTCGACCAATACATATACCTAGGTAAACAAGTAAGCTTCAGCCCAAACTCAAACGAACAAGAGATAGAGAGAAGAACCAAAAACACCTGGAACAAATACTGGAGCTTAAAAGAAACCTTAAAAAGCAACTTACCTGTCCAACTCAAAAAGAAGGTCATGGACACATGTCTACTCCCCACACTGACCTATGGCTGCCAAACATGGCATTTTTCACTAAAGGCTAAAAACAAAATAGTCACTTGCCAAAGAAGTATGGAACGTAGTATGATGGGTATCAAAAAGATACAGAAGATAAACCACTCTCAAATTAGAAAAAAAACTGGCGTCATAGACGCACTCAGCCAGGCCCAGAAACTGAAATGGAAATGGGCTGGCCATGTTGCAAGGCTTCAGGACGAGAGATGGACAAGCCGAGCCACAATGTGGAAGGGCCCAACTGGCAACAGAAGGAGAGGCAGACCACTGTCACGCTGGACGGACGACATAGCTGGCGTAGCTGGGCCTAACTGGGCTTGGAGGGCTCAAGATAGAGACGTTTGGCAGTCTCTGGAAGAGGCCTATACCTCATAGGAGGGTTCTGGTGTGATAAATAAACATAGATTAAGTAAAAACTGTATTTTAACCAGGAATAAAAGGCTTTTATATTTTATTTTTATTTTTATTTTTATTTTTATTTTTATTTTTATTTTTATTTTTATTTTTATTTTTATTTTTATTTTTATTTTTATTTTTATTTTTATTTTTATTTTTATTTTTATTTTTATTTTTATTTTTATTTTTATTATTTATTATTTATTTATTAATTAACATTTATTAATGCACACATAACTACGAAAAGTCAGAGATGTGTGCCCGGGGCGACTGGGGATCGAACTCGAGACTTCGTCTCAGTAGTCCGTTACGTACACCACTGGGCTATCGCCGCTGATCTTATTTATACTGATATACTTAATAATATAAAGAGGTAAAGGAGAATGCCCATTTTTCAATGGACCGCCGTTTCGTGAAAAATAATTTTGTATGATAGCGAAAATCAGATGATAAACTGGATTGATATCGTACTTTCAAAGGAAATAAAAATTATTCTGTCATTCTGTGGGGTTTTCTCTTATTCTTTGTTTTGCTGTTCAAATTAGAGGTTAGAGTTATAAAATAACATGAATTTAATTCAAATAAGGCAGTAACAGAATAGTTCTAGCACAACTATGAATATCCACAAAGAAAACGTAATCTAGATAAAAATCAATGTTTATTCCTCTATTTTCTGCATTGTCGCTCCACCCGTTCATCTTGTTGCGATAAACCTTATAGCTTGCACTTGCGTGAAAGTCGTGGCAAAGTACAGGGCCCGTACCATGAACGTTAACACAGTTCAACTACCAACTGCAAATGTAACTTTGTAATCCTAAATATTTATATGGGATTACAAAGTTGTTTATGCATTTAGTAAATGACAGCCGTTCAACTATTGACCTGTTTTAAGACTTCATGGTAAAGCCCACAGGAAGTAGAAAATAAAACGCTTGAATATTTATTTAAGAAAGTTTTATTCATATTTTATTGTTAACAATGCTACCCATATAATGCACAAATCTTGGACCATCTCAGCAATAGAATATCTAAGTATGCAATATTGTGGAACATAACATAATATACAATAACCACTTTCCATCAGGTGGGCCGTGTGCTTGTCTGCCACCTGAGTGGTATAAAAAAATACATATTTACTGTGTGTGTGTTCTGTAAGAAATGAGAAAAAGTTGCAAGTACTAAATAAGACTGAACTGAATAAGAGATACCAACCATTTCTGGATTAATCCATGACCGTAAAATTCGAATCATTACATCCGTTGCCTCCACGACTTGACGTCGGGGTAGAGGATGTACCAAAGAAAGTGAACAGTTCACACAGCGTGGCATTTTTAAAGCGTATGGATATAGACTGGAGTCGTGAAAACGTTCTCAACATAATCTAAATAGATACACCAGCACAAACAAAGCAAACAGTAAAAGTCCTCGAAAAAGATCAAGACCGTGCAGGAATCCGAAGACTCGACTGGAGACGAACTCAATACTATGATAAGCTATTGGCACAATACTCAATAAACACTATCAATGAAAAGTAAAAACAAAACCGCATATTCGTTACCGAAACGACGTTTTGTTTGAAAGTTTTGACAGTTTGTATTTCGTTCAAGGAGATAGCTTTACGCATATTTCACAAATCACGATAGAAGGGTAGGTTTTACAACCTAACCTACCCTTAGAGGAATAGTCGCATAGATAATTATGATTTAGATTCGAAATGCAAAAGATATGTTTTGTTTCAATTTATTTCCGTAAGCTCGTTATAAATAAAATCTCCAATAACGGGCGAAAAAGAAGGTATCTACTTATAAATGATTTTTACATTCATTATTTACGTAGGTAGGTAGGTATCTATATACTTTTATCTCTACAACAATATTCCTAATCCATTTAAAACTATCTATGGCGATTAGGAAGACAATAAAAATCGATTACACTACGAATTAAATCAAAATATAAACCCCACATAAGATTTTGTTCGAATGAATTGCTAGAAATTAATTGTAATATAAAATGATTTATGAATTTACTCATATGGCCATTCGCTTTTTATTTACGATTTTCAAAAAGAAATGAAGAATGGGCATTCTCCTTTAGTGAGATCGAAGGGGGCAATCGGCAATCTTTGGATTGAACCGATTTTGAAAACTCTTTTAACAATAGAAAGCCATATTATTTGTGAGTGTCATAGGCTATATATTATCACGCTACTACCCTAGGGAGTGGAGCAATAATCATAAATGTCAACAAATCCGTCAGATTCCCATACATTATATAAAACTTGCAAATTACGGGCATATATGGGTTAAACAGATGCAATGGGGTTTGAGATATGCCACGGGCAAAGCCGGGGAGAGCCAGCTAGTAGATTATAAGTGTATTGTCGAGACTGTTTCACTTAATAGTAATCTTGTTTAAACAGGCACAAGAACCTGACATGCCCGAGCCAGACATAGCAACATTCTTGACAGCAATGTTACTCCAGCTTGGCATATTGACACAACAAGACGATGGACCGGTGTTGATAGAACAGAGTATTAGCAGCTTGGACGTAGAGAGCGGGGACGGCAGCAAGGTCACGTTTGAGCTGGTGGAGGAAGATGAACCGGAACCAGTTTTGGTTTGTAGATAGTTCTATATGTTATAACATTATTTTTTATGCTTTCATGATGTAGTTAGGTACATACTTTTGAAGTGTCTGATGTTTTGACCAGATTGCACTGGCCGTGATTATTGGCTGATGGAAACAAGCACAATTGTATATCCAACGCAGAAAGCATAAAAGGTTGTATATTGTCCTATCACCATCTACTGCACCAGACTCTGAGTTGGTAGTTGCAACTCAGAGTCTGGTGCGGAGAAATTCTTAAAATAAAAATCAATTATATTTGCATGATTCGGAAATCGAACCAAATGTCCAATTATAATTTATCTGAGCGGCAACGCTGCCTCGTTCGTGTGTACGCATGCAGGCGTCTGTGTTGTGCAAATAATATTGAGCTAATTTTGTGTAGATAATTTGCACAAAATCGTGAAATAAAACTCCGTATGATTTGCACGACGTGCGACGTGCTCATTGATTGCAGCGGTGACGCTAAATATATTTATCCGCTTTCTAGAACCCATTTTACAAGCTAGTTATTAGACACACGCTGTATACTATGTCCTAGATCTAGAATATTATTAAAAACTAGGCATTCAGTGCAGGGTGCGACTGAAATAAATTGAGCTGAGCGAGCAGGACTCTTACTTGAAAAATACGGCATCTTACTACGGTCGCGCACTTAGCTATGGCCGCGCGCTCGTGAAACTGTTTTTCGATGATTATTCCTCAATGGTACATTATATTTGAACAGTTGACCCCTCTAAACACTCAGCGGTGTCTACACTATCACCATGGCAAATTTGGTCAAGATCGGTATTGTGGTTCCGGAGGAGTACAGTCTCGACCAAACGGCTTAGCTACGTATAAGAGCTTCGTTTCGCTCAGCTCAACAAATAAAAAAATAAAAAATAAGCGCAAACTTATGAAAACCGCATACTGGGTAAATATTTATTAGCTCTTGGAGCGCTACCCCAGTAAAGCCTGGTCTTTTAAACTCTTTAACATTTTAGGAAGAGAGCATAGTAATGGAGCACCCTCTTGACCCCACAGAAGAACTGAACTCTTCAGAACAAAACGACGTCGTTATCAAATACGTAGCCTCCGACTATGCTGTGCCTAAACCAGTCGAGAAGAGCAAGAAAGCTATCGCAGCTGAAAATAAAAAGAAGTGAGTTTGCAAATTTAGGCATTTTCAGACATGAAGGCTAGATGCCAAAAGCAGTCCGTCCGAGCGTGTTCCCAAACTAGAAAGTTGTTCTAACTAACGCATGTGCATTAAACGTACCTACTGTATGTTCATTAACTTTTCTTATTACGTGAAACCCAATCACGTAATAAGAAAAGTAATAAGAAAATAAAAAAGGGTTACAATAAGGGGGGGGGGGACTTGTAGTTGTACAGTGGGAAGGGATCTTGAAATAAACTACCACCACTAACTTGTTTTTTCTATGATTTGTACTCATTTTGTCATCCAGATACATTGTACCATGTTTTTTATTTGTACTCGCCTTTTATTTTACTACTCACTTTTACATCGGCCTTGAAAATAGGCCTTTTTTAAGCCAAATACAGATACATAATCCAGTAAAACACGGGCCATCAAGTCAAAATCAAAATCAAAGTCAAAATCGGTTGAGCTGGTGAGTAGTCACGAGTAGACATAGGAATAGAATAGATATCAGGCATAACAATATGATTGACATGGCGATATATTATGGCATAACGAGATGACGAGTTCGTTATAACAAAGTATACTACAAATGAAAGCTTATGAGAATCAGAAGGGGTTCTTTTGATGAAAGGTGTACTGCAAGGTACAAATCTTGGTCTCAATCTCTGTCCGTGGGCAGCGGCGCGTGGTGCGACGAGTGCGGCAAGCAGCTGGCGTCCCGCAGCGCGCTGCACCGCCACCGCCGCATCCACTCGGGGGAGAAGCCCTACTCCTGCGCGCACTGCGGCCGCACCTTCGGCCAGAAGGAGGTCATGATGAGACACGCTTTGATACATGAAGGTAAGCGCCACATGTAAATGCGCGACAAACAATGGTTTTATTCGCGTAAAATTTGTTTATTCTTTGCACCTTTTAATTTACTATTTTTAAATATACATATAAATTTAATGACACGTACCGTAAATTTGCACGACGTTTAAACAGTCCAAACAGTTAAAACGTCATAATTTTTTCTTTATAGAACGAATTAGAATTTTGGCCCTTGGTACTTGTTTCAATAATCAAATTAAGCCACAATTGACATCCGATCGAAATCGACCAGGAAATATTTTAATTACAATAACAATTCCAAGTTTTAAGGTGAAAATAGTAAAATTCAATTGCACCAAAAGGCAGAATAATACCAATAAATTAACACTCAAAACAGCGGAATTGAACCGCGTGTTAAGTTTCCAATGGCAAACCAAAATTAAACCAATCCGTTATTTATTATCAACAGAAGATCAACCGATTTCAAACAAAATAATACGATTACACAAGCCAAAAAATAAATAAAATTTCAAGAAAATGAAATATATAAGTAGGTGGTTAACTAATCTTATTACTGACGGCCCCCTTATTTAGGAACAAATGACCCAGTGATAATGTACCTAATTTAATCCTAGTCTAAAGTATGTTGTGGATGTATTATACAATAGATTACAAAAGATTTCACTTTCCTTAGTGTGTGTGGTTCACCGCAACAATGGTTTCAAGTCAAACGGACGCGATGGGAGTATTCACTTAATGTCTCCTCACCAATTACTCAATATCCAACAAACAAGGTCAAACAATGTTTTTCCAACAGCGTGGGGCCAAACCCTCCAAAAGCGCGAACACAGGGTCCACCAACGAGCCAACGAGCTCGGACCCTCACAAAGCAACGTCTCGATGTACTACGCGCTCAACTTGCCATGTACAGGCGTCATAGTTTGCGTACAATAATGCGCGGGTATGTAAAGAAAAAATATGATTGGTGTTGGTCCTATCAATACGCGGTACCAACATCAAAATAAAATAAAACAAAAATTAAAACTAAACACCTTTTATACTACGGAACGTTCCCGAGTTGTGCGGTACAGATACTTATATGATACCTGCCGCACCATCGGGGACGCAAGCCACTGCTTGATGTGTGTGTTTGTGCGTGCAGCGCGGCGGCCGCACGCGTGCGACGTGTGCTCCAAGAGCTTCACGCAGCGCTCGGCGCTCGCCGCGCACGCGCGCGCGCACGCGCCGCCGCACGCGCGCGCGCTGGCGCTGCACCGCTGCGCGCGCTGCCCCAAGGTGTTCCTGTACGCCTCCGGTACGTAGCGCACTCCGCACTCGCACTCGCACTCGCACGCGCGCGACGTGTGAACGCAGAGAGGACGCGGTGTGACGTCATCGCGGTAGATGCTACATGGGGATTCTTTGTAACTGAGTGCGTCCCGTTTAGTGACATCTAGAGTGAGGTAACCAACATGGTACGTATTATAACTACCTCACTCTAGATGTCACTAAACGGGATGCACTTAAGCGACATGGAATGAAATGAATTGCTATTGATCGGTAGATAGCAAATAAAGCACGCGTTCTTTCGTAGACAAATCTAATTATAACACCTTCTCTCTGTATATGCTTTGCGGTATGGGTATACAAGAGACCTCGATTTGGGTTAGAAGCTTTAGGACTACTTCTCGATAAGACAAGGACTTAATCTCAATATGACTACATCGCATTTGGACTAGATAGCTATAGGACCAGTTATCCATATCTTGTTATCAGATTGACTTAATATCAAAATGACGTACAATGGCATCTGAAAGTGGCTCTTCAACCTTACACTTCACCACACTTCATTGATAAGGAACTCATTGTTAAGCGCGCTGGCCACTAACCAATGAGTTCCTGAAACCCTTATAAAAAAAGCATATAAGTTATTTAAAACTTAAATATAAGTAAAGTTATTCTGTCCGTCTAACGCGACAGTGAGCAATCTCATAGCATAATAATTGTTTATATATTCTTAAATCTACAGTTAAAACAATAATTACCTCTTAAATTTATACTTACGGGTTCGTTTAAGTGCAATCTATGTGTTAGTGCAATAACAATTACAAGTAAATCTCAGATTGAACAATATTATTGTGAAACACAAATTAAACGACTGCAACAATTATACCAGTGCAGTGTTTAGTGACCACACGCGCAAGCGACGCGCTCCGCAAGGCGTTTGAGCCCTTTTGGTTGCGAACATTTTTCTCTGCTAACAGAACAGTAAGTTGTACCGTTCTCGTTGAATAACTTTTATCACATATACCTACCTTGGTTGGAATGGCACCTACAAATGTTTGTGCGGGTTGTCGAAATCCTTTTCTGAAAAGAAATGAATTCCTGTCTTTTTTATTGTGCAAATTAAAATATGATCTAATCTGTGCTGGTATGGACTCAAAGAGTTTTATGGCAATGGATTCGCAACTTAAGAGTAACTGGCGTTGCCCGGAGTGCTGTTGTAAGCAACCTAAGTCTGGAAATGCCAATACACCGGTACGTCCCTTAATTACCGGCACTGCTGCCTTAACCGACACATTGAACTCGGGCGGTTCAAATGTTACACATAGAAAAAAACAAACGAGCAATTCACCTACCATTGCTCAAACACAAGAACCTATTAACACCAAAGAGGGCGTATCAGAGGAAAGACTTCGACACATAATTAACGAAGAATTATCTACTGCACTGACGACAGCTATTAAAACCCCAGTTACTAAACAGTTAAAATATATAAGAGATGAAATGGCCACCATTCTCTAATGGTCTATGGCTTTTTTTTCAATGTATAGTTCGAGTCGATGAAGACAACAATTGATGATAAGTGCGCCGTTATCACTGAGCTCACTGCCGAAAATCTACAACTGAAATCGTTAGTCCACGACCTTTCTGCGCGAGTCAATATTATCGAATTGCACATGAGGGAATGTAATATCGAAATCAATGGAGTACCGGAGCATAAGTCAGAAATATTAACAAAGACAATGATGCAACTGTGGAAGGTGATTGAAAGCCCTTTGACTTTTGACGACATCCAATGTGTGACAAGGGTAGCCAAGCTGTCACCAAATAGCGATAGGCCTCGAGCCATTGTAGCTAAGCTACGCACTCCACGTCTACACGACACAATCTTAGCTGCAGTTTCCAAGTTCAACAAAGCACACAGCAATGATAAATTGTCGTCTCAACATGTTGGAAAGGCGGGCCCCAAGTTCCGGTATTTGTGGCAGAACACCTGACACCGACTGCAAAGAAACTACATGCTTCAGCACGGGTAAAAGCCAAAGAGCTCAACAACAGATTCGTCTGGTCACGATATGGTCGTATCTACGTACGTAAAAATGAGGAAAGCCAAGCATTGTTAGTAAAAACCATGGCAAACTTAAATCCAATGCGTTAACTGTTATTTGTTTGGGTTTTATTTTATTTAAAATGCTTGATATGTATTATCAAAACGTTCAAGGCCTAAGAACCAAAACAAACAATGTACTAAAGAACATTTTATATCCTAATTATAACGTAATTGCTTTTACGGAAACATGGTTGAACTCTAATATTTCTAGTAATGAATTAATTGATGATAGATATATGGTGTATCGGCGAGACCGCATATGCTCAAAAAGTACGAAGCTGGATGGTGGAGGGCTAATTATTGCTGTCTCCCGTAAAGTACCCTCATTTAGGATTACAAACTTTGAAACAGATGTGGAAAGTTTGTCGGTTTCATTGCATTTGAATATTAAGAATTCTATCAGAAAGGTTACCATTTGTGTGGCTTATTTACCTCCCCCGGTTAAGTTACACTCCTTATCTATTTTATTATCTAGCATTGATTCAGCACTACCCCATACTGACGATTTTATACTTACTTGTAGGAGACTTTAACTTACCTTTCATAAAATGGGATGTTCAAGATAATCAAAATTATCTTATCCATCTAATTATAATAATTCCTTAGGTAACGTGTTGATCGATTTTATAACCACTAACCAGTTGTATCAATTTAACCCAATTAGTAAGTGATAATCGGTATTTAGACCTAATCATATCGAATCTTCAACGCACTGAAGCAACTAAAGCCCGCGACACTCTGAGTAAATGCTACCCTAACCATCCACCTTTGTTGGTGTCTGTTTCTTACTATGATGTTAAATATGTAAAACCTACAAAGCCGATTATAAGGCCATTATAAACGAACTAAAAAACATTAATTGGCAGAGTGAATTATGTGGTTTGCGGGATGTGAACGGGATGGTCAGTAAATTTTATGAT
Source organism: Cybosia mesomella (assembly GCA_946251805.1). Taxonomy (NCBI): domain Eukaryota; kingdom Metazoa; phylum Arthropoda; class Insecta; order Lepidoptera; family Erebidae; genus Cybosia; species Cybosia mesomella. Next base: position 34,960,701 of record OX276396.1, on the reverse strand, counting down.
ATGTTATACAATATATTCAGCAGATTCGTGCCAAAGCGTAGATTGCTTAAGGTCGAAATATCCTTCATGGTTCAGCCCTGCTCTAATAAAACTTTTGGCGGAAAACAATAGGGCTCACATTAGGCTACGTAAATACCAGAATCCTCGAGATGAAATTGAATTTAAACTTCTCCGTTCTCGATGTAATGAATTACACGACAAATGTTACAATAATTACAAAAAAACAATAGAGTCTAGTATTACAAGTCACCCAAAAGCATTTTGGAATTTTAATAAAAATAAAAAAGGCGGTCATCCCTCCAAGCCAGCCAAAATGTATCTCAATGATTCTACAGCGGAAACTGGGATAGATATTGTTAACTTGTTCGCTACCCACTTTTCATCTGTTTATAGTTCACATATACTGCCTCATAGTAGCAATATAACTGATAATATAGATACGAGCAGCACATTTATTGGTAAAATACATCTTACCGAAAATGAGGTTTTCCGGGCCATCAGAAAATTAGACAGCACTAAGGGAGCAGGCCCTGATTGCATACCTCCGTTATTTGTGAAACGGTGTGGATCGGCGTTATCTTTACCTCTGACCCTTCTATATAATCGCTCACTTTTCGAAGGAAATTTCCCTGAAATCTGGAAAAAAGCACGTATCCTACCAATTTACAAGAAGGGCAATGAAGCTGACGTACAGAATTACCGACCAATTTCCACCCTTTCGTGTTTTTCGAAGCTATTTGAGATCCTTATATGCCCTCTATTATCGAATTTGGCAGAACCATATCTCTCTGATCATCAGCATGGTTTTAGAGCCGGTCGTTCAATTGAAGCAAACCTTGTTACTTTCGTCTCTGACCTGTGTGAACAAGTGGATAAAGGTTTACAGGTGGATGCTATTTATACTGATTTTAGCAGCGCCTTTGATAAGGTGGATCACGAGGTACTTTTACGAAAGTTAAATAATTTTGGAGTAGGAGGCATCTTATCAAAATGGTTCAAATCATATCTCAATAATAGACCGCAAGCTGTTGAGGTATGTGAATATGCCTCAGATACTTACCTAGCCAAATCCGGGGTCCCACAGGGATCTCATTTAGGCCCAATTCTCTTCGTGATATTTGTTAATGATATTACTAGCCACATCAAATATTCAAAGTATGCACTATACGCAGACGATTTAAAAATTTTAGAACCGTAAGGTAATTCTTGACAACGTCCTGGTACGTAGCCGACTCGAGTTTGCCTCGGTTGTGTGGTGCCCTTTCTATAGTATTCACTTACAACGCATAGAGAGTATTCAAAGGGCATTCACTAGACACCTTGCTTTTCGGGCCACGGGTTTCTCGCACAGGAACTCCTATGACCGTCGCCTTGCCCAGTTTCAAATGAATAGCTTACACGACCGGAGACAGATGCTGGATGTCTGCTTTCTGCATAAGGTAGTAACCGGTCAGTTCAGATGTAGCGAAGGCTCGGAAGGGTCTCATTGTCCGTTCCTTATCACTATCCCAGACAACCCATACTTAAACTTTTTCACACACCAGTATGCAGAACAAACCTTGGCTTGCAATCACCGTTGACACGAATTTGCTGCAATTACAATGATAAAGTTTGCTAAATCAATGATCTCGACATTTTCCACGTCCGCTTAACCAGCTTAAAAACAATGTTACTGCCTGGTTATAGTAGTGATAGGTAGTGTGTAGAAACCATTTATATACTTATTCTTTAAAATTCCTCAACATTTTAAGTTTCGTAGGTATTTATATTTTGGACATCATCACAATGTTTGTTATAAATGCTAATTGTACTGTTTCAAACAAATTTTATCTCACTGTACTGATACTGTAATGAATGTTATGTAGGCCGTAATTGTTGTATATATCAGAGTACTTACCAACTACTGGATGTATTGTGAATTGTGTAATATATACTATGTGGCTGTACTTTTATAATAAATAAATAAGTGTTAAGTTTGTTTTTCTTATATATAGTTTCTGTTGTTTTATAGTAGGAGAAAGTTCCCTGGTGTCGGTCACAAGCTCTCTTATACATATAATAAAAACTATTATTAAAAATATACTTTTATTTATGACTAAATCATTATTAACTTTTATTTATTACATAATCAAATTGTATGTATTTATCTGGTATTCTAAACAAAACATACTGCATACGCATTGTCTGTCATTAAATGATGATGATAATTGTACTTCTGAAAACAAACGACAATATTGTCTATACGCTATCTGGGCCAATGGCTGTTTAGCCCAAATGAGATCTAGTCCATACACGATGTAGTCATATCGAGATTTAGTCATATTTACTATCTAGTCTTATCGAGAAAGTAGCCCTAAAGCTTCTATACCGTCGATTTCAGTGGTAAAAAGCTGGACGTTGTATGTATGTGTGTGTGTGCGCGTGCGCAGGGCTGAGCCGCCACATGCTGATGCACTCGGGGCGCGTGTACGTGTGCGGCGCGTGCGAGCGCCAGTTCCGCGACAAGAGCTCGCTCATGCGCCACTTCCGCAACGCCAACCACCGCCCCGCCTGACCGCCGCGCCCGCGCCGTCCTCAGTCCAAGTATGTGGCAACTACTTGTACAATTGCAAACTTCTAGGACCGGCCTTTTTGCCATATAACTTAGGTGTATTCAATTTCATAGAGTACCAATTAAAATTATATTTATGAAATGTTTGAGTCTTCCAGGATTCTATAATTTGGCATAGTATTTTATTGTAATTCTTTAATTTTATACTAGTACCGGATGAAAAGGGGTGAATAGAGATCAAGAACTGAATACAAATAAAAATGGTCAGATAAATTTTGCAGTTATTTTCTTTTAATAAAACTATATGGACTTTTTCAGTGTTATAATGAACAGAATCATAAAATATCTGGTAAGGTACTTACTGTAAAAATAAATTAAACAAAAGTTTATAATGACCATTTAATTTTTATTCACCCCTTGATTTCTATAATATTCACCCTTTGATCTCCATTCACCCCATTTTACGGTATTAGAAAAAAAAATTGTCACTACATTGATGTACGAATCATTACCTTGCCAATTGTGACTATCTTCTGAATATAGAACCAAGAGGAGATTCCCCGTAGCTATTGCTTACGTGGCAACAAATATTAAAAATAATTCGCTACACGACTGGCTACTGAGTGCCTAGTGCGAGTTTTGTTTAATTCGTCTCACAAAAACGTGCGTATACGTAAAGATTATTTAGTATGGGAATTTAAACAGTGCAACCTAGATGATAAAGAATAGAATACGATACAATCGTTACAGAGTTATAGATACAGCGAAAGGCTTTTTATTAAAACACGCCACATGTAGTTTAAGTATTATATTATATGCGACAATCAACACCATAGGAAAATATTTTTATTTTATGATATTGTTGACAAGGCTGTTATTTATTCATACATTTTTGTGTCGCCAAGCAACCAGCTCGGTGCCCCGCGCAGGCGCATTAAAAGCCGGACTTTGGCACCACACCAACCCCCCCCCCCCCCCCCAGAGATCGTTGAGATCGGGAATTTTACCCGACGGCCTGATCTGGTCGTCTTGATCTTCTTCTGTTCTTTTTACTTTCTGTGGTAGGCTCGGGTTCATCTGATTTTGCTTTTGGCTGAGTTCCAGATACTGGAGTTATTGGCGAGTCATTTCTTTTTAAGATGAAGGCTGGCTTCAGTCGGTCTACTGACACAGTGAATTCCTTGCCTTTCACATTGATCTTAAAAATTTTCTTCCCTCGTTCCAGAACTGCGTGTGGTCCTGTGTATGCTGCTGATAGTGCGCCGCGTACGGCGTCTTCTCTTAAAAAGACGTGGGTGGCGGACGGTAAGTCTTTGAATACAAATGACTTTTTCTGGCAGTGTCTTGATGCAGGTACCGGTCGGAGATTCTGAGTAAGTTACGCAGTCGGGCAGAGAAATCAGTGAGACCCGTTGTGCCAGTTGCGCTGGGTTGGAAGAATTCCCCAGGCAGCCTTAGCGTCTCCCCGTAAACCAATTCTGCGGAAGTCTGCAAATCGTCTTTGGAGGCGCTTCTTATTCCCAGCAAGACGAGAGGCAAGGCTTCGGTCCAGTTGTCTTGCGCGTGACATACGATTGCTGCCTTCAGCTGCCTGTGGAATCTTTCAATGAGTCCGTTGCAGGCAGGATGATATGCAGCTGTGCGTCGGTGCTTAAAACCGGTAATCTTTTCCAGATTTTTTATAAGTGCTGATTCAAACTGGGGTCCACGATCTGTTACGATATCGATCGGGCAACCAAATCTCGAGATCCAGACGCTGAGTAGAGATTTTGCGACTGTCTCTGCTGTAATATCCATCATTGGCATCACCTCAAGCCATCGCGTAAAGCGGTCTATTGCAGTGAGGCAGTATCGGTAACCTTGTGACGGAGGCAGTGGCCCGATTATGTCAATATGCACGTGGAAAAATCTAGCTTTAAGTAATTGGTAAGTTCCTAGAGGTGCTTGGACATGCCTCGTTACCTTAGATCTTTGGCAAGCTGTGCAGGCACGAGCCCATTCGCGACAATCTTTGTTCACGCTAGGCCACAGAAAGCGCTCAGCTAAAAGTCGTGCGGATGTCTTTATTCCTGGATGACTAAGTGAGTGTAAGCTGTTGAACACTTGCCGTCTGTACTCAGGAGTGACGTATGGTCTCAAGGTCGAAGTGCTGTCATCGCAGTACAGTTCTTTGCTCGATCCTGGAACTGTCAAGTTCTTCAGGTTGATTGAGTAACTCGTCTCACCATCTAATATTCGCTTTAGCTCTGGATCCACGCTTTGTGATTCAGCAAGCTGTGTTAAGTCAACTGGTTTCTCAAGCTCCTCAATCCCCAACAATGTATCTGCGACAACGTTGTGTTTTCCTGAAATATGTCGGATGTCGGTTGAGAATTGGGAGATGTAGTCGAGATGTCGAAACTGTCGTGGCGAACAATTCGACTTGCTGGTTGTAAAAGCAAAGCACAGAGGTTTGTGATCGGTGAATATGGTAAATACTCGAGCTTTCAACATGTGCCTAAAGTACTTGATCGAATTGTAAATGGCCAGCAGTTCTCGATCATAAGGTGAGTACTTTTGCTGCGGTGAACTAAGCTTCTTGGAGAAAAAAGAAAGTGGCTGCCACGAATCTCCTTTCTTTTGCTGAAGAACCGCACCAACTGCTGAGTTTGACGCGTCGGTTACCAGAGCGAGGTGGGCATTGCAGTCCGGATGTGCCAACAATGCTGCATTGCAGAGGCTAGTTTTGCAGTCGATGAAAGCTTTTAAATGGTCATCTTTCAGCTCGACTGGATCAGAGCCTTCGACTGGTCCGGTCAGTAAGTCATGCAATGGAGCTTGAAGTTGAGCTGCTTGGGGAATGAATCGGCGATAAAAAAATATCATCCCTAGAAACCTTCTCAATTCTTTTACAGTTTTTGGTGTAGGGAATGATTGAATGGCCTCAACTTTACCTTCTAAAGGCTTCGTGCCCTCAGCTGTTACATGATATCCCAGGAACTTTACCTCAGGAACTCCAAAGACGCATTTGGAAAGGTCGATGATGATCCCATATTCCTTCAGCTTGGCGAACCGCTAGCGCAAGTGCTTCTTATGCGCTTCTTCGTCAGATGAGCAGACGAGGAAATCGTCTAAATATGCGTATACGAAGTCCATACCTCTAATAACCTCGTCAATGAAACGCTGAAAGGTCTGACCAGCATTCCGAAGCCCAAACGTCATGAAGGGGAACTCGTACAACCCAAATGGCGTAGTGATGGCTGTCTTCGCTATGTCATCGGCATTCACTGGTATTCCAGATCTTGCATTAAGATCTTGCATCCCATCAGCTGATGTGCGAAATCGTGAATGTGAGGAATTGGATACCGGTCCTTTCTTTGGCGCTAAATGAAGAGGCGAAGCCCACGAGCTTAGTGAAGGTCTTGCTGTTCCGCATTTACGCATGGCCTCGAATTCTCCCTTTGCAATTTTAAGCTTATCTGGTGCCAGTCTTCTCGGAGTGCAGTAAATTGGTGAACCATCTGTGGTTTTGATGTAGTGCACCGTGTTATGCTTAATCTCACGATAAACACCGGGAGGACGGGTGATCTCAGGAAAGTCGCGCACGATGTTGATGTACTTCGATTCTCCAAATGACGTCTTAATAGATGATATGACGTCTGCTGAGGTTGAGGATACAGCAGTCGTTGAGAGCGATGTCGTGTTGTCCAATAAGCGTTTGTGTCGGCAGTCGACGACTAAGTTGTAGAAAGATAGGAAGTCGACGCCTATGATCGCTTTCGTTACGTCGGCCACTACGAACTGCCAACTGTACTCAAGACGGAGGCCCAGGTCTAGATGGAGCTGCGCGTACCCATAGGTGCTGATTATAGACTGCAGCAAAAAGTTGATAAGTTGTTTTAGGTCGGCGTTCACGTAGAGCAGAACGAGGGAAAACACAGAGATCGCTTCCTGTATCGACGATCTGTGATGAACAGGCGACCGGAGCTGGGGCAGTCGTTGGCTGCCATTATCGACTGCCCTGAGTGTTTCCCGGCTTGAAGTCGCAGGGCTTGACGCATTTGGTGGATTGATCTTGGAACTTGAAGTAATACCAACAGATCGGAAACTTGCGATAGCTTGATTGCGAGCGGCTATTGCTGTTGCCACGACCCTGGTGCTGGCTGAAGCTTCTGTCGCGTCCTTGCTTACCTCCACGTCTGTACTTGGAGCGAGACCTCGATCGAACGTCACGTACTTCCGTCATAAGGACTTGCATCTGCTTGGTAAGTTCGGCAATCTGATTGGCCATGAAGTCCATTGCAGTCGCAGAGCTTTTCGAGGCGGCGGCAACTTGAGAGCTTCCAGGTGAAACGTCCCAAACCCGGTCTGCAAGGTCTGCCAGTTGCTCGAGAGTCGCTGTCTGCTGAGATGCCATCACTGACTGGATGTTCATTGGCAGACGGTTGGTCCATATGGATTTCAAGAAGTCTTCTGGCACTGATGGACCGGCCTTGTGTTGGAGGTGACGTAAAAACTGAGAGGGCTTTCTATCTCCTAACTCCTCATGCACCAGCAGGCTCTTGAGCTCCTTCTCACGGGACGCGGATAACCTTTTAATAAGTTCTGACTTCAGCTTCTCATAGTTATTAGTGGCTGGTGGGTTGACTATTATATCCTTGATTTCAGCCGCATATTGATGATCTAGCTGGGATAATACGTAATAAAATTTTGTTGCGTCGAATGTATTGTTAGATAGGATAAACTGTCCTTCCACTTGAGCGAACCAAACTGCGGGCTCTTGCGGCCAAAATGGTGGTATTCGTACTCCGACACGGAATGTGTCGGCACCATTGGACGACTGCATTATGGTTTGCGCCGGCTCACTTGCGATGTTAGTTGCATCTTCCCAACCTGGCGTATTATCATCTGCTTTGCCTTCGCTCATCACTATTTAATTTTTTAATAGTATTATTTTTGTTATTTATTAGTTGCGTTTATTGTTCAACTTACGGGGTCACCAATATAGATACAGCGGAAGGCTTTTTATTAAAACACGCCACATGTAGTTTAAGTATTATATTATATGCGACAATCAATACCATAGGAAAATATTTTTATTTTATGACATTGTTGACAAGGCTGTTATTTATTCATACATTTTTGTGTCGCCAAGCAACCGGCTCGGAGCCCCGCGCAGGCGCGATAAAAGCCGGACTTTGGCACCACAGTCATCTAGCGACAAACGCGAGAACTAGGTTAAAATTACAAATTTCTCATACAAAATGAACGCCGTTCGCGTTTGTCGCTAGATGACTCTGTATCGATTGTATCGTATTCTATTCTTTATCATCTAGGTTGCACTGTTTAAATTCCCATACAAAATAATCTCTACGTATACGCACGTTTTTGTGAGACGAATTAAACAAAACTCGCACAAGGCACTCTGAACCGACATTTACTTTTAAACGTCTTCTCTGTTGAAAATGTATAACCAATCACATCACAATTTTACGTAATGTGAATTTGTGAGAGTTTCATCACATTAGTTTCCATTCCACAGACCAAATACAGAGAAATTATGACCAGAGGTTACTGTGCACTAACTCTGACGTCATCACAGTAGGCGTATGTGTACTGTCAGCATGCGTCCTGGACATAGTTCTCTTAGCCCCAGTGTCAAAATAATGCCAAATATAATTCTGCTTGATGCTAGATGGCTATACCTTGTATCTGAGAACTAAGTGAGTAATTTTAACCGGTCGATGGATAATAAAAAAGCGGCTGGGATCTAACCCCTCTTATCACATCCTCCCCCGCAATCGCGCGTTCTTTCATAGGGAAATGTAGTTATAGTTAGTGACAAAAATCTTAAAAGGTTACCCATAGAGCATATCCCTCGCACCCCGACTGACCCCGGGCCACGGAAAATGTCGCGCATCTCCGCCGCATCCTGGGGTGTACGATACAGGGCACTAAAGCTCCTGTACCGTGGCACTTACACCGCTATCATCACCTACGCGGCCGGCTGCTGGTGGAGGCGCGCGACCGCCTACGTGGTGAGAAGCGCATTGCTTAGAACGCAACGGCCGGCACTTGCACTGCTGACTAAAGCATACCGCTCAGTCAGCACCGCGGCCCTGCCGGTACTGGCGGGAGTATTACCAGCCGACCTCGAGGTTATGCGTGCTGGCAAGATAGACGATATCCGACACCTGGGACGGGATGAATTCAGGAACGGGAGTAGACAAATTACGGAGGAGACTGTTGCCTCCTGGCAACTGATATGGGAAGGTGAGGAAAAGGGTAGGGAGCTCTTCCGATTTTTCCCGGACGTGTCGGCCCGACTCAAGGCAACTTGGGTCGAGCCGGACTACCAGCTCTCCCAAATACTGACTGGCCACGGAAGTTTCAGGAAAAGACTGTCAGACATGAAGCTTTGTGAGGATAGCTTGTGCTACTGCGGCGAGGAGGATGAATGCCGAGACCACATTCTGTGGAGATGCCCCCTGTATAAGGAACTGAGGGATAAGATGATGGATGGGATCACCCGCGAGGCGGAAGGGCCTGTATATTACTGCGAACTCGTGAGCTCAGAGGTGAACTTCCGGCGATTGAGAGACTTCGCGCATGCCTGGAATAAAATCAGGAGCAGGCTTGAACAAGAGGACAGGACCCTGGCTGGCGACGAAGGCGTCACGAGTGCCGTCAGCCGCAATAGCGGCGCCTCGCTAGATGGCAGAGCCGCCCCAGAAAGGGGAGAGGGCTCGGGACAGAGTTAGAATATTTGTAGGGAGTCAAAAAGTGTGCGCCGGAAAGAGCCACGCAAGTACGGCGCGCATCTCCCGTGATTCGGTCCATATAGCCAAGACGGCTGGAGGGACCATGGGAGGAAGGTGGGATTTGACCCCGGGCCATCTCCGGTTTTGAGATGGCCCCCTGACTTGCTCTCCACTGTGCCATCTGCTAATCAGAGGGACACATGGAAAGCTTCCGAACAGCCCTCAACAGGGCCGTCCTCGCCTCGGTCGAAGTTGGCCGTAGGCGGCAGCGTCTCTCCCGCCCTAGGAGAGAGGCGCTGCTGTCTCCGTTGCCCAGGGTGCACCGCGTGGAGGTTCCCAACCAAGCACCCCAGATGCGCAGTAACTAAGGCTTTTTTAGCTTGCTTTGGCGGCAAGCGCGGGTCGCGACGGCAGAGGCGCGCCAATCAACCAATCATAGATATATTATAAACTAATCGCAGGCCACGCGTCATTGGTTGATTAGTGCTTTTATTTGTTTTTTGATTGGCCAGTTAGTGCACAGGCGCGAACTTTTTGACGTTTGTTCAAGTTTTTTGCCTCAAGGTATAGAACACCTCTCTGTATATGCTCTGTGTGAGTGTAAGGTTTAAAGGCAATACCTCTTGATTTTATATTCAGTGTTCATATCAGTGGAGTATTGTATGTTCAAGAACGAAATAAATGTTGCATTAGGTGAAAATATTGTTGAACTTACTTGTATAAATATATATATATATATATATATATATATATATATATATATATATATATATATATATAAGGTGTCACCGAATTAGGTCTCTGAATTTGGTGAGATGACTTGGTATCGACAAAATATTTATTTGAAACAAAAAAAAATATCGGGGGGTGACCCAATGATCCAAAATTTAATTACAAAGAGATCGTTATTATTGCAAATGCTAATTATGCAAACGCCCTGTCTCTGCGGCTCAAATTGGGCGCGAAACACATGTGCTCGCGTGTGGATTATTATTGAAGTAATCTAACACTTGGTCTTCAACGGGAACGGGTAGACGTGGCCTGCCAGCGTCGACATGAGGGTGAAGCTGTCCGTTGTCCAACAACCGCTGGTAAACCCCTAAAAGTTTCACGAGCTGGCACTCTTCTATGGTTACCATACAGCTCTTGACTCTAGACTGCGACCACTACTCACATAGCACTCAATCACGTCGATGTATTCGCGATTAGTGTAATGTGCCATTTTCAATAATAATTAAACTAAACACTCGCGAAATTTTAATACTTACGGACAGAGCGCGCGAACAGCGACCGTCAGTCGTGAGAGATTTATTTTTACTGAGCACTGAAGCAGGGCGGGTCGGGGTTGCGGGCACCGCTGCGCAGTGGCGCGATGTCGCGTGTGCGCATCAAGAGAGCTCCCAGTCGCGAGTAGCAGCCCCACGATAGCGTGACCATACAAATATTACAAATAAGAACGTAATATTATTTAGTGAAAAATTACATATCATTTTTTTATAATTTCGGGCATAGTGACTGACAACGACCAACTTCTCCAAGTTCAGAGACCTAATTCGGTGACACATTGTATTGTGTAATCTATTTCGTTGAACTTAAGATCTGATTGTCAAATGTGATAGTAACAATCAGTGAACGTAAATTAAAGCAATTAACTGTACACCTCATTTTATACAACTTGTAACAGAATAAACGCAAAACCTGAAAATTTGTTGAGACATATATTAACATGGAAACCTATTCAACGGGCCTACCACGACGCTCCTTAAGCAATACAGTTCAATTCAGCGGCTCAGAGAGAAATAGATGGTATAACTATATATAGATGCGGTGCATCGTGTATAACTACATTTCTCTCCCTTAGAGCCGCTGTGTAAAACTGAATTGCTTACAGATGCCAATTCTGAACAATCAATCTTTTGAACCATCGCATTGTAACAAGTTAATAAGTATTTCAATGAGGAAGTTGCCTTAAACAGTGCGACGCGGATTCTTTGCGAGCGGACATTCGCGAATGAATTGCGTTCAGTGCGGTAGTCGATGCGATTCCGACACGCCCACCCTATCGTTGGCACCGATGGGGTGAAGAGCGTTGTTCCCACTTGTTCTACTGAACAGTATGGTAGAACAAAAGGGACGATTTTTCCCACTAGTTCTACGATATTACATGGAACAAAAGAGTAGAACTAGTGGGTGTCTCTATTCCCACTTGTTCTACCAGTTCCATCAGGTAGAACTCATGGGAGATTTTGTTCTCACTATTACTACGATATTAGGGCTTGTTCTCACTAGTTCGATTCATTAGTTCGATCGTCGAACTATTGAGATATTTTTTTCTCACTTTCACCGCGCGCCCTGACACGGATAGATCGTGATAATGCACGTAGAAATAGGAGCCCCGCTTCCGTCGAAATCATTAACTAATAATCGAACAAATGAGAAAAAAAGGTTTCAGCATTTTGACGAGCGAACTAATGAGAAAAAAAAATCTCACTAGTTCGACGATCGAACTAATGACTCGGAACTAGTGAGAACAAACGATGAGTGAGTTCTACCCGATGGAACTGGTAGAACAAGTTGAAATAGAGACTCACACTAGTTGTACTCTTTTGTTCCATCTAATATCGTAGAACTAGTGAAACAAAATAGTCCCATTTGTTCTTCCGTAGAATTTTCAGTGGAACAAGTGGAAACAAACGAAGACCGTAGGGGTTTCCACAGGTTAAAAAAAAAGTTTAGTCAGCGCCACTAAAAAATAATTTTGTCTGTGGTTACTTGCATTTATGTTCCGTTACAGGTTGTATAGTACTTATATTGATAGTACTTGCAATAAAATATGTGTAATAAATTGTGTATATTAAAATGTTGAAAAATCAAGAAGGTAAGGAATATTTTTCCAGAAATAAAACACGATAATTTATTTACTTAAATATTTTTATTGAAAAAATTTATATTAAATCCAAGGCAACGTGGTATTGTAAAATTTTATAAGAAAATAATGACAAGAAAACATCGGAATACTGGTGCAACTCAGACAATGAACATGCGACGGATGGCACTAATATTAAACAAAACGAACAATTATATTGCATAACATTTTAATTTTCACAAAAACCAAGTCGACGCCACCGCATCGTTACTTATGGAATGCCTTCTTCACTTAAACATATACAGTATATACTCCCTACAAGCATACATTTTAGTATCTATGTGAAATTTTGTTCAAGAAACAAGTGGAACGGGTCCGTGGGCCGATACTGCGGGTGACACCGACGGGACAACTAGACGTACCGACCATCAATAACATACATATCGGTCTCGCACAGACAGCATCGGTGCACCGGAGCGACTGACAATAATTACACGCACGCAGCTCTCAACTCCTACATCTAGGTTATAAATGATTATAAAAATAAATAAGGGGCTGCCCCCTCCCTCTCACCCGCCGGACGAGACTCGGGACTGATTGAGCAAACCTCGGGCGGCGTCTCGTCCGCTCCCGCCTCCCCGCCTCCCCGCCCGCCCGTCGAGCGCTTCGGTACCGACAGACTCATTATATTAACCGAATCGACTACCGCTAGTACAATATCCATCCGTGCCGCGCCCGACGATCGCGCGCAATTAAATCCAAACTTTAAAAATGATCACTATCGTATAATAATAAAACGATCCGTATGCCTGATTTCCTTGGTATAATAATAAAACGATCCGTATGCCTGATTTCCTTGATTCCACCCGGCGACGCCCGGGCCGCTCGCGTATTATTAGGTTATAGCACGGGGGTCTAAAATAAAAATGACTAATAAGTAATAATAATGAATATTTACAGTCGGGGGGGCGCGCGTTACATGTTCTCGAACTGGTCCACGCGCCGCTTGGTGTTGCCCTTGCGGATCTCGCGCAGCGTCTTGTACTTGTCGCGGCCCTGGCGCACGTTCTCGCGGTGGATCTTGTCCATGGCCGTCTCCTTGGTCTCGTCGCGCGACTGCGCCAGGTCCTGCTTGAGCGCGCGCAGCTGGCTGTGCAGGCGCTCGGAGCGCTCGGCCAGCGTGCGGCGCGCCTCCACCGGGTCCACCAGGTCGTCGGGCCCGCGCGCCAGCTCGCCGCCGCCCGACTCCGAGCCGGCGTCCGACGCCGCGTCGCCGTCGCCGCCGTCGCCGCCCGACGAGCCGTCGCCCGCCGACGCGCGCTCCACGCGCTCCGCCACGTGCAGCTCGGCCGGCGTGGTGGCCGCCGCCAGCAGCGCCGCCGCCTCGTCCTGCTTGCGGCGCGCCTCCTCCACCTCCTCCTGCAGGCGGCGCGTCTCGGTGTCCTTGTCGTCCACCTCCTGCTGGATGCGCGTCACCTCCTCTTGCTTCGCGCGGATCTCCTCCTCCAACTTCGCTCGCTCCGCAGCTTCCATGTTCTGCGGATATCGAACACGTGTTAATTGACTATGTACGGCAGAATCAAGTTTTTACATCACTACAATTTTTACACATTTCAAATTTCTGTCTTCGCATAAAAAGTTATTCTACTTCACAAAAATAAAAAAAGGAAAAGGCTTTTTGGTATAAATTTATAACACTAAAGCACATTAAATTACAGCAAAAATTATTCGTCACAAATAATTGGTGGGTAGTTGAATTGGTTAGAATTCTACTTCACAAAAATAAAAAAGGGAAAGGCTTTTTGGTATAAATTTATAACACTAAAGCGCATTAAATTACACCAAAAATTATTCGTCAAATACAATTTGTGGGTAGTTGGAGAATTGCAACTATGTATAATAACATAAATAAACATAGATGTCTATATTTTTAAATACGATGTAAGAAGTCAAATATTTGTGAAGGGTTCAGCTGCTAAGAGAATTAATGATTAATAGTAGATTGTTACACAAGGGTTGAAAGTCAGCCATTTCACCTGAGATAGAGCGCCAACAGTTCGAGGGTGAAATGGGTGACATTCACCCGAGCTAACCGCTCTTCTTTTCATTTCGACTATGTGAGGAAATTAAAATACTACAAACACATTTAATGAAACAGATATATTGATAATCAATTAAAATTTAATTTAAAATTAGAAAAATTGGAAATAGATTATTAACAACAGCTTTTGCCTGTTCTTTAATATCATCGCGAGTTAAATTAATATCCATGTCACTGGAATAACTTTCCGAAACCATTTTTAACCACAACTAACACAAGGTATTTATTTATATTGAATCTCGTTTTCCCGCTAATTCTTTAGCAAACTTAAATTGTTTTTTTTTTTTTTTTCTGAAAAAAATAAATCTAGGCGGCCATGTAAAAAGAACGCGTCATGATATCAAGGCATTATGACGTAACCGAATATCATGGACTCCATGGCAAAATTAAAAATTAAAAAAAAAAATACTTTCCACCCTAGGGATTAAATCTGCTAACAACGATTAAACAGCTGTAACAAAACACATTTTTCTATTAAGTGACATTGGTGGAATATGTAGTCGATTCTTTCGTTTGATATAGATTCATAGTCTACTAATATTATCTGTATTCTTTCATCGACTCTGTCTATGGTTAGCTGTGGTCAACCCTATCGGCAGTGTGCGATATTCTCTATGAAAAATATTTTGTTGATACATTTCGATCCTTAATAGCAGTCACAGAGTGTTGGCTTAGGATTGAAAGGGCCACACACGATCTCCGGCTATCGCCCCGTAGCCGGAGGTGCCGTGCGTAACAGCAATCCCCACGTAAAAAAAAAAGTATTGAAAGGGCCTGTAATCCCCACTTAATTACTAGTCAGCAAAGGTTATAAATATAAGTGCAGCGGTTTTGCAAACCCCTAATTTTCCGCGGTCGCATCGCTTACACAAGCACAGGCTAGCCCTCTGGTACTGAGCCGTTGATCCGCCGAGCCGAGTCACGCAGCGGTTGGTGCCAGCGCGACACAATAGGCGGATACTAAGCTAAGTGCTCGCTCTTGGCTGCCGCGGGTCGTCTTTCACTCTTCACTCTTTTACCTTCACGTTTTCTTCATAACTCACTCCCTGAGACCACTTTTGTTGGTACAATATATATGATATATACTTAGGGTATAATAATATATGAAAGATAAAACTGTTTTCATGTTAATTTTTTTTATTTAATCCCATAAATAACTTGTAATCAACTATCAACGTTATAAATGGCGCCCAACGTGGGGCACTATGTGAACATTTAAAGTTTTAAATTTATCCTGAAAGGAGATAGGTAAGGGAATAAAACCCAATGATTGTATTTTTTCACCACCTGCGGTGACTAAGTATAAGTTTGTTTAGTTGAACTGAAGGTTCCAAAATTTTTTTTTGAAAATTATTACCCAAAATTGTAACACAAGAGCCAGTATCTAGCAAACCAAAAGGTACATTAGTGCCTGCATTAGATACAGAAACATACGGAGAGTAACCAATGTTAGTTTTTCTGCAGACTGTAGAGACTTTGTTAAATTGAGAAAATTTTGTAATAAAAGATAGTCAGTTTTCCCTGTCCAGACTATCAAAATTAGAGCTTCTACAATCTGAGCGACTTAGTTTTTTGATTTGTTACAAACAGGACACTCAGGTGCACGGTAACCTTTCTTACCACATCGAAAACATAAATAATGAACGTTGTATAATGTGTGTAATGTAAAGGTGTATAATGTTACACTTAGAAGATGGGAGTTGGTTCTGCAACGCGGACAACTAAATTTGCCACCACTAGACTTTTGATCGACCGCACTAACCTGTACTTCTGTACTATCATTTGTATCATTAATTTCTAATTTGTCTTCTTCGGTTAATGGTTTGTCTAACCGAGAGAACATACCATGCATGATGGAAATATATATAGTAATGTTTTCTAATTCTCCGTGTGTACGCAATCTAATTTCTGACATTAATCTGTAATCGTATCGAAATGTATCAACAAAATCTCTTTCATAGAGAATATCGCACACTGCCGACAGGGTTGACCACAGGTAACCATAGACAGAGTTGATGAAAGAATACAGATAATATTAGTAGACTATGAATCGATATCAAACTAAAGAATCGACTACATATTCCACCAATATCACTTAATAGAACCATGTGCAGTCAGTAAAAGCCACTTTCCACCCGGCTATCTACCCATGAAAATTAAGCTTTCCGAACAGGACAGATGAAAAGAATATTATGCATATAAGTATAATAAATTCCAAAAATCTTGAACAAACTCGCGCTTGTACACTCCCTGGCCTATCAAAAAACCAATAAAAGGACTGATCAAGCAAGGAGGCGAGCGTTTTGAACGATTTTAACGTTCAAGTCGTCTATGATTGGTTAATAGGTGCGCCTCCGCTCGTCGCACCCCTCACTTACCACCAAAGAGACCTAAAGCTATGCAACTTTTAAATTATACTATACAAATATACTCTCACAACTTGAAGAATTGCCTATGATAAAAACAATTAAATTAATTAAGGCGTTTGGGTCCCACCAACCTCACCTGAAAAACCAGCTGGCTGTGGCGCAGGATTTCCTCTGAGGCTTGAAAGGTCAGAAGGCAATCGCTCCCATAAACGTAGTATAAATCAAATCAAAAGGAGGAATTAGCGGACCACGGGCTCCGAAGTGAGTCTCGGATGCAACCGGAACAAACAATAAGATGAAGATGATGACCCACCTTAGACTCCTCGAGGCGCTGCATCATGGCTTGTAGTTCGTTCTGGCGCTGTTCCAGCTCCTCCTTGGCGGCCTGCAGCTGCCGCAGCTGCTCCTCCAGGCGGCGGATCATGTCCTGTGCCTCCAACAAGTTGGCCTGCGACCTCTCCATCTCTTCCTGCATCTGCCGCAGTCGGTCCTCGTACTCTTGCTGTTTCTTTTCCGCACGCTCTCGGGCTGCGATTTCTAACTGGAGCTTTTCTCTGAAATTTGTACATGGGCTAGTGAGAACCTAGAGGTAAGAGGAATAATAGGCAGAGAAGTATGAATACCTAGATTTTGCAAATATTATTTACTATTATTTTTGGATATATATATATATATATATATAATCACGCTTGTTATTCTAGAAGGGTTGGGCAGAGGCGAATAAACACACACATCTCACCCATTTCTGTATTTCGTCTCACGTAAAAAAGTGCTTTATCTTGTCCCATTGGAGATTAAGAGATCATGGATTTCCTTTCATATGATTTAACATGTTTTTTAGAGAGATTTGATTCTTAAGATTGACCCTATCGATTGATGCCAAGTACAGAATATTATTTTATTTGGACTTAAGCCGGTTCGATTACCGAATGTGGCAAGCGAGTTTCCAAAAACCTTTGAATGCAGATTTGTTTCATTTTTGAACATATAAATGTTTGCTTTGAGTTTTTGCGTCCTTCAGTATTTAGAGAGGACACGATAGGTTTAGGTAGTGCAGTTTAGGGGTCAACATTAAACATTACATCAATATGAATACACCCGTAGGATTTAGAGGGTTTTTGTAGAGCAATCCCATACTTTTAAGGAGCTATTGATCGGTTTTTTTTTAATATACTTACGAAATAAATAACAACAACATACAACATAACTTCACGCCTGTATCTCCCAAGGGGTAGGCAGAGGTGTAGTGCACACCCACGATTCGCCAGTTATGTTTAGGTCCCAATGTAATAGGGCCATTCCGGGTTGCCATATACCGGGTACATTACTAAGCGAGCCATAATCAACATTTTTTTACACACATAACTACGAAAAGTCAGAGGTGTGTGCCCGGGGCGACTGGGGATCGAACTCGAGACCTCGTCTCGGCAGTCCGTTACGTACACCACTGGGCTACCGCCGCTTAACGAAATAAATATCAGTAAGAATTTACAAACGATTACGTATTATTTAAGTGTTTAAGGAGTGCTCGACTCCTTAACCACTAAGCTTGCCATAGTGCGATAAGGCCGCCAATTGTATCTACCATAATGTAATATTTGTATTTCTTTTTATCTTATTCTTGGTGTGTACAATAAAGAGATACTACTGCTACTAAGCTACCGATGCTCAATTAATAACGATCGAGAAGTTCCGGGTTTGAATCCCGGCCAGTACCGACGTGTATCCACTCCTAATACAAGCAATTTAGTTTAGCTGGAGGGATTAACGGGAATACTAGTAGTTAGTTATTTAATTTATCCAAGCGTCGGTAGCTTAGTGGTTAAGGAGTCGACCTTACGATCGAAAGGTCCCGGGTTCGAATCCTGGCCATTACACTACCGACGTGAACCCACTCCTAACACAAGCAATTTAGCTTAGCTGGAGGGGTTAGGGGGAATATTAGTAATTTCGGTTGCTAATATTCTTTTTAAAAAAAAAAAAAACAATTCTTAAAATTACGTCACGTAATCCCGCAAAATTGTGCTACCTATACTTATACGATTCTAATACACTATGACGTCATAAAAAAGGTACACTACTACACTTAAGAATTGTTTTCGTATGATGCAATGCAGCACTTGGTGTGGACACCGTGTTGTTTTAGTCGGTCCGATTCCGACACGCCCACGCCATCGTCGGCAACGATGGGGTGAAGCCCGTGAGGTATCCACACGTATAAAAAAAAAGATGCAATTTCGCACGATTGCGAAAAACCGTCCATAGTAATCCAATTTCGGTTTGATTGCGTTCAGGGGTCAGCAAGTGCATAGCCGGGCAGGGGGATTGTGGTCGCAGCACTAGTGGGACCGGTGGGTGTCACGCGGTGCTGCAACGACAATCCTCTTCTGATGAGGCCGTCAAGCTGAGTGCCACCATTGTTAACATGGTACATGTATGTAATGGGTCACCATTCACCACTCTTTCCTGAGACTTTACCTTCAGCTTACCATCAGGCGAGGTGAAGTCAAATTGACGTGTCCCAAATATAAAAAAAGTAGGTGTGTGTGTATAATCAATAACAGATGATTCATAACATCGAAACCTAGTATCACGCTATAGGTATGTTGCACACGTTTATGCAAATATGAGTAACCTTTTTGCCGTGTGTACATACCATTATTCGAGTTTCTTGATGTTGTGGTTTATTCTAAGTACCTCTTAAAATGAACTACAAATACACCACGTGCATCATCATGCATGGTTAAAATAATATGCACATCAATCAAAATAGCGTAGTGTTTTCATAACATAGGTGACTATTTCTATACGGGTGGTAGAAATTTGTTGACACAAATTTGTCACAAAATTCGGCCGGGTGGGTACCACCGTGCACGATTGCGAAAAACCCTCCATAGTAATCCAATTTCGGTTTGATTGCGTTCAGGGGTCAGCAAGTGCATAGCCGGGCAGGGGGATTGTGGTCGCAGCACTAGTGGGACCGCTGGGTTCACGCGGCGCTGCAACCACAATCCTCTTCTGATGAGGCCGTCAAGCTGAGTGCCACCATTGTTAACATGGTACGTGTATGTAATGGTGACCCTCTTTCCTGAGACTTTACCTTCAGCTTACCATCAGGCAAGGTGAATTCAAATTGACGTGTCCTAAATATAAAAAATAAAAAAATTTGAGAAATAACACAGATTCCGTTTTCATAGTTATCGAGGGGTCTGTGGTAAGTAATGCTAGCCGATCAGTCTTAGGATGGATGATCATTCTTAAGACACTAAGATTCCTCTGTGCCTTGGAGAGCACGTTAGGCCGTCGGTCTCGGTTGCGATACGAACATCTGTGTCATTCGTTACGGGTAGTTGCAACCGTTTTCTTTTTTTTTTTCGTGCGGAAATCCCTTCGGATACCCCCCTCCCCGCCGGCCAGCAGGGGGTTATGTCGGGCTTGAACCGACTAAAACCGCACGCCGTCACGGGTCTTCAGACGACGGGTTGTAAGGTTGCCCATAAAGCATATCCCTCGCACCCCGACTAACCCTGGGCCATCTCCGGTTGCGAGATGGCCCCCTCGGGGGGTAGTTGCAGCCCTAAAAAGTTCGATAACCACCTCTAACTATGGCCTTTCGATATTGCCAGTTGGTTGTGAAGTCAGATGGCAGTCGCCTCAAGGAAAATATCGAAGTTTGGCCGTCACCTAGCCTAAAGTCGACCCTAACTGAGTTGGGAAAACGCTCGGAGGAGGAACAGTTTAAAACAAGTTGAATTCCTGAGACGAGCTCAGCCGAATACAAGGGATTTTCGATTTTGCGATTTTTTCTTTATCTTGCAATGGTTCACCCCAGCACGAATCTATTACCGAAAACAGCAACTCGATAGCTCATCTCCTTCATACCCAAAACCGTGACAGAAAATTGGCAACGACGACGTTGACGACGACGACAACTCGATAGCAATAGGGCTTTTCTAAAGAAAATCCCTAATAAAAGTTACATAGGTTACTACTACATTTTATTTGAATATGGAACGGCCCGACTGAAGACTTTCTACTTTCCTACGGTGCAGCAGTAATATAAAGTGGCGATAATGTTACATTTACACTGGATTATATTAAATTTGATAACATTCACGGCATTTTGTTTAAGTCTTAATAAAACGCATTATTTGCAGTATGTTCTACCGACGAGTATCTATGAAAACAATTTATTATTTCAATTAAATTTTTAAGCATTTTGTATGCTTACTTTTTTCTAAAGATTTAGATCGAAAAAAGAGAACATCTAGGACGGGACTTGAACCCGCGACCAGTCCCTTACAGGGGGAATGCTCTGACCAACTGAGCCACCTAGACACGTCCCAGATATTCGAAATTCTCCGATATATCATATACGTCTTAAGGCGACGTTTCGAATATCTGGGACGTGTCTAGGTGGCTCAGTTGGTCAGAGCATTCCCCCTGTAAGGGACTGGTCGCGGGTTCAAGTCCCTTCCTAGATGTTCTCTTTTTCCGATCTAAATCTTTACAATTTATTATGATAGAAGAAGCGGAAGGAGTAGGCCAGGATCGCTGCAAGTGGAGACATGTGGTCTCTGCCTACCCCGATGGGAAAGAGGCTTGATTATATGTATGTACTGGGGCGGTACGAGTTCTCGGTCCTTTTGTTAAAGTGGCAGGTTATGTAACTGCTTCTGCCCTAACGCCCGCACATCGATGGTGTCGGGCTTCCTGCGGCGCCTGTCCAGCTGCTGGCGGTCGCCGGTGCAAGTACTGACCTCTGAGCCTGCTTGGCCAGCTTCTCCTCGCGGGCCTGCGCCTTCATCTGCTGCACGTCGATGGTGTCGGGCTTCCTGCGGCGCCTGTCCAGCTGCTGGCGGTCGCCGGTGCAAGTACTGACCTCTGAGCCTGCTTGGCCAGCTTCTCCTCGCGGGCCTGCGCCTTCATCTGCTGCACGTCGATGGTGTCGGGCTTCCTGCGGCGCCTGTCCCGCTGCTGGCGGTCGCCGGTGCAAGTACTGACCTCTGAGCCTGCTTGGCCAGCTTCTCCTCGCGGGCCTGCGCCTTCATCTGCTGCACGTCGATGGTGTCGGGCTTCCTGCGGCGCCTGTCCCGCTGCTGGCGGTCGCCGGTGCAAGTACTGACCTCTGAGCCTGCTTGGCCAGCTTCTCCTCGCGGGCCTGCGCCTTCATCTGCTGCACGTCGATGGTGTCGGGCTTCCTGCGGCGCCTGTCCCGCTGCTGGCGGTCGCCGGTGCAAGTACTGACCTCTGAGCCTGCTTGGCCAGCTTCTCCTCGCGGGCCTGCGCCTTCATCTGCTGCACGTCGATGGTGTCGGGCTTCCTGCGCCGCATGTACAGCTCGTGGTTGCCCATGCACAACGCCAGGATGCGCTTGTTGACGCGCACTCGCGGGGCGAAGAACACGAAGTCCGGCGCCTTTTTGTCGATTGGTTTGATCATAAACTTGCGGTCGTTGAACGATATATTCCTGATTTCTGACCATGGGAATCCGATTTTTGGAGTCAATCTGTAATATGTACAAGATATTTTGGTTTGAAAAGGAGCTTAATACTTAAGTTTCTTGAACGGAATAGAGTATTTTATTATAGGGATAGGTTTTATTAAGTAGCTTGAATGTCCATGTGAAATTGTAGAGCATGAAGGGGTTGCTAATTAGAATTCGGAACCACCTGCTTGGAAAAAGTACGTCCAATTAAATATAAATAGGTAAATTCTTCACTCACTTATCGTCCTTTTCGTATATATTTAATCCAAGTGCGTCTACGCCTAGCCAAAGTTCGGTATTCTTCTTATTTCGTATTTCGAAGTAGTTAACGCCGTACATCTCTAGGTCCTGTGCAATCTTCAGGTACTCCATCATTGCGTCCTCGCGCAGCATCCCGCGGTGTTCTTGCCACCAGTTTGTGATGCTTTGCTCCCATTCATCCCGGGACATCTGAAGATATGAAAATTTTAATGATATAACGAATTTAAAGTACTGAGAACAAACTATTCAATGATAAGTCTGACTAATGTACTATAATAGTACGGCCGTTAGCATCTGAGTTGTCCGGCCATAAACGTCACAACGTACATAATGATGGTACTTCTTACAAACAATTATAAGGAGAGAGACAGTTTGTAACGCAATTAATTTAGTTTTTGCGTAGGTACATCTCTTTCAGAGTAAGGTTGGTCGCGAATAGCGCCATCTGTATGCCTTTGGAGCAAGCTCGGATTTAATATCGATTGTTTCGAACGTGTTGCTCCATTAGGCAAAAGGCCTAGTCTCGCTTCAGAAAAAAGAAAGTGAACGCATCCGTTCCTATGGCTGCGTTGACATTTGTCGATGGTTTTTCTCCTTGGCGGCGGAATGGTCTAATCACGTAGACATCGCGCAAGAAATCTTTCTGATATTTTGAGGGAATCCTCGAGCCTAGCACTCCTTACGACAGGATGACCGCAGCGAAACAAAAATTTTAATTATAAGTCAGCTCAAATTATAACAGCAGTACAATGGTGTTCCTTATTAACATAATGCTTATGATAGAATATTTCAATCACTTTTCTTTCAACATTTTAGGACTATAATAGTCGCTAATGACTGAAAACTTTAAAATATCAATGCATTCCACAAACCTAATAAATAAAAATGGAACTTCGGAATGTATATATGGGCTATTCTTTTTTGTTTGTTAGTGTCAGGAAAAAGGTATGTGTAAAAGAAAATTTGAAAAATCCCGAGATAAGAATTTCACGCGGGAGGAGCCGCCGGCAACAGCTAGTTTGTTTAGTAAACTTTTCCAAGCAGCGGCGGTAGCATCGTGGAGCGCTGACCTTGTGCTGGTCGGTGACGCGCTGCGGCAGCAGGCGGTCGTTGGCGAGGAAGCCGGGCCCGTGCAGCGCCGGGTTGTGGTCGCCGTGGCGCGCCTGCACGGCGTACGAGGCCAGCAGCACCGACGTCTCCGGCGGGCAGTAGATCTCGTCCGACAGGATCGCGTTCTTGACCTGCAACAGTATCACAGTTAGCACACGTACAGTCGCCCTCGCTACTTGCCGAACTCTAACAAATGAACAAACGACCTTTGCTTTCAAATAAATCAATTAATATTTAATGTATTTTATAATCTTCAGAGGACATATTTAACATTTTCAAGTCGAGCGGAAGTGCTTTCGACTTCTAAGTCAGAGGTCGTAAGTGCGATTCCCGCTCAGTGCAAATATATATATTTGCATTGGTCTGGGTATTTCTATGTATATTATGTATTTATCTACAAAAAAAAGTATTTAAGTATATTTATCCGCATTCTAGAAACCATATGAGAAGCTCTGCTTAGTTTGGGTCTAGATAGCGTTGTGTACTTTGTCCTACAATAATTATTATTTATTTTGAATTTTTTCTTAATTATTTTTTGTGGTTGGTAATTTTGCATGTGTAAAGTAATACCAATGGGAACTGTACAATATAATACTTATTACTATTATCGATTGGAAGAATTTGTATTAGTTTGGTATTTTGGTCTGTAGTAAATAATATCTGCAGCCCGGCCTGCACCTTGCAGAGCAAACACTAATCAAATTGATGTTTTAAAAAAAGGGCAGGTCAAAAACACTGAAAACTAGTGGACTTGTATGAAACGTTTTAATAACAATAGAGATCCTCAGCTCGGTAAGTGTATAAGGATATAAGCCGATGGCGAGCTATTGTCTCTGCCTACCCCAGAAGAAGAAAAAAGGTGTATTGGTCCACCCCACCAAGATCTCAGGACCTTTTTTTTTTTTTGATTTTTACGTGGGGAATGCTGTTACGCACGGCACCGCCGGCCACGGGGTGGTAGCCGGAAATCGTGTGTGGGACTCTCCCATCCGCTAACCGGATGGGCATACCCACTAAACCCCATGGTGTGCCATACTCTGCGCCTTGTCGGGGGGCCTGAAACTATGCAGGAATACTTCTATGGCGACCCCCCCTAGCGTATGCCCATTAACGCGGGCACCACACCTTCCATACTCTAAGATCTAAGATCTCAGGACCTAAGCCAACCTCACCTCCAAACCAGTACACGTACTGATTGACGAACGAGGCTGGCTCAGGCGCAGGATTTTCTCTCGGGGCTGGAGGGTCAGATAAGAGAGCGGATCCCTCGTCCCGAAATACATGCTCTGGATGTAACGGGGACTAATGCTGTGCTGATGATAATCGATAAGCATTTACCTGAAGGTAGAATAGTTTGAGTGTGATCTCTTGGATGAGCTCGTCGGCGACATCCTCAGGGTAGAATTTAGCACGAAACTTGAATTGCAAGGGATTCTCTTTCTTCACGCCTTGTTGCATCACCTGAAATATAAGAAATTCATTAGATACAATTATGTAAAGTTAGATTTTTGAGGGTATGAGGGTGTATATACATTTATCTACTCTCAAATCGAAAAATTCGAATTACGAATTCAAAGACGATTCTATACATACGCACTTTATAAACGCATATACATAAAATTAAAAATAAAACTTATTATAGTACCGCCAACTGTATCATGAAACTCATTATAGTATCGCTATCTTTTTTTATTCATTAAACTAGTCTAAGGTTTTAGGCTGAATATGTAAAAAAGAGGCGCACGCATGCGCAGTTCGAACTGTGAAAAAAATGGCGCCCTTGTAACCTACCTACTTTGTTTAATTTCAATTTTTCCTATGAGTGAAGATAAAGTAGTGTATGAAACAGCATATAACTTAGGTATTAAAACACTGGGGTGCTTGGTTGGGGACCTCCACGCGGTGCACCCTGGGCAACGGAGACGGCAGCGGCTCTCTCCTAGGGTGGGAGAGACGCTGCCGCCTACGGCCAACTCCGACCGAGGCGAGGACGGCCCTGTTGAGGGCTGTTCGGAAGCTTTCCACGTGTCCCTCTGATTAGCAGATGGCACAGTAGAGAGCAAGTAAGGGGGCCATCTCGAAACCGGAGATGGCCCAGGGTCAGTCGGGGTGCGAGGGATATGCTCTATGGGT
The DNA here is from genome assembly GCA_946251805.1 of Cybosia mesomella. Classification (NCBI taxonomy): domain Eukaryota; kingdom Metazoa; phylum Arthropoda; class Insecta; order Lepidoptera; family Erebidae; genus Cybosia; species Cybosia mesomella. The sequence continues at coordinate 34,935,082 of OX276396.1, read as the reverse complement.
AACCTTACACCCCGGCGTCTTAAGACCCGAGACGGCGTGCGGTTTTAGTCGGTGCAAGCCCGACATAACCGCCCCCGGGGGGGTATCCGAAGGGATTTCCGCACGAAAAAAAAAAAGTATTAAAACACTCGAGTCAACCTATTATTTGTAATAAACAGACTCTCGTGTTTTAATACCCCTTCTTATATGACAGTTGCATAAACTACTATTATATGCGGGTAGCAAAATAATCTAGATCAGCACGTTTTTTGAATACAGTTACGGCTGTATATCCCCGAAGGGTATGCAGAGATTGCTGTCTGCTGTTAATAAGAGTTTTCTAACGGAAACAACTCAATAATATTTCGCCCGACCAGGTATCGAACCTGGTCGATGCTGTTAGTGGTGAGATGGCCCAGGGTCAGCCGGGGTGCGAGGGATATGCTCTATGGGTAACCTTACACCCCGGCGTCTATAGACCCGAGACGGCGTGCGGTTTTAGTCGGTGCAAGCCCGACATAACCGCCCCCGCTGGCCGGCGGGGGGGTATCCGAAGGGATTTCCGCACGATAAAAAAAAAAAAAAAAAAAAAAAAAAGGTATCGAACCTGGAACCTTATGCACAGCTGTCGCACTGGTTACTGCTGCGCTACCAAGGCAACTTTTATTCTTTTTTTAATATGCTGCTTATTATATATTATGTTATATGTATTTATATTAATAATGTAAAATTTACTACACTCTAAGGAAATAAAGACTAATTTGATTTGACTATGTTTTATATACAAAGAGATACATTCATATTTCGTTTATTATAAAGAAATACCATTTTTAACTTTCAGTTTAACAAATAGTAAATGAACTAGTTCTTTTCGATGGTTGAAAATAATTACGAAATGTTAGGACGATAAAAATGAGGAAATATATTATTGAGGAATCATAATATTCATTATATTATGCCAATTTCTTTTTTGTATGTAGATTAAGAATTAGAACTGGCTGACACTAGAAATATAGCTTGAGCCCGATTCAACTGACGAAGTCGTTACAATTCATAAAATACCTTTCATAAATTGTGTCGACTTGGACTGTGGATTCGGGACTCAGCACTATATAGCTCGAGTGACGATGTTGTGAGCAGCGACTTAAAAACACATTCATAAAGGTTACATCATTATATGGATTACACTATGAAAAGGTTACAGAATGAAAGTGTTACACTTATAAATGTGGTATTGAATCTGTTAATCGTATCCCCCTTCAATTGTGTAACCGTTATATATATATAATGTAACAGATATTAATCTGTTCAGTGTTAATAAGTGATAACCGAAATGCTACGATGCCAAATTCACTATCCTATTATATTTATCATCTAAATTTTTAAATAAAGGTATTTTGTGCACCCCGAAGTACTTTAGGACGTTATTTCTGTTACACTTATTAACACATATAAAACGTACCACTTTGAACATGGTATACTTTCGTATCTGTTACATTTATAAATGGGTTTCTTCTAAAACAGTTTCAAAAAACAATGTTATGGACTTTATTACGGTTACAGTTTGGGTCTCTATTTGTGAGCACAAAATACATATTCAGGCCCACGATATCTAGCGTACTCTACATTTTTACGTACATGTTTACAAACCTATAAACAACTTGGTCTTACCCATCTCGAGAACGGTAGCGACCCTGACTTCGTTGTGTGCCGAGGTGTCCAGGGAGAGCGTTAAAAAGGCAATAATTAATTACAATTCATCGTCCATCTCTGGCTACGTTTCAGTAAAACAACAGTACATTAAAATTAAACATAAAACTTAGAACTAGCGCGAATATTGCTTTAGCATCTACAACACCCGCTATAAAAATGTCTCAAAGAAATATACAGCTTTACGCCTTAGAATGGCGGGGAAAACTAGTGTCTTTCAAATCTGTTCGATCAATGAAATCGCAGAAAAATCTGTTGCGTGAAAACGGTTTCTTTCATTGGTCAAAAAGATAGGTACACGAGTCTCCGCCCCCGCTGGCCGGCGGGGGGGTACCCGAAGGGATTTCCGCACGAAAAAAAAAAAAAGGTACACGAGTCTATAGTGTGGTACTAGGTGTTGAAGGTGAGTCTTACAGAAGTATAAATAATAAATAAATAAATATTCTACGACATTCTACACAGCGCTTTCTAGACCCAAAGTAAGAATAGTTTAACTAGCTTGTGTTATGGGATGTGTTACAGAATGCGGATAAACATACTTATACTTTTTTTTGTAAATATATAATATATAATACATAGAAACACTCAGACCAATGCAAATAGACATATTCATGCATACAAATATTTGCACTGAGAGGGAATCGAACCCGCGACCCCTGTCTTAGCAGTCGAATGCACTACCGCTACGCCACAGAGGCCGTCAATAAAGTCAGTATAAGACTCGGAAAACTAGGAGAACAAAATAAATACCTTGGTTACCTACACCCTGTAACGCTAGGGTTGGCATTCTGTGAAACTTACCATACAAAGGAATTATAATAATAAAAAGTAACTAAGTTGACTTTGACATTTTACGTCAAAGTCAACTTAGTGTCAATTTATAATTTACGGTTACATACAAATATTGAGATTGTTTTTAACAATATTAATAACATCAATAATTAATATTATCCCTAACCCTAAGCTAAGCTAAATGGCTTGAATTGACTTGACTTGAATTCGGTTTCATAATATGAGTCATCATCATCCTTTAAGATATTAGTATAGATTTATAATTGTAAAAATAGGTTATAAAGAAAACGACAGCAGTGAGGGGGCCATCTCGAAACCGGAGATGGCCCAGGGTCAGTCGGGGTGCGAGGGATATGCTCTATGGGCAACCTTACACCCCGGCGTCTGTAGACCCGAGACAGCGTGCGGTTTTAGTCGGTTCAAGCCCGACATAACCGCCCCCGCTGGCACGCGGGGGGGTATCCGAAGGGATTTCCGCACGATAAAAAAAAAAAAAACGGTAAGTACGCTAGTTTTTGATTCAGAAGTTATCGGTACGATTCTTAAAACCTTAGTGACCTCTGAAAGTATGCCAGCCAGATTAACAATTCACCATACTTGGTTATTCTGGCTTGGCGAATTGTTTGATAATAATAACATACATATTTTATAGCCCAAGGCGATAGCCCAGTGGCGTACGTAACGGACTGCTCAGACGAGGTCTCGAGTTCGATCCCCTGTCGCCCCGGGCACACACCTCTGACTTTTCATAGTTATGTGTGCATTCATAAATGTTAATTATCGCTCGCTTAATAAAGTGCCCGGTAGATGGCAATAAGCTCGCCCCTTATTACATTGGGACCTTAACATAACTGGCGAATCGCGGGTTATTACACACCCGCCTCTGCCTACCCATTCGGGGATAGAGGCGTGAATGTTATGTTATGTACAGTCAACGACAGAAGTTGCTGAACAAATTCTAATCTATTGATCACCTTAGCTCTTAAACCTTTCATAAAACAATGAATAAAATATGAATAATATTAACTTGTCCTGTGGGAATTATAAAACTACTTGAACATCCACTATTTAGAGTAGTAGAGTCAAGCAACAGTCATTTTGGCCGTTGCATGAATGGGCCACTCGACCGGGGAAGCACCACCCTCTCACAGAATATCGACGCCAAGTACAGTATTTGAACTGTTGCGTTCCGTTTGGTGAGTGAGAGTGCCGGAGCCGAAACTCCTTTCCCATCCCCTTTCCTTTACAGGGTCGGGTCGGCAGCGCGAGTGTGACGCCACTGGTGTTGCACACGTCCATTTTTTTTTACAAAGTACACAACGCCATCTAGGGCCAAACTAAGCAGAGCTTGTCATATGGGTTCTAGAATGCGGATGAACATACTTAAATACTTCCTTTCTTGTAAATAAATACATATTATACATAGAAACACCCAGACCAATGCAAATATACATATTGGCACAGAGCGGGAATCAAACCCACAACCTTTGACTTAGCAGTCGAATGCACTACCGCTACGCCACAGAGGTCGTCAGTTTGACTGTAAATTAAATATATTGCTTTTGTATAGGCATATCTACCTATATATGTAATGTGATTTACGACTGCATCAAGAACTAACAATCCATGACTAAACTGTTATTGTAAGGAATGTATTTATTTTAATAGCCTTCGATATGTAAACAAATCTGGGTCAGAATATATACTGGCTAAGTGTCTTAGCGAAATACTATATATAAGGTGTCACAAAATTAGGTCTCTGAATTTGGTGAGATGACTTGGTACCGACAAAATATGTATTTGAAACAAAAAAATATAATATCGGGAAAAATAAAAAATAAAAAAATATATAAAAAATGATAATTAAGAAATGAAAAAAAAACACCACCAGCAACGAGCACACGTTACGCTGGTCGCGATTTAGAAAAAAAAAAGGTATTTCCCACACATCCGCTTCGAGAATACTGCGAGGATACTATTCGCGATACTAAATTGCGACCAGCGTCCCGTGTGCTCGTCACTGGTGGTGTTTTTTTTTTCATTTTTTTATATATATATATTTTTTATTTTATTTTACCCGATAAGTATTATTTTTTTTGTTTCAAATACATATTTTGTCGATACCAAGTCATCTCACCAAATTCAGAGACCTAATTTTGTGACACCTTATATATCACGGGATATATGCTTTTATTCATAGCATCGACACCCACGCAAGTCCTATTCCCGTGTTAATATCAGGATAATGTGAAATTCTAATTGAATTTTTTTTTTCGGTTCAGTAGTTTCAAGGTTTATCGAATACAAACAAACAAATCTTAATCTTTTATAATATTAGTATAAGTATAGATTTATATAGTGTAATAAGAGACAGATTTTATTTGGAGCAATCTCGAAAGCGTTAATCGTAAAATTCATGGCAGCTGCTCGCTACGAAGGGCCACACGTGATGATACATGGACCCAATAAACCTTCAACGAACTACTCTTATAATTGCTTTAACTGTTTAAATAACGTAGAACGAATGTTAAATGCGGACTCAATTTTAGACAGAGTTATGGCGTTCTTCAATTTGAAGGTGCGTTTGTAACCAGGCTAATAGAATTTTAAAATTTCGCTTAATTAGAGGTCATTGCCTCCCAGCTAAGAGAACGTGGCTGTACAATAATCCAATAAGAGCTGGTTCGAGCTACATAGATAATCTTGGATAATCACAATCACGTAACGCCATATATTTAGATAATTATGTACTTTTCAAACGAAGCGAGGAATAAAGTTGCGCGTGTCTAGGTAATATGTAATCGTGGTATTTATTTAAAATTAGAACGTCGTGTTCCAATATTTTTATTATTTCAAAATTAGAAACAATTTGAAGATTGAGGTTGAACATTTCGAACTACAGAGAAAATATTATAAATTATTGTTATGGTTAATCTGTGGGTCAATTATATTTTCAAAGTTTTATTTATCTGACAATATAATAACAACGTGCCAAAAGCATGTATTTTACTTAAAAAAATATGATGTTACTTTCAGACTTTAAATTTGTTTACTAGTAAGCAACATATTACGTGTTTCAATTTCATAATGAAGAAATCTTTGCTATTTTTGAAACTACCTAAAAGTAACCTGCGTCAAAATAGTTGGCTATAAAGATTCGGTGAATGGACGAACAGACAGACAAGAATGGTTTATAAACGACTTCCGTTTCTGCTTTGGAAGTGTGGAACGCACTTAGCGTATGACTTGTAACTATTACAGTCATCAATGTCTATTAAATGAGTAATAGACAAGAATTTATTCTTCTAAACTATGATATGATATCTAATCTTTAAGTCTTGTAAACTACAATTTGTATAACTGTTCTGCAAACGTGATTATATGTAAAACATGACGTTTACAATGTAACGTTTGCTAATTTGTCACAAAATTTAAAAAACATAGTATTTGCACGTTCGCGTAAATACCTACTTAATGATAACTACTGTAAATGTTGACACAAAAATGGTAAAACAGCATAGAAGGTGAACTACAATTTGTGGACTGATCTACTCATACAATAAGTAACGAAACCTGTGTCCGATAAGGGAAGATGTATTTAGGTATCAATATTAGGTTATATTCGCGTATTCCTATTCATAACTGTTTATGTATTTAACTACCTATGTGCCACTTATTGATCGGACAGGCGTTTTGTTATATACTGTATATTTATAACACTATCTAATAAAATATTACGTTGCATGTGTGGTTCAAGGCGATCTAGGGCTGTACGCTGTTCGCCATGCGACAGTAAACATACTGTTTTGAATATGGATTATTTATTAAAATGCCCGGCCGTCTCTGAAAACCAGCGCTGTCCGCTTGCACTACAACGCGGACAGCATTAAGCTGAGAGGCGGCCTTTATTCTACCTAGCCATATGGATGCATATAACATTGTTATGTATGCACAATTGTTGTATTTATGTGTATATTTTTGTTTATGTAAGCTGGGTTGAATAAAAATATTTTCTTTCTTTTTTTCTAAATGAGTGGTTGATGGTATCATCAACTTCACTTTTACCTCTGGAACCTGGATAGTTAGTAGAGGCATAAGTGATTAATTTTTGAAAAGATGTCATGTTTGATTTTGTAGGACGAGAAAGTCATGACGTAAATTTAACACATTCCCGGGCATTTTTTTTTTATACCATTCAGGTGGCAGACAAGCTCACGGCCCACCCGATGGGAAGCGGTCACCGTGGCCTATGGACGTGTGCAACACCAGGGGCGTCACACTCGCGCTGCCGACCCTAAAAAAAAGAAATTGCAAAGCAGGAATAGCCTTTAGTCTTCCGGGAAGACCAAAGGCTACTCCCGCCTCTCCCTTCTTTTTTAGTTTTTGTGCTGTCAGAAGGAAGACTCTTCCCTCTGACAGCACAAAAACTCTCAGTGAGCTCTGGCTACCCTACTCACCGCCGGGAACAAAACACGAGGTTATTATGGCCGCGGTATTATGGGCGGAGGTACTTCCCCAGTCGGACTGCTCAGTTGGACGGGAATACCGTCATGTCCTACCTCTCTTAAACTCTATTTCTCTTCTTGTAGTCTTAGGCGTGAACACATCCAGTCCATAAGAGTTCCTACATTCTGGAGATATACAGGCTTGAGTGTATAATAATTATAAACATCTTAATATGAAAATTAAGTTGCTACATTAGGCATAATACACATCCGTTTCTTATGTAAAATCACGATGTCAAGGTCAACCAGTTCCCATCATTCTGAACAACAATAGCTAATAGTAATTTTAATTTGATAGATATTATATTCTATTCTTAAAAGAACCTGTTAGTTATCAAAATATGATTTAATTTTTATATTTTTTAAAATTAAAATGATACTATAGCCATGGCTTTTAAAGAGGGAGTAATTAAACAGTTAGTATGAAAACTAGTGTGGTTTGGGTCCCACAAGGATCTTCGTGGCCCAAATCAACCACACCTGTAACACCTACACCTACACCTGCTGATTGACGGACGAAGCTCAGACGCAGACTTTCCACTCGAAGTGGGGGGGTCAGACGGCAGTCGCTCGCATAAAAGCCGCATAAGTCAAACCAAAATGAGAAGGCATCAGCGGACACCGGGCTGCGAAGTTTTAGCCTCAGATGCAATCGGGAACAGCGCTAAGATGATAAATGTGGAAACTATCGTCGCCAAACTCCTTAGTCGTCTTGTGAGACTCTTTTTTGTCTAACACGCTCTGATTTGTTCTTAGGCATTGCATTAATGATAATAAAAAAATAAAAAAAAACAGGTAATCATAAACCCATATTAAATAATTTTGTTAACAAGAAAATACATATTATTATATTATAATAATATGACAATTGAATACTATGATTGTTTATCCTGAATAATATAGTTAATTGAAATTAGGCATTATGAAAACATAATAGGTACCTACCCAGAATAAAATTAATTACTAATTAGAATATTATTAATTAATCGACATTTGGCAATATGAACATTTAATAAGATATTTAAATTGCAATAGAATAATAAATTATACATGTATGATCAAAATACATTTAAAATATAGACAGTCAGTCAATCAAACATTATAAATAAATAAATATAGTAGGACAAAGTACACAACGCCATCTAGACCCAAACTAAGCAGAGCTTGTCATATGGGTTCTAGAATGCGGATAAACATACTTAAATACTTTTTTTGTAAATAAATACATATTATACATAGAAACACCCAGACTAATACAAAAATACATATTTGCACTGAGCGGGAATCGAACCCGCAACCTCTGGCTTCGCAATTCTACGCACTACCGCTACGTCACAGGGGTCGTCAACATTACATTTTTAATTCATATCATAATACCTTGTGACTTGTGACGTTTATGGTTGGACTACTCAAATGCAAGTGGTCACACTACAGTAACAGAAATTACCAGTAATCCCGTTAGATAGGATCCAGGTAAGCTAAATTGATCTAAGTGGAGTAACGTCAGTAATTTAATGGTCAGGTTTTGAACCCGCAACCGCTGGATCGTAGCTTAGCCACTAAGCTATCACCGCTTAATCCGAGGTAATTTTAGTTCATTTTTTTTTTCATTACCTACTCGATACGTACAAATTTAATGTCGTTATGAATAAGCTATTAAATGCAGGCACAATTGTAATCTGGTCATGGTGGAGTGTACGAAACAAATGATTTATAATGTCAAGATAAGACCTCATTACGCTTTTTAAATATAAACAATTATTTCTCGGCCCATGTAAATAAAAATATTCCATAGGTTTCAATTTTATGATTTGAAATGTATATAATTTTATGTTAATGCATTTCAAATAACAAGATAGTTGTCAAACCGCCATCTTGCTTTATTTGACATGAAACTTCAAAATGTAGGGACAGAAAAACAACAAAATATTATTAATTTTAAAATATATTTTTTTTATTGTATGTCACGGCTGTATATCTCCGAAGCGGCAGGCAGAGGTGTATTAACACAACACCCGCATTTATAAATACGAACGACATTGGCCGCAGGTGGCCTAACTGGGCAATAGCGCTAAAATCGAGCTCCCTAAACATACCCGAAGTGTCTTTCTCGTTTGAGTGAGATTTGCCATCGAATTTATACATTACAGAATAGCGCTGAGCTTATAAATACAAAAGTGATTAACACTGTCTATATTTGGATTAGGAATCTTAGTACGCTGGTTTCTAAAAGCATTAATCAATACAGGAATTTCATTCATCTGCAAATCTTAATACCGGGTATAATCGTTTAACAATAAGTGTCGAATCGAGACCTGCCATGAATCGGCTTTATTGAGTTATGATCAAACGTGAATGATACTTATTAGATTACAGGTAATTTAATACACAGTGGTAAGGAGTATATCAATGATAATATACGAACTACAATCATACTATGGAAACTGCTCGCTCAGTCGATCATCCATATAATTTGTTCTCCCCTACTTGATGGAAAACTGTGAGTACAGTCTTAAAATTAAATACAGATGCTCAAATGGTGTTAAAGTGTAAACCTAAAAACAAACTCGGAAATTTGGAGAATTGTCCGGTGCCATGAAGGAATGGAAAATTCAAGACGTGCACTTCTAAATAAATTCGTTAAACTATAAATACCAGCGTAATTTAGTCATATTGTTTGTATTAATGGCTTACCTATTTCATTAAATATGCTTAGATGAACCATTACAAGAGCAACCATTTGTATCACGTGGAAGCCATGGATTTGTGAATTTAGCTTCATGTGAGTTGGATTTATATTTGTTCCAAAAAAAAAGGTTTATAATTCTCAAAATATGCTTAGATGAACCATTACAAGAGCAACTATGTGTATCACATGGAAGCCACGGTTTTGTGAATTTAGCTTTATGTGAGCTTGATTTATATTTGTTCCAAAAAAAAGGTTTATAATTCTCAAAATACGTTAGATTCAAAATATACGAGAAGAATAAGATTAAGTCTAAAGAGGCATCTTTAGTGCAGGAAACTGCGGATATAATGATAGGAGCAGATAATATTATCTGGACAAATAAATGATAATAAATTTTACCACTTGATGTTAGAGACACAAATCCATCAAATAAAATTGTACCACACTTAATCGTAATCTATAACGTAAAAAGTGGGTTGACAACGCGCCGACATCTTTATTATTAGAACTTTTTTAATAGCCCAAGTAACTCAATGGTTTTCAAGATGGCGTAAAATAGTGTCATCAAGCTTAAGACCAACATTGCAGCATTATTGTCATCTGTAATGGTGGCCTTTATTCTTGAGACGTCACTTTTAGCTTACCATGAAACGAGGTGCGTAGTATCGCATAAAAAATGTGTGGAATCACGTTTTTTTCAGGGAAGTTCTTTAACTCAGTGAAAAACCTCATCTAAACACAAATTTCCATTATAATCGTCGAAGCTATTGCCGTGATAGTAATGTTTAAATACAGTACAGGGATGGCTCGTTTAGTATAGATTAGATTCTTTTAAATAATCTGAAACTTGCTTAGTCTAAAAATAGCTGATCTACGTTTTGTTTAGCGCTAAAATCAGTCTACTATATCGCAATTACTCTAGCTTCAAGACCAAGCCCTGGTCTTACCAGATCATCTTCTCTGTCATAAGCAGCTTCTTCATCATCTTCCTCAGGTTTCATAAGCTTCTTCATTGCTGATGTGAAAACTTTACCCGTTTTCTCCACAATCGATGCCGGCTTGCAATCAAACACTATGTAAGTACCTAGATCCAGATCTATGTTTTATATTTTATCAGTTATAATTTCAAGATCTTTTTGTTAAGTCTATAAGTAACGTGGGCCCACTCATCCCTTGACTAGCATTCTCATTAATCCCTCCAGCTAAGCTAAATTGCTTGCGTTAGGTGTGGTACTCGACCGAATTCATGAGCTGTTTCGTGATTCAGAGTATTGCGACTAGCAAACCCAATTGTTTTATATTCGAGTCAGTTGTAGTAAATAATCAGGTATTGCAGGATTTGTGCTCAATGATCCGGATCCAAGTACACTACGAAGAAGAAAAATTATTTACCTATTTAAAAGTCAGAAAATGTCTTAGCTATATTGTACCCTGTATCCCTATAAACGCATATCGTTTAAAAAAATCGTGTCAAACGAATATTCTAACGCATGTTCTTCACAAGGTGGGTATGATTCGAATAATAATATAGATTTGTACGAATACCGTATCCATAATTGATGTTTTTCTTTAGACTTGCAATTTATTACATATCTTATCATATATGACAATCCACTTCATATTGAACGTCTTGAATTGCTATGCAATCTGTACCTAACTTGTAAAAGATGGTGGTCTTATATTGTGCAGTAATTTTAATAATCATCGCAGTGTACCTTAAATATAGATATCGACAAATAGTGTTACGATATAATAGTATTATGTAGGTCAAATGCTAGTCTTGGGTCCTCATGCGTTTCAACGATGTCCTGTGAGATAAATATGAAAAAAATTCAATATCAAAAAGTGGATTGGCATCATCCGAAATATTTCTGCCACGATATTACGATTCTGAGCAGTAAAATTTCCATGTATGTGTTTTCAGACTAGCGTCATCTTAAACACTCGTGCGTTAAACAACGCAAGCGTCGTCGTCGTGGGAGCGGCGAAAGTACGGTCGTTGACCCCCGTCAATGATCAGCGCACAATCAGCTGTTCTTGTGCGCGAATACCAACGATAAATATTGTATTGGTGTCAATTATTCTAATGGCATATTTCGAATTGCTTCCATTGTCATTCAGCTTAGCTTGTATAGAGTATCTACCTAGTACAGGTATACTAGGTAGGTACCTAGTCAAAAAGTAAATAGTTTTTGAACTGTAAAATATATGTTCAATTCTAAATTTAAGTGAAATATTAAAATAAGTATAAAAACTCTATTTATAGAAAAAACATTCGTTGAAATCAAGATTAGCGGTAAAGTTATTTTACGGTAAAGTTCTTTAAAATAAACTATTACTTGGTAAGTAAGTACGTGTCAAGAACGTTCTTTGAGGAAAGTTATCAGCATTAATGAAGTCATCTATATGACGGTCTCTGTGGCGTAGCGGTAGTGCATTCGACTGCTACGACAGGGGGCGCGGGTTCGATTCCCGCTCAGTGCAAATATTTGTATGCATGAATACTTATGAATTTGTCTATTTGCATTGGTCTGGGTGTTTCTATGTATAATATGTATGTATTTACAAAAAAAAACAAGTATATAAGTATGTTTATCCGCATTCTGGAACCCATAACACAAGCTAGTTAAATTATGCTTACTTTGGGTCTAGAAAGCGCTGTGTAGAATGTCGTAGAATATGTATTATCTAGACATTTGTAATTCATAAAATATTATTTTACATGCATACTCAGACCAATATCTGAGATACAGAAAAAGGAAAATGTAACCAAAGGGATTATCGCATAGTTTATCAATACCACTCAGGTAGGTACTAATGAATGCATTGACACACGCATTTCGGTGTCGTCTAAGGTGTGGTGGCAGATAGAGATGTCGATGTATCCGTCTCTATCTACCGTACCGTAACCCAGTTCGCGGACGACGCCATGGCCCGCCACCTTGTTCGACCCTTCTCTCGCGCGTTGCATTGGCACAACTGCAATCACTAACAGGAAAATAGCATTATATTTTACCTGGAAATTCTGTTTACCTGTAGCCAAGAAACGAATCACGCCAGTAGGTTTTGTGATAACGTGATGACGTGGATTCAATCTTTGTATTTATTAATTGCTCTAGCTAAGTGAGTACCTTTTTTTTTTTTTTCGTGCGGAAATCCCCTAGGATACCCCCCCGCCGGCCAGCGGGGGCGGTTATGTCGGGCTTGAACCGACTAAAACCGCACGCCGTCTCGGGTCTACAGACGCCGGGGTGTAAGGTTGCCCATAGAGCATATCCCTCGCACCCCGACGCTAAGTGAGTACCTATTCGAAATTCGAAATATTCTACGACATTCTACACAGCGCATTCTAGACCCAAAGTAAGCATAGTTTAACTAGCTTGTGTTATGGGTTTGAGAATGCGGATAAACATATGTACTTATATACTTTTTTTTTTGTAAATACTTACATATTATACATAGAAACACCTAGACCAATGCAAATAGACATATTCATGCATACAAATATTTGCACTGAGCGGGAATCGATCCCGCGCCCCTTGTCGTAGCAGTCGAGTGCACTACCGCTACGCCACAGAGGCCATCAATTTGTAATCGTTTTTTTTTGTACGAATAATCCTTAGATGTTGTCATTGTTGACACTACATGGTCCTTTCCTAACACCAGTAAGGCCTACCGTAAAAGGAACCCCATCCGAGTTTTGGGCAATACCATGAAACCTTACTAAAATAAATCCAAAGTAACTTTATGGTACTTAAATGCTACGTCTTTCGCTCGTGTTTCATAGTAGATCTCCAGGCTACGGCAGGCGCCAAAGTGGAAGACATTCAAGGTTCCCATTAAAGTTTTGCCCTCACGTACGTCTTTATATAACATTGCAGAAAAAGTTGGTTATGTTTTGTACATTGACAGAGTTCGAAAGGGTGACACTTCAGTGTCTTATTTCTTATTAGTTGGACTAATTGGGTGTTTTGGGAAGTGGGTGTTTTGGGAATTGGGCGTTTTGGGAAGTGGGCCTTTTGGGAAGTGGTCCTTATGAGTCAAAAGGAATGTTGTCACTAATAACTTCTTAACTAGGTACAACTGTTTAGTCTGTACAAGCAACGTAGGTAAATTACGAAATAAATTAAAAAAAGATAAACAGTCTCATTTAAAAATAAGACAATACAAGTTAAGTTTAGGACTTGTTCTAAGTTCATAACGCTGCTGTAAATCTGGTTTTATTCACCGCGTATCCGATATGTATTGTTATGCATTAAGGAGACAAGCAAGGTCGTCTAGAAATGGCGTCACGGCACTTTCACCCGTCTATGACTCCCGACCGAGAGTCTGACACAGTTGGAGCTAACAGCTAACACATTAACCTATAAAAAGTTATCACCAGAATCCAGAACAAATGAATTTATGATTTCAAAAAAAGAATAACAGCAACAAAATGGCATCGATGCCACATAATAGTTTAGTGTAAACAATTATGCACAGTCATCAGTAGTCAAGGCCAAAGGATGGATATTGTTGTACTGGTCGTGATGAGCACCTGAAGGCATTCGGCGTGGGAATGAGGTCGCACAGGCGCACTGTTGCGCATCGCTGGCCGCGCTTCATGTACGTTTGAACCTGCCGATAACCTCGAAATAATAACAAACATTCTCGTGTCAAGTACTTCACATTCAAAAATCGGTATTCACGAAAAAGTGTGAAGAAAGTGTTCAACAAACGCTTTGCGGAACTCGTACGTGTTAACACGTTCGTCATGACCTAGCAACACGTTTTAGCATTGATGTATGATAAGAGAAGTCGAGGCCAGAAATGAAACTCCGTTGAACCACCGCTGTGTGTGAATATCTCAGCTATGAACAGCAAGCCGTATAACTTTTTCTATGGATTTTGTAATGAGGATGGTCGCCGATGCACCTGTATATTTATCTTTGATGGCGATTGCGCAATGGATCTACCTGCTAAGCGACTAGCTAATTTTACGCAATTGGGAAGATGTATCGTGTTGAAAGTGATTATCATGATGGTATTTCGTAAATGACCCCTGCGGTCAGTATAAGTACAATATTGAAACCGTATAGCAGAATCGTCGTGCTAGTGATGATAACTGGTATAAACTCAATAACGGGTGGACCGATTTTCATGATCTTCGATTTTTTAGATTGTCCCCGCCTATAGTTTATGATTTTTGGCCTGCCGGCCAGCGGACATTATGTCAGACTCGTACCGACCAAAACCTCACGCCGTCTCGGTTCTTTAATGTTTAGTCGGTTCAAGCCCGACATAACCGCCCCCGCTGGCCGGCGGCGGGGCATCCGAGGGGATTTCCGCACAAACAAAAAAAAAAAAGGTCACGTACATACAAGCAGTAAACTTTTTCATATAAAATCCATGTTACATTATTTAGCTCAGCGAAAACTTCAGGACACTTTTGTCCTCTCTTCTCAAACGACTTTCTTTAATTTTACTTTACTTCTGTTAAGTAGCTATTGGCCACCATTAGTGTTGTTAATGAAACAAAATTGAAATTGAAAATGCTGTTTTCCCCACCTTGACTCATGTTTTCCTCAAACATTTTACAATGATTATGGCCAAATTTCAGACCATTGGGCGAACACAAGTACTAATAAATGCGGGTAGAGAAATAGCGATTTTGCAACGATATCGACAGCAGGCGCAAGGCCGACGATAGATACTTAAATGATTAAGTAATCGAATTCTAGACACTTGACTATATCTACGATAACGCATTCCAGAGTCGGCGTCAGTCAGGCATCCTGACGTAATATTTGATGCGGCAAACCTCAAATAAGGATGTCAATTAATTGAAGTACGAAATGAAAAAATCTAATTCGAAAAATAAAATAAAACTCGCTTTTCATAAAACCCTCGTTGTTTACCAGATCGATGATGTCAATTAGTGCATCGTCATTTGGACCTGACTACTAAATAAATTTCAAAATACGACAATTTATTGAAGTAGGTCAAAATTGACTTCCAAGAATTGATCTATTAGTATAGATCAAGTCAAGTTAAATAACAGCTTACAATAAAATAAAGTATCATCGAAATATAATTACAATACTTACAGGGCAATGCTCTGTTAACACAGAACTTAATCAACCTATAAGGAATATTGTGATAAGTATTGGTAAAAGCGGCGATAGCCCTGTGGTGTACGTAACGGACTGCCGAGACGAGACGAGGTCTCGAGTTCGATTTCCCGACTTTTCGTAGTTTTGTGTGTATTAAGAATCTTGATTATCGCTCGCTTAGTAATGTACCCGGTATATGGCAATAGGCTCGCCCCCTATTACAGTGAGACCCAAACATAACTGGCGAATCGTGGGTGTGGAATACACCTCTGCCTACCCCTTCGGGGATACAGGCATGAAGTTATGTATATTGGTAAGACTTTATAACAGATGTAACAGTATTTTATAGAGGAACCAAGGCATCAAAGCAACAGGGAATTAAAAGTAGAAATATAGGCTTCGTGAAAACTAACTACTGCTGCCAGATCTTGGTAATTCGCAGCCCTATAGCAATCGCGCCCGTATCTCATACACGAAGATAATAATAATTATCGGTTGTGAACTAAAAGCAACATTCTTCGCACGGCAGAACGAGATCGCGTGCCTCAGAATTGAAACCTAAGCTACTTAGTTCGGAACATAATTTGTACTTATATTTAAGTAAAACATTCACAATCTACACTTGATAAATTTAACAAACTGTTGAAGATGATACTGAACAAAGTATAGGAAACGAATTGTTTCAAAGTAAAAATAAACTATCACGTAAAACCTCTTAGATAATTGTACAAACTCACAGTAAACAGTCTATTTTAATGACACGTAATAGCCAACAAAAGTGCTCTAATGTGTCATCACGAATCTCGTTTCATCCCAAAATGGCTGTTTAATGACGAAATGATATCAAAATGAACGCTTAATTATGATAATTTCGGCATTTTTATTGTTCTTAGAAAGCGAATTGCCAATGAGGAACAGTCTATTATAAGATGTGAATATTTAGAAGTAAGAAGTATTTTACATGTGTGTAAATTTGGAACAGTGTGCAAGTACGTTCGTTTTTTGCATGAAAATGATCTCACCGCCATGTGTGTTAGACATACGTCGTTAGCTAATAAAAATAAGTCATAAGAACTTCAAAAAGAGGTGGCAGCATGAATCAGTGCAACAGAATGAGATAATTTATTGACTGATTGTAAAGTTATATGTCGACAAACATGAAGGAAATTAGCACTCCGTGTGACTCAAGTTAGCCTTTCGAAATATGTTGTAAATGTCATAACAAGATAACGTCGTACAGATGAGATAAACGGAGCACACTGTAAACAATTTGAAGCCGAGTGTATTGAAAATATCATTCGAATACAAGAGGAATTTACAGTATATAATTAGAAAGCATTAAATTTGAATTCTTGAAAATGTGTACTGGTTACTGTCCATACATTTTATACCGATAATATACGTAAAAGGAATAAGCAACTTGTACTATAATTTCAAAAGCGACTGTAACTAAATCGTATTTTAGACCTAGTCTAAGCAATATAAAAGTTAATATACAGCTGACTATGAACATAAAAAACATTCAAGGCAGTTAATTTCTTGAATAATATCATCTATGATGGTAGTTCCTTGACCAACTTGAATGGAATCAACAAAATATTTAATAATAGTAAATAGTAAATTATATACAGAACACTAATATACACCTGGGAGGATTTCCAACTTGACATTTTACATAAGAACCGGAATCTGACACATAAATAACTTCAGTGAACACGAGACCAATAAATGATGTAAGACTTGCCGATGACTAGTACGCGTAGGAGGTCTTGTTCGCAATGTTACCCACATTTATATTCTCATATAGGTACTTATTACATGCATTAGCACAAGATGAGAAAAATTGCTGCCAGTGCCAAGTGACAATACTATCAGTAAAGACTTGTTACTAGTTAACTGCAAATACATTTTTTAATAACAAAATATAATTGAAATTAGAGAATCTCCAGAGGACTGATGCGTCAATTTTCTATAATTTTACCCCAATTAACTGGTCATTTGACAAAGTGAAAGAAAGCAATAATTTTCACTTTCAGCTTAGTGATTCAATCAAAATTGTATACAATCAAATTGTATACATTATTTTGTTATATCTAGAATAAGACATAGTAAACAGTAAGCTAATTTAAGTCGGACCTAATCCGCGAAGGCAAGCCCTAACACAAAACCACATAAATATACCTACAGCAGCTAGCAGATTTAATACCAGAAATTTGTCGTTATATTCAACTTTTGGAAAGGCAACAGAATAAAGATTATATTTTAGTTATTAATAATTCTGTAAATAATAGTGACGCAATTGACTAACCCATGCATACGAGTGTAAGTGACCAGCGAAATTACTAGTAATTAGGAAATTTATATATCTAACCACGATATCAATTTTAAATTTCCTCAATGAATATTATGTTCGTGTCGAACGAACAATTCTAAATAATTTTACGTATCCAACCTGTCGTGTTTATTCATCTGGTTATTTCCGGTGTAACTACAGTGAGTGCTTGATAACTTTGATACTGGGAACCATATTAACTGTACAACTGCCGAATGATTAGTCATGCAGTTTGTGTATCGGTAGCTGATAAAACAAAAAATGTTTTAAGCGTGAATGTACTATTTATTGGTACAATTTTATTGATATACAGATTTTCATTATGTTAACTTTAGGTGGAATGAGTATATTGAAGGAAGTTTGATAGCAGCGCCAATGAATGAAATGTAGAGAAGCGAGTTGTTATGGAAGAGATTATGAGAAAAGATGAGAGTAATGTTAGAAAATTTCAACGCCTTAATGGAGAAGAATTTAGGAGCAGAGACACGCCTCAGGTAAATTGAAAGACTCTAGTGAAGAAGGAGACGGCAAGGAAAAGAGTGACTGAGGAAAAGACATTTGACAGGCATATATAGAAGAGATTGCCATGATGCGCCGACCCAAATCATTATTACAATGCAGGCAGATGATGATGAAAGTCATAACGACCTTTAAGGCCATAGGGATACTAGGAGCGCAATGCATTCTGCTGTTGCAATGTTAAGCTGAGAGTGCACTACATGATTACCTACCATTCACAATATTCAGGTTTTGCAAATTGTAGTTTTTGCGGATATCAGCTTTAGAATTTTTTGTTTGGTGATTATTCCTCCGAGTCTTGTCCGATGTTAAGTTTTCTTTTTTTAATCGGTATTTATGGTTATAGGCTACGTTTTGGCGCCAAAAACTTAGATTTTACTAATTGTGATTTTTAAGAAATTAGCTTCTGAATTTTTTGTTCGGTGATTATTCCTCCGTGGTACTTCACAATTTAAATTTGTATAGCCTATGTCCGTCACATCACTATCATCTATGATTATGCTAAAAATCATTAAAATCGGTCGAAGGGTCTAGGCGCTAGAGGGACACAAACGAATACATAGAGTGGAGTGAAAGGAGCTTTCGCTCGACTTCGTCTCACTCTCAGCTCAATAATAAATCTTAAATTCCATGTCTACCAACATAAATAAATGCATATCATGTCCGTCTTTAATTTCATTATTACTTTAATAGGTTTGTGTACATTATACTAATGGACTTACGAACTAAAATTCTCATTTTCATGATCTAAGTACTTAATATATGGGGGTGACATCATTTGACCGTCAACATCACAAACATCTTGAGTCATTTCAGGCCTTGGAATGTTTTAGGGAAGTATAATGATAGTGATGACATTTAACATGTTTTAGGATAAGTTTGATAAGTTACAGGAAAATTATACAATAACTAACTGGTTTGGGGTTTGGTGAAATATCGTTCGATTAACTACAATTTGCAAAATACATAGCGAATAACTAAAATTTTAACAAGGAAGTATTTGCCCCATTCATAAAATATTGCCGCAATAGTAACGTGTGAGAGTACGGAACATTAATTTTAATATAAAGCAACGAATTCAGTTAAACCTATAGCAATTAGTATGCTTACTTTTCCTATAGATTTGTAGTTCGCAAGAATTACGGTAGATGGCTTCCAGTGTCGCCTTGAGACGTATATAATACATCGGAGAATTTCAAATATCTGGGACATGTCTAGGTGGCTCAGTTGGTCAGAACATTACCCCTGGGACTGGTCGCGGGTTAAGTGTAGTCCCGTCCTAGATGTTCTCTTTTTCCGATCTATATCGATTCAAACCTACAAGTCAAATGATAGAACGTAATTCAAATAAAACTCATAGTGGGAATATAAAACACGTCGGACGAATAGAAAAGCTATTGCCACACAATGATTATCACATGTCGCGCGAGGCCGCACAGGTATGACTTACGTAAGTGCTATTCACGACATGTATAAATAATATGTAAGCTGCGTAACAGCGGTAACCCTTAACACAAGAGACCAACAGTAAGCTGAGTTAGTGATGTTTTGTCGACAAATAAACAAAAGAATTCAGAAAAGGATAATTAAGGAGATGATATATTGGTTTACTGTCAATTGTTTACCACACGTGCATCATCTATCATCCATTCAACTAATTATACTGATTGATTGATTCTTATATTGAAATATCACAGAATTCATCATCATAATTAATATAATGGGTGGTTGTCTATAAAATCTAGTCGTGTACAACTAGTTGTGGACAACGAAAATGTAACGCATCTTTTTGCCCTTGCTACATCCAGCTAAAGTTCTGCTGAGAAAGGCGTAGGGCACTCTTCTCAACTTAAATGTGATTAGTAGAAATCTCTAAGGGCTGGGGCGGAATTAATGTCTGGATTCTTTCTAGACTTGATCGGACCATATAGTTGACCGAATCAGTAACTTTGATCGGTCATCTAGTCGAGGTGACACCGTCTTCACAAAAAGAAATAATCTTGGTTGCTATGTGACCATTATAGTAAAAATAGGTATTGCAAAGTGTAGTTTGTTATTGTGAGAAAAACCCACCAGTTGCAAATTTCCCAGCACGAGTGCGAGTGAGAACATTATAACCAGGCGAAATATATTAAGTTGTCACTTCTTGCATTAATTACTACAAGACAAATACTATGAGAATATACACTGCGGGGTGTCATTGATTCACAGTGCTTTGAGAAGCTGATCTATTCAAATTATGAGTTAGAAAATTCAGTAGAATAAGAGATTTGTGTATTAAGGCTTTTCAACGGCAACAACAAGCAACCTGACATCGCTTTCATACCCTATCTCTTGGGAGACGGCAAATTCAACGTCTTAAAGCTGACCTGATTTTGATGTCTTTAAAAATATAACCAAGAATGTGATGATTTCGATATATTTGTGATGTTGAAGGTCACGGATGTTCGCTACCTCAAATGAAGGATACAAAGACATTTTATTTGAATAACTAGTTTTACAACTACAAGCCATCTCGATATTGATAAAATAGATTCAAATATTTGAAAATATTTCAAGGTCTGCTACAAGCAGTATGATATTAACCTGGACTTAATGTTGAAAATAAGAAATCGAAGATACCTTGCTGTTTTAATTAGCTTTAAAATATATCACTAATAGTGATATCACTGCTGCTTTTGGAATTATTCCTACCGCACATAGACTTCTAATATCTTAATTGATTGGTTCACACATGGCTTTTTCAGTTCATCTGAGTAATACGGTATGTAAAATATGGAGACAACATATAAAGCACTAAATTGCCTTTGGATGAACATTCAACGAAATTCGAAAACATTCTATGATAAAGATTTAGATCGGAAAAAGAGAACATCTAGAACGGGACTTGAACCCGCGATGAAGCCGTTGACATACTATGATGTTGCGCAACTGAATGAACAAATGAAATTTATTTAAATATATATAATATTGATACTGCACATGAAAAAGTTCAACCGCCATTAAGCTACCACATATCACATTATAGTCAGGATTCGATAAACACGCAATGTGTTGTGAGCTTCTGATCGTGAGTCATGCCTAGCTACATAAACACGGCTTTTGTGGGAACAAATAACCGTTATATTGTACAAACGAAATCGAATTCACATGTAGCATTTGATAAAACATCATACAACATAACAATTAACTCAACATTTTTTAATTAAAAACTCATCAAACAATTTTGGAGTTGTAGAAAGTGTACCTGAGTCTGTCAAATATTTTATCTCAACATGGGACGACTCTGTATCAAACGCGTCATCGTAACTAAGCAAGCGAACACAAATAATTTTTAAAAATTTTGCAGCTATCAATATTCTTGTTTCATTGAGTGGAAAGCCGCTGGCTCACGTACGTCTGAGTCACGTTTTTATCAACTCTGGAATATTAGATGTAGGTGGTTGAAACAATAGCTGCAATGAGCATTAAAGGTCGATGGAAACATATTGATGCTTTGTTTCTATTGGCATTCAGTATGCTGTTCAGTTGCATCAGCTATATGAAGGATGCACATGTAAAATACTGACAGAAACGGGTTACTGGTGCTTACCGTCAATTGGGTAACTGCATCATTATTTATGCTTAAAAGCGTTCCCAATAGTAGTAATTACGGTACTTCATTTTTGTTTCTTTTGCATTCACTCAAGTATTCAAATATATTTTATCGAGTCTAGTCAAGGTTTCAACAACTAGTATTTATTTACTGGTTACGTACTTCAAGTTTTTCTATCGGCTAATAGTGAAATTTGCTAATGTTTAGCCAAACGATTGTAATTCTGTCAATGTCAGGCGCATTGAAATATCTGCGTGATAGAGAGGGATGTCAGCATATACATCTGTTTACATTTCTGACCGTGTACATAGGAGAAATTGGCTACCCAGTCGTTCAAGCGAAAGGTTTGTTACACGTAAAACCGACTGTCTATTGAGTCGTAACGTCAAATGGAATCTGCAGATTGACTGACCATACAAATGAGATAAGACGTCATCAAACATTAATTTAGTGACTGACATTTACAATTAACAGGAGACTGAACTCAGTCAGTAATCACAGGATCGACTTTATTACCGTCAAGTGTGTTTATCGTTAAGACTATCAAGACAAATTAGTTTATTGTAGATGAGTAAGAGTTTGGACGGACGTATTTTCACATCAAGTCTCCAATTATTTAACGAATGACTTAGGAAGGTACACTTAAATTGTTATCTACGAAACAGGTTTAGTTAGTCCTCACATCGAAATTACGTGTGATAAAAATTTAAGTGGTTTTGACATGCTAATCTATAAATACTATCATTGTTAAAGAACGGACGGAGTAGAGGAAAATATATATTTTAAGACAAATTAAAAGGTCCCGGATTATAACCCTGTGGGACACCTTTAATTACAGCGGCGCGGCGGTAACTACTGCACATCAGGGTTATAATTTTACAAGATTTTAATTTAACTTACAATATTTAAGACTTATGATAAGAATAATAATATTGAAGACGTATGTTAAGACTTATACGTTTCTTTTAAATCAAATTTAACCAACTTTTATTTGTTGTTTCGATTTCAAATTGCGTACATTAATTTGAAACTATCAAGCTGATCATCGGATCAGCTTAATGGCATTAGACAGCAATGGTATCCAAGTCAGGTGCCAGAGTCAGGATGGGGTGAGTGGAACTCTTTCTTCAAAGGCTACTGGCAAAGGCCACGAATTGGGGCTCATTTGGTTTCTTTTAACGAGTTCCACACATTACATTTGGTGAAATTTTGGCGTGTTTTTTTAGTTTTTAAACTTTAATAGTTATTTAGTGAAAAGATAGATGTTCAGAAAACAATGTATATTAATTTTTAACTTCACTCAAACCCGTTAAGTAAATACAACGTGAAGGAGTTATCATACAACACAACTTCACTCACAGACTTATATTTTATAATGCAAGTAGGATAAGACAAAACTCGATTCTTAAGAACTAGCTCTACCTTGTGCTAACTGAATTTCAATTGTTATAGCTAAGATGTTATTTACGAAATTGCTAGTTGTGGCGGTAGGTTTATCAAACATTGCAGCTCAACGAGCGTGTTTACATGTCCGCACGTGGGTAGACGGATAACGACCAGGGACAGAACGTTCGGTGATTTGAAGGTGGAACGCTAACTATATTGGGTTTAATATGCTCGTCATGTTAGTTATAAATAATGGATTTGTATAAATAATTGATGTACTAATTTTAACTAAATTAAAATAACTTTTTGCAGAACAGGGACATGCAATCGTTTTTTTTTTTGTCTGACGAAATTAAAGTTGAGACTATTGCCGTCACAAAACGTATCTACCCTAGGTTTTAAGGCTCCGTGTCAAAAATTGCCCTAAGTGTATCCAAAACCCTTTTATTTTCCGTGCGGAAATTACTTCGGATACCCCCCGCCGGCCAGCGGGAGAGAGCCGATTAAAACCGCACGCCATCTCGGGTCTTCAGACGCTGGGGTGTAAGGTGGCCCATAAGGCATTTCCCTCGCACCCCAGTTGACCCATGGCCGTATCCGGTTACGAGATGGCCCCATGGAACCTTAAGCTTAAGCATAAATGCAAAACAATGAAACTTGTAAAATACGTCAGGGTATAAGCAACTGGTGGGTTGTTGACCTTTCACTCACATCACTTCATATCAACCCGAAGAAGAAAGGCTGGACTATTATGTATGTACATTTTTAATTTTGAAAGATCACTCGTAAATATGCTACCCATGTAGGGTTGAATATTTCTGATATTTTTATGAACTCCTCTAACCATTATGGACCACACTAAGATGATGATGAATTATATGAACTCCATAGGTTAAACACAAGTTCACGCAAGTAGTGGGATACGACACGCGCCATCAAAATTCTGATTGCAAGGTCACCGTCTGAACGATTACGCTGCTGTCACGTACCTGACAGAGATAAGCTGGCTATAAAAGCCTATCTTATGATAGATAGAGTATTGGCTATTTAAAGCCTAAAAGAGATAGTATTCTTTAATTGGAATGTTTATTATGTATTTACATTTATAGGGAACAAAGTCCAAGGAATCGTAGTTGGCAAAGAAGAGCACGACTGAAGAAAAAATGAATTGTAAAAGCTGATATAAAGAAAAAAGGAGTAGAGATCTTGACGTTCGATAAAACATATTGCAGCGGGAGAATGATGAATGTCTCACGTAACATTAAATGTGGTCGATAATATGCCTGTTGCATAAAATTAATTTAATAAAGAAACTATTACTACGTGTTTACTATTAGTTAAACTAATCTTATCTAAACACGTATTGCTAATAGACTTGTGATAAAGGGCACTCCTAATCCGGCTAGAACTAACACGAATCCATGAAAAGTGGAAAAAAAGATAAAAACTACAACTACATTACAATTTCACAATACAACTATCTACAAAATGGAAAACACAATTATATATCGAACGACGAATGAACTAGGTTAAAACTATTCCATTTTTACACGCGGCAGTACGTATTCTTTGAACTAACGAGGTATAAATAAAAGACTAGTTTAACTTCAGTAAATCGTCCTAGTTTCAGGTTTCATACCATAAAAGAAAACAGCGATATTTATTTATTTATAGACGTTCCATCGTCATGCAATACAAGGTATAGTCCTGATATGTAGACCAATTAGAGACATGTAAAATATTAACCAACAAGTTCTAGAGTAAAACCCTTCAATTAACTGGTCGTCCTTACTGGTTTTGATAAGAAGGCTATGTTGTAATCATATTCGGCAATGCTGTGCACGTTTGACATTGCATTACGGGGTCAGTGTCACACGTAGGATAGGAGTAAAGGAAAACAATTTCACAGTATTATTTGTTTATAGCTCAAGACAAAACGACGGAAACGTCATGAATGAATTGAACGACGTCAAGGCAATAAGCGAAAGAAAATGGTCGTAGCAGAGTTTGCGTATTCAGACAATAGTATTTGGTAAATTTAATGCAGATACTATAATTATACAACGCCATCTGGCTTTTATGAAAGAAGTAATAGATGTTCGAGGTTTCATTTCTGTTATATCTCAAGAGGTTCGCGAACCAACAAACACGAAGTGAAGTGAACTTGAACTTGTTGGCTCTGGTGATGCTAAAAATAAAATGTAATGCAGCATTACTGCTCCTTCGCGTGCAGTAAATACATAATTAACGCGCTAATGTAGGTATCCAATAAAGAAGGTGATGTTATTGCAACTCACATTCTGAGATTCATCTATAATATATGTAAATAGAACTAGTGGATAATACAGTCGTCGATGCTGCGAATTTCTTTTATAAACCTGCGGCGATTCTTCCTTGGTAAATTGATAACGCTACGATGCTATTTTAAGTTGATACAATATAATTTACGAATAAAAATAGCTAGTCACATAACGCAAAGCCTGTCTGCAACAAAAACAATAATAACTAACCTTTTTGTAGAGTTTGATCCAGGTGAGGTCTCCTTTAGAGTCGGTGTACTGGAGCCCGAAAAACCACACCTCTCTCAAGCCGATGGTCTTGACGACTTGGTCAAACAATTGTTTGCCTGTCGTCATCTGCTGGATCGCGAACTCCAGCTCCGCGTCCATCGTCGTCACACGGACGTTCATCTGAAAGAAAAATGAATATTTAAATAATAGTATAAAATTTGAACAAAGGATAGACTAAATCTAGCATTCTAATATACTTGAAATGGCTTGAGAAACAGTAAAGTACGGTGTATATACAGTTCCTAACATACGCGTATAATAAACGATTAAATATCTAGTACTTCTGCTGGAGCTATAATACTTAGCTATTCAAATGCTTATCTACTTTATGAGAAACAGTTTAAATTTTATGAAACCAATAAAACTACTAGGTCTATAAAGAATAATTGTTAAACACACATGTACGTTGCATTCAAGTAATCAATTTCAACAAATGCACTAAAAAAAAAAACTTATATGAATATTTATGTGATGTCTGCATAGTAATAGATACGAAAATTGTTCAGTAACTTCTCGAAGTTTAGGAACCTCTCTGGCAAACAAAAACACACATCAGTGTCAAGCACAGGAAAAATCATGACGACCATTGGTCTTTTTAACTTAGGCTAAAGATCTTTCTACTTATTTATTGTTGTCTGGTTTATTCTGTTTGTATGTATTACTATATTAATAGGTGTGCCCTTGTCGAACCGCAAAGCGACCTCAAGTGTCAACAAATCATATATGGCGAGGAAAAGCAAGTAGAGGACGAAACATTATATGAATCCCAGATGTGTGCCACCTGAGCGTGTAATATTGAACTAACAACGTTTGAGTGGAAATATATATTAAAAGCATAAAAGATAAATTTATTTGTCAGCATATTAGGTAATACACATATATGAAGGTATTGTCATTAGGTTTAGTATAAGAAGTCACAAATAAGTTTGTAAATTAAAATTCAGCTAAGAAAGACGACTGCATATATTTAAATAGTGATGAATTGTGCAGTACCTTTTTTTTTTTTTGAAATATCTTCGGATACTCCCCCGCCGGCCAGCGGGGGCGGTTATGTCGGGCTTGCACCGACTAAAACCGCACGCCGTATCGGGTCTTCAGACGCCGGGGTGTAAGGTTACCCATAGAGCATATCCCTCGCACCCCGACTGACCCTGGGCCATCTCACCACTAACAGCATCGCTCATCCTGTCTCCTCTGAAAGCAGAGGAGTACGGGGAGCGATGTGTTCCCGCCACGTTGGGTATTGGCCGACGATCAATGCCAGGCAGGCTTGCCATGAAGGGGAAGCCATTGACCGCCGCCCAGGGTGTACCGGCCGTTCCGATTCCGTTCCCCCCGGACTGCAGCGGGATCGGAATCGGAGCGATATTCGAGGAGGTTACCCAACACACACCCCAATTGTGCAGTACCTAAGTGCATAAGCACACAATCTTATAAGCTCATTGCTATTTACAGGAATTGAAGCAGAACTTGATTACCATTTTATATACGCAAATCACATACTTTATGCCATTCCACCTTTAACAGCAGAATTTAATATCCATGACAAGATAACTCAGTGTGAAACACTAAAAAATTATAACTTTGTTAGATTTTAGTACTCATGTCAGCAAAAGAAAGAAACTAGAATAAAAAGATTGACAACACAAATATAGAATCGAAAACTGATTCTAAAAATATCTATCGAGCAGTGCTGATCCGGTGCCAAACGGATATGATCTTCCGGAGCGATTATGTCATCCGAACTGTGTATTATTACTACAACTACAACTGACTAACTACCTTAATGGTTGCATAGTTCGTCCTTATATGATTTCTGTTATTTTACATACACATACGGCTCACGCCCTCGTATCACAGAAGGGGTATGTAGAGGCGTATTATCAATTGATATTTGATTACTTGTCCGGACTGTTCATTAACGCAGAGCCTAAACCACTGGGCTTCAAGCTTCAGGAAGGATTTTTGGAAATTTCACCTCTAAGGGGGTCAAATACGATAATCCGATAAGCGCTGCTATTTCACATATATTTCAACAGCTATATTTATTTAGTACGATTTATTTAGTATTTGAACTGTAAACCGAAAATTATGAACAGAAAGTTATATATAGAATATTGTAATAATTATAATTCGTTTTGTATTCAGAAGAAGAAATTTAATGTTGCTATTGTTTGGAGAAAACGTAAAGTAAAAAATGTTTCACCAGAATATGATATAACCGAAAGTGGAACAAAAGACATTGTAACAAGCTGCGAAGACGCGTAATGGTGAAGTTGGCCAATGGCTGTGCGTGCACAACAGATTTTAATAATTAAAACTTTGTGATTGCACTGACAAAAGCTGCTAGTCAGATGTAGATTTGATTTGATTTGATGATACGATCCATTCATAGTATTCGAAGTAAACGTAGGTTTCGACGTAGGTACTATAAACAAGGAGGTGGCAGATGAGCCAGCCCTTCACACGAGCAGAAGCAGGCCGGGACGGTGGGGCGACTAGCGCCCCTCCCCCGCACTTTCCGCACGAAAAAAAAAGGTACTATAAACAAACGTATTGTGTTCAGTTTGATATGAAGGGCTAACTATACTTGGCCTAGCTGTCTGAAGTTTATTTCCTGTTGAAAATTGAACGGAAATTTAAATTGATGGAATGATTAGGAAACTTAGGAACTTGGTATTTTGGTTTATGTCGGGCCAAATAAACAAATTGAACGATTAAAATTAGATTATAAAGTTCTTGCCAAGGTTCAAATATTAAAAATAAAACTGGAGAGTATTGTTACTAGTAATCAAAAAACCTGCAACTAGATTTTAGCGGAAACAGCATTTCGGCCAATAGTTCAATTTTAGTTTTAGTTCAAATGAACCTGTCTCTGGCCAATCCCTAATTTTAACGCCAGCAAACTCTTCTGCAATGTAAACAATGCAGTTATGTTTGCCATGTAACGTGCATTTAGTGTCTGAAATCCAGTTTAACATTTTATACTTTTTTATATTAAAACAATGATAGTTAGTAGTGGTCTTCAGAAAATTGAGTTAACACGAATTGGACATTTTATGAGAAATTTAAAACTATATCATTATTAGGTGATTTTCAGTCTCCCCGTACTCCCCTTTATCATCCCACTCTGGGTCTTAGAAGATACAGTCCTAAAGGATTGACTAGGATCTGTAATATAACATCATATATTATGTTAACAGTGCGAAGTTATTTAAAAGACAACACATTGTTTTAAATTTGATTCTGCATTTTGAGACTGCATTAACATACGCCAACATCTTTCTCCTAACCAAGGCAGAGACAACCGCCTGTTATTCACTTCTGGCTTTACAACACCTCACGAGCTTCCTCTACTGTCATACTTTTCATATACACCCTCCATGTGGCGCTCTTGACCTGCCGTTTTTGAAATATCACTCTTGATCTTTGTACGTTTTTTGCGGTTGACCTTTTATTTTTTCACCTCACCGTTGCCACTGATGAGGTGGGTATGTCGGCATCAAACCGACTAAAACCACACGATGTCCTTCCCAAGCGTCCATTACGCCCTCGAAAGGATAACCCAAGGGTTCCAGGCGTACTTCGGAAGTTATCGCGTCCTCGCCTTTGGGGTTGGGATTAATCCCGCGTCGGTGAGTTAGCAAGCGTGTGTAGGACACAAACGACACGCCTCTATCTTGGCCTGCTTCTGTAAGGATGGCAAGTCAGCCGACTGCCGTCCTCAGCCCCCGTTTGCGGTCGACCTCAATTGACCTGAACCCTTTCATTTGCCTATCTTTTTTAGGTTACACCGTTCTCTCGTGTATCTGTATTTCTCTTTCGATCAACTAATATTAATGATTCTCTTAAACTGGTTAACCTAACATGGTCGTGGTTACGGGCGGATTGTGACCTGTTCTTAAGGTGCGACCTGTTCGAAGTTTCAGCCAGTTCAAAAGCATTTACATAGGAACTTAGGAAAAATCGATCGGGTCAATTCCCATTAACATGAGAGGCTAAAGTTTTGGGCATACTTTTTGGAGGCCATTTTAACCTTGGCCAGTCAGTACTCTTCTATAGGTAAATCAAAGCTTATCAAGTAACCCGCATTATTAAATGTACCAAACAGTACTAAATATGCGGTTGGATTGGGTTGGTACTATTAAAAAAGGACTGATAACACATTGTGTTCAAATGCCGAAGAATTATCGCTATTTCGAAAACTGTCAAAATTACGACTTGCCCATGGAGTTGCTGGGTCCGAGTCCCGGATTGGACAGTGTTATTGGATTTTCTGTTAAGGAAATTTTCAGTGATAGCGCGATTTGTGTGGTAGGTCGCTCTCTCCTATTACGTGAGACCGAAAACGTAGTCGACGAAATATGGGTGTTAGCTGTGTTGTTGTATTCGGGCAAGGAAACCGCTTTATGTCAGATGATATATTTGCTTGCCACTTCAGTACCTTTTTTTTTTTCGTGCGGAAATCCCTTCGGATACCCCCCCGCCTGCCAGCGGGGCGGTTATGTCGGGCTTGCACCGACTAAAACCGCACGCCGTCTCGGGTCTTCAGACGCCGGGGTGTAAGGTTACCCATAGAGCATATCCCTCGCACCCCGGCTGACCCTGGGCCATCTCACCACTAACAGCATCGCTCATCCTGTCTCCTCTGAAAGCAGAGGAGTACGGAGAGCGATGTGTTCCCGCCACGTTGGGTATTGGCCGACGATCAATGCCAACCCTATGAAGGGGTGAAGGGGAAGCCATTGACCGCCGCCCAGGGTGTACCGGCCGCTCCGATTCCGTTCCCCCCGGACTGCAGCGGGATCGGAATCGGAGCGACACTCGAGGAGGTTACCCAACACACACCCCCCATGAAATATACCTGGTTGTCCAATACTACATACATACATATACTCACGCCTTTTTCTCTCCGAGGTAGGCAGACAGCCCGCCATCTGCTTCTGTCCTTACATACTTCACGAGCTTCCTCTACTGTCATTACACCTTTCATGCAAGCCCGCCGGTTTCGAGTGCTTTTGACCTACCCTTTTTTCAATACCTCATTAATTTGATCAGTGTATGTTCTGCGAGGTCGAAAATCATGGTAAACAACATTTGGGTACTAATACATCTCTACTCTCCCCTTTGGCTCAGACTCAGAATGTCCCTTTCCCAAAATGTTCCTAGGTTTCAATTAGTCCCTTTCCCATAGTGTCCATTTCCGAGAATGTCCCTTTCCCGAAACACCCATTTCTCAAAAAGCGCCCTTCCCCCTCCGCCCTATGTCCCTTTCTTACGTCAGCTACGCGGTTAAACGGTCTCGTCGACAAATGTCAGATTCTAGAAATGTCTGATGAGTTTAAAACGCCTGAGTCTATGAATGCCAGATTCTTATAATGCCACATTCTATAAACGCCAGATTCTTATAATGCCACAGTGGAAAGGGACATTCTGAGTCTGAGTCTCCCCTTTTGAGGACATACAGACTTAATCCTTACTAATATTATAAATGTGAAAGTAACTCTGTCTGTCTGTTACGCTTTCATGCCTAAACCACTGAACCGATTTTGCTGAAATTTGGTACAGGGTGTCGCGATAACCGACATCTACGCGGGCGGAGCCGCGGGCAAACGCTAGTAGGATAATATACAAGTAATGTATGGAAACGAAACAAAGTCATTAATAATCTTCAATCTGTTTATACTCCTTCCTGGAAGGCCGATCATAGAACAGTTTTATTAGGTGATCGTACAATCATAAATACAGGTCATAAGTGTTATGAACCAGTAAAGAAGATTTAATGGATATCCCAGAAAACTAATGTAAGGCATCAAGATGCCAAAAATAATACATACTTATATCCATTTCCTTTATGTTGTCGTCTTGACCGCCAGTCGTGGAAAGAGATCAAATGCTCCTTTTATTCCTTAGGTACCAGAATTTACTCGAGGGGGGCATCTCGAAACCGAAGATGGCCCCGGGTCAGTCAGGGTGCGAGGGATATGCTCTATGGGCGTACCTTATTAATTTTTATTTTTTTCGTGCGGAAAAATCCCTTCGGATATATACGACACAAGCCCGACATAACCGCCCCCCGCCGACCAGCGGGGGCGGTTATGTCGGGCTTGAACCGACTCAAACCGCATGCCGTCTCGGGTCTTCAGACACCGGGGTGTAAGGTTGCCCATAAATCATATCCCTCGCACCCCGAAACAATCCGAAGTACCTTTTTTTTTTATCGTGCGGAAATCCCTTCGGATACCCCCCCGCCGGCCAGCGGGGGCGGTTATGTCGGGCATGAACCGACTAAAACCGCACGCCGTCTCGGGTCTACAGTCACCGGGGTGTAAGGTTGCCCATAGAGCATATCCCTCGCACCCCGACTGACCCTGGGCCATCTCCGGATTCGAGATGGCCCCCTCGGACAATCCGTAGTACCTATAAATGTGTATACGGCACATATGTGATTCACTCTCGCAAGATTGAGAAACCGGCGAGATAAGGTGTTATCGGCTATGTAAACGGCGGATGTTTGTGCAAGCCTACAAACCTTGCTGTACCTACAAGCGAACGTGAAACTCACGCGCAGAAATTGAACACGTTTCTTGAGAGAGAATCGAAAATTGTTACCAAGGCAGGTGTTTAGGTCAAGAATAATTTACCTACCTATATGTATACGTTTTGTAGACAAACTATTGTTAACTGTATATGTCCGAAGTCAAGAGACCGCAAGGTGATTTCTCGATTTATAAACCTACCTAAACTTCACCTTGTATACAGGCAAGGTGAATTTTCAAGCGGGCGTAAATAGCCAAATCCGAAACTGAAGAATAGCGAAAAGTAGGTACTCAAACGAGTTGTTATAGTTGTAAATTACAAGTTTTTGCTCACAGCTTCGTATCCGTTACCTACACATATCAACACTGTCTAGGGATTCAATTAAATTTTTAAGCATTTTATATGCTTACTTGTTTCTTAAGATTTACATCGGAAAAAGAGAACATCTAGGACGGGACTTGAAACCGCGACCAGTCCCTTACAGGGTGAATGCTCTGACCAACTGACCCACCTACACACGTCCCAGATATTCGAAATTCTCCGATACATTAATACGTCTTAAGGCGACGTTGGAGCCATCTACCGTTTTTAGCCTACAACCATTTTTAAACATTCTTTAAGAAAAAAAAAAGAAACAATGACTAAAGTTATTCATTGTTTCCGTAGTTCGCAAGAATTACGGTAGATGGCTCCAACGTCGCATTAAGACGTATTAATGTATCGGAGAATTTCGAATATCTGGGACGTGTCTAGGTGGCTCAGTTGGTCAGAGCATTCCCCCTGTAAGGGACTGGTCGCGGGTTCAAGTCCCGTCCTAGATGTTCTCTTTTTCCGATCTAAATCTTTAGAAACTGTCTAGGGATATTTTACATTTATAGATATAAATAATTAAAACAAATATGAATACTAGAAAAATGTTTTAATACGTACCAAATTGTTTATGGCACATTTTTATTTTAGATATCTAATTTTCCCTGGGGTTATCCTTTCAAGGGCTTACCCGGGGTGCCCGGCAATGGACACTTGGGCAGGACACCGTGCGGTTTTAGTCGATGCACGACATAACCGCCCCCGCTGGCCAGCGGGGGGGGGGGGGTATCCGAAGGGATTGCCGCACGTAAAAAAAAAGATATCAAATTTAAATTTTTGTAAAAATATTGTACTCGTAAAACGTGGCTATTCTTGAATTGATATTTTTTTAATTACATCCATTAAAGTAAAATATCCCTAGACAGTGTTGATGTGTGTATGTCCTATTCCAGACTATAATCTATCCCTGTACCAAATTTCAGCCAGATCAGTTCAGTCGTTTATAATATTAGTAGTATGATGAAAATGACTGAAGGCACAGGCCCGAATTTGACGCAAACTAAAACTGCATCATTGCATTCTGACTCGTGGGAAGCTCGTGAAGTGTTTAAGGTTTGAAGCAAATGGCGGGCTGTATTTTCTGCCTACCCCGAAGGAGAAACAGCTTGAGTATCTTAACGTATGTAGTATTTACGCCTGATCGATACTAGAAATAGCAACTATTCACGTAACACCAACATATCCGCCGGTAAACATTCCGCTAGAAGCTTTTTTCCTTATATGACTACTTATTTATACGCAAACATGCATAATTACTAGAAATCGTGTGACAATTAAGTCCTTAAATAGTTCTAATTGAATGGACATACCGTGGCTTTAATTGAGCTGAGTGAGACGAAGTCGAGCGAAAGCTCCTCATACCAGACTTCAGGATTTTCTTTGTCACAGGTCTCCTCCTAAACTACTAATCCAATCAGAACCAAATTTGGCATGATTAAAGAGGTCAATCAAAGGAAGTTTTATGGATATATTTTGAAAAAATTAATGCTACCACAGAGGAATGATCACCGTTAAAAAAATTCCGGATGGAATAACATAATAACCGCTCGAGACACTGTGACCAAACTTTACAAGCTCAGAAAGCATGTCCAGAGTTGTGACTTTCAAAAAGAATTTTCAAAATCGGACTTGCCACGGAGGAATGATCACTGTTCAAAATTTTCAAAATCTGATTCACGATGTCTCACTCAGCTCAACATTGCAAGCAGCGATTCGCCTTGCAGACCTAGTAATAGTATTGCATCAGTTCTGTGTTCGTGTATGATTCATGCTTGTTCGTTAATATCTATACTATAAAATTGTAAATTAGTCGTGTCTTTACATTGGAGATATTAAATAAAAGCGGCCAAGTGCGAGTCGGACTCGCCCATTAAGGGGTCCGTAGCAGCAAGTAACATAATAATGTTTTTTTTTTTAAGTTTTATATTTGAGTTGATTGAATGGAATGTAAATTGCGGTTTACGATTTATGACGTATTAAAAAAAACTACTTACTTTCGGTGGAAGTTTACATGGAAATGTACATCATATAGAATGTTTAGTCTTATCATTCTCTTATTTTAGAAGTTACAGGGGGGGGGGGGGGGCACATTTTATCACTTTGGAAGTGTATCTCGCGCAAACTATTCAGTTTAGAAAAAAATGATACTTATTAGAAACCTCAATATCATTTTTGAAGACCTATCCATAGATACCTACTACACTACATATGGGTTTGATGAAAAAAATATTTTGAGTTATAAGGGTTCCGTTGCCAAATGACAAAAAACGGAACCCTTATAGATTCGTCATGTCTGTCTGTCTGTTCGTCCGTATGTCACAGCCACTTTGTTCCGAAACTATAAGAACTATGCTGTTGAAACTTGGTAAGTAGATGTATTCTGTGAACCGCATTAAGATTTTCATACAGAAATAGAAAAAAAAAACAATAAATTTTGGGGGTCCCCATACTTAGAACTGAAACTCAAAATTTTTTTTTCATCGAAGCCATATGTGTGAGGTATCTATGGATAGCTCTACAAAAATGATATTGAGGTTTCTAATATCATTTTTTTCTAAACTGAATAGTTTGCGCGGGAGACACTCCCAAAGTGGTAAAATGTGTGTCCCCCTTCCTGTAACTTTTAAAATAAGAGAATGATAAAACCAAAAAAATAATATGATGTACATTACCATGTAAATTTCCAACGATAATTGGTTTGAACGAGATCAAGTAGTTTTTTTTTAATACATCATAAATCGTAAACCGCAATTTACCTTTCATTCAATCAACTCAAATATAAAAATAAAAAAAAAACATTATTATGTTACTTGCTGCAACGAAACCCTTAATGGGCGAGTCCGACTCGCACTTGGCCGCTTTTTTTTTCTATTTTTGTGTGAAAATCGTAATGCGGTTCACAGAATACATATACTTACCAAGTTTACACATCAGCATAGCATACAACAGCATAGTTCTTATAGTTTCGGATAAAAGTGGCTGTGACATACCGTAACTCAAAAGGAAAAAAACGGAACTCTTATAGGATCACTTCGTTGTCCGTCCGTCCGTCTGTCAAGACCGTTTTTCTCAGGAACGCGTGGAGTTATCAAACTGAAATTTATATCTAATACTCAGGTCTACTGTCCCTTGGAGCTGTGAAAAACTCAAACTTCTAAGCCAAAGCAATCAAAAGATACAGCCGTTTATACCACAAACTTCCGCAAATTTTCGAAACTCGCACGGGAATCAAAACGTTCAGGGTACTTCCCGTGAACTTAGAATCTTGAAATTTAGTACGAAGTAACGTCTTATAGTACAGATAAAGGAAACATTGCGAAAACCGTAAATTTTTAGTTACATCAAATAATAAAAAATATTTTTGAAAATTTTAAAGTTTACTTATATACCTACCTTCAGGTTTGTACGGAACCCTCGGTGTGCGAGTCCGACTCGCACTTGGCTGGTTTTTTTTATTATTAAGGTCTTGGTAAGACTTAAAATCTGCCGTATCTTTGATTGCAATTGGTTGAGTAGTACTGGAGATATGACCAAAAAACGATAACCGACCACCGCGCGGGCGGGGCCGCGGGCATCAGCTAGTGAACCATAAGCATAAGCGAAATGTATTACGGTAAGGTACAATTATGACTAGTTCGAATAACAATGACTAAATTTATAAGTGCCCGGTTAATGGCAATAGGCTCGCCACCTATTACATTGGGACCTAAACATAAACTGGCGAAATGTGGGTGCTAGCACCTCTGCCTACCCCTTCAGGGATATAGGCGTGAGTTTATGTTAAGTTATGTTTTTAAATTTATATTGGCCTGACAAAATACATAATATATACCGCGGTAGCCTAGTGGTATGGGTAATGGACTGCTGAGACGAGGTCTCGGGTTCGATCCCAGGTTTTATCATGGCACACACCAATGACTTTTCGATGCTTTTCGAAGTTATGTGTGTATTTATCGCAGGTTTATAAGTGCCCGGTTAATGGCAATAGGCTCGCCACCTATTACACATTGGGACCTAAACATAAACGTTCGAAATGTGGGTGCTAGCACCTCTGCCTACCCCTTCGGGGATATAGGCGTGAGTTTATGTATGTATGTAAAAAACATAATTTTTTTGTTTTTTTTGAAAAGAATATTCGTAACGGTAAATAACTAATATTCCCCATAACCCCTCCAGCTAAGCTGAATTGCTTGTGTTAGGAGCGGGTTCACGTCGGTAGTAGATATAATTTCCCGGATTCGAACCCGAGACCTCTCGATCGTAAAGCCGACTCCTTAACCAATAAGCTACCGACGCCCACCGATACGCGTCATCTCCATCCTAGTGAGTGGTTATTCACACAAAGCTTGAACTTTGCGGCCCGGGATTAACTCTCCTACGCTATCACCTCTTTTTTCGTGCAGAAATTACCCCGAATAACCCCCTCCCCGCCGGCCAGTGGCAGTGGTTATGTCGGATTCGAACCGAATAAAACCGCACGCCATATCGGGTCTTCAGAAGTCTGGTTGCAAGGTCGCCCATAAGGCTTAAGGCATTCGGCTGATCTAGGGCCAGCTCAGGTTTGGAGATGGGCCCCTCGGGTTTGGAAACCCCGTCTTGCCCCCGGAAACAGGGGGGCGACTAACCGGCCCGGTCCGGCCTGCGCTCATGGAGGATGGAGGTCGTTCGGCCTGGGTCGCCTCCGCTCTGTGGATCGGGACAGACCTGAGTGTGCAGCCCTGACACCTCGCTTGCATCACAGTGATCGCACTCACGACGTTGGCTCCTTCCTGATCTGACACAGGTGACGCTATCTCCTCCTGATGTGGTTTATTATCTGTTTCTTCGTGTGTCTTTCTGATTACAGTCATTACTAAAAAAACCGGTCAAGTGCGAGTCGAACTTATGCGCTGAGGACTCCGTACCTTTTTTTTTTTTTTTTTCGTGCGGAAATCCCCTCGGATACCCCCCCGCAGGCCAGCGGGGCGGTTATGTCGGGCTTGAACCAGTCCATTATACCGCCATAATAAAATTGGTATATTATTTTTTGGTTTATGCACCAGTCAACACGATAAAAAGATATTGGCTAATTTAGATTTTCGCGAAAACTTGTAAGTATCAACATTTACCTTAATTTTGAACTTTTTTTGCATATCGCAATTTTCCCTTTACTTTTATTGACCTTGCTTTTTGCCAAATTTCGTGATTCTAGGTCACGGGAAATACCATATAGGTTTTCTACCAACGGTACTTCCGGTTGACCTAGAAAAATAAATAAAAAATTTAAAATTAAGGTAAATTTTGGTACATTCGCGAAAATCTTAATTTGCCCATCTTTTTATCGTATTGACTCAGGACCTAGATTTTTGTACACCTAAAACGGACTATAGATCTGTGTCTGGTATAAATTTCAACTTCCTAGGTTCACTCGTTCCTGAGAAAATAGATGGTGACACACGGACAAGAGAGTTCCTATTTTTACATTTTGAGGTATGGAACCCTAAAAATAAGCACAGCTACGCTTAAGGCAGGATATGTAGGTACATTCAAGTAAGTAATACTTTCAATTTATTTCCATAACGGTTTTAAAAATGTGTTATACTCGTTGGTTCAACCATTATAACATAGTAAGCAGTGATTCATTACGTTTAAAAAAATTGTTCATGTCAATTTGTCATTATGCCAATATTTCCTGATGTGAATTGTTTGAATTGATAATAATTAATCATTACCGTGATATTAATTAGCATTTTTTTGAATATATAATAATAATGGTTTTATAAGTTCCCAGAACAGGAAAAGTTATGATAAAAAAACAACTAACATAATAATTATTAATATTTTTGAATGGAAAAACATGTTTTGCAATGTCATAATTAATTGTTGTGTTTCACACGGTAAACGGAAGGTGGGACAACGCCCAAACAGACGAACTGACGACCTGAAAAAACGGAGATATACTGGAAGAAGTAGGTGGGTAACTATGCAGCGCCCTGTCAACCACTTTCGGGCCCAAAACAACCTCACCTGATATTCGGAGCACCAGCTAAACTGACGAGGCTCTGGCGCAGGCCTCCCTCTTGGGGTTGGGAGGTCAGACGACTTTCGCTCCCGGAATAACCGACATACCAATCAAAAACGACAAGCGGGACCCCGGGCTCCTAAGTGCTAACTTTGTATGCAACTGGAAAATCGCTATGAGGATGATACTGGATGGGACGGATTGGGTGCTATGCCGTATATTGATAGAGGCCTGTCCAGCAGTGCAATCCACTGCTGGACATTCGCGTATTCGTCATGCCTGCTGGCAACTTACAAAAAGAATAATGTAGGCAGGCTTCATCACGCCTGCCGCACCGCATGTCATACGTTCAGGCGTACATCGAGTTTTGTATGTAAGCTGCAAGCTGGCGTACACCAAGCGTATAATAACGAATACGCGTCTATGAAGCTACGCCTCCGTGGACATTACGCCTTCGCAACGCCTGCCGTACCGCATGTCATACGCCGAGGAGTACATCGAGAGTGAAAGCTGCAAGCAGGCGTACACCAAGCGTACAATGACGAATGCGAGTCTATGAAGCTACGCCTCCGTGGACATTACGCCTTCGCAACGCCTGCCGTACCGCATGTCATACGCCGAGGAGTACATCGAGAGTGAAAGCTGCAAGCAGGCGTACACCAAGCGTACAATGACGAATGCGAGTCTATGAAGCTACGCCTCCGTGGACAGTAGGGGCCTTACTCGACCCGGTTATCGAAGGTACTAGTTTTAAAAAAAGATAGTACTAGTTATATAATTATACGGAAACTACTTAGGT
Organism: Cybosia mesomella; assembly: GCA_946251805.1. Taxonomy (NCBI): domain Eukaryota; kingdom Metazoa; phylum Arthropoda; class Insecta; order Lepidoptera; family Erebidae; genus Cybosia; species Cybosia mesomella. Next base: position 34,895,204 of record OX276396.1, on the reverse strand, counting down.
ATATTAAAACCACTTTTTACGCCAACACAAGTTTCTGACCGCATCCTTGCTGGAGAAACGTGACATCACCGTGAGTACACAGTTTGTTGTAGATAGCAACATTTAATGTAAATATTAATCGCGTATGGCAACCGTATGTTCTGTGACTATTTATAGCATACAGACGAAGGCTGGTGTAAAAGATCTTGGAACTAATAAACTCTTGAAATTAAAACCTGCCTACATATCACTTGGCGACCTCTGTGGCGGTAGAGCTTTCAACTGCTAAGAGGACGCCATTCTTTTAACAGAAAACCAAAATAACACTTAACCAGACTCAGGAACCGAACCCGGGCCTTAAAAGCAGTCGCGACAGCTATTGCTGCGCTAACGTGATAACTCTAACAGATCGCTTAAAAATACTAATTACATTCTTTTCTAAAATCTATATTATAATTTTATTATACTTGCCAAACACGTATAATATAACAATGATGATGTTGATAACGAAAGATTAATTCTATTGTTACGGTAAAATATTCAAGAATCAAAAAGATGATGGAAGAGCCTGTGACCTTGCTGATCGCTGACTAGGAAGTGAAGTAAGGTGACCAAGGTGAACTCATAATAATTATGAAGATGTAATAAATAATAATAAACTTGTGGTTGTCGACGACATAGATATTAACTTGGAACATCTGAAGGTCGGAGTTCGAACCACGAAGCAAAAACTTGGAGCAACAACTACTCCGCAATCTCAAACTAACGTTATGAATAAGAAACCCTTTTTTACTCAAACAGAAGAATAACATCTGAAAAAAGTTGCAGAAACCTACTTTTTTTTTTTCAAAAATCTATAAGCGATAACGCAGATAAACTCTTCAAATCTACAAAAAATGTCGGCGGCAAACACATTACATAACACATCATAGTAACAACACTGATACGGAATCATCTATTTTAATCCGAGGCGATAAAGATACAAATTCAATAGATACCGGGTCGGCGTAAAAGAGAATCCGGTCGTAGACAGGAAGGAGGCAGAAGGGATGCGATATAGGGTGACGGCAGGTGCACGGACAGATGCGTGAACACGTGGCTATCTAACATACATTATTTAAAAAAACACCTTGCGTAGACTTCAATTGCCTATTCTTTGAAAAAGAAACCGGTATATTATTCTTGTAAATCAATGAAACACTTGTTGCTTATAGTGGGATTAAACAAATATCATACGCCAATTAAAATCACACACCTCCGTGATTCAAATTTTGCACTTTCTGAAAAAGTGAGGCTCGAATTCAAGGTGATAGAGAAAGAAATTCAACTGTATACTTTAGAAATCGCAGTATGTGTGAGTGAAACGCAGTGAAACGGCACTACATGAGCATGGAGCATATCGATCATCAAATTATATTCAAGTACAGTAATGAATGAGTGACGGAGTATCACGTGCATTCATTGTGGTAATTGCAAGAGTGTTAATTATTGCATGACTTACACTTCTTCTAGTACCAGTCTTGTTCTATCTTAATTAACACTTGCCTTATTAAGACTCCCTTGTTGACCTTTTAACAAATGGTTTTTTACTCTTTTTGATGATCTTTGACAGAATCTAATTTGAGCAGTATTAGGTATTTCCCTCCATATACGTCAGCTGAATTTACTTTTAAAGTACAATTTACGTAATTTATATTTCTACAGTATACCTGCAGAAATATAAATTACGTAAATTCTATTTCAAAAGTTAATTACATTTATGGATTACCCAATTCCTATTATTAGCATCACTATTTCTTCAATATTGTAGTTGAAAGCATAAGTATTTTAATTTCCTAGCCCCATTTCGGTCATACGACGAAAATGTATATTAATGAGAATATTTTTTCTAGGTGAACATGTTACATTAACTTGAATATTAAAAACTAAAGAAGCTAAAGAATTGTGTTACTTCTTACGGTAAAACCGGAATGCTGAGAATTAAGAATAAATTTCAACAAATTTCAGAGAAGTGACCATTCAGTTTACTCAAAAACTGTCAATTAGAATAATTTTCGGTCAGATAAATTTGATAATACCGACTCCTATTATGATGATCATTACGTGGTGGCGTTTAAACTAAGCAATTTTATTTAATTTGAAGGCGAGATTATGATCAAAGTCTACAAAAACGAAGTTAAAATCAGAATAATAAACAAGTAGTGATTAAAGTTTTTAAAAACCTACACCATTTTGTAGAGGAGGAAAACCTTGAGAATCTTCTTACATAAGTGTAACTTGTACGTGATTTAAGTGACGCTGATGAAGCAAATTTTATACTAGCAACAGTGTGATTTAGCGCTAGTATGAGCCATTGTAATGATATGTCAGCGCTTACGTCTGCATTCACGTGACTAGACGAGTACAATTAAGTGATCACTGGAGTACTTTATGAATTTTTAGATCATTATGTTACAAAATCAACTGTATTAGAGAACGATAAGATAAACCAACATGCTCACTACAACTGTGACATTAATTTTGATAAAAAATAACCGTGGTTTGATAAGTTTGTATAGTACTACTACACATTTGCGATAAACACATTAGCATAATATTCAATTTTACAAGGTTCTAAACGGGCAAAATGGATAAGGATCATTAGACTTAAAATCTTCTAGAACTAAGTTAACGAAAGCGAGAGCAGACCTTTGGCAAAACAGGAAAGTGATTGCATCTCGCTTTAACATATAACGTGAATAGGGATGGAGAACAAAAAGACGGTTACGACCGTTTGCTCGATGCAAAATAAATAATAAAGCCATGACGGACTCCATCTTGGAGTTTGCAGGTTTATAAAGCGATGACATCACCCTCACTTATGATTTCTTCAGTCAATATAAGAATCTATGTAACGTAATTTGTTCGGTTGACGAAACATTCGGCCATACTTCGACTCCGGCACCTGTTGCTATGCTGGCAACAATGCTAATTACTTATAATCATGACAAGTTATGACGCGGTTCTCATTACGAGAGTTACCTTCATTTATGTTAATATATAAATATAGATGACTAAGACACCTTCGAAGGAAACGTGATATTGCTTAATTAGGATGACTTTTGAACCCAGATCTCACATCCTTATAATGGCGATAAACGCAACAAGTTTTCAATAGGCATTAGATCTAGAAGGCAGAGCTGTGACCCTTGACCGGTCGAATAATGTAACTAACCTGTTTGCCTCCAGCAACCATGGTGTCTGATTTTGGGGTCACACGCACTGGATAATGTCACAGGCACAATCACAAGGTTGTTTAAAAGGTTGTGAGGGGGTGAGTTTCACGTGAGCCGCGTCTGCCGGACGCGGCGGTAGAGTTTGAACTGAACGGTCGGTGTCGCGCGGTCGCACCGGTAGAACCGCGGGGATGCGCGAGCGCCCCGTGATCAAGGCCGCCGTGCACGCTCACCTTTGCGGACAGACCGCCTACAGTCATGTTGCTTATCCTCATATAAATTGAACAGTGATCCAATGAGGTAGACTCATCGTTCATTACGTGTATCAGTATCAGTGCAGTGTATGTTGCAGGGGTAATTAAGTTTGAAGGTAAGATAGCCTTATTAGGTGTGCAAATATTTGTGCACATATACGATAAGAATTCAGATTTTTTTGGAGTTGCTAATTTTAAACATTTATTTGAATGGTTTGTTACATAATTAGTTTTATGTAAACGGAGTTGAAATCCTTCAGGAAGGCAAGGTTGCAGGCTTTCTATTTAATTATTATTTACTACAAGGGTAGCTGCCTAGGGTACAATTTGGTATCGCTTAGATGCCTGACCAAAGTACATCAGTGGACTATAAAATTGTCGTAGTGATGTTCTCATGAAAACATATTCTGTGTGTGTAGGATGTTAGAATTTCCTTTGAGTTTGGCTGTAGATGTACAAAGTGCAAAGTCTAAGAATTTACGGTACTGTGTTTAATAGACTTGCAAGTTATTGAAACTGTGGACGTCAGTTTGTGAAAGTTTAGATCACGTGAAAGTCCTGAAAATATACATATATGCATGGAAAAAGCTAAGAGTCCGCTCACAATATGCGATTTTATAAATAACTCGAGTTCTGCAAAATTTGGTCGTTACGCAACTTATCGAAGGGGTTAAATTCCAATTTGGAGCTGCAAACCAATTATATAAATTCTAAAGAGAGTTCATTTATATATTTAATTTAGTTCTTTTTAGTTTTGTTGTTTAATTTATTTACTTGTTTATTTATTTATTACTCAAGTAAGCAAAAATGGGTGGATATATTAGGCTGAAATCTTGCATACTTCCCAAACCCGAGGGGGCCATCTCGAAACCGGAGATGGCCCAGGGTCAGTCAGGGTGCGAGGGATATGCTCTATGGGCAACCTTACACCCCGGCGTCTGTAGACCCGCGACGGCGTGCGGTTTTAGTCGGTTCAAGCCCGCCATAACCGCCCCCGGGGGGGGGGGGGGTATCCGAAGGGATTTCCGCACGAAAAAAAAAAAGGTAGAGTAAATAGGTACATAGGCTTTTTCATAGGTAATAGGTTTTTATCGGTCGCGGACAAGTCGCGGAAAAAGGATCATTATCCGACGTTGCTGGAATTCCGGACATAGTCTAGTGTTTCTACAACAGGAATTACCCCGAAATACTTGACAACTTTCGCAAGTTTCAATTTAAGTCGTGCTACGGAACATACTACGACATTATAACATGAAAACACAGTAGTTACATCGATAAATGTTTTTTATAGTTTTCTTTTAAATTACTTTTTAGCACAGTGTGCTTTTTAGTATGCAATCACTTTGTTTACGTTCAACTAGCTGTTGCCCGCGGCTTCACCCGTTTGGAATTCTGATCCCGTTCCCGCTACCCATTTGACCCTATTCCACCACCACAATCTATATAAGATAAACAATTCATTACATTATATCTCAAAGGGTTTAGGTAGCGTTTTCGTTGAAAGCTCCCAGACGGCTTGTTTTTTCCGACAACTCAAACAAATATCGTTATATTTTAGCCAATGTATACCAAAACTTGACAAATTATATACTGAAACATTTTCCGAGAACCTCTCTATCCATTGGCGAAGTCAGCATGAAAATCAGTGCAGTAGTTTTTGAGTTTATCATCATGTCGAACAGACAGACAGACACGCTGCGGAGGACTTTGTTTTATATGCAGTGATGGTGAATGGTGATAGATTGACATTTCTGGCAGATAACCCCAGGGAAAGTACGAAGAAAATGTTACTGGGAAAAATTGTTTACCAGGAAACTAGCGTTACTGGGTTTTTCGATTGGAAATTCTCCTCGGCATGATAGATGGCCGTTGCTCTTTTTACGAGTGACCATCAACAAAATTGAAGCTGGCGAAATATGAGTGTACTGAAATATGAGTAGGTATACATGTTGAACGACCTCCGTCCTCCATGAGCGCAGGCCTGGGGGTGGCAGGTAAGGCCACCTGTCACCCCAGCAGAAGTAGGCCGGGACGGTGGGGCGACTAGCGCCCCTCCCCCAAACCGGGGCCAGACGGGGACACCGTGGTACCCAAACCCGAGGGGGCCATCTCGAAACCGGAGATGGCCTAGGGTCAGTCGGGGTGCGAGGGATATTGTCTATGGGCAACCTTACACCCCGGCGTCTGTAGACCCGCGACGGCGTGCGGTTTTAGTCGGTTCAAGCCCGCCATAACCGCCCCCGCTGGCCAGCGGGGGGGTATCCGAAGGGATTTCCGCACGGAAAAAAAAAAGGTATACATGTTGATGTTAAACATATTACATAACTAGCTGTTCGTACCCAGTGTCACCCGGATGTCGACATTTCCAATTTTATTTGTAGAGCCTTTCTCAAGTTTTGAGCTTTAGAAACAAATTTAGGAAAATGTTCATATTGAGATGATAGCAAACAAAAGAGAAACATTATTGAACAAGTTGAATTCCTGAGACGAGCTCAGCTGAATACAAGGGATTTTCTTTTATTTTATCTTTTATTTTTATTTTTTGAATTTTTTTTTTCTTTATCTTGCAATGGTTCACCCTAGCACGAATCTATTACCGAAAACAGCAACTCGATAGTTCATCTCCTTCATACCCAAAACCGTGACAGAAAATTGGCAACGACGACGTCGACGACAACTCGATAGCAATAGGGCTTTTCTAAAGAAAATCCCTAAAAAGTTTAAATTTATAAATATTAATTTGCGGGATGCGGCAAGCTGAAGACAGGGCGCTATGGCGCTCATTAGGGGAGACCTATGTCCAGCAGTGGACTAGAATAGGTTGTTGATGATGATGATGATGATGAATACATAAACGTGTAAATTTAAATTGTGTGTTACAGCATTAATTTAATGTGCTAGTGTTTTAATTATAACTATATTTGGAGAAGCGACATCTGCAAATATAAAAAATAACTTTCTTTTTTACATCAACCGAAGTAAAAATAAGAATTGATTCCTTTAATTACATCAATACCTGTTGCACATGGCTTCGCCGAACTGGCCCCTGCGACCTACATGAACTTATTCTCGGGATAAAGGGAGATATGTCCCTGTTCCCAGTCAAAAGTCCAAAATTTCATCCAAATCCATAAAGCCAGTAAACAGTTAAACATAAAAAAAAACCGGCCAAGTGCGAGTCGGACTCGCCCATGAAGGGTTCCGTAGCAGCAAGTAAAATTTTTATATTTGAGTTGTTTAAATGAAAGGTAAATTGCAGTTTACGATTTAAGACGTATTAAAAAAAAACTACTCACTAGATCTGGTTCAAACCAATTATCGGTGGAAGTTTACATGGTAATGTACATCATATATTTTTTTTAGTTTTATCACTCTCTTATTTTAGTAGTTACAGGGGGGGACACACACACAAACACATTTTACCACTTTGGAAGTGTCTCTCGCGCAAACTATTCAGTTTAGAAAAAAATGATTTTAGAAACCTCAATATCATTTTTGATGACCTATCCATTGATACCCCACACGTATAGATTTGACGAAAAAAATTTTTTGTGTTTCAGTTCTAAGTATGGGGAACCCCCAAAATATATTGTTTTTGTTTCAATTTTTGTGAAAATCTTAATGCGGTTCACAGAATACATCTACTTACCAAGTTTCAACAGCATAGTTCTTATAGTTTCGGAGTAAAGTGGCTGTGACATATGGACGCACAGACAGAGAGACATGACGAATCTATAAGGGTTCCGTTTTTTGTAATTTGCAACGGAACCCTAAAAACTACCTTTCGCATAGACTGCCTGCTTTTGGCTCTTACAAAGACGTTTACAAGTCACCAGGGTGAATTCTTACACAGAGATAAATGTTTTCTTCCTGGCAGCCCTAAAAGTCACATTCTTGCACGGACTGTGTCCTGGACGTGTTCAGGGTGGGACATGGCTAGACAGCGATATATGCTAAACTATGTGCACTGCTCTGCAAGAATCTAGAGACGTTATATGCGTTCGTCTCTCACCGTTTCTCTACGCTATGGTTTCGCTGCGTATTTTCAAATTTACTTTAATTTTATAATTTTCTAGCAAGCTTATCCCCCCTTGCCTCGATTCGGTTTATATGAACTTTTATAACACAAGCCATTGTTATATAATAATATTTAGAGTATGTGAAGCCTATGTCCATTGGGGATAATATACATTTCAATTTTTTTTACCTTTGACGGCCTCTGTGGTATAGCGGTAGAGCATTCGACTGCTACGACAGGGGGCTGCTGCGGGTTCGATTCCCGCTCAGTGCAAATATTTGTATGCATGAATACGTCTATTTGCATTGGGCTGGGTGTTTCTATGTATAAGATGATTTATTTACAAAAAAAACGATATACGTATGTTTATCCGCATTCTGGAACCCATAACACAAGCTAATTCAAATATGCTTACTTTGGGTACTAGAACGCGCTGTGTAGAATATCGTAGAATAATTATTTATTTTAAATGTAAAAGAATGTTTCCAGTAAATTTTTCCGAAGATTACCACAGGCATGTAAACAAACTTCGGGGTAATTCCTTTTGTAGAAACACTAGATGTCCGAAACTCCAACAACGATAACAACAACAACAACAACAACAATAGCCCAGTGGCGTATGTAACGTACTGCTGAGACGACGTCTCGAGTTCGATCCCGAGTTGCCCCGGGCACACACCTCTGACTTTTCGTAGTTATGTGTGCATTAATAAATGTTAATTATAGCTCGCTTTATAATGTGCCCAGCAGATGGCAATAGGCTTGCCCACTATTACATTGGGACCTTAACATAACTGGCGAATCGTAGGTATGTAATACATCTCTGCCTACCCCTTCGGGGACACAGGCGTGAAGTGTGAAGTTATGTTATGTAATATATGACAATTTTTTCTATAATGAGTAACAAATAAATGGACTTACAAAATTTGGCCTGTCTCTCTTCATAATAATATCAGTATAGATAACCAAGAGGCACCCTTTATAATAAGGAAGCTCCTTTAATTTACCCCCTCGTTGGTGTAATTAAGGGCTTAGTACTATAATGTTATCGACAAAGTCGCTGGTGGCAATTGATAAATCTAATCGATGTGACAATTAGATTAAAGTTATGACGTGTCAGTCCAATGATTTGATGACGTTTGTATTATATCGCGTGGTATGGTTGACTGTGTACTTGTTTGGTACCTTAATAGTGTATTAAAATATAAGATACTTGCTCATGCCCGCGGCTACGCATCGTATTTTGGTCATATCTTTGGTTCTACTTAACGAATTGCAATCAAACACACGGCAGATTTTAAGTCTGACGAAGACCTTTGTAATAGAAAATCGCGTCAAATTCCGTTCAGTAGTTTTTGCGTCCAAACACTCCAAACAGACCAGAAAAGAAAGTTTCCATTAACATAACCCAAGTTTCAATTCTCCAATGTCCAGACAGAACTAATTTACAATTTTATAATAGTATAGATAGATAGGGTAAGACAACTTCGCTTTCGTAGGCATATATGGGCACCTCGTAATGAAACTGTTTTAGTGACTGCGGGGACTGGGGGCATACCCACAAATACCCAAAAAAGGAATTTACTGTTATGTATAGGTACGTACGTGCAGACGGATGTGAACAAACACAGTGGTTTTAGTCGGTCCGATCCTGATATACCTTTTTTTTTTCTTTTTTATCGTGCGGAAATCCCTTCGGATACCCCCCCGCATGCCAGCGGGGGCGGTTATGTCGGGCTTGAACCGACTAAAACTGCACGCCGTCTCGGGTCTACAGACGCCGGGGTGTAAGGTTGCCCATAGAACATATCCCTCGCACCCCAACTGACCCTGGGCCATCTCCGGTTTCGAGATGGCCCCCTCGGGTTTGGGAACCACGGTGTCCCCGTCTTGCCCCGGTTTGGGGGAGGGGCGCTAGTCGCCCCACCGTCCCGGCCTGCTTCTGCTGGGGTGACAGGTGGCCTCACCCGCCACCCCCAGGCCTGCGCTCATGGAGGACGGAGGTCGTTAAGCGACCTCCGGCGCCTGAGTTGCCTGCGACGCGCGGCGAGCAAGTTGCGGGCTCGGCGGACCGGGAGAGTTCTAAGTCTCTCCCGGGCGCGCTCCGCCACCTCCTTCGCGAGCATTACATGCTCGCAGAAGGAGGCGGCGGCGGCCCACGCGCTCGCGCTCCGCACCATTGCCGCAATCATGCTGCCGAGCGAGAGGACTCCCACCCCGATGGCTGCCACGAGGTCACGCCTCGGCGCCTCCCACGCCGGGCAGTCCGCCAGCGTGTGCAGCCCTGAGTCCTCGCTCGCGTCGCAATGATGACACTCAGGCGTTGGCTCCTTCCTGATCCGATGAACCGTTACATCCGGTGAGTGGGGTGAAAGTTCGAGAAGGTTTCTGAAACCCTTCCCTAAACTACGTTATAAGAATTTCAGGTTGGTTTTGAAACCCCCCCCCCCCCCCGTCTCATTAGCGGTCACATTTTAATACTTTTTAATACTCTCCAACAAGTAATTAAGCTTAGTTGGAGGGTTTAGGGGGAATATTAGTAATTTCGGTAACTAATGTTCTTTAAAAAAAGTTCCTTTTTTTTCGTGCGGAAATCCCCCCGCCGGGCAGCGGGGAAGGTTATGTCTGGCTTAAAAAGACTAAAACCGCACACCATCTTGGGTCTTCAGACGGGGGTTTAAGATTCCCACGCGCTCGCGCTCTGCACCATTGCCGCAATCATGCTGCCGAGCGAGAGGACTCCCATCCTATGTCTAAAAAGTATAGGACATTCCCACCTTACTATTCAAGTCTTATTGTTATATCATTAGATTACCTATTTTTTTATCCGCCTGCCCTCATCGCTGCAATCAGTAAAAGGGGGCAGAAAATGTAACCAATTACTGGAAAAACCTGTGTGGGCATACATTTCCCAGCATGCTATTGATAAGATTGTTGAACACAGCGCTAAATGCCGCTATAAACCAAAGCCACGCGGGTAACAAGTGTGTCTTTTTAGATGTTTTAAACCATAAGTAGGTAATAATTTATTCTGATTGGGTATATGTATAATTCAAGTATAAGTGAACTTAGAAACAACACGTGTGTGTGCGTATAAGTAGTAATATTTCTTTGGTTTTCTCTCAAAGTTATCAAAGAACGTATCACGCAAGATGACGTAATCAAATCCCTAAGAATAGAATGGTGTATTTTCACACATCTGCCCAAAAAAGGAATGTATTGTTACCCGGTAGTCCTGGAGATTTTCTAGGCTAGACTCGTGGCTAAGTTGTAACCGTGTTCGTTAACACATTCCAAAGTTAAGCAACACTATCCAAGGTAGTCATAGGACGGGTGACCATCCGTGTCTCGGAGAGCACGTTTAGCCGTCGGTCCCAATTGCCATACATACATCTATCGCAGTCGATACGGGTAGTTGGAGCCCTAAAAATTCTGACAACTTATCTAAGTACGTAATGTCGATACCGCCAATGGGTTGTGGAGGGACAACGGAAAATAAAGAAGTTCAACCACTTCGTAGTAAGACTGAAAAGCCGACCCCAACAGAGTTGGGAAGAGTCTCAGAGAATGATGATGACGATGATGACCCGTGATCTCTAGTGATAGCACAGAGTACGTTACGATTATCCTATATGCTCGTGACGGCACACCATGTGGTTTTGGTTTTGGTCAGTTCAATGCCGACATAGTCACTTCATTGCTAGTGAGGTGATTGGGTTTTAGAGGTTTCATCCCACCAAGTTCTTCGGGGGGTTTTTAATCGATTTTTGCTACATAAGCTCTGTGCCCGGTAGATGGCAATAGGCTCGCCCCCTATTACATTGGGATCTAAACATAACTGGCGAATCGTGGGTGTGTAATACACCTCTGCCTACCCCTTCGGGGCTACAGGCGTGAAGTTATGTTATGTTAAGCTCCCTTTACTAGGCCTCGTTGATAACGGAGAGCTGGGCTAGAAAACTTAGTCGACGTGCAACTTGCGCAACTTGGCAATGCGATAGGTTAAAGAAGTTGTTGTCTTTTCTGGCTCATGTTTGTACAGAGGAGGAAATGGCTCTAGGTTCAGTCTTTCCGCGTGTCTCTCAATCTCTCTTGTCTAAGGGCAAACCTCCACTCGACGGATAAGTCGTCGAAAATGACTAATAACGGGCATACTGCGCGGATAATCGGTCGCTACGTCGTGTCGCGTCGTCACTTATCTGCAATAACAAGTTTTGGCGTTCCAACGCGGAAGATCCAAAACGGAACTTCCGTCTAGTGTTGTGTAGACTTAAGACTTCTTGATCATCATTGCCTGGGTCCCCAGCAACGATGATCAAGATTCTGAGGGCATACTGCCTCTCCCGATAGTAGATGTCAGAATACCATTATGCGATCGATCGACGATTAATTCGATTTCGACATAACCGATCAAACCCGCGATGAGGCTTCTTCACAACGCTTCAGGCCTAACACTCCTAACCTACCTTCCCTGTAATGTGTTTTCGTATAATAACTTAAGATTATATTTTTTTAAATTCATATTTGTAGCATTACCACAGCTGGGTACAAATAGTTTGCGAAACACACAGATGTTTCGTCGATCATTTAATTGTCGAGTACATAAACCGCTTATCTAGGAACGACACATAGGTACGTAAGTTTATTCAACTCTTGACGTTATTGTTGATAACCATTTAAAAAAAATTGAAGTTCTCGTTTTGTAAATGAAGGCCAAACCGTAGATTATTTCTATGTTTTAACCCCGACGCCAAGACGTAGCTCCCGAACGGATGAACCGATTTTGATTTTGCTTTTTTTTGTTTGAAAGGTGAATAATTCGGATGAGTACTTAGCTATGTCGTGGGGTTTTTAAATTTTCATTCTTTGTAGAGTTGTCCTCTTTACAGATTTGGAGGGTTACTACCTACATTTTTTTAGTGCGGAATTCCCCTCGGTTACCCCCCCGCCGGTCAGCGAGGATGGTTACGTCTGGCTTGATCCGACTAAAACCGCACGCCATCTCGGGTCTTCAGACGTCGGGGTGTAAGGTGGCCCATAAGGCATTTCCCTCGCACCCCGACTGACCCAGGGCCATCTCCGGTTTCGAGATGGCCCCCTCGGCTTTGGGAACCACGGTGTCCCCATCTTGACCCGGAAAGGGGGGGGGGGGTGTCAGTCGGCAACCGGCATTAGAATAATAAAATGATCGTACAGGCACTTCCAAGTCTGAATAACTAGGTAATTCGATATTGCGTTAAATTAAATTATATCACTCTCTCTGAAAATACACTAATTTTCTCCTAACGCGCCAAAAAAAGGACATAGCTAACTTCATAAACTGGACGTAATCTAATTAGTACTACAAATGGAAGTATCGTACAAGTTTTACAACATAATCGGTGGAAGCCCATCGAAAGGTTGCGAAGGTAACTAGGGCAAGCGTTATCGGGTTAGTGGACACTGTTCTCGTTTCCTCGTCACCATCGCATGCACACAGACACACAGATGTATGTGCATAACTGTATGTGCAGGGAGGTGTGTCAGAATGTGTTTGAAGACAGGTGGGACGGACCTTGACAAGAGTAATTGTGTATTTGTACTAGATTCGTAGGCAGGATTGCATCGCATACAGTTAACCAAAGACGCTATGTAAACCGGCTATAAGGAAGTTAAAAAAAAGTTATTTGGTTATGGTTGATTTCTCCTTTATTAGTTTTTGTTAGATATGTGTCATCTGTAAAACGTCAATATTTTTATCCTAGTGCGGCGAAACCTTTTCGAACCTATGTGTCCACGTAACCACTAAACGGTTGCACCGATTCCTTGTCCTTAGATTCGTCTTCAGTGTGTGAGTATGGTTGGGTATATTAAAATTATAAAAATATAGCTTCCACCCGAGACTCCGTCCGCCTAATGCCTATGTCACACGGGAATAATTCCCTCAGATTCTATTAAAGAAGTTTAATAGAATCTGAGGGCCTAAACAAAATGACATTCTATTGGTTATAACGCCAGTGGAAAAGGCTGAAATGTATGGGAATGACATTATTTGTCGACATGTCACGTGTATACAGGTTTTAAACGGTTTGAAGCGATTCCACTAAATAGAATGTCACTGTCTACAGGCCCAGTTTAATGGCTGTCCAATTTTAAAACCTAGTATCTGACATTCACTAATTTCTGTGAGTTTTTGCTAGGCTAGTATGTGAAGAGTGGTCTATAAGGTAGAAAATCGTTCTTTAAAAATATAACAGATCAGATACTAGGTTTTAAAATTGGACAGCATTCAATTACATTTTTAAGCAAGTTGTAAGTATGCTTACTTTTCCTATAGATTTAGATCGGAAAAAGAGAACATCTAGGACGGAACTTGAACCCGCGACCAGTCCCGTCCTAGATGTTCTCTTTTTCCGATCTAAATCTATTGTACAGCATTTTTTTTTTAAAAGAATATTCGTAACCGCAATTACTAATATTCCTCCAGACCCCTCCAGCTAAGCTTAATTGCTTGTGTTACGAGTGGGTTTACTTCGGTAGAACATTGAACATTCTTACAAACTTTTGCCTCCTTAGTGTCAGTGTAGATCAAGATGGGTTCAAATATCGCAGACAGGTTTTTATTTTTTTTCTCGTCTGAGTGAGAATCGACATCTAAATTGTAAATTACAGAATAGCATCACTGTAGTCAATATATATACCTACTTCGATCGGGCCGCCCATTCATGTGGGGGCATCGCCACCACCTACTGACCTTAATCTTAAGATTGTTTAAAACGAACGTAATAAGTGCTACATACATAACTACTTTTAGTTATAGCCGCGGTAAGGCCCTTCATGGAGGATTGGCTAGAGAGGCGACACGGAAGCCTCTCGTACCAACTGACGCAGGTAATCTCCGGTAAGGAGAGCTTCGGGGACCACCTGCATCGGGTCTGGAAGGAGCCAACGCCTGAGTACCATCACTGCGACGTGAAAGAGGACTCGGGGCTGCACACGCTGGCGGACTGCCGGTGTGGGAGGCGCCAAGGCGTGACCTCGAGGCAGCCATCGGGGTGGGAGTCCTCTCGCTCGGCAGAATGATTACGGCAATAGTGCGGAACGCGAGAGCGTGGGCCGCCGCCACCTCCATCTGCGAGCATGTAATGCTCGCGAACGACATGGCGGAGCGCGCCCGGGAGATATTTAGAACTCTCTCGGCCCGCCGAACCCGCAACATGCTCGCCGCGCGTCGCAGGCGACTCTGGCGCCTGAGGTCGCTTAACGAACTACGTCCTCCATGAGCGCAGGCCTGGGGGTGGCAGGTGAGGCCGCCTGTCACGCCAGGAGAAGCAGACCGGGACGGTGGGGCGACTAGCGCCACTCCACCAAACCGGGGAAACCGTGGTTCCCAAATCCGAAGAGGCCATCTCGAAACCGGAGATTGCCCAGGGTCAGTCGGGGTGCGATGGATATGCTCTATGAGCAACCTTACACCCCGGCGTCTGTAGACCCGAGACGGCGCCGGCGTGCGGTTTTAGTCGGTTCAAGCCCGACATAACCGCCCCCGCTGGCCGGCCGGGGAGTATCCTAGGGGATTTCCGCACAAAAAAAAAGGTACTTCATTAGAATTAAGAAGTAAGGATTTTTAATATGCTACTAAGGTAGGAAAAAGAACACGAATTGGCTGATGGTAGGCGGTTATCGTGGCTTGCAGAGTGGTGGTTTGTTGATGCCCGTCAGAGGCAATAGCGCGGCCAAATTCCGAGGTACATTTCGAAAATGCCTTGTTACTTTGTCATCCGTACTAGAGTCAAAGGTAATTTAGCCGGTTCGACACAACCGCTTCGTCGCGCCGTCAGCCAGTAACACGGAAAAAGCTTCAGTACTGCAATAGTCGACGATAGCCCAGTGGTGTATTTATATAACGGATTCTCGAGACGAGGTCCCGAGTTCGATTCCCAATCGCCCCGGGCACCTCTGACTTTTTGTAGTTATGTGTGTATTAAAAATCTTGATCATCGCTCGCTAAGTAATGTGCCCGGTAAATGGCAATAGGCTCGCTCCCTATTACATTGGTACCTAAACATAATTGGTGAATCGTGTGTGTAATACACTTCTGCCTACCCCTTCGGGGATACAGGGGTGGAGTTATGTTATGTTTACTGCAATTCTCTGCGGGGGCGCTAAAACGCTGCCCACTATAAGTTCAACCAGTGGGTACCATTGGTATTATTTTATATAGTCCATGATTTGTGTTCACAAGTGTCAAGAACATTTTTTTAATACGTGCTGGTTACATAACACTATGTGGACGTTGTCCACTAGAACGTGATTGTCTATGGCGCACGCGGCGGCTGCGCGACATACATAATTAATGTCCGCGACAATTGCAGCGTACGCGCCGTTACAAGAAATATTACTATTTCTTAATAGTCTTGGTGGATGTTTAATTTCATTTGAATTATTGTTCGAATGGAAGCTTAAGCACTAGTAGTTTTGGTTTCAATGAAAATTTGAATGCCCCCTATTCGTAACGACGCGTTTTTCTATGCTAGTTTTCTAAGTCTAAACGCCGGAATGCAAAAATAAGTAAGTAATAATAATAATTGCCCTGTAATGGCTCGTGACTTAATATGCTGTGGAAATGCTCAACGTAATAAGCAAGGCGATTAGCTACTATCAATGTAAAGTCCCCAGTACACAGTGGCCAGTGAGTGATGAGGCATGCTCTGCAATGCGCATGTGCTGTAGGCCATTATTACGTAGGTTTTTCTTTTCTTTATACCACTCAGGTGGCAGACAAGCTCACGGCCCACCTGATGGGAAGCGGTTACCGTGGCCTATGGACGTGCGCTACACCAGGGGCGTCACAATCGCGCTGCCGACCCTGTAAAAACCTTCTAATGCCCTTCTTGAAGAACCCCATATTGTAGTCGCTTGGGAAAACCAAAGCAGGGAGATCATTCCACAGCCGGAGGGTGCGCGGAATAAAGTGCCTTTCATAAATATGGTAAAGTAGGTGTTCTAACAGTGGTCATTGCTACGCCACGATTTCTTTGAAGCGTGCCAAAAAATCGACAATGGCCAATCTTACGCCACTGCATGCTATTGCCGGCATTGCCCCCTGTACACAATGGCGATGGCCTACCGTGGGCCATAATGTGCCATTGTGTACTTGACGGTTCAGTTACATTTATTTTTAGGGTTTCCTGTTTTAATATTATAACCATTTTTTTAACTTTTTCTTTGTACCTAATACTACTTAGATGGCAGAAAAGTACACGGCCCAACTAATAGGAAGCGCTTACCGAGGCCTATGGACGTGTGCAACACCAGGGGCGTCACACTAGCGCTGCCTACCCTGTAAAAACTTAATGACCTTCTTGAAGAACCCCATATTCTAGTGTGTGCTATGACTGGTCATAAATATGTGAGTTTGGCGACACCAGTTTTCGTACCAAGCAGGGCCTCTGATATGACCGGGACCCAATGCTAAGATAACGATGATTAATTTTCGTAGCAACCAGCTTTAAGGGCAGTTTCTCTTGATTGTATACTATATTCTATATACAAACGAAAGCTCGTCAGTAAGTGAGGCAGTCTTGTTACGTAAATTTATGTTAAATTTTATGTTGTAAATTTTAGAGTGGTAGAGTCAAGCAACAGTCATTTTGGCCGTTGCATGAATGGGCCGACTCGACCGGGGAAGCACCACCCTCTCACAGAATATCGACGCCAAGTAACAATATTTGAACTGTTGCGTTCCGTTTGGTGAGTGAGAGTGCCGGAGCCTAAACTCGTTTCCCATCCCCTCCCAAAATCCTTTACCATCCCCTCCCAAACTCCTTTCCCATTCCCGTTCCTTTACAGGGTGGGCAGCGCGAGTGTGACGCCACTGGTGTTGCACACGTCCATAGGCCGCGGTAACCGCTTCCCATCAGGTGGGCCGTGTGCTTGTCTGCCACCTTAATGGTATAAAAAAAAAAATTACAGCTAAATGCTCCCTGTGAGGGTGCACCTTAAGGATCAATTCCCACTGAAAGAGCTGCGCCGGATTTTTTTACTAGAAGTAGTGCAGTACAGTTTAGCGACGCCACGCTGCCCCTACTTTACTTTTGAATTACTATGAACTTTAACTTGCGTAGATAAGATTCAAAATGTTTTGTAATATTTTACCTCAAGAAGCCGCTGTCAGCTGCTGCCCTTTCAATGGGCTTGGCCCTAAGAGAAAGACATGAAAATTTGTGCTTTGTTTTTGTTACCTAACTTTCTTTCTATTTTACCAATTTCCCTTCGGCTCTACAGATGTCTGCGCGCGATTCGCGTAACATAATTTTCTACCAATAACCTCACAACAGTCCTTGACTCCTGATCAGCATGCGGAACGGACTTCTAACCGTATCCCATGAACCAAAGCCAAGAATAGCAGCCCTATTAAACACAATCATGTTGATAGAACTCCAATTATCTACATTACAACATATAATAGGTATAAATCCATGGCAGCCGACACAATCAAATGCTCTGTGAACTACAGTTTGTAACTCTATCATTCGCTTGACTACTTTTTTATACTACTAAGTAGCAAACAAACACACATCTTCCACTACGAGTTTAAAATAAATAAATAAATATTGTAGGACAAAGTACACAACGCCATCTAGACCGAAACTAAGCAGAGCTTGTCATATGGGTTCTAAAATGCGGATAAACATAATTAAATATAAAGGTTTAGATCGGAAAAAGAGAACATCTAGGACGGGACTGGAACCCGCGACCAGTCCCTTACAGGGGGCCTTAAGACGTATTAATGTATCGGAGAATTTCGAATATCTGGGACGTGTCTAGGTGGCTCAGTTGGTCAGAGCATTCCCCCTGTAAGGGACTGGTCGCCGGTTCAAGTCCCGTCCTAGATGTTCTCTTTTTCCGATCAAATCTTTAGAAAAAAGTAAGCATACAAAATGCTTAAAAATTTAATTGAAATAATTTTTTTTTTAAATATAATTAATAATTATTTATGCCCTACCGCTACGCCACAGGTCGTCGTCATCAAGTTTCCTCTGGGCTTGAACGCTTGCAATGCATTTAGGTCACAAAATAACACTTATGAACGTTAAAATGTATTGTCATTTCAACGTTGCTATCAACAAAGAGAAATGGAGAAGGAACCAGAGTGGGCAGGTAGAGCAAAGGTCTCCAGCAGTCACACCAACCAGACGAATATAGCTTGTTTCTTCATGTTGACGACCGGGGAAGTTCGTTTGGCGTGGCGGTAGAACGTTGGACTGCAACTTCAGAGGTCGCGGTCAGTCGGGTTTCGATTCCCGCTGTGCAAATATTTGTGTGCATGAATGTCTATTCGCATTGATGAGGCTATTACTACGTGTACTAGGGATCCTACACCTCGGAGCCCGGGATTCGCTTTCTTGCTTTTCCTTCTCCATGATCTTGGGCATGTACGGCAGTGAGACAATTGGCACGCCCTTTCGACGTCAAACCAGAGGGCCAAGTCTCGTCATAAAAAGATGTTCAAAATTCAGTCTCAATCTAGTCTCGATCTCCCAAATGTCAAAAAAATATCGTAACAAAATGTTCAATATTTTCATCAAAATTTTGTTACGAGAAAACTTTTCTATTTAAAGAAACCGGCCAAGTGCGAGTCGGACTTGCCCATGAAGGGTTCCGCAAGTAAAATTTTTATATGTGAGTTGATTGAATGAAAGGTAAACCGCGGTTTACGATTTATGACGTATTAAAAAAACTACTTGGATCTCGTTCAAACCAATTTTCGGTGGAAGTTTAGATTCTCCCATTATAGAAGTTACAGGGGGTGGCACATTTTACCACTTTGGAAGTTGTCTATCGCGCAAACTATTCAGTTTTAAAAATAGTTATATTAGAAACCTCAATATTATTTTTGAAGAGGAACCTATTCGTGGGGTATCTGTAGATACCCCACGTATCTATAGGTTAGATGAAACAATTTAGTTTCAGTTCTAAGTATGGGAAAAATGCGTGGGGTGTCTGTCAATAAAATATTTATATCTATTATACCCATGCACCCCACGCTTTTTTTAAAATGAAATACATTTTTTTTTATTTACACTATTATTAGGTAATTTATATTTATTGAAATTTGTAGCACTATTCTTAATTTAAATTTATTAAAACTTATTTGCTATTTTTTAGTTCGGTTTTCTATCGTGTTTTTTAGTTTTTTAAACTATTATTTAGTTTCTACTTTTTAGTTTCTAAAGATTCTCTTTGGTGTTCCGAAAATTTGTTAATATTAGATAAACCGGCTAAAGATAATGGTTGGAAATTAAAATTTCTGCCTTATCGACTATAGATGAAAATTATATAAATCAACAAAAATCTTATTTTCCAAATTGAAAAATGGAATAATTTTATCAAATTAGTGTATTGTCATCGGTCCTCGATAAATCTACAAAGTTTGAACGAAATATGGCCGTTTAAAGTGGGTCAAAATCGCGCCCAAAAGAGTCGGTTACAAACAAACATACAGGTGAAGCTAATAAAAAGCGTATAAAAAGGAGTTCTCGTGACAAATTTTTGTTATGATAATACGTGTTTTTGACATTTGGGAGATGAATATTAGATTGAGACTAAATTTTAAACATCTTTTTATTACGACAATCGGCTCTAAGCCCTTCATTTTTTTTATTTAGGACACGTCAATTTGACTTCACCTCGCCTGAAGGTAAGCTGAAGGTAAAGTCTCAGGAAAGAGGGTCACCATTACATACACGTACCATGTTAACAATGGTGGCACTCAGCTTGACGTTTAAAATTAAAAGTAAACTCTGCCAAAAAGGCTACTATAAAATTCAAGACTATTTAGACGATAAACAAGCTTGGATATGAACTTTTTGCTCTCTCTCTATGCTACTCAAATGAAATATTGTACTTAGGTTAAGTAAATATGTTTGTAAATAGGCCAAAAAAAAAACAGCCCGCTGAGTTTCTTGCCGGAGTCTTCTCAGGACAGGGCCGCGTTTCGAACCGGTGGTCCATTTGCCAAACATTAGATTTTTTTTATGACGTTTTGTAAGTAGTTTTCCGTATTAATGGTCTATACAGAATAAATGGTTTTTGACTTTGACTTTGACGGCCTCATCAAGAGAGGATTGTCGTCGCAGCACCGCGTGACAACCACCTAGTGTTGCGACCACAATCCCCCTGCCCGGCTATGCACTTGCTGACCCCTGAACGCAATCAAACCGAAATTGGATTACTATGGAAGGTTTTTCGCAATCGTGCACGGTGGTACCCACCCGGTCGAATTTTGTGACAAATTTGTGTCATCAAATTTCTACCATCATGGGTCTCCTCCTCCTACTGGGGCCCGACGAAAGTGCCATGGCCAGACATTTGTTGTCAAATGGGTGCCGCAAAACGTAGCCGCACCAGCGTATGTTTATCCGAATTCAAGAGTCGATACTACAAGCTATGATTATTACTGGGGACACCGGAAACCGGACGGACGATCCACCCACGAAGCTTGTGGGCCGCTTCATCCATTTCCCCAGTCCTCCCTTTGGGGACGTGGTTACAAGCTATGATAGTTTAAGTTTAGATAACGCTCTAGTATGTCCCGGAATATTTTATGTATTTTTTTCATGGAATTTCAATGGAATTAGTAGTAAAATAAGTATATACTATGTCAACATCGCCCTGTCTATCGAAAGGTCGATAAACGAGGTGGTGCTCGTTGAAGTGGTCTAGCACAATCGCGGTCCTCATCATAAACATATTATCTAAGCAGACCGTAACAATATGTACATACCTTGCTGCTACCTGCCCACGTCATACGTCCTTGTCAGTATGTGAGCACGGCCTATGCATCGAAACGTCAAGTAGTTCAAAGGTGCAAGGTGATTCCCGTAATTATAATTTTACATTCATAAGTATGTATGATTATTAATAACTAGCTGACGCGTCCCGGCTTCGCACGGGAAAATTTTGTATAAACTAATCCTATAAGCCGACTGCACCGCCATCTACGGAGTCCAATAATTGCTTGCAGGTGACATCCGTCGGCTTGAACCATTAAGATCTTAGTGTATCAATACACCTATATGAGTGCGTAATCGTGTGTTATATATTTAGTTTATTATGATTTATATAATAACAAGTCAAATACTCAAAATTAGTGAATGCCATGTTACCAGGGAAACGAAACAGTTACACATTATGAAAACCACATAAATATTCAAAGTATACATTCTAATTACTATAATAGTTGTACTATAATAGGTATAAATCTATGGCATGGTAAACTAGAATATATGAGAACATGAGACTGAAACCAAAGCTTAATAAGTATAAAATCAAACAACACAGCAAACTTTAAAAAAAATGAAAAATAAAACTGCAAATCAAACAGACAATAGGACTAACCAAGACATTATCATTCGCGCCTAAATCGAGCGCGGTGCTAATATAACCGAAAATCTGGAAAATAAATACATACAAGAACGGGTTAAATAGATATTATCATAAAATTTAAATTATTCGTTCTCATAAATTTAGATAAGTTTATTTTTGTATTTATTACTTTAATAAAATTTAAGTGGTATTATTTTTATAAAATACAAATTATTCATTATTATAAAATTTATTTTGTAAGTACAAACAATTACCAATCACATGTGGCAATGGTTTACTTGTGGTCCTTATTTTTTTTAACCTGTCTCATATTTTGTTGGACTGCTGTCTCATATTTTGTTGGACTGTACCTATTGATACAGAATGATTTTTACTTTCAAAAATATAAATGAATCCCAAAATCTGAATGAATGACCCAAATGAATACAACTATTTAAATTTTTTGAGAAAAAAAATAAAACAACCGATTTAGAATTCAATAGCTCATATTAATTATTATAATGCACACATTTAAAGTTGAATAAATGTGACTAAATGTTACTTTTATAATATTAAAGTTTAACAATTCCCGTGAGACGATATTGTGATTTAGTCTACCTCTAACGATACTTACTACTCCTATATAATTGTACGACATTAACTTCTCTTTATAGTTTGATACTTCATCAACAATGAGCAATAAAAATATTGCACATTCAAAACCCATCCCGCACACTATCAATTTAAACCTACCTAACCTTTTCATACAATTCCTATTAATCATGTAATAAGGTGGGTTTGCCTCCACAGTTTCACCTGTATACACAATTCAATAAGTGCAAATTACCATAACACATGGATTCAATCTTTACCTAATGTTCTACTTTTTTATGTTTTCCTTTTGTGGCTTTTTTATGTTTTCCTTTTGTGGCTTTTTTATGTTTTAAAGTTGAGCTAGTAGCTTTGTGAATAATAAAAAGAAGAAGATATTGTTTGATGTCAATTTACCATTGAAATGAATTGCTGTTCGTTAGTCTCGCTAAAACTCAAGAACGGCTGGACCGATTTGGCTAATTTTGGTCTTGAATTATTTGTGGAGGTCCAGAGAAGGTTTAAAAGGTTTGTCATCGATTGAGGCAGTACGAAGTCTGCCTGGTCAGCTAGTACATATATATATATATATATCTATATATACTTATAAATTATTGATAACAACATGTTACCATAAACATCTTCATTTTTATATTAGACCATTCTATTATTATTTATTATACATACATTTTATATTATTTTAATGTCTTGTGCAGACAGAAGATAGCAAATGAGTGGCTTTTTTTTCTAGCTCAAGAGTATAAACATTACCCTATAATGAGGCAAAGTTACCAGACTTCTGTGTACATAACCACATAAGGTTTGTAATGTGGAGGAATTGCATGAAATGAGGATTTTGCATTTGTATCTTTTTTTATTGATCAGCTAAAACACCTAATTACTTAAGTTTTTGTTTTATGGTTATTATTAATTGGTATATCAGAAGTCAATTAAATTCAAGCTATAAAGTAATTAATAATGCAACATAAAATATATATATCCATTTATAACTATTGCAGTGTTATTGATTTCAATGCCACAATGCTAAAATGTAAGTAAGACAGAAATCACAAATAATAAAATGAAGCAGGACACTGATAAAAAAAGGAATCAGCCTGTGTGTCCTTTCATATATCTGTAAGGTTAGTTTTTAGTTGCAACACAATTATTAAGTTTAGTAGTAGTAGCTATATTAATTACAAAGCTTTAATTTAATAATGTACAATAATAATATTATAAAGAAATAATTTATATACTATAATTGTTCCTACAAAATATAATAATATTGGGTATAGTGGTAATATCAATGAAATATTTCTTATAACATAAAACATTGTATCCATGAGTACCTCAGTTATCACAGCCCCTATCATACTTTATAAGCAAGATAACATTAATACAACATTTCCTTCATATTACCACTAAATTCTTCTATTCTTTCCTTTTCTAGTCAGGTACTTTTACTTTCATTGAGATTTGACATACATATTTATACTATCACTTAATTTCGTAAAGATTTTGCTCATTATCTTTCACATTACACCATATTTTATATAGAAATTCAGATTATTTTTTATATTTTTCACTATTATTCCATAAATCTTATTTGAAAGAGAAAAGCGTCACAGAGTTAAGAGAGCGCCGTGTATGTCACAAGTGTCGTCTGATCACATAGCGATGGTGAAATCAGTAAAACTCACTTGTACGCGACTGAATCACTAGTATCGAGTATAATGATAGTAACTTCACTTACTACAATCGTATAACGTAAACATTGGTACTCACCGATTTCGGCATTTTGGTGGTTTAGGATGATAATCTGCAACGAGATAGAATGCATGTGATGATAATTTTGTTCACGTAAATTTCCACCGCGGCTGACGGGTCCTTTGCCGCGTGACATTACATATGAAATTGTGACTGAACGCCTACTTATGTGCACGCAGAGTGCGTGTCAATCTCACTATTTCGTATCGTTCTATACATTTTCTCACAAAATAATCACATTCGAAACGAATACAATAAAATTGTAGTCACCGGGCAGTCGGCTCAACATTAGAAAAACGTTAGATAAAAAATTCGATTGTTAAACGTGGATATAGAAGTTATGCTTAAGACCTATCATTATTATTGCCTACGAAGGGAAACTTACCCGGTAAAAAGAAGAATATCACCTAATAATCCACATAAGTAGAACAACACACATAAAGAATGCACACACCCTTGAGTCACAAAAATATTGCGATGTGACAACTGCCTGCGTGACGTGGTAGCAGGTGTTGTAACTTCATAAACACTACTTTCTTCATATTAAATGAAAATATAAAAATATACAGTCATAAAAAACATATATAAGCGTAAAATGATACAATCGTTATTGAATTTAGAATAATAAGGTTATTTAGAGCATTTGTGTCTAGAAACTGTAAAATCAAGCTACTCTCTTAAACTGCTATAAAATATAATTTATTCCTACTTGCAACTTTTAAAAACTCGTTATTCCGGAATACGTAGTGTGCAGAGTCGCATACTCGCATGGAATAGCAAATAGCATTATAAAATTGACATCTGTAAATGTATGTGCCATCATTACACTATTTATGAATATGCTGTTATTTTTTAGGAATTTATAAGAGTGATTTGTACTAAAAAAAAATATTTTACCAAGCACCACAGATCTACATTATATTCCTACAGGTCATAATTTGAACTGCGCACATTGAATCGTAATATATTTCGTTCAAAAACAAAGGCCAACGATGATCATCGAGATAAATGCGTTTTGAGCCGTTTTTGGACTAACTAGCTGAAATAAAATCAAAGACGATGTATGTTTTGTACTAAAGTTACCTAGTTTATCTGAGTTCCTGTTTCATAAACTGAGCTAATACATAGTTATAAGAAAATATAAAACTTTCTCTCATAAAAAATATTCTATAATATGTATATAATTCTATATTCTTTTATAATATTATTTTATAATAATTGTTATATATATATATAACAATTTTTTAACGAAATGGTTAATGTTAACTGTCAAAAAGGCTAACAAAGCGATTTTTTTAGTATAAAAATATTAGCAATACATACATAGAGAATCGAATTTTGTTATTTTTGTATGTAAAAATCGAAAATGATTAATTATTAAGTTTGTATTGCAGTAGTAATATTAGGACGTTATATAAGTTGTTTTTGAAATGATAATTTAAAATATCTTAATTGATATTCGCTAACCTTTTTATAATGGCTACGACGCCCTTTCGTAGACTGCTCCATTGGGGGCCAATATCTGTTTTAGGTAAGAGTAAACGGTCTTATTGATCATTTTGAAATGAAGTATCCTTGTTCTATTTTAAGGTTCATCATAGGGACTGTCCAATAGCTTATAAAAACTGATTTCCAGTGATAAGTAAAAACGATGTTATATCCATTTTGTACAAGAAAATAAATTGATAAGTAAATATGAATTATTGTAGGTGCGATGGGACTACATTTTCTCGTTTTCCAACACCGAACAATATGTTATTTTAAATAATTACTGAAGTTGAATGCTAAACTAAATGCTTAAAAACTTAACAAAACAAATAATAATATTTATAATAGCCTTTATTAATATACATTTACACAACTATTCTCATCATTAATATCTGTTTTCCTCCCCCAATTGTCTCCACAGAGATCTATTGCCAGCTATTCCGATCCTTAGGCAGAATCACAAATATAGTTAAATAGTTGAAAAATGTTAACGATTAAATGATCAAATAAATTGAATGCAAATGTTTTTACTTAACTCAGTTCAGTCATTTAGCTCTGCATTGTATTTATCTAATATATTAGATTGCTTATCAGTTACAAAGGCCATAAAAAATTAAATGGATTCACAATTTACTAATACTTACTACATTAAGAAATAATAGGTTGCACTGGTTTAATTCATCATTAACATCTGAAGGCTAATTCTGTCCTGGTCTGAGCCTGGTGTCGCTTCACCTACTGCTTCATAATTTTGAACCCCCGATGCTGAAACAATAGGGTGTTATCAGTTTCATCTATCTGTTTGTGTAGCATCATAGCTCCCGAACAAATGAACTGATTTAAATTTTGTTTTTTTTTATTTGAAAGGTGAATTATTCAGGTGTGTATGTCAGGGATTAAAAAAATGTTATTTTTTTTTTTCGTACCATTGACCCACCAACCTTGTTATGGTGACCTTTGCTGGAGCCTTCTTTGCTAATCCAACTCACAAATAAGGCTTGAGATCTGAAGGTCCCATTTGTACAAAAAACCTTTGGTTATGGTTTTTAACTTTTGTTGATAATATTGAAAAATTCATTGTTTTTACACAACTATTTGAAAAAGTTTTCAGGGTTTATGTATGTATGTAGTTTTTTTATTTCACCATAACTTTAAGATGCCTCTACAGATTTGGATGTATGATAACCATACAGGTTAGATAGATCTCGTCATCATTCAAAGTTATGCTATAAAATTTAGCTTTTACTGTTTAGTTTACTAGTGAGGTGGTTTTGTATTTTTTCACTTAAATTGTTTCTTGACAATGATAGTCAATTTCATTTATTTACTTTCTTAACAATCCTTACATTACTTATTATTACAAATACTGCTTTTTTTGGTTCTGGTAAACAATTTCTACATTTTCAGGTATCATAAAACTAATAACATGGTCCATGGTACACCTACTGGGCATGTGGTGGCCGCCGCATGGTTCCGTGGGGGGTGCTCTTCACGCAGGCAGCTTCTTGTTTTTTGCTGGTTCAACGTTGTACTACTTCTTACAGTCTTTACTTGAAGGACCGGGATATGTACCACTGGGATGGAAACCTGTAAGTTTATTTTAAATTTCAGCAGTTGTACTGTTAAAATGATTTGATTTTTTTACGAACTAAACACTATGCTGCCACACAAAATTGAATGAAAAGCAATTAGTATGCTATCTTTTGATTCAAATCTAAATCTATAGGGGCTTAGATCGGAAAAATCATTCTTTCCATTAGTTCTTAAGAATTTCGATAGATGGCTCCAGCACCGACACGAGATATTTACATGAGAGAATTTTGAATATCCAAGATGTGTTCAGGTAGCTCAGTTCAGAGTGTCCCCCCTAGTAAGGGACTGGTTGCAGGTTCAAGTCCCATCCTGGAAGTTGACTTTTTCTGATCATAATCCATAGATATGAACAATGAACAATAACAATTTTACAAACGATATATATATTATTGATGTATAATTATTTTTGTAATCTTCAAAGGATTTGTCCTTTGAAGATTACAAAAATAATTAAAGTTTGTAAGTTGTTAAAAAGTTAAAAGTTGTTAATTTATGTAAAATTTTAGAGCTAGGATGATTGGTAACTTGCAGGGCCCTTATGTATGGGCCTTATTTATACGCCCCAGTATCTGAAGACCCGAGACAGCGTGCAGTTTTAGTTGGTTCGAGTCTGACATAACCGCTCCTGCTGGCCGGCATGAGGTTTCCGAGGGGACTTCCGCACGAAAAGAAACAAAAAATAAGGGTGATCGGTAACTTGCAATGTGTTAAGCTAATACTAATGGCGACTGTATTTTGATTTATCTTTCAGGAAAATGAAGATCACAAACAGTATTTACAGTACTGTACAGTTTGTAACGGATACAAGGCACCGAGGTCACATCACTGCAGGAAATGTAATTATTTTTTTTCTATTTACTACAATTACGCAGTCATTACGCAAAATAACGATGCCAAAATACGAAAATAGAAAAAAATTGGGAACATAATATTTTCAATAGATTAGATCTCATGAATTTCCTTTTATTCAATTTACATTTTTTTTGAGAGATGAGTTTAGTAGTAGGTAATCGTACAACTTCTAGCAAAATAGAAAGTTCTTATGGAAGGCAATAAGAACATCCAGAGGTTCAAATACGACTTTGCAACTGGACAAAGTCAGAAACCAGGATGGAAGTTTCGTGAGACGAGAAGAATGCGTGAAATGAAGAAGGAGGTGATGAGAGTGATATCAGCATGAAAGAGATGGTGGAAGCGTTGAACAGCATGAAACTGGGTAAGGTTGCAGGGTGTGACAGAATTACGGTTAAGATGCTGAGAGCTGGACAAGGCGTGGTAGCTATTCAGTTGTACCTACTTTATAACCTTTGCTGGAGAAGCGGCTGTGTACCAGGAGACTGGTGCAAAGCCGTCATCGTACCGCTGTATAAAGGAAAAGAGTCATAGCAAGGCTGTAAGAATTACTGAGGCATTAGCTTACTCAGCATCGTTGGGAAAGGAAACTGTATGCGAAAATCTTGATCAAAAGAGTGATGAATGAAACTGATGAAAAGTTGTGGGATGTAAAAGCGGGATTTGGGAAAGTAAGGGATCCATGGATCAGGTCTTTTTCTTGCGAAGTGTAGCCGAGTAATGTAGGGCTCGCAACCAAAAAGTCCATTGCGCTTTCGTAGATTTGGAAAAGGTCTATGATAGCGTGGTGACGAATGAATTGTGGTCAATAATGTCTATGAATGGGGTGAGCGGCAGCTTGATATGACTCTGAGTTCTCTCTATGAGGGTTCCAGTGCTTGTGTAAGGATAAACGGAGCTTGCAGAGACTGGTTTATTATTGCAAAAGTGGTTAGACAGGGATGTGTAGCGTCACCGGGACTGTAAAACTTATTTATAGACGATTACTTAAAACAACTGAAAACAATATGGATTAAGAATGAATAACTACCTAGACCGTCAAATGCCTCCTGTACGCTGATGATAAAGTAATATTGGCATCATCGGAACAGGAGTTGCAGGCGATGGTTATATTATGCATGGTGCCTTAACAAACAAAGGAATGAAAGTAAATGTAAGTAACACTTAAGACTAAGTTATGATTTTTGTATTTTTGAGTTTGTGTACTTGGGTTCAAAGTTTACGAGAGATGGAAAGAATGACTGTGATAGCGAACCGTTTTGGCTGGAAATCAAGTGCATGAGGCGCTGCATAATTTTATTAGCAGCCAGAAAGTACCCAAAGAGGCACGACTGGCTGTACATAAAGAAGTGCTCGTCCCCACACTTATGTGTGGTAGTGAATGTTGGGTGTCGCTGAAGGAACATGAAAGTAAACTCACACAGTTTTCCTGTGGAAATGAGAGGTTTGAGAAGTATAGCTGGAGTGATCCTGGTAGACCGAGTGAGGAACAGCGTGGTAAGAGAAGGTTGTGGTATGGTAGGAGATGTAGTGACCAAGATAGAAGGGACGCTTAGATGGTTCGGACATGTAGAGAGAATGGATGAAAGGAGATTTACGTAACAGATTTATGAGGCGAGGTCTACTGGGTAACCCGGTAAAGGTCGACCTAGACGCACGTTTGCCAACAAGATTGAGGACATTTTGAATAAAGGACAGGTCAGAAAAACCCGTAACCGGCATGCATGTATGAAAACAATTATGAAAGTGGAAGAAGCAAAAGGCGTATGCCAGGATCGTAGCAAATGGAAAGATGTTGTCTCTGCCTACCCCAATAGTAAAGAGTCGTGACTATATGTATATATGTATGTATGTAAGAGAGATTTGATTCTTATGATTGACCCTTTCGATTGATGCCATAAAAGTACAGGATGTTATTTTTTCGGATTTCAACCGGTTCGATGGGCGAGTGTGGCAAGCGATTTTTCGAAAATCTTAGATTACAGTTTAAATTGTTTTTTAAATTAAAATTAAGTCTTCTTTCAGTAAAATTGACTGTCTAAATTTTTTCACATACTTTCCATCCATGTGGCATAGCCGTGGGACGCCCTGTATAATTATTTTAGTAAAGACTTCAAAATCAATATATAAATAATAATAAACAAATATTCTACGACATTCTACACAGTGCTATCTAGACCAAAGAAAGCATAGCTTAACTAGCTTGTGTTCTAGAATAATATCTGAGTGGGAATCGAACCGGCGCCCCTTGACGTAGCAGTCGAACGCACTACCGCTACGCCACAGAGGCTGTCGATATAACATATGTTGGTAAAGACTTCTAAATCTATATCAATATATGTTGGTAAAGACTTCTAAATCTATATCAATATATGTTGGTAAAGACTTCTAAATCTATATCAATATATGTTGGTAAAGACTTCTAAATCTACATTAATATATGTTGGTAAAGACTTCTAAATCTATATCAATATATGTTGGTAAAGACTTCTAAATCTATATCAATATATGTTGGTAAAGACTTCTAAATCTATATCAATATATGTTGGTAAAGACTTCTAAATCTATATCAATATATGTTGGTAAAGACTTCTAAATCTATATCAATATATGTTGGTAAAGACTTCTAAATCTATATCAATATATGTTGGTAAAGACTTCTAAATCTACATTAATATATGTTGGTAAAGACTTCTAAATCTATATCAATATATGTTGGTAAAGACTTCTAAATCTATATCAATATATGTTGGTAAAGACTTCTAAATCTATATCAATATATGTTGGTAAAGACTTCTAAATCTATATCAATATATGTTGGTAAAGACTTCTAAATCTATATCAATATATGTTGGTAAAGACTTCTAAATCTATATCAATATATGTTGGTAAAGACTTCTAAATCTATATCAATATATGTTGGTAAAGACTTCTAAATCTATATCAATATATGTTGGTAAAGACTTCTAAATCTATATCAATATATGTTGGTAAAGACTTCTAAATCTATATCAATATATGTTGGTAAAGACTTCTAAATCTATATCAATATATGTTGGTAAAGACTTCTAAATCTATATCAATATATGTTGGTAACGACTTCTAAATCTATATCAATATATGTTGGTAAAGACTTCTAAATCTATATCAATATATGTTGGTAAAGACTTCTAAATCTATATCAATATATGTTGGTAAAGACTTCTAAATCTATATCAATATATGTTGGTAACGACTTCTAAATCTATATCAATATATGTTGGTAAAGACTTCTAAATCTATATCAATATATGTTGGTAAAGACTTCTAAATCTATATCAATATATGTTGGTAAAGACTTCTAAATCTATATCAATATATGTTGGTAAAGACTTCTAAATCTATATCAATATATGTTGGTAAAGACTTCTAAATCTATATCAATATATGTTGGTAACGACTTCTAAATCTATATCAATATATGTTGGTAAAGACTTCTAAATCTATATCAATATATGTTGGTAAAGACTTCTAAATCTATATCAATATATGTTGGTAAAGACTTCTAAATCTATATCAATATATGTTGGTAAAGACTTCTAAATCTATATCAATATATGTTGGTAACGACTTCTAAATCTATATCAATATATGTTGGTAAAGACTTCTAAATCTATATCAATATATGTTGGTAAAGACTTCTAAATCTATATCAATATATGTTGGTAAAGACTTCTAAATCTACATTAATATATGTTGGTAAAGACTTCTAAATCTATATCAATATATGTTGGTAACGACTTCTAAATCTATATTAATATATGTTAGTGAAGCCTTCTAAATCTATGTGTGTTGGTATCAACAAATCAAGCCTATTTGTGTACCCTGGAGTTATCCTTTCGAGGGCTTACCCCGGGGTGCCCGGCAACGGACACTTGGGGAGGACACCGTGCGGTTTTAGTCGGTTCATGCCCGACATAATCACCCCCGCTGGCCGGCGGGGGTGGGGGGAGCTGGTACCCGAAGAGATTTTCGCACGAAAAAAAACCTATTTGTGTTGGTATAGAATTCCAAGTCTGGGATACTAACCCTTAGAGACTGGTTTGTGGTCACTGTCATTTCCAGGTGGTTACTGTATAAAGAAGATGGACCATCACTGTCCATGGATCAACAGCTGCGTGGGGCACGCCAACCACGGTTACTTCACAATGTTCCTTGTAGCTGCCGTCGTGGGCTGCACGCATGCTTCGGTCGTGAGTTTCGCAATTTTTTAATCAAGTTTGCGTAAATATAACATAATGAAATTTTATTATTATTATTATAGCTTAAATAGTAACACTAACAATTTAACATAGTTCAGGTACTTTAAGATAAATAATAGTTCAATATATGAAACAGCCACCTTCTTCAGTCTCCCCATGACCATCAGTCTCCACATGGATGCTGTGAAGCGATTGAAACAGTCATTTTGGCCGTTGCATTAATGGGCCGACTCGACCGGGGAAGCACCACCCTCTCACAGAATATCGACGCCAAGTAACAGTATTTGAACTGTTGCGTTCCGTTTGGTGAGTGAGAGTGCCGGAGCCCAAACTCCTTTCCCATCCTCTCCCAAACTCCTTTCCCATCCCCTCCCAAACTCCTTTCCCATCCCTTTTCCTTTACAGGGTCGGCAGCGCGAGTGTGACGCCACTGGTATTGCACACGTCTATAGGCCGCGGTAACCGCTTCCCATCAGGTGGGCCGTGTGCTTGTCTGCCACCTTAGTGGTATGAAAAAAAAAAGAAAAAAAAATCTAGTAAATAATAAAATAACAACAAATAAATCGTAATAGAATCCGTTAAAAGTAGTTTTGTTTGAAAGCGTTTTCATTCATATCCATTGCATGGCATGGCCACGGCACACTTCATAGTCACAATATTTGTTTATATTAATTGAATCGAAGAAATAAATATCTAAAGGCTATAAAAATCCCTAGGACTCGCGACGAGGTCGCTAAAACGGCAACACGGTGTCCAAAATATCTTAATAATATATAAATTCTTCTGTACGTGTTTGTCATCTAACTCCTCCTAAACGGCTGGACCGATTTGTATAAAATGTTGTGGGTTTGAAAACAAAATTGGAGCAATAGGTGGCGCTTCTGTCGGTATGGGTATCGGTACAAAGATTAGTTTACTTACATTGCTAGTTATTAAGTTATTAATTACTTCACCCGCGTAAGTTTTGATCCCGTGGGAATATCGGAATAAAAAATAGCCTATGTTACTCAGGGATAATGTAGCATTCTAATGGTGAAAGAATTTTTGAAATCGCTCCAGTACTTCTTGAGCCAATTCGTTACAAACATACTTACATACAAATCTTTCCTCTATAATATTAGTATAGATAACTAATAAAAGCGTATTAGTGAGACACTTTTTTCCGCCTATAGGTTCTAACAATATGCATCTACCACGCGATCAACCGAGTGTGGTACATCCACAACGGGTCGGGTCGAGAGCCAATGATATATTTGACCCTTACTACTCTGTTGCTGACGCTACTTGCCATCGGCATGGCCGTCGGTGTAGTGCTCGCTGTGGGAGCACTCTTATATTTCCAGGTAAGTTATTTAAAAAAAAATTGTTCGAAATATTAAAAAAAAAAACATTTTTATCACATCCTCCAGAGGATATGGTCGGCGTATAAACGTGTCCAAGTAAGTGAATTGAGATGGTACTAGTGGTCGGCAAAAGTAACGGAATGGTTTTTTTTTATATTTATGACACGTCAATTTGACTTCACCTCGCCTGATGGTAAGCTTGCTGATTAGCAAGTAATATGATATTGGACAGTCGTAAAATATAATTCTATAGGCCTACCATGACATGTGAGTCTGCAATTGCGGGCCCACACGAAACATGAACGAAACAAGTGTCATTTAGGTACCATGAAGTTCGGATTTTGTTTTTTCGGTCGGGACCATAAAGTATGTTCGGGATTGAATCAAACTGACTGAACTGAATTGACGACCTATGTGGCGTGGTGGTAGTGCGTTCGACTGCTAAGCCAGAGGTCGCGGGTTCGATTCCCGCTCAGTGCAAAAATGTATATTTGCGCTGGTCTGGGTGTTTCTATGTATAACATGTATTCATTTACAAAAAAAAAGTATATAAGTATGTTTATCCGCATTCTAGAACCCATATGACAAGCTCTGCTTAGTTTGGGTCTAGATGGCGTTGTGTACTTTGTCCTACAATATTTATTTATTTAAACATATCAAGGTTTTCGTTTACAATACATTTCTATTAAAAATGAACATATTAAAAAATACATTTTGCAATAAGTCGTTTAGTATCTTGTATTCGTTTTAATATTTTTTTGGCGGGCTGTCAAAAATTCTAGTTTTGCAGTTTCAGGTCGTTTCATGGTAGGGATTAGGTCAAATTAACTGTCATGCGCCGTCTTCGGGCCCGATAGCGGGATAAGTGCGTTTTATTGCACCTATTGCCCGAAATTTCAGTCCCCAATTGCGGACGTACGTTTGGTAGGCTTGTTGATCTCGTGGTGTTGGGCTCCTTGTGCATTATACAAGACGCTGAGACACTACGAGACTCTGCAATAACCTTCTATCCTACTCGATGCATGTTGCGCACTTCGTGATCAGCAATCAACATTTTTAAACAAAAATTATATTTTTTGTATTAAAAAAATTTTTTTTTTGCACATAACAGGAAAAACCTTGATTTAGTTGCTAACCACGTACTACTAATTATATTATTTGTTTATGGCCAACAAAAACGTACTATTATGCGGCAAGATAACATTTTGGCATTTTTTTCTTGCTGAGCGAATATTAAAATAAAAATATCATCTAATTAGGTACAACTTGCCATTTATTATTTATTAAATAAAAATAATTGTTAAAAAAAGCGTGGGCTACACGATAAAGATTGTTGTAAGGACACCACGTTTTTTAACAATTAAGTTTGACTATTTAGTTTGGTCTTCTATTAAAGCGTGTAAAGTCCCCCGGCAAGTCCTTTCACTATTTGTTTTTAACCCCCGACGCAAAAAGAGGGATGTTATAAATTTGACGTGTCTGTCTGTCTGTCTGTCTGTCTGTCTGTCTGTCTGTCTGTGGCTCCGTAGCTCGCGAACGGATGAAGGGATTTCAATGTAGTTATTTTTGTATGAAAGGTGAGTTACGGGCGAGTGTTTTTAGACATGTTTGATAAAAATCGTTTGAGTCGTTTAAAAGTTGTGGGGGGTGAAAGTGAGGAAGAATAACCGAATGTCTGCAAATATAATCGAGTGGGGTCTGAAATGAAAGCGCATCACGTGCACATTACAAAATAATATGTTCAATGATAATCGGTTGAGCCCTGGAAAAACTCTGGGGGTAAAAGTGGGGAAAATACCCATTATCTGCAAATATATGTGTCGGGGGTTTTTGAATTTTTTATTTATATATTATTCAGATTAGAAGCATACTCCGAAACCAAACTACAATAGAAGATTGGATAGTGGAAAAAGCAGTTGGTAGACGGGAAGAAAAGGGGCTGCCACCGTTTGTGTTCCCGTACGACCTAGGCTGGTTGGAGAATGCCAAGCTAGTGCTGTTCGGGTCCCGGTACGACGGGATCCACTGGCCGGTCAGACCCGGGTGCGGGGTGTATGACTTGACGGTAAGTGGTGAATATGATAATAGGTATAAGACGTATATGCAACGGAAAGCGAAAACCGTTTTTTTACCGTTATTTAATATAACGGATAATAACATTCATATAATTATTCCAAGTACAGTCGCCCTCAAAATTTGCTGAACAACAATGTATCAATACAAACGATCTTAACATTAAAATAATTAAAAAATTGATGTTTAAATAATTTTGTAATCTTCTTCAAATATAACTTTTTTTTTTCAAAAGTTTTAGATCTAGAATGTGTTAAGCTAATACCGATGGCAACTATTCATGATGTTGAAAATGATGTCTTTTAAATACATATTTAAAAATTGTTATTAAGTTTTTGGTAAATTAAATTTGTATTATTTTGCCTTACCGCGATCGACTGGTTGGTCACCTTTGTTGTATACACATTTATCCATTCTCATATTGTCCGTTACTCCTCAGCGTGAGCAAATCTCCCAGAAGCAAGACAAGCTGGTCCGCTCCCGGCTATACACGGCCGTGGCGGAGTACTCCGGCCACTGGGTGCCGCTGTTCTCCCGCCCGCGGGCCGCTGTCGGAGCGCCCTGTACGGACGAGGGACGCCTGCCGCTCAAGAGTGGTGATGTCATCCGGGCCACAAGACAGAGACGGTTAGTACACGTTTTTTATAGTTTTACGTTCTAAAGTTCACGGAAATATTATAATTAATTAAAATATTATAATAAATATATTATATCAGTTAATCCTTTTTTTCACGTTGGGAATACTGTTACGCGCGGCACTACCAGCTACGGGGTGGTAGCCGGAGGTCGTGTGTCGATCGGTAACTGAATGGGTTTACCCACTAAACCCCACAGTGCGCCATACTCTACGCCTTGGCGGGGGGGGGGGGGGGGCTTGAAACTATGCAGGAATACTTCAATGGCGACACTCCCTAGCGTGAGCCCACTGACGTGGGCGTCACACCTTTTAAACTCTCTACTGGTCGACGTCCACTTCGCGGGTGGCTAGATCAGCGGGGTGAGGGCTTACCCCACCCCTCACACCCGCAGCCACGCTCAGGGCGGCATCCGGCTCGCCTATTTTAATCATTCCTAATTTAATCCTATTTTAATCAGATCTGTAACGAAACTATCCAATATTTTTTTTATGAGTACTCCTTCTTTATCGTGTTGCCAACCGGCCAAGTGCGAGTCGAACTCGCCCATGAAGGGTTCCGTAGCAGCAAGTAAAATTTTTATGTTTGAGAAGATTGATTGAAAGGTAAATTGCGGTTCACGTTGTACGACGTATTAATAAAAACTACTCACTAGATCTCGTTCAAACCAATTATCGGTGGAAGTTTACATGGTAATGTACATCATATTTTTTTTTGTTTTATCATTCTCTTATTTTAGAAGTTACAGGGGGGGGGGGGGACATTTTACCACTTTGGTAGTGTCTCTTGCGCAAACTATTCAGTTTAGAAAAGAATGATATTAGGAACCTCAACATCATTTTTAAAGACCTATCTATAGATACCACCACACATGTATGTATGGGTTTGATGTAAAAAAGTTTTTGAGTTTTCAGTTCTAAGTATGGGGAAACCCCCGAAATTTATTGTTTTTTTTTTCTATTTTTATGTGAAAATCTTAATGCGGTTCACAGAATACATCTACTTACCAAGTTTCAACAGCATAGTTCTTATAGTTTCGGAAAAAAGTGGCTGTGACATACGGACGGACAGACAGACAGACATGACGAATCTATAAGGGTTCCGTTTTTCGCCATTTGGCTACGGAACCCTAACAACTACTAGTAACCGAAATTACTAGTATTCGCTCTAACCCCTCCAGCTAAGCTGACACGCTAACACAAGCAGTGTTAGGCACTATAGACTATCCATTAGCGCAAAGAATTGCAGTAAACATAACATAACTTCACGCCTGTATCCCCGAAGGGGTAGGCAGAGGTGCATTACACACCCACGATTCGCCAGTTATGATAAGTTCCCAATGTAATAGGGGGCGAGCCTATTGCCATCTACCGGGCACATAATTAAGCGAGCGATAATTAACATCTATTAATGCACACATTACTACGAAAAGTCAGAGGTGCGTTTTTATCCATTATGGTAATGGCCAGGACCTTCAAACCCGGACCTCTAAATCGGAAGACCGACTGTTTAACCTCTATGCTAAGGTTCCAACTGATAGATTTTTTTTTCAATTATTATCTGCGATCAGCTATATGCTTTTAGCGGATGTGGTGTAGGTTCTCATTTTTTTAAAGTGCGTCTTCCATCGAAGACATCAACTCCTTATTTTGAATCAAGAGATAACATCCCCCCTCTTGAGGCGCTTGTTGTAGCTGGGTGTCAATAGCTTTGTTGCCAGTACGTTAGGGTGGTTTTTGAGTCTATTTTGATATTGACTGATTATGTATCAAAATTGTAGAATTCAATTAAATTTTTAAGCATTTTGTATGCTTACTTTTTTTTTCTAAACATTTAGATCGGAAAAAGAGAACATCTAGGACGGGACTTGAACCCGCGACCAGTCCCTTACAGGGGGAATGCTCTGACCAACTGAGCCACCTAGACACGTCCCAGATATTCGAAATTTTCCGATACATTAATATGTCTTAAGGCGACGTTGGAGCCATCTACCGTAATTCTTGCGAACTACGGAAACAATGAATGACTTTACAGTCATTTTTAAACATTGTTTTTTGATGACTTCGCCTAATGAATTCAATTAAATTTTTAAGCATTTTGTATGCTTACTTTTTTTCTAAACATTTAGATCGGAAAAAGAGAACATCTAGGACGGGACTTGATTAGAGCATTCCCCCTGTAAGGGACTGGTCGCGGGTTCAAGCCCCGTCCTAGATGTTCTCTTTTTCCGATCTAAATGTTTAGAAAAAAATTGTAGAAGTTTAGCAAGTGGAAACATGTACTCTGTGCCTACTGCAATTGGAAGGAGGTGACATTATATGATTGTATTTCTTTATTTAAGTACTAATTAAATATATCACGTATTTAACCTTGTCCTATCCCCCAGGCACTGGTTGTTCGGCGAGAAGCTGATGGGTGACGGTACAGGGCGAGGCCCGAGGGGCTGGTTCCCGCGCGACGCCGCTGTACCCTGCGACCACCCATCCCTCGCCAAGTCCAAGCCTGACTAGCTGCTCCCACCTGCCCTCTACCGGGTTCTGTTGGTATAGGAGCAAGCTGTGAACATTACGTGTGAAGTATTGTGCTGTGGAAGTCAGGCGAAGCCTAAAGACATTAATAGTATTGTCTAGTTTTATTTTAGTTAATAGCTTGTGGCGCCATCTCGCGAAACTAGAACAGTTTAAGCCAAGTGGAAATAGATTGAACTATTTTGAACAATATTCGGAGGTAAAATCAATGATCTTACACTAAAAACCTCTTTCAATAAAAAAATAATTTTGTAAATTCGTTTATGCATGACAGTGTTATGACCGACCATAGATTAAAAAGACATCTGAGAAGAGAACCTCGTCCTTTTCCGAAGTACAAACGAGAGCAAAGTATAGCTTATAAATCAAACAACGCGGTAGATTTTGACATGGCGATAGTGTTGCCATAATATATTTACCTCAGTTTAATATGAGATCACTGCCATAATTATTAAAAATATTTGCTTACGGTGTTGGATTAACAATTTGGAGGCGTTATCGTCCTTCAGGGTAGATAGAAAATTCTGTATAATATACCTATTTCGCGTAGCGGTAGAACGACTGCGAAATCAGAGATCGCAGGTTCGATTCCCTCTCAATGTTATGCATGATGACAAATATATTTACGAAAAATGTATCTAATTTTAATCCATGTTCTAAATCTAATAGTACAAATTATGCTTAGTTGGGTCTCGACAATGAGTTCCATGTATACCTTTAATGGCCCACGAACAAAGTGCAACTTTTGTTTGTTGTCATACAGTTGACATTACGAAAAGGCGCGCTATGGCTATACAGATAGGTTTCAAAATTCATTAACTCATTTATCTAGTTTCCACGTCCCGTTCCAAATTCGAAATTCGTTCCCGCCTCACCCAACAACCGTGACCTAATTTTTGTTCAACTTTTTGTTGTACTACCCGTGGAAGTCAATGGGTCTAGATACCGCTGGGCAATCTTACAGAATATTTTAACATGATTATATTCCAGAAGATTTAATTCGGAAAAAGTGAACATTTGAAGCGTCGGCAGCTTAGTGGTTAAGGAGTCCGACCCTTACACCGTTACACTAACGACGTGAACCCACTTCTAATACAAGCAATTTAGCTTATCTGGAGGGGTTAGGGGGAATATTAGTAATTTCGGTTACTAATATTCTTTAAAAAAAAAGGTCAGGATGGGACTTGAACCCGCGACCAGTCCCTTACAAGGGGAATACTCTGACTAACTGAGCTAGAACTCTGACGCTAGAATGAATATTGGACGTAGTTCGCAAGAATTACGGTGGATGGCTCCGGCGTCGCCCTAAGACTTATAATATATCGTAGTATTTCGAATATCAAGGCGTGTCCAATTAGTTCAGTTGGTCAGGGTATGCCCCCTGTAAGGGCCAGTCCCTTCCCAACATACGTGCTAGCGTCGCCCCACTAACGTGTCTAGGTAGCTCAGTTAGATAAGATAATCCCCCTGTAAGGGACTGTTCGTGGGTCAAGTCCCGTCCTGGATATACCGCTTTTTCTGAACTAAATCCTTAGGAAAAGTTAGCATACTAATTGCTTCAAAATTTTAATGTATTCCCGAAGTTTACGAAAGCCTTCTTGAGTTTATCCCTGTCATCACTAACACGATTTTGTTTTTTTAAATATTGTAGATGTATAGTCCATATAAACAGTGCCAGAAATATGTATATATTAGTAAGTAATAAGTATGTATGAATTCATAAAGAAACGCTAGAAGACATTATTATATAAATACATGTAAATTATGTGCTGTAGCCAACTTTGAATTGTAACGTCGGGAAGAAGAGAGAGAGTCCGGCTAAGATTGGCTTGCTTAGGTTTTGTAGAGCGTTCCCTCTGTCGTACAACGAACAGATAGTTTAAGATCTCTATAGAGTAGTTAAAACCTTCTGTGTTTATAAAATACTGGCATCTTAAGTTCAAATCCATTGGGAATATTGAAATGAAAATTATTGCCTATGGTGCTTAGGGATAATGTTACATTCTAATGGTAAAAAAAAATTGAAATCGGTTCTGTATATTCAGAGTTTATCAGCTACAAATAAACAACAACTCTTTATAATATTAGTATAGATTAAAACTATAGCTTCAGTATTAACTACCATTAAAAAATTAGTAGTTTAAAAAAACTAAAAGCACGCTGTTTGTAGAAAACCGAACTGAAAAAATAGAAAATAGATAATAAGTTTGACATTATTCGCTACTACGTGATACAAAGTTGACGGGATAGATGGCGCTGTTATCAAATATTTACAGAGCAGAGTAAATATTTCGCGAATTCATTAGTTTTTATTATTTAGCAAATTGAAAAATGGAATAATTTTCTAATATTAGTGTATTGTCATCGGTCCTCGATAAATCTACAAAGTTTGAACGAAATCTGGCAGTTTAAAGTGGGTCAAAATCGCGCGCAAAGCACCCGGTTACAAACAAACATACAAACATACAGGTGAAGCTAATAAAAAGCGTATAAAGATATCCAGCTGTAGATATTCGTTGTGCGACAGAGAACGCTGTTCAAAACCGAAGCAAGCCGATGTTAGCCGAACTCTCCCACTCTACTTCCCGACGATGTTTCAAATCTAAGGTCGGTAACTGACTCCAGGATTAGATGCGATTGTATCTTATCATACCGATTTCTGTATGATCTTATTTTTTGTTATTTGTAAAAATGGCTTAAGGTTGCCAAAAATCATGCCTGAAACCATTGCTTTTATGCTTTTACTAGCTGACCCGGCAAACTTCGTTCTGCCTTAGAACCAAGTTATGTTGATTACCTTATCAGCTCAATTTATTTCGTGAATGTCTCCTTCCACCCCGTCAGTAAAGACCCGAGACGGCGTGTGGTATGGTTCGGTTAGAGCTCGACATAACGATGAGAGTAACCGTGGCGACTACAGCAAAAAAACCACAAAAGGCATAGTACCTTTTTTTTTTTTTATTGTGCGGAAATCCCTTCGGATACCCCTCCGCCTGCCAGCGGGGGCGGTTATGTCGGGCTTGAACCGACTAAAACTCTCGTCTCGGGTCTACAGACGCCGGGGTGTAAGGTTACCCATAGAGCATATCCCTCGCACTCCGACTGACCCTGGGCCATTCGCAGTGTCCCCTCTGATAATAGCAGAGGGGTACTTGGAGCGACCCCCCCCCCCCCGCGGGCCTTGCAGGCCCGCCATACCCCGACCCCCTCGTGCAATGGGGTCAGCTGGCCCTGAAAAGGGCCGGTTGGTGAGACTCTTGGCCGTTGACGTTGACGCCAGCTACTCCAGAGGAGCAAACAATGATGCGTCATCGCCCACGTTGCCCAGGGTGCACCAAACTTGGAGGTGATCCAACCAGTCGCACCCCAAGGCATAGTACCTATAGGCGGAGACAAAAATTAAAAATCAAGGATCATAAAAATCGGTTCACCCGTTCTTGAGTTTATGCCGGTCATCACTAACAAGACTTATTTTTAAAGTGAAACTTTTATTACATCGTCTCAAACTTTTTCGTCTGTGTGTTGCATGTCGCGTGACGGTCGACCGCGGAGTAGGGATAAAGTGAAAGGCGCTCGTCATAGCAGCCAAGGCCAATATGGCGGCGCCTATAGTTCGCAGCAGCTGACCGTGTAGTGTATAGACTATTACTCATTTGTGCCAGTGCTCTCCGCTATTTTGTTTGTTTTCGTCAGTGTTTATAGTAAATGTTGTTATTTTTTAGTTCTATGTCTATAATGTGAAATAAAGTTTCACTTTTACCGTGGTTTCATAAAACCACACAATCCTTTTTTATATATATATATAAGTTTCGGTAAAGTACTACCACTACGAAAGGCATCTCTGAACAAGTGGCTCATTTGAGATTATTGATTAATTAACGCATTACATCTCTTTTTTAAATCCATTCGCTTTTCTAAAACTCCTGTTTTTGCAAGAATACATAGGCCACAGTGGATAGGGTAACCCACAAAGCAATGTGCTTGTGGGTTACCCTTATTATAAAAATAATGGCTAGACGTCGTAAGAGTGAGAAAAGCCGAGTCATGGAGCGAGCTAGTAAATAAACTAACATTTCTAAACATTAATGTATAACGTGATTGTTCGTTTTGAACCATTTATAGTTCATATCGTGATTTTATAGTTGTGACTGTAAGAGAAATTGTTATAAATCAATAAAACTATTCTATTAACTGTGTTGTTTCTTTTTAAAGACAGTCGTCAGCTAAAGAATGGAACATACTGCCTGATGCTGTGTTTTCGGATAGCTGTAACTTTTTTTTAATTTTTATTTAGGAAACAGACAGTCATAAACAGTTTTTATATCAAGAAGAAAAATATATATACTTATAGACTTAGAGTTCCATAATAAGTTTAAAGTAGTATACGGTACATTACAATAAATACTTATACATATAAGAAGAAAAACAAGAGTAGGCACATACAAAACATACGGTCATGCACCCAATGGAGACAACCGTCACAATTAAGTACTAAATAAGAAATATAATAATTTATTTGGTTAAGAATTGTTTGCGTAATTTTATTTTGTAAGCAGCCAAACTATTACTGAATATATCCAATTCTTTAAAATCATTTATTTATTTAAAGCAGCGATAGCCCAGTGGCGTACGTAACGGACTGCCGAGACCAGGTCTCGAGTTCGATCCCTAGTCGCCCCGGGCACACACCTCTGACTTTTCGTAGTAATGTGTGTATTAAAAATGTTAATTATCGCTCGCTTAGTAATGTGCCCGGTAGATGGCAATAGGCTCGCCCCCTATTACATTGGGACCTAAACATAACTGGCGAATCGTGGGTGTGTAATACACCTCTGCCTACCCCTTCGGGGATACAGGCGTGAAGTTATGTTATGTTATGTTATTTATTTAATATTTTTTCCACAATCTTACAGAGTATCCCCCAAAACAATAGTCGACTTACAACTAACACACACACATAAGCAATTAAATGATAAAACAAAAAGTACAAACACTTACAACTAAACACGCCAAAAAATAACAAAAAATTAAAAAAAGTTACATACTATGAAACAATGTAACATGTAATGACACCCTAGCGAGCTCACTCCATTGGCCAAAGAAAATGTCCATTCTGTCTCTAATTTCATTCATTATTTTTATGGACCTGCTATGAGGCGTTTTCTGAACCAAGTTGGTCCTGGCTACAGGCACAACCAGCAATGGTGGACGTCTTCGTCTCCATACGTAACGACCCGTAACGCAGAAATTTAAATTCTTAAGTACTCCTGGATTGCACTA
The DNA here is from genome assembly GCA_946251805.1 of Cybosia mesomella. Classification (NCBI taxonomy): domain Eukaryota; kingdom Metazoa; phylum Arthropoda; class Insecta; order Lepidoptera; family Erebidae; genus Cybosia; species Cybosia mesomella. The sequence goes on along the minus strand of OX276396.1, from coordinate 34,850,998 downwards.
CCTCTCAAAAGATTAATTAGATAAGCCGTAAGAAAAAATTCACGGCGCACTCAACTGATTATGCCCAAACATGCCCAGTACAAATAATGTGGAGTACATAAGGGGGTAAAATGGACACTTGGGGAGGACACCGTGCGGTTTTAGTCGAGACACGACATAACCACCCCCGCTGGCCAGCGGGGGGGAATCCGAAGGGATTTACGCACGTAAAAAAAAAAAAAAAAAAAAGGGGGTAAAATGGGTATTTCAAATACAAGTACCTTGTGAACTTGTTCTGTACTTTCTCTAACATGAGTGTGTACTTCGCTTCATGGGGAGACCATATCATGCCATTATGTTCAAGGTGACCCTGACCAGTGCATCATATAAAACCTTTACCGCGCTAATATTTGTAAAATCCCGTGATTGTCTTAGTACGAATCCTAAGTTTCTGTACGCCTTTTTACAAATATAAGTAATGTGGATACTAAATGACATTTCAGCAGTCATCAAAACTCCCAGATCTCACACTTGTGTGACTCTTTACATAGGCTCCGTTATCTATATAATACGTGTGGGTTATAGGTTGTCGGACCCGACTGCAAGTTATAGTGGAACATTTAGAGATATTAAAAGCTAATTTGTTTTGCTCGACCCACCCCACCACTCTATAAATATCGTGCTGTAATTTTTTGCAGTCAGAGTCGCTTTTTATTTCGAGTAGCAACTTGAGATCATCTGCAAACAGTGAACACGTTGCATGTTTGACTACTGCTGGTAAATCGTTTACCATTATAATAAATTCAAGTGGTCCCAAGTTACACCCGACTTACGCCAGATCTTATGAATTATGGCTCAGAAACATACCCCTTGTAGTCAACGTAGGTACTGCTGCCTTTTTTTTTTGATTCGTGCGGAAATCCCTTCGGATACCCCCCCGCCAGCCAGCGGGGGTGGTTATGTCGGGCTTGAGCCGACTAAAACCGCACGCCGTCTCGGGTCTTAAGACGCCGGGGTGTAAGGTTACCCATAGAGCATATCCCTCGCACCCCGACTGACCCCGGGCCATCTCCGGTTTTGAGATGGCCCCCTTACTTGCTCTCCACTGTGCCATCTGCTAATTAGAGGGACACGTGGAAAGCTTCCGAACAGCCCTCAACAGGGCCGTCCTCGCCTCGGTCGGAGTTGGCCGTAGGCGGCAGCGTCTCTCCCGCCCTAGGGGAGAGGTGCTACTGTCTCCGTGGCCCAGGGTGCCCCGCGTGGAGGTCCCCAACCAAGCACCCCAGGTACTGCTGCCTATCTTTCATATATCATGCAAAGAACTCCAGTAAGTGCTGTGTGCATCCGACGGCAGCAAGCTTCACTAAAAGTACGTCATTATCAACCGTATCCAAGACTTTCTTTATATCGAAGTAAGCAGCGTCCACTTGTACACCAGAGTCAACAGCGGGCACCACCTGAGCCATAAAGTTTAAACGGTTGGTGGAAGTGGATCATCATAATATGTGTCAACACTACGTCTAAAATAGTTATTACTGGTATAAACTGTTCTATAAAATTGATTGTGCTATGGTAGATGTAGTGACCAAGTTAGAGAAAGGTAGGTATGCTTAAATGGTTCACACTTTGAGAGAATGCACGAAAGAAGATCAATGAAGAGTTCCAGCATCAGGCGAGAAACCAATTATGGTAGTGGAAGATGCGAAATGCGTACCTTTTTTTTTATCGAAGCAAGTGGGAAGATGTCTCTGTCTACCCCAATGAAGAGAGGTACGACTGTGTATATGTAATTATGTATACTTACTAGGCAATCTTCAGGTGAATAAGCTGCTTCTAGGCAAGCGTGTTTCATCGTAGACCAAAATAGTAACATAGATGAGGTAGTGGTCAAACGTGAGCCTATTCATAATAATAATAAAAAAGCAGTCAACCCGTAGTTGTTAGCTATGGTCTATGATGAGCATAGATCACAGAATTGCAGTCTATGCTTTGCTTTTCAAGTTGTAGAGACGTGCTGTGAAAGGACTCGGACTCAGTCACAATAAAACAAAAATATTATCTATGTGTAAAATCTTTATTGTGCATTAATAATGAATTTTATTATTCACAAACACCCACCACTTCTCTAAGGCGAAAATAAAATGTTCAATAAGTTAGCTTATTATATAAACTACCTATAATATCTAACGGCAGTTGTTAGATTATCACCAATTTTATTTTATAAGTAGATAATAAATGCAAATTAATTTGTTACATTCGACAGACATTCAAACTTTTCAATATCATGAAATATTAAGTTCTTTCAGACGTGAATTATACAAAAAAAGGTATACCTAAGGCGTAAGGCATAATCAATACAAAATAGTAAAATCGACGCGATCGCAGTGCAGAATCGCATACGTATGATTTTGCTTTGATTATGCCTTACGCCTTATGCCTCTTGCCTTTTCTGTAAAATTCACGCCTCAAAATTTGCACTGTTGTTCGTTTATTTTAAACGTCCACATCATTTTCCCACATCGCGCATTACAATACAGACGATTCGCTTTTAATTTGACCATAATTGGTGGAATTAGGTCGACAAGAATTTTGTTAATATAAAAAAGGCCTATAAAACCAGTCTGTACTGTATTATGTTATACATGAACATTCCTTATTCTAAGTAATATGTTACCTAATATTATTTATCATAAAACTTATTATTTTATTTCACGGTATCGAGTGAAAAATATTATTTTTAGATATGTAAAGAGAACAGAATTTACGAGAATATTTTGTGTACAAACCAAGATCTACTAAAGTCTATAGCATATTTTATTCAAAGTCAAGATTACTGATTTGGTAAAAAAAAATACAGGTCTGTCCCAACCCAACTCTAGTCTTCTCCCAGTTTGTCCACAACCGTTGTTTCTCCTGTCTAATACTCGTTTTCCTCGTCGAGTTCTCCCTCAGTGGAGTCGACTCCGACCTCTTCGTAGTCCTTCTCGAGAGCGGCCAAGTCCTCACGAGCTTCAGAAAACTCTCCCTCCTCCATACCCTCTCCGACGTACCAGTGGACGAAAGCGCGCTTAGCGTACATCAGGTCGAATTTGTGGTCAAGTCTGGAACAGGATTTTTCATAAATTAGTGTTTTGTTGAGGTACAAGAAACACCTCTCATGTTTTGAGGAACCACAAAGATCATTAGGTCACTAGCGCCATCTAGCGAAAACGTGTTGAACTACTTCGTAACTAGGTATTTATCCTGCATCGCACTACCAAAATTCTTCTTCCTGTTAATGTATTCAATATAAACCGTTAGGCCCGCGGTTCACTAGAAATGAATGCCAGTAAACATAAGCAAAACAGCAAAATTGTTCTTAAAAAGAATAACTTTTTAAGAACTTTTACAGCGACGCAGGATAAGTTGTGATGTTTCTCAAAAGATACAACCAAAAATGGTGAATAAAATAACGTGTAGTGTACCTGGCCCAGGCCTCGGCGATGGCGGTGGTGTTGGACAGCATGCAGACAGCGCGCTGCACCTTGGCCAGGTCCCCGCCCGGGACCACGGTGGGGGGCTGGTAGTTGATGCCCACCTGGACAGACATTTAACTTCAGAATTCAAAGCTATCATTGACAACATTCCACAAACGGTAACTAGCAATACTACCTAATGCATACAACTTTCTGATGATTATAAAAAATCCTGGACTGGACTGGACTAGATCCGAAACAGGTCTGCAATTCATTTTGCTGTTGCAAAAATTGAGCGAAAAAATAATGAGATGTAATTGACTGATGTAGGTTTCATCACAATGGCTTGAACAGCTTAGTCGTAATTTCACCAGGACTTTTTCTAACGGTGATAATTCCTCAATGGCTAGTCCGATTTTTGTATTTCTCTTTTTGTCCCGTGTATATGAACAAATTACTTAATTTAATACCAATCGTGTGAATGAGGCTTGTTTGTTCATTGAGAAATCATATTTTAATTATTTTTTCCGGTGATTATTCCTCCGTGGTACTTTTGAATTTTGATTTTCCTAGCCTATAACCTCCACACTCATATGTTGTGTATATATGCCAAATTTGATCTAAATCGGTTGAGTGGTTTAAGAGGAGTTAGCGAAAAACCGAAATACATGAGTCGTCTAAGAGACAGCTTCACTCTTTCAAAGTTTCGCTCAATTACGAAGGTAAGTCGTTTCTTAAGTTAATATATCAGGACCTCAATGGCATTATCATCATCATCCTAGCGCAGTCCCGGTCGCATCCGAGGCTGTCACTTGGAGTAAGGGGCCGCTTTCCGACTTTCACTTCTCACCTCGACGATATTCTGTTAGTCATATTTACCTTGAAGCCTGTGGGGCACCAGTCTACGAACTGGATAGTCCTCTTCGTCTTGATGGTGGCAATGGCTGCGTTCACGTCCTTCGGCACAACGTCACCTCTGCGGACATAAATTATGAGTTTGCTAACTTCCGAAGCTTATTTCACTATCGTGCATCCCAGATGAAGCGAGATCATGTTTTAGGTTCGATTCCCAGGTTGGACAAAGTGTTAATTAGGTTTTTCTGTCAGGAAATTATCTGTAGTGAACTCCGTACGAGTCAGGAAAAAAGTACTTGTCAACTATTTTTCGGTTTCACGTGAATAGGTGAGCCTTAGGTATGCTTGTCGATTCTTAGCTGACGACTTCAAAACAGAAAAAACAATCTACGGTGCACGAACCAGGAATCGAACCCAAGACCTTACAATTGTATACCACAGTGCCAACGACACAATATTTATTTAGTTTGGATAATTACCTGTACAACATGCAGCAAGCCATGTATTTACCGTGACGAGGGTCGCATTTCACCATCTGTAATAAATAAACGAAAGATTCTGTTATTGTTAAATTTTCCAATTAGAAAAACGATTTATTGAAATTATACAGCTATTAGTATAATGTTAACTTTTCCATTAAGTTTAAATTGGAAAAAGTCAATTCGAATCCGAGTCCAATCTTTTCTTTTTTTATACCAGTCAGGTGGCCGACAAGCTGACGGCCCACCTGGGGGCCTACCGCCCAAGTGTCGTCGACTTGAACTCGATTCCGACGGTTGATTACGATGCCGATTGCACCTAACACTGGGCTACTATGGCTTTTATGGGGGCGACTGGGTTCTGTCATCCTATTGCACCTAACACTGGGCTTTTATGGCTTTTATGGGGGCGACTGCTGACGATGGAATTTCGTCCTCCAACTCCTTCGCTTATTCCTTCTTTCTGAAACATACGAAAACAACAAACAACACAGCAAAAACGTTTAAGTAGGTAAGGTAAAGATTAAAGAGTGTTTTAATTAGTCGCTAGAAAGCAGAATAATTAAAAAAACCAAGCTAAAATTGGAAAGACCAAAATTATTTTCAAAGAAAATAATATTCAAAACGACAGCTCATGAGGTGCCCCAATGAAATGACACTTCAAAGCGACGCGTCGGAATGGCCGTCGATTTGAATTTTTTTAGGCGGCAGCTATTTAACTGTCAAAAACAGTGTTTCATTCATTCTTACGCCGCGCCGGCATCGATTATCAATGGGACGGTACAAAATGGCCGTCAAGGTCGACGGCCATTTTGTACCGCAACATTTCGACGGCTGTGATATCGACGACACTTGGGCGGTAGGCCCTCTGATGGGAAGCGGTTACCGTGGCCTATGGACGTGCACAACACCAGGGGCGTCACACTCGCGCTGCCGACCATGTAAAAACCTTCTAATGCCCTTCTTGAAGGGCATTTCGCCCTCTAGAAAGGGACTGGTTGGCTTTCAAAATCCTTCCTGAACGTAGGCTTTTTCAAATTTAAACTTACAGAGAAATGATATTATTATTCCTGTGAAAACAGAAGGTTGACTTGTAGATATTATTTGAATTAGGTATATTGACCCCCCGGGGGTGCTTGGTTGGGGACCTAGGGGTGCTTGGTTGGGGACCTCCACGCGGTGCACCCTGCTCAACGCAGACGGCAGCGCCTCTCTCCTAGGGCGGGAGAGACGCTGCCGCCTACGGCCAACTCCGACCGAGGCGAGGACGGCCCTGTTGAGGGCTGTTCGGAAGCTTTCCACGTGTCCCTCTGATTAGCAGATGGCACAGTGGAGAGCAAGTAAGGGGGCCATCTCGAAACCGGAGATGGCCCAGGGTCAGTCGGGGTGCGAGGGATATGCTCTATGGGTAACCTTACACCCCGGCGTCTTAAGACCCGAGACGGCGTGCGGTTTTAGTCGGTTCAAGCCCGACATAACCGCCCCCGCTGGAGACCCCCGCTCTCCAGCGGGGGCGGTATCCGAAGGGATTTCCGCACGAAAAAAAAAAAAAAAAGGTATATTGACCCCAAAGTCAAAGTCAAAATTCGATTTTTTCTTTATAGACCATTAAAACGGTACTTAAAAATCGTCAAAACAATTCGACTAATATTTGATAATGGACCACCGGCACCGCACCGATTCGAAACGAGGCCCCGCCCTGAGAAGACGGAGCAAGAAAAGAAACTCAGCTACATCTTTGTTTTTATCTATTTACAAACATAATGTTTTTATAAGTAGTAGTATATAATATAGTAGTATAGTCGCGGTAGCCTAGTGGTATGGGTAATGGACTGCTGAGACGAGGTCTCGGGTTCGATCCCAGGTTTTACCATGGCACACACCGTCATTGGTGTGTGCCATGGTAAAATTTCGATGCTTTTCGAAGTTATGTGTGTATTTATCGCAGGCTTATAAGTGCCCGGTTAATGGCAATAGACTCGCCACCTACCACCACCTAATATACATTGGGACCTAAACATAAACTGGCGAAATGTGGGTGCTAGCACCTCTGCCTACCCCTTCGGGGATATAGGCGTGAGTTTATGTTATGTTTATGTTATGTTATGTTTTTATAAAATAAGTATGCTGTTAACTGTTTTGACAGGTTTATTTATATAAAATTAGTAATAAACAATTATAATCTTAATAATTAGAATCCGCGTCTCATGCTTTACTTTTTGAGTCCCGGAGAGTCGGGAGAGTACCAGCCTGTGTTGCCAGACCGATCGACCCATGGTTCAGGATGTGACACCCGTTTTATTAACGGCAACACCGGATACTATTAAGTAGCATAGTGGGAGAGCAAACAGTTCGTATCCAAGCTGTTTGTCATCTAAATATTCTCCCCATATGTCATCTAAATAGACCCCAATCCCCCTTCTCCTTGGTTACGCCCACGATCGTGCATGTTACCTGGTTGGCTGGCTCGAAGCAGGCGTTTGTGATCTCGGCGACGGTGAGCTGCTCGTGGTAGGCCTTCTCCGCGGAGATGACGGGCGCGTACGTCGCCAGCGGGAAGTGGATGCGCGGGTACGGCACCAGGTTGGTCTGGAACTCCGTCAGGTCCACGTTCAGCGCGCCGTCGAACCGCAGCGAAGCTGTGATGGACGACACGATCTGGAAGTGGGATTTTTTTTTATTGGTATAAGATTTCTCACAGTGTTGTGGCATACAGCTAAGCCAACCTCAGTGTCAGACGCTAGTGGCTCGCATAAAAGCCATATAAGTCGAACTAAAAGGAAGGGAATAAGTAACCGGACTCCAAGGTCCGCAAGGACTCCAAGCTTGGAATGCAGCCAGGAACAACGGTAAAATGATGATATATATATTGTAGGACAAAGTACACAACGCCACTCAGACTCAAACTAAGCAGAGCTTGTCATATGGGTTCTAGAATGCGGATAAACATACTTAAATACTTTTTTTTTGTAAATAAATACATATCACACATAATATAGGTATTTAAACTATCGTGACCATGATAGTTCATGAAAGATCATGACGCTTGCAACAGTGCCGAAATATCGGACACTCTTAAAAACACATGGTAAATATCCCGTTAACTCTAATACTTATATTATACATAGAAACACCCAGACCAATGCAAATATACATATTTGCATCGAGCGGGAATCGACCCGCGACCTCTGGCTTAGCAGTCGAATACACTACCGCTACGCCACAGAGGTCGCCATGATGATGACGTTCGTTTACATCTTGAGACCATAAATGTTTCAACGCACATTCATTATGGCGCTACCTAAGAACAATAAGAGAAATTTAACACTCTGATTCAAATCCAAGACCTCATGTCCTGATGAGATGACCGTACACGCGCGGTCATCTCATCAGTCTCAGATCTGAAGTCAATTCCAAGAGGTGGATTACCCATAAGGCCTAGGATGGGGCTAGATGGGCTATTGTTTTTATTAAGTATTTGATGTTTCTTTTTTCTTCACGACCGAACTTAACCATTTTTAGGGTTCCGTTGCCAAATGGCAAAAAAACGGAACCCTTATAGATTCGTCATGTCTGTCTATCTGTCCGTCCATACGTCACAGCCACTTTTTCCGAAACTATAAAAAATTTGCTGTTGAAACTTGGTAAGTAGATGTATTCTGTGAACCGCATTTAGGGTTTCACACAAAAATAGAAAAAAAAACAGTAAATTTTGGGGGTCCCCATACTTAGAACTGAAACTCAATTTTTTTTATCATCAAACCCTTACGTTTGTGGTATCTATGGATAGGTCTTCAAAAATGATATTGAGGTTTCAAATAAAAAAAAAATCTAAACTGAAAAGTTTGGGCGAGAGACACTTCCAAAGTGGTAAAATGTGTGCCTGTAACTTCTAAAATAAGAGAATGATAAAACTAAAAAAATATATGATGAACTCCCACCGAAAATTGGTTTGAACGAGATCTAGTAAGTAGTTTTTTTTAATACGTCATAAATCGTAAACCGCTATTTACCTTTCATTCAGTCAACTCAAATATAAAAAAATTACTTTAATTTTACTTAAAAATGTTACTTTTTTTAGTATTCCCGCTAACCCCTCCAACTAAGCTAAATTGCTTGTGTTAGGAGTGAGTTCAGGTCAGTAGTGTAAGGGCCAGGGTTTGAACCCGGGACCTCTCGATCGTAAGGCCGGTTCCTTAACTACTAAACTACCGACGCTTTTTCGTATTAGTTAAAAGATAGTAGATCGGTAAATGATGAACTGAGAAGAGGGTGCCCCTAATACTCGGCCTAGGGTAAGCCAAGACTGCCAGTTCGCCTCTGCTATTTATTATAACATGTCACCAGCCCTCCTTGTGGTTTGTATGTTCCGTACCTGCCCAATAAGTCTGTTGAGGTTGGTGTAGGTAGGCCTTTCGATGTCCAGGTTCCTCCTGCAGATGTCGTAGATAGCCTCGTTGTCGACCATGAAGGCGCAGTCCGAGTGCTCCAGGGTGGTGTGGGTTGTGAGGATGGAATTGTAGGGCTCGACCACTGCTGTCGACACCTGGCCAAAAAAGTTGTCTTTTGATCACCTTCCACAATGTATCAAGGTAGACTTTATGTCATCAATTTAAAAAAAAATCTTCCTTAATTAGGTCACGATTAAAAAAGTGGTTTTATTTTTATTTTATGACATATAACACAGCGCTATTCAGACCCAAACTAAGCAGATCTTGTCAAAACGTTTCTAAAATGTGCACAAATATACTAAGATTATTTTTTTTTGGAAATAAATATATACCCAGGCCAATGCAAATAAGTATAATACTTTGGGTTGAGTTTAATAATATAATAAAACATAAAACATAACTTCACGCCAGTATCCCCGAAAGGGTAGGCAGAGGTGTATCACACACCCACGATTCGCCAGTTATGTTTAGGTCCCAATGTAATAGGGGGCGAGCCTATTGCCATCTACCGGGCATATTACTAAGCGAGCGATAATCAACATTTCAATAATATAACTCGTCTTCATTCTGAATAACTACACTTTTATATACCACTTTCTCAAATAAGTAACTTAGAAAATACTGGTAAGTATAAAGGGTATCTATATATACTAGGTAGGTGGTTACTTAGGACCCTGGACTACTGGACTGTTCCATTCAGATTAGCTACGGTACGTACCTGTGGCGCTGGGTAGATGGAGAATTCCAGCTTGGACTTCTTGCCGTAGTCCACGGATAGGCGCTCCATCAGCAGTGACGTGAAGCCGGAGCCAGTACCGCCGCCGAATGAATGGAACACCAGGAAACCCTGATGACAATAATTAACATATTAGCCAAGATGTTTTGTTGTGGTCCCAAGTAAAAGGGATTCCGTTGCTGTCTACCGGATACCAGACATAAGATGTAACGATCCAAGTTTCTCGGCAAATAAGTCTTCTGTCCTTGCGGAACTATGTAAAAAGACAAAATGCGATATTCCCTGCGTCCAAGGAACGCATAGGAATAGTGACCCAGCTACGAAAAGTGGAACAAGCAGCAACAGTGCAGTAGGCAAGGCGTCCATGCCCTACCTGCCTATCATGGCTTTCTATTCTATTCTCATTATTGCCTCTATCCCCTTTCTAGTTGACGACGCGTGGGTGACACCTCTGGTGATTCAATCGTTCGTATACCTACTTCATATGCCACGGTACTTAACCACTCTCCAGTTGGCTACCTTTAATATCAAAGTAAACTGCGTACCTGGAGTCCAGTGCACTGGTCAGCGAGTTTCCTGAGTCTGTCGAGGACGACGTCGACGATTTCCTTGCCGATGGTGTAGTGGCCCCTGGCGTAGTTGTTGGCGGCGTCTTCCTTACCAGTGATAAGCTGTTCTGGATGAAACAGCTGACGGTACGTGCCGGTACGGACCTCATCTGCGGATAGGAGATTAAGCTGTAGCTGTTTCGAGGTAGATCTGTTGAAAATAGATTGTCGAGAATTTCTTTTCTTTAATGTAGGGCACGACTATATGACTTCATCCCGCTTTATGGTAAGCTAAAGGAGAAGTTTCAAGAATGAAGGACAGTTGTGGCGCAGAAACCGTTAAAGTAGAATCTAAGGGCCAGCCCATTAAAAATTGTGGGTGTCGTACAAGGCGACCTTAGGAACCCTACGATGTGTTTGTTCTTCATCCGAAAGCGAACATACAGTTCATCAAAAAGTGTCCAGTTGGCAGCTATGGGCTCGCGGCGCTCGAGGAACCGGAGCCCAGGGTCCGCTTAGTACTCCTATTTTGGTTTAATTTACATTTACGCTTTTATGAGAGCAATTACCGTCTGACCTAACCCCTAGAGAAAATGTATACTCGATCCTCGTCCGTCAATCAGAAGGTGTACCAGCTTGCAGATGAGGTTGGCATAACCCCTAATATCTTGGTGGTTCTCCAGAAAAACCCGTTTCATCACGAAATAGTCCGTAACTCTTAAGAATTCCTAGACGAGAGTTGCGAATTGTATCTAAATATCCAGGAGGGGTCCAGGTAGCTCATTTGGTTAGCCGTAGAAATATAGCCAGTTCTAGCCCCGTCGACAATGTTGAACTTTTTACAATACAAGAAAAATTAAAGTTAACCAACCCTTTTTTTGAAGTTTATGCTGAATGAAACCCTGGCCGACCAAACAGCAGTGTCACACTCGCTTCCTCTACTTCACCGACGCGGCCATTGTTTATTAGGTATTCATTTATGTCCATAAAAATAACTTCTACTTAGAATAATATCTAACAACGCAACGCTGTTAATCATAAATTATATTTACAAACCACGAAGTTTCAGTCCATAAATACTAAACAAACCACAGCTTCAGCTTGAGAGAGATGACTCAACTCAAGACGACTGATTCACCAAATATTAAAAAAGAAAAAGGGAATGAAGTGCGTATGTGTAGTCTCAAGTCTTAATAACGTAAATTGAGATGAATGTCCCACTTAAGGGCTAATTACTCTGGGCTGAATGTAGTTATTAGTGGCCACTGAGAGCTAATAAATATAATAGCTGAAAGCTTTGAACACTTAAAGCTTACCCAATTAGAGATGAGGAACCTTTATAACGACATCCGTTATAAGAGAATAATACTAGTAACGTGGGCTACATCGGAAGAAAGAAGAAAAAAGCGGCCAAGTGCGAGTCGGACTCGCCCATTAAGGGTTCCGTAGCAGCAAGTAACATAATAATGTTTTTTTTAAATTTTTATATTTGTGTTGATTGAATGAAAGGTTTTTTTATTGCAGTTTACGATTTATGACGTATTAAAAAAAATAGTTACTAGATCTCGTTCAAACCAATTATCGTTGGAAGTTTACATGGTAATGTACATCATATATTTTTTTTAGTTTTATCATTCTCTTATTTTAGAAGTTACAGGGGGGGGGGGGACAAACATTTTATCACTTTGAAAGTGTCTCTCGCGCAAACTATTCAGTTTAGAGAAAAATGATATTAGAAATCATTTTTGAAGACCTATCCATAGATACCACACATGTATGGGTTTGATGAAAAAAAAATCTTGAGTGTCAGTTTAAAGTATGGGGACTCCCAAAATTTATTGTTTTTTTCTATTTTTGTATGAAAATCTTAATGCGGTTCACAGAATACATCTACTTACCAAGTTTCAACAGCATAGACTTTATAGTTTAGGAAAAAAGTAGCTGTGACATACGGACGGGCAGACAGACAGACATGACGAATCTATAAGGGTTCCGTTTTTTGCCATTTGGCAACGGAACCCTAAAAAAGTCTAGCAGTTAATTTACAAAGATGTTTATCAAATTTAATTACAATGTTTTGTTTGAGTTGCCTAGTTATTAAATATAGCAAGCAGTTTATTTCTAAGATGTTTCTCTTCTAAATGATGATGAAAATTGATAATAACCTTTTTGGGAAAGCTTAATTTCAGTTCAACTTCAACTAACTTTAAAATGGGAAGATTTCTAACTAATTAAATCTCGAAGTAGAAGTATATATTACAGTTTTAGTTCAGTTTGTAATGTTAAGCCAGCCCACGCGGTGCTGTTGGGAAAAACGTGACTCCACCACCTGTCGGCAAGCGATCGATTATAGAAAGCCGTCTTTAATTATCTTTAAATGGCAACTCCGACCCCAGGGAATTATAGTTTTGTGGCGGGAAATTCACAAATATACATCACAAGGTAAATTTAAAATTTTATAATTAAAGACAAGGGTTATAATTCGTGGAAAAATAGTCAATTATTTTACAAAATTAGGGTTTTCAACCTCCGATATATTATGGACCCCAGAATAGAAGGGAAGGTATGGGTCGTTTTACATAAATATTTCATTCATTTATTGCAATGCGCTAGAATGCAAGAATGTATGAAGTCGGAATGGAGGGGTAAGTACTTTGATGTTTTACATGAACATTTTATTATTTTTTGAAATGTGAAAGAAAGCAGACATATTGTTTAAAAACATGTTGAAATGAGTATCAAAAATATTGTTATAAGTATTTGTATTTTTTTATAATGGGTGCATCAATTTGACTTCATCATGACGGCCTCTGTGGCGTAACGGTAGTGCATTCGACTGCTATGACAGGGGGCGCGGGTTCGATTCCCGCTCAGAGCAAATATTTGTATGCAAGTATATGTCTATTTGCATTGGTCTAGGTGTTTCTATGTACAAAAAAAAGTATATAAGTATGTTTATCCGCATTCTGTAACCCATAACACAAGCATAGTTAAACTATGCTTACTTTGGGTCTAGAAAGCGCTGTGTAGAATGTCAAAAAAAAAACCTCGCCTAATGATAAGTTAAAGGTAAAGTCTAAGGGAAACTAAATACGGTACTATTTCGCTAGCTACCACTACAAATGAATACATCGATAAATACTCGGAATGTGTAAACATCTAGAACAACATCGTCATCATCATCTTCCTGTGGTACCCGGTCGAATCCTAGACTTTCACTTCTGAGCCCGGGGCCCACTGCGGCTGAACTTCGATAGTTTCCATGAAGTGACTGCAACTAACCTCCACAACCCATTGGTGATATCGAAATTCTGTAGATTTTCGAACTTTTTAGGGCTCCAAACTACCCGTAAAAGTGCTCTCCGAGGCACGATTCAAATTTGGCCTATGCGGGCATTGATGGCTACATTAACTGGTTTTATGGGAGTGCTCCTAACCCCGAGAGGGAACCCTGCCTCAGAGCCTCGTCCGTCAAACCGACGGTACACTTGGTTGCAGGGAATGTTGACTTGGACCTGTATATCTTGGTGGGGTCTCATATACCCAATACAGACATAATTATTATGAAATTGAATAAATTCATCCATCACCAGAGTGCGGCACCACGATTCTCTCGCTAATCGGCACCAAACTTCGTTCAGAACCCGTACAAAAAATGCAATACTGTAACCGTGAGGTTCTAAATTAAAGCCTTTTTTTTTATTATATTTAGGACACGTCAATTTGACTTCACCTCGCCTGATGGTAAGCTGAAGGTAAAGTCTCAGGAAAGAGGGTCACCATTACATACACGTACCATATTGTTAACAATGGTGGCACTCAGCTTGACGGCCTCATCAGAAGAGGATTGTCGTCGCAGCACCGCGTGACACCCACCGGTCCCACTAGTGCTGCGACCACAATCCCCCTGCCCGGCTATGCACTTGCTGACCCCTGAACGCAATCAAACCGAAATTGGATTACTATGGAGGGTTTTTCGCAATCGTCCACGGTGGTACCTACCCGGCCGAATCTTGTGACAAATTTGTGTCATCAAATTCATGCGGTTTTATTGAGCTGAGTGAGACGAAGTCGAGCGAAAGCTCCTCATACCAGACTTCAGGATTTTCTTTGTCACAGGTCTCCTCCTAAACTACTAATCCAATCTTAACCAAATTTGGCATGATTAAAGAGGTCAATCAGAGGAAGGTTTATGGATATATTTTGAAAAAATTAATGCTACCACAGAGGAATGATCACCGTTAAAAAAAAATCCAGATGGACTTACATAATAACCGCTCGAGACACTGTGACCAAACTTTACACGCTCAGAAAGCATGTCCAGAGTTGTGACTTTCAAAAAGAATTTTCAAAATCGGACTTGCCACGGAGGAATGATCACTGTTCAAAATTTTCAAAATCTGATTTACGATGTCTCACTCAGCTCAACATTGCAAGCAGCGATTCGCCTTCCAGACCTAGTAATAGAAATTCGTAATACAACGCTCGGGTATTGAACCCGGGACGACGCACGACACGGTATATCATTACGCTTATGAAGAGTGTGAAAGCAGGTCGGTATAGGTAGTTTAATCTCGGACTACCCGTCCGAGATTAAACTACCTATTTATACATTTTCTTAGTAAGAAGTGTCACTGAGTAAATAAAAATTAATTGAAACCAAAATGGCGGATTTTTGGCGCCATAATATTATAACCTATACTGATCATCATCATCATCATCATCATATTAGCCTTGTGTCCCGATTGTATCCGAGGCCTTCACCTCGGAGCCCAGGGTCCGCTTGTCGCCTTTTCTTCTTCTTGGACATCCTTAGCCGAGAGACCATTGGCATGCATATCATCCCTTACGACGTCATACAAGCACTGACTGTGCTTTTTGCAGCTTTAAGGATTGACGAACGAGGCTCTGGCGCAGGCTTTTTTTTGTGCGTTTATTTATTTATTTATTTACACACAACATACACTATCATTACAGATTACTCCAATTCAATAGTTCAGAATTAAAAATTATAAAATACTTACAAAATAAAAAACACAGACAAATTACAAAACTAATCACAATTAGTAAAAAAATCAAAACAGTTCTTACACAGTACAATCAATAAAATTAATAATTAAATAATACACATCTAACATATACATAAAAATCAATTAGAATTAATAATAAATAAAATTAAAATAAAAAATCATTTACAGTCTATTTCCACGTCACGTATAATAATATATACAGTCAAGCCTCTTTTTTTTTTTATACCACTAAGGTGGCAGACAAGCACACGGCCCACCTGATGGGAAGCGGTTACCGCGGCCTATGGACGTGTGCAACACCAGTGGTGTCACACTCGCGCTGCCGACCCTGTAAAGGAAAGAGGATGGGAAAGGAGTTTGGGAGGGGATGGGAGAGGAGTTTGGGAGGAGATGGGAAAGGAGTTTGGGCTCCGGCACTCTCACTCACCAAACGGAACGCAAAAGTTCAAATACTGTTACTTGGCGTCGATATTCTAAGAGAGGGTGGTGCTTCCCCGGTCGAGTCGGCCCATTCATGCAACATTTTACATTAAGGTAGGTAGACACGAACTAACAGCAAGGGTGCGAGGGAAATGTCTTGTGGGCCATTATACACCCCGGCATCGGAAGACCCGAGATGGCGTGCATTTTTAGTCGGTTCGAGTCTGACATAACCACCCCTGGCTAAGAGGGAATTTCCGCACGTGAAAAAAGGGTAGGTAAAAACAACATGTTTCTACATGCTACGATCCTGGCATACGTCATTTCTTTCGCAGATACCTACAGTCAATGAGGGGAAGAAAAAATCGATACCACTTACCCACAACAGTAGGTTCTAAGTCCACGAACACAGCCCTAGGGACGTGTTTACCAGCCCCCGTCTCGCTGAAAAAGGTGTTGAAAGAGTCGTCGCCCCCACCCAGGGTCTTGTCGGACGGCATCTGGCCATCGGGCTGGATGCCATGTTCTAGGCAGTACAGCTCCCAGCAAGCGTTGCCGATCTGCACGCCAGCTTGGCCGATGTGGACTGAGATGCATTCCCTCTGAGAATAATAACAAAAGTTAGTTAAAAATCTGTTGAACAGATATTCTTCTTGGCAGAAAATATAGGCGTCGTTAAAAGTGAGAGTTTGTGCAAAGATCGAAGCCTATTTGTACATTCAACTGAAATTACTATGATCCATGCTACTCTGTCTTTATAACTAACTGATGCCTGCGGCTCTGCCCGCAGGGTTGTCGGATATCGCGACTTTTGGTCATATCTCCGGTTCTACCCAATTAATTGCATCCAAACATAAGGGAGATTTTAAGTTCGACCAACACCTTATGAATAGTAAAAACCGCATCAAAATCCATTCAGTAGTATTTACATCACTCGCGAACAAACATACGAGAATTTAAAAAAAATGGGTTCAGAACCGTTAATTTAACATAATCAAAGCATTTTTTTTTATCACTCAGACCAATACAACTAGACATATTCATGCATACTAATATTTGCACTGAGCGGTAATCGAACACGCGCCCCCCATCGTAGCAGTCGGATGCAAAACTGCTACACCACAGAGGTCGTCAATCATATCATATCAATCATCTGTCCAATGTACAGACACAACTTAGTAACAATTTTATAATAGTACAGTTGTTGGTGTACGATAAAGAATTATTTTTCTATCTATTAACTTGCCTTGGTGTTGTACTAACACACTATGAGCTCCTGTAGCTTGATAATAAACAATTTTTATTTTTTTATTTTATTTTATTATTTATAGCGTTTTCTCTATCGTACATCGGACAGACAATTCGATATTTTTATAGAGTTGATAATGCCCAACATATTAATGTCAAGATTTTTGCTTCAACATTTATATTCACAAACACATAAGTCTCCTTACAAAGTTAAATTCAAAGGATATAAAAGAAGTGAAATTGAGTAAGTAGGTAATATAAAGTTATACAATGATGTCCCAGTACCTTAATAACAGACACAAAAGTAGTAATATCCGGTAATGAAAAGGTAATTTTCTAATCTAATTGTATGAGTCATCGTCAGTTTTTAACTTGTGACCTTTTTGTTAAAGCTATTTAATTGAGGTATGCGTTGCCAGGCGTAACGCCAGACTGACATTTATTATCATGCCCGCCTTTTAGGCGACTGTGGCGGAGCCAGAAAAGGCAAGAGAATATTCATAGTATTAAGAAAACACGAAACAAGATGATTTCAATATAATACACATATGATTTCAATATCACATCCATGACGTTTTGCAGCAGATTAGATAGATTATTTGATAGGCAAAGAATTATTGAAAGAGGACGATATAAGCTCAATCATATACTGGATATACTTGATTCGTTGTGTAGTGGTAACTACTGAACCGCTGAAAACATTTTGTTGAACGATGTTCGTCTTTATTGCGCGATGGTCACTAGGTATATAGGTTGTAACCTGTAATCCCGGTTGCTCTCCTGCACTTATTTCTACTGATGTGGCTTTTCTTGCCTTTTCGGGTGTGACTACCGTCTGACTCCTCTATTAACCTCGAAAACCTTGTTCGTAAATCAGTAAGGTGTCATGGCTTGCAAGTGAGGTTAGCTTAGGCTCTGAAATCTTAGCAGGGCGCCCGCCATACACCCCTTGACGCCAAATGTATGTTTTCAAAAGTTTAATGAACAAGTAATCACACGCACCTTTATGTATACTAACATAGGCACCAACATACACCACACGTGCAGGCAGACACGCACTCACACCTGGGGTGGCCCATATCTTCTGGACTTCACCCTAGGTTCTCACCATCCAGCGGGGTGCAGTCAATTGACGGAACAAATATAAAAAAAAACCACACGCGCAGGCACACACGCACTCACACACAAACACACACACCCTCTCACACACGCACACGCTCTCAAACAAACACAGACGCTGACGCACAAATAAAAAAAAAGTAAAAAAAATAAAAGAAAATAAAAATAAAAAAAAACACCAGCGACAAGCGTCACGTGACGCGACGAGGCCGTGACGCACGTGGTAGGCGTGCAGTCCTTCTCCTCGCAGTATTCTCCAAGATGTGTGGGAAATACCTAAATTGCGACCAGCATCACGTGTGCTCGTCGCGTCACGTGCCGCTGGTCGCTGGTGGTGTTTTTTTTTTAATTTTTTGTTTTTTTATTTTTAAATATTTTTTTTTTTTTTTTACTTCACTCGATATTTTTTATTTTGTTTCAAATACATATTTTGTCGATACCAAGTCATCTCACCAAATTCAGAGACCTAATTTTGTGACACCTTATATAATAAGGGGAAAACACTAGCTCCTGTAATAAAGTTTTTCGAAACTAGCTCGGGAGCCAGGGATTTTCACACATGTTAAATGTCTCTTTGTGTCAATAAACATTATTATTATTAAAAGGTACCGCACCAGGTGGATTTTTGAATTTTTGAGATGATTAGGTTGTAAAAATCATAACCAATCATAGACTACGCGTAAGTTTTTCAAACAAAGTAGGTTGTGGGACCACGTACCACAGTGTAACCAAGGTAATTGGGGCATAAGTTGACTCTACCATATTCGGGGGCAGTAACATGCATGTCATTAAGGCAATTTGTTTCCCTCAGCTATAAAGTTCCTTACACATTTACATTGATGGGATCACGAAACATTCTGTTGACAACTTAATGATCTAATTCTATTCTGAAAATTGATCGAATTATTGCAATGATAATACAAAATTCCTTTTGTTCTCAATATCAGGAGGTGAAAGAACCCATCACATAGATTAACTAGCTAGGTACAGAGTAATTTAGGTTGAGGTTTCTGATGTTTTATTTCATGAAATTTTCATTTTTTTTTCATACGATTACCATACAAACTTGAATTTTACGATGATACAGAACTGAAAATTAGACAACGATTAAAACATTGAAATACAACTATTTAAAATAAAAATTGACGACCTCCGTGGTGTGGCGGTAGAGCATTCGACTGCCACGTCAGAAGTCGTCAGGGTTCGATTCCCGCTCAGTGCAAATATTCATATGCATGAATATGTTTTTTTGTTTTTATTTGTATTGATCTAGGTGTTTCTAAGTATAATAAGTGTGTATTTCTAAAAAAATAATATGTATACGTGTACTAGTGTACACAGGTAAGAAGTGAAACTTCTTTATGACCTTATTTTTCGAAAAATGATCTACTATATGCAACTTTACAGAAATTGGTTCAATAAAGTTAAATTAGATAAAGTTTAACAAAAGGCTTTTATTATCATAGACATGAATACAAATAATACAATTATTTAATTTTACCTTATATTACTACTAACATTATTATAGCATTTAATTAAAGTACAAAACAGTCATATTAGTTTATAATAACTAGTTTTAATGGAATTATATACATTGACCGATAGTTATAATCAAAATCTGACGTTAACCTTAAATAACTTGAAAAAAAATAATACCATAATCACACCCACGTGTTAGAAAAAGAGATATAATTACTTACTTTTTTTAGAAATTCACTGGAATTGAATTAAAATAAACCCTTTGATTTTGCTGATCACTATCAGTCGAATAAAACAACTTTTTTTTAAAAGATGGGCGCGTAACCGAAAATTGTGACGGTAATTTTTTTCCAACGCCGATAAAGAAGTTTTACTTCAAAAACTATTTAAGTATATTTATCCGCAGTCTAGAACCCATATTACAAGCTAGTTAAGCTATACTTACTTTGGGTCTAGATAGCGGTGTGTAGAATGTCCTAGAATATTTATATTTATAAAACTATTTTAACAAATTCTATCGCGTTTTATTTAATGTTATTTTATTATTTATTATTTTTGATGATCACGTCGAAATCCGTTAAAAGTAGTTTCATTTCAGTGTGTGATATTCGCGTAAACTTCAACATTTCAACATTTGAAAGTTTCAAAAGACTTTTTTCTCTTCTATCCAGCCAACTCCTTCATTTTATATTCCCACTTACAGTATGGTAATTGAGCTATTTCAAAACGAATGAGTCTTGTTCTCTTGTTTGATACACATGAGGCTCAGACATGCCCTAATTATTTCTACAAGGCTCTATTTATAATTAATTACATGAGATTAATTTAGACGTGTATCTGAGCGTTCCACTCTGTTGGTTCAAAGAAGCTTATGTTTAGCTGTTTGTTCAGATGTAAGTGAAACTAAAGTGTTATCTACTTAATAATGTCAATCGAAGCTTAATTTTTAATTCAAAGTAAAGGTACATGCGTGTTAAAAAATTTAACACCAGAGACACGACACAAATTTAAAATGGAGTAAGATTCCACTGTCGCCAGAACTCACATATTTTATAAGGACGGACATTCCTGGGTAGGAATATAAATTTTCCAAAATCCAAATGATGCAGCTTTAGTGTTCATCAAAATCGGGCTCGCCAGGAATCATTTAACATAACATAACTTCACGCCTGTATCCCCGAAGGGGTAGGCAGAGGTGTATTGCACACGCACGATTCGCCAGTTATGTTTAGGTCCCAATGTAATAGGGGCGAGCCTATTGCCATCTACCGGGATCATTACTAAGCGAGCGATAATTAACATTTAATAGAAATGATCCGCTGATTTTGAAAAAAAAAACCCTGTATTATTACACCATTTGATAGTGCCGCTGATAAGTAACGAATTCTGGGAAGCAATCACATACGGCAAACTTAAAGAAATATCTGATTTAAGCTACCTTAGCACCTGATTACTGACAAATGGCCGCCGGGTCAAACTATCAAATATGCATTCACTCAGGGTACATACCTACACTGCACACGCTGGCGGACTGCCCGGCGTGGGAGGTGCCGAGGCGTGACCTCGTGGCAGCCATCGGGGTGGGAGTCCTCTCGCTCGGCAGCATGATTGCGGCAATGGTACGGAGCGCGAGCGCGTGGGCCGCCGCCACCTCCTTCTGCGAGCATGTGATGCTCGCGAAGGAGATGGCTGAGCGCGCCCGGGAGAGGTTCAGAACCCTCCCGGCCCGCCGAGCCCGCAACACGCTCGCCTCGCGTCGCAGGCGACTCAGGCGCCGGAGGTCGCTTAACGACGAGAGACGGCGAGCGGTTTTAGTCGGTGCAAGCCCGACATAACCGCCCCCGCTGGCCGGTGGGGGGGGATCCGAAGAGATTTCCGCACGATAAAAAAAAAAAAAAAACAAAGGGTACATACCTACACTACTTTATCCCATACATTTAATCCTTGTAAAAATAAGTGAGTTCTGGCGACAGTGGGATCTCGGACCATAAGGGTAGACTCCTCTACTTCACATAGCCTTTGACATCCCTGACATAAAAATAACTAGGACGGTTACCAGCTTCGCAATCAACCCAAACTTAAGCGTAGCGAGATTTGCCTATCCAACAATAGGTCAACGCGTCAACCCTTACGACACTCAGTAATGTCTACTTGATCACCGTGGCAAATTAGGTCGAGATCGGTGAAACGGTCTCGGAGGAGTATCATTTGTTTGAAATGCAACTTTGAAACCAAAGACGCTTCGCTCGCCTTCGGCTCGCTACGCTTAATAAGTAAATAATTTGATATTATGCAGTTTATATTCGATCATATTGCAAAAAGTTTAGCTCACTTTTACCGTTAATCCGCTATAGCAAATCATAAATTATTAATTGAAATAAAACCATTTTTAACGGATTCTATCGCGATTTATTTGTTGTTGTTGATAGAATCCGTTAAAAAAAGTTTTATTTCAATGTGTGACATTCGCGTAAACTTCCGACAATATCATAAATTCAGGTTTTCTACCGAAAGATGTAAACATTAGTGTGTTTACATCTTTCAGTAGAAAACCTTATTAAACTAGTATAGTTTGCCAGTCATCCTTATAACTTCAATATTACATGGCGTGCTTTAAAAATGCGGTACGGAATCGGTACGCGATGGTACGGCATGGCAATAATCAATCAAAGCATACCTTCATTTGAAACTGACAGTAAATTTGTAGGTACGATGTAGATATGTGGCACCATGGTACCATTTGCTTCGGTATGAAGGTTGTGGGGAGGCCATGTACTTGGAAACAGTTTCTATGGCAATTTCAGAATTTAAAAAGCGGCCAAGTGTGAGTCGGACTCGCCCATGAAGGGTTCCGTAGCAGCAAGTAACATAATAATGCTTTTTTTAAAATTTTATATTTGAGTTGAATGAATTAAAGGTAAATTGAGGTTTATGATTTATGACGTATTAAAAAAGAACTATATACTTACTAGATCCCGTTCAAACCAGGTTTCGGTGGAATTTTACATGGTAATGTACATCATATATTTTTTTTAGTTTTATCATTCTCTTAGTTTAGAAGTTACAGGGGGGGGAGACACACATTTTACCACTTTGGTAGTGTCTCTCGCGCAAACTATTCAGTTTAGAGAAAAATGATATTAGAAACCTCAACATCATTTTTTAAGACCTATCCATAGATACCACACACGTATGAGTTTGATGAAATTTTTTTTTTTAAGTTTCACTTCTAAGTATGGGGAGCCCCCAAAATTTATTGTTTTTTTCTATTTTTGTGTGAAAATCTTAATGCGGTTCACAGAATACATCTCTACCTACCAAGTTTCAACAGCATAGTTCTTATAGTTTCGGAAAAAAGTGGCTATGACATACGGACGGACAGACACACAGACATGACGAATCTTTAAGGGTTCCGGTTTTTGCCATTTGGCAACGGAACCCTAAAAACAATAATATCTATCATGAAAAGTTTTGTAGAGACACAATGGTTGGCCTAACTATATCTACTAGGTATTATAAAATTGTACATTAGTTGTGTCTGTACTCCAATATTTAAAAAAATACTTGTTTTATGTTAAATGAGCAATTTTTTTTTTGGAACTCTTGAACTGAAAATTAGACAACAATTAAAGCATTGAAATACAACTATTAAAAAATAAAAATTGACGACCTCCGTGGGGCGACCTCAATTTTAAGGCGTAAATCCAAATGTAAAACTACAATGTATACAACAAATGTAAGTTAATCAATAACAATAATAATAATTTAAAAAAAGAGCTAAATAAGACCTAAGAGCTATTGTGGTGTTAATTATTTTGTATGTTATTCACACGTATGAGATGACACCCGCGAGCTACAGCCGCCAAAAGACTGCCCTACAGATTGGCAGAAGAAAACAAAGAATGTATTACAAAAACATTTTCCAAATAGAGTTACAATACCAATTTTGTAATAAAACACTAATTTGTACAATTTCACCCACGTACGACCCAAATAATCGGTTGATTGTTCATCCAATTACACTTTTATTTAATTTAATTCCAGTTCAAATGAGATCTCGTAATTGGTTCAATAATTATTGAATTATACTTAAAAGGCAAGACGTTTTCTTTAAAGCAGTGGGTGTGTATTTATGTGCCGAAGGTTTATATACACGCCTACCTACTTCCACGAGCTACAAATTGAACACCATTTTGGGTAATTACATAATTGGTTTCGATTACTTTTGGAAATAAAATAAATAAATATTCTACGACATTCTACACAGCGCTTTCTAGACCCAAAGTAAACATAGTTTAACTAGCTTGTGTTATGGGTTCTAGAATGCGGATAAACATACTTATATACTTTTTTTTTGTAAATACATATATATTTTACATAGAAACACCCAGACCAATGCAAATAGACATATTCATGCATACAAATATTTGCACTGAGCGGGAATCGAACTCGCGCCCCCTGTCATAGCGGTCGAATGCACTACCGCTACGCCACAGAGGCCGTCATTGACCTTGTTTTCCGATTATGGTTTTATTTTTAAATATTGGTCACGTCAATGTGACTTTACCTCGCCTGATGGGAAGCTAAAGGTAAAGTCTCAGGAATGAGGGTCGTCATTAGAGACACGGATAATGTTACAATGGTGGCTTTCAGCTAGACGGCCTCATCAGATGCTTTTTCACGCCCCGCTTAAAGAACCCGGGACTTTAGGAAGAAGGAAACACGTGTGCTGGTAAAGAAAAGAGTTGCCGAACCGCCTGGATCTTGATGGAATTGTTTGCACCGTGTGAGGGTGATACCTTAGTCTTGCACGTGTACATCCCATCAGTCGCAGAGAAGTCACCGCCGAGGAGAGCTCTATGTAATCTTCGCCGCCCGAACTGAAGATGTCGACCGCAGTATCGACGATACGTTTGGAACACAAGTTTCATATAGACCACGGCCAAACAGCCCGGAAGCAGTATATTCTACATATTTGATTTAGGTTCGAAAATAGATTCCCGATCTAAATCTATAGAATTTGTTTTATACCAATCAGGTGGTAGACAAGTACACAGCCCACCTGATGCGAAGCGGTTACCGCGGCCTATGGAAGTGTGCAACACATATGTAGATTTAACAAGCGCACTTAGCCATGTAAGGTATGATACAAGTCTTTAAATACATAGGTAATACACAGGTATGTTAGAACTTTTAGT
Organism: Cybosia mesomella; assembly: GCA_946251805.1. Lineage (NCBI taxonomy): Eukaryota > Metazoa > Arthropoda > Insecta > Lepidoptera > Erebidae > Cybosia > Cybosia mesomella. The sequence goes on along the minus strand of OX276396.1, from coordinate 34,826,001 downwards.
ATACAATCATGTACAAACAATGAATCATTTATAGGCATCATAAATCGTGTTGCAGTTTCGTGAACGTACTCAAAATCCAGTCAACAGTCTGTTGGTTACGGTTCGCTGGTCGGAAACAATCGTTCAAAGATCCAGGCGAGGTATTCCAACTGATCCATGACTTCCTTAGTGACTCCTGAATCAATGAAGCGTTTAAGATTTATATAAACCCATTGTCATCAACTGCGCGGCAATTTCCGATTTAGATTTTTTAATAATAAACTTGAGGAAATGCAACAGCTTTGAATACTTGTCTTTTTGTTAAGAGAAGTATTTAGAGTTGCCATAACTTCACTGGGAGGAGAACCCTCATAAGTATAACTTGTGTGTGTGTGTGCCACAAAGCTGTAAAGATGATCAATATTATGCGCAACGCGACTGTCCTCTAATGTTAATATGTATAGGTCCCTAGGCCCTATCAACGCTTTCGGAGCCTAAGTCAATCTCATTTGCTAGTCGGTGCACCTGATAATCAACAGATGAGGCACAGGCTTTCTTCTCGGGCTTAGGAGGTAAGATGGCAGTCGCTCTCGTAAAAGTCAGCAAACCAATCAAAACTAAAATGCGGACCCCGGGCTCCAAAGTGTACACTTTGAACGCAACCGGGAAATCGCTACGATAATGATGAACTTGGATTACTTAGTTTTTTTAATACCAGAGATTCGTTTAAATTTTTTACCTATTAGTCTTTTCAGCTAAATCTTTTAGCTGTTTTGAAATATAACGGCAGTACGCCATCACACCGAACCGCCAAAATTCGTAACAGAACAAGTTTTGTTTCCAACAATAAATATTATACTTACGTGTAGAAAGAAATTTACGGACACGGCTTATTTTATTTCTTTCATACCCAACCATTTCAAAATTTGACCTAAAATGTGAATCAAATCCGTGTTTAACTTGGAAGTATCATATGTTATGCTTTGTAGGCTAGCCGACAATAGGGCCACTACAATAATCTCTAGCATAGATTATTATATATATACTAGAATTTATATTATATAATATTATATATATAGAAGACTTTGGACGCGTTGAAAAGTGTTATTATGATTTTAAATTCTACCACAATTTAACCATATCTTAATGAATTCTAGCAAAATAGGAATTGAAACAGTATTTTTGTATTTAAAAAATTTAAATAATGTTTTAGTAATTAAATATCATATACTTAATTAATAATATAAATTATAAAGACATGGTAATAACTTTACTACCAAACTATTCTATCTTTCATAAAATGACAACAATTAAATAAATTAAAAAAAAAAACTTCTATGGTCTCACGGCTAGATGGGGCTGAGAACGCGTGACCACAGATTAAATTAGCACAGCAAAAATTTAAAACCAATGTATGACAGTTGTATGATCTCTAGGTCCACTTATCCGTATTGGGTTTGACGTTTTCATTTTATAATTTTTTCTCTTACAATTGAGACACTGTCAAAATATTAAAGCTATTTCGTACAGTTAGCATTAGCATAGTATAATAGTTATTTATGCAACTGTGGTATAATGAGGGGTATTAAAACATGAATGTGGGTTTATCACACGAAGCGAAGCTGAGTGTGATAATAGTATCACATGAGTGTTTTAATACCTAATTATACAGTTGCATACAAGACTTTATCTACACCCATGAAGTGTCCTCTTTAAAATAGTAAGTAAACAAAACAATTTGCAAAAATAATAGCGAAGAAAAATAGCGGGAATTCGAATTCGAACGAATAAGCTTTAATTTTTTTTTACGGCGCGCCGCCGCCGCTGTGGTGGTGAAATGCAACGCGCGTGAATGACAGTTCTTTTTTTGAAACTCATACAGATTCCACGCATCGGGCGGTAAGAATTTGGCTGTCTGATGAGTAACCCTTTGCGCGGAAGAGATTGAAAAAGCAAAAGGAGTGTTACGAGGGTCAAACTGAAAGTTCTTAGAAAATCAAAAACTGATTAAATTAGCCAGTTATTAGTTTTATTATATCTTTTCAAAATATTGTCCATTCACGTCAATACACCGCTGCATGCGATGGAACCACTGGGAAAAGCACTTTGCCCACTCGTCCTTAGGGGTCTCTTCAATGGCATCGCGATACGCAGCCGCCGCTTCTTCAGCATTCATAAACCGCTTTCCTTTAAGTTTTTCTTTAATTTTTGGAAATAAATAAAAATCACAAGGCGCGAGGTCGGGGCTATACGGCGGGTGACCCAGTAATTCAACGTTTGATGTCGCCAAATAGTCGATCGTTCGCTTGGCGGTGTGCGACGAGGCGTTGTCGTGGTGAAGGAGGATCCTACTGCGAGGTCGTTTCTCTCGAACTTTTTCCAAGACAAGTGGCAAACAATTGGTAGTGTACCATTCTGCAGAAACTGTTTTTTGATCCTCTAACACAATTGTTACGAAATGACCTATCCTTCCAAAGAACGAGGCCACCATTTTTTTTCCCGCACTTCGATCTCTCTTCACTTTAGTTGGCAACTCCTCGAAAGGAAACACCCACTGAGCAGATTGTCTTTTGGTTTCAGGATCATAACAGTAAATCCAGCTTTCGTCACCTGTTAGTATGTCGAACACAGCATTAGAGTCACCTCCGTTAAATCTTTCAATCATTTTACGGCACCAATCCACACGATGGAGTTTTTGAGCCTCAGTCAAATTATGAGGTATCCACCGGGCGCAAAGCTTCCTGACCGCTAAATGTTCGTGGAGGATTTTGTGCACTTGACTCATACCGATGCCTAAGCTTGTCCGAATCTGCTGATAGGTCACTCTTTTGTCAGTCTCTATCATACGCCGCACAACACAGATGTTATTTTCAGTCGTCGCCGTAGAAGGCCGTCCCTCACGTAAATCATCAGTGAGATTAGTGCGACCACGTTTAAGCTCATTAAACCAGTTGTAAACAGTCGCACGAGATGGGGCTTCATCGTGAAAGGCCAATCGTAGTCTATCATAACTTTCTTGTTGACTTAAATGACATCGAAAGTCATAAAAAATCATTGCACGAAAATTTTCTCGTGTTAAATTCATGTTAACGTGACACAGACAATTTTCAATTTGCCGCCAAATTGTAAAACAAATGATAAATGAATGAAATATATACTCAGTAATATTGGCAAAGAGTTCTATTTTCAAATTTTAGAATTATTTTTTTATTATATTGTTTATAAGTGGCCAGTTCTAAGAACTTTCAGTTTGACCCTCGTATTATGAAATTTCATACAACATTATAACACCCGTTCGGATGATATTATGGTTATTATGACATTGGATGTATTAATGTTGGCAATAAGCTAACTGTTTCAGAATCTTTTATAGAGGATTTATAGCATGGGTGTAGATAAAATAGCTTTAATATTTGGCTGGTTACAGAAATGTCAGTTAAGAAAATATTAAAAAGTATCAATCGGACAAGTGGACCTAGAGATTATTGACCCTAACGTCGTCGGTAAGCCGCTTTGTTAACCGAAACGGCGAATGTGAAAAAGTGTATAAAATTCAGTATTTAATAGCTGACAGTCTATATACAACTTATAGACATGATATGTAATGTAGCCAGGTTTTAATAAAGTAAAACAACATACGCATGAATTGATAGGCTCAGCTCGCTTAGTCTTCCATAATTTAATTTACTTGGCTTTTCTGAGAGCGACTGTCATCTGAGCCCCCTCCCCCCCTCAATCCCCAGTGGAAAGCCTGCACCAGACCCTCATCCTTCAATCAACAGGTGTACTAGCTTGCAATTGAGTTTGCTACCCCCGAAAATCGTGGTTGGGTCCCTTGCACATAAAAATGTACCTATCTATAAGTAAGTATGTTTATCCGCATTCTAGAACCCATATTACTAGCTATGCTTAGTTGCGCACTATGAAGCACACTTGGGGTCTCAGTGAATTACTTTGAAAGGTTTAATGACAGTGAAGGAGGCTCGTGAAGTATGTAAGGACAGAAGCAGATGGCGGGCTGTTGTCTCTGCCTACCCCAGAGGGAAAAGGCGTGAGTATTATGTATGTATGTATGAATTGTTTTATTAAAATTTTGATGGGATTCATGCGGCATTACAATGATACGACATAATAATTAGGTCTTGAAGGACATAAAGAATACTGAATTACTTGCGAAAATTAAAGATAGACTAGTGTTTACTAGTGGCTAGTGCTACGGAAGTGAAGGTACCTTTTTTTTTTTTCTTCGTGCGGAAATCCCTCCGGATACCTCCCCCGCCCTCCAGCGGGGGCAGTTATGTCGGGCTTGAACCGACTAAAACCGCACCAGTTTCGGATCTACACGCACCGGTATGTAAGGTTACCCATAGAGCATATCCCTCGCACCCCGACTGACTCCGTTTGTGACTGGTTTGGGAACCACGGTGTCCCCGTCTTACCCCGGTTTGGGGGAGGGGCGCTAGTCACCCCGCCGCCGTCCCGGCCTGCTTCTGCTGGGGTGACAGGCGGCCTCACCTGCCACCCCCGGAAGTGAAGGTACCTACCTACTTCTAAGGTTTCGGAAGCAGTAACCCTTCCATAAAGTGCTACTTAAGTTACTTGACGTATTATTAACTCAGGATTTGAGGGGTGAAGTTGTCTAGAAGGCACCTTAGGATTTAAAGGACGTCGCTATAATGGTTGTTTTTACCCATGATTTCTATGCATTCTATATTATAATTCAAAAATCTTGACACTTGCGTGGTCCATATTTTAAGGTCTCTTTGGTGGTAAGCGAGGGGTGCGACGCGCGGAGGCGGGCCTATCAACCAATCATAGACTATTAAAACGTCAAAATCGTCCAAAGGGCTCGCGTCTTTGGTTGACAGTCCATTTATTGGGTTTTTGATTGGCCAGTTAGTGTATATGCTCGAAGTTACTATACCTGTGTCTACTATGGGTACTAACGGCACAAAACAAAAAAATATGGTTTCGTACTGACCAGTAATCCATCACCAACAATGCGCAACTTTTTGTTGCTGTCGTATAGATGACATTACAAATAGTCGAAATTCACTAAATCATTTATCTAGTTTCTGCTAATTTGAAATTCAAAATTCAAATTTAAAAAGTGCCTTTCTTTGGAGATATTAAAGGCGTGAGTTACAAATTCATCCCTAAAAAAACCAAATGGACGATAAAACAAATTCGTCTCAAATATCACTAACAAAATTTAAATTTAACAAAAAGCACTTCCGATACATCAACAGATACACGTGTCTACAGAATATCGCAGTTCGCTATCAGAGACAAGCCAACTCTATCATTAAATCACACAGCTGCAATAGACACGCTAGAGGTGAACGAACCGCGGCCAATTTTCACATCCATTTTGACTGTATGAAGAAAAAAAGAAACGATATAAAAAAATATGTTCAGAACACTGGTTCTGTATGTCTTTGATGTTGTTGATATTGTATTTCATTCGAATAGCTGGTAAAAAACTGCCGATTACATAAATCAAATTTAAAAAATCAACTTGAAATGTATATTTGACCAATATTAAGTAATCTGTGATTTGACGTAATTAGATTTGCCGCCGTTATCATTTAAAGATTTTAAGAAAATCACTTGGTACTATTCGCAACACAAAATGCATTAGTCTGGGTTTTTCTGTGTATATACCTAAATGGTTCTAGATAGCATGCACTTATATCCCAGAATATTGTATATTTATTATTTATTTATATTTCAGTAAAAATATAATAAATTATCGTAGCAGAATATAATATTCGTGTTCTGGTTTCGTGACGCCTACACTAGCTGATGCCCGCGGGTGCGCCCGCGCGGATGTCATTAGCAGTTGCAGATTGCAATCACACATACGGTAGATTTTAAGTCCGCCCAAGACCCTTTGTAATAGAAAAAACCGCACCCAAATTCGTTCAATAGTTTTTGCGTTCATCGCGAACAAACAGTCAAAAATTCCAAAAAATATATTTTTGTTTTCAGAATTCTTCATTTAACAATATTGTACAATTTTATAATAGTATAGATTGTAGCTACTTATTTTATATCTTTTCGTTTTCATACGAGAGAATACGGGGAAAACGTTTCAACTATATCTGAAACCGTGCCTTTTAAATTCCTCGGAAGAAAGATTGACAACAGAGGTTGCACTCCAGCTTTGGACGAATTAATTGATAGTTTCATTATCGATTTAAAAAAGGTAGACCAACATCCAATAAGTAATGTTAAAAAAGCTTGGATCTATGACAATTATTTAACCTCGCGTCTTAACTGGCCGTTTCTTATATATGATATAAACCAGAGCCTCCTCAAAAAACTAGATGCAAGTGTCACGAAGACACGAAGTCGTGGCTAGGGCTAGCTCAGTCGGCCGACCCGTCGGCACTATATAGATTCGCGAATAATTTTGGAATGACGCTTAAGAAGCCATCAGAACTCTATAAACACCTAAGAGTAACTAAAATGCACGTCTTATCGGAATCTAAAGACGAAATAGTAAAAGTCCTTCCAAAAGATAAAAATGCATCGGAGCTCGAATCACGCCTCCAGTTCCATAAAAGATTCATGATAGGCTCGCAGACTGGTAGAGTAGGTCTAGGTAATATTCAGAGACAAACAGATAAAGAAATAACAAAATCTTTTCTTCAAGCAGACGAAAACAACACCTATAAGGTGCACGCAAATTTGCACGAAATGCAAAACGAATGGTTGACCCTAGGTGAATTTTGTATTCCCATAGCCTTAAAATGGCGTACCATAATATACGACTGGTCACCGGCCTTACTTAAATTTTACCTAAATGCATTCCAGTTGACCCTTCCCGACCAAAGCAATCTGGTCAGATGGGGAATAGCCACAGATAAAACATGTAACTCATGTGGTGAAGCAACTGGTACGGCTAGGCACCTACTAGTGGGTTGTAAAACGCTATTAGACCGGGTTCATTACTCGCGCCGTCATTATAAGGTATTAGAAATCATACGTGAGGCTGTAAGTTTGGCGGTAGCTAGAGCGAAAAAGGATTAACCACAAACCAAAGAAATGACATTGCGTTTGTAAAGGAAGGCTGCTCAAAGATATCACCTCAAAAGCCATATTCAATTTTGATAGCTGCCGTTGACTGGACAATACTCGTAGACACGTATGAGAAGCACTATAGGATACCGGAGGATATCTGTGCCTCATCATCCAGACCCGACATATTTCTTTTTTCACGATCGCATAAGCGTGCAGTGCTTGTAGAACTCACAGTACCGTGGGAAACTAATATACCTAAAGACCACGCTATAAAGACAAACAAATACTTTGATTTGACAAACGAGTTAACCAAAAACGGCTACGTGGTTAAACTCTATGCCGTAGAAGTAGGAGCAAGGGGAATTCCAGCTAAATCCCTGTACAACTTACTTAAAGACCTCGGATGGCCAAGAGCTTCAGTAAGCTCTTTATTAAAACGTATATTAAAAGCGGCATTGTTAGGATCTTACCAAATTTGGATAGGTAGGGGGGGAACACTACTGAAGGTGGAGGTGAGCGCTGATGCATCACAAGGTGGCCACCCTAAACCTACATCTGGGTCGCAAGTCCCAGTCGCCGTCATGGTGTTCCTCTCTGTACCACGCTATGGACCCGGCGACCGCACGGTGAATCCATGGAGTGCTGAGAATCGGATCTCTGTTTAAATAATGGCTGACTACCGAAACATGAAGGATAATATGATGGTCCTGTGATTTACTAACTGGCTTTACTTAGCTTTTAATCCCTATGGTTCTATTTTTTTTTAGTAAACTACGCCACAGCCAGTCAAATGGACTTTCTTAAATCGACATCATTTTGAGCAAACTAGTATAAAACGCTATGTTATATTTTTGGAGATGTTGTTATTAAAGTACACTAAAATGTCACAGGCAGGCGAAGCTGAGACTCGACTGATGCGGGATTTCCCCGCCCCATGCGCCATACAGAGGCTGCAGGTCTCTTTTGTAGATTTTTTAGAGTTCCGTTGCTAAATGGCAAAAAACGGAACCCTTATAGATTCGTCATGTCTGTCAGTCTGTCCGTCCGTATGTTACAGCCACTTTTTTCAGAAACTATAAGAACTATGCTGTTGAAACTAGGTAAGTATATGTATTCTGTGAAACGCATTAAGATTTTCACACAAAAATAGACAAAAATCAATAAATTTTGGGGGGTTCCCATCCCATACATAGAACTGAAACTCAATTTTTTTTTTCATCAAACCCGTACGTGTGTGGTATCTATATCTATGTCTTCAAAAATGATATTGAGGTTTCTAATAAAAAAAAATTCTAAACTGAATAGTTTGCGCGAGAGACACTTCCAAAGTGGTAAAATGTGTGTCCCCCCCCCTGTAACTTCTAAAATAAGAGAACGATAAAACTAAAAAAAATATATGATGTACATTACCATGTAAACTTCCAACGAAAATTGGTTTGAACGAGATCTAGTAAGTCGTTTTTTTTTTTAAACTTCTTAAATCGTAAACCGCAATTTACCTTTCATTCAATCAACTCCTATATAAAAATTAAAAAAAAAACATTATTATGTTACTTGCTGCTATGGAACCCTTAATGGGCGAGTCCGACTCGCACTTGGCCACTTTTTTTATTCAAGTAATGAATATAAATACATATTAACTAGTTATTCGCAAACGCATATTTTCTTTATTTCTTGTTCTGAGAGGATACGTGAGTTATATGGAAGGTTATATTCTATTTAATATCCCGTTACAAACCTTACGAGATGAGCAATAAGAAAAAACTCCAGGAAGCAGTCAGTAAGCTCCTAATAGCGAATCAATATGATTATTACTTCATCAGTTTGAAAAACTGTATCTTAACCTCGTCTAGGTATACTATTAAAATATTATAAAGAGGAAAGATTTGATTGTTTGTGTGTTTGCATTGTATAGCCTACGAAATTACTGGACCGATTTCAGAAATTCTTACACCATCTTTTTCTCCCGATATTCCAACGGGATCAGGATTTACGCGGGTGAAATTGAATGAAAGGGCAGTGCTTTACAATATCTAGTATAACATAGCTAAGAAATGAATGTCCTAAAATCAAATAAAGAACAGCGAAGAAACAAAAGATCGGATTGAGAGACATACCTACATAACACCACAAAATAATTTGTATAAAAAAAAATAAGGCCGAAAACGATTCGTTACACGAACGGAACTCTACAACTTAAAAATAGAAGGCAAAGACAACGCCATACAGCTTTGTCTGCGAAGTCACGGTCAACTTTGATTGACGAAGTGCGCAATCTAACACTGAGTACTGAGTCATTCAGCTACTGTGCTACGGGCAAAAAACCTAGTGAGCTAACTAAGTCGTGTAATTCATCATTTCAAAAATTAGCCGAGCCTTGTTCTTGAAAGTAATACTAAATTGATTAACTCTTATTTTTGGCCGTCGTATGCGAACTTAATATTTAGAATGTTATTTGATGGTTAAAAATAACAAAATAAACTAGACTGCTTAGTGAAAAAAAAAAACCTTTAATATATTTTTTTTTATTTGCACCTACAATAATTTCTCTGCGGACTGTGGTTCGATGTTCGATTCACCTAGCCCGGGATCTGCTAACCCCTTTTCCTCGTTTAGATTGGCTATAAGTCATCATCGTCATAGCGTCTTCTCAGATGCGTCTAATGTTTGTGCTTTGGACTTTTGTATGTAGCCTTTTCCGGGAACGACTGCCCACCTACCAACCCTGACAGACAAGCCTGCGCCAAAGTCTCGTCCATTGTTTAGCTGACCAGACAGACAGACTTGCCGGTGAGGTTGGGTTGTGCAGCTTTATGTACAAGCTTTAAATACCTCACATCACTACATATTATAAGACGAAGTCCTCCGCCGCGTCTGTCTGTTTGCAATAAACTCAAAAACTACTGCACTGATTTTCATACTGTTTTCAACAATAGATAGAGTGGTTCTTGAGGAAGTTTTAAGTTTTGGTATCCATTGGCTAAGATATAATCATATTTGTTGAAAGTGCCGCCTAACAAGCCGTCTGGGAGCATTCAACGAAAACGCTGCCCTTTGAAATATAACAAAATGATGTATAGAGGAATCATGTATCTTATATAGGTTAAGGTGGTGGGATGGGGTCCCAAGGGTAGAGGGAACGAGATCAGAATTCCAAGTGGGTGATGCTGCCGGCTACCGCTAGTTATACCTTTTTTTTTTTCGTGCGGAAATCCCTTCGGATACCCCCCCGCTGGCCAGCGGGGGCGGTTATGTCGGGCTTGAACCGACTAAAACCGCACGCCGTCTCGGGTCTGCAGACGCCGGGGTGTAAGGTTGCCCATAGAGCATATCACTCGCACCCCGACTGACCCTCGGCCATCTCCGGTTTCGAGATGGCCCCCTCGGGTTTGGGAACCACGGTGTCCCCGTCTTGCCCCGGTTGGGGGGGGGGGGGAGCTAGTCGCCCCACCGTCCCGGCTTGCTTCTGCTGGGGTGGCTCCATTCGCGAGCATTACATGCTCGCAGAAGGAGGTGGCGGCGGCCCACGCGCTCGCGCTCCGCACCATTATATCTACTTAACTATTATAACTAGTTTAACAGTAACGTAAAGTTTCGTAACAGTAAAGTTGAAAGTTATATTTAGAACTACATGAACTCAATACAAAGCAATATATATTGTATTTAAACACGTGTATAATTATAAGGGAAGGGATTGTGACGTCATCATTGCTAGCCTGCTACAAGTGTCTAATTACCTAGGGGACGTATTTAACTTACCCATAGGGTTGTTACCTTTCATTTTGACGGCCTCTGTGGCGTAGCGGTAGTGCATTCGACTGCTACGACAGGGGGCGCGGGTTCGATTCCCGCTCAGTGCAAATATTTGTATGCATGAATATGTCTATTTGCATTGGTCTGGCTGTTTCTATGTATAATATGTATGAATTTACAAAAAAAAAGTATATAAGTATGTTTATCCGCATTATGGTACCCATAACACAAGCTAGTTAAACTATGCTTACTTTGGGTCTAGAAAGCGCTGTGTAGAATGTCGTAGAATATTTATTTATTATTTCTTTTCCAATTCAATTTTACCTTTCATTTCGTTATAGGTGTTAAAATTCATTAACTCATTTATCTAGTTTTTGCGTTCCGTTCCAAATTCGAAATTCATTCCTGCCTCACCCAGGAACCGGTGAGTCAGGAGTCCCTTCTTCTACTCCTTAAGATTTGACTTATACGGTTTTCATGGGACCACTTGCCACCTTAGTTCCTAACCTCGAGAGAATAGGTGAACCGGCTTGCAGGATAGATTGGCTTGACCCCGAGGTTCCCGATGGGGCCCCATACAACTCGTCACTATTACTAGTAATAAAAGGGACCAAAAATTGCTGGCACAACATGTCATGTGAATGTAACAGATACGCCTATCCTTTTAAGGGTATACAAACGTGAGCATATGGAAACTAGGTCTGCAATACATTCTGTTGTTGCAAAAATTGTACGATCACCAGTGTAATTTGTTTGAATAGTTTATTGAAGTGAAACTTCCTTATCGGCGTTGGAAAAAAAATTACCGTCACATTTTTCGCGCCATCTTTAAAAAAAAAGTTGTTTTATTCGACTGACAGTGATCAGCTAAATCAAAGGGTTTATTTTAATTCTAATTCCAGTGAATTTCTAAAAAAACTATATTTTTTTTTTCTAACACGTGGGTGTGATTATGGTATTTATTTTTTTCAAGTTATTTAAGGTCAACCTCAGTTTTTGATTGTAACTATCGGTCAATGTATATAATTAATGGTTAGTTTTTTAACCAGTCAGTTATTTGGTGATAAGGGCCATTCATAAAATTCTATTTTGCACGTGCATTATTTGAATAGCTTAGTCGCAATTTCACCAGGACTTTTTCTAGCGGTGATAATTCCACAATGGCTAGTCCGATTTTCGTTTTTCTTTTGTTGTCTTGTGTATATGAACAAATTACTTAATTTAATACTAAATAAATAATAGTAGTTTATGCAACTGTCATATAAGAAGGGGTATTAAAACACGAGAGTCTGTTTATTTGCGATAATAGGTTGACGCGAGTGTTTTTTTTTTTTTTTTTTCGTGCGGAAATCCCTTCGGATACCCCCCCGCGTGCCAGCGGGGGCGGTTATGTCGGGCTTGAACCGACTAAAACCGCACGCCGTCTCGGGTCTACAAACGCCGGGGTGTAAGGTTGCCCATAGAGCATATCCCTCGCACCCCGACTGACCCTGGGCCATCTCCGGTTTCGAGATGGCCCCCTCGGGTTTGGGAACCACGGAGTCCCCGTCTTGCCCCGGTTTGGGGGAGGGGCGCTAGTCGCCCCACCGTCCCGGCCTGCTTCTGCTGGGGTGACAGGTGGCCTCACCCGCCACCCCCAGGCCTGCGCTCATGGAGGACGGAGGTCGTTAAGCGACCTCCGGCGCCTGAGTTGCCTGCGACGCGCGGCGAGCAAGTTGCGGGCTCGGCGGACCGGGAGAGTTCTAAGTCTCTCCCGGGCGCGCTCCGCCACCTCCTTCGCGAGCATTACATGCTCGCAGAAGGAGGCGGCGGCGGCCCACGCGCTCGCGCTCCGCACCATTGCCGCAATCATGCTGCCGAGCGAGAGGACTCCCACCCCGATGGCTGCCACGAGGTCACGCCTCGGCGCCTCCCACGCCGGGCAGTCCGCCAGCGTGTGCAGCCCTGAGTCCTCGCTCAGTGTTTTAATACCTAAGTTATATGCAGTTTCATACATTACTTTATCTTCACTCATAGGAAAAATTGAAATTAAACAAAGTAGGTAGGTTACAAGGACGCCATTTTTTCACAGTTCGAACTGCGCATGCGTGCGCCTTTTTTCATATTCGGCCTAAAACCTTAGACTAGTTTAATGAATAAAAAAAGATAGCGATACTATAATGAGTTTTATGATACAGTTGGCTACTACTACTATTACTATAATAAGTATTATTTTTAATTTTATGTATATGCGTTTATTCGAATTTTTCGATTTGAGATCGATAGATAAATAAATAAAAGATACCAATCGCGTGAATGAGGCTTGCTTGTTCATTGAGAAAACAGATTTTTAATTTTTTTTCCGGTGATTATTCCTCCGTGGTATATTTGATTTTTGATTTTCCTAGCCTATAACCTCCACACTCATCTGTTGTGTATATATGCCAAATTTGATCTAAATCGGTTGAGTGGTTTAAGAGGAGTTAGCGAAAAGCCGAAATACATGAGTCGTCTAAGAGAGAGCTTCACTGTTTCAGAGCTTCGCTCAATAATACATGCAAAGTTAAACTTCGGCTTGGAGCAGCCCTAATCCATATTGGTTAGGACTAGGGAGCGTCAGATTGCGTCATACAACACAGAGCGCGTGTCTGATGACTCAACAGCAAAAAAAATCCCTAAGTTTTTTCCTCTGAAGTGTGGTGTAATGTTACGCACTTCTCGGGATAAAGACAAAAGTATACGCGCACGCATGCACGCTTAAGATAGATTGAGATCTCCATATGAAGAAACCTTTACCCAGCTGTGGGAAGTAGGTATAAGTCAATTATAAAAAGCGGCTCGTTTCCTAATTGGCGCAGTGAAAATACAAATGGTTATCGCATCGGGCCTACAATCGAAAGGTCTCGGTTTCGAACCTATTCAATTTAACCGGTACCGACGTGAAACTACTTTTTTTTAGCGAGAGACGTTAGTGATACAGGTTAGGCAGAATACTAACAGTTTCAATAATAAAATATTAAATGAATAAATATTAGAATATCGTGTGATTCTCTTTCGGAACAAGGAATCTTATCTTGAATTACAAATCTTGGCAACATTACAGTGTACCTTTTTTTTTTTTTCGTGTGGAAATCCCTTCGGATACCCCCCGCCAGCCAGCGGGGGCGATTATGTCGGGCTTGAACCGACTAAAACCGCACGCCGTCTCGGGTCTACAGACATCATCCAATCAGATTTGAAACTCATTTTAGAGCATCGCATAGTTGTTGTTACCGAATTACCAGTTTTTAGACGAACAGAATTAAATTGATTGCAGATATATGTTTTTTTGACGCAGGTACTTCAATGAGTAAACGTATTTGGGTTAAAATGCTCCATCGCCAAAATGTACAATATGCTGTTTTAAACTTTAAAATAATTGTTTAACGAGTAAATTTCAACTACTATTTTCAAAAGATTCTATAGTGATTTATTTTATGTTATTTTATTTGTGGAGTCATTCCATGAATCAGTCTAAGTAATTCTAGGTCGTCATTCTTCTCGATAAACAAAAAAGAGCACACCGAATGATCTATTTTTATCATACGCAGTAAAAAATGGAATAATGAATTATTTTAAACCACTGTATAAGAGCTATTTTAGAAGATAAAATCCTTCTTGTAACCCTATACCGGCCCAGAAGGACCTGAACAGGGTAACGATGTACCCCGCTAAGTTTTGGGCTGATAAAATCAAGGTAATGACCAATTATCAGTCATTGACACGAAGAAGAAGCAAAATGTTTACCAAATTTGTTTTGAAATAAGCAACTCAGTTCATAATTATAATTTGGTAATTTCGGTAGGCGCATTCAACAAACCGTGAAAGCAAGTTTTATGATTTGAGAAAAAACACACGTGTACTTGGAAATATTTTTGTTTACGGACTACATTAAAATTGATTTGGATGTTTCTTTAGAACGATAAACATCCAGCTTCAAGAGGTAAGCCTGCGCCTGAGTCTCGTCTGTCCTTTGACATGTGCATCAGCTGGAAGTGAGGCTAGCTTGGGCCCCGAAAGTTTGAGTGGGACCCAATACACAGTAAACCTTCTTTTTTTTTCGTTCGGAAATCCCCTCGGATACTCCCCCGCTGGCCAGTGGGGGCGGTTATGTCGGGCTTGAACCGACTAAAACCGCACGCTGCCGTCTCGGGTCTACAGTCGCCGGGGTGTAAGGTTGCCCATAGAGCATATCCCTCGCACCCCGACTGACCCTGGGCCATCTCCGGTTTCGAGATGGCCCCCTCGGATTTGGGAACCACGAACCCCGTCTTGCCCCGGCTTGGGGGAGGGGCGCTAGTCGCCCCACCGTCCCGGCCTGCTTCTGCTGGGGTGACAGGCGGCCTCACCTGCCACCCCCAGGCCTGCGTTCATGGAGGACGGAGGTCGTTAAGCGAATACACAGTACCCTATAATATAATTATAGTAGTCTCTATATAGTATAGTATCTAGTCGCCCTACCCTACTCACGCAGATATGCGTCATCATACCTACCTACATCACAGTACCTAGCTATAATATAACTTAATGCCTGTATCCCCGAAGGGGTAGGCAGAGGTGATTTACACACCCCCGATTTGCCAGTTATGTTAAGGTCCCAATGTAATAGGGGACGAGCCTATTGCCATCTAACGGGCACATTATTAAGCGAGCGATAATTAACATTTATTAATGCACACATAACTACGAAAAGTCAGAGGTGTGCGCCTAGGGCGACTGGGTACCGAACTCGAGACCTCGTCTCAGCAGTCCGTTTCAGTAGTCCACTCATTGAGCACCTCTCCTGAACAATTTTGTATGTTTTTTTTTTTTTTCACTAATGGTTTCGTATAGAGGATAAAAATTCATTCGGAGGAAAAATATGGAGAGAGCTGATGATTGAGGATTTCGGAGACGGGTGAAGAGCACGCTTAAGGTATTGAAGATAGGTTGGGGGTGCTTGAGCAAATGTCACTCGAAACGTCATTCAATTGCCAGTGACCTGAAAAAAAAATCAAAATGGCGAAAAAAAATGGCTGCCATACAAATTTCGTCGGTGTCCATCTCGGAGAGTATAAAAGATGGAAGAGTAGTTTCTTCGCAAAAGATGATCAGGATCCAAAGGTCTACTCGATGAATAGAAAAAAAATTCAAGATGGCGGAATTTATTTTTCTATAGAAAATGTATGGCGAATATTGAATAGACTACAAGTTTTGAACTATGCAAGACTTTGATTTATGGTTTCTTTTTAAAATGTTTTGTTGGAAGAACTCTTAGTCAGAAATATGTAGATAGATGATGATCGAGGGTGTGGAAGACGGGTGAGGAGCACGGCCAGGGTATTAAACATAGGTGAGGGCTGCTCAAACAAAAAATACTTGGAACCTCATCCAATTGGCAGTGAGCTGAAAAAAAATTCAAAATGGAGAAAAAAAGATGGCCGCCATACAAATTTCGTCGTTGTCTATCTCGGAGAGTATAAAAGATCGAAGAGTGGTTTCTTAGCAAAAGATGATCAGGACCTGAATGTCTACTCAATGAACAGAAACAAAATTCAAGATGGCGGAATTTATTTTTCCATACAAAATATATATGGAGAATATTGAAGAGACTGCAAGTTGGGAACTATGCAAGACTTTGATATGGTTCCTTTTCAGAATGTTTTTATGGAAGAACTCTCAGTCAGAAATATGGAGATAGATGATGATCGAGGGTTTGGAAGATGGGTGAGGAGCATGGCCAGGGTATTAAAGATAGGTGAGGGCTGCTCAAACAAAAAATACTCGGAACCGCATCCAATTGGCAGGGAGATGAAAATAAATCCAAAATGGCGGATTCAAGATGGCGTCAACACAAATTTCATGGGTGTCTCTCTCAGAAAGTATTAAAGATGGATGAATTGTGTTTCGGTTCACCTCTGCTCTAATTTTTTTTTCCCTGATGCTTTCGTATAAAGGACGAAAATTCATTCGGAGGAAAAATATGGTGGGAGCTGATGATTGAGGATTTTGGAGACGGGTGAAGAGCACGGCCAAGGTATTGAAGAGCCCTACCTCTCTTGGTGCTCAAATAAAAACCACTCGGAGTCTCATCCAATTGCCAGTGAGCTAAAAATATAACCAAAATGGCAGAGTCAAGATGGCGCCCATACAAATTTTGACAGCGTCTATCTCGCAAACTATAATAGAAGATAGAAGAGAGGTTTTTTGTATTATATATAGCTCGATTACCACTGACTCACTCACTGACACAATTGTTCTCCTAGAAGGAGTAATGGGGGATATGGATGATGTATGGGAAAAATGTAGAGAGAGCTGAGGTGACTATGGGAAAAATCCGAAATGTCAAAAAATTCAAGATGGCGGCCAACATGGTGGTCGTTTCTCCGCCATCTTTGATGACATGGCAACATGGGTGTCATTTTTGAGTAAATCGAGGCTTCTGATTTTGATTTTTATTTTTTAAAGTTGAAAAATCCAAGATGGCGGATCGATTTTTTATTTAACACTCGCGAGCTGCTTGCAGCTCGCGCACCGCGCAAAATACTAGTATTATATAAAGCTCGATTACCACTCACTCACTCACTGACACAATTGTTCTCCTAGAAGGAGTAATGGGGGATATGGATGATGTATGGGAAAAATGTAGAGAGAGCTGAGGTGACTATGGAAAAAATTCGTAATGTCAAAAAATTCAAGATGGCAGCCAACATGGTGGTCGTTTCTCCGTCATCTTTGATGACATGGCAACATGGGTGTCATTTTTGAGTAAACGGAGGCCTCAGATTTGGAATTTTTGAAAAACAAAGTTGAAAAATCCAAGATGGCGGATCGATTTTTTTATTTAACACTCGATTTTGCAAGCAGCTCGCGCACCGCGCAAAATACTAGGTTGAAATTATAATTCAATATAATAAATCAACTGTAAGTGATACCATCTGTGTTTGTGCCTACCGTCATTACACACCATTTTGGTGACGTGAATCAGCGTCGACATCTGTGTACTAGAGTAATAATATTATAAAGGGTGTTTGGTTATAGACGGTCACATGATATGACGCGACCTCCCATCATATTAGCCGTAGGAAGTCCACTGCTGAATATAGGCCTCCCCCATTGACTACTCGTACCATTTCGACCGGTCTGTAGCGGCCTGCATACACCGAGTCCCTGCGCTCTTTGCTAGGTCGTCTGTCCACCTCCACTGCGCTTGCCGTCACGTGGTCTCCACTCAAGAACCTTTCTGCCCCACCGGCCATCGGTTCTCCGAGCTATGTGCCCTGCCCACTGCCACTTCAGCTTGCTGACGCGACCTCTATGTTACTTTCTTTGTAGGTGCAGAAACCCTTCTGTTAGCTACAACCTATTTAAACAATTTAAAAACTAACGAAATGTGTGTTCGTCCATTTTTAGGGTTCCGTACCTCAAAAGGAAAAAAACGGAACCCTTATAGGATCACTTCGTTGTCCGTCCGTCCGTCTGTCAAGACCGTTTTTCTGAGGAACGCGTGGAGGTATCAAACTGAAATTTATATCTAATACTCAAGTCTACTGTCCCCTGGAGATGTGAAAAAATCAAACTTCTAAGCCAAAGCAATCAAAAGATACAGCCATTTATGCCGCAAATTTCCGCAAATTTTCGAAACTCGCACGGGAATCAAAACCTACAGGGTACTTCCCGTGAACTTCAAATCTTGAAATTTGGTACGAAGTAACGTCTTATAGTATAGATAAAGGAAAAATTGCGAAAACCTTAAATTTTTAGTTATGTACATCATATAATAAAAAATATTTTTGACAATTTTAAAGTTTAGTTATATACCTACAGGTTGTACGGAACCCTCGGTGTGCGAATCCGACTCGCACTTGGTCGGTTTTTTTTAATAGTTTAGGTGTTAATCGATTCTAGGTCACTCTTTATTTGGGTTCATAATGATGGATGTTACTTTTTAAAAGATGTAGGCTAACTCATAAAACGATAAAGCATATAAAATAAGTATTGATTGCTTTTTGTTGTGTGAATGTTTTGAATTGTTTCCATTGTAAAAAAATAAAATAAGGATGAAGGATGCGATTCCGACCACCGAAGAAGACGTGGTGCCTCCTTGACAAAGAAGTATAGAGGATACTCGATTTGACAGAATCGTAGACTGAGAATAAAAAGCTAGGAGGAATTTTATTTATTTATCCACATCCATTGATTAGATAGATAGTTTAGAGTTACAAAACCTAATACAGCAATGTAGTTTCTGCTATAAGAGAAAAACAATCACAAAAAATAAAATAGCAAAAACACATAACATCCTAAACTAAAGGTGAGTGAGGCAATGCAATGCCACCCTCTTGAATTCCGCCAAGGAGGAAGTGATGATGATACTTATGTATGACTGCTATATTATATACTACTATAATATATACATAGGTGACAAAGGGTATATTTTTAATTACAATAAGTAAATGTACAAATGTGGTTACAAATTTTATATCTAACTAAACTAAATAAAACTAAAATAAAATAAATAATTAAAAGAAACTTAAACCTAAAATGCATCGTGGAATTCCTCCGCATCGCACCCTCCTGTGGTAACGTGCCCAGAAGACTGGCAGCATTGCCACGTTGTATGGCAATACTTATTCTCTGTGCTAAAAAGAAGCCAGCCTTCTGGTCACGAGAAGCGTCGATCATGCGTGTTGCAATCTCCCTGAAGAGACTGCGAGCACCCGGACCCCATGCCCCTAACGTTTCGACTCCAAACGGCACAAATTCATAATCTCCAATTAAGTTTGAGTATTTGCGCCGTTTGAGAGTCTCCGCAGAAGCAGCAGCAGCACCGGCACAGCCAGCCGTGCTGGCTATATGGGTAGGAGCAATGGTGTCGACGCATGTTGCGTCCCAAACCAGAGTCCTACCCATTTTCCATGGCATTAATGACATACCGTCCGGTCTCTTGCCATCGTCGCGTGCCAAACCATTTGGTTCAAGTACAGCTGGCACACCGGCAGTGACAAGAGCACGTCGGATTATGTCATTGAGGCTGGCGTGCCGTGGTATTCGCCCAGCGCTCCTGCAGCACGATAAGCCATACATAGGTTATGTCACGCTTCAAAGACGTTTATAACCAGATTTGCCCTTGGTGTTGGTGTGTAGGTAAGTCTTATCTGTTTTTTTGTAGGCCTTTTTTTTACGTGTGGAAACCCCCACGGTCTTCACCCCATCGGTGCCAACGATGGGATGGGCGTGTCGAAATCGGACCGACTAAAACTACACGGTGTTCTCCCCAAGTGTCCATCGCCGGGCAGCCCGGGTAAGCCCTCGAAAGGATAACCCCAGGGTTACCGGCGGACTTTGGCCACCATCGCGGCCTCACCTATGTAGTTGGCAGGTGTGTGTAGAACACACACGACACGCCTCCATCTTGGCCTGCTTTTGTAAGGACAGCGAGTCAGCCAACTGCCGTCTACAGGCCCCTTCTTTGTAGGCCTAACTTATTTTTCTTTAACGCGTGGAAGCTCCGTGTAGGTTAGTGATGCCAACGATGGGGTGGACGTGTCGTAATCTTACCGACTAAACCTATAAAATAGATTTTTGTAGATAGACGATTTTCCTTTTTTTACATTTTTTGAATACGATATCACTGCCTGCAGACATGCTGTAACTAAAGTTACAAGGCACGCATGCAATATTCGCACTCTGCATATGTATGGACTGATGTTTTCATTATCATTATCTTCAAAATAAATCAATAGCTATTAGGTATTTGAATGTGCACGACTTTTGAGAATATTAGCTTCATACATTGGGTATTATATGGAGATGGCCCAGGGTCAGTCGGGATGCGAGGGAAATGCTTTACGGGCAACCTTACACCCTGTTGTCTGAAGACCCGAGAAGGCGTGCAGTTTTAGTCGGTTCAAGCCTTACATAACCGCCCTTGCTGGCCGGCGGGGGGATATCCAAGGGGATGATCGCGGCAATGGTGCGGAGCGCCAGCGCGTGGGCCGCCGTCACCTCCTTCTGCGAGCATGTAATGCTCGCGAATAGCGGAGCGCGCCCGGGAGATATTTAGAACTTTCCCGGCCCGCCGAGCCCGCAAATACTCGCCGTGCGTCGCAGGCGACTGAGGCGCTGGAGGTCGCTTAACGACCTCCGTCCTCGATGAGCGCAGGCCTGGGGGTGGCAGGTGAGGCCGCCGGTCACCCCAGCAGAAGCAGGCCGGGACGGTGGGGCGACTAGCGCCCCTCCCCCAAACCGGGGCAAGACGGTGACACCGTGGTTCCCAAACCCGAGGGGGCCACCTCGAAACCGGAGATGGCCCAGGGTCAGTCGAGTTGCGAGGGATATGCTCTATGGGCAACCTTACACCCTGGCGTCAGAAGACCCGAGACGGCGTGCGGTTTTAATCGTTTCAAGCCCGACATAACCGCCCCCGCTGGCCGGCGGGGGGTATCCGAAGGGATTTCCGCACGAAAAAAAAAAAAGTATATACAAGGAGCTTTCCGCACGAAAAAATCTATATTGTTTCATTGCGATTTCGATTTTATTAGTGCTGAAATTCCGAAACGGCTTCACTTTGCCTAAGAGTTCGATTGTCATGCTCGGTGTTTTTATATCATACTAGATGTGGCCCGCGGCTCCGCCCACATAGAATTCTGATCCCGGCCCCGCAACCCATGGGAACCTATTTCCGGGATATAAGTAGCTTATGTGTTATTCCGGACTATACCAAATTTCAGCCAGATCCGTTCAGCCGTTTTTGTGTGAAAGAGCAACAAAGATACATACACACATACTCACAAACTTTCGCGTTTATAATATTAGTAGGATTAGTGGATATACCCAGTGCTATGGGTCGTGGTGTACAGAAGTTACAGCAAATGAGGGCATGGTGGAGGGGAGGGGCGTTCTAAGGTCCGACCCCTCCCTTTACCCGAATATACAAAAATAAACTCAAACTAAAACTAGTCCCGGTCAAAGAAGGCTATTTTCACCAATTTGAATTACCTAGTTACATGCAAATTTCACGTAAACCTAATTAAGTGTATCGCGTGAACAACACTCCCAGGATGAGGTTCAAATACTTTTGAATTAGCTGTTTTTTGTTCCACAAGGGCACTGGAGACCTATCGGGCACGCCTTAGTTTAATTAATACTTTTGGACTGTACCACATAATATATTCCTCCTCTGACGACCTACCTAGAGACGACCTCTGTGGCGTAGCGGTAGTGCGTTCGACTGGTAAGCCAGAAGTCGCGGGTTCGATTCCCGCTCAGTGCAAATTCGTATATTTGCATTGGTCTGGATGGTTCTATGCATAATATAAATATAATAATAAATAAATAAATATTCTACGACATTCTACACAGCGCTTTCTAGACCCAAAGTAAGCATAGTTTAACTAGCTTGTGTTATGGGATCCAGAATGCGGATAAACATACTTATATACTTTTTTTTTGTAAATCCATACATGTTAGACATAGAAACACCCAGACCGATGCAAATAGACATATTCATGCATACAAATATTTGCACTGAGCGGGAATCGAACCCGGGCCCTTGTCGTAGCAGTCAAATGCACTACCGCTACGCCACAGAGGCCGTCAAATATGTATTTATTTAAAAAGTTCTAGAACCCATATGACAAGCTCTGCTTAGTTTGGGTCTAGATGGCGTTGTGTACTTTGTCCTACAATATTTATTTATTCTATTCTAGTGCACCTAAGGGAAGTATGGGGCCCTACCAAGAACATTGATCCTAAGCCAAGCACACCTACAAACAGACATACCTGCAGATTGACAGCCAAGGCTGTGGCGCAGGCTTTCCTCTCGGAGGAGGTCAAACAGCAGTCACTCCTGTAAAAGCCGTATAAAACAAATCGAAAGGAGAACAAGACGTTAATGATCCGGAGCACAGAAAAGAAGTCTCGGATGGAAACCCATCTCCTTGTGCCACCGGGCTTGTTTTGTCTGCGGCATAGCGGCATGTGCTACCGGGGCTTGTTTTTTTAATATATTTAGTCCGTCAAAGTGACTGCACCTCGCCTGATGGAAAGCTGAGGTGAAATCCAACAAGTAGTTGGCCAGTGGGTAAAGCGTTCCAGTTCTTTATGGTCCGACGAAAAAAGGAGTCACCAAACCGCTTTTGTGTTTAATCGTACCGAAACATACGCAATACAAGCCCAGCTAAACAAACTGGCGAGTTCCGCCTCCGGGCCGGTGGCTTTGGTATGTAGATAGCTGTAATCCTTGCCCGTGGATTAAGCCGGTGAGCCGGCGGCTTTGGTGTATAGACAGCCTGATAGTACTCGAACATACGCAATACAAAACTTTACAATACAAAGCTTTGGTGTGTAGATAGCCTAAATTCGTCAACTAAATACCGAGAGCGTGTTAGGTGTGCTCTATAAACTCCGTTTTTTACTACAGTTTTATTATTGGCAAGCGAAAACTTAAAATTTGTTTAGTCACGAACTAGAACTGAAAAATAATGACGGCATTATTTCAACAATAGATTCTACAAAAAAGTCTAAGTTCATTTCAAGTGTCATTAACTTCTAACAAAGATGAGAAGGCGGCATTGTAACGAATTAGGATTTAAAATGGTTCATAATAAACAACGTTGCAAGTAGAAGTGGTGTCATCACCATCATCAAGCTTGTACTTTGAAGCCAGGGTCAGCTCTCCGTCCTCCATGAGCGCGGGCCTGGGGGTGACGGTTGGGGCTAGTCGTAACCTTAGCAGAAGCAGGCCCAGGGTGGCGGTGCGTTGTGTTTCCGCGGGCTTTTCTCTATCGGGGAGGGGGGATTTAGATCGCTTTCATCACGTCGGGGTCGCCACTACTGCCGATGTGATGAAACACCGTGCGGTTTTAGTCGGTTCGACTCCGACACGCCCACCTCACCGTTAGCTGAGGTGAGGTGGGGTGAGGTGAAGGCCGAGGGGGCTTCTAAAAAAAGAGAAAAAAGGGTCAGCTCTCCTAATCTTTCTGTCTCTTGATTTGGCTTTTTTGCTTTTGCTGGAGCGACTTTCGTCTGACCTTCTAACCCAAGATGAAAGTTTGCAGCAGAGCGTCATCCTTTAACAGCAGGTGTACTGGCAAGCGGGATAGGCTGGCGTGGGTCCCGAAGATCTAAGAGGAGCCTCAATACACCTCTTTGGCCATTGAATTGAATTTGCCATTCAACTAATTTACCTTTCAACAAATTTTTGTTAATTATTGGTTCGGTGGTTAGAGAAACTGCCTTTTGGGCCTCCTTACACCCCGACGTCTGAAGACCTGAGACGGTGTGCTTTTTTAGTCGGTTCGAGCCCGACACAACCTTCTCCTCTGACCGGCGGAGTGGTATCCGAGGGGAATTCCGCACGAAAAAAAAACGTACCTACAAAACTCCTTAAAAGAAGAGAATAGAAAATAAAAATCTATCCTATATTTGTCACTGACTTGTTCTTTACAAAATAAACGATTTTGATTTTGAGATTCTTACGCAATTAACCTGAACGTAATGAACACATTGGCAGTTTTACGTCGCTGTGACTATTTTATATCCGATTGAACTAGGTGTATATAACTAGGAATTCAGTGCAGGGTGCGACTGAAATAAATTGAGCTGAGCGAGCAGGCCTCTTACTTGAAAAATAAGGCATCTTACTACGGTCGCGCGTATAGTTAAGGCCGCGCGCTCGTAAAACTGTTTTTCGATGATTATTCCTCAATGGTACATTGTATTTGAACAGTTGACCCCTCTAAACACTCAGAGGTGTCTACACTATCACCATGGCAAATTTGGTCAAGATCGGTATTGTGGTTCCGGATGAGTACAGTCTCGACCAAACGGCTTAGCCACGTATAAGAGCATCGCTTCGCTCAGCTCAATCAATCTGTAACTGTAATTCCTTCTCAAATAACCTACAGGCAGATCTGTGCGCAGCCTCCCAGGGTGAATCATGTAATTGGATAATCGCGGGATCAGAACTCCCTCCCACGCCGCAATTGTTATATTGTATCGCTAATAATTTTATTATGTATCTGTATAGATATTAACGGCATTGTTTCAATGAATTATTGAAGATATCTTATTAAGTACAACCTAATGAAAGAAGTGATTGGATATAAGTACTCCTACGCGAGTTTTCGTAGATATAACAAAGGTGTATCGATGCCTCACCAAGATCTCCAACCCAAATCAGCTTCACCTGCAAACCGGTGGTGACTTTTCTCTACGCGGTCGGTTAGACGTCGGTCGCTCCCATTCAAGATAACTCATATCTTGGAAACAGGAGAGCCGACCCTGGGCAAGATCTTGATGCGATAGAGCTCGGATGGTGACGATTAAATCAACACATTAAATTCCTCGTTGGTGACAACATAGGGCCAGCGAAACATTTAAATAATTTACAAGGAAAGCACTCACGATTGATATTAAACGTCCTTCAATAAAAGTACTTATTCAAGCTGTGTCAATTCTAAATTCAGTCGCAATTAATATCGATCCACTTGTGAATCAATAAATACTGCACTTTGATATGCCCCCGCCGATGTATAGCGAAAGTACTGGCTATACTTTAATGCCACAGACATGGTGCTCTGTTAATATATCAGCGAAGCAACTATTATTTATCTAATCTGTAATATCAATATCATTTATGCTGAGGAGGACTTAAACTAATATTATAAATGCGATAGTAAGTCTGTCTGTCTGACTGTTATTTTTCACGGCACAAATACGGTGGTTAGAACGCTCTACCGATATTGGCCTTTCGGAAAATAGCACTATGCGCAGACGGAACTGTTTGGTCTGGCGTGATAAAACGTGTGAAAAAAGTGCAAGTAATGGATGTAATTCTAGAACCTTAGTTTATTTGAAAGCCTTTGAAACATAATGCATCTTATATTATTAAAGAAGATAAAGCCAAGCTCTTCTCAAAACGATGGGGGCTCGTCGAGATACTTTCATAAGATTCGGTGACTGTATACCCTCAGAGCCGTGTAGGCAATTCGTTTAGCTTAATTCAGAGTTTCACAGGAAGCCTCATTTCACTTAAATATGCGATGCACTACGACTTCGTGCAGCGTTAAATGTAAACCGAAACGTGACAATAATTATGTGATAAATTCGATTAATATTAATAAGTTCCGTGGGAGCCAGCGACAGATAACGACATGTGGATTGTCGTGATGAGATTAACTTGACTAGGGGTTCATGAGGAATGTGGGTACGGTGGGCATGCACCGAGACTGCGTGCGGTTTTAATAGGTTCGAGTCCGACATAACCACGCCGTGGTGATATCCGTGGCGATTGTTCTGGTATAAAAATATATTCACTTCGTTTTATTTTAATTCATTCTCCCATGTTTCTATTCTACTTTTGAATGAATGTGTCAGTGTCATCTTGATGTTCTAAGCCCTTACAGGCTGCGGTACCCACTTACCATTAAAGGGGCAAATGAAGAAAAACAAGAAGAATACAGGTATATATGTTTAAATGCAGTTAATTTAAGTTAAACGTCCACTCTATATGATTACGGACTTCGTGATTCCTTACCTAGACGTTGTGGCATCTATCCAAGTCAATCTTAATACCTCAAACCATCGATAAGTAAGCTTTAAGGAAGTAGGTGAAGTCAACAACAGAAGTAAGTTAATACATTCTAATTTATAACATACCGTAACTTTAAAACCTCAGGTGTTTTTCCCCCTAAACCCTCCAGCTAAGCTAAATTGCTTGTGTTAGACTGGGTTCACGTCGGTAGTGTAATGCCTGTATAATTCTATATCTGTGTTTTTCTCTAAACCAATTAGGTGGCAGATAAGCACACGGCTCACCTGATGAGAAGCGGTTACGCGGCGTATGGACGTATGCGCAACATCAGGGCTCTTATACTGGCGCTGCCGTCCCTGTATAAACCTTCTAACACCCTTCTTGAAGAACCCCATATTTTAGTCACTTGGGAAATCCACAGCAGGCATTCCACAGTTTGAGCGTGCGCGGAATGAAGTTTCTTTCATATCTTACTGCACGCACCGTTGCCGGTTGCAACGTGTGAGGATGAATTCCCTGTCTGTGGCGAGCGGTGGTATGATAGAATGTGGTCGTGGACATCTTTATTATATCTATGATGTATTTCAATATAAAGGTAGTGTTTAGTATCTTTTTTTTTATTTTCGTGTGGAAATCCCCTCGCATACCCCGCCTCCGCCGGCCATCGGGGACGGTTATGTCAGGCTTGAACCGACTAAAACCGCACACCGCCTCGGGTCTTCAGACACCGGGGTTTAAGGTTGCCCATAAAGCATTTCCCTCGCACCCCGACAGTGTTAAGTATCTAACATTTGTTGCTGACTGTACGTCGATTTGCGATCTTGTGGCTAACACTGTTGAGCCGTGACCACCAGTGCTGATTATAGTTACATGGAAATTGAGCTCGAATATAACCTTGCAAAGAAATACTAGCTGACTATAGCATTCTGGTGGATTGGTTTTCGTAAGCTTAGGTAATCACGGCTGGATGAAGAACCTTAAACTCATGACCATCCTAGCGTTGTTCCCGGATGCATTCAAAACTTGCACTTTGGAGCCCCGGGTTTGCTCTCCTACTCTTCCTCTTGCCTTCGCGGGAGCGACTGCCATGTGACCTTCTTACGATGAAAGGAAAATCTGTGATAACTGATAAAGCTTTGTACGTCAATCAGCCTGCAGTTGTACCAGCTTACAATTGGGGTTAGTTCGGGCCCCGAAGATCTTGGTAAGGCCCCACAAAAGGTACTGTGTTGGGTAACCTCCTCGAGTGTCGCTCCGATTCCGATCCCGCTGCAGTCCGGGGGGAACGGAATCGGAGCGGCCGGTACACCCTGGGCGGCGGTCAATGGCTTCCCCTTCACCCCTTCATAGGGTTGGCATTGATCGTCGGCCAATACCCAACGTGGCGGGAACACATCGCTCTCCGTACTCCTCTGCTTTCAGAGGAGACAGGATGAGCGATGCTGTTAGTGGTGAGATGGCCCAGGGTCAGACGGCGTGCGGTTTTAGTCGGTGCAAGCCCGACATAACCGCCCCCGCTGGACGGCGGGGGGGTATCCGAAGGGATTTCCGCACGATAAAAAAAAAAAAAAAAGGTACAATAAATTTACATAACTTTAGTTTTAAGATCGAGTTCTAATTCTATTAGACTTGTTCGTCATCTCGGCGCTTGACAACTCGGCACCCCGTGTCAAGTTGCCCCGTATTATTTTAATTGGTTTTTCACTAGCTGTTGCTCGCAGCTTCTCCAGCGTGGAATTCTGATCCCGTTCACGCTACCCATGGAACCCTATTCCAATACCACAACCACTATAAGATACACAAATCCACCATACATCATTTTGTTATATCTCAAAGAGTTTAGACAGCGTTTTCGTTGAAAGCTCCCAGACGGCTTATTTTTTTCCGACGTCTCCAATAAATATCATTATATTTTAGCCAATTTATGCAAAACCTTGACAAATTATACACTAAAACCTTCCTTTAGAACCACTCTATCCATTAGTAAAAACATCATGAAAATCGGTGCAGTTTTTGATGAACAGATAGACAGACGCGGCAGAGTGCTTTGTTGTATAATTTGCAGTGATTCGGCAACTTAATCCAGATATTTGGCTTTTGAGAATTTGAAGAACCTAGTGTCACTCGGATGTAGGATGTAGGATTGAGACAAGTGACTGTTTTACCCTTAGACGTGAATACTAATAGGTATAGGTATCAGCTGTCGGGGTGCGAGGGATATGCTCTATGGGCAACCTTACACCCCGGCGTCTGTAGACCCGAGACAGCGTTCGGTTTTAGTCGGTTCAAGCCCGACATAACCGCCCCCGCTGGCACGCGGGGGGGTATCCGAAGGGATTTCCGCACGATAAAAAAAAAAAAAAAAAAAAAGGTATAGGTATCAGCCGGACTGTATTCTATTTAAATATTTCACAAGTATTGATTAGAATAAGTCGAGCACATTTGTAATGTAGATGTTATCACGTATTACGGTATGAATATTGAAATTATCATCGTCACGCACGAAGACACACATAAACTACAACTAAATTAATATAACTAGCATAGTGTATGTGCCTAGCTAGATGTATCTCTTCGAGGAAAACTTAAAAGTAATAAAAAAATCAAATCAAAATATATTTATTTATATAGGTCACAAAGTAACACTCATGAGCATCAAGATTATTAATAAATAAATATTCTAGGGCATATTACAGAGCGCCATCTAAACCCAAACTAAGCAGAGCTTGTCATATGGGTTCTAGAATGCGGATAAACATACTTAGATACTTTTTCGTTTTTTGTATATAAATACAAGGGTTCCTACCCGGAATTTCAGGATGTCTGGAACACAATTCTTTACTGGCGGAAAGTTTAAAAGATGCCAGATCAAATGAAAAGCAAATAACAGTAAGTTGGATAGACCTAGAAAACGCTTTTGGCTCAGTACAACACGAGCTTATGTTGTTTGCATTAAAATGGTATCACTTTCCGTCCATCATTTGGGAAATAATATCCTCTTATTATGGTAAATTAAAGTTTGTGATTAATACCAAAGATGGATACACGCAACCTTTAAATTATAATGTGGGTTTGTTCCAAGGTTGCTGTTTATCACCTATAGTTTTCAATATAGTAATAAATATTTTAATAGACAACATTTCCACACACAACAAGAAGTGGGGCTATCGGTTTAAGCTAAACGCTAAATATACGGAGTCTATCCTCGCATTCGCGGACGATTTGGCAATACTGACTCGTAACCCAAAGCAGTGCCAGGACCTACTGCGTAGAGTAGACGATTTCTGTACATGGACAGATGGAATGAGAGCAAAACCTAGCAAATGCTACTGTCTATGTCTGGGTAGGCGGGGTACCAGGTATACTTCATATGACCCAGGGCTTAGTATAGGCGGGGAAAACGTTTCAACTATATCTGAAACCGTGCCTTTTAAATTCCTCGGAAGAAAGATTGACAACAGAGGTTGCACTCCAGCTTTGGACGAATTAATTGATAGTTTCATTATCGATTTAAAAAAGGTAGACCAACAACCAATAAGTAATGTTAAAAAAGCTTGGATCTATGACAATTATTTAACCTCGCGTCTTAACTGGCCGTTTCTTATATATGATATAAACCAGAGCCTCCTCAAAAAACTAGATGCGAGTGTCACGAAGACACTGAAGTCGTGGCTAGGGCTAGCACAGTCGGCCGACCCGTCGGCACTATATAATAGATCCGCGAATAATTTTGGAATGACGCTTAAGAAGCCATCAGAACTCTATAAACACCTAAGAGTAACTAAAATGCACGTCTTATCGGAATCTAAAGACGAAATAGTAAAAGTCCTTCCAAAAGATAAAAATGCATCGGAGCTCGAATCACGCCTCCAGTTCCATAAAAGATTCATGATAGGCTCGCAGACTGGTAGAGTAGGTCTAGGTAATATTCAGAGACAAACAGATAAAGAAATAACAAAATCTTTTCTTCAAGCAGACGAAAACAACACCTATAAGGTGCACGCAAATTTGCACGAAATGCAAAACGAATGGTTGACCCTAGGTGAATTTTGTATTCCCATAGCCTTAAAATGGCGTACCATAATATACGACTGGTCACCGGCCTTACTTAAATTTTACCTAAATGCATTCCAGTTGACCCTCCCCGACCAAAGCAATCTGGTCAGATGGGGAATAGCCACAGACAAAACATGTAACTCATGTGGTGAAGCAACTGGTACGGCTAGGCACCTACTAGTGGGTTGTAAAACGCTATTAGACCGGGGTCATTACTCGCGCCGTCATGATAAGGTATTAGAAATCATACGTGAGGCTGTAAGTTTGGCGGTAGCTAGAGCGAAAAAAGGATTAACCACAAACCAAAGACATGACATTGCGTTTGTAAAGGAAGGCTGCTCAAAGAAATCACCTCAAAAGCCATATTCAATTTTGATAGCTGCCGTTGACTGGACAATACTCGTAGACACGTATGAGAAGCACTATAGGATACCGGAGGATATCTGTGCCTCATCATCCAGACCCGACATATTCCTTTTTTCACGATCGCATAAGCGTGCAGTGCTTGTAGAACTCACAGTACCGTGGGAAACTAATATACCTAAAGACCACGCTATAAAGACAAACAAATACTTTGATTTGACAAACGAGTTAACCAAAAACGGCTACGTGGTTAAACTCTATGCCGTAGAAGTAGGAGCAAGGGGAATTCCAGCTAAATCCCTGTACAACTTACTTAAAGACCTCGGATTGCCAAGAGCTTCAGTAAGCTCTTTATTAAAACGTATATCAAAAGCGGCATTGTTAGGATCTTACCAAATTTGGATAGGTAGGGGGGGGGGAACACTACTGACGGTGGAGGTGAGCGCTGATGCATCACAAGGTGGCCACCCTAAACCTACATCTGGGTCGCAAGTCCCAGTCGCCGTCATGGTGTTCCTCTCTGTACCACGCTATGGACCCGGCGACCGCACGGTGAATCCATGGAGTGCTGAGAATCGGATCTCTATACATAGAAACACCCAGACCAGTGCAAATATACATATTTGCAATGAGCGGGAATCGAACCCGCGACCTCTGACTTAGCAGTCGATTGCTCTACCGCTACGCCACATTTACTAACATTTACTAACTATAATATTGTTGTATGAACGTCAGGGAGCGCGGGTTCGATTCCGGCTCAGTACAAATATTTGTATGCATGAATATTTGCATTGGTCTGGGTATTTTTACGTATAATATGTATGTATTTACAAAAAACTATATATCTAAGTATATTTAAAAGTATTCTAGAACCCATAACACAAGCTAGTTAAGCTATGCTTACTTTGGGTCTAGATAGCGCTGTGTAGAATGTCGTAGAATATTTATTTATTATTTATTTATTTTGCTCTCTCACACTTTGCCACTTTTTTTATTGCCAGGTTCTTTTCTCACAGGCTGCACCATAATAGGTGCAGCCTGTGAGAAAAGAACCTTATTTTTTTTTTATTTATCGTGCGGAAATCCCTTCGGATACCCCCCCGCCGGCCAGCGGGGGTGGTTATGTCGGGCTTGCACCGACTAAAACCGCACGCCGTCTCGGGTCTTCAGACGCCGGGGTGTAAGGTTACCCATAGAGCATATCCCTCGCACCCCGGCTGACCCTGGGCCATCTCACCACTAACAGCATCGCTCATCACACGTTGGGTATTGGCCGACGATCAATGCCAACCCTATGAAGGGGTGAAGGGGAAGCCATTGACCGCCGCCCAGGGTGTACCGGCCGCTCCGATTCCGTTCCCCCCGGACTGCAGCGGGATCGGAATCTGAACGACACTCGAGGAGGTTACCCAACACACACCCCTGTGAGAAAAGAACCTGGCAATAAAAAATCACGGTATAAACATTAAAAAAAAATTAAATGTCAAAAATCAAGATCCTGTTGCCTTAACATGACGACGAAGAGTCGCGTCTCTCGTTTCTCTTCAACTAATGTAATCGAAAAAAAAAAAAAAACTGTTGCGTGTCTAAAATTACCCATTAATTGGGCGAAGAGACACATCACAACCATGATAATACGCTTTAATTCTGCCCTTGATTTATATGGCTATCCAAACATGTCTTGGATAGCTGAAATTTTCGTCTACCGTCGTAAGAGCGCTCTACCGAAATTCTAAACAGGCTGTTCTGAATTTTGACTTTTAAAAAAAACTTTAAAAAAAATAACACAATAGCGTTATCATTCAATAACTCTATACTAAACTCTACATGATCAAAGATGAAACCACAAAACTTATGAAAACTTTCATGATTTAAATCATAACATAACTTCTTCTTCTTCACGCCTGTATCCCCGAAGGGGTAGGCAGAGGTGTATTACACACCCACGATTCGCCAGTTATGTTGAGGTCCCAATGTAATAGGGGGCGAGCCTATTGCCATCTACCGGGCACATTATTAAGCGAGCGATAATTATCATTTATTAATGCACACATAACTACGAAAAGTTAGAGGTGTGTGCCCGGGCAACTGGGGATCGAACTCGAGACCTCGTCTCAGCAGTCCGTTACGTATGCCACTGGGCTATCGCCGCTTATTATTTAAATCAACGATATCTGAAAGGTGTCCTTTTGCTTTTGATGCCAAAAAAGCTCATATATCTATGTCTGAAGGCATGTAAATTAATTTCCATAAGCGTTGAATAGATAGCTAGCAATATTTATTTCTATCACGCACCTTGTTAGAATATAGAGAATAGAGAATATCGTCATAATTTCTCAGACATAACACAAGTGTCCAGTGTCTTGTCTGTGTTCAAAAGTTGGTCGTTATTTTTACAAAGTTGGTAACATTTATTTAAATTCTAGTTAGAAGTTCTATTTATAGGTACCAACTGTCGTTAGTCCTGTTTACCTGACAATGAAAGGATTTCCTCCAGGCGACCAGGTCAATGCGAATAATTGGTTACACGGTTTACCCTGATATTATCGGAAGTTTACGCGAGTGTCACACATTGAAACCGTGACCATGGCTGCTGAAAAGCAACCGAAACGTCGGGACCAATGTAAAATATGAAATAACATCAAATAAATCGCGATAGAATCCGTTAAAAATTGTTTTATTCTAAATTCTTATTATTTCTGGTTATAACATTATTGCTCAAATTTCTCAAGTGTTTTAAAAGGTTCTCTAGTACCTTGCCTCGTGTCTCATTTCACCTTTGAAAATCCGTTCAACTAAACTGGGTTCTCACGCTAAATTGTTCTTGGTTTGTATCATTGGTGATATTCGGTCTTAACCTTCTAACCTAACCTATCCCCTTATCCTAGTCAGACTGAGCTCTGAGTCGGGGTGTGCATCCTGATGGTGGTATCAATATATTATCATGTATGTTTGTAGTATTATTATGCGAAGAAATAATATGCCTTATAAGGGTCATACAACTACAAAATATAACCTAAATAATAATGTCTATTTAAACAGTAGGATGCCTAAAAAAAAGCACCTACCCTAAAATTTATGTGGAAGTATACCTTGGCGTAGTGAGCATATATTTGACGACCTCTGTGCCGCAACTGTAGAGCTTTCGACTGCTAAGTCAGAGGTGACTCAGGAGGAGAGCGGTCAGAGAGGTGAGCGGGAATAACTCCCGCTCAGTGCAAATATTTGTACGTATGTATAAATATGCATGTATTTACAAAAAAAATGTATAAAGAATGTTTATACGCATTCTAGAACCTATAAAACAAGCTATTTACAAAAAAAATGTATAAAGAATGTTTATACGCATTCTAGAACCTATAAAACAAGCTAGGTAAGCTCTGCTTAGCTTGTTTTATAGGTTCTAGAATGCGTATAAACATTCTTTATACATTTTTTTTGTAAATACATGCATCTAGGTAAGCTCTGCTCCCCGAGGGGGCCATCTCGAAACCGGAGATGGCCCAGGGTCAGTCGGGGTGCGAGGGATATGCTCTATGGGCAACCTTACACCCCGGCGTCTGTAGACCCGAGACGGCGTGCGGTTTTAGTCGGTTCAAGCCCGACATAACCGACCCCGCTGGCACGCGGGGGGGTATCCGAAGGGATTTCCGCACGATAAAAAAAAAAAAAAAAAAAAGGTAAGCTCTGCTTACTTTGGGATTAGATAGCGCTGTGTAAAATGTTGTAGAATATTTCTTACTATTATAAGGACAAAAAGACAGTGCATATCAAAGGGGGTAGGTATATCAATAAATATCTAAAATTCGTAATCATACATTTGGTACTTTATAAGCTCTCCAATTTGCACACCACTGGAAATACTTAAAAATTAGTTACGAGTTTAGTGGATTTTATTCCGACATTAAACATGTGTTTGTACTTTAATCAGAAATAATGAGACTAAATATATTTACGTACTATTTATATACGTACTGTTTAGGTACTATACATAATTTGCATGAAACTTATAGATATTGTCATTACATCACAGGGCATTAAACTTTACAGAGAGACAATCAAGCCATATTTTTCAGCGAGTGCTTTGGAGAATTTTTGCGACCTAATACTTCTTATGCCAAAACGTGTGATCTTAACTATCTATAACTTCAAAGTTTCTTAATTTTTTAATTTGAAACTACTATAATTTTTTTGGTAGATAAGTATACTTAACAATAAAAGTTTATGTGACATTGTTTATGGTGACTTTGGTTTTTAATCATTTTGAAAAGTTAATACATACTATAATAAGGTGAATATATTCAAATGTATATTATCCGTATAAATGTTTAGCTATAAGACGAATAGAGCTAAAAGGTGAAAAACAGTTTTAATTTCTATTTTCATAAAATGAAAAGTTCTGAAAAATTTCAACGGAAATTCAACAAAGAACCCACTGTATTTTTTCTTAAGCTTTTTGTCTATTGGACTATAAGAAATTAAACTCACCATTATGAACGGGTGTCGTGGACTACAACGGTTGTGTACAAAACAAAGAGCGATTGGCGTGGCGGGTTCGCGAGGCAACACACCGGGCCGTACTGTGACGAGGCCCCGTAAGACACGCTTATATACACGCAGGCCGCAGACACGCGGGAGCCGTATTCTGGACGACATGAAAATGTTTTTAAGGAGCAAAGAACAGAAGGGACATTCCTTGTGTAGAAATTTTCATTTGATAATATTTGGCTGCGACCGCAACAACGGCAATGCCTTATCAAAATTTTACAAAAATTAGCTACTATAGACCATGTAACTAACTAGCTGGCGCCAGCGCGTAGAAGTTGGTTATTGCGCATGAACGTCCATACGAACTATCATCCCCGATTTCATCCCCACAAAGGGTTTCTTATATTTCATAATTAGCATAAATAAATATGCTATAGATAGCATATTTATTTATTATTAAATACCTATAATAATACAAAGTTTCATGACGATATCTTCGAAAATGACAAGTTTCATCCCCTTTTGCTACCCTTACAAGGCTTTTATTGGCTATAAAATGTAGCCTATAAAATAAAAATTAAAGCTTTATTCTAAAAAAAATACTTTATTCTCTCAAACAATTAATAACAAATATAAAACAAAAATATTATATGCACCTCTGCCTACCCCTTCGGGGATATAGGCGTGAGTTTATGTTATGTTATGTTATGTTATTAATTATTTCCTAGAGGGATTTCCGCACGTAAAAAAAAAAAAAAAAAAAAAAGCGTTACCCTTACCGAAGCTCTAGTTCACTCTGTACTAAATTTTATTAGGCGTGAAAGCGTAATAGATAGACCAACAAACAAGAGTTACTTTCACATTTTTAATATTAGAACAGATTTTTTGATAAAATCATACACAGTCATAAACAAAAAAAGTCGAAAGTTTGGTTGCAAAATCTTCGTTCCAGAATAACACCTTTTTTTCACTGTCAACCAGTAGTGTCCAGACGTTGTCCAATTTTTCAGATTTAGTCGTAAACTATGATTAAAGCCCCGTGACTAACGAGATATACAATATGAGATTCAAAGCCAAACTATTTGATGACTGCTCCATTTTGTTATATTGTAAACAAAGAGCTTATATACGCCGTCATAGTCGATCGCACTAATAAATCAGTCTGGCTATTATTTTATACATATCTTTAAACTATTATGGTATCGTAGTATGATTTACTTAAGAGAGGTAGGACATGACGGTATTCCCGTCCAACTGAGCAGTCCGTCTACCTATAGGTAGTGTAGATGATGTGGGCAAATTAAACAATTTGTATTATTATCTAGAGTTATGTAAGGAAGTATGTAAGGACAGAAGCAGAGTCTCTGCCTACCCCGGAGGGAAAAAGGCGTGAGTATATATATATATATAGAGTTATGTAATCATCATTTAAGCATTGATCACGGTTTCATCCGAGGCCTTTTCACCCCGCAGCCCGGGGTCCACATGCATATTTGGCTAATTTGGTCAATGATACTTCATAATAACAGTGACTGACGTCTAATCTCCCGACCCAATCGTCGGTCAGCAGGCACTAGGTAGCAAGTGAGTTCGTCTTGGGCCCCAAAGATCTTGGTGGACCATTTCCTATCTATATAATATACTAGGGGCGCGATGCATTCTGCTGTTGCAATGTTGAGCTGAGAGTGCACTACATGATTACCTACAATTCACGCGCAATTATTTTTCAATTGAATACCATTGAATTGTTTTTTCGGTGATTATTCCTCCGTTGCTAGACCGATTTTCAATTTTCTTTTTCTGTCTTAAGCCAATAGTTAAGTTGCACATATTGGCGCCAAAATCGTGGTCTCAACATTTGATCATTTTGGAGAAATCAGATTTTGAAATTTTTGAAGGGTGATTGATTGACTCCATGCATGGTATTTTCGAATTTCAATTTTAGTTTTTCTAAACCGTCCGGGTATGAAAATGTATTAACATGCCTAGTTTGGTCAAAATTAGCGCAGTAGTGGCAAGAGTAGCGTCACAACCGAAATACACCAAGATGAGTATAGCATTTTCGCTCGACTTCGTCTCACTCTCAGCTCAATTATTTACTAGTTGTTTCCCGCGACTTCGTTCGCATTAAATTCGGAATAGATCAAAATATGATATTGTCGAAAGTTTACGCGAATGTCAGTCACACATTGAAATAAAACTATTTTTAACGGATTCTATCGCGATTTATTTGATGTTATTTTATATTTTACACTGAACCCGACGTTTCGGTTGCTTTTCAGCAGCCATGGTTACGGGGAGACTTATAGGAGAAATATAAAATAACTTCAAATAAATCGCGATAGAATCCGTTAAAAGTAGTTTTATTTCAAGATCAAAATATGTTTACTACTGCAATTTCGAAGCCAAAATGTATTAGGTTACCTATTTCATCGTTATATTTTCAATAATTTATCACGAAGAAATAGATGTTAACATGTAACATCGAAATAAATTCTACCCGGTTCCCTAATATAATAGCGTGATGATATTTATTATCAAAAGTTGAGTTTCTAATCAACTATCTTTCACTCGTAGGTAACGCTGAAGTTTCGAGATTTCATATTTCACTGCTCATCACGTTTTAGCTATAGCGTGATGAGTTATAGTCCGATAGTTGACCATATCCGAGTTCTATTGAATTGCAGAATTTCTTGATGATTTGCTTTGTTATAATTAAGGAATGATCAATAATAGGTTTGGTCGATTTAACCCTACTGCTCCTATCACAATGACAATAGCGTAATCATATATTGCGCAGTTTATGACCATACCCTAGAAGAATGTTCATGCAAAATTTTAGCTGAATCTGTACAGCGGTTTTCAAGTGATGCTCGGACATCGATAATAAAAATCAGACAAACAGGTTAACAGACAAATAGACAAAAATTCTAAAAATCGCCTTTTTTGAGCATCGGTATCTTTCCTAGTAAACACAAAAAAATATTTTTATGAAAAAAATAACCAGTGCATAGTTTTCACTATGTTATCACTTTATTATTTGTATAGATATTTACATTTACACACCGAAAAGGTGTCAACAACCACATTTCGCCAACTACGATTTTCGTTACCACTTAATATGGGAGAAAACAAATACTGGTAACAGAGCACTTACACATGGGCTAAAATCGTATCTCCTAGCCCTCTTGTGCCTCAATCGTGAAAGAAATAACATAACATAAACTCACGCCTATATCCCCGAAGGGGTAGGCAGAGGTGCTAGCACCCACATTTCACATTGTGGGTGGGTGGAAAGAAATGGTATGGCCCTTGTATTCGACTTTTTACTATCAGGGATGCAAACAGACCCATAGCCCACCTGGTAATAAATGCTTGCAATACTTTGATGTGGATTTTGTTCTCATTCGTTTTATCTTGACAAACTCTCTGGCATCACATGGTATTCAGGGTCTGATGATGGAGTAGCAAGGTGGCCACAGGAACTCCATAAACTAAAAAAAAACCTAGAGCTAAAAAACCTATACAGCTTGGGCTCATTGGTTAAATCTTGACAAACTCTCTGGTGTTACATGTTATTCCGGGTCTTATGATGGGGTAGGAAGGTGGCCATAGGAACTCCTAAGCTAAACAAGATAAACTTATCGAGTTTGGGCTCATTTGTTTTGTCTTGGTAAACACTCTCGCGAAGAACCGACAACCGCTGGGGTAAACGTGTTCTTGAGTGGAGACCGCGACTCGGCAAACGTAGTGTAGGACGCCCTCCGGCCAGGTGGGATGACGATCTGCGAAAGACTGCGGGCAGATGCTGGATGCGGCAAGCTGAAGACAGGGCGCTATGGCGCTCATTAGGGGAGACCTATGTCCAGCAGTGGACTAGAATAGGTTGATGATGACGATGATGATGAAACACTCTTATGCTACATGTCATGTGTCATGTACATGTCCAAGGTCTGAAGATGGAGACGGTATGGTAGGTGGTCTGTAATTAAATAGGATAGACTTGTAGTGTTGAGCTCCTTGG
The DNA here is from genome assembly GCA_946251805.1 of Cybosia mesomella. Classification (NCBI taxonomy): domain Eukaryota; kingdom Metazoa; phylum Arthropoda; class Insecta; order Lepidoptera; family Erebidae; genus Cybosia; species Cybosia mesomella. Next base: position 34,786,777 of record OX276396.1, on the reverse strand, counting down.
CTGGTCTTGGCAAGCACTCTTGTACTTCATAACATTACTAAAACTACTAACTAGGACTAAACTTGTCAAATTATTATGCACCAAAGCGTATTAATCTAAATGATAAACTCTTCAAAAAAGAAATTTTAATTAATAAAATTTATAAAATGACTCAAAATATAACATTGTGAGTGGTAGAGTCAAGCAACAGTCATTTTGGCCGTTGCATGAATGGGCCGACTCGACCGGGGAAGCACCACCCTCTCACAGAATATCGACGCCAAGTAACAGTATTTGAACTGTTGCGTTCCGTTTGGTGAGTGAGAGTGCCGGAGTCCAAACTCCTTTCCCGTCCCCTTTCAAACTCCTTTCCCATCCCCTCCCAAACTCCTTTCCCATCCCCTTTCCTTTACAGGGTCGGCAGCGCGAGTGCGGCGCCACTGGTGTTGCACACGTCCATAGGCCGCGGTAACCGCTTCAAATCAGGTGGGCCGTGTGCTTATCTGCCACCTTAGTGGGATAAAAAAAAAAAAATTGACATACCTTCTTAATATTTTGACATTTTTTTCATTTGACTTGATTATTCTGACACTAATTGTTTTTACTTTACGTTCTGACCTAAAACTAAAAAGTTGAAAATTAAATAATTAATAAAAAAACTTTTTCAAAAACAAACTTTAATTTAAAAAATCCTTTGTACTAAAATGAAAATAATAAATATAATAATTTTATGCACACGTAAAAAAAAAAAAAAACTTGTACTGATTTCGAGCGCAATTAGAACACAGAGAAAAAACTTAGCGCTACAAGCTTTTGAAATCAGCTCTTGCAATACTTTGATGTGGTGTCATTCCCGAATTGTGTTTAGGTGGTACTTCAATAAAAACAACGTGTCACAGAACAATTTGCTAGCGTTCAGATATTGTACGGCTTAACTTCTTCTACTGTGTATTTATTGAAGTGGAATCATTAGCTGTAAAAGACTAGAATATCTCGTACGAACTTACCCACCCCGAAGGATTTCATTTCAAACCCTGCTAGCATTTTCAGTAAATTTATTACAGATGGTCATAACATAGTAACATCTATACAACATATATATATATATGTTCGAACAACTTTAATACGCTATATCTTATCTACATACAGGACTACCGTAGTGATCCTTAATAGTAACTTTTTAAATTCTTTTCCGATGTACTTTGTCACGCGACCCCTCAAAACTGAAGGGGGCTACCTTTTTTTTTTTTTTTTTTTTTTTTTTGTCGTGCGGAAATCCCTTCGGATACCCCCCCCGCCGGCCAGCGGGGGCGGTTATGTCGGGCTTGCACCGACTAAAACCGCACGCCGTCTCGGGTCTTCATACGCCGGCTACCTGAAGCCACGCAATCGTAAAAAGGCTTTGTTTAATATTTTTATGATTTGTTTGTTTATTTTCAGTTTTTATGTAACGGAAGTTATACTAAATATATAATATACACTCATCATCATTATCTTAACGTGGATCCAAGTTAACATTTGGCTAATTTGATTAATGATATTACATTGACGACAGGCCAGTGGCGTACGTAACGGACTGCTGAGACGAGGTCTCGAGTTTGATCCCCAGTTGCCCCTGGCACACACCTCAGACTTTTCGTAGTTATGTGTGCATTAAATTTGGTTAGGCAGGGAGGGGAACTTGGGTAGTGAAGGTGAGTGTGTGAACGCGATGGACTCGGCACCCGCACGGAGAATTCATGGATTGCTAAGAATATCGGTCTCTATAAATTATCGCTCGCTTAATAATGTGCCCGGTAGAGGGCAATAGGTTTGCCCTCTTTTACATCATTGGGACCTAAACATAACTGGCGAGTCGTGGGTGTGTAATACACCTCTGCCTACTTCTTCGGGGATACAGACGTGAAGTTATGTTATGGTATTACATTGCGAGTGGCTGCCGTCGACCTTCCAACCTCGAGAGAGGCACCTTCGTCAGGGTCTTGTCCGTCGGTCAGCAGGTGCACCAGCTAAAATCTTGTTGGGGGGCCTTTAACACCCTAATAATACATACACTGAGACCTGTATATGTGAGGCTCGTGGCTGAATGGTAACCGAGCAGGTTAACACATTGCAAGGTTAAGCAATAATAGTCAGGTCAGTCATAGGATGGGTGACCTTTCTTAACACATTAAGACTCCGTTGCCATACCAACATCTATGGTATAGTTGGAAACTAAAAAGTCCGAGAATTGTTCCAACTACAGAACTCCGATGTCGCCAATGGGTTGTGGAGGTGAGATGGTAGTCGCTTCACTAAACATATCGATGTTCCGCCGCTTCGTAGTTAGAATGAAAAGCCAGCCCCAACTGAGTTGTGGTCGGGCATGCCATGCAACGAGTATGTTGCGGGCTTGGCGGGCCGGGAAGGTTCTAAATCTCTCCCGGGCGCGCTCCGCCATCTCCTTCTCGAGTATTACATGCTCGCAGAAGGAGGCGTCGGCGGCTCACGCGCTCGCGCTCCGCAATCATGCTGCCGAGTGAGAGGACTCCCACCACGATGGCTGCCACGAGTACACGCCTCGGCGCCTCCCACGCCGGGCAGTCCGCCAGCGTGTGCAGCTCCGAGTCCTCGCTCGCGTTGCAGTGATGGCACTCAGACGTTGGCTCCTACCTGATACGGTTCAGGTGGTCCCCGAAGCTCCCCTTACCGGAGATCACAGACCTGCGTCAGTCGGTACGAGAGGCTTCCGTGTCGCCTCTCTAGCCAATCCTGCATAATTGCCTTTTTTTTTTTTTTTTTTTTCGTGCGGAAATCCCCTCGGATACCCCCCCGCCGGCCAGCGGGGGCGGTTATGTCGGGCTTGAACCGACTAAAACCGCACGCAGTCTCGGGTCTGCAGACGGCGGGGTGTAAGGTTGCCCATAGAGCATATCCCTCGCACCCCGACTGACCCTGGGCCATCTCCGGTTTCGAGATGGCCCCCTCGGGTTTGGGAACCACGGTGTCCCCGTCTTGCCCCGGTTTGGGGGAGGGGCGCTAGTCGCCCCACCGTCCCGGCCTGCTTCTGCTGGGGTGACAATGTGCCTTACCACCGCTATTGCTGCGTACCCTAGCATAATGGTACTTATGTACTCAATATGGTAAATTTTACATAAACGAAAATGTTTCAGCAGTAATTTCGCCATTTGGTTGACCTGCCACTCATTTTCTTGCGGCAAGTGACGCGGCTCGATCACCTTATTTGGAATTTTCAATTTATTTATGGCATTGTCATTTCTTAAAATAGTTCTTTAAATTGAAGTTTTTTCAAATCGGTTAGTAAATGGTGTATCTAATCAAATTAGGATATGTATGTATATGTATGTAGGTATGTATGTGTATTTATGTGTCCGTGTCCTTCTTTTTTTACGGATTGCAGGTGAGGTTGTCTTTCCCCGAAGGTCTTGGAGGCCCCATATACCCCAAAACTTACGTTCAACACTTCAAAACTTACGTTCCATATGGTTATATGGAAAACAAATCACAACTTTAAAAAACGCGGTCAAGTGCGAGTCGAACTCGTGTACCGAAGATTACTTACCAGTTTTTTGTTTTTTTAAGACCTTACTCTTTACCAAATTTCGTGATTCTAGGTCAACGGGAACTACCATATAGGTAGGTTTTCGACTCAAAACCTATAGGGTACTTCCAGTTGACCTAGAACTGTCAATTTTGGTTACAACAAGAAAACTGAGCCCAACTCGTTCCTGAGAAAATCGGTGGTGACACACAGACAGACAAACGGACAAAAGAGTGATCTTATAAAGGTTCCTTTTTTTACCTTTTAAGGTACGGAACCCAAACAAGCCCGAATTAATGTTGCCGGCGATCCTGCACCCAAATAGAGGCTATCAAATGATAAACGTGTTGTTATTTGCGAGAGGGCCAGCGCTGGGCTAGGCTCGGCGGTAGCGGGCCGTGAAATTACCTGTTGATGCCCGATATTGTAACTAGGTACCTACTTGAAATATTAGGTATCAGACCTCTGGGGTGCGACTGGTTGGATCACCTCCAAGTTTGGTGCACCCTGGGCAACGTGGGCGATGACGCATAATTGATTGCTCCTCTGGAGTAGCTGGCGTCAACGTCAACGGCCAAGAGTCTGACCAACCGGCCCTTTTCAGGGCCAGCTGACCCCATTGCACGAGGGGGTCGGGGTATGGCGGGCCTGCAAGGCCCGCGGGGGGGGGGGGTCGCTCCAGGTACCCCTCTGCTCTTATCAGAGGGGACACTGCGAATGGCCCAGGGTCAGTCGGAGTGCGAAGGATATGCTCTATGAGTAACCTTACACCCCGGCGACTGTAGACCCGAGAGGCGTGCGGTTTTAGTCGGTTCAAGCCGGACATAACCGCCCCCGCTCGTATAAGTGAAGGCTCGGTAGTAAAGAAGAGAGAAATAAAATTATAGAATTTTTTTTAAACTTCTTTACTATTATAAAACTGTGAATTAGTTGTGTCTGTACTTTGGAGATATTAAAAAAAAAACTTGGGTTATGTTTAATGAACGATTTTGAACACTTTTTTTAAACGTATTTTGATACGGTTTTTTCTATTAGATAGATTTGGTCAGATTTTTGCCTGATTCCCAGTAACATCTAACGTCTCGGGTCTTCAGACGCCGGGGTGTAAGGTTGCCCGTAAAGCATTTCCCTCTCTAACCCGACTGACACTGGGCCATCTCCGGTTTTGAGATGGGTCCCTTTTTTTTTTTTAGTGTGTGGAAACCCCCACGGGCTTCACCCCATCGGTGCCGACGATGGGGTGGGCGTGTCGGAATCGGACCAACTAAAACCACACGGCGGGTAATATTTACAGTGCCTACTAATAGCAGTGTTACGCAATTCGCCTCAGTTATTACTTCAGTTTCATTATAAACACAGCATTGTGTAGGTATATAATGTAATTGGGTATATGAACCACGCTCTCCCCAACGGGAGGGCTGGGGAAATGGATTAAGTGGCCCACAAGCTTCGTGGGTGGATCGTCCGTCCGACTTCCGGTGTCCCCGACCTCGAATAGGGCCCCCGCTGCCGGTGGTAATGTGCGGCGCATGAAATGGACTAGGTCAATTAATGAAAATGTCATGCGGGCATATTATGCGGCTACGGAGGGAGGAGTCAACCTCACTGCGTATCGTGTTAGAATGCTGCCCTTGTTTCAGGAACTTGAGCCGGCTGTCAACGTATCGGCACAACGACTTTCGGACCAGGTACGGGCTATCCAGCGCTCTAATATGTTGGATGGTGCCGTACTTGAAAGACTACGCTCTGACGTGCAGAGTAGCCTTGCTGGCCCTACTTCGTCACAACCTGTCGCTTTGGTGGGAACAGACTCACGACAGTTCGTTCTCGCTAGCGATGTTGAGGAAAGTGAGGCTATATCCGTAAGTACTCAGTGTAATGAACAATTAAGGAGCACTTTGGAGGATGCGATGCTGGAATATCGGTTTTTGAACCCAGGCAATAGACCTCGCCTACCACGTTTGCCCATGCATAAGAGAAATATGGCGCTGGTGTGTGCCCTGGACTCACTATTACCTAATTATTTAGATAATAGTGAAGATTTCGGCGATACACATTCGATTCTCTACTGTGCGGCTGTTGCAGCATGTCGTGTCGCTGGTGTTAAATTTACATTGAACACCACCGCTACTCGACCTAAACCTGCTGTACCAGCCTGGCAGTACAGAATTGAACGTCGTATGCCGAAGCCAGGGCGCTCATCGGGAAGCTAATCTGCTTCAGATCGGGCAATTCACGCCCGAGAGTGATGCGCTCTGTGAAAAGGGCGTTTTTGGGGACTGATATTAGCCCTCAACAATACTCGATACATGTCACAGAGCGCATTGACTTTCTGAAGCAGAAAGTTTATGCATGGGCAAACAGGATTCGTCGGTACAAAAAACGAGTAGAACGATATACCCAGAATCGCATGTTCCAAAGAGATGAGAGGTGGGTTTACCGAAAGTGGGAACAACCCGATGAAGTCGAGGCTGACCGTACTCGACCGGATGCCGACGCTACGAATACATTCTGGCACAGCATCTGGTCGATGCCTGTCAGTCACGTCGAAGGTGATTGGATGGAAGATATTGAACGATCATGTGAGACTATAAAGCACATTGAGCTCACTACTATAGTGACTGATGACGTCACTTGTGCAGTTCGTTCGCTGCCGAATTGGAAATCGGCGGGACCGGACGGACTGCACAATTTTTGGTTAAAGTGGTTCAGAAGTTCACATGTTCGTTTGGCATCTCTGTTCCAATCATCTTTAGATTCGGGTTCACTTCCCACTTTCTTAACAACTGGCATAACCCATTTACTCTACAAGTCTGGTAGTGCCATGGATCCCAGAAATTATAGACCGATAAAATTTTACCAACGGTCTATAAGCTTCTGACATCTATTCTGAGAATCAAAATTACAACACATTTAAATACAAATTCGATAATCTTTATATCTCAGAATGGATGTAGAAGTGGGGTGCGTGGCACTAAGGAGCTCCTTATTGTTGATACGGCCATTTGCCAACAGGTACGTCGTAATCGCAAGAATCTGGCTACATGTTGGATAGATTACAAGAAGGCCTATGACTCGGTGCCTCATACATGGCTTCGGAGGGTGCTGGAGTTGTATAAAATCGATACAACTCTATGCAACTTTTTGAAGTCTTGTATGAGGCAATGGAGTACGGTCCTTCGCTATCCAGGATGTCGTCAGGATCGGGCAAACGATATACCAATAAGAATTGAGAGGGGCATATTTCAGGGTGATAGTCTGAGTCCCTTGTGGTTCTGTCTGGCTCTGAACCCTCTTAGCACAATGTTAGAGTGTTCAGGGCTAGGCTATCGGTTGCGGAGAGAGGGTAAAGTTATTTCTCACCTCCTTTGCATGGATGACCTCAAGCTGTTTGCTCCTAATCATCTACAATTGATGGAGCTACTAAAGGTGACTGAAAACTTTAGTAGCTCTATTAAGATGGAATTTGGTGTAAATAAGTGTGCGGTCATGCATGTAGAAAAAGGTGGGATAGTGGAATCTGAAGGGGTGGAACTCTCAGATTCCATTAAACTCAAATCTCTCGCTGCAACCGAAACATACAAATATCTGGGTATGTCGCAGGCGTTAGGAATCACCGAAGCTGGGATGAAGCAGTCATTGCAGGATCGCTTCTTTGGCCGCCTGAAAAAAGTTCTAAAAAGCTTTTTATCGGGTGGTAATAAGGTTCGCGCCTGCAATGGTTGGGTCATGCCAGTCCTGATGTACTCCTTCGGCATACTCAGATGGACTCAGACTGAACTGGATGCTCTAGATAGGAGGGTCCGGACTCTGCTGACCACATTCCGAATGCACCATCCACGTTCATCGGTAACGAGGTTGTATATCCCGCAGAAATTACAAACCGCGAGATATACAACCTTAGAGAATATTTCCTACGTGTAGATTCCGATATGCATCGCGATGTGGTCGCAGTGGACAATGGCGTAACCTCTCTCGCGTTGGCTAAAGAGAACTGGCGCAAACCGGCAGTACTTGGTACTGCTGATCGCAGGGAAGTATGGAAGGGCAAAGAGCTACACGGACGCTTCTATCGGGCCTTAAATGGGCCCGATATAGATTTAAAAGCGTCTTTATCTTGGCTACGGTTCGGTGATCTTTTTGGAGAAACCGAAGGTTTTATCTTTGCAATTACGGAAGAAGTTGTAATGACGAACAACTACCGGAAGTATATTCTGAAGGACGGTACGGTTGACATCTGTCGGGCATGTCATCGCCCCGGAGAATCACTCAGACACATTATTTCCGGTTGTTCTAGTCTTGCCAACGGCGAGTACTTGCACAGACATAACCAAGTGGCCAGGATTGTACATCAGCAATTTGCCCCTAAATACAATCTTGTGACTTCGGAGGTGCCATACTACAAGTATGTGCCCGACCCAGTTCTCGAAAACGGTCGTGTCACATTGTACTGGGATCGATCTATTATCACTGACAGGACTATTGTTGCCAATAAGCCTGATATAGTGATAATGGGTCGATTAGAGCGTCGTGCAATGATAGTTGATATCACTGTCCCCCATGACGAGAATCTCATGAAGGCAGAAAAAGAAAAACAAATAAAATATTTGGACCTGGCCAATGAGATTGTCGACATGTGGGATGTGGACTCAGCTATTATTGTACCGATAGTTGTGTCAGCACATGGACTCATCGCCAAGAGCCTCGATCAACACCTTATGAGGCTCTCGTTAGGCAGCTGGCTCAAAGGCCTGATGCAGAAGGCCGTTCTGCTAGGCACGGCAGGCATAGTGAGGAAGTTCCTCTCCCTGGAGCCGTAACCACCGGCAGCTTGGTCCCTGTACCCGATGCCCGTGGAGCACTGTTTTTATATTTTTAAATATATTTGTATTTTTTTATATATATATTTAAAAATGTAATTATATGTATTTAAAAGTTAATAAAGAAGAATAATAATGGCAACACTAGTATCAACCAGTCAGCTATTTTTGTGCTTTAAATCAAATTAAATTTAGATAAAATCTGTTAAATATATAATTATAAAATTGATCCATACAACAAATATGTAAGCAAGAATATTATATCTCACAACAATTATTGCCATGACAGTTTCTGTCTGTCAAAAACAAATACTGAAAATGCACAAAAATAAGTATCGATTATGATAACAAGAGCCAAGGCACGAGTAGCAACACGCCCAACAACCCCGGACTCGTCGCTCAGCTCCTTCCCACAGCCACCAGCCAGTTCTCTGGATGTGACAGCGACGTCGAGCTCAAGTTCCAGCGACGAGTTTTTCTCCCCGCCGACGTCGCAAACACCTGTGCGTGGGCATGGGAGAGGCCGGCCACCGACTGGCTTGGAGCCCCGACGCCCACCGTCTTCAAATAGGGCCCCCGCTACCGGTGGTGATGTGCACCGCATGCGATAGAGTACTTCTATGAACGAAAACGTCATGCAGGCATATTTTGTGGCCACAGAGGGAGGAGTCAACCTCACTGCGTACCGTGTTCGTATGTTGCCTTTGTTTCAGGTACTTGAACCAACTGTCAACGTATCCGCACAACGGCTATCGGATCAAGTGCGGGCCATCCAACGTTGTCATTTGTTGGATGACTCTGTACTTGAGAGGCTACGCTCTAACATACGAAGTAGCCCGGGTACCACACCCTCTCCGCAAACAGTGAGACAACCAGCCACGGAGACCATCTCACAACACATCTGTAGCGAGGAAGTGATTGATACCAGGGCTATAGACGTAAGTACCGAGTACGACGAGCAATTAAGGAGTGCTTTGGAATGTGCTATGCGGGAATATCGTTCCATGCCTTTTGTTAATAGACCTCGCCTACCACGTTTGCCAACGCATAAAAAAAATGTAGCGCTAGCGTGTGCCCTGGATTCATTATTATCAGATTATTTTGATAATAGCGAAGATCTCGGTGATACACATTCAATTCTTTATTGCGCGGCCGTCGCAGTATGTCGAGTAGCTAATGTTCAATCTCCAAAGTGCGACTTAGCTACTCGACCGAAATCTGCTGTGCCGGCTTGGCAATTTAGAATTGAGCAACGTATCACCGAGACTAGGGCACTCATTGGAAAGCTCATTTGTTTCAGGTCGGGCAATACCCGCCCAAGAGTGATGCGCTTTGTGAGTCGAGCGTTCTCGGGGTCTGATATTAGGCCTCGAGAATTTTTGGCACGAGTCACAGAGCGTATCGACTACCTGAAACAAAAAGTTTATGCGTGGGCAAACCGGATTCGGCGGTATAAAAAAAGAGTGGAGCGATATTCTCAGAATCGCACGTTCCAAAGGGACCAAAGGTGGGTCTACAGAGATTGGGAGCGCCCTGATTCGACTGGGGCTGTAGTGTGTCGACCAGATGATGATATTACTAATACATTCTGGCGTAATATCTGGTCGACGCCTGTCAGTCATACGGAGGGTGATTGGATGCAGGATGTTGAGCGATCGTGTGAGCCTATTAAGATCATGGATCCGGTTACTATACTGCAAGAGGATGTAATCGATGCAGTCCGTCTGTTGCCTAACTGGAAGTCAGCGGGACCAGAATTGGAGGACGAAGTTGTAATGACGAATAACTATTGGAAGTATATTCTAAGGGATGGTACGGTTGACATATGTCGGGCGTGCCACCGTCCCAGAGAATCTCTTAGACATATAATCTCTGATTGTTCTCGTCTTGCCAACGGCGAGTATTTGCATATACATAACCAAGTAGCCAGCATTGTTCATCAACAGTTTGCTCTAAAGTAAAACCTTGTGGAATCAGAGGTACCGTACTATAGGTATGTGCCCGACGCAGTTCTCGAAAATGGGCATATCACGTTGTACTGGGATCGATCTATCATCACTGACAGGACTATTGTAGCTAATAAACCTGATATAGTGTTGATAGATCGATCAGAGCGCCGCGTAATAATTATCGATATCAACATTCCACATGACGAGAATCTTGTGAAAGCCGAAAAAGAAAAACAAATAAAATATTTGGATTTGACTCACGAGGTTGTCGACATGTGGAGTGTGGATTCGGCGATTATTGTTCCGATAGTTGTATCGGTTCACAGACTGATTGCCAAGAGCCTCGAACAACATCTCCAGAGGCTCACGTTAGGCAGTTGGGTCAAGGGCTTGATGCAGAAGGCAGTGCTCCTCGACACGGCACGTATTGTGATCCTATCTCTGGAGCCCTAACCACCGGTAGCTGGTTGGTTCCTGTTCCCGATGCCGGTGGGCCACAATTTTTTATATTTTTAAATATATATATTTTTATATATATATATAGAATGCATTTAAAAATATAATTGAAATGTATTTAAACTTAAATAAAGGAAATAATAATAATATGAGGCCCATCAAAATCCTCAGGACCCAAGTCAACCTCACCGTCAATTCGGAACTCCTACTGATTGATAGAGGCGCTTCTGACACAGACTTTACTATTGGAGTTAAAGGGTGTACGAGATGCAGGTAAGCGTGGAGTGTTTCCGGGTTCGTGTGAATTAGGCGCGAATGTTGGGTGCAGTAGTGGCTGGACTGTGGTTAAATATACAGTGGATATGTGCCGGAAGATATGTATGTATATCTATTTGTTCGGTAGTGCTCTTTGTCAGAATGCCTATTATTATTATTGTATATTTAACCCTTAACTACAACATCAAGACACACTATTTATATATTCAATTTATTTTATTTTGATGCTTCGTGTGATTGACCAGTAATATTTTCTTTTTTACATTCGTGATTTTTTTGTGGCAATTGTTCGATGTATTGTACAGGTTGATGGCATCCGTGAGTTGCATAAGGGCCCAGTTGAAAACCAGCTTCAGGTCCTTGTGGCCTGGCAGATGCTGAGCTGGGTTCCTCTTACTGCAACCGTGGGACGCGAGCCTTCCTTGCATTGTGACAACTGTTTTCGACTCTGTTTTAATCTGTACCTAACCACGTAATATGCTATTATTATTTAAATAATATTTATGTCTCTCTCCTTCTGTTTTACCTGTCACTGTGTCTCGCGGAATTTGCAGTAAAAACGTGAGTCTTTCTTTCTTTCAAGAAGAGTTTGGATGGTAAGTAAGTATCACCTGAGCGCAAACTGTGGACGTGTGACCTCGAGCTACTAAGTGTATGCGACTGTCGCGCCATCTACGGTGAATCCAAACTAAAATGTATGACGTAGTGGTCGAGCAAGTAATAACATAACAACATAACTTCACGCCTGTATCCCCGAAGGGGTAGGCAGAGGTGTATTACACACCCACGAGTAGGTATAACATGCAGTATCTATAATATAACAACAAGTAGCTAATTTGGCCAAACAATCAATTAATCTCTACTGCGGTGACAATAAGGTTGAGTTTTGAATATATTTTTTATGTACTAATAATATTTTTATTTCCCAAGTTCATAGTGAGGCACGTCGTCTACCAAGGGCCAGACGGCTCCCGCTCCGATAAATGTGAAAAATGAAAGGATCCCCTCCTTTTTATTATTGGCTGCAGGGAGGAGAAGTAATAGAGGACTCTGATCAATGACTCTGAGTTTCAATTTGCAGGTTTTGGATAAAAGCGGAATTGGTGTATTAGCAGTGCCTGTCTTTTTTCGAGTAGCAATACAACAAAAGCGAATATTGCAGACTCGAGTAAGTTTGCTGGAGTATGGTGATACAATCTATTAATAACAACATTCTTTGAACCCCTATTTCGTAAAATAAATGATTTGTATTCACATTCATGTATCTGTGCTTGCGTAATTCTTTACAAAAACGGGTGAACCCACTGTTAACAAAATTAAACGGATCGATGCCTGGATAACAATTTCTAACAGTTGGTATCAAAACGTCTTCCATAATATCAACTTAACCTTGAGCATTCAATCGTCCACCAATTTCTATTAATTCTCCAGGCCCAGCAGACGACATCCAGCCCCAAAATCCAAGGTTTATTCTGCCGCTTGCATGAACATTGACAATATTTCGTTCAAAATACCTTGTGTTATTAATTCGCCACAAGGTGACCCTTCCACTTTCATCTGATGTAAAAGTTTTTTCATCACTGAATATGACATTCTCGAAATTGAAGTCTAGATAGTCTCGTGCAAATCTCAATCGTTCTTCCTTGTGTATTGCAGTCAGAGCAAGCTTCCTGGCCGGTTTGCGGTGATGTACTCCTGCTTTATGCAATACACGTCGAACTGTTGACCGTGATATATTAAAGTCAGTAGCCAAGTTTGCGACTGGAGTGAACCCATTGTATCTTGTCCTTCTAACAATTTCGTTACGTGTAGAAGCAGATGTAACAGTCGGTCGTCCTGTTTTTCGAATTTGATTAACATGTCCTTCGCTGTCCCATCTATTGATCCAAAGAGTAACGATATTTCGAGCAACACCAACACGTCTTGCGATGTCACCAATTGGTAAGCCATCTTCATGATGCGTTACTATACGATGTCTTTCATGATCTGATAGATAATGCGACATATCGATGATAAAGGAATTAAGGACATTTACTAATTTGTAGTGCTATTTAATCAAATTATGACTTCCTAGAAATATATAGGTGCCTAACCTACTTAGGAATAATCAGTAATAGATTATATTCAGTTCAGTTCTTGGTTTATATAGCCACTTCAAGTGACAATTCTTGACAATGCCATAAAACAAAAGGCAGAACACAATATTTAAATCAAAATATACATCAGCATTCTAAAAAGGTTTATGTTCGACGAAAGTTTTATTCTTAATTCAGGTACTTTTGAAACTTTTAATAGAACCATTGTGTGAAAATCTTTTGGAAATTTCTGATACTGCTTTACTTTTGATGGATAGTTTTTTTTGCACTATGAAAATATTAATGTACCAAACACTTTTGCGACGTGATTTTGTCAGACTATTGTGATATATATCTTGCAATGCATTTCTTTTGGACAATTCAGATACTACGCTACTATTGATGTTGACTGTGCAATCATTTGAGGTCTCAGTTCGCTGTGAGACGCTGAGTAAACAACAACTGTATTGACGTTGCGTATTATTTTAAATCTATACCTTCGCCCAATCTCGGCCCATTCCTTACAACACACATCACAACACTTGCAAAACTCACTTTTCATCGCCTATAAGATTCACAGGGAAATTTAGAACGTAATTGTAATGAAACAGAGGCTATAATTCATATTCCATTTATTAAACTGTACGAACTAGCTTAGGTAACGTTTTCTTACAACATACATTTGGTACATGCGTAACGTCAATGGCACTATTCTGCCCGCGTCCATCCAAAAAAAGAGAGGCGTATCTGCAGATTTTCAAAATATTAAACTGAATAACAATTTAGTGTTTCGGGACACCATACAGCACTATCTAAATCTACACTTGAACTAAACAGTGATTGTAAAATGGGTTTTTGAACACGTATATAGAAACTTGAGGACATTTATTTAGTAAGTATAGGTATGTAATTATTTAGAATTATTTTGTTTAAATATCTACAAAATAATGCATATATAATTTGAATATTTTCCGAGCATAAAATTAAAACCCAACATTTAAATTCTTGGCTGGCGTTTGTTTTGGCTGGATGCGCCTCTTTTCGTCACGGGCGAGCAGCTATGCTATTCTGTAAGAACGTTCATGTATCTCGACAGCTCAATATCATTTTTTTTTTAGGAATATTAGTAACCGAAATTACTAATATTCCCCCTAACCCCCCCAGTTAAGCTTTACTGCTTGTTATTGTCGGAAGTTCAAACATGCGCGAATGTCACACATTGAAATAAAACAATTTTTAATGGATTCTATCGCAATTTATTTGATGTTATTTTATATTTTACATTGATCCCGACATTTCGGTTGCTTTTCAGCAGCCATGGTCACGGGGAGACTAAAACTTTTAGTCACCCCGTGACTATGGCTGCAAAATAACATCAAATAAAACGCGATAGAATCCGTTAAAAATAGTTTAATTGCTTGTGTTAGGAGTGGGTTCACCTCGGTAGTGTAATGGCCAGGATTCGAACCCGGGGACCTCTCGATCGTAGGGTCGACTCCTTAGCCACTAAGCTACCGACGCTTTCTTATGGCGAATATGATATTTCACCTCGGATTCAGCTGTCGAGATTTATAAACACTCTTACAGAATACCACTACAGCACAATTAGTAAACATAACTAAAATTTAAACATCACAACATTGAGCTAACATTGCTAACTATTTACATTACACTAAAAATATATATATTTTTTAATAATTTCAAATGGGGAAACGACAGCAAAATTATTAAAAAGCCACTTGGCGATGTCAAGATATATCCACCTTCTAGTGTCACGTTAATAATATGATCGCCTGATAGTAAGAAAAAGGTAAACTCGCAGGAATAAGGGTCCATGATACCTCGGGGTGCGGGGGAAATGCTTTAAGGGCAACCTCACACCCTGATCTGAAGACCCGAGACGACGTGCGGTTTTAGTCGGTTCAAGCCCGACATAACTACCCCGCTGGCCGGCGGGGGGGTATCCGAGGGGATTTCCGCACGAAAAAAATAAATGGTCCATGATACCAATTAATAATGCTATAATGGTATCTAGCCCTCATCAAATGATTTTGTGATTTTTCACGCTCCACATAAAAGACCCAGGACTGTAGGAATAACGAAACACGTGTGCTGGTAAAGAATCCAGTCTTTATGGTGGGGAAATAAATAGAAGTACCGAACCGGTTGGTACTAAGTGGAATTGATTGCACCGTTTAAGGGTGACACCTCTCAGCCCTGCACGTGTTGTTTTGTATAGGAAAGGAGAAGGTGGGGCTAAATTGAATGAGCTCATCGGAATCAGAGGTGGTACATACTGCCATAGAGGCAATGTCTCAACGCAAATACTGGAAGGTATTGGTGACCTCAGGACTGCCAATAATACAGACTGTACTTCCTAACCTGTCGAGAGCATTCGATAAATACTGTGCAGAGTCATCCCACAGATGAGAACAATATTCCACCCAAGAACTAATCTGTGTCTTATATAGAAGACACGGCTGCTCTGGCGTGAAAAACCGTGTCACCTTGTTCAGGACTCAGAGTTAAGGAGAGGCCGTTTTGATGATGGTCGCGATGTAGTTTTTGTTGTTCAGTTTGCAGCGAATATTTATACTGAGTGTAGGTATTTTAGTTGTCCTTCAGTGGTGGTGTGTCCTGAAGAGTAGGGAGGGGAATAAAAGATACCTTTGCTGTAAGCGTACATATCTTCTTGGCATCGAACTCGACCATGTCCCAGAGCCCCATTGAGTAATGTGTTTTAGAATCCCGGTAAAGCTCAGTGATAAGACGCTGTCTATTTTCCTCTATGTCAGCCTGCTTGCTTTCATAATATCCGTGATATCAGCCGTGCAAAGTGCTGTTATCTGCATAGCAATGTCTGCTGCCGGCAGACAGCATGTCATTGATATGTAGAAGCAAGAGAGTGGGCGACAAAATGGACCCCTGCGGCACGCCAGTGTTTACCTGTAAGAACTCCGAAGCTTGTCCATCACAAAGGACTTGAATACAGGCTCTTGCAGGAAGCTGACAACACAGTTGGACAATCGAGGATCAGACAAAGGCAGGCAGCTTGGAAAGAAGCGACCTGTGTAAGACTCTATCGAAAGCTTTGGCGGTGTCAATAGAAAATGACATGGCCATTGATGGACTTTAATATCGTTTCACCGCTTCTGTTTAATAAGCGTCATTAGTTTAGTAGTTAAGGAGTCGACGTCACGATCGAGAGGTTCCAGGTTCAAATTCTGGCCAAACTAGCGAAGCTTAGCCATTTGGCTTAGCAGGAGGAGTATTAGCAATTTCGGTTACTAATATTATTATTGAAAAACAAAAATCTTTTATCAAGTATGGTACAATACTACAAACATTCCTTTGGTCCTTCGATGCGAAGTATCAAAATTTTTTAATCAGTTTAATGATGTAACAGTTGTGGGTAAATGTGTTTTTAAAATTACTACAAAGCCTTAACTCGGTAAGTAGTTTCCCTTTTTTATTTCATTATTTAGTATTTAAATATATAACTTATGATAACATTGGTAGCAGAATTTGTCAATAAAATATGACATAATACGTTGATTTCTATATTACAATTAACTAGATATTTACATAACTTAAATATAACTATAATAATAAATTATCTAGCGTTAAGAGTAGAACAACCTTAAACGTAAGAGAGTGAGGTCGTAGGTACTTTTCATTTCCTTCAGACAAACCGGCTAGTGGTTACTCGCATTCTTTAATATAATGGTATTCTACGACTGTTACATAGCATGGGCGTTGCCAGGATGGGGTTTTTAGGGTACAACCCCGCCCCCCCCATTTCTCAACCCTGCCCTCCCCCCCAATTTCAAAACATTATCTAGAAATCAACCTTTTATTATTTTTCACATGAAAAATAATGTCGTTTCATGCACAAACCCCCAGAAACTAAAACCTGGCTACGCGAACTACACAGAAAATTCTAGAACGCGGATAGACATACTTAATGTAAATTCATACATATCCAGACGAAAATCATCATCAAACATCCAGACCAACCCAAATAGATATATTCATACACATCACATAACTTCACGCCTGTATCCCCGAAGGGGTAGGCAGAGGTGTATTACACACCTACGATTCGCCAGTTATGTTAAGGTCCCAATGTAATAGGGGCCGAGCCTATTGCCATCTACCGGGCACATTATTAAACGAGCGATAATTAACATTTATTAATGCACACATAACTATGAAAAGTCAGAGGTGTGTGCCCGGGGCGACTGGGGATCGAACTCGAGACCTCGTCTCAGCAGACCGTTACGTACGCCAATGGTATATGCACTTGTATGCATATAAAAATATGCACTAAGCACCAAGCGCGGGATTGACTCCTAGTAAATATTTATTGTATAGAAAATAAGTCTATACTGAATAGCCCCATTAGTATCAGTAGTCCGATGATCGAACCACTGAGACTTTTTCGGCTCAGAAGTCCGATGATGCAGATGATTATAAATCATCGGACTACTGGGTCTTTTAGTCCGATTCGACATTCCGAAATAAGAAATGGATGCAGTAATATTAACAAGTCACGTTATCGAAATCCAACTTTCCGGACTAGTGGTTCCGGCGCATCATCGGACTACTGAGCCGAAAAAGTCTCAGTAGTTCGATCATCGGACTATTTAATCGGAGTACTGATACTAGACCGAATAGCCGACCCCGACTGAGTTGGAACTATTGGAAGATGATGAAAAAATAAGTCTATTACACTTCCCTCGCTATTTGCCTACCATTTTAAATCTTTAATCGTTTTGGTAGATTATTGTTTATGGAAACCTATTGGCATAACATATCTGCCTACCTTTTCATTCTATCACCTTTATTGTATAGGTATATTCTACGACATTCTACACAGCGCTTTCTAGACCCAAAGTAAGCATAGTTTAACTAGCTTGTGGTATGGGTTCCAGAATGCGGATAAACATACTTACTTATATACTTTTTTTTTGTAAATACGTACATATTATACATAGAAACACCCAGACCAATGCAAATGGACATATTCATGCATACAAATATTTGCACTGAGCGGGAATCGAACCCGTGCCCCCTGACGTAGCAGTCGAATGCACTACCGCTACGCCACAGAGGCCGTTCTATAATTAAATATTATTATTATTATTATATATATATCATCATTAATATAAATCTACTTCAATATTACTTCTAAATTAACATTTACTGACAATTCTTTGATAACAAGTGGTAACTTTGATACAAATTATAATACTATATTTTTTACCTACAAACAGCAATTGTATTACTTAAATAATAACAATTAATTAATTTTTAAACGATGTTAGCCTACAAAGTAAAAGTATTGGCAAAAAGGGGTGAATATAAGTCAAGGGGTGAATATAAAATAAATTGGTCACAAGACATAATTAAAATAAAACTATTTTCAACGGAGTCTATCGCGATTTATTTGGTGTTATTTTATTATTTACATTGATTGGTCACGAGGAGACAGTTTTATTTCAGTTTGTAATATTCGCGTAAACTGCCGAAAACATTACTGCCACATGAATTTTGCAATTATTTTCTATTGAGTCAAATTATGGATTATTTAAATGTAATAATGTGCAGAATCTGGTAGGAAATTTTATAAAATAAATTGTTTAATAATTTCTAATTTAACAGTGTCACAGCAACCAGCACTGTTGCAATTAAAGCTCGTGCTTTGAAGCCCGGGATCCGTTGTCCTACTCTTAATTTGAAAATTTCGAATGAACATTTTATTTCTATTCATTCCTTGACTTTTATTCACCCCTTGACTTCCACTCACCCCTTGACTTCCATACGCCCCATATTACGGTCGTACATCAAAATTCACCTCTAATACTTATTTAATCACCTTAAAGTCTAAATTCAATCAGATGTCTAACAGAATGAAGTTTCGAAATTCAAATATAAACATTTTAGTGTTTACAGTTGAAATAAAAAATATCAGTAAACTTACAAATT
This sequence comes from Cybosia mesomella, assembly GCA_946251805.1. NCBI lineage: Eukaryota > Metazoa > Arthropoda > Insecta > Lepidoptera > Erebidae > Cybosia > Cybosia mesomella. The sequence continues at coordinate 34,767,693 of OX276396.1, read as the reverse complement.
TTCCGCACGATAAAAAAAAAAAAAAAAAGGTATACTTAGGTGCAAAATCTTGACAATATACACTAGATGCGCAGTAAGCCTTTTTTAACTTTCTTTGGCGGTAAGCCCGGGTTGCGACGGTAGAGGCGCCCCAATCAACCAATCATAGATGTATTATAAAAAAATCGAGCGCTCGCGTGATTGGTTGATCAATTCTTTTATTGGTTTTTTGATTGGCCAGTTAGTGCACATCCGCAAACTTTTTGACGATTATAAACCTTAAGGCTTTCACGGCCGGCGTTGCATGTAGAATATACTGCTTCCTGCTTACCATCAGTCGCACCGAGTTCGCCGCCGAGGAAGGTTCTCCGCACTCGACGGCGTCCCGACGTGTACCACTGAAGATGTCGACCGCAGTGATCGACGAAACGTTTGGAATACAAGTTTCCGATGGACCACGGCCAAACAGCCCGGGAGCAGTATATTCTACATTTTTGACGTTTGTTCAAGATTTTTGCCTCAAGGTACACTTACTTGTCCCAATCCGGAATCCTCTATTGAGGGGACTGTCCCATTTATCTAAATACTATTCTACTATGAGCAACATAAGTTCTTTGCATTGGTTGCTGTTGTACTGCACTTTGGCTAACAGTTCCAATACCACTAACTACACTATAACACCAGGGTTGGTCTCTCACCAATCACTATAAGAAGATATCATCAGCATGCTCCTGTTTGCCAGTCTGCAGGTAGCTCTGGGAGTTTTTATATGTGAAGATGTACGGCGCCTGTCTTGTGGGACAGCGGAACGAACGCAGGAGAACTGGCGGGGCGTTGTCTGTCTTGTTGCCGACTGGCTCTAGGAGATTGTTCCACAGTAGATTCGCCGCTGGAAGTGAAACTTACACCGTAAATCCTTATAATGATAGCGGTTCCTATCTATAAAAAATAAATAAAATTAAAGTGTCTGTTTATAATATTACGAGTATATTTAAAATAACAGCTTTTGCCAAAATGCATTTGAATGCGGTATACCAAAAAGCGATTTTTTTCTATGTGTCTGTTTGAATTAGGTACGGGACGACTGGGCTGATTTTGACGGTACTTCCACTAGCAGATAGCTAATATTGTAAGGCGTAACTCAGGTTACCTTTATTTTTGGAAAAGAATTGGATTCCGCACAAAAATATTAAAACCCAGATTTAAGTCAACAAAACTACGTTAGGTATCACGTTGATCTGAAGACCCGAGACGGCGTGTGGTTTTAGTCGGTTCAGGCCCGGCATAACCCCCACTGGCCGGCGGAGGGGTATCCGAGGGGATTTCCGCACGAAAAAAAATGGTATCACGTTGTTCCTAATGAATTTCATTAAAGCTCACCTCTTCTCCGTCACCATTAAGTGATGAAGAAATGGTTATTGTTATAAAGAAATGGTGATGTAGAAAAGTGAAAATGATGAAATAGAGATGATATACTGCCAGTGGGGACGCCGTTTGACCAGACGGGTGATCAGCCCTTCTATGTGGGGCCATTTCACCCATTTCCCCTATAAAGACTGTCATACATATTCGTATGGCAACCGGGACCGACATCTTAACGTGCTCTCCGAGGCACGACCAGACCAATGCAAATACTCATATTCATGCATACAAATATTTGCACTGAGCGGGGATCGAACCCGTGCCTCCTGCGTAGCGGCAGCTTTCAATACCGCCACGCCACGGAGGCTGTATGCTGTATGTAGAGATGATGGTGATGAAGGAATGGTGATAGTGGTGATGATATAAAGGTGTAGAAAATAATAGAGGTATTAAAATGTTCTTACCTAAGGCATGGCCTTTCTGCGAGAAGTGGAAGCAATCATGGGTGATGTAGGACTGGTGAATGACGAGGGGCAAAGGCTCAGTCTGCGGAATGGGCGCGTTGAACAGCTGCATGAAGGGCTGTACTACCACGGTGAAGTCTTCTTTGGTATCGTAGCGCCCACTTTGCACCTGAAAGAAGCGATTAAAATGTGAATGTGTTAATGTTTAGTTAACTTAATCTGTAATGGGTTGGGTGAACAAGGATATACCAATATGCTTAAGGCCCAAGCAAGTCGGTGTACCTGCTAAACAACGAACGAGGCTCTGCTGCAAGTTTTCCTTTTCAGGTTGCGACGTCAAATGGTAAGTCACTTCGGGAAAAGCTGACATACTGTTACATATGGGGTTCTTCTAAGGATCCTAACATAAGTGCTGACACTTTCGCCTGAATCAGCATTATCACTCCTGTGAACTGAAGAGGGGTAGCGGATCGGACAGTTCACCGCCAGCCTCCTCCCAGAGCACTTGTTCTTTTCTTTTTAGGGATTTTCTTTAGAAAAGCCCTATTGCTATCGAGTTGTCGTCGACGTCGTCGTTGCCAATTTTCTGTCACGGTTTTGGGTATGAAGGAGATGAGCTATCGAGTTGCTGTTTTCGGTAATAGATTCGTGCTGGGGTGAACCATTGCAAGATAAAGAAAAAATCGCAAAAAAGAAAAAAAAAAACGCAAAATCGAAAATCCCTTGTATTCGGCTGAGCTCGTCTCAGGAATTCAACTTGTTTCTGTTTCGTGTTATTTCCCGCTCCCGTATAACAGTACCGACCAAAACAAAAAACGGATCTCGGCTTTACAGTGCAAACTTTGTACCCAACTGGGCATTCGTTATGAGGATGATGGTAACTTATTCTGTAAAAATTGGATAATAATAATTATCCAATTTACACAGAATACGTTGGATTTATTTATTATAGGATTTTCCCATTGGACAATAATAATATTATCCAATTTACTCAGAATAAGTTGGATTTATTTATTATAGGATTTTCCCATTGGACAATAATAATATTATCCAATTTACTCAGAATAAGGTGGATTTATTTATTATAGTATTTTCCCAAATTCCCAAAAAATATATGCCGCGGTAGCCTAGTGGTATGGGTAATGGACTGCGGAGACGAGGTCTCGGGTTCGATCCCAGGTTTTATCATGGCACACACCAATGACTTTTCGATGCTTTTCGAAGTTATGTGTGTATTTATCGCAGGTTTGTAAGTGCCCGGTTAATGGCAATAGGCTCGCCACCTATTACATTGGGACCTAAACATAAACTGGCGAAATGTGGGTGCTAGCACCTCTGCCTACCCCTTCGGGAATATAGGCGTGAGTTTATGTTATGTTATGTTATTTTCCCAATTGATAATAATAATATTATCCAATTTACACAATAAGTTACCATCATCCTCATAGCGACTTCTCAGTTGCGTACAAAATTTGGACTTTAAAGCCGAGATCCGCTTATTGTTTTTGATGGGTACTGGTATACGAAAGCGGGCTCGCGAGTTTTTAAAAAACACAAATTTTGGATGGATGAATGGATTTAATGAAACATTAATCATCACATGAAAATTGGCTCAACTAAACTTAAAAAAAGATGTCGAGCCCTTGATCTTGGGGTATATCACTGCCCTGTGCGAGGGATATGCTCTAGGGGCAACCTTACACCCCGGCGTCTGCAGACCCGAGACGGCGTGCGGTTTTAGTCGGTTCAACCTCGACATAACCGCCCCCGCTGGCCGGCGGGGGGGTATCCGAGGGGATTTCCGCACGAAAAAAAAAAAAAAAGGGTATATCACTGCCCTATCTATTTGGAAGCCTTAGACACTGTAGACAGTAATGGCGACAGCCTGTCTGTCTGCCTGCCTGAATCAACTCACCAACAAGAGTTCAGCTTTCTGGTAGAGCCTCGCCATGCGCACCAGGTCCTGCAGCTCGTGGCCCCCGCGGTGGAAGCACGTGCAGAAGAATGAGTGCATCAGGCGACACATCATGGGCCGCAGCACGCGAATGGATACCGACACGTCTGAAACGAAAGTAATCATGGATTTGCAATTTGCCGCCAATATTTGTAATGTACGACTGCCGCCCAAGGCTTCAAACCGATTCAGCCTATTGACAAATCCACTGTTTGAGCTCTTGGATGGGCTGTTGGCTGTGGGCTGAAAGTTAACTATTTCATAATGGTCACGAATGTTCTTCGCTTTGATACCTGTAGAGGGATAGAGAAAGAAAAGAAGTAGGGTCAGCTTCACCAATGAAATGACGACCTATGTAGAGCGTTCGATTCGAGAGGTCGCTAATTCGGATCCCACATAGTGCCAATCATGGTGCAAACACTTTCTTGTACGCTCACCCGAGGCGAGAATAGAAGTAGTGGAATAAAAACGTATGCTTTAATTACTTAGCAAGTTACGAAGCCAATAAAAGAGGAAAATGCAGTCTACCCCATTATGCACTCCAACACACTTAACACTGACTTTATGTGTCATGGTGAGATTTATAGAGCATACTTAGCTGAGCCTAAAATCCTAAAATCCTAAAATCGGTAACTATAGTAGTCTTTGAATATCACGAAGCGAAGTCTAAAAAAACCGGCCAAGTGCGAGTCGGACTCGCCCATGAAGGGTTCCGTAGCAGCAAGTAACACAATATAAAAGTTCTTGTAGTTCGTTGTAACTTTCCTCGAAGGTAAATTATTGCGGTTTACGATTTATGACGCATTAAAAAAAAACTACTTACTGGATCTCGTTCAAACAAATTTGTCGGTGGAAGTTTACATGGTAATGCACATTTAATTTTTTTTAGTTTAATAATTCTCCTATTTTAGAAGTTACAATGGGGGGGGGGGGGGACACATTTTACCACTTTGGAAGTGACGCTCGCGCAAACTATTCAGTTTAGAGAAAAATGAAACCTCAATATCATTTTTGAAGATCTATCCATACATAACCCACACGTATGGGTTTGTTGAATAAAAATATTTGAGTTTCACTTCTAAGTATGGGGGAACCCCCAAAATTCATTGTTATTTTATTTCTATTTTTGTTTGGAAATCTTAATGCGGTTCACAGAATACATCTACTTACCAAGTTTCAACAGCATAATTCTTATAGTATCGGAAAAAAGTGGCTGTCACATACGGACGGAGACACAGACAGACATGACGAATCTATAAGGGTTCCGTTTTTTGCTAATTGGCTAAGGAACCCTAAAAAGCAAAGTCTAAGTTCACGAAATCGGTGACTTAACAGAAACTCAGAATAAAAATCTACTAAAATAATAATCTAAATTAAATAAGTACAGACACGTCTAGTTTAATTTAAAGAAATATCAAGACGATAAGGCATGAATAGGAATCCAAGTTTGTATTTTGACGTCGCAAGTCTTAGCACATGCTTAGGATAATCTTACGTGTATCACTACATAGTATAAAACAAAGTCGCTTTTCCCGTCTGTCTGTGCCTGTGTATGCTTAGATCTTTAAAACTACGTAACGGATTTTGATGTAGTTTTTTTTAAGCGCGTCCGGCATGTTAGCTGAGTTGAACGTGGATAGTTTTTCGGCGATCATGCGCAAAAGAAGCGTCTCTCTATTACGCCGTACTCGCGGCAGTCCTAATACCATAATTGGAGCGCTGGCTGATAGGTGGGACTCTTCGATCCTGGGGCGATGGATACAATTGCATACAGTCAAGTAGACATCGTCCTGGTTCGCAGTGGCCCACGAAATCTCTTGAATGAATGTTGTGGGTATACCTACAAAAGTTTCATTTTTGCAATATGACTAACACTAGTCGTAAGCTATTTTGATACTAACAAATTTATGAAAGGAATTCTGTAAATTTTCTTAATATTATAGATAGATTATTATTATTTAATAGATAGAGTGATGCAACAGGAAGGTTTATATATACATATATATATAAACCTCCTTTACCTTTACATGCATAATATCACGCGGGCGAAGCCGCTGGCGTCCGCCAATTGTCTATAAATTGAGTAATGTCAAAGTACGCTCTATAGATCTCACCCTCAGTATGCTGCGTTTTGTTAAGTTTGTGCCTTGACCTCCCCTGCCTTTTCTTTTATAAATATTCTCCATTTGTCTTTTACCCTTCCCCAACCACGGTAACCACTAATGATCACCCAGGAACTCTTTAAAGGCAAATTTAAATATTTTGCATGCATTTGAAATGTTTATTTTCAGAAACGTTTTTTATTTAATTTTCATCATTTGTAACAGAAGCGTTAAAAGTCACAGTCAAAAATCATTTATTCTGTATAGACCATTATAACGGCACTTAAAAAACGTCAACATAAAGACTAATGGACCGCGGCGTTGTCCTGAGAAGACTCCGGCAAGAAACTAAGAAAACTATTACCACATGGAGTTTTACCGTTTTACGAACATTTTATTACTATTACTAATACAATGAATACATGGTACTTGTGATACGTATCTTAACCCGGCGCGGTCCATAATCGTGTATAATATAACCCACATTCTGCATCTAACAAACGAGTTCTACAGGTTGATACAAATTGTTCGTGATGCAACTTTAGAATTTCCACGAGGGTTTTAAGAGAACATTACGCCGTTAACAGAGTTGCCGCACCTGTTTCTCTGTTTCCGGAACATAAGCATGACATCACTATTTCATAATTTGTAGAAAGGACATCGTTTCCCGCCGCTTAATAGAATTCTTAAAAAATAAAGACTTACATGGACCTATATACAAATACATTAAAAATACATTTCAACAAATTTAGTAGAAAAATAAAAGTGATGAACTTGTTTTAATCCCAAAATAAAGATTTGGCTAAAAGGTCTTAGAAACTAGGCCACAAAATGGAAAAAAAAAAGAAAAAAAAAGGACATCGTTGTTCCTGACTGTTTATTTGAAATCTTCTTTTGAAGAAATGTTTATATAAAAGTAATGCAACATATCCTCCTGCTTCTTAAATACGACGACTTGACGACCTGTGTGGCGTAGCGGTAGACCATTCGACTGCTAAGTCAGAGGTCGCGGGTTCGGTTCCCGCTCGTTGCAAATATGTATATTTGCATTGGTCTGGGGGTTTCTATGTATAATATGTATTTCTTTACAAAAAAAGTATCTAAGTTTATTAATCCGCTTTCTAGAACCCATATGACAAGCTCTGCTTAGTTTGAGTCTAGATGGCGCTGTGTAATATGTCCTAGAATATTTTTTGTATTTTTTTTATTTCTTCCTACTTCCTATTAATATAATAATTAATGTGAAAGTTTGTGAAGCTGTTTGAATGTTTGTGACTCAATCACGCTCTAACAGCTAAACGGATCTAGCTGTGATTTGGCACAGGGATAGATTATAGTCTCGAATAACACATAGGCTACTTATCCATGGAATAGGTCCTATAGGTAGCGGGAACGGGATCAGAATTGAACGCGGGCAAAACCGCAGGCAGGTAGTTGTGTAATAAATACACTATAAAAGCCAGCATCCAGGACGGGACTTCAACCCGAGACTAGTCTCTTTATAGGGGGAGTATTCTGAATGACTGAGCTCCTTGGACACTTCCCGGAAAACCGAAATACGTCTTGGGACGATGCTGGAGCCACGCCAGCGACGTAATGTATGTGTATTACTAAGAAAAATTACTCATATATTATCTTAAAACTTTTCTTAATACTTGATACACATACTGCTTCTCACATAATATTTATAGTCCATTCAAATACTACATTTTTTAAGGCTTAATGTGCAAAAGTTAGATAACGCAATTGAATTTTTGGGGTATCTAGAGGGGGTAGGTTAAATCCAAGTTTGTGGGGTCGCAACCCTTGTCCCGCGGCTTGATAGTCACTTTCAAGATGGCGGCCGGGACAAGGTTTGCAACCCCAGTAAATTTAGATTTAACTTTACACAGACCCCCTCTAGACATCCAAAAAATAAAAATGCGTTCTGTTACTTTTGCAAGCCTGAATGTGACTTTTCAATGGACTATTTTTTTTTTTTAAGAATGATAGGCTCACGTTTGACCTCTATCTCACCTGGTCGTAAGTGACGAGACGATGTGGTCTTTTTACCGGAACCTACTGTACGATACCTCTCATACGTTTTTGGAGAATATCATGGTTTGTTTGCTATGAATGTATCCTCTACTACATTCTTTCCCACTGGCCTAAGCGTCAATTGTTACCGTCCGATGAAGACGAGGAAGTAAAGCAAGCAGACCACCGCCTTCACCTGACGACGCGCGATGCTTTGACCATAGTTCGAACCGGTCGACGTATAGATAGAGAAACAGGAATGTGAAGAAACGGGGTGAGATGTTCCTCTGACACAAAGTGAGGATCCTCCGACCAGGTAAGATGGTCACGCCTGGCGGAAAAACGGTAGACGTTGGGATTTTGTATACTTTCGTGAGCGTGAACTTCACTTTCGCGATTCAGGATCGGTAGTTCTATAGTAGCATCGAAGTAGTTTAGTTTTGCTGTCACTAGATGGCGCTGGGTACATGTGGCATCGTCATAAACATGACTCAGATATATCATCACAGGGAAATAGTTTTAGTTAGCGAACTTACCCAAAACTGGCACCAAATTAACTATAGTCCTAGGCAGATGTTTCTGTAAGTAGTCGAGCGCTCTCGCCAGTTTCTTGGCGTGAGCTGATGGTGACCACGACACAGGGTTGAGGCAGGACGCAGAGCACAGGTCGTTGGCACCGATGAACATGGTGACCATCTTCCAATCGTTCTTAATGTCGATTTCAGACGACGAACGCATGCGGCCTACAATTATCTAGAAAAAAAAACTGTTTTAAGAAAAAATATGCAGTATTTTTGTTTATACTTGGTATTGGTATTGGAAGTTTTATCATTATAGTATTAAATTCATTTTCATTATGGTGGTATTTTCGCTCTATGTAAAGCATGAATTATACAGAAAAGACAAAAGCCATAAGGCGTAAGGCATAATAAAGCAATATCGTGAAGCGATTTTGCTCTGTGATCGCGCTCGCTTTAAGCCCGCCTCTGGCTTGCCTTTTCTGTATAATTCGCGCCTACTTAGCGAAACGATAAAGCGGGGTAGAGTTTTTCGTCTCTGGGTTCTTTCAGACGTATAGACTGCCCAGACCTGAAAGAACCACGAACCGGCAACTTATATACCGACTCTTTGTGGCTACGCGAAGACAAACTCTATAAAAAGATCATGCCAGGTGGGGCGAATGGATTGGCCAGCAGCGGTGTCAAGGTTCGCTAGCTCTGGATTTCGAAGCTGGTATGACACATTTACTCGTATAACATTTAACATAAATTCACGCCTGTATCCCCGAAGGCGTAGGCACAGGTGTATTACACACCCACGATTAGTCAGTTATGTTTAGGTCCCAATGTAATAGGCGGCGAGCCTATTGCCATCTACCGGGCACATTACTAAGCGAGCGATAATCAACGTGTTTAATATACCTACGAAAAGTCAGAGGTGTGTGCCCAGGGCGACTGGGGATCGAACTCGAAACCTCGTCTCGGCAGTCCGTTACGTACGCCACTGGGCTATCGTACTCGTGTAATGACCGGCAAACATCTTGACAATGTACGTACTCTAGCCAAGCTGCGCAGAAAGTTTTTAAATCTCTTTTTTTTTTATATTTAGGACACGTCAATGTGACTTCACCTCGCCTGATGGTAAGCTGAAGGTAAAGTCTCAGGAAAGAGGGTCACCATTACATACACGTACCATGACGGTCTTTGTAGGTAATGCGGGGTATAACGACTGAACCGCGCCAATTAACCAATCATAGATTTATATTCAACCAATCACTAGTTCAAAGGGCTCGTATCATTGGTTGATCAGTCCTTGTATGGGTTTTTTTGGTTGACCAATTAGTGGACATACGTGATCTTTCCGACCTTTGTTCAAGATCTTTGTTGGCACTTATACTATGAGTAGCTGTCATCCATTGTACCACACCATCACTAAAAATCAAGTGTGTAAAAGGTTAAAGGCTAAACATAATGATTATTACACTAAAGGTTAATTAAAATTAAAGGTAGTTTAAAGGTCAACAAAGCGGTTAAAACCCATAAGTATTTTTAACCTATTGACACTAATGGCTGTACCTACCACCAAGACACCACGACATAAAGGTCAAATCTTCCTATACTTATCTTAACAAAAGTTTTGAATGCCATCAGGGACGGTGTGAACACCGCTTTATACTTCTACGGCGGTTAAATCGTATATGAATGATGCTTTCTTGATTATAATGCCTTGTTAATACCGACTGAATAATGACGAACAAACGCCAATGCACTCTCCTTTCTTTTAATATGCTGAAGACTATCTTTGCGGCCACTTATTTAAGCTGTATGTCTTATGGAGCGCCTGTATGAACCGATCAAGCTAGTATTGGGATTGCAAGACTAAAGACTACTAGCGGGTATATTTTTGGTCGATCTTGAGGTTCAGTGACAAATAAGTAACAAGTAAAAATAAGTACAAACAAGTACAAATTGCACTTGATGGTAAGCGATTACCGTGGCCTCTGAGCGCTGGCAACACCAAAAGTTCCATTACCACGTTCCCGTTTGTGAAGGAGAAAAGGTACGAGGACAAAGAGATTTGAAAAAGAAGAACATTCAGTCGAATTTACAACCTCCTCCTTTTTAAAACCGGTTATGAATGAAGGGAGGCAGGGCAGGGATTCTGAATGAATGATGGTTGTTAGAAAATTAGTAGGTACCTTCGCCTGCTTCAAAGCGTCTTCATCAGATGCGACGGGGAAGGCGACGTTGAACTTGGCATTCTTCGTCAGCCACTCGCCCGTGCCGGTGGAGTACCCTCGCAGGTTCGGGTTGAACTGCTTCAGAATATTGGGTAGAGTTAGAAATTCCCGCCACGTGGCATCGCCTCCTGAAAAGTGAAAAATACAAAATATTCTTTCATATATACCTTTTTTTTTTTTTTTTTATCGTGCGGAAATCCCTTCGGATACCCCCCCGACGGCCAGCGGGGGCGGTTATGTCGGGATTGCACCGACTAAAACCGCACGCCGTCTCGGGTCTTCAGACGCCGGGGTGTAAGGTTACCCATAGAGCATATCCCTCGCACCCCGGCTGACCCTGGGCCATCTCACCACTAACAGCATCGCTCATCCTGTCTCCTCTGAAAGCAGAGGAGTACGGAGAGCGATGTGTTCCCGCCACGTTGGGTATTGGCCGACGATCAATGCCAACCCTATGAAGGGGTGAAGGGGAAGCCATTGACCGCCGCCCAGGGTGTACCGGCCGCTCCGATTCCGTTCCCCCCGGACTGCAGCGGGATCGGAATCGGAGCGACACTCGAGGAGGTTACCCAACACACACCCCTCTTTCATATATACCTGCGTTTAAGCGTCGGAAGAATAAGCGTAAATATATATTAATAACATCTACGTTTCCCACGTTATGTTTAAGGTCCCGTGTAAAAGTAGAAAAACCTAACTGTAATCAATCAGGCACTTATTTAGATTCGGTGCTGCTCATTTTCGGTAAAAGGATGCGGTTATGTCTAATTCAAACCGACAAAAATCACGTATCTGTCTCTGCGACATAAGGCCTTTTGCCGGGAGCGGCGGTTTGCCGGCGGAGTGGAATGCCCATCGGCTTTAATGCTTCAGTGAATTTCTTATCAGTAAAAGCCAAAGCGTCTTTGCCCGATTCGTGAATCGAAACCGAAGCTTAACAACCGTCGTCGACGTAATAATAATAATTAATAAATACATATTCTTAGATCATTATATTACGCAGTGCTAACTAGACCCAAACTTGTACTGAGCGGTAATCGAATCCGCGACCTACGACGTGGCAGTCCAACGCTCTACCACGCCACAGAGGTTATCAACGTTAACACACCTCTGCCTACCTCGTCGAGAAGATAAGAACTACTAACTCAGCGTTGTCTAGGAAACTTACCTGCAACCAGTTAACGATAAACGATGTAATTGGTTAGCTTGTGGTTGTGCGATTGAATAGGTGACCTAACCGAGGAAGTGCTTGTGGTCAGCACTAGCGCTGACTACAACCAACTCGTTCAATGGTCTATGAACAATTGCGATTATTGGTCAGCGTTGTGTCGTTACGGACGTCAGATAAACTTAACAGAGTAATAAAGTGGTATTTAAAATGTTAAAATTGGCGCAGTGATGGTGAGTGTAAGGTTTGATTCTCGGGTCGTATAAGAATTTATTTTGTTTTTATTAGGAACTAACTTTTGCCCGCGGCTCAACTTTCGTGGAATTCTGAACCCGTTACCGCAACTCATAGGAACCTATCCCAGGAAAATAAAGTAACCTATGTGCTCTTCCAGACTATAATTTATCTCTGTACCAAATTTCGGCCACATCCGTTGATCCGTTTAGCTGTTTGAACGTGATGGAGTAACAAACATTCAACCATCTTCTAAAGCTCACATTTATTATATTAGCAGGATAGGATAAGATAGCTGCACAATTTTTTTTAAATCTTTTTATCTATCAGTTAACTATACAAATAAACTGCCGCTTGTCATCAGATGGACCTAATGCAACCTTATTAATATAGTAAAATGAAGTTTCATAGCCTTACCAGCGCACCACGACACTCCACGATATTCCACAAAAGCTCCAAGAGCAAATTCCTCCAAGGCTCCACTCCCAGCTACTAGGGAGTCTCCCAAAGCAGCCACCACATCGATGTCACCTGGCCTGAGGCGGTGGACGGATGTCGGTCGCTGGGGACTACGGCCCCAGGAGACTGCGTCTTCGCAAGGAAATGGTACTGATGGTGGTATTGCTCGCTGGCGACGGACGTGTGACATCCGAGGTGGGTACGGTACACCACTGTAGCGCCACTGAAAATTAAATATAATTGTTCAGATGATAGTGCGAATCGACTACTAAGGCGAATTGTCGGAAGTTCACGCGGGTATAACACATTAGGGGTGTGTGTTATGTAACCTCCTCGAGTGTCGCTTCGATTCCGATCCCGCTGCAGTCCGGGGGGAACGGAATCGGAGCGGCCGGTACACCCTGGGCGGCGGTCAATGGCTTCCCCTTCACCCCTTCATAGGGTTGGCATTGATCGTCGGCCAATACCCAACGTGGCGGGAACACATCGCTCTCCGTACTCCTCTGCTTTCAGAGGAGACAGGATGAGCGATGCTGTTAGTGGTGAGATGGCCCAGGGTCAGCCGGGGTGCGAGGGATATGCTCTATGGGTAACCTTACACCCCGGCGTCTGAAGACCCGAGACGGCGTGCGGTTTTAGTCGGTGTAAGCCCGACATAACCGCCCCCGCTGGCCGGCGGGGGGGTATCCGAAGGGATTTCCGCACGATAAAAAAAAAAAAAAAAAAAAAAGGGTATAACACATTAAAACACCTGCTGAAAAGCAACCGAAACGGTATGCTGAAATAATAAAACCACACCACATAAATCGCGATAGAATCCTGTTAATTTTTTTAATAATTTGGCTTGTCAATATGAGTTTACGTCGCCTGATAGTATGCTAAAGGTAAAGTCTCAGGAATGAGGGTTACCATTACAGACACCGATAATGTTGCAATGGTGGTTCTCAGCTTGACGGCCTCATCAGATGCTTTTTCACGCCCCGCTTAAAGGACCCTGTAGGAAGAAGGAAACACGTGTGCTGGTAAAGATTTCCACATCTTGATGGTGCGGCAAAGAAAAGAGGTGCCGAACCGCTTGGTTCTTGATGGAACTGTTTGCAGCGTATGAGGGTGATACCTCAGTCTTGCATCACGTGTTGTATAGGAAAGGAGAGAGTGGAACTAATTGGAATAGCTCATCGGAACAATCGCCATAGTAAAGTCGGTAAAATACTACCAAAGAGGTTATTATTATTTCGAATATTAATTCAATTGTATTATGTGAATGTGTTCCCATGAATTCAGAAATCGGAATCCTAGGTCGGCTCCTAGGTGATAGCCTACTGGGAGTCAACGCTGAGGTGATTAGTTTGTTTAAAATTTAATATTCAGTACCAGGCAAACGCATTTAGCTAGGATTTTTTTGTTTCTCACAATATCTCGTCACAGAATAGATATTAATAGTAATGATGTAGGTAATTTCGTAGAATTTTGAGGTACTAATAATGCAACTACTGCAAGTACCTTTTTTTTTTTTATCGTGCGGAAATCCCTTCGGATACCCCCCCACGTGCCAGCGGGGGCGGTTATGTCGGGCTTGAACCGACTAAAACCGCACGCCGTCTCGGGTCTACAGACGCCGGGGTGTAAGGTTGCCCATAGAGCATATCCCTCGCATCCCGACTGACCCTGGGCCATTCCGGTTTCGAGATGGCCCCCTCGGGAACTACTGCAAGTACCTAAAAGATTTACTAGCTGACGTTGTATAGTGAAGTCGCATTTTTGTAATATTTTTAATGGGAAATCGCTGGGAAATGTATTACTCTAGGTATCACCGCCAGTTGCCCGATGACTCCTGCAGGAGACTCTACGCGGCGATCGTGCGGTCCATGGCCCTGTATATTGCGCGCTCCGCAGCGGGTAATGGCCATCAAGGTCATCAGGGTACCGTACGATCTCCTTCGAGGCGGCGAGTCTCCTTGCCGCAACTCCGCCATGAGACCTGGAGGTGAGCCCTTTTACAAACCGTACCAGTGGCGAAAGGAGGCGCGGGAGCAGGGACGGAACTCTGAGTCTCGAGAAATCGAGTTCCAGCTCCGCCAGGCCATCGTAGTGGAGTGGAAGGAACGAATTGGGCGGCCAAGCGCAGGGCACGCCGCAACAGCGGCGGTAAGGCCCATCATGGAGGATTGGCTAGAGAGGCGACACGGAAGGCTCTCGTACCGACTGACGCAGGTTATCTCCGGTAAGGGGAGCTTCGGGGACCACCTTCATCGGATCAGGAAGAAGCCAACGCATGAGTGCCATCACTGCGACGCAAACGAGGACTCGGGGCAGCACACGCTGGCGGACTGCCCGGCATGTGAGGCGCCGAGGCGTGACCTCGTGGCAGCAATCGGAGTGGGCATCCTCTCGCTCGGCAGCATGATTGCGGCAATGGTGCGGAGGAACTCTCCTGGCCCGTCGAGCCTGGGGGTGGCAGGTGAGGCCGCCTGTTAACCCAGCAGAAGCAGGCCGGGACGGCGGGGCGCCTAACGCCCCTCCCCTAAACCGGGGCAAGACGGGGACACCGTGGTTCCCAAACCCGAGGGGGCCATCTCGAAACCGGAGATGGCCCAGGGTCAGTCGGGTGCAAGGGATATGCTCTATGGGCAACCTTACACCGTCTTAAGACCCGAGACGGCGTGCGGTTTTAGTCGGTTCAAGCCCGACATAACCACCCCCGCTAGCCGGCGGGGGGTATCCGAAGGGATTTCCGCACTAAAAAAAGGTATCACCGCCAGTTTGTGCTGAGTTATCGTAAAATGTAGTCGTTTTAACTAACCGTTGGAACTTGTTTACTAGATACAGTAGTGATACTTGCGTACAAGCATTGTGAGGTAGTACACTTCGATAACGTCAGTTAATTCCAAGTATTTGAGGATAAATATGACGAAAGGGTACTTATTCGTGAAATCTATAGAACAATCTGAAGTAATTACTGGCCATAAACATATTTTATGTATGCCAAGGAGTCCATAATGCTCGTCTAAAGCGGTATGCTGAATCATGTAATACTTGTATACGGTGAAATTGTTTGCTTAATTGGAACTCAAGTCATTTTAGAGAATGTCAAATATTTCAATACATGTTTCGTTATGTTAAAACGACATTTTCGTCTCAATTTTATTTGAAAAAGAATATTAGTAACCTAAATTACTAATATCCCCCTAACCCCTCCAGCTACTAACACAAGCAATTAATTGCTTGTGTTAGTAGTGGGTTCACCTCGATAGTGTAATGGCCAGGATTCAAACCCGGGACCTCTCGGTCGACTCCTTAACCATTAAGCTACCGACGCTTGGATGGATTGTGGTGAGAAATTGTTGCTCTTCTCGATACAGATGGGTAAACCCTAACCCTGGGCGTATGGGCCACCGAGACCTTCAGCGCGAAAGTCCACCTCACCCACAATCCTGTACACCTGCTGATTGACAGACGAAGCTCACGACCAGGCTTTCCTCTCCGGTTGAGGCATCAGAGGGCAGTTGCCTTCATAGGGATGAAAGATTTTTTTATGATTTTATGTTTACGTCCCAATGTAATAGGGGGCGAGCCTATTGCCATCTACCGGGCACATTACTAAGGGAGCGATAATCAACATTTTTAATATACACATAACTAAGAAAAGTCGGAGGTGTGTGCCCGGGGCGACTGGGGATCGAACTCAAGACCTCGTTTGGGCAGTCCGTTACATACTTCCTGGGCTATCGCCACTTTAGGATGTAAATATTTTAGTTCATATAATTTTGTTTTTAGTTAATAAAAGCTTATTTTAGACAAAAATAAACCAAATTAATTGTGAAAGGGAAGAATGGGTGAGCAGACCTTAGGCTTCAAGCTTAGGATGCAACGGAGATTGGCACTCGTATGAAGAGAAGACAATGGTTGTCGTTTATGGTCATAGAACGAGTTTATGGTTTTCAAGTAATCCCGCCTCCCACTATCCCACAATTATCATAAATGTGAAAGTTTGGATGGATGGATGTTTGTTACTCAATCACGCCAGAACCGCTGAACGGATCTGGCTGAAATTTGGTATAGGGATAGATTATAGTCTGGAATAGGATATAGGCTTATCCCTGGAACAGGTTCCTATAGCGGAAATGGAATCAAAATTCGAATCGGGTGGAGCCGCGTATAACTGCTAGTTTAAAATAAAACTGCCTCTATAGTTAGAGCAACATGGATACCGGCACGCAACCAGTTTTTTATGGTATTGTTTTTGCTTACGATACTTATTTTTTTGGTAAATTTGACTTCTGCTGGTCTGATTTTTCTTCTGATAAGTATTATGAAATGATCCATGCACAACATTGAAGCTACCCTCTTAAAAAATTGTCAATATGACTGATTTTTCTGGAGAGCTCTCTCTTGACCAAAACATTTGACCAAACGCTGACGGCCTCTGTGACGTAGCGGTAGTGCATTCGACTGCTACGATAGGGGGCGCGGGTTCGATTCCGGCTAAGTGCAAATATTTTTATGCATGAATATGTCTATTTGCATTGTTCTGGGTGTTTCTATGTATTAAATGTAGGTATTAAAAAAAAAAGTATATAAGTATGTTTATCCGCATTACAGAACCCATAACACAAGCTAGTTAAACTATGCTTACTTTGGGTCTAGAGAACGCTGTGTAGAATGTCGTAGAGTATTGATTTATTTATTTAAGTTATATGCCAAAATTGTTATTACAAAAGAAACCTAATGATTCCAAACACAGTTTCCTTGTATCTCCTATGGTATCGGATTTCCTCATACTGTCCCAGTTACAAAAAAAAAACACTGTATACTGTTGAGTAAGAATTCGCAATCATTAAAAGAAAGGAATCCAGTGCAAAAATAAACCCTGAACAGATCATTAACAGCTATTTACATGAGTAAGGTGACTCTACAAGGTCGTTTCTTTCATTGCCGCAGCTTCAAGTGTGCCGTGGTGTAAGTTTTCCTGCCTTAAGTGTAAGTTATCGTAACAGTTAAGTGTACTCACATAGCATTGCGCCTGGCAATCACATTTGTTGAATCTTAAGCAGCCTTACGTCACATTGTATAGTGGATCACTTAGCATATAATTTAACTTTGTAAACTGATGAGGAAACATTGGAGCCGTATATTTGCTTTTCTGCTTCATTTGTCCCGTGGAGAATGTTAAAACATTTAGGTACACTTACAAGTGAGGTCCTATGTTTAACTCCCAGAATGGGTAAAGCAAGTTTTTTAATAAAAAAACGCATTTGATTCCTCCTTAGTGAGGGGGCTGGTAGCAGAGCTGCTTCGGAATCATAGCTCTGGCTACGTTCGCGTACAAAGATAGTCTGCCTATACAACCGTAAGCATATTTGAAGCGACCGAGTTTTTTTACTATTAGCGCTGAAAAGCGTCCATTTGCTACTGTGGACAACAGTACAATAATGTCAACGTATTAATGGTCTTACCACCAGGGATGCTTAAGGTCGTGCAAAATGGAGGAGGAAAAGCCAGAAAACGGAGGACCCTGGGCTGGGCTCTGAGGTATGCAATCAGGATACAACGCTAAGATGACGAACGTTGAGACTTGACAGAAAATCTATAGCAGACAGCATCCATCATATTTTACCGCCCCCAAAAACAAAAAAAAGAGGCGTTGCCACTTCTGTTGCCACATCATCAGATGCACCTCCCAGATCCCAACCTCAAATAGGTTACCCATACCGCAACTCCCTGCTAGTCTACTACACTACAATTTATTAAATTAAAAGAATATTTCAATAGGCTCGCCACCTATTACTTGGGACCTAAAACATAAACTGGCGAAACGTGGGTGCTAGCACTTCTGCCTACCCCTTCGGGGATATAGGCTAGAGTTTATGTTATGTTTATGTTATGTTATGTTTAATTTTATTAAGATAGGAAACTATCTCACGATTCACCTGAGTACTAAGTGATTATATATGGTAGAGGGAGGCAGGTGATTTATGGAATAGTGCAACTTCCTGCACTCTCTTTGAAGCCATACGAAATGCAGTATACGACTGTGCCATTATTAAGATATTCATAAAAAATCATAGCCATACCATGCGAACGTATCTAAAATGTAGAATGACAGCAAAGATCGCATCTATGCGATCAATTACGAAACGATGCAACGAAAATCACTGAGCTTTTTGTTTCGTCATAAAAATAATTATACGCATGGGAACCGTAATGGTTATAAACAACTCGTACACACAATAGTGCGGATTTTGAATACCTTTTACTTTGTGATAATGTCGAAGATTTACGCGAATATTCCAACCTCTTGCGTTAGTTCACTCTACATTTATATCTTACTAGCTGTCCCCCGCGGCTTCGCCCGTGACATAATTCGAGCCCCTGTGGCACCTATCTAACATATACCTACATGCCTGTAATTTTATCAATTTTTCAATAATGTTTTTATATTTAGGACACGCCAATTTGACTTCACCTCGCCTGATGGTAAGCTGAAGGTAAAGTCTCAGGAAAGAGGGTCACCATTACATACACGTACCATGTTAACAATGGTGGCACTCAGCTTGACGGTCTCATCAGAAGAGGATTGTCGTCGCAGCACCGCGTGACACCCACCGGTCCCACTAGTGCTGCGACCACAATCCCCCTGCCCGGCTATGCACTTGCTGACCCCTGAACGCAATCAAACCGAAATTGGATTACTATGAAGGGTTTTTCGCAATCGTGCAAAGTGGTACCTACCCGGCCGAATTTTGTGACAAATTTGTGCCATCAAATTTCTACCACCAGTAACCACCAGTAATGTATGGAAATTTGCGTGATTTGTTGACATATTTGATTGCTGATCCGTGGATAGTCATCAACTTACGGCCGGTCTCAATAATCTATCTACAGTTAAAGGTAGAAGCTATCCCAGATAAACAGTCAACATTAATCTATCTGTAACTGCGGTTTCAATATTATCAAAGTCATTTTCTGCTTATCTTGGTTTATTGAAGCAGAAAAAATCCCCGATAGATACTAATGGTAGCTATTTTAACTGCTGGTAAAGGATTGATGGATTATTGAAACCGGCTGTTAGAAAGAGTTCGATAAACTTTCCATAAAAAAAGTGTGTGTACATAAGTAAGCACGTAAGAAGTTATACTTCTTTGGCGTAACAAGATAAAAAACTTTCTAAAATTTTTATCCTTCGCGTTATCCTACGTTTGTAGAATCAACAATGAATAAATTTATTTTAGTTTATGATGTGAATGAATAATACATACCGTTACCTAACCTGAAATTCAACAAACGTACTCAAAGTAAAATGTTGACTAGCTAACTTTAGGGTGTCGGTTTTTTGTTACATCATGGTTTCAGTTCGGGTATAGTAAAAATTTACTCTCATCACTGTTCCCTAACGCGCCAAAAGAAGTATACCTTTTTTTCGTGCGGATGTCCCCTCGGAAAGCCCAGTTTAGATCGGAAAGGTTAATTGTATCTTTGTGTCAATAATAGTACCTTGTTTATGCAACTGTCATATAAGAAGGGGTATTAAAATACGAGAGTCTGTTTGTCGAGTCACTCGAGTCAACCTATTATCGCAATATAGGTTGACTCGAGTGTTTTAATACCTTTTTTTTTTTCTGCGGAAATCGCTTCGGATACCCCCCGCCGGCCAGCGGGGGCGGTTATGTCGGGCTTGAACCAACTAAAACCGCACGACGTCTCGGGTCTTCAGACGCCGGGGTGTAAGGTTGTCCATAGGGCATTTCCCTCGCACCCCGACTTATCCTCGAGCATCTCCGATTTCGAGATGGCCCCCTCGGGTTTGGAAACCACGGTGTCCCCATTTTGCGCCGGTTTGGGCGGGGGGGTCGCTAGTCGTGACAGTGACCTAGTGAAAAAATCCGTTCCCGTAGGGGGAACGCACAGGTAGATTTCGTGAAGCAATTAATATTATTTTATATAGAGAACTACGGACTTTAAACAGTTTAATTTTTTTTTCTCGAAAACGGTAACTTTTAGCGAAAAACTTTTCAGTCATTTATTTTAGACTTAAAAATGGCCTATCGATTAAAAATGTTTCCGAAGGCAAGAATGTTCACCGGTTAGAAGTTATGATTTTTTTTCCGAAAAATTTTGGTTTTTCCCCCCTCCACTTTTAGTTAAAGTAAAACTTTAACTAAAAGTCTAATAAAAATCTTATAGGTTTATAATTAAAAGTTGTTGGTATTCATGTATACTATGGGATAAAATTAGAACGGATCGAATATCTTTCATGGAACGTGAAATTTTGAGGAAAAACTGATTTCACAAAAAGTGAGGCCCTACCGTCCCCTTAGGCCGGATTCCACCCGTTCACGAACTTAAACTAATTTTACACCCAAGCAATTTTTGACCGCAGTTTGAAAGCGATCGGGGCAAAAATGCGACCGTGAGAGTGCCGCAAATTTTGGGAAGTGGAACCATACATACATATATATATATATATATATATATATATATATATTATATAAACTTTTTGACCAGTGGTCATTTCGGACTCAGGGGGTCATAACTAGACCTCCTATGAAGAATTTTTTTTTAAATTCGACAGTAGTCAAGAAACCAATAGGTAGATCGATTTCATCGAAATCTACCTAAAAATCGATGTGTGGTTGAGAGGATGTTCGCGGAGAAACAGACAGACGCGTAGAAGTGACTGTCATCATAATCTTATCCTTGTTGCACCCGGTTGCATCCGAGGCTTCCACCTTGAAGCCCTTCTCTTCTCCTTCTGCTCCTATGACCTCCCAACCCCGAGACGAAAGCCTGCGTCAGAGCGAGAGGTTGGCTTGGCCCCGAAGGTCTTGATTGGCGATTGCGCGTAAAAAGGACTTTATTTTTAATCCCCGACGCAAAAAGAGGGGTGTTATAAGTTAGACGTGTTTATTTGTCTGTCTGTCTGGTGCTCCGTAACTCGCGAACGGATGAAGCGATTTCAATTTAGTTTATTTTGTATGAAAGGTGAGTTACGGGCGAGTGTTTTTAGACATGTTTGATGAAAATCGTTTGAATCGTTTAAACGTTGTGGGGGGTGAAAGTGGGGAAGAATAACCGAATGTCTGCAATTAAAATCGAGTGGGGTCTCAAATGAAAGCGCATCACATGCACATTACAAAATAATATATTCAATTAAAATCGGTTGAAACCTGAAAAAACTCTGTAGGTAAAAGTGAAAAATATACCCAGTATCGGCAAATATATGTGTCGGGGGTTTTTTAGGGATTTTCTTTAGAAAAGCCCTATTGCTATCGAGTTGTCGTCGTCGACGTCGTCGTTGCCAATTTTCTGTCACGGTTTTGGGTATGAAGGAGACGAGCTATCGAGTTGCTGTTTTCGGTAATAGATTCGTGCTGGGGTGAACCATTGCAAGATAAAGAAAAAATCGCAAAAAAAAAATCGCAACATCGAAAATCCCTTGTATTCGGCTGAGCTCGTCTCAGGAATTCAACTTGTTAAAATTTAAAATTTATATTTCAATTAAATTTTTAAGCATTTTGTATGCTTACTTTTTTCTAAAGACTTAGATCGGAAAAAGAGAACATATAGGACGGGACTTGAACCCGCGACCAGTCCCTTACAGGGGGAATGCTCTAACGTCGCCTTAAGACGTATTAATGTATCGGAGAATTTCGAATATCTGGGACATGTCTAGGTGGCTCAGTTGGTCAGAGCATTTACAATTTATATATTATATATTAAGTATGTAATGTAATTTTGAAACCATTGGTATTCCAACTTTTCTCATAGATTTAGATCGGAGAAAGTCCTAGTTCTCTGTATTCAATCTGAATCTATGTAATGATGTAATGTATGTATGTAATTATTCTCAAGAAACTCAAGAGCTAAAATTTTGTTTCAAATTAGGATAAAAGATCGTTGTGTTTAGCCAATCACTTATTCATATTTGAGAACTTGAAGCCCGCTACTTGTCACGAAGCAACCACTCGTGAGTTGTGACTGCACCAAATGGCACGTGAAGATACTCGGAGACATGATGGTATGTATATAGTGGCACTTAAACGTGGGACGCAACTTGACACCTTTGTGTCATATCATAATTTATTCCTATCGCGTTGAACCATGCCCATTTCAATGCTGCATCAGAGCTATCTGGGGTCTAGAGTGAAATTTTCATATCTTCGATCGTGTTTTAGGAAACTGGTATTCGTATGATGTTGAATCAGTACCACCTATCGACAGAACTTTAAAACAACGCATTTACTTGATAAAGGCTTCGATGCTATTACTAACACTGAAGAAATTATGACACCTTAACTTGTACCATTATTGTAGTTTCTACAGTGTATTATGGGTGTTACTTATGGTGACTTGTTGTCTTATACCCGGCATAGCCGTTTGTTGTTGGCTGAACTCCTCCGTAACCACTCTCGCGATCTTGACCTAATTTACCACGGTTATAAATTACGGTTCATGTCCGATGTACCATTGAGGAATAATCACCGAAAAACAGTTTTTTTTTTTACGTGCGGAAATCCCTTCGGATTCCCACCTGCCAGCGGGGGCGGTTATGTGGTGCATCGACTAAAACCGCACGGTGTCCTGCCCAAGTGTCCATTGCCGGGCACCCCGGGTAAGCCCTCGAAAGGATAACCCCGAGCGCGCGGCCTTAGCTAAGCGCGCGACCGTAGTAAGATGTCTTATTTTCAAGTAAGTGTCCTGCTCGCTCAGCTCAATTTATTTCAGTCGCACCCTGCACTGAACTCCTAGTTAGTAGTTAGACTTGAATGATTGGTCGACAATTTTGTTCCTTGCCATTTGTTTCTTCAAAAAGTGTATGCTCCACACTTTATTAAATAAATAAATAAATATTCTACGACATTCTACACAGCACTTTCTAGACCCAAAGTAAGCATAGTTTAACTAGCTTGTGTTATGGGTTCCAGAATGCGGATAAACATACTTAAATACTTTTTTTTGTAAATACATACATATTATACATAGAAATACCCAGACCAATGCAAATAGACATATTCATGCATACAAATATTTGCACTGAGCGGGAATCGAACCCGCGCCCCCTGACGTAGCAGTCGAATGCACTACCGCTACGCCACAGAGGCCGTATTACTTCATAATAACTCAATAAAATAAATATATTTTATTTTATTAATATAAATAGCACAATCCAAAGTAGATTCTCCTTATCTCCTCTCCATGATACACTTGAAGGTCCCTACTAGATCGGTAAGAATACCTGTTGCTCTCCACATACCTCGCAGTATTACCAACTACAGAAGTAACTCATATTTCCCGAGAACAGCACATTTTGTAAACAGAGTATCGGAATATCCTGAATTGGATTTATTTAATACGGATCCTGCTAATTACAAACGTATAGTCGGTAATCACTGGTTAGAATTAGCTCTATAGGCGTTATAGTGTCATACTTTCTAATTATTCTTTCGTTTTTCTTTTTTAGACTTTTTTAATCTTTTTTAATACTTAAATAAAGCTTGTCTGCTACCTGATAAGAAAAAAATTAAGTGTATAATTATTATTCAAATGTGAAAACTTCTAAATGGTGTCTAGTGATGTAAGTAGTAATGTTATGTAGTATTAATTACTGTTTGTTTTCCAATTAAAATAAAATAAAAATAAAATAAAAATAACTGCCATCATGATTTCCAGTTTAATCAGTCTTTACCATAAGTGGTAATAGGTACTTATGGTGGTGACTAGAAATTAAAAGCATTTCGCAAACATCAACCATAGACACCCTTTGATTGATCAACGCTTCTAGATTTATCATCATCCTCATAGCGATTTTCCAATTGCATCCAAGTTTGCACTGTGATTGGTATGTTGGCTTTTCTGAGAGTGACTGCCATCTGAACTCCAAACCTTGAGCCTCGTCTGTTTTTACCATGTTTTTCTTAGTTTCACTTCGTGTCTGTGTTTCTGCGTTTCTTTCCCTCTGAAGCCAAAAATTGACTCTTAATTTTCGACCACCTCTGATCACCCTAAAGCTCTGAATTTTTTTATGTAAGGCCACCTTACATTTTCATATTTAATCATGAAAAATAGTCAGTAGTTAATAACAAGTTGAATTCCTGAGACGAGCTCAGCCGAATACAAGGGATTTTCGATTTTGCGTTTTTTTTTGCGATTTTTTGCGATTTTTTTTTATCTTGCAATGGTTCACCCCAGCACGAATCTATTACCGAAAACAGCAACTCGATAGCTCATCTCCTTCATACCCAAAACCATGACAGAAAATTGGCAACGACGACGACGTCGACGACAACTCCAGAGCAATAGGGCTTTTCTAAAGAAAATCCCTAAAAAAATAAAATAAAAACTTTTAAAACAACCACGTTTTCTAAAAAACGTGGGGCGGGTGCTTTAATCCTTTAATGTATCGTTTTCCTTAGATATTCAATAATTTAAAAATTTCAAAGCGCCCGCCCCAAGTTTTTTATGAAAACGTGGTTTTTAAAAAGTTTTTTATTTTTTAGCAGGTGAGGTTGACTTGGGCACCGTAGGACCCTGCACACCCTAGACGCATCTATAGTACTAAAAGGTAGTGTTGCCATTCGCCAAATATTTGATATGA
Organism: Cybosia mesomella; assembly: GCA_946251805.1. Lineage (NCBI taxonomy): Eukaryota > Metazoa > Arthropoda > Insecta > Lepidoptera > Erebidae > Cybosia > Cybosia mesomella. The sequence goes on along the minus strand of OX276396.1, from coordinate 34,742,620 downwards.
ATTAACTTCTGAGCTATCAGAACACCGGTTATCGCTACGTGGTAAGAGTGGAGTCTCTTAACTATACAATAGAATTGACACAGGTAAGTAGGCCAGGAGCCAGATTACGAGCTATCAATCGACGTGAGATGAAACTCAACGTACGCACGTTCACATAAATATTGAGCTTTGACTGGCTCTCGTGATGCCACTTGAATTAAATATTTGCAATTCCATTTATGTCACGAGGAAATGTTCTAGATGTTTGTATGTGAAGTATTGTACTTGGTGTTCAGGTGATGAAATTGGAGGGAAAACCGCATTTGTAAATAAGTATAACGAAAGTATTCTTAGGTAAACTAGTGTATGCCCAGTAGTCAGAGTTCTAGTTACCGGAATTGTCAGAATACTCGTAATATTGTCGGAAGTTTACGCGAATGTCACACATTGAAATAAAACTATTTTAAACGGTTTCTATCGCGATCTATTTGATGTTATTTTATATTTTACATTGATCCCGACGTTTCGGTTGCTTTTCAGCAGTCATGGTCACAGGGAGACCAAAGATGGTTATTGTCAAGACAAGTAGTTCATGTAAAATATAAAATAATAGAATCCGTTAACAATAGTTTTATTTCAAGAGTACTCGTAACCTAAATTACTAATATTTCCATTAACCCCTCCAGTTAAGCTAAATTACTTCTGCCAGGACTGGGTTCATGTCGGTAGTTTAATGGCCAGGATTCGAACCCGGGACCTCTCGATCGTAAGGCCGACTCCTTAATCAATAAGCTTAACTATTTTTAATTGAAAAGATAACACTGAAGTTTGTCTATAATTACTAAGTAAAAAAACCGGCCAATTGCGAGTCAGACTCACACACAGAGGGTTCCCTGCAAACTTATGATTAAAAATATTCATTATGTTTGTGTTGTGCTTACCCGTGTGAGCAAGTCTTTTCGTCTCCCAACTACAAAACAACATAACATCACGCCTGTATCCCCGAAAGGGTAGGCAGCGGTATATTACACACCCACGATTCGCCAGTTATGTTAAGGTCCCAATGTCATAGGGGGCTCGCCCCTATTGCCATCTATCGGGCACATTATTAAGTGAGCGATAATTAATATTTATTAATGCGCACATAACTATGAAAAGTCAGAGGTGTGTGCAACTGGGGATCGAACTCGAGACCTCGTCTCAGCAGCCCGTCACGTACGCCACTAGGCTATCGCTACAAAACAAGATATCTAATAATCCCGCCATAATTGAATGAGCACAGCTCAGTGCATTTATATTTTAGAAAACAGGCGTGAATGACCGGTCTGCTAACCAGGACTAGTTCACGAACTTGCCCCAGTCTAGCAACGATACAATTAATTCCCCAATCGATATCCACACCTGACTAGATTTAAACACATTCATTCAAAAATGACTTTATACCCTCGTTAAGTGCTATCTGATTCCAGTGCACATAACACGTCGTTAACTGTCAATTAAGTGATATCACGCTGCCCAATATGATCGAATAGTAGTTAGAATTCGTTAAGCGTCAAATGAATGAGAAAGTGCGTACCAATGTGACGATTTGAAATGCGTACGAACAAACAGACCGATAATTGAGTGCCTAGGGCGAGTTTCATAAAAAATGTAAGAACTTCTCTATTCTTCTATGTATAATAAGTACGGATTTACAAAAAAAAAGTATATATGTATGTTTATCCGCATTCTAGAACCCTTAACACAAGCTAGTTAAGCTATACTTACTTTGGATCTAGAAAGCGCTGTGTAGAATGTCGTAGTATCTATTTTTATCATTTTATCTCCACATTGAGAGGAGTGTGGAGATGAAACGATCCCTACTTGATTTAAAAATGTTTAATCTAATTAGTAATATTCGTGAACCAAATCACCATTCAACATGCGTATTCTCACGCAACGGATGGAATGAATCTCAATACACGTATTTTATTACACACTATTATATAATTAAGGCAAATGAAGCATGATAATGATTTAGACGTCATGCTGACCTAGTTGGAAATAATAGAAAAATACAGACGTATTCAGAAATCGTTTACGTAGGTAATGAAGATAGTTAGAAAAGAAAATGCAGTGTTTAACATGTAGTCTCAAATCTTGTGTTGTCTGCGGTTAGTGGGTCAGTAGATACGGTGTACGGTATGTGCGGATATAATCGTTCGAACAATGATAGGTACTTGTTTCGTTAGGGCTGCTCTCAACTTTGTTTTTTGTTTGTTTGTTAGTTAAGTGTGATTGAACAACAACATCAATATTTATGGTTTTATATATAAAGAAGGTATTTTTCATTTGAAACTGTCACAAGGGAAGACGAATATCTGTGACAGACTGTGTGAGAGATGATCTGACCAGGAAGAAGTGAATGTTGAGATGACTGCAAGTGGACATGAATACATAAACACACGTATTGTGCAGACCCCCAATAAGAAAAAGATGGCAATGATGATGATCCTCATAAGGGGGAGGCCAAAGGTGTAGGTACTATATACCAGGGGTGCGACTGGTTGGATCACCTCCAAGTTTGGTGCACCCTGGGCAACTTGGGCGATGACGCATTATTGATTGCTCCCATGGAGTAGCTGGCGTCAACGTCAACGGCCAAGAGTCTGACCAAACGGCCCTTTTCAGAGCTAGCTGACCCCATTGCACGAGGGAGTCGGGGTTGGCGGGCCTGCAAGGCCCGCGGGGGGGCGTGGTCGCTCCATACACCCCGGCGTCTGTAGACCCGAGACGGCGTGCAGTTTTAGTCGGTTCAAGCCCGACATAACCGCCCCCGCTGGCTGGCGGGGGGGTATCCGAAGGGATTTCCGCACAAAAGAAAAAAAAATAAGGTATTATATACCAACTTCCATAAAAATGAAGAGGTTCTCAATTAGCTTAAATTACTTTAAAGGTTAGCAGCTCCGATGAAAGTATGCGACAACCCTAGCCTGAGCCAAAGCGCGCAATGAAATGGGTACCTGAATAAATAATTTTTCAATTACGTATGATGTTCTATTGCATAAGCGAGCATACTACAATGAAGTGGTTAATAAACTATTGACCTTCTTATTACACTTAAGAGGCTATTTTGCCAATATTTATTATAGACGTTGTACTCGTAGAGATAATAATCTCGTAAGAGAGAAAGTTACGATGGGCTTCTCCTTATTTACACGATGACACGGATTTGTTGATATGAATCTAGATTTCGACCTGTGTGGCATGGTGTATAGCGTTCGATTGCTACGTCAGAGGTTGCGGGTTCGACCCGCTCATTTGGCCTGGGATGCTACATGTGTATATTCTAGTGTCTGGACCCCACCAACGCCTTCGGGACTGAATCAACCTCACATGTAAGCTGGCAGTTTGCTGATTGGTCGCTGGTACTTGTTTATTTATTTATTTATAGTATGGAGGACTAACAGCTAATATTTTCAAAATAATATTAAAGAAGGTACATCACAGAGAGCCAATTACAAGTCCTCACTTCTAGTGACACAATAAAAAAAAAAATACAAATTGCGTTTTGAGCTTAGGAAAAAAAAATACAAATAATATACTAAGTTTAAAATACAAGACTAATATAGGTATAGAGGCATTGAAAACTATTAATTAGTCAGCTGCGAAAAAGTTCAGGCTTAGACACCTCTTCAACATGGGTACACTCACAGTAAAAGGGTCAATATCATACTGTTTACAGACTTCATTAAACTTCCTACTCACTCGCACCATATAACTATTTTGACGATAGTTAGTTGTTGCTCTTGGTATAATGAGAGGGGGATTGATCCGAAGTAATTTATTAGGTACTTTAAATTGGAGTTTTCCTAAAATTTCAGGGCTGTCGATTTTGTTATTTAGTATTTTTACCAAAAATATTAAATCCGCTATCATTCGACGGTCTACAAGTGGGAGTAAATGAAATTTTTTACAAAGCTGTAAGTAATTTCCCGGGTGATATGGAATCCTTTGGTGGTAGCACAAGTATTTAATAAAACGTTTTTGAATATTTTCTATTCGATCTATATATATTAGGTATCGTGGATTCCATATTTGTGAGGCATATTCCAAGTGACTTCTTACGTAAGTGCAGTATAATATTTTAAGTGTTTTGGCTTCATTGAAGCACTTGGAGATTCGCATCACAAACCCGAGTGATTTAGATGCTTTTTTAATAACTGCATCTATATGCTCATCAAATAATAAACCGCTATCATGATATACACCCAGATCGCGTAGGCTGTTGCATCTTGTGAGGGTTGTATCTGGCATAATACTAAAATGGCTCTTTTTTTTAGTGCAACGCGGCAAATATCTAGATCAACTTTACTATTGTGCCTGTCATTATGTGTGTAATGGGTCTTGCACTGAAATAATACGTTTTTTTTCTCTAGCGCAGGCTTTTCTCTCGGGGTTAGGCAGTCAGACGGCAGTCGCTTTCATAAAAGCCTTATAAGCCAACTAGAAAGAGGAGAAGGAGTAAGCAGACAACGAAATGATGATGATGTTACAGCACCAAGGACTTAATTAATTCTGCTTTCTGCTACAAAATCTATGGTTAAATGAATACATGTCTTTTAATCTATATATAAACTAGGAATTCAGTGCAGGATGCGACTGAAATAAATTGAGCTGAGCGAGCAGGACTCTTACTTGAAAATAAGACATCTTACTACGGTCGCGCGCTTAGCTAAGGCCGCGCGCTCGTGAAACTGTTTTTCGGTGATAATTCCTCAATGGTACATCGGACATGAACCATCTCGCTTCAAAACACTCCTCAGTGTCCACACTATCACCGTGGTAAATTTAGTCAAGATCGTGCAAGTGGTTACAGAGGAGTTCAGCAACCAACAAACAACTATGCCGCGTATAAGAGCTGAGCGAGCGAAGTTGTGTTAGACTGATGACCGTTTATAACTCGAGAACGAGTGAAGCGATTTTCATGGTTTTAGGTTTTTTAGATTTGTCATCGCCTATACTGTGCCATCCTTGCCCTGCCATGCAGATGCTTTTGTTGGACTCAAACCGACCAAAACCATCTGGGGTCTTTATTGCTGGGTGCAAGAAGACATTCACGAAATAAATTCAGCTAATAAGGTAACCAACATAACTTGATTCTAAGACGGGAGGTATAGAACTGAAGTGAGTAATGTAATTTCGGTTACTAACATAAAAAAAAATGTTTATCCCACCAATCTTACAACGAGTACTTATAGATACAGTCGGCCTCAGAAGTTTCTGAACGATCTTTAAATTGGAATAAATCACTAAGTTACATAATTTGATGTAGTTATCACTTATTTTTGTAATCTTCAGAGGATAAATTTCTCATTTCACAATATTCGCTTATTTTTTGTAAAGCTGATGATGAGCCTGCTCGTCGCCGACTGTACTCTGTCGGTCATTGATAGAATGGTGACCCTCATTTATGCAACTTTACATGTAGTTCAGGCGAGGCGAAGTCAAATTGACGTGATATAACAAAAAAAACGGTCAAGAAACTATTTGACACTAGCTGTTGACAATTCTGATCCCGTTTTCGCTCCCCATGGGAACCTATTCTTGGGATGAAAAGTAGCCTATATGTTGTTCCGGACTATAGTCTATCCCTATACAAAATTTCATCCAGATCCGTTCAGCCGTTTTTCGTGAAAGAGCAACTAACATCCATCCATTAATACTTACAAACTTTCGCGTTTATAATATTAGTAGGATAGTATAGTCATGATAATTATATGGCTTTACGCTTCGCCGCGACAACTACAAATATGGTATGAAAATAATCACTTGAGTTACATTTCATCAATCATGTAATTACTTTCACGTGGTTCCACACGCGTAGTTAATTTTCATCTCATGAGAAAAGTAAATCAACCAAGACAGTTTCTAAGTGTTTACCAATCCTTTATATAATTTTTGAAATTTATCACCCAACTTCACCTGTAACTAACTAGTTTCATCGTCATGACCGTGCGACTAAAGAGTTTGGTGCTCCAGAGGCTTGGCCCAGATGATTTTCTGGGCCAAGCCTCGTCTACAAGCCGTTACACGTCACACTGGCGCAGGCTTTTCTCTCGGTGTTGTCGGCAGTCGCGCAAGTAAAAGCCAAGATTGAAAGCAATTTTTTTTTAAAGAATATTGATAACCGGAGTTGGCCAAGATTCGAACCCGGGACATCTAGATCGTAGGGTCGACTCTACCGACATCGGATGATGATCTCTTAAAGTCGAGATTAAGTATCAGAGTGGTGCAGTCGCCATCGGCGACCAGCAGGCTCATCATCAGCTTTACAAAAAATAAGCGAATATTGTGAAATGAGAAATTTATCCTCTGAAGATTACAAAAATAAGTTATAACTACATCAAATTATGTAACTTAGGGATTTATTCCAATGTAAAGATCGTTCAGCAACTTCTGATGCCGACTGTATCTAAGTACTCTAGTAATCTAGGAATTAAAAATAAATTATTTGTTACAAAAAAGTATAATAACTAAATTATTTATTAAAAATAAACTAGGACGGTTGCCAGCTTAGCAATCAACCCAAACTTAAGCGTAGCGAGATTTGCCTATCCAACAATAGGTCAACGTGACCGGTCGACTTTTTCCATTGATTTGGTTTTTCGGTGATTATTCCTCGATGGTAAGACGGATCTGGACATTCGACCCCTTACGACACTCAGTAATGTCTACTTGATCACCGTGGCAAATTTGGTCGAGATCGGTCAAACGGTCTCGGAGGAGTATCATTTGTTTGAAATGCAACTTTCTGCAATGCAACTCGCCTTCGGCTCGCTACGCTTAATTATTGCAAATAAATTATTTATTACAAATGAATTATTGCAAATAGATTATTAATTAAAAATAATTATTACAAATAAAATATTTATTACAAATAATTACCCTCCTTCCCATCGTAATAAAACGTTTAAAAAAGCGGATGCCGTATGCCGTTTACGTTTGGTAGTACAAAATGTAGTAAGTACAACATAAGGTAATTAAACCAACAAACAATGCATCATTTTGTCCTAAATTGCAGCGGATATCGGCAGTTATTGTTGCACCAGTTGCACAACCATTATTTGTAACAGTACAAAGTAACAAGTTGCGTTATAACTTATCGACTAACTACATGAAGTGGTTGTTTGGAAAGTTTTCAGGTGCTCATGGGCAAATTAACAGCTTCAAAGGATCTCGGAGGCAGTAGACAATGTTCATAGTTGTTGTTTTTACTTATTGCTTTTTAGGGTTCCGTTGCCAAATGGCAAAAAACGGAACCCTTATAGATTCGTCATGTCTGTCTGTCTGTCCGTCCGTATGTCACAGCCACTTTTTTCCGAAACTATAAGAACTACTCTGTTGAAACTTGGTGAGTAGATGTATTATGTGAACCGCATTAAGATTTTCACACAAAAATAGAAAAAAACAATAAATTTTGGGGGCTCCCCATACTTCGAACTGAAACTCAAATTTTTTTTTTCATCGAACCCATCGTGTGGGGTATCTATAGATAGGTCTTCAAAAATGATATTGAGGTTTCTAATATATATATATTTTAAACTGAATAGTTTACGCAAGAGACACTTCCAAAGTGGTAAAATGTGTCCCCCCCCTGTAACTTCTAAAATAAGAGAATGATAAAACAAAAAAATATATATATGTTGTAGATTACCATGTAAACTTCCACCGAAAATTGGTTTGAACGAGATGTAGTAAGCACTTTTTTTTTATACGTCATAAATCGTAAATCGCAATTTAAGTTTCATTCAATCAACTCAAATATAAAAATTTTACTTGCTGCTACGAAACCCTTCATGGGCAAGTCCGACTCGCACTTGGCCGGTTTTTCAAACAAATATGGTTTTAATGTTACATTTTTAATATTGACGTATCGAGTATCGTTTTAGTTATATAAGCGTTTCAAACAGTTGTATTTTGCGATGTGTCATATATTTTACCTTTATCGCGCTGTGTATGCTATATTTGGATTACTGTCTAGACTTAATAAGTAACTGTTTCCAAATGTTTCCTGTCACGCAATGGCAGTAATCTGTGAGCGTACCTTTCAGAAATAAACAAATAAACAAGAATTTATTAGTAACCGTTTTTTTATATTTAGGACACGTCAAATTGACTTCACCTCGCCTGATGGTAAGCTGAAGGTAAACTCTCAGGAAAGAGGGTCACCATTACATACACGTATCATGTTAACAATGGCGGCACTCAGCTTGACGGCCTCATCAGAAGAGGATTGTCGTCGCAGCACCGCGTGACACCCACCGGTCCCACTAGTGCTGCGACCACAATCCCCCTGCCCGGCTATGCACTTGCTGACCCCTGAACGCAATCAAACCGAAATTGAATTACTATGGAGGGTTTTTCGCAATCGTGCACGGTGGTACCTACCCGGCCGAATTTTGTGACAAATTTGCGTCATCAAGTTTCTACCACCAGTAAACCTTCCCAGTATTCTCTAACCGAACCTAACCCCTTCTGCTAAGCTAAATTTGTGTTAGGAGTGGCGTAACTTCGGTAGTGTAATGGTCAGTATTCGAACCTGGGACCTCGGGACCTCTCAGTCGTAAGATCAACTCCTTAACCACTGAGCTACCGACGCTTGAATTCAAAGTTTCCACTTTGGAGCCTGGAGACCGCTCGCCCATGCCCCCCTTCCACAACTTGGGAAGCGACTGACCCCCTGCTACCCAAAGCTTGCACTAGACCCTGGTCCGTTAATCAGCGGGACAGTTTGGGCTAGTAATATTGGATGGGATATAGATATCAATGGTTTGGGCCCTTAATTGCTTATAAATAATCAAATAGTAATATTTTATGACCGCTATCGAGACCTAAATGTAGCCTAAATAGCTTGAAGTTTTTTATTTTTATTTTTTTATACCACTCAGGTGGCAGACAAGCTCACGGCTCACCTGATGGGAAGCGGTTACCGCGGCCTATGGACGTGTGCAATACCAGGGGCGTCACACTCGCGCTGCCGACCCTGTAAAAACCTTCTAATGCCCTTCTTGAAGAACTCCATATTATAGTCGCTTGGGAAAACCACAGCAGGGAGATCATTCCACAGCCTGAGGGTGCGCGGAATGAAGTGCCTTTCATATCTAACTGTACGCACCGTTTCCGGTCGCAACGTGTGAGGATGAATTCCCTGTCTGTGGCGAGCGGTGCGATGATAGAATGTGGCCGTGGGCATCATATCAAACAATTCTTCTGAACATGCATGAACGCATTACTTTATTAAATAAGTACATTCGTAGAAACTCCTAGAGCAAAATATTTGCATTGAGCGAGATAAAACTCGCGATCTACGATATAGTAATCGAATGCTCTACTGCCGCCGCACCACAACGATGGTGTTAGGATTTGTATCTTCAACAAAACCCGCTTCCGCTTGTGAATGTAACCGTGGTGGCAAATCACGTCGGAGTCACCACCGTAAACAAACATATCACCCCGAATATCAACTCTATGTACGTATCTTCTTTTTTTTTTTTTCGAGCGGAAATGCCTTCGGATACCTTTTTTTTTTTTTTTTTTTTTTTCGTGCGGAAATCCCTTCGGATACCTCCCCGCCAGCCAGCGGGGGCGGTTATGTCGGGCTTGAACCGACTAAAACCGCACGCCGTCTCGGGTTTTAAGACGCCGGGGTATAAGGTTGCCCATAGACCATATCGCTCGCACCCCGACTGACCCTGGGCCATCTCCGGTTTCGAGATGGCCCCCTCGGGTTTGGGAACCACGGTGTCCCCGTCATGCCCTGGTTTGGGGGAGGGGCGCTAGTCGCCCCGCTATGTACGTATCTAAGAAAAGTTAGAATACTAATTTGCTTAAAAAAATTCATTGAACATTGAGCGATGTATGTACTCGTAAAACTACAGATAATATTCACAAGAATTTGTCCCACGCTTGCCACAAGTATAAGAAAGTATTGCCAATTGAGACAATGAAATAAACTAGAGTTGCCAAACTTCTGTTCCCACAATTGTCGATAAATAGGCGGTGAGAAAGTATTATTGGGACAAATTTTATTATCGCCTTATAAAATTTCGTGATATATTGGTACATTTGCATTCTAATTCATTTTATATGCATTCGTGGGAACGTGCAGGAACGTGTGAAGTGAATTAATTTGAAATATGTTGAAATGTGGTCGAATGGTAGGTGGATAAAAAAGTTAAGTTATTTTTTTGTTCGTTTTGCATGCGTAGTGACAGTTCATCTGATTGCGATAAAACTTTGCAAACTCATAGGTTGTACTTCCGCGTATGTTATAAGCCTAATTTCTATATATTCAATAATTATGACACATTGGCGTCTTAAGACCCGAGACGGCGTGCGGTTTTAGTCGGTTCAAGCCCGACATAACCGCCCCCGCTTTCCAAAAGGGATTTCCGCACGAAAAAAGAAACAAAATAGGGAATTCCGCACGAAAAAAAAAAAAAGGTACATTCATTAAATTTTTAGTTCCTCTCAAAAACTATTACTTTTATCTTTGTTGCTTTACTTTCAGACCTTGGGGGCGGTTATGTCGGGCTTGCACCGACTAAACCCCGTCTCGGGTTTTCAGACGCCGGGGTGTAAGGTTACCCATAGAGCATATCCCTCGCACCCCGACTGACCCTGGGCCATCTCACCACTAACAGCATCGCTCATCCTGTCTCCTCTGAAAGCAGAGGAGTACGGAGAGCGATGTGTTCCCGCCACGTTGGGTATTGGCCGACGATCAATGCCAACCCTATGAAGGGGAAGCCATTGACCGCCGCCCAGGGTGTACCGGCCGCTCCGATTCCGTTCCCCCGGACTGCAGCCGGATCGGAATCGGAGCGACACTCGAGGAGGTTACCCAACACACACCCCAACCTAACGTATACCTAAATAACCTAACGTGCAGCGCTCCCATCTTTCCCTCCCTATCCATCCATAAAAAGATTGAACACCTAAGGTGAAGGTATCCCTGCCAGACACCTTTTGAGATATCAAACCAGTCCGTGTAGGCGCCATTAATCCTAACACAGACTCTGGACCCCTGGTATGATGATTTTAGATAGTCTACATACGAGTGAGTCAGTAAGTACTATTATCTATTCTGTGCTCAGGGCCCATATGTGGCTAGTACAGTCGCCCTAAGAAGTTGTTGAACACTAACAAATTTACAATTAAATCAATAAATAATTGAAGCTTTTTTTTTTCAGTTCAGAGGACAAGTTCATATTTTGTATCTTATTTTATTACTGAAAAGTTGTAGAGCTAATGTTATCGGTCATTTGAAACATGTTAAGCTACTTCTGAGCGCAACAGTACCTTCCACGACTCATTACTGTTCACGTTATCATTCGCTTTTTCCAAGTCTACAATTGGGCAAAACACTTTTTGATTTATATTCCCTTTCGAAATCCTGCTTGTACATTCCAAATCTGATAATCAGTCATGCTTACTAACCTATTCATCAAAAGTTTTGGCAAACAATTTCCCAACCATAGTTATAAGGCTGATGCCGTGATGATTGTGACACTCCCGCTGCCGGCACACAGTGGCTAATATAATATCAAGTTAGGCCAAAAAGTGCAATTATTGCATAACATCATCATCATCATCATCAACAACCTATGCTAGTCCACTGCTGGACATAGGTCTCCCCTAATGAGCGCCATAGCGCCCTGTCTTCAGCTTGCCGCATCCAGAATCTACCCGCAGTCTTTCGCAGATCGTCATCCCACCTGGCCGGAGGGCGTCCTATACTACGTTTGCATAACATGTATTTTGATAAACATATCACATCAATGCACTCGTACTTCGTGTGCAGCGTAATAAGCAACATATGACATTTTTGGCCATTTTAACCTTTCACTCACATCATTCTCATAGTGTAACATATTGGTATAGATGTGTGGGACCGAAAGTGCTGAATGTGCTGATGTTGGAGATGGACATCCATTTGAACCCCACCCAGTGTGGCATAGACGTGAACATACTCCTTTTTTTTGTATCGTCAGGCGAAATGTCCTACAGTATACCGGGTGACGCGGGGAGGTCGCGCCGTTATTTGTGGGTCTCACACACTAAAACCCCTGCGGTGTGCCATACTCAGCGCCTTGTCGGGGGGCCTGAAAGTATACAAAAATACTTCTATGGCAACCCCCCCTGTGCCTGCAGTGTGTCACGGGCACCTGCACCATAAAACTCTCATTTAGGCGACGTCCAGGCACACATGGACGTCGCCTATTCTTGGATGGCTAGATCGGCGGGTGGAGGGCAAAGACGTGAACCTATTCCTAACACAATCAATTTAAACTGTCTGTAAGAATTGAGAATACACATGATTCAGGAGAATGGAGCAATTTCATTAGTCAGTGAGTGCCGGAGCCCAAACTCCTTTCCCATCCCTTCCCAAACTCCTTTCCCATCCCCTTTCCTTTACAGGGTCGGCAGCGCGAGTGTGACGCCACTGGTGTTGCATACGTCCATAGGCCGCGGTAACCGCTTCCCATCAGGTGGGCCGTGTGCTTGTCTGCCACCTTAGTGGCAGACAAGCACAAAAAAAAAGTCATTATAGTATCTAACGAAGATCAGCACAAATTTGAAAGTGACAATACGAACTATACAGTCACTAACAGGGATTTCCATTTCGAAACTTGTCAAAAGTACCTATATCCTCAGTTTAATAGATCAATGCGTGGGTATACGAAGGTAGGAGGAATAGCTCTAACGAAATATACGCAAAAAAATACTGATGTGATAAAGGGCAGATCAGAAGTTTTTGATACTAGCGAACCAAAAGGCCTTTACGTTATCTGCCATTATTGCCGAGAGCTGCTCAAGGTCCGACTTTAAACTAGCAATAAGCAGTGTTGAAAGTGACAATGTTTGTAAAAGTGATTAGCAGAAAATAAGACGCTCCCAAGAGCTTTCAACATTTACTGTAGACTACCTGTTGCCCGCGACTTAGTTAAAGTATGTTTACTTCTGCAGTTTCGAACCCAATATGTATTAGGTTACCTATTTCATCGTTATATTTTCAATCATTTATCAAGAAGAAATAGAGTAAGAATTTAATACTAATCTCCATGTTACATATTATATGTTACATCGAAATTCATTCTACCCGGTCCCCTAAAATAATAGCGTGATGAAATTTATTATCAAAGATTGGTTCTCCAATCAACTATCTTTTCATCTTCATCAACCTATGCTAGTCCACTGCTGGACATAGGTCTCCCTTAATGAGCGCCTTTCTTTTAAACGTAGGTAACTCTGTAGTTTCAAGATTTCATATTTTACTGTTCATCACCTTTTAGTTCGAACGTTGACCATGTCCAAGTTCTTCGAAATTCAAAATTTCGTGATGTTCTGCTTTGTAAAATTAAAGAAATTATCAATAATAGATTTGGTAGATTTTACCCTGCTGCTTCAATCACACTTATAATAGCGTGATGATATATTGCGCAGTTTATAACCATGCCCTAGAAGAATGTTCATGCAACATTTCAGCTGAATCTGATCAGCGGTTTTCAAGTGATACTCGGACATCGATTATAAGAAACAGACAAACACATAAACAGACAAAAATTCTAAAAATCACATTTTCGGCATCGGTATGGCTCCTAGAACACACATCAATTATTTTCTTGGAAAAATATTCAAGGTACAGTTTTCACCTCGTTACGATTTTATTATATGTTTACACCATTGAAGGCTAAGTAAGTATGTACAAGTATGTGGCAACTGCCAAAGACGTCTTGTAGCCAGTGTCGGACTGATCATTGAACTGAGCGAGCGAAGCTCTTATACCCGGCATAGACGTTTGTTGGTGGCTGAACTCCTCCGTAACCACTCGCGCGATCTTGACCAAATTTACCACGGTGATAGTGTGGACACTGAGGAGTCTTTTGTAGCGAGATGGTTCATGTCCGATGTACCATTGAGGAATATTCACCGAAAAACAGTTTCACGAGCGCGCGACCGTAGTAAGATGTCTTATTTTCAAGTAAGAGTCCTGCTCGCTTAGCTCAATTTATTTCAGTCGCACCCTGCACTGAATTCCTAGTATAACTGAGGTTGTATTTGCCAGAAAGGTAAAGGTAGGGTATGTCAAATGGTTCAAACAAAAATAAAAAGAAATGAGAGGTATTATTTAGAAATTTTGGAAGGATTTTTCGGCCCTGTTCAATCCAGCTTGTACCATGTATGTATGTTTTATGGGACTATCTTTGCATTCGCTATGCGGCTGTGGTGTTATGACATCTTAGGCGCAAGCTAGATGTACACGTCGCGGGTACAGTCCCTTTAATGAAGTGGTAGAGTCAAGCAACAGTCATTTTGGCCGTTGCATGAATGGGCCGACTCGACCGGGGAAGCACCACCCTCTCACAGAATATCGACGCCAAGTAACAGTATTTGAACTGTTGCGTTACGTTTGGTGAGTGGGAGTGCCGGAGCCCAAACTCCTGTCCCATCAACTCCCAAACTCCTTTCCCATCCCCTTTCCTTTACAGGGTCGGCAACGCGAGTGTGACGCCACTGGTGTTGCACACGTCCATAGGCCGCGGTAACCGCTTACCAGTGGGCCGTGCGCTTGTCTGCCAACTTAGTGGTATAAAAAAAAAGAGCATTCTTTGAGAATGTAGGTATGAAAAGACGCGACGCAAAACGCAGGAAGTATGTATAAGTAAGTATGTATATACCCAATATACACGACTGTACCTTGCCCTACATAGGCGAGTCCTTTGTGTCCAGTTTGCGCTCGTGCCCAGCTTTTCTAAGACTGTCTTATGTTTCACATGGAACAGTTGCAGACTTTACAAATCACTATATTTGTAAATTTCCTTACAAAGCAGTCGTAGCCTAATGGTATGGGTAATGGACTGCTTAGACGAGGTCTCGGGTTCGATCCCAGGTTTTACCATGGCACACACCAATGACTTTTCGATGCTTTTCGAAGTTATGTGTGTATTTATCGCAGGTTTATAAGTGCCCGGTTAATGGCAATAGGCTCGCCACCTATTACACTGGGACCTAAACATAAACTGGCGAAATGTGGGTGCTAGCACCTCTGCCTACCCCGTCGGGGATATAGGCGTGAGTTTATATTATGTGTTATGTTGTACAAAGCAGTCAGTAAAATGAATAAACAGAACTAAGTCCGCTTTATTGCATACTGGCTGTTACCCGGGGCTCCGACCGTGTGAAATTCTGATCCCGTTACCGCAACCCACGGGAACCTGTTCCCGGGATAAAAAGTAGCCAATGTATTATTCTGGACTATAATCTATACCAAATTTCAGTCTGATCCGTTTAGCCGTTTTTGCGTGAAAGAGTAACAAACATCCATACATCCTCACAAATTTTCCCGTTTTTAATAGTAATGCCCCAAATGTAGGTTATCCCACCTTTTTTTTCGTGCTGAAATCCCCTCGGATACCCCCCCCCCCCCCCACGCCGGCCAGCGCAGCGGGGCGGTTATACCGGGCTTAAACCGACTAAAACTGCACGCCGTCTCGGGTCTACAGGTTTAAGGCTCGCACCCCGACTGAACCTGGAGGTTATCCTACCAATAAACATTCTATGCATATCGAAGCGAGAATCGTATATGAATTCAAAAGAAAAGGAATGAAAGAAAGAAATACAAAAGTTGTCAGAAATACAATATTCAAAACTAGGACACGTTATCAGAGCTGAATAATCGCAAAACCGAGTGGCTAGGTATCGCATTCGCAACAACTAAACGTCAAACTTTAGTTATAAAGCTTCGGGCAGCTAAATAAAATCCTTTACTGGCTATTAGACTGGATTGTTTTATTAAAACGTTATTCTCAATTACATCACAATCTGGTTTCACCACGTTGAAGGGCTTAGTTTTGCCAACAGTTTGTTTTGCTAAGTAAATATTATCCCATAGTTTTAAACTTGGTCAGACGGTCATGGTCAATATCATATACTTTACATTGCCATTGGAACTATCGGAAATTCAAAATAAATAGAAACGATTGTAAATATTCCGTTTCAAGTGTTAGCCAAATATTGTCCTCGTACTCAAAAATTACCAGTTTCTCTATCAATCTATTCATGAATATATAAGTACTTGTCCTGAATGATTGACTGACGTACTGATTCATCAAAGCAGTATCTGAATCGCTGGAGGTACGTTCTAAAAATTTTTGCAGTTGATGCCTTTTATTTTGTTAGCAAGCATCTGGTAATTGTTTGTTTTTTTTTATATTTAGGACACGTCAATTTCAATTCTTCAATTCACCTCGCCTGATGGTAAGCTGAAGGTAAAGTCTCAGGAAAGAGGGTCACCATTACATACACGTACCATGTTAACAATGGTGGCACTCAGCTTGACGGCCTCATCAGAAGAGGATTGTCGTCGCAGCACCGGTGTCACCGGTCCCACTAGTGCTGTGACCACAATCCTCCTGCCCGGCTATGCACTTGCTGACCCCTGAACGCAATCAAACCGAAATTGGATTACTATGGAGGGTTTTTCGCAATCGTGCACGGTGGTACCTACCCGGCCGAATTTTGTGACAAATTTGTGTCATCAAATTTCTACCACCAGTCAGTTTGTAATGGTAACCTGTTTATTTAGCTGTTTGAACAAATGCATGAGATGACACTCGACTCACCAGATCCTGCAGATAAATTGTGTAAACAGTTTTGTAGGACCAATATCTATACATATGTATACATTGTAAGAGTAATAATAAAAAAAAAAAAACGAAAAAAAAATAAGTATTTAAAATATCACCTTATGGGATAAAATAAGCAATGAACCGTTGTATGAAAGACCGTCTATCCGTATATCCTTGACAGCCTCCGTGGCGTGGCGGTATTGAATGCGGCCGCTACGCAGGAGGCGCGGGTTCGATCCCCGCTCAGTGCAAATATTTGTATGCATGAATATGAGTATTTGCATTGGTCTGGTCGTGCCTCGGAGAGCACGTTAAGATGTCGGTCCCGGTTGCCATACGAATATGTATGACAGTCGTTATAGGGGAATTGGGTGAAATGGACATTAGAAGGGCTGATCACCCGTCTGGTCAAACGGCGTCCCCACTGGCAGTAGTAATAGTAATCCGTATATCCTATCTAAGGCGCATCAGATTCCTCTGCTACGGAACTGATATACCTCCCGAGTCATACATACCCTCCTCATCGTTAGCTCCGGTGAGGTGAACCCGAGGGGGCTTTAGCACGCAAAAAAAAAGGTGTAACGTGCGTTAAACCAACTTAACTATGTCTAAAGCGAACGCATGAGTTCACTGTCTAATCGCGGGTGTGTGTTACACCTCTGCCTACCCTTTCGGGGATACAGGCGTGAAGTTATGTTATGTTATGAGTTTATGTTAGGGTTGGTCAATCCGAATAAGAGGGCTTCTACGACGAAACAACAGTCATAAGATAGCCGGCGATTTAACATTCCCATACATACTGATTCAGGGTTATAATCGTAATTCAAATTAATTATTCATTAGATTTAATCGCAGCTGTCAGACATCAAAGTTTACGTTAATATTTTTGTTAGTAACATATCGTGGAGAAATAAGCACTTAAATTTTAAATGAAAAATACTGCACGCTTTATGAATTACATTGTTATGTTGAAAGTGCAACAAACAATAAACGGTTGCAAGACAGATCTAAAATGCACTATAGTTATTGGTTAATAATAAATGATTTAGAATAATCATAATATATAAAATTCTCGTGTCGTGGTGTTTGTAGTTAAACTCCTCCGAAACGGCTTGACCGATTCTCATGAAATTTTGTGTGCATATTGGGTAGGTCTGAGAATCGGACAACATCTATTTTTCATCCCCCTAAATATTAAGGGGCCAACCCAATTTTTTTTTTAATTTTTAGATAATTTTTTACTAACTGTGACCCCAACAGAGGAATTGATTTGTACAATAACAATATAACATTTTCCAACTCAAGGGCGTCGCCAAGGGGGGGCAGGTAGGGGCAGCTGCCCCCCCCCCCCTAGGAAATCGAAAAAATGAAGCCGAATCGAAAGTAACCAAAGTCCTAAGGCTATTAATATTGAGTCAGGGATATCGCTCTTATGTAGTTATTATAAAGTATAATTCGGCAGTATCGTTTTTTATTTTCAATGCAGATTATAATTGTTTATCCAAGAATCAATATGATTATGGCATAATAATTCTTTAGTAGTTATAATAGAGCATCATTTTGCACGACCTAAAACTCGCGCCACCGACCGTCAGTGTTGCAACGCACTTTTATTTTCATCCGGAAATCCCTTCGGATACCCCCCACCGGCCAGTGGGGGCGGTTATGTCGGGCTTGAACCGCCTAAAACCGCACGCCGCCGTCTCCGGTCCACAGACGTCGGGGCGCTAATCTCATGAGCCACTGGTTCGTATTGAAAAATACGAATGTAATAAATCATTATTAGTAAGTATTAATTGATATAATTTTAATTTATCACAATAAATTATTTAACGTAAATAAAAAAAACAAAGTAGGTACATATGTCAGGGGTGCTTGGTTGGGGACCTCCACGCGGTGCACCCTGGGCAACGGAGACGGCAGCGCCTCTCTCCTAGGGTGGGAGAGACGCTGCCGCCTACGGCCAACTCCGACCGAGGCGAGGACGGCCCTGTTGAGGGCTGTTCGGAAGCTTTCCACGTGTCCCTCTGATTAGCAGAGGGCACAGTGGAGAGCAAGTAAGGGGGCCATCTCGAAAGCGGCGATGGCCCAGGGTCAGTCGGGGTGCGAGGGATATGCTCTATGGGTAACCTTACACCCCGGCGTCTTAAGACCCGAGACCGCGTGCGGTTTTAGTCGGTGCAAACCCGACATAACCGCCCCCGCTGGAGACCCCCCGCTCTCCAGCGGGGGCGGTATCCGAAGGGATTTCCGCACGAAAAAAAAAAAAAAAAAGGTACATATGTCAAAGAAAATAACAATAAAAACTGATAAACACTTACCTTTCCTATAAACTGCGTCCACCGAAACGCAAGAGTAAATTTCTAGTTCTTCGTAATTTTAAAGCTGCTCTGGAGCGTTTGTGGGGTGACATAGATGGTATTGATTGGTCATCTGTTTATGACTGCAACAACCTGGGTGAGAAGGTGTCTATTTTTACAAGCACGTTGTTGGCCATCTATGATGTACATGCCCGTCTTAAAAAGGTAAGAGTTAGACACCATCCTGCGCCAAAGCTTTCTCCAGCCATCAATAATATTATGTCGAAGCGAGATAAGGCCAAGCGTAAACATGTTAAATGTCCGTCTGAGGAGAGCTGGGATCTGTACAAGAGGCTACGTAATCGCTGCAATCGTATGTGTAGGGATGCGAGACGAGACCACATTCATAATTCAATTGAAAATCTTAACACTTCTCAACAATGGCAGTTTCTTAAATCTTTGGGTATTGGTAAGGTCGTTCATGACAACCTTACCGATATGGGCCTCAATGCATTGAATGCCCATTTCTCTGCGCCTCCCACTACTATTCCTTGTGATGTTAAGTCCTCTACTCTAAATTTCCTCTCTTCTCTTCCACTACCTTTAAATACTTCTTTCTCATTTCAGCCGGTCTCAGAGGTAGATGTTAAGAAACATATACAAACCATATCTTCTAGGGCTGTCGGTGACGATGGAATTCAACTCCAAATGCTTCTTCCCATCCTGAATCAAATTCTTCCTATCCTTACCCACATGATAAACTACTCCTTATATTCTAACTGCTTTCCTTCATCATGGAAGAAAGCTTCTGTTATACCTCTGCCCAAAGTATCCAATCCTGCAACGCACTCTCAATTCCGACCCATTTCGATCCCTTCCATCTTGTCCAAAGTACTCGAGAGTGTTGTTCACAATCAACTGTCCTATTACCTCTCCTCTAATAACCTGCTAAGTCCATTCCAATCTGGCTTCCGCCGCGGCCATAGTACTGTTTCAGCTCTAGTTAAAGTAACAGACGATATAAGATTGGCCATGGAGAACAAACAACTGACAGTTCTGGTTTTGTTGGACTTCAGCAGTGCCTTCAATTCGGTTGATTTTGACATTCTCTTAGGAATTCTATCATCTTTTAACGTTTCTACTTCTGCAACTGCCTGGTTTAAATCCTATCTTGAGGAATGAACGAGGCCTCCTCCGATTGGAGCAACTTAGTGGCGGGCGTTCCTCAGGGTGGCGTTCTTTCTCCTCTCCTTTTCTCTGTCTTTATAAACGCCGTCACTAAGGTCGTAACCTTAAACTATCATCTCTACGCAGACGACTTGCAGCTATATCAACATTTCAAAGCCGATGAACTAGCTAGGGCTGTAGCTGCCATCAATAATGACCTTGAGAACATTAATGCTTGGGCTAAATCTTTTGGATTGTTAGTCAACCCAAAAAAATCTCAAGCACTCATTGTCGGTGGCAGATATATGCTCGGCCTCCTGGATCATGAGTCTCTACCTCCAGTTAAGTACGAGTCTGTGGCCATTGACTATTCCAAAAGTGCAAGAAATTTAGGAGTGCACATCGACTCCAAGCTTGCCTGGGATGTTCACATTGCGGAGGTAAGCAGGAGGGTATACAGCACATTTCAATCTCTCAAACGTCTCCAGAAACTCCTAAATCTTCAGACTAAAGTTACTCTTGCGCAATCTCTTCTACTCTCAATATTAGACTATGCTGATGTCTGCTTAATAAAACTACTGAATAAACTGGAACGCTTGCAGAATTGGGGGATTCGCTTCGTATTTGGCCTTCGTAAATACGACCATGTTAGTGAATTTCGTAAAAGACTGAACTGGCTCCCTATTCGGCAGCGCCGTAACACTCACATCCTATCTCTTCTCTACTCTATACTTCAAAATCCTAATTCTCCGTCATATCTGCGGGAACGTTTTGAATATCTTGTACCTAGGGGCAAACCCTGTCGTGTTTCTTCCTCTCTTCTGCTTCATACTCCTGCACACTGTTCTAGTTGCTATGACGGATCCTTCACGGTGCAAGCTGTTCGCCTCAGTACCAGTCTGGTGGACATCTTCAGAAGAAGAATTAAATAATTTTTCCTTTCTCCATAATTTAGTTATGTATGTGTGTATGTGTGTGTATATATGTTTTTTTTTTATTATAAGTATTGTAGCATGTTTCTCTTTTCTTTTTATCTTGTAAACATTTCACACCCTTTCTTAAACTATTCTTCCTCTATTACTCAAAGGTTTGCTGGGAGAAAACTCATATTGAGTCGCCTTTGTACATCTTTTTTGAAATGTTATTTATGTTACTATCATTTTCTTGTGTGTGCAAAAAGAATAAAATAAAAATAATAATAAAATAAATAATAATAAACAACAAAAAAAATAGTTTGATTGCAACAATACGGCGTGTACTTTTTGCACAATTTTTGACTTATAGTAATTAGCTCAGGTATCCGATCTACGCGAGTGAGGACTCAGGGCTGCACACGCTGGCGGAGTGCCCGGCGTTATTAGGCGCCGAGGCGTGACCACGTGGCAGCAATCGGGGTGAGAGTCCTCTCGCTCGGCAGCATGATTGCGGCAATGGTGCGGAGCGCGAGCTCGTGGGCCGCCGCCACCTCCTTCCGCAAGCATGTAATGCTCGAGAAGGAGATGGCGGAGCGCGCCCGGGAGAGGTTTAGAACTCTCCCGGCCCGCCGAGCCTGCAACATGCTTGCCGCGCGTCGCCGGCGACTCAGGCGCCGGAGGTCGCTTAACGACCTCCGTCCTCCATGAGCAGGCGTGGGGGTGGCAGGTGAGGCCACCTTGCACCCTAGCAGAAGCAGGCCTGGACGGTGGGGCGACAAGCGCCCCTCCCCCAAACCGGGGCAAGACGGGGACACCGTGGTTCCCAAACCCGAGGGGGCCATCTCGAAACCGGAGATGGCCCAGGGTCAGTCGGGGTGCGAGGTTTATGCTCTATGGGCAACCTTACACCCCGGCGTCTGTAGACCCGAGACGGCGTGCAGTTTTAGTCGGTTCAAGCCCGACATAACCGCCCCCGCTGCCCGGGGGGGGGGGGTATCCTAAGGGATTTCCGCACGAAAACAAAAAAAAAAGGTATCCGATATCTAAACAATAAGTGCACTGCACCGGCGATCATTAGCTATAGGCGGCGCCAAAAATCGTGAATTTTTGACCTTGACGCGCAACCAATCACAATCTATATTAGGATGAAATTTTGCACCTCCCTGGGCCAAGGGCTGGCGACGCCTTGTTCCAACTCGTGTTGGTAAATCCTAAAATTTACCGGAAAATGTTAGGATTTACCGTAGTTCGGAGTTTAACAGTAACAAATACATAAATAAAAACACAGCGCAGACATGAATAAGGGAGTCATGGAAAGACTAAAATAATGACATATATATGACAAAAATATGACTGATTTATCTTATTGTGATTCATAATCATCCTCAAATCCTTTTCCCAACTAAGTAGGGGTCAACTTTCAGTCTACCCTACTGTCAGTTCAACCCTCAGATAATAACTATATGGCAACCGGGACCGAAACGGCTTAACGTGCTCTCCGAGGGACGGAGGTGTCTCCATGTGTATGGCCATCCATCCTAACACTGACCTAGCAAGTATTGCTTAACTTGCAATGTGCTGACACACTCGGTTATCACTTAGCCACGAACTTCTTAACTTATCTGTGCGTATTACGTATTCATATTTTGGTATTATTTCACATCTTTTGAATAATTAATTCAAGAAAACGACACAACATACAAGAAATTCTCAATTTTAACACCTGACCTGGCTTCATTTAATTAGAAAATTGCATCTAGAAATAAATTACCATAATAAATAACTCGAATACCACAAAGTTATAAGTTATATCATCGACCTTAATTATCAAATAATATTAAGTAGGCAGTCTTAGGCTGCTGTCCCACCGACTTCCAATAGCGATTTATTTAAAATAGTGTCGAGACGTATGTGCTCGTAGAGTTCTATCATCGAAAATGTGTGGGATTGATAAATTTGCATATGTTATTCCCACTATGCCGCACCGACTTTGCGTCCACTGGGGGCAGCTGGGAATTCATTGGTACAAAAATCCCAATTATCCCCACGGGCTGGTAACAGTTAATTTTATTTAAAATTAGACCAGTTTCCCCGCCTTGAAACTTAGCTGTAAACCAAGTGTTGCTTGAAGTGACGCATCGAGGTAACAATATACTAAGTGACAAATATAGAATTTGTTTAGATATCGGATATGGATATGACTTAGAATGCCTAATGAGGAATAGAAAATCACAACAAAAGCTTAAGACCTACATCCAGGTCATCAAAATAAGAAATAATCATGGACCAAATTCACTGGAACAAATTACTTTCTGAACTTATGTGTATCAGTGGAAGACCTGCTTACCTACCAGGCATGCTCGCCTGCAAAACCAAATCCCTTACAATCAATACAAAGTACATTATTACAGATTTATTGCCACTGAATTTTCATACACTCCTAATCATGCGACATGATTGAAAAAAAAAGTATATGTGTATATTTATCCGCAATCTAGAACTTATATTACTAGTTAGTTATCTAAATACCTGTACGTGTACCTTTGAGTTCTATTAAAAATATATTATAATCGTCAAAAATATAGTCACCTCTTCAACAGCGGTAAGACCAATGCCTTTTATAATGTAAAGATTAGTTCTCGCTAGACGTAGAGTCGCCGAACTCCATACCTGAGCGAGCTCTATTACGAAATGAACTTATATGCACTCGACCTTGAAGAGCGATAGGAGAAAGGAAGGCACAATAGTGTTGAATAATTTCTTCACTTTTGTGTTTATGCATAATAATTATGTCATTACATATTTCGTTACTTTTATTATTATAGTATATTGGTATATAAAGGTTAACTGTGCAGTTAATATTATTTAATTATTACTTAATGATTCGAATAAATTGTTCTTTTTTTATAATGGTCACGTCAATATGACTTCAGCTCGCCTGATGATAAGCTAAAGGTAAAGTCTCAGGAAATAAATCTCAGGAGAAATGGTTATATGACATAATAGTTAAACTATTGGATTGGTCCCTATATCCAGAGTATAAAGGAGAGAAGAGGTAAGGAGAACCGTCTATATGGTGGACAAGGCCAGCTTTTTCACAATATAGACCGTGTATCAAATAATAACAGTTCAAAGATCCCACCAGAATCTGGGAGCACGGCTGTACCCCCACCAAGACGAGACAGCGGAACGCAAGGCGCTACCTACCTTTTTTCGAATTGTTTTGCCGTATTTTTGTATCCTTATAGATTCGGTTTGGACAGCGCTAAAAAGTATAAATTCCCAGGACATGATGTCAATACATTACTTATTAAACATACCAAGTTTCAAATTCATAGCTTTTATACTTTAGAGATTATTAATGTCTAGAAAACGCAGATTTCTTCACTAACTCACTCTCAGCAGTTTCGTTACTCCAGGATCTATCGGCAATTTAACGTCTAGTTTGTAAATCGAGTACCTACTTTCTGTTCATAAACCTATAGGAGTGTCTATCTACGTCACTCTTATGAAACGGCCAGGCCACACATTTTGAACAAGGTGTAGGATTTGTAGAGAACTTTAGACTAGAATTCAGTACCCTATTCGCTATGATGAGATTTAGAGCGTTGTAGAAGCTTGGCTCTTCATAGGATCTGATAACTTTTTTACAGTATACCTAAGGAAAGGGTCGTCTTGGCATCATTTAATATCAACATATTTTTAGTGGGATACAATTTTAAATTAGTAGTGGATTTGAAAGACTTTACTGTTAGATGGGCAAATTGGATGGATTAATTAAAGTGTCATCTTCGCCTAGCCCTTCTGGGATAACAGTCATGATTATATGTGAGTACTGTTAGATAACTTTTTAAAATGATCAATAAAATATATCCTTGTCTAATTTGGCGTTCGATCTTTAAAAAAAAATCTTGTTTGCTACTATGACGTCACTAATTTGCGTCAGTTGAGTCGTCGTCGTCAGTCGGTTCTTTTTAGCTCTACCACAGTGAAATTATACAGAAAGAGTTCGTTCGACTATGGCTCCGTTATCCAGAGTTATAATTTATAAGATTACTAGCGATCCGCCCCGGCTTCGCACTCCTGCAGTTTGATTTTGATTTTCTTATTCTGTTATGTATTAAATTATTACAAACTTTCTGTGGGAAATTTATTAAAAAATGATAATGAACACTGCATCAAAATCTGTAGTTCCGAAGATCTGAGCGTACAGGCAGCAGGAACGTAAACTTTTTTTTACATAACATACAATTTTTATCCCGCCTTTATCCCTCCGGAGTAGGCAGAGACAACAGCCAGCCATCTGCTTCTGTCCTTACACACTTCAGGAGCTTCCTCTACTTCATTAAACCTTTCATGCAAGCCTGTCAGTTTCAAGTTTCACTAAAGATAACCCCTAGCAAACTTATTTTCCAAGCTTACTATACCTTTTTTTTTTTTTTTTTTATCGTGCGGAAATCCCTTCGGATACCCCCCCGCCGGCCAGCGGGGGCGGTTATGTCGGGCTTGCACCGACTAAAACCGCACGCCGTCTCGGGTCTTCAGACGCCGGGGTGTAAGGTTACCCATAGAGCATATCCCTCGCACCCCGGCTGACCCTGGGCCATCCCACCACCAACAGCACCGCTCATCCTGTCTCCTCTGAAAGCAGAGGAGTACGGAGAGCGATGTGTTCCCGCCACGTTGGGTATTGGCCGACGATCAATGCCAACCCCATGAAGGGGTGAAGGGGAAGCCATTGACCGCCGCCCAGGGTGTACCGGCCGCTCCGATTCCGTTCCCCCCGGACTGCAGCGGGATCGGAATCGGAGCGACACTCGAGGAGGTTACCCAACACACACCCCAAGCTTACTATACCTAATAGTAAAATCCAAACCACATTACTATTCTTGATCTTATTTCGCTAAATGTGAATATACCCTAACATCACATAAAATGTATTTAACATGTTTTACAACTAGAATTTATAAACATTAACTCTATGTTTACTGACAATATGTCCGAATTAAATCGAATTAAATCTTATGAAGTCAATTAAGTCTTAGTTCATGTCGTTTCAAGACTTTTAGTCTTATTAAGCCTTCTTACAAACGCGTCATTAAACGTCATCTTACACGATTAATTACCAGACTACGGTGCGCGTTTGCGTGTCCGTAGTAAGCTTATGTGTTTGGCTGTCTATGTAGGGTATTTACGTATGGTCAGCCTATAGCTCCTAAGATATTGAACTGATTGTAATGAATGAGATGTCAATAAAGAAAGAAAGAAAGAAAAATATTTTATTTACAATACGCACAATTTATTAATACTTAATGACTTACAATCTAACCTTAAATTCTAATATAGGTCCATTGTGCGTATCTAAATATGGTCGCCATCTCAGCATAATTGCTGCACATGCCGTTACAACATGCGCAGCGCTGGTATTCTGATGGCGCCAAACCGGTGACGTCACGTACGCAAACAATTAAACAACAAAAACGAATAAAAAATAAAAATCAAAACAAAAAGTCTGATAACTTAAAAAAGAAAAAAAAAACTTTATGGTTTTCCCTGTGGTGCAACTCGGAACTCATTTATATCTGTGCTCCTGCGCCATTCCCGCGCATACAGATGAACGACTAACTGACTGACATTACGAACATTGACAGCTAACTGTCAAAACGGAAACTACACTCCACTCAACGAGATTATCGATTATCAATCGATTCAGTATTATGCTCTGGGGGCTATAGGCTTCATTTTATATGAATAACATCAACATAACGGATGTTAGATACAAAATGTGAGGCCTTAAAAGTTTTTTTGTGGTTTTCGTATCGAGTGTGATATCAACTGAAAGGGAAGGAAATTTATCTACCGGTGAAGAGCTGGGACTATATTTTACTATTGTTAAATATAGTATAAATATATATTTTTCACCTTACCTTAGTCAGGTTACAGTTTTTTAAACTTTCTACTTGTTAATTCGCATAGCTATCAATATAATTGATTTAGCCGGCTCGGAGGAGGGTGGCCACAAACGCCATGGCAAGAGATTTTCATATTATTAGGTCAATGATAAATATTGTACGACATTCTACACAGCGCTATCTAGACCCAAAGTAAGCATAGCTGAACCAGCATGGTTTATGTGTTCTAGAATGCGGATAAACATACATAGATTCCTTTTTTTTGTAATTGTGTACATTATTATACATAGAAACACCCAGTAATGCATACAAATATTTGCACTAAGCGGGAATCAAACCCGTGACCTTGACTTAGCAGTCGAATGCTCTACCGCTACGCCACGCAAGTAGGTTAAAATCGACTTACAAGATGATGTTACATGGTTACAAATAAAACTATTTAAAACGTATGACTAAGCTGTATTTCGATGACACAAACGGACAAATTTATTTATGTTAGATTATTATGAATAGGTGCTTAACCCATTCACAAGTTATTACAACGAAGTACCTAATTTATTACTTGTCGTATGGATCATAAAACATGTATACAACGTAAACCATGTCCATATATAGCTTTATTACAGAACTATCTGTTACCCGCGACTTCGTCCACGTGGAGCTTATTATGTACAGTTTAAGTTATTCGAGGCTCAAAACAGTTATGAACGGTAGCTCAATAGTACCGAAACGCGCCTCAGGCAACTATTTAGTAATCTGTGCCTCAGGTTAGTGCTAAAGTACCTTTTTTTTTTTTTTTATCGTGCGGAAATCCCTTCGGATACCCCCCCGCCGGCCAGCGGGGGCGGTTATGTCGGGCTTGCACCGACTAAAACCGCACGCCGTCTCGGGTCTTCAGACGCCGGGGTGTAAGGTTACCCATAGAGCATATCCCTCGCACCCCGGCTGACCCTGGGCCATCTCACCACTAACAGCATCGCTCATCCTGTCTCCTCTGAAAGCAGAGGAGTACGGAGAGCGATGTGTTCCCGCCACGTTGGGTATTGGCCGACGATCAATGCCAACCCTATGAAGGGGTGAAGGGGAAGCCATTGACCGCCGCCCAGGGTGTACCGGCCGCTCCGATTCCGTTCCCCCCGGACTGCAGCGGGATCGGAATCGGAGCGACACTCGAGGAGGTTACCCAACACACACCCCAGGTTAGTGCTAAAGTACCTACGCCACATCGATACACATAATGTCGAATATTTTCCACATTAGTACGAAAGTGCGCCACATCGATACACATAATGTCGAATATTTTCCACATTAGTACGAAAGTGCGCCACATCGATACACATAATGTCGAATGTTTTCCACCGCGATGCACATTAGTGCGAAAGTGCGCCACATCGATACACATAATGTCGAATGTTTTCCACCGCGATGCACATTAGTGCGAAAGTGCGCCACATCGATACACATAATGTCCAATATCTTCCACCGCGATGCACGTTAGTGCGAAAGCATTCCAAATGAACTCAAAATAATTAAAAGAAAATTAAGAATACATAGACACAGCCAGATCAATGCTGATAGATCGGTTTATTAACTAGGACGGTTACTTGCTTCGCAATCAACCCAGACTTAAGCGTAGCGAGATTTGCCTATCCAACAATAGGTCAACGTGACCGGTCGTCTTTTTCCATTGATTTTGTTTTTCGGTGATTATTCCTCGATGGTAAGACCGATCTGGACATTCGACCCCTTACGACACTCAGTAATGTCTACTTGATCACCGTGGCAAATTTGGTCGAGATCGGTCAAACGGTCTCGGAGGAGTATCATTTGTTTGAAATGCAACTTTGAAAAAAAAGACGCTTCGCTGGCCTTCGGCTCGCTACGCTTAATAACCTGACCCGACAACCTTACCCGGTAGCGGGTTAGGTTTCGGTACTTTTGGGCTACCGTTCATAGCTGTTTTGAACGTCGAAATTCCGCAAGACGGTCACAAATAACTTAAACTGTACATAATATGTTCCACGTGGACGAAGTCGCGGGTATCAGCTAGTTCTGTAATAAAGCTATATATATGGACATGGTTTACGTTGTATACAAGTTTTATTTCCATACGACAAGCAATAAATTAGGTACTTCGTTGTAGGGGTGTGTGTTGGGTAACCTCCTCGAGTGTCGCTCCGATTCCGATCCCGCTGCAGTCCGGGGGGAACGGAATCCGAGCGGCCGGTACACCCTGGGCGGCGGTCAATGACTTCCCCTTCACCCCTTCATAGGGTTGGCATTGATCGTCGGCCAATACCCAACGTGGCGGGAACACATCGCTCTCCGTACTCCTCTGCTTTCAGAGGAGACAGGATGAGCGATGCTGTTAGTGGTGAGATGGCCCAGGGTCAGCCGGGGTGCGAGAGATATGCTCTATGGGTAACCTTACACCCCGGCGTCTGAAGACCCGAGACGGCGTGCGGTTTTAGTCGGTGCAAGCCCGACATAACCGCCCCCGCTGGCCGGCGGGGGGGTATCCGAAGGGATTTCCGCACGATAAAAAAAAAAAAAAAAAAGGTACTTCGTTGTAATAACTTGTGAATGGGTTAAGCACCTATTCATAATAATCTAACATAAATAAATTTGTCCGTTTGTGTCATCGAAATACAGCTTAGTCATACGTTTTAAATAGTTTTATTTGTAACCATGTAACATCATCTTGTAAGTCGATTTTAACCTACTTGCGTGGTGTAGCGGTAGAGCATTCGACTGCTAAGTCAAGGTCACGGGTTTGATTCCCGCT
Organism: Cybosia mesomella; assembly: GCA_946251805.1. Classification (NCBI taxonomy): domain Eukaryota; kingdom Metazoa; phylum Arthropoda; class Insecta; order Lepidoptera; family Erebidae; genus Cybosia; species Cybosia mesomella. Next base: position 34,712,890 of record OX276396.1, on the reverse strand, counting down.
TAGTGCAAATATTTGTATGCATATTTGCATTGTTCTGGGTGTTACTATGTATAATACATACATACATAACTTCACGCCTGTATCCCTGAAAGGGTAGGCAGAAATGTGTATCACACACCCACTATTCGCCAGTTATGTTAAGGTCCCAATGTATCCCCCTGGGGTTATCCTTTCGAGGGCTTACCCGGGGTGCCCGGCAACGGACACTTGGGGAGGACACCGTGCGGTTTTAGTCGAAACACGACATAACCACCCCCGCTGGCCAGCGGGGGGGTATCCGAAGGGATTTCCGCACGTAAAAAAAAAAAAAAAAAGGTCCCAATGTAATACGGGGCGAGCCTATAGCCATCTATCGGGCACATTATTAAGCGAGCGATAATTAACATTTATTAATGCACACATAACTACGAAAAGTGAGAGATGTGTGCTCGGGGCGACTGGGGATCGAACTCGAGACCTCGTCTCAGCAGTCCGTTACGTACGCCGCTGGGCTGTCGCAGCTTCATATATAATAAGTACGCAATTCCAAAAAAAAAGGAATCTATGTATGTTTATCCGCATTCTAGAAGACATAAAACAAGCTGGTTCAGCTATGCTTACTTTGGGTCTAGATAGCGCTGTTTAGAATGTCGAACAATATTTATCATTGACCTAATACCTAATATGAAAATCTCTTGCGATGGTGTTAGCGGCCACCCTCCTCCGAGCCGGCTAAATCAATTATATTGATAGCTATGAGAATTAACCAGTATAAAGTGATCGACGGAACGTTTGGAATACAAGTTTCATATGGACCACGGCCAAACAGCCCGGAAGCAGTAAATTCTACATTACAAGTACAAAGTTTAAAAAATTGTAACAATACTACGGTAAGGTTAAAAATATTTTATTAACCTTACCGTTTATTCCTAACCTGACCCGATAACTTAACCTGGTAGCGCGTTAGAAATTCGAATTTAGTTTGTGCCTACAAATATTTTCACTTAATGGGAATCGAAGCCGCGACCTCTAAGGTAGCATTCGAACCATAGGTTTTCCTTTTGTGATTCGAACGCTCTGCCGCCCGCAGCGTTCGTCACGCGAACCATTGATTAATAATGCTCACCGTAAACTGAATCGTTTCAATCATTCAAATAATCCGTTTTTGTTTCATTAGGGGGTGCGACTGGTTGGATCACCTCCAAGTTTGGTGCACCCTGGGCAACGTGGGCGATGACGCATCATTGATTGCTCCTCTGGAGTAGCTGGCGTCAACGTCAACGGCCAGGAGTCTGACCAACCGGCCCTTTTCAGGGTCAGCTGACCCCATTGCACGAGGGGGTCGGGGCATGGCTGGCCTGCAAGGCCCGCGGGGGTGGGAGCCGCTCCAGGTACCCCTCTGCTGTTATCAGAGGGGACACTGCGAATGGCTCAGGGTCAGTCGGAGTGCCGGGGTGCGAGGGATATGCTCCATGGGCAACCTTACACCCCGGCGTCTGTAGACCCGAGACGGCGTGCGGTTTTAGTCGGTTCAAAGCCCGACATAACCGCCCCCGCTGGCACGCGGGGGGGTATCCGAAGGGATTTCCGCACGAAAAAAAAAAAATAAGGGTCAGTCGGAGTGCGAGGGATATGCTCTATGGGTAACCTTACACCCCGGCATCTGTAGACCCGAGACGGCGTGCGGTTTTAGTCGGTTCAAGCCCGACATAACCGCCCCCGCTGGCCGGCGGGGGGGTATCCGAAGGGATTTCCGCACAATAAAAAAAAAGGTACGGAAAGTGTAGTTGACATACCTATTTACTGCTAAGTAATCACAATTTCCGAGACTTTAACCAACATTGAGAAGCATGTTTACGTTTAATTTATGAGTTTTCTCGTAAAATTTGTCCTACATGTTACTGTCATAAGATTGTTCTTCAACAAACTATGTCTTTTAGATTTACGTACAATTTTAGTGACATTAAAGATAAAACATTGGAAATACATGCAGACGTTTCTCTGAAGCAAAACATTGTTATGCTAAAATGTTATGTCATGTCTAAAATCTATGGATATTAACTATGAAGTTTACGATAGAAATGAAAATCGATTCCAAATTATAATAATAATAATAAGAATTGGATTCGGTAGCCATTGTTCCGATGGTAATTACGTAAACGGAATTATAGCCAAGAGCCTCGACCAATACCTGAAGAGGCTCGCGTTAGGCAGCTGGCTCTAGGGAATAATTCAGAAAGCGGCACTCCTCGACACGGCACGCATAGTGAGGACGCTGACTAGCGGTTATTTGTTCCTTGTACCCGATGCCGGTGGGCCACTATTTTTTATATATTTAAATGTATTTACTTTTTATTTATATTTAAAAATATAATTTACTAGCTGACCCGGGATAGAGGGAGGGAGGCATACATTAGGGGAGGGACGCAGGTAGGGAGGAAGGAAGAGAGCAAGGGATAATTACGATTAAAAAATACATGCGTTTTCACTTCTATCGGCACTCCCGGAGTACCACACTCTTTTTTTTCTTCTAAACTATAATGTTTAGAATCTTTAATACTAACTGTTGCCTGTGGCAACCCCCGCTACTGCCCGTTCCCGTTCCTGCTCCCCATAGGACGCAATTCCACCACCACAACCTACATATAAGATACACAATTCCACCATACATCATTTTGTTATATATATCTTAAAGTAAAACCGCAGTAGCCTAGTGGTATGGACTGGATCCCAGGTTTTACCATGGCACACACCAATGACTTTTCGATGCTTTTCGAAGTTATATGTGTATTTATCGCCGGTTTATAAGTGCCCGGTTAATGGCAATAGGATCGCCACCTGTTACATTGGGACCTAAACATAAACTGGCGAAATGTGGGTGCTAGCACCTCTGCCTACCCCTTCGGGGATATAGGCGTGAGTTTATGTTATGTTATGAACTAATGCCTAAAACCCTTCAAGATAAAAATCTTAAAGGGTTTTAGGCAGCGTTTTCGTTGAAAGCTCCTAGACGGCTTATACTTTCCGACACCTCCAACAAATATCATTGTATTTTAGCAAATGTATACAAAAACTTGACAAATTATATACCTAAACCTTCCTCGTGAACCACTCTATCCATTGTTGAAAACAGCATGGAAATCGGTGCAGTAGTTTTTATGTAGAAGTTTGTTATATAATATGTAGTGATTTAGCATGCATTAAGAAACTAATTTCTACTTACTTGCTAAATGTCTGATGTACTCAATGATCAGAGGAGAGCTCATAGCTTACACACATCCAAAGCTTGTGTTTTGGAGGGCTCCGCTGTCCTAATTTTTCTATTGATTTAACTTTTCTGGGCTAATCTTGGCTTTTGCAGGAGCGACTGATCTCCCTACCTCGAGAGGAAAGCATGCGTCAGAGACTCGTCCGTTAATCGGAAAGTGAAAGTCACGTTCATAAACTTTCAGTCAACGACAAAAGTTGATTAACACTTGAATAATTACATTTGTTGATACATGTGTATCAACTAATAGATATATAAGTAGTTTTATCTACACTCAAATCGAAAAATTCGAATTACGAATTCAAAGACGATTCTATACATACGCATTTATTAAAATACAATTAAAAACCGGGTACATAACAGTACTTACGAGGATCTTAAATTCCTCGCCAGTACCATGTTCCTGCGTTTTATAATATAGTGCACGTGGAGACAGACGGTCTCTGTGGCGTAGCGGTACTGCATTCGACTGCTACGACAGGGGGCGCGAGTTCGATTCCCGCTCAGTTCAAATATTTTTAAACATGAATATGTCTATTTGCATTGGTCTAGGTGTGTCTATGTATAATATGTATGTATTTACAAAGTAAAGAGTATTGTATGTTTATCCGCATTCTGGAACCCATAACACAAACAAGTTAAACTATGCTGACTTTGGGTCTAGAAAGCGCTGTGTAGAATGTCGTAGAATATTTATTACTATCGCGATCTTGGCAATAATAATGATGACATTGATGTGCAAATGCGATATTATTGATGTGCAAACTAATGCGATTGATCCCTACCCCGGATCACGATAATGGATCGCAATTTCGCAATATTATGGACTGTCTCCACGCGCCCTAACACGAGTGAGTGAGCGTACGGTTATTGCTGGTATATCCCGGCTTTATATTAGGTCGTTACATATGAAATTGCCGTTTTTCTTGAAGAAATTGGAGGTAACCCAATTTTCAGTACTAACATTTTTGCATTTTTTTTAGGAATGACAAATCCTTTTTTTTTTGTGCATGAATGAGACAACATTAAGCTAACAAACAACAACTTTTATTACATTTTTGAAAAGTGACAGCTGTTAAGTAATACGAAATTTATCATCAAAATGGATATGCATTTAGGAAGTACTGTTTTTGAAGATCGAATTAATTTATAAAGCGGCCAAATTAAATTACAGGAATAACGAAAATTTCGGAATTTCATAGGTAAAGACCTAATATTACTATTAGTACATACGCCTCATTTTAGTTTTCTTTTATTTTGTAATGTAGTTAAATTGAGTTCAGATAACATGCACGCACTTTATACCGACCTCATGATTTGCATAGAGAAATAATAAACACACATGCATAAGTAGGTACATTAATTATAATTACAAATTGTGATTATTCAACTTCTGGATACTGTATTCGTGTCATGTCTTTCGGACAAGGTTATAAGTAGGATCAGTAGGCAAAAAAAAATTGGAAGGTGAAATTATGTATAACTGATATCTATATATACTAGGAATTCAGTGCAGGGTGCGACTGAAATAAATTGAGCTGAGCGAGCAGGACTCTTACTTGAAAAATAAGGCATCTTACTATGGTCGCGCGCATAGCTAAGGCCGCGCACTCGTGAAACTGTCTTTCGGTGATTATTCCTCAATGGTACATTGTATTTGAACAGTTGACCCCTCTAAACACTCAGCGGTGTCTACACTATCACCATGGCAAATTTGGTCAAGATCGGTGTTGTGGTTCCGGAGGGTTACAGTCTCGACCAAACGGCTTAGCCACGTATAAGAGCTTCGCTTCGCTCAGCTCAATCAGTTAGTTATATATATCTATATGTCATATCTCCGGTTTTACTTATTCAATTGCAATCAAGTACGGCAGATTTTAAGTCTGACCCAGACCTTCTAATAGAAAAAACGGCATCAAAATCCGTTAATTTAACAGACAAGAAAGAACTCTAAAAAATATTTTAGTGTGCCGAATAGTTCATTGAATATAACCCAAGTTCTTTTTTAATATTTCCAATGTACAGCGGTACAACTAATTTACAAATTTATAATAGCAGAAATAGGTGTGATTTATATCATCATCATCAATTCCACTGCTGGACATAGGCCTCTCCCATTGTACGCCATAGCACCCGATCCTCCGCCTTACAAATGGAGACTTCGAAGACTTTTAGAAATGTCTTCTTAACCCGCGAGGCAAAAAAGACAGGGTGTGACGTGTCATCGTGATTATCTGTATGTGTCTGTGGATTTTGTTTTTTTTGTATGACGAAAACCGGTCGGGGGTTTTTTTAGGGTTCCGTTGCCAAATGGCAAAAAACGGAACCCTTATAGATTCGTCATGTCTGTCTGTCTGTCCGTCCGTATGTCACAGCCACTTTTCTCCGAAAGTATAAGTACTATGCTGTTGAAACTTGATAAGTAGATGTATTCTGTGAACCGCATGCAGATTTTCACACAAAAATAGAAAAAGACATTAAATTTTGGGGGTTTCCCATACTTAGAACTGAAACTCAAAAATTTTTTTTTCATCAAACCGTTACGTGTGTGGTATCTATGGATAGGTCTTCAAAAATGATATTGAGGTTTCTAATATCATTTTTTTCTAAACTGAATAGTTTGCGCGAGAGACACTTCCAAAGTGGTAAGATGTGTCCCCCCCCCCTGTAACTTCTAAAATAAGAGAATGATAAAACTAAAAAAAATATATGATGTACATTACCATGTAAACTTAAAAAAACAATCGTAAAACACAATTTACCTTTCATTCAACAACTCAATTATAAAATTTTAAAAAAAGCATTATTATGTTACTTGCTGCTACGGAACCCTTCATGGGCGAGTCTGACTCGCACTTGGCCGCTTTTTAATCTATGTTTTCTTTCACGCTTTTTTTATTCCACTAACTTTTGAACAGGTCGGGAGTATTCTTAGTTATGTGTGATGAAAATCAGTCGGGGGTTTTTTATTTTTGTTATCTTTCACGTAAATTTATGTTACTTATTTTTGTTTTCTTTCACGTAAATTTATCTTTTTGAGAATAATTTGTGAATATGTAATCGGTGTATAACTACAATACCTAGCTTTTGATGTGACACGTCGAGAAGAAGAGTGATTTAACCTCTGTTTTGTGGAGCATTCTCTTTATCTTACACTGTTGCTGACTTTTTTCCGATTTACATTTATAAAAAAAAGTTAATTGACCCAGCCCCCGTGTCCCTATTAAGATCTTCGAAGCCCAAGTCACCTGCTTGCTTCGGATTTGTAATCCCAATGTTTATCTTGGTATTTTATATAACATACTTAGTTAGATTACCAGGTCAAGCAAGTGTTATTGAGGTTTACTATAAGAAAAATCTCAGTAGCATCTCAAAGTCTTGAAAGTTTTTCCGCTTGTCAACAATAGGCTTAACACCTATTACGTGTAACCTAAAATAGATAACTAAATGTGGGTGTTAAAACACTTCTGCCTACTCCATAGTATATATTGAGGCGTGAGGATACTCACATCTCACGTTTGTCGATGTCGTAATTAAATTAATAAAAAGTAAACATTGATTCATCAGCACAGCCGTCACATAATCTTCACGACTAGCCAAATGGGATACAATTAACAGCTGACAACTTGAAGTATTCTCTTGCTTATTATATAACTGACAAATGGTGCTTTACCAGTGAAAAAGATCAGTCACGAATGTCACGATTCAATCGTTGCTTTGTAAGCATGTAAAGCCGCCTACAGATCTGCGTTTTGTCGTCATTAGGCTCGTATTATCTTACATTTTGACCGGTAAAGGTCGACCAGGGGAACCTACGCATGCCAATCAGGTCGATGACGTTTTAAGGAAAGGCCAGGTCAAGAGTACATTTTTATTTTTGTCCGGAAATCCGCTCGGATACCCCTGCCAGCCAGCGGGGGCGGTTATGTCGGGCTTGAACCGACTAAAACCGCACGCAGTCTCGGGTCTTCAGACGCCGGGGTGTAAGGTTGCCATAAGGCATTTCCCTCGCACCCCGACTGACCCTGGGCCATCTTCGGTTTCGTGATCTCTAGTCGCCCCGCCATCCTGGCCTGCTTCTGGCGGGCCAGGGGCCTCACCTGCTAACCCCAGGCCTGCACTCATGGACTCATGGAGGACGTAGGTCGTTAAGCGGCGTTTGAGTCCGAAGTGTTTAAGAATTATGATGTTTAATCAATTAGAATTTATAAGGCTACTTATATTGTTGACTGTACCGGCTACCTCAGGTAATAAAACTGTCAGGAATGAAAGCCTCTAAAATCGATTAAGACTTTTAAAAAACTGTTTACTCACTTTGAAAGGTTTGGCATAACGTAACTCCTAATTCAATTAATTTAAAAACAAAAACACTAAAATCATTATAACTATTAAATTTATTAAAATTAGTTTTATTACAAAATAATACTAAATCAAATGTATCGATTTTATATTATAAATTGACAACCGATTTGATTAAACCACCTTCGTCTTACATATTTTATTGGGTAACATCGATATTTAATGATTTTTTTAAGCAATTAGTCTATCTATAGATATGAATATAGATTTCTATATAATCTATAACACGATATTCGTTTAACAGGGTACACATTAGTACATTAAGCCTTTGGAGAATATGAGATATATGTATGAGATATATGTATGAACAATAATCCCGTTCCCGAGAATAATGGTCAACAAAGATTCTATGTCCTTATAGGTCATAGTTCTTGCGCTACATGAGTTCCAATTAACTAAATCCATTTATGATTTAGCTAAAATTAAATAGAGTACAGTCGTTTTTGCGTGCTCGAATAACTAACAAACTTGATAAGATTTTTTTTTTCAATCTAAGTACAAAAATTATAAATGATGGAAGGCAAACATAATATACAACAACCATAATATAAATAATTATATATTCAATTCAAAAGACAAAAAAAAACTGTTTTGCCATCCGAATTGAGAACCTTGTTTTAGTCGATTAAAAATATTTATAAGCTAAATATTTCTCTATATTTCTCTATATTCATCTGATAGCAACGAACCCTTTTTAAGTTGTTGGTCCATGTCTGTGAAGGTTCCTAACATTTAAAAAAATGGCATTACGGTGCATATTTGCTAGTTAATAATATCAAACGAAGTAGAAACTTTTCTTTTATTACTCAGACAAGACGTACGTACGTGTATAACCTACTTAACCAAACTTTTCTGTCCGCAGAAGCCTTTAAATCAAATGTCATAGCAGTCATGTAGAGTTTAGTTGAAAAGAGCAAGCGAGGCCACGAGGTGGGTGGTTAGAAAATACAATCAATCGTGAGAATAAGATGTGTTATTGCAGATGTTCTTTCGACAGATTATCATAAGATCCGCGTTTAGATAAGATACAAGCTGCTGGAGGCTGCCACGGCGCGGCGTTTACAACCATTATATTTTATGAAATAGCTGATTTATAAACAACAGTTATTTGTCACTGATAATTGTTGATAACTTTTTTATAATCTATCTATAGATAAATAAAAAATAATTAAATAGTAATGCAGAAACAACTGTATCTAAATTTATTGCGTTTGTATTTTTAGGGTTCCGTTGCCAAATGGCAAAAAACGGAACACTTATAGATTCGTCATGTCTGTCTGTCTGTCCGTCCGTATGTCACAGCCACTTTTTTCCGAAACTATAAGAACTATGCTGTTGAAACTTGGTATGTAGATGTATTTTGTGAACCGCAACCGATTTTCACACAGAAATAGAAAAAAAAACAATAAATTTTGGGGGTCCCCATACTTAGAACTGAAACTCAAAATTTTTTTTTTCATTGAAGTCATATATATGTGTGAGGTATCTATGGATAGCTCTTTAAAAATGATATTGAGGTTTCTAAAATAATTTTTTTCTAAACTAAATAGTTTGCGCGGGAGATACCCCCAAAGTGGTAAAATGTGTCCCCCCCCCCCTGTAACTTCTAAAATAGGAGAATGATAAAACTAAAAAAAATATACGATGTACATTACCATGTAAACTTCCAACGATAATTGGTTTGAACGAGATCAAGTAAGTAGTTTTTTGAATACGTCATAAATCGTAAACCGCAATTTACCTTTCATTCAATCAACTCAATTTTTTTTTTTTTAAACATTATTATGTTACTTGCTGCTACGGAACCCTTAATGGGCGAGTCCGACTCGCACTTGGCTGCTTTTTATTAATTACGATCTATTCTCCAAGCAGTACCGATGTGTATGCATCTGTTTATCAGTTAGCCCTTAGTTTATTAATCTTTATTTCACAGAACCATTACCCTGTATATAGTCTGTTCTGGATGGAGAAGAAAATTTAATTTTAAAGAGATTTATCAAGCCCGCGCGACTCATGACACTTGGTCTGGCCCGATAATTGAATGGCGGGCGGCTTGAGGTTCTTCCTCCACCACCATTCCTGTCCTTTATCAGGTCAGTGTAATGGGGAGACCGGACAATAGTATGTAATACATCGTATCAGCTAACTTGAATAAATTACCAAACGTTGAAACCACATTTAGGTTTTTATTTTACTTTATTATTATGTAAGCTGTTCATAATGTGCTAGTCGCGATTCAGCAACATTAAGCAGAGATTTTACTGACTCTATTAAAAACTATACAGTTCCTTGTAGAGGAGAAGGCTCGATTACACATGAGTTCTTGGCATTGCTATAGTATATATCAATCAACCGGCATCCGCTTACCATCAGTTGGCCATATTTTTGTTTGTAGTCTAGTAATATATTATTCAGAATTTATGAAGTCATTAGACTCACCTGCAATAAGGGCGGATTGAAAATTTAGTTGTAAGATGGATAATATATCTTTGTCTACCGCATCGAGAAAGTACAGGCGTGAATATATATAAATGTAATCAGCCGTAGTCATTGCGCAACTACAAAGAATAATACTCAATATACACATAGTACCTTTTTTTTTTTTTTTAGTACCTTAAAATATCATACAAAATTATATAATATATAAATATAAAAATGTTTTCACTTCTCATGCTCTTAAAATGTTACTTTAATCTCTGCATATCGGGACTAAAGTTCCTTATTAATCTCTAGGGACTAAAGTAATTTTATTTTAATTTACTTTGAAAACTCCTAAACAGCCAATCACGGTGTTTGTGAATGAGAATGAGCCTAATGAAATGACAATCGGCAACCTTTTTGAGGATAGAGTGTCTTTACGACACTCTCCAACTTTTACTCCGAATTCAACATGCTCAAATACAAAGCACGGAGACCCACGTTAATATACCGGGGAAAACCATACATTTAAATGTAAATAAATGTACAAATTGCAGTTTTAACTTTTCTTAGGTTAGATTAACGATTAATACGTAATTTTAAGAAACTTTGTTATTATAAATATTATAATTTTGTATTCTATTCCTCGCATTCAAAGTGAAAAGTAGAGTGTCTAACGTGGGACTGAACAACCATAATGAATGAATAGTCAAAAACATCTCGTGTCATTATGGCTTGTATTGTTTGTTTTTATTTGTTGAACAATCTACTATTATTTGACTCAAGTGCACATTTTAGCCAGATGTTTACAACTCTAAAGTCAAGCAGAAAGGAACATTGAACATACTGAAACTGTATTCCATACTAAGTTAATGCCTGTATTATAGCAGACAGCAGTCAGACATGGAAAATAGGCGTAACTACAAAGAATAATACGCAATATACACATAGTACCTTTTTTTTGTAGATATATCTTGAATATAAGGTTATTCACCTTGAATGTTGGCGCGTCTGTACCTACTCCTGTTGTAGGTACCTATCTTGATTTGATTGTCGAACGCTCTACTTAGGTACCTTTTTTTCGTGCGGAAATCCCCTCGGATACCCCCCCTCCGGCCAGCGGGGGCGGTTATGTCGGGCTTGAACCGACTAAAACCACACGCCGTCTCGGGTCTTCAGACGCCGGGGTGTAAGGTTGCCCATAAAACATATCCCACGCAGCCCGACTGACCCTGGTGCATCTCAATACACATAGTACCATAAAATAACATATTACAAAAAGTTCTCGTTGAGTTTTTACCTGAGATTTATATGTCCAATTTTTTCATTTAGAAGCAGACCCATAACTACTAGACGTAATAATTACTCAAGAGGGACGCGATGAATTGTTAATGTACATTTATTAATGTAAGTAGTTAACTAGACCGGCCTAGTTCCCATTTTAAAATCTTACGAGGGCCAATTCTCGTGCTAAATTAGTTAAATTATAGTTCCGCTCTCATGACGTTCGACATCCATTCGCATTCAAACTGAGATAAAACTCAATTGGAATGCAACTAATTAAATCAGCGGAGCCTGTTAAGGTAACTCAGTAGGTACTTACATACTGGGGTGTGTGTTGGGTAACCTCCTCGAGTGTCGCTCCGATTCCGATCCCGCTGCAGTCCGGGGGGAACGGAATCGGAGCGGCCGGTACACCCTGGGCGGCGGTCAATGGCTTCCCCTTCACCCCTTCATAGGGTTGGCATGGATCGTCGGCCAATACCCAACGTGGCGGGAACACATCGCTCTCCGTACTCCTCTGCTTTCAGAGGAGACAGGATGAGCGATGCTGTTAGTGGTGAGATGGCCCAGGGTCAGTCGAGGTGCGAGGGATATGCTCTATGGGTAACCTTACACCCCGGTGTCTGAAGACCCGAGACGGCGTGCGGTTTTAGTCGGTGCAAGCCCGACATAACCGACCCCGCTGGCCGGCGGGCGGGTATCCGAAGGGATTTCCGAACGATAAAAAAAAAAAAAAGGTACTTACATACTCATGCCTTTCTCCCTCCAGACAGGTAGGGATTACTGCTCAGTACAAGTATTTTGTATGCATGAATATGTTCTATTTGCATTTTTCTGGATATTTCTATGTATAATATGTATGTATTTACAACAAAAAATATTTAAGTATGTTTATCTGCATTCTAGAACCCATATTATAAGCTAGTTAAGATACGCTTACTTTGGGTCTATATAGATAGCGCTGTGTAGAATGTTGTAGAGTATTTAATATATTAAATTAGTTGTGTTTGTATATTAAAGATGTTAAAAAAACTTGGGTTATGTTCAATGAACGATACTGAATACAATTTTTTTTTTTTGGTATTCTTGTCTGTTTGTCTGTTCATCTGTTTGTCTGTTTGTTCGCGATGGAAACAAAAAGTATTGAACGGATTTTGATGCGGTTTTTTCTATTATAATATTAGATATATTATTAGATAGACTTAAAATCTGTCGTATGTTTGATTGCAATTGGTTAAGTAGAACCGGGAATATGACCAAAAATGATAACCGACCTCCGCGCAGGCGGAGCCGCGGGCATCTAGTTAGTATATATTCAATTTAATTGAGCTGAGTGAGACGAAGTCGAGCGAAAGCTCCTCATACAAGACTTCAGGATTTTCTTTGTCACAGGTCTCCTCCTAAACTACTAATCCAATCAGAACCAAATTTGGCATGATTAAAGAGGTCAATCAGAGGAAGGTTTATGCATATATTTTGAAAAAATTAATGCTACCACAGAGGAATGATCACCGTTAAAAAAATTCCAGATGGAATTACATAATGTAACGATTATGAGTTTTTATCGTAGTTTTTAAATGGGGTTACGTAAAGTTTAAGGTGTGACTTATGCACTGTGAAAATTAATTAAGTGATGGATGTAATTGAGACTACTACCGGCTAGGGCGAGCAGAGTTAAATAAAAGGTTGATTACAATGTATAGTATGAGATTATAATCGTGAATAGAATGTTACATAAATTTATATCTGGTATTTGAGTAAATGAACCTCAGGGGATGGATTCATAATAAATATTCTGCCGTGGCGTTGTTCGGTCCGTTGTGCAAGATGTTAGTATGCACTTAGCTAGTGGACACGTGGCTGGTGGTGATGCCGGCGTGCCAGGGTCTCCGCTGGTGTGCCTCGCTACCGCTAAGATGGTGCGAAGCCCGGTGCGAAGACCCTGGAAATAGAAAAAGTGCGGGTCAGTTTGTCACTAGGTAATTACGTCCAAGTGACCCGCTAAAATAGCAGGTGAAGAGAATCTCCCAGCGGCAATGCAGCGTAGCTAGAAGCTATAACAAAAGAGAATATAATAGGCAGCACAAGCTGGTGCCGCGACCTCTGACCGTAGGGGTCATCGGCCTCGTGGCACTAAATAGGTAGGCTGAAATAGCACACAGTATAAAACAAAATATATTGAGCCATGCATTTTAGCAGGCAATAAGCTGCACCGCTGGAAAGTCTTCACCTGTAGAAGAAGTAGGAAATGTTGATCTCAAAACTTACCCGGAGCCGACAGCAGTTGGCCACGGGGTCAAAGCGACCTTCCTTGGCGAAGGTTCCAAGGAAAGGGACGATATAAGAGCCGTCAGTTCATAACTGAGCTAGTGTTGTCCAATCTCGCTTGCACAACCATAGATATTTAGTAATAACTATCGAAACATACTAAAATATCGATTAATTTACGGATATTGTTTTAATTAGATTTATAAAGAATCCACAACGTTACAATACCCCCTCAATTAGTTCAGGGTTTTTGTTACCCAAAAACCCGATACTGGACTGCTCAATACAATGCTTGACATACGCTTACACATACATACTTTCTTACATACCTCCTCTATCATTTTCATCCATACTTTGCGGTTACCACTTAAATAATGTAGCACACGCTTCCTTCCGAAGAGAGTTTCCAGGATAATAGGCGCTGGAGACTCAGACGTAAATCTAACAAGATGGTAAACATTGAAATGTCACAGACAACAATTTCAATGGGAAGAAAAAGAGCAATAAATACCACTATATATTTTCGACTATAAAAGATAAAGTGTTATGTTTTTAGTATAGGGCTTATTTTAGATGTATACATTACCGCATCTGCAATAAGGCTTATTTCACGAGTTTGCAAACCGCTCGGAAGAAGACATAACAGAGATATGCAATAAGGCTTGTTTTTGGAACTGAGTTTGCACGACCGCTCAGCATAATAGTGGTATAAAACCATAAAAAACAATACCCAGATACTGGTTGAATATCCCAGCTCCAAGAAAAGGTATCCGTTGGTTTAAAACGCCAACGGACCCACAAATGGTACAAAACCATAAAAATAAGGTATCCGTTGGTTTAAAACGCCAACGGACCCAAAAACAACGTCAGTTGGTTTAAAACGCCAACCGACCCACAACCTTTACTAGGCAAAGCCTAATAATAAAAGAAAACGAACATGAAGTTCAAAGTTCCATCTCAAAGAGAGGAGAAAGGAAGACGAAAATATATATATGGTAGGGTTAATATGATTTAATACAATAAAGACAATTAAATTGTCAAAAATATATAATGAACAACTTTTAAAGTTATGACCAAGTCAATTTATTATTAAAAGTGTTATTAAAGTAAAATAGTTTATTATTTGACTCACATCAGTGAGTATGTATGCAAACATCAGTTGCAATTTGAACAACTAGTGTTCAAAAAAAAAATCTAAGTTTTTTTTATTTCCAATTTCAAATAATTAAGAACCCACGGTTCAACAAGGTAAGTATTCTCTAATGTTTTGTAGTCGTATGTTTGTATTTATATTTTGTGGCAATAAGTAAAAAAAAATTTTTCAAGTTCAAAATGACCATGAAGGCATTTTAGGGTTGATCCAACGGATCATACAAAAAATTGCAACAGGCAAAATAATTACGAAGTTAAAAAACTAATAAGTTCAAATATACATAATAAATTATTTTGGGGCAAGTCCAAAATAAATATTATTCTTTATTCACCAGTGAATAAATTTTAATGTTTTGTTCAAAAGAAAACAGAAACATAAAAGGGAACAGTCATCCTAAGAAAAGTATTACAACATGATAGAACATTTAACCAATAGGTTAAAAGATTTTAATATTTAATATTCAGTAAAAAAGTCCAAAAGTTGGTATTCATCAAAGAATAGTTTTATTTTGT
This sequence comes from Cybosia mesomella, assembly GCA_946251805.1. Classification (NCBI taxonomy): domain Eukaryota; kingdom Metazoa; phylum Arthropoda; class Insecta; order Lepidoptera; family Erebidae; genus Cybosia; species Cybosia mesomella. The sequence continues at coordinate 34,697,649 of OX276396.1, read as the reverse complement.
TTTTAAAAAAACAAGACAATTTTTTAAACAATAACTAGTAGTAATTTTATATTTTAGTATACTGGCAACCTTTTTGATTGTCAAAACCATATGACGTTTGACAACTAAGTTTCAAACAATTTCAAAACAAACTTTTGTTCAAATATACGAACCGAAGATGTAATAACAATTGAAAAGTGTTACATTATTTAGTAAGAAGACATAATTGACCTGTAGACCGTGTCTACCAACAGGATACATGAGTTATTCAAGTTGTTTTCGTAATATGTGACAAATTGGTAGGTACATGAAATTAAAATTTTATTGGTGACCCTTTTTTAGGTACAAATATCATTATGACCATTGTAGTATTGAGATATAGGTAGTGTATTACCAACAGTGGAATAACAATAAGGAATGTTATTATAAAATACAAGTTTTAGTTACAAATATGTGTAGGTATATATTTGTTTGCCACAATAGTGTATAAGAGTGTTTAAGTGCAAAGGAAAGTTTATTGAATATTTACATATATTTACAACAATAGTGATTATTAGAACAAAACAAGTGTTGTTCATAGTTAAGAAGTTAGGTTGCTATTTAATTAATAAATTTATTAGGTTAGGTTAGATCCTTGTATTGTTTTATGTTTGATTAAAAATGTTTTATATGAATTATATTGATTATTTTACCTATATTTAGTTTATAGTTATGAGACAAGTCATTTTAAGAGGACTCGGGGGAAATGGCTAATGCATTGCTGACTTTGAACGGTCAATTTGTATAAGTGGTAATGATTGTATTGACTTTAAACTATACCAGACACAACAATCCAACAATATGCAGAACAAGACGAAGTCTACAAATTTAAGTATTTATTATCTTTGTTGTTCTTTTCAAAGATTTTATTAGTTGTATGGAGATCTTTTATTCTTTGTATTTTTTTTCAAAGAATTGTTTTCATTTTTTTTTCAAATACAAAAGCTAATTTGGATACAGAAATCCGATAACAAGCAACACTGACTACAAAACAGTTGAGTAAGTATTAAATTTAAAAGGTAAATGAACCCAAAGTTAAGTAAAATATAAAAGCTATGGTGCGATGAGCGAGATTGACAAATAAATTAAGTAAGTAATTTACTTCAATATAAGGAACTCAAATCAAGGAAAATCAAGTAGTATATATGTAACCTGTCAGTGAGTAATAAACTATTTGTGTATAATACAACAAAATAGTATTAATATTTCAAAATAAAGAAAAATTTCAACCTGCAATAGGTTGATATAATAACTTAATATATGTTAATATAATGCAATTAAAAGGTAAGCAAGTATAAAAAGTATAAATTCACTGACTGGGTGTGTGACAGACACCTATACAAACATGGAATTAAAATAAGTAGATACCGGGTGAGATCAACAAGTCCAAGAAACAAAAGTAAATAGATCCTTATTTTACCAGTGGTATAACAGTATACAGTTAAAATGACCATAAAAGGTATTAAACCAGTCTAGATGTTAAATGCAAAATAATTGAATAAGTAATGTTAATTAACCTTGTTGTTATGTTTAACACAGGTGATTAGTTAAATGAATGAGTAATTTCACTAAAATAATGGAAATGTATGCATTATTCAGTTAATTATAAAAAAATTGAAATTAAAAATTATTTTCAACTACCTTCATTTAGTTAAAATGAAAAATAACAATAAAATTGGTGAAAAAAATCACCACACTGGTAAAATAAAGAGGAAAATAAGAAGAAATAAAGTACTTACGGACCAAACACACAATACCTACGGCAGAATAATACCTTGTAAGGCGCCAATGTAACGATTATGAGTTTTTATCGTAGTTTTTAAATGGGGTTACGTAAAGTTTAAGGTGTGACTTATGCACTGTGAAAATTAATTAAGTGATGGATGTAATTGAGACTACTACCGGCTAGGGCGAGCAGAGTTAAATAAAAGGTTGATTACAATGTATAGTATGAGATTATAATCGTGAATAGAATGTTACATAAATTTATATCTGGTATTTGAGTAAATGAACCTCAGGGGATGGATTCATAATAAATATTCTGCCGTGGCGTTGTTCGGTCCGTTGTGCAAGATGTTAGTATGCACTTAGCTAGTGGACACGTGGCTGGTGGTGATGCCGGCGTGCCAGGGTCTCCGCTGGTGTGCCTCGCTACCGCTAAGATGGTGCGAAGCCCGGTGCGAAGACCCTGGAAATAGAAAAAGTGCGGGTCAGTTTGTCACTAGGTAATTACGTCCAAGTGACCCGCTAAAATAGCAGGTGAAGAGAATCTCCCAGCGGCAATGCAGCGTAGCTAGAAGCTATAACAAAAGAGAATATAATAGGCAGCACAAGCTGGTGCCGCGACCTCTGACCGTAGGGGTCATCGGCCTCGTGGCACTAAATAGGTAGGCTGAAATAGCACACAGTATAAAACAAAATATATTGAGCCATGCATTTTAGCAGGCAATAAGCTGCACCGCTGGAAAGTCTTCACCTGTAGAAGAAGTAGGAAATGTTGATCTCAAAACTTACCCGGAGCCGACAGCAGTTGGCCACGGGGTCAAAGCGACCTTCCTTGGCGAAGGTTCCAAGGAAAGGGACGATATAAGAGCCGTCAGTTCATAACTGAGCTAGTGTTGTCCAATCTCGCTTGCACAACCATAGATATTTAGTAATAACTATCGAAACATACTAAAATATCGATTAATTTACGGATATTGTTTTAATTAGATTTATAAAGAATCCACAACGTTACAATAATAACCGCTCGAGACACTGTGACCAAACTTTACACGCTCAGAAAGCATGTCCAGAGTTGTCACTTTCAAAAAGAATTTTCAAAATCGGACTTGCCACGGAGGAATGATCACTGTTCAAAATTTTCAAAATCTGATTCACGATGTCTCACTCAGCTCAACTTTGCAAGCAGCGATTCGCCTTGCAGACCTAGTCGGCGTATGCTTTAATAGGTCTATCTCTCAGTGCTCATTCATTAAACGTACTGAAACCACCCGAGCATACCTTTTTCAATATTGTCTTTAAAGAAAACTGTATCAAACGTGACCAGTGGTTTACCAATGATATTTTTATACATCTGCTTGGAGATTTATGTTAGTAAACTGCAGTCCCAAAGGACTCCATTCAAACCAATGAGCATACAGCGTACAGTATTTAGTGCGTTAAATTGATATGAGTTTGAAAACGTACGCGAAATCGAGGGTTAGTCTAGTCTAACTAGCTAACCACGGTGATCAAGATAATAAGACAAGATACATAACTATATTTAAGACAATTTAACTAATTATACTAAGTAATTACTTGCATAGTATAATTGTTTTTGACGTTTTGTTGATCGCTGTTCGGGCCGGTGCGCGGTGGTCAGAATACCTTGTTTACATAATATAATTAAGTATCTTTTTCATCCCCTCGGATACCCCTCCGCCGGCCAGCGGGGGAGGTTATGTCGGGCTTGAACCGAATAAAACCGCACGCAGTCTCGGGTCTTCAGACGACGGGGTGTAAGGTTGCCCATAAGTCATTTCCTTCGCACCCCGACTGACCCTGGGCCATCTCCGGTTTCGAGATTGGTCCCCACGGGTTTGAGAACCACGGTGTCCCCGTCTTGCCCTGGAAAGGGGAGTGCTAGTCGCCCCGCCGTCCCGGCCTGTTTCTGCTGGGAAGACAGGCGGCCTCACCTGCCACCCCTAAATATAATTAAGTAGTTTAAGTACCTACGAACTACTCTGATTGGCCGGTTCAAAACGCAGTCCCATCTTGAAAAGACTTCGTTAAGGTTTTTATTATAATGTGGTCATTGTGTTCCATTTAGTTATAAACTATTCTAATGCTTTTCTCACTCCTAAGTAGGCAGATACAACCAGTCCACCATGTGCTTCTGTCTTTACACATTTCAATAGCTTTCTTTACTGTCATCAACGGATGTTTCTGGCCTAATATCGCATGCTCTGAGATCGACACCTGTTGTTTTCATTGCTCAGTAAGATGAATGCAGCATGATGAGAAGAGAGCGACTCCAATCCAAGACCGCGTACGACTCTGCTTACCAGCACACATGTTTTCTTCTTCCCACAGTGAATGATGTGAGTGGTAGAGTCAAGCAACAGTCATTTTGGCCGTTGCATGAATGGGCCGACTCGACCGGGGAAGCACCACCCTCTCACAGAATATCGACGCCAAATAACAGTATTTGAACTGTTGCGTTCCGTTTGGTGAGTGAGAGTGCCGGAGCCCAAACTCCTTTCCCATCCCCTCCCAAACTCCTTTCCCATCCCCTTTCCTTTACAGGGTCGGCAGCGCGAGTGTGACGCAACTGGTATTGCACACGTCCATAGGCCGCGGTAACCGCTTCTCATCAGGTGGGCCGTGTGCTTGTCTGCCACCTTAGTGGTATAAAAAAAAAAAAAAACAAAGTCTCGGGTCCTTTAAGCGGAGCGTGAAAAAGCCCTCTAGCTGATGGCCACCATTGTAACATTATCGGTGACCCCCATTCCTGAGACTTAGCTTACCATTAGGCGAGGTAAAGCCATATTGACGTGTTGATTATATAAAAAGTGTGTGTGTGTACTTATGTCCGCAGGTAAGAAGTTATACTTCTTGGGCAAGATAAAAATCTTTAATTTTTTTTTATCCTTAGCGTTATCTTGCGTTTGTAGAAATAATAATGTAAAAAATTATTTTAGTTTATGATGTTAATAAATAATACGTACCGTCAACTAACCTCAAATTCTACAAAAATACTCAAAGTAAAATGTTGGCTAGTTAACTTTAGGGTCAGATTTCTAGCTAACTGCATGGTGTCGGATTTTCGTGACGGTATGCGCGCGCATCGTAAAAATTTACTCTCAACATTTTAACCTAACTCGCCAAAAGAAGTTTAAATTCAAAAATATACCTAATTACATATTAGGTTTTTTTTCTTCTTTTAGTCAGTTTTGTTCAAATAGTCACGTTCTGAGAAATAGTGTTCATTCATCATCTAAGAGTTGGTCCCGTTTGCATCGGCGGCTTTTGACCTCTGAGCCCGGGGCTACTTACTCCTTCTTAATTCCTTTTAATTTGGCATATCCAACTTTTATGAGTGCGACTGCCGTCTGAGAGAAAACCCTTTACCAAAGCCTCGTCCGTCAATCAACAGGTAAAGTACCATCCTACAGATAAAGTTAGTAAGGCCCCGAAACACCTAATATCAGTAAACATAAGTATTCTTGCGGTCACGACTCACGAAAGCAATGGTGTCGAAAATATCTGTCGTTATTGTCGTCGGCTCAAAATACACATAAAGACACCGTACAACGCGTTTCCGAACGTATTTATCTAACATTCTATCGCCGTAACATTTACGCGGGGTACTTACGCAAGTCCTACAGAGTCGTTTTTATTGATACGCGTTTAAATTACGAAAAAATCTTGTCCGCTGGTCGTATTGATGTTGATCCATTAATTTGTGTTGTTGTTTCGGTACTTCCTGCCCCGCAGGTGTGTGGTAACCGAAGATGGAACTTATAGGCTTGATTTCTTTCACTAAGTGGTTAATAATTTGTAATTAGATGCTCGTAAAACGTATCAACCTATTAAATTATAAAGATTGCGTAACTCTTAATTAGTAATTAATATTTGGGTATTTTATGACATTGCACAATTTACGCTTATGTTTGCTGTGTGATCGTGAAGTCTTAGATTTGATTGCCGAGTCGGACCCGGTCGGTTTTACTGTTAGGAGGCATCGGAAAAAAAGAGTCCAGTCCAGTTTACAATATTAGACTTGCATACTATTGTATGGGCCCGAAGGAGTCGGTATTTGTGTGTTAATTCGTTTCTGTTGGATAGACAAAAAATATAAGTACAGAAATGATAATATTAAAAAAAATACATATTAAGAAGGTCACATCAGAATGGACTCTCGAATTATGTTTAAAATTGTAAACAAGTACAAAATCCGCCTGATGGTAACTGGTTATCGTAACCTATAATCGTTGTCATTCGCGCTTTGCCATCTGCTGGGTTACTGATTAGTGGAAAGAGTGGAATCTGATAAGAGGAGGTTAAGGTCCTCAGTACTCACAAACTACGACATCCAGCATTACTTCATCGGTCGAGCCGGCAATGAGTAGCAACCCGTCTGCGCTGATAACCAAGGCTGTACCACATAAAAACATAAATTATACAGTTTATATAGTTTATAATAATAATAATAATATTGAGTGTGGATTCGGCGATTATTGTTCCGATAGTTGTATCGGTTCACGGACTGATTGCCAAGAGCCTCGAACAACATCTCCAGAGGCTCGCGTTAGGCAGTTGGGTCAAGGGCTTGATGCAGAAGGCAGTGCCCCTCGATACGGCACGTATTGTGAGGAGATTCCTCTCTTTGGAGCCCTAAACACCGGTAGCTTGGTCCCTGTACCTGATGCCGGTGGGCCACTATTTTTATATTTTTAAATATATTTGTTTTTGTTTTTTATAGAATGTATTTAAAAATATAATTTATATGTATTTAAAGTTTAATAAAGGAAATAATAATAAAAACATAATAAAGGAAATAATAATAAATTCAAAAAAAAATGAATTTATTATTATTATTATAAACTGTTTATATAAACGTTTAATTTTAATGTATCATATTTCGATCTAATTTTCAGTAGCCCAAAGTTATAAGGGAATACATTTATTCGTCTTACAGTTCTCTCTTCATCCGATTGCCCTCTTATCTCCATTCATCTCTCTTTTTCGTGGCATTAAGAATTATAGCGGCGATAGCCCAGTGGCGTCCGTAACGGACTACTGAGACGAGGCCTCGAGTTCGATCCCCAGTCGCCCCGGGCACACACCTCTGACTGTTCGTAGTTATGTGTTCATTAATGAATGTTAATTATCGCTCGCTTAATAATGTACCCGGTAGATGGCAATAGGCTCGCCCCCTGTTACATTGGGACTTTAATATAACTGGCGAATCGTGGGAGTGTAATACACCTCTGCCTACCCCTTCGGGAATACAGGCGTGAAGTTATGTTATGTTAAGAATATTCTACAGATTATTGACTCTATTGAGTTATTGGAGACCGTTCATCATCATCCGAGCGTCATCCTCTGGTCTCTTAATCCTTTTCTCCATAATTAGGTTTTAAATTGTGCGACTGCAGTCTGACCCTTCAACCCCGATTTGATTTGACATAATATTTTTTTTAATATACATACATACATGAAATCACGCCTGTTTCCCACAGGGGTAGGCAGAGATCACGGATCTCCATTTGCCACGATCCTGACACACTTCTCTCGCCTCATTCACTCTCATAACATTCTTCATGCATGCTCGTCGGTTTAGGGTACTCCTGACCTGCCCCTTTTCTAACACTTTCCCGATTTGGTCCAGGTGTGAGCGCCTAGGTCTTCCCCTTCCGACGGTACCATCCACACCCGCCTCATACACCTGTTTCGTTACTCTTCTTTCATTCATTCTCTCAACATTACCGAACCATCTTAACATACCTCTCTCAATTTCTCGTCACTACATCTTCTATCACTGCACATCGCTCTCTTATCACGCTATTTCTCACTCTATCTCTCAAAGTCAATCCACACATACTTCGCAACGCTCGCATTTCTATTTTTTAATATAACTACGTACTACGTGCTTTAGTATAGGACGCCCTCCGGCAAGGTGGGATGACGATCTGCAAACAGCGGGCAGATGAATGCGGCAAGCTGAAGACAGGGCGCTATGGCGCTCATTAGGGGAGACCTATGTCCAGCAGTGGACTAGCATAGGTTGATGATGTGATGTGGGATGTGATATTTGCTTTATGTAATAAAATACTATCCACCAACCCTCGTTTCCTCTTGGTTTTCTGATACCTTGGTTTACAATATTGTAACAGGGGTGCATGGTTGGGGACCTCCACGCGGTGCACCCTGGGCAACGGAGACGGCAGCGCCTCTCTCCTAGGGTGGGAGAGACACTGCCGCCTACGGCCAACTCCGACCGAGGCGAGGACGGCCCTGTTGAGGGCTGTTCGGAAGCTTTCCACGTGTCCCTCTGATTAGCAGATGGCACAGTGGAGAGCAAGTAAGGGGGCCATCTCGAAACCGGAGATGGCCCAGGGTCAGTCGGGGTGCGAGGGATATGCTCTATGGGTAACCTTACACCCCGGCGTCTTAAGACCCGATACGGTGTGCGGTTTTAGTCGGTTCAAGCCCGACATAACCGCCCCCGCTGGCCAGCGGGGGGGTTTCCGAAGGGATTTCCGCACGAAAAAAATCAAAAGGTACAACTGACAATATAATGTAACGAGAGGAAAATTATCATGGCATACTTTTACTTATTCTAATAATCGTTACGCATATTAATTCTGCATAAACATTTAGCCATAATTTTTGGTACCGAAACTGCTGTTAGCATAACGATTTAGAAGCATATTACTTATCATAAAGCATAACGATAATAAATATTGTAACAGTATTGTGGTGTTCGACCTCCTTCGAACACTACAGTTAACACGACAGTTAATTCCCTGGCCACCATGCGTCAGCGATTAAAAATAAATTGGTTTAAATATAAAATGTGAGAATAGCAAAAACAATTGGTTGGCGGACAAGTTGGTGACAGCGGGTGACCGGGGGCTCCGGCCTCGACCCGCCGTACGAAGAGAGTTTCAAGCAAAGTGATCTTAGGCTCAATCTCTGAGCAGAATCCGCGTTCCTCTTCAGTTCGCATATTAAAGTTAAATATACTCGCGTAAAATCCCCTCAAACTCGTTATAGAAGTTTTATGTGAAAAATAAATGCTATAAAAAATAGAATTACTTGTGTTATCATTTAATTAACACGAGGAGTTGTGACGCCAGACCCCAGACGTCACAGTATATATACAGTGTTTTCCACTCAAGGACTTTTCTGCCCCAATGGCCATAGGTTCTCCACGCTATGTGCCCTGCCCACTGCCACTTCAGCTTGCTGACTCGTTCTGCTATGTTGGTAACTCTGGTTCTCCCACAAGGTGGATAGACGGTCTGGTCAAGAGCGCAGGGACTGGATGGATGCAGGCCGCTACAGACCGGTCAAAATGGAAGTCAATGGGGGAGGCCTATGTTCAGCAGTGGAGTTCCTACGGCTGATATGATGATATATACAGTATAAATTGTATAAAGTTAGGCAATACGCGATATGTGTTGGAAACTTCCGCAGCTATACAAGTCGTAAGAAATTTCTTGTATGTTTTAAATGTAAATGAGCGTACACAATGAAGCATAAAGTGACATACACATACAGCGCGTAACACAAGAAACAATTGACAGTTAATCTATCTATCTAATACCTTTTTTTTTCGTGCGGAAATCGCTTCGGATACCCTCGGGCGGTTATGTCGCGCTTGAACCGACTAAAACCGCACGCCGTCTCGGGTCTTCAGACGCCGGGGTGTTTAAACGAGCAATTCTTGTATATTTATATATCAGAATCTCGGAAAGGGCTCCAACGATTTTCATGAAATTTAGTATACAGAGGGTTTTCGGGGGCGTTAAACAGATCTAGCTAGGTATCATTTCTAGAAAATGTCGAAAAAAATAAACTAGATATTAGCAAAGTAAATAAGATACAGAAGGCTGACTACAAACTATAAGCTAGAATGCATACATACATTGACCTATCTGTTTACCAGAATCTCAACATACTTCAATCACCTCGCCCACACAGGGCCAAATTATCGCGACCAAAATACCTCCGTTTCTAGTCAGCCACTATATACGGTAGTTTTTAAATTTGATCAAGACCATTCTTATAAAAAAACGGCATCAAAATGCATTCATTAGTTTATGCATCGCAAACAAACATAGGACAGACGACCTGAGCGCAGAGACTCGGTGGATGCAGACCGGTCGAAATGGAAGTCGACGGGGGAGGCCTATGTTCAGCAGTTGACTTCCTACGGCTGATATGATGATGATGAAACAAACATACAAAAACCACAATAATAATTATTTTTATTTTTATTTTTTTGAGAAAAAAAAAAGAATAAAATATCGCTCGCTTAGTAATGTGCCTGGTAGATGGCAATAGGCTCGCGCCCTATTACATTGGGACCTAAACATAACTGGCGAATCGTAGGAGTATAATACACCTCTGCCTACCCCCTCGGGGATACAGGCGTGAAGTTATGTTGGTTTTTTTTTTGCAAAAGTTAGCTAGTTAGCAATATAATTCTTCTTCATGCAACACCAATGCCAGTTGCATCCAAAGTTTGGAGCCCGGAGTCCGCTCTCCTATTATTTCTTTCCATGATTTTCACTTTTACGGGAGCAACAGCCGTCTGACCCCCAGCTCCTAGACGAAAGCCTGCGCTAGCAGTACTATTATCCATTCTATTATAGAAATCTGGTAACTGAAGGTACCTTTTTTTCGGATACCCCCCTGGCCAGCGGGGGCGGTTGTGTAAAACCGCACGCCGTCTCGGGTCTTAAGACGCCGGGGTGTAAGGTTGCCCATAGAGCATATCCCTCGCACCCCGACTGACCCTGGGCCATCTCCGGTTTCGAGATGGCCCCCTCGGGTTTGGGAACCACGGTGTCCCCGTCTTGGCCCGTTTTGAGCGAGGGGCGCTAGTCGCCCCACCGTCCCGTAACTGAAGGTACCTACTTTTCATTTTTATCGCTGGACCTGGCCCATACCTTCTGGTAAAAGCCACCACAATGCGGTACAACACTCGGCCCAAAGACATGATAGCCGAGCAGTAAACACATACGATTAGGATAATGAATACATGAAGTCAAAACATTCACTATGAATGTGACAGTAACATCACGTAACACAACGAGACGTGCGTCTAATCCGTCGGCCCGACAAACCGATCAACGCTACTGAGGCCCGATTCAGTGAAAATACGTTTATAAAACATGTGATTTCAAAACTTACGGTTACCTGTAAAATATACAACGAATCGAGGACATCTCGAAACCGGAAATGGCCCTGGGTCAGTTGGGGTGCGAGTGAAACGCCTTATGCCACCTTATACCCCAGCGTCTGAAGACCCGAGACGGCGTGCGGTTTTAGTTGGTTCAAACCCGACATAACCGCCCTCGCTGGCTGGAGGGGGTTAGCTGAGGGGATTTCCACACGAAAAAAAAAGTATATAACGAATCAAACAACGAGTGATTATGAAGTTTTAATAATCTAACGAGAACGTTTTTCTTTTTTATATTTAGGACACGTCAATTTGACTTAACCTCGCCTGATGGTAAGCTGAAGGTAAGGTCTCAGGAAAGAGGGTCACCATTACATACACGTACCATGTTAACAATGGTGGCACGCAGCTTGATGGCCTCATCAAAGAGGATTGTCGTCGCAGCACCGCGTGACACCCACCGGTCCCACTAGTGCTGCGACCACAATCCCCCTGCCCGGCTATGCACTTGCTGACCCCTGAACGCAATCAAACCGAAATTGGATTACTATGGAGGGATTTCGCAATCGTGCACGGTGGTACCCACTCGGCCGAATTTTGTGACAAATTTGTGTCATCAAATTTCTACCACCAGCAAAAAGTAGGTAAGTTTGTTATAACAAATAATACGAAATACCAAAGATTCTTTCCTATTTTTCTTTCGAATCGAATTTAATACACGCGTTTTGTAAATCTGACATTATAACGTTATAATCGGGCCCCTGAGTAGTAACGTTAGACCAGTTAACGTTGGATAAACGTCCAATCCAATACGGATGTGGTATGTAGGCCACGCAGCCGGTCTTGGAACCTGAACCAACCGCATTACGTAGTGAACCTCGTGGCTTTGTAGAACAGCCCTATTTGATAACAGATTTGATGTTTGGATACTTCTCATCATGAAATGATCCGGACCTCAAGATCAATTCTCGTAATAAAGATATTTTGGTCAAAATTCATTTGCGATCTTATCTCGAACTCACTGACGCATATCCTGCGTTGAAAGTGACCGTTTTTGAGCGCCATATATCTTATCTACTACTACACGTAAGATATTTTTTTTATTAAAGTAACCTTTGAAATGTTTTCATGGGTAGGGCGCGTCAATAAGACGTCACTTTGCCAGAAGGTAAGCTATAGGTGAAGCCTCATAAACTTCAGTTCAGTTAGACAACCTCAATAGATGCTTTTTCACGCCTCGCTCAAAGGGCCCGAGAATGTAGCAAGACGGAAACGTGTGTGTTGGTAAAAAAATCCAAGCCTTTATGGTGCGGCATTGAAAAGAGGTATTTTGCGTTCGGCTCTAAACGGAATCTATGGCACCATATTAGGGTGACACAAGCCTTGCACATTTTCATTCATTGGAGGAGCTCATCGAAATACTCGCCATGGTATATGGTAGTACACTGCCAAAAAGGCAAAGTATCTACGCGATTGCAAAGGTTCAAGGGAGTTAGTGACCTCAGGACTCCCAATAATGCGGAATGTACGCTGCCGCACGAACGCCGCTGCAATTTGTCGAGAGCGTTTAGGCTAAGTACCATTGTGTAAACATATATATATAAACTCACGCCTATATCCCCGAAGGGGTAGGCAGAGGTGCTAGCACCCACATTTCGCCAGTTTATGTTTAGGTCCCAATGTAATAGGTGGCGAGCCTATTGCCATTAACCGGGCACTTATAAGCCTGCGATAAATACACACATAACTTCGAAACGCATTGAAAAGTCATTGGTGTGTGCCATGGTAAAACCTGGGATCGAACCCGAGACCTCGTCTCAGCAGTCCATTACCCATACCACTAGGCTACCGCGGCCATTGTGTAAAACCATCCCAAATTTATAAAACAATGGTTACACATGATTAACTAGGAACTTATTTATGTATCCTAAAGTCAATGTTCTGCTGCTACTGTAGTTTCAAAACGATTTATTATATTTTCATTTGTCATACCTAACCTGATTACAAATTTGGAATATACAAGTTTCATATGGACCACGGCCAAACAGCCCGGAAGCAGTATATTCTACATGCAACGCCGGCCGTGAAAGCCTAAAGATTTATATAATTATAAATTCTACGAATATTATAAACTAGCAGTTGCCCGCGTGGAATTTGATCCCGTTCCCGCTGTCCATGGGAACCTATTCCAGGGATAAAAAGTAGTATATGTCCTATTCCAAACTACAATCTATCCCTGTACAAAATTTCAGTCAGATCCGTTCAGCCGTTCCGGCGTGATTGAGTAACAAACATCCATCCATACATCCATCCATCCATCCAAACTTTCACATTTGTGATATTAGTGGGATGTGACAGTTAATGAAGACACTAAAGATGTTTACTTATCTTAGTTCTTCAATCACGCGTAAACCGTTGAACTGATTTGATTTTTTCTGCAGATAGCTGGTGTTCTAAGGCGTTACTTATATTTTAGAAAAAGTTGTTGGGGTTCCGCGTAAAAAAATTAAAACCCAGATCCACGCGAACCAAGCTACTTAGTCAAAAACAAAAATAAAGAGCAAAAGTATTTAACTAAACTCAAATATGGTACTAAATTAAAGAAATAATTGAGCTGAGTGAGACGAAGTCGAGCGAAAGCTCCTCATACCAGACTTCAGGATTTTCTTTGTCACAGGTCTTCTCCTAAACTACTAATCCAATCAGAACCAAATTTGGCATGATTAAAGAGGTCAATCAGAGGAAGGTTTATGCATATATTTTGAAAAAATTAATGCTACCACAGAGGAATGATCACCGTTAAAAAAATTCCAGATGGAATTACATAATAACCGCTCGAGATACTGTGACCAAACTTTACACGCTCAGAAAGCATGTCCAGAGTTGTGACTTTCAAAAAGAATTTTCATAATCGGTCTTGCCACGGAGGAATGATCACTGTTCAAATCACGATGTCTCACTCAGCTCAACATTGCAAGCAGCGATTCGCCTTGCAAACCTAGTAAAATAAAATACTACTAATATTATAAACGCGAAAGTTTGTAAGTATGGATGGATGGATGGATGGATGGATGTTTGTTACTCTTCACGCAAAAACGGCTGAACGGATCTGACTGAAATTTGGCACAAGAATAGATTATAGTCCGGAATAACACATAGACTTTTATCCCGGGAATAGGTTCCTATGGGTTGCGGGAACGGGATCAGAATTCTACGTGAGCGGAGCCGCGGGCAACACAGCTAATAAATACATACGCCATAAAATTCCTCCGCAACATCACTGATGAGTAAAATAGTTTTAGTACCTATAATAAATATATTCTACAGAAAATTCAGTATCTATTCTAAAGTATGTTTATGTTTGCATTTTGCAATTCTAAAGTGTGTATTCTAATGAAATTAACAAAAGTCTTCCTTTCCTGTTTCTTTGACACACAAACAAAACAAAAGCAACCAACAACCCTGTACGTAAGCCCTGCATAATATAGTAAGTGCTCATCACACTTGGCAGTAAAAGTTACGTGTGCACATTGTATCCGGCACTCATAAAACATACATTTATTATCTCTGACTGTATAATTATTTTCAACTAAGAGTTTCAAATAAGTTGAAATGTCAAACCACAATGTTGTTTCGCATTTCGTACACCAAAAAAGTGGAAGCCACAAAAACAACATGCGCATTTTATTTTATGCTGTATGATCGAATGACTTAACACGGCCATAAATAAATTCATAACATATCTTCACGGCTGTATCCCCGAAGGGGTCGGCAGAGGTGTATTACACACCCACGATTCGCCAGTTATGTTAAAGTCCCAACGTAATAGGGGGTTAGAATATTGCCATCTACCGGGCACATATTATTAAGCGAGTGATTATTAACATTTATTAATGTACACATAACTACCAAACGTCAGAGATGTGTGCCCGGGGCAACTGGGAATCGAACCCGAGACCTCGTCTCAGCAGTCCGTTACGTACGCCACTGGGCTATCGCTGCTTTTTTCTTAAATTATTAAATAAATTCAAAATACCTACATAAACCATTTGACAGGATTCTTCTCACTTGTTCTCCAGTGTGAATTTGCCCCATGGAACAAGTGAGAAATTTGTTTTCTCACTTGGTCCATTGACTTTTCAAATGGAATTAAACTTTAAATAACATGTCTCACTTGTGCCTCCTAGGTAATTCAATGGAAATATTAAAATATTTCTTTTCTCTCATTGTTGGAAATATAAATAGTTTTATCAAATTATCACCGATAGTTTGATACCGTAGACGTAATAAGTTCTTATACAGTACGCAGAATATAGTTGCTAAATTCTAGAAACCGGTTTTAGCCTCTCTAATCGTAATATTTCCGATCAACGGCCTAATAATTTAGGCTCTCTGATTTGAAATTTGTTTTTAACTAACGCAAATACTTATATATTAAATTCAACAAGTTTTACCGTAGTGAAATGGGGAGGTATAATATGATTTTATGCTGTAATGTGTTTAGTGATTTCACAAATCCTTGAATTAGTTCCAAAGGTCTCAGGGGCATTTATGAAATTAACGTCTTTCTTGAAGAAATTGAAGGAAACCCAATTTTCAGCACTAACATTTTTGCATTTTTTTTAGGAATGACAAATCCAAATTTTATGATTTTTTTGTGTATGAATGAGACAACATTAAGCTAACAAACAGCAACTTTTATTACATTTTTGAAAAGTGACAGCTGTTAAGTAATACGAAATTTATCATCAAAATGGATAGCATTTAGGAAGTACTGCTTTTGAAGATCGAATTAATTTATCAAGCGGCCAATAAAAACAAAATTTAATACAGACTTGTAAAATCTTGAAATCAACTTTCAAACAAAATATAAATAATGGAAATAGCTATTAAATTACAGGAATAACGAACTCATGAATTTGTAAGAAAATTTCGGCAATTTCATAGGTGTGATGCTCGCGAAGGAGGTGGCGGAGCGCGCCCGGGAGAGGTTCAGAACCCTCCCGGCCCGCCGAGCCCGCAACATGCTCGCCTCGCGTCGCAGGCGACTCAGGCGCCGGAGGTCGCTTAACGACCTCCGTCCTCCATGAGCGCAGGCCTGGGGGTGGCAGGTGAGGCCGCCTGTCACCCCAGCAGAAGCAGGCCGGGACGGTGGGGCGACTAGCGCCCGTCCCCCAAACCGGGGCAAGACGGGGACACCGTGGTTCCCAAACCCGAGGGGGCCATCTCGAAACCGGAGATGGCCCAGGGTCAGTCGGGGTGCGAGGGATATGCTCTATGGGCAACCTTACACCCCGGCGTCTGCAGACCCGAGACGGCGTGCGGTTTTAGTAGTAAAAAAAAGGTATTACTATTAGCTATTATAATTTTGACTGTTCTGTTCGATTCATATCAGTGGTAGTAGTGTAGTCTCAAAGAGTTGGATGACGAAGGAAAGAGGTGATGGCACATCCCATAGAGAAAGAGACAATGCAGAGAGAAAGAGACAATGGTAGGCAAATAACCATTGCAGTTAATATAAAGAGTATGAAGTTTTTTAGGCGTTGTAATCAACCAGTCTCTCGTAAAGAATTGAGGTCATGATTCCAGCTTATGGACGAGTTAGTTTAATATATGTGATAGTATATCATACATAACATAACTTCACGTCTGTATCCCCGAAGGGGTAGGCAGAGGTGTATTACACCCACGTTTCGCCAGTTATGTTTAGGTCCCAATGTAATAGGGGGCGAGCCTATTGCCATCTACCGGGCACATTACTAAGCGAGCGATAATCAACATTTTTAATACACACATAACTTCGACAAGTCAGAGGTGTGTGCCCGGGGCGACTGGGGATTGAACTCGAGACCTCGTCTTGGCAGTCTGTTACGTACACCACTGGGCTATCGCCGATAGTATATCATTGACATTCAGAAAAAAGATGCGAGCCGGTACGATGTTTATCTAAGGTGACATTAACAAAAGACTTGAATTCATGCGGCGCGAATGCTGGAAGCTGAAAGCCCAATCCAGCAGGCAGGCCGACCGATGGCAACCACTGGCTGGAGTCCTATAATATTGTCGGTTATATATATCACACTTTTTTTTAAATATTTAGGACACGTCAATTTCACTTCACCTCGCCTGATGGTAAGCTGAAGGGCTCAGGAAAGAGGGTCACCATTACATACACGTACCATGTTAACAATGGTGGCACTCAGCTTGACGGCCTCAACAGAAGATATGGAGGGGTTTTCGCAGTCGTGCACGGTGGTACCCACCCGGCCGAATTTAAAGTATATCATGGTTTTTATTTTTAACGTGTGGAAACCCCCACGGGCCGTAGCCCATCGATGCCAACGATAGGAATCGGACAGACTGAAACCACACGGTGTCCTCCCCAAGTGTCGGGCCGGGCACCCCAGGTAAGCCCTCGAAAGGATCGCGAAAGTCTCATTGCCAGGGATGCCCAAAAAGTGGAGGAGGAAAGCCGGAATAGTGATTGCACTTTGACCTGAGAGCCACTTATTATTTTTTATTGGTATATCGGCTTTTCCGCGAGCGATTGCTGTTTGACCTCCCAAACTTGAGAGGTGCGCCTGCGCAGACCCTCGTCCGTTGTTTAGCAGGTGCACCTTCTTGTAGATGAGGTTGGCTTGTGTCTCAAGAATGTAAGAAGACCCCTAACACCCAATATGCTGTACACAGTGGTATTAATATTTGCAATATCTCTGCATAACATTAAACGAGCAACTCTTTACATATTTCGGCAGTAGCTTTAACAATTTGGTTAATTTTTGCATTTAAATAAAGTTTTGCTTTAACGTTTATCTATAGGCGAGCGAAAATTAGTCACCCTGGTATACTAAAAATTAAAACATGACTAAATTCATTGAACATGTACGCAGCGAATTCACAGAATGTTAACTGAAACACGTAGGTACCTATATTTTACGATTAGTAACTACATATAAATATTCAAAACATAGACTGTTTAACACTTTGATGAATGCAGCTTGTAGCCTTTAAAATCTGTGACTACTAAATGATTAACTTAATACAGTTTGCTATGACTGTTGCACCTAAGTCACGTATGCCCGTTGAAATGAGGCTGCATATGACTAGCTGACGTATAACGAGCCCCTATTTACAAAAGCACTTTAAGTCAAGCAACGCTAACCAGGTCAGTCTTAGGATGGGTGGCCATTTTTAACACATTACGACCCCTTCGTCCCTCGAGGAGCACGTTAAGCCGTCGATACCGGTTGCCATACGAACATCTATGGCTGTCGTTACGGGTAGTTTGAACCCTAAAAAGTCCGACAACTGATCTCTACAGAACTTCAATATCACCAATGGGTTGTGGAGGTCATACGGCAGTTGCAACGGAGAGTATTGAAGTTCGGCCGTTAGATCTAAAAGCCCTCCCCGACTCAGTTGAGAATAGGCTCGGATGGTGATGACAACAGCAGATGGTATACCATCATCATCATCGTCTTAGCGTTGTTCCTAGTTGCATACGAGTGGATGTGAGGATGCAGCAGATTGGACACAACCGTTGTTACATTTGTTACATATTTTTGGGTTTTTTTGGGCTGCGAGTGAGATGAAGTCGAGCGAAAAGCTCTCTATACTCCACACGGTGTATTTCGGTTGTGACGCTACTCCTCCTAAACTAATAGACAAATTTCGACCAAACTTGGCATGTAAGTACAACGTGATACCCGGGAGGTTTAGAAAAAATAAAATTGAAAATCGAACATACCTTATAATCAATCTTCAAAAATTTCAAAATCTGATTTCTCCAAAATGATTAATGTTGAGACCACGATTTTGGCGCCAAAATGTGCAACTTAACTATTGGCTTAAGATAGAAAAAGAAAATTTAAAATCGGTCTAGCAACGGCGGAATAATCACCGACAAAACAATTCAATGGTATTCAATTGAAAAAAGATTGCGCGTGAATTGTAGGTAATCATGTAGTGTAACTTTCAGCTCAACATTGCAACAGCAGAATGCATTGCGCCCCTAGTTTTTATTTGCTGGCTAAATGCTACTTATTCGTTACTTAGAAGTCATAAATTATAACTTTAGTATTTCAATAATGCAAAACTTGATATACGATAAGGCTGTATTTATGAAGCTAGATTCCCACTCTAGCTCTCGTCTCCTCAGAAAATTCAAGACCTAAATAACCTTTTGATAAACAAGAGATTTTTCCTAGGGCGACAGACGGTGGTCAGCTTTTACTGGAGAAATTATGTGGCTAAACATAACATTCTCATTATAATCTTAGAGGCTACGGATGCAGTACAATGTTGTTGTACCAGTTAAAATAAACCCATTTGCTAATTAAACTATACTTACTAACACAATCCAGGGTCAGCCGGGGTGCGAGGGATATGCTCTATGGGTAACCTTACACCCCGGCGTCTGAAGACCCGAGACGGCGTGCGGTTTTAGTCGGTGCAAGCCCGACATAACTGCCCCCGCTGGCAGGCGGGGGAGTATCCGAAGGGATTTCCGCACGATATAAAAAAAAAAAAAAAAGGTACTTACTGACTTTTTACCTATTACGACAGTAAAAACACAAAAAACTCGAAATTAACGCAATTGAAATTCATTAGACAGAAGTGCGCTCTGCTGTAAAGATTTCAGTTATGATAATTCGGTAAAAACCTAACTCATAAAATTGGCAAGATTATTGCTACTAAATATGATCTTACGTTTATTAAAACTGTTATTTCTGTCATCAAATGTACTTACAACTTCGTTCAACGGCGCAATTATGTTGCTAATGTTAAAAGTGAAGACTTCACTCAGTAGCAACAGGTGTACCATCGCCAACCACATCTTGGTAACATCACTAACACTCACCACCACACAACACTGTCACCACACTTAGAATTTGTTTACTTTTCAAATTTTAATAAAAATTACGAGAAAATTAAATCTAGTTTATATGAATCAGAAAAAAATATTTAAATTTCCAATTCCATTTTTAATTTTTATGGCCACAAAATAAATTTGACATTACATTTTTTTTTTATTTGTACGCGTCTGGAGGCGTGCGGCGTTTGGCGGGAAAATGTAGCCGCATGCGCGGCCGCGCGCCGCGCGGGCACATATTGCACAATAGAGATAAGCACGACGCTGCCCGACCTTACCACTTGTCCCCTAGACGGTTTTAGAGGATACTGCAAGGATTGACCAATGCCAATGTGGAACTTTTGCGGTTTAGCGGCCAATGGGTATGTTTTAGAATGTTCGGGTTTTACTGAAGAGTTTTAACATAGCTATTAGTAATATTAGGAGTTATCGTATTAGTCATTAACTTATGGCACAATAGCTCAAAACCCACTAAATAGGATATACATTTTTATTTAAATCTTTCTTGTTAAAATATTTACTAGCTGTTGGCCGCGGCTCCGCTCGCGTGTAGGTATATATCACCGATCGTGGTACCACTTTTTCCCGGATCTTGGGAGGTGTTATTGAAGACTATATTCTATCTCTTTAACAAACTTCACCAAAATTCTTTCAGCCTTTTTGTCGTGATCACTAATGAACATTTATCCAAAATGTTGCATTTAACTTAATTAGTAAAATTTTCAAACTTTTAGATTGACTATGTATATACATAATATATTTCACATATTAATCAGAAATAAAAGGTCAAACAATGAATTACTAACATACCTTTTTTTTTTTTTATCGTGCGGAAATCCCTTCGGATACCCCCCCGCCGGCCAGCGGGGGCGGTTATGTCGGGCTTGCACCGACTAAAACCGCACGCCGTCTCGGGTCTTCAGACGCCGGGGTGTAAGGTTACCCATAGAGCATATCCCTCGCACCCCGGCTGACCCTGGGCCATCTCACCACTAACAGCATCGCTCATCCTGTCTCCTCTGAAAGCAGAGGAGTACGGAGAGCGATGTGTTCCCGCCACGTTGGGTATTGGCCGACGATCAATGCCAACCCTATGAAGGGGTGAAGGGGAAGCCATTGACCGCCGCCCAGGGTGTACCGGCCGCTCCGATTCCGTTCCCCCCGGACTGCAGCGGGATCGGAATCGGAGCGACACTCGAGGAGGTTACCCAACACACACCCCAATTACTAACATACCTTTTTTTTTTTTTTTTTTTTTTTATCGTGCGTAATTTTTTTATGCGGAAATCCCTTCGGATACCCCCCCGCGTGCCAGCGGGGGCGGTTATGTCGGGCTTGAACCGACTAAAACCGCACGCCGTCTCGGGTCTACAGACGCCGGGGTGTAAGGTTGCCCATAGAGCATATCCCTCGCACCCCGACTGACCCTGGGCCATCTCCGGTTTCGAGATGGCCCCCTCGGGTTTGGGAACCACGGTGTCCCCGTCTTGCCCCGGTTTGGGGGACGGGCGCTAGTCGCCCCACCGTCCCGGCCTGCTTCTGCTGGGGTGACAGGCGGCCTCACCTGCCACCCCCAGGCCTGCGCTCATGGAGGACGGAGGTCGTTAAGCGACCTCCGGCGCCTGAGTCGCCTGCGACGCGAGGCGAGCAAGTTGCGGGCTCGGCGGACCGGGAGAGTTCTAAGTCTCTCCCGGGCGCGCTCCGCCACCTCCTTCGCGAGCATTACATGCTCGCAGAAGGAGGCGGCGGCGGCCCACGCGCTCGCGCTCCGCACCATTGCCGCAATCATGCTGCCGAGCGAGAGGACTCCCACCCCGATGGCTGCCACGAGGTCACGCCTCGGCGCCTCCCACGCCGGGCAGTCCGCCAGCGTGTGCAGCCCTGAGTCCTCGCTCGCGTCGCAGTGATGACACTCAGGCGTTGGCTCCTTCCTGATCCGATGCAGGTGGTCCCCGAAGCACCCCTTCCCTGAGATCACCTGCGTCAGTCGGTAGGAGAGGCTTCCGTGTCGCCTCTCCAGCCAATCCTCCATGATGGGCCTTACCGCCGCTATTGCGGCGTGCCCTAATTACTAACATACCTAAAATTAGCTTTGAAATTATTGTCAATAAGTGGTACTTAGACTCCCACCTTAACTCTCAGCCTTTAGCAACATAAGCGCTCTGATATTATGAAATTTATTAAGGCTATTATAATTATGTCAATTATTTTCTCTTTATTTTTGTCTATTTGTCCCCCTTTTATGCATTTTAGAATGACGTGCGAATCGCCGCAACTTTTTTGTAGAGGTGTCGATTCGCACGTTAATATGTTCAACACGTGCGAATAGACCACAAAAATATTCAAAAAGGGTCATTTCAAGTCAAAACTGGGATCCTTTTAATGCGAATCGACTACTAAACCGAACTGTCGATATCGAATCTGTTCTACCGTTTGAGTTGTACTTGGCTGTTGATACGCGCAGAATGTTACTATCTTCTCATCCAAACACCAAAACCGGTTTCATCTAAAGCTTGCACCTTAGAGCTCGGAGTCCGCTCTTTCACTCCTACTTAACAGAATTTGGGATATTTAGTATTTTACAGAAGCGGCTACCGTCTGATCCCCAATAACTAGAAGATAGCCTGCGCCAGAGCCGCAGTACCGGCTTGCTGGTGAACTTGGCTTGGGACCAGAAGTTTTCAATGGCGACAAGATACACACGCAGAGACACTAGCCAGTGAAAAGCCATTTAACTAAACACTGAGGTTTCACGTTTTCCTCAATGTACTAACGCAATAAAGTCCGCTTTAATCCCAGTTCCTATCGTTGATGAAATTCAGCTTAAATGAATGGCCAAGCTTATAGTTCCGTGCAGCCGGTCTAGTAGATACATAAAAGCACAGAACATAATCCCACTCAAATCATTTTCATGTAAAGTTACGCCAAGACGAGTATACTGTAAAAATAAAATATCAGATCTTATGGAGAGTCAAGTTTACAAGTCAATTCTACCCACACTTTTTTTTAAAGGCAGGATCAAAATATGTTCCTCATAAAAAAAACGTTACACTCATGAATTGCAGCTTGTCATAGCGTTAGCTGTAAGTTTTCGAAATTATAAAATTGAATATCTTAAGAGTCTCTACAAACCCTACACCTTTTTTTTTTACGGACGGAAATCCCTTCGGATACCCCCCCGCCGGCCAGCGGGGGTGGTTATGTCGTGTATCGACTAAAACCGCACGGTGTCCTCCCCAAGTGTCCGTTGCCGGGCACCCCGGGTAAGCCCTCGAAACCCTACACCTTAGTCAAAATGTGTGGGCCTGGCCGTTTTGTAAGGTCCTATGGGCTTATGAACACATTTCTTGACAATTTTGGTATTCCAGCATTGTCCCAGGTCGAATCTATAAAGGTTCAAACATACGGCAAAACGCTTTAAGAACAGATAGGTAAGTAGTATCCTGGGCTTCCGTTGACTCGTCTTGGCGGGGGCACTGCCATGCCCCTAGATAATAAATGGTTTGGTTGTACGCGGACATTTTCATTGGTAAGTTTGTGATCAGATTAGTTTAAAAGTTACTAGCCAGCAATAACTAGTTTGTTTTACGCATAATATCCGTGCTAGCAGCTCGGAGCAAAGGAAGGTGAGATAAGTGAATAATGGAGGGCTTGGGGTGACTTAAGTAAATAATAAAAGGCTAGGTTGGCTGTTGTGCGTTTCCCGTATTGGCTACCTACCTTTTAAGCTTTAGTTGTTTTTTTTATATAGATAACATGAAAGTATTGCCGTGCCCAAGCATATAATCAGCGATATGGCATTTACATCGAGTGTAACGCTAATCAAAAGCCGGGTATATAATATTACTGTACTTTCGCACAATAATATTATTGTTTATAACCTGCCTTATAATATTTAAACATTACCTGCTAACCGGAACACACCTGCTGATTTACGGACAACGCTCACGCGCAGGCTATCATCAGAAGGAAAAAGTTTAGGAGAGTGGACCGACCTTGGGCTCCAAAATGCAAGCTCTGTATGCAACGCGGATTAAAGCCTTAACTTTTACCTACAGTTCAGTGTTTTGCGGTCTGGCACAATTCGCACGCTTAAAAACTTCTAGGAAAATGTCGAATACACCCAAAGCCACAGCTGTTGCAACGTTTTACAACGCATTCTTTCACACAGTAATAAAGCAAAAATGTTTTGAGTCACAGAGATTACGCTGGCACACGCCAAAATATTATTACAAAACGTGGCAATGAACTCCGGTTCCTCATTCGTGATTCTCAAGCTCAAATTGATTTTTGACGCTTTATGGTAAAACCACTGCCACGGACGTTTTAAATAAAAATACGTATGTTATCAATACCTTCTTCCTGTTAACCAGTGTCAACCAGATCTTCAGGGCCCTAGTGACGATCCACCCGCGACGTTTTGGGAGTGACCCCTTCATTCCATTTCCCCATTTCTCCCCTCAGAGAGGGTGTGATCGATCCAGCTCTCTCACGGTAAGTCAACCTCACCTGCAAACCGGTTTACCAGCTGATTGACGGACAAGGCTCTGGAGAAAAAAATCCGCATGATGTTATAAGATATGCATCACGCATGATATACCATTTAATTTAATGCTAAGTATAACGTTTAATTTTTGAACACCGGCTGTAATTAGTTATGTATCTAGGAATTAATATTTATTGAAAATTATTTACTTGTGCCAATGGGAATGATTAAAAAAAAAATTCCTCACGGCACTATTAGTTGGTACATCAGGAAAACGCGGGTCAGATGGCAGTCGCTACCGTAATTCATAAGTCAAAATAAACTAAATTAAGGTGGAGTAGAAAACCGGGCCCCGGGCTCCGAAGTGCAAGTTTCGATGCCACTGGGATTGGAACAAAAATTGGAAACGTTCGGATGATAATGATGATAAAAAATTTAGATTTCGCAAGTACGATCCTATTCTTAGATGAAACATACAAACCCATAGCAATTTCAACTATTATGGTAATCTGTGGACATGGTATCTAAAAATGTTGTTACAATTCACAATACATGTTTGGATCTTTGGATTAGGCAACTAATTTGTTTCAGCGGTGCAGCGAATTTTAGTTTCAAATGTTACCAAAATTTAATTCATACATATATTCATTTCTGAATTGATTCTCTAGTACCTACTTGGACACCATATGCCTCTCTGGCTATATTTTACCACCTCTACCACGGTGAGTGTTCTAATGAGCTTTTTCAACTAATCCCACCGTCTCCCTTCAGATCCAGAACAACACGTTGGACTCCGATACCTCCCGCACACGGTAGAAACAATACCGTCCCGAATTCAGCGGTTCGGTGCTTCCTTTCTGTGTCGAGCAATAAAGAGCTGGAATGTTTCACACATGTTTCCTTCTTTCAATCCCAGATTCTTTAAGCGGGGCGTCAAAAAGCATCTGTTGAGGCCGTCAAGGTAGGAACCAGCATTTCAGAATCTTCTACATCTGGGATGGTGGCCCATATCTTCTGGACTTCATCCCAGCTTCTCACCATCCAGCGGGGTGCAGTCAATTGACGAACTGAATATAAAAAAAAAACATTGTTCCCACGATAATTTTTGGTTAGCAACAAACTTGTGAGTTCGAAGTTGCGTTACTTGACCTCAAATGAACAAACTTCCTACTTAGTTTTTTGTCAATAAGATCCGCCTGGCATGGGCGACACACCACAGCACACAAAAATGACGAAATCAATCAGTTTGTAGGTTTTTAGCAAATCCACATGCATATGGTAATTATTTCCGTCAGTTAGATAAAAATTGATTGCTCAATACACAAAACATTTGTAATGACACCATAGCTAATGGGAAAGTTTTTTTAGGTTCACTTACTCGGTAGTTCAGCGGTAGTAAGACTGGTGTTCGTTAGTAAGATGGGTTCGATTACCGAGTAATAATAATAATACACATTTGGTGAACAAAGGCTAGGTAAATATAGTCTGAATGTTAACAAAATTAGGAATGCCTGTCCCTTAAACTAGGTTAATATTTATATTACATATTTTCATTTATTTTGTAAGAGAATGATTTTGTCGCTCGATCGTTTTTGTAAGTACTGGCATGCTTGCGTGTATGTTTCCTCTGTGTGTGTGTGTGTCAGATGAGAGAGCAGAGCTAACCATTTACCTAATTATTAGTTTGTAATTTAAAGTTTAATGATGTTATGTATTTGAGAAGAGATTCCGTTTGTGAATAGTCTTGTTTCAAAAGCCATTCCGACACCATGTCTTTTAAAAGAAATCAATTTAGGTCCACTATATTTAGTGTTTTGTGGACTTGTTTGTAAATGTAATTGTCCAGTACATAGTATTGCTGTTCCGCAAAGGTGGTTCTATGACGTATGCTCTTTGGGTAATTTATCCGGTTTTTGGGGTTGGAAGGAGGAACACGTAACAGGATACAAGTACAACACGTAACGACAAGTAACAGGGTGTATTTGGACCCACTAACACCCTCGGGGTCAAGCTAACCTTATTTTTTGCACTTGCAAGCCGTTACAGTGGCAATTTCGGTATCCCCCGTCAAACTTAGAATAGTAAATTAAAAGTAAATATTTACATAACCCTAAATAAGCATCACTTAGGTACCTAATGTACCCAGAAAACTGACACGTTAAATGATAATATACTAAAAATTACTTCGTTCCAAAAGCCTCTTAGTCACGAGACGATCAGTCGTTTAGCAATCTGAAACAAACATTATAAACGCACGGAGGACGTCAGGTACATGACTCGACATGTCAGTCACCAACAGCTCAAATTGTATAATCAGTTACCTTTTTTTTTTTTTTTTTTTTTTTTTTTTTTATCGTGCGGAAATCCCTTCGGATACCCCCCCGCGTGCCAGCGGGGGCGGTGGTATACAATAAACTGTATAATAAATTTGAAAAAATTAAAATATTGGTTCAGCTACAAAATTTCCCCAGTAGCAGCTGCCCACCGTCTATCGCCCTAGGGATCTTGCGTGTAAAGGTTGTTTAGGTCTCGAATTATCTGAGGAGACTTCCCATTCCAGCTTCTTGAATACGGCCTTAGTTTCAAGCACCGTTTATCAAATTTTGCATTATCGAAATACTAGCGTCGATCGACCCTACGATCGAGACGTCCCGGGTTCGTATCCTGGCCATTACACTACCGACGTGAGCACAAGTAATTTTGGCCTATGTCCAGCAGTGGACTAGAATAGGTTGATGATGATGATGATGATGATGAAAGGGTTAACGGGAACACTGTCAACGGGTCATTTCAGTTACTAGTACTAAAGATTACCTTTTACTAGGTCTGCAATATATTCTGCTGTTGCGAAGCTCCACGACTGATTCGATGGTATGTCCAATTTCCAATAATCTTTATTTGTACGATACCATTTCCATAGCTGCGCGTTTTGGCGCCAAAACCGTTGGTCTAGGCTTGACAATTATTGCGGAATCAGATTTTGAAAATTTTGTTCGGTGTATGTATGCATTATTACCTATGCATTATTAATTAAATTATTCCTCCGTGGTACGTTGGATTTCAAAATTTCTTTTTTGATCGAATTCACTTTAAAAGTTACGCATTTTGGCGCTAAAACTGTGTGTCTAACCTTGACCATCATTGCGGAATCAGATTTGGAATTTTTTTTTAGGTGATTATTCCCCCGTGGTACACATGATTTTATAATTACATAGCCTATGTCCTTCCCATCCGTAATATCTTTGCTTGTGTGAAATTTCATTAGAATCGGTTCAGCTGTTTGGGAGGAGAAGATGGTCTAACGAAATACATGAGTCGTCTAAAGGAGAGCAAAGCTCTGACGAGCTTCGCTGAAAAAATTACGGAATCACTTATACGATTGTAATTTATGGGTATCGACATATGCAGCAGAACCGCCAGCGCAGCTCACATAGCTAAGTATTTATGAGAATGTGCAAAAGTGTTGGCACAGGGGGCAATAATTAAATTCTACTGACCGACTGAATCCCATTAAGTTATGAGTTATGATACACACACGAATGTACACAATCAGTATGGGTTGAGGCATAGATAATAGCGCTTCTGCAAGCCCGGCTCGCCCGCCGCAGATTAAATGATCCTGATTCACTCCGCACGTTATAGCAAAACTCACAGATGGACGCATCGTATGATGTCACAGTTGCATTTCCCCAGCCGGAGGGTTTGCCTTCACATTAAAGGCAAAAAGGGGCAAAAAAACATCATCGAGGGTTAATAAAAATCTGATGAATGAACGACGGGAAACAAGTGAAACAGAAAACGCCACTGAAAGATCCGGCCTATTCGAGCCAGGAAAAACTAGGCTACGCTCCAGAACCTTCTGAGCACAAAAGCTTCCTTAATTGGTCTAGTAATATTTGTGTAACTAATGTGTGTTCAAATAACCAAATAAACAGTCATGTTAGTTTTAGAACCGTGTTAAGACTGAAGAAGTTTCGCATATTAATTTTTTTACGTAAGAAACCCACGAGTTATCGGTTTATGATAATCCGCAAATTGAAGTAAAACCAACATTATATCATAGATAACTATTGGCCTATTGCGAACTTTTGACGGGGTTTCAACAGCCTAGATTTTCGATTTGAATACTAATGATCAAGTAAAATTGCATCATAGGCGGAGGAGTTACAGAAGACGGGTAGACAGTATGAATAAGGCATTTTACGAAAGGCATATAAGGTATTACAAGCAAGACACAAGTTCTAGTTTTGAGAAGGATAAAACAATCACTGAAAGTAAGCCTTCGATCCAAGCACCAATCCTGGCTTGCACTTTGGAGCCCGGTGTCGACTTTATATGTATGTTGACTTTCACGGGAACGACTGCGTCAGATCCTCGTACATTAATCATCAGGAGCACCAGCCAGCAGGTGAGATTGACTTGGCCCCGAAGATTTTAATATGACCCCATACACAGTAAGATTGGTTAATAGAAAACTGAATCAGATATACTTATGTGCGAGAGCGGTTTAAAGAGGACTTGAAGGGAGAATACATGACGTGTTTTTTTTTTTTTAAAGTATACTAGTAACCGAAATGACTAGTATTCCCCCTAACCCCACCAGCTAAGCTTAATTGCTGGTGTTAGGAGAGGGTTCCCGTCAGTAGTGTAATGGCCAGGATTCGAACCTGAGACCCCTCGATCGTAAGGCCGACTCCTTAACCACTAAGCTATCGACGCTTCCAGTAGGTGTCGGTATTATAATGTAGACAGATCCAAGTGCATCTCGCACTAAAAATGCAATCTTGATTATAACCTAATCACGTTAGCATACTAAACTACTCCTGCTTTGTTTAAGGTTTGATTTATCTCAGCTTTTACGGGACCGATTGACATCCAACCCTCGAACCCCGAGAGGAAAGCCTATAAGGAATCAACAGGTGAGGTTGGTTTGGGCCCCGAACATCTTGGTAGGACCCCATCAATGACAATAAAACAACATATACCCACCGCGATCTTGATTTCTTGTATTTATCAGTAGGTTTTACCTAACACGGATGGGTCAGTTCGACCGATGAAGCAATGAGAATACTACGGTCACAGTTTGTGAGTGTCAAAATTAAAACCACCATCTTAGCGTTTTTTTTTTTTTTATATATTTAGGAGACGTCAATTTGACTTCACCTCGCCTGATGGTAAGCTGAAGGTAAAGTCTCAGGAAAGAGGGTCACCATTACATACACGTACCATGTTAACAATGGTGGCACTCAGCTTGACGGCCTCATCAGAAGAGGATTGTCGTCGCAGCACCGTGTGACACCCGCCGGTCCCACTAGTGCTGCGACCACAACCCCCCTGCCCGGCTATGCACTTGCTGACCCCTGAACGCAATCAAACCGAAATTGGATTACTATGGAGGGTTTTTCGCAATCGTGCACGGTGGTACCTACCTACCTACCTACCCGGCCGAATTTTGTGACAAATTTGTGTCATCAAATTTCTACCACTTGCGTTGCTATTATCTCATATGGTTTCGTATCCTCGTTTAATAAATCGTAGGACTTCCCTCACAGTTTTCCATCATTCGGAGTACACCCAACTTGACGAGCAACATACATATATATACTCACACTTTTCCCCCCCTTCTATCCTTACACACTTCACGAGCTTCCTCTACTGTCATAAATAGAGCAACAAACACTCATAAATGAAAAAACTAAAAGTTTCAATTACATTTTCGTCTGTAGACCCGAGACGGCGTGCGGTTTTAGTCGGTTCAAGCCCGACATAACCGCCCCCGCTGGCACGCGGGGGGGTATCCGAAGGGATTTCCGCACGATAAAAAAAAAAAAAAAAAAAGGTAGATTTCGATGAAATCGATCTACCTATTGGTTTCTTGACTACTGTCGAATTTTTAAAAAATTTCTTCATAGGAGGTCTAGTTATGACCCCCTGAGTCCGAAATGACCACTGGTCAAAAAGTTACATATATATATATATATATATATATATATATATATATATATATATATATATGTATGTATGGTTCCACTTCCCAAAATTTGCAGCACTCTCACGGTTGCATTTTTGCCCCGATCGCTTTCAAACTGCGGTCAAAAATTGCTTGGGTGTAAACTTAGTTTAAGTTCCCCTTAGGCCGGATTCCACCCTCACTTTTTGTAAAATCAGTTTTTCCTCAAAATTTCACGTTCCATGAAAGATATTCGAACCGTTCTAATTTTATTCCATAGTATACATGAATACCAACAACTTTTAATTATAAACCTATAAGATTAAAACTGTAACTAAAAGTGGAGGGGAGAAAAACCAAAATTTTTCGGAAAAAAAATCATAACTTCTAACCGGTGAATATTCTTGGCGTCGGAAACATTTTTAATCGATAGGCCATTTTTAAGTCTAAAATAAATGTCTGGAAAGATTTTCGCTAAAAGTTACCGTTTTCGAGAAAAAAAAATTAAACATGTTAAAAATGCGCTCGGCGTGGGTCATAGAAGAAGCATAGGTCATAGAGGGGCAAAAAAATATTTTTGCTTCGCGAAATCTACCTGTGCGTTCCCCCTGCGGGAACGGATTTTTTTTTAGCATTTTGTATGCTTACTTTTTTCTAAAAAGTAAGCGTTCAAGTCCCATCCTAGATGTTCTATTTTTCCGATCTAAATCTTTAAACTAAAAGTTTGTTACAAAACAAACATTCCTACAATGAGTCCTATTTAGTACATTCCGACCAGATTCTAATGGGGTGATTTAATGATAAATAACAGTGTTGCCAGTAATTAATACATGACATAAGTGTTCCATCGATCGTTTCGCAATATATTACGACATTAGAAAGCCGCGCTCGGGCTGGACGAGGTTCCTGCTGGCATACCTTAAAAGACCTAAAGAGTTTGCGCAGAGGCGTACTTAGAATATTTTATGTAGATACGGAAAACTAATAGTGTATTTGCACTTTAATCTTGTAAACACTGGTGATATTGTGTGTATTGGAATTACAAAAACATTTGAAATATTTGTAAGTTGACTTAAGCAGGATGTTGACTTGTTCTAGTTTAAATTTAAGTTTGCACAGTAGCCGTGCTCTTGTTTACCACCTTAGTAATATATAAGAACACAATATTTTAACAGATTGGCTGTATGTTTGCCCTCGTGGAATCCTGTTCGTGCTACCTACAAGAACCTATTCCCAGGATGAAAGTAGTATTTACCTGTCGTACTCTACCGGTGTGCATAATTTCAGCCCTTTACATCAAACCGTTTTGCTAAGCTTTAACAAACAAACGAAATCACTTTCTCATTTCTAATACTAATTGGGATTAGGACATAGAACTATATATTGTCATTGGATTAAGATTAATAACACACGCACTGGCTGTTTTACTCGCTGACACGTTGTGAAATAGCTTTAAAATTGCACACGCACTTGCTGCGTTACTCGCTCAACTCGCTGACACGTTGTGAAGTACCTGGAAGGTGTTTTTGGGCACCACTCAGATCTTCGGGGCCCAGGCCAACCTCACCTTCAAACGGTACTTTAGAGTTCTGGGAACTGTAGGAAATAAATCAAGAAAAACAAACCGATATGATTCAATACTGTTTATTGACTCAACCACCAGTTTCTTCATCTTCTATGGTTTCACACGTTCTTTTTTTTATTTTACGTGTGGAGTAGGCGTGTCGGAATCGGACCGACTAAAACCACACGGTGTCCTTCCCAAATGTCCATTGCCGGGCACCCCGGGTAAGCCCTCCAAAGGATAACCCCAGGGTTACCGGCGACGGTGAGTTGGCAGGCGTCTGTAGGACACATACGACACGCCTCCGCCACGTCCTGCTTCTGTAAGAACGGTGAGTCGGCCAACTGCCGTCCTCAGGCCCCGATCATGGAGGTCGGTAGTCCCGGGCGTAAACGAGTCTGCGGCGCCCTCGCCTTAGACTGCGGAAATGTTTTTAATATTATTTTTATTCAAACTACATTTAAACTGTAGAGGTTTACGCGAAGATGCAAACCACTACATCAGCTACGCAACCAAAGGCACTGAACTGATACCTAAGCTGAGAAGTTTAAATGCCTAACTGCGTGGGCCTTTTGGGGTAGACCTTATAATGGTCTAGGCCATGTCACGATCAGTAAAAAATAATTATTGATCAGTAGATAATAAATATTGAGTCTGATTTATATGACCTGGCCTTCCATCGAACAAAACCCACGGAAAAGGTCGATGGTAGCCGATTATTGAGACGAGTATAATAAACGAAAGCCCTAGAGGTGAGGTAGACGTTTAGTGTACCTTTTTTTTTTTTTTTTTTTATCGTGCGGAAATCCCTTCGGATACCCCCCCGCCGGCCAGCGGGGGTGGTTATGTCGGGCTTGCACCGACTAAAACCGCATGCCGTCTCGGGTCTTCAGACGCCGGGGTGTAAGGTTACCCATAGAGCATATCCCCACCCCGGCTGACCCTGGGCCATCTCACCACTAACAGCATCGCTCATCCTGTCTCCTCTGAAAGCAGAGGAGTACGGAGAGCGATGTGTTCCCGCCACGTTGGGTATTGGCCGACGATCAATGCCAACCCTATGAAGGGGTGAAGGGGAAGCCATTGACCGCCGCCCAGGGTGTACCGGCCGCTCCGATTCCGTTCCCCCCGGACTGCAGCGGGATCGGAATCGGATCGACACTCGAGGAGGTTACCCAACACACACCCCGGAGATTATGTACCTATACCATTAGGCACGGTCACGGTGAAATTACTCCTTCTTTTTGTTAGCGATTATCCTATGTTTAAGGTGTGTGGTAGGTGTCAGCCCTGTTTCAGCGAACCACCCGGCTTCGAACGAGTTATAGTTGAATTTCCCATTCTTCAAATTTTTATTTAAAATGAATTATATATGACTTAATTGTATACTATGTAATAATGAAGATGAAGAACAGTAAAATCGTGTTTGCGAAATATTAAGTTGAGAAAGAACATTTAACTGATACATAATAGTAAATACTTTAAATATAATTACATAATGCTGTACTGTTACAAACATGAGTACCACCTAAATTACTTACTAAGGCTAAACAAAAAGGTACTTACATATTTGAAATATGTTACTGAAATATACTTAATTTAATGAAATTTTGAAGTAATTAGTATGCTCACTTTTCATTTATATTTATATTGCACTTGGTCACCATAAGACATAATGTACTTATTGGAGAATTTCGAATATCTAGGAAGGGTCCGGTAGCTGAGTTGGTCAGAGTATTCCCCTGTAAGGGGCTGATCGCAGGTTCAAGTCCTGGATGTTCACTTTATCCAATCTAAATCTATAGAAATATTGGTGAACACTCGCTCCCGGAAAAACTAACTAAACGAAATCATGGAAAGGAGGAGTGAAGAGCATTCCTCGGGTCCTAAAGTGCAAGCAAGCGTCTGAAGACCCGAGACGGCGTGCGGTTTTAGTCGGTGCAAGCCCGACATAACCGCCCCCGCTGGCCGGCGGGGGGGTATCCGAAGGGATTTCTGCACGATAAAAAAAAAAAAAAAAAAAGGTACATAATCTCCGGTTATTTATAGGCTAAAAGTTAACGTAATCCTACAGTATAGGTACAATAAGATACAATACGATCATAAATTGTTCAACCAATGAGGTTCCAATCAATCAGCATTACCTGAGATATAGTTTCTTCGTTCAACCAACTGAGCTATCTACAAGACGTTGTTGTTAATAGATTAATAAAAAATACCTTTTTTTTTTATCGTGCGGAAATCCCTTCGGATACCCCCCGCGTGCCAGCGGGGGCGGTTATGTCGGGCTTGAACCGACTAAAACCGCACGCCGTCTCAATTGATATTTATTGAGATTCCGTTTTATTTTGTCTTTTGTTAAAATAAGAAAATTTCAAAACGAATCTAACTCAGCTATTTCAAAACGGAGACGTAACGTCATCTGTCAGATGTTCAGATGTCATTGTCATCTATTCCAATGTCAGTACACTTGTATTTATATTTGCATACTTTAATTCTTTTCGTAAAAAGTTAGCTAAATATGGCTTATTTAACACAACTGGATTATGTTAAATATATTTGTTCATGTGGACAATTGAAACCCATCACGAATCTCTATTTCTGCCGGCATTGTTTAAAAATACGTTGCGGTTTCTGCATTTGTCATGAGGTAACCCACTTTTCATACATTTTTCTGCATAAATATGTAATAAAATTATAAATTTTTATATAATTTCTTTTTTTCAACATGCACCCTATCATTAATCAAAGTGATATAAGTGTTATATTGTAAGAACTCTAATTAAAATTTAACAAATTCTTGAACATGACACACCTTTCCTATTCAAATGTAAGTTAATTTCGAAATGAATACATTGTTGGTTGATGATTTAACATCAAATGACCTCATTAATATATTTTTGAAGAGAGAATATACTGAAAGTCTGTCATTTTGCTACTTAATATTCTCTACAAATTAGAAAAAGTTGAGCAAGGAATGCTATGTCCTAGGAGAATGGTAAAAGGAAGTGTATAAGTGTTTATGTGTAGGTACTTTCGTGCTTGAGGTAACTGTTTGTTGCTGGTAGAATAAATTTAACTGTTGAAATCTTTATATAAAAATGAATTGCTGTTCGTTAGTCTCGCTAAAACTCGAGAACGGCTGGACCGATTCGGCTAATTTTGGTCTTGAATTATTTGTGGAGGTCCAGAGAAGGTTTAAAAGGTTTGTCATCGATTGAGGCAGTACGAAGTCTGCCGGGTCAGCTAGTATATAATATATATATAAATAATAATAAAAGTTTGTTCAATGATTCCAATGTTAGTTCTTCATTCTTGTTACTTCTATCTTGCTTAGTGTAAGATGTGGATCCCTTTTAGAACCAAATTCCATCTGTTCGATTTTGATCCATTGTGAGAATCATCATCTGTTCTTGAATGAATTGAACTTAGTATTCCATTATTCCAAAATGGTCATAGCACTTACTGCATTGGCAGTAAACCCATATAATGTTTAACTTTTCATATGCAGAAGCACTGATCAGTGCACATCTATTTAACTGCGTAAGCACTGATCAGTGCTCTGGTTGCCGTTAAATGTTCTGAAATCGCCGCCATGTTGCCGCACCGATTAATATCAATAAAATCTATCTATCATAATCTAATATAATATCAAAAATAAAATTACACTTTGTAACTCTTTGAAACAAAAGGAATGTTTGCTTCTATTTTAAAATTTGTTCAATAGCCAGCTTAGATAGATAAGTATTGAAAGAAAACTATTTTTGATTGATTCTTTCCCAATTTACTCATATTATTTTTCTATTTACATCACATATTACTTGAGATTTGATAAACCACAGATATTTTTTGCTAAAGAACATTCGTTCCTACCTAGGATGATATGTGAGGATATTGAAATCTAAAGACATCCTAATTTCAATAGAGAAGATGATTGGAATGTTTGAGATCCAGTCATTCACTTAAGTCATGTTCAATTTTGCTTTTTCTTGGGTTTGACCCAAGAAAAAGCAAAATTGAACATGACTTCAAGACACTTTGAAGCTCATTGACAACCGCTTTGGCATAGGGGTAGGATGTTTGACAGTTCAGTCAGAGGTTGTGGGTTCAATTTGTGGTCAGTGCAAATATTTGTATCCATGAATATGTATACTTGTGTGTTTCTATATATAATATGTAAGTGTTGAAAAAAGTAATCTGAGTATGTTTATCTGCATTCTAGAACCCGTAACATAAGCTAGTTAAGCTATGCTTACATTGGATTTAGCTAGCGGTGTATTGAAGATCATAATATAATTATTTATATTAAATTTTGCCTAAATAGTGACAACACCATTCAATATAGTTTCAATACTTTGAGAACAAAATGTAAAAAGTAAATTAATACCAAATACATGACAACAGAATCTGTTAAGAATAGTTTATTTCAATGTTTTTTTTTATAAGAGTGAATTTTTTTATTGTCTGAATAAACTATAAACGTTGGAGATTGAAAAGTTAGCTATAAGTACTTATAAATAACTAAAATGAACCTAAAATAAAATGAATAATTAAAAGAAACCTAAACCTAAAATGCATTGTAGAATTCCTCCATATCGCATGCCTACTGTGGTAACATGCCCAGAAGACTGGCAGCATTGCCATGTTGTATGGCCATTGTTATTCTTTGTGCTAAAAAGAAGCCATGAAAGAAGGTCATGAGAAGCATCGATCATATGTGTAGCAATCTCTCTGAAGAAATTGCAAGCACTCGGACCCCATGCCTCTAACGTTTCAACTCCAAACTGCACAAATTCATAATCCACAATTAGATTCGAGTATTTTCGTCGTTTGAGAGTCTCTGCAGAAGTGGCAGCAGTACCGGCACAGTCCGCACGACTGGCTGTATGGGTAGGAGCAATGGTGTCGACGCATTTGCGTCCCAAACCAGAGTCCTACACATTTTCCTCGGCGTTAATGACATACCGTCCGGTCTCTTGCCATCCTCGCGTGCCAAGCCATTTGGTTCTAGTACAGCTGACAGGCGGTGGTAAGAGCACATCAGATTATGTCATTGAGGCTGGCGTACTGTGGTATTTACCCAGTGCTCCTGCAGCACGATAAGATATAGTGTCCGAATCTGTCGACGGCTTCTCCACAGCGACATCAATGCGGAGAAACACACGGGGCACCTAAACGAAGACATGTTGCAATGTATGCATGTATCAGATTTACAAATAAATTAACCACAAGCATCTTGTCTTTTAGGTGGACTCGCACTATTGTGCAAACTGCCTCGAGAACATGCCATCATCAGAGGCTCGTCTCAAAAAGAATCGGTGCAGCAGTTGCTTCGACTGTCCTAGCTGCTTCCACACCCTCTCGACACGGGCTACCATGGCACAACCAAGACAAGTGGTACAGGACCCAGCTGGTGGAGATGCAAAAGTGGAGAGCAAGCAACCGAAGAAGATGTATTACTTATCTTGTTTTAACTGTCGATGGACTTCTAGGGATGTTGGGATTCCAGATCAGCCTGTAGGTGAGTAAAGAAATGACACCTAAAATAATATTTGATGTCATCATGACAGCATTGTGCCCCGATTGCATCCAAAGCCGGTCCATTGTCGGGGTTTTCCTCCTCCACTTTGCACTGTCTTGGACATCCCTGGTAGTAAGACCCATTGGCACTATTGACAATTTGAGTAATATGATAGCTTTTCATTGTGCTTTTTATACAAGTAAAGTACCAAATTGTGAATAAGCTTCAATGCCCACATGATAATGTGAGACATGAACACTTACACCACCATAGAGTCACTTACGTGTAGAATTGTACACAAAGACATGTATCCACTATTGGACCTTATCACAAAGCAATAAGGTGAAAAAGTGGATACATCTCTTTGTAGTCGACTGTACCTGTAGAATTTTGGGGAAGATGGGCAAAATGTAAGGAAATGAGGCAGCTGCAAATACATAAAGTCCGTGTGATTTCATAAGAAATATATTTATATGTATAAGTCATGTTGACTTATACATATAAATTAACAATAACCACATATATTGTGCGTAATAGGTTAATATGTTTCCCATTATCTCATCATAAT
This sequence comes from Cybosia mesomella, assembly GCA_946251805.1. Taxonomy (NCBI): domain Eukaryota; kingdom Metazoa; phylum Arthropoda; class Insecta; order Lepidoptera; family Erebidae; genus Cybosia; species Cybosia mesomella. Next base: position 34,659,773 of record OX276396.1, on the reverse strand, counting down.
CTTAGCATTCGTCCCCCTCATTATTATATCAAGTTCTCGCATAGTTTCAGGCCTCCCTGACAAGGCTCAAAGCGTGGCGCACCGTAGGGTTTAATGGGTATGCCCATCCGGCCACTGGATGGGAGAGTCCCACACAAGATCTCCGGCTATTGCCCCGTAGCCGGAGATGCCGTGCGTAACAGCATTCCCCACGTAGAAAAAAAAATGGTCCCCTTCACGCTTGGGGTCTGGTTGTTTTAAGATTTGGCTAATTTGGTCGATGATATTGCTTTGTGAGAGCGACAACTGTCGTACCTCCCAACCCCGAAAAGGGCACCTTCGTCAGAACCTCGTCAGTCGGTCATCAGGTGTACAAGTTTGTAGGTGTGGTTGCCTTGGACCGTAACGATCTAGGTAGGACTCCTTTCACAGCCACTTTTTACACCATTATTCACTTAAATAACCACCTCAAATGACACAACAATGTTCAGATGAATTATACGATATGATGCCCACGGCCACATTCTATCATCGCACCGCTCGCCACAGACAGGCAATTCATCCTCACAAGTTGCGACCGGAAACGGTGCGTACAGTTAGGTATGAAAGGCGTACTTTATTCCGCGCACCCTCGGGCTGTGGAATGATCCCCCTGCTGTAGTTTTCCCAAGCGACTACAATATGGGTTTCTACAAGCAGGGCATTAGAAGGTTTTTACAGGATCGGCAGCGCGAGTGTGACGCCCCTGGTGTTGCGCACGTCCATAGGCCACGGTAACCGCTTCCCATCAGGTGGGCCGTGAGCTTGTCTGCCACCTGAGGGGTACAAAAAAATAAAAAAATAACAACCATCAGTATCAACAATCGCTCACCATAAGCTGAACCTGATGCATGTTGGATACCAAAGTAGTACTAGAAAGGCAATTTTCTATCTCTTCAAAGTTGTTATCCTCCGAGCCTTCTCTCAACTCTGTTGGGGTTGCTTTTCAGTCTAACTATGAAGCTGACAACTGACCACCACAACCCATTGGCGATATCGAAATTCTGTAGGTAGACGAGTTGTCGGACTTTTAAGGTGTCCAACTACCCGTAACCCGTTGTATGGCAACAAGGACCAACAGCTTACGGCCGGTTTCAAAAATCCATCTATCCTTTACCAGCAGTTAAAATAGCTACCATTAGTATCTATCGGGGATATTTTCTGTTTCAATAAACAAAGATAAGCAGAAAATGACTTTGATAATATTGAAACCGCAATTACAGATAGATTAATGTTGACTGTTTATCTGGGATAGCTTCTAACTTTAACTGTAGGTAGATTATTGAGACTGGCGGTTAAAGTACTCTCTGAGGCACGGAGAAGTCTCAATGTATATGGTCACCCATCCTAAGGCTGCCTCGGCTAGTGTTGCTTAACATTGCCATGTGTTAACCTACTAGGTTACCACTAAGCCCCGAGACCCTCACCCTCTCCTATCTAACTCTTCTAATTGTGTAACTGTATTTGAACTAACAAAAGTGTCAAAAAAATTGAACAATCAAAGAAAATCAATTCACAGCGTCAGGCGGCTGGCCAGAGCGCACCAACCCGTACGCGGCCCGCGTGAACCAGCTGCTGGACTACTACAAGGCGATAGCTCTACAAGAGAAGCAGGAGAAGATTGAACGGGAGAGGAAGAAGTTCACTATCAGAGGGAAATACATTACACTCACCGTACGTATTGCTTTTTTTACTATTTATGTACCTTTTTTACTTGTTTTTAGCTCGAATTGAACTGACTTTTTTTTTAAAGCATATTGGTAATCGAAATTACTATACCCCTAACCCCTCCAGCTAAGCTTATTTGCTTGTGTTAGGAGTGGGTTCACGTCGGTAGTGTAACGACCAGGATTTGAACCTGGGACCTCTCGATCATAGGGTCGACTCCTTAACCACTAAGCTACCGACGCTTGCTTAACCTTGTTAAACTGTATAGTCTGCCGTTATGGGACTCCGAATATACCCATGGAAGGAAGTCCGTAGGAATCCTGGCAGACGTTAACCACCGATCATAAAGCACGTGATCTGACTTTCAGTCTAACTTCGGAAAGGCGGAACTGCAATATTTCACATGAAGCTACTACCATCAGACCTCTACATACCTTTTTTTTTTGTGCGGAAATCCCTTCGGATACCCCCCCCCCCCCGGCTAGCGGGGGCGGTTATGTCGGGCTTGAACCGACTAAAACCGCCCGCCGTCTCGGGTCTACAGACGCTGGGGTGTAAGGTTACTCATAGAGCATATCCCTCGCACTCCGACTGACCCTGGGCCATTCGCAGTGTCCCCTCTGATAACAGCAGAGGGGTACCTGGAGCGATCACGCCCCCCCCCCGCAGGCCTTGCAGGCCCGCCATACCCTGACCCCCTCGTGCAATGGGGTCAGCTGGCCCTGAAAAGGGCCGGTTGGTCAGACTCTTGGCCGTTGACGTTGACGCCAGCTACTCCAGAGGAGCAATCAATGATGCGTCATCGCCCACGTTGCCCAGGGTGCACCAAACTTGGAGGTGATCCAACCAGTCGCACCCCACCTCTACATACCTAAGTTCTTTAAAGTTGTCGGATGTTTTTACTGTTCCAACTATCCATAATCATTGCCATAGATGTTTGTATGGTATTCAGATGGCTTAATATGGCTCTACGAGGCACGGAGGCTAAATTTGTTAAGAATGGTCACCCATCCTAAGACTGATCTGGCTACTATTGCACTGCAACATACTCGGTAACCACTTAGCTACGGGTCCCTCCTGTAACAATTTTCACGTCTAGGACATTATTTGGCTTCTAGGACAAGACGGGTCTAACAGGTGCAATGGCTCGCAACATAGCCGGGCTGCCGACGAGTGACAGCGCCTCCTCCGCTATCGCGAACTTCGTGCCGAGCCAGGCCAGCGCTGAGGTGGAGGACTTGCCCGAAGACTTCTACACTAAGGAGGTCAACTTGAATCAAAGTCAGTATGTCAAAGTACCAGGTGGTAGAGCTATTTCACAGCAGGAGTGGTCCATCTCGATTGCTAAAGTACCTCACTTAGCAGAATATTGCATTTCGTACGTTTTGTGAGATTGCTGTAAGCGGTACATGCCTTTCTTCCTATCTTATGTTCAATGTTTACTCCCTCATTGTTCCTTACTGCGAGAAGTCACCTTGGCAGACTCGTCAATAGACAGTGACGGTATCTCCATAAGTTGAGGGTAGATGTCAGCGCCAGTGCTCACGGCGCCCGCCCGCTTGCAGTGACGAGCATGGCGCAGCGCCTGGCGGCCCCGGAGTGGCAGCCGGCGCACGTGGCGCGCCTGCACCCGCTCGCCAAGCTGCTCAGCGTCAAGCGCAGCCAGCGCTGCCGCGCCTGCGACCACAACCTCACCAAGCCCGAGTACAACCCCGGCTCCATCAAGTTCAAGATCGAACTGCTCGCTTAGTAAGTATACTTTGACCGCTCTCTTACACGAGCCTCAGCAAAGGGGGTTCTAAAAAAAAGGTTTTGGGTGCGTGACACTCGATTTAATTTTCGGATAGATTTGGATAAATACGAACTTAGGCTAGCGAAGCCCTTTGGCAGCCGTCCGTCGGGTTTTAGAATCAGAACGAGACTGAACGCAAAATGGCAAGCTCATCCTAAGTCCGAGCGACGAAGGAGCTGACCCAGCACTTGATGTGCATATTGCCCTACGAGGCCCAAGTTGTAACAGCTTGCCAAGCTGCTCAGCGTCAAGCGGAGCCAACGCACCTGCAACAACTCCCTCACCAAGCCCGAATACAACCCGGATCCATTAATTTAAGATCGAACTGCTCGCTTAGTAGTAAGTATACCACTTTGAACGCTCACCAAGCGATGCACTCACTAAGGAACAATGATTCAAAATGAAAACTCTCTTGTAGTTACCACGTCCCTGAAGTGAAGATCATATCCCACGAGCCTTTGATACCGGGTGAGAAGACTGCTCTGCTGCTGAAGCTGACCAACCCCACCGGCCACGAGATGCAGCTGCGACTTCTGCAGCCCGAGGAATTGCCCCCGCCTGAGGAGAAGGAGGAGCCCAAGAGTATTGAGAAGTCTCTGGAGAAATCGTTAAATTTGGATAAGGTATGAATTTTTTCCCAGTATTATCAAGTGGGCGTGGATGGCCAAATCCGAAACTATGAGGAATGGCGAAAAGTACTCAAAGGAATCTCGGGCTCGATTTATGGTAAAAAAAAACTAGAACTGCATCATTGGACGTTTGAAAAATTAACCATAACCCTAGCCAGCAATCAAACTCCTTGATTTTGAAAAAAAGACACTGTATTATATAATTTGATAGTGTCTCTAATAAAGACTCAAATTCTAAGAAATAATGACAAATTTCAAATCTAAGGAAAGATCTCATTCATTACAAAAAAAAAAAACTTATGTCACCTATCTTAACTGATAAATCGTTCACAATAATGGTTATTGTTTTCAATAGATCTACAATTCTCTAGAGCCTCTGCAGCTGCGTAGAGATATAGTCTCCATGGCAGTATTCTATCGCATGTACCATGGTGAATGTTCCGACGAGCTATTCCAATTGATTCCTCCTTCTCCCTTCTTGTCCCGAACGACACGCGCAGGACTTAGGTGTCATCCCCATACAGTGCAATCGATACCAGCGCGAACCAAGCGGTTTGGTGACTCCTATTTCTGTCGGACCATAAAGCACTGGAACGCTTTACCCACACACGTGTTCCCTTCTACCTACAATCCTGGGCTCTTTAAGCGGGGCGTGACAAAACATCTGTTGAGGCCGTCTAGGTAGGGGCCACCATTCTAGGGACAATCTCTGGAAATGGTGGCCACTTCTTTTTGGACTTCACATCAGGCGGGGTGCAGTCAATATGATGGACTAAATATAAAAAAAATATAGATAATTGGATTTTTTCTCCTTCCTTCCTTGTAAGACCTCGATAGGGGTTAAATAGTAGATTGTTACACAAGGGTTGAAAGTCAGCCATTTCACCCGAGATATTTCTAGGGTGAAATAGTTCGAGGGTGAAATGGTGACATTCACCCGAAGTAAACACTCTACTTTTCATTTCGACTATGTGAGGAAATTAAAATACTACACACACGTGTAATGAAACCGGTATATTGATTATCAGTTAAAATTTAAAGTGAAATTAGAACAATTTGAAAATAGATTATTAACAACAAGTTACTCCCGAATAAAACTCCGAACTCCCGATAAGATTTAAGAACTTAAATCTTATCGGGAGTTAAATTAATATCCATGTCACTGGAATCACTTTTCGAAACCATTTTAACCACAGTTAACACGAGGTATTTATTTATATTTAACTCGTTTTCCCGCTAATTATTTAACAAACTTAAATTGTTTGTTTATTAATTCTGAAAAAAAGTTATAAGTTACGTACATACTGCCAAAATTAGAAAAGTTTTGAAAATCGAATCTATTGGTTACATTGTAATCGCGTTGGTTACGAGATGTGCATCTAAGCGGCCATGTAAAGAAAAAAAAACGTCATGATATCAAGGCATTATGACGTAACTTAATTATCATGGACGCCATAGCAAAACTTAAAATTAAAAAAAAATAACTTAAAAAATCCCTAGGGATGAAATAAGCTACTTTCCACCCGGCTATCTACCCATGAAAATTAAACTTTCCGAACAAGAGAGATTAATTTTTTTTTATTAACTTACTGGCGGTAACGGTAAGCCCGCCACAGTGTCCCTAATTGCCAGTACTCCCCAGGAGCCGTGGTCGTGCAAGGCGCTGGAGCGCGAGCCGCAGTACGCGCTGACGTCACGCGTGACGTCACCCGGCGTGGCGCTGACGCTGGCGCAGCGCGACGACGCCGCGGAGTACGACGACGACGCGCAGCACGACACCAACGAGTGAGGGCTCCTCGGACTCTATCTATTGTGTCTTTAGCGTAGCGGTACACCATTCCACTGCTAACTCAGAGTTGCGGGTTCGATTCCCGCTCATTGCAAATATGCTTAATGGCATTGGTCTGGGTGTTTTGGTGAAAGTATGTTAAACAATGCAGATAGCCAATTTTATTGACTCCATGTGGCATAGCCGTGGGATCCCCGTATATGATTCAATCTCTTATTTTTTTCGCAGTATCATCATGTGGCGTAAATCCAACAAGCTGGCCCTCCGCCTCGAAGTCGTGACCGGGGCGGAGGTGGCGCGCGGCTCCCCGGGGCGCGCCGCCGTGCTGCTGCAGTACTCGTACCGCAACACCGTGCCGCCCGCCGCCAGCGCGGCGCCGCACCGCGACCACACGCTGCACGCCGCCGTGCTGCTGGAGCTCGGCGCCGTCGGCGGGGACTAGCGCCCCGAGCGGGAACACACCCGCCAGCGCGGCGCCGCACCGCGACCACACGCTGCACGCCGCCGTGCTGCTGGAGCTCGGCGCCGTCGGCGGGGACTAGCGCCCCGAGCGGGAACACACCCGCCAGCGCGGCGCCGCACCGCGACCACACGCTGCACGCCGCCGTGCTGCTGGAGCTCGGCGCCGTCGGCGGGGACTAGCGCCCCGAGCGGGAACACACCCGCCAGCGCGGCGCCGCACCGCGACCACACGCTGCACGCCGCCGTGCTGCTGGAGCTCGGCGCCGTCGGCGGGGACTAGCGCCCCGAGCGGGAACACACCCGCCAGCGCGGCGCCGCACCGCGACCACACGCTGCACGCCGCCGTGCTGCTGGAGCTCGGCGCCGTCGGCGGGGACTAGCGCCCCGAGCGGGAACACACCCGCCAGCGCGGCGCCGCACCGCGACCACACGCTGCACGCCGCCGTGCTGCTGGAGCTCGGCGCCGTCGGCGGGGACTAGCGCCCCGAGCGGGAACACACCCGCCAGCGCGGCGCCGCACCGCGACCACACGCTGCACGCCGCCGTGCTGCTGGAGCTCGGCGCCGTCGGCGGGGACTAGCGCCCCGAGCGGGAACACACCCGCCAGCGCGGCGCCGCACCGCGACCACACGCTGCACGCCGCCGTGCTGCTGGAGCTCGGCGCCGTCGGCGGGGACTAGCGCCCCGAGCGGGAACACACCCGCCAGCGCGGCGCCGCACCGCGACCACACGCTGCACGCCGCCGTGCTGCTGGAGCTCGGCGCCGTCGGCGGGGACTAGCGCCCCGAGCGGGAACACACCCACCAGCCAAACATCTTATGCAACTATCAATATTTCGGTCCTCGAAGGTCGGTTATCGTTTTATGGCCAAATCTCCGGTTCTACTTAACCAATTGCAATCAAACATATTAAGTCTGACCAAGAAAAAACCACATAAAAAAATCCATTCTGTAGCTTTTGGGTCCATCGCGAACAAATCAGAGAACAAATGAGAATCGCTCATTTAACATAACCCAAGATTCTTTTTATATGTCAAATGTACAAACACTGCTAATTCACTATTTTATATTAGTATACATAAATATCCTAGGGCATACTACACTACGCTATCTAGGCCCAAAGTAAGCATAGCTCAACTAACTTGTGAGCCCCGGCCGATCAGTTGGTGAACAGTTAAAGTCAGAAGTTGTGCTCGCACACTACTATTTGCAAGACGAAAGGGAATACAAAATAGTATAAGAAAAAGAGGAATAAAAATCTGTATGTGATTGCGTTGCTTGGCTGTTTATAAAACCAGAGTTTTTAATTGACTTGTATGGAACTTGCTCCGATCGAAGCTTTTAATAATTTGTATCATAACTATAAAATTTATCTTGCGAACTTTAAAATAAATGAAGAACTTACTAGGTTTTGAAATTGCACAGTTAAAATGTGGGCTACAAACAGAGATGTCTTTCATGTCTCCCAAGTCATCAGCATCCGTAGCACAGCACTGAAGATTCATATCCCTCGAGTCATTTCGACCACGTCTATCTCACTGTGTCACATAACTAAGTTATTTTACGTTGGAGACCTACAGAGGCTAATGGGCCGTAATTGAGCTGAGACTGAGACGAAGTCGAGCGAAAAGCTCTCTATACTCCACTCGGTGTATTTCGGTTTTGATGCTACTCCTCCTAAACTAATCGATCAATTTTGACCAAACTTGGCATGTAAATACAACTTGATACCTGGAAGGTTTAAAAAAATAAAATTGAAAATCGAACATACCATAGAGGAAAAATTCAAAATCTGATTTCTCCAAAATGATCAATGTTGAGACCACGATTTTGGCGCCAAAATGTGCAACTTAACTATTGGCTTAAGACAGAAAAAGACAATTGAAAATCGGTCTAGTCGGACGAATAATCTCCGAAAAAACAATTCAATGATATTCAATTGAAAAAAGATTGCTCGTGAATTGTAGGTAATCATGTAGTGCACTCTCAGCTCAACATTGCAACAGCAGAATGCATGGCGCTCCAAGTTTATTAACTATGAAATCAAAAGTGCTGTCACAATCACCGGGCAACTGCAATATACTTGTATGAATTATTTATACACGAAATTTAAAACTCTCATAAATGTTAAAATCGTTTCACGCAAAAACAACACACCTGGGCTGACTTGGAATTGTCTCACTTATTATTTAACCGTAATTTTTCTTACTGCATTATATATAAGCTGCTAAAAGAACTTTGAACCATATTTACTAAAAAAAAATTATATTATACCGGATACACATGAAGTGAACAAGTGCGAACGATATAATAATATAATATTAAATATTCCTGTACAACATACACGTCCGTCTGTACCCAACACTAAGCATACCTTTGTAAAATGCTTTTTTGTATATTTATACATAGAAAAACCTTCGATACTGTAATGATCAACTCACTTGCTCTCACCGTGGACGTTCATATCGGTCCGTTCAGGTGCGTCGTTCGCCTTCGTTTGCTTGGTCTGACCCGGCATTAAGTATCGTAGTTTCGCAGGTTTTTATTTTATTATAATATAATTTATTTTCATTCATAAGCAACGGAAACAAATAATATAAATCAAAACTTAAGTTTCTTATAATTTTTGTTATGTTAAATTATACAAAAAACCTTTTATTTATTTAATACCTAATTATGCACTAAGTCAATTAAGTATCCTTTAATTTTTATCATAAAACAATACATGCAATTTATCATTATATAACAATAACTTAGAAATACAAGCTGTTCATAAACTGTACAAAGCTCAATTTTGTTTTTAATTCCTTTTGTTGCTCATTAGATGAATAGATAGAACTATAACCCTTTTAGACAAGATTGTATTGACAATATAATATACATTATATACGTAGGCAGTGACGAATGCTGAATATTGTCATAAGGTTAGCCGTCAAAAGCCGTTTAACAAGAAATATATCCCCATCTTTGTCTTACTTTCGGTATAAAAAGAGATGGCGATACATAATAGTTCTGCAAAAGTAGAGTATTTGTTAAATCCAAATTGGTACAGATGTCTGTGGGACAGTCAACTCATGGTTATAATTTTATAAGCGATATGAGATAATAAGTTTGTAAAGGTAAGTCTATAGAAATAGAGTTTGACAAACTCGGTGGCTTTATTATTATAGAAAGGAGCTTCTAGTATACAAGCCGTCACGTAACTAACATACGTGACTACTAGTATACCAAATATTAATGTACTGCACTTCAATGATCTTATAATAAAATTAGGTAGATATGTTTTCTCAATACTACCGCAATATCTAAAGAGTACCGCATTGTATGACAGAAGTTTGTTGTCGTTTACACTCTTGCTTGCGCTGAGTGAGAATCTACATTGTTTTAATATACAATAATTTACTTATCACTTATAAATTGTATTATAATGTATATCGAATATTGTGAGAGCAGCAGCTATATATACAAACAGATTGTGCCTAAACGCTTTTTGTAACAAAATGAAATTATAAAAAAAAAAATGGTCCCGAGCAGGACAATTTAGTTATAAAAATATTTATTTTAACATAGTTTTAAGATAAGTTAAGCCAAGTTCTCAACATAATAATTTTGCGTAGATAACAGTTGCTTGCAGGGTTGCACATTTTATACTGTATTGCAAGTATTATAATATAACTTTGTTAAAATTAGCCAAAATAAAATATTTTGAACATAAGGACATTATTTTATTCCTAAATGCAGTATGTGGTAGAACATAATTATGGGTTTATACTAGAGTGTATCCCCACTACAAAAGCACCCACTAGAACCTCTACCTGACTACCCACAGAGAAGAAAGGTGTCACGATTATTACCCAGGTATCTCATCGTCATCCAACTCCTACTCCTTATAATTTGGTTTATTTTGGCTTTTAAGCCGGAACAAAACATAAAATTTGTTAAACACATCGGACAAAATTCTATGCAAAATCGCACATAACAAAATAAAACTACTCCCTGACCCCTCAACCCCAAAAGGAAAGCCTGGGCATCGCCTTAACCGTCAGTCAACAGCTGTACCGGCTTGCAGGTGCGGCTGCCTTGGTCTCCGAAGATGTTGGGAGAGCCCCATACACACCAGGCCCCAGTTGTGCACAATTATGAGATGAATATTTTATTTTCTTGTCATCAAGAATCCTCTTCAAATCAAATCAAATCAAATCAAATCATTTATTTTGCGAAATATGGGTTTACATGATGTCATACATTATAATAATAGTATCACCATACTCGACCGCCAAAGCGGCATGCAAATATCATTAATTAAAACATAGTACCTAATAGCAGTTCCATGCAGTATTCTACTGTCCAATATTTTTAACGATATGAAATTTAAATATTATTAATTAGTAAGAGTAACATAATCATACAATAACAATTAGGCACAATATAACAAAATGTCAATAGATTCTATCTTAGTCAATTTATCACGTCAATCAAATTATTCAGTCAATATTCAATGTCAGTACCTAGGTCAATACAATTTTAATATCGATTATAATAGCATAATAATAGCATAAAATAAGTACAATTGCACAAAATAAAATGTCAATAGATTTTACAACATTCCATAATAATATTTAAAAGTGGGTATAATTAAATTGCCATCCCAGGTAAACAATTGAGTCAAACGAACATTCTATACTTTTTAATCACACTTTCTTTATGTCACTTAGATTTGTCATTAAGAAAGTCCACAACGGAGTAATAACACTTTTGAACTAAGAATTTATACAGGCATTTCTTAAATGTAATTATTTGCTTTTCGCTCCTTATAGACCCCGGTACAGCGTTATAGATCTTTGGACCCATGACAATAATACTTTTTGCACACAATGCAGTTTTGTGTCTCGGTATACAAATAGTGCCAGAGTGCCGCTTAGATTGAAGCGTCTCATAACAATTAAAATTGGTTTTTACAAATACTGCTACTTCGTAGATATACATCTTGTCTTTTCTATATCGTCTGAATCAGAGTAACTCAAGATGTGTGCCACTACCATCTTTGTAGAACATCAATATTTATTTATTTATTTTAAGGCCAAATGCAACGCCTCCCAAAATGATGAATGACCATGAAAAGATTTCTTCTTGGTCGTCTCGCTCTTGGCAAAGATTTACCATCACCCTTTCATATGCATATTTAAAAAAAAACTTGAAATAAGGAACTAATAGGAGTCCTGAACACTTCCACAATTTTTAGAGATAAAAGGAAAAAATTCAAAGATATTTAATAAAAATGTATTAACAAGAAAATATATGCCATTTTATAACCCTTAACAAACATTCAAATAAATAATTCATAATATAACAACATATTACAAATTCAACTATACATCATTCTTACAATAAGTTTGGCCTGTAACTTGTGTTTTAGCTGAATATATAACATCATTTATGCCTACACCGTCATAACTACTACCAATCAGAGATATTGGCAGATTATTCACTTGAATATACTGCCTGATTTTGTCAATTCTCTCATAGTGACCGACTAAATACTGTGGTATACACTGATGCAAAATGTTCACATTATGTGCTGTTGGCTCCTCTGTGATATTCAATATTCGTACTATTTCTTTCATTGCAATCTTCAACAGTTGCTCCTTTGTAACATTACTCCCAAACTTCTCCTCGAACCATCTCCCACCAAGCATAGCAGTCAGAACTGTCCCGTTCTGATCTGGCATACAGCAAGAATCAAAAACTACCCCAAGGATGGGAGAATTCTCGATAGGTGGTACTAGAAAACCAAATGCTGGTTGAATAAGTTCTTTAGATGAATTAAAATATAAGTTGACTATGCCCACAGTCACAAATGGAATTGCTTTTAACTCATGTGCTAACCCTGGATGCTGCTTGCCAATGAGGTCAGCAAGAGCATATGCTGGTATTGAGGAATAAACATGACTAGCTGTCACTTCTTTGCCGCCAGCATTTTTTAACTGCACTGTGCCGGAGTCTATAAATTCTATCTCTTCAATCTTATATTCCTTATTAATATCTACATTGTTTTCAACTAAATAGTCATGTAAGGAAGTAGGGAATGTCTCAAGTCCACCTTTTATTGTATAAACATTCCATTTTTCTTCCTGAGCTCTCATGGCTAGAGCACTTAATTCCAAGTTTTCATCTATTTTAGAATCAAACATGGATTTCATCAAACCTTTCACAACTCCACCATGGTTCTGTTCCCACTCAAATAGTGTCTTCATGAGAAATTTTACAGATATTTCTTTAGCATCTCCCGCGCAAATACCACAAATCATCGGTGATATGGCATAATCTGCTATCTCTTTACCAAATCTTCGTTCAACAAAATTGTAGATTGAATCATCTGATAGGGTCTTGTGAGGAGACTTAATATCATTGAAAAGAGCATAAATTAAAGGCTTAGAAAAGGGTTCATTAGTTTTTAACACGCTCAGCACACTCGATGGTAAGACGTGCAAGTGTTGGTTTACATAAATCATTCTGTTTTTCGCTGCGGGATGGTCTGCTTTTATCGGTGACACATGCTCACTGAGACCTAAATCTTGAATCATATTAAGTGTGTTAAGACCTGTGATGCCCTTGGGCCTGATCGTTCTTGGCCCTTGTTCGAAAATATAATCTTTAGTCCGTATGGATTTGATCCAACCACCGCAGTAATTTGTAGCTTCTAAAAGAAATAGTTTCAGATTATTTTGGGTGACTAAATTATTTTTTAATAAGTAGTATCCGGCAGACAGGCCTCCTAGGCCCCCTCCTAATATTGCGGCCATCGTTTAATAATCTTTAATAAATTAATATACACAAATTTCTATCACTTCTGCCGGTTTTGTCTCGATGTTTTCACGAGTTTTTAGTTTGTAATTTGCATGACAGTTGATTATCAACACGTCAAAGTAACTTGTCAGAAAATGACAAACAGCTCGAGGAAGAGGAAAACGGAAACCTTAATTAGTAAATAGTTACCTACAAAATAAAAGTATTTTTATACAGTTTTTTATTAAAGCGGAATAATAATCGCAATACAATTAATATTAAATAATTTTAAAAAATTAAACCAGCTACATAAACTAAAAACACACTAAAAAATAATTAATTTTGAGACCTAAGTAATTCAAAAGATACAAATGCGCGTAAGAGTCTTTTCTGTTGTTTGTTCTGAAAGTTGGTACCCAGCAAACAGGTATTACTATTATGTAGGTAGGGAAATAGGCTAGGTCAATATAATAATCTATAGGCTAGGTCCACCAAGTTCACTACTGCAGTAGGTAGCGCCATATGAAAAGTCTTTCGCGCAAGCGATGTCATGTGTAAAAGTGTGTGGAGTTTCATGCTGAGCGACACAACACAACCCGAACGGGCAGAGGCTAAACAACTGATTGAGTAGGTATTATTACACCAGTCTTCAAAGGCAAGGGATCGATGCAGGAGTGTAGCAGTCAGCGTGGTGTAAAGGTAATGCACACACCAGCACTCAGCCCTCTGTACACTTTTGGAGGGCCTATAAGGTTTTCGCTCCGGTCATGGGATCATGAATCCAGTTTCTGCCCTAAGAATTAATCAATAAGAATTATCGCAGAGAAATACAGGAGAATATGCCTATGTTCCCTTTCGGACGTGCAGAAGGCCTTTGACTGTGTTCCTCGCGCAATGATCTGGTGGGCACTGTGGTCCAAAGGGGTTTTAGAATCCTATTTCCAATTTGGTGGTTTAAACTCAAAGATTCGTCCTGATAGTCAGCTCCTGTTTAGCATGGTTTTAGACGTTATTTCTCATGGCATCAGAAACTCACATGAACAGCCTCCATGCTTGTTCTTGCATGCTGCATTGGTGCAACGTGGAAGTTGGCACTTGAGAACGGCAGTCTGAAGCACAGTGTGGCGAAGACCGAGTACATGGCGTTGAACTCTACAGACCCGTACGCATATGTCAACAATCTGTCTATCTTCTTTCTGTCCAGAGCAACGCGTGCAGGACTGAGGTATAGATATTTTTTTGGAGATGATGGCTGTCACAACCATTTGATGCAAATAATTCCAAGTGGAACTGAGCGGTTTAGCACCTGTTTTTGCCACACTAACATTATCATTCCAGCGATTAACCCGGCTGCATTCCAAAAACTTGCACTTTGGAGCCCGGGGTCCACTGTCCTACGCTTTCCCCTCCTGATGTGGCTTACCTTCACTTTTGCGGGAGCGACTGCCATCTGACCTCTTAACCTAGAGATGAAAACCTGCACCAGAGATGAGGCATCTAACGAGGTTGTGAAGCTGATGACCAGCATTTTAGTATTGTTGATGATGGCCTAGCTCATTCTTTGGCCTCCATTTACAGCGGGTTAGAATTTTTGCTTACCATCAGGTGGGGCGAAGTCATGTAGATGAACCCTTTACAAAAAACATCTTTCTGAAACGCAACTTACTGGAAAATTGAACCAAAACATGAACCTATCAGCAACGGTAGTTACTATTATTAAATTTTAAATAGTCGAAAATTTTTGAGAGTACTTTTTTGGAGCTCTTGTTTAACTGGTTGTTCGCGATGAACGCTGAACAAATAAAAAAATACTAATAAAAAACTACTGAACAGATTTCGATGCGATTTTTTCTATTCGAAAGATCTTGGTCAGACTTAAAATGTGCCATATGCACATTAATTGAATTGATTACAATTCGTTAATTAGAACCCTAGATATGACCAAAAACATATTAATAAAACATGCAATACAATTCTTGAAATTTTGCCAGAATTCATCATCATCATCATCATCATCATCAACCTATTTTAGTCCACTGCTGGACATAGCCCAAGTAACACATCATAGCCATATAACGGTTGCAGTACGGCATTTTGGTATCCTTTTGGCATTTTAGAGTTAGCATTATAGAAGCCGTATAAACGTTTATACGGCCACTATAGCTCTTAAATGGGCACAAATTATACGGCTTTAGATCCTAAATGGTTTCACATTTAGTTGTTTAATGGCATTACAGGCACATTATATTAGCATTATTTTGGTCAAAGAAGGTGCCAATTGCATTAAAGAAGCATTATAAGGGTCAATGAAATTGCTAATCGCATTGTAGAAGCATAATATAAGTAATATTATTTATAATGAAGATGTTAATAACATTACAAAAACATTGTACTAGCATTTCAATGTACGAAAAGCTTGAAGGAAGCTTTTTAAGTGTTCACAGTTAGAACTTGAATAAACCCTGGGTCATTGCAAAAACATCTCTAATGTCTTGGCACAAATGTTATTACAATTAATTCAACGATGTCATTTTACTTTTACTACTTTATATCTCGTATAAATATTATGGACGACGACGGTGAAGTTGTGAAACTAAGTGAAGTGATTACATACCGTGTTTACAAAAACAAAATATAATACTGGGTATATAATATTAAGTACTGCGCAATACAGTTTACTGTAAATGTCTGTATAAGTTTCATTGAAAATTTTCACGCGCCTTCTATATTTTGTAGTTTTGATATAAAATGTTTCATAAAAATATGCGTGAAATAATTATAATTATTGTGAAATTTTAGTATAGAACGAATTTTGCACAATAAACAAAACTGTATTGGTTAGGCAGTAGTAAATTAAGTTTATTAATTATTTTATCAGTCTATTGTTGTTATAAACAGGTAAAATTGATAATATTTTTTGGTTATAAAATATTTACAAAATGGCGAAGTTTATAACAGTCAGGTGACCCTTTATAGACGCTATCTAATGCCGCCAGTAGTATAAATAGTCACGCGTGAACAATTATCGAGCCAGGGGTCACAGAGAAGACTTTTGATGTAACACTGAAATTCCATTGGCTACAAAATAGTTCTACTTGGGCTCGCAAAGACATCATGATTTTTGCTTTTTCCTTCGACATTTTCCTTCTGAACTGAATCCTCCGGTTCTTAACCTCGTTTTAAACGTTTTTTTCATCATTTTATGGAACACTGCACTTATTCTTATCTATATTTGATGCAAACCAAAAGAAAAGTAAAAGAAACATGCGATTGTATATGACCGACAAATGGATTTAAGAAGACAATCAATTAATGTTTTATACAGCTTTACGCATTACAATAACTCACGTGTATATGATTTTAGAGCTGTTAGCTATACAACAGCATTCAGTGTATCTTTAACAATGCTAGCATTATAATGATTCACGATTAAGCTGATTAACGCTTCAAGGCTTTTACCTTCCACTTAAAAGTGCTACTATACAACAAAGGGCACTAAAAATTGCTTAAGGCTGTATAAACTGATTTTTGTGGCATTATAATGTTTCATGTTAATGTTATTAAACAGCATGAAGCATTTATCTACTACCTAAAAATGCTAATGTAGAACCTAAGGCACTAAAAACAGCTGATAGCTGTATAATGGCTTTACATGGCATTATAATGGTTCTTGTTTATGCTATTAAACAGCTTTAACCATTTGTTTTCTACTTACAAGTGCTATTGTAGAACCAAAAGCCCTAAAAATGGCTGAAAGCTATACAACTGCAATGGGGTTTGCTGCACTAAAACTAAAGGTTTTATAAAAGCATTTCGATATGCTATTATCCAACCACTATACAGTGTGAATAAAAAAATGCCAATATGCTTTATACCAATGCCAATATAAAGCGTCCAGATGCGCGGTGAGATCATATAAGACTTTATAAAGGCCTTAAGCTCTACATAAGTTTACTATTTGTCTGTTAACGTGCTTCCTGTGTTACTTGGGAGGTCTCCCCTAATGAGCGCCATAGCGCCCTGTCTTCAGCTTGCCGCATCCAGCATCTGCCCGCAGTCTTTCGCAGATCGTCATCCAGAATTACAGTGTATTATTCAAAAATTAATCAATATAATCAGCCCGTGATTAAAATGTATCCAATAATTGTTACTTATAGTGCGAAAAAGATTGAATTGATAGCTTTTCAGTGTAACAATGAAGTGTGGAGCGTGGATGGCCGGAGCGCGTAACAAGAGGACACAGTTGTGTGTCGCGCGAGATAATGAATTTCAATTTCATACCTATTGCACCCGCCACGCATTATTTACACCACTTTCAGGAACAGAACTAGAGCTGTGGTTGCGAAATAGACATTGTTTTGAGTTTATAATGTACCTAATGGTTGTTTTTAAACTTTCAAAACGAATAGAGTTCTATTTTTAAGCACCTAGTCTTCAGGGTCTTATCGCGTTAGCCAGAAGTTAGTAACGCGTTAGTAACCGAAATTACTAATATTCTCCCTACCCCTCCAGCTAAGCTTAATTGCTTGTGTTAGGAGTGGGTTCACCTCGGTAGTGTAATGGTCAGGATTCGAGCCCGGGACCTCTCGATCGTAGGGTCGACTCCTTAACCACTAAGCTACCGACGCTTGACTATACTCATCATCCATACAGTATTAATAGTCGGAATTCACTTACAAATTATCTTTCTTTTGATTTGGCTTATATACGGCTTTTATGAGAGAGCCTGCTGACTGGCCTACCAACCCTGAGAGGAGCGCCTTCTCCAGAGCCTCGTCCGTCAATAAGCTGGTATACCAGCTGGCTCCAAAGATCTTGGTGGGGCCACCAGACACAATGGACACCAAGATTTATGTATAAAAGGATTCAGGTTGAAGGCCAATTTTGTTGACGCAGCGATTGTGTTAGAGCAAAACCGCAAGGTGTGTCCGACTACAAACCACATTTTAGAGCATTTTAGAGCACATTTTAGCCATAAAATACGGTTTGTCGCGAAGTAAAATATCCATCGGCCCCTCAGTTTTGGCCACTACTGCTGTCGATCACGCCTTTTTGGACAGATCAAAGGCATTTAGTTAGATAGCTCCAGGTATAGCTCATAGTATCATCATCAACGTCTATGAGTTGTTCCCAGGTCTGTCAATCAGCAGGTGTGTCTACCAGCTTCCAGGTGAGTTTGGCTTGGCGCGAAAGATCTTAGTGAGGCCCTTTAAACCTTGTTTTATTTTCGTGCGGATATCTCTCGGATACTCCTCCGCCGGCCAGCGGGAATGGCGTAGCGGTAGTATGTTCGACTGCTAAGCCAAAGGTCGCCGGCTCGATTCCCGCTCAGTGCAAATATGTAAATTTGCATTGATCTGGGTGTTTCTATGTATAATTTGTATTTATTTACAAAAAAGTATTTAAGTATGTTTATCCGCATTCTAAAACCCATATGACAAGCTCTGTTTGTGTCTCTTAGTGTGGGTCTAGATGACGTTGTGTACCTTGTCCTACAATATTTTTATTATTATTTATTATGTCGGATTGGAACCGAATAAAACCGCACGCCGTATCGTCTTCAGAGGATCGTATAGTATAGGCCGTATAGGGCATAATATGCCTATAAGAATGCGCAGAAGTAGGTACTAAGTGTGTCTTGGACGTAGTCTTGACTGAAAACTACAACTCTATATAAATCTAAAATACGTTATTTCAGCTCCAAGTAATCCCGAGCCTATAAATACCGTGGAACGAAAGTGACCCCGATCATTTTACTGCGAAATACGTAACGGGCCACAATGAGTCAGTCGCTGCGATCGAAAACTTGCGCGAAAAATTACAAAACTGCTGAAATGAAAATACACAAAATTATGAGCAAAATTGACAGTTTGAAATTGAGTAATTCGTATATTTACCGACTTGATGTGCGAAAGAACGGACGTAACGGCTTCGTGAAAGGAAAATGTTTACTTTATATTTTGTTCACTATTACGATCATTTTAATTTCTTTGTTCAGTGCTCAGTGGGTATCTAACGAGCTTCTTGGCAAATCGGTAACGTTCATATTCTTTTAAAGTTAAACCAGTTAACCATACTCCATATACCTACCTAGATATATCATCGAGACCCTCGGGGACAAACCAACCTCACCTCCAAGCCGGTGCTCCTGGCGTTTGACGGACGAGGCTCTGGCCTAATCTGCAAAGTTACCGCGAGACGGCCATGATAGTTAAAATTGATTGCATCTATCATTATAATGTATTATCCTTTGTGCAGAATTGTCTCCTGCAGCTGCCATCGTTTTCAAAGTCAGCGTTCCGTCCACCAGAAGACTGCTCGATGTGCGTGGAAGTGACCGAGGCCGTTCGTCTGGCGAACACCACTGCTGAAGAGTTTGAGAAATACGCTTATAGTACCACCCCTGTAATTGTTACTGACGCCACTGGTGACTGGCAGGCTCTAAAGGTAAGTTTAGTGCCATTTAATGACAATTTCATTTCTATGTCTATCCTTGAGTACCGCTCGGCGTACTAATCATTTTTAGGGTTCCGTAGCCAAATGGCAAAAACGGAACCCTTATAGATGCGTCATGTCTGTCTGTCCGTATGTCACAGCCCCTTTTTCCGAAACTATAAGAAATATGCTGTTGAAACTTGGTAAGTAGATGTATTCTGTGAACCGCATTGAGATTTTAACACAAAAATAGAAAAAAAAACAATAAATTTTGGGCGTTCCCCATACTTAGAACTGAAACTCAACTTTTTTTTTTCATCAAACCCATACCTGTGGGTTATCTATGGATAGGTCTTCAAAAATTATATTGAGGTTTCTAATATCATTTTTAGGGATTTTCTTTAGAAAAGCCTACTATTTTCGGTAATAGATTCGTGCTGGGGTGAACCATTGCAAGATAAAGAAAAAATCGCAAAAAATCGCAAAAAAAATAATCGTAAAATCGAAAATCCCTTGTATTCAGCTGAGCTCGTCTCAGGAATTCAACTTGTTTTCTAAACTGAATAGTTTGCGCGAGAGACACTTCCAACGTGGTAAGGTGTAAACCGCAATTTACCTTTCATTCAATCAACTCAAATTTAAAAAAGTTTCTTGCTGCTACGGAACCCTTCATGGGCGAGTCCGACTCGCACTTGGCCGGTTTTTTAATTATGTTAATAATCCTTTTCACGAACCTTTTCATTCAAGTTAGCTTGCCAATGTAGGCTTGGCATGCTGTCGAGAACGTTATTGGAGAACGCACAATTTGGAAGTTTTTTCTTTTCATCTTAGTTTGATAATAGCAAAATGGGCGATACTGTTACTCTCCCATAAAATGTTTTTGTTCCAAATCATCTCTCTTCATCATCCAAGCTTGCACTTTGGGGCTCAGAGTCCTCTCTTCTACTCTTCCTTTCCGTTATTTGGCTTGTTTTGACGTTTACGGCAGCAGTTGCCGTCTGAACCCCCATCTCTGAGAAGTAATCCTGCGCCAGAGCCTCGTCCGTTAATCAATAGGTATACCGGATAGCAGGTGAGGTTCACTTCGGTCCCGAAGAACTTGGCTGTGCCCCATAGATAGACGCCAGGACATGCGTGTGCCATTCGCGCGTGCTACATAAATCGATAGTCGGGTCTCTAGACGGACAGTGACGAACCGTTGAATACGCGGCAAAACACTGCTGTTTGTTGAAGTCTTTGCGAGACGGACAAACTTCTATGAAGGTTTTAGTCGGTTCAAGCCCGACATAACCGCCCCCGCTGGCCGGCGGGGGTATCCGAAGGGATTTCCGCAAGGAAAAAAAAAGGCACCGATTACCACCGTTACAGAAACCGTGAATAACGGCTAGTACTTAAGTATTTTTGATTATACATACTATTATATAATATATATATAAAATAGATAAGGGACTAGTCGCGGGTTCAAGTCCCGTCCTAGATGTTCTCTTTTTCCGATCTAAATCTATAGGAAAAGTAAGCAATCTAATTGCTTAAAAATTTCATTGAAATAATGTGGCGGAGTAATCAAAAAACAATGTTTAAATATGATTGTAAAGTCATTCATTGTTTCCGTAGTTCGCAAGAATTATGGTAGATGGCTCCAGTGTCACCCCGAGGCCTATATAATATACCGGAGAACTTCGAATATCTGGGACGTGTCTAGGTAGCTCAGTTGGTCAGAGCATTCCCCCTGTGACGGTAGGCCAACAGGTCGCGGGTTGAAGTCCCGTCCTAGATGTTCTCTTTTTCCGATCTAAATCTATACTATTATTATTCATGTTAACCTTTCTACAGGAATTCGACTTCAAATTCTTTGCCAAATTTTATAACAGAGGCAAAATGGGGAAGCAAATCAACGATTGTTTCTATTTCGCGTACAAATCTGGACTGCATTCATTAGAAGAGGTGTTTAACATGGCCGAAGCAAGAGCCAACCTTTCAGGAAAACCCTGGTATGTTGGGTGGAGCACTTGCTACGATGAAGAGACGAGACTACTAAGGTCGTACTATAACCGACCGTATTTCCTGCCCAAGACGGCTGAGAGTGATATGGTCGACTGGATCTTTATGGGAGGACCTGGCCAGGGCGCGCATATGCATGTGAGTATTAAATATAAATAAATTGAATAAGTTATAGTTTGAGGACATATTTCACAGCGCCATCTACACGAAAACTAAATAGAGTTTCTTATTACTTACTTAGATACATTTTTCTTTTCGAAAATAGGTATCTGCTTACATACAAATGGATGTTTGTATGTAAATAGGTAGATATATGACAGAAACATCCAGACTAATGCAAATACATACATACAAATATTTACTCTGAGCGGCAATCGAATCGCGACCTACGATTCAGTAGTTGAACGGACAGTAGGTACAGTCGCCATCGGTATTAGCTAAACACATTTCAAGTTATCGACCACCTTAGTTCTAAAGCTGTAGGTACTTAAAAATAGACTAATATTTAAAATAATAAACAAAAATTGCTAAATGTTAAATCAATCCTCTGAATATGACAAACAAAACATCTATTAATTTTTATTGATTAATTTCAATGTAAAAATCGATTGTTTAAAGCGTGAGCTCAGCAACTTACGTCGTAACTGTATGTACATACATATTTTAATCCTACTAATATTTATAAACGCGAAAGTTTGTATGTATGTATGTTTGTTGCTCTTTCACGCAAAAACGGCTGAACGGATCTGGCTGAAATTTGGTACAGGGTTAGACTATAGTCCGGATTAACACTTAGGCTACTTTTCAACTCGGGAATAGGTTCCCGTGGGTAGCGGAAACGGGATCAGAATCCGCGGGCAACAGCTACACCGTGGTTCCTTGCTCTGTGGTAATGTTATTTATTGCTCAATTCAGGTAGACTCAGTGAAGCACATGTCCTGGCAGGCGCAGGTGCGCGGTCACAAGCAGTGGCAGCTGGCGCCACCGCCGGAGTGCCTCTACAGATGCAGATGGCTCACCTTCACAGTGGCACCCGGAGAGATCCGTTAGTACAGTACCTTTTGTTTTCGGAAATCCCTTCGGAAACCCCTCCGCCGTCCAGCGGGGGTGGTTATATGTCGGGCTTGAACCGTCTAAAACCGCTCGCTGTCTCGGGTCTTCATCAAGGTTGTCCATAGAGCATATCCCTCGCACCCCGACTGACTCTGGGCCATCTCCGGTTTCGAGATGGCCCCCTCGGGTTTGGGAACCACGGTGTCCCCGTCTTGCCCCGGTTTGGGGGAGGGCGCTAGTCGTCCCGCCGTCCCGTGTTAGTAAAGTACCTTTACCTGTACCTACATGTTACACTAGCTATGCTTCGATGTTTCGATTGCGTGAACCTCACTCACTTCTATTTTACATAAATACAATAGGTAGGTACATAAACTGTGTATAGGGCCAATCTCGCTGGCGAACTGGTACAATAGCGAACGGGGTATTGACACACTCGGGATTGAAGGGGCCAGACAGTCGTTGTTCCCGTAAAAGCCAAGATAAATCATATCAAGAGAGAGTATAGGGGAGCGAAATCCGGACTCCAGGGTGCAATCGGAATGATGGTGACAGTGACCTACGTAAACCTTTGATTATAGGTACATCTCCGAATGGTGGGGCGACTAGCGCCCCTCCCCCAAACCGGGGCAAGACGGGGACACCGTGGTTCCCAAACCCGAGGGGGCCATCTCGAAACCGGAGATGGCCCAGGGTCAGTCGGGGTGCGAGGGATATGCTCTATGGGCAACCTTACACCCCGGCGTCTGTAGACCCGAGACGGCGTGCGGTTTTAGTCGGTTCAAGCCCGACATAACCGCCCCCGCTGGCACGCGGGGGGGTATCCGAAGGGATTTCCGCACGAAAAAAAAAAAATAAAAAAGGTACATCTCCGAAGGGCCTCGCCAACAATGTTTGTCGCTCACAAGTTTAATTTATAAGTACTACCCTTACTTCTGTGAGCATGTAATGCTCCCGATGGAGTTGGCGGAGCGCGCCCGGGAGAGGTTCAGAACTCTCCCGGCCCGCCGAGCCCGCAACATGCTCGCCGCGCGTCGCAGGCGACTCAGGCGCCGGAGGTCGCTTAACGACCTCCGTCCTCCATGAGCACAGGCCTGGGGGTGGCAGGTGAGGTCGCCTGTCACCGCAGAAGCAGTCCGGGACGGCGGGGCGACTAGCGCCCCTCCCCCAGACCGGGGCAAGGCGGCCCGAGGGGGCCATCTCAAAACCTGAGATGGCCCAGAGTCAGTCGGGGTGCGAGGGATATGCTTTCTGGGCAACCTTACACCCCGGCGTGCGGTTTTAGTTGGTTCAATCCCGACATAACCACCCCCGCTGGCCGGCGGAGGGATATCCGAATGGATTTCCGCACGAAAAAAAACCTTCCAAGTCTTCCCTCTGTTCTTGAACGGAGGGTCGACTTGGAAGGTTTTTTTTCGGTTTGGAAGGTTTTTCGAACCCTTGGGTTAACAGAATATTATTCTGTTTCAGTGGTAGTGGACACGAACCGCTGGTACCACAAGACAAACGTGCTCCCTGGAGACATCAGCATCACCATCGGCGCCGAATACGACTAGTAATAAGTTCTGATAACTATCCTTTTTTTTAAATAGGGTAATAGGGACTATCACAGCTTAAATAGTCACAAACATTTTATGATAAGTTTTAACACTGTTCTATTATTGTTAAGGGTTAGATTGCAACATGCCTAGGTCCACATCAACACCTAAAATAGTATCGCACATCAACACATATAACATATATATATAACAGAATATATAACCGCGGTAGCCTAGTGGTATGGGTAAAGGACTGCTGAGACGAGGTCTCGGGTTCGATCCCAAAAAAAAAAAAAAAGTATTACCATGGCACACACCTATGGCTTTTCGAAGTTATGTGTGTATTTATCGCAGGTTTATAAGTGCCCGGTTAATGGCAATAGGTTTTGATGGTAATTTGAAGAAAATGCAGGTTTGAGATATTAAAACTTTTATTAGGACGAACGAGTCAATCACACGAGACAATGCTTAACAGGCAGAGTACAAGCAGTGTTGTCAACACACAAAAAGAAATATAATTGTTGCCATTTCAATACACCCCCTCAACAGTTATATTTTCACCTCAAAACAATCACCCCCTCAATACCTTATAAACATTTACACCACACATGAAAATTAAGAAAAATGACTCTATAGCTTAGACTACAAGTTTAGAACAAAATTACATCTCTAAATTTTAAGAACAATTGTTTGCCTAGGGGCTTAGTGAACAAGTCTGCAACATTATTATTGGATGATACATATTTCAGATTAACTGAACCACTTGTCACCTTTTCCAAAATAAACTGATACTTAACATCTACATGTTTGAGCCTCTTGTTACTATCATTATTATAAGCTATGTTTATTACACTCTGATTGTCTTCTGATATTTCAAATAAAATGTTTTCATACCCAAAATCAACAAGTAGTTTTTTTAAGAAACATCCTTCCATTATTGTATTACTAAGGGCCATATATTCAGCTTCACAGGACGACAATGACACACAAGATTGCTTTTTTGTTCCCCAAGAAATAGGGCAATTAAAAATATAAAATATTAAACCAGTGGTGGATTTTCTATCTTTAATATCCCCTGCCCAATCTGCGTCACTGTAACCCTGTAATTTTACATCATTATTAGCTTTATAAATTAATGACAAATCAATGGAACCCTTGACATATCTTAGTATTCTTTTCAAGCATTTGTATAGAGCCATACTTGCACAATGAACATATCTACTGAAGAATCCCACTGCAACTGACAAATCAGGTCTAGTACACAAAGAATAAAGCAAACTGCCTATCAAACTCCTACAGTCCTTTTCTATTTCCTTACTTTCAGGATTTTCTCTCTGTAATAAATCAAAATTAAAATTTTGTTCTATAGGGGTAGCAACAGTTTTACAATTAGACATATTATATTTATCTAGCAATTTTTCTAAATATTTTTTTTGATTTATTACAGTTACATTTTGTTCAAGATCCTGTCTAATATTTATTCCTAAGTAATTTTTAGCAAGTCCTAAGTCTTTCATTTGGAAATTGTTACATAAAGCATTTTTAAACAATTTAACCTGTACTGTGTTATTTCCAAAATATAATAAATCATCAACAAAGATCAAAACATACATAAAATCATTGTTACTTTGTTTTACATACAAACATGGATCATTTTTAGATTTTTGAAAATTTTGCTGTAACATGAAATTATTAAATTTCTCATTCCAATATCGAGGAGACTTTTTTAAGCCATAAATTGATTTCTTTAACTTACATGTCTTATGTCCTTCCGGTAGTTTCATATAAACATTCTCGTTGATATCTCCATAAAGGAATGCCCCTGTCACATCCATCTGATAGACTGGTAATTTCTTCTGGTTAGCTACAGCCATCAGCAGTTTGAAGGTGGTCAGCTTGGCAACTGGTGCATAGGTAAGGTCATCACAATTCTTCTGCTCAAAGCCTCTCGCTACCAGTCTTGCTTTGTAGATAGGTTTTCCATCCATTTCTTTTATTTTAAAGACCCACCTGCTGCTTACTATATTTTCTCCTTCGGGTATGTCTGATACTTCTTCCCATGTGTTATTTTCCTCTAATGTTTTCAGTTCTTTTCTTACAGCTTCTTCCCACATACACCTGTCCGGCCTCTTCATCGCCTCCTGGTAAGTACTGGGTTCGTCACATGAAAAGGTAAGTAAGTTACTTGATTTTCCTTCATCTTCGACTACATAGTCTTTTAGGTACTTAGGTTTCTTCATTTTTCTTTTGGGTCTTGAGTTTTCTTCTTGTATTATTTCTTCTGGTATTTCATCTGACAAAATTTCTTCTTGTAGAATATTTTCTGGCACTTCCTGTATTTCTTCTTGTATCATGCTTTCTTCATGAAAGGAATTGATTGATCCTTGCTCACTTGCGCTTTCAAAGGTTTCATTATCCTCATAGTCTGTCTTTTCAATTCTTTCATTTGTAGATTCTTTCTGTAAATCAAAACTTGTAAACATTTCAGAAAACATATCTTCATTTCCTGTTTTTTCATTTACTATTGTAGACTTTTCTTCACTAATGAACACCACATCTCTTTTAATTTCTACATTCTTCTTTTCAGGTAAGTACACTCGATATCCTTTTGTGTTCTCTCCATATCCTATAAAGTATCCTATCTCTGCTTTGCTATCGAACTTGAGCCTTCTTTGTGTAGGTACGTGTACAGCCACTTTCCTTCCGAAGATCTGTAGGTTCTTGATATCATATGTTTCTCCGAACCAAAGTTCATATGGTGTCTTGTCTTTGACACGGCTAGGGCCAGTTCTATTGATAACATAGATAGCAGTATTTATGGCTTCTGCCCATAGATTTTTCTCTAAACCACTCTCTAAGAGCATTGTTCTTGCTGATTCTACTATTGTTCGCATCTCTCGCTCCACACAGCCATTCTGCTCCGGAGTGTAGGGAACGCTTGTTTGATGTATGATGCCATAGTTATTTAATAGCTTTTTCATGTCTTGACCGAGGAATTCTTTCGCATTGTCGCTTCTGACAATCTTTATTTTGTGTCCTTGAACTCTCTGTGTTTCTTTTATGTATTGCTTCAAGTATTCTACACTTTGTGATTTGTTTTTCAAGAAATGAACCTTTCTGTATTTAGTGTAGTCATCTTTGATTAGCAAGAAGAACTTTGCCCCTCCTAAAGATATTTCTTCAACTGGACCTCCTATGTCAATATGAATTACTTCTCCAGGTTTTGTTGCCCTGTGCCCTTCTGGCGAAAAAGGAAATTTATGTTGCTTTCCCTTCAAGCAAGATATGCAGGTTTCTTCTTCACTATTTTTCTCATAGGTTATATCCTCTCTTTTTAGTATAGAAATGACTTGTTGTATATTCTGGTGAGCCATCTTAGCATGCCATTCCTTTAGACCGGATGTACATTTGCCAACTAAGGCCACTCCTTTATCGGTTTTGAATTTCATAACAAACATTTTACCTTGTCTTTCTGCCACTGCATGAACACTGTTGTTCTTCATTAAAAGACATTTATCAGCAGTCGATTCTGCTTTATAACCTTTGTCCAATGCTGCACTCATTGAAAATAGGTTTACTTGCAGTCCTGGCACATACAGCACATCATGGATCTTAGTTGGGATCCAATTCTCTTCATCAAAGGCTTTCAACTCAATGTCTCCATAACCTATAGCTTTTATCACTGTTCCGTCACCAATTATAACATCCTTTGGCACCAATAATTGTTTATAATTCGTGATATAGTCTTTTGACATGCACATATGTTCAGATGCCCCACTATCCAAGAACCAGTTATTGGTAGCAATTCTGTTGCTGACATCACTAAACTAATTTTTCTCTAAAATTTTCTTATTTTAGAGAAATTTAGAGGGAATGCTATTCTGTTGTTACGTCGAACTAAATTTGGTGTTCAATATGACAGCACCAAATTTGAATCTGACATCACCAAAATTTAAATATGAAAGTGTTACCGTTATTAAAAAAATAAGAATGAATGATAAAGAGTGAATTATTAAATTCTTTAAAAACTATAATTCTTAGGTTTTTAGAATGCCGAAAAATGATTATTAATGCAAATTATAGATCAAACAGTAAACAAACCGTTATTTTTCTTAGTCATAGCTAAGTACAAACGGTTTTATTCAGTTCACTAGCCTGGCAACCCGGTGTAAACCTCTTTGTTATCTACGCAACTAAACTATCTCTGGCTGGAATATGTGCAAGTCAATTTGACGTGACATGACACAATTGACATATCGGATCAGTTAAAAATTTGGCAAGGAAATAATTGCTTGATTTGAAATACATGAACAATTTAATATTTATTTTAGGGAGTTACATTGAGCAGCTCGCCACCTGTATCTCTATTGCTGTCCTCTGTACAATCTCCTCAGGAGGTACAGCAGCCACAACTGCCTCAATCTGGTGTCTCGGCAGAAGCTGGCCCCATTCGCCATCGGATTGTGCCGAGACGCCGCATCTTGCCTAGGCCTTCACGACTGCCTATGAAAACTTAGTGAATGCCCTGCATGAAAGCAATAGCACCTTACAAGAAACTATTCGACATAGTGTTGATGTGATTGCAATTGTGATTGTTGATTGTGATTTTTGGTGATTATATGTATAAAAAATAACTTTATTTGAAACGAATTATATGTTTTTAATTAAAATTTCTTTCAATTAATTCTGCCCGCATTTGTCTGTGAAAAAGATTAGGACTTTAACAGACATAGATACCGCTAGAATAGTTTATTTCAGTTATTTCCATAGTATTATGAGCTACGGCATTCTCCTTTGGGGTAGTGCTGCAGATTTAAATACAATCTTTGTATTGCAAAAGCGGGCTGTGCGGGAAATTTATAAGTTGGGCCCAAGAGTCTCTGTAGTGTCTCAAAATATTTTTGAAAATCTTTTGTATGTTAGAAGAACACTTCCAATTTTTTAAGGCTTTGTGATATACATAACGTAAATACTAGACGTAACAATCTTGTGGTTTGTAATAGTCGACTCCACAAGATTAGTAATTCCTTTCAGGGTAAGTGTATACGCATCTACAACAAGCTTCCTAGTGAAATGAAGAATCTACCTCTTCATAAATTTAAAAGACAAAGTAAAAGTAAACTCTGCCAAAAAGGCTATTATAAAATGCAAGACTATTTAGATGACAAACAAGCTTGGATATGAACTGTTTGCTCTCTCTCTATGCTACTCAAATGAAATATTGTAATTTGGTTAAGTAAACATGTTTGTAAATAGACCAAAAAAAACAGCCCGCTGAGTTTTTTGCCGGAGTCTTCTCAGGACAGGGCCGCGTTTCGAACCGGCCAAACATTAGATTAAATTTTTTTGACGTTTTGTAAGTGCCGTATTAATGGTCTATACAGAATAAACTATTTTTGACTTTGACTTTGACTGGCCAAAGCCAAAATCACGAAATCGTTATTCATCATTGCGGCGATAGCCCAGTGGCGTACGTAACGGACTGCTGAGACGAGGTCTCGAGTTCGATCCCCAGTCACCCCGGGCACACACCTCTGACTTTTCGTAGTTATGTGTGCATTAATAAATGTTAATTATCACTCGCTTAATAATGTGCCCGGTAGATGGCAATAGGCTCGCCCCCTATTACATTGGGACCTTAACATAACTGGCGAATCGTGGGTGTGTAATACACCTCTGCCTACTCCTTCGGGGTTATGTTATTCATCATAAAAATGTTATTTGCCACAAAATTTTAACGAAATTACAATTATCACTATAACTGGTCGGCAGTATTTTAGATGGCGTTTAATTTTAGTGTGACGTTTCTAATTTTAGACGTTTAGGACGTACAACAGAATACCAAATAAGCAAATTTGGACTAAGTTGAGTAACTAAGCTAATTTTGGTTGTGTCAAACTAATAATAGTTTAGTCATACGTTTTCAGAATACAAAACGTCGTTTGACATCACTAAACTAAATTTTAGTGATTTTTAGTTTAGTTTAGAGAGTTTTTGAACAACAGAATTGCTACCATTGTTTACTGTACATTTTGAGGTTAGAGCACTGATTGTTATTGAAGAAGTTATGAATGCGTTTTGTTTACTAGACGTTTGGTCGTTCTGAACTTGTTTTTTAGCACTGTTTTTGTTAAACCAACATTGTTCTTGTGTATGTCCGCGTTTTTTGCACTGTTTACAAAACGGTTTGTCTTTGTTTACATTGTTCATGTTTACTTTGCAGTTTTTTTTATAATGTCCGGGCTTACCGCACTTAAAGCACTTTCTGTCCGTAACATTCACTTTAAACGCCGACTGTTCATCACTATTTTCTTCGTAAATTTTGTTTCTTTGTTCTTCAATTAATAGCCTTGCTGTTAGTTCTGACAGATTACGTTTCTCTGCAGGTACTGAGTCCCACGCAGATACAAAATGGCGGAACTTTTCTCCCACGGAGCTTATAATCTTTGTTATGATCATATTCTCTGGAATGTCGCCTTTCGCTTGGCGAATCTGCGCGACTATATCATCGATTTTTGCCAGGAACGATGCCATGTCTTCTTTATTCATTTTCATCTCAAAAAACCTTTGTTGTAAAATATGTAAAGAGACGTCTGATTTTTGTTCGTATACGGTACACATCTTATCCCACATTTCCTTTGCGGTATTTGCATTTTGCACTTGCATGATTACGGCATTTGATAACCGTGTTACAATGATTCCTTGCGCTTTTGTGTCCGCTCTTTGCCATCTTTGCCATGCTTTTAATTGCGCGCCATCTTTATCTTCACCGGTCGGTTTTGGCGGCCTAGGGATTGTGCCATCAACAACTTCGAAGACCTCCGCAGCCTTAAGGATTATTTTAACTTGGAACTTCCAGCTGTTCCAGTTCTTCAGCCCTTCCAGCTTAACACCTGGATTATTCGCTGAACTCGACGAAAGCCACTCGACGT
The DNA here is from genome assembly GCA_946251805.1 of Cybosia mesomella. Lineage (NCBI taxonomy): Eukaryota > Metazoa > Arthropoda > Insecta > Lepidoptera > Erebidae > Cybosia > Cybosia mesomella. Next base: position 34,628,674 of record OX276396.1, on the reverse strand, counting down.
CCATTTTTTATTTGTGCACACCGCACTGACCGCACCACTGCTTTACCGCAGATACTGTTTTTAACCAACAGATTTTATCTCAAACGCTGCACCTCGATTGCGGGACTGGGCCCATAACCTTTTGATGGTAATTTGAAGAAAATGCAGGTTTGAGATATTAAAACTTTTATTAGGACGAACGAGTCAATCACACGAGACAATGCTTAACAGGCAGAGTACAAGCAGTGTTGTCAACACACAAAAAGAAATATAATTGTTGCCATTTCAATAATAGGCTCGCCACCTATTACATTGGGACCTTTTTTTTTTTTTTTTTTTTTTTTTTTTTTTATCGTGCGGAAATCCCTTCGGATACCCCCCCGCCGGCCAGCGGGGGCGGTTATGTCGGGCTTGCACCGACTAAAACCGCACGCCGTCTCGGGTCTTCAGACGCCGGGGTGTAAGGTTACCCATAGAGCATTTCCCTCGCACCCCGGCTGACCCTGGGCCATCTCACCACTAACAGCATCGCTCATCCTGTCTCCTCTGAAAGCAGAGGAGTACCCTAAAACATAAACTGGCGAAATGTGGGTGCTACCACCTCTGCCTACCCCTTCGGGGATATAGGCGTGAGTTTATGTTATGTTATGTTATAAACTAAATCCAATCGTAGTCGATATTCCACAGGAGCGGCCCTAAAATCGAGCCTTGAGGAACACCACGCAACATAACTTGCCAACAGAGCCTTGCCACCTGCCCTATTTGGGTAGATAACCGCTATCTATAGTTTTCAATTGGCGCAAAGGCCCTAGGCTGCATCCAAAAAAGTCTAAGTAGATCCACCCCTGCGAACTACTATGAATATCTTGACGTCCTCTGTGGCGTAGCGGTAGTGAATAAGACTGCTACGACAGCTGGGCGAGGGTCGATTCCCGCTCAGTGCAAATATCTGTATGCATGAATATATCTATTTGCATTGATCTGGGTGTTTCTATGTATGCATTTGCAAAAAAAAAGATGATAAGTAAGTTTATCCGCATTCTGAAACCCATAGCACAAGCTAGTTAAGCTATGCTTACTTTGGGTCTAGAAAGTGCTGTGTAAAATGTAAAAAAAAGTATTAACGAGACGTTTATTACGCTGGTCCCCGAGTGCATTAAAGAAGGCTAGATAGCCCAGTGTCGTATCTCACTTTAGGAGTAAAGTAAAGGGGTAAGTAGGGGTAAAATAAAACAAACAATTGAACGCAACTAAAATATCTTTAATCATCACCATAAACCTACGCTAGACACTCGCCGGGAGCACTACAAGTCGATTACATTGAACTACAACTGGAATGACATTCAGTATAAAGAGAGCGTCGGACATATTATGCCACCTAACAAATACATTATACATATTATACAAGCGCTATCATTGTATACGGATATTCAACACTGCATGTATAGTTTACATATATATTATACAGATATTCAACACCAATGTAAATTAAAAAAAATAAAAAACTTGTTTACGAATATATTTTATTCAAAACTGGTAACTCCGTGTTTGACTGTTGATAGAGAAAAAATCTACTGAAATATGAAATAATTACAATACTTTTAAGTACAATTGTTTATTCTTATTTTGGTTATAGTCGTTCACACATTTATAACTTACAAAACATGGGATTAAATAAAAAAGTTTTAAACTATGAAAATACAAAAGGAAAATGATTTATTTGCAACTTGTACCCTTGTTAGCTATAACACTATTCCTGCAGGCTTCCTTTTCAAAACAATTACTACTTGGACTTTAGTAGTGCAATGACAAATATGACTGCTTTCTCGTGGGCCCACTACCACAGCTTCAAAGGGCTTCGATAATACAAGTTGTTTTTAAAAAAAATGTTTCAACCATAAATTAATTTATTTTTCCGTTATCTAACTTCAAAAAAAACTTGCTCTAATGAAATAATCGCCGCAAATGAGTTCTATTTGGCATTTCATAATGTAATCGCCCCTCACGATATATTCCCGAAAACACGACAAAACATTTACATACACTTGGAGGTCATGGGATTTTTCCTCCAAAATTTTTTGTTGAACTGCTCTGTTCAAGATTGCCCATTTTCTAAACATTGCCTACTTCTGTTGTCAGAATGTTGAATTTCGCCACTATGGAATAATATTGAACAGCTAGAGTTCTGAAGTTGTCAAACATTCTAATAGTTAATAGGGTACATCATTACTTATTCCAAATATGATACTATTTCATCACGTAACTATCATAGTTCGAATAGTTTAAAAAAATATTATTGTTAAACATGTTTAAGTAATTATACAAGGTGTTATTGTAATCAATACATAGTTTTATTATTTGAAGCATGTTTGAATTACGTTTTATAAGTACTGTTTAAATTTGGCTTAACATTCACAGGTCTTAAATATACGATAAGAATTACTTGTGTAGGAAAATATAGCATTTATTTAAGATGGCAATATCATATTTTATTTAACCACAAAAGTCATTACATACCAATATATCGTCGCATAGAAAGTATTAAATTTTAAAACGTTGGTACACTTTAAAAACTGATACAAGTATAAACATCAAGGGAATTAATCTATCCAATGTAGACACAGCTAGGCGTCGCCCTTGATATAAGTCTCAACATATAATAAGGTACATATACCAACAATTGGTATATTATCTAACATATCTGGTTAATAGTAAGTAGGCCTTAGACGCGACTACACGTATATCCATTTGGTATATGGTATATGATTTTAAAATCTGGTACATGTACCAAAAATTGGTACACAGAAATCGAACGACATACTATCTTGCAAAATAATATTATATACTGCAATAGCAAGTGATGAAATAGTACATTATATAGGTGGTTGTGATTGGTTTACTCCTCGCCCTGGCCGGCCGAGTCGAGGATAATCTCGAAAGAGAAGGGCTGGAACAGGTAGCCCTCGCCCGCGTAGAACTTGCTCTGGAACTCCACCCTGGGGTTGGATAATATACTTTTTAGTTTATACACATCTTGTACTATTACATGACAAAAGGTTATAACAGATATTCATTTAATTTCGACGTTATGGTGTGCAGTAAATAGTAATATGCAGTCTTTCATACAGATAGGGATTATGCCGCAGACTTTACTTGTCTTCTTTTCCTTATTATATCCCCCAAGCCCTTCCACTGGATATACATCTGATGTTGCAAGCGCTTATACGCCAATTACTCAATACCACTTTGCCCACAACGAATCACAATCGAGACCTTTGCACAACAATCACACCATCGTAATACTTATACTCCGTTTGTTTATGTACTTAAAAAAAGGTAAAGAAATCGTAAAAAGGGTTCTCTTATAGGGCATTTTTCGTTCCGAAATAAAAAGAAACCAAAATAAATCATTTTAGAACTTAAAATCCATTTCTTCGCTTATATTTTTCTATATTTAACTACTTTGTTTAATATTGAGTTGCAATTATTATTTCCTAAGCTGAATAATCATGATAATTATATTATTTAAAATGATTTTAAAAAGTATTGCACTGTGCCTACCATAAAGAAACTAAAAAGACAGGTATTCAAAACAGTTTTTTCCAGATCGCGCCATACGTGCGTGACTGTCAAAGTCTATTCGCAGTTCATATATTGTTCGTTACCATAATTGTTAATTGTTTCTGTGCTGTTAATTCGATTATTGTTATAGTTTTTATTGTTATAGTTGTTAGTAGTTTTATTAATTGTTTTGTTGGTTTAACTGTGGAAATGGGTGATCCTGAACCGGGTACTAGTCTGATAGAAGTACAGAAGATGTCTGCCCTAGATAAGATTATTGACGAAACCAGTGAAACCGTTATTAGTGTTGGTGACCGGCCGGTCGTCGGACTCAGACTAAACTTTGATTCACTGATTGAATTTGAAATCATTTTGCTATTATAATTTTGTGAATGTGTTGACTTGACCATGTCAGTTTAAAATTATAAACTTTAAAATTATTCAATAAAGTAAATGTAGTTTTTATGTTGCCCATAATCATGCACGAAAATACCATTGTCATTAAAGGTTGACAATCTCTGAAATCCGCCATTTTTCTTGTTTACCTTTTTTAAGTACCTAATCAAATGGAGTATAGGTAGTTATCAAAAATAAACACGGTCTACAATAAAAAAAGTAATATAAAAAAAACTAGATATTGTCGGGAGATTTATTTGATATAGTGATACTTAGTGATTTATTTGACGTTATTGTATTATTTACATTGATTTAAAATAAAAGCTTTTATTAAATAATATTGCATTGTCACGCAAAATACACATGCGTGCAAAATTTCATCTCAATCGGAAACCGGGAATCGTGTCAAATTTAACTTGCAAGATTTGATTATAGACAACGGAGAAGTGAAAGTAAAAAAAGCTTGTAATAAAAAAAGAATTAAAACTGTAGCTCACCAGTGCAAACGCAGCGTGTGTAGGAAGGCGGACAGCCCCTCCATGAGCACTAGGATCGACACGGAGATTGCGGACCAGCCCGCGAATACCACGTACAGCATAATACCGCCCTCGTAGCCCGGGCTCTGCAGGCCTGCGGGACGGAGCGCGTTAGGTACAGATCCGTAATAGAAGCGATGAGTGCAAGAATTGTGAGTTATAGGCTATATGCTTAGATAGTTGGGCGTACCTTTGCGCAGCAGCATGTTCCAGGCCACCTCGGCCAGCTGCGCGTGCGCCAGCGACAGCGCCCACAGGCGCAGGTACGACGCCGTGTGCGACACGCTGCCCAGCACGTACTCGATGGTGTGGATGCCCTGCGGACCAGCGAGCGGTTATAGCGCACGCTCCAAACAACTGACAAAATGCATGTAACACTACATCCAAATTGCCTTTTATACACAAAAAGTCATCTACAAACTTGTATCGATTTCTCAAAGGCCTATAACAAGGTTGACCTCAGTCTTTCTATACAAGTTTGCCTCAAATCTGGGCTCTGTAAGTCGTAACTGCGGAGTTGTATATGCAACCTCATGAATGGATCACATCACTTATAAAAAACAGACCCAATACACCTGTAACTAGAACTGTGCCGACTGGTGTACCCCAAGGTTCACATTTAAGACCCTTAATTTTCTTAGGCGCTGTGAGTGACTTTGTTCATAACATCCAAATACAAAATGTTTGAAGATATTCTAAGATAAACCAGGTGTTTTATCAACAGCTAATTAACTAAGTTAATGATCCCAATGCTCTCGTAACAATTATCGATCTCATAAACCCTCTAGATATGTAACGTCCAATTACATATGGTGGTCAACGTACCTGATGGATGAATACTTCAGTTATCTCCTCGTCAGGATGACCGTGTGCAGGGGCAACTGCGCCTCCAGCTGAACCATTTTCCGCAGTACCCTCGACGGGTTGATGACCCTGACGCTGAAGAGGTAACAATTATGTTATACACACATTTTCGTAATTTACACAAGTCTTTATTCGTTGCATAAATATGCTTACCGCAAGCTATCCTCGTAGTAGCATAACAATAACAAAAAAATAATATATTAATAATTTGATGGTTGAAAATAAACGAAAACACGTTTTAACAGATATCTAGAATTATAGTACGGCCGTTTGATTTTGCCTTAAACGTCACAATACATACATACATAAACTCACGCCTATATCCCCGAAGGGGTAGGCAGAGGTGCTAGCACCCACATTTCGCCAGTTTATGTTTAGGTCCCAATGTAATAAACATTCAAATAGGTAGCGAGCCTATTGCCATTAACCGGGCACTTATAAACCTGCGATAAATACACACATAACTTCGAAAAGCATCGAAAAGTCATTGGTGTGTGCCATGGTAAAACCTGGGATCGAACCCGAGACCTCGTCTCAGCAGTCCATAACCCATACCACTAGGCTACCGCCTAAATACCGCCTATAAACGTCACAATGCATACCATTATCGCGTACCTTTTTTTTTCGTGCGGAAATCCCTTCGGATACCCCCCACCGGCCAGCGGGGCGGTTATGTCGGGCTTGAACCGACTAAAACCGCACGCCATTTTGTGTCTACAAACGCCGGGGTGTAAGGTTGCCCATCATCATTATTGTAAAAGAACAATGATGGCGATCGGGACACATAACTGAACATGTATGAAAATACGATCCAGGTGTACGGTAGTACTATAGTGTTTCTTATTATGAAGATTTAAAAAAAAAAAATTTGGCATCAGATGATTTATGTGCTTACTTCTTATCTAAGGAGCCATTCACTGGCCCATCCTCAATTCTTACCCAGAATTGACCTACTTTTTATAACTTTTGAAACTGATGTAGACCCATACCATTACAATTTAAGCCCCTTTTAAAGTACCCTATATTAACAATAAATAATTTTTACTTACAGCCCTCAGTTTTTGCTCCTTCATGATGAAGTAAGGTTTGCCGAATAACATGACGGGCACACACATGAGCGCCAAGATCACGAATATCTAAAGAAAACAATAATATATCATATAAATTGTATGTAACTTCTGTAAGGTCATCAATATGTATGTGCGAGGCAGGTGTACTTTATGTATCTATATGTATGTATGAGGAAGGTGTGCTTTCTGTAAGGACATCTATATGTATCTGTGAGGTAGTTTTACCTCTGTAAGATCATTTATATGCATGTGTAAGGTAGGTGTACTTTCTGTAAGGTCATCATCTGTAGGTATGTGTGATGTAAGTGTACTTGCCATAAGGTCATCTGTATGTATGTGTAAGGTAAGTGTACTTGTCATAAGGTGATCTGTATGTATGTGTGGGTAAGTGAACTTTCCATAAGGTCATCTGTATGTATGTGTGAGGTAAGTGTACTTGCCATAAGGTCATCTGTACGTATGTGTGAGGTAAGTGTACTTGCCATAAGGTCATCTGTATGTATGTGTAAGGTAAGTGTACTTGTCATAAGGTGATCTGTATGTATGTGTGGGTAAGTGAACTTTCCATAAGGTCATCTGTATGTATTTGTGAGGTAAGTGTACTTGCCATAAGGTCATCTGTATGTATGTGTGAGGTAAGTGTACTTGCCATAAGGTCATCTGTATGTATGTGTGAGGTAAGTGTACTTGACATAAGGTCATCTATATGTGTGTATGAGGTAAGTGTTCTTTCTGTAAGATTAACTGTATGTATGTGTGCTATAGATACCTTCTGTATGGTCATCTGTCCGGCGTACATGACTTCGTCGCAAACGGGCCGCGCATTCTCGTCATGCTTGAACAGCATCATGTTGATGAACGTGATCAAGATTGAAGGCGCGCAGTACGCGCTGGTCTTTACCACCTCTGCCACAAAAACATATATTACGTCACAAATTATATTACCGCCTCTGTAGCGGAACGGTTGTGAGTGCCACTATTGTGCATGAGTTCCGGGTTCGATACCCAATACAGACAGTATTATTTATCTCGGGCTTAAGAGTCTGATATGAGAAAAGACTAGAGAAATATAAGCTTTCATATACATATGTAACTACCTGTTGAGGCAAGATGTTAATAAGACCACCACATATTTCATATCAAACACCTACTTATTGGCGAGATTGTTACCTGGATCAGTGGTGTTGAAGTTCGAGGCTGGGTCGGGTCCATAGCTGGTCCACTTGATGAACATGAGCAGTACCATGTAGAAGAACAGCAGTGTCAAGAACAGGATCTGGGGAATGAACTCGACGTAGATGCTGATGCGGCGCTTGAAATAGCTGAAACATCACACACGTCTTATTAGTCTGTTACGGAGACCAGAATTAGTAATCTATCTGTCCATCGTTTGCCATCTTGAAAAAAAGATATTTTTATATATTTCCGTAGTTCTTTTTATTGGCAAATTGTAAGACAATGTTGCATTTGTGCAATGTAACATCACTTAAGCTATAAATTTCAGTGTAATGTCACTTTTGCGTCACAATTATTTAGTGTAACGTAACTTTTAAGTTACAATAATGTAATACTAGGGATGCGATGTAGTTAGCCGATCGCAAGAAAATTGAGCTGAGCGAGCATTTATTTTTTTATGTTAAAATCTGAAAAAATCAATTTTAGCACGCGCGAACTTTTTCCAATAGTTTCAATGGTAAATTAGTTTTTTGGTGATAATTCCTCAATGGTATGTCCGATTTTTAATTTTATGGTCTCAAAACATGCCCCTAGATTGTCGTTATGACCATGCCAAATTTGGTTGAAATCAGATTTGTGGTTGCAAAGGAGTATCCGAGTTTGTAAGCGGCTATCCCGCGTATAACGTGACTTTACGTTGCACTCTTGAAGCGGAACGTCTTATTAAGCTCCACTCTTGTCAGGAAACGATAGACAGATTAAATTAATAATATCAGCTAAAATAACATTCATCATGTACAGTCCATGCTCCAAACTAACACGAAAGCCTAAAGCATTTTCTGCATACGCCTTTTTAATTGCAATTTATAGCAACTACTAAAAAAGTACGCATATCTTCTTCAATTTAATTTTTTTAAATTTTTGGCCATCCGCTACTTCGTGCGTTTGCACATACACGGGCGCCCTGTTTCGTGCATATTGTATTTTATTGGACGAATTTTGTGTAAATTATCTACACGAAATTTTGCAGGAAAATATATCCGCATGTGTGTACACACACGAAGCAGCGGACGGCCTTAATGATCACAAAACGGCTAGTTTATGTTTGCAGAATATATACTCATGCCTGGGTGTTAATAAACTTCTGCCTATCCCTCACGCCCGAAAGGATCATTAAGTGAGCAAGTGTTAGTACGACTGATCCTTTCCTTACGATATTTAACTATGAAAGATTACGGGTAAATTCTTACAATAGGAATTCAGTGCAGGGTGCGACTGAAATAAATTGAGCTGAGCGAGCAGGACTCTTAATTGAAAATAAGACATCTTACTACGGTCGCGCGCTTAGCTACAATATTTTTCACGTAGCATGGGTACGGTGACGTTTGGGATTTGAAGTTACTAGAGATGTAGTCAAGATAAAATCGCATGAAATAAAATCGATTATATATCTTATCGAGATCATTTATTAATGAAGAAGAAATCGATTCTATTAACTAATAATTTTGAAGAAAAAAAGTAAAACAAAATTGATAACCTGTTTAATTATTTATTAAAAATCAAACATGTTCATCATCTTCATCATCATCATCATCATCATCATCGTCATCTGACTATTCGACGTGAATAATTATTTGGGAATCAATTATGCAGTCTATTCTAATGTCTCGCTCCCAGTCATGTAAGATTAGATTTTTGGTTTTCTCCACTACTTTCTTCCAGTCATCGCCAGTGACATTTTTGCATCCCTTTTTCAATAACCCCATCATTTTTGTGGCTGTAAAAGGCGGAGCTGTATTTTTTCGTGCAGCGTATCCTGAAACAAGATAAAAAACAAATTGAGTCATAGAATTCAAGTAATAAACATAATCATATTTTTGTCAGTATGTAAATAGACTATGGTTAAACAAGTTACCTTTGATTTGGGCCCAAATTAATTCAATGGCATTGTACTGACAGTGGTACGGTGGAAGCCTCAGGACTTCGTGACCATATTCGTTTGCCATCATATCTAATTTGTATGTCGTTTGGGGCTTGTGCATTTTTACGAGCTTCACTAGCTCCACCTTTAATTTCGTCTCATCGGCTTCCACATTATTGGCTTGGAGCCACTCGATCAACTCGCTCTTCTTATTGGAAGAAGTCGGCGGTTTGTTCAATTGCACGGAGTGATATGGGGCATTGTCCATAATAATTGTGCTGGGTTCTTCTAAATTGCTAAGCATATTTTGAAACCACTCCGTGAATACTTCCGCATTCATATCTTCGTGATATTCTCCCGTCTTTTTCGATTTAAAAGCAAGTAGCCCATTTTCTACAAATCCTTTCGATGTGCCTGCGTGACAAATAATCAATCTCTCCCCTTTTCCTTCTGGCACTTTGGTCGAGGCATGAGGTGTATCGTCAGTCCACATTTTACCGACCGTATGATTGGCATTCAGCCAAGTTTCATCCAGGAAGACGACATTGCTCCAATCGGTAATCGCTTTAGCCTTTTTCAAAAAGGTAACCCGCGCAAGTGCTATATCGCCCCTCTCCATGACAATTTTTCTTTTGTTTACTTTTTGAATTGGAAACCAATGTCCTTCAATACGCGCCACAAGGATGTAGGACTTCCAGTAAACAAATCAGCATCTTTTAAAGACTTGACCAGCTTTAGAAGCGTCGGTAATTCTTTATTCTGGTAATAGTTATAAATGTGGCTCCGTATAGCATCGGCCGCAAAACTGTCTACATCTGTTACAGATGCCTTTTTGGTTCGCTTTTTATTAGGGGTGGACAACTTATTTTCTTCTGTATCGTGAGCACCATATTTTTCTCGAGTGATTCGAGAAACCGTGTTCCGCCCAATGTCTAACGCATCTGCCACTCGATCCAAAACGTTGGACACAGGCAATAGCGTTCCGCCATTCTCACGTTCCCGCTCAAAGTAATCCCGCAATCGAACTACAAATTCACGGGCTTGACTACCAAGCACAGTCTTTTTCGTTCTTTTTGGCATTTTGCCAAAAAAAAACAACAAAACAAAAGTCAATAACAAAAAACGGTAACGAAAACAACAAAGCACAACGATAGTCAATAACAAAAACAAGTAACAAAAACACCACGCAAGCTCAAAACAAAGAAAACAGACCGCATACAAGGCAGACGCACTCGTACTGAGTTGATATAACAAGATGGCTGCCAGCTCATGCTTAAGCAGTGTTGCTATATTATAATAAAGCTCCACAAAGACAAAAATGCTTTGTTTAAAGTTTATTATTACATAATTATATTTTATAATCGTATTTTAGTTAAAAATACAACTAACGATTTATGATACTTTATTCGACAATTTATCGATTATAACGATTTTACTATGTCAATCTCTAACGCAACCTGTTCCGATTCACGCATCAAGAATTATGTATTTGGAATGTTTATATTTAAAGTTTAAATAATTACGGAGAAATAAAAATAGTTTTAAGTTAAAAATGCAAAATAAAACAGTTTTCTTTTTATCTTCGTATTAAGTGTTGTTTCCTGTATTCCGCGTTAGGTAAATTGTTTCGAAATGAATCATGCATGAAATGGAATTAGTCAAATGTCACCGTACCCATGCTACGTGAAAAATATAATAGGGCCGCGCGCTCGTGAAACTGTTTTTTGGTGATTATTCCTCAATGGTACATCGGACATGAACCATCTTCGCTTCAAAACACTCCTCAGTGTCCACACTATCACCGTGGTAAATTTGGTCAAATTCGCGCGAGTGGTTACGGAGGAGTTCTGCCACCAACAAACGGCTATGCCGCATATAAGAGCTTCGCTCGCTCACCTCAATAAGAAATGGGAGAAGGGAGTCCAAGAAACCATTTAAGAAACCTTACATGGGAATGGACTAATGAAAAATGGCTGACATCCCATGTTCACCGATCAAAGATTGTTAGACCTCTCCTCTTAAATAGACACTTACTGAGTGTAAAATATTTAGTTTTTCTTTCAAGACTACCTCGCAAAAACTATTTTTTTTTAAAGAATATTAGTAACCGAAATTACTAATATTCCCCGTAACCCCTCCAGCTAAGTTGAATCGCTTGTGTTAAGAGTGGGTTCACGTCATTAGTGTAATGGCCAGGATTCGAACCCAGGATCTCTCGATCGTAGGGTCGACTCCTTAACCACTAAGCTACCGACGCTCATATACTTTATATTAACATCTTAGTTTACAAGTTAAACTCTAAACAGTCAGTACAAAACAACCATGCTTCTTTATAGCACATCTAGTTCAGGCCTCGAACTACACAGCGAAGCAGGATGCCTATATATTAGGTGGTACCTTCCCCGAGGGCTAGTCCATGTGTCGACGACCAGATGGGTACATATCTAACTCTGTCCAGGAACGTTACAGTGAGAGACATGCTTCACAGCTTTCCCTGTAACGCTCCCGGATAGAAATAGACTTCTGAAGCCGAAGCCTTCGTGAAGCGTCGCCCCTTTCTTCCGTAACAGGGGTTCATATGCCTTAGCTAAGGGCGCGTTCCCACTTTCTCGTGACTTTCGTTTCGGCTGCCTCACGCATGGACACGCATGCCGGCGCCGGTTTTGTGCAAATAAAAAGATGCTAATTGCGTAAAAAAATATATGTATGTTTGGTCAAAACGGTACGCAGAGCGGGCGTCCGCATACGTGACACGCACAAGGCAGCGTAAGCTGTAAAACGACGTCACTTGTACATTTGAATGCATAACTGTCGTCTACGACTTTTTTTTACTATGGCAATAGATTGTCAATTCACTGAGACCGGCTTACGACAGCCGTAGTACGACTATCTGCCGTAGCCGCGATAAAAATATAGTCTCCTCATTTACAAGTGGTTTGCCGTAATAAAATGTCGTCACGATTCAATGGGAGATTATAACGATACGATTGTCTTTCAACGATAAATATTTTGATTCAATGACGCGAAACAGTCGAGAACAGCTAGAAACGATAATTATCCAACGATAAATTACCGGGTACTTAGTGGGAACGCGCCCAAAGTGTTTTAGTCATATTATAGTCTGTACAGTGAAATTTGATAACGTATAAATTGTATAAATTGTAATCAATTGTGATTATTGAATTGTGTTGCGGCTTAAGACAACAGTCAAATATCAGGCGAGGTAGATTATAACTAAATTGAAGCGATATACTAAATTGAAACTGATATTAATCTGATATTAGGTCTAATTATTGATTGTGTTCGAGAAAGATATTGTATTTTGAATAATGTTTTTACGATTGAAGTAAAAATTAAGTTCAAAAACACACACATAACTTAAAATAAGAATAGTACACAGGTACTCTCATTTCATCTCAACAAACCTCAAAAATACGCAACTAATTGGAAACCTGCTGTTTTATAAGTTAGTTAAAACATTAACCGATAATTCTCAAATGAAAATAACATAGCAGAATTTTGTAATTATTGTATATTGTATTGTAATTATCTTAATATTTTTAAATCAACTTCAGGCGACTAGTAACAATTGGGAATTAAACAAACGATTGGGAATCGAAGAAGCGATTGGGAATCCAAGAAGCGATTGGTAATTCATGTTTAAATATGAATTTTCACTGTACTGACTATAAATACAATAGAATGTTTAATATAAGAGTTATTTACAGGCAGTAACCTATTTAGTTTTAATTGTACTTACATGTGGTTCCACAGAGACAGGCAGACACCGAACAACATGTGGAATACACCAATGATGATAGAAATCTTCATCTTGAAGGCGTTCATGAAGATAATCTTGTTGGCCTCCGCGAGCTGGGAACATGACACAGATTGTAAATCGGTTCGGTCTATAAAGGAACGAGAGGGAAATAAAAAGTTCCAATCGTCACCACTGGGGACGAACGAAACTTTTTTTCACACTCGTACCCAGTGGGGACGACCGGGAATAAAGTTATAGAGACTATACAGTGAAAATACTGTGTGGGCCTTCTTAAGACGAGGCCGCATTTCGGACCGGTTTTGGAAGTCAATATAGCATTAGTACAATTTTTTTTCATTATTTCTATTTTTTTTTAACGTTTTGTAAGTGCTGTTTAGTATGGTTTATACAGAATAAACCATCTACCGGAATTTACAAAACTTAAGGGCAATCAATAATTTAATTATAAAGAATTGTTTTTTTTTTGATGAAATACTTTATAATGATTATTCAGGTCCCAGTTCTTTTTTTTTAATAGATTACCAAAATATATATTAATTAACATGAATAAACTTCACCTAGTGATGATTGTTTCAAATATGTGTAACTATTAAATTCTATTCTATACTTATAGTTGAATTCGGTGTTTGAACACTTGCTAGATACAATTAATTTAATTAAGTTCTTTAAGAAAATAAATAAAGAGAACATCTAGGACGGGACTTGAACCCTTCCCTTACAGGGGGAATGCTCTGACCAACTGAGCCACCTAGACACGTCCCAGATATTCGAAATTATATACATATTATATACGTCTCAAGGCGACGCTGGAGCCATCTACCATAATTCTTGCGAACTACGGAAAAATGAATGATGGGATCAAGTCCCGTCCTAGATGTTCTCTTTTTCCAATCTTAATCTATAGGAAACGTAAGCATACTAATTGCTTGAAAATTTAATTGAAAAATTAAATAAATTTAAACCGTATTAAGATTTTGGAACAATAATATTAATCTTTTAAAAATTCATGTCTTTAAATTTTTTGTATAAACTCACCTGCCACACAGGATCAATACCGAAGGGATAAGGCGTCTGTAGATAGTCCCAGGAGTCAGGGTTCAGCTGAAGCAGCTTGTTGGAAGTTAGCGTGGACGCGTTGTAGTTGTTGCGCCAGGAAGATCCGAAGATGTTAAGCGACTTGGAGAAGATGTCGTTGTAGATCAGCCCCGTGTACATAGAGAACAGCCCCATGAGCAGGATGATGTAGCGCCCGCCGAAGAATATGTTCCAGATCTGTTGGGGGGGAATGCTGTTTAGGAAACTATGGAACAACCAGTGTGAGTTATAGGGAAGACATCTAGAGCTATATCTTTCTTCCTTTCAGTAAAAGTGAAATTCCTTTTTTAACTTACGGAACCCGCGACCAGTTCCTTAGAGGGGGAATACTCTGACCAACTGAAAGTGAGTGAAAGTGAAATTCCACGTGCTTTTTTTCCAATATAAATCCACAGGAAAAGTTCGCATGCATAATTGTTACAAAATTTCATTGAATTTCACCGTATTTCCAATTTTTGAGTATTTTCAAAATTAAAAAAAATACCCGCGGTAGCCTAGTGGTATGGGTAATGGACTGCTGAGACGAGGTCTCGGGTTCGATCCCAGGTTTTACCATGGCACACACCAATGACTTTTCGATGCTTTTCGAAGTTATGTGTGTATTTATCGCAGGTTTATAAGTGCCCGGTTAATGGCAATAGGCTCGCCACCTATTACATTGGGACCTAAACATAAACTGGCGAAATGTGGGTGCTAACACCTCTGCCTACCCCTTCGGGGATATAGGCGTGAGTTTATGTTATGTTATGTTATTTCTAGATTCATATTTTATGTCTTAGATCACAAATTGGAATATTAAAAAAAACAAAATAAAGCTCTAGTTCCTCGAACTCATAATCGACGCCAAACAACTTTACAATTTGACCTTGACGCGCAACCAATTTCGCAAGCCCTTTGAGACACACTTGGGGAAGACACCGTGTGGTTTTAGTCGGTCCGATTCCGACACGACCACCCCATCGTTGGCAACGATGAGGTGCAGAACGTGTAGATTTCCACACGTTAAAAAAAATAGGTCGCGTAATTGGTCGCGCGTCAAGATCAAAAGGTCAAGATTTTTGGCGTTGAATATAGCTTTCTTGGTAGTTCATCATTATTATTTTGATGCTTGAGTATTGCTTGCAAGTTTATAATTTGTCGTATATTGCAAACTTTACACTGTAACTGGACGGTGGGAAAAGATTGGTGTGAGTTCTCACTGCCTGGCTCTTTTCTCACAGCTCTACCTGTGGCATTGCGCACCAGGCATTCAATGTAAATATAAATCCTGACCATCAAGTCACTAGTAATAGAGAAACTATTTGAATGAGAAAAAAAAATCCTACTCCAAATTTCGTATCTGTGCTGTTGGCAAAAATGTATGGTCATCAGTCAATTATTGACGGCCTCTGTGGCGTAGCGGTAGTGCATTCGACTGCTAGAACAGGGGGCGCGGGTTCAATTGTGTGCAAATATTTGTATGCATGAATACGTCTAAATGCATTGGTCTGGGTGTTTCTATGACTATATGTGTGTATATATTTACAACAAAAAAAAGTATATAAGTATATTTATCCGCATTCTGGAACCCATAACACAAGGTAGTTAAATTAGAAATTCAGTGCAGGGTGCGACTGAAATAAATTGAGCTGAGCGAGCAGGACTCTTACTTGAAAACAAGACAGCTAACTACTGTCGCGCGCACAGCTAAGGCCGCGCGCTCGTGAAACTGTTTTTCGGTGATTATTCCTCAATGGTACATTGTATTTGAACAGTTGACCCCTCTAAACACTCAGCGGTGTCTACACTATCACCATGGCAAATTTGGTCAAGATCGGTATTGTGGTTCCGGAGGAGTACAGTCTCGACCAAACGGCTTAGCCACGTATAAGATACAACTATGCTTACTTTGGGTCTAGAAACCAAAATGAAAAAAATCAACTCCACAGGACAAAAGAAATGGTCCTAATACAGCTTGCAAGGTTTGACCTTCACAGACATTGCAAATAAAGTAAAAGCTTATAAGCACTGACCTCGGAGTCGATCTTCTTGGCCTGCAGCGGCTTCTCCTTGTAGCACATCCAGAAGCCGAAGGCGGCCATGAGCGCGCCGTGGCCGAGGTCGCCGAACATCACCGCGAACAGGAACGGGAACGTGATGATCGTGTACGGCGCTGGACAACACGTAACACTTCAATGCTCAAACGATACTCAACTTTAAGACGTTCTCAAACATATGAATACAATTCAACTTAGTGTGAGACTTATGGCCGGCTTCTGAATTGAAAAATTAAGGCTCAGTGTACCGCACAGTGCGCGGTACGTAATAGTAGATTGTTACAAAAGGATTTAAAGTCTGCCATTTCGTCCGAGATATTTCTGGCACTCGAACGAAGTGAGAGCGCCAATAGTTCGAGGGTGAAATGGGGTGACATTCACCCGAGGTAAACACTCTACTTTTCATTTCGACTATGTGAGGAAATTAAAATACTACACATACATTTAATGAAACCGGTATATTGATTATCAGTTAAAATTTAAAGTTAAATTAGAACAATTTGAAAATAGATTATTAACAACAGCTTTTGCCTGTTCTTAAATCTCATCGGGAGTTAAATTAATATCCATGTCACTGGAATCACTTTCCGAAACCATTTTAAACCACAATTAACGCAAGGCATTTATTTATATTGAATCTCGTTTTCCCGCTAATTCTTTAAAAAAAAGTTATAATTCACGTACATACTGCCAACATTAGAGAAATTTTGAAATTCGAATCTATTGGTTACATTATAATCGAGTTGGTCATGAGATGTGCATTTAGGCGGCCATGTAAAAAAAAGCGTCATGATATCAAGGCATTATGACGTAATTAAACTATCATGGACTCCATGGCGAAACCTAAAATTAAAAAAAAAGGAAAGTAATTTTACCTAACTAGCCTAGTTTCCACCCGGCTATCTACCCAAGAAAATTAAACTTTCCGAACAGGAGAGATGAAAATGTTATTTTGTGTTTCTTATAAACGAGTACTAGTAACCGAAATTAATAGTATTCCCGGTAACCCTACCAGCTAAGCTAAATTCCTTGTGTTAGAAGTGGGTTCACGTCTGTAGTGTAATGGTCAGGATTCGAACCCGGAACCTTTCGATCGTAAAGCCGACTCCTTTACCACTGAGCTACCGACGCTTCCTCTATAGACGATTTTAGAAATATGTCTTCCGCGCCAATGTTCTACACTATTCTCATTGGTTGTGTGGTTATGAGAAACATACCAGGGTTGACTTCTCGGTAAGTGGCCACTCCGTACGCGTAGATGAGGTTCTGGAAGGCGGATGTGAATTTGTTGGTGCGGTTGTACGAGGGCGGGTCTTCCAACGTCTCCATGCGATTCAGGATAGGTGGCACAGAGCTGCCGCTTCGTTCCTAATAATTGGAATACATAAAACTAATTAGGAGGTTCCTGTGAAATGGTGACAGCGTCGGATTTATTGCACAGAGATTGCGAGATCGAACCCGATGAAGTTTAAATGACACATTCATTGTTCGGGACTACCGACCTCCATGATCGGGGCCTAAGGACGGCAGTTGGCCGACTCTCTGTCCTTACAGAAGCAGGCCGTGGCGGAGGCGTGTCGTGTGTGTCCTACACACGCCTGCCAACTCACCGACGCGGGATAAAACCAGACCCCACCAGGCGAAGCCGCGGTGGCGGCCAAAGTCAACCGGAACTCTGGGGGTTATCCTTTCGAGGGCTTACCCGGGGTACCCGGCAATGGACACTTGGGGAGGACACCGTGTGGTTTTAGTCGGTCCGATTCCGACACGCCCACCCCATCGTTGGCACCGATGGGGTGAAGCCAGTGGGGGTTTCCACAAGTTAAAAAAAAACACATTTATTGTACTACCTTTTACTTTATCTTTTCATAGTTATGTGTGTATTAATAAATGATAATTATCGCTCGCTTAATAATGTGCCCGGTAGATAGCAATGGGCTCGCCCCCAATTACATTGGGACCTTAACATAACTGGCGAATCGTAGGTGTGTAATACACCTCTGCCTACCCCTTCGGGGATACAGGCGTGAAGTTATGTTATGTTATGTTATGTTATGTTATGTTATGTTATGTTATGTTATGTTATGTTTTACTTAATAAATTTAAATTCGATAAGTTAAAATACAGGAAAATTGCTCCCTACTTTAGAAACGCGCGCGATACACGCCATCAAGACATATTTTTTTTGGAAGTTTTCTTTCTCGAAGTCGTAAAGAGTCGTTCCTGTCCGTTATCGGACACACAGAGTAACAGATATACCGTCTCCTAATAAGCAATCTGAGTAACTCGTAAACATCATGCACCACTTGCGCCATGACTTTAATATTAGCCAGAAGTAGCTCCGATCGACGACTCCTCCTCCAATAAAATGATTTTTTTTTTTTTTTTAAAGAATATTAGTAACCGAAATTACTAATAACCCCTCCAGCTAAGCATAATTGCCTGTTTTAGTAGTGGGTTCACGTCGGTAGCTTATGGTCAGGATTCGAATCTCTCGATCGTAGAGTTGACTACTTAACCACTAAGCTACCGACGCGAAGAGTATCCAGCTCCAATGTAAAGAGTGCTCCACGATATTTTCTAGCGCCTCACCTCATCTCTTGCTTACATACTCGTAACATAATAACTTCACGCATTTGTATCCCCGAAGGGGTATGCAGAGGTGTATTACACACCCACGATTCGCCAGTTATGTTTAGGTCCCAATGTAATAGGGGGCGAGCCTATTGCCATCTACCGGGCACATTACTAAGCGAGCGATAATCAACATTTTTAATACACACATAACTACGAAAAGTCAAACTCGAGACCTCGTCTCGGCAGTCCGTTACGTACACCACTGGACTATAGCTTCTTATAGACTATAAGCCTAAATTTAACAGTTTATATCCTAATTAATAAAAAAAATTGCTCACCGTTCCCCTCCTCAACGCCAGCTGAATGGTCTCCATATCCAGGGCGGGCACCCAGCATTCGGCGATGAGACACTTCTGCGTGACGTCCAGATTGAACAAGTTGAGCGTGTGGTAGATGGCCTTAATCTTGCGCACTTTCACGAACCAGTTCTTAATGTTCTTGGCAGCGGCGACCAACACGCGGTGACGGTGGTCCTGGGTCTGGCCTAAGACCTGGGAGAAGATAAAGTGAAAATTAGCATTTTGAAATAGGACCGTTGGCCGTTTGAGCATACAAGTCTTAGAGTGTAGACCGTTCATCGGCAAACCGAAGGACTCATCATCATCACAGCTTTAGTCCCAAATGCATCCGAAGCTTGTACTTTGGAGCACAAGGTCCGCTCTCAAACTCTTTTTCTTGTTCACCTAAATAATATTTGAAAAAATGTAGCTTTTGCAGGAGTGACTGACGTCTGAACTTCCAACCCTGAAAGGTAAGCTTGCGCCAGAGCCTCGTCTGTCACTCTGCACCGCACCGTGCAGGTGGACTGTTGACCTGACAAAGTAGCTGGGAAAGACTGAATGCAGAAGGCGGAGGACCAGTAAGCCTATCATGTAACGTACATCCGCAATTGCAAACTCGCACGAAACAGGAAGAGAAAAAGTGTCATTTAGGAGGCCCTCTCGAAACCGAACATGGCCCAGGGTCAGTCGGGGTGCGAGGGATATGCTCTATAGGCAACCTTACACCCCGGCGTCTTAAGACCCGAGACGGCGTGTGGTTTTAGTTGGTTCAAGCCTGACATAGCCTTGGCAGCTGGCCGGCGGGGGGGAATCCGAAGGGATTTCCGCACGAAAAAAAAAAGGTACTATCAAGTTGCTACGGATTTCGTTCTTTCGGTTGGGACCATAAAGTATGTTCGGGAGTGAATTAAACATATCAAGGAGGCCTTAGGTAATCATAAATGAACAAAATATATAGGTATCTTTACCAAGAAAGCTAAAATTATAGAAAAATATAATAAATAAATATTTATATTAATAAATTTTAAAAAATAAATTAATATTCTATTCAACTCATTAAAAATATAAAAAATACCCATTAAAAGAGGTAAAGAAACAAATAATGTATAAAATAATAAATATATGCCTGCTTTAATACGTTCCGGCTGATATCCTCAACCAATAATCAATATTAAAGTAGGAATTAATCTTCCCTCAAAAAATAAATAAAATAAGAATATATTTATAACTCTAAAAGTCATATATAATATAATTAACAAAAAAATGATATTTGAACCTTTTGAAATAAGTCGTGTTTTAATTTAAATATTTTTTTGGCGAGCTTCTAAATTCCGGACTTTGTGGTTTAGGGTCGTTTCAAGGTAGGGTTTAAGCCGAATGAACTGTCACGCGCCATCTTTGCGGGATGAGTGCGTTTCATGGTACCGATTACCCGAAATTTCGATCGGTAACAACTACCAGATGTACGTTTCATGGAAGGCCTACTATAGCACCCATAGAGAGAAGCTAATGTCCAGCAGTGGAATGTATTGGTTGTTGGATCAATGTTAGTATTCATTCAAATAACTGAATACCAGGCGTGTATACACATTGTATTCGTTGCTATCGCAATTCCTAGTACTGATACAATGCCCAATAAAGTATGATACGATTTAAGCTCTTGTAACAAGGTGTACATAGCGAGTTATATAACAACATTGCAATTTCCATCGACGCCTGTCATCAGACAAGTTGTTGACACAAATAGGGTTGTAACTCATTTGAACGCGTACCTTCGAATTTAGAGGTAAATACTGAAAATAAATTTCAGATGGCCACTCGGAGATTTTTTTACACAAGTAAAAAGTATTGCAAAATCCATGAATTTAACTAAAATTAAGATGGCTATTTGCGATAAGGTCGGCAATTGTACATTACAGGTATAAAATACCTGTGAATTTTGTTTTTGGTGTACAATAAAGAGTCCATCTATCCACGATACTAAAAAAAGAGATTTATACATATGACATGCGTGTTTTTTTTTTATATTTAGGACACGTCATATTGACTTCACTTCGCCTGATGGTAAGCTAAAGGTAAATATTTTTGAATCAGTATTGAGAAGTGTTTGATGGAATCATTTAATTTCTCAATAACCCCAAGTTCTGTTACAATATGCGTTTATATTTCAGATAATACTTAATGCAGGCTTTTTAATGCAGTTTATACTTATGTGACATTGCAAAAAAAAGTGTGCAACCGATTTCCATACTGACATGGGCATTGTCCTTTAAAGCTTGCCCTTATTAGTACAACAACACTTAGGCCAAAAATAATTTAATATAGTGCAAGCGTACTGCCGCGACAGCCCTAGACACATATGAGCATTACAATTACAACGTGATAATTATGATTTCATAGGGGAATTAGCGTAATGTCTTGTTTAGTCATCAAGTCATTTCGCACGGCAGATCATTCGGCTAATCACACAATAAACGTAACTGCCCAATGAGGCGGCTCTTTGACGAGATGTAGTGTGATGTAAAATTTAAGAACAAATTGACATAGCCATAATCTTTTGTTAAATTCTATCCATAATCTCGCCTTTTAAAACTGTATTTATGTAATAAGTGATAAGATGTACCTTTTTTTTTTTTCGTGCGGAAATCCCTTCGGATACCCCCCCGCCGGCCAGTGGGGGCGGTTATGTCGAGCTTAAACCGACTAAAAACGCACGCCGTCTCGGGTCTACAGACGCCGGGGTGTAAGGTTGCCCATAGAGCATATCCCTCGCACCCCATGTTTGTATACTGACACTGTATTTTAGTTAGATCTATTAGTAAAAAATCACAAAATCGATATTAGGTCAGTTTCCATTCTTATTTAAGCAAACTGACTTAATATCGATTTTGTGATTTTTTTTTCTGCCTCTTGACGGCAGAGAGAACGTTCTAAAAAAGCGCCCAAGTGCGAGTCGGACTCGCACATTAAGGGTTCCGTAGTAACAAGTAACATAATAATGTTTTGTTTTTAATTTTTATATTTGAGTTGATTGAATGAAAGGTAAATTGCAGTTTACGATTTATGACGTATTAAAAAAACTACTTACTAGATCTCGTTCAAACCAATTATCGTTGGAAGTTAACATGGTAATGTACATCATATATATTTTTTTTAGTTTTATCATTATCTTATGTTAGAAGTTATGGGGGGGGGGGACACATTTTACCACTTTGGAAGTGTCTCTCGCGCAAACTATTTACTGTTTAGAAAAAAATGATATGAGAAACCTCAATATCATTTTTGAAGACCTATGCATAGATATCACACATGTATAGGTTTGATTAAAAAAAAATTTTGAGTATCAGTAAGTATGGCGACCCCCAAAATTTATTGTTTTCTATTTTTGTATGAAAATCTTAATGCGGTTCACAGATTACATCTACTTACCAAGTTTCAACAGCTTAGAGCTTATAGTTTAGGAAAAAAGTGGCTGTGACATACGGACGGACAGACATACAGACATGACGAATCTATAAGAGTTCCGTTTTTTGCCATTTGGCAACGGAACCCTAAAAACCGAAGTACGCCGATCTAAACCCTTTTCCCGAACGTGCCATACTTTACATTCGAATTCTAGGAAATTGCCCTTACCCGGAACGAAATCATGGCAAAATGTGGGTACTAATACAGTTCTGTCACCTATTTAAGGTTACAACAAGGTTATAGAAGGTAAAGATACTAAATATATCAATAAAGCATTATCTAAATAGGTCGAACGCTGCACATTAGTGTGTCAGAGTCACAAACCAGCACTACGCGCGCCGTAATGACCGGTGCAATACAACAATAGCGAAGTCTGAAGGCCAACCACGTTGCTATGCGTTGCAGTTAATTATATGCAAATTACTGCAATAGGGGACAATGATTATGGGTATTGATTTTAGAGGCTTAGCAATGTTTGCATAGAAGGCTGTAAGTGATAACCTCCTTCGATCAGAAAGCACTTGTCTTTGAATAAATTTATGGTTTCTGTGTACACAGATATTGTAAATTTTGTTGATGACAATTATAATTGAGGCTCGTGGCTAAGTGGTAGCCGAGGTTAAGCAATTGTAGCAACGTCAGTCTTAGGATAGGTGACCATTTTTAACACAATGAGACCAGTCCCTGCCGTTTCGTAGTTAGACTGAAAGTTGACAACAACTGAGTTTGTAGAATGCTCGGAAGATGATGATAGTGTGATTGATTCGTGTGTCTAAACTCCATTATATAATACAAGTCAGATGATTTGATGCAGATCCTCGCTTCAGCCACTGCATCCAGACCAACGCCAGATAAAATAGAACTCAAATCAGTAATCACTAAATTGGTGGTTTCAAATCTTACCGTGTTCAAATCTTCGATTCTTGTCATAACACCCATGGCCATTTCCCTTCTGTCAGCGGGAGCTTCAGGGCAAGGGTACAGGGTCGCGCGGAAACCTTCGCAGATCTTCTTGACGCGGGTTTTCAGCTGGTCACCTTGGAAGAAGATGATGAAGACCGACTTGTAAACCTGGTCCGACTGCAGGAGAAGGGAGAATTGGTTTAGGAAATTTTCGCAGCTTTGAAGTTTTTCGTTTCGTTTCGTCTCGTCGGGTTTTTCAATTAGTAAAGAACAAGATTATCCTCCACAGATGACAATTATAAATCTTAAGGAACGTGTCGTGTGTGCCCTACAAACACCAGGCGAGGCCGCGGTGGCGGCCAAAGTCCGCCGGCAACCCTGGGGTTATCCTTTCGAGGGCTTACCCGGGGTGCCCGGCAACGGACACTTGGGGAGGACACCGTGCGGTTTTAGTCGAGACACGACATAACCACCCCCGCTGGCCGGCGGGGGGGTAACCGAGGGGATTTCCGCACGTTAAAAAAAAAAAAGGCTTTCACGGCCGGCGTTGCATGTAGAATATACTGCTTCCGGGCTGTTTGGCCATGGTTCACTTCACTGCGACTGTGTCTGACTCATCAGTGTTCAGTCGCAACGAAGTCGCCGCCGAGGAGAGTTCTCCGCACTCGTCGGCGCCCGGACTTGTCCCACTGAAGATGTCGACCGCAGTGATCGACGAAACGTTTGGGACACAAGTTTCCTATGGACCACGGCCAAACAGCCCGGAAGCCGTATATTCTACAGATTACAAATAATTAGGATTTGCTTTCAATTTAATTTTACAAACATTTTAATGTCACATATTAGTCTTTTGTAAATTTTAATGTTTGGCGACTTCTGAAGGAGACTACCTTTTTTTTTTTTTTTCGTGCGGAAATCCCTTCGGATACCCCCCCACCGGCCAGCGGGGGCGCTTATGTCGGGCTTGCACCGACTAAAACCGCACGCCGTCTCGGGTCTTCAGACGCCGGGGTGTAAGGTTATGAAATAAAGGAGACTGTACCTTTTTTTTTTATCGTGCGGAAATCCCTTCGGATACCCCCCGCGTGCCAGCGGGGGCGGTTATGTCGGGCTTGAACCGACTAAAACCGCACGCCGTCTCGGGTCTACAGACGCCGGGGTGTAGGTTGTGTAGGTTGTAGGTGTAGGTTGCCCATAGAGCATATCCCTCGCATCCCGACTGACCCTGGGCCATCTCCGGTTTCGAGATGGTCCCCTCGGGTTTGGGAACCACGGTGTCCCCGTCTTGCCCCGGTTTGGGGGAGGGGCGCTAGTCGCCCCACCGTCCCGGCCTGCTTCTGCTGGGGTGACAGGTGGCCTCACCCGCCACCCCCAGGCCTGCGCTCATGGAGGACGGAGGTCGTTAAGGAGACTGTACCTTATTTTATTTCATACTTTAATACGATGAAGTGCTATTTTTACTTTCAGTTCCCCCCGATACCTTTTTTTTTTTCGTGCGGAAATTCCTTCGGATACCCCCCCGCCGGCCAGCGGGGGCGGTTCAAAAGGAACTCCGAAGGATGTTACAGTTTTAAAAAAAAAGGTACTACCATTTTTCGCACCTGGGATTTCCTTAATACATTAGCAAAACATTTCAGTATTTATGGTCAGGTTTTCCTTATTTGTGACTACTAAATATTTTCAATGACGTCAAGTACCTATTTAGTTTCTGATTTCTCGGTTTTTCTTAGAATTTTGTAGCAGTTTTTATTCTGTACGTCCTCAAACTTTTACAAAATATATATAATATAATCTAATATATATAATAATATAATCTAATTTAATATAATATATAATATAATCGCTAAATCCGTGGCTAAGCCCAAAACTTGAAAACGGCTCGACAGATGGTAGATTTTTTTGATGTGTTCGTAACTGTCAGAGGTTTATATGAAAGAAACTTATAAAAAATACACGAGAAACGTGCTCTCCCGGGGGCCGCGGAGGGCGAATAGCTTTTTAAAAAAAAAAAAATAGTAACTGAAATTACTAATATTCCCCATAACCCCTCCAGCTAAGCTAAATTGCTTGTGTTAGGAGTAGGTTCACATCGATAGTGTAATGGCCAGGATTCGAACCCGGGACCTCTCGATCGTAAGGTCGAATCCTTTACCACTAAGCTACCGACGCTTTACCTAAATCAATATTCGTAGTCGAATCTATGTGGAACGGAATGTACTCTTTATCGATAAATAGTATGCTTATACCTATTATGCTTTCTTTGGGTCTAGAATAGAAAGCGTGTTTATAGATTTTTTTTAAATACCAATCAGATCGACAAGCACACGGCCCCCCTGATGGGAAACGGTTACCGCGGCCCACTCGCGCTGCCGACCTTGTAAAAACCATCTAATGTCCTTGAGGAACCCCATATTATAGTTGCTTAGGAAAACCACAGCATGGAGATCATTCCACAGCCTGAGGGTTCTTGACTATAGAATATTATAGCCGTCGTTCTATCAATAATTACATGCTACCTTTACGTCATAAATGGAAGTTACCGTTTAAATTACTATTACACACTTCCACATTCTTATCTTTATTGAATGGCTTAATCGTACCAAGCGTTTATATTGCCTTGGTTAGTAACATATGTATAAGGTGTCACAAAATTAGGTCTCTGAATTTGGTGAGATGACTTGGTATCGACAAAATATGTATTTGAAACAAAAAAAATATCGGGTAAAATAAAAAAATATATAAAAAAAAAATGAAAAAAAACACCACCAGCGATTAGCGTCACGTGACGCGACGAGCACACGTGACGCTAGTCGCGATTTAGTATCGCGGATAGTATCCTCACAGTATTCTCCAAGCGGATGTGTGGGAAATATACCTAAATCGCGACCATTGTCACGTGTGCTCGTCGCTGGTGGTGTTTTTTTTTTTCATTTTTATATTTTTTTATTTACATTTTTACATATTTTGTCGATGCCAAGTCATCTCGGCAAATTCAGAGACCTAATTTTGTGACATCTTATATTTATGAAATTATGTTATTAATTCAAAGATTTTGTTTCATTGTTTGTCGGGAATGGCTGCCAACTATATTTCAATAAAGGTGTCATCAATAATATTATAAATGCAAAAGCAACACTTGTCTCTCTGTCTGTTGTCTTTTTCAAGCCTAGACTGCAGAACAGATTTTGGTAAAATTTGACATAGAAATATCTAATAACCTGACGAAGAACATCTGGATACTTATTATTTCGGAAAATCGCAATTTACCTTGATAGATGATTCCTACGTGGGCGGAGCCGCGGACCGCACTTGGTCAATTTATACATATCATTTCCTACATTGATCGGATAAGGGATAAACCCACAAGAAATACGGTCTACGTCAGAATAAGCCCAGAACCCAAATTGTTATTTTCATTTTTGTTTCGCACTCCATTAAAAATAAACATTTCCATATTTCACGTAATATAACTTAGTAAGCATACTTACTGAAGACGGATCTTCCAAAGGTGTGTCGATCTCTGCCTGACGAAGGAACACATTGCCCCTGCAGGCTCGCCATAACATACGCTCAAAAGCAGGAATCCTCTCACGAAGGATCACTCCAGCCACGAAACTAAACACAAACACACATTAGCAATAGTTCACATCGATAGCAGCCAGCGCTTTAAACGCTATCCGTAAAAAGCACTACGACGCTGCTAATCTATGCGTTAAATAATGATCTTTCGATCTAAGAAATACAGTTCACATTTGGTTAGCTTGAGATTAAGGACACATTTACGAATATGTTCATTGCTGAATTGCTATAACAATACATAATTCAATGATTTTTTAAGCAATTAGTATGCTTACTTTTCCTATAGATTTAGATCGGAAAAAGAGAACATCCAGGACGGGACTTGAACCCGCGACCAGTCCCTTACAGGGGGAATGCTCTGACCAACTGAGCTACTTAGAGTAGATGTGCTCTTTTTCCGATCTAAGATATAAATTGTACCAAAACTATACACTAAATAACAAGTGCGGGGCAACTGCTCTGTCCAACTACGAGCCTGTACCCTGGGATCGTGGTCCAACTATTACAGAAGTTGGACTACTACTCCTTTTCCTAGTCCCATGGTCCAGACCCTAGTTACTGGCTCGTAGTCCAACTAGCTGGACAGAGCAGTTGGACCACACTTGCCCACACCGTATATAACTGTCAGTCCGATATTTGTTTTCACATTGGTTGCAAGTATCACAACATGAATATATTTAACGATTGTGGGGCAATTAGATTATATAACCATGAAAACCGATGCTATAAATATTTTACATGTTGCACGAATTGCGAATAAATTAGTACCAAAGCAACCATGGGAAACTCGGCTATCTCCTACACAAAATGTGAAGATGTTTAACTGATTTCGCAATGCGATTGGCTGCTAATTCACATTTGCTTGTAGCTAGTTCTCTATTTGAAAATTATGGCCAATAGGGTATTTGACTACTGCTAAAAAATAGTTCTGTATTATGTATTACAACATAAAAATGCAGATTGCATCAATATTTTTTTGAGAACTGTTTTATTTACGATAAAAATCGATATTACAGTTTGATTTAAAAAAGTACGCGCCATAACGGATCCCGTGACATGTGACGTCACACCAAAGTAAACAGTAAGCGACTTAAAGCACGTTTATATAATTATTCAAATTAATAGCAAAAATAGTCGTTTATTTTGAGATATATAAGATAAAAGTGAAACATTATTAGTAATTAATAATTGAACCAGTCGATTAACACTAGGAAATGCAGACAGCAGACGTCATAGAGCGTTATAAGCACGTGATCAAATCTCAAAAAAAGTGAGACTTTAATCTTGATTTTTTAACAAAAAAGAAACTTATTTTATATTGAAAATTAATAAAATATGTTTTTTACGGTACATTTTATTAGGATGACAACAATTCGTACAATATTTTAAATATAGTCAAAATGCCTATTATGTTACTGTGTTGTATGACTCGATTGGTCATTATATGCGAAAGTTGGGCGATGGTAGTTTTCATACTAACGGGGTTTAAAGGCACTTTAGATTTTATTCCGTGGTTTAACCAATGCTGCAAAATAGTCCTTACGTTTATGTATTACGGTATCTATCATCTGAACAGATTCATAAATGTGTCCTCAAGTATATCGAATAATTGACGTGAGAAGTTCTCATATCAGACATGATAATGAAGAATGAATTGTAAAAAATCCATTGAATTTACGATAAAGTTGTGAATTCTGATGTATGATATCAATTGACAGGCTATTTATTAAGAATGAATCAGTTTCAAGTGGTGTGATCTCAATACAGATTTTTCTAGAAAACAGACGTGACTCAGGTTTTGGCGCCATATTCACATTATATAATTACTTTTTAACACCTGAAATGTCGTGTCAATTGATGTTTGTGAGCATCTCAAATACGTATTGACATTGAGTAGTTGGTTTTCTTGCGATCAAAAGATCGTCAAAGCTGATATTTTATTTAACGGTGGCGTTATTTAGTTAATTACTGGTTTAGTACCTATAGGTACAAGACCCGAGACGGCGTGCGGTTTTAGTCGGTTCAAGCCCGACATAACCGCCCCCGCTGGCCGGCGGGGGGGGTATCCGAGGGGATTTCTGCACAAAAAAAAAAAAAAGGTACATAGAAATATAAGTCTTCGTGACGTTATTATAAATTATACATGTTTGTGAATTATCAACCGCACATTTAATTCGTGTAACAATTAAATATAAATTACTAATTAAACTTCTCTCGTCATTTATTCGTAGGTAAATAAGATGGGTATGATAAATGGAAAAATACATCCAAATATACAACAGACCAACAATGTAGTGGCATTTTCATGAATTTTGACCAACAATTTTGCTATTGTAATTTAAAAAAAGACAATGGACAGTTTGTAAATAATACATCATTATGAAAAATCTTATAAAATAAGCAGATTATACATACATTTTCTTGATTTAAGAAAATATTTTCGTTTCATTCACATAACCAAGTGTGGACATTTTATTTGCGCAAATTACACATGTATAAATAAATAACATTCTAATTGAATACATAATCGTTTTAATTACATATGTATTTAAAAAAATCAATAAAATAAATATACATGACGTTTATTAATGAAGAGGCTGCATACATTATTAATTTAAAAATAATAAAGTTAAAAGCACAGACGACAAAATATTTAATTTTAAATCTAAAATCGACAATACGGTCACATAAATATTTTCTTAAAACAATGAAATAGGTTTAATCAATAGACTAACTTCAATTACTTACAAACTGTATAGGATCGACATTGATGTAGTAGGTGCCCTATAAAAAGTTTAATTCTTTGTTTTTTTAAATGAGATGCAAATTGAAATAGGATGTGTTGAATAGAAAATCTTATTGAAAAACCTGTGACAGTCTCCTTCTAGAGGCCATCATGCTCTATCAATTCATCTACCTAGACCGGTCCTGAATAGTTGACACCTCGTCTACAGACGTATCTGAAATTCTTGAATGAGCTGCCTTCTACGAAATGAATTCTCTCTTAAGAATCTTAATCGCAATGAATTCTTTCGATAGAGGCCGAAAACAGTTTACGGAATGTGGATGTCAAGACACCTGCCTATTTCTGATACAGAAGTGTTTATTTATTGAGTGAGACAACCTCCAAACCTTCTCCCAACTCAGTTGCATGTGGCATTCTAGAACCCATGACGCAAGATAGTTAAGCTATGCTTTCTTTGGGTCTAGATAGCGCTTTGTGGAATGTCGTAGAAAACTGAAATGTCTGGAACAGCTCGTCTATCAATATGAACGCGGACGAAGTAGCAGGTACAGCAAGTGGTATAAAAAAGAAAGACCTATTATTTTTAAATATGTCCGACCGAAGCGGCGATAGCCCAGTGGCGTATGTAACGGACTGATGCTGCTGAGACGAGGTCTCGAGTTCGATCCTCAGTCGCCTCGAGCACACACCTCTGACTTTTCGTAGTTATGTGTGCATTATTAATTGAAATTATCGCTCGCTTAATAATGTGCCCGGTAGATGGCAATAGCCCCAAATGCCCCTATAACATTGGGACCTTAACATAACTGGCGAATCGTAAGTATGTAATACACCTCTGCCTACCCCTTCGGGGATACAGGCGTGAAGTTATTCTAATGTCCGTACATCTGTATGTTCTGTTACGTATGATACACTTCTCGTCATTTCAACGTTATTTTTAGATGCGGACTCTATTACCGTAAGGCTGCGTACAAATGAGCGCAATTTCGTTCAACGCAAACCGCGTACGCGTCGCGTTCGCACATCAGCCCTTCTCAGAAACTTTGAAATTTAGGTTTTATGACTTTTGTCATAACTTACATAATATTATTCTATCGAACCCGAGACCTCGTCTCAGCAGTCCAATACCCATACCACTAGGCTACCGCGGCCTCGTTCGATCCCAGGTTTTACCATGGCACACACCAATGACTTTTCGATGCTTTTCGAAGTTATGTGTGTATTTATCGCAGGTTTATAAGTGCCCGGTTAATGGCAATAGGCTCGCAACCTATTACATTGGGACCTAAACATAAACTGGCGAAATGTGGGTGATAGCACCTCTGCCTACCCCTTCGGGGATATAGGCGTGAGTTTATGTTATGTTATGTTATTATTCTATAGATATATAAAGACCGTGACCGTGCCTCGGAAAACGCGTTACGCCGTCGCGACGGCTGCCAAGCGAACATCTATGACAGTCGTTACGGGTAGTTGGAACCCTAAAAAGTCCGACAACTGGTCTAAATACAGAACTTCGATATCACCAGTGGGTTGTGGAGGTCAGATGGCAGTCGGTTCAAGGAAAATAGCTATGTTCAGCCGTTTCGTAGTTAGGCTGAAAACTCGACCCTAACTGAGTTGGAAGAAGGCTAGGAGGATGAGATATAAAGACCGTGAGATTTGGAGGAGTAAAATCCGGAAAGCGGAACCCGGGTAAGGTGCAAACGGGTAGACGGATGCAACTGGGACTTACCGATAAAATGAAATCAAAACAAATAAAGGTTTAGGCGCAGAAAGCCTTATTCTCAAAATTGCAAGAAAGTCGCAAAAGGACTCATTCGCGAAATAGCCATAAAAATAATTCTCTAAAAGCTTAATTCTCTGACCCAAATTTAAAAACGGAGAAATGAGTCAAAGACGCGCGCGCAGAATCGTGCCGTAAAATTTCACGCCTATTTGAACGCAGCCTATGTGTAAGTCTGTACGTAAATAAATAAATCTAATTCATTGGAACGTAATATTTCTAGCCTTTTAACTTTTTAGGTAGGCAAAATTGTATAAATCCGCACACAAACCCTCGGATACAATAGGGATTATCGCTATGATGATTAAGCGATACTGGGGCAGTTAACACAGTACAGTGGACCCCCGGTAATCAGACAAACATTTTGCAGAACAGTGTCAGACTATCGAATTTGTCTGATTATAGAGTACTGTATGTCTGATTATAGTCCGGATTTTTTTACAAAAGAATACATGTAATCCGACAAATTACAGATCCAATGATAAGATTCTATATGTACATTATGAAGTATGATTTGTACTTACAAATTATACTTCATTATGTATTACAAAATTTAGTAAATTAAACAACACAATAGTGTTGGTACGTACAAGTTATAACTTGCTCAATCATGCATTAGCGAAGATTGTCAAAAAAATATTCAATAATAAATAATAGACCATGTCGGATAACAGGGGGTGCCGGATTAGACAGGGGCCGGATTACCGGGGGTCCACTGTACTTAGTTCAGTACAGTTTTGAGGATGACAGGGGCTAGCGCTGTCACCTATATGTATATCATATCCCGCGCATAACGTGCATTATCTACTCAATTTCTATAATTTTATTACAGTTCCTATTGTTATAATTACGATAAGAAATAATCATTAGCTGTAAAACTTACAGCATTTTCTTCAAAGCATGTAATCATAGCCAACGATAATGTCTTTGTTGTACTTATATTTATTTAAGGCTATCGGCAAGGGCGTAACACGTATAATAAAAAACAAATAAGAATAAAGGTGCCTTTAGATTGGATGCAAGTTTTTTGACCACTGCTTGCGTGTACGCAAACAAAATAGAACGTGGAGAAACTTCTTCAACTTCACGAGTCTTTTTTTTTTCATGCCATTAAGGTAGCAAGCAAGTTCACGATTTATCTGATGGTAAACTGTTAGCATAGCTTATGAACGCTTGCAGCACCAGATGTGTCACTAGTGCGTCAAGGTGAGGTATCAATTTTGATCAAGTTTCTTTCCATACCATTAAGGTGGCAGACATGCATGCACACGGGCCTCCTGATAGGAAGCGGTTACCGCGGCCCATGGACGTGTGCATCACCAAAGGGGTCACACTCGCGCTGTCTACATTGTAAAAACCTTTTAATGCCCTTCTTGAAGAACCCCATATTGTAGTCGCTTGGGAAAACCACAGCAGGTAGATCATTCGACAGGCTGAGAGAGAAATATTTATTTATTACAATAGCAACTTTATTCTCGAACTTTATTCTTGAAAAGCAACCGAAACGTCGGGTTCAATGTAAACTATAAAATAACATCAAATAAACCGCGATAGAATCCGTTAAAAATAGTTTTATTTCAATTAGTTTAATTACTTTATTTGAACTTTTTTAAGTGCCATTTTAATGATCTGTACAGAATAAATGAATTTAGACTTTGACGGGACTCGCTTATTATTTAGGACTAGCTGCTACCCAGGAATTCTGATCCCATTCCCACAATCTATGGGAACCTATTCCCGGGATCAAAAGCCTTTGTGTTATTCCGGACTGTGACCTATCCCTGTAACAAATTTTAGTCAGATCAAGAGATCAAGCGAGAAGCATCCACACATCCTTACAAACTTTCGCGTTTATAATAATAAGGATTGGTGTGTTGACTTTTAAGACTTGTTCCCATCAGGTGGGCCGTGAGCTTGTCTGCCACCTGAGTGGTATAAAAAAAAAAAAAAAAAAATAGAGCGACTGTTTGATCTCCCAACTCCGAGAGAAAAGCCTGCGCCTGCGTTTGTCCGTAGTTAAGCAGGTGCACTAACAACAGATGAGTTTGACTTGGGCCCAAAAGGCTTTGGTCATGGACAATAAATTGCAGTTTTTATGTAATCAATATTCAGCGGCATTAAACAGATATACCGCCAGTAAATACATTGAAGTTATAATTATTTTTCCGTGATTATCAGCGCCGTGACTTAAGTTATTGTCCTGATATTACGAGCCATGGTAATGTATTGTACAACTTTTATTGCCTCTCAACAATGATATATGCGGTAAACTGCGACAAACAGCCCGTTAAATGTTTTTAAGCTATAGAAATAACGTTTATGGACTTCTAATGATTGCTAGTAGTTATGAGAATGAAGATAAAATATCTAATGAGTCAATTCTCTTGTTTTAAAAACTTAACAAGTACATTAGGTACCCGCTTTTGGTCGGGGTGCGAGGGATATGCTCTATGGGCAACCTTACACCCCGGCGTCTTAAGACCCGAGACGGCGTGCGGTTTTAGTCGATTCAAGCCTGACATAACCGCCCCCGCTGGCCGGAGGGGGGGTATCCGAAGGGATTTCCGAACGAAAAATAAAAAGGCTTTTGATTTATCACGTTACGTAGGGTGAGAAAGTGAAGGAGCCGGCCTTATAATAGAGAGATCCCGGGTTCGAATTCTGGCCATAACACTACCGACGTGAACTCACTTCTAACACAAGCAATTCAGCTTAGCTGGAGGGGTTACAGGGTATATTAGTAATTTCGGTTACTAAAATTCTTTAAAAAAAAGAAGAAAATCCAGCTTCGGTTTTGTTAAGCTGTATTGTTATCGCCTACCCCGTCACGGATTCACAAGCGTGAGTATACATTCTGCAGCATAGCGATGCAATGCGCTATTAAAACTATTGTTGATGGAGTACAAGGTCAAGGTCATAATAGTAACAGTATCTACATTACCTACAGTGAAGGAATATTTACTTAAATACTATAAGTTACGCAAGCCCACGTTCAAGTTTATAGACTAACTAGCCGTTTCCGGCCGGCGGCCGTGAGTAAATTTATTAAAACGGTTTTTGTAGCTGACTGTACGAAATACGTCAGATTTTCAGGATCAAGCGAGTTGACGACAAAAAAATAGATAAAAACAGAATAAGCGAGTTACACGCGAGCCAGTTGACGAATAAGTCGGTTTTACTCGTAGATACTTGGGTACCTTGTTTTTTTTTTTTTTTATCGTGCGGATGGGTACCTATGTGCGGGCAGAACACAAAACAAGCGCGCTTTATTTGTTATTGCTCGACATTTAAGGGGCCCAGCGTGATATTAAACAGCCTATAACCTTCCCTAAGGATTGGGCTAATGAAAAGGAGGAGTAGGATAGTAGGGGGCTCTAAATTTAACCTTTGAATGTAACCAGCATTGGTGCAGGGATGAAGAAAGGGGTGATATTTCCAAAAATCCGTAGTGGATCCCATTGGCGATATCGAAATTTTGTAGTTAAACCAGTTGTCGGACTTTTTAGGGCTCCAACTACACGTAACGACTGCCATTAAAAACACATTCATAAAGGTTACATAATTATATGGGTTACACTATGAAAAGGTTACAGAATGAAAGTGTTACACTTATAAATGTGGTATTGAATCTGTTAATCGTTACCCCTTTCAATTGTGTAACCGTTATAATTAATCTGTAATTAATCTTAACAGTCTTTTCTGTTACACTCATTAACACATATAAAACGTACCACTTTTAATATGGTACACTTTCGTATGTTACATTTATAAATAGGTTTCTTCTAAAACAGTTTCAAACAAGTTGAATTACTGAGACGAGCTCAGCCGAATACAAGGGATTTTCGATTTTGCGACTTTTTTTTTTGCGATTTTTGATATTTTTTCTTTATCTTGCAATGGTTCACCCCAGCACGAATCTATTACCGGAAACAGCAACTCGATAGCTCATCTCCTTCATACCCAAAACCGTGACAGAAAATTGGCAACGACGACGTCGACGACGACAACTCGATAGCAATAGGGCTTTTCTAAAGAAAATCCCTAAAAACAGTGTTAGAACACTTTATTACGGTCACAGTTTGGGTCCCTAATGGCAATCGGGAAAGACGGCTTAACGTAGGCTCCGAGATGCACCATCCTCTTGTACCCTCATCGTCCCGCTAATATTATATCAATAAAACTGTACATCAGCTATCAATTGCATATATCGAGAGCTGTCAAAATTGTCACCAAGATCCTAAACGATTAATCCTAATAAATGTATATATTGAATAGCTTTTCACACGACTTGTGTGGTAATAACGCAGCCCCATACATGACTGTGCGAATCTGTGTTAATGATACGTTTCAATGGACAATAGAGTTAGTGAGGCCCTGAGTAACGTATTCTTACTAACTGTGTCTTGCCTAAACTTTATAATTGTCTGTGATATTTTTGTATCATCAAGATAATAACGTTTTTTTAGAAACCCAAAACGGCATACGGTTTTAGTCGGTGCGAGTCCGACATAACCTAACCCGCTAGGGTGCAACTACCACTACCGCAAGGGTACTTGTAACCGAAATTACTAGGGGTAATCACTGGAGGGGTTAACGGGGATACCGTTAACCCCTCCAGTGAAGCTAAATTGCTTGTGTTAGGGGTGAGAGAGAGAAAAGCAGTTGGCCGACTCGCCGTAATTACAGAATCAGGCCGTGGCGGAGGCGTGTTGTGTGTGTCCTACACATGCCCGCCAACTCACCGACGCGGGATAAAACCCGACCCCACCAGGCGAGGCGAAAGTCCGCCGGTAACCCTGGGGTTATCCTTACGAGAGCTTACCCGGAGTGCCCGGCAATGGACACTTGGGGGCGACATCGTGTGATTTTAGTCGGTCCGATTCCGACACGCCCACCCCATCGTCGGCACCGATGGGGTGAAGCCCGTGGGGGTTTCCACACAAAAAAGGGGTGAGTTTATATCGGTAATGTAATAGCCAGGTATCGAATCCGGGACCTCGCGATCGTAATGTCGACTCCTAAACCACTATACTACTTTTCTATCGACTGTATGTTTACCATCGGACGGTGAGTAGCCCTAACTCTTGGCAGCCTTACACGACACCTACGGAAAACGATGGGGGTAGCTCGTTGCTTTCTACTTCGCATTCCATTCTCAAAAAAAAAGGAAGTTCGTCAAAATAGTGTGTCTAACTTGTTAAAATAATTATTCATCTTTATCATTGCTAGATAAAGCGGCGATAGCCCAGTGGTGTACGTAACGGACTGCCGAGACGAGGTCTCGAGTTCGATCCCCAGTCGCCCCGGGCACACACCTCTGACTTTTCGTAGTTATGTGTGTATTAAAAATGTTGATTATCGCTCTCTTAGTAATGTGCCCGGTAGATGGCATAGGCTCGCCCCCTATTACATTGGGACCTAAACATAACTGGCGAATCGTGAGTGTGCAATACACCTCTGCCTACCCCTTCGGGGATACAGGCGTGAAGTTATGTTATGTTATGTTATCATTGCTAGACAGAGATAGACAACATTTTCTCTGTCCTAAAGATACATTGTATATTATGTCCCTACCGATAATTATAATTCTTAATAATTATATTATAATGTAGTTATAATTGCAAAAACAATAGAGTTGACATTGCATTGTAATTATGTCAATGTTAAAAAACGTCCTGTCAATTATATTCTTTACTAGCTGATACCCGCGGCTCCACCCGCGCGGAGGTCAGTTTTCGTTTTTTGGTCATATCTCCGGTTCTACTAAACTAACTTTTCTTTTTCGTGCGGAAATCCCTTCGGATACTCCCCCGCCAGCCAGCGGGGGCGGTTATGTCGGGCTTGAACCGACTAAAACCGCACGCCGTCTCGGGTCTACAGACGCCGGGGTGTAAGGTTGCCCATACAGCATATCCCTCGCACCCCGACTGACCCTGGGCCATCTCCGGTTTCGAGATGGCCCCCTCGGGTTTGGGAACCACGGTGTCCCCGTCTTGCCCCGGTTTGGGGGAGGGGCGCTAGTCGCCCCAAACTAACTACTAAACATACATCATATTTTAATTCTGATCAAGACCTTTGTAATAGAAAAAACCGCATTAAATCCGTTCAGTAGTATTTTGTGTCCATCGCGAACAAACAAACAGATCAGAATTGCAAAAAAATAATATTTTTGTGGTAACATAACCCATTTTTTTTTAAATATCTTCAATTGACAGACAACTAATTTATAATTTTCTAATAGTAAAGATAAATATATTACAAACTAGCTGACCCGGCAGACTTCGTACTGCCTCAATCGATGACAAACCTTTTAAACCTTCTCTGGACCTCCACAAATAATTCAAGACCAAAATTAGCCAAATCGGTCCAGCCGTTCCCGAGTTTTAGCGAGACTAACGAACAGCAATTCATTTTTATATATTACAAATAAGATCATTTCAGATAATTGCAACACCAGTATGGAAGCATGAATGTCATTTGTGATCTTGTTAGGTAAAAAATCCCCAAAAAAACATGATTACAGAATGATAATCACTACTATAATTACATTCATATACCTACAATGTCTATGTACATACATACCCTTTTTTTTCGTGTGTTAGAACACTTTATTACGGTTACAGTTTGGGTCCCTTTTTTTTTCGTGCGGAAATCCCTTCGGATACCCTCCCGCCGGCCAGCGGGGGCGGTTACGTCGGGCTTGAACCGACTAAAACCGCACGCCGTCTCGGGTCTACAGACGCCAGGGTGTAAGGTTGCTCATAGAGCATATCCCTCGCAACCCCGACTGATCCTGGGCCATCCCCGGTTTCGAGATGGCCCCCTCGGGTTTGGGAAGTACAGAACCTGGTTTTTCTTAATAGTCATCTTTATAGTCCGGTAGTATAGATGCTTCGATTTGGTAAAGCGTCCTCTCAATCGTACTTAGAACTGTTTGATACCTTTATAGAGTAGTTAGAACCGTCTGTGTTTATGAAATACTAGCTAATGCCTGCGGCTCCGCTAGCGCAGAGGTCGGTTATCGTTTTATTGGTCACATTTCCAATTGCATTCAAACATACGGCATTTTTTTAGTCTGACTAAGACCTTTCTAATAGAAAAAAACCGCACCAAAATCCGTTCAGTAGCTTTTGCTTCCATCGCGAACAAACAGACAATACATAATTCCAAAAAAAAATATTTTCGCGTTCAGAATTCTTCATTTAACATAATACATGTACAGGCACAACTAATTCAACATTTTATATTTTTTTATACATTAAAATTCGCGTGGAATTCTGATCCCGTACCCGCAATCCATGGAAACCTATTCCTCAGATAAAGAGTAGCCTATGTATTATTTCGGACTATAATCTATCCCTGTACCGCATTTCATCAAACATCCATCATCATCATCATCAACCTATGCTAGTCCACTGCTGGACATAGGTCTCCCCTAATGAGCGCCATAGCGCTCTGTCTTCAGCTTGCCGCATCCAGCATCTGCCCGCAGTCTTTCTCAGATCGTCATCCCACCTGGCCGGAGGGCGTCCTACACTACGTTTGCCGAGTTGCGGTCTCCACTCAAGAACACGTTTACCTCAGCGGTTGTCGGTTCTTCGCGAGATATGGCCTAAACATCCATACATTGATATATCCTACCAAACTTTCGCGTTTATAATATTAGTACGATATATATTTGGTTTTAACTACTCTAAGAAGATATCAAGCTGCAGACATGCGCTGGGCGATAGTGTCGATCCTCGCATTTTGGTGTGAACGCAGTGTTAAAGGAAAACCATAGAAACGTGGAATGGAATGTATCGTTAAAGGGATACTTTTGGATGCATAATCCTACTAATGGACGTTTGTTACTCTTTCACGCAGAAGCGGCTATAGGGATCTGAATGAACTTTAGCACCGAGATCTATCATAGTCTAGAACAGCAGATATATCCTGAGAATAGGTTCCTGTCCTGGGTCGCTAAGAACGGATCAGTATTTCACGCGGATGGAGCCGGAGGCAACAGCTAATTAGTAATTTGTATAACATCACGTGAGGTGAATGTCGTATGTTAAAGGAAAATTAATCTGGTAAATATAAAACTAAATCAATTGATATTGAGCCCAAAGATAAGGAGTTTAAGTCGGTTTTAGCTTCAAAAACTATCGAGACTATCAATCTAGGAGCTATTGTTTAGAATTTATGTGTATGTAGTGTTTCATTTAACAGTCAGACGTTTCAAGGTAAAGTAAAATAGTCTTTACGACAAAATTAGAAGGCATATTATATTTTGTACAGTTTCCGCGTACATTTATGATGTAAGAGTCGTGGCGCCCGTCATCTTGGCGAAATACCAAGACGTCTGTCCGTCTGTGTACGTAAACGATGTAATTTATAGTTCTGGAGTCTGTCTGTAGTTTGGAAGGTATGAGGTTGTTACTTCAAAGATTTACACATTCTTTTTGGTAGAAATGACCTCGGTAAAAAAGTATTATCGAGGAAGTCAGCGGAGGCACCTGCCACGATATGTAGAGG
The DNA here is from genome assembly GCA_946251805.1 of Cybosia mesomella. NCBI lineage: Eukaryota > Metazoa > Arthropoda > Insecta > Lepidoptera > Erebidae > Cybosia > Cybosia mesomella. The sequence continues at coordinate 34,588,345 of OX276396.1, read as the reverse complement.
AAGTTCAAAGGTAGGAAGGAGACAAGAATGTTTAATGACTACCATTATCTTTTTAATAAAATAAAGATGACAAAACTAAACAATGCCTTTGGTTTTTTTTCGTGCGGAAATCCCTTCGGATAGGTACCCTCCGCCGGCCAGCGGGGGTGGTTATGTCGGGCTTGAACCGACTAAAACCGCACGCCGTCTCGGGTCTTAAAACGCCAGGTTGTAAGGTTGCCCATAGAGCATATCCCTCGCAACCCGACTGACCCTGGGCCATCTCCGGTTTCGAGATGGCCCCCTCGGGTTTGGGAACCACGGTGTCCCCGTCTTGCCCCAGTTTGGGGGAGGGGCGCTAGTCGCCCCACCGTCCCAGCCTGCTTCTGCTGGGGTGACCTAAACAATGCCTATGCAGTATATAAAATGACATTTGCAGTTACCATTAAGATTTTCATGATTTTTATGATGAGATCGTAATGAAATAAAAACTTGCAATGATTTCCGTGATCAGATTGAGATCAAATTTAAAATTTCAATGATTTCTATGGTCAGATCGAGATCAAATTAAAGATTTAAATGATTTCCGTGATCAGATTGAGTACAAATTTAAGATTTCAATGATTTCCGTAATCAGATATTTTTTCAATTCTCTTCACTACATCCTCTTTCAAAGTATATAACTCTCGTAAATCTGCATTCTGCCTATCAACATTAGTAATTGTTTTTCATAAACGCCTATTACTATAAAATGTATTAACCGCATAGCCACTACATGCTGCCATTACGGTTGATTATATTGCTGGCAACTAAACGCAGTTCATTCTCGTAAAAGTTTATAGATAATTCAAAATGAGAACATGCAAATAATATGAATGTAAGGGCGTGTTATGACAAAATGATGTTGCTTTTAATACAAAGAAAATGGGGATAAGAAATGGAAGAGAGATCAGGCCTCCAGTATTATTCAAACGCCTGCTCCACCTGCCAATAACAAGGTTTTTTGATCACTCGAATATTAAAAAGTTCTGCCTACACTTCCCATTGAATCTGCCCAGTTGTTTTTCTGGAAATATCATGATTATCTCACTCAAATACTCTCTCAAATGTACTCTCGGTTACAAAAGTTTTTTGTATCAAGAAAGATTTGAATGATTAAAATGCACTTAAAAACAATATTCTGCACTTTGCAAGATTTGTAACAATGCCTTGCTTACAATAAAATATGACCTTAATCAGAGTTGTTTAAGTTATAGAATATCGTCGGAGTTCCAGTGATATACTTTCTAGGATGCACCTGGATCCCCGACAATACAGCGGACACGAGAGGTACCGTGCGGTTTTAGTCGGTTCTGCAGACATACTCACTGTTAGTTCCAGTGAGGTGAAGATGATTTTCATGAAAGATACTTTCGTTCCAACGTATTAATGTACCTGTGTTTATATCAAACTGATTTCAATTGCATCTCATTATAAATAACTATAAATAAAGATAATATTTTGTATATCCTCAGAAGCCCCAATTAGCTGTAAACATACCTACATCAATGTATCCAAGCTCCTGTAATACTCGTGTTATCCAAATTACACCATAAAATATAATCAAAATTTATTACAACTCATGATCTTTATAATTTAACTATATTTACATACACTACCTAAGGTAACTGAGGTTTACGTTCTATCTTAGCCAGATGTGTTATAAAACTCTCAAGGTTTTGTAAAGAATTATGGCGTCCGCACACAATATGGTTGAGGTATAGCGCTGTATGGGGTGTGTGTTGGGTAACCTCCTCGAGTGTCGCTCCGATTCCGATCCCGCTGCAGTCCGGGGGGAACGGAATCGGAGCGGCCGGTACACCCTGGGCGGCGGTCAATGGCTTCCCCTTCACCCCTTCATAGGGTTGGCATTGATCGTCGGCCAATACCCAACGTGGCGGGAACACATTGCTCTCCGTACTCCTCTGCTTTCAGAGGAGACAGGATGAGCGATGCTGTTAGTGGTGAGATGGCCCAGGGTCAGCCGGGGTGCGAGGGATATGCTCTATGGGTAACCTTACACCCCGGCGTCTGAAGACCCGAGACGGCGTGCGGTTTTAGTCGGTGCAAGCCCGACATAACCGCCCCCGCTGGCCGGCGGGGGGGTATCCGAAGGGATATCCGCACGATAAAAAAAATAAAAAAAAATGGTATAGCGCTGTATAATCAACTGTGTCTAACTTATTGAATCAAGCGTCACTTGCGGAAATCCATTGACAAGTAATTATTGAGGAAGTAGATACACCACTCATCCTCGATTCTTCATCTCGCATTGCAACCGATGAGGTTTGAAGGAACGATATCAAAGAAAAAAAAACGGATTTTAAGAACCTGAAACAACGATACTAAGAAGTATATTAACGAAAAAGAAAAAGGTTGGGACAACCTTTTTCTTTTTATTCAAAACAACCCGTACATGTCTAATGCGTATCAGCCATGGATTCCGGCACAAGCCGAATCGGTTCAGTACCTTCGATCACTATAGACTTGGAAGCCACTCACGTATTCCCTTTTCCTATAACCTGTCATGCAATTTAATGAACCGGTTGAATTGCTAAGAGGACCTTGTGCTAAACTGCTTCAGAGTTAAAGTACCACTTGCAGACTGAAGAACCATTCAAGAGTGGTTTCGGTGTTACCTAGCACTTTTGATAAGAATTAATAAAGCATGTAACAGCCAACAAATAGCCGGATATTTCATTTATAACGTTTTAAATGTATTGCTTATTTTCTCCCCTCTTGGCATCAGGCTACAAATTCAGAATGGGCCGCGTATTTGCCCAGTATTCTTAATATGCCTGGCTTTTTATTTATTTGTCTAATTCTAAGTCTAAAAAACCCAGGCTCTCTCTTATATATAATGTCAAATTATTTAATGCACTATATCTCAATCTCGTTGCAGATCTCTTTCAAAGGCAGGCTATGTAATGGGTTGACAAGTTTCGTAAAGGTATCGTGTCTAAATCTTACAACATGGACTCCCTTGTTTGTTCTGTGATCTCCAGTCACAAATTACGACACCATTGCATAACTATTCGCCAACGTATCGGGGTTATCAGTAATGCTCTATTTGTTTAATGATAAAAATTACTGAAAGGAAGGAAAAGATGTTATAACACTTAGTGACTGTACTACTTTAATTTGATTGACATTTCACGCCATCACTCTAAACTTCATGTTGACCTAGTTTTTATTTCTTGTAGTTTTTATAAGATAGGAAAACAAAATAGATATATTGTGTATTTCTGCACTCAAGACACTATCTTGGGGAAATGGGAAAGTTTAAGCACCATGTTAACACCAAAAAATAAGGAGACAAGCTACAGCTTTTTATGGAAAATGACACGAAGTCCTCACCCTCGCTAAGCCAAAAGTAAAAAAATAATATCATTTAAACGTGACAAAAGGCCTTGACCCATTAGAAAATAAAAGACAGTAGAGTAGTGTTTGCATGAGTAACAAAAAAAATACTGTGCAAAATAAAACCCCGTCTTAAACACACGTCGTGTAGTAGCAACAAATAGCTGATTAAGCGAATGAAAAAAAAGGTGAATTTGCGGAAAAAATCAAGTTGTACATTAAAAGGCGTATTCTTATTACATCCGAGGAAGCACCACCAAACCTTCAATGCTCCAATTCATTATTAATTCATCATTGAAAGAAGGATAAAATCAGGGCCGAGCCATTCGCATTAACCATCCGTAACATGAACTCGCACGTTCACATGAGCCAATTAATCTGAAGAGTTTTAATTAGGCACCAGTTCCTTCTTGTGCATATATATCAATTAAAATATATTATACGGAACAATACACGTTACGATACTGAATAATTATGACGAAGAATCAACTTTTCGAAGCGAACACACGAAATTGCCTAAAGTGGTAACTATCTAAACGCTTCCAGTGTATAATTCTTAAGCATTACTAGTCAGTAATATTTAAGAATTATAGACCTAGGTCTACGACCTCATAGGACATTGCATCGTCTAAAACACTATCGTAATACTAGCGACTTCGGTCGATCTCCAAACAACACTGCGAATCGAGTCTTACATCGAAATCACAAAGGAATAATTTCCGAAGCTGCAATAGATAAGAATAAGAATTCATTTAATTCATTCTTTCTCACGCAACCTGCAGAAATTTGTCTAAATATATTTTAAGAACAAGTTGAGTTACTGGCATTAGAGTACTAAATCACTTTGCCAACTAATACGTAACATATATGTTTTTGGCAACGATGCCCACCATATCAATTAAACTCTGTATAAAGGTAACTTAAATTTCTCCTTACAGCTATTTATACAAACCCGTTTCACTCCTGACTCCAAAATAAAATCTAAAACAACAACGAAAAGACGTTCTTCAAAGATGAAACTACCACTTGTTAAACCAGTTCTAATAAATCAAGATCAACAAACCAAACCATTCATTGGATGACTTTCTAAACATCCAAAACAAGATTACCGTCTCTTTAACCCTGAACTTGTTACAGTCATTGATATTTTTCACATCACCGGTAATAAGTCTGTCACGAGTCTGCGTAGGTCGATGTTCGCGACAGTATGTAACGGTATTTCTTTACATACAACCGTCATATCATATGTAACATTTACGATAAACCGTATAACAAAACGGACAATAATGCCACAAAATGAAATTAATTGAGTATTGAAGTAAATAATTTTTGAAACAAATTAAGAAATCTAGTGGGGCGGAAATCACACAGTGATTGTCAAACTTCGGGCCAATCTTAGATATTTTTGTTGCAGTATTTTTATTCAAAATTACAGACCTTAGGCTTTATGCATATTATTCGACGCGTCTTTATATATTGAGCAATAAATATGAAGAAAATGAAATCAAATCAAACGTCTTCGACGTCAAAAACAAAAAAAATATTTTTTAGGGACAATTTGTATGGTAGGTACCCGAAACCTTGAACGTACAAACCCCAAATCTAATCAGTTCTTCCCATAAACCAAACAAGATGATTGGCGAAAGATTTTTTTAAATCGGATAAGTGGTTCTTGAGTTATTGCGTAAACAGACATATAGACATTCAGACATCCAGAGCAACAGATAGACCGACACAAAATATTTTTTGCTTAATTAGACTTAGAATCATGTGAAACGTCGAGAAAAGTGATAAAAAGTGGGTGTAAGATTTTAATATTTTTTGCGTGATTTTAAGACTTCGGTGTCCACCTGGTTGGTGGCCCGAAGTAAAATATTAAAAGGCAGTCCTGGCTTTATCAATACCGGCCCTGCAGGTCACGGCCTAAGAGCGGCAGTGGCATAAGGGGCTAGTATAAAGAATGCACCTAATTATAAGTAACTACGTAAGATCACACTATTCGCCGCCCTTCGAGACTATGCTCTAGAAACACGGGGAAAATGAGTGTGCTCAGCGAGCGGCAAAGAACAATGCTGCAGGGAGGTACAAATTCACTGGAAAGAAGGAAACACCAATTTATTGTTGCCTGTACAAAAATACTTTAGTATAAACCTGACACTGTTAAAAGCCAAACCGCCTCAGCCATAGGTTTGCAATACCGTTATAGCTTAAACAGACACGCAACTAGCAGCGATAATGTTTTTACAGCTTGCCTAGAGTCAAAACACTAAACATCCGAAATGTAATGTAGACGGACGTTGCTATCAAGAAACAATATAGCAAGCAAACACTTCTAAAATTGACTGATTTATACAAACCACAAACATAGACACTACCAACCTCAATAAGCCCGCTGCTACTGCATCAGCCAGAATTGAATTAATCATTCAGACAAGTAGACACTAATGAAAAGTGTAACATGAGGGGATTTCGTTAAATTGTGCAGTTAAAACCATTCATGTAATTGTCCCCTGGACTCGACATAATATATTGGCGTGCCAAATATATTATGTAACGAACCATCTTAAATGGATGTAATTAGACATGCTTGATCATTCATAAAATATGAGAAAATACCGTTAGCTCTATATTTAAAACTTTATTTAGAATTGACGAGCATCGTAATAACGGAGATGTTGGAGTAATGATAAAATAATCAAACTTTGATATCATCTCATCGAGAGGCAAAAAAATCGACAAATCATGAAATCGATCTGGTTATCGAGGTCGCTTACGACACCGTTGCTGTGTTTAGAACCAAAAGTTCAGAGCATAGCACAATTATTCACCAGTATGAACCAGTAAATTCTGAACCTGCTTATTTTCTTGCTTTGGATTTTCGAATTTTCAAACTTATTTATACAATTTATATGTTTGCAAACATTTAATGTTACTAGTATCTACTAAAAATATCTATGACATTTTATCTCTTGGTTCATAAATCATAAGGTATTAAGATAACTTGAAGCGGGATTCGAAAATAAGAAGAAACTATAAGCCATTGTTATTATTAACGAGAGAGTCTTCTTAAGCCTAGTGATACTACTGAAACACTCAGCTAAGGATAGACTCAAATCTAATGATCTAATCTCAGTTAATTAATGTAATTTTTATCGAAAAAACCTTGAGACGTAGGTAGCAAATCTGACGAATAGATTTACTACGTGTAGACTGTAGATTACAGTTACTGTGGTAGGAACGTTGCTCTCAGACGTATATAATCTCATCATTATCTCAAAATTCGATAGCTTTGTTATTATTTGTAGGACTATCTAGCATTCTAAGAAATGTTTACATAACAACAACACAAACAGATTGACACGTATCTTATTGAAGCTTTCGCCTTTTTGATAGTCGTCGTAATTTAACTACAATTTTCTTGTTCCAAGAACTCAATGCACTGTAAAGTGATAATAGCTGCATTCGATAATGGCACGAGAAAATAATACGGCATGTAAGAGTCTTTGTTTGAGAACCATCATCTGGGCATGACGTGATATGTGATCATTTTTCACGATATTAATGAGTTCTGTTGTCAAGGAACTTAAACGTCTTTCAACATGCATTGAGATGCAAAACAACCATCCAATAAATTTTGTGATTCTGAAAGAGCGTCTAATAAATTTTGTGATTTTACTACACTTTAATAACTGTAGATGCCGGCGTCAGACCTTATGTAATATCACAGTTTCATTACTTTTCATGATATTTTTATCAATCACGCAATGTCAACTCATTACAAATAGAAACTTGAGATTCAACATAGCGTTTAACAAAATAAAAGTAAATTTGCCATTTATAACATTACAAGTCACATTGAAACAACCTCGATGACGTCACTGATACCTAAAAGATCCATATTGTGTTGTAGATAGCCAGCAGTGTGTTACACAATGAATCTTGAAAAAGGCTAGGCAAATTTATCACAACTATATTCGGAACACTCAAGGTTGGTTCTGAACCTGATTGTCCATTATACTTGCTTTACACATTTTACAAAGCCATCGTAAGACTGAACATAAAACCATTTTTTTTAATGATACCTATAAATGTTTTACTAAAGATAATTCGATAACGGCGCATATATTGATAGCTGTTGGCTTCACCTCAATTACAACAACGTATAGTGGCGTCGTACGACACACATATTGGAGTACTGCATTAGTTACAAATTTAGAGTTAATAAAGCTTTTATACGCAACTAGAGTAACAAGCTGCCGTTAAACCAGAACCGGTTTAAGTTGAATAACACGAGTCCGAAACTAATCTATAAACATTACACAAAACATAAAAATTAATATCTAAGACACTCGTACCAAGACGCTGTTAGGATTCTCTAAATTGGAAGATGTCTTCATCATCAAAACTTTTCCTATTTATATCATTCGATATACTTTTGAATGGCGTACCACAGGGTGCATGCCTGTGCCCGCAACTGTTTGAACAGATAACAAAGAAAATACATTCAGATAATTATAACGTTTTTGGTTAATGGTATTTAAGAAATAGGAAAAGTTTAATGACGAAGTGTCGCGTTCAGCATTTACATGTTTCGCACCTAATTCCATCATCTATTCTTGAAGTCCAAGTAACCTTGATAACGCACATGAAGTTGAATGTTTGTTTGAGTATACAATACTGTGATATTAAAGTGAGTGTTAGTAAGCATGTGAAGGTGTTATACTGAACAAGATGTTCATTTAGATGCAAGTGGTGAAGACAAAATTGAAACAAGTCAAGTTTTCAATGTTGTCGGTCAAGTTGCCATTCCGTCGCTAACCATACATTTATTTACAGATACCCAACCACTACCGTCTATATCATCTACGTTATAAAATACATTATACACACTACTAACCAAGGCAGGAATTCCAGGGACTCTTGTTTATCCCGCAAACTAGGGAATAAATCAAGCATAAGTGTTTAACAATACTGTACATGTTAGGACTACAATTAAATAGTCCCGTTTCGGCAGTATTTTTAAATTAGTTCAGTAGTTTTATGTATCACTTCAGAGACTAGTGCATTTACAACACTGAGACTGCTATCCCATGCAATTGATATTTTACGTTTATCTTTCAAATCACCAGTTATTGCTTGTGTTCTAATTTTGACATTACTAAAAAATAATTAAAGGGAAATTTTGAGTGTACCATTGTGCAAAATTAGTTCTTTAATGTTCACATAAGCCACATTTAAGGCGCGAACGGGCTTGAGATCAGTTTGTTGACTATGTAAATATTAACAAGATTGTTCATCAAATAATAAAACTGTCAGGCTTATGTAAACAGTGTGATTGATTGCATCGTCTTACGTTCATTGCGCTGCTGTTTCATTAATCGGAGTTGTTATTTCACCAAACGCGTCAAATCGCCGAGCAATTCAATAAAAAGTTAGTTCATTGTCGCTTCTGTTACGAAAAACATACAATTTAAAGAAGCTAGACAAACAAGACGAGCAACCAATTGAACTAGTTGTAATAATATCAGCTGAACTGTTAGAGATGAACAGTACAGCTGCGGTAACGTATCGGGTGGTAGTCAGTGTCACTCCAGTGCGTATGTACACACGCATACATACCCTAGTTGGACGTGGCCGATATGTCTGTTCGGGTCGTCGGATATGAGGGCGCGCGTCATCGACTCAGTGGTATTGGCACCACCCTCGTGCTACACGGAGGACAAACATAAACATGTAGACAAACATTGCCCATATGACGACACAAACGCGATATACACGCATACGACAGATACACCAGACGACACTGTTTCCTTGCCTGTTGTAGTAAAAAAAGTAGCGCCACCGTCTCACTGCAAATCACCTCACTACGCGCTTGTGCTCATCAATACGTAGCTACAAACAAATTCTATAAAGCTTCAATGCATTGTTAGTTTGTGTCTACTTCCTATTGTGTTCAAATTACAGTGTCTTTTATAATATACTAAAAATATCTCTATAAACTCTTGTCTGGTCATGTACTACATATAACATGAACATATAAAAATCATAACGGCATGCATAATAATGACAAATACACAAAGCGTGATGACTTAATGACAAAGTAAATAAACTATTTAGTAAACCTCCTCGACTCCTAGAGCTGCAAATATTCACAGATGGACTTCAAAAATAAATTATGTCGAAACGTTGTTAGTTCAAAATAAAAATTACAAAAAAAATCTCACTCAGGCAGCAATTGGTTAGCACTTTCGGTAAGGGACTCAGTCTAATCCATGAAGCTTTATTAGGACTGTATCGGTATGAGCCGGCTGTGGCGGTACTATAACTAAGCTATCATTCCATCACACAAAAGAGTCAAAGAGAGGTGTTATGTTTGATGATATACTATAAACCGGCCGACTCCAATGCTTGCCTGAGTGGTGATCGGTAGACTCCAGAATCAGCGTCACAGTACAAGCGCTGTAAAAATTAATAACGCTCATGTGTGTGCTTTGATTTCCATTCACATAAATGGAAATCAAAACGGTTCAACGAGCGCGTCATAATCAATCTGAGCATACCCAAGCTTGAGAGCTTGCCCGCCCGCCATGAGTCCCTCCTCCCCAAGTAGGGTCACCTGTTCCTCCTCGCGCGACGGATCCGCCATCTTGTGCACACACACGCCAACATGGCATCAAGGTCAGACACGCGCCAAATTCAATGTCACATTTGGTACGACCGTGAAGGATTTACATTAAACATTACAGTGATAGTACCACATCACAAATTCAATTTTCAGATAGGAAATCATTCATGTGTCGTGTACATGAGCGTGTTTAGCGCAGCCAGCATTATGTATGCGTGCAATCAATCAACTGACGACAACGGACGTACAAGAATGTGACATTGACAACACGGCGTCGTCATTATTTTAAACAATATCACCGAAACTGTTCAAAATTATAATCTATTATTTTGAAGCCCACGTTGCTATATAGATATAAATAATTCAATAAAGTAAAAACTTAGAACCCACGACCTTCCTTGAAAGACATGTTAACATTGTTCAAAGAATTGGAAAGTGTGGAACATAAAATTAGTAGGTACTTGATAGGTACTGTTGTTATAGTGCTTTAAGATATAAAAATATAATAAAATAATACTTAATGAAAAATCGATTGAAAATAAAGTTAAAGTAATAAATAATGTGATGCATAAATAAACACGATGGAATCATTAGTCGTGGAGCTATTTTTTTTTTCTACAACAGCAATTTTCAATCAGATTCTTACCCATGCCATTTACTTTTTATGAGACTCAACTCTGTCCAATCGATTAAAGTCGAATCCAATGACAAGATTTCATTCTGATACTTGCATCTATTCACAATCAACATTGACATAGATGATGACGTTTGACGTCATCGGGCAAAACATACTAATCATTGACATATCAAAAATGCTCGACAACGATGCCTTGGTATCTTGGGTGATACATTGTAAGTAATTTATAGGACATGGCAAAATCTGGTTAAGTCGGCGGGTCGGTACGTGTCACTAATTTCTGTATTTGAATGCAATAGTATTGGTTGGTGATTGTAGTTTCGTGAGCTCTAACATGAATGGTAAAGGTCAGATTAAAAACATACCTCGTCAAAGAAAACTTGTGTTTTTCTAAGAATGTGCTTGAGTTCCGTGAGCTCAAGATAGTTTCTCTTGAGAGCTTCGGCGTTTTGATTTACTTCGCGAAGTTCATTCTCGAGCTTTTCGAAAGTAGCCTGTGGGAAAACAATAAACTGAGATAAATCTGCTAACAAAATTGGCAATTACTTGCTGCAAAGGAGAAACCCGATTACCAAACAAACATGTACTTACCGATGATACAGAACTGGAAATCAGTTGATAATTAAAGCACTTAGAAAGATTTCTGAAGCCTCGTTTCCACAACCATCAGCTATAACTAAATCAGTTCAATCCGAAGGACTTGGTTGTTGCCTACAAGGCTGAGATTTACATGGAGGTAATCAGGGAAAATTATAGTGGATTAAGTCTGAATCCTCAGATTTGTCTAGACAGAAACTGAATTTCTCCTTTGAGATAGAAATGAGTGAATGATACATGGTACCAGCTAAAGGCAAACCAAAAAAAATGCAGCAGTTGTACAACGTAGAACTTTAATTTATGTATCGGCTGAAATTTCTAACCTCAAGATCTATCATCTCCCTGGGCTGTGGTGCTTCCGGGCATTCACCAGGAATCTCGAGCATAGGGATCCCATCGCGTCGGATTTCCTTTTCAAGGTAACGGAGCTTGCGCTCCATTTCATCACAACGGCGGACTTCATTGACGAACTTGCGTTGGAACGCGTTCACGTCTGGGTTCAACTGTTGGAAGAAAGTTCAATGTTAGAAATATCATTCTGGAAAAAGATTGCATATTACAGATTTGGAAGGACATGCTACTTTAGCTCCCGGCGCTGTTGCTTCTATACTTACATTTACAACCAGATTAAGCAAGTAAAGGTATCTGTCCTAATGAGGGTTCATTCTTGGTTATTCGCAGGCCTGGGGGTGGCGGGTGAGGCCACCTGTCACCCCAGCAGAAGCAGGCCGGGACGGTGGGGCGACTAGCGCCCCTCCCCCAAACCGGGGCAAGACGGGGACTCCGTGGTTCCCAAACCCGAGGGGGCCATCTCGAAACCGGAGATGGCCCAGGGTCAGTCGGGGTGCGAGGGATATGCTCTATGGGCAACCTTACACCCCGGCGTTTGTAGACCCGAGACGGCGTGCGGTTTTAGTCGGTTCAAGCCCGACATAACCGCCCCCGCTGGCACGCGGGGGGGTATCCGAAGGGATTTCCGCACGAAAAAAAAAAAAAAAAAAAAAAAAAGGTAAACAAGCATAGGATGAGATGGTGGGTTTTCCCTTGATACAACGTCTGATTCAATTTGTTTGTAAATGGACATATATATAGATTTAGATTGGAAAAAGAGAACATCTAGGACGGGACTTGAACCGGCGACCAGTCCCTTACAGTGCTCTGCTGTGACCAACTCTCTCTTTTTCCGATCTAAATCTATAGGAAAAGTTAGCATACTAATTGGTTAAAAAATTTCATTGAACTAAAGTGGCCGAGTAATCAAAATGATTGTCAAATCATTCATTGTTTCCGTAGTTCGCAAGAATTACGGTAGATGGCACCAGTGTCACCCCGAGACGAATGTAATATATCGGAGAATTTCGAATATCTTGGACGTGTCTAGGCAGCTCATTTGGTCAGAGCATTCCCCCTGTAAGGGACTGGTCGCGGGTTCGAGTCCCTTCCTAGATGTTCTCTTTCTCCGATCTAAATCTATAGGAAAAGTTAGCATACGAATTGCTTCAAAAATTCCATTGAATTAATGGACATTTATGTTTTATTGGAATGTCAACATTTTGTTTCCTTAACTTTGAGCATTATGCCAATTAGAATCTTTAGATGCCAATTCTATTATTGCTTTACGAAAAATAACTGTATTCATGAAATAACGGTACGACGGATTTGTGTGAAATTTTGTAAGGACTTTACCAAATCCTGAATTAACATTAGGCTACTTTAAAAAAAAACACCATGGGTAAAACCGTGGGCACTGCTCGTCCATAATACGTACTTTTATTCGATACTATTTGGTAAATATATAGAAACGTACCTTTTTTTTTATCGTGCGGAAATCCCTTCGGATAGCCGGCCAGCGGGGGCGGTTATGTCGGGCTTGAACCGACTAAAACCGCACGCCGTCTCGGGTCTACAGACGTCGGGGTGTAAGGTTGCCCATAGAGCATATCCCTCGCACCCCGACTGACCCTGGGCCATCTCCGGTTTCGAGATGGCCCCCTCGGGTTTGGGAACCACGGTGTCCCCGTCTTGCCCCGGTTTGGGGGAGGAGCGCTAGTCGCCCCACCGTCCCGGCCTGCTTCTGCTGGGGTGACAGGCGGCCTCACCTGCCACCCCCAGGCCTGCGCTCATGGAGGACGGAGGTCGTTAAGCGACCTCGGGCGCCTGAGTCGCCTGCGACGCGCGGCGAGCATGTTGCGGGCTCGGCGGGCCGGGAGAGTTCTGAACCTCTCCCGGGCGCGCTCCGCCATCTCCTTCGCGAGCATCACATGCTCGCAGAAGGAGGTGGCGGTGGCCCACGCGCTCGCATATAGAAATGTACCTATTATATCATTTTGTTTCGCTTTTAATAGTCATTTATGATGGTATCTATCTATCGCCAACGATAAAATTACACCTTCATAGTTACTGGGTTGACTGATTTAGTGATCTACATTGATAAATTTTATAACAGCATTATTGAATTAGGTGTTTTTCTTTTGTTACAAAACGTGGATTTGCATAAAACTAGGTTTAGAATATTCATTAAAATATAATGGCAATCAAGTTCAACTAAACATGGGTAAAATAAATAGAATTCAACGTTTTGTGTTTATTATGATTGGTGAAATCCGCTCGCAAAACATTCTAAAATGATGATTAAAACCTAGTTATTTGTTAGTAATGGGGGAATAAAGTTGGGCGAAACAATTTGTTTGCTCGATCACTCACTTATGTCTCCGTGTGAGTGTAGCATTATTCAGGACTGTTTGCCAATTGTTGCTTTTCAGCAGTCATGGTCAAGGGGAAACTAAAGATGGTTGTTGTCTTGTAGTTTACTCGAAACGTCGGGATCAATTTCAAATCCCAACTATTATAAATGCGAATGTAAGTTTGTTTGTTACGCTTTCACGCAAAAACTACTTAAGTGATCATCATGAAACTTTGTACATAATACTCTTGAAGGTATTAGAAGTAACATAGGATACTTTTTATAAAAAAAAAAAATTGTCGCGATAACCGAAATCTACGCGGGCGGAACTGCGGGCAAAAGCTAGTATAAAATAACATCAAATAAACCGCGATAGAATCCGTTAAAAATAGTTTTATTTCAATGTGTAACATTCGCGTAAACTTCCGAAAATATCAAATAAAAATATAAAAAATATAGAAAAAAAAACAAAAAACACCACCAATGTGCATTGTGTGGGAAATACCTCAATCACGACCAGCGTCACGTGAGGCGACGACCTCACGTGACGCTGGTCGTGATTGAGGTATTTCCCACACATCCTCTTGGGGAATACTGCGAGGAGAAGGACTGCACGCCTACCATTTTCTGCGGGTGCAAGAGCTCCTTACCACAGATTTTGATCCGCGGTTAAGATTTTGTAGGTGGTTAGTGGAAGACCCTACCAGAAAATTTTTGTGGACAGGCGAGTTCACTTTTACAAAAGTGGGGTTGTTTACCTAATATTCACAATGCACACTGGTGGTGTTTATTTTTTTTTTTTTTTTTTTTTATTTTACCCGATTTCTTTTTTTGTTTCAAATAAGTACATGTTTTGTCGATACCAAGTCATCTCACCAAATTCAGAGACCTAATTCGGTGACACCTTATATAAACGCGAAAGTTTGTGAGTGTGAATGTATGGATGTTCGTTACTCTTTCACGCAAAATCAGCTGAACGGATCTGGCTGAAATTTAGTATACGGATAGATTATAGTCTGGAATAACACTACTACTACTTTTTATCTCTGGAATAGGTTCCCATGAGAAGCAGGAACGGGCAATAATTTCACACGGGCAAAAGCTGGTATTATAAATGTGTAAACTTGTGAAATTGTTTGAATGTTTGTTACTCAATCACGCTCTAACGGCTGAACGGATCTAGCTGAAATTTAGTACAAGGACAGATTATAGGCTGGAAGAATACATAGACTTTTCATCCTGGGAATAGGTTGGGTTACCACCCAGCTAGTAAGTTAAATAAATATTGACAACAAAATCGAACTGTAAGGGGTTTACCCGTTTTCGCCTTTGTGCGTCATCGTCGTGGTACTTTTTCTACGGGTGTCATTTCCTGACGAAGTGTTATGCCACTCGTCACTTAGCATGACATAGTTCGTTCACCACATAATTAGTTAGAAAAGGAACGAATAGTATTTATTTCAATTA
Source organism: Cybosia mesomella (assembly GCA_946251805.1). Taxonomy (NCBI): domain Eukaryota; kingdom Metazoa; phylum Arthropoda; class Insecta; order Lepidoptera; family Erebidae; genus Cybosia; species Cybosia mesomella. The sequence continues at coordinate 34,572,958 of OX276396.1, read as the reverse complement.
ATTAACTTCTACAATTATAACAGTATTTATCCTTTATTCTTTCCTTTATGTCCCTTGAAACACACGGTGTTAAAAGTACATATATCCAAACTTGGCAAAAACATGGCGTCGATTTTAAATAGGAAAAATTTTTGTGGCACCTGTGATACAATGTTTAAATATATTAGTACAGGTGCCAACGTACCACATTATGATATGTTTTTCTTCTTTGAGCTGTAATAGATAATTGTGTTAATCATTGTTAACTCTTATTTGTGCAAATAAATTATTATTATTCTCCTTTATTTAATTTCTATACATATAATTACATTTTTAAATATATATTTAAAAAAAATACCAATATATTTAAAAATATAAAAATAGTGCTCCACCGGCATCGGGTACAGGGACCAAGCTGCCGGTGGTTACGGCTCCAGGGAGAGGAACTTCCTCACTATGCGTGCCGTGCCTAGCAGAACGGCCTTCTGCATCAGGCCTTTGAGCCAGCTGCCTAACGAGAGCCTCATAAGTGTTGATCGAGGCTCTTGGCGATGAGTCCATGTGCTGACACGACTATCGGTACGTAATAGCTGAGTCCACATCCCACATGTCGACAATCTCATTGGCCAGGTCCAAATATTTTATTTGTTTTTCTTATTCTGCCTTCATGAGATTCTCGTCATGGGGGACAGTGATATCAACTATCATTGCACGACGCTCTAATCGATCCATTATCACTATATCAGGCTTATTGGCAACAATAGTCCTGTCAGTGATAATAGATCGATCCCAGTACAATGTGACACGACCGTTTTCGAGAACTGGGTCGGGCACATACTTGTAGTATTGGCACCTCCGAAGTCACAAGATTGTATTTAAGGGCAAGTTGCTGATGTACAATCCTAGCCACTTGGTTATGTCTGTGCAAGTACTCGCCGTTGGCGAGATGAGAACAACCGGAAATAATGTGTCTGAGTGATTCTCCGGGACGATGACATGCCCGACAGATGTCAACCGTACCGCCCTTCAGAATATACTTCCGGTAGTTGTTCGTCATTACAACTTCGTCCGTAATTGCAAAGATAAAGCATGAAATAATAATAATAATAATAACCTACAATTGATGGAGCTACTAAAGATGACTGAAAACTTTAGTAGCTCTATCAAGATGGAATTTGGTTTAGACAAGTGTGCGGTCATGCATGTAGAAAGTGGTATGTTTAATGGAATCCGAAAGTATTTTCGGATTCCATTAAACTTAAATCTCTATCTACAACCGAAACATACAAATATCTGGGTATGTCACAGGCATTAGGAATCTCCGAATCTGGTATGAAGCAGGCATTGCAGGAGCGCTTCTTTGGCCGCCTGAAAAAAGTTCTGAAAAGCCTTCTATCGGGCGGTAATAAGGTTCGTGCCTGCAATGGTTGGGTCATGCCAGTCCTAATGTACTCCTTCGGCATACTCAGATGGACTCAGACTGAACTGGATGCTCTAGATAGGAGGGTCCGGACACTGCTGACCACATTCCGAATGCACCATCCACGTTCATCGGTAATGAGGTTGTATATCCCGCGGAAATAGTCGTGGTTTTTTAAATGCCAAGACCCTTCATAACCGCGAGATATACAACCTTAGAGAATATTTCCTACGTGTAGATTCCGATATGCATCGTGATGTGGTCGCAGTGGACAATGGCCTAACCCCTCTCACGTTGGCTAAAGAGAATTTGAATGAGATCTCAAATTAATTAAATTAAATTATTAAATAAATATTCTACGACATTCTACACAGCGCTTTCTAGACCCAAAGTAAGCATAGTTTAACTAGCTAGTGTTATGGGTTCCAGAATGCGGATAAACATACGTATATACTTTTTTTTTTGTAAATACATACATATTATACATAGAAACACCCAGACCAATGCAAATAGACATATTCATACAAATATTTGTACTGAGCGGGAATCGAACCCGCGCCGCGCCCCCTGACGTAGCAGTCGAATGCACTACCGCGACGCCACAGAGGCCGTTAAATATAAGGTATATTATAAAATAAGCGTTTTCCATGTAAACAAAACCGCAAAATTTTTTTTTACCCGACTGCGCCAACAAGGTTGTTTTACGCGCGTATGTATATGTATAGTTTTCTTTGTTACCTTCTATAGGCCAACGGCTGGACTGATATCCAATTTTGAATGAGATCTCAAATTTAAGGTATATTATAAAATAAGCGTTTTCCATGTAAACAAAATTTCTGGTATCGGCGAGGTATTGTTTTTACCCGACTGCGCCAACAAGGTTGTTTTACGCGCGTATGTATATGTATAGTTTTCTTTGTTACCTTCTGTAGACCAACGGCTGGACTGATTTCGAATTTTGAATGAGATCTCAAATTTAAGGTATATTATAAAATAAGCCTTTTATATGTGAACAAAACCGCAAAATTTCTGGTATCGGCGAGCTTCTTTTTTTTACCCGACTGCCCCAGCAAGGTTGCTTTACGCGCGTATGTATGTAGTTTCCTTTGTTACCCTCTATAGGCCAACGGCTAGGCTGATTTCGCATTATTAATGAAGTCTCAAATGAAGAGACAGCGTGCGGTTGTAGTCGTTTCAAGCCCGACATTACCTTCCCTAGCTGGCCGGCGGGGGGGGTATCCGAGGGAATTTCCACACGAACAAAAAAAAAGTATTAATCTTCCGAATGTTGTAGGGTACATAAAACATTAAAAAAAACAAAATGGATAGGCTAAATATATGTTGTCAAAAATTATTTTCTCTCAAGCTTACGAGGCGGGTTAATAAGTCCGTGATTTTGCTCTAACTTAGGATGTCTAAACGGCCGTGTTTGTTAAGATATCCATGAATATTCGATTTCATAAAAACCTACAATTAACAGAAAACATTGTCATTCGCTAATGTGGCGATGGCAACAAATCCAGAAATGATAGTGATTACTGATAGTGATAATCTTTAAGCATTAATCATTGTGTGGTAGATATCATTTGACTTTAATTCTGCCGTATCAATATTTATGTTGTAATTAGGTAGATCAATCAAACACTAATAATAATCACATTTTTTTTATCAATCATGTGATTTACGAATCATTTTGTTTTATTCAGAATTTTTTTACCTAACTGCCACAGAAGGAGGTTTATGTTTTTCAATAGTATAAATACTATGTACTTATGTATAATTGTTTGGCATGCTCTGTAGCCTGAACGGCTTTTTATAGTAGTTATAGTATGGCCGCTGAGTTATTACCGATTTGACAAATGACGAATTGACAATACTAGTGAAGTGACTGAACCAGTAACCCTAATATCATTTGGGAACAGTTTGTTTTTAAATATTCTAGTATAGTGTGAAAAAAAAAACTTAAACCTAAAATGCATCGTGGAATTCCTCCGCATCGCATGCCCTTCTGTGGTAACGTGCCCAGAAGACTGGCAGCATTGCCACGTTGTATGGCAATACTTATTCTCTGTGCTAAAAAGAAGCCAGCCTTCTGGTCACGAGAAGCGTCGATCATGCGTGTTGCAATCTCCCTGATGAGACTGCGACTTCAGTATAGTGTGTAATTAAATAAAATCAAAACAAATAATAGTTAAAGACACAGGTTCTTTATTAGGTGGAGTATCCTTGATGGGCGTAGATAATTGGTCGAGGACATATCAAAATAAAACAAATTTGTAAACACTGTTACACATTTTAATGAATAGAGTAGGTACAAGATGTTTTAATAAATGACTACCTATCATTTATTAAACCAATTATTCAGACTCTGAACCAGATTCGCCAGAGCTGTCATCGCTATCAGTCTGTTGTATGACAATTTCATTGTCTATAATGGTGTCCACTCTTATATCGCGTTCATAATCTTCTGTTATTAGTTTTCGAGTCTTTTCGACGAACTTGACCCAATCTTCTTTCGTTATTTTGCTGCAAGCATCTTTTAATAGACCCATCATTTTATTAGTACTGAATGGCGGAGTCGTATTATTACGAGCTGCGTAACCTGTAATGTAAACATTAAATAACGTTAATTTATTACATTAAATAAATGAAATGTTACACAATTACCTACATGTAAGGGACATGAGATATTTATTTCTTAGTTATGTATCTTTTTACTTATATGCTGAATATTGAATGTTATAATAGTACAAATTATTCATAGTCATAACTTATGCGATAAAAAACAATACCTTTGATTTGTGCCCATATTAGCTCAATGGCATTGTACTGGCAGTGATAAGGAGGAATTCGAAGTACCCGATGTCCATGTGCCAGAGCTATCTCATCTACTTCATAACGGACTCTTGATGATTTATTTTCGCGTACCAACTTTACTAAGTCAGACTTTAGCAATTCGGCAGTAGTTTCAATTCCATTTTAGTGTAGCCATGCTAGGAGATCAGCTTTCTTGTAGGCCTGAGTAGGCGCTTTATTCACTTGTTTCGAGTGATATGAAGCGTTGTCCATTATTATGATAGAAGGCTCTGGCAGGCTGGGTAATAATTGATTTTCGAACCAATTCGTAAAAGTGTCTGTATCCATCTCCTCGTGGTAATCGGAAGTACTTTTTGACGCGAAAGCCAGCAGTCCATTTTCAAAGAAACCACTTCCAGCAGAACCGGCGTGACAAATTATCAGTCGCGATCCTTTTCCAATTGGAACCTTTGAGGTTGATGCTTTTGTTTCGTCAGTCCAAGAGCGTGACACAGTGTGGTTCGCATTTAACCATGTTCCGTCAGCAAAAACGACGTTGTCCCAAGACTCGATTTTTCTGGCTTCTCTTAAAAAGTCACTCCTTTTAATTATTAAATCAAATCTTTCCATTAATATTTTCCTTTTATTCGTTTTTTTATATTCAAACCCAATTTCGTGCAATAGTTTTGACAACGCCGTTTTACCGCCTTTAAACAAGCCAGCTTCTTTTAAAGAGACCAAAAGCAAACGTCTAGTTGGAAACTCGTTCCTAGTATAATAACCATATATGTGGTTTCTTATTGCATCTGCATCAAAAACATCAACACCTGTCACGGGCTTTTGTCTTCGTTTTTTCTTAGGAGTGCGTAAAATATTATCTTCACTTCCAGAAGCACCAAATTTTTCTTTATTTATATTATATAGTGTTTTCGCACCAATTCCAAGAGCTTGTGAAACCCGATCTTTCACTTGAGTGACAGGAATCAAAGGGCCGCCATTTTGTGACTCACGCTCAAAGTAATCCTGTAGCTTTAGTACAAGCTCACGACATTGACTATTCAATGTTTTTCCTCGTTTCGGCATTTTCAACAAAATTACCAAACACAAACAAAATTAGTCCAATAAAGCGCAACGATAAACAGGAGAAAGCCGAGTTAAAAAACAACGGTTACACAAGAGAACGTAGTCTGTGCGCATGAGAGTACGGAAGAGGACTAAACAGATTAAAATAGCGGTGGTAAGGATGTTGCCAGAATAATATCGCCAATTACTTAAAAAAATACACCTATAACATTGCTTAATTGAGGGAGAAAATTATATTTATTAAATGTTGTTTTATATATTATAAATGTTAAAAATTATACATAATCATTTTAATTGTATTTATTTTTAAATCATAGAAAACAGTATTTCTGTCTTTGGATCACACATAAATCTTAAAAATCATAAGATACTGGCAACACAGTGCAATTAAGAGACGCAAAAAAATGGTAGCATTATATTTAGTCTAGTTGCTCGAAGGAATAAGTAAAATAAAAATATCCAAATAAAATAAATATCATATCTATTCCAATGAATTCGGACCGAATACTATCAAGCACATCACTATGAAAACTAGACGCACGATGTAACTTTGAACAAGCGCGCCAAAGAACAAAAAATAAATGTTTTCATATTATTTACAAACTATTTTAAGTTTTGAAACAGAGTTTATTGGAAAATTACTTGATTCTGACATTTTGACATAAAGTTTTATATTAAAGAGGTATTCTAAATCATTCGGCAAATGTGTCGCTCGTGCAAGGTTAAATCGATTAATTTAAGAATAATCTGTCAAATCGGTAATAACTCAGCGGCCGGACTGTAGTTGAGAGTCGTTTTTAGGGATTTTCTTTGGAAAAGCCCTATTGCTATAGAGTTGTCGTCATAATAGATTCGTGCTGGGGCGAACCATTGCAAGATAAAGAAAAAATCGCAAAAAAATAAAAAAAGAAACGCGAAATCGAAAATCCCTTGTATTCGGCTGAGCTCGTCTCAGGAATTCAACTTGTTTTATATTTAGCTTGAGAGAAGTCGTTAGATTCGTATATGCTGTGAGGTGATACTGGGTAAATCTAAATATTAAAAAAAAAAACAAAATGGAGGATATCCTCCATTTTGTGTTTATACTTAACGCTAAAATGATGACCTCCAGGTCTGGGCTTATGGAGGACCGTCTCGCCGCCTTTTTCTCGAGCTTTACTTGCTCAAAAAAAAAGTGTCCGGCGTCAAAGATCCTTCAAATGTAGCATAGCATTTCTGAAGGTTATAGGTTTTGGTATTCCTGAAGAGGTTGTATTGGCACCCAATGTGAATGTTTTCAAAAACATGTTTGATAAAATCTCCAGATCACAAAACACAAAGGCATCAGCTCAATAGCTGCAATACGGTTTAAGTATTTTATAAAAATAATATAAGGGTTCTTCAATTATTATTATTATATTTAACAATGACTCCCATGAACTAATTTTGGAATGTGATGATTAAAATAAAAATTCTATGACATACAGCACAGCGCTCCCTAGACCCATTAAAACTAGCTAATAATATGGATTCTAGATAACATAACATAACATAAACTCACGCCTATATCCCCGAAGGCAGAGGCAGAGGTGCTAGCACCCACATTTCGCCAGTTTATGTTTAGGTCCCAATGTAATAGGTGGCGAGCCTATTGCCATTAACCGCGCACTTATAAACCTGCGATAAATACATACACAACTTCGAAAAGCATCGAAAAGTCATTGGTGTGTGCCATGGTAATACCTGGGATCGAACCCGAGACCTCGTCTCAGCAGTCCTTTACCCATACCACTAGGCTACCGCGGTTGTTTTAGATATGCAGATAAATATACTAAGACACATTTTAATTCTTTTTTTTTTGCAAATACACACTTAAAATTTATAATACATAGAAACACAGATCAAAGCAAATAGATTTAATTCGTGCATATAAATATTTGCACTGAGCGGGATTCGAACCCATGACCTCAGTGGTAGTTGAATGCTCTACTGCCACATCAAATAGGTCGTCACATGACTGTGGTCATTTCATGATTGAATAATTATTTATAATGTATGTACACTTTACCAGTTGAAAACCTGTTTCTGATGTTTTTATCTCAGACATTTTTTTATTGGCTACATTTAAAATGTAACATGCTGTGTCAATGAGAAGGACATTACCAACTTTATATTTCTGATAATAGAAACTAGCTGTTGCCCGCGGCTTCGAATGCGTGGAATTCTTCACTCTCGCAACCCATGAAAACCTACTATTGCTTTTTTGTGTTATTCTGGACTATAATCTATCCCTGTACCAAATTTTAGCCTGATCCGTTCAACCGTTGTTGCGTTATAGAGTAACAAACAGCCCTTCCACATTTATCATATTAGTAGGGTTTTTGTTCTCAAATGTATTATCCCTGAGTAAGACAAGCTACTTTTATCCTGATATTCCTGATATTAAAATAATAATAATACAAGTCTCCAATTTATTAGTTTTAGACCGATATTCTTAGCAATCCATTTTCCGTGCGGGGGCCGGGTCCATCGCGTTGCTGAGTTGGGAACTCGGGACAGTGCCTGGGACTTGCAACCCAAGTGTAGGTTTAGAAGGGGCCCCTTTTGTTGATGTACATCAACACTTACCTTCACTACCCAAGTTCCCCTCCCTGCCTAACCAAATTTGATAAGAACCTACTAGTGCCGCTTTAGACATTCGTCCTAGTAATGAGCTTATTGTAGCTCTCGATAGGCCTAGATCTTTAAGTAGGTTATAGAGAGATTTTGCTGGTATACCTCTCGCTCCCACTTCCACTGCATACAAATTAACCATGTAACCGTTTTTGACTAATTCGTTTGTGAGATCATAGTATTTATTTTTCTTTATTGTGTGGTCCTTCGGTATATTTGTTTCCCACGGTACAGTAAGTTCCACAAGGACCACATGTTTTAACCTTTTAGAATAAAGGAATATGACAGGTCTAGATGACGAAACCCCAACATCCTCCAGAATTCTATAGTGCTTTTCATACGTGTTGATTAGGAGAGTCCAATCTGGGGCAGTATCTAAGATTGAATAAGGTTTGTTCCTGGATTTTATGGATGGACCTTCGTCCATCCATAAAATCCGAAGAGACAATCCGAATCCGAAGAGACACAATGTTGATATGACGTCTGTATGGAAATCTGCCCGTAACATGGCTGTGTAATACACCTCTGCCTATCCCTTCGGGGTTACAAGCGTGAACTTATGTTCTGTTAACATATATGATTACTGCTCCACACCCCTGGATCTATCCAACAATTTTTTAATTTAAACTAATGGTTCCGGTGATTACCATGTTCCATCAAACAAACAAACAATTCACTTCAAGAGCTAGGATCAGTGAGTAGTACTTTTAGACAGGTAATTGAATTATTTTTAAATGGTTATTGGACATTAACACCTTACCTATGTTAAATTGCATAATTAATTTAAATCAAAAATTACACTGACAAACACTCCAGGTATAATATTTTAATTTATTTAATAGCTTATATCTAGGGGGAGAAGATATGGCTCTCAACCAGGCAACACCATACCAAGACTCGGTAATGGTTGTAATGGAGAATTTACTGACAAAAACTCCACAATACTTTGCCCACCCTGGATTAGGGACCCAGAACTAAGCAATGCTACTGCACTGCGGTAGCAGGTATTATAAAAGGGTGAAGGCACAAATATCTACTATATGGTTTGTATATAAATATCTAAGTAGCAGTCATGACAACCTCTGTGGCATAGCGGCAGTGCGTTTCAAGTCAGTCTTTATTTTTCAAAATAGTGCAACGTAATTACATCTTTTTGACGTCAATAATTGCTTAATACTAAGTTTACCACCGCTTCCTAGGCGCTAGTGGAGAAGAAACGGCGCAACAAACTCCACTGCGGCGTTTTCGAGACGTTTGACTGCTAAGTCACAGGTCGCGGGTTCGATCCCTGTTCAATGCAAATGTCTATTTGCACTGGTCTGGGTGTTTCTATGTTCATATGTATTTATTTACAAAAAAAGTATTTTTAAGTATGTTTATTCGCATTCTAGAACCTATATGACAAGCTCTGCTTAGTTTGGGTCTGGATGGCGTTGTATAATTTGTCCTAGATTATTTATTTATTTATATCTGCATAAAACATAGTAAATCCACAATAACAAGACAAGGGCATAAAGTTTACTAAATGATGTCAATATTTATAGTACTGAAACAATAGTAAATCTATATAAGCGATGATAAAAGTATCATAACTCATAAATATCTACATAAAGAAGTGACATTTTGATATGTTAATATTCCATTTTCCTGTCAGTCTTCAATAAAAATCACATGCACAAAACAGTGTTCATATTTTGATTGATTACGAATGCATCACAAATTCAGGGCAAGAATCATAGTCAAAGGGAATCGAGGTCACTGAATTCGTACCATATAGGGCTCTTACCTATTTAGAACTTTCTACTGGATGTACAGCTACCAAAAAAGGGGCGTTTTACAAATGGATGAAAAATACTCACGTCACGGAACTGAACCAGTCCTAACTCGCCCAGTTCAGACACGCAGGCATATGCAGCTTCACTCTGCAGGAAAAGTTGACATAATGTCATCTCCTCACTCCGGAACAACGACCCCATTTTGCACGGTTATCAGCACTACACAACTAAATATTAATTTTAAACTAAGAATAAACTTTCGTCGCTAGTCTGCAGGCAGACTATAGCGGCGACGAACCCAAATTACATCAACCGACAATTTAATCGATATGAATATATCTATCCACTGCGAACATTAGTCACCCTCACCCAGTGCGCAACGCGGCACGGTTGTGTTTGGGATACCAAAGTAAAAAAATTGAGTCCCTACATTTTCTCGTCTTAAATACTAGCTACTACCCACGGCTTTGCCCGCATAAAAACTGTTCCCGTTCCTATTCAAAAACAGAAATCTATTTCTGGGATAGAAAGTAGCTGAGGCAGACTATAAACTATCTCTGCGCCAAATTGAATTCAGATTCGCAGCCAATGATATATAAAAACGATAGATGCGTTGCCCGCACTCTGAAATGGCAAATTAAAAAGAAGGTAATTCCCTACATTGTGCTTAGTTACGCACCAACCAGTGTCGCGACAGTACGCTTTATAAAAAAAATAGAAAAAGTAAAGAAAAGTGGTGAGAATCATGCCTGCGTGTGTTTACAGACGATGTAAAAATTACACTGCAACTGTGAAAGATAAAAATGTGTCATTTCATGCGTAAGTATCAACAGAAATACAATATAATAATTTACTTTTTCGACACTGTCTAATGGCGGCGGGTGCAAGTTAGTCGCGGCACACGTGCCATTAGGGGAGGTTGGGGAATTTAGTACCAGTGTTTTTTTTTACTAATATTACCTGTATTGCTTGAATATAATTGTATGTAATTGTACGTGTTACTAATTCTAATTATCTTGTTTTTGTACATTTTAGATTGCCCAAAGAAGGACTAATGAAAGAAAAGTGGGTTCGAATAATAAGGGCTCAAAATATCAAAAGCTGGCTGAGTAAAACCAGGCGAGGAAGAAGTATTTCCATACCACTTGGATAACACACGTGGAGGTGGCAAAGCTGTGTGAAACACACTTCTTACAAATTTGTAGGTAGCAGAAGAATAAAAATTAAGTGTGAGAGCAAATTTTGTTACAGTGGGGGTTACTTCTTTGATTTGTTTTTCATATATGACTATGATTACATCATAACTTTATGATGACATCGGTTTTTAACTTTAACTGTAAAAATTGTTCCTTTGTAATGTAATCTTTTGTCTTCAAAGCTTCCAATATTACTGCAACGCTGGCAATCCTTTTCTATAATCTTTTGTGTAAGGCTTTTAGTTTTTTTCCGAACCGGTGTTCCATTTTCCAAACATTAGTCTAACTTTTTTAGACATTTTGTAGGTGCCGTTATAATGGTCTAAACAGAATAAATGAATGTTGACTTGACTTGATGATATTTAAAAAATACTTGGGTTATATTAAATTAGGGATTCAAAACACATAAATATAATTTTTTTGGAATTCTTGTCTGTTTGTTCGCGATGGACGCAAACACTACTCAACGGATTTTGATGAAGCTTTTTCTTCTAGAAAGGTTTGGTCAAACTTAAAATCTGCCGTATGTTTGATTGCAATTGGTTAAGTAGAACCGAAGATATGACCAAAAAACGATAACCGACCTCCGCGCGGGTGGCGGGCGGCGTATATACCAAAATGGTTTTTAGTATATGTATACACATTTTTAAATAAAGGTTTTTATGTTTATATTAAATTTTGGTTTTATTACTATAATTACCATACTTATTAATGCGAAATTCTACATTAATATTTCTAATTAAAAATATTACTTCACCTGTTAAGTAATAATATTATGTATCAGCACTTGAAACTCAAGTATCCTTTTTCCCCCACGTGCCTCTGAGTGCTACGTCACACATGCATTTGACCAATAAGCATGCTGGACGTAATCGTAACGTAACTAACGACGTGTATTCATCTCCCTCTAACAACAGGTAACCCGTATGGTGACGTTTATTTCCTTTCCCTTTCTTAACGCGAGTAAGTAGCTAGTTAGTGTTTACGCTGTTTTTGAGAGCCGCGATGTTCGTGCATGGCGTGTCTAATTATAATACGTCATTGTTCGCAGCCATTTTTGCATGTAACATGCGCGAGTAACCAAACATAATTTAGATCCATGAATCATGATCCATCCATCCTCACATATTTTCACACTTACAATATTAGTAGCGTTTGATTCGCAAATGGAAGGTATAGCAACCGACATCGGGGAGGACGGGTGTTCAGCGTTCCTTCAGCGAGACATGGTGAGAGGGACGAACGATAGATAAGACCAAGGGGAGTGCACAGCCGCTATGAGACTGACGTCAGTGACATCTCCCTATAAAGGATGTTAGGCCAGACAGCCTAGTTTAGTCGAGGACGATCTAAAGGTCTAAGAAAGTGGCGTGGGATGACCCGCGTGACTATTATTATTATCTCTTTATTTACTTTAAAATTACTTATAAATTACATTTTTAAATACATATTAAAAAAAAGAAAACATCTATTTAAAAATATAAAAAATAGTGATCCACCGGCAGCGTGGCAGGGCCCAAGCTACCGGCGGTTGGGGTCACAGAGAGAGAAACCTCCGGACAATGCGTGCCGTGTCGAGGATGACCGCCTTCTGCATCTGACCCTTGACCCAACCATCTAGCGAGAGTCTCTTGAGGTGTTGGTCGAGGCTCTTCGCTATCAGCCCGTTCGCCGAAATGACTATCGGGACAATGATCGTTGAATCGACATCCCACATGGCGGTAACCTCGTGAGCCAAGTCAAGGTACTTGCTGATTTTGTCCTTCTCAGCCTTCACGAGGTAACCGTCATGCGGGATGGTGATGTCAACGATCATTGCCCGGCGCTGGGGCCGGTCGACTACCACGATATTAGGCTTATTGCAAGCAATAGTCCTGTCCGTGATAATAGAGCGGTCCCAGTAGAGCAATGCATGACTATTTTCAAGAACCGACACCGGTGTGTACCGATAGTATGGCACCTCAGACTCAACATGGCCATATCGAAGAGCAAGTTGCTGGTGGATGATCCTGGCCACTAGGTTATGCCTGTGCAAGTACTCGCCGTTGGCCAGATGAGAACAACCCGAAATAATATGCCTGAGTGACTCTCCGGGACGACGGCATGCCCGACAGATGTCGACCGTACCGTCCTTCAGGATATATTTCCGATAGTTGTTCGTCATCATGACCTCGTCAGCAATTGCACAGGCAAACCCTTCAGTTTCCCCAAAGAGGTCCCCGAAGCGTAGCCAGTTCACCGAGGCCAGAAGGTCCACATCGGGCCCTGTTAAGGCTCGATAGAACCTCCCGTGCAGCTCCTTGCCCTCCCATACGGTCTTGCGGTCCGTGACGCTCAATACCGTCGGTCTGCGCCAGTTCTCGTTCGCCAAGGAGAGCGGAGTGAGACCCTTGTCTACTGCCACCACATCACGATGCATCCCGCATTCGTTGCTCTGGAAATAATCCCTAAGTCTGCACACCTCACGGTTGTGGAGGTTCTTGGCATTTAAAAAGCCTCGGCCCCCCCACCTCCGTGGGATGTACAGTCTCATAACAGACGAGCGCGGGTGTAGCATGCGATGAGTGGTGAGCTTTTGACGGACCTTTCTATCCAGGGCGTCCAGGTCAGTCTGAGTCCATCTTAGTATGCCAAAGGAGTAGGTCAGTAGAGGCATCACCCAACCGTTGAAGGCTCGCACCTTGTTGCCGCCCGACAAAAGACTGTTGAGTACTTTTGTGAAGCGGCAGAAGAAGCGTTCCTTCACCGATTTCTTGATATCCACTACTGAGATACCCAATACTCTGCCATACCGAGATACTTATAGGTTTCGGTTTCAGAGAGAGATCTGAGAGTCATAGTCTCAGAAAGTTGCAAATTCGTAGAATTCACAACTTTCCCCCGCTGCACATGTAAGACCGCACACATAGCTACACCGAATTCCATCCCAATGGCGTTGCTGAAAACCTGCGTGATTTTCAGCAGCTCCACCAGGTCAGGAAGTTTCGGTGTGAAAAGTTTGACGTCATCCATGTACAGCAGATGACTAATAACCTCACCCTCTCTCTGAAGCCGGTAGCCTAGACCTGAATCTCTCAACAAAGTGCTGAGAGGATTCAGTGCTAGGCAAAACCAAAGCGGGCTCAAACAGTCGCCCTGGAAGATGCCCCGCTCAATCCTTATGAAGTCCTGGGGGTCAGAGGAGATCTCCCCGCCGCCCGGTTGACGAAGGACTATGGTCCACTGCCCCATACACGCACTGAGGAAGGATCTCAGAGTTGCATCGATTTTATACAACTCTAAGATCCTCCTCAGCCATGAGTGAGGCACCGAATCGTAGGCCTCCTTGTAGTCAATCCAGGCCGCGAACAGAGCCCCCCGGCTCCGCCGGACTTGCTGGCTAATAGTCATGTCTATGAGGAGGAGCTCCTTAGTACCGCGGGACCCAACCCTACACCCATTCTGAGCGGGGGCCAAAATGTTGTTCACAACAATGTGTGTGTTAATTTTGATGGTCAGAATGGATGTAAGGAGCTTGTACATAGTGGGCAAGCACGTGATGGGTCTATAGTTTTTAGGTTCAACGGTACTACCAGTCTTATGGAGCAAGAAGGTGATCCCGGTGGTCATAAACCGCGGAAGGGAGCCAACTTCGAGGGCTTGTTGGAACTGCGTCGCTAAGCGGCCATAGGAGCACCGGATCCACTTTATCCAGAAGTTGTGCAACCCGTCCGGTCCAGGACTTTTCCAGTTCGGGGCCGTACGGATCGCACAACTCACGTCTTCGGGGTCTATAGTTATAGACGCCATGGGTTCGATGCTCCCACATTCACGCTCAACAACGCACATCCAATCGCCCTCTGTGTGTTCGACGGGCGCTGACCAGATACCACGCCAGAAATTAATCATGGCACTGGCTCCTGGCAGCCCCTCATCGACCACACATTGGGTGGTTCCATTCCTCTTCCGGTACACCTTCCTTTGGTCACTCTGGAAAAGGCGATTCTGCCAGTACCGATCCACGCGCTCTCTGTACCGGCGAATACGGGCTGCCCATGCATAGACTTTCTGCTTCAGGTAGTCAATGCACTCCGTGACGTTAGCCTCAAAATCCGGGCGCCGAATACCGGTCCCGGCGAATGCTTGAGTCACGAAACGCATGACACGGGGGCGGTTATTCCTCCGACTGCAGCAGACCAGCTTCGCAATGAGAGTCCTGAATGTGCTGATACGCCGCTCGATCCGTACCTGCCAAGCGGGTACAACCTCGGCGAGCCGCGGCGCCCGGTCAGTATCTGGAAACTTGACACGAGCGACGCGGCACACCGCGATTGCTCCACAGTACATGATCGAGTGGGTATCAGACAAATCTTTACTAGCCCGCATGTACGGGAATAGTAAATCATTCAGGGCTCCCATCAGTGCCAGATTTCGCCTATGAGTGGGCAGACGTGGTAGACGCGGCCTAGATTCAGGCGCGAACCTATACTGGCGAATAGCGTCCTCCAAAGCCCTCCCCAATTGCTCACATACCTGGGTGCTAACAGTCGTACTCACACAATCTTCATCATCGCCCACGGGCTCCACCGAAGTCGCTGGTGTCACTCCTGACAGCGGAGCTGACGACGCGGTGGGTGAGTCCCGTATCAAGGCAGGAGTCGCGCGAGTAGGTTGTGCCTCCAGGCGGAGCCGATCAAGCACAGATTGATCCAACAGGTTACACCGCTGGATAGCTCGCACTTGATCCGACAATCGTTGGGCGGACACTGTGATGGTTGGATCGAGGACCTGATACGCCGTTCGAATGGTTTCTCCCTCTGTAGCCCCATAGTAGGCGCGCATGCAATTCTCATTCATAATATGAGTCCATAGCATGCGACGCACTACACCAACGGCAGCGGGGGCCCTATTCGAGGCCGGTGGGCCTCGGGACCCCAAGCAGACCGGGGGCCGGCCTCTCCCCTGCCGACGTACAGGTGTTGGCGACGTCGGCGGGGAGAAAACCTCGTCGCTGGAACTTGAGCTCGACGTGGTCGCTGTCACACCCAGAGAAGTTGCTGGTGGCTGCGGGACGGAGCTGAGCGACGAGTCCGGGGTTGTTGGGCGTGCTAGTCGTGCTTTGGCTCTTGTGATCATCTTCGGTACTTATTTTTGTGCATTTTGAATATTTGGGTTTGACAGACAGATACTGTCATGTCAATAATCGTGTATTTCCAGATATATATTTGTGGTTACATATTTGTTGTTGTATAAATAATCTATTGTAACATATTATTTCCTTTAATTGTATATTGCACTATTGTAGTTAATTGTGTAACAGATTTTTATATTTAGCCAATTTTATCTCAAGCACAAAAACTGTTATTATTATTATTCCCATCAAAGTAATTCACGCCTCCCCCCTAGTTTGGGAGAGGCGGCAAGATAACCCCGGCGAGGTGGGCAACAGTCGGCTGGGGCGTTAGGGCGATTGGCAGAGGAACCGCCGGACTATTCGGGCATTGTCGAGCAAGACCGCTTTCTGCATCTTGGCCACCACCGACTTCCCACCGATCCCGAGCCTCTCAAGATGGACTGAGAGGCTCTTTTTATTATTATTATTGACTTTTATATTTATTATTGACTTTAATATTTATTATTATTGACTGAGAGGCTATTATTATTATTATTATTCTCTTTATTACAATTAAAATACATATAAATTATATTTTTAAATACATTCTATATAAATAAAAAACAAATATATTTAAAAATATAAAAAATAGTGGCCCACCGGCATCGGGTACAGGGACCAAGCTACCGGTGGTTAGGGCTCCAGGGAGAGGAACCTCCTCACAATACGTGCCGTATCGAGGAGCACTGCCTTCTGCATCAAGCCCTTGACCCAACTGCCTAACGCGAGCCTCTGGAGATGTTTATCGAGGCCAAGCCAAGCAATCAGTCCGTGAACCGATACGACTATCGGAACAATAATTGCTGAATCCACATCCCACATGTCGACAATCTCGTGAGCCAAGTCCAAATATTTTATTTGTTTGTCTTTTTCGGCTTTCACGAGATTGTCATCATGGGGGATGGTGATGTCAACAATTATTGCGAGACGCTCTGATCGATCAATCACCACTATATCAGGCTTATTGGCTACAATAGTCCTGTCAGTGATGATTGATCGATCCCAGTACAACGTGACACGACCATTTTCAAGAACTGGGTCGGGCACATACCTGTAATACGGTACCTCCGAATCTACAAGATCATACTTTAGAGCAAGTTGTTGATGAACGATTCTGGCCACTTGGTTGTGTCTATTATTATTGTTTGTTTATTATTATTATTATTATTATTTATCAGGCAGGCAGTCGACTGCAACTGATGATGCCTGTATCCAGCTTCCTTCTTTTTATTTTGGAGTTGATTTGATGCAATATTCATCCAGTCTGTTTTTAAATTGTGTAATACTGTCAGCTGATACGACATACTCTGGGAGCCTGTTCCACACTCTAACCACTCTGTTCGCAATGAAATGCTTGTGAGGATTGTTGTTGGAGAACCTAGTGCACAACTTTAGATGGTGTCCTCTAAGATGGACATTTTCATTACGCACAAACATGGTGTCAAAGCTCTTTATGTCATAGTGACCATTCAAGATCTTAAATGTTTCAATAGGATCTCCACGGTTCCTGCGATCCTTCAGAGTTGGGAGTTTTAGCATCGACAAACGCTCTTCGTATGTCCGTTGTTTGAGCTTCCTAGGGACTTTGGTAAATCTTCGTTGCACTCTCTCAAGGAGATCTATATCTTTAACAAAGTAGGGACTGCAGACTTGGAATGCGTATTCTAGTATAGGTCTTATGGAAGTTTTGTGGATTTTCAACATCATTTCTGGAGTTAAGGTTCCAAATGCTTTTCTGGTGAGGTAGATGAGGCTGTTTGCTTTCTTAGTAATTGATGTTTTATGGGCCTCCCACTTCAGGTCTTCGGTAATTTTCACTCCTAGATCTGTCTGAACTTTGACTTCCATTACTTGTGTGTTACCTAATGTATATGTACAGTGAGGATTGCGGTTTCCTATGTGCAATACAGTGCATTTCGAGGCATTCAGATTAAGGAGCCATTCTTTTGACCAGTTTGCTATTCTATCTAAATCTGCTTGGACATCTTCATAATTGGTCAGTGGATTGGCAAAGAGTTTGGTATCGTCAGCAAAGATGCTCACATTACATTTAAGGCAGCAGGGTAGGTCAAAAGTGTAAATAATGTAGAGGTCCTAAGACAGAGCCCTGTGGTACGCCACTGGTTATCGTTCGCTGATCCGACAAACTTTCACCCACTCTCACACGAAAGGATCTTTCTTGCAGGAATGCTCCGATCCAGGTTATCAACTTTCCACAAGTTCCAGTTTATATAAAAGTCTCCTAATCGGCACCTTATCAAAGGCTTTTTCGTAATCCAAGTAAACAACATCTATAGGTTCTCTAATGTTGAAATCCTTCGTCCACGACGACAAACATGATAATAAGTTGGATATAGTGGAGCGATGTGGGCAGAAACCATGTTGCTGGTCAGGGATTACGGGATGGTTAATAAAGAAGTCCCTTATATGTTTAACTATAATTTTTTCCATGGCCTTGCAAACTACACTGGTCAAGCTAATAGGTCTATAGTTAGAGGGCTCCAATTTACTTCCCTTTTTGAATATAGGCGTCACAGTTGCAGTTTTCCACAAGTCTGGCAAGATTCCAGTGTCGTATGATGTCTGCATAATAGTTGTTAAATACTCTGTAAGATCACATTTTTGTAGTATGACAACAGGGATTTCATCTGGACCTGGTGAAGAATCTGTTTTCATCTCTCTAATAGCATTTATAATTTTTTCTTTTGTGAACAAGATGTCACTGATGGGATCTGCAACTCGGAGTGATGGATCCAAGGTTGGGAATTGATTAAGTGGTTCTATTTGGTATACACTTGCAAACTGATCTGCGAAAGCTGCGGCAATTTCATCAGACGTTGTAACAGTTTCTCCCTGAGCATTACACAGAACCGTTGGGATGCTTGTTTTTTATGTAACTTGCTGCCTTATGTAAGAGTAGAATTTTTTCGGTCCTGCTTGTAATACACCCGTTTCATAATGCATACGTGCTTTTTTATTATAGTTTATAAGTTTATTATTTAGTTTCCTGTATTCCTTGTAAGTCTCATCAAGCCCAGTCAAGATGTATCTATTCCAAAGTGCAACTTTCTGTTTGATTAATTGTTTTGTGTCATTTGATATCCAAGGTTTGTTTACAGTATGCTGTTTACATGTTGTACGAGGTACATGCAGGTTGATTGCTTTCTTAAGTGCACCATAAAAAGTCTCATATTGGGTTTTTGCACAGTTAATGCTGGCTATGCTTTCAGGTGTCAAAGTCTGTAATTTTTCATTGAATTTAAGAAAATCTGCTTTTTTATAGTTATATCTATGTCCTTGTTTTTTGTTTTGATTATGTGCTTGAAGTTGTATAGTGGTTACTAAACAAGTGTGATCACTCTTTCCAATGGCTGCTTGATAGTCAATATTAGCTATTAGTGGTGCATCATTGGTTAAAATTAGATCAAGAAAGGATGGCTGATTTCCCTGTCGAAATCTGGTGTGTCTGTCTACCAACTGCTCAAGGTTGCTATCTTTATACCACTGTATGAAGTTTTCTTCTCTTGGTGTGAGGTATCCACTCTCATCAAGTGGCCACCTCACTCCTCGAAAGTTGAAGTCTCCCATTATAATAACTGTGTTAGTCTCGGACACATCGGTCAGGTGGGTTAGTAAGATATTATCCTCATCTAACGTTGAGTCATGTCCTCGGTATAATCCACATAAAAGAAATTTCCTGTTTCCAACATTGAGATCCAGCCATAAACATTCTGAAGCTTTATGTTTCGAATTGTATTTGGTGCTTAATTTAGTTTTCATAAAATTTGTTTGATTTGAGGAGTATATTGCTACTCCACCACTTCGTTTACCGATTCTGTCATCTCTGTGTAGGTCATATCCTGGTATTCTTATCATTGAATCAGGTATATTTGGTTTCATCCACGTTTCCGTTATTATTATTAGTTCAGGTTTTAAAGTATCGACTCTTGCAATGAATAAATCCAGTTTAGATGTCACTGACTGAATGTTCGTGCAAAGAATGGTAATTGTGATTAGCGGTGGTGTAACTTATTCTATTATAATATTTTTGGTTTTATCAGTTTTATAAGGGGCATGCTTAGAGTTGTTGTGTCTGTAATTTAGTTTTTTTGAAAATTATTTGCTACAATAGTCGGGTATCCTCGGATATACTTTATGGTAATGTTCGTCTCTCCATTGTCTATTCGTTTGTTAAGTTCTTCTCTTAGGTTTTTCATATACTCTCGTTGCATAGGAGTAAGATCAGCTGTGATAGAAGTGGGCTTCCTCAGCTTGGTTCTGTTACGAAGTATTTCTAGAGCATCAGTTTTACTACGGAGGACAACCTTTAATGGACGTGGTCTGGCATTGGAGTCTCTTTTAGGGGCCCCGAGGCGAAAAAGCTTTATACCACCTAGTTTTACCTTTTTTGTGACTTCCCAAACTTGAACAATTACGTGTATATTCTTTTAATCGTCATCATACACCCCTCTCTCCCCCCTCCCTGGCTAACTCCGTCCCGTCCCCTCTGTTCCTCTATCCCTCCTTCCCTCCCTACCACCATCTTTCTCTCCCTCCCTCTTTCAATCCCTCTCTCCCTCCCTCCGTCCCTCCGTCCATCCATCCATCCATTTTTGAATATGGAAAGTGTGACAGGGCGTGACGGGCATGACACGTGTTCCATGATTTTTATTCGGCTAAAAAGTGTTAAACGCGCCTAAAGAAATTTTCATTTGGAAAATCTTATTTCATGCACATTTCTTGTTTGCTTTTTCATTGTTTTTTTGAGGACCGAAGCCAAAACCTGGCTACACATGTTGTGTATGGTAGAGAGCTCTACTTTAAGAGCACTGTATTTTGTACTTGTTTGCGAGAGTACCGGTGGTCTTAGCTTCTCTTCATCCTTTTTATGTAATTACTTTTGTATCCTTTTTTTTAACATTTAATTTGATGTAATCGTGACAAATAAATAATAGAATTTCCCAGATATAAGGGGCATTTCTGTACCTTGGCAGCACAGTTATATTTTTCCTTCTATAAATTTGCTAGATAATGCTTCTATCTCTTTCTTTCTATTGATTAGAGAATATGGTACATTTGTTAAGTATGATTGAATAATAAAACATTAATCTTATATTTTAATTAATGCTGCCACCGTTTGTTTCCATAAAAGTTAAATATTTACCAAAACAACACAAAAGATAAAGTAACGTAAATAAATGAGTTAAAGAAAACGAAAATTAAGTTTTTTTTTATATGATAGATAAGATATCGGTCTGAAGCTGTATTTGAAAACATGCATAACACGACCAAGATAAAAACCTTTTAGTTTGACTTTGACATTATAGCAGCCGTAGCCGATAGCAGCTGTTGGTTATCGCTTTCTTATTTTCTCATGACGATATTATGTATATTATTATGTCCTATCTCTGTCTGTTTGTGTTTCATATTCCCGTTTAAGTTTTCCGTTTAATATTGTGTGGGAGGGACGAGGCCCGAGGGAGTAATGAATTGAGGTTATAGTAGATTTGGCTAGGAACAAAAATAATTTATTAAATTTAGACTATGCATAGACATAAGTGTGTATGAAAATTTAGACATAATGGTGTGTAAACTTTATTTATTCGTCTAAAGATAGATACAGTATTGAGTATCAGTCACAAATTACTATTTATATTCCAGGCTCTCCTTGGCGCTCAGCTAGTTATAACGTTGATTATGGTATCAATTATACAGAAATTAGGAAGTTACTCGTTTGCAAGATGGTTATTGTGTTCCCAGGGGTTGTATAGATATTTGTACCCTACCAATAGTGAGTTGAAGGCATTGGGAGGAGTGCCAAAGGATACATCCAAGCATAAGAAGGGAGGGAAAAATGAATCGAATGGTAAACCAGAGACGTTCCACATTCCTCGCAGTCTGGATATACAGTTGGAGACGGCGCCGGTCACGGCACTAGATGTGGTGCATTTGAGATTTTATACTGAGTATGTGTGGATTGTGGACTTTTCTTTATACACATTGATTGTATATATTATGTCCGAAGTAAGTGTTACGTTATTATCCTACTGATATTATAAATGTGGAAGTTTGGATGTATGGATGTTTGTTACTCTTTCACGCAAAAACGGCTGAACGGATCTGGATGAAATTTGGGATAGGGATAGATTATAGTCTGGAATAACACTAAGCTACTTTTTAACTCGGGAATAGGTTTCCATGGTAAGTGGGATCGGGAACAGAACTCCACGCGGGCGGAGATGCGGACAACAGCTAGTCATTCATAATAATCATCATCACAGCGTTAATTCCAGTGGCTTCCAAAGCTTGCACTTTGGAACTTGAGGTTCGCTATCCCACCGTTTATTTTGATTTGGCTTATCTTGGCATTCCTCAGAAACAGGTGGACCTAGCAAGTTGAAATTTATATCAGATTCTGAGGTCTATAGTCCCTATTAGGTGTATAAATTCAAGGTCCTGAGTCAACAATTTAGAGGTATAGCTTAATTGATGCCAACCTCAAATAAGGTAAATAAATAAAATTGTGCTATTGTGTGGAAGAAAATAAAAGAAAATATTTATTGCAATACCAATTTTATTATGGCGGTATAACGGGTAATTACAGAACCCTCAGCGCACGAGTTCGACTCAAATTTGACTGGTTATTTTTTAATTTCAGGTGTATACCTCAGTATTTCCACTGAAGGATGAGTTCAACCTGAGCATGGTGTGGTGTCTACTTGTCATATTATTCTCTTTGTATCCTTTTTCAACTCCTATTAAAGATGCAAGAGGGCCATAATGTGTGAAAATCAGAATCTAGATAGTTCATGTATAAAGCTCATGCAGCCCACAGTTAAACCCTACTGATCAGATTTTTTAAGCTACTTGAAATATAAAAGACTGTCCTTTGGAGAATGGGGGTTCACTCTCCTAAACGGCTTTATCTTGGCTTTTACGGGAGGTACTGTGGTTTGGTCTCTAGAAACTAATGCCTTTTTTTTTTTTTTACGTGCGGAAATCCCTTCGGATACCCCCCGCTGGCCAGCGGGGGTGGTTATGTCGTGTCTCGACTAAAACCGCACGGTGTCCTCCCCAAGTGTCCGTTACCGGGCACCCCGGGTAAGCCCTCGAAAGGATAACCCCAGGGTTGCCGGCGGACTTTGGCCGCCACCGCGGCCTCGCCTGGTGGGGTCGGGTTTTATCCCGCTTCGGTGAGTTGGCAGGCGAGGGCACACACGACACGCCTCCGCAGAAACTAATGCCTGCTCTATCATCTAGTAATATATCTAATGTATCTTTTAAATAATGCCTTCTAGAATTTGAAATATTCTCTCCTTAACAAAAACTCAGTAAAATTCTCCTGAGTTTGACTAAACAGTACTTTACGAGTGAAGAATCAATAGGTGAAAGGTCAACATGCATAGTTGCTTTCTGCGTGTTTCTGCTGATAGCCATGATGGTGCTGATTGTGGATGAGTCCAACCTGGAGGTAGGAGTAGACCCTGCTTACGACAGCTTCTATGAAAACGCTTCCAAATTTCTGGAGAATCAGGGATTGTCGTCTGTGTGAGTATGATGTCATCTTCCTATTGATGGATGGTTAGATGGATGTATGTTTGACCAGAATGGCTGAACAGATCTGGACGTTATTTGGCAAAGAGATAAATCATAGTGTAAAATAGCATGTAGGCCATTTTTACCCAGAGAATAGGTTCTTGTAGGTCGCAGGAACAGTACCTCAGGAACCTATTCCTGAAAAACATAGTACAGTAGTTCGAATCCTATATCGGGCAAAGCGTGTTCTTTTTTTAGTAAATACTCAGCAGCAGAAAATGTACTTGTATTTAATAATAGGTCTGCCCATTCATTACGTAAAATCAAAACCAATATAACAATGTATATTTCCAGTGGTCCAGCATCAAAATTGATACTGAAGTTCTTCTTCGCTGTGTGGGCGGCTATAATCGGGACCTTGTTCACTTTCCCTGGTCTTAGAGTGGCAAGGATGCATTGGGATTCACTCAGGTATGATATAAATACGACATTTTTACATATACATATTTGCACTTACTTGCCTCTGGCTTAGCAGTCGAACGCACTACCGCTACCCCACAGAGGCCGTCTACTATGACTATTGTGACTATTGGGTGTGCAAGGCTATACAAACCTTCGGGGCCCAAGTGAACCTCACATTTTAGTTGGTGCCCCGGCTGAAGAACAGGCGACGCACCCGGTCAAATGGCAGTCGCTTCCATAAAAGCTGCAAGAGGAGGACTCAGGAGGAGACAGAGTAATCGGACGCTGGGCTCCGAGTTGACAGCCTAGGATACAAACGGGTACAACGCTAACATGATAATGATGAGTGGTGGGAGAATATGAGTACATGTAGCTTATCCATACGCTGTCACACTCACTTCCGGGTGAGGGACTCTACATCTTCTTCTATACATATAAATAAAAAAAAATGAGTGTCTGTTTGTATTATTGAAATAACTATGTAAGTATATGAATATATATATATATATATACAGTACATACACCATAACATTTTTTTAAATTTTTGTCTGTCAGTCTGTCTGTTTGTTTGTTCCGGCTAATCTCTGAAATGGCTGGACCGATTTTGACGGGACTTTCACTGGCAGATAGATAGGTAATGTTAAAAAGCGTAACATAAGGTACTTTAATTTTAAACAAAAAAAATAGGCTTCCGCGAAAAAGAACCAAAACCATAAAAATCGAAATCCACACGGACGAAGTCGCGGGCACAGCTAGTCTACTATAAAATTATAAAGAGAAAAGATTTGTATTTTTTTTATGTAACAAATAAACTTAAAAACTACTGAACCGATTTCAAAAATTCTTCTACCATAATAAAGCTACGTTATCACTGAGTGACATAGACTATAATATATTTATTGCTACAGAAAATTAGAGATACTTAGAAATCCCTACTAAAATCAGCCCAAGGTGTAAAAAAATTAGTCAAAATGTCTTTCATCGCATGCGCTGCGGAAAGTATTGATGATAGAACAAAAAAATGTTCCATAATATAATATAACATTTCAATATGTACCAAAAACTTTACGAGACTATATGTCCAACTATTAACATCTCGTCTCGTCTCGTAAAGTTTTTTGTTATGTCACTATAACTCCTTTTTTACATTTTTAAAGTTGATAGAAATGCCGATCGAAATCAGACTTTGTTATCCATACCTTTGTTGAGCTGAGTGAGACGAAGTCGAGCGAAAGCTCCTCATACCAGACTTCAGGATTTTCTTTGTCTCAGGTCTCCTCCTAAACTACTAATCCAATCAGAACCAAATTTGGCATGATTAAAGAGGTCAATCAGAGGAAGGTTTATGCATATATTTTGAAAAAATTAATGCTACCACAGAGGAATGATCACCGTTAAAAAAAAATCCAGATGGAATTACATAATAACCGCTCGAGACACTGTGACCAAACTTTACACGCTCAGAAAGCGTGTCCAGAGTTGTGACTTTCAAAAAGAATTTTCAAAATCGGACTTGCCACGGAGGAATGATCACTGTTCAAATTTTTCAAAATCTGATTCCGCAATAGCGGTCAAATCAATTGGACAAGAATCAAGATGTCTCACTCAGCTCAACATTGCAAGCAGCGATTCGCCTTGCAGACCTAGTATTAATTCATATCCAAATAAATGATTTCATATTCAAGACTGTTTCAATACCTGTTGATTAATTTTTGAATTACTGAAATTGGACATTCCATTCAAAAGATTTACGAAATTAAAAATACGAATTAGTTGTCGTTGGTCGCGATAACCGACATCTACGCGGGCGGAGCCGCGGGCGATAGCTAGTGTGGTATACATTTCAAGTGAATTTTCTCATTGATCAATGTTGTACCATTAAAACTTGCAGATACTATGCAGACAACAAAGTGATACCTCTGCTGCTGAACCTGAACTTCGCGATGCCGTTCGTGCTGGTGCTGCTGTGGGTCCGGCCCATCACCCGGCACTACCTCACCGTGAGAGTGTTCAGCGGGATGGAGAATCCACTGTGAGTTGACTTTTTTACTTTCTTAAACTTGGGTGGGTGGGTGCAAGGCGACTAAGGGATAGGAAGAAAGATAGAAGTAATTTATTCATACGCCTTTGAGTGCCATACGTACAAATCTATATATATAAAACAAAGTCGGGTTGGTGGTACCTTACCTTAACTCGAGAATGGGTGGACCGATTTTCATGATCTTTGATTTTTTTTAGATTTGTCCCTACCTATACTGTGGCTGTTTTTTGCGGATATCTCCACGGTTACTCTACCAGCCAGTGGGGTTAGTTATGTCGGACTTGAACCGACCAAAACCGCACGCCGTCTCGGGTCCCTAAGGTGGCCAAATAAGGCATTTGTACAAGTATAACAAGTATGTTTATATTATAATCATTCAATAGCACGCCAACAAAATACCGAGCCCTCCAACCAATATTTCCATCCAATGGTTGCCTGGCAGAAATTGCGTTAAGCGATAAAGCCGCCAATTGTACTTCTCTTTTCTTTTTAATTTCTGTTGTAATTCAATTCAATTGGCGTACAATAAAGTATAAAATAAATAAAATAAGGATTATTAAAAAATATGACATTCTCCAAATAAATTCAGCTGATAAGTAACCAACATAACTTGATTCAAAGGCGGAACGAAGCTTACCGGGTCCGCTAGTTATTATTAAAACTCCCATATAAATAATAAAAGCGGCGATAGCCCAGTGGCGTACGTAACGGACTGCTGAGACGAGGTCTCGAGTTCGATCCCCAGTCGCCCCGGGCACACACCTCTGACTTTTCGTAGTCATGTGTGCATTAATAAATGTTAATTATCGCTCGCTTAATAATCTGCCCGGTAGATGGCAATAGGCTCGCCCCCTATTACATTGGGACCTTAACATAACTGGCGAATCGTGGGTGTGTAATACACCTCTTCCTACCCCTGCGGGGATACAGGCGTGAAGTTATGTTATGTTTTATAAATAATACTAGATAAATAGGGATGTGATCCATTCGATAGATAACATACACCTCATGAAAAAGCGCCCGATCGAGTGCAATAGAATCGCCATTTTATTTCACTCTAGTCAAAGAACACAGCTGATATAAAACACCAACGCTCAAAAAAGTCTGCTGTATGTGAACACGTGCAACAGGGGACCAAACATTACTGTTAAGATTTGATAAACCACAGATACTCGCCAAAGAAAATCGATACCTATCCTAGGATGCTCCGCGAAGCGATTGAAATTAAAAAACATCCTAATTTTAATATAGAAGATGGTTCGAATGTACCACCAGCTTGGGACCCAGTCATTCACTTAATTGATTCCAAGAAAAATCAAAATACAACAAGACTTCATGACACTGTGAGCTCATTCTGCGTAAATAGGAACACCAACAATTCAACATAGTTCGGGTACTTTGAGATAACTTACACTTCTAACTACAAGACAACTACCATCTTTAGTCTCCCCGAGACCATGGCTGCTGAAAAGCAACCGAAACGTCTGGATCAATGTAAAATATAAAATAACATCAAATAAATCGCGATAGAATCTGTTAAAAATAGTTTTATTTCAATCGTCCTCCTAGCTTTTCCTAACTCAGTTGGGATCAGCATTCAGTCAACTACGAAACATCCTAACTTGGATATTTTCTGTGAAGCGACTTCCGTTTGCCCTCCAAATTCCACTGGCAACATCGAAGTTCTTCAGTTAGACCAGATTGTCTGATTGTTTAGAGCTCCAACTACCTGTTACTAATATCACAGATGTTGGTTTAGCAACCAGGTGCGACGGCTTAACGTGCTCTCCGAGGCACGGAGAGGTCTCATTGTATCAAGAATGGTCACTCAAACTGATACTTGGATACTTTTTTAGGGTTTTTTTTTAGAAAAGCCCTATTGCTATCGAGTTGTCATCGACGTCGTCGTTGCCAATTTTCTTTTCTGTCACGGTTTTGGGTATGAAGGAGATGAGCTATCGAGTTGCTGTTTTCGGTAATAGATTCGTGCTGGGGTGAACCATTGCAAGATAAAAATAAAAATAAAAAAAAACCAAAAAAAAATTAAAGATAAAATAAAAGAAAATCCCTTGTATTCGGCTGAGCTCGTCTCAGGAATTCAACTTGCTTTTTTATCGTGCGGATACCCCTTCGGATACCCCCCTCGCCGGCCAGCGGGGGTGGTTATGTCGGACTTGAACCGACTAAAACCGCACGCCGTCTCGGGTCTACAGACGCCGGGGTGTAAGGTTGCCCATAGAGCATATCACTCGCACCCCGACTGACCCTGGGCCATCTCCGGTTTCGAGATGGCCCCCTCGGGTTTGGGAACCACGGTGTCCGCGTCTTGCCCCGGTTTGGGGGAGAGGCGCTAGTCGCCCCATCGTCCCGAGTGCTCATCCTGATACTAAGAGTGACCTTGCTAATTCTTTAACCTTGCAACGTGCTTACTTGGTCCCACGAGCCTTCACTGAACTCCAGTTGACTGGTATAATAATATTCCTCCTCCCCAGCATGTCCTCTGAGGCGTACGACACGCTCCGCATAGTGCTGGTGGCGGGAACAGCGCTGGTGCGGCTGGCGCTGATGCCGCGCCAGCTGCAGGCCTACCTCGACATGGCGCAGCGCCGCCTCGACGTGCAGAAGAAGGAGGCCGGCAGGATCACCAACATTGATCTACAGAAGAAGGTAATACTCACCGTCACTGCCTACCCCCACTGGCTGTAGAGGGCATTACCAACATCTTTGAGGCCGAAGCAAGTCGGTGCACTTGCCATACAACGGACGAAGCTCTGCCGCAAGGTTAAGAGTTCAGACAGCAGGCGCTCGCAGAAAAGCCACACACCAATTAAAAGCAATAAGCGCCTCCTCTTTTTTTTTACTTATACGCCTTTAACGGGAGCAGACTACCAACCCCGAAGAGAAAACCTGCGCCAGAGTCTCGTCCGTCAATCAGTATGTGTGTGTTGACCCCAAAGGTCCTTATGACCGCCTCTTATAAGACGGCCTCATAATGTTTTGTAATTAGTAAAAAAGTGTCAGAGGCGTTATGACGGCCTCTGTGGCGTAGCGGTAGTGCATTCGACTGCTACGACAGGGGGCACGGATTCGATTCCCGCTCAGTGCAAATATTTGTATGCATGAATATGTATATTTGCATTGGTCTGGGTGTTTCTATGTTTAATATGTATGTATTTTAAAAAAAAAGTAGCCTAGTGGTATGGGTAATGGACTGCTGAGACGAGGTCTCGGGTTCGATCCCAGGTTTCAGCATGGCACACACCAATGACTTTTCGAAGTTATGTGTGTATTTATCGCAGGTGTATAAGTGCCCGGTTAATGGCAGTAGGCTCGCCACCTATTACATTGGGACCTAAACATAAACTGGTGAAATGTGGGTGCTAGCACCTCTGCCTACCCCTTCGGGGACATAGGCGTGAGTTTATGTTATGTTATGATGTTAAAAAAAAAAGTATATAAGTATTTTTATCCGCATTCTGGAACCCATAACACAAGCTAGTTAAACTAAACTTACTTTGGGTCTAGAAAGCGCTGTGTAGAATGTCGTAGAATATTTATTTATTATTATATTTAAAGGTTTAGGTTATACATACACACTAACAAACGATGCCCCCTCTAAAAAAAAAAAATCTGATTCCCTAAAATTAATTTTTTTTTTTTTTTTTTCAGATAGCTTCCGTGTTCTACTATTTATGCGTGGTAGCGCTCCAATACGTATGTCCTATAATCATGACCTTATACTTGACGCTAATGTACAAGACCCTGGGCGGGTACACGTGGGTGGGGCTCCTGTACGAGTCGCAGGACATGTGCTCAGCGCAGGAGGAACCCCAGGCCGCCAGCCCCGCGGTGGAGGAAGACGGGATAGAGCAGTTCCAGATGGCATGGGAGAATCTCAAAATGGTGAGTGTATTGGTTTGGGCATTTAAAATATAAGGTTCTAGTGACATTTTACTAGAAACTTCTTTTTTAAATGCTCAAGCGTCGGTAGCTTAGTGGTTAAGGAGTCGACCCTACGATCGAGAGGTCCTAGGTTCGAATCCTGGCCTTTACACTACTGACGTGAACCCACTCCTAACACAAGCATTTAGCTTAGCTGGAGGGGATAGGGGGAATATTTGTAATTTCGGTTACTAATATTCTTTTTAAAAAAAAAATGCAGGGTTAAGTGATCCTAGTGATCCTAGTGATCCTAGTTCAGTCTTAGGATGGAGGACCTTAGTATATTGAGACCGCTCTGTGCCTCAGAGAGCGCGTTAAGCCGTCGGTTCCGGTCGCCATACGAACATCTGTCTATTCGTTACGGGTAGTTGCAGCCATATAAAGTCCGACAACTGGTCGGACTAAAGAATTTAGATATCGCCAGTGGGTTGTGGAATTCAGATGTCAGTCGCTTAATGAATATTGAAGTTAGCCGTTTCATAGTTGAGTGGGGAAAAAGGCTCGGAGGATTATGTTTTTTTTTTAGGGCACGTCAATTTGACTTCACCTCGCCTGATGGTAAGCTGAAGGTAAAGTCTCAGGAAAGAGGGTCATTGGCCACATATAACTCAATTTTACGCTTGCTCCTCCAAACGTGATTTTGATGAAAACCCTTAATTACAACCGTAAGCATACAATTTTATAAAAGGTTGATAAGCGTGTACAACTAACCTGAAACAGGAACCTTTTTTTTTTTCGTGCGGAAATCCCTTCGTATACCCCCCGCCGGCCAGCGGGGGTGGTTATGTCGGGCTTGAACGACTAAAACCGCACGCCGTCTCGGGTCTTAAGACCGGGTGTAAGGTTGCCCATAGAGCATATCCCTCGCACCCCGAAACCTGAAACAGGTACCTACATTAAATTTGGTATTCTTTGAATATCACGTACTTCCATGCAACCATTCATTTCTTAATTTCGCCCCTTAGGGGCGAAACTTCTAAACATCTTTTCTTCACCGCCCAAGTTAGTCCCGGTTGCTTCGAAAGCTTGTTCTTCGCAGTCCGGGGTCCGCTTTCTTAATTCTTTATTGTACACAAAAACAAGTTGAATTCCCGAGACGAGCTCAGCCGAATACAAGGGATTTTCGATTTTGCGATTATTTTTTTTTTTGCGATTTTTTCTTTATCTTGCACTGGTTCACCCCAGCACGAATTTATTACCGAAAACAGCAACTCGATAGCTCATCTCCTTCATACCAAAAACCGTGACAGAAAATTGACAACGGCGACGTCGACGACGACGACAACTCGATAGCAATAGGGCTTTTCTAAAGAAAATCCCTAAAAATGTATGACAATTAAAATCAATTATGTACAAAGGCGAGCTTAAGTGTTTAAGAGTTCTCTACCAGCAAACCTTTATGTTTAACCTTATGGTTTTTGCGGGATCGACTGCCGTTTGTTTGCATGCGAAAAACCTGCGCCAGAGTCTCGTCCAGCAATTAGCAGATGCACCGGGTTGCAGGTGAGATTGGTTTGGGCTCGAAGACCTTGGTGGGCCTCAAAACGCCTACAAGTAATTATTATCTATTATCAACAATGATTTCTATGAACACCAGACTGGCTGTACGGAACAAAAAAATTAGACACCGCTGAGTGTTTAAACTCTAAACACTCAGCGGTGTCTACACTATCACCATGGCAAATTTGGTCAAGATCGGTATTGTGGTGTGGCGTAGCTTGCAATAGTAGTGTTGTTAATAATATATCTGTGTATTAAAAAATATTATAATATTAAATATGTGTTAAACACATAGACAGCGCGATATTTTTATTAGTAGTGAGCCGCCGCACCGCGCAGCCGACCGCGCTCAGCCGACTAGTAAGTTCTAGCGACTCGCGCCACTCGCGCCACTCGCGCCACTCGCGGCCGGCCGCCAGGCGCGGAGCTCTCCGCGGTGCCACGCTCCCCGCTTGCGCACGCGCACTGTACCTACCTACCTACTGCTATTAATT
Source organism: Cybosia mesomella (assembly GCA_946251805.1). Classification (NCBI taxonomy): domain Eukaryota; kingdom Metazoa; phylum Arthropoda; class Insecta; order Lepidoptera; family Erebidae; genus Cybosia; species Cybosia mesomella. Next base: position 34,540,930 of record OX276396.1, on the reverse strand, counting down.
TCTATTAGTTATATTCTATCTGTACTCTAAGACTCTCCTTCTTTCTCTTGTGTGTCCGTGTTCTTCTATAACTGTTGTGCTTTTGTGTATTCTATTAAACTTTCCCTCTTCCAACGAACAATCTTTTCTGTATTAAAATAACTCCCATTAAGTGCTTCTACACGCCACAGTGGTTCCGGAGGAGTACAGTCTCGACCAAATGGCTTAGCCACGTATAAGAGCTTCGCTTCGCTCAGCTCAACAAATTTAATATACTCTGTGGCTATGACAGCAACAAAAATGGCACCAAAGTTGTGTTCAGTAGAGTCCAAAATTCTAAACCAATTTTTTTGTTCCGTACAGCCAACTGTTCAAATACAATGTACCATTAAGGAATAATCATCGAAAAACAGTTTCACGAGCGCGCGGCCTTAGCTAAGCGCGCGACCGTAGTAAGATGTCTTATTGTCAAGTAAGAGTCCTGCTCGCTCAGCTCTATTTATTTCGGTTACTATTTGATGACAGCTGATGATCTCATATAAAACTAGGAATTCAGTGCAGGGTGCGCCTGCACTGAATTCCTAGTTTTATATGAGATCATCAGCTGTCATCTGTAGTGTAAGGGCGCCAAAATGATTAATCTATGGTGATGCGTCCTCAAGTACACCTCAGTTCCCGCCTCACCCCCGAAATGTGTCTCACTGTTTATTCTGAAATACTTGTCTAATATACATATAAGTCATTGACTATCAATTAATTTTACTCCACACATCCATATATATAAAACTAAGTCATGTCATGACTGCGATGAACTCGAGAACGGGTGCACCGATTTTCATGATCTTTGATTTTTAGATTTGTCTTCGCCTATACTATACCTTTTCGTTCGGAAATCCCTTCGGATACCTCCCCCCCCCCCCCCGCCGACCAGCGGGGGCGGTTATGTCGGTATGTTGAACCGACTAAAACCGCACGCCGTTGCGGGTCTACATACGCCGGGGTATTGCCCATAGAGCATATCCCTCGCACCCCGAACCTATACTGTACCTTTTTTTTTTGTTGGTGCGGAAATCCTTTCGGATACCCCCCCGCGTGCCAGCGGGGGCGGTTATGTCGGGCTTGAACCGATTAAAACCGCACGCCGTCTCGGGTCTACAGACGCCGGGGTGTAAGGTTACCCATAGAGCATATCCCTCGCACCCCGAACCTATACTGTACCTTTTTGTGGTTATGTCCGACCAAAACCTAACGCCGTCTCGGGTCTTTGTGTGCAAGGAGACATTCACGAAATAAACTGAGCTGATAAAGTAACCAACATACTTAATTCTGAGGCAGAACGAAGTTTGCCGGGTCAGCTATATCACATAATGTAGCTCTAAATTGCGCAAAACAAAATATTGTTTACTCATCGTTACTATTCATATTAGCAAAACATATTACATTTCTTCGACGAATGTTGGAAAATTGATTCGTCATCAACTCATCATTAATGAGTTATATACGTAGGTAATTATACTATATAATATAATTATTATTTTTAAATATATTCACACCTTAATATAGAAGGGGTAAGCTGAAGTGTGTTTCAAAATAGTATATATTGTGCACATTTTTTTTAGGTTTTAGGTACACTTTTGACTGCCTCTGTGGCGTAGCGGTAGTGTATTCGACTGCTACGACAAAGGACGCGGGTTCGATTCCCGCTCAGTGCAAATATTTGTATGCATGAATATGTCTATTTGCATTGGTCTGGGTGTTTCTATGTATAATAACTATGTATTTACAAAAAAAAAGTATAAATTATGTTTATCCGCATTCTGGAACCCATAACACAAGCTAGTTAAACTATGCTTACTTTGGGTCTAGAAACCGCTGTGTAGAATGTCGTATAAAAAAAAAGTTACTATAGGGTGTATAGGGCCCAGGGTGTGCAGGGGCCGACGCCTGGCTTAGACGAGAGCGACTACCGTCTGACCCTCCAATCTCCAAAGGAAAGCCTGCGCCAGGATCACACCTGCAGCCTCACCTGCAGCCCTGTACACCTGTACAGGGCTGCTGGTGAGGCTGCACCCACAGATAGATAGAATACACATATTCATGCATACAAATATTTGCACTGAGCGGAAATGGAACCTACGATCGCCGAACTAGCAGCCACGCCAGTCTCATGTAAACTATTTAATCTATTTTTTTTTTAAAGATTTAGATCGGAAAAAGAGAACATCTAGGAGGTGACTTGAACCCGCGACCATTCCTTTACAGGGGGAATGCTCTGACCAACTGAGCCACCTAGACACGTCCCAGATATTCGAAATTCTCCGATATATTAATACGTCTTAAGGCGACGTTGGAGTCATCTAAATCTTTAGAAAAAAGTAAGCATACAAAATGCTTAAAAATTTAATGGAACTAAATTTTTTTCACAGGTATTTACAGAAGACGTATACAAAGGTGTCTTCGGATTCGCGACGTGGTGGTGTTCTTTCGCGTGGTTCCTCACCACCTCCCTGGGTCTTGCGTACCAGACCTACTTCAGGATCTCATGATACTAACACTGCACTTAGGTCTTAGAATAGCTCTAGTCAGGGTACGCTGGGCGATCAGGAAAATAAAAGAAAAACGATAGTATTGAATTTTTTTATTGTATTACTAACTTGGGACTCTGCTCAGCTCCTATTAGTCCTGTTAGTCGTAGCGTGATGTTACCTTTTGGACAACAAACTATTTTTTATTGAAAATAAGTGTTATTGATATGTTATGCTAATAACCGCGGCCCCGCCCGCGTGTATGTCGGTTTTTGTTTATACAATATCTCCGGCAGTATAAGTCTGACCAAGACAAAACAGTTATAAAATCAGTTCAGTATTTATTGCGTCCATCGCAAACAAACAGCCAAGAATTAAAAAAAATGTTTTTTTTTATATCTCAAACATGTACAACTATTTAATAGTATAGATATTATTAGCTAATGTCTACCAACCACTAATCAGATTGTCGCCAACAATTTATCGCCTCGATACGATAGATAATCGAAGCTAAAAATAGTGTTTTAAATTAAAAGTCTAAGCACTTTACATACAAGTACATCAGCATTACAATGACTTTGTAACAAGCTCAGAAAGCTTAACGTGCTTTAGATTTACTATGTGCCGTTAAAAACAAAGTTTTTACGCCGAAAATCTGCGATGGCGTTAATATGTATGCATTTTTGTATCTTCGCTATCGTTTTATTTACAGACGCTTTTTTGAAACTTTTGAATATTTTGTATGTTGCATTTTTGTATCTAACTGATATGATATGGGCTAAGCCAGATTTTAGTTTGGGGAGAAGAGGGGGCTGTATTAGGAGGGTTAGAGTTGAGCGAGATTAGAGTTAGAGAGAGTTAAGAAAAAACAACAAAAATGTGTATGAAATGACTCTATTACAGCGTCCGCATAATTATGCGTGTGAAACATGTGTGGCGCCGTTTCGTGCAAATCCTATGTACTATTTGCACGAAATTCGCACAATATTATTTGCACGAAACAGGTGCCCGCATGCGTGCGCACGCATGAGGCAGCGGAAGTCTTTATTCCTGTGAAAAATAACTGGAGGTGGATATGCAGTTTTTAAGAAGCGGCGAAAACCCAGTAGCGTACGTAACGGACTGCAAAGACGAGGTCTCGAGTTCGATCCCCAGTCGCCCTGGGCACACACCTCTGACTTTTCGTGGTTATGTGTACATTAATAAATGTTAATTATCGCTCGCTTAACAATGTGCCCGGTAGATGGCAATAGGCTCGCCCCCTATTATACTAGGACCTTAACATAACTGCGGAATCGTGGGTGTGTAATACACCTCTGCCTACCCCTTCAGGGATACAGGCGTGAAGTTATGTTATGTGTTATGTTATGTTTAAATTCGAAGAGCATTTTTACCCCCAACATGCGCTCTGGCTTCGACCATGTGATATGATACAGAATTTTAAGTGTGGATCCTATCTAGTACGTAATAGCATTAAAAAATATATATATTTTATCTGAGGTGTAGACGAAAATATGTTGAAGATCCTCTTTAAGAAGAAAGTAATGTTTTGACTAATGTAATGTAAAGTAATGTAACTTTGTAATATTAACGACTGTGTCTGTAAGAGTTTAATTTGGTTCTAGAGTGCGCTGTATATTATGACATAATATTGATTTATTATTTAGTAACATAAGTTTCACGAATGTGTCAAAATTATAATGTTCGTCATACCAGAGTTAAACGAACGTATGTTACAATTAGTAATGTTTTGTTTATCACTTTATGGACTGTTTTATTAAAAATGTTGAATTTTTTGTATTTTTCGTTTTATTTCCTACCACTTAGTAACTATACGATACCCACCAATTACAAGTACTGCTATATATACTAGATAAACTGTTTAGAACAGTTCCTGGGTGATGCAGGAATAAATTTCGAATTTTCAAAATTTTGATACATAAATGAATGAATTAATTTTATTTTTTTCCTCTATGGCGATTCCAACGATTCCGCCAACAACTCAGTTTTTATACTGATCGAAATAACGTGTGAAAGTACAAGTGAAAAAATGTTTTATTCCTCTCTCTAATGTGTATGACAAGTATGACAGCGATACATAAGTCTGATCATAACTGATATTAAAAGATAAAACAAATTGTAAGAGCTGGTCCCTGTGATGGGTCTAAAAGACCTGTGTTACTGACTAGTAACACAGGTCTTTTAGACCTTTGTTACTGTTAGGTGAGTACCAGGCCCACATTTCTGTTAATGACGTGTGATTGATTGAATGGTACATCCTTTAATGGTTGCCTATCTATTACAACAACTGAATTAGTTGGGTTCTGTGTTTATTATGAGAAGTGGGTTTTTATTAAATGGTCCTAGTTCACCTAGTTTACCTACTATTAGGCTGATTTTCCACCAGAGAAGTGCTAGATCACGTAGTTTCGTTTCCAAGCTAAACTACGAAACTATGTGACCGTGACTGTATGTATGTAACAGCCCTCATTCGTCTTAGGACAGATTCTGGCTTGGACAGATTCTGGTTACGACATATTCTTGTTACGGCAGAAGTAACATAGCCAACAAAAGTGAAAATCACACAATTTATGTATTGAGCGAGCAAGATGTGCTATGAAAATGCGCCGCCGAGAGAGAACTGTGCTGAAAACGATGTAGGTACACTCGCGATTTTACCTACTTTACAATATTCCAATCAGCTGACAATGATAGCTAGGTAGGTACGTTCCAGAATTCTCTAGGAGTGACAAGAATATACTCGATTCAATCTTAAGAATCTAATGCATCGCATACCTCGAGTGTGCAGTACGACTTCCTAGCAGTTCCCTCTCGGCGGCGCATTTTCACATTAGAAAGCATCTATGGTACGCTTCAATCCATATAAAAACTAATGATGTGATGGTTGATGATGATTGGCACTGAGTATACCTACCTACTATATCTGTAATTAATATAAAAATGAATCGCTGAATGTGTTGCTAAGCGTAAATCTCGAGAGCAGCTGAATCGATTTCACTGATTCTTTTTTCATAATATTCCTTGAAGTACGAGGATGGTTACTTACGATGGTTCTTACGGAGAAAAATTTAGAAAATGGCCTGAAAAAAAAAAAATGTTCACAGGCATGTTTGGGATAAATAGGTGCCATGGGACGAAGTATGCCACGGGCGACGCCGCAGGGGACAGCTAGTAACATAGCATAGTATAGCACAACTCTGGTAGAAGGCAGCCTTATTAAATGGCGCTGATGGATCCAAATAAATTAGTTGAATGTTTGCAATGCATGCTACATATTCGTCTGCCGTCCAAACCATAGGTATTCTTCTCGTGTCAAAAAGTAAAGTAATAAGGTATTTTGTGCTGCTCTAAACATTTATTCGATGTCTATAGAACTTTGATAAAAAATCAATATCGTGCAAGTCTAGAAATTACATTACTATGAATAGTAAAATATGTGAGTCATGGGAGCACAGAATTGAATTGAATTTCGTAACAATTTACTGTTTTGCATACATTGACCCTAAATTTTGCAAAGTAACTTTATTAAGCTTGGGTTAATAAATAAACAAATGTTAACCTTTTTAGCTTCGACACAATCAACAACAACCAAAAGTAAAAACTAAAATTAAAATATACCATTTAAATCTACAGCATCAATTAAATATTTTACTACTGGTAACATTCTACAGCGAGTACAGCTGTAGTGATGGGAAGCGCAGCCTTATCGATAATTTCAAATATTTAAAAATGAAATAGAACATTACTAATATACAGTTTATGGGGTACACAAGATACAATTTGATTGCCTATTTCCATCGACGTACATTGTAGATCAAATCGACTATCCACACAACACAATTTAATTTTCAATGTAATCGGATCATCACTACATATTATAAAATAAAGTCCTCCGCTGCGTCCGCGTCCGCCTGTCTGACTGTTCGCGATAAACTCAAAAACTACTGCGCCGATATTCATGCTATTTTGGACCGATGGATAGAGTGGTTCTCGAGGAAGGTTCTAGAATATAATTTGTCAAAATGTTGTATACATTGGCTAAAATATAATGATACTTGTAGGAGAGGTCGGAAAAAATAAGCCGTCTGGGAGCTATCCACGAAAAAGCTGCCTAAACTCTTTGAGATACAACAAAATGATGTAGTATGGCGGAATTGTGTATCTTATATAGATCTTCAGCGATGGCATATAACTATCTCTGAAGGATAAAAAAAAACCAAAAAAAAAAACCATGGTAATACTTAAAAAAATGGGCAATTATAAAGTGGTAATTGGAAAGCTATTTACACAAAGACGGTATTAATCCTTATCATTTTAAATAATTTAGAACTTGAAGCTTTTCAGTGATCTAACAGTGAAAATTGGTGCCATTTTGGCTTGTTAATATATGAAATCTGAATAAATAACCCTATTTTACTGTCGGGAATTATTGCAACTACACTTTATTATCTATACAACGTAAAAAGAATGCATTCTCAATTCAAAATAAAGGGGTTGCAAAAGACGCTAAAAAGTAAAAAAAAATCTTCATACACCCGTGCTCCACCCTAAAGCTTATACTTATCTTTTGAGGGAAGCAATGCTACTTCTAACTAATGTCCTCCTGGGATAGTTGAAGTAGTCCAGTTTTATTCTGTTATTAGTTAATTCTTCTATATGAGCAATGAAATTGAAAAATATTTACGTAAATAACGGCTTAGTTTTGAAAACTCGAAAATAACATTATTCATATTGCCCGTTTTGATTTTTATTTGATGTGGAAATGATTCGCTTCTCTCTTGAGTCGGTATCACTAGAATTTATGAGGTTTTATGAACTTCATATTAAGCAAATGTGAATTAAAGCTTTGAATAAACTGTGTTTAATTATTGGAAAGTATAGATAAGATTTGAAGTTCTATGAAACATCTCACTAGACAGTTTCTGTATAAGAATTCTATTGTTGCAAACATGTAAATTTATTGAGGTTATCATAGCTTACCATAGCCTTTGAAGTTTATATGTTTAGCAGCAAAACTATAATCTTCACTACGTATTATAAATATTTTTTATTTTATTATATGATTATTAAAAAAAAAAAACCGCCACTGCGTTTGTCATTTTGCGTTAAACTCAAAAACTACTAAACTGATTTACATGCTGTTTTCACCAATGGATAAAGTGGTTCTCGAGGAAGGTTTTAGTATATATCACTACATTTCATAAAACAAAGTCCTCCACCGCGTCTGTCTGTCTGTTCGCTATAAACTCAAAAACTACTGCACTGATTTTCATGCTGTTTTTACTAATGAATAGATTCCCGAAGAAGGTTTGAGTATAAAACTTCAAAAGTGAAATATAACAAAATCATGTACTATGGTGGAATTGTGTACCTTTCTTTTCTTTTTTTTTTTTTTTTTATCGTGCGGAAATCCCTTCGGATACCCCCCCCCGCCGGCCAGCGGGGGCAGTTATGTCGGGCTTGCACCGACTAAAACCGCACGCCGTCTCGGGTCTTCAGACGCCGGGGTGTAAGGTTACCCATAGAGCATATCCCTCGCACCCCGGCTGACCCTGGGCCATCTCACCACTAACAGCATCGCTCATCCTGTCTCCTCTGAAAGCAGAGGAGTACGGAGAGCGATGTGTTCCCGCCACGTTGGGTATTGGCCGACGATCAATGCCAACCCTATGAAGGGGTGAAGGGGAAGCCATTGACCGCCGCCCAGGGTGTACCGGCCGCTCCGATTCCGTTCCCCCCGGACTGCAGCGGGATCGGAATCGGAGCGACACTCGAGGAGGTTACCCAACACACACCCCGGTGGAATTGTGTACCTATCTTATATAGGTTGTGGTGCGGAAAAGGAGCCCATGGGTAGCGGTAATGGGATCACAATTCCAAGCGGGTGAAGGCGCGGGCAACAACTAGTTATATATAAAAATGAATCCCTATTTCGCTTGGTCACGGCATCACACGTGAAACGCTGGACCAATTTTGCTATTTCGTTTTTTGATGTATTTATTATTGTCAGGAGAAGGTTCTTACAAATGAAATTTTTGAAATACCTCGCACTTTGAGGACACCGGGGCGAACACCGTATAATATTTTAAGAATGCACTACAAAGTTATCGATAAATATACTAACCACGCGGCTGCTTGCACATCACTATATCCAATCCATTGTATTCGAGAAATGTCCCCCCTCTAATTTTTCAGACGTTCCAACCAATGAGAAGACAGCACGCTATGAGGGAGCCCATCGCATTGGTCGATATCTAAGAAGATTCCAGAAAATCCGAGTGACGTTGGTTGACGCATGCTCCCCGTATATAAACTCTTTGGTGAAATTCCTACGCTAGTTTATTTCGTGAAAAGAAGCCGTCAATCGCGCACCTTTGCTGAGTTTTGCTATACGACTGAACAAGTCAACGACTGAGATAGTTTTACAATATTGATAACAAAGTAAGTCAAATTTTCTTTGTTTCATCTTTCGTGTTTGTTCTAAATTTGTTAGTAATAACTTCATCTATCTTTAAATTAGTCTGAATTTGATGCGGCGTGAAACTAAGCCGGAAATTAATTTTCAGTTACTTTGCTATGATAAATCTTTTGACGGTGTGAAATAACTTGGACTTGCGTTGATTTGTAAATTCTGTGATTGAAGTAATATCATTTTAAGGGTTTTTTTAAACATTCACGGTTATTTGCCTACTCATTCTTTTGTGATGCACATGGCATCATGCATGTGCATCAATCCTCAAAAGCACATGTAGGTTTCTTAAGAATATTCAATGAATTCAGCAGTATGTAGTGGTTGTATAAAGACTAAATGGGCAGTTTCCTCAAATGCGTTCGAGAACTTTCCGTTTCACGTCGACCGTATCGATTTTTCTATTATTGGCGGTTACAGTGCGCCTTTTTTTTTACGTCGCTAGTGTCTGTTCGGAAACCGTTCTTGAACTATTCCTAGTGTAGGTACAGTTCTTGTAATGGAGTTCATCTAAAACCAGGTGTTATTTCCCACGTGGGACGCGGCCCACGTACCGTTATAATCACCACCAAAATGGCCGCTCATCGTAACCTTTGGTGTTTCAATACAATTAGGTTGTAGAATCTTCACGAAAACTAGCCTGTTTAAAACCAAATACTTCTATTTACCTATTTTATAACATTGTATTTTTTATTGTTGCAGATGGCCAAAGCACCCGCTGTAGGTATTGATTTGGGAACCACTTACTCATGCGTGGGAGTATTTCAACATGGTAAAGTGGAGATCATCGCCAACGACCAGGGCAACAGGACCACGCCCTCATATGTCGCCTTCACAGACACCGAGCGCCTCATCGGTGATGCCGCCAAGAACCAAGTGGCGATGAACCCCAACAACACAATCTTCGGTATGTACCTACGGTTAATCTAGGTCACGGAGGCATCTGTATTATTCTGTATATGCGGTCAAGTATCAAGGCTGCGCAATTTGTAGGTCAAATTGATAAGTCTCAAGAACTTAATACCACGTCGTAATTTGATTAAGTTGGATACAGTATGTACACAACGTGGACTTAATTTTAAAATGCCGGCGTCATTGTATAATTTTCAACATGATAGCTTATCTGTACCCAACTGATTCACTACAAGCTTGTAAAGGTTGGCTAGTTCCGTATATACTTACCTATTTGAACAATGAATGACGCGGCGTCCTATTTTATGTAATGTTGGGGCAGTGCTCTGCGACCATACGTGCTTAAAGGTTATTTACCTTTTTACGCAAACGTATAGGCCAGACCCACGCCACAAATACAGAAATTTTTGTTTGGTTAAATTTAAAGTTTCCCTAGCAACAATTCAATCAGTATTTTGTTAAACAATCACCATTTTTTTGTTATAGCCCCGATAAAAAATTAGCGGCCATTTTTTCATAACCAAAAATGTACCTATTTCAACTTGCATTTCGACTTCAGTTCGCAAAATATTTTAAGCTGATATTGTATGTATTCTTGGAATAGGAGGAGCAATAGGTACCTACATAGTTCCATTTTGATGATTGAGGGGACGCGACCGTTATGTTGCATGTTTTGGAACATAAGCAATCATAAATAAGAGATGAATTAAATAATTCATCTTTCTGTCTTCTGATCAATCATCATTACATACAGTATAATGAGTAAGTTGCACGTATAATCGTGTCATCTCGATAATTCCTGGGCCTAGTTTAGTATGTTATATAGGCACAAATCAGCTATCACGGCTGTGTAGTGCACATAGAATCTTCATTATAATCCTGATGGAAACTTTAGGTGTAATAATAATGATGACAATGATTCATAGTTGTTACTATCAGGCTATCTTAATATAATTTCAAAAACAATGACGTATATTTCCTTAGTTTCAATGAGTAATAAATGGCTTGTTTACCTTGTAGCTTGTAGGTATGGAAATTAGATTTGAACCAGCTTAAAACAATTCGTAATTGCGCACTCATTTCGATTTAGCTAATGATTGATACGATTTAGGTAATAATTGATATTATTTTTCGATGAGATACCAGCCTTTTCGTAATCAACATGTAATTTCTTTTGAATTAAAGCAGCCTTTTCGTAATCAACATGTAATTTCTTTTGAATTAAAGCAGCCTTTGTGTAATCAACATGTAATTTCTTTTGAATTAAAGACTAAGAAGTTTTGATACTTGGAAAAATTAGGTATTTAATTTTTCATGATGATACCCAATATACTAGACTAGAGTCTCTGAACATTGTGAATGATAAAAATAATCTGAGGAAATCAAAATACGTTTGTTAGATAGTATTTCTAAGAGCAAAGTCTAACTATAGTTTTCGTTGTTACAGACGCCAAACGTCTTATCGGGCGCAAATTCGAAGATGACACAGTACAAGCCGACATGAAGCACTGGCCTTTCGAGGTTGTCAGTGATGGAGGTAAACCAAAGATTAAGGTTGCTTACAAGGGAGAGGACAAAACCTTCTTCCCCGAAGAAGTCAGTTCCATGGTGCTCACAAAGATGAAGGAAACGGCCGAGGCTTATCTCGGCAAAACGGTGCAGAATGCAGTAATCACGGTTCCAGCGTACTTCAACGACTCTCAGAGACAAGCCACAAAAGATGCGGGTACCATCTCTGGTTTGAACGTTCTCCGTATCATCAATGAACCAACTGCTGCTGCGATTGCGTACGGTCTTGACAAAAAGGGTACTGGAGAACGTAACGTCTTGATTTTCGATCTCGGTGGTGGTACCTTCGATGTGTCCATCTTGACCATCGAAGACGGCATCTTCGAAGTAAAGTCCACCGCCGGTGACACGCACTTGGGAGGAGAGGACTTCGACAACCGCATGGTTAATCACTTTGTCCAGGAATTCAAGAGGAAATACAAGAAGGACTTGGCCACCAACAAAAGGGCTCTCAGAAGACTGCGCACTGCCTGTGAACGGGCGAAGAGAACTCTCTCTTCTTCCACTCAGGCCAGTATTGAAATCGACTCTCTGTTCGAGGGTATCGATTTCTACACATCAATCACCAGGGCTCGTTTCGAGGAACTGAACGCTGATCTGTTCAGGTCCACAATGGAGCCCGTCGAGAAGTCCCTTCGCGACGCCAAGATGGACAAATCTCAAATCCATGACATTGTCCTAGTGGGTGGTTCCACTCGTATCCCCAAGGTGCAGAAGCTCCTCCAAGACTTCTTTAATGGCAAGGAGCTAAACAAATCCATCAACCCCGACGAGGCCGTAGCTTATGGTGCAGCCGTCCAGGCCGCCATCTTGCACGGAGACAAGTCCGAAGAAGTACAGGACCTTTTGCTGCTCGACGTGACCCCACTGTCGCTCGGTATCGAGACCGCTGGCGGTGTTATGACCACTTTGATCAAACGTAACACCACAATCCCCACCAAGCAGACTCAAACCTTCACCACCTACTCCGACAACCAACCCGGTGTACTCATCCAGGTATTCGAGGGAGAGCGTGCCATGACAAAGGACAACAACTTGCTCGGAAAATTCGAGCTGACTGGCATCCCACCTGCACCCCGTGGTGTACCCCAGATCGAAGTGACGTTCGATATCGACGCCAACGGCATCCTGAACGTCTCTGCGGTCGAAAAGTCTACCAACAAGGAGAACAAGATCACCATCACCAATGACAAGGGCCGTCTCTCAAAGGAGGAGATTGAGCGCATGGTTAACGAAGCTGAGAAGTACAGGAATGAGGATGAGAAGCAGAAGGAGACCATCCAGGTGAAGAATGCCCTGGAGTCTTACTGCTTCAACATGAAGTCTACCATGGAAGACGAGAAGCTCAAGGATAAGATCACCGACTCCGACAAGCAGATAATTCTCGACAAATGCAATGATACTATCAAGTGGCTAGACTCCAACCAGCTGGCTGACAAGGAGGAGTATGAGCATAAGCAGAAGGAGCTCGAGGGTATCTGCAACCCCATCATTACGAAGATGTACCAGGGCGCCGGTGGCATGCCAGGCGGTATGCCCGGCGGCATGCCTGGCTTCCCCGGCGGCGCACCCGGGGCTGGAGGCGCAGCTCCCGGTGGCGGCGCAGGACCTACCATCGAGGAGGTCGATTAAACACATTCCGGTATTAAGTTATCAGTATCTCAAAATAATAAATGATTGAACTCACTTCTGCATTTTATTTAGTTTTAAACCTTGTTTATGTAGTCAAAGCCAAACAACTTGACAAAAATGGCTCGCTAACTGGCCAACCAAAAACTAAGAAAAGGATGGATCAACCAGTGACGGCCCTTTTAGTTTGATATATCTACTAGCTGATGCCTGTGGCTCCGTCCGTGCGGATGTCGGTTATCGGGGTCGGGCGATAGATGCCTCGAACGCAAGTTGCCGCAGTTATTATAAAGACTAATACTGTTTACGTCCATTTCTCATTATGGTATAATAGCATTTTGCCGAAGTCGCAAAATGTCTAAAAACTAGAATGTACAGAGATTACGGTACAGTCGATTGAAAAATAGAGTTATGCCTGGTACATTATGGTTTTGGTGTAAAGACTTTCATAGCTTTCATGAGAACTTCACATAGGTAAGACATAGGTTGTACACCATATAAAAATTAGGTATTTAAACTTTTTGTTTTTTCTAATACTGGCCACTCATGATAACTACTATAACTATAAAGATGCAATTGACATATGTTTCCTTCCTTGTGTCAATCGCGGGTCTTGTGATAGGTACGTAATTATTGTTTAATAAAATATAGTGATGGATTTTAATAAAGAAAATCTGCATTTTATTGTCAACCAAAAAGGAAAATCATCACTTTTATTTCATGGGCATCGGTACAATTGGGGCAATAGCAACAAAAGTGGTAATTCCTTATGGAGGTGCATCAATCGAAAACAATGTAGTGCATCTGTTACATTAAATGCCGGTCGGAACGCTGTCGTTCGACAAAGCAAACATACGTGCAAATCACATCACGATAAGAATGTGAGGGCTATTGTGATGGATTCTTGTAGACAGGCAGTATGCAAAAAAATTAAGTCAGTGAAATCTATTTTTGAAAAGGAAATTTCAAAGTTTATATCAAACGTACCTATGCCCTCATATAAAGAAAAAAAAGATGTGTTGTACAGAACGAGGAATAAATATTTAAAAGTTCAAATGACTGAGTGCAATAATTTAACGGATGTAAAGATTTCTAAAATACTTGCCAATGATTTTCTTCTCGTAGAAGATGGGGATGAAAACAAGATTGTCATCTTTTGCTCTAAAATTTGCAGTAAATCAATCCGAAATTTTAAAAATAAATTATTCTTCGGCGATGGTACATTTAAGAGGACGCCAAAGCCCTTTAAGCAATTTTTTTCAATTCACGTAGATCTCTACAGTTGCGAAAATTACACTAACGTTGTGCCTGTTCTCTATGCTTTATTACCAGATAAAACGGAAACTACCTACAACAGATTATTCTCATTGATAAAGGCCAATTTAGGAATAGAAATAACTAAATTCAAGTGTGATTTTGAAACAGCATTGATAAACGGGTATAGATCAGTATTTCCAGATGGAATGGTTAGTGGGTGCTATTTTCACTATAATCGTGCTATTTGGAAAAAGGCAAGAGATATAAAATTGAGTGAATCTAGACAGGGTAAAAAAATTACGAGACTGACAGCAAATTTACCACTAGTGCCCCTTGAAAAAATGAATGACGCATGGCTATCTATACTTGCAGAATCTCCTAAAACAGTTGAAATGGAAAAATTTGCTAATTATTTTAATAAGCAATGGCTTAAGTCCACCGCCATGATAAATTGTGCAGCAGATCGACACCGCACAAATAACAGTGTAGAAGCATGGCATCGGCGATTAAATGTTAGGGTGCCACACAAAGCCACACTAATTTTGTTTATATATTTATTAAAAAAAAGAAGCACGATTAGTCGACAAGAGAATAAAAAACTTTTATTTTGAGAAACGACACAGAAAACGAAGCGATATAATGTTTGACAAACATTATAGAGAAGAATTAATCAGGTTAAATGATGGTCATGTAACAAGCATTGAATTTTTAAAGAACATAGGATTATTGAAATATAATATAAGGCTTAAATATAGTGTATAGTGTAGAAGTATGTGATTCGAATTGATTTCATTAAATGAATTATTAGAATAAATTTCGCTTTTTAATCAATTATATTCTCCATTTTATAGATTCATTGAATAATCATATGGCGACGCCAGTAACCATATTGTCAACGACTGTACCCTTGGTGACATTATTTTTTTTAGACATTTTGCGACTTCGACAAAATGCTATTATAACATAATGAGAAATGGACGTAAACAGTATTAGTCTTTAGGCAACTTGCGTTCGAGGCATCTATCGCCCGACCCGGTTATCGATGGTAGATTTTGTCTGACCAAGACCTTTCTAATGGAAAAAACCACACCAAAATCCGTTTTGAAAAAAAACTAAACTAAAAAAAAAAACTACTATGGTTTTTGGGTCCATCGCAAACAAACCGACAAATGGAAAAGAATTCCAAATAAAATCTTGTTTAGAATCGCACATTCAGCATAACCAAAGGTATTTTTTTTAGTATACAATGTACAGACAAATTTATAATAGTACAGACCATTGGTTGGATGGTCAACTTCCTCCAACTGGTAACGTCATTCCCTTCGTTACAAGGAAACTCATGATATTTATACAGTATGTACCTACATAGATATATCTAAGGTTTATACAAGGAAATTGAAACGTTCAAAGTATTTTCCTAAAAATCGTCACTTGTTTAGAAGTCTAAAGATAGGTAGGTAGGTAATTGCTTCCTAATTTCATGAGAAAAAATAGAGAGACTTCGGATGTGGTCAACGATTAACAAATGGAGAAAAGGAGGCCAACGACTTCCTGTTAAGTACCTATCTCATCCTATTTCCCGGTTGTGACTAATGTCCCCAGTACATAGTGGGCAGTGGGCCATGCTCTTCAATGCGCAGGCCATCATTGCTACGTCAATGGCCAATCAAGAATGTGTGCTACGGCACCTATAGCATTGCCCCCTGTACACAATGGGGATGGCTGGCCGTCGTCCATCACGGACCATTGTGTACTGGGCGCTCAATGTCTTTGGAGCCCGGCGTCTACTTATTATTTTTGACTAGCTGTGCTCGCGCCTACGTCCTCGTGGACCTAGATCTCTAATAACTTTAATTCTTTTCTAAAATTAAAGTAGCCTATGTTACGCCTTGTAATATTAGCTATCTATCAGTGGAAGTCCCGTGAAAATCGAACCAGTCGTTCCAGAGATTACCTAATTCAAACAGACAGACAAAAATATTAAAAATAGGTTTTTGTTGAAAGTACCGTGTATACATTCATATGTATTCATTAACATTACAAACAGACACTAAAATTTTATTTGTATAGAATGGTTTATTGACTTTCACGAGAGCGACTGTCGTTTGACCGCCCAACCCCGAAAGGAAAACCTGCGCCAGAGGCTTGTCCGTTATTTAGCAGATGCAGTCTAGCAGGTGAGGTTGACTTCGGCCTCAAAGGGCCCTTTACATCCGGCCCAGAAGGTAGGTAGGAGGTAGGTACCTGTATCTCCCCATAAACGATGTTCATGATTAACACATTCATGTATGCAGTGGAAGTGGGAGCGAGAGGCATACCAGCAAAATCTCTCTATAACCTACTTAAAGATCTAGGCCTATCGAGAGCTACAATAAGCTCATTACCTACTAGGACGAATGTCTAAAGCGGCACTAGTCTGTAGGTTCGCATCAAATTTGGTTAGGCAGGGAGGGGAACTTGGGTAGTGAAGGTGAATGTTGATGTACATCACCAAAAGGGGCCTTTCTAAACCTACACTTGGGTCGCAAGTCCCAAGCACTGTCCCGAGTTCCCAACTCAGCAACGCGATGGACCCGGCACCCGCACGGAGAATCCATGGATTGCTAAGAATATCGGTCTCTAAATAGGAAATTGCAATATTTATCTTATCTGGGAGAACATTGCTGACTAATGGTATGAGCTGCGAGGTAATGAAATGATCATGTCGAGTAGGTATCGATAATTTTTAAACCTACACTAGTTCTGTATAATACATATAAGCGAAAGCGTCGGCGGAGCTGCTAAGTGTTAACTCCTTAATCGCCACTTGTTTTCATGTTGGTAAATCTATTGCTGACAATGAAGGACGTTTTCCAAACTGGTGCTGCTAAAACATTTGAACAAAAAATATCTCTATCTGTCATGGTGGCCCGTCGAGCAGTGTTGACTTATTCGGTAAGAAAAATAAAAAATCGGGTGTATGCCTACATTTCTGCCTATCCCTTCGGGTATCTATATATTGGTGTTAGTATACATATAAACTAGGTCTGCAATACATTCTGCTGTTGCAAAAAGTGAAAATTTTGTTCGGTGATTATTCCTCCTTGGTACGTTGGATTTCAAAATTTATTTTTTTGGTCGACTCCACTTTAAAAGTTACGCATTTTGGCGCCAAAACTGTTTCTCTTTAACCTTGACCATCATTGCGGAATCAGATATTGAAAATTTTGTTCGGTGATTATTCCTCCGTGGTACACATGAATTTTTTATTACATAGCCCATGTCCTTCTCATCAGTAACATCTTTGCTTGTGTGAAATTTCATTAGAATCGATTCAGCCGTATGGGAGGAGAAGATGGTCTAACGAAATACATGAATCGTCTAAAAGAGAGCAAAGCTCTGACGAACTTCGCTCAAAAATCGCCGACGCGGGGCCTAGAGTACAGTTGTCATTCGACCTACCATAGCTGACCCACCAGCACATGAATAGACAAGTAATGTATTCTGTGCCACCAGTTTCAAGCTAAATAGAATAATTATACGTAATGCAGGGTTTACACGGGTGACTATATAAAGACGCACGATATTTTCCACGCGGCGAAAATCGACCGTCTAAAGGGCAATTCTGCAAGGTCGCAAGTGACTGAAGCTGCAAGCCCCTAAGTTTGCCGCATGCGGCTAGTGACTAAAATCGACCGTGTAACCGATCAGTTGCAGGCAAAGCAATACAGTTCGGAGATCGATGTTCTCTCTCCCTCATCTGAACTGCATTGCTTTTGAATTGCTATAAGAGCGTCGTGGTAAGGCCAAACTGCTCAACATTTGGATGAAAATGACAGAAGCGCATGCGATTTTAGTGACCTGTCTAAATGGGCTAGCGAAGCGGCTTGGTGCGGTGATTTGTGAAGCGTTTAAACGCACGGCGAAAATCGACCCGTCTAAACAAAGCTTTAAGCTACAACTAGCATGCGCCGGCCGCATGTCGATCGATAACGAACGCGGGTCAAGTCTGACGTTCTAGAGGTCAGAGTATATTCATTTTGTTGTATGTTTAGTACCTGAACGTTTAAGTAGGGAGGTACTGTACCTCCCTACTTATAACGTTACTATACTGTAGAGAAAACCTCAGGATTGTACATAAAACAGGGAATGCGTTTTACAATCTTTATTATTCAGGAATTTTAATGTGTGTTGTGTCTTTATGTAAGTTGGCAGGTATAGGCATATTATATCAGTTCAATGACGTTAACGTAAACCTCTTTGAAAAGGAGTGGTCGTTTTATGTAAGGTATAGGTACCTTGGGGTGCTTGGTTGGGGACCTCCACGCGGTGCACCCTGGGCAACGGGGACGGCAGCGCCTCTCTCCTAGGGTGGGAGAGACGCTGCCGCCTACGGCCAACTCCGACCGAGGCGAGGACGGCCCTGTTGAGGGCTGTTCGGAAGCTTTCCACGTGTCCCTCTGATTAGCAGATGGCACAGTGGAGAGCAAGTAAGGGGGCCATCTCGAAACCGGAGATGGCCCAGGGTCAGTCGGGGTGCGAGGGATATGCTCTATGGGTAACCTTACACCCCGGTGTCCCCGTCTTGCCCCGGTTTGGGGGGGGGAGGGGCACTAGTCGCCCCGCCGTGCCGGCCTGCTTCTGCTGGGAGGACGGAGGTCGAAAGTATAGGTACCTTTTTTTTTTTTTTTTTTTTTTTTTTTTTTCCGTGCGGAAATCCCCTCGGATACCCCCCCGCCGGCCAGCGGGGGCGGTATAGGTGTAGTATAGGTACCTATTATCGACCTTGCACCGCGGCTAGTGGCTCTCGTGAGCCTACCCTGTTATTTTCTAATGATCGAACGAGGACAGGTGTTATAATTCTAGAAACAACATATCTTTAAAAAAAATTCTATCACTTACGGATTTTATATAGAAATACGAAACATGCGGGAACTGCCAATCTTTTTTTAACCCTGTACACCTGCTGATTAAAGGACGAGGCTCTGGCGCAAGCTTTGTTCTCGAAGTTGGGAGGTATGATGGCAGTCGCTTCCGCAAAAGCCAAGTGTAGTCAAATCAAGAGAAAAACTGGGAGAGCAGATCCTGGGGTCCAAAGTGCATGCTTTGGATGCAAAAGGGACTAACATTGTGATGACAAAACCCTGTCTGACAAAACATGGCGTTTGGAAAGAATAAAAACGTCATGTTATAACAGCTGTTCTAGTACCTACAGTCGCCCTGCCAAGTTACAGACCATCGTAGCTCTAAAACTATACATAAAATAATAAACAAACATTGAAAATTAAAAAATTGGTCCCCTGAAGATTCCAAAAATAATTATAAAAGGTACATTAATACTACCGCGAAGCGACCTTGAAGGCCACGGCCGCGGTTGCCCAAGTCGTGGAGCGGATCCGGTGGCTAGCTCTCGAGGTGGTTCTGCATAAAACCGAGGCCCTGTTCTTTCATGGGCCTCGGAGCAAGCCACCTGAGGGATCCAGTCTCATCGTGGGAGGTAATCGCATCGGCATCAAGCCCAAAATGAAATATTTGGGACTCGTGCTCGACGGCCGATGGGACTTCGGAGAGCACATCCGAAGTCTGGCCCCCAAACTGAAGGGCACAGCTCTCGCTCTGGCGCGGCTGCTGCCCAACATGAAGGGGCCCGATGACTCCTGCAGGAGACTCTACGCGGGGATCGTGCGGTCCATGGCCCTGTATGGGTGCCCAATATGGGCGGAGGCGCAGCGAGTGATGGCCATCAGGGTCATCCGCGGGTACCGCACGATCTCCTTCGAGGCGGCGAGTCTCCTTGCCGGAACTCCGCCTGGAGGCGAGATCCCTTTCGCAACTTTACCAGTGGCGAAAGGAGGCGCGGGAGCAGGGACGGAACCCCGAGCATCGAGAAATCGAGGCCGTGCAGTCCCAGCTCCGCCAGGCCATCGTGGTGGAGTGGAAGGAACGACTTGGGCGACCAAGCGCAGGGCACGCCGCAATAGCGGCGGTAAGGATTGGCTAGAGAGGCGGCACGGAAGCCTCTCGTACCGACTGACGCAGGCGATCTCCGGGAAGTGGTGCTTCGGGGACCACCTGCATCGGATCAGGAAGGAGCCAACGCCTGAGTGTCATCACTGTGACGCGAGCGAGGACTGAGGGCTGCACACGCTGGCAGACTGCCCGGCGTGGGAGGCGCCGAGGCGTGACCTCGTGGCAGCCATCGGGGTGGGAGTCCTCTCGCTCGGCAGCATGATTGCGGCAATGGTGCGGAGCGTGAGCGCATGGGCCGCCGCCACCTCCTTCTGCGAGCATGTGATGCTCGCGAAGGAGATGGCGGAGCGCGCCCGGGAGAGGTTCAGAACTCTCCCGGCCCGCCGAGCCCGCAAATGCTCGCCGCGCGTCGCAGGTGACTCAGGCGCCGGAGGTAGCTTAACGACCTCCGTCCTCCATGAGCGCAGGCTTGGGGGTGTAAGGTGAGGCCGCCTGTCACCCCAGCAGAAGCAGGCCGGGACGGTGGGGCGACTAGCGCCCCTCCCCCAAACCGGGGCAAGACGGGGACACCGTGGTTCCCAAACCTCAGTCGGGGTGCGAGGGATATGCTCTATGGGCAATCTTACACCCCGGCCTCTGCAGACCCGTGACGAAGTGCGGTTTTAGTCGGTTCAAGCCCGACATAACCACCCCCGCTGGCCGGCGGGGGGGTATCCGAAGGGATTTCCGCACGAAACAAAAAAAAAAGGTACATTAATACTTTTATTGTTTTTTTTTCATTAGTGTTCAGCAACTTCTGAGGGCACTTTTTTTTTACGTGCGCAAATCCCCTAGCATACCCTCCAGCCGGCCAGCGGTTATGTCGGGCTTCAACCGACTAAAACCGCACGCCGTTTCGGGTCTTCAGACGCCGCGCCGGGTTGTAAGGTTGCCCATAGGGCATTTCCCTCGCACCCCGACTGACCCTGGGCCCATCCGGTTTCGAGATATTGTATTTGCAGTATTCTATCGCATACACCATGGTGAATGTTCCGATGAGCTATTCCAATTGATTCCTCCTTCTCCCTTCTTGTCCCGAACGACACGTGCAGGACTTAGGTGTCATCCCCATACAGTGCAATCGATACCAGCGCGAACCAAGCGGTATGGTGACTTCTTTTTTTGTCGGACCATAAAGCACTGGAACGCTTTACCCACACACGTGTTCCCTTCTACCTACAATCCTGGGCTCTTTAAGCGGGGCGTGAATTAACATCTGCTGAGGCCGTCTAGGTAGGGGCCACCATTCTAGGGACAATCTCTGGAAATGGCGCCCACTATTTTTTGAATTTCACCTCAGCTTACCATCAGGCGGGGTGCAGTTAATTTGACGGACTAAATATTTAAAAAAAGATAGCCCCCTCTGTACCCACGACTGTACCTAGAAACTAGTAAGTATACATTACATAGAAGTCATTGGTTCTATTATTGTGGCTTCGGTTACGTGACCCGTACTGTAACGTAATACTTGCATAGTAAATAATATAATAATCCCAAGGATAAGGTCTTTGCAGTTTATATGGCTAGAAACAGGTATTACCTATGTAAATACATAAATAAATATGCGGCGATAGTAACGGACGACGAGTCGAGCCGAGCCGAGCCGACTTCTCGAGTTCGATCCCCAGTGGCCTCGTGCACACACCTCTGACTTTTCGTAGTTATGTGTGTATTAAAAAATGTTAATTATCGCTTAGTAGTGTGCCCGGTAGATGGCCATAGGCTCGCCCCTATTACATTGGGACCTAAACATAACTGGCGAATCGTGGGTGTGTAAAACACCTCTGCCGTCCGCTTCGGGGATACAGGCGTGAAGTTATGTTATGTTAAATAAATAAATTTATTCGAGATCGTCAATCGCTAGTGTTTATCTAGGCAGCTTTTAGAATTGTTAGCAAAGAACAATATTTCTTTGCACGCGGGGGGGTATCCGAAGGGATTTCCGCACGATAAAAAAAAAAAAAAAGTGGTTTCAGATGTGGTGAATGGTACAGGTACCTTTTTTTTCGTGCGTAAATCCTTACGGATACTCCCCGCCGGCCAGCGGAGGCGGTTATGTCGGGCTTGAACCGACTTAAACCGCACGCCGTCTCGGGTCTACAGACGCCGGGGTGTAAGGTTACCCATAGAGCATATCCCTCGCACCCCGACTGACCCTGGGCCATCTCCTAAATTTTATTTTGTTCTTCTATTGGCGCTGGCTTTCCTCTCGGGTCAAACGGCAGTCACTCCCATAAAAGCCAATATAAACTTAATCAAGAGAGACAGAGCGGGAGGGCGGATCCCGGGCTCCTCGTTGGAAATTTTTGATAAAAGATACAATGTATCATCAGAACGCTTCATCATCATCAACCTATGCTAGTCCACTGCTGGACATAGGTCTCCCCTAATGAGCGCCACAGCGCCCTGTCTTCAGCTTGCCTGATAGATTCGTTATGTCTGTCTGTCTGTCCGTCCGTATGTCATAGCCACTTTCTTCCGAAACTATGAGAACAATACTGTTGAAACTTGGTAAGTAGATGTATTCTGTGAGCCCCATTAAGAATTTTATACGAAAATAAAAAAAAACAATAAATTTTGGGGGTTCCTCATGCCTAGAACTGACACTTAAAAAAAACTCACATATTAAAATTTTACTTGCTGCTACGGAACCCTTCATAAGCGAGTGGGACTCGCACTTGGCCGGTTTTTTTTCTAAGATTGCCGCGACTGCGCCTTGCACGGCCGGACGGCGCGCAATATACCTAGATGTTTGACGAAGCGTTGGTACCTACTAGGTATTATTGTGAGCTATAAAGCTGCAGTCAGTTTTCGCTGCATTACGTCTTTCTTCCAGCTACGAACATTCATCATCATTTCCCCTCACGGTTCTACCATCTATCCACTATCTGTATCTATAAATCTGTCCACCTAGACGGGTTTATCACAGTAGAGCGCATTCTACCATTTGAAACAGAAATATATTGTAAATTGTGAAGGCGTATTTGCGATCTACGTATTGTGTGTTATGTTATGTGTTATTGAATAGACCGACAAAGTTAGACTGATGTAGAAGCGCGTAAAGCTTGTCCACTTCACCAGTTTGGCTTGAGAAGTCAGTGTCAGTGTGCATCAAAATGTTGTACACAGTGTATGGTAGCCGCCTGGCCGCATTAAGATCTTCAGGGCTCAAGCCAAATTCGCCTGCAAACTGATAGGACACTTGCTGATTGACGGGCGAAAAGGCCCCCCAGAGAAGACGCAGAGCATGGCGCACCGTGGGTTATTGTGGGTATGCCCATACGGTTACCGGATGGGAGAGTCTCTCACGCGATCTCCGACTATCGCCCCGTAGCCGGAAGCTCCCAAGTCACTGACACGGTGCAACTGGTTGACCTTAGTAGTATACGTCACATCTGTGTCGGTCGATATGAAACTTGGTCGACTTGGGCCGCGAACTGAGTCATCGGATTATGCTGAGTCATGCATTTACATCCTACACCTTCCGGGCTTAAGCTGAGCTCAACGGCTAGTTAGGTACGTACACCTACCATTGAAATGACGAGGCTCTAGGTGCAGGCTTCTCCCTTAGGGTTGGGAAGTCAGAAGGCAAAATTAACCAAATATGGAAAGTAAGTGCTTTTATAATTGGTCGTTGAACGATTTCGCCTGCAGACGAAGTAATCATAACATAACTGGCGAATGGTGGGTGTGTAATACACCTCTGCCTACCACTTCGGGGATACAGGCGTGAAGTTATGTTATGTTATGTAATCCTGTCCATCGAACTCAAGTCACCTAAATGGACTCGGACGTCAATATCCCTAGAACAAGGAGCTTGCAGAGGGCTTACCATAACGAATTAAAGTGTGTGCACGTCCGATATACCCAGCTACATCCCTCTTTCTCGCCCGCAACACTTACGGTTCCCCCTTGTGAAATACTGAACTTGCTCCTGCGAGCCACAGATATCTATTCTCGGTCTATGTGCTATTTCAGACGCTTCAGATTATAACCAATCTCTGTGCCAAACATTTATCCAGATCCGGTCAGCCGTTTTTGCTTGAAAGAGTATCCAACATCCATAGGTAAATCCATCCTCAGAAACTTTCACACTTATGATAATATTATTAGGATACTATGGTAAATACCTATAAGGGATTTTCGACTCTGGTAGCTGCTTGACCAGTATGTCTTTGAGCTTGTTTCATACATCAGTAGTATTTATAACGAGATCAGAGCTACCTGCCTGGGCTGGGCCACTAAACTGAACATGTAAACCAGCACACCTATTTCTTTGGCCCTGTATAGCTATATAAACAACTAGGTTTGTTTCACAAAAGCTAAAATATAAAAAACTATGGTAAAGTTTAATATTTATTTTGTTTAACATCTCTCACAGCGTTAGCGTCCGCATTTTAAGTGTTTTATGACAAGTTGAATGAATCCAATTGGATTGTCGTGCCAGCGATAACATCGGCGCTCGAATTAACCCCTCATTTATCATGCAGTCGTACAATCTTGTGTATCTTGGATCCAGGAGGCCATCGTCGTTTACGCAAGTAATATTGGAACACAAACCACTGGATATAATTATTATTAGAACGATTCTGAGCATAGCTTCGGACTGTCTATAAATAAATGACCGTAAAATATTTTTAACAAATTCTACAAATGCAAACAGTGTTTCTAAAACTGGAGCCAAGTTTTAATTATTCTGAGCGGATCTAATTATAAATACTCGTACCTTTTTTTTTTTTCTTTATCATGCGGAAATCCCTTCGGATACCCCCCCGCCGGCCAGCGGGGTGGTACTGTAAATAAGTAGATTAGAATATTGAACTTGTGGCGATAACACATATACCCAGCGCCATCTAGCGACACCAAGCGAAACTACTTCGATACTACTACTACGTAGTAACTATTTAGTAATCTGTGCTACTACGTCACTACTAATCCTGAATCGAGAAAGTGAAGTTCGCGCGCTGGTATAACATATATACAACATCCCAACTAAAACCTCTGGGCCGCGGCCCGCCAGGCGTGATCACCTTGCCTGGTCGGAGAATCCTCCCTTTGTGTTGGAGGACAGGAAAATAATAAAGATTTTGAAAAGATAGATAAATAGTTACGGCACTGGCGTTAAAATGGTCACTAAGCGAGGCTAATTCGTCTCCCTCCCCGCGAGCAGGAGTCCACTGTAGACAGACAGCTTAAGGCAGTCACTCCAGCAAAAGCAGTAGCCAAATTAAGAGAAAGAGTAGGAGAGTGAATCTCGGTCTCCGGTAACCGGGACTAACGCCATGATAATAATATAACAGTAAACGAAAAAAGTGACTTGACAAATTCTAATTTATTAATCACCTTAGCCCTTAAACCTTTCATAAAATAATAAACAAAACATGAAATATATTAACTTTTTCCACTGGGATTATAAAACTACATACATATTACATATTCATTGTTAGGTTCATTTTTCTACTAGAAAGCTCTTGGTCAGACTTAAAATTTGCCGTATGTTGAATTGCAAATGGTTAAGTAGAACCGGATATATGTTCAAAAATGATAACCGACATTTGGTCTGGAATAACACAAACACAATTTTTTATCCCTGGAATAGGTCCCAATGGGAAGCGGGAACGAAAACAGAACTGGTGGTAGAAATTTGATGACACAAATTTGTCACAAAATTCGGCCGGGTGGGTACTGTAGTGTCCGACCTCGTTCGAGCACTACAGTTCATTGACCTGGCCATCATGTGTCAGAGTTTAAATAAAACTATTGTACCATTTTAAATCTTTGAATTAGGAACGTAATAAAACAATCGCGGCCTGGACAGTTGGAGTCTGAACGGGTCTGGAGGAGCCGTTCCGACTGAAGCTGAGAAAAAAGTATCCTGAGAAGAATCTCGCTTTAAGCCCTATCCTTGGGCCGAGTCCGCGTTATACGTCCCAGTCCGCTATTTAAAGTTAAAACAACCGCGTAAATCCCTAATAATATAAGTAGGAAGTGCGTGTGGTTAATAAATAAATAATATCTTTTCCCCTTCAAGTCGTATAATTTCGTCGCCTTATACACACGTGGTACCCAAACCCCAGGGTACTACAGTACCACCGTGCACGATTGCGAAAAACCCTCCATAGTAATCTAATTTCGGTTTGATTGCGTTCAGGGGTCAGCAAGTGCATAGCCGGGCAGGATCAGCCTCATCAGAAGAGGATTGTGGTCGCAGCACTAGTGGGACCGGTGGGTGTCACGCGGTGCTGCGACGACAATCCTTTTCTGATGAGGCCGTCAAGCTGAGTGCCACCATTGTTAACGTGTATGTAATGGTGACCCTCTTTCCTGAGACTTTACCTTCAGCTTACCATCAGGCGAGCTGAAGTCAAATTGACGTGTCCTAAATATAAAAAAAAATTATATGTGAAAGTTTCTGAAGATGGTTGTATGTTTGTTACTTAATCACGCTCAAACGGCTGAACGGATCTGGCTGAACTTTGGTTCAGGGATAGATTACAGTCTGGTATAACTTTTATACTTTTTTTTTTCTAAATATAACATAGAAACACCCAGGCAAATAAGACATATTTATGCAAAAAAATATTTGCACTCAGCGGTGATCGAAACCGCGCCGCCTGTCGTAGCAGTCGAATGCACTACCGCTACGCCACAGAGGCCGAATAAAATAGGACCCCATACAGCCTCAATCCTCAATTCCCTCCAGTTTTCAATCCTTCACCATTCAAAGACGAACTATAAGTTTATTTTTTCTATGTCTATTTTATTACCAGTGAACCCTGTACTGACCGTTTTATTTAATGTAGTAAGTAAGAAATTTATTAAATGTACCTACCTACATTTATGTAATTTATGCCTGTACGTTTTACTTAATAAACGCGAGGGGGCCGTCGGGGGGCCAGTAGCATCTGTGACACTGACCCGTAAATACGTTACCTACTGCCCGCGATCGCTCTCAGCTTAAAGTTCTAGAACGATTCTTTTACCTATAGTTATAATAAAAGATAGCTGTCACATGCGAGTTCATTATAATTGCGAAGGAATTGTGGCTTTATTGTTTGTCAGCTCCGGATTTTTTTGCCATTATTTCATAGTAGGCATACTTTCGAGCCGCCAACTGGCAATTGGCATTAATTATATCGCTCGGTCTATTAGACTTCCTCATTACGGTTTGAGCGTTCTCCATGGGGAGATTACCAGAGGGATAATTCTCGTAAAAATAGACCAGTTTCAGTATAATCTCGATATAATCTCAGTCCAGTCGCATGACGATCTATTTGAAAATCTTAGGACTAAGAAAAAATTCTATAAAAACCATCGCCTAATTTAATATTGGGGATCCAGTGTGGGAGTACCAGGGTGGGGTAACAACCCGTGTCATATCCTAGGTCAGTAACCAGAACCTTTTTACCGAAGTCTAGAATGAATCCCAGAGTCCGAATCCTGAAGTCTGGATTCGGGTAACTGAATCCCGGTATCTAGAAACTGGAGTTCGTATCCTGGCATCCTGGATTCTGGAGTCCGCCGGATCCCGTTGTCCGAATCCTGGTGTCAGGACTTCGGAATCGGGATCCTGGAGTATGATTCCGAAGTCAGGATCCTAGAGTCCCGTAGTCGTAGTTTCACAGTTAAGGTCATGCAGCGAGAAATTTTGTGTACCTAGCTAACTATCACTGATTACAGAGTATAAATCAGAAAAGGTCAAGCAACAGTCATTTTGGCCGTTGCATGAAAGGGCCGACTCGACCGGGGAAGCACCACCCTCTCACAGAATATCGACGCCAAGTAACAGTATTTGAACTGTTGCGTTCCGTTTGGTGAATCAGAGTGCCGGAGCCCAAACTCCTTTCCCATCCCCTCCCAAACTCCTTTCCCATCCCCTTACCTTTACAGGGTCGGCAGCGCGAGTGTGACGCCACTGGTGTTGCACACGTCCATAGGCCGCGGTAACCGCTTCCCATCAGGTGGGCCGTGTGCTTGTCTGCCACCTTAGTGGTATAAAAAAAAAGCGGCTGTAATACGGAAACATACATTTTACTTACTTTTGGTTAATCCACCAATTTATCTATTGCTGTTATCAGCATAGACGCGCAAAATAACGTCAGTAGTTATATAATGAAATTTACCCGTTTTTGTGCAAAGAGATTCCTTCTTAATTCTTTATTGTACACAAAAAAGAAAAAGATATAAATGTTTTACAATTAAAATAAATTATGTACAAAGGCGAGCTTAACTCTAAAAGAGTTCTCTACCAGCAAAACTTTGAGCAGTAGAGGTAGAAAAAAGAAAATAGCAGAGGGAAGCAAAGTGTACAAATAACAAGTTGAATTCCTGAGACGAGCTCAGCCGAATACAAGGGATTTTCTTTCTTCTTTTTTTTTTATTTTTTCTTTATCTTGCAATGGTTCACCCCAGCACGAATCTATTACCGAAAACAGCAACTCGATAGCTCATCTCCTTCATACCCAAAACCGTGACAGAAAATTGGCAACGACGACGTCGACGACAACTCGATAGCAATAGGGCTTTTCTAAAGAAAATCCCTAAAAAGTATACATACATAAACGAAAGATGGCAAAAATAAATCAATAGACTTACATAAATTATACATTTATTCCTTCTTGCTACAGACCCGGGTCCTTTAAGCGGGGCGTGAAAAAGCACCTGATGAGGCCGTCAAGCTGAGGGCCAACATTGTGTCCTTGCGGAATCATGCGATCCGTGTCCAGTGTGTCCGATCTCAGAAGTAAATCGGAAGTTTACGCAAATGTTACACATTGAAATAAAACTATTTTTAACGGATTCTAACATAACATAAACTCACGCCGATATCCCCGAAGGGGTAGGCAGAGGTGCTTGCACCCACATTTCGCCAGTTTATGTTTAGGTCCCAATGTAATAGGTGGCGAGCCTATTGCCATTAACCGGGCACTTATAAACCTGCGATAAATACACACATAACTTCGAAAAGCATCGAAAAGTCATTGGTGTGTGCCATGGTAAAACCTGGGATCGAACCCGAGACCTCGTCTCAGCAGTCCATTACCCATACCACTAGGCTACCGCGGCTATTCGGATTCTATCGCGGTTTATTTAATGTTATTTTATATTTTACATTGATTCCGACGTTTCGGTTATGATAGAATCCGTTAAAAATGTTTTATTTCAATAAATAAATATAATATAGATATCCTATGTCCAACATGTAAAAAAGAGTATATTCCTTCTCTCTCATACTTGTCATGCATGCATGCTTTTACTCCTTCACCGATTTACCGAGAAAGTGGTCTCTTTAGTCAGTAAACGTACCTTCTTATACCCTTTTTATTTTTTTATTTTTTTTTTCGTGCGGAAATCCCTTCGGATACCCCCCCGCCGGCCAGCGGGGGCGGTTATGTCGGGCTTGCACCGACTAAAACCGCACGCCGTCTCAGGTCTTCAGACGCCGGGGTGTAAGGTTACCCATAGAGCATATCCCTCGCACCCCGACTGACCCTGGGCCATCTCACCACTAACAGCATCGCTCATCCCGTCTCCTCTGAAAGTAGAGGAGTACGGAGAGCGATGTGTTCCCGCCACGTTGGGTATTGGCCGACGATCAATGCGAACCCTATGAAGGGGAAGCCATTGACCGCCGCCCAGGGTGTACCGGCCGCTCCGATTCCGTTCCCCCCGGACTGCAGCGACATCGGAATCGGAGCGACACTCGAGGAGGTTACCCAACACACACCCCTACCTTCTTATACCCAACGTAAAAAAGTCTATATACAAATAAATAAAATTGAAGTGTCTGTTTGTAATATTGAAAAAAGAAACAGATTTTTAATGATTGCACATGAATGTATACCATAACGTATACCTGTGACAAAAATACATTTTTAAGATATTTGACTGTCTGTCTGTCTATCTATCTGTCTGTCTGTCTGTTTGAAAGAGGTAATCTCTGGAACGGCTGGGCCGATTTTGATCGGACTTTCACTGGCAGATAGGTAATATTACGAGGTGTAACAGAGGTTACTTTAATTTTAGAAAATTAATTAGAGATCCGCGCATGAAAGTAAAACTCACAAAGTGAATAAAATCTGATTTAGTCAGGATCGGCTGGGCCGATTTTGACGGGATTTTCACTGGCAGATAGGTAATGTCACAAGACGTAACAAAGTAACTTTAATTTTAGAAAAATAATTAGGGTTCCGCGCCAAAGAACTAAAACCCAAAAATTGAAATCCACGTGGACTTGTCGCGGGCACAGCTAGTATGATTATACTTCCGAGGCGTCCACTTTCAGTCTTCATAATATACTTCTACGTTCTTATAATATTTAGTACTCGTCGTCAGATAAGATAGTAACTAGCATCGTATCGCAAAATGGTCTATTTGTTCAGACAGGCGTTAATAATACCTATCTGTAGATAAGATTAGTTCTCTTATAAATTTATCATACAACATACATATATGTATAAGATAGGTATTTAGGGCCAGACTGGGCCGGAATGAACCTAGTGGCAGTCCATAAACCTGAGGTAAGAATGAAGAGAAGATTAATTTTGAGAGAGTAAAAAAACAGTCATTTATTTTCCATTTTAAAGTTTCTGACAACTACATATTTTTAAACAACACAATTATTTAGGTTGGATTCAACTTCCCCAACGAAAATAACTGTGGTTTTCCCAAGCGACTACAATTTGCGCTTCTTCAAGAAGGGTATTAGAAGGTTTTACAGGGTCGGCAGCGCGAGTGTGAAGCTCCTGGTGTTTGTTGCACACGTCCCTAGGCCAGGGTAACCGCTTCCCATCAGGTGGGCCGTGAGCTTGTCTGCCACCTGAGTGGTATAAAAAAAACTAAACTGTTATCTCGTTACGCTATACTCAATGACATTTATTGAGTAAAACGTGATATGATAATAACACAGTTTAGTTTTAAACTGGCTGTGCCCGCTACTACGTGCGCCTGGATTTAGATTTGAAGGATGTTAGTTCTTTTGCACGGAACCCTAATTTTTCAATTCAAATAAAATTAGCCTATGTTATACTTTTTTTTTTTTTATCGTGCGGAAATCCCTTCGGATACCCCCCCGCCGGCCAGCGGGGGCGGTTATGTCGGGCTTGCACCGACTAAAACCGCACGCCGTCTCGGGTCTTCAGACGCCGGGGTGTAAGCCTATGTTATACCTTATAGTATTACCTATTTTCCAGTGAAAGTCCTGTGAAATCGGCTAAGCTGTCCCAGAGATTACCTATTTCAAACAGACAAAAATTCTAAAAATTGTATTTTGATTATAAGTATCGTGCTTACATTAATTTGCAATCGTTAAAAATCTGTTATTTTAATATTACATGCAGACACTTCAATTTTATTTATAGATGATCTGGCACTGTTGAAATCCGTACTTAATATTTTTGAAACTTTCACATGTAGGGTCATCAGCGAAGAAGTCCTGAGGCAGGGTCGCGATCCGCCACCGGCTAAGGCTTGGCAAACACCACCTCGATGATATGGCGAGTCCGACACTGTATACACCATATGGTATTCAGTGGGATGTTTAGCTGCAAGCCAACCTTAACTGCAAGCCTATACAAGACACTTACTGATTTAAATCGGAAAAAGTGAACATTCAGGACAGGTCAGGATCACTTTTTCCTATTTAAATCTACAGGGTGTATTTTTGAAACGGGGCAATAAGGACAACTACCTTAACCGTTGTAGTTACAGCAAAATGTTCTTAGGAAGCCCTAGAAGAATGTTCTTACCTTCCCTAACTTTTTGATATATTTTGAACTGCATTCACAGATTTTGCAAAAATCTTAGTTAGTAAAAAAAAAGCAAAAAGTCCAAATTTTTTTTTTGTGCCCATCGATTCTATTTCATGTGGGGATCAAAAAACTCTAAGGGGGATTTTAGCTTTGAGTACTAGGGTTAGACAGAAATCGCCAAAAACATTTCTCATACATTTCGGCAAGAGAATCAAATTTCTAAATTTCTACAACTTTTTGTTATGGGCAGGAAGTGGGTAGGATTGACTATAAAGTAAATAAAAAGAATTTCTACCCACAAATTTCGAATTTGATTCGAATATCTATATGTCATTCTTAGTATCCTATCAGCTGAGAAAACTCGTATAAGTTATTAATTAAGAATTTTTGCTAAAATATCTTTTAATCGTGAAAAAATTGACTTATTAGAAGCCTATTTTGTCAATAATCAAAACGCGGGAGCTGCATTAGTGTGGAACCGCAATATTTAAGTATCCGTTTCGGCATGTGCCAACAAGAAAGGTTATTACAAATTTTTGGAAAACCTGGAATTGCAGGGTTCTTTCAAAAGCAAGCGGCAGCCTCGTGTGGACATAGACACGGAGATTACCTTTCTGACTTATGTCGAAGCATATCCAGAGGTATCGTCCAGGCATGTCGCTCTTGAAGTAGGTGTTTCCCACTCTCTTGTGACAAAGATATGGAAAAAATACGGCTACAAGTGCTATCGATATGGGCGCATAGTTCAAGTGTTACATCCGGGTGATGAAGTTCGAAGGCTTACTTTTTGCAGATGGCTAAGAGGAAAAATAAGCCGAGATCATGAATTTTTGAATTACATACTGTGGTCTGACGAAACAAAAATTTTTTCAATAACGGTAGGTATGTACAACCGAAAAAATCACCACTATTGGTCCAAAGAAAATCCACTAAGAGTTACAGCAAGTCATAATCAGGTTCGTTTCTCATTCAACTGTTGGTGGGGCATAATATCCAATCGAGTCATAATGGTGTAATTTTATGAAGGGAAATTGAATTCTGCAATGTATAATGACGTCATTTTACACTATCTTGAAAACCAGTTGGACGAATGGCCCATGTCGGAATTGCGAAAAGTTCATTTTCAACAAGATGGTGCTCCGCCACATAACAGCCACCTTTTACTTTCCAATCTGAGCCGCCTATTCGGTACACAGTGGATAGGTACCCATGGGTCCAATACAGTGGCCACCTCGTAGCCCCGATCTAACGCCATTCGATTTCTTTTTATGGGGCTTCGTAAAAATCAAGGTGTATAAGACGGCGTACACCAGTGTTCAAGAGCTCAAGGATGCATTAACGACCATTTTACGTAATATTCATCCCGGAACATTATTAGCCACCATTCGTTCAGTGCAAAAAAGGATAAACTTATATATTCGTGAAAATGGAAGTCATTTTGAGCAATTTATTTCATAAACTAATTTCATACATGTTTAAATGATTTTTTTTTACTTACAAAGTTCAAAATTTTACCAGACCTATGTATGAGTTTCGAGTTTATTTATCGTATTTCTGTACGAAGTTTTTGTAGATTTCTGTCTTTCCTAGTACTCAAAGCTAAAATGGTCCCATAGATCCACATGAAATAGAATCGATGGGCAGAAAATAAAAAAAATTGGACTTTTAGCATTTTTTTTGCTGACTGTAATATTTTTGCGAAATCAGCGAATGCAGTTCAAAATATCTCAAACAGTTAGGGAAGGTCTACTAAGAACGTTTTGCTGTAACTAAAACGGTTAAGGTACTTGCCCTTACTGCCCCGTTTCAAAACTACACCCTGTATAGGTCGAGGGGTCAGACGGCAACCGCTCCCTATAAGCCCAGATGAACTAAATCATGCTAAGGATGCAGGGTTCCAAGGTGAGGGCTTTAGATGGTGACTTTACAGGGCTACCGGCACCGCGGATGATGAAGGAAGGGATACAGTGGGATGTTTGCTAGTGATAATAAAAGAGGATTTTGCGGTTGACATTTTATTTTGGCAATGCAAACAGCGATAACACAACATTATCCGACGTCAAATCCGTTGAGACGCGTTTCACTTTGTGCTATTAAAAAACAATGGAGTACCTTTGTAACCTACAATTTATTATCACGATTACATAATTTCATTGAATTTATTATTTTGATTCAATCTTACAATGTCTACATTTGCTTTATGGGTAGATAATAATTATGTAGATACAGGTGGGAACTTAGTCTAGGTATACGGGTCGAGACCAACTGTATTAAGCGATTACATAACAAACTACAGTCTGTTACGTACACACATACACAAAACTGCTTAAGCAGTCGTGACCGCTGTGTGTACTTCGGGCGTTTGGCAAAGCGGTGAAATTTCATCGTGCGGTCAAGAAATTGCCAGGCATAACAACATGGACTGCTCAAGCTGTTGACTGCCCCTGTACAGTAAGGTACCTCCACCCGGGATCTTCCAATATTGAATAAACTTGGAATAAACCTACATTTATTTTATTTCTACGCCGCAGTCACCTCCACACCGCGCCGTGCCGTCTTCATCAAATCTGAGCAAAAGTTCCCATAATTAGTGCCTTCCATAAAATCCATGTCACTACTTATCTGAAATTGTGACTTGTCGAGTAGTTCACGCAGTTTAACATCACGAGAAGTCCGTATATATTAATCACTGACTGACAGCTTGAGCTGTTCATTCAAGCTCGCCCTTACAGAAGGTTTACAAATTGTGGCGGCCATGATTGAGCTGAGTGAGACGAAGTCGAGGGAAAGCTCCTCATACCAGACTTCAGGATTTTCTTTGTCACAGGTCTCCTCCTAAACTACTAATCCAATTAGAACCAAATTTGGCATGATTAAAGAGGTCAATCCGAGGAAGGTTTATGGATATATTTTGAAAAAATTAATGCTACCACAGAAGAATGATCACCGTTAAAAAAAATCCAGATGGAATTACATAATAACCGCTCGAGACACTGTGACCAAACTTTACACGCTCAGAAAGCATGTCTAGAGTTGTGATTTTCAAAAAGAATTTTCAAAATCGGACTTGCCACGGAGGAATGATCACTGTTCAAAATTCAAATCACGATGTCTCACTCAGCTCAACATTGCAAGCAGCGATTCGCCTTGCAGACCTAGTGTTGGGATTACAATACCCGTACTATAGGTACAGAAATAGCACCAAATTTGTAGGGACATATGACCGAAGCATGGTAGAATGGACCAACATAATCTCCGTGAAAAAAATTCGCACCAGGTCGTCGTCTCGTACATAAAACTAGATTCTAGAACAATGATGCTGGACAGTTAGAAATAGCAAGTGTTCTAGCACGCCAGCACATGATGATACGGAATATAATTGAGCTTTGAACACATTAGATACACAAATTGCATAATACGATACAGATTAAAAGTTACAAATGGACAGTTAAGTTAGTTAATAATTTAAAACATTCGTACAGGAATATTAAATTGAAATAGCTAAGTACACTCTCGACTAATTCACCTTTCAAGCAAAAAAAAAAACATAATCCGTTCGGGAGCTCCGATGTCACAGACAGACATAACACCCCGTAGTTTCTATGTCGGGGGTTAAAAACACACATCACGGTGGGGGCTAGATTGGGATAGTTGCAAAGTCGACTTATTTATCGCCCCCGCTGGCCGGCGGGGGGGTATTCGTGGGGATATCCGCACGAAAAAAAAATAAAAAAAAACAAGGTACCATTTGTTAGTAAACATTCTGCGTCATAATCGATCCAAATATCGATAGTTTTAACTGAAGACTTGGCAATTAAAATAGAACATGGCCAAATATTTATTAAATTTTAAAATGCCATGTCCTCTGTTGCGATTTTTTTTAACCTAAAGGGAGTACATCTGATTGAACTTCAATTCAGACCAGCTTGGAGGAAACTGGTTAACCCGGATTAGGTAGAACCCTAGAATGCCACGTGTCACACTGAAGGTTTCCTAAAAGTTAAAGTACGATTATAACTTAGACGCAATTAGATTACTATTCAGAATGAGGAGAAGGAGAGAAGATAGAGGAAGGAAGAAGAGAAACATAGTCCATTTTTAATAAGTATTTTGAATAATTCAGATTATCGAAATCATTCCGCTATGAATAGATAGGATGTCAGTTTGCAGAATAATATTACCTACACTTCACTTAATTCAGTGAGATAGCCCAAGACTGAAATAAACTATAGAAAAACCTATTAATATCATTTCCAATTGTAGCCAATACAAATTTGAACTCTGTGGCGTAGCGCTAGTGCATTCGACTGCTAAGTCGGACGTCGCGGGAGCGATTCCCGTTCAGTGCAAATATTTGTATACATGAATATGTATATTTGCATTGATCTAGATGGTTCAATGTATAATATGTAGGTATTTAAAAAAGAAAATGTGTCTAAGTATGTTTATCCACATTCTAGAATCGATAACACAAGCTAGTTAAGCTATACTTACTTTGGGTCTAGATAGCGCTGTGTAGAATGTCGTAGAATACTAAATTAACAAAATAAAATATTCAAGTGCTTGTTACCTATCTGTCTTCAATATTAGATCACACTTAGCAATGTGCACTGTACGTACATATACATACGTGTGTGTTAGCACGATTCTAGTATTTTTGGTTCATGTTTTGACTTTAATTTATTAAACAAAATCAATAAGAACAAATGATTAAGGTAACAGCATAGTGACCGTTGGGCAGATGATTGAACGCGATGGTGGAGCTCTGTGGACTCTGAAACCTCTACCACATCTAAGAGCCATTGGACATTAGGTCAAGTAAGTCAAGGGCAAATACTATTTGACCCGACAGATGATGAAGAAAGAATCAGTGATGTAAACTCTCAGACTACCTCCTAGAAGATAATCGATCTTGGATACAGATTCTAGGACATTCTACAGAGCAAAAATCGCTTAACTAGCTTGTAATATTATCTAGAATGCTGATAAAGATACTTAGAAATATATATAATTTAAAAAATTTAAAACCTTTGTTAAGACCACCTTATGTAAAAAAGCATACTATAGGACAGATGATTACCTTAAAGACAAAAATGTCTGGCTTGAGCATGGTGCAGGCCCCTCTTAATGCTACAACTACAGCATAATATTGTAGTAGGCAACCATTTTTTACCATAGTTAAATTATTTTAACGTTTAACTTAGGTGTCGTAGCGTCGGTAGCTTAGTGGTTAAGGAGTCGACCTTACGGTCGAGAGGTCCCGGGTACGAATCCTGGCCATTACACTACCGACGTGAACCCACTCCTAACACAAGCAATTTAGCTTAGCTGGAGGGGTTAGGGGGAATATTAGTAATTTCGGTTACTTATATTCTTTAAAAAAAAAAAGAAAAAAAAAAAAGTACATTCGTCCATATTTAGTCTTAACAAATCACTATTTATAATATGACGTCTCGAAAATGCCGCAGTGGAGTTTGTTGCGCCGTTTCTTCTCCACTAGGGCCTAGGAAGCGGTGGTAAACTTGGTTTTAAGCAGACGACATTTTGACGTCAAAAAGATGTAATTACGTTGCACTATTTTGAAAAATAAAGACTTTGACTTTGATATGTTTTGTAAATACTGAATAGAATAGAAACACGCAGACTCATGCAAATACAATCGTTTCTTTATCAATCATCCGTTTTATTATCAAATGCAGACATTGTAAGAGCTTGAACGCGAGCAAGCGAACACTAAATGCTCTATTTTCCAAACTATATTTACATTACGAGTACAAAATGTTTTGTTTCTATGATCAGCACACTTCCAGTCCCAGTATCCTGAACTATAAGGCCTGGCCGGAGCCATATCGCAATCGCACACTCCAATTCTATCTACTTACTTATAATGTACATTTTACATTTTAACTTGATAACACGGAATACACTTTTAAAATTAGCTGCTTTATTGAATAATAAAGTATGTTAAATATACCCATATTTTTATCTCTTCAGTTGATTTTAAAAGTACCTGTGTTTTACATTTTTCGCATGACATACATGTTAGTAAGCCTAGTTTCTTTTTTAATATATTAAATAAACAAATGTATGATATTAATAATAAAGTAAAATCAACAATCAGGTACAACAGTAATAAAATATACGAATTGTAAATGTTTAATATAAAATATTACGGCCGCTGTATCCTTGTCGATATTATTATCGAAATTAATAACAAAATTAATAATTATTAATAAATAACAAAATACTATATTTTTAATTCAAAACTTTATCATTACGTAATTGTATCTTAACTTCAATTAAACGATATAATGAATCTTACGTATAACGTAACAACTTGCCTCAAGGTTTTTACAACACTATCTATAGGATATCTAGTCTTATATTTTACTCAGAAGTTTCGAAGTCTGGGCATATGTCACCGTATCTTATTATTTATTTTTAATTTCACCGCGAGTGAAAATAAATAACATTTATTTTCACCCGCGATTAAATGCTATCCGAGGCCCGGTTATCTTTTCGAGGGCTTATCCGGGGTGCCCGGCAATGGACACTTGGGTAGGACACCGTGCGGTTTTAGTCGATGCACGACATAACCGCCCCTGCTGGCCGGCGGGGGGGTATCCGAAGGGATTTCCGCACTTAAAAAACAAAAAAAAAGACCCTTAGAGCTGACACACAGACGGTACAAAAGTCAGCGATGCGCCGAATTTCGGAAATATAATACCCTGCTTTGTATTTAGTATCACTTTCTATAGTGGTTTGGTAATACCGCAATAACCTGCGTTATGGTACAGACCTATGAAATTGGTCGGTAGCAGTATAATAGTTTTCTGTTTATTACAATTGACGATTAGAAAACTTTTATAATTCATGTTAGACAAAAGAATACGCCCAACAAGTATTGCAAGTAATGCAATATCACGTGATATTGTAAAGTCTCAACGCACAAATTTGCGTCGCAATGTAACGCGCTGCTTTCATGTGTATCGGCCCTAAGTCTCTTAACAATTTCATGAAGTACGATTACGTCTAGACTACCGACATCCAATGGCAATGATAAATCGTTCTTTACAAACACACTATAAAAATTACATTCGAAAGTTTACATTTCATTATACTGCAATAAATAATCTCGTCATACTAGCACACAGCCATACCATCAACATTTTGTTTTTAAATTCAACCATGTTGTTGGGTATATTTAGATCCTTCACAATCAGAGAGTGTGTTTAGGAACAACCGACAATTTTCCATTAAAATTCAATGTAACTAGTTTTCGATAACATATGAACAAAACCCGAAGCACTGAGGATCT
This sequence comes from Cybosia mesomella, assembly GCA_946251805.1. Taxonomy (NCBI): domain Eukaryota; kingdom Metazoa; phylum Arthropoda; class Insecta; order Lepidoptera; family Erebidae; genus Cybosia; species Cybosia mesomella. Next base: position 34,501,513 of record OX276396.1, on the reverse strand, counting down.
AAGTAAAAGCATCAGCGGTACTTACAATACATATCAACAACAACTGGGATCCTAGAATTTTTTCACGAGTCACGGTAGACGCAAAAAGTCCTTTCACTAGTCCTTATTTACATCGGCGATATTTCGATGGTTATTCACTAAAATGTTTGTCAGTCACTGTTCTAGAATTTTCTACGAGACACAACACTGCGACCGGAGTACCCCGTATCTCCTCTTTTTGTCTCACATACCTATTTTGTTTACAAGTAGACCAATAAATAAATAAGAAGGGATTCAGGTTCTTTGAGCGGACTTGGTAACACGCAACACGGACTTATGTGATGTTACTGATGACTTAATAATGAAAATAAAAATATTTCATTTTCTAAATTTGAATACAGATTTACAATGAGATACGAAGCAGTTGGAAGCTCAATTTTTTATTACTAAAGATGTCTCTAAATTACTTTGAAGAGATCGGGTCTATAACGCAATACATATGTTACAGTTGTCTTCCCTGGATATGAAAACTGCTAATAGAACCACGAAAAGATAACCTAAATGCAATGACTTCCCTACTGAACAAAAAAAAAAGTATGGTGAACACATAAACCGAACATCAACTACGTGCAACTTTTTATAGCTGTACAGATGACATTATAGAAAAGCACGCTCTGCCTACAGTATGTAACAAAGTTAGTGTCCGATCCATAAGGGGCACATAGTTATCCTAAATACAACCATATATGAAGTCAAAAAAGATATAAAACTGAAAATAAATTTACTATTATATTTTGCATTTAAGATGCCATTTCCGAGCATCATAATTTCGCACTATCTCCCCAAAATCTAAAAATGTGACAACATCGCGTAGTAGATATCCAATAATATTTAGCGGCGGCCCACAACACACCCTGCAGCTGGCTGCACCGCCGTGCTCTGTTTTGTTTTTTTTGGTTTTTATTTTTAGAGAGGGTTTGGTCACATAGGGCCGCCTGTGTTGCCAACGGCAACATGCCAATGGAAAATTACTTGGCAACATGTCATGTAAGTTTCCTCATGTTCCAAAATTTTAGTACAGTTTTAGTGGGGTATTTTTTAACTTATTTTTTCAAAAAGGATTACTTAAACAGACCCTAATATTGTTACCTATACTTATAACCTTCACTGATCGGACACAAGTTTTGTTACATATTGTATACACATTGATGTCAAAATTCATTAGCTCAGGTCCCGGACCCCTCCCCACTTCCAACTTGCCTAGTAGTATCATAGAAGTCATTGGCTTAGTAAATGTGTGAATCACATTAGTCCGTGTGTAGTCTCGTAGTGATTCTAGAAGGATCGACGGTCTACATCCAGGCGATGGCCGGGGAGCCGTCAGACGACAGGGAGTCCAGGGAATGCCGCGTCGTCTTCTTGTGAGGCGTATGTCAGTAAAGCGAAGAGGAGGAACAGGGTCCGTCCACTCCTTGTAGCTGCGGATCGTTGTTCGCCATCAACTGAAATAGACCATGTTGAAAATTTTGTCAGCTATGTGCCTCGTCGCTAACCAAAAAGGGTAAATAATTTCTACGCGCCGCAGGCAGTGAGTGAAGGCGTCTCCTTATATATACATATTTTTATACTCAAAGGGTCTGTATATACCCTCAGACCCTTTCATCCGTGGATCCCTCTGGGCAACTATAGGGCTTTATATGTTGTACTTTCTTTTTGTTCATGTAAAAGTCCTCTATCAATATTAGTACGTACGTAATGTGTGTGTAAAACCAAATAATAGTTATTAAGAAGCGAGCATATTTTGAACAGCCTTCTGACCAATAAGTTTTATTCGTAATTTTATACTATCAGCTGGAATAGTTCTATAAACTCAATAGGATATACTTACTTCACTTGTTATTGTCTGTTTACTATACTATCTTAAGGCATGAGGAAGTTAATAATTGTCATCAACATTATCACGGATGAATCATTAACGCACTCGTTTCTACAAGGTGCAAGTGTTCCAATCCGGTATGTGTGTTAAGTGAGGCATTTGTCACCCAATTAGGATATCAAATTCAAAATTAAGCTGCAATCGTTGGAAATTGGCCTTACCTAAGTTTGATGCAGGTATCCAACCTACATGAGTGATGACCTATTATTCTGTATGGAAACTAATAGATCGAGAGATGATGATACGAAATTCAAGGTCATTTGTACCAGTATGACGTAAAGGAAAAAGATGGTACAGCCTTGGTACCGGCAGGAGCGGCCCAATCGCATGGGCCGCATGGGCGTTAATCCAATTCATGGAGAAATATAACGTGTCGGATAAATTTCGAGTGTCGAACAATTTGTTCCACAAAAAAGTTCTTGTTTTTTCCGATAGTTGATAAAAAAAGTCAAAAAGAAAATCAGAAGGCGATAGCGTAATGCCATACTTTTCCGTTGTGAATTACAGCCCGCCATACCGACTAGAACACGTTATTTAAAAGAAAAAAAGCAATTCATCCATTTGCAGCAGGCTAATTTTTGCACAGCTCATCATCATACTTTTCCTACGGTTTCAAAAGGCTGCTATACCACCCCACCACAAAGGAGTGCATTTTTTTTGTCATACCTACATGATTCTTTTGTCGTTATCATTAGATACACAGTATACGATAAAGTTACTTTTACGCGTCTCTCTAATTTTTTCGTACACAACACGCATAAGTACGCATTATGATACGGTTTTCACTGTCATCTCTAGAATATTTTTTTCCACTGAAGGTTCCCAAATTCCTTGATAAATCCTAAATAAATAATCGTGCGAAGCCCGAGCGAGTCGTTAGTCTCTAAACAAAGGAACAAATAACCAATGTCACAACTTATAATTTACTCGTAATTAGCTCAAGATGGTGTGAGATCATGGAATAAAAAATGACTGGTCTCAATCAACATGGACCAAGTTTTTACTGACCAGGCGAGCGGAAATTGGCACTACTGTTTTTCTATAATAAAATTCGTTCACACAACTTTAAAGGATCACTGAGTGCAAGACATACAATAAGGCTTCAAGTTTGGTTATATGTAGGTACCTATATGGTCATACGCTATATTAAGGGAAACGGTAACACAAGTCTTGTATAGGTATAAAAATGCGATGTTGTACTGGTTCTCAAGGAGCTACCTTTTACGTTGTGGTGTATCATGTCAGGTATGGTTAATGATATTAATTTGTAATGGCCGATCTCACGAATAGACTTTATATACTGATAATGATCTCAAGGCTTCCGATGAGGTGTTCCAATTAATCCCATCTTCTCCTTTTTTATCCAGAACAACACGTGCAGGCTGAGGCGTTATTGTCATAAGTTCCAATTAATTCCGTTTCGTTCTGGCCCGACACATCTTTCTTTCCCAGACTTAAAATTCTTTACCATTACACGTGCTTCCATTTTCCTGCAATCCTGGCTCTAAGAGCAGCCAGGGTAAGGCTTGCAAACGCATCTATCGAGCCTGTCAAACTGAGGACCACGTAGCATTCTTCATAGTTGGTATCTATAATGATGGCCTTCATTCCTTACTTCACTAACAGGTTCTAACCATCTGGTGGAGTGATGTCATATTTACGTGTCCTTTATAAGAAAAGTGTATTCCATTTTAGTCTACTTTGCACAATTTGTTGTATTATTACATACATTACATTCGGGTCAAGCTATTTTTTTTAATATATTCAGTCCGTCAAATTGACTGCACCCCGCCTGATGATAAGCTGAGGTGAAGTCCAAAAAGTAGTGGCCACCATTTCCAGAGATTGTCCCTAGAATGGTGGCCCCTACCTAGACGGCCTCAACAGATGTTTTTTCACGCCCCGCTTAAAGAACCCAGGATTGTAGGTAGAAGGGAACACGTGTGTGGGTAACGCGTTCCAGTTCTTTATTTATTTATTTATTTATTATGATTTACCAACATTTGTTTATGGTCCGACAAAAAAAGGAGTCACCAAACCGCTTGGTTCGCGATGGTATCGATTGCACGGTATGAGGATGACACCTAAGTCCTGCACGTGTAAGCAGGCCCGTCACTTGCATTGGCTAGTTTGGCTATTCTAGGACAATTTTACGACCATAGGTTACATAGGACACAAGTGGTGGATAGTATTATTGGACCAATTGCCGTATCGAGTCGCGCTCTGTGACTCAACTTTTATAGTAATGTACTTAGTCATATAATTGCTATAAGGACCTCATTATTTCGAAGTGTCCAGGGGTCGCCAATGCATTACAAAGCATTGCGTCAAAAGTCTTGAAAATCAGCTTGTCACCTAATACCATGATACCAGGATATTCGGCTTAAGTCTTTCCAAAAAAATTTTTTAGACTATGTGACACAGAATTTTTAGATAATAATCGTTATCATCTTCGTGAAATCGGCAACTACATCTAACCTTATATGTCTCCACTATTAAGGACAAGAGGAATGATCATACTTCTCTAATTTCACATACAGACGGTAGCAGTCCATCTGTAGAGTTGTTCGGTGAGCGAGGCGATGGCGTCGGAGCGTGCTTCGGCATTTCGCGGCCCGCCGCCATCTTGTCGTGGAGCTGGGCGAGACGCATACTCATCTGTCGTCTTTCCTTCTGCTCCCGTTCTCTCTCCCACCTCTTGGCGCTATAGCTCCTGATGGACGATGAACTGCTTTGCACTGAACTTAGACTTGGACGTCGCGAACCTGCGCATGAGGAACAGTATTAGATGTCTTCGTTGAATATAAAAGTAAGTTACTGGGTCATTGACTTTCTTTATACTTACTACTAGATAAGTTGTTTAGAATAAAAATTGTGTCAGGGTTCCAGTCATTATACTGGGTACGTATAAATTTCATTACTTTTGGGTGTTGTAATAAGCGATTTTGATCATTTAGGTACATTGGATTTTAGGTAAGAGATGTCGCAGGCGTTTTGTATGATGCTGCGGTTTACATACGGCGTTTTCAGTTTAAAAACGCTTCAGGTTATATGTGACGTAGGCAAAATGTATACTTGCGTGTCATTATTTAGAATGGAGCACATTGTTTGATAGAAGGTCTAATGGGAACTGAAGTATATCCAAAATCCTAGTTTTAAGGTCCAAATGGTACGAGGGGAAAAGGGTCAAATTTGTAAAATAAGGTCCAAAGTTTGAGGCCCTACGGCTACGTGGAAAAATGTTGAAGTATCTATATATATATAGAAGTCAGGCAACGTATTATTCATCAAAGAATCAACCGCATCTATAAAATAATTATAATAAAAAAATATAAAAAATATGTCGACGTCACCTACTTTTATTTGTGCAATATCAGAAATAACCTAACACGAATGTAAAGGACGGAATTATACTATTTTCCTGCGACAGACATAATATGCTGTCAAATCATCCAAGCTTGTGCTTGTAATAAAATAATATCGTGTAAAATTTGTTAATTGTAACTAAATAAATATACCTTTACTTTCTATTTACATTTATTTAACGACATGTATGACATGTATACAAACAAATACAGCAAAGCGAAACAGCAATCAATATACAGTATGTTACAGATGTGTAGTGCGAGTTAAACTTGATTAAAAACATTGAATGTGTTAGTTACAATGTGATAAAAAGGGGATACTTTTAGCTTGATATAGGATCAACATACATGTTTACAGGTATACGAAATTATAAAATAGGTATTAATTAAGGACTCACTGTACTGAACAAAATGAATGGTTTGAAGCATAACTTCAGAAATGTAAATTTCGGATATCAATATATTTATATTTTTTGATCTAAATAAATGAATACGAGATTTTCAAACTTTTACAAAATCAGACTAGGTTCTGGGGTTGTTAATGTTAATATACATAGATATACAGGCTTCAAATACCATTATGGTGACTGAAAGCGAACGCTTACATGCACAGCCAGTGAGATGTACAGAAGCTCGAAGCAGTGCTGGGCCATGAAACTGAAGCTTTCGCTTTTCTCCGAATGTGCTTGCGAACAGCACTACATGTTTGTTAATCGCAATAAGAATTTAAAATTAGTCTTTGATAGGTTTGGAATTAAGCGTGTTCATGTGTATATTCATGATATAATAAAAAATGAGGCTGATTGCATTGCTGATTAAGAATACAAAATTGTTGTTTTTAATTTTTTTATCTTCTTAGATATGTCACACGATGGCTTTTTGCAAACAACGATCTAAGATACAGACTCAGGTTTCGCTCAAATCGAATGACTAATAATTGATAAATACTTCAATCGACTTTGTGTTATCGCAAAAATACACCGTATGCTAGCCTTTCGATAGAAAATAATGATATCATCAAAAGTCTGGTGACTAGAAGTGTTGAAGCGATCAACTTCCATGCAGCGCTGCTGGTAAAGTATAAAGCTAGTTAGAAATACATACAGAGTTTTCTCAGTCTTCAAATCCATTTTTGGATCTTCAGTTTCGTTAGCTCATACAAACAAGGCATGTGGGAAATAGATAGATAGAATAGGACCATGGCCATCTTGCTCGCGCCGCCAAACACTTCATCCTGCGACTTCACGCCACAAGCCCAGTCACCACAAGTAAACCTTCACATCAAGCTGTACTTACGTCAGTTAAGTTAGACACCAAATATGCTGAGAAGAGTTTTAGATATGATGAACGAGATCTAGCCATTTTCAGAAACCCGTTCGGTAGCAAGTAGAGTCTTAGGATTTTGCTTGTTGATTGAACTATGATAGAATTAGGTAAAATGATATGAACAAAGAAATTTGCCAAAAATTTGAACATAACAAAGTAAACGAATAATTTGTCTTCACAACAATGCTCAATATTAGATATATAAGTAATATGGTATATCAACAGTTTATGTTGTTCCTTATTTATGTAGTCATTTGACCAAATATAGTAAAGTTTTAGAGTAAAAGTTTAATTTGAGAATAATTAAAATTGTTTTGAAATAAATAATCCAGTTGCAACTGAAGAAAAATTTTCTGAGTTTTTCTTCACAATTTTTGGAACTAGGAAATTCAGCATATTTGGTGGAAGTAGGTAGTATGATGGCCGCTCAGTCGCAGACTGGAGTCAGTCCGTGGTCGCTAACACCGAGACGCAACATCTAACGGACACGGGCGGGACACGTCTCATGCTTCCAACCACACCTCCCGAACGCTTACCACACTTTGCTTTCAAACGATATTTTCTAAGAATTGTACATGATGATTGCATAATTGCTATAGGTTTATCTTCCCTAACATTTGAAATAAAAGGTTATATGCGTTTACTGGAGAGTTAAGATGGCCCGGTTAAGATTTTAGCTATATCAACATTATGTCATTGCCAAAACATGAGTGAGACCGCGCAGAAAAAAATGTAACATTTCAAGATTTGATTTCCATAAGGACGTGGAATAAAGTATAAAAGTATATTTGAAATGCATCTTGAACGAAATTTCCACAGTTGTGGAGCAAAGTTGGTGTCAGCATTCGGTCGGCGCGGCCAGGGTGCTCGCCGCCCAGACACCGAGACGTGCAGATGATGGGCCGCACTGCATACATTATCCGGATCACCTTTGGCGGCGCACTTAGGCGGGTGCGCGCCGCCGTCCCGCCGCAAGGACCCCCGCGCCCCCGTCCCGCCGCCCCGCTCGTCGTCCCCGCCGCCCAATCCACCCCGCACGTGCAGGTGGCGCGAGATGAGCAAGATGGCCGCCGTGCGCGCCGCACCTGCGCGCGACGCCGACACCGGCACCCCGCGACGGGACGCGCGCCGTGAGCCGCCGGACCCGCTCACGCCGCCGCTCTCCAGCTCTAGGGTACCGCTTGTGCAGCCGCTGCGGGACGACGCACGGGAAGAAGCTCGAGTCGCACTCAGCGTGCCACCTGACGTTCAAATATCACTTGCAAAACTTATGGAACTTTGGGATTTTCGTTAAGACTACTAGGAAGTTAATCTTATGGAACTATATCGCCCATACTTTTTGATTTGTCTAAGTCTTTTGAATGTGTTGACCTTATATTTTTTTAATTAAAAATAATCAGCTTACTGTTTTCTGACTAGATATTTGCACTAAAATTAATTAACAGTAATAAAATTGAAAGATTTATCGAAAAAATGATGTGTAGATATATCTATAGAATTACTTTTACAAGGCTTGCCACAGGGCGTTATACTTGTACCCAAACATTTTATACCCGTGTCATTGAGCGAGTACAAGCAGGGCGGAGTGAGTCGTGCGTCGGCTAGATGCGTAGGGTGATAACGGGCTTTGGTGTACAGATGCAGCACCATGCACAGCAGTCCCGCCAACACGAAGATACCCGACGCTACGCCCAGCAGCGTCGGCATGTCAGCCGTCAGCAACACCAGATCTTGTATAGAATAAAAATACGGTTTAGTTTTACTTCTCACTGTAACTACATACTTTAGTATTTCTATTTAGCACGTTAGATCTTTATTTATTTCTTAACTTGTCGTCTATTAATTACTCAGGCGCCTGTGTTTGCCTCTTTATCGATTACTGTAAGATTATGTGTATGGTTGATAGATTGTTATAAAATAATTATGCGTGTTACTATCTGTATGATATATAAATATATAAAGTTTTTTTTTTTTTTTATACCACTAAGGTGGCAGACAAGCACATGGCCCACCTGATGGGAAGCGGTTACCGCGGCCTATGGACGTGTGCAACACCAGTGGCGTCACACTCGCGCTGCCAACCCTGTAAAGGAAAGGGGATGGGAAAGGAGTTTGGGAGGGGATGGGAAAGGAGTTTGAGAGGGGATGGGAAAGGAGTTTGGGCCGACTGTGAACCCTAGAAGAACGTTTATGGACGAAACAAGCAACGGTCTCGGAAACACCGTCGGGGTGCGCAGTGAAAGGAATGTAAAGTAATTCGTGAAACGGTTGAGGGATATATTCTATGGGAGGTAATGCTTATCATTATGTAGAGACGACCGTTCAAATCGGTGTCTTATTGTCTCTGCCTAGCCACGTGGGACATCAGCGTAGGTTATACAATGGGTTGTGTTGTGGGCCGTTTGAAACGAAATTGATTGCATCTTGAAAGTCTTGTTTCGAAATCGAATGTTTGTTTGTTCATATTTCATACACTACCGTACCCTCCATTCCATCGATCAATATAAACGTGTTTAATTCAACTTAAAACTGTATTAGCACGTATATTAATCGATGGATTTCTATGAGTAAAACGTAAAAATTTAGTTGTGTCCTGGGTCGGCAAACCCACCTCAGTGTTAATTCCAGTGAAGTGAAGCACGAGGGGTTTCCCGGAAGCAAAAAATAAGATTACCTTGCTCTAACTACAGAACTTCGACATCGCCAGTGGTTTCTGGAGGTCAGATCGCTGTCGCTTCACGGCAAATATCGAAATTCATACGTTTCGTTAGACTGAAAAGTCTCGGAAGAGGAGGACGGTGGTAAGATTACCTTCAGTGCAGAAGACCCTTTGCGTCGGCCTGCTGTGGCTGGTACTGTGGTAACCAGGGTCGCACTGGCAGTACGCGTTGTGGTTGACCTGCACGCAAGATGCGTGAGCGTCGAACGCCTGACACGTTTGCCGATAGAAGCACTGCTCTCCGAGTTTCTTTGCTGAGAATTATGAGAAAATGTTAAACTACACAAGAAAATAAACATTACTATAACAATTACTTTTCGTTAAATCATAAACAACAGCTGTGGTTTGAAACAGGAAAACAAATTAATTCAAGTCGAAAAAAGAATATGTAGGTAATGTGGGATGAAAAATGGGGACAAAACAGGAACAAATCTTATTATAATTAACAGCTGGTCGTGAGAACTTTTTAATTCACATCATCAAAGAAGAAGAAATTTTCAAAATCTTCTACTAAGTATTACTGTTTCGCAGGATTTAAGTTGTCAGGTAATACTGTCATCATTTTCATCGCAGCATTAATCCTGATTCCATCGAAAGCTTACACTTAAGAGCCTTGATTCCGCTCTCTTACTTCTCTATTATAGGTATCTATATCTTGGCTTTTACGGAAGCCATTGCCGTTTGATCCTCTGACCCCCAAAGGAAAGCCTTCGTCAGAGCCTCATTCGTCAATCAGTAGATGTACTTACTTGGGCCTTGCATACCTTGGTAGGACTACATACATCCTATTGACTAATTCTATTATCCTTGATTAAGGGCCTCTAAAGAGTCCGAAATTCATCGTGATTTGCCGAAATAAACGAGTGAAAAGTTATCTTTCTAATTTGTACATGATAGTCTTGTAATTATAATACTCTCAATTGCTTTCGATTCAGAAGTTTCTGAACTACTTACGACCTTGAACCAGAAGGGATGAAAGACTCCTTGAGAAATTTAGAACAGGGTTGAACAAATAATCGTGAGCATCGAAAGTTTTCGTTTCACACCTGTTAGTTTTAATGGTTTCACTTGGCAAGGCCCTTTGATAGTTCAACAATGTGTTTCTAATCTACCGTAATATGTAGGTATTAGGATGATACGGTTTTGGAGAAATAACCTCCCATCCCCAAGAAGAACGCTTGCACCAAAGCCACTTCCATCAATCTGCAGGTGAGCTTGGCTGGGCCTGAGGTCGTGGCGAGGCTCTATATAAATAAATAGAAGTAAAATGACTGTGGTGAAGTTGTCCACTTGTACCGACTAAAATTGAACGCTATTCCGGTACGGCAGTCTTTCCAGGGACCCCCGGGATACCCTAGGAAGGAAGTCCCCAGGAACCCTGGTAGACTTCGACCACCAGCTTTAACTAAAAGTAGTCTCTCCGAGAGGCACGCGTGGAACACACCATCTCTGGGCTGCTTCAACCTTTTGTACCCTAACATGTATAATATAAGATGTTCTCTGCTCAAGATCTTCGGGCCGAAGCCAACCTCACCTGCAAGCTGATACACCTACAGATTAAAGGTCGGGACGAGGTTCTGGCTCAGACTTTTCCTTCGGGGTTGGGAGGTCAGACGGCCACGCTCCGATAATAGTCGGACCCAAACCAAAACGAGGAGGAGTAAACGGACCCTGGGCTCCAACGTAATAGCCTCGGATGCAACCGGGAACCAGGGTAAGATGATGATGATAATTGGTTGTAATAATGTGAGAGTCAAAACTCTCACTAACGTAAAATGGATTGGACCACTGGCTACGAACAAACAAACTTGACTAAACCAACACTGTGACATAGGCACATCAGCTTTAAGCTTCTCGCCTATTAATTAATTAATTGAGCTGAGTGAGACGAAGTCGAGCGAAAGCTCCTCATACCAGACTTCAGGATTTTCTTTGTCACAGGTCTCCTCCTAAACTACTAATCCAATCAGAACCAAATTTGGCATGATTAAAGAGGTCAATCAGAGGAAGGTTTATGGATAGGTATTTTTGAAAAAATTAATGACACCACAGAAGAATGATCACCGTTAAAAAAAATCCAGATGGAATTACATAATAACCGCTCGAGACACTGTGACCAAACTTTACACGCTCAGTAAGCATGTCCAGAGTTGTGACTTTCAAAAATAATTTTCAAAATCGGACTTGCCACGGAGGAATGATCACTGAACAGTGATCATTCCTCCGTTTTTCAAAATCTGATTTTCAAATCACGATGTCTCACTCAGCTCAACATTGCAAGCAGCGATTCGCCTTGCAGACCCAGTAATAATAAGAGCGTGATGCAGAAAGCGGTACTCCTCCTCCACCTCGACACCGCACGTTTTGTGACGAGGTTACTCTCTCGGGAGCCCTAACCACCGGTATCTTGGTTCCTGTACCCGATTCCGGTGGGTCACTATGTTTTTTTTTTTTTTTTTTTATATAGAATGTATTTAAAAATATAATTTATATGTATTTTAAATGTAATAAAGATCCCTATTTTACATCTCGTAATCTAGATCGACTTGATTCAATATTTTGTCTAAGCTGGTAGGCCTTTGGTACCTTTGGCGCATCCTTTGGCCACACCCAGCGCGACGGGGTGCTTGGGGTCGCACTGGCACGACGCGCTCGTGGGGTCGCAGTACACGTGGAGCAGTTTAGGGTTACACTTGAACTCGCATGGCGATCCCAGGTACATTCCCTTTTCTGAAAATTGAGAGGAAAATATTTCAATGATCATTATTTAAAATTTAAAGTTTTTAGTTATGAGGTTTAGGTATCCTAAAATTCATTCAACTAAACTGGATTCACACGTTTTACATAACATAACATAACTTCACGCCTGTATCCCCGAAGGGGTAGGCAGAGGTGTATGCACACCCACGATTCGCCAGTTATGTTTAGGTCCCAATGTAATAGTGGGCGAGCCGAACTGTTTATTCAATCAAGTTTTAATTGATTCTATGTTTCCAGTACACAGTGGCCAGTGATGGGCCATGCTCTGCAATGAGCAACTGTAGGCCATCATAAAGTAGATGTTCATACAATGGTGCGTAGCTCTTTAATACGCCACGTTTCCTTTGAAGTGTGCCTAAAACCGACAACACCCCATTTGCACGCCACGATGGCCAATCGAGTCCTACTGTATACCATTGTCCCCTGTACACAATGACGATAACTTGCCGTGGCCCATCATGGGCCATTGTGTATTGTACGCTTACAAAACTACAAAATAAATAGGTAATCACTGAAGGCCAAGTTCACAGAACGGGTTAACGAAACATAGGTTATGTGGTAAGATATCTATTATGTTATCTGTGGTATAATAATGGCGGTTACATTGTTTAAACACCTACCTAATAGGTTAAACAATAGTAAGGATTGTGCAAACATGGCTATTCGGTTTTGACTTGTGGAGTACAGTTCAATGAAAATGGGAGCTTATTAAAGAAAGGATGGAAAAAAACTGTGAAAATTACGTCCTATCTTATTTTATCGTTTTTATTTATTCTTAATCGCCCAATTAATTGAAAACGAGTTGCCCCAATGAACACACATGGTCGATTGCCCGAAATACATATTAGCCCATTCTCGCGACCCACAAGAATTCCCGGGATAAGGGTAGCACATTCCAGTTTCCGTTTCGCTATCCTCGCTTGATTGAGTAACTAACATCGGTACATTCATCCATCCAAGCTTACACATTTATAATAAGTAATAACAGATGGTTTACCAGGACGGACGTGTTGAAGCGTCTGTGTTTCGGGTGGTAAAGAGGGATATATAGCTCTGACTTTCTTTGTCGCCAGAAATACGATGGTAAAGCTTTTGAGGCTAACCACGAAGCGCTGTTTCCAATTCAAATGTTGTGGGCCGCGGCGAGGAGAGAGCGTAGGGAGAGAGATGGAGTTATACACGGTGTATAGCTGCATCTCTCTCCCTCAGCTCTGTAGAATTGAACAGTCTTTTTTATTTATTTATTATTGTCTCTTATAATTGTTATAAGCGCGTCATTGAAGTCAGATAGAATTAGCCAGCAAGGCTTAGGTACCTTAGGTTCGCGAGCGAGGACTCAGGGCTGCACACGCTGGCGGACTGCCCGGCGTGGGAGGCGCCGAGGCGTGACCTCGTGGTAGCCATGGGGGTGGGAGTCCTCTCGCTCGGCAGCATGATTGCGGCAATGGTGCGGAGCGCGAGCGCGTGGGCCGCCGCCACCTCCTTCTGCGAGCATGTGATGCTCGCGAAGGAGATGGCGGAGCGCGCCCGGGAGAGGTTCAGAACTCTCCCGGCCCGCCGAGCACGCAACATGCACGCCGCGCGTCGCAGGCGACTCAGGTGCCGGAGGTCGCTCAACGACCTCCGTCCTCCATGAGCGCAGGCCTGGGGGTGGCAGGCGAGGCCGCCTGTCACCCCAGCAGAAGCAGGCCGGGACGGTGGGGCGACTAGCGCCCCTCCCCCAAACCGGGGCAAGACGGGGACATCGTGGTTCCCAAACCCGAGGGGCCCATCTCGAAACCGGAGATGGCCCAGGGTCAGTCGGGGTGCGAGGGATATGCTCTATGGGCAACCTTACACCCTGGCGTCTGCAGACCCGAGACGGCGTGCGGTTTTAGTCGGTTCAAGCCCAACATAACCGCCCCCGCTGTCCGGCGGGGGGTATCCGAGGGGATCTCCGCACGAAAAAAAAAAGGTATGTTGGAATGGAACCGACTAAAACCACACGGTGTCCTTCCCAAACGCCCATTGCCAGGCACCCCGGGTACGCCCTCGAAAGGATAACCCCAGGGAACCGGTTGCATTCGAGGTTTACCACACCACTTTTCCGTCTGTTTGCTTTTGACTTATAGGAACGATGTCTTCACATCTCTTCTATGTAATTTTAATCGCGTTCGCGCTTTATCCGTGCCGTGTCGTTTCTGCCTTCTGAATGAAAGTTTCAAGAAAATTTTCCTAAAATAGTGAAGGGATGTAAAGTCTGAAGTCTGTGTTTTTTTTTTTTTTTAAAAAGAATATTAGCAACCGAAATTACTAATATTCCCCCTAACCACTCCAGCTAAGCTAAATGGCTTGTGTTAGGAGTGGGTTCACGTCGGTAGTGTAATGGCCAGGATTCGAACCCGGGATCTCTCGATCGTAAGGTCGACTCCTTAACCACTAAGCTACCGACGTAGTAGGTACCTCCATTCGCTTGACTCAAATAAATGGAGCTTTACCGGTCGACGCGGGGGCGTAAAGAAAAACAGACACAGATTCGCTCACATTTTCGGTTCATTAGGCATCTATTGATGCTTAAGTTCCCTCATTAACTAAAACCCACTCGATACTGTTGTCAACAATTTGAAAAGAAGCTCATGTTACAAACGACTATCATTTTAATTTTGTTTTATGAAAACTTTTTAATGAGCACTCGGTAAAAGGTATCTGCTTTTAAGAAGTTGTTTACTTTTTTTATAAGGCTGTACCCTTTTTAGAAATTTGAGATAAATTTGATGGGCCTAATAGCACTAATAGGTCGTGTGCCTTTCCCAGAACTGGGGTGGGTTGACCAGGTAAGTAACATCCCCTTATTTATTTTAGAAATTTAACAGAAAATGTTCTATCATTGTAGCTTTTTTTTTTTTTTTTTTTAACGTGCGGAAATCCCTTCGGATACCCCCCCGCCGGCCAGCGGGGGTGGTTATGTCGTGTCTCGACTAAAACCGCACGGTGTCCTCCCCAAGTGTCCGTTGCCGGGCACCCCGGGTAAGCCCTCGAAAGGATAACCCCAGGGTAGCTAGCAAATCTTTGACACTTTTGTCACGGCGCGGCGGCGGCGGACAGAAATAGTTGCGTGCTTTACGAACCATTCGAGGGTTCAAAGGTATATTATGTTAACATTTACCAGGTGGCAATGGTAACGGACTGGACTGGTTCACAGATCTACTAATACTTATTATTAGTTCTGTGGAGCAGTCTGTCATAAGTTTCTTCAATTCAATGCAAAGATCTGTATCGTAAGGTAAGGTGCCATTCCGAGTCCGAACGCAGTCCGCAACCGCAGGCAGATCGTATAGAAATACCTGCAGTCGATTGCAGCGACACAACTTGTTTCCACGTATTTCGCCTGCGGTTGCGGTCTGCGGTCGGTCCCGGAAGGGCACCTTTATATACGTACATAAGTTTACGTAGGTATATGATAAACTGTACAATCGCAATAGATAACACAGCTACAATAGATATTAATAGAATGTGGTGGGCGGTATCGTACAGGCGTTCGTTCTACCGAAAATTTGACAAGTCAGCGATATAATGCTATACAGTTTACTTGTATTTTTATATTTACTAAAGGTCGCTCAATGATTGAAGGTGCGGTAACTGTCTATATTTTGTTCATTGATAACACTAAAGGCTCGTCAATAGGTACTAATAAGAAAATCAAATAGATAGAAAGAGGTACTTATTGAATAGTTTTATCCTTACCTACTAGTCGGTTGCAAAGTGTGGGGCTTATGATCGAGAGGTCCCGGGTTCGAATCCTGGTCATTACACTACCGAGGTGAACCCACTCCTAACATTAGTAATTTAGCTTAGCTCAAGGGGTTAGTGTTAATACTAGTAATTTTGGTTACTAATATAAAAAATACATAGTTTCGTTTTACGAAAAAAACAATTGTTTTTTGTTCTAAGTCTGGGGTAGGCAGAGACAACAGCCGGCCATCTGCTTCTGTCCTTCCAAACTTCACGAGCTTCCTTTGCTGTCGTAGAACATTTCAAGACCACCGGTTTCGAGTGCTTTTCACCTGTCCTTTTTTAATAAGTACCTATTTATGTGTACCTTTTTTTTTTCGTGCGGGAATCCCTTCGGATACCCCCCCGCCGTTTAGCGGGGGCGGTTATTTCGGGCTTGAACCGACTAAAACCGCACGCCGTCTCGGGTCTTAAGATGCCGGGGTGTAAGGTTACCCATAGAGCATATCCCTCGCTCCCCGGCTGACCCTGGGCCATCTCCGGTTTCGAGATGGCCCCCTTACTTGCTCTCCACTGTGCCATCTGCTAATCAGAGGGACACGTGGAAAGCTTCCGAACAGCCCTCAACAGGGCCGTCCTCGCCTCGGTTGGAGTTGGCCGTAGGCGGCACCGTCTCCCCCGCCCTAGGAGAGAGGCACCCCTATTTGTGTGTACCTATTTATGCTTATTGGTAAGTGTATGTACCTACTACATTGCAATATTATGTGTTTGTAATCTGTTATATTATATAACTATGTTAGTCCTTTTTCTGTCTTATTACTTCAATAATTACCCAATATAGAATTCTGTTCATTTAGGATTCATGTACATCTAAACATATTGCTTTTAGCGATTTGTACATAAGTATGTTGATTGAGTTTTCCATTATATGAATATTTTTATTGGTGTACAATAAAATATATATCTATCTATCTACATCTTCACTTTATTATATAGTTGTAATTAATTTATATAGAGCGAATCGAGCGAAGCGAGCGAAGCTCTTATACGCGGCATAGCCGTTTGTTGGTGGCTGAACTCCTCCGTTACTTACCACTCGCGCAATCTTGACCTAATTTACCACGGTGATGGTGTGGACACTGAGGAGTGTTTTGAAGCGAGATGGTTCATGTCCGACGTACCATTGAGGAATAATCACCAGTTTCACGAGCGCGCGGCCCTAGCTAAGCGCGCGACCGTTGTAAGATGTCTTATTTTCAAGTAAGAGTCCTGCTCGCTCAGCTCAATTTATTTCAGTCGCACCCTGCACTGCATTCCTAGTCTATAGTTTGTGCAATTTAAAAGAAATCTTCAAATGTCATAGTCAGAGTATTAAACGACTATGGTAGCGCATTATTGTAGGTACTTGTCTGCGGTTTTTTTTTCAACAGTGGCTTCTGTTGTAAAGTTTCGCGGAAGTAGCGGGGAGCAGCGGAAGTAGGCTCCGCCGGAACTTCACTCGGCGTTCGATTGAGGACGCAGCGGCCTCCACACTTCTCTGTTCGTTGTTTTATGTTTTTAACTTATCTAACAGTTTCTAACACCCATTTGTAAGAAATATTTTGGGTCGCGCGCTATATGAAAGGTATATTATCTCCGAAGGACATAGGCTATAATACTTATAAATAACATAACATAACTTCACGCCTGTATCCCCGAGGGGGTAGGCAGAGGTGTATTACACACCCGGGATTCGCCAGTTATGTTTAGGTCCCAATGTAATAGGGGGCGAGCCTATTGCTATGTACCGGGCACATTACTAAGCGAGCGATAAATAACATTTTTAATACACACATTACTACGAAAAGACAGAGGTGGGTGACCGGGGCGACTGGGGATCGAACTCGAGACCTCGTCTCGGCAGTCCGTTACGTACGCCACTGGGGTATCGCCGCTTTAATACTTATATTATTATGAGCATTGACTTAAAAAAAACTTTAAGAAAACGAAGCGAAGCGAGGTACTAGCAGGTTGGGGACCTCCACACGGTGCACCCTGGGGGGGGGGGTGCTTGGTTGGGGACCTCCACGCGGTGCACCCTGGGGGGGTGCTTGGTTGGGGACCTCCACGCGGTGCACCCTGGGCAACGGAGACAGCAGCGCCTCTCTCCTAGGGCGGGAGAGACGCTGCCGCCTACGGCCAACTCCGACCGAGGCGAGGACAGCCCTGTTGAGGGCTGTTCGGAAGCTTTCCACGTGTCCCTCTGGTTAGCAGATGGCACAGTGGAGAGCAAGTAAGGGGGCCATCTCAAAACCGGAGATGGCCCGGGGTCAGTCGGGGTGCGAGGGATATGCTCTATGAGTAACCTTACACCCCGGCGTCTTAAGACCCGAGACGGCGTGCGGTTTTAGTCGGTTCAAGCCCGACATAACCGCCCCGCTGGCCGACGGGGGGGTATCCGAAGGGATTTCCGCACGAAAAAAAAAAAGGTACTAGCAGGTTGGTAGTATGTAATATATAATAGATATATGCAGTTGTAGCGTAATTTTGTATTTTTTGGGGGAAGAGTACATGATATTTGAAAAGAGGGTGGAAGGGAGCCCGAGACCACTCGCCTGCTCCTTTTAATTGTTTTGTTTTGGCTTTTCTGGGAGCAACTGCCCTCTGTCCTCCTAACCCCGAGAAGGAAGCCTGCACCGGAGCCGTCAGTCAATCAGCAGATGGCCCGGTTAGTAGGTCCCATACACCTCTAAAGATATATATTCGTAATGAATGTCTATTGAGAATAAATATTCATAAATTTGTTACATTTATTTATTTCGTGGTTACCCGACCCTTGTACGACATGAATGGCACGTGGTGGGGTGGAAGTGTTTCGTTGGCTTGGTAGGTACCAATGTAAATATTAGGATAGTACCCGTTCGCGTCAAAAAGCATTATGTGAGAAGTTATGTGTGTATTAAAAATGTTGATTATCGCTCGCTTAGTAATGTGCCCGGTAGATGGCAATAGACTATTGCCAATTGGGACCTAAACATAACTGGCGAATCGTGTGTGTGTAATACACCTTTGCCTACCCCTTTCGGGGATACAGGCGTGAAGTAATGTGTTAAAAGCGTGTTAAAATATAGGCATGCGAGGTAATAGCCGTTAAGCAAGCGCGTTTTGGTAGTATCCCCCACTTACGCAGCACGTTATAAGGGTAGTTACTTTAACTTAATGGTACCTCATCAATTCACTTAAAACTAATGACCTATAAACTATAAAACGGTAACCTCGTTCCGTGGCGGGCGTATCTCGTTCAACATTTCATTACGAGGTTTTTTTTGACGGTAAGTGTACATTTTTTTGTTTCGTGCGGAAATCCCCGCCGGCAAAACCCGCACGCCGTCACGGTTCTTCAGGCTTCAGACAACCAGACAGGGTGTAAGGTTGCCCATAAGGCATTTCCCTCGCACCCCGAACGGTATTTGTACCTCAATATTGGGAATATTCAATGGAACAATAAATATAAAAATAAACGTGCTATTCCCGGAGTTATGTCGTGAGGTGTAAACAGATATATATTTTCATTATACTTTTGTGACGTTCACATGAATAAGCGCATTAGCTTTTTCAAGTAGGCAATCAATAAGATGGTGACAATAAGCGGAATATTTTGCGGGTTCGATGCCTGTTCAGTGTAAATATTTTAAATAATATAAATATAAAATATAAATATAAATATTTTACGACATTCTACACAGCGCTCTCTAGACCCAAAGTAAGCATAGTTTAACTAGCTTGTGTTATGGGTTCCAGAATGCGGATAAACATACTTATATACTTATTCTTATACTTATTCGACTGCTACGACAGGGGGCGCGGGTTCGATTCCCGCTCAGTGCAAATTTGTATGCATGAATGTCTATTTGCATTTGTCTGGGTGTTTCTATGTATAATATGTATGTATTTACAAAAAAAAAGTATCTAGGTAGGTTTATCCGCATTCTAGAACCCATAACACAAGCTAGTTAGGCTATGCTTACTTTGGGTCTAGATAGCGTTGTGTAGAATGTCGTAGAATGATTTCCTCACTGGCTCGGGAGTTCATATGGCATTCGCTTAAAAGCTGTATAATCCAGACTAAATGAAGAGAAGTAGGAAGCGAAACACTGGCTTCGAGGTGAAAGCACCTACCCCCCCCCCACCTCCAAATAAAACTGGGAACTCCGCTAAGATGAAGAATAAATGGTTCTAATTTAGCTTACAAGATTTTGACAAGCTAACACACAAACATTGCAAGTTAAATAATACATACATATTGTCACGCCTCCTTCCCATTGGGGCAGGCAGAGACAACATCTTTCCACTTGCTACGATCTTAGCATACGCCTTTCGCTTCTACCACTTTCATAATTGTTTTCATACATGCGCGCCGGTTACGGGTACGTCTGATTTTCTTCAAAACGTCCTCGATCTGATTGGCAAACGTACGCCTAGGTCGACCTTCACCGGGTTGCACAGTAGCCCTCGCCTCATAAACCTGTTTCGTTAATCTCCTTCCATTAAGTTAAGTAAAAACTTGTAAAATAATGCCCACCTGGTCGTTAAGTAGTTAGTTTATAATTCAGTTCATAACATAACATATAACATAACTTCACGCCTGTATCCCCGAAGGGGTAGGCAGAGGTGTATTACACACCCACGATTCGGCAGTTATGTTTAGGTCCTAATCTAATAGAGGGCGAGCGTATTGCCATCCACCGGGCACATTACTAAGCGAGCATTAGTACACATAACTATGAAAAGTCAGAGGTGTGTGCCCGGGCGACTGGGGATCGAACTCGAGACCTTGTCTCGGTAGTCCGTTACGCACGCCATTGTACTATCGTCGCTTTAACTGCCGTAAATAGGCAGGCTAACTATAGTGTTGGGGCAAGGCTGAGCGGAACGAGGTCGCTCGCCACAGATGGTGCTACGGTACCACAGAACACTAATATACCTACAGAAGTTAAGCTCATGTTTGTACTGCATATTATATAAGGTGTCACCGAATTAGGTCTCTGAATTTGATGAGATGACTTGGTATTGACAAAATATGAATTTGAAACAAAAAAAAAATCGGGTAAAATAAAAAAAATATAAAAAGAAAAACACCACCAGTGTGCATTGTGAATATTAAACAAGCCCACTCTTGTAAAAGTGGACTCGTCTGTCCACAAAAAAATTCTGGTGGGATCTTCCACTAACCACCTACAAAATCATAACCGCGGATCAAATCTGTGGTAAGGAGCTCTTGCACCCGCAGAAAGTGGTAGGCGTGCAGTCCTTCTCCTCGCAGTATTCTCCAAGCGGATGTGTGGGAAATATCTAAATTGCGACCAGCGTCACGTGACGCGACGACGTCACGTGAGGCTGGTCGCTGGTGGTGTTTTTTTTTTAATTTTTTTTTTCCCGATATTTTTTTTTGTTTCAAGTACATATTTTGTCGATACCAAGTCATCTCACCAAATTCAGAGACCTAATTTGGTGACACCTTATATAACTTGGATGTCGTGGTGTGTATGGGGCTCCTCCAAGATCTTTGGGGTTAAGCCTACTTACTGATTAACGAAAGAGGCTCTGGCGCAGGTTTACTTCTCGGGGTGGGGAAGTCAGATGGCATTCGCTCCTATATAAAAGTCACATAAACCAAATCAAAAGGAGTAGGAGTTATAAGCGGACCCGGGGTTCAAGGTGGAAGCCAAACAACGATAAGATGATGATGATGGTGGTACAGTCAACTACAAAAGTGGCTTAACAAATTCTTATTTTAGTGTTAATCCACTTTTGTCGTTGACTGTACTCAGATGTCGTACTAGGGACACCAGCCAGCCACCACCAATGCTGTCTTATGTAAAACAGTTTACCGTAGAAAAATAACTAGGCGTACAGGATGTACCATGGTCGTGTCGTGGTATTCGTGTCTAGCTAATAACTGGTAGTTTAAAAACCAATAATTTACTATTTAAAGTCTAATTTAACTAAAAACAATAAATAACAACAGCGTTAGCCCAGTGGCGTACGTAACGGACTGCCGAGACGAGGTCTCGAGTTCGATCCCCAGTCGCTCCGGGCACACACCTCTGACTTTTCGTAGTTATATGTGTAATAAAAATGTTAATTATCGCTCGCTTAGAAATGTGCCCGGCAGATGGCAATAGGCTCGCCCCCTATTACATTGGAACCTAAACATAACTGGCGAATCGTGGGTGTGTGATACACCTCTGCCTACCCCTTCGGGGATACAGGCGTGAAGTTATGTTTATGTATGTTATGAAGTCTAATTTAAATATGAAGCATCGGTAGCTTAGTGGTTAAAAGGAGTCGGCCTTTCAATCGAGAGGTCCCGGGTTCGACTCCTGGCCATTGCACTACCGAGGTGAACCCACTCCTAACACAAGCAATTTAGCTTAGCTGGAGGTGTTAGTGGGAAAAGCAGTAATTTCGGTTACTAATATCAAAAAAAAAAACATTAACGGAAGGTTCCGAAATATTCGTCCGTGACCGATGTCCACATAGATCTCTTAATAACAAGATAGTCTTCTGTCAGTATTCTTATGAATTCTATGGATCTTCGTGTATGCGTTGCTCGTAAGCGCATTGTATCTATAGCTTAACTTCTGTACTTATGTATTTTGTGGCGGTAACGGTACTCTTTACCGCCAGAAAGTACATAAGTATATACAAAAATACATAAGTATATACAAAAATACATAAGTGTATACAAAAATACATAAGTATATACAAAAATACATAAGTATATACAAAAGTACATAACTATATAAGTATACAACCTTCAGGGTACCGGACCCTACCCTGAAGGTTGTCAGTTGATGCATATCGCCACTAGAATGCGAGCCTTGTAGGTACCGTATATCAACTACATTAGTGTTGCCTATTATGGTTTGAGAATTTACACAATAATATATAGTTTATATATAATAATATAATAGTTTGATACCGTTCCCACTTCCCATGGGATCCTTACCAGGGATAAAAAGTAGCCTGTGTCATTCTAGAATAATCCTTCTCTGTATCAAATTTCAGGCAGATCCGTTCAGTTGTTTTTACGTGAAAGAGTTGTTACTCTTACATCCGTGCATCCATCCATGCACACATCCTTACAAAGTGCCGCATTTATAGTATAGTATTTATTTACTCTATAAAAACAAATTTAATTTCGCCAGGACTTTTTCTAACGGTGATAATTCCTCAAGGGCTAGTCCGATTTTCGTTTTTCTTTTTTTGTCTTATGTATGTATATGAACAAATTACTTAATTTAATACCAATCGCGTGAATGAGACTTTTTTGTTCATTAAGAAATCAGTTTTTTTTCCCGGTAATTATTCCTCCGTGGTACACATGAATTTTTAATTACATAGCCTATGTCCTTCCCATAAGTAACGTCTTTGCTTGTGTGGATTCATTATTAGAATTGGTTCAGACGTTTGGGAGGAGAAGATGGCCTAACGAAATACATGAGTCGTCTAAAAGAGAGGAAAGCTCAGACGAGTTTCGCTCAAAAATGTTACATTGTTTTGCATTAAAAATATGTGTACAAATGAAACAAATAATGATTAGCTAGTACTTAAAGAAGGAATTCCTGTATTCCTGATTATGAGTTTGACCGTCAAAAGTGTTGCTTATACATTTATATTTACAACTAAAAAAAAAAAAAAATAGGGCCAATTCTCGTAATAAAAGATGTTCAAAATTCAGTCTCAATCTAGTCTCGATCTCCCAAAGTCAAAAAACTGTTCTCTCTGTTCTCGTAACAAAATTTTGTTTAAAATATTGAGAATTTTGTTACGAGAACAACTTTTTTAAAGGAAAAGGTGAAACAAAAGTTGAAACAGAAAATTTTGTTATGAGAACATCTTTTTTGACATTTGGGAGATCGAGACTGAATCTTGTACATCTTTTTATTACGCGAATTGGCGCTCAGATTTGCAAGAAAATAGGTAAAACCTACGTGAAAAGAATATGGCATAACCGCCCCCGCTGGCCGGCGGGGGGGGGGGGATCCGAAGGGATTTACTTTACGGACCGCACGTAAAAAAAAAACAAATAACCCGACTGCCCTAAAAAGACCGAAACAAGTTTGATAGCAGGCGGGACCCATTAATTTTTATGTTATATTTATTTTCTTTCGGTTTATGATTTGCATCTGGGTCCTGTTATCAAACTTGTTCCGGTCTTTTCAGGGCATTCGGGTTATTTGATTTTTTTATTAATAATTTTATTGTATACTTTTTAGTTATGATATATATATTTTTGAAATCCCCTTTTAAAGTTCTTCATTTTGATACCCTACTCGATAAGTTTGAGTGAAAATATTTTTTAAATAACATACATTTTAGCGCCAAAAATCCACCATTTCGTTTTTTTATTATTTTGATATAGGGTAAACTACCCAATTATTGGCACATTAAGCAATACTGTACCTTAACCTGGCTCAAATTTTTAATATCTGGGTAGAGGGATTTATACTATCCGTTGAAATAATTAACTATAATGTGGCGATCATATTTGACTACCTTTTTTCAATACTTAAATGAGAAATAAAGCATTACACATATTTTCTTCAAATACACCCTAATGCCATTTACTGGCATCTTTTGACATATTATTGGCATGTGTTGGACCAACTACTGGCACCCCAGTGCCAATAATATGCACTAATTACTCTATTATTGGCATTTAGTACTTAAAATCTTCTAGGATGTCTAGATGTTGTAAAACCCTGGATATCTACATATTGTGTAAGCGAAATAAAACTAGTGCTCTCTAAATTATATTTTATTTTTAGGTTCTTGCCTACAGGGGCGACTAGCGCCCCTCCCCCAAACCGGGGCAAGACGGGGACACCGTGGTTCCCAAACCCGAGGGGGCCATCTCGAAACCGGAGATGGCCCAGGGTCAGTCGGGGTGCGAGGGAAATGCTCTATGGGCAACCTTACACCCCAGCGTCTGTAGACCCGAGACGGCGTGCGGTTTTAGTCGGTTCAAGCCCCAGCGGGGGCGGTTATGTCGGGGGTATACGAAGGGATTTGCGCACGAAAAAAAAAAAAAGGTACTTGCCTACATATAAATTGCAGTTTGGTACATTTCTTAGGTACAAGGAGTATGTAATCTAGGAACATTTTGGTAACATAATATTATTTCAGTCTTAAATTAATGAACTTTAAGCATCAATTAGCTATACACTGCACATGCTCCCCGTCCTCAGCGAGACGACCATGACTCCAGAGCCAGCCTGACACGCCACCATACCGACGAACTGTATCAGTCAAGACGAGATCGTGTATAGCTCTGAAGAAGCTTAAAAATGGGAAAGCCCCCGGTGAGGAAGGAATTACTTCAGAGCTTCTGAAGGCAGGAGGAGCTTCCGTCCTTCACAGTGGGAGAACTCCTAAGGCGTGGAGCGGGCGTTTGGTTGTCCTCTTTTTTAAGAAGGGTGATAAGACCCTCCTTAAAAAATACAGACCCATCACACTCCTGAACCACGTCTATAAGCTGTTTTCACGAGTGGTCACGAATCGTCTCGCCAGGAGACTCGACGAGTTCCAGCCACCGGAACAGGCTGGGTTCCGCGGAGGATATGGCACCATAGACCACATTCACACAGTGAGGCAGATTATACAGAAGTCCGAAGAGTATAATCAGCCCCTGTGTCTCGCTTTTGTGGACTATGAATATACCGTAATGACCTACGGAGCTGAGTCGTGGACACTCCCGGTAGGGCTGGTCCACCAGTTCAAATTCGCTCAGCGAGCTATGGAAAGAGCTATGCTCGGAGTTTCTCTGAAGGATAGGATTCGTAACGAATACATCCGACAGAGAACCAAGGTTATCGACATAGCTCAAAGAATTAGCAAGCAGAAGTGGCAGTGGGCCGGCCATATCTCGCGAAGAACCGACAACCGCTGGGGTAAACGTGTTCTTGAGTGGAGAACGTGACTCGGCCAACGTAGTGTAGGACGCCCCCCGGCCAGGTGGAATGACGATCTGCGAAAGACTGCGGGCAGATGCTGGATGCGGCAAGCTGAAAACCGGGCGCTATGGCGCTCATTAGGGGAGACCTATGTCCAGCAGTGGACTAGAATAGGTTGATGATGATGATGAAGCATCAATCAGGTAACTTAGTAGTAAAGTCTTCATTCTCCCTCATATTTCATTCTACCATTTCAGATAAAAGTTTTTCCAAGTCTTCTGTGGTGTAGACTTTACTCCTTCTCCTATTAGTTATTATAATTTCCTGTTCATAACTGTGTTCATTGTCTGTATCACTCTTATCACCAAGGTTATGACTTTGTGGTTCATGTAAATCATTGTTTTTGTCACTTATGAAAGTATCCTTACTCTGAGTAATTTCACTCGAGCTTCGTTGCAATATTTTCGTATTTGAATTACTGATGTGTTTCCTTGTCCCTCTTTTTGGTTTACTATTACTACTTTCCTTTTTTTGGTTTTGATTTTTCCAATTTCTTTCGCTCTCTCTCTTCTTTTCTTTTTCTTATTCCTTCCTGTTTTTCTTCCTTCTCTCTCCTTTTTTTAGCATTTAATAATAGCTTGAAGAGCTTTTTGCACACTTTCTTCTGTATATTTTTTCCGTTTTTGTACTCCTACTTCACTTCTTTTTTTATCTGGCTTATTAGGTTTTTTTTTTCCTTCATCTTCGACACCTACAACCAATTATTGACATGCTTTTACCAATTATTGGCATTACTGCCAGTAATTAGATTTCAACTATTGGCATGGGGCCAACATTTGGAAATCTTGTAGAAAATACAATGATTTCTTTGTATGGATGTTAAAAACTTATAAAAGCTTGATTAAAATAAGGTTCCAATGGAAAAAAAAAATTTGTCATACAACCCCATTTATTGTCAGAGTGCCAATAAATTAGAATTATGTTTGAATCGCATACCGGTTATTGTCATGGCGCTAAATTCAAAACTTTTTTTATTCATTGCGAATACTAGGACAAAAATACGTGTGTAAACTATTCGAAACCCAAAAAACATTAATAATCATGTGTAGCCTTCATAAATTAACACGGAAACGGCTAAAACAGGGTGGCACTCACCTTAATAAAATCTTAAGTAACTGGTAACAAAACACAAACCCTGTTACGACGTAAAAGAAATTTGAAAGTTTGACCGCTGAATAATTTTACTGACAGTTGAGTATTGACAATTTATAAAATTAGT
This sequence comes from Cybosia mesomella, assembly GCA_946251805.1. Classification (NCBI taxonomy): domain Eukaryota; kingdom Metazoa; phylum Arthropoda; class Insecta; order Lepidoptera; family Erebidae; genus Cybosia; species Cybosia mesomella. The sequence goes on along the minus strand of OX276396.1, from coordinate 34,474,500 downwards.
TAATTACAGATTCGTTTTATTTTTGCAGAAACACCGTTTGATGAACTAGATCCTTATTTTTTACTGATAACATTGGAGTGCCAATAAGTTGGAGGGGTGCCAACATTGGATCATGTTACCCTACCCAGTGTCACTCTCACAGTAAATACGAATCTAAAAAAACGACACCTCTCAAGCTAAAATCCATCGAGCCGTTCAGGCTGCAGAGCGTGCCAAACAATTATACATACATACATACTCTCGAAAAACATATCCTTCCTTCTGGCGCAGTCGGGTAAAAAAAATGTAAACGGCAACGGTACGGTTTCACGGCAACTATTTTTTTTTTAAAGAGGTGTGATGCTCCTCCAACAATAAGGGAGGATCCTCCGACAAGGCAAGGTCATCTTGCCTGGCGGGCCGAGACCCTAACTGTTGTAGTTAGGATTATGTTTAAAAACTACTCAGCGCGTGAACTTCATTTTTGCGTTGCAGGATTGTGACGTAGGAATCACGTGGTAGTTGTGACATAGTAAACGGTTGTAGTTCAGCTTGTTGGTAGCTAGATGGCGCTGATTTCATGTGTTATCGAAGTAGTTCAGCTGAATGTTGCTAGATGTCACCTGGGTATAGGTGGTATCGTTACACAGTGGTTGGGAGGTCAGAGGCACACTCTTGTGGTTGGGAGGTCAGACGGCAGACGCTCCCGTAAAAGCCAGGATGGACCAAATCATGGAAGGGAGAAGAGCGGACCCTGGTTTCCAAAATACCAACCTTGGATGCAACCGGATTTGGCACTCTGATGACGATGATGTTGACATGGTTTTGAAGTTCCTACCGAAGTAAATGGTGTGTTATGTGGTTATATGTTAATGTGATTATATTAATTCTTGTTAATATAATCACATTAACACATAACTAGCTACAGTTAAGTTTAAAGAATTAATAGCCGTTACTTTACAAGATACAAATAACGTTGCCACAGACATTCAACCGCACCCTACAAAAAAGAAAAAAGCAATGTCCCTCTTAACTGCGATATAGCTATAACATTTTACGCAGGCGTTCCATTTTGTTACAAAGGCGGTTTCACCAAACCGCGTACTCAGTGGCCAATTATGATACAACATTTTATTGCTTGTGGTTTTGTGAAAAACCTTTTTAAACCCCAACGAAAAAACGACGGGGTGTTATAAGTTTGACGTGTCTGTGTGTGTGTCTGTTTGTGGTATCGTAGCTCCCGAACGGATGAACCGATTCTGATTGTTTCTTTTTGTTTGAAAATTGTATCAGTCGTGAGTGTTGTCAGGGGTATTCTTAATTTTCAATTAAATTTTGCTTTTATTTGGGACCTGTTTGATTAATTCAAACAAAGATAAATTTCCGTTTGGCATGACAGAATTAGATATCGTTTACCGGAGATATTTTATCTTGTTGCCATTAAAACTAAATTACCCGATAAGGAGTTTAGTTGAACTGCCGTCTGACCTCCCAACTACGAGAGGTAACACTTTTTGACGATACCACATGTACCCTTTTTTTTTTTCGTTTGGAAATCCCTTCGGATACCCTCCGCCGGCTAGCGGGGGCGGTTATGTCGGGATTGAACCGACTAAAACCGCACGCCGTCTCGGGTCTAAAGACGCCGGGGTGTAAGGTTGCCCATAGAGCATATCCCTCGCACCCCGACTGACCCTGGGCCATCTCCGGTTTCGAGACGACCCCCTCGGGTTTGGGAACCACGGTGTCCCCGTCTTGCCCCGGTTTGGGGGAGGGGCGCTAGTCACCCCACCGTCCCGGCCTGCTTCTGCTGGGGTGACAGGCGGCCTCACCTGCCACCCCCAGGCCTGCGCTCATGGAGGACGGAGGTCGTTAAGCGACTTCCGGCGCCTGAGTGGCCTGCGACGCGCGGCGAGCATGTTGCGGGCTCGGCGGGCGCGCTCCGCCATCTCCTTCTCGAGCATTACTTGCTCGCAGAAGGGGGCGGCGGCGGCCCATGCGCTTTACGCTCCGCATCATTGCCGCAATCATGCTGCCGAAATACCACATGTACCGAGGCGATATCTAGCAACATTAAGCTGAACTACTTCTATACCACATTAAATCAGCGCCATCTAGCTACCAACAAGCTGTACTACAACCGTTTACTATGTCACAACACAACTAGTGATTATCTATTCGTCTTTCAGGGTGTGTTGGGCTCTACCAAGACCTGCAGAACTATTTCAACCGCATCTATTACCCAGTATCCAAGCATCGTCCATCAATGATGCTCCGGCGCAGGCTTGCGTCCCGAAGTTGGGTATCAGGAGGCAGTCGCTCCCTAAAAGCCGTATTAGTCAAACCAAGAGAAGGAGGAAGCCTCGAATGCAACTGAGAACAGCTTTAAGATGATGATGATGATGAGTATTTATAAATATATATAATACACAAACAAATATATTAATAGACTAGCTGATGCTTGTGGCTCCACCCGCGTAGAGGTCGGTTTTTGTTTTTGGTCATATCTCTAGTTCTATTTAACCAATTGCAATCATAAATACGGCAGATTTTAAATCTGACCAACACTTTTCTAATAGTAAACACCACATCAAAATCAGTTTAAGTATTAGATTAGTGTTTGCGTCCCTCGCGAACAGACAAGAATATCAAAAAACAAATCTATGTGTTCAGCATCGTCCATTTAACATAACACAAGTTTTTTTTAAATATCTCCAATGTACAGACCCAACTAATTTACAATTTTATAATAGTATAGATGTAAAAGTGCTTTTTAAGACATTGTAATTATAGGCAGGTACCTACTTACCTGTCTGAAAAGGTTAATAATACCTGGATTAATTTTCTGCAAGATAAGACTTGCTTACGTTCTGAAGACCAAATTGAAAGGCTATGAAAGGTTCCCCACCCTTCCCCAAAAGCAATTAACGACGGGGACAAGTCCGGTATTAGGTACGATTCCCGAGCGAGTGCTATTGTATTACCGGTCAGTTATGTGTATTACATACTTATACAACATACCATACTTCACGCCTGTAGCCCCGAAGGGGTAGGCAGCGGTGTATTATACAGCCACTATTCGCCAGTTTTGTTAAGGTCAATGTAATAGGGGCGAACCTATTGCCATCTACTGGGTACATTATTAAGTGAGCGATAATTAACATTTATTAATGCACACATAACTACGAAAAGTAAGAGGTGTGTGCCTGGGGCGACTGAGGATCGAACTAGAGACCTCGTCTCAGAAGTCCGTTACGTATCCCACTGGGCTAACACCGTTATATTAACGGGTTATATTGGTCAGTATTTAAGTACCATGGTGGCTTGAGGCTGGTGAAAAGCAACCGAAACGTAGGGCATACTTACTAATCCATTCATGACGGCCTATGACGTCCGGGAGCGCGGGTTCGATTTCCGTTCAGTGCATATATTTATATAGATATATAAAAATGTATATTTGCATTGGTCTGGGTGTTTCTATGAATAATATGTATGTATTTACAAAAAAAGTATTAAAGTATGTTTATCCGCATTCTAGAACCCATAACACAAGCTAGTTAAGTTATGCTTACTTTGGGTCTAGATTAATTAACTGATAAATGTTTATTGACTCATCAGTTAATCAATCATACAACATGTTTAACAAACAGACTTACAAACAAACAATCCATTGATCCGCACAAACTGTCACATTTAAACACTATTTAGTAGGATGTAGCAGAATATTCAGCTATTAAATTGTGTATGACCTAGTTACACAAAGTTAATAAATTCGCCTTTTATGCAGGTAGGCCGAAACGAGTCCCCAACGAATAATGTAAATGTATGCTTTACAGCATAGACTATATAAGGTGTCACAAAATTAGCTCTCTGAATTTGGTGAGATGACTTGGTATCGACAAAATATGTATTTGAAACAAAAAAAATAATACTTATCGGGTAAAATAAACAAAATATATTTAAAATTAAAAATATAAAAAAACACCATTAGCGACCAGTGTCATGTGACGCGACGAGCACACGTGACGCTGGTCGCGATTTAGTATCGCGGATAGTCACGTGACGCGACGAGCACACATGACTTCCCACACATCCGCTTAAATGTTTTGTTTGTAATTCTTTTAGTTTTTATTTATGTTTGTATTTGTTGCTGTGTATTTTTTATTCATTTATGATACGCTGTTTGGCATCTGTGGGTTACGAAGGACCTGGTTGAAAATGTGCGCAAGGCACCAGTCTGGCATATACTGAACCAGGTCAACTTCAGTGAGGTACTGCCTGTACTTCTGTATGTTATGATTTGATGTCTATTGTGATATCTTTTTTATTTTCTTGTTTTTATATGAATGTGTATCTCGTAGGTTAAGGTTGAATAAATTCTTTCTGTCTTTCCAAGATCAATCGAGACCAAACTAATATAAACGTAATAGAATAGGAATAATTTATTGAGTTTGTTTCACATTTGCCCTACAAAGTATCGCCTAGCATAAATAATCTTTATTGAATATTAGTATAATTATTTCGAACGGGTCGGCCGGTGAACTTTCTGGTGATCAGCCCTTACCTTAGTGGGTCATTTCACCCATTTCCCCTGATCCTTCCTTTTGGGAAGGATATTGTATGCAGCAATCACGGCGTTCCGTCGAACCTACCTGTATTCTTGCAAAATCTTACGATCTGTTCCACCTTCAGATCCTCCAGGTCTTCTGTGTCCATTGTATCCGACCCTATTGTCTCCCATCTTATCAGTGCGTACATGGGGCATTCGGCCAGAAGGTGGAAAATGGTCACGTCGTCCTCCATGCACTCTGGCCATCTGGGGTCGGTTTTCACGCCTATCAGTGTCAGGTGGCTGTTCAGTCGGCTGTGTCCTGTTAACACTTCTATGACGAGCCTCATGCTTCCCCTTGAGAGCTTCATCAGCTGGCTCGTTCTTTTCTTGTCCATGCCCTTTATGAAGATCTTCGACTGTCTCATGCCTGTCGACGATTTCCATCTTCGGTTGGTCTCTGCTACCATCTTTGGAATTATTTACACCATATGTATGTATTTACAAAAAAAAGTATATAAGTATGTTTGTCCGCATTCTGGAACACATAACAGAAGCTAGTTAAACTATGCTTACTTTGGGTCTAGAAAGCGCTGTGTAGAATGTCGTAGAATTTTTTTGTATTCCTCCTTTAGTTTATTCCTATTTTTCTCTTTTGCTACATAAACTCAGATGATACAACCTCCCGTTACTGGGGAATACATACCCGGGTTCCTCTTATAATGCCCGACATAACCGCCCCCGCTGGCCGGCGGGGGTTATCGGAAAGGATTTCCGCACGTAAAAAAAAAGGGTACCCGTGACGGTTTTAGTGTAAGCCGTGTGGTTTTAGTCGGTTCGATTCCGACATAGCCGCGGTGTGGTGGTACCCATGGGGGTTTCCACACGTTAAAAATCAGCCGTAGGAAGTCCACTGCTGAACATAGGCCTCCCCCATTGCCTTCCATTTCGACCGGTCTGTAGCGGCCTGCACCCATTGAGTTCCTGAGCTCTTTGCTAGGTCTTATGTCCAGCTATGCCACGGTCTCCACTATATACCTAGATGTATAACTTACCTTCACTATATAAGCTGTCACAAAATTAGGTCTCTGAATTTGGTGAGACGACTTGGTATCGACAAAATATGTATTTGAAACAAAAAAAAAATATCGGGTAAAATAAAAAATGACAAAAATATAAAAAAATATATATATAAAAAAGAAAAAAAAAACACCACCAGCGACCAGCGTCACGTGACGCGACGAGCACACTTGACGCTGATGGCGATTTAGGTATTTCCCACACCAACCTTACACCCCGAAGTCTGTAGACCCGAGACGGCGTGCGGTTTTAGTCGGTTCAAGCCCGACATAAACACCCGAAGGGATTTCCGCACGAAAAAAAAAAAAGTATTTCCCACACATCCGCTTGGAGAATACTGCGAGGAGAACTGCACGCCTACCACGTGCGTCACGTGACGCTGGTCACTGGTGGTGATATTTATCATTTTCATATATATTTTTTTTAATTTTTTTAATTTTACCCGATATTTTTTTTTTGTTTGAAATACATATTTTGCCGATACCAAGTCATCTCACCAAATTCAGAGACCTAATTTTGTGACACCTTATATTGTTGTTAAAATAAATAATGATATTTCCCTACGCATAAAGTGCTGTCGTATTCGTACAACATTTCAATATTATCTCTTCTGACAGGCACGACTGTCTCGTTAAGATACCAGCTCTGGCCCCCGTCCCGACACGCCACCTGCCTGACTTGTACAGTGAACGACAAAAGTTGGTTAACACTTAAATATTTACCAACTTTTTCTTCCATAGGAATACATGAAAGTGATCAATAGATTTGAATTTGTTAAGCTCCTTCTGTCGCTGACTGTATATTAAAGCAAATATAAGCTGATGAAATGTTTACACTTTTGCTTTAATTATAAGACGGACGCTATACCTATATATAAAAAGCGGTTAAGTGCGAGTCGGACTCACCCATGAAGGGTTCCGTAGCAGTAAAGTAACAAGTAACATAATAACGTTTTTTAAAAAAAAAATTGAGATGATTGAATGAAAGGTGAATTGCGGTTTACGATTTAGGACGTATTAAAAAAAACTACTTACTAGATTTCGTTCAAACTAATTTTCGGTGGAAGTTTACATGGTAATGTACATCATATATTTTTTTAGTTTTATCATTCTCTTATTTTAGAAGTTACAGGGGACACACACACACACACACATTTTACCACTTTGGAAGTGTCCCTCGCGCAAACTATTCAGTTTAAAAAGAAATGATATTAGAAACCTCAATATCATTTTTTGAGTTTCAGTTGTAAGTATGGGGAACTCCCAAAATTTATTGTTTTTTTTCTATTTTGTGTGAAAATCTTAATGCTGTTAACAGAATACATCTACTTACAAAATTTCAGCAGCATAGTTTTTATAGTTTCAGAAAAAAGTGGCTGTGACATACGGACGGACAGACAGACATGACGAATCTATAAGGGTACTGTTTTTTGCCATTTGGCAACGGAGTCCTAAAAATGAATTTATAAAGTGTTTGCTCACTGGAAGTGGCAGGTAACGAAATGAAATTTCACGAGGCACCTACAGCGTGGTGTTGTTATGTATTCTGTGACGACAATGAACTTTGCTCTTCGGAATAACTCACATATACATCCATATAGACGGTTGAAAGACAATAGGATGTAAGCGACAACAACTTTTCAAAGAAAAAAGGTCTTAAACAACGTCATAAATACTATACTTCAAAAGCGGCGATACGTGGCATACGTAACGGACTGCTGAGACGAGGTCTCGAGTTCGATCCCCAGTTGCCCGGGCACACACCTCTGACTTTTCGTAGTTATATGTGCATTAATAAATGATAATTATCGCTCGCTTAATAATGTGCCCGGTAGATGGCAATAGGCACGCCCCCTATTACATTGGGACCTCAACATAACTGGCGAACCGTGGGTGTGTAATGCACCTCTGCCTACCCCTTCGTGGATACAGGCGTGAAGTTATATTATGTTATGTTTTGCCATAAATACTTTACTGAAAAGTGATTTTCGCTTGCGTCGTTTGACAATTCAACTATTGATATACCTACTCTCGCCGGTATGTCCCTCTAAAGGGTAGAGGAGTGTTAATATTTACATTTCGCTATATCTTTCAGTAAAAAAAGAGTGCAAGAGGTCCCAAAAGAACCTCCGGGGCCCAAGCCAGCTTCACCAGCAAGCTGGTAGTCCTACTGATTGAATAATGAGGCTCTGGCTCTGGTTTTCCTGTCGGGGTTGGGAGGTCACACGTCGGTCCCTCCCGTAAAAGCCATAATAAACTAAATTCCCATACATACAAGCAGTGTAGAAACTCTTAGCCTTAGGAGAGATTTCGCCTCCCTGTGCGTTTTTTACCGCCTTTATAATGCGGTGTCTTCAGAAGAATTCTATCATCGCACCGCTCGCCACAGACAGGGAATTCATCCTCAAACGGTGCGTACAGTTAGGTATGAAAGGCACTTTATTCCGCGTATCCTCAGGCTGTGGAATGATCTCCCTGCTGTGGTTTTGCCAAGCGACTACAATGTGGGGTTCTTCAAGAAGGGCATTAGGAGGTTTTTATAGGGTCGGCAGCGCGAGTGTGACGCCCCTGGTGTTGCACATGTCCATAGGCCACGGTAACCGCTTCCCATCAAGTGGGCCGTGCGCTTGTCTGCCACCTGAGTGGTTTAAAAAAATGGCGAGGAGGAGTGGGAGAGCGGATCACAGGCTCCAAAGTGCAAGCTTTGCATGCGACCGATATTGGTGTTGAAATGAAGAAAAATAATAAAAAATCACTTTCAGTCCTTTCCCTTAGTCGCTTTGCACGACTATGTATAAACCAGCGTTGAATTATGTTTACGAAGAAGAAAACTTTCGCACACCGACACGTATTTATTGGCATACCTACATACTCAGTAGGTATGCCAATAAATCATCTTCAGTATTTTTGACACCTTTGATTTTATATTCGCTCGTTTGAATACTGACAAATTCATTAATTCATTAATTATTCCAAACTAGCTGACCCGGCAAACTTCGTTCCGCCTTAGAATCAAGTTATTTTGGTTACCTTATCAACTGAATTTATTTCGTGAATATCTCATATTTGCAGTTTTCCGAGAAGGCCATTTCAAAGCCGTAGATGGCTCAGGGTCAGCCGGAGTGCGACGGAATTGCCTTATTTGGGCACCCTAAGCCCCGGCATTAGAGACCCGAGACGGCGTACGGTTTCGGTCGGTTTGAATCCAATATAACTAACTCCACTGACCGGTGGTGGGTAACCGTGAGGATTTCCGCAAAACAAAAAACCTCAAAATGGCACAGTATAGGCGGAGAAAAAACAAAAAAATAAAAGTTAATGTCAATCTAATTAACTCGCCTTGTGTGAATGTACTTGTATTTCATCAGACTATTTCATTATTCCAATAAAATTAATAATTAAAAAACCCGCCTGCATAGAATTCAACTTATACTTAAGAAACTTACTTGCAATTCTTACTTTTGACGCTCTGTAGCATCACCTACTTTTGACGCTCTGTTCCAACACCAACTTTTGACGCTGACTGTACTTATACCTACAGAAAAGTCTGGAACTGCAAAGCAACAACGCTCACAAAAACTTTGAAATGAGAAACAAAAACCTGACACGTATATCTACGAACAGTACCTCGATGCTACGAACAAACGAATATTTTCTTCATCAAGCCTTTTTCAGCTCCAAGAAACAAAAAGGCCTCACGTCACGTAGGTCACCTTTCGTAATGAGAACCTACTTTCGCAATATACTTTTAAAGATGAGAATTTAAACTTCAATGCTTCCACTGTCACCTAATTTTGCTCGGAGATGAGAATTTCGCAATATAGGAGTAACATTTTTCACTTCGAAGGCTGGAGAATGTATGACATTCTTGAAAGAATTTAAGTACGTTATTAGAAGTGGTTTTAACGTACCTGAGACACCGTGTTTAAAGGCGGTTGTGCACAATGGGTCAAGCTGCTGAGGTACCATGTTGATGTAAAGTTGCCGTACAAAAATAAGCATTGGTAATTCATATACGGCGCTTCGATAAAAATGTGGAATCTCTTGCAGCCGCTGTAGTTTTTTTAGCAATGATGAATGATTTGGATCTTATTACCACAGTGTGATAAGGCCGCTAATTGTATATACCATAATGGATTACTTATATTAATTTTTAAGTCTTATTCTTGGTTTACAATAAAGAGATTTATTTATTTATTAGATTCACCAATAGTTATGTACAATAATACAGTTTCATTATAACTTCACATTCTTGAGGTTTACCGCTAATTGCATAACTAATTAAAGGTGAATACAGCATGCATTAAAACAACAATAATAATATCTATAGAAGTAACATTGATTGTTTATATAAGATATAGAAATATATACTACTACTACTACTCAGAGTGTATTTTATCAATGATAAAAAATAAGATCAATTAAAGCTAAATTGCTTCATTAGAATTGAGTTAGACTTGAGAATCCTTTTTGGTTGAACTTGAACGCAATTATTTTCACTGGTAAAATCCAACTTAAGACTCACTGTTTGAGCTATACTGGCACTATTGGCCAGCTGGTGTTGGTCACCAACTACCAACGTAATAGTAGATCTAGTACATTTTAGCCCAACATGATGGCCCAGTTGGTGCCACCTTAGCCCAAAGTGTACTGCCACCCTAAAGCTTGAAAGTTATGAGTTTGGGAAAAAGGTACATTACAACTAGGGTTACCACCTTTTTTTGAAGGTAAAATAGTATATTTTTCAATACATTGCAAAAAATATAATACTATTTGGAAATTCAATAAAAAAATAGTAGTAACACATTTCTCTGAGCAATTTCTGAGCAATTTAGATCATAATTATAAATAAATAAATTAACAATTCGTTTTTAATTAAATTAATAGAGGATCTATTGCTTTCTTCTCACAATTTGCGGAAGCAGCAGGTACGGAAAATAAAAAAGTGGTTTTTTTTTCGGGAAAGGCTAAGGAAACTAAGCTCAATACTGCCAAGAAGTTAACTTTTACTTGCCGTGACGTAGGAGTAACGAACGACGTGAAAGGGTTTAGTTCTGGAATTCTCAATGCTGTGTTGCGGGTGCGTTCCAGTCACAGTTAATTAAAAAAGCGCGAATAATAAATACCGATGAATTACTATATATTCGTACTAAATTATTTTACTATAACATAAAGTACAATGGACTGAAATATAGCACGATACTATATAATATAGTACGGGTGGCAACCCTAATTTGAACAATGTTAATAATTTTAAAAGTGGGCCACGTAGGGCGACTTTGTCAAGTCAAAGAATGATGTGTAGGTATAATATTATTTAGAATTTGGAGATGCGCATAGTTTTTAAAGATAAAACCGCGAGACTAGAATTTAATATACTCGTAGTTAGGCACTGGAATGTTTAAATAAAAGACTTTTGAGGGCGTCACACTATTTGTGTCTGTGGTGCTTTATGATTTTTTTTTTTAAAAGAATATTAGTAATGAAAAATTACTAATATACCCCCTAACCCCTCCAGCTAAGCTAAATTGCTTGTGTTAGGAGTGGGTTCACGTCGGTAGTGTAATGGCCAGGATTCGAACCCAGGACGATCGAGAGTAAGGTTGACTCCTTAACCACTAAGCTACCGACGCTTCAATTTTTTACAGGTAATTTATCTATTTGTCTCTATGGTCTCCCGTTGATATGGGGGGAAGTGAGTTTTTTTATATTTCTAACGCCTTTTATTTTCTTTTGATTACTTCGGGTTATACAGTTAGGCAACCTTCCCTGGGATTTCCCGGTTGTCATTATTCGGTTTTTTGTGGGTTACCACTGTTAATCCTGGATTTCCAGTAGGATTGTGGGTGCTATTAGTCATTCTATTTTGTTTAAATGTCTTCTTATCTTTATCCAAACTGGTGGTAGATATTAGATGACACAAATTTGTCACAGAATTCGGTCGGGTAGGTAGCACCGTGCACGATTGCGAAAAACCCTCCATAGTAATCCAATTTCGGTTTGACTGCGTTCAGGGGTCAGCAAGTGCATAGCCGGGCAGGGGGATTGTGGTCGCAGCACTAGTGGGACCGGTGAGTGTCACGCGGTGCTGCGACGACAATCCTCTTCTGATGAGGCCGTCAAGCTGAGTGCCACCATTGTTAACATGGTACGTGTATATAATGGTGACCCTCTTTCCTATACCTTCAGCTTACCATCAGGTGAGGTGAGGTCAAATTAACGTGTCCTAAATATTAAAAAAAAAAAACCAAGCGCCAATCCTGGTTAAATCCAAAGCTTGCACTTTGGAGCCCGAGTGCGGCCACTCCTCCCTTCCACAGTTAGAGTTATTATGGCTTTTACGGAAGCGACCTAACCCCGAGAGGTCAGCCTGTGCCAGAGCCTCATCCCGCAATCAACAGATGTTGGTTATCTGTTGTGTGTGTGTATGTTATTATGTTTGTACTTTTTTTTTCGTGCGGAAATCCCTTCGAATACTTATCCGCCGGCCAGCGGGGGTGGTTATGTCGGGGTTGAACCGACTAAAACCGCACGCCGTATCGGGTCCTCAGACGCCGGGGTGTAAGGTTGCCCATAGAGCATATCCCTCGCACCCCGACTGACCCTGGGGTTTGGAAACCACGGTGTCGCCGTCTTGCCCCGGTTTGGGGGAGGGGCGCCAGTCGCCCCATAATGTTTGTACCTTTCGAAAAAAAAATCTTCTTACAAGTGAGAAATCGAATTGTAATCAATTTATCTAAATCATGGTTTAAAGTAGGTATACGTAAATAATGAAAATCTAAAAAATCCCTGAACGAATCATCGACTATAAAAAGGAATAAAACGCGAGACGACGACGTCTAAATATAAATTACTTCTTTCAGAATATTTACATATCGATGGCTGGAATCATAAACGTTTTAAGCGACATCGAATCTACAAAGGAAATGGTTCATAAAACATATTATCGTAAGTTTGAAACAGAAATATTCCCTTAAACGCTCGATGTTGCTTGCGTTAGGCCCTCAACCGTTGCGTTCATATAGATAACAAAATGAATTTTATGCTCATGTAGACTTTTTATTATTGTCGTCTTTGCTATTATGGAACTGTAAGTGAATCATGCCAGGACTGAAAATACTGTAATGTACTGTAATATTTCTATAATATTACTGTTTGTAATATTCAACATACGAATAAATAGTACATTGTTACCCTAGGGGTGAAAGTAACTTATTTAGTCCCGAGACGAGGTTTGGCGCCCGAACGTAGTGAGGGCGCCAATAGTTCGAGGGACTAAATAAGTCTTTGTCCCGAGGTAAACACTGTGCTTTTCATTACGAATACAAGGAAAGTAAAAATAAAAACATGAATTAGCTAAAGAAAAAATGAATAAAAATGAGTAAAACCTTCAAATCGAAAAACAAATGAAGATCGAATTGCCGCTTTTCCGCCTATTTTGTTTGTTTTTTTTTCTGTGGCCGGCCAGCTATTCAGTCATTATTTTTCATTTTCATCATTGAAAAAATGGTAAATATTTTGCCCAAATCTATGTTATTTTAATTCTTAATTCTTAATTCTTTATTGTACACACATAAAATAGTACAGTAACAGTTATTTTATTTCAATTTTACATCGCGCTGTAATTGAGTGGCTGTATAGAAAGAAAGTTGGTACATGGTTGGTACATTAAAAATGTGAAAATAGAAATAGTTTTTTTTTAATAATTTGACAGCTGTCAGTTGAAAGCGATTCTCCCTAGGGATGAAAAATATTACTTTCATCCCGCTCCTCAGGCAACTTCAGACCTACTTTCAGAGTATGAGTAATGAAAACGTATTTTAAATTACGTCTGTGGGCCTACCGCCCAAGTGTCGTCGATATCACAGCCGTCGAAATGTTGCGCTGGTCAAGGTCGACGGCCATTTTGTACCGCCCCATTGATAATCGATGCCGGCGCGGCGTAAGAATGAATGAAACGCTGTTTTTGACAGTTAAATAGCTGCCGCCTAAAAAAATTCAAATCGACCGCGTCTCATGAGCTGTCGTTTTGAATATTATTTTCCTTTCCGACGGTTGATTACGATGCCGATTGCACCTAACACTGGGCTACTATGGCTTTTATGGGTGCGACTGCCGACGAGTGGGTTCTGCCGTCCTATTGCACCTAACACTGGGCTACTATGGCTTTTATGGGGGCGACTGCCGACGAATGGGTTCTGCCGTCCTATTGCACCTAACACTGGGCTACTATGGCTTTTATGGGGGCGACTGCTGACGAGTGGGTTCTGCCCTCCTATTGCACCTAACACTGGGCTACTATGGCTTTTATGGGGGCGACTGCTGACGAGTGGGTTCTGCCCTCCTATTGCACCTAACACTGGGCTACTATGGCTTTTATGGGGGTGACTGGGTTCTGCACTCCTATTGTACCTAACACTGGGCTACTATGACTTTTATGGGGGCGACTGCTGACGAGTGGATTCTGCCCTCCTATTGTACCTAACACTGGGCTACTATGGCTTTTATGGGGGCGACTGGGTTCTGCCCTTCTATTGCACCTAACACTGGGCTACTATGGCTTTTATGGGGGCTTTTAATTTCGTCCTCCAACTCCTTCGCTTATTCCTTCCTTCTGAAACATACGAAAACAACAAACAACACAGCATAAACGTTTAAGTATGAAAGGTAAAGATTAAAGAGTGTTTTAATTAGTCGCAGGTACAATAGGAGGGCAGAACCCAGTCGCCCCCATAAAAGCCATAGTAGCCCAGTGTTAGGTGCAATAGGAGGGCAGAACCCAGTCGCCCCCATAAAAGCCATAGTAGCCCAGTGTTAGGTGCAATAGGAGAGCAGAACCCAGTCGCACCCATAAATGCCATAGTAGCCCAGTGTTAGGTGCAATAGGAGAGCGGAACCCAGTCACCCCCATAAAAGCCATAGTAGCCCAGTGTTAGGTACAATAGGAGGGCAGAACCCAGTCGCCCCCATAAAAGCCATAGTAGCCCAGTGTTAGGTGCAATAGGAGGGCAGAACCCAGTCGCCCCCATAAAAGCCATAGTAGCCCAGTGTTAGGTACAATAGGAGGGCAGAACCCAGTCGCCCCCATAAAAGCCATAGTAGCCCAGTGTTAGGTACAATAGGAGGGCAGAACCCAGTCGCCCCCATAAAAGCCATAGTAGCCCATTGTTAGATGCAATAGGAGGGCAGAACCCACTCGTCGGCAGTCGCCCCCATAAAAGCCATAGTAGCCCAGTGTTAGGTGCAATAGGACGGCAGAATCCACTCGTCGGCAGTCGCACCCATAAAAGCCATAGTAGCCCAGTGTTAGGTGCAATCGGCATCGTAATCAACCGTCGGAAAAGAAAAAATAATATTCAAAACGACAGCTCAGATTGTGTGAAGTGTCATTTCATTACGGCACCTCATGAGGTGCCGTAATGAAATGACACTTCAAAGCGACGCCGTAGATTTGAATTTTTTTAGGCGGCAGCTATTTAACTGTCAAAAACAGCGTTTCATTCATTCTTACGCCGCGCCGGCATCGATTATCAATGGGGCGGTACAAAATGGCCGTCGACCTTGACCAGCGCAACATTTCGACGGCTGTGATATCGACGACACTTGGGCGGTAGGCCCACGTCCTAAATTCGGTAGACACTGTAGGCTTGCGTTAAGTGGTTTTTGTAGGTCCTTTTTGAAAATGGAATCGACCTCTGTGGCGTAGCGTAGCGGTAGTGCGTTCGACTGGTAAGCCAGAGGTTGCGGTTTTGATTCCCGCTCAGTGCAAAAAAAAAAAATTGTTTTGGCCTGGATGTTTCTATGTAGGTATATGTATATGTATACAAAAAAAAGTATTTAAGTACCTATGTTCACCGCATTCTAGAACCTACAATGACAAGCTCTGGTTAGTTTGAATCTAGCTGCCGTTGTGTACTTAGTCCTACAACACTTATTAATCTTTAAGCGAGATTTGCCAATAGAGCTCGGTAAATAAATGAGCGCGGCATTGTATTGTTTACACAGGGCAACTAGTATTCAATCAATGACAAGACGATTATCACACTCCTTCATACGATATCGTATGTTAAGTTTACATGAAAGAAACTCTCTCTATGTAAATGGTACTTTAGATTCAAACCATACCTCTCCAGCTTTTAAGCTTAGGGAAACACGAGCTTCGGCCCCGAGGCCTCCACAAGGAAAGGTCCGCCGCCACCGCCCCGCGCCGCCACAATTTATTTCTTTTTAGATAAGGACGAAGACGACGGAGACGAAAAATAGGAGCCTACTTTGTGACTTTAGTTTTTAAGCCCTGCGTGATGGTTTTATAAATGATAAGTTGAAATAGGTACTTCGATCACAAAATTAAATTAAAAAGTAGAAGAAAAAGGTTCGCAAAAATCCATTTGCCGAAAACAAATTTTCGAATTTCAATAATAATTTGTTTTGTATTTGTATGTTCAAATAACAAATTCTAGAGCGCCGTTTCAAATCAATTTGATGTAAACTGGGTTCTCGTTTAAAAAAAAACGAGTAAAACGTTATACCTACATTAGTTTGAATTGATTGCGGTGCCTGTCATTGGTGAAAACCGCCATTAATGGTAATACACAGAATATTGTACCTTTTTTTTTTTTTTCGTTCGGAAATCCCCTCGGATACTCCCCGCCAGCCAGCGGGGGCGGTTATATCGGGCTTGAACCGACTAAAACCGCACGCCGTCTCGGGTCTGCAGACGCCGGGGTAGCGTGCGGTAATAACAAATACAGTCTATATTTCTACTCTATTCTATCTAGTCTCTACGCATCTCTCACGTCTGCTTCGAGTTTGCTGTTACCTACCACCGTGCTTCCCTAACCCCACCTCAAGCCAGACCCCGTGACAACGTTGCTATTGGTACTAATTGGGTCTAGCTAGAGTTGCGGTATGGAGAAGCGCGGCGGGAGATAACGGCAAACTCGAAGCAGACTGGCAATGGGCACTTGGCGAGGACACCGTGCGATTTTAGTCGGTTCGATTCCGACACACCCATCTCAACATACACACCGATGGGGTGAAGCCCGTGGGGGTTTCTACACGTAAAACAAAAAAAGATTTGGTCTTTTCTTTGGATTCAATATTTATTAAATTCAGTACACAAGATAAACAAAAAAAAACATTTCTATTCTACCAATGAAATAGCAGAAAATCTATCATATGACCAAAAGCATTCATTTCATTGGTCAACGAGATTCGAGACACAGGACTGTATCGTGCCGCGCTACGAGGTCAAGGGTTTGATCACCGAATACTACATGAAAGTCAGATAGTGAAATACAGCAGAGCCAGATTATTACTTATCACTCAGTTTTTTTTCATATGTTTGATCTGTCAAATTTATCTGCATCCCGCAATGGTAACTTAAGATAAAGGCCAAAAATTTCATTCCAATATACAATTCAGAGCTATCTCCAAAATGGATATATAATTTGATGCTGTATCCCAATTTAATAAGTTCTTATTTGTCCAATGGAATTTCGATATAACATATAAAATAGGTAGGTACTTTGAAATGAGCTAAATTTAACTTCAGATCGTCAGAGATCTAAGCCTTTCAAAACTCGCAGTCAACATCGAAATTTAATTGCCATTACAAATTTGTATTCTCCCTGCCCTAAATTTTAGTATCATCCTCGCTTCTGGGCTTTACGATGTCGTTCACAGCCCAATATCCACGACACGTTTAACATAAAAATGCTATAATAACTGTAAATTTGTTTAAAACTGAGTCAAACAGAATTTAGGCCTTCAGAAATTGCTAGAACATCTGGCAGAACTGGCTGGTGTCCAGAATCTGCATGCCAAATGGTGACTATGATAATAAAGGGCGACTTTACATTATAATTATTTATTTATCGTCAAGTCCCCGTCTGTTACGTTGTAGACAGTTACGTGCCAAGATTGGTTCTACGGCACTATTTATTGTAATGGAGAAAACAAACGCTCGTTCTTTTTAAAGCTCATAAATAAGGGTTGTTATTTAGTTAACCGTAATTTAGTTTATCACTTTAAATCTACAATATGGGGTTGTTCAATAAGGGCTTTAGAAGTTATGTACAGGGTCGGCAGCACGAATGTGACGCCCCTGGTGTTGCGCACGTCCATAGGAAATGGTAATCCCGTCAGGTGGGTCGTGTGCATGTCTGCCTCCTAAGTGGTATATAAAAAAAACTAATACAAATTATTCCAAGTTTTATGTACATTTCAAATAACGATCTTAGGTAATATGCCAGTTGGGGTGTGTGTTGGGTAACCTCCTCGAGTGTCGCTCCGATTCCGATCCCGCTGCAGTCCGGGGGGAACGGAATCGGAGCGGCCAGTACACCCTGGGCGGCGGTCAATGGCTTCCCCTTCACCCCTTCATAGGGTTGGCATTGATCGTCGGCCAATACCCAACGTGGCGGGAACACATCGCTCTCCGTACTCCTCTGCTTTCAGAGGAGACAGGATGAGCGATGCTGTTAGTGGTGAGATGGCCCAGGGTCAGCCGGGGTGCGAGGGATATGCTCTATGGGTAACCTTACACCCCGGCGTCTGAAGACCCGAGACGGCGTGCGGTTTTAGTCGGTGCAAGCCCGACATAACCGCCCCCGCTGGCCGGCGGGGGGGTATCCGAAGGGATTTCCGCACGATAAAAAAAAAAAAGGTAATATGCCAGTTCGCCTCTTTTTTTTTACGTGTATAAACCCCATGGGCTTCACCCCAATGGTGTCAGCGATGAGGTGGGTATGTCGGAATCGAACCGACTAAAAACACACGGTGTCTTTCCATGGTCAAGACCCGGACTATAACTCGTCACGCTATACCTTAAAGGTAAAGCAGTAAAATGTAGTCTCGAAACTCCACAGAGTTCCCACGTATAAAACATAGTTGATTAAAGAAGCATAAACATTTCATAATGAAAATAATCATGCTATTATATTAAGGAATCGGGCAGAATTGATTTCGATGTTATATATTTCTCTACCTATTTCGATGTTATATATTTCTCTACCTATTTCGATGTTATATATTTCTCTACCTATTTCGATGTTATATATTTCTCTACCTATTTCGATGTTATATATTTCTCTACCAATTTCGATGTTATATATTTCTCTACCTATTTCGATGTTATATATTTCTCTACCTATTTCGAACGAATTGTCAATCTAGAATGAGTGCACCACACCACCTCATATGGCCTGTTTAATAAAATAACTTAATACGTACGTCGTAGTATCGAGACTGCAGTAATAAATACCTTGATCTCTTCCGAACTTAACGCGTACGAATTGTGACTCGGTAATAACATAATTGACGGCCTCTGTGGCGTAGCGGTAGTACATTCGACTGCTACGACAGGGGCGCGGGTTCGATTCCTGCTCAGTGCAAATATTTGTATGCATGAATATGTCTATTTGCATTGGTCTGGGTGTTTCTATGTATAATATGTATGTATTTACAACAAAAAAAAGTATATAAGTATATTTATCCGCAATCTGGAACCCATAACACAAGCATAGTTAAACTATGCTTACTTTGGGTCTAGAAAGCGCTGTGTAGAATGTCGTAGAATATTTATTTATTAATTCTAACATAAAGTATCGCTTTTCGCTTATAATTTTCACCGCCAACTTCGCGACAATTCAAATAGCCTGTTAACTAACCTAAATGTTGCAGAATTTTTATTCATTTCTGAGAGCTTAGCAGGCTAGGGGTCTCGCCACTAGATTAAAACTCGTCCAAATTACTTTCGAGTTATTATAAAAAGCTGACCTTTCGGAGAAAACTGGAACAAAAGTCTTAATGAGAAGGGTAGCAAACATGATGAGTTAAATTTAAATTGCATGTTTGCTTCGTTATTGTGTGTATTTAGGTTGATTGAGCGCATGGAAGAAAACATAAATACGAGAGGAGACGCGTACCTTGTCTTTTTTTTTTTCGTGCGGAAATCCCTTCAGATACCCCCCCGCCGGCTAGCGGGGGCGGTTATGTCGGGCTTGAACCAACTAAAACCCTACTCCGTCTCGGGTCTACAGACGCCGGGGTGTAAGGTTGCCCATAGAGCATATCCCTCGCACCCCGACTGACCCTGGGCCATCTTCGTGTTCGAGATGGCCCCCTCGGGTTTCCGTCTTGCCCCGGTTTGGGGGAGGAACGCTAGTCGCCCCACCGTCCCGGCCTGCTTCTGCTGGGGTGACAGGCGGCCTCACCTGCCACCCCCAGGAGACGCGTACCTACCTAATGTGTATCAGCAGTTTATTACGAGCATACCTATTTAAATACGTGTGTGCTCCGAAGTGTCCAAACATTTCGAGTTTGTGTTTCTTAATTCATTCTATGATTTCAGGTGTACGTCAAACAAGTTTCATGCAGTATTTCGGTGAATTTAAGTTGTTGCTGATATTTTGTCCCAAATAACAACCGTATTTTGTGTGGAATCGCGGGGTACCACCCCACCTGGGGTATAACGAAACGGTTATTTAGGTAGAGTTATTGGTGATACATACTTTTGAGGCGGTACTTTGGGGGAATCCCGGTTGCATCCAAAACCTGTACCTTGGAGCCCGGGACCCGATCTCCTAGCCTTCCTATCCATGATTTGTTTTATTTGACTTTTACAGGATCGAC
This sequence comes from Cybosia mesomella, assembly GCA_946251805.1. Lineage (NCBI taxonomy): Eukaryota > Metazoa > Arthropoda > Insecta > Lepidoptera > Erebidae > Cybosia > Cybosia mesomella. The sequence goes on along the minus strand of OX276396.1, from coordinate 34,454,259 downwards.
TGCCGTCTGACGCTGAACGCCGAGAGGAAGGCCTGCGCCTGAATCAGCCTGAATCAACCTGAATCGTCTGTCAATCAGCAGGTGTACCAGCTTCCAGGTGAGGTTGGGTTGAGCCCGAAAGGTCATAATGGGAATTAGAAAACAAATCTAATTCTACAAGTTATTAATAAAACAGTGATACGCCTTGATTTTTCATTCAACGATATTCGTATAGAAGCATAAAACCAGGCATAATATTGCTTCGGGGTGCGAGGAACATGCTCTATGGGCAACCTTACACCCCGGCGTCTGTAGACCCGAGACGGCGTGCGGTTTTAGTCGGTTCAAGCCCGACATAACCACCCCCGCTGGCACGCGGGGGGGTATCCGAAGGGATTTCCGCACGAAAAAAAAAAAAAAAAAAATAAAAAAAAAAAGGATGGGTGAACATTTTTAACACAGTGATACCTCTGCGTGCCACGTAGAGTACGTTAAAGTGTCTGCCCTCTCTGTGTTTTAAGTTTTGGGTAGTTGGAAACCGAAACAACTTGTCTAGCTATAGAGCTTCGAGTTGCAGAGGTCGAATGCCAGTCCCTGTACGAAAAATATCGATGTTCTACCGTTTCCACACAAAATACGGTTGCTGTTTGGAACAAAATATCAGCAACAACTTAAATTCGACGAAATACTGCATGAAACTTGTTTGATGTACACATAATTTATGGAATGAATCAATAAACACAAACTCGAAATGTTTGGACAGTTCGGTGCACACACGTATTATTTGCACTTTTCTCTCTGTTCCTATAGTAGGTATGCTCGTAATCAACTGGCCGGGACGGTGGGGCGACTAGCGCCCCTCCCCCAAACCGGGGCAAGTCGGGGACACCGTGGTTCCCAAACCCGAGGGGCCATCTCGAAACCGGAGATGGCCCAGGGTCAGTTGGAGTGCGAGGGATATGCTCTATGGGCAACCTTACACCCCGGCGTCTGCAGACCCGAGACGGCGTGCGGTTTTAGTCGGTTCAAGACCGACATAACCGCCCCCGCTGGCGGGCGGGGGGGTATCCGAAGGGATTTCCGCACGAAAAAAAAAAAAAAAAAAGGTATGCTCGTAATCAACTGCTGATACACATAAGGTAGGTACGCGTCTCCTCTTGTATTTGTGTTTCGTAGTTAGACTGAAAGTCGACCCCAACTAAGTTGGGAGAAGGTTAGGAAGATGATGGAATACATAAACATACATAGAATATTATCTTATAAAATGTTGATTATCGCTCGCTTGTAATGTGCCCGGTAGATGGCAATAGGCTCGCCCCCTATTACATTGGGACCTAAACATAACTGGCGAATCGTGGGTGTGTAATACTCCTCTGCCTACCCCTTCGGGGATATAGGCGTGAAGTTATGTTATGTTATGTTAGAATATTATCTTGTAACTGCATCTCGTCAGTAAGTATACCACTAATATAATTTATTGGTTTCAAATGAACATATACATAGCTGTGTTACATGCATACAGAAAACATAGAAAAATAAAAATAATTTAGGTACAAACCAATGATTGTCTGAACCCCACACTAGGATCCCTGTATCGTGTAGTTCAGTTTCTTCCAAGGTAAGTTATATAAAAAAAATACAGAATAACTCAAAAATAATATTGTTGCGACGAAAACATATGTCCAATGAAATGCATATAGGTGTGTTTGTGTGTGAGTGCGTGTGTGCAGTGTGAGGGTGTGTATATGTGTGTGTGTTTGTGTGTGTATATGTGTGTGTAATTGTGTGTGCATATATACACATGTGTGTATGTGCGTGAGGGTGTGTACACATACACACCCTGTGTGTGTCCATCTACTCTAACACCTCCACGTGCGCCTCCGTTTGAGCATAGGTATTTGGCTCCAACCATTTTATAATAATGCGTTTAACGTTTACGTACGCACGTACGTATATTTTGGCACGGGAGAGGTAAGATGAGAATTATGCAGAAAACAGCCAATAAAATTTCGTGCAGTATTTGCGTTTCGCGAAACCCGGCGTCGGTAAACGTTCACCGTATCAAATTTCAGCTAGATGCATTCAGCTTTTGAGCGTGATTGATCACCAAACATCCATAGATACAAAAATCTTCACATATTTTCACGTTTATTATATTAGTTGGATATTCAGTAGTAGGATGAAGCTACATTGGGGACAAACAACTTTATAAAAAATTACAGTTCTGTGACATTTCTAACTGCTATTTCTATTCTGTGGATGGAAACGGACTAATTTTCGAAAGTTCTAGTACCAATTAAGCGATGTATTAACTTCTCGGTCATCTTTAGAGACAAGACCCTGTATCCCGACCAATGAAATATCTTAAAGCGATCCTTCAAAATGTTCGCTCACTCCACCAATAACAAAATGCCTATTCACGTAAACTGCTGATTGTCTTTTAACGAGGCGGACGATCATATATCTCACACCTTCAAGCTTGTAATTAAGACCTTTGACGTGCTCGCCCTTTGAACTACAGTTACACATAATTTGTTGATTAACTAGATATTCCATAACGTTAATTATATGTTAACATTATGGAATAGATATAGAAGCTATAACCTCAGACTCTTCAAGTCTCGAGTGAATAGGTTCCTTCTAGGCAAACGTGATCCATCGTAGACCACATCGTCACTTACAACCAGGTGAGATAGAAGTCAAACGTGAGACTAGAATTCATAAAAAAAAAGAGTGATGTCGAGGAGATTCTAACCACGGTACAGTAATGTGAGAGAGGTTTACACTGTAACTATAGAGTTAAAACAAACAAAAATACCACATGCATGCGTATACATTCACACTCACACACACACAAACTCTTTCCTAAGATATAGACATAATTTCTGCCTAATTTAGGAAAATGAGTTCTACGACCTTTCTTTTGTTGATCGGGTTTTTCTTTTCTTTATTAGCTTTAATTATATAAGACAACTCTGTATGCCATGTACAAAGTACTTATTAATAAATAAATAATTATTATTATTTATCGAGCCTGACGACCCAATTTGTTAAAAGTAATAACATCTAAAAAAATTGTGTCATGGTTCCTGGGTGAGATGGTAATGAATTTTGAATTTGGATCGGGACGCAGAAATCAGATACAACAAGCTCCCTAATGAATGAAGGATTTACCTCTTCATAAATTAAAAAGTTAAATTAAAACTAAACTACAAAAACCAGAACTAAAACTAAACCACCACCGAACGACTAGACTTACGGTAACGCGCCACCGATGCATGTTGCATATTCCACTCATACGCACAAAACGTTTTGACAATACATTCATCATGCGTACTGCTAAAGAGTGGAATGCCCTGCCTGAGTCTGTGTTTCCGGAAAGTTATAACCTGGAAGTCTTCAAGTCTCGAGTGAGCAGGTTACTTCTAGGCAAGCGTAATCCATCGTTGACCACATCATCACTTGCCAACAGGTGAGATAGTGGGCAAACGCGAGACTATTAACAATATAAAAAATACACACATAACTTCACGCCTGTATCCCCGAAGGGGTAGGCAGAGGTGTATTAAATACCCACGATTCGCTTGTTTAGATCCCAATGTAATAGGGGGCGAGCCTATTGACATCTACCGGGCACATTACTAAGCGAGCGATAAGTAACATTTTAATCATAGGTGTGTACCACTGTGTGGGCAACTGGGGATCGAATTTGAGATCTCGTCTCGGCAGTGTGTTACGTACGCCACTGGGCTATCGCCGCTTATAAAAAAAATAAACTTTGTCAAAAAGGCTATTATAAAATTCAAGAATATTTAGACGACAAACAAGCTTGGGTATAAACTGTTTGCTTTCTCACTGTGCTACTCAAAAAATATTGTAATTATAATAATAATAATCATTTAATAAAGGAAATAATAATATTAAATATTCAAGGACATATTACACAACGCCATCTAGACTCAAACTAAGCAGAGCTTGTCATATGGGTTCTAGAAAGCAGATAAACATACTTAGTTTTTTTTTTGTAAATAAATACATATTATACATAGAAAGATATTTGCAATGAGCGGGAATCGAACCCGCGACCTCTTACTTAGCAGTCGAATGCTCTAAAGTAAACATGTTTGTAAATAGACCAAAAAAAACAGCCCATTGGGTTTTTTTGCCGGAGACTTCTCAGGACTGGGCTGCGTTTCGAACCGGGTCCAGTTGCGAAACATTAGTCTAATTTTTTTATTGACTTTTTGTAAGTTCCGTTTTAATGGTCTATACTGAATAAACGAATTTTGACTTTGACTGTGATAAATTGGTTAATTGAGATGCATAAACATAGCGCGCCTTTTTGTAACGTCATTTATATCATCAATCAATTAGCCTATTGCAGTCCACTGTCGGACATAGGCCTCTCGCAATGTGCGATATAGCACCTGATCCCTCATCTTGTGCCTCCAGTGTATCTCAGCTACTTTTTTCAGGTCGTCATATATGTCAACGGACGACCTTGAAAAGGCTACAAAACGTCACTCAAGCTGGCGAGATGTTGCTCAAGCAGTGGTCTGTCGCGATATCAATTTTTTTGTTCCATACAGCCAGACTGTATACATAACTTATAATTTATTGTTTTCGTGAGTCTATACAAATATAAAGAGGAAAGACTTGAAGTAAAACTATTTTCAACGAATTCTATCGCGATTTATTTGAGGTTACATTTTTATTTACATTAAACCCGACGTTACGGTTGCTTTTCAGCAGCCATGGTCACGGGATTACTGAAGATGGTCGTTGTCTTATAGTTTGAAGTGTAAGTTATCTCAAAGTACCCGAACTATGCTGCTTTGTTGGTGTTACTAGTTACGCAGAATGAGCTCACAGTGTCATAAAGTCTGGTTGTATTTTGATTTTTCTTGGCACTAATTAAGTGAATGACTGGGTCCCAAGCTGATGGTACATTCCAACCATCTTCTCTATAAAAATTAGGATGCTTTTTAATTTCAATAGCCTCACGAACCATCTTTGTTAGGCATCGATTTTCTTTAGCGAGTATCTGAGGTTTATCAAATCTTAAGTAATGCCTGGTCCCCTATATAAATAAACTCTGAAACTAGTAAACCGATTTCGAAAACTCTTTCACCATTACCATGCTCTACATTATCCCTGAGTAACATAGGCTGCTTTTATTCCGATATTAGCACGGGATCAGAACTTACGCAGGTGAAACCACGTGGTGATGCTAGTTCGTAATGTTTTGCGGTTTCGGTTTTTCAATTTACCTAACTACTACTTACTAACTACTACTTACTAACTACTGCTTACTAACTACTGCTAACTAATTACGGCTTACTAATTATTGCTTACTAATTGCGTTTTATGAAAGGTTTAAGAGCTAAGTTGATCAATAAATTTGAATTTGTTAAGTCACTTTTGTCGTTGACTGTAGCTACCAAAAATATAATGTTACCTTTATTATACCTAACATGTTCTATCTCTTTACTAAGAATAAATGTTATGAGGAAAATATTTGCTTCCCTGAATTGTCATTTCAGCCGTATTTTCGTGATTTATGAAGGAAAAACCTTTGATAAAGGGAATCCTAGCATGTATTGTTATTTACACTCCACTAGGTTACACGTGCTCTTAGATAATGATATGATGTTTTGATTCATAACATGTTTATGTTTGACTAGCTGTTGCCCGCGACTTCATCTGCGTTAAATTCGGAATAGATCTATACTCCATTTGGTTAGGTACTTAAAACTGGTAAACAAGAAAAATGGCGGATTTGAGAGATTGTCAACCTTTAATGACAATGGTATTTTCGTGAACATCCGTTCTATAAGGATAAGTATCCTTGGGCCACGTTTCCTCAACAAACCTGAATATGTTTATTACAGTTTGTTTCTCTGAAGTCGAAAGAGGGCCCCTCTTGATACGTTTCTTCTTCGGAGATGGAAATTAATGGGATATAGGACGACTAGTACCAGGTTCAGGATCACCCATTTCCACAGTTAAACCAACAAAACAACTAACAAAACTACTAAAAACTATAACAATAACAACTATAACAATAACAGAATTAACAGCACAGAAACACAAAATTTTCACAATTATGGTAACGAAAAATATACGAACTGCAGATAGACTTTGACAGTCATGCACGTATGGCGCGATCTGGAAAAAACTGTTTTGAATACCTGTTTTTTTAGTTTCTTTATGGTAGGCACAATGCAACACTTTTTAAAATCATATTAAATAATATAATTACTATGATTTTTAAGCTTAGGAAATAATAATTGCAACTTAATATTAAATAAAGTAGTTAAATATAGAAAATATAAGAGAAGAAATGTATTTATAGTTCTAAAATGATTTATTTTGGTTTCTTTTTATTTCGGAAAGAAAAATGCCCCTATAAAAGAACCCTTTTTACGATTTGTTTACCTTTTTTTAAGTACCTAAACAAACGGAGTATAGGTATGTTTACTTCTGCAGTTTCGAACCCAACATATATTAGGTTACCTATTTCATAGTTATATTTCAACCATTTATCATGAAAAAATAGATGTTTACATGTAATCCGCACCAAATAAATTAAAGACCCAGGGCTCCGCAGTACAAGCTTTGGATGTAATCGGGGCTAAAGCAGTAATGATGATGATGATGATTATTATTATGGGAGAATTTGGCGTCAGTAGTTCTCATTCGAACAAAACTGACGGCCTCTGTGGCGTAGCGGTAGTGTATTCGACTGCTACTACAGGGGGCGCGGGTTCGATTCCCGCTCAGTGCAAATATTTGTATGCATGAATGTGTCTATTTGCATTGGTGTGGGTGTTTCTATGTATAATATGTATGTATTTACAAAAAAAAGTATATAAGAATGTTTATCCGCCATTCTGGAACTCATAACACAAGCTACTTAAACTATGCTTACTTTGGGTCTAGAGAGCGCTGTGTAGAATGTCGTAGAATATTTATTATTTATTTATTATTTATTAAACTTTAAGGACATTTCCTTCTGATTTCATGTTCTGTTATATTGATCCACTGTTGGATACGAGCCAGGAACACTACCCAATTTAAAGTTGCCACGGATTTGTGACCAACTTTTAGATAAGAAAAGTCCATTTAGATGAGAAACTTTGAACTTTCATATTAGGTGAACCGCAGGAGCAAAAGTATCAGCTGGTACATCACTAGTCTGGCGTACGTTGGCGTTAAAACGCTTTTCATAGTGCTTTTTCTAGTTCAATACAGATTTCAACTTGAAGATTGTAGAACTCCGTTCTACAATATTGGATACACGATTCTAAGAAATCTAATACTGATCATATTTTATAAGGAAAACATTAATTTTCTCAGGATTTTCTAGTCAAAGACTCAGTTCAACTCAGTCAGTCAGAAGCTTAGTTTGAATTTGAAAATATAAAAACTTCACGTTCAAGTCCTTTGATTTCTTTAAACTTTCAAAGTCAAATCTCGCAAGACGAATTAGAACTAATTCCTCTCTACACAATTGATTTTTTATAGTAACAAATACTTTTTTTTTCGGGGACCACCTGCATCGGATCAGGAAGGAGCCAACGCCTGAGTGTCATCACTGCGACGCGAGCGAGGACTCAGGACTGCACACACTGGCGGACTGCCCGGCGTGGGAGGCGCCGAGGCGTGACCTCGTGGCAGCCATCGGGGTGGGAGTCCTCTCGCTCGGCAGCATGATTGCGACAATGGTGCGGAGCGCGAGCGCGTGGGCCGCCGCCGCCTCCTTCTGCGAGCATGTAATGCTCGCGAAGGAGGTGGCGGACCGCGCCCGGTAGAGACTTAGAACTCTCCCGGTCCGCCGAGCCCGCAACTTGCTCGCCGCGCGTCGCAGGCAACTCAGGCGCCGGAGGTCGCTTAACGACCTCCGTCCTCCATGAGCGCAGGCCTGGGGGTGGCGGGTGAGGCCACCTGTCACCCCAGCAAAAGCAGCCCGGGACGGTGGGGCGACTAGCGCCCCTACCCCAAACCGGGGCAAGACGGGGACACCGTGGTTCCCAAACCCGAGGGGGCCATCTCGAAACCGGAGATGGCCCAGGGTCAGTCGGGGTGCGAGGGATATGCTCTATGGGCAACCTTACACCCCGGCGTCTGAAGACCCGAGACGGCGTGCGGTTTTAGTCGGTTCAAGCCCGACATAACCGCCCCCGCTGGCACGCGGGGGGGGGGGTATCCGAAGGGATTTCCGCACGATAAAAAAAAAAAAAAAAGGTAGATATCGATGAAATCGATCTACCTATTGGTTTCTTGACTACTGTCGAATTTAAAAAAAAATTCTTAATAGGAGGTCTAGTTATGACCACTGGTCAAAAAGTTTATATATATATTATAAATATATATGTATGTATGGTTCCACTTCCCAAAATTTGCGGCACTCTCACGGTCGCATTTTGCCCCGATCGCTTTCAAACTGCGGTCAAAAATTGCTTGGGTGTAAACTTAGTTTAAGTTCGTGAACGGGTGGAATCCGGCCTAAGGGGACGGTAGGGCCTCACTTTTTGTGAAATCAGTTTTTCCTCAAAATTTCACGTTCCATGAAAGATATTCGAACCGTTCTAATTTTATCCCATAGTATACATGAATACCAACAACTTTTAATTATAAACCTATAAGATTAAAACTTTAACTAAAAGTGGAGGGGGGGGAAACCAACATTTTTCGGGAAAAAAATCATAACTTCTAACCGGTGAACATTCTTGATGTCGGAAACATTTTTAATCGATAGGCCATTTTTAAGTCTAAAATAAATGTCTGAAAAGTATTTCGCTAAAAGTTACCGTTTTCGAGAAAAAAAAATTAAACTGTTTAAAGTCCGTAGTTCTCTATATAAAATAATATTAATTGCTTCACGAAATCTACCTGTGCGTTCCCCCTGCGGGAACGGATTTTTTTTCGTGCGGAGGTTTTCACGGATACTCCCCCGCTGGCCAGCGGGGGCGAGTAACAAATACCTTTTTTTTTTTTTTTTTTTTTTTTTCGTGCGGAAATCCCTTCGGATACCCCCCCGCGTGCCAGCGGGGGCGGTTATGTCGGGCTTGAACCGACTAAAACCGCACGCCGTCTCGGGTCTACAGACGCCGGGGTGTAAGGTTGCCCATAGAGCATATCCCTCGCACCCCGACTGACCCTGGGCCATCTCCGGTTTCGAGATGGCCCCCTCGGGTTTGGGAACCACGGTGTCCCCGTCTTGCCCCGGTTTGGGGGAGGGGCGCTAGTCGCCCCACCGTCCCGGCCTGCTTCTGCTGGGGTGACAGGTGGCCTCACCCGCCACCCCCAGGCCTGCGCTCATGGAGGACGGAGGTCGTTAAGCGACCTCCGGCGCCTGAGTTGCCTGCGACGCGCGGCGAGCAAGTTGCGGGCTCGGCGGACCGGGAGAGTTCTAAGTCTCTCCCGGGCGCGCTCCGCCACCTCCTTCGCGAGCATTACATGCTCGCAGAAGGAGGCGGCGGCGGCCCACGCGCTCGCGCTCCGCACCATTGCCGCAATCATGCTGCCGAGCGAGAGGACTCCCACCCCGATGGCTGCCACGAGGTCACGCCTCGGCGCCTCCCACGCCGGGCAGTCCGCCAGCGTGTGCAGCCCTGAGTCCTCGCTCGCGTCGCAGTGATGACACTCAGGCGTTGGCTCCTTCCTGATCCGATGCAGGTGGTCCCCGAAGCACCCCTTCCCTGAGATCACCTGCGTCAGTCGGTAGGAGAGGCTTCCGTGTCGCCTCTCCAGCCAATCCTCCATGATGGGCCTTACCGCCGCTATTGCGGCGTGCCCTGCGCTTGGTTGCCCAAGTCGTTCCTTCCACTCCACCACGATGGCCTGGCGGAGCTGGGACTGCACGGCCTCGATTTCTCGAGGCTCGGGGTTCCATCCCTGCTCCCGCGCCTCCTTTCGCCACTGGTACAGTTGCGAAAGGGCTCTCGCTTCCAGGTCCCATGGCGGAGTTCCGGCAAGGAGACTCGCCGCCTCGAAGGAGATCGTGCGGTACCCTCGGATGACCCTGATGGCCAGAACTCGCTGCGGAGCGCGCAGCATCTGCACAGTTCCGGTCCTCAGGGCCTCCGCCCATATTGGGCACCCATACAGGGCCATGGACCGCACGATCCCCGCGTAGAGTCTCCTGCAGGAGTCATCGGGCCCCCTCATGTTGGGCAACAGCCGAGCCAGAGCAAGAGCTGTGCCCTTCAATTTGGGGGCCAGACTTCGGATGTGCTCTCCGAAGTCCCATCGGCCGTCGAGCACGAGCCCCAAATATTTCATTTGGGGCTTGATGCCGATGCGATTTCCTCCCACGATGAGACTGGATCCCTCGGGTGGCTTGCTCCGAGGCCCATGGAAGAACAGGGCCTCGGTTTTATGCAGGGCCACCTCGAGACCCAGCCGCCGGATCCGCCTAACGACTTGGGCAACCGCGGTCGTGGCCTTTCGGGTCGCTTCGCGGTACGTCGCCCCGCACGCCGTCACGAGCGTGTCGTCCGCGTAGCACGTGACGGCGGCACCGCCTACGAGCTCACCGCGAAGCACCCAGTCGTATCCGATGTTCCACAGGAGCGGCCCCAGGACCGATCCCTGTGGAACACCGCACGACATTTCACGCCGACCGAGACCGGTCACTGTTGGGTAGATGACGGCTCTCTCCGTCAAATACGCCCCGACTATGCGGCGGAGGTAGAGAGGCACTTCGTGATACACGAGCGCCTCCCTAATGCAACTCCAGGGCAAGGTGTTGAACGCGTTGGCGATGTCCAGGGACACCGCCAACATCACCTCACCCCGGGCTACTGCATCCTCCGCCAGAGCCCTCACGCGCATGATGGCATCCACGGTGGAGCGCCTCTGGCGGAAGCCATAATGGCCATCCGCCAGGTCCGGCCCCACTCTTGAGAGGTGCTCGACGAGGCGCTTCGCAATTACTCTTTCAAAGAGCTTGCACACCTCGTCGAGCAACACTATGGGCCGGTAGGCGGACGGCGAGTCCGCCGGGCGCCCCTCCTTTCGGATGAGGACCAGTTTCCCCGTCTTCCACAATTTCGGAAACTGGCCCCGCTCCAAACATGCGCTGAGAAGCCCTCTCAGTCGGGGCTCGAGAGCGTCGTCGACTAGAGCTAGGACCCACGCTCGGCCTGGAATGCCGTCGGGTCCCGGGGCGGTGTGTTTGGCTCTTAGCCTTCTCACCGCCAGCTCTAGTTCTACCCAAGTGACCTCGGGCACGTCGTCGTCTTCCACGTCGGGCGCCATGCGCAACCGAGGCGGAGTCATCCGCGGTGGAACATGTTCCACCGCCCGCGCTGGGAACAGGGAGCCAACAACTCCTCCGAGCAGATCCGGCTGGAGACACCGGGTTAACGGCGGGGCCCTGGGGCGCAGCTTGCCCCTCACCATCCGGTAGGGCCGCCCCCAAGGGTCCCGCTCCAGCGTCTCCAGCAGCTCACGGAAGGCGTCCCGTTTGGAACGCCTTATCTCCGCTCGGAGGGCTCGTCTGGCCTCCCTGTATCCCTCGTACAACTCCGCCTCTCGGGCCTCCGCATCTGCGGGGCGGCGACGCCTCCTGCGGAATCGGGCCCACCGGCGGTGCGTGATCACGCAGCCCCGTCTGAGCTGCGCGATCTCCGACGACCACCAGTAGACCCGACCCCTCGGATTATAGGGCGGAGCCCTAGGCATCGCCGCGTCACAGACACGGGTCATGGCCTCCCGGAACCACTCCGCCTCATCGTCTATGCAGACAGGCCTGTCCGGCGCAGGGGCCCAGGCCTGTACGATGGCGGCTTCCAGGAGGAGCTCCCGATCAAGTCGCTTAAGCGCCCAACGTGGCTCGGGTGGAGCCGGTGCAGCCGGCGCGTCGCTCGCAGGGGGGGACACGTCAAACCGAATGTATCGGTGATCCGAACTTGTGTCCTCCCCCAAAACGACGCGCCAGCCCTGAACACGTTGCGCCAACGAGGGGCTCGCGAACGATAGGTCCACGATGGAGCTACCCCTCGAGGTCACGAACGTGTCCACGGCTCCCCGATTTAGGAGGACTAGGCCGAGTCGTGCGGCCCAGTCCACCAGTGCCCTGCCTCTATGCCCCGTCGCGCCCCTTTCGTGTCGGGAACCCCAGGCATACGACCAGGCGTTGAAGTCCCCGAGCACAAGGACCGGACGGGGCTGGCAGGCATTGACGACGACGGCCAGCTGACGGAGAAACTGCTCATATGCAGCTTGGTCTCGGTTCGGCGTGATATAAGCGGCCACGACCGCTATATCCCCAACCGCCGCCGCCACGCAGCCGGGTCCCCTTGCAACGACGGCAAGAGGGGGGCTGCCGGCGGCAGGGTTGTGCACCAGTGCCGCCGACCCATCCAGCGCGGTTTCCCAGGTAGGCCCGAGGAACCGGTGGGTGTATGGGTCGGCGACAGCGGCGACATTTATGGCCCACTGTGCCATGCTCTGGCGCAGAAGATCCTGAGCATGGGCACCGTGGCCAACGTTCACCTGCAGGATGCGGAGTTGAGGATCCATTATGGAACCCCCATCTCCGCATCCCGCTGCGAACTGGAGGCGGAAGGCCGGAAGGCCGGCCTCCCGGCTTCGGCTCCCCTCCGGCGCAGGCCTTGCTGCCAACCCTGTGGTCGGCCGGCTTGCCTCCCGCTGCACACCTAAAGCAGTGCAGCGGGGCATCGCAAGTGCCGGCCTTGTGACCGGGTTGGCCACAGCGGAAGCAACGGTCACCCGCCGTCACTTCCGCCGTGCAGTGCACCCCCACATGGCCCACCGACAGGCACCTGAAGCACCTGGCCGGTCGGGCCTGCAGGAGCCGTGCCTGCGCCCTCAGGAAGCCTCCCACCAGGAGGCTCCGCCCGTCTGCGACCTTTTGGGCCGCCGCGATAGGGCAGCCGACAACTGCTGCCCCCTGTCCACCGCGGCCGAAGCGTATAGCTCCGGCCTTTACTGTGTCCGGGGAGCAGTCCCCGGCCTCCGCCACGGCGAGCCTGAGCTCTTCTGCCGTGACGGAGTCGTCCAGGCCCGTAATGCGCACTTCTGCGCATTTAATGGGCCTGGACACCCGGACGTCGGCTGCGTCCAGCGACTCCCTCAGCCGAGCCGCTAGGGCGTCGGCCTTGGGGCCACTGGCGGCGCCAGGGACCTCAAGAAGCCGGGCTCCCGTCCGTGTGCTCTTGCACCGGACACCCGGGATCTCGAGGGCCTTGAGGTCTACGTTGGCCTTAACTTTGGCCAACACCTCGGCATACCCCATGCCCCTACCCGCTGCCTCCGCCGTCAGGGTGACGACGACGGCCGTGGTACGAGGGGCACGGAGCTTCCCCGGCGCTGTCTTCGCGGCGGCCGCGGCCTTCCTGGCCTTCTTGGCGGCCTTCTTGGCGGCCTTCCGCCTCTTCTTGTTGGCTCCAGCCACCTCCCAGCCCCCTTCCAATGGGGTGGAGGTGGCCGGAACCACGGCTGGGGCTGGGGCTGGGGCCAGGGCTGGGGACGTCTTCCCCTTGCCCTTCCCCTTGCCTTTGCCCTTCCCCTTACCCTGAGCGGGAGGGGGCTGAGGAGGAGTCGGCTCCGGTAATGTCACAACCGCACCCGCAGCCGGGCGGGTGGGGCCCCTCTTGGCTACAGCCGCGTAGACGGCCGCTGGTGGCGCCAGAGGCGGACGGCGGATGGAGTCCATTAGGGCCTCCATCCGACACATCATCCTCTCCTCCAGCGCCTCCATGTAGGGGAGCCAGGACTCCGCCGGCGGTGCCCTTGGCTGCGCCGGCCGCACCGACTGTGCCGGCTGCTGGGCCGGTTGCACCGGCCGCTCCGGCCGCGCCGACAGCACAGGCTGCGCTGACCGACTCGCGGACGAGCGAGTCGCGCGCGCCGGCTCCGCCGGTTGCACCCGCTGCGCCGTTTGAACCGAGCTCGCCATCCCCCTCTTGAGCTCCTCGACGGCTGCAGCTAGTCGAGCCGTCTCCCGACGGGACTCGGCCAGCTGCGCCGCCAGGCCCTCATTCTCGGAGGCGATGTCGAGCACAATGCTCAACATCGCCTCTTGCTCAGGGCTTGGGGACCCCCGGAACGACGCGGTCACCCTCTGGAGTTTCTCCAAGAGAGACCGCGTCCCACCGCTCGGCTCCGGCACCGCCGAGGTGGAAGGCCTCGACGGTGACTTTCCCGCAGCCCTTCCAAGAGCCGAGGGGGCTCGGGTGGATTGCCCACCCCTCACGCCACCACGCGCCCCTCGGCGGCCAGCAGCCACCTTGGACGCCGGCTTCGCCGCCTCGTCGCTGCTGGAGGAGGAGGTCGTCCCGGTGAGGGTAAAGTCCTCGTCCGAAACGTCCCCCCCCGCCCCAGCCTTAGCGCGTCTCCTGCGCTTACGGGTCCGCGGAACGCCCAGACCCGCCGGGCTGCTCGCCCTGCTTCGCTCGTTGGCGGTGTCGAATTTCTCCGACACCGCCGAGGTGTTTGGCGCTACCTCCACGCTTGATAGCTGCGCGATATCCGCGCAGACTACGTCCTTTTCGTCGTCCTTTTTCTCGCCATTGTCGTTTTGAGTTGATCGATCCTTGTCATTTTTTTGAATAGTTATGTAGTCCATAGCATATCCCACGAGTATGGGGGAAAGGTGGTCCATCCAGGCGGTGCCCCCTGCACCTGGATAAGCCTATATACTATGGAGGTCGGCTGGTATCCATAGGTTTTTACGACTTGGCTGTCGGGTGTTATAGACTTTTCCTTGTCGTGGGCCGGCCAATAAAGGCAAGCCCTCCGGTCAGCAAGATCACAGCGTACCCTTCTGGAGCCACCAGTTAGGTCGTTGCTGATCACCTACCGATTACGGAACGCGAGAGGATGGCTAGTCCTCTCTCACCGGCGGCGGCACAAGTGCCCGTCGGCCCCTGCGTTAGCAGTGGGCCGACCCGTCCCCTGATCCCCTCGGATCAACACGTCGCTCGCAGTGTCTCCTCTGATAACAGCAGAGGGGTACCTGGAGCGACCACCACCGCGGGCCTTGCAGGCCCGCCATACCCCGACCCCCTCGTGCAATGGGGTCAGCTGGCCCTGAGAAGGGCCGGTCGGTCGGACTCTTGGCCGTTGACGTTGACGCCAGCTACTCCAGAGGAGCAATCAATGATGCGTCATCGCCCACGTTGCCCAGGGTGCACCAAACGCGGAGGTGTTCCAACCAGTCGCACCCCCGAGTAACAAATACCTAAGAGTTATAATAGACGGAAGGATGTATAATGTTCACACTTAGTCAGTAAATATGTTTTCAGAAGGCTGCTGACGATGAACAATTGATAATTTTGCATCATATAACTGGTGTGGGTGAATGATATTAAGTTATGACCCAGTTTTTGAGCCAGGCAGCTTAATGACACGCGTGCAACTGTGGTGAACGTCCGTTCCAATTTGGCATGAGTTTTAGCGAGTCGGAAAAGTGTTCAAGGAAAATTGTTGCCGAAGGCGGGTTTTAAATTGGTTTTCGCTATTTACAATAATTCGTTATGAGAGTTCTGAGAAGTATAGCTCGAGAGACGTTGATGGACCAATTGAGGAACAGCGGGATAAGGATACGTTGTAATATGGTAAATGTGGATGGTTTGGACACGGAGAGAGGTTGGATTAAAGGAGATCATTGAAGTGAGAGTGAAACCGGTAGGGGTCGACCTAGTCAACCAGATCGAGGACGTTTTGAAGAAAGATCAGGGCCAGTACCACTTTCAAAAGCAATGGAATGTTCAGCTGTGGAAGAAAGATGAAGGATTAAGTTTTTACTTAATCCTTCATCTTTCTTCCACACACCTCCTAACATACAACAACATACATACAATACATACAACATAGGGAAATAGGCGTGACTGTATGTACCTATATGTCGCAGCCAACAGGTTAAATTATAAAAAAACTCTGACACCTAGGCTGTTTATTAAAAGTATTCAAAAAAAGTTCAATTAACAAGAATCACTCAACGTTTAACGACTTGGCGTATTGAAAGACAGTCCGTTGAAGATGGCTGACCCGTTTGAGTGGAATGGACTGGAGTGGACCGGAGTGGAGTGAAGTGGAGTCACCAAAACAGAGCGTCAGTACAGTCAACGACAAAACTGGATTAAGGCTTAAGTATTTACAAAAGTTTTTTACACTGGTATATGAATACATTGAGTAACCTATCTATCTATACTATTAAATTGTAAATCAGTTGTGTCTGTAAATTGGAAATATTTAAGAAAAATACTTGGGTTATGTTAAATGAACCATTCAGAACACAAAAATATATTTTTTGGAATTATTGTCCGTTTGTCTGTTTATTCGCGATGGACGCAAAAACTAGTGAACGGATTTTGATGCAGTTTCTGCTATTATTAAGGACTTGGTCAGACTTAAAATCTGCCGTACTTTGATTGCAATTGGTTAAGTAGAACCGGCGATATGACCAAAAAGCGATGACCGACCTCCGCGCGGGCGGATCCGCGGGCATCAGCTAGTAATGAATATACATGTAGTTTTATAATACATATATATCCTGGTACAAAGGCTGGCCATCGCAATCCAGCGTGGAAACGCGGCGGGTGTGATGGGCACTTTTGCACCGGGACTGGTCAGGAGTGGGTTATTTTTAGACTAATGACGATTGTGTGACTTACTTTTGTGTTTGTAAGAGAATATACACTATAGGTATTTAAACTATCATGGTCACTAACATAAGTATTAACGCGCAACACCACTTAAATACTTCTTAGGTGTTGCGCGTCAGAGACGAGTACGAAAGAGGGTAGATCGATATATTTACTCTTAAACTCGTTCACCGTTAACCGCTATCTTCAGTTCCTCCGTGATCATGGCGCTTGCAACAGTGCCGAAATATCGGACACTCTTAGAAACACAGGTAAATATCCCGTTAACTCTAATACTTAGAATATACACTACTATTTCATACATAAGGAAGCTTAAATAGTTTTATAATCCCAAGAGGACAAAGTTAATATATTTCATATTTTGTTTATTATGACATGAACGGTTTAAGAGCTAAAGTAATTAATAAATTAGGAATTTATTAAGCCACTTTTGCAGTTGACTGTACGTTGTGCCAATAAATCGGGTAACAAGTTACCAACCGATTTACCTTAATAGTTCCGAACACTTCTTCTGGAACAATCCTTAAAAACTTCGACATAAGTCAAAAACTTTCCGAACACTTCTCGCTGTAGAAGTGCTCGGTAAGTCTTCGCCAACATTCATTTGAGTATCTAATATCAGTGCATTTGGTAAACTTATTTGACTTCCACTCTTTATATAAGAAATTTTTCAGGCTTGATACTTTATTGTAGGAGTTGAGTGAGATTTAAAAGACTATATTCTTTTTCATTGGTATTTCAATCGAATAATAATGTCTTGGGGTGTATTAAGCTGTCTTCACACAGCCAGAATGTCTCTCTGAAATGGTATTATTAATTCCGAAAGCCCGGAATTCCATAAAATGCTAGTATGTTCCACAGACATTCTGAATGAATCAGATTATGAATTTCTTGAGTCGATCTGAGTTAATTCTGCATGGAATATTTAAGATTATGATTCGTAACATGCGCGTGCGCAATTCCATACATTTGAATAGAGCGGCGCACACATACTAAATCTATAAAGAATCTATAAGGGTTATTTGCCATTTGGCTACGGAACCCTAAAATACTAAAGAAAAAAATACAAACAATATTTAAATTCGGCTATATGCAGATAAAACCATTTATCAAAACTTTACGAGGCATCCAATTTGTCTGAGGTCTCAGTGCGAAAGAAGGATTTCTCGAATGTTGCCACATATGTTTCGTCAAAGCACGTACTATTTCTATTCGGGTCGGTTTGATAGCTTATCTGGTTAGCTATTGGTCGTAAAATATACTGGGTCACCGCTTCCCTAGCAGGCACGTCAACCATAAATTTTAATATTGAGAAAAAGATTTTGTACATATCGCGAAGGAAGACTAAAAGTGGAGTTAATATCAGCGATATTTTACAAAGACATGATTGATTCGTGAGACTCCGGAACTTGTATACAGATTTAAATGTCAAGTCTGTCATAAGCGTCGGTAGCTTAGTGGTTAAGGCCCTGTCTGGACGCAAGCTACCATAATTATGCTTATTTTTTGTTTCTAAGATTATTTCTCTCTCTCTCTAAGATTACTGATGCTAGACAGTTGATTTTTTTTATATATACAGCTAATTATCTACTGTTCACGCACATCCAAAAACATTTTGGATAAATAGAGCAGTTTAATCAACTAGTGGGATATCTACAAATTAAAATCCTCAAATCCGTCATATTTTTTAAATGATTTATTTATCTGTTTGATTTGTTTGATTTGTTTGGCGACAAACGGATAAATAAATCATTTAAAAAATATGACGGATTTGAGGATGTTAATTTGTAGATAT
Source organism: Cybosia mesomella (assembly GCA_946251805.1). Classification (NCBI taxonomy): domain Eukaryota; kingdom Metazoa; phylum Arthropoda; class Insecta; order Lepidoptera; family Erebidae; genus Cybosia; species Cybosia mesomella. Next base: position 34,435,845 of record OX276396.1, on the reverse strand, counting down.
CCCACTAGTTGATTAAATTTTCTTTATATTTGTAACAAAAAATATATATGTCATCGCTAAAAATATTGAGATAATTGAAACGAAAAATTTATTTCAAAGAGTGTTTCTTTGCAATTTTTTTAACAAGAAACTGCTCTATTTATCCAAAATGTTTTTGGATGTGCGTGAACAGTAGATAATTAGCTGTATATATAAAAAAAAACAACTGTCTAGCATCAGTACTCTTATAGAGAGAGAGAAATAATCGTAGAAACAAAAAATAAGCATAATTATGGTAGCTTGCGTCCAGACAGGGCCTTAAGGAGTCGACCCTACGATCTAAAGGTCCCGGTTTCGAATCGTGGTCATTACACTACCGACGTGAACCCACTCCTAACACAAGCAATTTAGCTTAGCTGGAGGGGTTAGGGGTAATATTAGTAATTTCGGTTACTAATATTCCTTATAAAAAAAAAGATGTCATAACGTGATCAGGTTTTTTTTAATAAATATTATAAGACATTCTACACAGCGGCGATAGCCCAGTAGCGTACGTAACTGACTGCTGAGACGAGGTCTCAAGTTCGATCCCAAGTCGCCCTGGACACAAACCTCTGACCTTTCTTAGTTATGTGTGCATTAATAAATGTTAATTATCGCTCGCTTAATAATGTGCCCGGTAGATGGCAATAGGCTCGCCCCCTATTACATTGGGACCTTTTAACATAACTGGCGAATCATGGGTGTGTAATACACCTCTGCCTACTCCTTCGGGGATACAGACGTGAAGTTATGTTATGTATGTTATGCATTCTACACAGCGCTTTCTAGACCCAAAGCATAGTTTAATTAGCTTATGTTATGGGTTCCAGAATGCGAATAAACATACTTATATACCTGTTTTTTTGTAAATACATACATATTATACATAGAAACACCCAGACCAAAGTAAATAGACATATTCAAATATACAAATATTTGCACTGAGCGGCAATCGAACCTCCGCCCCTGTCGTAGCAGTCGAATGCGCTACCGCTACGCCACAGTGGCCGTCGTTAATCACGATGGACAGACATGATCGAGATATTAAAGTTATTTATCTTCAATATAAAATATTGTTATTGACGATGACTTACAAAAGAATGATTGGTTTATCATACTTATTCTTTATTGAAAGCGGCGATAGCACAGTGGTGTACGTAACGGACTACCGAGACGAGGTCTCGAGTTCGATACCCACTCGCCCCGGGCACACACCTCTGACTTTTCATAGTTATGTGTGCACTAAAAATGTTGATTATCGCGATGGCAAAAGGCTCACCCCCTATTATGTACATTGGGACCTAAACATAACTGGCGAATCGTGGGTGTGTTTTTTTTATTTTTTTTTTATATTTAGGACACGTCAATTTGACTTCACCTCGCCTGACGGTAAGCTGAAGGTAAAGTCTCAGGAAAGAGGGTCACCATTACATACACGTAACATATTAACAATGGTGGCACTCAGCTTGACGGCCTCATCAGAAGAGGATTGTCGTCGCAGCACCGCGTGACACCCACCGGTCCCACTAGTGCTGCGACCACAACCCCCCTGCCCGGCTATGCACTTCCCGGGATAGAAGCTTATGTTCTATTCCTGACTATAAGCCATCTTTGTGCCTTTCTCTACATCTTGAACGAATCATGCTCACGTTCTGTAGCTATAAGCGCCAATCCTGGTTGCATCTCAAAGCATGCTCTTTGGAGTTCGGGGTCTGCTAGCCTACTCCAATTTTTTTTATCTTGTTAAAGTGAAACTTTTATTACATCGTCTTAAACTTTTTCGTCTGTGTGTAGCATGTCGCGTGACGGTCGGCCGCGGAGTAGGGATAAAGTACAAGGCGCTCGTCATAGCAGCCAAGGCCAATATGGCGGCGCCTATAGTTCGCAGCAGCTGACCTACACTACACTACACGTGTATAGACAATTACTCATTTGTGCCAGTGCTCCACGCTATTTTGTTTGTTTTTGTCAGTGTTTAATGTAAATGTTGTTATTTTTTAGTTAAATGTCTATAATGTGATAAAAAGTTTCACTTATACCGTGGTTTCATAAAACCGCACAATCCTTTTTTTTTACTGGAGCGACTAACGTCTGACTTCAAAATCCCAAGAGGAAAGCCTGCCACGGAACTTCATCTGTCAATCAGCAGGATTCAATGAAATTATTAAGCAATTACTATGATAAGGTTTCCTTTAGATTTAAATTGGAAAAAGAGAACATCTAGGACGGGAGTTGGTAGCTCAGTTGGTCAGAGTATTCCCCCTACAAGGGAAGGGTCGCGGGTTCAAGTCCCGTCCTAGATGTTCTCTTTTTCCGATCTAAATCTATAGGAAAAGTTAACATATTAAATGCTTAAAAACTTCTTTGAATTATGTGGCGGAGTAATCAAAAAACAATATTTCAAAATTATTGTACAATCATTCATTATTTCCATAGTTCGCAAGAACTATAGAAATAATCTCGCCCCTATAATATCTCGCCCCGAGACGTATATAATATATCAGAGAATTTCGAATATCTGGGACGTGTCTAGGTAGCTCAGTTGGTCAGAGTATTCCCCCTGTAAGGCACTGGTCACGGGTTCAAGTCCCGTCCTAGATGTTCTCTTTTTCCGATCTAAATCTATAGAATCAGCAGGATATCTTAGGCCCCGAAGATCTTGGTGGGTTCCCATACCCCTTTTAGATCCCCCAGTTTTAGATCAGGTAACAAACTCAATGAAGTATGTAACAGTCAATATCACTCGATCGATACATTGCATTATTATTGTCATGTCCAACACATTTTCAATCGGAAATGTCCGCCATTGGCAGATGCGACGCCACCCTGTCCGTTACAGAAACCTATTTGTTAAAATCCGCCGGATTTGTGGCAAATATCCCATTCACGACTGTGAAATAGTACGGTGATTTTTTTCGCAATACATTATTTAACATAATTTTATTAATTTTTAAACTATCGCGTTCCATGAAATACAATAATGTTAAAGGGAATTAACGCGATCACGTATAGATATATACATACCTTTGGTTTGTCTGACGTTTCGACCAGGTAACACTGGCCGTGGTCACAGGCTGAACACAGAGGCAGGCAGGCAGCCTGTGACTGTTTGTATAATTTTATTAGTAACTAGCTGTGCCCGCGACTTCGTTCGTGTGGATTTCGATTTTTATGGTTTTGGTTCTTTTGCGCGGAACCCTATTTTTTTCTAAAATTAAAGTACTTTATGTTACGCCTTGTAACATTACCTCTCTGCCAATGAAAGTCTTGTCAAAATCGGTCCGGCCATTTCAGAGATTAGCCGGAACAAATACACAGACAAACATTGTAAAAAAGCTAACTTTGGTGTATGTACCGTATATATATTCATTTACATGTAGTAAAAACGGTTATTTCAACATTACAAACATACACTCCAATTTTATTTATATGTATAGATAGAATGCTAGGCGCCTCCGTAAGGCCCTGGTAAGAGGGGTAGATCCAATAATCACAGGATTGGCGTCTTAGAAGATGACATGTGCCATTGGTCTCACTACCATAAATGCCCAAGACCGTGTGAAGTGGAGGAACAAAGTCCGGAAAGCGGACCCCGGACTATGAAGCGAGCCTCGGATGCGACCGGGACTAACGTTAAGATGATGATGATGATGATGCTTGACGAGAATAGGCGTGGCTGGAGCCCTATCAAGATCTCCACGTTAGCCTAGTTAGCCCCACCTGCAAAGCTGAATCTGCTGATTGGCGAACGAGACTCGGGTGAGGCTTTCCCTCTCTTCCCTCCCTCGAGTTTGGATGGTCAGGCGGCAGTCCCGGAAAATCCAAGATAAAGGGTCAAGGAGGCATCGGAGAGCGGATTGGAGCTCGAATGAGAAGAAGAGAGATCGGAGTCTGTCATAAACATTTATTCAGGGAGGAGGAAGGAAGGGGGGGGGGGAGTTAGGGAGTTGATGTATGATGACGATTAAAAAATACACATTACTTGTCAAATGTTGTTCAAATTTTCACTTCTGTCGGCACTCTCGGAGTGCCACTGTTTTTTGTTTAAGAATATGAGTAACCGAAATTACTAGTATTTCTCCTAACCCAAATAAGCTAAATTGCTTGCGTCACGTCTTTAGTGTAATGACCAGGATTCAAACTCGGGACCTCTTGGTCGTAAAGCGGACTCGTTAGTATCTATGCCAATATTTCTCGTATATTCTTTTACTTTTCACATAAATGCAAACGTGAAACGTATTGGAAAAACAATAAATCTAAATAAAGTTGCAAGTATTCAGCTATTTCATTATACATGTGTTATTGGAAGGCTGTTTGTCAGGGGCTGGCAGCGCGCCAGTATGTTGCATAATGTTTCAAGCACCGCTGCACCGAGCGCTCAAAATTGAATGTGCTCGGGCCTCAGACATGTTCAAGACTTGTGGTCAAAAGACTCGTAAAAACTTCTCTCTGACCTCGTTATACGAATAAATTAAGTAGCATTTACTCTTCTTCTTACGAGTACCAATCTTAGTGGCATTCAAAGTTCGAACTTTGGAGCCTAGGGTTCGCTATCCTACTTCACCTTTTTTGCTTGGTTTTGGCATTATTGAGAGCTACTGCTGTCTGCCCTTCCAACCTAGAGAGGAAAACATGTACCAGAGCCTTGTCCGTCAATCAGCAGGTGTACCAGCTTGCAGGTGAGGTTGGGTTGAGACCAGAAGATCCTTACTCAAGAGCAAAATGAGAAAGAAAATAATTATTTTAAGCTATTATTTGAAATGCTTCACAAGGATAATAAACGGGACAAGAGGTTCATCAACAATGACGCGCTGTTTTATAGGCGACAGAGCTGGGAACATCGACGTAGAGTTGCTAGCCTTTCGGTATTTTATCGGATGCCCTTCGAGTAACTTTTTGCATCCCTTACCATCAGCAACGACCATGGCGGATACTCTAATCTTACATAAGAAACGATTTAACAATACGTTCATTATGTGTACTACAATGGAGTGAAATGTCCGGCCTGAGTCTGTGTTTCTGGGAAATTATAACCTGCCAAAGTTCTAGTCTAGAGTCAATAAGCAAGCGTACTCCATCATCGACCACATTATCACTTACCAACAGGTGAGATAGGGGTCAAACGCGAGCCTAATACTTATAAAAAATAATGTTAATATGTCTGAAAATTAAGGAGTGCAGGCAGCAATATATAATAATTATTATTCTTCATACATGTTCATTATGTTTTATGAATAAGGTAGACTAAACAGTAAAGTTAGAAGTAAATTTGAGAAAATCGAATGTCTGGCACAACCCTTATCATTATGATATTTTGAATATTTGGCCCATTTTCTACGTGTATTATGCAAATTGACTGGTTGATTTTATATTCTTTATACACGAAAAACTCGATGTAGGCTTGAGACGTTGGCTGTACTGCGGAAAAAGAGAAAATTCAACTTAATTAAAGAAGGTTCTGTGCAAAGGTTTTTAAGTTTCAACGAGGGTCGACCATTTTTTTTGTGGTTGTATTCGACTATTTGGTTTTATACCATAGACATGACTGAAATATGAAAGATAGGGTTTGTATCCTTTAGGGCCCAACCTACACCTTTGAGGCCCAAGCAAACCTCAGTCTGCTAGTCGGCGCACTGCTAAACAACGGACGAGATTTTGGCGCAGGCGCACCTCTCGGGGTTAGAAGGTCAGACGGCAGTCACTCTCGGTAAAGCCGACATATAAATCAGAAACAATACGGGGACTCCGAGCTTCAAATTGCAAATTTCGGACACTATTCGGCTGCCATTAAACGTACATCTGCAATTTCGGGCCCGTACGAAACACGAACGAAAGAAGTTTCATTTAGGTACCATGCAGTTCGGTTACGACTGGGTGCTTCGCGGTGAGCTCGTAGGCGGTGCCAACGTCACGTGCTACGCGGACGCCACGCTCTTGACGGCGTGCGGGGCGACGTACCGCGAAGCGACCCTAAAGGCCACGACCGCGGTTGCCCAAGTCGTTGAGCGGATCCGGCGGCTGGGTCTCGAGGTGGCTCTGCATAAAACCGAGGCCCTGTTCTTTCATGGGCCTCGGAGCAAGCCACCCGAGGGATCCAGTCTCATCGTGGGAGGAAATCGCATCGGCATCAAGCCCCAAATGAAATATTTGGGGCTCGTGCTCGACGGCCGATGGGACTTCGGAGAGCACATCCGAAGTCTGGCCCCCAAATTGAAGGGAACAGCTCTCGCTCTGGCTCGGCTGTTGCCCAACATGAGGGGGCCCGATGACTCCTGCAGGAGACTCTACTCGGGGATCGTGCGGTCCATGGCCCTGTATGGGTGCCCAATATGGGCGGAGGCCCTGAGGACCAGAACTGTGCGGATGCTGCGCGCTCCGCAGCGAGTTATGGCCATCAGGGTCATCCGCGGGTACCGCACGATCTCCTTCGAGGCGGCGAGTCTCCTTGCCGGAACTCCGCCATGGGACCTGGAGGCGAGAGCCCTTTCGCAACTGTACCAGTGGCGAAAGGAGGTGCGGGAGCAGGGATGGAACCCCGAGCCTCGAGAAATCGAGGCCGTGCAGTCCCAGCTCCGCCAGGCCATCGTGGTGGAGTGGAAGTAACGACTTGGGCGACCAAGCGCAGGGCACGCCGCAATAGCGGCGGTAAGGCCCATCATGGAGGATTGGCTAGAGAGGCGACACGGAAGCCTCTCGTACCGACTGACGCAGGTGATCTCCGGGAAGGGGTGCTTCGGGGACCACCTGCATCGGATCAGGAAGGAGCCAATGCCTGAGTGTCATCACTGCGACGAGGCGAGGACTCAGGGCTGCACACGCTGGCGGACTGCCCGGCGTGGGAGGCGCCGAGGCGTGACCTCGTGGCAGCCATTGGGGTGGGAGTCCTCTCGCTCGGCAGCATGATTGCGGCAATGGTGCGGAGCGCGAGCGCGTGGGCCGCCGCCACCTCCTTCTGCGAGCATGTGATGCTCGCGAAGGAGATGGTGGAGCGCGCCCGGGAGAGGTTCAGAACTCTCCGGGCCCGCCGAGCCCGCAACATGCTCGCCGCGCGTCGCAGGCGACTCAGGCGCCGGAGGTCGCTTAACGACCTCCGTCCTCCATGAGCGCAGGCCTGGGGGTGGCAGGTGAGGCCGCCTGTCACCCCAGCAGAAGCAGGCCAGGACGAAGGGGCGACTAGCGCCCCTCCCCCAAACCGGGGCAAGACGGGGACACCGTGGTTCCCAAACCCGAGGGGGTCATCTCGAAACCGGAGATGGCCCAGGGTCAGTCGGGGTGCGAGGGATATGCTCTATGGGCAACCTTACACCCCGGCGTCTGTAGAGCCGAGACGGCGTGTGGTTTTAGTCGGTTCAAGCCCGACATAACCGCCCCCGCTGGCCGGCGGGGGGGTATCCGAAGGGATTTCCGCACGATAAAAAAAAAAAAAAAAAAAAAAAAAAAAAAAAAACAAAAAAAAGGTACCATGAAGTTTAGTCTTTGGGTCGGGACCATGAAGTCTTTTCGGGACTGAACCAAACATATCAAGGAGGTTTTTCTTTGCAATATATATCTATTAAAAATTAACTACTTTAAACCAACATATTTAAAATATATTCATTTGTTAGGACAACATTTATATCTGGGTATTGCTCTAGTTTCGATAGTTTTCATGTTATTGATGACCTGTTGATTCCATTTATTACACGACCGACCAAAAAAGGACTGTTATTTTTTCAGAATAAAAGAAGATCATATATGTCAATATTGGTTTCTTTATTCCACTACTAGCAACATGGCATAGTTTTTTTTAACTCAAGCCATCGTTATTTATACATAATACTTTATGTATTGGGAATAATAGACCTTTCAAATTGAGAAAGATTTTTTCCAATAAGTGCAGTGATTCCGAAGATTACTCCAGACATATGAACAAGCTCGCAAAATTCGGCCTCACTCTTTCTAATATTAGTGTAGAAAATGTTTATTTTAATAAAGGATTGTCTATTTCAATTAAATTTTTAAGCATTTTGTATGCTTACTTTCTTTACTCTTTTTCCGATCTAAATCTTTAGAAAAAAGGACTGTCTACTGTTATAATAAATGCTGATTATATCCAATATTGAAGGTCGGTTTGATTGCGTTCAGGGGTCAGCAAGTGCATAGCCGGGCAGGGGGATTGTGTTCGCAGCACTAATGGGACCGGTGGGTGTCATGCGGTGCTGCGACGACAATCCTCTTCTGATGAGGCCGTCAAGCTGAGTGCCACCATTGTTAACATGGTACGTGTATGTAATGGTGACCCTCTTTCCTGAGACTTTACCTTCAGGCGAGGTGAAGTCAAATTGACGTGTCCTAAATAAAAAAAAATAAAAAATAGGAACATACAAAAACCAGTTAGCTTACGAATTTCTATCATAAATGACAGACCGAAAAGCCAACGAAAAATAAATACTTGCAAAAAAAAAGGAGAAAACATAAATATGAAGATAACAAAAAGGTGCGTCGTGCGCAGATTAAATAGCTTAACAGGTATGAAACTTTGTTGAAAAAAAAATTACTGCAGCGTAGCTCCATTTTCAAAAAAAAAAAATTTTTAATTTATTCGTTCGTATTCTATCATGGAAGTCATGTGTTTACCACGGTTTGCGTTCGAATGCGGAATAAACCTAATTAATTAACTAATATTATTCGGATTAAAATATGAAACTATTTCAAAATTAAGTCACGGTTTATGGATTCGAAGCTCCCATTATTGTTTTGTTCCAGTATCGAACTATTTAGTACAACTTGTCGCCTCAATGATAGTTGATTGCTCTCTGAAATTGATGTTTTAATTATACGTGGTAAGTGCTACAGTCGCAGGCGACCGTACAACTAAGACTGTTCCAATTGCCGTTTAGTGGCATTATGGCATGACCACCTTCCAGCTCATCATCATCAGACCCTGGTTACCATTGAAAGATAAACCACTCGTCAAGACGATTCAAACGAGCCCACGACAATTTACAGTTGTTACTTTCTATGTTATGCTTTTGATTTTGATTAAGTTATAGCAAAACGTGGGAGTTGTTATTTATAATTTGTATATGAAATATATGAAATTATTTTTTCTCATTATTACATAAAAGTGTCTATTTTTTTTCTATTTTTATGTTGTCTTTTTATCATAAGTGTGTTTATTAACAATAATATATAGGTATGTGTGTCAGAAGTCCCTAGGCATCAAATAAACACAATGAACGCGCGTCCCAGATGTGTCTTTGTAAGCATAGAGGTTTAGGGATGCGCGGGGTGTTAGAAAGACACGTCTAGGACGCGTGTCCGGTCTCTTTATCCGGCGAGGCCATCGTTTCAATTGCTATCAATTCTAATTAAATCTGATGTTCTGAACACATCCTGTCGCCTTAGAATAGGGGGAAAGACCTCATGTATTTATTTGCGAAATTAAACAGTCACACAAATGATTACAAACCATAACTTAAGATAAAGAAATACCTTTGTGAGACCAACAAAATTTTCCACATAATAATTTAATACAGAATATTTTTAAAACTTAAAGACTTGTGTGTCTTGTTACTCTTCGACTAATGTAATGATTAGTTTTGGTCACGAAATATATTCTGATATTTCTTTGGTTGAAGAGAAACGAGAGAGAGGAGTCTTCCTCACCATGCTAAGGCTGCTAGCGTTTGTCCCGTCTTCTGCAAGGTCATGAAAAAATGAAGTCTAATCTAAACTGACCTGATATATTAATCTTCTCTTCGTCATAGTAGTCGAGGCGGTGGTTGATCTCGTCATCATCATCGGGTAATACCGGCTCGTCGGCCAGGTCGTCGGGGCGGCGTCGCGTCGCGTTGGGCGCCGCGCTCACGGCTAGCAACACCACCGCCAGCGGCACGACCACCTCCATAGCGACATCACCGCGCACACACAAGGATGCGCTGCCGGGGAAGACTCATATCAGAATAACGCGAAAGTAAGTACGTACCAATGATATGTATGTCATCATCATCTTAGCGTTGGCCCCAGTTGCACCCGAGGCTTTCACTTCGGAGCCCGGTCAGATATGTACCTATGTCATCATTACCTTAGCGTTGGTCCCGGTTGCACCAGAGGCTTTCATCTAGGAGCCGGTTAGGTATGCACCTATGTCATCATTATCATAGCGTTGATCCCAGTTGCACCCGAAGCTTTCATCTCGAAGCCCGGTTAGGTATGTACGTATGTCATCTTTATATAAGTGTTGGTCCCGGCTGCACCCGAAGCTTTCATCGCGGAGCCCGGTTAGGTATGTACCAGCCGAAGAGAAGATTTAAGTGTATTAGATTTAGGCTCAGTCCTTGAGCGGAGTTCGCGATTCCCTAGTTCGCTTAAATATAAATATATACGCGTAAAAACCTCCCTAAACCCGATATAGGAAGCTTTGTTGAATTAATAAATAAATGAGATATAACTATCTTTCCTTGTGTTTATCTTTTATCAACACGAGGTATTGTGGCGTCCTACCCCCGGACGCTACAACTGGTGGAGGCGCTGCTGTCCATACAGCTGGTGGTTGCTACAGCTACAATTGGTGGAGGAACGCCGGTTTCCATACAACTGGTGGAGGTGCTGGTTTCCACAGGAGCTGGTGGTTGTTACAGCTGGTGAAGCGCTAGTTTCCGCAGAAGTCGGAAACGCCAACATTCTGCAGTTGGCAGTGGATGGATCGATCCCGTACCGTTTGAAGAAAGACGTCGTGCGACATTGGAGCGACGCATTTATCAGTATCGTTGTGTTTATTTTGCTTTTATGTGCTTTTATGAGCTATTATGTACTCAACGAGAAGATGGCTATGATGGTGGCTTGTTCCAGAATGTTTCAAGAGCATTGACAGTTGCCTGCGGGTCAATAGGGCCAATAAGGACTATAAGTCTTAGTAGAATTATAATTCACGTAGTAAATAACGTGCTGTGTGTAATATTTTATTAATAATATGTGTTCTCTGTTTATTCCATATTGCGCCGCTGCTGAAGATAAATAGATTTGTTTTGTTATGTTCGTGATGTTCTAGCGTAGGAGTTAGGCAATTATTTTTTCGTCTGATGTTGAGAGTAGTGATCTGAACTTTGTAAGAGAGTCAAATCGTTTTGGACATAAGCGCCGACGATGATTGAAAGTTAGTTTTCGATCAGACTCTTCTTTATGGAGTGAAGTTCTTTCTCTTTAATGTTGATTTAAAAATAATTTAGTAATGTGTAGGCGACATAGATTGTCTATTACATATGCATAATGTGTAACGATAGATCACTTTATGTCAGCTTTAAGTTTTAGTTAGGTAGGTCTTAAAAGTACTCTGTTACTAAGTCCCTTCAGGGCAAACCTTAAAATGTGTCGTCAAATGACACCAAACTTTTCTTTGAAGAGGCCGATTGTGACCGGGCTTCTTTTATTGTGGGTTTTTTGCCCGGCCAAGAATGAAGCAATTTTTCTTTGTTCGTGTTTTTCAGTAGTTATTACAATTTAATTGCTATAATTTGAGATTTTAATAACGATTATTAAGTATTACAAAGATTGCTTCGTTATTCCCATTGTAAGGGACAATTCGCTTAATTTTTTTTTGTGTCCCACATGTAGTAGACCTAGGGCTTCGCTGTAACTGTCACATGAGGCCTTGGGCGTAGCTGGTTGTAGTGTGCGACCTCGTTCGACACACTACGGTTCGTTTACGTGGCCATCATGTGTCAGAGTTTAAAAATAATTATTTAAATACTTTTAAATAGCTTAGGGAAGAAAAAACAATTGCTTGGAGCTGCAAGGCGGTGCGGCTGACAGCGGGCGACTTGACGTGCCGCCCGGGTCCGCCGGCCGAAGAGAAGATATAAGTGTATTAGATTTAGGCTCAGTCCTTGAGCGGAGTTCGCGATTCCCTAGTTCGCTTAAATATAAATATATACGCGTAAAAACCTCCCTAAACCCGATATAGGAAGCTTTGTTGAATTAATAAATAAATGAGATATAACTATCTTTCCTTGTGTTTATCTTTTATCAACACGAGGTATTGTGGCATCCAACCCCCGGACGCTACAGTACCTTTTTTTTTATTTTTTTATCGTGCGGAAATCCCTTCGGATACCCTCCCGCCGGCCAGCGGGGGCCGCCGGGCTTGCACCGACTAAAACCGCACGCCGTCTCGGGTCTTCAGACGCCGGGGTGTAAGGTTACCCATAGAGCATATCCCTCGCACCCCGGCTGACCCTGGGCCATCTCACCACTAACAGCATCGCTCATCCTGTCTCCTCTGAAAGCAGAGGAGTACGGAGAGCGATGTGTTCCCGCCACGTTGGGTATTGGCCGACGATCAATGCCAACCCTATGAAGGGGTGAAGGGGAAGCCATTGACCGCCGCCCAGGGTGTACCGGCCGCTCCGATTCCGATCCCCCCGGACTGCAGCGGGATCGGAATCGGAGCGACACTCGAGGAGGTTACCCAACACACACCCCCGGACGCTACATTACCTATGTCATAATTATCTTAGCGTTGCTCCCGGTTGCACCCGAGGCCTTCATCTCGGAGCCCGGTGAGGAATGTACCTATGTCATCATTATCTAAGCGTTGGTCTTGGAATCTGGAATCCAGACGTGGAATTCGGATTCCGTTCGCGCAACCCATGGAAGACTATTCCAGGAACTATTGTCGAAAGTAATATCAATGTCTCAAAAATATTACTAAGCCAAGCGTGGTTCCTTTTATTTCGTGCGGTAATCCCTTCGGATACCCCCCCGCCGGCCAGCGGGGGCGGTTATGTCGGGCATGAACCGACTAAAACCGCACGCCGTCTCGGGTCTACAGACGCCGGGGTGTAAGGTTGCCCATAGAGAATATCCCTTTTACCCCGACTGACCCTGGGCCATCTCCGGTTTCGAGATGACCTCCTCGGGTTTCGGAACCACGGTGTCCCCGTCTTGCCCCGGTTTGTAGGAGGGTCGCTAGTCGCCCCACCGTCCCGATTTGCTTGTGCTGGGGTGACAGGCGGCCCCACCTGCCACGCCCAGGCCTGCGCTCATGGAGGACGGAGGTCCTTAAGCGCTTGTATACGTACCTACGTCTAAGGACGACATCTACCGAAATTCTTACAGACTATGAGAATAATGAATGAGTGAGAATGAGGACGTATGCAGAGTGGATTTCAACCATCCAAGAATATTAATTAATCGCCGAGCAAATACCTAGATGCGCTGTCGCAGATAAAAAAATCCTGTTATAATAACGTGACTGGATTTTTCCACAGGAATATGTTCTGGGTGGTAGAGATACGCTTTTCCCAGGGCCGGCTCGACTAGGCTATACATACACACACTCGATAGTGGTGGCCTTAAGATCGAGAGGTTTCGGGTTCGAATCCTGGCCATTACAACCACGTTTTTTTCTTTATACCTTAGCAATTTAACTTAGCTGGAGGGGTCAAAGCGAATATTATTAATTTCGGCGGTGAAAGCCCAGTGGCGTACGTAACGGACTGCTGAGACGAGGTCTCGAGTTCGATCCCTAGTCGCCCCGGGCACACATCTTATCTCATCGTAGTTATGTGCCCGGTATATGGCAATAGGCTCGCTCCCTATTACATTGGGATCTTAACATAACTGGCGAATCGGGGATGTGTAATACACCTCTGCCTACCCCTTCGGGGATACAGGCGTGAAGTTATGTTTGTTCGGTTGCTAGTAGATACCTACTCTTTTTAAAAAAACACCGCGCATACACCTGCACATATCAACACTGTCTAGGGATCGTCGGCCAATACCCAACGTGGCGGGAACACATCGCTCTCCATACTCCTCTGCTTTCAGAGGAGACAGGATGAGCGATGCTGTTAGTGGTGAGATGGCCCAGGGTCAGCCGGGGTGCGAGGGATATGCTCTATGGGTAACCTTACACCCCGGCGTCTGAAGACCCGAGACGGCGTGCGGTTTTAGTCGGTGCAAGCCCGACATAACCGCCCCCGCTGGGCGGCGGGGGGGGGTATCCGAAGGAATTTCCGCACGATAAAAAAAAAAAAAAAAAAAAAAGGGATATTTTACATTTATAGTTGTATATACATAATTAAAATAAATATGATTTCTAGAAAAATGATTTTCATACGAACCAAATTGTTAATGGCACATTTTTACTTTTGATATCAAATTTAAATTAAACTAAAATGAAACTATTTTTTTTTATTTGATTTACTATTTAGTTTATTTGATGTTATTTTATATTTTACCCTCCCCGTGACCATGGCCAATAATGAAACTATTTTTAACGGATTCTATCGCGGTTTTTTTATGTTATTTTATATTTTATCCTCCCCGTGACCATGGCCAATAATGAAACTATTTTTAACGGATTCTATCGCGGTTTTTTTATGTTATTTTATATTTTATCCTCCCCGTGACCATGGCTGCTGAAAAGCAACCGAAACGTCGGGATCAATGTAAAATATAAAATAAACAAAAAATATTGTAAAAAGTGGCAATTCTAGAATTGATATTTTTTTAATTACTGTAAAATGTCCCTAGACAGTGTTGAGCTGTCGTCGTAGAAACCACTCATGTTAACATGGCATCAGAATAATATCACCGGGACGTGACATGACGTTTTAAAGCGTCCGTACCTTTTTTTTTTCTTGCGGAAATCCCTTCGGATACCCCCCCGCCGACCAGCAGGGGCGGTTATCTCGGGCTTGAACCGACTAAAACCGCACGCCGTCTCGGGTCTTATGACGCCGGGGTGTAAGGTTGCAAATAGAGCATATCCCTCGCACCCCGACTTATCCTGGGTCATCTCCGGTTTCGAGATGGCTCCCTCGGGTTTGGGAACCACGGTGTCCCCGTCTTGCCCCGGTTTGGGGGCGTCCGTACCTATATACTACGTACCTAAATATAAAAAAACTAGCTGATGCCCGCGGCTCCGCCCGCGTGAAGGTCGTTTATCGTTTTTTGGTCATATTTCCCGTTCTACTTAACCAATTGTAATCAAACATACGACACATTTTAAGTCTGATCAAGAACTTTCTAATAAAAGAAACGCATTAAAATCCGTTCAGTAGTTTCTGTGTCCATCGCGAACAAACAGACAAACGCACACAAGAATAAAAAAAATGTATGTTCATATCGTTCATTTAACATAACACAAGATTTTTTTTTTAATATCACCAATTTGTATCAATTTTTGACGGCCTCTGTGGCGTAGCGGTAGTGCATTCGACTGCTACGTGAGGGGGCGCGGGTTCGATTCCCGCTCAGTGCAAATATTTGTATGCATGAATATGTCTATTTGCATTGGTCTGGGTGTTTCTATGTATAATATGTATGTATTTACAAAAAAAAAAAAAATTATACAAGTATGTTTATCCGCATTCTGGAACCCATAACACAAGCTAGTTAAACTATGCTTACTTTGGGTCTAGAAAGCGCTGTGTAGAATGTCGTAGAATATTTATTTATTTATTTATTTATTTAATGTAAATATGTAGGTATGTGTATAAATATGTGTGTAACACAACTAATTTACAGTTATAAAATACCTAAATAAAAAAATACATAATAAATCGCGACATAATCGTAAATACATAAATGTATATTTGTATATGTTAACGGAAATGTATGAAATCCAGGAATTGTATGAGGTGTAAACGAGCTCGCTTCGCTCGCTCCCGCGGCTTCATCTTAGCGTTTGTTAACTGTGCACGACACAAATAGACCATAGACACATGTGCCAGTGACACGTAGATTAAGTAAGCGTGAATATAATGAATAAATTATGAAAATGTTAGATTTACGTAAAATAAAACGTAATTATGTAATAACTTTGATATTAAGCTAAGATAAATAGCTTACTACTGTTAGGAGTTAGTTTTCTGAGTAATTGGGTATGTTAGAGCCAAATTTAATAAAGAGAGTACATTCCCCGAAAAGCATAATTGTAAATATAATTACGTAAATGCATTACTCAGAATCTAACATAACTTCGTATAAATAGGAAATACGACTTTGTATATTGGTATGTAAGTTTAATTACACCCCGCGACTGCCTCCCACGCCGTAAGAAGCGAATATGCGCTCCCCCGGCTGGTGCCATTTTATTATATAGTAGCTCGCGGGAGGCAAGGCCCATATATAAGCCTGAGGGGTCAATCCGCCCGTCATTCAGTAACCCGACGTCGCACGGTACAGATGTAAGTACCTATCGTCGTGCAAGTCTTATCTCTGCCTATGTACATATATGCTATGTAATTAATATGTAAAACATAAGTTTTATAAATAAATGGAAATGCGGAGGTGAGGTAATTTGGATCGCAGGCCAGCACTACAAAAGACTATAAAAGCAGGGACTATTTGGTAGGAAATTATTGGGTATTGGGCAACAAGTAGACAACAAGAGTCTCTCAAGGAACAAGGAAGCTCAACAGGAAGTAGTAGATCAAGAGTAGTGCTGGGCCAAGTACATCCGATGCCTCACTGACGTCAATGAAGTCCACCCATCCAAGTGTTTCATTCTTCGACTCAACATCCAACAAATACAGTCCACTGAAGGCGACCGCGAAGTAGTGGCAGTCTATTTGGAACCTTATCAGGTCATAGTCTGTTACGAACCACGGTCCTTAACATTGGTCCTTCGAGCCGGATAAAGTCCACGGTCCTCCGAAGATCCAGGTCAACTTCAAGTTAACTGCCAGCCGTAGACGTTTCATCGTTCTTCAACTAAGGGAGAAGTGACAGTCTATTTGGAACCTTATCAGGTCATAGTCTGTCACGAACGTCTATGGCCCATTGGAACCGGGTCGAAGGGTAGGAATAAAGTCCACGATCCGTCGGAATTCCAGGTAAGTATAAACTTGAAGAAAGAAGAATGGTTCTCACCAGGGATGGAGGGAAGCGCCGTCAGGAAGAGGAACCGGCATCAGCATCAGCACCAGTACCAAGATCAGTACTACACCCTGCGGCCACGGAAGAGGCCAGAAGTTATGTGGACAGTGGTGCGTCGGAAGCCACAGTCAGCACCGAGCAGACCACGTCCAGCACAACTGTGACTACTGAAGAGTCGGGGACGACAGAAAAAGGATCGCCCCACTCCCGCGCTGTTGTATATGGAGAGCCTAGCTCACAGCGCACCATGCGGCCTTTGGACACGAGGTCACGCCGCTCCACCAGTTCAAGAAAGAAGAAGGAACTGGAGGTCAAACAACGCTTGGCAGAACTGAAGCTCAAGCAAATACAAGCCGAAGCAGAGATAGAACAGATCCGTCTACAGCGGCTACTGCAGGACGAGAGCAGCGACGATGGGTCTGAGGAAGATCTGGCATCGGTACGTATTAACACGTGGCTACAGAAGGATGACGCTGCGGCACCAAACCTGAAGGAAAAGGGGCAAGACATCGAGGAAAACACTCAGACCTGCCAAGATAGGGGTCAACTAGTGGAGAAGTGTCAAACCCAGGAAAAATCAGAAGGAAGTGCACCAGTGAAGAACTCCGTGATCGATGTAGCTACGCTCACCGCGGCCCTATCCCAGGCTATGAGATGCAACAGGGAGCCGCCCAAGTATATACGAGAACTACCGATCTTCAGCGGCAGCAGCACAGAATGGCTCGCCTTCAAGACTACGTATGAAGAATCGGGTATATACTTCACGAAGAACGAAAATATCGCAAGAATAAGGAAAAGTTTACGTGGACTCGCACAAGAAGCAGTCGAGTGTCTAATGCTGAGTCAACCTGACCCCGAGGTGATCATAAGGGCCCTCGAGAGAAGATTTGGTAGACCAGAAGCACTCATCCACGTCGAGATGGAGAAGCTCAAGACTCTTAACAAAGTGACCGATAACGCCAAGGACATCTGTATCTTCGCTGGGAAGATAGCAAACATCGTGGGAACCATAGAAGCCTTGAGGAAGCCGCACTACCTACACAGTCCAGAGATGTGCAGAAGTATCATCGAGAAATTCACACCTATACTCCAAAACAAGTGGTACGACTTCGCTGCAAAGAAGAAAGAAGACATACCAGAACTGAAGAAAATATCTGTGTTCCTGTCAGAAGAGGCAGACAAGTGCAGCTCCTACGCGCTCCCAGAGGTGAACCACACAGAAGACAACAGAAGAACCGGTTATCGTCCTCAAAGAAGCAGAAGAGTTGAACAGACGCTCACCATCAACAAGAAGACATCAGAAGAGAGATGTCCACAGTGTAGCAAGGATCATAAGCTACCTGACTGCAAGCAGTTCATCGCCCTAGACAACACCGCGAGATGGGAAACAGCCAAGAAGAATAGAGTCTGTTTTCGCTGTCTTCGAAGTAACCACCGACGCGCCACATGCAGAGCACCAGCCTGTGGGAAGAACGGGTGCCAGATAATGCATCACCGACTACTGCATCGCGATATGCCGCCAAGGGACCGTGAAGAACAGAAGGAAGACATCACGACCTCAACGGCAGAAGTAGCCACAGCAGCAGTTCCCCGCAGTCAGCGCAAGGCCTACCTCAAGATGGCACCAGTGACACTAAGAGGACCAAGCGGTAGCGTCGATACCTACGCCTTATTGGACGAGGGAAGCGCGATCACGCTGATAGATGAGACCATAGCCGACGTCATCGGGGCAGACGGACCAACCAAGGAGATCTGCATCCAAGGTGTAAACAGTGAAATGAAGCACGAAAGCAAGACAGTGAGTTTATTCATCAAAGGGAAGTACGCCGATGAAGAGTACGACTTAAGCGCCCGCACCATGAACCGACTCCGCTTCTCACCCGATACAGTGTATGAAGAGCATCTCAACGGCTGCGAACATCTAGAGGATATACGTGACAAGATAACGTACGAGAAGGCTTCACCCAAAGTGTTACTAGGACAAGACAACTGGCATCTCATCGTAACCCGTCAGCTGCGCACCGGAAGCCGTAACCAGCCTGTGGCGTCGCTCACTCAGCTGGGATGGGTGCTTCACGGATGCAGCAGTTCAGTGACTGCAACAGTGTCATTCTGCGGTAAGTTACAACAGCGCGATAAGGACTCCATTGAAGATGAAGTGAAGAATTACTTCAAGTTGGAATCACTGGGCATCGAACCTCGACGCCCGAGAGAAGATCCCGAACTACGAGCCATGCAGATTCTCGAAGAAAAGAGTCGGCGGCTACCAGATGGAAGATATGAGACCGGACTGCTGTGGAAAGAAGAAAATGCGGACATACCGAATAATTACAAGGAAGCTGAGAAGCGTCTGCTTACGCTCGAACGAAGACTCGATAGGGATGAGGATTTGAAACAGAAATATGAAGAAAGAATGGAAAACCTATTCAAGTCAGGCTATGCAGAACCAGCTCCTATGACACCGCAGAAGGAAAGGACGTGGTACCTACCTCACTTTCCGGTCGTCAACCCCGCCAAGCCGCACAAGCCGCCTCAACTGATACACGACGGCGACACCGAGGTTGAAGAATTATCACTGCCACAAGACAGCAGTGCAACAATGGAACTCGGCGGCCAAGAGACATTGGGTCTAATGTGGCACGCCAACGAAGATCGTCTCGGCTTTAACGCAAGCAACTTGAAGATCCAGCGCGAAGTGGAAACAAACACGCGACCTCCAGCGAAGCGAGAAACCTCATTCGATCCGGTCGGCTTTATCTCACCGATATTAATTCCCAGTAAACGTATTTTTCAGGACACATGGCGCTATAAGATGGAATGGGACAGCCCACTCCCGGCAGAGCTACGGGAGCGATGGTGCAGGTGGTTCACGCAGCTCAACGGCCGCTACAACCTAGCAGCCACGAAGAGCAGAGCGACCCCGTTGAAGCCCATCTCCATGCCGAGCCTCGAGCTTCAAGCTGCACGACTGGCAGCGCGCCTGGCTCAAGCCACCCAAGAACACGACTACGAATTAATAGAGAAGACCTATTGGAGCGACTCGCGAACCGCGCTCACATGGATAAGGTCGGAGCCGCGTGCATACAAGTCATTCGTTGCACATCGCCCCGCCGAGATAGAAGACACCACGAAGAAAAAGAGTGACAACGCTACGTGCTTCAAGGCAGCTGAAAAGGAGCTAGCAGAGGCCGTACTCGACGCGCTCAAAGAAGAAACTACGAGTCAACACATCGTGTGGAAGTACATACCCCCTTCCGCACCCTTCATGGGGGGGGCATGGGAACGTATGGTGAAAGCAGTGAAAGTGCTTCGTGTCACCATGATAGAAAAGCATCCCAGCGACGAGATCCTGTTAACCTTATTAACAGAGGTCGAGAATATCGTCAACTCACGACCCCTCACACATGTTTCGGTTGATCCTAACGATCCCGAGGCCCTCACGCCGAACCACATCCTCATCGGGCCCAACTGCCATGTGCCACCACCAGGGCACTTCTCTGCAGACGACGTGACTGCTCGCCAACAATGGAAGCGAGCTCAAGCCCTGGCTGACATCTTCTGGAGGAGGTGGGTGAAGGAGTACCTTCCCCTATTGCAACACCGGCGGGAGCCCACCAGCACCGGCGTCGCCCCGAAGGTCGGGGACGTCGTCATCATCTGCGATTCTAATCTGCCGCGCAACACCTGGCCGCGAGGACGCGTCAGCCGGGTGTTCCCAGGAGCCGACGGCGAGGTACGAGTCGTGGACGTCACCACCAGCAGCGGACACGTGCTGAGGAGGCCTACGAAGAAGATCGTCGTGCTACCAACGGAGCTCGCAGACGAACCAGGGTCAGCGACGGCGGGAGAATGTGCACGACACAAATAGACCATAGACACATGTGCCAGTGACACGTAGATTAAGTAAGCGTGAATATAATGAATAAATTATGAAAATGTTAGATTTACGTAAAATAAAACGTAATTATGTAATAACTTTGATATTAAGCTAAGATAAATAGCTTACTACTGTTAGGAGTTAGTTTTCTGAGTAATTGGGTATGTTAGAGCCAAATTTAATAAAGAGAGTACATTCCCCGAAAAGCATAATTGTAAATATAATTACGTAAATGCATTACTCAGAATCTAACATAACTTCGTATAAATAGGAAATACGACTTTGTATATTGGTATGTAAGTTTAATTACACCCCGCGACTGCCTCCCACGCCGTAAGAAGCGAATATGCGCTCCCCCGGCTGGTGCCATTTTATTATATAGTAGCTCGCGGGAGGCAAGGCCCATATATAAGCCTGAGGGGTCAATCCGCCCGTCATTCAGTAACCCGACGTCGCACGGTACAGATGTAAGTACCTATCGTCGTGCAAGTCTTATCTCTGCCTATGTACATATATGCTATGTAATTAATATGTAAAACATAAGTTTTATAAATAAATGGAAATGCGGAGGTGAGGTAATTTGGATCGCAGGCCAGCACTACAAAAGACTATAAAAGCAGGGACTATTTGGTAGGAAATTATTGGGTATTGGGCAACAAGTAGACAACAAGAGTCTCTCAAGGAACAAGGAAGCTCAACAGGAAGTAGTAGATCAAGAGTAGTGCTGGGCCAAGTACATCCGATGCCTCACTGACGTCAATGAAGTCCACCCATCCAAGTGTTTCATTCTTCGACTCAACATCGTCAAATACAGTCCACTGAAGGCGACCGCGAAGTAGTGGCAGTCTATTTGGAACCTTATCAGGTCATAGTCTGTTACGAACCACGGTCCTTAACATTAACGTTCTTAATGACGCTAAAGTACTATAAAATCGCTCTTTCATAAGCGCGATGCGTGATTCGGTATCCATTTTGAACAACAAACCATTGACATCTCAAATATTTACATTTCCGATTGCTATTTAGGCAATGTATAGATTTCCTAGGAAATGTGTCTAATATAATTTATTTTATACATTTTCGTGCGATTTTAGGAATTACATACATTTCCTAGACATTGTATACAATGACGGATTACATACATTTCCGGTAACATATACATATAATAAAATCGTAACGATACTCGTATGAAAACTGTACATTGAATATTTTTTCAAAAAATTTTTTGCGATGTGTTTTAGGAACGATACCGATGCCATAAATGTAATTTTTAGAATTTTTTGTTTTATTTTGTCTGTTTATCTGTTTGTCTGCTTTTTATTATCGATGTCCGAGCATCACTTGAAAACCGCTGAACATATTCAGGTGAACTTTTGCATGAACATTCTTCTAGGATACGGTCATAAACTACACAATATATATTATCACGCTATTATAAGTGTGATACCAGCCGCAGGGTAAAATTTACCAAATCTATTATGAATCATTTCTTTATAATCAAAAAGCGGATCACGTAATTCTGCAGTTCGATAGAACTCGGACATGGTCAACGTTCGGACTATAAATCATCACGCTATAGCTAAAAGGTGATGAGCAGTGAGCAGTAAAATATGAAATCACGAAACTTACGTGTCAAAGATAGTTGATTAGACACTCAATCTTAGATATTAAATAGTATCACACTTTTCTATTAGGGTAGGATTAATTTCGATGTTACCTATAAACATCTATTTCTTCATGATAAATGATTGAAAATATAACGATGAAATAGGCAACCTAATACATGTTGGGTTCGAAACTACAGAAGTAAACATACCTTCATCTATTCCAAATTTAACGCGGACGAAGTCACGGGCAATAGCTAGTTAATTACTAAATCAAACAACAATGTTCAAAAAAATTGGTAAATACTACAGAACCATCATTGTATATTTTATAACTGTGTATTATTCGTGTTGAAAATTAGTCCCGAGGTCGGCCCCTAATTGGCTTCAATCAATAAGGACTATTGATGACTTTTAGGTCAGTCCATAAATGGGGTTATCAACTACCAATAAATACTTTTATTAAAAAAAACATACATAAACTCACGCCTATATCCCCGAAGGGGTAGGCAGAGGTGCTAGCACCCACATTTTGCCAGTTTATGTTTAGGTCCCAATGTAATAGGTGGCGAGCCTATTGCCATTAACCGGGAACTTATAAACCTGCGATAAATACACACATAAATTCGAAAAGCATCGAAAAGTCATTGGGGTGTGCCATGGTAAAACCTGGGATCGAACCCGAGACCTCGTCTCAGCAGTCCATTACCCATACCACTAGGCTACCGCGGCTTTTTTATTACTTTTATTACTTCGTCATAATCTCTCTATTTATAAATATCTCAACTAAATAGTATTGTAACAAGTGTTTGTTTCAATTAGTTTTCAGTCAAAGTCAAAGTCAAAGTCTTTATTTTTCAAAATAGTGCAACGTAATTACATCTTTTTGACGTCAAAATCTGCTTAAAACTAAGTTTACCACCGCTTCCTAGGCCCTAGTGGAGAAGAAACGGCGCAACAAACTCCACTGCGGCATTTTCGAGACGTCATATTATAAATAGTGATTTCTTAAGGCTAAATATGGACGAATGTACATTTTTGTCTCGTGTCAAGATAAATAAAGGTATATAAAAAAAAACAAAAGTTAAAATAAAAATTTAACCAAAGTTAAACGTTAAAATAATTTAAAAAAGTAAAAAATGGTAAAAAAAAGTTGCCTACTACAATATTATGCTGTAGTTGTAGCATTAAGAGGGGCCTGCACCATGCTCAAGCCAGACATTTTTGTCTTTAAGGTAATCATCTGTCCTATAGTATGCTTTTTTACATAAGGTGGTCTTAACAAAGGTTTTAAATTTATTGTCAGGCATACCAAGGACCGATTGAGGTAATTTATTATAAAAGCGTATACCTTCCCCCCTAAAAGAATCACTAACTTTGCTGAGCCGATAACATGGAAGGATCAGTTTATTTTTATTGCGCAGATTTCTGTCTGTAATGTTTATCTCTGGAACTATCAGTGGGATTGTTAAAAACCTTTTTTTGGTAGCCCAGTTCTTGCGTAAGGTTATAGATTATTTAATATAACTGACGACCTCTGTGGCGTAGCGGTAGTGCATTCGACTGCTAAGCCAAAGGTCGCGGGTTCGATTCCCGCTCAGTGCAAATATGTATATTTGCATTGGTCTGGGTGTTTCTATGTATAATATGTATTTATTTACAAAAAAAAAAGTATTTAAGTATGTTTATCCGCATTCTAGAACCCATATGACAAGCTCTGCTTAGTTTGGGTCTAGATAGCGTTGTGTAATATGTCCTAGAATATTTATTATTTATTTATTTATTAACTGTATGACTCTTAGAAGCTAGAAAGACGTGGATCACTTCGGCTTTGAAGATCTGGTTGGGGCCCCAAACATAGAATCTGGAATCCAGACGTGGAATTCGGATTCCGTTCGCGCAACCCAGGGGAGACTATTCCAGGAACTATTGTCGAAACTAATATCAATGTCTCAAAAATATTACTAAGCCAAGCGTGGTACTTTTTGTTTCGTGCGGAAATCCCCTGGATATCCCCACGCCGGCCAGTGGGGGCGGTTATGTCGAGCTTGAACCGACTAAAACCGCACGCCGTCTCGGGTCTTCAGACGTCGGGGTGTAAGGTTGCTCATAAAGCATATCCCTCGCACCCCGACTGGACCCTGGGCCATCTCCGGCTTCGAGATGGCCCCCTCGGGTGTGGGAACCACGGTGTCCACGTCTTACCCCGCTAGTCACCCCACCGGCCCGGCCTGCTTCTGCTGGGGTGACAGGCGGCCTCACCTGATACCCGCAGGCCAAGCGTGGTACCTATTTTGTAGTCGAACTGTTTCCTAGGCCTGTAGACAAAGTGACATTCTACTAGTAGAATAGCTACGAAGCGAACCTTGAAAAGTCCGAAATGTATGGGAGTGACATTATTTGTTACACGTGACATGTCGACCAAAAATGTCACTCCCATACATTTCGAATTTTTGAAGGTTCGCTTCGAAGTGATTCCACTAGTAGAATGTCACTTCTAGAATACCACGGACGATATTCTGAGTAAACAAACAAGTTTATCTTGTTATCTTTAATCCTATTCTACTAATTTTATAAATGTGTAAGATTGTGAAGATTTTTGAATGTGTGAATGTTTCTTACTCAATCACGTTCAAACAGCTGAACGAATCTAGCTGAAATTTGATTAGTAATTAATTTTAGTATTATTAACCTCCGACGCAAAATTGACGGAGTTCTATAATTTTGACGTGTCTGTTTGTGTGTGTGTGTGTGTCACTGTCTGTGATGATGGATGAACGGATATTTTCACTTGTAAGTCGATATGATCGAAATGGTTCTTAGCTATAAATAAATTCATGTAGAGGTTCTTTTTTACCACTCAGGTGGCAGACAAGCTCACGGCCCACCTGATGAGAAGCGGTTACCGTGGCCTATGGAAGTGCGCAACACCAGAGGCGACACACTCGCGCTGCCGACCCTGTAAAAACCTTCTAATGCCCTTCTATAAGAACCCCATATTGTATATACCCCATATTAATTTATATAACATAACATAACTTCACGCTTATATCCCCGAAGGGGTAGGCAGAGGTGCTAGCACCCACATTTCGCCAGTTTATGTTTAGGTCCCAATGTAATAGGTGGCGAGCCTATTGCCATTAACCGGGCACTTATAAACCTGCGATAAATACACACATAAATTCGAAAAGCATCGAAAAGTCATTGGTGTGTGCCATGGTAAAACCTGGGATCGAACCCGAGACCTCGTCTCAGCAGTCCATTACCCATACCACTAGGCTACCGCGGCTTTTTTATATTAATGTTATTTAACCCTGGAATGGATTCCCTTGAGTTATTGTTACCGGAACGTGATTAGAATTCCACGCGGGAGCAGCCGCGGGCAATAGTTAGTAGATATTATGTGAGAGTTTGTAGACACTGGTTTGCTTACCAACAACGTTCAAGGATACTTGCCCCTCATTCCGTGCAGATTATGATAGCGGCGAGTACAAGAGGGCGCCACTTGAGAGCTTTTCTGTCTCTTTACTTATGCGCACTCCATTCACACTTCACGTTGAGGAGAAGCCGGAAGACTCACTTCAAACCTTCTGCGATTGAAACGACGGCCTCTGTGGCGTAGCGGTAGTGCATTCGACTGCTACGATTCCCGCTCAGTGCAAATACTTGCATTGGTCTGGGTGTTTCTATGTATAATATGTATTTATTTACAAAAAAAAAGTATATAAGTATGTTTATCCGCATTCTGGAACCCATAACACAAGCTAGTTAGCTAGTTTCTTTATTATTATTAATTTCCCTGGCAACGTTTTTCATAATTAAGTTTTGTTCTCGGTTGTATTCAAGGATTTTCTCTCGGGGCCTGAGATCCGCTTAACCCATTTCGTTTGGCTTATACAGCTTTCATGAAAGCGACTGTCGTCTGAAATTCCAATCCCGAACTTCGACCCACAACTGCACAAAATAATCATGTTACGTAAGTAATGTGGACATCAATGGATGTAGGTAGGTATCATCATCATCATCATCATCAACCTATGCTAGTCCACTGCTGGACATAGGTCTCCCCTAATGAGCGCCATAGCGCCCTGTCTTCAGGTAGGTATAACATAAGTGAATATTGATATGTATCAATAATATTTTTAGGGTTCCATAGGCAAATGGCAAAAATCTAAAACCGTATACCTAGATTCGTCATGTCTTTCTGTCTGTCCGTTCGTATGTCACAGCCACTTTTTTCCGAAACTATAAGGAGTATGCTGTTGAAATTTGGTAAGTAGATGTATTCTGTGAACCGCATTGAGATTTTCACACAAACATTGAAAAAAACAATACATTTTGGGGGTTCCCCATACTTAGAACTGAAAAACATTTTTTTTTTAATTAAACGCGTCTCTATGGATAGGTCTTCAAAAATGATATTGAGGTTTCTAATATCATTTTTTTTCTAAACTGAATAGTTTGCGCGATAGACAATTCCAAAGTGGTAAAATGTGTCCCCTGTAAATTCTAAAATAAAACAATGATAAAACTAAAAAGAATATATGATGTACATTACCATGTAAACTTCCACCGGAAATAGGTTTGAACGAAATCTAGTAAGTAGTTTTTTATTAATACGTAATAAATCGTAAACCGCAATGTACCTTTCATTCAATCAACTCAAATATAAAAATTAAAAAAAAAACATTATTACGCTACTTGCTGCTACGGAACCCTTCATGGGCGAGTCCGACTCGCAACTAACGCAACGGTAAAATTATTCGAACATGCTCTTGGAAGACTAATTACCAAAACTGACGTTAATGAATTTAATTTTGGAACAATTAGTTGCTAACTTTTCCTATAAATTTCAATCGGAGTATTCCCCTAGAAAGGGACTTTCCCGAGTCAACTCCGTATTGACTTTTGCTGATTTAAATTTATAATAAGTTTATGATTATGGCTTGAAGTACGGGCAAACTTAACTTCCTTATCATCAGCGTGTGCATTGAATTTAATCAGGTGGAAATTGGAACAGTGACAAATACCTTTTTTTTTTTTTTTTTTTTTTTTTTTTTTCGTGCCGAAATGCGAACGATGAAAGCTATGTGAAAAGAAGAATGTGGATGGTAGAAATACAAGAATAAGCATCGGTAGCTTAGTGGTCAAGGAGTCGACCCTATGATCGAAATGTCCCGGGTTCGAATCCTGGCTATTACACTACCGACGTGAACCCACTCCTAACACAAGCAATTAAGCTTAGCTGGAGGGGTTAGGGGGAATATTAGTAATTTCGGTTACTAATATCCTTTAAAAAAAAGAGTGCTACCTAAAAGAAAAGATAAATAAATATTTTTAGACATATGTACACAGCGCGATCTAGACTCAAACTATGCAGAGCTTGTCATATGGGTTCTAGAATGCAAATAAAATCTAGCTTAGCTGGAGGGGTTAGGCAGAATACTAGTAATTTCGGTTACTAATATTCTAGAATCTATCTACATGTCATCATCATCATCATCATATCAGCCGTAGGAATTCCACTGCTGAACATAGGCCTCCCCCATCGGATTCCATTTCGACCAGTCTGTAGCGGCCTACATCCACCGAGTCCCTGCGCTCTTTGCTAGGTCGTCTGTCCACCTTGCGGGAGCCCTTCACATCTAAACATTCCCATATTTTGGGTAAAGATAGCTTTAAGTAGAATGTCCTAGTAACTTTTTTTTTTTATCGTGCGGAAGTCCCTTCGGATACCCCCCCGCCGGCCAGCGGGGGCGGTTATGTCGGGCTTGAACCGACTAAAACCGCACGCCGTCTCGGGTCTACAGATAATTATTTGTGGCATTCTATTCCCGTTCTCGCTTCCTATGAGAACCAATTCTCTAGATAAAATGTAGCCTATATGTTTTTCCCGACTATAATCTGTCCCAGTACCAAATTTCAGCCAGATCCCTTCAGCCGTTAGAGCGTGATTGAGTAACAAACATCCAAACATCTTCGCAAACTGTCACATTTATAATATCAGTAGGAAGTAGAATAGGATTCGTGTTAAAAAAAAATTAGGTCTACCACCCTTAAAATTAAGCTTCTAAAAACATACCAAATTAATGATATTGTCGGAAGTTTACGCGAATGTCACACATTGAAATAAAACTAAGTACCTATTTTTTAACGGATTCTATCGCGATTTATTTGATGTTATTTTTTGATGTCTCCCCGTGACCATAGCTGCTGAAAAGCAACCGAAACGTAATGTTAAATTTAAAATAACATCAAATAAATCGCGATAGAATCCGTTATACCAAATTAATCTTTAAACTCCATGTACAATACAATTAATAAAACATGTAAGTTAATTAACTTTAGCAGTAAATAACTTGTTGGTTAACCGTTTAACACTAGTATTACTCGTTTATTGTGATTATAAACGTGACATATTCGCGTTTAACACGCATTAGAGCATTGGACCGATTTATTCTTGACGCGTTAATATAAAAAGAAACCTACATTCAACAGGTTGACGTGTAAGCTGTCTCTAGGAATTTTCTATTTAATTTATACTTGTGTTACAATAACTTGTACGCAGACTAAGACTGGCTGTTTAGAAAAAAAAAACAGTGGAACTCCGGGAGTGCCGACAGAAGTGAAAACTTGAACAATTACGTGTGTGAAAAAAAAAGTTAAATATCGCTCGCTTAGTAAAGTGGCCGGTAGATGGCAATAGGCTCGCCCCCTATTACATTGGGACCTAAACATAACTAGCGAATTTTTATCTTAGCAAATACTCTGATGCTACGTGATATACAGGGTCTGAAGATGGAGACGGTAGGTCATCATAGGAACTTCTGAACTGAACATGATAAACTCGTCATGTGGGAACTCATTTGATTACACTTACTCGAACCAGAGCTTGTTTTAAAAAAAGTTTTTTGACGTCTTGTAACTGCCGTTTGAACGGTCTATGTAGAATAAATGATTTTTGACTTTGACCAACTACGCGCAAGTGCAAACAATAAGTTACCAAACAAGACAATAAATTGCAAATAATACTGTTGCGTATAAAATACGAACAAACAAACATAGATTTTTTTATTATTAAAATGAATCATGATCAGATTTTCCAGAGGAGCGAATTTTTCCATTACTTGTTAAAATTATAATGTATACGTTCGCTGACATAGGTAGGTAAACGATATTGTGGGGTTGAAAGCATTGTAGGTATTCAGGGAGCCGACAGCCAGTGATTATACTGTCTGAAGGCGTCTCTTGCAGCAGGAAATTAAATAAGAACGCACAATCAGCGACGAAAGATGTAACAACACGTTCCATTTTCCGATCACCGGTACGATACAGATTAATTTAGCTCTAAAATCTTTCGAAAAATATGTAGCTTAACACATTGTTATTTACAGATCAATCAAGCTCTAAAATGTTTAAAAAATATATAGCTTAACATATTGTGATTTATAGATCAGCCCAGCTGTAAAATGTTTCATATAGTTTAAGACATTCATGTAGTTTAAAACATTGTCATTTACAGATTACTCTGGCATTAAAACCTTTCATATAATATGTAGCATCATATATTGTTATTTACAGATCAACCTAGCTCTAAAGCGTTTGATATAATATTTAGCTCAACACATTGTAATTTACAGATGATCTTAGCTCCAAAATCTTTCATAAAATAGCTAGCTTAACACGTTGTAATTCACAGATCAACTTAGCTTTAAACCCTTTCATAAAATATGTAGCTTAACACATTATAATTTACAGATCAACTTAAGTAGCTCTAAAACCTCATAAAATGTGACTCATATTATATGTGTGATTATGGTCCACCGAGTAGTCGAAATTTGACTAAAAAATGTAATAACCTGTGGAGAGGACTTTTATTATAGCACGGCGCCTATGCGGGCGGATTTGGTATTTGAGGAGTTCAACGCCAAACACTCGATCTTCGCCACTTTCAGCTCCAGAATGCCATTCTGGAGAGCCTCCTTCCATATCTTCACACTTCGCACTAATCTGCCTCTATCCGCATCCACCGGCGCGATATTTTCAGCATACATGAGCAATCACGCCGACGAAACCAACAAAACGTATTAGACGCTTTGCCAGTTTCGTCGGTTTGGTTGAACGCTGTACAGAAACGGACTAAGAAATGATTCTTGATGTACCCCTACGATGATAGAGAAGGGTTTTGTGTCACCAACAAGGCGGCAACAGTGGTCCAAAGCACGGAATCGGCATCGTGGTACATGACGATATAAGCAAAGTAGATGTAGATGATATGAATTTTACAGAAGATCAAATTGAATAAAAATAGTAACGATTTTGAGAGTTGTAGAGTTACCGTCAATGACAAAGTTAGTTTACCAAATAGTAATAATATATGCTGATCACGAACTTTCATAAAATTATGAACAATACATTGTAATTTACAAATCTACTTGACTTTAAAACCTTTCATAAGATATGTAGCTTAACACATTATAATTTACAGATCAAACTTCAAATCAAATCTACTGACTACTAGATCAAACTCAAACCTTTTATAAAATATGAAGCTTTAACATTGTATTTACACTGTTAATTGATGGCACTTGGTGGAACTTGCTACACATATTGAATTAAATCACTTTGGTACTTTTCCACAATATCTATTTATTGAACCTGACTGGTTTCGCCTCACGGCATTCTCAAAGGTTTTTTGACAGTTACTGAACCTTAGAGGGATTAGAATCGTGATCACCTTGCCTTGTCGGAGAATCCTCCCTTTGTGTTGGAGGAACGTCACACTCCGTTCCTCCACACATTCACCTCCATTCATTGAAAAGCTGTTATTTTAATGTATTAAATTGTACACTTTGAAAGTGGTCAGTTTGAAATTTCGCAGTATTGGAATTTACCTACTCAGCAACAAATAACAAAAATTGTTCCATAAATAAATGTTTAATATACAAATAATAGTTCATTCCACATAAATATTTCTAACTTAGTAATAATAATCAATTTAATTACTTAAAATTGTAAAAAGACATATCTTGAAAACACTTAAACACTTGCGCAAATTAACGGTTTTGTCAAGCACTACAAAATAGGAGACCCTTATTTAGGTGTCACTTAGGGTGGCGAAAACGAAAATAGATAAGGGTTTGTATTTAGGGGCTGCCTACGTTACGGCTCTTAGCTAAGAGGTGATTTAGGTAGAGTTGGTGAAAACGGTCATAAGATTTATATTATCTCATCCATCTGAAGTTCAGCACTGACAACTGTCATAAAAACCTTTGAGAATGCCGTGAGGCGAAACCGGTCATTTTTTAATGGACTTAAAAATTACGAGGTTCTATGTTCTGTATCTATTTTTTTGTATGTTCTTTAATGTTTCCGTCGTTTATGAAACGATTTTAAAAATTATTTTTACATTAGGTTTCGTTCAACTCCAAGTTGGTTTCATATGTATTTTATTACTATTGTTCCTAGAACACCGAAGCAAAAAGCAGGAAACTACTCAAAATCAAACAGAAAATGTGAAATTATCGAGTATTTGATCGGACATGACGTCAAATGTATTTTGTTTGGAATTTTGAAATACATATTTCAAAAGGTCGCGATTCCGATGTTAGAAAACTCTCTAAAGTAGACTTGCTTTTTTTTAATCCGACGGCACATAGATCAGTATTTATAAATTCAAATGAAATAGTTTTAGTGTTCGCCTGTGATGTAACTCTACAGATTCATGTGTAAGACGTGGAGTGGAGTGGAGTGGAGTGGCGAATAGAGTAGAGTGTAGTGTAGACAGTGGAGTAGAGAGTGGAGTGGAGAGTGGAGTGAAGGGAAGAGTGGAGTTACCAAAACAGCGCATTTCGACATGGATAGATTAGGTTTGAAGTATAAGTATACCCTTCGTGTTAGGTTAATTGAGACAAAGCACGTGTTTTTTATCTTTAGAATTAAATCTGTTACTCAGTTATTTTACAATTTTCAGTACCGTCTTGGTTAATGAAGTCGGTTTAATTTTTTTTAATTAATATAAATATTGTGGAAAGTACAGGTGATTTAATTCAATATGTGGAACACATTGTTATTTATTTACGCCAAGTATTCGCCACATTCACCTTTAGACCGCCATTCTCAAGAGCGTCCTTCTACGTCTTCGGACGTCGTATATCACCAGCGCGATGTCTTCAGCATACATGAGCAACCTCACCTACGAAACTGATAAAACTTATCAGACGTTTTGTCGGTATCGTAGGTGTGGTTGACCGCTGAACTGAAGCGGACTAAGAACGGATCTTTTGTGTACCCCGACGGAGATGGAGAAGGGTTTCGTGTAGCTAACAGTTTACAGATTAACTTAACTTTAAAACCATTAATAAAATATGAAGCTTAACACATTGTAATTTACAGATTAACTTAACTCTAAAATCTTTAATAAAATATGTAGCTTAACTACACATTGTAATTTGTTAACGCCAAGGAACTACTCGGTCTTCGCCACATTCACCTCCAGACAGCAAGAGCTTCCTTCCACGTCGTTTACCACCAGTGCGATGCCTTCACACATGAGCAATCTAACCCACAATACAGAGAAAACTTATTTATATAGACGTTTTATCGGTATCGTAGGTTTGGTTGACAGCTGAACTGAAGCAGACTGAGGGTTTCGTGTAGCCAACAGCGCGCAAAACGGTAGCTATGTGACAGGACCGAAATCGTGGTGCAGGTCTCGGATGACGTCAGTATACGATTGTGATGAACCTCTTTGGATTGTAGTGCCCACCCGATCATCGTGCGAGGAATACAGTCAAAGGCCTTCTGCATGTCTGGAAACAGGTAATGCTGGGGCGTATTTCTGGTCCTTTATTTGTCTCCACGACATTCCTATATAGGGAAAACACAGGATCCATAGAAAACAGTGTAACAAGCTTTTTAAATCAGCACATCCATTTTTTTTTTTTACGTGCGGAAATCCCTTCGGATACCCCCCCGGGGGTGGTTATGTCGTGTCTCTACTAAAACCGCACGGTGTCCTCCCCAAGTGTCCGTTACCGGGCAACCCGCGTAAGCCCTCGAAAGGATAACCCCAGGGTTGCCGGCGGACCTTGGCCGCCACCGCGGCCTCGCCTGGTGGGGTCGGGTTTTATCCCGCTTCGGTGAGTTGGCAGGCGTGTGTAGGGCACACACGTCACGCCTCCGCCACGGCCTGCTTCTGTAAGGACGGCAAGTCGGCCAACTGCCGTCCTCAGTCCCCGATCATGGAGGTCGGTAGTCCCGGGCGTAGATGAGTCTGCGGCGTCCTCGCCGCAGACTGCGAAACTCGGGGGGCAGGGTTCTCTCCCGCTCCCTCTCCGCCGTCTCTTTCGCGCGCATTACCTGCTGTCGTCGGAGACCACGGCCCTCACCATGGTATCAGCACATCCCTGGCATACAAATATTATTCTAACTTAAACTTTTTTTTTATTTTTTTTATCAATTAAGTACCTTTTTTCCTGCGGAAATCCCTTCGGATACCACACCCGCCGGCCAGCGAGAGCGGTTATGTCGGGCTTGAACCGACTAAAATCGCACGCCGTCTAGGGTATTAAGACGCCGGGGTGTAAGTTTGCCCATAGAGCATATCCCTCGCACCCCGACTGACCTTGGGCTATCTCCGGTTTCGATATGGCCCCCTAATACCAATTTTATTTTAAACTTTTCCGTTTTAGCAATAGCATGTAATGCCAGAGTGCTTACCTAGACAAATAAAACGTCGTCTTGGGTAGGTCAGAAGTTCCTATGACCAACTACCGTCTTCATCTTCAGACCATGGATTTATCCTGGTTTATCTTGTTTAGTTTACTTTAAGAGTTCCCGTGGACACCTTCTGACTCCATTATCATACCAGCTCCATGGTGACATATTGTCGCTTTATCATTGATGATACGCAAGTTTAACAAATTTGAGTCCAATCTAAGGTCAGGAAGTGGTTCCAATTGGGCTTCCAAGATTTGACCCATACATACTAACTAACAGGGCAAGCTAAATAAAAACTTGTATTAAGGAACCATGGAATATAAAATCCAGAAAAACGTACCCGCTGCTGTCATTTATATGCCACAATGCTCATCACAATTCACGCGTTCTCAATTTAAAATTACTACCAATCACAGCACAATTTTGTGCGACGTGACATAACATAACTTCACGCCTGTATCCCCGAAGGGGTAGGCAGAGGTGTATTACACACCCACGATTCACCAGTTATGTTAAGGTCCCAATGTAGGGGGCGAGCCTATTGCCATTTACCGGGCACATTATTAAGCGAGCGATTATTAACATTTATTAATGCACACATAACTACGAAAAGTCAGAGGTGTGTCCGGGGCGACTGGGGATCGAACTCGAGACTTTGTTTTAGCAGTCCGTTACGTACGCCACTGGGCTATCGCTGCACGTGCGACGTGATTGGTCATAATATGTAAGTTTGGTGACACTTGTTTCCATGGTAAGCCTCATACACTATTGTACACTGGTTCTATTATTCCTTCCTGGTCCCGTAATATCCTGGTTGGAGGCCGCAGATGTTGGTGGGCGCTCGTCGTGAAGACCAGGTGCAGGGTTGTCGTAGTGGGCTTTCGCTTATAGTCCGGCCGGAAGCGAAGTGTGATTGACGTATTGTCAATCCCAAATTTGGACCCCAATCTAGGGTTTATTATGACACGAGCCTGTTGGCAGCTAGCCGGTTAGCTGGCGCAGCGATGACGTGTTTTGTTTCGATCAGCGCTTGCGCAGGTAATACGGTGTGTTCAATATATTGAACGTTATGATGCCATTAAAAAAAGTTAGTAAGTTTAGTTAATAATTTAGTTTTATACTTGTAGATTATAGAAGCTTGTAAATAAATAGGTAATATTCTTCATTTAAATTATTGTTTACTGCATTGCACGAGAATTTAGGTACATGTACGTATGGGGTGCGACTGGTTGGATCACCTCCAAGTTTTGGTGCACCCTGGGCAACGTAGGCGATGACGCATCATTGATTGCTCCTCTGGAGTAGCTGGCGTCAACGTCAACGGCCAAGAGTCTGACCAACCGGCTCTTTTCAGGGCCAGTAGACCCCATTGCACGAGGGGGTCGGGGTATGGCGGGTCTGCAAGGCCCGCGGGGGGTGTAGTCGCTCCAGGTACCCCCGCAGTGTCCCCTCTGCTGTTATCAGAGGGGACACTGCGAATGGCCCAGGGTCAGTCGGAATGCGAGGGATATGCTCTATGGGTAACCTTACACCCCGGCGTCTGTAGACCCGAGACGGCGTGCGCTTTTAGTCGGTTCAAGCCCGACATAACCGCCCCCGCTGGCCCGGGGGGGGGGGGGTATCCGAAGGGATTTCTGCATAAAAAAAAGGTACATGTACGTATATACGTTACAGAGGTTTAAGGCCTATTCAAACCCAAGCAGATTTCCCTATAGCCTTTTTTTTATTTTTTACGTGCGGAAATCCCTTCGGATACGCCCCCGTCTCGACTAAAACCGCACGGTGTCCTCCCCAAGTGTCCGTTGCCGGGCACCCCGGGTAAGCCCTCGGAAGGATAACCGCAGGGTTGCCGGCGGACTTTGGCCGCCACCGCGGCCTCGCCCGATGGGGTCGGGTTTTATCCCGCTTCGGTGAGTTGGCAGGCGTGTGTAGGGCACACAAGACACGCCTCCGCCACGGCCTGCTTCTGTAAGGACGGCGAGTCGGCCAACTGCCGTCCTCAGGCCCCGATCATGGAGGTCGGTAGTCCCGGGCGTAGATGAGTCTGCGGCGTCCTCGCCGCAGACTGCGAAACTCGGGGGGCAGGGTTCTCTCCCGCTCCCTCTCCGCCGTCTCTTTCGCGCGCATAACCTGCTCGCAGAAAGAGTTTCCCTATAGCCTGCGGTAGAGAAACCCGAGTAGGTATGTGGTAAGACTACCGTTTACTACCTATGCATCAACTATTCTGCTTTAGACGCGGAACTTTTGAGCGAAACCCGCGCGGTATGTACACATATCAACACTGTCTATTTTGAGCGAAACCCGCGCGGTATGTACACATATCAACACTGTCTATTTTGAGCGAAACCCGCGCGGTATGTACACATATCAACACTGTCTATTTTGAGCGAAACCCGCGCGGTATGTACACATATCAACACTGTCTATTTTGAGCGAAACCCGCGCGGTATGTACACATATCAACACTGTCTATTTTGAGCGAAACCCGCGCGGTATGTACACATATCAACACTGTCTAGGGATATTTTATATTTATAGATGTACATCATTAAACATAAAACATAACATAAACTCACGCCTATATCCCCGAAGGGGTAGGCAGAGGTGCTAGCACCCACATTTCGACAGTTTATGTTTAGGTCCCAATGTAATAGGTGGCGAGCCTATTGCCATTAACCGGGCACTCATAAGCCTTTTTTTTTTACGTGCGGAAATCCCTTTAAGCCTGCGATAAATACACACATAACTTCGAAAAGCATCGAAAAGTCATTGGTGTGTGTCATGGTAAAACCTGGGATCGAACCCGACACCTCGTCTCAGCATTCCATTACACATACCACTAGGCTACCGCGGCATCATTAAAACAAGAAAAATGTTTTTAATACGTACCAAATGGTTGATGGCACATTTTATTTTTAATATCAAATTTAAATTTAAATTAGAAGATTGTAAAACATGGCAATTCTAGAAGCGGCGACAGCCCAGTGGTGTACGTAACGGACTGCCGAGACGAGGTCTCGAGTTCGATCCCCAGTCGTCCCGGGTACACACCTCTGACTATTCGTAGTTATGTGTGTATTAAAAATGATGATTATCGCTCGCTTAGTAATGTGCCCGGTAGATGGCAATAGGCTCGCTCCCTATTACATTGGGACCTAAACATAACTGGCGAATCGTGGGTGTGTAATACACCTCTGCCTACCCCTTCGGGGATATAGGCGTGAAGTTATGTTATTTATGAAATTATTACGTAATTTGATTAGTGGGTAGCTCACGTTACAATACTTTTTTTTTATATTTAGGACACACATCAATTTGACTTCACCTCGCCTGATGGTAAGCTGAAGGTAAAGTCTCAGGAAAGAGGGTCACCATTACAGACACGTACCATGTTAACAATGATGGCACTCAGCTTGACGGCCTCATCAAAATAGGATTGTCGTCGCAGCACCGCGTGACACCCACCGGTCCCATTAGTGCTGCGACCACAATCCCCCTGCCCGGCTGTGCACTTGCTGACCCCTGAACGCAATCAAACCGAAATTGGATTACTATGGAGGGTTTTTCGCAATTGTGCACGGTGGTACCTACCCGGCCGAATTTTGTGACAAATTTGTGTCATCAAATTTCTACCACCAAGTAAAAGGTATAAGGTTGAAAAAGGTATATTGAAGTGGTTTAAACTTACGTTAGTAACTATTTATTCATCAGTGGTTTAAACACGAATAAGTGCAAAGCGAATAACACACCAAGTGTGTAAGGCACATGAAGGTCGACCTCGAAGAACATACTTTGACCAAATTGATGATTTATTGACAAACCAAGAGGCTTGCATAGAAAGAAACTGCATGAAATTTAACGACCGTAGAAAAAACTCGTCAAATTAATATCGGACTGTTGTCTCTGCCTACCCCAGAGGGAGAAAAGCGTGAGCACTTCTAATCCTACTAATATTATAAAGGCGAAAGTTTGTGAGTA
This sequence comes from Cybosia mesomella, assembly GCA_946251805.1. Classification (NCBI taxonomy): domain Eukaryota; kingdom Metazoa; phylum Arthropoda; class Insecta; order Lepidoptera; family Erebidae; genus Cybosia; species Cybosia mesomella. The sequence goes on along the minus strand of OX276396.1, from coordinate 34,397,778 downwards.
TGTATATATATATGTATGTATCTTAGTTGCTCTTTCACTCAAAAACGGCTAAACGGATCTGGCTGAAATTTGGCACAGGGATAGATTATAGTCCAGAATAGCGAATAGGCTACTTTTTATCCCGGGAATAGGTTCCCATGGGTTGCGGGAACAGGCTCAGAATTCTAAGCGGGCAGAGCCACGAGCAACAGCTAGTGTACGTATATAATTATGTTTATTAGTTATTCTTTGGAATAAGTAGAATGAACACGTAAACAATAATGGTTAGTAATAAAAGCGTTGTTTTCAAATAAATGAGGGCATAACAATTATAATCTTGTTCGATTAAAAGCTACGTAATACATGCATGGGTCACGCGATGTTTATGTTCGGGACATAGTTTTGTAGGTTTTGTGTTCACACTGGAAGCTTTTAGAAACATAATCCTATTTTGCTATCATTATAACTACATATTATAAAACAAAGCGAGTGTGGATGGTACCGTCGGAAGGGGAAGACCTAGGCGCACATACCTGGACCAAATCGGGGAAGTGTTAGAAAAGGGGCAGGTCAGGAGTACCCTAAACCGACGAGCATGCATGAGGAATGTTATGAGAGTGAATGAGGCGAGAGAAGTGTGTCAGGATCGTGGCAAATGGAGATCCGTGATCTCTGCCTACCCCTGTGGGAAACAGGCGTGATTTTATGTATGTATGTATGTAAGTCCCCTGCCGCGTCTGTCTGTCTGTTCGTGATAAACTCAAAAACTACAGCATCGATTTTCATGCTGTTTTCACTAATGGATAGAGTGGTTATCGAGGAAGGTTTTACTATATAATTTGTCAAGTTTTTGTATGCATTGGCTAAAATATAATAATTTTTGCTGGGAGGTGTCGAAGAAAATAGGTCGTCTAGCTTTCAACGAAAACGCTGACTAAACCCTTTGAGATATAACATAATAATGTATGGTGGAATTGTGTATCTTATATAGGTTGTGGTGGTGGAAAAGGGTTATGAGTAGTGTCAACGGGAACTCAACGCGGGTGAAGTCGCGGGCAATAGCTATTAATATTAGGTCGTTACATATGAAATTGCCGTTTTTCTTGAAGAAATTGGAGGAAACCCAATTTTCAGTACTAACATTTTTGCATTTTTTTTTAGGAATGACAAATCCAAATTTTATGATTTTTTTTTGTATGAATGAGACAACATTAAACTAACCAGGGATTGAAAACCGGTACCAATTTCGGTTCTGGTTCTACATTTAGGTTCTTATAAAGGTTCCTCTTTTCGGTACGGTTCCGGTTCCGGTATCGGTTCCGGTTTGGGTTCCGATGTACCGGTTCTAAATACCGGTTCCTAGAACCTTTAAATCGGATGATGTTATACCGGTTCCTTGTCATCCGTTTTAAAGGTTCCTTACGGAAGAGGGGATGTGTGTTCGGAGCAGGGAATGAATAACCGAAATTTATTGATGTTCATGCCTCGGCCGAGCCAAAGCAAGTTGTTTTGTCATTTTGCCGCCATTTATTTTTACGCGTCTGCCTTGTTTGTTAACATAATCACAAGTGTGTTGGAACTTTACAACTACTTTACTAATAACTTATCGCCAAGATGGATAATAAAAGTAAGTAAGGTAAAGGCACCCAATACCGACCCCTTAAAATTGGCACCAACCTCCGACCCATTCATAAAATCATCATTTTAGGCTGTTGTATGTAAGACAAATGTTTTTTTTTTAAAGAAAATAAAGATGTATTTGTAATGCACATATTCATTACTTGCTTGTGTGCGTAAACCAGCGACTTCAAATTTTAATTTAATTTTAATTTTCAAAATTAATAGTTTCTCGTCGGACTCCCAAGATTCCGCACATTTCATATAGCTTTAATTTGCCTAAAATTCACTATTAAAAAGTGGCGGTGATAAGAGCCATATTCACAATTTTATTCCTAAGGCAACCCATGGCACTGTTGGGTTTTTACAAAGTAATTTCCATTTTTTTTTTGTTATAAGGCGTCTATTAATAAATAGTGGGCTATACCAATTTAATATCTTAGTATGTCAAGCTTTATTAGAGCTATTAGCGTCATTATGTTTAGTTGTACCGATAGCTGTGAAAATCAATTTTATTCTTGTGCAAATGTTTTGATTTCCCTAGGATGTATAGTTGTCAATTGATGTATTTTACGGTTAAAATATGTTTAATATTAAATATTCATGGTTACTGCAATCATATTACCATATAAATGTACATAAAAGTAGTGAAATTACGTAGTAAATATACATTTTAATGGGTCGGTAACAGGTTTTACGATTTTTCGTAGAAAAATCCTAAAACCGACCCACATGTAATATTGCAGTTTTTAACGTACCTAGATATAAGAGCTCGTGACACCAATCCTAGTTCAATCAGATTATCGGATGAAATGTGTATCATTAGACGCGTATTTAATTGGAGAACACGAAATGGCTTTTCTGCCAGGCTAAAAACCTGGTGGGGATACCAAAAATCAGTTTGAATTATTAATTAAAAAATCAAATAACCCGACTGCCCTAAAAAGACCGAAACAAGTTTGATAGCAGAATTTTCTTTATGATTTGCACTTTTTAGGGCAGTCGGGTTATTTGATTTTTAAATTAATAATTTTATTGTATACTTTTTAGTTATGATATATATATTTTTGAAATCCCCTTTTAAAGTTCTTCATTTCGATACCCTATTCGATAAGTTTGAGTGAAAAATTTTTTTGAATAACATACATTTTAGCGCCAAAAATCCACCATTTCGTTTATTATTATTTTGATATACCCAGTGTCACTCTCACAGTTAATACTAATCTAACGACACCTCTCAAGCTAAAATCCATCGAGTCGTTCAGGCTGCAGAGCGTGCCAAACAATTATACATACATACATACTCTCGAAAAAAATAACCCTCCTTCTGGCGCAGTCGGGTAAAAATCGATGTCTTATATGAGAAGATTACCATGCTCATTTATGAAAGATCTTGAAATCTTGTGTATGAACTGCCACTGCTGCCATTTCTAAATACTGGCGAAAGTGATGGCAGCAGTAACAATGTTACATCAATGTGTCTATCTATCGTTGAGAACGATAGTGCGTTGGCACCTTTTTGCGACTTATAATTATTGCTGCCATCACTTTCGCCAGTGTTTAGAAATACACTAAATTTTAATGATCTTCCACATCCTTTTTTCTTTCTGGTAATCTCATCATATAAAACACCTCTGTAATATACCTCTGCCTACCCCTTCGGGGATACAGGCGTGAAGTTATGTTATGTTATAAAACATCGAATTTTTTAGCTTGTTAAAATTGATTTTCCGTATCACCACCAGGTTTTTAGCCTGGCAGCATAGCCATTTCGTGTTCTCCCACTAAAGACGCGACTAATCTTTATATATAAAAATGAATTGCTGTTCGTTAGTCCCGCTAAAAATCGAGAACGGCTTAACCGATTTGGCTAATTATGGAAGTGGTTATCGATTGAGGCAGTACGAAGTCTGCCGGGTCAGCTAGTAATTAATATATATCATCTAGTAATGTGATCGAACTAGAATTGATATCATGGGCTCTGATACTATGATTCTATAGTAAATTAGTTGGAAGCACGAGCGTTCATTTGTTCAGTAATAGTAGATTTTTACTCTTTTTATTTTTTTCTTATCATGGTACAGTCGGCAAAGGAGACAAGTAGACACCTTTCCATACAAATTGATATGAAAAGGTGTACTTATCTCTTTTGTCGACTTTAGGCACATACATATTCAGTTTATACATACTTTAACTTTTTAAGAACTGGTTAATTAAAATAATGTTGCTTTTTCTAATAATACCTAATGATAATGTAATTCGACATAAAGAAGCATTTTATTTAACTTGAATTGTTTCATTTATTTAGCAGTCGGTAATAGGTGCCACAAAATCGGTATTAGAGTTTTACACATGCATGGGGTCGGTGTTAAGGGCTGAGCCCATTTCATAAATAACTATTTTTTATTTTATTTTTCTTTTATGCTTGCTAGTTATTTCTATAATCGAGTAAAAAGATCATTCATTTCAGCACCTGAAAAATAATAAAAAAATTATCTAGTTATTGAACATGTGCTTGTTTTTTGTATGTCAAGATGAGCATGGCTTAAGCTGGCGGTAATAGGTGCCTTTACCTAACGCGTATATGCGTTTACGTAAAGTTTTACTTCATTCGTGTGGTCTAAAGTTAACTATTTATATATTTGTAATAAATACAGTTCAAAATGACTTGTGCAGCTAAACAGTGTTTTAATAATACAATGTTTGTGGTTGCGTTCATTCGGTGACATTCGGCAGCCAACGCGATTTCGCTCGCACGACAGCGCCGGCTCCATCTCTGTCCTTGTTTACTAGTATTTATTATTGAACTAGCTGTGCCTGCGACTTCGTTCGCGTGGAGTTAGATCTGGGTTTTATTTATTTCGCGTGGAGCCCAAATTCTTAAAAAAAAATTAAAGTAGCCTAAGTTGCTCCGTGTTAGATCAGCTACCTGCCAATAAAAGTCCCGTCAAAATCGGTCCAGCCATTTCAGAGATTAGCCGGAACATACAGACAGACAGACAAAAATTGAAAAAAATGTTATATTGGTGTATGTACCGTATATATATATTCATCATATACATATGTAGTAAAAAACTTATATTTCAATATTACAAACAGACACTCCAATTTTATTTATATGTATAGATTTGATTGAGACGTGATTTTAAAACAATAATTTTATCAATACGAATACGAGCGACTGGCGCAAGCGTTGGTAACAGAAGATCCATTAAACACCAAAACAAATGTGATTTCCTACAAACTCTCCTCTCCTCACACTCCACCGCGCGCTGTATCGCGCCTGTCACCCGACCGCACCTCAAAAAACAAGTTTAGACTCGCTTTGCCAAAGAACCGGTAAAATAAAGGTTCTTAAAGGTTCCAATTTAGGTTCTGGTTCCTGTTCCGGTATAGGTACCGAAACCCTAAAATACCGGTATTTTACCTGTATTTAGGAACCGTTTTCAATCCCTGAAACTAACAAACAGAAGTGACAGCTGTTAAGAAATACGAAATTTATTATCAAAATGGATAGCATATTTATGAAGTATAACCGCCCCCGCTGGCCAGCGGGGGGGAGGGGGGGGGAATCCGAAGGGATTTCCGCACGAAAAAAAAAAAAAAGGTACTGTTTTTGAAGATCGAATTAATTTATCAAGCGGCCAATAAAAACAAAATTTAATACAGAGTTGTAAAATCTTGAAATGAACTTTCAAACTAAATATAAATAATGGAAATAGCTATTAAATTACAGGAATAACGAACTTATGAATTTGTAAGAAAATTTCGGCAATTTCATAAGTAAAGACCTATTATTATATATATGAAAGTTTGTGAAGATATTTTGGATATATTTGCTACTCAACGGATCTAGCTGAAGTTTAGTAACATAACATAACATAAACTCACGCCTATATCCCCGAAGGGGTAGGCAGAGGTGCTAGCACCCACATTTCGCCAGTGAAGTTTAGTACACATATAACATACACATATGAAATAAGTTCTCATGAGTTGCGGGAACGGAATCAGAACTCCATGCGGGCGGAGCCGCGGGCATCAGCTGGAATAAAATAATATTAATCTATACACATAACACAGGACGTCCCACGGCTATGCTGCATTGATGGAAAGCATATAAAGTAGAGAGAAAATTTTACTGAAAGAAGACTTTTTGCTACATAGTAGTATGTTAGCCTCATCGTAGCCGGTAGACGGAAATAGGCTCGCCTCCTATTACATTGGGACTTTAACATAACTGGCGAAACGTAAACCCGAGGGGGCCATCTCGAAACCGGAGATGGCCCAGGGTCGTACCTTACACCCCGGTCTGTAGACCCGAGACGGCGTGGGGTTTTAGTCGGTTCAAGCCCGACATAACCGCCCCCGCTGACCGGCGGGGGGGTATCCGAAGGGATTTCCGCACGAAAAAAAGGGTGTGTAATACACATCTCTGCCTACCCCTTCGGGGATACAGGCGTGAAGTTATGTAGCCTCATCGTACCTTATTTACAATCACTATTGCACTTACGCTAGAGGAGTAGGGCAGAGTCGTTGGTGTGACAACAAGTGAAACAGATCCCGAGCAACATCAGAGGTGGCATTCCCCAAAATACTTGAAAATACATCCACATAATCAATAATAAATAAATAAATATTCTACGACATTCGACACAGCGCTTTCTAGACCCAAAGTAAGCATAGTTTAATTAGCTTGTGTTGTGTTCCAGAATGCAGATAAACATACTTAATATAACATAATAATAATATTGTGGGACAAAGTACACAACGCCATCTAGACCCAAACTAAGCTGAGCTTGTCATATGGATTCTAGAATGCGGATAAACGTACTTAAATACTTTTTTTTTGTAAATAAATACATATTATACATAGAAACACCCGGACCAATGCAAATATACATATTTGCACTGAGCGGGAATCGAAGCCGCCTTCCGTAGCAGTCGAATGCACTACCGCTACGCCACAGAGGCCGTCAAATTGGTAGAGCTTTGTGTACCCTTTATTCTTAACTTTACTTAACTTAAACCTATTTTAATATTAATTTTAATAGAGACGGCCTCTGTGGCGTAGCGGTAGTGCATTCGACTGCTACGACAGGGGGCGCGGGTTCGATTCCCGCTCAGTGCAAATATTTGCATGCATGAATATATCTATTTGCATTGGTCTGGGTGTTTCTATGTATAATATGTATGTATTTACAAAAAAAAAGTATATAAGTATGTTTATCCGCATTCTGGAACCCATAACACAAGCTAATTAAACTATGCTTACTTTGGGTCTAGAAAGCGCTGCGTAGAATGTCGTAGAATATTTATTATTATTATTTATTTAACCACAGAGATGATATATACCCATCACGTATACGAACGTTGCAGGTTAACTCAAACGTTATACGGCAGAAGTCTCCCTCAGGTATTATAGTATTAACGTGGCTGTTATATTTACTCGCATTATTAGAAGAATACCCCTCTGCCCCCCAACGTATATAACTCCCAACATTTCATATTCTCAATAGGCTAGCCCGAATTATTCCCCTAAGATACACTTTCCCGGTAGATACACTTTTTGAAAATTCTCGCTTTTATTCCCCGTCCAGTGGGCGTTGAAAGGGAACGCTTTCTTCAAGATTCACTCCAATTAGTGAGCTAGCTCAGACTTCGCTTTTAGGTTCAACTAAGTTTCGTCACAGACTAGATTAGCAGTCTGGATTTTAAGTCATTTTTCGTACACATTTGTTGATTACAAGCTTGTAACATACAATGTAGTCTGTTGTCTGTCTGGCTATTGTCTGGTAGAGATCGATTTAGCGATAGGATCAGCCGTTGTGTCCACTGTATATTTAGACCTAAAATAATATGATTTGTAAATTATGTGGTATAAAATAAGAGTATTATATCAACGACAGTTTGTTAAAAGCGGCGATAGCCCAGTGGTGTACGTAACGGGCTGCCGAGACGACGTCCGAGTCTGACTTTTCGTAGTTAAGTGTGTATTAAAAATGTTGATTATCGCTCGCTTAGTAATGTGCCCATTAGATGGCAATAGGCTCGCCCCCTATTACATTGGAACCTAAGCATAGCTGGCGAATCGTGGGTGTGTAATACACCTCTGCCTACCCCTTTGGGGATACAGGCGTGAAGTTATGTATTATGTTTTTTATGACAGTTTCTTTAGTTCAAATATGACAAGCAAAATTAGAACCACTTTGGTGTACAAATTTTGCATTTTGATGACAATACTATCGTTACCTACTGTAATACGCTCAAGATGGCCGTCATCACAAGATGGCGGATGATGTATTTTTTTTCACATTCAAACCTTTTATTGATAATAATGGAATAAACGAGAAATTAGAAAGTGGCAATAGGTAAACTAAGGGTATGTTATTCTTGCCAGCAAATACAAGTTGGAATAGGTTAGCTATCTTTTTTTGATGAGGGACAACAAGAATAATGTTGTAGAAATTTTTTGTCAAAGGGAAATTTAGGGCAGACCAGCTGTTTTACTGTTCATTACTAGTAGTGATCAAAGGAAGAGATCACAAAGAGATCGCTAAAGGACAAAATAAATTGAGAGTACTTTAGGGAATTTCCAAGAATTTTAATGTGAATTAATTGTAAATAAATGTAAAACATGTTTAACACAAGCTTTTATTAAAAAATCCGTTGTACTAAATTGAAAATAATTTTATGCAAGGGTTGTGCTGATTCGAAAAGCTTGTATCACGCAAGTTCTTTCTGTTATTATTTGCGCTACAAGCTTTTGAAATCAGCACATAAATTTGCAATAATTAAACGGGAATTAACGCAATCATGTATAAGTATATACATACCTTTGGATTGCCTGACGTTTCGACCAGGTTGACCACAGGTTGGTCACAGGCTGACTGACACAGGCAGTCAGCCTGTGACCAAGGCCACTACATGCGTTAATTCCCGTTAAACTATTGTATATCACGGAACGCGAAAGTTTAAAAATTAGAACATAAGTTTGTATTTGAACCAGCACAGTATAAAATTAATCTCATTCTAGTAAAATTGAATTTACTACATGTCCATACCTGAAATAGAACTACATGTCTCTCTATCTTTTTCGAACTTCGTCATTACCTACATCTACCATACCACATCGTTTCGTTAACCGGTTGTTCAAACTTATTTGTATTAAAAAAATAAGCTTTGTCTGCAGTGTTCCTTCCGAGCAGTCTTACAATGCGAGGCTCCGATCGCCAAAAACCTAGCCGATCAATATATTTATTGGTAGGCGTGTCAGCACCTTGGCGTGGTACCGTGAGGTAAAACCGTGGCTCTTTTATCGCTGGTCCGTGATTAATGTTTGTAGGAAATGATACAAGAATTCAGCTTGAATTATTCTTGGCTGTTTATACACTTCGATCGATCGCCCGTGGTCACAGTTGGACAGTGTCAAGGCTCAATCTATCTATCTATACTGTTATAAAACTGTAAATTATTTGCTTCTGTACATTGGCGATATTAAAAAAAAACTTAAGTTATGGTAAATGAACGAGCACTGCGCGTATCCTGGCGAAGACACGGCGCTCCAAACTTTGGTGGAGTGCCCTGCGTGGGCGAGTCAACGCCGGGATCTCGTTGCGGTCCTGGGCGTGGACGTTCTCTCCCTGGAGACCATGGTGAGAGCCGTGGTCTCCGACGGGAGCAAGTGACACGCCGCCGCCTATTTCTGCGAGGAGTTAATGCGCGCGAAAGAGGCGGTGGAGAGGGAGCGGGAGAGAACCCTGCCCCCAGAGTTCCGCAGTCTGCGGCGAAGACGCCGCAGACTCGTCTACGCCCGGGACTACCGACCTCCATGATCGGGGCCTGAGGACGGCAGTTGACCGACTCGCCGTCCTTACAGAAGCAGGCCGTGGCGGAGGCGTGTCGTGTGTGCTACACACGCTTGCCAACTCACCGACACGGGATAGAACCCGACCCCACCAGGCGAGGTCGCGGTGGCGGCCAAAGTCCGCCGGTGACCCTGGGGTTATCCTTTCGAGCGCTTACCCGGGGTGCCTTTCAATGGAGACTTAGGGAGGACATCGTGTTGTTTTAGTCAGTCCGATTCCGACACGCCCACCCCATTGTTAGCACCGATGGGGTGAAGTAAATAATATTGATGTTAAAATGCTTTCTGAATTGCAACTTTTACTAGATGCTTATTTAACTTTTGATTAATTTGCTCATCATCATCCGAGCCCCAATTCCGTTTGCGTCCAAAGCTTGCACTTTGAAGCCCATGGTCCACTCTCCTACTCCTTCTATTTGGTTTTTACAAATACTCCTAGGCTTTTACATAAGCGACTGCCGCTTGAACTCCAAAAGAAAAGCTTGCTCCAGAGTTGCCTCCGTCCCTTTGTAGTTGTACTGGCCGCAGGTGAGGTTGGTTTTGGGCTCCGAAGATTATGGTAGGCCCCCATAAACTCGTTACATAATCGTACAAATAAAGTATGACACCTTTCGTTGATATAGGTAATGATTGCTAGTTGGACGGTAGCACACTCTCAGCTTGAACGTTGAACGAAATGGTTGTCTTATAAAGTGGTGCGCGTGAATGCTGAATCAGCAAGTGTGATTCGACACAGCAAAAGAAAAACTAAAAACTATTCCACCTACTGACAATACATACTTCTTTACGGCAAGTAACAGCCCTACCAAAAAATTACCAAATTATAAACTGCTTAGTACAAAATCAATACTTCAAAGTAGCAACACCATGTCTGGAACAGTTCGTAAATGGCAACTAAACTCGCGCATAATGGAGGTCCATTATGTAGGAAATACATACACTTAGACATTATGTCGAACACACTTGACCTTTAGAAGAAATTCATGCATGTCATGCTAAGACATTTGAAGGTCAGTGTCGGATTTGCAAAGATCGGTTAACCGCAAATGTGTAATTCCTTTCACGTTCAGCGGTCAATAGCGCAAAACTATACTTGGCACTTGCGCTTCGCTAACTACCATACCATTAGCGGTTACGTGGGTAAGAAATTAATGTCTAGCCATGCCACCTCCTGGGTTCGGTGGCAGCATAGTCGGGGTTTCGGATAAGAAGGGAGAGTGTTTGATTAATTGTGTCAGCTTATCGGAATACTCATCTTACTCAAAATTGATAATAAATGTGAGGTTGGTAATTTCCTAGTCAACCTATTTGTTCCTCCCGAAACATGCAAAGTTTTACGCAAAAAATGCATAGTTTAAGGCTGCTTCTCGCGGTGGGTAATTCTGAAGATTTTATCACGCACTGCAGACGGCCACGGACTGTCACGCAACGCTTATCAATTGCTCGCGACGGTGCGTGTCGGCCTGCCGCTTAGGACTTTTTTGCGCACCGTGTACAAATTCGTAGCGGCCTCGGCAGTAAGTGTTATCTAATCTGTGGCAGTCGGAACTTTACGTACAGTCGCCCTCAGAAGTTAACATTGCTTAATTGCTTAACACTAACAAATTTTCAAATAATCTTTGAAGTAAATCACTAAATAATTTGATGTATCTTCAGAGGGCAAATTTAATATGTTCATCTTTTGTTTATTATTGTATTTAATGTTTTAGAGCTAAGGTTGTCGGTAACTTGGGATGTTACTGCTGATACCGATGGTGACTGTACGTTCAGATCGGCCACTGTCATACTGTACGAATAATAATAAATAAATATTCTACGACATTCTACACAGCGCTTTCTAGAGCCAAAGTAAGCATAGTTTAACTAGCTTAATAGCAAAATGCGGATAAACATACCTAATTACATACTTTTTAGGGATTTTCTTTAGAAAAGCCCTATTGCTATCGAGTTGTCGTCGACGTCGTCGTCGACGTCGTCCTTGCAAATTTTCTGTCACGGTTTTGGGTATGAAGGAGATGAGCTAACGAGTTGCTGTTTTCGGTAATAGATTCGTGCTGGGGTGAACCATTGCAAGATGAAGAAAAAATCGCAAAAAATCGCAAAATCGATAATCCCTTGTATTCGGCTGAGCTCGTCTCAGGAATTCAACTTGTTTTTTTGTAAATACATACATTTTATACACAGAAACACCCAGACTAATGCAAACAGACATATTCATGCATACAAATATTTACACTGAAGGGGGATCAAACCTGCGCCCCGAGGCGAAACAAGTGCGTGGCGGCGCGTCGGATACACGGCTTAGAAACAAACCGACAAGACAAGAGACAAGCACCGTGGAAAGCATTTGTTGCGCGGTGCGTGACTGTTCGTGTCGTCGTCTGTCGTGCTTGGTTAAGTCTGCAGAATTACGAACCGTGCTAATCCGCCTTTATAGTTTAAATAAGGCCTAAAATATATATAATAACCGAAATTACTAATATCCCCCCTAACACCTCCAGCTAAGCTAAATTGCTTGTGTTAGGAGTGGGTTCACGTCGGTAGTGTAATGGCCAGGATTCGAACCCGGAACCTCTCGATCGTAAGGTTGACTCCTTAACCACTAAGCTACCGACGCTTCGACGCTCCGACGATTCCATAAAATATTTCTATAAATAGCCTCAATATTCTATGCTCAGCTTACCAAAGCAGAATACTATAGCAGGTATAGGAAATCGCATAATCACGGTGCGGCTGGAGTTGTGATGGATGTTTTTTCGCTTTCTAGACCCAAAGTATGCATAGTTTAACTAGCTTGTGTTATGGGTTCCAGAATGCGGATAAACATACTTATATACTTTTCTTTTGTAAATACGTACATATTATACATAGAAACACCCAGACCAATGCAAATAGACATATTCATGCATACAAATATTTGCACTGAGTGGGAATCGAACCCGCGCCCCCCTGTCGTAGCAGTCGAATGCACTACCGCTACGCCACAAAGGCCGTCAAATATACTAATATATTTATACAATATACACGCAAGCACTAGCACATAACTTGACGTATTATGTTCTCGAGCGCGCCTGGGCTGCTCAGGAATGCTAGCAATAACAGCTGACGTTGATTGACGACGAGCTCACTTTTTGTTGTGACGCGTTGCTTTATGTTAAAGAAATTATGGACATAAATACTTAGTTGATAAATTATGAATTTCCTACCTACATTTTTTAGGGTACCATATCTCAAAAGGAAATAACGGAACCCTTATAGGTTCACTTCGTTGTCCGTCTATTTGTTAAGACCTTTTTTTTAAAGAAACACGCGAAAGCTGTGATATATTCAAACTTCTGCGTCAACGCAACCAAAACGTATTCAAGATAATCGCAAGGAAATCTAAACCTATAGGGTATTTCCCGTTGAACTAGAATCATTAAATTTTGCAGAAAGTAAAGTCTTATAGCACATGTAAAGGGGAAAGTTCAAAAACCGTAAATATATAGTTACTCACATCACAAAAAATAGCTGTATGTCTTTCCGTCCAGATCTATTTCTCAGGAATGCGCGGAGGTATTAAAATGACATTAATATCCAATAAGCAAGTCTGCAACCCGTGGAAAGTGGTGAAAAAAATCAAACTACGTCAACGACACAAAAGTATACAGCCATTCATGCAGTATATTTAGACACAAAATTATGTTCGTCTCTCAATCCAGTTTTGTACTGAACCCTCAGTGCACGAGCCCGACTCGCACTTTCCCGGCATTTTACAACACGATCTTTAGGCGTTGGGGTGGAATGTTGGACTACTAAATCCAGTTACATCAGACTGCAAATGTGGAATCTTGTAGAGCCAGGCTAACCTTACGTATAAGCGTACACCTGCTGTTTCACGGACTAGGCTCAGGGGGGAACCCTCGGACCTCACAACCGCAAGTGGAAAGTCTATCCTCTTGGGGTTGGAAGATCAGATGGCAGTCGCTCCAGACGGCTGCCCTCTCAACCCCTGGGAGGAAAGCCTGCGCCAGAACCTCGTCCGTCAATCACCTGGTGTACCGGCTTGCAGGTGAGGTGGGCTTGGGCTCCGAAGAGCTTGAAGACTCTGAAGAAGACTAATATTTAAAATATTTTACTTATTACATAAACTTTGACAACATCTGTGCTGCGTTGGAACGTCGCGTCACGTGCCGCTGATCGCTGGTGGTGTTTTTTTTTTGTATTTATATTTTTGAAATAAAACTATTTTTAACGGATTCTATCGCGGTTTATTTGATGTTATTTTATATTTTACATTGAACCCGACGTTTTGGTTGCTTTTCAGCAGCCATGGTCACGGGTAGACTAAAGATGGTTGTTGTCTTGAAGTTTGAAGTGAAAGTTATCTCAAAGTACCCGAACTATGTTGAATTGTTGGTGTTACTATTTACGCAGAATGAGCTCACAGTGTCATGAAGTCTTGTTGTATTTTGTTTTTTCTTGGAATTAATTAAGTGAATGACTGGGTCCCAAGCTGGTGGTACAACCATCTTCTCTATTAAAATTAGGATGTTTTTTAATTTCAATAGCTTCGCGGAGCATCCTAGGTAGAAATCGTTTTATATATATTTTTTTTTTTTTTTACTTTACCCGATAGTTTTTTTTTGTTTCAAATACATATTTTGTCCACACCAAGTCATCTCACCAAATTCAGAGATCTAATTTTGTGACACCTTATATAGAGCAATAGTTTATCTTAAAAAAAATTTTTTCATTTTTTATTTTTATTTTTTTATTTTACCCGATATATTTTTTTTTGTTTCAAATACATATTTTGTCGATACCAAGTCATCTCACCAAATTCAGAGACCTAATTTTGTGACACCTTATATAGTCTACAGAAACATATTAAAGTTCGCAGGGTCGGCAGCGCGAGTGTATCGCCCCTGGTGTTGCACGAGTCCATAGGCCGCGGTAATCCATCAGGTGGGCCGTGTGCTTGTGTGTCATCTAAGTGGCATAAAAAAAACACTTCGAACAAAACTGCTTCATAAACAAAGCTGTCACACATACCTAGAGACCTCTATAAACGATTAAAAGCTACTTTCTACCTTGATGTTGGCAGAATCATTCGGTACCTAAATAACTGATGCAAGAGGCCACCTTAATAAGAGCAGAAGAAGAAACAAAGCTGTCAAATACCTACAAGATCTACACGTCGACCAGTCTGTCTTACTTAAGAGTATCTTGTCTCTAATTAGCGCGTAACCCTTTTTTTTCTTGCGGCCTTCTTTCTGGCCAGCGGGGGCTGTTATGTCGGGCTTGAACCGACTAAAACCGCACGCCGTCTCGGTTCCGCAGACGCCGGGGTGTAAGGTTGCCCATAGAGCATATCCCTAGCACCCGACTGACCCTGGGCCATCTCCGGTTTCGAGATGGCCCCCTCGGGTTTGGGAAATCTGCGCGTACCCTAATATATCCTAGAATATTATTACAACTCCCTAAATGTTACTGCAAATTTATTTGCGAATCTAAATGGTGTATTAAAGTCATAATTTTGTACAAATTCACTGCAGTGCGGCGCAGCGGTCGTAATGGCGCAGCGTATCTGCAGTCAAACGTTGAGAAGTTTTTGAATTACCTTCACGGTGAATTGCCTAGGCCTGCATTTATCAGCTTAGAAATATTGTGTATATTTTCCACTACCATGGCCACGCGGTTACTGCTGCATGGATGTTTGATGATTGTTGTTGTGTGTTTCACCTTGGAAAAATAATTTGCAGGTAGGAACTTCTAGGGGTGCTTGGTTGGGGACCTCCACGCGGTGCACCCTGGGCAACGGAGACAGCAGCGCCTCTCTCCTAGGGCGGGGGAGACGCTGCCGCCTACGGCCAACTCCGACCGAGGCGAGGACGGCCCTGTTGAGGGCTGTTCGGAAGCTTTCCACGTGTACCTCTGATTAGCAGATGGCACAGTGGAGAGCAAGTAAGGGGGCCATCTCGAAACCGGAGATGGCCCAGGGTCAGTCGGGGTGCGAGGGATATGCTCTATGGGTAACCTTACACCCCAGCGTCTGAAGACCCGAGACGGCGTGCGGTTTTAGTCGGTTCAAGCCCGACATAACCGCCCCCGCTGGCCGGCGGGGGGTATCCGAAGGGATTTCCGCACGAAAAAAAAAAAGGTAGGAACTTCTATAATACTATAATAGGTCTTTACTTATGATACCTATTATCGAAGTTTTATAACAAATTACTTTCTTACAAAATCATGAGTTCGTTATTCCCGTAATTTAATAGCTATTTCCATTATTTATCTTTTGTTTGAAAGTTGATTTCCAGATTTTATAACTCTGTATTAAATTTTGTTTTTATTGGCCGCTTAATAAATTAATTCGATCTTCAAAAACAGTACTTCCTAAATGCTATCCATTTTGATGATAAATTTGGTATTACTTATCAGCTGTCACTTTTTAATTTTAAATACCGCGGTAGCCTAGTGGTATGGCTAAAGGACTGCTGCGACGAGGTCTCGGGTTCGATCCCAGGTATTACCATGGCACACACCAATGACTTTTCGAAGTTATGTGTGTATTTATCGCAGGTTTATAAGTGCCCGGTTAATGGCAATAGGCTCGCCACCTATTACATTGGGACCTAAAACATAAACTGGCGAAACGTGGGTGCTAGCACCTCTGCCTACCCCTTCGGGGATATAGGCGTGAGTTTATGTATGCTGTCACTTTTCAGAAATGTAATAAAAGTTACTTTGCTACGTTTGTTAGCTTAATGTAACGATCTAATATAAATTTGCTAAAGATTCTTTTGGGAAATGAAACTAGTGCGATATTAGGTAGATTTCGAAGAGGTCCTCATCCGAAAGGAGGGGCGCCCGGCGGACTCGCCGTCCGCCTACCGGCCCATAGTGTTGCTCGACGAGGTGTGCAAGCTCTTTGAAAGAGTAATTGCGAAGCGCCTCGTCGAGCACCTCTCAAGAGTGGGGCCGGACCTGCCGGATGGCCAATATGGCTTCCGCCAGAGGCGCTCCACCGTGGATGCCATCATGCGCGTGAGGGCTCTGGCGGAGGATGCAGTAGCCCGGGGTGAGGTGATGTTGGCGGTGTCCCTGGACATCGCCAACGCGTTCAACACCTTGCCCTGGAGTTGCATTAGGGAGGCGCTCGTGTATCACGAAGTGCCTCTCTACCTCCGCCGCATAGTCGGGGCGTATTTGACGGAGAGAGCCGTCTTCTACCCAACCGTGACCGGTCTCGGTCGGCGTGAAATGTCGTGCGGTGTTCCACAGGGATCGGTGCTGGGGCCGCTCCTGTGGAACATCGGATACGACTGGGTGCTTCGCGGTGAGCTCGTAGGCGGTGCCGCCGTCACGTGCTACGCGGACGACACGCTCGTGACGGCGTGCGGGGCGACGTACCGCGAAGCGACCCGAAAGGCCACGACCGCGGTTGCCCAAGTCGTTAGGCGGATCCGGCGGCTGGGTCTCGAGGTGGCCCTGCATAAAACCGAGGCCCTGTTCTTCCATGGGCCTCGGAGCAAGCCACCCGAAAGATCCAGTCTCATCGTGGGAGGAAATCGCATCGGCATCAAGCCCCAAATGAAATATTTGGGGCTCGTGCTCGACGGCCGATGGGACTTCGGAGAGCACATCCGACGTCTGGCCCCCAAATTGAAGGGCACAGCTCTTGCTCTGGCTCGGCTGTTGCCCAACATGAGGGGGCCCGATGACTCCTGCAGGAGACTCTACGCGGGGATCGTGCGGTCCATGGCCCTGTATGGTTGCCCAATATGGGCGGAGGCCCTGAGGACCAGAACTGTGCAGATGCTGCGCGCTCCGCAGCGAGTTCTGGCCATCAGGGTCATCCGAGGTTACCGCACGATCTCCTTCGAGGCGGCGAGTCTCCTTGCCGGAACTCCGCCATGGGACCTGGAAGCGAGAGCCCTTTCGCAACTGTACCAGTGGCGAAAGGAGGCGCGGGAGCAGGGATGGAACCCCGAGCCTCGAGAAATCGAGGCCGTGCAGTCCCAGCTCCGCCAGGCCATCGTGGTGGAGTGGAAGGAACGACTTGGGCGACCAAGCGCAGGGCACGCCGCAATAGCGGCGGTAAGGCCCATCATGGAGGATTGGCTAGAGAGGCGACACGGAAGCCTCTCGTACCGACTGACGCAGGTGGTCTCCGGGAAGGGGTGCTTCGGGGACCACCTGCATCGGATCAGGAAGGAGCCAACGCCTGAGTGTCATCACTGCGACGCGAGCGAGGACTCAGGGCTGCACACGCTGGCGGACTGCCCGGCGTGGGAGGCGCCGAGGCGTGACCTCGTGGCAGCCATCGGGGTGGGAGTCCTCTCGCTCGGCAGCATGATTATGGCAATGGTGCGGAGCGCGCCCGGGAGAGACTTAGAACTCTCTCGGTCCGCCGAGCCCGCAACTTGCTCGCCGCGCGTCGCAGGCAACTCAGGCGCCGGAGGTCGCTTAACGACCTCCGTCCTCTATGAGCGCAGGCCTGGGGGTGGCGGGTGAGGCCACCTGTCACCCCAGCAGAAGCAGGCCGGGACGGTGGGGCGACTAGCGCCCCTCCCCCAAACCAGGGCAAGACGGGGACACCGTGGTTCCCAAACCCGAGGGGGCCATCTCGAAACCGGAGATGGCCCAGGGTCAGTCGGGGTGCGAGGGATATGATCTATGGGCAACCTTACACCCCGGCGTCTGTAGACCCAAGACGGCGTGCGGTTTTAGTCGGTTCAAGCCCGACATAACCGCCCCCGCTGGCACGCGGGGGGGTATCCGAAGGGATTTCCGCACGATAAAAAAAAAAAAAAATGGTAGATTTCGAAGAAAATCGATCTACCTATTGGTTTCTTGACTACTGTCGACTTAAAAAAAATTTCTTCATAGGAGGTCTAGTTATGACCCCCTGAGTCCGAAATGACCAAAAGTTTATATATATGTATATGTGTATGTATGGTTCCACTTCCCAAAATTTGCGGCACTCTCACGGTCGCATTTTTGCCCCGATCGCTTTCAAACTGCGGTCAAAAATTCCTTGGGTGTAAACTTAGTTTAAGTTCGTGAACGGGTGGAATCTGGCCTAAGGGGACGGTAGGGCCTCACTTTTAGTGAAATCAGTTTTTCCTCAAAATTTCACGTTCCATGAAAGATATTCGAACCGTTCTAATTTTATCCCATAGTATACATGAATACCAACAACTTTTAATTATAAACCTATAAGATTAAAACGTTAACTAAAAGTGGAGGGGGGAAAAACCAAAATTTTTCGGGAAAAAAATCATAATTTCTAACCGGTGAACATTCTTGCAGTCGGAAACATTTTTAATCGATAGGCCATTTTTAAGTCTAAAATAAATGTCTGAAAAGTTTTTCGCTAAAAGTTACCGTTTTCGAGAAAAAAAAAAAAAAAAAAAAATTAAACATGTTAAAAAATAATATTAATTGCTTCACGAAATCTACCTGTGCGTTCCCCCTGCGGGAACGGATTTTTTTTTGGGATGTAAAATTTGACGAAAAATATTTTCCCAAACCGAAGGATACCCACAATAATACTAATAATAATAAAAGCACCTTCCTCATTAACCTAGATATGGACATGTGAGCTCCATTGTTACGCAGTCGCATAGCGGTTCTGTATCCATTTCCTCGCGTATATTATTATACTCGAAGGGTTATGGGTGTATTAAATCCTGTATTTTTCAACTAGTGTGTTGTTTTCCATTCTAAATAAATAAAAATAAATATTCTACGACATTCTACACAGCGCTTTCTAGACCCAAAGTAAGCTTAGCTTAACTAGCTTGTGTTATGGTTTCCAGAATACGGATAAACATACTTATATACTTTTTTTTGTAAATACATACATATTATACATAGAAAGACCCAGACCAATGCAAATATACATATTCATGCATACAAATATTTGTACTGAGCGGGAATCGAATTCGCGCCCCCTATCGTAGCAGTCGAATGCACTACCGCTACGTCTCAGGGGACGAGTGTCCAGCCGTGACACCAGGAATTGTTTCGGGGGCTGTAAAATAGCTATCGAATGGGCGTTAACTATGGCAAGGGAAGGATAGTGGTCAGAACAAATATCGCGATACAATGTCGTGTTTTAGTAGGGTAATTTTTTGAACTTATTTTCCAAAAAGGATTATATAAACTTCTGTTTACCTGATATTGATACCTAGATACACCTTTACGGATCGGGTAATAGTTTTGTTACATTTGTATAGAGGTGTGTAAAAACCTATATTTTCCGGTTCCACGTAATGGAATCGCCGTGCATCGGGCTTTTTTTCATGACCTTATCACCGTCGGATGGGGTGTCCCGTATCCCATAATTCCCTTGTATAATACGGTTTTTTTTCCTTTTACTTGTGTTATAGGCCACAATTAAGATCAGGCAGGTACCTGATCGAGGAGTTTTTAATTGGTAATTAAATATCATTTTTCTTCTTACTTTCTTCTTTCTAAGGAGTTGCAGATCTGATTATTTGGTATCAATTTCAAATTGATATTGAATGTTGCAAGACAGACGAACAACAAAGTGATCCTATAAGGGTTTCTGTTTGCCTTTTGATGTACGTAACCCTAAAAAAGAAAATCCAGTGAAAATGCGTTCAACCAAACTGGGTTTTCACGTTTCAATCAATGAAGTTCCTTTGGAAAATCGTGATAACACAGCTTACTTTTAATTGACTTCAGTGCCTATCAATGGTGAAATTCGCTCTTAGTCTGCTGACGGGAAGGAATCACACAAGACAGATAGCGCTGTCTTTTAAACTAGCTTCGAATATATTTGGTAAGTTCCAAATCATGATTACGTTAATAAAAACCAAAGGCTAAGCTTTTAACCGTAATTTTATTCATGGAGGATTTAACTTGGTTTTTCCCCCCTCATTCTCATCTTGCGTATCTATTTTATCTTTTATTTATTATTACGCCAGGTTATGTTTTTCGAGAGTATATATATATATGTAGGTATGTATGATTGTTTGGGGTGCTTGGTTGGGGACCTCCACGCGGTGCACCCTGGGCAACGGAGACGGCAGCGCCTCTCTCCTAGGGTGGGAGAGACGCTGCCGCCTACGGCCAACTCCGACCGAGGCGAGGACGGCCCTGTTGGGGGCTGCTCGGAAGCTTTCCACGTGTCCCTCTGATTAGCAGAGGGCACAGTAGAGAGCAAGTAAGGGGGCCATCTCGAAACCGGAGATGGCCCAGGGTCAGCCGGGGTGCGAGGGATATGCTCTATGGGTAACCTTACACCCCGGCGTCTTAAGACCCGAAACGGCGTGCGGTTTTAGTCAGTGCAAGCCCGACATAACCGCCCCCGCTGGAGACCCCCTGCTCTCCAGCGGGGGCGGTATCCGAAGGGATTTCCGCACGAAAAAAAAAAAGAAAAAAAAAAAAGGTATGTATGATTGTTTGGCACGCTCTGCGGTCTGAACGGCTCGATGGATTTTAGCTTGATATATGTCGTTAGATTCGTATTTACTGTGAGTGACACTGGAAATATTAAAATTAAAAAAAAAACAAAATGGCGGATTTTTGGCGCTAAGATGTATGTTGTTATAAAACAATTTTCACTCAAACTTATGGAGTAGGATATCAAAATGGATTTGCAAATCATAAACCGAAAGAAAATTAATGGGTCCCACCTGCTATGAAAAATGTTTCGGTTTTTTACGGTAGTATGGTTTTAAATTTTTAAATTAATTATTTATTCGATTTATGTTTGTGTACTTTCCAGCCCCTTTAACCGCGGTGTATAACATATGTGCTGAATACTTTGTCTAAATGTTTTGCTTTACTATAAATTCGGACTTGCGTTAGACTTATTGAGGAGAGTTTGACTTGATGGCGGCCAAACTCCGCCGGTAACCCTGAGGTTATTCTTTCGAGGGCTTACCCGGGGTGCCCGGCAATGGACACTTGGGGAGGACACCATGTGGTTTTAAAACCACACGCCGTCTCGGGTTTTCAGACGCCAGTGTAAGGTTGCCTATAAGGCATTTCCCTCGCACCCTGACTGACCCAGGGCCATCTCCGGTATAGTTAAGGGTATAGGCAAGTGCATATATACCAAATGGCCCCCTCGGGTTTGGAAACTACGGTGTCACCCACAACCCAGCTTGGCCCGGCAAGGAGGGAGGGGTCTTGTGTAGTACCTAGAGCGTAATTCGTCTACTCCTCTAAGCCTTTTCCTAACTAAGTTGGAGTCGGTTTTCAGTCTGACTACGAAACGTTCGAATTTCAAAATGTTCGTGATGCGAATGCCATCTGTCCTCCACAACACATGGCGATATCGAAGTTTAGTAGTCAGACCACGTTATCGAACTTTTTAGAGCTGCAACTACCCGTAAAAATGCCACAGATGTTTGTATGGCAACCGGGAACGACGGCCTAACGTGGTATCCGAGGCACAGAGGCGTCTCACTGTGTTAAGAATGGTCACCAATCTTATTACAGACCAGGCAGGCGAATTTCTCAACCTTCCAATGTGCTAACTTATCGGTTACTACTTAACCACGAGTCCGACGTCGTAAATTGACTGTTTGTTTGGATCGCGACGGCCATCTTGTATAAAGAGCCAGTGTTCTCTGCCCAGCGAAGCAAATTTTACTATTGCATTTTAATTACCCTTGTTAACAAAACTGAGTAATAATTTTGCTTCGTGAAAGTAGGGTAAGAGTTGACAAAGTTTTATTGCAACCAGTTGAACGGTACGGCATCAACAGTGCATATAATACGAGTAAAAATGCAAACAAGTATTAATTTATTTTTGTTTTAAATATAAAAAAATGCTGTTAATTCGCGTGATAACTCAGTTTAGCTGGAAGAATTTTTACTTTATGAAATTTTAGTAAAACTTGAGAACTTAGTTTAATACAACTTGATTGCAATTGTTTTCATTGGTCAAATCCGCCCTTTGCGATTATGAGTTTTACATCATTATCTTTTGTTACGCATATTAATGATAATAAATTGATTTTAGTTGAAAATTAGACGTAACTTTGTGTTATTTTTACATAAACATAACATCATAACATAACATAAACTCACGCCTATATCCCCGAAGGGGTAGGCAGAGGTGCTAGCACCCACATTTCGCCAGTTTATGTTTAGGTCCCAATGTAAAAGGTGGCGAGACTATTGCCATTAACCGGGCACGTATAAACCTGCGATAAATACACACATAACTTCGAAAAGCATCGAAAAGTCATTGGTGTGTGCCATGGTAATACCTGGGATCAAACCCGAGACCTCGTCTCATCAGTCCTTTACCCATACCACTAGGCTATCTATCGATATAATATTACAATTTTAGGTTTTAACTTAGTTCAGTCCCTTTCAAATATAATGTAATATCTATATATAAAAAAAAACAGATTAAATAAGGCTTATTTTCGCGTATAAAAATCAAATCTTCAAATGTTATGGGATTGTTTCGGTTTTATGGTTTATAAAAACTAACGTCATAAAAGGGTCTGTTATAATAGTGTTGTCCATCGAACACAAATTTTGTTGTAATACCCCCAGGCTACCAACCCATGTGTTACGAGGGAGTTAGCACACTTTATACTGGATGATGCCTACCTACTCTTGATTGCAAATTCGATGATTCAGCAATTATAACTGCACTCCTCGCCGTGATGTTAATTAAAAGACTTTTCATGTGTGATGGGTGAAAGGTACGAGTATTTTATTCTTCTCCACATCCAAGCGTCAATCTATTATTTATTTTCTACCAATAAAATTATACGCGGCATAGCCGTTTGTTGGTGGCTGAACTCCTCCGTAACCACTAGCGCGATCTTGACCAAATTTACCGCGGCGATAGTGTGGACACTGAGGAGTGTTTTGAAGCGAGATGGTTCATGTCCGATGTACCATTGAGGAATAATCACCGAAAAACAGTTTCACGAGCACGCGGCCTTAGCGCGGGACCGTAGTAAGATGTCTTATTTTCAAGTAAGAGTCCTGCTCGCTCAGCTCAATTTATTTCAGTCGCACCCTGCACTGAATTCCTAGTATATTTTTCATCTTAATCTACCATCTAAAAGGCTGTGAGATGAATATTGTTACGCCAATGAGCCTCTAAATAGCTTGATGTGGCTACAAAAGTAACCACCTCATATAAAAAGTCTGTGTTGATTTATTGACTGCACGCTCAGTTCAGTGCTGTGAAAGGCAATATACTGGGTCAAACTGTGTACAGTTTATTGTGCAAAGTCGTATAGTTGGAAAACTAGAAGCTGGCATACTCCTAGAATGTGTTTGTAGCTTTCGTAATAGTATTTCCTTTCGACTTGTTCAGTAAATTGATGGTTTTGGAGATACATATTATATAACTACATTTCTTTTTACTCGACTGCGGCGAAGCCAAAGAAGGAGGTATAGGTCTGTGTGTGAGCTGTATGTATATCCGTCTCTATGTTCGCTTGTAAATAGTAAACGGCTGAACCGAATAGAGTACTATATAATGACGTCATAATTGAAAAGTAATCGTCAGAAATAAACTCTATGGCAGTTCCACCTGTTGGTTCTATTGTGAATATTAACCATATAGGATTACAGCGCCACTTAAGGTCCAAATGTGAATCCAAACTATCTATTAAGTTACCTAAATAACCGAAATTTCCCTTTTGGATTCGTGTCTCCCGCGTCCAGCTCCCTGGGGGAGCTATCAGGAACTTTTGCGTCCTTTTTTGTCATTAAACTTTTCACTGTAAAACATGAAATACTTCAAAAACTTTTTCTTATTTAGATTTTAACTGTGTAAGTAATTTCTAACAGGGGATTCACGAGTACTTCACTTATATTAAAAACTTGGTATCTCCCCAAGGAGGCAAGGGGACACTAAGACTGTAAAATTCCCGATGGCTACCCTAGGGGATTGACCAGGGTACACATGAAAGGGGAAATTTCATCAAAATTGCTTCTGCTCTTTAGGAGTTTAGTGACATGCACATGTAACATGATAATAGAAAAAAATACACAGTGGGTCGCAGGAACGCGGTCTATATTACATTACAGAATCGCATAAAACACAGTTTACTTTAACCATAGAGTGTAATGAATAGAAATGTCATCCATCGCTCAGATTGCGTGAATGTTTTTCTATTGTTCTGCGATTTTTTTCATCGCGACCTGGTTTTGTTATATGATTTGATTGTGATAAAAATGCTCCTGTTTTAGGGCTATAGGCTCACCCATTATTAAGTGGGATCGTATAGTTGCCAAAATCTGGGTGCTTAATTAGGGTTCCGTAGCCAAATGTAAAAAAACGGAACCCTTATGGATTCGTCAAGTCTCTCTGTTTGTCTATCCGTCCGCATGTCACAGCCACTATTTGCCGAAACTATTAGAACTATGCTGTTGAAACTTAGTAAGTAGATGTATTCTGTGAGCCGCATTAAGATTTTTACACAAAAATTGAAAAATACAATAAATTCTGGGGGTTCCCCATACTTAGAACTGAATTTTTTTTTTTTTCATCAAGCCCATACGTGTCTCTATATATATGGATAGGTCTTCAAAAACGATATTGAGGTTTCTAATATCATTTTTTTCTAAAACTTTCTTATTTCCAAAACGATAGACAATTCCAAAGTGGTAAAATGTGACCCCTCCCCCTGTAACTTCTTAAATAAGAGAATGATAAAACTAAAAAAAAAATATAATGTACATTACCATATAAACTTCCACCGAAAATTGGTTTGAACGAGATCTAAGAAGTAGTTTTTTTAATACGCCATAAATTACTTGCTGCAACGGAACCCATGGGCGAGTCCGACTCGCACTTGGCCGGTTTTTATTTTAGGGATCGACAGGGTGTATGTACCAATATCTTTGAGTTGAAATACAACCTCGGCTGCAAGCCATGTACCATCTGCTGATTTACGGAAGAGGCTCTGATGCAGGCCTCTCGGGGTTGGTCAGGTCACTTCCATAAAGAATCAAGATAATTGAAATAAAGCTACTTTTTAACGGATTCTATCGCGATTTATTTGATTTTATTTTATAATTTACATGGAACCCGACGTTTCGGTTGCTTTTCAGCAGCCATGGCCACGGGGAGACTACAGATGGTTGTTGTCTTGTAGTTTGAAGTGTAAGTTTGAAATGTAAGTTATAAAATAACATCAAATAAATCGCCATAGAATCCGTTAAAAAATTGTTTTATTTCAATGTGTGACATTTCTCTCAAATCACAAACTCAAGCCTTTTTTTTTCATTTTTTTTATCGTGCGGAAATCCCTTCGGATATAAAGCCTATCGTTCTAGAATTTTCAATATTAGTGTTAAGCATACCTTTTTTTTTTCTTGCGGAAATCCCTTCGGATACCCTGCCAGCCAGCGGGGGCGGTTATGTCGGGCTTGAACCGACTAAAACCGCACGCCGTCTCGGGTCTACATACGCCGGGGTGTAAGGTGTGTTAAGCATACCTTTTTTTTTCGTGCGGAAATCAGCGGGGGGGGGGGTTTGTCGGGCTTGAACCGACTAAAACCGCACGCCGTCTCGGGTCTACAGACGCCGGGGTGTAAGGTTGCCCATAGAGCATATCCCTCGCACCCCGAGTGTACAAGCATACCTACCTACTACGTCGATAAATTTTCATAATAATATTTAAGACTATTTACTCGTACTATGCCAAGTCAAACTTGACAGCGAAACTTTATGCTTTGTGAAAATTCAGTTACGTTTGATGTTACGATTAGATTATTATGTGTATTCTCCCCTTCATTGTGTCAACAAGGATGGAACTTTGTAGATGAAAAACTGGGTCATGCAAATACTAGTTCATTGGTAGAATTGACTTCGTGCGAGCGTTCAACGTCTCTGTTCATCAGTAGATGTTTTTCATTACCTAATAAATATATAAGCAACACTAGCTGATGCCCGCGGCTCCGCCCGCACAGAGGTCGGTTATCGTCTTTCGGTAACATCTCTATTGCAGTTCTACTTAACAAATTCCAATCAAACATACAGCAGATTTTAAGTCTGACCAAGACCTTTCTAATAAATCGCAAAAACCGTATTAAAATCCGTTCAGTAGTTTTTGCGTCCATTGCGAACAAACATTTTCTTTTAAAGAATATTAATAACCGAAATTACTAATATTCCCCCTAACCCCTTCAGCTAAGCTTAATTGCTTGTGTTAGGAGTGGGTTCACGTTAGTACAGTTACTAATATTCTTTAACTTAATGGCCAGGAATCGAATCCGGGACCTAAAGAGTGCTACGGCGAGGCTTGACGTGGACAATGCCATACCTGTACGAGCGTTAACCTCAATGTATATATTTTTTCTAATAAAAGTTAATTTTAGTTTTATAAATATATTTTTTTATTTTGTAGAATATACCGCTTCCGGGCTGTTTGGCCGTGGTCCATCGGAAACTTGTATTCCAGACGTTTCGTCGATCACTGCGGTCGACATCTTCAGTGGTACAGGTCGGGACGCCGTCGAGTGCGGAGAACCTTCCTCTCCGGCGACTTCGCTGCGACGGATGTAGAGGCCCGAGTCACTGGCGTATTTATAGGCGCAGTTGGAGGGGGGAAACGACGTGATCGATCCTGATTGGTTGAGGCTAAGCAAGGGGGTGTGGCCTCCCGATACCGGTTATGGTGTTGACTTCGTCATGTTTGAATTGTGATGACGCGCGGCTCTCAGTGCTGGGTACTAATCTTTTTGGAGATGAAAAGCTTCGTTTTTTCTATTAAAATTGTTGAGATGCTTGAATATTTCGATGGCTTCTCGACATAGCCGTGGGAAGAAATGTGAAGTGGTGGCTAGAACCTTAGTGTTCTGAAATTTGATGGTATGATTACCATCCTCCTGGGTGTGTTCTGCCGTGCCTTAAGCCTTAAGATTTATTTATTGCTGAGTCATCGTTCCGCCTCCTATTACATTGGGACCTTAACATAACTGGCGAATCGTGGGTGCGTAATACACCTTCGCCTACCCCTTCGGGGATACAGGCGTGAAGTTATATTATGTTATGCTTGAAAACATGTAATTGTTAAATAACTTGAACACTGTCTATTTTCTTGTTCATTCACCATAATTATTATTCATTTTGTTCTTTCGACGGCCTTTGTGGCGTAGCGGTAGTGCATTCGACTGCCACGACAGGGGGCGCGGGTTCGATCCCCGCTCAGTGCAAATATTTGTATGCATGAATATGTCTATTTGCATTGGTCTGGGTGTTTCTAAGTATAAAATGTATGTATTTACAAGAAAAGTATATAAGGATGTTTATCCGTATTCTGGAACCCATAACACAAGCTAGTTAAACTATGCTTACTTTGTTAAAGTACAAGTGATTTATTCAATATGTATGCTTACTTTGGGTCTAGAAAGCGCTGTGCAGAATGTCGTAGAATATTATTATTATTTAAAGATGTTCTGAAATTTGATGGCATGATTACCATCCCCCTGGGTGTGTTCTGCCGTGCCTTAAGCCTTAAGATTTATATTTTTTTATTTTATTTATCTATTTACAAATAATGATGGAAAGCGTTTCAGAAACGTCTTCATCATCATTCTATTACCAATCCCGGTGGCGCTCAATGCACACTTTGGAGCTCGGGGTACTCCCGCCTGTTCCTATTTTCCTTATATATTAGTTTATTATTATTCTATGTATAATATGTATTTATTGACAAAAAAAGTATTTGAGTATGTTTATCCGCATTCTAGAACCCATATGACAAGCTCTGCTTAGTTTGGGTCTAGATGGCGTTGTGTAATTTGTCTTGAATATTATATACTAGCCGACTCAGCAAGCATCGTTCCGCCTTATAATCAAGTTAAGTTGGTTACCTTTTCAGATGAATTTATTTCGTGAATGTCTCTTCGCACCCCGGCTTTAAAGACCCGAGCCGGCGGCGTCAGGTTTTGGTCGGTTCGAGTCAGACTTCGTTTTATATATATAGATATTCAAAGGCTGTCTGGTAGAGATCGTTCTTAGCGATAAGATCGCCCATTGTACCTTTTTTTTTATATGTGCGGAAATCGCTATCTCTGAGAGAGGCCATGATAGAGCGCATGAACCTGACACTTCAGTCAGTGTCTGACTGGGGTAACTCCAACCTCGTTAGGTTCAATGCCTCTAAAACTCAGGCGTGTCTTTTTTCCGCGAAAAGGAGTCCTTTCGCCCTGACTCCGACTCTCCGAAATGAATCCATACCAATATCCGATCATCTTGAGCTCCTCGGCGTTCACCTAACATCTGCTCTTAATTTCGGTCGACATATAGAATCCAAGGCTAAAGTTGCTGCAATGAAGCTGGGCATCCTCTCTAAGGTGAGACGGTACTTCACACCTGGACAGCTTCTTATTTTATATCAAGCACAGGTCCGATCTTGTATGGAGTACTGTTCACACCTATGGGATGGATCAGCCCGCTATCAGCTGGATACTTTGGACACCATCGATCGACGCGCCAGGAGACTCATTGGCGACGACGAGCTAGTTAGCAACAAGCTCCAAAGCCTTGAACATCGCCGCAAAGTTGCCTGCATATCGGTGTTCTATCGGATTCATTTCGGAGAATGTGCTCAAGAACTGCATGACCTCATTCCCCCAGCTCCATTTCACCATCGGACAACTAGGCGCGGGCAACGTTTTCATCCCTTCGTTGTTGATATTCCACCAATCCGCACCAAGCGCAACGCTTCCTCATTTATTATGCGGACAGCGAGGGAGTGGAACTCTTTGCCTGCGTCTGTGTTCCCCGATTCTTATAATTTGGGGACCTTCAAGGCGAGAGTGAATAGGCATTATTTGAGTTTGCGTGTACCATCCTCGACTGCATCGTCACTTACCATCAGGTGAGATGCAGTTAAACGCACTCAAATTTTTAGTAAAAAAAAAAAAAAAAAAAATCCCTTCGGATACCCCCCCGCCGGCCAGCGGGGGCGGTTATGTCGGGCTTGAACCGACTAAAACCGCACGCCATCTCGGGTCTACAGACGCCGGGGTGTAAGGTTACCCATAGAGCATATCCCTCGCACCCCAACTGACCCTGTGCCATTCGCAGTGTCCCCTCTGATAACAGCAGAGGGGTACCTGGAGCGACCACCCCCGCCTTGAAGGCCCGCCATACCCCGACCCCCTTGTGCAATGGGGTCAGCTGGCCCTGAAAAGGGCCGGTTGGTCCGACTCTTGGCCGTTGACGTTGACGCCAGCTACTCTAGAGGAGCAATCAATGATGCGTTATCGCCCACCTTGCCCAGGGTGCACCAAACTTGGAGGTGATCCAACCAGTCGCACCCTCGCCCATTGTACCTAAGTACCTACTATATAATAATTTTCAATATTATTTTGGTTTAATAGTAATAATTATATGAATAAAAACTCAGTTTGTATAAGTTATATGTTATAAATATTGTTATACGTTTATTTGCAGTATTGTAATTAAATCCTACCCATTCACCTAATTTATTATATATACTAATTGTTATTTACATGATAATTTTAATGCAATAATATCAATGTTGCATACATTGATATTATTGCATCACACAATAAACAAATCTAGAGTGGTAGAGTCAAGCAACAGTCATTTTGGCCGTTGCAAGAATGGGCCGACTCGACCGGGGAAGCACCACCTCTCACAGAATATCGACGCCGAGTGAGAGTGCCAGAGCCCAAACTCCTTTCCCATCCCTAAAAAAAAAGAAAAAAAATCTCTAAGTTTAGATGTTTGAGATGGACACTATATTTAATTTTTTATCACTTCTTAACATGTGCCCGGTAGATGGCAATAGGCTCGCCTCCTCTTACATTGCGACCTTAACATAACTGGCGAATCGTGGGTGCGTAATACACCTTTGCCTACCCCTTCGGGGATACAGGCGTGAAGTTATATTATGTTATACTTAAAAACATGTAATTGTTAAATAATTTGAACACTATATATTTTCTTGTTCATTCACCATAATAACTAGGGATTCGATGAAGTTAGCCGATCGCAAGAAAATTGAGCTGAGCGAGCATTTATTTTTTTATTTCAAAATCTGAAAAATGCAATTTTTGCGCGCGCAAACTTTTTCCATTAGTTTCAATGGTAAATTTGTTTTTCGGTGATAATTCCTCAATGGTATGTCCGATTTTTAATTTTATGGTCTCAAAACATGCCCCTAGATTGTCGTTATGACCATGCCAAATTTGGTTGAAATCAGATTTGTGGTTCCGGTATCCGAGTTTGTAAGCGGCTATCCCGCGTATAGGAGTTAAATTATTCATTTTGTTCTTAACTAACTCTCCGTAACTATGCGAATATAAAATTATATAAACGATAACTTCAACATGATTTGATACTTCAGGTTATGTTATGTTACTTTCGATCGTGAATATGGAAGTATGGAATACAGCGGTCGGTTTATGAGTCATAACAGGAATTTTACAACGTTTTATCGTGTATGTATGGCAACAGGATACTTATAAAGATTTACATACATTTTTTTTCAACTGGAAAAATATTAGTAACCGAAATTACTAATATTCCCCCTAACCCCTCCAGCTAAGCTTAATTTTTTCTGTTAGGAGTGGGTTCACCTCGGTAGCGTAATGGCCAGGGTTCGAACCCGGGTCCTCTCGATCGTATGGTCGACTCCTTAACCACTAAGCTACCTACGCTTTTACGCCTACTTATACTCACGCCTTTATACCTCTAGGGTAGGCAGATACAACAGTTCACCATCTATTACTGTCCTTACTTCCAAGCTTCTTCTGTCATTAAACCTTTCATTATTATTATGAACTAGCTGTTGCCTGCGGCACGTATCTCGCTCGCTCACCCGTATGCAATTCTGATCCCGTAGAAACTTATATCCGGGATAAAAAGTATCTGGTATGTGTTATACTCCATCCGTGACTATAATCCATCCCTGAACCGAATTTCATCCTGATCCGTTCAGCCGTTAGAGCGTGATTGAGTAACAAACACTTTCACAAACTTTAAAATTTATAATATACCAGCTGTTACCCGCGTGGAATTTCGATCCCGTTCCCGCTTCCCATGGGAACCTATTCCAGGGATAAATAAAAAATAGCCTATATCCTGTTCCAGACCTATCCCTGTATTAAATTTCAGCTAGATCCGTTCAGCCGTTCTGGCGTGATTGACTAACAAAAATCCATCCATACAGCCATCCATCCAAGCAAGCTCAGTGCAAATATTTGTATGAATGAATATGTCTATTTACATTGGTCTGGGTGTTTCTAATTATGTATGTATGTATTTACAAAAAAAAAAGTTTATCCGCATTCTGGAACTCACAACACAAGCTAGTTAAACTATGCTTACTTTGGGTCTAGAAAGCGTGTAGAATGTCGTAGAAAAAAACAAGTTGAATTCCTGAGACGAGCTCAGCCGAATACAAGGGATTTTCGATTTAGCGATTTTTTGCTTTATCTTGCAATGGTTTACCCCAGCACGAATCTATTACCGAAAACAGCAACTCGATAGCTCATCTCCTTCATACCCAAAACCGTGACAGAAAATTGGCAACGACGACGTTGACGACAACTCGATAGCAATAGGGCTTTTCTAAAGAAAATCCCTAAAAAATGGGGCTGTAACAGTAAACTGGTGACTAGTGTGGCGGTAGAGCGTACGACTGCAGTTAATGGTGATTATCATACATGAAAATTATTAAACGTGATCATTTATAAAAGAAAACCGAGAAGCCGTGAATAGTAGTATTATTAGTACACATATGTGGATATACGGGCATCATCAGGATCGTCTCCCTCCGCCAGCCTCACTTGCAAGCCGACACCTTCCGATTGACGTACCAGGTCCTGGCGCATGACTTCCTTTTGGGGTTGATAGATGGCAGTCGCTCACGTAAAAGTCAAAATCAAATAATGGAGTTATAGCTTCCGAATCCGAGCTTCAAAATACAAGCTTAGGATATAATCAAAATTAATGCTAGGACGAAAAGAGAGCCGATTTAGGTTAAATGGTTTTTCTCCCTAGAGCCGCCGCTAGGTGTCACTGTTGTCATCTTTGGGCTTGCTCTGCACAGTACCTTTTTTTTCGTGCAGAAATCCCCTCGGATATCCCCCCGCCGGCCAGCGGGGGTGGTTATAAAACCGCACGCCGTGTCGGGTCTTCAGACAGGGGTGTAAGGTTACCCATAAAGCATTTCCCTCGCACCCCGACTGACCCTGGGCTATCTACGGTTTCGAGACGGCCCCCTCGGGTTTGGGGACCACGGTGTCCCCGTCTTGCCCCGGTTTGGGGGAGAGGCGCTAGTCGCCCCGCCACGTACCGGCCTGCTCTGCACAGTACCTACTTATCAGACGCTCTCAATAGATTCAGTGTCATATTTCAATAGTCCAGGTTCGATTCCCATGTTAAAAGTTCCAAGAGATTATCGGTAGCAACATGAAGTTTGAAAACATGAAGTTTGAAAAAGTGCCTGGTTGAAGGAAACAGGCCCTATTACGTATTACCAAAAATATAGTTGACGATGTTACACTTCTGATTAACCCCTCAAACTTAAGGCGTGATTATGTCAAAAATGGAATAGTACGGCTAATAGCTGTAAGACGTTACGTGCTTCAAATATGAACTGAATTAAAACAGACGCCATCATTTCCTCAAGCATGAGCCTAAGGGTGTTAACAGTTCGCGTGCTGACAATTATTTGTTCTTACTTTTGCATTAAACTTAACTTTTTGATTTGACTTAAGCCTAAACTAAACTTTAACCTAACTAAACCTAAATTAACTTGATGTTTTTATTAAAATATTTATATATTATTCAATTAATTTCGATTAATGATTCTTTCTCTATGTGCAAATATATTCGATTTTAATATTCTTACTGTAAACTAGTTGTTTTTAAAATTGATGAAAACCCACAATTTCAAATACAAGAAAAAATGTACAATTTAGGTGCAGACTTTGAAGTGATGCGCGGGCGAGTATATGTAGGTATTGTTATATTTAGGCTGGATTTCACTAGTGAAAATTCGTTCAACTGAACTGGGTTCCTACTTTTTACGTAATGAAATTCATTGTGTATTGAAAACGCGATAACGCAGATACGTTTTACTTGATCTAGTTTTCTATAATTGAATAAATCCGCTCTTAGTGTTTAGAGAGAGTTATATAAATGCTCATGGGTAAGTTTTTATAAAATGTTGAATATGTGGCAAGTTTCATTTATAATCCTTAAATCTACAAAATATAATGATTGGCAGACAATTGACATGATTTAATATCAATAGGTGGCCAGTACTTACCGACGCCGGTATGTTACGCAAGAAGGTTGTCACATCACACGGTTATCTATGGTGTTCCTTATTCAAATTTAAATGAGAACTCTCATATTACACTAATTCTATCAACCGAATCACGAATAGAAAAATAAAATATTCAAAAATCACAGCACTCAGCAGTCATTGTGGCACTGGCACACGTAAAACATAACTGTATAAAAATAAATGTTTTTGAAATTCGAACAGTATTCTCACTTTAAAAAAATGTTATATCTGGGGTTTTATGTGATTATCCTAATTTTGTGATATTTTTTTGTGAATACAGTTGAATTTATTGTGTGATGGAGTTAGGTTGTGCGGTGTAGAACGCGTGCATTCAGCCGCTCGGGCTGGGGCGGCGGCGGTGTGGCACCGTATCGACGGGGCGCGCCGGCGCGTACGTTGCACCCCTAAGGCAGGGACGTACTCAAACGCTGAATATGTTTGCTTTATATTGTTTGAAACTGTCATACAATTATAGAAGTTAAGTAAATCTACAGCACTAAATAAGGGGTGATATACCTAGATCTTATATAAATAATAAATTCTTAAAATAAATATAGGTATATATTGTTAGTTTTTTCTCAAAATTCTGGTAGATTTTTCTAAATTGTCTTTTGGATTGTTTCAATGATTGAAATATAGTCGTTAGTTATGAAACTAGCGTCTTCGTATGTTCTGGTCTTAAAGACAGTGCAATCTCAATTGGTAGGTGGTAGAGTCAAGCAACAGTCATTTTGGCCGTTGCATGAATGGGCCGACTCGACCGGGGAAGCAACACCCTCTCACAGAATATCGACGTCAAGTAACAGTATTTGAACTGTTGCGTTCCGTTTGGTGAGTGAGAGTGCCGGAGCCCAAACTCCTTTCCCATCCCCTCCCAAACTCCTTTCCCATCCCCTTTCCTTTACAGGGTCGGCAGCGCGACTGTAACGCCACTGGTGTTGCACACGTCCATAGGCCGCGGTAACCGCTTCCCATCAGGTGGGCCGTGTGCTTGTCTGCCACCTTAGTGGTATAAAAAAAACTCTATTTAAGAACAGAATTTAAGAAGCGAATCGAGCTTGGTACCTTATGTAATACTTAGTAATTTTAGTGCATAATTGAGAAACTCTGGTGCTCACCTGTGGTCTTCATCAATTTCATTCCTCAAATGTCACGGAATGCAAATGATTGACTTGTTACTGAAAATACCAAAATCGTTATATGTGTGTCTGTTATAGGCATTTAAGGAGGTTCCTCAATTTCTCATTCATTACACCATCAGCACTGAATTCCGACAATATGAATCTAGAACTATACCTTAAAAAAATGTATGAAACTATTAAAAAAACAACTATTTTTAATTTTTAATAAATTTTTGAGATAATTCATGAGTTGCATGGCTTCTAGTACCCCTAAGTCTCATCAAATAGAAAAAAAAAATCCAAGTCCGTCCCTGCATGCTGTCTGAAAAACTACGAAGGTTTTACTCACAACGGAAACTCACGAATGAGTCCGAGATTTGCCGAAGCCCAACTTGTCTGAAGTTGTTATGATGGCTAGTGTAATTTGAACCCTTCCCCCGCCCTTCAAGGCCTTTTATAGGGTGTGAAGAACGTAATTATGTACGACATAAGAGTTCTCTTTATCGTGGTTAGGCTCAACGGGGCATGCGCGTCGCACATCGATGGATTGGGTGAAGCCAGGTGTATCGAAAATACTAGTCGTTTGTGTTACATGTTAATTAAATATCTTAAAATCTGGATTAGATCCAATTCTTGAATTACTCCTTTGTATGTAAATAGTCTATTATTATTTGTCTGAAATTTCTGTTATTTTTGGTTAGATTTCATGTATGTCTTACTCTATTTTCCCTTATAACTATTAAACGGTTGAACCGATTGTAATGAACGATATATGTTTAGATTTCTGTTCCTTGTTTTTCAATAAATATATTTAAATTATAAAAAAGCAAAATCCACCATTTTGAATTTTTTATAGCTTTATTTCTCTCCCTTCGCTGAGCGGCCCGAAACTGAATACTTTTAAGGGCGTCGTCGTAGTAATGCCTCAGATGTAGTTTTTCAAACATATAGTAGATAGCACGGGTCCCGGTGCTTAGGTTGGCATGTCGGGTAGAAGAGAGTCCGGTTAAGATCGACTTACTTCGGTTTTGTAGAGCGTTGTCTTTGTCGTACCTCCGACTGACAGTAAACATAGACCTATCATGAACTATAGACTGGCTATCAGCGTATACCACAGAGGAATAGCTATAGTTTATTTTTATTGCCAGGCTATGAATTTTATCTATAAGTTTTGTGAAGTTTTCGCTGATCCTCTAACATCGATATAGCTTCGTGTAATTTTGATTTGAAAGATTTCATGACAACCATTGTCAAAATAAAACTATATGTTGCTATATTTACTGGTGGTAGAAATTTGATGACACAAATTTAACACAAAATTCAGCAGAAGCAGGCCGGGACGGTGGGGCGACTAGCGCCCCTCCTCCAAAGCGAGGGTATCCGAAGGGATTTCCGCATGAAAAAAAAAAAAATATTGGTACCACCGTGCACGATTGCGAAAAACCCTCCATAGTAATCAAATTTAGGTTTGATTTCGTTCAGGGGTCAGCAAGTGCATAGCCTGGCAGGGGGATTGTCGTCGCAGCACTAGTGAGACTGGCGGGTGTCACGCGGTGCTGCGACGATAATCCTCTTCTGATGAGGCCGTCAAGCTGAGTGCCCCCATTGTTAACATGGTACGTGTATGTAATGGTGACCTTCTTTCCTGAGACTTTACCTTCAGCTTACCATCAGGCGAGGTGAAGTCAAATTGACGTGTCCTAAATATAAAAAAAAAAACAAAAATAATTAAAGTAGCCGGTGTCGTCAACGGGACTACCTTAAATTTTTCAAGTTATCAATAATTAATATTCACACTGAATTTGACCCATTCTCATTTGCAAATAAGTGCACATTTAGGTGTTATTGACTATACAATTACAATTTATACTCACTGCATTTACACTATAATTTTATAGCTGTATATTTTTAAAAGGACGTGGTACCTTTTGTTTTTACGTCGCCGAACACTGGGAAATCTACATGATTAATTTAATACGACCCATCAAAAGCGGCCGTCACCTACTGAACTACTGCTTTCCATTGTCGACTACAATAGTATGTGTCAGTTTTTTTAGGTAGATTTCGATGAAATCGATCTACCTATTGGTTTCTTGACTAAATTCGACATTTCAAAAAAAATTCTTCATAGGAGGTCTAGTTATGACCCCCTGAGTCCGAAATGACCACTGGTCAAAAGTTTATTATATATATATATATAGCTGCTCGTGCTGATTCACTGACTCATTGATCACCTCTCCTGAACAATTTTGTATGAAAAAATTTTTTTTCACTGGTGGTTTCGTATAGAGGATAAAAATTCATACGGAAGAAAAATATGGAGAGAGCTGATGATTGAGGATTTCGGAGACGGGTGAAGAGCACGCTTACGGTATTGAAGATAGGTTGGGGGTGCTTGAGCAAATGTCACTCGAAACGCCATTCAATTGCCAGTGACCTGAAAAAAAATTCAAAATGGCGAAAAAAAAATGGCCGCCATACAAATTTCGTCGGTGCCCACCTCGGAGAGTATAAAAGATGGAAGAGTAGTTTCTTCGCAAAAGACGATCAGGATCCAAAGGTCTACTCGATGAATAGAAAAAAAATTCAAGATGGCGGAATTTATTTTTCTATAGAAAATGTATGGCGAATATTGAATAGACTACAAGTTTTGAACTATGCAAGACTTTGATTGATGGTTTCTTTTCAAAATGTTTTTCCGGAAGAACTCTTAGTCAGAAATATGTAGATAGATGATGATCGAGGGTTTGGAAGATAGGTGAGGAGCACGGCCAGGGTATTAAACATAGGTGAGGGCTGCTCAAACAAAAAATACTTGGAACCTCATCCAATTGGCAGTGAGCTGAAAAAAAATTCAAAATGGAGAAAAAAGATGGCCGCCATACAAATTTCGTCGGTTTCTATCTCGGAGAGTATGAAAGATAGAAGAGTGGTTTCATAGCAAAAGATGATCAGGACCTGAAGGTCTACTCAATGAACAGAAATAAAATTCAAGATGGCGGAATTTATTTTTCCCTACTAAAATATATGGAGAATATTGAAGAGACTGCAAGTTGGGAACTATGCAAGACTTTGATATGGTTCCTTTTCAGAATGTTTTTATGGAAGAACTCTCAGTCAGAAATATGGAGATAGATGATGATCGAGGGTTTGGAAGATGGGTGAGGAGCATGGCCAGGGTATTAAAGATAGGTGAGGGCTGCACAAACAAAAAATACTCGGAACCGCATCCAATTGGCAGGGAGATGAAAATAAATCCAAAATGGCGGATTCAAGATGGCGTCAACACAAATGTCATGGGTGTCTCTCTCAGAAAGTATTAAAGATGGATGAATTGTGTTTCGGTTCACCTCTGCTGTAATTTTTTTCCCTGATGCTTTCGTATAAAGGACGAAAATTCATTCGGAGGAAAAATATGGAGGGAGCTGGTGATTGAGGGTTTTGGAGACGGGTGAAGAGCACGGCCAAGGTATTGAAGAGAGGTAGGGGTGCTCAAATAAAAACCACTCGGAATCTCATCCAATTGCCAGTGAGCTAAAAATATAGGTAACCAAAATGGCAGATTCAAGATGGCGCCCATACAAATTTCGACAGCGTCTATCTCACAAAGTATAATAGAAGATAGAAGAGAGGTTTCTTGGCAAAAGATGATCAGGACCTAGAGGTCTACTCGATGAATAGAAAAAAAATTCAAAATGGCGAAATTTATTTTTCCA
The DNA here is from genome assembly GCA_946251805.1 of Cybosia mesomella. NCBI lineage: Eukaryota > Metazoa > Arthropoda > Insecta > Lepidoptera > Erebidae > Cybosia > Cybosia mesomella. The sequence goes on along the minus strand of OX276396.1, from coordinate 34,359,203 downwards.
TACAAAATATATATTATATATAGCTCGATTACCACTCACTCACTCACTGACACAATTGTCCTCCTACTCCTGTAATGGGGGATATGGATGATGTATGGGAAAAATGTAGAGAGAGCTGAGGTGACTATGGGAAAAATCCGAAATGTCAAAAAATTCAAGATGGCGGCCAATATGGTGGTCGTTTCTCCGCTATCTTTGATGACATGGCAACATGGGTGTCATTTTTGAGTAAATCGATTCTGATTTTGAATTTTTTAAAAAAAAAGTTGAAAAATCCAAGATGGCGGATCGATTTTTTTATTTAACACTCGCGAGCTGCTTGCAGCTCGCGATTGCAAAATACTAGTATATATATATATATGTATGTATGGTTCCACTTCCCAAAATTTGCGGCACTCTCACGGTCGCATTTTTGCCCCGATCACTTTCAAACTGCGGTCAAAAATTGCTTGGGTGTAAACTTAGTTTAAGTTCGTGAGCGGGTGGAATCCGGCCTAAGGGGACGGTAGGGCCTCACTTTTTGTGAAATCAGTTTTTCCTCAAAATTTCACGTTCCATGAAAGATATTCGAACCGTTCTAATTTTATCCCATAGTATACATGAATACCAACAACTTTTAATTATAAACCTATAAGATTAAAACTTTAACTAAAAGTGGAGGGGGAAAAATCAAAATTTTTCGGGAAAAAAATCATAACTTCTAACCGGTGAACATTCTTGTCGTCTGAAACATTTTTAATCGATAAGCCATTTTTAAGTCTAAAATAAATGTCTGAAAAGTTTTTCGCTAAAAGTTACCGTTTTCGAGAAAAAAAAATTAAACATGTTCAAAAAATTGCTTCACGAAATCTACCTGTGCGTTCCCCCTGCGGGAACGGATTTTTTAATTGTCGTGGCCATATTTTATTCTCTGTCTACAACTGTCAGACTGAGGTGCGACACAGAGAACGCTCTACAAAACCGAAGCACACCGATCTTAGCCGGACACTCTTATTTATTTATTCATTTATTTATTTATTCATTCTGTGGATCATAGGTTAGATATAAAGGTCTTATAAGCTATTTTATGTGCGCTTTGTCCTACCACATGCGGTGTACAGATTAGCATATCAGTTAAAATATAATAAAAGTAAAAAATTAACATGTAAGTATTATGTCAGTACATAAATAAGGTAATTAAAATAGTGAATTCAGATATGTCATAATGTCAATTAATATTAAATGTCAATCAGTTTAATAATACCATATATATAATTAAAATTTTATAGCACACAAGCATTATTAAATTTCTCTGCTTCCGACGTGCCAACCAAAGCAGCGTTTACTGTAGATACCTACTTATTAGTTCCTTTTGCCAGACCGACCCCACGCCGAGGAAGGCGAAGCGCACGCAGACGGCCACGGCAGCGGACGCCCCAGCGACCAGCCCCTCCGCCATACTGGCGGCAGCGCAGGCGCTCATTGCGGAGCTGACGCTGGCCGATTTTGACAACGACGACCTCGCGGCGTCGATACTTAAATGTATCGACGTCACGCTGGAGAGCCTGGCGGAGCGCCTGACGGACGCCCGCCCGTGAGGAGGAAGAAAAACAACGGACGCCGGAGGTCGCAGGAAAGCCGCCGCCCCGCCGCTGGTCACTCAGACGTCTGACAACCCAGTTGTCTGAATACCCGAGACGGCGTGCGGTTTTAGTCGGTTTGAAACCGACATAAACATTCCGAACGAAAAAATAAAAAAAGGCTTTTGATCCCTGTTTTTTTCTATAAATATATATATAATCTTCAATATTAGATATTCTGATATTTCCGTTATTGACCCTGGTGCTGGCCATGGTCAGCAGCGAAACTTCGTGGAATGCCGCCGCCTTCTTTTGCGAGGCAGTGATGCACGCAAAAGAGGCGTCAGAAAAGGTACGGGAGAGGTCGAGGTCTCTCGTGCCGTAGAAGGCACACCGGGCGGCGGAGATCGCAGAACGATCTCCGTCCTCCATGAGCGCGGGCCTGGGGGTGACGGTCAGGGCTAGCTGAATTTTTATAGAAATTTTCTCACTTTTTTGCTTATAACTTCTTCAATTTTAAATTTAGGGCAAAAAGATTTTGAACATATTTGCAGGCAAAGCGATTTGCTACAAATTATGTCTTCGAATTTTTATAGGACGTGTAGCGGACGCTATTCTATACATTTCGTATAGAGTAGCCGTTCCGATTACCCGCTCCGCTTATGGCGCGTTAACTTGGACCAGCACCTTAGCCGACCGGTTTTGCTAACGACCGCGCAGGTACATCAACTCACTCTTTCGCTGTGGCTACTCGCGCGCGTACGCTTTGTTATTATATTCTTTCGTATCGCTTTGCTTGTTCCATATACTTAATATTTATAGCTGTAATCTGTTAATTCAGTGTATCAAATATACATATAACTGTCCGTAAATAATATATTCTTCATTTCACCGCCTTGTTCATCTTCCGCTTATTTCCTCATCTAATTATCAACCTTCATACTTCTGGACGACGGATAGAAGTGCTACACCCTTCTACATTGGTGACCCTCGACAACTGGAACTGCAGCCACATCTCAAGGTTTGGAGTGAAAAATAAAATATAAAGTGTCTAGAAACATCTTTTGACCTTTGATTGAACAAAGTCAAATTATAAGGATCTGGCCCAATTCATAAGCGCATCTCAAGAAAAACGCGTGAAGCAATTATTAATGCATGAGGAGCTCGGGGATAGAAAGCCTTCACAATTTCTTCGCCACATGCAGAGTCTGGCTGGCCCATCAGTACCGACAGGTTTTTTACAAACTATTTGGTGCAGTAGGTTACCTGGTAATATTCAAACTGTTATTGCTTCACAGGACGATTTACCAATAGATAAGTTAGCTGACCTAGCGGATAAAGTGCACGAGATAGCTCCGTCATCACCTCAGGTTGCAAGCACTTCTACTGCATCTACCTCTGATCACCTGTACAACGACCTAGTCAGACAAGTATCCGAGCTTACTAAACAGGTAGCGTCATTAACTACTAATAAGTGTGGTGGAGGACGTCACTCGCGATCACGTAACTGGAGACACAATCGCTTACGCTCTCGTTCTCGCAGCCGCTCTAGTCAACAACCGCCACCTGGGCACCCTCATTGTTATTATCATTACACATATGGCACTAAGGCGAGTAAGTGTAGGCAGCCTTGCACTTTCCCGGCGGAAAACTCCCAGGGCAGTCGCAAATAGCGGCCAACGACTGCCCCTCATCAACAGGCCGTCTATTCATTACCGACCGTGTATCAAAAATACAGTTCCTTGTGGACACTGGTTCAGACTTGTGTGTTTTTCCACGGTCAGCAATAAGGACGCCCTGTACTAAAACTAAGTACGATCTAGTAGCAGCTAATAGTACAATTATACATACATACGGTCCTATGCCACTACATTTAGATTTTGGACTTCGACGAGATTTTACCTGGAGCTTTACCGTAGCAGATGTTGCGAAGCCTATAATTGGTGCTGATTTTTTGTCATTTTACAATCTTCTCGTAGAATATAAAGTGTATAAATATAAAAATCAACGCTTAGTGGACGGTGTGACTTCTTTGACAGTATCAGCTGTGTGTTCTACGTCGTCTGACGATACCATACTCTCTGTTAAGGCCGTTACAGGTGAAACGGATTACCACAATCTTCTACGCGAATTTCCTGAGATTACCCGTCCTGCAGGAGTATTTAAAGCACCTAACAATAAGACGTTTCATTATATTCGCACCACTCCAGGTCCCCCAGTTAGTTGCAAACCACGTCGTCTTGATCCAGTTCGTTTGCAAGCTGCTAAAAAAGAGTTCCAGGACATGATGATTGCAGGTACAGCACGACGCTCCGACAGCCCTTGGTCTTCTCCGCTGCACCTGGTCAAAAAGAAAGACGACGGGTGGAGACCATGTGGTGATTACCGCGCTCTCAACGCGAGGACAATACCAGATCGATATCCAATCCGTCATATACATGACTTTTCATATCAGCTTTCAGGATGTTCTGTATTCTCAACCATAGACCTCGTGAAAGCTTATAATCAGATAGCCTTAAACCCTGAGGATATACCTAAAACAGCGATATCTACGCCCTTTGGATTGTTTGATTTTCCCTTTATGACCTTCGGGCTCCGAAATGCAGCCCAAACTTTCCAAAGGTTTATTGACGAAGTTCTCCTAGGCCTGGACTTTTGTTACGGGTATATAGATGACATATTGGTATTTTCTAGAGGGAAAAAAGAACATTTATGTCATTTACGACAGCTTTTCGAGCGCCTCAAGCATTATGGGTTATTGGTCAACACTTCAAAATGTTCTTTTGGTCAAGAAAGTGTCACATTTCTTGGGTACAGCGTATCAGAGGCTGGAACTAAGCCACTCCTGACCAAAGTACAAGCTATTGATGAGTTTCCTGTCCCTAAAACGGTTAAAGAACTTCGACGTTTCTTAGGAATGGTCAACTACTATCGTCGGTTCATTCCAAATGCAGCCCGTTTTCAAGCACCCTTACATGCAGTACTAGCAGGTCCCAAAATAAAAGGCTCACAACCGGTAGATATGACAACAGACTTGATGGATGCCTTTAATGAATGCAAGAAATCACTTTCTCAAGCAACCTTGCTTGCTCATCCCGATCCTTCTGCTGAACTGGCGATCGTAACTGATGCCTCAGACATGGCGATTGGAGCTGCCCTACAGCAACGTGTAGGCACTGACTGGCAACCTCTAGCTTTTTACTCCCACAAGCTTTCTACGTCACAGAAAAAGTATAGTCCATATGACCGAGAACTCTTAGCGGTGTATGAGGCTATTAAATACTTTCGCTACATGATAGAAGCTAGAACATTTGCGATATTCACGGACCATAAGCCTCTCATATTTGCTTTCGCCAGTAGTAAAGAGAAATGTTCACCACGTCAGTTCCGGTACCTGGATTTCATCGCTCAATTTACCACTGATGTGAGATACATACCAGGTCACAAAAATGACTCCAGATCAGAAGGTTACGTGATCAGATCACGTCGGGGTCACCACTGTGGAGAAACAGGGTGTGATGTTCCTCCAACACAAAGGGAGGATCCTCCGACCAGGCAAGGTGATCACGCCTGGCGGGCCGCGGCCCAACGGTTGTCGTTGGGATGTTGTATATATGCTGTACCAGCGCGCGAACTTCACTTTCGCGATTCAGGATTGGTATTGATGTAGTAGTATCCTAGTAGTTCACCTTGTTGTCGCTAGATGGCGCTGGGTATATGCGGTATCGCCACATCACTCCCCTCCAAGACCGGAGGTTGATTGCGATGAGTCAGCTGTCTTAAGCTCTCTTGTGGAGCGTGCCAGTGCCAGTCTTGTGTAGTTCCATTTCGTCGGAACTGGACGCCGCTGGTTCCATTGGTGGAACAGTCTTCCTCGCTAGTCCTCGTTAATTGGGACTAACCGCTGGTCCCGAAGTTGCGGGGCTGAGTGCGGTGATGCGGTGCTGCGGTGAAATGCCCAGTGAATCGGGGCTCGAAGCGTCGAGGTGGGTCCTCGGTGAGCCCTCGGTGAGGCGAGGCGAATCCTCAGTGAGATGAGGTGAGTCCTCGGCAGTGAGACGGGGCGAATCCTCTTGAGTCGAGGTAAGTCCCCCGTGTATGGGGCGAATGCTGCGTAGACGGGAGAGATGTGCTCTTCTTATGCGGACCGTATATGCCGTAGGCAATGACTGCTACGTAGACGGGAGAGATGTGCTCTTCTTACAAGGACCGTATTTGCTGTGTGCTGTGCCTTTAGAGGCTGATATGGCCGTAGGGTAACCAGGCTGCAGCGATCGCTGCATGCTGTGGTATCCCAGTTGAGGCCGAAGCTGCTGGATGGCGAAGACTTAATTACCGCTCACGCGGAAGAAGTGAATAGGATGGTGGCGATAGGAATGCTGCTGATATGTTCAGCGAAGGTTACGTGATCAGATCACGTCGGGGTCACCACTGTGGAGAAACAGGGTGTGATGTTCCTCCAACACAAAGGGAGGATCCTCCGACCAGGCAAGGTGATCACGCCTGGCGGGCCGCGGCCCAACGGTTGTCGTTGGGATGTTGTATATATGCTGTACCAGCGCGCGAACTTCACTTTCGCGATTCAGGATTGGTATTGATGTAGTAGTATCCTAGTAGTTCACCTTGTTGTCGCTAGATGGCGCTGGGTATATGTGGTATCGCCACAGACGCATAGTTTCCGAGATATCGCGAAAGAGGTGTCTACACCCCTTTTTCCAAGATGGCGGCCGGGGGACCGGCGGACTTCGGTCGCAATGGCGGCCTTTATTTCGGTCGGGTTTTATCCCGCGTCGTTGAGTTGGCAGGCGTATATAGGACACACACGATACACCTCCGTCTTGACCTGTTTCTGTAAGGACGGCGAGTCGGCCGCCTGCCGTCCTCAGGCCCCGATCATGGAGGTCGGACGGTCCTGGGCGTTGACAAGTATGCGGCGCCCTCACCGCAGGCGAAGACGCCGTAGACTGTGGAACTCGGGACCCCACAAACTTGGGGTTAAGCTTTTATTGACCCCCCACATATGTCCCAAAAATAAAATTGCGTCCTCTAACAAATGCAATATTAGGTCCTTAAATTGTAACATTTCAATGATAATATGTATAAAGATGAATCTCCAAGAATAGTGATTTCCTATGGGACATGTTTCGTGTGCGAATTTGTGTTGATAATTTTTTTTTTATATTTAAAAGATATTAAGTTGTTCATAATTGCATTGTTGTGTAAAATTTCAATATTACTGTAATAATGTACAACCACAAAAGTGAAACATAAAACCTTGAATTCTGTTTAAATGATAATTATATTTCTCATATACCTAACTAAAATCATAGCGAACATATAATTAGAAACATATTAGTTATCATTGCTAACCGCTTTGTTTGTATAGCGTCATCGGACCATCACCATCACCATCACCATTTGCCATTTCATAATAGAGTAAGACGCAATGTATTAACACAGGTCAATTATACAACTGGAATTATATAATGATTTCAGGTTCACAAAAATTTACGTAAAAATTTTTTTTTTTTAAAAAGTAGGGGAGTAGGCTACAAATATATACATATATAATAGGTCTTTACCTATAATATTGCCGAAATTTTCTTACAAATTCATGAGTTCGTTATTCCTATAATTTAATAGCTGTTTCCATTATTTATATTTTGTTTGAAAGATGATTTCAAGATTTTACAACTCTGTATTAAATTGTGTTTTTATTGACCGCTTGATAAATTAATTCGATCTTCAAAAACAGTACTTCCTAAATGCTATCCATGTTGATGATAAATTTCGTATTACTTAACAGCTGTCATTTTTCAAAAATGTAATAAAAGTTGCTGTTTGTTAGCTTAATGTTGTCTCATTCATACACAGAAAAAAATCATTAAGTTTGGATTTGTCATTCCTAAAAAAAATGCAAAAATGTTAGTACTGAAAATTGGGTTTCCTCCAATTTCTTCAAGAATAACGGCAATTTCATATGTAACGACCTAATATAATCGAAATGTATTAATTAGGCAATGTGATTTACGAACAATACAACTTATTCTGAATTCCACATGTGGTTTTTTTTATTAACTCTCTGAAAACTATTAGTGAACACGCATAACAGTAACTTCCGTAGCACGTACAGACTAATAGCTTTTTATCTTCAAAACACATAAATTAATATTGTAGGACAAAGTAGGCACACAAAGCCATCTAGACCCAAACTAAGTAGAGCTTGTTCTATGGGTTCTAGAATGCGGATAAACATACTTAAATACTTTTTTTTTTGTAAATCAATACATATTATACATAGAAACACCCAGACCAATGCAAATATACATATTTGCACTGAGCAGGAATCGAACTCACGACCTCTGGCTTAGCAGTTGAACACAGTACCGCAACGCCGAAGAGGTCGTCAAAATATGTGTTTAGGGATGCATCTGGCCCGTGTATTTCGCAGAATTATGTTGCAAATATTGTTTGAAAAATAATGCACTTATGAGGTGGTTGAGAGGCTCTTGGCCAAGTGGTTACCGAGTAGGTCAACTGGCAATACTAGCCAGGCCAAAACGGAGGCGTGTCGTGTGAAACTTGGCCCCAGAGTTCCACAGTCTACGGCGTCTTCGCCTGCGGTGAGGACGCCGCAGACTTGTCAACGCCCAGGACCGTCCGACCTCCATGATCAGGGCCTGAGGACGGCAGTCGGCCGACTCGCCGTTCTTACAGAAACAGGCCAAGACGAAGTCAAAAGTCAAAAGTCAAAAACCATTTATTCTGCATAGACCATTAATACGGCGCTTACAAAACTTCATAAAAAAATAAATAATGTAATGTTTGGCAAATGGACCACCGGTTCGAAACGCGGCCCTGTCCTGAGAAGACTCCGGCAAGAAACTCAGCGGGCTGTTTTTTTTGGTCTATTTACAAACATATTTACTTAACCTAAGTACAATATTTCATTTGAGTAGCATAGAGAGAGAGCAAAGAGTTCATATCCAAGCTTGTTTGTCGTCTAAATAGTCTTGAATTTTATAGTAGCCTTTTTGGCAGAGTTTACTTTTAATTTGGCTTTTAAATTTATGAAGAGGTAGATTCTTCATTTCACTAGGAAGCTGGTTGTAGAAGCGTATACAGTTACCCTGAAAGGAATTACTAATCTTGTGGAGTCGACTATTACAAACCACAAGATTGTTTTTATGTCTAGTATTTACGTTATGTATATCACAAAGTCCGCCGGTTACCCTTTTTTTTTTTTTTTTTATCGTGCGGAAATCCCTTCGGATACCCCCCCGCCGGCCAGCGGGGGCGGTTATGTTGGGCTTGCACCGACTAAAACCGCACGCCGTCTCGGGTCTTCAGACGCCGGGGTGTAAGGTTACCCATAGAGCATATCCCTCGCACCCCGGCTGACCCTGGGCCATCTCACCACTAACAGCATCGCTCATCCTGTCTCCTCTGAAAGCAGAGGAGTACGGAGAGCGATGTGTTCCCGCCACGTTGGGTATTGGCCGACGATCAATGCCAACCCTATGAAGGGGTGAAGGGGAAGCCATTGACCGCCGCCCAGGGTGTACCGGCCGCTCCGATTCCGTTCCCCCCGGACTGCAGCGGGATCGGAATCGGAGCGACACTCGAGGAGGTTACCCAACACACACCCCAGTCCGCCGGTTACCCTGGGGTTAACCTTTCGAGGGCTTACCCGGGGTGCTCGGCAATGGATACTTGGGGCGGACACCGTGTGGTGTTAGTCGGTCCGATTGCGACACACCCATCTCATCGTTGGCACTGATGGGGTGGAGCCCGCGGGGGATTCCACACGTAAAAAAAAGGCAATACTAGCCAGTTCAGTCTTGACCATTGTTAAGACATTGAGACCTTTCTGTACCTCAGAGAGCATATTAAACCGTCGGTCCCAGTGGCCATAAGTACATCTATGGCATTAGTTAGGGGTTGTAGGAACCCTTAAAAGTTCTTCTTTTTTTTTTGTTTCGTCAGGGAAATGTGCTAGGAGAGGCCGCACGACATGGGGAGGCCGCGCGGATATGTGTGGCTCGCACATACTAAAACACCTACGGTGTACCATACTCAGCGCCTTGTCAGGGGGGGCCTGAAACTATACAAGAATATTTCTATGCCGACCCCTCCTAGCGCTCGCCCGCAGTGTGTCAGAAGCACCTGCACCATAAATTTTGAAGAAATTTTGTTATCATATTTGTTAATGTAGACATTGTTAATGTACATACTTTTGACAGCACATGGCGCCACGTCAAGAGGTCAGTCATAGACACAGAGTATATTGGTCATAGAGTAAAATAAATAAGCGTACACAGATAATAAATTGTGTGGGCTCCGGACATGGTCAAATAACCATCAATAACTTAACGTCAATAAATGTGAACATATTCAAATATAAGATATTTTAACAGGATTGACTCAATATTATTGACCGTGTCCGGAGAACAAAAAAACAAAAAAAAAAAAAAGTAATATCCTTTGACCTTCATGGACGTGCAATGGCGATGCCGACTGCGCTTTTATCCCTACAGAGGGCGCATCGTAATGGCCAATCTTAGCTGTCATTGTAGATTTCATTGTTTGTCTCTTCAAATCTGACATCTATGAGTTTGTTATTGTTTATGGCCTCCATATTATTGTTGTTTTGTTTGGTCATTTGCTGCTGCCATCTACAATTAGTTTTGCGTTGGCATCCCCATAAGTATAAATAAATATTTTGTGGGTGCAATGTAAAATACTGTTCTGAAGCTTTGCAATAAACATTTATTTATTTTATTTATAAAACTATCATTTAGACGTCCAGGCACAAACGGACGTCTACTCTTCGCGGGTGGCTAGATCAGCGGGTGGAGTCCCCGTCCCTCACACCTGCAGCCACAGTCAGGGACCCTAAAAAGTCCTATTCTAAATACAGAACTTCGATATCGCTAGGTCTAATGGCAGCCGCTTCACGGTAAGCTTGCGAGCCAAGCGCGGGGTGCCCGGCAATGGACACTTGGGAAGGACACCGTGTGGTTTTAGTCGGTCCGATTCCGACACGCCCATCCCATCTTTAGCACCGATATGGTGAAGCCCGTGGGGGTTTCCACACGTAAAAAAAAAGGATAGGATCATCAAATATTTTGTTGGCAGCCATGATTCATCATCCTCCGAGCCTTCTCCCAACTTTGTTGGGGTCGGCTTTTCAGTCTAACTACGAAGCAGCTGAACTTCGATATGTTCCTTGAAGCGACTGCCATCTGACTTCCACAACCCGCTGGCGATATCGAAGTTCTGTAGTTAGACCAGTTGTCGGACTTTTTAGGGTTCCAACTACCGTAACGACTGCCATAGATTTTGGGACTTCTGCCGTTACTTGTGCTACGATATATAATAACTAGGAATTAAGTGCAGGGTGCGACTGAAATAAATTGAGCTAAGCGAGCTGGACTCTTACTTGAAAGGCATATTATTACGGTCGCGCGCTTAGCCAGCGCATAACCACCCCCGCTGGCCGGCGGGGGGTATCCGAAGGGATTTCCGCACGTAAAAAAAAAACAAAACAAAAAAAAGACCGCTCGCTCATGAAACTGTTTTTCGGTGATTATTCCTCAATGGTACACCGGACAAGAACCATCTCGCTTCAAAACACTCCTCAGTGTCCACACTATCACCATGGTAACTTTGGTTAAGATCGCGCGAGTGGTTACGGAGGAGTTCAGCCACCAACAAACGGCTATGCCGCGTATAAGAGACAGATATCTTACATCTTGCCAAATGTCATGATTCTAGCTCAGTACCACGGGAGGTAGCCTATAGTTTATGATGTCTTTGTATTTGTTTGAATTTGCTACATAAACAGCCTTGGTACATAAACAGCCATATCTTTTGATTGCATTGACTTAAGTTAGATTTTTTTTCACAGCTTAGGCGTTGCAGACCTGTGTAATTGGTATGAATTTCAAATTGACGCCTCCACGCTTTCCTCCGAAAAAGGTTTGGCAGACGTACCGGTAGAGGGACCGACAACTAAATGATATTATAATGAATTAATGTAATGAATGAAAGTAGAATCATAAAAAGGCTGATTTAGATATAATTTGAACTGTAATGTCACTATCTCACCCGTTCGTAAGTTATGATGTGGTCGATCCTGGAGCACACTAACCTCAATCTAACCTGTTCACTCTAGACTTGAAGACTCGCAGGTGATAGCTTTTCGGAAACACAGAATAAAATCCATTCAATTAATCATGACAGAATTAGCCATAGAAGTTCTGTTTGTCAGAGTGCCAGACGCCTTGCATCTCTTGATGCTTTCTTGGTCACTTATTTTATTTCATCGAAAATATGTTTTCTGTATAACAATATAGTGAATTCTATTGTCTTCTAAAAAAATATGTGTCTGGATTTTTCATTTCTCGTTCTAACTCCTCTCCAATGGATATCCATTGGAGAGGAGTTAGAACGAGAAATGTGAACATAAATGCAAGTGAGTTTGTTTATGCTGTTGTTGCTCTATTACGCAAAATGGCTGGATTGATTTGGTTGACATTTTGCACACAATTGAATTACGACAAAGAATTGGATACACGTTGCTTTTTTCCCAGAAATAGGTGTAGGCACAAATATAGTTTTATATGGGTTTATATTATTTTCTTTAATAAAATAAAATAATTATTGTTACAGTTAATACTGATTTTTATTCACTTTATGACGCCATATTACTAAAACCACTTCTTGAAATACAAGCTATCATTTATGGTCCCGTTACCATGTCAAGGATAATATTTTTTACCCCATTGTAAATATGTAGTTCATTTCAGAAGTGTGCAATGTGGCGAAGACGAAGTACTTGGCATTGAACTCTGCAGATTCCACATACTTCAGCATAGGAGATGACTGGCTCGAGCGCACGACGAGCGGTTGCCATGTTCTGCGGCAACCACTAGGCTACGCGAGTAGTAAATGTCTGGCCATGCCACCTCCACCGGGCCCTGGTAGAAGGGGAATACACAAGAAATGCTGGCTTGAAGTCTGAAAGGATGCCATGCGTGTATAATAGCCTCACTGCCAGGAATGCAGAAGATCGCATGAAGCGAAACAGTAGGAGCCAGCAAGCGGACCCCAGTCTTCGAGGTGAAGGCATCAGATGCATCGGGACCCAACGCTGAGATGATGATGATGATTTCAAAACTGTGTGTCATCCATTGCTGCCCAATCTCTTGTATTCGCTATTTCTGAAATATATGAAAACTTTTAAGTAGTAAAATCTTGAAACTAAACTAAAACTACCCATCCAGTCTTCATACTTGAAAATTACGTAACAAAAATTATGTGATCTGCAAGCCTACCATGAAACGTACATCTCCGATTGCGGACTAAAATTTCGGGTAATCGGTACCATGAATGCACTTATTCCGCAATCGGGCTCGGATACGGCACATGACAGTTCCTTTGGCCTAAACCCTATCATGAAAAGACCGCTGAAATCGCAAAATTCGGATTATGACAGACCGCCAAAAAAAAAGTGAAAACACGATACTATACGACTTATTTCAAAAGGTCGATATGTTATCATAATCCAATACAAAAGAAGGTATTTTTAATACGTTGGTTTATATTAGTTCATTTTTAATAGGAATATATTGTAAATGAAAACCTCCTTGATATGTTTGATTCAGTCCCGAATATACTTTATGGTCCCGACCGAACTAACTTCATGGTACCTTAATGACACTTCTTTCGTTCGTGTCTCGTGCGGTCCTGTAATTACGGATGTACATTTTTCATGGTGAGCCTACTGATTGCAGCGCCACTTGCCAGGTCAAATAATTGTATTATGTCTATTATAACATTGCGCTAATGTTGTTTGGCGCAAGTACCTACACACAACATCTTGACAAAGTTTTATTGCATTTTTATGTTTCATTTTGTTAAATGAACGTACAGCAGCGCATAAAATAACAAACATTGATATATTAGATATTATTTAAAATAATAGTCGACGTATGAAACGTTGACTATTATTTTAAATAATACGATTACGATACTACAATATATACTTACGATAGTCTTCTTGTCTCCTTCTGAACAAACATAAAGCGTAAATCAAGACTGAACTAATAACAACAATAATAGCTACTATCGCGATAATATAAACTTTGGGACTGACATAATACATTTCTTCATATTTTTCTAATTCCGATTTGTCCTCTTCGGTGTGTGATTCCGATGTTACAGTTTCATTTTGTACTATTTTAGTCTCTAGTTTGCTAATAGGCTTATTTTCTTTCAGTTTTTCAGTAGTTGTCTTAATATCATTTTCACTTGTAGGCACAGTCATTTCAGTAGTAACATTTACTACGTTTTCACTTATTGTAACAGTTTTATTTTCTTTCGGCTTTTCAGTAGTTACGTTAATATCTTTTTCACTTGTACTAACAGTCATTTCAGTGGTTATCATAATATCCTTTTCACTTGTAGTAACAGTGATTTCAGTAGTTACCTTAATATCATTTTTAATTTTAGTAACAGTCTCATTTTCTTTCGGTTTTTCAGTAGTTACCTTAATGGCCGCTTCACTAGTACTAACGGATTCATTATGATAATCTATGTACGATTCTTTTGTAGTAGATTTGCTGTTATCTAATTCTATAAATTTACATTCCATAATTGATTTAACTTCATTACTTGATTTCGATATGTTTATAGTTTTATCAGAGTATACACAATTTAAAATAGCTCGTTCTGTTGAGGTGCTTAATGTATTTTTTAATTCATTTGTGATAAACGAATTGAGGTTTGTATTATTTTGACTATTGAAAATGATATCCAGTTCTAAGGAATCGGCACTTTGAAGAGCTTTTGTGTGATTGTTGACACAATTCAAGATCATAAGATTCAATAACGTACAATCAAACTTGTTAAGTAATTTACTTTCTGCGTCATTTGGCCACAAGTTGATAATTCGGCCTGTGTTTACATTGAATGAAATTTTTGCATCACAATCACTAAGGTTTGATATAAAATTAAATATTATGTTTTCACTGTTGATCAAAGGTCCAAAATCTTCAAAAGTCTCATGCCCTTTCCTTGAAATCACTATGACTTCAGTGCCATCCCTATAGACATCTTTATGAAGATTTTTACAATCTTCAGTACAATTTTTAAAATCTAACACTTTATATTTATTTATCGTTTCTACTATTTCTGAATAATTTTCTTTGGACATCTTAAAATTGTCGAAGTAACAATGCCTAATCAGTGTGCAATTCAAATCTGGCTTTAACAAATATTTATCTGTTGAAATATTATTATTTGATTCCGTAGTAGTCGTAGTAGTTGAAGTAGATGTATATTCCAACACAGGTATATCGACAGCATTGCAATATATACCTAATGCATTATTGTTCACATATTTAAAATTTTCTCCACAATTAATGTACTGCATTTTTGTTTTTATAACAGTAAAATTCATAGGTACATACATTTTAATATTATATGTTGGTGCAATACTTGTATTATCTAGATTATCTGATTCATTTAGACAAGCGTATTTTGTTAATATGCTGTACGTTAACGATGTCAATTGGTCATTGTACATATTTGTAACATTATTATTAATATTGGTACAATTCCAATTGGTAAAATTGTTACTATTTAATGCCACGGGTACTGTACCATTTCCATGATTAATTAGGGCAATTATTGTCTTTCCCATACTGTGATTATTTTTAATATATTCATCAAAAATACTAATATTTAATTGAGAATGTCTATTCACGCAAAGTTCTTTCGTAACAATGCATTCTTTAAACATTAATAAATGTTCTGTTTTATCAATGAAATCTAGACTTTTCACATTTGATTCAATAGCATAAATTAAGTCTATATCAATAACTTTCATAGTTTCCCTTGTTTTTTTCTTATCACAAGCATATGTATAATTTTTTATCAAACATTCTAACATCGATGTCTTCATATCAACATCTGTTTTTTCATCAATATCTGTAGTTGTTCTTATTTCGCTACTTTTACTTGTGTTTTCTGTGTCTACGATATCATCCTTCACTATTTCAATGTTATTTAACACTTTTGTTGACTTAAGTATAGGGATACATATAGATTCCGAATCCTCGTAATCGAATTTTATGATGTAACTTTCATTTGAATATTTTTCATCGTACGATAATATTTCCGAAGAATCGGTAGAGCAGTCACCATGATCCCATTCTACATCTTGTCTGTAATGAGACGAATAAAAGACTTAGGTATATTTTTAATTGTTGGTTCAAGCCCGACATAACCGCCCCCGCTGGCCGGAGGGGGGGCATCCGAGGGGACTTCCGCACGAAAAAAATAAAAATAAAAACGGTATATTTTTAATTGTGATCATTATCTAGTGTCAATAGTTGGGTGACTTGGGCTCACCAACATCTTCAGGACCCAAGTCATCGTCATGATTAACGGACGAGTCTCTGCAGCAGGCTAGCCTCTCGGGATTGGGAGTCAGACGGCAGTCCTCCTGTAAAAGCCAAAATAAACCAAATGAAAAGAAATAGCAGGAGAGCGAATCCTGGTCTCCAAAGTGCATGCTTTTGATGCAACCGGGACTAATCTTGTGATGAGTTAAAAGTAAAACAAAATTAAAAATACTTACAGTTTTATCGGCTCCCACATGGTTGATCCATTCGTACAAGAGATTTCATTCATAATGATTATATATTCTTTACATTTTGAGTCACATATAATTGAAGTGTAGAAATTCTGGAACAATTAGCAATCATGCATACTCTAGAAATCATCTCTTTTCCCCTAGAGCCTAGATGTTTTCTGGCAGACACTGATTCGCCAGCTCGCAAGATCGTAAGGTTTTAGTCAATTTGAGTTCAACATCCCCACCTCAACGTTAGCTCTAGTGAGCCAAAGCCCGTGGGGGATCCCCTATCTTCTAGACAGGTGACGATGGAACTTTACCCATGACCACGACGGATGTGTCAAAGGTATTTTACCTCAAGCACCAAAAACTACTGACATGACGTGACGTGACGTGACGTAAGCAATATTTTATCGCGAGTAGTTATTTCCTCGTATATAAAGTTGACAGCTATTATTACTACTGCCATGTGCCATATACATAGCGAAGTATATTATGAGGAAACAGATGACATGTCTATGTCTATCTAATAGTAGGGTTTTATGACTGTCATATTGAATTTCGTAGTTGAAAATAGCGATGAACGCCCTAAAGTACCGAAACGCGACTCACGGTAGTGCGAAAGTGCGCCATATCGATACCCATAATTTCGAATGTTTTCCACCGCGAAGCACGATAGTGCGAAAGTATTCCACATCGAGTCGCGTTTCGGTACTTTGGGATTTCTTCCGCACGTAAAAAAAAAAAAAAGGGCTACAGTTCATCACTATTTTGAACTTCGAAATTCAGTATGACAGTCCGTTAAAAGTCCACAGAACATATATTTTTGCAAATGTAAAGGGGGTTTTCATAATATTTTTATGTTATTTGTTATAAAATTGGAGTGTCTGTATGTAATATTGAAATAACTGTTTTTTACTACATGTATATGAATATATATACACCAAAATAACACGCGGTAGCCTAGTGGTATGGGTAATGGACTGCTGAGACGAGGTCTCGGGTTCGATCCCAGGTTTTACCATGGTACACACCAATAACTTTTCGATGCTTTTCGAAGTTATGTGTGTAATTATCGCAGGTTTAAAAAGTGCCCGGTTAATGGCAATAGGCTCGCCACCTATTACATTGGGCCCTAAACATAAACTGGCGAAATGTGGGTGCTAGCACCTCTGCCTACCCCTTCGGGGATATAGACGTGAGTTTATGTTATGTCAAAATAACAGTTTTTACAATTTTTGTCTGTCTATGTGTTTGTTCCGGCTAATCTCTGAAATGGCTGGACCGATTTTGACGGGACTTTCACTGGCAGATAGGTAATGTTACAAGGCGTAACATAAGGTACTTTGATTTTAGAAAAAAAATAGGGTTCCGCGCAAATGAACCAAAACCATGAAAATCGAAATTCACGCGGACGAAGTCGCGGGCACAGCTAGTTTTAAATATGGCGATACACACAATAAAAGTACTTAGTGTTATAATCCATACTGAACCCTTCGTGTGTGAGTTCAACGCGCACATGTTATAGAAAGTATATAAAGTACTAATGGATTTGTGGCGTACCAGTAGAACGTTCGATGGCTAAGTCAGAGGTCGTGAGATCGATTCCCGCGCAGTGCAAATATTTGTACGCATGAATATAATATGTCCATTTACATTGGTCTGCATGTTTAATTCGTACTAATACTAATAATGTGAAGGTAACTCTGTCTGTCTGTCTGTTACGCTTTCAGGCGTAAACCGCTGAACCGATTTTGATGAAACTTGGTACAGAAATGGACTAAAGTTCAGGAAAGGACTTAGGCTACCTTTTATCGTGAATAAATAGCTGGAAGGGGTTCAAATACGAGATGATAGATTGAAACGATAAAATTAATGATTTAAAATGAACTGCCGAGACGAGGTCTCAAGTTCAATCCCCAGTCGCCCAGGCACACACTATAGGGGGCGAGCCTATTGCCATCTATCGGCCAGATTACTAAACGAGCGGTAATTAACATTTTTAATGCACACATAGCTACGAAAAGTCAGAGGTGTGTGCCCGGGGCGACTGGGGATCGAACTCGAGACCTCGTCTCAGCAGTCCGTTACGTACGCCACTAGGCTATCGCGGCTGTTTTATGTATGCATTTACAAAAAAAGAATATAAGTATGTTTATTCGCATTCTGGAACCCATAACACAAGCTAGTTAAGGTATGCTTACTTTGGGTCTAGAAAGCGCTATGTAGAATCTCGTAGAATGTGCTATTGTTAAAATACGAGTCTTGAGGGCGATGTATACTTAGCTAGTATATTTTTTTTTTTGTTTGATACAGGCATCTATTTATTGTTCTAGCTAGATGGTGGGGTCCGTAATAGAGTTACAATAAATGTAAGTGTGTACTATTTTATAAATAACAGTTATTTGGATCACAAATACACTACATGCGATCAATGGTTACTTCATAAATAGAAATAACAACTCATATGTAGTGGATTACATTTGCTCGACGATTGTTGGTGGGAGACATATTTTATATATTTAGACCACAACGTATTCAAAATATCCACAGATGTTTGTTTTAGGCCTACAACTTAAAATGATATCTACTAAACTAACACATCTTACTAGGTCTGCAAAGCGACTCGCTGCTTGCAATGTTGAGCTGAGTGAGACATCGTGAATCTTTGAACAGTGATCATTCCTCCGTGGCAAGTCCGATTTTGAAAATTATTTTTGAAAGTCACAACTCTGGACATGCTGTCTGAGCGTGTAAAGTTTGGTCACAGTGTCTCGAGCGGTTATTATGTAATTCGATCTGGATTTTTTTTAACGGTGATGATTCCTCTGTGGTAGCATTATTTTTTTCAAAATATATCCATAAATCATCCTCTGATTGACCTCTTTAATCATGCCAAATTTGGTTCTGATTGGATTAGTAGTTTAGGAGGAGACCTGTGACAAAGAAAATCCTGAAGTCTGGTATGAGGAGCTTTCGCTCGACTTCGTCTCACCCAGCTCAATTAGAATAGTTGTAATAGTAACTCGTAATGGTTAACATTTGCTCTAATTATATAAAAGTACCAGGGATACCTCGCTATGCTCGCCGTATTTTAATTTTACTCGTTTTCCCTTTAGCAAGCTAGTACCCTTTTTTTTTCCTGCGGAAATCCCCTTGGATGCTCACCCACTGACCAGGTTACGTCGGGCTTGAACAGACTAAAACCGCACGCCATCTCGGGTCTTCAGACGCCGGGGTCCCATAAGCACAGATTTATAAATAGTTACTAACGTAAGTGCCATAAGGCATTTCCGGACCCCGACTGACCCAGGGCCATCTCCGGTTTCGAGAGGTTTGGAAACCACGGTGTCCTCATCATGTCCCGGAAAGAGAGAGGGGGGGGGGGGTACTACAACCATTAAACTTATCATACAAATCATGATTTTAATTTTATTATTTGGTCATTCATTATACATAACTTAATTACTAATACCTATATTATTACTAATACCTATATTAATGCTTTAATAATTAGTTGCACTGATTTTGAGTTTTAATGTAATTTAATATATATATATATGTGTAAGTAGCTTAAGTTAGTAAATATATATATATATATATATATATATATATATACTAACTTAAGCTAAATTGTTGTACAACATTATACATACATTGTAACTGTTGGTTGTCCTTGAATAAATAAAAAAAAAAAGATCTACCCTTTTACACTTTGATTAAACTACCCTAGGTCATTGAAAACATTTTATTATCAAAAGTACTTACAGTGAAATAAAATAATGACAGTAATATACGTGACATGTCCCACTTTATAACAATACCGTTCACAACTGACACTTACGATTCATATTCGTAATTAAATTTGTTATTTTCCGTTCATCTTTCACATTGCGTCAGTCTTTATAGGTAAACTAGCTGTTGCCCGCGACTTCGTCCGCGTTAAATTCGGAATGTATCAAGGTATGTTTACTTCTGCAGTTTCGAACCCAACATGTATTAGATTACCTATTTTAAATAGATATTTACATGTAACATCTAAAAAAAAAAAAAAAACTACTAGGTTCCCGAATATAATAAGATAGTTGATGAGAGACTCAACCTTTGATAATAAATATCATCACGTGATATTTATTATCAAAGGTTGAGTCTCTAATCAACTATCTTTTACACGTTAGTAACTCTGTAGTTTCGTGATTTCATATTTTACTGCTCACTGCTCATCACCTTTTAGCTACAGCGTAATGATTTATGGTCCGAACGTTGACCATGTCCGAGTTCTATCGAACTGCAGCATTTCGTGATGATCTGTTTAGTAGTAATAAAGGAATGGTCAATAATAGATTCCGTCGATTTTACCCTGCTGCTCCTATCGTACCTATAATAGCGTGATATGTATCATCACGTTATTTATGACTATACCCTTTTTTTTTTTTTTACGTGCGGAAATCCCTTCGGATACCCCCCCGCTGGCCAGCGGGGGTGGTTATGTAGTGTCTCGACTAAAACCGCACGGTGTCCTCCCCAAGTGTCCATTGCCGGGCACCCCGGGTAAGCCCTCGAAAGGATAACCCCAGGGACTATATGACTATACCCTAGAAGAATTTTCATGCAAAATTTCAGTTGAATCTGTTCAGCGGTTTTCAAGTGATGCTCGGAAATCGATAATAAAAAGCAGACAAACAGCCAAACAGATAAACAGACAAAAGTTCTAAAAATCACATTTTCATCGGTGTTTCATCGGAGTTTCATCAATCACATGGCATCGGTATCGTTCCTGGAACACATATCAATAATTATTTTGAAAAAATATTCAATGTACAGTTTTAACCTCGTTACGATTTTATTCTATTTGAGCTGAGTGAGACGAAGTCGAGCGAAAGCTCCTCATACCAGACTTCAGGATTTTCTTTGTCACAGGTCTCCTACTAAACTACTTATCCAATCAGAACCAAATTTGGCATGAAAAGAGGTCAATCAGGAGAAGGTTTATGGATATATTTTGAAAAAAATAATGCTACCACAGAGGAATGATCACCGTTAAAAAAATTCCAGATGGAATTACATAATAACCGCTCGAGACACTGTGGCCAAACTTTACACGCTCAGAAAGCATGTCCAGAGTTGTGACTTTCAAAAAGAATTTTCAAAATCGGACTTGCCACGGAGGAATGATCACTGTTCAAAATTTTCAAAATCTGATTCCGCAATTGCGATCAATTCAAATCACGATGTCTCACTCAGCTCACCATTGCAAGTAGCGAATCGCCTTGCAGACCTAGTTATATATTAACTGTATTTAAGTAAGTACGTATGTGTACTCCAGTTAACTAAGTGTTTCTCACTGCTGCAATGACGTCAGAGATGGCCTACTGTGTGTCAAATAAAACGTATTCTTACCAATGTAATTTATGAATACGGTAACTTTTTTTTTTAAATTAGTAACCGAACTTACTAATATTCTCCCTAACCCCTCCAGCTCAGCTTAATTACTTGTGTCAGGAGTGGGTTCACGTCGGTAGTGTAACGGCCAGGATTCGAACCCGGGACCTCTCGATTATAGGGTCGACTCCTTAACCACTAAGCTACCGACGCTTCCTACCGCCCTTTACTACTAGACAATGATTATATTTATCTTAAAATCTTATAAAAATTACGTGTCACGTTGTTTGTCCGCGATGGCCTCCAAATTTGATTTGCACACCGTGTGCAATTTGATCCAACTTGAAAGATAGGATAGCTTACATCTCAATTTATAGTCGCAATATTATTTTATTGCAAATTATTTGTCTATTATGTACCATAACATAACATAAACTCACGCCCATATCCCCGAAGGGGTAGGCAGAGGTGCTAGCACCCACATTTCGCCAGTTTATGTTTAGGTCCTAATGTAATAGGTGGCGAGCCTATTACCATTAACCAGGCACTTATAAATCTGCAATAAATACACACATAACTTCGAAAAGCATAGGAAAGTCATTGGTGTGTGCCATGGTGAAACCTGGGATCGAACATGAGACATCGTCTAAGCAGTCCATTACCCATACCACTAGGCAAAAAAAAAAAAAAAAAAAAAAAAAAAAAAAAAAAAAAAAAAAAAAAAAAAAAAAAAAAAAGTCCAAACGACAATATAATATAACAAGAACCTTAGCCACAGCAACGCGGGGCCGGGTCTGCTAGTTTATTATATATAGACATTTTGACTATATTTAAAAAAAACTAAAATAAACTTTAAAATAAAATATATATGTAATAAAACGCTGTGTGGTTGGTTGCGACTCTGATGACGTCACACATAAGTAAACAGAGTTTTTTAATACAGGCTAATTACGTTAGCTGGAGCCGGAGGATGCAAAAAAAACCCATTTAATTTAAACTAATTTATTAAAATAATGAAATTACAAATTATAGCTTAAAAGTATGTAGGTGATAATTGGTCGATGGGTGTACCAAGAATGCCTGAAAACGTGGAATCGTGGAAGGCATCGCCGATGTCCGGTCCCACGGTTGCGAAATGCTGCGTCGGCAACACGTGTAAGTCGTTGCGATGTGCAATATCGAGGTCACGCTGTCCACAGTCCATGTGTAATACCGAATCGTAATATCAGCAATCCTTATGTTACACCGCTGCGTAACATCTCCCCCCGTAGAACAGCAACTATTTGTTAACTGTTGTTAAAAATGTTGCTGTGAGATGACTGGGGTCCATCTTGATTCCAGCTGGATGAATATTTCTTCTTGGTTCCGTTTCAGCATAAATGCGATCTTGATCTGCGTTCATTTCTATAGACGTAGGGTTGATTTTCTTATCCTTGTTTCCCATCCAATGCCGGTATGTAAGAGCAATGGCAAGTGCACCTGCACTGAATAGTAATAGGTATACAGGTATGGTAGTGTGGTAAAGGCTTCCATCTGATATCTTGTTAAGTCTTACTGGAGGCTGTACTGAGACTTTCTTGTAACTCTCGTGGAGGTTCTCGAGGTTGATTGAATTGAGCTGTATCAATGATTCGTCAGTTTTTGATGTAGTGTTCTGGTCCCATAGTGATCGTATTCTAAGTACCTGTCCCTTAATTCGGTTGTCAATGTTAGCGATCGTGAATTCGGTGGTTCTCATCAGGCAACCTTGCGGTATTGTAGCCAAATAACTTCCTTGAAGTGTTCTGAATTCTTCCTGTCCACATGACGTCTGTACTTTTGCGGGTATCGGGAAGCTTAGTGTATAATGTTGTTCGTCAAGTTGCTCCAGAGCTTGCTTGTGTAGAGTGACTGGCGTTAATGTACAGGAGTTGAGATGCTGTTGAGTTATGAGTTGCTGCACGCAGTCCGGCTTCTCTTTTATCTTGAAACCAACTTTCTCTTCGCAGAGGTACCATGAGTTAAGCTTCGGACATTCTGTCTCTATGTACATAGAATATGATTCATGAATTGCTATATAAGGTGAGGTAGGAATAAGGGCCATATTATTTTTGTTAGGGATTATGGACAACTTGTATAGGATGTAGGTTCTAGGTAAGGCAATCGGCACCTTTATAACTATAATTATTTTCTTATCAATATAATACGATCCTAATTTTAAAATGTTATAGTACTCTCGAAGATCGATATCAATAATTTCGTTTTTTGAGTATAATAACCCTAATTTGCTTATCATATTTCTAAGGTTACCTAGACTAATCATAGAATGGGTAGTGCTGGAAGCACGCATAAAAGCTACCATAAGTTCTATTTTATTTAGCTCATCCGATAATGTCTCTATATTATCGGTTAAAATAAGTAAGTGTTGTGCCAAATGGGCATACGTTACTAGGTCTGCCTGTTTGGATGCGTCTTGTTTTATGATTTGGTTAAGTTTATTAGCAATAATGTTCTGGTTGTCTACTATACTTTTTAATACGTTAGAATGCTCTAACATCCATTCATTAGTCAAGCTTATATGTCGGTTAAGTTCCGTTTCCAGCTTATTGTCGTTATCTTCTAAAACTTGGATGGCGTTATTATATTTGATCGCATCTGTGTAGTCTAAGTTTCCCGAGATACTTTTTATAACTGATCCTAATCCATCAATGAGCCCTCGTTTAACACGACTAGGTTTAAAGCTGTCTAATTGTATAGATATCTTTTCAAGTTTGTCCCCAAGGTAACTCATGTGGGGCTCAAAGAGTGACAATGTTTTATTGTTAACTAGTGGCCTAAATTCAATTAATTGCGATTTGACTAAATCAATCTTTGACTGAATATCCTCTAAATCAATGTGTAGAAGGAAGGAATGATAATGAGACACGATTTTTGTAGGTCCCAATTTGAAAGGGAGTAATCCGGGTCCATCTTCTAGGGGCTCAAGTAATATGTCCTCCGCTTGGACCAGGTGTAGCAATATCATCAGTGGTATTCTGCAACAATTGTTTCGTGTTAGGTGTTCGTTTCAAACGTGATTTGGCAACGGGACCACGTTTCTTTTTCGTGTAAATATGAATGGGCAGGTCAGCTAATACTGTGTCATGTGTGTAACGTGGTGCGAGTTTCTGTCTGTTAGCTAATGGGTTCTTAACGAATACCTGTTGGTCTGGCTCGTATTCCTTTTCAGGCTCCCTATCTTTATTCCTATTTTCAATAAGTTCTGTGCGGTTATGCAGGGATGTTTCATTGATGGCCTCGTATAACCTAGACATTTTATCTCGGTGTTCCTGGACATATTGTTGTAGCAAGTGCACAGATAAGTCTATATCTAGGGGGTCACGAGGGTCCGTATGACCGGTAACTACTTCAAGTGGTCTACATTTTGTGAAGCTGTGTATGCTGCTGTTGTATGCTAATATAGCGTATGTCATTAGGTTAACAATCGCTTCACTACGGTGTTGTAATTTTAGAATTCTCAAGTGTTCTAGTAAAGTGGAGTGTAAGCGCTCCACTATCCCATTATCGTTGGGAGTATGGGCCAAAGTTTTATGATGTTGAATCTTATGGACGCGCGTGAATTCAGTGAATAGTTGATTAGTGAATTCGGGTCCCTGGTCCGTGACTATTGACACTGGAATGCCGTGATGGGAGCAAAACTTTAAAAAGGCTTGTACTACACTAACTGCTGTGCCATCTCTAAGATGGTATGCCTGAGCGTATTTAGAGAAAGCATCAATGATAGTCAGGTATTTCTCATTTTGGGCCGTAAACAAGTCTAGATGAACTACATCAAACGGTTTTGCAGGTGGTGGTACTATGCAGAATTTTTGTTTTATAGGATTTCGATCATATTTGGCTTGCCCGCATATATTGCATTCGTTTATATATTTTGAGATTTGGTCTTTCATTTTTGGCCAATAGTATCTATGGGATAAGGCTAGGTAACACTCAGTTATACCGCGGTGATTAGTTTTACCTTCGTGGTATTTCTGAATGATCTCTTGCTGTCTGAGGTATTCCTTTACGTTTTCTACTTCAGTTTTAGTCAAAACAAGATTCATGGCGGAGCTTTTGAACTTTTCCTGGATTATTGGAACTATTTTATACATAGCTAATGAGGGGTGTATTATAATGCCAGTCTTAACTTTCGGGTTTGCGAATTCTTTAATTGCGTTTACTACATCCTCCTCTAAATTCGATTCGGAGAGTTGAATGGAGGTACGGGTGTGAGTCTCAAATGGCTTGGAGACTGCTGGGCGTTTTTTTATGTCACCTACTACTGTAAAACAAATTTGCCTGTTAAATTTGTTTAGAGGGTCATCTGAAATTGGTATTTCTAATATTGGACTTTCGGCACTAGTGTGAGCTGTGAGAGTGGATGAGCCCACTACAGAAGGTGGCTTTTCGGATACGTTAACTATGATAGAGCTTGTTTCTTCATTATTAATTTCGATTCGCGACAGAGCATCGGCATTTGTGTTACTTTTACCCTGCTTATAAACTACTGAATAATTATATTCACTGAGCCTGAGTCTCCAACGATTTAGTCTCGAGCCAGGTTCTTTGAGGCTCATGATCCATTGAAGCGGTTTATGATCTGTTATAATCTTGAATTTACGTCCGAATAAATATGGCCGAAAATATTTGGTTGCCCAAACTATAGCTAAAAGCTCCTTCTCTATCGTGCTATAATTGATCTCGCTTGTGTTTAGCGTACGCGAAGCATAGGCTATTGGTTTGTCTGAACCTATAGGCCCCTGTGAAAGTACGGCTCCTATGGCCAGGTTTGATGCGTCTGTTGTGAGTAGGAAATCTTTATTAAAATCGGGATATTGTAAAATCGGATCGTTGGTGAGTAGTGTTTTACATTTTTCAAAGCAATTTATATAGTTGGTATCGTCGCAAGTTATTTTTGAGCCTTTCTTCAAACATTGGGTCATTGGTTTCGTGATTTTGGCGAAATCGGGAATGAATTTCCTATAATACCCAAGTAACCCTAAAAATCTTTTAATTTCCGTGGCTGTTTTGGGAAGTGGGAATCTCTGGATAGCTGAAATTTTATCGGGATTCGGCTTGATGCCATCTATACTGATTATATGTCCGAGATACGCTGTTTCCAATTTTAAGAATTCCGACTTATCCATTTGTATTTTAAAGTTCGAATCTCTGAGTCTTTTAAAAACCTTTTCCAAATTTATTATGTGCTCCTGTAAACTAGTGCTAAATACGATGATGTCATCTAAATATACTAGACAAATAGAGTTTTGGAGGTCCCTAAGCACATTGTCCATAACTCTTTGAAAAGTTGATGGTGAATTTTTAAGTCCCATTGGCATGCGCAAGAACTCAAAATGGCCATGTTCTACGTTAAATGCAGTTTTCGGGATGTCGTTTGGGTTCAGTTCGACCTGATAAAAGCCACTGGCAAGGTCGAGGGTTGTGAAATATTGGCAGTTCCCTAATTTATCTAACACATCTGTTATATTTGGGATAGGGTATTTGTCATCGATGGTTTTTTCGTTCAGTTTCCTGAAATCCACTACAATTCGCCATTTGGCTTTACCGGATGCATCAGGTTTTTTTGGGACTACCCAAATGGGTGAGCTCCAAGCCGATTCTGAAGGTCGGATGATTCCTTGTTCTAACATTTTTAAGATTTGACTGCGTACTTCTTCGCGGTGCACGAATGGGTATCTATAAGTTTTGGTATAAACTGGTACCTCATCTGAAGTACGTATGCTGTGTTTTATTTTATTAGTAAAGGTAAGTGGTTCTCCCTCTATATAAAATATATCGGCATATTGCGAAACCAAGGACTTCAGATTAGCGCACTCTTCTTCATTTAGATGATCAGTGCGTAACCGAGATAATACTTCCTCTACCCGGGATTGGGGTGATTGGTGAGTACATTCTAAATTATATGTTTCCGCCTTAATAGGTTGGTCCATGGAAAAATTAAGTCATTACTAGTTGGATTGAAAATTTCTAGATAACCTCGATTATTTTTGACACTCGTAATACACTCGTTTATGCAACAATTTGAAATTATCTGATCAGGAATTAAAGCATCACCATCTTGTATATTAACTGGGACTCTGACTAACTTTGAGGAATTTGCTGGGATAATATCTTCATATAAATTGCTATTACGTGAATTGTACATAACTATTGGGTTGACTGCAGCTTTTGTAATTAATTTATTATTTTTAAGATCAATATTTGACTCCCATTTGTTTAACAAATCTAACCCGATAAGACCATCAAAGTAATCGTGAAACTTGTAAATGTAGAATGTTAAATCATTATTGTCGTTTATTTCCTGAAAACAAGGTAAACTAATGGAGTAGTCATTACGGCTGGTTGCATGCACATTTGTAACCTCAAAAGGGTCATAGTTCCATGGTAAATGTGGATAGAACCTCTGAACAGTTTCGGGGCTAATAAACGATTGGTTTGCTCCTGTGTCGATTAATAATTTTAATGGTGGGTTCGAAATAACTATATATGGTAGATAACGTTGGGTTTGTAAATTGACCTCTATTTTGATGTGTTTGTAGTCCGACTCATCTGAAAATTTTCCTGGTTAGAAGACGCTGACTCCTCAGTAGATGTCTCTTCAAATGTCGCCTGACTTACCTCTGGGGGCGAGCCTAACTGCTGGTTCATATATGCATTCAAAGCGTCATAGTAAAAATAGTCGGGCTGTTCAAAGAAGTTACACTGATACCCGTCGAAATTATTATCACAATAAGGTTCAAACATATATGGATATTCAAAGCATTCGTTGAAATTCATTTCTCTTGTCTTAAAATAATTGGAAGGTGGTGGGTTCCCTTGCCTATTCCAATCGTTACCCCGGAATGGCATTTGTCTCGGTACGAAATGAGATATACCGCTCATGGGCTTTGGTGTATTATTAGTGTTCGGCCCTTTAAATTGATTATTACCAAATGAATTATTTTGTTGATTATAGTTAAAAGGGCGTGCCCCGAATATCTGTTGTGTACGTGATGGACCTTGCTGTTGGAACCGTTGTGGCTGGTCGAAGCCTGGTCTCCACGTTTGCGGTAGACGTTGCAACGGGTGTGGCATGGCTATATTTGGTCGTGACGGACCGGGCATATTAAAATTAAATGGCCTCTGCATGGGCATGGGAATGTGCGGCATGACAGCATTGAATAATTTGCTCTGATCAGTCGGTGCCTGAGGCTGTGGCTTTTTAGCCGGTGTATGCTCATTTCGCTGTTGTAAGTAGAGTGTGTTCATCTCCTCATGAACAAACTCAAGTGCTTTTTCGATCGTGTCCGGCCGCATGCAATTAATACGTGAGCCTAAGGGGTCACGAAGGCCCCGTAAGTATGATTGCAAAGTTAGTTTTTTATAAAGGGAACGTTTCGAATCAATTGTACTTTGGACGGTTTCATGTAGTGATACATAGGTCATAATAGTAGCAAACAGAGTTTGGCACTTTTCGTAGAATTCCTGTGGTGTGCACGAGCCTTGAGTTAATAGAGCCATGTCGTTGTAAAGCGAGGTCTCATCGCGTTGGTCAGAGAAATTGTTAACTAAAGAACTACGTATGCCATCCCAAGTTTCTGGTACGCCGTTGGTGTTAATTAACCGGGCCGCGGGTCCAGTGACCTTGTTAAGAATCCCGTTTAAAAGAGCCAAGTTTGTTAATTCGCGCCCTGGTTCAGCTGATACATAGGCCTGTACTAGCTGGTCGCACAGTTTAATGAATCTAGTGAGAACATTAGGGTTCCCGTCAAATTCGGGAACTATGCGTAAGGCCTTGTAAATTTCGTCCAATGCCGACATTCTTATAGTTGTTTCTCTATTTCCTAATTGCCTAAATGAATCTAATAATAATGATCTGGACGATCTATCTAACCTAGGGGTCCTCGATTGCCTGGGATGGAAAATCTTGGGGGTT
Organism: Cybosia mesomella; assembly: GCA_946251805.1. Lineage (NCBI taxonomy): Eukaryota > Metazoa > Arthropoda > Insecta > Lepidoptera > Erebidae > Cybosia > Cybosia mesomella. The sequence goes on along the minus strand of OX276396.1, from coordinate 34,329,664 downwards.
TCTTTTTTTTAATGATCAACACTTAAGGATAAGGATGAGCAACTCAAGAACTATTCTAAAGTACTCACATGAACATATTTGGTCCCTCTGCGGTATCGATGTCTGGATACTCCTCCCGACGACAGCTTCTGAAGATCCGGATACTCGTACGGTGCTTGATAGTCACCCGGGTGACTCGCGAGTCGCGATCCTAAGGTCGACCCTATGAATTTACTCTCGCGAACCGGCCCGCGAGTATCCTACCGACTGCGCCAATTAAGTTAAATTAGAATTATAAAATTAATTAAATTAATTTAAACTAATTTATTAAAATAATGAAATTACAAATTATAGCTTAAAAGTATGTAGGTGATAATTGGTCGATGGGTGTACCAAGAATGCCTGAAAACGTGGAATCGTGGAAGGCATCGCCGATGTCCGGTCCCACGGTTGCGAAATGCTGCGTCGGCAACACGTGTAAGTCGTTGCGATGTGCAATATCGAGGTCACGCTGTCCACAGTCCATGTGTAATACCGAATCGTAATATCAGCAATCCTTATGTTACACCGCTGCGTAACAGGCTGTCTGCATTAAGTCGCTTAATGTTTACTTTGGTGTGACGTCACTTTTCACGGGATCCGCGCCATATTGAAAAATGCGTTATGGCGCGTACTTTTTTTAAATCAAAGACCACGGCCCTCACCATGGTCTCCAGCGAGAGAATGTCCACGCCCTGGACCGCAACGAGATCCCGGCGATGACTCGCCCACGCAGGGCACTCCACCAACGTGTGGAGCGCCGTGTCTTCGCCAGGATCCTCGCAGTGCTGGCACTGCGGTGTTGTCTCCCGGTGGATGCGCTACAGATACTTACCGAAACACCCGTGTCCGGTAAATATCTGGCACATCCGGCGTAGGAGAGGTCCCCATGGTCCCTCTCCAACCACTCCTTCATAATCGGTCTCACCACCGCAATGGTGGATTCCCCCACCTTGGATGCTCAAGTCGCACCCTCCATGTCTCCATGAGTTCCTGGCGGAGCAGGGACCGCTGAGCCCTGATTTCTCGGGGCTTCGGCCTATGGCCCCGCTCCAGCGCCTCCTTGCGCCACTGGTACAGCAGCGCAAGGGCTCTCGCTTCCAGGTCCCATGGAGGGGTCCCGGCTAGGAGACATGCCGCCTCGACGCAGATCGTGCGATACCCCCTGATGACTCTGACGGCCATCGCCTTTAACGGGCTGTTTAGAACAGCCACGTTGCGGGCCGCCAGAGTCTCCGCCCATACGGGGGCCCCGTATAGGGCCATGCTTCGCACGATCCCCAGGTACAGTCTCCAAGTGGGGGCGCTGGGTCCCTTAACGTTGGGCATCAGAAGCGATAGCGCGGCCGCAGCCCCTCTCAGTTTCGGGACCAGACTTCGGCTATCGAGTACGAGCCCAAGGTATTTCATCGTGGGCTCGATGCCGATGCTTACGCCCCCTACGGTTATACTGGTTCCCGCAGGTGGCCCCCTCCGAGGCAAGTGAATACATATAGCTTCGGATTTGTGGAGTCCCAGCCGCCGTATTCGACCCACGACTTGAGCAACCCCTGCCGTGGCCTTTAGTGCCGCGCATCGGTAAGGCATGTAGGTATGGGTTAAATAGGAGCCACGGGGAATCTAAGTATGTCACGAGCGAAGCCGAGGGGGACAGCTAGTTCCAATATATTTTTATATCATCAATTTAATCATGACCAGAATCGCCATCAAGAATAAGCTCCAGATAAGGGAATTATTCAATGGTCTGTATTCATCACAGTACAGATACGTGCCGTGTAGGTGGTAAGTAATTTTGGAACTTTTGTTTTTCTCCGTGAAAATATAGGTATTATCTAGCGGACTAGCGCACTCTGCTGATTCCTCTGCTCTATTTAGGGATCAAAATAATTTTGGGATAAAACTTAAGAAACCATCGGAGCTCTATAAACACCTTAGAGTTACCAAAGCCCACATCTTAGGTAAATCCCAAGATGTCTCAGTCAGGGCACTCCTAAAAGATAATTAAAAAGCTTGAATCTAGACTCCTATTCCATAAACGATTTATGATAGGGGCCCAGTCGAACAGAGTGGGGTTGGGAGTACGAGAGCCAGAAAGGGACCAGGATATACTTAAGTCCTTTCTAAAACAAGACGAAAATGATAAATATCGAGTGCACGCGATGAATTTGGAAATCCAAAATGAATGGTTGACAATGGGAGAGTTCTGCATACCGATGGCCTTAAAGTGGCGCACCTTGAACTATGACTGGTCGCCGGCCCTGTTAAAATTCTATCTTAACGCCTTTCAGATGACCCTCCCAGACCAGAGTAATCTGGTAAGGTGGGGGAAAGCCACAGAAAAACAATGTTATACTTGTGGTGAGGCAATAGGGACGGCTAGACACATATTTGTAGGATGTAGGGTGTTTCTCGATAGAGGCCATTACTCACGCCGCCACGATAAGGTGCTTATCATCATACGTGAAGCAATGAGTCTGGCAGTAGCTAGAGCCCAAAAAGGATTGACTACTAACAGACGTCATATCAATTTTGTGTCTGAAGGTTCATCCATAACATCCAGGAACAAACCTTATTCAATCTTAGATACTGCCCCAGATTGGACTCTCCTAATCGACACGTATGAAAAGCACTATAAAATTCCGGAGGATGTTGGGGTTTCGTCATCTAGACCTGACATATTCCTTTATTCTAAGAGGTTAAAAACATGTGGTTTTTGTGGAACTTACTGTACCGTCGGAAACAAATATACTGAAGGACCACACAATAAAGAAAAATAAATACTATGATCCCACAGACGAATTAATCAAAAACGGTTACGTGGCTAATTTGTATGCAGTGGAAGTGGGAGCGAGAGGTATACCAGCAAAATCTCTCTATAACCTACTTAAAGATCTAGGCCTATCGAGAGCTACAATAAGCTCATTACTAGGACGAATGTCTGAAGCGGCACTAGTAGGTTCGTATCAAATTTGATTAGGCAGGGTTCCCCTCCCTTTACTTGGGTATTGAAGGTGAGTGTTGCTGTACATCAACAAAAGGGGCCCCCTCTAAACCTACACTTGGGTCGCTAGTCCCAGGCACTGTCTCGAGTTCCCAACTCAGCAACGCGATGGACCCGGTACCCGCACGGAGAATTCATGGATTGCTAAGAATATCGGTCTCTTTAATCGTAATGGTACTATTAACATTATTTTTGTTGTCGTGACCTTCTATTGAGTTAAATACACCTGTGTCAGATGATCACGCTCATTTATAAAATAGCATGCAGTACCCAGTAGATTTCCTCATGCTTAAATATAAATAATAGTATATATGTATAAATAATAATTTTAGGTGCGGTTGGAGGGGGAAAATGACGTGCTTAATCCTGATTAGTCGAGAGCTGGGGAACCGACTTGCTCGAGGCTAAACAATGGTCTCCCAATGCCGGAGACTATGTTGGCTCCGTCATGTTTGAACTGTGATGACGAGCGGCTCTAAGAGCTGGGTACCATTATCTGGGGTGCGACTGGTTGGATCACCTCCAAGTTTGGTGCACCCTGGGCAACGTGGGCGATGACACATCATTGATTGCTCCTCTGGAGTAGCTGGCGTCAACGTCAACGGCCAAGAGTCTGACCAACCGGCCCTTTTTAGGGCTAGCTGACCCCATTGCACGAGGGGGTCGGGGTATGGCGGGCCTGCAAGGCCCGCGGGGGGGGGGGGGGTCGCTCCAGGTACCCCTCTGCTGTTATCAGAGGGGACACTGCGAATGGCCCAGGGTCAGTCGGAGTGCGAGGGATATGCTCTATGGGTAACCTTACACCCCGGCGTCTGTAGACCCGAAACGGCGTGCGGTTTTAGTCGGTTCAAGCCCGACATAACCGACCCCGCTGGCTGGCGGGAGGGTATCCGAAGGGATTACCGCACAAAAAAAAAAGTACCAATATCTTTGGAGATGAAATCCTTCGTCTTTTCGGTTGAAATTGTTGGGTTAACCCTTGAAGGTCGAGAAAAAAAGTCGCCTATAAAAACGTCACTGACTCAAGATTCTACATCAGTCGCAGAGAAGTCGCCACCGAGGAGAGTTCTACGCACTCGTCACCGCCCGGTCCTGTACCACTGAAGATGTTGACCGCAGTGATCGTCGAAACGTTTGGAACACAAGTTACATATGCACCACCGCCAAACAGCCCGGAAGCAGTATTCTACATACATTTTATAGCCAAGGCAAATAGACATATTCATGCATACAAATATTTTCACTGAGCGGGAACCGAACCCGCGCCCCTGTCTTAGCAGTCGAATGCACTACCGCTACGCCACTGACGCTGTCATCTTTGAAAAGTATCTTAAATCTAGAAAGGGATAGTTGATTACTTAAATACTAATGTGAGTTTTTTTAGATCATTTTACTAATTACTTATGTATGTAGGCGTTTTAATATAGATATGTTTCTTTGTTTCCATCGTATAAGTAGCGTGTTTTAAAAATAGAACAAATTGAACGTTCGACATTCAATTGCCATTTCAAAGTTCAAAGAAAGAAATGTGCAAAATTAATAAATGTCGCTGACATTTGTAACTTGGTCGCAAATTGGCTTTATTTTAGTTTTATAAACGAAAAACCGCTTAGTTAATGAATGAGATTTGTTAAAAAAGATCAAATAAGCCCCAATTTGAAGGGTTTACTATTACTACCAGTTACCAGTGTGTTACACTACATTGTGCTACAGTTTAGTTACTAGCAGTTACCTGCTGAAGAGTTTCACTATTTACAGTCTGGTATTGATCCAGATGATGATGAAATTTTATTTTTTATATATTCTACGACATTCTACGACCCAATGTAAGCATAATTTATCTAGCTTGTGTTATGGGTTCCAGAATGCGGATAAACATACTTATATACTTCTTTTTGTTTTGTAAATCCATACATATTATGCCTACATAGAAACACCCAGACCAATACATATAGACATATTTGCACTGAGCGGGAATCGAACCCGCACCTCCTGTCGTAGCAATCGAATGCCGCTACGCCACAGAGGCCGTCCAAACTTCCTAAACAGCGAGATATATACAGCTTAAATCTCTCTCCCTCACTGCCGCAGAATTGAACTGAATTGCTATAAGCGCGTGGTGGTTAGCCCGCAGGTCACCCTAGTTTAAGTGACTGGGCTTTCAACATTTTCCTAACTAGACTATAGTTAGCCGGATGACAATCAATTAAACTTGATTTTCAATTATCCTCGAGGCAAATGCTCTGGCGCAGGCTTGAATGTCAGGGTTGAGGTCACTCAGAATTTGTTGTATGGCTATTACTTCAGGACTATAAGTCTACAGAATCTCTACTCACCTTTATTAAATAACCCCATTCACACGCATACAATCACCAATATAGCTGTGCACATGCGCACACGCCCACACACGCACACACACACACGCACTTACTCACCCTCCCTTACACACATAAACACACCCTCACCGTCTCTCTCACTCATACACACACACATACACACACATTTGTTAAAATATTTATATATATACATACATAACTTCACGCCTGTATCCCCGAAGGGGTAGGCAGAGGTGTATTACACACCCACGATTCGCCAGTTATGTTAAGGTCCCAATGTAATAGGGGGCGAGCCTATTGCCATCTACCGGGCACATTATTAAGCGAGCGATAAATAACATTTATTAATGCACACATAACTACCTTTTTTTTTCTCTTTCGTGCGGAAATCCCTTAGGCTACCCCCTCGCCGGCCAGCGGGGGTGGTTATGTCGGGCTTGAACCTACTAAAACCGCACGCCGTCTCGGGTCTGCACACATAACTACTTAAAGTCAGAGGTGTGTGACCGGAGTGACTGGGGATCGAACTCGAGACCTCGTCTCGGCAGTCCGTTACGTACGCCACTAGGCTATCGCCGCTTTTATATATATATATATATATATATATATATATATATATATATATATATATATAAACATAACAAAATATAAACTCACGCCTATATCCCCGAAGGGGTAGGCAGAGGTGCTAGCACCCACATTTCGCCAGTTTATGTTTAGGTCCCAATGTAATAGGTGGCGAGCCTATTGCCATTAACCGGGCACTTATAAACCTGCGGTAAATACACACAACTTCGAAAAGCATCGAAAAGTCATTGGTGTGTGCCATGGTAAAACCTGGGATCGAACCCGAGACCTCGTCTCAGCAGTCCATTACCCATACCACTAGGCTACCGCGGTATATATATATATATATTACTACCAATGCGATTTAACTCAGTCTACTTCTTGTACATAATTTAAAGCACTATTAGGACGAACACTGTTTCCTAAGATACAGGCTCTGAGCCTAATTAGGTAACAGGGTTTACAATTTCATGCACTTTTTCCCCTACTTAAGCAACATTTTTACATTTGTGTCGAAAAATTAAAATTGTATAACTTTGTCTTTCCATGCAAATATGTTAACCTATTTTATGTATTAAAATCCCTATACTATTATAAATGCGAATGTAAGTTTGTTACGCTTTCACGCCTAAACCACTGGACCGATTTTGCTGAAATTTCGTACAGGGGTAGATTAGACCTTGGGAAAGGACATAGGCTATGTTTTGTCGCGATAACCGACATCTACGTGGGCGAAGCCGCGGGCAAACTCTAGTAGTAAATAAATAAAAACATTTACACGTTCCCGTAATCCCATGATAAACCAACCTAAGGCAAGGAGTATGAGGGCGGACTCCGGGCTCCAAAGTGCTAGTTTTGGGTGCACCCGGGACCACCAGGATCCGCGGGTAACTTACAGTTAATGAAAACAATAAATTGTGTACAGTCGCCCTCAGAAGTAGCTGAACACTAACAAATTTACAAACGACAATTTCATTGTATACCAATAATATAAAGAGGTAAAGTTTGTGAGTTTGTAAGGGGTAATCTTTGGATCCACTGAACCGATTTTGAAAATTCTTTTACTAATAGAAAGCCACTCTATTTGTTGTATACATCATCACGCTACTACACAAGGAAGCGAAGCAGTAATCAAAAATGTCTACAAATCCTACAGATTCCCATACATTATTTGAAAACTAATAGATAAATTACACGTACACTAAGTTAAAATGTAATTACTTGGTAATCTCCATCTGTTTATGCAAATATAAATTTTTTTATATTATGTTTATAATTCTAGGTTTTTTTTTTTTATACCACTAAGGTGGCAGACAAGCACACGGCCCACCTGATGGGAAGCGGTTACCGCGGCCTATGGACGTGTGCAACACCAGTGGCGTCACACTCGTAGGTAAAGTTTTATAGATAAGTGGGTCGGAACCTTGAAATGTGTTAAGCTAATGTTTACTACATAAATTACAGTTACATTCTGTGGTTAAGAAAATCTCTTTCCCTACAGTTATATTCGTACTATATGGTTTGTCCATGACGACTGTAGCTAATTGCGTTTAATTACAGGATAATTCCACAAATAAACAAGTAATACACATGGTCCACGTTTTCCAGAACAGTATTATTAATAGTAATGAACATATAAACTGACAATACAGAAGGAAAAATACAAGTTACATACGAGTGACGTACTTTTTATTGAAAGTATTTCAGAGGTACACTGGTTATTGGGGTGTGTGTTGGGTAACCTCCTCGAGTGTCGCTCCGATTCCGATCCCGCTGCAGTCCGGGGGGAACGGAATCGGAGCGGCCGGTACACCCTGGGCGGCGGTCAATGGCTTCCCCTTCACCCCTTCATAGGGTTGGCATTGATCGTCGGCCAATACCCAACGTGGCGGGAACACATCGCTCTCCGTACTCCTCTGCTTTCAGAGGAGACAGGATGAGCGATGCTGTTGATGGTGAGATGGCCCAGGGTCAGCCGGGGTGCGAGGGATATGCTCTATGGGTAACCTTACACCCGGCGTCTGAAGATCCGAGACGGCGTGCGGTTTTGGTCGGTGCAAGCCCGACATAACCGCCCCCGCTGGCCGGCGGGGGGGTATTCGAAGGGATTTCCGCACGATAAAAAAAAAAAAAAAAAAGGTACACTGGTTATTCAATTAAATTTTTTAAGCAATTAGTAGGTATACTAAAATTTCCTATAGATTCAGATAGGAAAAAGAGAACATCTAGGACGGGACATGAACCCGCGACCTGTCCCTTATAGGGGGAATGCTCTAACCAACTGAGCTACCCAGTCAACAAATCCCAGATATTCAAGTCCCGTCCTAGATGTTCTCTTTTTCCGATCTAATTCTATAGGAAATTTTAGTATAGTAATTGCTTAAAAAATTTAATTGAATTGTGGTGGAGTAATAAAAAAAACAATGTTTAAAAATGATTGTAACATTTTTTTAATGTTTTTTTTTGTTTTTAATATCATTCATTGTTAAGAATTACAGTAGAAGGCTCTAGCGTCACACCGACTTGTCGCGGGTTCAAATTCCGTCCTAGATGTTCTCTTTTTCCGATCTAAATTTATAAACTGGATTAATCAACACTGAACATTTTTTTGTTTACGAATCGAAACATGCGGTCTGTATATGTATACCTTTTTTTTAAAGAATATTAGCAAAGAAAAAATTAAACAATAGCAACCTACTTGCTACTTTTCCTATCCTACTAATAGTCCCTGGGGTTATCCTTTCGAGGGCTTACCCGGGGTGCTCGGCAATGAAACTTGGGGAGGAAACCGTGTGGTTTTAGTCGGTCCGATTCCAACACGCTCATGACATCGTTGGGACCGATGGGGAGAAGCCCATAGGGGTTTCTCCTTGGGGTTTTAAAAAAAAAAATCTATTATAGTATACATTTGAAAGTTTGTAAAGATGTTTGGATGTTTGCTACTCAATCACGCTCTAACGGCTGAACCGATCTGGCTGAAATTTGGTACAGGGATGGATTACAGTCTGGAATAACACATAGGCTACTTTTTATTCCTGGGATAGGTTTAGGTTCCCATGGGTCGTGGAAACGGGATCAGAGTTTCACGTGGGCGAAGCAACGGGTAACAGCTGAACACCGCGCGATCCACGTAAACACATATTCGATCGAATGATGTGGATGAGAGTGAGTTAGTGTGATAATGTATTATTACTACATAATATAATAAAATCGTAACGGGTGAAAACTGTACATTGAATACTTTTCAAAAAACAATTGCTACATGTTCTACGAAAGATATTGATGCCAAAAATCTGATTTTAAGAATGTTTGTCTGCTTTTTATTATCGATATCCGAACATCACTTGAAAACCGCTGAACAGATTCAGCTGAAATTTAGCATGAACATTTTTCAAGGTTTATGCGCAGTTTATGACCATAAACTGCGCTAAATATCATCACGCTAATATAAGTGTGTGCAGGGTAAAATCGATCAAATCTATTATTTATAGTTTCTTTATTATTACAAAGCAGATCTTCACGAAATTGTGCAATTGGATAGAACTCAGACATAGTCAACGTTCGGATTGTAAATCATCAAACTGTAGCTAAAAGGTGCATGAGCAGTAAAACATGAAATCACCAAACTACAGACTTATTTACTTGTAAAAGATAGTTGATTATAGACTCTACCTTTAATAATAAATATCATCATGCTATTATATTAGGGAACCGGGTAGAATTAATTTCGATGTTACATATCCACCTTTATGTAATAGTGTGTACCTATAATGTATAATAGAAGGATTATAAGTGTGTACATATACTTCGAACATAGAAAATTCTGCAAAATCTCTACTTTACAGGACAGCGATCTGAATTTTGTCTCACACAACACACACACCTTTATTTTCTAGAGAAATAATTCTTCTATATGAACATTTAAAGCATTAAGTAAGTAAGGGTAATAATTATCGAGAAAAAAACAAAAACAGTTATTCATTTCATAACCACATGTAACTATACAACATATTATACATAACATATTCTACGTAAAGATCGATATAATCCTACTTTATATTGACCTTTAATATAACAACGAAAAAGGGAACCTAATACATGTTGGGTTCGAAACTGCAGAAGTAAACATACCTTGGTATATTCCCAATTTAACACGGATGAAGTCGCGGGCAACACCTAGTGATAGAGCATAAGCGAAGAGAGAGGGGAAGACAGTGTGTCAATCAATGAAGTCAGACTCGCGACCGTTCAATACTACTTTTTGTGTACATTTGGTGATGTAGAACTTGAACCACTGCCATAACTTGCGTTAAAAGCCACCTTTTGCAAAAGGATTTGGTGATAAAGGGAAGCCTTTCGAACATAGGTATCGATACTGCCCGGGAGAGATTTAGAACTCTCCCGGACCCGCAACTTGCTCGCCGCGCGTCGCAGGCGACTCAGGCGTCGGAGGTCGCTTAACGACCTCCGTCCTCCATGAGCGCAGGCCTGGGGGTGACAGGTGAGGCCGCCTGTCACCCCAGCAGAAGCAGGCCGGGACGGTGGGGCGACTAGCGCCCCTCCCCCAAACCGGGGCAAGACGGGGACACCGTGGTTCCCAAACCCGAGGGGGCCATCTCAAAACCGGAGATGGCCCAGGGTCAGTCGGGGTGCGAGGGATATGCTCTATGGGCAACCTTACACCCCGGCGTCTGTAGACCCAAGAGTCCAAGTCGGTTCAAGCCTGACATAACCACCCCCGCTGGCACGCGGGGGGGTATCCGAATAAGGGATTTCCGAACGAAAAAAATAAAAAAATAAAAAAAAGGTATCGATACTGTCTGTTTGTTATCCATACAATTAAATATATGTTAAAAGGTTGGTATTTGTAGAACGTTTTTGTTCAAAGCTGTATTGTTGTTTTATGATTTGAGAACGAATCATAGACCGATGTATTCTTACATGAAGTTCAAAGTTCCATCTCAAAGAGAGGAGAAAAGAAGAAGAAAATATATAGTAGTGGTAGGGTAATATGATTTAAAACAATAAAGACAATCAATTTGTCAAAAAAAATATAATTAACAACTTTTAAAGTTATGACCAAGTCAAATTATTATTGAAAGTGTTATTAAAGTAAAATAGTTTATTATTTGACCCACGTCAGTGAGTATATATGCAAACATCAGTTGCAATTGGAACAACTGTTGTACAAAAAAAAAATTCAAAATTTCAAAAATATCAAGAACCCACGGTTCAACAAGGTAGGTAGTTTCTCTAATGTTTTGTAGTCGTTTATGTTTGTATTTATATTTGGTGGCAAAAAGTAAAAAAAAAATTTTCAAGTTCAAAATGACCATGAAGGCATTTTAGGGTTGATCCAACGGATCATACAAAAATTGCAACAGGCAAAATAATTACGAAGTTGAAAAAAATTAAAAAGTTGAAATATATTTATTAAATTATTTTGGGGCAAGTCCAAAAAAATTATGATTATTTATTCACTAGTGAATAAATTTTAATGTTTTGTTCAAAAAACAGAAATATAAAAGGGAACAGTCATCCTAAGAAAAGTATTACAACTTGATAGAGAATTAACCAATAGGTTAAAAGATATTAATATTTAATATTCAGTACAAAAGTCCAAAAGTTGGTATTCATCAAAGAATAATTTTATTTTGTTTTTAAAAAAACAAGACAAATTTTTAAACAATAATTAGTAGTAATTTTATATTGTAGTATACTGGCAACCTTTTTGATTGTCAAAACCATATGTTATGCTTATGACGTTTGACAACTAAGTTTCAAACAATTTCAAAACAAACTTTGATAGAAATAAAATTAATGTTCAAATATACGAACCAAGGATGTAATAACAATCGAAAGTATTACATTATTTAGTAAGAATACATAATTGACCTGTAGACCGTGTCTACCAACAGGATACATGAGTTATTCAAGTAATAAAAAGTTTGCGTAATATGTTAACAAGTTGGATAGCTACATGAAATTGAATTTTTTACTGGTTTTACCCTTTTATAGGTAAAAATATCATTACGACCATTGTAGTATTGAGATATAGGTAGTGTATTACCAAAGTGCAATAACAATAAGGAATGTTATTATAAAATACAAGTTTTAGTTACAAGTATGTGTAGGTATATACTTGTTTGCCACAATAGTATAGAATATTGTTTAAGAGCAAAGCAAAGTTTATTGAATATTTATATATATATATACAACAGTAGTGATTATTAGAACAAAACAAGCATTGTTCATAGTTAAGAAGTTAAGTTGCTATTTAATTAATAAATTTATTAGGTTAGGTTAGGTCCTTGTATTGTTTTATGTTTGATTAAAAATGTTTTATATGAATTCTATTGATTATTTTACCTATATTTAGTTTATAAAATTTCCATTATTACACAAGTCATTTTAAAAGGACTCGGGGGAAATGGCTAATGCATTGCTGACTTTGAACAGTCAATTTATATAAGCGGTAATGATTTTATTGACTTTAAACTATACCAGACACAACAATCCCATATGCAGAACAAGACGAGGTCTACAAATTTAAGTATTTATTATCTTTGTTGTTCCTTTCAAAGATTTTATTAGTTGTATGGAGATCTTTTATTGTTTGTATTTCTTTTCAAAGAATTATGTTTTTTTTTTCCAATTACATAAGCTAATTGGGATACAGAAATCCGACAATAAGCAACACTGACTACAAAACAGTTGAGTATGTATTAACTTTAAAAGGTAAATTAATCCAAAGTTAAGTAAAAATAAAAGCTATGGTGCGATGAGCGAGATTGACATGAAAATTAAGTAATTAATTTACTTCAATATAAGGTACTAGTAAAATCAAGTAATATATGTAACCTGTCAGTGAGTAATAAACTATTTGTGTATAATACATCAAAATAGTATTAATATATCAAAATAAAGATAAATTTCAACCAGCAATGGTTGATATTATAACCTAATATATGTTATTATAATGCACATAAAAGGTAAGCAAGTATAAAAAGTATGATAAACTTACTGACTGGGTACTAGGTGTGCGACAGACACCTATACAAAAATGGAATAAAAATAAGTAGATACCGGTTGAGATCAACAAGTCCAAGAAAACAAAAGCAATTACATCCTTACTTTACCAGTGGGTAAAACAGTATACTATACAGTTAAAATGACCATAAGAGGTATTTAACCAGTCTAGATATTAATGCAAAATATTTGTAAAAGTAATGATAATTAGCCTTGTTGTTATATTTAACACAGGTGATTAGTTAAATAAATGAGTAATTTCACTAATATAATGGAAATGAGTATGCATTATTTAGTTGAATATAAAAAAATTGAAATTAATAATTATTTTCAACTACCGTCATTTACGTAAAAATGAAAAATAACAATAAAATTGGTGAAAAAAATCACCACACTGGTAAAGTAAAGAGGAAAATAAGAAGAAATAAAGTACTTACGGACCAAACACACAATACCTACGGCAGAATAATACCTTTGAAGGCGCCAATGTAACGGTTGATGTTTTTATATATATGTTTTTATATTAGGTATTGGAAATAATGAATCTCAGGGAATGTTCGGTCCGTTGTGCAAAGATGGTAGTATGCACTTAGCTAGTGGACACGTGGCTTGTGGTGTTGCCGGCGTGCCAGGGTCTCCGCTGGTGTGCCTCGCTACCGCTATGATGGTGCGAAGCCTGGTGCGAAGACCCTGGAAATAGAAAAAGTGCGGGTCAGCTTGTCACTAGGTAATTACGTCCAAGTGACCCGCTAAAATAGCAGGTGAAGAGAATCTCCCAGCGGCAATGCAGCGTAGCTAGAAGCTATAATAAAAAGAATATAAGTAGGCAGCACAAGCTGGTGCCGCGACCTCTGACCGTACGGGTCATCGGCCTCGTGGCACTAAATAGGTAGGCTGAAATAGCACATAGTATAAAACAAAATATATTAAGCCATGCATTTTAGCAGGCAATAAGCTGCACCGCTGGAAAGTCTTCACCTGTAGAAAGAAGTAGGAAATGTTGATCTCAAAACTTACCCGGAGCCGACAGTAGTTGGCCACGGGGTCAAAGTGAGCTTCCTCAGCGAAGGTTGCCAAGGAAAGGAACGATTTAGGAGCCGTCAGTTGATAACTGGGCTAGTGTTGTCCAATCTCGCTCGCACAACCATAGATATTTAGTAATAAGTATCGAAACATACTAAAATATCGATTAATTTACGGATATTGTTTTAATTAGATTTATAAAGAATCCACAACGTTACAACATAACGTCTACCCCTTCGGGGAAACAGGTGTGAAGTTATGTTATGTTATATATGAATTAGGTGAGGATCCGAGGTATGGGGCCTCACCAGGACCTTTAAAGCCAAGTTAACCTCACTTGCAAGCCAGTACACCTGCTGATTGACGGACGAGGATCTGGCGCAGTCTTTCCTCTAAGGGTTAGGCCACATCATAAGCCGGGTTTTAGTCGGTTCAAGCCCGACATAACCGCCCCCGCTGGCAGGCGGGGGGTATCCGAAGGGATTTCCGCACGAAAAAAAAAGAAAAAAAAATAGACAAAACAGTCTTAAGACAGACTAGTCGCTGTGCAGATCTTGTAGGTATTTGATAACTTTATTTGTGAAACAGTTTTGTTCAGAAGTGTGCGCACTTTCATATGTTTCTGCAGAGCAATAGATTGTACAAGACTATACAATAATTTAACGGGAATTAACGCGATCATGTCTAAGTATATACTACACACCTTTAGATTGCCTGACGTTTTGACCAGGTTACACTGCCCGTGGTCACAGGCTGACTAGCGCAGTGGTGCACGTAATCTGTCGTCGAGTCCGTGAGGTACAAAGTTCTTCATCCAACCGCACATTCTCGATATTTTTATATTTTCGTTTCGCCATGTACCATCACGTACTACATTTACAGTGTGCCTATTCTCTAAGCACACAGTGTCTTAAGACTGTCTTGTCCACACATCATTACGCCGTGTAACGTCGGATAGTAACCTTAGTTACCTATATATATAAAATATAACATTAAAAAACATTTCGCCAGTTTATGTTTAGGTCCCAATGTAATAGGTGGCGAGCCAATTGCCATTAACCGGGCACTTATAAACCTGCGATAAATACACACATAACTTCGAAAAGCATCGAAAAGTCATTGGTGTGTGCCATAGTAAAACCTGGGATCGAACCCGAGACCTCGTCTCAGCAGTCCATTACCCATACCACTAGGCTACCGCGGTTTTTTTATATATATATATACATATATATTTTAATTTAATGATATATACTCGCAATATATACCTATGTATTTATGTTTCGCAATATTGTTATAATTTATAATAGGTACACCACTATAACTACCCATTTCTAGCAATCTAGTCCATCTAAAGGTTGTCTGGAAGAGATCGCAAATTGCGATAAAACCGTCCATTGTACAAGTTTATTTTTGTAATTATCTTAGACATTTGTATCCTTTGGTTGGTGTACAATAAAGAGTATCTATCTATCTATCTATAGTAAGTACACACAATTATATGCGGCACTTTAGAAAGATAAGGTGACACGTTGACGTCACAACAGGAATATAAATTTGTATTATCGCAGCATCCGTTACATTTCTCTCAATGTGTCATTGCTCTCACCAGTGCAAATCCGTTTAACTATTGCCTTGCGTATCTGGTCTATCCCAGGTACCTTTTCAAGTCGTCCGCTTATCTGGCGGTCTCCGCTCTAGGACTCGTTTGCTCCATCGGCCATTGGTCCTTCGGCAGATCTAGCCAGCCCCTACGGGAAGTAGGTAGAAGTTTATTTGTATAAATCTTTTGAATTATTTTATCTGGACATGTGCTTTTTTATATTTTTATTCGTCCTTGTGGTTTTCGATTTTAGGAGTTTCAGTACTTTCACGCAGTACACTAATTATTTTTCAAAAATTATTGTAGCCTATTTTACGCTTTGTAACATTACCTATCTGCCATTGAAATTTTCATCAAAATCGGCCCAGCCGTTCTAGAGATTACCTCTTTCAAACAGACAGAAAGACAGACAAACAGACAAAAAATGTAAAAATTGAATTTTTGTTATAAGTATCGTGTATAAATTCATCTGCAATCAATTAAAAATCTTTTATTTTAATATAACAAACAGACACTTCAATTTTATTTATTGGTAAAGATACAATTTTGGAAAACCATAGGTACATGTAAAGTCGGCTGTCGAGTGAGTCTCTTCCTCTTGACTTTATGTTCAGCAGTACTTATAAATGAACGCACAAAGACATGTGTCATAAGCAGTCATAACCCATCTATAAATGGATAAGAATAGAAGGATAAAGAATTACATGCTAATGGCCAGGATACGGCATTGTTTGAATAGAATTGGAGCCTTAACATTACGTAATAGAACACAAATTAGCCAGCCAAGTTATTATGGAAATTAAGCAAGAAAGGTTCAACTGCAAAACGTTCCACTCCAGCGGAACAACGAAGTTAATTTAGCAACTTTTAAAAAGTTTTGTCGTAAATAAAGGTAAGTTGTGGTCGATCCAACTCGGCTTATTTAAATACTTAATTAAATTATATTTTAAGTTAAGGTCCCACTGTTATCTGTTGGAATAAGCGATTACTGTTGTTACTTTACATTTTTATATTTCATCCTATAGCTAAGTACACATCTATACAAATATACAATTGAAGTGTCTGTTTGTAATGTTAAAATAAAAGATTTATAATGATTGCACATGAATGTATAAAACATACCGATAAAAAAATACAATGTAAAAAAAATATCTGTTTGTCCATCTTTCTGTCGGTTTGAATGAGGTTATCGCTGGGTCGATTTTGACGGGAGTTTCACTGTAAGGTACGTACTGTTACAAGGCGTAACGTAGGCTACTTAATTTTTTTTTAAATAATTAGGGATTCGCGCAAAATAATTAAAACCCACAAAATTGTGAATAAAATCTAATTTATTCTGGAACAGCTGGGCTGATTTTGACGGGACTTGTGTCCATAGACTGGTACATAGGTAATATTACAAGGCATAACACAGGTTACTTTTATTTTAGAAACATAATTAGAGTTTTGCGCAAAAGCACTAAAGCCCTCAAAATCGAATTCCACGAGGACGAAGTCGCGGGCACAGCTAGTATGTGAAATAAATCATGTCCGATCGGAAAGGTAAATAGGAATCCTAAATATACAACCTGTTTTGAAATATAAAATACGTTAAAACAAACGTATAATTGGGATTAAAATGCCATTTTCTAATATCATAATTACCCACAATCTTCTCAAAATCTGAAGATGTGACAAAACCACAAATAGTTATCCAATAATCTTCCTGCGACACTTCCCGCCGCTAGCCCACAGTCCCACCATAGTTTTTTGTCATGTATGTTTCCTCATTGAACTGACTTTTATTGATTTTAACAACTTATTTTTTATACTTCACGATCATGATATACGATTCCTTGAATAGAACCGAATATCGATACCTAAACATACCTTTACGGATCGGACATAGTTTTTGGTACATATTGTATAATGTATACTCCACTAAGCGGTAAGCGGCGATAGCCTAGTGGTGTACGTAACGGACTGCCGAGACGAGGTCTCGAGTTCGATCCCCAGTCGCCCCGGGCACACACCTCTGACTTTTCGTGTGTGTATTAAAAATGTTAATTATCGCTCGCTTAGTAATGTGCCCGGTAGATGTCAATAGGCTCGCCCCCTATTACATTGGGACCTAAACATAACTGGCGAATCGTGGGTGTGTAATACACCTCTGCCTACCCCTTCGGGGATACAGGCGTGAAGTTATGTTATGTTATGTGTTATGTTTTATACTCCACTTATTTTATTCTTGGTGCACAATTAAGAGGTATACTTCTACTAGGTACTTAATTCATAATAAATATTATAGCAAGTACCGATAGTTTTAAGCTTTTATCAAACTGTTAATCTTATTACTATCTCTAGCACATAATGGTACGTTGTTAATCTTTATAGCCATAATACAATTAAATAAATTTTGACCCACAAAACAACCATTAGAATGCTATAATCCGCATCGCTCGTGGTGGGACTTGGGTCTTATACATTGGGCATTGTAAATAGTTTAGGAGATAGTGTACATCACATCGTGGCTGACTGACAGACATACTGGTGGTGTGATTTGACTAATTAGGCATAATGAATTGCGTCCATTGCAAAAAAAAGTTTGATGTTTAATTTTTTTGGAATATCGATTTAAAATGTGTTTAAAAACTGTAGTGTGTTGTTTTTTAATATTGATAGTTGTGGAGTTTGTTTTTTATACAGAAGCATTGGATGTCGATGGCAAAGGAGTTTGTGTTGTTAAGCAAAGGTAACACTAACGTGACGTGACACAGGTCTTTTTTTAACAAACTTTTTATATTTTACATTTAAAATTTTAAATATCATTTCAAATACATTTACATTTTTAATTAAATTAAATGTGAAAGTTTGAAAGGATGAATGATTGTAACTCAATCACGCCCGAACGGTTTAACGGGTGAATGGGTTTATTGAGCGAAGCTCGTCAGTGTATTTCGTTAGACCATCTTCTCCTCCCAAACGGCTGAACCGATTCTAATGAAATTTCACACAAGCAAAGATGTTACTGACGGAAAGGACATAGGCTATGTAATTAAAAAAATTATGTGCACCACGGAGGAATAATTACCGGAAAAAAACTGATTTCTCACTGAACAAAAAATCCTCATTCACACGATTGGTATTAAATTAAGTAATTTGTTTATATACATAAGACAAAAAAAGAAAAACGAAAATCGGACTAGCCATTGAGGAATTATCACCGTTAGAAAAAGTCCTGGTGAAATTGCTTCGCTCAATTTTTGCAACAGCAGAATGTGTTGCAGACCTAGATTTATTTTAGTAGGAGTACTGTAACGGAAATTACTAGCATTCCCATGCACCCCTCCAGCTAAGTAAAATTGCTTGTGTTAGGAAAGGGTTCAAGTCGGTAGTCTGGCCAGAATTCGAACCTGGGTCCTCTCGATCGTTAAGCTACCGACATGGCCTGGCACAGGTATAAATTAGATATAAATCCGCGTGCGGCCAGCTCCGCATCAGCTAGTATAAAAATACTATTACCCTATTTCCGGGATAAAAGGTAGTTTATATGATATAGATCTAGATAGACAATAACCTATCTGTGTGCCAAATTTAATCTAGATCTGTTCAGCCGTTCTAGCGTGATTAGGAAACAAACATTCATTTATCTAAACAACCATTAGTACTTATAATATTAGTAGGATAAATATCACGACGACAGCCATAAGAATGTAGCCAGCCAATTACTATAGATTTTTTGTGATTTTTTGTAACCTTTTTAATTATCATCTGTCATATCATATTAATATTTTCACTCTCTTTTTTAGAACTGGATTTAAAACTATGGTAGCGTACGGTATGGTGACGTACGGTACCATAGTTTTAGTAGACTGATAAAGCTTCGACTTTGTAAATTTGACAGTATTTACCCAAATTAAACGGTTATTAGATAAAAGATAAGAACAGTTTAATAGTTTAAAAGTAAAACAATGAACTTGGTCTAATTTATTTCTGGTCGCGAGCGCTAAAACGGCTTATTTTTTGTATACCTACCACTCAGGTGGCAGCCAAGCACACGACGCACCAGATGGGAAGCGGTTACCTTGCCCTATGGACGTGTGCAACACCAGGGACGTCACATTCGTCCCCCAAACCGGGGCAAGACGGGGACACCGTGGTTCCCAAACCCGAGGGGGCCATCTCGAAACCGGAGATGGCCCAGGGTCAGTCGGGGTGCGAGGGATATGCTCTATGGGCAACCTTACACCCCGGCGTCTGTAGACCCGAGACGGCGTGCGGTTTTAGTCGGTTCAAGCCCGACATAACCGCCCCCGCTGGCACGCGGGGGGGTATCCGAAGGGATTTCCGCACGATAAAAAAAAAAAAAAGGGACGTCACACTCGCGATGCTGATCCTGTAGAAACCTTTTAATGCCTTCGAAGAACCCCATATTGTAGTCGCTCGCTGGTTAGTTAGATTGCCCCCGGATACGGAATAAAATGTACGAAACAATAATTTAACAATAAATTACAACATACATAGATCGTGTACATGGTGATAGAACATGTGTGAGGAAGTTAATTATCTATGTTACATTTAAAATTCAAATCATCTTTATCACCAGAGATTTGCGCGCTTCACTCATTGGCGGTAACTACGTCACATCCTGAAACTGCAACATAGTATTTGTGATTTTAACCTTTATAAGGATATCAAACAGTACGTAGGTAGTTATAGGGCCGCCGCCACCTCCTTCTGCGAGCATGTAATGCTCGCGAAGGAGATGGCGGAGCGCGCCCGGGAGAGACTTAGAACTCTCCCGGACCGCCGAGCCCGCAACTGGCTCGCCGCGCGTCGCAGGCGACTCAGGCGTCGGAGGTCGCTTAACGACCTCCGTCCTCCATGAGCGCAGGCCTGGGGGTGGCGGGTGAGGCCACCTGTCACCCCAGCAGAAGCAGGCCGGGACGGTGGGGCGACTAGCGCCCCTCCCCCAAACCGGGGCAATACGGGGACACCGTGGTTCCCAAACCCGAGGGGGCCATCTCGAAACCGGAGATGGCCCAGGGTCAGTCGGGGTGCGAGGGATATGCTCTATGGGCAACCTTACACCCCGGCGTCTGTAGACCCGAGACGGCGTGCGGTTTTAGTCGGTTCAAGCCCGACATAACCGCCCCCGCTGGCACGCGGGGGGGTATCCGAAGGGCTTTCCGCACGATAAAAAAAAAAAGGGTAGTTATAGGAAAAACTGGTCGTTACCCGCGTTCTGATCCCATTCTCGCTGCTTATGGAAACCTATTCCAGGGATGAAAATGGAAAAGTCGTAGCGTATGTGGTATTTCAGACTCAGAGAGACCCAGTCTCAGACTTGAAAGAGTAACAAAAATCCATCCAAACCCACAAACTTTCGTGTTTATAATATTAGTAGAATAATAGGAAGTCGGATTGGAGGACGGCCTCTGTGGCGTAGCGGTAGTGCATTCGACTGCTACGACAGGGGGCGCGGGTTCGATTCCCGCTCAGTGCATATATTTGTATGCATGAATATGTCTATTTGCATTGGTCTGGGTGTTTCTATGTATAATATGTTTGTATTGACAAGTATATAAGTATGTTTATCAGCATTCTGAAACCCATAACACAAGCTACTTAAACTATGCTTACTTTGGGTTTAGAAAGCGCTGTATAGAATATCGTAGAACATTTATTTATTTATTTATTTAACTGTTCAGAAAGTATTAAACCAAATATTAATTTTCTCAATAAGAAAATTATATATATAATACAAATATATACAAATTTCTAAAATAAGTATACATTTTTATAACTAGCACGCTAAAACATATTCATCTTAATTTCCAAAAGGAAAAGATAAGCTCATTAGTTTAATTTTGACGACCTCTGTGGCGTAGCGGTAGTGCGTTCGACTGCTAAGTCGGAGGCCGCGGGTTCGATTCCCGCTCAGTACAAATATTTGTATGCATGAATTTGTCTATTTTCATTGGTCTGGGTGTTTCTATGTAAAATATGTATGTATTTACAAAATAAAATGTATTTAAGTATGTTTATCTTAAGCTATGCTTACTATGGGTCTGGAAGTGCTGGAAAGAATGTCGTAAAAGGACGTATGGAGGAGAAGTGCAGAAATTTAAATTAGAAAAATGACAATTTAGATACAAGTAATGGTAGAATGGTGGCCCTCAGTTTGACAACCTCCATCAGAAGCTTTTCACGCCTTAAACATTAACAAACTTTTTACTTGTCTATATAGCACTCAACAAAAGCGCAGGAAGTCATACAGCGCGATCGTCAACCGAATGTGTGGGAACAGAAAATGTATTGTTAGAAAATACAAATATGAGGTAAGGTATTGAAACAGTTCATTTATTTAAGACGCCACGCCATGCCAGCCTGACCTGGAAGCCAGTTTATCTGCTTATTGACGGACGAAGCTATGGCGCAGGCCTTCATCTTGGAGTTGGGAGGTCAGACATCAGTCGCTCGCCATAAAAGCTGTATAAACCTGATCAAAATAGGAGATGGAGTCAGTGGATCCTGGGCTCCAAGGCAAAAGCCTCGGATTCAACCGGGAACAACGTTAAGATGGCGATGATGATGTTCATTATTTAGGTCCATGATAGGGGCCTGAGGACCGCAGTTGGCCGACTCACCGTCCTTACAGAAGCAGGCCGTCGCGGAGGCGAGTCGTGTGTGTCCTACACACGCCTGCCTACTCACCGACGCGGGATAAAACCCGACCCCACCAGGCGAGGCCGCGGTGGCGTCGGTAACCCTGGGGTTATCCTTTCGAGGGCTTACCCGGGGTACCCGGCAATGGACACTTGGGGAGGACACCGTGTGGTTTTAGTCGGTCCGATTCCGACACGCCCACTCCATCGTCGGCACCGATGGGGTGAAGCCCGTGGGGGTTTCCACACGCTAAAAAAAAGGTCCATGGTATTTTGGGAGTTACACAACCGTAGGCATTAGAAATGTACTGAACTGTAAAATCGTAGAGACTTATTTGAAATAGTGATTAAAACGACTGCATAAATTGTATGCGATGACGGTTGATAAACGGCATCCTTTTAATTAGTATGGGAAGACCAAGTCTTAATGTTAAGTTGAACTGCCTAAGACCGTACGATGGCACCCTGATATCTAGCATACGTTTGTTCATGAATGGGTTTTCTCTCCCCTTATTTGATAGGGTTGCCAGTAAATGCAACTGAAGCCTACTGGAGGATGGTGGTTACTATGCCTTGCGGCTATACCACCTCTCCAGGCAATGGGGCTGATGGCGGCTTTGGACCGTATCAGTTAGACTCAATCTAAATTAAGTTTCTTCACGTATTATGTCAATACACTAAGGTCTACTCATCATTCTCTTAGCGATTTTCCAGTTGCGGTCAAAGTTTCCACTTTAGAGCCCGTGGTCTTTGATTGGTATGTCGGCTATTTCAGTATCGACTGCCATCTGACACCCCAACTCCGAGAGAAAGCCTGCGCCAGAGTCTCAACCGTCGTTTAGTAGTGCACCGACTGGCAGGGCAGGTTGGCGTGGACCCCAAAGGTGTCGGTAGAACCCTGCTCATGCAGTATACATATCCAGTATATATATAGTAAATTTAGATTTTCTTTACAATTTCAGACGTACCTTATATGGAAGAACCACACAGTTTGCTGCAAAGGTTATCAATACGAAGACAACTTGGATGTTTGCACGCCAATCTGCAGCATCGAATGTATTCGAGGGACATGTATCGCGCCGGATACTTGCACATGCGACGCACCTGCCTATCTGGACAGCAATAATTCCTGTGTTACACCTATATGCAGTCCGAAATGTGTCAATGCTGACTGCTCACAAAACAGTACCTGTGTTTGCAAGCAGAATTTCACTTCATACAACTCCACCCACTGCTTCAAATGCGAAACTGGCTATACTGCTGATCAGAACCTGAACTGTGTTCCAATATGCACATCAACTTGCATCAACAGCTCCTGTACAGCTCCAAATACCTGCACTTGTGATTCAGGCTTCAAGTTCAAGAATACAACGGCTTGTGAACCAAAGTGTAACTGCGTTAACGCAAAATGCGTAGGAACTAACACTTGCTCTTGCTTCGAAGGTTATGAGCCTGTGAACGGGACTACTTGTGTACCTAAATGCAATGACTGTTCCAATGGCAAGTGCATTGCGCCAAGCACCTGTAAATGCAATCCAGGATTTCAGTTCAAAAACAATTCAGGCTGCATACCCAAGTGTGACTGTGTCAACGCCAAATGCATTGCTCCTAATACCTGTTCTTGCTTCGAAGCCTATGAGCTTGTGAACGAGACTACTTGTGCACCAAAATGTAAAAACTGTTCTAATGGCAAGTGTGTTGCACCAAATACCTGTAAATGCAATCCAGGGTTTCAGTTCCAAGACAATTCAGGCTGCGTCCCCAAATGTAATTGCATCAACGCCAAATGCGTAGCTCCTAACACTTGCACTTGCTTCGAAGGTTATAAGCGTGTGAATAGGACTACTTGTGCACCACAATGTGATGACTGTTCCAATGGTGATTGCATCGCTCCCAATACCTGCAAATGCCATCCAGGTTTTCAGTTCAAAAATAATTCAGGCTGCGTGCCTCAGTGTGAATGTGTTAACAGTGAATGTGTAAGTCCAGGTATGTGCTCCTGCTATAAAGGTTATGTTCACGTCAATAAAACTACCTGTATTCCTAAATGCGATAGCTGCTTAAATGGTCAATGTGTTGCCCCAAATAACTGCTCCTGTTATAGTGGTCATGTGTACGTTGGGGGTCTTTGCAGGCCTGTGTGTTCAGTGCCTTGTGGTAATGGTATTTGTTCAGCTCCTAATATGTGTACATGTAACGATGGATATGTGAAAAATAACAATGGAGGTTGTGTGAAACCGAAGTCATGTCTCGAGGACTGTGATGGATACTGTGATGAAGATGAATGTGTGCCGTGGGACTGCTCGACACCAATCAATATGTGAGTAATTTTTGATGATCTTAAATGTAACTGAATTATATCAAATATTGCATACTATGCGACTCAAATGTGAGATACAATAATTAATATTCTGACCAATATTGACCAAATTACTATTTTAATTTAATTTGCAATCTTTTTTTTAAATATAAACGCCGGAATTTGCAGATACATTAAAATATTTACATATACGGCCATTCATGTCAAAGGTATGATTTTAAGTTCTCTTATGTCAATAAAGGCTTTTATCTCCGAGCCAGGAGTCCGCAAATCATTTTACGAAATTGAATGTTTTTTTCTCCAAATTTATTTTCTTATAAATTGTCACGTCAAATGTATGGGAATCGTTAAAACAAACCTAATAATGTAAGGTGTTCATGTTGAAGAGTTTCGCTATCCACACCCTATCAGATCAGGTCAAACAATCCGCTTGTCATATACTTACAGTAGGTAGGTCAGTGGCGGATTTACCAGCAGGCTGAGTAGCTGGAGCCTAGGGCGGCAAATATGGGGCAATTATTTTGTCTTACAGAAATCAAAACGAAAGACATTTTATATACCTACATTTCTAAATGTTAAAAGGATCACACAAACAATTGTCACATGTAATGTTTTCACCACATTACACGGCGAATAGGCTGACTGCTGTCGTCAGGCTCCGATCATGGAGATCGGTAGTCCTGAGTATAGACAAGTCTGCGGCGTCCTCGTCGCAGACTGCGGAACTCGGAGATGGCCCAGGGTCAGTCGGGGTGCGAGGGATATGCTCTATGGGCAACCTTACCCCCCGGCGTCTGCAGACCCGAGACGGCGTGCGGTTTTAGTCGGTTCAAGCCCGACATAACCGCCCCCGCTGGCCGGCGGGGGGGTATCCGAAGGGATTTCCGCACGAAAAAAAAAAAAAAGTGTACTCTCCCGGCGGAAAATGTCTAAATCCGCTACTATACCCGGTTTTAACCTTAATACGTCGCGTCGGGAAGAAGAATTTTAGAGACCTTCTAAGATCGGCTTTCTTCGGTTTTGTAAAGCGTTCTCTCTGTCCCACAGCGCATGTCTACACTTTGATATCTTACAGAGTAGTTAAAACTGAAGCTATAGTTCAATTAAATTTTTAAGCATTTTGTATGCTTACTTTTTTCTAAAGATTTAGATCGGAAAAAGAGAACATCTAGGACGGGACTTGAACCCGCCTTAAGACGTAATAATGTATCAGAGAATTTCGAATATCTGGGACGTGTCTAGGTGGCTCAGTTGGTCAGAGCATTCCCCCTGTAAGGGACTGGTCGCGGGTTCAAGTCCCGTCCTAGATGTTCTCTTTTTCCGATCTAAATCTTTAGAATGAAGCTATAGTTATAATTTATTTAAACACAAACGGTTTTGACTGCTCTATGAAGGTATCAAACTATCAGTCCATTGCACGATAGAGACAGAACTCTACAAGACCAAAGCAAGCCAATCTTAGATGGTCTCTAAGTCTTATTCCCGAAGCGCGAGTCAAATCAAATTCGAGTACGGTACAGTTTTAAATCGATACAAGAATCAGAAGTTTGTTGAACTCTACTTGCAACGATTTGTTTACTACTAACTGCAAGCGAATCTCATAAAAGCAATGTAAATGATGTTAAATACTAATTATAAACATACACAACGACAATACACAAGAACATTAGGAAGTGGACAAACGAACGAGACGCTCATTCATCACTCGTATCAGTCGTATCTGATTTATCGGCTATGGACAGGACGTCGCGTCGTTGTCCGATATTGTATGCGGCGACACGCGCTGCTCCGGCGATATTATACCTACACTATTGTCACAATTTTAAAGTACTATCAGGTCTTGCATCTTTAGAAAATTGTATGCTTTTTCTTGGTAGATTCTTAAAATTTCCCATCTTCATTTGAGCACCTATCTCGGTTGCGTCGAAACTTGCAATTTAGACCCCGGGTCCACTCTTGGGCTCTTCCTTTCCATGTTTTACCTTATTTGGCTTTTGCGAGAGCGATTGCCCTGGCGGCTGCTAGCGATTCCTAAAATTAGATAACAGAAATAAAGAATAAACATGTATTCAATTACATACAGCGCTAACTGGAGGTCTACATTACTTTTTGTAAATACATATATTATTATATACATAGAAAAACCTAGAAACTCAATATATTTGCACTGAGAAGGAATCGAACCTATGACTTCGCAGTCGATTCAGCACCACCCCAAACTTCACATTAACTTACCCGAGGGGGCCATCTAACCCGAGGGGGCCATCTACCCGAGGGGGCCATCTACCCGAGCGGGCCATCTCGAAACCGAAGTTGGTCCAGGGGCAATCGGGGTGCGAGGGAAACGCCTTAGGCCCAACCTTACACCCCGGCGTCTGAATATCCGAGACGGCGTGCGGTTGTAGTCGGTTCAAGCCCGACATAACCTCTCCCGCTGGCCGGCGCGCGGCGGGGTGGTATCCGAGGGGATTTCCGCTCGAAAAAAAGATACCTACTCTCTGTGAATCAGATTCTATTCTGCAAGTAAATCTTTGGAACTTATACAATTGTTAATTGCCCTACTAGTCTGAAACTTGGCAACTGTATAGTCACATAGTGTTGAAATCGTACAAATAGCAGTACGTAGTGGTGCTACCAAGGCGCTAGGTTACAGCAGTCTACAATTTCGCAGTTTGACGTCAGCTTTGTGAACTTTATGTATATGCAAACTTTGTCGCTTTAGTTCGACATGATAACGTTAGATGGCGTTAGATGGCATAGGTTTACGTAGCGTACGTATGGAGCATAGACCATTATTGTTTATTATTGGTATTTGGTAGGGAGTATCAAAAAGAGGTAGAGAGAGGCTGAAAAGTTTTTATCAAAATGCATAAAATAAAAATTTCAAACTTTGATCTGAAGTACCGAGGCCACCCGAGGGGGCCATCTCAAAACCGGGGATGGCCCAAGTTCAGTCGGGGTGCGAGGGATATGCTTTATGGGCAACTTTACACGCGCGTCTGAAGACCCGAGACGGCGTCCGGTTTTAGTCGGCATAACCGCCCCCGCTGGCCGGCGGGGGGGTATCCGAGGGGATTTACGCACGAAAAAAAAAGGTTCCGAGGCCATGCTCAGTGTACCTAGTTGGTGAGTTGGTGTTCTAATATGCTGTTGATCTATGCGTACAGGCCGCAGTGGGAGTGTGGAAGTTAGCAAGCTAATTTGCGCATGCTAGAATGGTATCCAAAATAATAAGATCTTAATAACACAACTCTACATTAAAAAAAATTGTTTCCGTCTTGAAACTTACTTTTTGATTTTTCTATTCATTAGATTTTTTATATTCCTTAAAAAGTTAACTTTTCAATTTTATGGATTTCGAACACCGTTATTCGTTTTTCGTTGTATGGGCCCCGATACAACGAAACATGATGGGGGACCGTTCCCCCTTTTTTATTTTTTTTTCGTGCGGAAATACCCTCGGACAGTAGGCTACAAAAGCAAACTTTTTCAGGCCATATATATTTTCTAATCTAATTTATCGATAAAAATATCAAAATTCGTGTTGACCCATTTAATGATTCTAAAAAAGTAGCTTAAGGACGGCCTAATTGACATCAATTGTGAATTACCTTACTCAAATAATGTCGCCCTCTATGTGAGAATATAAACATTAAAAACGTTGTCCGGCTAGTACTGTGAATCCTAACTAGGTGGCATTAACAGTTATAAGGTCACTTCGAAATTTTAGTTAATTCTTCGATAATTTATTTTCAATTAAATTTACTACCTAAGGGAAAAATCAGTAGGTACATGGCTCTTTATAATTTTAAGCGGACTAAATCTAAATTAGGGAATGTCAAGTTCAGTAAGTTGGTAGAAAAATCCCTTTAGAACGTGACTGACGGGGATACAAAATCCCATCCGGCCCCATAGTTACGGCAGCCAAGACTTGTGTCTCTCGAGTCTGTCTGACCAATGTATCTGTCAGACGACAGACGCTCCCGCAAAAGCCAGACAGACAAAATCATGAGGACGAGTGAGAGAGCGGAGCCGGGGCTCCAATGTACAAACTGTGGACGTAGCCGGAGTTGGCGCTCGGATGAAGAAATATTACTTTTATTTCGCGGTAGTTTTCTTTTAAATCACAGAATGGTTTAGTAAACTACTGTAGTAGTTTACTAAACCATTCTGCGTCGTTGCAGTTGTGACTGCAACGACGTCGAAACGTTCTATGTTTCCTTGCTGTCAGTGTAAGTTGAATAAAATAATATAATCACTACATATGGTAAAACAAAGTCCTCCGCCGAGTCTGTCTGTCTGTTCGCGATAAACTCAAAAATTACTGCATTCGATGCTGTTTTCACCAATGAATAGAGTAGTTCTCGAGGAAGGTTCTAGTAGGTATATAATTTGTCAAGTTTTTATATACATTGGCCAAAATATAATGATATTTGGTGGAGGTGTCGGAAAAAAATAAGCTGCCTAAACCCTTTGAGATATAACAAAATGATGTATGTTGGAATTATAAATCTTATATAGGTTTTGGTGGTGGAATAGGGTCCCATGGGTAGCGGGAACGGGATCAGAATTCCACGCGGGTGAAGCCGCGGGCAACAGCTAGTACTTTAAAAAAAAAAACAAAATGTGCGAAAGTATGTAGTATGATTGAATAAAAATAATAATTATTATTATCAATGACGTTATGATATAAACGTGTTAAATGTTGACAAATTCCACCCGAGATAAATTACATTGCAATTGCGGTAGGTAATGCTTTGCATTCAAATTATAACGATTTCTAAGTGTAACACAACGTGCCTTTTATAAATAAACTTCCTCATTACGATAACACGACGATACATTTATTTGTTACTTTGTTTCCTATCGTAGTAGCCGCCGCGTATTTAATACGGGTAATAACACATTATTGTTATAAAAATGGCGACACGTTATCGTTGAAAAATATATAAAAGTTTATCAATGAACACGCGTAACACAAAGCTAGGTTTGTCATTTAGAAACTTTATTAATAGGGAAGTTTATTATCGTAAAATAATTAATTAAATTTGAAAATAAATAATAAAAATTGTAAATTCGGTTTTTTTTATTAAATTATATTTGTACATGTGCTACATTCTTAGTCCCCCAAAACCGTTGTGTCTGTACATTGTAGATATTGAAAAAAAAAAAACTTAGGTAATACTTGGTATGCGAAAGGAACGACTATGAAGCCAAAAAACGCGACGTATGCAAGAATTACTGAACGTATTCGTATCCAGTTTTGTCTATTAGAAAGGTCTTGGTCAGACTTAAAATCTGTCGTATGTTTGATTGCAATTGGTTTAGTAAAACCGGAAATATCACCAATAAACGAAATGACCTTCATGCGGGCGGATCCGCGGGCACCAGCTAGTATAAATAAAATTACACAATTACATTGTATTTGTATAATTGAATCTATAGGAAAAAGTAAGCAAACTAATTGTTTAAAAATGTCATTGAATTAATGTGGCGGAGCAATGAAAAAACAATGTTTAAAAATGATTGTAAAGTCATTCATTGCTTCCGTAGTTCGTAAGCATTACGGTAGATGGCTCTAGGGTTGCCACGAGACGTATACAATACAATATATTTTAGAATTTCGAATATCTGGGTCGTGTAGGCTTAGTTGGTCAGATCATTCCCCTTGTAAGAGACGTCGCGGGTTCAAGTCTCGTCCGAGATGTTCTCTTTTTCCGATCTAAATCCATAATTATATTGTTTTATGCAGTTTATTAAATAACTAGGTCTGCAAGACGAATCGCCGTGGCAAGTCCGATTTTGAAAATTCTTTTTGAAAGTCACAACTCTGGTCATGCTTTCTGAGCGTGTAAAGTTTGGTCACAGTGTCTCGACCGGTTATTATGTAATTCCATATGGAATTTTTTTAACGGTGATCATTCCTCTGTGGTAGCATTAATTTTTTCAAAATATACCTATCCATAAACCTTCCTCTGATTGACCTCTTTAATCATGCCAAATTTGGTTCTGAATGGATTAGTAGTTTAGGAGGAGACCTGTGACAAAGAAAATCCTGAAGTCTAGTATGAGGAGCTTTCGCTCGACTTCATCTCACTCAGCTCAAACAATAGTTGGGTGTTTGAGAGCCCCACAAAGATCTTCGGGGCTAACGAAACCTCAACTGCAAGCCGGTACACCAGCTGATTAACAGACGAGGTTCTGGCGCTGGCTTTGCCTCTCAAGTTTGAGGAGTCAGATGGCAGTCGATCACGCACAATTCCCGCAAAAAGAGTAGGAGAATGGGCTTCAGGCTCCAAACAGCAAGGTTTGGATACGACCGGGACTAACGCTGTGATTATGATTATCTTCTTCTTCTCTTATATATAAAAATGAATTGCTGTTCGTTAGTCTCGCTAAAACTCGAGAATGGCTGGACCGATTTGGCTAATTTTGGTCTTGAATTATTTGTGGAGGTCCAGAGAAGGTTTAAAAGGTTTGTCATCGATTGAGGCAGTACGAAGTCTGCCGGGTCAGCTAGTTAAATCGAAATAAATAAAAATGAACGGCCGAAGTGTATGTACGCACATAACTTTCGAACGACTGCACCGAATTGGATAATTATTTTTTTGTGTTCGTTTTGTCAGGACAAAGTTTGCATAAAAGAAAATAAAAAAAAATGAACGGAATGTTGCGGGGACGGGATCAGAAAGAATAAAGAATCATAAAGAATAGAAAAACATTGATAACAATTACAACAAACCACTAATAGGAGCATCCTTTCATCTTGGAGTCCGTAGTCCATTTACTGCTTCTCTTTCAGCGTTGGTTTAAACGGCGGCGTTTATGGGAGCGACTATCGTCTGATCTCCCAACCACAAAAAGAAAGCCTGCACCAGATCCTCATTCGTCAGTCAGCAAATACTCCGGCTTGCAGGTGATGTAGGCTTGGTCCCGAAGCCGAAACCAAAAATTTAAGCTACCCGAGATTTTTTTTAGAAAAAAAACCAGCCACTTTCTAAAATACATACATACATAAAAAGCGTCGGTAGCTTAGAGGTTAAGGAGTCGACCTTACGATCGAGAGGTCCCGCGTTCGAATCCAGGCCATTACACTACCGACGTGAACCCACTCCTAACACAAGCAATTTAGCTTAGCTGGAGGGGTTAGGGGAAATATTAGTAATTTCGGTTAGTAATATTTTTTATAAAAAAAAAAAATATATATACTCACATATATATATATATACTCACGCCTTTTACCCTTCAGGGTAAGCAGAGACAAAAGCTCGCCATCTGCTTCTGTCCTGTCCTACATACGTCACGAGCTTCCTTCACTGTCATTAAACCTTTCATGCAAGCCCGGCGGTTTCGAGTGCTTTTTGACCTGCCCTTTTTTCAATACCTCAGTAATTTGAACAGTGTATGTTCTGCGAGGTCGACTCCAGCTTGCCTCATTCGCTCAGTACTCATTCGTTCCAAGTGCCCAAACCACCTTAGCATACCCTTTTCAATTCTTGTAACAACATTCTCTTTCAGGCCACACCATTCTCGTATATCTGTATTCCTCTTCCTATCAGCCAACCTTACTCCACACACACTACGCAATGACCGCATCTCCACTGCATTCACTCTACTGTCATGATTTTTCTGCCATACCCAACTTTCACTTCCATACATCAATGTGGGGACTAGCACGCCGTTATGAACCGCCAGTCGTGCCTTCTTCGGCACTGACTGACCATTCATGAGGGAGTGTAGCGCACCATTCACGTGATTTCCTGCAGCCACTCTCCTTTCAATATCTCCATTGTATCTGTGGCGAACAGGCCTCACGTGACGCTCTATCTGGTCATAAACGCAGATCCAAACGCCAGCGATCAGCTTACGTCCGCCTTAGGTACATTTAAAGGGACTGGCCGTCAGTATGCACACTCTTTCCCTGCCATGCAGCGGAGGTGTGGACTGTATCTTTCGAACGAGGTCAGGGAAAGTAGAAATACTCGTCCCTGTGCGTCTCTCTAAGCGAAAGGATAAACCGACAGCTAGCGGTACGGTTCCGAATTGGATTGAACAGGAACACCAGTAAATAAGACACAGAATTCGGTTGAATAATATGGCTTTAATAATGGCCCATCTGATCAGTGCAAAGTCTGAGTGTTATCTCGAAGACTATTGCTGGCGACTCGGCTAAGATGTCGCAATCGTTCAAAATGTTGTGCCAGCTTAGGTACTCTCGAACTTTACCATGACGAGGGCCGTCAAAATACGAACAAATTATACGGAAATTTACATTCATTTTTCACTATCTATTTTACAGTTTTTTACTTATATTTAACGAACTATGTACAAGAATTATAATATGTAAATGCAACAAGATGGGTAGGGCGGTCACCCATCCCATGGTAAGGGTTTTTAATGTGTATTTACTATTGTTTACTAATTACAGCAGTTTACAATCGAAATTATGAGTGGCTGGGCTCTATCATGCGACGTTATTGGTCGATTACACAAATATTATACATCGTACGGTATTAGATGGGTTGTAATGTGGTAGCCACTCACTGACTCTATATAATGCATAAACTTTACTTCACACAACAGCGCTTTTATGGCTGATTTTACTAATTTACGATACAGTGATTTTACATAATAAAATTCTTATAACTATTAACAAAAAAGGGGTGCTGAGTGTCTAAAATAATCATTTTACTGTTTGTCACAAATCACTTGTTTTACGATTCACTAATTTTCAATATCATTTATACGGATCACAAAATATCACTTTCACTACACTGAGTGTCTGTCGCGAACAGTATCTTCCATCCCTTGTGAACCAAGTACCCAAGTATAAATAAGTTCTAAAATAATCGAATCATTTCCAATTTGTTATTGTCCCACTGTTGTTATTTAGAATCGGATGAATTGTTTGCAGTTGTAGAAACTCTGGTAAGTATGTCATGCAACAACTGATAGTGAAAAAGTTCCGTTGACTATGTTTTCACGACTTTATTCATTATCCTAGGCAAATAGAGGCCATTTGTAATCAGATGTCCGTTTCGTGACGTAGCTGCTGCCATTTTAGAATTACAATCGTTCTCTATATAGCAAGGTTTTGTACGGCAAGCTGCGTGTGAGCATCCTTTTAGGGACTGACTCTCGTATTGTGCCAATATATTTTTTCACGGCTTACTTGATGGTCAGTGGCTAACCGATTTTGACGGTCGACAGGGAAAGGAAAATAGTATGCCTTTCTACAATTCTGGGTCCAGATTTTAAATGAATCAAAGTACATATTCGTAATACCTGCCGAAATTAGTGTTTTTAGGTAGATTTAGATGAAATTGATCTACCTATTGGTTTCTTGACTACTGTCGAATTTTAAAAAAAAATCTTCATAGGAGGTCTAGTTATGACCCCCTGAGTCCGAAATGACCACTGGTCAAAAAGTTTATACACGTATATATATATATATATATGTATGGTTCCACTTCCCAAAATTTGCGGCACTCTCACGGTCGCATTTTTGCCCCGATCGCTTTCAAACTGCGGTCAAAAATTGCTTGTTTGTAAACTTAGTTTAAGTTCGTTCGCCTCACTTTTTGTGAAATCAGTTTTTCCTCAAAATTTCACGTTCCATGAAAGATATCCGAACCGGTCTAATTTAATCCCATAGTATACATGAATACCAACAACTTTTAATTATAAACCTAGAAGATTAAAACTTTAACTAAAACCAAAATTTTTCGGGAAAAAAATCATAACTTCTAACCGGTGAACATTCTTGCAGTCGGAAACATTTTTAATCGATAGGACTTTTTAAGTCTAAAATAAATTTTTGAAAAGTTTTTCGCTAAAAGTTACCGTTTTCGAGAAAAAAAAATCCGTCCGTAGTTCTCTATATAAAATAATATTAATTGCTTCACGAAATCTACCTGTGCGTTCCCCCTGCGGGAACGGATTTTTTTTATTAAGTAGGTACAAACTTTAATTTAAAATTTAATTGATGTATTTGATACACTTCCCGGTTTCCGATTGAGATGCAATTTTGCATGCAAAATATGTGAATATATCGCGTGACAATGCAATATTATTTAATAAAAGCTTGTTTTTCAAAAAGCAATTTTTTTAGTAATTTTTAGAACAATATAACAATAAAATGCAAGCCTCCTTTCAATGAGTAGATATTACTTTTTAGGGTTCCGTTGCCAAATGGCAAAAAACGGAACCCTTATAGATTCGTCATGTCTGTCTGTCCGTCCGTATGTGACAGCCACTTTTTTCCGAAACTATAAGAACTATACTGTTGAAACTTGGTAAGTAGATGTATTCTGTGAACCGCATTGAGATTTTTACACAAAAATAGAACAAAAACAACAAATTTTGGGGATACTTAGAACTGAAACTCAAATTTTTTTTTTCATCATACGTGGAATGGGATATCTATGGATAGGTCTTCAAAAATAATTTTGAGGTTTCTAATATCATTTTTTTCTTAACTGAATAGTTTGCGCGAGAGACACTCCCAAAGTGGTAAAATGTGTGCCCCCCCCCCCCCTGTAACTTCTAAAATAAGAGAATGATAAAACTAAAAAAAATATATGATGTATATTACCATGTAAACTTCCACCGAAAATTGGTTTGAACGAGATCTAGTTAGTAGTTTTTTTTTGATACGTCATAAATCGTAAAACGCTATTTACCATGCATTTAATCAACTCAAATATAAAATTAAAAAAAAAGCATTATTATGTGACTTGCTGCTACGGAACCCTTCATGGGCGAGTCCGACCCGCACTTGGCCGCTTTTTTAATATTTTGGGTTCGGACTTCGAATACTATCGTTCTGAATATTTATTTTAGATTTAAATTGTAAAAAACATATTAGCTAAAAACAAAATTATATAAAATAAAATATTTACACCCCTGCCCCCTTTTGAAAAAGTTGTCAAAGAACTCTTCCCCATCGATGTCGACTGATGGTCGTCTGATCTGGAGCCTTTCCTATATATCCAGATGATATATGCAACGCACTGGAATTCCCCCTGGAATCCAACCCGGTCCCACCTCATGTACAGCGCTTGCACTCACTACATTCGTCATTATTGTTGTAGAAGCCTGGGCTCCGTTTGTCCTTTCAGCTCCTTGCGATTCGGTATAATTTCAGCTTTTATAGTAGTAACTGCCGTTTGAACCCCCAACTCCAAGAGGAAAACCTGCGCCTGAGACTCGTCCGTCAATGTTTACCGGCTACCAGGTGAGGTTGGCTTGCATCTTGGTGCCGTTGCACCCACTTAGTTCTTAATTTGAATCGACCGTTACTAACGAAAGCACTACTATTCAAATGTCGAACGATTTAAGTATCGACCCGTCCTCGCCATCTTGTTTTCTCAGAACGTGACTATGTGCAACTTTATTTACAAATTGCGAATACCATTTCCTTTTATGATGGCAATAAAACCGCTAAATCAATAAAGACTTTCTATTTGTAGAACTCTCTTCCTGTCACGTCGGGCACAGAGCTCAATGGAGGATGTGCCTAACGTGTCTAGATTTTGACCCCAGCCATTTTATTAAATTTGATTTGGGTTACAGCCATTGACTTCTACTACATACATAACATAACTTCACGCCTGTATCCTCGAAGGGGTAGCCAGAGGTGTATTACACACCCACGATTCGCCAGTTATGTTTTTCCCCAAAGTAATAGGGGGCGAGCCTATTGCCATCTACCGGGCACATTATTAAGCGAGCGATAATCAACATCTTTAATACACACATAACTACGAAAAGTTAGAGGTGTGTGCCCGGGGCGACTGGGGATCGTCGAGACCTCGTCTCGGCAGTCCGTTACGTACGCCACTGGGCTATCGCCGCTGCCTACCTTCTAATACGCCAGGATTAACAAGCACTGAGTTTATTATACAATGAAAACACTTAATAAATATCACTGAGTTTATTTTAAAATGATTTTAATTGCAGAACTGGCCACTTTTAGATATTGTCATCCTTTTTATAGTCATCCACACAGTACATTGTAAGCGGATATAACAATAACAATTTTCTTTAAAACAAAAGCGTCGGTTAGCTAAAAAAGTCTGGTTGAAGCATCGGTAGCTTAGTGGTTAAAGAATTGACCGTACGATTAAGAGGTCGCGGGTTCGAATCCTGGTCATTATACTAGCGACATAAACCCACTCCTTCACAAGTAGTAGACAGTAGACATCACTAACGCGCTAGATAGTGCTATTGACTGGTTGCAACAAAATAATTTAAAAATAAACATGACAAAAACCAACATAATACAGTTTCAAGCATCTAACACACAGACAAACAACATTGATATCTACTACAAAAACAGCCTACTTCCTACTGTAAATGAATGTGTATTTCTAGGTATAACTATAGACAAACATTGCAACTGGAAAACACATATTGAAAGAATCTGTACAAAATTGGACCGTTTTGTCTATGCACTAAAGCGAGTCAGAGAGACAGTGAATTTAGATACGGCGAGGGTTGCCCACCATGCCTATGGGTCTTCGGTCCTTAGATACGGCATTATCATATTTGGTAACTCAACAGATTTAGATAGAGCTATAAAACACAAACAAAAATGCATTAGAGCAGTATGTGGGGCCTCTTTCTTAGATAGTTGTAAGCCGTTATTTAAAAACCTCAAAGTACTACCACTACCCTGCTTGTATATCTTTGAAATATGTATCTTCGTAAAAAAAAATCCCCATCTATTTGGGAAGCTTGGTGATTATGCGAATAGCCGGACGAGATATAAAAACCGGTTACACTTGCCTCCAATTAATCTGGAACAATTTAGAGAAAATGTTTACTGTATGTGTATAAGAATATTTAATAACCTTCCACAAAGTATGACCAACCTACGTATGACATTATTTAAGAAACAATTATTTGACATATTATTAAACAAAATGGCAAAATTTTTTGGCCGATACAATAACAGATAACAATATTTCTTGGTGTAGGTAACTAAGTACAACAAAATATGACATAAATTATAAATTTGCACGCCGTATGTGGCAGAATATGTAAGAAAAAAAATTATTATAACATCTATTGTACCATAATCTGGCAAATAAATTATTTGATTTGATTTGATTTGAGTAATTAAGCTTAGCTTAGGCCTCCGGTTAGGGAGTATTAGTAATTTCGGTTAAAAAAACAAAAAAAAACAAACGAAATTTATTTATTTATCCGCAACTAAAGATACATCTATTGAAGGTTTGAAGCAATTAATATGCTAACTTTTCCTATAGATTTACCTCGGAAAAAGCGAACATCCAGGACGGGACTTAAGTACCTGACAGGGGGTATACTTTGACCAACTGAGCTACCTAGATAAGTCACAGCTAGATATTCGAAATGTATCGGAGAATTTCGAATATCTAAGATTTGTTCAGGTAGCTCGTACAATATAAATCTAAAGACACATCGCCCTAACAGAATAAATACAATGCGACATTACCACTATCTTCCAATATTCCTTACCACCGAAGTGTCACCCTTTCAAATTCCGCGAATGAACATCTATAAATATCAGTATTTCACGAGATAGTGTTCAGTATATCTCTCGCACAAGAGGAGCAAACTGCAGCAGGTTTGTCGCTATACCGGCACATCGGTATTAACCATCTCTTTTTTTTTCTTGCGGAAATACCCCCGGATACCCCGCTCACCCGCGCCGGCCAGCAGGGCAGGTTATTTATCCGATTAAAACCGCACGCCGTGTCGGGTCTTCAGACGTCAGGGTGTAAGGGCCCATAAGAGGGAGATCCAGAAATTTGAAAACGGATATAAAAGAAGGGATTACAAAAGCACTCGATTTACTGTACCAGCTGGTTAAAGATGAAGTTAATGAGAGTAAGGTGAAAGGGAGTGGTACGTGTGTGAAAGAGACGGATGACAGGATAGAGAAAATGGAAGAAGAATTAAAGGAAACGAAAGAAAAGCTGGAATTTTACAGAAATTTCTCGAAAGAGTGCAGTGACGAGTTGTCCGAAGTGGTAGAGGTATTAGATAAGTTGAGGGACAGTTCCAAAAAAGAGATAGAGGAACTGAGAGAGAAGAATAAGTGTGGACCGGAATGTCAGAACGTAGGAAAGAAAGGTGAAAGCGAGAATGAGGAATTGAAAAAGCTTAAGAATAGGATCAAGGAACTGGAAAAGAGTGAAAGAGACAATGCTACCAAGGTGAGAAATTTGGAGGCGGCAAATGAGAAAGCGAGGAGGGAAGTGTTAAGGATCAAAGAGCTGGCAAAAGTGAATGACAGGTTAAGAAAGGAAAATGACGAAGGAAAGAAGAGTAATGAAAGAATGAAGAATGAAATAGAAGTGTTGAAATCTAAGAATGTGCCGGTTCCACACCCCACACACAGCGTGGTAGAGCAGCCAAGAGACGGGTGGGAGAGTCGCGTCCTTACAAAATTGGAGGAACACTACAAGCTACTTCAGAATAATGCAAGGAAAATAGATGAGCTGAAGGAAAGTGGAACCTTCGGGGGGACAACGTACGCGAGTGCGGTAGCCGCAGGCCAGTCCAAAGCTAAGTCTTTGGCACCTGCGGCGCTGCACTCGGTAGTTGTCTCCTCGAGGGATGATATGGACACCTGCGACATACTTTTTGAAAAGGTAAGGCAAGCGATGGATGCGAAGGAAGGATGGGTCCAAGTCGAGAGAGTGAGGAAAGCAAAGGACAAAAAACTGATTGTCGCATGTAGAACGAGAGAGGAACGCGATAAGGTGAAGGATAAATTGGGTGGAATGAGAGAGCGCTTCGTCGTCGAGGCGGTCAAAAACAAGGACCCGCTTCTGGTCCTGAGGGACGTGCTGAGTGTCAACAGCGATGATGACATTCTGCGCGCCCTCAGGAATCAGAACGGGGGGGTTTTTGGCGGCCTCGACGAGGAAGAAGCTAGGATGACAATAAGATATAAAAAGAAAGCTCGAAATCCGAACAGCGCGCATATCGTAATTGCGGTGTCCCCCAAGATTTGGACGAGGGCGACTGAGGTGGGTAAACTCCACGTCGACCTCCAGCGAGTGACGGTGGAGGACCAGTCGCCCCTCGTCCAGTGCACGCGGTGCCTCGGCTACGGGCATAGTAAGAAATTTTGCAAGGAGCCCGAAGACTTGTGCAGCC
This sequence comes from Cybosia mesomella, assembly GCA_946251805.1. NCBI lineage: Eukaryota > Metazoa > Arthropoda > Insecta > Lepidoptera > Erebidae > Cybosia > Cybosia mesomella. The sequence goes on along the minus strand of OX276396.1, from coordinate 34,289,970 downwards.
ATTGCGGAGGTCCTCATAACCGCGATGGCTGCCCAGCTCAAAAAGCCTTCGAACCCCCAAAATGTATAAACTGTGTCCGAGCCGGGGTATCGCCTGCACACCACCACGCCTTCAGCGGAGAGTGCCCCATAAGGAAGAAGTGGGACGCGATCGCTCGAGCCGCCGTAGCGTATTGCTAAGGTGACTCGAGACATCGCGCGACACTGGAAGATAGGAGCGCATAAAACTTTTAAATTAAAACTATTATTTTTAAACAAACCCAGCTATGTTAGCAGTAATATTATATTAATATTACTGCGACATAAACACCTGGTAATTAATTAGGCATAAAGAATTCAAAATTAAACTAAATTAAAACACAATAATAAACTAAAATAAAAACTCGTGCTCCTTCCATATATAAAATATGCCTCTAAATAAAACATTTACGCTAAAATAAAACACAAACAAATATCTATAAAAATCTATTAAATTAAACTAAATTAAACTAAACTAACTAAATTAAAACACAATAATAAACTAAAATAAAAACTCTTGCTCCTTCCATATATAAAATACCCCTCTTAATAAAACATTTACCCTAAAATAAAACACAAACAAATATCTATAAAAATCTAATAATAAATAATAAAACCTACCACGCAACAACAAAATAAAAATAAACAACATGCAACACATACACATAACTAACCATACACAGTACACACTACACACTACACTACTGATTACACATGTTACTAGAAAACATACCGGGTATTCTCTGCCTTATTATGTAATAAGGGGCAGAATAAACCGTTCGCATACACATACATACATAGCAATTACACACAAAATGATTTCAAAAAAGTAATCAAATAGAATTATATCCCCATCCCCAAATAACCAATTAAAATCAATATTATAAAATCAAACAACAATACAGCATTAAATACATAAAGTCAAATAATCAAAATTAACATTTAATTCTATTCCATTTAAATATATGCATAGCAGGACTATTGATATATATATTATAGACACTTAAAAATAAATAACTAAACTGAACTTGAACATTAACAATAAATAATCAAATTTCGGCATACCAAAACCAATTCAAATTCAAGTGATTCACAAAAAATAAACAATAAACAACTCATTTCGGCAAATAACTTCAAGTTAAGAATTATTAGTAAAAGTCAAGCAAAATCCAAATTTTATCAACAGCAAACAAGGGCTCGGCTACTTTTAAGGCTGAGGTACCTACGAATAGGACCAGTGGAATGCTATACAGAGTATTCCGGTGGGACTTACCAAAAAAAAAAAAAAAAAAGGGCCCATAAGGCATTTCCCTCGCAGCTCCCCTTACCGGAGATCACCTGCGTCAGACGGTACGAGAGGCTTCCGTGTCGCCTCTCTCGCCAATCTTCCATGATGGGCGTATCTAACCATCGCTAAGAGAAAAAGGGTTGGATACATAAGTGGGTGAAATTAATTCACTCTGTATCTTTTAAGGTGTGTAAATTTATTTTGAAGTTTCTCCACCATGGACTATATTTAGCTTCGTGGGGATACCAGATGATGGTGGTTGTTTCCCACCTAATCCTTACTAGAGTGTTTTGTTACTCTGTACATCAAAACCAATCTTAAAGGTATTTATTTATATTGGTGCATCAACAGTATACATATACAACTACATCTTCTGACATGCATCCGTTTTACAATTCTTATATGCATATATCTATTACAGACATACACAACACCTGCCATTAAACAAGAAGCTATAAAAAATTACAAATAATGGCTTCTACTTAAAACTTAAATACTAAATAGGTATAAATAAATTACATTATCATTAAAAATAATTCTACAATAATTCTAATTACAGAGAATAATAATAATAAACAACAATTCATATTTTTTGCAAGTATCACATATAAATAGACGTTTAATTGAGCTGAGTGAGACGAAGCCGAGCGAAAGCTCCTCATACCAGACTTCAGGATTTTCTTTGTCACAGGTCTCCTCCTAAACTACTCATCCAATCAGAACCAAATTTGGCATGATTAAAGAGGTCAATCAGAGGAAGGTTTATGGATATATTTTGAAAAAATTAATGCTACCACAGAGGAATGATCACCGTTAAAAAAATTCCATATGGAATTACATAATAACCGCTCGAGACACTGTGACCAAACATTACACGCTAAGAAAGCATGTCCAGAGTTGTGACTTTCAAAAAGAATTTTCAAAATCGGACTTGCCACGGAGGAATGATCACTGTTCAAAATTTTCAAAATCTGATTCCCACCACCACAGTTGAACAAATTATTGATGAAAGTGATGATGAATGAATGATTTTAATGATAAATAAATCGCTCTTAATAATTCAAATCACGATGTCTCACTCAGCTCAACATTGCAAGCAGCGATTCGCCTTGCAGACCTAGTTAAATTGATTTTATTGATTATAATTTTTTGCTCTTTTTATTTTATCTCAGAATTATTAGGTAAGCTAATTAGTAGGCTAATGTAGCTGAATATTCAAAATAAATTATACAGTGCATTGTAATTACTCCAAATGAGATTAGACTGGACTACAATAGACGGCTGTTTAGATTAAAAAATTGTGTCATAGTTCGGGAGAAAACTCAAGCGATAACACTTCTATACCTCTCATTATTAGTTCTGTGGATGGAGGTCTATGCGAGACTTCCACAATACCCTTCTAACCAAATTCAAATCGGATTCCGGCGTTTAATGAACGGCTTAGGCGTGCAATTAGTTAGTTAATTTAGGCAAATGGAAGAAGAACATATAAGTACCTATTGTACACATAAATAAATATACCTAAGTAGGTAAGGAAACACGTATGGTATAACAAATTTGTCCTTGAAAATTACATTATTAGGTACCTATTGTAGCGTAGCAACAGATATCCTTATTGCTTTAAATACTGCCATACGAATTTGTTGTTTTAAAAATATAATAATAGGTTTTTACCTATGAAATTGCCGATATTTTCTTACAAATTCATGAGTTCGTTATTCCATTATTTATATTTAGTTTGAAAGTTGATTTCAAGATTTTACAACTCTGTATTAAATTTTGTTTTTATTGGCCGCTTGATAAATTAATTCGATCTTCAAAAACAGTACTTCCTTAATGCTATCCATTTTGATGATAAATTTCGCTTTTAAAAAATGTAATAATAGTTGCTGTTTGTTAGCTTAATGTTATCTCATTCATACACAAAAAAATCATAAAATTTGGATTAGTCATTCCTAAAAAAAAATGCAAAATGTTAGTACTGAAAATTGGGTTTCCTCCAATTTCTTCAAGAAAAACGGCAATTTCATATGTAACGAACTAATATATCTTACCAGCTATTGCCCGTGGTTCGGCCTGATTAGAATATCAAAAGTCCCTGTACCAAATTTCAGTCCGATCCGCTATTTTCTTTTTAGCTTGTGCCCACCCCATCGGTGCTGACGATGGGGTGGGCGTAGCGGAATCGGACCGATTAAAACCACACGGTGTCCTCCCCAAGTGTCCATTGCCGGACACCCTAGGGTTACCGGCGGACTTCGGCCGCCTCCTCCTCAGGCCCCGATCATGGAGGTCGGTAGTCCCGGGCGTAGACGAGTCTGCAGCGTCCTCGCCGCAGACTGCGGAACTTGGGGGGGCAGGGTTCTCTCTCGCACCCTCTCCACAGTCTCTTTCGCGCGCATTACCTGCTCGCAGAAAGAGGCGGCGGCGTGCCACTTGCTCCCGTCGGAGACCACGGCCCTTACCACGGGCCGTGATGAGGGCCGAGAACGTCCACGCCCAGGAGCGCAACGAGATCCCGGCATTGACTCGCCCACGCAGGGCACTCCACCAACGTGTATTGAATTTGTATGAATAATATTGAAAACAATTTTGTATGAATAATTTTTATTTATTTATAATACCTACCAAACAATGCTATTTCGATTACAATGTAAAACTAAATGTTATGTCTATGAAATATTAAATATACGTTTAGACAATAAAATATCTTAAAGTGACTCAATTTATTGTAATAAATTGTTTTTCTCATATTATGTGGTGCTATGCAGAAAATGCTATTGATTTATTCTGTACACCAGTGTCAAATAGTTTTTTTATGACGTAACTTATAAAAAGCCTTGCCACCTGCTTGAAAAGCAGGTGGCAAGAACACGGTGCCGTGCCAGTCGAATCAGGGTCCCGATTCACTAACACAACGTTTTCAAAACGAAAAACTGTAAAAAATATTTTAAGTATTCAGTATGATCTGTCAAAACAAAACCTACCTTCAATTTAGTGAGGTCATTAAACTTTTAGAACCAGTCATAGATGATTTCGTTTTCAATTAAATTTTGCGATTTTAAAGTTCGTTAGTTTTGAAATCATACGTTTAAATAATGTAATTTTACTGCATCGATCCCCAGTGCAATGAACGGAATTTATGATGATCATGGTATAGATTAGAGGGAAGTAACCAAAAACAAAAAAGAAAAAAGAAAAATATGGAATAGTATCCCTGAATACCAACATTCTTCGTAAACAATACTTCTTAGACGCAAAGTTTTTGTTTATAATAATACTTTACTGCTATATACACTACTTTGTATTATCACAATAATTATGATACAAGACAGTTTCTATGTTAAACGCAAATATATGGTTGTTTCTATTACGATTAAAAGTATTGAAATAAATGTACCACTTGTAGGTACTTTTCCACTGGGGTGCGACTGGTTGGATCACCTCCAAGTTTTGTGCACCCTGGGCAACGTGGGCGATGACTCATCATTGATTGCTCCTCTGGAGTAGCTGGCGGCCAAGAGTCTGACCAACCGACCCTTTTCAGGGCAAGCTGACCCCATTGCACGAGGGGGTCGGGGTATGGTGGGCCTGCAAGGCCGGCGGGGAGAGGTGGTCGCTCCAGGTACCCCTCTGCTCTTATCAGAGGGGACACTGCGAATGGCCCAGGGTCAGTCGGAGTGCGAGGGATATGCTCTATGGGTAACCTTACACCCCGGCGTCTGTAGACCCGAGACGGCGTGTGTTTTAGTCGGTTCAAGCCCGACATAACCGTCCCCGCTCGCCGGCGGGGGGGATTCCGAAGGGATTTCCGCACAAAAAAAAAAGGTACTTTTCCACTATTATATTTAATAAAATACACCTGACCGGTTTAGCCTCACGGCATTCTCCCTCCCCCCTCCCAAGTATAGTGAAACTCAGATGTAAGAACTTTCAAAACAATTTTTATAATGTCGGTAGATGGAGAGAATGCGTAATACCAGCTCTTGATTTTACCCAAAAATTTTGGGAGAATAAATTTTAAATAAAAATGTCGGTTTACGATAGTTGAATGTGACAACGTCATAAGAACGCGAGGTAACGCCACACACGTCATGTAGTAACGACGTATACGTCATGTTTTTTCGTGCGTGCAACCAGCTCCATCGATTTATAAGACGTTGTCACGTCAAAAAAAAAGTTTTTTTTTATTTTTTATTTATGCTAAATAAACAAAAGGGTGTTTCATATTTGGTTACTTCCCTCTACCTATGATATGATGTAGGTAAGGTACCTATACCACGGTTATGTTAATCTATGTAAACATACTTGTTTGTCATGCAACTTATCATGTTATGTTCGTTAAAACGTTTGAAATCTGAAAAAGAACAAATGATATCGTAGCCGAAAATTGTTATGTTTGCGTTAGCGTTTTCCGCTCAGATAAACGCAGCGTGGGACCGACGAAATGACTTATTAAACACACGCACCGATATGGTAGGATCCGACCAGCTGCCTACGTCGAATACCGACCAATCCGAAGGGTCTACGAACTTTTTGAACAATAGCGTCCCATCGACAGCTAGTAGATAGCCAGTAGGACGTCCGTAGGTAGTTGATCGAATCCTGCCAAATCGTAGTTAAAGTTAGCCGAAGTTATAATACTTATGGTTGCTTGTAAACAATCTAGGTGTTTAATATTAAGAAATCAATGTTTATTGGTTCATACTTTATGCACTGCCGCCGTACCGTTCATCCAATTGTGATCAAAATCTGTCAACTAATTGCTTGTATTTGCGTGAAGGTTATAAGCATTGTGATGTTTTATCAAAATATCAAATGCATAAACTACCTATTTTGGCTTCGTCGTAGTCTGGTAAAAAGATCTTGAGTCTAGCTTTTTATCTACTTCTACAAGAAATCAAATCTTCCTTATTAATTAAGAAGGTTAAAAGCTCTTAACCCTTGAAAATCGTAGTCATTTTACGTCTTCCTCGGTTGAGGTGGCCCATGATGGGAAAGTATCCATCTAACGAATATAAACAAGTTCAACAGTTATAGGAATTAATTAATAAATAACTTATTGTTATTATTGTAACTAGAATGCACGTGAGTTCATAATTGACGTAATTCACTATCACCGGCTGGATGCATGTGACTCTTTGAAATCAGTATAACTATGTGGTATGCAGGATATTTACAAAAGTAGGAATTTTCCTACAATCTATGTGGTTTTACTACTACAGGCATAATATATAATATATACTGGTGTATCTCACACATGTATGTGTTGATAACGCATGTACTGGCCACGTGAGAAGAGCATAGTTCAAATGATTTTCAGTTGGTTCATATTATAATTTGTCGGTATGACATCCATTTTGAATAGTTTCGTCGTCTACCGATTCAGTTCGTTGTCGTTAAAATTAATTAACCAAAATATTGTTTTTTTTTTGACAAAATATTTTTTTTTTAAAGCGGCTGTATAGGGCCCCATTTAGATCACTGGGGCTCAAACCTGCCTCACCTACAAGCCGATACACGGCTTCTAATTGATAAGCGAGGCTCTGGCGCAGGCTTTCCTTTTGGGATGGGGGGGGGGGGGAAGACGGTAGTAGCTCCCGTAAAAGTATGGAAAGAAGGAGTTGGCTGTCAGCCTTTTTTTGTTGTTTTTAGTTTCGATTAGTTAAAAAGAAACATGATTAAATCAATATTTATATCTATTGATAGATCTAAAATATATTTATTTCACTTTTGAATAGGATACGAGTACAAAGGAAAATTAAATGGAATGCTCACCCACGTCAATGGCTACTATAAACATGATAATAGAAATTACATTATGTACCATAATGAGGAAAAACTGCATTGATTATTACGGTAAGAAGTACCTATGTTAATTCCCATATACTTATAAAAACAATCTTGAAGGCTTGATACATAGCATATACTAACAACATACCGAATTTGTACGCATTGCCAGTTGGCAAAGTGATCACTTGAATTGGGTGTCGTTCTGTGCAGTCAAGGTTTTTGCAGTTCAGAAATACTGAAATAACTCCTTCTTTTATCTGTGGAAGATCTGTCTTATTTCGTCTATGGAGGTGACATGCTCCTCGCAGACTCTCTTTTTTTTTTATACCACTAAGGTGGCAGACAAGCACACGGCCCACCTGATGGGAAGCGGTTACCGCGGCCTATGGACGTGTGCAACACCAGTGGCGTAACACTCGCGCTGCCGACCCTGTAAAGGAAAGGGAATGGGAAAGGAGTTTGGGAGGGGATGGGAAAGGAGTTTGGGAGGGGATGGGAACACCAAACGGAACGCAACAGTTCAAATACTGCTACTTGGCGTCGATATTCTGTGAGAGGGTGGTGCTTCCCCGGTTGAGTCGGCCCATTCATGCAACGGCCAAATGACTGTTGCTTGACTCTACCACCTGCCAAAAAAGAGGTCGAAGCTTGCGAGAGAGTTATTTTTTCTCGAAAACGACTTAGTCGGCAGCAATGGTGACCACTGCCGGCAGGTAGCGTTGCTTTGCGGGAATAGAACCAAACTTCTCCTAGCAATAGGTCTGCGAGCCTACCTTCGCACATTAGGCGATTCAGTCTTAGGCAGTGGTTCAGAGGGAGAGAGATGGACATATATACCCTTGTTATCCTATCCTATCTTCTGTTTTATTTTTGTTGTCTTTTTATATAATCTTAGCTTAGGTAGAAATTTGATGACACAAATTTCTCTCAAAATTCGGCCGGGTAGGTACCACCGTGCACGATTGCGAAAAACCCTCCATAGTAATCCAATTTCGGTTTGTTTGCGTTCAGGGGTCAGCAAGTGTATAGCCGGGCAGGGGGATTGTAGTCGCGGCACTAGTGGGACCGGTGGGTGTCACGCGGTGCTGCGACGATAATCCTCTTCTGATGAGGCCGTCAAGCTGAGTGCCACCATTGTTAACATGGTACATGTATGTAATGGTGTCCCTCTTTCCTGAGACTTTACCTTCAGCTTACCATCAGGCGAGGTGAAGTCAAATTGACGTGTACTAAACATAAAAAAAAAACATGCGAGTTCATATCCATAACCTGTCTCTATATAATAGGTCTTTTATATTATAATAGATCTATGAAATGCCGAATTTTTTTTACAAATTCATGAGTTCGTTATTCCTATAATTTAATAGCTATTTCCATTATTTATATTTTGTTTGTAAGTTGATTTCAAGATTTTACAACTGTATTAAATTTTGTTTTTATTTGCCGCTTGATAAATGAATTCTATCCATTTTGATGATAAATTTCGTATTACTTAAAAGCTGTCACTTTTCAAAAATGTAATAAAAGTTGCTGTTTGTTATGGTAAATTTGGATTTGTCATTCCTAAAAAAAATGCTAAAATGTTAGTACTGAAAATTGGGTTTCCTCCAATTTCTTCAAGAAAAACGGCAATTTCATATGTAACGACCTAATATTAAATACATTACCATCAAACTAATATATAAGTATAAGTGGAAACTTGTAATTGGCCCTCTTCTAGTAGTATCTATCTATCTATTTCTAAACTAGGTCTGCAAGGCGAATCGCTACTTGCAATGTTGAGCTGAGTGAGACATCGTGAATCAGATTTTGAAAATTTTGAACAGTGATCATTCCTCCGTGGCAAGTCCTATTTTGAAAATTCTTTTTGAAACGCACAACTCTGGACATGCTTTCTGAGCGTGTAAAGTTTGGTCACAGTGTCTCTAGCGATTAATATGTAATTCCATCTGGTTTTTTTTTAACGGTGATCATTCCTCTGTGGTAGCATTAATTTTTTCAAAATATATCCATAAACCTTCCTGTGATTGACCTCTTTAATCATGCCAAATTTGGTTCTGATTGGATTAGTAGTTTAGGAGTGACAAAGAAAATCCTGAAGTCTGGTATGAGGAGCTTTCGCTCGACTTCGTCTCACTCAGCTCAACTAAGCATTACCTGTAAGTTTCCTTAAAATATAATAAAGAAATAAATAGAACCATCTTTCTCTTTCGGAACCTGCTAGGCCCGCTGATATCGGTTCAACTTCGATGTGGACATTTCTTCCTGCTATTCGTGAGGTGTTTGAAACACTAGATAAATTGATATATGGTTTGGTTTAAGGAAAACATAACATTTTGTTATCACACAAAATAATGGTTATGAGTATAAAACATTACTAGTTTCCAATTTAAATTCTAAGTTACAAGACGTATTACGCATTATCTGAAATGTGTGTGTACTCAATGCTTTGCAGTACTAAAGTTGATCAGGAATTTGACTATTTAAATAACTTTTGATATTTTAAAGTGCTCTTGCTACAAATAACTGATATTACAGTATGTAAAGTGATTGCAGGCGTCTTTTAAGCGTGATTATACACAATAGTTACAAGATTAGGTAATCCTTCCTGTATATAGTTGAAAATCCTTACATGAATACATTTTACAGAAGTACGCTATTTCTTATGACAATTTTTAGGGTTCCGTACTTATTACTAAGAATCTGCTGTCCGTCTGCCTGTCTGTCCATCTGTCACCAGGCTGTATTTCATGAACCGTGATACTTAGACAGTTGAAATTCTCACAGATGATGTAAGTATTTCTGTTGCCGCTATAATAACAAATACTGAAAACAGAATAAAATAAATATTTAAGGGCTCCCATACATACAGCAAACGTGATTTTTTGCTCGATATTGATCGTTATCAACGGAACGCGTTGAAACACGTAGACGCTTGAAATATTCACATAATATTTAGTTATGAATTCATTTTAAAATAAATAATTAAATTATAATGAAACAAATATTTAACACCGTGCGGTTTTAGTCGAGACACGACATAACCACCCCCGCTGGCCAGCGGGGGGGAAATCCGAAGGGATTTCCGCACGTAAAAAAAAAAAAAAGGGGGGAACGTGATTTTTTTTGCCGTTTTTATAGATAATAGGAACCCTTCGTACGCGAGTCCAACTCGCACTTGGCCGGGTTTTCTTGTAAATCACCATTTGATACCCTAATTAGCAACTTCTTTTTATTTTGGCATTTTAGCTTTACTTGTGCTGTAAGACTTTGATTTTAACCAAAATTGACAATTCTAGGTCAACCGGAAGTACCTTTTTTTTTTTTTTTTTTTTTTTTTCGTGCGGAAATCCCCTCGGATACCCCCCCGCCGGCCAGCGGGGGCGGTTATGTCGGGCTCGAACCGACTAAAACCGGAAGTACCTTATAGGTTTTGGATCAAAATTCTATATTGTAGTTTTCGTGGATCTAGAATCACTAAATTTGACAAAAAGCAAGGTCTTACAGCAGAAATAAAAGAAAAATTCCAAAATAGTTGAAACTTGGAATTGTTCGTTCGTTTTTATAGATATGTAATACGGAACCCTTCGTGCGCGAGTCCGACTCGCACTTTTCGCCGGTGTTTCTTCATTTTTGATGCACTTACTATAAAGCTTATTTTTAATAAAGTGTCTTTAAATTCATAATTTATTTAAATCTAAAGACATGGAATTAGAAGCATTGTCGTACTACGACCCGAGCTCGTGTTACGATAATACTTAGGGTCGTGAGAATTAAAATTGTTATTTATCGATCGCTTAGTAATGTGCCCGATAGATGGCAATAGGCTCGCCTCACTTTTCATTTCATTGGGAACTTAACAAAACTGGCGAATCGTGGGTATGTAAAACACCTCTGCCTACCCTTTCGGGGATATAAGCGTGAAGTTATGTTATGTTAATATAATGATATGTAACGTTGATAATAATAATAATAATATTGCACGACATTCTACACAGCGCTTTCTAGACCCAAAGTAAGCATAGTTTAACTAGCTTGTGTTATGGGTTCCTGAATGCGGATAAACATACTTATATACTTTTTTTTTGTATAATACATATGATATGATAAATATTTGCACTGAGCGGGAATCGAACCTGCGCCCCCTGTCGTAGCAGTCGAATGCACTACCGCTACGCCACAGAGGCTGCCGATGAGGTATTACTATTGGTATTACTAGTGGGGTGTGTGTTGGGTAACCTCCTCGAGTGTCGCTCCGATTCCGATCCCGCTGCAGTCCGGGGGGAACGGAATCGGAGCGGCCGGTACACCCTGGGCGGCGGTCAATGGCTTCCCCTTCACCCCTTCATAGGGTTGGCATTGATCGTCGGCCAATACCCAACGTGGCGGGAACACATCGCTCTCCGTACTCCTCTGCTTTCAGAGGAGACAGGATGAGCGATGCTGTTAGTGGTGAGATGGCCCAGGGTCAGCCGGGGTGCGAGGGATATGCTCTATGGGTAACCTTACACCCCGGCGTCTGAAGACCCGAGACGGCGTGCGGTTTTAGTCGGTGCAAGCCCGACATAACCACCCCTGCTGGCCGGCGGAGGGGTATCCGAAGGGATTTCCGCACGATAAAAAAAAAAAAAAAAAAAAAAAGGTATTACTATTGTGAAAAATGTGTACTTTACTAAAAAACATTACTGCAGTGTCGCAGTAGATCTTGACATCGTTTTGTGATATGATTTTGAATTGCGACACGATAGGAAATCGTATAGTTTTGATCTGTGAGCACTCATCCTTAAGTCATGATAAAAATCGCGGCTGAATCGCGTCGATATGTACGATTATGCCCTAGGCCTCATGGCCTTTTCTATATAATTTACACCGTAGAAGATTTATTCATCTCGCAGTTAGTAAATATACTCTTTGAATAGGATGAGTGACAAGGGAATTGTGCTTCAGAAATTTTCCATTAGTATCTGAAACTTTGGAACGGAACAGGAAACCCGCGTCGTTCCACACTAGATAACTTTATATCTTATTTACCAGCGCGTAGCTTCTCCATATTAAGGTTCTGAGCCAGTCCAATCTAGTAGATATTTAGTGGCAGTGCTGGCATTATTTGTTCTTGAGGGTGAGTTTGTAGGTATGTCGAATTCTTAATAGGTCAAATTTAATTTTCATTAAAATGTATATTGTCGCGAGACACGGTCTTGCTGACACGGACTCCAAGTACGCTCTTCTTTTAGCTGAATGGCCGCGAAGCACGCCTCACTTCTCACTAGCTCCGCTGTTCAGGTCACGGAGCACACCTTCACTTCACTTCACTTATTTCCTTCTCTCCTTCTTTCTTCTCCTTGGTTCACTTCAAATCAAACTCAGCCGCTATGAGACTCAGGCCTGCTTATATACCCCGAGACAGATTTCAATTTCTAATTAAATAGAGCGTCATTTGTTTCTCCGTGCATCCCGTGCCATAAATGTTGGCAGGCCGAAAACACTTATCAAACCTCTGTGGCAGGCACCATGCAAGCCGACATACCAATCTGCGACAATATATACATTTCGATTTTAGATCGGAAAAATCACCTGTTAGGGACTGATGGCGGGTTCAAGTCCCGTCCTAGATGTTCTCTTTTTCCCATCTAAAATCTAAAGGCCAAATAAGCATACTAACTGCTTAAAAATTAAATTAAATTAATGCGCCGGAGTAATCAAAAGAAAATGTATAAAAATGATTGTAAATTCATTGTTTCCGTAGTTCAAAATAATTACGGTAGATGGCTCCAGCGTCGCCTTGAGATGTATTTAATATATCGGAGATTTACGAATATCTGGGACGTGTCTAGGTGATTCAGTTGGTAAGAACCATCACTGAGAGAATCCCTGTAAGGGACTGGTCGCTGGTTCAAGTCCCGTCCTAGATGTTCTCTTTTTCCGATCTAAAATCTAAAGGGAAAATTAGCATACTAATTGCTTAAAAATTTAATTTAAGTATCTATATACTAGGACGGTTACCAGCTTCGCAATCAACCCGAACTTAGCGTAGCGAGATTTGCCTATCCAACAATAGGTCAACGTGACCGGTCGACTTTTCGCATTGATTTGGTTTTTCGGTGATTATTCCTCGATGGTAAGACCGATCTGGACATTCGACCCCTTACGACACTCAGTAATGTCTATTTGATCACCGTGGCAAATTTGGTCGGTCAAACGGTCTCGGCGGAGTATCATTTGTTTGAAATGCAACTTTGAAACCAAAGACGCTTCGCTCGCCTTCGGCTCCCTACGCTTAATTACGTATTATGTATATACTATATAGAAATGTATACATTTCATAAAATATAAGAATTTTTTAGATGCTTTTCAGTATTTGTGACATTTTATCCCATACTAGCGGCCCACGACCCGGCTTCGCCCGGGAATAAATTCGTAGAAAATGAGGGTCCAATGGTAAATATAAGATATAGATAAGAAGCTTTTAAATTGAATTTCGTGCTTCTTACTTTGAAAATGACGGACTTTCATCCCTTATTTCACCCCCTCAGTAGCAAATTTTTGAAAAACGCTGATATAGAAGCAGCTATCTGGAATTTCGTGCTGACCAACTGACGAACTGACCATATAACCGTTCATCGCCTATTTTACCCCCTTAGTAGTAAAATTTTGAAAAAACATTGAGTCATGTATTCCTTTATTTCTAAAAGGACGTACTTGTATGAAATTTCATGTTTCCGTCTTCAAAGGTGGCCAACTTCCCATATAAACTTTCAACCCCTATTTCACCCCCTTAGGGGTAAAACTTTTGAAAACGTTGATTCATGTGTTCATTCATTTGTAACCAGAAGCAGGTCTATGAAATTTCGTGCTTCTAACTTTGAAAATGACGGACTTTCATACAAACATTCATCCCTTATTTTGCCATCTTAAAAGTGAAATTTTCAAAAATCCTTTCTTAGTGGATGCTTATACATGTATAGATAGACAGATAAATAGTACCTGGATGAGAAGTTTTTTTTTCGTCGTATTTTAAAAAACGCTCTTGAAACCCCCTGCATACTTAATTTCATGAAAATCTTTGGAGCCGTTTTCGGGATTCAGATTATAATTTGCCGAAATTTTCTTACAAATTCATGAGTTCGTTATTCCTGTAATTTAATAGCTATTTCCATTATTTATATTTTGTTTGAAAGTTGATTTCAAGATTTTACAACTCTGTATTAAATTTTGTTTTTATTGGCCGCCTTTTTTTTTTTTTTTAACGTGCGGAAATCCCTTCGGATACCCCCCCGCTGGCCAGCGGGGGTGGTTATGTCGCGTCTCGACTAAAACCGCACGGTGTCCTCCCCAAGTGTCCGTTGCCGGGCACCCCGGGTAAGCCCTCGAAAGGATAACCCCAGGGTTGCTGGCTTTATTGGCCGCCTGATAAATTAATTCAATCTTCAAAAACAGTACTTCCTAAATGCTATCCATTTTGATGATAAATTTCGTATTACTTAACAGCTGTCACTTTTCAAAAATGTAATAAAAGTTGCTGTTTGTTAGCTTAATGTTGTCTCATTCATACACAAAAAAAAACATAAAATTTGGATTTGTCATTCCTAAAAAAAATGCAAAAATGTTAGTACTGAAAATTGGGTTTCCTCCAATTTCTTTAAGAAAAACGGCAATTTCATATGTAACGACCTAATAATATATACGTTTACACATATCTATAGGTACTCTTATAAAATTAGAAAGTATTTAAAAAAAAATTTTTTTTTCGGCATTCTTGTCTGTTTGTTTATCTGTTTTTTCGTGATGGACGCAAAAACTATTAAACGGATTTTAATGCGGTTTTTTCTATTAGCAAGGTCTTGGTCAGACTTAAAATCTGCTCGTTTAAAGGTATTGAATAAATAATTTTTATTTACATACTAGCGGACCCGGCAAACTTCGTTCCGCCTTAGAATAAAAATAAATAATGAAATAAAATATATTCTACGACATTCTACACAGCGCATTCTCGACCCAAAGTAAGCATAGTTTAACTAGCTTGTGTTATGGGTTCCAGACTGCGGATAAACATACTTATTTTACATAGAAACATCCAGACCAATGCAAATAGACATATTCATGCATACAAATATTTGCACTGAGCGGGAATCGAACACGCGCCCCCTGACGTAGCAGTCGAATGCACTACCGCTACGCCACAGAGGCCGTCCAAAAGAATCAAGTTATGTTGGTTACCTTATCAGCTGAATTTATTTATTTATTTTATTTTTAATTTTTCTAACTGTATCCTAGTATAGACACAGTTTCCCGAGGGAGGCATCTCAAAACCGTATATGGGCCAGGGTTAGCTGGGGTGCGTGGGAATGGCCTTATTAAGCCACCTTACACCCATTAGAGACCCAAGACGGCGTATGGTACTGGTCGGTTCGAGTCCGCTGTTTATGGGGATTTCCGCAAAAAAAGGTACAGTTAGGTTGCGAGAAATGTAAAGGTCACCCATAGGTATATATCAGACTAGCATCGCCACGCGGTTTCACCCGCGTAAGGCTTGATCCCGTGGGAATATCGGGATAAAAAGTAAATAATGTTACAAAGGGATAATGTAGCATTCTAATGGTGAAAGAATTTTTGAAATCGCTCCAGTACTTTTTGAGCCAATTCGTTACAAACATACTTACATACAAATCTTTCTTTATTATAGATATAGGATTGCCTGCTAAAACATTTTCTAGCATATAGTTTTCCATTTTGCATATAGCTACTTTGTCTATTTTTTATTAATACTTAATATTTAAAGCATATATATTGTTATCTATGTATTTAGAAAAAAATGTATTTAAGTATGTTTATCTGCATTCTAGAACCCATAACACAAGCTAGTCAAGCTATGCTTACTTTGGGTCTAGATAGCGTTGTGTAGAATGTCCTAGAATACTTTTATTATTTTATCTATCTTAAAATACTGAAAGCCTTTTCTAACATATTACCGATCTATCTGGAGTGACCATAATACCTTGTAAGGTTGAATATTTCTATTTGTAAAAAGTCATTATCGTAATAATGTACCTATTTAAACTTTCTGAAATCGATGAGTTTAACAATCTCAGTAATTAAATTTAATTAGAACAATGTTGACCGTATATTATTTACGTAATGGTTACCAGGAAAACGCTGAAACAGTGATAAATATAATATACAGGTTGCTCATAATAAACAGGTGCATATTAAATATATTTTAGATTTCAGTAAAAATTCTGATTCAATATCTGTTTATTTCTCATATTATACCTAACAAACTATAAAACTCATATTATACCTAACAAACTATAAAGAACTAAAAAAAAAACAATTAAAGAAAAAAAAAATCAAATAACTGACACTTTAAAAAAACAAGATACAGTTCAATAAACCATTTTAGTGACATTTCAGAGTACCTAAATTAAACTTTATGATCAGTAAAGATGCAAATTGTATTCAGTTTTCTTCTTTATAATATATTATTAATAACAATCAGTCTACCAAATGATATAAATAGGCACTATTTAGCGTTTACCACTGTTTATACCTACTTGGAATTAAACTACAGATAATGAGTATAATAATTTATTCAAAATCAGTGTCTCGTTCGGCGTTGTTGTGAGAAAACGTGTTTAACATCAGAAATTATTGAATACTGCGGTTTAATACGGCTTTGTAATTTTAATTATGTATTCTTAACTTGAACAATGTCACGACGAAAATTTATTACAAAGCACCGGACGCGTATAAAACTGTCTATCCATATGCAAAACGCCATTGTTCCTCACTCACTTAACATTAAGATGCTAGTCTTATCGAAGTCAACAGTTTACCGCGGTCGTGAGCTTTTGTGATAGTTGCGCTGTTAAAAAATTTTACGTATCGCAAAAACAACAACCTGTGTATAGAAAATAGTCAATTATTATTGTTTTCATAATATTTCAATTCATCAATCAATCTAATTATTATATATGCTTAACGTCAAATATCATCAAATTTATTCGCTGTAGAACCGATGTGGCATCCGGATAAATGCTCCCGTAGGAAGTGTGATTCAT
This sequence comes from Cybosia mesomella, assembly GCA_946251805.1. Classification (NCBI taxonomy): domain Eukaryota; kingdom Metazoa; phylum Arthropoda; class Insecta; order Lepidoptera; family Erebidae; genus Cybosia; species Cybosia mesomella. The sequence goes on along the minus strand of OX276396.1, from coordinate 34,272,814 downwards.
AATATTATCACCGATTGTTGTACATATTGCAATGTTGTATAAAATAATTAGATCGGACAACGTGCAGTATTATACGAGTATTACAAGTAAACGTATGTGTGGAGAATAAAATGGTAGGATTAAATACTGTGTATGTTTTGATGAGCGCTGTAATCCTGATGCAGTTATTGGATTTTTGTGAATCTATAAGTCAACATGATCCAAATGCTTGCCCGCAAGCAGCGTAAGCAGAATTTTATTTACTTCTATTATTTTTAAGAACTAAACTAGGTTTTTCATAATTCATATCGTTCTAATTCGTTAATACACATTTATATCATACTGTATACACAGAAAAGACTGTGTCAGTATATGTGGGATTACTGTAACGAATTTAAGGCTTACCTATCGCACTGATTGCTTACTCTCATAAGGATGTATGTTCACTGTTATCTACCATGAAACAAACATCTGAAACTTCAAGCCCGCATGAAAGACTATGTATTTGAAAAAAAAAAGTAAATAAGTATGTTTGTCCGCATTCTAGAACCGATAACACAAGTTAGTTAAACTTTTTTTTTGTTTATTTGGGTAAATAAACAGTGATAAATTACAGTAGGGTTGCTTAACTTAGATAAAGGTAAAATTAAAGTTACAACCAACACTGGTTACCACAGATTAATGTTGTAGAATATTAAAAAAAAAACACGTTACTTCGGATTACTTTCAGTATGGTTAAGGTTGCCCAAAGAGGCACGTGCCATTTTCGGGCCCGATTGCGGAATAAATGCGTTTCATGGTACCTGCCAATTACAGAAAACATCGGTCAGCAACTTCGGATGTTGTTTTTTTGGTAGGCCGAAGGGATTTCCGCACGTTAAAAAAAAATGGAGAACAGCTCTAACCCTTGGCCGTCTTGTACGATATCCATGGAAAGAGATGTCTTTATATACTGCTTCACCGGCTTACACACTAGATCAATGTACTTCACATCACAAACAACACACAATTTGCAGCGATATTAATCGTTTAGATATTAAGTACCTACACATCGAAAACTTTATAGTTGATAGTTTCAGCAATCTACATACCTACTTCCACATTCGGTTTTGATTTGATTGTACAAGTCATTAATCTATAAAACAGTTTATTTATTATATATTTATTGTTTATTTAAAAGTGATATTGTCGGACGTCAATGCGAATGTCAAACATTGGAATAAAACTATTGTTAACGGATTCTATCGCGATTTATTTGAAAATCGATTACTACATAGATATAAAAGAACATCCTTATTTTAATATAGAAGACGTTTGGAATATACGACCAGCTTGGGACCCAGTCATTCACTTAATTAATTCCAAGAAAAATCAAAATACAACAAGACTTCATGACACTGAGAGCTCATTCTGCGTAAATAGTCATCATCATCATCATCAACCTATTCTAGTCCTCTGCTGGACATAGGTCTCCCCTAATGAGCGCCATAGCGCCCTGTCTTCAGCTTGCCGCATCCAGCATGTGCCCACAGTCTTTCGCAGATCGTCATCCCACCTGGCCGGAGGGCGTCCTACACTACGTTTGCCGAGTCGCGGTCTCCATTCAAGAACACGTTTACCCCAGCGGTTGTCAGTTCTTCGCGAGATATGGCCGGCCCACTGCCACTTCAGCTTGCTTATTCTTTAAGCTGTCGATAACCTTGGTTCTCTGTCGGATGTATTCGTTACGAATCCTATCCTTCAGGGAAACTCCGAGCATAGCTCTTTCCATAGCTCGCTGAGCGACTTTGAACTGGTGGACCAGCCCTACCTTGAGTGTCCACGTCTCAGCTCCGTAGGTCATTACGGGTAGGACGCACTGATTGAAAACTTTCGTTTTCAAACACAGCGGTATGGGTGACGAGAAGACCCGACGTAGTTTCCCAAACGCTGCCCAGCCTAGCTGGATCCACCTCTTGGCCTCTTTCTCAAAATTGTTATTACCCAACTGCACAATCTGCCCGAGGTAAGTGTACTCAGAAACAATTTCAAGAAGGTGGCCATTGATCAAGACTTTGGTTTTATCCAAATTCATGCCAAGACCATGCGTAAATAGTAACACAAACAATATACAAAGTACTTTGAGATAACTTACACTTCAAACTATAAGACAACCACCATCTTCAGTCTCCCCGTGACTAAGGCTGCTGAAAAGCAACCAAAACGTCGGGTTCAGTGTTAATAATAAAAAAACTTCTAATAAATCACGATGGAATCCGTTAAAAATAGTTTTATTTCAATGATTTAAAGTGCTTTTGTAAAACGTATTATTGATTTCACAAACGAAAACGCGGTTTAATGATGATAAAGCAACAGGAAGTGATTTATAATTAGTTAGTTGGTTATGAAATAATTGGCTTAAGACAAGAACGTGTAGCATTTTACGGAAACAAAATGGTAGGATTGAATTCAGTTGTGATGTTTGTTGTAATCCTGAGTCATCTGATGGAGTTTGGCGAACAATTAACTAAGTTTGATCAACACACATGCCCAGACTATCCGGGATTGTAAGCATTATTCTTTGTTTTTTAATCCAAATTTAATCCAAATGATACGTAACTCAAAAGAATTTCGACATTATTTCAATCAAAGAATAGCATGGCCCAAGAAATTCTCTTTTACTTCACAATACAATACATACATATGACTAACTCAATCAATAGACTTCACCTCGGCTGATGGTAAGCTAAATCTAAGTCTCAGGAACGCAGGCCACCATTCATCTTCTCAGCGTTAGTCCCGGTGCATGCAAAGCTTGCATTTCGGAACCCGAGATCCAGTCTCCTATTCTATATCTTGATTCGGCTCATTTTGACTTTTGCGGGAGCGACTGCTATCTGACCTCCCAACACCGAAAGGCAAGCCTGCCTGAGGCATTCTTGCCTTGTGTTGCCTTGTGTTCGTTTATCAGCGAAAAATACGAAATGCCTTATCACCTTACACCTGATCTGAAGACCTGAGACGGCGTCCTAAATAGCGACCCTCGCTGCCCGGGGGCAGAGGGAGGGGGTGCATCTTATAGCTCAAAATTGTATCATTTATTATTTCTTATTTCCCGATTATTTTTTATTTTTAACAACAAATATTGAGTCTTAAATTCTACACTAACTCTATTTTGTTTAATTTTCCCATTACATATATTTCACTCATTTTTATTGGTTGTGGTTAGGAGTACCATTATATGACCACAATGAATACCTAGCACGTAGTTTTATAATACATAAATATGTATTATGACATTTTAAAGTAATTATGTTAACATTCCCAATAAAATATCGGAAAAGTTAACATCTAAGAGCTATCCAGTATCGGTCCAGGTAGCTCAGTTGAGTAGAGCATTCGACCTAGAAAGGGACTACCGTCTTGGATTTTTTCTTTTTCCGATTTAATTTTATAGGCGATATTCCTTAACCTTCACGTTTTTAAGATTTCAACGGCCTCTGTTGCGTAGCGGTAGTGCATTCGACTGCTACGACAGGGCGCGCGGGTTCGATTCCCGCTCAGTGAAAATATTTGTATGCATGAATATCTCTATTTGCATTGGTCTGGGTGTTTCTATGTATAATATGTATGTATTTACAAAAAAAAAACAGTATATAAGTATGTTTACCCGCATTCTGGAACCCATAGCACAAGTTAGTTAAACTATGCTTACTTTGGGTCTAGAAAGCGCTGTGTAGAATGTCTTAGAATATTTATTTATTATTTGATATTAATTATTTATTTCATTTATCAATTTTACAGTTATAGTAGTTGTCAGTCAAGATCTCCTGGTCAAAGCCAACCTCAGCTGCAAGCCGGTACCCCTGCTGATTGACAGGGTCTCTGGTGCAGACTCTCTTCTCGCGGTTGTGGCGTCAAACAGTAATGCCTTCGTAAAAGCTAATCAGACTAAGTTATAAAAAAAAGGGGATCCCGGACTCCAAATGCGAGGTTTGGATGCAGCCAGTATTAATGCTTGTATGAAGAAGACTGACACAACTATACCTGTTTAACTTTCTCTAATAGCATACATATATTGACTTGAAAACTATTTACCATGTCATGTATTTTATTTCTAGAACCGCGAAGCGAAGGGGACGGAAATATGGGAAGGTATGTAACGACTACTTGCGATTTTTTGCTAACCACCTCGTTTAGGCATAACAAAGCGGTTATCATCTTAGCGTTGGTCTGTAGAATATACTGTTTCGTCCGGATGAAACTTGTGTTCCAAACGTTTCGTCGATCACTGTCGACATCTTCAGTGGTAGAGGTCCAGGCGGCGACGAGTGCCACTGAAGATGTCGCCCGGAAGCAGTATATTCTACATGTATCGCCGGCCGTGAAAGCCTGAAGATTATTATTAGCATTGGTCTGTTTGCATCCGAAGGTTTACCCTCTGAACCCGGAGTCCATATTCTGGCTTTTAATCCTCCACTTCACACGGTCTTCGGTGTCCCTGACAGTGAGACCATTAACATACATGTCATCTTATACGACGTCAAGCCAGCATTTCTTCCCCCTTCTGGGATTATTGGTAACTAATGAAGCGGTTATGTTGGAGTTCAATCGTTTAAAACCTAATTTCTGACCCCTTTCTTACCCGCATGTTGTGACCTTTTAAATGAACGGTTAAGAAAAAAAAAAAAGGCTGCGTCTCTGATTCTGAGATTTGGAATGTTTTTAAATTATCACTACAAATGTGAGCTATTCTCCATGGGACCGTAATTTGGTTCAGGGCAATAAACTCCTGAAAACGAAAACACATAGTTGGCAGTATTTGAATGTAGTTAGACGTCTGCCTCTCTCTTTCAATATTACAGGCGTGGCTACCAGAGTCATAATTTTTTTTTATTCAGTACAAGAGTAAGTTAAAAATTTTACGAGTATGATGAAACATAACTATTATACAGAATAAATAAAAAGCTAATAGGCTAGCCTTTTTTTTTTTTTTACGTGCGGAAATCCCTACGGGTACCCCCCCCCCCCCGCCGCCCAGCGGGGGTGGTTATGTCATGTATCGACTAAAACCGCTAGGCAAGCCTGACCTATATTTAGGATGAAAGTATTCTTTCTAAGAAACCATATACCATTGTTCACACATTACGATCCATTAACATGGTATATTAACATCAAGTTCTAAACATTGACGTCATACTAACAACGCCATCTATCCGCCATCATCAGCTGTTGCAGGCCGCTTCGCCCGCGTGTTTTCTGTTCCTGTTCCCCCTACCAATGGGACCCTATTCTACCACCACAATCTATATAATATACACAATTTGACCATACATAATTTTGTTATATCTCAAAGGGTTTGGGCAGCGTTTTCGTTGAAAGCTCCCAGACGGCTAATTTTTTCCGACACCCAATGTATGAAATGTATGAAAAACTTCACAAATAATATAGTAAAACCTTCCTCGACTGGAAATGACTGAAAATAGGTGCAGTAATTTCGAGTTTATCGCGGAGAGACAGGCATACAAACGCGGCGGAGGACTTTGTTTAATAATTATAATATGTAGCGATAGTGATCAAACTACATAATAATACTATATATCATCTGAGACTTTTAATATTTCAGAGTGCAAGACCTCCACCAAAGCCAATTTCTGTTGCATATATTTGCTGCAAGGGATATAACCTCGATGAAAAATCTGATCTGTGCAAGCCCATTTGTGACAACCCGTGCATTAACGGCAATTGTACATCACCAAATCATTGTAAGTGTAATGATGGTTACATACCAGATTCCACAAATCAATTTAATTGTGTGGTGCCGGTTTGCAATCCTGAATGTGTTAACGGTGCCTGTACTTCACACGACAAGTGCGAGTGCTCGACTGGATACAATTTCACTAATAATAGCAGTCACATTTGCGAGCCTCAATGTGTCGAAGATTGTAACAATGGAAAATGTTCAGCACCAAACAAATGTACATGTGATTACGGTTACGAAAAAGACCCCGAAAATGAATTCAATTGTGAACCGATTTGCAATCCTGAGTGTGTTAATGGAACTTGTGTTTCGTACAACGAGTGTGCCTGCTCCGCTGGATATACTCTAACCAACGAGAGCAGTAATATTTGTGAGCCCAAATGTGATAAAATGTGCAGGAATGGAAAATGTATGGCTTCAAACGATTGTGCATGTGATTACGGTTACCAAAAAGACCCAAAAGATGAATTTAATTGTGAACCGATTTGCAATCCTGATTGTGTTAATGGAACCTGTGTTTCATACAACGAGTGTGCCTGCTCCGCTGGATATATTCTAACCAATGAGAGCAGTAATATTTGTGAGCCCAAATGTGATAAAATGTGCAGGAATGGGAAATGTATGGCAACAAACGATTGTGCATGTGATTACGGTTACCAAAAAGACCCAAAAGATGAATTTAATTGTGAACCGATTTGCAATCCTGATTGTGTTAATGGAACCTGTGTTTCGTACAACAAATGTGGCTGCTTTGCCGGATACGATTTCGTTATAAACAGCAGTTATATTTGTGAGCCTAAATGTGATTTAACCTGCAAAAATGGAAAATGTTCAGCACCAAATGAATGTGCATGTGATCACGGTTACAAAAAAGACCCCACAGATAAATTCAATTGTGTACCGATTTGCAATCCTAATTGTGTTAATGGAACCTGTATTTCGTACAATAAATGTGAGTGCTCTACTGGGTACAGTCTCACCATAAACAGCAGTAATATTTGCGAGCCGAAATGTGACAAAGTGTGTAGTAACGGCAAATGTTCAGCACCAAATAAATGTGAATGTAACCATGGTTATAAAATGAACTCGGAAAATGAATATGAATGTGTACCAATTTGCACGCCAGAATGTGTACATGGCACTTGCTTTTCGCCCAATAACTGTTCATGCAACGATGGGTATCAGAAACAAGCATTGTATGACTCTTGTACTTTAATTGCTACGTAAGTAAAGTTGAAATATTTGATAACAATAGCTACCGCTATCTAAAATGGCGAACTCACCCGGAACACAAACGAAAGACCGTAGCATTTAGGTACCATGAAGTTGCGCGAGCGCGTGGGCCGCCGCCACCTCCTTCTGCGAGCATGTAATGCTCGCGAAGGAGATGGCGGTGCGCGCCCGGGAGAGATTTAGAACTCTCCCGACTCGCCGAGCCCGCAACATGCTCGCCGCGCGTCGCAGGCGACTCAGGCGCCGGAGGTCGCTTAACGACCTCTGTTCTCCATGAGCGCAGGCCTGGGGGTGACAGGTGAGGCCTCCTGTCACCCCAGCAGAAGCAGGCCGGGACGGTGGGGCGACTAGCGCCCCTCCCCCAAACCGGGGCAAGACGGGGACACCGTGGTTCCCAAACCCGAGAGGGCCATCTCGAAACCGGAGATGGCCCAGGGTCAGTCGGGGTGCGAGGGATATGCTCTATGGGCAACCTTACACAGTTTTAGTCGGTTCAAGCCCGACGTAACCGCCCTCGCTGGCCGGCGGGGGGTATCCGAAGGAATTTCCGCACGAAAAAAAAAAAAAGGTACCATGAAGTTACTATCGAATTCATTCGGTATGGATTAGGCGAACGAAGTGTTACGCAACGTCTTCTGGCCTGATTGCGAGATAAATGCGTTTCTTGGACCAATTGCCAGAAAGTTCGGATATACGTTTCATGATAGGTCTAGTTTTTCTTTATACCTACTATACTACGAGTTTATGCTGCTTTTTACATTTTTTATGTTTTATGTTACCTTCACCGATATACCGTTCGTATCGGCGAAGTTATCAAAGCTATATCGCAATACCATGTTTTGTATTTTTTTCATTTATTTATTTGTTTATATATATTTTATACATAATGGTACATAATTGTACGTAATGATACAAAATGGTACATACGAAAGACCGTAGCATTAAGGTACCATGAAGTTGCGGTGCGACTGGTTGGATCACCTCCAAGTTTGGTGCACCCTGGGCAACGTGGGCGATGACGCATCATAGATTGCTCCTCTGGAGTAGCTGGCGTCAACGTCAACGGCCAAGAGTCTGACATAATATAATTCGGAATGAATGTTTGCGTCCATCGGCGAAGTTGCTCTATTATTGTAAACAAAATCACCTCACCAGTGATTCTACAGATAGTCGTATGTACTAAGTACTTTTGTGTTCGTCGGCGAACCTTGCGATGACGTTGGAGTCCTTTTAGAAAGATAAACTATATCGATTGTTAAATATTATAATTTCGTTAAATATTATCAAAAATGCTTCAATCCATAAACTACTAGGACGGTTACCAGCTTCGCAATCAACCCAAACTTAAGCGTAGAGAGATTTGCCTATCCAACAATAGGTCAACGTGACCGGTCGACTTATTCCATTGATATTGTTTTTCGGTGATTATTCCTCGATGGTAAGACCGATCTGGACATTCGACCCCTTACGACACTCAGTAATGTCTACTTGATCACCGTGGTAAATTTGGTCGAGATCGGTCAAACGGTCTCGGAGGAGTATCATTTGTTTGAAATGCAACTTTGAAACCAAAGACGCTTCGCTCGCCTTCGGCTCGCTACGCTTAATAAAGATAAGAGATATATATATATTATGAACTACAATACTACGACTAATACCTTAATATAACTACAACGCTTTAGCGATTTTTAGCTGAAACTTGATAAAATGAATATTAGTATATTATACATATAAAGCAAAAAATAAAACCATTTTTGTTCAATCGGCTTACTCATATTATATCTAGAGCGCCACAAAGGAGCAACCAAACATTTATAAGTTTTTTCAAGAAAGTATTTTAATTTCAATATATTCACGTCGCGTCGTCTCATCTTGGCTGGGCACTGCAAAACAATAATAAATTCGTGATGTAATTGAAATTGGTTCAGAATATTAATGCATTTGAGTAGCAATACCTTTTTTTTTTTTTTCGTGCGGAAATCCCTTCGGATACCCCCCCGCCGGCCAACGGGGGCGGTTATGTCGGGCTTGCACCGACTAAAACCGCACGCCGTCTCGGGTCTTCAGACGCCGGGGTGTAAGGTTACCCATAGAGCATGTCCCTCGCACCCCGACTGACCCTGGGCCATCTCACCACCAACAGCATCGCTCATCCTGTCTCCTCTGAAAGCAGAGGAGTACGGAGAGCGATGTGTTCCCGCCACGTTGGGTATTGGCCGACGATCAATGCCAACCCTATGAAGGGGAAGCCATTGACCGCCGCCCAGGGTGTACCGGCCGCTCCGATTCCGTTCCCCCCGGACTGCAGCGGGATCGGAATCGGAGCGACACTCGAGGAGGTTACCCAACACACACCCCATGAGTAGCAATACCTAGCATTTAATTATTTATACACACATCTGTTAATTTTATCAAAAATATCCATTTCAGGGTCAACTGCAGGGAGTGTCATGGCAATTGCACAGAAGAATATGATGAACAGCAAAACTGTAGGTGTCCTGATGGGAAACGATGTCAACCCAGTAAAAATGAAGCAACGGAGTCGATAGAAACACCTGCAGAAGTCTCCACCGCCAAGTAAGGTTCTACATAAATTAATTAGAAGAAGAAAGCAAGAAAGAAAAATCTCTTTATTTCGGTGCAACACAAATTACATAACTCAGAACATTATACACCGTTACACAATCGAACATGTACTCCGCATTGCACCAAAAAAGGAGCCAGTTCAACATAATGCCAGGCACAAGTACCTTTTTTTTCAAATCCCTTCGGATACCCCCCCCCCGCCGGACAGCGGGGGCGGTTATGTCGGGCTTGAACCGACTAAAACTGCACGCCGTCTCGGGTCTACAGATGCCGGGGTGTAAGGTTGCCCATAGAGCATATCCCTCGCACCCCGACTGACGCTAGGTTAGGGGCGCTAGTCGCCCCACCGTCTCGGTGGCGCTGGTTTTTACCTGGCTCCTATGTGGGGGACATCCGACATAAATATATATGAGTTCTTAAATTTACATAAATACAAAAGGAATAGAAACACAAAAACATCAATAGAAACAAAAATGAAACAAAAACATAACAACAAAAACAACCATGTTTCCGGCGACAGCGACAGCGAAGGACTGACAGTTTGTAGCATAAAGGTCTATCCATACCCATCAGTTTCAGTGCCTGGATCGACGCCAGCCACGGTCTAGGCACAGCCCTGATGTGTGTGGATAAATCACTAGCTAGATATTTGTCTCTGTCTGAACGAAGAACAGTATCTAAGAATCCATAAGCCACAGACAAAAGAAAATTAGTATTGAGTAGAACTTTAACTAGTAGCGAGTCAGATACTCGTATTTTTCGCTAGCGACCTTTCTCTTAACAATTTCCAGGAGCTCTGGGTCCCAACCCCAAGGGGAAAGTCTGCGCCAGAGTCGCGTTCGTTGTTAAACAGATGCATCGATTAGATGGCGAGACTGACTTGGGTCCTCATGGTATTGATAGGGCTGCTTAACAGTCAGTAACAATACTGTGTTCTTTTTCAGGGAAGCTGGAATCAATCCAGTCGTAATTGTCCCTGCTGCCATAGCACTGTTGCTGATTGTTTGTATAATCGTCGTGATTCAACGCATCTGGCACAAGAGTAATAGAAACCAGAGTAAAACTGCTAATGCTGGTAAGTTGGTCGACTGTTGAGAACACAATTTTAAGTAACATTAAAATGAGTGTTGCTAAAATTATAGAGGTACCTACTGCAATTTTACGAAGACAAGTATGTAATGACCACCGATGACACCACATGAGCCATTTAATGATAATGTTCACCGTAATCAGAACCGTTTCAATCGCACCGCGCCACACGATTCGATATTTTAATAGTGACTATCGACTGGTAAGGTAGAATGTAGATCAAAGTAGGAGCATGGAAAGTTCGGTGACGCGCTGTTATAGACGATTCGGTGTTTCGTTAAATCAGGTAAAACTTTTAGTTTCGAAGAAACATATAAGTACGCCTTTGGAATATTCATTAATTTTTGTGAGGCAGACTTTAATTGTCCCATAAAAACGGTAATTTTATAGGTGAAGACCTGATTGTCAGTTTTCAACATAATATTTCGATAATAGTCAACACTTCTTTGACGGACTATCATCTAGGGAGGTATTTCGCAGCATAAGTACAAATAATAAGTGAATTTGTAATGTATATTCCAGAGGCAGCTGTCGGCAGCGTAGTGTATCACACCTATCCAGGTACATTGATTCGACCGATGAAACACGAAGATATGACTCCGAACGACGATCTTGAAAACGATAATTTGACACCGGAGGAAGCAACTATCGATGCCTTACTTCGACGATCAAGCGAAGACCACATATCGTAATATTAGCCTATATATTAGATAGATACATAATGTAAATAATAGAATTTAGTTGAAACTCAATGACTGCAGTTTTTAAGTAACCAAGAAGTACAATAAATAATAATAATAAATGGCAATTCAGCTTCGTATTTAAAATAAATTAGAACATTGATATTACTAGAATAATGTTCAGGAACCAAATAGAAAAGAAAGTAACACTAGGTGTACAATTAAAGGAATAAAGACTAAGCATGAAAAGCTTAATACAGTTGCACTAGCTAGGAAAAGTAATTATAATAATGGTATTAGAAAACCGTAATCTTGTATAAATATAACAGCTAGAACACACACAGGTAAGCTATCTTTGTCCGAAGAGGTTCAGTGACTAGACAATTGACATTCTAATAGCGATAACACCAGTGGAAACATTCAATAATGTATGGGAAGGACAAAAACATTAATTTGACTACAAAAATCTAGAAGTCTTTGTAACTCGAGTTGAATGATGGTATTATTATTATAATCACCAAAGTGTCACATGATATAACGAATAGAAAACCATTCGCTTCGGAGCGATTCCACTAATAGAATGTCACTTTGTCTACAGGTCCAGTAAGTAAGATTTATAAGTTGTATCAATGTATCCAGAGTAATACCTTTAGGTAATTTTCGTATTACTTGCGGAGTTGGACTTGTGATTTATCAAGAAGCAGCATTTCCTAAGCACTTGAGTATGTGCTTACGATGCATTAAATTTTGACAATCTGCTAATTTGCAATAAACATTGTTGTGGGGCAAAAAATTACAGGTAATTGTTACCTTATGACCATATCGGTAATCGTATACTTAATACTAAGTACTGTAGACAGACCAGTATAAATTTCAAAAAAACATAGTATTTAGGTAATTTCTAAACCAAAAGAAGTAATTATTGTCTTTACATCATCACTTTCATCTTCTTTGCTTTCCGGCTTTTACTTCTCCATTTCGCACGGTCTTGAGCATTCATAGTAGTGAGACCATTGGCACGCATATCCTTTACGGCGCCATGCCAACATTTTTGGGGACTACCCCTCATATACCCCCGGATGCCTACCCACCGGCAAGCGGCGGTAGTTATGTCGGATTCGAACAGACTAAAACCGCACGCCGTCTTGGGTTTTTACATTAGGAATAAACATTTTCATTTCTGTGCAAACTAAGCGATTTTTTAGGCCTACGTTTATGGTTTTTAGTTTGCCTGTCCAGCGTCAGAGATATGTCCCTAATGTCATAGTAATCAACGAGAATAGAACATACTATTTAATCAAATAGTCGATTTTGTTATTCTCGTTCAGCTGTGTTCATTTCAACCTCAATCCGTAAGTCGTATCCGTTTATTTACATCCATAGTATAGTGTGTGTACAGAAAAACTTAAATTATCTTTGCCTCCCTCAGTGGGTGAAGATAGTGGGTAAACGGGTCTAATCTACAATTTATTCACAAACTAACATTGTTTTTTTTTAAACGTTGATTTAGTTTGAATGTTTTAGAACTCATCATTATAAAATGCAGGAGTGTCGTCTTCGCTGGTGGCTGCTGCGGCCACGTTTTGCGGCAACCGCCTGACTAAGTGTGTAACAAATGTATGGCCATGGCATTTCCGCTGGGCCCCGGTAGGACGGGTAGACTCAAGAAGTGCTGGTTTGACGTCGTAATGACATGCATGCCAATGGTCGCGCTATGATGGATGCCCAAGATAATGTGAAGTGACCCCGGGCGTTGATCCCCGGGCTCTGTGGGCCTCGGATGCAATCGGGTCGCAACGCTGAGATGATGATAATGTTTTAGAACTTTTCATATTTTTTACCTTCATTTTGGACCCGTTATTGATGATAATAGGTCTTTGAACCTATGAAATTGCCGAAATTTTCTTACAAATTCATGAGTTCGTTATTCCTGTAATTTAATAGCTATTTCCATTATTTATATTTTGTTTGAAAGTTGATTTCTAGATTTTACAACTCTGTATTAAATTTTGTTTTTATTGGCCGCTTGATAAATTAATTCGAACTTCAACAGTGCTTCCTAAATGCTATCCATTTTGATGATAAATTTCGTATTACGTACACTTTTCAAAAATGTAATAAAAGTTGCTGTTTGTTAGCTTAATGTTGTCTCATTCAAACACAAAAAAAAAATCAAAAAATTTGGATTTGTCATTCCTAAAAAGAAAATGCAAAAATGTTAGTACTGAAAATTGAGTTTCCTCCAATTTCTTCAAGAAAAACGGCAATTTCATATGTAACGACCTAATATTAGTATTACCAAGTACAGTGATATTCAAATTATTCTTTTTGTTACTCGATGCAGAGTCACGTACGCAAAGTTGGTATTTTAGATAAGGTTTGACTATAAGTTAGGCAAGAATGAATTTATTGACTCATAGGCTGTCCAGGATATTTTAAGAATGTATGTACCGTACCCTTTTTTTTCCCCCGGTTTGGGGTAGGGGCGCTAGTCGCCCCACCGTCCCGGCCTGCTTCTACTGGGTGACAGGCGGCCTCACCTGCCACCCCCAGGCCTGCGCTCATGGAGGACGGAGGTCGTTGAGCGACCTCCGGCACCTGAGTCGCCTGCGACGCGCGGCGAGCATGTTGCGGGCTCGGCGGGCCGGGAGAGTTCTGAACCTCTCCCGGGCGCGCTCCGCCATCTCCTTCGCGAGCATCACATGCTCGCAGGAGGAGGTGGCGGCGACCCACGCGCTCGCGCTCCGCTCCATTGCCGCAATCATGCTGCCATGAAACGATCAAAGACGCTTAACTTCACCCGCTGCTCTGCTATTCGGCTGTTCATCTTAATCACATTGAATATTAAATGTCCAAAAGCTGTACATAATGCTAACAGAAACTAAGATTCTATAGATTTATATCGGTAAAAGAGAACATCTAGGACGGGTCTTGAACCCGCGACCAGTCTCTTATAGGGAAAAAGCTCTGACCAATTGAGCTACCTAGACACGTCCCAGATATTGTGAACTACGGAAACAGTCAATGATGTTTACAATGATTTTTACACATTGTATTTGATTACTCCGCGTCTGTGTTAATTTACTTTGATAAAAAGTACTGCCGCAGTTCTGTTGTAGTAAGTAATGGGACATTGTAGCGACAACGAGGTTTGCATATTTGTGTAAATATTTGTAATAATTGTGTGGAGCAATGTGGTGTGATGTTCCTCCCACACAAAGGCAAGGATCCTTTGACCAGGTAAGTTCATCACACCTGGCGGGCCGCATCCCAACGGTGGTCATTGGGATGTTGTATAAATATGCTATCCAGCGCGTAAACTTCACTTTCGCGATGTAGGATCAGTAGTTCTGTAGTAGTGTGGAAGTAGTTCAGTTAGCTATCGCAGCCACAGTTGTTTTAAGTCAATATTTTACCTATAATTACGGTTATTATCGTCATCGTCACCTAAGCTTTGTTCCCGGTTACATCCGAGGATTTCAGCTCGGAGCCCGGGGTCCGTTTGCATCTCCTCCTTGTGATTTGGCTTGTACTGCTTTTATGGAAGCAACTGCCGACTAACCCCGCAACTCTGGACGGAAAACCTACGCCAATCAGGTGGGGTTGACTTGACCCTAAGGATTTTAGTAGATCCCATACACCTAACATCAAATTCATTTATTCATGGCAACTAGGCCCAATTGGTTAGTAACAAGTTGACTTAAATCTACTGTTAGTAACAATATTATGTCAAGTGAATTGCTAAATTATAAACTGATCATTACACTTATTATTAGATTTATGGCAAATAAAATTACAATTATCTTTAATTGAATATATAAATGTAATTAAATTATATATAAATGTAAATAAAATAATAAATGATTCTGAACGAATATTTTTGCAAAGGAATGCAATAGTGTTTATACTTTAAAAAGTAAAGTAAAAATAGATTATATAATTTATTACTAAGAGTAGATTTCACCAATGAAAGAAACCGCAAAAGCAAACTGGATTATCACTTTTACCTAATGAAACTTTATAACAAGCTACCGCTGAACATCGAAAAAATAAACTCAATGTCTTTAAATCACGATTATAACTATACATGTCTGAAAACTATTAACATGTAATCTAACCGCTAAGTGTTGAACTTAGTCTGCAGGAAATTTTCGACAAGAAATAGCCTATATTTATTGCAATTTATGTTTTCATGTAAGTGGCAATGTAATTGTCTTTTTGAAAATAAATATCTTTAAACCTCAGTTCATTGAGTAAAACGTGAAAACACAATTTGGTTCCAACTAACTGCAATTATTATTTTGACCGGTGAAATCTGACCTAAACTGTTGTGATATAACTAACTGACAGATTATCATATTTTAATTAAGTACTGTAAAATGAATTTTTTTATTGGTTTTATTTATTCCTACACAGGTTCTGCCCAACGCCGCCTCAGTGGCATTTTTTTCCGTGCAGAAATCCCCTCGGATTGTCAGCCAACGGGATGGTTATGTCGGATTCGAACCGACCTAAACCTCATGCCATCTCGGGTCTTCAGATGCTGGTGTGTAAGGTGGCATTAAGTCATTTCCCTTGCAACACGACTGACGCAGGGCCATATCCGATTTCGAGATAGCCCTCTCCAATTTGGGAACCCCGGTGTCCCCGTCTTGCCTCCGGAAAAGGGAAGGACAGCGTAGAGGTCGTTGAGCGACCTCCGACGTCTGAGTCGCCACCTTCTACGTCAGAGGTATACTGAATTTCATAAAAATTGTTGGAGCCGTTTCCGTGATTCAGATTATATGTATATAAGAATTGCTCGTAGCCTAGTGGTATGGGTAATGGACTGCTGAGACGAGGTCTCGGGTTCGATACCAGGTTTTACCATGGCACACACCAATGACTTTTCGATGCTTTTCGAAGTTATGTGTGTATTTATCGCAGGTTTATAAGTGCCCGGTTAATGGCAATAGGCTCGCCACCTATTACATTGGGACCTAAACATAAACTGGCGAAATGTGGGTGCTAGCACCTCTTCCTACCCCTTCGGGGATATAGGCGTGAGATTATGTTATGTTATGTTAGAATTGCTCGTTTAAAGGCGCATAGTAACTAATATATAACGTTTCAAAGGTATTAGATACTGGGGTGCGACTGGTTGGATCACCTCCAAGTTTGGTGCACCCTGGGCAACGTGGGCGATGACGCATCATAGATTGCTCCTCTGGAGTAGCTGGCGTCAATGTCAACGGCCAAGAGTCTGACCAACCGGCCCTTTTCAGGGACAGCTGACCCCATTGCACGAGGGGGTCGGGGTATGGCGGGCCTGCAAGGGCCGCGGGGGGGATGGTCGCTCCAGGTACCCCTCTGCTGTTATCAGATGGGACACTGCGAATGGCCCAGGGTTAGTCGGAGTGCGAGGGATATGCTCTATGGGTAACCTTACACCCCGGCGTCTGTAGACCTAAGACGGCGTGTGGTTTTAGTCAGTTCAAGCCCGATATAACCGCCCCTGTTGGCTGGCGGGGGGGTATCCGAAGGGATTTCCGCACAATAAAAAAAAAAGGTATTAGATACTGTAAAATAAAAACTGGTTTATTTGTTTTATTTATACCTACACAGATTTTGCCCAACGCTGCCTCAGTGGCCTAGCTGTCTTGGTGGCACACCGTTTGCGATTGTAGCTACTATATATAAGGATCCACGTTGAATTCTCTGGTTGGGCTAAACTATCATCATCGTCTTACCGTTATTCCAGGTTGCTTCCGAGATTTTCACCTCGAAATCCGAGGTCCTGTTACCTGTACCTGTCTGAACTCTCAACCTCAAAATTCAGCCCCAGAGCTTCATCAGTCAATCAGCAGGTGTACCGGCTTGAAGGTGATGTTGGTTTGACCCTAAAGGACTTATTGGGGCTCTGAATACTCTGGTTATGGGCTTTTTTCTTTTTTTTCTTCAATTAAATTTTTAAGAAATTTGTATGCTTACTTTTCCTTCAGATTTAGATCGGAAAAAGAGAACATCTAGGACGGGACTTGAACCCGCGACCAGTCCCTTACAGGGAAAACGCTCTGACCAACTGAGCCAGCTAGACACGTCGGATATTCGAAATTCTCCGATATATTATATACGTCTTAAGGCGACGCTGGAGTTGCTGTTTGTTTTTTCTTTTTCAATGACACCCAAAATACAGGTAATAACCTAGTTTGGGTGGCAGCGATTACAAATACAACACAATTTCTTCAAATTAACTTGTCACTGATAATATTTATATAACAAACATTGTACAACTTCTACAGATTAAGTACTTTATGAATGTTGTTTTGTTAATTTTTTATTGTGTCCAATAAATTATCCATCTATCTTGTCTACTAGGAAAGTTTCAGTAGCAGTCCTTCATGAGCGCAGGCCTGGGGGTGATAGGTGAGGCCGCCTGTCACTCCAGCAGAACCAGGCAGGGACGGCGGAGCGACTAGCGCCCCTCCCCCAAACCGAGGCAAGACGGGGACACCGTGGTTCCCAAACCCGAGGGTGCCGTCTTGAAACCGGAGATGGCCCAGGGTCAGTCGGGGTGCGAGGGATATGCTCTATGGGCAACCTTACACCCCGGCGTCTTAAGATTCGAGATGGCGTGCGGTTTACTCCTGATGTGACTTATTTTGGTTTTAATGAAAGCCATCTTGGTGAGCCCGTACACACGCTTCTACGTGAATCTAATTGTGTAATGCTAACTATTTCCCATCCCTGCGTTTGGGAAACTACGTCGGGTCTTCTCGTCACCCATACCGCTGTGTTTGAAAACGAAAGTTTTTAATCAGTGCGTCCTACCCGTAATGACCTACGGAGCTGAGACGTGGACACTCACGGTAGGGCTGGTCCACCAGTTCAAAGTCGCTCAGCGAGCTATGGAAAGAGCTATGCTCAGAGTTTCTCTGAAGGATAGGATTCGTAACGAATACATCCGACAGAGAACCAAGGTTATCGACATAGCTCAAAGAATAAGCAAGCTGAAGTGGCAGTGGGCCGGCCATATCTCGCGAAGAACCGACAACCGCTGGGGTAAACGTGTTCTTGAGTGGAGACCGCGACTCGGCAAACGTAGTGTAGGACGCCCTCCGGCCAGCTGGGATGACGATCTGCGAAAGACTGCGGGCAGATGCTGGATGCGGCAAGCTGAAGACAGGGCGCTATGGCGCTCATTAGGGGAGATCTATGTCCAGCAGTGGACTAGAATAGGTTGATGATGATGATGATGAACTATTTCCCACGGCTTCACCCGCGTGGAATTCTGTTCCCGTTCCTGCTTCCTATAGGAACCTCTTCCAGGGATATCTCTATACCAAATATCTATCCCTGTACCAAATTTCAACCAGATCTGTTTAGCCATTATTGCGTGAAAGAGTAACAAACATTCATACTCATTCGCGTGTATAATACTAGTCGCATCGAATTTCGATCCTATGTAATAGCCTATGTCCTATACCAGACTATAATCTATCCCTGTACCAAATTTCAGCCAGATCCGTTCAGCCGTTCTGGCGTAATTGAGTAACAAACATCCACCCATACATCCATCCATCCAAACTTTCACATTTATGATATTAGTGAGGTTAGTAGGATAATTGGTGTTATACGGGCATTTGGTTTGATGTTCAAAAAAAAGGCAACACGTCGCCTGAATTTTGTAGGCTATTAAAACGTCGTGACGTTTAGTAGCCTACAGAATTCAGTAAACAACAAACAACGCCTCATAAAACGCCTACAGGATTCATTATAGTAAGTGCAGGCTAAATTGTATGTTGCATTATTTGTGACTAGCTGACCCGGCAGACTTCGTACTGCCTCTATCGATAACAACTTCCATATTTATTCACCTTTTAAACCTTCTCTGGACCTCCACAAATAATTCAAGACCAAAATTAGCCAAATCGATCCAGCCGTTCTCGATTTTTAGCGAGACTAACGAACAGCAATTCATTTTTATATATAAGAAGAAGAAGAAGAAGAAGAAGAAGAAGAAGAATAACTTTGTCATTGATGTCTATGTTATTAAATATCTCAACGAACTTTGAGGTAACCTTCCATTTTCAATGGGCAGTGTGCATTACACAATATGGCTAGCACTGCCCAGAGTGCTGTATTACTAAAAAGCATTAAAAAAGTGGCGACAGCCCAGTGGTGTACGTAACGGACTGCCGAGACGAGGTCTCGAGTTCGATCCCCAGTCGCCCCGGGCACACACCTCTGACTTTTCGTAGTTATGTGTGTATTAAAAATGTTTAAAAATGGTAGCCTAGTGGTATGGGTAATGGACTGCTGAGACGAGGTCTCGGGTTCGATCCCAGGTTTTACCATGGCACACACCAATGACTTTTCGATGCTTTTCGAAGTTATGTGTGTATTTATCGCAGGCTTATAAGTGCCCGGTTAATGGCAATAGGCTCGCCACCTATTACGAAATGTGGGTGTTAGCACCTCTGCCTACCCCTTCGGGGATATAGGCGTGAGTTTATGTTTATGTAAAAATGTTTATTATCGCTCGCGTAGTAATGTGCCCGGTAGATGGCAATAGGCTCGCCCCCTATTACATTGGGACCTAACTAACCTGCATAACTGGCGAATCGTGGGTGTGTAATACACCTCTACCTACCCCTTCTGGGATACAGGCGTGAAGTTATGTTATATGTAATTTTATAAATAAGTTTGGTTTAATTGAAAATGTTAATGTATTATGCTCTCAGAATGCTGCGTTAGTCTCATGAGGAGCTAACAGATGGCGCTCAAAGGGCTTATTGCACATCGGAGCCCGGATCCGCTTATACCTTCTTCTCCATACCAAAGTATGGCTATAGGGCATTCATGAGAGCGGCTACCGTCTGAACTTCCAACTCAAAGCCTCACTTTTAAGAAATATAAGTAACCGAAATTACTAGTTTTCCCCCATTTTTTTTAACGTATGGAAACCCCCACGGGCTTCACCCCATCGGTGCCGACGATGGGGTGGGCGTGTCGAAACCGGACCGACTAAAACCACACGGTGTCCTCCCCGAGTGTTCCGCTTGCCGGTGAGTTGGCAGGCGTGTGTAGGACACACACGACACACCTCCGCCACGGCCTGCTTCTGTAAGGACGGCGAGTCGGCCAACTGCCGTCCTCAGGCCCCGATCATGGAGGTCGGTAGTCCCTGGAGTAGACATGCGGAACTCGGGGGGCAGGATTCTCTCCCGCTCCCTCTCCGCAGTCTCTTTCGCGTGCATTACCTACCTGCTCGCAGAAATAGACAGCGGCGTGCCACCTAGCAGCTACCAAAATCGCGTACTCGTAAGGCATAAGGCGAGGAGCGGGTGTTTATTTTGCTTTGATTAGGCCTTACGCCTTATGCCTTTTCGTATAATTCACGCCTAATATCAGTTTGCTTCAGATTTGTGAAGCGATATCGCTTTATCACATAACTAGTTGTCCCCCGCGGCTTCGCCTGTGGCATACTTCACCCACGTGGCAACCATTTATCCCAAACATGCCCGTAATTTTCCCGATTTTGTTGACATTTATGGCTACTGCTCCGCTCTCCTGGGTTGTAGCGTTATGATATATATCCTACAACCATCCTCGATAAATGGGCTATCTAACACAAAAATATTTTTTCAATTTGAAGCAGTATTTAATGAGATTAGCGCGTTCAACTAACCAAACAAACTCTTCAGCTAATATCTTTGAGAGAACGCTCACCAAAAATTACCTCTATAATATATAGTTTAGTCAATAGCCTTTGAAAATAGCCTTGTCCTTGCCTCTGAAACCAGTAAATACCTCACAGTGACTACATATATTATTTTTACCTATGATTGCATTGTTAAATTAATTTTAGTCGTTGTATCACCATAGTCCCCTTCTAGATTCCTAATATGCGAAGTATTTCCTTCCTAATTTACCGGGAAAACGACATTGAACCTCATTTTAAATATAAATAGCATTATAAACTTATAGAGTTACATATTGTCCAATTTATTTGAATTGCAGTTATAAAAACAAAACCGCGGTAGCCAAGTGGTATGGGTAAAGGACTGCTGAGACGAGGTCTCGGGTTCGATCCCAGGTATTACCATGGCACACACCAATGACTTTTCGATGCTTTTCGAAGTTATGTGTGTATTTATCGCAGGTTTATAAGTGCCCGGTTAATGGCAATAGGCTCGCCACCTATTACATTGGGACCTAAAACATAAACTGGCGAAACGTGGGTGCTAGCACCTCTGCCTACCCCTTCGGGGATATAGGCGGGAGTTTATGTTATGTTATGTTATAAAAACAATTTATGTGGCGTGACGGTAAAGCGTTGGACTTCTATTTGAATTTGCGGGATCGATTTTCGTTTAGAGCAAATATTTGAAAGAATAAATTATGTGGAATTGCATTGGTATGTATCTGCGTATGTTTATCTAGTTGGTTTCGGGGTGTGAGGGAAATGCTTTATGGGCAACCTTACACCCTGGCCTCTGAAGGCTCGAGACGTCGCTCGTCGGCGTGCATATCACCATGGCCACCACGACGTCGTCGCCGTGGAACAGTGCGGTGTCGCGGCGCGGCGCGATGCCGTGCACTAGCACGGTACGGTAACATCGCCGTGAAACGGTGCATCGGACGGCGTCGTAAGCCGGCGGAACTTCTTCAAAACTTGATACAGATACAGATAAAATAACTGTAAAATTTGTGGTCACAGGTTTTCAACGCCTCATATTTTCTATTGAAATGATTTCCATCACTATTAATTATTGAAAGATATGGCTTTTTTTTTTTCATTTTTCTTTAGACATTTTTTTGTCTCCAATTCTCTCTGTCTTTTTAATAACAACAGAAGCAGAATACGTTTTGTGCGGTCCATATCTACAACGAGACTGCTATTTATCTGGTATTTAGTGAAGAATGTACCGAAAATTTACAAGGCATGGTGACGTGTAACTAGGCGGCGTCGTGACGTACAAAGCTGGGTCTAAAAGACGTTTTGTAATTATATCCCATAATATAATGTCAAATATTAAAAAATTGTCCATGTGCTCGCCTCTTCAGAAACAGCAAGAAAAGGTACGAGAATGGGTTGTACAGTATTTGCGATTTTAGTATCTGTATGAAGTTGTGCTAAGGTATAAGGTGTGCTGTACGTGACCTCTCTTATTGATAAGTGTATTCAAAAGATTGTTAACTGAAGTATTAGGTCGTTACATATGAAATTGCCGTTTTTCTTGAAGAAATTGGAGGAAACCCAATTTTCAGTACTAACATTTTTGCATTTTTTTTAGGAATGACAAATCCAAATTTTATGATTTTGTTTAAGTGTATGAATGAGACCACATTAAGCTAACAAACAGCAACTTTTTTTTTTTAAAGTGACAGCTGTTAAGTAATACGAAATTTATCATCAAAATCATCATTTAGGAAGTACTGTTTTTGAAGATCGAAGTAATTTATCAAGCGGCCAATAAAACAAAATTTAATATAGAGTTGTAAAATCTTGAAATTAACTTTCAAATAAAATATTAATAATGGAAGTAGCTATTAAACTACAGGAATAACGAACTCATGAATTTGTAAGAAATTTTTCGGCAATTTCATAGGTAAAGATCTATTATTTTATAGAATTTATTTTTTGAAATTCAATAATTAAAAGTCAGCGTTGACTTCAGGAAACCTGGTGCGTAACCATGGGAAATAGCACGCATACTGAAACAGGAAAACCGCAGACTACATGTCTGACCTTGATACCGTAGAAGATTTAAAGCCGCCTTAGTGCATTCTCGGACACAAAAAAAACTGGCTAAGTGCGAGTCGGATTCGCACCGGAAGGGGTCGGTACCTTTATCTATAAAAACTTGTAAGTACCTACTAAACGTGATTCTAGGTCAACGGGAACTAACATATAGGTTTTCATCTCAAAACCTATAGGGTACTTCCTTTTTCTATTCTATTTCTAGGGTACACCAGATTTCCCCGTACCATAAGGCTAACGCAAGAGACACCGTGCTGTTTTAGTCGGTTCAAGTCCGACAAACCCATCTCACCGTTAGCTTCGGTGGGGTGAATCCGGTGGTGGGCCCAGGTTGACCTAGAATTAGGAATTTTGGTTGTAAGCAAAGTAAAGCTCAAGTAACGGGAAAATTCCGAAATATAAAAACAAGTTCAAAATTAAGCTAAATTTTAAACTTACAAATTTTCGCTAAAATCTAAATTTGCCCATATCTTTGTATGGGATTGACTCAGGACCTTGATTTTTATACACCTAATAGGGACTATAGACCTCAGTATCTCTTATAAATTTCAACTTGATAGGTCAACCCGTTCCGGAGAAAATCGGTGGTGCCACACGGTCAGAACAGACGGACAAGAGAGTAAATCTTATAACATTTCCTTTTTTTACCTTTTGCAGTGCGGACCCCTAAAACATTAAAAGTATGCTGTACATCGTCAATGACGTAGCTTAGTGGTTAAGGAGTCGACCTCACGATCGAGAGGTCCCGGGTTCGAATCCTGGCCATTACACCATCGACGTGAACCCACTCCTAACACAAGCAATTTAGCTTAGCTGGAGGGGTTAGGGGGAATATTAGTAATTTCGGTTACTAATATTCTTTAAAAAAAAAAAAAATATTATTATTCCTATTCCTAGTATTAGACTGGCTATACGAAGCAAAAAAATCTATGCAAAAGTTTCCTTAAATGAATAAATGGAAGTAGGTGGTAATCTTTGATTATATGTTCTAATCAATCATTGAATGCAATTTTCGTTAGTATCGATCATATTCATATTGCGTTATACAGTCCAATTTGTATATTTCCATCAGTACAATAGTACTGATGGAAATATACAAAAACAATTTAGCTTAATTTTGAACTTGTTTTTATATTTCGGAATTTTCCCGTTACTTGAGCTTTACTTTGCTTACAACCAAAATTCACAATTCTAGGTCAACCTCGGGCCACCACGGGCTTCACCCCACCGGAGCTAACGGTGAGATGGGTTTGTCGGACTTGAACCGACTAAAACAGCATGGTGTCTCTTGCGTTAGCCATATGGTACGGGGAAATCAGGTGTACCCTAGAAATAGAATAGAAAAAGGAAGTACCTTATGGGTTTTGAGTCGAAAACCTATATGTTACTTCCCGTTGACCTAGAATCACGTTTAATACTTACAAGTACTTACAAGATTTTATAGATAAAAGTACGGACCCCATCCGAATCCGACTCGTACATGGCCAGTTTTTTTTGTGTCCGAGAATGCACTAAGGCGGCTTTAACTGTTCTACGGTATCAAGGTCAGACATGTAGTCTGCGGTTTTCCTGTTTCAGTATGCGTGCTATTTCCCATGGTTACGCACCAGGTTTCCTGAAGTCAACGCTGACTTTTAATTATTGAATTTCAAAAAATAAATTCTATAAAATAATAGGTCTTTACCTATGAAATTGCCGAAATTTTCTTACAAACTCACGAGTTCGTTATTCCTGTAGTTTAATAGCTATTTCCATTATTAATATTTTGTTTGAAAGTTAATTTCAATATTTTACAACTCTATATTAAATTTTGTTTCTATTGGCCGCTTGATAAATTACTTAAAACGCAGGGGTGTAAGGTTGCCCATAAGGCATTTCCCTCGCACCCCGACTGACCCCCCTCGGGTTTGGGAACCACGGTGTCTCCGTCTTGCCCCGGTTTGGAGGCGAGGGCGCTAGTCGCCCCGCCGCGCCGCCGTCCCGGCTTGCTTCTGCTGGGGTTGCAGGCGGCCTCACCTGCCACCCCCAGGCCCGCGCTCATGGAGGACGGAGGTCTGAGGGCAGTACCTATTCGCAACCGGCAAGCATTATGATAACATGAAAGTAGAAGAAATGAAAGGTATACCAGGATCGTGGCAAGTGGAAATATGTTGTCTCTGCCTATCCCAAAGCGCAAGAAGCGTGACTGTATGTAAATTTCATAAGGGGAAACTTATTCGTCTTTTATTCAGTAGAACTGCAATTCTTGAAGACTGGTCATTTAGCTTACCGAGTAAGATTGAATCTTTAGTTGTAAGTAAATTGTTTATTATTAACAGTGACTACAGTTAGTATGTAATATTAGTTTCTGAGAAACATTTGACAAACTTGTTATATATTTATTAAATTCACACAGAAAATTAACATGACTTGACCACAAAAATAACTGAACTGAACATCACGTTATTATATGTTCCACGTATTTTATGGTGTTGCGCAGGGCTATTAATTGAATTATGTTCTAAGATTTGATCGATTTTCCATTTTGCCTGATCCTCAACATCATCGTCGTGAGCTGAGTCATTTTTCTATCATTTTATTGTCTCACTAGCAACCCGCCCTCGATTCACTTCGGTTTTTTTTAAGTCAAGCCATCGGAATAATGTACCTTTCAAATGATAATTTTTTTTGTCAATAAGTGCAGTATTTCCAAACTTAATCACCCCAAACAAACTGATAAAATTCGGCCTCCCTCTTGATAATATTAGTATACATTTTTCCTGCCGTTACTACAAGCAGTTTTGATGACTAAACTGCGGCAAAGTTGCTGAACTCTATAGTGTAGAATCAATTAACATGAACCCAATTTTATTAGCATACGAAACCAAAGCGACATTATTATGATGCATATGAGATAGGTAATCATCATCAGCTCGTTAGTCCCGGTCGTATTCGAAGCTCTCGTCTCGGAGTCTGGGGTCTGCTTGCCGGTTTTCACTTCTCCACTTCCCACGGTCTTGGGCATCCCTGACTATATGTACGCATTTCATCTTCTACGACGCTTAGCCAATACATCTTAGGTCTACCCCTCCTATTAGGACACTCACACAATCTGAAGTTTATCGGCGATGTTACGGACATGGAGATGCGAGAGTTCCTCGCACGATCCTTACGCGTGACTCCAAATGAAATAGATAATATATTTTAGTAGCCACTTGTAGAGCTGTACACGCACATCTGGCAACAGATTTTAGTATGCGCACTTTCTTCAGTACGTTATAGCTTTTTAGCGCGATTAGACTATTAAACAGCAATCAGTAATGAGTAAATTGAACATAAAATTATGTGGAAAATTAACCAACGCTACACACTCCAGTAAACATTATGAAATATTTGCAAGATTCTCGAGATGGACTTAATGTTATCATTTCAGCTACTGTGTACTTAATATCCGGCGAATGCAGAGACGGCGAACACGTCTGCCAATTTAAATGTAAGGGAAGGTTTTTTCTTTAAATTATGCGCCAAACAAGCAACCCACTTTCGCGCCTAACAAATTTGACAATCCAAGCTTACTGCTGGTGGTAGAAGTTTGATGACACAAATTTGTCACAAAATTCGGCCGGGTAGGTACCACCGTGCACGATTGCGAAAAACCCTCCATAGTAATCCAATCTCGGTTTGATTGCGTTCAGGGGTCAGCAAGTGCATAGCCGGCCAGGGGGATTGTGGTCGCAGCACTAGTAGGACCCGTGGGTGTCATGCGGTGCTGCGACGACAATCTTCTTCTGATGAGGCCGTCAAGCTGAGTGCCACCATTGTTAACATGGTACGTGTATGTAATGGTGACCCTCTTTCCTGAGACTTTACCTTCAGCTTACCATCAGGCGAGGTGAAGTCAAATTGACGTGTCCTAAATATAAAAAAAAAAAAAAAAAAAACTCCACCAATCTATACATATGGTCCCGACTGATTGACAGACTGATTGACAGACTGATTGACTGACTGATTGATTCATCAACACAGAGTCTAAACCGCTGGACCAACAAACTTGAAATTTTGGCAGTATAATGTCTTTTATGTTGGAAGCAACCAATAAGAAAGGATTTTTGGAAATTTCACTTCTAAGGTGCTTTAGCACCTTAGCAAAAGCAAAAGCAAGGTGCTTTAGCACCTTAGCAAAAGCAAAAGCAAGGTGCTTTAGCACCTTAGCAAAAGCAGGTGTATGAAATTTCGTGCTTCTAACTTTGAAAATGACGGACTTTCATACAAACGTTCATCCATTATTAAATCCAATATTAATAATGGATGAACGTTTGTATGAAAGTCCGTCATTTTCAAAGTTAGAAGCACGAAATTTCATACACCTGCTTTTGGTTAGAAATGAATGACTACATGCATCAGTGTCATCAGTTCAAAATTTTACCCCTAAGAGGGTGAAATAAGGGTGGAAAGTTTATATGAAAAGTTCGTCATTTTTGAAGATAGAAGCATTACAATTCCTACTTTTGGTTTGGCATAAATGAACATGTGTATCAACGTTTTTAAAAATTTTGCTTCTAAGGGGGTAAAATAGATGATGAACGATTGTGTGGAAAGTTCGTCATTTACAAAGTAGCATGAAATTCAGTTTGGAAGCTTCTCATAGCTATCTTATAACTACCATTGGCGCTGCAATCAGGTTATAGGTATTTTTTTACGAATTTGTTCCTGGGCGACTAGCCCCGGGCCGCTAGTTAGGTATATTACATCAAAAACCTCATTATTGTACCTAACAACCATATCGTATTGGCCGTGTATGAGACTCGTGTTTTTCCTTTTCCGAATTTTATCATTTACCAGGAGATGACTTTAATAACACACACCATTAAATTAGTACTACATAGTAAACTGGTACATACAATACGTTATCGGTTACCGCAAATACACAACCATACTGTAGATAAACAGCGTGTGGATAATTTGTTTCTGTTAAAAAATATTTTTTATCGTATTAAACGATGAAAGTGTGGATGTAATTCAATGTGACTTCGTTCAGTCCATTGAAATAACAACATAACTTCACGCCTGTATCCCAGAAGGGGTAGGTAGAGGTGTATTACACACCCACGATTCGCCAGGTCCCAATGTAATAGGGGACCAGTCAGGGCACATTTTTAAGCGAGCGATAATTAACATTTATAAATACCCGGTACAAGTACCCGGGGTGAATTGGAATCGAACTCGAGACCTCGTCTCAGCAGTTCGTGACGTACGCCACTGGGCTATCGACGCATATACATTGAAATACAGATTTATTTAGGACACGTCAATTCGGCCAGATGTTCAGTCTGTAAGTAAAGATTAAAGAATGAACCAATTGATGCCAATAATGACCAATGTTAAAATGTTGGCTACCAGGTTGACGGCCCGACGGTTGACTCTCGGGGTTGGGAGCACAGACGGTAGTAGCTAAATCGGAAAAAGAGAACATCTAGGACGGGACTTGAATCCGCCACCAGTCCCTTATAGGTCTGACCAACTGAGCTACGTAGACACGTCCCAGATATAATCTTAATCTATAGCAAATGTTAGTAGGTATACTAATTGCTGCAAAATTTCATTGAATCAATTATTTCTTTTTTAATTAGCATAATTATTTCTTGTAATAAACTGTGAGCTTAAGTGGTTCTAGGATTTTACGAGCGGTACTCAATGTACGGAACATTTAGTGCGAAAAGCATGTGTGTAAATCCTACCGCAGCCTATAAGACTGATTTACATTGAAGCAGAAGCTGGCACTAGTATCATTGAATTCAGGCACTGGATTAACACTGTATCAATGTAAACATGTTTCAATCCAGTTCAGCATCCGGTATCCAGAATAGACCGGTCGCCAAATTTTCCATTCGATGCTGGATCTGTATAAACACTATGCGCCAGTGAACGCCAGTCCTAGCGACTGGCGTTCACTGGCGCATAGCCTTATGTGTAAAATGACACGGATAAATCCAGAACTAACACATTATATCAATGTAAGTCAGCCTTTATACTTGTGCATTTGTAAAATTTCATACATACCTAGTAGTTATAACGAGTGCGACGTTTTCAATTTTGCCACCTCATTCGACTGATAGGAGATCTTCCCTCGTTTTTTATTTATACATATTCTAAGGATTTGCCAATGTGTCCATTTTTTTGTGTAACCTTTTTTATTTTTTTTATCGTGCGGAAATCCCTTCGGATACCCCCCCCCCCCCCCGCGTGCCAGCGAGGTCGGTTATGTCGGGCTTGAACCGACTAAAACCGCACGCCGTCTCGGGTCTACATACGCCGGGGTGTAAGGTTGCCCATAGAGCATATCCCTCGCACCCCGACTGACCCTGGGCCATGTCCGGTTTCGAGATGGCCCCCTCGGGTTTGGGAACCACGGTGTCCCCGTCTTGCCCCGGTTTGAGGGAGGGGCGCTAGTCGCCCCACCGTCCCGGCCTGCTTCTGCTGGGGTGACAGGTGGCCTCACCCGCCACCCCCAGGCCTGCACTCATGGAGGACGGAGGTCGTTAAGCGACCTCCGGCGCCTGAGTCGCCTGCGACGCGCGGCGAGCAAGTTGCGGGCTCGGCGGACCGGGAGAGTTCTAAGTCTCTCCCGGGCGCGCTCCGCCACCTCCTTCGCGAGCATTACATGCTCGCAGAAGGAGGTGGCGGCGGCCCACGCGCTCGCGCTCCGCACCATTGCCGCAATCATGCTGCCTTGTGTGTGTACCTATCTCGAAAAATATATTTATAATCTACTAAGATAACAAACAAGGTTGAATTGTTTGCAACTTTAATAGTATAACGAATGAGAAAGGTTTTCTTTTTCAGATGAAGTATCTTATAATGTCAATGTTTATCTCAGTTACTCCCATAATCAATCAGTGTTCAAAATGTATAACTCTTCGCAAAAGAGCATACACAAAGCAAGTTCTCTCGAAGAATTTCGAAGCACCGTATCAGTTAACTATAGATCATGTCACTGATACACTTTTCTTTAGCTACACAACAAATGAATTCGATAGTACATCTCATGATGTAATTCCACCCTTCAAACTGGGCTATTTAAATTTAAATACTGAGAAGTTTGGTGATATTAATAATGTTCAAGGTGGTTTTGCAACTGCTATACACGATAATAATCTAGAAGTTTATGTTGGAGGTGAAAATGGAATTTACGCTGTCAACCCCCGTTCATATAATGCTAAAAAATTAAACATAATAAATGCAAGTATTTGGCAAATGTTTTACAGAAATGGATTGTATTTCACTGTATATCCGAATCAGAAAGCTTTTCTATACAAAGATGAAAAACTTACAGAAGTACTAGATTTCGACAATAAAAGTGAAGTGAAAATGATAGGTGTTAACAAAGACGGCAGTATTGTATTTCATAATTCTTCTGGGCTATTTGCTTATAAGAAATTTAAAGAAACGGCTATTAAAAAAGGAGATTTCATCTTGACAGGTTTTACCTCTGATGGTAGAAATAATCTGTACTTCTCAACAACAGATAAAATTTATCGCATTCGTAA
This sequence comes from Cybosia mesomella, assembly GCA_946251805.1. Classification (NCBI taxonomy): domain Eukaryota; kingdom Metazoa; phylum Arthropoda; class Insecta; order Lepidoptera; family Erebidae; genus Cybosia; species Cybosia mesomella. The sequence goes on along the minus strand of OX276396.1, from coordinate 34,242,235 downwards.
AACCAATCATCAGGGCCGAAGTAAAATTCAAGAATTGGGAAATCTTGGAAATGTCTACGGATTCGCGATTGAGAGTAATGGCAATTTTATTTATGCAACTAAAAGGAAAATTCTTAGACTGATACCAAGAGAAAAATCATGTAATGTTGTAAGCACAACAAAACGTCTCACGTCTACAGTAGTTTCTGATCTATTACATTAGTACTAATAAATTCACTTTTTTGTTTAATATTTATGGCTTTTCCTCCTAATTACAAAAAAAAAGAATTTAATACACTTTTTAAAAAGCTTTCTAATAAGTGCATTAGAAGACATATCTAATGAGCCCAAACATGACGGGTTTATCGTGTTTAGTTCAGAAGTTCCTATGATGACCTACCGTCTCCATCTTCAGACCCTGGATATAATGTAGCATCAGAGTATTTGCCAAGACTTATCAAATGAGCCCAAACTGAATTGGTGTATCTTGTTTAGTTCAGGAGTTCCTATGGACACCTCCCTGCTCCATCATGCGACCAGCTTCATAGTGCCATATTATCGCATTGTCAAAGATACGCAAGTTTTTTTTTTTTTTTGTACCACTAAGGTGGCAGACAAGCACACGGCCCACCTGATGGGAAGCGGTTACCGCGGCCTATGGACGAGTGCAACACCAGTGACGCCACACTCGCGCTGCCGACCCTGTAAAAGAAAGGGGATGGGAAAGGAGTTTGGGAGGGGATGGGAAAGAAGTTTGGGAGGGGATGGGAAAGGAGTTTGGGAGGGGATGGGAAAGGAGTTTGGGAGGGGGATGGGAAAGGAGTTTGGGCTCCGGCACTCTCACTCACCAAACGGAACGCAACAGTTCAAATACTGTTACTTGGCGTCGATATTCTGTGTGAAGTATACCAAATTCGAGTTCAATCTCACGTCAGGAAGTAGTTCTAATTGATCCAAGATTCGAAATATACTAACAAACTAACAGAGCAAGTTAAATAAAGTTTATTATTACGTAAGGTGAGGAAAGCTCGCATCTACGGTTGCCTTCAACTTCGTGGCATCGCGGACAATGATAATGAAGCTGCTAAAAAGCTGGGTATTCTGTCGAAGGTGCGACAGTACTTCACACCGGAACAGTTGCTTAACTTGTACCAAGCGCAAGTTCGATCCTGTATGGAGTACTGCTCGTACCTGTGTGATGGCTCAGCTTAATACCACCTGGAAGCGCTTGAGACAATAGAGAGACGGGCCAAGAGGCTCATCAATAATGATGTACTCGTCGAGAAAAGGCTTCAGAGCCTAGAACATCGACGCCAAGTTGCAGGCCTATCGGTTTTTTACCGGATGCATTTCGGAGAGTGTGCGCTGGAATTGCACAACTTGATACCTCCAAAAAAAAAATGAAGATATCGCCAAATTTAAAGCGACAACTTCTAGTTGCACCTAAGGCTAAGCATTCATTAAGGACAAGACAGACTTAAAAACCGGCCAAGTACGAGTCCGACTCGCCCATGAAGGGTTCCGTAGCAGCAAGTAACATAATAATGTTTTTTTAAATTTTTATATTTGACTAGCTGACCCGCCAGACTTCGTACTGCCTCAATCGATAACAACTTCCATATTTATTCACCTTTTAAACCTTCACCTCCACAAATAATTCAAGACCAAAATTAGCCAAATCGGTCCAGCCGTTCTCGAGTTTTGGCGAGACTAACGAACAGCAATTCATTTTTATATATAAAGAAGATTTGATTGAATGAAAGGTAAATTGCGGTTTACAATTTATGGGGTGTAAAAAAAAACTTCTTACTAGATTTCGTTCAAACCAATTTTCGGTGGAAGTTTATCATGTATTTTTTTTTACTTTTATCATTCTCTTATTTTAGAAGTTACGGGGGGGGGGGGTCCACACATTTTACCACTTTGGAAGTATCTCTCGCGCAAACTATTCAGTTTAGAAAAAATGATATGAGAATCCTCAATATAATTTTTGAAGACCGATAGACCCCACACAATATGGGTTTGATGAAAAAATTTGAGTTTCAGTTCTAGTATTGGTATAATAAAAATTTTTTTTTTCTATTTTTGTCTGAAAATCTTAATGCGATTCACAGAATAAATCTACTTATACCAAGTTTCAACAGCATATGCTTTTATCGTTTCAGAAAAAAGTGGCTGTGACATACGGACGGACAGCCAGACAGATAGACAGACAAGACGAATCTATAACGGTTCCGTTTTTTTGCCATTTAGCTATGGAACCCTAAAAAAGACTTTAGCTCTACAGAAACATATGAAAGTGCGCACGATTCGAAAAAAACTGTTTCTTAAACAAAGCTTTCAAATACCTACAAGATCTGCACGGCGACAAGATTGTCTTAAGACTGTCTTGTTTCTCATTTGTGCTCAGCATAAAACTTGCACTTTGGATCCCCGGAGTTACGTATTCGTGTAAGGACACACAAGCGTCGTCGGTTAGTAACTGAGATATCGAAAAAAACGCCGTTGGGGCAGAAAGATCCTTGAGTGGAGACCACGTGACGGCAAGCGCAGCGTAGGTAGGCCTGCGAGGACGCCGCAGACTCATCTACACCTGGGACTACCGACCTCCATGATCGGGGCCTGAGCACGGCAGTTGGCCGACTCGCCGTCCTTACAGAAGCAGGCCGTGGCGGAGGCGTGTCGTGTGTGTCCTACACACGCCTTCCAAATCACCGACGCGGGATAAAACCCGACCCCAACAGGTGAGGCCGCGGTGACGGCCAAAGTCCGCCGGTAACCCTGTTGTTATCCTTTCGAGGGCTTGGCTAGGCAATGGACACTTGGGAAGGACACCATGTGGTTTTAGTCGGTCCGATTCCGACGCACCCACCCTATCGTCGGCACCGATGGGTTGAAGCCCGTGGGGGTTTCGACACGCTAAAAAAAAAGCCCTATATACACAATTGTCTTTCCCAAATACTATTTCATTTCTTAATTCTATGAATAATATGTGTTGGTCTTTAAATCATTTTCCTGGTCCTTCAGTCGGAAAAATAGCCTTGAAGTTGTGTTTGACTACATTATTTATTATTAGCATTTTACACAAATAGTTTAAAGGTATTTGTTCACTGGGAGCATAACCCTACCGCACATCAGTAGGCGTACCTTGAAACATTGACAGGCAATCACACTACTGACATTAACCCATCCGAACACAAACAATTTAGCTATACTAGTAATTTCGGTATTAGTAGTACTAGGCGTTTAAAAATAAGTGTGTCATGGTAGCCCCCAAATTCGAGTATTACATGAGTTACATACATGTCTAGATGAGTTACAGTACGGACACTTGATATAATTAAATATGAATAATGTTTTTTTTTTTTTTTTTTTTTTTTTTTTTTTTTTTTTTTTTTTTAAATATTAGTAACCGAAATTACTAATATTCCCCCTAACCCCTCCAGCTAAGCTAAATTGCTTGTGTTAGGAGTGGGTTCACGTCGGTAGTGTAATGGCCAGGACTCGAACCCGGGACCTCTCGATCGTAAGGTCGACTCCTTAACCACTAAGCTACCGACGCTTCAAATGATGATCAATGTAATCGTTAGTACAGCATTGAGTCGTATTATTCAGACTACTTGCACACAATGTTATTTGATGATAGGTTTGATGAGTATGATGGGTTTTTAAGTTTTTAAAATTATTAGTTATGACAATATCTGCAGTACTTTTTAAACACATGCACTTTGGCTCTATGTTGACTTAATATAATTTTAAAATTATAGCCTAGGGGTATGGGTAATGGACTGCTCAGACGAGGTCTCGGGTTCGATCCCAGGTTTTACCATGGCACACACCAATGACTTTACGATGCTTTTCGAAGTTATGTGTGTATTTATCGCAGGTTTATAAGTGCCCGGTTAATGGCAATAGGCTCGCCACCTATTACATTGGGACCTAAACATAAACTGGCCAAATGTGGGTGCTAGCACCTCTGCCTACCCCTTCGGGGACATAGGCGTGAGTTTATGTTATGTATGTTATTTTAAAATACCCAGTGACACTCGGGAAACTAGTAGCAGTTAAGAGGGCACATAAGAACGACCATAAAAGTCATATTAAACATGCAGCTCAAACGCATAACCCTTTTTTTTTTTTTTATCGTGCGGAAATCCCTTCGGATACCCCCCCGCGTGCCAGCGGGGGCGGTTATGTCGGGCTTGAACCGACTAAAACCGCACGCCGTCTCGGGTCTACAGACGCCGGGGTGTAAGGTTGCCAATAGAGCATATCCCTCGCACCCCGAAAAATCAAACGCATAACCCTAAATTTTTGCCTTCGTTATAATAGCTTAAGCGATACTTCGAACTGTACTAAAATCGAATTCTCGTCCTGACGATGAACAGTTTTGTAACGCAATGCTCCTAATTAATTTAATCTTATATTGTCACATTATATGTGAATGCACCATCAATGCTCCTGGTGAACTGTCACCTTTATGTGGATATTATAATAAAACGGGGTTAAACCCGTTAGGTTTGTACCTTAAACTTGGTTTATTTACCTGTTACTGTGATATTGCTTATACACTATACATAGATTGTAGCATTAAGAAAAGTGTTAGAAACGATGAAGGGTCTACAGTGCCCTACAACACCTTTGTGCCCAAGCCAACCTTACCAGCTATTCGGTGCACTGCTAAATAACGGACGAGGTTCTGGTGCACAGTTTCCTCTCAGGATTGTAGAGAAGTAGATTTACCAATAACATCACTACATAGTATTAAACAAAGTCGCATTTCCCGTCAGTCAGCTCCTTTTTTTTTCGTGCGGAAATCCCTTCGTATACCGCCCCGCCGGGCAGCGGCGGGGGGGTATACGGGGCGGTTATGTCGGGCTTGAACCGACTTAAACCGCACGCCGTCTTGGGTCTTCAGACGCCGGGGTGTAAGGCTGCCCATAGATCATGTTCCTCGTACCCCGACTGACCCTGGGCCATCTCCGGTTTCGCGATGGCCCAATCGGGTCTGTCAGTCCCTATGTATGCTTAGATCTTTAAAACTACGCAACGGATTTTCATGCTGTTTTTAGGGTTCCGTTGTCAAATGGCAAAAAACAGAGCCCTTATAGATTCGTCATGTCTGGCTCACTTTTTTTCCGAAACTATAAGAACTATGCTGTTGAAACTTGGTAAGTATATGTATTCTGTGAACCACATTAAGATTTTCACACAAAAATAGAAAAAAGAAACAATAAATTTTGGGGGTTCCCCATACTCAGAACTGAAACTCAACATTTTTTTTTTCATCAAACCTATCCGGGTGTGGTATCTATGAGTGGGTCTTCAAAAATGATATTGAGGTTTCTAATATCATTTTTTTCCAAACTAAATAGTTTGCGAGAGAGACACTTTCAAAGTGGTAAAATGTATGTCCCCCCCCCCCCCTGTTACTTCTAAACTAAAATAAGAGAATGATAAAACTGTGACATATGGCAACGGAACCCTAAAAATCATTTATTATGTATAGACCATTAAACGTCACTTACAAAACATACAAAAATCTAGACTAATGCAATGTTATACACGTTGATATGCACCTAAACCATTGAACGAAAACCTTTTTTTTATTTTTTTTTTATATTTAGTCCGTCCAATTGACTGTACCCCGCCTGATGGTAAGCTGAGGTAAAGTCCAAAAAGTAGTGGCCTCCATTTCTAGAGATTGCCCCTAGAATGGTGGCCCCTACGTAGACGGCCTCAACAGATGTTTTTTCACGCCCCGCTTAAAGAGCCCAGAATTGTAGGTAGAAGGGAACATGTGAGTGGGTAAAGCGTTCCAGTGCTTTATGATCCGACAAAAAAAGGAGTCACCAAACCGCTTGGTTCGCGATGGTATTGATTGCACTGTATGAGGATGACACCTAAGTCCTGCACGTGTTGTTCGGGACAAGAAGGGAGAAGGAGGAATCAATTGGAATAACTACTAACCATGGTAAATGCGATAGAATACTGCCAAGGAGGCTATATCTCTAGCTCTCGATACTCTGCTCGGTGTATTTCGGTTGTGACGCTACTCCTCCTAAACTAATCGACCAATTTTGACCAAACTTGGCATGTAAATACAACTTGATACCCGAAAGGTTTTGACAAAATTAAAATTTAAAATGAAAATACCATGGAGGAATAATCACCCTTCAAATATTTCTAAGTCTGATTTCTCCAAAATGATCAACGAAAGTTGTAGCACCCATCTGTGGTCATACGATTCGGCATTAAACTCAAGGCCATGATACCCACCGTTCGATGGTAATCGGGGGGTAGTTGTTGGGCAGGTTTTGTAGGTAATCATGTAGTGCACTCTCAGCTCAACATTACAACAGCAGAATGCATTGCGCCCCTAGTTAACGCCTTACTACATTAATGTCTTAACTTTTGGACACCGTGAGGTTTTAGTCGAGACGCGACATAACCACCCCCGCTGGCCGGCGGGGGGGTATCCGAAGGGATTTCCGCACGTAAAAAAAACTATTTTAATTATGTTATAATTTTATTTTATTTTTAATATTTTATTCTAACGGATAATAAACGAGTTTTGAATAGTTAGCGTTTTTGATATATTTTTGCCCTATATTACTTGGTGCGATAGTATTTTATATTGTATGAGTATGATGTTTGGTACAAAAAGTGGTAAAAAAGTTACATAAGTGGTAAACTAAAAAAAACCGGCCAAGTGCGAGTCGGACACGCGTACAAAGGGCTCCGTACCTTTTCTTTTTTTTTTTCGTGCGTAAATTCCTTCGGATACCCCCCCGCCGGCCTGCTGGGCGGTTATGTCGAGCTTGAACCGACTAAAACTTATCTTTTAAAACGAACGAACAATACCAATTTTAAACATTTTTATTTTTTAGAATTTTGCCTTCTAGGTCAACGAGGCAAGGTCTTGGGTCAAAAACCTATATAGCAGTTCTACATCTGACATCTGAAAGGGACATTCTTAGGTTGGTACTGAAGTGTGTGACGTTTTTTGACATTGACATTCTTTATTTTGTTTTTTATTTTTGTTATATTATTTAAGGTAGTAATGATTTGTGTTAATCTGTAGGTATGTCTTTTTTATTTTTGTTTTGTGACTTCAAATTATTTCTTTTATTTATAATGTAAATTGTTCTTGAATTAATAAAAACAAACCATATAAGTTTTTGTCACAAAACCTATAGGGTACTTCTGGTTGACCTAGAATTGTTAATTTTGGTTAAAAGCAATGTCTTACAGCCCAAGTAAAGAGAAAATTCCAAAACATGAAAAAAATGAAAATTAAGGTCAATTTTGGTACTTACAAGTTTTCGCGACAATCTAAATTTGTCCATATCTTTATATCGTGCTGACTCAGGACCTTGATTTTTATACACCTAATAGGGACTCAGGACCTCAGTGTTTGGTATAAATTTTAACTTGCGAGGTCTACCCGTTCCTGAGAAAAAAAGACAGACAGGCGGACAGACGGTATATTACAGAGGAACGGAACCCTAATAAACAAGTTTTTCATGGTCATATCCTGTGATGTCCTGGACTCCTCGAATCCTCTTTCTTTCTTTAATGCCCGATGCATTAAAGAAATAAAAACGAATAATCACAAAAAGAAGCCTCCAAATTTTAGGAACGAACTTAGTTTAGTTGCATTGTCGTGAAAAGTTTAACTAAGGTATAATACATTGGACCTCCGTCCTCCATGAGCGCAGGCCTGGGGGTGGCAAGTGAGGCCGCCTGTCACTCCAGCAGAAGCAGGCCGGGACAGTGGGGCGACTAGCGCCCCTCGCCCAAACCGGGGCAAGACGGGGACACCGTGGTTTCCAAACCCGAGGGGGCCATCTCGAAACCGGAAATGGCCCAGGGTCAATCGGGGTGCGAGGGATATGCTCTATGGGCAACCTTACACCCCGGCCTCTGAAGATCCGAGACGGCGTGCGGTTTTAGTCGGTTCAAGCCCGACATAACCGCCCCCGCTTGCCGGCGGGGGGTATCCGAAGGGATTTCCGCACGAAAAAAAAAAAAAGGTATAATACAGTGATGAATAGCTAACTTTCCTCTCGGGGTTAAGAGGCAGTTGCTCCTGCAATAGCGTAATTAAGCCAAACATATAATGGAAAGCAGATCCCGTGCTCCGAGGTGAAATCACTCATCGCAAAAGGTGATGTTTGTCCGTGCATCGCTTGAAAACCAGCTGATTTCTTCTTCTTTCATTCGGACAAGGTTTGTATGATTAAAAATTGGATCCAATAGATGGCGCTATTATTGAAGGCATTATGCGGCGGGACAACAGCAACGTTTGCCCAGGCCCAAGAGCTGTTAATATCCACACTAGCTAATTAAAATGGTAGTTATAGAGTACGTTGTCCTTAGTGAACGTAATTATATATAAAATACGTCGTTTGATTTTTGCGATAAAAATATGTATGTTATCACTATATTTTATACCATAAGGGCGCGTTCCCATTACGTCGTGACCGGTAATTTATCGTTGGACGACTATCGTCTCTAGCTGTTCCCTTTTTTATCATTGATAGGCTGGGATTACCCACAAAGAATATATCCACTGGAGACTTGAAGATTCACAGGTAATAGCTATCCAAAAACACAGACTCAGGCCGGAAGTTCTATTCCTAAGCATAAACGAGTTACTAAAAAAAATACGTGAGTATTTATGATGAATAAATATTCACCACGAACGTATGAATATCCACCATGTAGCGGTGGCGTGTCGATGTGCGATTATATCGACTGTTTGTCGTAATTGTGTCGTAGAAATTTTCTTATTGTTGAACGACATCACATCTAACCGTTCCCATTGAATCGTGACGACATTTTATCGGTTTACAGCAAACTACGTGTAAACAAGAAGACAATAATTTAACAAACAACAGATAGTCATTTTCATTTCTTGATAATCTTTCGTCACAGTAACAAAAAGTCGTGGACGCCAGTTATCGTAGGTACTGTCTCATATTATGCAAACACCTTTATTTAAATTTAAAAGCGATGACGGTTGACACTGCAGGATTATTTTGTCGTCACGACAAAAGTGGGAACGCACCCTTATGCACCGGCGTTCGTCAATATATAATTCCAGTATGTACACGAAATTCACGTCATAATAAGGACATTGCATTGAAATTAACGAAAATGACTTCCATTTGTAATACAAACTTTGAGTTGAGTGGTCGTAGTGAAAATGAAATCGCTTCACGTGTTAGCCATCTTAGTTGTGAGTAATTTTTATATTGATTATCGTTAAAATAAATCGCGATTGAGTTATGAAGTTGTTTAAAAAGTTATGATTGTTGTAAGTTGGGTGATTTCCGAGCACATGCTTTATTAGTGATAGTGTATGAAGCTACGCCATAGCTACGCTCTCTAACCGCCATTACAGACGTAGGGCCAAAAACTGCCAAATCGTAATGGAATTGGACGGGCCATGTCTGCAGAATACAATAGACTGATAAGTGGGATCACTCAGTTGCCGTATTCGTATGTAGTTTCGAACGCCGCAGTGGCGACACACGCTGCTGCGAATCATTTTTCCACTGCCTCACAGGTTCGAAAGCTCATGGACTCGAATGAAATAGTCGCGAAAGACACTGTTTCGAAAAACATTGTTGCGATTAGAGTGCCTATTAGAGTGACTAGTGGTACCGGCGCTTCTGGGTTAGGTTAGGTTAGAACTGTGACCCCAACAGAGCGAGAGCCGAGCGAGCGAAGAAGCGAGCCGCGGCAGCGGCCGGTTAAGCGCCGGAACCATTAGTCCGGAAAGTTGGATTTCGATAACGTGACTATATTCGAGCGTATGAGGCAGTGAAAATGTTTTTCGAAACAGCGTCTTTCGCGACTATTTCATTCGAGTCCATGAGCTTTCGAACCTGTCAGGCAGTGGAAAAATAATTCGCAGCAGCGTGCGTCGCAAGGACGGCATTCCAAACTACATATGTATCCCCTCGGTTACACCGTGGAAGCCAGAATATAGAAGGTTCAAGCCTAGTTGAAACGTTGGTGGTAGGACATCGACTTCTTTTTCCTAGATTAGTGGGATGTAGCAAAGGAGGATTACAAAAAGGCTGCAATAAATCTATGTTTCATTTGAAAATACCAGACAGTTGTGTGCCAATTTTCAAGGCTAATTGGTTGTTGACTTTTCCATGCCTGTATATTCTGGGAATTTCTCTGTTCGTTAAAAACAACCCAGTTCAAGTTAGAACACTTAGAGAACCTAGTGTAAGAATTGTATCCATGAGATCTTTAATCATGAATGTTATGTTGTCAGATAAGTGTTCATATTCGCTATCTGAGTTTTCAGCAGACAAGCTGATAGCAAATTAGAATTAAGTATTAGGTCACTAACTAAAAGGTAGAAAACATTTAACACATATATTTCTGTCTATTTGTAACCTGTTTTCAATATTATTAGGGAATCCCCCCGGATAATATATAGTAAATATTATCAGCGACCATTTTTTTGCGGAAATCGCTTCGGATAGCCCCCACCGGCCTGCAGGGGTGGTTGTGTCGAGCTTAAACCTATTAAAACCGCACGCCGTCTCGAATCATCAAACACCAGGGTGTAAGGTGACCCATAAGGCATTTCCCTCGCACCCTCATGTATCAGGGACCCTAATGTTAGAATGTGAAATCTTATTGTAATATCTGCATTTCCAACAACAGGATTTAACGTAATCTATGTGTTATTCTGGACTATAATCTATCTCTGTGCCAGGTTTTATCCAGATCCTTTCAGCCATTTCTGCGTGAAAAAGTAACGAACATCCATCTATCCTCACAAACTTTCACATTACTAACATTTATAGGAAAGTAAGACACAATGAAACTATTTGCAACGGATTCCATCGCGATTTAACTTTTGTGTTTTTTGAATTACGTACAATGTTCCCGAAGTTTCCGCTACCTCTTGCTTCTGATTGTTTCACGGGGAATCCCCGTGACCATGACTTTGATTATCAGTCGGCAGTCGCTTCCATAAAAACATAGTGCCTAAATTACAATATGAAGGATTGGGGAAGGGGACCCCGAAGTGCAAACTTTGATTGATTATTATTTTATATTATTTATTTGAATAAAATGAAAAAATCCACGACCCGTGGATTTTTCAAAATTTTCATTCATACAAACCTTGACCTGACAATTTTATGAATACTCATAGTAAAAAAATCATCCAAATCGGTAAAGCCATTCTCAAGACGCACTTAGCAACAAATTTTAATGATTAATTTCTATTCCTATAAATATATAAATATTCTACGACATTCTACACAGCGCTTTCTAGACCCAAAGTAAGCTTAGTTTTGTCGCGATACCACATATACCCAGCGCCATCTAGCGACAACAAGGTGAACTACTTGGATACTACTACATCAATACCAATCCTGAATCGCGAAAGTGAAGTTCGCGCGCTGGTATAGCATATATACAACATCCCAACGACAACCGTTGGGCCGCGGCCCGCCAGGCGTGATCACCTTGCCTGGTCGGAGGATTCTCCCTTTGTGTTGGAGGAACATCACACCACGTTCCTCCACAGTGGTGACCCCGACGTGATCTGATCACGTAACTTTCGCTGAACATATCAGCAGCATTCCTATCGCCACCATCCTATTCACTTCTTCCTCATGAGCGGTAATTAAGTCTTCGCCATCCAGCAGCTTCGGCCTCAACTGGGATACACCACAGCATGCAGCGATCGCTGCAGCCTGGTTACCCTACGGCCATATCAGCCTCTAAAGGCACAGCACACTGCAAATACGGTCCTTGTAAGAAGAGCACATCTCTCCCGTATACGTAACAGTCATTGCCTACGGCATATACGGTCCACATAAGAAGAGCACATCTCTCCCGTCTACGCAGCATTCGCCCCATACACGGGGGACTTACCTCGACTCAAGAGGTTTCGCCCCGTCTCACTGCCGAGGACTCACCTCATCTCACTGAGGATTCGCCTCGCCTCACCGAGGGCTCACCGAGGACTCACCTCGACGCTTCGAGCCCCGACTCACTGGGCATTTCACCGCAGCACCGCATCACCGCACTCAACCCCGCATCTTCGGGACCAGCGGTTAGTCCCAATTAACGAGGACTAGCGAGGAAGACTGTTCCACCAATGGAACCAGCGACGTCCAGTTCCGACGAAATGGAACTACACAAGACTGGCACTGGCACGCTCCACAAGAGAGCTAAGACAGCTGACTTATCGCAATCAACCTCCGGTCTTGGAGGGGAGTGATGTGGCGATACCACATATACCCAGCGCCATCTAGCGACAACAAGGTGAACCACTTGGATACTACTACATCAATACCAATCCTGAATCGCGAAAGTGAAGTTCGCGCGCTGGTATAGCATATATACAACATCCCAACGACAACCGTTGGGCCGCGGCCCGCCAGGCGTGATCACCTTGCCTGGTCGGAGGATTCTCCGTTTGTGTTGGAGGAACATCACACCACGTTACTCCACAGTTTAACTAGCTTGTGTTATGGGTTCTCCAGAATGCGGATAAACATACTTATATACATATTTTTTTTGCAAATACTTACATATAGAATGTTGTTTATTTTCAGGTGCTGAAGAGTGTTGTCGAAGCTGCGGTTATACCCGAGCCCCCTCCTAAGGATCCAACTAGCAGCCCTGAAAAGCCACCAACAATTCCTAAACCTAAAAATGTATATGATGTGTAAGTGCTCCGCCTACGTATAATACTGATCTCGTTCCCGCATATTCCAGGGATAGTATATAAAGAGTATCCAGACTATAATCTATCACTGTGTCAAGTCACATCCAGATCCGTTCAGCCGTTTTTGTGTGAGAGAGTAACAAACATCCACACTCACACACATTCATCTATCCATCCTCACAAACTTTCACATTTATAATATTACTAGCTATTACCCGCTCCACTGTCCGCTTGGAATTATGATCACGTTTCTATAACCCATAGGAATCTATTCTAGGGATGAAAAGTAGCCTATGTTGAAATAAAACTGTTTTTTAACGGATTCTATCGCGATATATTTGATGGTATTTTATAATTTACATTGAACCCGTCCCCGTGACCATGGCTGCTGAAAAGCAACCGAAACGTCGGGTTCAATGTAAATTATAAAATAACATCAAATAATCGCGATAGAATCTGTTAATAGTTTTATTTCAATGTGTGACGTGACATTCCGACAATATCAAATAGCCTATTTATTGTTCTGGGCTATAACCTAGCCCTGTACTATATTTCAGCTTGCAGCGTTCAGACGTTTAAGCGTGAATAATAATAATAATCGTTTATTTGTCAAAAAAAAATATTACATTGAAATAAAACTATTTTTAACGGATTCTATCACGATTCATTTGGTGTTATTTTCATATCATATTATATCATATATTTTTTTAGTTTTATCATTCTCTTATTTTAGAGGGGGGGGGGGACATTTTACCACTTTGGAAGTGTCTCTCGCGCAAAGTATTCATTTTAGAAAAAAATTATATTAGAAACCTACATATCATTTTTGAAGATCTATCCATAGAAACACGTATGGGTTTGATGAAAAAAATATTTTAGAGTTTCAGTTCTAAGTATGGGGAACCCCCAAAATTTATTGTTTTTTTTTTTCTGTTTGTGTAAAAATCTTAATGCGGTTCAAAGAATACATCTACTTACAAAGTTTCAACAGCATAGTTCTTATAGTTTCGGAAAAAAGTGGCTGTGACATAAGGACGGACAGACAGTCAGACATGACGAATCTATAAGGGTTCCGTTTTTTTGCTATTTGGCAACGGAACCCTACGCAATATTACTGTGGGTTGCAGAAACTGAATTAAATTTCCATGTGGACGGAGTTGCGAGGAATCGCTAGGCAACAATATAAATAGGGCACCGTATCTCAACTCAAATAACTATAGGTGTGCAATGAGGAAACTGTTTCATGTTGATATGTTATTGTGTGTGCAATTCAAAGGATATTATTTGTGTAAAATGACATCAAGTACACTTTAAATAAAACTGGCCATGTGCATGTTGGTCTCGTGCACAAAGGGTTCCGTATTTGTACAAGATATAAATTATGTAGAACCGCGGTAGCCTAGTGGTATGGGTAAAGGACTGCTGAGACGAGGTCTCGGGTTCGATCCCAGGTATTACCATGGCACACACCAATGACTTTTCGATGCTTTTCGAAGTTATGTGTGTATTTATCGCAGGTTTATAAGTGCCCGGTTAATGGCAATAGGCTCGCCACCTATTACATTGGGACCTAAAACATAAACTGGTGAAACGTGGGTGCTAGCACCTCTGCCTACCCCTTCGGGGATATAGGCGTGAGTTTTTTTTATTTATAAATTATGTACTTTCGAATACTTTTCATTATGGAATTTTAAATGACATTGTTAAACTAAAGTACGACTGCGCCTTAAAAGTTTTATTCTCTTTTACCCGGCATAGCCGTTTGTTGATGGCTGAACTCCTCCGTAATCACTCGCGCGATCTTGACCAAATTTACCACGGTGATAGTGTGGACACTGAGGATTGTTTTGAAGCGAGATGGTCCATGTCCGATGTACCATTGAGGAATAATCACCGAAAAACAGTTTCACGAGCGCGCGGCCTTAGCTAAGCGCGCGACCGTAGTAAGATGTCTTATTTTCAAGTAGGAGTCCTGCTCGCTCAGCTCAATTTATTTCAGTCGCACCCTGCACTGAATTGCTAGTTAAAAATATATCCAATGAGCTTAATGAGTTTTACAAACCAGTTAAGCCATCGGTCCCGGTTGCTATACGAACATCTATGGCAGTCGTAACGGGTACTTGTATTCCTAAATAGTACGACAACTGATCTAACTACAGAACTTTGATATCACCAGTGGGTTGTGGAAGTCAAATGGTAGTCGCTTCAAGGAAAATACCGAAGTGCGGCCGAAGAGTGGCGAAAAGGCTCAAAGGATGATGAACAAACATCCTTTTCTCAAACATGCATGGAAATATTGCCATTTTCTAAAAAAGAACACGCGAGGTATCAAATTTACGGACTCCGTACTCCTCTGCTTTCAGAGGAGACAGGATGAGCGATGCTGTTAGTGGTGAGATGGCCCAGGGTCAGCCGGGGTGCGAGGGATATGCTCTATGGGTAACCTTACACCCCGGCGTCTGAAGACCCGAGACGGCGTGCGGTTTTAGTCGGTGCAAGCCCGACATAACCGCCCCCGCTGGCGGGCGGGGGGGTATCCGAAGGGATTTCCGCACGATAAAATAATAAAATAAAAAGGTATCAAATTTACGGACAAAGAAAATCAAATCAATTGCTGTAACGTTCTTTAAATTTCGAACATTACAACGCTCCAGCAAATTTCCGGACAGAAAAAAAAAATCCGTCACCGCAGGGGGAACGCACAGGTAGATTTCGTGAAGCAATTAATATTATTTTATATACAGAACTACGGACTTTAAACAGTTTAATTTTTTTTTCTCGAAAACGGTAACTTTTAGCGAAAAACTTCTCAGACATTTATTTTAGACTTAAAAATGGCCTATCGATAAAAAATGTTTCCGACGTCAAGAATGTTCACCGGTTAGAAGTTATGATTTTTTTCCCGAAAAATCCCCTTAGGCTGGATTCCACCCGTTGACGAACTTAAACTAAGTTTACACCTAAGCAATTTTTGACCGGAGTTTGAAAGCGATCGGGGCAAAAATGCGAAATTTTGGGAAGTGGAACCATACATACATATAATATATATATATAAATATTTTGACCAGTGGTCATTTCGGACTCAGGGGGTCATAACTAGACCTCCTATGAAGAATTTTTTTTTTAAATTCGACAGTAGTCTAGAAACCAATAGGTAGATCGTTTTTTTTTTTTTTTTTTTAAAGAATATTAGTAACCGAAATTACTAATATTCCCCCTAACCCCTCCAGCTAAGCTAAATTGCTTGTGTTTGTGTTTGTGTTTTTTTTTATTTTAAATTAAAATCCATTGCTGGAGAGCGTTCTTTGAATTTCGAACATTACAACGCTTCAGCAATGTTGTATGAAACGGTGTGCCGTGTAACGTGTAAAAAAGTATGTTTAATTCCCCCGCATTATTTTGAGAAAAGCACTATACATATATGTCGAGGACTAACCTGGGGTTGAACTAACCCGGCAATGGACGCTTGGGAAGGACACCGTGTGGTTTTAGTCGGTTCGATTCCGACATACCCACCTCACCGCTTTTGCAGCGGTGGGGTAAAACCCGTGGGGGTTTCCATACGAAAAAAAATACCTCGACGGAAATGGCAATTGCCTGTCTCGTATTGAAAATTTCCTGTGTCGACTGATATCAGTAAAGTTCTGAGTAAAAAGAATAAAGAACAATTAAACAACTCCACGTTCCTGAACGAATAAGAACTTTCAATTGAGTCATCAAAAAACAATGTTTAAAAATGACTAAAGTTGTTCATTGTTTCCGTAGTTCGCAAGAATTACGGTAGATGGCTCCAACGTCGCCTTAAGACGTAATAATGTATCGGAGAATTTCGAATATCTGGGACGTGTCTAGGTGGCTCAGTTGGTCAGAGCATTCCCCCTGTAAGGGACTGGTCGCGGGTTCAAGTCCCGTCCTAGATGTTCTCTTTATCCGATCTAAATCTTTAGAATAAGAACTTTGTTCAACATGCAAGTAATGTTTGATTAGATAGGGAGCTATAAAAAAATTATTTACCTAATGCACAATGGGGCTTATCACCAAAAGCGATGTTTACTACTAAAATATTACACAATCACAATCCGGTTTAACCCGTACCGTATTTCGAACCCCCCGGTGCACTGCTTTAACCCAACCGTAATTAATAACCGTAATTTATTCGTTTTCATATAATGTGTGGGAATCTATCGGATTTGTTGATATTTATGCTGCTTCTGATACTGCTTCGCTCCTTTAGGCAGTAGTGTGATGATATAAAGCCTATGACACTCACAAATAATGTGGCTTTCTATTTGTTGACGGCCTCTGTGGCGTAGCGGTAGTGCATTCGACTGCTACGACAGGGGGGCGCGGGTTCGATTCCCGCTCAGTGCAAATATTTGTATTCATGAATATGTCTATTTGCATTGGTCTAATATGTATAATATGTATGTATTTACAAAAAAAAAAGTATATAAGTATGTTTATCCGCATTCTGGAACCCATAACACAAGCTAGTTAAACTATGCTTACTTTGGGTCTAGAAAGCGCTGTGTAGAATGTCGTAGAATATTTATATTTATTTATTTATTGGTAAAAATACTTTCAAAATAAGTCTCTAGATCCAGTGATTACCTCCTATTACCCCCTACAACCTCACAAACCCCTGCAAGCAACAAACTTAATCTATACTTCTATCAATAACTACTATTATAAATTTGTAAATTATTTTTGAGATATAAAAAAGGACTTTGGTCATGTTAAATGAACGACTCCAAACACAAAAAAAAATTTTTTCATTTTTCTCTGTTTGTTCGCGGTGGACGCAAAAACTACTAAATATGTTTAGATGCGGTTTTTTTTCTATTAGAAAGCTCTTGGTCAGACTTGAAATCTGCCCTACGTTTGATTGCAATTGGTTTTGTTGGCCTGAAGATATGACCTTAAAACGATAATCACGGTGATTCCAGTGCTTCAAACTGTTATGCCAACTACAGTTTTATTTAAAACTTCGGTGTGACCTTGCACAACGCTGATAAGGGTTCACGTTATCAATTTGCTGGTTAGCACTAACAAACTTTTAAATGGTGGTTAGTAATGTGTTTATTGAATCTGATATTACAGTTTCAAAAGGGTACAAAATGGGCACTGTATTCATTGATATACATACCTTTCTTTCTTTTTTTTTGTGCGGTAATCCCTTCGGATACCCCCCCGCCGGCCGGCGGGGGCGGTTATGTCGGGCTTGAACCGACTAAAACCGCACGCCGTCTCGGGTCTACAGACGCCGGGGTGTAAGGTTACCCATAGAGCATATCCCTCGCACCCCGACTGACCCTGGGCCATTCGCAGTGTCTACTCTGATAACAGCAGAGGGGTACCTGGAGCGGCCCCCACCCGCGCGGACCTTGCAGGCCCGCCATACCCCGAACCCCTCGTGCAATGGTGTCAGCTGGCCCTGAAAATGGCCGTTTGGTCAGACTCTTGGCCGTTGACGTTGACGCCAGCTATTCCAGAGGAGCAATCAATGATGCGTCATCGCCCACGTTGCCCAGGGTGCACCAAACTTGGAGGTGATCCAACCAGCCGCACCCCTGATATACATACCTATATATGTATAACAAAAATATTTATACCTATCTAGAAAGAAAGAAGGAAAGAAAGAAAAATTTAATTCAGGACACGCACAATGAACATATTCACACCATCCCGAATATGGCCGCCATGCTACGCATACCGTTAGAAATGGTCAGCGCTGGTTTTCACCTAGATCTACATCTTTTTTTTTTTTTTTATACCACTAAGGTGGCAGACAAGCACACGGCCCACCTGATGGGAAGCGGTTACCGCGGCCTATGGACGTGTGCAACACCAGTTGCGTCACACTCGCGCTGCCGACCCTGTAAAGGAAAGGATGGGAAAGGAGTTTGGGAGGGGATGGGAAAGGAGTTTGGGCTCCGGCACTCCCACTCACCAAACGGAACGCAACAGTTCAAATACTGTTACTTGGCGTCGATATTCTGTGAGAGGGTGGTGCTTCCCCTGTCGAGTCGGCCCATTCATGCAACGGCCAAAATGACTGTTGCTTGACTCTACCACTCTAAAAACTCTACTACAACTCTAAAACTCTACATCAAGATTGATGAAAATTGGCACATAGAGTATTTCTTGGATTAACACATAGGATACTTTTATCCCGGGAACAGGTTCCTGTGGGACATGGTAACTGAAAAACCACAGCACGCGGGCATCACCTAGTATTATTACTAACAAGCTGATTTCGGTCGGTTATCGATTTTTGGTCATATCTCCGGTTCTACTTAACCAATTGCAATCAAACATACGGCATATTTTAAGTCTGACCAAAACCTCTCTAATAGAAAAATCGGATCAAAATTCGTTCAGTATTTTTTGCGTCCATCGCGAAAAAACAGATAAACAGTCAAGAACTCTAAAAATAAATTGTTGTGTTCAGAATTTGAAAAGTTTAATACGTGCGGAGCGGCACGACGCCTAATAGTGCATTAATTGTATGTTACCTTGGTCACCGTGTATGGTACAATAGCTCGTAGGAGCACCAGCCCTTCAGTTCCATTCAGTCTTAAAAATGTATGTGGAGGAACAATGTGAGATGTTCCTCCAACACAAAGGAAGGATCCTCCGACCAGGCAAGGTGATCACGCCAGGTGGGCCGCGGCCCAACGGTTGTCGTTTGGATGGTTATACCAGCGCGCGAACTTCGTTTTCGCGATTCAAGATTGGTAGTGATGTAGTAGTATCGAAGTAGTTCAACTTGTTGTCACTAGAAGGCGCTGGGTACTTGTGGTATCGCAACATGTACTTTCAGTGTTTGGTCCCATAAAAAAAAACATTTTTTTCTCATGCTTGGTACTACTAATACTAGTGAGGTATACCAGAGGCATCATAAGTTTTTTTTTTAATTTCCTTACATTACGTTTCTATGAGTATGGAGCTCGCTTTTCGGGCCAAAAAAAAATCACAAGGAACACTTAAAAACTGCGGCACTAGTTGCTACTAATTGTACTAATATACTATTCCCACTAATTCTTATTCCTACTAGTAGTATAATTGTGAAAATTTGTGAAGATGTTTGGATGTTTGTTACTGAATCACGCTCTAACGGCTAAACGGATCTGGCTGATATTGGCACAGGGAAGGATTGTCTGGAATAAGCACATAAACTTTTTATCCCTGGAATAGGTTACCATGGGAAGCGGAAACGGGTCAGAAGTTAATATATTAACAAAATAAAATAATATTTGAGATTTAGGAAGTAGGATTCTCTAATTTTTCCTTGGTATATAAATAGAAAAGTTAAATTTAAATAATTATAAAATTATTTAGATTTATTTAAAATCAGTAATTAATACTCATTAATTGAAATCAATTTTTTTTATACCATGATAATATTTTTTTTTGCAGAATCAAAAATATTATAATACAGTATGATGACCTGGACTGCAAGAGTTTGGAGAAGCCCGTCCCTGGGGTAAGTTAATGTAGTATTATAATGGTACCCCCCTCCCCTCATAATGGTACCCACATCATTATCATTATCCGTAGACCAATATATCGGTTACATCTAAATCTTGCACTACTACTCCCCTTTCCTTACGGACAGGTTGAGGACCAGTCGGCAGTTGCTCCCATGAAAGCCAAAATAATTGACTTTTACAAGACCGACTGCTGCCTGACCCCGGCTTGATAATGATAAAACATAGAGAGGACTTTATAACTTTTGATGAGAAAATTGTAAAAACCGTGAATAACAGAAATAGCACTTAATATGAATCTCGAGCTGGTATTTTTGAATACCGATTGGACAGATGAAAAGTGTAGTCGAAATTAATAAGTATATTAAGCTTAAGTAAAATAGTAAACAAGATAAATAAATGAATAATAAAAAAATATTGTACGACAAAGTACACAACGCCATCTAGACCAAAAGTAAGCAGAGCTTGTCATATGGGTTCTAGAATGAGGATAAACATACCTAAATACTTTTTTTTTTGTAAATAAATACATATTATACATAGAAACACCCAGACCAATGCAAATATACATATTTGCACTGAGCGGGAATCGAACCCGCGACCTTTGGCTCAGCAGTCGAATGCACTACCGCTACGCCACAGAGGTCGCATTACACATAAGAAGTAATGTTTAAATAAATAAGTAGAAATATTAAGTATACATAAAATAAAAGTAGGTAATAAATAAAACCATTAACCAGCCCCCCTCCCCCCCTATCCACAAGTATGAAAGGCACGGAAAGAAATTAGGAAAGGAAGCATGCAAAAGTATTCAAAATGAAAGCGTGATATTAGATTCATTATAATATAGTAAAATTAAATATAAAATAGTATAAACTGTAGAAAGAAATGAACTCTAAGCGGGTTTTTCGAAAAATTGCAAAAAGGGTAGCGGAAAATTGTAATGCATTACAATAGGCTCTGGCTTCACCGCCTGTCACCCCAGCAGAAGCAGGCCGGGACGGTGGGGCGACTAGCGCCCCTCCCCCAAACCAGGGCAAGACGGGGACACCGTGGTTCCCAAACCCGAGGGGGCCATCTCGAAACCGGAGATGGCCCAGGGTCAGTCGGGGTGCGAGGGATATGCTTTAATTGCAACCTTACACCCCGGCGTCTGTAGACCCGAGACGGCGTGCGGTTTTAGTCGGTTCAAGCCAGACATAACCGCCCCCGCTGGCCGGCGGGGGGGTATCCGAAGGGGTTTCCGCACGTAAAAAATAAAAAAAGGCTCTGGCTTCAACCGAGAGGTGTAAGAAAAAAAAAGAAAAAAAAAAAAAAAAGACCCCGGCTTGTTGCAAGCTGAACTAGCTTGAATGTAAGTTTGACTTACATTCAAATCAAAAATATGGAAACAACTGAATTTGTATTATCTATTTCAGGGCACGCCAGCGAAACCAGATTCTGAGTAAGTATAGATTTTGAACATAATAAGTGATGAATGCGTGCTTCTACTTCCCATACAAAGTAAGCGTCGGTAGTTTAGTGGTTAAGAAGTTGACCCTACGATTGAAAGGTCCCGGGTTTGAATTCTGGTCATTAACTACCGACGTGAACCCACTCCTAACACAATCAATTTAGCTTAGCTGGAGGGGTTAGGGGGAATATTAGTAATTTTGGATACTAATATTCTAAAAAAAAAAGTTTTTTTTTATACCACTAAGGTGGCAGACAGGCACACGGCCCACCTGATGGGAAGCGGTTACCGCGGCCTATGGACGTGTGCAACACCAGTGGCGTCACACTCGCGCTGCCGACCCTGTAAAGGAAAGGGGATGGGAAAGGAGTTTGGGAGGGGATGGGAAAGGAGTTTGGGCTCCGGCACTCTCACTCACCAAACGGAACGCAACACTTCAATAAATCAGTTCCCGCAGGGGTACGCACAGGTAGATTTCGTGAAGCAATTAATATTATTTTATTAACATGTTTAATTATTTTTTTCTCGAAAACGGTAACTTTTAGCGAAAAACTTTTCAGACATTTATTTTAGACTTAAAAATGGCCTATCGATTTAAAATTTTTCCGACGGCAAGCATGTTCACCGGTTAGAAGTTATGATTTTTTTCCCGAAAAATTTTGGTTTTTCCCCCTCCACTTTTAGTTAAAGTTTTAATCTTATAGGTTTATAATTAAAAGTTGTTGGTATTCATGTATACTATGGGATAAAATTAGAACGGTTCGAATATCTTTCATGGAACGTGAAATTTTGAGGAAAAACTGATTTCACAAAAAGTGAGGCCCTACCGTCCCCTTAGGCCGGATTCCACCTGTTCACGAACTTAAACTAAGTTTACACCCAAGCAATTTTTGACCGCAGTTTGAAAGCGATCGGGGCAAAAATGCGACCGTGAGAGTGCCGCAAATTTTGGGAAGTGGAACCATACATACATATATATATATATATAAACTTTTTGACCAGTGGTCATTTCGGACTCAGGGGGTCATAACTAGACCTCCTAAGAAGAAATTTTTTTTAAATTCGACAGTAGTCAAGAAACCAATAGGTAGATCGATTTCATCGAAATCTACCTAATACTGTTACTTGGCGTCGATATTCTGTGAGAGGGTGGTGCTTCCCCGGTCGAGTCGGCCCATTCATGCAATCGGCCAAAATGACTGTTGCTTGACTCTACCACCTGTAGAAAAAGAAAAGTGTGGTAAAACCCTAAAAAGTCTGATAACGTTGTCCAACTACAGAACTTC
Organism: Cybosia mesomella; assembly: GCA_946251805.1. Taxonomy (NCBI): domain Eukaryota; kingdom Metazoa; phylum Arthropoda; class Insecta; order Lepidoptera; family Erebidae; genus Cybosia; species Cybosia mesomella. The sequence goes on along the minus strand of OX276396.1, from coordinate 34,219,309 downwards.
CATATCGCCAGTTGGTTCTGGAAGTCAGATGACAGTCGCTTCATGAAAAAGATCGAAGTTCGGGCGTTTCGTAGTCACAATGAAAACCGACTCCGTGTTGAGAAAATGCTCAAAGGATTACTCAGATTCTGTTTTCGTAAGGAGTTGATGGGACGATAATAATTTTAAATGGATTTCATTGAGTAGATTTACATAAAATATGTACGGTTTAAACCTAGTTTTTTAATTAATTCAGGTTTTGTATATACCGGCAAACATTTTCAACAAATTGACGTAAGTCGTGGGGCAAAGTTCACGTATGTGTACTGCCGAGCAAAACAAAAGAAAACCCGACAAAGGACTGTTTCACTATTTCACGAAGGTTTCTCACCGGCAAATATTAGGTGAATAAAGATTCGACAAATACATTTCGAAATTTACATTTCCGTGTGTCAAAACTAGCTTCATAATCCCAAATTGCATTCAAAAGTGTCATGTATCATGTATTTGTCGATACCCACACGGTACGTCTGCGATACGAAGTGTTCGTAATACCGAATTTGTTTCCTTTACTTCACGATGTACAAAATTTAAGATTTTGTACGCTGTACAAAATCTCATACACATTTTCGTATTGCGCGATACGATTACTATTCGATTTTTTTTCGAAAGGATTCATAATACGGGCACTGATCTACCAATGATGTGAGCCCTTTGAGACTTTTGAGCCTAATTTATGATTGGTTAATTGGCGAACTTTGGCAGTCGTGAACCGCACAACACCAGAGACCTAAAAAAACGCTTTCTGCGCAGATTGAGTAGGTGCATTGTAAATAAATTTGCCGGTCACTTTTAGGTAGATCTCGATGAAATCGATCTACCTATTGGTTTCTTGATTACTGTCAAAATTTTAAAAAAAATTCTTCATAGGAGGTCTAGTTATGACCCCCTGAGTCCGAAATGACCACTGGTCAAAAAGTTTGTATATTTATATATATGTATGTATATATGTATGTATGGTTCCACTTCCCAAAATTTGCGGCACTCTCACGGTCGCATTTTTGCCCCGATCGCTTTCAAACTGCGGTCAAAAATTGCTTGGGTGTAAACTTAGTTTAAGTTCGTAAACGGGTGGAATCCGGCCTAAGGGGACGGTAGGGCCTCACTTTTTGTGAAATCCGTTTTTCCTCAAAATTTCACGTTCCATGAAAGATATTCGAACCGTTCTAATTTTATCCCATAGTATACATGAATACCAACAACTTTTAATTATAAACCTATAACATTAAAACTTTAACTAAAAGTAGAGGGGGCAAAACCAAAATTTTTCGGGAAAAAAATCATAACTTCTAACCGGTGAACATTCTTGCCGTCGGAAAGATTTTTAATCGATAGGCCATTTTTAAGTCTAAAATAAATGTCTGAAAAGTTTTTCGCTAAAAGTTACCGTTTTCGAGACTATGTTTGTTACTGTGTTTACTTGTGTGTGTAAGTCCGTAGTTCTCTATATAAAATAATATTAATTGCTTCACGAAATCTACCTGTGCGTTTCCCCTGCGGGAACGGATTTTTATAATGGGGTTACGATTATAAAACATTTGCCATGTATTGTTTTGAGTGTCCGATATATCCGCACTTATTTTTGTTTCATAACATAACATAAATTCACGCCACGCAGAGGTGTATTATACACCCACGATTCGCCAGTTATGTTTAGGTCCCAATGTAATAGGGGGCGACGTATTGCCATCTACCGGGTACATTACTAAGCGGGCGATAATCAACATTTTTAATACACACATAACTACGAAAAGTCAGAGGTGTGTGCCCGGGGCGACTGGGGATCGAACTCGAGACCTCGTCTTGGCAGTCCGTTACGTACACCACTGACGGATATCGCCGCAATTCTTTCTTCCGTCAGGAGAAATGTCCTGTGGCATACGTCCGGTATGCCTGTTATGTGTGGCTCTCACACACTAAAACCTCTGCGGTGTGCCATTTTCTGGGAATGTTTTTTTTAGTAAAAATGTGCAAGGAGATGGCAAGATCCGCCGGTGAATTGCACGACATTTTGGCACTGTTGCAAGCGCCATTCTTAGCAATAATAAGGGGGTTACTGTTTACTAAATTAAGGTAAAATGAGTATTGTAATAGTAAACCACTTATATGTATATTTTTATTGTTTCAGACTAGAGACAAAAATAAATTTATGCAGGATAATTAAAGAGTAAGTATTACAAAAATATTGTATATTACCTATAAATTGACCGTGTCTAGAGATGGGCAAATATGCTCGGCGGCAGACGGAATAGATGCGGGGTTGGAATTTTATATTCCAACCCCGCACAACGGTATAATTGGGACCTTTTAAACGCGTTTTCAAAGTCTCGAGAGATGGCGCTGTTCACACTGTGGAAAGGCCGAGCGCACATATCAATGTTTTATAACCAGTGGTTCGAGTGTACGAATCTTAGCTGCTTGCTAAGTGGGTCACTTCTTCTAATTCTAATCTGTCAAAAGAAGCCAAATACGCAGTGTGCGTGCGTATTTGGCACGTTTACATAACGAAAGCACTATATTTACATAACGAATCCCGTCGTTGTTGCATCCGTGAACAATGCAAGGGCCACGCATTATCAGTTTTTGAAAATCAAATTACAGAACAAGATGTCAAGATTAATCCTAGGCGGAATCAAATCAAGCTTGATTAAAGAATTTAAAGAAGTATTAAAGAATTTTTATTGGACGATAAAAACCGTGATTTACTGCACGAAGTGTTTTTTATGATAGGAAAGTACCACAGATCATAAATACGGACTTCTTAGCTTGTGTCATTGTCATGAAGCGTTGCGTTTGCTAGCCAGATGTAAAACCAAAAAAAGTTCATACTTAGAGCAGCGCCATCTATCGCTTCATAAAAATGCTCAACTGCCAGCTGTCATCGAACTGTCCCAATTAAAGGGCCTTGATGATGATCATGTACTGAATTGTACTTACTTACTTACTTAGAATCAAGTTATATTGGTTACCGAATTAGCAGAATTTTATCGCAAATTCCTCCTTGCACCCTGCACTAAACACTCGAGACGATGTGAGGTTTTGGTCAGTTGGAGTCTAACATAACCACCCCTGCTGGCCGTCGGGGGAAGAGGGGGGGGGGAACCATGGCGATTTCCGCATAATAAACCACAAAAAGGCACAGTATTATAATCTGAGGCAAATCTAAAAAATCAAAGATCATGAATATCGGTCTTCCCGTTCCTGTTAGGTATCCCGTTCATCACTAACATGACTTTGTTTTATATTTATAGATAACGTATGCCTTTTCTTACAGCCAAATAATGCCCCTGGGACGGCGTCCTACAGAAGTTGTCACACCGGCTCCCACACCTGCCACTAAACCCATCGATTCTGCCTCTAGATCTACGAAATCCACCACAACTGACCCTAAACCTATCGATTCTGCCTCTAGATCCACTGAATCCACCAGTTCTTCTACCACACCTGCCCCTAAACCCATCGATTCTGCCTCTAGATCCACTGAATCCACCAGTTCTTCTACTACACCTGCCCCTAAACCCATCGATTCTGCCTCTAGATTCACTGAATCCAACAGTTCTTCTTCCATACCTGCCACTAAACCCATCGATTCAGCCTCTAGTTCCACTGAATCCAGCAGTTCATCTACCACACCTGCCCCTAAACCCATCGATTCTGCCTCTAGATCCACTGAATCCACCAGTTCTTCTACCATACCTGCCACTAAACCCATTGATTCAGCCTCTAGTTCCACTGAATCCAACAGTTCATCTACCACACCTGCCCCTAAACCCATCGATTCTGCCTCTAGATCCACTGAATCCACCAGTTCTTCTACCACACCTGCCCCTAAACTCATCGATTCTGCCTCTAGATCCACTGAATCCACCAGTTCTTCTACCACACCTGCCCCTAAACCCATCGATTCTGCCTCTAGATCCACTGAATCCACCAGTTCTTCTACCACACCTGCCCCTAAATCCATCGATTCTGTCTCTAGATCCACTGAATCCACCAGTTCTTCTACCACACCTGCCCCTAAACCCATCGATTCTGCCTCTAGTTCCACTGAATCTACCAGTTCTTCTACTACACCTGCCCCTAAACCCATCGATTCTACCTCTAAATCCACTGAATCCACCAATTCTTCTACCACACCTGCCCCTAAACCCATCGATTCTGCCTCTATATCCACTGAATCCACCAGTTCTACTACTACACCTGCCCCTAAAGTCATCGATTCTGCCTCTAGTTCCACTGAATCTACCAGTTCTTCTACTACACCTGCCCCTAAACCCATCGATTCTACCTCTAGATCCACTATATCCACCAGTTCTTCTACCACAGCTGCCCCTAAACCCATCGATTCTGCCTCTATATCCACGGAATCCACCACAACTGACCCTAAACCCATCGATTCTGCCTCTAGATCCACAAAATCCGCCACCTCTGCTACCACAACTGTACCTGTACGTATCCCTAGCCCCGCTCCTTCTACTACAACTAAATTGATAACGGAACCACCAGCTGAATCCACCAATTTAACCACCACTGAAACAGCCTATTCGAGCACCATTCAATCAACAACAACCTCCTATATCCCTTCGTCACCCCCAGTGGCTCGAACATCTACAGCTGCTACAGTGGTTCATCCACCTCCTAAAACTACTGTGGAACCTACATCGGAGTCTATCACTGCACACGCACACGAAGACAATATTTCAACATCAACATTAGTATTCGCAGCATTAGGGTGCTTCTTGCTAGGAGTCTTAGTAGCGATCGTTGCCAAGCTATTACACACCCATTACAAAAAAAAATCGTATGGTAAGTCATTACTTTTATGCCTTTTTTCTTTTTTTTTTCCTTTCTTGACATTTTTATGTGTAAGTGTTATAGATTAGATTTGTGGGTTTACCCAAGTAAGTCAAACATTCAAGACAATATTAAAATTAGTTTTTATATAAGAAACCAGCGCCGAAATATCTGTAATATTATTGTCTGTGGCACCGAATTGCTGATAATCGGTATTCAGCCGGGAGGAAACTATGTAGCTTATTTCATCCCTAGGGTGTTTTTTTTTTAATTTTAAGTTTTGCCACGGAGTCCATGATAATTTAATTACGTCATAATGCCTTGATGTCATGACGCTTTTTTTTTACATGGCGGCCTAAATGCACATCTCGTGACCAACTCGATTACAATGTACCCAATAGATTCGATTTTCAAAACTTTTATAATGTTGGGAGTTTGTACGTGAATTATAACTTTCAGTATTAAAAGAAACAATTTAAGTTGGCTAAAGAATTAGCGGGAAAACGAGATTAAGTATAAATAAATAACTTGTGCTAATTGTGCTTAAAAATGGTTCCGGAAAGGGATTCCAGTGACATGGATATTAATTTAACTCCCGATGAGATTTAAGAACAGGCAAAAGCTGTTGTTAATAATCTATTAATTTGACTGTACCGTTATTCGAAGCTTATTTAATTGAGATAGGCACTTCCGTTTCCGCCTGACTATATCTTTCCTTTTCCAATATTTCCGTCTCTTTCTGACACGTCACTTCCGCCTGGCAGTGGTGGGATAGGTACGATCACCATTTTAACTTCATTGGCGTCTTGTTTCCCGCCGTGAACGGTCATTTGACTCTTAGCCACAAGACCATAACTATACCTTTAATATAAATTCTGATTCTTAAATTTTTTACAAGTATCCTATATATAACGGTTTTTTCTGTGTGAATAAAGTTTAATAACTTTCGATATGGAAGAATCGTGTAATAATGCCGATAAGGTTCTTAGCGATGTGCTCCCGGGTCCTTCAGCTCCGCGTAGGCAGCGAGCTCGGTCAAGCAGGTCTAGTTCTAGTAGCTCAAGCTCTGAAAGTAGCTCCTCGTCTAGCGAAGGTAACCCGAAAAGGAGTTATCGCAAGGGGAAAAAAGTGGCCATCGTAAGCGTGTTTCTAATTATTATAAGGTAAGTAAATTAATGAAAGAAATACGTGACCTTCACAATTAAATTGCAATTAAAATTAAATTATAAGCAAAAGATTATGGGAGTACAAATTTTGATTTCGATTCTATTTCTTTATTGTCGGGTGTCAGTGAAAATAACTACGAACAAAATATTTTGAACGCTGAAAATGATAATAGTGGTTCTCATATCGATCAAGGATTTGGCTTAACATTAGAAACCAAACTAAATACCTAAAACTTCCGAAAAATATTTGGAGATATTGTGTGATTTGCAACACTTAGATAAGAGTGACTGGGATCAGATTAGATATTCCGATACTCAAAACATGTATAACCATTCGCCGGGTTATACAGATATCGAAATAAACGAAGAAGTTAAGGCATACGATTCTCCACGACACTTTGTATATGCTGATAAAGCGTTTGCAGCCCTGACCATGTGTGTACTCAAACAACGGGAGGGGTTACAAGAAACCCTTGCGGACCTATTGCTGTGAGCAAGGCATTGTGAGTCGCTTAATTATGATGCCCTGCAGCAAAAAGTTAGTGATATTTTTTCCACAGGGGATTTTAACAAGTGTTCCTCAGATTTAATACAGATGGTTTGTGGGCATCGTGCTAAAATTATACAGATGCGTAGAGACTGTGTCACCAAACAGCCAAAGGACCCTATGTTGAAGGCCAGCTTGAAGAGAATTCCACCAACATATACCAACCTGTTTAATACAGAGAAGTTTACTGCTACAGTTGAGAAAGCTGGTGGAATTAGGAAATGTTTTTGACCGTCTTCTGCCTCGCAGGCTGAAGCGAAAAAGTCTCGTGGTCCCTCGCAGGGATCCAGGCTACACCATAAACCCTCGCAGGGTTATTCTCGTCTAGCTTCGGCTTGTCAACACAGTAATGCACATGTGCATTGCGTTGGATGGATTCCGCCTTCGCAAGGTGGACACAGCTGCTGTAAACCACCCTGCACCCTGCTTATAATATTCATGGTCAAGCAGCCCAGTACAGTTCGGTCGCACCGAATAGTCGCAACGGAACGACGGAAAACGATGTAAGTATTGACTCGTTTCGAGCAGGCCGTCTCCTTCAGTTTCGGGATCTATGGGAACAAATGAATGCACCAGATTATATCTTAAACATCCTAACCGGGTATCAGAAGCCACCACTTTTGTTCACCCAGGTGTTATGAGCTCAAATCTAAATATCCCAGAATCTGTTGCAAGGACATCTGTCATAGACAACATGATAGAGCAGAGAGTTCTAGAACGAGCTGTAGCTTCGCCAAGCTTCCTCTCATCGATGTTTCTCGTTCCGAAAGGCGACGGCTCGGCCCGTCTGATATTCAACCTGAAAGGACTAAACCAGTACATTCAAACAGATCGATGCAAACTAATAAAATGCAAATCGAATACCAGATTTTCTGCAACCACAGGATTGGCTATGCAAAATCAATCTGTCACAGGCCTATTTTTATCTATCCGTGGCTCGCAGCCACAGGCGATTCCTACGCCTCATCTATTGAAACCAATTGCTCAAGATGACTTGTTTACCTTTTGGTATAAGCACAGCGTCCAAGACCTTCGCAGCGCTAACAAATTGGATAGCTCAGACTCTCAGACAAGAAAGCATCAGGATAATAGTCTATCTCAACGATTTTTTAATAGCAAACCAGGACGAAGGCAATCTTCGGAGTCAGGTAAAAGTTGTACTCAACACATTAGAAACACTAGGGTGGGTGATCAATTACCAAAAGTCTATAACCACCCCGACGAGGAGCCTAGTGTTTTTAGGAATTCATTGGGATCCATGGTTGAACCGCAAGCGTCTTCCCGACCAGAAAATACCTGGCCTGTTAGACAAAATAAGTCGCATGCTGCGGAAGCAACGAACAACTCTCAAAGAATTCCAAAGCCTCGTGGGCTTTCTCTATTTTGCGAGCTTTGCTGTTCCCAAAGGGAGACCCAATTTCCGGGCGCTTTTGAACTTCCTAAACCAAGTGTTGAGGTCAGATCACAGAATCGTGCACTTTCTGCCCCTCGTAGCTCTAGGCGACTTGGTGTGATGGCATGAGAATTGCCAGAACCCGTCGGCCATACATATGCCACCTCTTTGGCACTTCCTGACTACAGATCAGGTCATGACCGTAGCAGGTTCACCGCCGAGGAAGGTTCTCCGCACTCGACGGCGTCCCGAGCTATACCACTGAAGATGTCGACCGCAGTGATCGACGAAACGTCTGGAATTCAAGTTTCCGATGGACCATGGCCAAACAGCCCGGAAGCAGTATATTCTACAAGCTAGTTATTTGGCAAGATTTTTATCAGATTTACATTTAATTCACAAATTATCTTGTAACACTATCTTGTTACACAAATCAGTGGTATCAACCGTTTGCAATCCCGAATTATCCGGCCAATTAAGTACTAATGTGCTGGTAAAACTGGTTCTAAAATCTATAGCATTGCAGGGGCCAGTCCCTCACGCAAAGCCCCCCATTTGGAACATTAACGATTTGGCTAGTTACTTAAAAAATAATCGTATTGATGAAGATAATTATTTCCAAGTACAAAGGCATACCGCCATTTTACTTCTTCTATGCTCTGGGAGAAGAATACATGATTTAACCTTGCTAAGCATTCATTCAAAAAATTACTTAATTCAAAATAATGCAGTAGTGTTTTGGCCAATATTTGGTTTTAAAACTGATTTTGTGGATTATAGGCAATCTGGCTGTAGGTTAATTGATAATCAAGAAACTAAAAACTTGAACACGGTTTATTGGGTAAGCAAACGATTTCCCTTTTAGAGAATCGTAGAATTTCGGCAAAATCCAGTAATTTGTTTATAAATATTAGAGGTGAACCAAGACCTGCCTGAAAAACCCTAATTGCAGGCTGGATCAAATCTTTATTAGTGGAAGCCGGCATAAAGGCCTCTCCTGGGAGTATTAGATCAGATGTGGCCTCAAAAAATTGGGCTGATAATTACCCTATTGAGGATATACTAGCCAGAGGAAATTGGAGATCGCAAAACACTTTTTGCAAATTTTATGGACCGAAGTAATTCCCAGTGTTAATCAATCTTCGGTAACCACATTATTTAATCCAGTTGATTAGATGTTCATATGATGTATTGATTCATACTTAGTCTCACATTATGAACGCATGGAGTGGTTTACTTTAATAAATATATTTTTTTACACAGCAACATATCATGTATTTTCTAAACTTATAGCTTATCTTATTACCTATCTTACATAGGTAATTTCTATTTTTTACTGCTACTATTACTTTTCTAGCAAATATATTCTATACAATAATTAATAGTCACATAGGCGTCCTCCGTCACTTCCACCAGGCGATAACAAACACGTCTCAATTAAATAAGCTTCGAATAACGGTATAGTCAAATTAATATCAGCATTTTACCTGAAAATAAAACTCATATTAATTTACTTACCTTAGTCGAAGCTTATAAATAATTTCTGCCTGGTGAACAAGACTCAATGAAGTTAAAATGGTGCTCGTACCTACCCCACCACTGCCAGGCGGAAGTGACGTGTCAGAAAGAGACGGAAATATTGGAAAGTAAAGGTATACTCAAGCGGAAACGGAAGTGCCTTTTAAATAAGCTTCGAATAAAGTAAGTAAATTAATATGCGTTTTATTTTCAGGTAAACCGCTGCAATTTTCAAATTGTTCTAATTTTACTTTAAATTTTAACTGATAACCAATATACCTGTTTCATTAAATGTGTGTGAAGTATTTTAATTTCCTCACATAGTCGAAATGAAAAGTAGAGTGTTTCCCTCGGGTGAATGTCACCATTTCACCCTCGAACTATTGGCGCTCTCACTTCGTTCGAGCGCCAGAAATATCTCGGGTGAAATGGCTGACTTTCAACTCTTGTGTAACAATCTACTATTACTCACTAGTTTTTACGCACCAAAAGCTTTTCTGTGCTGAAGAGGTAGAATAATATATACTAATATTATAATATGTAGAGTTTGTTTGGTTGAACGCGCTAATCTCAGGAACTACTGGTTCGAATTGAAAGATTCTGTTTGTATTGGATAGACCATTATTTTATCAAGGAAGGTGAATCGCTAAATATGTTGCTTAGCGCCAATCTTGAGAATGGCTTGACCGATTTGGATGATTTCTTTTTTGTTGTATTCATAATGATAATTATCAGGACAAGGTTTATGTTAAATATAATTTTGGAAATGCCACGAGGTGCCGCCGGGGCAAACGGCTACTTAATTATTATATAAAGAATAGTAAAAGAGCGGTAAAAATTACTTTCGTTGTTATTTTATGAAGTTTATTCAGATTTAATCATCAACCAAACCACGTATTTTCGTTGCACCACCACTTGATACAATCTGTAAACAAAACCGTGCAGTGTAATTGCTGGCAATTAGAAAAGCGTGGCTGCCCAATTTTATTGCCATGTTCTTTTCTGACAGGCTGTACCTTGCGAATCTGGCAGTAAATGTAGAAATAATCTTGACGTTCATAAGTGTTACTTTGTGACTTACATGAATAAATATATTATGTTAATTGTAGATTTTGAGTAATAGCCAATTTTTTATACTAATACATTATGACGTCATACCTACCTTATTAAAAAGAAATTGATTTGAGTTTTTGTTTTTATTTCAGTTTTGCCACCAGACCAAGATGAAGACATGCCTTAGTGATATGAAACTTTTGGCCTTTCTGTTTTATTAATAACTATAGGTAGGTACTCTAGAACGAAGCTTGGCACAAAAACTAAAGAAATGACAAAAAGTGTTTGTTTAGTGTCGCTTCTAATAACATGCGATTTAAAATATAATACAACCTTAAACAATAATAATAATAACAACCACTGGTTTTTCTATGATTGTACATATTTTTTTTAATAATAATAATCTTTATTTCTCAAGAAATGCAAGAATAAAATTATAATTTCGATTGTTTTAACTTCTCCAACCATATTTTCACCACATAATATATGTAGGATTTTAATATAATTAGTAAAACGTTCATTTCATTTTATATTTTTATGTTGACGTAAAGTTGACATCATAAAGAGTCTAAGGTTTGAATTATATACTTAGTAACGATACGGTACAGATATTTGTACGGATAGGGCGCGGTCGCAATTAAAAATTATATACTTATTTATAAGAGGCGAGGACACCGCTCGGAAATAATAATTATTAATATTATAATAAGCTAGAATTTTAACCGCGTCCGCGCCTGATCCGTGCCGTATGCATTGATGTCTATATTATTGAAGAAATGCCGTCGTATCGTTTCTGTATAATTGACACCTTCAACCTGTGCTTAAAACACCGCAGTTTCCGAACATTTTCTGACGTACACATATAAAGTTAGACTACTGCTGTTGCAATGTTGAGCTGAGAGTGCCCTACATGATTACCTACAATTTACGCGCAATTTTTATTCAATTGAATAACATTGAATTGTTTTTTCGGCGACTATTCCTCCGTTGCTAGACCGATTTTCAATTTTCTTTTTCTGTCTTAAACCAATAGTTAAGTTACACATTTTGGCGCCAAAATCGTGGTCTCAACATTGATCATTTTGGCGAAATCGGATATTGAAATTTTTAAAGGGTGATTAATCGTCCAGGGTATGTTTGACTTTCAATTTTTTTTCTATACCTTCCGGGTATCAAGTTGTATTTACATGCCAAGTTTGGTCAAAATTGGTCCATTAGTTTAGGAGGAGTAGCGTCACAATCGAAATACAATGAGTGGAGTATGGAGAGCTTTTCGCTCGACTTTGTCTCACTCTCAGCTCAATAAACATGCAAATACGGCTAGGTAATTACTGTAGCAGAGTGCTTTTAAATAACATAGGACAGATGAATAGGTTAGGTAGAGATTTTTAAACTGAGTTTTGTAAAATGCGCGAGTTTCTCAATTTCGCTGTTTTTTATTTACAGTTTGTACCAAGTTTCGTTGAATAGCGTATGCAACTAATATTATGTTAATAAGTAACTATCTCATTTTGATAAATCATGATTATAGTTATGTATAAGATTATTTTGTATTGTATAAAATTATTAGAATGTATATCTGAAGTATTGTTAACTTCATATAATCTACAAAAGAACAAAAAACATGGTAATTTACAATAGAGTATTTTATTTCACACAATACCAAAAATATATATTTATATAATAAAGTAATCCTTTTGTGCATCTTAACTTTATTCAACAGTTGTAGGTATAGCAGGTACTAAACTATCTCGCGCAACGACCTCCGTCCTCCATGAGCGCAGGCCTGGGGGTGGCAGACGAGGCCGCCTTTCACCCCAGCAAAAGCAGGCTGGGACGGCGGGGCGACTAGCGCCCCTCCCCCAAACCGGGGCAAGCTGCGGACACCGTGGTTCCCAAACCCGAGGGGGCCATCTCGAAACTGGAGATGGCCCAGGGTCAGTCGGCTCTATGAGCAACTTTACACCCCGGCGTTTGTAGACCCTAGACGGCGTGCGGTTTTAGTCGGTTCAAGCCCGACATAACCACCCCCGCTGGGAATCCGAATCCGAAGGGATTTCCAAACGAAAAAAAAAGGTACTTAGTTAGGTTTAAATTATTAGATTTAATAACAGTAGAGGAATCTCGTGAATAGTGTAAAGAACAGAAACAGACGGTGGTCTATTATCTCTACTTGCCTCAAAAGGAGAAAGGCGTAAGTATATATTGTATGTATGTATTTAAAACTCTTAAACCTGGTAAGTGGTGCTGATTTATGGATTTTATTAACGGAATTTTTCCGCGCGGATTTGGGATTGATCAGCTAATTCTACTTCTTGCTAATACACATGAGGTACGGGAACCACCCGAGGGGGCCATCTCGACACCGGAGATGGCCCAGGGTCAGTCGGGGTGCGAGGGATATGCTCTATGGGCAACCTTACACCCCGGCGTTTGTAGACCCTAGACGGCGTGCGGTTTTAGTCGGTTCAAGCCCGACATAACCACCCCCGCTGGCTGGATTTCCGCACGAAAAAAAAAAAGTACGGGAACCAGATCAGAATTCCACGCAGGCGAATCCGAGGGTAACAGCAAGTATTACATAAATATAAGTAAGAAAGTAACTTACTTTCAAAAAAGCTGCGTCTACGCTAGACGATCCGAGCAAGAGCTGAGCAAAAGCCGAGCATGAATTCGTGTAGTGTGTACCGACTTACGAGCCTCAAACGAGCACGCCTCGAGCGTTTGGCTCGTGCGCAACTGTTCTCCACCAATTGTCGGTTTTAGGGTTCCGTAGCCAACTGGCAAAAAACGGAATAGATTCGTCATGTCTGTCTGTCCGTTCGTATGTCACAGCCACTTTTTTCGGAAAATATGATAAACTGTTGAAACTTGATAAGTAGGTGTATTCTGTGAACCGCATTAAGATTTTCACACAAAAATAGAAAATTTTAGTGGTTCCCCATACTGAAACTCAATTTTTTTATTTCACCAAGCCCTTACCTATGAATAGGTCCTTGGGCGGGGTGGATTCGACCTGCGATAAGTGCGTCTGGTCGGAGATACCCTATTCTCGGCACCTAGTCCGGTGCAGAGTGTGGCGTAGGCCTTGGGGGAGAGCGCAAGTCGTGAGAATCCTCAGGGCAAGGTTAGAGAGTTATCCTTCTCGAGGTTGCCGCCTGTTATTGGTCTGATTCCCTAAGAAACAGACGTAACAAAAACCTCTAACCGGGCCACCTCCCACCCCTCCCACATCCCATCCTCATCCTCATCCCAGCCCGCGCCTGTGCATCGGACGTAACGCGAGAGAGCTCGTAGGGCGTCCGGGGCACAGGGGCGCGGCATCCCTCCCCACCCATCCCATCCCCAACCCAAACCCATAACCGGCAATCCCGGAAACGTCGAAAATGAGCGCAAATGAAAATATCAAACTACCCCAGGAGGGTACCGGCCGCCCCCACTAGGAGACTGTACCTTTTTTTTTTTTTTTTTTATCGTGCGGAAATCCCTTCGGATACCCCCCCGCCCGCCAGCGGGGGCGGTTATGTCGGGCTTGCACCGACTAAAACCGCACGCCGTCTCGGGTCTTCAGACGCCGGGGTGTAAGGTTACCCATAGAGCATATCCCTCGCACCCCGGCTGACCCTGGGCCATCTCACCACTAACAGCATCGCTCATCCTGTCTCCTCTGAAAGCAGAGGAGTACGGAGAGCGATGTGTTCTCGCCACGTTGGGTATTGGCCGACGATCAATGCCAACCCTATGAAGGGGTGAAGGGAAAGCCATTGACCGCCGCCCAGGGTGTACCGGCCGCTCCGATTCCGTTCCCCCCGGACTGCAGGGGGATCGGAATCGGAGCGACACTCGAGGAGGTTACCCAACACACACCCCTAGGAGACTGTACCTGGAGATCGTGCGAAGCATGGCCCTATACGGGGCCCCCGTATGGGCGGAGACTCTGGCGGCCCGCAACGTGGCTGTTCTAAACAGCCCGTTAAAGGCGATGGCCGTCAGAGTCATCAGGGGGTATCGCACGATCTCCGTCGAGGCGGCATGTCTCCTAGCCGGGACCCCTCCATGGGACCTGGAAGCGAGAGCCCTTGCGCTGCTGTACCAGTGGCGCAAGGAGGCGCTGGAGCGGGGCCATAGGCCGGAGCCCCGAGAAATTAGGGCTCAGCGGTCCCTGCTCCGCCAGGAACTCATGGAGACATGGAGGGTGCGACTTGAGCACCCAAGGTGGGGGGAATCCACCATTGTGGCGGTGAGACCGATCATGAAGGAGTGGTTGGAGAGGGACCATGGGGACCTCTCCTACCGGATGTGCCAGATGGTTACCGGACACGGGTGATTCGGTAAGTATCTGAGGCGCATCCACCGGGAGACAACGCCGCAGTGCCAGCACTGCGAGAATCCTGGCGAAGACACGGCGCTCCACACGTTGGTGGAGTGCCCTGCGCGGGCGAGTCAACGCCTGGATCTCGTTGCGGTCCTGGGCGTGGACGTTCTCTCGTTGGAGACCATGGTGAGGGCCGTGGTCTCCGACGGGAGCAAGTGGCACGCCGCCGGACACTTGGGGAGGACACCGTGCGTTTTTAGTCGAGACACGACATAACCACCCCCGCTGGCCAGCGGGGGGGGTATCCGAAGGGATTTCCGCACGTAAAAAAAAAAGGAGGGTACCGGCAATGCCGGAGAATCCCTCCCTGTATCACTTAGTGATGCAGGCAGCCCCTCGTATTCTGGGGGGTGGGGGGGGCATATTAGCGCACACCCAATCCCAATAAAGCATTGCCAAGATCCCCAGCCGACACGAAAGATCCATTTCGGAATCTCTCGGAGACGGCCTCACTAGCATGAGTATTGGGGAAACAAGCTCCAAGCAGGCTGATGGCGCGTGGATCACCAAATCCAAAAAGAGGAGGGAGAGAACGCGCCGGCAGCAAGAGAGGACCAGCCAAACCAAATCCGGTGCGTCAACCAGCAGGGAGACGGCCACACCGAGTGGAGAGGTAAACAGGTCAAGAGCCACAAAGATGAAAAGGTAGGGCACAGACCCTGAGGAGCGAACGCAGCAGCGTCCACCGAAGCGTCCGAAGCCACAACCCACCCCACGTACCGAGGGACCACGACGAACCAACGCGGGCCAAAGTGATCTCTCGATTATCATCCACTGGGGAGATGGCGCGGCGATGGACGATGCTACGGTCGCTGAAATTAGAATAAGACTAGTCGACAAGATTGAGGAAGCTGCTCTAGACGGGGTAAGCGGCAAAAGCCTCTCATTCGCGGCATCGGGACTGGTAGCCGAGGGATACTTCCTCGTGAGCCCGAACACCGAGGAGGCGATGACTTGGCTGCTTGGCTGCGACTTCGGTGAGTGGAACGGCGTCCCATTAAAGCCCAGAAAGCTGGATATCCACAGGCTATCCATCTGGCTCCCTGGCAGCACTGGAGGTCGACGCATTGACCCCCTGGAACTCATCAGGATCCAGAACAATTACAGGGAGGAATTAAAGCTGTTGGAGTGGACTCTCATCCGCAAGGAAATACTGCCACTGGGAGTACGACTTGTGGTGGGAGTCCCTGAAGAAGCAGCAAAAGCCCACGTGTGGCTCAACTACCAAGCCACACAAGTGTATGCCCGGGTCCTGGGAAAAAGACCAACTCAAGTCCCTGACAAGTGCACATGCCCATGCCCAGTCCATCCCACCAACCCTCACACCAAGGCACAGGGAGAAGAACCTGTAGAACGCGGCAGTAATGCTCAGTCCGCAGCCCCGCAGAGGGGAGCCACTGACGAAGGCAGACCGTACCTACAGCGCTCGATCCCAAACAGCACACAACAGGTGCCAGACACACACAGCTCTGGGCCTGAAGGAGGGGAAAATGGAGCGCGGACGAAAGCCCCAAAGGGGGTGACGGGACTGATCAAAAACTTTTAAATCAGTAGCATATATCGACTGTCATATATCATTTTACTCGTACGGCCGAGCCCTACACGAATCTTATATTGTTGTGACGATTTTCCTCGGAAAATCTCAAATTTTCATTGTTTTTCTGTTTTTTACACTGACTTTTGACAGCAATCTGCATATTTTGTGTGTTTTTTGTATGGACACCTGGAGTGCTATCATCACAGCAGCATTCACAAGAACGCCTCGCGTCGTTTGACACCACACACGCGTATATAGGATCAAAATTTTGGCAATTTTCGGGGCATTTCCCCTTGATACTAATTGATACTAATTTGGCAAACATAAATTTGTTTTACATTTTTTCGAAATTTCCGCAAGGTGCCCGTGTCTTGTGATACCTGTGGGAACTGTTACAACTCAGCCCTTCGCGGCTGTCACCATCTGACTCCAGATTTAGGTAGTCGTCTCTCTGGGACCTATACTTTTTGAGTTATCTGCAAATTTTGGAAAAAATTCGCTCGAAAATTGTCGTGCCTGAAGGCCTAGACTTTTGCCACAATTGGCGAAAATTATAGCAATTTAATTTATTTTTCGTGATCCACATTTGTTGTTTTGTTTTGACGTAGGACCCCTATTGGGCCAGGTTTTAATTCGTATTTGTGTTGTATTTCCTTTTTCAGTTTTCTGGTAGGAATTAGTTTTTAAGTTTTTGTCTATCTAGACGACTTCTTCATCTTCTTTACATTTTTTACATTTCTTTTTAGTCTTAAGTATTTTAAATTGTGTTATTGCACCCTATTTATTTGGCTTCTGCCACTCACGCCCCCGAATTTATTGTAGTTCTATATAAAATTGTTTTTAAATAAAAATGGCAACAGTCAGGACTCCGATAGCTGGTAGACGCCCATCTGTCGACAGCGAAAGGCCGGGTCCCTCTGAGGTCAATGTCAGGAAGAGTGCCGGTGAGTGGGAAGGTCAGACTTCAACCACTGCTGGCACTGGGCCTGCCAAAGACACCAAGAAGACCGAAATCACCGCCAGGGTAGCCGAATCATCTAAGGCTCCCGTAAAAATAAACCCCCGTGTGCAGGAAGCCAAGCAACACTTGGTTACTGCAAAAACCCACTTGGCGAGATCCAGAAATATAAAAACGGAAATAAAAGAAGGGATTATAAAAGCACTCGATTTACTGTACTAGCTGGTACAGTAAATCGAATAATCGAGAATAAGGTGAAAGGGAGTGGTATGTGTGTGAAAGAGACGGATGACAGGATAGAGAAAGTGGATGAAGAAATAAAGGAAACGAAAGAAAAGCTGAAATTTTACAGAAATTTCTCGAAAGAGTGCAGTGACGAGTTGTCCGAAGTGGTAGAGGTATTAGATAAGTTGAGGGCCAGTTCCAAAAAAGAGATAGAGGAACTGAGAGAGAAGAATAAGTGTGGACCGAAATGTCAGAACGTAGGAAAGAAAGGTGAAAGCGAGAATGAGGAATTGAAAAAGCTTAAGAATAGGATTAAGGAACTGGAAAAGAGTGAGAGACAATGCTACCAAGGTGAGGAATTTGGAGGCGGCTAATGAGAAAGCGAGGAGGGAAGTGTTAAGGATCAAAGAGCTGGAAAAAGTGAATGACAGGTTAAGAAAGGAAAATGACGAAGGAAAGAAGAGTAATGAAAGAATGAAGAATGAAATAGAAGTGTTGAAAACCAAGAATGTGCCGGTTCCACACTCCACACACAGCGTGGTAGAGCCGCCAAGAGACGGGTGGGAGAGTCGCGTCTTTACAAAATTGGAGGAACATTACAAACTACTCCAAGATAATGGAAGAAAAATAGATGAGCTGAAGGAAAGTGGAATCTTCGGGGGGACAACGTACATTGGTGCGGTAGCCGCAGGCCAGTCCAAAGCTAAGTCTTTGGCACCTGCGGCGCTGCACTCGGTAGTTGTCTCCTCGAGGGATGATCAGGACACCAGTGTCAACAGCGATGATGACATTCTACGTGCCCTCAGGAATCAGAACCGGGGGGTTTTTGGGTTTTTGGGAAGCTAGGATGACAATAAGGTATAAAAAGGAAGCTCGAAATCCGAACAGCGCGCACATCGTAATTGCGGTGTCCCCCAAGATTTGGACGAGGGCGACTGAGGTGGGTAAACTCCACGTCGACCTCCAGCGGGTGACGGTGGAGGACCAGTCGCCCCTCGTCCAGTGCACGCGGTGCCTCGGCTACGGGCATAGTAAGAAATTTTGCAAGGAGCCTGAAGACTTGTGCAGCCATTGCGGAGGTCCTCATAACCGCGATGGCTGCCCAGCTCAAAAAGCCTTCGAACTCCCAAAATGTATAAACTGTGTCCGAGATGGGGTATCGCCTGCACACCACCACGCCTTCAGCGGAGAGTGCCCCATAAGGAAGAAGTGGGACGCGATCGCTCGAGCCGCCGTAGCATATTGCTAAGGCGACTCGAGACATCGCGCGACACTGGAAGATAGGAGCACATAAAACTTTTAAATTAAAACAATTATTTAAACAAACCCAGCTATGTTAGCAGTAATATTATATTAATATTACTGCGACATAAACACCTGGTAATTAATTAGGCATAAAGAATTCAAAATTAAACTAAATTTAAACACAATAATAAACAAAAATAAAAACTCGTGCTCCTTCCATATATAAAATACCCCTCTTAATAAAACATTTACGCTAAAATAAAACACAAACAAATATCTATAAAAATCTAATAAATAATAAAACCTACCACGCAACAACAAAATAAAATAAACAACATGCAACACATACACATAACTAACTATACACAGTACACACTACACTACTGATTACACATGTTACTAGAAAACATACCGGGTATTCTGTGCCTTATTATGTAATAAGGGGCAGAATAAACCGTTCGCATACACATACAGACATAACAATTACACACAAAATGATTTTAAAAAAGTAATCAAATAGAATTATATCCCCATCCCCAAATAACCAATTAAAATTAATATTATAAAATCAAACAACAATACACCATTAAATACATAAAGTCAAAAAATCAAAATTAACATTTAATTCTCTTTCATTTAAATAAATACATAGTAGGACTATTGATATATATATATTATAGGCACTTAAAAATAAATAACCAAACTGAACTTAAAAAAATTAACAATAAATAATCAAATTTCGGCATACCAAAACAAATTCAAATTCAAGTGATTCACAAATAATAAACAATAAACAACTCATTTCGGCAAATAACTTCAAATTAAGAATTTTTAGTATAACTCAAGTAAAATCCAAAGTAAAGACAAAGCAAACCTTTAACAAATATAAACAATTATCAACTAAAACTTTATCAGCAGCAAACAAGGACTCGGCGAGTTTTAAGGCTGAGGTACTTAAGAATAGGACCAGTGGAATGCTATTCAGAGCATTCCGGTGGGAATTTCCAAAAAAAAAAAAAGGGGGTGACGACCGCAAACCAAACTCCCCACCAACAGATACGCCCAGAGCAAAACATGACACATCCCCTCCCTACGACACGGAGCGATCGGGCTCCCCCACCAAGCGTTGCATTACTGCAACTGTCTTGGCTGGGCAAGAGTCCACCGATGTGACGAAGTAAAGGGAGGGAGCACTAACGCTCACACACACACAAACACAATAACACCATACATGTACAGACACAATAACACACCACAAACACACACACAAAAAATAAGAATAGTTCAAGTAAATCTACACCACTGCCGCGATGCTATGATCGAGTTTTGCAGACACGTGGTGGATGAGAAAATAGACATTGCTCTACTGCAAGAGCCATACGTCGCAAAAGGACGTGTGTCAGGGCTCAGCTCCCTGGGAGGAGAAATCATCTACCAAGAAATGGGTGAGTCAACTCCTAGGGCATGCATATATGCCAGCAGTAGGGTAAGATCTTTAGGTATAATAAAGGCAGATTGTTACAGTGACCTTGCTAGTGCCACAGCGACAATACATACGAACACAGGCAACAAAGAGAGGGTGCTTTTAGTCTCCGCATGAGATTTGGTCTCCCAGTGAAGCAGACTTCAAACCACCATCACAAGAAATGGAAGACATAATAAGAAAATAGCAAGGTAAGAACATTCCGATTATTCTAGGTTTTGATGCCAATGCCCACCATGTGGTATGGGGCAGCACATACTGCAATACTAAAGGTGACTTACTATTAGATTTTATAAGCGCAACAGGTTTTGACATAATAACCGAAGGCAACACGCCAACATTCATTACCAAAACTAGAAGAGAAGTACTGGATATCACAATCGCCACAGACAGGATAAGCCGGTACATAACAGACTGGAAACTAGACGAAAGCGACTCGAAATCGGACCACAGACGAATAACTTTTAGTCTGGGAACCAAAATTGAGAAAACCTTAGTTCGGAATGTGAGGAAAACTGACTGGACTACATACGAACTTCACATAAAAAGTGGAGCCCAAGATAGTGTGGCAACCAAACCTCGCTAAAAGACAGCAGAGAGATAGAAAAAGAGGCCAACAGACTGAATGAAGCTCTAAGAAAAGCATACCATAAGGCATGCCCACTCAAAGAGATCAAACCAGGTAAAGGACAACCCTGGTGGACAAGGGCACTAGAGAAGAAAAGAAAAATGACCAGACGAGCTCTCAGAAAGGCCCAAAAAAAGGGCGATGAGGAAAGCTGGCTCATATACAAGAGAGAAAGAAACATATTTAAGAAAGAATGCAGAAGGGAGAACAGAAATAGCTGGAAAGCTTTCTGCGAAGGAGTAGAGAAATACCCCAACGCAGCGCGTCTAGTAAAAATGTTCTCAAAAACCAACACCTGCAAACTAGGAAGTATCAAGAACAGGGACGAACTAATAAGCGACCCGGAAAAGATCTTAGAAGTGATGCTGGAAACACATTTTCCAGAATGTGAAGAACACACAGGTGATGAAACGCCAGCTGATACGAATCCCACTGTGGAGACGATGGAAAGGCCCTAATCACTAAAGAGCACATAATGTGGAGTATCCGGTCATTCCAGCCCTATAAAGCCGCTGGACTGGACGAGATCTTCCCAAAAATGCTGCAAATAGCCATCAAGTACATAAGTGACGATCTTATACTTTTTAATGTTACTTCGTCTACTACCGATAACTTATTTTGCACATAGGCGAGTAATTCGTCAATAACAATGTTACAGGCCGCACACTTAAGCACATTCGCCATTTTATTTTACTTCGTCGTCTTGCACTACGCGTGAGAGTGCAACATAAATCACACCCGACCTTGACTGCGGCGTGCGAGTGACTCCGATATCCAATATTTAGCGATTCACCTTCCCCGATAAATGGCCTATCCAATACAAAAAGAATCTTTCAATTCGAACCAGTAGTTCCTGAGATTAGCACGTTCAACCAAACAAACAAACTCTACATATTATAATATTAGTATAGATTATTCTACCTCTTCAGCACAGAAAAGCTTTTGGTGCGTAAAAACTAGTGAGTAATAGTAGATTGTTACACAAGGGTTGAAAGTCAGCCATTTCACCCGAGATATTATATAGCTTCTTTAATTGAGACGTGTTTGTTATCGCCTGGTGGAACTGACAGATGACGCCAATGTGAGTATTAATTATTGTTACAACGATCGTCGATATCTCGGAAACTACTGATCGAATCTTCTAGAAATTAAAACGCATTGTTAATGTCGAAGTACTCTATCGATCCGTTTAGAAAAATCCAGAAAAGTCAAT
Organism: Cybosia mesomella; assembly: GCA_946251805.1. NCBI lineage: Eukaryota > Metazoa > Arthropoda > Insecta > Lepidoptera > Erebidae > Cybosia > Cybosia mesomella. Next base: position 34,197,135 of record OX276396.1, on the reverse strand, counting down.
ACAAAATCACACGCCCTTTTGTCTACCTATACCAACTTTACCTACAAATCGCGATAAAAAGGGCATTCACCTCTATCGTCGGCACGACTGTGTAGGTACTTATTTTCTCGAACGCCCCAGTAAATACCTACTATTCTCGAACGCTCTAGTATATTCTACCCCGCTTATTACGAGCTATAAAAGGACGCCCGGCTATCGACACGAGTCAGTTAATTTTCGAAAGCGAAAGTGAACACATCTTACCGAAGTGAACCAAGAGAGTTATACCTGCGACTTAAGCAACGATTGTGGACTACTGTGAACTGCTGAGCGACTGGAACTGTTGAAGAGTACTGTGTGTGCTAGTTATTTAGTTGTCTAGTTTGTGGTGAGCGAATAAACTTCTTCTTTGTATAAACGGCATTTAATTTGTACCCCGCGCACGTAACAACTGGTGTCAGAAGTGCGATGCCGTTATTACCACGTGAAGACGAAGGGCGTACACCACGGACCAGACGTCAAGTGGAAATGGATGCTGCACGTCAACGGAGCCTTGAAGAGGAAGGGCATCAGGCCGATTCTGCTATCTCAGCGGGAACTACGGCAGCACAAGATGGAACCTCGTCAGATACCAACATGATGACGCTGCTGGCTTCTATGCAGCAGATGATGCAGGCCTCCTTGCAAGAAATACAGGCCAAACAAGAGGCCAGTCAACAGATGATACAGGCCAACCAAGAGGCTTGTCGACAGACGATGCAAGCCTCCTTGCAAGAAATGCAGGCCAACCAAGAGGCTAGTCGACAGACGATGCAAGCCTCCCTGCAAGAAATGCAGGCCAAGCAAGAGGCTAGCCGACAGATGATACAGGCCAACCAGGAAGCTGTCATGGGTAAAATCGATGCAGGCATCCATGCACTGGGAGATAAAGTGAAGAACCTCGAAGACGGATTGCAAAGGCTGAGTAAGGAAGTGGCTTTGAAGACTAGGGCCATGGAAGACCGCTTGCAAGAGCTTGAGAAAGAGATTGTCAGGCTAAAAACCTGCGGACCTGTTGCCGTGACCTCACCATTAGTAGCGAAGTTCGACCTACCACACTTCGATGGAACTTCCTCGTGGACAGCCTTCAAGTACCAATTTGAGATATTGGCAAAAACTAAAGCCTGGAGCAACGAGGAGTCCCTTATGGCCTTGACACTTGGATTACGAGGAGATGCCTTAGTAATACTGGAAACCCTGCCGCCTGAAGGTAGGACACTGGAGTCTCTGATGGAAGCATTAGACACACGCTACGGTGACAAGCACCTGGAAAATGTCTACCGAGCGCAGCTACGCGAGAGAAAACAAAAAGCTGGTGAAAGCCTCCAGGAATGGGCTGTAGAGGTTGAAAGGCTCGTTCGTCGGGCCTACTCATCGACACCCGTGATGATCGAGACCACTCTACTGGAGGCCTTCCTAAATGGTATACGGGACGCAGAAGTGAAAACTAGTGTACAGTTGCGTCACTGCCAGACCTTAAAAGAAGCACTGGCTTATGCCCTCGAGGTGGAAACCGTACGGCAGAACGCCGGGATAAGTAAGGTCAGGGAAGTCAAGGAGGTAGTTGCAGAGGCGAGGAAGCCGCGGTATGTCCCAACGTGCTATTCCTGTAAAAGGAGGGGCCATATCCAGTTAGAGTGTCCTTCGAGGAAACGGAGAATGGTCACGGACTCCTGGACCCAAGTGGATCAAGATGTTCCGTTAAAACTAAATGTCGCCAGGGCCACAGGGCGTGCGCTGGCTGGTCGATATGAGGCCCCAACCATCACTATAACTCAAGTTGGCAATGCTGATGCTTTGTCACGAAGGCCGTGTGTCGAAGATCGCAAGCATTGTCGGAGGAACGAAGCCCGAGAAGAGATTAAAGTCATAAAGGTGAATGGACTTGACGACGAATGGAGTGGAAGCAGTATGAAGAAGGCGCAAGAAGATGATGATGATCTACAACCTATACTGCACTGGAAACAACTTGGAAGCAAACCCCGATGGAGTGATGTATCTGCTTACAGTTCAACTACCAAAAGCTATTGGGCCCAGTGGGACAGCTTAGTTCTGGTAGAAGATGTCCTGTATAGGAAATGGGAGTCTAACGATGGTAAGGAAGTAACCATGCAAGTAGTGGTACCACGAAGCAAGGTGGCCCCACTCTTACGGCACATCCACGATGGTGTTTCTGGCGGGCATCTCGGAGTCAAGAAAACCCTGGTTAAAGTGCGACAGCGGTTTTACTGGCTTCGTTGTCGGGAAGATGTCGAGGATTGGTGCCGTAAATGCACTGCATGTGCTTCGGTTAAAGGACCGCCGACAAGAAGCAAAGGAAAATTGAAGCTGTACAACGTTGGAGCACCGTGGGAACGTATCGCCATTGATGTTGCTGGACCTTTTCCAACGACTGATGAGGGTAACAAATACATCATAGTAGTGCAAGACTACTTCACTAAGTGGCCGGAAGTATTTGCGACACCCAACCAGGAAGCAGTCACTGTAGCCAAGAAACTAGTTCAGGAAGTGGTCAGTCGATATGGCGCACCTATGGAGATCCACTCCGACCAAGGACGGAACTTCGAGTCTGCTCTGTTTCAAGAAATGTGCAAACTCCTCGGTATAAACAAGACCCGTACGACTCCAGCGCACCCACAGTCAGACGGAATGGTCGAGAGGTTTAACCAGACGTTGGAAAATCACTTGGCTAAAGTTGTCGACGAACACCAAAACGATTGGGACCAGTACATCCCACTGTTCCTGATGTCCTATCGATCTGCGGTGCATGACAGTACGGGACACACTCCAGCTAAAGTAAATTTTGGTCGAGAGATAAGGCTACCAGTGGATGCAATAACCGGCACGCCACCCGAAAGTCCTAAGCCCGTAACGGACTACGTGAGTGAACTTCAAAACCGGCTGGACGAGGTGTACAGAATGGTACGGGAAAACAATTTGAAGACAGGTATAAGGATGAAAACCCGGTACGATAGAAATGCAAACACCAACGGTTTTGAAGAAGGAACACTGGTATGGTTTCACAACCCGCTACGCAGAAAAGGGAAATCTCCAAAACTTCAAGCTCGCTGGGAAGGACCCTATACGGTTGTCACAAGAATCAATGACATCACCTACCGCATTAAGAAGGGCCTTAGGGGAAAACCAAAGGTAGTCCATGTGGATAGGTTGACGCGATATCATGGAACAAATGATGCTCGGGACGAGCATGATTAAGAGGGGGGTAATGTTACAACGATCGTCGATATCTCGGAAACTACTGATCGAATCTTCTAGAAATTAAAACGCATTGTTAATGTCGAAGTACTCTATCGATCCGTTTAGAAAAATCCAGAAAAGTCAATACAAAATCACACGCCCTTTTGTCTACCTATACCAACTTTACCTACAAATCGCGATAAAAAGGGCATTCACCTCTATCGTCGGCACGACTGTGTAGGTACTTATTTTCTCGAACGCCCCAGTAAATACCTACTATTCTCGAACGCTCTAGTATATTCTACCCCGCTTATTACGAGCTATAAAAGGACGCCCGGCTATCGACACGAGTCAGTTAATTTTCGAAAGCGAAAGTGAACACATCTTACCGAAGTGAACCAAGAGAGTTATACCTGCGACTTAAGCAACGATTGTGGACTACTGTGAACTGCTGAGCGACTGGAACTGTTGAAGAGTACTGTGTGTGCTAGTTATTTAGTTGTCTAGTTTGTGGTGAGCGAATAAACTTCTTCTTTGTATAAACGGCATTTAATTTGTACCCCGCGCACGTAACATTATTATATAGAACATATTTGCTGTAAAGTAATAGTAGCAATAAAAATAGAAATTACCTATGTAAGATAGGTAATAAGATAAGCTATAAGTTTAGAAAATACATGATATGTTGCTGTGTAAAAAAATATATTTATTAAAGTAAACCACTCCATGCGCACATAATGTGAGACTAAGTATGAATCAATACATCATATGAACATCTAATCAACTGGATTAAATAATGTGGTTACCGAAGATTGATTAACACTGGGCATTACTTCGGTTTATAAAATTTGCAAAAAGTGTTTTGCGATCTCCAATTTCCTCTGGCTAGTATATCTTCAATAGGGTAATTATCAGCCCAATTTTTTGAGGCCACGTCTGATCTAATACTCCCAGGAGAGGCCTTTATGTCGGCTTCCACTAATAAGGATTTGATCCAGCCTGCAATTAGGGTTTTTCAGGCAGGTCTTGGTTCACCTCTAATATTTATAAACAAATTACTGGATTTTGCCGAAATTCTACGATTCTCTAAAAGGGAAATCGTTTGCTTAACCCAATAAACCGTGTTCCAGTTTTTAGTTTCTTGATTGTCAATTAACCTCCAGCCAGATTGCCTATAATCCACAAAATCAGTTTTAGAGCCAAATATTGGCCAAAACACTACCGCATTATTTTGAATTGAGTAATTTTTTGAATCAATGCTTAGCAAGGTTAAATCATGTATTCATCTCCCAGAGCATAGAAGAAGTAAAATGGCGGTATGCCTTTGTACTTGGAAATAATTAGCTTCATCAATACGATTATTTTCTAAGTAACTAGCCAAATCGTTAATGTTCCAAATCCTTTGCGTGAGGAACTGGCCCCTGCAACGCTATAGATTTTAGAACCTGTTTTACCAGCACATTAGTACTTAATTGGCCGGATAATTCGGGATTGCAAACGGTTGATACCACTGATTTGTGTAACAAGATAGTGTTATAAGATAATTTGTGAATTAAATGTACCTAAATCTGATAAAAATCTTGCCACATAACTAGCTATTGGAGTTGAGGGGATAACTTGATGATTTGGACACCAAACTACCCATGAAGAGATGGGTAGTTTGCACGCTGCACTATACACCATAAGAGTCGATGGACGCCATGACTTCTTTAGCAGTTGGAGTTGGCTATCATTCCAGTCTGTTAGAGACCCAGTCCACCCCCACATTTCCATACCTCTAGAGTCATGTCAAGAACATTTTGGGGCGGTAGTCCCGTCATTATGTCGATCAGGCCTTTTTCTAGATGGTAAAGTGTGAATGGAGCTGCTAGGGCACGCGATTTGATATCGGGACGCCAGAACACTCGCTCCCATCGTGGAACTACAAGAAGGTACGTTCCCTGAGTTTGATTCAGATAACTCAACACTTTGAGAATTAGGTATGGTGGAGGAAACACCCACGCTAGGTTGTAGTTCCACCTCTGGGAGAAAGCATCGTAAAACAAGTACACACACACTTTTTTTATAACCCTACCTTTAACTAACCGCCAGAGTACCTTTTTTTTTTTTTTTTTATCGTGCGGAAATCCCTTCGGATACCCCCCCGCCGGCCTGCGGGGGCGGTTATGTCGGGCTTGCACCGACTAAAACCGCACGCCGTCTCGGGTCTTCAGACGCCGGGGTGTAAGGTTACCCATAGAGCATATCCCTCGCACCCCGGCTGACCCTGGGCCATCTCACCACTAACAGCATCGCTCATCTTGTCTCCTCTGAAAGCAGAGGAGTACGGAGAGCGATGTGTTCCCGCCACGTTGGGTATTAGCCGACGATCAATGCCAACCCTATGAAGGGGTGAAGGGGAAGCCATTGACCGCCGCCCAGGGTGTACCGGCCGCTCCGATTCCGTTCCCCCCGGACTGCAGCGGGATCGGAATCGGAGCGACACTCGAGGAGGTTACCCAACACACACCCCACCGCCAGAGTACCTATCCATCAGTTTCCGTAATAATAATGAACGCCAGTGCGTTGGTAACAGCGGATGTTTTAGTCATTACAGTGGCCCGGGTGTCATCTGTTTGTTAGATTATTTCGATAATACATAAATTCAAGTATGCGTCATCATACCTAAATATTCAAGAAAAACAGTGGCAATCTGGGAGGAGTGAAAACTTGAACAATTACGTGTATTTTGAATCTTCAGGAAATATTTACAGAGGTGTCGGTAACGGTGTCGTGAATTCAATTCTTTTTCCCATCTCAAAAATGCCGCCTGAAGAAGTTCTCGGTTCAAAAAACAAATCATGTTTCTGGAATTATGTGAAGATCCACTAAGCCTGCTCCATACCACACCTAATAGAATGGCACATCTTCTCAGCACCAATCCAGGTTTGGAGATTGAAGTCCGCTCTCCTCATCATAGCAATTTCTCAGTTGCGTCCAAAGTTAACACTTTGGAGCCCGAGGTTCGCTTGTTTTTAATTGTTATGTCGGCTTTTCCGGGAGTGGCTGCCGTTTGACCTTCCTACCTTGAGAAGAAAAGCTACACTAGTCTCGTCCGTTGTTTAGCAGGTGTACCGACTAGCTGGTGAGGTTGGCTCGGGCCTCAAGGATGTTGATAAGTCTCTACTACTACTCCATTATTTATCTCCATTTTCTATTCTGTCAACCCTTTCTAAATTAGTAGAGAAGCTTTTAAATAAACGTTTAACGAATTACCTCGAAACAAAAAACCTCTTATCTAAAACGCAATTTGGCTTTAGAGCAGGCATGTCAACAAATGATGCTGTGCATGAATTAACTCATCATATTGTGTACAATTTAGATAATAAGAAAAAAGTTTTTACAGTATTTCTGGACTTAGCTAAAACATTTGACACAGTCTCTGTCCCACTCCTACTGGAAAAACTAGAGAGACTTGGAATCCGCGATGTACAACATAAATTGTTTGCAGATTATCTCAGTGAAAGGTACCAAAGAGTGAGAGTCGGTGACACTGTTAGTGCTGATCTACCTATTACTTTCGGAGTACCGTAAGGCAGTGTCCTCGGCCCTACACTCTTTCTTATATATATATAAACGATTTATGTAATCTAGAACTAAAGAATGGTAAAATCATAACTGTCGCTGACGACACTGCATTGGTATTTAGTGGAGATAATTGGAGTGATGCTTTTTCTTTTGCACAGGTGGGCTTCAATGCCGTTTCATTATGGCTCAGGAATAATGGATTAACGCTCAATGTTGACAAAACTAGATACATGCCATTCCCTATAAAAAGCTCTCCGACAACCCTACCAAGTGATAGCGTCATTGTGGCCCATAACTGTTTAGAAAATCACTCCTGTGCTTGCAACCAGCTAAAAAGTGTCACCAACATTAAGTATCTCGGCGTCATATTAGACGATACTTCAACATTCAACTACCATATAGATCTTCTTTCAACCAGAATTCGCAAACTCATGTTCATTTTTAAAAACTTGCGCCACATAGCGGATAAGATCCTTAAAATGATCTATATATCTTTATGCCAACCCATTTATCATACTGCATTACAGTATGGGGTTGCGCCTGTAAAACCAGTTTGATAAAAGTCGAAAGAGCTCAAAGGGCAGTGCTTAAGGTCAGTCACTTTTTGCCTTACCTTTATCCTACTACCGAACTTTACCAACATTCGGATGTCCTTACAGTTCGACAATTATATATTTTAAATATTATTCTAAAGCAACATTCTCTCCTTCCATACGACTCTTCTACCACCAGAAAACGTCTGAACGCGTACAGCATTCGCAAACAAACTTTTCGGATTTCGCGGACGGTACCTTTATAATAAAATAAATAACTACACATTTACTCTCTCACTAAATATCAATGCAAAAAAACTGTCTCAAATTGGTTGAAGTCTCTCAGTTATGAAGAAACTGAAAATTTAATAACTATTCCAACGTAGCTCATCACCAATAAATAATAAATCTGTCAGCTGTGTTCACACTGTTTATCATGAAGCTCAGATTATACCATAGGAACCTTTTGCAAACGAGACATATACATATACACAAACACACACATACACAGAGACACACACACACGCACATACACACACATACACACACACACTTTTATTAACTTGGTCATTTCACAAAATTATTGTTACACCTATGTCTATTTACTTTATATAGTTTTCTCCAAGTACCTACACTTACCAAAGACCTTCTTATTTGGAGTTAGGAGAGGCTGGTCATCTGTCATACAGGTTCCCACCTAGTACGGATACCAGTTCTCTCACACAGATCTCACCTTTTAGGTGATATAAAACTAGGTCTTAAGCTATTTATTGTTATTGCTATGCTTTACTGTGTGAGAGAAGAAATAAACATTTTTATTATTATTATTATTGGTTTATTACGGGAGTGACTGCAGTTTAACCCTCCAAAGCCGAGAGGTAAGCATGCGCCAAATGCTTACCGTTAATCAGCAGGTATTGCAGACATCCCCATAATGGAAAGTGGTACCTTTTCCAACTTAGAAGATATAATATTTAAATCTTAAGGCTTTCACGGACATCTGGAATACAAGTTTCCGATGGACCACGGCAAAACAGCCCGGAAGCAGTATATTCTACAATACTATTTTTTTTTTTTTTAACGATGACATTTTAGACCCAAAGTAGGCATAGCCTAAATAGCTTGTGTTATGGGTTCTAGAATGCAAATCAATATAACAATAATGTCCAAATCTGCAATCCAATGAGGTACAAAATGAAAGAAAAGCTTTACTAATCTAATAGTAAATATATTTAAATATTATTCTTATTAATAATAAATTATTATTTAATACGAAATTTATATTGAGGCTGTCAATTGACTGCACCCCGCTGGATGGTAAGGAGCTAGGGTGAAGTCCAGAAGATACAGACCATCATTCCAGATGCTATGGATCTAGAAACGGTGGCCCCCACCTTGACAAATATTTTTTCACACCCCGCTTAACGATCAACATGATCAAAAGATCGGTTCACGGGACTTGTAGCTTTCAAACGTATCTTCTGCCTCTGATATGACATTAAATATTTTTCTTTTCACACTATACTGCAACCAGGTAGGGAATTGCTTGGTGGTTTCGCACATACTCTCAAAGAAAGAGTTCAAAGGATGACTTCCCCGGTCTGGATATCGGCTTCTATCTTCCATGTCAATCATAATTTCACTAAATTCGTCATCCATTTTTCTCTTACTGTACTTATGTTCTATTTCTTGTGTAGTATCAACATTATTCTGTGTGTTAGATTCTGTGTTAGATTCTGAACTAAATGTTATGTTTTCCGGATTTGAAGTTGAGGGTACCGCTAGAAATGAGTCTGATGGTGAGGAAGATAAGTCATCTGTATCTTCATCAATTGAGGCTGCTAGGTTCCGACCTCTCTTACGAGTTTTCATGTATGGTATGAGAAATTCCATATGTTCTGCATATTTCCATTTGTTGACTCTTGCAAATTCAACCTGTTGTGGTCCAAGTGGACCGAGAGCTTTTGCCCTTTTCAATGAATCTCTGTGGCTGTCTCGTAGTTTCTTCCATTCTGCTTTTGCTGTTGTAACTGAAAATTAAAAAAGAAAGAATATTAAATATTGATTATTCACTTATTGTTGTAATTTTGTTCTAATAATTTCTGAGTATGCATCTCAACTTATACATTTTATGCAAGAAATTGGAATTTATGATTAGTAATCAATTTGAAAAATTCTATTGGAAATTGGGGGTCAAGCCCTTATTGACCCCAACCCCTTATAGAGAGAGAGATGACAGCCAGTTTAATAGTAGACCCAATCTTCTGGACTTCACCCAAGCTTCTTACCATCCATCGTGGTGAAGTCAAATCAGAGGCTAAATATATAAAAAGTATACTACTAGACAGGCTGTAGGTACAGTACAAAAAAATTGATATTGTGCAAAACTACAACTGACCACTAACATTTTGTAGCAGTCATCTGTATAGCATGCTATACCAAGGTGTCATAATTTTAACTTACGTATCTAATTTCTGTGTTCCGTACCAAATTCGAAATTCTTTCCCACCTCACCCAGGAAATGTGGTACAATTTTGGTCTTGTCTTCAACACCTTGTCTAGTAGCAGGTATATATTATATACATAGAAGTTATTGGTGCAGGTGGTCAACTAAATATCACCTGACAGTAAAAAGTAGCTATTTTTTAAGGCAGGACGACACCAATAATAAATAGCAAAACAAACTTACTATCAGGTATGTCTTTGGATTTTAATTCTTGAACGATTCGTTTCCAAGCTGCGTGTTTCTTCCTCATATCTCTGTATTCGCGACACTTCATGTCCCACAAACAAGGCAATTGTCTCACCATAATTATAAATTGTTCCATTTTTCATGCGAAATGTGGATATGTTAATTTTTTTAAATGTAATTGTTACGGTCCAAGTTTTGCAATGATTCTTAGACACGAAACACCGTTTCGTTACATGTATATTTTAAGACATATTATTCAAAGCCCGGTAAAACTTCTGTAGAGTGTAAGTATCACATTATGGTATAACATTTTCATACAAAATTTGTAATTGTAGCACTTATGGGTACTTATTTTGTTTAATTTTTGCTATTCGACGATATCCATACGTAGTATTACTTACTCTGTGGACGCTATCGAAATTTTTTGACGTATTGACTTAACCTAGACTAGAGATGTACGATTCTATACTAAACTTTGGAACAAAATGATTGTGAGATGTTAAAGTCAACTAGTTCCAATAATAAATCGTTTTTTTCTCGCGTGGTCGATGGTGTCAACTAATACGGGCATAGTAAAAGACCGTCACCTGCAGGTGTTTTACTCTACACACTACATAAAAGGTCTACACTAAACACGGTTTAGCTCTTTACTCTATGGTTTTCGCTACACATTTTGAGTGATGAATGATGAAACAATGATTTTGTGTTTCGCGGCCGATCATCTACACATTTATTTAACCCCGCACGGGTCAAGGGGGCGGACTATTGTCAAAGAATATATATAGATGTCATTTGATTTGACAGCAACTGACAGAGTCAGCTCCGAGATTAGATTCAGGAATCCAAAATAAAATAGAATAGAATAGTGTCGGTCGGACGGTTTATTATAGAGTGGGAATGAAGACCGAGGTAGCCTAGTGGTATGGGTAATGGACTGCTGAGACGATGTCTCAGGTTCGATCCCAGGTTTTACCATGGCACACACCAATGACTTTTCGATGCTTTTCGAAGTTATGTGTGTATTTAGCGCTGGTTTATAAGTGCCCGGTTAATGGCAATAGGCTCGCCACCTATTACATTGGGACCTAAACATAAACTGGCGAAATGTGGGTGCTAGCACCTCTGCCTATCCCTTCGGGGATATAGGCGTGAGTTTATGTATGTATATGGGACAAAGATAATTATATCTATTTTTTACATATTTACAATAATATACATAAATATAGATCATAACACAGTTTTAAAATATAATTTTGGTTGATTAAGATCAAAGAATAACTTCACATGTAGAGTTCATACCAAGATATTTGCCCGTATCTATACTTGGAATATTAAAAACAGAATTTGAATGTTTGGCAGCAAACGTCAAATAATTTGGATTTTGACATAGATATATGGTTTTTGACAGCAAGAGTTTCCTTGACATTCTTTAGATCAAATTGCAGGAGACCGGATGTGTACCTATATTATCAAAATAGTTTTGTTTAGTGTGTAGAGTAAAACACGTGCAGGAGAAATGACTGGACGCATCGTCTATCGATTGTAAGGAGTCTTGTCAACTGATCGAGTTTGCGTCAGTTAGTAGTCGATAAAACTGGGACCCGAAGGGTCGATACATTTTTGGCAATTAAGCTAACAATCGAAAAAAAATTATGATTAAAAAAATCTTGTAGGGTAGATAAATTATCTAATTACAGGCTGATATCTTTAGCATAGCAACATATCATCATATCATATCATCATTTAGCATAGAATCATAGCATATTTTCTCCGTACACAAAAACACCGTAAAGTAAATAAGCACAGAAAAAAACGTATGTGTATGCATTAATTATGACGTACTGTGGGCAAAATGAAGGTGGCGGGTATCCCTGCGGATACCACTCGGGTCATGTGGCACTTGTACGGGGGTCAAACCAACACGGTCAGGTGGGAATCCGGGCTGTCTAAGAAATATACTCTCGGGTGTGGCGTGAGACAATATCGCCAACGCTATTTAATCTGTATATCAACAGTCTGATTGCTGAGCTAAGCAGGACTGAGTTTGCTGTCTCTGAACAACATTTGTGTAATCAACTTCAGTTACGGTGACGATATCAGTCAGTGCTCTAGATAAATTAATAGCTATCTGTGAAAACTATGCCAAAAGTCACAGTTTATCGTATATAGTGTGAATAAATCAGAAATTGTGGATTTTTAAGCATGGCCAGGGGCCCGATAATATGCCGTCTATAACGTTAAATGTAATATTTAGGCCACAAAAAGAAAAAAAAAATTTTTATTATTTTGTAACACAATAACCTACGAGATACTGTTAGTCCAAAACAAATTGGTGGTAGAAATTTGATGACACAAATTTGTCACAAAATTCGGCCGGGTAGGTACAACGATTGCGAAAAACCCTCCATATTAATCCAATTTCGGTTTGATTGCGTTCAGGGGTCAGCAAGTGCATAGCCGGGCAGGGGGATTGTGGTCGCAGCACTAGTGGGACAGGTGCGTGTCACGCAGTGCTGCGACAACAATCCTCTTCTGATGAGGCCGTCAAGCTGAGTGCCACCATTGTTAACATGGTACGTGTATGTAATGACCCTCTTTCCTGAGACTTTACCTTCAGCTTATCAGCTTACCATCAGGCGAGGTGAAGTCAAATTGACGTGTCCTAAAAATACATAAAAAAAAAACAAAGGAAGTTGACGTCGGCGTCGATGGATGGCGCTGTGCCGGTTGCCGTGTCGGCTGCATTGTGGTGTTAAGACTCTCCGCAAGTGAATCACCTCCCGAGTGAATCTATCATTTGTATGGGATCTGTAGCTTCCGAACTAAGCTTCCACTGCGTGGGACTTTGAAGTTTGATTGGAACTGGGATAATAGTTAGGTCACCCGATTTCTGTAACTTGTAAGCTTCCACTTTGTGGGACTTGCCAGTTGCTACAGTAATAGTGTATTGCTGTAAATAGCTAGGCGTTCCTTTTAGAATAATATTATTTAAACTGTGCTTTTAGTAATAAATTCTAGTTAAGACTGAACGTACCTACGTTTTCTCTTCGTGCTCATTTTCGTTTTTCCCGTCAATTAGTAACCTCCAGAACCACCCTGTTACAATTTTAATTTAATTTTTGATTTGAATTCAATTGTTTCTAATTTGGTTTAATTTAAAGTTTCCTCTTATTGTTTTTATTTATTTGCTATATATAAATAAATTACTGACTGACTGCCATTAGACCTACTACTGGCGGGCGCTCAATTGTGGTAGTTTCGGTATACATGCCAACGAATTCGCCTGATAACTTAACTATTTTTACGGAAGTGTTAGGTGAGATAAGTGCCATTACAGCGAGTGAAGATGTTGAGAGTTTGTTTGTTTTAGGAGAGTTTAATGCTCACCATACTGAAATATTTCATTGAGAACACACGGGTTTTGTACTGACCAATCGTGGATATGTGCTGATACTGAAAAATTGGGGCGTGAGTCTGACTATTATACTTTTTCGAGCGAGGTACACGGGTGTAGAAGATGGCTAGATCACTGTGTGGTGTCGCTGTCAGCCTGGTGCACAATTGTTGTAGTAGGCATAAAAGAAGGCATATATACATTGGATCACCTTCCACTTTACGTCGCTCCGCTTCGCTTCGCTCCCGCCTTAGTCTTCTAACCTAACTCATCCAAGTCGGATTGCTCTGAGTCGGGATATTAACCATAATTGATTTGAAATCTGATGAGAAACCATAATGAAAGTAGGCGTTTAAAATTGTATCAGATTTTCTAAAATAAATTACATGTTACTTATAGATTATGAGTATTATAGTAAATTAATAATATTCTGAATTAATATTATGTCAAATTTGCATTAAATTAAATGTTCATTATATCATAAGAAATTAGATAAAATGAAATTATATCAACAATTCATTATCTCAATTGATTGCTATAGTAAACAAATAGTACATTACGATATTAGTGCGTTAAGATGGTTATAACATACGAGGCGGATTTTCAGCCCGAGCCGAAGGCGAGGACGTAATTGAGCCGAGCATGTTATAACCAATACGCACGTATATCGTACGACGTTTTTTAACACATTTGCGAGGAAACAGACAAAAAAAAAATTATATTTTGTTCATTTTTAATTATAGAAACAGTTAGTGAAATTAACAGCGCGCTAGCGCTGCCTACTGACTGGCGCCGCGCGGCGATTAGTTCGAAATTTTGAATAGCAACAGCGCGCTGCTCACTAGCTGGAGTCGTGCGGCGGTGATCAGTTCCATATTTGAAATGGCAAATAATACTGTTATGGAATTTGTATGGACTATAACTTAACTATTTGCTTTGATAACACACGCGTTTGTTATGATCCGCTTTACATATTTAAAACCGGTGGAATTACATCAGCTTTACGAGCAAGGGTGTTAAAAAGTATATTAACTGAAATAAGGTCACGTGAACGTTACATTTTTTGTTATTATATCAACCGTTACACACCCGTTTTTGATGAAATGCGAGTGACTCGTAACATTTTTAAGGGTCGTTTAAAGTGGTGCCAAAACCATCAGGATCAAATTAAGATGAACAAGATAGCAAACGAAAGAGCTACAAAAATTTTTGCAAGTTTTGGTAGTCTACGAAAAGACTCGATACGAAGCCTGGCCAGGCCGTAATTGTGTGGGGGGAGGAGTGAACCGGCGGCGGTTGCAAATATGTTCAAAGAATATTTCGCAGTGCGTCCCCTCTCGGTCTCGACCCTTTCCAACCCAAAATTGAACCTGATTGTCAGGGAGACAACCCATTAATACAAATATCAGCGAAGCAAGTGGCAATTGTAATTAAAAACATGAGCAGAGGTAAGTCTCCCGGGCATGACGGGCTCAGCATTGAGCATTTGAAATACGCGGGAGTACACATGCCTAGAGTTCTGGTGTTGTTTTATACAATGTGTTAGCCACTCGTACTTACCGCCACAACTCATGAAAACCTTGGTAGTACCCATCGTTAAAAATAATACAGGTGATATCTCAGATAAGGCTAACTATCGACCTATAAGTCTGGCAACCACAATGGCAAAAATATTGGATAGTCTGATTGATTCTTACCTGAAAAAATTACTAACATTGCATGACTCACAGTTTGGATTTCAACCTGGACTATAAACTGAAAGTGCTATCATAAGTCTCAAGCACACTGTCCGATATTACACTGAGCGGAGGACACCGGTGCATTCCTGTTTTCTTGATCTCTCCAAGGCCTTTGAGCTTGTAAGCTATAATGTGCTTTGGAGAAAGCTGGAGGACAGGGGTACGCTGGTCGAAATCTTAGGGCTATTACAGTATTGGTATGGGAACCAATGAGCTCTCAGAAACGTATATGTTGTATTTGCGGAGTGAGACAGGGGGGTTTAACGTCTCCCAGGCTGTTCAACCTATATATAAATGATTTGGTCATTGAACTCAGCCGTATGCGGGTTGGATGCAGTATACATGGTGTCAAAGTAAACACCATCAGCTATACCGATTGTTTAGTTTTAATCTTTGTTTTGATGTTGGTACCGCGTATTAATAGGACCAACACCAATCATATATTTTAGGGTTCCGTTGCCAAATGGCAACAAACGGAACCCTTATAGATTCGTCATGTCTGTCGGTCTGTCCGTCCGTATGTCACAGCCACTTTTCTTCGAAACTATAAGAACTATGCTGTTGAAACTTGGTAAGTAAATGTATTCTATATTTTTTTCATCAAACCCATACGTGTCAGGTATATACCTTTCATTCAATCAACATAAATATAAAAAAGCGGCCAAGTGCGAGTCGGACTCGCCCATGAAGGGTTCCGTAGCAGTCAGTAACATAATAGGGCTTTTTTAAAATTTTATATTTGAGTTGATTGAATGAAAGGAATATTGCGTTTCATTTCTCTTGCACTTGTTTTACTCTACACACTAAACAAAACTATTTTGTTGATATAAGTCTCCTGCATTTTGATCTAAAGAATGTCAAGTATACTTTTGCTGTCAAAAACCAAATTATTTTGACGTTTGCTGCCAAACATTCAAATTCTGTTTTTAATATTCCAAGATACGGGCAAATATGTTGGTATGAACTCTAGATGCAAAGTTATTCTTTGATCTTAATCAACAAAAATGATGTTTTAAAACTGTGTTATGATCTATATTTATGTATATTATTATATTATGTATGTATATATTATATAGTAAAAAATAGATATAATGAGCTTTGTCCCACTCTATAATACACCGTCCGACCGACACTATTCTATTCTATTTTATTTTGGATTCCTGAATCTAATCTCGGAGCTGACTCTATCAGTTGCTGTCAAATCAAATGACATCTATATATATTCTTTGACAATAGTCCGCCCCCTTCACCCGTGCGGGGTTAAATAAATGTGTAGATGATCGGCCGCGAAACACAAAATCATTGTTTCATCATATAACACTCAAAATGTGTAGCGAAAACCATAGAGTAAAGAGCTAAACCGTGTTTTGTGTAGACCTTTTATGTAGTGTTTAGAGTAAAACACCTGCAGGTGATGGGATTTTACTGTGCCCGTATTATTTGACACCATCGACTACGGGAGAAAACATCGATTTATTACTGAAACTAGTCGACTTTAACATCTCACAATCGAATTGTTCCAAAGATTATATTAGTATCGAACCGTACATCCGTCTAAATTAAGTCAATACGTCAAAAAATGTCGATAGCGTCGAATAGCAAAAATTAAACAAAATAAGTACCTATGTACTCTTAAGTGCTACAATTACAAATTTTGTATGAAAATGTTATAGCATAATGTGATACTTACACTCTACAGAAGTTTTACCGGGCTTTGAATGATATGTCTTAAAATATACATGTAACGAAACGGTGTTTCGTGTTTATGAACCATTGCAAAACTTGGACCGTAACAATTACATCTTAAAAAATTGACATATCCACATTTCGCATGAAAATGGAACAATTTATAATTATGGTGAGACAATTGCCTTGTTTGTGGGACATGAAGTGTGGCGAATACAGAGATATGAGGAAGAAACACGCAGCTTGGAAACGAATCGTTCAAGAATTAAAATCCAAAGACATACCTAATAGTAAGTTTGTTTTGCTATTTATTATTGGTGTCGTCCTGCCTTAAAATATAGCCACTTTTTACTATCAGTTGGTATTTAGTTGACTACCTGCACCAATAACTTCTATGTATATAATATATACCTGCTACTAGACAAGGTGTTGAAGACAAGACCAAAATTTTACCACATTTCCTGGGTGAGGTGGGAAAGAGTTTCGAATTTGGCACGGGACACAGAAATTAGATACATAAGTTAATATTTTGAGGCCTTGGTATAGCATGCTATACAGATGACTGCTACAAAATGTTAGTGGTCAGTTGTAGTTTTGCACAATATCAAATTTTTTGTAGTGTACCTACAGCCTGTCTAGTAGTATACTTTTTATATATTTAGCCTCTGATTTGACTTCACCACGATGGATGGTAAGAAGCTTGGGTGAAGTCCAGAAGATTGGGTCTACTATTAAACTGGCTGTCATATCTCTCTCTCTATAAGGGGTTGGGGTCAATAAGGGTTTGACCCCCAATTTCCAATAGAATTTTTCAAATTGATTACTAATCATAAATTCCAATTTCTTGCATAAAATGTATGAGTTGAGATGCATACTCAGAAATTATTAGAACAAAATTACAACAATAAGTGAATAATCAATATTTAATATCATTTCTTTTGTAATTTTCAGTTACAACAGCAAAAGCAGAATGGAAGAAACTACGAGACACCCACAGAGATTCTTTGAAAAGGGCAAAAGCTCTCGGTCCTCTCGGACCACAACAGGTTGAATTTGCAAGAGTCAACAAATGGAAATATGCAGAACATATGGAATTTCTCATACCATACATGAAAACTCGTAAGAGAGGTCGGAACATAGCAGCCTCAATTGATGAAGATACAGATGACTTATCTCCCTCACCATCAGATTCATTTCTAGCGGTACCCTCAACTTCAAACGCGGAAAACATAACATTTAGTCCAGAATCTAACACAGAATCTAACACACAGAATAACGTTGACACTACACAAGAAATAGAACATAAGTACAGTAAGAGAAAAATGGATGATGAATTTAGTGAAATTATGATTGACATGGAAGATAGAAGCCGATATTCAGACCGAGGAAGCCATCCATTGAACTCTTTCTTCGAGAGTATGTGCGAAACCACAAAGCAATTCCCTACCTGGTTGCAGTATAGTGTGAAAAGAAAAATATTTAATGTCATATCAGAGGCAGAAGATACATTTGAAAGCTACAAGTCCCGTGAACCGATCTTTTGATCATGCTGATCTTTAAGCGGGGTATGAAAAACCATCTGTCAAGGCGGGGGCCACCGTTTTAAGAGCCATAGCATCTGGAATTGTGGTCCGTATCTTCTGGACTTCACCTTAGCTCCTTACCATCCAGCGGTGTGCAGTCAATTGACAGCCTCAATATAAATTTCGTATTAAATAACTATTTATTATTAATAAGAATAATATTTAAATAAATATTTGCTATTAGATTAGTAAAACTTTTCTTTCATTTTGTACCTCATTGGATTGCAGATTTGGACATTATTGTTATATTGATTTCCATTATAGAACATATAACATAAGCTATTTAGGCTATGCTTACTTTGGGTCTAGATAGCGCTGTGTAAAATGTCATAGATTAAAAAAAATATATATTAGTATTGTAGAACATTGGTTCAAACTCAGAAGCACTGCCCAATGGACCGGAACCATTATGGACAAAGGCCATGCCAGTATCAGCAAGAATTACGAAGAGAGGCTGTCGATGATCCTCTCTAACAATGACTTGATCAGGAAAGAGAGAATCTTCGACAAGAAGTACAGAGTACACATAGGACCAAGAGACGATTGGAGGACAGATGCCGGTGGCACGGTCTGCTACACAGACGGCTCAAGAAAGGAAACAACAAAGCTATCAGGATCTGGAATACACATTAAGTGCGAAGACGGATCAGAGATAAATAGAACAATATCCTTAGGCAGATACGCAAGTGTCTTTCAAGCAGAAGTATAGCCATAAAGGAATGTGCTGAGCTGGTCGAACACCTGAACAACATCAACAGGGTGACCATCTACAGCGACAGCCAGGCGGCGCTGAAGGCACTTAGCAAAGCGGAAACGACCTCAGCAATCGTAAAGGAATGTAAAGAGTCACTAGATAAACTGGCCAGAAAAGTCGACTCAACAGTTGCCTGGGTGCCCGGACATGAGGGCAACATGGGCAACGAGACAGCTGACAAACTTGCCAGAGACGGCGCCGACAAAACCTTGGTGGAGCCGGAGCCCTGGCCCCCAATAGCGCACAAAATCAAGGGAGTAATTAGCTGCAGTATTACAGCAGACACTAACCGACGATGGAGATCATCGACAGGCATGAGACAGTCGAAGATCTTTATCAAGGGCATTGACAAGAAAAAGACAAGCCAACTGACCAAACTCTCAAGAGGGAACATGAGGCTCGTCATTGAAGTAATAACAGGACACTGCAGACTGAACAGACACCTGACAGTGATCGGAGTGAAGACTGACCCCAAGTGTCCGGAGTGCATGGAGACAGAAGAAACCAGTTTACACCTGCTGGCCGAATGTCCCATGTACTCACTAATTAGATGGGAACTTCTGGGATCGGACACACTGGACACGGAGGAGTTGAAGGATCTGAGGGTGGAACAGATCGTAAGATTCTGCAAGGACACTAAATGGTTTGTAGGGGCGCCGTGAATGCTGGAATAACCACGCTCTCCCCAACAGGAGGGCAGGGGAAATGGATGAAGTGGCCCACAAGCATCGTGGGTGGATCGTCCGTCCGGCTTCCGGTGTCCCCAATTGTAATAATAATTGTAGAACATACTGCTTCCGGGCTGTTTGGCCGTGGTCCATCGGAAACTGGTATTCCAGACGTCCGTGAAAGCCTTAAGATTTATATATTAGTATTATATTTTAAGTTGGAAAAGGTACCACTTATTATCATTATCGGGATGTATGGGTGCAATACCTGCGGATTGACGGCGAGGCTTTAGCGCATGCTTACCTAAAAGGTAGTCGCTCATGTAATAAACCAATAATGGAGTACTTAGTAGTAGAGACTTATCAACATCCTTGAGGCCCGAGCTAACCTCACCGGCTACTCGGTACCCCTCCTAAACAACGGACGAGACTCTGGTGCAGCTTTTCCTCTCAAGGTAGGGAGGTCAAACGGCAGCTGCTCCCGGAAAAGCCCACATAGCAATTAAAAACAAGGGAACCTCGGGCTCCAAAGTGCATTCTCGCATAATTCCAGAAACAATTTGTTTTTTGAACTGAGAACTTCAGGGGGGATTTTTTGAGATAGGAAAAACAATTGAATTCACGACACCGTTACCGACACCTCTGTAAATATTTCGTGAAGATTCAAAAAACACAATTTTTCAAGTTTTTACCTCTGTAGAAGCCCGTTAGGACCTCCGTCCTCCATGAGCGCAGGTCTGGGTGTGGCAGGTGAGGCCGCCTGTCACCCCAGCAGAAGCAGGCCGGGACGGTGCGGCAATTAGCGCCCCTCCCCCGAACCGGGGCAAGACGGGGACACCGTGGTTCCCAAACCGGAGATCGCGCAGGGTCAGTCGGGGTCCGAGGGATATGCTCTATGGGCAACCTTACACCCCGGCGTTTTAAGACCCGAAACGGCGTGCGGTTTTAGTCGGTTCAAGCCCGACATAACCGCCCCCGCTTCCCGGCGGAGGGATATCCGAAGCGATTTCCGCACGAAAAAAAAGACACTCCTGACTGCCACAGTTTTTCTTGAATATTTAGGTATGATGACGCATACTTGAATTTATATTCAAATGTATTATCGAAATAATCTAACAAACAGATGACACACGGGCCACTGTAATGACTAAAACATCCGCTGTTACCAACGCACTGGCGTTCATTGTTATTACGGAAACTTATGGATAAAAAAAAAAACGCATCGTAAAAATTTACACTCATCGTTTTTCCCTAACGCGCCTAAAGAAGTTTATAACTACAAAAATAGGTACCTACCATTACTGAAGTGGTTCATATTAATTCTACCCGTGTTCTTATACCATAGTATTGTGATAGTGCTGAATCTATTCGGTGTTTCACGGCCCACTTAGATCTTCGCGGCCCAAGCCAACCTCACCTGACAACTTATTGACTTACGGATGATTCCCTGGTGTAGATTTTCCTCTCGAGGTTCGGAGAATAGATGACTGTCGCTCCCGTAAAAGCCAAAGCCCCGGTTGCACTCTATAGCACCGGGGTTCGCTCTCTGCTCCTTTTGAATAACTGCCACTGCTGTTTTACCCCCCAACCCCAAGAGGGACACTGCGTTCGTTCATCAGTTGGTAGGTGTAGGTACAGTCGCACAAAACAAAGGAAACGATCTTTACATTGAAATATTTTATTTTTTTCGTGCGGAAATCCTTTCGGATACCCCCCCGCCGGCCAGCGGGGGCGGTTATGTCGGGCTTGAACCGACTAAAACCGCAGCCGTCTCGGGTCTAAAGACGCCGGGGTGTAAGGTTGCCCATAGAGCATATCCCTCGCACCCCGACTGACCCTGAGTGATGTTGGTACCTTTTTTTTTTTTTGTTTTTTTTCGTGCGGAAATCCCCTCGGATACCCCCCCGCGTGCCAGCGGGGGCGGTTATGTCGGGCTTGAACCGACTAAAACTGCACGCCGTCTCGGGTCTGCAGACGCAGGGGTGTAAGGTTGCCCATACAGCATATCCCTCGCACCCCGACTGACCCTGACTGATGTTGGTACCTATAATCTTCATAGTGTGAATGCTTGGATTGTGTTACGCTGATGCCGACGGCGACTGTACCGGCTATAACTTGTGAGGCCTAAAATATGAATATAGAATACCATCAGCGTATACAGTCTGTAACAAAACTAGTGTCTGATCAGTAAGGCCTCCTTCACATTACGTCGCAAGCAGTGCGGCTGCAGGGCGGCAGCCGCGAGACAGCAGCGGATGCCTTCTCATTGCAAATACAGCCGCGCGACTCAGGGTGGCAAAGTGTTGAAATATGGTAGTAATAAAAAATTCTTTAATTACGTCCGAATGTCAAAAAAGTCTTTTGGTGAATTATTATGTCTTCTTAAGAGTAGTATTCAGCGCCGTGATACTCCATTTCGCAACAGCATTTCCGCAGAAGAAAGACTTGTTATAACACTTAGGTAAGTCTGTTTTTAAAGGTAAAATATTGAAACAAGCTTTTAACAATAACATACAGCTTTATTGTATATATAAAGATTTGAAAAAAATGCTAACTTTCCATATTGTCTCGGAGCTATTGATGGTAAACACATACGAATAATAAAACCAGAACACAGTGGATCATTGTACTTTAATTACAAAAAATACTTTTTCATCTCTTCTGCTCGGAAAGTTTAATTTTCATGGGTAGATAGCCGGGTGGAAAGTAGCTTATTTCATCCCTAGGGCGGTAAAGTATTTTTTTTTAAATTTTAAGTTTTGCCATGGAGTCCATGATAATAAGTTACGTCATAATGCCTTGTATCGTGACTTTTTTTTTACATGGCCGCTTAGTTGCACATCTCGTGACCAACTCGATTACATTCCAGTTTTTCTTTTTTATGGTCCTGTTGCTGTAATCATCGGTCCTCGAATCCCACAAAGCAGGACGTGTTTGAACTCGAATAATAAATTGTTTTGTGTCCAATTCGCTCATTGTGAAATAATGTTCTAACGTACGTACGATTGCAACACTGGCTCGAAGCCGACTGACCGCACGCGGCTGCCGCGCTGCCGTCCACTATGGACAATTACGTGTCGCGCTGCTCTTTTTAGTATGGAATTAGCCGCCGGTGAACAGCGCGTCTGTCGCGCTGCTATAGTCGCGCTGCTGCCGCACTACTTGCGACGTAATGTGAAGGAGGCCTAAGGGGCACATAGGTATCCTAAATACATAACCATATATGTAACTAAAAATTATATATTAATGAAACTAAATACTTATATATATTTCTTGGAATTTTACATGCCATTTCCTGAATCATAATAACACAATATCTCCCCATAATCTAAGAATGTGAAAA
Organism: Cybosia mesomella; assembly: GCA_946251805.1. Classification (NCBI taxonomy): domain Eukaryota; kingdom Metazoa; phylum Arthropoda; class Insecta; order Lepidoptera; family Erebidae; genus Cybosia; species Cybosia mesomella. The sequence continues at coordinate 34,173,960 of OX276396.1, read as the reverse complement.
CACCTCATAGTAGAAATCCAATAACATTCAGCGGCGGCCCATAACACTGCCCCCTGCTGGCTGCACCGCCGCGCACTCTTGTGTTTTTTTCTTATTTTTAGAGAGGCTTTGTTTACAAAGTGGCCATCCGGTGTTGCCATGTAAGTTTCCGCATCGACCTAAACTTTATTTCAGTTTTTATGGAGTATTACTTATTTTCCAAAAAGGATTACATAAACAGAACCTAACGTTGATGCCTATATACACCTTCACGGATCGGACACTAGTTTTGTTACATAAACATAAACCCTTCTCTACACTAATATTAAGAAGAGGAAAAAATTGTATTTTTGTATGTAAACTTAAAAACTACTGGACCGTTTTATAAAATTCTTTTACCGTTAGAAAGCTACATTATCACTGAGTGAAATAGGCTATATTTATTACGACAAAAAACATCAACTACTTAGGTATAAAAAAAACCAGAATATGTCTATAATCGCGTTCAGTGCACTTTCAGAGCAGCTTCAACAGATAAGGGCGGTTATTCCACACTGCGTAGGTATACCTACTTCCTGTTAGGTGATGTCCTGGCGCGCCTGTAGCCTTGCTCTCCATATCATTTGGCGTTCGACAGTTAAACTTAGAACCTCATCTCCAACGCTTGTAACTATTGATTACGATTTAAAATGTTTATACAATTTATATTTTGCTTATTTTTCGTGTTGTGCAACGCGAATGAAGATTCTAAAATTTGTAAAAGGAATATAACGTCAGTGATTTTTTTTAAAGCTTTATTATTAGTTTTTTTTACATGAACTGTGTGTGTGTGTGTGTGTGCTTTGAATTGAACGCGGCTACTCATCATCATATCAACCTAGCATCGTTCCTGGCTGCACCTGAGGCTTGTGTACACTAAAGAGCCCGTGGTCCGCTTACACGTTCTCCTCTTGGTTTAGGTTGTGGGGGAACAGGGTGTGATGTTCCTCCAACACAAAGGGAGGAGCCTCCGATCGGCAAGGTGATCACGCCTGGCGAGCCGCGGCCCAACGGTTGTCGTTCGGATGTTGTATATATGTTATACCAGCGCGCGAACTTCACTTTCGCGATTCAGGATTGGTAGTGACGTAGTAGTAGCACTTGTTGTCGCTTGATGGCGCTGGTTATTTGTGGTATCGCCACATCACTCCCCTCCAAGACCGGAGGATGATTGCGATGAGTCAGCTGTCTTAAGCTCTCTTGTGGAGCGTGCCAGTACCGTACGATTTTATGGAAGAGACTGCCTTCTGACCATCCAACCCTGACGGGCAAGTCTGCGCCAAAGACTCGTCCGTCAATCAACAAGGGTTCCGGCTTTCAGTTGAGGTTGACTTGGGCTCCGAAGATCTTGGTGGTTCTCAAAAACCCCCCAATTGAACGTGGTTACTATGTTTGGTGAAAACCGCTCTGCAGTTGTTTCATTCAAAATTTAACGCGTTTTAACTACTAACTGGCTGAAGCCCGTGGCTTCGCTCGCGTGGATTTCGGTTATTGTTTTGGTCATATCTCCGGTTCTACTAGTACTTAACCAAATGCAATCAAACATACGGCAGATTTTAGGTCTGACCAAGACCTTTCTAAGACAAAAAATGCATCAAAATCCGTTCAGTAGTTTTTACGTCTATCGCGAACAAACAGCTATGAATTCCAATATATATTTTTGTATTCAGAATCGTTCATTTAACATAAATTCCCCCGAATACCTCCCGCCGCCGGCCAGCTGGAATGGTTATATCGGATTCAAACCGACTAAAACCGCACGCCGTCTCGGGTCTTCAGACGCCAGGGTGTAAGGCATTTCCCTTGCAACCCGGCTGACCCAGGGCCATCTTTGGTTTCGAGATGGCTACCTCGGGTTTGTGATCCACGGTGTCCCCGTCTCGCCCCCGGAAAGAGGGAGCACGCAACGCGCCGCCGCTGCGGCTTGCTTCTGCTGGAACCCAGGCCTGGGGGTGACAGGCGGCTCCACCTGTCACCCCAGGCCTGCGTTCATGGAGGACGGAAGTCGTTCAACGATCTCCGGCGCTTGAGTCGCCTCCGCGGACCCTGGGCCTGATTCAGCGATCAGGTCAATATATACAACCGCGTCTAACGTTGTGTGAAAATAGAACTTAATTAAAATAACAATTTATAGAACCCCCGACATTGTTAAGAACACTCCTGACCAATTCGCCTTTCAAACAAAAAAAACAACATCAATATCGGTTCACCCGTTCGGGAGTCACGATGCCACAGACAGACACACACACAGACAAGTTAAGCTTATCACACCCCGTCGGTTTTGGGTCAGGGGTTAAAAACTACTCGACCGATTTTATTTTACGATTTAAAAAAACAGTAGAGATCCCTACCGAAATTGGAACAATGTAACCCCAGGTATCAAAATCACGGACCTACACCATTGCGAAGACTATTTTATTAAAAAGTTCTGATAGCGTAAAATGGTTCTTAGATTTTTTTAAATCATTTCTTTAACCAAATTTCAAATACCTCGCTTTATATTTTATGAATCTGGACATTATTACAATCAAATAGTCCGTAGTTTCACTTAAAAGAAAATTATTGCACTATTCTATTGCAGAAACTATTCTGTTACTGCCTTATTTGAATTAAATTCATGTTATTTTATTTAACTCTTTTTTGACAAAATTGATTTGACGTATTGATGGATTTGATTCAAAACTAACCTCTAATTTGAACAGCAAAACAAAGATTAAGGGAAAACCCCACAAAATGACAGAATAATTTTTATTTCCTTTGAAAGTACGATATCAATCCAATTTATCATCTGATTTTCGCTATCATACAAAATTATTTGACATAAAACGGCGGTCCATTGAAAAATGGGCATTCTCCTTTTATTTCTATTCACCTCTTAAATTCTGTTCACCCCGTTTTACTCGGTATTTTCAGTGTCACAACTGTGCATACAGTAATAGAACACCAGACTATCACCGAAAGAGTTGGGGCTACCTGCACCAAAGATGAAGATTATTCCTATAATGATTATCCCTACTCCGAGTATGGCTATGCCATCGAGGCTATAAATTACCATTCGGGACCAAAGACATACCAGTGTACCAAGATTAAACAGGTCTTAAGACCTGTGCTGAAAAATCGAGAGGTAAATTTACCAACTATAAGGTAATCTGTGGTAAATCCATAGACTTCTATGTATTAAAAAAATGTACCTACGACTAGATTGGCTGTGCGGAACAAAAAAATGTTACCTACTTATTATGGAAGATCACAATTCGACCACTGAATTTTTATAGCTGTCACACAGAACAGATGACATTAAGGGTGTTTCTATCATGTAGATAAAATAATGTATGTATTTACAAAAGAAAATGTATCTAAGTATGTATATCCGCATTCCAGAACTCATACTACAAGTTAAGCTATTGCTTTAGGTGTAGATAGCGCTGTGTAGAATATTTCTCTATTTATTACAAAAGGCGTGCTATGTTTATATGCTGGATAGCCGCTTACAAACTCGGATACTCCTTTGCAACCACAAATCTGATTTCAACCAAATTTGGCATGGTCATACCTAACGACAATCTAGGGCCATGTTTTGAGACCATAAAATTAAAAATCGGACATACCATTGAGGAATCGAAAAACAAATTTACCATTGAAACTAATAAAAAAAAGTTCACGCGCGCAAAAATTGATTTTTTCAGATTTTGAAATAAAAAAATAAATGCTCGCTCCGCTCAATTTTCTTGCGATCGGCTAACTGCATCGCATCCCTAGTATAAATAGGTGTCAAAATTCATTAACTAATTTTCTAGTGTCTGCGTCCCATTCCAAATTCGATACATTTTTTTTGGGTTCCGTACGCTAAGAGTTATTACTGAGACCGCTATCCGTCCGTTCGTCTGTCACCAGGCTGTATCTCATGCACCGTGACAGTTGAAATTTTTCACAGATGATGCAATTCTGTTACCGCTATAACAACAAATACTAAAAACAGAAAAGAAAAAATATTAAAGGGGGCTCCCATACAACAAACGTGTTTTTTTTTTGCCGAGTTTAGCTCGTTGTTAAAACGGCAACAGGTAGATGCTTGAAACATTCACAGAATATTTAGTTTCATATTCACTTCAAAAATAAATAAGTTAATTAAAATAAAATAAATTAAGGGGGGCTACAATTGTATGGAAAATGGTACGGAACCCTTCGTGCGCGAGTCAGACTCTACTTGGCCTGTTTTTTTTGCCAAAAACAGCCAGGCAAACGAAATGGAAAAAACAATTAGTAAAAGTAATATTAAATATAGAAAACTTTTGTAAACAGATATGCTTTGGTGTTTATCTTTGAAATGTAGTTTTTATATTTTTTTATATATTATTTTTTTCAAATCGTTTATCCGGACTTAGGGCCGGTTTTTCAATCGTCAGATAAAACGTCAGATACCAATCTAGTTGATAATTTTAACAGACATTTTAACAATCGAGTAAAATATTCCAATTTTTCAATAAACAGATAGCGGTCAGATAACTAACCTACTGATTTTTGTTACTAGCTTCACACTAAATAAGCGAGAGCAGGACGCACTTATGTACATTTACAGAGGTTAAAAAGAGACAGCCAACTTTCGTCGGAGTAACAGCGGGTGTCACAATTTGACAGTATTCATAACCATAAATTGTTCTTGCCGTCTTCTTTTCTCATGAGAGGATACTGAGCATAGCGATTCTGTCAAAGTTATCAGACATCATTGATTAGGTAGGAATTTATTCTTACCTATTTGTTATGTTGGCAATTTTACTTTCAATTAATGTTAATAATAGTTCCACAGTGTATTTTTCAAGACGAAATCGCCTGTGAAATTTTGTGTCGTTCCATTCATACATAATTATCGGGCCGTTCTCTTACAACGCTTTCTTTCCTGTCGGGATAAGTAGTTTAGCACTGTTTAGTCTTCTTCGATCATTAAATCGTCGATTGAATCAAAAAAATCCATGCTTAAAATACTTTTAAACGCACAAACGGCGCGCGTAATGATGACAGAAAAGTCAAATAACTCTACAGATAGTCGCTAACTGGGGTTCGAACGGCCAGATAAATTTATCAGTCAGTTAGGTAGTTTATCAATCAGTTAAAGCTTATCTAGTGGTTGAAAAATTGAGAATCATGTTAACTGTAGAATTAATCCTATCTGGTTGTTTATCTGAGCATTGAAAAATCGGCCCTTAGTTTATATATCGTTTATCCGGAATTGATGTTAAATATTGTGTAAAACTGAGAGAGTTTTAAAGACGATTAAATTCGCAGTCATTTGGGTAACAAAACAATGAATGGTTCAAAGTAACCGGTATCATAAAAATATTGCTTTGGATAGCTTCGAATGCGTACATAATGTTACTCAGTTCTGATTAAAAATTTCCTTTTAATAAGTAATATTATATATTATATTTAATAAGTAATAATTTGTAATACAAATATACCCCAAAATACTCAAAGAGTGTAGTTTGTTCTCAGGGAGGATAAAAAAGCCCCTACGAGTCTCTGTGCTCCAAAAAAGATTTTTGGAAGGTTGGTCTTGGTTTAAAAGAACAACAGTTAGCCAAAATAGGTTGCCAAATTTATATTGACGATGACGTTTTGTTCATGGAAAGGGGTGAAAGAATTTGCTTAAAAGAAAATTTTACTATTTATTACAATTTTAAAAGAACAACAGTTAGCCAAAATAGGTCGCCAAATTTATATTGACGATGACGTTTTGTTCATGGAAAGGGGTGAAAGAATTTGCTTAAAAGAAAATTTTACTATTTATTACAATTTTGATCTCATTCGGTAGTCAAATAAACATTTATTTTGTATGTAACTCACTACTTTATCAATAATATTCTACGACATTCTACACAGCGCCAGACCCAAAGTAAGCATAGTTTAACTAGCTTGTGTTATGGGTTCCAGAATGCGGATAAACATACTTATATACTTTCTTATTTGCAAATACATACATATTATACATAGAAACACGCAGACCAATGCAAATAGACATATTTATGCATACAAATATTTGCACTGAGCGGGAATCGAACCCGCGCCCCCTGTCGTAGCAGTCTAATGCACTACCGCTACGCCACAGAGGCCACTTTCCTATTTCATCTTGATGTAATAAATAATTATAAAAAATAGCGATCTACTCTTTCCCCAAAATGGTCAACCTTGATTAATTATGGCAAGACTAAGCTATTTATCGCATTTATACGTCAGCGTAGAGGTCATTTTTATGAATAAGGATTTTTTAAATATAATTAGATCATTTAATTTCACCGATACCTTAAAATATTTGAATAATAAAGTTTATTACACCCTAAAAAATTCTATTCAATGTTACCCAAAACTCATGATAACTTTGAATGCCATTGTAATCGTCATTGATGGTGTTTTTGAGCTTATTTTGAAAATTCTGAGTTTATTAATACAAAAATACACCAATAAAACACACATACTAACATTAAAATGAAAACATTCAAAGTTCCCAAAAAGAGTGTAATTGAGCATCAATCTCAATGACTAATTTATTAACGATTACGTAATTTAATTCCAATGTGATAGGGGGCGAGCCTATTGCCATCTACCGGGCACATTATTAAGCGAGCGTAAATTATCATTTATTAATGCACACATAACTACGAAAAGTTAGAGGTGTGTGCCCGGGCAACTGGGGATCGAACTCGAGACCTCGTCTCAGCAGTCCGTTACGTATGCCACTAGGCTATCGCCGCTATTTATATATTTACTAATTATTTAATAATTATTATTTTATTTCATAATTTTAATTATTTTTTTTAAATTATTTAATAATTTTATATTTAATAATTACAATATGTGTATAATGATTTAAAAGAGATTTAAGAGGTCCCGGGTTCGAATTCTGGCCATGACACTACCGAGGTGAACCCACTCCTAACACAAGCAATTAAGCTTTGCTAGAGGGGTTAGGGGGAATATTAGTAATTTCGGTTATTAATATTCTTTAAAAATGATTTTTTTTCCTAATGACTTAATATATCTGATTGTTTAATGTTAATGTTAGCATGCCTTAAATGAAATGGTAAATGTGCTGAACGCAAATATTTTGGCATCTTGTACTTTTGCATTTACGTAAATAAAGAATTTGAATTTGAATGGTGTCTGCATTAACATTTTACGATAATTACTAATAGAAATAGAAATAGAAATCTTTATTCGCAAGAAACACAGTGTGAAAGATGTTACATTGTTTTTCCTGACAGGGGCGTGTGCTTCGCCGATCAATCGCATATTCACAAATTACACGCACAATAACATAAATGAATATCCTGTGTTTGATTCTGATCTGAATCAGATCTGAGTCTTCCGCTGAAAATATCAACAGAGTCTTTCTCCTGAGTAGGGTAACTGGTATACTAATTACCCGCTTAAGGGATTGATAATAGAATTTTCTTGATACCTATAACAAAAGTCCGAGTCTTTTAGTATACTTACCTAAACTCAAAAGGAAGGGTTATGGAAGAAGTATAGATAAATTGCTATCATAAACATTTTGTTTTCAGATAAATATTACTAAGACCGAAAAAATTTGTTGCAGTGGCTATTCACAAACTAAACCTACATATCCCACCCCCGGTGACGAGTAAGTAATATATACCTGATAACATATATACATCCATATACTTTGACTTTTTTCCCTCCAGGGTAGGCAGAGACAGGGGTGTGTGTTGGGTAACCTCCTCGAGTGTCGCTCCGATTCCGATCCCGCTGCAGTCCGGGGGGAACGGAATCGGAGCGGCCGGTACACCCTGGGCGGCGGTCAATGGCTTCCCCTTCACCCCTTCATAGGGTTGGCATTGATCGTCGGCCAATACCCAACGTGGCGGGAACACATCGCTCTCCGTACTCCTCTGCTTTCAGAGGAGACAGGATGAGCGATGCTGTTAGTGGTGAGATGGCCCAGGGTCAGCCGGGGTGCGAGGGATATGCTCTATGGGTAACCTTACACCCCGGCGTCTGAAGACCCGAGACGGCGTGCGGTTTTAGTCGGTGCAAGCCCGACATAACCGCCCCCGCTGGCCGGCGGGGGGGTATCCGAAGGGATTTCCGCACGATAAAAAAAAAAAAAAAAAAAGCGTAGGCAGAGACAACAATCGCCATTAGCTTGTGTCGTTACATACTTCACGAGCTTCATCTACTTTCATTAAACCTTCCATGCAAGCCCGCCGATTTAGAGTGCTTTTGACCTGCCCTTTTTTCAATACCTCATTAATTTGATCAGTGTATGTTCTGTATTTGATAAGGGTTGTTTAATGTGATAATTTTGTAAGCGTCGGTAGCTTTCTGGTTAACATGTCGGGCTTAAGATCGATAGATCCCGGGTTCGAATCCTGGCGATTACACTGCTGACGTGAATCCACACCAAACACAACCAATTTATGATAACTGAAGCTGAAATATTAGTATTTTCCTACACTTTACTAAAAAAAAACAGGCTTCAATAAACCGCTTAGGCGAAGCAGCACCGAGGTGTTCCTGCCTCCCTGTTTAGATGGAATCAAACTCCGACCTCCAAGTATGAGAGGGCCGACGACGGCGATAGCTTTTTTTATAGTAGTTGCATATTTTTGTAAGTAAGTTTCTTTGCAAAAGGAGGCGGTGCAGCGGTGGATTGCCTCCTCAAAGAGGAAGACGACTGCGGATGGATGTAACAGCCCTATCAGGCCATGCGGTAGATTCGCAGTAGCGTCTCAAAGGTCCATTTGAGACTACTGCGGGTGGGCAGCATGAGAATTGCGAATAATACGATAATCTCTTACTTGCTCAGTTAGTAGGTACAGCCCGCAGCCACCTTGCAGATTAGTGTGGAGAAAATCTGATGTACTTTGTAATTGCAACGGTTCGCTCTCACTGTTCCAACGTTCCACGTAGAGTGGTAGAGTGAAGCAACAGTCATTTTGGCCGTTGCATGAATGGGCCGACTCGACCGGGGAAGCACCAGCCTCTCACAGAATATCGACGCCAAGTAACAGTATTTGAACTGTTGCGTTGCGTTTAATTCTAATTATTACACAACTGCCCGAAAAAGACATGTAATGTTTTCATGGTTCATGTGTAACTAATGAAATTTTGAAGCAATCAGCATTCTTACTTTTCGTATAGACTTAGATTGGAAAAAGAAAGTATCCAGGACGGGACTTTCAACCGTGACCAGTCCCTTACAGGGAGAATACTGTGACCGGCTGAGGTACCTGGACACGTCCTAAAAATTCGAAATTGAATATACCTCTCTGTTCCAAGTCCCGTCTAGGATGTTCTCTTTTTCCGATCAAAACCGGTCAGGTGGTTGGTTATTATCTTTTGTTACTAGCTAAAAAACCAGATGTAGCAGTTAGTTAGGCGTTAGGCATCATTATTCCTAACTAAACAACCAATTGGACAACTCGGGTGGCAGGTTCGGAAAGGGGGGTACGATAAAGGTATATGAGTTTCTTTATTCCGTCATATCTTTTAAATGCCTGAACGGATATGGATGTATGTGTCTTACATCATCTCGAGTGCACTCTTTTTTTTCTTTTATGTGCGGAAATACCTTCGGATACCCCCCCCCCCCGCTGGCCAGCGGGGGGGTATCCGAAGGTATTATGTCGTGTCTCGACTAAAACCGCATGGTGTCCTCCCCAAGTGTCCGTTGCCGGGCACCCCGGGTAAGCCCTCGAAAGGATAACCCCAGGGTTGCCGGCGGACTAAGGCCGCCACCGCGGCCTCGCCTGGTGGGGTCGGGTTTTATCCTGCTTCGGTGAATTGGCAGGCGTGTGTAGGGCACACACGACACTCCTCCGCAACTGCCTGCTTCTGTAAGGACGGCGAGTCGGCCAACTGCCATCCTCAGGCCCCGATCATGGAGGTCGGTAGTCCCGGGCGTAGATGACCTATGGCCCCGCTCCAGCGCCTCCTTGCGCCACTGGTACAGCAGCGCAAGGGCTCTCGCTTCCAGGTCCCATGGAGGGGTCCCGGCTAGGAGACATGCCGCCTCGACGGAGATCGTGCGATACCGCCTGATGACTCTGACGGCCATCGCTTTTAACGGGCTGTTTAATACAGCCACGTTGCGGGCCGCCAGAGTCTCCGCCCATACTGGGGAGGAGGCGGAGGTAAGGAGGCACTCCGTGATACGCGAGCGCCTCATTAATGCAGCTCCAGGGTAGGGTGTTGAAGGCGTTGGCGATGTCGAGAGACACCGCCACCACCACCCCACCCCGCGAGACTACTTCCTCCGCCAGGCGCCTAACGCGCATGATCGCTTCCATGGTGGAGCGCCCCCGGCGGAAACCAAACTGGTTGTCCGCCAGATCTGGCCCCACGTTCGTGAGATGCTCGACGAGGCGCTCTGCAATAATCCGCTCAAAGAGCTTGCACACCTCGTCGAGCAACACGATCGGCCGGTAACCGGAAGGCTGATCCGCCGACCGCCCCGTCTTCCGGATAAAGACCAGTTTCCCCGTCTTCCACGCCTTTGGAAACTGACCCCTTTCGAGGCATGCGCCAAAGAGCGCCACCAGTCGAGGCCCTAGTTCCTCAAGGGCCAGGACCCATGCTCGGCCTGGAATGCCGTCGGGTCCGGGGGCAGTGCATTTCCGGGCTTTAAGCCGGAGCACTGCTACCCCCAGTTCACTCTCCCTGACTTCGGGCACATCGCTCTTGCTATTATCAGCGTCAGGCGCCTGAGGCGGAGCCATACGCGGAGGCACATGCTCCTCCGCTCTCGCTGGGAACAAGGAGCCCAGTATCCCCTCCAGCCGCTCCGGCTGGAGGCTCTGGGTCAGTAAGGGCGCCCTTGGGCGGATTTTGCCCCTGACAGCAAGGTAAGGACGCCCCCATGGGTTCTGCTCCAGAGACTCCAGCAGCTCTTCGCGGGCCCGCCGTTTGGCCTGCTTTATGGCTTCCTGGAGGGTCCTCTTGGCACCCTTGTACGCCTCATACAGCTCCGCCTCTCGGGCTGCCGCATCGTCTGGGCGGCGACGCGGTCACGCACACTCGAGTGACACTGGCTTTAAATTTAACAGGATTGACAGGGCCAGTGGTTTTTCATTTATATATTCTTATTGAAATGATTTGAATATACCTATTATCTTTCAGATCCATTACGTGCACTGCCATTTGTAATCCATGGTGTGGCAAGAATGGCGATTGTGTGGCACCTAACACTTGCAGTTGTATGCCAGGGTACACTATAAGCTTCACCGAGGGTTTCACATGTTCACCTGTATGTGACTTAGATTGTGGCCATGGTACTTGCGTGGAACCGAATATATGCAGATGTGATATCGGGTATGAACTAACAAATACCACCAGCCATTCTGTCTGCACCAAATCCATGAACAATGATACTGTTTGTCCTCATGGTTTCAAGTATTATAATGGCTCCTGTAAACCTGAATGCTCTGAGGGATGTTTACATGGGGTATGTAAATCGCCTGATGTTTGTCAATGCGATCCAGGTTATCAGTTACAAGAATATAATTTTCTCGGTGTAAAAGTATGCAAACCAGAGTGCTTTCCTGGCTATACGAAAATAGATGGCGAATGTCGTCCCGAATGCAAACCATCATGTGGTAAAGGAACTTGTGTAAGGCCAAACATATGTGACTGCTTTCGAGGATATAAAATCGATCTCAGACAATTGACTTCACAAGATAATCTCAATGGTCCTTTATGTATACCGTCGTGTAAAAATTATTGTTCAGGAGAGTGTGTTGCTCCAAACACATGTGTGACGTTACCGTTATTATCACCATTTACAACTCCAATATCAACAACATCAACTAGATCTACATCAACAATAATTCCAATAAGAATACCATCCATACCAACAAGAATGTCATCAAAACCAACATCAATACCAAATATAAAATCAACACTAACGAGAGATTCAATAATAACAACGACACGAAGACCATCAACAATACCAAACATAAAATCAACAACAGAACCAGGATTAACCCTACACTACACACGAAAATCCTTAACTATATCAACAACAACTCCTTATGACCCTTCAAACAACTATAATAATAAGCTATCAACCATCATGAAATCGCAGTTCAACAGAAGCACAACATACAAAACGAGCTCAACTTCATCTGGATCAACTGATATAAATCGTAAATATAAGTATGAAAATGAAAATAAGGCTTACAAGGAAGTAGACAACACGGCAACAACGAATGGTTCACCCCCAAACACCATCGAACCTGTTCGAGGTAATGGAACTAAGACGTGGTAAGTAATTTGCATCTGTTTGCATAACTTATATTAGGAGACTAGCTTCCACCAGGCCACGTTAAGATGATAGTAGCTTTGAATAACAACATCACTTCTAGTATGAATAGGGAATTGCCCAAGATTACCGGTTTTTAAGAATTTTCTCTATAAAGTATTTTTTTTCTTGGGCATAAATTTGAAATTCATATTTATATAATCGTAATGAAGACAGAAGACACTAGTGTATCATAGAAAATAAACTCAATCTTCTAATTGTTAAATAATAAAAAGTCTTTCTATCAAGCTATCAATTTGAAATTCAGATGAAATACTAATACCGCAGTCTCTTGGTCATTTACGTAACATTATCTTATTTGATTTGATACAAAAATCAATAAGGTAATTTCGTAGACCTAGAATCATGTAGTTATAATTAAAATTACGACACAAATGAAGGACAGTAAATCATGTAAGAAAAATAAATTGGACAATTATATGGGTTTTGTGTAATATCTGTCAGAATCGGTCAAAATATTGTCATAGTTTTTAAATACTTTCTGGCCTACTCGGTAGAAACACTGGCGTTTCTGGACTGATTTGCGGCAGTGTCACAAGACTACATTGATTGAGCACACTTAGAGTGTAAATTTAATCGGAAAAAGAGAACATCTAGGACGGGACTTTCAGGGGGAACACTCTGACTGGAGGAATACTACATAGACACGTCCCAGTTATTCGAAATGTTCCGATGTATTATATACGTCTCAGGGCGACGCTGGAGCCATCTACAGTAATGTTTTTTACCTACGGAAATAATTAATGATGTTACTATCATTTTTAAACATTGTTTTTTGATTACTCCGCCACAATTCAATAAATATTTCCTAAAAATTTAGATCGGAAAAAGGGAACATCTAGGACGGGACTTGAAGCCACGACCAGTCCCTTATAAGGGGAATACTCTAACCATCAGAGTTACCTAGACACGTCCCTGATATTCATTAGATTAAAATTGATAGATTTTGCAAGTACGATGTTCTATTCTGGGTCTATGGAGGCCCACGAAGACCTTTCGGGGCCAAGACAACCGCACCTGCAAGCCAGTTACCTGCTGATTGAAGAATGAGACTCCGGCGCAGGATTTCCTCTCGTTGTTGGGAGGTCAGACGGCAGACGCTTCCATAAAAAGCGTATAAACCAAGCCAAGAGAAGCCAGGAGAAGGAGTAAGCGGACTACGCTAAGATGATGATGCATGTATGACATTCCGGTGTCAGGGTCAACTGAGCCCACAGCTAACTCAGTTCACCACTGCCAATTTTTTGTGGTTGCTTCGACTCACTGTTTAGTAACAAGCCTGCGAGTTTAGTTGACAGGGGTCACTCTGTCAACTCCTTAATGTGGACGCAGCTCGCGGGCTTGGTTGTCCACTCTATTTTAGTCTCTGGCATTCATGTCTTAACTGATAAATTGTCGTTTTACAGGTTGGAGCTACATTGGGCTTCAGTTTTATTACCAATAGTTATGATATTACTAGCTGCCGTTGTGATGTTAGTTGTATGGCGACGGGTACCCATGATAATTTTCTTGAGGGGGCGGAGCTACGCTGTTGAAGGTGAAAACGTTAAATATCTGTCTATTTATGCTACTATAAAAACTCTTAATCGGTTAACAGTAGTTTTGACTGAAGAAAGTCAAAGTTCATAAATTGTCATAGATTTTTAGGGTTCCGGTGCCAAATGGCAAATAAAACCGGCCAAGTGCGAGCCGGACTCGCACAGGAAGGGTTCCGTAGCCGCAAGTAAAATGTTTATATTTAAGTTGATTGAATGAAAGGTAAATTGCGGTTGAAACTTGGTGAAATTCTGTGAACCACATTAAGATTTTCACACAAAAATAGAAAAAAAGAAACAAAAAAATTTGAGGGTTCCCCATACTTAGAACTGAAACTCAAATTAATTTTTTCCACCAAACCCATACCTGTGGTATTCTATAGGTCTTCAAAAATGATGTTGAGGTTTCTAATATTATTTTATTCTAAACTGAATAGTTTGCGCGACAGACACTTCCAAAGTGGTAAAATGGGTCTGATAATGATGGGAATGATAAAACTAAAAAACATATATTATGTACATTAAAAATGTAAACTTCCACCGAAAATTGGTTTGGACGAGATCTAGTAAGTAATTTTTTTTAATACGTCATAAATCGTAAACCGCAACTTACCCTGTCATTCAATCAAATCAAATATAAAAATTTTACTTGCTGCTACGGAACCCTTCATGGGCGAGTCCGACTCGCACTTGGCCGGTTTTATCTTGATATCTAAACGCTACGAACTTATTTATGTGTGGGGATTTTTGATTGTTTTTTGCTACATTGGTCCCAAAATAGTAAACAGTGAAAGAAATTGTGACAGTTACATGAAATTTCATATTCTTGCAATTTCAGATGATATCACAGATGATACCGACCCTCAGTTCCAATATTTAAAGACGAAGGATAAAGTTGTATGCAAATATGAAAACATGTAAATTAATTAATTGTATAAGATTAAGTGATGTCAAGTTTGTTAGTCAATAAAATGTTCAAAGAAAAAATATATTTAATTTAAATATATTTGTGGGATTTCTAATAGCCTCGCAATGAAACTCGTAACTTGTAACTTTCAAAATTATAATTGAAGCTAAATAAAGATTTTACAAACATTATTAGCGCTTGACGCGTGCACCAACGTTCGTCGTCATTTGTATCTCCCCTCTCCCTCTCTCATGTCATGCTCACCTTCTCACACACTTACGTTCCGTTTCACCCACCTTCCTAAAGTTCCATTCCTACATATTAATACATGTAGGTTGAGCATGTGGGTACCAGGCTCGACCAACATGCTTGAGGCCTAAGCCAACCTCACCTGCAAGTCTACCTGCTAAACAACGGACGAGACTCTGGCGCAGGAGCACCTCTCAGGGTAGGGAGGTCAGGTATTGTCACTTCCGGAAAAGTCGACGTACTAATCAAAAATAATGAATATATTTTTTAAAACAAGCTTTTAAAAAATGTACTCAAACAAAATTTTATGAATAGGTTCTGCTGATTTTAAAAACTTGTATCGCAATAAGAACAAAGAAAAACTTGCGCGATTATTTTCAACCTTTCAGTTTTAATAATGTCATGTAGCTACAGAGTGCTTGCTAAGATCAGCTAAATGAACTCTACACAAAGAGTCTATCCTTGTTTAGTTCCAGGCCACCTAACATTGGGGTGTGTGTTGGGTAACCTCCTCGAGTGTCGCTCCGATTCCGATCCCGCTGCAGTCCGGGGGGAACGGAATCGGAGCGGCCGGTACACCCTGGGCGGTGGTCAATGGCTTCCCCTTCACCCCTTCATAGGGTTGGCATTGATCGTCGGCCAATACCCAACGTGGCGGGAACACATCGCTCTCCGTACTCCTCTGCTTTCAGAGGAGACAGGATGAGCGATGCTGTTAGTGGTGAGATGGCCCAGGGTCAGCCGGAGTGCGAGGGATATGCTCTATTTGTAACCTTACACCCCGGCGTCTGAAGACCCGAGACGGCGTGCGGTTTTAGTCGGTGCAAGCCCGACATAACCGCCCCCGCTGGCCGGCGGGGGGTATCCGAAGGGATTTCCGCACGATAAAAAAAAAAAATAAAAAAAAAAAAAAAAAAGGACACCTAACATTTCTATCTTCAGACGATCACCAGTAAAATTGTAAAGACAAAACAAATAGCTGAAATCTGTTTTGTTCTGTTTTTGGCCACTTTTTCTTTATTCACCATCAAGCTTCGGTAGCTTAGTGGTTAAGGAGTCGACCTTACGATCGAGAGGTCCCGGGTTCGAATCCTGGCCATTACACTACCGACGTGAACCCACTCCTAACACAAGCAATTTAGCTTAGCTGGAGGGGTTAAGGGGAATATTAGTAATTTCGGTTACTAATATTCTTTTTCAAAAAAAAAAAAAGAAAAAAAAAAAAGATATCATGTCACATCATAGAGTTTACCAAGACAAAACAAATGAGCCCAAACTAGATTGGTTTATCTTGTTAGCATTGTTATTGTTTGTCTTGTGTAGCTTAGGAGTTTCTATGGCCACCTTGCTACTCCATCAACTGACCTTGAATACCATGTCACATCAGAGAGTTTGTCTAGACCAAACAAATGAGCCCAAACTCGATAGGTTTTCTTGTTTAGGAGATGCTATGGCCAAGTTCCTTTTCCATCGTCAGAACAGCTGCACGGTACCATCTCAATCGGTTGAGGATAACTGTCTGAAAATTCAATTGCAAGATAATTTCGCCCACACTAACATGCCGAAAAAGTAAAATAAAAGCTTTTAAAAATATTAAGCGTGAAGTGCATACTTTGGAGGTAATTGCGTTTTTTTTTAAAGTAACCGAAATTACTAGTATTCCCCCTAATCCCTCCAGCTAAGCTAAAATGCTTGTGTTGGGAGTGGGTTCACGTCAGTAGTGTAATGGCCAGAATTCGAACCCGGGACCTCTCGCTCATAAGGCCGACTCCTGAACCACTAAGCTACCGACACTTCACTTCACTCTGAGAATGATGGTGATATGTAGGTGGAGCCACTCTCTGACTACCTACTGAAATTTTCTACACTTCTGTGATATGCTATTTACTTCCGGTACCGGTATCCAGATCCGCATGACACCGCACTAGTTTAACACCATCAAGCTGATCTACTGTTGAAAGCAGGAGGTGGACAGTAGAACTCTTCAACGGCTTCCAGTAAACCTATCAAGTTGGGGCGGGGCTCATTTGATTGGTTTTAATGAGCCCCATATTTAATTTCTCCAGGACTTTTTCTAACGGTGATAATTCCTCAAATGCTAGTTCGATTTCGTTTTTCCTTCTTTGTCTTGTGTATATGAACAAATTACTTAATTTAATACCAATCGCGTGAATGAGGCTTTTATGTTTATTGAGAAATCAGATTTTAATTATTTTTTCCGGTGATAATTCATCCGTGGTACTTTTGATTTTTGATTTGATGTCCTTCCCATAAGTAACATTTCTGCTTGTGTGAAATTTCATTAGAATCGGTTCAGCCGTTTGGGAGGAGAAGATGATCTAACGAAATACATGAGTCGTCTAAAAGAGAGCTTCACTCTTTCAGAGCTTCGCTCAAAAAAGAAGCTCGGGGTCAAAGTGTTCTTTTACTTTTCTAAACTATACCTCATATAGGTAAGTCTATAATTTACTATGCTATTTGTTATCCCAGAAATAGTACAGTCGCCATCAGCATAAGCGTAACACATTAAATAAATAATAAATAAATATTCTACGACATTCTACACAACGCTCTCTAGATCCAAAGTAAGCATACTTAAAGTAGCTTGTGTTAGGGGTTTTAGAATGCGGACAAACATGCCTAAATACGTTTTTTTTAATAAATATATAGATATTATACATATATATTCCAAGTAACCGACTTCCTAAGCTCAAAACTTTACAGAAAATAATAAAGAAATTAGAAAAAAAAAATTTTTCCTCTGAAGACTAGGTACTTTCTTTTTTCTTCGTGCGTAAATCCCCTCGGATACCCCCCCGCCGGCCAGCGGGGGCGGTTATGTCGGGCTGGAACCGATTAAAATCGCACGCCGTCTCGGGTCTTCAGACGCTGGGATGTAAGGTTGCCCATAAAGCATATCCCTCGCACCCCGACTGACCCTGGGCCATCTCCGGTTTCGAGAATAATGTATCGAATATGTTTCGAAATAATCTAAGGTTTCGAATAATGTAATTATACATCCATTGTTCATTTATTTCTTTCAATGTAAATATCGTTTGTAGATTTGTTAGTGTTCAGCGATTTCTAAGGGTGACTGCACCAGTGAGTAGCTGCACGCGAGCTGAACCACTGGCAACGGCTAGTACTAACAATAAAACTAAACACTTTGACTCATAATATAATATTACATTATTTCTGTACAGGAAATTTCACATACTTTAATCTCTGTAAGTACTCTATCACAGTTGTTGTTCATATTCGGGGTCAATTTCAAAGACAAGAAGCTCGGCGACATTAACGGGAGCATCTGCCGACCTCCTGACGCGTTTGACACAGCTAGCCCGGCCCTTCACACTGTGGTCCTTGTAGTATCCCATATCGCAAATGCAGAAGTTTGGGGATGAACATATTCCGTTCGGACAGCCTCCTGGGCAGTGTGGTTTACAGCTGCAATGAAACACATCGATAAGGATAGTTTTAGTAAGTATAATGACATCAATTTATTGTATACCTGTAACTTGTGCATCATCTAGATGAATGGTCGTTTTCAAAGGTGCTAGATGGACGGAAGCATTGAATAAGTTCTTGAATTTATTAATAAATAAATATTCTAGGACATATTACACAGCGCCATCTAGACCCAAACTAAGCAGAGCTTGTCATATGGGTTCTAGACTGCGGATAAACATACATAGATACTGTTTTTTTTGTCAATAAATACATATTATACATAGAAACACCCAGACCAATGCAAATATACATATTTGCAATGAGCGGGAATCGAACCCGCGACCTCTGACTTAGCAGTCGAATGCTCTACCGCTACGCCATAGAGGCCGTCACATTATTATAGAGTTGCTTGAAGAAAAGACCGAAGGAAAGCCCTTTGTGTTGGAGGACTACTGTACAGAGGGATGGATATCACGGTCAATAAATTGTTGGATGCTAACATCTGCAAACTTGCTAGATTAAAACTATTGTAAATTGTAACAGTTACTTACCTATTTACTGCTTGATCCGACTCATCATATATATATCCTGTATTGCAAACACACGTATCCCTACCAATACAAACGCCGTTAAGACAAGGCTTTGAGCATAGAGTCGCAATATTTTCAACCTGACTATCAGGATAAATTTGCTGTGATTGTTGTTGAGAAGTGTACGATGAAGGATTGGACTGATTGTATAGGAGAGAGCTACCTTGTTGCTGATTTGAATATTGCGGATAGTAGTGTTGGTTTCCTGGATATAGTTGTTGATTTGTAGGGTTATATAGGCTGCCAGGGTAGTTAGCATTGTTAGAGGGTAGATTTGAATTTGGTTGTTGACTATTAGGGTAATTAGGGCGCTGGTGGTCGTCATAGGCATGTTGACTGCCTGGATAGTTGTTTGGTTGCTGACCAGGGTTGTAATATATAGGTTGATAATTAGGGTTATTAGTTTGATGCTCTGGTGTAGGGCGATTTGTTGGATGGTTGGAATGCTGGTTATAGGGATAACCCGTTTGATTAAATTGACCTGGTTGATTAGGTTGACCTGGTTGTATTACAGGATAGTGATTTTGTGAATTATCAGGATAATTAGGTTTTGTATAACCAGGATAGGAAGACTGTTGACTGCCAGGATAGTTTGATTGTTGACTGCCAGGATAGTTTGATTGTTGACTGCCAGGGTAGTTTGATTGTTGACTGCCAGGGTAGTTTGATTGTTGATTGCCAGGGTAGTATTGAGTTGGATAGTTTGGATTTAGATAGGCGTTCGGATTTTGAGGAACACTATGTGGTCCTTGAGGATGTAGACCGATGGGGTTGATGGTAGTTGTTGAGGTTAACGGGTAATCGCATTTATTAGGAGCCACACATCGTCCGTTTGGCTGGCAGTTGCTGAAAACAAATTATGCTAACATAAGTCGATAATCATGTGTATGAGAATTCACCTAGTCAGAACAGTGTAGTGTAGTGTGCCTCGTACGTTAAGCAGGCGGTCCCGGTTGCCATACAAACGATGACTATATTTGGGTAGTTAGAGCTCTAAAAAGCCCGACAACTGGTCGATATCGCCAATGGGTTGTGGAGGTCAGATGGCCGGCTTCGTAGTTAGGCTGCAAAGCTGACCCCAACAGATTTGAGAGATATCAGTACAGTGTAGATAAAGATCATATCGATGCTTAAT
The DNA here is from genome assembly GCA_946251805.1 of Cybosia mesomella. NCBI lineage: Eukaryota > Metazoa > Arthropoda > Insecta > Lepidoptera > Erebidae > Cybosia > Cybosia mesomella. The sequence continues at coordinate 34,153,742 of OX276396.1, read as the reverse complement.
AAACAAAATATCATAAGTAACAGCGGCTTTTCAAAGATAAATTAATATAAACAACATCAATAACACTCCAAATCACTGTGATTTTTCTGTCAAACATCATTGAGGTTTTCCCCTGTGGTCTGTCATTTATCGATATGAAGAATCTTGTAATGAAGTAGCTTAGCGGTTCAGGAGTCGACCTTACGATCGAGAGGTCCCGGTTTCGATTTTTTACAACTACTGACGTGGACCCACTCCTAATATAAGCAATTTAGCTCAGCCGTAAGGTTAACAGTAATTTCGGTTAAGGGTATGAACTCTTTCAAAAAAATCTTGCACCTACTTGGCACATTGAGGGATACAGTCTCCTTGTGGATTTTTCGTATATCCAGGCTGACAGCGACATTCATTAGGTGCTACGCACTGAGCGAGAGAACCACATCGATCACAGTGAGGCTTGCACGAACCCTCAGGACTGGAAGTGTAACCTTTGTGACATTCACATGTGTTTGGGGCGGTACAATTGCCTGAAAAATTATAAATAATGAGTCCTTCGTTAGTTTCAAAGACTTCATTTGAAACTATGAAACAGATTCTTCAGCTGGTTTTATAAAAATATCAACCTCAGACGAGGCTCTGACGCAGGCTTCCCTCTTGGGGCTAGAAGGACAGAGGACAGTCGCTTCCATAAATGTCTCATAAGCCAAATCTAGAAGAGGAGTAGGATTAACCAGGCCCCAGATTCCGAGGTGAAAACCTCGTATGCAACGGGAAAAAACGTTAACATAAAGGCATGTATGAGATTGCTCATAGCACCAATACCTTCCAGCCATTATACTAGTAATTTCGGTTAGGTTTGTACATTGTACTGATACCCAACCTTTAAAAGAAATGGTCACTGTACACAGGCACTACTTACCTATTCCTCCACAATTATTCCTACAAATTGGTATACAGTATTTGCTGTCGGAGTCCAATCTATACCCGTCTTTGCAGATACATTCCCCTCCAGCACATACGCCATTCTGACAGCCAATAGGGCAGGTAGGCACACAGATGCCAGCCACATTCTTCACATGCTGCGGGAAACATGTGCAGACTTCGGGTTCTGTGCAGAGGGCGTTGATGCAGTCGTTAGTGCACACTGGATCACAGATTCTGAAGTTGTGAATGTTCTTGATGTAGCCCTTGCAGCATGTTCTGATGCGGCTAAGATCAGAGCGGGACTGGAATAATCAATTAATCTATCAATTTATTTGCATACATACATACACATACATAGCTTCACGCCTGTATCCCCGAAGGGGTAGGCAGAGGTGTATTACACACCCACGATTCGCCAGTTATGTTTAGGTCCCAATGTAATAGGGGGCGAGCCTATTGCCATCTACCAGGCATATTACTAAGCGAGCGATAATTAACATTTTTTATACACACATAACTACGAAAAGTCAGAGGTGTGTGCCCGGGGCGACCGGGGATCGAACTCGAGACCTCGTCTCGGCAGTCCGTTACGTACGCCACTGGGCTATCGCCGCAATTTATTTGCAAAGCGTATAATACACAATGGCCCATGATAGGCCACGGCAAGCCATCATCATTGTGTATAGGGGGCAATGGTATACAGTAGCGCACGATTGTCCATCGTGGTGCGCAATCGAGATGTTGTCGGATTTTAGGCACACTTCAAAGGAATCGTGGCGTAGCAATGAGCTACGCACCATTGTGTGAACAACTGCGTGATGATGGTCTGCAGTTCTGCATTGCAGAGCATGGTCCATTACTGGCCACTGTGTACCTACTGGGGACTTCAGAATGAAGGTAAGTAAGAAAAGAATAAGTAAGCCCATTGTTGGAATGGAAAAATAATTGGACTGGTGCATACATAGGTACTGGTACACAGGGGTGTATGGCCTGGTGAGGCCGCCTGTCACCAAACAGAAGCAGGCCCGGGCGGTGGGGCGACTAGCGCCCTCCCCCCCTTTCCGGGGTAAGATGAGGACACCGTGGTTCCCAAGCCCGAGGTGGCCATCTCGAAATCGGAGATGGCCCTGGGTCAGTTGGGGTGCGAGCGAAATGCCTTATGGGTGGTAACAGGTAAACACCAGGGTGTTTGAAGACCCGAAACGGCGTGCGGTTTTAATCGGTTCAAGTCCGACATAACAACCCCTGCCATGGGGGGTATCTGAAGGGATTTCCGCACGAAAAAAAGGTACTGGTACATAGCTTCATCTTCTCTTCTTCTTCTTCTTCTTCTTATATATAAAAATGAATTGCTGTTCGTTAGTCTCGCTAAAACTCGAGAACGGCTGGACCGATTTGGCTAATTTTGGTCTTGAATTATTTGTGGAGGTCCAGAGAAGGTTTAAAAGGTGAATAAATATGGAAGATGTTATCGATTGAGGCCGTACGAAGTCTGCCGGGTCAGCTAGTCAATAATAATAATAATGCATATTCTACACAGCACTATCTAGACCCATAGCCTAACTAGCTTGTGTTATGTGTTCTAGAATGCGGATATGCATACTTAGATTTTTTTTGTTGTAAATACGTGCATATTATACATAGAAACACCAATGCAAGTATTCATAATATTCATGCACACAAATATAATATTTGCACTGAGCGGGAATCAAATCCGCGACGCTCTACCGGTACGCCACTGAGTTCGTCCAAATAACCACAAAACATGAAAAAAACAATGATTGTCAAAATTAATTTTAAAAATCATATTTAGTGTCACTCAGGATGATGTAGAATTATCTTATCTTATCTTAGAATCCCAAGGATGCCTCATACATCTAAAACTCTTCAGGCATTTAGATATTATGATGGAATAAAGAAACTCACACACTTCAAGGTTCATTGAACACATTACACTCATTTTAGGACAGTCGTGTAAAAATGTCAACATTCAATTATAAAATAATAATAAATTATTCTCTGAATAAAAACTATTTTTAATTGTCTGTGAAATTTCATCCTTTAGGCGTACTAGACTTTTAACCGAAGTAACTAATATTCCCTCTAATCTCTCCAGCTGCACGCTGCAGCTTAATTATTTGTGTTAGGAGTAGGTTCAAATCGGTAGTGTAATGACCAGGATTCGACCCTGGGACCTCTCGATCGTAGTGTCGACTCCTTAACCACTAAGCTACCGACGCTTCAATTATCTTCTTAGTAACAATATTTAAGATTGTTATTTTTTTCTGAACAAACACGCGCACCTATTCAAGCTCAAGTAGTTCCACAATTCTTAATAATAACTTGGTGACATCATACTTAAATAACAAGAAATATACCTATAGATGATGTAATGGATACAGTACTAAAAATAATTATACTCAATGTACCTTTTTAGGTAGATTTCGATGACCTATTGGTTTCTTGACTACTGTCGAATTTAAAAAAAAATTCTTCATAGGAGGTCTAGTTATATATATATATATATATATGTATGTATGGTTCCACTTCCCAAAATTTGCGGCACTCTCACGGTCGCATTTTTGCCCCGATCGCTTTCAAACTGCGGTCAAAAATTGCTTGGGTATAAACTTAGTTTAAGTTCGTGAACGGGTGGAATCCGGCCTAAGGGGACGGTAGGGCCTCACTTTTTGTGAAATCAGTTTTTCCTCAAAATTTCACGTTCCATGAAAGATATTCGAACCGTTCTAATTTTATCCCATAGTATATACCGTTTAGAAAACGGTGAACATTCTTGTCGTCGGAAACATATTTAATCGATAGGCCATTTTTAAGTCTAAAATAAATGTCTGAAAAGTTTTTCGCTAACAGTTACCGTTTTCGAGAAAAAAAAATTAAACATGTTAAAAATGTTACTGTGTTTACTTGTGTGTGTAAGTCCGTAGTTCTGTATATAAAATATCGGATAATCGGATACCCCCCGCCGGCCAGCGGTGTCGGTTATACTCAATGTACCTACTAGTAAGTTGTTATCAGATATTACCCATGACTTCTGTGGCTTAGCGGTAGTGCATTCGATTCCCGATTCCTTGCAAATATTTGTATGAATGAATGTGTCTATTTGCGTTGGTCTGGGTGTTTATGTTTAATATGTATGTATTTACAAGAAAAAGTGTATAAGTATGTTTATCCGCTTTCTGGAACCCATAACACAAGCTAGTTAAACTATGCTTAGTTTGGGTCTAGAGAGCGCTGTGTAGAATGTCGTTGAATATTTAATATTTAATACTTACTCCATTGCCGACCGGAATGTGAGATAGATCTCTTGCAATTGTGGCAGTCCTGTTTGGCAAAACAATAATCATTATAAAGAAATCTGTATAGACCATCTTAACGACGTTTACAAAACGACGAAAACAAACAAAAAAGGGATTAGTCTAAAATTTATGTACATTAAACTGACCACCGATTCGCAATCCGGCCCTGTCCTGAAAGAAACTCAGCGGATTTTTTTATGGGTCATTTACAAACATGACAGCGCGAGTGTGACGATCCTGGTGTTGCACGCGTCCATAGGCCGTGGTAACCGCTTCCCATCAGGTGGGCCGTGTGCTTGTCTGCCACCTAAGTGGTATAAAAAAAGTTTACGTACCTTATTTAATTACTATGATTTATTGGCAAAGTTTAATTTTAATTAAAGTTTCAAATTTATTTATAGGTTAATTTCTAATTTCATTTGGTAGTTCGTTGTAGTAACGCGTAATTTTGTTAAAACGATTATGTTTTACCTAATATCTAATGTTGATATTACTTAACAGACTATCATAAGTTTAGATTTAAACCATCTTAGAAAATGTAGAATATACTACTTCCGGGCTGTTTGGTCGTGGTCCATATGAAACTTGTGATCTAAACGTTTCGTCGAACACTGCGCTTGACATCTTCAGTGTTACAGGTCCGGGCGGCGACGAGTGCGTAGAACTCTCGTCGGCGACGACTTCTCTGCGAGTGATGATCAATCGCAGGGAAGTCGCCGCCATATCTACCACGACCAAACAGCCCGGAAGCAGTATATTCTACATGCAACGCCGGCCGTGAAAGCCTAATGAATTATATAAATCTTTTGTTTTAAACCTACGTAGTACCTATGTACATAACTATCAGTTCTCGTCAGTTTTTTTTTAGCTTGTGGAATCCCCCACGGGGTCCTCACGGGGTTTCCTAAATTATTTTCAATACACATATTATTTAAATCACCGCCTATTCCTTCTCAAATTCCTCTTATGAGAAGATTATTAAATACTATTTCACATTGAAAGTGAAGCACCGCAAGTCCACAACCCGTGGTAAAATACTGGTGAAAATTCATTTCATTCATTCAAACTCATTTTATAATAAGCGTTATCTAGCTGAATTAAAATAACCACAAGTTGAGCAATTCTCTTTTTAATAGTTAACCACATTGATGTCTATATTATTAATTAACCATACAATACAATTATCATATTGGAAAAGTAAATAATAATAAAAAAATAAATAAATACACATTCTACGCAATCTACACAGCGCTATCTAGACCCGAAGTTACTGATGTACCTTTTTTTTTTTTTTTTTTTTTTATCGTGCGGAAATCCCTTCGGATACCCCCCCGCCGGCCAGCGGGGGCGGTTATGTCGGGCTTGCACCGACTAAAACCGCACGCCGTCTCGGGTCTTCAGACGCCGGGGTGTAAGGTTACCCATAGAGCATATCCCTCGCACCTCGACTGACCCTGGGCCATCTCACCACTAACAGCATCGCTCATCCTGTCTCCTCTGAAAGCAGAGGAGTACGGAGAGCGATGTGTTCCCGCCACGTTGGGTATTGGCCGACGATCAATGCCAACCCTATGAAGGGGTGAAGGGGAAGCCATTGACCGCCGCCCAGGGTGTAGCGGCCGCTCCGATTCCGTTCCTCCACTACAATTAGAGTAGATATACCCACACGTTTTCTAAATTGATCAAATCACCAACATCCACTCTGTGCTCTTATCATAACCTCATTTTTCCACAACAAACTTGTATGAGAGCCAGGAATCCACAAATATCATCCACCAATTTAGATTCACAAGCTATATTATTGGCATTCAAACCACATAACGTCAACGGTCTACGCTGGACAGCCTCTAATATCACTGAAAATCTACTCAAAACCACATCTGAACCACCGATCGCATACTCCACCATACGGTCTAAAACTTAACTTAAATCTACTTTATGGTCGAGCAAGAACCATGATGTCACAAAAAATCTAGTCTGAATCATACTATTGGCCCCATAACCTGAACTATCATTCGCATGCTTCGCCCCAAAACTTAGAACTTAACTTATACTGGTTCTTAGTTGAGCCAGAATCGGCAATTATGGATTACCAACCTTGTCTAAAGAGGTAGAGATTTCAGTTGTGCCCGTTTAAAAGTATCGCAAAAAAAAAACAATAAAGTAAGGTCTATGGTTAGTTTTTAAACTGTCGTTGAAAAAATATCGTTACGAATTGAAGCTGCAGGCAAAAGCTGGTTCTATTATAATAAGCTGAAGAGACATTTTCGAAGTACTTACCTACATATAATTTTAAGGTGTTTTTTACAGATATTTTCGTACTGACACGTTAATTAATTTTTTGTCTCATAAGGATAATAATGTCCATATTTCTTATTTATATAATGTATATCAAATCATACATTGCTCTTAACAGAGTAGAATAATTAGAATATAGTATATAAGACATAGAATATACGATACATTGTAATGTTTTGTATAATTCAAAGATACTTCGAATTGGTTCTCCATTGGATACAAATTTTTTTTTTCGGAAGGGGGAAATCCCCCAGCAAAATGGACGGACAACCTAAAAGAGGTAGCTGGAATAGACTGGAAGATCAGGTGCCATGGCCTATGTCAAGCAGTGGACTGCAACGAGCTAATTGATTAATTGAATATTTTTTCGGTGATGTCATAATCATATATACAAATCAATATTTGTTTGTTTGTTCGGAGCTCAGGCGCTGTACTAAAACCCTTGCTGTGTCATATGCTGCGACTCTGCGCCTTATTGGGAGGGCCTGAATCTGTTCAAGAATTCGAAATTCTATGGCGACACACACCCAGAAAACTCTCAATTAGGAGAAGCACGTCCAGGCACACATGCACGTCGCCCCTTCATGGGTGAATAGATCAGTGGGTTTACGAATTTTGAAGTGAAAATTTCTTTCGGCGCGTTGAGGGAGGGATGGATGGAGGGTGGAAGGGAGAGGGCGGGGGGCAGAGAGACGAAGCGAAGGAGGGAGAGAGAGAAAGAGCGAAGGAGGGAGGGGTGATGACGTTTAAAAAATACACACGTAATTGTTCAAGTTTTCACTTCTGTCAGCACTCCCGGAGTGCCACATACTTTTTTTCATACCACTTAGGTGGCAGGCTTCAAAGGCTTAAGCTTAACTAAAAACTGCCAGAAGGTTAGATAACGATGTCTGTTATCATTACAGTGTTGGCCCGGATGGATCTAAAACTTCCATTGTGGAGCCCGAAATATCGGCTAGTACGTGAGGTTGCCTTGGACCCCGAAGGTCTTTGAGGGGCTTGTGTCTTTATTTTGTACTAGCTGACTTTGTCATATCTCCGGTTGTACTTAACCAATTGCAATCAAACATACGGCAGATTTAAGGTCTGTCCAAGACCTTTTTAATAAATAAAAAAACTGGCCAAGTGCGAGTCGGACTCGCACACCGAGGGTTCCGTACAAAACTGTAGGTATATAAGTTAAAGTTCACCTATCACGACAATCGAGTCATCATTATGGTAGTAGTAACTTTAAAATATTCAAAAATATTTTAATTATATGATGTAACTAAAAATTTACGGTTTTCGCAATTTTTCCTTTATCTGTACTATAAGACGTTACTTCGTGCCAAATTTCAAGATTCTAAGTTCACGGGAAAAACCCTTAGGTTTTGATTCCCGTGCGAGTTTCGAAAATTTGCGGAAATTTGCGACATAAACGGCTGTATCGTTTGATTGCTTTAGCTTAGAAGTTTGATTTTTTCACAGCTCCAAGGGACAGTAGACCTGAGTATTAGATATAAATTTCAGTTTGATATCTCAACGCGTTCCTGAGAAAAACGGTCTTGACAGACGGTTGAACGGACGGACAACGAAGTGATCCTATAAGGGTTCCGTTTTTTTCCTTTTGAGGTACGGAACCCTAAAAACGACATCAAAATCTGTTCCCTATATAAATAAAAAAATTGCGTCCATCATTAACAAACAGACAAGTATTTATCTGTTCAGAATCGTTCGTTTAACATAACCCAAGTTTTTATTATATATCCTTAGGTTATGTTAAATGAATATATATATCCAATGTACAGACTAACACAACTAATTTACAGTTTTATAATAGTATAAATAGATACATAATTTCATTGAATTTAATTATTTTTAACCAAAATATCTATAGAGGGATCTGGCAGTAATAACCTTTTAAGACATGTTCAAATTATAATAAGTCAGGTACTTACGGTACTTGGGGGTGACAGGTGAGGCCGCCTGTCACCCCAGCAGAAGCAGGCCGGGACGGTGGGGCGACTAGCGCCCCTCCCCCAAACCGGGGCAAGACGGGGACACCGTGGTTCCCAAACCCGAGGGGGCCATCTCGAAACCGGGGATGGTCCAGGGTCAGTCGGGGTGCGAGGGATATGCTCTATGGGCAACCTTACACCCCGGCGTCTATAGACCCGAGATGGCGTGCGGTTTTAGTCGGTTCAAGCCCGACATAACCGCCCCCGCTGGCACGCGGGGGGGGGGGGGGTATCCGAAGGGATTTCCGCACGAAAAAAAAAAAGGTACTTACGGTACTTCAATATAACAGACACCTTTCTCATAGTTGATGGTTTCCGTCAGGTTATATCTTGAGTTGTAGCCACCGTAGCCTGGCTGCGTGTTGTTGTAATACCTAAATACAAAACATACGTTAAATTTTGCATTTAGTTCCTCAAAAAGTATATGTCACATTAAAATAAGAAATATATTTTCATAATTTGAGCCTCCATCACATTTATCATAATCAACATTATCATAATTGAGCATCGATCGATATACAATCGATGGATATTGGGAGGTTCAATAGCATTCTGGCTCAACCTCTCTCTGAAGCTGCTATGCTAATTTATAAAATGACATATGAGATTTTGAAAGCGTAGTGTATATGTAGGATAGATAATTTTAAGTCATATGTAAGCTCAGGGTACGATGGAGCTGGCATGGCCTTTTGGGCTAAAAGCTTCTAAACAAATAAAGATTTAAAAAAAGGGCCTCCATTCTCGTTCTAGCATGAATTTCAGTTTGCGCTTTGGAATCCCACTCCTCCTTTCCATGATTTGGATTTATGGGCTTATTCCTGGGACTGCTGTCTGACCCTCCAAGCTCGAGAGGAAAGTGTACGCCAGAGCCTCGTCCGTCAAGCCTGTTAAACCGTCAATCCCAGTTGCTATGAAAACATCTGTGGCATTCTTTATGGGTACCCAATTAGACGTTAGATTTGAATTTGATCCTCACCTCACAAGATTGTCTCCTGCCTGGTAGCCTGATCCACCACTGTAACCACTTTTGACACCACTGGAGTACCGAGACTTCACAAACTGTGGATTTGCGCAGACGCACGTGACAAGCACGGCTAGGAGAAACACACGCATATTGATCTGAAAAGAAATGATTGACACTATTAAACAAATTCGACTATTCAAAAGCGTAGTACTACTTTAACTCGGCGAAAAAAGATTGTTTAAGTGACAAAATGATCTGTTTATGAATGATATAAGAAATGGAAGAAACAAGTAGATTAAAAACTCGTAAAGAAAATTCCTCAGATGCTTGCTTTATACAAGAAATTAACTATATACGTAAGTTAACTACAAGGGTGTCAGCCAAATAAAAATGATAGATATTACCTATGTTCAATCTATCAATCAATCATTTACTTATTTGCATCGAATATGGTTACCAAGGATCTTAAAGCTAGTAGGCAGGTACAGTACAGTACTTTCGGTACACACAAAGAATATCTTTGTGTGTACCGAAAGCATAATTATATGAAACCAAATTAGGATTCGTACTGTACCCTCGAAAAATACAATCGGCTTCCAGTCTAAAAATTCGTTGAGTACCTAAGAGGAACTGAATTTCTAAAATTATCATTATCTGCCTGTCCTAACTACCCTTGTAATTATTCATTTCCATAATGTTCTCATTCGCCCTGTTCTCTTTGACGCAATCCATACTTCTTCTCTTGGACCTACCTCTGCATTTGAAGCCCTCTACTGTCATAAAAGGTAAACTAGGAATGCTATGCAGTTAGCCGATCGCAAGAAAATTGAGCTGAGCGAGCATTTATTTTTTTATTTCAAAATCTGAAGAATTTTGCGCGCGCGAACTTTTTCCATTAGTTTCAATGGTAAATTTGTTTTTCGGTGATAATTCCTTAATGGTATGTCCGATTTTTAGTTTTATGGTCTCAAAACATGCCCCTAGATTGTCGTTATGACCATGCCAAATTTGGTTGAAATCTGATTTGTGGTTGCAAAGGAGTATCCGAGTTTGAAAGCGGCTATCCCGCGTATAAGAGTATAAGGTGTTTATAAAATTTGAATTGCCTATTTTCCTTCAGACGGTTTACTGTGTGTCTACAAGTAGGTAATACTTGATTTGTACTATGTTTACGAGTAACTGTTATGTGATGTGTGACTTTGTCATGACTATTGTGAAACAGTGAATGTTAATAAAGTATTATTAAGAGCCTTCAATAATGGTATGGCCGTTCCTTCATAGTTGCTATTTGACCATAATATATGTAAACCGTTATTAAATTATAAACTTGGTGTATAACTTAACGCCAACTAAGTAACGCCAACATCTGAATAGGCCCATTCAACTGTCGTTTTGGGCATCCTAGTGTGATCCCTTTTCCTTCCAAAGTGGTACTGGCGGTGCCGCCACTTCATGCTAAAGCAATATTTTTGAAAGATCAGAAACAACCACGAATACTGTAAACTAGCTATCTTTTCACTTTGCAGGGTTTTGGCAGTTATTTTGTCACGATCTACTGTTCATCCTTCATCTATCCACATTTTATATTCATCCCTTTTTTTTTTTTGTTTTTTCTCGTGCGGAAATCCCTTCGGATACCCCCCGCCAGCCAGCGGGGGCGGTTATGTCGGGCTTGAAAACATCATTAGGTACCTCTTTTTGTTACAAATCACCCGTTTTGCCCCCCCCCCCCCCCCGCTCACCCTAAATATTATGAATCGAAAGCAATAAACAAAATGTCGGTGTTAAAATATACTTCTGCTCTACACCTTTGGAAACGTAAAGACAAATATTTGTAGTATCCTTAACAAATATCTATGAAACAACAACTGAGTATCTACAATATGTAACAAAAAAACACACTATAGGAGGGGGGGCTGCAGCCAGTGAGGGCTGGTGTTGTGGGCCGCCGCTAAATATTATTGGATATCTATTATGATGTGTTGTTACATTTTAAGACTTTGGGGAGATATTAGGTACGGCAATTAAAATTCTAATAGTTCATTTATTTTTTCATTAACATATCATTTAAAAAAATCATATATGGTTATGTAATGAGGATACCTATGTATCACTTATTGATCGGACAATAGTTTTGTTACACACTGTAAAGATATTGTTTCCTTGAACTGTTCAAAAATAAATTATATACACTCAAAACTTCATTCAGAACATCGTCAAAACAATTCGTGAATAATAATTAAGTATATTATGTTTATAAGGATGACATAATCGTGTGTAACTTACCGATGCTGATTCTACTTGTTGTCTCGGCCACACTTAATCACACACTGATGTTAAACTTAGTTTTTACTGCCAAACTATTTATGTTAGGGCGCTGTCTGCACGTAAACTACTACTACTAACTATAATTATGCTTATTTTTTGTCTCTAAGATTATTTCTCTCTCTCTCTCTAAGATTACTGATGCTAGACAGTTGATTTTTTTTATATTAATGAGGATGTTAATTTGTTGATATTCCACTAGCTGATTAAATTTTCTTTATATTTGTAAAAAAAATATATATGTCATCGCTAAAAATATTGAGATAATTGAAACGAAAAATTTATTTCAAAGAGTGTTTCTTTGCATTTTTTTGACAAGTAACTGCTCTATTCATCCAACATGTTTCTGAATGTGCGTGAACAGTAGATAATTTGGTATATATAAAAAAAAAACAACTGTCTAGCATCAGTAATCGTAAAGAGAGAGAGAGAAATAATTTTAGAGACAAAAATAAGCATAGTTATGGTAGTTTACGTGCAGACAGCGCCTTAAGTATGTGTTAATATGGTATTGAGATTGAGGTTCCGTATACTTAGATGAGGAATATTACGTGAAAAATATTTATTAAAAAAGTTTTTGATTTGCAAATGGATCCCGCCTGCTATCAAAATTGTTTCTATATTTTTAGGACTGGTTTATTGATTTTTTTATTTAAAAAATATTGGACTTTTTAGTTATGATGTATAAGTATATTTGAAATCACCCTTTAAAGCCCTTAATTTTGATACCCTACTCGATATGTTAGAGTGAAAGTGTTTTTAACAACATATGTTTTAGCGCTAATAATCCGCCATTTTGTTTTTATTTTATTTTGATATACACGGTAGCATTCTCACATTAAATGCAAATCTAACGACACCTCTCAAGCTAAAATCCATCGACCTGTGCCAAAAATTATACATACATACACACATACTCTCGAAAAACATAACTCTCCTTCTAGCGCAGTCGGGTAAAAAGAGGATAATAGTGACAAAAAGCTATGTTAAGATGTTCTGGTTTAGAAGAAGCGTCGATAGAAGAAAGAAAATATGTATATTTTGTACTCTAATAACGGTAAAAATAAATAAATGATAAAAGTTCCAGACTCTTAATGGCTCTTGTTTAGTAAATTATTTCAGAAAGAATGACTACAGTAATATTGCGAGTAAACAAAGTACCTCACTATCCTCTGCTCTTATCCCTAATTTAATTGCAGTCGGCGCAACTTGTGTGCTTTTTCCATTCATTTCTGCTTGCGGTCATCTGAACATTCACTCCCTTCCTAACCATATTATCCTCTTTCACGCAGTCCCTCCATCTCCTCTTAGGTCTTCCTCTTCTCTTGTAACCGTCAATTTCCATATTTAATGCCTTCCTTACGATATTATTTTAATACCTACGCATTACATGTCCGAACCAGGAAAAGCGATTTGCTCGCAACTTTTTTTGTGATTGGCGCGCTCCTTTTAAACCAATAGTATGAAATAACAGGAATTCGGAACTACTTAGTAAGTAGATAAAAATTTATTATACGTGGCTCAGCCGTTTGGTCGAGACTGTACTCCTCCGGAACCATAATACCGATCTTGACCAAATTTGCCATGGTGATAGTGTAGACACCGCTGAGTGTTTAACTGTTCAAATACAATGTACCATTGAGGAATAATCATCGTAAAACAGTTTCACGAGCGCGCGGCCGTAGCTATGTGCGCGACCGTAGTAAGATGCCTTATTTTTCAAGTAAGAGTCCTGCTCGCTCAGCTCAGCACACCCTGCACTGAATTCCTAGTTATAATATTCCTAGATTATATGAACGGTGGTAGACGAAACTTTTAAGCTAGTATAGACAAAAGCAATAGGAATGCCTCCGGAGAGTGAAGTTCGTGAATTTTGAAAGTTAAAATGACGTGATGTAAGTTTTGTTTATAAAATAGGTAATCCTGCCATGAATTTGTTCTCAGCAAAAGGTACAATAAGACTACATAACTGTTTGAATTTTCCTACAATACGTCTAGTCCATTGAAATGTTAAATCTTTTAAGGCTTAGCGTGCAACAGTCAGAGTTCGCAATTTCATTTTTTGGATAATCTAGTATCACCTCCCCCGCTGTGTTACGCCCCTCATTCCGCGCGAGACTTAACTTGCCAAGCTATAGTTACAACAATCAGAAATACATATTTTTTCCTAGGTTACATTTAAGATTCAGCTGGCGTACCTACGTACCTACGTATATTTTAGAAGCCAGTATGGCCTTGGCTGATTTACATAGTCGGAATGACTTGAGTAGAGGCCCCTAATTCTACTCGAATTCAATTCGAATAAAATAAAATACAATATTCAATATATTTTTAAGTCTGTATTGTCACGCCGCCGCCGGGGTGTAAGGTTGCCCATAGAGCATATCCCTCGCACCCTGACTGACCCTGGGCCATCTGCTATCACGTACCTTTTTGAACCGACCAAAACCGCACGCCGTCTCGGGTCTTCAGACGCCGGGGTGTAAGGTTACCCATAGAGCATATCCCTCGCACCCCGGCTGACCCTGGGCCATCTCACCACTAACAGCATCGCTCATCCTGTCTCCTCTGAAAGCAGAGGAGTACGGAGAGCGATGTGTTCCCGCCACGTTGGGTATTGGCCGACGATCAATGCCAACCCTATGAAGGGGAAGCCATTGACCGCCGCCCAGGGTGTACCGGCCGCTCCGATTCCGTTCCCCCCAGACTGCTGCGGGATTGGAATCGGAGCGACACTCGAGGAGGTTACCCAACACACACCCCTTACCCAACACACACCCCTGGTATCACGTACCTAATAGGAGATAAGTCTATTGTAGTCTACTAAGCACGTGTGCAGACTCCATGTTGCTCTTGAGTATTAAATGCATTTTGTTTGATTCGGGATTCCAACCCAACATTGTTTGAACAGTGGCATGCGCAAGAGATACCTATGGTAGGCACTGCAAACGTTTCAATGGGTCATTTGCTTGATATAAATCCTTCGTCGTATAAAATCATAAATCATAAACACCTAAAGGAACCCTAATTCCAAGTAGACATAATATCGTCACTCACAGTAGTCGGAAACGATGAGATAATACTATCTGTTTTGCAATGTTTTGATGAAATTAATCACAAATATTATTAAGTGCTTTGGTTAGGTCCATACATATATTAACCTTTATTATCCACAATCAGTGAGTCAAGGAGGAGTCACTGCATTGGGTTTCATGGTACTTATTGAAAATGTTGCAAGTACGTTGTTTTCGAATAGCGTATTGGTTTACACCAAAACACTATATGCCTTTTTTTTTTTTTTATCGTGCGGAAATCCTTTCGGATACCCCCCGCCGGCTAGCGGGGGCGGTTATGTCGGGCTTGCACCGACTAAAACCGCACGCCGTCTCGGGTCTTCAGACGCCGGGGTGTAAGGTTACCCATAGAGCATATCCCTCGCACCCCGGCTGACCCTGGGCTATCTCACCACTAACAGCATTGCTCATCCTGTCTCCTCTGAAAGCAGAGGAGTACGGAGAGCGATGTGTTCCCGCCACGTTGGGTATTGGCCGACGATCAATGCCAACCCTATGAAGGGGTGAAGGGGAAGCCATTGACCGCCGCCCAGGGTGTACCACTATAACACTATATGCCTTCCCTGTACTAAATTTCAGCCAAATTCGTACAGTCATTTGAGCGTGATCGAGTAACAAACATCCAAACATCTTCACATAGTTTCACATTCATAACAGAAATTCTTCCTGATGGGACGGGGTATTGTAACAATGCACATTGTACTTTTAAGAATATTAGTGGAATATGTAGTCGATTCCTTAGTTGATATCGATTCATAGTCTACTAATATTATCTGTATTCTTTCATCGACTCGGTCTATGTTAGCTGTGGTCAACCCTATCGGCTGTGGTTCATTATCTATGAACTCCCACCAAGTCGCTGCTTTCAGCCGACGTTATAAATTACGGTGCAGCGGTTTTGCGAGCCCCTAATTTTCTGCATAGCTACCACTAGTGCTGCTAGCTCTGGTACTGAGCCGTTGGTGAGAATTTTACAATTTATACATTACGTGTGCTAATCATTTTTATTACAGAGTGCTCATTAGTGTTGGAGGGTGACGTGGTACCAATGGCCCACCAGGGATATTCCCCGTGGCCTCTTCATCTTCACCAATGGTGCCACGTCAGGTTCCCACTGCTATGCTAAGCTACTCCAGGCATCGCCTCGTTTTTTACGTGAACGAGGCTTGCCAACAATTATCCATCTATTGGAATTATATAGAATGTTATCATGCCACACTACACCTCTGTAGTCGTGGCAAAGTTTTCTAATTGGGATGCTGCTTTTTACGTGAGCAGTATCTATTTGTTTTAATTGTGTAGCTTATACGCAAGGCATGCTTTCCCTTTTCACGCTTGTCAAAAGGACAATAACTTGTGCGGGCCACGCGGTCAGTGACCGCATGGTGAACAATCCTTCAGTGTCATCTATGTTTCTGTGCATCTGTTCCTGCTGCTTGCAAAGGCTGTGACCTGCCTGCTTTGCAATAATGACCATAAGCATCACGTGCCTGGGGAAGCTTGTCACCCTTCTTACGCCTTCGGTATGCTCGGCCTGCACTAGCAGTATGTATTCACATACTGAAAGTTTTGCCTTCTCTTTTCAGGTCCGCCGAGCGAGTCACGCAGCGGTCGGTGCCAGCGCGACACGCCGGGCGGATACTACCTGAGCTAAGTGCAGACTCCTAGCTGCCGCGGGCCGTCCTTCCGTCTTCACGTCTTAACATCTTTCTTTAATTCTCCAAATTCAAATTTTAATTGAACTATATGTACTCACCCTTGAGATTTAATATATGAAAGGTAAAATTAGCCTCATGTTTGATTTGCTATAACCTTATAAACCAACCACTCACTTCTAATAACTTGTAACTTATAATCTACCTTTAAATTTAACTATCCCTGTTACAAGGATTAGCTGTTTCTTGGGCTTTTGTCGCTAACGTAACCGTATAAAAGTTGTTTTTCTATCCCTGCATTGTACTTCTTCAAATGATATATCCTTAGAATCCCACTGATATCAATGTGAAAGTTTGGATGGATGAATGATTGGATGTTTGTTACACAATCACGCTAGAACGGCTGAACGGATCTGGCTGAAATTTGGTACAGGGATAGATTATAGTCTGGAATAGGACATAGGCTACTTTTATCTCAGGAATAAGTTCCCATGGGAAGCGTGAGAGGGATTGAAATTCCACGACTACCAGCAGCTAGTTCTTAATAAACAAGACTGTATTATTATTAAAAGTTCTATGGATATATCCAAAATATACATTCTATTAATATTATAAACGCGAAAGTTTGTAAGTATGGATGGATGGATTGATGTTTGTTACTCTTTCACGTAAAAACTACTGAATGGATTTTAATGAAACTTTACAATAATATAGCTTATACATTAGAATAACACATAAGCTACAATTTTTATAGATATTGTGTGAATTGTCCAAAATATGACGATAAGTGTCAAGCAAGTAGGAAAAACTCTACCATCTGCGAGCTATTCTGGCGTGCGCTGCCAATACCGCTAGAGTTACACATAATATGTAATGTTTGATGAAAATGTTAATCCTACTAATATTATAAACGCGAAAGTTTGTGAGTATGTATGTATATATGTATGTATGTTTGTAGTGGTGCAAAAACGGCTGAACGGATCTGGCTGAAATTTGGTACAGGGATAGTCTATAGTCCGGAATAACACACAGGCTACTTTTCATCCCGGGAATAGGTTCCCATTAGTAGCGGGAACGGGATCAGAATTCCACGCGGGCGGAGCCGCGGGCAACAGCTTTTTTTTTTTTTTTTTTACAAAAAATTTGAGTGCGTTTGACTGCATCTCACCTACAGCTAGTTTAGAAATATTTCTGACTCCTCCTATAATCAGCAATGGTCAAGTCTACCTACTCGTTAAATCCCACATCATTTTTGGTAAGTATAAGTTGTCTTTTCAACATGCATTTTTAAAGGGCTTGGTCATTGCCTAGGAGGCTGAGATTTACATGTGGCAATCAGGAAAAATTAGGATTTTTTAAAGTTATTCCTCATCTCATTGGTAGTCTGGAATATCAGAAATGTCAGGCCCAAAACCGGGTGGCGTGCGGTTTTAATCGATGCGAATTTTACATAACCACCCCCGCTGGTACGATAAAAAACAAAGTGGAATTCCTGAGACGAGCTCAGCCGAATACAAGGGATTTTCGATTTTGCGATTTTATTTTTTTTGCGATTTTTTCTTTATCTTGCAATGGTTCACCCCAGCACGACAACCGTGACAACTCGATAGCAATAGGGCTTTTCTAAAGAAAATCCCTAAAAACCCATCACTGGGTTTCACCATACTGTCTTATACTATAGCCAGATCACCAGAAATCATTTTATAATGGTTAGAAGCTTTTCACTGCGAAGTTTTTTTTTTAATACATATATATAGGACACGTCAATTTAACTTCACCTCGTCTGATGGTAAGCTGAAGGTAAAGTCTCAGGAAAGAGGGTTACCATTACATACACGTACTATGTTAACAATGGTGGCACTCAGCTTGACGGCCTCATCAGAAGAGGATTGTCGTCGCAGCACCGCGTGACACCCACCAGTCCCACTAGTGCTGCGAACACAATCCCCCTGCCCGGCTATGCACTTGCTGACCTCTGAACGCAATCAAACCGAAATTGGATTACTATGGAGGGTTTTTCGCAATCGTGCACGGTGGTACCCACCCGGCTGAATTTTGTGACAAATTTGTGTCATCAAATTTCTACCACCAGTATTGTAGTAGTAGTGTTGTAGTAGTCCGTTGACTCCTGCTCTTTAGGTTCGACTTATATGCCTTTTATGGGAGCGACTGTCGTCAGACCTCACAACCCCGATAGAAAAGCCTAGGCCTCATCCATCACTCAGCAGATGCACCGGTTTACAGGTAAGGTTGACTTGGCCCGTAGGGCCGTGGGGCTTTGTAGGTCTTGATTGGGCCCTTAAATTCGCCAGTCCATCGCCAGAAATACGTTTGCAATAACGTGTACATTAGAAGTTGAATCTGTGATGAATAGTTAACTTATTGTAATGATTAATATTGTTACGCTAATAGGACGCCGCCTGATAGTAGCGTTACCCACGCACTTTAACCTTGATAGTGTTATCATCCGTATGTGCCACGAAGCTTGCATTTATCCCAAATCAACGCACACATCAACATCAGAAATATCCTTGTTATGGCCTCTAACTGATTTGATATTTTACATTTAAATCCTGTAAGCGTTTGTTTTTTAAATGTATATTTGTTACTGAAATTGCTAGTATTTACCCTAACCTCAAGAACCTAACCTGAAAAAGGTAGTTGGGATAGACTGGATGCGCAAGGCGGAGGATCGTTGCTATGGCGTAAAATGGGAGAGGCTTATGTCCAGCAGTGGACTGCAATAGGCTAAGGCCCTCGAAAGGATAACCCCAGGGCGAAAGGATATACCCTAACCTAATGTTCGTAGTTAAGCAAAATGCTTGTTTCGATTAAATTTTCAAGCAATTAGTATGCTTACTTTTCCTATAGATTTAGATTGGAAAAAGAGAACATCTAGGACAGGACTTGACTCCGCGATCAGTCCCTTACAGGGGGAATGCTCTGACCAACTGAGCCACCTAGACACGTCCCAGATATTCGAAACTTTCCTACATATTATATAAGGTGTCACCAAATTAGGTCTCTGAATTTGGTGAGATGACTTCGTATCGACAAAATATGTATTTAAAAAAAAAACTAAAAATATCGGGTAAAAAAAAAAGTGTGCTTTGTGAATATTAAACAAGCCCAGTTTTGTAAAAGTGGACTCGTCTGTCCACAATTTTTTTCTGGTAGGATCTTCCACTAACCACCTACAAAATCTTAACCGCGGATCAAAATCTGTGGTAAGGAGCTCTTGCATTCGCAGAAAGTGGTAGGCGTGCAGTCCTTCTCCTCGCAGTATTCTCCAAGCGGATGTGTGGGAAATACCTAAATCGCGACCAGCGTCACGTGTGCCCGTCGCGTCACGTGACGCTGGTCGCTGGTGGTGTTTTCTTTTATAATTTTTTTTATTTTTAAATTTTTGTTTTACCCGATATTTTTTTTTGTTTCAAATACATATTTTGTCGATACCAAGTCATCTCACCAAATTCAGACACCTAATTTGGTGACACCTTACGTCTCAAGGCGACGCTGGAGCCTTCTACCGTAATTCTTGCAAGCTACGGAAACAATGAATGACTTTACAATCATTTTATAACGTGGTTTTTTTTCAGTTTTTTTGTCAGTTCGTCAGATCAATCCCCCTGTAAGGGACTAGTCGTGGGTTCAAGTACCGTCCTAGATGTTCTCTTTTTCCGATTTAAATCTATAAATTGCTTGTGTTAGGAGTGGGTTCACGTCGGTAATGTAATGGCTAGGATCCAAACCCGGGACCTCTTGATTGTAAGGTCGACTCCTTAAAAACTAGTTACACGCACCTAACACACAACACCTAAGTATCATTCTTCAGCGTAGAGATAGGTATAGCCTCCTTGGCAGTATTCTATCGCATAAACCATGTTCCGATGAGCTATTCCAATTGATTCCTCCTTTTCCCTTCTTGTCCCGAACAACACGTCCAGGACTTAGGTGTCATCGTCATACAGTGCAATCGATACCACCGCGAACCAAGACTCCTTTTTTGTCGGACCATTAAGAACTGGAACTGTTGAGGCCACCATTCTAGGGACAATCTCTGGAAATGGTGTCCACTACCTTTAAGACTTCACTTCAGCTTACCATCAGGCGGAGGCAGTCAATTTGATGGACTAAATATTAAAAAAAAACATCTTAATCCTTATAGTGACCTCAATGTGCCCTGGGGTCCACCTGTTTATTTGCTTCGTATCAGATACAACGTGGTTATCTTAATGAACAAATAGCTGACCATGCAAACTTCGTTTCGCCTTAAAATTGTAAAAAAAAAAGTTAAGTTGGTTACCTTATTAGCTGAATTTATTACGAGAATGTCTCTACACCCGGCATTATAGACCCGAGACGGCGGCGTGAGGTTTTGGTCGGTTCGGTTCCGATATAACCACCCCCGCTGGCCGGTTAACCGCAGCGGTTTCCGCAAAGAAAAAACCACAAAATGGAAAAGTATAGGCGGAGACAAATAACTCGTTCTTGAGTTTTTCCCGGTCATCACTAACGCGACTTTTTTTTTAAATAAATATTCTACGACATTCTACACAGCGCTTTCTAGACCCAAAGTAAGCATAGTTTAACTAGCTTGTGTTGTGGGTTCCAGAATGCGGATAAACTTACTTATATACTTTATACTTTTTATTTGTAAATACATACATACTTTGTTTTATGTTAACCTATAGATCACTTCTAAATACTGGTAGACAACCCGTTTAGAACCAAAATTGTGTTGCGTTCGCGAGTCACGTCAAAATGTGGTATCTATGGATAAGAGACGAGACGCAGAGGCTTGATAAATGGGTTCATGAGATTTGACGCTATCATAGCGCGCCTTTTTGCAGTGTCATCTGTATGGCAGTTACAATTAGTTGCTGTTAATTTGACAGTAAGTTAGTCATTAATGTTTTTGTTGCGCATAACTAGTATTGTATACATTGTTTATGAAGAATTTTGACAACGACCTTATAAGCGGTGATAACCTAGTGGTGTACGTAACGGACTGCCGAGACGAGGTCCCGAGTTCGATCCCCAGTCGCCCCGGGCACACACCTCTGACTTTTCGTAGTTATGTGTGTATTAAAAATGTTGATTATCGCTCGCTTAGTAATGTGCCCGGTAGATGGCAATAGGCTCGCCCCCTATTACATTGGGACCTAAACATAACTGGCGAATCGTGGGTGTGTAATACACCTCTAACTACCCCTTCGGGGATACAGGCGTGAAGTTATGTTATGTTATGTTATGTTATTACCTTGTAGGATCATCATAATCTTATTCAGCGTTGTTCTAGTAGTCTGCTTACTCCTTCTCCCCCTTTTTCTCCACTATACGGCTTTTATGGGAGTGACTGTCATCTGACCCCAAAATGGCGAAATAATTTCAATGCAATGACCGACTGAAATCTTTGAAAAAAAAAGATTTAAGTTTTAAGTTAGTTAATAAGTGTAGTTTGTGTTTATTCATTATTATATTTTTTTTATATTATATTTTAAACAGATTGTTTATTCTTATTTGGAAATCAGTTTCAGAAGAAGAAATATTATTCTTATTTAGCAACTAGTTTCGAAACTTGGTTTCGTACGTGGCCGATGGGGACCCCCTACCAATAGAGAAAAGTAAAAAACGGAGGAATTCCTAGCCTAGAAATTAAAGACTGTTAATGATTAGTAACGGCAGAATTTATAAACTAGGAAAGAAATTAAGAAAAAATGCAATGCTTTAGACATTCTTTATTTATTTTTTTGTATCATTTTGTACATTAATTCTACACGTGACACACATAAAATTCTTAGCATATAATAACTTCATATAGCGCCATCTAGTTTCGAAATTCAAAAACACGTCTATGCAACTAACACTTTATGAATTGGGCATTATCGTCATAACTCAGTTACAGCCTCTCCATTCAGATTCATGATTTCAATCGCATGTTCGGATGGTGGTCTCCAGCAAGGAATTTCAGCATATAATGGTTCAGACGTGGTGGTATCAATTACATCAAGTTTAGCTTCACATTTTAATGCTTCAATCGCGGACTCAGTTACGCTAGCTCGTAGTTGATGTAGTTCGTTACAGTCTTTAATAGATGGCGCTATTGATGACCGAGTTTGTATCGTTCCAAAATCGTTACTTCTTCTTGGTAAATGATCATAGTGGCACTCTAAAATACCTGTAATAACGATAACTTATTAATAAAATTTGATTCATCATCATCTCTCATCATCAAGCGACAATTCCAGTTGCATTCAAAGCTTGCACTTTGTTATGGAATGGTTAATCTTGACTTTTACGGGAACGACTGCTGTCTGACCTCTTAAAGGATTCCCCTGCCTAGATCAGTCAATCAGCAATCTTTCAGCAGCCTACCGGCTCGCTGGTTAAATTTTTAGCACACGTACAGTTTACTGGCTGTTGCTCGCGGTTCCGCCCGCGTGTAATTTCGATTCCGTTCCTGCTTCCCATGAAAACCTTTTCCAGGGATAAAAAGTAACCTGTGTCCTATTCCAGACTATAATTCATCCCTGTACCAATACCAATTTCAACCAGATCCGTTCAGCCGTTCTGGCGTGATTGAGTAACAAACATCCATCCATATATCCATCCATCCATCCAAACTTTCACATTTATTGTATATAACGTTAATTAGGACAGGATAGTTTTATCACAATGTCTTTATTATTCACACATTTGTCATTTCATTTTGAGCCCAATTATCAAGTACACACAGACCAAGTCGCGGACAGAAGTTAGTAATAATCATCATCATCTTAGCGTCCCGGTTGCACCCGATGCTTTTACCTCAGAGCTTGGCGACCGTGTATTCCTTCTCCCCTATTTGATATGGCTTTTGGCGTCATGGGAGTGACTGCAATTTAACTCCCCAACCCCGAAAGGAAAGCCTGTGCCAGAGCCTCGACCTTCAATCTGCAGGAGCACCAGCTTGGACGAGGCTCTGAAAATCTTGGTCGAGAATATAATAAGTGTGAAAGTTTGTGAAGATGTTTGGATGTTTTTTACTCAATCACACTGATGAATGCATGGATGGATGTATGGATGGATGTATGGATGGATGTATGGATGGATATATGGATGGATGTATGGATGGATGTATAGATGGATGTATGGATGGATGTATGGATGGATGTATAGATGGATGTATGGATGGATGTATAGATGGATGTATGGATGGATGTATAGATGGATGTATGGATGGATGTATGGATGGATATATGGATGGATGTATGGATGGTAATATGGATGGATGTATAGATGGATGTATGGATGGATGTATGGATGGATATATGGATGGATGTATGGGTGGTAATATGGATGGATGTATAGATGGATGTATGGATGGATGTATGGATGGATGTATAGATGGATGTATGGATGGATATATGGATGGATGTATGTACGGATGAATGGATGGATGTATAGATGGATGTATGGATGGATGTATGGATGGATGTATGGATGGATGTATGGATGGATGTATAGATGGATATATGGATGGATGTATGGATGGATGTATGGATGGATGTATGGATGGATGTATGGATGGATGTATGGATGGATGTATGGATGGATGTATGGATGGATGTATGGATGGATGTATGGATGGATGTATGGATGGATGTATGGATGGATGTATGGATGGATGTATGGATGGATGTATGGATGGATGTATGGATGGATGTATGGATGGATGTATGGATGGATGTATGGATGGATGTATGGATGGATGTATGGATGGATGTATGGATGGATGTATGGATGGATGTATGGATGGATTTATGGATGGATGTATGAATGGATGTATGGATGGATGTATGGATGGATGTATGGATGGATGTATGGATGGATGTATGGATGGATGTATGGATGGATGTATGGATGGATGTATGGATGGATGTATGGATGGATGTATGGATGGATGTATGGATGGATGTATGGATGGATGTTTGTTACTCAATCACGCCAGAACGGCTGAACGAATCTGGTTGAAACAGCTGTATGAATTTGGCTGAAATTGGTACAGGTATAGATTGTAGTCTGGAATAGGCTTTTTATATCTGGAATAGGTTGCCATGGCTTGTGGGCACGGGATCAAAATTCCACGCGAACGGAGCCGCAGTTACCAGCTAGTCAGTAATAAACGCAAAATTTACTGACCTCTGAAGTTTTCCAGCATAATTGGCGATAGCGTTTGTACAACGACTGGCCTCATAAACTGTTTCAAATTGCGGTCCAGAGTCGATATTGGTTGGTAGTGACATTTTTCCGATGCTGGTGGCTCTGTAATGTGCAAATACAACAAACAATTAATATTTTAAAACCTTCAGACATGCATAATTACATTAATAACCCATGTAAGTATAAATTTTAGTCCTATTGCAATTAATATTAGTCGTTACATATGAAATTGCCGTTTTTCTTGAATAAATTGGAGGAAACCCTCTTTTCAGTACTAACATATTTGCATTTTTTTTTAGGAATGACAAATCCAAATTTTATGATTTTTTGTGTATGAATGAGACAACATTAAACTAACAAACTGCAACTTTTATTACATTTTTGAAAAGTGACAGCTGTTAAGTAATGCGAAATTTATCATCAAAATGGATAGCATTTAGGAAGTACTGTTTTTGAAGATCGAATTAATTTATCAAGCGGCCAATAAAAACAAAATTGAATACAGAGTTGTAAAATCTTGAAATCAACTTTCAAACAAAATATAAATAATGGATATAGCTATTAAATTACAGGAATAACGAACTCATGAATTTGTAAGAAAATTTCGGCAATTTCATAGGTAAAGACCTACCAGGCCACTCAGAAAGTATTGCGAAAAAAAGTTTTTATATATGAGAGACTGGTCAGTTATAATCTATTTCTAAAATATGATTATTTATGAGTAAAAATAAGTACGTTCCAATTTCAAAATTTCTCTCTGCATTTTTTGCAAGATAATTTCAATTATTGTGTCTCATTGAAAAATGGATCTGCGTCGGGAACATTTTCGCGCTATGATTTTCTACGATTTCAAGTGTCGCCTGAAACCAGACGAATCGTACGATCGACTTCAAATGGCATTCATGGATGAAGGCCCTTCCAAGGCGACCGTGTATCGTTGGTATAACGAATTCAAGCGCGGTCGACTGACTTTGGAGGATGAAGAAAGAAGTGGTCGCCCTTTGACGGCTGTTACGGAAGAAAACGTGCTAGCAGTGAAAAATTTAATCCAAGATAATAGACGAGTCACATATCAAGAGATTCAGCACATTCTTCAGATTGGATCGGGAAGCCTTCACGAGATTCTACACGTGCATCTTCGTGTGAGAAGGATAGTTTCACGCTGGGTGCCGCACAATCTCACCGATGCTCAGAAGCAGGCCCGGGTGGAATGGCGTCGTGATATGATAAACAAGTTTGAAGCAGGCGCGTCTCGGCGTGTTTATGACATCATTACAGGTGATGAGTCGTGCATTTATCAGTATGATCCAGAAACAAAACGCCAGTCGACGGTTTGGGTGTTTCAAAACGAATCAACACCTACCAAAGTGAAGCGATCTAGAAGCGGAGGGAAGATTTTGATCGCGAGTTTTTTCAATTTGTCTGGCTACTTGTTATCAATCCCTTTACGAAATCAAAGAAGCATCAACGCTGAATGGTACACTACCAAATGCTTGGCAGAAGTTTTCTCTGTAGTGAGCTACAAGCGACCAAACACAGGGCTCCGCGGGATACTACTCCACCATGACAACGCGCCCGCACACACCGCGCTTAAAACGAGGGACTTCCTGGACAGCACTCCTGTTAAACTCCTAGGTCACCCTCCTTACAGCCCTGACCTTGCACCGTGCGACTTCTTTTTATTCCCGAAAATAAATAATCAGCTCAAAGGGATACAATTTTCGTCGCCGGAAGATGCGCTGTCAACGTTTGAGCAGGCTGTAAACGAGGTATCTGCGGCGGATTGGAAAAAGTGTTTTGAAAACTGGTTCAAACGCATGAAACTTTGTATAGAGGCTGGTGGAGAGTACTTTGAAAAGATTTAATAAAAAAATATTTACCTATAGAACACTTTTTTTATTTTCGCAAAACTTTCTGAGTGTCCCACGTATTATTATAAATGTGAAAGTTTGTAAAGATATTTGGATGTGTGTTACTCAGTAACGCTCAAACAGCGGAACGGATCTGGTTGAAAATTGGTACAGGGACAGATTATAGTCCGGAATAAGTCAAAGGCTATACAGAATTCCACGCGGGTACCATTAAGTAGAATTAAAAATGAAATCACGACTGCCCTGCCAAAATTTATCCACAAAACATTATAGCCTATACTGGCTATAATATTTTATGGATAAAATGATTTTGACAGGGCGACAAATTATACGATATAAGGATTTTAACAATACCCTTCACTTGCAATTCTGTTCAGACATTAAAAAATTACCATAAAACGTTATGTTTTTTTTTAATAAAGAATGAGTTTCTTTATTATACAAAATACATAGGTACGTAGACATTATACAATTTTGCAGAAACGGATGTCTATAATATTAATTGAAGGGAAATCGGTCATCACAATATTTTAAATTTAAGGTTTTGGAATCTACTCATACAAAGACTCTAGCGTGTTTTAAAGTTTATGCATTTTATCAATTGATTGAGTGAAAAACACCTTCACACATATGTTAATATAACATTTAATTCGCAGTACTTATAAGTATTTACAGAATATTACTTAAACGTAAACGTATGCGCATTAACTTAATAAAGAAAAAAGAGAGCAAGGATAATGCGTGACCATATTAATTCTGCACCAAATGTAATTTATATTGTTCCATCACGAATACATCCATTTTTGAAAGATCACTAAGAAATTAAACAAAAATTTAGAATTGAAAAAATAAATTGGCAAAAGTAACAATCACAACAGGATTTGATTAAACATACGGTCGTCCAGTGCTTGCAAAATACTCAACTAACTGTACTACCCTGTTCTGAATATTTGACAGCACTGTGTATGATTATGGGAGCCATTTTTTGCTTGGTTATTAACTTTCTGATTTATAGATACACACGAATAATAATAATATTCAGCCAGTATCATTGTAGTCAACTATAATGGTTGCTAATTTTTCCATGAGAATTTATTTGCTTGGATTGATTCCGGCTCGATCGTTTGATTTCTCCAATCAAAATTTTATACTTTTATCTACATTGCTAATACTCAATTTATTATAATTGTTTTGTTCTTACCAGGAAGTGGTGTATGAAAAATGCTCCTCACATACGGCGGCGGCGCATCATTGTTATCAATCATTACTTGCATTCTTATATCATTAATTTTCCTCACGTCCTCATACCTTGGCTTCTTGCAACGCTCTATCATTACAATAATCACAGCCACGGTGATGACTGCCATCATTACTCCACCGGCTATACTGATTACTGATATTAAGTCAACTGAAGATCTCTCTGTACCCTTGTCTCCCATGACAGCGGTTATATGTTCAGGCTCTGTTAAAATATGAAATTCTTCATCATCTTCAGGACTTTCGGTAGTCATTTTGCTAAGGTTATTAGTATCATTAGACTTAGTAATTTCTTTTTCAACAACTTTCAGGAGATTAGTCGTTTTGTATGTTTTTATTACAGAAGAAACATTCTCATTTTTTCCAAATGTTGCTGGTTTTTCAAAATGTTTTGTAATTGATTCTGTTACAGGTTTTATTGTTGTTGAAATCTTAAGGGATTTAGTAGTTGAGAACTTAAGTAGAACATTCTGTTTCTGTGTAGTAGGCACTATTTTAGAAGAAGTAGTTGTTACAGAAATATAAGTACTGTTGTTAATTTCAGTCATCATGCTGTTAGTTCTATTAATATGAGGTATAGTTTTAGTTACTTCCAAAGACTCTGTTACTGAAGAAGCTGTAGTTGCTTTTGTAGGTACAGAAGTGCTTGATAGAATCGTAGTACTTGTATCATTTAAACTTAGATACACATCTTCCTTCACTTGTGTAGTCAATATTATTGGTGGTTTTACTGTTACAGCCGGCATGGGCTGAGTAGCAGACCCATAATCGGTTTTAATATATGACGGAACATTTGTAGTGTTCTTTGTAGATAAATATGAAGATGTTAAGGCAATCTTTTTGAATGTCGAGTATGATACTGAGGTTGGTATTATAGACACTATTATAGTCTTTGTAGTAGTACTTGTTGGTGTCAATTCTTTGTTATTAGCACTTCTGTATCTTGGAACATCATAAGTCATTTTAATCTTTGTTTCTACTATTGGTGATTCACCTTTTTGAGCTGGTTTTATCCATATTTCTTTTGGTTTAAATTTAGATGTCGTGGGATTAATTTTCATTGTAGTTTCTTTCTTGATTGCTTCAGTTGTAGACATAGTGTCTTTCATTGGCGTTAAAGTAATTGTCGTTTTTGGTGATTCTATTACTGAAATAACTTCTTTATGTTCTTGTTGTGAATTAGATCCTGGTAAGATTTTAACTACGATGTTTGGTTCTGTGGCTATAGTGGTATCTACTGCTTCTGTATTATTGTAAACTGGTTTCATAATGATTCTTCTTGTGACTTCCTCTCTAGCAGATTTGCTTTTTAACGTATTCGTCGTGATGAATGTTGTGTTATTGAATATTTTAGATAATTTAGGTATTTCTGTTGTTATCACTGAAGGTGTGGTTACTTCAATTTTTTTTTCAGTATTCGACATTTGTGTCGTACTATAAGCTTTTGTGGTAGCTAAAATAGTTGTAGATAATGGGCTTGTAACAGCTATTGTCGAGGGTTTTATTGTAGGTATTGTAGTTGAAACAGCGGTTGCTATTTTTGGTGACATAACTGTTGTAGGCATAGTAACTAATATAGTAGGAATAGGACCAGGAGTTGCAGAAATGATTAAATTTGGTTTGCCAGAAGTAGTTGCACTACTAGTAGTTGCGACTTTCGGTGTTGTATTAGATGTTGAGATTTTAGTAGTAAGTGTTGTTAGTAATTCTTCTAATGATACTGCTGTAGTTGTTGGCGGCATGCTTGCATCGCAACTGAAAACGAAAGTATTGACATAAATTATTTGTACTGTATAAAATCAATTGACATAGATTTTTTGGGATGAAGTCGTTTAGAATATTAGAGTAAAATAAAGTGGCAACCCACCTCTCACCTTGCCATCCATCCAGACACTCGCATTCACCCGTAATAGGGGAACAGAAGCCATTCTTACATCTTTCGCATTCGTGGATGCAGTTCGGGCCCCATTTATTATCTGGACAATCTGGAAAATGTTTGTTACCAGCGGTAATAACTTCGTATGATATAAGCAGATAATTATTAACAAATTGCATTTCGTGTTTGCCAAATTTACTGAGGACAAATCTGTTGTGTAGTATCTATATGTTCAAAAAGGAAATCAAAAAAATATATATACTGGAAATTAAAATTGGCTATCTAAGCAAAAATACTATTAAAATGTACGTCAACTGAAATTTAATTTAAATATTATTTTATCTCAATTTCATTCTTTGATAAAACGAAAAAGTACATTATATACAATTTAAACTTCATCGTATCTTCTTCAATATTGCAGACTTGTACTTCCTTGAAGATTACTTTAAAATTCAGGTTTGTTTTCACAATAGGTACGTGTATTGATAATTCAGTTATATTGCAAGATACTAAATATTCTGTGAAAGTACCCAACACACTACCTTCTGAACACCGAGGGCCTGTTTTCCCATTGGGACAGATGGGTACGCAGGAAACATCTCGCATCTTATAACCTGGACAGCAAACTGCTACCTCTGCAGTTCTTTCTTCCGTCTGAAATCATGTAGGGAAGGCATTTAATAATATTAAATTTTGTTGCAATAAAACTATTTTTAACGGATTCTATCGCGATTTATTTGATGTTATTTTATATTTTACATTGGTCCCGACGTTTCGGTTGCTTTTCAGCAGCCATTGTCTTGGGGAGACTAAAGATGGTTGTTGTCTTGTAGTTTGAAGTGTAAGTTATCTCAAAGTACCCGAACTGATGTTACTATTTACGCAGAATGCGCTCACAATGTCATGAAGTCCTATTGTATTTTGATTTTTCTTGGAATTAATTAATCGAATGACTGGGTCCCAAGCTGGTGGTATATTCCAACCATCGTCTCTATTAAAATTAGGATGCTTTTTAATTTCAATAGCTTCGCGGAGCATCCTAGGTAGTAATAGATTTTCTTTCGCGAGAAAATAAAAAATAAAAATAGTTTTATTTCAATGTGTGACATTCGCGTAAACTTCCGACAATATCATTAAATTTTGTATTAAAAAATCTTAGAGATACTTTGTAGTTTCAGCAATGATGTCTAATAAATACATTATAACTTATAACCTTTCGTCAAAAAGTATGAATGCTTGCCATTACCAAAGTCGTGGGTTGGTAGGTATATTCTAGTTCGAATAGGCCAGCTAAATCGATAACGCGCTATTGTTCCACTGAATACTCACTTTGTGTTGCTTTTAGTTTAGGTTGTGCTAGTAACAGAGGCTTTTCATCTCTACCTTTATTTATTTATCTTATATTCTTTCTCCTACTTTCCTATGTCCTTCCCTCTGCAGGCGGTCTATTACACTAGTGGTCACAGATCTCACCTTTTAGATGATGTAAAACTAGTTCTTAAGCTATTTATTGTTATTGTTATGCTTTACATAAACATTATTATTATTATTTCCTTTATTAAATTTTAAACACATATGCATTATATGTTTAAATACATTCCATATTTATAAAAAAAACAAATATATTTAAAAATATAAAAAATAGTGGCCCACCGGCATCGGGTACAGGGACCAAGCTACCGGTGGTTAGGGCTCCAGACAGAGGAATCTCCTCACAATACGTGCCGTGTCGAGAAGCACTGCCTTCTGCATCAAGCCCTTGACCCAACTGCCTAACGCGAGCCTCTGGATTATTATTATTATTATTATATTATTAGTGGTATCTCTGGTATCGCTAGCGTTCCTAAGGCTAAGTAACCCCTTAGTAATATCCTTGTTGTAATAATTTCAGTAGTACAAACATGATTGATATGATTCTGTCTCTTATGATACGGGTTAAACCTAGTTTAACCTAACCTAACGATAACATTTGGTTATCCCCTATATTAAAACAAAATAGTAATAAAATGAAGTAAATTGACGCAATAAAAATGTTGAAAGAAATAAGTATAAGTAACTGGCTCAGAAGACGAAATTGTAATAAATATACGTTATAGAAAGTCACAATCTATATTAGAAATAAGAACCCACTACCCTAGACAAATAAGAAGAGAATATGTTATAAATAAATAGTAAAAATTGTTATTAAGATAGAACTAGGGATTCAGTGCAGGATGCGACTGAAATAAATTGAGCTGAGCGAGCAGGACTCTTACTTTAAAATAACACATCTTACTACGGTCGCGCGCTTAGCTAAGGCCGCGCGCTCGTGAAATTGTTTTTCGGTGATTATTGCTCAATGGGACATCGAATATGAACCATCTCGCTTCAAAACACTCCTCAGTGTCCACACTATCACCGTGGTAAATTTGGTCAAGATCGCAGGAGTGGTTACGGACGAGTTCAGCCACCAACAAACGGCTATGCCGGGTATAAGATTAAGGTTAACACGAATAAGAATATAATATGTATAATGGAAATACAGAACCAACTCCTGCAAAGATATATATAAGAAAGATATGTTATATTCAATTAATTTTTTAAGCATTTTGTATGCTTACTTTTTTCTAAAGATTTAGATCGGAAAAAGAGAACATCTAGGACGGGACTTGAACCCGCGACCAGTCCCTTACAGGGGGAATGCTCTGACCAACTGAGCCACCTAGACACGTCCCAGATATTCGAAATTCTCCGATACATTATTACGTCTTAAGGCGACGTTGGAGCCATCTACCGTAATTCTTGCGAACTACGGAAACAATGAACAACTTTACAGTCATTTTTAAACATTGTTTTTTGATGACTCCGCCTAATTAATTCAATTAATTTTTTAAGCATTTTGTATGCTTACTTTTTTCTAAAGATTTAGATCGGAAGAGTCCCGTCCTAGATGTTCTCTTTTTCCGATCTAAATCTTTAGAAAAAAGATATGTTATACCTTAAATAAAATAGACTAAGAAAGTCTCTGAAACTTTAAAATCGGAGGTGCTACAAAAAAAAAACTATGTAGGTATATCACTATCTTGTATTATTGGTAATAAAGTTATTATTGACAGCTCTTCTTTGGTTGTGAATAAAAACGAAAGAAACTACAAAAGCTAACTTTTTTTTTACCACACAAAAATATATTATAATAAATATCATGTAACAGTATGGTTCATCAAACAAAAATGAACTTGAAGCAATTGGGGAAAGGAACTTGATTTTAATAAATAAACAATGCGAAAGAATGAAGCTTAAGGCTACAATTTACGAGTCAACTTTTCTGCTATTTTAATCTTTTAATTTTCCTACTGTTTCTTCTATACTTCGTCCAGTCTTCGGCATCCCTGGTACTGAGACCAGGGTATTTTTGATAATTTCATAGCTTTCATGGTAATATAATGTGTATATGTGACTCAAGACTCCAGACTTTAAGGACAACACTAATATATATATATATATATAATATATATTATAATAATAATGTTTTCTATTGGGAAGATGCATACTCTTTCAATCAATCAATTAGTCTATTGCAGTCCACTGCTTGATATAGGCCTCTCCCATTGTACGCCATAGCACTCGATCCTCCGCCTTGCGCATCCAGTCTATCCCAGCTACCTTACCAAAAATTACCCTTTGGAGTGGCTCAAAATTCAGCATTTTTCATATTTTTTTCAAAGCTACATTTTTTTAAATGTTTATTTAATTTGTGTCTAATATTCAGAAAATGCCAAATCGTTTAAAGAAAAATATACTTAAATATAGTTGTGAATGAGAGGTTTATACGATTTTATAATTAAGGCTGGACTATCACAATCGATCTAGTTTTTCTCAAGGATTGTTGTAACTAATAAGCTGTCGACATCTACAGTTAACATTTTCCTCATTAATGCAAAAGGTTCAAGCAAGAGCGTGTCTATCAATCGTGTCACGCGTTTTCTTGGAATCCAAAAACCTTGACAGAAGTGTGAATGTTCTTTAGATGAGATTAGATTGACTAGTGTCCAAAGATCACTTTGATATTCTTTTGAAGACTATTTCCATTTTCATGATATGTATGGGGCCTACCAAGATCTTAAGGGCCCAAGGTAACCTCAGTTGATAGCAGGTACACCTTCAGATCAAAGGATGAGGCTACAGCGCAGGCTTTCTTCTTGGGGGTAAATCACTTCCATTATAGTAAAGGTAAACCAAATCAAGATAAAGAGGGGAAGGGCGGACCAGGCTCCAAAGTCGCTTTAGCTGCAACCGGGATTAACACTTTCGTGGTTTTAATTGGACTAATTATGCTTGGCTAATGATTTGTATTTTTTGGGATCGGAAGAAGTTGGCAGAAGTAAGTTGAACTCGAATAGTGACAAAATTACACTCTTGTGGTCCTTTAAAAAACTATGCCTCTTTAAATTTTTTCGTGCGGAAATTCCCTCGGATACCTCCCCTCCACCCGCTGGCGAGAGGAAGCGGTTATGTCGGGCTTGAACCGACTAAAACCGCACGCCGTCTCGGGTCTTCAGACGCCGGGGTGTAAGGTTGCCCATAAGGCATTTCCCTCGCACCCTGACTGACCCTGGGTCATCTCCGGTTTCGATATGGCCTCCTCGGGTTTGGGAACCACGGTGTCCCCGTCTTGCCCCAGTTTGGTGGGGGGGGGGGGGGGGAGCGCGCTAGTCGCCCCGACTTCCTGGCCTGCTTCTGCTGGGGGACAGGCAGCCTCCCTACAATCCCAGGCCTGCGCTCATGGAGGACAGAAGTCGTCAAGCGACCTCCGACGTCTGAGTCGCCTGCGACGCACGGCGAGCATGTTTTGGGCTCGGCGGGCCGGGAGAGTTCTAAAACTCTCCCGGGCGCGCTCCGTCGTCGCCTACCTAACATAATGTTACGCGTTTTTTCGGGTATAGAAAACTTGGCAGTAAACGTGTAAATATTCTGTACATGGGACTAACTGCACTAGTGAGTGACAAAAAAAAGAAGTTTGCCGTTCTTCATAATATGTGATATTGCTTCGCCCCTTTTTAATGAAATTAAAGGTCATAATAAATGCTTTACATCTTACCTCAAGTCTGGTCAGGTCTCTCATTTCAGTGTTCCACTTGGAGCACCTGGGTGGCATGGAGAAGCACCACTCATAAGTCCTGACTGACATCGGAGCTCGGTATTTAACCCTTTTCGTTATATTGTATCTGTAGATGAAAATCATAATTATATTACATACATTAGCTCTGTCTTAGCTTCCATGCAAATCTGTTAAGCCGTTCTGGCTTGATTGAGTAACAGACATTCATCTATTCGTCTATCCGTCTATTCGTCTATCCGTCAATTTATCTATCCATCTATGCATCTATGTATTAATCTATTCATCCATCCTTACTTTCACATTGATAATAGTAGTAAGATAAGACATGATTACTTTGTATCAAGATATGTAATATACACTTGCGTATACGCGCAACTCATGCTTACTCACAAATGAACAATGCGTTTTCGCTTCCTATTCCCTTGTAGCTTTTGTAGTAGGTGATTTTTAAAAAGTTAATTCATTATTTAATGTTTTGACTTAATCATTTGATAGTCTTGGTCACTCAATGTATTTGTTTGCAGGACCTTTTATCTAGTTTATAAAGATTTATAAATTAAAAAACACTTATTTTAACATTTCGAAAGAGTAGCACCAAGTCTTTTGTTGTCTGTTTTTTATCTCATAATATCCACCCATTATATTGCGAACATGCATTATGAGTACACGTATTTCGACTTATATGATTAAATAATTTCATTAATTACCAACTGAATCAAACACTTCTAGTTCAGTTCGTAATTACTTAAAATTATTAAGTCGTAAAGGTCATTTATCCATCTTTGGGTTTGAAGGTTCTCTAAGTGCCTAGATGACTCAGTGGCGCTATGCGGTCCAAATATAATTAGACCACTTATTTCAAATCAAGGCGCACGGTCATGTGATTTCGTTATTCGCAATTTCTGTTTTTCAGTGCAATAATTTTCTACATTTAAAATGGGAGTCATGATTACAAATTATAGTTTAGTGGATTCTTTGAATCATGTATTAGGATAATATCTATAATAATAATAATAATACGTACTGTCAAAATGTTTTTCTCAGAATACATTTTCTGTAAATAATTTAATTTTATACCTATTTTACATTGTCATCTAGTTATTTTGTGAAGCTAAATAAATTAATTAAATTATTAAAAATGAATCCTACCTCCATCAATTACACCATTTTCAGAGAAATCAACAAACACAGAACTTTAAATTTATGACATACGTCAATCTAGACGAACAGAAAGCAATGAAATAATATGTTGACACGCGGAAAATGCAAGCAACTCAGTCAAATAGCACAATTAACACCGACGGACTCGTCGTGCAGCTCCGCCCCGTAGCCTCAGGTGACCCTTCCATCGACAACTGCTGAGCCGTCGACCTCCGACAGTAGCGACGAGTATTTCTCTCCGCCGACGTCGCCAACACCTGTGCGTCGGCCGGGGAGAGGCCGGCCACCGACGTGCCTAGGACCCCGAAGACAACCGTCCTCGAACAGGGCCCCCGCCGCCGGTGGTGATGTGCGCCGCATGAAATGGTCTTCTTCAATAAATGAAAGCGTCATGCGGGCATATTATATGGCTACAGAGCTAGGAACCAACCTCACTGCATACCGTGGTCGTTTACTGTCTCTGTTCCAGGAACTAGAACCGACTGTCAACGTATCAGCGCAACGATTATCGGACCAGGTGCGGGCTATTCAACGTTGTAATATGTTGGATGGTACCGTACTTGAGAGGCTATACTCTGACGTGCAGAATAGTCTTACTATCCCCACTTCATTGAATGCTGTACCTCCGGTGGAGTCTAGCGTAACCGCGAGTGTAAACCCGCCACAGCTCGATCACACTAATGAGGGTGTGGAAAGTGAGACTATATCCGTAAGTACCCAGTATAATGAACGATTAAGGAGCACTTTGGGGGATGCGATGCTAGAATATCGATCTATGATACCAAGCAAAAGACCTCGCTTACCCCATTTGCCCATGCATAAAAGGAATATAGCGCTGGTTTGTGCCCTAGATTCGCTATTACCTGAGTATTTAGAAAATAGCGAAGACCTTAGTGATACACATTCGATTTTGTACTGTGCGGCCGTCGCAGCATGTCGAGTAGCTGGAGTAAAATTTATTGTAAATAAAACTGCTACTCGACCCAAACCTGCTGTGCCTGCCTGGCAGTACAGGATTGAACGTCGTATTGCTGAGGCTAGGACACTCATCGGTAAGCTAACCTGCTTCAGATCAGGCAATACCCGCCCGAGGGTGATGCGCTTTGTGACACAGGCATTCTTGGGGACTAACGTTAGTCCTCAACAATACGCTTCATGTGTCACAGAGCGCATTGGCTTTCTGAAGCAGAAAGTTTATGCATGGGCAAATCGGATACGACGCTACAAAAAGCGCGTAGATAGGTATAATCAGAATCGCATTTTCCAAAAGGATGAGCGGTGGGTTTATCGGAAATGGGAACAACCCGAGTCAGGTGTAAATGACGGTACTCGGCCGGATGCTGATGCTACGAATACTTTCTGGGGTAGCATCTGGTCGACGCCAGTCATACATTCAGAAGGTGATTGGATGAGAGAGGTTGAACGAGCATGTGAGAATTTACAGATTATGGAGCCAATTATCATTTTACCTGAAGATGTTGCAATTGCAGTCCGTTCGTTATCGAACTGGAAGTCAGCAGGACCGGACGGACTGCACAACTTTTGGTTGAAGTGGCTCCGTAACTCACATGCTCGTTTAGCAACTCAATTCCAATCATGCCTAAACTCGGGTTCCCTCCCTAATTTCCTAACAACTGGAGTAACCCACCTACTCTATAAGTCTGGTAGTGCTACGGACCCCAGAAACTATAGGCCTATTACCTGCCTACCGACGGTCTATAAACTCCTAACTTCCATTCTGAGAGTCAAAATTACTGCACATTTAGAAAAAAATTCGATCATCTCTATCTCTCAGAATGGATGTAGGAGCGGGGCCCGTGGCACTAAAGAGCTCCTTCTAGTTGATATGGCCATTAGCCAACAGGTGCGTCGTAACCGTAAAAATCTGGCGACATGTTGGATAGATTATAAAAAGGCTTATGATTCTGTTCCACATACATGGCTTCTGAGGGTGCTAGAGTTGTATAAAGTTGATACAACTGTATCTACCTTCTTGAGGTCATGTATGGGGCAATGGACCACGGTTCTTCGCTATCCAGGATGTTGCCAGACAAACGATGCACCGATAAGAATCGAGAGGGGTATATTTCAGGGCGATAGTCTGAGTCCCCTGTGGTTCTGTCTAGCACTGAATCCTCTTAGTACAATATTGGAGAATTCAGGGCTAGGCTATCGGTTGCGGAGAGAGGGTCGAGCTATATCCCACCTCCTATACATGGATGACCTCAAACTTTTTGCTACCAATAATCTACAATTGATGGAGCTATTAAAGATGACTGAAAACTTTAGTAGCTCTATCAAGATGGAATTTGGTTTAGACAAGTGTGCGGTCATGCATGTGGAAAGAGGTGGTATAGTGAAATCCGAAGGCGTGATACTTTCGGATTCCATTAAACTTAAATCTCTATCTACAACCGAAACCTACAAATATCTAGGTATGTCACAGGCATTAGGAATCCCCGAGTCTGGCATGAAGCAGGCATTGCAGGAGCGCTTCTTTGGCCGCCTGAAAAAAGTTCTGAAAAGCTTTCTATCGGGTGGCAACAAGGTGCGTGCCTGCAATGGTTGGGTCATGCCAGTCCTAATGTACTCCTTTGGCATACTTAGATGGACTCAGACCGAACTGGATGCCCTAGATAGAAGAGTTCGTTCGCTGATGACCACATTTCGGATGCACCACCCACGATCATCTGTAATGAGGTTGTATATCCCACGGAAACTGGGGGGTCGTGGCTTTCTAAATGCTAAGACCCTTCATAACCGCGAGATATACAACCTTAGAGAATATTTCCTTCAAACAAATACAGATATGCACCGTGATGTGATCGCATCGGATTATGGCTTAACCCCTCTTGCGTTGGCTAGAGAGAACTGGCGCAAACCTGTCGTACTAAGTATTAATGATCGTATGGATGTATGGAAGAGCTAAGAGTTGCATGGACGTTTCTATCGGGCTCTCCATGGGCCTGATATAGATTTACCAGCATCTGTGTCTTGGCTACGCTTCGGTGACCTATTTGGGGAAACCGAAGGTTTTGTCTTTGCAATTATGAACGAAGTAGTGATGACGAATAACTATCGGAAGTATATTCTAAAGGATGGTATGGTTGACATATGTCGGGCGTGCCACCGTCCCGGAGAATCCCTTAGACATATAATTTCTGGTTGTTCTCGTCTTGCCAACGGCGAGTATTTGCATAGACATAACCAAG
Organism: Cybosia mesomella; assembly: GCA_946251805.1. NCBI lineage: Eukaryota > Metazoa > Arthropoda > Insecta > Lepidoptera > Erebidae > Cybosia > Cybosia mesomella. Next base: position 34,114,529 of record OX276396.1, on the reverse strand, counting down.
TAGCCAGGATTGTCCATCAACAGCTTGCTCTAAAGTATAACCTATTAGAATCAGAGGTACCGTACTATAGGTATGTGCCCGACGCAGTTCTCGAAAATGGGCACATCACGTTGTACTGGGATCGATCTATCATCACTGACAGGACTATTGTAGCTAATAAACCTGATATAGTGTTGATAGATCGATCAGAGCGCCGCGCAATAATTATCGATATCACCATTCCACATGACGACAATCTTGTAAAAGCCGAAAAAGAAAAACAAATGAAATATTTGGATTTGGCTCACGAGGTTGTCGGCATGTGGAGTGTTGATTCGGCAATTATTGTCCCGATAGTTGTTTCGGTTCACGGACTGATTGCCAAGAGCCTCGATCAACATCTCAAGAGGCTCGCGTTAGGCAGTTGGGTCAAGGGCTTGATGCAGAAGGCAGTGCTCCTCGACACGGCACGTATCGTGAGGAGATTCCTCTCTCTGGAGCCCTAACCACCGGTAGCTTGGTCCCTGTACCCGATGCCGGTGGGCCACTATTTTTTATATTTTTAAATATATTTGTCTTTTTTTTGTATAGAATGTATTTAAAAATATAATGTAATATGTATTTAAGTGTAATAAAGAGAATAATAATAAATAATAAATATTCTACGACATTCTACACAGCGCTTCCTAGACCCAAAGTAAGCATAGTTTAACTAGCTTGTGTTATGGGTTTCAGAATGCGGATAAACATACTTATTTACTTTTTTTTTTTTGTAAATATATACATATTATACATAGAAAGACCCAGACCAATGCAAATAGACATATTCATGCATACAAATATTTGCACTGAGCGGGAATCGAACCCGCGCCCCCTGTCGTGGCAGTCGAATGCACTACCGCTACGCCACAGAGGCAACCACTCTATCAATCTATATTCGTTTTGTATTGGAATCAAACCGAGCAACCTGACAATCGCAACCAAACGTAACACATACATTATATCCTCTTTTTATACCTTTTTAGTTTTAGCGGCGATAGCCCAGTGGCGTACGTAACGGACTGCCGAGACGAGGTCTCGAGTTCGATTCCCAGTCGCTCCGGGCACACACCTCTGACTTTTTGTAGTTATGTGTGTATTAAAAATGTTAATTAGCGGTCGCTTAGTAATGTGCCCGGTAGATATGGCAATAGGCTCGCCACCTATTACATTAGGACCTAAACATAACTGGCGATTCGTGGGTATGTAATACACCTCTGTCTACCCCTTCGGGGATACAGGCGTGAAGTTATGTTATGTTATGTTATTTTTCCCGTAATATTTTGTTTAGAGTTTAATCTTATACCCGGCATAGCCGTATGTTGGTGGCTGAACTCCTCCGTAACCACTCTCGCGATCTTGACCAAATTTACCGCGGCGATAGTGTGAACACTGAGGAGTGTTTTGAAGCGAGATAGTTCATGTCCGATGTACCATTGAGGAATAATCACCGAAAAACAGTTTCACGACCGCGCGGCCTTAACTAAGCGCGCGACCGTAGTAAGATGTCTTATTTTCAAGTAAGAGTCCTGCTCGCTCAGCTCAATTTATTTCAGTCGCACCCTGCACTGAATTCCTAATTATATAGATATCGATGTAGTGTAATATTATCATAATCATCCAAATTATGGATTAAAGACCATTTAAATATACCTACATACATATTGTTACACTTTCTTTCTCCGGGTTAGGCAGATATTAAATATTAAGACATTCACGAGCTTTCTTTATTGCCATTAAACTTATAATTCATGCTCGCCAATTTAGAGTGTTTCTAACCTGCCTTTTACGTGATATAATCGATTTAGATTCAAGTTCAGTTAGTAGTTAAATAAAAAACCACTTCTGTAAACTTTTAGATCAGCGAAAGTTGAAGCAAGCTGAAGTGGCAGTGGGCAGGGCACATAGCTCGGAGAACCGATAGCCGATGGAGCAGAAAGGTTCTTGAGTGGAGACCACGTGATGGCAAGCGCAACGTAGGAAGGCCTCCCGCAAGGTGCACAGACAACCTGGTAAAGAGCGCAGGGACTCGGTTGGCCGCTACAGACCGGTCAAAATGGAAGTCAATGGGGGAGGCCTATGTTCAGTAGTGCAGTTAACATCCAGACCTGGCCTCCGAAAATATCCTAAGACATCCTAACTAACTGAGTTACCTGAACACGTCCTGGAAAGCGGAAACAACTTCGTCCCAAGACATTTGTATAGGAGAATTTCGGCTTTCCAGGAAGTTTCGAAACAGCTTCGCCCCAAGGCTTAGGTGTAGGAAGAATTTCGGCTTTCCAGGATATGTCCAAGTAGCTCAGTTGATAAGAGTATTCCTTCTAGAAAGTGCCTGGTCGCGGGTTCAAGTCCGGTTCTGGATGTTGACTTTTCCGATCTAAGGATGGTCTAGAAGACAAACGTGCTAAGTGCAACATTATTTTGCTCTTAATACGTTTGGCTTCTAGACCATGAAATTTTAGAAAAAGTTATGATATTAATTGCTTCAAAATTTCACTTACTTCTGTTTCACCATGCAAACATTTGGTCCGTTCAGGGCGCTGACCTCCACGACCACCATCGCGACCACACACAGAGCCACCACACGCCATGCTTCAGTCCTTATGGTACTTATCACGTTCACCAACATTGTACCTACAACTGACCACGCGCCATCTTACTCTAATGCTGATCCCTCATGTTTTACCGGACTGTGCACTCCTGTAAATAAATGGGATATTGTTTATTAGAATTCATATATTTCATGGAGTTTGGAAACATAACCGATAGACGTTAATGGAGAATGATTTTATTTTGAAGTCTGGGGTCCTCTCTTACACCTCCTTTCCATAATTTTGTTTATTTTGGCTTTTATGGGAGCTACTGTTTGACCCGCCAATCCCGAAAAAAAATCTGCGCTAGAGTCTCGTCCGCCAATCAGCTGGTATACCGATTTGCAGGTGATGTAGGCTTGGCTCTGAAATTTTCAGAGGGGCCCTTAAACTCAAAGTGATCCTAGTTTACGTCTAAATATAGCGTGCTTACAAATACTTACAAATACGTTTTTGTTGCCACACCAAATGGATTGGCGTTAATTACTTAATTTCCATGTACCGACAATAACATTTTATCATTTCTTTTCCACTAAGTTGCGTACAAGCACTCTGCTCCCAATTATTTGTTAAAATATAGTTTTATGGATATTAAACCAAGTAAAAGTTCGATTTGGAGTTTTGATTATTAACATTGAAGCCCCAACAATAGGAAAGAGTTCATTCCACTGTGGTTCAGGGATATATCTACGAATCTTTTAGACGAAGAATCAAAGATGTATTTAATTAGGATGTCTTCGGGCACGTATTAATTCTAAAGAAATTGAGCATACCTTCATCATGCTACTGATATTTTTCTAACAGAAAATCCTGATCTAGGAATTACACTCGGAACTTCACAAGTCTATATTTCTGTTAGGTTAAGTTTATATTTCCCTAACACACTTGAGGTTTGCAGACGACATAGTGTTATTTGCTGAAACACCGGAAAACATACAACTAATGATACATGAACTAGCGGATGAAAGTGAGAAGATAGGTTTAAAGTTGAAAGAAAAAGGAAAAGGGGCAGCCCACATAAAAGGTGGGATGATGACATTAGGCAAGTGGCAGGAATAACGTGGAATAGAGTACTGGTGGTAGAAATTTGATGACACAAATTTGTCACAAAATTCGGCCGGGTGGGTACCACCGTGCACGATTGCGAAAAACCCTCCATAGTAATCCAATTTCGGTTTGATTGCGTTCAGGGGTCAGCAAGTGCATAGCCGGGCAGGGGGATTGTGGTCGCAGCACTAGTGGGACCGGTGGGTGTCACGCGGTGCTGCGACGACAATCCTCTTCTGATGAGGCCGTCAAGCTGAGTGCCACCATTGTTAACATGGTATGTGTATGTAATGGTGACCCTCTTTCTTGGACTTTACCTTCAGTTTACCATCAGGCGAGGTGAAGTCAAATTGACGTGTCACAAATATATAAAAAAAAAAAAAAGCCCAAGATAGACAGGAATGGAATAGGTTGGAGGAGGCCTTTGCCGACTGGCAAACAGACCTACAAACATTAATTAAGTATTAGCATAGAATAATAGGAAAAGTTTAGCTAACAAAAAAAAAAAAAACCATACTCTTAGTTTTAAGTTCTCAATACTTTGTAAATAGATGCTAAGTTGGTCTGAATAAAGGGCTTTATTATTATTATTATCATATGTATTTTTCGGAGAGTGCATCAGAACATTCGTCATAGTATTCGAAATTATGAAACTTCAACTAGGATTATTTAACCCGTGGTTTAAATTTAACGAGCGTTTAGCCTATGATATCAATCCATTAATCAAGTTTCGCTCTCATCATTCGTGTTCACATTTTATCCCATTAGGGCTGCATACAATTTGTATAGCATACGGGGTCAACTAACTTGGCAGGACGGAGGGAGCTGGGCTAATTGTCACAATGAATGTGTGATACCAGTTTCGTAATAGTTAGCTTGTGTTACATGCGATGGGATAACGAGGAAGAAGTATTTCAGCAGCAGCTTCCGACTTTCCTGTTTTACCAATGTCTGGCAGTACGGAACAAAAATTTTGGTAAGGCGAAAGGTCATCAACCTGAAAATCCAATTTATTTTTCATAACCGACACAAAAAGTTGCGCTTGGTTGGTGGTCGGATGATGGCCCTTCGCGATACCAAATTTTTTGTAGCCTGCGCCAGAGCCTCATCTCTCAGTCAGCTGGTGTAACGGTTTGCTGGTGAGGTTGATTTGAGTCCCAAAAAGTACTGTTCCTTAGAAATATAACAATGCCTTAACCTGCATTGACTTTGACGAATCGACATTAACGCAAAAAAAGTCGTTACGGAATGTTTGCTACGTAACAATGAAATGAAACTATTGAACTTGAAATACTTTCAGCTCTCAATGTTATGCTATTAAATAAACATGAACTGTATTCTAAATTCTACACGAACAAGCCCTTGCGTGCATTCATTTTTGAGTATACATAACACATCCATACATATTCAACCACGTGTTACATGCGTAACGTGACCATTTATATAGACTTAAAACGGGACATAATAACTGAGTGGTACCCTAGGAGCGACAAAAGAAATAAAGGCAGACAGTGTAAACGTTGGGAAGACGACTTCAGACAAATAGCGGGCCCAAAGTGGACCCGAATAGCCAGAGAACGAGCTGCATGGAAGTCCTTGGAGGAGGCCGAGAGACAAGCTGCTACAGATAATTAAACCGATTACCGATATACTATAAAGACCACAATTTGATATAACAAGTATCAGTGTATATAGCTATTAGTATAACATGTAAGAATAAGATTGTAAACAGTTACAGTAATAAAGGCGTGTTTTATTTATTTTAAAACAGGATAAATGTCTTTGAATGAATGCAGGTAGTGATTATTGTCATCATCATCCTAGCGATAGCCCACATTGCATCCAAATTTCGTACTGCTAAGCTATAACCTACAGTCAGCTGTTGTACTCTTTATCTTGATTTGACTTATCTTAGCTTTTGGGGAGCATCTGCCATCTTACCCCCCAACCCCGAGAGCCTGCACCAGAGCCTCGACTGTTAATCAGCACGTGTACAGGCTAGTAGATGACGTTGGAGGCTGGCTTGAGGTCTAGAGATATTGCTAGTGTCCCCGTACAAATAAAATTCCTTGCAATACCGAAACAAGACCTATAATTGGGTTTTGATAACGTCCACAATTTTTTAAGTCTAATGCCTACCTGGAATCAGCAAAAAGAAAAGACTCTGCTGGTTCCAGGTAGGCATACAACAATGTAATATTCTATAAAAAAAAATTGTTTTTGGAAACGGGGCAATTTTGTACTCTGAACCCAGGAGAAGAAAATGGACAGTCCCGTTCAACACGGGACGTTTGGTCACGTTATACATGCGCGTGAGTGTATATGTTTGTCTGAACGCACGCAGTCGTGTCGTTTCGCATGTGTCTGCGCAATTGGGCAGGATGTGTCGATTGGCGCGTCACTATTGCTTTATCAATCGAGGCATCGACCTCTTTCTGAATTGTGAATGAAAGCCGACTATTAACTTGATTTGTTAAATTGATAGAGATGGACAACACGTAGAGTGTGTAAAGATTTAAGATCCTTTCTTCAAATAGATTCTTGAGGCATTGGCCGAACCGTTTCTGCAAATATTTCCGCTTGGTAACATTGAAGAAATATTCACATTCCTGTAAGGGCTATTTGATTAATTTGAAGTATTTTATATCTTCTTGTAACATTGTACTAACTTCACATATTCTTAGCAAGAGCCAGTTCTTAGAATTTCTCAAGCTGGTTTCCCAAATGATACAGGTTCGCTCTTGCATGGAATACTGTTCTCATCTCTGGGATGACTCTACACAGTACTTCTAGACGCTCTTGACATGTTGCAGTAGCGGGCGTTCCGCATCCGGGTGATCTGAGGTCACTAATTCCCTTGACACATTGCAGTTGCGTAGAGACGCTACGGCAGTAATTTATCACCTTTGGCCTCTACCATAACGAGGTTTTTCTATCTAGAATAACATGCGGTGGACTCTACCATATAATGGTAGAAATAATATCATCGACGGACTCATCACATGTGATTTCACGCCCCGCTTAAAGGACCCGGTATTGTAGAAAGAAGGAAATACGTATGCTGATAAAGAATTCCAAGTCTTGATGGTGAGACAAATAAAATAGGTGCCGAGGTATACGCCGTGCCGCTATACGAGGTGCTTGGTTCTAGATGGAATTATTTGCACCGTGTGAGGATGACATCCATAGAATCCTTAGTAATCGATCAGACTGCCTTATTATTAAGAGTTCTATGGTGACACCTCAACCTTTCGAGGGCTTACCCGGGGTGTCCGGCAATGGACACTTGGGGAGGACACCGTGTGGTTTTAGTCGGTCCAATTCCGACACGCCCACCCCATCGGTGCCAACGAAGTTTCCACACGTTAACAAAAAAACTGTAAAGTTTATAATAGTAGTGAGATTATGTGCTTGAAGAAGTTATAGAAAGATCAAATATTGACCTAATATATTCTATACCATTCTTATGTATTTTATTTAGTAGATTCAAAGTAAACCTTATTAAATTATAAAAGTAAGAGATTTCAAGTGAATTTGAATGAGGAAAACCTTTATCAAATTAATTGTATTTGTTTTTATTTCAAATTCTCTCTCTTGAGTTAATTGGAACTGTACAAGAGCCTGTTAAAATTTAATTAGAGAAGTCGAAAAAAATTCTGAATACCATTAATATTCTAATCATAATATTCTATGAAATATTGTATAGGGCCATTTGGACTAAAGTAAGCTTAACAAGAAAGAATTAGCAGTGAAGCTGAATGGCAGTGGGCCGGCCATATGGCCGGAGATATTCGCGAAGAACCGACAACCGCTGGGGTAAACGTGCTCTTGAGTGGGGCCGCGACTCGGCAAACGTAGTGTAGGACGCCCTCCGGCCAGGTGGGATGACGATCTGCGCAATACTGCGGGCAGATGCTGAATGCGGTAAGCTGAAGACAGGGCGCTATGGCGCTCATTAGGGGAGACCTATGTCCAGCAGTGGACTAGCATAGGTTAATGATGACCCACTGCCATTCAGCTTCACTGCTTAACCTGTAATATGGGATCTAGACTGAGCATTAAATATACAAATTTACGCCAAGTTTTAATTTTGCATAAATAAGTATTTTCTTTTCTTCACTGCGTGTATGGGATCCACCAAGATCTTCGGGGCCCATCTCACCTGCAAGCTGGTATACCTGCTGATTCACGGATGAAATCTCCCATCAAAGCCGTATAAGTAAAATTAAAAGCAGGAGAATTAGTAAGCGGACCCTGGGCTCCGAGGCGAAGGCCTCGGATGCAACAAGCGACAACGCTAAGACGGATGATGATGTATTTTCTTCAGGTAGTCTGACGTACATAGAGCAACTAGCTGTTCGATCCCGTTCCCGCTTCCCATGGAAACCTATTCGAGGGATAAAAAGTGTTGTCCTGGTCCAGACTATAATCTATCCCTGTACCAAATTTCAGCCAGATCCGTTCAGTCGTTCTGGCGTGATTGAGTAACAAACATCCAGCCATCCAGTGGGATTTAATCCGATGCAAAATTTAATGTGATAACTTTTACTACACTTTGTATATGTTACCGGAAATGTATGAAATCTAGGAATTGTATACAAATCCTAGTGGTTAAGGAGTAGACCTTACGATCGAGAGGTCCCGGGTTCGAATCCTGGCCATTACACTACCGACGTAAACCCACTCCTACCACAAGCAATTTAGCTTAGCTGGAGGGGTTAGGGGGAATATTAGTAATTTCGGTTGCTAATATTCTTTAAAAAAAAAAAAAAACCGAAGCTATTTAGGAAATGTATAAAATATTGTTTCAAAAACTATTTAATACATAAATGTCCTAAGAAATGTGCAAAATTCCTAGGAATTGTATATAATTCCAATATCGTATTAGGAAATGTATAAAAAAATAACCACGAAGGCTTAGGCGGGAGCTCCGCTCCGCTTCGCATCCGCTTTAGCGTTCTAACCTAACCTATCCGAGTCGGGGTACTCTGAGTCGGGGTGTTAAACAGTTAACGCGGCACTAGCGAGATCGCCTGATCAGACCAAACAATACCCTCCCCTCGCCCCGCTATCCCCGCATACCCATTGATATCTCAAATATTTACATTTCTGATTGCTATTTAGACAATGTATAGATTTCCTATGAAATGTGTCTAATATAATTTATTTTATACATTTCCGTGCGATTTTCGAAATTACATACATTTCCTAGAAATTGTATACAATGACGGATTACATACATTTCCGGAAACATATACATAACGAACGTTTGCCATTTGATCAAACTATTTGCTACCAACTTTCAGCGAGGTGAGAATATCTTCAGATTCCACGAGTTCATGATGAGTTCGTGATTTTTATACAGAAAGCAACATGAATTATATCAGTTAATCGATTGAAATTTCATAAGAGATTGAGAAAAGGTTAAACTTGAATTAAAGTTTAATTTATGAATGCCAATTTGGCCATCAGGACTGTTTCGGTTAGTTTGGGATCAACGGACCCTTACTGATAATTGTACGTTCTGTTTGCAGTACTTACCTACTCGCAATTCGGTTCATGTCCTCGTGGAATAGAAAATTTCTTTATTATACGGTTGAGAAATGTTCTTGTTAATCTTATTGATATATTGCTGCAATAAACATATACATATACTAACTCTGTAAAAAAGTCACTAGATTGGCGCAGAAAGAAAATAGCTCCATCATTGACCTCACAGATGAGCTGTTAAAGCTCTTGTGAATGTACTCTCTACAAAAATACCAAACAATGTTATTCTATGTTATCCCTTTATTTCTATAACCGTCATGAAACTTCAATATTTTATTTGTGAATGGCCGCGAGAACAAATATAGCGTTCACAGTTGTCGGCCTCAGGCTCCAATTGTTTGCGTAAAGTACGAAAACATTGGTAATATGAGCATTCCACTCTGTCCTACATTTCTAAGATATCATAATACCTTTAAACGAGAAATTCTTGTATATTACTTGAAGACGCCGTGCGGTTATATTTATATTTATCAACAATTATGGCGTAGCGTAGGTTCATGGGCAACGACATTTATAAAGTTCTACCTGGGTTAGGGGGTCAGATGGTACTCGCTCCTGTAAAAGCCAAAATAAACCAAATTGTTAAAGTGAGGAATAGCGGACCCCGGGATCTAAAGCGTAAGCTTTGAATGTAACCGGGATTGCCGTTTTTGCGTGAAAGAGTAACAAACAAACTTTGTTACAAATTTTCGCGTTTATAATATTAGTTGGAAATAGGATTAGTAGGATTTTCTTTTAGCGTGTGGAACCCCCACGGGCTTCACCCCATCGGTGCCGACGATGGGGGGGCGTGTCGGAATCGGACGGACTAAAGCCACACGGTATCCTCCCCAAGTGTCCATTGCCGGGCACCCCGGGTAAGCCCGCGAAAGCATAACCCCAGGGTTACCGGCGGAGTTTGGCCGCCACCGCGGCCTCGCCTGGTGGGGTCGGGTCCCGCGTCGGTGAGTTGGCAGGCGTGTGTAGGACACACACGACACGACTCCGCCACGGTCTGCTTCTGTAAGGACGGCGAGTCGGCCAACTGCCATCCTCAGGCCCCGATCATGGAGGTCAGTAGTAGGATTAGTAGGATGGCATACGCGGCCATACTACAACACCCTACTAGACATAAAAACAATCTTGTGCTTCCTAGTGAAAAGAAGAATCTACCTCTTCATAAATTTAAAAGCCAAATAAAAGTAAACTCTGCCAAAAAGGCTATTATAAAATTCAAGACTATTTAGACGACAAACAAGCTTGGATATGAACTGTTTGCTCTCTCTCTATGCTACTCAAATGAAATATTATACTTAGGTTAAGTAAATATGTTTGTTAATAGATAAAAAAAACAGCCCGCTGAGTTTCTTGCCGGAGTCTTCTAAGGACAGGGCCGCGTTTCGAACCGGTGGTCCATTTGCCAAACATTAGATTAAATTTTTTTATGACGTTTTGGAAGTTCCGTATTAATGGTCTATACAGAATAAATGGTTTTTGACTTTGACTTTGACTTTGATACCAAGATTCTGTACTGAATAGATTCGCATAAGCTTTTTAACAGCCCTTATGTGAGGTCAATGGTAGAATTATTTTTTCTTCTAGTAACAGCCCAGCGACTTCTTTAAAGGGTTGGCAACGACTTTTTTTTTATATGAATAATAGGCTCACGTTTGACCTCTATCTTACGGTCGTAAGTGACGATGTGGTCTACGATGGATCACGTTTTTCTAGAAGGAACCTATTCACTCGAGACTTGAAGATTCCGAGGTTATAGCTTTCCGGAAACACAGACTCAGGCAGGCAATTCCACTCCTTTTTCCTTCACTTCCAGCTGTACGCATAATAAATGTGTCGCCAAAACGTTTCGTGCGTATGAGTGGACGTATATACTGTTGATGCTACTTTGTGTATTAAATGGATGTTTACAGCTGTGTTGATTTTATATATTTTTTGTAATAGTGAAAACCACTTAAACCAATTATGTATTTTTTTTTTTATATTTTGTACACGTCAATTTGACTTCACCTCGCCTGATGGTAAGCTGAAGGTAAAGTCTCAGGAAAGAGGGTCACCATTACATACAAGTACCATGTTAACAATGGTGGCACTCAGCTTGACGGCCTCATCAGAAGAGGATTGTCGTCGCAGCACCGCGTGACACCTACCGGTCCCACTAGTGCTGCGACTACAATCCTCCTGCCCGGCTATGCACTTGCTGACCCCTGAACGCAATCAAACCGAAATTGGATTACTATGGAGGATTTTTCACAATCGTGCACGGTGGTACCTACCCGGCCGAATTTTGTGACAAATTTGTGTCATCAAATTTCTACCACCAGTATTATATATAGTATATGTTACTTTTTACTTAACACAAAACTGATTTTAACAATACCTTATAATACATAGCTTTGACACAAATTTGAAGCGTTCAAGTGGCCATCTGTGGACTTTTTCATTAGTTCCATTTTATCAAATTATTCTGAATGCGATAAGTTAACTATAGAATTTTTGAACTAAAATCGGAATGTGTATGACTATAATTTGGCCGATTTTGACGGCTCTTTCACTGGTAGATACCTTTTTTTTTTTTTTATCGTGCGGAAATCCCTTCGGATACCCCCCCGCCGGCCAGCGGGGGCGGTTATGTCGGGCTTGCACCGACTAAAACCGCACGCCGTCTCGGGTCTTCAGACGCCGGGGTGTAAGGTTACAAATAGAGCATATCCCTCGCACCCCGGCTGACCCTGGGCCATCTCACCACTAACAGCATCGCTCATCCTGTCTCCTCTGAAAGCAGAGGAGTACGGAGAGCGATGTGTTCCCGCCACGTTGGGTATTGGCCGATGATCAATGCCAACCCTATGAAGGAGTGAAGGGGAAGCCATTGACCGCCGCCCAGGGTGTACCGGCCGCTCCGATTCCGTTCGGCGGGATCGGAATCGAAGCGACACTCGAGGAGGTTACCCAACACACACCCCTCACTGGTAGATACCTAATATAATAAGGCTTAACTAACGCTACTTTTTTTAAGTGTAGGATTCCGCGTAAAAAAAAAAAATCCCGGACCTAAGTCCACGTGGCCGAAGTCGCTAGTAATACATTGCCGCTTTGAGCACTGTGTTATAACATTACGGCCTCTGTGGTGTAGCGGTAGTGCATTCGACCGCTACGTCAGGGGGCGCGGGTTCGATTCCCGCTTAGTGCAAATATTTAACATAAAACATAACATAACATAACTTCACGCCTGTAGACAGAGGTGTATTACACACCCACGACTCGCCAGTTATGTTGAGGTCCCAATGTAATAGGGGGCGAGCCTATTGCCATCTACCGGGCACATTATTAAGCGAGCGATAATTATCATTTATTAATGCACACATAACTACGAAAAGTTAGAGGTGTGTGCCCGGGCAACTGGGGATCGAACTCGAGACCTCGTCTCAGCAGTCCGTTACTTATGCCACTGGGCTATCACCGCTATTTGCAAATATTTGTATGCATGAATATGTCTATTTGCATTGGTCTGGGTGTTTCTTTGTATAATATGTATGTATTTACAAAAAAAAAAGTATATAAGTATGTTTATCCGCATTCTGGTACCCATAACACAAGCTAGTTAAACTATGCTTACTTTGAGTCTAGAAAGCGCTGTGTAGAATTTCTTAGAATATTTATTATTATTATGAATATCTATGAAAGTATATAATATCCGATGTAGGTCCACACAAACTGCGCAACTTATGCACCTATCTAAATAGTTCACTTCCTTCGTGATACCACAGATAAAATAGTATATTCTGTAGCGATACGAATATTTGTTAGTTAATATTTTACGATGTATATGAATATGTCTATTTGCATTGGTCTGGGTGTTTCTATGTATAATATGTATGTATTTACAAAAAAAATGTATATAAGTATGCTCATCCGCATTCTAGAACCCATAAGACAAGCTAGTTAAACTATGTTTACTTTGAGTTTAGAATGTCGTAAAGTATTTATTTATCTTATTTATTATTTATTTAAATGTTCTTCTAGGTATGTTAATGACAACTTCAGTACAGAGGACCAAATATCGTCATAAAAGATTTTCAGAATTCAGTCTTAATCTAGTCTCGATCTCATGTCGATCTCAAAAATGACAAAAAAGGTGATCTCGTAACAAAATTTTCAATAACATCTATTTTTCATTTGGGAGAGCGACATGGAATCGAAACTTGATCGAGACTGAATTTTGAACATCTTTTCATTATGAGAATTGGCCCTCTGGTAGTATTTAAAAAAAGCGGCCAAGTGCGAGTCGGACTCGCCCATGAAGCCCAGGCCAGCAAGTAACATAATAATGTTTTTTTAAATTTTTATATTTGAGTTGAATGAATGAAAGGTAAATTGTAGTTTGCGATTTATGACGTAAAAGAAAATTACTTACTAGCTCTCATTCAAACCAATTTTCAGTGGAAATTTACATGGTAATGTACATCATATATTTTTTTTAGTTTTATCATTCTCTTATTTTAGAAGTTACAGGGGGGGGGGGGACGCAAATTTTACCTCCTTGGAAGTGTGTCTCGCGTAAAGTATTCAGTTTAGAAAAAAAAATGATATTAGAATCCTTAATATCATTTTTGATGATCCATATATTTTCAATAAACCCATACGTGTGGGGTGGGGTCACGTATGGGTTCGATCAAATAATTTTTTTTTGAGTATCAGTTCTAAGTATGGGGAAGCCCCAAAAATTTATTGTTTTTTTTTCTATTCTTGTGTGAAAATCTTAATGCGGTTCACAAAATACATCGATACACAATCTTATCAAGTTTCAATAGCATAGTTCTTATAGTTTCGGAAAAAAGTCGCGGGTAAAAAAAAAAAAAAACTAGAAAGAAATACCACGGGCTCTCTCAAAAGCACAAGGAGCTCTTGCACCCGCAGAAAGTGGTAGGCGTGCGGTCCTTCTCCTCGCAGTATTCTCCAAGCGGATGTGTGGGAAATACCTAAATCGCGACCAGCGTCACGTGTGCTCGTCGTGTCACGTGACGCTGGTCGCTGGTGGTTTTTTTTTTCATTTTTTTTTTTTTGAATTTAACCTGATATTTTTTTTTTATTTCCAATACATATTTTGTAGATACCAAGTCATCTCACCAAATTCAGAGACCTAATTTTGTGACACCTTATATAATATAATATCAGAGAATTTCAAATATCCTGGACGTGTCTAGGTAGCTCAGTTGGTCAGAGCATTCCCCCTGTTAGGGACTGCGCGGGTTCAAGTCCCGTCCTAGATGTTCTCTTTTTCCGATCTAAATCTAGATGGGCTATAATGAAGAATGCGGATAAACATACATAAGTACTTTTTTAGGGTTCCGTACCTCAAAAGGAAAAAACGGAACCCTTATAGGATCACTTCGTTGTCCGTCCGTCCATCTGTCAAGACTGTTTTTCTCAGGAACGCGGGGAGGTATCAAACTGAAATTTATATCTAATAATCAGGTCTACTGTCCCTTGGAGCTGTGAAGATATCAAACTTCTAAGCCAAGGCAATAAAGAAATACAGCCGTGTATGCCGCAAATTTCCGCAAATTTTCGAAACTCGCACGGGAATCAAAACCTACAGGGTACTTCCCGTGAACTTAGAATCTTGAAATTTGCTACGAAGTAACGTCTTATAGTACAGATAAAGGAAAAATTGCGAAAACCGTAAATTTTTAGTTACATCATATAATAAAAAATATTTTTGAAAATTTTAAAGTTACTACTTCTTTACTCATGAATGTATTAAATTGAAATTCATATAAAATACTCAGGTCTATACACTATACGGAACCCTCGGTGTGCGAGTCCGACTCGCACTTGGCCGGTTTTTTTGTAAATAAATACATATTATACATAGAAACACCCAGAACAAAGCAAATATACATATTTGTACTGAGCGGGCATCGAACCCGCAACCTTTTTCTTAGCAGTCGAATGCTCAACAGCTACGCCACAGAGGTCGTCGAATCATTTGAGTGAACACATAAAAACGCCGAATTGTGTGAATTGTGTTTACGATTTACGATTGGAACCATTCTGTTTTCGTTGAGCACATCACTACATGACTCGCTTTGACGTTATCCGCGATGGGGGAATACTAACAAAACCGGTTTTCGGTTCGGTTCCGGTTACTGTGTCATACACAATAAATACTGCGTGATGCTCCCCGGCCTTTCGGTATTTCACCACAAACATCGGTAGCTTAGCGTCGGTAGCTTAGTGGTTAAGGAGTCGACCCTACGATCGAGAGGTCCCGGGTTCGAATCCTGGCCATTACACTACCGACGTTAACCCACTCCTAACACAAGCAATTTAGCTTAGCTGGAGGGGTTAGGGTTAATATTAGTAATTTCGGTTACTAATATTCTTAAAAAAAAAAAAAAACATAACGGCGTGGGCTTGTGTATAGAGGACCGGGTTAGAGTTCACAATAATTGATGCAATATTCACCCTCCGGGACTGCGCCATAGGGGCAATCAGAATGCTTGTGGCGTACTCTGAACGAATACAGCTGCTTTAAACAAAACTGATTAGCGACTTCGTCTGTGTGAATTCCGGATATCGGTGTTAGGGTTCCGTTGCCAAATGGCAAAAAACGGAACCCTTATAGATTCGTCATGTCTGTCTGTCTGTCCGTCCGTATGTCACGGCAACTTTTTTTCGAAACTATAAGAGCTATGCAGTTGAAACTTGGTACAATACAAAATAGACAATCAATCAATTGCTAACAATAAATATCTATAATATTTTGTCAGTGAACACTTAGCGTAAATGCCTGATGTCCCCTCGGTCCAAACAATCTTCTTCCGCTAGTCAAACGGAGTGTCTATAAAAATAAATGGTTCCCCTTTACTCTTAGTTTTTCCTGTTGAAAGGGTATGGTTTTTTTGGGTCCTTTTGAAGCGTAATATTATTATTATTATCTCCTCTTATCCTTGTACGTTGTACCTTATGTTATCTAAAAAATCGGTTGTCAGTAAAGTCGGTTTACTGACTATAGTTGAACGTGACAACGTCATAAGAAAATACTGATGGAATGGACGCATCGCTCACTCAAGTAGGAGAGAGACAGATGTCGAACGCTGCCGAACGCGGAGGCCGATTGTGCCTCTTTGTCGCTCGTTAGGCGCTCTCGCTTGCACTTCAAGCCTTAAATGGAACGCCTCAGAGCGAATAAACGCCGCATGGTCATGTTTTTTCGTGCGTGCAGCCGGCTCCTTCGAATTCTAAGACGTTGTCGCGTCAAAAGAATCAAGCTATTGTTATAATCTCTAACGACGTGCTGTGTAGGCGAATGCTATGAAGATGGCCCATTCTATTTCGCAAAGAATAACTTGATATTGTCGGAAGTTTACGCGAATATCACACATTAAAATAAAACTATTTTTAACGGATTCTATTGCGATTCATTGATCCCGATTCCCGATGTTTCAGTTGATTTTTAGCAACCGAAACGTCGGGATCAATGTAAAATACGAAATAACATCATATAAATCGTGATAGAATCCATTAAAAATAGTTTTATTTCAAGGAATAACTTTTAAATATTAAGATTTTTAAAAAGATCTGCAAACGATATTACACTACCTATACTTACTATATACTTGAAATACTTTTAACCGACTTCCAAAAAGGAGGAGGTTCTCAAAGGTATACAATTATACCTACATGTATACGTACTTCCAAATTGCCCCCATTTTCAGGGTTCCTTAGCCAAATGGAAAAAACCGGAACCCTTATAGATTTGTCATGTATATCTGTCTGTCTGTCCGTATGTCACAGCCACTTTTTTCCGAAACTATAAGATCTATGCTGTTGAAACTTGGTAAGTAGATGAATTCTGTGAACCGCATTATGATTTTCAAACAGAAATAGACAAAAAAAATCTAGTGGGGCCGAAATCACACAGTGATTGTCAAACTTCGGTCCAAACTTAGATATTTTTAGGGACAATTTGTATTGGGCAACCTTACACCCCGGCGTCTGTAGACCCGAGACGGCGTGCGGTTTTAGTCGGTTCAAGCCCGACATAACCGCCCCCGCTGGCACGCGGGGGGTATCCGAAGGGATTTCCGCACGATAAAAAAAAAAAAAAAAAAAAACATAAAAAAAAGGTACCCGAAACCTTGAACGTACAAACCCCAAAATCTAATCAGTTCTTCCCATTAACCAAACAAGATGATTGGCGAAATAATTTTTGAAATCGGATAAGTGGTTCTTGAGTTATTGCGTAAACAGACATCCAGACATCCAGACCAACAGACAGACCGACACAAAATTTTTTGTTTGCTTAATTAGACTTAGAATCATGTGAAACGTCGAGAAAAGTGATAAAAAGTGGGTGTAAGATTTTGTTTTTTTTTTGCGTGATTTTAAGACTTCGGTGTTCCCCTGGTTGGTGGCCCGAAGTAACAATAAATTTTGGGAGTTCCCCATACTTAGAACTGAAACTGTTTTTTTTTCATCAAACCAAATACGTGTATTAATCTAATAAGTATAATTAAATAATAATCTATGGATAGGTCTTCAAAAATGATATTGAGGTTTCTAATATATTTTTTTTCTAAACTGAATAGTTTGCGCAAGAGACACTGTAACAGGTGATATAAGCTAAGCATATCCATAGCGATTTAAGTATTAATTTTCTGTAGTTACCTTTTTTTTTTTTTTTCGTGCGGAAATCCCTTCGGATACCCCCCCGCGTGCCAGCGGGGGTGGTTATGTCGGGCTTGAACCGACTAAAACCGCACGCCGTCTCGGGTCTACAGACGCCGGGGTGTAAGGTTGCCCAATACAAATTGTCCCTAAAAATATCTAAGTTTGGACCGAAGTTTGACAATCACTGTGTGATTTCGGCCCCACTAGATTTTTTTTGTCTATTTCTGTTTGAAAATCATAATGCGGTTCACAGAATTCATCTACTTACCAAGTTTCAACAGCATAGATCTTAACCGCACGCCGTCTCGGGTCTACAGACGCCGGGGTGTAAGGTTGCCCATAGAGCATATCCCTCGCACCCCGACTGACCCTGGGCCATCCCCGGTTTCGAGATGGCCCCCTCGGGTTTGGGAACCACGGTGTTCCCGTCTTGCCCCAATTGCCTTCTGATTTTTTTTTTTTGGTGGAACTGATGAAAAAGACCATAGACTGCTATCAGAACGTCTTAAATTTGTATCAAAACTATTATTAAGGATTGTTAAAGTCGTTTTGTCTTATGTCATCATCAACCTCTTAGCGATATCCCAGCTGCGTTCACAATTTGCACTTGGGGCAAGAAGTCCGCTTATTATTTCTCTGGTATGTCGGTTTTTCCGGCAGCGAATGTTGTCCGACCGCCCAACCTTGAGAGGAAAATCCGCGATAGAACCTCATCCATTATTTAGCAGATGTACCGACTTGCAGCTGAGGTTGATTCAGGCCTTAAGGATGTTGTTACTGGCCCTGTAGATCCAATTTTGCCTTATGTAAAAAGTATTATATATAGTTGCTTGAAGTTGATTTTACTATCACAAAAAATCTCACAGCGGATACAATCAACTGTACACACAGCTGAGGTTGGTTTAGGCCTTAAGGATGTTGTTACTGGCCCTGTAGATCCAATTTTGCCTTATGTAAAAAGTATTATATAAGTTGAGGTTGGTTTTACTATCACAAAAAATCTCATAGCGGATACCATCAACTGTACACACAGCTGAGGTTGGTTTAGGCCTTAAGGATGTTAGGGGTGCGACGGAACACCTCCTCGCGGTGCACCCTGGGCAACGTGGGCGATGACGCATCATTGATTGCTCCTCTGGAGTAGCTGGCGTCAACGTCGACGGCTAACGTTCCAGCCCTTTTCAGGGCTAGCTGACCCCATTGCACGAGGGGGTCGTGGTATGGCGGGCCTGCTAGGCCCGCGAGGGATCCGCGAGGATCCCAGATCCGAAAGGATCGAGGGACGGGTCGGCCCACTGCTCGCGCAGGGGCTGACAGGCATTCGTGCCGCCGTCGGTGATGGGGGGAGTGGCTGCCCTCCCGCATCGCGTAATCTCCGGGTGATCGTCAAAGACCTGCATGCTAGCCACATGCGGGAAGATGTGATCTCGGAGGACGCGGGGCTTGCCTTCATTGGCCGGCCCGCGACAAGGAAAAGTCTGTAACACCCGACAGCGAAGTCGTAAAAACCTCTGGACACCTGGGGACCTCCACAGTATGTACCCCGCTTCCCGGAATGAGCGTCACCCGGGAAGTGTAGTCATTTCGTCTCATGATCGTGGGAATTTCATGGAAAATTTAAAATTTAAAATTAAAACCCAAAACCCCAAACACAAAAAAGAAGAGCTCCACAGCGAGCACCGTCGCCCAGTGCGACAAAGAGCTTCTTGAGGCCACTCCGGCTTCAGGGAGCGACCAGGTGAGGACGGCAGCCTTTAGGCAGCCAACAGTAGAGTTGCGGCGTTCATCCCGCCTCCGTGCTGCCTCGGTCGGCGAGTCGGAGGCGGACATGGATTCCGCGTCGTCGGATAGGGGTTCAACGACTTCGTTGAACCTCGTGTCCAAATTCTTGAAGGTGCAAAAGCGCCCACTGGAGGGCTCAGTGGAAGCTCTGGACGGCTCCGTCGAGTCCGGCGGGGCTGCTCAGCCTCCTGCTAAGCTTTCCAGCGCTGGAAGGGGCCGATCGGGGCCAGGTGGTCTCGGCTCCACCCGCAAGGCGGATCTGGCCCGTCGTCGTGCCGATGAGGAGCAGGCTGCGCTCGAGCGGGTGGAGCAGCTGTCTGCTGAGCTCGACTCGAGTGCAGATGGTAACCCGCACTCGGCAGCGGAGCTCCTGGAGAGGTCGTCGAAGAGTGTGGCCATAATCTTGGATGTGGCCACCAAGTCGACGCACCTCAAAGGGACGTACCAAAAGGCCCTTAAGCTAGCGGCCTCGGGGTTGAAGGAGGCGGTGGAGGCCCTGTCAGGCCGCACCGTCTCAGACGAGACGAGGCGGCTTTTAATAGCCAATAAGCGGCAGGCCGCCGAGATTCTGGCTCTCCAGGAGGAGATGCGGCAGATGCAGGTGGAGATGCGCCGCCTGACTAAGGCAGTGGGTGCCCGTCTACCTGAGGCGGCTAGTAGCAGACTATCTGCAGGAGAGGCGTGTATTGTACGAGGACTGTGACGGACGTGTGCTGCAGCGACCCGTGTCGTGCGGTGTTCCTCAGGGGTCGGTCTTAGGGCCGCTCCTGTGGAACATCGGCTATGATTGGGTCCTCCGCGGAGTCTTTCCTCCCGGGCTGGGTGTCATCTGCTACGCGGATGACACTCTCGTCACGGCCCCGGGGGAAAGCTTCGAGGAGGCGGCGCACTTGGCCACCGTGGGAGTCTCCCAGGTGGTCGGACGTATTGAGGCGTTGGGCCTGCGGGTGGCGGTTGAGAAGACGGAGGCCGTGTTCTTTCACGGGCCTTATCGCCGCCCACCGCCCCGCGCCTCGATCGAGATCCGTTCGGTCCTCGTACCGGTGGCGGCCCAGATTAAGTATCTGGACCTATATATCGACTCCAGGTGGCACTTCGACGAGCACTTCCGTAGGCTCGCCCCGAGACTCGTCGGCGTCGCGTCCGCCCTGGGGAGGCTTTTGCCAAACCTGGGCGGAGCCAGTATCGGCTGCCGACGGTTGTATACCGGGGTGATCCGGTCAATGGCGCTGTACGGCGCACCGGTGTGGGCGGACGCCCTGACTGCCCGCAATAGGCCCTCGCTTTTGAGGGCCCAACGCATCGTGGCGGTCAGGGCCATACGCGGGTACCGCACCGTGTCCACGGAAGCGGCCTGCGCATTGGCCGGAACCCTTCCGTGGGATCTGGAGGCGGAAGTGCTCGCCGAAGTATATCGACTGACGACGCAGCATCGGGCGGATAGTGGCAGTCGGCCTCCGCCCGAAGAGGTCCGCGGGTGGCGAGATGCCGCCCGCCAAGCCATTATGGCTAAATGGTCGTCCCGGCTGGAGTCCCCGAGTGCAGGTCATCGCACCGTATCGGCGCTCCAGCCGGTCATTGTCGAGTGGACGGAGAGACAGCACGGGACCCTTTCCTTCCGACTGACTCAGATGCTTTCCGAGCACGGCTGCTTCGGAAAGTATCTGTACTCGGTCGCCAGGAGGGAATCGAGTTCCGCCTGTCATCACTGTCCCTGCCGCGAGGACACGGCGCAGCACACGCTCGAGGCTTGTCCGGCCTGGGCGGTGCAGCGCCGTGATCTCGTGGCAATAGTGGGAGTCGACCTCTCGCTGCCGGCCATCCTGCGCTCCATGGCACGCAGCGAGAGGAGTTTTACCGCGGTCGCGTCCTTCTGCGAGGATGTCATCTCGCAGAAGGAGGCGGCGGAGAGGATCAGAGAGGCAGACGGCCTCGCGGATCCGATCCGCCGCCCGCGAGCTGGGCGGTGTGCGCGCAGATTCCTGCGCCTCATGCCGCCCTAGTGAGGCCGCGGGTGGATGGGCCGGGGTTTGCCCTCCACCCGCAGTAGAGCCCCCCGCGAAGGGGTGATGTCCCGGTGTGTCTGGACATCGCCTAGAGACGGGCCCGCACCGCACCTTGCGGGCCGGCGCATGAGTGTTCCGTCGATGAGTGCGTAGTATTTCCGACGGTTCACTCACTAAGTCGCGGTGTATGGCACACGGCAGGTTGTTTTAGTGTGGTGAGAGCCCCACATAACCGCGCGGCGTCCCCGCGCCGCGCGGTATGCGGAAGGTACATTTTTTCCTGCCTGAACAAAAAAAAAAAAAAAAAAGGCCTTAAGGATGTTGTTACTGGCCCTGTAGATCCAATTTTGCCTTATGTAAAAAGTATTATATAAGTTGAGGTTGGTTTTACTATCACAAAAAATCTCATAGCGGATACCATCAACTGTACACACAGCTGAGGTTGGTTTAGGCCTTTAGGATGTTGTTACTGGCCCTGTAGATCCAATTTTGCCCTATATAAAAGTATTATACAGTTGCTTGAAGTTGGTTTTACTATTACAAAAAATCTCACAGCGGATACAATCAACTGTACACATTCATTTAATACACAAAGCAGCTTCAGCCGTATTTAGGTCGTGAACGTTCAAAAGATTAAATTGGCTTAATGACTATAGCATACCCTCGACCGGCCACAATTATGAGCAACAAGCAAGGAAGATGGATGGATTTACTTTCTTTACAATGACTGACTCATTTTTATGTCTTTGTTTTACTGCGACCGAATTCTGCGAGACTTCTTTAGCGTTTGAAGTAAGTATAACAGTTCAAAACACTTCTTTAGATTTACAACCAGCAACCCGATCTCGCTTTGCGTTATATGAGTTATTTTTTTAACTACAGCCATCGTAATTTACATATCTATTGCATCGGGTATTTTTGTTTTTAACGTGCGGAAATCCCTTCGGAAATCCCCGCCGGCCAGCGGGGGCGGTTATATCGTGCATCTACTAAAACCGCACGGTGTCCTGCCCAAGTGTCCATTGCTGGGCACCCCGGGTAAGCCCTCGAAAGGATAACCACAGGGTTACTAGCGGACCTTGGCCGCCAGCGCGGCCTCGCCTGGTGGGGTCGGGTTTTATCCCGCTTCGGTGAGCTGGCAGGCGTGTGTAGGGTACACACGACACGCCTCCGCCACGGCCTGCTTCTGTAAGGACGGCGAGTCGGCCAACTGCCGTCCTCAGGCCCTGATCATGGAGGTCGGTAGTCCATTTGGTATAATGTACATTTCAAGTGGTAAAACATTTTTTCCAATAAGTGCACTGGTTCTGAATATTACCCTAAACATATAACGAACTCACAAAATACTGCCTCTCTAGATAGAACCGGCAGATGATGCTACAATTGCGTTCAATATTATGTAATTTATTTTTTTCGATGGTTTTCTTTTTGGAAAATTAACGGCTCTCACATCCGTTGGTTCTTCTATATAACTTTTGCTCTCTTATGGCAAAAATGGACGTGATGGCAGTTTTTTTTAGGAAAAAAACTTTACCGGTTTAGCCACCTGAACCCGTCTTGCATAGTTGAAATTCTCGTCCCCGTAGGAGTCAGGACGTCATATAAACTGTCAGCTGGAATTCTTAGGAACTACGAAACAATGAATGATATTTTTAAGATGCTTAAGACTGATCATGAAACATTTGCATTGTTCCGTAATTCTCAAGAATTTCGGTGAAAGACTCTTACGTCGACCTGAGATGTATGCAAATGAGAAATTCAAGATTCTCGTTAAGGTAGCTGATAGATATTTTTCTTAGAAAAATTCTAAAGAAAATTCAAATCCACCTCAACAAGACATTCGGAGCCCAAGTCAACCCCACCGTTCGAGTCCGTACAGGATGAGTTTTCATCGGCGTAGAATTCTGAGGTTGAGAGTCAGACGGCAGTAGCTCCCGTGAAAGTCAAGTAAACCCACGAAAGGAAGTTAAAGCGTAGGCGAGCAGAATCTGGGCTCCAAAGTGCAAGCTATGGACGTATCCAAAATAACCACTGGAGTTACGTTGATGAAGAGAATAATGGGGGCCTAGACAAAGTTACACTCTACTAATGGAATCGTTTCGAAGCGAACCTTAAAAAGTTCGAAAGGTATATTTGTCTATATGTCACGTGTAACAAATAATGTCACTCTCATACATTTCGGAATTTTGAAGGTTCGCTTCGATTCAATTCAATAATATAGTTAATGGCTTCTGCAGTAGAATCACCGCAATTTCGCCAATGTCAAGTAAAATATAATAAATGTTTATAAAATTATTAATGGCGAAGACGCCAATGTTAAGTTATGTTAGCTCTTCTTATCTCAAGTTTTCGGTTCGCTTCGAAGGAATTCCACTAGTAGAATGTCACTTTGACATCCAGGACATCAAAGCTATATATTTACTTCAAACGATCGATTTCGAACAATTGGTCTTTGTTTTTGTTCAAAAAATTTACTCTAGAAATGTCAGCTATGATTTGAACTGAACTTTGTACATTCAATTCCCTTTGTTTCATTTCATTTGCAATAAACAATAGATATTTAAAAATAAAAATAATTTGAATTAGAGAAGAAAGGTACAGATAGAGGAATACTTTTAAAGTAGGGTTGTACTACATCTGATAACGCCTTATTTTTTATATATTTTTTTTTATATTTAGGACACGTCAATTTGACTTCACCTCGCCTGATGGTAAGCTGAAGGTAAAGTCTTAGGAAAGAGGGTCACCATTACAAACACGTATCATTTTAACAATGGTGGCACTCAGCTTGACGGCCTCATCAGAAGAGGATTGTCGTCGCAGCACCGCGTGACACCCACCGGTCCCACTAGTGCTGCGACCACAATCCCCCTGCCCGGCTATGCACTTGCTGACCCCTGAACACAATCAAACCGAAATTGGATTACTATGGAGGGTTTTTCGCAATCGTGCACGGTGGTATCTACCCGGTCGAATTTTGTGACAAATTTGTGTCATCAAATTTCTACCACCAGTGAAGTGAAGTTATTGCATTTCCCTGTGCTTTTGTCCCCTCTATCACTCAGAACAGACATTTACTAGACCGAGAAAGAGAGTGGGAGCCGAGTGCCATGAGAGCCAGACAGCGGAAGTCACTCCCATAGAAGTCGTATAAGAAAACCAAAAAGAGAAGTAGTTAGCGGATCCTTTTTTTCGTGTGAAAACCCCACCGGTACCAGCCATGAGGTGGGTATGTCGGAATGGAACCGACTAAATCCACACGGTATCCTTCCCAAGCGTCCATTGCCAGGCACCTCGGCCCTGGGCTCCGAGTTGAATCCACCCGGCACAACGCCAAGATATATCCTCGAAGGATCAGGCAGATGTATATGTTTCGCCAACCATTTTCGTAAAGTAAAAAATGTTATAATCTATTTCAACCAACCTAAATGATGTCATTTTAGAGTTATAAAATTCCATTAGCAGAAACCTTTGCAAATGTAAAAGTTAAATTATTTTCCTACAGACCTTATCATATTTTGACGAAGGTGAAACCTCCGTCACACTCAGATGATACCTTACAAAAGCCTATAGTTATACCATATATAGTTATACTTTTTAAATAAGAGATAATCTCTAATAGAGAGGGTTGTACTGCCAAGATTCAGTTAGCTATACCAGTTAAACTAAACTAACAACTCTTTTTTTTCGTTGTTTATACCCCAATTTGATGCATTTTCGTGCAAGATGCTAATGCACGATGCCCTTATGGAAATATGTTTACCTAGTATGTCTACAGATTTCGCGTGCTGAATCTCAGAAATATTAATAGAAATATAACACTTTGCACGATTCAGGAATCGAACCCCAGACTTCACGATTGCATGGAAATAAATATAAGCGATATCATCATATACCAATGGACCATTTTTACAAACATCCATGTCACCAGTTACACCACTTATTTTAATATTAGATTACTACTAAGTGTTGGGGTCAAAGGTTGTATAGCTATCTTGATAAGTTTTGAATAAAGAATATAAACAACTTTGCAGTCTTCTTTTGAAACACAAGAATACAAAACAAACTTAACACATAAAATTATGTTTCATGAAATAACATACCATAAACAATAAAAGACACTCGCTTCGTCAACCTTTTTTTTAAAAAGCCGGTTCAAAATAAAAATTTCCGTATTTCTATGATCTTACAAAATAAAAAAAGTACTTACAAAAAACCGGCCAAAACCACATGAAACAAGTTATTCCACACTCACTAGTTCACAATAAGTACCAGGGAAGCAGACGAGTCACGGAGCGCTCCGCACATGTGATGCGTGATACAGTTAGGATCCGACTGGGATGGGATTGGACAGGCAGGACAGATGGGAACTGTTTAGATAAAAATATCGATAAGGGCGGTACTTTGAACGTGCCTTTTGATGTTTTTTCGGTTCATTTTTGTGGAACATTGAACAAATTCTGAGATGAAAATAGGATACTTGCGATACAACTATTTTGGGTAGGTTTGTTTTCGCATAGCACAAGTTCTCATAGTTAGGTTTCGTTAGAATCATTACATGCTTGCGAGTGACCGGAGTGGCAATTTTTTTTAAAGAATAATAATAATTTAATAAACTTAATTACATAAAAATATATAATTTAATAAACAAAAAAGCGGCAGTATGACTTCGTTTGTGTCGGGGTGCAGTCGCCATGGGCGCCATGGGCCATGATTACCGACCACTTTAGCTCTAAAACTTAACAAAAATAAGAAACAAAAATTAAAAATGTTCAATTTGTCCTCTGAAGATTACAAAAATAATCATACATCAATTATAATTTCTTGATTCCCGTGACCACAGGGCTGGCTATTACTTCGATCAAAGAATTGAAAGAAAGAAAGAAAGAAAACACGTTTAATAAACAAAGCACAACGCACATTACAATCATTCATCAACATAAATCTATGGGCACGAAAAATTATTTTTAAAACTTACAACACAGAATATAAATAAAGTGACGTAAATGACGTCTGTGACACTCGACATTGACGTATCACAACACAAACGAACGAACGGCACTTAAATACTAAGTATACGTGGCAAATCGTAACACGTGCTTTCCTTTAGTCGACTGCCCTTATACATTTTACAATAAAATTATACCATGTACGCTGTGTTTGCAAATAGGCATGGACACTCAGCATACACTGAGATGGATAATAACATCCATCTCAGCACTGATTTTCAGTGCCAACCTCAGATGACGTCTGACGCCGCCAGGCAATCGCCCTATCCCCTGTACCATAAATTAACAACAAGAATATTCACAATTCACGGCAGGGTAAGTAATTTAATAAAGATGTACTTATTACAACGAACGTATAAAGAAAGTAAACTATCAAACACATTACAGGTTTACACAAGTAGGTACGTACAGCCAGTCCATAGGCTGAAACCATCAAGCACAGGAAACCCCCCGAGCCGCCCGCACTGCCGATGTGCGAATCCGGATTGATATGTGACTGAGGTGTCAATACATTTAGGTTTTTGTAGGTTGCCATTCAATGCGGTAATGCCACCAGCGTTCTGGGCACGGTCCCAGTAGACATCGATGAAGAGGAATTTTTCAATGCTTAAGCTTACAGTCCCTTCCCCCCTACACCCCCTATTATTATTATTTTGCTTAATTTGTCTATAGTTTAAAATTGTACATATTTTGGGCTCCAAAACGTATTTATTTTACTATCCAATAATAAACATTAATGTCATAAAAATAAAATGAAAAAAGATTTTTTTACTTTCAAAAGTTGTTGTTGATTATGTAAATAAAAAACGTAAAGATCGTTTGTGTAATATTTGGTTAATTTTGGTATTCTTATTTTTAAGCTTTATTTGGAAGTATAAATAACATTTGCACACTAATTGTTCTGAGTGCAAAATAAAACTGTTTTCATCTTTGTGTTTTCAGCGCGTGAGTCGAATTTGTACTTAACGGGTTTTTTATCGATAAAATTGCTCTTAGTATAATTTTGAGATAGGTAGGATACTATACGTTGTCTTAATCTGCATACACGTGTTTTAAGGATATCGCCGGTAGCGCGCTTCATAGTGGAGATCACTTATATTCATAAAAAAGATTTGATCAATGCGCGATTAAATTCGAATAAATCTCGTAAACAGAATAAAGATACCAATATCTTGGTTTCTACTTAGTTGGTATGGTGTTAAATAATATCATTTCCAAATGATACGAAATTTAACAGCCGAAGCAATTTTAACTATAACATTTTTTCAAGACAATCCAATTTGAGACTTATCCCAATCATGGGACAGCACTGAACTCATATTATTTTAATCAACAACGCCAATGAAAGAAAATAAAATAGTAATTACTTAATGATACTCTAAATAATATTAATATTAAGGCCGATAATAGTTCTAACTTTTTCGCTTTTATTACACATACATATTCATATATATTCACACATACAAATATTTAATGTGTAGGAAATCAGCAATCACATTTGTACGAAAGCAGTTCCACAATTTGGAAGATGGTACAAAAATCTATCTCCTCATAAACATTCAATTTCCTATCGAAAATCTGTTCAAGTACTAGGGCAATATAACTTGGAAGGTATTTGGTTTTCTTCATTCGCTCTTTTTATAAATCCAATAATAATTTTGACTCGTGCTATTATTGATGTTAGCATATTTTCAACGTATCAGAATGTAATTTTGACTGCTGATTAACGGACAAGGCTCTGGCGCAGGTTTTCCTCTCGGGTTGAGAGATCTCTCTTCATAGATAGCAATTCTTGCCGTAAACTTTCCGGACTAGTGGCGCTTCGCCAGTTGGGGTCACAGTTCTAACCTAACCTAACCCACTTTACTTATTTTTGGAATATAAGCCGAGAGAGCGAAAAGTGCTATCTATGAGAGATCTCTGTGTACAGTGCTTCCTATGTACAGAGATGTCCACAAACAATGTTTTCTAATAACAAAATTTTGCGTGTTTCTATCTTAGGTTCCACACCGGAAAGTCTTAGATGCAACCGGAAAAAAACTGGAGTTTAAAGCATTCGTAGACACCGGTAACCCTTTACCTTCAGGCATCCATATTCTTATTTGCTACCTTATTAGTTCAAATAACTTTTTTTTACGTATTTTGGAGAATTCTTGCTCCTAATTTTAGACGATTGATAACTACGATATCAGGTTAACAAACACAATTTAAACTTTTTAACACGATTGTGTCATCGAAAATAATGTTAAAATTTAACCATTCCTTTCATTACCCGCCAAAAACATTCCATGTTTTGTCCCCTAGATGGCTATAAAAACGAAAATGGCGTCAGGTTGTCGGCAACACACCCCAGTTGTTTACGAAATCTACCAAAATTTCGCAAGATTGAATTCAGGCAAGCTCTTATAAGAGTTGCCGGAATAGGGAACGAAATGCTTACTTCAAATTTTCGATTATTTTAATGTTGATAAGGTCTTGTTTGATACTAGTGGCCCGGGACCCGGCTTGACTCGGGAATAAATTCGTAATAAATTACCTATAACCCGATTGCAGCGGCACCTTTCGGGTCCAATGGTAAATATAATATAGGGGTGCGTCTCATAACGTATAAACTCATTTGGTCTAATTTCATTTTATTATCATTCATAAGATACAATCAACGTGAGATTATACCAACTGTTGATATAATTTCTTTACATATAACATTTATTTATTCTAAAACTTAATTAGTATAACGTTGTTTGATATAACGTTTATGTAATCGAAATCATTTTGTCTAACGTTTAATATGTATATTGTTTATTTAATCGAAAATCATTAGGTCTAACGTTTAATATATATATAAAAAATGTCATTATGGTTAACACCCCGACTCAGAGTACCCCGACTCGGATGGGTTAGGTTAGAAGGCCACGAAGGCTATGGCGGGAGCTCTTCTCCGCTTCGCTCCCGCCTTAGCCTTCGTGGTTTTTTTGTTAAACCACCCAGAAATAGGAGTCCCGCAAAGCGGGGCTCCGTTGACCTATCTTAGCGCTGGTGATAATTAGTTACTAGTTATGTCATATTAGACCAAACGATTTTATGTTATGCTTATAAAAATTAGTTATTTTAAAATTATGTCAATCGTTTATTATATTAACTAATCGCTATATTAAATAAAATTATAGGTTCCGTTGTTATAATGTTGTTAATATTAGAGATTTTATTGTTATATCATATATTACTTACCCATAATATAGCTATGAGAAGCTTTAAAATTGAATTTCGCGCTTCTTACTTCGAAAATGACGGACTTTCATCGCCTACTTTGCCCCCTTAGTAGCAAAATTTTGAAAAACGCTGATACACGTATTCATTTATTTCCGAAAAGATAACTACAAGTACTGTATGAAATTTCATGCTTCTATCTTCAAAGGTGACCAACTTCCCTATATAAAATTGCAACCCCTATTTCACCCTCTTAGGGGTAGAATTTTGAAAAACGTTGATACACGTGTTCATTTATTTGCTTGTGCATGATATTTCGAGCTTCTAACTTTGAAAATGACGGACTTCCATACAAACGATCATCCCTTATTTTGCCACCTGCAACATAAAAAACATCTATTGCCGAAATTTAAGTTTGTAGGTCTAGCGGTTTGGGCGTTGCGTTGATGAATCAGTCAGTCTGTCAGTCAGTCGGGAGAAGTAATTATAGATTCATTGTTTGGAGGGAAATAATGAATAACTAATTCTAATATTCATAGTGATGTGGTACTAATAAATTTTGCAACTTGGGTCTTTTTGAGCACGGAAATATGTAAAAAAGCTAATTACTTACCTAAATGTAATTTCCAATAAGTTTCATAATATAAGAATTTGTACAAATTACGGGTAAATTTCCTCAAATACGTCGATAAGAACTTCGACGTCTTCACAGATGACAGCTAAACAAAACCCAAAGTGAGGTGAATTATTAAACCTAAGGTTTGAATATGAAATATGTATAAATTTTAAAAAACCTCCGACACAAACTATTTGTGGTAGCGGCCATCTTGGATTCGAAGTTTGCCATAGCGTATAGTATTCTAATCAAGACCTTTCATTTCATTGAGTGAGTTGGATCGGATTTGGACAGATTTTCATCAAACATAGCTAAGAACACTCCCGACTAATTCACCTTTCAAACAAAAACAACATAATCAAAATCGGTTTATCCATTCGGAAGCTACGATGCCACAGACACGTCACATAGACAAGTCAAACTTGCACCACATCTTTTTTGTTTAATCTCCATTTTATATCAATAGATGTATGGCACAAAATATAATAAATATTACAAAAAGTTATATGATGACAAAAAGTATTTCTTCGGCCTTGATCGGCATCGATCTCAGTCTTGAAGAAGTCAACGACCACTCATTAGACGAACGCGCCACCAAGGTTGTTAAGTACAGTGTGAAATTAGCGCTTCTATATTGGTTGTCTTACGATTAGGTCACGTGTTTACTGACGCGAGTTTAACCTTTTTACCCATTATAAAAAGTGCACAACGCCGCTAAAGAAGTTTTCCCTTCAAAAATTGTGCTAGAATCGTTCATTTAACATAACCCAAATACATTTTTTAATAGCTCCAATGTACAGACACAGCTAATTTACAACTTTATAACAGTATAGATTAATATGACTATTATAATATTATGAAAGTAAGTTATTTCCCAATTCACCCTTTTGTTTACCCACAAAATTATACCAGGCGCTTATAAAACAGTAGGACTTTGCGTAACAATTGTAAAATCCATGACGTAGGGTTGGTTCCCTTTCAAAGTATTTACAGACTCGCTAATATCGTTATCAGCGTTAGATTGTACGCTAGGGATGTGACTTTTATTTGTTGCGAAGTCATTACACTGTGTTCTAGATAACATTCAACCACTCCCTTACTTTTAAAGTGGAAATATCAACTTTTCAGGGTGTATCGGAGTTTCTTGTTATAGACTTATTCTTCTTTGAAAGTAGCAAATGTGGTTATACATTTCTATATTAAGATGAAAAGGGGTATTCGTTTATGAATACCGTGAATGGTTTTCAATATATTTTGAATATAATTTCAATTTCCTTTGTACATAATAAGCTATTTCATCTCATTGTGAAGGAAAAAAAGGAAATTATGATTATGATATGTTTTGTGATAATGAAAACGAGTTACGTTATCGAAGTTTAAAGGTGTATTTCACTAGGTAGATATAGTACGCTCAGTAATAGGAGTAAGACTTAGAATAGGTTCCTTTGGAATGATAATGGAACTGATATTTCACGAGGACAGACGGAGGCGCGATTATTTAAAAATAATGAAAGTAGCTCAGACAAACGGGACAAAGAATACGCCTCTGCATTGCTTGCTTCAATTATCTACTCACCCACTACCAAAGCACAGTTAGTTGTAAGAAAAATACACAATGGCCACCAAAAATGAACAAGTCACGGCCTCGGTATCGGAATAAGATTTTTTCTAATGTGGGTGCATTCCGGCCGGGGGGGACCGAAATGGGACCGTCAAGGCCGGACCCAAGTAAACCATTAAAATTTATCTAATGTGAGTATTATTATGCTATCGGTCATATTCGTGGAATTGACCGTGACTAAATTGTTTAACCTCGCCCATCAATCAAACAGCCTGACCGGTGACCGGGACCCTGACCAACTTATAAATGATAATAATATTTTCCAACTATCTCTGTCCTTAATCTGTCCATCCCCTTCTATAATTAACCCAGAATTATTCAAACAATAAAAAATACCAAACTTTCAGAAATTTGGAGGAAGTAAATTGTACCAGCACATGTTGAAAATTGCCAAAAGTAGCATGAATGCGTTCCATTCCAATAGTACTAGGCGCCCATACGGTGTGTAGAGGTACTACGAAATGGTGGCGCCAATTTGTCGGTGGCTACACCCCAATAACATACGCGGGGGGACATTTATAGAAGGGGATGCACTCTATTTGCTGTTCATGCCTTTATGCGTCTTTATTGATATTTTAACTCAGTTCGTATTGCTTCATTGTGTAAACTTCATTTTATAGACATGTATATTTATTTACCATAGCTATGGCAGTATAAGTAATGAAATTTATTTAAAGTTTCGAACATTTGTGTAGCGGCGGAGTGGTCGTAAGTGGTTTTGCAAACAACGCTACAAACATGGGTAGGTATTGAGAGTTCAATTCCCAAGGTAGATAATTTTATTATTTGTGGAAATCACAGAGTGGTATTTAAGCATACCAGATATTTGGAGCACAGAACAGAGGGAAACCTAGTCATAAATTAAAAGATTAGGAAGTAGAAGAAGATTAAACAATTAACGATTAAATCGTACACCTGACGGTGCCTCTGAAAACCAGCGCTGTCATTCTGTGTTTAGTATTTTTGATTCTTTCGTGATTTGTGCTATGTACGTGTATCCGAAATGAATGAAATAATTTCTTTCATTCTTTCTTTCAAATCACTACAATACAATAAACTAAATTGTTCACAAAGATAGATAGATTATGATGAAAAGTACCTAAGTCGAAAACCTATTTATTTTATCCTTTAGAATGATTCTTAGGCTCAATCTACGTACGAAAAATGAAATTAGAGGCTTACAAGCTTATAACTTGAAATATTTTTGAAGTGAAAACTTCTTTAGGTGGCGTTGCATACTTTTTAGGTGAACAAAAATCGTGGAACTCGCGTCATCGTCATTGTCATCGCCTTCCATATATTTTTTTATAACAATGCCATCTTTGTTGTAGCTGATGAACTATTTTGTTTTGAACTTCATGAGCTTTCCAACTGATTGATAATGTACAACACTAAAATATGCCCAGGTTCGAACTGAAAGAGACAAAATATATAAGAATGTGCTTGTTAAAAAGAAACAGAGATATATTATTCGGTGTGTGTCAGGCTAAATGAAAACGGAGTAGTCAGTCACTTGAAAGCAGTTGACCAGTTATTCGTTTGTTATAAATATACCTAAATGTACTAGGCTCTTAGAAGTTGTAAGAGATGAATTGTAGTACCCGAACGTTACACTTATCCAGAGATGTAACGTAAGTTTTAAGATATGGGCATTACTAGATTAGTTTCTGTAGTTGGAGCGATTAACAATATTGTTTTAAATATGATGAGCTTATGTAATTTCCCGATAGAATTTAGAGCATCCGATAGTAAAAGTGTAAAAATAAAACGCACTACTTGCTTAGGGTGTTGATATTGTCTCTAGTGGCTAGAAGGGTTATATTTATTTATTTATTTATTTATTTATTTATTTATTTATTTATATTTTTTGAAGAAGGCTTACAGACTAATACAGAAATTGAGTACACAATTAATATAAACAGATCGCTAATTAAAAGCCCCCACATTTATATTGTCAAATACAAAAAATAGAAAAAACATAGAAAACACATTATACAGTTTTAAAACAAAAAAAAAATTACATAAGTTAAGCAGTCAGGTAATAGTTCAAGTATTAGCCGTGCCAATCGGTCGGTCAAAGTAAGAGTCTGCCAGCTGTCGTCTAATTATCGCCACACTAGTGCTGAATAGGTCTATATCCATATACTGTGGAATTTTATTAAATTTAGTTGCGCTTCTTATTGAGAAGGCATTCAACCTGTAATTGGTCATAGCTCTCGGAATGTCTAAAATCGGCCGCTGCCGAAGTCCCAGCACATTGGTTCGGAGCGAGACTGTAGCCAGGAGCTGCGGACAGTCAATCTTGCTGTTTGCGATATTGGATAGGAAGCATATGTCGCCAATATCCCGCCTTACTTCCAACGGTAAGAAATGATACCTATTGCACCGATGTTCATAGTCGACTGAAAATTGCTGTGCCCTGTAGTCCAAGCTACGAAGAAATTTCCGTTGGACGCCCTCAATACGGGACTTGTAAATCTCATATTGAGGACTCCATACCTGGGATGCATATTCTAAGTGGCTGCGCACGAACGAACAGTACAAGATCTTCACTGGTTTTAGAGACTGAAAACAGGCTGTGGCTCGCAGTATAAATCCCAGAGCCCTAGATGCCTTTCTCACGACATTGTTAACGTGTTCATCGAAGAGAAGCCTACTGTCTAGTGTGATCCCCAAATCCCGAATACTGTTCACTGTCCCAATTACTTTACTATTCAGAGTGTATTGATAATTAATTGGGGATTGGCGACGTGAAAATGTTACGTGAAAGCATTTGGACACATTTAACTGAAGCTTGTTTCGATCACAGTACTTCCCAAACCTACACAAGTCCTCTTGTAACTCATGAGCATCGGAAATGTCTCGCACAACTTTGTGAATTTTCATGTCGTCGGCATAAAGGAGTATGTAGGAATGATGAAAACACTGCTTGACATCTGCAATGAAGAGAGTAAACAGTAAAGGTCCAAGAATGGAGCCTTGGGGGACACCTGATGGAACAGAGCTCCAACCGGAAGCATAACCCTGAAGAACCACAGCCTGCGTTCTATTCTCTATGTAAGAGGAAAACCATCGGTACAGATCTCCATGTATTCCAGCAAGCATAAGCTTGTCCATTAGCACGCGGTGGTCAATGCGGTCGAAACACTTGCTGTAGTCCGTATAAACTACGTCTGTCTGTCCGTGTGTCATCCCGTTTGTGATAAATTCATGTGATAGTATTAGGTTTGACGTAGTGGAACGGCATCTAACAAAACCATGCTGTTCATCTCCTATAGTGGACTTGAGAGCCGTGTACACATCTGTGTGAATAATACGCTCCAGTACTTTAGAAAATAGGCATATTTTTGATATAGGTCGGTAATTTTCTATACTGGCTTGTTCACCCTTTTTATACACCGGGGTTACAAATGCAGACTTCCAAATCTGCGGAACTATGCCTTCGGAGAGAGAACGCCTAAATAGTATACACATAGGTTCGGCAAGACTGTCGGCACAGTGGATTATAAATAACGGTGGTATTTGATCAGGCCCACCTGATTTAGTAATGTCCATTGATTTAAGTAGTTTTAATATACGGGAGTGATTTATATCAACTGTACTAACCGATACTGCAGTATTACTATTTTTTTCACCGGTAGTGTAACTGTCACTAGCAGTTGGATCTGGTGCTAAGAAGGTGGACTGAAAATAGCTAGCGAATAAGTTGCTAATACCTTCACCTGTATTTACAGTAGTGTCGCGATAGTACATTACTTTTGGAAATGTGCCATTATTTCGCTTGCTCTTCACATAGGTCCAGAAAGATTTTGGATTTTTCACAATTGAAGCCTCAATATTTTCTATATATTTATTATGACACGTCTTTTCTAAGTCAACAGCTCTTCTCCGAAGAACAGAGAAAGAATTATAATCAGCTGTATTGTTGTACTTTTTAAATCTTTTGTGAAATTTATGTTTTTCTTTAATAACTTTAATTAGTGCGCTAGTGTACCAAGGCGGATAAGAAGATCTTCTAAACGATTTAACAGGGATATGCTTGTCACGTAGCTCATACAATAAGTTATAGAATTTAGTCACAGCATCTTCCAAACTACATGACTGTAATAGTTGTGGCCAATTTACCAATTCAAGCTCGCACTTAATAGTATCATAATCACCTTTTGAGAAGATATAGCGTGTCGTAGGGTTGTCAACTAGTTTGAACATTTCAATAAACTTAGTACTAATAATTATCGGTTTGTGATGCGAGTCAATAGGCTGTACTAATGGGTCCAGACTTTCCGTGACCGACACAGTATCATTGCAAAATACTAGGTCCAATATCCTGCCCATTGCATTACGCTCACCGTTATATTGCGACATGTTAAATGTTTCAACCGTATCCAAGAATTGGATGATAGGTTGATAAGAGATATTTCGGGAAATGAAATGGTCACTATTTACGTCCGCACGACACCACTCAACGTCATCAGCGAAGTTGAAATCACCTACTACTAAAAATTTATCAAGTGGATGCGTTACAATTAAATTGTTAAGTTTATCTGTGAAATTACACAATTGGGTACTATATGAATTACCTAGATTCTCCCTACATAGGTAAAGTGCACATATATGTAGATTACCGTTTAGACTTACATGTGAGTTAGACCTGGTGGGAATCAATGACAGCCAAATGTCCTCCGCTGAGCTACGCCAGTCCGGCCTCTCAACAATTGTGAGTTCATGTTTCGCCGCTATCAATACACCGCCACCATATTTTTGACCGGTTCGGGAATAATCACGATCGCGTCTCCACACAAGGTACCGTCCATCAAATAGCTCACTACTATAAAAACTGTCGTCTAGCCATGTTTCCGTGATTATAATTACATCATACGAACTAAGACACACACTCCGCGACAATCTGTCCGCTTTCGTTCGCAGGCCGCGCACATTCTGGTAATAAATTCTAAGTGTAGCCATGACAATATGTTACTATAATCAAATAATTATTAACTATATAAATACTTCTAAACAATATATCAGAATAAATTAGATTTAAATTAAAAAGGCAATAAATTATATGCAAAACGTTTTTAAAAATTTTGTAACGCACAAGGCAGGTAGTAGATAAATGAATTAATAGGCACAGCAATGCACAGTGTCCGTCAGAAATCACCTTATCAAAACATATGTATTGAAAGGATACAATAGACAGCACCCGGTACTGATAAAAGGGCAGCTCCGAGCAAATAGCAATATGTGAATACTGTTCATGAAGTAAAATGGAACGTATTCTATAAGGAGTATGGGTGATAATCCTACAACAACACATGTTGTGGCAAATATAATAATGCATTAGTTTACCTAGCAGCACAGTGCAGCGACACGGAATTAACAGGAAAACGCAACCAGCACACATCTCACTACGGCTCTCAAACTTTTTTGCTTGAAATTTATAAAAAGGTAATTTAACTGGGGAATATATTATAAAATTTGTACACAATATTATCCGCAAGTACTTTATACAATTTTTGAGGTGTCTTTGCCGGTGGTTGCCAGAACTTTATTAAAGACTCTGAGTAACTCTACTATATAGCAGGTGTTTAAGTAGACATAGTATACACTTACAAAAATGTATAAAATCAAAAGTCCAATATCTACCTTTTTTTTTTTTTTTTTGTTTTTTTTTTTTCGTGCGGAAATCCCTTCGGATACCCCCCCGCGTGCCAGCGGGGGCGGTTATGTCGGGCTTGAACCGACTAAAACCGCACGCCGTCTCGGGTCTACAAACGCCGGGGTGTAAGGTTGCCCATAGAGCATATCCCTCGCACCCCGACTGACCCTGGACCATCTCCGGTTTCGAGATGGCCCCCTCGGGTTTGGGAACCACGGAGTCCCCGTCTTGCCCCGGTTTGGGGGAGGGGCGCTAGTCGCCCCACCGTCCCGGCCTGCTTCTGCTGGGGTGACAGGTGGCCTCACCCGCCACCCCCAGGCCTGCGCTCATGGAGGACGGAGGTCGTTAAGCGACCTCCGGCGCCTGAGTTGCCTGCGACGCGCGGCGAGCAAGTTGCGGGCTCGACGGACCGGGAGAGTTCTAAGTCTCTCCCGGGCGCGCTCCGCCACCTCCTTCGCGAGCAGTCCAATATCTACCTAATTGAAAACGCATCAAACTATTAGTGAAGGTTTAATAACCTCACGAAAACGTAGGTAGGTTCTGTTTAGACGGATCGTATTCAATACCAAAGTACATTTTCCATTCTTCTTTCGAATCGACGTGTTGAAACGGGCCCCTGGTCGGAGTATAAAAGAAAAATAATAAAGATTTAGATCGGAAAAAGAGAACATCTAGAACGGGACTTGAACCCACGACCAGTCCCTTACAGTGGGAATGCTCTGACCAGCTGAGCTATCTAGACACATCCCAGACAGATGGCTTCTCTTTTTCCGATCTAAATCTTTAGAAAAAGTAAGCAAGCATTTTGAAAATTTAATTGAAGAAAAACTATATTTTGGAAATCTGTTGTTGCGCATCTCAATGTTGATTTCCCTGTGGACATGCCAGTCCTGTAGCTTGAAAAATCAAGTAATATCTTGTAAAAAATTTGCAACAGAAAGATCGTGAGAGATTGTGAATTCGTGATTATTTAGAGCAAGCAATTATTTGTTGCCTGAGATACAATCTGCTACCGGCTAAGCTCGTGGCATCATAGCTCCAAAACGGATGAACGGATCAAGATGGGTTTTAGCTATAAATAAAGTTGTGTCGGGGTTTTTATTTTTAATTGGTTTGGCATGTCGCTGTCAGGAAGAAAAGTGCCAAAGGATCTCCAAAAAAAGATCTCCATCTTAACAGGACGGTTTTGTGGAGATCCTTTGTGGAGAATTCTCTCTATCCGATATCAGACTAACAGTTTAATACCTCGGCCTCTGTGGCGTAGCGGTAGTGTATTCGACTGCTACGACAGGAGGTGCGGGTTCGATTCCCGCTCAGTGCATTTATTATTTTGTATGCATGAATGCGTCTATTTGTATTGGTTTGGGTGTTTCTATGTATAATATGTGTGTATGTATTTACTTTTATAAGTATGTTTATCTGCATTCTAGAACCCATGACACAAGGTTGTTAAACTATGCTTTCTACACCCAAAGGGTTGTTCACAAAATTTTAAAACTATACGATTTTAACTACCATGTGTTTCGGTCGAAAAAGAGGTAGCCATCCAAATTGTGAGCCGTCCAATTCGTTTTCTGTCTTAATAATTTAAAAAATATTGTCCATATTGTCTGAGAAGCCTCTATTATTCAATCTTGATATTAAAACAAGAACCAATTAAGTACTGGGAAAGCAGATGATATGATAAATTAAAAGTAAATTATTTTAGAAGGTTGTCTAAACGCCTTTGGGGTTAACTTTGGGGAACATTGATTATTTTGTATCAGGAGACTGCCCTAAAGAAACATCTTCAACTTTAATCAGTAAAATAATTGAGCTGAGTGAGACGAAGTCGAGCGAAAGTTCCTCATACCAGACTTCAGGATTTTCTTTGTCACAGGTCTCCTCCTAAACTACTAATCCAATCAGAACCAAATTTGGCATGATTAAAGACGTCAATTAGAGGAAGTTTTATGGATATATTTTGAAAAAATTAATGCTACCACAGAGGAATGATCACCGTTAAAAAAATTCCAGATGGAATTACATAATAACCGCTCGAGACACTGTGACCAAACTTTACATGCTCAGAAAGCATGTCCAGAGTTGTGACTTTCAAAAAGAATTTTCAAAATCGGACTTGCCACGGAGGAATGATCATGGTTCAAAATTTTCTCATTCAGCTCAACATGCAAGCAGCGATTCGCCTTGCAGACCTAGTAAATTTTAGGAGTTTAATCAAAACTGGTTACTTTTATTAGCAATATAGGGCGCATTCAGACGAAAATAAAATCGTAGGACGGAGCGTAACCTGATTAAATTAATTAAATGTTTGCTCTGTGATTTCGTACTTACGTTTTCTGTTAAAAAGATAACCTAATAATATTTTAAATGTGAAAGTTTGTGCTTGTTGTTCAATCACGATGAATTTGTTGACCCGATCTGTAATATATATAATAAAATGGTCTGGAAATCATACAGGCAACCTAGCCATGGGGTACAGGAACGGGATCAGAATTCCATTAGACGAAGCCGCAGGCAACAGCTCTGCAGTAACCTGTAATGATGAGGAGAGTGCTGTTACTATTTTTTTTTTCGTGCGGAAATCCCTTCGGATACCCCCCTGCCAGCCAGCGGGGGCGGTTATGTCGGGCTTGAACCGACTAAAACCGCACGCCGTCTCGGGTCTTAATACGCCGGGGTGTAAGGTTACCCATAGAGCATATCCCTCGCACCCCGACTGACCCTGGGCCATCTCCGGTTTCGAGATGGCTCCCTCGGGTTTGGGAACCACGGTGTCCCCGTCTTGCCCCGGTTTGGAGGAGGGGCGCTAGTCACCCCACCGTCCCGGCCTGCTTCTGCTGGGGTGACAGGCGGCCTTACCTGCCACCCCCAGGCCTGCGCTCATGGAGGACGGAGGTCGTTAAGCGACCTCCGGCGCCTGAGTCGCCTGCGACGCGCGGCGAGCATGTTGCGGGCTCGGCGGGCCGGGAGAGATCTAAATCTCTCCCGGGTGCTCCGCCATCTCCTTCGCGAGCATTACATGCTCGTAGAAGGAGGTGGCGGCGGCTCACGCGCTCGCGCTCCGCACCATTGCTGCAATGATGCTGCCGAGCGAGAGGACTCCCACCCCAATGGCTGCCACGAGGTCACGCCTCGGCGCCTCCCACGCCGGGCAGATGATAGCTGTTAGCTATCTACTTTTTCTTTTCTTTAAAAACCTTATTTTATTTTGATACTAGCTGTGCCTTCAACTTCGTCTGCGTGGATTTCGATTTTTAGGGTTTTAGTTCTTTTGCGTGGAACCCTTTTTTGAAATTAAAGTAACTTATGTCACGCCTTATAATATTACCTATCTACCAGTGTAAGTCCCGTCCAAATCGGCCCAGCCGAAAAAAATCTGATTTACTATGGAACCATAGTAAATCAGATTTTATTCACGATTTCGGCTTTAATTTTTTTGGGGAACCCTAAATATTTTTCTAAAATAAAAGTAACCTATATTACACCTTGTAACATTACCTATCTGCCAGTGGAACTCCAGTCAAAATCGGCCTAGCCATTCCAGAATAAATCAGATTTTATTCACAATTTTGTGGGCTTTTTTTGTGCGGATCCCAAATTATTTTTCTAAAATTAAAGTAGCCTATGTTACGCCTTCTAACATTACCTATCTGCCAGTGAAACACCCGTCAAAATCGGCTCAGCCATTCCAGAGATTAAGTCTTTCAAACAGATAAAAAGACGGAAGACAGACGGACAGACAAACGTAAATTAAAAATATTGTATTTTTGTTATAAGTTTACATTCATATGCAATCATTAAAATCTATCATTTTAATGATACAAACAGAAACTTTAATTTTATTAATTTCTATAGATTTATTACAAATAACCAGTACATAACAGGCTTTGTGTAGCATTTTGCTCGGGGACGTACCTTAAAGTGATTCTTCAATAATGTCCAGAAGCCACATAAATACGCGTTATAAAGTGGGGTGGACAAATTGGTAGATTAATGTCCACTCAATTATAATTTTCCCTTTTGTGTAGAGCCCGCATGCATTGGTTTAATGTGTGTTGCTATCTTTATTTTGTGCTTTTGTTTCATGTGTGGTGGATATTGAAATATTTATAATATGTAATATGTATATTATGTATGCATTTACAAACAAGTTGAATTCCTGAACGGAGCTCAGCCGAATACAAGGGTTTTTTTTAATTTTTTTTTTATCTTGCAATGGTTCACCCCAGCACGAATCTATTACCGAAAACAGCAACTCGTTAGCTCATCTCCTTCATACCCAAAACCGTGACCGAAAATTGGCAACGACGACGTCGACGACAACTAGATAGCAATAGGGCTTTTCTAAAGAAAATCCCTAAAAAAGTATATAAGTATGTTTATCCGCATTCTGGACCCATAACACCAGCTAGTTAAACTATGCTTACTTTGGGTCTAGAAAGCGTTGTGTAGAATGTCGTAGACTATTTATTTATTATTTATTTGTTTTTTTTTATACCACTTAAGGGGGCATACAAGTAGATAACACAACTGATGGGAAGCGGTCACCGTGGCCTATGGACGTGTGCAACACCTGGTGCGTCGCAGTCACGCTGCCAACCCTGTAAAAACCTTCTAATGTCCTTTGTTCATATAGAACAATTCGTTTGAACACATTGAGTGAACACAGCCATGCAAATAAAATACCAATATTTACTTATTTTCATTTCATTTTTAATTATCACAAAAAATCTCTTGTTAGTTTAAGCTATTTACACGATATACTAAGTTCTTAATGTACTGTTATTAAAATGTCATAAGAATAATATTTAAAAAACCCTGAGAGAGACAGTTTTATTAAAATTAAACGTTGTTAAAAACATAAATATATTATTCACAATAATAAAAATTATATATTTATAATAAAAACATAAATCTTAGGTATACAATGACAATTCACGAAATATATATTGTACTGATCATTTAAAAACTTAGGGCTGGCGCTGACTGGCGGCTGGGCAAAGCAAATAATTTTTATATGAATGATAAGAAATTCCAGATTATATATTGAGGGTCTTTCAAAGTGGCTCCTATTGAAGCAAAAGTCTAGGAAATTATTCTATGCCAGTATGGGCTTATCATGAGGCGACAGGCAAACGATAAATAAAGTATTTACTACATCCTAAACAGCGCTTTCTGGACCCGAAGTAAGCATAGTTAAACTAGCTTGTATTAGGGTTCTAGAATGCGGATAAACATACTTAGACATTTTTGTAAATACATACATATTATACATACAGACACCCAGATCAATGTAAATATACATGCAAGTATTTGAACTGAGCGGGAATTGAACCCGCAACTGCTAACTTAGCAGTCGAACTCTCTACCGCTACGACACAGAAGTCATCAAACTACAACAAACTAAACAATTAACAAATTTAATTAAACATTAAGAAAAGCCACGACATATTTAAGAATAACCGTATAAAAAAAAACAAAATCAAAATCGGTTCATCCGCTCGGGGGCTGCGATGCCACTGACAGACACACAGACCCGTCAAACATATAACACCCCATCGCCGCGGTGGTTAAAAAATGAGCACCTCAAAAGAAGAAAGAGTTTACTTTCCAGACTTTTGAATGACCAATTCCAGACTCGAATCAGCCGCCAGTCAGCACCAGCCCTTATTCATCGCCTATTGTATAAAAAAAGAGTATTCTAACTAATGGTAATTAACTTAATAATATTTCATTCTTCATTTCACCGCCAGCGCATGGCTAGAATTGTGGTGATTATAGACAGCAGTAGAATAGTGAAGAAGCTGGTGACGTCATAGTGGCGATGGGCAGCGTTGTAGAAGCCCCCGTATACCTGGAGACCAGCCGTCTCGATGCTAAAATTAATATAAAAAGTCTTATTAATCTTACTGATTTATTCTTGGCTATAGTTCTTGGCTAACGGCCAGTCTCAATAATCTACTTACAGTTAAAGGTAGAAGCTATCCCAGATAAACAGTCAACATTAATCTCTCTGTAACTGCGGTTTCAATATTATCAAAGTCATTTTCTGCTTATCTTTGTTTATTGAAACAGAAAAAATCCCCGATAGATACTAATGTCGGGGTGCGAGGGATATGCTCTATGGGCAACCTTACACCCCGGCGTCTGCAGACCCGAGACGGCGTGCGGTTTTAGTCGGTTCCAGCCCGACATAACCGCCCCCGCTGGCCGGCGGGGGGGTATCCGAAGGGATTTCCGCAAGAAAAAAAAAAAAGATACTAATGGTAGCTATTTTAACTGCTGGTAAAGGATAGATGGATTATTGAAACTGGCTGTAAGTGGTAACCGAGCAGTTTAGCACATTGCGAATTAAGCAATGCTAGCCATGTCAGTCATAGTATGGGTGACTATTTTAACACAGCGAGACTTCGTGCCCTGGATAACAAATAGTCATTTGTCTCGGTTGCCATACGAACAGTCGTTACGGATAGTTTTAGCCCTAAAATGTCCGACAACATGGGTCTGACTATAGAACTTCAATGTCGCCAATGGGTTGTGGAGGTCAGATGGTAGTTGGTTCGCAGAAAGCATCGAAGTTCGGCAGCTTCGTAGTTGGAAAAAGCCTCGGCGGATGTAGATAATAAATTGCTCTCTAACTTTACTAGAAATTCAGTGCAGGGTGCGACTGAAATAAATTGAGCTGAGCGAGCAGCACTCTTAATTGAAAAATAAGGCACCTTACTACGGTCGCGCGCATTGCTAAGGCCGCGCGCTCGTGAAACTGTTTTTCGATGATTATTCCTCAATGGTACATTGTAAGTGAGTTGACCCCTCTAAACACTCAGCGGTGTCTACACTATCACCATGGCAAATTTGGTCAAGATCGGTATTGTGGTTCCGGAGGA
The DNA here is from genome assembly GCA_946251805.1 of Cybosia mesomella. Lineage (NCBI taxonomy): Eukaryota > Metazoa > Arthropoda > Insecta > Lepidoptera > Erebidae > Cybosia > Cybosia mesomella. The sequence continues at coordinate 34,069,860 of OX276396.1, read as the reverse complement.
GTACAGTCTCGACCAAACGGCTTAGCCATGTATAAGAGCTTCGCTTCGCTCAGCTCAATAAAGTTTATATTGAGCATAGACCAAAATATTGGTTTATGATATTGAGGGCACCGCAGGCTTGTCTACGCTCAGGACTACCGACCTCCATGATCGGCCGACTCGCCGTCCTTGCAGAAGCAGGTCAAGACGGAAGTATATCGTATGTGTGTCCACACACGCCTGCCAACTCACTAACTCACTGTGGTTTTAGTCGGTTCGATTCCGACACACCCGTCTCATCGTTGGCACCGATTGGGAGGAGCACTAGGGGTTTGCTCACATAAAAAAAAAGTTCCCATATAGAGGATATTCGGCATAGATTAACTTAAAATTATTTAACGTTACGACTATTTTACTTTCATAAATGCATGTGACTTGTACCTGAATTTACAATAGTCTCCATCATAACTCCAGCCGAGATATTCTCCAGTTCTAAGGTTCTCGCTTCTGAGCCAGTCTTCAAGCGGCCTGAAATAATCTCTTAAAGCCTCGCCATTCAAACTGCCTTCTCCGATGGTTTCTTGCAGAACTTGGGTCCAGGGGGCCGAGGAACCACGCTCCATGATGCGCCTGAAATGTAATAAATAATTTTGAGTATTTTTGTTGTACAAATGAAAGAATCGTTTCAAATGTTAGTATTTTTGGATTGCCATAGTCAGAAAATATTTTAAAACAAGCTTTGCCAGTGATTTCATCTGCGTCTGAGTTACGCCTTATAAGTTATAACATCAGCTACCTGCCAGTGAAAATTCCATTAAATGTACAAAAATACAGACGGACAAAAATTGTTACTTGTTATAAGTACATACACTTATTCTGGTGGTAGAAATTTGATGACACAAATTTGTCACAAAATTCGGCCGAGTGGGTACCACCGCGCACGATTGCGAAAAACCCTCCATAGTGATCCAATTTCGGTTTGATTGCGTTCAGGGGTCAGCAAGTGCATAGCCGGGCGGGGGGATTGTGGTCGCAGCACTAGTGGGACCGGTGGGTGTCACGCGGTGCTGCGACGACAATCCTCTTCTGATGAGGCCGTCAAACTGAGTGCCACCATTGTTAACATGGTACGTGTATGTAATGGTGACCCTCTTTCCTGAGACTTTACCTTCAGCTTACCATCAGGCGAGGTGAAGTCAAAGTGACGTGTCCTAAATATAAAACAAAAAACTTATTTGTATTTACTAAACAGCTGTTAAATTTAACAGGTCCCGGGTTCGAACCCTGGCCATTACACTACCGACGTGAACCCACTCCTAACACAAGTAATTTAGCTCAGCTGGAGGGGTTAGGGGGAATATTAGTAACTTCGGTTACTAATATTCTTTATAAAAAAAAACATAACATTAGGATTTGTAGCTAGCGGGACGCGGTGTTAACTAACACATAACATAACATAACATAAACTCACGCCTATATCCCCGAAGGGGTAGGCAGAGGTGCTAACACCCACATTTCGCCAGTTTATGTATAGGTCCCAATGTAATAGGTGGCGAGCCTATTGCCATTAACCGGGCACTTATAAACCTGCGATAAATACACACATAACTTCGAAAAGCATCGAAAAGTCATTGGTGTGTGCCATGGTAGAACCTGGGATCGAACCCGAGACCTCGTCTCAGCAGTCCATTACCCATACCACTAGGCTACCTAACTAGCATAATAATTACGTAATCAACATTCCTATTACGTATAGGTACAACGCGAGCCCGCAACTTGCTCGCCGCGCGTCGCAGGCGACTCAGGCGCCGGAGGTCGCTTAACGACCTCCGTCCTCCATGAGCGCAGGCCTGGGGGTGGCAGGTAAGGCCGTCTGTCACCCCAGCAGAAGCAGGTCGGGACGGTGGGGTGATTAGCGCCCTTCCCCCAAACCGGGGCAAGACGGGGACATCGTGGTTCCCAAACCCGATGGGGCCATCTCGAAACCGGAGATGGCCCAGGGTCAGTGGGGGTGCGAGGGATATGCTCTATGGGCAACCTTACACCCCGGCGTCTGTAGACCCGAGACGGCGTGCGGTTTTAGTCGGTTCAAGCCCGACATAACCGCCCCCGCTGGCCGGCGGGGGGGGGGGGGTATCTGAAGGGATTTCCGCACGAAAAAAAAACAAAAAAAAGGTACAGAGTATATTAGGATTTCAAACTAGCAGTGACGCGGTGTTAACTAGCTAGTAATAATTACGTAATCGACATTTCTATTACGTATAGGTACAGCGAGGGTTCCTATCACCATAATTTACTAGCAGTATTACTTTACGCTGTCTCTAGTAACTCTGATCAGGTAATGTAAGATGTCAATTGTAAGTAACCCGAGCTTTACATAATTCGTAACAGTTAGACAATGCCGAACTAGGGCTACCTGCGCTTGCGCAAGCCGTCGCAGGCTTCCTGCTGCCAGTGCCGATATTATGCACGTTTTTCCGGCATTTTGATATATGGAGGTTTGAAAGCTATAGGTATGATATACACTGCAAAAATATGGCTTAATGTATCCTACACAGACGCAAAAATTTACTTAAATTTTTGCTAGTTTGAATCTGTGTTGTTTTAACTGACTCCGAAAAAGAAGAAAATTTTTAATTGAAGTATACAAAAATAAATTCCCCTTCCCTTGGTTGCTTTACACCATAAGTCGATAACGATTTTTAGGGCTTTTCTTTAGAAAAGCCCTATTGCTATCGAGTTGTCGTCGACGTCGTCGTTGCCAATTTTCTGTCACGGTTTTGGGTATGAAGGAGATGAGCTATCGAGTTGCTGTTTTCGGTAATTCGAATTCGTGCTGGGTGAACCATTGCAAGATAAAGAAAAAAAAAACCCTTGTATTCGGCTGAGCTCGTCTCAGGAATTCAAGTTGTTTTATACTTTGTAGAAGCTTCTTACGGAAAAAAGAAAATAGCACAGAAAAAATGAGGATCCACACCTCGCTATGTGTTTTTTTTATGCGGCTTGTGGTTTTAGTCGGTCCGAATCCGACACGCCCACCCCATCGTTGGCACTGATGGGGCGAAGCCAGTGGGGGTTAACACACGTTAAAAAAAGCGGCTAGGCAGTAGTCAAAGTCAAAGTTAAAAACCATTTATTCTGTATAGACTATTAATACGGCACTTACAAAACATCATAAAAAAAAATTAATCTAATGTTTGGCAAATGGACCACCGGCTCGAAACGCGGCCCTGTCCTGAGAAGACTCCGGCAAGAAACTCTGCGGGCTGTTTTATTTTGGTCTATTTACAAACATATTTACTTAACCTAAGTACAATATTTACGCAGTACGCGAATGGCGTCATGTGATCGTCATTTGCCATTTCATATGCCATATTGGGCATCTTTGCATGTGTTTGTGCCTTTGCCCTGGTACCAGCAACTTATTAAGTATCCTTTGATGTGTGTCAAAAAACAAGTGGATGGTGCACAAGTGGACGTATACGCGTATATGTAATTCGTGCTAATGCGTTATGCGTCAAAATAGATGAATAAGCCCCCCATACTTCGTCGTATGCGGCCGCATTCTGGAACACAACCCAAGCTAGTTAAACTATGCTTTGGGTCTAGAAAGCGCTGTGTAGAATATCGTAGAATATGTATTTATTTATTTTAACAACATAGCGTAACTTCACGCCAGTATCCCCGAAGGGGTAGGCAGAGGTGTATGCACACCCACAATTCGCAATTTATTTTATTTTATTTATAAAATATGTATTATTGTTGCAAATAATTCTAAATGTTTATTCAATAACACATTACACACAATGTCCTTAACATTGTGTCAATAGTGTCAAGGTCTAATTTATTAACCCGCCCCTCACCGTACCTGGTGCAAAGGTGCCCATTCCGCTGGCTGCATTGCCCCCCGGTAGAATAGCGATGGCTAAACTTTGCACCAGATACGAGCCGGAGCGGGTATTTGTATTTGGTTAAATTATCACTGGTTAACAAAATTTCAACTTTTTTTGTCACATGAAAACTTATATCTAATTTTAAATGTACTAGGGCCACCAAACAATATGAGCATGATAAAAAATTGACACATAAGGTTTCTTATATGATCCTTTGGTTCGGTCCAAATCATTGGTATGGCAAATGGCATATGTCTGGGTTCTTGTTTGGCCCAACCTAATAGCAGTCTCACACGCGTTACACAACATTTATGTGGAACCCAGGATTTATCTTGATTCCTCACAGGAAATCCATAATAGTTCAAATAGCACTGTTATTAATGATGTGAAATTTCGACGCTGAGATGTAAAAGTTAATTCTCCGCACACATAACAAAAACTGTCAGGATTGTAAGAATACTTTCGTGGCATGTTCAGGACGTAACAAACGTATATAAAATGTAAGTTAGTTGATAAAATAGATATGCAGTCGTCTAAATGAAGTTATTCAAAAAAAGACACGTATATGAGGTCAGAAATGAATATGTAGCTGTCACACAAAAACTGGACGTGATTGAAACAAAATTATTATATATTGTTGATCAGGGTATACCAACATGAACAAAAATCATCAAAAAGTTCGTGTGACAAAAACAGTGTTGACCAGTGTTATGTGACCGCAACTGAAAATAAAATTATACATATTCCGGGCATTCATCGAACTCTATAAATTTTGATCATGAATTTCAAGGTTTCTGAGGCCTACTAAGGTTTACCAAACGTAGAACAGTTCCTTTTATATTGAAACATGTCAAGTTATATCGTAACCCTTACGAAACGATTCAACGAAAATTTTATCATAATTCCTTGAAAAAATTATCTCTTTGTTTCATCCGAGCGTCAATCGACTTATATCAACTCATGTTCATCTCTGTAGTATGACAGCTGTTGCCTGCGGCTCCACCCGCGTGGACGTTGGTTATTACGACTAAACATAGCCTATGTCCTTTCCTAAAATCTAGTCTATTTTTGTACTAAATTTCATGTAAATCGGTCCCGAAGATCTGAAACGACCATCCGCTTATTTATTCTCACAGAGGTTGACATTTCAAAAGCGTTTTAAAGCATATTTATATATTATCAATCGTCTATAATAATGCAAGGTTTCATGCAGGTCGGTTCTCATTTTTTTTGGTCATATCTCCGGTTCTACTTAACCAATTACAATCAAACATATGGCAGATTTTAAGTCTGACCAAGAACTTAATAATAGAAAAATCTGCATCAAAATACGTTCAGTAGTTTTTGCGTCCATCGCAAACAAACAGATAAACAGACAGACAAACAGACAAAATTTAAAAAAAAACATTGTTTTCATTATCGTTCATTTAACAATTTTTTTTAAATATCTCCAATGTACAGACCCAACTTATTTACAATTTTATAATAGTATATTTGATTTATGATATAGTTGATATTAGTGTGTAGGTATATGCATTTGCTATGTGATTTGATTACAGGCTATTGTTCGAAGTTCCAAAATTATTATGAAAGATGCCAGCACCTTCTTGGTAGCTTCTTTTTTGGTTAGTAAAATTGTAATAATTGATTGAATAGACTAAGGCATATAATATACGTTATTAGCAAGTCATTACTTATAATGAATGTCAAAATATTTTTGAAATTTGCGTAAGTTCCTATTCCATACTTAGCTCACATAAGGCAATGCGTTCATTGACTAATCATTATTTATGTTTAATTAATGACACGTCCGTGTGATAATGATGTGATAATCTGTGATAATGAAACCATTATAGTTATTTATTAATATTGAAAACTGATTATAAAGAGATCAATCCGATAAAAAAATCTGTTTTTCGAAGAAGTTTCGTTGGCATATTCAATCATAAATTAAAATAATACCTCATTTGTTTTTTTTAAGTATTTATTTATTTTTATTTATTTATTTATTTATTTACTTTATCCATACATACTCTAACTTTACAGGTTAAACCCAATGCGCTAGTGTACACATTTATACAATACCAAAAAACAATACAACACAAAACCATACAATACAAGACAATACACGACAAAAACGAGACAAAACAAGAAAAATACAACACATTAACAGACAATACAAGACAGCACAAAACCATCCAGGACAAAATACTTGTTTACTTATAGCAAATTACGAATAAAGCTGTCCTCGTGAATTCACTCAGAGTACAAAAGAATATATCCGTCTCCCTAGCAATGAGGTTAAGAGTGCGGAGTGCGCGCGTCAGTGGCGCCTCACTCCACAGGTTCGTTCGTGCATTCGGCACCACCAGCAGCCACGGTTGTCTCCGCCGCCACACATACTTATCCGGAACACAGAGACCTAGCTGTCCTAAGACATCCATATTATGTATCCTCCCTCTCAGTACTTTGAATAAATACGAAGTGAGTGCGAGATCCCTCCTGACTCCCAGTTCGTTATATCCCACCATACCCAAAACAAATAGAGTAGGATACATAAGCGGATAAAACGGGTATACTCCGTATAACCGTAAGTACAAGTACCTAACAAATTTATTTTGCACTCGCTCCAGCATAAGCCTATATTTAGCCTCATGTGGAGCCCAGATGACTGAGTTACACTCTAACTGGGTTCTCACCAAGGCGTTGTACAACATGATTACCGCATTAATGTTTGTGAAATCCCGTACCAGACGAAGCAGGAAACCCAGATTTCTGTAAGCTTTTTTACAGCAACGTATGTGTGGTCATTGAAATTCACCTTTGTGTTAAAATTCACTCCTAAGTCCCTGACCTGTGTGACCCTGACCATCGGTGATTCATCTATGCGGTAATCATGCAGCACTGGAGAGTGTGCACGACTAAAACTAATTGTCACACATTTTGCTTTATTAAAATGCAAGTTGTTCTCGTGGCTCCATCTGACTACCCTGTCAATGTCCTTTTGCAGTTTAGCACAGTCATCCAAATCTCGAATATGAAGAGACAGTTTGAGGTCGTCGGCGAACAGCAAACACTTGGCGTCCTTCACCATTTGAGGCAGGTCATTTATCATCAGCAGAAACTCCAGTGGTCCTAGGTTACTGCCTTGACTCACCCCTGACCTCGTGAAGTATGGCTTCGACTTATATCCCGCATATTCCACAAACTGTTGCCTATCGGCCATATAGCTTGCAAAAAAGTGTAGCAAGTGTAGGGTAAAACCAACGCCTGCCAGCTTCTTAAGCAACGTGTCATTGTCGACTAAGTCGAATGCTTTTTTGAAATCGAAGTAAGCAGTATCAATTTGTCCCCCACTGTCTACAGCAGGCACAATGTGTACCATGTGGCTGATCAGATTACTCATGGTACTTCTTCCTGGTCGAAATCCGTGCTGTTCGTCTGAGAGCTGTGCGCTCACCTGCAAAAATATACTATTGTGAATAGCCGCTTCAAATATTTTTGCAGGTGTCGACAACACTGTATCCCTCTACTGATGCCGCGTTTCCTCCCTTTGGGACCGGAACCACCCGAGTCAGCTTCCATTTCTCTGGAAATACCGCTGCCTCAAGACATTTATTAAAAATATGCAGAAGTGGTTCGATTAGCACTGCCCGGCAATCCCTAAAGATATAAGGTGGTATGCCGTCCGGTCCAGCCGACGTTTTAGGCTTCAGTTGCCGAAGCGCACGACATACATCGTCAAACGCCATCTGGTTTAACTGAACCCGCGCTGCCCCACTCTCGCCCCCTGCCTCTATCATAGCCGTGTTCACCTTAAGTAGTAAGATCAATTTCACAATAAGTGTCATTTATGGTTATTTCTTTTCGATCTAATATCATTTTTTTATGCGGAAACCTCCACGGGCTTCACCCCACTGGAGCTAACGGTAAGATGGGTATGTCGGACTTGAACCGACTAAAACCGCACGGCATCTCTTGCGTCAGCCATGTGGTACGTCGAATCTGGTGTGCCCTAGTAAGGATATCCCAGAGACCCCGACTGGCTCCGGTCGCCAGCGTTGGCGACCCCGACGCGCGCATCACTGCCTCACAAAAGAAAGAGTGGCGTTCCACGCACTCTCGCTGCCTATCATGGCCAGCACCAGGGTCTGCAGCGAGAGGCTTCCCGCTCCGACGGCTGTTCTATCTAATATTATATTCTTTTTTTGCTATAAATTCATCGTGTAGTATTAATATTTTTCTCCTTTATGGTAATAGGTATCCATTTAATTATAAAATATGTCTTTTAATCAGAACTGGTATAAAGGTCTCCTTCTTTAACCACGGAGGATAACTACGGAGCCTATCCGCTTTCTTACTCCTTTTCTATCTTAGCTTTTACGAGAGCGACCGCTATCTGACCCCCCAGCCCCAAGACGAAAGCCTACACCATAGCTTCGTCTGTCAATCAGCAGGTGAACCGGCTTGCAGATCAGGTTGGCTTGTTCCCCGAGTGTCTTGGTGTGGCCCCATATACCCGCAGACATGCAGTTCAAGTTATATGAATGGGAAATCCTATCGCACTCATTCAATAATTCACATAATGAGAAGGTCATTTAAATAGACGTTGTCGTACGAACATTAAGGCCTACTAATTTTGAAACTTTCGCGTTCCATGATATACAATAGTTTAACGGGAATTAACGCGATCATGTATGGGTATATACATATCTGTTTTAGTCGGTTCAAGCCCGACATAACCGCACGCCGCAATAGCGGTGGTAAGGCCCATTATGGAGGATTGGCTAGAGAGGCGACACGGAAGCCTCTCGTACCGACTGACGCAGGTGATCTCCGGGAAGGGGAGCTTCGGGGACCACCTGCATCGGATCAGGAAGGAGCCAAAAAAGGGTACGTATGTACATAACTTTGGATTGCCTGACGTTTCGACCAGGTTCATGATCGCGTTAATTCCCGTTAAAATTATTGTATACTAGCTTTTGCCCGCGGCTCCGCCCGCGTAGATGTCGGTTATCGCGACAAAACATAGCCTATGTCCTTTCCCAAGGTCTAATCTACTCCTGTAACAAATTTCAGCAAAATCGGTTCAGTGGGTTAGGCGTGAAAGCGTAACAAACAGACAGACAGAGTTACTTTCATATTTATATTATTATTAGTAAGGATTACGGCCTACGTTCACTTTCAATTCATGTACAGACAGCCTTAGCAGTAATTATTATTACTTAAGTTACATTTATAGCAGATTGCGATCGATCAATGCAACACGAGATAACACACAATTATATGTAAAGCAGTTTGACCTTCACCGGTGTAACCGTTGTCTGATTTAAGTAGACTATTATTTATAATAATATTATCTTAGAACTACAACACAATCTTTATTTCCGTCCCTCAGTTTTTAATTTTGTTTACACCTCTAGGTACAGGTCAAACGCTGCTTTACTGCGTAAAAACTTTCAGCAAATCGCTTTTTGCTGCGAGCGTGAGTAAAAGTGATTTAAAATTCGAACACCACCTTTTGGGATTATGCGGCGCTAAAAAAAGCTGCTTTAGAAAAAAAAAATTAAGATTAGTGTTTTAAATAGTCTCCTAATTGTTCTTCTTCCCTAAAACTTTTAACATTTTTCTCGCTGGTGGTGGTGTAAAGTTATAAGTTTGGGTGCGGCCGTTACGGTACAATTCCCATACCACCCCGGCCGGAACGCACCCACAGGGAAAAACTTGTAACTGCACTACGCCCCCAGCCGTACCGCCCCCGTTGTTATAACTAAGAGCTTTTAATATCGTGCCCCTTTCAATCACTCACTTCCTAAGTAGTCTATGTTATAAGCACTTGCCACGCTCGTGATTCAATTCTAGGCTTTGTGATTTAAATTCAGCACTCGCAAAAAATAACTATTATTCCTTTACATATATCCCGGAAAAGATAGCCCAATTGATTCGGTTATTATTTTTAATATTTTGGAAGCAGGAAGATTCTATAGAGTACAGAGATTTTAATCATTAGCTTTTACTATTCGCTATGACGACAACTTTTGTGACTCTGAGGAGTTACCACAAAATGCATTTTAATTCAATATAATGATATTAGTAATATCATTAATTAACAATAAAAGTGTAACACAAAAATCTACCATATCACTTGAGAATAAAGTTTAAATTACTTCGTTTTACCAATAACAGGTCTAATAGCAATAAGTCAATCTAAACTCATCTTTCACAACAAGAAATAAAGCTCAATTTATCTTATGTGAATTAGCTTTTAAATAATTTGGAATAGTCAATATAATTGGAACTCTATTACAAGACACATAGGTTGATTATTCTATATCTAGCGACATATAAAAATAAACCATAGTGCAGACAATTGCGTGCCTCCGCACGGATGTGGCCAATTGACGCTGATGCGGGTCGCGTTATTAGATTTTGTACACATTGTTGAGTTTAATGTTAAATAAATTGATTACATAATAATTTGAACTAAATTGAAACATAATAATAAAATTTTATTATTATTGATTAACTATGGACATTATGCTACTTGTATTCAAAGCTTGCTCTGTAGAGCCCGGAGTCCACTCTTCTAATATCTTTCCATTAATAGGTTTATTTTGAACTAGCTGTTGCCCGTGGCTCCGCACGCATAGATGTCGGTTATCGCGAGCAACGAACTATCATCCCCTATTACATCCGTTGAAATTTAAAATAAACCTTTTTTTTTATTTTCGTTATGTCTTTTGAATTGAGTGTCAGATTTCAATCATTCATAAAGTAAACAATAGGTATCGAAACAGTGGGGTGCGACTGGTTGGATCACCTCCAAGTTTGGTGCATCCTGGGCAACGTGGGCGATGACGCATCATTGATTGCTCCTCTGGAGTAGCTGGCGTCAACGTCAACGGCTAAGAGTCTGACCAACCGGCACTTTTCAGGGCCAGCTGACCCCATTGCACGAGGGGGTCGGGGTATGGTGGGCCTGCAAGCCCTGCGGGGGGGCGTGGTCGAACCAGGTACCCCTCTGCTCTTATCAGAGGGGACACTGCGAATTTTCCAGGGTCAGTCGGAGTTCGAGGGATATGCTCTATGGGTAACCCTTTGATTATATAAATGTCTAGATGGAGCGTCGCCCTACTACCAACAGATATAAAACAAGCCAACCGATGTAAGCATGTGTGCGTGCGGCCGGTGTTTTACACGATGCATTCATTTTTCTGTGTGCGTAATTAATGATACCAGCTACTACAAAATTTCCCAAAAATCGCATAGCTATAATTACATTAATTAAATGCTAAGTTTTAAATAATATATGTACGTATTTTTATGACAGCCTCTGTGGCGTGACAGTAGTAAACGCGACTGGTACATAAGGGCCGCGGGTTCGATTCTTTGCATTGATCTGGGTACTTTCATGCCTCAGGGAGCACGTGAAGCCGTCGGTTACGGCTGCCATACTAATATTTATGGCAGTCGTTACCGGGTAGTAGGAGCCCTAAATCACAGTATTGTTTGAAATATAAAGTTTAAATAAGAAGATATCAATTTTTAAAGTTTTTGTTTGTCTGTTTGTTCCGGTGAATCTATGAAACGCCTAGACCGATTTTGACGGAACTGTCACTGGTAGATAGCTGTTCTGACGGTATGTTTATGAAAATATGTATTTGAAATGTGCAAAGTCTTGAATTCAAATTGTACATAATATAATTTGAATTAAAAACTAGACTAGACATTTGGAAAAAATTAAAAATATGCAACAGATTGCTAAGTGGAGGGTACGTTAAGCGTTCGGTTCCGGTTGCCATACGAACCTCTATGGAAGTCGTTACGAGTAGTTGGAGCCTTAAAAAGTCCGATGGCAGTTCTAAGTACAGAACTTCGATACCACCATTGGTTTGGAGAGGTCAGATGGCAATCGGCTCATGGAAAATATTGGAGTACAGCCGCGTCGAAGTTATACTGGAAAGCGGTAACATAATAAAGAAATAAGTACCCATATTCTACGATATAATGCTATTAATGCTAATTAAGCCTTTTCATATCAAACACGGCATATTTATCTGAAATTTATTTTTTAACACAGTACTTTATGGCCGCTAGAGGGCACCACATTAGCTTCAATGACACCACATATAGCCTATGACTAGCGGACAATAAAGACGCTTCTAATGGTACCTCATTTGTCCAATAACATTCTAATAAGTAGTTGAGGAGTTATGAAGGAACAGATGAACATACATTTGCTTGTCAAAATCATTACCTTCCTTTAGCTTTGCCGTAGTTAGTAAATAATGTTCTAATCTAAATCAATGAAAATTTTGGAGATTGGCTCCCCCAACCGATAAACATGATTTTAAAAAAACTGGCAACACTCACAAATATGGCGTGTGATAAATGACATTATTTTATGATGAAAAGAAAAATAATATACCTTGTATTTTGGTTACTTACCGATGATAGGTAATGTGTGTAGTAGTTTTTAGTCGTCCTTTATAATTCCGGCACACTTTAATAGTACAATTCGCCATTATTTCGACAGTTTTTGTTTATTGTTTTTCGCGGGAATTACGTTGTGACACCGAGCCGACACGATGGTCACTGAACCAGCGCGTAAGTACTTAGGGTATAGAAGTTATCCCTTATTTTATGGGACGCTTGTGCGCATTTGACACTCCATCTAGACATTTATATAATCAAAGGGGTAACCTTACACCCCGGCGTCTGTAGACCCGAGACGGCGTGCGGTTTTAGTCGGTTCAAGCCCGACATAACCGCCCCCGCTGGCCGGCGGGGGGTATCCGAAGGGATTTACGCACGAAAAAAAAAGGTATCGAAACAGTAGGGCACGCCGCAATAGCGGCGGTAAGGCCCATCATCGAGGATTGGCTGGAGAGGCGACACGGAAGCCTCTCGTACCGATTGACGCAGGTGATCTCCGGGAAGGGGTGCTTCGGGGACCACCTGCATCGGATCAGGAAGGAGCCAACGCCTGAGTGTCATCACTGCGACGCGAGCGAGGACTCGGGGCTGCACACGCTGGTGGACTGCCCGGCGTGGGAGGCGCCGAGGCGTGGCAGCCATCGGGGTGGGAGTCCTCTCGCTCGGCAGCATGATTGCGGCAATGGTGCGGAGCACGCCCGGGAGAGATTTAGAACTCTCCCGGCCCGCCGAGCCCGTAACTTGCTCGCCGCGCGTCGCAGGCGACTCAGGCGCCGAAGGTCGCTTAACGACCTCCGTCCTCCATGAGCGCAGGCCTGGGGATGGCAGGTAAGGCCTGTCACCCCAGCAGAAGCAGGCCGGGACGGTGGGGCGACTAGCGCCCCTCCCCCAAACCGGGGCAAGACAGGGACACCGTGGTTCCCAAACCCGAGGGGCCATCTCGAAACCGGAGATGGCCCAGGGTCAGTCGGGGTGCGAGGGATCTGCTCTATGGGCAACCTTACACCCCAGCGTCTGTAGACCCGAGACGGCGTGCGGTTTTTGTCGGTTCAAGCCCGACATAACCGCCCCCGCTGGCCGGCGGGGGGGTATCCGAAGAGATTTCCGCACGAAAAAAAAAAGAAAAAAAGAAAAGGTATTGATAAATATTATAAAACATTTTTTGTTCTATTATCAATACTTTTCGCAGCGCATGCAATGACAAATTTTTTTGTAGGGATTTCTAAGGATCTCTAAATATTTCTAGTAATAAATATAGCCTATGTTACTCAATGATAACTTAGCATTAAAACGGTAAAATAATTTTTTCACCCCTCCTGTTCGGAAAGTTTATTATTCATTGGTGCCAGGTGGAAAGTAGCTTATTTCATCCCTAGGGTGGAAAGTAATTCTTTTTTAATTTTAAGTTTTGCCATGGAGTCCATGATAATTAGGTTACGTCATAATGCCTTGATATCATGACGCTTTTTTTTACATGGCCGCCTAGATGCACATCTCGTGACCAACTCGATTACAATGTAACCAATAGATTCGATTTTCAAAACTTTTCTAATGTTGGCAGTATATACGTGAATTATAACTTTATTTTCAGAATAAAAAAAAAACAATTATGTTTGCTAAATAATTAGCGGGAAAACAAGATTCAATATAAATAAATACCTTGTGTTAATTGTGGTTAAAAAAAGTTTCGGAAAGTAATTTCAGTGAGACGGATATTAACTTAACTCCCGATGAGATTAAAGAACAGGCAAAAGCTGTTGTTAATAATCTATTTTTCGAATTTTACTTTAAATTTTAACTGATTGTGTATGTGTGTGTAGTATTTTAATTTCCTCACATAGTCGAAATGAAAAGTAGAGTGTTTCCCTCGGGTGAATGTGACCATTACACCCTCGAACTATTGGCGCTCTCACTTCGTTGGAGCGCCAGAAATATCTCGGGTGAAATGGCTGACTTTCAACCCTTGTGTAACAATCTACTATTAAAATCGGTCTTGTAGTTTTTAAGTTTATTCGTTACATACAAAAATCCAAAAATACAAATAGATATTTTCTCTTTATAATATTAGTGAAAAATACAGTTGAGGAGGCATCACCAAAACCTACGAAGCCAAGCCGACCTCACCTGCAAGGTGATTCACCTGCTGATTGACGGACGAGGCTCTGTCGCAGGCTCTTCTCTCGGGGTTGGGAGGTCAGAAGGCAGTCGTAAAATGCCAGGACACCCCAACCGGCCTTGGCCGCCAACGTTGACGACTCCGACGTGTTGGGAATTGGGAATAAAATTCTCTATCGCCTATAAAGAAGCATGTGTGGAAACATCATGAGCCACCACCCTAGGCCTTCTTCTGCTAAAGCGATTGCCTTAAATAACATAACATAACTTCACGCCTGTATCCCCGAAAGGGTAGGCAGAGGTGTATTGCACACCGATCCCCAGTCGCCCCGGGTTTCTGACTTTTCGTAGTTATGTGTGCATTAATGAATGTTAATTATCGCTCGCTTAATAATGTGCCCGGTAGATGGCAATAGGCTCGCCCTCTATTACATTGGGACCTTAACATAACTGGCGAATCGTGGGTATGTAAGATACCTCTGCCTACCCCTTCGGGGATACAGGCGTGAAGTTATGTTATGTTGTTATGTTATGTTAAAATATATAAATATATTCTAGAACCCGGAACACAAGCTAGTTAAACTATGCTTGCTTTGGTCTAGAGAGCGCTGTGTAGAATGTCGTAGAATATTTATTATTATTATCATTGTGTATGCCAAAACAATTAGTGCTGATTATCTCCAATATTGGATCACCTTTATTATTAACTAGCAACCCGCCCTCGTTTCACCTGGTTTTTAAGAGTTTTTTTCCTCAAGCATCGTAATTTCCACATTTCAGTTTTACTCAGATTGTATCATATTATAAGCATTTAATCAGTCAATGATTATAACAAGGCTTGTGTTTATGTTGTATTTTAATAAGCGTAGCGAGCCGAAGGCGAGTGAAGCGTCTTTGGTTTCAAAGTTGCATTTCAAACAAATGATACTCCTCCGAGACCGTTTGACCGATCTCGATCACATTTGCCACGGTGATCAAGTAGACATTACTGAGTGTCGTAAGAGGTCGATTGTCCAGATCGGTCTTACCATCGAGGAATAATCACCGAAAAACCAAATCAATGGGAAAAGTCGACCGGTCACGTTGACCTATTGTTGGATAGGCAAATCTCGCTACGCTTAAGTTTGGGTTGAATGCGAAGCTGGTAACCGTCCTATTTTCTTTGTAATTATCAGTACCTATTAAAGCTCGCTGTGCTGTCGTCAGCATATAAAGATATATTATTAGTGAGGGGATTATACTGGGCAAGTCGTTATTATAGCATATAATTACGGTCTTAGGTAACAACTTAGATAGAATATTAAACATCACACATTATCTGCCGACTGTTAACGATAAAATGTTGCAATACTTCTACTTATTTACTTGTATGACGATTTAAAGTAAATATACTCTTGCAAGATTTAAACTATGCAACTGCGAAATGATATAATAGCTCACAGGGTTGACACATTTACGATTGGTAAAGCAGTCAGCAATTAAATTTATGTTCTAGGATATTAGCGATACTAGTGGCGTGCGTAACGGACTGCCGAGACGAGAACTTGAGTTCGATCCCCAGGATGGATGTGTAATACACCTCTGCCTACCCCTTCGGAGATACAGGCGTGAGGTTATGTTTTATGTTTATTTTCTAGGATATTCTACGTAGCGCTATCTAAACCCAAAAGTAAGCATACCTGAACTAGCGTAATATGGGTTCTAGAATGCGTATAAACATACTTAGATACCTTTTTTTTGTAAACAGTAGACTCTGGGCCGCTTTGTAGCTTCGGATGCAATCGGGACACAACGCATACATAACTAGGAATTCAGTGCATGGTGCGACTGAAATAAATTGAGCTGAGCGAGCAGGACTCTCACTTGAAAATAAGACATCTTGCTACGGTCGCGCGCTTAGCTAAGGCCGCACGCTCATGAAACTGTTTTCGGTGATTATTCCTCAATGGTACATTGGACAAGAACCATCTCGCTTCAAAACACTCCTCAGTGTCCACACTATCACCGTGGTAAATTTGGTCAAGATCGCGCGATTGCCTACGGAGTTCAGCCACCAACAAACGGCTATGCTGGGTATAAGAGCTTCGCTCGCTCAGCTCAATTATACATAAAAGCACCCAGACCAATACAAATATATATATTCATGCATATAAACATTTGCACTGAAATCAAACCCGCGACCTCGGACTTGGCAGTCGAACTCCATCATAAAGTTTACACTCCCCACTATAAATACTCATTATCATCATCATCTGAGCAGCAATCCCAGTTTTATCCAAAACTTGCACTTAAGAGCCTGGTATCCGAATTTGTACTTCTGTATTATTGGTTAACTGGGAACCAAAAATACTAATATTAAATAAATAAAAAATAAAAATTCTACGACATTCTACATAGCGCTTTCTAGACCCAATAGCTTGTGTTATGGGTGCCAGAATGCAGACAAATATACTTATATACTTTGTTTTTTGTAAATACATATCTACATATTATACATAGAAACACCCAGGCCAATGCAAATAGACATATTCATGCATACAAATATTTGAACTGAGCGGGAATCAAACCTGTGCCCTTGTCGTAGCAGTTGAATGCACTACCGCTACGCTACAGAGGCGTTAACACGTCCAGATCAGCTAAATTGCTTGTATTAGGAGTAGGTTCACGTCTGAAGTGTATTGGCCAGGAAACCGAGACTCCTTGATCGTAACAGTTTCTTAACACTAAGCTATCGATTATCTCCACGGGAGCGACCGGTACCCTTTTTTTTTTTCGTGCGGAAATCCCTTCGGATACCCCCCCGCTTGCCAGCGGGGCCGGTTATGTCGGGCTTGAACCGACTAAAACCGCACGCCGTCTCGGGTCTTCAGACGCCGGGGTGTAAGGTTACCCATAGAGCATATCCCTCGCACCCCGACTGACCCTGGGCCATCTCACCACTAACAGCATCGCTCATCCTGTCTCCTCTGAAAGCAGAGGAGTACGGAGAGCGACGTGTTCCCGCCACGTTGGGTATTGGCCGACGATCAATGCCAACCCTATGAAGGGGAAGCCATTGACCGCCGCCCAGGGTGTACCGGCCGCTCCGATTCCGTTCCCCCCGGACTGCAGCGGGATCGGAATCGGAGCGACACTCGAGGAGGTTACCCAACACTCACCCCAGCGACCGGTACCCTGACAGATAAACCTGCACATAGCCTTTGTTCTCGCGTCTCCTTGCTTCGTCTTCAAGTCTTTTCACTGAACCGCTAGTTCAATATAAGATCGTTGTGACAACCCTAATAAGTCAGCTTAGCGGCTTGCTCGCGAAATGCGTAAGTTTACAAGGATATAATGGTACATTAATGTTACAATTATATAACATTCACTTAGGTGGTATCTTTCGTATTTGCGTATTAAATACGTGAAGCACTTAATTTGACCTAGATATTTAATCTGTGAGAAGTTTGTAAGCAGTAGTTTTGCAATTGGAGAATGACTCCAGAGCATTTACGGATATCTTCAACATTAATCAAGATTTAGATCTGAAACATTAATTCTTAGGCGTAAAAGTCCTAAGTCGTGACGGCAAATTACATGACGCTGTCTTATGCCGTCCTGCGTCAACTTCTGCCACCGTTTCTTACTCACTTCTGTGTGTATGCGTGTTACTAAATACACAAGGGAGAAAAAAAAAAACGGTAATAAAACCGGCCAAGAGCGAGTTGGACACGCGCTCGAAGGGTTCCATACCATTACCTATACAATGGGAGGCCCCCTGAATTTATTTTATTTTAATTTAATTATTTATTTTTGAAGTGAATTAACAACTAAATATTCTGTCAGTAATTCAAGCGCCTACCCGTTACCGTTATTAATATCGAGCAAAAAAACGGCAAAAATAAAAAAACACGTTTCTTGTATGGGAGCCCCCCTTAAATATTTATTTTATTCTGTTTTTAGTATCTGTTGTCATAGCGGCAACTGAAATACATCATCTGCTCGCGAGTTCGTCGACACGCTTCGTCAGATACAGCCTGATGACAGACGGACGGATGGATAGCGGTGCCTAAGTAATAGGGCCTAAAAAAGATCGTAGTAAGTGAAAAGATGTTATCTCTGCCTACCCTATTGGGAGAGAGGCGTGATAGTATGTATGTTAGTATGACCTGAATCAATATCCAGATCTAGCTCCAGTTAAAGGTACTCTGCGACAAAACAACAACACAATCACGAAATTTCGCGTACGCATTTTAAATTCTTGTTTGCAAAAATGTTTTATTATAAAACGTTACTTACAAGTAACGCTATCACAACTTCCTACCAAAGTAACTACTTCAATCGCGAATGTAAAGTCGATTGATACCGAAGTCGTGACTGAGCTACCGTCCTAATTACCATTGTACAAACCTAGTATAGGAAGCCTTAGAATATGGGTCGGAGCGGTTGTGAAACCAGTGCACTGGACCTAAGCGCTGGAGCCCTAAAATGCCCCCATTTTTGAATTTTAAATATTCATTTGTTCAACACAATAATATTTTTTATTTTAGATTTTTAATTGCATATAAGCAATAAATATAGATTATTGATAAGAAAAAAACTGGTCAAGTACGAGTCGGACTCGCAGTCAAAGTGTCATGTACAATGATAGATCAAGTTATAACACTATACTTCACAACACAAAAAAACACGTCTTATAATTATCATCTCCACCTTTAAGTTTTCCTTTTTTTATTGCGACAATAGTAAATCATATACAATTTTTTTTAATTCATTTGTCTAACTATTAGTAATAACCGGTCTTAGTAATAGATTTCAGTTGGTTACCCTTCGGGTATAGAACCCTAAAAAGTTAGTCCATCAAATCTTGCTACATAATTTTTAGTAACACATAATAAGAGCCATTACCATAGGCGTCTATGGGCACGATTTCATTTACTGTAGCATACTGTAGGATGAAGAATATCTCTTATTCACCTTGTAAAGTACCCATAAGAGCGAAGCCCTTGTATCCTACTTCGCCATGAACCATTAAAATACATATGAAAATACGTCACGTGCGTGGTCCACTACTTTATCCATTTTATTTATTCTGTCGGAGGAAAACAACTACCTGTATCGTATAAATTTACGTTAAAGATCAATTTGAGCTGCCGTTTGCATAAACTGTAAATCGATACGGATTACATTATTTACTTGGAATAATTTCCGATTTGGCTTCCATCCGTAGGTATATATAAGCCAGGCAACAATGTGTTTAATGCTGTTAAGAATTTTAATGCCTAACATGTTTAGCTTAATAACTCCTAAACCCGTACGTAATATATAACGTATCATAGAGCGAAATTGGGGGAAGGTGTATGAGATTTCCTGTTTGCAAATTTTTAGTGGTAGCAAAAAGTCTGCAAACATACATACGAGATGGTGATAGGCCTCTTCTACCAAAATCTATCATTCACCCCGAAAATACTTTCGTCACGAAGCGCGATTTTAGGTGCCAGTTTGCATATTCTACATTTTATCCCATAGACTGGACACTTACGTAATGTAGATCCAAATCAGTTTTATAGTGGCTATTCACGATTGCGCTATGAGAATCTTACTGAACTACATTAACTGCTGTTTATATGTAGCTTAGGATACTTTCACTGCGGTTTGGAATTTGATGGGTGGGAATATGCAAGGATCTTAACGACTTGTTCATTATTTATTATCACCATAAATAAGCTATTATCCGACCGTCCGTCCAGCTTTCGCACGGGAAAATTTCGTAAATTTTAATCCAAAACTATCGTTATGTCGGGCTTGAACCGACTAAAACCGCACGCCGTCTCGGGTCTTAAGACGCAGACGGGTGTAAGGTGCCCAAAGAGCATATCCCTCGCACCCTGACTGACTCTGGGCCATCTATGGTTTCGAGATGGCCCCCTCGGGTTTGGGAACTACGGTGGCCCCGTCTTGCCCCGGTTTAGGGGAGGGGCGCTAGTCGCCCTGCCGTCCCGGCCTGCTTCTGCTGGGGTGACAGGCGACCTCACCTGCCACCCCCAGGCCTGTGCTCATGGAGGACGAAGGTCGCTAAGCGACCTCCGGCGTCTGAGTCGCCTGCGACGCAAGCATGTTGCGGGCTCGGCGGGCTGGGAGAGTTCTACATTATCACGTATCTAAGGTATTAACCCTAAGTTTTGTTTTCCATTTTCTTTATATCTGTTTCATGTAGTATGTACAAAATAACAAATATTCTTCATTTTTTTCTGTCTTTCTTTCTACAACCTTCACGCAAGTAAGAGGTATAAATAACTTGACAGAGTTTTATCGGATGGTTGAACGTACAGCAGCGCATAAGACACGAACAAACAAACTTGGATTTTTAACAGAGTTGATATCTGATAGGGTCCTGTTGAAAATCAGTCTAAAGTCAAAAGGCTTCGTGTTGCTACAGTCGTGAGACACGTGTCTTCCTTGCATTGTTACAAGAAAACTCCTCATCTAAAGTTTTTGTTTTTAACCCACTTCGAAGAAGGAGAGGTTCTCAATTCAGGTGTCTAGGATTAGTGTTCGAATCGGCAATCTCTCGATCGCAAGGGCCGAGGCCCTTACCGCTTACGGCGGCAATATCATGGAAATTACTTACGTTAAAATCCTGCCAGCTTCTGGATTTCGATAGATGTCACATTTGTGCAGTGGCCTAGTTGGGTCTCCAGGGATGAACTGGCCAGTACGTTCGCAGAGAGCGCGATGAATCTGGAACTGCAGGATTGTGCTCACGAAGTATCTGAAAACAAAGTGACTTCATTTAGACTTTGTCAGTTCGGTTGTGTATTGTGTTGATTCCTAGTAAGGATTTTTTGCTAATCCTCAATAGTGAATACCTGGTCCCCTGGTTATACAGGTAAGCGTTACGGAACTCCTTGCGGTTTGAGTCGGTTCGAGTTCGATATACCCACCTCACCTTTAGCTCTGGTAAGGTGAAGGCTGAGGGTGTTCCGCAGAAATAAAAAAGGAATGTAAATCTTTAGGCTTTCACGGCCGGCGTTGCATATAGAATATACTACTTCCGGGCTGTTTGGCCGTGGTCCAAAGGAAACTTGTGTTCCGAACAAGTTTCCTATGGACCACGGCCAAACAGCCCGGAAGCAGTATATTCTACAAAAAAGGGATGTTTATCCAAACTTTCACTACAATGAATCTGAATATCTGTGACCTCTCGACGAGCTCGAACCCACGAAAGTCCTTTTCTAGGAGAAATACTGTGCGAACTGAGCCACTGTCAGACAGTTTTTCCCCTCCATAATTCATCCCATTGGTATGAAAACTAATGTTCTCTGGTTCTCTTTCAAACTCTCTAATATTATCATGACCAATAACTTCACACAAAACAGAAAGATAATCTACACTTCTACACTAATATTATACAGAGAAAAGATTTGTATTTTTGTATGTAAAGAATAAATATAAAAAATACTGGACCCATTTCAAAAATTCTTTCACCGTTAGAAAGCTACATTATCACTGAGTAAAATAGGCTATATTTATTACTAGAAAAAAATAGAGATCCTTAGAAATCCCTACTAAAATCAACCCAAGGAGTAAAAAAAATAGTCATAAAATGTCTTTCATCGCATGCGCTGCGGAAAGTATTGATGATAGAAGAAAAAAATGTTCTGTAATATAATAGAACATATCTATATCTACAAAAAACTTCGCGAGGCCATGTGTCCAACTATTGTAGTTATGTCAGTATAACTACTTTTTTACATTTTTAAAGTTGATAGAAATGCCGATCAAAATCAGACCATGTTTTCCATTTTCCATTCAAATGATTTCGTATTCAAGAATGTTTCAATACCTGTTGATTACTTTTCGTATTATTGAAATTGGACATTCCATTCAAAAGATATAACGAAATTAAAAATAGAAAAAAAAGGTATTTTTGAAACTTTATATTTTAATTTATTTGAAAAAAGAAAAGTTTTGTGTGCGGATGAAATAAGGGATGATAGTTCGTTGGCCGCGATAACCGACATCTACGCGAGCGGAGTTGCGGGTAAAAGCTAGTTGGTTATAATTTTCAACAGAAACCTATTTAGTTTAAAAAAAAAAGATATTAGAAACCTCAATATCATTTTTGAAGACCTATACATACCCCAAACGTATGCGTTACACGAAAAAAAAAATTTAGAGTTTCTGTTCTAAGTATGGGGAACCCCCAAAATTTATTGTAATTTTTCTATTTTTGTGTGAAAATCTTAATGCGGTTCACAGAATACATCTTCTTACCAAATTTCAACAGCATAGTTCTTATAGTTTCAGAAAAAGTGACTGTGACATACGAACGGACAGAACCTAGGACCTCATAATCCTACGTAAACATACTAAAATATTTTATGACTTCACTAACGAAGTAGTCTATTTGATGATAAAGGCACGCAATACGTACAACCAAAGTATTACGGCACCAGAACTAATCTGGGTCAATTTCTTCACATACCAGTACTCAGTGAACCAGGGAAATGACAGTCAGTTATTAGGTATGATCATAATAGGGGTGTGTGTTGGGTAACCTCTTCGAGTGTCGCTCCGATTCCGATCCCGCTGCAGTCCGGGGGGAACGGAATCGGAGCGGCCGGTACACCCTGGGCAGCGGTCAATGGCTTCCCCTTCACCCCTTCATAGGGTTGGCATTGATCGTCGGCCAATACCCAACGTGGCGGGAACACATCGCTCTCCGTACTCCTCTGCTTTCAGAGGAGACAGGATGAGCGATGCTGTTAGTGGTGAGATGGCCCAGGGTCAGCCGGGGTGCGAGGGATATGCTCTATGGGTAACCTTACACACGTCTGAAGACCTGAGACGGCGTGCGGTTTTAGTCGGTGCAAGCCCGACATAACCGCCCCCGCTGGCCGGCGGGGGGGTATCCGAAGGGATTTCCGCACGATAAAAAAAAAAAAAAGGGTATGATCATAATAGCCACGGAATATAGAATCAGAGGCCCTGTATCTATCGTTTTTAGGGTTCCGTTGCCAAATGGCAAAAAACGGAACCCTTATAGATTCGTCATGTCTGTCTGTCTAACCGTCCAGCCGTCAGCCACTTTTTTCCGGAACTATAAGAACTATGCTATTGAAACTTGGTAAGTAGATGTATTCCGTGAACCGCATTAAGAATTTCATACAAAAATAGAAATAAAAACAAGAAATTAGAAATGAAACTCAATTTTTTTTTTTTCAACAATCCCATACGTTGAGGTATCTATGGATAGGCCTTCAAAAATGATATTGAGGTTTGTCATATAATTTTTCTCTAAACTGAATAGTTTGCGCGAGAGACACTTCCAGAGTGGTAAAATGTGTGTCCCCTCCCCCCCCCCCTGTAAACTTCTAAAATAAGATAATGTTAAAACTAAAAAAAAAATATGTGGTACATTACCATGTAAACTTCCACCGAAAATTGGTTTGAACGAGATTTAGTAAGTAGTTTTTTTTAAAACGTCATAAATCATAAACCGCAATTTACCTTTCATTCAATCAACTCAAATATAAAATTTAGAAAAAAAAAGGATTATTATGTTACTTGCTGCTACGGAACCCTTCATGGGCGAGTCCGACTCGCACTTGGCCGCTTTTTTAGTATTTATTGTTACAGCGGCAACAAAAATACGTCATCTGTGAAAATTTCAACGGTCTAGCTATTACGGTTCATGAGAAACAGCCTGACGACAGACGGACGGACAGCGAAGCCTTAGTAATGGGGTCCCGTTTTACCCTTTGGGTACGGAACCCTTAAAATATTATTCAATCCTAAGTAATATATATTGGATAGATATAAAAATTAAATAATTCAAAACAATGAAGCCAAGGTGAGAAATAATATCCAAGAGTTAAGTCAGGATGCAATTAAAATTAAATCATTGGGTAAGTATGTTCAAAGTGTAATATCATGTTCACTTAATTGCAAGTACATTATTTATTAATCTTGACTGGTCGTGGTGGAAATAGTTTCATAATCAATTAGGAAGCATTCAAATTAAATCAAAACCAATCATTCATTGGCTCACAAAAGCATATGGTTACATATTGACGGTAGTCTTAAATCTCATCCTCATATTCGCCATTGCTGGCATGTTAGACTACATGCAGAATAATTACACTTTTTAAATTAATAAACAGGTTAGCACAATTTATCCTACAAAAAAATAGAAATAAAAATAATAAAAAGTGTCATGCAATGTCAATAATACGAAATAGAAAATGTTAATAATAAATGTCAATGTCTATAAGTATTTTAATATTATTATTAATTACCAGCTATGCCCGCCACTTCGTCCGTGATGATTTAGATTTTTAGGGTTTTAGTTCTTTTGTGCGGAATTCTATTTTTTCTTACGCCATGTAACATTACCTATCTACCAGCGAAAGTCCCATCGAAATCGGCCCAGCCGTTCCAGAGATTACCTAAGTCAAACAGACAGAAAGAAAGACAAACAAATAAAAAAAATAAAAATTGTATTTTAGCTGTAGGAATCCTGTTATACATAATATCTGTGTATAGGAATATCTAGAGATGTAATCATCTCTAGATATTCCCGGACACTGTAGAAACACAAAATAAAAATATTTAGAGGCAGACCTTTCATGTCATTTGGTAACTTATTAAAAAAATTTGATGGCCTTTGGATCACAGCTTTGAGTTTTTATCGAAGGCAGGAACAGTCTTACGTAGTTCTATTTCTGCTATGTTATTATTTAGAACCAGCTGTGCTCGCGACTTCGCTTCGGATTAAGATTTTTAGGGTTTTAGTTTTTTTGCGCCGAACCCTAATTATTTTTCCTAAAATTAAAGTAGCCTATATTTTAAATTTAGTTTAATATATTGTTTTGTATATCAGAATATGATTTATGGACAGTGTCCACTTTTTCATTGATGTTAATGTAAATAGTTTGCATACATACTAATTATTAAAAATATTAATTTGAAAGCAATTCTGAACTTAAAACACCAGCCCCTAATTTAAGCACAGAATAGATATTATATTTCAGTGAGCAAAATGTTTTTTCATTACTCATACTCTGAAAGTAGGTCTGAAGTTGCCTGAGGAGCGGGATGAAAGTAATACTTTTCATCCCTAGGGAGAATCGCTTTCAACTGACAGCTGTCAAATTATTAAAAAAAAAACCATGTACCAACTTTCTATACAGCCACTCAATTACAGCGCGATGTAAAATTGAAATAAAATAAAGTTAAGTATTGATTAAAGAATATATATTTTTTTTTTAAACTTTACTTTAGTTTAGTTTCAACAAGTTCCTTAAAATAACATAGATTTGGGCAACATATTTACTATTTCTTCAATGATGAAAATGAAAAATAATGGCGGAATAGCTGGCCGGCCACAGAAAAAAAAAAACAAACAAAATAGGCGGAAAAGCGGCAATTCGATCTTCATTTGTTTTTCGATTTGAAGGTTTTACTCATTTTTACTCATTTTTTCTTTAGCTAATTCATGTTTTTATTTTTACTTTCCTTGTATTCGTAATGAAAAGCACAGTGTTTATCTCGGGTTTAAGACTTATTCAGTCCCTCGAACTATTGGCGCCCTCACTTCGTTTGGGCGCCAAACCTCGTCTCGGGACCAAATAAGTTACTTTCACCCCTAGGGTAACAATGTACTATTTTATTCGCGTGTCTTACAATGTATTTATAATTTTTCTGTTAGCAAGTTCTCACTAGCAACATGTAGTCTTTAAAAACGGCCGATTCAAGTCAGTAGAACTGCTTTTTACAGGATACCGAAAGCACAGTTAGCGAAATGTGGGCCTTGGTGTGTGTTTTTTGTCACTGTACAAAAAAGGGGAGTTAATGCAAGTTAAAGGATTAAACCATGCCAATTAAATATTACGTTTGTCATAATGTTAGGATGTCAGGAATGTTGTAACACTGGTTGACAGAGTCAAGCTTCTTTTACATACTAGCTGTCCCTTGTGGCTTCGTCCGCATTAACATATTTAACGCTCTTCTAGAGAACTGACTGTTGGCGAATCCCTATGGAATGTAATCTAAATGTTTTAGTAGTTTAGCCGAGAACTACCTAGTCTAACCAGGCGTACCGGTCGTCGGAGAGCGATTAACGATCTCTTTCCTCCATGAGCGTGGGTTTGAGGATGAATGGATAGCCTACTCGTCGCCCTAGCAGAAGCAGGCCCGAGACGTTGGCGCATCGGGTTCTGCGTGCGCGTTTTTATGGTTCCGATGCCAAGTGGCAAAAAACGGAACCCTTATAGATTCGTCATGTCTGTCTGTCTGTCCGTCCGTATGTATACTTTTTTCCGAAACTATATCACCTATGCTTTTGAAACTTGGTAGGTAGATGTATTCTGTGGACCGCATTAAGATTTTCACACAAAAATAGAAAAAGACAATAAATTTTGGGGGTTCCCCATACTTAGAACTGAAACTCAAAAAAATTATTTCACCAAACTCATACGTGTGTGGTATCTATGGAAAGACATGACGAATCTATAAGGGTTCCGTTTTTTGCCACTCGGCAACGGAACCCAAAAAGGATCTGAAAACTATTAATACACTTAATTAATACTATTAATAAAAATAGAATACAACTGCTTCTAGTAACCCCATCGGATTGGAGTTTATTTAATCGGATGGACGAGGCTCTAATGCGGATTTCAGCTTTGCGTTGGGGGGCAGTCGTTCAAGTAAAAAGCAAAATAAGCCAAAGAGAGAAAGAGAGACGCAAAGAAAATACAAACTTTGGATGCTCGTTATATGCAATAACAAACAGACTGAGTTATTTTCGCTAATATCCGATATTATAACCTAATATAGAAGTGTGAATGTACGTGTGTAATTCCCTGAATACGAAGGAATCACGTACGACAGTGATGGATGTCAATACCGAATAAGGTTTCTTACTTTTTACATAACTTGGAATCATGTTTGACTGCCTTGTTGGTTCCATGATATTTTACTGTGTACGAATGTAGTGTTTTAGGTTAGATTCATTTTTTTAATAATGTACACGTCAATATGACTTCACCTCGCCTGATGGTAAGCTAAAGGTAAAGTCTCAGAGGGTTAATTCTCGTAATAAAAAGATGTGCAAGATTCAAATTTTTTTGACATTTGGGAGATCGAGACCAGATTGAGACTAAATTTTGAACATCTATTTATTACGAGAATTGACACTCAGAAATGGGGGGGTTACCATTACCATTAACAGAGATATTCAGTTTATTTAGGTTTCAGCGGCAATAGCCCAGTGGCGTACGTAACAGACTGCTGAGACGAGGTCTCGGGTTCGATTACCAGTCGCCCTGGGCACACACCTCTGACTTTTCTTAGTTATGTGTGTATTAATAAATGTTAATTATCGCTCGCTTCATAATGTGCCCGGTAGACGGCAATAGGATCGCCCCGTATTACATTGAGACCTTAACATAACTGGCGAATCGTGGGTGTATTATACACCTCTACCTACCCTTTCGGGGATACAGGCGTGAAGTTATGTTATGTTAGGAAGCTTTCTGTAGCAATATAAAATCCTGGAACATGAAGGGTAGGTAGGCTATTCCTATATACCTCGGGGAGCATGTTAAGCTGTCGGTTCTAGTTCCCATGCGAACATCTGTGGCGGTCGTTACGGGTACTCGGAGCCCTAAAAATTCCCACAAGTGGTCTAACTACAGAACTACAGTCGCTCACGTAAAAGCCAACCATACCAAAAATAGGAGTAGGAGAGCATACACAGGGGATTGGCGCTCGGATGAAGAAGAAAATATTCCCTAAGTTGAATATATTCTTTTTTAGGCATACCATATACAAGGGCACGCCGCAATAGCGGCGGTAAGGCCCATCATGGAGGATTGGCTGGAGAGGCGACACGGAAGCCTCTCCTACCGATTGACGCAGGTGATCTCAGGGAAGGGGTGCTTCGGGGATCACCTGCATCGGATCAGGAAGGAGCCAACGCCTGAGTGTCATCACTGCGACGCGAGCGAGGACTCAGGGCTGCACACGCTGGCGGACTGCCCGGCGTGGGAGGCGCCGAGGCGTGACCTCGTGGCAGCCATCGGGGTGGGAGTCCTCTCGCTCGGCAGCATGATTGCGGCAATGGTGCGGAGCGCGAGCGCGTGGGCCGCCGCCGCCTCCTTCTGCGAGCATGTAATGCTCGCGAAGGAGGTGGCGGAGCGCGCCCGGGAGAGACTTAGAACTCTCCCGGTCCGCCGAGCCCGCAACTTGCTCGCCGCTCGTCGCAGGCAACTCAGGCGCCGGAGGTCGCTTAACGACCTCCGTCCTCCATGAGCGCAGGCCTGGGGGTGGCGGGTGAGGCCACCTGTCACCCCAGCAGAAGCAGGCCGGGACGGTGGGGCGACTAGCGCCCCTCCCCCAAACCGGGGCAAGACGGGGACACCGTGGTTCCCAAACCCGAGGGGGCCATCTCGAAACCGGAGATGGCCCAGGGTCAGTCGGGGTGCGAGGGATATGCTCTATGGGCAACCTTACACCCCGGCGTCTGTAGACCCGAGACGGCGTGCGGTTTTAGTCGGTTCAAGCCCGACATAACCGCCCCCGCTGGCACGCGGGGGGGTATCCGAAGGGATTTCCGCACGAAAAAAAAAAAAAAAAAAAGGCATACCATATACAATATATGTAACAAAACTATTGTCCGATCTGTGAAAATGTATTCGTTATATTTATGTAATCCGTTTTGGAAAATAAGTAAAAAATATCCCACAAAAATTGCAAGAAAGTTTACGCTCACTTAAACTCACAGTAAACCCTCTTTAAAAAAATAAAAATAAAAGAATAACCACAATAGGGCGCGGCGGTGCAGACAGCGGGGGCGGTGTTGTGAGCCACTGAATATTATTGAATATCTACTATGTGATGTTGTAACATTTTTATATTTTAGGGAGATATTGGATATGGCATTGAAAATTCCAGTAGTACATTTAATTTCACTAACATATTATTAAATAAAATATTCTAAGACATATTACACAACGCTATCTAGATCCAAACTAAGCAGAGCTTGTCATATGGGTTCTAGAATGCGTATAATCATACTTAGATACTTTTTTTTGTAAATCTTCTTCTTCTTCTTCTTCTTCTTCTTATATATAAAAATGAATTGCTGTTCGTTAGTCTCGCTAAAACTCGGGAACGGCTGGACCGATTTGGCTAATTTTGGTCTTGAATTATTTGTGGAGGTCCAGAGAAGGTTTAAAAGGTGCTATCGATTGAGGCAGTACGAAGTCTGCCGGGTCAGCTAGTAAATATATATTATAAATAAAAACACCCAGACCATTGCAAATATACATATTTGCAATGAGCGGGAATCGAACCCACGACCTCTGACTTGGCAGTCGAAAGCTCTACCGCTACGCCACAGAGGTCGTCAGAGGTTTTTAATTACCTATATGGTTATGTATTTAGGATACCTTTTTTTTTTCGTGCGGAAATCCCTTCGGATACCCCCCCGCCGGCCAGCGGGGGCGGTTATGTCGGGCTTGAACCGACTAAAACCGCACGACGTCTCGGGTCTACAGTCTGTAAGGTTGCCCATAGAGCATATCCCTCGCATCCCGACTGACCCTGGGCCATCTCCGGTTTCGAGATGGCCCCCATGTGCCCCTCACTGATCCGACACTAGTTTTGTTACAGACTGTAGAACGTCCTAATTAATCATTTGAAAAGAAACTTTAATATAACATAAATAAACAATGTTATACAATAATAATATTACATCAAAATATAAGATCAGCTTAGCTAATTAATTATTTAGGTATAAATAGTCAGTTTCGAATATAAATCTGTCAATTTTTACATAATTTACATGCATTTAAAGACTATCAAAATGGTAATGACAATGGCACCTGTATAAAATAACCCTTAGGGTTACTAAATCCTATATTTACTTATTAAGGTCATATCTATGAATATACATTAGACATCTCATAAATATGTACATATTATGTCCGTAAATAGAATTTTTCTAAATTACCATTGCTTTCTTGTATAAAATTACGTTAATAGTAAAACATCGTATCGCAATAGATTTGTAAATATTTAAGTAGT
Source organism: Cybosia mesomella (assembly GCA_946251805.1). NCBI lineage: Eukaryota > Metazoa > Arthropoda > Insecta > Lepidoptera > Erebidae > Cybosia > Cybosia mesomella. The sequence continues at coordinate 34,039,366 of OX276396.1, read as the reverse complement.
TGTGAATGATAGATTTGCTGCTGGAGTCTGAAATCTAGAATCGGATGCTGGAGATGGTGCTGGGGAGTGGGGTATGTATAGAGCCTTAAGCAACCTGACCTGCAAGCCGGTACACCTACTGAATAATGGCTTCTTTACTTTTGGGGTTGCGAAGTCAGACAGCAGCCGCTCCCGTAAAAGTCAATATGTAAGAGATCGGAATGCCCGCGCTTCAAAACATTAACTTTGTATGCAACAGGCTTCTCAGACACAAAAGCACTAGCAGGATTCTAACAGATATGTTGATCACAACTGGCGGGCTGCGTTTGGGCATATGGTATGTGGTATGTAATAGTCGACTCCACAAGATCAGTAATTCCTTTCAGGGTAACTGTATACGCTTCTACAACAAGCTTCCTAGTGAAATGAAGAATCTACCTCTTCATAAATTTAAAAGCCAAATAAGCTAAAACTACTCTGCCAAAAAGGCTACTATAAAATTCAAGACTATTTAGACGACAAACAAGCTTGGATATGAACTGTTTGCTCTCTCACTATGCTACTCAAAAGAAATATTGTAATTAGATTAAGTAAACATGTTTGTAAATAGACCAAAAAAAACAGCGCGCTGAGTTTCTTGCCGGAGTCTTCTCAGGACAGGGCCGCGTTTCGAACCGGTGGTCCATTTGCAAAACATTAGTTTAATTTTTTTTGACGTTTTGTAAGTGCGGTATTAATGGTCTATACAGAATAAATGGTTTTTGACTTTGACTATAGGCACCTACAATGTACATTATCATTGGTGGAAAGGACCCGCTTGCGAGGTTTGGAAGACAGGGCCCGCATGTGTACCCACATCGGTTTATGAAACGTTAAAACCCTCAAGTCGGTCCGGGAGATTTGTTGTACGCATGTCAAACTGGCCCGCATGCGGGAACTGTTCTCGCTAGTGGGTGGGGCCCGCATTCGTAGAACTGGTTTATAATTAATTGTAAGAACGTATTCGTGATCGAGGCGTGTGAGTCCTCGCACCCCGCATGCTTCATACCAACCGATGAATTTCATTTTTCAATAGTAAAACATCTTCTAAAAATAGCTTGGGAACAATTTAAATAGATCGAAGAAGATATTGAAATAAAATAAGTGTTCGTATATGTCTGCCTACCCCTTTGGAAATAAACCAGCGTGCGCATAACAATTACACTACTTTTAAATCAACAATCTATATTTGATTATGTTCACATAAAATTGTCGATTCATTTATTCAAAAGAATTATGATGAGATTTCGAATTATGACGTATGATTAATTAATACTTGATTGAAAGCGCGTGCAGTGGCCTTGGATAAACAGCCTTAATCAATTAAGTGGACGTTGATATGTGACGTTAAAAGCATGAGTTCGTTTCCTAGTACGAACAAACTGGTTCGACCTTATTACTTACACCTAATTCAAACTGCCTATTCCTGTAGGCTTCTGTGACATACGGAAATTTCAAAGATACACGCAGTTGCGAAAAAAACCGCTCGCTGTGTGAGAGGGTGGTGCTTCCCCGGTCGAGTCGGCCCATTCATGCAACGGCTAAAATGACTGTTGCTTGACTCTACCACTCAGAAAAAAAAATAGATATAGAAATATATAGAAATAGATATAGAAATAAAAAAAAGATAGCTGATTGCATTCCTATCCTACTAATGGAAAAAGGTAATGTATTTCTCTGAAGAAAAATGTTGTTATGTTACAATTACAAATCAGATAGAAACGTCATTTACATGATAGTATAATATTTACGTCTAGGTGTATGGGGTCCCACTAAAACCTTTGGGGTCAAGTCCGCCTGGATGGATAAGGCCTCTGGCCTTTCCTCTTGGCGGGGAGGGGGAGGTCAGACGATAGTCGCTCCTAACAGGGCCGCGTTTCGAACCGGTGGTCCATTTGCCAAACATTAGTTTAATTTTTTTGACGTTTTGTAAGTGCCGTATTATTGGTCTATACAGAATAAATGGTTTTTGACTTTGACTCCACTCGTGAAGTTATATAAGCTAAATCAAGTCATTCATTCATTCATCAAAGTTTATATTTATGTCTTCTAAGGGTCAATTGACCCTTTGACAATTGGCTAAAACCGCATGCCGTCTTGGGTCTTCAGAGGGTTTAAGGTAGCCTAAGTCATTTCCCTCGCACCCCGACTGAGAGGAGTAGGCCTCGGATGTAATCGAGAACAAACGTTGAGATGATGAAGACGATGACTTTCATGCACAAAATACACAAGATCTAAACGAAACATGGCGTCGGCATGGGTGCACATGCACGAGGCGGCGGATGGCCTTAGCATAGTAGTATAAATAGTACTAATAATCCTTCAAAAACAAATGAATGAAATTTATGAACACCCACTTGTCATTGAAAAATATCAGTGTAAACAAACTCTAACTACGCAATTATATTGCTAATACAAATTAAACATATTTTCCATTATGTTTACGGTTCATAAAATTTATGACCCTTGCCTATAACTTATCAGAAAATCGCAATAAACATTCTACTAAGGTTTTTGTAGCTTAATTACACATAAAAAAATAATTACACAAGACATCGTTGAAAGTCAAATTGAAGCCTAGATTTGTAACCTCAAAAAAATAAACTGGACGCCATAACATTTTTGAAATGACGTAATGGCGGATGAAATGTGTGAACTACCCTGCAATTTGGAATATGTAATGTTAATCATTGGAAATTCGAATTCTAAATATTTCAAGGTATCATAATATATTATATAGTCAGTTACATTAAGGTGGGTACTAACCGGCACAGTGTTACGCGCCGTAATGTAATATGCTACAAAGCGAGCATTTATATTATCAGTGCGGAGAAACAAGCGAGGAACGAAAATCGTGAATATAAATAATACCAGTCATTTCGAAAATCGTTTTTGTGATATATAAATTTATGCGCCTAATTTTATTAACTTTCGGCATATTACAACACGAAGATTTCACGTTACACAATATAACGTACGCATCTGCCGCAATATTATAAAAATATAAAGTCTGAACATCACATTATGAACTCCGATACAAAGTTATCCGAGGTTCCTATTTTTGGGTGTTTATAAAAACTTCTAACCTAACTGATACTGATTATTACTATAACTGATATTGATTATAATAACTGATATTGATTAACTTTATTCAGAGTTCCCAAAAGAACCAGACATTTTTTTAAATTATAATATATTGATTTTGCGTATGTTAAATTACGAAACGTGAGATCTGATAACAATATTTCGATAATAATTAATATCTAAATCTAATATATAATCATCTCGTGTCTTCTTATGAAATCCTTTGGGTATATTAGGTAGGTCTGACAATAGGACGTGGACTATTTTTATACCCTTAGATGGTCAGGATCATAGTTTTACACGAGTGGAGCCACGGGCAAGTGCTAGTATCTCATAAAACCCAATTTTCGCAATTTTCCGTTGACACATACACAGATTTTAGCACACTGTGTCATGACATTAATGAAATGTTCGCTGCGAATGTATCATTACGCTCCGTTACACTAGTCAGTACCCACCTTTATAGTATTAGGCATTAGTTATTCAAAGGTGGAGCAAAATGTAGTTATGAAACCTATCTGCTTATCGTTTTCGTAAGCTTCTTGCGTCTGTCAATCACCAATAGGCCAGCAAGGTTTATGTGGACTAATAGTTCTCTGACTGAGAAAAAAGCCGTATCTGGTGATGGAAATTATCATCGGGGTGGGAATTAGCGTTGTTCCAGGTTATATCCTCTTACTCTTTCTTCTCCACCTGAAGGTCTTGGAGTGGCCCCATACATCAGATTCCTACCAATACTGCTTAAAATGTATTAGTTTCTTTTGCAAAAATATGCATTGTTTATTAAGATATTGCCTAACTTAACTGAAACTATGATTTTTCATTATTTTCAGTTCACAAAATAGGTCAAAGTATAAACAATCAAATTTAGTCAAAACTTATAATTTTTAGATTGTTTATTCAATTATAATTATTTTTTTAATAATTCCCAGACGCAACTAATTAAAATTTATTAACAAACTGAAAGATGGTACTTATATAAATAAATGTTAAGAATTTAAATTTTAAAATTAATTTTTAAAACGCACTATTGGGATACACATGTAAACGCAACGTAGACTGAAATTCGAACCCGTAATGAAAAGATGTTCAATATTGAACCTAAGTGGTTAAAAAAATGTAAAAAAAAATCCGTTCCCGCAGGGGGAACGCACAGGTAGATTTCGTGAAGCAATTAATATTATTTTATATAAAGAACTACGGACTTTAAACAGTTTAATTTTTTTTTCTCGAAAACGGTAACTTTTAGCGAAAAACTTTTCAGACATTTATTTTAGACTTAAAAATGGCCTATCGATTAAAAATGTTTCCTACAGCAAGAATGTTCACCGGTTAGAAGTTATGATTTTTTTCCCGAAAAAATTTGGTTTTTCCCCCCTCCACTTTTAGTTAAACTCTTAATCTTATAGGTTTATAATTAAAAGTTGTTGGTATTCATGTATACTATGGGATAAAATTAGAACGGTTCGAATATCTTTCTTGGAACGTGAAATTTCTAGGAAAAACTGATTTCACAAAAAGTGAGGCCCTACCGTCCCTTTAGGCCGGATTCCACCAATTCACGAACTTAAACTAAGTTTACACCCAAGCAATTTTTGACTGCAGTTTGAAAGCGATCGGGGCAAAAATGCGACCGTGAGAGTGCCGCAAATTTTGGGATGTGGAACCATACATACATATATATATAAATATAAACTTTTTGACCAGTGGTCATTTCGGACTCAGGGGGTCATAACTAGACCTCCTATGAAGATTTTTTTTTTAAATTCGACAGTAGTCAAGAAACCAATAGGTAGATCGATTTCATCGAAATCTACCTAAAAGTGATGTTATCTTGCACTCCACACATGTGCGCTACGCGCTATGTAGTTGTGACGTCACTTCTGCGCACGATTTTGTATGGAGCGTTTTTGAATGGCTCGAGAAAGTGAATTTTCAAAGAAAATCATTCTTAAAATTATTTGTCATAAGAATATTTCACTTTAGCAGTTCATTATCATAGTAAAAAATGTTTAAAAAAAGTATGTTTAGATCTTTAAAACTACGGATTTTTTATGCGGTTTTTTAGGGATTTTCTTTAGAAAAGCCCTATTGCTATCGAGTTGTCGTCGACGTCGTCGTTGCCAATTTTCTGTCACGGTTTTGGGTATGAAGGAGATGAGCTATCGAGTTGCTGTTTTCGGTAATAGATTCGTGCTGGGGTGAACCATTGCAAGATAAAGAAAAAATTGCGAAAAATCGCAAAAAAAAAAAAAAAAACGCAAATTCGAAAATCCCTTGTATTCGGCTAAGTTCGTCTCAGGAATTAAACTTGTTAATAAATAGAGTGATTCAAGAGGAAGGTTTACGAGTATATATGTAATACATGCAAAATACTAGGTCTGCAAGGCGAATCGCTGCTTGCATTGTTGAGCTGCAGATTTTGAAAATTTTGAACAGTGATCATTCCTCCGTGCGATAAGTCCAATTTTGAAAATTCTTTTTGAAAGTCACAACTCTGGACATGCTTTCTGAGCGTGTAAAGTTTGGTCACAGTGTCTCGAGCGGTTATTATGTAATATTCCATCTGGATTTTTTTTAACGGTGATCATTCCTCTATGGTAGGTATTTTTTCAAAATATATCCATAAACCTTCCTCTGATTGACCTCTTTAATCATGCCAAATTTGGTTCTGATTGGATTAGTAGTTTAGGAGGAGACCTGTGACAAAGAAAATCCTGAAGTCTAGTATGAGGAGCTTTCGCTCGACTTCTTCTCACTCAGCTCAATCACGCGGGTGAAGCCACGTGCATCCGCTAGTATTATTATTAAATGTACATTTTTCTAAAATAAAAAAATATAATCGCCTTAGCGAAGTTGATAGACAGAATTAAGAAAAATGGTTACCCTAGTATTACAGTGATTATTTAAATAATCACTTTAATAATAGTTGCGAAGAGTAGTGCGTTCCTGTAACATGTAATCAAAAGATAGCTGGAGCATAAAAAAAGCGGCCAAGTGCGTGTCGGACTCGCCCATGAAGGGTTCCGTAGCAGCAAGTAACATAACAATGCTTTTTTATAAATTTTATATTTGAGTTGATTGAATGAAAGGTAAATTACGGTTTACGATTTGTGACGTATTAAAAAAAACTACTTACTAGATCTCGTTCAAACCAATTTTCGGATGAAGTTTACATGGTAATGTACATCATATATTTTTTTTAGTTTTATCATTCTCTTATTTTAGAAGTTACAGGGGGCACACATTTTACCACTTTGGAAGTGTCTCTCGCGCAAACTATTCAGTTTAGAGAAAAATGAAATTAGAAACCTCAATATCATTTTTGAAGAACTATCCATAGAAACCACATACGTACGGGTCTGATGAAAAAAAAACTCCCAAAATTTATTGTTTTTTTTCTATTTTTGTGTGAAAATCTTAATGCGGTTCACAGAATACATCTACTTACCAAGTTTCAACAGCATAGTTCTTATAGTTTCGGAAAAAAGTGGCTGTGACATACGGACGGACAGACAGACAGACATGACGAATCTATAAGGGTTCCGTTTTTTGCCAGTTGGCAACGGAACCCTAAAAACATGAAAATTTAGAATTGAAAATTAAATATCAAGTTTTGAAATTGTATAATGTTACCTGTAATTAATTAAATTTGCTAAATGTCAGTTGTGTTTGTACATGCGAAATTGTTATTATGAAGTGAACAGCTCTTTATAATTCAGGCTGACGAGGGTAAACAGAGCACGTTATCAAACATAACTGGTTTAAAAATATTCCAGTATAGTATTTGTAACTTTGTTATTAATTTCGTATGTGTGTTCAGCTACCAAAATTTTGATACGAAAACACCTTTTTTGACATGTCGGAGATCAACACAAGATCGAGACTATTGAGACTGAATTTGAACATCTTTTTATTACGAGAATTGGCCCTCTGGCCCGACCAAAATTGTTAATTGTTAAATTTTAGTCTTCACACATTTCAAGGCATTGCCGCGCAAGTAAAACTATCTTAACTTACTTAACTATCTTAGTAAAACTTTCTTTGTCACACGATAAAGAGCTGGTATGCTCTGCCCGCGCACGTGTTTCCTTCTTCTTACAATCCCGGGTTCTTCAAGCGGTGCGTGAAAAAGCATCTTTTGAGGCCGTCAAGGTAGGAGCTACCATTTTAGCATCTGGGATGGTGGCCCATATCTTCTGGACTTCACCCTAGCTTCTCACCATCCAGCGGGGTGCAGTCAATTGACGGAACAAATATAAAAAAAAAACTAAATGAAACTGAAATCTTGAGTTCTTCTCTCTTGTCTTCTCTTTTCGAGTCGGCTGGACTCGAAAAGAGAAGACAATTTAACCGGCGGTTATGTCGGGCTTGAATCGACTACAACCCCACGCCATCTCGGGTCTTCAGATGCATGCCCATAATGCATGTCTCTCGCACCCCGACATAGTTCACTACATATAACTTATTTCTTTCCCCTTCTTTTTCCCCTTCTTTTCCTCTTCTTTCTGCTAAGCGGATAGAATAGAATAGATATGAACTTAAATGTAAATCAATCAAACATACCTAATTTGTACAACAATTTACATAATTATCATGTACAAATCGCGAGTAATACAGCCAGTCTACTTTCTTAATGCTGTTGCCATCGTTGAAAAACCAACACAAAATAATAATTGATAGGGTTAATGATTGGAACACGACCATCCAATCATTAATCATATCAACCATTATTCTGATTACCAGAGTAATGTGAAATAGTTTATTGATTTGAGTGAATCGTTACTGCTCAACACGGTCCACTTCACGGTTCAATTAAGTGCTTATATCAATTTGAGCTCGAGCATCTCGCCGGTGCACGGAAAAGTGTACTTTATAATTGTGTAATATGAAGAGGTATATTTGGTAATCATTCAAATTATAGAACGAAATAGAGAAACTTGAAGGTCGGCGAAATTGTATGGCCTACATTTGAAACGTATTACAGATGTATGTTTTCATTGCGACATTTTTTTTTCTGACTTTTCGTAGTTATGTGTGCATTAAAAATGTTGATTGTCGCTCGCTTAGTAATGTGCCTGGAAGATGGCAATATGCTCGCCCCCTATTACACTGGGACCTAAACATAACTGGCTAATCGTGGGTGTGTAATACACCTCTACCTACCACTTCTGGGATACAGGCGTGAAGTTATGTTATGTTCATTTTTTTTTCTTTATTTTTTTATAAAAATACATAATGGTACATTCTTTCTCCCCCAAAACAGAGTTGATGGTTTGACTGGGGGAAACTGAAGATGACTTCAGACTGACTGATTTTGCCTTTTTAATTGGTTTATTTTGGCTTTTGCTATTGAGAGACCTCCCCAACCCCGAGAGGAATGCCTTTTTGTACGTTGGGATTGGTATTACGCACGGCACCGCCGGTTAGTGGGTGGTAGCCGGAGATCGTGTGTAGGACTCTCCCATCCGGTAACCAGAAGGGCAAACCCCAAGGTGTGCCATATTCTGCGACTTGTCGGAGGGCCTGAAACTATGTGTGAACACTGCTAAGGTACCAAACCTTTCGGACTCTCGATTGGGTAACGTCCAGGCACCGACAGAAAAACCTGAGCCAGGGTCGCGTTCTTCAATCAGTTGGTATACCGGCTTGCAGGTAAGGTTGGCTTGGGCCCTGCAGATTCTATTAATCCTCCATACACCTCCACCTTAGCTTTGTTAAATGCAAAACAATGTCAGTACGACCTTTTTTTTTTTGGCCAGCGGGGGCGGTTATGTCGGGCTTGAACCGACTAAAACCGCACGCCGTCTCAGGTCTTCAGACGCCGTGGTGTAAGGTTGCCCATAGAGCATATTCCTCGCACCCCGACTGACCCTGGGCCATCTCCGGTTTCGAGATGGCCCCCTCGGGTTTGGAAACCACGGTGTCCCCGCCTTGCCTCGGTTTGGGGGAGGGGCGCTAGTCGCCCCACCGTCCCGGCCTGCTTCTGCTGGGGTGACAGGCGGCCTCACCTGCCATTCCGCCTGATGGTAAGCCTTAAGGGAAGTCTAAAATAAAATCTATCAATCTATAGGTCCCATTCAAAAATTGTAAATTAGTGTCTGTACATTGGAGATATTAAAAAAGAAATACTTGGGTTATGTTAAATGAATAATTACGAGTGAATGAGAAACGCTAATTAATGATCTGATTTGATAAAGAACTATACGAACTATGCTGTTGAAACTTGGTAAGTAGATTCTGTGAACCGCATTAAGATTTTAACATCAAAATAGAAAAAAAAACAATAAATTTTGAGGGTTTCCCATTGGTACTTAGAACTGAAACTCAATTATTTTTTATCTAACCCATACGTATGTCTATGGATAGATCTTCAAAAATGCTATTGAGGTTTCTAACATGTTTTTTTTTCTGAACTGAATATTTTGCGCGAGAGACACTTCCGAAGTGGTAAAATGTGACCCCTACCCCCTGTAACTTCTAAAAAAAATATATGATGTACCATGTAAACTTCCACCAACAATTGGTTGGAACGAGATCTAGTAAGTAGTTTTTTTACAACGAACTACAAGAACTTTTATATTATGTTACTTGCTGCTATGGAACCCTTCACGGGCGAGTCCGTCTCGCACTTGGCTGGTTTTTAGAAAGATTACTATTTCGTGTAACACAATGACAGTGGCACAAGTTTAATCTTCATTATAAATCATGTACATACGTGTGTCTCCCTCTATGCTAGACAGAGAAAAGCACCCGTTATTTGTTACCGTCCATAGACATATTTCAAACTGTCAAATGTTTTCTTTTAGTTAACTAACCAAATCGAATTCAAAGATTTGAGCCAATCATTTGCCAAACAAATTCTGTTTACAAAACACTCATTACGAATACCGACCAACTGGTTCAAGGCTTGGAATGATTTATAGCCAACATGCGTAATATAAGTAACAGGCGTGTCATCATAATCTCTTTTATAGCAGTTTGGTCATAAGTGGGGGGGGGGGGGTTGGGTACTTGTTTCATTATCTCGATCGTGTTTAAGGCTTTAAGTTACTTAATAAACGGGTTTAACTTTTGCTTTTAGACTTCCTTAGGGTCAGCAGCGCGAGCGTGAGGCCCCTGGTGTTGTACACGTCCGTAGGCCACGGTAACCGCTTCCCATCAGGTGGGTCGTGTGCTTGTCTGCCACATGGTATAAAAAAAAAATAAGCACGTCTATCGGAAATGTATTACGCTCTCATTTTTTATAGCTAACTAGCTGCTCTGTGTAGCTAATTCTGATCCCGCTCCCGTAACCCATGGGAACCTATCCTTGGGATAAAATTACGTGAATCTTTTGTATGGGAATATAGGAAAAAAAAAAATCTTTTCTTTTTCAGGAAATTTAAAAAAAAAATCTCTCCGTAATAACCATCCTCGTACTTCAAGGAATATTATAAAAAAAGAATTAGCGAAATCGCCAGCTGCTCTAGAGATTTGCTCTTAGCAATACATTCAGTAATTCATTTTTATATTATAAAGATAACTTGATTCATCATGTGTAATGGCCTCTGTGGCGTAGCGGTAGTGCATTCGACTTCTACGACAGGGGGCGCGGGTTCGATGCCCGCTCAATGCATATGTTTGTATTCATGAATATGTCTATTTGCATTGGTCCAGGTGCTATATAAGTATGTTTATCCGCATTCTGAACCCATAACACAAGCTAGTTAAACTATGCTTACCTTGGGTCTAGAAAGCGCTATGTAGAATGTCATAGAGTATGTCGCAGAATATATTATCCTACGAGCCTTCTCCCATCTAGTGGGGATTGACTTTTCAATCTGACTACAAAGCCTGCCATCTCACCTTCACAACCCATTGGTGATATAGAAGTTTCGTGGCTAGACCAGTTGTCGGACTTTTTTTTAGGGCTCCAACTACTTGTAATGACTGCCTTAGATGTTCGTATGGCAACCGGTACCGACGGGTAACGTGTTCTCCGAGGCACAGAGCGGTCTCAATGTGTTAAGAATGGTCACCCATCCTAATATTGACCTGGTTAGTGTTGCTTAACCCTGCAATGTGCTAGCCTAATCGGTTACCACATAACTACGAGCTCCTTGTAGTAATAATTTCTGTAATTTTATAATTAATACGAATATCTTATAGACAACACTATCTACTTAAGTGCGTACGTAACGGACTGTCAAGACGAAGTCTCGAGTTCGATCCCCAGTCGCCCCGAGCACACACCTCTGACTTTTCGTAGCTATGTGTGTATTAAAAATGTTATCATCGCTCGCTTCGTAATGTGCCCGGTAGATGGTAATAGGCTCGCCCCCTATTACATTGGGACCTAAACATAACTGGCGAATCGTGGGTGTGTAGTACACCTCTGCCTACTCCTTCGGTAATACAGGCGTGAAGTTATGTTTATGTTACCAACTTGTATTTCTCAATTTCATTTTGTGCTAGATTCGCAACGCCATGTGCCACTCATTCTTTTTCAATGACCGCTAATTTCAGTGTTAATTACAAATCGAGCTTGTCAATAAGGTATTGCATTTGATTACTGGAGCCCAATTCAGTAACGTCACGTTTTCAAAACGTGTGATTTCAAATTGATTAGAAATAAAACGTAACAAGTTGAATTCCTGAGACGAGCTCAGCCGAATACAAGGGATTTTCGATTTTGCGTTCTTTTTTTTTTTGCGATTTTTTGCGATTCTTTCTTTATCTTGCAATGGTTCACCCCAGCACGAATCTATTACCGAAAACAGCAACTCGATAGCTCATCTCCTTCATACCCAAAACCGTGACAGAAAATTGGCAACGACGACGTCGACGACGACAACTCGATAGCAATAGGGCTTTTCTAAAGAAAATCCCTAAAAAACGTGGTTTGATTCGTTTTCAATTATATTTTGATATCATAATTTTATAAGTTTTTAAATCACACGTTTTAAAAACATAATTACACTTAAACATACCCCTGAGTATATTTTCCTTATTAAAGTAAGATGAAAGCATTCACAGTAATCTATAGTCCGTAAGTTCTTTACCGTTCTCAGAAGTCTAGCTTAAGGAATGCATTCCATCTACAGTTTGATTACACTTTTACAGATGTAACAAAATTGCATCATATGACCAATTTCCCCATCTTAAGCGACACAGTGATCTCGTGTGCGTATTACAATTTGTCTCATAGTTGCCATATATGTATGAAAACTGTCGGTTTAGTGTCGTCTCGTTTGCGTAACGACAAGTAATGTTACTGTTAACTGCGTAACCAGGTGCCGGCGATCTACCGGTTCTATAGCTGCTCTGTATAAAAAGATATGCTATACTATATATTTTTGTTGTTGAACGGTACCGGAGTTGTTTTATATTTAACTAACTGTACCGCGGCTCCACCCAATCTCCCTAATCCCATTCCCGTAACACATGGGAACCTATTCCAGGGATAAAAAGTAGACTATGAGTTATTCTAGACTAAAATCTATACCTGTACCAAATTTAAGTTAGTTTTGTTCAGCCCTTTGACCATGATTGAGTCTTTTCTTTCATGTGGAAATTCCCATTGGCTTTACCCCACCGGAGCCAGCGATGAGGTGGGTATTTTCGGAATCGAACCGACTAAAACCACACGCCATCTCGGGTGTTCAGATGCTGGTGTGAGGTGGCCCCAGAAGGCATTTCTCTCTCACCCTGGTTTACCCAGGGTCATCTCCAAGTACCGAGTCTTTGTGTGTAGTGTATTATTTTCGGGGGAAAAGGCTATTTTCCCTCGAGATCCAAAAATCATCTTGACGAGATAGTCCTACGAACTATAACTATAAGTATTGATTTCTGTACAATGTGATACCTAAATACTTCGTTTACTCATATATGTACTTTTGAGTACTTAATTGTTGATACTGTTACTTGGTTTTCCGCCGTGATCTAGGAAAAAAAACTAAACAGCTCAAGTTGTTGTTTGTAAGTATAAAAATCATTATTCAACTTACGGTAAGATATTTGAAACATGATATATCCTGATGTAATCTACAGCGATACCGGTATTAATGGCTTTAGAAAAGAATAAATGGGTATTTGAAAGGGTTACATACAGATGTGTACCTTTTTTTTTTTTTCGTGCGGAAATCCCTTGCGGAAATACCCCGGGATACCCCCCCGCCGGCCAGCGGGGGTGGTTATGTCGGGCTTGAACCGACTAAAACCGCACGCCGTCTCGGGTCTGCGGACGCCGGGGTGTAAGGTTGCCCATAGAGCATATCCCTCGCACCACGACTGATCCTGGGCCATCTCCGGTTTCGAGATGACCCCCTCGGGTTTGGGAACCACGGTGTCCCCGTCTTGCCCTGGTTTGGGGGATGGGCGCTAGTCGCCCCACCGTTCCGGCGTGCTTCTGCTGGGGTGACAGGCGGCCTCACCTGCAACCCCCAGGCCTGCGCTCATGGAGGATGGAGGTCGTTGATGGATTAAATACGCGGTGCCTTTTAGCTCTGCGTCTAAATTGAATGTAAATCCGATGTTGTTACTTTAATGCACCCACTAATTATAACAAACAAGTACGTTTTAAATTATTAGATCAAAATTTGTATCGTATTAAACGATGAAAGTGTGGATGTAATTCAATGTGACTTCGTTCAGTCCATTGAAATAACAACATAACTTCACGCCTGTATCCCAGAAGGCGTAGGTAGAGGTGTATTACACACCCACGATTCGCCAGGTCCCAATGTAATAGGGGACCAGTCAGGGCATATTTTTAAGCGAGCGATAATTAACATTTATAAATACCCGGTACAAGTACCCAGGCCGAATTGGAATCGGGGGGGGGGGGGGGGTATTCGAGGAGATTTCCGTAAGAAAAAAAAAAGATGCTGAATATTTTTGTTGCTTTACAACGTTGTTTCCATTTTAGCACCGACTTCAACAGAAAAGTGTAATACGCTTTTTTATCTTTTGAACTAAATCTGTACTTCAGTTACTTTTCAGTTTTTAGTCCCTTCTTGGTTTTTTAAGCCGGTTTTATTTTTCAATAAAATTTTATTTATTGAAATTGTTCCCTTTTTAGTGAACGTAACTGATTTATTACATTTTAACATCTATAAGGCTATACGATACGACGACAGAGTATTCAAAAACACGTCAACAAAAAAAAAATGGTTGTTTTGAACTAGTATGTTGCCTTATAACGGGTCCATGTGAACGACGTCATGGGGTATCCATTTTCTATATATCAAAATCTTCTCCAGACTGTAACAATATTTGTATCTACTTTTCTGAAAACCACATCAAAATCGCTTCAGCCAAACGCGAGATAATCGCAGTTACAGGTACGTTGGTACGTACCCGAGGGGGCCATCTCGAAACCGGAGATGGCCCAGGGTCAGTCAGGGTGCGAGGGATATGCTCTATGGGCAACCTTACACCCCGGACCTTACACAGACGGTCTGTAGACCCGAGACGGCGTGCGGTTTTAGTCGGTTCAAGCCCGACATAACCGCCCCCGCTGGCACGCGGGGGGTATCCGAAGGGATTTCCGCACGATAAAAAAAAAAAAGGTACGTTGGTACGTTAGTATATCAAAACCATACTCCAGACTTTCAATGTCTTAAATAATATTATGGATAGCTTTATAGATCCATTCCTTGGTTGACGGCAATAGGCTCGTCTAATAGTACCGAAAAACATATTAAAATTTGGTACAACACCGCTGCTTACCCGCAACTTGCGGGCCGCAAGCGTACTTGTAAGTTAAGTAATATTACAACAAACGGCAAAGCAATTACTATGAGTGATTAGTATATTTAACGGCACAGTTATTTTGTAGATTACCTAAATAGCTGGCGAAACTGATGAATGAATGTCGATAAACCGGTTAAAGTAGGTAATAATCCTATTTCACGTTATTTATTTTGACAGCATACTACAAAATGATGTTAACCAGCCAATAAGTCTTTTTTTTTTACTTGTGGAAACCCCCACGGGCTACACCCCATCGGTGCCAACGAGGGGATGGGCGTGTCGGAATCGGAACGACTATAACCACACGGTGTCCTCCTCAAGTGTGCATTGCCGGGCACCCCGCGTAAGCCCTCGAAAGGATAACCCCAGGGTTACCAGCGGACTTTGGCCGTCATCGCGACCTCGCCTGTGGGGTCGGGTTTGACCCAGCGACGGTGAGTTGGCAGGGCGAGTGTAGGAAGCCATTAAATCTTGCAAATGTTTATATCTTAAATTTTACTGTTTGTAGAAATTTTATGACACAAATTTGTCACAAAATTCGGCCGGGTGTGTACCACCGTGCACGATTGCGAAAAAGCCTCCATAGTAATCCAATTTCGATTGCGTTCAGGGGTCAGCAAGTACATAGCCGGGCAGGGGGATTGTGGTCGCAGCACTAGTGGGATCTGTTGGTGTCACGCGGTGCTGCGACGACAATCCTCTTCTGATGAGGCCGTCAAGCTGAGTGCCACCATTGTTAACATGGTACGTGTATGTAATAGTGACCCTCTTTCCTGAGACTTTACCTTCAGCTTACTATCAGGCGAGGTGAAGTCAAATTGACGTGTCCTAAATATTAAAGAAAAAAAAAACACAGTTGATTTTTCGTGCCAGTCGCTAGCACCTACTCAGAACACTTCAGAACGTATTAGAAATGGTCATTTCTAATGCGTTCTGTACAAGTATAAACGGAGCGGTCCAGTATCAGTGCTAATACAGCGCTGGAATTCAGTCATGATGGCACCAGCAACTGTATCAATGTAACTCAGCTATAAACTTTACTCGCTTTTTAACTTCTTAAACGCATTTGTAATTAAAGTTCATATTGTATATTCCCTTTATTCGGTTACTGAATACTGTCAACTATCACGTTATGACATTTGCGGGCGTGTCAGCCTTGAATGCTGACATATACAGCCGTGTGCATAAGGTCATTGACATTTATATTGCACTTTTAATTTAATCACATTTGTTTCGAATAAAAGGAGACACTGAAGAAAAACATTGTGTTTAATATGACTATCATAAAAATAGTTTGGAATTGGACGCACCTTTGCTTTGTCAATTACTTATAGGTTAAGTACTTTTTTTTTTTACCTGTGGAATCCCACTTGGGCTTCATCACATCGGTGCCAACCATGAGATGGGCGCATGGGAATCGGACCGACTTAAACCACACGGTTTGCCCCATAAGTGTCCATTACCGGACACCCCGGGTAAGCCCTCAAAAGGATAACCCCAGGGAGCTTAAGAACTGTGGTGTGGAAATAATGTATTGCCGCTTAAGGATTGCTTTGTGTTACCGAGCTGGTGATTGGGTGTATGGGGCCACAGCAAGACCTTCAGGGGGGACAAGCCGGTCCAGCAGCTGATAGTCGGACGGTCAGACGGCAGTCCGTATTATAAAACGCTAAACCAAGAGGAATGACGGAATCAGTGGACCCGGGGCTCCGAAGTAAAAGTCTTGAATGCAACCAGGAATAACGGTCGGATGATGACTAAGCTGGTGATACTAACGCCTTTTTTGACGCGTTGAAACCGCTGCAGTTATTACCACACCAGGGTTGGCGTTAAAGTGGTTAAGATGGAATCAAATTAAGTAGATGGATGGATTGGAAATGGATTGACTGGATGCGCAAGGCGGAGGATCGGGTGATATGGCGTACAATGGGAGAGGCCTATGTCCAGCAGTGGACTGCAAAAGGCTAATTGATTGATTGAAATGGATTGAAACCGCACGGTGTTTGGTCATAGTAGCCTATTATTAAAGGGCCCCAGGGACACTTTAGAAAATAAGCCCCCAAGATTCCGGACGACATTGAGCAGTAATCCCACAAATGTAGTTGGTATATAGGGTTCTTTACGAAGGGTATTAGAAGGTTTCTACAGGGTCGGCAGCATGGGGGTGACGTCCCTGGTGTAGCACACGTCCATAGGCCACGGTTACCGCTTCCCATCAGGTGGGTCGTGTGCTTGTCTGCCACCTAAGTGGTATAAAAAAAGGTATATACCATCTCCTTTTTTTAATTTTTTTTTGTTTTAACGTGCGGAAATCCCTTCCGATACCCCCGCCGGCCAGCGGGGGTGGTTATGTCGTGTCTCGACTAAAACCGCACGGTGTCCTCCCCAAGTGTCCGTTGCCGGGCACCCCGGGTAAGCCCTCGAAAGGATAACCCCAGGGCATATAGTTGTCCTAATATAAATATTTGGCCAACCGTTTTACGCCCACGTAATAGATTGCGAACCTTATTAAATACTCAATATACGTCTACTGAGAATTTCGTGACAGAAATGGGAAAAAGAAACTTTTTCCAAATCGGAAATCAAACCTGCAACCACATTCAAAGCAGTCGCTTTGCTGACTTTTTAATCCTGACGTAAAAATACTTGTATACCTTGTGAACTAGCTCAAGAGTCTGCAACTTAATTCATAAGGTTATAGGCCCTCTTGTGAATGGCGGAAATGCGACCACAAGTTGTGAATTCTGAGCGTCATACTCAGCGTTATGCCTGCATGTACCTAGTACACTATTTAGGTCAAACTTTAATTACAACGGATGTGTACAATCGTGTACAATCTACAGATCGAAATGTAAAGTGTGACGAGTGTAACGTGTAATGTAATCGAGTAATGAATCCGGTGCGTGGACGAGACTACGAGCATTACATGGAACGCTAGCACCGTACTGTTGAAACTAAATTACACCTAATCTTACATTACACATTACACCCATCTGGAGCTGGCCTTATCTAGCATGCATGAACTCGTCCTTGCATGCTAGCTTAATCATTATTTTTATTTTTTTAACCCTCGACGCAAAAAGTGGGTTGTTATAAGTTTGACATCGATGTCTGTGTGTGTGTGTGTCTGTCTATGGCATCGTAGCTCTAAAACGGATGGACCGATTTCGATGTCGCTTTTTTCATTTGAAAGCCAGTTTCCTTGCGGTGGTTCGTAGCTTTGTTTGATTAATATCGGTCCAGCAGTCTAAGAGTATCATCTCTTTTCCAAAATGATGTAAGGCATGTCTGTCGCATGATTCCTCGATTAAATGCTTAACGGGTGCCAGTATAATCTTTAAATGACTATTTTTCACTTTTTAAGGATTGTTCCTTAAACTATACGTATTTTTTAGCGTAGAGGGTTTTTTAAATATTTTATTTCTTGTTTATAACAAAGACTCTCAGGGATCTACAATATCCCCGAGGGCATCTCTAAACCAGGGATGGCCCTGGGTCAATCGGGGTGCGAGGGAAATGCCCTATGAGCAACCTTACACCCCGGCGTCTCAAGACCCGAGACGGCGTGCAGTTTTAGTCGACTCAAGCCCGACATAACCTCCCCAGCTGGCTGGCGGGATTTCCGCACGAATAAAAAGGTATCTACGATATCAATAATTATTTACCTTCACGGTGAAAGAAAATTGACCAGGGCTCTATTTATGTGAATGGTTGCGTCAATCGTCAATGCCTTATGAAATATTGCTGTTCTGAATATTCATGGCACCAACTAACTGATTTACAACACTTCCTGAAACCCTACCTTATCCTGGTCGTGATAAATGGTGCCTGAGTTTTGTATGCTTAAATATATTATTAAGAGTGTCTCGTGACCTATATGTTGCTAAGTTTTATTTATTTCACATCGTGAATGAAGAAAGATAATGGATGTGGTTGTTTTCATTAAAGATAAACTGTAGGACCGAGATTCGCTCGAGATTTTTAGGGTTCCGTAGCCAAATGGCAAAAAACGGAACCCTTATAGATTCGTCATGTCTGTTTGTCTGCAAATAAATTTTAATAAATTTTGGGGGTTCCTTAATTTTAAAAACTTATTTTTTTTAAATCAATCTCATACGTGTGTATGTGTATATAGATAGGTCTTCAAAATTGATATTGAGGTTTTTAATAGATTTTTTTTCTAAACTGAATAGGTTGCGCAAGAAACCAAAGTGGGAAAATGTGTCCCCCCCCCCCCCGGTAACTTCTAAAATAAGAGAATGATAAAACTAAAAACAATATATGATGTACACTACCATATAAACTTCCAACGAAAATTGGTTTGAACGAGATCTAGTAAGTAGTTTTTTTACGTAGTAAGTAGTAACGTAAGTAGTACGTCATAAATTGTAAACCGCAATTTACCTTTCATTCAATCAACTGAAATATAAAAATTAAAAAAAAACATTATTATGTTATTTGCTCCTACGGAACCCTTCATAGGCGAGTCCGACTCGCACTTGGCCGCTTTTTTATTTGTAACGTGATCTAGTAGAGACACAAATACACTGCACGTATTAATGATGTATTTATTGAAAATAGGGCAGGTCAAAAGCATTCGAAACCCCGCATGCATGAAAGGTTTGATGACTGTAGAGGATGCTCGTGAAGTGTGAAAGGACAGAAGCAGATAGCGGGCTGTTGCCGCTGCCTACCCTGGGGCATTCATTAAAATTATGTTTTTTTGAACTGAGTGAGACGAAGTCGAGCGAAAGCTCCTCATACCAGACTTCAGGATTTTCTTTGTCACAGGTCTCCTCCTAAACTACTAATCCAATCAGAACCAAATTTGGCATGATTAAAGAGGTCAATCAGAGGAAGGTTTATGGATATATTTTGAAAAAAATAATGCTACCACAGTGGAATGATCACCGTTAAAAAAATTCCAGACGGAATTACATAATAACCGCTCGAGACACTGTGACCAAGCTTTACACGCTCAGAAAGCATGTCCAGAGTGGTGACTTTCAAAAAGAATTTTCTCGATGTCTCACTCAGCTCAACATTGAAAGCAGCGATTCGCCTTGCAGACCTAGTTAAACGTATGATTTCAAAACTACGAACATTACAATTTCAAAATCTAATTGAAAACTAAATCAACCATGACTGGTTTTAAATGTTTAATAACCTCACTAAAGTGAAGGGTAGGTTTTGGTTCGACAGATCATACTAATACTCGTACTAAAATATTTTTAACAGTTTTTCTTTCTAATCGAATTGAAATCACGCGTTTTGAAAACGTGGCGTTACTGAATCGGGCTCCAGGAGTCGAATCCGAGATCTCATGCAGCTGCACTTACTACCACCACTGAGACATATACTCAGAATTCGTGTTTCAACAATCAAAGCTGTCTATCTAAAGATTTAGATCGGAAAAAGAGAACATCTAGGACGGGACTTGAAAAAAAAAACACCCATGTTTAAAAATGCCTGTAAAGTTATTCATTGTTTCCGTTGTTCGCAAGAATTACGGTAGATGGCTCCAACGTCGCCTTAAGACGTATTAATGTATCGGAGAATTTCGAATATCTGGGACGTGTCTGGGTGGCTCAGTTGGTCAGAGCATTCCCCCTGTGAGGGACTGGTCGCAGGTTCAATTCCCGTCCTAGATGTTCTCTTTTTCAGATCTAAATCTTTAGAAAAATGTAAGCATACATAATGCTTAAAAATGTAATTGAATCAAAGCTGTCCTTTTTATCGTTTTGAAATCTGAAGGGAAAAAGACGGGGGTAATGTATGTATGTATCCCGTAGAGTATTGCGGTACCAAACATAACATAACTTCACGCCTGTATCCCCGAAGGGGTAGGCAGAGGTGTATTACATCCATGTTCCGCCAGTTATTTTTAGGTCCCAATGTAATAGGGGGCGAGCCTATTGCCATCTGCCGGGCACATTACTATGCGAGCGATAATCAACATTTTTAATACACACATAACTTCGAAAAGTCAGAGGTGTGTGCCCGGGGCGACTGGGGATCGAACTAGAGACCTCGTCTCGGCAGTCCGTTACGTACACCACTGGGCTATCGCCGCTTTTTTACCAAAATGTTATCAATATCAATAATGCAACCATGTACTTTAAAGATTTACAAGATGGCGTTATATAATGAAATCATGTTATTTTACTGTTTATTTTTTGTTTAACTGAATACACCAGCTTATCTGACTAGCTGATGGTCACTGCTCCACCCGCGTGGAGGTCGGTTATCGGTTTTTGGTCGGTTCTACTTAACCAACTGCAATCAAACATACGATAGATTTTAAGTCTGACTAAGAACATTCAAAGAGAAAAAGACCGCATTAGAATGTGTTCAGTAGTTATCGTGTCCATCGAGAACAAACCGACAAACAGATGAACAGACAAGAAATCAAGAAAAATATTTTTGTATTTAGAATCGTTCATAATATAAAACATAAGTTTTTTTTTAATATCTCTAATGTATAGACAACATAAAATAACATAATTTCATGCCTATATCCCCAAAGGGGTAGGCTGAGGCATAAGTTTTTTTTTTAATATCTTTAATGTATAGACAACATAAAATAACATAATTTCATGCCTATATCCCCGAAGGTATTATACACCCACGATTCGCCAGTATGGTTAGGTCCCAATGTAATAGGGGACGAGCCTATTGCCTTCTACCGAGCACATTACTAAGCGAGCGATAATCAACTTTTTTTAATATACACATAACTACGAAAAGTTAGAGGTGTGTGCTCGGGGCGACTGGGGATCGAACTCGAGGCCTCGTCACGGCAGTCCGTTACGTATACCCCTTTTTTTTGTTTTTTACGTGCGGAAATGGCCAGTGGGGGGTATTAGATTAAAGAAGAAGAATTAGAAGAGGAATTCCTTATCGATTTTGAAGAATTATATTACGTCGTTATTTCGCCTTCATTGCTCGAGAGTCACTGGGTATGTAAAAAAAACAAGAAAGTTGTTTTTTTTTAGGTAACATCATTAATTATCATTTTTAATCAGTAGAGTTTTAACTATTTTCCGTAACTTGTTTCTAAGAAACAAAATTAAGTACATTGCTATGCCCTATCCACCATTTCAGGGCTCGCTAAGGCTGCAGCTACCGGAACTCGGAGCCGGACCCAGTTGAAGGGCGCGCGATTGTCTCTATGACTCTATCCACTACGGCACATAGTACGTCGTAACAGTACATACTGTTAGTACTTACCTCAATAATTGTAACAGTACGCATTAGACTGATATAATTATTTAAACATATAATAAAGTACAGTTTTAATAGTACTTGCGGTGCAACAGATTTGGCGCTCATACTTCCACGATCTGCTGGATAAGCAGCATATGGAAGTGCAGCCACTGGATCTCCCCCCAAATCAAGACCTGGTGCCACCGATAACGCCTGTAGAAATCCGGACTGCTCTTCGCCGTATGAAGAATCAAAAGCTGTCGGACCCGATGGATTCCCCAGCGAGTGCTGGCTTGGCGTCGTTGAAGATGACACGCGTGCTAATGATCTCACGTATGACATATCATTTATTACCAAGACCGTGTGAAATGGAGAAGTAAAAGTTGGAAAGCGGAAGTCGGACTCCGAGGTGAGAACCTCGGATGCAATCGGGATTAAAGCTAGGATGATGATGAATCTTTATAGTACTTATTTCGCTATTAAAGGTAAACGGTTATCATAGCTAATAGATGTTTGTGATAAAACGAAAGAGGCGACGGAGAGGAAGTGGGAGAGAACCCTGCCCCCCGAGGTCCACAGTCTGCGGCGAGGGGCTTCGCAAACTTGTCTACTCTCTACACCTAGGATTGCCGACCTCTATGATCGGGGCAGAAGCAGACCAAGACGGAGGCGTGTCGTGTCTGCCCTACAAACGCCTCATCGCTGGCACCGATGGATTGAACACCGTTTGGGATTGGGAATTCCGTTCAGGGTAACTGTATACGCTTCTACAAAAAGCTTCCTAGTGAAATGAAGAATCTACCTCTTCATAAATTTAAAAGCCAAATTAAAACTAAACTCTGCCAAAAAGGCTATTATAAAATTCAAGACTATTTAGATGACAAACAAGCTTGGATATGAACTGTTTGCTCTCTCACTATGCGAACGAAATATTGTAATTAGATTAAGTAAACATGTTTGTATATAGACCAAATAAAAACAGTCCGCTGAGTTTCTTGCCGTCTTCTCAGGACAGGGCCGCGTTTCGAACCGGTGGTCCATTTGAGAAACATTAGTTTAATTTTTGACGTTTTGTAAGTTCCGTATTAAGAGTCTATACAGAACAAATGGTTATTGACTTGACTTGACTTGGATTCCATACGTAAAAAACGTAGTGGGGGGGGGGGAGTTGCACAATTTGAATATATGGCTCAAACTCAGAGTCCGTAATATAGTGGTTAAGGAGTCGGCCTAATGAATGTGAAGCCCGTTTACTCCTTTGGCTTGATTTACCTATACGGCTTTTATGGGAACAACTGCCTTCTAACCTATCAACCCTTAGAGGAAAGCCTGCGCCAGAGCCTCAGGGGTCAGTTAGCAGATGTACCGGCTTACAGGTGGGGTGGGCATGGGCTCCAGCAATTATGTTAGGGCCCCAAAAACACCCTTCGCGTGCGTTGAATTCTATTCTTTACATAAATGAAACTTGTTAAAGTTGATTAAAGCGTCGGTAGCTTAGTGGTTAAGGAGTCGGCCTTACGTACAAACGGTCCCGGGTTCGAATCCAGACCATTAAACTACCGACGTGAACCCACTCCTAATACAAGCAATTTTTGGAAGGGTTAGATGGAAAACTAGTATTTTTTTTTTATAAAAACAAACTTTTGACTTACTCGAACTTCAGTTCCATCACAAAACAAAAAACAAATCAGTAAAATCAGTAATATGCCGTATGTCATCATGTCTTCTGATTAGCGCAGCGCGTGCGACTAATCGTCACTGTACGCAATACTGTCGCAACCGGAACCCAGTACCTCAGGAAACTTCGCAGTTGAAATGCCTTGGAGTTGCGACACGCGACACTGGTGATTCTGCGACACAACATATTACTGGCTGTCCTGGCTTGTTTAGTCGATAACAAGTATGTTAATAACTAAATACGTATTAAATTGAGTCACTATTAAACTTTGCAATGAAACTACTTTTTAACCGACCTCATAAAAAGGAGTACGATCTAAATTATGTCATCAACATTAACCTTGTCCTTGTTCTTTAAGGGGATGAAATGCATTCATGATTCCATTGATGACGTAAGGAATGACATGCTTACCAATTTTCTTATTACCATGGATGCCCAAGGTCATGAGAAGTGGGGAAGGAAAAGCAGAAAAGCGAACCCTGGACTCCGAGACGAAGCCTCGTATGCAATCGGGACTCAACGCTTAGAAAATGGTGCGTCGCCCCGAGACTTGACGGAGAGTTGCGAATATCTGGGACGTGTCTAAGTAGCTCAGTTGGTCAGAATATTCGCCCTGTAAGGACTGGTCGCGCGTTCAAGTCCCGTCCTAGATGTTCTTTATCTCCGATCTATATCTATTGAATAATGATGATTGTTTAAAAAATTATTTGAGAGATTTACTGTTGGTAGAAATTTGATGACACAAATTTGTCACAAAATTCGGCCGGGTCGATTGCGAAAAAACCTCCATAGTAATCCAATTTCGGTTTGATTGCGTTCAGGGGTCAGCAAGTGTATAGCCGGGCAGGCGGATTGTGGTCGCAGCACTAGTGGGACCGGTGGGTGTCACGCGGTGCTGCGGCGACAATCCTCTTTTGATGAGGCCGTCAAGCCGACTGCCACCATTGTTAACATGGTACGTGTATGTAATGGTGACCCTCTTTCCTGAGACTTTACCTTCAGCTTACCATCAGGCGAGGTGAAGTCAAATTGACGTGTCCTAAATATATTAAAAAAAAAATTGGACCTTCTAATTTCAATGTGTCATGTGAGCTGTAAATAGTGTTTATGCACATTTGTAGCTGTCTAATCATTCCTGATCTAGCAAATATAATCCAATCCAAATCCAATCCAATCCAATCCAAATCCATCAGTCCTAGCAAAAGAATGTTTGCAGGATTAGAATCTGCATTGACTTGATTGCAAGTTCGACACTTCAACCTTACAAACTATGACATACGGAGACTAGACATTCATAAGTAAGAATTCGGTTAATGAATGAAATAGTTCAATTCAACTCAGAGGAATAGTAAAAGTTACATGAATGAAGGACGCGAACGGCCGGATGTGTTGCGAGAGGCGGCGCCTGCACAGACATTAAGTATTTTGAGACTACTAGGTTAAACTGATCTATGAGTGGTTCATTATTGACTTATAGCCGTAAGTCAGTCTGAATAGCCCAAGGCTTTGTTCTCACGAGACAGTTTGGTTAGTTAAGGTCGTATGTTATCTTTTAGGCGGATACGTCAATCAATTGATTTAAACTGCGATTGGAAAATACAACTTTGACAGGATATTGCTTGTAACTTATATTTCAAATTTTCACGCTTGTATATCACCAAACAGTTAGGCAGATGTGTGTTAATACCACCGAGAGGATCTGAGTAGGGCACTAGGACCGTTGTCCTCGTTAGCGTAGGTTTACTGGTTGAGCTGAAGCTCTGAAAGAATGAAGCTCACTCTTAGACGACTCATGTATTTCGGTTGTTCGCTAACTCTTCTTAAACCACTTAACCGATTTAGATCAAATTTGGCAAAAATACACAACATATGAGTGTGGAGGTTATAGGCTAGGAAAATCAAAAATCAAAAGTACCACGGAGGAATAATCACCGGAAAAAAATATTTAAAATCTGATTTCTCAATTAACAAACAAGCCTCATTCACGCGATTGGTATTAAATTAAGTAATTTGTTCATATACAGAAGACAAAAAAGAAAAATGAAAATCAGACTAGCCATTGAGGAATTATCAGCGTTAGAAAAAGTCCTGGTGAAATTACTATTAAGCTGTTCAAGTCGCTGTGACGAAACGTACTATGCAAGTGCTGCGTGCTATCAAAAAAAAAACCAAAATCAGACTAACCACGGAGGAATAATAACATAACATAACATAAACTCACGCCTATATCCCCGAAGGGGTAGGCAGAGGTGCTAGCACCCACATTTCGCCAATTTATGTTTTAGGTCCCAATGTAATAGGTGGCGAGCCTATTGCCATTAACCGGGCACTTATAAACCTGCGATAAATACACACATAACTTCTAAAAGCATCGAAAAGTCATTGGTGTGTGCCATGGTAACACCTGGGATCGAACCCGAGACCTTCGTCTCAGCAGTCCATTACCCATACCACTAGGCTACCGCGGCTATATATATATAATATATACGCGGAATAATCACCAAAACTACTATATGTAACGGAGTAAACAAATAGGGCACGTGCAAAATTGAATTTTATGAATCGCCCCTTATCACAAAATAACTGGCTGGTTAAAAAAACAACCATTAATAAACTATTCAAACAAATTACACTGATGACGGTTATCAGTCGGGGAGCTTCGCTCAATTTTTGCAACAGCAGAATGTATTGCAGACCTAGTACTACTGAGTAGTTACTTGAAGTAGGTTTCGTGAAGTAGTCTCCACGCGGTGCAACTAGAAGCAGCTAGACTTGATAACAAAGAGTTTAGGCTGATCAATCTTCTCACTACAATGGCTTAATCATTTTCTGTGTATAGTCTTCTACCAACAACAGTAATATACATTCATATGTATACTTACGATTGACATATATATACAACCCGCTATGAGCTTCTGTCCCACACTTCACGAGCTTCTCCATTGTCATTAAATTTTTCATGCAAGCTACACAACAGCAATATTACTTCGGGCCACCAACCAGGTGGACACCGAAGTCTTAAAATCACGCAAAAAGAACCAAAATCTTACACCCACTTTTTATCACTTTTCTCGACGTTTCACATGATTCTAAGTCTAATTAAGCAAAAAAAAAAATTGTGTCGGTCTGTCTGTTGGTCTGGATGTCTGGATGTCTGTTTACGCAATAACTCAAGATCCACAGATCTGATTTAAAAAAATCTTTCGCCAATCATCTTGTTTGGTTAATGGGAAGAACTGATTAGATTTTGGGATTTGTACGTTCAAGGTTTCGGGT
This sequence comes from Cybosia mesomella, assembly GCA_946251805.1. Taxonomy (NCBI): domain Eukaryota; kingdom Metazoa; phylum Arthropoda; class Insecta; order Lepidoptera; family Erebidae; genus Cybosia; species Cybosia mesomella. Next base: position 34,012,368 of record OX276396.1, on the reverse strand, counting down.
GCCTACCATACAAATTGTCCCTAAAAATTTTTTGTGTTTTTGACGTCGAAGACGTTTGATTTGATTTGATTTTCTTCATATTTATTGCTCAATATATAAAGACGCGTCGAATAATATACATAAAGCCTAAGGTCTGTAATTTTGAATAAAAATACTGCAACAAAAATATCTAAGTTTGGCCCGAAATTTGACAATCACTGTGTGATTTCCGCCCCACTAGTTTATCAATTATATTAATGTTTGTTTAGTTAAATAGAATAGAAATTAATCCTATGAACTTGTCACCAAGGAAATTATAAAACGGGTTTCGTAAATTTGATTAATTTAATAGTTGTGAACATTTATTATATATTACTAATTATGACCATACGGTATAAAATAATTTGTCATGTTTGACACAATGTCAAGCAGAATATCCTACTATCCCCCTTCCTACTTCCAATCCTACTATAGTAATAATAATAATAAGGTCACTATTTTTATATTTTTAAATATAATTGTTTTTTTTTATAAAGAATGTACTTATTATAAATATAGGTAACTAATATGTATTTTAAACTTAATAAAGGAAATAATAAGAAAACGGTGCACCGCTATTTTTTAAATTTACAATTTTTTATGAAAAAATTTAAAAATATAATTTATAAGTTGTAAAAATGAATAAAAAGAATAAAAATAAATAATACATATTCTACGACATTCTACACAGCGCTTTCTAGACCCAAAGTAAGCATAGTTTAACTAGCTTGTTTTATGTATGAGTTACAGAATGCGGATAAACATACTAATATACTTTTTTTTATAACTTTTTTTGAAAATTATAAATGTGAAAGTTTGTGAAGATATTTGGATGTTTGTCAATCAACAAATGGCTAAACGGATCTGGCTTAAATTTTGGTACAGGGATAGATTAGTCGGAATAACATATCGTCTTTTTATCCATGGAATATGTTCGCCTGAGTTGCGGGATCGGAATCAAAATTCTATGTAGGCGAAGCCACGGGCACCAGCTAGTAGTTCATAAGTGCGAAAACAAACAGTAACAACTGGTATGAATGCGGAATATTATTGCAACCTTGAGCCCAGCTACCATGGAACGGATTATGGAATTATAGATGGAGTAATGTTGCAAAATTTGCATACCTATGAAATACTTGAGACTGGCAATGGTATAATACAAATCTATGTTTCATAATTTCAGTCGAGATTACACCAAGTTCAGAATACATTTCGGTTAGTTAATCAGAGTTAGATGTTTAGTTCACGTTTTAAGACTTTAATAATTCGGTTCGTGTCATGAGAAGAGACTTACTATATATACTTGTAATTAATATAAAAATATTTGTTATGTTTTTCAGTAAGAAATCATTAAATACGGTACCGGAACTGAAGATGAATACATTGGTAAATCCTCAGAGTGTGAAAAAAAAAAACTACAAATTACAAAACGTCAGAAACATCAACGAGAGGCGACCCCGTCCTGAGAAAACTTAGAAAAGAAACTCAGCGGGCTTTTTTTGGTTTATTTACAAACAATGTTTAGCTTGAGTATCATAGTGGAGTAAACAGTTAATTTCCAAGCTTGTACTCGTATGTCGTTCATTCTAAATTTTTGAAATAGCCATTTTTCTCTTGTTTCCCACCAAAAACCCATGGCTTCGTCTTCATAGCTGACTAAAATATTACTTGATTCCACTTGCTTTTGTAGAAGGTTTGAAGGGCCCTCTAAATTGGCCCATCTTCCGGCTGATACCTTTAATAAATATTTCCCGCCCGTTTCTTTTTTTTTCTCCATAATATTTTTATAGAACAAAAGCCCTTTACCGTGTAAAAGCGACCCGGAACCGTTCTCTTTGGTTGACTTTAAACAGCCTTTCAGTTGTGAGCTTATATAGGTAACTGACCTCGTCTGTGTACGTCAGTAAGTATCTCAGATAGATTTGCGGTCTTGGTTGCTATGTAGTTGTAGAGAGGTTATCAAAATAATCTGTATTTTTTTATCCGGTAAATGAAGGCGGCAATGAATTTTGCGCTTGATTCTGGAATTCGAATTTCATTTTATATTGACACCTGTGTATCCTCTAGTAGCCTCCATTTTAACCGACTTCAAAAGGTGGTTCACTGTTTGACCTGTATGTTTGTATGTATATTTGTCCGCTATTTTCTCGCGTTTGGTTAAACCGATTTTGATGCGGTTTTCAAAAAATGAGACACATTCTGGAGAAGGTTTTAGTATACTATAAGTCGGTTCTATTTTTTCATAAAAATAATCCTCCTTTTGGTTAGGCTTATACGGCTTACGATGGCCGTCTATCCTCCTAACCCCCAGGAAAGCCTGCACCAGAATCTCGCCCGTCAATCAGGTGGATTGCCGGCTTGCAGGTGAGGTTGACTTGGCCCCGAAGATCTTGGTATATCTCCCTATAGATCCCACCTGCGCCGAGCATTTAATAAAAAAAGAACAATAAAAATTTTCCCGACCCAGGGGCTCGATTCAGTAAAATTACGTTTTTTAAACGTATGATTTCAAAACTAACGAACATTAAAATCTCAAAATCGAATTGAAAACGAAATCAACTATGATTGGTTCTAAATATGTAATAACCTCACTAAATTGAAGGTAAGCTTTGTTTTGACAGATCATACTGAATACTAAAATATTTTTCACAGTTTTTCTTACTAATTGAAACGAAATCACGCGTTGGCCCCAAGAGTCGAATCCGAGATCTCATGCAGCTGCACTTTCTACCGCTACTGAGACATTTACTCAGAATTCGTGTTTCAGAGCTGTCCTTTTTTATCAGCAAAAGACTATAAGCTAATAACGCAATACGCAAATTACGTTACAAGACAAAACACATATTTATAATCTCTTAAACTTAAACGTACAATCGAAATACAATTAACTATTCACAAACGACCTTCATACCCCATAATAATCACGATTGCGTAAAGCTCTAGATTCTAATCGATAAAAGATAAATGATGACGATTCGATATGCTTCGATCATTAAATCGATACACTCCATTATGAAATAATAAACATTCATTTAGGTATCGAGATCGTGGGATACGTATACTGTCATTGAAATAATCAAATCGATCAAATCGGTAGCATGTTATAACCATTTTTGGTATAAACTATGCTATCCTTAGCATTTACTTTGCATGCATGCAAATGTATGTAAGGCGCCCTGGGGTTATCCTTTAGAAGGCGTACCCGGGGTGTCCGGAAATGGACGCTTGGGAAGGATAACGTGTGGTTTTAGCCGGTTCTATTCCGACATACCCACCTCACCGTTGGCACCGGTGGGGTGAAGCCATGGGAACCCCCATGGCTTCACCCTACACGGATAAAAAAAGAAAAAAAAATGCGTATGTAAGTGGGCAGGTTAGTCGAGTTCGACTCGGCAGAACATACACTAATCAAAATATTGAGGTATAGAAAAAGGACACGTCATAAGCACTCGAAACCAGCGGGCTTGCCTGAAAGTTTTAATGACAGTAGAGGAAACTCGTGAAGTATGTGAGGACAGAAGCAGAAGGCGGGCTGTTGTGTCTCCCTACCCCGGAGGGAAATAGGCGTGAGTGTATATATATGTATGTGTGCAAATGTGTGGGTCTTATATGGGTTAACTGTCCCGCTAACTATCTATACCCTCCTCTCGGCGTGAAGAGGATGATGACCATAGTCCAGATATACCAGAAATGAAAATATAGTAATAAATAAAATAAAAAAGTTTTATCTCTGCTTTTACTTAACCAGCGTCGGTAGCTTAGTGGTTAAGGAGTCGACCTTACGATCGAGAGGTCCCGGGTTCGAATCCTGGCCATTACACTACCGACGTGAACCCACTCCTAACACAAGTATTTTAGCTTAGCTGGAGGGGTTAGGGGGAATATTAATTATTTCGGTTACTAATATTCTTTAAAAAAAATGAAAAAATTGCAATTAAATGTACGGCAGATTCTAAGTTTGACTAATACCTATTTAATGAAAAAACTACATCAAAATCAGTAGTTTTTGCGTATATCGCGAACAAACAGACTAACCGATAAACAGACAAGAATTCCAAAAAAAAACTGTGTTCAGAATTGTTCACTTAACTGCATAACCTTGATCTTAACTTTTTATTAATATCTCAATATACGGGCACGACTAATTTACAATTTTATACCGCCGGTAACCCTAGGGTTTACCTTTCGAGGGCTTACCCGGGGTGCCCGGCAATGGACACTTGGGCAGGACACCGTGCGGTTTTAGTCGATGCACGACATAGCCGCCCCCGCTGGCCGGCGGGGGGTATCCGAAGGGATTTCCGCACATAAAAAAAATAAAATATAGACAGATGTTTTGTTTTTTATTATATAAAAGGTTTAAGAGCTAAGGTAATCAATAAATAAGAATTAGTCAAGCTATTTTTGTCGAATATTGGTTTTCTTGCACGGCAAGATGACTTCTCCTCAAAGATAAGTTATAAGTCTTTGATATTTCAAGAAACACAATATGGTTACACTGACACGTTTTTAGAAGGGAATATCGAACAATAGGCCTATTTCGTATTGTACGAATATGTAGATTTTCGCATAAATAATATTCTCTTTTGTTACAAAGCATGATTGATTGGTGAATTTTAAATGATAGTAAAGAGACGGTGTTTTATCAACTAAGTTTTATATGATATTTTTTTTAATGTACACTTGGTTGGTAAATTACTGTAGGTACCTCGAGTGTCGCTCCGATTCCGATCCCGCTGCAGTCCGGGGGGAACGGAATCGGAGCGGCCGGTACACCCTGGGCGGCGGTCAATGGCTTCCCCTTCATAGGGTTGGCATTGATCGTCGGCCAATACCCAACGTGGCGGGAACACATCGCTCTCCGTACTCCTCTGCTTTCAGAGGAGACAGGATGAGCGATGCTGTTAGTGGTGAGATGGCCCAGGGTCAGCCGGGGTGCGAGGGATATGCTCTATGGGTAACCTTACACCCCGGTCTCTGAAGACCCGAGACGGCGTGCGGTTTTAGTCAGTGCAAGCCCGACATAACCGCCCCCGCTGGCCGGCGGGGGGGTATCCGAAGGGATTTAAAGCATATCCCTCGCACCCCGACTGACCCTGGGCCATCTCCGGTTTCGAGATAGCCCCCTCGGGTTTGGGAACCACGGTGTCCCCGTCTTGCCCCGGTTTGGGGGAGGGGCGTTAGCCACCCCGCGGTCTCGGCCTGCTTCTGCTGGAGTGACAGGCGGCCTCACCTGCCACCCCCAGGCCTGCGCTCATGGATGACGGAGGTCGTTAAGCTAGCTGTAGGTACGTATCTTTCTCTTTTGTGTGCCAATCCCGATACAAACATACACTCTTTCCCATGACGGCTACATACTCCATGTTTCCATATTTGGTTAATTATCGATTTTAATGTAGCGATTTCCCCCGAGAAGAACGCCTACGCCAGAATCTCTATCGTCAGTCAGTAGATGAGTACATCTGTACTCATATTATAAACCGTCCAACCATCCAACCGCAAGAGGAAAACGTACGCCAGATCTACGTCCATCAATCAGCACATGTACCGCCTTGCAGATGAGGTAGGCACAAGCCCCTGATCTTCTAAAGGTCCCTATACATCTATCGTACGGATACTAACACTAATGAACTAGAGATATTATCATTTTGTAATGTGCGTTCTCATTAATGAAGAACAACGACAAACATTTTCAACATCGTCGGCCTAAATTTTCAATGGTCAATTTTATTGACCGTCAATGTTGGCAAATATTTATAATTTATGTCAATAACTTACTTGTCTTACAACAGCGAATAACGTAACTAATCAAAAGCGTATAATTGCATTAGTATACATATATTGATGTCGATTCCGTGGTTAGAAACTCAATTATATTTGTAGAATATACTGCTTCCGGGCTGTTTGGCCGTGGTCCATAAGAGACTTGTGTTCCAAACAGTAGACATCGGCGGTGCCCGGACCTGAACCACTGAAAATGTCGACCGCATATATTCTACATGCACCGCCGGCCGTGAAAGCCTAAAGATTTATATTGAATTATATTTGGTTCATAGGACCTAAATAGGTTAGACTGGATGGGCAAGCCGGGGAGGATAGGTTGCTATGGCGAACATTGGGACAGGCCTATGTCTAGTAGTGGACTGCAACAATAGGCTGATGGATTAATTGTAATTTTTTGCGCGCAAGCCTTTGAAATGAGCACATTCCTTCCATATACGGTTTCTGTGGTGTAGTGGTAGTGCATTTGACAGCTACAACAGGGGGCGCGGGTTCGAATCTCACTCTGTGCAAATATTTATATGCATGAATAATCTCTATTGACATTGGTCTAGGTGTTTCTATGTAAAATATGTATGTATTTACAAAAAAAAAAAAAAAAGTATGATTATCCGTATTCTGGAACCCGTAACACAAGCTAGTTAAACTATGCTTACTTTGGGTCTATAAAGCGCTGTGTAGAATAGCGTAGAATATATATTTTTTTACCTATAACATTATTATTTTCGTTTTAGTAGGTATTTGAGTTGATTGAAGGAGAAACAGTAGAACAAGTGAAAGAGTTTGTTTACTTGGGTTCAAAGTTTACGAGGGATGGAAAGTATGACTGTGATATTGAGCGAAGAGTTTTGGCTGGTAATCAAGTGAATGGGGCCCTGCATAATTTTATGAGCAGCCAGAAAGTGTCTAAAGAGGCACGACTGGCTGTTCACAGAGGAGTACTCGTCCCCACACTTATGTATGGTAGTGAATGTTGGGTGTGGCAGAAGGAACATGAGAGTAAGCTGAATGCTGTTGAAATGAGAAGTCTGAGAAGTATAGCTGAAGTGACCCTGATGGACCGAGTGAGGAACAGTGTGATAAGGGAACGTTTTGGTATGGCAGAAGATGTAGTGACCAAGATAGAGAAAGGGATGCTTAGATGGTTCGGTCATGTAGAGAGGATGGATGAAAGGAGATTAACGAAACAGATTTATGAGGCGAGGGCTACTGGGCAACCCGGTAAAGGTCGACCTAAGCGTACGTATTCCAATCAGATCGATGACGTTTTGAAGAAGGGCCAGGTCAGAAGTACCCGTAACTGGCGTGCATGTATGAAAAAAATTATGAAAGTGGAAGAAGCGAAAGGCGTATGCCAAGATCGTAGCAAGTGGAAAGATGTTGTCTCTGCCTACCCCTACGGGAAAAAGGCGTGACTATATGTATGTATGTATGTATGTTTAGTAGGTACAACTGAATAGGGGTGTGTGTTGGGTAACCTCCTCGAGTGTCGCTCCGATTCCGATCCCGCTGCAGTCCGGGGGGAACGGAATCGGAGCGGCCGGTACACCCTGGGCGGCGGTCAATGGCTTCCCCTTCACCCCTTCATAGGGTTGGCATTGATCGTCGGCCAATACCCAACGTGGCGGGAACACATCGCTCTCCGTACTCCTCTGCTTTCAGAGGAGACAGGATGAGCGATGCTGTTAGTGGTGAGATGGCCCAGGGTCAGCCGGGGTGCGAGGGATATGCTCTATGGGTAACCTTACACCCCGGCGTCTGAAGACCCGAGACGGCGTGCAGTTTTAGTCGGTGCAAGCCCGACATAACCACCCCCGCTGGCCGGCGGGGGGGTATCCGAAGGGATTTCCGCACGATAAAAAAAAAAAAAAAGGTACAACTGAATAATAAAATAAATTTTGCTTATTTTAAAAATAGTTTTTTTTTTTCATCATCATTGCAGCGTTGAGTATTATCCCCATCCGAGGCTCTCACCTCGGCCCGAGGGGGTTTCCACACGCCGACTCGCCGTCCTTACAGAAGCAGTCCGTGGCGGAGGCGTGTCGTGTGTGTCCTACAGACGCCTGCCAACTCACCGACGCAGGATAAAACCCGACCCCACCAGGCGACACCGCGTTGGCGGCCAAAGTCTGCTGGTAACCCTGGGGTTATCCTTTCGAGGGCTTACCCGGGGTGCCCGGCAATGGATACTTGGGGAGGACACCGTGTGGTTTTAGTCGGTCCGATGCCGACACCCCACCCCAGCGTTGCCGACGATGGGGTGAAGCCCGAGGGAGTTTCCACACGCTAAAAATCTCTGATCTCAGAGCGCGGGGTAACTCTCAAGTAAATAGGTTCCTTCTAGGCAAACGTGATCCAACGTAGACCATATCGTCACTTACGACCAGTTGAGATAGAGGTCAAACGTGGAGCCTATCATTCATAAAAAAGAAAAAAAAGTATGGATGTTTGTTATTCTGTAACGCAAAAACTACTGAACGGAATTTGATACAGAGATAGATTAAAGCCAAGAATAACACATAGGCTACTTTTTATCCCGGAAATAGGTTCCTGTGGATTGAGGGCAACAGCTGGTATTATAAATGATAAAGTTTCTAAAGATGTTTTGTACTCAATCACGCTCGAACTGCTGAACAGATCTGGCTGAAATTTGGTATTGGGATATATTATAGTCTGAAATAACATATAGGCTTTTTATCCCTGGAATAGGTTCCCATGGGTTGCGGGAATAGAACCAGAATTTTACGCGGTTGAAGTCACGGGCAACGACTAGTGATATAATAAAGTCAAAAAATACTTAATTCCTATTTGAAATTAATACGCAATCAAACTAAAGATCAATACATGTTAAACAGGCAAGGTAAAGTCAAATTGACGTGTCCTAAATACAAAAAGAAAATACAATTTAATATCACCTAAAATGAAAATAAAAAAATATTTTATCTACGTATTTTTTATTCGTTTAAAAGCACAATATCTAGAATAATTATTAAGTTAATTATCTTTACCATGCAAACGTTAAGTTAAATTAATATTAATAAAAATAAAAATATTGCATTACATTATGGCACGTGCATTTTACACCACCGAATATTTTCGGCAAGTTGTGCAGTTATTTCCATTGTCAAACGGTCCAAGGCCTCAAACTTCACACTATGTGACCCACATTTGTGTTTCTCGTTCATATTACACTGAATTAATTGTTTCTGAGATTTATTGTTTGCATTGTTTAAATTATTTAACCGTAATTGTGTGAATGAGTCCACATTATTAACTTTAGTATTGAACCATATTCAAATTAATATGTGTTTATTGTTTTGTTTTTTTTTCATTGTTATGCACTAATTTGGGTAATTATTGACCCTTCTACCTACAATCCTGGGCTCTTTAAGCGGGGCGTGAAAAAACATCTGTTGAGGCCGTCTAGGTAGGGGCCACCATCCTAGGGGCAATCTCTAGAAATAGTGGCCATTACTTTTTGAACTTCACCTCAGCTTACCATCAGGCGGGGTGCAGTCAATTGGACGGACTAAATATTAAAAAAAAAAAGTTATAGTATTTTTTTAAGTTGACGTTCAAAATTTGTTGATAAATCCAGTCAAATGTCTGAAATAAAGATTGTTTTTTAATCTATCAATTAGCCTATTGCAGTCCACTGCTGGACATAGGCCTCTCCCATTGTACGCCATAGCACCCGATCCTCCGCTTTACGCATCCAGTCTATCCCAGCTACCTTTCTAATTCTTATATTATTCAATTTGAAATTACAAATCCAATATCTGTAGTCATTTACGTCACAGAGTAAATTTTATCTAAATTTATAGCCGGATAACCAATAGCCTGTGTTTAATCACCATTAATTATTTACTTTTTCTATTTATTACCCCTCTGACTACCCCTTTCAGGAAACAGGTGTGAGTATAAATAAAAAATCTGACAGGGTCAAGTAACTCAGTAGCTCTCTAGCTACAATTTGCGTTGTAATACTCTTATTACGTACAACGCAAATTACAAATTGCATAATTTCCAAATTATAAGTTGTACATAGTAACAATAAAAAATGTTTCAAACATCTAATATTATTTCATAATACCTAACGCAGCGTAGACGAAGGCTAGTATATTATTTAAAAAAACATTAACAAACGCGTTATTATAAACAATAACAATTGAGCTACTACAACCGAATTGCAAGGTCAACGATATAAATCTTGAACTTGTAAGACCTTTCGAATCTTTGCTGGTTCATTCGGTAACACGACGATCAATGAAAAGGTTAACGTCAGTCGACAGGAAATCGATATTTTTCTAAGCTTCGTAAGCCGCCATAGAACAAAAAAAAAAAAAAAAAAAAGGTTCGTAAGTATGGTGACCATAGGTTACCATATTATTTTTTTTTACAACTAATTTTCTGAAGGATTATGTATGAAGTATAGCATGATGGAATGTCGCATTCGAAATTGGAGTAACTGGAACGCACCCTATAAATATCTGTTACTGGTGGTTGAAATTTGATGACACAAATTTGTCACAAAATTCGGCCGGGTACCCGTGCCCTTGGTACGGGTACCCGGCCGAATTTTGTCCCGGCGTGGGAGGCGCCGAGGCGTGACCTCGTGGCAGCCATCGAGGTGGGAGTCCTCTCGCTCGGCAGCATGATTGCGGCAATGGTGCGGAGCGCGAGCGCGTGGGCCGCCGCCACCTCCTTCTGCGAGCATGTAATGCTCGCGAAGGAGATGGCGGAGCGCGCCTGGGAGAGCTCTCCCGGACCGCCGAGCCCGCAACTTGCTCGCCGCGCTTCGCAGGCGACTCAGGCGCCGGAGGTCGCTTAACGACCTCCGTCCTCCATGAGCGCAGGCCTGGGGGTGGCGGGTGAGGCCACCTGTCACCCCAGCAGAAGCAGGCCGGGACGGTGGGGCGACTAGCGCCCCTCCCCCAAACCGGGGCAAGACGGGGACACCGTGGTTTCCAAACCCGAGAGGGCCATCTCGAAACCGGAGATGGCCCAGGGTCAGTCGGGGTGCGAGGGATATGCTCTATGGGCAACCTTACACCCCGGCGTCTGTAGACCCGAGACGGCGTGCGGTTTTAGTCGGTTCAAGCCTGAAATAACCACCCCCGCTGGCACGCGGGGGGGTATCCGAAGGGATTTCCGCACGAAAAAAAAAAAAAAAAAAATGGGTACCCGTACCACCGTGCATGATTGCAAAAAACCCTCCATAGTAATCCAATTTCGGTTCCTCTTCTGATGAGGCCGTCAAGCTGAGTGCCACCATTGTTAACATGGTACGTGTATGTAATGGTGACCCTCTTTCCTGAGACTTTACCTTCAGCTTACCATCAGGCAAGGTGAAGTCAAATTGACGTGTCCTTGATTTAAAAAAAAATCGTAATTTATAACATTACTCTTCTTTTTTCGAGCGCTAATTCCGATTGCATCCCAATTTTGCGCTTAGGAGCATGAGTTCCACTCTCCTCTTTTCTGAAATTTGGTTTGTTTTACTGGAACTTCTGGATCCTAACCCCTAAGCCTAGAAGGAAAGCTTGCACCATAACCTTACCTTTTTTTTTTTTTTAACCTACCCGTCAATCATCATGAGGTGTGCTGGCTAACAGATAAGGCCTGATGCCTGCGGCTCCGTCTGCACGGAGGTCAGTTATCATTTGTTGGTCATATTTCCGGTTCTATTTAACCAATTGCAATCAAACATACGGCAGATTTTAAGTCTGACCAAGACCTTTCTAAAAGAGAAAACCGCATCAAAATTCGTTCAGTAGCTTTTGTGTCAATCGCAAACAAACAGACAAACAAACAAAAATTCAAAAGAAAAATAATTTTGTACTCAGAATCGTTCATTTTAAACATAAGCCAAGTATAATATTTTTGAAATATCTCCAATGTTCTGTACACCACTAATTTGCATTTGTAATAGTATAGAGAGATAGATAGGTGGCCGGCGGGGGGGGGGGGGGGTATCCGAAGGGTTTCCGCACGAAAAAAAAAGGTAAGTACGGGAATTTAGCAACGGCAGAGTTAGGACTAAGACTTTAAAAAGCAGGACAGATGGTTACCCGTTATATGACTAAGTAAGTACTTGTAAAAAGGTTAGCCTCATTTTGCAGGAAGTTGAGTAAGATTGTATATTAATTCTACAACTTCGATATCGACTTTGCGTAGCAAATTTAACGAAGGAATTGACAGATTAAATTTTCCTAGCCACTTTGTGAGCTTACAAACCTCACGAGTGATATACAGACTTTTACAAGGCTCACACTTTAAAGCAATTTTAGCGTAGTTCTAAGCCTATTACCGTTAAAGTTAATTAGGTATAGGCGTAATGTGGCGTAGGGGTAGTGCATTCGACTGCTACGACAGGGGGCGCGGGTCCGCTTCCCACTCAGTGCAAATATTTATATGCATGAATCTCTATTTGCATTGGTCTGTTTGTTTACTTTTTCTTTTTCAATGTATAATATGTATATCCAAAAAAAGTATAAGTATGTTTATCCGCAATCTGGAGCCCATAACACAAGCTAGTTAAACTATGCTTACTTTGGTTCTAGAAAGCCCTTTGTAGAATGTCGTAGAATATTTATTTATTTATCGAGAATTTCCTAAGAGTTTTTCTTCTTTTCCTCTGCAGATGGCAATGCTCGAGCGTCACCTCTAGGAAAAGAAGAAGAAAAAAAAAAAGGTTTTGTAATCCCGTATATATTAGGATTGCTGCTAACCATCAGATGGATCATATACTTATATGAGAGGTAGGAATGATGTCTCTGTCTACTAGTATGTAACATATATATGCGTATGTATAGTCGCTCTCAGAAGTCGCTGAATACTAACAAATGTACAAACGATCTTCACATTGAAACATAAACATAACATAACATAACATAAACTCACGCCTATATCCCCGAAGGGGTAGGCAGAGGTGCTAGCACCCACATTTCGCCAGTTTATGTTTAGGTCCCAATGTAATAGGTGGCGAGCCTATTGCCATTAACCGGCCACTTATAAGCCTGCGATAAATACACACATAACTTCGAAAAGCATCGAAAAGTCATTGGTGTGTGCCATGGTAAAACCTGGGATCGAACCCGAGACCTCGTCTCAGCAGTCCATTACCCATACCACTAGGCTACCGCGGCTTTGACATTGAAATAAATCATTAAATAAAAGTTGTATAATCATTTTTGTAATGTTAAATGGGTCTCAAAAGGCCACTTAAATGAAATCGTTTTAGGATAATACTATGGGGCATACTAAAAATCGCGAAATGTTCATGGATCAATGTGTTGGCAGTTTTGTATGAAAACTCATAAAATGATATATATGAAAATAGAAATTGGTTTAACGTCAGTAGCAGAATCAAACGAAGTTATTCGAGGGCAATACTTACAGTTCTTTTTGCACATTTTCTAACAAATACACTATAATATAAGGAAAGAAAGAAACAATTTACGTTTTTTAATGTGTTTTCTTCATAAATCATTTGTTATTACCTAACTTAAGCCCTTAAATAGGTGTGCGGACTTGTACCTGCACTTTCGCTAGATGGTGTTGTAGCACCATCTAACGAAAGTGCAGTCATTTAATCTTAGGTTTAAGGTTATTACAATTACTGAGTTATTTGCTGAGTCCCGAGGGCGTAATCTCGAAACCGGAGATGACCCAGGGTCAGTCGCGGGGAGAGGGAAATGCCCCTTACACCCTGGCGTCTGAAGACCCGAGATGGCGTGCGGTTTTATTCGGTTCAAGCCCGTCATAACCGCCCCCACTGGCTGGCTGTATCCGAGGGGATTTCCGCACGAAACAAAAAAAAGGTATGTCCCACATTTAGAAATCCACTTGAATGACGGATTTATAGCTTTTAGTATACAACTCAATGTTTTGATATTTTAATCAATTTGTACAGGTGGTGGTAGAAATTTGATGACACAAATTTGTCACAAATTTCGGCCGGGTGGGTACCACCGTGCACGATTGCGTAAAACCCTCCATAGTAATCCAATTTCGGTTTGATTGCGTTCAGGGGTCAGCAAGTGCATAGCCGGGCAGGGGGATTGTGGTCGCAGCACTAGTGGGACCGGTGGGTGTCACGCGGTACTGCGACTACAATCCTCTTTTGATGAGGCCGTCAAGCTGAGTGCCACCATTGTTAACATGGTACGTGTATGTAATGGTGAACCTCTTTCCTGAGACTTTACCTTCAGCTTACTAGATTATAGCAACATTTGCTCTTTGATTTCCTACTTATAAATTTATTTGAAATAATTTAATGATGGGTAATTGGAATTGAATGCTTTTACTGTTTTAATCACACATATTCTAATAATAACCTCCTTAGTTTGTAAAAACTGTACAGAAAAAATTATAAGTAAGAATACGATCTTCACTTTTTCAAGTGCCAATATTAAAACCAAATGTGAATCTTCTAAGAAATGAGTTGTTGTAATTCTGCTCAGATAAGTGACCATTTTACGAACATTAAATATGTATTTATTTACAGTTTATCCACATTCTAGAACCCATATGACAAGCTCTGCTTAGTTTGGGTCTGCGTTGTGTACTTCGTCCTACAATATTTATTATTTAATTATCATCAAGGAACCCTAAGGAAAGTCATAAAGTTGATCGCTTTTAACGGAATCGGTCAATGTGGCATTTTTAGATCCGCAGAAGACAAAATTAACACTTTTATTTTTGTTTCCACAAGTAAATTTTTAGACCTAAGATTAGATTACCGATTATTACCGACCGGTAATTTTGATTGTGTTAAGCTATTACCGATGGCGACTATACATTACTTTGTAGAAAAAAAAAATTCCACACACATGCCCTAAATTTGAACGGGGAATCCGAAACGTTGCAATTCTAAAGCATTCGTTAAATTCTTGTGAACTTGATTAAGCTTGATATGTAACTTATAATAAAAGACCTTAATACAACAGGTGAATGTCGGTTTAATGTAATGTGTGGTGTCCTTTTAGAACTAATACGAGATAAGTAATACAGACACAGACAGATCAAATAACCGGCCCTGAAATATGATAATTCGCGATTAAATTAACTTTAGAGGCACATGATATTGTCGAAAGTTCCCGCGAATATTACTCACTTCAGCCCTTTATGGCGAAAAATTTCCATTTCTGAAATGAAAAATATCCTATGTTACTCCTCAGGGTATATTTAGCTATCTTTACACCAAATTTTATAAAAAACGGTGCACCCTAGGCCTGAAAACTATAAAACATAGAAATGATGCTACTAAAAGCATGTTGACAAAAAAAATGAATTCCATAATTGTAAAACCCCCTGACAAATTATTGATAGCCAAGAACCATTTTGATCATATTGGATTTGAAACAAAAAAATCTGCGTCAAAATCGGTTCACCCGTTAGGGAGTTACAATGCCTCAGATAGACACACACAGACACGTCAAACTTATAACATCCTGTCGTTTTCCGGCCGGATTGCACCTACAGCCTACTTGTTATTCCGCTATTCCTCCGGCCGCATCGGGGGTTAAATAGTAGATTGTATGACAAGGGAGCAAAATAATATTTTTACGGCGAGGGCGCTACTTTGAACCGGAGCGAATTTGAATCGAGCAGAGCGAAGCATTCTCGAATAGAATTTCAATTTGAATTTTAACGTAGAATCCTGAGCGCAGCAAAGGGTTCAAAGTACATCGCCCGAGGGAAAAATAACTTTGCTCACGAGTCATATACTCTACTTTTCATCCCCTTTCTATGAGAAAATTTGTACTGATTACAAGAATAGAGACGTAATTCGCGCGCTTTTGTTTTTGCCTTAGTTTGCGCGGGTCGTCGCTCCGCATTTCTGCCCGCTTCAAAGTTCCTATCGGAAGAGAGCAATTTTGCTCCCACTTGTAGAGAAACAAAGCGACACTTTTCGAATGGGAGGGATGAAAAGATATTACCCTACCGAAGCAAAAAATGAAAGGAAGGAACGTAACCTCTGGCACACTAACAACCAACGAGAAACGTAGCAAACTGATTGTCTGAGAGACTGATACAGACACGGTCGAGTCAGTCAAGGTGGCGGGAAAAGCTGAATTTTCTTTCTAATGCACTATTCAGACCTGTAGCCTCAGCAAGGCGCCATAGACAAATGGTCACGGGACACGATTTTACAGCAATATCATTGGTCGAAGAAAAGCGAAGACATATGTCTATGTCGCCATGCTAAGGTTGCTGAGCGGTATTCGCTGCCGCTGTGGTAGAGGTAAATACCGCATGGGTTTCGCTCAAAACTGCTGCGGCTAGAGCGGTATTCTTGAAACATAGGTAGTTTAGTCGGTTCAAGCCCTACATAACCGCCCCCGCTCTGGGGGGTATCCGAAGGGATTTCCGCACGAAAAAAAAAAAATAGAATAGGTATTGAACAGTAGTATTATAGCATATCCGCTCGGTTTTCTGTACTGCAGACGGTAGCGAATACCGTTTACGTGTGAATAGGCCTTAAGAATGATATTTGAATTTTGAATAAGATTATCTCACCAGTGAAGGCGGCGTGCGGTTTTAGTCGGTTCAAGCCCGACATAACCGCCCCCGCTGGCCGTCGGGGGGGTATCCGTAGGGATTTCTATACGAAAAAAAAGGTACTAAATATATTTACAAATGTAGCATATAGTTTTTCTGTGTGATTTCCTTGATAACGTTTCCTGCAAAAAATATATCTTATCTGACAATCTGCAATAGCTATTAGTCAAATAACATGACTTATCTATTTGTAGGAAGCGACATGACAATTCCTGGACTACGAAATTAATTGCAACTTGAAGGACGTCATAAATATACTTGTATAAAAAATGAAGACACAATTTATGTTCCAGTACACAGTGGCCAGTGATGGGCCATGCTTTGCAATGCACAACCGTAGACCATCGTCACGTAGGCGTTCATAAAATCGTGCATAGCTCATTACTGCGTAACGATTCCTATGTAGTGTGCCAAAAATCGACAACATCCCGATTGCGTGCCACGGTGGCCAATCATGCACCACTGTATATCATTGACCCATTGTACCCAATGGCGATAGCTCCCGTGGGACATCATGAGCCATTATATACTGGACTACACCCAGACTATCATTGACTATGTATGTCTATTGTGAAGATGTTCAACATAATCGCATTTGGCTACATGAGATCTACCTTTACGCTGGTTCTAAGCTAGTTTAAGGGGACTAAGTGTAAAAAGTTACCGTGAATTGAAGTTGTACTGAGTAACATACATACACTCACGCCTTTATCCCTCCAGGGTAGGTAGAGACAGGCAACAGATCACCATCTGCTTCTGTCCTCATACATTTCACGAGCTTCCTCTACAGTCATTAAACCTTTCATGCAAGCCCACCGGTTTCGTATGCCAACACCGACTTCAACTGAAGTTTTACGTGCATTTTATCTTTCGAATTAAATCTTTAATTCATTTATTTTGCATTATTCAGTAGGTTCTTGGTTTTGATGTCGGTTTTAATTTTTTGTTGATAAAGTACTTATTGAATAGACAGGTTTATATTCTGCAGCTATAATATTGTATAATATAACATAACATAACATAACTTCACGCCTGTATCCCCGAAGGGGTAGGCAGAGGTGTATTGTATTACACACCCACGATTAGTTATGTTAAGGTCCCAATGTAATAGGGGGCGAGCCTATTGCCATCTACCGGGCACATTATTAAGCGAGCGATAATTAACACTTAATGCACACATAACTACGAAAAGTCAGAGGTGTGTGCCCGGGCCGACTGGGGATCGAACTCGAGACCTCGTCTCAGCAGTCCGTTACGTACGCCACTAGGCTATCGCCGCTTGTATAATATTTATAAAATCACGTTTTATATTTGTTTTAAAACAAAAAACGAATATTTAATTGATATTTATATTCTGGTCGAATGCATATTTCTTCACTAACCACTTAGGTAGTGGTCTAATATTCTAATGTTTGCATTTTAATGGTAATAAATGAAGTATTAACATTATATTGTATAAATATTTTTCCTATAAATAGAGAAAGTGCATAATGAAATCATGTGTGTAGTTAGACAAGGTTATCGGAGATGTATGTAGGTGAATTTATTTTATACTATGTAAATATTTTAACTGTTTAACGCGGTAGCCTAGTGGTATGGGTAAAGGACTGCTGACACGAGGTCTCGGGTTCGATCCCAGGTATTACCATGGCACACACCAATGACTTTTCGATGCTTTTCAAAGTTATGTGTGTATTTATCGCAGGTTTATAAGTGCCCGGTTAATGGCAATAGGCTCGCCACCTATTACATTGGGACCTAAACATAAACTGGCGAAATGTGGGTGCTAGCACCTCTACCTACCACTTCGGGGATATAGGCGTGAGTTTATGTTATGTTTTATGTTATGTTTCAAGTTATAATTTCATAGGATTAACATTTTCAAGTCCCGTCCTAAATGTTCTCTTTTTGCGTTCTAGATCTATAGGAAAAGTAGGTTTACTAATTGCTTAAAAAATTCATTTAATTCATGTGGCGGAGTAATTATTAAAAAACAATGTTTAAAAATTATTGACAATCATTCAGTGTTTCCGTAGTTCGCAAGAATTACGGTAGATGGCTCCAGTGTCGCCTTGAGACGGATATAATATATCGGAGAATTTCGAATATCTGGGACGTGTCTAGGTAGCTCAGTTGGTAGTTGCCCCCTAAGGGACTGGTCGCGGGTTCAAGTCCCGAGGTGAAAATTTCGAATTTTTTACTGGTGGTAGAAATTTGATGACACAAATTTGTCACAAAATTCGGCCGGGTAGGTACCACCGTGCACGATTGCGAAAAACCCTCCATAGTAATCCAATTTCGGTTTGATTGCGTTCAGGGGTCAGCAGGTGCATAGCCGGACAGGGGGATTGTGGTCGTAGCACTAGTGGGACCGGTGGGTGTCACGCGGTGCTGCGACGACAATCTTCTTCTGATGAGGCCGTCAAGCTGAGTGCCACCATTGTTAACATGGTACGTGTATGTAATGGTGACTTTACCTTCAGCTTACCATCAGGCGAGGTGAAGTCAAATTGACGTGTCCTAAATATAAAAAAGAAAAAAAAAAAGAATGTAATCTGCAACAACGCTAAGTTGATGATCTGGCTTTTTTGCCCTAACATGAATCTATCATTAAAATTCCATCTCGATAATATTTTTCCTAAATTTGATACGACCTCCTGACCTATAATAATTCTGAATAATACTTTTCCAATATTCGGTATAATTATATACACTACACTTGGATACGTGCGATAATATTCGGTAATTAACCGAATGATTTTAACATGTTTAACGAGACCGGAACGTTCTGATTCATTAATTTTGCTTGCGTTACTACTTGAACTTATTGGGTACTAGTGATGCCCGTGCGCAGGTCGATCGTTTTTTGGTCAGATCTCCGGTTCTACTTAACCAATTGCAATCAAATATACTGCAGACTTTAAGTCTGACCAAGATCTCCGTTCAGTAGTTTTTGCTTCTATTGCATACGAACAGACAAACAGATAAACAAACAGACAAGAATTCTAAAAAATATTTTTTTTTTTTCACAATCGATATTTCGACCCGTTCTTTTTCGTGCGGAAATCCCTTCGGATACACCCCTGCCGGCCAGCGGGGGCGGTTATGTCGAGCTTGAACCGACTAAAACTGCACGCAGTCTCGGAGTATAGATATCGGCCCTATGTTGTTATTATTGAGAAGGGAAATGATTGACTCAAAGTCAATAACATTGTAAAGGTCAAAAATTGTATCGCTCTGACCAAGAATTTGAATTGTAGGTCAAGAGCTTTAGTTCTATACAATAATGTACTTCAATTTGGCTAAGTACTTGTTTCCTCCTAAAATACTTTTTATCTATATACTATATATGAAGCTAAAGAGATTGTTTGTTTGTTGACTACTGATTCGAATTGAAAAAATCTTTTTCTCTTAGCCAATGGACAAATTTACATTCAGTATTGTAGAACTTATAACTTATGTTTGGGATTAATGGGTACTATAGGGGCTGAGTCTGCCACGAGGCAAGCCGCGAGGGACTCCTAGTACTATTAAAGAATTAGCTGATCGGCTATAGTCTTTTGGTTTTTTTTTGGAACTCCAAAAAATAAAATATATTTTTGTGTTCAGAATTGTTTATTTAATTTAACCCAAGTATTGTATTTTAAATACCTCCAATGTTCGAGTACAGACACGACTAATTTACAATTTTATAATATTACAAGCTGCTGCCCGCGACTTCGTCTGCGGAATCGAATCAAAAAATCTGAATTTTTACTTCTGCAGTTTCGAACCTAATACATGTTTTAGGGTACCTATTTCAGCGTTATATTTTCAATCATTTATCATGAAGAAATAGAGGTTTATATGTAATCTGTAACAACGAAAAAAATAAATTCTACCCGTTTCCCTAATATAATAGCGTGATGAAATTTATTATCATAGGTTGAGTATCTAATCAACTATCTTTCATCTTCAGTTATCACTTTGGTAACTCTGCAGTTTCGAGATTTCATATTTTACTGCTCATCACCTTTTAGCTATAGCGTGATGATTTAAAGTCCGAACGTTGACCATTTCGGAGATCTATCAAACTTCAGAATTTCTTGATGATCTGCTTTGTAATGCCACTTTGTCTACAGGGCCAGGATGAATCGTACCAGTGGAAAGATGATTGTATGTATGTACAAATCAATAGGGAGACAATTTTTAAAATTAAAAAAAATGTAAGCGGCGTTAGCCCAGTGGTACACGTAACGGACTGCCGAGACAAGGTCTCGAGTTCGATCCCCAGTCGACCCGGGCACACACCTCTGACTTTTCGTAGTTATGTGTGTATTAAAAATGTTGATTATCACTCGTTTAGTAATGTGCCCGGTAGATGGCAGTGGGCTCGCCCCCTATTACATTGGTATCCAAACATAACTGTACAATCATAGGTGTGTAATTACACCTCTGCCTACCCCTTCGGGGATGCAGGCGTGAATTATGTATCTTATGCAAAAAAAAAATATTTTTAAAGTTATTAAAATATGTTTCGACTTACTGCTAACTAAAATTAATTCGCTACTAAAACCGTCAATTCTTCGAATTTTAAATACGCATAAAAACATTTCACATCCGCGTGGCTGCGATTTGTATCACTCATTTAACACGTGCAAGGTTGATACCTTTCCAATGTTAAGTTTATTAAAAAAAAGAGTTATTGTCGATAACGCACAATTTTATGCGTAGGTAGCTAGTATCGCCAGTCGAACACCCACGTAAGTACTGATCTCGTGGGAATATCGGGAGAAAAAGCAGTCCATGTTGGGGATATTATTGTGGCATTCTGATTGGACAGCCTCTGTGGCGTAGTGATAGTGCATTCGACTGCTACGATAAAGGGTACGGGTTCGATTCCCGCTCAGTACAAATATTTGTATGCATGAATATGTATGGTGTTTCTATGTATAATATGTATGTATTTACAAAAAAATGTTTATAAGTATGTTTATCCGTATTCTGGAAGCTATAACACAAACTAGTTAAACTAAGCTTACTTTGGGTCTAGAAAGCGCTGTGTAGAATGTCGTAGAGTATTTATTTATTTATTTCTACTGACCGCAAGAATTTTTTAAATCTATTCAGTGGCGTCAGAGTTTATCGATTACAAATAAACACATCTTTCCTCTTTAAAATATTATTATAGATCTTTACATATAATCAAATCGTAACGATTTGAAAACTGTAAGTATAATATTTTTTCAAAAAAATGATTGATCTGTGTTCTAGGAACGATACCGATGCCAAAAATGTGATGAGAATATCTAGGACTTGAACCCGCGACCAGTCCCTTACAGGGGGAATACTCTGACCAACTGAGCTACCTAGACACGTCCCAGATATTCGAATTATTCAAATAATAAAGAACGATTCTAAACACAAAAATAAAATCGTTTTAGGAATGTAATGGCCAGGATTCGAACCCACGACCTTTTGATCGTAAGAAGCTACCGGCGCTAATATTTTGATCTGTGGTCTAAACCAACGCAATCACTCAATAAGTTAATCTCCCAACGCAATATCAAGGATATGTGTATAATTAGTGTAACAAACAAGTCAACCTAATTAATTATGTCACGAAAGTATTAATTATTAAGTAATATATTTGAATATATTATCATATGTAATAGATTTGAATCCTACTAATATTATAAATGCGAAAGTTTGTATTGATATTTGGATATTTGTTAAGCTGAGCGAGCGAAGCGAGCGAAACTCTTATACGCGGCATAGCCGTTTGTTGGTGGCTGAACTCCTCCGTTCTTGGCCAAATTTACCACGGTGATAGTGTGGACACTGAGGAGTGTTTTGAAGCGAGATGGTTCATGTCCGATGTACCATTGAGGAATAATCACCGAAAAACGGTTTCAAGAGCGCGCGGCCTTAGCTAAGCGCGCGACCGTAGTAAGATGTCTTATTTTCAAGTAAGAGTCCTGCTCGCTCAGCTCAATTTATTTCAGTCGCACGTTGCATTGAATTCCTAGTTACTGAATCACGCTCTAACGGCTAAACGGATCTGGCTGATATTTGGAACAGGGATTGATGACAGTCTGGAATAACCTTTTGTTTTATCCATACTTACAACTATTTTTACAATACACCCAATGCAATACTGTAGGCTACTTTTCATCCCTGGTATCAGGACGGGATCAGGAATTCCATACGGGTGAAGCCGTGGGTAACAGCTAGTATATTATAATATGTGATTCTTGGAGGTTCGACGTCTGAAGACCCGAGACGGCGTGCGGTTTTAGTCGCTTCAAGCCCGGGATAACCTCCCCTGCTGGCCGCCGAGGGGTATCCGAGGGGATTTCCGCACGAAAAAAAAGATTACCCTCAACAGTGCGAGATACTATTATGCCTACTAATATAAAACATAACATAACATAACATAACTTCACGCCTGTATCCCCGAAGGGGTAGGCAGAGGTGTATTACACACCCACGATTCGCCAGTTATGTTGAGGCCCCAATGTAATAGGGGGCGAGCCTATTGCCATCTACCGGGCACATTATTAAGCGAGCGATAATTAACATTTATTAATGCACACATAACTACGAAAAGTCAGAGGTGTGTGCCCGGGGCGACTGGGGATCGAACTCGAGACCTCGTCTCAGCAGTCCGTTACGTACGCCACCGGGCTATCGCCGCTATATAAGTTAAAATCATTTTATATAAATAATGAAATCGTATCTGTCTAGATTTAAGTACCTTTTTCGTTTTTTTTTTCGTGCGGAAATCAATCTGCAGCATATAATACAAACCTTCGTGGTTTAAAGGAATGCTGCTATGCCATAAAACTTGTACTGTTATTTAAATGTGAAATAAACGAGTCAAAAAAATTATTAGCTCAGCTGGAGACGTTAGAGGGAATATGTACTAGTAATTTTGGTTTACTTACTTATATTAAAAAAGGGTCATTGACTCGATGGATAAAAGTTACTTGTATGGTATTCTCGAAGGTAGTCTGTATAACCGAGGGGGCCATCTCGAAACCGAAGATGGCCCAGGGTCAGTCGGGGTGCGAGGGATATGCTCTATGGGCAACCTTACACCACGGCGTCTGTAGACCCGAGACGGCGTGCGGTTTTAGTCGGTTTAGTCGGAACGACATAACCGCCCCCGCTGGCCGGCGGGGAAAAATCCGAAGGGATTTCCGCACGAAAGAAAAAAGATAATGGTACTTTATAAAAAAAAAAACAGCTAAATCAATCGAGCCGTTTTTGCGTGAAAGATCAAAAAACTAACCAACTTATATTCATACTTATAACATTAGTTATACTTTAATAAATAAAATGAATAAATAGCACGTGCTAAATTTGTCTAAACCAATGATCAAATCTTATTCATGAATAAGTTATCTAGCGAATTTGAGATGGACTATCTATTTCAAATGCCAATAAAACAGCTCATTATGATAAACATGAAGCGTTAAAATCTAGATGGCATCTCTAACTTAGCATAGATAAACAATCTGTTTTAATAAAAACGTAAGATGTGTGAAATGTGTAAATATACAAAAAAGTGGCCAAGTGCGAGTCGGACTCACCCATGAAGGGTTCCGTAACAGTAAGTAACATAATAATGCTATTTTTTAAATTTCACATTTGAGTTGATTGAATGAAATGGAAGTTGCGTTCTACGATTTATGACGTATTAAAAAAAATACTTACTAAATCTTGTTCAAACCAATTATCGGTGGAAGTTTACATGGTAATGTACATCATATATATTTTTTAGTTTTATCATTCACTTATTTTAGAAGTTACAGGGGGGGGGGGACACATTTTACCACTTTGGAAGTATCTCTCGAGCAAACTATTCAGTTTAGAGAAAAATTATATTAGAAACCTCAATATAATTTTTGAAGACCTATCCATAGATACGTCACACGTATGGGTTAGATGAGAAAAAAAATGTAAGTTTCAGTTCTAAGTATGGGGAAGTCCCCAAAATTTCTTGTTTTTTTTTTCTATTTTTGTGTGAAAGTCATAACGATGCGATGCGGTTCACGGAATACATCTACTTACCAAGTTTCAACAGCACAGTTCTTATATTTTCGGAAAAAAGTGGCTGTGACATACGGACGGACAGACAGACAGACATGACGAATCTATAAGGGTTCCGATTTTTTCTATTTGGCAACGGAACCCTAATAAAAATCGTCACTTACAGTCAAAAATCATCCCGAATATACCGTTTAAACAGACGTTATAAAACGTTATATTTAAACTAATCAACAACACGATCTCGTCCTGGGATTTTTTCTTCCCGGAAATCAAATTCACAAACAACAGTAGTTTGGCTGATGTCAAGGCTCTCTAAATAAACTTGAACAACATAAAATGTGTTAAGAGCATCAACGACTGTGCACGACTGGCACAACAGCCCATAAATTAGGCTATCGTTACGCAAATGATAATTTAATTGAAATTTCTTCAGCCGTTTACACGTCATGTGGTAATAAACAGACAGAATGACGTGAGTTAGATGCGTAGAGTTAGTGTTAAGTGTGTACACTTAAGCGTGGGATTTGCAATCGTGATGTCACGGATTCGAACCTTAGCCATTGAACCTATAGCTTTTTTTTTTGTCGTGCGGAAATAACCGACATAACCGCCCCCGCTGGCCAGCGGGGGCGGTTATGTCGGGCTTGAACAGACTAAAACCGCACGCCGTCTCGGGACTACAGATCCGGGGGTGTAAGGTTGCCCATAGAGCATTTCCCTCGCACCCCGACTGACCCTGGGCCATCTCCGATATGGCCCCCTCGGGTTTGGGAACCACGGTGTCCCCGTCTTGCCCCGGTTTGGGGGAGGGGCGCTAGTCGCCCCACCGTCCCGGCCTATACCTAACACGTATATTTAGAGGGGATAGTGGGGACACGTATTACGCCCCTATTACGGTGTATTGCGCCCTACCAAGTCGGTGCACCAGCTAAACAATGGATGAAGCTCTGATGCTGGCTTCCCTCTCAGGGTTGTGAGGTTAGATAGCAGTTCCACCCGGAAAAGCTGACATGAAAAAAAAAAGCGATTTCGTTAAGAGGATAATGATGATGAGTGATGACCCCTTCTATTCTTTTTTTTTTGAAGTGAAACTTCTTTATTTGCGTTGGAAAAAATTTACCGTCACATTTTTCCGTTACGCGCCATCTTTTAAGAAAAGTTGATTTATTCGACTGATAGTGATCAGCAAAATCAAAGGGTTTATTTTAATTCTAATTCCAGTGCGTTTCTAAAGTAAGTAAGTATTTAAAAAGTAAGTAATTATATCTCTTTTTCTAATACTTCAACTATGCTTACTTTGGGTCTAGATAGCGCTGTGTAGAATGCCCTAGAATATGTTCTAAAAGTGCCCTTTTAAAACAATGTGTATTTCTCAATGGGGCGTAGAGGAATAACTAGTAACAAACTATGTACTTTTATTTTTAGTGCACAACAAAGAATCTGAATCAAATCTTTGCATCTAAGTAATGTAAAGTAATATGATGACTGCGGGCAGATGCTGGATGCGGCAAGCTGAAGACAGGGCGCTATGGCGCTCATTAGGGGAGAACTATGTCCAGCAGTGGAGTAGAATAGGTTGATGATGATGTATGGGGCATCACCAGGATCTTCTGGGTTCACGTCAACCTTACCTTTTTTTTTTTTTTATCGTGCGGAAATCCCTTCGGATACCCCCCCGCCGGCCAGCGGTGGTGGTTATGTCGGGCTTGCACCGACTAAAACCGCACGCCGTCTCGGGTCTTCAGACGCCGGGGTGTAAGGTTACCCATAGAGCATATCCCTCGCACCCGCTGACCCTGGGTCATCTCACCACTAACAGCATCGCTCATCCTGTCTCCTCTGAAAGCAGAGGAGTACGGAGAGCGATGTGTTCCCGCCTCG
The DNA here is from genome assembly GCA_946251805.1 of Cybosia mesomella. Classification (NCBI taxonomy): domain Eukaryota; kingdom Metazoa; phylum Arthropoda; class Insecta; order Lepidoptera; family Erebidae; genus Cybosia; species Cybosia mesomella. The sequence goes on along the minus strand of OX276396.1, from coordinate 33,986,088 downwards.
TTGGGTATTTGCCGACGATCAATGCCAACCCTATGAAGGGGTGAAGGGGAAGCCATTGACCGCCGCCCAGGGTGTACCGGCCGCTCCGATTCCGTTCCCCCCGGACTGCAGCGGGATCGGAATCGGAGCGACACTCGAGGAGATTACCCAACACACACCCCACGTCAACCTTACCTGCAAGCCAGAGCATCTGCTGATTGACGGACTACGCTTTAGCTAGGGTTTCCTTTCGGAGTTAGAGGTCAGACAGTATTCGCTCCCGTAAAAACCAAAATAAACCAAATAATGACGTTTTTGGAAGGCTGACAAAGGGCTCCAAAGTGCAAGCTTTGGATACATTCGGGATTCGCTCTCGAAGGAAGTCGAAGATATTCGTATCACTTAACGATTACGTACATATGTTTCTTAAGTTAACCTTACGTGAACTAAATTTTATCATCTCGTTAATAAAACATACAATCGTGTTGCAAAATATACTTTTAACGACTAAGATATCAACATAGCATTAACTTCTAAAATGTAAATTTAAAGGTTACATCTAATCGAACTGATAATGACTTCACAGAAACCGAAGTCCATTTTCTCCCGCATGACAAAATCGTTGCATGTAGCAATTTTACAAAATGGGACGCTGTTTCCCACTGTTATTGTTCACCGAATCATTGCATAGGTATAACAATTTTACAAAATGAGAAACTGTTTTCAGAAACGTTGAATGTAAGATTCAACGATTCTGAAATTTTGACATATTGAATGAGGCATTTTGAATATTTTAGCGCACTGAACCTTTGTATGAAGTAAGTAGATATGTCAGCTGTTACAAGTCGCATGTAGCAAATTTACAAAATGGGGGTCAGACTATAAATATTTACCGTATCATTGCATGTAGCAATTTTACAAAATGGGAGTCTGTTTGTCTGTTTTTTTTTTTTGTTTGTTTGTCTGTCTGTTGAAATTTGCTAATCGTTGTATCTAGTCGTTAATAGGAAGACTGTTTTGTATATTGAAGGTGAACCACTGTATGTAATAAGTTTACAAAACGAGAGCGTATTGTTGTCTGTTGCTTGTTGAAGTCATGGCATGTAGTAATTTTGGAAAATTAGTAATTATATGCAACGATTCGGTTGTGAAGCAACTTAATTACTTGAGATTGTCGGAAGTTTACGTGAATGTCACACATTGAAATAAAACTATTTTTAACGGATTCTATCGCGATTTATTTAATTAGTTAATAAAAAAAAATAAAAAAAAACGTTTTTGAAAACCACGTTTTCAACACTAAAAAACGTGGGGCGGGCGCTTATTGTTTTACTCTTAATTACATGTATTTTTTGTTGCACTAAATATTTTGACACTATTATTATTATTCAAGTTCTATCTATGTATACTTTTACAAAATTTCAAATTAGTTGTGTGCTATTTACGATATCTAAAAAAAAATAAGTGGGGTTATGTCAAATGAACGATTCTGAACACAATTTTTAGGGATTTTCTTTAGAAAAGCCCTATTACTATCGAGTTGTCGACGTCGTTGCCAATTTTCTGTCACGGTTTTGGGTATGAAGGAGATGAGCTATCGAGTTGCTGTTTTCGATAATAGATTCGTGCTGGGGTGAACCATTGCAAGATAAAGAAAAAATCGCAAAAAATCGCAAAAAAAAAAAGCAAAATCGAAAATCCCTTGTATTCGGCTGAGCTCGTCTCAGGAATTCAACTTGTTTTTATTCTTGCCTGTTTGTTAATCTGTTAGTTCGCGATGGACGCAAAAACAACTAAACGGATTTTGACTTGTTTTTTTATATTTGAATGTTCTTAGTCAGACTCAAAATCTGCCGTATGTTTGATTGCAATTGGTTAAGTTGAACCAAAGATATAACAAAAAAACGATAACCGACTTCCACACGGGCGGAGCCACGGGCAGCAGCTAGTAATTTATAAAGTCAAACCTTGACATGCACCTACATTGGGTGTTACAGATTCATATTATCATTTTGACTACTAACATATAGCTTTAAAAGAAAGTAATTCAAAGAGATTTTATTGTGATTTATTTTATGATATTTTATTATTTACACGACGGTAGCCTAATGGTATGGGTAATGGACTGCTGAGATGAGGTCTCGGGTTCGATCCCAGGTTTTATCATGGCACACACCAATGACTTTTCGATGCTTTTCGAAGTTATGTGTGTATTATTTATCGCAGGTTTATAAGTGCCCGCTTAATGGCAATAGGATCGCCACCTATTACATTGGGACCTAAACATAAACTGGCGAAATGTGGGTGCTAGCACCTCTGCCTACCCCTTCGGGGACATTGGCGTGAGTTTATGTTATGTTATGTTTACACCGTTTCTGATGTTTCGGGGTTCGAGGTTCAATATCGCGGTCGTACTTATTATATCATTTTTCTGTTAGGAAATTCCCAGTTGCGATACAGGGACTGAAAATAGTACCCAGTAGACGGCAATAGGCTTCGGTTACGTGATAACAAACATAAATGAGGCATGCCATTGATAACACCAATTTGAATAGCACCAATTTAAATCGCACCAAAATATACCATAGCTGTGTGTAATATTTTTGGTGTGATTCAAAATTGGTTCGCTAAATGGTATTTCCTAAATAAATGGTCCGTCATGTACCATATCTGATACGACCCGAAGAACCTAACCTGATGGATGATCAGGAATTTTATCTGATGATAAATCCACTATCAACAATAACACGCGAGAAGTGACACCCATTTGCAGGTTATGATTATGGTGACGAGAATCTATGTCTAGGAGTCAACTTTGAAATTTTAAAAAAACACTGTATTTCCTATGGAGAAAATTATTAGAACGTACCACTAACTTGGAATTCAGTTATTTACTTACGAACCCAAGAAAATGCACATCAGACACATTGACCTCATTCTGCGTAAATAGTACCTAACACCAATAATTAAACCAAGTTCGGGTACTTTATCATAACTGTGCACTTCAACTGGCTGATGCCCGTGGCTACGCCCGCGCGAAGGGTGGTTGTGGTTTTTGGTCATATCTCTGATTCTACTTAACCGATTGCAATCAAACATACGGCAGATTTTAAGCTTGACCAAGACTTTTCTAATAGAATAAAAAACATCAAAATCCGTTCAGTAGTTTTTGCGTCCATCACGAAGCAACAGACAAACAGACAAGAATTAAAAAACAATATTTTTGTGTTCAGAATCGTTCATTTAACATAACCCAAGTTTTTTTTAAATATCTCCAATGTACAGATACAAATAATTAACAATTTTATAATAGTGTAGATGACATGAAACGATTACTATCTTATTCTACCTGGGACCATGGCTGTTCAAAAGCCACCGAAACGTCGGGAGCCGTGTATATAATAGAATAACAAAACAAACCGCGTCGGCGAAGCGTCGGTAGCTTAGTGGTTAAGGAGTCGACCCTACGATCGAGAGGTCCCGGGTTCGAATCCTGGCCATTACACTACCGACGTAAATCCACTCCTAACACAAGCAATTAAGCTTAGCTGGAGTGGTCAGGGGAATATTAATAACTCCGGTTTCTAATATTTAAAAAGAAAATCGCGTCGGGTTTGAATCCTGGCCACATAATAATTTAGCTTAGCTGGAGGGGTTAGCGGGAATACTAGTAATTTCGGTTTTTAGTACCTATTCTTTAAAAAAAAAATATAACCGGCATATTATAAGGTTTAATACCGTTTGTTGATTTGCTTACCTGTGACTATGGTCGGTGCAATCCGATCGAAACGTATATAACATAACATAACTTCACGCCTGTATCCCCGAAGGGGTAGGCAGAGGAGATACACACCCACGATTCGCCAGTTATGTTAAGGTCCCAATGTAATAGGGGGCGAGCCTATTGCCATCTACCGAGCACATTATTAAGCGAGCGATAATTACCATTTATTAAAGCACACATAACCACGAAAAGTCAGAGGTGTGTGCCCGGGGGACTGGGGATCGAACTCGAGACCTCGTCTCAGCAGCCCGTCACGTACGCCACTGGGCTATCGCCGCTTTTTTATACGTATATACGTATAAACGTATATTATATTTTTATATATTAACCTTATAATATTATCGTGATTACGTTCCGATTTATATTTGAATAACACATCCATCCTGTTTTCGCGCGGGAAAGTCCCAAAACTCGATTACAGCGATTGATTCAAATTAAGCCTATAAACTTCGCGTAAATGCAAGCAATAAGTTGACAAAGTTGCCGTCAAGTTGCTTCAACTCGCAATCAGATGAACGGTAATAAAAAAAACATTGATTTTTATATATTATGTTACCTAATCATAATAATATGAATGTTCTTGTTTAATCCCAAATCTGGTAAACAAATTATATTTTTAAAAATAAACACAACAATACAAGGCCAGAAACAAACTGCTTACATATTATAAATGTGAATCTTTGACTTAAAAAAAAAAAATACATTGAATATTAAGACAATCGGATATGCTGAAATTTGTTTATTTATAACTAGCAATATGGGAAGTAATCTAAAGGATATGATCATTCACATAACTTAATTATTACGAATGAAGTTCTATTTACAGGATGCCGGCCAATACTAAATATCAAACGGAAGCACTAATATTTACATCAAGATATGCAATTACAAGAACGCGAAACCTAAATATTATACGCAAAACCTGAATGAAATACGCGCCAAAATTGATTAAGAACACGCAAATAACATAAATTCAAATTTAGAACGATAACCTCAAAAAAATGAAGTATAGAAGAAGTATTTAAAAAAAAAACATTTTTGTTTATAATTTTTTTTGAATTTCGAACGCTCGGTGCGTCTGTCTTCTGTCCGACGCGACGGCTAGCCGAATACGAAGGACTCGCCGTAGAACAACCTATTCCCGCTAGAGGGGCGATGGCGAAAGTATCGCCAAATAACCACCTATAAAAACTCACAGCACAGTGAACACAGTATCCAGTTCGATTCCCAACACCAACCACCATTGAAGAGGCATTATGAAAACATCGGTGAGTGCGTGAAGTGCAGTGTAGTGCAAGAAGTGACTTCAAAAAAGTGACAAAGTGCGTCCCGTGTTTGTGAAGTGATCTGTAGGATCTGTTATACCATTGTTTTTTTTAATAGTGCAATTGATAATTTTATTCTTTCTGCTCTAATAAAATTGTGAGCTCATTCAATGGTGAAACAGGTCCTAAGTGTGAAAAGCGGGATGTGTCATACTTTTTTGAAGTCAAATCTATGCCAATCTAATCATACAATTATTTCCCTCCTATTAACAACACAAATAATAATCATAAAGAGTATCAAACTTGATAACAAAAGCGAAACTAAACAACAATTTATTCTCAACAATGCCTGCGGATGAGTTACATCGGAGGCCTATTACGTCACAATAGTAATACATACTCATTCGATATGAACGGGTTTAATTCCAGTTTGTCTACGAAGAAAGTCCAGGAAACTGTTTGCAAGGAACGCCCAGTTTTACATTGTATAAAGGCTTTCATAGAGTAAAACAAGTGAGTTTTACATGTCACTTAAAAAAAGTTCAGGAATAGAACACATTCCAAATAAGAATTTATATGAAACACGTTACAAATCGGTAAAAATATCATATAAACCACAGCACATCATCAAATAAATGATGATTTTTTTAAAGAACATCATAGACTAAAATGTTTTTTTTTCAATGTGTGATACACGCGTAAACATCCGACAATATCAACTTTAAAAAAATCAATCCCCAGATATTGGTAAAAAAGAAAAACATAATTTGCGAAGAAATAACAGACCAAACAGAAAGAAATTCTGTTTAGTTTGGACTAAAGCAAACACGTAGTAAGCATTCATTGAAACACATAATAATAGAGATATGAACCACAAAGTTAATTGTCTGTGAAATCAACTCGTGAGAAAACACGATTGAATCAAATGGTTCAAAAGATATACTTATTAGCGCAGTTTAGTTTTAATGTTAATATCTATTAGATTGTTTGTTAGGTGTTAGATTTTGAAATAAAACTATTTTTATCGGATTCTATCGCGATTTATTTGATGTTATTTTATATTTTACATTGATACCAACAGTTTCGGTTGCTTTTCAGCAGCCATGGTCACGGGGAAAAAAGCAACCGAAACGTCGGGATCAATGTAAAAAAAATAACATCAAATAAATCGCGATAGAATTCGTTAAAAATAGTTTTATTTCAATGTGTGACATTCGCGTAAACTTCCGACAATATCAGGTGTCAGATTATTAAAATAAGTAATAAAGTCAATTTTAATTAGTAATAAAATGAAGATATTGGAAGTATCTACCTTTAATGATATAAGCGTATCAATAGTAACAACATGACTGACAAAATACTATATTAGTAATTTTGCGCTTTAAACGCTAATTTATGTTGGATTAATCTGGCAATACTAGCTTTAACGGCCATTCCTTATCTTTGTTGAAAACTCTACATTCAAAAACTATAAATAATATAACAGATAGAAATATAATGAAGTTTTTTGTAATTTAATAAGTAGCCGCGGTAGCCTAGTGGTATGGGTAATGGACTGCTGAGACGAGGTCTCGGGTTCGATCCCAGGTTTCACCATGGCACACACCAATGACTTCGATGCTTTTCGAAGTTATGTGTGTATTTATCGCAGGCTTATAAGTGCCCGGTTAATGGCAATAGGCTCGCCACCTATTACATTGGGACCTAAAAACATAAACTGGCGAAATGTGGGTGCTAGCACCTCTGCCTACCCCTTCGGGGATATAGGCGTGAGTTTATGTTTATGTTATGTTATGTAATTACCAAATCTGTCTAAATCATAATATCAGAAATGAATAAGATTTTAATTCATTTGAATTCGTTTGAATGTCAATCAGTTAAACACTAAAGTATAAAATAAGTACCTAATCCACAAATTTGTCCACACTCTTACCCAACTTGCCTAGCTTTATAAGGCCCAAGTTATTAGTCCAAACTTGTACTAAGTAACTAGGTCACCTTAGTGATGTAAAAACCGTAAATATATTCGCTGCATTTTAACATCAATGGCAATAGGCTCGCCCCCTATTACATTGGGACCTCAACATAACTGGCGAATCGTGGATGTGTAATACACCTCTGCCTACCCCTGCGGGGATACAGGCGTGAAGTTATGTTATGTTTATGTTATGTTTTAACATCCTTAAAAAGGTTTACGATAATTGTTGAAATAATGAGAAATATCTTTTTTATTTGCAGTTCTCACTTCACATAAGTGAATAATATTTCTATTACAGTATATATCATTATGTAAATTCGAATAAGTACACGTATTAACAAAAACAACTCGAACTGTAGAATACATTTAAAAGTTTTTTTTTAAATATATATATATTTTAAAAAATATATAAAGATAAAACTGCCTGTTTTTCGGGTTCCGTAGCCAAATGGCAAAAACGGAACCCTTATAGATTCGTCATGTCTGTCTGTCTTTTCATCCATATGTCACAGCCACTTTTTTTCCGAAACTGCAAGAACTATGCTGTTGAAGCTCGGTAAGTAGATGTAAGAGAACCGCATTAAGATTTTGACACAAAAACAGATTAAAAAAAAAAAAATTTGGGGGTCCCCCATACTTAGAACTGAAACTCAAAATTTGTTTTTCATCAAACCCATACGTGTGGCCGGTTTATGGATAGTTCTTCAAAAATGATATTGAGGTTTCTAATATCATTTTTTTTCTAAAGTGAATAGTTTGCGCGAGAGACACTTCCAAAGTGGTAAAATGTGCCCCCCCCCCCCTGTAACTTCTAAAATAAGAGAATGATAAAACTAAAAATAATATATTATGTAAATTAACATGTAAACTTCCACCGAAAATTGGTTTGAACTAGATCTAGTAAGTAGTTTTTTTAAATACGTCATAAATCGTAAACCGCAATTTACCTTTCATTCATTCAACTCAAGTATAAAAATTTTACTTGCTGCTACGGAACCCTTCATGGGCGAGTCCGACTCGCACTTGACCGGTTTTTTTTATATTACTAAACTAAAAAAACATTAAAGCATTACAGCAACACTTGTTTATGTCTTAAGAGATGTAAGATTGAAATTGCACGCAACATCTCATCATGATATTAAATGTACCACAGTATACTCTCCGGTCAGTGCAACACAGGTCAAGGTTTACGATGTTAAATTTCACAATATAGTTTGACTTATTATGATCATTATGAAATTATTACCTAATATAATATCAGTGTTTATATTCCGGTTAGTTCTAACAACTAAAATTATGCGAACATTCGAGAAAACAATATAAGTATCAAAATTGTTGTGTCGACTCACTTTACACTTTACACTTACACTTTATTTATGTACCCTAGTGGTATGGGTAATGGACTGCTGAGACGAGGTCTCGGGTCCGATCCCAGGTTTTACCATGGCACACACCAATGACTTTTCGATGCTATTCGAAGTTATGTGTGTATTTATCGCAGGTTTATAAGTGCCCGGTTAATGGCAATAGGCTCGCCACCTATTACATTGGGACCTAAACATAAACTGGCGAAATGTGGGTGCTAGCACCTCTGCCTACCACTTCGGGGATATAGTCGTGAGTTTATGTTATGTTCACTTTATCATAGACTAGTGTCACTACCACCAGAACAATTTTTTTTTATTTTACGACTGTCTTCACAGCGGTTTCTAGACCCAAAGTAAGCATAGTTTAACTTACTTGTGTTGAGTTCCAGAATGCGGATACACATACTTATATACTTTTTTGTAAATACAAACATATTATACATAGAAACATCCAGACCAATGCAAATAGACATATTCATGCATACAAATTTTTGCACTGAGCGGTAATCGAACCCCCTGTCGTAGCAGTCAAATGCACTACCGTTTAGGCCACAGAGGCCGTCATAGCCTCTGTTTGTTCATTGAACTATAATTTACTTGTTTATTAACTGCAATCATTCATAAAACCGGCATTTCTCCAACGTATTCTTTATAAGCGTTATAAACTTCGTCATTCATTTGCGAATTGTTTATAGGTTTCTGCTATTTGTAGAATAAATCGTCAAAGTTAATCGATTTGTAAACATGTTTAGCTTAAACTGTATTGAATTCATGAGCTTATATGTTATGACTAAGTTCATTAGTATGACTACTACTACCACTATCAGAAATGCTAACAACTGCAGTCTTTTCCTGTTAATATTATACTAACATTTGTATTATGCAAATTTGGTATTAAGCATCCAATCACTTATAATCTGAATATATATGCTCATATTCCTATAAAATTTAGGTTCATTTGCAATCATCAAAAATGCGTAGTATTCGCAACCCGTTTTCAAAGTTTCGAAAGCACCATAAGAAGTAGTAATATTATCCCACGATGCGCCATGGCCCGCGGAGACACGAAACAAACCCGATCATTGCCGACCTCGTTCTCCTTACTAACTGATTCGCGTCTTTACTGTAAAACAATGCGAATGGAAATGTTTGTTTACAAATTTCGTCTATTTTTCAATAACATTGTTTTGAACTTAAATTGCGTAAACCACAACTTTCCCAACCATTAATTTTAACATGTTCAAGAAATATAAAATTATATGATAATTAAAGTTGTTCTTCCTGCTTAGACTGCAACCATTGGTGTTGAAACATGTAGTCAGCTGTCAAATCTATGTCAAATGAAAGAAATACGAGCAAACGTTACTAAATTCAACATACACCATTTTTCATAGAAATCACTTTAAGTCACTAACAGCAGATGCCAAAGAAGCCGATTTTACGAGTTCGAAAGCAGCTTCTGACATCATACAGGGTTATAAAGATGTGCTTCAACTCATAAAGTAAGGTTGTATTACACAAATAGCAGCAAATCGTGATGTAAATTTTGAATATAATACATTGCAAAGATTTAATCAGACAGTTGCGTACGACGATGCGTTCGTAAGATTTATAAATCGTTGTATCACGCCCTTGCAAATAGAGTAGTTTTATACTTACTTACTTAATTTATGTAATATTCTATTATAAAGCCTATTCAGTTTAGTCTCGGGTAAGCTATCATTCATACTTTTCACTGATTCACAAAATTAATATTTTTAAAGTGGTCCAAAACAGGAATACAAGAATACAATTCGAGACGAAACAAGAATATTTGGGAATGTGGGAAAGAAACTGGGTATGAAATAGGAGTAAATGAGTACATTAGATAATAACATGTGATCTAAGATAATATGATAATTTACATACCTATACCAAATTATATCAAAAATAACAATTCAAGGCGAAATGCATTCTTAAATAAGATTGCCGTGGTTACTTAGGATAGGACTGTGAGAAACTTAAACAAAGAGCCCACTATTACCAGTTGCATCAGAGCAAGATATCTTGCCAATTTGTAAACACCTATTATAGATCACTTAGAATATATAGCTTGATATCATTTAAATGAGTATTGCGTGTATACAGGTTTTGGGCTATACTCATAAATTTGTTACTAACATCTGTTCTAACTTCTATAGAATTTGAAAGTAAATGTAGGAATTACTAAATCAACTGTATCTCTACTGCAACTGCAACCTACTATTTTAAGCACTACTATATTCATAGTCTCATTTTAAAGTGATAAGTTTAGATTCAAAACAAGTGTTACACAAGAAATTGTTATTTTTAACACTGTCCGGTCACTTAGCAGAATGTTTTGTCAAGTTTGGTCAAGGTTAGAAGGTTGTTTACGTAATATTATTCATTTTAATAGAGTAACCGATACTTATTATGAAATAAACGTACAATATTATGTTGCAGAGTATTTCGTAGTCTTCCATTAAAACATTCATGGCATAATACCATAATTATGTAACTTAGTAGATGCAGATTAAGTCGTATCTAAGGATTAGTGACAACTTACATAATATTAATCTTAGTTATAAACGATGTTTGCATTAAAATTCAAATCTTTTGACTTTTTAATACAATTATTGCGCTTTGAACTAAAAAAATCTACTATAAAAACTTTGAACTTGTTTCATTTTATGATGGTACTTTATAAAACTGTTATATAAAAAAACTAAGATTACAAATTTTATAGTAATAATTAGTGACAGAACCACAAACCAGTTGGAATACATTAAACAAGACTACGGTTTAGCAATACTAGTTATTGATGATAGCAATTTCCACGTCACCCTGCTACAAGAAACTTGCGTAAACGTAAACTATTTGCAACAATCTCGCAGATATTTATTATTTAACGGTCCGTTAACGTTATTTATGTAGTTATATAATGAACATACATCAATGATTCTAGAACAAACAGGTATAAATAAACAATATTAGGCAGATAACATTATTTAATCTTGTAACTAATCTGATCGTTAAATATTTCTATGGCGATTATCTCATTTGTGATATCTTTTTATGAGATTTTTTATTGATGACCATGTTAATGAATACAGAATGCTTTTTTTTTGCATTTGTATTACAAGATTAATGTACTGAAATTTTATTTTCTGCTGTTACAAGTGGATAATAATATTTATCGTTTTCTTAATTGACTTTTAACTTCAAGTTTAAATTACTACGATTTGTTTTTATAAATTTATTTCATTCATATGCAGTTATTCATCAAATAAATAAGAATAAATAAAATAAAATTCTAATTTTCAGTAACTACGAAGGTGCTGCTATCTAGGAAAATAATATTTACTATGCGTTAAGCGAAAAGCGTTGCTGCGCTTAATCTAAGAAGTTCTAGGAAAACTGAAATTAAAAAACTTTTGACTCATAATATGATTACCTTTTTTTCCAAACGGTTTTCTTGACTTTCCACGGGCTTGTATTATTTATCGGTGTTCATTAAAACAAATTAATTTTATAACTGATTCAACATTTAAATACAGTGCGAGTATTGCGTTCTATTCTGACGATTCTATTTCTATTGCAGCTCTGCTTGGTTTTCCTGCTGGTAGCGGCAGCCGCTGCCAGTGAGAAGAAGACAGGAAAGAAAGCGGAGCCACTGGAGAAGAAGTTGGACAAACGCGGTCTCTTGAACCTCGGCTATGGCTACGGCATCCACGGTCTGGATGTTGGTTATATCGGTAGCGGACATGGTCTCGGCGGCGCCTACAACTTTGTTGATGATATAGGCTATGGAAGCTATGGCTTCAATCTCGGAGAACATCACGATACCACCAAGACAATCACCATCGTCAAGGGTATCCCCGTTGCTTACCCCGTCGAGAAGCCAGTCCCGTACCCCGTAGAAAAGCACATCCCGTACCCAGTGAAAGTGCCCGTACCGCAGCCCTACGAGGTCATCAAACACGTGCCTGTTCACGTGAAAGAGTACGTTAAAGTCCCAGTACATGTACCTGCTCCCTACCCCGTCGAGAAGAAGGTACCTTACCCCGTCCACGTTCCAGTCGACAGACCCTACCCCGTCAAGGTTCTGGTTCCCCAACCCTACCCCGTTGAGAAGCATATCCCCTATCCCGTAAAGGTGCCAGTGCCCCAGCCCTACCCCGTGGAGAAACATGTGCCATATCCCGTTGAAGTTAAAGTGCACGTGCCCCAGCCTTACCCCGTTGAGAAGCACATCCCATATCCCGTCAAGGTGCCCGTTGACAGGCCTTACCCCGTACATGTACCTGCTCCTTACCCCGTAGAAAAACGCATTCCTGTCGCTGTCCCCGTTGAGAAACCAGTGCCAGTACCAGTGCACATCCCAGTCGACAGGCCTTACGCCGTACACGTTGAGAAACCCGTACCTTTCCCCGTGAAAGTACCCGTCCCAGAGCCTTACCCCGTCTATAAGCACGTTCCTTACCCAGTTGAGAAACCTGTAGCTTACCCCGTTAAAGTACCCGTAGACAGGCCTTACCCCGTACATGTTGAAAAACACATCCCCATCACAGTTGAGAAACCTTACCCCGTTCCCGTCAAAGTGCCCGTATACGTCGGACACGACAGTGGGCACGACAGTGGTCACCACAGTGGTTACGACAGTGGTCACCACAGTGGTTACGACAGTTACGACCACTCAAACTTGAGCTTTGGAGGTTCCTACTACAGCCATTAGAGTAAAAAATAGTTTTAATGTAAAGTATAGCTGCCAAGAGATCTAACATTATTTATGAATCTCGCCAAGGAGTGGCCGGGACTGCAGCAAAAATGCATCTTTTTGTATATTTATATGTAACATCTAAAAGTTGTATGAGCGTACGTGTACGTAGTGATAAAAAATTACCATTTTAGGTTAAGATGAATGTAAAAACGGTATGAAAAAATAAAATGTTAAAAAATTAATACCATGTTTTTTTTTTCATTTTTCATAAACCACTGTAGCCAGGAAGTTGGTATAAATTTATTACTTAATAGTTACCGTACAGCCTTGTAACTCATTCAAACACGGAAATGATATGCAAAAATGGTGTGCTATATTATTAATTTGTTTAAAATGCACTTTTAGAATGTGACCTTATAGACCTTTTTCCTTGTAGGAAAAGAATGGCGTACGCATTAAATTAACTGACATAGTGCAAAGATTAACTAATGGGACATAAAGAATGACCTTCACAAAACTTGCAATCAATCGTATAATAACATGGCTACATATTTTTATTTCGTTCACCACTACTATGAAAGCTATTAATAAAAACGGCCACTGAGAATGCGGACTTGAGACATATTATTATAAAAATAATATATTTTTTACTCTACCAAACGAAATCCATAATTCAATTAAATTTTTAAGCATTTTGTGTGCTTACTTTTTCTTATAGATTTAGTTCCGTAGTTCGCAAGAATTACGGTAGATGGCTCCAGCGTCGCCTTAAGACGTATATAATATATCGGAGAATTTCGAATATTTGGGACGTGTCTAGGTGGCTCAGCTGGTCAGAGCGTTCCCCGTGTAAGGGACTGGTTGCGGGTTTAAGTCCCGTCCTAGATGTTCTCTTTTTCCGATCTAAATCTATAAGAAATAGTAAGCATACAAAATGCTTAAAAATTTAATTGAATTAATTAGGCGGTGTCATCAAAAACAATGTTTAAAAATGACTGTAAAGTTATTCATTGTTTCCGTAGTTCACAAGAATTACGGTAGATGGCTCCAGCGTCGCCTTAAGACGTATATAATATATCGGAGAATTACGAATATCTGGGACGTGTCTAGGTGGCTCAGCTGGTCAGAGCGTTCCCCCTGTAAGGGACTGGTCGCGGGTTCAAGTCCCGTCCTAGATGTTCTCTTTTTCCGATCTAAATCTATTTGAAATCAAAGAAATTTCTTTTTGATCGAATCGAAAATAAGATCATTATTGATCAAAATACCAGAATATATACAAACTCAAACTTGAAGTTAAAACGTTAAACTTTATGGCTACAATGTCATTAAATAATATATTATGTATACGAATACTATATTAACTATCACCTTCATAGAAAATTTAATTTCGAGGTAATTACGAAATGAATTCAAGGGCTTTATTTCGTAATCACCTACTACTCGTATAATAATATGGTTACAAAGTTTATCATTCGAATTCTAACCATGTTTCGAAAAGAGAATTTTAATAACACCTCTAATAAAAACTGACACGTAGGCAGTAGTATATTGCTCTGCTGTTTCGAGAATAACACCTAACTGTACAGTAATAATGGTAGAAAATTATTATCATTATAAATCATTTAGTTTAAAATAGCAGTTGCGGTTTTTGTGGTGACCACATCTCCATAACAACTTTTTGTCACGATTGCTTTAATATGGTAAGTGCCAAGTTGTAATGAAAAACAATATGCATGCCTGTGTAAAATCATCTACAGGTTTTAAAGTGTAAGTTGAGTTTCTTGACAAGTAATAATAGTAAATCTCAAGCCAATAATCCCGATTACTTAAGGATTAGGAAAGTAAAATTTATTCACTACAAAGCAATTTTATTAGTTTCATTATAACAATAAACGTTAGAATTTTCAAAGCAATTTCACTAGTTTACAATAAACATTAGAATTTTAAAAGAACATTTCAATTGTATGGTACAGTAATTGGGTCACTTGCTATATAAGAGATACTGCGGGTGTCAATACACCTCTGATTATCCATTTGGAGATATACAGGCGTGAGTATATTAAATTAAAAAAATATCACTGTTGTGTGTTGCAATACAATCTATTTTTGTTAAGTATTGCATTTTACATTAATGACTTAAGTACATGATTAATGTTATGATTTTAATTTATTTTAAAAACCTCTTTTTATCAATAGTCTGAGATGCATAAATTCTAATAATCAAGCTCAGATGAAAGCACAGACAAAAGCTAGTACCACACAATTACTATTTATTAGTCCATTTTCAATAGTTTTTTTTTTCATTCTTGCAAAGAGTACTTACACAAGCACTGCTAAGTATATAAATTTAGATTAAATTAATCTTTAAAATTCTCTAAATCTAAATGATAAAACTTACAAACTGTATTGTATTTTCTCTCGCTATGATGAAATTGTAATCAAATAATTGTAATATATAAATCATCTAAACATAACATAACTTCACGCCTGTATCCCCGAAAGGGTAGGCAGAGGTGTATTACACACCCACGTAAATCATCTTATATTATAATATAAATCATCAAATATTTTTGGTGAAGTTGCAAGTTACCGTGGTCATATATTACGTGAGGAGCTTTACGTAAGATGATAAAGTTTAACAAAAATGGAGTAACCCGTATGTTTGTAACGACCTTGATATGAACATAATAGCTCTTAATTTTGACATAGTTAATTCTGTACCGTGGAGTGAAATGGGGTCAAGTCCAGAAGCATTGTTTATAGTGCATTAAAAATAATTGCGTGCTATCTGTGGTAGACAGGTGTAGATCTAATTTATGGTTGTTTATACATATTTTTATTTTATAATAATATACATTTTATATAAGTTAGTAGAGCCTTGGGTTTTCCCAGTATGTCTAGGCTGAAGAAATACAGTCGCCCTCATAAATTATTGAACACTAAACAATATTAACATTTTTCAATTTAAAAGTTTTAGAGTCAATGGTCGATGCTGATGATGACTGTACCATGCGTGTTAAGTTCTGAAGGACTTAACTCTTTTCTTTTTTCTCATTCTTCTAACCTTCTGGTACTTTCCCTATCACCACTGCAGGTTGCAATACGCAAGCGATTGGCGTGATGCCATGCTTCCCAACAACAACACAGTCAAGCTGACCTTTACGTGCTGGAAAAGCATGACTCTACCATCAAGTAAATAAAAAATGTATAATATCATAATTTGAAAGTTTGGATGGATGGATGAATTACTTCCATTCATCCATGATGATGATGGATGCTTGTTACTTAATCACGCCATAACGGCTGAACGAGTCTGGCTGAAATTTGCTACAGGGATAGTCGAATAGGACATAGGCTACTTTTTATCCCTGGAATAATCCCAGAGTAAGCCGGAACGGGATAGAAACTCCACGCGAGTGGAGCCGCGGGTAACATCAAGTATAATAAATAAATAAATAAATATTCTACGACATTCTACACAGCGCTTTCTAGACCCAAAGTAAGCATAGTTTAACTAGCTTGTGTTATGGGTTTCAGAATGCGGATAAACATACTAATATACTTTTTTTTTGTAAATACATACATATTATACATAGAAACACCCAGACCAATGCAAATACTATATTCATGCATACAAATATTTGCACTGAGCGGGAATCGAACTCGCGCCCCCTGTCATAGCAGTCGAATGCACTACCGCTACGCCACAGAGGCCGTAGTAATATAATATAAAATAAAATATAAAATATGAAAGTAATATCATACATGTGAACGTTTAGATAGATGGATGGATGTTTGTTACTAAATCACGCCAGAACGGGTGGACTGATCTAGCTGAAATTTGATTCAGGGATAGGTAGAAATATTATGGGGTGTGTGTTGGGTAACCTTCTCGAGTGTCGCTCCGATTCCGATCCCGCTGCAGTCCGGGGGGAACGGAATCGGAGCGGCCGGTACACCCTGGGCGGCGGTCAATGGCTTCCCCTTCACCCCTTCATAGGGTTGGCATTGATCGTCGGCCAATACCCAACGTGGCGGGAACACATCGCTCTCCGTACTCCTCTGCTTTCAGAGGAGACAGGATGAGCGATGCTGTTAGTGGTGAGATGGCCCAGGGTCAGCCGGGGTGCGAGGGATATGCTCTATGGGTAACCTTACACCCCGGCGTCTGCAGACCCGAGACGGCGTGCGGTTTTAGTCGGTGCAAGCCCGACATAACCGCCCCCGCTGGCCGGCGGGGGGGTATCCGAAGGGATTTCCGCACGATAAATTAAAAAAAAAAGGTAGAAATATTATATTTATATATATTTATTATAGTCTGGAATAGGACATACGCTACTTTTTATCTCTGGAATAGGTACCCATGGAAAGCGGGAACGGGATCGAAATTCCATGCGAGTGGAGCCGCGGGCACCATCTAGTATACAAATCGAACTAAACTATTGAAACAACAAAATAATAAACCGCTAATATTGTTTAAACCACGCCATTCCCAGACCAATACAGTTCAACGAATACAAGAACTTTGAAGTCACACACAAATGCATGGTTTCATATATTGCATATGCATACATACATATATTTACTCTGCACGTGTAACTCCATTCTTCACAAAGCATTCTTTGTTTTATTGTTTTCTATGCTCACACGCATTCGCGTGCAAATGTGGACAAAAAAATCGCACACAATAGAATAAAAATATTTGGTAATTATATTAGAAAATTAACTAATTCAATATCTTGATTAGTCGAACTAATATTGAACGGGGTAGCTATTCTATCCTATTGGTCCACCCTAGACGCATTGGACCACTAAGGTACTATAGAGCGCTGGACTGTTACGTAAGAAGATTCGATTTCCGATAATCGAAGTTCAAAATCAGCGCCAGGCACACAAAAAAAACTCTCTGGCTCTTTTTTTGGTGCAATGTGGAGTATATGCTTTTGAACTTAGTTATGTAAATTGTGTTGCACCAAAATAAAGAGATTTTTCTTTCTTTCTTTTCATAAATGCAAATATTTATTTAGTGACTTCAAGCCCGACATAACCACACCCGCTGACCGGCGGGGGAACCGACGGTATTTCCGCACGAAAAAAAAGTACAATATGTATTTACAAAAGTAAATGTGTTTAAATATGTTTCTGTATGTATGATCTATTATTATTTAGGCTATCCTATCCTTCAAACTTCCTATACCTACCTGCGTCAAAGCGAAAGATACTGTTGTTTAGCTTAGCTAGAGGGCGAATAAAAAAAAAGGCAGTGATACCCCGAGAGCGCCGATAGAAGTGAAATCCATAAGCGTCTCGTGTGACGTAGGCGCTTCGGTGACGATTTTTAGGTGACGTGACGATTAAGAAAGTGTTTATAGTGGTCAACGAGCCTAAAGAAGTTTTTACTCATAAAACAAAATAAGAATCGTTCACGCAGCTTTGCTTTAAGTTGACCACGAGCTATGCAGCTACCGACTACAAAACGCCAGTAGTTTTCATGATAAAGTGAACAAATACTAACCATAACACTTTTGCACACCAACATGGTAAAACATGGATTGGACAACCACAGTTCTAACACCCTACTATGTACCCATGCTTAGCAAAACAAATGATTAATTGATTGATTGAAAAAATAAACGTAGGTATATCGTTGGTCTGACAGAGTCATGTGCGTGTATAGAAGGTTAATGAAAAATAACTATTGAATCATCAGCTTCATCAGCATAATTAACCAGTTTTGTCGGTGTTATACGATATTCTCCATTAGGTGTTAAATAAGGAAGGCATAAGTTACGGATTACTGCATCGTTACCTGTGCATTCTAGTTCGGCATAATAACTCACGCAATTTGTGTGGCTACGATTTCCGTTCCAATAAAAATACTTGAGTTGTGAGACCCAGATGTGCTTGCAGTGAGTACTATGGACGAGCTGCTTTTAAAATTGTATATGAAAAGCAACTATACATAATGAAATTACTTTTCGACCACTATGGCGTAGCGGTCGAGCATTCGACTGCTATGCTATGAATGTTATATAAGGTGTCACAAAAATTGGTCTCTGAATTTGGTGAGATGACTTGATATCGACAAAATAAGTATTTGAAAAAAAAAATATCGGGTATAATGAAAAAAAAAATATATATATAAAAATGAAAAAAAATCACCACCAGCGACCAGCGTCACGTGACGCGACGAGCACACGTGACGCTGTTCGCGATTTATGTATTTCCCACACATCCGCTTGGAGAATACTGCGAGGAGAAGGACTGCACGCCTTCCACGTGCGTCACGGGCTCGTCGCGTCACGTGACGCTGGTCGCTGGTGGTGTTTTTTTTTTTTTCATTTTTATATTATTTTTTTTATTTTACCCGATTTTTTTTTTTTGTTTCAAATACTTATTTTGTCGATATCGATTCATCTCACCAAATTCAGAGACCTAATTGTGTGACACCTTATATAACATTCACGGTATGACCCTTAGGAGCGGAATAGAACTGTGTACGGCAGTTGAAGCACGGCAACATCTAGTATACTATAATTACATATATTATATTAGCGTACATTAACAAACCACAGGCTGCATTAGCCAATCAGTTTGTAAACCGTAATTACAGGTGCGCAAATATTACTCTGCGCGCTTCGTATTGTCCGCAAGTGTACTAAGTATAGTCAGGTCTGGGAAAAGCTTTGAATTCAGTGTTTTCATTTCGTAACACCCGGTGAAGTAAGTGCTGTGGGTGTTAGTGAAGAAACAGCTGCTTAAGAGCCAATTTAAGAATATGAATGCCATATTAACGGCGATAGCCCAGTGGCGGACGTAACGGACTGTTGAGACGAGGTCTCGTGTTCGATCCCCAGTCGCCCCGGGCACACACCCCTGACTTTTCGTAGCTATGTGTGTATTAATAAATGTTAATTATCGCTCACTTAATAATGTGCCCGGTAGATGGCAATAGGCTCGCCCCCTATTACATTGGGACCTTAACATAACTGGCGAATCGTGGGTGTGTAATACACCTCTCCTACCCCTTCGGGGATACAGGCGTGAAGTTATGTTATGTTATGTGAATGCAATTTCTATTATGACTAGCTGTTTCCCGCGGCTTCACCCGTGACGTAATTCAATCCCCTGTGGCCTATTTAACATAATATACCTTTTTTTTTTTTTTTTTATCGTGCGGAACATATACCTTCTTGCCTGTTATTTATTAGGTTTAAAATAATGTATGAAAATTTGTCCGATTGATCGGCATATATGATTACTACTCTGCTCCTCTGGATAGTAGCGTGGTGATATATAGCCTATAGCTTTCCTCGATAATAGCCTATCCAACACAGAAATAGTTTTTTTTAGTAGTTCCTGAGATTAGTGCGTTCAACCAAACCAGCAAACACACTCTTCAGCTTCATAAGATTAGTATAGATGTAGTTATTGATGTTTAAAACATAAAAAACATGTTTTATTCATTTTCAATATAAAATAAGTTTCTTTTTTTTTAAGAAATCAAGAATAAAATCTCACTTTTTTTGAGATTTGATCACGTGCTTATAAACGCTCTGTGACGTCACACATAAGTAAACAGAGTTTTTCAATACAGGCTGTCTGCATTTCCTAGTGTTAAGTCGCTTACTGTTTACTTTGGTGTGACGTCAATGTCACGGGATTCGCGCCATGTTGAAAAATGCGTTATGGCGAGTACTTTTTTTAAATCAAACTTTAATATCGATTTTTATCGTAAATAAAACAGTTCTCAAAAAAATATTGATGCAATCTGCATTTTATGTTGTAATACATAATACAGAACTATTTTTTAGCAGTAGTCAAATACCCTAATCTAAAATATGTACAATAATAAACAATAATTTATATACAAATCTATATTAAGCAAAATAAAAGGGGGGTGGGGGGGGGACTGTAAGTTCGGGAATCGAAAAATGCCTCCTCATCGATGTCTACTGGGACCGTGCCCATATTAGTGATTCTTTCCTCACAGGCTTTAACTATTGCCTTGCGTAGCTGGCTGTTAAAATAGAAGCATTAATCTTCCTGGGACCTTCAACCTGGGTCTTCAAGTCTAGGGTCAATAGGTTGCTTCTAAGCAACCAAGTGCTCCATCGTCAACCACAAATACAAGTGGGAAACGCGAGCCAAGCGACTAAAAACAAAAATTAATAAAAAATTCAATAACCCGCCTTAAAAAGACCGAAACAATTTTGATAGCAGGCGGGACCTATTAATTTTCTTTCGGTTTATTATTTGCAAATGGGAGACCCATCCTGCCCAGCCTGCTATCAAACTTGTTTCGGTCTTTTTGGGGCAGTCGGATTTGTATCTTTGTTTGTATCATTGTATCCTTTTTAGTTCTGATAAATATATTTGGATTTATGTACAAGTTTTGAAGTTTTCAAAATTTTCTGTCATATAAACCGTGTTCTGACAATAACTAATGTGTGGAGACGCTACGAGAAATCTTTACGATCACACTGTACCGTTTAAACTGCACCAATAAATCATGTCTGTGTATGATAAAAATTATATAGTTTTTAGTCTTTTTCAAGCACACATGTATTGATTTCTTGAAGATGTGTGGATGGAGGTCAAACCCCGTCCCTCACACCCGCAGCCACGCCCATTGCGGTAGAGCTCACCGGCGGCGGCGGTTTGAATCAGCAAGGGGATCTCCCTCCCTGAACCGGAAGCAAAACCTGCACCAGAGCCTCATCTGTCAATCAGCTGGTGTACCGGCTTGCTGATGAGGTCGACTTGGAACTTGGAGGGGCCCCAAAACACCTCTATATTTGAGTCTCTTTTCTCCCGCCTATGTTTGTAAATAATGATCAACAATCAAACTGGTTATTCTTTAAGCCAGCAACTACGTAATACCGATGGATAAGTGATATAATCAAAGGAGTCTCGACCCGCAATCTGTGTTCGATTCTCGGTCAGGACCTCTGACTTTTCCACGTTTATGAGTGTAATTGAAATAAATTATCAGGTATTTTAATGATGGAGTAAACTTGTGTACAGTCGGAGACAACAGTAGGTCAACACATTTCAATTTACTGAACGGCTTGGTTCTAAAAACTTTCATACAATTATAATAGAGAAGATAGATTTCAACCAATTATCTATTGATTTATTTCAATGAATAAATGTAATAGGTGTTCTAGAATGAGGATAAGTATTCTTAGATAAATATTTTTTTATAAATAAGAAGACATTAAGTGTAGAAATATCCAAACCAATGAACATTTTCGAAGTACATATTCATGCATACAAATATTTTGTACTCAGTAGGAACAGAACCTACGAACACTAACTTAGCACGCGAATGCTCTACCGCTATACGACGTACAATAAAACTTACCTAACATCAAAAAAATGTTTCATACAATCTAATCAGAAGGTATATAATGTGTACCACCGGCTTGAAAAAAGGTGAAACTGTCGTCAAATACACTATGCCAAATTATATTTTACCGGTCAACAACTTTTATCACTGACTGTTTTCCATACTGTAATCGAAGTATATAAAATCTGCCGATCTTTACTATGCGAGTGAGGATATGATCTAACACCTATCAAACAGGAAAAACACCTATAGCTCAGTGGGGGAGGGCTTAAAATGAGGTTTATGGACTCAGATAATAAGATCTTATATGATTTCAAAACCTTGGTGTACGGGGGGGGGGGGTCTTCAGAAGTTTCGAGCAATCGCTTCCATAGAACACATTTATCCTGTAATCGGACCCGAAATCGACACGTGACACTACGTTCGACCTAATCCCTACCTACTAATCCCTACCAGAAGAAATCCAAAGTAACTTCATTACATGACTAAATGCTGCTTTTGCACTTTCGTGTTTCGTGCGGGTACGAAGTTTTGGATATTTTATGGCAGCCCTCCAGTAAAGAATAAATAAAGCGTGTGTGTACGTTTGTATGCACGTAAGAATGAAAGAAACTTTTATGAAGTCTTAGATAAATGAAAAGCAGTAATCTTAGTCGGAATGGAACGCACCCATTATGTCAAAATATTTGGAAACGTTCCATTACAAGTAAATATAAATATATGACATGATACTCTTTTGTGAATCGGTTCGACTCTTTTGATAGTACTTGTCATAAAAAACAACAATGTCATAATGTCATCGATGTCAGTTTCTGTCCTTGTTTGTTTATGTCATATGGATAATTTCAATAGACAGTTCAATTTGTGATTGCGGTCTTTTCGAAGGAAATGTGGACCATATATTTTTTAATTGCCCTAGGACAAGGTTTTCCCTCTATGATATTATTCCCCCTATAATTCCGCGCCCTACTTCTATCAAATCTCTTCTTTCTCTTGTCTTTTCTCCTTTTGTAAATGTTATTGTGATTATATCTTGAAATATTTGGACTCGATTACATTTTTATATTCATTTTATTTTTTCAATAGCTTTTCTACTTATTTATGTAAATCTTTATTTGGATATATTAGTTTTGCTTGAAGTTATTCACAAGAGTTTCAGAAATCCAGAAACGTGAACTCTTTATAAATTCCCTTTGGCTCTATTATCTATGATTATCCTTTGACAGTTTGTCTTTCTGACACTTGACATTGGCGAAATTGTGATGGTCTCCTCCAATAGTCAGTATATGGGTAATTTCAATAATTTTCAGTTTTCAGATTTGTTCCTTTGTATATCTACTGTACGGGCCAACCGTACAGATTCATCAGCATTACGTAGAATGTAGTTCAATACTCAGTTCGCGTCGATCACATACATTGCACATATCACTAGTTTACGTTTGAACCCCAATCACGATCGACGTGTACTCATTATCATTTAGCATTTAATTATATCAATTATTAGCATTAATATCAATTAGTAATTATAAGAAGTTTTCCATCAAGGTAGATGTTCGGATCACTGTGACGCGAGCGAGGACTCAGGGCTGCACACGCTGGCGGACTGCCCGGCGTGGGAGGTGCCGAGGCGTGACCTCGTGGCAGCCATCGGGGTGGGAGTCCTCTCGCTCGGCAGCATGATTGCGGCAATGGTGCGGAGCGCGAGCGCGTGGGCCGCCGCCACCTCCTTCTGCGAGCATGTGATGCTCGCGAAGGAGATGGCGCAGCGCGCCCGGGAGAGGTTCAGAACCCTCCCGGCCCGCCGAGCCCGCAACACGCTCGCCTCGCGTCGCAGGCGACTCAGGCGCCGGAGGTCGCTTAACGACCTCCGTCCTCCATTAGGGCAGGCCTGGGGGTGGCAGGTGAGGCCGCCTGTCACCCCAGCAGAAGCAGGCCGGGACGGTGGGGCGACTAGCGCCCCTCCCCCAAACCGGGGCAAGACGGGGACACCGTGGTTCCCAAACCCGAGGGGGCCATCTCGAAACCGGAGATGGCACAGGGTCAGTCGGGGTGCGAGGGATATGCTCTATGGGCAACCTTACACCCCGGCGTCTGCAGACCCGAGACGGCGTGCGGTTTTAGTCGGTTCAAGCCCGACATAACCGCCCCCGCTGGCCGGCGGGGGGGTATCCGAGGGGATTTCCGCACGAAAAAAAAAAAAAAAGGTAGATGTACGGAACACCGGTAGTCTTCCGTACATCTTCATCTTCCTTGATACCAAATATCAAGTTTCTAGGTCATCTAGCAGTGGATTAGATTTGAGGGGGGCGGTTTTTCGATGGTTATTCGTGCCGATGTGCGTTCGCATCGTAAAAATGTACTCATCATTTTTCCCTAACGCGTCAAAATAAATATAAATTGAAAAAGTTTTTTTTTATCAAATATGATATTTACTGGTGGTAGAAAATTGATGATACAAATTTGTCACAAAATTCGGCCGGGTGGTT
Source organism: Cybosia mesomella (assembly GCA_946251805.1). NCBI lineage: Eukaryota > Metazoa > Arthropoda > Insecta > Lepidoptera > Erebidae > Cybosia > Cybosia mesomella. Next base: position 33,961,157 of record OX276396.1, on the reverse strand, counting down.
ACCACCGTGCACGATTGCGAAAAACCCTCCATAGTCATCCAATTTCGGTTTGATTGCGTTCAGGGGTCAGCAAGTGCATAGCTGGGCAGGGGGGATTGTGGTCGCAGCACTAGTGGGGCCGGTGGGTGTCACGCGGTGCTGCGACGACCATCCTATTTTGATGAGGCCGTCAAACTGAGTGCCACCATTGTTAACATGGTACGTGTATGTAATGGTGACCCTCTTTCCTAAAACTTTACCTTCAGCTTACCATCAGGCGAGGTGAAGTCAAATTGACGTGCCCTAAATATTAAAAAAATGAGGAATACGTCAGGATTCAAATTATATTTTCTGTAAGCAGCGCCATCTGCAAGATCTGCATACAACTAAACGTAAACGTCAAATACGGTGTTGATATAAGCCGAAGGTTTTAGAAAGCGTAGATAAATTAAGTTTCTATATTATTATAGTTTGTTACATTAGCGATAGAGGGCTTAACAAACTAGTTTTAGTCTATATGTATACTATTATATAAAGCTGAAGAGTTTGTTTGTTTGTTTGGTTCAACGCGCTAATCCTAGGAACTACTACTAAAACTAAACTAAAAAAAAACATTTTTGTGTTAGATATCTTCTTATCGAAGAAGGCTATACTCTATGTATCATCATGCTACTATCCAGGGGAGCGGAGCAGTAATCATATAAGTCAACAAATCGGGCTTTACATACATTATTATAAAACTAATAAACTAGGACGGTTACCAGCTTCGCAATCAACCCAAACTTAAGCTTGCCTATCCAACAATAAGTCAACGTGACCGGTCGACTTTTTCCATTGATTTGGTTTTTCGGTGATAGTAAGACCGATCTGGACATTCGATCCCTTACGACACTCAATAATGTCTACTTGATCACCGTGGCAAATTTGGTCGAGATCGGTGAAACGGTCTCGGAGGAGTATCATTTGTTTGAAATGCAACTTTGAAACCAAAGACGCTTATTTACAGGCATGTTGGTATGGGTTAAATAGGTGGCATGGGGGCTCAAAGTATGTGTCAAACTTCGATGCCGATACCGGCGAAGTCGTGGGGGACATTGTACCGTTATTGTACCTCGGTGCATCATATATTTAGTAAAGTAATGCGGTACCCGCGGATGACCCTGTTGGCTATCACCCGCTGCGGAGTGCGCAGCATCCGCACACTTCTGGCCTTCAGGGCCTCCAACCATATTGGGCACCTATACACGACCATGGACCGCACGATCCCCGCGTAGAGTCTCCTGCAGGAGTCATCGGGCCCCTTCATGTTGGGCAGCAGCCGCGCCAGAGCGAGAGCTGTGCCCTTCAATTTGGGGGCCAGACTTCGGATATGCTCTCCGTAGTCCCAACGGCCGTCGAGCACGAGCCCCAAATATTTCATTTGTGGCTTGATGCCGATGCGATTCCCTCCCACGATGAGACTGGATCCCTCAGTAAAGTAATACAAATAGTTAAATCTACTTCAAAGTAAATAGTACTCTAGACCGGTTGGCCAACTCATTGAGCAATTGATTAAGTCGATAAAGCGCGTAGTGTGTAATTATATGTAATGTATTTAGTCCATGTACTTAAACTAAAAGTAGGCAAGTAGGTATAGCCATTCCGCACTAAAAACCTCTGTAATTGCTAGTAAAGGATGGAAGGTCAGGATTCCATAATGAACCTTGAAACCTACATGAGTTTCTTTTGCTACGCAACTAATATCAGGTAACAACCGGAGATGGCCCAGGGTCAGTCGGGGTGCGAGGGATATGCTCTATGGGCAACCTTACGCCCCGGCGTCTGTAGACCCGAGACGGCGTGCGGTTTTAGTCGTTCAAGCCCGACATAACCGCCCCCGCTGGCACGCGGGGGGGTATCCAAAGGGATTTCCGCACGAAAAATAAAAAAAAAAAAAAGTACGAAACCCTCGCTTTGCATAAAACCGAGGCCCTGTTCTTTCATGGGCCTCGGAGCAAGCCACCAGAGGGATCCAGTCTCATCGTGGGAGGTAATCGCATCGGCATCAAGCCCCAAACGAAATATTTGGGGTTCGTGCTCGACGGCCGATCCGACTTCAGAGAGCACATCCGAAGCCTGGCCCCCAAATTGAAGGGCACAGCTCTCGTTCTGGTGCGGCTGCTGCCCAACATGAGGGGACCCGATGACTCCTGCAGGAAACTCTACGCGAGGATCGTGCGGTCCATGGCCCTGTATAGGCGCCAAATATGGGCGGAGGCCCTGAAGGCCAGAAGTGTGTAGATGCTGCGCGCTCCGCAGCGGGTGATGGCCAACAGGGTCATCCGCAGGTACCGCACGATCTCCTTAGAGGCGGCGAGTCTCCTTGCCGGGACTCCACCATGGGACCTGGAGGCCCATGGAGCCCTTTCGCAACTATACCAGTGGCAAAAGGAGGCGCGGGAGCAGGGCTGGAACCCCGAGCCTCGCGAAATCGAGGCCTTGCAGTCCCAGCTCCGCCAGGTCGTCGTGGTGGAGTGGAAGGAACGACTTGGGCGACCAAGCGCAGGGCACGCCGCAATAGCGGCGGTAAGGCCCATCATGGAGAATTGGCTAGAGAGGCGACACGGAAGCCTCTCGTACCGACTGACGCAGGTGATCTCTGGGAAGGGGAGTTTTGGGGACCACCTGCACCGAATCAGGAAGGCGCCAACGCCTGAGTGCCATCACTGCGACGCCAGCATGGACTCAGGGCTGCACACACTGGCGGACTGCCCGGCGTGGGAGGCGCCGAGGCGTGACCTCATCGGGGTGGGAGTCCTCTCGCTCGGTAGCACGATTGCGGCAATGGTTTTGTACCTTGAGGTACAGAACCTTAAACAGGCTTTAATGAGTTAGATAATAAAGTTATAATATGTATAAAGCAAACACCAGTTACCTACTGTAAATTAGCTTAAAACAAAAATAAAACATGCACGCCATTTTTGAAACATTCCGGCAGAAACATGTAATTAATTATAAAAAGAAAACACTTGTTTTTGAAATTACTTATACATTTCTGTTAATACTTTTTACACTTTTCTGTTTGTTTATCTACTATCGACGTGAACCCACTCACAACACAAGCAGTTTAGCTTAGGTGAAGGGGTTAGCGAGAATTGTAGTGATTTCGGTTACTAGTACTGAAGAAAACAAAGAAAAACAATCAGTAGGCTTGCAGGTGATCTTTGAATAAGCCCCTATACACCGTGATGCCTCTCCAACCACTCCGCCCTGAACGGCCTTGCCGCCGCGATGGTGGATTCCCCCCACCTTGGTTGCTCAAGTCGCATGTTTCCATGAGTTCTTGGTGGAGCTGGAACCGCTGAGCGCTGATTTTCCGCTGACCTACCGACTCCCGACTTCCGACCTCCATGATCGGGGCCTGAGGATGGCAGTTGGCCGACTTGCCGTCCATACAGAAGCCGGCCGTGGCAGAGGCGTGTCGTGTGTATCCTACACACGTCTGCCAACTTACCGACGCGAGATAACAACCTACCCCATCAGGCGACGCCGCGGCGGCGGCCAAGGTCTGCCAGTAACCCTAGGGTTATCCTTTCGAGGGCTTACCCGGGGTGCCCGACAATGGACACTTGGGGAGGACACCGTGTGGTTTTAATCGGTCCGATTCCGACACGCCCACCCCATCGTTGGCACCGATGGAGTGAAGCCCGTGGGGGTTTCCACGCGTAAAAAAAACAAAGCCCCTATACACTATACAATGTGGTTTCGCAAATTAAGTATATAAATCTCTGGAATGTCGCTATATTGTCTAACGATCTTTTTACATTCAACCACAACAATTTTAAAGACGTGATCTAAGTTTATAATGTTCATGTCTATAATGAGGTCCAAGCGTAACGATATTAAAATAATACGAAACATAATTTAACCAGTCTATACAGAATGTGTAACAAAAGTTTTTTTGACTGCGCGGTTACATACGTGAAAGGTGTTGCAGATAAAAAAAAGACAATAATTCATCACATAGTACGCCTAACAGATAATATTTGTAGCAGTAGAGCCAAGTCGTGCTAAGACATGGCATGTGGTAAATTACATAGAGTTTGTTTTTCTTGGCTGACGAAATATGCGGAAATTCGAGACCATAAACTATAGAGACAAGGAAAATGTCTTAGGAACTACAAATTTTTAAACTTTCGCTTTCCATGACATACTCGTACAATAATTTAAGGGGGATTAACGCGATCACCAGGTTAGACTGGCCGTGGTCACAGGCTGACTGTCACAGCCTGTGACCACGGCCAGTGTATTATATATTTTTTTGTATATCCTAGGCACAGTTTGCTCTTTTTTTGACATACTAATTTTAGATCAAGCGCGAGTAAAATGAAGCATTTTGATCAAATAGTTAAAAAGTGGATTGACTCAAGTTAACTGTCAGGATCATTCCATTCTATAAGAAGAAATCAAAACAGCAGAAATAAGTCAAATTTAAACAGAGTGAGTGAGTATCATACAACAGGCCGATGCAAATTCGAAATAATGCGAGTCATTAGTAAAATTTTAATTAAAAATAAAACTATTTTTAAAAAGCACTAAAAACATCTACTCAATAATTAAAAATAACTTAGATTTAATTCCAACAAGGCCAAAATACTCCTAAGACTTTTCTGTTGAAGTCGGTTCCAAGCGTCTACCCGCCAGTATACGCACGTGATTTCCCATTTAGTTGTGTTGCCGGAAACGTGGAGACTTCATCCACGCTTACAACATCATTGCTTGCGCGGGGAGATATGCCTAAAGAGTGGACCTACCCTAGATAACTTCCTAATATTTATTTGGCTTGACACCGACTTCAACAGAAAAGTCTTACGGGTATTTTTGTCTTTGGAGTTAAATCTGTAATTAGGTTATTTTTCTTTTTTTTGAGTACCTGTTTTAGTGCTTTTTAACAGCAGTTTTATTTTTTATTAGAATTTTACGTTCTTTTCCCTTGTCCCTTGTCGAAAGTGAATTCTGATAATCCTTCTAAACACAACTAGTATGATACTGAACATGTGTACTGAACTGCGAACCCATTTAGAGGGTAAAGGTGTGATGTTATGTTATGCAATAACATAAATATATGCGATAACAGCAATTGCGGTTGTTTGCTAACATTTAGCGAAGAGTTCCATTATCTGTCTCCGGAACTTATCATCAGGTGTTTGCGAAATTTGAATGGGACCACCTGAGGAGTATACCCTTTGAGCTAAAAAATAGGTTTTCAAATCGGTTCAGGAGTCTCCGAGAAATCGGAGGACATACATAAAAAAAGGTTCCGACAGAAACAGAAAAGAAACTATCTAAGGAACCATTATCTGTACTCTTTTTTTTTGTAAAAACCTATTTAAAGTTTTTATACTTTCCATTACGCAACTTGGGTACAAGTGTAAATAGTTAAAAAAAAACAAAAGAAATTATTCTAAAATAATATTATTATAGTCGTAGATATTTCAGCAGAAAATACATATTCCCACGTCACGTAACCGCTACGAATGTAATCAAAAAAAAAAGAAAGTAATCACTCAATTTCTCATTTTAAATATAAAAATCAACTTTCCACTATTTCTATAATTTACAATTAGTTATTTTAAATAATGGCGGGCTTTTCCTAATTTTTATGTATTTATTTAAGGCTTTACCCACACATGATACACGTGTCCTATTCTTCCTACAATCCTGGGTTCTTTGAGCAGGGCGTGAATTAGTATCTATCAAAACCGTCAAGGTAGTACCACCATTCTAGGGACTGCATCTGAAATGATAGCGACTACTTTTTGGACTTTAACTCAACTTACCATCAGTTGGGCAACCAAATTGATGGATAAAAAAAAACTTTGTCGAAAGTGAAAAAATTAAAATTAAAGAACGTAGTCATTCGATTTAGCGTTTGCTCTTAAGTTTTTAGAGATTAATTTAATATAGATGAAATGATAAGTGTAATCAAGCAATTGCTTTAATCGTTTTAATTTTGAACGATCGTTAATTTATTTGGCATTCGAGCTCTTCCATAATGTGTATACTGATGAAAAACTTACCTGTTTAGACGTTTACAATGCAAACTATGTATGAAAATACATTTACCTGCAACAAAAATCAAAGAAAGTTATTAATAAAAGATAGCATGCATATAAGTGGAGATAGAATATAAACGACAATTTCAGTTAATATAAGTATCATCCGACTAAGGAAAAAAACATAAGATTGCTTGCTAAATTTTAACTTTTGCATCGAGCAATATTATCTAATGATAATAATGTATATCATGGTAATGTTTTTGTACGCGACTGACATTAAATATTTGAACTTGGGATACAGAAATACAGACAAACGGAGTTTTAATAAATATCTTTTCATTACTCATACTCTGAAAGTAGGTCTGAAGCTGTCTGAAGTTGCCTGAGGAGCGGGATGAAAGTAATACTTTTCATCCCTAGGGAGAATCGCTTTCAACTGACAGCTGTCAAATTATTAAAAAAAAACTAATTCTATTTTCACATTTTTAATGTACCAACCATGTACCAACTTTCTATACAGCCACTCAATTACAGCGCGATGTAAAATTGAAATAAAATAAAGTTAAGTATTGATTAAAGAATATATATTTTTTATATAACTTTACTTTAGTTTAGTTTCAACAATTTCCTTAAAATAACATAGATTTGTGCAATATATTTACCATTTTTTCAATGATGAAAATGAAAAATAATGGCTGAACAGCTGGCCGTCCACAGAAAAAAAAACAAACAAAATAGGCGGAAAAGCGGCAATTCGATCTTCATTTGTTTTTCGAAAACCTTCAAGTTTTACTCATTTTTACTCATTTTTTCTTTAGCTAATTCATGTTTATATTTTTACTTTCCTTGTATTCGTAATGAAAAGCACAGTGTTTACCTCGGGTTAAAGACTTATTTAGTCCCTCGAACTATTGGCGCCCTCACTTCGTTCGGGCGCCAAACCTCGTCTCGGGACTAAATAAGTTACTTTCACCCCTAGGGTAACAATTTACTATTATTTCTTTTCAAAATAAAGCGACCATGTGAATAATACATCTTACTTACGACTACTAAATGACGCGTAATAATCTACCCGCTAATCCAAACTTAAATAATTTGTACAGCTCTTTGGCACTCCTGGACTCTGGTCATAAGGAATATTGATTCAGCAATCATTGTACCAATAGTCGTAACAGCTAATGGTCTAATAGTCAATACTTGACTTATACTTAAAGAGGCTCACTCCTCTCTGTCTCTACTCCTCAATAAGACACATATTGTGAGGAGGTCCTCCTACCTACAGCCGTAGCCAACGATACCTTAGTCCCTGTACTCAATTTATATAATAAATATATTATTTTACTTCGGGCCACCAACCAGGTGGACACCGAAGTCTTAAAATAACGCAAAAAAAACCAAAATCTTACACCCACTTTTTATCACTTTTCTCGACGTTTCACATGATTCTAAGTCTAATTAAGCAAAAAAAATTTGTCGGTCTGTCTGTTGGTCTGGATGTCTGTTTACGCAATAACTCAAGAACCACTTATCCGATTAAAAAAATTCTTTCGCCAATCATCTTGTTTGGTTAATGGGAAGAACTGATTAGATTTTGGGATTTGTACGTTCAAAGTTTCGGGTACCATACAAATTGTCCCTAAAAATAAGTTTGGCCCGAAGTTTGACAATCACTGTGTGATTTACGCCCCACTAGATTTTGTTATAAAACTTCCTTAATAAGAAAGTAGTGTATATAAATAAAATAAGTCTGCCTTTAAATTTATAGAACTTGGCTCGGTCACTTCAGCGTCTGGTAATATTGTGTTGTGTAAACCAACACTTTATTAGTGTATTTGCTTAACTCTTGATATAGAAAAAACGTAGTGATGTAATTTAATTTCAATATTATTATCATTAGACTGCAATTGACCTTACATCCGAAATTAAAATGCGACTTGAAAAACAATTAAATACACTTGTTCATCATCATCATCATCATCACCACAAGTCCTGGTTGCATCCAAACCCCGAGGTCCGCTCTCCTGCGATTTTTCCTGATTTGTCTTGTCTTGATTTTTGTGGACCAAACCCAATTTATCAGTTGATAAAAAGTTTCTTTCATATCAGTTGAAAGTTATGCAATATCTCTACAAATTATGAAACAATCGGCTGGACACACTTAATGTTTTCACCCTGCTCGTTTAAAGGTATTAGATAGGTATTGCATAGGCACCTATATAATTAATATTTATCAGTTATGAGTAAATATATTTTAATAATATTTAGGTATCTGTCTTTTTTTTCCGGCCGGCGGATTCCCCCCTTCGGATATCCCCTCCCTCCCCCCCGCCGGCCAGCGGGAGAAGTTATGTCAGACTTGAACCGATTAAAACCGCACGCCGTCTCGGGTCTTCAGACGCCGGCCGGGTGTAAGGTTGCCCGTAAGGTGGCATTTCCCTCGCGCCCCGACTGACCCAGAGCCATTTCCGGTTTCGTGATGGCCCCCTCAGGTTTGGGAACCATGGTGTCCCCATCTTACCCCGGATCATCCGGCACCGCCCCGGCCTGTTTCGGCTGGGGTGACCGGTTAATATTTAGGTATCTAATAATAAAAAGACAAAAAAAATGTTTCCATTTTGAGATTTTACAGTTTCAGTACGTCGCGTCTATGTTGCAAACGTACGTAGATTATGATGACCCGTTTTCATCAATCTACCCGTGTACTTGTTTAGTTACTTAGTAATACAAATCAGCTTGATTTCTATCATTAACTTAAAACAAAAATTCTAATTTGGAAATTCCTCAGGCTGTGTCCGGTTCGAGTCCTTGACATCTGATAGTACAGACATGCATTGCTCAATTCCCATGAATCTTTATAATATGGAAAAATATCCAATAAATAAAGGCTGTTTCGTTGATGTAGCAATATAAATAGACACACCTTGTCTATGACACTCATAATGATATTTTGAACTTAACATCCTTTCACATCCTTTTCCTTCCACACATACACACTCACCCTCTTACACACACACTCACTTGCACGCACGTACAGATATATGTATGCTAAATGCTAAATATTAAATACTAGCTGTTGCCCGCGGCTCCGCTCGCGTGGAAGTCGCTTATTGCGTCCACTTCCACTCCCGCTCCCACTCGCACGATTTTCTTTTGCGATTTTCTTACGGATCTCTAATTTTTTTGAAAATAAATTGTAGCCTATGTTACTCCTGGATATTGTAGCTTTCTATATGTGAAAGAATGATTGAAATCGGTCCAGTAGTTTCGGAGCCTATTCGTTACAAACAAAAAACAAATCTTTCCTCTTTATAATAATAGTGTAGATATGAATAAAATGAAAAAAAAATGTAACAGCCCATGTTTATTCGTTTATTTTTATCGTGCCTAGTGAAAGTGACTGGTCTTCACAACACAGGGTATCCTAGTGTGGAGATCAGTGTCTTTATGTTTTTTAAGATACACATGTAGTATTTCAAAGTTATTATTATTTGGGTCTACAGGGCTCTTTCAATACCTTTGGGGCCCAAGGTAACCCTACCTGCTAGTCAGTGCACTGCTAAATAACGAACTCGGCTCTGGCAGAGGTTTCCTCTAGAGGTTGGGAGGTCAATCGCTGTCTTCAAAATCAACAAACCAATTGAAAATAGTAAGGCGACTCCGGGCTTGGACGCAACCGGAAAATCGGAGGATGATTTTGAACTATCTATTCTTATAGATTTAGATCGGAAAAAGAGAACATCTGGGACGGGACTTGAACCTGGGATCAGTCCGTTACAGGGGGAATGCTCTGATCAACTGATCCACCTAGCCCAGATATTCGAAACTCTCCGATATATTACTCGACGAATCTATTCTTACCATCGAGTTACAAGTATTTCGTACTAGTGAAATTGTGTAACATAAGGTCCATTACAGTAAGAGTTGAAACTGAATTACGCTGCAGCGCTCAAACTTATAATCGCCCACCTTCTAAATAACTACCTACACTAGAGAAAAATATGAGCCACTGGTTACGCCAATGGTTTTACCTATACTTTAAAACGTAAACGTCATGTTAATCCAGGATATGAAGTAGCTCCGTTATAAATATCATATAAATCCGTCCCGCCGTTACAGAGTGCAGTGGAAATAAAAATACTAACACACATACACTCATAAACTTTCGCATTTACAATTTTGTGTGTGTATGTGTGTGTGTGTACGACTAATTCAAAGTATTTGATAAAACGAGTGTCTTAAAAATTTCAGTATTACTAACACAAATATGTAACAAATCGCAAGCCTAACATAATAAAGCAATTAAAAAATTATTACGTTATATCGTCATTAACGCGTTTTCACCTGATAATGAACGGAAAATGAATAATAATGGTTATTTATGACGCTATTAACATGCTTTCATACAGTTTAATTATGTTATTTATCTTCTGAAATTTAGTTAGATTTTGTTTAAATAGGTAATACTAACATCGGATGAAACCACTTTATACCTCACTGTTTCTAAAGCATGTAACAACATATTATCTGTATAAGACGACCTCTGTTTCGATAGAGCGTTCGACTACTTGGTCAGAAGTCGCAGGTTCGATTCCCGCTCAGTGCATATATTTGTATTTTTTAAATATATTTAGGACACGTCAATTTGACTTCACCTCGCCTGATGGTAAGCTGAAGGTAAACTCTCAGGAAAGAGGGTCACCATTACATACACGTACCATGTTAACAATGGCGGCACTCAGCTTGACGGCCTCATCAGAAGAGGATTGTCGTCGCAGCACCGCGTGACACCCACCGGTCCCTCTAGTGCTGCGACCACAATCCCACTGCCCGGCTATGCACTTGCTGACCCCTGAACGCAATCAAACCGAAGTTGGATTACTATGGAGGGTTTTTCGCAATCGTGCACGGTGGTACCCACCCGGCCGACTTTTGTGACAAATTTGTGTCATCAAATTTCTACCACCAGGAAGGTATGCATGAATATGTATATTTACATTGGAATGGGTGTTTCTGTGTATGATATGTATGTATTTACAAAAAAAGACATATATATTAACTGGTTAAGTTGGTTAAGCTATGCTTACTTTTTTATTTAGATAGTGATGTGTAGAATGTACTAAACTACTAAACTTATTAATAATATTGTCGTTATCAATATCGGCCTAAAACAAGTTGAATTCCTGAGACGAGCTCAGCCGAATACAAGGGATTTTCGATTTTGCGTTTTTTTTTTTTGCGATTTTTTGCGTTTTTTTTTTTATCTTGCAATGGTTCACCCCAGCACGAATCTATTACCGAAAACAGCCACTCGATAGCTCATCTCCTTCATACCCAAAGCCGTGACAGAAAATTGGCAACGACGACGACGACGTCGACGACAACTCCTGGCTTTTCTAAAGAAAATCACTAAAAACACGTTTGTTGTTTGGGATAAATATATAGACGAATTTATAGATAAATGAAACAAATATTTAGGGGGCTTTTTTTTTTTTTTTACGTGCCGAAATCCCTTCGGATACCCCCCCGCTGGCCAGCGGGGGTGGTTATGTCGTGTCTCGACTAAAACCGCACGGTGTCCTCCCCAAATGTCCGTTGCCGGGCACCCCGGGTAAGCCCTCGAAAGGATAACCCCAGGGTTGCCGGCGGACTTTGGCCGCCACAGCGGCCTCGCCTGGTGGGGTCGGGTTTTATCCCGCTTCGGTGAGTTGGCAGGCGTGTGTAGGGCACACACGACACGCCTCCGCCACGGCCTGCTTCTGTAAGGACGGCGAGTCGGCCAACTGCCGTCCTCAGGCCCCGATCATGGAGGTCGGTAGTCCCGGGCGTAGATGAGTCTGCGGCGTCCTCGCCGCAGACTGCGAAACTCGGGGGGCAGGGTTCTCTCCTGCTCCCTCTCCGCCGTCTCTTTCGCGCGCATTACCTGCTCGCAGAAAGAGGCGGCGGCGTGCCACTTGCTCCCGTCGGAGACCACGGCCCTCACCATGGTCTCCAACGAGAGAACGTCCACGCCCAGGACCGCAACGAGATCCCGGCGTTGACACGCCCACGCAGGGCACTCCACCAACGTGTGGAGCGCCGTGTCTTCGCCAGGATCCTCGCAGTGCTGGCACTGCGGCGTTGTCTCCCGGTGGATGCGCCACAGATACTTACCGAAACACCCGTGTCCGGTAACCATCTGGCACATCCGGTAGGAGAGGTCCCCATGGTCCCTCTCCAACCACTCCTTCATGATCGGTCTCACCGCCGCAATGGTGGATTCCCCCCACCTTGGGTGCTCGAGTCGCACCCTCCATGTCTCCATGAGTTCCTGGCGGAGCAGGGACCGCTGAGCCCTGATTTCTCGGGGCTCCGGCCTATGGCCCGCTCCAGCGCGCCTCCTTGCGCCACTGGTACAGTAGCGCAAGGGCTCTCGCTTCCAGGTCCCATGGAGGGGTCCCGGCTAGGAGACATGCCGCCTCGACGGAGATCGTGCGATACCCCTGATGACTCTGACGGCGATCGCTTTTAACGGGCTGTTTAATACAGCCACGTTGCGGGCCGCCAGAGTCTCCGCCCATACTGGGGCCCCGTACAGGGCCATGCTTCGCACGATCCCCAGGTACAGTCTCCTAGTGGGGGCGTTGGGTCCCTTGACGTTGGGCATCAGACGCGATAGCGCGGCCGCAGTCCCCCTCAGTTTCGGGACCAGACTTCGGAGATGAGGTCCGAAATCCCATCGGCAATCGAGTACGAGCCCAAGGTACTTCATCGTGGGCTCGATGCCGATGCTTACGCCCCCTACGGTTATGCTGGTTCCTGCAGGTGGCCCCCTCCGAGGCCCGTGAAAACACTTAGCCTCGGATTTGTGGAGAGCCACCTCGAGTCCCAGCCGCCGTATTCGACCCACGACTTGAGCAACCCCTGCCGTGGCCTCCAGTGCCGCGCTTCGGTACGTTGCTCCCTGCGCCATAACGAGGGTGTCGTCAGCATAGCACACTATGCTGACACCCTCGAGCAACGTACCGCGCAGCACCCAGTCGTATCCGATGTTCCACAGGAGTGGGCCTAGGACCGACCCCTGCGGAACACCGCACGACACTTCTCGCCGCCCTGGCCCTAGCCAGCTCGGGTAAACTATGGCCCTCTCAGATAGGTATGCCTCGACAATGCGGCGGAGGTAAGGAGGCACTCCGTGATACGCGAGCGCCTCCCTAACGCAGCTCCAGGGTAGGGTGTTGAAGGCGTTGGCGATGTTGAGAGACACCGCCACCACCACCACACCCCGCGAGACTACTTCCTCCGCCAGGTGCCTAACGCGCATGATCGCTTCCACGGTGAAGCGCCCCCGGCGGAAACCGAACTGGTTGTCCGCCAGATCTGGCCCCACGTTCGTGAGATGCTCGACGAGGCGCTCTGCAATAATCCGCTCAAAGAGCTTGCACACCTCGTCGAGCAACACGATCGGCCGGTATCCGGATGGCTGGTCCGCCGGCCGCCCCGCCTTCCGGATAAGGACCAGTTTCCCCCTCTTCCAAGCCTTTGGAAACTGGCCCCTTTCGAGGCATGCGCTAAAGAGCGCTACCAATCGAGGCCCTAGTTCCTCCAGGGCCAGGACCCATGCTCGGCCTGGAATGCCGTCGGGTCCGGGGGCAGTGCATTTCCGGGCTTTAAGCCGGAGCACTGCTACCCCCAGTTCACTCTCCCTGACTTCGGGCACATCGCTCTCGCTATTGTCAGCGTCAGGCGCCTGAGGCGGAGCCATACGCGGAGGGACGTGCTCCTCCGCTCTCGCTGGGAACAAGGAGCCCAGTATCCCCTCCAGCCGCTCCGGCTGGAGGCTCTGGGTCAGTAGGGGCGCCCTTGGGCGGATTTTGCCCCTGTCCGCAAGGTAAGGACGCCCCCATGGGTTCTGCTCCAGAGACTCCAGCAGCTCTTCGCGGGCCCGCCGTTTGGCCTGCTTTATGGCTTTCTGGAGGGTCCTCTTGGCCCACTTGTACGCCTCATACAGCTCCGCTTCTCGGGCTGCCGCATCGTCTGGGCGGCGACGCCTCCGGCGAAACCTGGTGATGAAACCGCGAATGCGACAACCACGACCGAACTGAGCCCCCGCCGCTCCAAGGTGGCGACACTCCCCCGGTTGAGGACCTCTAGACCACGGGTGTTGGCCCAGTCCTCCAGTACTCGCCCCTTGTCATTGGTTTCCCGGGAGCCCCAGGCCTGAGACCAGGAGTTGAAGTCTCCCAGGACCAAGACAGGACGAGGACGGCACGCAGCGAGAACAATGTCCAGTTCAGCGAGCCTTAGCTCAAGCTCGTACTGGTCAAGGCTTGGCGAGAAGTAGACGGCCACGACAGCCAAGCCCTCATAGTCCGCCGCGACGCAGCCTCTGCACCTTGCAATGAGTGCAAGGCGCGAGGTGTCCACGGCGGAACCCCCGAAGACGGTCGCTACGCCGTCCAGGTCCACCGGGCTTCCGGGGTGGACCCAGTACGGCTCAGCGACCACGACCACATTGATAGACCACTCCACGATGCTCTGGTACAGAAGATCCTGAGCACCGGTGCAGTGGTTTATGTTCGCCTGCAGGATGCGGATTGGTGTGTCCATTAATGGACGTCAATCTCCGCATCCCGCCTCGAATGTGGCCGCTCTTGAGCGGCACCCCCGCTACCCGTTGCGGACGAACGGGGCTTTGGCCTCGAGGCGGCGCAGGTTCTGCTGTCCGCCCGGTGCTCCGCCGCTTTGCCCTCCGCTACGCATTTGTAGCAGCGCGGCGGAGCATCACAAGCACTGGCCTTGTGCCCGGGGTGACTGCAGCGGAAGCACCGATCCCCCACGGTGTCTCCCGCTGTGCACTGCACTCCCACATGCCCCACAGCCAGGCACCTGAAGCACCTGGTCTCGCGGGGCTGCAGGAGTTGCACCCGCGCCTTTAGGAAGCCCCCAACGAGGAGGCTCCGTTCGTCCGCAATTGTTTGCGCCGCTGCGACGGGGCAGTTGACGACTGCTGTGCCGTGGCCGGTGGAGCTGAAGCGGATTTCTCCAGCTCTCACCTGATCACGGGGGCAGCCGCCGCCTTCACGACGGCGGAGATGACTTCCTCCGGCGGAGATGACCATCTGGGTCAGTTGCCTGACCTCCTCCCGGAGGATCCGCTGTTGCTCCAAGGAGTTGGCCAGCTCAGTTTCCAGGCTTGTGACCCGGGCCCTGAGCTTCATCTCCTCCTCGGAGACGCTCCTACCGAGAAGCTCCTCCAGCGCCGTCCTGGCGACGGCAACATTTTCCGCCACCGTCTTCTTTTTGCCCGACACATTTTTGGATCCCTTAATGGAGTCCGTAATGCGGGCAAGCGCTGCGAGGAGTTCCCTCGCCGCGGGGACGCCTTGGTCCCTGCCACTGGGTAGTGGAGGGACGTGCACCGGCTGCTTCAGCGTTCTAGCCGCCGCGGTGGCCAATATTTTGGCCGGCCGATCATCCTCGCTCGAGGAGACCGTCCGTTGCCCGGAGTTTCTGCTCCGGTCAAGGGACGGTCCACCCGAGCGTGGCCGCTTCCGACGGAGACCCTCCTCAGTCTCCATACGGCTGGATACTGACTCATTGTCAGTACCCGCCGTCGACGCCGCAGACGCAATGTCCGCGTCCATGTCCCCTCCTACTGGTAGCGGAGTAGCGGGTCTGGTGAAGACTGCCTTAACCGACCGCGGGTGAGGCCGCCGCCTCAACTCCTCTTCACCCCCAACTACCTCCACTCCGTCATGCTCATTATCGTTATTCGCGCCATGGTCGTTTTTATTTGTTCCGTCCGGTTCCTTTTTATTTTGGTTAGTATTTTCCATATCTAATCCCACGAGTATGGGGGAAGGGTGCACCCCTGCACCTGGATAAGCCTATATACTATGGAGGTCGGCTGGTATCCATAGGTTTTGACTACTTCGCTGTCGGGTGTTATAGACTTTTCCTTGTCGTGGGCCGGCCAATAAAGGCAAGGCCTCCGGTCAGCAAGTTCATTGCGTACCCTTCTGGAGCCACCAGTCAGGTCGTTGCTGATCACCTGCCGATTACGGAACGCGAGAGGATGGCTAGTCCTCTCTCACCGGCGGCGGCACAAGTGCCCGTCGGCCCCTGCGTCAGCAGTGGGCCAACCCGCCCCTGGATCCCCCTGGACCCTACGGTGGCCTCCACCACTAACATCATCGCTCGTCCTGTCTCCTCTGAAAGCAGAGGAGTACGGAGAGCGATGTGTTCCCGCCACGTTGGGTATTGGCCGACGATCAATGCCAACCCCATGAAGGGGAAGCCATTGACCGCCGCCCAGGGTGTACCGGCCACTCCGATTCCGTTCCCCCCGGCCTGCAGCGGGATCGGAATAGGAACGACACTCGAGGAGGTTATCCAACACACACCCCTATTTAGGGGGCTAACTTAAATGTTTATTTCATTTTAAATTAATTGTTTATTTTTAAACTGAATAACTATATATTCTGTTAATATTTCAAGCGTCTGCCTGTTGCCGTTATCAATATCGAGCAAAAACGAGCAAAATAAAAAACACGTTTGGTGTATAGGCGCCCCCTTAAATATTTACATTTTGTTCTGTTTTTATACGTTTTTTATTAGCTTCACCTGTATGTTTGTTTGTATGTTGGTATGTTTGTATGTTTGTTTGTAACCGACTCCTTTGGGCGCGATTTTGACCCACTTTAAACGGCCAGATTTCGTTCAAACTTTGTAGATTTATCGAGGACTGATGACAATACACTAATTTGATAAATTTATTCCATTTTTCAATTTGCATAATAATTTAAACTTATGAATTCGCGAAATATTTACGGGCAGCTCTGTAAATATTTGATAACAGCGCCATCTATCCCATCAACTATGTATCACGTAGTAGCGAATAATGTCACATTATCATCATCATCATCATCATCATCAACCTATTCTAGTCCACTGCTGGACATAGGTCTCCTTAATGAGCACCCTGTCACATTAAAAACTCTGAAATAGGTGGCAACAGCAGCGTGTTAATTTATTTATGAATAAACAAAACTAAAAGTAGGAAATAAATAATAGTTAAAAAAATGTATTTCATTTTAAAAAAAGCGTGGGGTGCATGGGTCACTAGATATAAATATTTTATTGACAGACATGAGTTGATGAGATTATCATTTTGATAATATCTTAAAAGGCACCCCACGCTGTTTTTAAAATGAAATACATTTTTTTTATTCACACTATTATTAATTTATATTTATTGAAATTTTTAACACTATTCTTAATTTAAATTTATTAAAACTTATTTTAAATTTTTTTAGTTCGGTTTTCTATCATCATCATCTGTGAAAATTTCAACTGTCTATCACGGTTTATGAGATACAGTTATTAGTTAACATTAGTAGTCTGTGCATTCAAGATATAAAAAAAAACTTATGTTAAATGAACGATTCTGAATACAAAAATATTTATTTTGGAATTCTTGTCTGTAAGTCTGTTTGTTCGTGATGGACGCAAAAACTACTGAAAGGATATTGATGCAGTTGTTTGTTAGAAAGGTATTGGCGTCTGCAGACCCGAGACGGCGTGCGGTTTTAGTCGGTTCGAGCCCGACATAACCACCCCCGCTGGCCGGCGGGGGGGTATCCGAAGGGATTTCCGCACGAAAAAAAAAAAAAAAAAGTATTGGCCAGACTTAAAATCTGCCGTATATTTGATTGCAATTGGTTAAGTTTAACCGGAGATATGGCCGAAAAACGTCAACCAACCTCCGCACGGGCGGAGCCACGGGCATCAGCTAGTTGGAAATATATTCGAAAAGGAACAGTAGCTATAGATGACGGCTTTTTAATTAGATTTATTTCTGAGTTCCAGCCATTATTAGATACGGTTACGATTGAGAAGACAGCAAAAATTTCTTCGAAGATTTTTCTGGTGACAATGTATAGATAACCTTAATTTCCAAGGCAGGTCTTTAAGACACCTCTGCTACCCCTTTGGGGATATGCGTAATTAATAATATATATACATTTTGCCGAAGGATTAATTTCATCACCAACCAAACTCAATCGACTCTAACCCAATTCACATAATGTATGAAATGCAATTGGCATAAAAAAAGATTGCTCAAAAGACGGAGATGCAACCGTATCATTTGGTTGACTTAATTTGGACATGAATGGAACAATTTTTACATTTTAAGAAGTGAAATTTTGGTTATGGTCGTTATGTTGATATAAAATGTTTCGTTTTGACGAATTGTTTACGCTTATTTGGACGACTGCTCCTTTATGTGTGTAGTGTAATGAAAATGGTCATTCACGCAGTAAGTATGTCTTGTTCTCTCTGTAGGACATATTTCTTATTACGGTAAACTGCGTTGGTGTCGCTGCAATAGCGCAAAATAATTGCTGTAAGCGTGCCGGAAAATTTCGTAAACAAATGAAATGAATGAAGTTTGCACATGTGCACTATACGAACTAACCAGAAATCAAGCGTCGGTAGCTTAGTGGTTAAGGAGTCGACTACGATCGAGAGGTTCCGGGTTCGAAACCTAGCCATTACACTACCGAGGCGAACCCACTCCTAAACAAGCAATTAAGCTTAGCTGGAGGGGTTAGGGAGAATATTAGTAATTTCGGTTAATAATATTTATATACTTTTTATGGAAAATGTACTTTGCTCTAAGGATTTACTCACGGTTATTTTGAGATGAAGCGTACATAAAATAAACAAATCTACACGTATATCGAATTTTACAAGCTTTTAGCGTCTTTGGTTTCAAAGTTGCATTTCAAACAAATGATACTCCTCCGAGACCATTTGACCGATCTCGACCAAATTTGCCACGGTGATCAAGTAGACATTACTGAGTGTCGTAAGGGGTCGAATGTCCAGATCGGTCTTACCATCGAGGAATAATCACCGAAAAACCAAATCAATGGAAAAAGTCGACCGGTCACGTTGACCTATTATTAAGTGTAGCGAACCGAAGGCGAGCGATGCGTCTTTGGTTTCAAAGTTGCATTTCAAACAAATGATACTCCTCCGAGACCGTTTGACCGATCTCGACCAAATTTGCCACGGTGATCAAGTAGACATTACTGAGTGTCGTAAGGGGTCGAATGTCCACATCGGTCTTACCATCGAGGAATAATCACCGAAAAACAAAATCAATGGAAAAAGTCGATCGGTCACGTTGACCTATTGTTGGATAGGTATATAGGATGGAGTCGGAAGGTGTCCAGCCGGGAACTGTTGAACTAAACAAGATAAATGAATCGAGCTTGGGCATGATATCCAGGATCTGAAGATGGACACGGTAAGTGATTATAGGAACTTCTGAACCAAACAAGATAAACCCGTCATGTTTGAACTCATTTGATTTGTCTGCTTATGCACTTACTAGAAAACTTGTTATTAAAAAGTTATTTTTAAACGAATAATTGATTCTTTTATACTTTGAGCTAAATATGGTCATTTCGTTAGCCATCTACATTTATGCGGACCGATACTTGATTACTACCATTTAAATAGTTTTACCTCTTTATTTTCGGGCGGAATCCCCTCGGATGCCCCCCGCCGGCAGCGGGGGCAGTTATGTCGGGCTTGAACCGACTAAAACCGCACGCCGTCTCGGGTCTTCAGACGCCGGGATGTAAGGTTGCTCATATAGCATATCCCTCGCACCCGGACTGACCCTGGGCCATCTCCGGTTCCGAGATGGCCCCCTCGGGCTTGGGAACCACGGTGTCCCCGTCTTGCCCCAGTTAGGGGGAGGGGCGCTAGTCACCCCGCCATTCCGGCCTGCTTCTGCTGGGGTGACAAGCGGCCTCACCTGCCACCCTTGGCCTGCGCTCATGGAGGTCGGAGGTCGTTAAGCAACCTAAATAGTTGTACCTAATGTTTAACATAGTTACAAAATACTGCATTACAACAACTTACAATTTAGTACTTGTTCAGATCAATTTGATTAATAGTAGTCAAATTAGGTGAAGAACACTATAATTAATAACTCAAAAACATGGTTACCACAAAACAAGGTTTTTTTAGAGTCTATTGATTAATGTATGCCTTTGACAGCGCCATGCGCAAACGCATATTATGCAAATCAAGACCTTTAATTTTAATGGCATCTACCTAAATACCTACAGTCTGTATACCTCTTCACCCGAGCACCAAACCCAGTGGCATCTAAAGATAAGATAAGATAAGATAATATTTATTTGCAGTATAAAGTTGTACAATAATAATAAACACTACAATTATTTACATTACATAACATAACATAACATAACTTCACGCCTGTATCCCCGAAGGGGTAGGCAGAGGTGTATTACACACCCACGATTCGCCAGTTATGTTTAGGTCCCAATGTAATAGGGGGCGAGCCTATTGCCATCTACCGGGCACATTACTAAGCGAGCGATAATTAACATTTTAACAATACACACATAACTACGAAAAGTCAGAGGTGTGTGCCCGGGGCGACTGGGGATCGAACTCGAGACCTCGTCTCGGCAGTCCGTTACGTACGCCACTGGTCTATCGCCGCTATTCTTGTTGATTATTTAGATAGTAATAATACCCTAGACTAATTTACAAAGTAGTATTAAGTATGTATTAATATTGACCACTGGTACCCATGGTAAGAGTTAACTTGTGTTATGGGTATCAGAGCTCTCGTGTATACATTTAGTCTTGAATTAATTTATTTTATTATTATTTGAATTAAGTTTATTAGCATAAAGTACATAAAACGTAGGCTTTAAATTAAAAAAAATTAAAAAATTAAAAATCTTTATTTCTTTAACTTTAACAATTTTAAACATATCCATGACAAGAGTATCCTTTTAAGTATACACTATACTTGTGTTAGGATACCCCCTCTTCCATAACAGTTGTTATATAAACTTGTACATAATACCTTACTGTACCAGGCTATATAGTAAGACTAACAAAACATGTATATGTAGGTATATATATAAAACTACATCACATGCTTGTGTAAATAGGATTATGAAATAGTGTTCATAAGGACCTCCGTTTCATCATAGCTTTTACTTTGTAACCATACCAGTAGCATCTTTTTGCATTTGTGGTAATTCATATGATATATATCAAGATGTTTATTTATTGTGTTGTATAAGTGTGCCGATTGTCTAGCAAATTGTCTCCTAGCATAACTACTTTTTACCGCGACAACAGGAGCAGCAGAGTATTTGCGCCTTCTATTCACAAAATACGCGCATGCAATGCGTTTTTAGATAATAATACCAACTTCATATTGTGGTGTAAGTATGTGTGGAGTGGGTGTGGAGGGACGTGTGTATAAGTGTTGTGTATGATAGTGTTTGTGTGTGTGTGTGTGTGTTTGTTTATTACTGTTATAGTTCACTTAAACCTATAGAGTGGACACCACCAGCAAATTTTCCGTTTCGTCGTAGTTATGTGAAAGTAACCATTTATAAACTTTACGCTTACATTCTTGTCTACAAAGAGGGTAGATATTGCACTCTTCATTTATTATATTACATAGGTGGCTAGCAAGGATACCAAAATGGCGCTGAGCGAAAGCATGTTGACATGTCCTATGCGTTTGTTCAGTGTTAACATAATATACCAGTGAGGAGTGCTTGCGTAAAGCTCGCATTTTGGTGCCCAAGGTCCTAATCCTCTTTTTATTGATTTGCCTTGGCTTTTATGGCAGCGACTGCCATCTAACCCCGAGAAGGTAGCTTCCAAAAGAACCGCGTGCATCAATCAGTAAATGTACCAGCTTGCAGATGAGGTTGACTTGAGCCCCGAAGATGTTGGTGGGACTCCATTCTCACCCCCTTATATCCCTATAAAGGCATAATGCTACTAGGGGCGCAATGCATTCTGCTGTTGCAATGTTGAGCTGAGAGTGCACTACATGATTACCTACAATTCACGCGCAATCTTTTTTCAATTCAATACCATTGAATTGTTTTCTCGGTGATTATTCCTCCGTTGCTAGACTGATTTTCAATTTTCTTTTTCTGCCTTGCACATTTTGGCGCCAAAATCGTGGTCGCGCCAAAATGATCAATGTTGAGATCATTTTGGAGAAATCAGATTTAGAAATTTTTGAAGAGTGATTATTCCTCCATGTTATGTTCGATTTTCAATTTAATTTTTTCTTAGCCTTCCGGGTATAAAGTTGTATTTACAAACATGCCAAGTTTGGTCAAAATTAGTCGATTAGTTTAGGAGGAGTAGCGTCACATCGAAATACACCGAGTGGAGTATAGAGAGCTTTTCGCTCGACTTCGTCTCACTCTGAGCTCAATTATTAGATCGAATTTTTTTTACGATTTTTAATTTTTAAAATACGATTTTTTTGTATGTTAGAAGAAACATTTCCAATTTTTTAAGGCTTTGTGATATACATAACGTAAATACTAGACATAAAAACAGTCTTGTGGTTTGTAATAGTCGACTCCACATAATTAATAATTCCTTTCAGGGTAACTGTATCCGCTTCTACAACAAGCTTCCTAGTGAAATGAAGAATCTACCTCTTCATAAATTTAAAAGCCAAATTAAAAGTAAACTCTGCCAAAAAGGCTACTATAAAATTCAAGACTATTTAGACGACAAACAAGCTTGGATATGAACTGTTTGCTCTCTCTCTCTATGCTACTCAAATGAAATATTGTACTTAGGTTAAGTATATGTTTGTAAATAGACCAAAAAAAAACAGCCCGCTCTTGCCGGAGTCTTCTCAGGACAGGGCCGCGTTTCGAACCGGTGGTCCATTTGCCAAACATTAGATTATTTTTTTTTATGACGTTTTGTAAGTGCCGTATTAATGGTCTATACAGAATAAATGGTTTTTGACTTTGACTTTGACTTTGACCCGGTAAGTTATCCTGCGATCGGGTTCTATATTTTTTTTACGAAATTTTCCCGTGTTGCACCAGGGCGGGTCGTAAGTATGAATCATATTGAGTACGTTCTAATATTAAATGTCGATTAGTACATTCTATTGGTCTGATTTGATCAGCTTTTGCAATTTATAAACTTGATTTAAAGGTCGTTTGAGTATCATCAATTGAATAACTATGCTATTATAAAATTGTAAATTAGTTCTGTCTGTACATTGGAGATAATAAAAAAGAATGAGGGTTATGTTCATTGAACAATTCCTAACACAATTTTTTTGATGTAACAACGTCTTATAAATCGAGGAGCCGGCTGCACGCACGAAAAATATGACGTAACATTACCTGACGTATGCGGCGTTACCTCGTATGCGGCGTTACCTTTTTTTTTTTTTTTTTTTTTTTTTTTTTCGTGCGGAAATCCCTTCGGATACCCCCCCGCGTGCCAGCGGGGGCGGTTATGTCGGGCTTGAACCGACTAAAACCGCACGCCGTCTCGTATGTTTTCTTATGACGTTGTCACGTTCAACTATCGTCAGTAAACCGACTTTACAGATAACCGGTTTTTTTTTGGAACTACTGATCGGATTTTGATGCGGTTTTTTTTACTGGAAAGGTCCTGGTCAGACTTAAAATCTACCGTATGTTTGATTGCAATTGGTTAAGTATAACTGAAAATATGACCAAAAAACGATATCCAATCTCCGCGCGGGCAGAGCCGCGGGCATCTGCTAGTTATATATAAAACAAAGTCGTGTTAGTGATGACCGGAATAAACTCAAGAACGGATAGACCAATTTCCATGTTCTTTGATTTTTTAGATTGGTCTCCGCTTATAGGTACTGTGCCTTTTGTATTTTTTTTTTCTGGAAATCGCCACGGTCGCCAGCCACCGGCCAGCGGGGGTGGTTATATCGGACTCGAACCAATCAAAAACTCACGCCGTCTTGGGTCTTTAATGCCGGGATGCAAGGAGACATTCACGAAATAAATTCAGCTGATAAGGCAAACAAAATCAAATCATCTTGGACCCGATAAGTGGTACTGTAATCGGTTTATAAGATAATTTATATGACATGTTTCTGTACAAAGCCGGGACGAGGCAGTAGTATAATAAAATGACCACTATGAATTAATTAATAACCAGTTTCAACTGAAAAAAATTTTTGTGGGATAGTCACGCGTAACGCCCTCTATCGTATGTGGGGCACAATAATTTTCGTAATTATAATGATTCAGTATCAAATTATTGTAAGTCTTGCGTTTATGCATACTCGTGTGGTGCAGGTTGAAAACTGAGAGCGAGTACAAATATAATGGAATAGGTACATTTCTGTCACTTGTTTGGAAATAAGTGTTGTTACTGTTTATTTATTTCTTTATTACGCTTCTATCCAACAACTATAATCATAAATACACATTCAGTCGAGTACAATATTATTAAAAATTTGGTAACTTTTCAAAATTTTTGACATTGAAAAGAAACGAAAAGTAAAGTAGATAAGAAAAAAAAAAGCGTCGCCTTAAGACGTATCGGAGAATTTCGAATATCTGGGACGTGTCTAGATAGTTCAGCTGGTCAGAGCATTCCCCCTGTAAGGGACTGCGACCAGTCCCTTACAGGGGGTTCAAGTCCCGTTCTAGATGTTCTCTTTTTCCGATCTAAATCTTTAGAAAAACGAAAAGTGGTTAAGAAAAGACATGAAACTTTATTGCATATTGATCTTGATAATTCTCAAAATAGTGAACCTTCTGATAGATATAAACAAGGTTTTTTATTTATATTGTACCTTATTTTTTATGAATTACAGCAGCCTTACTATGGGAGGGTAAGATTCATATCTCTCGCATATTTTTGAACAATGAAATAGCAGAAAATCTATTACGTGACCAAAGCATATCAAGCTACACGAGTCTAAAGTGCTACGGGCGCCGAAATAATGACCACCACGCTCGTGACTTGTACCACACAATGCAACTGGACGTCCGTACGTTTTGCTCCACATACGTAAGTGTGGACATCTTATGAGGACATTACAACACGCCATTTTTCTTAACTCTGTGAAGGCAAACGTTAAGAAACTTAAGCCATCTATATTACTGTATGACGTAATTGCACAAGTTACGAGTGTTATTAAATGTTTGCAAAGTTATTAGTACACGTTAAATAAGCTAGCTTTAACTATTAATAATTCATTATTTTATCTTGATAGCAAAACCAGTTAAAGATGTATAACATTTTTAATAGTGTTACTATCAACTTCATTCGAGGAGCTCGTAGCTAAGGCTGAGCGCTCGTCGTAAGACAGTCTTAAGACAGACTATTGCTATACAGAAACATTTAAAAGTGCGCACACTTCGAACAAAGCTGTCAAATAAAAGATCTGTACGGCGACAAGTCTGTCAAAAGACTGTTTTGTCTAAGGCGACTAAGGGATAGGGCTGTTCTTCACCTTATATCATACAGTCCAAGAAAAACCGTCGAGAAAGGCATGTGTATCTAAAAGAAAAGCTATCCCAGGGAGGTACCGGAGCAACCAGAGAGTCCTTCTCTCTTCTTCACAGGAAGAGACAGTCCCATGTATCTGGGGGGGACAAATCTGCATGGAGACGGTACTCGCCAGACGTCACGCCGAAACCTTTCTCGAAGTGGCGAAAAGAGGGCAGCAGACTGTCGATTTGCTACTCTGAATGTAAAAGGGGCTATGAATGAAAAACTAGATGATGTATATGAGATGATGATAGAAGAAATATAGATGTACTGTTTGTGAATGAGACGAAGCGAAAGGGGAGAGAAATACTAACACGCGGGCTGTTCACCGAAATATAGTCGGGTGTGTCCGACAGTGAACATGGCAGTAAAGGTGTTGGTATTATTATCTCCGAGCGACTGACAGAATGTATGAGAGAGTATGATTGTGTTAGCTCCCGTCTTCTCTGAATCCGGCTGAAGGTGGGGCTGACACCTATATTTCTTGTAGGTGTCTATGCCCCCGATATGAGTCATAATAAAGCTGACAGGGATGCATTTTGGGAGCAACTGAGAGAGATTTTGTTAGTGCGTAAGCCAAATGAACGAATTGTCATGCGTGGAGACTTTACTGCTAGAGTTGGAGTAAAACGTGACGGATACGAGAAGGTGCTGGGAGCATTTAGGGATAAAATAGTGAATGACAATGGTGTGTGTCTGCTAGAGATATGTGTAGAGATGGAAATGGCTGTGATGAATACATGGTTTCAGCATAAGCTGATCCATTCGTATACGTTTCGAAGAAAGGATGGAAATGTATTGAAAAAGAGCATGATTGACTTTGTGATAGTGGATGAAAGAATGATGATGAAAGTGGTAGATACTAGAGCTTACTGTGGGACTATCGTTAACACGGACCACTACTTAGTAATTGGTTGAGTAAGTGATCTGTTTAGATGCTGGCGGTATAGGGCTAAAGTATCTACCACTGAGCTAGAACGCATAAAAGTGGAACGATTGAAAGATCCTAATGTGAAAGAAATGTACAAAAGGAAACTGAATGAGAGACGAGAACGAGTGGAGGTATGAAGAAAGATAATATAAAAGAAAAGAAGGAAAAATATGTGTGTGAAAGAGAAAGTGAAAGAATGCGTAGAAAGAAAGAAAAAAGAGAAAATGGAGAGGCTTGAGAGAGAGTTCAGTGCAAGTTTCCGGGATAAAATAAAAAAGTTCTGAAAACTAGTACAAGAAGCGCGAGGGAATATAAAAACAGGTTCGATGAATGTAATAAAGGATGAAAATGAAGAATATATGAAGGAGGATAGATTTGTGTTAGATCGTTGGAAGAGATATTTTGAAAGTCTGTATGAGCGTAGTGTGGATGAAATAGAGTATGACGAAGGAGTGATAGGTTCACTGGCATCCACTGATGAAATTTTAATGGATGAAATTATGAAAGCATTAAAACATGTGAACATGGGAAAATTTGCTGGGTATGATAGAGTGAGGCTGGTGAGGGATTAATAGCAGGAATGTTGCACCACCTAATTAACCTTTGTTGGAGACAAGGCCAGGTCCCAGAAGACTGGACTAAGGCGGTGATTTTCCCAGTTTATAAAGGTAAAGGCTCGCAGCAGGACTCATGGCGGCATCAACCTTCTAAGTGTGGTTGGGAAATTGTATGCCAAAATTTTGATTGATAGGGTAGTACGCATGACTGATGATAAGATTTGGGATGTGCAAGCGGGATTTCGAAAGGGAATGGGATGTACGAATCAAGTCATTTCCTTGCGCTGCGTTGTGCAGAAATATCTGGCCTAAAACCAGAAAGTGTTTTGCGCATTCGTGGACTTAGAAAAGGCGTATGACAAGGTGAACCGGAATGTGTTGTGGAAGGTATTATCCATGTATGGGGTGGACTGCAACTTAATACGGGCTCTGAAGTCACTGTACAAGGGCTCCAGAGCCTGTAAACATATTGAAAAAATAGCTAGTAGGTTAAGTTCTGCTTCCTACGCTGTGAAAAAGATTAGGACTTTAACAGACATAGATACCGCTAGAATAGTTTATTTCAGTTTTCAGATTCTCACACTCAGAAATATTCAACAAACACATTATCAGGAGGCCATCTTTTGACGTCAGCGTTTAAAACTATTAAGATACTGTCTTATTACTTTATGGCTGATAGATATTTAAGGTGTATATAGGGTCTAGCCAAGACCTTCGGAGCCGAAGCCAACAAGAACAGCTTCCTACGCTTTGAAAAAGATTATGACTTAACAGACATAGATACCGCTAGAATAGTTTATTTCAGTTACTTCCATAGTATTATGAGCTACGGCATTCTCCTTTGGGGTAATGCCGCAGATTTAAATACAATCTTTGTACTGCAAAAGCGGGCGGTGCGGGCTATTTATAAGTTGGGCCCAAGTGTCTCCCTCCGAAAAAAGTTCAAAGAAATAAATATTCTAAGTGTAGTTTCCCAATATATTTTTGAAAATTCGCGTTTCGAACCGGTGCCGCGGTGGTCCATTTGCCAAACATTAGATTAATTTTTTTTGACGTTTTGTAAGTGTGGTATTAATGGTCTATACAGAATAAATGGTTTTTGACTTTGACTTTGACTTTGTGTTAGGATTAATGGCGCCTACACAGACTGGTTTGACATCTCTAAAGGTGTCAGGCAAGGATGTGTAGCTTCGCCTTGGTTGTTCAATATTTTCATGGATAGCTGTATGAGTGATATGAAAAGGTGTGAATATGGAATAAAGATGTGAGACCTGCATGTTAAATGCCTCCTATCCGCCGATGACCAAGTTATACTTGCGGCGCTGGAGTTGCAGAAAATGGTGAACAGCATGAATGTGGCCTCTAAAGCGAGAGGTATGAAAGTGAATGCCAGAAAGACGAACGTTATGGTTTTTGAGAGGCAGCAAGAAATGACTGAATGTAATGTTATGATTGAAGGTGAATGTGTAGAACAAGTGTCAGAGTTTGTATACTTGGGTAGTTTGTTCACAAGGGATGGAAGATACGATGGAGATATTGAAAGGAGAGGGACTGCAGGAAATCGCATGAATGCTGCTACACTCCTTCATGAGTGGCCAGTCAGTGCCGAAGAAGGCACAGCAGGCGGTTCATAACGGTGTGCTAGTCCCCACATTAATTTATAGAAGTGAAAGTTGGGTATGGCAGAAAAATCATGAAAGTAGAGTGAATGCAGTGGAAATGCGGTCATTGCGAAGTATGTGTAGAGTAAGGTGGGCTGATCCTAGTCCACGTGGATGACCGCGTGGACTAGGATCTGGGCTTTTAATTTTTTGCGCCACAGCTAAAAACCCATACTTTCTTGTCAAACATCATCTCCTCAATCACTTCTGTCCGTGCTAAAGATAAGGTCTTCCGCTGTCTAGCCTACAGTACTAAACCAGATAATAAAACGAAAGATACTATATTTAGAAATTAATATCTATATATTCAGTGTATTTCATCAAATTTCTATTTTACTCTTTCACGACTTCATATACGTACGCCTATTTAGTATCGGTATAGGCAGAGAAATTGAATTAAGAAATATAGCGACAGCAATCCTGCAATTTTTAGTCGGGGCCTGAGGACGGCAGTTGGCCGACTCGCCGTCCTTACAGAAGCAGGCCGTGGCGGAGGCGTGTCGTGTGTGTCCTACACACGCCTGCCAACTCACCGACGCGGGATAAAACCCGACCCCACCAGGCGAGGCCGCGGTGGCGGCCAAGGTCCACCGTTAACCTTGGGGTTATCCTTTCGAGGGCTTACCCGGGGTGCCCGGCAATGGACACTTGGGGAGGACACCGTGTGGTTATAGTCGGTCCGATTCTGACGCGCCCACCCCATCGTCGGCACCGATGGGTGATGCCCATGGGTAGCTATGTTGGAGTCAAACTGACCGAAACCGCACGCAAAGTACCCTGGCTGACTCAGCGCCATCAAGGGCTTTGAAATTTACGAACCAGCTGATAAGGTACCTTGATTCGACGGCGGAACGAAGTTTGCCAGGTCATCTAGTTTTTAAATAAGGAACAAATTTTTAACCACATTGCACAATAGGTCTTATTGTGCAATGTGATTCAAATTACTTATTAAGAAGAAGAACTAACGAAAGATTCGTTAGTTCTATATTACGTTCTATACGTTATTTTGTCCGCTGGAAATTAGGTTCATTTTGGAATGTCAACATTGAGAGCATTAAATAAATACGAGTTGTAAAGGCAACACAAATCTTATGTTACAGATATATTGAACAAAATAATAGGTCTTTACCTATGAAATTGCCGAAATTTTCTTACAAATTCATGAGTTCGTTATTCCTGTAATTTAATAGCTATTTCCATTATTTATATTTTGTTTGAAAGTTGCTTTTAAGATTTTACATTCTGTATTAAATTTTGTTTTTATTGGCCGCTTGATAAATTAATTCGATCTTCAAAAACAGTACTTCCTAAATGCTATCCATTTTGATGATAAATTTCATATTACTTAATAAAAGTTGCTGTTTGTTAGCTTAATGTTGTCGTCTCATTCATACACAAAAAAAATCATAAAATTTGGATTTGTCATTCCTAAAAAAATGCAAAAATGTTAGTACTGAAAATTGGGTTTCCTCCAATTTCTTCAAGAAAAACGGCAATTTCATTTTTTTTTTGTCGTGCGGAAATCCCTTCGGATACCCCCCCGCCGGCCAGCGGGGCGGTTATGTCGGGCTTGCACCGACTAAAACCGCACGCCGTCTCGGGTCTTCAGACGCCGGGGTGTAAGGTTACCCATAGAGCATATCCCTCGCACCCCGGCTGACCCTGGGCCATCTCACCACTAACAGCATCGCTCATCCTGTCTCCTCTGAAAGCAGAGGAGTACGGAGAGCGATGTGTTCCCGCCACGTTGGGTATTGGCCGACGATCAATGCCAACCCTATGAAGGGGTGAAGGGGAAGCCATTGACCGCCGCCCAGGGTGTACCGGCCGCTCCGATTCCGTTCCCCCCGGACTGCAGCGGGATCGGAATCGGAGCGACACTCGAGGAGGTTACCCAACACACACCCCTCATATGTAACGACCTAATATTAATTTTATTAATTCTACTAGCTGATG
Source organism: Cybosia mesomella (assembly GCA_946251805.1). Lineage (NCBI taxonomy): Eukaryota > Metazoa > Arthropoda > Insecta > Lepidoptera > Erebidae > Cybosia > Cybosia mesomella. Next base: position 33,930,664 of record OX276396.1, on the reverse strand, counting down.
CGCTCAGCACGCGCCAGGTCTGTTATCATTTTTTGGTTGAAATCAAACATACAATACTGCAGTTCGATAGAACTCGGACTTGGTCAACGTTCGGACTATAAATCATCACGCTATAGCTAAAAGGTGATGAGCAGTAAAATATGAAATATCGAAACTTCAGAGTTACCTACGTGTAAAATATTGTTGATTAGAGACTCAACCTTTGATAATAAATATCAACACGCTATAATATAAAGGACCTAGCTGGAATTAATTTCGATGTTACATATAAATATCTATTTCTTCGTAATAAACATAACATAACATAAACTCACGCCTATATCTCCGAAGGGGTAGGCAGAGGTGCTAGCACCCACGTTTCACCAGTTTGTTTTAGGTCCCAATGTAATAGGTGGCGAGCCTATTGCCATTAGCCGGGCACTTATAAACCTGCGATAAATACACACATAACTTCGAAAAGCATCGAAAAGTCATTGGTGTGTGCCATGGTAATACCTGGGATCGAACCAGAGACCTCGTCTCAGCAGTCCTATACCCATACCACTAGGCTACCGCGGTTTTTCGTAATAAATGATTGAAAATATAACGATGAAATAGGTAACCTAATACATGTTGGGTTCGAAACTGTAGAAGTAAACATACCTTGATGTATTCCGAATTTAACGCGGACAAAGACGCGGGCAACAGCTAGTAAAGAATATGCTCAAGATTTACCTTAGCTAAGATTGAGCAAACTCAAAGTAGATAGATAGATAGATAACACTTTATATGTACACCATTTACAATACATACACAAGTAGCACATTAATTATTAGTAATAAGGTTATTGCAATGTACAAAGGGCGGCCTTATCGCTAAACGCGATTTCTTCCAGGCAACCTTAGGATGGACTGGAATATTTTCACAGACAGGGTGGTAATGGGTGTATCATAAGGAGTTAGCAAATAATATTTTAATTAAAAACATACTTACCTACTTAATTATACTTTCACAGGTACAAACTATATGTGGGGTGCGACTGGTTGGATCACCTCCAAGTTTGGTGCACCCTGGGCAACGTGGGCGATGACGCATCATTGATTGCTCCCTGGAGTAGCTGGCGTCAACGTCAACGGCCAAGAGTCTGACCAACAGGCCCTTTTCAGGGCCAGCTGACCCCATTGCACGAGGGGGTCGGGGTATGGCGGGCCTGCAAGGCCCGCGGGGCCTACTAAACTATATGTATATATACTTAAACTACATACATATTAAGATACCTACATATATAACATAACATAACTTCACGCCTGTATCCCCGAAGGGGTAGGCAAAGGTGTATTACACACCCACGATTCGCCAGTTATGTTAAGGTCCCAAGTCGCCTGGGGCGACTGGGGATCGAACTCGAGACCTTGTCTCAGCAGTCCGTTACATACGCCACTGGTTACCTACATATATATTAGAAACATATAGACTAAAGTATGGTCTATAGATCTCACCCTTAGTTCCGTGTCTGCATCTCACTCATTTCGCTATTGCAACTCGCATTTGCGACTTTTTGCAATCGCAGCAACCAGCGCTTTAATGCTTTTTTTATGCTCAGCACACTCAGAGCTTAGATATCGTTAAGCGATATAAAATTACGCAACATATCCAACTGAATAGTGTGTAGCAGTTGTCATTCCAAGGTTGTTGTTGTCTTTCATTATGTTTTGTTTTTATTAGAATTATGTTGATAATTGTATGCAGAGGGCACTTGCGTCACGTTGCAAAATCATGCAATATTTGTATCATTATTTGGTAATTTACTGTTTGTGGAGGATATTTAATTCTCAACGTTGGGATCACAGGTTTCCAGGCAACAGGCAGAGTTAGCGCTGCACCGTGTGGTTTTAGTCGGTTTTAATCTATCATATATGCACGTGGGTTTTCTCACCCTGCCAGGATCTTCGGGACCCAAGGCAAACTCATCTGCAAGTCGGCACACCAGCTTATTGACGGACGAGGCTTTCCTATCAAAGCCGTAGATAGCCCAGGGTCAGCTGGTTTGCGAGGGAATTACCATATTAGGCCACCTTAAACCCCGGCATTAGAGGCCCGAGACGGCGTGCGGTCTTTGTCGGTCCGACATAACCACCCGCGCTGGGCGGCGGGAGGGCTTTCCGCAAAAAAAAGGTACGTCTGGTGATGAGCTCGTGTTCCAATTTGAGTGCCTCACTAGTAACCACTCAAATTGGGACTTATTTGGTTTGGTTTAACGATCCTTTGCATTACTTTGGCAACAAGCAAGTGATTATAGTGCTTCAAGCTTAATATTTAATTAAGCTTCAAGGCTACTTTCATTGTAAGATTATGTTGAGCAAAAAAGCTCAAACTACAATACCTCTTACTGAAGACAAATATCAAAAGATTGCAATATATGTAAATTTAATTTCAAAACATTTGTATAAGAATACTATCTGCTTCCCGCGGTTTCAATTACCATATTTGGTTCAATTTGACGACTGCAGCTTTCTGACATTTTATCTTTTTACTCGGCTTCTATGGATCGTAGCGTGAAGTTTATTAGCCGCTAACCTTCTCCAAGAACTGGGCTATTAAACACAAACATAATAATCATCCAAATCGCACATGTAGTTACAGAGATTGGTACTTTCAAACGAACAAACTCTTCAGGTTTTGTTGTTAGTATAAATGCCAAGACATAATGTATTGTCTTAGCGTCTTAACATCAACCGTAGAACTATTGCATGCTTGCTTACATTACATAATGATATATAATCCGATGTGTAATGATATTACAAACTATAAGCGTTTTGACATACATACATAACATAACTTCACGCCTGTATCCCCGAAGGGGTAGGCAGAGGTGTATTAAGCACCCACGATGCGCCAGTTATGTTATGATTTGAACTATCACATATTATACGCGTTAGCGTAATTGAACATTTTAAATGCGTATTATGAATGAGTAATTTAGACTTTAATTGATGATCTTTTTATCATCGTCTTCATAAATAATAATAAAATATTGTACGACATTCTACACAGCGCTTTTTAGACCCAAAGTAAGCATAGTTTAACTAGCTTGTTTTATGGGTTCCAGAATGTGGTTTTTGTCAATACATACATACAAATTATACATAGAAACACCCAGAAAAATTCAAATAGACATTTTCATGCATACAAATATTTCCACTGAGCGGGAATCGAACCCGTGCCCCCTGTCGTACCAGTCAAATTAGTGTTCCTCCTGGTAGCATCTAAGACTTTCACCTCGAAGCCTACGGTCTGCATGCTTTAAGATTTGACTAATTTGGTCAATGATAATACATCATGAGATCGACTACCGGTTGAACCCCGAAAAAGACACCTTCGTCAGAGCCTCATTCATTGGTCAGCAGCAGTCTCAACATGGTGACATAGACATCATCATCATCATCAACCTCTATTAGTCCACAGCTGGACATAGGTCTCCCCTAATGAGCGCCATAGTGCCCTGTCTTCAGCTTTTCGCATCCAGTATCTTTTATTTTTTTCGCGCGGAAATCCCTTCGGATACCCCCCCGCCAGCCAGCGGGAGCGGTTATGTCGGGCTTGCACCGACTAAAACCGCACGCCATCTCGGGTCTTCAGACGCCGGGGTGTAAGGTTACCCATAGAGCATATCCCTCGCACCCCGACTGACCCTGGGCCATCTCACCACTAACAGCATCGCTCATCCTGTCTCCTCTGAAAGCAGAGGAGTACGGAGAGCGATGTGTTCCCGCCACGTTGGGTATTGGCCGACGATCAATGCCAACCCTATGAAGGGGTGAAGGGGAAGCCATTGACCGCCGCCCAGGGTGTACCGGCCGCTCCGATTCCGTTCCCCCCGTACTGCAGCGGGATAGGAATCGGAACGACACTCGAGGAGGTTACCCAACACACACCCCTCGCATCCAGTATCTGCCCGCAGTCTTTCGCAGATCGTCATCCCACCTGGCCGGAGGGCGTCCTACACTACGTTTGCCGAGTCGCGGTCTCCACTCAAGAACACGTTTACCCCAGTGGTTGAAAGACAGACTTATGTCTTCGTTTTTCTTCGACCAATCGCAAAAACGTGTCAAGGTGACATATTGGTCACGTGACACTTTTTTTTTTGTCTTTCATTAGTCTAAGAGAAGTGAAGACATATGTCTATGTCGATATGCAGAGGTTGCAGGTGGCTATAAAGAAGAGACTCTTCTTCGTATATAAACGAGTATTAAAAAAAAAATGGTGCTGTTATTTATTTTCCTAAATTATTCACAAAATTCCATCATATTACTGCTCCAAAGATAACGAGTCTATATTAAACTGCTTTACAAAGTTACTTTAGATAATGTAATCTTTAAAAAAAAGTAAGCAGCCCAACTAAAGAATTTAACAACAATAAATAATTTATGAAAATTCATTGCGAATTATGAGGTTAATAATTTTCTCACGAAATTTGACTGCGGGGCAAGACGGGGACACCGTGGTTCCCAAACCCGAGGGGGCCATCTTGAAACCGGAGATGGCCCAGGGTCAATCGGGGTGCGAGGGATATGCCCTATGCCGCACCCCGGCGTCTGTAGACCCGAGACGGCGTGCGGTTTTAGTCGGTTCAAGCCCGTCTCCTAGCCGGGACCCCTCCATGGGACCTGGAAGCGAGAGCCCTTGCGCTGCTGTACCAGTGGCGCAAGTAGGCGCTGGAGCGGGGCCATAGGCCGGAGCCCCGAGAAATCAGGGCTCAGCGGTCCCTGCTCCGCCTGGAACTCATGGAGACATGGAGGGTGCGACTTGAGCATCCAAGGTGGGGGGTATCCACCATTGCGGCGGTGAGACCGATAATGAAAGAGTGGTTGGAGAGGGACCATGGGGACCTCTCCTACCGGATGTGCCAGATATTTACCGGACACGGGTGTTTCGGTAAGTATCTATAGCGCATCCACCGAGAGACAACGCCGCACTGCCAGCACTGCGAGGATCCTGGCGAAGACACGGCGCTCCACACCTTGGTGGAGTGCCCTGCGTGGGCGAGTCAACGCCGGGATCTCCTTGCGGTCCTGGGCGTGGACGTTCTCTCGTTGGAGACCATGGTGAGGGCCGTGGTCTCCGACGGGAGCAAGTGGTGCGCCGCCACCGCCTCTTTCTGCGAGCAGGTAAGACGGCGGAGAGGGAGCGGGAGAGAACCCTGCCCTTCGAGTTTAGCAGTCGGCGTCGAGGACGCCGCAGACTCATCTACGCCCTGGACTACCGACCTCCATGATCGGGGCCTGAGGACGGGTCCGTAACTTTATTTCGAGAGACATATATGTTAGATTATTGGAATATCGACTGAAAGATTGTGCGAATAGAGTTTATTGCGAAACAACTTTTTGTCGCCAAACGCTGCTTCGACTGAACGATTCTTCGAATATTTATCAATCGATGGACTGATGTTTCGAATGTTAAATTCAAAACATTGTTTGTCTCTCATCTCGGTACATAGGAAGCACTGTACACAGATATCTCTCTTCATAGATAGCACTTCTTGCCATAAACTTTCCGAACTAGTGGTTCTAGCGGTCTGTTGGGGTCACAGTTCTAACCTAACCTAACCCACTTGACTTATTTTTGGAATATAAGCCGAGCGAGGCAAGAAGTGCCAAACATCAGCCCATCGATTGATAAATATTCGAAGAAAAGTTCAGTCGAAGCAGCGTTTGGCGACAAAAAGTTGTTTCGCAATAAACTCTATTCGCACAATCTTTCAGTCGGTATTCCAATAATCTAACATATGTCTCTCGACATTAAATTACGGACCTCCTGACGACGGCAGTTGGCCGACTCGCCGTCCTTACAGAAGCAGGCCGTGGCGGAGGCGTGTCGTGTGTGCCCTACACACGCCTGCCAACTCACCGAAGCGGGATAAAACCCGACCCCACCAAGCGAGGCCGCGGCGGCGGCCAAAGTCCGCCGGCAACCCCTTTCGAGGGCTTACCCGGGGTGCCCGGCAACGGACACTTGGGGAGGACACCGTACGGTTTTAGTCGATACACGACATAACCGCCGCCGCTGGCCGGCGGGGGGTATCCGAAGGGATTTCAGCACGTAAAAAAAAAAGGATGTCGTTTAATAATGTTATGTAAATAACATAAATAAAATGATAACATGAGATAAGCTTTGTTTGTCTCACATATGGAACAGGTTGGTTGTCTCAGCAAACTTGAACAATCTTGTGCATAATAATTATATAATACCCCTTTCGCCATAATGACATTCAGCTGTTATGAATAGTGCATGGTCATCTTAATTTAAATATTGCATTATATGTTAGATGCACAACACTTTTGCATATATAAATGCGACATTGCGTTTTATAAAACATGCTTAAGCAATCGCTTCTGCAGGTTGCACTTTCGATGCGGTCCAATTTCAGAAACTAGAATTAGTTGAATCTGAATACTAGAAATTAAATTAAAAATTAAAATTAATTAGAAAATTAAAACAGTGGCGTACGTAACTGACTGTTGAGACGAGGTCTCGAGTTCGATCCCTAGTCACCCCGGGCACACACCTCTGATTTTTCGTAGTCATGTTTGCCTTAGTAAATATTAATTATCGCTCGCTTAATAATGTGCCCAATAGATGGCAATGGGCTCGCCCTCTATTACATTGGGACCTAAACCTAACTGGCGAATCGTGGGTGTGTAATACTCCTCTGCCTACCCCTTCGATGATACAGGCGTGAAGTTATTTTATGATAGACGTCACTGTCTTTTCCTTTAGGCAAGCTAGGATCGACCTTTTTTTTTTTTTTTTCATCGTGCGGATCCTTCCCCTTCGGATACCCCCCCGCGTGCTAGCGGGGGTGGCTATGTCGGGCTTGAACCGACTAAAACCGCACGCCATCTCGGGTCTACAGACGCCGGGGTGTAAGGTTGCCCATAGAGCATATCCCTCGCACCCCGACTGACCCTGGGCCATCTCCGGTTTCGAGATGGCCCCCTCGGGTTTGGGAACCACGGTGTCCCCGTCTTGCCCCGGTTTGGGGGAGGGGCGCTAGTCGCCCCACCGTCCCGGCCTGCTTCTGCTGGGGTGACAGGTGGCCTCACCCGCCACCCCCAGGCCTGCGCTCATGGAGGACGGAGGTCGTTAAGCGACCTCCGGCGAAGCTAGGGTCGACCTAATAGAATATAAACTCGTCAAATTGATTATCTGTTGAAACATTGGTAAGCAGAAGTACTTGAAACCTGGCATGAAAAGGTTACTGATAGAAGATGAAGATTGTGAAGCGAGTAAGGACATAATCGTCTAAAGTTATAAAGGGTGAGCTGTTATCTCTACCTACCTTGGAGAGAGAAAGACGTGGAGAGAGAAAGACGTGTGGTTGTCTGTTTATTTACACGAAATATGAAAAGTAAATGTTTTGTAAAAGCAAGTTATTGTAGACGATTTCATTGATGACACTGAGTATTAGCAATGAAAGTAAAAATTGAATAAATAATTGAACATGAAAAAATATTCACAGGTTTTTGATGTGCAATGTTTTTATTTTGTAACGTTTGAATCAGGTTGCAAAAGAAAAACCTTGATATATAGGAAAAAAGCGGAAAAGTGACAGTCGGACTTGCCCATGAAGTGTTCCGTAGAAGCAAGGAACAAAATAATGTATTTTTTTTTAATTTTTATATTTAAGTTGATTGAATGAAAGGTAAATTGCGGTTTACGATTTCTGACGTATTAAAAAAACTACTTACTAGATCTCGTTCAAACCAATTTTCGGTGGAAGTTTATATGGTAATGTACTTCATATATTTTTTTTTAGTTTTATCATTCTCTTATTTTAGAAGTTACAGGTGGGGGACACATTTTACCAATATGGAAGTGTCTCTCGCGCAAACTGTACAGTTTAAAAAAATGAAATGAGAAAAATCAATATCATTTTTGAAGACTTATCCATAGATACCACACACCTATGGGTTCGACGAAAATAAAAAATTTGAGTATCAGTTCTAAGTATGGGTAACCCCCAATTTTTTTTTGATAATTTTGTGTGAAAATCTTAATATGCGGTTCACAGAATACATCTACTTACCAAGTTTCAACAGCATAGTTCTTATAGTTTCGGAAAAAAGTGGCTGTGACATACGGACGGACAGACAGACAGACATGACGAATCTATAAGGGTTCCGTTTTTTGCCATTTGGCTACGGAACCCTAAAAATGAGATATAACCAAATAAGAAATACGAAGATGCGTAGTAGATCCCTATCATAGCATTTTTATTATCCTAATTATATCACTAATATAAACTTTTAATAAAATTATGTTGTCCACCTTGCTGGTAGTCCTTCTAAAATGCTACTTTTCTAAAACCACAATGATTTCAATGCCAATGTTACACTATATGTAAATTGTATGTAAAATATATTTTGTTCTGTGAAATTACGCAAATTTGATACGCATAATTTTACGCATATAATTACGAAAAGCACGTGACTGAGTATAGCAATCTCTGGCATCGATGGGAGTGGTGACAATTCGTGCTAGCCTTCACCCTAGCAGAATTTCGAGCCTCCTATTGGTGGAAAAACCATGACTACAAGTTTTGAATAGTTAACTTTCATGAGATTCCAAAGCTCCATAACAGCACCTAACGTTGCATTTCTACTGCCGTAGTAGAAAGAGACAAACGCCTGCCAATTTGTCCTTACACATTTCTCGAACTTTCTCTTCTGTTACCATTTGGGTGCTCCTAAACATTCCTTTTTTCAAGACATCCTCAATTTTATTGACGTAACCTCCAATTCGTAAACATAAGCGTACCCTTTTTTTTTTTTTTTTTTTTTCGTGCGGAAATCCCCTCGGATACCCCCCCGCCGGCCAGCGGGGGCGGTTATGTCGGGCTCGAACCGACTAAAACCGCACGCCGTCTTGGGTCTGCAGACGCCGGGGTGTAAGGTTGCCCATAGAGCATATCCCTCGCACCCCGACTGACCCTGGGCCATCTCCGGTTTCGAGATGGCCCCCTCGGGTTTGGGAACCACGGTGTCCCCGTCTTGCCCCGGTTTGGGGGAGGGGCGCTAGTCGCCCCACCGTCCCGGCCTGCTTCTGCTGGGGTGACAGGCGGCCTCACCTGCCACCCCCAGGCCTGCGCTCATGGAGGCCGGAGGTCGTTAAGCGCCCTCCGGCGCCTGAGTCGCCTAACATAAGCGTACCCACTTGCGTAAAAAACATAACTTGTTCAATGATACGTAGAATTTCCATTTGAATGTAGCATTGGCCTTGGAATCAATATGATAATACGAATAGATGATAACTTTTTTCCCCTGTAGAAAACAATGCTAGCGTTATGTCGCAGTTGAACGGATTAAAACCATACGGTGTCTCCCACATCGGACCTATTGCCTAGAGAGGCGGTTTGCTCTCGATTATTATTATATTTCTAACCCCTTCAATTTACTTCTGATTTCGATGCAGGTTCCAAGACAGTTGAAATTGATTTTGGTGCAGGTTTCAAGACAGTTTAACTGTTACTTTCCCCGGGACTTCCTGAGTATCATTAATTAGTGTATTCGTGGGTCACTACTGCTGATTCTGGCACACAGGAGTTACATTAGTGGCAATGAGGGTGCAATTAGAATTAGTCCCATTTAAAAAGTAAAAAATAGGTCTTAGTCACGATTAATTGGAACCAATAGTACCACTAGAATATAAAGTTGTGTAATATGCACCAGAATATTACCACAGATATTATTATTATACATAATTCTGACACATGACGGCATAAAAAAACCTAAAACAAGTATCGACAAGAGAATTACCGTTGCTCGTATTCTAACCACGCATGTGTACGCACCGGTTAACGTGATTAGCCTTAATTCAGTTATACAGTGTAAACATTCGGTAGATAGCACGGTCTCATCTATCGTTAAATGCATAACTAAATAACAACCACAGATATATAATGCGATAGAACAGTAATATTGTGTATCTAATTGATGCCTTTAACCTTTGCATTAGTGCAAGTAATAAATTGACAGAGTTTAATCGCAATCGAATACACTGTACGGTAGCGCATAGAAGACGTAAACAAACAATTATTTTTATAGATTACAATACTAGAAATGTGCACATTACATTAAGCGGCGATAGCCCAGTGGTGTACGTAACGGACTGCCGAGACGAGGTCTCGAGTTCGATCCTCAGCCGCCCCGGGCACACACCTCTGACTTTTCGTATTTATGTGTGTATTAAAAATGTTGATTATCGCTCGCTTAGTAATGTGCCCGGTAGATGGCAATAGGCTCGCCCCCTATTACATTGGGACCCTATCATAACTGGCGAATCGTGGGTGTGCAATACACCTCTGTCTACCTCTTCGGGGATACAGGCGTGAAGATATGTTATGTTTTGTTATGTTTTACTAGTATTGTCGTTAATTTAATCGGTTAGCTAAATAATTTGTTGTGTTAGGAATGAGAGTATGTAGTTGTTTTAGTGATGGAGTTGTAGTCAAGTGCGTTGTGATGTAGTTGCAGTCTAATTTTTTATTGATATATGTTTTATCAATAAACAATAAGTATAATAAGTACTTAATTAATTAATTAATTTCAACTTGATTGTTTTACTCCCTCACTATTGTTTTTCTTTGTAAATAAAATAAAAAATGTTAAATTGCCTTCCTGCCTCCGATACATTGTTAAATAAGTACTTATATATTTTTGTACATTTACGCATGCTTAAAACCACTATCCTTTGCATTATCTCAAGTAATTGAGTGAGCGGGACAGGCATAGTTTATTATTCTAGTTATAAGATGCGAAAACTAATAAATGGTTTTCAGATATTATTTAAGGCACCAATGAGAATTGTAAAAACTGCTTGTTTTCCTAATAAAGCAAAATAAAATAATAGAACATTACGATATTGGTGCGTAAAGATGGTTATAACATGCGAGGCGGAATTTCAGCCCGAGCCGTAGGCGAGGGCGTAATTGAGCCGAGCATGTTATAACCAATACGCACGTATATCGTACGACGTTTTTTAACACATTTGCGAGAAAACAGAAAAAAAACATTTTATATTTTGTTCATTTTTAATTATTGAAACAGTTAGTGAAATTAACAGCGCGCTAGCGCTGCCTACTGACTGGCGCCGCGCGGCGATTAGTTCGATATTTGAATAGCAACAGCGCGCTGCACTAGCTGGAGTCGTGCGGCGGCGATCAGTTCCATATTTGAAATGGCAAATAATACTGTTATGGAATTTGTATGGACTATAACTTAACTATTTGCTTTGGTAACACACACCTTTGTTATGACCCGTTTTACTTATTTAAAACAGGTGGAATTACATCAGCTTTACGAGCAAGGGTGTTAAAAAAATAAATTATTTACTTACATAGTACCTCGGATTAAAAGAAAAAATTGGAAAATAAGTGAAAATGAACTTATTGGAAATTTAATTTACTTTGGCTGACATTTTATTTCATTTTTAATCAGGAAAATTGAAAATTCAAAAATTAACAAGTAATAGATAAATATGTTCGTTAAACTTCCACGAGCAATAAACTTAACTTACACACTGTTCTTATTATACCTATTATAACCAGTGTAATTGAGGTGCTCAATTAAGTATAATACAAAAATCTAAATTAGTATGCTATAATTAGACTATTATAGGTTAGCGTGCGTTCCGCATCTTACAGTTCTATCTTGATTTATGGCTATGATAAAATCGGTACAATTATTACGTGGCGATGCTGACCTATTTGTAGTATATTTACGCATTTGTAATAGATACGTAACGTGTTAGTGACACCTAACAAGTTTGTTAAAAAGTAACAAGTCACTTAACTAGTGTAGTAATCTTGACAGTAAAGAGCGATTGATGGAGATGTTCACATTGGAAGTGTTAAAAAAAAGAAACATACACGTCACACTCAATTTTTTTTACTAAATTTAATACTAAAATCGCGGCGTATTTTTAAGAGGGTAAAACGGAATTACTAAGATTTCATTGTCTGTCCGTCTAGCTATCACGGAAGTTTGTCCGTGATAGCTAAACAGTTGAAATTTTCACAGTTGATATATTTCTATTGCCACTATAACAACAAATACTAAAAACAGAATAAAATATTTTTTTATTTTCTTTAATTCAATAAAATCTATATATAATCAATGAACGTGATATTTTCAACGTTTTTTGCTCTTTATTAATAACGACAACAGGTAGACCGCTTGAAATATTCTCAGAATATTTAGTCGTATATTTACATTAAAAATAAATAGTCAAATTAAAATTAAATAAATATTTAAGGGTTACGTTTTGCCATATAATGGTACGGAACCCGACTTGCACTTGGCCTGTTTTTACAGTACTCAGTACGCAAAATATTAGGTACACAGCCAGAGATGTCATTCCTATTGCCACCTATTAAGAGAAGAAGATAAAAAATATTTTTGAAGACCTAGCCGATGAGATAATTCGATGCCAATATTTTTTTTCTATATTACAATACCATATGTATGGTTTTCGTCATTGTCTTTTCAATTACTGTTATGTTTTAGTGATTTGTGATAAATGTATCAAAAAAATGGGTCACCCTTAATTGGTAGCTTTAGTATACATGTAGGCTGATAAACATAATATATTATTATAATTCACGAGTTTCATATACCTTTTTTTTTTTTTTTTTTTTATCGTGCGGAAATCCCTTCGGATACCCCCCCGCCGGCCAGCGGGGGCGGTTATGTCGGGCTTGCACCGACTAAAACCGCACGCCGTCTCGGGTCTTCAGACGCCGGGGTGTAAGGTTACCCATAGAGCATATCCCTCGCACCCCGGCTGACCCTGGGCCATCTCACCACTAACAGCATCGCTCATCCTGTCTCCTCTGAAAGCAGAGGAGTACGGAGAGCGATGTGTTCCCGCCACGTTGGGTATTGGCCGACGATCAATGCCAACCCTATGAAGGGGTGAAGGGGAAGCCATTGACCGCCGCCCAGGGTGTACCGGCCGCTCCGATTCCGTTCCCCCGGACTGCAGCGGGATCGGAATCGGAGCGACACTCGAGGAGGTTACCCAACACATACCCCAGTTTCATATACCTCATTTGCAAATAAGAGGTATGCCTTTCATAGACAAACGGGCTATTGTAAACTTTATAAGTCAGCAGAATTAAATAATACTTGTAATATTCAAAGTTAATTTATTACGTTTTCCGGTCAAGGTAAACCTTTGTGATGAAAATCAAACACACTAACTGTTATAACTTTGATTAATAATTATTATGTAAATATTAAACTATAATAAATTTGAACTTAATTATATACTTCTTTCTTTATACCACTTAAGTAGCAGGCAGGCACGGGGCAAGACGGGGACACCGTGGTTTCCAAACCCGAGGGAGCCATCTCGAAACCGGAAATGGCCCAGGGTCAGTCGGGGTGCGAGGGACATGCCTGCGTGCGGTTTTAGTCAGTTCAAGCCCGACATAGCCGCCCCCGCTGTCCGGCGGGGGGATATCCGAGGGGATACCCGTACGAAAAAAAGGTAGCAAACAGGCACATGACCCACCTGATAGGAAGCGGTTACCGTGTCCTATGGACGTGTGCAATACCAGAGCACGGAGGGTCTCTTTCGGTAGTATTGATTAACCTTGTAGTGTAGAAGGCAGAGACAACATCCCTCTTGTTATTTATCCCTACCCTATACCTTCCCCAAGGGCTTTGCCTAACGTCCTTGAGCTTTTGATATGAAATCGTTACTTCGAATGTTCCAGAACTGCTGGAATTTTATTGGTTCATATTCTTTGAGGTCGGAGCAACCTTGGTAATATAAAAAAATGCTAGTATATAATTAACATAAATTAACATAAATTCGATAAAACGCAAATAAATGGCAAAGAATATAACATTTTAAAGTTATTTTTTTTTATTAATTAGAATAAACTTGATGAAAGTAAATTCCTCTATCGCTTAATTAGTTGTTTTTTGATAAATAGTATATCGTTTTACCGATAAAAATGGTGATTTAGGAATCACCGCTTTAATTTACGCCACGGACAACAAATACGGTGAGCGAACAACTGACTACCTGATTCCCAGATACATATATAGATTACCCTCAACAGTGCGAGATATCGTTACGCCTACTAATACTAGGACGGTTACCGGTACAAAATTACTTATTTTAATTTTCTTATTAATCTCGGTGTGGAGCACCATCCACCTTTTAAATAAGGGGGAGTCCCACCGGTTTGATAACGCCACCAGGACGCTGTTGGTGCTGCTCCTCGTGCGATACAATAAGGAAGCACAACGCTTTCTTATTATGGTTGCGAAGTCATTGACACGCTCCTCTGCAAACATCCTGGAGGCGCTGCAGTGCCTCGGCATCCCCATCAGCATCCTGAATGCGTTATTATATTGGACACGCAGGTCATGGCATGCGAAATAAATGAATAAAAAAAAAAGTTAATTTTATTCAACAGACATTCCTTTGACTGCACTTTGCGAGATATTTTTTTGGTGACCCTGAATCAATTTTATCAAAACATAGCGCGTAAGAGGCCCCTCTAAGATCTTCAGGACCCACGCCAACCACACCAGCTAGCCGGTCCAACTGCTGCTTTACGGACGAAGCTCTGCTGCAGGCATTCCTCTCGGGCTGGGAGTTCAGACGACAGTCACTCCTGCAGAAGCCAAGAGAGGTCAAATCTAGAGACAGTAGGAGAGTGGACTTCAGGGTCCAATGTCCAATAAGCTTTGGATGCAACCGGGGCTAACGATGTGATGATGATGATGACGTGTGTGGACACTTTTTTTTAATCTTCGTAAATGAAATTACTAATATTCCCCCTAACCCCTCCAGCTAAGCTTAATTGCTTGTGTTAGGAGTGGGTTCACGTCGGTAGTGTAATGGAAGGATTCGAACTCGGGACCTCTCGATCGTAGGGTCGACTCCTTAACCACTAAGCTACCGACCCTTCAATTTCAAGATGATCATTTTAGTAGTCGAGTGTTCTCAGAAGGCTATTGCCAGAATCAATAAAAAATTATTCCTTTTTTATATAAACATTTTTATATAAACATATAGAAAATTTATGATTTGGAAGGAACTCCTTGCAGCCAATCGATATGTCTATTTAGCCAACATTTAAAATTATCATTACACCTTGAACTGTAACTTTTTTTTATCGTGCGGAAATCCCTTCGGATACCCCGCGTGCCAGCGGGGGCGGTTATGTCGGGCTTGAACCGACTAAAACCGCACGCCGTCTCGGGTCTACAGACGCCGGGGTGTAAGGTTGCCCATAGAGCATATCCCTCGCACCCCGACTGACCCTGGGCCATCTCCGGTTTCGAGATGGCCCCCTCGGGTTTAGGAACCACGGTGTCCCCGTCTTGCCCCGGTTTGGGGGAGGCCACCACCAGGCCTGCGCTCATGGAGGACGGAGGTCGTTAAGCGACCTTGAACTGTACCTGGACAACACCTAAACACGTACTAGTGTCAATAAACTATTATAAAGACCGGCAAACATCGTGTAAATGTACAGTTAACGACAAAAGTTGGATATCACTTAAATATTTACAAACCTTTTTTACTTGAATACATGAACCATAGTGGATGTTTAAGTTCTTTTATTATCCCTAGAGGACAAAGTTAATGTTATGTATGTTTTATTTATTATTTTATGAAAGGGTTAAGAACTACGTGTTCAATATTTTAAAATTTGTTAGCGACTTCTGTCGTTGACTGTACTCTAGTTGCGCAAAAAGCTTTTTTAGGTCTCATCTTAACATCACGCCTGTATCCTCGAAGGGGTAGGCAGAGGTGTATTACACACCCGCGATTCATCAGTTATGTTTAGGTCCCAATGTAATAGGGGGCGACCCTAATGCAATCTACCGGGCACATTACTAAGCGAGCGTTAAATAACATTTTTAATACACAATTACCAGGAAAAGTCAGAGGTGTGTGCCCGGAACGACTGGGGATCGAACTCGAGAACCTCGTCTCGGCAGTCCGTTACGTATGCCACTGGGCTATCGCCGTTTTTAGGTCTCTTTGGTGGTAATGCGGATCACGATGGCTAACCGATGTTTACCGGCCCTTAAATATAATAGGTATATGCGGATAACCTAACCTAACGGTAACCTATTATATTTAAGGGCCGGTAAACATCTAAGCAAATGTGAAATGTTCACGCATGTGACTGTACGAACTAACTAAAAGACCAATAAAACGACTGATCATCCAATGACATGAGCGCTTTGAGTTTGTGATCGGTTTAATATCATCTATGATTGGTTAATTGGCGCGAGTTAGCCATCGTGATCCGCATATGTTAAATTTTTGGGTGGAAGTTGTGAATTGTGAATAAAAGAGTACTTTTGCCTTGTTGCTGGCAACAAAGGCTCGCCTTTCAACATCATATATCCGTGTTTTTCATACCATTCTAAGGTCTCATCATAGCCCCAAACGTCCCTACTAAATAAATATACTTCATTTTAATATTCGTATTTATTATCTTGTCTTAAGAGGCGCCATCGCTGTCTCTTAAGCAATCTTTGACAAGGTATTGAAAACGAATTCTTTAATATATTTATTTTAATGACCTTTAGAATAAATTGCTTGTGGAGATTATTTATACCTACTAAGGCAATAAACAAACAAACAGCCTTTATAGTGATAGTTTATTCGGGCTCTAAATAGTCAAAGTCTACAAACATTTATTCTGTAGATAATTAAAACGACACTTACAAAGCGTTAACGGATTTTTGCTAATTTTTCTCTAACTTTTTTCGGTTCACGTAATAGAGGAAAAATTTATTACCGTCAACTGGTACTTGCCAAACACGGGAATCGATCGCGGGCTTTCCAACACAACAGTTACATTCACTACAGCTGCGTCATTAAGGTAGTAATTGCTATTCGCATATCGAATTCGTGTTTGGATTATTTTTAAATCTACACAAAAAGTTTTATCGGTTTCTTGATAAATACTTAAATAACTGTCAAACAATTTCAATGGTTGAAACGTACAAGGGTGTGAGTAAGGCTGGCTCTTCAAAAAGAAAGGGTCCATAAGATCATTGTAGACACTTTATTCCATAGTGATTTTCCTTTGATCTGTCGTTGTCGCTTAAGATCTTACGTCTGTCAACTAATGATTTCCTCAATACGTTTTTGCGACAAACACCCAAAAGTAATGACTATTCGGCATGAAATTTATTTTCTGGTATATTTGTGTGCCTTTGTACTTCTCTGTCATTAAATCGAATTTCAACAAGTTCTGCTCAGAATTACCTAGTAAGTACAACGGTCTATAAGTAAAGGTTGAAGTATGTTCAGTGTACATACAATTAATAGTAATACAGTAATTGTTTCAATATAGTTAGCTGTATACCTAAAGAAATACTGAAATCAATTTTGCCTTGAGTGCGTTTTAAAAGCATCCTTAATAAAATTATGAAATGCAATCGTTATTACTGAATGTAATTGATTAATCCATTGTAATATTATGTTGTGGTTGTACGCAAGTGATATGCGAACCTGGTACTCAAATTATGGTCTGGGCCCGTTAGATGGATCTATGGCTGCCACAGCGGCATTGTGACAGGCATTTCGCCGCGGCCGCAACCTTCTGCGAGGACGTCATCTCGCAGAAGGAAGGAGCGGAGCGAATCAGTGAGAGAGATCCCCTTGCTGATCCGATCTACCGCCGGCGAGTATTTGCGCCTCATGCTGCCCTGAGTGTGGCTGCGGACTGTCGCCGTTTAAGCCACCCGCGAAGAGGCGACGTCCGTGTGTGCCTGGACGTCGCCTTATGAAGAGTTCTTTGTTGCAGGTGCCCGTGACACACTGCAAGCACGCGCTAGGCCGAGGGTCGCTGTGGAAGTATTCTTGTATAGTTTCAGGTCCCCCCGACAAGGCGCAGAGTATGGCACACCGCTGAGGTTTTAGTGTGTGAGAGCCACACACAACCGCGCGGCCTACCCGCGTCGCGCGGTATGCCTAAGGACATTTCTACAGACGCAAAAAAAGGGCCGTAAGATCTTGGTACGAACCTACACACAGTATTTTGTGCATGGGGCCGCATCAACATCATCGGAATCCAAGCCAATCTCACCCCTAAGGCGATACACCTGTTGGGGGTCTAGATAAAGTGACATTCTACTAGTGGAATCGCTTCGAAGCGAACCTTCAAAAGTCTGAATTGTATGGAAGTGACTTTATTTGTAACAAATAATGTGACTTCCAACTCACTTCCGTCACTTTGTCCAAAGGCCCTGATTAACGGACAAGGTTCTGGGGCAAGCTTTTCTCCTACAGTTGGGGGTTCAGACGACAGTCACTCCTGTAAAAGCCAAGATACACCAAATTTGGTAAGGAGGTGATAGGGTACTAGAACAGACC
Source organism: Cybosia mesomella (assembly GCA_946251805.1). NCBI lineage: Eukaryota > Metazoa > Arthropoda > Insecta > Lepidoptera > Erebidae > Cybosia > Cybosia mesomella. The sequence continues at coordinate 33,912,268 of OX276396.1, read as the reverse complement.
CTGGGCTCCAAAGTGCAAGCTTTGGGTGAAGATGAAGATGATGGGTAGGTACTGCCTGCCAGGCAGTAAACATCCATCTTGAAAACTAAATTTTTCTTTCTTTCTGATAGGATACGAGTCAACTGTCGGCATCCGGGTAACTTTTCATTTTTGTATGTTTACTGTTGGATGGAGATGATATAGACACAGCTCGTTAACGTCAATATAAGTGCATGATGATCTCAGTAGCATGGTGGTAGAGCGTTCAACTTCTACGTCGGAGGTCGCGAGTTCGATTCCCGCTCAGTGCAAATATTTGTATGCAAGAGTTCTAGAGTTTATAAACATACTTTAATACATTTTTTGTGTTATTAATACATAGAAACACCCAGACCAAAGCAAATAGAAATATTCGTAGATACAATTATTTACACTGAGCGGGAATCAAACCCGCGAACATGACATAGCACTCAATCGCTCTACCGCTACGTCACAGAGGTTCATAACTTTCCTGTTTACATTCAGTTATGTAAATCAAAATTGACCCGTGACTGAAAGGTCGCAAGTTTGAACCTGTACTCGTTCAACTTGTTTGCAATACTGGTGTACCTGCGTATCTTTGATATTTACCTTATTTAGTAGGGCAGCACTCAGTTTATCGTTCCGTTTGTATTACACTAGTAGTTGGCCGCGTCTTCTCCCGCGTGGAATTCTTATCCCGTTCCCGTGACCCATGGGAACCCATTCCAGGGATAGAATGTAGCCTGTGTTATTCCAGGCAATATTATATCCCTTTTTACCGAATTTAACATAACATAACATAAACTCACGCCTATATCCCCGAAGGGGTAGGTACAGGTGCTAGCACCCAAATTTCGCCAGTTTATGTTTATGTCCCAATTTAATAGGTAGCGAGCCTATTGCCATTAACCGGGCACTTATAAGCCTGCGATAAATACACACATAACTTCGAAAAGCATCGAAAAGTCATTGGTGTGTGCCATGGTAAAACCTGGGATCGAACCCGAGACCTCGTCTCAGCAGTCCATTACCCATACCACTAGGCGAATTTTGGCTAGATCCTTTCAATCGTTTGAGCGTGATTGGTTAACGTACTTCCAAACGGCCAAACTTTTGACGGCCTCTATGGCGTAGTGGTAGTGCATTCGACTGCTACGACAGGGAGCGCGGGTTCGATTCTCGCTCAGTGCAAATTTTTGTATGCATGAATATGTCTATTTGCATTGGTCTGGGTGTTTCTATGTATAATATGTAATTGTATTTACAAAAAAAAAACTATATAAGTATGTTTATCAGCATTCAGGAACTATGCTTACTTTGGATTTAGATAGCGCTGTGTAGAATGTCGTAGAATATTTATTTATATTTATATCTTCACAAATTTTCACATTTGTAATATTAGTAGGAAGTAAGATTAGTAAGCTAAGATAAAAAAATGAGTAACAACTCATTAAATGAGTAACATGAGTAAAATGAGTAACGGCTCATTAATAACGATGCCCTCGTCGAGACGCACAACTTGATACCTCCAAGAACTTTCCACCAACGAACGATCAGACGCACAGCGACACGCCACCGCTACATGGTGGATATTCCACTCTTACGCACAAAACGTTTCGGCGAGACATTTCTCATGTGTACAGCTAAGGAGTGGAATTGCCTGCCTGAATCTGTTTCCGGAAAGCTATAACTTTGGAATCTTCAAGTCTCGAGTGAATAGATTCCTTCTAGGCAAATGTGATCCATCGTAAACCATATCATCACTTATGACCAGGTGAGATAGAGGTCAAACGTGAGCAAATATTTATATTATTAGTAAGAAGTAAAAAAATAGATTTTCTAAGAGTATGCCATCTAAGTATGTATTAACATCACTAACATACATTAGAAAATGTTGTATCTGTAAATTTACTCAGAGAACAACAAATTGGTCAACATTTAGCGAAACGGCGTTGAGCGTACGTTTACTTCTACATTATTTATTTATTTTATTTTATTCTTTATTGCACACACCTTGGATAACCTTGGAGTCCGGGGTCCGCTCACCCACACATTCTCCTCTTGATGTGGCTGATTGGCCATGATGAATGATGATAAATAAATAAATAAATATTCTGCGACATTCTACACAGCGCTATCTATACCCAAAGTAAGCATTTTTTTTACGTGCATAAATCCCTTCGGATAGCCCCCCGCCGGCCAGCGTTATGTCGTGTACCGACTAGAACCGCACAGTGGCCTCCCCAAGTGTCCGTTGCCGGGCACCCCGGGTAAGCCCTTGAAAGGATAACCCCAGGGTTACCGAGTTTAACTAGCTTGTGTTATAGGTTCTATAACGCGGATAAACATACTTATATACTTTATATTACCACATATTACTTTTTGTAACATACACACATAAATTCACTCCTGCATCCCCGAAGGGGTAGGCAGAGGTGTATTACACACCCACGATTCGCCAGTTATGTTTAGGTCCCATTTTAATAGGGTGCTAGCCTATTGCCATCTACCGGGCACATTACTAAGCGAGCGATAATCAACATTTTTAATACACACAAAACTACGAAAAGTCAGAGGTGTGTACCTGGGCCGACTGGGGATCGAACTCGAGACCTCGTCTCAGCAGTCCGTTACGTACACCACTGGGCTATCGCCGCTTTTTTTTGTAAATACATACATATTATACATAGGAACACCCAGACCAATGCAAATATACACATTAATGCATACAAATATTTGCAATGAGCGGGAATCGAACCCGCAACCCCTGTAGTAGCAGTCGAATGCACCACCGCTACGCCACAGAGACCGTCAAATGATGAGGCCAATGCGGGAGCGACTGCCGCCTGACCTTCCAACCCTGAAAGAAAACTTGCACCAGACCCTCGTCCAACAATCAGCAGGTGTACTGGTTTGCAGGTGAACTTGGCTAAGGCTCCGAAGATCCTAGTGGGGCCTCAAATACAATTATATTGGTAGGTCATGATAAAGTCTAATGACACATAACACGAGGCCACCCCTATCTGTATCCTATCTGTCTGGCATAGGGCCACAGTATATAACTAGGAATTCAGTGCAGGGTGCGACTGAAATAAATTTAACTGAGCGAGCAGGACTCTTACTTGAAAATAAGACATCTTACTACGGTCGCGCGCATAGCTAATGCCGCGCGCTCGTGAAACTGTTTTTCGATGATTATTCCTCAATTGTATATTGTATTTGAACAGTTGACCCCTCTAAACACTCAGCGGTGTCTACACTATCACCATGGCAAATTTGGTCAAGATCGTTATTGTGGTTCCGGAGGAGTACAGTCTCGACCAAACAGCTTAGCCACGTATAAGAGCTTCGCTTCGCTCAGCTCAAAAATGTTTTACAAGAGAAAGCCCAAATTGCTTATTAGATGAAAAATTTTGACGCATAACGTCAAAATTTTGACGCATAACGTCAAAATTTCGCTAATTGTTATTGGTCACATATTATCACGTCACACAAATTCATTTACTATTTTTCTTTACTTATCTTGATTTGAAAGAGAATTTAACTGCCAACCTGTCTGCTAAACTCTTGATTATTCGAACAAAACTTTATTCAATGTCAAGTACTTATTATATTATCCACAAATCAGATTTTAACACGGTGATAATATTGGAGAAACTAGATAGAATTATTATAAAACAGATATACGTATATAGAGAATACAATATCTTCCGCTTTAGAAACAAAGGTTTTAGAGATTCTCACACTCAGAAATATTCAACAAAGACATTATCAGGAGGCCATCTTTTGACGTCAGCGTTTAAAACTATTAAGATACTGTCTTATTACTTTATGGCTGAAAGATATTTAATGTGTATATGGGGTCTAGCCAAGACCTTCGGAGCCGAAGCCAACAAGAACAGCTTCCTACGCTTTGAAAAAGATTAGGACTTTAACAGACATAGATACCGCTAGAATAGTTTATTTCAGTTATTTCCATAGTAGTATGAGCTACGGCATTCTCCTTTGGGCTAATGCCGCAGATTTAAATACAATCTTTGTACTGCAAAAGCGGGCGGTGCGGGCAATTTATAAGTTGGGCCCAAGAGTCTCCCTCCGAGAAAAGTTCAAAGAAATAAACATTCTAACTGTAGTTTCCCAATATATTTTTATAAATCTTTTGTTTGTTAGAAGAAACATTTCCAATTTTTTAAGGCTTTGTGATATACATAACGTACATACTAGACATAAAAACAATCTTGTGGTTTGTAATAGTCGACTCCACAAGATTAGTAATTCCTTTCAGGGTAACTGTTTACGCTTCTACAACAAGCTTCTTAGTGAAATGAAGAATCTACCTCTTTATAAATTTAAAAGCCAAATTAAAAGTAAACTCTGCCAAAAAGGCTACTATAAAATTCAAGACTATTTAGACGACAAACAAGCTTGGATATGAACTGTTTGCTCTCTCTCTATGCTACTCAAACGAAATATTGTACTTAGGTTAAGTAAATATGTTTGTAAATATACCAAAAAAAAAACCAGCCCGCTGAGTTTTTTGTCGGAGTCTTCTCAGGACAGAGTCGCGTTTCGAAACTGTGGTCTATTTGCCAAACATTTGATTATTATTTTTTGACGTTTTGTAAGTTCCGTATTAATGGTCTATACAGAATAAATGGACTTTGACTTTGACTTTGACAAGCTCCTAGCCAGTACACCAGCTGGATAACGGATCAGGCTCTGCCGCAGACTTTCCTCTAGGTGTTTGGGGGTCAGATGGCGGTCTATTCTAATCTAGATTCTATCACGATTTATTTCGTTTTTTGAGCGAAGCTCGTCAGAGCTTTGCTCTCTTTCAGATGACACATGTATTTCGTTAGACCATCTTCTCCTCCCAAACGGCTGATCCGATTCTAATGAAATTTCCCACAAGCAAAGATGTTACTGATGGGAACGACATAGGCTAGGAAAATCAAAAATCAAAGGTGGTGGTGGTCCGGGGTACGGAGGAATAATCAGCGGAAAAAATATTTATAATCGGATTTCTCAATGAACAAAAAAGCCTCATTCACACGATTGGTATTAAATTAAGTAATTTGTTCATATACACAAGACAAAAAAGGAAAACGGAAATCGGACTAGCCATTGAGAAATTATCACTGTTAGAAAAAGTCAAGGTAAAATTGCATCGCTCAATTTTTGCTACAGCAGAATGCATTGCAGACCTAGTATATCCCGGTGTTTCCGTTGCTTTTCAGCAGCTATGGTCACGGGGAGAAACAATGCAATATATTTCTTCAACTGTGAAGATCTGATAATCATGAGTCACCCGACCATGTAATATTTATTTAGCTTAAATATTTACCTATTAAAAATTAAAATAAGATTAACTCATTTATGTTGGCTGCAAAAATGTCATTGCCAACGTATCATAACTTTTGAATTTCGAAACAAAAATTTGATTTTGAATTAGCGTTGTTACATTTTTTTTATATAATATGATTATAAAATTTTTAGAAGGCTATTGTATTGTAAACTTATACATATTGTTATTTTTTAATTGTGTAATGATTGCTATACTCAAGTATAGATTGTGTAAATAATTGTTATACAGCATACTTACTTAAATAGAAATTCCACCTCATTTTTTTCTCGTAAGTGTAATGAAAAGTGAGCCTTTCCATCAGACAACAAACAGCTTAAGACGGCTTATGATGACGACCTCTGTGGCATAGCTGTAGTGAGTTCGACTGCCAAGTCAGAGGTCGCGGGTTCGATTCCCGCTCAGTGTAAATATGTATATTTGCATTGGTCTGTGTGTCTATGTATAATATGTATGTATTTATGTTTTTTTTATGGATGATAGGCTCACGTTTGACCTCTATCTCACCTGGTCGTAAGTGACGATGTGGTCTACGATGGATCACGTTTGCCTAGAAGGAACCTATTCACTCGAGACTTGAAGATTCCGAGGTTATAGCTTTCCGGAAACACAGACTTCAAATCAAATTTCTACCACCAGTAAAGCAATTGTGTATTGTCGTCACACGTCACACCTTTGACCTTTTAGTTGGGGCACCATACACCCCTACTAAATGATAGAAATGATTACAGTTAATCTACTCATAAAAAATTCTGAACCTTTTTCGTGTGATATTTCTGTTGTCACCCAATTCAAATCAAAAACACTGATTTAATATAACGCAAAGAAGTTAGAATTTATTACAAGGATACGGAGACATTACTGTTTATACGGTTATTATTAAACAATATTAATAAATTAATAGCACGAAAAATAAAATTCATACCGCCCACATTGCAACATTCAATATCAATTTTTTTTGTAGTAAAATTGATGCGTTTCTATTTTTTTCTTATTTCGTGCTGAAATCCCCTCGAATACCGCCCCCCCCCCCGCCGGCAAGCGGGAGAGGTTATGTCGGGCTTGAACTGACTAAAACTACACGCCGGGGTGTAAGGTAGCCCATAAGGCATTTCTCTCGCACCCCGACTGACCTATGGCCATCTCCGGTTTCGAGATGGCCCCTCGGGTTTGGGAATCACGGTGTCCCCATCCTGCCCTGGAAATTTGCGCTTATCGCCCCGCCGCTCCGGCCTTCTTCTGCTGGGGTGTCAGGCGGCCTCACCTGTCACCCGCAGGCCTGCGCTGATGGAGGACGAAGCAGGTCGTTGAGCGACTTCCGGCGTCTGAGTATCCTGCGCCGAAGTCTGCCATCTTAAGTAGTTATTTAGTTTAATAAAATTATTAATATAAATGTTAATAATATAAATGTAATATACTATGATATTGTCGGAAATTTACGCGAATGTCACACATTGAAATAAAACTATTTTCAACGGATTCTATCGCGGTTTATTAGATCTTATTTTATATTTTACATTGATCCCGACGTTTCGGTTGCTTTTCAGCAGCAATGGTCACGGGGAGACTAAAGAATGTTGTTGTCTTGTAGTTTGAAGTGTAAGTTTCAAGTGTAAAGTACCCGAACTATGTTGAATTGTTGATGTTACTATTTACGCAGAATGAGCTCACAGTGTCATGAAGTCTTGTTGTATTTTGTTTTTTCTTGGAATTAATTAAGTGAATGACTGGGTCCCAAGCTGGTGGTACATTACAACCATCTTCTCTATTAAAATTAGGATGTTTTTTAATTTCAATAGCTTCGCGGAGCATCCTAGGTAGGAATCGATTTTCTTTCGCGAATATCTGTGGTTTATCAAATCCAAAGTAATGATTGGTCCCCTGTTGCACGTGTTCACATACAGCAGGCTTTTTTGAGCGTTGGTGTTTTATATCAGTTATGTGTTCTTTGACGCGAGTGCTAATGCTTCGCTTGGTTTGACCAATATAAGAGAGCCCACAGTCACAATCTATTTTATAGAGCCCTGCATCTTGTAGAGGCAATTGGCACTTGACAGATGGTAAAAATTGACATATCTTCGTTGGCGGCTTGTAGTATGTGTTAATTGAAGCTCGCTTCAAGATGTAGCCAATCTTGTCAGTGACCCCTCGTACGTATGGTAGAACTGCAGGCTGGCGCTCGACAGTGGCTGGCTTTTCTCGGGATCTGTGACTGTTGCGCGGTTGTTTGAGCTTGTTGTCATACAGAACAGTACGAACTTACTGTCCTGTACGTGAAATAATACTCTTCGGATCTAAAAGGAAGAAAACCTCTATAAAAATCACACAGATGTCTTGGATGGATTTGCCATGACACCGAATATCGTGCGGTCAATATAGCATAATAATAAAAATACTTTGAAATTTGATAATAAATCAAAAAAAGTTATAAATCTTGACTTAATTTTATTGTTATAAATTTACAATGCATATTTAAAATATAAAAAAACTAAGCAGTATTAGTAAGAAAATTACGACCATGTCATCATCCCTATTGCGATACTAAAAAATAATACATAATTTTTCTATTCCTTCCTTCCATTAATTGATGGTAAACGGGCAATCAGTTAATGGAAGGAAGGAATTGAAAAATAGCAATAAAAAGCTATAAACATATTGTACTAGGTGTGTGTTGTGGAGTTCTGCGTGACTTTTTTTTTACGTGCGGAAATCCCTTCGGAAACCCCCCCGCCGGCCTGGGGGGGCAGTTATGTCGTGCATTGACTAAAACCGCACGGTGTCCTACCCAAGTGTCCATTGCCGGGCACCCCGGGTAAGCCCTCGAAAGGATAACCCCAGGGTTACCGGCGGACCTTGGCCGCTAGCGCGGCCTCGCCTGGTGGGGTCGGATTTTATCCCGCGTCGGTGAGTAGGCAGGCGTGTGTAGGACACACACGACACGCCTCCGCCACGGCCTGCTTCTGTAAGGACGGCGAGTCAGCCAACTGCCGTCCACAGGCCCCGATCATGGAGGTCGGTAGTCCCGGGCGTAGACGAGTCTGCGGCGTCCTCGCCGCAGATTGCGGAACTCGGGGGGCAGGGTTCTCTCCCGCTCCTTCTCCGGCGTCTCTTTCGCGTGCATTACACTCTACCGTCGGAGACTACGGTCCTCACGGTCTCCAACGAGAGAACGTCCACGTCCAGGACCGCAACGAGATCCCGGCGTTGACTCGCCCACGCAGGGCACTCCACCAACGTGTGGAGCACTGGTTCTGCGTGCCTTGACTAAGACATTTAAACATTATTACTGTCATTCACTTACGTCAATATTGACTACTATCTAGTTATAATTTTTAATTAAGCCTAAAATATACATATTACGGCATTGTAATACACAATGTAAAAACCTTTTATTTCCTTACGTTTCGGTCTAATTACACCCACCCATAAATATCAACCACGCAGTAGGTGCCTCAGACAGGTCAATGATGTTTTAGTGAAATTATTTTAAGTTAAAATCAAGTCTTTTGTATTTATTTTCGGGCGTGTCCACCGGGAAATCTAAATAAATAAATAAATAAATATTCTACGACATTCTACACAGCGCTTTCTAGTCCCAAAGTAAGCATAGTTTAACTAGCTTGTGTTATGGGATCCAGAATGCGGATAAACATACTTATATACTTTTTTTTTTTTTTGTAAATACATACATATTATACATAGAAACACCCAGACCAATGCAAATAGACATATTCACGCATACAAATATTTGCACTGCACGGGAATCGAACCCGCGCCTCCTGTCGTAGCAGTCGAATGCACTACCGCTACGCCACAGTTCCTATCCTATTATTAGATAAGTTATTTTTACTGTCTAATTTGAATAACAGTAGGATTGAGATACATTTTTGAAATAATTAATTTATTAGAACATTCAACAGTTATGCGGTATACATTGATATTAGAAGTGTACAGTAAATGTTTCTGTTAGGTAAACGCATAACCCACGCCGCAATAGCGGCGGTAAGGCCCATCATGGAGGATTGGCTGGAGAGGCGACACGGAAGCCTCTCCTACCGACTGACGCAGGATCACCTGCGTCAGTCGGTAGGAGAGGCTTCCGTGTTCCCTGAGATCACTCAGGGAAGGGGTGCTTCGGGGACCACCTGCATCGGATCAGGAAGGAGCCAACGCCTGAGTGTCATCACTGCGACGCGAGCGAGGACTCAGGGCTGCACACGCTGGCGGACTGCCCGGCGTGGGAGGCGCCGAGGCGTGACCTCGTGGCAGCCATCGGGGTGGGAGTCCTCTCGCTCGGCAGCATGATTGCGGCAATGGTGCGGAGCGCGAGCGCGTGGGCCGCCGCCGCCTCCTTCTGCGAGCATGTAATGCTCGCGAAGGAGGTGGCGGAGCGCGCCCGGGAGAGACTTAGAACTCTCCCGGTCCGCCGAGCCCGCAACTTGCTCGCCGCGCGTCGCAGGCAACTCAGGCGCCGGAGGTCGCTTAACGACCTCCGTCCTCCATGAGCGCAGGCCTGGGGGTGGCGGGTGAGGCCACCTGTCACCCCAGCATAAGCAGGCCGGGACGGTGGGGCGACTAGCGCGCCTCCCCCAAACCGGGGCAAGACGGGGACACCGTGGTTCCCAAACCCGAGGGGTCAGTCGGGGTGCGAGGGATATGCTCTATGGGCAACCTTACACCCCGGCGTCTGTAGACCCGAGACGGCGTGCGGTTTTAGTCGGTTCAAGCCCGACATAACCGCCCCCGCTGGCACGCGGGGGGGTATCCGAAGGGATTTCCGCACGATAAAAAAAAAAAAAAAAAAGGTAAACGCATAACCCACACCAATGTCCGCAAAGTAATATTATATGCAAGTGAGTAAAAGCATGTGAAATTTATGTTTATAAGAAACAAGTATATAAATTTAGACAGTAGATTACTTCGAGGTTTTTAAAAATTGCTGCATCTTTAAATTTGAAGTGTGAGTTTGCGAATATGTCAACATCGGATAGGTGTGTGTTGTGCGTCTCTAAAAGATAATCCTGCTAAACCTTCTAGTAGGGTTAAAAACCTTATCCTTTCGAGGGCTTACCCGGGGTGCCCGGCAACGGACACTTGGGGAGGACACCGTGCGGTTTTAGTCGAGACACGACATAACCACCCCCGCTGGCCGGCGGGGGGGGGGGTATCCGAAGGGATTTCCGCACGTTAAAAAAAAAGGGTTAAAAACCGACGCTTACAATTTGCTTCTTTATAATAACAATGTATCAATCCTTCGTTAAATGACGCAACAAGAGAGCTATACCCATCTTTATCTCAAACTACAATCTGCAAAATTGAATAAACAGGTTTGTATTATCGTAGGCGACGTACTAGTGCTCTGTTTACACCAATAGTAAGTTGAAGTCTGTTATTACTTAAGCAATATCGCGATAAATAACCTTTCTGTATAATAGATAAACGTTTCCTGCTCACCCACTCTACGTAGCAGATGTCGTTAGCATAGTCTGGTTGTGTCAACGGCAATAGTTAGGGTATTGAATATTTTTTGTGAGAAATAGCGCTTATCTCATTTATTTTATTATTTTTAATAACCGCGGTAGCCTAGTGGTATGGGTAATGGACTGCTGAGACGAGGTCTCGGGTTCGATCCCAGGTTTTACCATGGCACACACCAATAACTTTTCGATGCTTTTCGAAGTTATGTGTATATTTATCGCAGGTTTATAAGTGCCCGGTTAATGGCAATAGGGTCGCCACCTATTACATTGGGACCTAAACATAAACTGGCGAAATGTGGGTGTTAGCACCTCTGCCTACCCCTTCGGGGATATAGGCGTGAGTTTATGTTATGTTATGTTTTGTTAATAAAAAAGAATATTAATAACCAAAATTACCAATATGGGGAAAATTGGTAATTTTTATTATTTTATAAATAGGTAATAAAATAAATAAAAATAAATATTCTAGGACAAATTACACAACGCCAGCATATAAATAATATAATAGCGGTATGTGGCGTAGCGGTAGTGCGTTTGACTGCTAAGTCACAGGTCGGGGTTCGATTCCCACTCTGTGCAAATGTCTATTTGCATTGGTCTGGGTGTTTCTATGTATAATATGTATTTATTTACAAAAAAAGTATTTAAGTATGTTTATCCACATTCTAGAACGCATAATGTAGGCCTCCGCACCAACTTACTGAGCTTAAGACAGCGGCCAGTGTTGAGTGTCTCTGTAGCTTCAACTAATCAAAGACGCGGTGGTATTCTTAATATTCTTATTCGTAGTGTAAGAAAATTTTATGAGGTATATACCCCTAGACTTAGATTTGTTCTGTACAAGGTCGAACATAGTTAAAAGACGCATGGGTTCCAAGATCTCTGTGGGGTACTCGTGTCTTCAGACGCCGGGGTGTAAGCACCCGCTTACACCCCGGCGTCTGAAGACCCGAGACGGCGTACGGTTTTAGTCGGTTCAAGCCCGACATAACCGCCCCCGATTCGAAGGGATTTCTGCACGAAAAAAAAAACCAAAAAAAAAAAAAGTGTGCCAGCCTCAATCAGTGTAGTGTTGTAGACTGATCTGATGCTTTTTTTATATATTTGTTACTTATTTTATCTCTATATCTCTATATTATAGTGTAGCGTTAGTACCTTTTGTTAGTATATTTATCGTAAACTTTCTTTATATTCTACATAACACAGCATAACATAAACTCACGCCTGTATCCCCGAAGGGGTAGGCAGAGGTGCTAGCACCCACATTTCGCCAGTTTATGTTAAGGTCCCAATGTAATAGGTGGCGAGCCTATTGCCATTAACCGTGCACTTATAAACCTGCGATAAATACACACATAACTTCGAAAAGCATCGAAAAGTCATTGGTGTGTGCCATGGTAAAACCTGGGATCGAACCCGAGACCTCGTCTCAGCAGTCCATTACCCATACCACTAGGCTACTGCGGCTATTTTGTTTTACTGATAAGCGCAATAACTAAATATATATATACATAATATATATATATATATATATACTTGTGTAGGCTTGTAATTAGCAATATTATTGTAATTAGCAATGTCATACATAAATTGTTATTAGTTTGTAAGCCTTCCTAAAATAAATAAATATTACGTCGTAGAATATTATTATTACAATTTTTTATTAGAGATCCGTCAACGCACATAATGGATGCTTGCAACACTACAACAAGGTTATGACCCTTTTGAAGGACGATGGATGAGCGGATAGCATGGAGAGGTCATTCCACAGTAATGGCGCTCCCGAAAATATATTTTTTCTGGGTTTCGAAACCTCCTGTTTAATAACCAAAAGCATCGAAAGTTTAGTGGTTAAGGAGTCGGCATTACGATCGAGAGCTCCCGAGTTTGAATCCTGCCCATTACACTACCGACGTGAACCCACTCCTAACACCTTCCATTTTGGAAGTGATAGAGTCAAGCAACAGTCATTTTGGCCGTTGCATGAATGGGCCGACTCGACCGGGGAAGCACCACCCTCTCACAGAATATCGACGCCAAGTAACAGTATTTTAACTGTTGCGTTCCGTTTGGTGAGTGAGAGTGCCGGAGCCCAAAATCCTTTCCCATCCCCTCCCAAACTCCTTTCCCATCCCCTCCCAAACTCCTTTCCCATCCCCTTTCCTTTACAGGGTCGGCAGCGCGAGTGTGACGCCGCTGGTGTTGCACACGTCCATAGGCCGCGATAACCGCTTCCCATCAGGTGGGCCGTGTGCTTGTCTGCCACCTTAGTGGTATAAAAAAAAAACCAGCAAATTAGCTTAACTGACTACTGATAGTTGCCCCTTATTAAGGATTGAAAAATATGACGAAATGTGAGTGTGCATTTACTTCTGCTTACCCTTTCATACATGAATTTATGTAGGTTAAGTCAATAATATCTGAGAAGATAGGATCAGCCGATTTAAAACAAATCCATAAATGTAGAGGTATTTTTCTGACGGATCAACAAATTTTAACTGATAGTCCCATTTTGTCCCATCTCTGTTTGATTAATAGAAAACAAAATACTGTCTGTAAACTAAAGAAATAGGTGTTTAAATACATAGACATAGTAGGTAGTTGACATTTATTTCCCATTGTTCTTTAAAATCATGCAACTTTAGGAAGTACCTTGTGACAATAGATAAACTTTAACTTAATTGGCAATCTTTTGATAGCTAATTATCTCTTCGTATTGTACCAAGGTGTTTAATCATTTCAATTAGGCATATGAATACACTGTGTATATCTATGATGCGAAATCCAACTCGAGAACTTTTTATTTATTTATTCGGAGGACCAACAGCCATAACAAAAGTATAAAAAAATCAAATTTAGGGACATACAGCCAATTATAGGTCCTCACTTATACATTTCAGACTGAGTTTATAATGTGGACTAAAGTATTACACTATTTTATAGTACTTAAATGATAGGTAAAAATAAAGTGTGTGAAACTATTCTTTTTTTATCACAATAAATGCAAGTCATAGGTACTACACTAATCCCCGAGGGGGCCATCTCGAAACCGGAGATGGCCCAGGGTCAGTCGGGGTGCGAGGGATATGCTCTATGGACAAGCTTACACCCCAGCGTCTGAAGACCCGAGACGGCGTGCGGTTTTACTCGGTTCAAGCCCGACATAAACACGAAAAAAAAGGTACTATACTAATCAACTTTCTTTCTTTCTTTCGAATTGTTGAAAGAATTCCAGACTAAGCAACTAGTGTAGCATCGACCAGGAGTCGATGCTACACTAGAACTTAAAATACTTATTACAGAAGATTATAATTATAAAGATAAGTTTACATGAATGATTGATATAGAAGTCTTCAATTCACTTTTCACCTACTTTTTGACCGAGAGAGCGAGACATCTCCAACCACATCATTAATGTATACGTGTCTCTCCTTTATGATCGGTGTACAAAGTAGTTCAAACCTCTTGTACATAACAATTTGTAAACTGGCGATTAATTATGAGCTTTACCGAGGGATTTTCCGCTAGATTCTTTTCTCAAAGGCATTACCAATATTTCCTTGTGTAACCGTATAACTGTGAATATAGAAGCATTGTTATTGACGTTCATAAGTCTTATTTTCTGAACTAAATGAATATAGTTATTTTGAATTAAGAAGTTAATTTGGTAGGAACATTCTATACTCAAGTCTATAATAAAAAGTTAACTGGATATAATTTGTAAACAAGGTATTGCGGAAAAAAATTGTACTTGAGCGGTCTTTTGTCAGTAGAACTACTATTTTTTGTCACTAAGATAATATAAAGCCATTTAGGATACGGCTCACCTGATAGGAAGCGGTGACCACGGCCTAAGAATGATTTAATCACATTGGATGTCTTTCACACGTCGTCAACTAGAATAGGGAATGGAGAAAGAGAAAAATGGGAATAAGGAAGGGATATATTCAATACATATAGCCGCGGTAGCCTAGTGGTATGGGTAATGGACTGCTGAGACGAGGTCTCGGGTTCGATCCCAGGTTTTACCATGGCACACACCAATGACATTTCGATGCTTTTCGAAGTTATGTGTGTATTTATCGCAGGCTTATAAGTGCCCGGTTAATGGCAATAGGCTCGCCACCTATTACATTGGGACCTAATCATAAACTGGCGAAATGTGGGTGCTAGCACCTCTGCCTACCCCTTCGGGGATATAGGCGTGAGTTTATGTATGTATATATATTCAATACTTTCTAGGTTTAACATAACATAACATAACATAAATGCAATATATGGCCTCTTAACGTCTATCCCTGTAATCCCTGTCCTGTCTCTTAAGGTATACAGGGTATTCCTCAGTTTAAGAGGCAACATTTTTAAATTTATCAAGCAAAGTATGATCCACTATACCTACTAAAACGTTTTATAACTTTATAAATGTGTTAAATGTTCTATATATAACTTGCATAACTATGTTTTCTTTTTGAAAATAAACAATATTGTTATTACTAACAAAAATTATGCTTTATGACGACTAATCATGTTGCCCGTTTTATCTCCTCCAATTGACCAAAAATTACTTTTGTTGGGAATGGGTCCACGTCAATAGTAAACCAGGTGGTGGTATAGTCGCTTAACGACCTCCGTCCTCCATGAGCGCAGGCCTGGGGGTGGCGGGTGAGGCCACCTGTCACCCCAGCAGAAGCAGGCCGGGACGGTGGGGCGACTAGCGCCCCTCCCCCAAACCGGGGCAAGACGGGGACACCGTGGTTCCCAAACCCGAGGGGGCCATCTCGAAACCGGCGATGGCCCAGGGTCAGTCGGGGTGCGAGGGATATGCTCTATGGGCAACCTTACACCCCGGCGTCTGTAGACCCGAGACGGCGTGCGGTTTTAGTCGGTTCAAGCCCGACATAACCGCCCCCGCTGCCACGCGGGGGGGTATCCGAAGGGATTTCCGCACGATAAAAAAAAAAGAAAAAAAAAGGTGGTGGTATAGTAAATCGTAATCACGATCGTAACATTACAACGCTTAAACCAATTGGGTATTTTTATATAGTTAAAATAAGTTATTTAACTGAGCTTGTCATCATCATCATCATCATCTCATCGTTGGTCCCGGTGGCATCAAAAGCTTACACTTTCAAGCTTGTGGTTAACTTTACTACTCTTTTTCTGAATTTGGCTTATATTGGGTTTTACGGAAGCGACTGCCTACCGTTTGAAATGAAGATCTTCGGAGCCCAAACCAACTTCAATGTCCAATGCAACTCTGTACATCTGCTGATTGCTGAACGAGGGTTCGGTGCAGATTTCCTGTCGATATTGGGTGGTCACACGGCAGCGGCTTCTGTAAATGCCTAAATGAACCAAACTAAATGCTTAAATGAAAAAAACAAGGAGTAGTTAATGGACCCCGGACTCCAAAGTGCAAGTTTTGGAACCCAGGGTACCACTCCCGTATTTCGTATTGATTATAAGCTGGTATATACTAATTATCGCCCTTACTGGTTTTCCACCAGTTTTTCTTCTTGTTTTCCTCCTTTGCACTTAAAATTGGGCAACGTGAGAATGATATTATTTGATGGTATTGCTGCAGGCACTTATAGGTCATGGTAACCACTAACTATTGGGAACGACATATAATGTGTGTTTGCTACCTTAATAATATGATTTCTAAAACTTGTGAAATAATCTGGTGGTGATATTCAAAATTAAAACCATAAATTGACATTTAATGCCTAATAAACTTAACAGCTGATTAGAAATATTAATCATATTCTGTTCGATATAAATATTATGTTTGGATTCGAATTCCGATTGTTATCAAAAAGCTATGCATTTCAAATGTCTTTCCCAAGCAGGCGAGGCTGCAGTGGCGGCCAAAGTCCTGGGGTAATCCTGGGGTTATCCTTGCGAGGGCTTACCCGGGGTGACCGGTAATAGACACTTGGGGAGGACGCCGTGTGGTTTTAGTCGGTCTAATTCCGACGCGCCCACCCCATCGTTGGCACCGATGGGGTGATCCCGTGGGTGTTTTCATACGTAAAAAAAAAGCCCGTCCTTCGCACATGAGTTTTTAATATTCAGTCCGTCAATTGACTGCACCCAGTTGGATGATTAGAACTGGTGGAATCTAAAACAGACGGGCCACTGTTCCAGATACTGAATATCCTAAAATGATGGTCCCTGCCTAGACGGCCTCGACAGATGGTTTTCACGCCCGCTTAAAGAACCTGGAACTGTAAGAAGAAGTAAAAATCCTATAACTCAATTGCAGTACCACCTGCCATTTTTGTTGTGAATCTTATATCTTCAGGAACCTATTCAATCACACACGAAATCTTACCAGCACGAATTATCACGAATTTCATGCTTCCTTAAATACAGACCTTCTTCGTAAAATTGTAACCTAAAATTCACCACTTACAACCCTCTCAGGTTATACATATCTAGATAAATGCTAATTAAGCTTGTACGTAAATTACTGAAGCACTATACTTACCTCAAATTCCAAGTCAAACATTCCAAGTTTATGTAATCCTAATAAAAATAATAATCTTAATTGCTACTTAACATTCAAAAATAGATTTAACAACTAATTAGCAAATTGTTAAAACAAACGGAATAGGTTTTAGTGTCTGTTAAAAAGTAATCGCAATCTTTATTAACTGTTTAAGAGTTAAAAAGATTTATGCCTAACTAAATAACTTAAAGAATCTGAATAGCTTCTCTAGATTTTTGTTTTTTTTTCAAGAATAATATTAAAGAAATTCAGAGTGCAACCTTATCTAAATACAAATTTGAGATAATAATGTAGATAATAAATGTATAATGTTTGTTTAATAAGATATACAAAACTTATACATTTTATTATATAAGATTACTTATCAGTATTCTGAATTAATTTTTTAGTCGAAGACGAATACAATAGTATGGAAACTCTTCAATTTTTAAACAACATGTCAATTTCATAAAATAAAATAAAAATAACTAAAACAATATAGTTTAATTCATTTATATACTCACGCCTCTAAATCCCCAGAGGGTTAGGCATATATGTATATTACACACAGATTCACTATATTTCTCCTATGTAATAAGAGACGAGAATACGGAAACGTTATAAGACTCAGTGATACTCAGGAAGTTTTACAACAGAAAAACCAAATGACACTTAACCAGTCGCAGAAAAATGCAATTTTAAGCCACCGGACCATCGACGCAGTCCAACCGAAATAAACTACACCGAAAACTAACAGACCAGTCTTTACATTCACCAACATCAAAGATAAAAAAATATTTTTCCACTAACATTACATGTATCCGAACTGGCTACCTAACCATTTATCAAGAACCTTGAGGCTCTGCGTACAAAGGAGAAACATTCACATATCTGCGTTAGACAATTACGATAATTGTATTTAAATTATATCATTGCTCGTAAACCGGTCGCCTCCAATCTCTGCGTAGACAGATATAGAGCATTTTGGCTCGCTTGGATCCGAACCCCTCGAAAGCGAAAGTGTAACATGGTCCTATGCAGCACCGCCATTTTTTTCTTCGGTCGGCCGCTCTTACCGCATATATATAGCGAAGCTACGAACGAACTCGCATCATTCGCATTCAGGACTTCGCTGGCTTCAGTGCAACCTACAAGTGCAGCATCATGAGATACATGGTGTGTTCGATATTTAAAAAAACTGTTAATTTAAGGAAGACAAATAAGTGACTGTGACCATAATTAAAATTCCATAGGGTTGTGACAGTGTCTGGATCAACGCGAAATTCCCTTGTTCCACTTTTGTTCATTTACGCAACGAGGAAGTTGCGTACTTTGTGTCGTTGTATCGATGTTAACCCGACCGCTCATTATAACAACGAACCTCCGAGTATATTCGTTCCAGTTAATAAGTCAACTACAACCAGCGATAATAACTTTCGATTCAACTCACACAATCACATTTGTACCAGTTTTTTTTTAATACTAATCTTTATTTTTGTCGGCAGCTCGTGGCCGCCAGTCTGGTGGCTCTCTTAGCATTCGCCAATGCCGAAGAAGCTAAGGCAGCAGAAAAAGAAGTGGCAGTGACCGATAACAAAGAAATCGCAGGGGAAGAAAAAAAGCACGAAAAGAGAGGACTCTTCAATTTTGGATATGGAGGAGGCGGTGGATATGAGGGAGGTTACGGTGGTGATTTCGGAGGCAGCTACGGTGGCGGTTACGGTGGCGGCTACGGTGGTGGTTATGGGTCACATGCGGACGTTCATAAAACCATTACTGTGGTGAAGAAGGTTCCAGTCCCATATCCCGTCGAGAAACACATCCCTTATCCAGTGGAGAAGGAAGTTCATGTGCCTGTCAAGGTACACGTTCCTCAACCCTACCCTGTTGTCAAGCACGTACCTTACCCAGTTAAGGAGTATATCAAAGTACCAGTACATGTACCCCAACCCTACCCTGTTGAAAAGAAGGTGCCCTACCCCGTCCATGTCCATGTAGACAGGCCCGTTCCCGTCAAGGTCTACGTGCCTCAACCTTACCCCGTAGAAAAGAAAGTGCATTACCCCGTCGAGGTTCCCGTCCCTGCTCCTTACCCTGTCGAGAAAAAGGTTCCCTACCCAGTCAAGGTGCCAGTACATGTCCCCGCTCCTTACCCAGTAATCAAGGAAGTGCACGTCCCCGTGAAAGTTCATGTCGACAGGCCTTATCCCGTACACGTAGCCAAGCCAGTGCCTTACCCCGTCGAGAAGCACGTACCTTATCCCGTTGAGAAGCCCGTCCCTTACCCCGTGAAAGTCCATGTAGACAGGCCATACCCCGTACATGTCGAGAAACCCGTGCCCTACCCCGTCAAAGTGCCAGTAGCAGCTCCTTACCCAGTTGAGAAACACATTCCCTATCCTGTAGAAAAACTAGTGCCTTTCCCCGTGAACGTCCCCGTTGACAGGCCATACCCCGTACACATCGAGAAGCATGTCCCCGTGCACATCGAGAAGCACGTGCCTTACCCCGTGAAGGTACCAGTCCCCGTCTACAGCGGTCACGAACACGGCCACGGATATGGTCATCATGGTAGCTACTAAGGCTGCAGGAAGCAGTTACGTCTGAATGTGATAAATAAATATAAGCTTAGCACATAATACGAATGGGGGATGCGAAATACCCCAAGGATAGTGGTCGTTGGTACCAGATCCAAGGAACTCGTATTCCACGAACGCACTGAATTTAATACTCTTTTTTTTTAGAATATTTTTTGTTACATTTTTTTTTGAATCGGTTAAAGTTATGTTTGAGTTTATGTACCTGTTATTATAAGTCGAAAACGAAGGTTTTGAATCTCCGCAAATAATTTTTGATGAACGAGCTGATTGTGATTTAATAAACGGCCACGCCAATTGTACTATCATTGTTTTTAATTTGACCATTGTACCTGTGTAATTGGCTGTAACGTTATGGGTCTGTAAGTATTTACGAAATCCGAAATAATATGACCCAGATAGAACATCGTAAGCCGCTATCCGCTAGTTACGTGTATTGCGAAACTTGGTACATTTTCACTCTTGACAATAAACATACAGTACGCGATCTTACTTTGCGTAATATGCTACAATATTACGCGTTGTACGATTACAATTAGCTCCACTATCATTAACTAACGCAAGCATATTAAAATCATGAGTGTTCAATCGAATCCATTCAATAGATCGATCCAGAAATCACTAATTACACATTTATTGCGTAAATCGAATATAATCGTACATCAACAAATTGCATATTGATTATAACGTCTTTACTATGATCTTTCAAAATCATTATGTTGCTTGATTTATGTTTTATGAACACTAAATATTACAAACCAATATAATGTATATGGACATCGTATATTGCGATTTTGCGACATTTATTCCTCAATCACAAAATGTTGAAGCAGTATTTACATTAGTGTAAATTTAACATACACATTTTTTACCCAACCTCATATTTTAAGGGTGAACTTCAACTTTATATTTATTAATCTTTATATATAAAAATCTTCTTATATATAAAAATGAATTGCTGTTCGTTAGTCTTGCTAAAACTCGAGAACGGCTGGACCGATTTGGCTAATTTTGATCTTGAATTATTTGTGGAGGTCCAGAGAAGGTTTAAAAGGTGCTATCGATTGAGGCAGTACGAAGTCTGCCGGGTCGGCTAGTAATTTATAAAATCATTAAAAGAATCAATTTATTAATACTTTGCCGGATACAGACTATACGATTTAAAAGAATATGAAACTGACTTCCGAAGCTATTGCTTTTTCACCATCTAATCCTTCTTTAAAATGGACATCTCCATTTCTTTAAAATTTAGTTTAATATTTTCTATCTTATAATCTTAAAGTAGTTGAAAGGAAAAGTTTCATTTTCATTACGTACCGACGAAAAAAATGCTAGTACGACTATGAGTGTATAATGTATATTCTCTGTGTGTAACAATTTCTGCGTATCACGCGTACTGTTTCAAAGTGTTTGCTTGCGTAAAATGTATGAAGTGCTTAATGCTCGACGCAAATTGTGCGGTTGTAATGACTAGGCCGCAGAACAATTGTTTGCTATTCAACACGTGTGGGATCCTATGTTGTGCAGTAACGATAAGTAGTTAAGTAGTTATCGCTACTCAACAAGAATGTAGACATAGCTATTTTACTTGGTGAAATAAGAGCTTGTGGGCCATTAAATTCTCGGTATTATAGGTTTATTACCATTTACGTGAGACTAAAAATATGTTGACGAAATATTGGCGTGTGATACCCCTTTGTCTGTTTCTTTGGGGATTTAAAGATGTGTAAATATGTATAAAATAACAAAGATGTGATTCAGAATTGATGCGCTAAATGGCATGCCGAAGAACCATATGGCGGGCTGTTCTTTCAGCCTACCCCGGAGGCCGAAGGTGTTATTTTATAAATACGAATTTAATTGTAACTTATAGGGAAAGATGTATAAGCCTTTGCTCCGTAGTGAAGTACTGCATAAGTAAGTTTTGTAGATGCCAGTACAACCTCATGGCAGGATGGTACTGGCCTTCGCTAGAGATCGAAACATCACACACACCTTATAAGATGTTGTGTTATTTTTTTGTATGGAAATTCCCCCGGATACTCTCCCGCCGGCTAGCGGAGGTGGTTATGTCGGTCTCGAACCGACTAAAAGTGCACGCCGTCTCGGGTCTTCAAGGTGTAAGGTGGCCGATAAGACATTTCCCTCGCACCCCGGCTAATAGGCAGTTTGGAGATGACCCCCTCGAGTTTGGGAACCACGTACCGCCGCCCCAACCTGCTTCTGCTGGGGCGGTTCCACCTCTTCGGATTGGGAGAGACCTGAGTCTCTCCCGGACCCGCTACTTCTACGAGCTCGCAGAAGGAGGCAGTGACAGCCCATACGCTCGCGCTCTGCACCATCGCGTGCAAGACGCCGAGCGGGAGGACTCCCACCCTGAGGGCGGACACGAAGGGCCGCCTCGGCACCTACCACGCCGGGTACTCCGTTAGCGTGTGCAGTGCCGAGTTCTTGCTTGTATCACAGTTATGGTATTTAGACGTTGGCTCCTTACTGATCTGCCACAGGTGATCCCCGAAGCACCCCTTCATAGGGATCACCTGCGTCACCGTGTCACCTCTCTAGCCAGTCCTCCATGGTGGGTCTTACTGCCGCTATTACGGCGTGCCCTTGAGCATTGCATACCTGTGTAATTTAAGTCCAATTAACCTTAATAGGGTGATTTGAACTAAATTTTTGCCGAATGTTATTTTAAGTAACCAAAAAATACTTTATATAAAGTCGTTTGTTATTGTAAATGCAAAATATGTAATATATTCATGAAGAAACATTGACCTAAGCCAAGGTAATTTATCGCAACTTTATTAATTATTATAATTGTAACCTTTGCAATTAAGTTAATTAATCATATAAAAACTTGATAACTTAATATATTATTTGTAAAAATACAAAAAAAAATGCCATTAAAACTATTAATTAAACAAAAAAAAATGAAACGCAATTCTTTCGTTATACTTAGTAATTACCGACTCTTTTATGAATATCCCAAGGTAATTTTATTACACTATAGAGATATATCACTTGTCATATACACATGTTGCTCTTTTATTGTTTATTTTAGTAAAAGATAGACTTGACCGACTATCTGTGTTAAATCGACTCCACTATCAAAGAACGAGACAGAAAAAACAGCCGACTCATCAAGGTTTTCTGCGCGGTTCAGAATAGCTGCCTACCTGTCTGTTGCCGGTTAGGTTATGAGTTGGCTGGAAGGATGTCTATTTTAAATTATCTCCATGGCTTCGTAAGAATCCAGAGATAGGCGTCGGTACTCATGCCATCCTATGACGTACTCCTGCTCCTACAGAGCTTTAGCCAGAAGCAGGAATATCTTTTTCGAATAAAACCGGAGAGGCGTTGCTACGGTGTCAGTCCTGAAGGTATTATCCAAGAAAGAAAGTTGCGGGTGTTATAATTTTGTTATTAAATTACAAATGAGTTTTAAAAGTTAACAAAAACTTTACACATAGAAAACATAACAAAAAAGAAACATACTGTACGTAAAGAAGTACTAATATCCATACGACTTACTACATTTTCAATTAAATCATGATTGATATGTAGCCTAAATTAATAACTTGGGAAATACCAATTATTTACATTTAAAAGATCACCCTAGTTGTATTTAGAAGGCAAGATTTAATTAAATTATTTTTGGAATGTCATCCAACGTTGGACAAACATTTCACAATTTGGACAAACATTTTGAACAAGTCAATGACAAATATTTGAAAGTATCTCGAATAAGATAACTAAAAAATTTTAATATGTTTTTCTTTTTTTAATGATTCGTGTTCTGGTTTGTGACGTCACAGTGGGTATTGACCGCGATTGACGTGGATTGTAGTGGGTTTCCAGTGTGTCTTCAATTATGTAGCAACAGTACCGATGTTAATCATCGCTTGACATTTCAATTTTGCACAATACTTTCAAGTGTTCTCGTTGTTAAACTTAATTTAATTTTAACGTTAACATTACTGGTATACTCATTACCATTAACACCTCTACCTAAGTTATAGTGCTTATTTTAGGAGTCGGCTCTCATCAGTGAGTGGGGTTCGAATCCAACGAATCAGAATACGTCGCGATTTGAAGTGGGGTGAATGCGAAGTAAGCCAGGAATTTACAGGCAAATTAAATAACTGATTTGCACCGATGGCCAAATAGTTAAGGCTTTTAAGAGTATAGGCATTTAAGAGGCTACCTCTTAAATTCATATCTAGTCCTAACTATTTGACAATCTGATTTAATTCTTATTGTTAAACTCCCAAGTGGCATAGCCGGATATTTAATAACCTACTAGGACTGCAAGGCGAATCGCTGCTTGCAATGTTGAGCTGAGTGAGACATCGTGATTCTTGTCCAATAGATTTGACCGCTATTGCGGAATCAGATTTTGAAAATTTTGAACAGTGAGCATTCCTCTGTGGCAAGTCCGATTTTGAAAATTCTTTTTGAAAGTCACAACTCTGGACATGCTTTCTAAGCGTGTAAAGTTTGGTCACAGTGTCTCGAGCAGTTATTATGTAATTCCATCTGGATTTTTTTTAACGGTGATCATTCCTCTATGGTATCATTAATTTTTTCAAAATATATCCATAAACCTTCCTCTGATTGACCTCTTTAATCATGCCAAATTTGGTTGTGATTGGATTAGTAGTTTAGGAGGAGACCTGTGACAAAGAAAATCCTGAAGTCTGGTATGAGGAGCTTTCGCTCGACTTCGTCTCACTCAGCTCAATAATCTACGCCAAGAGCAGGGCGATCAAATGCAAAAATAATTTCTCAAATCACAGAATTCGTTCCAGATATTATCAAACAAAACACTCTTATACTTTATTATAAGTAAAAATTATGATTCGTATAGTAAATCTTTTTTCTTAGTAGGTATAAAAAGTAAAGGGGTGCTTGTTTGGGGACCTCCACGCGGTGCACCCTGGGCAACGGAGACGGCAGCGTCTCTCTCCTAGCGTGGGAGAGACGCTGCCGCCTACGGCCAACTCCGACCGAGGCGAGGACGGCCCTGTTGAGGGCTGTTCGGAAGCTTTCCACGTGTCCTTCTGATTAGCAGATGGCACAGTGGAGAGCAAGTAAGGGGGCCATTTCGAAACCGGAGATGGCCCAGGGTCAGTCGGGGTGCGAGGGATATGCTCTATGGGTAACCTTACACCCCGGCGTCTTAAGACCCGAGACGGCGTGCGGTTTTAGTCGGTGCAAGCCCGACATAACCGCCCCCGTTGACCGGCGGGGGGGTATCCGAAGGAATTTCCGAACGGTATAAAAAGTAAAATCTTTACTACTATAAAATTGTATACTACACACTATGATGGCCGTTTTGACACATTGAAATAGTGATGTGAAATGTCAATTTATTATCGAACAGAATTTCGAAAAACATAAATGCCGAGTTGTGTGGTAATTAAGTATACTGGTGGTAGAAATTTGATGACACAAATTTGTCACAAAACTCGGCCGGATGGGTACCACCGTGCACGATTGCGAAAAACCCTCCATAGTAATCCAATTTCGGTTTGATTGCGTTCAGGGCTCAGCAAGTGCATAGCCGGGCAGGGGGATTGTGGTCGCAGCACTAGTGGGACCGGTGGGTGTCACGCGGTGCTGCCACGACTATCCTCTTTTGATGAGGCCGTCAAGCTGAGTGCCACCATTGCTAACATGGAACGTGTATGTAATGGTGACCCTCTTTCTTGAGACTTTACCTTCAGCTTACCATCAGGTGAGGTGAAGTCAAATTGACGTGTGCTAAATATAAAAAAAAAAAAACTGCACCTCCCCATTGACAATAAAGAACAGAAATTTGCTCCTTCAAACTTATCGTTTATTTATACGAAACTTCATGACAGGACAAACGTCAAAACTTCCATCATAGCGTACCGGTACTTTAGTTGTGTCTGTACATTGGAGATATTTAAAAAAATACTTGGGTTACGTCGAATGAACGCCCCTGAAGACAAAAAGAAAAAAATTGTTGAATACTTTTCTCTTTGTCTGTTTGTTCGCGATTGATGCAAAAACTACTGAACGGATTTTGAGGCGGATTTTTCTATTAGAAAGGTTTTTGAATAGACTTAAAATCTGTGGTATGTTTGATTGCAAATGGTTGAGTAGAACCGGAGATATGAAACAAAAACTGATAACCGACCTCTGCGCAGGCGGAGCCGCAGGTATCAGCTAGTGGTAAAATATCTCATTTGTAATCTTACTTACTTTGTTTTTCTTACAATTTGAAAGATTATTTTTTATCAAATTTACTTAATTATGTATCATTAAAACACTAGCGTATAAAATTATTAAAAAAATATATAGCAAAAGAATTGCTTTGTGTCTCTGGCTGGTGAGTAATTAGATAAAAGTTGTTTTTAAAAAAGGAATAAGTTTCTATACTTTCGTTTGAGATTATAATAAACTAGCTGGTACCCGCGGCTTCGCCTGCGTAGAATTCTGTTCTCGTTCTCATGAGAACCCCTTGAAGGGATAAAAAGCATATGTGTTTTTCCAGAGTATAATCTATCCCTGTACGAAATTTCAGCCAGATCGGCACAGCCGTGATTTAGTAACAAACATACAACCATCTTCACAAACTTCTATATTTATAATTAGGTTCTATTAGCATGGATGTGGATGGCATATGTGTAACATCTATGTATTTACAAAAAAGAAATGTATGTAAGTATGTTTATCCGCATTCTAGAAATCCGGATTCGAACCGAGTAAAACCGCACGCCGTCTCGGGTCTTCAAACGCCATCATTCTTTCTTCATTTTGCAATCGTAAGACTACAAACCCGACTTTAACCCCTCCTAATACAAGTGACCTAAACTAGTGGTATCCTAAAAAAAAATTTTGTGACGTTTGTCCTGTCATGAAGTTTCGTCTAAATAAATTATAAGTTTGAAGAAACAGAAATTTTCTCCTTTATACTTATTTACAACACAACTCGGCATTTATGTTTTTCGAAATTCTGTTCGATAATAAATTGACATTTCACGTCACTATTTTAATGTGTCAAAATGGCGTGTCACTAGAATAGCTTACTTAAAATTTACTTAGAATACTTAATGACATACTATTCTCAATTATTTAAAAGTCGGGAAGTCTAAAAAGTTTATTAATATTTATGAATATTCTTGTTACTTTTGAATTCATCACCTACTTATTCAATTAATTACTTATACATATTATAAGTCACAAAAGTTTATAAATAACCAGTTATTGCCCGTGGTTTTACCCGCTTGGAATTCTGACCCCGTTCTCGCTACCCATGGGTAGGGTCCCATTCACCACCACAACCTATATAAGATACACAATTCTACCACCATACATCGTTTTGTTATATCTCAAAGTGTTTAGGTAGCGCTCTCGTTCGGGAAGGGGTGCTTCGGGGACCACCTGCATCGGATCAGGAAGGAGCCAACGCCTGAGTGTCATCACTGCGACGCGAGCGAGGACTCAGGGCTGCACACGCTGGCGGACTGCCCGGCGTGGGAGGCGCTGAGGCGTGACCTCGTGGCAGCCATCGGGGTGGGAGTCCTTTCGCTCGGCAGCATGATTGCGGCAATGGTGCGGAGCGCGAGCGCGTGGGCCGCCGTCGCCTCCTTCTGCGAGCATGTAATGCTCGCGAAGGAGGTGGCGGAGCGCGCCCGGGAGAGACTTAGAACTCTCCCGGTCCGCCGAGCCCGCAACTTGCTCGCCGCGCGTCGCAGGCGACTCAGGCGCCGGAGGTCGCTTAACGACCTCCGTCCTCCATGAGCGCAGGCCTGGGGGTGGCGGGTGAGGCCACCTGTCACCCCAGCAGAAGCAGGCCGGGACGGTGGGGCGACTAGCGCCCCTCCCCCAAACCGGGGCAAGACGGGGACATCGTGGTTCCCAAACACGAGGGGGCCATCTCGAAACCGGAGATGGCCCAGGGTCAGTAGGGGTGCGAGGGATATGCTCTACGGGCAACCTTACACCCCGGCGTCTGTAGACCCGAGACGGCGTGCGGTTTTAGTCGGTTCAAGCCCGACATAACCGCCCCCGCTGGCACGCGGGGGGGTATCCGAAGGGATTTCCGCACGATAAAAAAAAAAAAAAAAAAAAGGTAGCGCTCTCGTTGAAAGCTCCCAGACGGCTTATTTTTTTCCGACACCTCCAACAAATATCATTACATTTTAGTCAATTTATACAAAAATCTTACTAATTATATACTAAAACCTTCCTCGAGAATCATTCTATCTATTGGTGAAAACAGCATGAAAATCGTTGTATTCGTTTTTGGGTTTATCGCGAATAGACAGACGCGCTGGAGGACCTAGTTTTAAAATAGTCTTAGTAATAGTGTCCCATTGTACTCTTTGGGTACGGAACCCTTAAAACAATGAGTAGTAATCGAACCTGTGTCCTCTGACTTAGCAGTCGAACGCTCTACCGCCACGATCGCCTAGTATACGGTGATAGCTAGTAAAATGATCAAACCCATTGTATTATATACATTGGTCAAGATGTTGAGCAAATCTGAACGTTGATCGCACTTATTATGTTTAGCAATATATAATAGTTATAGAATTCTAGGTCAAGGTAATGGGTAACACAGAAAAAATATTGATAGTATGGACCTTCTCTCTAATACAAATTTAAGTGCACCCAATACTCGTACTAGGCATACCCGCCTGTTCAGTGTTCCTCTACATCACACTAATTACGGTAAAAATGCAATTCTGAAATCGCGGGAGCAGTTATGTCGGGCTTGAACCGACTAAAACCGCCCGCCGTCCCGGGTCTTCAGACGCCGGGGTGTAAAGTTGCCCATAAAGCATTTACCTCGCTCCCCATCTCACACGTTTACCTAGTTGTTACAATGACAACTTTGATCACATTGACATCTTCCACCTCTCAAAAACTGTTTAAATATTTTTTTATAGGATATAATCATACTTGCCCAAATAGAGATTGTATAGGAACTGTTAGAATAAGTTAGAATAAGAAGGTAAGAATATTTTAGAATTTAAGAATTATTACTTATATATTAAGTGGTGCATGCAATTTTTACTTGTCGGGAAACTTTGTTACTGGCTAAGAGTCCAATTTTATTCTTAATTTATCCACGAGATATGTATCATAGCTGTTAAGTTAATAATAAAATAATTAATAAATAAAGATTGATATTACGATACGGAGACGAAGAAGTTTGTTAAGGAACACACGAGAATGTATTCTAACGCTATCATGGTACATTTTTGCTTAATTCAATTTGAATATAAATTTTAAGGCTTTCACGACCGGTGTTGCAAGTAGAATATACTGCTTCTGGCTGCACTCGTCGGCACCCGGACCTGTACCACTGAAGATGTTGACCGCAGTAATCGACGAAACGTTTGGAACACGTTGGCCAAACAGCTCGGAAGCAGTATATTCTACATAATTTAATTTGTATAATTTATTTTGTACTTAATTTATGTTATAACTTCATAATATTATTTTGCTTTCGTCATATTTCTGTCCATCCTAAGGTTTCTGGAAGAAATCGCTTTTAGCGATAAGGCCGCCCATTATACATTCAACTATTTGCGTACTACTTTATAAGTATTATGAGTATTTCGAGTATTATTGCGCGGTTTGAAGTTTCCAGAAATAAGGATGGCTTTTCGTTTCATCTTAATTTCTTTTTTATTTCTTTCTTTGCACAGTAGATAGTTTAGGTATAGAGGACCTTACCAACATTCTAGAGGACCAATCCTACCTCACCTGGAAGTCGGTGCACTTGCTAAATAACAGACGAGGTTCAGGCGCAGGTTTTCAGCTCAGGGTAGTGAGGTCAGATGGAAGTCGCTCCCGAAAAAGTCGAAATCGATGATTTCGGCTTTTCTGGGAGCGACTACCATCTGACTTTGTCCGACTAAAACTTTTCAGTGTGAAGCTGGGATTCGTCAGTTAGTTCATAAAAAATATTTTTCTGTGCTTCTAAACATCCCACTAAACCAGTTTACATACTTTTGACGTCAAATATGTTACAATGCAGTTCACCTAAATATCAAAACCACAAAAAAAACTTAATTTATGAAGTCTAATAATTGAAAATTACATAAACGTCCTACAATACGTAATTACACGTCTGAATGTTGTGAAACTTAGACTGGTTTAATGAACAATCAGATAGACCAACATGAGTAACAACAGTGGCCAACATTTTTGAACTGTGTACCAACCAATACACTTTCGAGACCGTCACACATCTGCATTGGCGTGTAACTCCTTCCAGTTTGAGATACATACGGGCATCTTTTAGTTGCGATACGATTGGTTGCGTGTATTTAATTATGTCATTTTTTTGCACAGAATGAACTCAAAATTCTAAATATGTTCATATTTTTTATAATTTCATGATGTAATTAACAATTATATTTACGGGAATTAAGAATATAGCTATATAGGTATTGTTATGTAGCGGTCTAGGTAGGTAGGTGAGACCACGTCATCCGATGTGACATAGGGTGGCGTGATTCAGTGCTTCGTTTAGTGCACCAACGTACTAGCTTGTTTACGTTGATGCACTCGCCTTCTCGCTACATAGGTATATACTTTCTAAACACTGGTGTTAACTGTTAAAATCAGTCGCATCAGGCATTATAAAAGCTTGACCTATTTTTTAGGGATTTTCTTTAGAAAAGCCTTATTGCTATCGAGTTGTCGTCGTCGACGTCGTCGTTGCCAATTTTCTGTCACGGTTTTGGGTATGAAGGAGATGAGCTATCGAGTTGCTGTTTTCGGTAATAGATTCGTGCTGGGGTGAACCATTGCAAGATAAAGAAAAAATCGCAAAAAATCGCAAAAAAAAAATACGCAAAATCGAAAATCCCTTCGGCTGAGCTCGTCTCTGGAATTCAACTTGTTTTCATATTCTTCCTATTTGATTCTCTGCTTAGATTAATACTAATTTTTCGATATTCATGTATAAACCTTTCTTTAAGTACATTATTGCTATTTTCAATATTTAGTCGGTTTGAATCCGACATAACCACCCCGCTGGCTGGTGGAGGAGCGGAAAATCTGGGGGGGATTTCCGTACGAAAAAAAAGTGTAGTTTCCCTTCATTTCGTTTGGTTTACCTGTGTAATATCCTGAAGCAAAATCTTTCTAAAAGCAAAGTAAAATTTCATTTACTATAATACAATTAAAATCAAGATTGGAATAATTATAACTTGCAGTATTTATTTATTTATTGCAGAAATATGGTTATGTAAGCAGATGTTACAATTGGAACTATTGTTCAGCACGTTTCGCAGTTTTACCAGCAAGCAAATATAATATTAAATAGCTAGCAGTAAAATTTACTCCATTCATATTCATTCATACTTCATACTTCATGAACATACATGAAATGATTTTATAAAAATATTTATATATAGTACTTGTTTGTTTACGCGTCTTTATTCATTTTTCTCTGTCCCCTGCACCATTACTACAAACGGATTAAAACGCTAAACAATTTTGGTTTACTTTAGCCGATCGTGAAGGCAACAGTCACGACACAAAAAGTTGCAAGTATGCTCAGCTCCGTACAAGTCGCTACACTGGAAATGCCAGTGTAGCGATTTGTGAGGAATTTATTGCTCTATTAGAAGTAGCCTCACTACACACTTAAATGTTGGATAATTACAAATAATTAATTGCACTTTTAAATTATATTGCAGAGCTTTTGAGAGCTTCGAAGAACTACTTGATTGTATTAATCAGCGAGACGTTCACACGCATGTAAACTACGATTATTTTGCAAGCCTAAACCTAGATTTGTTAAACTACCAAAATTAAAACAGGTTTAAAAAGGATTAGATCTTGTTTAGAAGGTCAGGTGTCCTGCTTTGGTTTACAATAAGAAGAAACCAATACCACGATGTATGTACATGTACAGTCGCCGTCGGTATTAGTACAACAATTCTACTTATAGTTTTATATGTATAGACAAAAGAGAACATCCAAGAAGGGACTTGAACCCGCAACCAGTCCCTTACAGCGGGAATACTCTGACCAACTGAGCTACTTGGACACTTGAAATTTGAATATTTGAAATTCTCCGAAATATTATAGGTCTCAGAGAGCCGCGGGAGCCATCTACCGGATTCTTGTGAACTACGAAAACAATGAATGTTGTTACAATCATTTAAAAAATGTTTTTTGAATACTCCGCCACATTAACTTACTAACTTTACCAAGAAAACACAAGCGTGAGCGTTTACAGCTAAGGTATCCTCCTCCCTTCCTCTCCCAACTCTTCAGAACACACCGCTACCACTAGAGGACCACATTAACATGCTCGAAATGGACGTTCGCTGCAAACTGAACAATAAAAACTACATCGAGAGCGTCATCAAAACAGCTTCACGAAAACTCGGAGTTCTGAACAGGGTGAGACGGTTTTTTACGCCGGAGCAGTGGTGTCTTTTGTACAAGACACAAATTCGCCCTGCATGGAATACTGCTCTCATCTCTGGGATGGCTCCGCACAGTACTTAGTAGATACTCTCGACAAATTGCAGCGGCGTGCCATCCGTATCATTGGGAGTCCTGAGATTACTAATAGCTTAGAACCTCTACAGCTGCGTAGAGACATTGCTTCTCTGGCTGTATTTTATCGCCTCTACCACGGCGAGTGTTCTGAGGAGCTCTTTCAACAAATCCCACCTTCTCCATTTCGATCCAGAACAACATGTGCTGGACTGCGATGCCATCCGCATCCGGTGGAAACCATACTGTCCCGAACTCAGCGGTTCGGTGCTTCCTTTCTTTGTCGCACGATAAAGAGCTAGAATGCTCTGCCCGCGCACGTGTTTCCTTCTTCTTACAATCCCGGGTTCTTCAAGCGGGGCGTGAAAAAGCATCTTTTGAGGGCGTCAAGGAAGAGGCTACCATTTTAGGATCGTCACCATCTGGGATGGTGGCCCATATCTTCTGGACTTCACCCTAACCCAGCAACCCTCACCATCCAGCGAGGTGCAGTCAATTGACGGAACGAATATTTAAAAAAAAAGAAACCGGAACGGTGACAGTGAAGGGTGAATGAGGCCCCACTGGTCGTAGTGGGGCCTCATTCACCCTTTGCCTTTACCTTTTCGTTTCGTTTCGGTGCAAGCCAAACTCACCTACAAGCCGGTACATCTGTTGATTAACGGACGAGGTTTTAGCGCAGGCTTTCCCCTCAGGGATCTGGGATCGGATGGCAGTCACTCCCGTAAACTCCAGGCTAAATAAAATCATGGACAGGATGAGTAGGAGAGCGGACTCCGGGCTTCAAAGTCCAAGTTTTGGGTACGACCGAATGCGAATCTGGCATTCAGATAAAAAGGAGTACTCCAAAAAAATAATTACGTATCGACAGTAAGTTATCGGAGTCGCTCTACAACTTAAATTTATTGACCTTTATGATGCGAATACTTGATTGCCCTGCACCTTCTCATGGTGAACTTTTCACCATAGGGCGTGGTGTTTCGTCACTTCCGTGAATAAATGCCAAGAGAGTGTATAAAGGTTAAGGGCGAGATCAAAGAACGCTCTTAAGACTAGCGTTTACGAAGCTAGGGAAACATTTTATGCGAATAATAACTGATGCCCCTAGCTCCGCCGTTATGGCCGTTGGTTATTTTTTTAAATCAATTAGCTGGCAGACAAGCACACGGGCCACTTGATGGAAAGCGTTTACCGCGGCCTATGGACCTGTGCAACACCAGGAGCGTCACACTCGCTCTGCCGACTATGTAGAAACCTTATAATGCCCTTCTTGAAGTACCCCATATTGTAGTCGCTTGGGAAAACCACAGCAGGGAGATCATTCCACAGCCTGAGGGTCCGCGGAATAAACTGCCTTTTATACCTCACTGTCGCACTGTTTCCGGTCGCAACATGTGAGGATGAATTCCTTATCACGACTATTGGTCAAATCTCCGGTTCTACTCAACCAATTGCAATCAAACATACGGCAGACTTTAACTCTGTCCAGGTGCTTTCTAAAAAAGATACCGCATCAAAATATATTCAGTAGTTTTTGCGTCCATCGCGAACAAACAGATAAACAGACAGACAGGCAAAAAATACAAATAAATTTTTAGGTCAGAATCGATAATAAAACTTAACCCATTTTTTTTCGTATCTCCGATGTACAGACATGTCTTATTTACAATTTTATAATAGTATAGATGAACGTAGTAAAGTCTAAGTGCAGTATAATGCTTTGATATTCCATCAGACTCAATATTGAATTGCATTTTTTTGCTTTCAAAACCGTACCATAGTAGAGTTTCAACCCTTGAGTCGTTAATACTTGGAAGCTGTTATATGTAATTTTGTACTTATTGCTTCGAAAATGAGTCTTTCATGTAACCGGCCATCCCTTATTTTTTACCCCTTAGGGCAGGGGTGAAATTTTGCAAAATGGTGATGCATGTGTACATTTATTTATAACTAAGCTTCTCTGGTTCTACTTAACCAATGGCAATCAAACATACGGCAGATTTTAAGTCCGTTCAAAATTCGTTCAGTAGTTTTTGCGTCTATCGCCAACAAACAGACAAGAACTCCAAAAAATATTTTTTTGTGTTCGGAATTGTTCATTTAACATAAACCAAGTATTTCTTTAAATAACTCCAATGTAACCACACAATTAATTTACAATTTTATAATAGCAACTTTAGATGGATGTAGGAGTCAAATATAAAGCCGATATGCGTGTACATTTTTGTTTAACCTGAAGCAGGTAAACCAATTTGAAATTTCGTGCTTTCCCCATATCGCACACCTAGATAAAGACTAACACAATTCAAAATAATTCAAAATCGAGTTATTATTATTATAGGAATCTGCGTAGTAAACTGCACAAACTCCAAAGACACCTATATTAAAATGTCAAATAATAATAAGTTGACGGCCCTATAAGTGAGTGTTAAAGATTTGATACCCTCGCAACCCCGCCAACAAAAGTCGTGCATCACTAGATGCGGCGCGGATAGACGCTATCCGAGCCCACAAAGACTCAAGTATTTCGAGTTAGTTTATTATTCGTGATTCACTGCAATGAATTATTGGAATTATTTTGAATTAGTCTAGAATTAGTGACTGAATTTTTTATTTTTTTGAGACGATAATCTGACTATTTCGGCTTACTGCAATATTGATGAACCAATGTAAGTATTTTTATTTACCTAACTGAAAATAATTTGTTTTTGTTGAAATAAATTTAGATTGTTTTAGTTGATCGAGTATTTGTGGTTTAAATAAAATTCGCTCTTATTCCAATGTAATAAAATGCTATTCATCTTTCGATTTCAGGATTATTTAGCGTTGATGTTGTATTTTTGACAGTGAGTGAAAAAATACAATTAAAGCGGATATTACTTCGATTATAAAGTTTTTTTTAGTTAGTATAGTCTTTGTGATTTAATTCAAATGAGTCAATTTTATTTGCAGAAGATGAAGGGTTGTGGTCTTCTTATGTTAGAAAAAGTGTTGCCTATTAACCTAATCGAACCTGCGAGCACCGATGTTCAGTTAGACCTGCAAGAAACGGTAGCAACGCCTTCTCTGAGTAACAAACCGTCTGAGGAAACTTTAAATAATGACAATGTAGAGTTAGAAAATAACAACAACCTATTACTAGCACCGTCTATCAGTACCGAGGTGAAACCATCGTTCTATATTCACCGGTTAATAGCGAATGTAGCGATTTTTATGACTCTGATGCTGATCCGCATTTCGTTTTATCTACCAACGCGGGAACCTACCTTAATTGTAGAAAAACAACCCGTCCCTCTAGGTCTCCATCGTCAAGTTCTACCTCGTCTAGCTCTAGTTCACCATCAGGAATAAGTAGCTCTTCAAGCAGCAGTAACACTGAAATGGGTAATCAGTCTATGCCATTGGCTATACCAGATACTGTCACACTTTCATAAAACGATCCTCAACCTTCCCCTCTCAACCATGAAATGAGCATGCTTCAACTATAACTGAGAGCCTTCAGAGGTCCAGGAAAAGATCAAGAAACCCTGCATGCTGGGTCTCAAATGTTAAGAAAGCTCTGCGTAATATAAATTATATAACTTACACCATCAAAAGGGCCCCGAACAGAGCAGTGAAACCTCCATGTACCGACAAATGCAAATTAAAATGCAAAGATAAAATTGCTGAACCACTACGACAAACTTTAAGATACTATTATAATTATAATGTTCAAAGTCTGATAATAATAAATTAAGTAACTTTGGTGATCTCAAATGTTGATGATGACTGATTCCTAAGATTTTTTACATACATAAATAATGGAGCTCAAAACAAAGTCTGATTGTAATGACTATTTAGTCTTTTTACACAATAATTGTAGTTATTTTGAGTTAACAGTTCATATTTTTGCGATCGTACCTACTTATTTAAGAAAATAACAAATGACACTGAAATAGTCATAATTAAGTCATAGTATTAAAGAGCTGTGATTCTTTTAGTTAAGTATGTCTTTAAAATGGTTAATTATTTTGCTAATGTTTTACCAATCTATTCAAGAACTGATAGAGATTTTTATTAACAGAAGAGTAAATTATGTTTTATTTTCTATGTGCCATTTATTAGAAGTGTTAATTTTGTTAAAATGTTTAGTCAACCTATTCAAGGATTGATAGGGTTTTTTGCTATAGAATTACTGTATTTGTTTTTTATGTGATTTTTATTACAAAACATTAATTTTGATAATTGCTTCTAAACCTTTTCAAAGATTTACAAGGTTTTTCTAGAAATTTTATATAAAAATTGTAATTCTTTGTTATCCTTATTTGTTTATAATTTAAATAATTAATAAAAATAATATTTTTCTAGTAACAGTATTGTTTTATTTATATTTTTCAACAATGCAATAACATTATAAATGATATACACTACTAATATTGATAGAGATCAGATAGAAAATAAACAGAAAAAGACTGCATTAACTCAAAAATTTTCAGTAACATCAACACAATTAGAGTTAGTAAAATAATTGAATAAATATTTAGTAATGAATACTAATCTAACTCAAAAAATTAGATTATTAAGGTCATTGTGCTATTTCATGACAAACCGTTAATTAGTAATATAATTAATTGTATATTTACAAACATTATACATTTAAAGTTTCTAAAAAAATAACTACAAATAGAATTAAACGTTTTTTTCGTTTCCTGAAAAAAGTGAGATTTTGAGTTGTGTTAGTCTTTATCTAGGCGTGCGATATAACCACTCATCCCGTATTTTACCCCTTAGGGGTAAAATTTGCTAGTAAATGTTTACAACATAAAAGGCATCAAGTATCACCTTTTCCTACGAACGATGTCGCTTGCACCGTGCGCCTTTCAAAGTAATGGCGTGAACTTAACTGAAAATCAATCTAAAGAGAAGGGGTTTCAAATACAAGTGACTTATTGTAATAGGTGAGAAGGAAGTGGGCAGGTTGCTGCATAATAACAGCGCTGCGTGCGGCCGTTATGTAAATTGCACTCCAGCATCATCTGTTACAAATCCAAAACATGTATTTTAAAACATAACATAAACATAACATAAACTCACGCCTATATCCCCGAAGGGGTAGGCAGAGGTGCTAGCACCCACATTTCGCCAGTTTATGTTTAGGTCCCAATGTAATAGGTGGCGAGCCTATTGCCATTAACCGGGCACTTATAAACCTGCGATAAATACACACATAACTTCGAAAAGCATCGAAAAGTCATTGGTGTGTGCCATGGTAAAACCTGGGATCGAACCCGAGACCTCGTCTCAGCAGTCCATTACCCATACCACTAGGCTACCGGTATTTTAATGTATTTAAATATAGATATACCCCTCGGAACCCTCCCCCCCCCCCGCCGCCGGCGCCAGCGCCAGCGGGGGTGGTTATATCTGGGCTTGAACCGACTAAATCCGCATGCTGTCTCGGGTCTTCAGGGTATAAGGTGGCATTTCCCTCGCATCCCTACTGACCCTGAGCCATCTTCGGTTTCGAGATGGCCCCCTAGGGTTTGGGTACCACGGTGTCCCCATCTTGCCCCGGAAAGGGGTTTGGTTTCTACCTAACAATTTAATGAAGCGAGAACCCGGTAAGATCAAGGAAATTGTGAAGAAAAGCCAGGTCAAGATTACCAGCAACCGGCTAGCATAAAAATGTTTTTTTTTTTAATTTTTTTAATTGGTAAATAGGCTCGCGTTTGACCGCTATATATGTCACCTGTTGGTAAGTGATGATGTGGTCTAAGATGGAGCACGCTTGCCTAAAAAAACCTGCTCACTCGAGACTTGAAGACTTCCAGGTTATAGCTTTCCGGAAACACAGACGCAGGCAGGGCATTCCACTCTTTAGCACGCGTGATAAATGTATTACTAAAATGTTTTGTGCGTATGAGTGCAAATATCGGTGGCGCCGTAGGTCTATTTATGAAAGTAGAAGAAGTGAAAGATATATTCTAGGATTGTAGCATGTGGAAACATGTGGTCTCTGCCTACCCTATTGGGAAAGAGGCGTGACTATATTTGTGTACTTGTTTATGGGGACGGCCTATTATCGTCATCTAAGAAAATTTTCTGTTTTATCTGTATAACTAAGACGATTTTTTATCTGTTTATACCATTATGTTTTATCTGTATTAAGCAAGAATATGCCATACTGCTCATTAAATCTAGCAAAACACCATTTAAGTGTAAAGAGTGTTTGACCACGGGTGAGGCAAGCACTAACGACGCTCTACGCGTTTGATGTGCGCAATGTCATGTCTATCTAAATCTTATTAAAATTCGATTTGTGGCTGTCCTTTTTATATTGCTAAGGTAGACAACTAGCATACATTCCAGTTGATGGTAAGCGGGTGCCATAGCCTATAAATGCTTTCAACACCAATCTCAGGTGCGCTGACGGACAGATGAGGTTGTCTTGAGCCTCGAAGTTCTTGGTATGATCCAGTACACCCTACCAAGATCTAGTACGGAACTACTTAACCAGTCTCGTCAAATTTTCCCATTGACGGTTGAAAGGAGAAAGGACAAGTGCCATCGGATGTTCAAAGGAAAAAGATACCAGACGACATCATAAACGCTTTAATGAAAAGCGATTTTCTTATAAACTATCATTGGCACTTACATCCTTTAGCCTTTTAACAGTCGATATATTATGACCACTGACGTCACACAAAAAGTGACGTGATTGGTTTTAATTTTTAACGGAGACCATGTAAAAGCAAGTAAAAGTAAATGTTAGTATAGATTTTAGATTGGAAAAAGAGAACATCTAGGATGGGACTTGAACCCGTGACCAGCCCCCTATAGGGGAAAAGCGCTGACCAACTGAGCTACCTAGACACATCCCAGATATTTGAAATTTTTCGATATGTTCCGTCTCGGAGTGACGCTGGAGCCATCTACCGTAATTCTTACGAACTACGGAAATAATGAATGATGTTACAATCATTTTTAACATTGTTTTTTTATTACTTTAAACTTTAAACTTTTTGAAGCAATTAGTAGGTATTCCTACTTTTCCTAAAAATTTTAGATCGGAAAAAAAGAAGATCCAGGACAGGACTTGAACCCGCGACCAGTCCTTTACAGGAGCAATGTTAGTATCTTATCGCGTTGCGAATCATGTTAAACAACTTCACAGCATTGTGGCATACGAGGAGAAATGCCCCTCTAAGACTTGATTGTATATTCTGTACGACATAACTTAACTAAAAGTGGATTTCACTTACGATAGTAATCAAGATTGGAGATTGTCCAAGTCAAACAAACAAACGGAGGGACAGACGGACAAAAACTTTAAAAACTGTTTGTAACTATTTATTTTTTCTTATTCAAGTACACTACATATCTACATGCATGTGTATTTAAATGTTATTTTTAATGTTACGAACATACACTTCAATTACATTTATCTGTAATAATTATTTTTATCGTTGTGTAAAGATAATAATAATTTCCTTTATTGTTATTTTTGTTTAATGAACTCACAACGACTGCTAAATAATTAATCTGAGTTAAACGGTGTTGTTGGTAAATTTAATTCTATCTTTACCTAAGTGAAGCAACCATACTGCAATTTATCACTGTTTGTTTATCGAAATAAATGAAAAAAAAACTGAAGAAAAAAATTTAATCGACTTAAAGTGCGTTATAAAATTTTACTCCTCGAGTGAAACGCGAAAACTCATACGTCTAAACAGATAGGTCATGAATAAATCACAGATCGACTCATGAATCTAGTTTCTGCGTCCCGTACCAAATACGAAATTAATTCGTTTTTTTTTTATACCACTCAGTTGGCAGACAAGCTCACGACCCACCTGATGGGAAGCAGTTACCGTGGCCTACGGACGTGTGCAACACCAGGGGCGTCGCACTTGCGCCACCGACCCTGTAAAAACCTTCTAATGCCCTTCTTGAAGAACCCCATATTGTAGTCGCTTGGGAAAACCACAGCAGGGAGATCATTCCACAGCCTGAGGGTGCGCGGAATAATGTGCCTTTCATACCTAACTGTACGCACCGTTTTTCGGTCGCAACGTGTGAGGATGAATTCCCTGTCTGTGGCGAGCAGTGCGATGATAGAATGTGGCCGTGGGCATCATCCTCCCAGGAATTGTGCTACAATTTTTGTTCTAAACCGCTTATATAGTAACAGAAAACTTATTTCATCCTTTCAACTTTAAAAGCTTACTTACTGTCTTTAATAGTTTTTTTAACACTGCTGTTTTTTAACAAGCTGACGTAATTCCACCGGTTTTAAATATGTAAAGCGGGTCATAACAAACGCGTGTGTTACCAAAGCAAACAGTTAAGTTATAGTCCATACAAATTCCATAACAGTATTATTTGCCATTTCAAATATGGAACTGATCGCCGCCACACGACTCCAGCTAGTTAGCAGCGCGCTGTTGCTATTCGAATTTCGAACTAATCGCCGCGCGGCGCCAGTCAGTAGGCAGCGCTAGTGCGCTGTTAATTTGACTAACTGTTTCAATAATTAAAAATGAACAAAGTATAAAATGTTTTTTTTTCTGTTTCCTCGCAAATGTGTTAAAAAGCGTCGTACGATATACGTGCGTATTGGTTATAACATGCTCGACTCAATTACGCCCTCGCCTTCGGCTCGGGCTGAAATTCCGCCTCGCATGTTATAACCATCTTTACGCACTAATATTATAGTATAGTTATATACTATAAAAATAATCGTTATTGACAATAAACTCTCATTAAAAGTTAAGTAATATGCCCGATTGTGTCGGAATGGGGTCTTTTGTGATTAAAATGTCACGAATCTTTTCAATAATTGCATCCCAAAGTTTAAATTTTTTCATTTTCGTAATTGAATATATTGCAGCGGAATCAAAGTTTGTATAAGCTTTCAGTGGTTTATTGGTGCTAAATGTTGGTGCTATTATTACAAATAAATATTAACATCATCATCATACATTAAAATAAAACTATTTTTAACGGATTCTATCGCGATTTTTTTATGTTATTTTATATTTTACATTGATCCCGACGTTTCGGTTGCTCCCCGTGACCATGGCTGCTGAAAAGCAACCAAAACAAAAATAGTTTTATTTCAATGTGTGACATTCGCGTCAACTTCCGACAATATCATCATCATCATACTTTTTTTTTTCATATATGGGTCACGTCAATATGACTTTACCTCACCTGATGGTAAGCTAAAGGTAAAGTCTCAGTCCAATGTGACTTATCTTAACTTATGGGAGCAACTGCCGACTGATTGCCCAATACTGTGGAGAAAGCCAATGAAAGAGTCTCATGGATAGCAAGTGAGGTTGGCTAGGGCCCCGAGGATCTTACACAGGTACTTGGTATGATAGACCTCCCCTTTCCAGGGCAAGCTGTGGACACTGGGGTTCCCAAACCTGAGGAGGTCATTTCGAAACCGGAGATGGCCCTGGGTCAGTCAAGGTGCGAGGGAAATGCCTTATGGGGCCACCTCACACCCCGGCGTCTGAAGAACCGAGACGGCGTGCGGTTTTAGTCGATTCAACCCCGATATAACCACCCCCACTGGCCGGCGGCGGGGTATCCTAGAGGATTTCCGAGAGGATAGTGATTAAACTCTCTTAAAACATTAAATCCAGTTGTTACATACCTAAATTTATATCTGCAACCACAAAATACATTAAAAGTAATTGCTACTGTTATAATTACAAATATTCTTTAAGCGTACGTGGGTAGTTTACAAAATGAGTTGTGACAGTTACTTATGTAATGTTAATATATGATAGGCTATATTTTTATTGATTGATTGGTAGCCGAGATTTCATTGAAATGGTTGTTAATTAGATGTCTGACTTTTGCTTACTGCTAATGGATGAATCGTGATGTAAGATGAGATCAGAGGGTCAATTCTCGTAATAAAAAGATATTCAATATTCAGTCTTAATCTAGCCTCGATCTCTTGTCGATCCCCCATATGTCAATAACCGGCCATTTGCGAGTCGGACTCGCCCATGAAGGGTTCCGTAGCAGCAAGTAACATAATATAAAAGTTCTTGTAGTTCGTTCAAGTCACGCCCCGCGCGAATTATTATTATTATTTACTTAGGCACTATCTATTGCCTATGTATCTATTACAGATGTATTATTAGAAAATAAGGGTTCACGGTTTATGCATAAGGTTTATGTTTATGAAATTAACTGTTGTTTTTAATTTTTATATTTGAGTTGATTGAATGAAAGGTAAATTGCCGTTTACCATTTATGACGTATTAAATAAAAATACTTACTATATCGCGTTCAAACCAATTTTCGGTGGAAGTTTATATGGTAATGGTAATATTTTTTTAGTTTTATATTTCTCTTGTTTTAGTAGTTACAGGGGGGGGGCACACAATTACCACTTTGGAAGCGTCTTTCGCGCAAACTATTTAGTTTAGTAAAAAATTATATTACAAACCTTAATATCATCTTTGAAGACCTATCCATAGACACCACACGTATGGCATTGATGATTTTTTTTTCAGATTCAGTCCTATGTGTGGTCCCCCAAAATTTACTGTTTTTTTTTCTATTTTTGTGTGAAAATCTTAATGCGGTTCACAGAATACATCTACTTACCAAGTTTCAACGGCATAGTTCTTATCGTTTCGGAAAAAAGTGGCTGTGACATACGGACGGACAGACAGACATAACGAATCTATAAGTTCCGTTTTTTGCCATTTGGCTACGGAACCCTAAAAAGGTGTTCTCATAGGTAACAAATCTCCTTTTGGTTAACTAGAATACGTTTTACTTTTACTGCGACTCCCATAAATAATGTTATTTTCGATACTTTCGCGGGTCACAGCTGCTGATCCTGGTATTCAGGAGACACGGTATTGGTAATATGGATGAGTAGCAGACAGACAGCCGTTAGAGCCTCATTGAGTAACAAACATCCAAATATACAAACATCTTCACAAACTTTCATATTTATGATATTAATAGGAAGTGGGCTTTTTTTTTATCGTGTGAAAACCCCCTCGGTCTTCACCCCATCGGTGCCGACGATGGGGTGGATGTGTCGGAATCGGACCGACTAAAACCACACGGTGTCCTCCCCAAGTGTCCATTACCGGTCACGCCGGGTAAGCCCTCGAAAGGATAACCCCAGGGTTACCGGCTGACTTTGGCCTTTTGACTTACCGGTTTGACATATGTACCTACGTATGATTGACCAAGATAGAGAATGGATTGCTTAGGTGGTTCGAATACGAAGAGAGGATTGGCGAAAGAAGATTTATGAACAGAATTATGAGGCGAGAGTGAATAGGCATCCCGGTAAAGGTCGACCTTTGCGGGAACTATGTGAATCAGATCGAGGACGTATTAAGAAAAGGCCAGGTCAAAAGTACCCTCAGCTGGCGTGATTGAAATGAATGTAGAAGAAACGAAAAGCGTCTGCCAAGATCGTAGCAAGTGGAAAGATGATCCCTGGGGTTATCCTTCCGAGGGCGTACCCGGGGTGCCCGGCCAAAAGACGCTTGGGAAGGACACCGTGTGGTTTTA
This sequence comes from Cybosia mesomella, assembly GCA_946251805.1. NCBI lineage: Eukaryota > Metazoa > Arthropoda > Insecta > Lepidoptera > Erebidae > Cybosia > Cybosia mesomella. Next base: position 33,868,297 of record OX276396.1, on the reverse strand, counting down.
GTCGGTACGATTCCGATATACCCACCTCACCGCTGGCACTGGTGGGGTGAAGCCCGTGGGTTTTCCGGACGGAAAAACAAATAAAATAAAATGGGAAAGATGTTGTCTCTGCCTACCCCAATGGGAAACAGGCATGACTTCATGTATGTTGTATCCTTTATTTAATGTGCAAAAAAGAGAATCTATCTATCTAGTTGTAGTAAAACTACTGCCTAGGATGACCACCGAGATTTCTACGACAATTAAGCCTATCAAAGAGGATCTACTTCTCACAGTCAAAAAATTACGAATACTTCAAACTGAGGGCCAATTCTTGAAATAAAAAGGTTTTCAAAATTCGTCTCAATCTAATCTTGATCTCATGTCGATCCTCCATATGTCAAAAAAAAATTACAAAGACACGTCTAGGACGCACGTCCGTACTGTTACAATGCTGGGTGGTATCACCACTCTACACTGTATTATGAATTACCTCAGTAATGGTAAAAAAAGCAAATAAAACATTTACAACTACTCTCATCCTAGTTAATGTACCGTTACAACAATAATAAACATCTTAAACTACGAGCAACAGTTCTCCAAGGTCAAGAGCGCTCTGCTCAATGGGACGAGTCATAACGAAAGCGCAAGTGTTACGTCACGAGCTCAGCTGGCGATGCGCACGAGTGACTCAGAGAACCGTTACGTTTGGAGGAAAACCTGTTTATGTGGGTGCTATAACGTTGTACGGAGGACGTAGCGAGTGAATTTTCTGATCGAATTTGAGCTATTAGATAACACAGCAATTGAGAAACTTATTCCTGTTTATTAGTGGTTATACCTAAAGAGGTACTTCCTCCTGTACCTTTAGAAGAACGGTGGTGACACACGCACAGACAGACAGACAGACGGACAAGAGTGTGATCAAGGGTTCCTTTTTTACCTTTTGAGGTACGGAAGCCTGTCCAGTCGGGGTGCGAGCGAAATGCCTTATGGGCAACCTTATACCGTCATCTTGCGTCTGAAGACCTAAGACGGCGTGCGTTTTTAGTCGGTTGAAGTCTGACATAACCTCCCCGAAAAAGAAAACGAGAAAAAAAGTTACGGAACCCTAAAAAGGAGAATGGAAAAGAAGTGTGATATGGCCGGCTGCACTTCCATAAAAAGTAGTTCTATCTACTTTTAAATGACACTATAAGTGAGAGGGTGATAAATTAAATCTGAGAATATTGAATTTCTAATAAGCTGTCACTAATATATCTTTTGTAGTACATTTTACGACTTGCTATGCTACAGCAGCGCTGAATAATTCTTCAGTAATAACCACACAGTCAATTTCAAGTGCTCCTCTCATCTTACATAAGTACTTATTTAAATAATAATAATCTTTATTTTTCTTTATTTCTTCACCAATGAACATTTACATAAAATATATTTGTTGAGGACTTCTTTTAAGTAAAAAGATACCTGTGTCAGAAGACCTCCTCTTCTCATATCCAGATACATCATAAAATAGTAGTTTATTAGGTATGTACATGTCACTATTATTTACTAATTATATAATATTACTGTAAGTAGGTACATTTTCTTTGAGGGGTGTGTGTTGGGTAACCTCCTCGAGTGTCGCTCCGATTCCGATCCCGCTGCAGTCCGGGGGGAACGGAATCGGAGCGGCCGGTACACCCTGGGCGGCGGTCAATGGCTTCCCCTTCATAGGGTTGGCATTGATCGTCGGCCAATACCCAACGTGGCGGGAACACATCGCTCTCCGTACTCCTCTGCTTTCAGAGGAGACAGGATGAGCGATGCTGTTAGTGGTGAGATGGCCCAGGGTCAGTTGGGGTGCGAGGGATATGCTCTATGGGCAACCTTACACCCCGGCGTCTGTAGACCCGAGACGGCGTGCGGTTTTAGTCGGTTCAAGCCCGACATAACCGCCCCCGCTGGCACGCGGGGGGGTATCCGAAGGGATTTCCGCACGAAAAAAAAAAAAAAAAAAAAAAAAAAAAAAAGGGTCAGTCGGGGTGCGAGGGATATGCTCTATGGGTAACCTTACACCCCGGCGTCTGAAGACCCGAGACGGTGTGCGGTTTTAGTCGGTGCAAGCCCGACATAACCGCCCACGCTGGCCGGCGGGGGGGTATCCGAAGGGATTTCCGCACGAAAAAAAAAAAAAAAAGGTACATTTTCTTTGAACTATTGGTCTGTTTTAACTGATATGTAAAATATTATTTAGTTTAAATTATATTATATTAGAACATTATGAATACAATAGAATATAGAAATTGAGTTAGTGTGTTTGATGCGCTCATGATGTCTAAATGTTTGTATGAGTGTGTTTGTGTATTTGTCTGAAGTGTGCGAAAAACTAATTTAAACTGATCAAGACAGTTCCGTTTTATTGACAACTATCATCGCCAAGCGGTTTCACCCGCGCAAGTCCTGATCCCGTGAGAATATCGGGTTAAAAAGTTGCCTATTTCAGAAATTATTTTTGAAATTGGTTCAGTAGTTTCACAGTTTATGTATTATTTACAAACAAATCTTGAACCTTGTAGAATGTTATTACCTACCTATACAAGAAGTATATAGAGAATCTCGATCTAACTGTAGGGACCGCTTTTGGCTGGATTTCACCATTGAAAATCCGTTCAAATGAACTGAATTCTTATGATTTAAACAATGGTATTCACTAGTTAATGGGAGAGGCCTATGTCCAGCAGTGGACTGCAATAGTCTATACTTTTTTTTCCTGCGGATATCCCTCTATATACCCCCCCCCCGCCGGCCAGCGGGGGTGGTTATGTCGGTTTCTAACTGACTAGAACACGAGACTAGAAGACGCACGCCATCTCGGGTCTTCAGACGCCAGGGGGCCCTAAGGCATTTCCTTCGCACCCCGGCTGACCCAGGGCCATCTCCAGTTTCGAGATGGCCCCCTCAGGTTTGGAAAACTCGGTGTCCCCGTTTTGTCCCCGGAAAAGAGGGGGCGCGTAGCGCGCCGCCGCTCCGGCCTGCTTCTGCTAGGGTGACAGGTGGCTCCACCTGTCACCCCCCTGCCTGCACTCATGGAGGACGGGAGTCGTTCAGCGACCTTCGACGCCTGAGTTGCCTCTGCGCCTCGCGGGCTCTGCGGATCTGGAGAGCCCTGAGTTACACCCGGACTCGTTCCGCCGCCTCCTTCCCGAGTGACGACTCCCACTCCGAGGGTCACCACGAAATACCAACACCGCGCCTCCCAGGCCGGGCACTCCGAGTGAAGTCAATACTAACAAAGAATTTAATCAATGATAGAAGCTGATAACTGGTTTAGTAGCATCGATTTTCATAGGAACTGCATTTAAGGCGAACTAAACTGCATTGGCACATGTTACTCAATTAATTCCATTACATACAACGTGAGAAGTCAATACAGTTCAAAGGTTTTTCACAGGTGTAAACCAATCCACCTGTTCTAGCATAGATACAATTAAAAATTACCCAAAGAAACATTTATAACGCCATCTATTTAACGTACCGAGAACTCGCTTAATAATAACCTCACAAAAAAACCAAGTGAAAGGGAGACCGGTAGTATTTTTAAATGTTCGGACGCACACAAACCAAGTAGTTCTTATTCCAACCGTCAATCAAGTAGCGTTCAGTGGCGGTAATGTGCTAAGTGAATTGAGATTTATATTAAATATAAATCTCAATTCACTTAGCACATTACCGCCACTGAACGCTGACGAGTCACGGGCAGCAGTTAGTAAATTTTACTAACTGCTGCCCGTGACTTCAACCGCGTGGAATTCTGATCCCATTCCCGCTACCCATGGGACCAGTCTACCACCACAACCTATATAAGATACACAATTCCACTATACATCATTTTGAAATATCTCAAAGGGTTTAGGCAGCGTTTTCATTGAAAGCTCCTAGACGGCTTCTTTTTCTGACACCTTCAACAAATATCATTATATTTTAGCCAATGTATACAAAAACTTGACAAATTATATACTAAAACCTTCCTAGAGAGAGAACCACTCTATCCATTGCTGAAAACGACATCAAAATCGGTGCAGTCGTTTTTGCAGACAGACAGAGACGGTGGAGGACTTTGTTTTATAATATGTAGTGATAGTTATTGCCCGCCACTTCATATGAGTCGAATTAAGTTATAATAATACTTTTGAAACGTCGGTAGCTTAGTGGTTAAGGTGTCGACCCTACGATCCAGAGGTCCCGGGTTCGAATCCCGGCCATTACACTACCGACGTGAACTGAATCCTAACACAAGCAATTTAGCTTAACTGGAGGCGTTAGGGGGAATACTAATAATTTCGGTTACTAATATTCTTAAAAAAAACTTTTTTTATATAGTCGATAGCCCCGCTTTGACCCCTATCTCACCTGTTGGTAAGTGATGATGAGGTCAACGATGGAGCACGCTTGCCTAGAAGTAACCTGCTCACCCTAGACTTGAAGACGCCCAGGTTATACCTTTCCGGACACACAGTCTCAGCACAGATTACTAAATAGTTGTCTCAGGCAGGGCATTCCACTCCATACCTTTTTTTTTTTTTTTTTTTCGTGCGGAAATCCCCTCGGATACCCCCCCGCCGGCCAGCGAAAATCTTCGGGGGTCAAAACAACCTCTCCTGCAAGCACACATGCTGATCGACGGACGAGTCTTGCCTGTCGGGTTTATGGATCAGGCGGCAGTTGCTCCCGTAAAAGCCAAAATAAATAAACTTCATATTTAGAGTTTACCATTGTTATCAAACTTGCCGGTAAAATATGGAATAAAAAGCTGTTGAATGTGAAAAAATATTTGATATATAATATTGTCGGAAGTTTACGCGAATGTCACACACTGAACTATTTCATATTATTATTTATTTTATTATTACATAAACATAACATAACATAACTTCACGCGTGTATCCCCGAAGGGGTAGGCAGAGGTGTATTACACACCCACGATTCGCCAGTTATGTTAAGGTCCCAGCAATATAATAGGGGGCGAGCCTATTGCCATCTACCGGGCACATTATTAAGCGAGCGATAATTAACTTTTATTAATGCACACATAACTACGAAAAGTCAGAGGTGTGTGCCCGGGGCGACTGGGGATCGAACTCGAGACCTCGTCTCAGCAGTCCGTTACGAACGCCACTGGGCTATCGCCGCTTTCCACTGGGCCATCGCCGCTTTAATTAATATTTTATTATTTAAACGTATTATTTACAGTCTCCCCGTGAACATGGCTGCTAAAAAGCAACCGAAACGTCGGGTTCAATGTAATTAATAAAATAACGTCAAATAAATCGCGATGGAATCCGTTAAAAATAGTTTTATTTCTATATTTTTATGTTTATAAAAATTTGGCAACTTAATTAAATCAAACCTTAGCTTCTGGACGTTTTTCTTACCTATAATGATACAAAGTTAGGTAAAAATGCAAATACAATGAGATATTTAGTGTAGCAGGGTGCTTTTAAAATACGGCGGATTATAACTGCCAATGCAGTTTATCAATTAATGTTTTACTTACCGATTTTTTAATACACATTGTGCCAAGCTTCACAAAGCTCACAATCAGTTTAATGTCAAAATTGCTTTGCTAAAGTCTACTCCCTCTTCTCTAATAGACACGTCTGTTATTGGCAGAATTTGTCGACGATATCGGGACAATTTGCGACACCAAAAAATTGAATTGATTTGAAACTTCACAAAATGGGGGGTATCTATATAAGCACTTACCATTTCATAGTCGTTTGACTGCACTGTTTATGAACTTACCTGTAACAAATGAAACATATCACTAATGGTCTTGCATAGGTAAATCTATCTATAAAAGTAAATAAAATTGAATTGTGTGTTTGTTATATTAAAATAACAGATTTTTTAATGATTGCACACGATACTTATAACAAAAATATCATTATAAAATTTTTGTTTGTCTGTCTTTTTGAAAGAGGTAATCTCTGGAACGGCTGAGCCGATTTTGACGGGATTTATTTGGATAAGCTACTTTAATTTTAGACAAATATTTAGGGATCCACGCAAAAGAACTAAAACCTCAAAGAAAAAAAAAATAAGCCGTCTGGGAGCTTTCGACGATAACTTTGGCTAAACAGTTTGAGATATAACAAAATGATGTATGGTGGAATTGTGTATCTTATATAGGTTGTGGTGGTGGAATAGTGTCCCATCGGCAGCTGGAATGATTTCAGAATACCACGCGGGTGAAGCCATGGGCAACAGCTAGACATAATATGATTTTTTACTGAAACACTATAAGATCGTCATCATTCGAGTGTCAATCCCGTTTTCATTCAAAGATTGCACTTGAAAGCCTAGGAACCGCTCTCCTGACTGTCCTTTTCTAGTGGATGGGTTTATCTTGACTTTGACGGGAGCAACTGCCGTCTGACCCCCAACCGAGAGGTATAACTGCTGCATAACTGCTGTAGAACTGCTGTATAACTGCTGTATAACTGCTGTATAACTGCTGTATAAATGCTGTATAACTGCTGTATAACTGCTGTATAACTGCTGTATAACTGCTGTATAACTGCTGTATAACTGCTGTATAACTGCTGCATAACTGCTATATAACTGCTGTATAACTGCTGCATAACTGCTGTATAACTGCTGTATAACTGCTGTATAACTGCTGTATAACTGCTGTATAACTGCTGTATAACTGCTGTATAACTTCTGTATAACTGCTGTATAACTGTTGTATAACTGTTGTATAACTGCTCTATAACTGCTGTATAACTGCTGCATAACTGCTGCATAACTGCTGTATAACTGCTCTATAACTGCTGTATAACTGCTGCATAACTGCTGTATAACTGCTCTATAACTGCTGTATAACTGCTGTATAACTGCTCTATAACTTCTGTATAACTGCTGTATAACGGCTGTGTAACTGTTGTAAAACTGCTGTATAACTGCTGTATATCTGCTGTATAACTGCTGTGTAACTGTTGTATAACTGCTGTATAACTGCTGTATAACTGCTGTATAACTGCTCTATAACTTCTGTATAACTGCTGTATAACTGCTGTGTAACTGTTGTATAACTGCTGTATAACTGCTGTATATCTGCTGTATAACTGCTGTGTAACTGTTGTATAACTGCTGTATAACTGCTGTATAACTGCTGTGTAACTGTTGTATAACTGCTGTATACCTGCTGTATAACTGCTGTATTACTGCTGTATAACAGCTGTATAAAAAGCAACAATAAAAAGTGATTCATGACAGTTCATGTGTCTGTCTCGTCAGGCGAGAATATGCTACCGATCTCAAAGCAAGAATTTATTAATGGCCGTTAATTTTGCTATTTGATGATCAATATACTATGTTATTATGCGATCGTAACATTATTAATCTCTCGTGCAACTTATGAAACAGCTTATCTAATTGTTAATAACTACTTAAACATACGTTGACGTAATCGTATGTCTTCGAGTGCGTCAAATAATTGTATTGTTTACTAACACTGATGTTCGTACCTCTGTCCGCGCTGATTATGTTTTTGGTCATATCTCCGGTTCTATTTAACCAATTGCAATTAAACATATGACAGATTTATAAGTCTGACCAAGACCTTTCTAGCAAAAAAAACCACGTCAAAATTTGTTCAGTAGTTTTTCCATCCATCGCGAACAAATAGACACGCCGATAAACAGACAAAAAAACAAGAATTCAAAAAAAAAAAATTTTTTCAGCAGTATCTTTCATTTAACACCACTGATTTTTTTTAATATCTTCAGTGTACAAACATTTTTTTTTTTTTTTTTGTTAATTAAGCATTTACCCCGATTGTAGGGCAATCATGGGGTTACAATGAAACGTACATCCGAACTTCAGGCCCTCACGAATGAAAGGCGCAGTATTTTGGTACCGTGAATTTACTTCGGATTTCTATCGGTAGGATTTAGGCTGAACGAAGAGTCATGTTCCATCTTGGGACCTGATCGCAGGGTAAATGCGTTTCATTGTAAAACTTTAATTTGGATTTGGATTTCATGGTTCTAAATTATTTAACACTAGCTGACCCGGAAACTTCGTTCCGTCTGTCAGTTATGCTGGTTACTTTATCAGCTGAATTTATTTGGTGAATGTCTCCTTGCACCCCGGCATTAAAGACTCATGACAAAAAAAAACATGCGGCAGATTTTGACTGACCAAGACCTGTCTTAAAGAAACCGCATCAAAATCCGTTCGTAGTTTTCGCGTCAATATTTTTGAAAAAAAAAATTTTTTTTAATTAAAAAAAAATATATATTTTTGTTTTTATTTAACATGACCCAAGTTTTTTTTTTTTAAATGCCTCCAATATACAGACAAAACTCGTTTACAATTTTATAATAGTATAGATACCGTATAACCTCCGCTCAAGCACACATTGATTATTATAATAAGGTATACCTTAGAAGATTATCTCCGAGGTGCTGAGAAAATTTCCGTGTGGTGTAACTTATGCAATGAAAGTGGTAACGTCTTCCGCTTTTGTTTTTAACCCCCGACGCAACAAGAGGGCGTAAGTTTGACGTCGATGTCTGTGTGTGTATGAGTGTCTGTCTGTGGCATTGTACATCTCAAACGGATGGACCGATTTCAATGTGGTTTCTTTTCAATTGAAAGCCAGTTTGCTTGCAGTGGTTCTTTGCTATGTTTGGTTAATATCGGTTCAGCAGTGCAAGAGTATCAGCTCTTTTCCAAAATGATGTAAGGCATTTTTGGCGTATGATTACTCGATTGTTTTTTTTACTTTTTAAGAATTGTTCCTTAAAGTATTTCTTGGCGTAGGGGTTTTTAATTTTTTAATTTTATGTGTTATTAACATAGATGTTACAGATTCCGTTTTGGGCTCTGTCAAGGTGGGAGAGGCTCCGCATCTCTCTACCAGTCAGGCAACAACGGAGAAATGAGTAAAGGATGGCCAGGTTCGAGGTGGACAAATATAGATATTTTTTTATTAACTTCACACACACAACTTATTTAAGATACACAATTCCACCATACATCATTTTGCTATACCTCATAGGGTTGGGGTTGAGGAAGCTTTTTTGTTGGAAGCTCGCAGACGGCTTATTTTTTTCCGACACCTTCAACAAATAGCATTTAATTTTAGGCAATGTATACAAAAACTTGACAAATGAAAAGCAGCATGAAAATCAGTGCAGTAGTTTTGAGTTCACCGTGAACAGAAAGACAGACGCGGTGGAGGATTTTGTGTTATAATACATATGTAGTGATGATAGGTGTATAGTAAATTACGAATTTAACCTGTGAGTACAGGTTACCTCTTTTTTTTTCGTGTGCTAATCCCCTCGTATACCCCCCCCCCCCCCAGCCATGTCAGGGTGTAAGGTGGGCCCATAAGGCATTTCCCTCGCACCCCGAGGTAGGTACTACCTTATTTCCGTTAGCTCGTTTTGGGGTACTACTCGACACCGCTGCTTAGAATTTAGGTATGAAGATGAGGGGGTGACAGGTGAGGCCGCCTGTCACCCCAGCAGAAGCAGGCCGGGACGGTGGGGCGACTAGCGCCCCTCCCCCAAACCGGGCCAGGACGGGGACACCGTGGTTCCCAAACCCGAGGGGGCCATCTCGAAACCGGAGATGGCCCAGGGTCAGTCGTGGTGCTAGGGATATGCTCTATGGGCAACCTTACACCCCGGCGTCTGTAGACCGAGACGGCATGCGGTTTTAGTCGGTTCAAGCCCGACATAACCGCCCCCGCTGGCACGCGGGGGGTATCCGAAGGGATTTCATCACGATAAAAAAAAAAAAAGGTATGAAGATGAATTACGTATACCACTACCTAATTACTAGAATAAAGTAGGTAATCAGGAAGAATTGGCACGAATATATGACAAGAAGTCGTTAATCGATAGATGAGAACTGTCATAGTGCCGCACAATGATCGATAAAAAATAGGGAAGTGAATCTGTGCGTTATATTGGGCTTGTGCGCGAGTCGACGTTCATGGAGTACTGTCACTTCGAAAACTGTTAATGGATTATTATTTCCTTAGGAATTATATAGAATGTTATATGTAGATCATATATATGTAGGCTTATTAATATGTATGTAGTTTAAGTATATATGTATTTAGTATAGTTTAGTTTAATATCTTTTTTCATTACTCATACTCTGAAAGTAGTTCTGAAGTTGCCTGAGGAGCGGGTTGAAAGTAATACTTTTCATCCCTAGGGAGAATCGCTTTCAACTGACAGCTGTCAAATTATTAAAAAAATAGTAGATTGTTATACAAGGAGCTAAAATGACCCATTATATACCAAGACGGGGACACCGTGGTTCCCAAACCCGAGGGGGCCATCTCGAAACCGGAGATGGCCCAGGGTCAGTCGGGGTGCGAGGGATATGCTCTATGGGCAACCTTACACCCCGGCGTCTGTAGACCCGAGACGGCGTGCGGTTTTAGTCGGTTCAAGCCCGACATAACCGCCCCCGCTGGCACGCGGGGGGGTATCCGAAGGGATTTCCGCACGAAAAAAAAAAAAAAAAAAAAAAAAGGTAGTTTTACTCCCGAGCTTTAGCGAGGGAGTAAATAGAAACCGAGTTTTAATGGGTTTTAGCGCCGTGTGTTACACTATACTTTTCACTACGATTGCGAGAAAATAAAACAATCAAATACAATATGAAATATGTAGTTTACTTTTTTGTTTCTTCTGTAGCCGCAACACATTGCATGCATTCTACCAGAGATCGCCGATTTTAGTTCCATTTTCAAAATTAAAATGAAGTTCTTTTTTTATGAAACAGTACCTAATAAGTCGAGTCTTTATTCATGATGATTCTACTTATGACTAAAGACTTTTTCGTTTTTGAAGGCTCATTGTCATTTGACACACAAAAATAAAAATAAAAAAACTTTTTCCCCTAGGGGAAGAATTGCTATTTTTTCTTCGCTCTGGTACGCCACAATGACGGTCTTTTTGAGCAAGAGGAGTGAATAACTAATTCTATTTTCGCATTTTTAATGTACCAACCATGTACCAACTTTCTATACAGCCACTCAATTACAGCGCGATATAAAATTGAAATCAAATAAAGTTAAGTATTGATTAAAGAATATATATTTTTTCTATAACTTTACTTTAGTTTAGTTTCAACAATTTCCTTAAAATAACATAGATTTGGGCAAAATATTTACCATTTTTTCAATGATGGAAATGAAAAATAATGGCTGAATAGCTGGCCGGCCACAGAAAAAAAGTCAAACAAAATAGGCGGAAAAGCGGCAATTCGATCTTCATTTGTTTTTCGATTTGGAGGTTTTACTCATTTTTTCTCATTTTTTTTTCTTTTGCTAATTCATGTTTTTATTTTTACTTTCCTTGTCTTCGTAATGAAAAGCACTGTGTGTACCTCGTGTTAAAGACTTATTTAGTCCCTCGAACTATTGGCCTTAAACCTCGTCTCGGAACTAAATAAGTTACTTTCATCCCTAGGGTAACAATGTACTATTTTAATTAAACCTTTAAATGCTTCCTTTTAATTATTATTAATTAAATTATAGGCATCTGTGCCTATATTAGACAATATATGAGTCTAATAGAGACGGCAGTCACTTATAAAAACCACTCGACAAAGCAAGGAGTAACTTTTCAGTTATTCACGACCCCTGTTTATTTTAGGACTACTTACGAAAGAGAAAACTACGCAACCAATTGAAATATAAAATGTACCATATTTGAACCGGAGTAAGAACTATATATTATTCTACCTTTTATTAAAATCCGTTGCGCCGTACTTTTAAGATTTCGAGCGAAAATCAAACAGACTGATAATCGCTTTTTTTGGAAAAATATATTCGATGTGCACTCTTTTTTACCTTCGCAATTTTTTACAGTACATAGATCATTCAAGTTTCTTGAAGAAGATTATGTTATAATGAGTGACGCGTTAGGTAATTATAATACATATAATTATTTTAATTAAAATGAATGTTACGTTACGTCACGTTAGCGTAAACTCAATTTTACTTAATTATGTATTTTTTGCTACTATTTTTTAGAAAAATATTATTATGTAAATAAATAAATTAAAGGCGAACGAATGGTGGATTACTGTTTCCTTATAAGTTATCATAGAAATGGTACAGTACACTTAATATACTTGCTGTGCAGTGCAGACAGCCCTACCAACATCCTTGAGGCCCAACCCAACCTCACCTACAAGTCGGTGCACCTGCTAGACAATGGACGAACCTCTGGTGCAGGTCAGACGGCAATCGCTCCCGAAAAGTCAACACACAAATTAAAAAATAAGTGGACCTCGGGCTCCGAAGTGCAAACTACTGTACAAACTACTAGTGCAAACCACATTACTGGTGGTAGAAATTTGATGACACAAATTTGTCACAAAATTCGGCCGGGTAGTTATCCAATTTCGGTTTGATTGCGTTCAGGGGTCAGCAAGTGCATAGCCGGGCAGGGGGATTGTGGTCGCAGCACTAGTGGGACCGGTGGGTGTCACGCGGTGCTGCGACGACAATCCTCTTCTGATGAGGCCGTCAAGCTGAGTGCCACCATTGTTCACATGGTACGTGTATGTAATGGTGACCCTCTTTCCTGAGACTTTACCTTCAGCTTACCATCAGGCGAGGTGAAGTCAAATTGACGTGTCCTAAATATTAAAAAAAAAAAAAAAAGAGTCGTTTATCGAAATTTGAGATAAATAAGGAACAAACCATTGTATGTGGAATAAATAATTGTATTATAATTATTATTTTTTGTTTATTTGTCACAAATTGACTTGAATCATCGTAATCACTACATTTTATAAAAGAAAGTCCTCCGCCGCGTCTGTCTGTCTTTTATGTGTGATATACTCAAAAACTTCTTCCCCGATTTTCATGCTGTTTTCACTAATAGGTAGAATGATTCTCGAGAGAGAGGTTTTGGTATATAATTTCTCAAGTTTTTGTATACATTGGCTAAAATATAATGATATTCGTTAGAGGTGTCGGAAAAAAATAAACCGTCTGGGAGCTTTCAACGAAAACCCTTTGCGATATAACAAAATGATGTACGGTAGAATTGTTTATCTTATAAATGGTTCATCATCATCATCATCATATCAGCCGTAGCAAGTCTACTGCTGAACATAGGCCTTCCATATTGACTTCCATATTGACCGGCCTGTAAGCAGCCTGCATCCACCGAGTCCCTGCGCTCTTTACCGGGTCGTCTGTCCACCTTGCGGGAGGCCTTCCTACACTGCGCTTGTCATCACGTGGTCTCCACTCAAAAACCTTTCTGCCCCATCGGCTATCGGTTCTCCGAGCTATGTGCCCTGCCCACTGGCACTTCAGCTTGCTGACTCGCTCTGCTATGTTGGTAACTCTAGTTCATCTACAGATCTCTTCATTTCTGATTCGATCTCGTAGAGAAACCCCAAGCATAGCCCGTTCCATAGCTCGCTGTGTGACCCCGAGCATCCTTATGAGGCCCATAGTGAGAGACCACGTCTCGGCACCGTAGGTCATCACTGGTAACACGCACTGATTAAAGAGCTTTGTGTGTGATGTAATCGCCATTGATATTGATGCCGAATCCTTTCCAATCCAGAAGCTTAAAGGCGTCTTCAATTGCATTGTTAAAGAGTTGCGGCGAGATGATGTCACCCTCCCCTCTTCAACGGAATAGCCTCTGTGCTCTGATCCTGTACTCGGACCGACATGGTGACGTTTTTATACAAGCACTTCAGCACTTCGATATACCGACAGTCAATGTGGCACCTCTGAAGAGACTGCAGCACCGCCCAAGTCTCGATCGAATCAAAGGCTTTTTCATAAATTTTAAACTTTGCCACTATGCTTGGCGTCCACAAACGCCAAGCATAGTGGCAAATTATACTCCTCGGTCTTCTGTATAATCTGCCGCAGCGTATGGATGTGGTCTATGGTTCTATAGCCTTTACGGAAACCAGCTTGTTCGGGAGGCTGGAAATCATCAAACCTGCGTGCGAGACGATTCGTGATCACCTTCGAAAACAGCTTGTAAACACGGTTCAGAAGCGAGATGGACCTGTAGTTCCTCAGTAAGGTTTTACAACCTTTCTTGAAGAAGAGAACCACCACGCTTCTGTTCCATGCTTCGGGCGTAGTACCCTCGAGCAGGACGGCATTAAAGAGCCTCTGTAAAGCTTTCAGTATCGGTGTTCCACCCGCACTCAGAGGCTCCGATGTAATCCCGTCCTCACCCACCGGCTTGTTGCTCTTGAGCTGTTTGAGGGATATCTTCTGTAGTATCGGGTTAATTTGGCTCTTGGATCTTTATCCAAATCATCAACGGGCTTTCGATCTCCCTCAGTACATCTAACTTGGTACGTCACTGCCGTCGTCCGTCTTCAGCTTCGTCAACTGGCTCTGCCCATTAGACAAGTCTCTTGCGAACACTTTAGAGCCCTTATTTTGCTCTATCGTATCTTTTATAGGTTGGTATTAAAGACACGGGCATAAATGGTTGTGATGGTGGAATAAGGTCCCATGGGTAACGGGATCAAAATTCCACACGGGTGAAGCCGCGGGCAACAGCTAGTATAATAAAGGAAAAGAAAAATACGATTTAGCTTCAATCCATTTTATTTGTTTTCATTATACGTCTCTTAGTTTGTTTAGCATAAAACCTACTTTTTTTCGAATTTATTAAAAAAACACATATTTAATTTAATCACGACTGTGTTTTTCGTTTCCTTCAGGTTATTTATTATTTAAAATTCCGACACAAAATTATCATTATATTAGCCGTATTTACAGTTTTACCCACACCAGTACTTCACTGTAATTAAATTAAACGGAAGAGTGCGCGCTGGCCGCGATCGTACCTTGTGACGTAACCGCTAGTGTTGTTACTCAATCGATAAAATAATTTATCTTGATAAGAATGCAAAGCTCAGTAATTGGATTACTTAACTCTTGTTTGCGTTACGTTATTTTGTTAAATATTGATATTTTTAGATGTTATGTGTGTTTACATAGTATGCTGGTTTGTATAAATGTTTATTGGTATAGTTTATTTGATGTTTGATATATTTGTTTGGAAGGTTTGCATAACCTTTCAAAGATGTAAAATACCTATATAAAATAGGTAGGCAGAGATGTTTTGACTCTCACAGTTTTCAACTATGTATATCTGTTCCGTATAAATGGAGTGAGTTTAAAGTTCAATCTATTGTCATCATGAGGGCATATTTTGTGTACCGTATGTTTCCTGTCATGAATATATAGAACAGCCCTATACCGGCTCTTTTTTGGTGCAACGTGGAAAATATTTAGACCTAACTACTTCACTTCTACCTGTCATTATGCGTGTTGCACTGAAATAAATAGACTTTTCTTTCAATCGACCTTCTTTTCATCTCCTAGATCCCCTTAACCCCGATTCGTAAAAGTATCATTTATAATAAACTAGATTATGTCCACAGTTACGTCTGTGAGATAATTTGATCTCATTCTTGCACCCACAAGAACCTTTTCGTGGGACAAAATTATCCAATATCCCGTTTCCGGTTGTATTTGACCCGTATGCAAAATCCATTCAGTGTTATTCTTTGATTAATTACGTGCCAATAAATAAATGAATTCAAAAGTTAAGACTGCATCACGACAATTGAAATCGAGTATCGATATTTTGATCAAACAACACGTTCCATCACTATACGTTACGTTGTATGAGATGTACACGTTTTTCATACGATAATGCGTTTACCGCCAGTTATGCGCGTACGTCGTTTACTTGATATATTTGAGCTAATAATGATAGTGGTAAGTATCATGATTATCGTTGATGATGATGAAGAAAATGAATATAAAATTCTTTTGATTATAGTGAATTCACTGAATTATGCTTATAGCAAATTATGAAATAATTATTAAGCTTAATTACGTGGCGTACGTAACGGACTGCTGAGACGAGGTCTCGAGTTCGATCCCCAGTCACCCCGGGCACACACCTCTGACTTTTCGTAGTTATGTGTGCATTAACAAAATGTTAATTATCGCTCGCTTAATAATGTGCCCAGTAGATGGCAATAGGCTCGCCCCCTATTACATTGGGACTTCAACATAACTGGCGAATCGTGGGTGTGTAATACACCTCTGCCTACCCCTTCGGGGATACAGGCGTGAAGTTATGTTATGTTATGAATTCACTGATTATTAAAAAACATCTTCCAAGTTCCTCAAAATAAACGATTGCGTCGTTGGTTTCGTGATAGCCGATTGTGCTTAAGCTTAAATGCGATCGTTAGGCTCTGTTTTTGATACCTGGGTCAGGTAAAATGTTATTGAGTTATAGAAAGAGAAAGACAATCTCATTTGTAGTATAAAATAGAGTAAAATACAATTATTATTTAATGAAATATTAAACTCTAAATGGTACGAGAAATATTTTTGCATTTATATATTCTTGCATTTTTAATGGTAAAGTATTCTTGGATTGCATGTTGAATGACTTAAATGTGTGTAAGTATGTTAAATAAAAGTAATATATAATAACCTCTTTTTGTTATTTATTTACATTCTGTGCCAAGTTTCAGCGAATCCCACATCTATACATATAAATAAAATTGGAGTGTCTGTTTGTAATATTGAAATAACCGTTTTTTACTACATGTATATGAATATATATATATAGTACATACACCAAAATAACATTTTTTTTTTCAATTTTTGTCTGTCTGTCTGTTTGTTCTGGCTAGTCTCTGAAATGGCTGGACCAATTTTGACGCGACTTCCACTGGCAGATAGGTAATGTTACAAGGCGTAACATAAGGTACTGTAGTGCTTCGACCTCATTCGATCACTACAGTTCATTGACCTGGCCATCATGTGTCAGAGTTTAAAAATAAATACTTGTTTGATTTAAATATAGCGTAGGGAAGAAAAAACAATTGCTTGGCGGTGCATTCGGCTATCCGGCGGACAGCGGGCGACTGGGCGCGCCGCCCTGGTCCGCCGGCCGAAGAGAAGATATAAGTGTATTAAATTTAGGCTCAATCCTTGAGCGGAGACCGCGATTCCCTACAGTTCGCTTAAATATAAATATATTCGCGTAAAAACCTCCCTAAACTCGATATAGGAAGCTTTGTTGAATTAATAAATAAATGAGATATTACTGCTTAACCCGTGTGTTTATCTTTTATCAACACGAGGTATTGTGGCGTCCAACCCCCGGACGCTACAGTACTTTAATATAAGGAAAAAAAATAGGGTTCCGCGCTATAGAACCAAAACCATAAAAATCGAAATCCACGCGGACGAAGTCGCGGGCACAGCTAGTAAATGTATATTTACTAGCTGTGCCCGCACAACCACTACCATAACCACATGTAACCACATATAAATGTGAAAGTTTGGATGGATGTATCTTTGTTACACAATCACGCCAGAACGGTTTAACGGATCTGGCTGAAATTTGATACAGGGATAGATTTTACTCTGGAATAGCACATAGACTACATTTTATTCCTCGGATTGGTTCCCATGGGAAACGGTAACAGGATCGAAATTCCACTCAGGCGGAGCCGCGGGTACAGCTAGTAGGATATAGTTAGACCAAATCTCTAAATGCTATTTGAATTGTGAATCTGTCTGTTAATCTAGACAGTAACAGTAATCTTGACGTTTTTAGGTGCTCCTTTTACTTCGGGGCACCAACCAGGTGGACACCGAAGTCATAAAATCACGCAAAAAAAATCAAAAATTTACACCCACTTTTTATCACTTTTCTCGACGTTTCACATGATTCTAAGTCTAATTAAGCAAAAAAAATTTTTGTGTCGCTCTGTCTGTTGGTCTGGATGTCTGAATGTCTGTTTACGCAATAACTCAAGAACCACTTATCCGATTTAAAAAATTCTTTCGCCAATCATCTTGTTTGGTTAATGGGAAGAACTGATTAGATTTTGGGGTTTGTACGTTCAAGGTTTCGGGTACCTACCATACAAATTGTCCCTAAAAAATCATTTTTTTGTGTTTTTGACGTCAAAGACGTTTGATTTGATTTCATTTTCTTCATATTTATTGCTCAATATATAAAGACGCGTCGAATAATATGCATAAAGCCTAAGGTCTGTTCACAAGTAAAAAAAAAGTATAAAAATACTGCAACAAAAATATCTAAGTTTGGCCCGAAGTTTGACAATCACTGTGTGATTTCCGCCATACTAGTTTTTTTAATACCAATCAGGTGGCAGACACACACACGGCCCACATGATGTTAAGCGGTCACCCGGGCCTATGGACGTGTGAATCACTCATCATTGTTTGTGACCAAAACTGAGAAAATTATTTTCAACTAGCCTCTGATGCCTCCGATGCTAGAAACACCGTAGTTCCTAAACCTGAGGGAGCCATCTCAAAACCGAAGATAGCCCTGGGTCAGCTGTAGTACGAGAGAAATGCCTTATGGGCCACTTTACATCCGAGGCCGACATAGCCACCCCCGCTGCCGGCAGGGGGGAAGGAGGGTATCTGGGGGATTTATACACGAAAAAAAAGATGATTCCTGCGCCAATGCCCTGCATGGCTCCATTTTTTTTTGGCTCTCATGATCACTGCCTTAGTCCCTGTGGCATCCAAACCTTGTACTTTAAAGGTCAGAATCTGCTGTCTTGGCTCTTGCGTCCTGCTGTCTGAACTTCCAACCCTGAGAGGTAAGCCTGCATCAAAACCTGGTCTGTGAACCAGCAGGTACACCGGCTTGCGTCTTAGCTTGGGCCCAGGATATATCCAAATACAAACAACTGTAATGGAGAAATGAAGGAGGATGTTGTTGCCATTTCTAATTAAGCACTTTCATTTTTATGATTCTATATTTAAATAGATTGGTATCTTTGATACAGAAAGGAAGCCATATTGTAAAGTAAATATAGATAATTAGTTGAGATTTCATAAATTTAAAAGTTTATGGAGCATTAGCGATTTACTGGTGAAGTCGTTATATTACCTATAAGGGCTAAGGGTGGAGTACCAGTTATCGCGATAAACAGCCATGAGAATAAATATGTTTATAGTTATGTCAGGGATCGGTAAACCGATAAGGCGGGATGCCCTCAAAGAAGATGAACTAATCACATAAGTAGCTGTGATAGACTGAATGAGCAAAGCGGAGGGTATTGGGAGAGGCCTATGTCCAGTACTGATTGATTGATTGACTTACTCTAAAAATAAATACTCAATAATAGCGTTGGATTTTATGTTTTTAGGGTTCCGTTGCCAAATGGCA
Source organism: Cybosia mesomella (assembly GCA_946251805.1). Taxonomy (NCBI): domain Eukaryota; kingdom Metazoa; phylum Arthropoda; class Insecta; order Lepidoptera; family Erebidae; genus Cybosia; species Cybosia mesomella. Next base: position 33,849,053 of record OX276396.1, on the reverse strand, counting down.
AAAAACGGAACCCTTATAGATTCGTCATGTCTGTCTATCTGTCCGTCCGTATGTCACAGCCACTTTGTTCCGAAACTATAAGAACTTTGAAAATAAGAGAATGATAAAACTAAACAAAATATATGATGTACATTACCATGTAAACTTCCAACAATAATTGGTTTGAACGAGATCAAGTAAGTAGTTTTTTTTTAATACGTCATAAATCGTAAACCGCAATTTGCCTTTCATTCAATCAACTCAAATATAAAAATTAGAACAAAAAACATTATTATGTTACTTGCTGCAACGGAACCCTTAATGGGCGAGTCCAACTCGCACTTGGCCGCTTTTTTGTAAGTATTGCCGTAATAGAATCTCCGTAACACATTGGTGTGGAAGTCATCAAACTTTGATTGAATCCGTGCCCTCAGTTTACTAGTACCCGCTAAAGTTACACATTTAACCTTTTAATTTTATTATGGGATTCATAACAAATCACACGAGCAAAAACTCGACGGTTTTCCTATTTGTCATTGAAGAGTTCTTCCAGCCATTCAGAATCGTTCAACTACCATTTAGATTTCATATATATGTAAAGTTCCAAATCAATATAAGTAAAATTAGAAGCTAGAAACGTTCTTCTCATTGACTTCTTGCTTTATTTCATAATTTCCGAAGACCAAACTATGTTGTTACTAGGTCTGCAAGGCGAATCGCTGCTTGCAATGTTGAGCTGAGTGAGACATCGTGAATCAGATTTTGAAAATTTTGAACAGTGATCATTCTTCCGTGGCAAGTCCTCCCTTTTGAAAATTCTTTTTGAAAGTCACAACTCTGGACATGCTTTCTGAGCGTGTAAAGTTTGGTCACAGTGTCTCAAACGGTTATTATGTAATTCCATCTGGAATTTTTTTAACGGTGATCATTCCTCTGTGGTAGCATTAATTTTTTCAAAATATATCCATAAACCTTCCTCTGATTGACCTCTTTAATCATGCCAAATTTGGTTCTGATTGGATTAGTAGTTTAGGAGGAGACCTGTGACAAAGAAAATCCTGAAGTCTGGTATGAGGAGCTTTCGCTCGACTTCGTCTCACTCAGCTCAAAAATCGAATGCAAAGAATAAGCTGTATCTCTATATCTCTAAATCTCTCATGGATTCGACAATTAAAGCATAACGTGGTAGCACAGTAGCTATAAAACTGTCAATATTATAATATACTAGCTGATGCCCGCGGCTCAGCCCGCACGGAGGTCGGATATCGTTTTCAGATTTCCGTACCTCAAAAAGTAAAAAATCGGTGTTGACACACGGACAGATGGACAAGAAAGTGATCTTATAAGATCACATTCTGGATTTCTGGACAAGAAATCTCTAATCTTCTGGATAAGCGCAGTTTCGTCTTCTTCACCTTCTAAATGTGCCTTTTTTAAAACTCGTTTAACAGATCGCACCGCATTTTCTGCAGCACCATTACTCGTCGGCCTGTACGTTGCCGTAAGAGTATGTTTGATGCCGTTTCGTTTGAAATACTGTCCTAACTCGGCTGAGGTAAGCGGGAGCCCATTATCGTTAAAAATTATTTTCGGTAACCCGAACTATGCAAACATTTTTCTGAAACATTTTATTACAGACAAAGCGGATGTATTGTTTATTTTTTCCACCTCTATCCATTTAGAGTGAGCATCAATAACAATTAAATAATATTTGTTATTGAAAGGGCCGAGGAAATCTACATTCAGACGCGACCACGGCCACGGCTCCTGAGGTCACGGCCACGAGTGAAGAGGCGCGGGCAGCACCGCGCGGCAAACCTCGCACTGGCGCACCGTTTGTTCTAAGATTTTTCTTGTCCGTCTGTCCGTGTGTCACCACCGATTTTTTAATCGTATCTCCGGTTCTACTTAACCAATTGCAATCGAACATAACCCAAGTATTTTTATTAATATCTCCAATTTACAGACACAACTAATTTACAATTTCATAATAGTAAAGATAACTTCGGAAAACTTTAATTTTCTGGTTGAGAATGATTAATTATATTCCAATAATAACTGTTGAGATACATACATGTGATTTATAACCGTATATTTGATATCTGCATTTGAGACTTTCTCAGCTTACCATCAGGCGAGGTGAAGTCAAATTGACGTGTCCTAAATATAAAAAAAAGCAAAGTTATGTGAAGAGCCTAATTGAGATCTCTAAATGAACTAATTATTATGAACTGTTCAAACTAGCCATCTTAGGCTTAATTATTTTCTTAACTAGACAAATATGTTTATAGGTACGCTATATTACCGGAGATGGCCCAGGTCAAAGTCAAAGTCAAAGTCAGGATGCGAGGGATATGCTCTATGGGCAACCTTACACCCCGGCGTCTGTAGACCCGAGACGGCGTGCGGTTTTAGTCGGTTCAAGCCCGACATAACCGCCCCCGCTGGCCGGCGAAAAAAAAAAAAAAGGTACATTAAAAATACAAACTTAATCCGTGTATATCCACTCGCTCGTCGCTCCAGAAATTATGTAATAATCATTAATATCGCAACATCCTAGTGTAAGCTAACTGTATAATTATTTAACTGATAGTTAGTCGTGTGAACTGGCACCATACCCTGGCAATATACTTACACAACTACCGCGTTCGATAGAACATTTCGCTCTGTTACTTAAGAACATAAACCGTTAGTATCTGTCTCATAATCTAATCACGAAATAAACAGATCGTGAGCTGTATAACTAAACTAGGACGGTAGCCAGCTTGGCAATCAACCCAAACTTAAGCGTAGCGAGATTTGCCTATCCAACAATAGGTCAACGTGACCGGTCGACTTTTTCCATTGATTTGGTTTTTCGGTGATTATTCCTCGATGGTAAGACCGATCTGGACATTCGATCCCTTACGACACTCAGTAATGTCTACTTGATCACCGTGGCAAATTTGGTCGAGATCGGTCAAACGGTCTCGGAGGAGTATCATTTGTTTGAAATGCAACTTTGAAACCAAAGACGCTTCGCTCGCCTTCGGCTCGCTACATGACGCTTGGTGAGTAGCAACTGTCGGAAGAGTATGAGTATGTTGCGCCATAGAGCAATGAATTTTTTTTATCGTGCGGATATCCCCCGCCCCGCCGGCCAGCGAGGGAGATTATGTCATTGTAGGCTTGAACCGACTAAAACCGCACGCCGTCTCGGGTTTTCGGATGCCTGGGGTGCAAGGCGACCCATAAGGCATTTCCCCGACTGATCCAGGGCCATCTCCGGTTTCGGATGGCCTCCTCGGATTCGGGAACCATGGTGTCCTAATCTTGCCCCTAGAAAAAGGGGGGGGGGGGGCAACGCGCGCCCCCGCCCCGGCCTGCTTCTGCTAGAGTGACAGCCGGCTCCACCTGTCACCCGCAGGCCTGCGCTCATGGAGGACAGAGGTCGTTGAGCGACTTGGGATCTGGAAACCTAAGCTCTGTAATTCTTAAAATAGTTTAAAAAAGCAAATGATCATCATCATAATCTTAGCATTGATGCCAATAGCATCCGAGACTTGCGACTCGGAGCCCGGGGTCCGCATACTGTAGGAGCATCTTCGTCAGAGCCTCATCCTTCAGTCACCAGTGCACCAGCTAGTAAAACATTTTGGTGGGGGTAATTTAGAAAAGGCCAAATGGCATATTTTAAAACGAAGTCCTCCGCCTGTCTGTCTGTTCCCGATAAACTCAAAAACTACTGCCCCGATTTCGGTATTATTTTCACCAATGGATAGAGTAACCACTCTATCCATCTCTCGGGATGTCTCGGGTTCGATCCCAGGTATTACCATGGCACACACCAATGACTTTTCGATGCTTTTCGAAGTTATGTGTGTATTTATCGCAGGTTTATAAGTGCCCGGTTAATGGCAATAGGCTCGCCACCTATTACATTGGGACCTAAACATAAACTGGCGAAATGTGGGTGCTAGCACCTCTGCCTACCCCTTCGGGGATATAGGCGTGAGTTTATAAAAAATAAATAAAAATAATAATAGGCGGGCTAGTATCCGAATCGTACCTGAGTAGACATGAATAAACCCATACTCCGTAAGTTGCATATTAAATCGTGACGCCTCTGAGTCATCATTTTTAGTTTTCCGTTGCCAAATGGCAAAAAACGGAACCCTTACAGATTCGTCATATCTGTCTGTCTGTACGTCCGTGTGTCACAGCCACTTTTTTTCCGAAACTATAAGAACTATGCTGTTGAAACTTGGTAAGTAGATGTATTCTGTGACCGCATTAAGATTTTCACACAAAAATAGAAAAAAAAAACATTAAATTTTGGGGGTCCAATACTTATAACTGAAACTCAAAAAAAATATTTTCATCAAACGTACCTACATACGTGTGTGGTGTCTGTCTCAAATGTCCCCCCCCCCCTGTAACTTCTAAAATAGAGAGTGAGTAGTTTTTTTTTAATACGTCATAAATCGTAAACCGCAATTTACCTTTTTTTTTTTCGTGCGGAAATTCCTACGGATACCCCCCCGCTGGCCAGCGGGGTGGTTGTGTCGGGCTTGAACCGACTAAAACCGCACGCCGTCTCGGGTCTTTCATTCAATGAACTCAAATATAATTTATTTTTAAAAAAACATGAGTATGTTACTTGCTGCTACGGAACGCTTCATGGGCGAGTCCGACTCGCACTTGGCCGCTTTTTTAATAGTTTTACATGCCTATTAGAATGTAAAACTCGTAATAGTGCCTTTTTACGTATAAGTGAATTACGTGATACATTTTCAACTAGAAATATTCGTAAACATCTGAGGTACATAATAATATATTGTTTGAAGGTTCATGTTGACAACACTGTTTTTTATTAAATATCAACAACCGAAATTACTAAAGTTCCCCCTAAACCCTCCAAAAAAAATCACTAATTACTAATGTCCCCCTAAACCCTCCAGCTGAGCTTAATTGCGTGTGTTAGTAGTGGGTTCACGTATTGGCCAGGCTTCGAACCTGGGACCACGACGAACCACTAAACTACCGTCGCTTGAATTAATGACTGATCAAAATATTTATATTTTCTTGTAATAGTCTTTCTTGTAAGGTTCACTTTGTATTTATGCAAATTTAAATCGAACCCGTGACCTCCTACTTAGCAGTCGAATGCTCTTCGACAGAGTAATTACACCACAGATTGTTATTTATTTGGTATATGGGTATATCCGTATTTTGTTTATTTATAAACTAGCTGTTGCTCACGACTTCGTCCGCGTTTAATTTGGAATAGATCAAGGCATGTATTAAGTTACCTATTTCATAGTTATATTTTCAATCATTTATCATGAAGAAATAGATGTGTATATGTAACGAAATCAATTCTACCCGGTTTCCTAATATAACAGCGTGATGATATTTATTATCAAAGATTGAGTCCCTAATCAACTATTGTTTAAACGTAGGTAACTCTGTAGTTTCGAGATTTCATATAATACTGCTCATCACATTTTAGCTATAGCGTGATCATTTATATTCCAAACGTTTACCATGTCCGAGTTCTATCGAACTGCAGAATAAAGTGATGATCTACTTTGTAATTAAAAAGAAATTATCAAGATAGATTTGGTCCATTTTACCCTGCTGCTCCTAACACACTTATAATAGCGTGAATGCAAAATGAAGCAGAATGCTCATGCAAAATTTCACCTGAATCTGTTCAGCAGTTTTTAAGTGCTGTTCGGACATCGATAATAAAAAGCAGACAAACAGATAAACAGACAAAAGTACAGAAATTCTAAAAATCTCATTTTTGGCATCGGTATCGGTCCTAGAAAAAATAGCAATGATTTTTTTGCAAAAATATTCAATGTACATAGATTTATATTGGAAAAAGAGAACATCTAGTACGGGACTTGAAACTTGACGTGTCTAGGTGACTCAGTTGGTCAGAGCATTCCCCCTGTATGGAACTGGTCGCGGGTCAAGTCCCTTCCTAGATGTTCTCTTTTTCCGATCTGCTTGTGGTAGAAATTTGGTGACACAAATTTGTCACAAAATTTGGCCGGGTAGGTACCACCGTGCACGATTGCGAACAACCCTCCATAGTAATCCAATTTCGGTTTGATTGCGTTCAGGGGTCAGCAAGTGCATAGCCGGGCAGGAGGATTGTGGTCGCAGCACTAGTGGGACCGGTGGGTGTATGGTGCGTCGTATAAATCTGGTTGCATCCATAACTTGTACTTTGGCGTCCAGGGTCTGCTCGCCTCCCCCGTTTTCGGGGAGCAAGACGTGGTTCCCAAACCCGAGGTTGCCATATCGAAACCGGAGATGGCCCTGGGTCAGCCGGGGTGCAAGGTAAATGCCTTACCTTACATCCCAGCGTCTGAAGACCGGAGACGGCGTGCAGTTTAAGTTGGTTCGAATCCGACAGAAGCACTCCGATTCCGATATCGTTAGCTCTGAAGGCTGAAAATCTTTCTGCATGATAAAAAAAACTGTTTATTTTTTATTTTTTACCTTTCTTGCCAAGTCGGTTGTAATAATTTACCGCTTTTTTCTGTAGATTTCGATCGGAAAAACAGAATATCTAGGACGGAACTTGAACCCGCGACCAGTCCCTTACAGGGGCAATGCTCTGACCAACTGAGCTACCTAGACTTTTTACTGATTAATATTTTCAGCACAACAGAAATAATTCTCTGAAACGTCACTTTGCTAAGCAAAATACTAAAAAGACTTTAATATAATATTTTTTTAATGATAATTTTAGCAAAGGAGAACACTTAACAAATTAAATTCAATTTAATTAGGTATAGTGTCGACACCAATGTGCTAACTTAATAGATACAGTCGGAGATTAAATAATTATATTATTATTACGAAATAAGACTCAATACATAATTTATAAACAGACTAAAAACTTAATATAGCGGCGATAGACCGGTGGCGGACGTAACGGACTGCTGAGACGAGGTCTCGAGTTCGATGCCCAGTCACCACGGGCACACACCTCTGACTTTTCGTAGTTATGTGTGCATTAATAAATGTTAATTATCGCTCGCTTAATAATGTGCCCGGTAGATGGCAATAGGCTCGCCCCCTATTACATTGGGACCTCAACATAACTGGCGAATCGTGGGTGTGTAATACACCTCTGCCTACCTCTTCGGGGATACAGGCGTGAAGTTATGTTATGTAAAAACTTAAAGATATTTAAAACTAGTAACACATCCTCGCTTTGCTTCGGTTAATTGAGTTTTAACTCATAACATAACATAACTTCACGCCTGTATCCTCGAAGGTGTAGGTTATGATGTATTACACACCTACGATTCGCCAGTTATGTTTAGGTCCCAATGTAATAGGGGGCGAGCCTATTGCCATCTACCGGGCACATTACTAAGCGAGCGATAATTAACATTTTTAATATACATATGACTACGAAAACTCAGAGGTATGTTTTAACTCAAGCTACATAATATATAATATATAATGTACCTTTCAAATGGTGAATGTTTTTTTTCAATAAGTGCAGTGGTTCCGAAGATTACCCTCAACATATAAACAAACTCACATAATTCGGCCTTTGTCTTTATAACATTATTATAGATCTACGGAGCGAGGTGGTAGAGTATTCGACTGCTACGTCAGAGGTTGCGTGTTTGAATCCCGCTAAATGCAAATATTGTTTTGCATAAATATATAATATTATCTACTAGCTGACCCGGCAGACTTCGTACTGCCTCAATCGATGACAAACCTTTTAAACCTTCTCTGGACCTCCACAAATAATTCAAGACCAAAATTAGCCAAATCGGTCCAGCCGTTCTCGAGTTTTAGCGAGACTAACGAACAGCAATTCATTTTTATATATAAGAAGATTTGCATTGGTCTGGCTGTTTCAATGTATAATATTCGACGGCGATGGTACACTTAAGAGTGGTTTTTTGAGTCTAGCAATTCTTCATCAGACACCAAGTACGTACATAGAATTAATCTAGTTTCTTCCTTCAATTAAATTTTTAAGTATTTTGTATGCTTACTTTTTCTAAAGATTTTTTTCGAAAGAGGAAAAAGAGAACATCTAGAACGGGACTTGAACCCGCGACCAGTCTCTTACAGGGGAAAGCTCTGACCAGCTGAGCTATCTAGACACGTCCCAGAAATTCAAAATTCTCCGATATATTACATACGTCTTAAGGCTACGCTGGAGCCATCTACCGCAATTCTTGCGAACTACGGAAATAATGAATAACTTTACAGTCATTTTTAAACATTTTGATGACTCCGCCTAATTAATTCAATTAAATTTTAAAGCATTTTGTATGCTTACTTTTTCTAAAAACTTCGTTAGTTAACTGTCAATTGACGCCATTTTATAGGAGAAGAAGATAACTTGATAATAGTGTAACGTATTCCTTTCTGTATTTTAATTATTTTCTAATATTGTTTTCAGGACTGTATTATATGCTAATGAAACTAGATTAAAGATTTAGATCGGAAAAAGAGAACATCTAGAACGGGACTTGAACCCGCGACCAGTTCCTTACAGGGTGTATGCTTACTTTTTCTAAAAATTTAGCATTCCCCATGGAAGGAACTGGTCGCGGGTTCAAGTCCCGTTCTAGATGTTCTCTTTTTCCGATCTAAATCTTTAATCTAGTTTCATTAGCATATAATACAGTCCTGAAAACAATATTAGAAAATAATTAAAATACAGAAAGGAATACGTTACACTATTATCAAGTTATCTTCTTCTCCTATAAAATGGCGTCAATTGACAGTTAACTAACGATATACTAATACGGGAAATTATGCGGGAAATTATAAACCTCGTGATTTAAAAACCATTTTCATTATTTTGGTTGAGTGGATGATAAAAATATAATAAAGTAAGAATGAACGTAATTTTTACCGCTCTTGTACAATACTTTAATTAATAAAAGAAGTTAAACAATTAATTTGTCCCCTCTAAAGCACGAAAAGGGCGCTTTTGCTGCGTAAAAATTCACAGCGAAATGTGATTGTGCTGCAAGCGTAAGTAAAAGTAATTCGAATTTAGAACGCCACATTGAAAAAAAAAGCGGCCAAGTGCGAGTCGGACTCGCCCATGAAGGGTTCCGTAGCAGCAAGTAACATAATAAGAGTTGATCGAATGAAAGGTAAATTGCGTTTTACGATTTATGACGTACTAAAAAAAACTACGTTTTTTGCCATTTGGCAACGGAACCCTAAAAACGGGCAAACTTAGGAAGAATTAATATCTTAAATATTTTATGAGAACTATTTTAAAAATTGTCTTAATTATGTTTCTTAAAACCTATATACCTACTTAATCTTAAAACCTTTTTCGTTGGCCGAAGTGAAAAGTTGTATGTTTCACAAGAGAGGTTTTTTTTCGTCTCGTGCCTTTAAGTGATTTAAAAAAAAACTGTGATCTGTAGTCAGTGTTAGATTCACTAATTATAAGTAACTAGTTTTTACTTGTTCCCGCTTATCATGGGAACCTATTCCAGAGATAATAGTATCCTATACGTTATTTTAGACTATAATCTATATCATTACCAAATTTCAGCCAGATCCGTTAAGCCGTTTTTGCGTGAAAGAGTAACAAACATCCATACTCATAAACTCTCGCTTTTATAATATTACTAGCTTTTCATAAACTTTCGCTTTTATAATATTACTAGCTTTTGCCCGCGGCTCCGCCCGCGTAGATGTCGGTTATCGCAACAAAACATAGCCTATGTCCTTTCCCAAGGTCTAATCTACGCCTGTACCAAATTCCAGCAAAATCGGTTCAGTGGTTTTTGCGTGAAAGCGTAACAAACAAACTTACATTCGCATTTATAATAGTAGGGATTAGTAGGTTGATGGTGTATAAAAAAAATACAGATACAGACAAACATGACGACACCTCCTCCATTTTGAAGTCGGTTAAAAAGTGTTATCTATCTATATAAGGTGTCACAAAATTAGGTCTCTGAATTTGGTGAGATGACTTGGTATCGACAAAATAAGTATTTGAAAGAAAAACAAGTTGAATTCCTGAGACGAGCTCAGCCATTATACAAGGGATTCTCGATTTTGCGTTTTTTTTTTTTGCGATTTTTTTTTATCTTGCAATGGTTCACCCCAGCACGAATCTATTACCGAAAACAGCAACTCGATAGCTCATCTCCTTCATACCCAAAACCGTGACAGAAAATTGGCAACGACGACGACAACTCCTTAAGCAATAGGGCTTTTCTAAAGAAAATCCCTAAAAAAATATCGGGTAAAATAGAAATAAAAATATTAAAAAAACATAAAAAAAAAGAATTATAATGAAAAAAAAACCGGTTTTTTTTTGTTTCAAATACATATTTGGTCGAAATCAAGTCATCTCACCAAATTCAGAGACCTAATTTTGTGACACCTTATATATGAACTATAGCATTTGCTACCTTATAAGTGTTTCCCTGTCTGCTATAAAATAATTGAGGCGCAAGGTAACGTTGAGGTAAGTATTAAGTATATTCGGTGCCGTGTTGATTATCTTTTAACTCCTTATTCGAGAATACATCGTTACTATTATATTCTCGAACATATTTTCACAGCGCCATCTAGTTCTAGAATGCGGACAAATACACTTAGATGTTTTTTTTTGTTAATAAACAAATATTATATGTAGAATATATGTACTGCTTCCGGGCTGTTTGGCCGTGGTCCATCGGAAACTTGAATTCCAGACGTTTCGTCAATCACTGCGGTCGACATCTTCTACACGTCGGGACGCCGATCGCAGTAAAATTAAAACGATTGGATTCGTTACGCGTCGCCACGTGCTCATAACTCTGCCACTCTCTTCTAACTCGTCTCAATAATCTCCCCCTTTCCACCACGCTGAGCTCGTATACGAAACACGTATAGTGTTTTAATTTTCTGATTTTTTTTATTCAAATTTTTATTGGTTTTCATTAATTACAAATTTTATCATTAACTTAGTTTTTTCACATCAGACAGGCCTTCACAGCTTTTTTTTTCCTGTATCCCAAAGTGCCTGTGTGATGGCAATATGCTCGCCTCTTTTTACTTGGTTCACTTTTATATGCTACTTCTGTATACACCCAGGTATTTCGCAAACTGCAATGGTGCGGAGCGCGAGCGCGTGGGCCGCCGCCACCTCCTTCTGCGAGCATGTAATGCTCGCGAAGGAGGTGGCGGAGCGCGCCCGGGAGAGACTTAGAACTCTCCCGGTCCGCCGAGACCGCAACTTGCTCGCCGCGCGTCGCAGGCGACTCAGGCGCCGGAGGTCGCGACCTCCGGCGCCTGAGCTGAACGACCTCCGTCCTCCATGAGCGCAGGCCTGGGGGTGGCGGGTGAGGCCACCTGTCACCCCAGCAGAAGCAGGCCGGGACGGTGGGGCGACTAGCGCCCCTCCCCCAAACCGGGGCAAGACGGCGACACCGTGGTTCCCAAACCCGAGGGGGCCATCTCGAAACCGGAGATGGCCCAGGGTCAGTCGGGGTACGAGGGATATGCTCTATGGGCAACCTTACACCCCGGCGTCTGTAGACCCGAGACGGCGTGCGGTTTTAGTCGGTTCAAGCCCGACATAACCGCCGCCGCTGGCACGCGGGGGGGTATCCGAAGGGATTTCCGCACGATAAAGAAAAAAAAAAAAAAAGCTATTTCGCAAACTTTAAAAAAAATGTAATGTTTGTTCCGAAGGTAACCCTCTTCCTAACCTGACCCGACATCTCGTTCCTATCATAACCCGAATTGTGCAGATTGGGCATTCTCTCTAATCTTTCTCAAAATAAAAAGTACATATTTCGGGCTCTCGGGTCAGGTTCGGAATAATCGGGCGTATCTGAGGGCCGCACGAAAAAAGTTTTATTTTAGTAATTTCTGATAGTTTAATCATAGTTAATCAATTAATAAGTAAATTCAGCAACGATACTTTCGATTATCAACAATATGGATTGTGTTAAATATCGAATCGAATGTGAAAACTCCTAAATAAATGTGGATCGATAAGTTTAAAAATAATTATTATTTCATACAGAAAAATCGAGATTTTTAAGTTGTGTAACTATAGCCGTTAAAAGAACGATGTGTTAATAAGTGTTACAAAAATATAATTATAAGTAATTCAGAAGTACTTTTGATATGTCTACATTACTTTGATCAAGTATCAATAAATTTCATCAAGAGGCGGGTCAATTAATTTGTCTTAAATTGTACTACCTGAATACAACGTTCTCGTTTGAGCACACTAATACAATTATGTATATGTAGTTTACACATTAGGCTTTGAAACATCGCAACCTTTGCAGAAAACTGAATTATAAATGATATTTTTCTTTTTAATATTACTGTTCTGAGAGAAAAGTTACACTGCAAACCAGATAAATTAGGTAGTTTTAAAAAACATTTGTTGTAGTCGTTGTTATTGGTGACCGTAAACGAATCATGTGTATTTTAACATTTTCAATGTTAGTTTGTGAAAAATTTGATCAATCGATAGTCCCATTTATGAGTATATAGTTAGGTGGAAGTCTACCAGACTCCATATTGGCACTGAAACCCTCTTAAAAGAAAAATGTACACTAATAACACTTTATTCAATACGAGAATCGAACCAAACAGCTCACGACCGTACGCAAATGTAACCGTATTGTGTATGTCTCAATACCAAACAGCTCAACTGCACAATTACCATTAAAATTAGAAATTCCGTCATTCAAGAGTCTCGACCGACTGTACAGTTTCAAATTAAAATACGCGCCTATCTACTACAAACTGGTTGCATCTTATTGTATTACACCTAGCCTAAGTTATGCCTTGTGATATTAGCTATCTGCCAGTGAAAATCTTGTGTAAATTGACGCAGCCGATTAGCCAAAACAAACAGACAGAAGGACAGACAGACAGATAAAGTTTTAAAAATTGTTTTTTTATCGTTGTAAACTGTTCGTTCAACATTAAAAACTGACAATTTTTTTTTTAAAGAAATACGTAAACTGCAACGCAAGAACAAAACAGAAGAACAATTTGTGTTGACCATTTACTGTACCTTTTTTTTTTTTTTTTTTCGTGCGGAAATCCCCTCGGATACCCCCCGCCGGCCAAAGGGGGCGGTTATGTCGGGCTTGAACCGCACGCCGTATCGGGTCTGCAGACGCCGGGGTGTAAGGTTGTAGAGCATATCCCTCGCACCCCGACTGACCCTGGGCCATCTCCGGTTTCGAGATGGCCCCCTCGGGTTTGGGAACCACGGTCCACGGTATGCTTATTGTAAATGAATTAATAGTTATAGATATCTATTAAGGTTTTATACGCTAACATATATTAGTTATTTATGCAACTGTGGTATAATGAGGGGTATTAAAACACGAATGTGGGTTTATCACACGAAGCGAAGCTGAGTGTGATAATAGTATCACATGAGTGTTTTAATACCTAATTATACAGTTGCATAAAAGACTTTATCTACACCCATGATAAACTAATAATACTTCTTCAGAGAATGATGTACTGCCCTTTGATATTTTTGAATTCATGAAATCTTGGTACGCCTTTTCATACTGTTTTCTAGATTTTTCCGGTAGTAATTTGTTAGAAATGTCCTTTGCTGGATTCGAAATGTCTGGAGGTGTATTATCAAAACTTAAATCGCTCATTTTCGTAAGTAAACAAAACAATTTGCAAAAATAATAGCGAAGAAAAATAGCGGGAATTCGAATTCGAACGAATAAGCTTTATTTTTTTACGGCGCGCCGCCGCGCCGGTGTGGTAGTGGAATGCAACGCGCGTGAATGACAGTTCTTTTTTTGAAACTCATATGCAGATTCCACGCATCGAGTGGTAAGAATTTGGCTGTCAGATGAGTAACCCTTTGCGCGGAAGACATTGAAAAAGCGAAAGGAGTGTTATTATGAAATTTCATATAACATTATAACACCCGTTCGGATGTTATTATGGTTATTAGGACATTGGATGTATTAATGTTGGCAATAAGCTAACTGTTTCAGAATCTTTTATAGAGGATTTAAAGCATGGGCGTAGATAAATATATATAACATAACTTCACACCTGTATCCCCGAAGGGGTAGGCAGAGGTGTATTACACATCCACGATTCGCCAGTTATGTTTAGGTCCCAATGTAATCGGGGGCGAGCCTATTGCCATCTAACGGGCACAATTAACATTTATTAATGTATACATAAACAATAACACATAACTACGAAAAGTCAGACGTGTGTGCCCGGGGCAACTTGGGCTCGAACTCGAGACCCTGTCTCAGCAGTCCGTTACGTACGCCACTGGGCTATATATATAAACCCAATTATGTTCTTCATAATGGACTCAGGCGACGTGACTGAATTTTATTTATAATTAAACTTTATATTGTCCTTTGCTTAGGCGTGAATTATACAGAAGAGCCGAGCTAAATGCGACCGAGAGGCGGTATAAGGCGAGCTCGATCGCGGAGCAAAATCGCATCGATACATTAATATGTTATTTAAAGTTATTATTATTAATTAAAGTAAAATAGTTTACTTTAATTATACCTTTCGCATTACATATACCTTTTTTTTTTTTTTTTTTTTATCGTGCGGAAATCCCTTCGGATACCCCCCCGCCGGCCAGCGGGGGCGGTTATGTCGGGCTTGACGCCGGGGTGTAAGGTTACCCATAGAGCATATCCCTCGCACCCCGGCTGACCCTGAGCCATCTCACCACTAACAGCATCGCTCATCCTGTCTCCTCTGAAAGCAGAGGAGTACGGAGAGCGATGTGTTCCCGCCACGTTGGGTATTGGCCGACGATCAATGCCAACCCTATGAAGGGGTGAAGGGGAAGCCATTGACCGCCGCCCAGGGTGTACCGGCCGCTCCGATTCCGTTCCCCCCGGACTGCAGCGGGATCGGAATCGGAGCGACACTCGAGGAGGTTACCCAACACACACCCCCGCATTACATATACCTCCTTATTATCTTTCATGCCTAAGGACACTTTGAAAACCCTCTTGGACTTTCAGGTTTCGTGATAGACAATCCGTCCCAACGTGTTACTGGTACAGTGAACAAGGGGTGCGACTGGTTGGAACTCCTCCAAGGACAAGCAAGGACCGTGGGGGGGTTGGTCGCTCCCTCTGCTGTTATCAGAGGGGACACTGCGAATGGCCCAGGGTCAGTCGGAGTGCGAGGGATATGCTCTATGGGTAACCTTACACCCCGGCGTCTGTAAACCCGAGACGGCGTGCGGTTTTAGTCGGTTCAAGCCCGACATAACCGCCCCCGCTGGCCGGCGGGGGGGTATCCGAAGGGATTTCCGCACAATAAAAAAAAATGGTACAGTGAACAAAATTTACACTCTCCTACTTTAGTATACGTTTAATCTTGCGGATAGTCAACGTAAAAATGACTAATTCAATAAGATTTTTGATTGAAACGATTCTGTTTACGATGAGCATTATCACAAAATAATTCGCGGACGTCATTGATGATAGGCACAAAATGAGACGCTTTGTTTTTCAGACTATTTTTTTAATGTCACAGGAATCGTCTAACAAACGGAAGTCGCTCCCATAAAATAAGTTTAGGCCAGAATTCGAAAGAAAATAACGAGTAAGCGGAGCCGGGCTGCGAGGTGACACCTTTGAAGGAACCAGAAATCATGCTAACATGATGATACAGCTATTAATTCCGTTCCATTAGTTCGTAAGAATGTTGTGCGTCGGCCCAAGACAAATAGGACCTTTCCAGCACGTATCCAAGAATTCTCCCTAGAAAAGGACAAGTCACGAGCGTCACGGCTGCAAGTGTTGCGAAACTTAAATTTTATAGATCATAGTATTTTCAACCTTAGTGCATGGTTTTTAGACATGGTATAACGAACAATTTTCTTCGCAATAATCGGGTATTAATTGTAATTGCAGCTTATTCATAATATTACAGTTAAAGATTATTCAATATGTTATGAGATGTAATGAAGTGGTGTGGTAAGTATCTGGTGCTCGCACTAATGATGAAATGACGTACTGTGTTGCGTTGCAGTGTAAAGCCTTGTTAACACGGATCGATTTTCGCTATGCGGCTACACGTTCACAAATTGTCTCACCAAGCCTCTTCGCTAGTCCATTTACACAGTTGACTAAAACCGCATGCCGAGGCGCATGCGTCATATCCTTCGAAAACGTTGAACAGCCGGACCGATCGGTCACATGTTTTTTTTTTTTTATACCACTAAGGTGGCAGACAAGCACACGGCCCACCTGATGGGAAGCGGTTACCGCGGCCTATGGACGTGTGCAACACCAGTGGCGTCACACTCGCGCTGCCGACCCTGTAAAGGAAAGAGGATGGGAAAGGAGATTGGGAGAGGATGGGAGAGGAGTTTGGGAGGGGATGGGAAAGGAGTTTGGGAGGGGATGGAAAAGGAGTTTGGGCTCCGGCACTCTCACTCACCAAACGGAACGCAACAGTTCAAATACTGTTACTTGGCGTCGATATTCTGTGAGAGGGTGGTGCTTCCTCGGTCGAGTCGGCCCATTCATGCAACGGCCAAAATGACTTGCTTGACTCTATCACTTCTATGTATTATTATAGTCATCAGCCGCATGACGGATGCTACCCAACTTTGGGCCTTGTAGCTTCACTCACTTGCGACCTAGGCGAATTGCCATTTATACGGTAAATTTTCGCCGCGCGGCAAATAATAAATAACAATAAACATTCTAGGACATATTACACAGCGCCATCTAGACCCAAACTGAACAGAGCTTGTCATATGGGTTCTAGAATGCGGATAAGCTATACTTAGATCTTTTTTTTTGTAAATAAATACATATTATACATAGAAGTACCCAGACCAAAGCAAATATACATATTTGCAATGAGCGGGAATCGAACTCGCGACCTCTGACTTAGCAGTTGACTGCTCTACCGCTACGCCACAGAGGTCGTTTTAGTCACCCGTGTAAACCCCGCATAATTAATGTTCTGATCGCAGTGTGAGAAAATGATTGCGTGTGATGTGATGCAGTGTAATCATGGGTTTTGAGTACTGAGGAGTGAAAGCAGTCATTATTTATCATCTAACTATTGTTAACCTACTGAACATAAATGTCAATTACTATAAATATACCAGCTGGGCCACTTTTCGAACGAAGTTCCTTATCGCGCGTTACGAAAGGGTGCTGGACGGTAAAAATTAAGATTGTAACGACACTTTTCACTTTTGTAACTTCTGCGCACCGATCCGCGCATTGTTGTCACGGTACTATGGAAACGTATGGTGTCATTGAAATATTTTCTCTTATGTAAAAATAAACTACGATTTGATTTAATATTTTTAATGTGTTTCCTGGAGGCATAAAAGTGGTGACCCCGACGTGATGGATATCATTTGTGAATTCGCTAATGAATAGGAGTTGACGAGTATGACGAGGAGTTTCAGTTTCTGAAGAACTTTTCAAAAGCGCGTAAGTCAGCGGTTTATGATCAGTAAAAATTATCAGTAAAATTAAGTCCCGCGCATCTATGACGTGTACGAAAGAATAGACAGACAGAGTGCACATCCACATATCGTGTGTGTATGTAAGGAAATTCGTTCCATCCAGGTGTCCCTTGGCACCTCTCAAGTTTATTTTTTCTTTAAAAGATGTAGAGCTATACTAGCCTAGTGAATAAGGTCTACGCTACTGTTGATGTAAAATCGATCGCGGAACGCCAATATAATGTTGTCTCATATTTAAATATAAGCCGCGGTAGCCTAGTGGTATGGGTAATGGACTGCTGAGACAAGGTCTCGGGTTCGATCCCAAGTTTTACCATGGCACACACCAATGACATTTCGATGCTTTTCGAAGTTATATGTGTATTTATCGCAGGCGTGCCCGGTTAATGGCAATAGGCTCGCCACCTATTACATTGGGACCTAAACATAAACTGGCGAAATGTGGGTGCTAGCACCTCTGCCTACCCCTTCAGGGATATAGGCGTGAGTTTATGTTATGTTATGTTATTTAAATATTTCGTGTCACAGTGTTTGTTATCAAACTCCTCTGAAACGCCTGCCAACTCACCGACGAGGAACCAAGCCCGACCCCAAAGGCGAGGCCGCGACGGCGGCCGAAGTCCGCCAGGAAACCTATGGTTATTATCCTGTGGACGGCGTACCCGGGGTGCCCGGCTATGGGCGCTTGGGAAGGACACCGTGTGGTTTTTGTCAGTTCAATTCCGACATACCCACCTCATTGCTAACACTGGTGGGGTGAAGCCCCTGGGGGTTTCCACACGTAAAAAAAACACCTCCGAAAAGCCATTCATATAATTTTTTTGCGGATATTTCGTAAGTCAGAGAATATGTCGTAAGTTATTTTTAGGGATTTTCTTTAGAAAAGCCCTATTGCTATCGAGCTGTCATCGTCGACGTCGTCGTTGCCAATTCTCTGTCACGGTTTTGGGTATGAAGGAGATGAGCTATCGAGTTGCTGTTTTCGGTAATAGATTCGTGCTGGGGTGAACCATTGCAAGATAAAGAAAAAATCGCAAAAAAAAAAATATATCGAAAATCCCTTGTATTCGGTTGAGCTCGTCTCAGGAATTCAACTTGTTTATATCCCTATGTGAATTGATTCAGAATTTAATGTAAGCTGAACCGCGGACAATAACTACTTGTATTTAAATGACAACGCGACGAAGCGACCGAACATGTGCGCAGTGTAGCTGTTATTAGTCATTCACAGCTCAAATCAAGTGTAGCGAAGGCGTTGGACTAGCAATCGAGAGGTCGCGGGTTCGAAACTGGATGTACGCTTTATATAAATGATAGCTATACCCCGCGGCTTCACCCGTGGCATACATCGCCCCCGTGGCACCCATTTACCCAAAACATGCCTGTAATTTATTGGTTCTACAATAATATGTGTGAATTTACCCGATTTGTTGACATTTATGGTTACTGCTCCGCTTTCCTGGGTAGTACCGTGATGATATATAGCCTATAAACTGCCTCAATGAATGGGCTATCTAGCACAAAAAGATTTTTTCAATTCAAATCAGTAGTTACTGAGATTAGCGCGTTCAACCAAACAAACAAACTCTTTAGCTTTATAATATTAAATATAGATATTTGTTTTGTTACAAACAAAAAAAAAAAAAAAAAAAAAAAAAAAAAAAAAAAAAAAAAAAAGCGTAGAGAGCTGAAGGCGAGCGATGCGTCTTTGGTTTTAAAGTTGCATTTCAAACAAATGATACTCCTCCGAGACCGTTTGACCGATCTCGACCAAATTTGCCACGGTGATCAAGTAGACATTACTGAGTGTCGTAAGGGGTCGAATGTCCAGATCGGTCTTACCATCGAGGAATAATCACCGAAAAACCAAATCAATGGAAAAAGTCGACCGGTCACGTTGACCTATTGTTGGATAGGCAAATCTCGCTACGCTTAAGTTTGGGTTGATTGCGAAGCTGGTAACTGTCCTATAGTTTATTAGCTTCTTACATCAATTTATACCACTTCAGTTAACTTCTACCACCAATAAACCCAACAACACTATGATCAACATTTAAATACGAACTAAAGACCATACTATCTTCATGGAAAAACAAGCAAAACAAAATCTATATCACTGTTTTCGGCATGAACTGCTTACCTACATAAACATTTTGAAGCGCCGCGCCGGTAGCTTAGTGGTTAAGTAGTCGACCCTACGATCGAGAGGTCCCGGGTTTGAACCCTGGCCATTACACTACCGACGTGAACCCACTCCTAACACAAACCATTAAGCTTAGCTGGAGGGGTTAGGGGGAATATTAGTTATTTCGGTTACTGATATTCTTTAAAAAAAACAAGTAAACAAATATTCTATGACCTTCTACACATCGTTATCTAGACCCAAAGTGAGCATAGTTTAACTAGGTCGTGTTAAAGGTTCTAGAATGCAATACTTAGATACATTTTCTTTTGTAAATACATACGTATTATAAATAGAAACACCTAAAGCAATGTAAATAGTCTTGCACACAAACATTTGCACTGAGCGGGAATCGAACCCGCGACCTCTAACATTCATCAACAATTAATTTATTACAAGCTCGTCAAATGAGGTAGATGGCAATAGGCTCGCCGCCTATTACATTGGGACCTAAACATAACTGGCGAATCGCGGGTGTGTAATACACCTCTGCCTACCCCTTCGGGGATACAGGCGTGAAGTTATGTTATGTTATATTTTCAAAGCTCGTATATAATAACTAGCTGATACCCGCAGCTGCGCATGCGCGGGGGTCGGTTATAATTTTTTGGTCATATCTCCGGTTCTACTTAACCACTTGCAATCAAACGTACGACAGATTTTAAGTCTGAACAAGACTTTTTCTTATGGACAAAATCGCATCAAAATCCGTTGAGAAGTTTTTGCGTCACTCACGAACAAACAGACAAGATATCCAAAAAAATACATTTTTGTGTTCAGAATCGTTCATTTAGAAATAACCCAAGTTATTTTTTAAATATCTCCAATGTACAACTAATTTAGAATTGTATAATAGTAGTATTTTGTAATAGTATTTTATAAAAAAAAAATTTATTACGGCAGATGGCAATAGGCTCTCCCCCTATTATATTGGGACCTTAACATTACTGGCGAATCGTAGGTGGGTAATACACCTCTGCCTACCACTTCGGGTATAGAGGCGTGAAGTTATGTTATGTTTATGTTATGTTATAATAGTAGGAACAGATAGATGGTGATAATATTCTAGGACATTCAACACAACGCTATTTTGCAAACGTTATGGGTATTATGGGTTCTAGAATACAGATAAACATACACATATACTTTTTTAGGGTTCCGTTGCCAAATGGCAAAAAACGGAACCCTTATAGATTCGTCATGTCTATCTGTCTGTCCGTTCGTATGTCACAACCACTTTTTGCCGAAACTATAAGAACTATGCTGTTGAATCTTGGTAAGTAGATGTATTCTGTGAACCGCATTAAAATTTTCATACAAAAATAGTTTTTTTTTTTATAAATTTTGGGGGTTCCCCATACTTAGAACTGAAACTCATCAAACCCATACGTGTGAGGTATCTATGAATAGGTAAAATTACAAAAAAAAAGCATTATTATGTTACTTGCTGCTACGGAATCCTTAATGGGCGAGTCCGACTCGCACTTGGCCGCTTTTTGTAAATAGGTGCATACATAAAATATTATAAATAGAAACACCCTGTACATTCGTGCGAGTTGGCACCTTCCGAGTTCATACAAAATATAATTCCTTAGGGTCAATCATATGCTTACCACTTTCTTATCCTTGACCAACTACACATAAAACAATATATTATGTTACACAACAGTTGTTAACAAATTATCCTTCCTTTTCTACCCAAATCGTGTGTCTAAACCGATTATAGTTTTCTATCATGAATGATCGCAACGCATTCACAAATCAAGGTTGTGTCTCAGCTGATTTACATTCGATAAAATCTATCTGACTGTCTGTTACCGTATTTGTAGTAACTTCGAGTAAATACAGACATATTCTCGCGCATTTTAACTTCTGGAGTATGCAGAGACAACAGCCAGTAGAAGCCAGTAGAAGCCGGTTTCTAGTGCTTTTGACCTATCGTTATTTCAATACGACCATCAAATTTGATCAGTGCACTTATGTTCTGCGCAGTCGACCCCGGCCTTCCTGCTGACTTTCACGTGCATTACATACTTGGTGCATCATTCGCTCAGTAGGTAAACATTCGTTCTACGTGCTCAAACCATCTTAGTTACCTTTTTTAACCCCCGACGCAAAAACGACGGCGTAATAAATTTGACGTGTCTGTGTATGTGTCTGTCTGTGGCATCGTAGCTCCCGAACGGATGAACTGACTTAGATTCTTTTTTTTTGTAAGGTAAATAAGTCGGGAGTGTACTTAGCTATCCCGGGGGTTCTTAAAATTTTTATTTTTTCAATTGTCATTTCTGTTTAAGTAACTAATTAACAGATAATTTTATGAGTAAGATTTACGCACTGTGAACGTCTTTTTTTTTTTTATATTTAGGACACGTCAATTTGACTTCACCTCGCCTGATGGTAAGCTGAAGGGAAAGTCTCAGGAAAGAGGGTCACCATTACATACACGTACCATGTTAAGAATGGTGACACTCAGCTTGACGGCCTCATCAGAAGAGGATTGTCGTCGCAGCACCGCGTGACACCCACTGGTCCCACTAGTGCTGCGACCACAATCCCCCTGCCCGGCTATGCACTTGCTGACCCCTGAACGCAATCAAACCGAAATTGGGTTACTATGGAGGGTTTTTCGCAATCGTGCACGGTGGTACCTACCCGGCCGAATTTTGTGACAAATTTGCGTCATCAAACTTCTACCACCAGTAGTTTTGAACTTTAATCAAAAATAAGACTACAACTTGATTACGGCGAAGTTTCATGCATTTAACTCTATGGCCACGGGTAAAACCGCGGTGTGTAGCCAGTTATATCATAATTGATTATAGGTTATGGCTAATAAAAAGTACCTAGGCCTATTTGGTTTCTCTGTTTAGATATTCAGCCTTCGGCTCTGTTCTGTGAACTATAAACGTTTGCAACACCAGAGCTGCAGGCGTGTCACTTCTAAGAAGCTGTGGGGGAGCTGACAGGTCAACAGCGTGGTTCCCAAACCCGAGGGGGCCATCTCCGGTCAGTCGGGGTGCGAGGGATATGCTCTATGGGCAACCTTACACCCCGGCGTCTGTAGACCCGAGACGGCGTGCGGTTTTAGTCGGTTTAAGCCCGACATAACTACCCCCGCTGGCTGGCGGGGGGGTATCTCAAGGGATTTCCGCACGAAAAAAAAAAAAAGGTACAGTCGAGAGGTATGCCCTGTGATAGCGTAACGGTTGAAATTCGACCGGTATTCTTTATTTTTTCTTTTATTTTTAGCCCAGTCGGATTAGCTAAGAAATGGGGCAAACCCGGAAAAAATTATAAGTAGAAATTTTCCTTCGGAATTAGTTAGAGTTGCGTGGTAATTGATTTATTACGACTCATCCGCCATCTTTATTTGAAGGGTTAATTTTTGTTTATTGAATAAGGCTATTTTAAATTCATACGAAAAATAGAAATTACAAAAGTTGTTTAGAATTAAATTTCCTACGATTTTGTTTTCATAAATTTGTATCTAGGATCGTTATTGTCCGATGTACACCCCAAAAGAGGGGGTGAATTTTTATTTCATTAATAACTTGTTTTTTTCAATTTAACTTAAAAAGGTTTTAAACAAAGTTGTTTGAAATTAAATTTCTTACAATTTTGTTTCTTATATTTTTTTTAGTTTTAACAATTTTCCGTATAAAGTTGACAATGAACGTGACAAAGCAAATAGTAAGATTTTACCCCCACTGCTTCTCGGGTATAAATCGAAAAATATCGATCCTACCAAAAAATTGATACGGAATTACTAGTATTCTCTCTAACCCCTCCAGTTAAACTAAATTGCTTGTTGAAATAACTACTTTTTAATTTAACTTAGTAAAATAACATCAAATAAATTGCGATAGAATCCGTTAAAAATATTTTTATGAAATATGTGTGACATTCGCGTAAACTTCCGACAATATCATACATTTTATAAATTTTTATTTTTATATTCCGGATTTATATATCGAATCGTATTGTATCGAATTAGAAATGAATGATGAGGTGTGATTATGAATCTATTCGATTATTATTGGAACATCAAAACTGACAATGTATCAATAAATCTTTTGAACATTGGTTAAACAATGTTTGACTCGCTTTATAGCTTCATCTGTAACCAACTAGGTATTTAAAGGAATGTCAGAAGTCGTTTTTAGGGTTCCGTACCCAAATGGTCAAACGGGACCCTATTACTAAGACTCCGCTGTACGTCCGTCCGTCTGTCACCAGGCTGTATCTCCTAAACCGTGATCGCTAGACAGTTGAAACTTTCACAGATAATGTATTTCTGTTGCCGCTATCAAAACAAATACTGAAATCAGAATAAAATAAATATTTAAGGAGGGCTCCCAAACAACAAACATGATTTTTTTGTACGATATTAATAACGGTAACAGGAACAGGTAGACGCTTGAAATATTCACAGAATATGAAGTTATATATTCACTTCAAATAATAATAAAATAAAATAAAATAAATTGAGGAGGGCTCCCATTTTATAGATAATGGTACGGAGCCCTTCGTGGGCGAGTCCAACTCGCACTTGACCCATTTTTTAACTAATTTATCATTATCGTATTACTTTGAAATTTTACCTATAATCTATAATTTTATCAAATTTTTTTTTTCGTACCGACGTAAACCAGATAAATGAGTTAATGAATTTTGACACCTATCGATAAAGAAATAAAGTTTCTTTATGTAATAATATCCGTATGACAGTTATAAAAAGTTGCACTATGAAATGTGACTGTGCCGAACCGGGCTGATGATGATGATCCTAGGTATATCATCATTATTACCATGTTTTTATCCCGGTTGCATTGGAGCCCCCCGCTACCCCTCCCCCCGTTACCCCCCTACCCTCCCCCCGCCAGCCTAGCTAGAGTGTAAGGTGGCCATAAAGCATTTCTAGGTGGGGCCACTAAAACACCCTATATTTCGACTGTCATAAGTTTGCCTACATAACTACGTGATAATGTAATGGCATTTCATTTCATGAGCATCTGAGGTCAGCGGCTCAAGTTCAATCTCCCTCAAGGTCCTCTGAATTTGCGACATTCTTGATAGGTTTATTTTTAAAAGAGATTGCCCTGAGGAAGAATTTCAACCGTATTCATTTATTTTTAGGGATTTTCTTTAGAAAAGCCCTATTGCTACCGAGTTGTCGTCGACGTCGTTGCCAATTTTCTGTCACGGTTTTGGGTATGAAGGAGATGAGCTATCGAGTTGCTGTTTTCGGTAATAGATTCGTGCTGGGGTGAACCATTGCAAGATAAAGAAACAATCGCAAAAAATCGCAAAAAAAAAACACAAAATCGAAAATCCCTTGTAATCAGCTGAGCTCGTCTCAGGAATTCAACTTGTTTTCACTAAATTAAGCTTTTTGCAAAACTTCATCTCACTTTCCTCCATGCGCGTAATATACTGAAAAGGGCTACGTACGTATCCTAAACCCGCTAAGTTTACCTTGAGAGTTCCTATGCCCACCTTCCTATTCCATTATCAGATCCTGAATACCATGTCACATCAAAGCGTTTATCAAGGCAAAAAAAATGAGCCCAAACTCGATAGGTTTGTCTGGTTTAGTTTATGAGTTCCTATGACTTCTCCTACTCCATCATCAGACCCTGAATAACATGTAACACCAGTAAATTTATCAAGACAAAACAAATGAGCCAACACCATCATCAGACCAGCTTCATAGTAAATAGGGTATGTTATAGTAGTTATGGTACCGCATTATCACCGAAGATACGCAAGTATACCAAAATAGAGTCCAATATAACTTTAGGAAGTGGTTTTAATTGGGCTTCCAAGATTTGACCTATACTTACAAACTCACAAACTAACACAGCAAGTTAATTAAAAACTTGGAACCAACCTATTTTTAGCCCAATGAGAGCTACCACCATACACAAGACGATGAGTGCCACGCTGTGTGCGTAGTTTCGACAGCAATTAAATAATTCAAAATACATATTATCAGTGATGTGGTTCACTGTGTCATGGCGCTCAATTCACTCGCAATAGTAGATGAGTGGTATTTGATATGTTAATAAATATCTTGTGTAAATAAAATTATGCGATGGATATCAAAAAGACTCAACACAGCCATTAAATAATTCAAATCTTCTATGTTATTATGTAAACAGGACCGGATGTGCGGAGCCTCAAAGAAATCTTCATGGCCTGAGCCAATCTTACCTGCAAGCCGGTAGGTACATCTCCTGCCAGACAGACGAGGCTCAGGTGCAAGTTTTCTTAACGCGGTTTGGGGGTACGGGTGGGGGAGCAGACGGCAGTCGCTGTAGTGGGTGGCAATCCAGAAAACTTGACGATAACAAAATCGGGGGATACCGTTCGATGTCGCAGCGACATATAATTATCTATCATCTACACTTGGGGATATATGATAGATAAAAAATAATGATAGAAATATATTGGCATTTAAATACCAAGACCATATCGGAGACGGGATTAGGATATCAAGAAAATAGCAGGACCGTTTTGGATAAGATCAGCACAATATAGGGCACTCTGTTAAGCCCTTGGCTAGGCAAGAGCAAGTCGATCATTAATACTTACCAGTGTCTATACATTTTATTATAAAAATGGTTTGTTAATAAAGGCTTTTATTATTATTAATTACAGACCGGTCAAAATGAGTCTACGAGGGAGCCCAATGTTTAGTAGTGGACTTCCTACGGCTGATATGATGATTACTCAATAGCTTAAGGAAACAAGGAATTCGTTACGTTAAGAGGGGAAAAGAGAGGAACCACCTTCATTACGTACACTTATTCTTGTAAAATACACGACTTTATCCACGTTAATGCCACACTTAGATTTATTTCTCAAAAGTTAAATTTTAACATCCACATGGAGGAAACTATGTGAACTGCTATAGTTTTTTTAAGAGTCGAATACTGTATTAACTGATCTATGTAAACCCGCCTTAGATAATTTAAATCCTCATCTACATATTGTCTTCACGGGTAATGCGTTAGTGGCAACACAACACTCACTGATACAATATATACGTGGATAGTATCAGCAAGAATGTAATTACAGGCGATTGAAAAATAATGGCGGCGTTATTGGCAAACTCTTTGCTCATAAGCTTGAACTTATGTTGCGAATTTAGCTGTAAACGTTATTATATAAACAGTCAATCTTGATGTTCATTAGCTCTATTGTGTATAATTTTATACACTCACGCTTTTCTTGTTCTTGAGTAGGCAGTTAAGAGATAAGTAATCATTTACCCATTTTCTTTACAGACCTACGAGATTGGTTGTATGGGCCCAAGTCAACCACGTTTGCGAACCGGTATATCTGCTGTTTGATGGATGAAGCTCTGGCGCATATCCCCACGTATACCCACACGCCGGCCAGCGGGGGTGGTTATTTCGGATTCGAACCAACTAAAACCACACGCCGTATCGGGTCTTCAGACGCCGGGGTGTAAGGTGGCCCATAAGGCATTTGCCTCGCACTCCGGCCTACCCAGGACCATCTCCGGTTTCGAAATGGCCCCCTCGGGTTTGGGAACCTTGTTGTCCCCGTCTTGCCCCAGCATCCCAGGACGCTGGGATGATGATGATCTCACATGATGCCTCTAATGTTTCATTATATGTTTGTGATTATCTTCTCGTGCAAAGGTCAAAACAGAAAACTCCATTAACTAGCTATGATAAAATAATGGGTTCCCGATGGCATCCGCGTGCTCAAACTCAGAACCTCTCACGCGCAGCTCCTGCTTGTATGACTTTAACAATGGCCACATAAAGCCTTATAAAAGGACAGGCGTAATGCTTGTTTTATAGACCTACGCCTTCAATCTAACGGGCCATAATGCCCGTTAGATTGAAGGCGGCGAAGGGTCACAAATGACACCACCGCTGACTATGAGGATGTATTGATATATAAAATTCGTCTCCACTAAGTTTTTTTTATGATTGATAGGCTCACGTTTGACCTCTATCTCACCTGGTCATAAGTTACGATGTGGTCTACGTTTGCCTAGAATCTATTTACTCGAGACTTGAAGATTCCGAGGTACAAACACATTTCCGAAAATACAGACTCAGGCAGGCAATTCCATTCCTTAGGTGTGTGCATAATAAATGTGTCGCCGAAACGTTTCGTGCGTATGAGTGGAATATCCACCATGTAGCGGTGGCGTGTCGCTGTGCGTCTGGTCGTTCGTTGGTGGTCGGTTGGTGAACGAGATATTGATAATTGTAATCAGATCTAGATAATAAAATGAGGACACGTACAAGATCAGAATGGGCTTACCTACTGCAGCTGAAAGAGTTATGATTTTCTATTGACTGCAGGTTGTATCAATTCTGATATTCCTCTCTGCCCCTTACTACACACTTGAACTCTAAAAACACATTGTTTACATAAAACTGGTTATCGTATCAATAAAAATACTACGCCAATACTTCGCCAAGCGTACTATTGAATCATAGATGTGAATGGAATGCTATATCATTTTTATTATTGCTACTAGATTTGGATGGTAATTTATACGATACCTATGTTTAATAACAAAACAAAAATATACGATTTCTGTTTACATAAGTTTGATCGTTTCATAGATATATTTATATTCATTTTCTGAGCTTGTACATCTTTTAAAAGTTTTTCTTTTTATTTGTGGACGGAGATGTGTGAAATATTCATTCATCATCCTACCATCACCTCGTAGTGGGCTCCGAGGTGATGGTAGGACCCTGGGCCATCTACGGTTTCGAGATGGCCTCTCGGGTTTGGGAACCACGGTGTCCCCGTCTTGCCCCGGTTTGGGGGAGGGGAGCTAATCGCCCCGCCGTCCCGGCCTGCTTATGCTGGGGTGACAGGCGGCCTCACCTGCCACCCCCAGGCCTACGCTCATGGAGGACGGAGGTCGTTAAGCGATCTCCGGTGCCTGAGTCGCCTGCGACGCGCGGCGAGCATGTTGCGGGCTCAGCGGGCCGGGAGAGTTCTAAACATCTCCCGGGCGCACTCCGCCATCTCCTTTTCGAGCATTACATGCTCGCAGAAGGAGGTGGCGGCAGCCCACGCGTTCGCGCTCAGCACCATTACCGCAATCATGCTGCCGAGCGAGAGGACTCCCACACAGTTTGAGTACCTACTACTACAACCTACGCATCCGCAATAGGTTTATTAGCGGACTTCATACGGGAAAAAAATTTAAAATAATACTGTTACCTGATTGCAGCACCGCCTACCGGTTCAAATTATGAATTTAAATCATCTAGGAGCCTGCTTAGATAAATATATCATTAGCTTTAACATTGAAATTCATATTCACTTCAAAAATGACAAAAATTTTCATATAGACTAATTATCAAGAAAAACAGTAAGCGGACCTTTTTTTTCTATATTTCTTTCGGAAATCCCTTTGGATACCCCCCCGCTGGCCAGTGGCGGTGGTTATGTCGGACTTGAACAAACTAAAACCGCACGCTGTCTCGGGTGTTCAAACGCCGGGGTGTAAGGTGGCCCATAAGGTACTTCCCTCGCACCCTGGCTGTCTAAAAACCATCTCCTGTTTCGAGATGGCCACCTCGAGTTTGGGAACCATGATATCCCCATTTTGCCCATGAAAAAAGGGGGGGCACGCAACGCGCCGCGCCGCCCCAACCCGCTTTTGATAGTGCGACAGACGGCTCTACCTGTTGCCCCCAGGCCTGCGCTCAAAGGGGACGGAGTTCGTTAAGCGACCTCCGACGTCTGAGTCAGCGGACCCGGGACTCTAAAATACAAACTTTAGACGCATCTGAGAAATCGCAATGAGGATGTTGAAGCTAACTTCACCTGCAATACAATTCACCTGCTAATTAATAGACTTGGTTTTAGTCGGTCCGATTCCGACACGCCCACCCCTACGTTGGCACCGATGGGGTGAAGCCCGTGGGGGTTTACACATGTGAAAAAAAAGGCTATGCTGCAGGCTTTCGTCGCAGAGTTTGGAGGTTACACGGCAGTCTAAAGATAAACCTAATTATGGAAATGAGGAGTAGAAAAGTGGACTCCGGGCTACAAACCATTTCCAAATGGAACTGGAATTTGAGCTCGGATGAATATGATGATATGTAAATGACTTAATAATATGGCATAATAGTGGAGCAACTTGCAAAAGCTTGATATTTGTATTTTGTAATTAGTAACTGCAGGTCATTACCTGATTTCTCTGGGCTTTAATTATTTAGTTACAAACCAGTAATATTCACATGCAAATTTTGACATTCGCAATTTGTTATTGTGACCTAAGTAAATTAATGATTTTCATTTCAGATGGCCTATACTTCAAGGTTGATTAGTACAGATATAGGTAACTTTTACAAAAACTGCATCGTTATGGAGACCTCTATGGAACTATGAATATGTAAAGACGTTGGTCAACCGGTGCTGTACCTGTTCACCCACCGGCTTCAGTTAATGGTGGGTGAAGGGAGAAGGTAATTCTAGTAGTATCAGGGGCCATATAGTGTTGTTTTGTTTAGTTTGAGTCTTAATATCCATAGGATACTGTTCATCAAAGGAGCTTAAGAGTAGTAAGTGTAACAACTGTATATGAAGCCCTGGGCTGGATTCTCGAATCGAATATCGGCTTTTCCTGATAGTTTAAACAAAACGTTCTTCGGATTCATTCCGGTTTGTAGTAAGGACTGAACAGTTGGTAAAGTGTGGTGGCTTATTAAACTTATTTTTACCCCGTTAAGATTTTTACAGAAGCATATGGTTAAATATTAAAAGTTATCAATCCCCGCTCACAAAACGGTTGCACCCAGAGAGAGTTTCTTTAAATATATACCCCTATAAGAAAATACTTCAAAAGCAATAAATACCTTTAGGCTAAAGCTGCGACGATACTTGATCGAAGCAAATCGGAAATTTGGTATGATTAAGGTGAATATGCCTTTTATTTAGCATATCGGCCTGATATGTTGCGATGCGATTTGATGGGATGGGATCTCGGGAAACCTAAAATCTTGAACTACTACACTGTATACAATAATGTTAACGGGAATTAACGCGATCATGTATAGGCATCGGTTACATTTAGACATAGCTCGCAGAATAAGCAAGCTGAAGTGGCAATGGGCTGGCCACATCTGCCGAAGGACCGATGGCCGATGGAGCAAACGAGTCCTAGAGTGGAGACCACGAATCGGTAAACGGAAGGTGGGACGTCCCCCAGCAAGATGGACGGACGACCTGAAAAAGGTAGCTGGGATAGACTGGATGCGCAAGGCGGAGGATCGGGTGCTATGGCGTAAAATGGGAGAGGCCTATGTCCAGCAGTGGACTGCAATAGGCTAATTGATTGATTGATTGATGACTGTTACAGCCTTTATTATTATTGTTTCTGTATTTTTATTCTGTTTGTGTTTTATTTTATTGTTTTGTTTCTCTATGTGTATTTTTAGGGATTTTCTTTAGAAAAGCCCTATTGCTATCGAGTTGTCGTCGACGTCGTCGTTGCCAATTTTCTGTCACGGTTTTTGGTATGAAGGAGATGAGCTATCGAGTTGCTGTTTTCGGTAATAGATTCGTGCTGGGGTGAACCATTGCAAGATAAAAAAGAAAATATATATATATATAAAATAAAAGAAAATCCCTTGTATTCGGCTGAGCTCGTCTCAGGAATTCAACTTGTTTTGTTTGGCTATAACTGCGACGCGACTGCGACGACAATCCTCTTCTGATGAGGCCGTCAAGCTGAGCGCCACCATTGTTAACATGGTACGTGTATGTAATGATGACCCTCTTTCCTGAGACTTTACCTTCAGCTTACCATCAGGCGAGGTGAAGTCAAATTGACGTATCCTAAATATAAAAAAAAAATCTAGTGGGGCGGAATTCACACAGTGATTGTCAAACTTCGGGCCAAACTTAGATATTTTTGTTGTAGTATTTTTATTCAAAATTACAGACCTTAGGCTTTAATATTATTCGACGCGTCTTTATATATTGAGCAATAAATTTGAAGAAATCAAACGTCTTCGACGTCAAAAACACAAAATAATGATTTTATATTTCAGTTTCTTTCAGAGTCTGGTTGTTTTATGTAAAATCAAATGGGAACTTTATAAATAAATTCAAAAGCTCGTCGCAATATACAATATACGTATTGTCATTGTCACTCAAATGTCAAAGTCAAATACGCGTTACTCTGATAACTCGAAAGAAACTCACTTGTAAAAGTTTTTAGGGACAATTTGTATGGTAGGTACCCGAAACCTTGAACGTACAAACCCCAAAATCTAATCAATTCTTCCCATTAAACAAACAAGATGATTGGCGAAAGAATTTTTTAAATTGGATAAGTGGTTCTTGAGTTATTGCCCTAGGCTTGTTTCTGGCTACCCTTCGCCACAGCCGTGTTTCTCAACCCGCTGGAGTCCTGGGGATTTCCTTCCTAGGGCCAGGAGGTCCCCTACAATAGGTTGCCATGACGGAATACTGTGTGGCTTTAGTCGGTTCCGTTCCGATATAGCTATCTTATCGTTAGTCCCGTAGAAGTCGGACCCAAGAGATTGTCCACACGACAAATGTTAAAATAAGAAAACCTTGATACCAAACTCTGGAAATAAAGTATTTTTTATACTTTATTTCCAGAGTTTGGTATCAAGGTTTTCTTATTTTAACATTTTTAACCTCCGACACAAAAACGATGCGGTGTTATATGTTTGACGTGTCTGTGTGTCTGTCTGTGGCATCGTAGCTCCAGAACGAATAAACCGATTTTGATTTTGTTGTTTTTCGTTTGAAAGGTGAATTAGTCGGGAGTGTTCGGTAGGGGTTTTCTTACACCATGGTAGTAGTTCTTTATCATCATCATCATCATCAATTCCTCAATTGTCAAAGTGCCTCCTTCTACTCCTACTCCTTCTACTCCACAGACTTCAGATTTAATACATGAGCAATGTAGCTCAACCAGGGCCGAACTAAGATTGACAACCTCTACGAGTAACTGCATAAGATAATAAAAATGATTGAGAAAGGCCAGAATTAAACATATGATAATTCAAAATATTAGGCAGGTCACTAGAATTGGAATAGAAACTAGTAGAATTGTTTAGTTATTCATTTATTTAATTTTAAATAATATTATTATTTTCAAAGTAACAAATTAATATTAGCACTGAATACGACCCTGTCTGAGAACTGGCCACTAATACGTCAAAATTGTTATATTTCTTACTCGTTACCATAGCGACGAGTGGCGACTGGGTCGAAAGTTTGCTTCAAAGACATATCTATGCTTGTGTGAGTGTGTGTATGTACAGGGCAAAGAAAAGGATAGTGTATATTAAAAAGTGACTAGAAAGAAAGAGATCGTGCATCATAGACCAAATTTAAATTTCGTATTCCGTCTGGTATCATATATTCATCATAAGTCTGTGTCCTACACCTCATTTTCATCATTAGGTTTATCTTGGTTTTTACGAACTACTCCTCACCCCTCCCGGGGTTGAGGGATCATACGGATGATCAACATTTTCTCTCACAATGTTAAAGTATATATGTATGTATATAACGTATTTATATATATGTATAACTATGTATAAAATATAAATGTATGGATGTAGGTATATTATTTTATTTTACATATAGTATATTATATTTACTTTTTGAATGTATAATTTAAGTATGTCTATTGATTTATTTTTGCTATCTTTCGTTTATGTACACTTTTTTTATTTGTACACTTTGCTTCCCTCTGCTATTTTCTTTTTTCTACCTCTACTGCTCAAAGGTTTGCTGGTACAGAACTCTTTTAGAGTTAAGCTCGCCTTTGTACATAATTAATTTTAATTGTAAAACATTTATATCTTTTTTTCTGTGTACAATAAAGAATTAAGAAGCCTGCGAACGAACCTCTATCGTCCGTTAATGTACCATGTGTACCGGCTTGCACTGAAGTTGGCTTGGCCCTAAAATTATTATTGCTGAAGCTCCGTAGAAGCTTGTATGATATGCATGTGCTTAAAAAAAATATAATTATTTTTTTTAAACTTTTATTATTCATTCAATGAAATTTTTAAGCAATTAGAATGCTCACTTTCCCAAGGATTTATATCGGAAAAAGAGAACGGGTTCTGAACACGCGACCAGTCTTACAGGGGGATAACACTCTGACTTTTCATAGTTATGTGTCCATTAATAAATGTTAATTATCGCTCGCTTAATAATGGTAACCCGGTAGATGGCAATAGGCTATTACATTGGGCCCTTAACATAACTGGCGAATCGCTGGTATGTAATACACCTCTGCCTACCTCTTCGGGGATACAGGCGTGAAGTTATGTTATGTAATAGATATTTGAAATTCTCCGATATATCATACGTCTCGGGGCGACGCTGGAGCTATTTAGTCCATCAATCAGCAGGTATATGAGCGCAGGCCTGTGGGTGGCAGGTTAGGCCGCCTCTCACCCCACCAGAAGCAGGCCGGGACGGCGGGGCGACTAGCGCCCCTCCCCCAAACCGGAGCAAGACGGGGACACCGTGGTTCCCAAACCCGAGGGGCCATCTCGAAACCGGAGATGGCCCAGGGTCAGTCGGGGTGCGAGGGATATGCTCTCTGGGCAACTTTACACCCCGGCGTGTTAAGACCCGAGACGGTGTGCGGTTTTAGTCGGTTCAAGCCCAACATAACCGCCCCCGCTGGCCGGCGGGGGGGTATCCGAAGGGATTTCCGCACGAAAAAAAAAAAAAAAAGTGAAGAGAAAGTGGCGAACGTATCGGACTGCTGAGACGAGGTCTCGAGTTCGATCCCCAGTCGCCCCGGGCACACATCTTTGACTTTTTGTAGTTATGTGTGCATTAATAAATGTTAATTATCGCTCGCTTAATAATGTGCCCGGTAGATGGCAATAGGCTCGCCCCCTATTACATTGTGACCTAAACATAACTGGCGAATCGTGGGTGTGTTATACACCTCTGTCTACCCCTTGGGGGATACAGGCGTGAAGTTATGTTATGTTATTAAAAATACCATGTGTAAATGATTTTAATATTTGCAATAAATATAAAACAATTGATATCTTGAACGCGCACTCACAATAAAAAAATAACAAAGTTCCGCAAATCACAGAAACATTGAATTAAAACGTACAGAAAATTGCACTCAATGCACGTTGACATTCAAAGATAACATCTAAAACAAAGTAGAATAACCACAACAACATCTCATCTTCATGAAAAAAAAAATAACAAACACATAGACAGCCCACACACACAGCGAAAGCGTTTGCAACATTCGTATATACGAAACTACTTGCATGAGGTATAAAACTGGGTAACTGGCGAGTTTGGAATACACTCACGGCGTAACATTCGCTGCATAACTTGCGAAGCGAAAATGAAGCTACTGGTTAGTAGAAAAAATTTAGTGACAGTGTTTTGTGTGTGTGCAATCGGACGAAAAGTGTCAATGTGCTTTTTAAATGTGGAATCTTCTTGAAAACCTAAACCGTAACAGATTACCGGACGTATCTCACTCGTTGTAGAGAAGAAATCGATAGTTTTAATTGTGAACTGGATCAATATTACGTAAAAGCATTTCCTTATTCACATAACTGGCAGTTATGACTTGTCCCACAATGCTCGGAAAGTTCTTGTGTTCACTTCCAATAAGATTTCACTGTTTTAAGTTAATTTCCTTTTATGTTTAATATTTCCTGTTAGTGTTAAGATTATATTTTATAACATTATGACGCGTCTGTATCTTAACAAAACGTCTATTAAACGTAATTTTTAGTGATTAGTGTGAAGTGAATTCTCAACATATATTTTTTTGTTTTCTTTGCAGAGATCTTCCCTAATCCTGGCCGTGGCTATAAGCCTGGCCACGGCAGAGGAACAGGTGGAGAAGGACACAAAGGCTGAACCAGAAGCAGTAGAAGATTCAAAGAAACAAGATAAAAGGGGTCTCTCAGAATACTACGGGGACTTCGGTGACGAAGGTGATTCCAGTAATCATCATGGTGCGTGGTCTAGCGGTGGGTCTAGTGGTGGGTGGTCATCTGGCGGTGGGTCAGGTGGTGGTTGGTCGTCTGGGGGTGGCGGACATACGCACCATCATCATGTGAAAACTATCACTGTGATCAAGAAAGTACCTGTGCCTTACCCAGTTGAGAAACATATTCCTTATCCAGTAGAAAAAAAGGTACCATATCCAGTCAAAGTGCATGTACCACACCCCTACCCTGTCGTCAAGACTATCCATTTCCCAGTCAAGGAAATCATCAAGGTTCCAGAATATATCAAGAAACCTTATCCTGTGGAGAAAGAGGTCCCTGTTCCCGTAAAAGTTCATGTCGACAACCCTGTTCCAGTCAAGGTCTACGAACATGTGCCTTACCCCGTTGAAAAGCATATTCCAGTTCCAGTCAAAGTGCATGTACCTCAACCCTACCCAGTTGAGAAGAAGGTGCCATTCGAAGTGAAGGTACCCGTCAAGGTGCATGTACCCTACCCAGTTGAGAAGATCATTCATTACCCAGTTACGGTCCATGTCGATCACCCCGTCAAAGTACATGTTGACAAACCTGTGCCGGTTCATGTCGAGAAGCCTGTGCCTTATCCAGTCGAAAAGAAAGTACCCTACCCAGTAAAGGTTCACGTTGATAACCCAGTACCCGTCCACGTGGAGAAACCAGTTCCCTATGAGGTAAAAGTACACGTACCACATCCCTACCCTGTAGAGAAAGTCATTCCCTACCCAGTCGAGAAGAAAGTACCTATTCCAGTTCATATTCCCGTTCACAAGCCAGTCCCTGTTCATATCGAGAAGCATGTAGCTTACAATGTTGAGAAACACGTGCCATATACCGTAAAGGTGCCCGTGCCAATCATTCACGAGGAAAAGCACAAACATGAGCACAAACATGAGCACAAGCATCATGAGCACAAGCATCATGAGCACAAGCATCATGAGTACAAGCATCATGAAAGTGACTTTGAACAGGGTGGTTCTGAAGGGGGCTACGAAAATAGTGGTTTCGAAGGGAGTCTCGGAGATCATGGTGGTTGGGAAAGTAGTCTCGGAGAACAGGGTGGTTACGAGGGGGGTCTAAATGAGAATACTTATCACCATGAATAGGACTGATCTCTATATTATTTCCTTAGCTTTAATGTGTTATTTTGTTTAGTAAATTTGTTTATTTTATTTTTTTACGTGACTGCCAATGTGTACCTGTGACGATTGTAAATAGAAATCCCAAGAGTATTAAAAAAAAGTGATATAATTTTTTAAATGTTTTTTTTTTACCTGTTTGTAACGCAAATATATATTTAAACTAACGCTTTTTCCCTTCTTGGTTATGCAGAGGTAACAGCCTGTCATCTTTAAATCGTTTTTTTTAGATTTTTCTGATATTTTTGAATCATTTTTCTGTAAGTGCGGTGTAAAAGCGGCGATAGCCCAGTGGTGTACGTAACGGACTGCCGAAACGACGTCTCGAGTTCGATCCCAGGCACACACCTCTGACTTTTCGTAGTTATGTGTGTATTTAAAATGTTTATTATCGCTCGCTTAGTAATGTGCCTGGTAGATGGCAATAGGCTCGCCCCCTATTACATTGGGAACTAAACATAACTGGCAAATCGTGGGTGTATAATACACCTCTGCCTACCCCTTCGGGGAAACAGGCGTGAAGTTATGTTATGTTATGTTGTTTTTCTGTAAGTATATAATTTGCCTCGTATTTTTTATTTGGTATTCAGTCTGAACTGATTCATTCTACGTGCTCAAACGACCTAAGCATTCGGTTGTGACCTCTCGACACTCTCGTGCACTTTTTACACAAAGCATACGATTATATAATGCCTCATATAATGTTTCTCTACTAGCTTGAGAGAAACGTGGAAAAAATACCGTCATTTCAACAAGTTCTCTGAACATAAACGAGAACAATAAATTTATAGTCTATCTACTGTTTCCGCTTTGCTGTCTAAGTACTAAACACAAACTGATTAGAATAATTTATTGAAATAAGTCACTTATACTGTTGCACAATATTTATTTATTAGCTTTTATAAATAAATAAATAAATATTGTAGGACAAAGTACACAACGCCATCTAGACCCAAACCAAGCAGAGCTTGTCATATGGGTTCTAGAATGCGGATAAACATACATAAATACTTTTGTAAATAAATACCTATTATTGTTATAATATAATAAATAAATATTGTGGAACAGTATGTACAAGTAATTTATTTCAATATGTGCCTATATCAAGTTCCACCAAGTGCCATCAGTCAACAGTACTAAATAGTATGAGTTATAAATAGATGAAAAATATTTTACAATATTCTACACAGCGCTATCTAGACCCAAAGTAAGCATAGCTTAACTAGCTTGTGTTATCTTTTCTAGAATGCGGATAAACTTACTTAAATAGATTTATCTTTTTTGTAAACACATACATATTATGCATAGAGCAATGCAAATTTCATATACACTAGCTAATGCCCGCGGCTCCGCCCTCGCGGAGATTGGTTTTCGTTTTGTTGTCATATCTCCGGTTCTACTTAACCAATTGTAATCAAAAATACGACAGACTTTAAATCTGACTAAGACCTTTCTAATAGAAAAACCGTATCGAAATCCATTCAGTAGTTTTTTGTCCGTCGCAAACAAACAGTAAGACTTGCAAAAAAAAAAAATTTGTGTTCAGAATCGTCATTTAACATGACCTAAGCATTTTTTCTTCAATATTTTAATATTATTAAATAATATAATATGAATAAATCAGATTTTCTAACGCATCTTTCATTTGATCGGCAACTGCAACTCACTGATCTAGAGATCCCGGGTTTGAATCCTGGGCATTAGACATTAGACTACCGACGGGAATCCAAGACAACACAAGAAATTTAGCTTAGCTGGAGGGATTGGCGGGAATACTTGTAATCAAAACTACTACTCTCTTTAAACTCTTTGAAAAAAACAAATCTTGGTTTTGCGAAATATGGTTTCACAGAATGTTAACTTTTAGCCTTTCACGGCCTGCGTCGTACGTAGAATATACTGCTTCCAAGCTGTTTGGTTCAGTGGTAGAGGCCCGGACCAGTACCACTGAAGATGTCGACCGCATTGATCGACGAAACGTTTAGAACAACACTGACCAAACTGGCCAAACAGCCCGGAAGTAGTATATGCTTCTCACAGAACGTTGTTATGAAGTGCTTTCGACGTCTCATCTTTTATTTTATTAGCGATTGCAACACTCTGTTCTTCTTACGTTATATTGTGGATATATGGGGCCCATTGAGATCTTCGGGGCCCAATCAAACCTCAACTGCCAACCGGTGCTCCCGCTGATCAAAGGAGGCTCCAATGCAGGCTTCCCTCTCGGGGTTGGGGAGTCAGATTGCAGTCGCTACCGTAAAAACCAAGATAAACAAAATCAGCTAAAATCAAGCGAAGAAAGAAAGTGAAGTTGCCACCAAAATGTAGAGCTAGCGCTATATGAGCAATCTGCCAGTGAATACCAGTCAAAATCGGCTCAAACACCTCGGAGATTAACCGGAACAAATGACAGGCAAACAATTGTTTATGTATTTCATGAAGAGTTGTTATT
The DNA here is from genome assembly GCA_946251805.1 of Cybosia mesomella. NCBI lineage: Eukaryota > Metazoa > Arthropoda > Insecta > Lepidoptera > Erebidae > Cybosia > Cybosia mesomella. The sequence goes on along the minus strand of OX276396.1, from coordinate 33,809,779 downwards.
TTAATATTACAAACAGACACCTCAATTTTATTTCTTTGTATGAATAAGATGGATAGATAAAGATTTAGTAGGTTTGAACGGATTTCCTGTTCCTGGTTATAACACTTGTCTACCCAACCGCTCAAAAGTACAATTTCTCATCTCAGCGTTATTTATTTTAACGTCAAATTAGTTCATAATGTTGCCACAGTTAATTAGTAGCATATAACAAACGAGTGAAGCCTTCCGTAACAACAATACATACACACACATAGACAAGTAAACACAATTGAAGTGTATGTTTGTAATGCTAAAATAACAGCTTTTTAATGAATGTATACACAGTACATAAAACAAAAATACAATTTTTAAAATTGTCTGTCTCAATGTTTGATATGACTAATCTCAGAAACGGCTGTACTAATTTTGACGGAACTTTCACTGGCAGAGCTGTTGATATAATGTGTAACTTAGGCTACATTTATATATTTTTAAAACAAGAATTAGGGATACACGCAAAAAAATGAAACCCTGATTTAAGTACACGCAGACGTGAAGTGAATTACTATTTGAAGCGTTGGTAGCTTAGTGGTTAAGGGTCGACCGTACGATCGAGAGGTCTCGGGTTCGACTCCTGGCCATTACACTACTAACGTGAACCCACTCCTAACACAAGCAATTAAGCTTAGCTGGAGGGGTTAGGACGAATATTAGTAATTTTGGTTACTATTATTCGTTGAAAAAAAAAGTTGCGGGCACAGCTAGTGTACAATATAATATCAATATGCTCGGATAATATAATAAAACGTCATTTATACACGAAATATGTATATCTAGTGACAGTTTGAACAATCTAAATATGCTCGGTATGGATATTCGCAGCAAACTGAATAACAAAAACTGCATAAAGAGAATCATCAAAACAGGCTCTGTGGCGTAGTGGTAGTGCATTCGACTGCTACGACAGGGGGCGTGGATTCGATTCCAGCTCAGTGCAAATATTTGTATGCATGAATATGTCTATTTGAATTGGTCTGGGTGTTTCTATGTATAATATGTATGTTTTTACAAAAAATAACTATATAAGTATGTTTATCCGCATTCTGGAACCCATAACACAAGCTAGTTAAACTATGCTTACTTTGGGTCTAGATGGCGCTGTGCAGAATGTCGTAGAATATTTATTTATTTATATTTATATCCTCGCTTAAACTCGGAGTCCTGAAGAAAGTACGGTACGGAGCAGCGGTGTCTTCTATAAAAGACACAAATTCGTTCTGGTGTGCAATACTGCTCTCGTCTCTGGGATGGCTCTGCACACTACTTACTAGATGCTCTCTAAAGGTTGCAGCGACGTGCATTCCGCATTATTAGGAGTCCTGAGGTCACCAACACCCTCAAGCCCTTGCAGTGACGTAGAGATGCAATCGCCTCTACCAGGACGAGTGTTCCGATGAGCTCTTCCAATCGGACCCAGACTTTTCATTGAATGACAATTGGTCAACATGATAATTCATCGACATACAATTGGTCGAAAATTCCATTGAGCGTCAAGGATAATTAGTCGACATACAATTGGTCGAAAAGTCAATTTAACAACAACGATTACTAGTTGACATCTCGTAGAAATAGGAGCCCCGCCAAGCGGGCCTCCATCGAAATCATTAAATAATAACTAAGATATAAAAGAAAACTATCTACAGGTAACTAATATTCTTTCCCTAACCAAAACGACATCAACGAGTTTCACTATTTTTCGATCAATAATATGTCAACCGATTGACTTGTCGGGTAATTGTCATTGTCGACCTAAGCTCATGTCGACCAAATGACTATGACCATGAAAATGTGACTAATTATAATGTCAACCGATTGTCTGTCGACCAATTGTCGTGAACCCCTTCCAATTAGTTGAAAGGCTTCATACGGTGAAAAAAAGACCATCAAGACACAAGCGGTTCGGCGCCTCTTTTCTTTGCCGCTCCATCAAGATTTGGACTTCTCCAGTTTGGACTTTTTCCTACAGTCCGGATCCTTCAAGCGGGACGTGAAAAAGCATCTGATAAGGCCGTCAAGCTAAGGGGCATTCCTGAGACTTTACTTTGAGCTTACAATATGGCAAGGTGAAGTCATATTGACGAGACCATTACAAAAAAAAACATATTTTTTTAAGAATATCACTAAATGATATTACTACTTTCCCCCCTAACCCCTCCAGCTAAGCTAAATAGCTTGTGTTAGGATTGGTAGTCACACGTTGGTAGTGTAATGGCCAGGATTCGAATCCGGGACCTGATCGTAAGTACAACTCCTTAACGACTAAGCTACCGACGCTTTATATTTTGTTAATACTTACGTATATATTTTACGTAAACACATGTTTATTAATTAACTCTTAAAACGGTGGTAAATAGAAAAAATGTACAGAAAATGTTCCTTAATAAAGTGAAGTTACATAAAATTCACAAATCTGTGAAAACCACTACACCTGATCATACCCACAAAAACGGGCATTGAAACAAAAAATCAATGCAAATACCTATACCTGATATTATAATACTTGTTTTTTCTTTTTCGTGTGGCTATCCCCTCGGGGAATTCACAGCGGGGGTGTTTATGTCGGGCTTGAACCGACTGAAAACGGCACGCCATCTCAGGTCTTCAGATGTACGGGTGTAAGGTTGCCCATAAAGCATTTCCCTCGCACCCACCACTGACCCGGCTATCTCCGGTTTCGAGATGACCCCTCGAACAAAACGGGTATTGCATTTAACCTATAATTTTATAGACGAAAACAATCGCCACACCTACCAGTTTTTTAGCACGTTGGTTATATTTACAAACAAAAAAAAAAATAACACACCCACGAGTATGCACATACATTTGACTATAATTAAACTAAAATTATATTTGGTTTCACGTCACAACTTTCACATTTTAGCCCAGTTATACACCAACCAAAGTATCAATATGACTCTATATTAACTGTGAAAGTTATAAAATGTAAATGGATATCAAAAATATAAATATTAGGTAGAACCGAGATGTCGCTTTGACATCCATATTAGGGTGGTATTTATCAAGATACCATTTTTTTATGACAAGCATATGGCTTACCTGATGGGAAGCGGTTCCCGCGGTCTATGCAATGATTGATTTGCTCGTTACGCGATTTTGTAAATATGAGATTTGATGCTGTTAAGGTACTAAAATAAAGCGGCCAAGTGCGAGTCGGACTCGCCCATTAAGGGTTCCGTAGCAGAAAGTAACATAATAGTGTTTCTTTTAAAAAAAATATATTTGAGTTGATTGAATGGAAGTTAAATTGTGGTTTACGATTTGTGACATATTAAGAAAAACTACTTACTATATCTCGTTTAAACCAATTTTCGGTGGAAGTTTACAAAGCCGCGGTAGCCTAGTGGTATGGGTAATGGACTGCTGAGACGAGGTCTCGGGTTCGATCCCAGGTTTTACCATGGCACACACCAATGACTTTTCGATGCTTTTCGAAGTTATGTGTGTATTTATCGCAGGTTTATAAGTGCCCGGTTAATGGCAATAGGCTCGCCACCTATTACATTGGGACCTAAACATAAACTGGCGAAATGTGGGTGCTAGCACCTCTGCCTACCCCTTCGGGGATATAGGCGTGAGTTTATGTTATGTTATGTTATGTTATGTTTACATAGTAATGTACATCATATATTTTTTTTAGTTTTATCATTCTCTTATTTTAAAAGTTACAGGGGGGACACACATTTTACCACTTTGGAAGTGTCTCTCGCGCAAACTATTTAGTTTAGAAAAAAATGATTTTTAGAAACCTCAATATCATTTTTGAAGACCTATTCATAGATACTACACAAGTATGGGTTTGATGAAAAAAAAAATTTGAGTTTCAGTTCTAAGTATGGGGACCCCCTAAAATTTATTGTTTTTTTTTTCTATTTTTGTATGAAAATCTTAATGCGGTTCACAGAATACATCTACTTACCAAGTTTCAACAGAATAGATCTTATAGTTTAGGAAAAAAGTGGCTGTGACATACGGACGGACAGACAGACAAACATGACGAATCTATAAGGGTTCCGTTTTCTGCTATTTGGCAACGGAACCCTAAAAAAGTACACTACCTTGGTTAGAGATTACTATATAAAAGGTTATCTTGATGACAGGTGATGATAATAATTTATACTAGACAAGCCGTTTAGAATTACATGTTGTGTCACGGTTATTGGGTGAGGTGAGTTCAAATTTGGAACGGGACGCAGAAACTAAATAAATGAGGTAACAAATTGAGTCATTTCATCTGTATGTGATCGATAATGATTATAACCACCCCAGGCTTATTTAACAATAAAGTAAATTTAATGTTTTTTTTAAATATTATATTGTCCTCGGTCTTTGGTAAGTGTATAGGTAAGTAAATGTGAAGTGCGCAAAAATCGTAAAAACATACATTTCAAGCTAATAGAAGTATTATTAAATTGTGTTGATCCACATTATTAAAGGTAGGTATCGTTACTGTATGTATGTATAAACTATATGCATGTAGAATTCTATCTGAAACCGTTCAGTAGTTTGTGCGTAATCAAGTAAAACACAGTTCCAAATAAATAAACTTTCACATAATGTAAAATAATAATCAACCTTGAATCATGGGACATTACATTTAAATTTGAAAAGCTACAATAAACTTTGCTAACTGCTCCCATAAAAGCAATAGTTTCGTAACTGTAATTTGTACTAATAAAAGTTCGTGTTGCCAGCAATAACGTTTGTTTCCACACTAAATAAAACTACTTAACAGTAAGAAAATGTCCAACTAACTAATAATGTTCACGCTTGCATGTCTCCTGAAGGGTAGGTCAATGTGATTAACACTCACTTCGATTCCCACTCAGTGTAAATATTTGTATTTACGTCGGTAGCATAGTGGTTAAGGAGTCGACCCTACGCTCGAGAGGTCCCGGGTTCGAATCCTGGCCATTACACTACCGACGTGAACCCACTCCTAACACAAGAGATTAAGCTTAGCTGGAGGGGTTAGGGAGAATATTAGTCATTTCGGTTACTAATATTCTTTAAAAAAAAAACTATTTGTATTGGTATGGGTGTTTCTATGAGTATTTCTATAATATTCATCATCATTATATTAGCGTTGCTTTTGGTTGCATCCGAGGCTTGCAACTCGAAGCCCGGGGTCTAGTTACTCCTTCTCCTCCATTTAGTTTGGCTTATACAGCTTTTATGGGAGCGACTGCCGTCTGACCTCCGAACCCCGAGAGGAAAGCCTGGGCTAGAGTCCATTCATCAGCAGGTGTACCGGCTTGCAGGTGTACCGGCTTGCAGGTGTACCGGCTTGCAGGTGTACCGGCTTGCAGGTGTACCGGATAACAGGTAAGTTTGGCTTGAGACCTATATTTTGTTGCTGAAAATTGTTGCTGGGGACCTATACACGCCTGTAAGATTTGCATGTGTTTACAAAAATAATAATTTCTAAGTATGATTATTTTTGTAGAAATTTCATTACTGATTTATTAAAGCTACCTAGACCCGTCCTAGATATTCAAAATTCTCCGATATATTATACATTCGGGGCGACGCTGGAAACAATGAACGATCCTACAATCATTTTTAAACTTTTTTCTCTTTTTCCGTAATAACTTTATGGGAAAAGTTAACATACTAATTGTTTAAAAACTTCATTGAATTAATGTGGCGGAGTAATATAAAAACAGTTTTGTAGGAAGTGTTCCTATCTAGAACGTGTCCAGGAAACTCAGTTGGTCAGAATGTTTCCTCTGTAAGGGACTGGTCACGGGTTCAAGTCCCGTTCTGGATGTTCTCTTTTTCCGATATAAATCTAATTTGTTACTGAATTGGATCTAGTTGACATGGGTCCCGTTGATCTTCATCGGGCCGTATAAACGGCAGAAGATAAAAGTCAAGGGCAAGCTATTATCTCTGTCTACACTAGAGAAAAAGGCTTGAATATACGTGTGTATATTAAATATTGATTACTTAACAACTTATGCAACTAATTTTATATTCAAATTATAGATAAAATCGTATTTTAACTCAAAATGAGTGAATACCTATGATACAAATTTTGTGTGTTGTAATATGTGTGTTTCTAATCAAGACCTGAGATATGGAGTCCAAAAGGTCTACGGTGCCAAGTCCACCTCACTTGCAAGCTGATACACCTGCTGAGTGACGGCATATGCTCTTGCACAGGCTTTCCTCTTGGGGTTGGGAGGTCAAAGGACATTCGCTCCCATGAAACATACATAACTTAACATACCTTTAAGCCTGTATCCCCGAAGGGGTAGGCAGAGGTGTATTACACACCCACGATTCGCCACTTATGTTAATGTAATAGGGGGCGAGCCTATTGCCATCTACCGGGCATATTATTAAGCGAGCGATAATTAACATTTATTAATGAACACATAACTACGAAAAGTCAGAGGTGTGTGCCCGGGGTGACTAGAGATCGAACTCGAGACCTCGTCTCAGCAGTCCGTTGGGCTGGGCTATCGCCGCTTTTTTTCCCATAAAAGCCAAAAGCTCAAAAATAAAACGAGGAGTAAACGGAGTTCGGACTTCGAGGTGTATGTCTTGAATGCCACTGGGAATAATGTAAAGGAGCTAGGGGGTTACATTAGGGCTGATTAAATTTCGTGTGTGTGTTTGTGTATATACAAAGACTAGCTGATGCCCGTGGCTCCGCGCGCACGGAGGTCGGTTATCGTTTTTTGGTCATATCTCCGGTTCTACTTAACCCATTGCAATCAAACATACGGCAGATTTTAAGTCTGACCAAGACCTTTAGAAAAAAAACTGCATCAAAATCCGATCAACAAAACAGACGAGAATTTCAAAGGCATATTTTTGTGTTTAGGCTCGTTCATTTAACATAACCCAAGTATTTTTTTATATCTCCAATGCACAAACAAAACTAATTTACAATTTTATAAAAGAATAGATGTATCCAGACCAGTAGACGGTACTTCAGTCAGTCAAAGCATGCGCACCACTAATTTTGATAAAATCGAAGCGTGTTTACCCGAATATCAATTTCCTATCCATAATCGCTCGCCGTTAAGGAAACCACGTTACGCAAACTTGCGTAACCCTATCTCATCAGGTTATACTTCATTCCAACTAACTTCCGAGGATCAACTAGGCACTTGTCGAGAATATAAATGTAAGAATTATACGTTTATCTAGTGATGGTTGTAAAAATCCGCGGAGAGAAATTATGTGGGACAAAAGACATCAACGCGTGCGGTGTTTTTTTAGGCTTTATGTGATTTCTTTTCTAATAATTTCAGTGGTATGTTTTTTTTTATTTATTGCGAAATTAATTTATAATAAAAAAAAATAAGATGCAAGTATCCATTCAGAACAGCAAACTATCGGTTCATACAATATTTGTTTCAAATTTAGGGCGAACTGTAAGAGAAAAGCGTGGCTATAAATTGTTTAGTTCTTAAAAAAAATTTGAAGGAATATTAATATTATTGGGTTGACATTACTAGGAAGATGTTCGGGGCCCAAGTCAACATTATCTGCAAGCGGATACACCTGGCGCTGGAGCAGACCTTCTCCTCGAGGTTACAAGGCCAAACGGTCAATAAAACCTCCTAAAAGCTAAAGAAATTGTGAGAAGAAGGCACTAAAGTGGAAGTTTCACCCAAAAAGTATTGGCACTCAAATGAAAAAGCACCGTAGAACCGAAATTACTGCATATAACCTCCCGAGTTAAGTATAACCACAAAGTTTTCATAATAACGAGTCGTCTATAGGCTAAGGTGACCACATCAGATATGATATTGTCGGAAGTTTACGCGAATGTTACACATTGAAATAAAACTATTTTTAACGGATTCTATTATATTGGTCAAACCAAGCGAAGCATTGGCACTCGCGTCAAAGAACACATAGCTGACATAAAACACCAACGCTCAAAAAAGTCTGCTGTATGTGAACACGTGCAACAGGGGACCAAACATTACTTAAGGTTTGATAAACCACAGATACTCGCCAAAGAAAGTCGATTCCTACCTAGGATGCTCCGCGAAGCTATTGAAATTAAAAAACATCCTAATTTTAATAGAGAAGATGGTTGGAATGTACCACCAGCTTGGGACCCAGTCATTCACTTAATTAATTCCAAGAAAAAGCAAAATACAACAAGACTTCATGACACTGTGAGCTCATTCTGCGTAAATAGTAACACCAACAATTCAACATAGTTCGGGTACTTTGAGATAACTTTCACTTCAAACTTCAAGACAACAACCATCTTTAGTCTCCCCGTGACCATGGCTGCTGAAAAGCAACCGAAACGTCGGGTTCAATGTAAAATATAAAATAACATCAAATAAACCGCGATAGAATCCGTTAAAAATAGTTTTATTTCAACACATCAGATATTTCACCCTTAACTACAACAACATCAAGAACTATTTATATATTCAGTTTATTTTATTTAATGCCTCGTATGATGGACCAGTAACGATTTTTTTTACTTTGCGATTTTTTTTGTAGCAATCATTCGATGTATTGTGTATATCGACGGCATCCGTGAGTTACATCAGGGACCTGTAGAAAACCAGCGTCAGGTCCTTGTGGCCAAGCAAATGCTGAACTGGGTACCTGTTACTGTAACCGTGAGACGCGTGCCTTTGTTGTGACAACTGTTTTCGACTCTGTTTTAATCTGTACCTTTTTTTTTTTTTTTATCGTGCGGAAATCCCTTCGGATAACCCCCGCGTGCCAGCGAGGGCGGTTATGTCGGGCTTGAACCGACTAAAACCGCACGCCGTCTCGGGTCTACAGACGCCGGGGTGTAAGGTTGCCCATAGAGCATATCCCTCGCACCCCGACTGACCCTGGGCCATCTCCGGTTTCGGACCCAAACAGGGCCATGGACCGCACGATCCCCGCGTAGAGTCTCCTGCAGGAGTCATCGGGCCCCCTCATGTTGGGCAACAGCCGAGCCAGAGCAAGAGCTGTGCCCTTCAATTTGGGGGCCAGACTTCGGATGTGCTCTCCGAAGTCCCATCGGCCGTCGAGCACGAGCCCCAAATATTTCATTTGGGGCTTGATACCGATGCGATTTCCTCCCACGATGAGACTGGATCCCTCGGGTGGCTTGCTCCGAGGCCCATGGAAGAACAGGGCCTCGGTTTTATGCAGGGCCACCTCGAGACCCAGCCGCCGGATCCGCCTAACGACTTGGGCAACCGCGGTCGTGGCCTTTCGGGTCGCTTCGCGGTACGTCGCCCCGCACGCCGTCACGAGCGTGTCATCCGCGTAGCACGTGACGGCGGCACCGCCTACGAGCTCACCGCGAAGCACCCAGTCGTATCCGATGTTCCACAGGAGCGGCCCCAGGACCGATCCCTGTGGAAGACCGCACGACATTTCACGCCGACCGAGACCGATCACGGTTGGGTAGATGACGGCTCTCTCCGTCAAATACGCCCCGACTATGCGGCGGAGGTAGAGAGGCACTTCGTGATACACGAGCGCCTCCCTAATGCAACTCCAGGGCAAGGTGTTGAACGCGTTGGCGATGTCCAGGGACACCGCCAACATCACCTCACCCCGGGCCACTGCATCCTCCGCCAGAGCCCTCACGCGCATGATGGCATCCACGGTGGAGCGCCTCTGGCGGAAGCCATATTGGCCATCCGCCAGGTCCGGCCCCACTCTTGAGAGGTGCTCGACGAGGCACTTCGCAATTACTCTTTCAAAGAGCTTGCACACCTCGTCGAGCAACACTATGGGCCGGTAGGCGGACGGCGAGTCCGCCGGGCGCCCCTCCTTTCGGATGAGGACCAGTTTCCCCGTCTTCCATAATTTCGGAAACTGGCCCCGCTCCAAACATGCGCTGAGAAGCCCTCTCAGTCGGGGCTCGAGAGCGTCGTCGACTAGAGCTAGGACCCACGCTCGGCCTGGAATGCCGTCGGGTCCCGGGGCGGTGTGTTTGGCTCTTAGCCTTCTCACCGCCAGCTCTAGTTCTACCCAAGTGACCTCGGGCACGTCGTCGTCTTCCACGTCGGGCGCCATGCGCAACCGAGGCGGAGTCATCCGCGGTGGAACATGTTCCACCGCCCGCGCTGGGAACAGGGAGCCAACAACTCCTCCGAGCAGATCCGGCTGGAGACACCGGGTTAACGGCGGGGCCTTGGGGTGCAGCTTGCCCCTCACCATCCGGTAGGGCCGCCCCCAAGGGTCCCGCTCCAGCGTCTCCAGCAGCTCGCGGAAGGCGTCCCGTTTGGAACGCCTTATCTCCGCTCGGAGGGCTCGTCTGGCCTCCCTGTATCCCTCGTACAACTCCGCCTCTCGGGCCTCCGCATCTGCGGGGCGGCGACGCCTCCTACGGAATCGGGCCCACCGGCGGTGCGTGATCACGCAGCCCCGTCTGAGCTGCGCGATCTCCGACGACCACCAGTAGACCTGACCCCTCGGATTATAGGGCGGAGCCCTAGGCATCGCCGCGTCACAGACACGGGTCATGGCCTCCCGGAACCACTCCGCCTCATCGTCTATGCAGACAGGCCTGTCCGGCGCAGGGGCCCAGGCTTGTACGATGGCGGCTTCCAGGAGGAGCTCCCGATCAAGTCGCTTAAGCGCCCAACGTGGCTCGGGTGGAGCCGGTGCAGCCGGCGCATCGCTCGCAGGGGGGGACACGTCAAACCGAATATATCGGTGATCCGAACTTGTGTCCTCCCCCAAAACGACGCGCCAGCCCTGAACACGTCGCGCCAACGAGGGGCTCGCGAACGATAGGTCCACGATGGAGCTACCCCTCGAGGTCACGAACGTGTCCACGGCTCCCCGATTTAGGAGGACTAGGCCGAGTCGTGCGGCCCAGTCCACCAGTGCCCTGCCTCTATGCCCCGTCGCGCCGCTTTCGTGTCGGGAACCCCAGGCATACGACCAGGCGTTGAAGTCCCCGAGCACAAGGACCGGACGGGGCTGGCAGGCATTGACGACGACGGCCAGCTGACGGAGCCATTGCTCATATGCAGCTTGGTCTCGGTTCGGCGTGATATAAGCGGCCACGACCGCTATATCCCCAACCGCCGCCGCCACGCAGCCGGGTCCCCTTGCAACGACGGCAAGAGGGGGGCTGCCGGCGGCAGGGTTGTGCACCAGTGCCGCCGACCCATCCAGCGCGGTTTCCCAGGTAGGCCCGAGGAACCGGTGGGTGTATGGGTCGGCGACAGCGGCGACATTTATGGCCCACTGTGCCATGCTCTGGCGCAGAAGATCCTGAGCATGGGCACCGTGGCCAACGTTCGCCTGCAGGATGCGGAGTTGAGGATCCATTATGGAACCCCCATCTCCGCATCCCGCTGCGAACTAGGGGCGGAAGGCCGGCCTCCCGGCTTCGGCTCCCCTCCGGCGCAGGCCTTGCTGCCAACCCTATGGTCAGCCGGCTTGCCCACCGCTGCACATCTGAAACAGTGCAACGGGGCGCTACACGTGCCGGCCTTATGACCGGGCTGGCCACAGCGGAAGCAGCGGTCACCCGCCGTTACCTCCGCCGTGCAGTGCACCCCCACATGGCCCACCGACAGGCACCTGAAGCACCTGGCCGGTCGGGCCTGCAGGAGCCGTGCCTGCGCCCTCAGGAAGCCTCCCACCAGGAGGCTCCGCCCGTCTGCGACCTTTTGGGCCGCCGCGATAGGGCAGCCGACAACTGCTGCCCCCTGTCCACCGCGGCCGAAGCGTATAGCTCCGGCCTTCACTGTGTCCGGGGAGCAGTCCCCGGCCTCCGCCACGGCGAGCCTAAGCTCCTCAGCCGTGACGGAGTCGTCCAGGCCCGTGATGCGCACTTCTGCGCATTTAATGGGCCTGGACACCCGGACGTCGGCTGCATCCAATGACTCCCTAAGCCGAGCCGCTAGGGCGTCGGCTTTGGGGCCACTGGCGGCGCCGGGGACCTCAAGAAGCCGGGCTCCCGTCCGTGTGCTCTTGCACCGGACGCCCGGGATCTCGAGGGCCTTGAGGTCTACGTTGGCCTTTACCCTGGCCAACACCTCGGCATACCCCATGCCTCTCGACGCTGCCTCCGCCGTCAAAGTGACGACGACGGCCGTTGTTCGAGGGGCACGGAGCTTCCCCGGTGCTGCCTTCGCGGCGGCCGCGGCCCTCCTGGCCTTTTTGGCGGCCTTCTTGGCGGCCTTCCGCCTCTTCTTACTGGCTCCAGCCACCTCCCAGCCCCCTTCCAATGGGGTGGAGGTAGCCGGAACCACGGCTGGGGCTGGGGCTGGGGCCAGGGCTGGGGACGTCTTCCCCTTGCCCTTGCCCTTCCCCTTACCCTTCCCCTGAGTGGGAGCGGGGCCCTGAGCGGGAGCGGGGCCCTGAGCGGGAGCGGGGCGACGAGCCGGCTCCGGCAGAGCCTCTACTGCAGCCGGGCGGGTATTACCCTTCCGGGCTGCAGTCGCGTAGCCGGCCACTGGTGGCGCCAGAGGCGGACGGCGGATAGAGTCCATTAGGGCCTCCATCCGACTCATCATACGCTCCTCTAGCGCCTCCACGTACGCGAACCAAGGCTCCGCCGGTGGTACTTTGTGAGGTGCTGGCCGAGCCGGCTGTGCCGGCTGCTGCACCGGTTGCACCGGCCGCTCCAGCTGCGCCGACAGCGCCTGCTGCGCCGACTGTCTCGCAGACGAGCGAGTCCTGCGCGCTGGCTCTGCCGGTTGCGCTCGCTGCACTGGCTGCGCCGGTTGAGTCGGGCGCACCATCCCGCTCCTCAGCTCCTCGACGGCTGCAGCTAGTCGAGCCGTCTCCCGATGGGACTCGGCCAGCTGCGCCGCGAGGGCCTCATTTTCGGAGGCGATGCCGAGCACAATGTGCAGCATCGCCTCCTGATCGGGGTTCGGAGACCCCCGGAAAGACGGACTTGCTGGAGTTTCTCCATCAGAGACCGCGTCTTCCCACCTGGTTCCGACACCGCCGAGGTGGAAGGCCTCGGCGGTGACTTGCCCGCGGCCCTCTCAGGGGCCGAGGGGACTCGGGTGGATTGCCCAGCCCTCGTTCCACCTCGCGCCCCTCGGCGGCCTGCTGCCACCTTAGACGCAGGCTTTGACGCCTCGTCACTGCTGGAGGAGGTCGTCCCGGTGAGGGTGCAGTCCTCATCCGACACGTCCTCCCCCAGCCGGGCCTTTGCGCGCCGTCTGCGCTTACGGGTCCGCTGTACGTTCAGACCCGACGGGCTGCTCGCCCGGCTTCGCTCGTTGGCGGTGTCGAAACTCTCCGACATCGCCGAGGTATTTAGCGTCACCTCCACGCCTGAGTGCTGCGCGACCTCCGCGCAGACTCCGTCATTCTCGGTATCCGTGTTGTGTAAGCCCTTTTTGTTTTTATTTGATCGATCCGGTTTATTTGATGAGTTTATGATTGTGTCCATATCTTATCCCACGAGTATGGGGGAAAGGTGGTCCATCCAGGCGGAGCCCCCTGCACCTGGATAAGCCTATATACTATGGAGGTCGGCTGGTATCCATAGGTTTTTACGACTTTGCTGTCGGGTGTTATAGACTTTTCCTTGTCGTGGGCCGGCCAATAAAGGCAAGCCCTCCGGTCAGCAAGTTCACGGCATACCCTTCTGGAGCCACCAGTCAGGTCGTTGCTGATCACCTGCCGATTACGGAACGCGAGAGGATGGCTAGTCCTCTCTCACCGGCGGCGGCACAAGTGTCCGTCGGCCCCTGCGTTAGCAGTGGGCCAACCCGCCCCTGGATCCCCCAGGACCCTATGGTGGCCTCAGCCACAAACACCATCACTCATCCTGTCTCCTCTGAAAGCAGAGGAGTACGGAGAGCGATGTGTTCCCGCCACGTTAGGTATTCGCCGACGATCAATGCCAACCCCATGAAGGGGAAGCCATTGACCGCCGCCCAGGGTGTACCGGCCGCTCCGGTTCCATTCCCCCCGGACTGCAGCGGGATCGGAATCGAAACGACACTCGAGGAGGTTACCCAAGGAGGTAATTTGCAGTAATAAATGGGTATTTCTTTCTTTCTTCCTTCACATCCCATCAGATAGACCGAATTTTTATTAAAATAACATAACATAACATAACTTCACGCCTGTGTCCCCGAAGGGGTAGGCAGTGTATTACCCACCCACGATTCGCCAGTTATGTTTAGGTCCCAATGTAATAGGGTGCGAGCCTATTGCCATTTACCGGGCACATTACTAAGCGAACGATAATCAACATTTTTAATACACACATAACTACGAAAAGTCAGAGGTGTGTGCCCGGGGCGACTGGGGATCGTACTCGAGACCTCGTTTTGGCAGTCCGTTACGTACACCACTAGACTATGGCCGCTTAAATAATGAATAAATACTTATAATATTATCAAGCTGAAAAGTAATAATGCTGAAAAGTCTCTTTGTTTGTTTGGTTGAACGCATTAGTCTCAGGAACTACTGGTTTGAATTGAACAACTATTTTTGTGTTGGATAGCCGATTTATCGAGGAAGGTTTTAGGCTATATATCATCACGCTACTACCCAGAGAAGCGGAGCAGTAATCATATATGTCAACAAATCGGTTAAATTTCCATTTCATTGCAAAAGGAATGCATGTACGTCAGACAGCTAGCCTTATTTAGTGGTACACTTTACTGAGAAACCCGCTTCCTATGGGAACCAGTTCCAGATATAAGCCTATGTGTTATTCAAGACTATAATCGATCGCTGTACCAAATTTCAGCCAGATCTATATAGAGCGTGATTGTGTAACCTCTATGGCTTAGCGGTAGTGCGTTCGACTGCTAAATCAGAGGTCGCGGGTATGATTCTAATATTTGTATAAAATGTGTCTATTTGCATAGATCTGGGTGTTTCTCTGTGTAATATTTATGTACTTACAAAAAAAAATGTATATCAGTATGTTTATCCGAATTCTAGAACCCAAAACAAAAGCTAGTTAAGTATGCTTACATTGGGTTTTGAATGTTGTGAATGTCGTAGAAAAAAAAACATTCAGACATGCAAATTTTCAAATGTCAAATGAGTAGGATAGAATCGGATCACATCACCTTTTTATATGACGTCATTGGTCATAACATGTGAGAACTTGGTGACACCAGTTTCCATACTAACAAGGCGTAAGGACACTTTCTCATCCACGTGATTCCTGTTTAACCATTAAAACTAATGTATCTAGAAACTTATGCAGTTTCTAGTCAGACATTGACTTCAAGAGATCAGAGGTGCGTGGGGTTCAATTATGGTTTAAACATAATGTGTTAAACGCAGTTTTTCCTATTTCCTACTAATACTTATTACTATTATAAAATTGAAAATTATTTGTGCCTGTATATTGTACATGTTGAAGAAAAACTTGGGTTATGTTAAATGAACGATTCTGAATACAAAAATATTTTCATAGGAATTCTTGTCTGTTTGTTCGTAATGGACGTAAAAACTATTGAACAGATTTTGATACGGTTTTTTTCTATTAGAAACTTCTTGATGAAACTTAAAGTTTCATCTGCTCATCCGTTAAAGTCATATCTTCGGTTTTACTTTTTTCTAATCCATCGTTGAACCCGGTTGTGTATCATATCAAAATTTGAACTCAATCCATGCAACTGTTGAGTTTTTGAAGCGTACACAAACCAACTTAATATTATTATACATACGATAATATAATTATTTTCCTACATACATTAAAGTTTTATAGGCAAAACATTAAGAAATATGTAATCGCATGTTTAATAGTACCGAAATGAAATGCAAGTACGCAACATCGTGAGAACAGCGCTCGGCCCGCAGTTCGGACAAGACTTACTGGTGCAATGTGACAGAATTCTGTTAATACATGCACAGGGCCATTGTGTGTCAATTTGTTACGTATATGGAACTATCAATTTAGTGTCAACGATTGCCTTTAGAACTATTATTAACAAAGGCATCGGTAATAATCCAAATAATATCTTTTACTATAAAGTCAGTAGTTGACGACAAAAGTTGGTTAACACAAAAATATTTACAAACCTTTTTTACATAGAAGAAATACATAAATCAAAAGTGTCTTTTTAAATAATTTTATTAGTCCTCAGAGGACAAAGTTAATATTATTCCTGTTTTATTAATTGTTTTATGAAAGGAGAGCTAAGGTGATTGATTTTGCGACTTCTGTCGTTGGCTATACATGTTGCAGTCATCTAGTTAAATCAGCCAGTTAATTGGACGCCTAAGCTGTTCATTATAAAATGCCATCCAATCAAATGGCTAGGCATGATCGTTAATAAATAATAAATAAATAAATATTGTAGGACAAAGTACACAACGCCATCTAGACCCAAACTAAGCAGAGCTGGTCATATGGGTTCTAGAATGCGGATAAACATACATAAATACTTTTTTTGTAAATAAATACATATGATATACATAGAAACACAAAGACCCACGACCCTTGGCTTAGCAGTCGAATGCACTACCGCTACACCACAGAGGTCGTCTACTTGAACTATAATCACTCAACCAAGACTAAGCCAAGTGATTCAAATTTAGTTAAGTTAGTCAGCCCTTTAAAGATTGCTGACCTAGACTCAGCCAAGTAAAATAACATAATTATATATTTATTGTATTGTCGGAAGTTTACGCGAATGTCACACATTGAAATAAATCTATTTTTAACGGATTCCATTTATTTGATGTTATTTTATTATTTACATTGAACCCGACGTTTTGGTTGGTTTTTAGCAGTCATGGTCACGGGGAGACTGAAGATGGTGGTTATAGTTTTAAGTGTAAGTTATCTCAAAGTACCCAAACTCTGCTGAATTGTTGGTGTTACTATTTACGCAGAAAGAGCTCACAGTGTCAAGAAGGCTTGTTGTATTATAATAAAAAAAATATATAACATCAAATAAATCGCGATAGTATCCGTAAAAAATAGTTTTATTTCAATATTTTTAGTGTGTTATAAAACAAAAACTATGCCTCATAACATAATATTTAATGACGAAAACTTTCACTCAAAAATGTCAATACAGTACATACATAATACATGTGCAATGATCAGGCTACTGCCGACTCTTATATAAGTGAAACACAATAAATCCACAAGTAATCCGATACTTGTCGGAGCATATTCTGAGCAATACTACAACTTAACTTCGTTTTCGATAACATTGGTGATTAAATGAGAAATTACGTGTCGGTTTATTTCAAAAGTTCATTGACGTATTTCGAGCCCCTTGGCGCTTTAAATTTTTTTTTTTGAAGAATATTTGTAACCGAAATTACTAATATTCCCCTAACCCCTCCAGCTAAGCTTAATTGCTTGTGTTAGGAGTGGGTTCACGTCGGTAGTGTAATGACCAGGATTCGTACCCGGGACGTCTCGATCGTAGGGTCGACTCCTTAACCACTAAGCTACCGACGCTTTCAAAAATCTCCACTTTAAGACTATGTACTAAATTGAAATCCAATCAGGTAAAATACTTATAAACTGAAACCACCAAATTTGGATTTTCGGTAATCAAACACAAAACAGAAATGTCAAACATTCATCTGAAATCTTAATGTCTAGACTTACCTGATATAGGGAATGTTGGCTGGAATATGGTACTTGGAACCAGGGTCGAAGTCTAGCTCGGAACGCAGGACCGGCGGTTTGATGCCTTGGTACTGCTCCCTGATACAAGAAAAGGTTAAAATTAGACACTAAATAAAAATTGTAAGTTTTTACGCTAAAGAAAAAAGACAGAGAACTAAACAAGTTGAAATCCTGAGACGAGCTCAGCCGAATACAAGAGATTTTCGATTTTGCGATTTTTTGCGATTTTTTCTTTATCTTGCAATGGTTCACCCCAGCACGAATCTATTACCGAAAACAGCAACTCGATAGCTCATCTCCTTCATACCCAAAACCGTGACAGAAAATTGGCAACGACGACGTCGACGACAACTCGATAGCAATAGGGCTTTTCTAAAGAAAATCCCTAAAAATAGAATTAAACATAAAAACTACATTGCATCCTAGGCACCCTGCTGAGAGGACCCAGTTTTTTTTAAACTTTTAAATATATTTGGATTACTTTAATATACTTAGTTTATTTTTAAACTTAATTATATTTTTATTGACAAAATAAATTATAACAACAGAAAAAGTTAACTAAATTAAATTTGTTTAATTGTCTTGTTCGTTCTATCTCTCTCTTTCTTTCTCCGGCCAATATAAGTGTGAGTATGGCGTATGTGCAGCAATCTGAATATCACGTTGTATTTCTTTTGAATTAATCAATTTTAAACTATATGTATGTGAATTTAGAAATTAAATTTACGAGACGAAGGAAACTAGTACACCTGCAATATAAAAAGAACCAACTCGAATTAAGAAAGTGTTTCCTAATCCTTTATGTCCCTGCACTTATTTGAAACACACATTAAGACTGTATGAAATATTCGACGTAAGCATGTGATTAAAAAAAAATAGGCCAATTGGTAAATACAAAAGTTTTGTTTTTATGTAATAGAATGCATTCTGTAACTGAATGTTTTAAGAAGTGGTTACAGCTACAGAAGGTAGCGGAAATCTTCATGGTTGCCAGTTGATACTACGGATACACTGGACGCCATCTAGCACGAAAAAATTGAACTGCAAATGATCTATGCATATCGGACATACTTGTCCTCACTGATTCGACAACTTAAATTGGAACTTAAATTGGGGTTATAAGTTTGAAGATTTGACAATTGATGTCTATTATGTTCTAAGCATCGGCTAAGCAAGGATTATTGAAAATTTCACCCTTAAGGTGGCAAATTAATAAATAAGTCGGGATGGGCCGCTAATTTCCATGTATATCCCAACATCAAAAGTTAGATTTTATAGTCACCAGGCTTGATTCTAGCTAGGGCATGCTAAATTTAGCTGGTTTTCGATATTTTACGTCGCAACTGAAACTTCACGGATGTGAAGTTATGTTAGTTATACATATAATTAACAGTACAAGTAAGAGTACAAATACGTAACAGTAAACACCACTGTATGAAAATATTTTTTTATTTCATTTTTTTCCTGTTTAAGAACAAAGAATAAAAAAAAAATTTGCTTGCTGTCTACAACGTAATAATATACCTATGTAAATATTTTCTATGCACCAGTAAGACGCATGGAATTTATATAAATATTTTTGCCAAGATTGACAAGATTGACAAGCCCGTGGGGATTTGACTCGTTAAAAAAAATATATTGACATTTATTTCTGTCTAACTTCAACGATATTCATAATTTTCTTATAAATTTTCACGTTCAACTACAACCCAGCGAAAACGTTAGGCACCCAGTTGAAACTATATATCATGATTGCATATCTTGTGTTCCACATTTATCTAAAAAAAAATATTTAGCTATCCTGACTTTCTTCCACTTAATCAAACCTATGTACACGTATTTTTGTGGATTAAGATATCACATTTTAATTCAAACCCGCTACCGCTTAACACTATGCACTAAACCTTTTCGCTTTTATCTGAGATATGAACCCGTTACTCGGAGTCAAGGCCGAACGCCGACCGCAATCCCATCACTACTTAGACGAGTTTGTTAATGCAAGATTCAATCGCGGTATTGTATTCTGTACTACTGAAATAGTTCTTCGAAACGTCTTACAGAAAATCTATGTTTAATGGATCGTTTGAAACCGGTCAGGTGTAATTATTAAATAAAATTGTGAAAAAGTACAAGTGATACATTTGTTTCAAATTTAATGGATCTTATTGCGATTTATTACTTCGGGCCACCAACCAGGTGGACACCGAAGTCACGGTGTCCATCTGGACCTGTTTATAACGCAAAAAAAATGTAAATCTTACACCCACTTTTTATCACTTTTCTCGACATTTCACATGATTCTAAGTGTAATTAAGCAAAAAAAATTTTTGTGTCGGTCTGTCTGTTGGTCTGGATGTCTGGATGTCTGGATGTCTGGATGTCTGGATGTCTGGATGTCTGGATGTCTGGATGTCTGGATGTCTGGATGTCTGGATGTCTGGATGTCTGGATGTCTGGATGTCTGTTTACGCAATAACTCAAGAACCACTTATCCGATTTAAAAAATTCTTTCGCCAATCATCTTGTTTGGTTAATGCGAAGAACTGATTAGATTTTGGGGTTTGTACGTTCAAGGTTTCGGGTACCTACCCTACAAATTGTCCCTAAAAAACTTTTACAAGTGAGTTTCTTTCGAGTTATCAGAGTAACGCGTATTTGACTTTGACATTTGAGTGACAATGACAATACGTATATTGTATATTTACATAAAACAACCAGACTCTGAAAGAAACTGAAATATAAACGACGGCCTCTGTGGCGTAGCGGTAGTGCATTCGACTGCTACGACAGGGGGCGCGGGTTCGATTCCCGCTCAGTGCAAATATTTGTATGCATGAATATGTGTATTTGCATTGGTCTGGGTGTTTCTATGTATAATATGTATGTATTTACAAACAAAAAAAGTATATAAGTATGTTTATCCGCATTCTGGAACCCATAACACAAGCTAGTTAAACTATGCTTACTTTGGGTCTAGAAAGCGCTGTATAGAATGTCGTAGAGTATTTATTTATTAAAAAAAAAAAAAAGAAAAAAAAAAAACGCGTCGAATAATATGCATAAAGCCTAAGGTCTGTAATTTTGAATAAAAATACTGCAACAAAAATATCTAAGTTTGGCCCGAAGTTTGTCAATCACTGTGTGATTTCCGTCCCACTAGATTTTGTGTTATTGTTCTTCATTCGAGCGCCAACCTCAGTTGTGGTTTTGAGTATGGGGTCAACCCTCCCACGCCACTCTTCCACTGTTCGTTTATTTTGGCTTTTACGGGAGCAACTGCCGTCTGACGCTCTCAAGAAAAACCTACCCAGAGCCTCGTCCATAAAGTGAAAAGTTTGATATTTAGTGAACCTCTGTGTTAAACTGTTATTGTAATTGTCTGTGATTAAATCATGGTATCAGTATTTTAGTAAGTCACAGACGACAAGATATATTTGATTCATTTATGATACTCCTACATACATACAGTCACGCCTCTTTCTCATTAGAGTAGGCAGAGACAACATCTTGCCACTAGCTATGATCCTGGCATATGCCTTTCGGGACCTAACCTTAAGTTGGTTTATCGTGTTGAAATCCCCCCGTTTACCCCCCCCCCCCCGTCGGTCAGTAAGGGTGGTTATGTTGGATTCAAACCGACTTAACCGCACGCGGTCTAGGGTCTTCAGACGCTGGGGTGTCCCATAAGGCATTTCCCTCGCATTCGTCTGACCCAGGGCCATCCTCGTTTTCGAGATCGCCCCCTTGGAACCTAACCTAACCTTTTTTATTTGGCTATTATGGAAGGGACTGCCGTCTGACCCTTTCTATCCCTGAATGAAAAACCTGTGCCAGAGCCCAGTGTGTCCGGTTGGGGTTATTCGGTAGGTGTACCGGCTGGCAGATGAGGTTCGGTTTGGGCCCCAACGCGCAATCTGATACTGTTCATAAATAAAAGTAGACAAATTATGTTTTGTTTTTTTTTTTGCCGGCCAGCGGGTGCGGTTAGGAGTGTACCTATCCATTTGCGAAGTGTCGTTATGTTATGCAAAATTCAAGCACCATCCATCATTACACCGGTGTGATATGCTACTTGAATTAGGAAACTAATCTTACAAGTATTATGTAGTGTATTGTGATTTTTAAATGTCATTATTTGACTTTTGTTATTTGTGCTTATTACTAATAATAAAGAGAAATTGCGAATTTTGTGAGTTTGGTTATATTTTTCCTATAGATTATAATTATAGAAAGTAATTATAATTATAGGATATATTATAGAAAGTAAGCATACTAATTGCTTAAAATTTAAATTGAATTACAAGCGGCGATAGCCCAGTAGCGTACGTAACGGACTGCTGAGACGAGGTCTCGAGTTCGGTCCCCAGTCGTCCCGGGCACACACCTCTGACTTTTCGTAGTTATGTGTGCATTAATAAATGTTAATTATCGCTCGCTTAATTATGTGCCCGGTAGATGGCAATAGGCTCACCCCCTATTACATTGAGACCTTAACATAACTGGCAAATCGTGTGTGTGTAATACACCTGTGCCTATCCCTTCGGGGATACAGGCGTGAAGTTATGTTTTATGTTTTTTAATTGAATTAGTTTGTTATATGTTGAGGGTTACCTTTGAAGCGACTGCACACTTATTGGAAAATAAATTTCAACATTTGAAAGGTACAGTCAACGACAAAAGCGGATTAATACTAAAATATTTACAAACGTTTTTTATATTGAAATAAAATAATCAAATAATGAATAATTAAGTAGTTTTATAATCCCTACATGACAAAATTAATATATATATATATATATATATATATATATATATATATATATATATATATATATATATATATATATATATATATATATATATATATCATGTTTTGTTCATTATTTCCTGAATGGTTTAAGAGCTAAATTGATCAATAAATCATAATTTGTTAAGTCACTTTTGTCGTTGACTACATTATCCCCGAAAGACATTGTATATAATACGGTGTCTTAGTAAAAAAAAAACGTATAAACCGAATCGAAGTGAGGGTTGGTTGCTAGAAACGTTCTAAAGGTTAGGAATGAGTGGCTGCTTTCATAATGGATATAGTATGGGAGAAGATAAGAGTGATGTTGTTAAAAAGGTTCGAAATATGAATTTAAAGAGCTTCAGGAACAGAGGGCCTTTCAAGAATAAATGGATGACTTGCGTGAAAGCGTTAGAAGTAACTGATGAGATGACATCTCATATATAATTGGATTAAGTGTGGGCAGATGATGATGATAATGCTGATTATTATGAAACGTAGACAAGGCAGATGTTGTCTCATTGGCAGTATATTAATGCCCCTACTATAGCAATTATTCTGATAAGTTCTGTCAATTCATTTCATCTTCTTCTTTCCGAGCTGAAAACAACACTTGCAGTCGTCCCGGTCCTTCCCGTCCAGTTCCGTCCCGTCCCGTCCCTTCCCGCCACTTCCCGTCTCGTCTCGTCCCGTTCGTATAAAATCTCGCCATGTATGCAGTGGCCTTAACTCGATTAGGAAACATAAACTTAATGTGTATAGTAAGTTTACACTAATTCTGTAGTATGCGGTTTTTGTTTCAGTACGACAGGAACAAAATTGAGATTCCGGCTAAGATCGGTTTGCTTCGTTTTGTAAAGCATTCTCTCTATCGAAAAGCGCATGTCTACAGCCTTGATACCTTCGTAGAGTAGTAAAAACTGAAGCTATGGATTTAATATTTAACAAACAATCAGTTTTAACTGCTCTATAAAGGTATCAAACTGCCAGTTCGATGAACGATTGAGAACGCTCTTCAAATCGAAGTACAAAAACGATAACATTTTCACATATTACTACACACTATTTAGACCCGAAGTAAGTATAAGTAATATGGGTTCTAGAAATACATACATATTAAACATGAATACTTATAATTATCCTGAGAAGTAGTCGAACAACGTGTGACGTTGCGCTCTACTACTACACCTGTACACCTTTGTCTACCTCTTCGAAACACTTGAGTATAACATACGTGTAATCCTAAAATAGTCGTCCTTATGATCGAGAGATCCCGAGTTCGAATCTTGGCCATTACATTACTGACGTGGACCCACTTCTAACACAAGTAATTTAGCTTAGCTGAAGGGGTTAACGGGAATCAAAGTCAAAGTCAAAGTCTTTATTTTTCAAAATAGTGCAACGTAATTACATCTTTTTGACGTCAAAATCTGTTTAAAACTAAGTTTACCACCGTTTCCTAGGCCCTAGTGGAGAAGAAACGGCGCAACAAACTCACACTGCGGCATTTTCGAGACGTCATATTATGAATAGTGATTTCTTAAGACTAAATATGGACGAATGTACATTTTTGTCTCGTGTCAAGATAAATAAAGGTATATAAAAAAAACAAAAGTTAAACTAAAAATTTTACCTAAGTAAAACGTTAAAATAATTTAAAAAAGTTAAAATATGGTAAAAAAAGGTTGCCTACTACAATATTATGACATATTATGACTGATAATATCGGAAACTCTCTTTAATAAAAATCTCGTGACACCAAAACCGCAGATAGCATTGTTAATTTTGGCTATAAACCATTACTCAGTGATGATACGGACGGCTGTCTAAACGATACAGTTGATTCATGAAGCCAAATAAAATTTCGCTGTTTGACCTAGAAGATTATCTATTTTCACCGCAGCCAACCAGTGACGTTACGTCATCATCGTCCATTGCGTGAACTAACTTATCTAACCGGTAATGAGCTGTTGAACATGAATAAAAAATTTAATGCGTAATTCTTCACAGGAAACATGGGATTAGGCCGATACATCAATTTTAATGTTACTGTGTCATGCGTTTGGGTGTATATAATTATGGATTTTGTATTACATGACTAATAAGTTTAAAAAACCATGATTCGGGACGTTATGAGAAAGGCTGATCAGAATACGTTACGAGAATGGTAAGCTTGTATTTAATGGCTGAACCACACTTCGTTATGTGTTATTCGTTATTCGCCTTATTCGGCCGTATACGACGAAGTGTGGAGGAGGGCCCATTCGTCTAAATTTGCTTTATTCACACGCATAACGCATAAGCGCGAATATTGTACACCGTCCACTTGTTCTTTGACACACATCAAAGGATAGAAATAAGTCGCTGGCAACAGCATTAACACATATATTTGGCATGTTTGACACATCAAATGACAAATGACGATCACATGACATATATTCGCACGAATACTGTGTAGTCGCATAATAAATAACACATAGCGGATCCACCATAAAGTGTATTGAGAGCAGTTCGTGAGGTTTGTAAGGATATACGCATGTCGAAAGCTTAGAAAATGCCTAATATAATCTAGAATGTTCCCCACCAAGATGTTCCAACCTCACCTACAAGACGGTAAAACTGCTGATTGACGGATGACATGGCTCTTCTCTCCACCCACCTCTGAGGGGAAATCCTGACCCAGACCCTTGATCGTCTTTTTTTGCGTTTGTACTAGGCAACTGATTTTTAACCCCCACAAAACCACATGGTGTCCTCCCCAAGTGTCCATTACCGGCACCCCGGGTAAGCCCAGGAACGTCGGATGGCATCGTAGCTCCCGAATGGATGAACCGATTTTAATGCGGATTTTTTGTTAGAAAACCGATTTGATCGAGATGTTTTTTAGTTTTAGGTAAATTTATATTAGTTTTTTTTTATTTTATAATTAATGTAATGTTATGTTGTGAATATTGGAAAAAAACCTTGTGGGCAAAATACTCTTACGAATGTAAATGAAAGTTTTTTGCGTTCAAGAAAATGGCATTGTAAAAATCAAACAGAGATTAATACATCATTATCCGAGCACCAATCACAGTTGCGTTCAAAGCTCGTACTCTGGAGCCCAGGGTCCCGCCACCTTCTCCACCTTTACATGGTTTAGTGTATATTTACTATAACAGGAACGACTACTGTCTGAACTTCCAACCCTTAGTGAAAATACTGCGCTAGAGCCTAATCCATCAATTAGCAGGTGCAATAAAGATCTTAATGGGGCTCCATACACATTGTACGAAACAGTCTAGTGATGGAAAAGATAAACAGCTTATATGATGTTGTGTGCCGTAATAGCCAGCTAAGGGTATCGTGTTACTTAATACTGATGAGTCCGCAGTCATTATTACTTGAGTTCTTAGGGTCTCTCCACATTTGCTGATGCGGAATCAGTTTGAATAAGTTGAGAAATAGGACTTGGTGACAGATAGATATAAGGATGCAATCAAGTTCTTTTAAAAAAATCTCGTTCTTATCGACTTGAATTGGGTAACATGACCCAGCGCTGGTTTAGTTTATTCTCAGTAGATTAAGATCGAAAAAAGAGAAAGTCGAAAGGGCAATAGCCATCGAATGTTCAAAGGAAAATGATAGCAAAAGACATCATAAATGCTTTATTGAAAAGCGATTTTCTTATGAACCGTCATTGGCGTTTACATCCTAAAGCCTTTTAACAGTCGATTTATTATGACCACTGACGTCACACAAAAGGGACGTGATTGGTAAAATATGTAAAAGCAAGTAAAAGTAAATGTTAGTTAGTGTAGATTTTAGATCAGAAAAAGAGAACATCTAGGAAGGGACTTGTACCCGCGACCAGTCTCTTATAGGGGAAATGCTCTGACCAACTGAGCTACCTAGACACGTCACAGGTATTCGAAATTCTTCGATATATTATATACGTCTCAAGGTGACATTGGAGCCATCTACTGTCATTCTTGCGAACTACGGAAATAATGAATGATGTTACAATCCTTTTTAAACATTGTTTTTTTTGGTTACTCCGCCACATTCATTCAAATATAATTTTTAAGCAATCAGTATGCGAATCTTTTCTATAGATTTAGATTTGAAGAAGAGAACATCTACGGCGGGACTTCAACCCGCGACCAGTCCCTTACAGGGGGAACGCTCTGACCAACTGAGCTTCCTAAACAAGTCCCATTCTAAACTCCCCGATATTATTATATACTCGTACGTCTCGGGGAGAGTAGTAAAAAACGAAAGGCGTATACCAGGATCATAGCAAGTGAAACAATATTGTGTCTACCTAACCCAATGTGAAAGATGCGTGATGGTATGTATACATATTTGTGATTCCTTCAAAGGAATTAAACGGGCTACTGAGACTATAAACTTCTTTCCTTCGGTCAGCGGTGATTCCATTGCCGATTGACCAAACTGTCGAAGCCGTCGTGACACCAGAATGGGTTATTAATGCGAGTAGTGATACATATCAGCTTAAGGTGATTCCGCATTAACCAATGTGGTGAGACCTTTAGAATCTTAATTATTAACTTCGATAAAAGCTAAATTAGATAAATAATTGCTTTTTGCTGCATTCATAATTGGGAAAGATATATCAAACGGAACTGTTTCGGTGTATGGCATTGTATACAGTCGTAATGTTCTGGGTTCGATGCCCAGTTTAGGGAAAAAAATATTGGATTTTTCTACTACAGTTCATCCCTCCTTCTTAATAGACCTGGTGATACAAAACAATATACAATTTTAGTTTATTTTAATCATAAAGTACGAACCTGAGTCTCCACCAATGACAATTGTACTGCTCCTTCCGAACATCGCCGGCGAAGACATCCCATCTCCACTTATCCATAACCAAGGCGAAAGGCAAGAACGACAGCTTGTCCATGGCTTGGGTGAACAGATAATTTATATCATGGGCTGTATCGTCTACGGATCTCTGGACCAGGCCGAGGGTTTGGAGATGCCGAGGAGACGAGACGGAGAGAGCGATCGTCTCACCAATTGCCTCATGGAAAGCTGCGGACAAATAATTATAAATTTATTTCTTGTTGGTCTTACAGTACATATATCTTTTATACTAATTAATAGTAATTAATTTATATAAATAAAATACTTGTCTGTACAGAAATGAGTTATAGACCTCACAATGAATAACGATGAAATGTTTAAAAATATAGCATTAACGTTTCATATTTCCGTCACATGAACGAGTGTTTTTTTTTTTTTTTTTTTTTTTTTTTTTTTTTTAAAGAATATTAGTAACCGAAATTACTAATATTCCCCCTAACCCCTCCAGCTAAGCTAAATTGCTTGTGTTAGGAGTGGGTTCACGTCGGTAGTGTAAGGCCGTCAAGCTGAGTGCCACCATTGTTAACATGATACGTGTATGTAATGGTGACCCTCTTTCCTGAGACTTTACCTTAAGCTTACCATCAGGCGAGCTGAAGTCAAATTTACGTGTCCTAAATATAAAAAAAAAAAAAAAAAAGGATTGTCGTCGCAGCACCGCGTGACACCCACCGGTCCCACTAGTGCTGCGACCACAATCCACCTGCCCGGCTATGCACTTGCTGACCCCTGAACGCAATCAAACCGAAATACTATGGAGGGTTTTTCGCAATCGTGCACGGTGGTACTTACCCGGCCGAATTTTGTGACAAATTTGTGTCATCAAATTTCTACCAATATTCATAATTTATTTCTACAAATACTATAAAAGTAAATCCCTTATAATATAATATATAATAGAATAATAAATTCAATGTTTTATTAATTAAAATAAGACTGAAAGACGCACAGTTTCAAATCATCAATTCAAATTCATCCCTCGGCATAAAAGTTGGGCATTCGACTACTATATAGGTGTCCTTTGGTCTCCTAGTAAGAGTCAAGTCAATAGTCATTTATTTATATGGAACCCACTCGTCTAAGGGCCAGTTATCTGCAATAGGTGTCTGTTTTTATATAATACTAACGATAACGACTAATTTTCCTCAGTGGTGCGTTACTGCAACATATTCGGTATACATATAATTCTATGATTACCAATACATATATTTATGTGATAAGTTCTATAACAAAGATGCCTTAATGTAACAATGGGGCACTTATGGCTGTAACTAGGCCGGAAAGATTGGTGTAACGATGTACAGTGTTGGTACGTTATTTTAAAATATCTAGATTCATTATGTTCGAACTAAAATGACGAAAAACAGTATGTCTGGAAGAGGATTGGAGAAACTGATTTAAGAGACGAGGGTGAATGCTGAATTTTCAACCCGCTAGTATCAAAGTTATAAATAATTTATTCATTATAGATGATTCAAAAAAACAGCAAGATATTTTTAACGGATTCTATCGCGATTTATTTGATGTTATGTTATATTGAGCCCGACGTTTCGGTTGCTTTTCAGCAGCAGGGGAGTCTCCCCGTTATTAATCTTATAGAATCCGTTAAAAATAGTTGTTTTTCAATTAAAACAGCAGTTACAAAATGTTAGAAATGAAAAAGCCTGAGAAGACTCCGGCAAGAATCTTACCGGGCTTTTTTGGTCTATTTACAAAACATTTTTACTTAATCCAATTACAATGAGCGACTTAGGCGATACACACGCCTAAGTCGCTCATTGTAATTGGAAATCAAATTATGAATATTTTAATTTAAAGTAATTAAAAGTTAGGCCAAGAGTTAGCCTGCGGCTGACGAGATCAATGAAAATATTTATGAAAGGCTGCTAGGATCATACCCCTAAATGAGAATGAGGGATGAAAGAGGATGTAAGGACTTAGATGTACCTAAGTGTCCTAACAGCATCCTTAATGATATTGGCTATAGTTAAGAATAATCTCAATGGTGACAGAATCGTTGCATTGCAAAATACGGAAAAATGTGTACGCCCCCAGCCAGCTCGCACCCTCAGTGAAAATTTTGTTATTCCAATACGCCCTCGCACGAGACGCACCTCCATTGCTTTTTTTTTCTTTATACTTTGTACTATTTTAGAATGCATGTAACTTTTAGTGGTGACTTTTATACGTGTATTCAAAATTTGTGTGGCAATAAAAGGTTCTTGTTTGGAATTAATATTGACGAATAAACAAGTGATCGGCGGTTCACGGTGATTGGTTAATGTAACCGTTATTTCATTTGTAAGAGAATGCTGCTTAATGTAAGCTTTACAATGAAGAAATAATGTTTTAAAGTTAAAATATAAACATGTTTTATTACGTTACCAGCACTTTTCGACCCCATCGTGAGCACTGTTTCTTTTTATTTTGTGTTAATACAATGACACTATAGAAATTTATTACATTTATAGCACCTTTTTTTATCCCCGCCGACCAGCGGGTTTGGTTATGTCGTGCTTGAACCGACTAAAATCGCACGCCGTCTCAAGCATATCCCTCGCACCCCGACTGATACTTTAAAAAATTTGAATCTGATGGTTTACTTTATATTACATTATTATACCTATATGAGATCTTGTTTAACATTAAATACAAAAAAAAAATTATTTAAAAAATTATAGACGCCTTTCATAGATAGATTTTCAGTTATATCTTTTTGAAGTCGATATTCTCTTTTTTAATTACAGTAGTTTATCTATTGGAAGTCAAGTTGTGGATATAAGTTATTTTTTTATACCACTAAGGTGGCAGACAAGCACGCGGCCTACCTGATGGGAAGCGGTTACCGCGGCCTATGGACGTGTGCAACACCAGTGGCGTCACACTCGCGCTGCCGACCCTGTACAGGAAAGAGGATGGGAAAGGAGTTTGGGAGGGGGTGGGAAAGGAGTTTGGGAGGAGATGGGAAAGGAGTTTGGTAGTGGATGGGAAAGGAGTTTGGGCTCCGGCACTCTCACTCACCGAACGGAACGCAACAGTTCAAATACTGTTACTTGGCGTCGATATTCTGTGAGAGGGTGGTGCTTCTCCGATCGAGTCGGCCTATTCATGCAACGGCCAAAATGATGCTTGACTCTACCACTCACAAAATGGCCATACTTCTCCCGTATATTAAATTTTTAATGTTTTATTATTAAATAAAAGCTGTTCCAATCACATCAGTATAGAAAGCAATACTGTTACAAAAATACTACTAGTTCTTACAAATCATAAATACCTGTTCTCTATATTAGGATATAAACAGAACTGTTATTTAACTCAGGTGTTGAGCCGGAAAGGTAAGGAAACATATTGATGAGGTCGCAAACAGGTTTGATACGGTAACATACTGACGTGATGTTTCAATTAACTGCAGCCGGATTGCATTTCTAGTAGGTTATGTTCCCACTTCAGTGGGGTAAGAGTTTTGGAAGTGGGGCAAGAGTTGTGGAAGTGGGGTAAGAATTTTGAAAATAGGTTAGGGTCACAAGTTTAGAACTTTTCATCATCTACGTGCTTATCTACTGCTCCTCTGTACATTCCTGTCAGATATCACTCCCTTCCTTGCCATGTCCTCTTTCACGCATTTCATCCATCTTTTCTTAGGCCTACCACGGTAGTCGCTCGCTTCTCAATTTATCATTCACTGATGCAACTTTCAAACTTTTCAACTTAGTTTAAAGATTTAGATCGGAAAAAGAGAACATCTAGAACGGGACTTGAACCCGCGACCAGTCCCTTACAGGGGGAATGCTCTGACCAACTGAGCCACCTAGACACGTCCCAGATATTCGAAATTCTCCGATATTTTCAACTTAGTTTCTAGGTTTAGCACTTGGTTTTTAGGGTTCCGTTGCCAAATGGCAAAAAACGGAACCCTTATAGATTCGTCATGTCTGTCTGTCTGTCTGTCCGTATGTCACAGCCACTTTTTTCAGAAACTATTAGAACTATGCTGTTGAAACTTGGTAAGTAGATGTATTCTGTGAACTGCATTAAGATTTTCACACTGAAATAGAAAAAAAAAACAATAAATTTTGGGGGTCCCCATACTTAGAACTGAAACTCAAAAATTTTTTTTCATCGAAGCCATGTGTGTGAGGTATCTATGGAGAGCTCTTCAAAAATGATATTGAGGTTTCTAATATATTTTTTTCTAAACTGAATAGTTTGCGCGGGAGACACTCCCAAAGTGGTAAAATGTGTGTGTCCCCCCTGTAACTTCTAAAATAAGAGAATGATAAAACTAAAAAATATATGATGTATATTACTATGTAAACTTCCAACGATAATTGGTATGAACGAGATCAAGTAAGTAGTTTTTTTTACTACGTCATAAATCGTAAACCGCAATTTACCTTTCATTCAATCAACTCAAATAAATAATAATAAATAAAATAAAAAAGCCTGTTATTTCATGCATTAAAAAAATAAGAGATTTAACAATATTTGTTACAACATTTTTTTTGAAATTCCGTGTACAGTATTCATACAGATTTTTTTTTTTTTTTCGATACTTTACTTTATTAAATACTAATATTGTTTTAATTATAAAAATGTGAAATAATAATTATTGTTCTTACAATAAATAATAATGATTTAAAATGTATAAATTAAATCAAAAGTTGAATGTCTTAATAATTTTAAAATTGGATACGATTAAACTGTGAATTTAAATATAAATAAGAAAATTAAATGTAGATCATAAACATGCATGAACAAGTAGTGAGGGTGAAGGCCTCCTCCAGAGAACGCCAGCGGTCGCGGTCTTTGGCTTCTGTCAGCCAGTCTTTACCTGCTACTTGTGTGATGTCATCTGCCCATCTCATTACAGAGCTTCCTCTTTTCCGAGTGCCTTTAGGGCCTGACCATGATGTCGTGCGAATCGTCCAACGATCGTCGCTCATCCTCGCTACATGTCCTGCCCATCCCCATTTTAACTTTAGAGCAATTTAGAGCAATCAACTCAAATATAAAAATTAAAAAAAAACATTATTATTTTACTTGCTGCTACGGAACCCTTAATGGGCGAGTCCGACTCGCACTTGGCCGCTTTTTTTATTTTTTAATATATATTGTTAGAATACATAATGCCCGTGAAATATGTAGTACACTAGAGGATGTCCAACACTTGCTGACGGATTGTGTCAAGTTTTGGAGCCAGAGGGAGCCGTCGGTGCGAAAACACAACATAAACGTGCGTGATGTGTGGATGTATTTTCAAGTATTTTGTGGAATCCCACCTCTGATGTTGCTCGGGATCTGTTTCAGTTGTTGTCACACCAACGACTCTGCCCTACTCCTCTAGCGTAAGTGCAATAGTGATTGTAAATAAGGTACGATGAGGCTAACATACTACTATGTAGCAAAAGCCTCTAGTTGCCTCGTTGCCCGGCAACGATCACTTGGGGAGGACACCGTGCGGTTTTAGTCGAGACACGACATAACCACCCTCGCTGGCCAGCGGGGGGGTATCCGAAGGGATTTCCGCACGTAAAAAAAAATGCCCCTTAAAATTTATGAACTAAGTTCGTTACAGGCAGTTGGAGTCCTAAAAGTTCTGACAATCTTGTCTAACTACAGAACTTTGATATCGCCAGTGGGTTATGAACGACAGATGGGAGTCGCTTCACGGAAAATGTCGAAGTTCTGCAGTTTCGTTGATAGAGTGAAAAGTAAACTCCAACTGAGTTGGAAAAGACCTCGGAGGATGACTAAAAGTCAATAGTTAGTATCAATACGGTATTTCCCCGCTTAAACCAGACCATTTATTCTCTGCCACCCATCGAATAAAATAAGCATTGTAATAAAGGTATAAAACTTTGCCGAGAGCGAGTCTAAGCTATGTAAATAAGACCATTTAAATACACACACGGATTAGTTGCAAAACTAACATAAAATTACACAACATTCCTATCAATGTAACCGCCATCGTCGGAAGTCACCTATATTTTGACTGCTGCGTGATATGCGTGATAAAACGCGTGCGCAGATAAAAATGCGTTACGTTTAAACGTGAGATTTAGTGTTATGTAATAATGCGGTATAATAGTAATAGAAATGACATGTTTAGATAAGGCTCGCAATAAATATGTCCGGGGCTTGTAACTCATTTTCTTCAAATTCAGAAGAGTTTTTTCGGAATATATTTTCAGGCATGTCACTAGACGGTAAGATCCATCATGGAGGATTGGCTAGAGAGGCAACACGGGAGCCTAACGTACCGGCTAACGCCGAAGAAGCAGGCCGGAGAGGGGGCGCGTTGCGCGTCCCCTTCTTTCTGAAAGCAAAACGGGGACACCTTGGATTCCAAATCCGAGGGTATAACATCTCGAAACCGAAGATGTCCCTAGGTCAGCCGGGGCGCGAGGGAAATGCCTCATGGACCACCTAACACTCCGGCTTCTGAAGACCCGAGACGGTATGCGGTTTTAGTCGGTTCGAATCAGACATAAACGCCCCTGCTGGCCAGCGGGGGGGAACCGGGGTATTTCCGCTCGAAAAATAAAAAGGCATGTCAATAGACTTTCAATTGCCTGATGGAAAGCTACAGGTCTCAGGAACTAAGGTCACCATTATAAATGACAACAATGCTTCAATGTTGGTTTTCAGCTGGGGCGGCCTTACCTTTTCATGCATCACATTCTTTTTGATTCATCAACCCATAGGAATCCAAGGAGAAGCAGGAAAACTTACCAATGGCACCAGGGTGCAAGCTTAAACTGGAACTAGAGGCCTATTTACCATACGTTTTACTGGTGGTAGAAATTTGATGACACAAATTTGTCACAAAATTCGGCCGGGTAGGTACCACCGTGCACGATTGCGAAAAACCCTCCATAGTAATCCAATTTCGGTTTTATAGCGTTCAGGGGTCAGCAAGTGCATAGCCAGGCAGGAGGGTTGTGGTCGCAGCACTAGTGGGACCGGTGGGTGTCACGCGGTGCTGCGACGACAATCCTCTTCTGATGGGGCCGTCAAGCTGAGTGCCACCATTGTTAACATGATACGTGTATATAATGGTGACCCTCTTTCCTGAGACTTTACCTTAAGCTTACCATCAGACGAGGTGAAGTCAAATTGACGTGTCCTAAATAAAAAAAATAAAAAAACGTGATAATCTGAGAATTGCTCCGAGCAAATTTTGACACTTTTCGACAAAACAGTTGAATTATCGCGACTAGTGCCGTTTAATAAAGATGACAATTAGGTCCAAAAGCGACAGTTAAATACTGACACACACCTATTAACCTAACATAATAGTTACAGCTACTATAATGTATCGCAAATAATTAAAAACATACTAAATCCTTGCGCCGGAGCCTCATCCGCAGATGTACGGGCTAGCAATCGAGGTTTATCTTGGGCTTTGAAGATCTTGGCAGTCGCAGTACACCCAGTCTGCCAACCGCTATCCTCTCTAAGTATGTCTAATTACTTTCTTGCTATCTACTCATTAGTTTATTATTTCCTTATAAAGCACTAATATAATAATTTGCAATACACAAAAGAGATGCAAGACGCGCGGCGAGTGAAAGCTGCGACGCGGATGTTAACCTGCTCCCGATTGATAAACTCGAGCGCAACAAAATAGCGGAAATTCATTCCAGTATTGGTTATCGACACTAAGATTAACACACGGCTTTGCCTAATGTTTTTGATGAACATTTTTTCACACAATTTTAGCAGCTTGAATCAAACTCGTCGATTTTGGAAAAAACCACACCTGTATAATTACAACATTCGATAGTGCTGCTAATAAGTAACGAATTCTGGGAAGTAATAACGTATGGATAACTTAAGGAAATATCTCATTTTCAAGAAAATACCCATTCTATCTTTAGCACCAAACCTAACCTACCTTCTTAAGCACCTGATAACAGACAAATATGCATAAACTCAAGGTACTTACATTTTCTTTCGTGTGGAAATCCCCTCGGATACTCCCCCGCCGGCCAGCGGGGGCTGTTATGTCGGGCTTGAACCGACTAAAACCTCACACCGTCTCGGGTCTTCAGACACCAGGTGTAAGGTTGCCCATAAGGCATTTCCCTTACACACCGACTGACCCTGGACCAACACTACAAAATAAGTGAGTTCTGGCGATACGGGACCTTACTATCTATCAATTTATAAAAACATAATCATGCGTGCACACGAAATATTAATATTGCATTAATATAGTTACAACGTAAACTATTTATTTTTACTTTCTATATCAATAGGGGCCGATCGAAATGAATTGAAATCATTAACATCACGTACATTACAATAATATGGCAATTATTATGGTCAATTTATCAGGTATGAGAAAAAAGCCTTACACAGAAATCTACTAATTTTAATTTAAGTAGATTGTAAAATCAGCCAAAAGTAAGTTGCTGCAATCAATATACTAAGTATCAAAACAAAAATAACGAAAAGACAGAAACAAAAGAAAATTACATTACTAGGTCTTCTCTAAATATAACGATTGTCGAACAATTACTAAACCTAACTTAAACAAACCTAAAGGTTCAATAATATTTTCTTTAATATTTATATTTTACTTTTATCTACCTTATTAGTTATAAATAAACAATAAAAGAACTATTTTGTATCGAAAACGAATACGGTGTAAGTTGAACTTGGCCTCGTTGCGCCCGCGCAGACGAGCACACAAAATCCGTAGTATTTGATGGCACACAGATTCTTGGCGGTAAACATAACTACTAGATGCGGCTTGTATTTTTTTATGTATAAAATCATTAGCCGGTATTAATAAAGGCGTATAAAGTTTACAGAGTTCATATAGGTGAGTTTCTTTATACTACCATAACTTTTAAATGCCAAACAGTGTTCTACCTCGCCTGCAAGCCGGTACATCTGCTGTTTGATGAACGAGGCTCTGGCGCTGGCTTTCAATTTGGGGTTTGGGGGATAGACAGCATTCGATACGAACGGTAAAAGCCATTCAAACCAAATCTAGGAAAGGAAGTCTGTCGAGACCGTCAAGATAGGGAACCCTATTTTAAGATCATTAGCGTTAGGAATGGTGACCTGAACCTTCTGGACTTCATTCTAGTTTCTCACCATCTAGCGGAATGTATTTAATAGGACTGAATTTAAAACAAAAACATCTCAATCGGTTGAAGATAACTGTTTTAAAATTCAATTGCAAGGATTGATCCTAACATAGTTATGTTGTCACAGTTCTAACCTAACCTAATCTTACCCTTACACTAAGCAAATGCATTATTTTTAAAAAAAATGTATTCCAAAAATAAGTAAAGTGGGTTAGGTTAGAACTGTGACCAGAACAGAGCAAGAGACTAGCGAGCGTAGCGAGCGTACCGCGGTTAGGTTAGGTTAGGTTAGAACTGTGACGCCAACAGAGCGCGATAACAATATAACATTTATCATTTTATCGTTTTGGTAAATCCTAAGATTTACCGGAAAATGTTAGGATTTACCGTAGTTCGGGCTTTTACAGTAACATATACACACGCATATATTGGATGTTATATAAAACCTTGTAAAAAACAGTTCATCCTAATGTCACTTCCAAATACTCATTATTGGTGGTGACGAAGATTGAGATGCGCGTGACTTACGCAACGAGGTAAGTATTAATTTCCGCAAATATTCCACAGGACATACGACTGTATAGTGTGTGTCTATTAAGTAAAATATTGATGTAATTATTCACTTGTACTTTTCCACCATATATATTTTTAATACACTACACTGCAATATGCCGTGAGGCGAATCCGCGATCAGGTGTAATTTATTAAAAAATATATATAGTAGAAAGTACTAGTGAGAAATTATTTCAATATGCGTAGCAAGTTCGACCTAGTTCCATCACTCAAAAATATAAATAGTTATATACCTACCACTAGCTGTAGCCTACGACTTCATCCACATGGAATAAAATGTTATCTGGCACCACTTAGAAATTCAAAGTTTGGAATCTAACTGTTTATATAGTTGTAGTGGTTTTCATATATTCACGAATTGGTAATTTACTTAGGTCCGTATTCTAGAACGACACTCAGTTATGAATGATTTACGTTCATAAAAGCTCCACTCAAGTTAAGTTGAGTGGAGATCGCGACTCGGCTAACGTAGTGTAGGACGCCCTCCGGCCAGGTGGGATGACGATCTGCGAAAGACTGCGGGCAGGTGCTGGACGCGGCAAGCTGAAGACAGGGCGCTATGGCGCTCATTACTACTAGCATAGGTTGATGATGATGATGATGATGATGAAGTTAAGTTCCAACTATTTAAATGCCATCAATGAATAATGCTAAAATGGAAGTCCTAAGTTTAACTGCCTCGAAATAAGATTTTTCATGCCCTACTTAAAGCACCTGGGGTTATGGGAAAACCGAGACACGTGTAAAGAATTTCAAGTCTTTATGGTACAGCAAAGAAAAGAGGCGCTGCAAGATTGCACTTGTACCAGCCGTATGTTCAATAATTTTACGTCGATTCATGTATAGTTTGCCAACACGCTCTGTTCTACATTTCGCAACGAGTAACTACGGTTTAGATTTAATTATTATGTGAAATAAAACGCAGACGCGCTTGTTATTTAACTATTGTACAACAACATCCCGTTGTTTGTATATACTTGTACAGTCAACAACAAAAGTGGCTTAACAAATTCTAATTTATTAATCACTTGAGCTCTTAAACCTTTCATAAAATAATAAACAACACATGAAATATATTACGTTTGTCCTCTGGGGATTATATAATCATCTACATATTCATTGAGCTGAGTGAGACGAAGTCGAGCGAAAGCTCCTCATACTAGACTTCAGGATTTTCTTTGTCACAGGTCTCCTCCTAAACTACTAATCCAATCAGAACCAAATTTGGCATGATTAAAGAGGTCAATCAGAGGAAGGTTTATGGATATATTTTGAAAAAATTAATGCTACCACAGAGGAATGATCACCGTTAAAAAAATTCCAGATGGAATTACATAATAACCGCTCTAGACACTGTGACCAAACTTTACACGCTCAGAAAGCATGTCCAGAGTTGTGACTTTCAAAAAGAATTTTCAAAATCGGACTTGCCACGGAGGAATGATCACTGTTCAAAATTTTCAAAATCTGATTCCGCAATAGCGGTCAAATCTATTGGACAAGTTTTCGCTCAGCTCAACATTGCAAGCAGTGATTCGCCTCGCAGACCTAGTTATTAGGTTAATGTATTCCAATGTAAAAAACGTTTGTCTAAACTAAACTAAAAAGTCGAACTACTGGTCTATACTAGCCGACGTCAGATAGCAGTAACTTCACGTGACTTCGTAGTTAGACTGAAACGCCGACCCCCAACTAGATTTGGAGAAGGGTCGGAGGATGATAACAGTATCGAGTTTTTGATCTGACATAAAGAAATCCATGGATGGATCAGAGTGGAGTTAAAAGTGGAACAAATCCATTAAAGGATTTGTTCAGACGCTTGGTGTGTTTTTAAAGTTTAACAATGCTATTTTTAATTGCTTAGCCTATGTTATATACTGCCGTCCTCAAACTAAAAAGCGGCTACGTGAAAAAGTTAATTTCAAGCTAGAGCTGTAAAATGAGGGCATATTTTAAAACCTATGCTAGTATTTTTTATAAATCTGCAATTACGTTATCATTTAACAGTGGAGGGATATTAGGGTGAGGATTATTATTGATCATTTAAGGATAAAGTTGCTATTGAAATTTATATATATATTTTTTAAAGGATATTAGTAACCAACATTACTAATATTCCTCCTAACCCCTCCTGCTAAGCTTAATTGCTTGTGTTAGGAGTGGGTTCACGTCAGTAGTGTAATGGTCAGGATACGAACCCGGGACCTGTCGATCATAGGGTCGACTCCTTAACCAAACCTTGTTCAAAGTTATGATATGAAAACTGACCAGAAGTAACTTAGCCGCCTTTTAGCTTGATGATGGCAGTATAGTAAATATTGCTTTCGCATTAAGTGATATGCAAATGGCTAGAAAATATAGTCCCATCGTGAGCTGTCAATCAACGATCAAAGTTTTATGTAACTTTCCATTTACATTGCACGCAGGTATCAACCTACATACGGGAAATAATATTCCGCTATTCAGATATAGTATAATTAAAAAAACTTGATCGAATCGTGCCCGTGATTCCACCCGCGTGGATCTAGATCTTAGTTTTAATTAATAAATTAAACCCTAAATACTTTTCTAAAAGTAAAGTCGCCTATGTTACGCCTTGTAATATTAGCTGTCTACCAGTGAAAGTCCCGGAAATCGGCCCAGCCATTCAAGAGATTACCTAATTCAAACACACAGAAAGACAGACAGACAAACAGACCGACAGACAGACAGATACAAGTAAAAATAAATGTTTTTTGGTGTAAGTACCTCGTATACCTTCAAAACATAACCCCGGAGGGGTTGGCACAGTACACACCGACGATTTGCCAGTTATGTTTAGGTCCCTATATTGGGCGAGCCTATTGCCATCTACCGGGCACATTGCTAAGCGTACACTAGGTTCCATGGCCTCTACACAAACGAGACGTTATGTTATCGTGCCGTCCTAATTCAAGAGAGAGCCGCGGTAGCCTAGTGGTATGGGTAATGGACTGCTGAGACGAGGTGTCGGGTTCGATCCCAGGTTTTACCATGGCACACACCAATGACTTTTCGATGCTTTTCGAAGTTGTGTGTGTATTTATCGCAGGCTTATAAGTGCCCGGTTAATGGCAATAGGCTCGCCACCTTCCGAAATTCTCGGCAAAATGAATAAATAAGACCTAACAAACTGGGGTGTCAGTCTGTTAGGGTTTATTTATTTATTTTTAATTTAGGTTTTTTAATTTAATTTAGCATCTTTGTGCGTCTGGGTACAACTATGCGTCCGTCTCTTCTTTTAAACTAAATTATAATTCCATGGACAATGGTGTGGGTTGTGCGTTTTTAGTGTTATGTCTAGTTTTTAAGAATTTACTGTAACGCATAACTGTTTTTTGTCCCTAATAAATAAAATAAAAATAAATAAAATAAAATAATAAATAAAATAAACATAAACTGGCGAAATGTGGGTGCTAGCACCTCTGCCTACCCCTTCGGGGATATAGGCGTGAGTTTATGTTATGTTATGTTATATCTAATTCCAGAAACCTAAATTCTCTATATGTGTATCTATACTTTATACATCGCTTGACAACACTCAAAGGTCTTCACTAACTCAATTAAGTGGAACACACACGTAATTCAGTTCTTCGCTACAGTTTCCGAAGGTTTGAAGTGAATAATGAAGACCATGTCTGCTGTTGTGCTGGTGGTGGCGAATTTATTGTACAGTGTCAGATATGGTAAGCTCGACATAGCTTATAATTTCGTTACATAAGTTGGTTTACGGAGTGAATTCACGGTTTTATGCGTTTGTATATGCTTGTATTTGAATAAAGAGTGGCTAGTACTGCGTGGGTGGTCAACGTCGGGATCTCGTTGCGGTCGTGGGAGTGGACGTTCTATCACTGGAGACCATGATGAGAGCCGTGGTCTCCGATGGGAGCAAGAGATAAATGTTTTGATCAATGTTACACGGATTTGATCATATTAAGTTCGAGGGCTTTTCACTCATGAAATGTTGAATTTGATCGTAGAAGAAGCCTGCCTTATTTCGTAGTTCTAACATTAGTAGTTTGGTAGCTCTGTAACAGGTAAAAAACTCAAAACGTTGAAATAATCATTGGGTTTGAGACTGCAGCAATAAACATACCTTGATCTATTCCGAATTAATGCGGACGTAATCGGGGCAACAGCTAGTTAAAAAATAAATAAATTACAAAATAGAAAGTCTTAACTCGATTTTATATTGCTTGGCTATATTGTTAGGTATTAAATAATCACGTATGTAGCACTAATACTCATAGACGTATAGACAATAGACAGTTATAATACCTTCGTAAAAGTAATATCCAATTTATGAATGCTGTTTGTCTATGGTTTAAACGAATGTCATGTCTGGCTATCATGCAAGCGTTATGACAATAGTTAGGTTAATCAGTAGGCCTGCTATGACATGCACTATGGGACTAGTAACCAAAATTATAAGTACACCCGTGAACCCCTGTGGCTAAGCTCAATTGCTTGTGTTAGGAGTGGGTTAACGTTGGTAGTGTAATGACCAGGATTCGAATCCGGGACCTCTCGATCGTAAGGCCAAATCTATAAATACTAAGCTACCGATGCTACAAAATGGTATCTACACTAAAACGTATTTCTAATCTAAACCCGTTTTTTCGTGTGGAAATCCCCTTCGGGTACCCCAAAGCGAGGGAGGTTATGTCGGACTTGAACCGACTAAAATCGCACGCCATCTCGGGTACTCAGACGCCGGGGTGTAAGGTGGCCCATAAGGTATTTCCCTCGCACTCCGGCTGACCCAGGACCATCTCCGGTTTCGAGATGGCCCCCTCGGGTTTGGTAACCACGGTGTCCCCGTCTTGCCCCCGGAAAAGGGGGGGGGGGGCTACGCGCCGTCGTCTCAGCTTGCTTCTGCTAGGGTGACATGCGGCCTGCGCTCATAGAGTACGGCGGTCGTTGAGCGACCTCCGGCGTCTGAGTCACCTGCGACGCTCGGCGAGCATATTGCAAATTCTTCATGGTATTTGAACAATGACCTATTACTATACTGGCTGTACGTAAC
This sequence comes from Cybosia mesomella, assembly GCA_946251805.1. Taxonomy (NCBI): domain Eukaryota; kingdom Metazoa; phylum Arthropoda; class Insecta; order Lepidoptera; family Erebidae; genus Cybosia; species Cybosia mesomella. Next base: position 33,767,807 of record OX276396.1, on the reverse strand, counting down.
AAAAAATTTGATATTGCGACACAACAGCAACACGAATTTTTGTAGCTATCATACAGATAACTTTACACAAAGACGCGTTATGCGTATACAGACAAGTGTCAAAATGTTCTCCAAATTCAAAGTTAATTCCCCTTCACTCAGGAACGGTGACACAATTTTAGTTCTGAACAGCTTGTCCAGGATACATAGACGTTCATTGCACCTGAATGGTACGAGTTCGTCTTTCGTTCGTGTTTCGTACGGACCCGAAGTTTCGAATTTACTGTACAGTTCATGGTAGCGCCCATGTTATGGACGGAAAATGAAATAATAACTAAATAGTCAGTAAATCTATAAATAAATAAATAAATATTCTACGACATTCTACACAGCGCTTTCTAGACCCAAAGTAAGCATAGTGTAACTAGCTTGTGTTATGGGTTCCAGAATGCGGATAAACATACTTATATACTTTTTTTTTGTAAATACATACATATTATACATAGAGACAACCAGACCAATGCAAATAGACATATTCATTCATACTAATATTTGCACTGAGCGGGAATCGAACCCGCGCCCCCTGTCGTAGCAGTCGAATACACTACCGCTATTCCACAGAGGCCGTCACAACTAAACTATCTATTAAACATATTGCTGAAACAATAATAGGTTTTTAACCGTTCAACAAGGCTACACAGTTCGCCTTCAATCATTCAATCAAACATTCAATCTTAGAATTCAGCAGTTTAGCATTTTCAGCAACTCTCGTGAACATTTTGAGAACAATGTCATTGACCTAAATCCATTTACTATATAGGTTGCAATGTCCGCGACACACATGAAACCGTATAGTCCTCATCTAAATAGGATTACAAACCACAGGCAGTTCAACTTGGCTCAAATTTTACAGTGTGTACTTGTTTTGAACCAACTTCAAAAAGGAGGAGGTTCTCAATTCGAATTTTAAGCATTTTGTATGCTTACTTTTTCTAAAGATTGAGATCGGAAAAAGAGAACATCTAGAACGGGACTTGAACCCGCGACCACTCCCGTACAGGGGGAATGCTCTGACCAGCTGAGCTATTTAGAGGCGTCCCAGATATTCGCAATTCTCCGATACATTATATACGTCTTAAGGCGACGCTGGAGCCATCTACCGTAATTATATTTCCGTTCCGTTCCGTTATTCAAGTCCCGATCTAGATGTTCTCTTTTTCCGATCTAAATCTTTAATTATTTTTTATTATTTTTATTTTTATGTATGTTCTTCAACAGAAAAGTCTTACGCGTATTTTTGTCTTTAGCATTATATCTGTAATTCAGTTATTTTTCTTTTTTCAGTGCCTATTTTTAGTGGTTTTTGAAGTCGGTTTATTTGTTTTATAATTTTTTTATTTATTACTAAGTGATACTATTAGCAAATTCATGCGTGGACACTCCCATGGTTCCCAAGGAATGAGGGGCGTAAAGCAGCGAAGGTGTTGGAAGGTGATTTCTACACGAGAAAAGAAATCTATATTATGTCCTCTGTCGTGTAGAAAAATCATATTTTTATCAAACTACCTCTGATAATTTTCTCTTTCAGCATCTGCAATACTATGTTATGACTGCAACAGCGAGTTTGACCCCCGCTGTGGAGTGCACTTCGATCCCTTCAGCTTGGGTATCATCAACTGTTCGCTGCGAGATCCACCTGAACACCTAGACACCGCACTGGAGCCTACGTTCTGTAGGTCGATAAAGATGGAGAGTGAGTATTTTCTAGGGAGTAGTCTAGGTTCTTATTCGTCAGAATCTTTTTTTTTAAATTTATGTATGTTTGCTGATTACTCGAAGACGCCTGGCCTGATTTGAAAATTTTATTTTTTTTCAAAAGCGGCGATAGCCCGGTGGCGTACGTAACGGACTGCTGAGACGAGGTCTCGAGTTCGATCCCCAGTCACCCCGGGCATATACCTCTGACTTTTCGTAGTTATGTGTGTATCAATAAATGTTAATTATCGCTCGCTTAACAATGCGCCCGGTAGATGGCAATAGGCTCGCCCCCTATTACATTGGGACCTTACCATAACTGGCGAATCGTGGGTGTGTAATACACCTCTGCCTACCCCTTCGGGGATACAGGCGTGAAGTTATCTTATGTTATGTTATGTTCAAAGGGTATTCTTCCCAGGTGGTAAGATCTGGTGTAAAGTTTCGGAGTCAGACAACGGAACTCCTCAATATATGCCAAGAAATTAACCGTGATTGTTGCTATCGCATATCTAGGCACTATTTATGCTTACACCCCGGCATCTGTAGACCCGAGACGGCGTGCGGTTTTAGTCGGTTCAAGCCCGACAGAACCGCTTCCGCTGGCCGGCGGCGGGGGGGGGGGTATCCAAAGGGATTACTGCACGAAAAAAAAGGCACTGTTTATGCTATACCATAACATCACGCCTATATCCTCTAAATACGTTCGCAGTTCAATATACATGTTCACTAGTGTGGTTAGAATCATTATTCAAGCCATTATTCAACCAGGATTGAAGATCACTAAAAAGGAAGAACTAAAATTTTAATAAACAAATAAAACCTACTTAAAACCAATAAAGTACAAAAAAAGAAGAATAACTTATTTACAATTGAATACGCGTAAGACTTTTTCAGCTGAAGTCGTTGCCGTCGGTGTTAGGGAGTGGACCTACCTATTTGGCTTGGCACCGACTTCAACAGAAAAGTCTTACGCGTATTTTTGTCTTTTGAACTAAATTTGTAAATCAGTTAATTTTCTTCTTTTAGTGTCTTTTTTTGTGCTTATTTGGTTTTTGAAGATACTTTTATTTTTTATTAAAATTATACTTGTAGCTTTATGAAGCTCGTCACATCATCATCTGAACGCTAGTCTCGGTTGCATCCAACGCTTGTACTGTGGAGCTCGAGGACCGCTCTCCTACTCCTCGTTTTCTTAACTTGGTTTAACTTGATTTTTACGGGAGCGACTACCGTCTGGCCCCCAAACCCGAGAAGGAAGCCTGATTCAGAGCCCCGTCCGTTAATGGACCTATGAGCCAGTGTACCAGCTTGCAGGTAAGGATGTCTAGGAACCTTAAGCTCTTGAACTGAACACGGGGCGTATAGAGCTCCATATTTTTTTTCTTTTTACTTCGCCTCACCGTTGAGTAATGAGTTAGGTATGTCGGAATCGAACCGCCTAAAACCACACGGTGTCCTTCGCGAGCGTCCATTGGCCGGACACAATGGGTACGCCCTCGGAAGGATAACCTCAGGGTTCCCGTTGCGGCCCCACCTTTGGGGTCGGGTTTGATCCCACATCGGTGAGTTGGCAGATGTGAGATGCGATCCGATTCTCAGCACTCCATGGATTCACCGTGCGGTCGCCGGGTCCATAGCGTGGTACAGAGAGGAACACCATGACGGCGACTGGGACTTGCGACCCAGATGTAGGTTTAGGGTGGCCACCTTGTGATGCATCAGCGCTCACCTCCACCGTCAGTAGTGTTCCCCCCCCTACCTATCCAAATTTGGTAAGATCCTAACAATGTCGCTTTTGATATACGTTTTAATAAAGAGCTTACTGAAACTCTTGGCAATCCGAGGTCTTTAAGTAAGTTGTACAGGGATTTAGCTGGAATTCCCCTTGCTCCTACTTCTACGGCATAGAGTTTAACCACGTAGCCGTTTTTGGTTAACTCGTTTGTCAAATCAAAGTATTTGTTTGTCTTTATAGCGTGGTCTTTAGGTATATTAGTTTCCCACGGTACTGTGAGTTCTACAAGCACTGCACGCTTATGCGATCGTGAAAAAAGGAATATGTCGGGTCTGGATGATGAGGCACAGACATCCTCCGGTATCCTATAGTGCTTCTCATACGTGTCTACGAGTATTGTCCAGTCAACGGCAGCTATCAAAATTGAATATGGCTTTTGAGGTGATTTCTTTGAGCAGCCTTCCTTTACAAACGCAATGTCATTTCTTTGGTTTGTGGTTAATCCTTTTTTCGCTCTAGCTACCGCCAAACTTACAGCCTCACGTATGATTTCTAATACCTTATCATGACGGCGCGAGTAATGACCCAGGTCTAATAGCGTTTTACAACCCACTAGTAGGTGCCTAGCCGTACCAGTTGCTTCACCACATGAGTTACATGTTTTATCTGTGGCTTTTCCCCATCTGACCAGATTGCTTTGGTCGGGGAGGGTCAACTGGAATGCATTTAGGTAAAATTTAAGTAAGGCCGGTGACCAGTCGTATATTATGGTACGCCATTTTAAGGCTATGGGAATACAAAATTCACCTAGGGTCAACCATTCGTTTTGCATTTCTAGGTACATTGCGTGCACCTTGTAGGTGTTGTTTTCGTCTGCTTGAAGAAAAGATTTTGTTATTTCTATTTAACTATTTTAATTAAGTTCACGTATCTACAAAATCAAATTAAATCCTGGTAAAGAGCGCAGGGACTCGGTGGATGCAGGCCGCTACAGACCGGTCAAAATGGAAGTCAATGGGGGAGGCCTATGTTCAGCAGTGGACTTCCTACGGCTGATATGATGATCAACTTATCTAATTTATTACTTATTTTTCAGTCGACACCAAAGTCCGAATAGTCCGTCAGTGTGGATACCTCGCACCAGAAGACGCCAATCCGAGTCCTTGCCGCCGTGTTGTCGGTACTGGGGACCTTTTTGTCACATACTGCACTTGTAACACGGATTTATGTAATTCAGCGTCAATAGCTCACCAACAGATGGCTCTGTTAGCTGTTTTTTTCTTGTTAACAGTATTAAGTTAATTTTGTTTGAAATAAATAAATTTTAGATGTTGGATTTGTGTTTTATTGAGAGACTTATTGAGAAAGCAGAAACAGAGTCGTATATCAGGATTTTAGGAAGTGGAAAGATGTTATCAATGCCTACCTAAATGGGAAGGAGAGATGACTATATGTTTGTATGTCATTATTATCATCTTGGCGTTGTTCCAGATGGACTATCACCTCGGAGCCAAGGTCCGCTTACTCCTGTTTATTCTTTTGGTTCGGCTAATACGATTTTTATAGGAACGAGTGCTTTCTGCCCTCCTAACCCCGAGAGAAAAGCTTACGTCAGAGCCCCGCTCGCTTGCAGTTGAGGTTAGCTTGGCCGAATAGCTAATCGGCCGTATATACACTTGTGGCGATACCACATATACCCATCGCCATCTAGTGATAACAAGTTGAACTACTTCGATACTACTACGTCACTACCGACATATATACAACATCCCAACGGCAACCGCTGGGCCGCGGCCCGCCAGGTGTGATCACCTTGCCTAGTCGGAGGATCCTCCCTTTGTGTTGGAGGCACATCACACCCCGTTCCTCCACACACTATATACAGGGCTCAATAGTAACTAGCATGTATATATGTATAAATACTCACCAGGATTGGCTCCATCTCTGAACACCTTCGGCAGGTTCCTGTACGCCAAGAAGTACTCGATGTGTGCCATCTCGTGATGAGCTGTGATTAAGTCTTTCATATCTACATGCGTGCACATCTTGATTCTGAAAATTAGGATAAAAACTCTTGAAATTTCGTTGATTAGTTCGTTAACTAATACAAAAATAATATTTAAACCGGAGTTACTAGACGTCTGACTTCATTGTATTATGTATGACTTATGGAATTATAGTCTTGTGTGTACATATTTATAAGTAAGTACATGTACAGTTTTAAAATAATGTTTAGTTTGACTCTTATGTAAAGTGTACCTATATTTAGGTATCTAAATTGATAAGTACCACTGCACTACTCAAATACGAGATCCGACTTTTTTCTCCATCCAATGTTTGCCTGTAAGAGATTGCCACAGTGCGATATGGCCGCCAATAGTATATACCATAGTGTATTACGTATATTACATTTGTCTTATTTTTGTATAATAAAGAGATGTACTATAATACTACAACTCGGTAGGATCCTCTCGAGTTTCGGGGTGCGAGAGATATGCTTTGCTGCTTTTGAGAGAGATTAGCTCTAGAAATAAAATTTGCAGAAAATAGTAAAAAATCATTTAAGAACGATAAGTGCTAATTCATTAATGATAAGTGTGCGTGATACATGGGTAGAAATGTTATGAGCACCATATAACAGTGATGTAGAATAGAAACGAACAATAGAACGAATAGAACTGTGAAGTTTTAAGTTACAATTTAAAGCCTAGAACGTATATAAGAGTGAAATAATAACATATATAAGTGATAGTATCCCGCGTACTGCATACCTATAAACTCAATCGGTGGAAAAAGTGAGAATTATAATCTATTTTATTGCAAAAAATCAGTTGTTATTCAAATGTGAACGTTTTTTCCACGGAAATAAGAAAGACCCAATCCAAAGAAAAAGTTAATTTACATTTTAAAAATTCATTGGTAATATTAAAGACCTAAAACAATTATAAATGAGCGCTTTTAGATTATAAACGACACGATTAATCGTATGGGTATAACCGAAAAAAATAATTTCGTAACGACTAAACATAAAAGCGGCCAATCGCATAACTAGCCCAAGTTAGAGGCAAATTTAAAAATATGGAAGGATACAGCGAGGAATCCAATAATGTCAATACACAAAGTAGACAGATAAGACAGTCGTTAAAGTTTAATGATAGTGAACTAGAAATGGAGGTTTCGTATCAGAGTCTCTCAAACCACAGTTGCTGCGGTGAGAGTGATTGTATGGCGATGAAGGAATAAATTTATGAGAACCTTACACCCCGGCGTCTGAAGACCCGCACTAAAAAAAAAGGGTCCTCTCGAGTCAAAGTCAGCTTTTATATTATCAGCATATCATACGGGCCTGAGGTTATCCTTTCGAGGGCTTACCCGGGGTGCCCGGCACTAGACACTTGGGGAGGACACCGTGTGTTCTTAGTCGGTCCGATTCCGACACGCCCATCCCATCATTGGCACCGGTGGGGTGAAGCCCGTCTTATACGTGGCCAAGCCGTTTGGTCGAGACCGTACTCCTCCGGAACCACAATATCGATCTTGACCAAATTTACCATGGTGATAGTGTAGACATCGCTGAGTGTTTAGAGGGGTAAACTGTTCAAATACAATGTACCATTGAGGAATAATCATCGAAAAACTGTTTCACGAGCGCGCGGCCTTCAACTTGCTCGCCGTGCGTCGCAGGCGACTCAGGCGCCGGAGGTCACTTAACGACCTCCGTCCTCCATGAGCGCAGGCCTGGGGGTGACAAGTGAGGCCGCAACAGTTTCACGAGCGCGCGGCCTTCAACTTGCTCGCCGTGCGTCGCAGGCGACTCAGGCGCCGGAGGTCACTTAACGACCTCCGTCCTCCATGAGCGCAGGCCTGGGGGTGACAAGTGAGGCCGCCTGTCACCCCAGCAGAAGCAGGCCGGGACGGTGGGGCGACTAGCGCCCCTCCCCCAAACCGGGGCAAGACGGGGACACCGTGGTTCCCAAACCCGAGGGGGCCATCTCGAAACCGGAGATGGCCCAGGGTGCGAGGGATATGCTCTATGGGCAACCTTACACCCCGGCGTCTGTAGACCCGAGACGGCGTGCGGTTTTAGTCGGTTCAAGCCCGACATAACCGCCCCCGCTGGCACGCGGGGGGGTGTCCGAAGGGATTTCCGCACGATAAAAAAAAAAAAAAAGGTATCCGCGCGACCGTAGTAAGAAGCCTTATTTTTCAAGTAAGAGTCCTAATCGCTCAGCTTAATTTATTTCAGTCGGGTGCACTGAATTCCTAATTTATTATACCTGTAATCATGTCTATTACAAAAGTCCCACGCCGACGGCTGGCAGTGTATGTGGCGGTCGGTGGGCTGCTGCAGCGCGCTCAGGGCCCAGAAGTCATGAGGCATCGCCGACATGTTCATCGAGATGAAGAACTCCTCCGCCAGTTGGAACATCGATAGAGGAGTGAAACCCTAAAAATTGAAAATATTATAATATTATTTCTGGAGAAGGAATTTAGGGTTAATGCTTTTTCCAGCCCAATTTTATTTTATTGATTGGATAATTTGATGTTTTTGTAAAGAAAGTTATCAATCGGATAAATCAACACCGATGGCCGATGGGGCAGAAAGGTTCTTGAGTGGAGACCACGTGAAGGCAAGCGTAGCGTAGGAAGGCCTCCCGCAAGGTGGACGCATGACCTGGTAAAGAGCGCAGGGATGCAGGCCGCTACAGACCGGTCAAAATGGAAGTCAATGGGGGAGGCCTATGTTCAGCAGTGGACTTCCTACGGCTGATATGATGATGATGATGATAATATCAACGTCGTAGACATGAACCTACAACAGTATTTTCCTAGGAGAATACTATTTCAATAAATCGGAAATATCAAATTCGTAGACGGGACATGAACCCACAATAGTCTTTTCGTAGAAGAATACTATGTAAACTGATCTACCAGAACCTGTCCTCTATAGATTGAATTCTTGTTTACATAGTCTTCGGACGACATTTTCCTAAGGAAGTTCTTATGAACTAGGTACCGAAACAAACATGGTTTTTATACTCCGATTCATTAAAAAAAATATTTTGAAGCAATTGGTTTGCTATTTTTTATGAAAAATTTAAATAAAGATCAATTGAAATTTAAAAGAAAAATTTAGATACTTTTGCTTAAAAATTCAACATAAAATAAATTCACGCCTGTATCCCCGAAGGGGTAGGCAGAGGTGTATTACACAACCACGATTCGCTAGTTATGTTAAGGTCTCAATGCAATAGGGGGCGAGCCTATTGCCATCTACCGGACACATTATTAAGCGAGCGATAATTAACATTTATTAATGCACACATAACTACGAAAAGTCAGAGGTGTGTGCCCGGGGCGACTGGGGATCGAACTGGAGACTTCGTCTCAGCAGTTCGTTTCGTACGCCACTGGGCTATCGCCGCTTAAAAATTTAATTCATTTACGGCCAGTCCCAATAATAAACCTACAGTTAAAGGTAGAAGCTATCCCAGATAAACAGTCAACATTAATCTCTCTGTAACTGCGATTTCAATATTATCAAAGTCATTTTCTGTTTATCTTTGTTTATTGAAACACAAAAAATCCCGGATAGATACTAATGGTAGCTATTTTAACTGCTAGTAAAGGATAGATGGGTTATTGAAACCGGCCGTTAATATCTAGAAAGACTATCCATTCCTAAATGCTTTATAAAATATGTCTATAAGACTCACCTGTTGATTCATTTCTGGAGTAACATCCACCAGAGTTTTTCCAGGGTAAGGCAGAGCAAAAGGCACGATGCCAGCCCAGCTCTGGCCCCACATATCTCCGAGGATATGAGCCGGGATAGGTGCGGAGCGGGAGATTCTCTCAGGACCGTAAGCTTCACGGAGACGGCGGCGAACATACGCGTGGAGAAGTTCGTAGAGGGGTTTGACCTAAAAATTTAAGGAAAAACATGTAATATATTCGTAGGTATCTAAGATGGTAAAGAAGCAAACTGCTAAATGGTAAGCGGTTGCCGATGCTAATACTCTTGCAAACCGCAATAGTCTCAACTGGTAAATAACTTGCACTTGTCTCTCAAAGAAATTTTAATTTTGACGACCAAAAAGAAAGTAATTGAAAACTGTTATGTGTAAAAATATGTATAAGAAGATGTTGTTGATACATAAAGAAAATGACAGAAGTTGTTGTTGTTGTTGTTTTGTACTATGTTCTTTCATCGAACTATGTACATTGTGGACATGGCGAACGTAAGAGTAGTTTATGTACACGTTACCTGTTCCCAGACATCATCAACTTCCTGCCTCATGTTCGTGGTCTCGTAAGGGAACATCCAGTAAGCTGAAGCGTCGGTGAAGTCTGGAATCAGGAAAGTATTTTTTTGCTTTAATATCTTCGTAAGTGGAAACTTTTAAAACACTTTGGCCAACCTGAGAATTCAGATAAACAGGAATGAACATAAACATAACTGAAAACTTATAGAGCGCCTTACATATTTCATAAAAAGCAACTGTAACGGTATTCAATGCTATACTTAAACTAGTAGGCACTGTTATTAAATAAAAATGGTATTGGACATCAAACCCTCCTTAAAAGTGGATTAACTTAATCATTTTATTTGGTACCTACCATTTTTGCGTATGAAAACCCCCAGGGGTGCTTACCATCTTTCCGAGGCTGGTAAGGTAGCAATGACGGAATCGAACTGATTAAAACTACAAAGTTCAAGGGTTTCGTCACGAGGGTATAATCCCGGTGATATCAGGTAACCAGGAATACACCTCGGTGGTAAGAAGTTATGAAATTACAACTCAGGTATGAAATCCTAGTAACTGTGGCAGAGCTTGACTGCCTAGCACCAGGTGGCCCGTGTTATTCTATTCAATAACGGAATGTTTGAAAGTAATATTAAAATACTTACTGTTCAGCCTAGCAGCCTGATTAGTCAAGTCCACAAGCTGCTCGTACAAGTCCCTGATCCTCCTACCGGTGACTCTTCTCCACTCTGTCCAGATATGCTGCAGCTCGTCCCAGTCTCTGGAGTGTGACATGGTGAACTGGAGTTCTGGCTGAAGGTGCAGCCCACACTTGAATGGCTCGTTGTAGGCACATACCTCAGCTGTGTTGTATACTGCCAGCATATCGTTTATTATGCGGTTGTACTGAAAACAGTAATAAAGTTGGTCAGAGCATTCCACTTGTAAAGGACTGGTCGCGGGTTCAAGTCCCGTCCTAGATGTTTTCTTTTTTCGATCTAAATCTATAGTATGATTTATGAAGCATATTTCGCGCTTTTTCGTAAACTATTTTAACTGATTTCATTAAACTCAAGCAAAATATGCAAAACCAGCTGTAACAATATAGCTGACATTATTACAGGGTGTGTTCTAATTTCAGCTCTTTAATTGTTGTGTTTTAACTATTGGGGTCACCACAAGTAGCACTCGTTCACGACCATGTCATGCACAGTGTGGTTTTTTATTGGGACAGTATGGGAAATCTGAAATCAAAGCAGATACAAGGAAACCATGAGGTATTTTTTGTAAAAAATATTTTACCTCACTACGTTTTTTGATGAAGTGTGAGTTGAACCTGTTATTTAAATAACAAACTTCTGCTGTTTTGACTTTTCCTTTCGATACAATCAAATAATCAATATATGGAACTGAGTCGGTCCGCATTAAAAAAAAAAAGTACTTTTAATATATAAAGATCTGGTATTTTAGATAGTTTCCCTATATCTCCTATGGTTTCTAATTTCTTCATGTTGTCTCAGTTAAAAAAAACACTATAATAAACCACCCTTTGGGAGGGTGAGAGAAGTCATAAAAGGGAAGGTAGTAATCTGCTCCAAGCTAAAAATATGAAGACAACACATAAACATGTATAAAAAAAAACAGAAACTCACTCTGTCAAGTTGGTCTGGTGGCAGCGCCGCAGGTCCAATGATCGACAACAGTTTCAATTGTCTGAATGTAGCGTAATCCCTGAGTGGTCCGCCAGGAATCTGCTGAGCTGCCTCCCACAGGCCTCGCTGGAATAGTGTGTAGCGCTGCTGGGCATCCAACTGGAAGGCAGAGTAAGAAATTGTGAGTGTTAAGTACTGTAGGGGTAATAGCATCTCTATATTATTAATTATCCATTCTTATTTTCGGGGTTTATGATATATTATTTTAGTTCAGTGAGAGGATTTAGACTGCAGACAAATTTTCCGGTTATAATTGCACACTAACAAAGCACACGATCTTAACATTGAGACACATTATTCAATTATTTTATGTATAAGTTTTGTACAATCTTCAGAGGACAAGTTTAGTATTTCATGTCATATTTTGTGTATTATATTTTATGAAAGGTTTCAGAGTTAAGGCGTGAATTATACAGAAAAGGCATTGGGACTTAAGGCATAATCAAAGCAAAATCGCGTCCGTGTAAGGCAGAAGACGATGGACAGGCGTGAATTTTGCTTCGATTATGGCTTATGCCTTACGCCTTATGCCTGTTCTGTATAATTCACGCCTAAAGATCACTCTCCCTATCACGGTAACATGGTACATGTGTGCTAACACTTGGTGTTAAGACACGGAAGTAATTTGAAGTTTTAATTTGTATTTTTTTTTCTTTTCTGTGTCTACTCACCATTCATCTTAATTATTCTTTAACTGAACGACATTAATGTGTTGTTTACTGTGTAGGTTTCACTGTATAGACGAATGATGTTTACATTTAAGAAATTGCTACATTGCTCTGGGCTTGATTACTTTGAAGTGTTATTTTGTGTATTGTATAGATGTAAGCGATTGTAAATAAACCTAAATAAATAACTAAATGTTAAGTTACTTCTGAAGGTCAGTCTCAATTCGTTTATCAATTGAATAAGACACACTTTCGATATAACATCGAAAATCTCAAGAGACAAAACTGTTAACTATTCATTTGTAAAACTAAAACAAATTCTGTTTAATATTCTATACGTGGTGTCACAAACAGTGACAAATGGTAGCCGCCATGGTTAATGATCGTGTGAACTGCCTACCACCTTTTATGGGGAGGGTTATGTAATATTGTCCTTGAAACTAACTACAAGATATGAAGACATATCCCTATTCAACTATTGATATATCCCTCAGTAGCCTTGCACGATACCTATGGGAAGAAAAGTAGTGGCCTTTTTTTTAACGTGTGGAAACCCCCACGGGCTTCACCCCATCGGTGCCAACGATGGGGTGGGCGATTCGGAATCGGACCGACTAAAGCCCCACGGTGTCCTCCCCAAGGGTCCATTGCCGGGCAACCCGGGTAAGCCGCGGAAACGCCTCCGTCTTGGCATGCTTCTGTAAGGACGGCGAGTCGGCCAACTGCCGTCCTCAAGCCCCGATCATGGAGGTCGGTAGTCCCGGGCGTAGACGAGTCTGCGGCGTCAAAGTAGTGGTCTTTGTATTTTATTTCGCTGGGAACCACGCAGCAGTCGGCTTTTATATTTCTACCTAAAAACCTATATCATCAACCTCCGAGCCCTTCTCCAACGCATTTGGGGTTTGTTTTTTAGATAGCTACGAAGCGGCTCAACTCTGATATTTTCCGTGAAGCATTCTAATGTATTGTGTACATTTTTAAACTCCTCCTAAATATCGACGGCCTCTGTGACGTAATTTTAGTGCATTCGACAGGGGGCGCGGGTTTGATTCCCGCTCAGTGCAAATATTTGTATGCATGAATTATTTGCATTGGTCTCGGTATTTCTATGTATAATATGTACCTATGTATTTACAAAAAAAGTATATAAGTATGTTTATCTGCATTCTGGATCCCATATGCTTACTTTGGGTCTAGAAAGCGCTGTGTAGAATGTCATAGAATATTCATTACAGGGCTAACCTTTACTGAAAAGTTAGCCCTCAGACAAGACAAAGGACAACGATCAGGTCCATTAATACCTATATAGATTTTATTAGCAGCCCGACTCGGCTATGAACGAAAAAGTCCGCAAAAAACATTAATTTCTAAATTAAAAAACCCTTGACATAAATTAATTTATACCTTTTATTTATTTTTTTCGTGCGGAAATCCCTTCGGATACCCCCCCCCCCCGCGTGCCAGCGGGGGCGGTTATGTCGGGCTTGAACCGACTAAAACTGTACGCCGTCTCGGGTCTACAGACGCCGGGGTTTAAGGTTGCCCATAGAGCATATCCCTCGCCCCCCGACTGACCCTGGGCCGTCTCCGGTTTCGAGATGGCCCCCTTGGGTTTGGGAACCACGGTGTCCCCGTCGTGCCCCGGTTTGGGGGAGGGGCGCTAGTCGCCCCACCATCCCGGCATGCTTCTGCTGGGGTGACAGGCGGCCTCACCTGTCACCCCCAATTAATTTATACCTAAGAAACATTTCGAACATATCGGCTTTCAAACAAATAAATCCGCATCAAAATCGGTTCTACCGTTCGGGAGCTACGATGCCACAGACAGACAGACATAGACACGTCGAGTTTATTACACCCAGTCGTTTCTGCGTCAGGGGTTAGAAAAGAAATCTTATAACCCGATTTCAGCGCCCCCTACCTGCTCCAATTGTGAATCTATACTATACAGGAATCTTCTAAAAGACATACGAAATTCCATTAGATTTGATATTGAATTTCCTGCTTCTTACTTCAAAAGGGATTAACTTCCGATATAAACCCCTATTTCACCATCAGAGTTGGGAAAGATTCAAAGGAGCAGGACACTCATGAGTATAAAACTCAGTCCTATCAACTTCTAAAACACTAGCAATACCACCATCTAATTACTACGACGTCATTACCCATGACGCTAAGAAAACAAAGACAAATTAAACCACAGGCTATTTTTTGCAGGTTGTGACTCAAGCGACATAGCGTGATGATTATCTCGTGAATCATACTAAAATAGCTACCAAGAAATTACTGGTATTGTTATATGTAGCACCAGCGACCAGAAACCGGACATCGCCCCGGAATAAATTCGTAAAAAATGACCTATAACCCGATTGCAGCGCCACCTTCCGGGTCCAATGCTGAATATAAGTTAACTATAAGAAGCTTCAAGATCGGATTTCGTGCTTTTTACTTTGAAAATGACCGACTTGCATACTTCCGTTCTTCCCTTATTTTACCCCCCCTTTTTTTTTTTAACGTGCGGAAATCCCTTCGGATACCCCCCCCGCCGGCCAGCGGGGGCGGTTATGTCGGGCTTGCACCGAATAAAACCGCACGCCGTCTCGGGTCTTCAGACGCCGGGGTGTAAGGTTACCCATAGAGCACATCCCTCGCACCCCGGCTGACCCTGGGCCATCTCACCACTAACAGCATCGCTCATCCTGTCTCCTCTGAAAGCAGAGGAGTACGGAGAGCGATGTGTTCCCGCTACGTTGGGTATTGGCCGACGATCAATGCCAACCCTATGAAGGGGTGAAGGGGAAGCCATTGATCGCCGCCCAGGGTGTACCGGCCACTCCGATTCCGTTCCCCCCGGAACTGCAACGGAATCGGAATCGGATCGACACTCGAGGAGGTTACCCAACACACACCCCCCCTTATTTTACCCCCTCAATAGCAAAATTTTGAAAAACTCTGATACAGAAGTGCTTTATGAAATTTCGTGCTTCTCCCTTCGAAAATGACGAAGTTTCCATATAACCGTTCCTCGCCTATTTTACTCCCTTAGTAGTAAAATTTTGAAAAAGCTAATACACGAATTCATTTATTTTTGAAAAGACGTACTTGTATGAGATTTCAGGTTTCCCCCTTCAAATGTGACCAACTTTCCATATAAACTTTCAACCCATATTTCACCCTTTTAGAACTTTTGAAAAAGTTTTTTTTTTTTTTTAAGAATATTAGTAACCGAAATTACTAATATTCCCCCTAACCCCTCCTGCTAAGCTAAATTGCTTGTGTTAGGAGTGGGTTCACGTCGGTAGTGTAATGGCCAGGATTCGAACCCGGGACCTCTCGATCGTAGGGTCGACTCCTTAACCACTAAGCCACCGTCGCTTTTTTGTAACTAACTTTGTAAATTTGTAACCAGAAGCAGGTATGTGAAATTTCGAGCTTTCGGACTATGAAAATGACGGATTTCCATAGAAACGTTTATTTTGCCTTCTTAGAAGTGTAAATTACAAAAATCCTTTCTTAATGGATGGCTACAACATGAAAACTATCTACTGCCGAAATTTCAAGTTTGTAGGTCCAGCGGTTTATGCTCTGCATTGATGAATCGGTTAGTCTGTCAGTCATTAGGGACAAGTAATTATAAATGTTTACATAAATCACCAGTTTATATGCGATAAAATTAGATACTGCATTCCAGAGTCGTATAATTTTATCTATCATCATTCTCTGAGCGCCAAGTATCAACATTTCTACTCCTCCTTTCTAGGATTTGGGTTATCTTGGCTTTTACGGGAGCGGTAACCGTCAGGCCCTATAACCCTGTGTGAGGAAGGCCTGCGCCAGAACGTTTTCTATATTACTAAATGTATACTTTATGCAACTTGATTGTTGACCGTACGTAGGTATTTATTTATTCTTTCAAATAATAAAAGTTTTTTTATATACCTTTTTTTTTTTTTTTTTTTTTTTTTTATCGTGCGGAAATCCCTTCGGATACCCCCCCGCCGGCCAGCGGGGGCGGTTATGTCGGGCTTGCACCGACTAAAACCGCACGCCGTCTCGGGTCTTCAGACGCCGGGGTGTAAGGTAACCCATAGAGCATATCCCTCGCACCCCGGCTGACCCTGGGTCATTTCACCACTAACAGCATCGCTCATCCTGTCTCCTCTGAAAGCAGAGGAGTACGGAGAGCGATGTGTTCCCGCCACGTTGGGTATTGGCCGACGATCAATGCCAGTTTTTTTATATACCTAAGCCTACAGTTATATTACAGAGGCACTTACACGTAACTAAGTTACTTATAGTAAGTTTATTATTGGTATTATTATATAAGTACTAAATTATAAATATGTAAAAAGTTATCTGTCTATTAGGTTTAGTTTTCTGTAAAGTTATTTAAAATAACTATATAATACAAAATCATTTTAAGTTATTGTTTGTAAAAGTTTGCATATATTACGAATAATTAGGAATCATTCAGACATAGATGAATTTTCCCATGGAAATTTCTATAGTACCACACTTGAAAGGCCACAATCCAAAGATAAAAGAATTACTAAATAAAAACCTACACCTTTTTAAATTTCGGTCTAAAATAAAACAGCAAAATTTTAACAAAACTATGTTCTAATATTCACACTAAAGATTAAAGTAGCAGAGGGCGGTTCATACCTACATTAAATCATAGATTTTAATTAGTTGAAATATTCTTGAATAGTATAGCTTTAAACTGGTTTGTTCTTTGTTTTCCACAATACTGATGTGGGGGTCAATATCTCTAAAATGTATAATTAAAACTAAACCCGGACGAAATGCAATTAAAATCCTCATTTTGCGAATTAATCGTGTAATTAAAGAATGAAGATAAAGTTTAGTTCACACTGTTTTTGGAGTGACGTCAAATAAAGGTATGTTTAGATTAATTACGGTTATAATGGTTAAATTCTATTCTCCAACGTTTCGATGGCCTTTCAGCAGCAATAAACACTGTTAGACGATTGGAGAGTAACGTCATTAAAGTAAAATTTATCGAAATTTCACTCATAAGGTGCCGGAAATATGGCAAAAGGGTCTCCGTCTGTTACATAGGATGTCCTATGTTATTTTTGTCATGTCCTGTCTATATCTGAGTGAATTAAAGCACACTACAGTCCCTGTCCCTGTCACAAAAGTCTGTTATATATCAGGAATCTGTCTGGATATAACCTAGGAGGAAAGTCTTTTAGTACCTCTGTAGAGCTCGTCCGCTTATTCCTGCTGCCGTCCTCAAACTAAATAGCGGCTTAGTGAAATAGCATATTTCGAGCTAGAATTGAAAAATGAGGGCATATTTTAAAACCTATGCTAGTTCTTCTATAAATCTGCAATCAGGTTGTCACTTAACAGAGAATGCATATATTTTTCAGCATTTACGAGAGTGAAATTGCTATTAAAATTTATAAATATTTGTTGGAAGTTAAGATGTGAAAATTGACCAGAAGTAATTTAGCCGCCTTTTAGCTTGAGGATGGAGCCTTGCCCTTCTGGTTTAGAGAAGCCCTACTTGAAGGGCCTGTTTCTGATTGAATTCTGTACTATATCATTTAGCGGCCTGACGCAGTCGACGGCCTCCTATTCCCTAAACCACCTCTTTATACCTACATAAACTCCTCGCGAAACGTCTAACAAAATCTTTGAAGATTTTGATTTCAATTTAGCACAACGCATTTTAAAACAAAAGATTAAATAATATTTGTGTCAAATCTTCCCAAGATCACGGCCATGACATAACTATGGATTACGACGAGCGAGTCTGAGAAGTTCTTAAGTAAAACAATTCATTAGCAGCCGTGATGTAAAGAGATTAAATCGTTACGGTTGCTCTATTCAAGTTCAAACAGATTGTATCAAGGGTAATTATTTACGGTCTCATGTGATTTGTCTTCAAATTATAATTATACGGTATTTATTTGTATTCTTATTGAAGCTTCAATGATAAGTATCTTAGTAGTTATTAGCTATGTTTAATACTGAAGCCTGAATCCTATCCTACTAAACATAACTTCACGCCTGTATCCGCGAAGGGGTAGGCAGAGGTGTATGTGTCACATCTACGATTCGCCAGCTATGTTTAGGTCCCAATGTAATAGGGATAGGCGAGCCTATTGCCATCTATCGGACACATTGCTAAGCGAGCGATAATCATCATTTACTAATGCACACATAACTACGCAAAGTCAGAGGTGTGTGCCCGGGGCACCTGGGGATCGAACTCGAGACCTCATCTCGGTAGTCCGTTGCGTACACCACTGGGCTATCGCCGCTTCCTATCTATCCTACTAATCCTACTAATATTATAAATGTGGAAGTTTGTGAAGATGTTTGGATATTTGATCTAGCTAGAATGTAGTACAAAGATAGATCACAGTCTGGAATAAAACATAGGCTACTTTTTATCCCTGAAATAGGTTTCCATGAGTGGTCGGGAAGGCGATCAGAATTTCACGCGGGCGAAGCTGCTATAGATCTGGAGAGTACTTTGGTCATGCTCAACTTTTCGACCTTATAGTAGCCGTTTATCAGAGAGTCAGACGTCCAGTCGCGTTGAGCACAGGCGGCTTATAATAGGCGTACTATTGCATATGGAACCCAATTTAGTAGTTCCGTTTTAGCATAATATTGCAAAACAATCACAAACTGACACATTCGGAGTCTTTCAATTAAATTGTTAAGCATTTAGTATGCTTATTTTTCCTACAGATTTTAGATCGGAAAAAGAGAACATCTAGGACGGGACTTGAACCCGCGACCAGTCCCTTACAGGGGGAATGCTCTGACCTACTGAGCCACCTAGACACGCGGTGGTGCGACGACAATCCTCTTCTGTTGAGGCCGTCAAGCTGAGTGCCACCATTGTTAACATGGTACGTGTATGTAATGGACCCTCTTCCCTGAGACTTTACCTTCAGCTTACCATCAGGCGAGGTGAAGTCAAATTGACGTGTCCTAAACATAAAAATAAAAAAATAAAGAAATAATATTTTTAATACTCCATGACTTCGTGGTAGAGCATTGATAGAACAGTCGAGTAAAGGGACATTTTTATAGGCACGTCGGATAAAGTGAGTGTGACACTCTTTACTCTTCAGTCTTTTAAATATATTTGCTTTTTTAAATAGAATGTATTTTAAAATATAATTCATATGTATTTTGAATTTAATAAAGGAAATAAAAATTCATATTCTAGGACAAATTACACAACGCCATCTAGACCCAAACTAAGCAGAGCATGTCATATGGGTTCTAGAATGCGGATAAAAATACTTAAATACTTTTTTTGTAAATAAATACATATTATACATAGAAACACCCAGCCTAATGCAAATATACATATTCGCACTGAGCGAAAATCGAACCCGCAACCTCTGACTTATCTATACTAACAGCAGGCTTATAACGAGACTAATACAATAATAAGCGGCGATAGCCCAGTGGCGGACGTAACGGACTGCCGAGACGAGACTTTTCGTAGTTATGTGTGTATTAAAAATGTGAATTATCGCTCGCTTAGTAATGATCCCGGTAGATGGCAATAGACTCGCCCCCTATCACATTGGGACCTAAAATAACAGACGAATCGTGGGTGTGTAATACACCTCTGCCTACCCCTTCGGAGATACAGGCGTGAAGTTATGTTATGTTATGTTAATACAGACTGGTATAATTACAACTTATAGCAGGCATCATAGCGATTCACCCCTTCACCCTTCACCCCTTCATAGGGTTGGCATTGATCGTCGGCCAATACCCAACGTGGCGGGAGCACATCGAAGGGATTTCCGCACGATAAAAAAAAAAAAAAAGGCATCATAGCGATTGTCTTATATAACTATCAGCCGCCGTTAAATATCTGTACTTTACTTAGTGCAATTGAGATCGTGACAAGGCAAAACACATGATAATATAAAATGAATAATTAACATATAAACACAGTCTCAAGTTCAAAACCAGTTGAGTACCGTGGGAAACTGAATTAGTTATACTATGATAATACATTTTATATAGTCTTACTAAGTATTATGTGTTGGATTAAAACGTACGGTTTGTGAGAAGATGACTCACAAATGGAATAATCTTAAAATAAATATTATAATAAAATATTTAGTTTTAGTTATAGTAATGGTCTCTAATTTTGGCAAGTTCATTCACCATAGTTATCAAAGGCATACACACATATTCACACCCACATCATACATAAAATAAGCGGTCAAATGCGAGTCGGACTCGCCCATGAAGGGTTCCGTAGCAGCAAGTAACATAACAATGCTTTTTTTTAAATTTTATATTTGAGTTGATCGAATGAAAGATAATTGCGGTGTACGATTTATGTCGTAAAGAAACTACTTAGACTAGATCTCGTTGAAACCAATTTTCGGTGGAAGATTACATGGTAATGTACATCATATATTTTTTTTAGTTTTATCATTTTCTTATTTTAGAAGAAACAGGGGGGGGGACACATTTTACCACTTTGGAAGTGTCTCTCTTGCAAACTATTCAGTTTAGAAAAAAATGATATGAGAAACCTCAATATATTTTTTGAAGACCTATACATTCATATCCCACAGGTATGGGTTTGATGACAACGAATTTTTCTGCAAGTTCTGAGTATGGGGAACCCCCAAAATTTATTGTTTTTTTTTTTCTGTTTTTGTGTGAAAATCTTAATGGGATTCACAAAATACATCTATTTACCAAGTTTCAACAACATTCGGAAAAAAGTGGCTGTGACATCTGGACGGACAGACAGTCATGACGAATCTATAAGGGTTCTGTTTTTTGCCACTTGGCTACATTCATACACACACATTCATACATACTACACTTGACTAGTAATGTAATAATTTGATGTAAGTACCTTTTTTTTCGAAATCCCTTCCAATACCCCCCCGCCGGCCAGCGGGCGGTTATATCGGGCTTGAACCGACTAAAAGCGCACGCCGTCTCGGATCTACAGACGCCGGGGTGTAAGGTTGCCCATAGAGCATATCCCTTGCACCCCGACTGACCCTGGGCCATCTCCGGTTTCGAGAAGGCCCCCTCGGGTTTGGTCTTGCCCCGGTTTGGGGGAGGGGCGCTAGTCGACCCACCGTCCCGGCCTGCTTCTGCTTGATGTAAGTACCTATTTTAATTCAATTAACTTCCAGCAATTTGAAGTAGTTTGAAAGTATAGTAAAATTAAGTTTAAGACAGAGACATAATCTTCTGTAATTTTTATGAAAATTGTTTCATAAGAGATACATTGCACAGTCCAGTCTTGTGGTGATTTCCAAAGATATAATACGACTTAAATATTCACTAAATTGTCCTTTTTCACCTAGGGTTGTGGGGAAAGAGCGAAATTATGTCACTTTCAAAGCAAGTATCGCGTTACTGCGGAGCGAGCCTGGGAGAGATTTAGAACCCTCCCGGCCCTCTCCCCCATCCCCCCCCCTTTCCGGGGCAAGAAGGAGATACCGTGGTTTCCAAACCCGAGGAGGCCATCTCGAAACAGGAGATGGCCGTCTGGGCCACCTTACACCCCGGCGGCGTCTGAAGACCCGAGATGGCGTGCGGTTTTAGTACGTTGAAGCCCGACATAACCTCTCCCGCTGGCGGCGTATCCAAAGGGATTTCCGCGCGAAAAAAACGTCCCGTTACTACGAAACCTGCTTTTTAATTTACATTAAATGTAGAAGGATACCGGCGTCTTTCAAAATTTTACCCCGAAGGAAAAATGATAAAATTCAATATTACATTTATGTATGTTTGAGTACGATCCAAGATGAATTAGATACATCATTGGACCCGTTAGTTGGCGCTACAATCGGGTTTTCTTGGATTTTCTTTTTTAATCTTTTTCCATGCTCACTAAACCTCGTGCCAGCTTCGCACGAGCCTCTTTTATAGAAATAAAACATCTGCTCAACCTGAAAGGCAATATATGCGTGATTTAAGTTCGTAAGACCTTACGGTAGCCACTTCAATGCCAACTTAACAAAATAATGAGACGTCTATTAATTCTCACAAGCGTGTGTGCATTGTCACTGATAGAGGACATTCCCATACTGTTGATTTCGCAACCAAAACGATGGTTTCTGGTGATTCTACATGAGGAAAACTTATAACTAGGGGCGCAATGCATTCTGCTGTTGCAATGTTGAGCTGAGAGTGCACTACATGATTACCTACAATTCACGCGCATTTTTTTAGGTAGTTTTCGATGAAATCGATCTACCTATTGGTTTCTTGACTAGGAGGTCTAGTTATGACCCCCTGAGTCCGAAATTACCACTGGTCAAAAAGTTTATAAATATATATATATATGTATGTATGGTTCCACTTCCCAAAATTTGCGGCACTCTCACGGTCGCATTTTGCCCCGATCGCTTTCAAACTGCGGTCAAAAATTGCTTGGGTGTAAACTTAGTTTAAGTTCGTGAACGGGTGGAATCCGGCCTAAGGGGACGGTAGGGCCTCACTTTTTGTGAAATCAGTTTTTCCTCAAAATTTCACGTCCCATGAAATATATTCGAACCGTTCTAATTTTATCCCATAGTATACATGAATACCAACAACTTTTAATTATAAACCTATAAGGTTAAAACTTTTACTAAAAGTGGAGGGGGGAAAAACCAAAATTTTTCGGGAAAAAAATCATAACTTCTAACCGGTAAACATTCTTGCCGTCGGAAACATTTTTAATCGATAGGCCATTTTTAAGTCTAAAATAAATGTCTGAAAAGTTTTTCGCTAAAAGTTACCGTTTTCGAGAAAAAAAAATTAAACATGTTAAAAAATAATATTAATTGCTTCACGAAATCTACCTGTGCGTTCCCCCTGCGGGAACGGTTTTTTTTTCAATTGAATAACCATTGAATGGTTTTTTTGGTGATTATTCCTCCGTTGCTAGACCGATTTATAATTTTCTTTTTCTGTCTTAAGCCAATAGTTAAGTTGTACATTTTGGCGCCAAAATCGTGGTCTCAACATTGATCATTTTGGAGAAATCAGATTTTGAAATTTTTGAAGATTGATTATTCCTCCATGGTATATTCGATTTTCACTTTTATTTTTTTCTAAACCCTTCGGGTATCACGTTGTATTAACATGCCAAGTTTGGTCAATATTGGTCGATTAGTTTGAGAGGAGTAGCATCACAACCGAAATACACCGAGTGGAGTATAGAGAGCTTTTCGCTCGACTTCGTCTCTCTCTCAGCTCAGTAATTAATCTGCTACAAAGAAAGAAGCCAGGGGAACAGGGCTTTACCAACACCTTCGGGGCCCAAGTCAACCTCAACTGCTATTCGATGCACTTGTTGATTGAAAGAAACAAAGAAGAAGAAAGAAAGAAAGACATTTTTTAACCAGTCTGCTTGACAGATAAGGCTCTGGGCCAGGCTTTCTTTTCAAGGTTGAGAGGTCAGACGCAGTCGCTCCCATAAAAGTCAATAAACCAACCTTTGAAGCAACCGAGAAATCGTTAGGAGGATCATCATGAAAAGAAGAATGACGCTTTGAACCATTTTAAGTACAATCAATTGGCAAAACCTCTCTATAACAGGACGAAGTCAGAACATTGATGAGATTATTCCTCTTTCTAAAGATTTTGATCGGAAAAAGAGAACATCTAGAACGGGACTTGAACCCGCGACCAGTACCTTACAGGGGGAATGCTCTGACCAGCTGAGCTATCTAGACTCGTCCCAGACTCCCAGGCTCGAGCGTCGCCTTAAGACGTATATATCGGAGAATTTTGAATATCTGGGACGTGTCTAGATAGCTCAGTTGGTCAAAGCATTCCCCTGTAAGGGACTGGTCGCGGGTTCAAGTCCCGTTCTAGATGTTCTCTTTTTCCGATCTAAATCTTTAGAAAAAGTAAGCATACAAAATGCTTATAAACTTAATTGAACAGATTATTCCTCGTTCATAATCCAAGGGCATTATAACAAAATGTATGTTAACTGCACCAAAAATTGAGTTTCACAAAAGAAAACTGACTCCTTTAAAAGTTTTTTAAAAGACTTTAAGACTTTTTTAAAAGAAAATAGTGCGAAATTACTAGTATTCCCGTTAACCTCTCCAGCTAGGCTAAATTTCTTGTGTTAGGAGTGGGTTCACGTCGGTAGTGTAATGGCCAGGATTCGAACCCAATAGCTCTCGATCTTAAGACCGAGTCCATAACCTCTAAGCTACCGAAGCGACGCTTAGTGTTACGCTAAATACAACAAAATGTGTAAAAGAAACGAACTCTAACGTCACATCCAATCTAGTTCAATAAAAGTTTCAATAAAATAAATTCATCCGACAATAGTTCAAAATCTTACAAAAGCTCATAGATCAAATCTTAAGATACGATTCCAATGTCTGTTCCAATGTTACCCAGCCGACTGAGCTGGCTGTCAATCCAAATGAAAACTAACAAAAACCCCATTCATGTTGAAAGTAGTTCAAGTTTACAAACAATTGTACTATCGTGTACAGAAGTATTCGTGAATTTGGCACGATATATATGCAATCCATTTGCACTTCGGTACCAACTGATGTAGATCTTGCTGAGACAGAATTTCAAACGAATTTAAGCTTTCAACTGTAGGGATTAAGGTGCTCAAAATATTATTTGAAGAATTGTTTAACATTGGTTATGTGGACTAAGGTCAGGATCTTCTTTTGTCATCAATTAGCAGTTACAATGGGCGTAGGTTGTGTTAAAAGGTACTGGCATGCGCTCAAGTGACTAATATATAAGTCGCAAAAATCGTTCTAAGAAAGAGCTATGAATTAAATAAATTCTTACTTTTTACGTTAGCAGTTACACGTCTCGTGAACTTGTCACTGACTTTTAGTCACCTATTAAGACATTTTTTTTTTAAATACTGATCCTATTACCGTAACCTGTCCCAGGATTAAATGCATATGTGCTACACTAAAACTATAATCAACCTCAGTACCTGAGGTCTGTACTTCACGCGACCAGTGACATCGATGCTACGTGATCGGATGCGACCAGTAGGCCAGCATGAAACGTACATCCGCAATTACTAACCGAAATTTCGGGCAATTGGTACCATTAAACGCACTTATACCGCAATCGGGCCCGAAGACAGCACATGACAGTTCATTCGGCCTAAACCCTTTTCTTTTCTTTTCGTGCGGTAATTCTAAACGACCCGAAACCGCAAAGGCGGCATTTTGACGGCCTGCCAAAAAGAAATTAAATTAGAGCACGCTACAATACGACTTATTTCAAAAGGCCGAAAGGTTATCATAATCCAATACAAAGTAATGTATTTTTTAATAGTACATTTTAATAGAAATATATGTAAATGAAAACCTCCTTGATATGTTTCATTCACTCCTGAACATACTTTATGGTTCCGACCGAAATCCGAAGTAACTTCATGTACCTAAATGACACTTCTTTCCTTCATGTTCCGTGTGGACCCGTAAAAGATGTACATTTCATGGCGTACAGGACTAACGGATGATGATGAGCCTCTGTATCAAATCTCATTCAACTATTCTGGTGTGATTAAGTTACAAACATTCATCCAAACAGTCACATTATTGGAGATTTCATAAGTTTATTATTCCTTATTTGAGTAGCAATACAACCGAAAAATTTCGTAGTGAGTTTATACAACATCAACAATTATTTTAGTTTTGATGTAGAAAACTTTTTGCGAGATGGCGTCCGTTTTGTTTTTTTTGTTGGTGATATTTTACTAGTTTTATTTTTCTTATTGTCACATATCTTTTTTGTAGGTTTTAGTCTGACAATAGTATTTCTTGTAGCATAAATAAAATTCCCATTGCTCTCAATCGCTAATCCGCGAATCTCTTCAAGTTTAACCAACTCTTCAATTTTAACCATCTTTTTAATTTTGGTATTGTTCCCACAAAGTTTATGAATTTGAAAAATTTTCGTTGCCGTAGATATGTATAAGTTATTCTTAACATCAGAAGTAAAACCATTAACTATGTATTTACCAATTTTGAGAATCACACTTTTGAGTTTACAATGGACATATAATCCGGAAGAATTATAAAATACTATATTTCCCCGAGGTTCAACTCCAATCATCTTCACTTTAGTATTAATTTCGAAGTTCATTCCTAAAACTGTATTATTTTTATACAAAAAAACGTTTTCATCAGGAAATGTGGTAAAGTACAATCCGTCCTTGTAAAACATTTGCCAAATACTTGCATCTATTATATTCAAATTTTTAGCATGAAATGATACAGGATCAACTTCATAGATTCCATCATCACCTCCAACATACAGTTTTTGATTGTTGTTATCAATAGCAGTTGCAAATCCATCGTAGACTTCCTTGACATGACCAAAGGTTTTGGTGATTAAATTCAAGTATGCAAGATCGAATGGCGATACTTTGTTATTAAATTGAATGGAATCATTGCGTGTGTAGCTGAACAACAGAGTATCAGTGTAATGGTCAATACTCAATTGGTACGGCGAATAGAAACTCGTAGTAAGAACTTCATTTTCGTAGTCTACATTGCGAATAGTTGTACAGTTAATGCTATTGACAATCACGGGACCAAATGTGATAGATATTGCCACAAAGATGAACTTCATCTGAAAAAAGAAACTTATTGATTCTCTGATACTGATACAGTTTACGACCTCTGTGGCGTAGCGGTAGAGCATTCGAATGCTAAGGCAGAGGTCGCGGGTCCGATTCCTGCACAGTGCAAATATTTGTACGCATGAATTTATGTATATTTGCATTAGTCTAGGTTTTTCTATGCCTAACAATATTGTATTTACAAAAAAGCAACGTAGTATATTTATCCGCATCCTAGAACCCATAACACGAACCACTTAAGCTATGCTTACATTGGGTCTAGATAGCGCTGTGTAGAAAATCCTACCATATTTAACTTTACTTTACTTTACTTTTTATACAGAGAAATTTTTCAATAGAGCTAGTTAAGCTGTTAGTCCCGGTTACAATACAAACATCTGTACCAGTCGCTACATAACATAACATAACTTCACGCCTGTATCCACGAAGGGGTAAATTTTTGAAAGGTGGTAGAATCAAGCAACAGTCATTTTGGCCGTTGCATGAATGGGCCGACTCGTCCGGGGAAGCAACACCCTCTCACAGAATATCGACACCAAGTAACAGTATTTGAACTGTTGCGTTCCGTTTGGTGAGTGAGAGTGCCGGAGCCCAAACTCCTTTCCCATCCCCTCCCAAACTCCTTTCCCATCCCCTCCCAAACTTCTTTCCCATCCCCTCCCAAACTCCTTTCCCATCCCCTCCCAAACTCCTCTCCCATCCCCTTTCCTTTACAGGGTCGACAGCGCGTGTGTGACGCCACTGGTGTTGCACACGTCCATAGGCCGCGGTAACCGCTTCCCATCAGGTGGGCCGTGTGCTTGTCTGCCACCAAAAAAAAGGGGTAGGCAGAGGTGTATTACGCACCCACGAGTCGTTACGGGTAGTTCGAATCCTAAAAAGCTGTCGCTGCACGGAAATATCGAAGTTATCATGTAGCATCAGAATATTTCCTAAGATACAAATGAACCCAAACTCGATTAGTTTGTCTTGTTTAGTTCGGGAGTGCCTATGGACACCTTCCGACTCCATCATCAGGTCATCATAGTACCATATTATGGCATTGTCACCGAAGATGCGTAAGTATACCAAATTTGAGTCCAATATAACGTCTGGAAGTGGTTCTAAGTGGGCTTCCAAGATTTGACCTATACTAACAAACTAAAGTTATATATCAAAGAAATTGTGATTATAAACTTATTGCAGTTACTATACTGACCGCGAACTTGATGTATTCAGACAACAGTTTTTTTTTTTTTTTTAAAGAATATTAGTAACCGAAATTACTAATATTCCCCCTAAAAAGCTTAGCTGGAGGGGCCAGCTAAGCTTAATTGCTTGTGTTAGGAGTGGGTTCACGTCAGTAGTGTAATGGCCAGGATTCGAACCCGGGACCTCTTGATCGTAGGGTCGACTCCTTAACCACTAAGCTACCGACGCTTTAAGTTAAATTAATTAACGGCTAAATTAATTTCCGCCTTAATCCACATTATTATTTCGTTAGATAGTGAGCTATTTACACATCTACGGAGCGGAATCCGATTCGCACTTGTCCGGTTCTTTTGTTACAAAGTATGAAATAGGACAGTGAGGACAATTCTTGTATGTATAAATAGGTCTTTACCTATGAAATTGCCGAAATTTTCTTACAAATTCATGAGTTCGTTATTGCTGTTATTTAATAGCTATTTCCATTATTTATATTTTGTTTGAAAGTTGATTTCAAGATTTTACTGTATTAAATTTTGTTTTTATTGGCCGCTTGATAAATTAATTCGATCTTCAAAAACAGTGCTTCCTAAATGCTATCCATTTTGATTACTGTTTGAACAGCTGTCACTTTTCAAAAATCTAATATAAGTTGCTGTTTGTTAGCTTAATGTTGTCTCATTCATACACAAAAAAAACATAAAATTTGGATTTGTCATTCCTAAAAAAAATGCAAAAATGTTAGTACTGAAAATTGGGGTTCCTTCAATTTCTTCAAGAAAAACGGCAATTTCATAAGTAACGACCTAATATATATATAATCTGAGTCTCAGAAACGACTACAACGATTCTTATAAAATTTAGTATACAGTGGGTTTCGGGGGCGAAAAATCGAACTAGCTTGGTTTCATTATTAAAAATCGTTGGAAAAAAAACCGAGCCAAACTCGGTCCCCAGATATTATTTATAATATTAGTAGAAATGAAAATTTATGTTGTTTACACACCTACGAAACGGAATCCGATTCGCACTTGACCGGTTCTTTTATTACAAAGTATAAAATATGACACTAAATACTCACAATTAATTACTATGTTTTTATAACTAAAATAGAACACAAGTTTCTATTATACGTCCGATAAAATGAACACTGCTTGTAAAATGAGATTTACAATCTTCAACAATTATATCCGTGAAATTAGATACGCAAATTAAAAATGAAATGGCCCCCTTCATAGCACTATAAAACTAAGGTATATGTTTGTTAGAAACTGCAATTGTTTTATTATATATTTGCCAAGTTATTCTCAGTGATATAACCAGATAACGTTTATTCAATAAAACTCCAAACATCCGATGCCACACCCACAATCCGGCCGTTTCTGAAAACCGCATGCGGTTAGCAAAACGCTAAGAGACAGCTGTTCTTTTTCATGGTTGTGCGCGACATTATTTCTTTTTTTTTTATTATTTGATAAGGTATTTCATTGTTGTCCACGATTTCAATCGCGTGGAATTCTAATCACGTGCCTGCAACCCATAGAAACCGAGCTAAACTCACATACTGGTGGTAGAAAGATGACACAAATTTGTCACAAAATTCGGCCGGGTAGGTACCACCGTGCACGATTGCGAAAAACCCTCCGTAGTAATCAAATTTCGGTTTGATTGCGTTCAGGGGTCAGCAAGTGCATAGCCGGGCAGACAATCCTCTTCTGATGAGGCCGTCAAGCTGAGTGCTACCATTGTTAACATGGTACGTGTATGTAATGGTGACCCTCTTTCCTGAGACTTTACCTTCAGCTTACCATCAGGCGAGTCAAATTGACGTGGCCTAAATATAAAAAAAATAATTAAAAAACTATCATGAAAAGTATCATGAACGTGAAAGTTGAAAAGTTTAAACAATTGCCAACATATTTAAGTAGATATATCAGAGTATTTTTAAGCATATTTTTCCACCGACTGTACGTTATGCGATTGACCGAAACAACGCAGTCGCGTAATACAATGAGAATTAAAAAGAAATAAGAACATAGTGACGTCATTTCGTTATATTGGCCATGAATTCCGTTGATTCCAAGCCAAGGTGAAGGTAGATATTTATCAAATTCTTTTACAAAAAGCCTTTTGACATAGTTTCTGGGAATCGGTCTATCATTTTTTTGGATATTATTACGAGTATAGTGTTATATTTTCGCGTCTACTTATTATCCATTGTATGCACTGTAAGTTAATTTATAAGTGTTACTTTGTGATCTAAATAAATAATGATATTTTTAGGGTTCCGTACCTTCAACAGGTAAAAAAGTAACCCTTATAAGATCACTCTCTTTTCCATCTGTCCGTGTGACGCAACCTATTTTCTCAGGAACGGGTGGTCCTAGCAAGTTGAAATTAATACCAGATACTGATATGACTATTATACTGATTCAATACAATAAAATATAGGTTTTCAACCTATGGGGTACTTCCGGTTGATCTAGAAATTTCAACTTTAGTTAAAAACAAGGCCATACACCACAAGTAAAGAGAAAATTCCGAAAAATAAAAAGTTGAAATTAAGTTAAATTTTGGTACTTACAAGTTTTCGCGAAAATTTAAATTTGCCCATATCTTAATTATTACACTTAAAACTTAGTTACCGATAAAAATGATACCAATTTTATTACGGTGGTATAATGGGTAGGTACGGAACCTTGGGGTGCGACTGGTTGGATCACCTCCAAATTTGGTGCACCCTGGGCAACGTGGGCGATGACGCATCATTGATTGCTCCTCTGGAGTAGCTGGCGTCAACGTCAACGGCCAAGAGTCTGACCAACCGGCCCTTTTCAGGGCCAGCTGACCCCATTGCACGAGGGGGTCGGGGTATGGCGAGCCTGCAAATCCCGCGCGGGTGGGGGCCGCTCTAGGTACCCCTCTGCTGTTATCAGAGGGGACACTGCGAATGGCCCAGGGTCAGTTGCAGTGCGAGGGATATGCTCTATGGGCGTGCGGTTTTAGTCGGTTCAAGCCCGACATAACCGCCCCCGCTGGCCGGCGGAGGGGTATCCGAAGGGATTTCCGCACAAAAAAAAAAAAAGTACGGAACCTTCGGCGCACGAGTTCGAGTCGCACGTTATCGGTTTTTTATTTTTTATTTGTTTACGACATATTGTTATACTATATGTACCTAATTTATCTCACAAATTGAGACTAATATTATATATACAAGCGACCTCGTTCCGGCTTCGCACGGGAAAAATACGTAAAAGAAATTAATAACTCGATTACTATGTCGCCTACTCAATCGTAAATTTAGTCCAACCAGGCATCTGTTTAAAGATTTTCAACCCCTAGTTTCCAATTTTAAGGATGTAATGACGTATATGATGATGACGTTTAATATATCTCTGCTTACCCAGATGGGCCTACAATTTAAGTAGGTATATGGCGTATTTGTTCTAATTGTGAGGATGCTATTGGGCTTGCCTACCCGCTTCTCCTTTAAGGGTAAATAATGATTCTGATATTTCCAGTTTTCGCTTACCTTTCGCTCGCGTGCTTGTTTGCCTTAGTAGTGGAAATAATGAATGGAGACACAATATACGTGTTAAACAAACTAAAAAGTTGACATATTTATGTGAAACAGATATGTCAGACAATATTATTGTGCTAATCAAATATCACCATAAGTTAACAATGGCGAGTGGCCCAGGGTCAGTCGGGGTGCGAGGGATATGCTCTATGGGCAACCTTCCACCCCGGCGTCTGTAGACCCGAGACGGTGTGCGGTTTTAGTCGGTTCATGCCCGACATAACCGCCCCCGCTGGCCGGGCGAGGGGGTATGCGAAGGGATTTCCGCACGAAAAAAAAAAACATACGGGTCCCATTTCGAAACCGGAGATGGCCTAGGGTCAGTCGAGGTGCGAGGGATATGCTCTATGGGCAACGTTACACCCCAGCGTCTGTAGACTCGAGATGGCGTGCGGTTTTAGTCGGTTCAAGCCCGACATAACCACCCCCGCTGTACGGCGGGGGGGTATCCGAAGGGATTTCCGCACGATAAAAAAAAAGAAAAAGATACTTCCATAATGTTTATTTTATATTGAACACAAACATATTTTTTTAATCCGAATGTACGTGAGCCAATATCACCAGCTAGCGGGTACACCTACTGGTTAACGGGTGAGGCTCTGGCACGAGTTTTACTTTGGGAGTTGGGGTGTCTGATGGCAGTTGCTCCCGTCAAAGAAAAGTCACGTCTAGATAAAGAGTATAACAGCGGTTGGGAGGTTTTTTTTTTCTTTTTGATAGAATATTAGTAACCGAAATTACTAATATTCCCCCTAACCCCTCCAGCTAAGCTTAATTGCTTGTGTTAGGAGTGGGTTCACGTCAGTAGTGTAATGGCCAGGATTCGAACCCGGGACCTCTCGATCGTAGGGTCGACTCCTTAACGGCAGTCGCTCCTATAAAAGCCTTAATAAAAGAACGTGGAGTAAGTGGACCCCGGGGTCCAAAGTGCAAGTTTTGGAGACCAGGATAGGTGTTTGGATGATGAGTAAAAACAACTTATAAACTACTAGCTGACCCGGCAAACTTCGTTCTGTCTTTTTTTTTTTTATTCTTTATTTAAGAAGCTTAGTCACAATATGACTATGTCGCTCCATCATAGCCAGTATATCATAAAACTAAACATATCTTAGGTATTCACAGTATAATGAATAACAGTCCTGTGCTGTATCTGACATAGGACTTGCCAGGATACTATTGCATCTTCCAATTGCCATTATATTGTTTCTCAGTAGAACCTCTCGCAGTTGTTGGTTCCGCACACATTCCATCAGAATATGTTGTACATCTTCTACCACTCCACATATTTCGCAGTTTGGCGAAGTTGATATGCCCATGAGGAAGGTGAACTTTCTAGATGGAATGTGTCCGGAACGCAACCTCATTGCCAAAACTAGCTTGTGTCTACTGAAAGAACAACTATCTATCCAAGGTATTCAACGGTTCGGGTTGTATAGTTTTGTACCAGATCCCCTTTTCAGCTGATCGCTTATCAAAATATTCCCTCCACAATTTGGAGCAATACTTCTCCTCCAGATACAAGCGGTCCGAGAATTCGTTATGTCTTAGAATCAAGTTATGTTGGTTACCTTATCCGCTGAGTTTATTTCGTGAATGTCGCCTTACACCCCGGCATTCAACACCCTGGACGGCGTAAGGTTTTGGTCGGTTCGAATCCGACATAACCCACCCCTTTTGTTTCTTTTGCGCAAATCCGTTCGGATACCCTCCCTCCCCCCCGGCCTGCGGGGGTGGTTATGTCGGGCTTGAACCAACTAAATACGCACGCCGTCTCGGGTCTTCAAACGCCAGGGTGTAAGGTTGCCCATAGAGAACCCCGACTGACCCTGGACCATCTCCAGTTTCGATATGGCCCCCTGGGGCTTGGGAACCACGGTGTCCCCATCTTGCCCCGGGGAGGATCGCTAGTCGCCCCGCCGTCCCGGCCTACTTCTGCTGGGGTGAGGCAGGCGGCCTCACTTGCCACCTGCCTACGCTCATGGAGGACGGAGGTCGTTAAGCATAACCACGGAGACGGAGACAAATCTAAAGCATCAAAGATCATGAAAATCGGTTCACCCGTTCTTGAGTTCATCGCGGTCATTACTAATACGACTAAGTTTTATATATATATATAGATGATAAAAGCATCTTCATTGTGGGTTAGTACCGGTTGTATACAAAGCTAGTAATTTAGAGCCAGAGACCGAATATCTGAGCTTTTGCATTAGCGATTAAAAGCGATGGTTTAACGACTTTTTA
Organism: Cybosia mesomella; assembly: GCA_946251805.1. Taxonomy (NCBI): domain Eukaryota; kingdom Metazoa; phylum Arthropoda; class Insecta; order Lepidoptera; family Erebidae; genus Cybosia; species Cybosia mesomella. The sequence continues at coordinate 33,734,072 of OX276396.1, read as the reverse complement.
TTTTTTTTTACGTGCGGATATCCCTTCGGATACCCCCCCGCTGGACAGCGGGGGTGGTTATGTCGTGTCCCGACTAAAACCGCACGGTGTCCTCCCCAAGTGTCCGTTGCCGGGCACCCCGGGTAAGCCCTCGAAAGGATAATAACGACTTGACTTCATTCAAATACGCTCATCATCATCAACTTAGCGTTGTTCCTGGTCTTCACCTCGAACCCGGGGTTCTCCTCCTTTTGATTTAGCTTCAACAGTAAGGTGCGACTGTTATATGACCTTCAAACTCCGAAAGGAAAACTTGTGCCAGAGCCTCACACAATCGGAAGGTGCACTGGCTTGCAGGTGAGGTTGGGTTGACTCTGAAGAACTAGGTGGGGCTTCGTAGAAACTTTATTTAAATACACCCTATTCACTATGTCCATGAACAAAGGACAAAGTGAATAGTTATCACGTTTCGAACACAGATAAAATAACATCTCTGTTATCGTGTCCTTACTTTTTTTTATTTTGGACAAAGAACTCACCTTTCATAAACTACGTGCTCGGTTATAGCAACCCAATAGTATAAGGTTTTTTTTTTAATATTCCATTGTGTGTAGAATTGATCTTTTAGGCAAAAAAAAACAAGGTTGCAGATACTGTAAACCTTATTCGATTAGGCATTTGCAATTTACTAAATTACAAAATTGCTTATACTTAGATTATACCACAGACATAAGATTATATGATACCAGACAGAATACTAAATTTAAATTTTGGCTATGACGCACGATCTCTTTCGTTCTTTGCCGTGTACATACACACACTCACACCAGCTTAGATATGGCGTTGAAGCAAATTTTCAAGCCAGTCGTCACTCGTCACCATATGGTAACGAGAAAGAAAGATAACAATTGTAACGTATTAGTTTTCCGTTTTTAATCAGGGTCGAATTCAGTTCCAATATTAATTTGTTACTTGAAAATAATGATATTTTTTAAAATTAAATAAATTAATAACGAAGCAATTCTACTCGTTTCTATTGTAATTCCAGTAACCTACCTAATATTTTGGATAACAAAATATTTAATTCCGGCCTTTCTCAATCAATTTTATGAACGTATGCAATCAAACAGTTATTTGTAGACGTTGAAAACCTTAGTTCGGGATTGTCTGAACTACATTGCTTATGTGGTAAATTTGGCTTCAAAATAATTCGGAAATGTTCGGTCTGCTATGTCTGTGGATTATACAAACTATACTTTTTTGTCTACTCTTTACGAAATAATTATACTTCACTAGCTGTTTCCCTGGCTCTATTCACGTGAAATACTGATTCCGTTCCAGCACGAGAAAAAAAAAAAAAAAAAAAAAGGTACGTAAACATGATAATTTCAATTTTAGTCTTTATTTTAGTCGGTTCAAGCCCGACATAACCGCCCCCGGTGACTGCCGGGGGGGTATCCGAAGGGATTTCCGCAAAAAAAAAAAAAGTACGTAAACATGATAACTACTCTCGGGATAAAAAGTAGCCTATGTTAGCATATAATTTACATCCAGACTATAACCTATCCCTGTGCCAAATTTCATCTAGATCCGTTCAGCGGTCAGAGTTTTTCATAGTAGTACAAATTTTCTAGACTTAAATATATAGAGTTACTGTAGCCACGCCACTTTTATCCCGCTTCGGTGAGTTGGCAGGCGTGTGTAGGGCACACACGACACGCCTCCGCCACGGCCTGCTTCTGTAAGGACGGCGAGTCGGCCAACTGCCGTCCTCAGGCCCCGATCATGGAGGTCGGTAGCCCCGGCACCCCCGCTGGCCAGCGGGGGGGTATCCGAAGGGATTTCCGCACGTAAAAAAAAAAAAAAAAAAAAAAGCCACGCCACTTTCACCGGCCCGGTGTAGGGGGGGGGGGGACTCAAGAATTGCTTGTTTGACGTTGTAAGGGATGACTTGCGTGCCAATGATCTCACTACCATGAAAAGGCCGTCAGCTGTTCAAGGCGGAAGTACGCCAATTAATGTTTGAAAAACTGGCAGAAACATCAGTATAGTAATTTCAAATTAACGATACCATATTTATTATATATACATATATGTATATGTATATATATTATATTAATACGTGTACGGAATGTATGATTGATTATATTTATTGTGTAGCTATAATATTTGTGTAAGTATAGTAATTTATATCAAAGTAGCTAAGTATTAAATTATTTCCTATTATTATTTTACAAAATTATTGTTATGTATATGTTGTAAATGTTGCTCTTGATAATGCACCTACTGAGTCTTTCTCTGCATCAACTTTGGTTGACTGGTCGAGAATGCCTGTGGCATTAAGTCCGCATATGTACTTGTGCATAAAGTTTAATAAATAAGTAAATAAAAAAATACCCAAGATTGTACTAAGTGGTGAAGAAAAAGCAGTAAAGCGGACCCCGGGCTTCGAGGTGTAGGCCTCGGATGCAATCGGGACTCAATACAGAAATGATGATGATGACTGTGTATATATTCAAAATAAAAAGTTTATAATTAAAACTATATTAATTTAACCAAACATAAAAAAACAATCTAGACAAGAATCAAATCCGTTGATTTTGAAAAAACAGACCCTGTATTATTACACCATTCGATAATGGGATCTTGGACCATTAGTATTTCTGCCTCCTCGGTCAGTCGGGCGACCAGAATACTTTACAGATCAGTTAACTTAGGTATTAAGCGTAGATTTTAAGATGTATTTATGAATAGCCCATCTGGGGATGACATATTCACACCGTGAACAAACCCTCTTTAAAAATAAATAACAATATAATGTTAGTAAAATAAACTAAATGAACTAATAAAGAGAATATAGGTATTTAAACTATCATGGTCACTAACATAAGTATTAGAGTTAACGGGATATTTACCATGTGTTTTTAAGAGTGTCCGATATTTCGGCACTGTTGCAAGCGCCATGATCACGGAGGAACTGAAGAAATGTCGGACACTCTTAAAAACACATAGTAAATATCCCGTTAACTCTAATACTTATAACAAAGGGAAGCTGATAGGAAACGTGTGACAACTCTTCGTCATTTCGATTGATAATCTTCCAAGGATATCAATCAATTAATCTAGTCATTAATATATAAAAACTTAACATCCTTCAATCCCAAGGAATTTTTCAGGATACAACACCAACACGTTACACATTAAATCACATTTCAATACAGCAGGTGTCATCCACACAACATAATTATGGTCACAAACCAATTACATATAACCATATACATTGTGCTAACAATACTGTACAATAAAAATCCTTGGCTTCATGAATTATCTTATTGTTATTATGTCCAGTGCCTTATAGGTCAAGATATAGGATGCCATCTTGTTATAATGTCGGACATTTTGTTAGCACTGTCTGTTATAATGGATACCATTGTAATGTTTGAGGAATTCTACGTGTCAATATCACTATCAAAAATTGCAAAGACTATTTTTATACCTGTTACAGAACAGGAAAAACTTTTTTTTAAATCTTTATTTATTTACAGGACTTTTCTCCTAAAACATGTCAGTCCTATTGTAACAAATTACGTTATCTACAAACTATTCTAAACATATTTACAAATAATTTAACTTTGTCAAGTATTTCTACACATTTCATAAACACTTATTGCAGCATCTGAATGAGGTGCAGATAAAATACTGTGGAATGAGCCTATATTTTCTATTTTAATATTATATTGTAAAAACATTTTTTCCCTAGTACCACGATTCCGTTCACAGTCCAACAGCAAATGTTGAACATCGTCAATTGTGCCACATATTAAACCGTTGGGCGAGCCATTCACTCTCATCATATATCTAAATTTCCGTGATGGAATATGACCAGAACGCAGTCTCAAACCTGAAACCACTAAAATTTTAACACTGAACAGAAAAAACAGGAGTCAGTCTGGTTCCTCTCCTCTCTCCTAATCTTTCAACAGCAACAGGAAAACCTGCGCCAGCGCCTCGCCCGTTAATCAGCAATTGTATCGGCTTGAGGTTAGCCAGGCCCCGAAGATCTTAGTAAACTTTACACCCACTTTGTTTCTATGCACAATACGTATGTATTTACAAAAAATGTATCTAAGTAAGTTTATCCGCATTTCAGAACCCATAATTTTACAAGCTAGTTTAGCTATGCTTACTTTGGGTCTAAATAACATTGTGTAGAATATTCTTCAAAATTATCATTATTATAGGATAATCAGATCCCGATGGCACCTCCACCGGCCGCCGGGTATGACCCTAAAAGTGCTAGCTTGACTTGGGTGTCAATGTTCTCACTGTCAGGGATGTCGAAGATGGTGAAGACCGTGCGAAGAGGAGGGCCTTAAAAGCCGGTATACGGTCTTCAATGCTTCAATGTTATAGGCCTCGGAGGCTGATGAAAAAAATGAAGAGTAGTACCTTTTTTTTTTTTTTTTTTTATCGTGCGGAAATCCCTTCGGATACCCCCCCGCCGGCCAGCGGGGGCGGTTATGTCGGGCTTGCACCGACTAAAACCGCACGCCGTCTCGGGTCTTCAGACGCCGAGGTGTAAGGTTACCCATAGAGCATATCCCTCGCATCCCGGCTGACCCTGGGCCATCTCACCACTAACAGCATCGCTCATCCTGTCTCCTCTGAAAGCAGAGGAGTACGGAGAGCGATGTGTTCCCGCCACGTTGGGTATTGGCCGACGATCAATGCCAACCCTATGAAGGGGTGAAGGGGAAGCCATTGACCGCCGCCCAGGGTGTACCGGCCGCTCCGATTCCGTTCCCCCCGGACTGCAGCGGGATCGGAATCGGAGCGACACTCGAGGAGGTTACCCAACACACACCCCTGAAGAGTAGTACCTAACCGAAAATACTAGTATTTACATTAACCCGTTAATCTAAATTGCTTGTTTTAGGAGTGGTTTCACGTCGTAACTGTAATGGTAAATGTACTAGAACCTGTCTACCGTCAGGCCGACTCCTTAACCACTAAGGTATAGACGCTTTTGAAAAAAAAATGTCCTAATTTCAGAACAGCTCCATAATTCAGCGGATTTCTGCTTGTGGAAGCATTTAGATGACATTCTAAATTGATTATCTAACAAACTATGTTGGTCATGATCAGTGCGACACCGGCGTCACCATTGTTCTTTTATTAGTACAATGGGCTCAATGACGCTATGGCCGAATCAATGGGTAACAGTGACGAATAACGTCCGAGATTTAGTACTATTGCGACTGAATAAATAAAAGGACCGGGACTATTTTGAAATGCCTTTTTGGGTAAGTCTATTGTAAGTATCCAATAACAACATTGGATGTAATTTTTTGTGAATTATATTACGCTATACCACTTAAAACAATTATTTACTTTACCTGCAAGCCGGTCTGCCTTTTTTTAGGCAGTCGCGTCATAGTGAAAATTACCCGCAACCGGCGAGCATGTATGAAAACAATTATGTCAGGATCGTGACAAGTGGTGTAGGCAGGGACTGCCTTCAATATTGGGAAAGAGACGTATAATATGTAACATTCAGGTTACATAATACACGTCTCTTTGTTCAGGTTGACCAGTCAGGTTACTGGCCAACCCATTACTTCCCAAGTCCAGATTCGAACAGGCTACTCTTCAAAAGTATATTGAATTATCAATACAGCTAAGACTGCACAAGGCGTCAAGACAAAAACACCAAATCTCGCATCAATTGTTCAGTCAAAATTATCAAGATATCGGACGGTATAAGGTCGTTTATGCAAAAACCTGCCGACTAGAATATATTGAAACTAGTCACGACCTATTGTCGCCCTCAAAAGTTGCTGAATGCTTACAAGTTTACGAACGATTTTTACATTAAAATAAATGTATAATTATTTTTGTGATCCTCAGAGGACAAATTTAATATTTTTCAATTTTTGTTTATTATTTTATTTCACGTTGTAGGGCTAAGGTGGTTGGTAACTTGGAATGCGTTAAACTAATACCGATGGCGACTGTACATTTGTTGATATTTGGTTCCCACGAGCATATGCCATAAGAAATATATTAATTAGATCTTGATAACGTACATTGCTGTTTTGACAGTCAAATAAAAAAAAATCGTATGTTTTTTTCCCGACTACGGCATAGCCTTTTACCCTATACAGTAGTGGAATTATGAATTTATTAGTTTGTATAGTTCACAGTGCCTTTTCTTGTTTTTTTTATTGTTTGTGTTTTTTTCTTTCGTGCGAAAATCCCCGTATACGGATATCTCTCCCCCTCCCACCAGCCAACGGGGATGGTTATGTCGGATTCGAATCGACAAAACCGCAAGGCATTCCGGGTCTCTAATGCTAGGGTGTAAGGTTGCCCAATAAGGCATTCCAGCTTTGAGATGGCCCCCTTGTCACACCATTGGGATGTAGAGTGTCAGACCGGTTAAGATGGGCTTGTTTCGGTTTTTTAGAGCGTTCTCTACATTGTGATGATGAGAACGCTAAAAACGTAAAGGTACCGAATTATCGGGGTGTGTGTTGGGTAACCTCCTCGAGTGTCGCTCCGATTCCGATCCCGCTGCAGTCCGGGGGGAACGGAATCAGAGCGGCCGGTACACCCTGGGCGGCGGTCAATGGCTTCCCCTTCACCCCTTCATAGGGTTGGCATTGATCGTCGGCCAATACCCAACGTGGCGGGAACACATCGCTCTCCGTACTCCTCTGCTTTCAGAGGAGACAGGATGAGCGATGCTGTTAGTGGTGAGATGGCCCAGGGTCAGCCGGGGTGCGAGGGATATGCTCTATGGGTAACCTTACACCCCGGCGTCAGAAGACCCGAGACGGCGTGCGGTTTTAGTCGGTGCAAGCCCGACATAACCGCCCCCGCTGGCCGGCGGGGGGGTATCCGAAGTGATTTCCGCACGATAAAAAGAAAAAAAAAAAAAAGTACCGAATTATCAGTTCGATGTGTGCATCGAACTGATAATTCGGTACCTTTACAGATGTGACTGGCATTATTTTAAAATCGAGTGTAATCTTCTAGCGCGATTTATAATAACAACGTTATGATATCTTGAATAGAAATATATATACTAGGAATTCAGTGCAGGGTGTGACTGAAATAAATTGAACTGAGCGAGCAGGACTCCTACTGGAAAATAAGACATCTTACTACGGTTGCGCGCTTAGCTAAGGCCGCGCGCCCGTGAAACTGTTTTTCGGTGATTATTCTTCAATGGTACATCGGACATGAACCTTCTCGCTTCAAAACACAGGAGTGATAGTGAGGACAGTGTCCACACTATCACCGTGGTAAATTTGGTCAAGATCGCGAGAGTGGTTACGGAGGAGTTCAGCCACCAACAAAAAGCTATGCCGCGTATAATTATATATAAAATTCAATAGACAATGATTATTGTATTCCTTTTTTCTTCCCTATTTTTCTTTTAATTGTAACTTATTGATTGGTTTGTTTATTCAAAGGTATTATTCACGCATTAATTTTGTTTTCCCACCGTCCAAAAGTCTTCTAGATATGAATACGTCATAGTAATGAAGGAACAATGAAACTGGAAGAGGTAATCGTCATGGCACCCATAGGACAGGCTGGCCTAGTGTGGGGCCAAAGGATATACTTAACATTGTAAGACTATTTCGCCAATTTTATTTTTTTGTGTTATTTTATTATTTACACAGTTTCGGTTGCCTTGTTTCAATTCAGTGAGTAGTCACGTAAACTTACCACAGCAATAAGTCACATATATATTATTTAAAAAACATTTGATGTGCATTCAAAAAATATTATTAATTAATCAATTTATCTTATTTTAATTAAATATGAAGCAAATTTGCATTTAATTTCGACTTAAAAATAAGAGTATTATACCCCTTATTTATTCATTGAAACCAAATAAGATGTCCTCAATTTTTACAACATAAATCTTCATAACCTTTTAAAATATATAAACGAATTCCGTAATTCTATGTCTGAATGCTGTCTTCCATAATACAGGCATTAGCCTAGTATGGAATACAATTTCAGTATGTTCAATGTCCCTTTCTGTTTGATTTTAGAGTTATAACCATCTGTTTAAAATGTGAACTAGAGTAAAATAAATATTTTATTATTTTATTGAGCTGAGTGAGACGAAGTCGAGCGAAAGCTCCTCATACCAGACTTCAGGATTTTCTTTGTCACAGGTGTCCTCCTAAACTACTAATCCAATCAGAACCAAATTTGGCATGATTAAAGAGGTCAATCAGAGGAAGGTTTATGGATATATTTTGAAAAAATTAATGCTACCACAGAGGAATGATCACTGTAAAAAAAAAACCAGATGGAATTACATAATAACCGCTCGAGACACTGTGACCAAGCTTTACACGCTCAGAAAGCATGTCCAGAGTTGTGACTTTCAAAAAGAATTTTCAAAATCGGACTTGCCACGGAGGAATGATCACTGTTCAAAATTTTCAAAATGTCTCGATGTCTCACTCAGCTCAACATTGCAAGCAGCGATTCGCCTTGCAGACCTAGTTATATTATTATTATTTACCTTTAACTGTAATAATACCATTGCCAATCACAGCTATCGCCGAGATATATCTAGAAACCCATAGAGTGAAACATCACGTAATAATTGTAGCTTAAGACAATACTGGCTCTCTATAAAAAGCAAGAAGAGACTTGTACGCTGTAGAAACGTATCACATACATTGTTCAAGCCATGGGAACTGCTACCCGGAAACTTTCCATGCGCTATGGGAATAAATGTGCGAATAAAGAAATTTAATCATTCTATCGTGTAATGGAAATTTATTACTTCCATTTCGAGTTAAAGTTCATGAGCTTAATCTATTTTTAATAAGTTGAAGTGACAGTTGTCCGTGAAAACTTATTAAAGCGCGTTAGGCACTTTCCAAAAAGTGCTCATCAATTTTAAGTGCAAAAAAATCATGAAATTCGTGTTTTTTTAATCGTCACGTCACCTCCAAATAGTCACCGGGACGCCTACGTCATGCAAGACGCTTTCCATAATAATTTTTTATATAACTACGCCATCTTTATTGCAGCTGGTTGGAGGTGGTATAGAGGGAGAGAGGGAGTGACGGAGGGAGTGAGAGAGGTAGGTAGGGAGGAAGTAAGTGAGGATTTTAATAAAATACACGTAATTGTTCATGTTTTCTGTCACTGCCTTTTTTCTTTGTCTTTTTTTCTAGATGAATACTTGCTGTCTGGTCTTAGTATCAGAGATGCCAAAGACCATGCAAACTATAGAAGGAGGAAGGCTTTAAAGTGAAAACTTTGAAAAAAACTTATACTTTGGAGCCCGGGATTCGCTCTCCCGCTCTTTCTTTTGATTTGGCTTATCTTGACTTTTACGAGAGCAACTGCCGTCTGACCACCCAATCCCGAGAGAAGCCCGCGTCAGAGCCTTTAGTTTTTTATAGAGCAGTTTTCAGTTTTACGTTTTAGTCAACCTACCGGCTTGCAAGTAAGGTTGTAGGTAGTCAATCTACCGGCTTGCAAATAAGGTTGTAGTCAACCTGCCGGCTTGCAAGTAAGGTTGTAGTCAACCTACCGGCTTGCAAGTAAGGTTGTAGGTAGTCAACCTACCAGCTTGCAAGTAAGGTTGTAGGTAGTTAACCTACCGGCTTGCAAGTAAGGTTGTAGTCAACCTACCGGCTTGCAACTAAGGTTGTAGGTAGTCAACCTACCAGCTTGCAAGTAAGATTGTAGGTAGTTAACCTACTGGCTTGCAAGTAAGGTTGTAGTCAACCTACCGGCTTGCAAGTAAGGTTGTAGGTAGTCAACCTACCGGCTTGCTAGTAAGGCTGTAGTCAACCTACCAGCTTTGCAAGTAAGGTTATAGTCAACCTACCGGCTTGCTGGAAAGGTTGTAGTCAACCAACCGGCTTGCAAGTAAGGTTGTAGTCAACCTACCGGCTTGCAAGTAAGATTGTAGACAACCTACCGGCTTGCATGTGAGGTTAGCTTGGGTCTTGCAGATCTTGGTGGTATTATAGAGGATTACGTGTAGAATTATGTAAACTGGGACTTACTGGCTATGTTTTAACGAGTCCCATTTAATATATTTTTTTTAATTCTACGACATTCTACACTGCGCTTTCTAGACCCAAAGTAAGCATAGGTTAAGTAGTTTGCGTTATGGGTTCCGGAATGCGGATAAACAAGATACTTATATACTACATACATATTATACATAGAAACACCCAGGCCAATGCAAATAGACATATTCATGCATACAAATATTTGCACTGAGCGGGAATCAAACCCGCACCTCCTGTCGTACCAGTCGAATGCACTACCACAACGACAAACAAACATACTTTTAAAACTACACTAATTTATTATGTTAGAGTTATGACTATAACAATATATTCCCAAGGTATTATAAAATGGGAAAAGTCACGCAGCATTGTATTGGTACCTACATTGTTTATTTGATAACAATCTTTAACACAAGTCGTTTGTCCCTACGTAATTAGTATATACAGAATGACCAAATATCTCGTGTTTGAAACAGTATGATATACTAGCTGACCCGTACTGGCTTGGAACTAAAATCTATATATTGAAATAAAACTATTTTTAACGGATTCTATCGTGGAAACGTCGGGATCAATGTAAAATATAAAATAACATCATATAAACCGCGATAGAATCCGTTAAAAATAGTTTTATTTTAATGTGTAACATTCGCGTAAACTTCCGACATATTAAATTCTATATAAACTAAACGCGGCGATAGCCCAGTGGCGTACGTAACGGACTGCTGAGACGAGGTCTCGAGTTCGATCCCCAGTCGCCCCGGGCACACACCTCTAACTTTTCGTAGTTATGTGTGCATTAATAAATGTTAATTATCGCTCGCTTAATAATGTGCCCGGTAGATGGCAATAGGCTCGCCCTCTATTACATTGGGACCTTAACATAACTGGTGAATCGTCGGTGTGTAATACACCTCTGCCTACCCCTTCGGGGATACAGGCGTGAAGTTATGTTATGTTATATAAACTAGGAATTCAGTGCAGGGTTCGACTGAAATAAATTGAGCTGAGCGAGCAGGACTCTTACTTGAAAATAAGACATCTTACTACGGTCGCGCGCTTAGCTAAGGCCGCGCGCTCGTGAAACTGTTTTTCGGTGATTATTCCTCAATGGTACATCGGGCATGAACCATCTCGCTTCAAAACACTCCTCAGTGTCCAAACTATCACCATGGTAAATAAGGTCAGCCACCAGCAAACGGCTATGCCGCGTATAAGATAAGAATGACTCGCCGAACTTTATACATGCATATCTTCCGAACGACTGCACTAAGTTGGATATTTTTTTGTTGTTCGTTATTATTAAGATAAGATTTGTATGTAAGAAAATTTTTGGAGATGATATGGGTATAGTGCTATTATTGCACTGGGGCAAAGCTAGGAAGTGCAGCTCATTCTGTATAAATAAAAAAGCCTATAAGCTCCCATAGCTACCATATATCTAGTTCATTTACAAACATGTGTCTGGGCATCAGATGGATCAATCCCGGTTGATCTATCTGATGCCCAGGCACATGTTCAACACTGGACTGCAATAGGTTGATTGATTTGATCGTGACCTTTGTGTAAATGCAAGCTACAGGTTGATAAAGTTTTATCGCTATCGGTTAAACGGTATAGGAAAATAGGAACAAATAAGCAAATATTTTTTTTAACCCCCGGCGCAAAACGACCTTGTGTTATAATTTTGATGGAACTGTATGTGTCAGGAACGGATGAACCTATTTCAATGGGATTTTTTTTGTTCGAACGCAATATATTTGAGTCAGGGGTTTTTTGGTAATTAAATTATTATCTTTAGATATAACATTTGATTCATGCGGAAAATACATTACATCTATTATGAAACATACATCCGAAGTCTCGGACCGATGTTATGGGTAGTTGGTACCATGAAATGCCATTCGTTCGACCTAAACCCTACCGAAAGAAATCCGAAGTCAATTCATGCTGGTTCAAGCCCGACATAACCGCCCCCGCTGGCCGGCGGGGGGGTATCCGAAGGGATTTCCGCACGAAAAAAAAAGTCGTTTGTGTTTCGAGCGGGCCTAAAGCTTCGCATGTGCGTTCCACGGTAGCCCCCCAGGTTTCAATGGACTGCGTTCAGTAATACATATACTATAATCGCGATATCCCTATAAAATAATATCATTGCAAGCTCACCTGTAAAACAGTGCACCTGCTATACAACGGACGAAGCTCTGGGGCTGGGTTACCTCTCAGGGTTGGGAGGTCAGATGACAATCACTCTCAGAAAAGTGGATCAGAAACAATCAGCGAACGTATTTTTTTTCGTGCTCTTTTCCCCCGGAAACCTCCCCCCCCCCTCAGCCAGCGGGGGTGGTTATCGGGCTCTAAAGTGTAAACTCACACGCAACTAGGTAACCGATATAAGGATGATGATCGACATTAACCAAGATACTCACCGCTGCATGTTGAGTAGCATCATTGACATCAGTCTCGAAGTTCCATTGCGCGGCGACATTGTTGGTACACTCCTTAGACGCTTGATCATCAGCTTGAGCCAAAAAATCTCTAACTTGCTGCAAATTCACATGATGTATTCTCTGATCTATATTATTACCATCGATCCCTCTATTAAAATCATAAGGATTTGTCCCTACATAGTTAGGGTCATTACGAATAAAATTGGGGTCGTTTCTCCTAAAATTTGGATCATTATTGATATCAATAGAATCGTCTCTATTCCTTTCATCGTAAGGTCTTCCTGTAGAACTAGGATTTCGATTACTCCCGTAAATTGGATATCCATTATTGCTGATATCAGGACTTATTCCGTATTGGGGGGATGTTACTGGGAACACACCTGGGCCCTGACTAGACGACACAGGTCTTGCGGTACTGTACTGAAACCCCCTGTTCACGTCGTACTGATTTCCAGGGGAATTGATTGAAGTTTGAGTACTAGATAGCAATCCGTAGCCACCGTAATTTCTTTGAGTGCTTGATATTGGCGGTAAATCTAACTGAGCATGGACAGATGATGACAAAAACACCAGTATAAGTTGAAACCACATTGTTAGATGTTTGTTTAAAAAATAGTTAATGATAAATTGGTCGTATGACCTAGTAGCGCGGTGGTAGCAACCAATGGTGCGTGGTGCTAGGTTGGTATCGCGGGTACGACTGTTCGTCTGACTTACGTCTTAACTAGGGCCGTGTGAATCGGCTTTGTGTCGTTGTCCGTACAGAAGTACCAGTACACTTGAGGTCATATCGCGTCATGTTTACGTTTGTCACTGAAGTTATGAGGGATTGCGTAAACTTTGTAACGCTGAACACCCTATAGATAGGGTGTAAACTCTATAATGATGGCCTCTGTGGCGTAGTAGTAGTATATTCGACTGCTACGTCAGGGGACGCGGGTTAGATGCCCGCTCAGTGTAAATATTTGTATGCATGAATATGTCTGTTTGCATTGGTCTGGGTGTTTCTATGTATGTTATATGTATGTTTTTACAAAAAAAAATATAAGTATGTTTCTCCGCGTTCTGGAACCCTTAACAATAGCTAGTTAAACTATGCTTACTTTGGGTCTAGAAAGCGCTGTGTAAAATGTCGGAGAATATTTAATTAGGTATTTATTATTATTATTAAGCCGTTTGGTCGAGACTGTACTCCTCCGGAACCACAATACCGATCTTGACCAAATTTGCCATGGTTATAGTGTAGACACCGCTGAGTGTTTAGAGGGGTCAACTGTTCAATTATATTGTACCATTGAGGAATAATCATCGAAAAACAGTTGCAGTAGTAACTTGCCTTATTTTTCAAGTAAGAGCCCTGCTCGCTCAGCTCAATTTATTTCAATCGCACCCTGCACTGAATTTGTAGTCTATATGCTTAGGTTATTAAATTATGTTTACAAACATAATGTACGGCCTTTTAGTGAAGTGCTAACTATTGCAACTATTTGTGCAATAGGTCCCAGGTAAGTACTTAGCTGGTGGGATAACGATTGTAAATTCGGTTACAGGTATATATTTTCCTTTTAAAGTTGGTACACGGGTATGCTGCATCATCAGCAACTTCTGAGCGCATTCTGGTTGTATCCCGGAGTCTGTACTTCTACCCAATGTCCTCATTATTCTCATTATTTCCATAATGGACGGCCTCTGTGGCGTAGCGGTATTGAATTCGACTGCTATGAAAAGGTGCACGGGTTCAATTCCCGATCAGTGGAAATATTAGTATGCATATGTATATTTGCATTGGTCTGGGTGTTTCTATGTATAATATGAATGTATTTACAAAAAAAAAGTATATAAGCATGTTTATCTGCATTCTGGAACCCATAACACAAGCTAGTTACTTTGGGTCTAGAAAGCGCTATGTAGAATTTCGTAGAATATTTATTTATTTATGTATAATTCATTTAGTTTTTGATTTAAACTATTTTATTAACGGATATTATCTCTATGTATTCGTTGTAATTTTATTACATACACTGATCCCGACATTTTGGTTGCTTTTGAGCTGCTTTGGTCACGGGAAGACTAAGCTGGAGATTGTTTTAAAGTTCAAGTTACATCAAAGTACTCGAGCTTCTTGAATTGTTGAAGTTACTATTTCCCCAGAAATATTACACCAAATAAATCGTGATAAAATTCGTTTAAGATAGTTTTATTTGCATGAATGGGCCGACTCGACCGGGGAAGCACCACCCTCTCACAGAATATCGACGCCAAATAACAATATTTGAACTGTTGCGTACCGTTTGGTGAGTGAGAGTGCCGGAGCCCAAACTCCTTTCCTATCCCCTTCTAGACTCCTTTCCCATCCCCTCCCAAACTCCTTTCCCATCCACTTTCCTTTACAGGGTCGGCAGCGCGAGTGTGACCCCACTGGTGTTGCACACGTCCTTAGGCCGCGGTAACCGCTTCCCATCAGGTGGGCCGTGTGTTTACCGTTGTGGTATCAAAAAAATTAAACAAAAAAATAATTTGTTATATCCGTGTAAACTGCTGATAATATCTTATTTGGTTCATTTTTAATTTTATTTAACTAAAATCTGCCAATAGTTGAGGTATACAATTAATATGAACAAAGCTAAGCCCTACAACTAATTAGCACATGTAGACCTCAACATCTTAGAGCTGTATACACAACAGTAGATCTAATGCAAAAGGTTGTAAATTCTGTAGCTATGGCGGTCAAAGGCCAAGCACTCTAAGTTCGATCTAAGTATTTTTACCTTGACTTTATTAAATTTGTACAGAGTGAGCCTACTGGCCATTTCTTGATTTCATCTTTTTGTTTTTTTTTTATTCTTGATTTTCTTTCGAGATTTTTGGTATTAATAGCTGTTACAAAAAGGCCAAAAAATGTATTTGTAAATATATTAATGTCTACACTATTATAAAATTGTTAATTAGTTGTGTCTTTACATTGGAGATTTAAAAAAAAAACTTGGAATTCTTGTCTGTTTATGTTTTTTTATGTTTGTTCGCGATGGACGCAAAGACTACTGAACGAACTTAGATGCGGATTTTTCTATTACAAAGCTCTTGGTCCGACTTAAAATCTGCCGTACGTTGGATTGCAATTTGGTTAAGAACAACCGAAGATATGACAGAAAATCAGCAGTCGACATCAGCATGTTTAACTTAAATATTCATACAATACAATAATATACAATAGTACCAGTACAATAGAAGGATATCAGGAGCTATAAACTCTGTGCTTACCACATTCAATACAATCAAAGATTTTTCTAACTGTTTTTTAGGGTTCCGTAGCAATGCTTTCGTAGCGTTTTTTGAGTTTCAGTTCTAAGTATGGGGAACCCCCAAAATTTATTGTGTTTATGGCTCACTGAATACATCTACTTACCAAGTTTCAACAGCATAGTTCTTATAGTTTCGGAAAAAAGTGGCTGTGACATACGGACGGACAGACAGACAGACATGACGAATCAATAAGGGTTCCGTTTTTTGCCATTTGGCAACGGAACCCTAAAAACTGGGTATTGCAATATGTACTTCAATATTACTATTATTTTTGGTAGCAAAGTGGTCATCTTAGCATATCGGAATTAATAAGCTATGGTGAATCAAAGACAGAGCCAACTACGACAACCTTCGTCCACCATGAAATGTTAATTATGAGATAATTATGGCACAATTACTAATTAATTATATTTATAATACAATTACAAGATGAATAGTATCACGTCATTGAGAAATACCATGGTTGATTAATATTACAATGTTCTCGTTCCCCGGTATTTTTCTTCTGTTATTCCGTCAAATTCACATTGGCACTCCTGAGATTGTTAATAACTTAGAACCTCTGCAGCTGCGTACAGACATTGCCTCTCTGGCTGCATTTTACCGCGTCTTCCACGGCGAGTGTTCTGAGGAGCTCTTTCAATAAATCCCACTTTCTCCCTTTCGAACCAGAACAACACGTGCTGGACTGCGATGCCACCCGCACATGGTGGAAACCATACAGTCCCGAACTCAGGGGTTCGGTGCTTCCTTTCTTTGTCGCACGATAAAGAGCTGGAATGCTCTGCCCGCGCACGTGTTTTCTTCTTCTTACAATCCCGAGTTCTTCAAGCGGGGCGTGGAAAAGCATCTTTTGAGGCCGTCAAGGTAGGGGCTACCATTTTAGGATCGTCAGCATCTGGGATGGTGGCCCATATCTTCTGAACTTCACCCTAGCTTCTCACCATCCACCATGCAGTCATTAACGGAACGAATATATATATATAAAAAAAACATTACTGCACTCGCCGCCTGATGGTAAGCTAAGGTGTAGTCCAAAAAGTAGTGGCCACCATTTCCAGAGATTGTCCCTAGAATGGTGGCTCCTACCTAGACGGCCTTAACAGATGTTTTGTGAAATGCGAACGACTTTGTTCGCGATGCTATCTATTGCACTGTATGAGGATGACACCTAAGTCCTGTACGTATTGTTCGGGACAAGAAGGGAGAAGGAGGAATCAATTGGATTTCCTTAGCGACTTATAGTATGGGTACTTGAGTGTCCGAGCGAAGCTCATCTGCAAGCCGGTACACCTACTGATCGACGACGGTCGAGGTTTTGGCGAAGGTTTCCTCTCAGGGTTGGAAGGTGAGTCGACAATCGCTTAAACATACGCCATAAACCTTGAACGCCAGCGTGTCACGCATGCGGGAGCCGGTACGTCGTGCAAATCGTATGGATTTTATTTGTTCGATTTTGTGCAAATCGTCTGCTCGAAATTAGCTCAGTATTAGTTGCACGAAACAGGACAAGATAAACCAAATCTTAAGGAGGAGAAATTGAGTGCAATCAAGTTTTGCAGCTCGGATGACGGTGATGACTATATGATGAGCACTAAAGGCACATAATTATCCCAACCCACTTTTCAAGTCATTTGCACAATAACGATAAACAGTTATCCACACACCTAGTTAGTATTTTCGAAACCGTTTTAAAACTAATGCGTTCATACCCAAAGGACGTAAAATCCCAGCTCTAATGAGTTATTTGTTATATAACCAGCTACACTTATGTGTTGTGCAATGTAAGTGTGAACCAAGCCTAACATCGTTTGACAATTAACGATTACACGAAAGCGTTTTGGCATTTGGAATATTTTTGACGCTTCGCGTGTTCAATGGAAATTTAGGAAAGTTAGGCTACATTATATAACTTACTAGCTGTGCCGTGCGGTTTCACCCGCCGTACCCGGTTCTATACGAACTCCCGCCCTTCACGGTCCCTCTTTCTGATTTTTATCTTATTGCTAGGCTTCTAAGGGTAGCATGACGTTGAATAGCCTATAATCTTTCCCAAAAACAGGGCTATCAAATAAAATAAAAAAGTATTTCAAGTCGTATAGTTTCTAGAGATTAACGCGTTTAAACAAACAAATTCTTTAGTTTTATTATTAGTATGGAATATGGAATAGATAAAATATAGAATTACGTAGAGCATCAGTAATGTTACTGGTGGTAGAAATTTGATGACACAAATTTTTCACAAAATTTGGCCGGATGGGTACCACCGTGTACGATTGCGAATAATCCTCCATAGTAATCCAATTTCGGTTTGATTGCGTTCAGGGGTCAGCAAGTGCATAGCCGGGCAGGGGGCCTTTATAGCTTAGATGGCAAACAAGTAGCCAAACGGAAAACGAACGCGATTAAGTCAACAGGTCCAGGTATATTGAGGGATATGCTCTATGGGCAACCCTACACCCCGGCGTCTGAAGACCCGAGACGGCGTACGGTTTCATTCGGTTCAAGCCCGACATAAAAAAAGGTACCAGGAGACGATAACAAATCAGTAGGTCATTACTTCCTGGACATATTTTCCATACGTAATATTACGTTATCAGTACTTTCACTCTTATCACTTTCCTTACCGCACCTACGGCTATGATGCGTTTTGCATGTCAATTGTCACTGCTTGTAACATACTCGTACATTTGCTTTGTCCCGTTATTTTGCTTATAGTAACTTATTTCCATGCTAGCAATTAGATATAAATGCTTTACAGTTTTGTATAATTTTGTAGTTAGTACAAAATATGCTATTCTTAACACAAATAGATGGATTTGACTAAAGATGTCCCATATTTTTCTTGAGCTATATTATGTTGAGTGAGTTTTTTTAATTTTTAATGGGCTCGCGTTTGATCACTGTTTCACTTGTTAATACATACATAGTACAGGATAGAACCTGCTTGCCTAGAAGCAACCTATGTACTCTAGAATAACAGACTCTTCAATTAAGATTTTTGAAAACACAGACTCAGGCAAAACTTATCTAAAAACTATTACATCAATTGTTTCGTTCTTCATCTCTGTAAGAACCCCATTACAAAACTATACACTCAACCATAGTAGGCAAATATTTTGTAATACCTTCAATGCCATCGCTTCTACACAAAACAACAGGGAATTCTGAACATAGGTGACAGAATATTCTATGAATTTATATAGAGCTGCATCGGTTTAGTCCGTGAGGTATTCTCGAAGAATATCACATTCCTGCTTCTGTTAAGGTAACAGACTATTCTCTCACTACCATACTTTACCACGGATAGTCTACGACAAGACACTACGTTCACAAAATCGAGTTACTTCTGCAGCCTTAGCATGATGGGGAAAAACCCGTGTCTCTGGAGTCTCTTAGAGCAATGGAATAGCAGAAAAATATGTAACAGGACCAAGAATACTAATTTCATTGGTCGAGGACTCGAAAGACTCTAAAATGGGCTACTACGGTAACGAAATCGTATTACTCCTGCACCCTTAGCATGATGGGAAAAAACCCGTGTATGTGGAGTCTTAAACATGAAACAGGAACTGAACTACTCATTGCATTGCTCTCGAGTATGCAGTACCTTGCTACAGGGGCTACATCCAGTGAAGACTTTCAGTGTGATGTTTTCCTGGTTTGTGTCATGGTGAGATACACCTCTAAGCTTAGCGACAGTATAGACTTCAACAACTACTTACAGATATCCGCAATAACGATACGCAATTTGCCCATTGTGCCAGTTTTACCGTGGGAATTATCCAACTGTACATACATTATAAATATGTATGTACGTACCCTGCGTACCAAGTGACACATAACGTACACAGCACTTGCAAGGACATTTTTGCATATAAAACTGTTAAGACATGTACGCCCTTGACATACGTGTGGTCACCATAACCATATATGGAGCAGGTATCAGCTGGGTAAATAAAGACCAGTGGAAACTTAAAAAGCCGGACAAGGTTACTGGTTGACAATTTCACTTGCAGATTGCCTACTTAACATGTAGGTTGTACACTAATAGAATTATGTGCCAAATTGCAAGTACAGGTGGAGCTTCGGTAGAAGAAGTTCACAAACGGTGTTAAACCTCTTAGGTTGACTTTCACCTGTGAAAATTACATAAGGGAACAAAGCGTTGGGGTTATCCTTTCGAGGGCTTACCCGGGGTGCCCGGCAACGGACACTTGGGGAGCTAGGACACCGTGCGGTTTTAGTCGAGACACGACATAACCACCCCCGCTGGCCAGCGGGGGGGTATCCGAAGGGATACCACGTAAAAAAAAAAAAAAAAAAAAAGGGGACAAAGCGTTGGAGGCTGGATTCATGGCTCCAAGTGCAAATTTTGAATGCAACTATAATTCACACTGTGATTAGTAATTATTCATATTTTATCATGGTTTTATTAACTCAACCTGCGTTGTAATGGCGTTTTTCGAAGTCATAGTCAATTCTTTTTTATTCTTTTTTTTTATGTTTAGGTCACGTCAATTTGACTTCACCTCGCCTGATGGTAAGCTGAAAGGCTTAGGGCTCCAAAGAGAGGAATCTCCTCACAATACGGGCCGTGTAGAGGAGCACTGCCTTCTGCATCAAGCCCTTGATTATTATTATTTATTTATAAGATCTCGATAATCTAGTTTTCATCACAGCATAATAATATTTTAACCCTTGTAATAGCTATTTAACATTTTTGTCCGAAATTATTGTTATAAATATATTATGCAGTTCAATATTCTAATAACATTCTAATATGGTCTTTAGCTTACACAACATTAGGTTCAAATTTGTCAGCTATGGTTAGACAAGTAACCTTGCAAGAAGTTAGAGGTTACCGTTCAGTCGTGCGTGTAATGAATACATAATTTTACTATTATAACTAAATGTTGGTTTGAGTAATTTTACAACAATTTTGTTACAATATTTGATGAAAAAAGTTTTCTAATGAAAAAAATTGTACTTGAATAACATTGACAATCTGACTAGGTAACGAAGTTGTACATATTAGGATATAAGATGTGTTGTGCATCTAAATTACCGATGCTGACTGGTGGCAAAATGGCAGACTGGGGGCATAGGAATGTAATGGCTAAAAAAATACTTTACAAACATGAAAATAAAATTGAACTTTCAATGGTGATCATCGTGAACACCAAAAAGCTTAGATGGGTATTTTCTCGAAATTCACTATTCAATACTAATGTGTGTGGATGAATTAGGGGGAGATACCCAGTGAATACAATTTTCTTTTGCAGTAGGTTTATAGAAATACAGTAATTAGATTATTCTTACAATAACTGACCTTCTTAACCACTGAGCATCGGTAGCTTAGTGGTTAAGGAGTTCGGGTACGCATTCTGGCCATTACACTATCAACGTTAATCCACCAATTAAAAATTAAATATGAATTAATTTTATGTTACATAGGGACTATGCTACCCGCGAGCGCGTGGGCCACCGCCACCTCCTTCTGCGAGCATGTGATGCCCGCGAAGGAGATGGCGGAGCGCGCCCGGGAGAGGTTCAGAACTCTCCCGGCCCGCCGAGCCCGCAACATGCTAGCCGCGCGTCGCAGGCGACTCAGGCGCCGGAGGTCGCTCAACGACCTCCGTCCTCCATGAGCGCAGGCCTGGGGGTGGCAGGTGAGGCCGCCTGTTACCCCAGCAGAAGCAGGCCGGGACGGTGGGGCGACTAGCACCCCTCCCCCAAACCGGGGCAAGACGGGGACACCGTGGTTCCCAAACCCGAGGGGGCCATCTCGAAACCGGAGATGGCCCAGGGTCAGTCGGGGTGCGAGGGATATACTCTATGGGTAACCTTACACCCCGGCGTCTTAAGACCCGAGACGGCGTGCGGTTTTAGTCGGTTCAAGCCCGACATAACCGCCCCCGCTGGCCGTCGGGGGGGGGGGGGGGGTATCCGAAGGGATTTCCGCACGAAAAAAAAAAAGAAAAAAAAAGGGACTATGCTACCTTTTCTTTTAAGTTTTAATTGGAAAATTTTCAAATTCAGGACTTGAACACTTTAAACCACGACAGTTCTTATGGCGAACTATCTCTCTCTCTATGGAGGTGTGTGCCCGGGGCGACAGGGAATCGACTTCGTCTCAGCAATCCGTTACGAACGCCACTCGGCTATCGGAAATGACTTTTAAACACTCTTTTTAATTACTTTATTGGAGCGTGGTTCAACATAAGCTTCAAGTCCCGTCCTAGATGTTCTCTTTTTCCGATCTAAATCTATAGAAAAAGTTGGCATAGTAACTACAAAATTTCATTAAATCAGATTCTGATGTTTCTGTACCATGTTCAAAGTTCACTCCCACGCTCTCTAAACCTCTCGCTGAATTAACTGAAAGACCTTGACCTAGTCATACCACTAACGAATCTATGTATATGTTTATAGTTGATAACTATTTGTGTGTGACAATGATCTACAAGTAGTTGTTTGGGGCTCCACCTAAATTTTTGGGTCCCAAGCGAACCTCATCCTTAAGCTGGTAGCTTCAGCTGCTGATGGACGGATGAGGCTCTGGCGCAGGGTTTCTTTTCGGAGTTGGGAGACTCACACTACCTGACTAGACAGTAATCGTACCCCATGGAAACCGATCAAACTAAATTATGATGAAAAGAAGAAGTAAGATAGGATGAAAAGGGCAAGCTTTGGATGCATTTCTTGGAAATCTGCCCTCAAGGGTCCATTATGGAAATTCATAAAAGGATCTTATAAATAATAAATAAATATTCTACGACATTCTACACAGCGTTTTCTAGACCCAAAGTAAGCATTTTTTTTTTACGTGCGGAAATCCCTTCGGATACCCCCCCGCTGGCCAGCGGGGGTGGTTATGTCGTGTCTCGACTAAAACTGCACGGTGTCCTCCCCAAGTGTCCGTTGCCGGGCACCCCGGGTAAGCCCTCGAAAGGATAACCCCAGGGTTGCCGGCGGACTTTGGCCGCCACCGCGGCCTCGCCTGGTGGGGTCGGGTTTTATCCCGCTTCGGTGAGTTAGTTTAACTAGCTTGTGTTATGGGTTCCAGAATGCGGATAAACATGCCTATACACATTTTTTTGCAAATACTTACATTTTATATACATAGAAACACCCAGACCAATGCAAATAGACATATTCATGCATACAAATATTTGCACTGAGCGGGTATCGCTCAGTTCAAATATTTGTGTATCGCGCCCCCTGTCGTAGGAGTCGAATGCACTACCGCTACGCCACAGAGGCCGTCGGATCTACTTTAGTAGTATGACAAATATGATGAACAAACTATTAATTTTGTATAAAAAGCCCTACGAACACCTTTGGGGCCCAAACCAGTCTCATCAGCTAGTCGGTGCTAAATAACGGACGAAGTCCTGGCGCAGAATTTCCCTTCGGCGTTGGGAGGTCACACAGCAGCCGTTCGCGGAAAAGTCAATATACCAATCAAAAATAATAAGCGAACCCCGGACTCCACAGTGCAAACTTTGAACTCAACTAGAAATTCGCTAAGTGAATAATAATGATGAGACTATCAATTCGACGGCCTCTGTGGCGTATCGGTAGTGCATTCGACTGCTACGACAGCGGCGCGGGTTCGATTCCCGCTCAGTGCAAATATTTGTATGTATGAATATGTCTATTTGTATTGCTCTGGGTGTTTCTGTGTATATTATGTATATATTTACAAAAAAAAAGTATATAAGTATGTTTATCTGCATTCTGGAACCCATAACACAAGCTAGTTAAACTATGCTAACCTTGGGTCTAGAAAGCGCTGTGTAGAAGGTCGTAAAATATTTATTTATTTATATAATTATTATTCCACCATTCTAGGGACAATCTCTGGAAATGGTTGCCACTACTTTTTGGACTTCACCTCAGCTTACCATCAGGCGGGGTGCAGTCAATTTGACGGACTAAATATTTTAAAAAATATTAGTGTTCAATGTTCTTCACCAAATAAAATCTTATACAAAATTTTCGGCTTCATTCCATAGCTTGGAAGAGCCAAGTATAAGTCGTCAAGCACAAAATCAAAGTAAAACTCTGAATCATCTTACATTAATGAGTCACATAACAAATGACCACACAGTACAACCACTCGCATAAGTCCACCACATCCATTTATTACAATAATTATTAACAATAGCAAGCTAAGAGTCCTTGTCAAATAAACAAGTGAACCGGAAAAAAATTAATCGCAAAAACTAACAACAAAAAATGTGACTGATTATTTTAAGAAGCCATTCTGAGAATAATATGTAAATTATTGTATATTTTTTTTACGCTTCGAGTACTTACTTCCTAAATGAGATTGGTCCCACGGTAAAGGAATCGGAGATTGCGGACAAAGGTTGTCAGGGTCCGTGTGAAGTATAAATTGAATGGTTGGTCCTTTAAGATCATTCTGATTCTCAGTTATTAGCAATCTTTATATAATTTCAAGGAATCTTAGCGCATGCATACGTAGATATATTCACCACTAAATGTGCCCGCGACTTCGTCCGCGTGGTTTTTTTAATTTTTAGGGGTTTAGTTCTTTTGCGCGGAGCCCTAATTATTTTTCTGAAATTAAAGTAGCCTATGTTACGCCTTATAACATTACCTATCTGCCAGTGAACGTCCCGTCAAAATCGGTTCAGCCGTTTTAGAGATTACCTCTTTCAAACAGACAGACAGACAAAAAATTTCAATTCAATTCAATTCAATTCAAATTTATTTGTGGATCATAGGTTTGTACAGTTCTAATTCTACGTTACATTCAAGTGCGCTATGTCCTACCATGGAATATGGTGTCCAAATTTGATTACAATTATATTATATTATTATAATTTGATTATAAGAAGCAAAACTATAAGCAGACAAACAATAAACAAACAATAATCAAACGCATGCAAAAGAATTATCCCTGAGATACTCGTCAATTTTAAGAATTGTATTGGTGGTGCATTGCACCCCCCTCCCCTTCTTTATGGGGGGGGAGCCAGACGGGTACACTGTGGTTCTCAAACTCTAGGGGGCCATCTCGAAACCGGAGATGGCCCTGGATCAGTCGGGGTGCGACGGGCCTTATGGGCCGGGCCACCTTACAACCCGAGACGGTGTTAGTCGGTTCGAAACCGACATAACCAGCTGGCCGGCGGGGGGTATCCGGGAGGATTTCTGCACGAAAAAAAAAGAAAGGGTCTGTTCCTCCTTTCCATAGTTTGGTTTTATCCTTCGACCTAGAAGTCTTACTGGGTTATTAACGTCTGACGTCTGACGTCCCTACTCCAAGAGTTTCCTCTCTACGCCAGAGCTTCTCCGTGAATCAGCTGGTATACCGACTTGTAGGTGAGGTTAGCTTGGGCGCTGAAGATCTTCCTGGGGTCCAATGCAGCCAACATACCAAGATTAAGAATAATTAAAACAAACAAAGCAATGACGACGTACAGTCAACGAAAGAAATCGCTTAACAAATTCTGATCTGATCACCTTAACACCTTTAAAGCGTCGGTAGTTTAGTGGTTAAGGAGTCGACCATTACACTACTGACGTGAACTCACTCCTAACACACGCAATTAAGCTTAGCTGGAGGGGTTAGGGGTAATATTAGCAATTTCGGTTAACACTTTCATAAAACAATAAATAAAACATGAATTATATTAACTTTGTCCTCTGAGGATTATAAAACTACTTAAACATCCACTATTGGTATGAAGCATTCTTATGTAAAGAAGATTTATAAATATTTTAGTGTTAAGCAACTTTTGTTGTTGTCTGTACATATTATAATCATTTATCAGACAATTCGTAGTAGCGCGTATCATAAGCTTTTTTTATATAGCAGTCATTTAATTAGTTTATATTATTGTAGTCATCTGATTATTGATAAGTAAATTCGATCAATGGTTCACCTAATATGGCGTCATCGCACTAGTATTTAATCAAAACAACTTGTTATGGTCTGTTGATGATAATATGTTGTTTCCATGAAAGGCTTTGACGGGCCCTAATACATATTTTTTTAAGTATTGAGTGTATACAGTCAACTAAAAAAGTGGACTGACACTGAAATATTTACAAACGTTTTTTACATTGGAATTTATGTACCTTATAACGAATATAAAAGCAGTTTTATAATCCCCAGAGGACAAAGTTAATATATTTCATGTTTTTTTTATTATTTCATGAATTATTTAAGAGTTAAGTGATCAACAAGGCCAGGTCAGAAGTACCCGTAACCAGCGTGCATGTACGAAAATAATTAAGAAAATGAATATAACGAAAGGAGTATGCCAAGATGTTGTCTCTGCCTACCCCAATGGGAAAGAGGCGTGACTATATGTATGTATGTATCAACAAATTAGAATTTGTTAAGCCACTTTTGTCGTTGACTGTACCTATTCATATACTATTTGTCCCGGTGTACCGTCGCTAAGTAGAACAAGAGAACAGATAGGGAAACAAGTATGGCTAACCTAATAACTGTGATAATACGCTGGTAAGACAAATACAGATGTAATAACTAGATAATAATACAACTGTGCCTACCTACTTTAGTTTTTTTTTTTTATACCACTAAGGTGGCAGACAAGCACACGGCCCAGCTGATAGGAAGCGGTTACCGCGGACTATGGACGTGTGCAACACCAGTGGCGTCACACTCGCGCTGCCGACCCTGTAAAGGAAAGGGGGTGGGAAAGGAGTTTGGGAGGGGATGGGAAAGGATTTTGGGAGGGGATGGGAAAGGAGTTTGGGCTCCGGCACTCTCACTCACCAAACGGAACGCAACAGTTCAAATACTGTTACTTGGCGTCGATATTCTGTGAGAGGGTGGTGCTTCCCCGGTTGAGTCGGCCCATTCATGCAACGGCCAAAATGACTGTTGCTTGACTCTACCACTCTTAGTACAGTATGAACGTAATTTAGCGGCGCGCTGCTCCCTGCTTTGTACGATAGGACCACTCCATTCTCATTAGGTATATACAGTGATCGGGGTGCGAGGGAAATGCTTTATGGGCAACCTTACACCCCGTCTGAAGACCCGAGACAGCGTGAGATTTTAGTCGGTTCAAACCCGACATAACCGCCCCCGCTGGCCGGCGAGGGGGTATCCGAAGGGGTTTCCGCACGAAAAAAAGGTATATAAAGTGACGTGAGTTCTCGTAATAAGTTAATAACATCTGCTTGAAATCACATTTTTTATGAGCATAAGCATTTTTCATCTGGGCACTAATTCGAAGCTTTCAAGTTGAATCCAAATCTAGCACTTTACGCAGAGTATCTGCTCCCCTTCTCCTTCAAAGCGAAAGTTATAAATGCAACCATCAGGCCTACTATGTAAATTAATTATAATATCCGCAATTGCGGAATGAAATTTCGTACAATCGGTACCATGAAACGCACTTATTCCGCAATCGGGCCCGAAGACGGCACATGACTGTTCATTCGGCCTAAACCCTGCCATGAAAGGTTATTTTTTTTAATGAGTGGCTCCTGTGCTTTCAGCATCAATTTCGCTAATATCCCGTAGTAGTGCTATCAATGAAGGAGATAAAGTGGACAAGAATTTGACCGGTTAGCTCAGGTTCGAAGTAACTTCCAGCAGAATCGACATTAGAAAGGACTTGAAACCACAAAATTCGAAATTTTGACAGCCCGCCAAAACAAATTTTAAAATGAAAACACGATACTATACGACTTATTTCAAAAGGTCAAAAGGTTATCAGAATCCAATCCAAATGAATGTATTTTTTTATTTAATAGTAGTTAATTTTTTAATATAAATATATTGTAAACGAAAACCTCCTTGATATGTTTGATTCCATCCCGAACATACTTTATGGTCCCGACCGGAAGAACGAAATCTGAAGTAACCTCATGATACCTATTTTTTCTTCTTTTTTTTAACTTTGCGCGGAGGCAATATCGTAACCAATGAGGTTGAATTTAGGTATCATGAGGTTTTCAACTTTTTAATTATTTTGAATTTGGAACGAGTATATTATTTTAAAACTTCGTTCGATTTCGCGCCATTTCACATATTTTTTCGTGTTCATTATCGAATTACAATATGGAAGAAAATAGGATCGCAGTGATCGCCTTGCACAAAGTGAGTATGGAGCCGTCGGTCATATTCCAGATACTTCAAAAACTTGGTATCAGCCGTATGTTCGTTTACCGTACTATCAATAAATACAACAACACTTTTTGTCTGTCGAAGACCAGAAAAGATCGGGGCGGCCGCGTGCTGTTAGAACTACAAAGGCTATTAATGCTGTTAAAGCCAGAATTCGTCGAAACCCCATAAGGAAGCAAAAAATCCTATCGAGAGAAATGAAGATTCCCACTAGGACTCTGTCACGTATTATAAAACAAGACCTGAAGCTCGGTGCTTATCGTCGATATACGGGACATGCCCTAAATTAATCTTTACGATTAACGGGAGTGGATCTATCAAAGCGCCTTCTGTCGCGATACGCAGGTGAAAAGCACAGAAATATCCTCATTACCGATGAAAAAAATTTCACGATTGAAGAACACTACAATAAGCAAAATGATAAAGTGTACACAGTTCTAAAAATATACCGTGGACTTTCCAGCAGTTCTCTGCTCCTGGTCACAAGGCACGAACTACCCAAGCCTGGCTAGAAACCAACGTTCCGGACTTTATAAGAGCTGAAGACTGGCCCTTATCTAGCCCAGACCTCAACCCTTTAGACTACAAATTATGGTCAGTTTTAGAGGACATGGCCTGCTCTAAACGACACGGCGACATTGAGTCTCTTAAAAAATCTTTGGAGCAAGCAGTGGCATAATTCCCCTTAGAAACAGTGCGTAAATCCATAGATTCGTGGCCAAACAGATTAAAGGCCTGTATAAAAGCCAAAGGTGGCCATTTCGAATAAAATCTATTTTTATTTTTTGCTAAGACTTTAATAAATATGTATGTATAAATTTTGATAATATTACATTACTTCATTTAAAAAAAATGCATTTTCATTTGTAACAAAACTTATGGCTGGACTAGGTGTATGTGTTCAGAATCCTTCTTTTAACATATCCCAAGTATTTTTTTAAATATTGCCAATGTACAGACTATACTTATTTACAGTTTTATAATAACATAGACAATAGATTTGAATTAGATGACTACTACCTAACCGAATGATGTTATTGTAATAATACGTAGGTACAGCAACACTCATTCATAATAACTAGGTTAAGATAACCTTGGCAAAAATATTATAATACGTGACATTGATTTAATAGTTATGTGTCAAATGCTACACCAAATATGTTTCTGTTTTTCCACCATTAGTCCAGTCAAAATAGACAAAAATAAGTCATAACTAAGGAATAATTCGCATAGAGCTGAAAATTGGCATGTCTATTTTGACTGGACTACATGGTAAATTAGATTTGAATGAGCTGCATATCAAAACGAGGCTGTCTACATTGTGCACGTAAAGGGTCCTCACATTCTTTGGACACAGCCAGACGAGGCCCGGATAGTCTGGAGATGGCGATTCTCACTGGCCGTGCAGAGGGTAACAGGAGTAGAGGACGCGCGCCGTCTAGATGGACGGATACGATCAGAGAGGCCACCAATATGTCGAATCGAATCGACTTCGTCTCAGCAATCCGTTACGAACGCCACTCGGCTATCGGAAATGACTTTTAAACACTCTTTTTAATTACTTTATTGGAGCGTGGTTCAACATAAGCTTCAAGTCCCGTCCGTCGTCGGAAAAAGAGAACATCCATTCTCTTTTTCCGATCTAAATCTATAGGAAAAGTTGGCATAGTAACTACAAAATTTCATTAAATCAGATTCTGATGTTTCTGTACCATGTTCAAAGTTCACTCCCACGCTCTCTAAACCTCTCGCTGAATTAACTGAAAGACCTTGACCTAGTCATACCACTAACGGATCTATGTATATGTTTATAGTTGATAACTATTTGTGTGTGACAATGATCTACAAGTAGTTGTTTGGGGCTCCACCTAAATTTTTGGGTCCCAAGCGAACCTCATCCTTAAGCTGGTAGCTTCAGCTGCTGATGGACGGATGAGGCTCTGGCGCAGGGTTTCTTTTCGGAGTTGGGAGACTCACACTACCTGACTAGACAGTAATCGTACCCCATGGAAACCGATCAAACTAAATTATGATGAAAAGAAGAAGTAAGATAGGATGAAAAGGGCAAGCTTTGGATGCATTTCTTGGAAATCTGCCCTCAAGGGTCCATTATGGAAATTCATAAAAGGATCTTATAAATAATAAATAAATATTCTACGACATTCTACACAGCGTTTTCTAGACCCAAAGTAAGCATTTTTTTTTTTACGTGCGGAAATCCCTTCGGATACCCCCCCGCTGGCCAGCGGGGGTGGTTATGTCGTGTCTCGACTAAAACTGCACGGTGTCCTCCCCAAGTGTCCGTTGCCGGGCACCCCGGGTAAGCCCTCGAAAGGATAACTCCAGGGTTGCCGGCGGACTTTGGCCGCCACCGCGGCCTCGCCTGGTGGGGTCGGGTTTTATCCCGCTTCGGTGAGTTAGTTTAACTAGCTTGTATTATGGGTTCCAGAATGCGGATAAACATGCCTATACACATTTTTTTGCAAATACTTACATTTTATATACATAGAAACACCCAGACCAATGCAAATAGACATATTCATGCATACAAATATTTGCACTGAGCGGGTATCGCTCAGTTCAAATATTTGTGTATCGCGCCCCCTGTCGTAGGAGTCGAATGCACTACCGCTACGCCACAGAGGCCGTCGGATCTACTTTAGTAGTATGACAAATATGATGAACAAACTATTAATTTTGTATAAAAAGCCCTACGAACACCTTTGGGGCCCAAACCAGTCTCATCAGCTAGTCGGTGCTAAATAACGGACGAAGTCCTGGCGCAGAATTTCCCTTCGGCGTTGGGAGGTCACACAGCAGCCGTTCGCGGAAAAGTCAATATACCAATCAAAAATAATAAGCGAACCCCGGACTCCACAGTGCAAACTTTGAACTCAACTAGAAATTCGCTAAGTGAATAATAATGATGAGACTATCAATTCGACGGCCTCTGTGGCGTATCGGTAGTGCATTCGACTGCTACGACAGCGGCGCGGGTTCGATTCCCGCTCAGTGCAAATATTTGTATGTATGAATATGTCTATTTGTATTGCTCTGGGTGTTTCTGTGTATATTATGTATATATTTACAAAAAAAAAGTATATAAGTATGTTTATCTGCATTCTGGAACCCATAACACAAGCTAGTTAAACTATGCTAACCTTGGGTCTAGAAAGCGCTGTGTAGAAGGTCGTAAAATATTTATTTATTTATATAATTATTATTCCACCATTCTAGGGACAATCTCTGGAAATGGTTGCCACTACTTTTTGGACTTCACCTCAGCTTACCATCAGGCGGGGTGCAGTCAATTTGACGGACTAAATATTTTAAAAAATATTAGTGTTCAATGTTCTTCACCAAATAAAATCTTATACAAAATTTTCGGCTTCATTCCATAGCTTGGAAGAGCCAAGTATAAGTCGTCAAGCACAAAATCAAAGTAAAACTCTGAATCATCTTACATTAATGAGTCACATAACAAATGACCACACAGTACAACCACTCGCATAAGTCCACCACATCCATTTATTACAATAATTATTAACAATAGCAAGCTAAGAGTCCTTGTCAAATAAACAAGTGAACCGGAAAAAAATTAATCGCAAAAACTAACAACAAAAAATGTGACTGATTATTTTAAGAAGCCATTCTGAGAATAATATGTAAATTATTGTATATTTTTTTTACGCTTCGAGTACTTACTTCCTAAATGAGATTGGTCCCACGGTAAAGGAATCGGAGATTGCGGACAAAGGTTGTCAGGGTCCGTGTGAAGTATAAATTGAATGGTTGGTCCTTTAAGATCATTCTGATTCTCAGTTATTAGCAATCTTTATATAATTTCAAGGAATCTTAGCGCATGCATACGTAGATATATTCACCACTAAATGTGCCCGCGACTTCGTCCGCGTGGTTTTTTTAATTTTTAGGGGTTTAGTTCTTTTGCGCGGAGCCCTAATTATTTTTCTGAAATTAAAGTAGCCTATGTTACGCCTTATAACATTACCTATCTGCCAGTGAACGTCCCGTCAAAATCGGTTCAGCCGTTTTAGAGATTACCTCTTTCAAACAGACAGACAGACAAAAAATTTCAATTCAATTCAATTCAATTCAAATTTATTTGTGGATCATAGGTTTGTACAGTTCTAATTCTACGTTACATTCAAGTGCGCTATGTCCTACCATGGAATATGGTGTCCAAATTTGATTACAATTATATTATATTATTATAATTTGATTATAAGAAGCAAAACTATAAGCAGACAAACAATAAACAAACAATAATCAAACGCATGCAAAAGAATTATCCCTGAGATACTCGTCAATTTTAAGAATTGTATTGGTGGTGCATTGCACCCCCCTCCCCTTCTTTATGGGGGGGGAGCCAGACGGGTACACTGTGGTTCTCAAACTCTAGGGGGCCATCTCGAAACCGGAGATGGCCCTGGATCAGTCGGGGTGCGACGGGCCTTATGGGCCGGGCCACCTTACAACCCGAGACGGTGTTAGTCGGTTCGAAACCGACATAACCAGCTGGCCGGCGGGGGGTATCCGGGAGGATTTCTGCACGAAAAAAAAAGAAAGGGTCTGTTCCTCCTTTCCATAGTTTGGTTTTATCCTTCGACCTAGAAGTCTTACTGGGTTATTAACGTCTGACGTCTGACGTCCCTACTCCAAGAGTTTCCTCTCTACGCCAGAGCTTCTCCGTGAATCAGCTGGTATACCGACTTGTAGGTGAGGTTAGCTTGGGCGCTGAAGATCTTCCTGGGGTCCAATGCAGCCAACATACCAAGATTAAGAATAATTAAAACAAACAAAGCAATGACGACGTACAGTCAACGAAAGAAATCGCTTAACAAATTCTGATCTGATCACCTTAACACCTTTAAAGCGTCGGTAGTTTAGTGGTTAAGGAGTCGACCATTACACTACTGACGTGAACTCACTCCTAACACACGCAATTAAGCTTAGCTGGAGGGGTTAGGGGTAATATTAGCAATTTCGGTAACTAATATTCCTTAAAAAATCTCTTAACACTTTCATAAAACAATAAATAAAACATGAATTATATTAACTTTGTCCTCTGAGGATTATAAAACTACTTAAACATCCACTATTGGTATGAAGCATTCTTATGTAAAGAAGATTTATAAATATTTTAGTGTTAAGCAACTTTTGTTGTTGTCTGTACATATTATAATCATTTATCAGACAATTCGTAGTAGCGCGTATCATAAGCTTTTTTTATATAGCAGTCATTTAATTAGTTTATATTATTGTAGTCATCTGATTATTGATAAGTAAATTCGATCAATGGTTCACCTAATATGGCGTCATCGCACTAGTATTTAATCAAAACAACTTGTTATGGTCTGTTGATGATAATATGTTGTTTCCATGAAAGGCTTTGACGGGCCCTAATACATATTTTTTTAAGTATTGAGTGTATACAGTCAACTAAAAAAGTGGACTGACACTGAAATATTTACAAACGTTTTTTACATTGGAATTTATGTACCTTATAACGAATATAAAAGCAGTTTTATAATCCCCAGAGGACAAAGTTAATATATTTCATGTTTTTTTTATTATTTCATGAATTATTTAAGAGTTAAGTGATCAACAAGGCCAGGTCAGAAGTACCCGTAACCAGCGTGCATGTACGAAAATAATTAAGAAAATGAATATAACGAAAGGAGTATGCCAAGATGTTGTCTCTGCCTACCCCAATGGGAAAGAGGCGTGACTATATGTATGTATGTATCAACAAATTAGAATTTGTTAAGCCACTTTTGTCGTTGACTGTACCTATTCATATACTATTTGTCCCGGTGTACCGTCGCTAAGTAGAACAAGAGAACAGATAGGGAAACAAGTATGGCTAACCTAATAACTGTGATAATACGCTGGTAAGACAAATACAGATGTAATAACTAGATAATAATACAACTGTGCCTACCTACTTTAGTTTTTTTTTTTTATACCACTAAGGTGGCAGACAAGCACACGGCCCAGCTGATAGGAAGCGGTTACCGCGGACTATGGACGTGTGCAACACCAGTGGCGTCACACTCGCGCTGCCGACCCTGTAAAGGAAAGGGGGTGGGAAAGGAGTTTGGGAGGGGATGGGAAAGGATTTTGGGAGGGGATGGGAAAGGAGTTTGGGCTCCGGCACTCTCACTCACCAAACGGAACGCAACAGTTCAAATACTGTTACTTGGCGTCGATATTCTGTGAGAGGGTGGTGCTTCCCCGGTTGAGTCGGCCCATTCATGCAACGGCCAAAATGACTGTTGCTTGACTCTACCACTCTTAGTACAGTATGAACGTAATTTAGCGGCGCGCTGCTCCCTGCTTTGTACGATAGGACCACTCCATTCTCATTAGGTATATACAGTGATCGGGGTGCGAGGGAAATGCTTTATGGGCAACCTTACACCCCGTCTGAAGACCCGAGACAGCGTGAGATTTTAGTCGGTTCAAACCCGACATAACCGCCCCCGCTGGCCGGCGAGGGGGTATCCGAAGGGGTTTCCGCACGAAAAAAAGGTATATAAAGTGACGTGAGTTCTCGTAATAAGTTAATAACATCTGCTTGAAATCACATTTTTTATGAGCATAAGCATTTTTCATCTGGGCACTAATTCGAAGCTTTCAAGTTGAAT
Organism: Cybosia mesomella; assembly: GCA_946251805.1. Taxonomy (NCBI): domain Eukaryota; kingdom Metazoa; phylum Arthropoda; class Insecta; order Lepidoptera; family Erebidae; genus Cybosia; species Cybosia mesomella. The sequence goes on along the minus strand of OX276396.1, from coordinate 33,699,463 downwards.
CCAAATCTAGCACTTTACGCAGAGTATCTGCTCCCCTTCTCCTTCAAAGCGAAAGTTATAAATGCAACCATCAGGCCTACTATGTAAATTAATTATAATATCCGCAATTGCGGAATGAAATTTCGTACAATCGGTACCATGAAACGCACTTATTCCGCAATCGGGCCCGAAGACGGCACATGACTGTTCATTCGGCCTAAACCCTGCCATGAAAGGTTATTTTTTTTAATGAGTGGCTCCTGTGCTTTCAGCATCAATTTCGCTAATATCCCGTAGTAGTGCTATCAACGAAGGAGATAAAGTGGACAAGAATTTGACCGGTTAGCTCAGGTTCGAAGTAACTTCCAGCAGAATCGACATTAGAAAGGACTTGAAACCACAAAATTCGAAATTTTGACAGCCCGCCAAAACAAATTTTAAAATGAAAACACGATACTATACGACTTATTTCAAAAGGTCAAAAGGTTATCAGAATCCAATCCAAATGAATGTATTTTTTTATTTAATAGTAGTTAATTTTTTAATATAAATATATTGTAAACGAAAACCTCCTTGATATGTTTGATTCCATCCCGAACATACTTTATGGTCCCGACCGGAAGAACGAAATCTGAAGTAACCTCATGATACCTATTTTTTCTTCTTTTTTTTAACTTTGCGCGGAGGCAATATCGTAACCAATGAGGTTGAATTTAGGTATCATGAGGTTTTCAACTTTTTAATTATTTTGAATTTGGAACGAGTATATTATTTTAAAACTTCGTTCGATTTCGCGCCATTTCACATATTTTTTCGTGTTCATTATCGAATTACAATATGGAAGAAAATAGGATCGCAGTGATCGCCTTGCACAAAGTGAGTATGGAGCCGTCGGTCATATTCCAGATACTTCAAAAACTTGGTATCAGCCGTATGTTCGTTTACCGTACTATCAATAAATACAACAACACTTTTTGTCTGTCGAAGACCAGAAAAGATCGGGGCGGCCGCGTGCTGTTAGAACTACAAAGGCTATTAATGCTGTTAAAGCCAGAATTCGTCGAAACCCCATAAGGAAGCAAAAAATCCTATCGAGAGAAATGAAGATTCCCACTAGGACTCTGTCACGTATTATAAAACAAGACCTGAAGCTCGGTGCTTATCGTCGATATACGGGACATGCCCTAAATTAATCTTTACGATTAACGGGAGTGGATCTATCAAAGCGCCTTCTGTCGCGATACGCAGGTGAAAAGCACAGAAATATCCTCATTACCGATGAAAAAAATTTCACGATTGAAGAACACTACAATAAGCAAAATGATAAAGTGTACACAGTTCTAAAAATATACCGTGGACTTTCCAGCAGTTCTCTGCTCCTGGTCACAAGGCACGAACTACCCAAGCCTGGCTAGAAACCAACGTTCCGGACTTTATAAGAGCTGAAGACTGGCCCTTATCTAGCCCAGACCTCAACCCTTTAGACTACAAATTATGGTCAGTTTTAGAGGACATGGCCTGCTCTAAACGACACGGCGACATTGAGTCTCTTAAAAAATCTTTGGAGCAAGCAGTGGCATAATTCCCCTTAGAAACAGTGCGTAAATCCATAGATTCGTGGCCAAACAGATTAAAGGCCTGTATAAAAGCCAAAGGTGGCCATTTCGAATAAAATCTATTTTTATTTTTTGCTAAGACTTTAATAAATATGTATGTATAAATTTTGATAATATTACATTACTTCATTTAAAAAAAATGCATTTTCATTTGTAACAAAACTTATGGCTGGACTAGGTGTATGTGTTCAGAATCCTTCTTTTAACATATCCCAAGTATTTTTTTAAATATTGCCAATGTACAGACTATACTTATTTACAGTTTTATAATAACATAGACAATAGATTTGAATTAGATGACTACTACCTAACCGAATGATGTTATTGTAATAATACGTAGGTACAGCAACACTCATTCATAATAACTAGGTTAAGATAACCTTGGCAAAAATATTATAATACGTGACATTGATTTAATAGTTATGTGTCAAATGCTACACCAAATATGTTTCTGTTTTTCCACCATTAGTCCAGTCAAAATAGACAAAAATAAGTCATAACTAAGGAATAATTCGCATAGAGCTGAAAATTGGCATGTCTATTTTGACTGGACTACATGGTAAATTAGATTTGAATGAGCTGCATATCAAAACGAGGCTGTCTACATTGTGCACGTAAAGGGTCCTCACATTCTTTGGACACAGCCAGACGAGGCCCGGATAGTCTGGAGATGGCGATTCTCACTGGCCGTGCAGAGGGTAACAGGAGTAGAGGACGCGCGCCGTCTAGATGGACGGATACGATCAGAGAGGCCACCAATATGTCGAATCGAATCGACTTCGTCTCAGCAATCCGTTACGAACGCCACTCGGCTATCGGAAATGACTTTTAAACACTCTTTTTAATTACTTTATTGGAGCGTGGTTCAACATAAGCTTCAAGTCCCGTCCGTCGTCGGAAAAAGAGAACATCCATTCTCTTTTTCCGATCTAAATCTATAGGAAAAGTTGGCATAGTAACTACAAAATTTCATTAAATCAGATTCTGATGTTTCTGTACCATGTTCAAAGTTCACTCCCACGCTCTCTAAACCTCTCGCTGAATTAACTGAAAGACCTTGACCTAGTCATACCACTAACGGATCTATGTATATGTTTATAGTTGATAACTATTTGTGTGTGACAATGATCTACAAGTAGTTGTTTGGGGCTCCACCTAAATTTTTGGGTCCCAAGCGAACCTCATCCTTAAGCTGGTAGCTTCAGCTGCTGATGGACGGATGAGGCTCTGGCGCAGGGTTTCTTTTCGGAGTTGGGAGACTCACACTACCTGACTAGACAGTAATCGTACCCCATGGAAACCGATCAAACTAAATTATGATGAAAAGAAGAAGTAAGATAGGATGAAAAGGGCAAGCTTTGGATGCATTTCTTGGAAATCTGCCCTCAAGGGTCCATTATGGAAATTCATAAAAGGATCTTATAAATAATAAATAAATATTCTACGACATTCTACACAGCGTTTTCTAGACCCAAAGTAAGCATTTTTTTTTTTACGTGCGGAAATCCCTTCGGATACCCCCCCGCTGGCCAGCGGGGGTGGTTATGTCGTGTCTCGACTAAAACTGCACGGTGTCCTCCCCAAGTGTCCGTTGCCGGGCACCCCGGGTAAGCCCTCGAAAGGATAACTCCAGGGTTGCCGGCGGACTTTGGCCGCCACCGCGGCCTCGCCTGGTGGGGTCGGGTTTTATCCCGCTTCGGTGAGTTAGTTTAACTAGCTTGTATTATGGGTTCCAGAATGCGGATAAACATGCCTATACACATTTTTTTGCAAATACTTACATTTTATATACATAGAAACACCCAGACCAATGCAAATAGACATATTCATGCATACAAATATTTGCACTGAGCGGGTATCGCTCAGTTCAAATATTTGTGTATCGCGCCCCCTGTCGTAGGAGTCGAATGCACTACCGCTACGCCACAGAGGCCGTCGGATCTACTTTAGTAGTATGACAAATATGATGAACAAACTATTAATTTTGTATAAAAAGCCCTACGAACACCTTTGGGGCCCAAACCAGTCTCATCAGCTAGTCGGTGCTAAATAACGGACGAAGTCCTGGCGCAGAATTTCCCTTCGGCGTTGGGAGGTCACACAGCAGCCGTTCGCGGAAAAGTCAATATACCAATCAAAAATAATAAGCGAACCCCGGACTCCACAGTGCAAACTTTGAACTCAACTAGAAATTCGCTAAGTGAATAATAATGATGAGACTATCAATTCGACGGCCTCTGTGGCGTATCGGTAGTGCATTCGACTGCTACGACAGCGGCGCGGGTTCGATTCCCGCTCAGTGCAAATATTTGTATGTATGAATATGTCTATTTGTATTGCTCTGGGTGTTTCTGTGTATATTATGTATATATTTACAAAAAAAAAGTATATAAGTATGTTTATCTGCATTCTGGAACCCATAACACAAGCTAGTTAAACTATGCTAACCTTGGGTCTAGAAAGCGCTGTGTAGAAGGTCGTAAAATATTTATTTATTTATATAATTATTATTCCACCATTCTAGGGACAATCTCTGGAAATGGTTGCCACTACTTTTTGGACTTCACCTCAGCTTACCATCAGGCGGGGTGCAGTCAATTTGACGGACTAAATATTTTAAAAAATATTAGTGTTCAATGTTCTTCACCAAATAAAATCTTATACAAAATTTTCGGCTTCATTCCATAGCTTGGAAGAGCCAAGTATAAGTCGTCAAGCACAAAATCAAAGTAAAACTCTGAATCATCTTACATTAATGAGTCACATAACAAATGACCACACAGTACAACCACTCGCATAAGTCCACCACATCCATTTATTACAATAATTATTAACAATAGCAAGCTAAGAGTCCTTGTCAAATAAACAAGTGAACCGGAAAAAAATTAATCGCAAAAACTAACAACAAAAAATGTGACTGATTATTTTAAGAAGCCATTCTGAGAATAATATGTAAATTATTGTATATTTTTTTTACGCTTCGAGTACTTACTTCCTAAATGAGATTGGTCCCACGGTAAAGGAATCGGAGATTGCGGACAAAGGTTGTCAGGGTCCGTGTGAAGTATAAATTGAATGGTTGGTCCTTTAAGATCATTCTGATTCTCAGTTATTAGCAATCTTTATATAATTTCAAGGAATCTTAGCGCATGCATACGTAGATATATTCACCACTAAATGTGCCCGCGACTTCGTCCGCGTGGTTTTTTTAATTTTTAGGGGTTTAGTTCTTTTGCGCGGAGCCCTAATTATTTTTCTGAAATTAAAGTAGCCTATGTTACGCCTTATAACATTACCTATCTGCCAGTGAACGTCCCGTCAAAATCGGTTCAGCCGTTTTAGAGATTACCTCTTTCAAACAGACAGACAGACAAAAAATTTCAATTCAATTCAATTCAATTCAAATTTATTTGTGGATCATAGGTTTGTACAGTTCTAATTCTACGTTACATTCAAGTGCGCTATGTCCTACCATGGAATATGGTGTCCAAATTTGATTACAATTATATTATATTATTATAATTTGATTATAAGAAGCAAAACTATAAGCAGACAAACAATAAACAAACAATAATCAAACGCATGCAAAAGAATTATCCCTGAGATACTCGTCAATTTTAAGAATTGTATTGGTGGTGCATTGCACCCCCCTCCCCTTCTTTATGGGGGGGGAGCCAGACGGGTACACTGTGGTTCTCAAACTCTAGGGGGCCATCTCGAAACCGGAGATGGCCCTGGATCAGTCGGGGTGCGACGGGCCTTATGGGCCGGGCCACCTTACAACCCGAGACGGTGTTAGTCGGTTCGAAACCGACATAACCAGCTGGCCGGCGGGGGGTATCCGGGAGGATTTCTGCACGAAAAAAAAAGAAAGGGTCTGTTCCTCCTTTCCATAGTTTGGTTTTATCCTTCGACCTAGAAGTCTTACTGGGTTATTAACGTCTGACGTCTGACGTCCCTACTCCAAGAGTTTCCTCTCTACGCCAGAGCTTCTCCGTGAATCAGCTGGTATACCGACTTGTAGGTGAGGTTAGCTTGGGCGCTGAAGATCTTCCTGGGGTCCAATGCAGCCAACATACCAAGATTAAGAATAATTAAAACAAACAAAGCAATGACGACGTACAGTCAACGAAAGAAATCGCTTAACAAATTCTGATCTGATCACCTTAACACCTTTAAAGCGTCGGTAGTTTAGTGGTTAAGGAGTCGACCATTACACTACTGACGTGAACTCACTCCTAACACACGCAATTAAGCTTAGCTGGAGGGGTTAGGGGTAATATTAGCAATTTCGGTAACTAATATTCCTTAAAAAATCTCTTAACACTTTCATAAAACAATAAATAAAACATGAATTATATTAACTTTGTCCTCTGAGGATTATAAAACTACTTAAACATCCACTATTGGTATGAAGCATTCTTATGTAAAGAAGATTTATAAATATTTTAGTGTTAAGCAACTTTTGTTGTTGTCTGTACATATTATAATCATTTATCAGACAATTCGTAGTAGCGCGTATCATAAGCTTTTTTTATATAGCAGTCATTTAATTAGTTTATATTATTGTAGTCATCTGATTATTGATAAGTAAATTCGATCAATGGTTCACCTAATATGGCGTCATCGCACTAGTATTTAATCAAAACAACTTGTTATGGTCTGTTGATGATAATATGTTGTTTCCATGAAAGGCTTTGACGGGCCCTAATACATATTTTTTTACGTATTGAGTGTATACAGTCAACTAAAAAAGTGGACTGACACTGAAATATTTACAAACGTTTTTTACATTGGAATTTATGTACCTTATAACGAATATAAAAGCAGTTTTATAATCCCCAGAGGACAAAGTTAATATATTTCATGTTTTTTTTATTATTTCATGAATTATTTAAGAGTTAAGTGATCAACAAGGCCAGGTCAGAAGTACCCGTAACCAGCGTGCATGTACGAAAATAATTAAGAAAATGAATATAGCGAAAGGAGTATGCCAAGATGTTGTCTCTGCCTACCCCAATGGGAAAGAGGCGTGACTATATGTATGTATGTATCAACAAATTAGAATTTGTTAAGCCACTTTTGTCGTTGACTGTACCTATTCATATACTATTTGTCCCGGTGTACCGTCGCTAAGTAGAACAAGAGAACAGATAGGGAAACAAGTATGGCTAACCTAATAACTGTGATAATACGCTGGTAAGACAAATACAGATGTAATAACTAGACAATAATACAACTGTGCCTACCTACTTTAGTTTTTTTTTTTTATACCACTAAGGTGGCAGACAAGCACACGGCCCAGCTGATAGGAAGCGGTTACCGCGGACTATGGACGTGTGCAACACCAGTGGCGTCACACTCGCGCTGCCGACCCTGTAAAGGAAAGGGGGTGGGAAAGGAGTTTGGGAGGGGATGGGAAAGGATTTTGGGAGGGGATGGGAAAGGAGTTTGGGCTCCGGCACTCTCACTCACCAAACGGAACGCAACAGTTCAAATACTGTTACTTGCCGTCGATATTCTGTGAGAGGGTGGTGCTTCCCCGGTTGAGTCGGCCCATTCATGCAACGGCCAAAATGACTGTTGCTTGACTCTACCACTCTTAGTACAGTATGAACGTAATTTAGCGGCGCGCTGCTCCCTGCTTTGTACGATAGGACCACTCCATTCTCATTAGGTATATACAGTGATCGGGGTGCGAGGGAAATGCTTTATGGGCAACCTTACACCCCGTCTGAAGACCCGAGACAGCGTGAGATTTTAGTCGGTTCAAACCCGACATAACCGCCCCCGCTGGCCGGCGAGGGGGTATCCGAAGGGGTTTCCGCACGAAAAAAAGGTATATAAAGTGACGTGAGTTCTCGTAATAAGTTAATAACATCTGCTTGAAATCACATTTTTTATGAGCATAAGCATTTTTCATCTGGGCACTAATTCGAAGCTTTCAAGTTGAATCCAAATCTAACACTTTACGCAGAGTATCTGCTCCCCTTCTCCTTCAAAGCGAAAGTTATAAATGCAACCATCAGGCCTACTATGTAAATTAATTATAATATCCGCAATTGCGGAATGAAATTTCGTACAATCGGTACCATGAAACGCACTTATTCCGCAATCGGGCCCGAAGACGGCACATGACTGTTCATTCGGCCTAAACCCTGCCATGAAAGGTTATTTTTTTTAATGAGTGGCTCCTGTGCTTTCAGCATCAATTTCGCTAATATCCCGTAGTAGTGCTATCAACGAAGGAGATAAAGTGGACAAGAATTTGACCGGTTAGCTCAGGTTCGAAGTAACTTCCAGCAGAATCGACATTAGAAAGGACTTGAAACCACAAAATTCGAAATTTTGACAGCCCGCCAAAACAAATTTTAAAATGAAAACACGATACTATACGACTTATTTCAAAAGGTCAAAAGGTTATCAGAATCCAATCCAAATGAATGTATTTTTTTATTTAATAGTAGTTAATTTTTTAATATAAATATATTGTAAACGAAAACCTCCTTGATATGTTTGATTCCATCCCGAACATACTTTATGGTCCCGACCGGAAGAACGAAATCTGAAGTAACCTCATGATACCTATTTTTTCTTCTTTTTTTTAACTTTGCGCGGAGGCAATATCGTAACCAATGAGGTTGAATTTAGGTATCATGAGGTTTTCAACTTTTTAATTATTTTGAATTTGGAACGAGTATATTATTTTAAAAACTTCGTTCGATTTCGCGCCATTTCACATATTTTTTCGTGTTCATTATCGAATTACAATATGGAAGAAAATAGGATCGCAGTGATCGCCTTGCACAAAGTGAGTATGGAGCCGTCGGTCATATTCCAGATACTTCAAAAACTTGGTATCAGCCGTATGTTCGGTTACCGTACTATCAATAAATACAACAACACTTTTTGTCTGTCGAAGACCAGAAAAGATCGGGGCGGCCGCGTGCTGTTAGAACTACAAAGGCTATTAATGCTGTTAAAGCCAGAATTCGTCGAAACCCCATAAGGAAGCAAAAAATCCTATCGAGAGAAATGAAGATTCCCACTAGGACTCTGTCACGTATTATAAAACAAGACCTGAAGCTCGGTGCTTATCGTCGATATACGGGACATGCCCTAAATTAATCTTTACGATTAATGGGAGTGGATCTATCAAAGCGCCTTCTGTCGCGATACGCAGGTGAAAAGCACAGAAATATCCTCATTACCGATGAAAAAAAATTCACGATTGAAGAACACTACAATAAGCAAAATGATAAAGTGTACGCTCACAGTTCTAAAAATATACCGTGGACTTTCCAGCAGTTCTCTGCTCCTGGTCACAAGGCACGAACTACCCAAGCCTGGCTAGAAACCAACGTTCCGGACTTTATAAGAGCTGAAGACTGGCCCTTATCTAGCCCAGACCTCAACCCTTTAGACTACAAATTATGGTCAGTTTTAGAGGACATGGCCTGCTCTAAACGACACGGCGACATTGAGTCTCTTAAAAAATCTTTGGAGCAAGCAGTGGCATAATTCCCCTTAGAAACAGTGCGTAAATCCATAGATTCGTGGCCAAACAGATTAAAGGCCTGTATAAAAGCCAAAGGTGGCCATTTCGAATAAAATCTATTTTTATTTTTTGCTAAGACTTTAATAAATATGTATGTATAAATTTTGATAATATTACATTACTTCCCAGGTAGCAAACTGACGTCAGCGACGCATAAGGGACGTCATTCATAGGTCATAATAAGGTCGGTCATTATTCGTCGAGAGCGGACGTTATGGTGACGTCAGTTTAGGGTCAGGTCATAAACAGGACGTCGTATTCACGTCAATTTAAGGCCAGTGTCTGGACGTACCATATTCGTCACAAAATTGACGTTTTACGGACGTCTATTTGGGGTCATTATCCGCACGTACCATTTTCGTCGCAAAGTCGACGTTTTGCTGACGTCTTTTTGGGGTCACTTCCGGACGTACCACTTTCGTGGCAAAATGGACGTTTTACTGACGTCTATTTGGGGTCACTACCAGGAAGTACCATTGTCGTCGCGAAGTGGACGTTTTGCTGACGTCTTTTTAGAGTCACTATCCAGACGTACCATTTTCGTCACAAAGTGGACGTTTTACTGACGTCTTTTTGGAGTCACTATCCGGACGCACCATTCTAGTCACAAAATTGACGTTTCACTGACGTCTATTTTAGGTCACCATCTGAGGTGCTAATACCGGGAAACGCAAACGAAGTTTTCTCTCTTATATGGCTGAAATAATGATGCTGAACTTAAGTCAAATTAATTAGATTAAATAAGCGCTATTTATTCTGACTGCCATGTAGCCTTAGAAACTAATTTTCACCTTTGAGGTTAAAAATACCCTAGAGTGTTATACCTCGTTGGATAGCTGATAAAATGTAGATGTTTTTAAGCACATTTGCAGAGCAAGTGCCGTAATAATTTTTTGAGATATCCAGAAAAGAAAAATATTTTTTTATAATTTGTACTTATTTTCTTAAGTTTCGATCGTCTACGATTACCTATTTAGTTAACTTACGTGCAATTTTAGTCATTGAGGTCATTAAGCATCTCATTATTCATGTAAAAAACCAAAAAAATAATCTTAAGAGCCAAAAAAAAATCAAAATATTCAATTCAATAGCCGAAAAATTGGTCATTTTCATAAAAAAAAAATAAAACTCGAATATCTCGAAAACGGTTAAGTTTAGGATGGGGGGTTCCATAGTGAAATCATTCAGAAATGATGTGTACTACACGCCCTTAACGGATCTAGGTCGACTTCTCCTGTAACCCTGTATAAGAGATACCTATATATCTTTCTCTCAGCATATTCTTGTGACTTAGTCACAAGAATACCTATGCTGTCTATTCGCTCCTGACAAAGTACCTGCGAGGTCGCAGGTACCGCGGGAAACGCAAACAAACTTTGTTTTGCAGTTCCCGTTAGCACCTCTGGTCCCGAAAAGCTAAAGAACGATATAAGTATAATTCCATGAGGAAGTACCACCATCATATAGCGAATACTCAGGGCAAATATTACTAATCCATTATAACAAGGTTTTGTACAGCCGGTACCTTAATATGCAAAGAAATTCGAAGTTTGAACAGTTTCATAGTCGTTAAAAAATAACGCGTTTCGTCCGACGTAAAAAATAACGCGTTTCGTTTCTTGATATCAATTTGTCATTCTTTGTGTTCTAAAATATTTATAAAGTAAAAAAAACATTTTCATCTTTTTAGGTAACTTAAAAGTTGATATAAAGTCATTTATTACAGGTTTTTTTGATTAATAACAGCAAAACAAGCTTGAAATGTGATTTTTAAAAATATCGAAAGTTGGAACGGAACGAAATTCTGACATTTTGATTTTCCCTCCCTTTTCGTTGGCGTTGGCTTGCCCCTCGCTTCGCGTGGTCCGTTAAGTGCTCTTGCTCTTGTGCGTTTCAAGACCTAAGAGAAATAAAATAAATTTCATCAAGATCAAACAACCTAATAATGTACTCAGTGATACAATTTACTGAAAAAGACGGTGGGACAGTATCGGTAATTAACAACCAGTGGTTTACGCCAAGGCGATGTGAAGTCTTTTGGCCTCCCGTTAAAGGGACTAAAGCGTTTGAAAAGATTTTGACTGATGCTGCGACACCAGATGAAAAATGGAAATTATACAGCGTTCAAAGAGTTTTTTGTGAGACTGGTAAGCATATTTTAATATATTTTACGAACCACTTGGATTTGGCTGTGGATACACATGTGCCCTTTTCCAGATAACATTAGACTTTTAACGGACAAATTTGTCTACGTTTCTTCGTTTATCTACGATATTAAACAGAAACATTCCTCTTGTTTTACTTATTTCGATTATGAATTACGTTTCAAACATAACATTACAAATATTTTTACGTACCAAAATATTTTTCCTTGATTTCGCATGACGATAAATGTACGATTTTTCTATTGTTATCTGGAATATGGTATAACGAAACTAAGGTTAATTTCCTGACTGGTATTTGGATGCAATATTATACCTGATTTATCGAGAGCTTACTGATGATGGTGAAAGTTTTCTGTGACTGGAGTTCAGTTTTTCCAAGATAAAATATGTACTTTTATAGGTATGCATTTTGAACCTTTTCACTATAAATTTTACAATAACTTAGCACTAGCTCAGGCATGTCATCACATTACAACATTCATTGTGATCAGGTTCAAAGTGTCCTACTAATCAAATTGGTTGACCATACAATTTCAGTTGTTCCTACTAATGCAACTCCATCCTCCCTAATTACTAATAACTTTGTTTTAATTGACTGAGGGATGCATTATGTTGTATTCATTTATTATTTTTGCATGTTGTGTGTATTTTTCTATTTCATTTGCATGTGAAGATGATATAGAGAAAGCCAAAAAAAAACTGAAACTGGTTGAGGATACCTCTGACCTACAGACTGATGCAGAAGAACCAAGTCTCAAACGGAGAAGGCAAAAAAGATATGTTTCTAGCAGTGATGACGATAACGACAATCACATTAGGCCACCACCATTAAAGAAAAAGACCTTTAACAAATTACTACCAGTTCAAGCTGCTGTCAATGTATGCTTAGAAGCTGGCAACGGCACAGGTGAGTTTTATAGTCAATGGTAGTTATGAAAAATGACACAACTAAAAAGTTTCTCGAATGGAAGTTTTTTTCCTTTTGTGATATATTATGGACCCCTAAAAATCAGTGTGAATAAATATATTTTAACTAGTTTTTTTTACATGTAATTAATTGTAAAGGTAAACGGTATAAAATTCCAAAATAATCTCAATATGTTATGTTCTGTGCAGATACCTGTCAAGGTCAGCCAAACATTACCCAAGAAACTACTTCAACACCAGAAAGTGAGTAAATTATAATGAATACATAATAGAATATTATTCTTACCTATGGTTAAAGATTAAGTTTGGGTAGGGTTTCATAAAAATGCATCACATTTAAGAAGGTGATCTAACCTTCGACATAAAAAAATAGCTTGTTCAGTTTGGCTGACATACTTGATTAACTGCTGAAATGTGACTAGTCATTTTTGTGAAACCCTGTAATTATAATGTATTACTAAGGCCGACTTGCACAGTCCACAGTACAAAAGAATGATAAATGATAACCTGGGGTTAAGCCCGTCACAGACTTTGCTATAACATATAGCGCAGTGCTATAAATATAGTGCGGTATTTAGAGGATGTTTATTCGAAACTGATATAATACATATTAACTTAATGTCTTTTGCCAACAGACCCTCTCATTACTGAATGTACTCGACGGGCTTCCTGTCTTGTCAAACAGTTTAGTGCAGGTTAAGATATCCATGTTTATATATTTATATCCGGTTGTATTTTCACCATCATGTATGTATGTATGTGTGTGGTGTTCATTCCTGCCACCTGCTATAGTGTAAACAGCTAGGATGATTTTCAGAAATGACGTAATGATTGGATTCATCTTTAATAGGCAGGTACTGGAAAAGTTCGGCATTGTTTATATTTTTTATGTTGTCAGATTTAGCAGAAGACGGCGAAGGGCGGCTAACTCCGGTTGCACGGCTAGATCGGTGCCGATATGAACAACCGTCGAATCTCGCCAGCGACGTGCCAGCAACGCCATCGCGTGTTCAAGGATTAACAGGTAGGTAATATAGTATGATGTATTACTTTTTACACGACTGCAGAAAAAAGGAGTGTATTGTTTTCAGGGTTCATGTGGTTATGTGAGTTTCTTTGTACCCCTGGAATTTCTGAACGCCTTTACCGATTAAAGCGTGAGAGGTATCGTTAGTCCTTACGTTATCCCGAGTGTCATAGGCTATATTTTTTACTTTTTAGTCAGTTCAGCAGTTTTTCTTTTTACAAGCTTTTATTTAGTTTCACCTGTCCCGTTGTCTGTAATAACATCTTGCAAGTTAAATTTGATCCACTTCCCGGTTTCCGATTGAGCTAAAATTTTGCATGCATGTACATATAAATCAGATGACAATGCAATACTATGGTACCATAAACCTGGTCTGATGATGGAGACGGAAGGTGGCCGTAGAAACTCCTTAGTTAAAAAGGATAAACCCGTCGTGTTTGGGCTCGTTAGAATCGTCTTAATGTAGTAGTTGACGATGGTATACAGAAAAGTACAGTCAGCAATAAAAGCTTGTACCAAAAATTTTTTTCACTTTTGACAGAAACTTATTATTGGTACTTTTCATTCGACTATTGGGAGTGTTAGTACTCTCTCCATATTTATGTTATAATGTATTAATCATTAATGCCGTATGTACGCATTAATCCGTTAATTAATCCGTAATTACCGTCGGGACAGTAGGAGACAGGTTAATTTATCCTTTTCTACCTTATTAAAAACTATATAGCAGTTGAACGCGACTTCTTTTGCCTAGATTTTGGTTATATAGCTATCCCGCTGTAACTAAGTATGCAATTTTTCGAGATAAGTCTATGTCCTTCTCCAGGGTCACATCTACTCCTAGGTATACCAAAATTCATCAAAATGGATTCAGCAGTTTGGATGTGTTTATTATTTTTTAGGTTACCAAGCAAAAGTGCTGTCATTATTGTCCTGTATAAAAACCCAAAATGATCAAATAATAAGCCTTTTAAAGCATACAGGCACATTGAAAGGTACTCTAAAACCGGAATTCAAATTCCCAATTAAAAATGCTGATGAACTATATACAATTGAATCATTACTAGAGAAAAAAGAAAATTATGATAATTTGGTAAGTTACAATACAATGACTCTGTATTGATTTCTTCTGACTGACTGACTCTTTATTGAGTTCTGAGTGAGAACACCACATAATAAGCATTACAGAAAAAAGATAAATATTGAAAATTTGCACCAATAGGCGGCCATGTAGCTTCAGAGCTATCTATTCCAGGCAACTTACATAAGAAAGATGGAAGGAACAGCTTGAAGCAGGTGGTGCAAAGATGTAATAAGTTAGGTCTGATCGTCAATTTATTTGCTAGACAAATATACATTGTTTTGTTTGTTACAGGTTTCATACATGAGAACTTTTGGAGGCAGAGATATTTCCAGCAAAGTGTCTCGGATAATGAAATTTTGTTTCACTGACCAGCTAGCTGAACAGTATAACTTCTATGGGAAAAGATCCAACAAAAAACCTTTCTGCCAACTGCACCTGCGAGAGTGTATCGTGGGTAAGTTTAACATAACACTTAAGTGTAAGGCCGTGTCCCCAGTAGGCGAGCTGTGAGCGGCTGGCTAACTCTGAGGGTGCTACCACACTAATCGATCGATCATCGATCGATGTCATCGATCGGCATTGATAGATGACAATCGATTAGTGTGGTAGCTTTGGGTAATCGACGGATACACTTATCGATTGGTCTAGTAGAAACTATCGGTCGACGTCGACTGTTCTATTCTATCATCTATCGATTATAGTATCCAGCAGTGGGACATATGCTGGAGATGGAGATTTTGCGTAGTTATAACATTAATAAATGTATTATATCTTTATAGAAGGAGTTGTCACCACAACATCTGGGTCTACAGCTAAAGAAGTAGAAGATTCCATAAAAAATTGGTTGAAGCATGCCCCTGAAAGATTGAAGAAGAGTAATATACAAAACTAAACATGGCAGAAAAAATTAAATACTCAAAAAAGGCTATAGTTGGCAAACGTCAATTATTAAGAAGAGCAAAGGAAGCAGAGTTGAGTGTAATTTCAAATTTACAAGAAAGTACTACAGCTGTTAGTACATGCTCTTCCTTAGTTCATTTGCCATGTACTTTAAATAATAATTCTCAATCTGAAATTGTATCACAAGGTTCTAGTAATAATTCCAATCTATTGATGCAACATGACATTTCTGATGACAATCATATTACTATGTTTGATGATGTGCATTCACTATCTGATTCAGATTCTGATAAGTCTATAAAAGATGATGATTTAAAAACAGAGTTAAAACAATGGGCCACTCAGTATCAAATACCACATAATGCTTTAAATAGTCTTCTTAAAATTGTGTCTCCTTTATGCCCTGGATTACCAAAAGACAGTAGAACATTGTTGACAACCCCTTTACAACTAGAGATTACTAAGTTAGATACTGGAGAATTAGTATATTTAGGTCTTCTTTCACAAATTCAAAAACAAATAAAACTATTTGACGATACTGATAATAATGTTGGGAATAGAGAAATTAAAGTTTCTTTTAACATTGATGGACTTCCCATATTCAAAAGTACCAATACACAATTGTGGCCCATATTAGGATTGCTAAAAAATAACCCTAATGCTAGACCATTTGTTGTCGCTCTTTTCTGTGGTCGAGCTAAACCTTCACCATTAGATGTATTTCTAAAGCAATTTGTCGACGAATTAGAAGAATTACTTAGAAATGGTTTCGATCTTGAAAATATTCATTACAGTGTTAAAATCCATAGCTTTATTTGTGACGCTCCAGCGCGAGCATTTATCAAGTGTACTAAACAACATGGTGGCTATTCAGCTTGCGACAAGTGTATTGAAGCAGGCGAATACCGCGGCCGCGTGATCTATGAAAGTGTCTCAGCACCCATGAGGACCAATGAATCATTTCGTTCGCAGTTTGATGAGGACCATCATGTTGGAGAGTCACCACTTTTACGGCTCCCCATAGATTTGATATCTTTATTTCCTACTGAATATATGCATAATGTTTGTTTGGGGGTAATGCGTAAGCTGTTAAATGTGTGGATTAGTGGCGATTTAAATGTTCGTATACAAAGTCACTTCATTAAAATGATATCTGAAAAACTAATCCATTGTTCTAAATTTATACCAGTTGAATTTAATAGAAAACCGCGGAGTTTATCAGAATTAGCTCGATGGAAAGCAACTGAATATCGAATGTTTTTATTATATGTAGGTCCATTTGTGTTAAAAGATATCTTGCCACGTTCACTTTACGAAAACTTTCTACTTTTTCATTCAGCTATTACGATTTTATGTTCAAACAAACATATCAGAGAACTTGGTATAGATTTGGCACAGGAATTACTTCTGATTTTTATAAATCATTCAAAATCAGTTTATGGATTACATTTTTTGGTATATAATGTTCACATGTTATGTCATATATGCGATGATGTACGCATCTTTGGTACACTTGATGAATATTCAGCATTCCCATTTGAAAATCATTTAAAGAGTGTTAAGAAATTAGTACGATCGCCTAATAAGCCATTACAACAAATTGTAAGAAGACTGAAAGAAATGGAATGTTCAAAATTATACAGCTCCTTATCGCAAATAACTGTTTCTGACCAGTTTTATTCTGGACCACTACCTGAGGAAAATGTATATGAATGCTATAAAAAACTAACATATAAAAAATATACGTTATATGTAGCAGAATCTCGTGAAGCTGATTGTTATTGTCTTACTAAGGATAGGAAGGTATTTAAGATACACAACATCCTTAAAACTCATACTTTATTCATTTATGGAAAGGAGTTTGTAAACTATCAGCCGTTCTTTGAGTACCCTTTTAATTCAGTAGCTATTGATGTGATGGCAGTAAAAAATTATTCACATTTTAAATTGATACCTGTTAATGACATTTTAACCAAATGTGTGGTTGTCCACAATAACGGCTATACATTAAGCATTCCAATGCTTCATGATTATGATTGTTAGATTTTTTTATAATTATTGTTTAAATGTAAGTAGATATGAAACTTTCTTTTCTGAATGAATAATATACAGGTGTAATCAGAGGCGTATCAAGCAAAGGTGGTCGTGAATGTCGGTACCTTAAACCACTGATTGTTTATTACGGATACTGCCCCCCCGTTTATTCACTAAGTTGTATCACGAGTACATATTAGTTGCATGTTTGTTCTTGATTTACGTTCACATATAGGCGTTTTTGTCGCGCGACTGAAGCGCTGCACAACGAATCCCTTTGCATAAGGCCGTGGCCACACTGGTAAGGCGATTAGCGACGCGACGGCGATTTCAGAACAACTTGGGCGACTTGATGTTGAAATCACCGTCGCGTTGCTAATCGCCTTACCAGTGCGGCCACGGCCTTACAGCGGCTGCAGCGCGGCTAAGTCACGCGACAGCCGCGCTTCACCGTATCTGCCACTGCTAGTTCGGAGCGCTGCAGTCACGCTTCTGTCGCGCGGCTGTCGCGCTGCAGCTGCGCGACTTAGAAGCGCCTACAGTCGCGCGACAAAAACGCCTATATATATGTGAAAGCGCTCTAAGTCTTAATTAAAACGTAACGCATAACACAGCACACTCGTCATGGACGCGTACCACACAACAGACCGGGCAAACCTCTACGGTCGTGTTTTTTTTAGTTTAGTATAATAAGTCCGATATTTAGAGATAACAATGTTATTTTAAGTCTTGAAAAAATAAAAACTATAAAAAATAATCTAATTATATTTTTTTAGCGATAGAAACAATCGTATCGTAAGCACGGCAGCATAATGCATCCCCCGTAGGTCCTGACGTGTACAGTCAACCAATTTGATTCCTAGGCCATCATAGAACCCTGTCATAGTAGTGACGTATGTACATCGTAGCGACGTACGCCACTTTACTATAACAGGATTCTATGGTACCTAGGAATCAAATTGGTTGACTGTACGGCCCAGTAACGTCTATGAATTCAGAATATGACGTCACTCTAACGTCAGTGGCTGCCCTAATATGTACGGCCCAGTAACGTCCCTATGAATTTAGTATATGACGTCACTCCAACGTCAGTGACTGCCCTAATATGTACGGCCCAGTAACGTCCCTATGAATCCAGTATATGACGTCACTCCAACGTCAGTGGCTGCCTTAATATGTACGGTCAAGTAACGTCCCTATGAATTCAGTATATGACGTCACTCCAACGTCAGGGGCTGCCCTAATATGTACGGCCTAGTAACGTCCCTATGAATTCAGTATACGACGTCTCTGTAACGTCTGTAAATTGTCGTCTTGAGGCTGTGACAAATTGACGTCATCTGCTGGGACCCCCCGACGTCAAGAAATGACGTCTCTTACGTCGAGCAGTACCGTAAACGGACGACATAATGACGTATAAATGCTACCTGGGTTCATTTAAAAAAAAATGCATTTTCATTTGTAACAAAACTTATGGCTGGACTAGGTGTATGTGTTCAGAATCCTTCTTTTAACATATCCCAAGTATTTTTTTAAATATTGCCAATGTACAGACTATACTTATTTACAGTTTTATAATAACATAGACAATAGATTTGAATTAGATGACTACTACCTAACCGAATGATGTTATTGTAATAATACGTAGGTACAGCAACACTCATTCATAATAACTAGGTTAAGATAACCTTGGCAAAAATATTATAATACGTGACATTGATTTAATAGTTATGTGTCAAATGCTACACCAAATATGTTTCTGTTTTTCCACCATTAGTCCAGTCAAAATAGACAAAAATAAGTCATAACTAAGGAATAATTCGCATAGAGCTGAAAATTGGCATGTCTATTTTGACTGGACTACATGGTAAATTAGATTTGAATGAGCTGCATATCAAAACGAGGCTGTCTACATTGTGCACGTAAAGGGTCCTCACATTCTTTGGACACAGCCAGACGAGGCCCGGATAGTCTGGAGATGGCGATTCTCACTGGCCGTGCAGAGGGTACCAGGAGTAGAGGACGCGCGCCGTCTAGATGGACGGATACGATCAGAGAGGCCACCAATATGACGCTGCAGAAGGCAATACATTTGGCTCAGGACCGAATAGCCTGGAAGAAGTTGGTGACTGAAGTTGCTCAGCGGGGTCACGTCCCTCAGTCATGAGGAAACGACTAAGAAGAAGATGAAGAAATGTCGGGCTTGAACCGACTAGAACCACACGCCGTCTCGGGTCTACAGACGCCGGGGTGTAAGGTTGCCCATAGAGCATAACCCTCGCACCCCGACTGACCCTAGGCCATCTCCGGTTTCGAGATGGCCCTATCGGGTTTGGGAACCACGGTGTCCCCGTCTTGCCCCGGTTTGGGGGAGGGGCGCTAGTCGCCCCACCGTCCCGGCCTGCTTCTGCTGGGGTGACAGGCGGGGGTATATGGGGCCCTAATATCTTCATCTCATCTGCAAGCCGGTTTCATTATTGAAATAAAATTATTTTTTAAACGAATTCTATCGCGATTTATTTGCCGTGGTCACCCCCGTGACCATGGCTGCTGAAAAGCAACCGAAACGTCGGGTTCTATGTAAAATATTTAAAAAAACATCAAATAAATCCCGATAGATTCCGTTAAAAAATAGTTTGATTTCAATGTGTGACATTCGCGTAAACTTCGGACAATAACACGGCTTCATTATTTTTCTTCTGAGATACAAAACCACTAAAACAAAGGAGTATGCGAAAACCTGTTGATTCCTGTTCGGAGCAATTATTTCTTTTATTTTTGAAAAGAATATTACTAGTATTCCCCTTACCACTTCAGCTAAGCTAAATTCCTTGTATCAGGAGTGGGTTCATGTCGGTAATGGCCAGGATTCGAACCCGGGACTTCTCGATCGTAAATCCGACACCTTAACCGTAATAAGTGTGTATTTACAATAAAAAGTTATTTCAGTAGTTTATCCGTATTCTAGAACCCATAACACAAGCTATGCTTACCTTGGGTCTTGATAGCGCTGTATAGAATGTCATAAAATCTTTTTTATTATCTTATTAAAAATTGATCTTATTGATGTGTAAACTCAATTCGTACCGATATCGACACGGATTTCACGATATTGACATAACATAACCTCACGCCTGTATCCCCGAAGGGGTAGGCAAAGGTGTATTGTACACCCAAGATTCGCGAGTTATGTTTAGGTCCCAATGTAATCGGGGGCGAGCCTATTGCCATCTACCGGGCACATTACTAAGCGAGCGATAATCAACATTTTTAATACACACATAACTACGAAAGTCAGAGGTGTGTGCCCGAGACGACTGGGGATCGAACTCGAGACCTCGTCTCGGCAGTCCGTTACGTACACCACTGGGCTATCGCTGCATTATCGCACGATATTGAACAGTGATTTTATTGACTTTCTAACTCTTGCCTAGGTATTTCGAAATATCTGTCGCAGGAACAAAATTGTATTTAAAAGTAGCGAAAAATCTGTCACTTGAACAGGTCAGGGCTATGTATTACGCCACGTACATTGTGCGACTTCCTGCCATTGAAAGCCTTTTAGTCACTCCGGAATTGCTAAACTAAATTTGGATATCAATTTTAGTCAGGAAAAGTTAACAACATCGCGAGTTCAGTCCAATCTTCAGTCCAGTCTTGAATTTTCACTTATTCCGTTTCTAACCCCAGACGCAAAAACGACGGGGTGTTATAAGTTTGACGTGTCTGTGTGTTTATTTGTCTGTGGCATCGTAGCTTCTGAACGGATGAATCGGTTCATTTGATTTTGATTTTTTTTGTTTGAAAACTGAATTAGTCCGAAAAGTTCTTTGCTATGTCGGGGTTTTTTTTTTAATTTACTACATCCAATATCAACAAATATGTTGGAACTATTTAAATTCTTCCAGAACCTTAAAATATATTCTCTCCCAGTTATTTCCATACTCATTTAAAAAAATTACAAGTAGTGCTCATTTCATTCACGCTTAAATACCTTTTTTTTTTTTTCTTTTTTCGTGCGGAAATCATCGAAGGGATTAGACGGTCAATTTAAAATGTATTGATATTATTGATGTGCAAACGTGATCCGTCCACCGGATCACAATATTGGATCACGATCTTTATTGACTTTCTAATCGCGCCCTATGGCTTAATTTTTTTTTTTTATACCACTAAGGTGGCAGACAAGCACACGGCCCACCTGATGGGAAGCGGTTACCGCGGCCTATGGAAATAAAACGCATTTTCTCCTTGTTCATTATAATTACAACATGTAACTAATAAGTTTTGTTCAGTTACTGTCTAACGAAGCATATTTCTTCAGTCTTGCAATAAAACCAGAAGTTTCCATTTTCGTTCGTTGCTGAGCTGTACAGTAGGCTGAAAAAAACATTAATTATTTACTTTTTATCATTGATAGCTTCACGTTTTCTCCTGCTGCTACTGCTCATAAGTGATGCTGACCTCCTGGGCCTGTAGACAAAGTCACATTCTACTAGTGGAATCGCAACGAAGCGAACCTTCAAAAGACTGAAATGTATGGGAGAGACAACATTTGTCGACATGTCACGTGTAACAAATAATGTCACTCCCATACATATTGAACATTTGAAGGTTCGCTTCGAAGCGATTCCACTAGTAGAATGTGACTTTGTCTACAGGCCCTGAGATCTATTCTCTACGAAACGAAACGAAAATAAATCCTCAGCAATCCAGTTACAGAATCTTGCTGAACTACATTCTGCAATGTATTGCTCAATAAAATTGCAGCAAGGGTATAATATTTATAATGTGTCACAAAATTAGGTCTCTGAATTTGGTGAGATGACTTGGTATCGACAAAATATGTATTTGAAACAAAAAATATATATCGTGTAAAATAAAAAAATAATATAAAAATAAAAAAATAAAAATGAAAAGAAAACACCACCAGCGACCAGCGTCACGTGATGCGACGAGCCCGTGACGCACGTGGTAGGCGTGCAGTCCTTCTCCTCGCAGTATTCTCCAAGCGGATGTGTGGGAAATACCTAAATAGCGACCAGCGTCATGTGTGCTCGTGGCGTCGCTGGTCGCTGGTGGTGCTTTTTTTTTCATTTCTTTTTATATATTTTTTTTATTATTAGACTTTATAATAGAAATATTCAAATTCAATTACACAAATTGATTGAATAGGAATGTATAAGAAAAAAATACATTCTCATTAAAAATAACCCAATCTTTAATACTCACGGACAGTGCTGGGTTCCCATCCCACGAATTCTCCGTTCTTCTCATTTTCTGCTTTTAACCAGTCGTGCAAAGGCTTAAAATATTCCAGAACACCACTAGCGTCCATTTTCCTTGTACCAGTCAGTACCTCCATTGCGTCAGGCCAGGGTTTCGATGATCCAAGCTGTAGCATTTTACTAAAGAATAATGTATAAATGAATTTTTAACATTATTTTGAAATAAGTTTTAGAACAGTCTCAGGAAATTGCATCATAAAACAATATCGAACCAAGCGGTTTGGTGACTCTTTTTTTGTCGGATCATAAAGAATTACAGTCTTATTCATAAAAAGTTATGGGAGGTTTATAAGACTGCTATAAGGTGATCGTCGAAAATTTGTATTCATAACAGCATTTTAACACTAATATGCTCTATAAACTCTCGATAAACTTCATATAACTTATGGAAGGCAGGAACCTACTATAGCCGTGCCATAAAGCAATATTAGGAGAAAAGATGGCCGACCTGCGCAACAGCTGATGTGTTTGACAGCTCTGATTAGCATCGTTAGATACTTTGTTCGCATTAGTTTGGTGAATTATTGAATATATCTCTAATATCTCTGATTTGTTTCCAGACAATCACAAGCCTTTATTATTATTATTATTACTTATCTAGGTCAGTTACTTTGTGGAGTTTGTGGTAAATTTATTGCGGCAGAGTGTTTATCAGTGTCTAGTGCCTAGATGTACTTGAAGCTATTGAAAATATTAGGAATCCGCGACCAAAAGTTTATCGACTATAAATTTATTAGGGAGCCATGAACTTATGTCTTCACTGTCTATTTTGGTAGGAGGTGGTGGACCACCACCCGTTTTAATTGGGCAAGGGTGCGTGGGGCCCCAAGCCCCAACACATTTTCGTCTATTAATCTCTTATAGCGACACTATAGTTATCGAAGGCTTATAGAACAGTTATGAATACAATATTTTAAAATACGTATGATAGCGTTATGAGACGTTTTAACTAAAGTACGCTATAAACCTTCGATAAGCATTTTTTATGAATAAGACTGTTAGAACGCTTTACCCACACACGTGTTCCCTTCTACCTACAATCCTGGGTTCTTTAAGCGGGGCGTGAAAAAATATCTGTTGAGGCCGTCTAGGTAGCGGCCATTCTAGGGACAATCTCTGGAAATGGTGGCCATTACTTTTTGGACTTCACCTAAGTTTACCATAAGGCGGGCTGCAGTCAATTTGACTAAATGGACTTAATATTTAAAAAAAATTAGGAAATCGAATAAAATAAAATGTTTGGAAGAAATAAGAAAATAAAAGAGGGCGAGGTAAACCGATTTACAATGTGGCACATCATCATGGTGCTACTTAAGAAGAGTGACAGCTAGCGAGACAGATAATAAAAGAAAGATTAGACCAGATGACTGGGTGTGGGACCCCAAAAAACTCCAGAGTCAAGCCGCCTCATTTTCAAGCCCGTAGGTAAACCTGTACATTAACAGAGGAGGATCTGAGAAAGGCTTTCTCTCGGGGTAAAGAGGTCAGACGGCAGTTGCTCCCATAAAAGCCATATCTAAAGGAGAACGAGCGAACCCTGGGCTCCACGGTGTGCCTCGCTAAGATAATCATGAGACTGGGTGACTCAGATGATAACCTACCGATATTTGCAGTAGGTTAATCAGACAATCTTTAAAATTAATTTTGTAGTTGTTAAATGAAACATATAAAAGATAAAACAAACCTCAATGCCTGTCCAGCATTAACACTCTTGTAGATATCACAGTTAGATAACGTTTGGGTAGTGTCACCGCTGCTGTATTCACCAGCTAGTTGGCAAAGAGCTTTGTGGAATTGGAACTGAATGATGAACGAGATGTAGTACCTAAATCAGTAAATTACATTATGTATATAAATGATATTTCTGATATGCAGTTAATGCAAGGTATAGATAAATACAAAAAGATGAATGCTTCAATTACATTTTTAAGCAATTTGTATGCTTATTTTTCCTACAGATTTAGATTGGAAAAATAGAACATCTAGGACGGTACTTGAACTCGCGACCAGTCCCTTACAGGGGAATGCGCTGACCAACTGAGCCACCTAGACACGTCCCAGATATTTGAAGTTCTTCGATATATTATATACGTCTTAAGGCGACGCTAGAGCCATCTGCCGTAATTCTTGCGAACTACAGTTACGATGAATGACTTTAATCGTTCAAGACTTCAATCGTCGCGGGTTCGAGTCCTGTCCTAGGTGTTCTCTTTTTCCGATCTAAATCTATAACATGAATAATCTTAATTTATTTATAAACTTAATAAAATGGAACAAGCCCTCTTATAAAAAAGGAGACTGTACCAATTGGTAATCTCTTCTAGGCAATCATTTGACAGAAAATTACTTACGAGAGATATACCTAATAGGGGCCGATGTATTGCTGTATACGTCAATATAAAACTTTTAAATAAATAGATAGAAAATAAATTAAGTAGATGGCCGTACCTTTTTTTTTTTTTTTTTTTTTTTTTTTATCGTGCGGAAATCCCTTCGGATACCCCCCCGCCGGCCAGCGGGGGTGGTTATGTCGGGCTTGAACCGACTAAAACCGCACGCCGTCTTGATTTGTTAACACTGTTACACGCATAATGCGCACAGTTTCGTACTGCGCACTTCGCAGTGAGTACACTCAAATTCAATTTCTCTCAGAAACTACTCGTAGCCATATTTGTCGTAAGTTGAGATTTAACAATCTACTTGAACTATATTGCTATTCTTATCAAAATCAAAAAACTCACCTCGCATATTCAACATCAGCAGAAATATGATACTTAGCAGCAGGATCAAAATCGTCTTCGGACCTCGGTGCGGGAGGCTCAATGCCTTGGATGAAGTCTCTCAGCTGCCAGAAGTGGCAATTATAGTCTTCATTGGTAGTGGTTCCGCGGAAGACACCGTAACGGTACAAGTCCAAGAGGTAGGCAAAAGGTAAGAAGACAATCTTTTCAAGACCCTAGAATGATTAAAGGCGATAAATTACAAAACACAGAATCGGAATACTGGACTTTTTTATTGGTAATAGCCTCGCCACAGGTAGTGGTCAAACCTGTAAACTATTAAACAGTACTTGAATTTGAGATAGCAGATTTCAAAAACCTCATCTGGATTTATAGAATTTTAAGTTCTTTGTAGATTACGAAATGGAATTAACTACAATGTTGAACGCCATTTCTCGCTCGTTAGAACTGCAGAACAAAGTACGTTCGACAAAGAACCGTTAAAAGTAGTAACTCGGTGTTTTACCGTTTTATAAAGTTGATTGATATTTGATTCCACGTCATCAGGCCCATCTTCCAAAAGCCCCACCTTTCTTAAGTGTTTCGGTGTGCCCACGGACAGAGAAATAACATCACCAACAGCCTCATGGAAACCTGTAAACACATCAAGATATTTTTCAATATGCAATTGAATGAAGCGTCGGTAGCTTAGTAGTTAAGGAGTCGACCCTATGATCGAGAGGTCCCGAGTTCGAATCCTGGCCATTACACTACCGACGTGAACCCACTCCTAAAACAAGCAATTAAGCTTAGCTGGAGGGGTTAGGGGGAATATTAGTAATTTCGGTTCGTAATATTCTTAAAAAAAAACTTGATACTTTGTAATACTGCAAACGAATAATACTTTTCCATAACAGCGGGTCTAAAAAGGTCAAATTGAGTGATTCGCGAAAAGCGAATAACTTTATGAATTTCCAGCAGATCCCAATCAATTCCTCTTATATTCGTAAAATGGTCACTCATCTAAGCAGAATTACAAGATTCGCAGATTCACATTTTGTGTAAATGTTGCCGCATGGAAAAAGTAAAGATCGTATTTTTACCGGTTATTTTTTCTGTACAGTTTTTACAAACTGAGTAGGTTATTTTATAAAATATGTGTATTTAAAACAAAGCGATCAAATACCAATTATCCACCATTGAATTATTCCAAATAAACTTATAAGAAGAAAATCAAAGAAAAAGTGTTGCCATAATCTGGTAATTTCAGTAGTTTGTCAAGATCATCTGTTATCCGTCAACATCTACTTGAGTCAAATTTCAAAACATTTGGTTGTGTTGTACTTAAAAGCAATAAATATTTCTTTCAAATGGATTTCTAAATGTTTCTAATACCAAAAAAACTTTTTTTAAATCACCTATTATAAGTATCTTCTCAAAAAATAAATCAGTTATTGTAGTAGCCTTGAACATAAGATTAATTGAATCCACTTTCACTAGATGGTGCTGTAGGTCAGCACACCTATATAATGGCTTAAGTTGAGAAATAATAAATAATTTATGAATAAAACATATCACAAAACGTTAATTTGTATCGGACTTTCTTTATATTATATTGCATTTGTTAGAAAATGTGCAAAAGGAATTGCAGAGGTTGCTCTTGGGTAACATCGTTTGATTCTGCAAACTGACGTTTAACGAATTCTTACTTTGTAGACCATTCTACGAATTTCCACAGCAAATTATCCTGGGGGTATCAAAATAGACTTTAAAGTAACATAGGCCTCACTGGGGTCAGTGGTAGATCTCCCACTCCGAGAGTACTGTTCGATCCACAGTAGAGCAGAAGGTGGATTTTAAAATATTTGCAAATATGACAGGATCTACTAAACTAACGATGGATCAGAGTGAACCAGAGAGTGCTGTTTGCTCTGGCACTGGGTGCTAGAGAACTGAGCGATTACATTAAGTCAACATCACCGGTTCACAAACCGAAGAAATAAGAACTAGGTACTTACTAATGTATGTTCCACTAACTACCATGATGAAAAACGGACGCACAGAAGCAAAATTAGTCTTCGTTGCCTAATAATTAAAAGAAAATAAAATTGTGCTAGCGAGCTTGTAGGATTTTACCCCACCTGGGTTAGCGCCATCTCTGTAAATTCTGGGTTGGTGTTTATACTGCAAATAGTACTGAATGTGTCCCATCTCATGGTGAGTGGTCTTGAAGAATTCATCAGTGATAACTGTGCATTGTTTGATCCTGAAGAAAATATGATTAAAGATTTAGATCGGAAAAAGAGAACATCTAGAACGGGACTTGAACCCACGACCAGTAGGGATGATGATCCCATCCCATCTGTAAGGGTACAGGGGGAATGCTCTGACCAGCTGAGCTATCTAGACACGTCCCAGATATAAGTCCCGTTCTAGATGTTCTCTTTTTCCGATCTAAATCTTTAGATCGGAAAATTACTTAACAGCTGTCACTTTTCATAAATGTAATAAAAGTTGCTATTTGTAAGCTTAATGTTGTCTCATTCATACACAAAAAAAATCATAAAATTTGAACTTGTCATTCCTAAAAAAATGCAAAAAAGATAGTACTGAAAATTGGGTTTCCTCCAATTTCTTCAAGAAAACGGCAATTTCATATGTAACGGCCTTTTTTTTTTTTTTTTCGTGCGGAAATCCCTTCGGATACCCCCCCGCGTGCCAGCGGGGGCGGTTATGTCGGGCTTGAACCGACTAAAACCGCACGCCGTCTCGGGTCTACAGACGCCGGGGTGTAAGGTTGCCCATAGAGCATATCCCTCGCACCCCGACTGACCCTGGGCCATCTCCGGTTTCGAGATGGCCCCCTCGGGTTTGGGAACCACGGTGTCTCCGTCTTGCCCCGGTTTGGGGGAGGGGCGCTAGTCGCCCCACCGTCCCGGCCTGCTTCTGCTGGGGTGACAGGTGGCCTCACCCGCCACCCCCAGGCCTGTTCATATGTAACGGCCTAATATGATTATTTATATTTAAGTATGTTTTGTTATCGCCAGTCACAATCAAAGCGTACATTATTTCAAACTCACAAAAAGTTAAACTGAATACAATTTAACTTTTTTGTGATTCAGTCACTCCATCTTTTAAAGTTGAAAATCAAGCAACTTAAAAATTTAACCCACCATTTATATCAAAATTTATATCAAAATTGATATGAAGGTTTTGATCCTACCTAAAATCTTCTCCAT
This sequence comes from Cybosia mesomella, assembly GCA_946251805.1. Classification (NCBI taxonomy): domain Eukaryota; kingdom Metazoa; phylum Arthropoda; class Insecta; order Lepidoptera; family Erebidae; genus Cybosia; species Cybosia mesomella. The sequence goes on along the minus strand of OX276396.1, from coordinate 33,670,926 downwards.
CATAAAAGTCCCAAGCTGAAGCGTGGCAGACCAGATCACGTCCATCGTTGGGTTTCTCGATGATAGAGCGCTCCCAAAACAATTCAGGCATAGGAGTCAAATTAAGAGAAGTGAAAAATTCATCTGCAACTTTAAACATCTGTAAGGCTGTGTAATTCTGTAAAACAAAGACGTAAATAGGGTTTAGATGAAGTCGAAGAGAGAGGAGGGAGTAGAATAGAGAAGAGAATAGACGGAATATCTAGGACGGGGCTTGAACCGGCGCCCAGCCCCTTCAGGGGGAATACTCTGACCAACTGAGCTACCCAGACAGGTCAAAGATATTCGAAACTCTCTGACATATTATATACGTCTGGGAGACGCTGGAACCATCTACTGTAATTCTTGCGAACTATGGAGGCAATGAATGATGTCACAATCATTTCTAAACTTTGTTTTTTATTACTCCACCACATTAATTAAGCAATTAGTATGTTAACTTTTCCTATAGATTTAGATCGGAAAAAGAGAACATCTAGGACGGGACTTGAACCTGCGACCACGGGATGGACAATTATTTTAGGACGGGACTTTTAGTTTGATTGGATTTGGACAGGATGTATGTGGCGGAGAAATAAAGATAACAATGTTATAAATGATTGTAACATCATTCATTGTTTCCGTAGTTTGCAAGAATTACGGTAGATGGCTCTAGCGTCACCCCGAGACGTATAGAATATATCGGAGAATTTAGAATACCTGGGACGTGTCTAGGTGGCTCAGTTGGTCAGAGTATTCCCCCTGTAAGGGATTGATCGCGGTTTCAAGTCCCGTCCTAGATATTCTCTTTTTCCGATCAAAACCTATAGGAAAAGTTAGCTGACTAATTGCTTATAAATTTCAGAGAGGATAATGTTCGTACCTGAGCGATGAGGGTAGATGTAATATCAACTTCTGGCTTGTCAGGGTATGGCCGGCTAAATTTCTCCACGTTATGCCAGCTTTGCGCCCAAATGTTACCTGTAAATAAAGTTAAATCAATGTGTTAATAATATTAGGGTACGAAGCAAGTGGAAAATTTTGTTTATTAACATAACCAATTGCACTAATTTATTTACACTTGCCCAATGCTAACGATAAGAAAGCTTAGCCTGCGCCCATGGGAACTTATTCCAGGGATAAAAAAGGCTATATGTTTTTCAAGACTATAATAGCCCTGCACCAGCCAGGATTACAGTAGAAAAAGGCACAGTATAGGCGGAGACCGAAATACCTCAATGTCTCAAGACGAAAGTCTTTGACCAGTGTGTGTTGCCAGTTATGACATATGGAAGCTAGACGCGGTCCTTTACTATGGGTCTCATAAGAAGGCTCAAGGTCACCCAGCGAACAATGGAGGGAGCGATGCTCGGTATTTCCCTGCGCGATCGAATCAGAAATGATGAGATCCGCAGGAGAACTAAAACAACCGACATCGCTCGAAGGATTGCATCGTTGAAGTGGCAGTGGGCGGGACACATAGCGTGGAGAACCGATGACCGCTGGGGCGGAAAGGTTCTCGAATGGCGACCGCGTACCGGACGACGTTCCGTGGGCAGGCCCCCTACAAGGTGAACCGACGATCTAGCCAAGGTCGCGGGAAGCCGCTAGATGCGGGCAGCGCAGGACCGATCGTTGTGGAGATCCTTGGGGGAGGCCTATGCCCAGCAGTGGGCGTCGTTTAGCTGACATGATGATGATAGGTGGAGACAAATCTAACAAATAGAAAAATTATGATTATCGGTCCATCCATTCTCGAGTTCATCGCGGTCATCACTAACACTACTATACTTTATTTATAAATTGTGTGTTTTTTATATATATATTCGTTCTTATTTTGGTGTATAAAACTGCTAAAGCTTAAGTAAAAAAACAACGATCTGATGCTTACCTAACAAATGGGCAGGAATAGGTCCTTTAGACGAGACTACATCCTCGCCGTACTTCAGTCGGAGTAGCCTTCGCACATAGGCGTGTATTTGTTGGTACAATGGTTTGATATTACTCCAGAGCTCTATAAATTGACTTTCAGTATCCGCTTCTTCATAGTTGTCCAGCCACCACTCAGCGACACTGTCGTAGTCTGAAATTAAAGACTTCGTTAAAATCTGAAAACAATTTAAGATATTTGATATCACAGTTGGCCGACTCGCTGTACTTACAGAAGCAGGCCAAGACGGAGGCGTGTCGTGTGTCACGCCTGCCAACTCACCGTCGCGGTATAAAACCTGACCCCACCAGGCGAGACCGCCGTGGCGGCCAAAATCCGCCGGTAACCTTGGGGTTATCCTTTGGAGGGCTTACCCGGGGTGCCCAGCAATGAACACTTGGGGAGGAATTTAAAAAAAAAAACACTCTATAGTACGTTTGTCAGTAGAGATTTAATTTTTTTTTTATATATATATATTTAGGACACGTCAATTTGACTTCACCTCGCCTGATGGTAAGCTGAAGGTAAAGTCTTATTAAAGAGGGTCACCATTACATACACGTATCATGTTAACAATGGTGGCACTCAGCTACTAGCATCAGCATCAGCCCGCGGCTCCAGCTGCGCAGAGGTCGGTTACCGTTTTTTGGTCATAGCTCCGGTTCCCCAATGCCTTACCCAATGCAATCAAACATACGATAATTTTAAGTCTGACCAAGAACTTTCTATTAAAAAAAACTGGATCAAAATGCGTTCAGCACTTCTTGCGTCGATCGCGAACAAACAATGAAAAAGACAAACAAGAACTTCAAAATAAATATTTTTTTGCTGAGAATCGTTCAATTAACATAACTCCAGTTTTTTTTTAATATCTCTGATGTACAGACATTTTCAATTTTCAAATAGTATTAATGGTAATCTTCTGATAGTTCTCAAATAGTAGCATTTGCTTGGAGCATGCACCATTTTAACCAACTTCGAGTTTAATAGTCTTTTCTTCGTATATTTATGTTTCCCAATCACTCCAAATCAGTTCAACTGGGACCGATTTTGATTTTTATATTTCGTTTGAAAGGATTTTTCTAGGTTTTTTTTTATTATGTGTATTGGTATTTTTGGTTCAAGATCAGAAGACAGGACCCTAGAGAAATTAAGGTAACTCTTCAAATATCAGGACCTACCTCTGCGGCTATAGCAATTTGAATATACCATAACATTAAGGATTGTAAAATCGATTTCTCTTTTATATAAAACTTGCATTTGCCCGCGCCTTCGCCCTCGTGAATTTTTGATCCTGTTCCCGCTTCCCATGGGAACCTATTCCAGAGATAAAAAGTAGCCTATATCCTATTACAGACTATAATCTATCCCTGTACCAAATTTCTGCCAGATCTGTCTAGCCGTTTTTGCGTGAATCCATAGTGACTATCTATGCCGAATGAAAACGAAAAAAAATATAATCATAGTCACAAACTTTCGCGTTTATTAGGTTAGTAGGAAGTAGGATACACCTACAGAAAGTTCAATATAAGGTTTACATGAATAAGGGTTGTCAAAATCGATTTCACATTTATAAAAAAAACTAGTTTTTGCCCGCGGCATCGCCTGTGCGGAGGTGGATTTATATAAGGAATATAAGGTATCTGGTCATATATCCACTTAACAAATTGCAATCGAACATACGGCAGATTTTAAGTCTGACCAAGACCTTTCATAAAACACCGCATCAAAATCCGTTCAGTAATTATTACAAGAATTCCATAAATTATATTTTTGTGTTCAGAATCGTTTATTTAACATAACGAAAGTTCTTTTTAGGGATTTTCTTTAGAATTTTTTTGAATTTGAATTGCTATCGAGTTGTCGTCGACGTCGTCGTTGCCAATTTTCTGTCACGGTTTTGGGTATGAAGGAGATGAGCTATCGAGTTGCTGTTTTCGGTAATAGATTCGTGCTGGGGTGAACCATTGCAAGATAAAGAAAAAATCGCAAAAAATCGCAAAAAAAAAAACGCAAAATCGAAAATCCCTTGTATTCGGCTGAACTCGTCTCAGGAATTCAACTTGTTTTAATATCTGCAATATACAGACACAACTAATTTACTTACTAAGAACGTTACATTACAACTAATGTCATAATAAGAGCTGTAATATAGTAACATTTATTCAGGCTTATTTATGAGCTACTATAGTAGGTACGTACCGTTAAGCTTGGCAGCCTCATTGTACAGCGCCACGTATTCGGTGAAGTTGCCCCGGGAAACTACACCGGCAGCTTTATGCCATTCAAGCCAGGTGTGTTTTAGCTCGTCGGCGTTGTTGCTCTCTGTGAAAATTCTTGCGACCTCTGGAATGTAAAAATGGACAGCTTTAAACAAAAAGGAATTTAAGTATAATAGTACTTTTTATTGCAGAAGTGAGTTCACGTCGTTAGTAATAAAAATAATAATATATATGGATGAGCAATGAGTTGCATGGACGTTTCTATCGGGCTCTCCATGGGCCTGATATAGATTTACCAGCATCTGTATCTTTGCAACGCTTCGGTGACCTATTTGGGGAAACCGAAGGTTTTATTTTTGCAATTATGGACGAAGTTGTGATGACGGATAACTATCGGAGGTCTATTCTAAAGGATGGTACGGTTGACATTATGTCGGGCGTGCCACCGTCCCGGAGAATATCCCTCAGACATATAATTTCTGGTTGTTCTCGGCTCGCCAACAGCACGTATTTGCATAGACATTAACCAAGTAGCCAGGATTGTTGATCAAGAGCTTGCTCTAAAGTACAACCTTGTGGAATCACAGGTACCGTTCTATAGGTATGTGCCCGCCGCAGTAATCGAAAATGAGCACATCACGTTGTACTGGGATCGATCTATCATCACTGACAGGACTATTGTAGCTAATAAACCTGATATACTGACCAGAGCGCCGCGCAATAATTATTGATATCACCATTCCACATGACGAAAATCTTGTGGAAGCCGAAAAATAAAAACAAGTAAAAAAGAGGTTGTCGACATTTGGAGTGTGGATTCGGCAATTATTGTTCCGATAGTTGTATCCTTTTATTATAGCCTCGATCAACATCTCAAGAGGCTCGCGTTAGGCAGTTGGGTCAAGGGCTTGATGCAGAAAGCAGTCCTCCTCGACACGGCACGTATTGTGAGGAGATTCTTCTCTGTAGTGCTCACCACCGGTAACTTGGTCCCTGTACTCGATACCGGAGGGTCACTATTTTTATATTTTTAAATATATTTCTTTTTTTATATAATTTATTTAAAAATATAACTTCTGTTACAAACGTGAAGAGACTAGGGGAAGTAGTGACATCACCGTCAGTCTAATTCTGCATTCCTTATAATTAGTATTTAATTAAGTTATATAGATTTCAGATTATTGTTTTAAAAGTTAATTTCTGATTAGTCATTAATAATTGATTAAGTGCTAAATTGAATAACGATGTATCGAGACATATATTTTTTGAGTGGGTATCATTGTACGCGGTTATAAAAACACGATGTACAATCATTTGAGCTCAGTTCGCTGTAAGACGCTGAATAAACAACAACTGTATTGACGCTGCCTATTATTCCAAATATACATCTTCGCCCAATCTCGGCCTATTCCTCTTCGTTACACTTCAGAAGTGGGATAGAACAAAATAAGAATGCCACCATACTCCAGCAGTTCGAGGAAATGAATATCCAGCGAGACTTCAGCTAATACGACCAGTGAAGACGAAAATGTAAGCAATTTTTTTTTTCTGAGTACCTACCACCATAGCATTTTAGTTCAACTAAGAAAAAGAGGGCACACATTTGGACGCTGAAATCATCCCTAAGTTTGATCCTGAACTTCTGCTTTTCTATGCACAAATGTAAAAGGTTGGTTACACAAAATCGAGTAGCTAGGAGCCTCTACGAAGTTAGTGAGTGTGACAATATTTTTTCCATACGTCTTCGTGGCGTAGCACGGGAATAACATAACGATCTGGATGATTACGGCACCTCGTGAACTAATTGGAAAGATAGCTTAACAAAAGCATTTCCCCGTTCCACTTATTTGTTGACCGCCTACGAGAAAATGATAAAACGAAAAAAAAATCCAAGGATTTTATCATCTTTTGAAAATTCTATGAAGGTAGAATAATAATAATCTCTTTATACATTTACACATCAAAAACATTGGGAGCAAAATCGACCTGGCAGTAAGGGACAGCAGCAAGCGCCGCCCGCGCCGAGGACCTTCTACAACTGGCGGGATGGCCCAGCCGCTACCACCTGCTGCTATGCAGCCGGTACTTCGCAGCCCGCTTCCAGAGCTGCGTAGTATACTACTTCTTTGCATCACGAATCACGGAGGCCTCAGCACACGCTACTGGTACGGAATGTATAGTTCACTACTATTTGCATTCGAAAAACTCTATCCGCATTGTTTGTAAAATTTGTTTCGATTAATAATGGAGTGTTGGCTGATAATTACGAATACGAGAGGTCTACCTAGTTTATACTAGAGATTTAGAAATTACGGCTGTAAGTTAACCTACATACATACAAAACCTATTCTCACATATTTATTACCCGAGTTGGGCATAGAAAATTATCCAGATCCATCATCTGCTTCTGTTCTGAACACACTTCCGAGTTTAAACTAGTCAAACGCTTCGAGGTTTACATACACTGTCACTAAGCAAAGTACGATTTTTTATTTGACAACCATCCATCCAAAAGTAAACCAGGTACTTAGGTACCAACTTCTCAAGCGTTAAGTTCTTAGTTTGCATCTGACTACTAGCCGTTGCCCGCGGTTCCGCCCGCGTAGATGTCGATGATCGCGACCAACGAACTATGTCGTATCCTTAATTTCCTAACATCTTTTGAGTGGAATGTTCCGATTTCAATAATACCAAATGTAATCAACAGGTATTGAAACAGTCTTGAATCATATATGTGGATAATTAATACAAATATGGATTAATACAAATATTGTCTGATTTTGATGGACATTCCTATTAACTTTGAAATGTAAAAAAGTAGTTAAATTGACATAATTACAATACGAGTAGTTGGACATAAGGTCTCGCGAAGTTTTTTGTAAATATTGATAAGTTCTATAATATTGTAGAACATTGCTCTATCATCAATACTTACCGCAGCGCATGCGATGAAAGATTTTATGACTAATATTTTTATACCTTCGAGTTGATTTTAGTAGGGATTTCTAAGGACCTCTAATTTTTCTAGCATATTTCTAGCGCCCCTCCTCCAAACCGGGGCAAGACAGGGAAACCGTGGTTCCCAACCCAAGGGGGCCATCTCGAAACCGGAGATGGCCCAGGGTCAGTCGGGTGCGAGGGATATGCTCTATGGGCAACCTTACACCCCGGCGTTTTAAGACCCGAGACGGCGTGCGGTTTTAGTCGGTTCAAGCCCGACATAACCGCCCCCGCTGGCCGGCGGGGAGGTATCCGAGTAATAGAATAGATCATTATTAACCAATGTAAGTATATCATACGTTGCATGTTAAGTTTAAAAAATCATTCAAATCAAAATCAAATTAAGATTGATAGAATAACAGAATAATAAAATTGTACAAAATACATTAGACATTACAAGTCGGATTAGAATAACAAAAACAAAGTCTATAGTGGATAGCTAAAAGGGGACGGCTGTGTGATCAAGTCCATATAAATAGGACGGCTGTGTGATCAAGTCCATATAAATAGGACGGCTGTGTGATCAAGTCCATATAAATAGGACGGCTATGTGATCAAGTCCATATAAATAAGGATGGCTGTGTGATCAAGTCGATATAAATGAGGGCTGTGTGATCGAGTCTATATAAATAAGGACGGCTTTGTGATCAAGTCCATATAAATGAGGACGGCTTTGTGATCAAGTCCATATAAATGAGGACGGCTTTGTGATCAAGTCCATATAAATGAAGACGGCTATGTGATCAAGTCTATATGAATAAGGACAGCTGTGTGATCAAGTCTATATAAATGAAAGACAGCTGTGTGATGCTATATAAATAGGATGGCTGTGTGATAAAGGTCCTAATTTAATATCAACGAAGTAAGAGACTTCAATAGTAAATTTACAAGAATAATAATAATATGAAAATCAAAGAATATGGTTACATATTGGTGGTAGATGACATTAAATCGCATCCTCATATTCGCCATTGCTGGCATGTGAGACTACATGCAGAGATATTACATTTTTAAAATGAATAAACAAATTAACACAATTCTTCAAACAAAATAAAAAATGTCTTGCAATGTCAATAATAGTAAATAGATAATGTCAAAATGAAAGGAAAATGTCGATAAATATATCAATGTTATTATTAATTATCAACTGTATGTTCATCATGTCTGAGTTATTTGCATTATTTGCTATCATAATAATGACATCTCTAGATGTTCCTGGACACTGTAGAAACACATGTCTTTCAACCAGCTAAGTTTCTGCAGAAAATATTTACAGGCAGATCTTTCATGTAATTTGGTAATTTATTAAAAATTTGATGGTCATTGGATATCAGCTTCTCGTATATTGCTCCGTTTCTATCGAAGGTATTAACAGTCTACCAGGATAACGAGTATTGAACTTATAGTGGTCTTCACATGTTTTAAATAAATATTTATGACCTTTAACCACAGATTACTAAATAGTTACTACTTTAACGAAGTTGCAACACTCAAACATGTACATAGATGGGGCTGTTAGCAGGTTTAACTGTTTAAATAATACACAAATAATTATATAATATGATGATACTGTAGACTAGATCTATTTGAAACAACGTTAAAAAGTATCCTTGATACATAACAAGACATATAATACATCTATTCCACAAGGCTGTGTGATGGTGCAGTCCAGATCTGTGTGAGACGTATTTACAAATATACGTGATACATGACAAGAAACATAAATATAACATCAATTATACTATAAAGCTGTGTGATAATGTGTATAGATCTATGTGAAACGACGTTAAAATATGTGATATATATTGAAAGGAATATCAATTTAACATGTAGGTATTCTAGCTGTACATAATCTATCTATTTTACTTAGCGGTATGGTACGGTATTCTAGATCTATGTGAACCCAAAACATAACCATATGATATTATGTTACATAAGAAATTAAACAAATATAAATTGTATTGTGATACAACAAAAGATAATAAAGAAAGATACAACAAAGCTGTGTGATACAACAAACTACATGAACACTTAAATATGTTTACCCTACTGAGTGTATCTACTAAACTATGACGGTTTACATCTGTGTTTAACAGTAAAATACCTACATAAAGCTGAAGGAGTATATCATATATGTGTGCATATACTTGGCTGCCTAGTGTCAAAAAAAAATTGTATCGAAGAACATTTTAGGATTTTAAGTTTATAAGGGCATAAACTGCGTGATATTTTTATTATTTCAGTTCCAAAAAAAAAAAAAAAAAAAAAAAATGACGACGACCAGAGACGGAACGATCGCCGTGAGACACGGCGTATGCAGGATGGCCGAGTGTTACAAACGTGAAGAGACTAGGGGAAGTAGTGACATCACCGTCAGTCTAATTCTGCATTCCTTATAATTAGTATTTAATTAAGTTATATAGATTTCAGATTATTGTTTTAAAAGTTAATTTCTGATTAGTCATTAATACTTGATTAAGTGCTAAAATGAATAACGATGTATCGAGACATATATTTTTTGAGTGGGTATCATTGTACGCGGTTATAAAAACACGATGTACAATCATTTGAGCTCAGTTCGCTGTAAGACGCTGAATAAACAACAACTGTATTGACGCTGCCTATTATTCCAAATATACATCTTCGCCCAATCTCGGCCTATTCCTCTTCGTTACACTTCAATGAATTTTAAACGTAATAAAGGAAAAGACCAGGAATAATAATAATCTTTTAGGTAGATTTCGATGAAATCGATCTACCTATTGGTTTCTTGACTACTGTCGAATTTAAAAAAAAATTCTTCATAGGAGGTCTAGTTATGACCCCCTGAGTCCGAAATGACCACTGGTCGAAAAGTTTATATATATATATATATGTATGTATGGTTCCACTTCCCAAAATTTGCGGCACTCTCACGGTCGCATTTTTGCCCCGATCGCTTCCAAACTGCGGTCAAAAATTGCTTGGGTGTAAACTTAGTTTAAGTTCGTGAACGGGTGGAATCCGGCCTAAGGGGACGGTAGGGCCTCACTTTTTGTGAAATCAGTTTTTCCTCAAAATTTCACGTTCCATGAAAGATATTCGAACCGTTCTAATTTTATCCCATAGTATACATGAATACCAAGAACTTTTATTATAAACCTATAAGATTAAAACTTTAACTAAAAGTGGAGGGGGGAAAAACCAAAATTTTTCGGGAAAAAATCATAACTTCTAACCGGTGAACATTCTTGGCGTCGGAAACATTTTTAATCGATAGGCCATTTTTAAGTCTAAAATAAATGTCTGAAAAGTTTTTCGCTAAAAGTTACCGTTTCCGAGAAAAAAAAATTAAACATGTTAACTTCACGAAATATTGTTTAAAGTACGTAGTTCTCTATATAAAATAATATTAATTGCTTCACGAAATCTACCTGTGCGTTCCCCCTGCGGGAACGGTTTTTTTTTCTTTGGAATGTTTTTTTTTTTTTTTTTTGTTTTTTTTTTTTTTTTACAGGTCGGTTACAGGTGTACGGGTTATTTATTAGGTACAGCATATTCTGCCACTTGTGGCGTGCAAATTTTAAATATTGAACAGATTATTTATAATTTATAATTTTATAATTTGACATGCAATAAATCTACGCGGTTGGATTTAACGACATTATATCATAGGGCTTATTCTAATTCGTCAAAATTGTAATTTAATTTGTTAATGTTATATTGTAGGATCAAGGAATTATCATAACACTCTAATGTTAAAATATGTATTGTTACTCGAATGTCTAAAAAATAGAATTTATACATTTAAAAATTTGTCTTCTAAATATTAATTTATACGTTAATAGATTTTATCACATAGAATTTTACGAAACTTGTTGCGGAACAAGCTTATGGGTAATTTTTTGAGACTACCAGATATCTCAAAAATGTTTAATACACATGCAGTATACATTATTTCGGAACATTTCCAGATTTATTCTTGGTATCTGGAGTCGGTCTGCGCCTTGCCTTGCGGTTTGTGCCTTGTTCGGCTGTTCGCCGAGTCTCCCAACTTATTAAATAATGTGGAATGTTTCTTACAAAAATGCAGATTTCCAATAGATACAGGCATGGTAAAAGGAGAATTTTGTATTCCCTAAATACAGGCTTACAGCTGTCGGTAGGAACCATTCCGCATATTGCTAGCATGCATTTCTTTTGAGCCTTGAACACTTTCTCAACTTCTGTGGAATTACCCCATATGATAAGACCGTAGCGAAGTATTGAGGCTGCATACGCATGATATGTAACAATCGCTGCCTCAGTGCTTACAGATTGTGATATCCTTCTTAAAACATAAACAAAACTGACAATTTTACTGAGAACTTACTCAATGTGAGGTTTCCAGTTACAAAATTTATCGACTGTTATACCTAAAAATACGCAACTGTTACTATTATTTAGGGTCTCATCTTTGTGCATTATTTTAGGGTTAGATATTTTGCAATTATAGGTTTGAAATTGTATAAGACTGGTTTTATTCATGTTTACCTTTAGACTATTTATTTACGGCCATTGAGTAGCTCTATCTAAAGTGTTTTTAATTTCCGCTTATTATGCTGTTTTGTTATCGCTTTTAATAAAAAGTGTTGTATCGTCTGCGAATAGGATACATTCATGACGAGGTCGTTAATATATAATATAAACAGCAGTGGATCCAAAATACTGCCCTGGAGCACACCATAATTATTATGCATATAATATATGACGAGCGATATTTTATTTCTTTATTGTTCTCAATTTTTGTTAGTTCAACATATTACAATCTGTCATCCAGATATTTTATTGCGCTGAGTGAGACGAAGTCGAGCGAAAGCTCCTCATACCAGACTTCAGGATTTTCTTTGTCACAGGTCTCCTCCTAAACTACTAATCCAATCAGAACCAAATTTGGCATGATTAAAGAGGTCAATCAGAGGAAGGTTTATGGATATATTTTGAAAAAATTAATGCTAAACTAAATGCTAAACCGTTAAAAAAGTTCCAGGTGGAATTACATAATAACCGCTCGAGACACTGTGACCAAACTTTACACGCTCAGAAAGCATGTCCAGAGTTATGACTTTCAAAAAGAATTTTCAAAATCGGGCTTGCCACGGAGAAATGATTACTGTTCAAAATTTTCAAAATCTGATTTCGCAATAGCGGTCAAATCTATTGGACAAGTTTTGGCGCCAAAACAGTCGTCCAAAACTCCCGAATAACTATCAAAAACAATATTCAAAATCGGACTTGCCACGGAGGAATAATCACCGAAAAAAACAAACATTGTTTGATCAATGTAAAAATTTTGCACGTGAATGATTTTAATGATAAATAAATCGCTCTTAATAATTCAAATCACGATGTCTCACTCAGCTCAACATTGCAAGCAGCGATTCGCCTTGCAGACTTAGTTATCCACGTATGGGCAATTCCTCTAATTCCATGTACAGTTTCGGAAGCAAATTTTTGTGACAAACAAAATCGAAGGCTTTTGTCATATCTTCGTCAATTTCATGTCTTTCAGAATTAGTATACTGGGTGTGTCTAAAAATCGAAATCAATGGAACGCGGGAGAGACTTGGGGCTCTCCCGAACCACAGAGCCCACGAGGCCATCCTCCATGAGCTCAGGCCTGGGCGTGACAGTTGGTGCTCTGCCTGTCACCCTAGCATGAGCAGACGGGAGCAGTGATGTTTTGCGCCCTCCCCCTTGCCCCTCCCCCTTTTACAAAGAACCTTACGAAGAACTGAGACAGTGCGCGGTTTTAGTCAGATCAAGCCCGTCATAACCTCCCCCGCTGGCCGAGGGGGTTATCCAAGGGATTTTCCGCATGGGAAAAAAAGGGATGTTGGTGGAAATTCTCATAAAAATCCTGGGTAGGTCTCCTAAACAGTTGATATAAGACCAGGGAGCAAACCCAATAATGCTGAGAATAGGCTCTGAATTGAATCCAGTCAAGAGGTGCAATGCATAAAAAAAAATAAAAAAATTGTCATGAAATTCATAAAATTATTGATTATAACATTCAAACCCTTTTCTGTGAGGGTCTTTGTGGTACACAATTTCTGTACATGAATCTGAATATTTTTGTATGTAACTATTTTTGTACTCGATAAATGATTATAAGTAAATGGCTTGTATGAGGCCTCACCAAAAACTGTTTAACAGATTAGAGCCAAACAGCAGTCACTCCATAAAAGTCAATCAAACACTATCAGAAAATTTCGTATTAAAATTACTATTCAGGGCACTTTTCCTCCCATTGTACCCTAAATACGGCTTGACCTTTCTATTATGTATGGTATGGTCATCATTAATCGGTCGATTGAAATAAGGCTTTTTACACCTGATCCGATAACCAAAACTAATTGTTAGTGGAGTTACTCCACAGATCATCGCCCACCTATACTAACCTGTGCGGCATGCCACGTACATGTGTATGGGTAATTTGGCATTGTTCTAGTGTACACTAGAACAACTCATCAGCGCCTCTGAGAATACAATGAAGGTAGCAGCACACTGACAAACAAAATTTGATATACCATCGACACGAGAGAAGAAGAACCTTCGATTTAAGTTAACTCTAAACCGGCGGACCTGTAGGAAAAGTTTAATGATAGTGAAGAAAGTTCTTGCAGTCTGTAAAAACAGATGCTGCCTGCCCCGAAGGAAGAGAAGCGTGAGTATATAACATAACATAAACTCACGCCTATATCCCCGAAGGGGTAGGCAGAGGTGCTAGCACTCACGTTTCGCCAGTTTATGTTTTAGGTCCCAATGTAATAGGTGGCGAGCCTATTGCCATTAACCGGGCACTTATAAACCTGCAATAAATACACACATAACTTCGAAAAGCATCGAAAAGTCATTGGTGTGTGCCATGGTAATACCTGGGATCGAACCCGAGACCTCATCTCAGCAGTCCTTTACCCATACCACTAGGCTACCGCGGTTTCAATATATATAGTTTATATATTTATGTATTAAACATATAAATGAAGGGTTACCTCTGCGCACTTCTTCAAGTATTTACAGACTAAGCATATAAAAAAAGGTCTCAAAATCTTACCTGGCTCCACATGTAGATCACACTTTGTTCTATCCTTAAAATCGCAGATAGTGGCCGTAGCATAATTTGTCTGCATGTTATTGATCGCAGAAATCAATTTCTTATTCAAATCCTCGGGCAAAGCTGCAGTGCCAAGTTTGGAATACTTCTTAAACATTCTCTTCAAATCAGGGTCCTCATAATCATTCCAATTATACTTTATCGTTTCCATCCAATATTTTTTCTTTTCTTCAGCCACTTCTAAAGCTACTTGTAACTAAAATAATATGCAACATGATATGAATCTATGAGGGCTGAGAAAGATAAGATCAATATAGAGTGAGCTTATAAAATTGCGAGGATATGGTAGGACTCAGTACGTATTCTACGAATTACGATTTCAGTGAATGGACAAAGTGTGAAGAGTTTCAAATGTTATCTTAAAACATCTTATTAAGCGTAGCGAGCCGAAGGCGAGCGAAGCTTCTTTGGTTTCAAAGTTGCATTTCAAACAAATGATACTCCTCCAAGACCGTTTGACCGATCTCGACCAAATTTGCCACGGTTATCCAGTAGACATTATTGAGTGTCGTAAGGGGTCGAATGTCCAGATTGGTCTTACCATCGAGGAATAATCACCGAAAAACCAAATCAATGGAAAAAGTCGACCGGTCACGTTGACCTATTGTTGGGTAGGCAAATCTCGCTACGCGTTAAGTTTGGGTTGATTGCCAAGCTGGCAACCGTCCTAGTTTAATACTGTATCATAGATCTAGGGTGTCCTGAATACATGAATAGATGAGCCTATCTATTCATGTGGTTCAGACTAAGACATAGATACATAAAATTACTTACTAGCAATGAGCTGTTCTAAAGAGCTGTTCTATTTAAAGACTAAAATTCAACAACGAAAATATTTACAAATTCATTTGTTATTCAGAAATTTGAAACACTTGGTTGCATATCAACACATTTAAAAACGGATTTCGTAATGGATTAAGTAGCTAGATAACAAACCTTTGACTCATCTAGTCAACGCCAATTGAGGTAGCACACATAACTAACTATGATTTTTTAAACTTTTTTGATATCTCTTTTATGCCAAAAAATATTTATTTATATTTTCAGTTATTTATATCTATATAAGACAATTTCAAACAACAAGTCGGCCCGACATTCTACAGTTTAAAGACGCTCAGCAACAATTTAAGACTCATTTTTATTTATCTGAAGTCTCTGTAATTTTTTTCATTTCCTGAGACTAGAGCGAGCAGAGAGAGCACTCCTAAAGGTAGGATGGAAACTCCCTTACCGGTACCCCACTGCCGACCTCTATAAAACCTGTGGCATCTTATCAGTCCGAGCTCTGTTCGTCCGCAGTGTCATTATAACGACTCACGCACGGATACACTACGATCGGGACAAAATGAAAACAGTCAGACGCAAACACGCTATACTCCCCCCTAAGTTTGTCACTACCAGCCTTGCACAGCGAAACTTTCATTTTCTTAGCAATTACCTATATAATAAAATAAATAAAACTATATATATATATCCAATGACAACGCACAAATGTCAAATAACTATCACCAACTGGCTATTGGAGATGAGCTATGATCAAACGGAAAACTTCATACAAACACTATCATAATTCGTAAAAAAAGCATAAGCTCCCAACTCTCGCAACTTATACCACACAACATCTCAACATAACTTCTTTCACTCAGAATTGTACACATAATCTCTTAATGGTTTTAATATTAACATGTACCATACTTTTTCTTACCTGCAGAAAACACACACAAACACATTACCTACACAAAGTGCACCTCTTTATTCACAGTCACATTTTACACTTGAGTTTATCTTGTTTATTTTCTGAAAGTACCCACAAAGTTACTAATTTAATTTGTTTATCAGGATTTATAGCACAAATGTACCTTTAACAAAACTGGGGGCCTGGAGATCTGTAATACAGGTTTCGTATCTAGTACAGACTCCAGCTCTCGCCAAGGAAAAAAGTAACAAAAAAATGTTTGGATTGTAACCGTTGTACCTTGTGAGAGAAATAAAATAAACATTATTATTATTATACATTATTAATTGTTCCTCTACTATCTACTTTAGCAATGTTAAGATTCGAAAAGACACAGAATTCAATAGTTTCTATTTCATTTCTTAATCAGTATTCATTTCTAATTTAAAGCACATTACAACTAGGACGGTTGCCAGCTTGGCAATCAACCCAAACTTAAGCGTAGCGAGATTTGCCTATCCAACAATAGGTCAACGTGACCGGTCGACTTTTTCCATTGATTTGGTTTTTCGGTGATTATTTCTCGATGGTAAGCCCGACTGGATATTCTTTACGACACTCAGTAATGTCTACTTGCTCACCGTGGCAAATTTGGTCGAGATCGGTCAAACGGTCTTGGAGGAGTATCATTTGTTTGAAATGCAACTTTGAAACCAAAGGCTTAATAATAGTTAAAATATCTTACGTTCAATTCTTCGTTATATTTCGTTATGTTACTTTCGTAGTTCCAGTCTGCTAAAACTTTCTTGTTAGAGAATTTGGCTGTCAGCTCGTTCAGAGATCTCATGTATTCTCTTCCTGCGGTTTCATCCACAGCTCTATCGACTGTCAAGCCCAGGCCAAAGTCAACAAAAACCGTAGCAATAGCGACCATCAGGGCAAATTTTGTAGTTATATTCATTTTTATCTGAAAATAAGTATTGCTAAAATTAGATGTAGTATTATATGTAGTATATTATTTATATTTTTTAATAAACGTAGCTGTAACTCCGAGTCAACACTTAATCACTTTAATCATTATAAGCTTCACTATCAAAATATGATTTGTATATGAAACAAAAATCTATATTTTCAACCAGTTGCACACTTCACAATGTCTTACATACAGAACACGCACCTATGAGCCGGCCACTACAACTGACTATGTGGTTGAGACTGTCAATACAATAAACCAGTCAGAGATTAGATCAAGAAACAACTTGATGAGCGAGGACAACTAGTAGGGCGGTAACTACAATAGATCGAGATTAAGGTCAATTGTTATAAGATATAGGTACATAACCGCGGTAGCCTAGTGGTATGGGTAAAGGACTGCTGAGACGACGTCTCGGGTTCGATCCCAGGTATTACCATGGCACACACCAATGACTTTTCGATGCTTTTCGAAGTTATGTGTGTAATTATCGCAGGTTTATAAGTGCCCGGTTAATGGCAATAGGCTCGCCACCTATTACATTGGGACCTAAACAAATTGGCGAAATGTGGGTGCTAGCACCTCTGCCTACCCCTTCGGGGATATAGGCGTGAGTTTATGTTATGTTATGTACATAAGGGTTAGATTTGTATTATGTAAACGATAGAATCACTGGTTTCAATAATAAAATGAACCTTAGTAGCATTGAATTAGTGTAAAAGATTAATCGGTTTTGTATTACTATAAATATATTCACTATCTACTGAAAGTATGAATCTGAAATAATGATTTTGCGAATTAAAAGGATTTTTAGGACGTTCGTCAATCCTCACGGATGTAACATTTTATAGGCCACATGTAGTTAAATATATATTCAATTAATTTCAAGTAATGAAAAATACAAAGAAGGAAGTAGAAATATTGTATTCAACAAGCAGTCGCTCCCGAAAAAAACCATATAAGCCAAATCAAAAAGAGTAGAAGGAGCAATTGGAGCCCAGAGTGAGATGATACGACGGTGAGATGATGATGATGAATTAGATACAACAAGCAGGTAACATTTTGAGCAATGTCTCGCACGGTGTCCTCCCCAAGTGTCCGTTGCCGGGCACCGCGGGTAAGCCATCGAAAGGATAACCCCAGGGTTGCCGGCGGACTTTGGCCGCCACCGCGGCCTCGCCTGGTGGGGTCGGGTTTTATCCCGCTTCGGTGAGTTGGCAGGCGTATGTAGGGCACACACGACACGCCTCCGCCACGGCCTGCTTCTGTAAGGACGGCGAGTCGGCCAACTGCCGTCCTCAGGCCTCGATCATGGAGGTCGGTAGTCCCGGGTGTAGATGAGTGAGAAGACTGCGAAACTCGAGGGGCAGGGTTCTCTCCCGCTCCCTCTTGAGCAATGTCTAAGATATTTTTAAGATCCACTACACTACTAGTAGGTCTTAAGAACGATATATGCTTATCATTTCTAGTATCGAATATTTCTGTTATACGTATTTACTTCGTCATAGTTTCTTGTCTTACGATTTTGTTTCAAAAATATCGCAACGAAGAATAATAGAATATCGTTAAAATTCTATTACGAGTATAACGATGTGCTTGTATTTTTAACCGACTTCAAAAAGGAAGAGGTTTTCAATTCGATTGGTATTTTTTATGTCTGTACACCGATTACGCTGAGATTTATGATTCGACTTATGTGATTCTCCTTTAGTGTGATGCGAAATAGTTGCCATTAGGTTCCATAAAAGTCAAAGTCAAAGTCAATTTAACATAGTTTGATCCAGTAGTTTTCATTTGATGATTTTTTTCTTTTCTTTCATTGATAATTTTATTTTTTATGTATTTTCTCCGATTGCCCGATAACCTGAACCTTTTTTTTTCGTGTGGAAATCCCTTCGGATACCCCCACGCCGGCCAGCAGGGGTGGTTATGTCAGGCTTGAACCGACTAAAACCGCACGCCGTCTCGGGTCTTAAGACTTAAGGGTGTAAGGTTGCCCATAGAGCATATCCCTTGCACCCCGACAGACCCTGGGCCATCTCCGGTTTTGAGATGGCCCCCTCGGGTTTGGGAACCACGGTGTCCCCGTCTTGCCCCGGTTTGGGGGAGGAGTGCCAGTCGCCCCACCGTCCCGGTCTGCTTCTGCTGGAGTGACAGGCGGCCTCACCTGCCACCCCCAGGCCTGCGCTCATGTAGGACGGAGGTCATTAAGCGACCTCCAGCGCCTGAGTCGCCTGCGACGCGCGGCGAGCATGTTGCGGGCTCGGCGGGCCGGAAGAGTTCTAAATCTATTCCGGGCGCGCTCCGCACCATTGCCGCAATCATGCTGCCGATTGAGAGGACTTCCACCCCGATGGCTGACACGAGGTCAAGCCTTGGCGACTCCCACGCCGGGCAGTCCGCCAGCGTGTGCAGCCCTGAGTCCTCGCTCGCGTCGCAGTGATGGCACTTAGGCGTTGGCTCCTTCCTGATCCGATGCAGGTGGTCCCCGAAGCTCCCCTTACCGGAGATCACCTGCGTCAGTCGGTATGAGAGGCTTCCGTGTCGCCTCTCTAGCCAATCCTCCATGATGGGCCTTTATGCCGCGGCGTGCCCTCGAAGACCTGAATATATTTGATTTTTTTTTTCTGTTTTCAAAGGGTATACTTTCCAGGTGGTCCTATTCAAATATCATGAAAATCTGATGATATATTTCGGAAAAAGACAACGGAACTCTTCAATAAATGCCAGCAAATCATCCGTGATTGCTGTTATCGCATATCTAGGTATTGTTTATGCTATTAAATAACTTAACATCACGCCTATATTACCTAAATGGGTTCGCAGGTCAGTATACAAGTTCGGTGTATAGGACCATCGTTTATAAACCGATTTTAAAAATCTTTCAACATCGGTTTTGGTTTAACTCTCGGGTGCGGGTGTTGTCATATGAATTAAGTTGACTTAGGGAGAGTTAGATTAGGGAGAAATTAGTAAAATATAATTTAAAAAAAAACACTGAAAGTGCCTGCACTGAAAAAAGAAAAATAACTGAACTACAGATTAAATTCAAAAGAGAAAAATCTGTTGAAGTCGGTGCCAAGGCAAATAGATGCCTGCCTACTAGGAAGCATTCTCGCCACGCAAGCGATGATGTTCTAAGCGTTGGTGAAGTCTCCAGCAACACAACAATGACATTGATTTTTTATTACGTTGTGTTTCATTTCAGTTTCATTATTTGTTCTGACTTGTAATTCTAGCAATTAATAACGCATGTCAGTATTTACATAACCTATAAAATCTTTTAATAAATTGACTGACTTGATAAATATAAGATTTTAACAATGCATGTTAGTTTGTACTAAATAATGACTTTAGCAATTATACATACCGTGGTTATTTAATATTCTTTACACGTGGTTTCTTCAATCCGCACTTAATAAAACTTCCACTAACCAAATGTACGAGCTTTAAAAACTTCAAACAGATTTAGATTTCAATGTAGAAGCCTAGCTTATGTAAGTCTAAGAATTATAAGAATTTTATACATACTGCAGTAATAAAAATATGCAAAACATTAAGATACATAAATTACAACAATACAAAAAGAGACAAACTAACCTACAGACTTCCACGATTTCACTAACGGCAATGAACAAAGTAAGCTCATATCAATGAATAAATACTTAAGGCTGTGCAAATTAAAAAGTTCCACAAAACAACATGTCAAGGAGACGCTTCAAAGGTAAACGATCCGATTATACAATGCTGTTCTTTATTGCAAATTAAGCTGAACGTGGAAAATAAATTAAACACTATTCTGACGGTATGAGCATTTATTTAACATACTTGAATGATCGGGTGATTGACCTACTATCTGAAATGGAGCCTCTAGTTTTATCATCGTCCATTTTAAATTTCTAAAATCGTACATATGTAAGAAAGATGAAGTAGTTATGTATGCATTATAATAATAATGTTAATTATCGCTCGCTTAATAATGTGACCGGTAGATGGCAATAGGCTCGCCACCTATCACATTGGGACCTTAGCTTAACTGGCAAATCGTAGGTGTGTAATATACGTCTGCTTACCTCTTCGGGGATACAGGCGTGAAGTTATGTTTATGTTATGTAGTAATTCAGTTTTCCCTATTCTTGAAAAGTTTGAAATAAATCTAAATAGCGAAAATATAAATGAAAGACTTGGGAAACACAAAGACCCTTTCTTAAAATATATTTTTATAGCTTTCGTGGCCGGTAATTCTAGACATAGATATAATAATTGTTATCCTTAACATTTTGTTGCTTTTTAAAACTTATTTCAATTCAATTCTTAATGAATGGCTGTGCTTTAAGCATCAATTTTAAATCTTATTTCTATAAAAATTTTTAGCAATTAGTTTCCTTACTTTTCCTATAGATATAGATCGGAAAAAGAGAACATCTAGGACGGGACTTGAACCCGCGACCAGTCCCTTGGGAATGCTCTGACCAACTGAGCCACCTAGACTCGTCCCAGATATTAGAAATTCTCCCATATATTTATACGTCTCAAGGCGACGATGGAGCCATCTACCGTAATTCTTGCGAACTATGGAAACAATAAATGACTTTACAATCATTTTTATACATTGTTTTTTGATTACTCCGCCACCATAATTCAATTAAATTTTTTTGCAATTAGCTTGCTTTTTTTTCTACAGATTTAGATTTAGAGAAAAAAGAGCTTGGTAAGAGGATTCCACCTGTAAGGGACTGGTCGCGGGTTTAAGTCCCGTCCTAGATGTTCTCTTTTTCCGGTCTAAATTTAAATCTTATTTTGTAAACATTACATAATTTTGTATTGGCTGTCAAATTGCCAGCGTAACGTGAAATCTTTTAGATAAAAACATCAAGATAAAGTCAATAATTTCAACAATGCTTACAGTTTCAGATATAAAGACAGACATACTGTTAAGGAGCATCAAGGGATTATTTTATGCTCTCTTTCGTATGAATAAGGGTTAGATTATTATATTTGCTTTGTTTAGGTATTTCGGCGCATCGATGTATTATATTATTACTATTATTCGCCTATTGATCGAAGTTTTATTCTTTTTGTTATCATTATTTGAAAATTTAAAATAATCCAAAATTGTCAGTAGATAATGAAAAAAGCAATGAAAAACAGTTGACCAGCAGAGGATTGAAGGATTCCCAAATATTTTGCTTAAATCGCAATCAACACAAATATAAAAATTAAAAAAAAACATTATTATGTTACTTGCTGCTACGGAATCCTTCACGGGCGAGTCCGACTCGCACTTAGTGGGACTCGCCCATGAAGGATTCCGTAGCAGCAAGTAAAATTTTTATATTTGAGTTGGTTGAATGAAAGGTAAATTGCGGTTTACGATTTACAACGTGTTAAAAAAAACTCATTCAAACCAATTTTCGGTGGAAGTTTACATGGTAATGTACATCCACTTATTTTTTTTTAGTTTTATCTTTCTCTTATTATAGAAGTTACAGGGGCACACATTTTACCACTTTGGAAATGCCTCTCGCGTAAACTATTCAGTTTAGAAAAAATGAAATTGGAAACCTCAATATCATTTTTGATTCATCATAGATATAACACGTATGGGTTTGATGAAAAAAAAAATTCGAATTTCAGTTCTAAGTATGGGGAACCCCCAAAATGTATTGTTTTTTTTATTTTTATGTGAAAATCTTAATGCGGTTCACAGAATACATCTACTTACCAAGTTTCAACAGCATGGTTCTTATAGTTTCGGAAAAAAGTGGTTGTGACATACGCACGGACAGACATACAGACTTGACGAATCTATAAGGGTTCCGTTTTTTGCCATTTGGCTACGGAACCCTAAAATTGAGTAATGACAGGTCATGTTATATGAACAACAAACAAATTTTATTAGAAGTGAACAATGTGAACATAGGTACATGCATGACAAAATGACATTTTTGGCGTTGTGTAGTTGAAGGTTTCTAGATTGTAATATTTCTGTAATGTATTTAATACAACAATACTTGCTAATGAATCAGATTTTTGATTTTGCAATTTGTTTAAATGATACAACTTTTTTAGCTCTTTTCATAAATACTCGTAGTGTATTCCATACGCGTGATGATTCAACTGTGAAGGATTTATCGGCGGCTTGAAGTTTTAGGAACTGGATGTACTCTAAAATATCGCTAGCATCCATATTTTTGGTGCCAGTGAATGCCTCCATTGCTTCAGGCCAGTTTGATGATGTAAAAGGCAGCAAGTTGCTGTAAAAGACAATTGTTGATATTTGATCATTACTTAATTTGTGACTATTTTTTTGTTCCTTGTAACTTTGGTCGGTTTATTGTTTATCAAATAAAGCTTGTATACTGTTCGCTCGCCTTAATTGCATTGCTCAGTTCCATGATGGTACTACAGCGAATTTTCTTCCGCATTAGTACCATTTATACGTCAAAATGAAATGATGGAACTACTGCGAATACTCAAATTAGAATTCTCAATTGTACCAGATGTGAGTAATCGCAGTAGTTCCATCATTTCCTTATGACGTATAAATGGTACTAATGCGAAAGAAAATACACTTATTTTGTAGAGATGATGCTCTACAGGCTCCTACACAATTTCTCCAAATTATGAGGGTATGTTTTTATTTTGATTGGATATAATATCCGTGACATGCACGTAGACCAGTTCCTATGCTTGATATTTGTCTTTAGCGATACAGAGCGTCACCAAAGTCTAAGCTTAAGCGAAGATTGTCAATTCTCAATCTCTTTAAATCATTTACAAGGCCCTAAGCCCTCGCGCATATAATAAATTATGGAAATAGTCTGAACAACGTTAGTTTCATGTCAAAATATGCATTGTGAATATACAGTACCGAGAATAGATCCTTGTGGCATTCGCAACATTTATAATTTATTTCGAAACTTTTATCATCGTAAGGAAAATACCGCATAAGGAAAACTCTGGTCTTATTAGAAGTTAATGATGATGATTACCTTAACTAAAGGAAAACCTAAACAGACTGCTTAACAAACAAGTAGTTCATAATATGATCTCGACTGTCGCTCAAAGGCTCAGTTCTTTATTTTGATCATTATACACTTTATTGAATTGAACTATTTTTTATTAAGAATTATTGTTAATATAATTAAAAATATCACGATGGCATATTTTCGAAAGCGTAAAAAATAAGCATACGTGCGTAAAAGTGGACATTTCCGAGATGATTAATTAGGACGAAGTGTACTGGTAAGCGCAAGAAAATTAAGCAAGGTCTAAAAGAAAATAAAAAAAATAAAGTTACAATAAATATAGCATGAACTGTACAAAACCACAAACGAAACTAACCTACAGGCTTCCAAGATTTCACTAACGCCAATGACAAAAACCAGCTTATTTTAATAAATGAATAAATAGCGAACTAAAAAACCTACATGTCAAGGAGAGACTCTAACAGTGAACGATCTGATTATACAATATGACTGGTATTTATAGTAAATAAACACCAGCGTTTTCTTCAAAGTGAGTTAGAACAGGTTTTTACAATAATTATGCCTCGCTTTCTATGACATATTGATACGGATTATTCCTCTTATAAAACATCATACATTCTTATATAACAAAAGGCTTTCCTCTTGGGGTTAGGAGGTCAGATAATAGTCGTAGAAACCATATTATGGAAAGGAGATGAAGCAGAGCGGGCCCCTAGCTGCAAAGTGCTAGCCTTGGATGCAATCAGGATGCACTGTCATAATAAATTTCGAAGTTCAAAATAGCGATGAACTGTAGCGCTTTTTTTTACGTGCGGAAATCCCTTCGGATACCCCCCCACCGGCCAGCGGGGGTACCGAGACGCGACTCACGGTAGTGCGAAAGTGCGCAACATCGATACCCATAATTTCGAATGTTTTCCATCGCGAAGTATTCCACATCGAGTTATTTATCTGGCTGTTGTGGTCACAGTTCTAACCTAACCTAACCCTGCCGACATCACATAGCGATGAACTGTAGCCCTGTGAAACGCGACTCGATGTTGAATACTTTCGCACTACCGTGCTTCGCGGTGGAAAACATTCGAAATTATGGGTATCGATGTGGCGCACTTTCGCACTATCGTGAGTCGCGTTTCGGTACTTTAGGGCTACAGTTCATCGCTATTTTGAACTTCAAAATTCAGTATGACAGTGAATCAGGATGGGATGACATAGGATTAAGTGATATCACCTTTAATTTAACTAACTTGACTCGTTTGCTGAGGAGGGAAGTGTAGGCAATTTACTTCTGATAAATTTCAATGCGGGTGATGGCAGTTAAACTTCCCTAGGACTTCCTGAGTCTCGGTGTGTTTATGGGTCACTATACAGATACTGTGTACAGGATATACAGTAGTGAGAATGTGGGTAGGATAAGTCCCGTTAACGAACTCGACTCTTTGCCTGTAATTTACGAAAGTTTGAAAGTTAATGAAATTGATCGAAATCTTAATTATCGAGCTCCAATTTGAATTTTCGTTCATAGGTTCTTGATATTTGTAAAACGAGCATATAATATACATAAATAACAATATAATAAATATTCATTTTTCCTTACAAAAAACAAAACGACAAACAATAGAGCTACAGAAAATACAATGATAAATGCGAAAGTAATGCTCCTAATTATTGGTGGATTTTTCTTTTGTTAGGAGCTGGTGTCCGCTTTAGGTTAATGAAACCTGTGCTACAGATCACCAGGTCCCCACCCCACTAATTGAACATATTAATAGAATACAAGGATCGTGAGTATACCTATATAAAACGTCGTAGGACATGTAACGACTAAAATATGTGTGTGCGTGTGTGTGTGTCTATGGGTATGGGTGTGTTTGTAGGTGAATGTGTGTGTAGAAGGGTGTGGGTGTGTTTGTATGTATGGGGATAGATAGTAATTAATTACGATTGAAAATGGTTAGGCGCGAGTTTATATGCGACCCTGCTCGCTGGTTTTCTAATCAGTTATCTAAAACCAGTCCAATCAGGTACATGTTTGTGATGAAGCTGAGGAATTTTATGATGGTTTATCGGTAGCTAAGTGGTTAAGGAGTCGGCCTTCCGATCGAGAGGTACCGGGTTCGAGGGTTAACGGTAATACTAGTCATTTCTGTTACTAGTACTCTTTATAATTTACCACCAACATGGTATTCAGGATTTCAGTGCAGATCAGTATAGATAGATAAATCTTTACTATTATAAAATTGTAAATTAGTTGTGTCTGTATATTGGAGATATTAAAAATAAACTTGGGTTATATTAAGTGAATGTTTCTGAACACAAAAATATTTTTATTGGAATTCTTGTCTATTTATCTGTTTGTCTGTTAGTTCGTGATGGACGCAAAACTACTGAGTGGTTATGGTTAGACTTGAAATCTGACATATGTTTTATTGCAATTGGTTCAGTACAACCGGAAATGTGACGAAAAAATGATAACCAACGTCCGGGCGGGCGCAGCGGCGGGCATTAGCTAGTGTTTTAACATGAAAAAACGATTGAATGTTAGAATGAATAGTTTTAAAAGCATTTTGTTTTTCGTGCGGATATCCCTTCGGATACTCCCCCGCCGGCCAGCGGGGACGGTTATGTCGGGCTTGAACCGACTAAGACCGCACGCTGTCTCGGGTCTTCAGACGCCGGGGTGTAAGGTTGCCCCATAGAGCATATCCCTCGCACCCCGACACCCACACGTACCCTTTTTTTTTTTTTTTTTTTTATCGTGCGGAAATCCCTTCGGATACCCCCCCGCCGGCCAGTGGGGGCGGTTATGTCGGGCTTGCACCGACTAAAACCGCACGCCGTCTCGGGTCTCGGGTCTCATAGAGCATATCCCTCGCACCCCGGCTGACCCTGGGCCATCTCACCACTAACAGCATCGCTCATCCTGTCTCCTCTGAAAGCAGAGGAGTACGGAGAGCGATGTGTTCCCGCCACGTTGGGTATTGGCCGACGATCAATGCCAACCCTATGAAGGGGTGAAGGGGAAGCCATTGACCGCCGCCCAGGGTGTACCGGCCGCTCCGATTCCGTTCCCCCCGGACTGTAGCGGGATCGGAATCGGAGCGACACTCGAGGAGGTTACCCAACACACACCCCCACCCACACGTACCTCACCTGCTAGTTGGTGCACCGGCTAAATAATGGAAGAGGCTCTGGCGCAGGATTCCCTCTCGGGGTTGGGAGGTCAGACTGCAATCGCTCTGGGAAAAGCCAACATCCCTATCAAAAACAATAAGCAAGAAAAAGAGAAAAAAAAGAATCATATTACGTTAAACTAAGTATCCATAAAACAGTTTCCTTCACCGCGTCTGTCTGTCTGTTAGCGATAAACTCAAAAACTACTGCACCGATTTTCATGCTGTTTTTACGAATAGATAGAGTGGTTCTACAGGAAGGTTTTAGTATATAATTTGTCAAGTTATTGACTTTGCAGTAGTTAAAATAGAAATGAAATTTAAAATTATTCCTTAGTGATTATAAATAAAACATTTTGTTTTCCTTAGTGATTATAATTACAGCAAAAAAATTTTTTTTTTCTTTATTTAGACCCCAGCGAAGCATATTTCTTCAGTCTCCTGTTGAATCCTGAAGTTTCCATTGCCGTCCGTTGCTGAGCCGAGCAGTACGCTGAAAAAATATTTTAATATTATTTACTTTATAAACACAATGTAGAATTTTTGTAGTTTTAAAATAATCGAAACTTATCACATTCTATAGAGAAACAAGTTGTTTTCGTCCTCACGAAAACAATTTGCTGTCGTATATTGTAATAATTTGTATGAAAAATTGTACAATAAGATATATAAATAATTAACATACGAATACTTTATGATTTGTTAAATATGCAAATACACTTAACAGTTGGCATGTACTAAATTTCTAAAGAGGTATGCAAGGTCAGGGGTGCTTGGTTGGGGACCTCCACGCGGTGCAACCTGGGCAACGGAGACAGCAGCGCCTCTCTCCTAGGGCGGGAGAGACGCTGCCGCCTACGGCCAACTCCGACCGAGGCGAGGACGGCCCTGTTGAAGGCTGTTCGGAAGCTTTCCACGTGTCCCTCTGATTAGCAGATGGCACAGTGGAGAGCAAGTAAGGGGGCCATCTCGAAACCGGAGATGGCCAAGGGTCAGTCGGGGTGCGAGGGATATGCTCTATGGGTAACCTTATACCCCAGCGTCTTAAGACCCGAGACGGCGTGCGGTTTTAGTCGGTTCAAGCCCGACATAACCGCCCCCGCTGGAGACCCCCCGCTATCCAGCGGGGGCGGTGTCCGAAGGGATTTCCGCACGAAAAAAAAAAATAAAGGTATGCAAGGTCAGCCCCACCAATTGATTGAATACTCAGTTGAACCCTCACTCAAATTGGAGGAACTGTGGAGATATTGTGCTGTTTTTCTAAGAACTTCGAGCTTGAAGAGCAAGCGTTCTATTCTCAGTGGAATAACCATATTTTATCTTTGTAGTATCAGTGCAGCTTAGTTTTTTTTTATCTAAGCTAGTTACATAACGAGGTATTAATATCAAAAGTATCTACTGCAAACAAATCTACTTTTACACCAGTTTAGGACTCTAGATGTAGAGTATCAGTTGTTGTAAGCGGTTTAAGGTATCAAAAGACATCTATCAAGACCTTTAAACTGAGGACCATCTTTCTAGAGAATAGATTTTTGCTCTTATCGATAGAACAACCGTAGCCCTCTAGCTTACTATCAGACAGGGTGAAGTCGTATTAATATGTCCTATATAAGTTACATTTAAGCGGACTTTCAACAAATAGCGTTCTTGTTTCCATGCATACAGTCTCACGTCATCATCAGAAAAATCATCGTAATCAAGCTAGCCTAATTCTGAATACTTACGGACAGTACTTGGTTCCCATCCAACAAACTCTTGATTCTTCTCATTCTCCGCTTTTAACCAGTCATGTAAGGGTTTGAAGTATTCTAAAACACCACTGGCATCCATCTTCCTTGTACCTGTCAGTACCTCCATTGCGTCAGGCCAGGGTTTTGACGATCCAAGCTGGAGCATGTTGCTGTAAATTAATTATTATTAGTATTGGAGTATTATGTAATGCGTAGGAATGAAAGTAATATCGTAAGGAAGGCATTAAATATGGAAGTGGACGGTTATAAGGGTAAAGGAAGACCTAAGAGGAGATGGATGGACTGTGTGAACAAGGATATGGTTAGGAAGGGAGTGAATGTTGAGATGACCGCAAACAGAGATGAATGGAAAAAGCGAACGTGTTGCGCCGACAACAAATAAATTTGAGATAAGGGCAGGAGGACGATAATGATGATGATTGCATTAGCATCTACTGATGATTCTCAAACAAAATTACAGTCCTTTACTACTGTAAATTACTGTAATTTTGTTTGAGAATAATAATTAATATGATCATTAACAAAAATGTTGGCCACAAATGAAGTACACAAATGAAGTTATTTAAATTGTTAAAGCCAGGTGTGTGGATACCTCAATGCCTGTCCTGCTTCACCACTCCTGTAGATGTCGCAGTTAGACAACAGTTGATCTTCGCCACCATTGTATTCACCGGCAAGTTGACAAAGAGCTCGGTGGAATTGGAACTGGATGATATATGAGATGTAGTACCTAAAATAACACACAAAAGCTAGAACTAGAAACACAGGCCTATTTAATTAATAAGTGTGTATCACTTATTAATTAAATAGGCCTGTGTTTCTAGTTCTTCGCTTAATTAAACGTGTTTATCTGACAGACGACAGAAATTCGCTCAGATGAGTGGCTTTTGTAACCCCTGTTGCCTAGCAAATTAGTTAGCACCTACTGTAGTTTACACTGCACTACACTACTTTAGTGATTCCGTTGCCAAATGGCAAAAAACGGAACCCTTATAGATTCGTCATGTCTGTCTGTCTGTCCGTCCGTATGTCACAGTCACTTTTTTCCGAAACTATAAGAACTATGCTATTGAAACTTGATAAGTAGTTGTATTCTGTGAACCGCATTCGGATTTTCACGCAAAAATAGACAAAAAGCAAAATTTTGGGGGTCCCCATACTTTGAACTGAACCTCAAAAATTTATTTATCATCATACCCATACGTGTGGGGTAGGTCTTCAAAAATGATATTGAGGTTTCTAATATCATTTTTTTTCTAAACTGAATAGTTTGCGCGAGAAACACTTCCAAAGTGGTAAAATGTGTGTCCCCCCCCCCCTGTAACTTTCTAAAATAATGACCATACCATATAAACTTCCACCGATAATTGGTTTGAACGAGATCTAGTAAGTAGTTTTTTTAATACGTCATAAATCGTAAACCGCAATTTCCCCTTCATTCAATCAACCCAAATATAAAAATTTTACTTGCTGATACGGAACCCTTCATGGGCGAGTCCGACTCGCACTTGGCCAGTTTTTTAAAAGGTAGCCGGAAGCAAAATGTTTAAAAAATTAGGAGACAAGCACATAATTCGCATGACCATTGTGATGACACGCATTGTGTTGATACTTGCAATTCGAACGATGTCAATGGCGTGATATTGATTTTAACTCTGAAGATCCTACTATTAACAACAAAGCTATAAGCAAGTAATATAGTTTAGCTACAGAAAACCTAGTAGTTTTAACAAAAAAAGTTAAAACATATTGGAAAGTAGCATTGTTTATTTATAGCTCAGTTATTGTCTTTGTCTTTTTCTCTATCATCTGAATTTATCCTAATACCAAATAAGAAAGGCCCAAGATAATAAAGATACCGAATAAGTCTACTATTACTGTAATTTTCATCAATAGTTCAACACTTACCTAGCATATTCAACATCAGCAGAAACGTGATACTTAGCAGCAGCATCAAAGTCGTCTTCAGACCTTGGTGCGGGAGGCTCAATGCCTTGGATGGCATCCCTAAACTGCCAGAAATGGCAGTTATATTCTTGACTCGTAGTAGTACCGCGGAAAACACCATAACGGTACAGATCTAACAGATAGGCGAAGGGTAAGAAGACGATCTTGCTGAGACCCTGGAATGGTTGAAATATCACAATCAGTATCAGTACTCATAATTAAATTTGAAGCGTCGGTAACTTAGTAGTTAAGAAGACGGCCTTACGATCGAGAGGCCCTGGTTTCGAATCCTGGCTATTACACTACCGACGTGAACCCAGTCCTAACACAAGCGACATGGCTTGGCTAAAGGGATTAGCGGAAATACCAGTAATTTTGGTAAGTAATATTACTTTGTGTGTTAAAAGTTTGAGCGGAATTACAATAATAATATCATTCTTACAGTGTCAGCAACATACCATTTTGTAAAGTTGATTGATATTCGATTCAAAATCATCCGGCCCATCTTCTAAAAGCCCAATCTTTCTCAAGTGTTTTGGTGAAGAAACGGATAGCGAGATGACATCACCGACAGCCTCATGGAAACCTGAAAGCTCAAAATTATATTTATTTCCACCTTTTTAAATACTCCATACAGGACAATGAATGTAAAAAGAATTACATAGCAATAAATGATGAATAGACTAAGTGCAATGGAAATAAGTAAGATAAAACAGAAGAAAACAAACGTCTTAAAATGCACAATAAAACTCTGTAATTTGGTTACTAAGGCCTATTCTGTCCAATGGTTCAAAATAAGCTTGTCCCCCAATATTCCCGTAGGATCAACAAAACAGCTAGCGAAATGCTTCCAACTTTATCGATATACAGATTAAGCCTTTTTTTTTTAACGTGCGGAAATCCCTTCGGATACGACCCCGCCGGCCAGCGGGGGTGGTTATGTCGAGACACGACAACAAGTGTCCGTTGCCGGGCACCCCGGGTAAGCCCTCGAAAGGATAACCCCAGGGTTGCCGGCGGACTTTGGCCGCCAACGCGGCCTCGCCTGGTGGGGTCTGGTTTTATCCCGCTTCGGTGAGTTGGCAGGCGTGTGTAGGGCACACACGACACACCTCCGCCACGGCCTGCTTCTGTAAGGACGGCGAGTCGGCCAACTGCCGTCCTCAGGCCCCGATCATGGAGGTCGGTAGTCCCGGGCGTAGATGAGTCTGCGGCGTCCTCGCCGCAGACTGCGAAACTCGGGGGGCAGGGTTCTCTCCCGCTCCCTCTCCGCCGTCTCTTTCGCGCGCATTACCTGCTCGCAGAAAGAGGCGGCGGCGTGCCACTAGCTTCCGTCGGAGACCACGGCCCTCACCATGGTCTCCAACGAGCCTATATATCGATAAAGTGGTAGGCACTTCACCAGTTATTTCATATACAAAAAATAATAATTAAAAACAATAAATTTACAAATCCTGAGCTAGATGCTTTGTTGTTTGTTAGGGTTTGCGGTTTTAGTCGAGACACGACATAACCACCCCCGCTGGCCAGCGGGGGGGTATCCGAAGGGATTTCCGCACGTAAAAAAAAAAAAAAAAAAAAAAGGGTTGACAGTCTGTGTACAAGAATCTTATTCTGAGTGGTTGACCAGGGGTCTCGAAGAACCATTCCTATTAAATAATTAAAAGCTCACCAGGGTTAGCACCACGTCTATAGATTACGGGCTGATCTTTGTACTGCAGATAATACTGAACATGGCCCATCTCATGGTGAGTGGTCTTGAAGAAAGCATCAGTGATATCTGTGCATTGTTTGATCCTGAACAAAGGATAAAGTAATTCGTTGCATTAAATTATCATCATATTTTTTAAGATTGAAAAGAAAACTTGATGCTTTTATTGGATTGAAAATATTAGCTGCTGTTTTTACTGGGGCTTCGTGAAAAGCTAGTTAAATACATCCTTTCATGCTTACACAGTAGCAAGAGAAAATGATGACTTAAATAAAGTTCGTTTTTATTGCAATTGTGATATGCAAGGACATCTCCGAGTAATGTTAGTCTATATCATGGAGTGTTGTCATTGGTCTATAAGTACGTCAATATATTTTACTACCTTACCTAAAATCTTCTCCGTCATAAAAGTCCCAGGCAGAAGCATGACACACCAAGTCACGTCCGTCATTGGGTTTCTCGATTATAGAGCGTTCCCAAAACAAATCGGGCATTGGGGGTAAATTCAGAGAAGTAAAGAATTCATCCGCTACCTGGAACATCTTGAGGGGTGTGTAGTTCTGAAAAAATGAAGACATAATAATGATTTTAAAAAAGAACCACAAACACCACTCACATTCAACAATATCTTTTTAACGGACGCCAATTACAACGTTTGGTTAGGTTAGGTACTACTGAATTTCGAAGTTCAAAATAGTGATGAACTGTAGCCTTAAAGTACGGAAACGTGACTCACGTTAGTGCGAGAGTGTGCCAAATTGGTACCCAACATTTCGATTATTTTTCGCCGCGATGCACGTTACACGATTTTCAGTAAAGACCACAGTAAACATCGCTGTGTAAAGCAACAAGAGGATGCCTTTGCTTTTAGTAAACTTTTGCACTAACGTACATCGCGGTGGAAAACTTTCGAAATTATGTGTATTGATTTGGTGCACTTTCGCACTAATATAAGTCCCATTGCCGTAGTTAAAAAACCAAACTCATCTTATCAAATAAAAATATTGGTTTTGTAATTTTTTAACTTGCTTGGGTTAGCGAGTTTTATAAGTAATCTGTGAGCAATTGTACAAAATGTGTGCAAATTCTAACTTGACTCACAAATCTCAGCATCCTGGGGTTTCAAGTTGAAGATCTACTTTTTTAACCAGAAGTTTTGAGGTAAATGGAAAATTTGACATTAGTCGTACCTGAGAAACTAGGGCAGCTGTAATATCGACCTCTGGCTTGTCGGGGTATGGCCTGCTGAATTTCTCCAGGTTGCTCCAAGTTTGAGCCCATATGTTACCTATAATTTTAAGTTGATTTGACAACATAACGAGAATCGGACCTGACTCAATGATCAGAGGGCCAATCCTCGTATTAAAAAGTTGTTCAAATTCAGTCTTAATCTAGTCTCGATCTCTTAAATGTCCAAAAATTTATTTTCTACAAAATTTTATTACGGGAACATCTTTTTTCACATTTGGGAGATTGAAACTAGATTGAGATAGAATTTTGAACATTTTTTATTACGAGAAATGGCCCTCAGATCACTTTTGAAATCATTTGAAACACAATACAGTGTCGTTAACTACTAGTTATTTCAGTTTATCAGCGCTAGATGACGTTAGATTTGGCGAGATTGTTACAATACAATTATTATTATTTCTGCTTGTGAAAATCAACATGGTTATTTACATTATATTTTGGTAAACACTTTTCGATTAAATACAACGTAATCATTTAACTTTAATGTGCAATACTAGCCCTAAAAAAAGCCAAACATTTTGCTCCTTACCCAACAAATGCGCAGGAATAGGTCCTCTGGCCGAAACAACATTCTCACCATACTTCAGTCGCAGAAGCCTTCGCACATAGGCGTGTATTTGTTGGTACAGCGGTTTGATCTGAGCCCAGAGGTCTGCGAACTGGCTTTCAGTGTCTGCCTCCTCGTATTCACCCAACCACCACTCGGCTACACTATCATAGCCTGAAATTTAATAGGATTTCCCACAAAGAGATATTATACATACTCTAAACTTTTGTACCTTGCATCTATTCATTTATCAGGAGACAGTAAAGACAGAAGAGAAAACGACTAAGGATATCTAAGAAACATTGGACAACAGTTATCACGTGGATGTGTGACATAGTGGGTACTTACTATCAACATCAATCTAGCTTTTAAAGTGATCATGATAAAGCCCTCCATAATACATGATTAGATCTGTCTTAGCTTAAGCTATGGTGACGACAAGTGACATAAGTTTTCTGTTTAACCTATGATACATACCGTTCAGCTTAGCGGCTTCATTGTACATCGCTACGTACTCAGTAAAATTGCCCTTTGAAACTGCACCGGCAACTCTGTGCCATTCGAGCCAGGTATACTTCAGTTCATCTGCGCTGTCGCTTGAAGCAAAAACCCGTGTCACCTCTGAAAGAACATTGAAACTCACTAAGGCTCAATTTATATGAATGCAGAGCGAAGGGCCACCGTGACTTATATCTACACTTTTTAGAATATTGAACTTTAAATCCATTATGTAACGTACAAATTATAAAATCAATTGCATATAAAGAATAGGCAGCGATTCAGTAACGCGCATCATTTGCGAGTTGGTTAACGGTCGGACTGGATGCGCAAGGCGGAGGATCGGGCGCTATGGCGTACAATGGGAGAGGCCTATGTCCAGCAGTGGACTACAATAGGCTAATTGATTGATTGATTTGATTGATAACGGTCGGAGACAAATCAATTTCTATGGATTGAAAACGTTTGTCGATGCCACGTAACGACTCAGAAACAATTTCTTCTTTTTTCTCAAAAACAAAATTAACTTCATAAATATCTTTAACAATAAGCAGTGGTTAGATTACTTGCTTCCACATTCAATTTAAAAGATAAAATAAAAATCCCCCAGTAATGTATTTTTCCGCTGCATATAGAAACAGCTTGAGCTTTTGACACATACATTGTTTCGTACAAAGTTGAGGGTCATCATAAATGTGTCTATTATACAACGTTGCCATCTAACTGGGAAGTAAATTACTATTGTTACAACGATCATCGATATCTCGAAAACTACTGATCGAATCTTCTAGAAATTAAAACGCATTGTTAATGTCGAAGTACTCTATCGATCCGTTTAGAAAAATCCAGAAAAGTCAATACAAAATCACAAGCCCTTTAAATACCTATACCTACTTTACCTACAAATCGCGATAACAAGGGCATTCACCTCTATCGTCGGCACGACTGTGTAGGTACTTGTTTTCTCGAACGCCCCAGTAAATACCTTTTTTTTTCGGATAAAAATCCCTTCGGATAACTCTTCTCGAACGCTCTAGTGCCTTATCTCTAGATGATTCCGGAACATTCTACCCTCTTTATTAAGAGCTATAAAAGGGCCCCCGGCGATCGACACGAGTCAGTTTATTTTCGAAAGCGAAAGCGAACACATCTTACCGAAGTGAACCAAGAGAGTTATACCATTTTTTTTTTTTTTCGTGCGGAAATCCCTTCGGATACCCCCCGCTAGCCAGCGGGGGTGGTTATGTCGGGCTTGAACCGCACGCCGTCTCGGGTCTACAGACGCCGGAGTGTAAGGTTGCCCATAGAGCATATCCTTCGCACACCGACTGACCCTGGGCCATCTCCGGTTTCGAGATGGCCCCCTCGGGTGAGAGAGTTATACCTGCGACTTAAGCAACGACTGTGGACTACTGTGAACTGCTGAGTGACTTGAACTGTTGAAGAGTACTGTGTGTGCTAAATATTTAGTTGTCTTGTTTGTGATGAGCGAATAAACCTCTTTGTTGTATAAACGGCATTTAATTAATACCCCGCGCACGTAACACTATCATCTGGAAAATGTATGAGAATCTCACCTGGCTCTACATGTAGGTCACACTTGGATCTATCGTTAAAATCACAAATGGTGGCCTTAGCGTAATTCGTCTGCATATTACTGATAGCAGAAAGTAATCTCTCGTTCAAATCTTCGGGCAAAGCTGCAGTGCCAAGTTTGGAGTACTTCTCAAACATACGTTTCAGATCTGGATCCTCGTACTCGTGCCATAGATAGCTCATCGTTTCCTTCCAGTATTCTTTCTCCTCTTCAGCTACTTCCAAAGCTACTTGCAACTGAAATAATGATATAAATAAATGTTTTTATAAAATAAGAGTAGGGTTCATTGTAGCCCTGTATGTCGTGATGGTAGAATTTAGATTCTACAGTACACCTGCTCACGCATATTACGGTTGTACTTACACACAAACATACATACACTTTACTCCTCTTTCGTACTGGGGTAGACAGAGATAACATCTTTTCACTTGCTACTTTTCGCTTGTGCTACTTTCATAAATCGTTTTCATATATGCTCGAAATATGATCGTATAAAAAGTTGTAAGGAACATCTTTTGAGCGTTTTGAAAAAATAAAAGCATTTTTTTAGCTAAAACTTAAAACGTGGATTTTTATTTTTAGCGTTTCAGCGTTGTAACGTAAGTGAAGCGTCGGTAGCTTAGTGGTTAAGGAGTCGACCTTACGATCGAGAGGTCCCGGGTTCGAATCCTGGCCATTACACTACCGACGTGAATCCCCTCCTAACACAAGCAATTTAGCTTAGCTGGAGGGGTTAGGGGGAATATTAGTAATTTCGGTTACTAATATTCTTTTAAAAAAAAAACGTATAAAAAGTTGTAAGAAACATCTATAGAGCGTTTTAAAAAATTCAAGCATTTTTTAGCTAAAACTTAATACGTGGATTTTTATTTTTAGCGTTTCAGCGTTGTAACGTAAGTGAAGCGTCGGTAGCTTAGTGGTTAAGGAGTCGACCTTACGATCGAGAGGTCCCGGGTTCGAATCCTGGCCATTACACTACCGACGTGAACCCCCTCCTAACACAAGCAATTTAGCTTAGCTGGAGGGGTTAGAGGGAATATTAGTAATTTCGGTTACTAATATTCTTTTTAAAAAAAAACGTATAAAAAGTTGTAAGAAACATCTTTAGAGCGTTTTAAAAAATTCAAGCATTTTTTAGCTAAAACTTAATACGTGGATTTTTATTTTTAGCGTTTCAGCGTTGTAACGTAAGTGAAGCGTCGGTAGCTTAGTGGTTAAGGAGTCGACCTTACGATCGAGAGGTCCCGGGTTCGAATCCTGGCCATTGCACTACCGACGTGAACCCCCTCCTAACACAAGCAATTTAGCTTAGCTGGAGGGGTTAGAGGGAATATTAGTAATTTCGGTTACTAATATTCTTTTTAAAAAAAAACGTATAAAAAGTTGTAAGAAACATCTTTTGAGCGTTTTGAAAAAATAAAAGCATTTTTTTAGTTATAACTTAAAACGTGGATTTTAATTTTTAGTTATAACTTAAAACGTGGATTTTAATTTTTAGCGTTTCAGCGTTGTAACGTAGGAAAACAAAATATTATGTATAAGAAGATCTTACTTTCAAATTTTCATTATGTTTTGTGATATTGCTATCGTAGTTCCAAGACGCTAACGATCTCTTGTTCATCATCTTAGACGTCAGTTCGTCTAAATGTCTCATGTATTCTCTGCCAGCGGCTTCTTCTGCAGCTTTTTCAGCTGCCAGACCTTTAGCAGCTACAACGAAGACCGACGCAATAGCGCCTACAAGGATAAGTTCTCCGATGATCTTCATTATCATCTGAAAATAAACGTTATTCATGTTAGAAATAATATTACATGTTAAACGTGGATTACGTTTATTTAATTTAGGTAGATTTCGATGAAATCGATCTACCTATTGGTTTCTTGACTACTGTCGAATTTAAAAAAAAATTCTTCATAGGAGGTCTAGTTATGACCCCCTGAGTCCGAAATGACCACTGGTCAAAAAGATTATATGTATGGTTCCACTTCCCAAAATTTGCGGCACTCTCACGGTCGCATTTTTGCCCCGATCGCTTTCAAACTGCGGTCAAAAATAGCTTGGGTGTAAACTTAGTTTAAGTTCGTGAACGGGTGGAATCCGGCCTAAGGGGACGGTAGGGCCTCACTTTTTGTGAAATTAGTTTTTCCTCAAAATTTCACGTTCCATGAAAGATATTCGAACCGTTCTAATTTTTTCCCATAGTATACATGAATACCAACAACTTTTAATTATAAACCTATAAGATTAAAACTTTAACTAAAAGTGGAGGGGGGAAAAACCAAAATTTATCGGGAAAAAAATCATAACTTCTAACCGGTGAACATTCTTGCGGTCGGAAACATTTTTAATCGATAGGCCATTTTTAAGTCTAAAATAAATGTCTGAAAAGTTTTTCGCTAAACGTTACCGTTTTCGAGAAAAAAAAATTAAACATGTTAAAAATGATTAATTGCTTCACGAAATCTACCTGTGCGTTCCCCCTGCGGGAACGGTTTTTTTTACTCTTTTTGTACACACAAAAAAATTATTATAACAAAAATAATATGAAAAAGATGTACAAAGGCGAGCTTAATTCAAAGTGAGTTCAGTCCCAGCAACCCTTTGAGTTATAGAGGAAGATAGTTTTACTTGTAAAGAGTAGCAAAACGATATATGTTTATTTATTTGCTCGTATAACACAGTTAAATCAGGTGGTTCATAAAATTAAAATAGGTGCATTGTATTATCACCAATATATAATAGTAGTTTATGCAACTGTCATATAAGAAGGGGTATTAAAACACGAGAGTCTGTTTATTATTGTCGACTCGAGACTCGAGTGTTTTAATACCTAAGTTATATGCAGTTTCATACACTACTTTATATTTCCTCATAGGAAAAATTGAAATTAAACAAAGCAGGTAGGTTACAACGGGGGTGTGTGTTGGGTAACCTCCTCGAGTGTCGCTCCGATTCCGATCCCGCTGCAGTCCGGGGGGAACGGAATCGGAGCGGCCGGTACACCCTGGGCGGCGGTCAATGGCTTCCCCTTCACCCCTTCATAGGGTTGGCATTGATCGTCGGCCAATACCCAACGTGGCGGGAAAACATCGCTCTCCGTCCTCCTCTGCTTTCAGAGGAGACAGGATGAGCGATGCTGTTAGTGGTGAGATGGCCCCGGGTCAGCCGGGGTGCGAGGGATATGCTCTATGGGTAACCTTACACCCCGGCGTCTGAAGACCCGAGACGGCGTGCGGTTTTAGTCGGTGCAAGCCCGACATAACCGCCCCCGCTGGTCGGCGGGGGGTATCCGAAGGGATTTCCGCACGATAAAAAAAAAAAAAAAAAAGGTAGGTTACAACGAAGTAATTTAGCGTGCGCCATTTTTTTCACAGTTCGAACTGCGCATGCGTGCGCCTTTTTTTTCATATTCAGCCTAAAACCTTAAGACTAGTTTAATGAATAAAAAAAGATAGCGGTGCTATAATGAGTTTTATGATATAGTTACTGTAATAACTTTTATTTTTAATATTATGTATATGCGTTTATAAAGTGCGTATGTATAGAATCGTCTTTGAATTCGTAATTCGAATTTTTCGATTTGAGTGTAGATAAATATAATTACCATGCCCCTAGCATGGTAATTATATTTATTTATCTGCTCGCATAATATAATAAAATAAAGCGGTTCATAAATTTCAAA
The DNA here is from genome assembly GCA_946251805.1 of Cybosia mesomella. NCBI lineage: Eukaryota > Metazoa > Arthropoda > Insecta > Lepidoptera > Erebidae > Cybosia > Cybosia mesomella. Next base: position 33,630,823 of record OX276396.1, on the reverse strand, counting down.
TACGTATTTTGTATAACCACCAGTTAGCAATTGTGGAATGGCACTTTTTATTTGCTCGCCTAATACAGTAAAATTAGGTGGTCAATAAAATTAAAATAGGTGCATTGTATTACTACCACAATTTTATTTGCTCGCATAATACAGTTAAATCAGGTGGTTTTTAAAATGAAAATAGGTAAATTGGATTACCACCAGCAGTGGCTGGTAAATATTGCTAATAGATTGTTTGTGGTAAGCAGATAGGTACATGACAGACTACAAAAAAAAACTGAAATTCATTTTCAATTTCTCGTTCTTAGCTTTCCATGGATATGTTACTGCTAAAGTGCGTAAATTAGTTAAAGTGTAGAATAATTTGTTAATCTACAGATGACCTGGTTCATTCTGTTAACGTGTAAAAAAAGTGTCAGTTCTAACATTAACTAATTAATCTGTAAACTTCCTAGGTAATCTGCAGACTAAAGGCTAAGTATACGATAAAGTTAATAAAACCGGTTCTTTGCCTGAATAAAACAGTCGGATTCATTGTTATTATTTATTAAATTGATAACACGCATACGTCACGGGAGCGAGTGAAGACCCGTGCCCACATATAGATCAGAAGGCTCTCAGAGGCCTCCGCCCAACCCTTCGTGTTAGGTTACTTTTAATATTGCATGAAAAAATAGGAGCCCCGCGAAGCAGGGCTCCGTCGATATCTCTAATTCACAAGATCAAAATAATTATACCTAACTGAGAATATTCCGCTCACTGTCTTCAGCAATTTAACGATGTAACATCCGTTAATATGCAGATTAACAAGGTAAAATATTTGGAACTTTGAATCAAATTTCACACTTTAACGGGTAGTTTGCGGTAATTAACAGACTACGAATAAGATACATTTATCATCATCATCATCATATCAGCCGTAGGAAGTCCACTGCTGAATATAGGCCTCCCCCATTGACTTTCGTCATTTGGGGGGGGGGGGTTTGGACCATTACCCGCCGCGCTGGTCCACTGCGTTTTGGCGGGTCGCCAGATACATTATTCGTAGTTAATAGATTACCTAGTTAATGTGTATATTTACGTATTCCTGACTCTAACGGTAACAGATACAACATGCATGTCTCGGGACCATTGCGTAATAGATAAAGGGCACACTTACAGTTGGGACATCAACTGGGACTTGGACTTGATAACTTTAAAATTATTATTATTATTGGCCGTCAGAAACATTGAACATTGAAATTTTTTAAGTGATGTTTAATTACATAACATAACATAACATAACATAAACTCACGCCTATATCCCCGAAGGGGTAGGCAGAGGTGCTAGCACCCACATTTCGCCAGTTTATGTTTAGGTCCCAATGTAATAGGTGGCGAGCCTATTGCCATTAACCGGGCACTTATAAGCCTGCGATAAATACACACATAACTTCGAAAAGCATCGAAAAGTCATTGGTATGTGCCATGGTAAGACCTGGGATCGAACCCGAGACCTCGTCTCAGCAGTCCATTACCCATACCATTAGGCTACCGCGGCATTTAATTATCTGTTGAAATATCTAATATGTACTGATGATAATGTTATATCATTGACAATAACATACATACATATACTCAAGAATTTTTCCCTTCGGAGTAGGCAGAGACAACACCCCGTCATCTGCTTCTGTCATTACATACTTCACGAGCTTCCTTCACTGTCATTAAAACTTTCACGCAAACCCGACGGTTTCGAGTGCGTTTGACCTGCCCTTTTTTCAATACCTCATTAATTTGATCAGTGTATGTTCTGCGAGGTCGACCCCGGCTAGCCTGCCCACTCAGAACTGCCTTATATACTTTGTGTGTCATTCGCTCAATACTCATTCGTTCCAAGTGCCCAAACCATTAGTGACAATAACTCCACGTTAAATACATAAAATATGTAAAAAAACTAGCTTATTTAGTTTACATACATATACATAACTTCACGCCTGTATCCCCGAAGGGGTAGACAGAGGTATATTAGACACCCACGATTCGCCAGTTATGTTTAGATCCCAATGTAATAGGGGACGAGCCTATTGCCATCTACCGAGCACGTTACTAAGCGAGCGATAATCAATATATTTTTTTAGTTCACATGTCAAGTAAGCAGGTTTTCTTAGTATCGTAATCGTTATTATATTGTATAACTGATTAAATTAAACGTGAATGTTCTGACTTACATATTCTATCGCATTATCTACAAAACTATATCTATATATGTTACTAGGTGTATAACTTAAATAGTTACATAATCAGATTAATTACTGAATCAACTAACTTCGAAGTAAAAAGAGTCGGCCAAGCATTTGTTCTAAATTATTACTTTCATTTGTAATTAAAAGGAGATCTTATTCACCACATATAGTGATTAATTTACCCGGCCCATAAAGCACTGGAACGCTTTACCCACACACGTGTTCCCTTCTACCTACAATCCTGGGTTCTTTAAGCTGGGCGTGAAAAAACATCTGTTGAGGCTGTCTAGGTAGGGGCCACCATTCTAGAGAGAATCTCTGGAAATGGTGGCCACTACTTTTTGGACTTCACCTCAGCTTACCATCAGGCGGGGTGCAGTCTATCTGACGGAATTGAAAAAATATTTACATAAAAAAGAATTGCCGAAATGTATGTAACCGCATAACTTCCGAAGGACTGCACCAAATTAGATAATTATTTTTTTGTGATCGTTTTTGTAAGGACAAGGTTTTTCTGAAAGAAAAATTTGGGAGAGTCCACGGTAAGGTGCTTTTATTACAGTAGGGCGAAGCCAGGGCACGCAGCTAGTAATAAATAAATTTTCTTGAATATTGCCTCTGTGGCGTAGCGGTAGTGCATTCGACTGCTACGTCAGGGGGTGCGGGTTCGATTTCCGCTCAGTGCAAATATTTGTAATCATGAATATGTCTATTTGCATTGGTCTGGATGTGTCTATGTATAATATGTATGTATTTTCAAAAAATAAGTATATCAGTATGTTTATCCGCATCCTAGAACCCATAACACTAGCTAGTTAAACTATGTTTACTTTGGGTCTAGAAAGCGCTGTGTAGAATGTCGTAGAATATTTATTTATTATTTATTTATTGCGCGCGCCGGCTAGCCTCAAACTAAGCAATCAATCCATAGCTTGTACTTAGGGTTTAAGAATGTGGATAAATACTTATATAAAAAAAGGAAAAAAATACTTAGATAGTTTTTTTTTGTAGATACATACATATTATACATATAAGCAACCAGATCAAAGCCAATAGACACCGAACGGGAATCGAATGCGCGACCTCCGACGACGACGTAGTAATCGAATCATTCAAAGCCCCCACACAGGTTATCAGTGACAAACACAATTTTAACAAAACACTCACAGATTTTAATTTTTTTGATCAACAGTCAACAGTCTAGCGATTGTCTAAAGAACTCTTTACACACTAAACCAATACACTCTAATAATTTTGAGACTTACGTACAGAAACCCACGATTTCACAAACGATAATGACCAGTTTTAGCTCATACCAGTGCATAAATAACAAAGAATTAAAAAAAAACATTAGGTCAAGGAGAGGACACAAAGTCGAATGAACCTATATATACAATAAATACTAGCTGATACTCGCGGCTCCACCCACCTAGATGTTTTTAAGGCGCTGTCTGCACGTAAACGACCATAAATTATGCTTATTTTTTGTCTCTAAGATTATTTCTCTCTCTTTCTAATATACTGATGCTAGACAGTTGATTTTTTTTATATATATAGCTAATTATCTACTGTTCACGCACATTCAAAAATATTTTGTATAAATAGAGCAGTTTCTTGTTAAAAAAATTGCAAAGAAACACACTTTGAAATAAATTTTTCGTTTCAATTATCTCAACTGCCGCCAAAGAAATCAAACAGATAAATAAATCATTTAAAAAATATGACGGATTTGAGGATGTTAATTTGTAGATATTCCACTAGCTGATTAAATTTTCTTTATATTTGTAACAAAAAATATATATGTCATCGCTAAAAATATTGAGATATATTCTGACCAAAACCTTTACAATAAAAAAGTCATATAAAAATCTGTTCAGTACTTTATTTATTTTGGTACATCAACGGCATACATATATATATAACTACATCTTCTGACATGCATCCGTTTTACAATTCTTACATGTAGTTTTTGCGTCCATATCGCGCACAACTAGAAAAAAAAATCCAAAAATATTTTTTTAATTTAGAACCGTTAATTTAAAGTAACCTAAGTTTTTTTAAATATCTCCAATGCACAGACACAAATAATTTACACACATTGACATAACACTTTCTAATCAAAGAAACAGCATCAAAATCCGTTCAGTAGTTACAGAACACAGACACTGAAACAGATAAACAGACAGACAAGAATCCCAAAAAAATACTTTTGAGTTCAGAATCGTTAATTCAACATAATTCCAGATTTTTTTTTTTTTATTTGAAAATAGTATAGACAGAATAGGTAATAATAAAAGAAATATAAGTAATTCTACAACCTGATAGCAGCGCCACCTCCTGGTATGAAGTAGGCAATTCTATCTTTTTTTTTTATATATGAGGACACGTCAATTTGACTTCACCTCGCCTGATGGTAAGCTGAAGGTAAAGTCTCAGGAAAGAGGGTCACCATTACATACACGTACCATGTTAACAATGGTGGCACTCAGCTTGAAGGCCTCATCAGAAGAGAATTGTCGTCGCAGCACCGCGTGACACCCACCGGTCCCACTAGTGCTGCGACCACAATCCCCCTGCCCGGCTATGCACTTGCTGACCCCCGAACGCAATCAAACCGAAATTGGATGACTACGGAGGGTTTTTCGCAATCGTGCACGGCGGTACCCACCCGGTCGAATTTTGTGACTAATTTGTGTCATCAAATTTCTACCACCAGTAAAACATGACTGTATCAATGTTAACTGCCATGTTTATATGGATAATCGAATGAATGAACTTGAATAACATTTTATCTGTAGTATTTTTTGTCCTACGGCATAACTCATTATTTCAGAACAAAATTAATGGAAATTGAAAAAAATATATTGTAGGACAAAGTACACAACGACATCTAGACCCGAACTAAGCAGAGTTGTCATATGGGTTCTAGAATGCGGATATACATACTTAATTACTTTTTTAATAAATAAATACATATTATAAACACCCAGATCCAAAGAAAATATAAATATTTGCACTGAGCGGGAATCCCCACGACCTCTGACTTAGCGGTCGAATGCACTACCGCTGCGCCACAGAGGTTGTCATCACCACACCATAAATATGATAAAATGTTACACTTCGTTATTTTCCATAAAGCAACAGTCATCTGGCAACTGCCAAACACAACCCACTGGTGATATAGAAGTTCTCTAGCCCTTTCGGACCACTCTTATACAATTGTGCGGGTTATAAAATCGCGAATAGCTCATTCGTTTTACGTTAGCAGTGGACGGGCCATGTATCGTACGTTTGTGCGGGAAGCGAACTTTCAATTCCCGCGCAATTTTTTTCCGTCGCGCAGTCGGCGAGCAGGTGTCAACCTGTACACTTTGTGACTGATTGCTCTCCCCGACTTGGCGAAAGTAAGTACCTACTATTGTTTTATATTGTAAGTGTAGTAATATACGAGTTTTTAATTAGAAAATTAGTTAAATATAGGATGTTCTTATGACAACAGTGACTGTTGGCAAGCAAATGTTTTGACGTAACGGCTTAACGAACTTTATTGTCACAATTGTATCGAGGTGGGCCGTACATTACCTCAGCCGTATTATAAGTGTCTAATGATTATTCGATTTTTACAGTTTCCGCACCATGTTTCCGGTTCTAAACGATGCTACTATCGCAAATATGCTCATTGATTCTGGGGACGAAGGTGATGATAACGACGAAATCGATTTTGATAACTTTACTGAAGAAATTCCCGACTTTTCAAGTTCGTCTTCTTCTGATGAAGGTGAAGAAACTGATGACGAAAACATACCTCTGAGTATGCTAGCAGGATGGCAGAAGAAGCCCTTCAACGGAAAACCCTTTCCAGAAGATGCTGTTCGTGAGCCAGGTGATATTGAAACTCCATACGAATATTTTGAGCGCTATTTCACTGTCGAGCTCATGGAACAGATGGCTTTGACCACAAATCAATATTATATGGCTAATACCGGTATACAAATGAAACCTATTTGTTCTTTACTGGATATAAAGAAGTTTTTCGGAATACACGCCATTGTTGGGTGTATAAAATTCCCAAGACTAAAGATGATTTGGAGCGAAAAATAAAGGTATGACCCGATTGCAAATGCTATGTCTAGGGAACGGTTTTTCCTTCTCAGGACAAACTTGCATTGTGTAGACGTGACAGCGGTGAATCAGACTGAGGAACAAGCCAAAAATAGGTTATGGAGGGTGCAGCCTGTTATCGATGCCGTCCGAAACAGATGCCTGCAGTTGCCAAGAGATGCTGGTAACTATTCAATTGATAAACAAATGATACCTTTTGAAGGTCGGTGCGATTTAAAGGTAGTCGTAAAAAACAAACCTCGTCCAGCAGGATTAAAGAATTTCGTGCTAACTACCTACAAGGGCCAAGTTCTAGACTTCGAAATTTATCAAGGCTCTACTACCAACTTACCTGATTCGGCGAATTTTGGAGTTGGTGCTACTGTTGTTATACAACAGTAGCACCAACTCCAAAATTCGCCGCTTGGCCAATACACTCCCAGAAGGCAGTTTTCTTTATTTTGATAGGTATTTTTCCTCACTGCCGTTGATGAAAGAGTTAGTTAAAAGAAAATTAGAAGGAACAGGAACTTGATGGCCAATAGATTTAATACGAAGAAGAAAACACTATTCGAATTCAAGAAAGATAATAGGATGGCTAGAGGAGAAGATGAGGAGGTTGTCAACAGGGAAAACACCTTGAGCGTCGTAAAATGGAAAGATAATAAAGGAGTACTCATGACCTCAACTGCTTTTGGAGCAGAGCCGCGAACCCAGGTATCAAGATGGGATAAAAAGAGGAAAAGGTACATCGAAGTCCAGCTATTGTCAAAAATTATAATTCTTTCATGGGCGGTGTAGATATATGCGACCAGATGATGGAAGTTTATCGTACATGGCGTAAAACTAGGAAGTGGCCGGTGAAGGTAATCATACACATGTTTGATTTGGCCATTGTAAATTCTTGGTTCGAATATCGTGCAGTCAGCAAAGCAAATAAGCGGCGATCTAAAGAGATTATGGATCTACTGTCATTCCGGTTGTCTATTAGTGACCACCTGCTGAATGGCCCATCGAGAAAGAGACCAAGGGAAGATTTGGAATTTGCTGATATGCCTTCTTCTTCTAAATACAGAGTGAAGTCACTTCCCACAATCGACCGACAGTACGACGGTTTTAACCACTGGCCGGTCTTCGACACCCTGAAGCAGCCTCGTTGCTGTCGTGCTCCTGGCTGCACTAGTCGTAGTCGTTGTCGTTGCTCAAAGTGTGATATTTACTTGTGCCTTAACAAAGACCGAAATTGCTTTTTTGATTTTCACTGAATTTAATTAATATTGATTGTTAAACTTTGAGAAAATTGATCTCTTTTTATGTTAATCTTGATCTCATTAAAAGCATTAATTGTTGATTATTACTAACGTTCAACTAGAACCAAGCTGTGGCTGTGATTGGTAATAAATATTTGTAATTTTCATGTTTATTTCATTCATAGTCCCTATTCCGAAAAACGGAAAAAAGCAGGTGTTAGGCCCGATTTGATACAACTGTGACACGCACGTTCGTACGCAAGTCATGATGGGCCCGGTTTGATACAATTGTGACCCCCACAATTGTACGTAGGAAATAAAGGGCCCACGATGATACAATTGTTCGTATATGAATTTTCCAAGATGGCGGAGGAAAATTTGGAAAATTATTGCAGATTCGTAATCTGCGGTCTCAAATTACCCAAGATTCAAGTTCATAATTACAAATTTCTTCGAAGTTTAAGAGCCGGTCCGAAAGGGCTAGTGACACCAGATTTTCAGACTTTTTAGGGCTCCAACTATCCGAGACCGATGGTTCAACATCCTTAGATTGGTCACTCAGCCTAAGACTGATCTGGGCCTCAATTCTGCAATTTTGTGTTAAAGCAAGCCAGTGTAAATCCACTGACACTCTGAAAAAATGCCATTTAATTTTAGACTTTACTACCATAAAAATAAAGTACAAAAAAGTAAAGCATTTTGTAGAGTAAATGAAAATGTATAATGAACTCTCTTGATTTAATTTTAGAATTTAGAGGTATAGTGATAACGTTTAAAATTAAATGAGATTTTTTACAGTGACAGTGTAGTACGATAGTGGCTTTGCTTTAAAATAAAATAGCAGAAGCGAAGAAGAAGAGGGCCTGATTCGGTTACTCGGTTACCACTAAGGCACGAGTCCTGCTATATTTTATCGATTATATAATTATTAAGATTCAATTATTCGATTGAAATAATAATTCAATTATTATTAATAATTATCATAAACAGACTCTATTTAGTAAATCCAATTCTATCATTAAATACAATAATTACTTATTAATTAATTGATACATTTGTATCCACCACTACCATCTTAATCATCTATGGTCTCGTTTTACTGCAAGTACATTTTTTTTTTTCGTGCGGAAATCCCCTCGGATACCCCCCCGCCGGCCAGCGGGGGCGGTTATGTCGGGCTTGAACCGACTAAAACCGCACGCCGTCTCGGGTCTGCAGACGCCGGGGTGTAAGGTTGCCCATAGAGCATTTCCCTCGCACCCCGACTGACCCTGGGCCATCTCCGGTTTCGAGATGGCCCCCTCGGGTTTGGGAACCACGGTGTCCCCGTCTTGCCCCGGTTTGGGGGAGGGGCGCTAGTCGCCCCACCGTCCCGGCCTGCTTCTGCTGGGGTGACAGGCGGCCTCACCTGCCACCCCCAGGCCTGCGCTCATGGAGGACGGAGGTCGTTAAGCGTTACTGCAAGTACCTACTGCAAGCGGTAAATTTAACTTTCAATTACCTTATTTCTTAGTTAGTAAAACACATGTACTCTGCATGGATTCCAACCTTCTTGTCAAATACTAGTTTTTATGAAGAAATTAAAGACCATAATTAAAAATTATCATTGTTCCAGTGATTCTTATTTCTTCCCCTATTTTTAGGGATTTTTTTTAGAAAAGCCCTATTGCTATCGAGTTGTCGACGTCGTCGTTGCCTATTTTCTGTCACGGTTTTTTTTGTATGAAGGAGATGAGTTATCGAGTTGCTGTTTTCGGTAATAGATTCGTGCTGGGGTGAACTATTGCAAGATAAAGAAAAAATCGCAAAAAAAAAAATCGCAAAATCGAAAATCCCTTGTATTCGGCTGAGCTCGTCTCAGGAATTCAACTTGTTTTAATAATCTGTACTACAAAGTTGTTTTGTGATAGGAGGCAGCGTCGAATAGATCATAGAGAACAAAGTTTAATTTCAGGTATGGCCCGTACGTCTTAGAGACTGTACAGAATCATTCGAAGGTATTCAGATATATTTGAGATCTAAGCTCACATCACATAAAACAATTTTTTGTTTATTTGGGCCTGATTCAGTTTTAATTTGGGATCATTTTTTGCGCAGTAATAAACCTGTCATGAATATTTATTTATTTTATGCGATATCCTTTGCGCATGTATACTTTGCTAAAGAAAAAAATATTTGTTTGGAAGGTGTACCTTCCTGTCTGGACAGATTATATTATCGGAGGCCAACTCGTAATCCTTTGACCGGTAATGGACAGTTCTTCAGGGCTGCCAAGAATTTTTAATTTGAATAGAATATTGGATTTCATTGCCACTTAGTTTAGAAATTTGTTGTTAAGCTACATTTTAATTATATTAACAGACTTAAAGGTTACAGAAAGATTGATTGCACGGTGTCAAAATAAAGCTTGTGTTCACTTCTATCGCGATGGCTATTTAATCAAAATCATGTTATATCAAATACTTATGATGATTTTCGTAATCTTTAAACACATTTGCAACGATTTCACTATAAATTTCAAAGTTGACATGAGATGACTTGAAGTTGACATGAGATTTAGACAGATAAGGAACTATATCTGTCTATGAATGTAATTCTCGTGTATTTAAATTGCAGTTGGTAGAATGAGAACTTTTGTAACCACTGTTAGCAGTATGTAGGCTCTTTTTTAAACTTAAAAAGCAAATAACTTTTAACATTATAAAATACTGGGAGTTAAAAATACTATGGCCAATTAATTTGAAACTACAGATAGGTATCACCTGTAGCGAAACCAAAAGTAAAAATTGGTGAAGAAATATGATAAAAACCAAAACCCCGTTTAGCAAGCGAGGCCCGAGTTGCTACCTTGAGGCACTCTATCTTTGTCCTTTGCATAACAATACTGCCGTAAAAATAATACTTCTCTCTTCTCAAACTAAACCAAAGGATTGTTTTTGGTACATTCAGTAATGACTGAAGAAAAAACCGGCTAAGTATGAGTAAAGCTTATAATTATTACAAGTACTTATAACAGTGTTATTAGTTAGGTAAATACTTAAAATGAATAAATACTGTAGGTAAGCATGAGCATACACCGAGACCAATGCAAAATATGTAGACATATTCATGCATTCAAATATTTCCACGGAGCAGGAATCAAACGCGTGACCTCTGATGCAGCAGTCAAACGCTCTATAACAGTCCAACTTAACATTGTAGTAATATAACAATATTTCTGATTCATCGGACTACATCGTGTTAGACGGGTCCGCTGTAAATGAAAGTTTGTAATCGAGAAATAGTATTCTAAACCATGAGAAAAAAGAGGTCCTAACCAGACGGCCAATTACATTAATAACAAAGTCATCCCATAAGAGCACCGTTTTCAGGTTTCAAAAATTTACTTATTCAGAATAATTGGTATTCTTAATTCTTAAAAGACACCTCTGATTGTCGACTGAAATATCCCTACAACTAGAAGAATTCTCTCCTGCCTACAAAACATGAGACTGCCTTCTTGGTTTTGTGGTTCTGATCGCCAAAGCATCTTCATCTCTGGAGTTGCAATGTTTTAATAGTATATAACTAATAACCATCATGTGGGCTGTGTGATCGACGATTTACGACTAAATAAGTCTGGGGCCAGCTAAAACGAGATTCAATTAAATTTTTAAGCATTTTGTATGCTTACTTTTTCTAAAGATTTAGATCGGAAAAAGAGAACAGAGCGTCGTCTTAAGACGTATATAATATATCGGAGAATTTCGAATACCTATCTGAGACGTGTCTAGATAGCTCAGCTGGTCAGAGTATTCCCCCTGTAAGAGACTGGTCGCGGGTTCAAGTCCCATTCTAGATGTTCTCGTTTTCCGATCTAAATATTTAGAAAAAGTAAGCATACAAAATGCTTGAAAATTTAATTGAATTAATTAGGCGGAGCCATCAAAAACAATGTTTAAAAATGACTGTAAAGTTATTCATTGTTTCCGTAGTTTGCAAGAATTACGGTAGATGGCTCTAGCGTCGCCTTAAGACATAAATAATGAAATCTAAATAATGTATCGGAGAATTTCGAATATCTGGGACGTGTCTAGATAGCTCAGCTGGTCAGAGCATTCCCCCTGTAAGGGACTGGTCACGGGTTCAAGTTCCGTTCTAGGTGTTCTCTTTTTCCGATCGAAATATTTAAAAATGAGATATTAAAATTCTACTAAATAGCGTTAAAACCAATACCGTCAAGCGAAACTCGCTTACCCAGCTACCAGTGAAAATTCCAACCAAAACACAAACAACTTACAAAGAGCACGCGTTTAGTAGTCTTACTGAAATAACCACAGGGCATTTTGAACAGGCAAGTTGACTAAAATACACACAAAACTAACGTCATCTCACTTCGTCCTGTCACTTGAGAGTCCGCACTTGAAAATATTAATTATTATGTAAATGAATTAGTGGCTTGTCATTTTGTAGGATTTGAAACCTTTTGTATCACAAGAAAATTGGCGTCGGGGCAAAACGGATGGATAGTTTCATCTTAAATGTAACCATTCTCAGTAATATTGTAAATGTGGAAGGAATTATGTCCGTCCATCTAAGTTAACTTTTCATGATTTTACTTGAATTTTGACCAATTGTAATTAAACTTGATAAAAATATAGCCATGTACTGAAGTGCCCTCGTTTGTATCCATGATAATCGGATTCTACAAGCAAAGTAGTAAAAATTTTTATATAATTTACTAATTAATCTTACAATTTTTTTTTTTTAAAGAATATTGGTAACCGAAAATAAAAACAAAATGTTAGCTGCTATTTTCTTATTGTGTTAATAACCTACAGAACATCTACTGATACAAAATAGATACAAAATAAATTATAATCGCATCCGTTAAAATTATAATCTGTACCAGTTTGTTCAAATAAAGTAAGATCCTCGAAAATAGATTTCAAGTATTTCAATGAGTAAATTTTCGACAATTACTATACAGAAAACTACGCTTATTAATTTTAAATAAGACTGTTCTTTAACAGATTCTATTGCGATTTATTTGATGTTATTTTATTATCAATGTGTAATATCAATGTGTAACTTCTGACAATATTATACCTCTATTAAAATACTGACGGGATTTCATAATCTCAGAATACAACAAAACTGTTCACAATAGACGGCAGCGCCTCTCTCCTAAGGTGGGAGAGACGCTGCCGCCTACGGCCAACTCCGACCGAGGCGGGGACGGCCCTGTTGAGGGCTGTTCGGAAGCTTTCCACGTGTCCCTCTGATTAGCAGATGGCACAGTGGAGAGCAAGTAAGGGGGCCATCTCGAAACCGGAGATGGCCCAGGGTCGGTCAGGGTGCGAGGGATATGCTCTATGGGTAACCTTACACCCCGGCGTCTTAAGACCCCAGACGGCGTGCGGTTTTAGTCGGTGCAAGCCCGACATAACCGCCCCCGCTGGTCGGCGGGGGGGTATCCGAAGGGATTTCCGCACGAAAAAAAAAAAAAAAGGTACCTTCTACGCTAAAAGTAAATCTTTTAAAAATGTACAAAAATCAAAAAGTTTTTACTTTACTTTGACTTTTATCTTTATTTTTTTACTAGCATCCCGCCCTGGCTTCGCTTCTGTTTATATAAGTTTTATTAACTGAAGCCATCCTAATTTACACATAATATATAGCTCCATCGGGAATACTGTACGTTTCAAATGGTGAAAGAAGTGCAGTGGTTCCGAATATTTTCCTCAACATATAAACAAACTCACAAAATTCAGTCTCTCTCTTTATAATATCAAGTATTGATGTAGGTATATAATAAAGAATTAAGTCCAGCAACTTGTTTACTTAAGTTATTTATTAACGTTACTTCGGCTTTACGACATGTTTTGTCCCTGTATTTGTTGTGTCGTACACTTAAACAATATTTACAAGCGTAACCAAACATTGTTGAATGGAAATGTGTGATGATTTTACATATTTGGTTCGTATTCGCCACTCAACTTATGTTTGGTTGCGTATTGATGGAAAACGAATGAGTCCTAGAGACCGCGAATCAGAAAACGGAAACTGGGACACTCTAGTCAGAAGGGCTATTTGCCATGAACACTAATCCTAGTTGCAGCCAAACTTATTTTTGAAATTTCTTTTATTTTTCTCTGTCTCTTTGACTTGGCTGTCTGGCTCTGAAACGGCTAAACTGATTTTGACCGATAACTGATGTTATAATGCGTAAATTAGACTAGGAACTTTTATCTCACAATAATAATTAATATCCCGTTTAGACATAATAAAATAGCTTTTATTTTTGGGAAGTGTAGTCCGAAGTCGGGACGAGCCGCTATTAATGTATGAAGTAAAAAGAAAAGAAGTTTCCTCGTAAGGTCTTCCGACGGGATCCATAAGGGAATCATAAAGACACATATAAAGGCACACGACAGTAATATCGTAAGGAATTAGAAGAGGAAGTATGGAAGTGGACGATTACAAGGGGAGAGAAAGACCTAAAAGGAGATGGATGGACTGCGTGAAAGATCATATAATTAGGAAGGGAGTGAATGTTGAGATGACCACAGGCTGAGAAGAATTTATTTGTTGTCGGTGCTGTTGTTTTTTATGAATAAAAATAACTCATAAACCATGTCGGTCAACAAATAAGATATACAACCTGGTGCCCATATATCAATGTCATGAAAACAGTAAAAAATAACCTAAAACTGATTACCGATTAAAAAATATAATGTTTACATACACATACATACATATACATAACTTCACGCCTGTATTCCCGAAGGAGTAGGCAGAGGTGTATTACACACTCACGACTCGCCAGTTATGTTTAGGTCCCAATGTAATAGGGGGCGAGCCTATTGCCATCTACCGGCCACATTACTAAGCGAACGATAATCAACATTTTAATACAGACATAACTACGAAAAGTCAGAGGTGTGCCTTAGGCGACTGGTGATCGAACTCGAGACCTCGTCTCGGCAGGACTGCTTACGTACACCACTGGGCTATCGCCGCTTGTGTTTACATAACAACAAAAAGTAGAAAAAGAACCGGTCAAGTACGAGTCCTGCTCGCGCACTAATGGTTTCTTACAAAACTTGATTGGGGGACGCTGAATTTGCTGTATAATTACCAGGATATATCATACATGGTAAGTTTTAAATCAATGCAACAATTAGAATTTCTTTAAATTTGGCTCACAATATTTAATCCAAACAAATAAACTAGTCCATTGAAACATTTGGATTAGCAAAAATCAAAGATAGCATCTTTGGTTCTACGGCTAAAAGTCACAGAACCAAAGTTGTAAAGAATTAATTTAACAAAAAAAATGTTTTTAAAAATATTCTGAGCATGTACCATGTAGCTGCCCGATGTAGCGTAAAAATCAATCGAACCCTTTATCAAGATGGCGGCCGTGGGACAAAGGTTGTGATTGGGACAAATTGAATTTAATTTACACTGAACCCCTCTTGACATCTAAAAATTAAACTAATCTAAACCTAAAGATGTAACATTTCAGTGAATTAAACATACAAACAAATATTGGAAGTTGTTGTAAAAAAAAACAAAAGCATTAGCACAATGTCACTCATGTCAACTGCATACCTTGGCCTCAGTGACCGATTTAAATGACAGTCACTGTCCGTGCTTCGAATAGCAAATGTTTTGGAGTCGGTTGTGACGTATGCCTACTAATAACAGCTGTTAACATGTATAAGGCATTTACCTTACCCAGTTTTTTTTACGTGCGGAAATCCCTTCGGATACCCTTTCGCCGGCCAGCGGGGGCGATTATGTCGTGCATGAACCGACTAAATCCGCACGGTGTCCTACCCAAGTGTCCATTGCTGGGCACCCCGGGTAAGCCCTCGAAAGGATAACCCCAGGGTTCCCTTACCCAGTTGGCCTAAACCTTGTTTGTTTATTTATTATTTGTACTTTAGAGCCCGAGGTCCGCTTACTGCTATTGATTGGTACGTAGGCTTTTCCGGGAGCGACTGCCGTTTGGCCTCCCAACCTTGAAAGCTTGCGCCAGAGCCTCGTCCGTTGTTTAGCAGATGAAGTTGTCTTGGGTCCCAAAGGTGTTGCTGGAGCCCCGTACTGTGTAGTCGTTTTAAAATAACCATCGCAAAAGTATCAGTAACAATTAACCATCTGATACACCGTATATGAGCCGACTATAATAAAATAAAAACAATAATTTCATAAAAAAAAACTTTACAACTCGAAATTCCAACGCACTTTATATATAAATAGGTAACTCTATTTAAGTCGAGGTTAATATTACTTTACCTTGCCTAATGTTATGCTGAAAGTGAAGTTTCAACAATAAAAGGTGTTAAAATAAATAAATGATAGTCTTTAACAGCCTTTTATTGGGTGTGGAAACCCCCACGGACTCCATCGGTGCCAACGATTATACTTTTCAAGCCTCTCTTAAAGAACCCAAGATTGTAGTAAGACGCAAATTATACGTATATTGTTAAAGTCTTTATAACGCGAGAAAGGAAAAAGTGTTGCAAAACCGTTTATTTGTTAATGGTCGCAAAAATTAAAGTAATTGAATGGAAACTCACCGATTGTGACCGCCTGCGCTGACGCCCTATTATGTACTACTCGCTACGGGTGCGTGTGAGCAGTACAATATATTATATAAAGAGACATTCGAATGATATCTGATTCGTTTTGATATCCCGCATCTGTTTATTTTTAAATAACATAACTTAACTTCACGCCGAGTGCCATTAGTGTAAGTGTAAGATAGCATCTATGTCATTTATAATTTAATGTTTCAATTATTTAATGTAATTTGATAATTTGATGAACTGACGTGGGTAATAATAACCAAAAACCTATAAAAATAAAGATTTAAAAAAAAGTTGATTTATTCTTTTTTTTTCAATATGCTTTAATACTTTCACTGTAAATACTACAGGGCCATGGGCCCAAGCCAAACTCACCTGCAACTCGTTGCACCAGCTAAACAGCAGACGAGGCTCTGGAGCAGGCTTTCCTCTCGGGGTTGGGAAGTCAAACGGCAGTCACTCCCGGAAAACACAACATATCAATAAAAATTTAGGATACATCTGGGAAATCGCTATGAGGATGGTAATGACCTGTAAAAACTATTATACTTGATATTGTCGGATTGTGACGCGAATGTCACACATTGAAATAAAACTATTTTTAACGGATTCTATCGCGATTTATTTGATGTTAATTTCTATTTTACATTGATCTCGACGTCCCCTTGAGTCTCCCCGTGACCATGGCTGCTTAAAAGCAACCGAAACGTCGGGATCAATGTAAAATAGAAATTAACATCAAATAAATCGCGATAGAATCCGTTAAAATAGTTTTATTTCAATACTATAATATTGTTACTCTGAAACTAGGCACTTAAGGGCTAAGGTTAAAGACTATATAAAATTTCACATCTTTTGATGTTTCTCGTTTTGTTAGTAAAATTGCCACATACGAATTATATATCTTTATTACTATTTTTTTAACATATTTAAGAAACAATAAAAAATATATAAATATAGGTATGTAAGTATTTAATTTAATCTAAATGATATTCTCGGCATTCGGCTCTCCCTTCTTAACAGTTCGTCTTAATATAATAATATAATATAAATCTTTATTACTATTTTTTAACATATTTAAGAAACAATAAAAAATATATAAATATAGGTATGTAAGTATTTAATTTAATCTAAATGATATTCTCGGCATTCGGCTCTCCCTTCTTAACAGTTCGTCTTTCGACAACTGCCTCCTCTAAGGCTTTCCACTTGTGTCTATCTCCTGCCGTATGTTGCTATTCGGGACCTCCTACTTTCTTCAAATCGTTTCCCACTAATTTAACTATCTTCCTCTACGTGTCCTGTCTTCTCTAGGGTACCATTCGGTTATAATTCTGATCCATTTATCTTAATTTTCTCTCAACATATGTAGTTTCTACATACTGTTTGGACTTTTCCGTTCTTAGTCTTATCGAAATAATAAATACAGAAAATATCCCAGACGATTGGACGAAGTCTTTGATAGTTTTGTTAGACAGAAAAGGAGACAAAGGACATATTGGCAATTATAGATCAATAAGCTTATTATTTTTTTATTATTACAATTGGGGACACCGGAAGCCGGACGGACGATCCACCCACGAAGCTTGTGGACCACTTCATCCATTTCTCCTGCCCTCCCGTTGGGGAGAGCGTGGTTATTCCAGCATTCACAGCACCCCTACAAACCTTTTTGTGTCCTTGCAGAATCTTACGATCTGTTCCTTCAACTCCTCCGTGTCCAGTGTGTCCGAACCCAGAAGTTCCCATCTAATTCGGCCAGCAGGTGGAAACTGGTTTCTTCTGTCTCCATGCACTCCGGACAATTTGGGTCAGTTTTCACTCCGATCCCTGTTAGGTGTCTGTTTAGTCTGCAGGGTCCTGTTATTACTTCTATGACGAGCCTCAAGTTCCCTCTTGAGAGTTTGGTCAGTTGGCTTGTCTTTTTCTTGTCAATGCCCTTGATAAAGATCTTCGACTGTCTCATGCCTGTCGATGATCTCCATCGTCGGTTAGTGTCTGCTGTGATACAGCTTATTACTCCCTTGGTGATTTTGTGCGACATTGGGAGCCAGGGCTCCGGCCCCACCAAGGTTTTGTCAGCGCCGTCTCTGGCAAGTTTGTCAGCTGTCTCGTTGCCCAGGTTGCCCTCGTGTCCGGGCACCCAGGCGACTGTTAAGTCGACTTTTTTGGCCAGTTTCTCTAGTGAGTCTTTACATTCCTTTACGATTGCTGAGGTCGATTCCGCTTTGCGTAGTGCCTTCAGCGCCGCCTGGCTGTCGCTGTAGATGGTCACCCTGTTGATGTTGTTCAGGTGTTCGACCAGACCAGTAAGCTTAGTATCAAATATATATAAGATCTTACAAATTATGACTCATTAAATGAACAGTGGGCTAACCACGAAGCGCTTATAGCAATACAATTCAATTCAGTGGCGATGAGGGAGAGAGATGCAGCTATACTCGTGTATAGTTCCATCTCTTTCCCTCCGCTCAGGTGCCCAAAACTGAATTGCTATTAACTATATTGCTGGTTTTTCTATCCCGGCCGATAACTCTTATAATATAAGAAAATCCTCCTGATATCCTGTTCATTCTAGAGCCATAAGCCGTAAGCGGTAAGCTTAAAAAAATACCAGAAAGAAAGTGGTTCTTGAGTTATTGCGTAAACAGACATCCAGACATCCAGACCAACAGACAGACCAACACAAACATTTTTTTTGCTTAATACTTAGAATCATGTGAAACGTCGAGAAAAGTGATAAAAAGTGGGTGTAAGATTTTGTTTTTTTTTGCCTGATTTTAAGACTTCGGTGTCCACCTGGTTGGTGGCCCGAAGTAAGATGATAAATTTTATTCTATATAATAATGGTCTCTATGACTTTGCCCTAAAGTGCATAGTTTCCTAGATTTCGGCCCAAAACTTATTTTTAGCTCAGCTCTGTTCAAGCTGCACCGGAATTTGTCAGGATAGTTATATTCAGCAATTGATCCTAAATCTTAGATAAGAAAACTAAATTGAATCGGTAATTTAGTGCGACGTTAAATTCTATTTTTACTGGCCTATTATAGAGCCATATGTTCCTTATCATTTCGTGTATAATTTTCTGTAGATCTCGAAAACGGGATATATATATTCCAGACAGATGCAGCTACGGCTAGTTTAAAAAAGTAACTAAATATTCTAGGACAAATTACACAACGCCATCTAGACCCAAACTAAGCAGAGTTTGTCATTTGGGTTCTAGAATGCGGATAAACATACTTAAATACTTATTTTTTGTAAATAAATACATATTATACATAGAAACACCCAAAACAATGCAAATATATTTATATTTGCACTGAGCGGGAATCGAACCCGCGACATCTGACTTAGCAGTCAAACGCACTACCGCTACCCCACAGAGGTCATACTATAAAATAACATAAAAAAAAACTTTTTAAAAACCACGTTTTCAACACTAAAAAACGTGGGGCGGGCACTTTGAAATTATTAAATTATTGAATATCTAAGGAAAACGATACATTAAAGGATTAAAGCGCCCGCCCCACGTTTTTTAATGTTGAAAACGTGGTTTTTAAAAAGTTTTTTTTATTTTATTTTTTATTAACTACTGACTATTTCTGATGATTAAATATGAAAATGTAAGGTGGCATTAGCCTACATAAAAAATTTCAGAGCTTTAGGGTGATTAGAAGTGGTCGAAAATTAAGTGTCAATTTTTGGCTTCAGAGGGAAAGAAACACACAAACACAGACACGAAGTGAATCTAAGAAAAACGTGGTAGAAACACCTCCCAAGACACGATAAACAAATCCCTTATCGCAAACACATTTTTTTATAGATAGATAACCTATCGATCAGAAAGTATCTATTATCTGATGAGATATCACTGGTACATGACAAAGTACGTCTCCCTTATCAACAAAATTGTACAGCATCATTGCCGTTAAGTGGCTTTCGAAGATGGGTTTTCTATCGAGATCACCTGTCAGTAATCAGTGATACAGTCGCCATCGGTATTAGCTGAACACATTCCGAGTTACAAACCAACTTGGCTCCAAAACTTTACACAAAATATTAAACAGAAATTGAAAAATCTTAAATTTGTTCTCTGAAGATTACGTAAATAATTCATACATTAATTATTAACTTATTTAAATATAATTAAGATTCACTTAATAAATTCCAAGAAAAATCAAAATACAACAAGACTTCATGACACGGTGAGCTCATTCTGCGTTTTATGTAACACGCACAATTCAGCATAGTCCGGGTACTTTGAAATAACTTACACTTCAAACTACAAGACAACAACCATCTGTAGTCTCTCCGTGACCATGGCTGCTGAAAAGCAACCGAAACGTCGGGTTCAATGTAAAATATAAAATAACATCAAATAAATCGCGATAGAATCCGTTAAAAAATAGTTTTATTTCAATAATAAAGATTGTTTGTAAATTTGTTAGTGTTCAGCAAATTCTGAGGTCGACTGTACCAGGATATTACGAAATCGGGTAAACATCTTGACTCAAGATTCAAACTTGTGTTTCGATAGCTTATGATACCGTCTCTTAAAAACTTGAGAGCTCTTTTAAAGGGCATTGAACTGTAAATGCAATAGATTCCATCATACCTCGGCCTAAAGCGTGAAATATACATAAAAGGTAAGAGGCCTAGCGCCTTAGGCGTAAGATATAATCATAGCGAAATAATACGTATCGACGCGATTTTGCTCTTTTTTTTTTTATACCACTAAGGTGGCAGACAAGCACACGGCCCACCTGATGGGAAGTGGTTACCGCGGCCTATGGACGTGTGCAACACCAGTGGCGTTACACTCGCGCTGCCGACCCGGTAAAGAAAAGGGGATGGGAAAGGAGTTTGGGAGGGGATGGGAAAGGAGTTTGGGAGGGGATGGGAAAAGAGTTTGGGAGGGGATGGGAAAGAAGTTTGGGAGGGGATGGGAAAGGAGTTTGGGCTTCGGCACTCTCACTCACCAAACGGAACGCAACAGTTCAAATAGGTACTGTTACATGGCGTCGATATTCTGTGAGAGGGTGGTGCTTCCCCGGTCGAGTCGGCACATTCATGCAACGGCCAAAATGACTGCGATGGCATCGATACGTACAATTTTGCTTTAGGCCTCCCTCACATTACGTCGCAAGTAGTGCGGCAGCTGCGCGACTATAGCAGCGCGACAGACTGTTCACCGGCGGCTAATTCCATACTAAAAAGAGCAGCGCGACACCCGCGCCACACTTGATTGTCCATAGTGGACGGCAGCGCGGCAGCCGCGTGCGGTCAGTCGGCTTCGAGCCAGTGTTGCAATCGTACATACCGTAGAGCATTATTTCACAATGAGCGAATTTGACACAGAACAATTTATCATTCAAGTGCAAACACGTCCTGCTTTGTGGGAATCGAGGACCGATGATTATAGCAACAGGACCATAAAAAAGAAAAACTGGAATATTATCATTATATGATGATTTTCACAGGATACCGTCGGAGAAAAAGATGGATGCTAAAATGGAGTTAATGAGCATAATTAAAAAATATAACGATCCAATGTACCCGCCCAATACTTATCAATATGGGTACTACACGCGCAACATGCAAGTACACTTAAATAATTTACAGTCTCAAAATCAATAAGATTCACCACTATCGGCTCAGTCAGATTATTCCAATCTACTGTCAGAATTTGATGTTGATACACATATGTTTGATGATGATAATAGTTCTTTGCCAGCTGACACACAAGTTAACAATAAATCTGACTTTACAATTTTGCATAATAAGTCATTATGAGTGCTAATTTTTTGTAAGAAGTTGATTTATGTACGGTCTCCATTGTACAATAAAGCTGTATGTTATTGTTAAAAGCTTGTTTCAATATTTTACCTTTAAAAACAGACTTACCTAAGTGTTATAACAAGTCTTTCTTCTGCGGAAATGCTGTTGCGAAATGGAGTACCTATCACAGCGCTGAATACTACTCTTAAGACATAATAATTCATCAAAAGACTTTTTTGACATTCGGACGTAATTAAAGAATTTTTTATTACTACCATATTTCAACACTTTGAATACTGTTACATAATCACTATTCACATGTCGATTTCGAAACAAAGGATCAATCCAGCAAATTCTTTTTTTTTTATGAATGCGACGTCGATGGCGCCGAAGGAGAACCAACAAAAGCAGGAGCAACAGTGACGTTCCCTCTTTGGAGACCATTGTAGAAATGAACTGGCCACCCTGAGTCGCGCGGCTGTATTTGTAATGAGAAGGCATCCGCTGCTGTCGCGCGGCTGCCGCGCTGCTGCCGCACTGCTTGCGACGTAATGTGAAGGCGGCCTTATTTCGTATGCTTCTCGCCTTTTTTGTATAATTCACGCCTCAGATAGGCGGCTGACAAGTTTGCGCAAACAGATAACGTCGGTAGCTTATTAGTTAAGGATTCGACCCTACGATCGAGAGGTCCCGGGCTCAAATCCTGGCCATTACACTACCGAGGTGAACCCACTCCTAACACAAGCAATTTAGCTTAGATGGAGGGTTTAGGGGGAATATTAGTAATTTCGGTTACTACGAGTAATATTCTTTTTAAAATAAATCCACCCAGGTGATGCTGGGCACGGAAAGCTATATAATAAAACGGCAAGTCACTTATAAAAAACGTTTATTATGAATACTGTGTTGCTTGTCTGCTATAAATTAGACTAAAGTAAGTACTGAGCGCGTCACGATTCGGGGCTGGCCTGTGTCTCCGGCTTGCTGCTGGGCTCCTTCGCGCTAAGGGCGGCTCGCTGCTCCGCCGTACAGTATTCTGGAATATGTTAAATAAACAATAGATTGTGTGAATTTCACTTCTTCTTTGGTACTTTACACCTATATCCCTAAAGGGGTGTCAATCCATCAATAGCGTCGGTAGCTTAGCGGTTAAGGAGTCGGCATTACGATCGAGAGGATCTGGTTATAGTCCGGGCCATTACACTACCGACGAGAACCCAGCCCTAACACAAGCAATTTAGCTCAGCTGGAGGGTTTAGGGGAAAATTAGGTAATTTACTCGGTTTTGGCACTCTATAAAAAAATGAGCTATCACAGACAGATTCAGTTAGCTCAGTTGGTCAGAATATTCCCCCTAGAAAGGGACAAGTCACTGGTTCGAAGGCCGTCCTAGATGTTGACTTTTTCTGATTTAAATTTCTAAGTAAATAGTTCCCAGAATAAGTGACGATTTATGCCGTTGAACAAAATCACGTAAAGAATACCAATAAAATTATTGTTAAAACAAGACTTAACCCAGGAATTGAACCTAGAACCTCACGATTGTACACAAATATGCTATAAGATCAACCAGGTATTGTTATTTAACTTTTTTTCGGACGATATCATTTAACTTAAATGATTTTTGTATTTTTTTTTATGAATGATACGCTCACGTTTGACCTCTATCTCACCTGGTCGTAAGTGACGATGTGGTCTACGATGGATCACGTTTGCCTAGAAGGAACCAATTCACTCAAGACTTGAAGATTCCGAGGTTATAGCTATCCGGAAACACCGACTCAGGCAGGCAATTCCACTCCTTAGCTGTACGCATAATAAATGTGTCGCCGAAACGTTTCGTGCGTATGAGTGGAATTTCCACCATGTAGCGGTGGCGCGTCGCTGTGCGTCTGATCGTTCGTTGGTGGAAAGGGCTTGGAGGTATCAAGTTGTGCAACTGCAACACACTCTGTGCATTGTATACATTATGAATACTCACGAGTTCTACTCGACTCCCATCCAATAAATTCGCCAGTTCTCTGATTTTCTGCCGTGAGCCAGTCCTGTAGCGGCCTGAAGTACTCCAGTAGACCGTCAGCTTTCATCGCTCTCTGCCCCGTAAGTGCTTCCATCGCGTCTGGCCAAGGTTTAGATGAACCCATTTTGAGCATATTCCTGTAAACATGCATTTTCTTAGAAACACAATATTTTTATTCATGGCAGCTCAAATAGTAGAAGGTAAAAATGCAAATTATGTGAAGACATAGCAAAGGAGTCCTAGAGGGGGGACCAGTGATCGATAAACGGAAGGTAGGATGCCCCAGCAAGATGGACGGACGACCTGAAAAAGGTCTGCTGGAAAGCTGGGATAGACTAGAGGCGCAAGGCGGGGTTCTGGTGCTATGGCGCCCATTGGGAGCGGCCTATGTCCAACAGTGGACTGCAATAGGCTAATTCATTGATAACACACCTCTGACTTTTCGTAGTTATGTGTGCATTAATAAAAGTTAATTATCGATAGCTTAATAATAACTGGCGAGTCGTGGGTGTGTAATACACCTCTGCCTTCCCCTTCGGGGATACAGGCGTGAAGTTATGTTTATGTTTTGTTCAGAAGATAAGATATAAATAATACATTCGAGGATTCTTATGTATTGAATCGTAGCACATACACATACTCTAAACCATGTGTCATGCTACGGAAAAAAGTAAAGTAGAATTGCCCATAAACATCGTCGATTAGTTAGCGCAGGTTGTCAGGATTGGGAGATTAGACGACAGTCGCTCTCGTAAAAGCCAGGTAAATCAAATTATGGAGGGGTCGGTGAGGGGACCCCTGGCTCCAAAGTGCTAGCTTAGGATGCAACTGGGAATCTCGTCAAAAATAATAATTATTAAATGAATATTCTAGAACATTCTACTCAGAGCTCTCTAGTCCTAACGAGAACAAAGTTTAACGGGATCGTGTTGTGGGTTTTAGACTGCGAATAAACATACTCGGATACATTTTTTTTGTAAATACATAATTCTATCTATACTTTTATAAAATTAAAATTTAATTGTGTCTGTACATTGGAGATGCTTTAAAAAAAGCTTAAGTTATGTTAAATGAACGATTCTGAACACATTTCTTTTTAATTCTTGTCTGTTTGTCTGTTTGTTCGCGATGGACGCAAAAACTACTGAACGGATTTTGATGCGGTTTTTTTCTATTAGAAAGGTCTAGGTCAGATGTAAAATCTGCTGTATGTTTGATTGCAATTGGTTGAAGAGAACCGGAGATATGACCAAAAAACGAGGCATCAGCTAGTATTATACATAGAAAATCCAGATCAATGCAAATATACATACACACAAATATTTGCACTTTGCGGGAATCGAACCCACATCCTCTGATTTAGCAATCGAACGTTTTACTACTACGCCAGACAGATGAAGATGTAGACTCACGCTAATGCGTTACCAGCAGCCACGCTCTGGTAAATGTCACAGTCCACGAGCTTCTTGTTCAGGTCCTCGGGTACGTACTCGCCGGCCAACTGGCACAGGGCCCGGTGGAACTGGAACTGGATTATAAAGGACACGTAATATCTGGAATGAAGAAAAAGTAGGTATTAACTAATAAGTAAAGTTTTATATCTCGTTCACAAAGGTAAGGTACAATTTGCATATACAGGTCATTTTATTCCTCTCGTGCCTTTGTGCGAGGCTGGTGTCTGTAGTAGAAAACCTGTGTTACAGATCACCAGGCTCCCACCTCTAGGACGACTGGTGTTAAGTTTTACAAATGTTCTTTTATTATACTTAATAAGAAATAAACTCTATTGAGTATACTTTATGTGTGTATGTGTATAATATGTGTGTTGGTGTGTGAGGGTGTGTTTGTGTATGCGAGAGTGAGTGTGTGTTTTACCCATTTATTTATATTTACTTGATAATAAGATATTAACTGCGGTAGCCTAGTGGTATGGGTAATGGACTGCTGAGACGAGGTCTCGGGTTCGATCCCAGGTTTTACCATGGCACACACCAATGACTTTTCGATGCTTTTCGAAGTTATGTGTGTATTTATCGCAGGTTTATAAGTGCCCGGTTAATGGCAATAGGCTTCGCCACCTATTACATTGGAACCTAAACATAAACTGGCGAAATGGGGGTGCTAGCACCTCTGCCTACCCCTTCGGGGACATAGGCGTGAGTTTATGTTATGTTATGTTACTATATTAACTTTTTAAATTTGCGTACCATTATATATAAGGTTAACGGGAATACCCATACCATGATTGCGTTAAAGGGCTAGATATAACATAAGATATGTGGGATGAAGTTATTTTAACATATAAGAGAGTTGTAGCTAAAATTTTGACCCGATTGCGCTAGAAGGAGGGTTATGATTTTCGAGAGTATATAGGTATGTATGTATAAATGCTTGGCTCGCTCTGCAGCCTGAACGACTCGATAGGTTTAAGCTTGAGAGGTGTCGTTAGATTCGTATTAACTGTGAGAATGCTACTGGGTATATCAAAATATATTTTTGTTATATGGTGGATTTTTGGGCGCTAAAATGTACGTTGTTGAAAAATATTTTCACTCAAACTTATCGAGTAGCGTATCAAAATGAAGAGCTTTAAAGAGTGATATAATATATATATATCATCACTAAAAACTATACAATAAAATTATTAATAAACAAAAACCTCTTCTCTTCCCGGAGGCAAGACGGGAACACCGTGGTTCCCAAACCCGAAAGGGCCATCTCGAATCCGGAGATGATCCTGGTTCAGCCGGGATGCGAGGGAACTGCCTTATGGGCCACATTATACCCCGGCTTCTAAAGACCCGAGTCAGCGTGCGGTTTTAGTCGGTTCGAATCCGACATAAACACCTCCATTGGCCGGCGGGGGAGTGTCTGGGGGGGTTATCCTCACGAAAAAAAGGTATACATGCGAAATACGTGTACTTAAAAATGAATATATAAGTAGTTTTATAATTCCCAAAGTTAAAATAGTTCATGTTTTGTTTATTATTTTATCTCAAAAGGAAGGAAAGGGTAAGGTAAGGTAAAGGAGCGAAAGTGAACAATAAATTAGAATTTGTTAACCCACTTTTGTTGTTGACTGTACATTCTATAAATAAATGAGAATAAAGAGAGATTTGTAATACCAAATTCCTTTACCTGGCATATTCCACATTAGCAGAAATATGATACTTGGCGGCGGCATCAAAGTCATCTTCAGTCCTATTGACAGGGGGCTCTAGGCCCTGCAGCATCTCTCTTAGCCTCCAGTAGTGGCAATTGTAGTCTTCAGGAAGCGTGGTGCCGCGGAACACGCCGTACCGGAACAAGTCCAAGGTATACGCGAAGGGGAGGAACACAATTTTGTCCATACCCTGGAAAAATATTTAAAAAAAAATAGTTTGGTAGAATACTAGTTACATTTGTCACGCCAACTCCAAATTAACACTTAAATTTCTCAAATCTCTATTTGCATTGGTCTGGGTGTTTCTATGTATAATATGTATGTATTTACAAACAAACAAGTTGAATTCCTGAGACGAGCTCAGCCGAATACAAGGGATTTTCGATTTTGCGATTTTTTCTTTATCTTGCAATGGTTCACCCCAGCACGAATCTATTACCGAAAACAGCAACTCGATAGCTCATCTCCTTCATACCCAAAACCGTGACAGAAAATTGGCAACGACGACGTCGACGACAACTCGATAGCAATAGGGCTTTTCTAAAGAAAATCCCTATAAGTGTGTTTATCCGGATTGTGGAACCCATAACACAAGATAATTATACTATGCTTACTTTGGGTCTAGAAAGCGCTGTGTACAATGTCGTACAAAAGCGTTGTTCCGAATGGGTGGGATGGAATATCCTCTGCGTCTGGTCGTTCGTTGGTGGAAAGGGCTTGGAGGTATTAAATTGTGCAATTCCAACACACACTCTCCGAAATAGATCCGATAAAACACCGATAGGCTTGCAACTTTACGTCTCAACCACTCGGTCAGTCGGAGTGCGAGGGATATGCTTTATCGGCGACCTTACATTCCGGCATCTGAAGACCCGAGACGGCGTTCGGTTTTAGTCGGTTCAAGCCCGACATAACCGCCTCCGCTGGCCGGCGAGGGGGGGTATCCGAGGGAATTTCCCTAAAGATACGGTAAAAAAAAGATAGAAATACGGTTGGATTCGTCCCCCTCGAAGGTAAAGATACATGCACAGTATACCTCGAGCCTACTTCTGCTTGGATGAACTGCCCTATCAATAAACATCTCCTTCATAAGAGGAAGAAATAACTCACCATTTTATACAATTGGTTAATTTCAGTCTGTTCATCTTCGGCATTGCCGGTGCTGAGACCGACCCGCCTTAAATGTTTAGGTGATGATACGGACAAAGCAATCGTATCACCAACTGCTTCATGAAAACCTGAAAAGCACAATTTGTTAAAACTGCTGCTCTTATTGTGACCACTTTAAAAATATATTTTTTCTTTTGGAAGATCTGATGCAGTGAGCATTTTTATGTTTGGTTTTTTAAGTATTTTTTTAATAAACCTTCATGTTGTTGCTATTAGTTTTATTGCAATTAACTCTCAGCTCCTGTGTTACTCATTGCAAGATTTTTTTTTCTTTTGAGTAGAGACTTATATTGTTGTACGGGTTTTTTAACTTTCGCTGTTTGTTTTTTTTATAATTGAATTTACCGAGTTTTTGTATCTTTATGGAAGTGTATTCTAACTTGTTAGTTATCTTTGTGTTGAAAAATTCACTGAAGTCATAAGTTTTAGTTCTGATCTGAAAATTTTAAAACTTTGATCATTCTTGTTATGCAAAACGGTCAGTAACTATCATCAGATTTTATTTTTTGGGGATTGTGGCAGACCAGACCAACAAGGAAACCTTTTTAAAAATGCAGCAGCCGTTAGCAAAGTTTATCAAATCGATTATTACCAAATTTAAGTTTTTTTGGAGTAATGAAAACTCTACAAATACTTACCATACGTATACCGTTAAAAATAAGTGAATGATTTAGAAAAGTTAGCGTGAAATAAACATATTATTACCAAGGGAAAAATATTTTAGAAGCTGACAGTAAAATTATATACATTCCATATTATGCATGGTAGATTTTTAAAGAAGTATAGAAGAAATCAGACATTTTACACAAGAAAATAAACATTTCGCTAAAAGAACCCTCTTACATAAATACATCAAAATATTCAATACAAAAATACATGACGACAGAGATCCAAGAGGTGATGGTGTGACCGTAGATCCCAAAACCAAATACCTGGATTGGCACCCTCCCGAAACTGGAACGGTTGATGTCTATACTGCAAATAATATTGAATATGGCCCATTTCATGATGCACCGTTCTAAAGTGTTCTTTGTTCACCGACGTACACATTTTGATCCTGGTCATAAAAATGAGAATTACTTCAACAAAATCAAATTTACCTGGATTTGCTCCATCCCGGAATACGAATGGTTGGTGTTTGTACTGTAGGAAGTACTGTATATGTCCCATTTCATGGTGTGTGGTTTCAAAATACTCCCTATCTACTGTTGTGCATTGTTTAATCCTTCAAAATTAAGCCAAACATGTTAGTAATGAAATTTTGAATTTTAATGATGGATTTATTTGTTTATATGATGATGACTAATGTATGGTATGAGTATCAAAGTTCAAGGTAGAAGTTAAGCACACTACAGTCAATGTGCATGGTATATTAATTTTCATAGAAATTCAAAAATATAAAAAAATACCACATTTTTTATAGATTTGTTGGAATCTTCACTATTTTCAAGCTGAATATCCCTGTCAGGGTAGAATATGCCTGCTTATATACTCAAGACTCAGTTCACGATATCGAAAAATGGAATAAAAAATGTTTGGTTGAATAGTTGAACTTATAGTGGCCATGAAAAATGTGCTCAAATGATATTGTCGGAAGTTTACGCGAGTGAATGAAATAAAACTATTTTTAACGGATTCTATCGCGATTTAGAATAGAATAGAATAGAATAGAATAGAAATAAACTTTATTGTACACCAATCAGAGTATGCATAGGTACTTGGAATACATAGTCAAAATATGTACAAATGGTTTATTTGATGTTATTTTATTATTTACATTGAACCCGACGTTTTGGTTGCTTTGAAGCAGCCATGGTCACGGGGATACTCACAAAATAACATCAAATACATCGCGATAGACTCCGTTAAAAATACTTTACTTTCAATATGTGCTCTACATATTCGAATAAATATATTACTATGTTATTTTTCTTAGAAATTTGGAAAGAATACAAAATACATAAGTGATTGTTAAATGTGTTTTCGTTAAGATATGCTTCAATATTTTCGCTAAATATAAGTTCAGAATTCCCATTACCTAAAATCTTCACCGTCATAGAAGTCCCAAGCTGAGGCATGACATACAATTTCCCTATCTGTAGGTTTGTCTATAATTGAGTTTTTCCAAAACTTCTCAGGCATTGCAGTCAGATTTAAAGACCTGAAGAATTCATCAGACATTTGGAACATTTTAATGGCGGTATAGTTTTGATCTTTCATTGCATGAGTGATGTCGATCTCTTTCTTGTCCGGGTAAGGACGAGTGTAAGACTCGACGTTGCTCCAGGTTTGAGCCCACATATTACCTGCAACATAATAAAGGGATGTTATTTGAATGAGTTATGACTGAAACTGTGGGCGAGTTCGAGGAGCAGCGGAAAGCGGACCTCGACACTAAGCGTAACGAGCTAAAAGCTCGGCAGCCTGCTGCCATTCTTTACTACGTAGACGGTGTGCTCACGTACGCAATGTTCATTTAGGTTCACCGCCAACATTGGCTATATTAGACATCTTCGGGCGCACGAGCGCCGTACTTAATTAATTAGGAGCACATAGAAGTGGTCGCCATGGCCGAAATCGGTCGAAGATCATCATGACAGAAGAACATTCACAGGTAACAACACCATCATCATTTCACAGCGTTTTACCAGTTGCGTTTAAAGTTTGTACTTTGGAGCCCGGAGACCGCTTATAGTTTTTGATTGATATGTCTGCTTTTCTGGGAGTGACTTCTGTCTAACCCCCTAACCCCCGAGAGGAGTCTTTTTTTTGTTCCGTCAGGGGAAATGTCCTACAGCATACCGCACAACGCGGGGAAGCCGCGCGGTTATGTGTGGCTCTCACACAATAAAACCCCCGCGGTGTGCCATACTCAGCGCCTTGTCGGGGGGGCCTGAAACTATACAAGAATACTTCTATGGCAACCCCCCCTAGCGCGTGCCCGCAGTGTGTCACGGGTACCTACAGCATAAAACTCTCATTTAGGCGACGTCCAGGCACACACGAACGTCGCCTCTTCGCGGGTGGCTAAATCGGTGGGCAAATCCCGTCCCTCACACCCGCAGTCACACTCAGGGCGGCATGAGGCACAAATATTCACGCCTCCGCCGCCCGGTTCGCCGGCGGCGGATCGGATCACAAAGGGGATCTCCCACCCTAGCTGAAAGTCTGGGCCGGAGCCTGGTCTGTTGGTTAGCAGAGAACCGACTTGCAGTTGAGCTTGGCTTGGAGCTTGCTGTGATAACGAATTTATTAATTATTGAAACGTGAAATTCCAACTTGGAATTTTTAGCAACAGGATCTTTCATTTAATTTAGTGTGTGGTTGAAATTATTTTAAAGGTTTTTGTATGTTAGTGTTGATTATATACCTAAGTGTTATGTCTTTAACATCATATCTTAGACAGTTACAACATTCAAGTTGACGATAAATGGGGACCTGCGCATCATATTGTTTCATAGTTTTTAGCTGTTTCTATACATTTATTTAAGTAGTAAGTAACCGAAATTTCTAATATTGCCGCTAACCCCTCCAGCTAAGCTACATAGCTTGTGTTAGGAGTGGGTTTGTTGTTGTTTTTGGGTTTTAGATATCTTTCAATAAAAAGATTTTAAGTTTTTACAGACCAAAGTTGTCTTTTATTATGAGAAGAGTTTACCACAGATAACACAAACTTAGGGTAGTCAAAAATCAGTATTACAAAGATTAGAAAACACAATAAGCTGAATGTAGATTATTTTATCTAACATTCTCCCTTAATCTACATTTAATTTTAAATTAAAGTTATTAAAAGAAAAATATTAAAGTAATTTTAACTTATTATTGCCAGTAATCATCATTTAGCAAGACAAACAGATTTTAATTTTAATAATGTAATAATTGTGAACTAAAATAATTAAACTTTATCTTTTTCAACGGTTTTGTAAAAATGTCGGCTAATTGATGATCAGTTTGACAATAGTTTATCTTAATATCACCACAAGACACTTTTTCACTTATAAACTTGAACCGAACGTCTATGTGTTTAGATCTTCTGTTAAAAGTCCCATTTTCAATAAGTTTTATAGCACTCTGATTGTCTATATTCAAATTTGAACACACTTTCACATTCAACAAATCTTCAATAAGTCCTTTTAGGTATAGTAGTTCTTTAGTACATTCAGCAGCAGAAATGTACTCCGCTTCACAGCTTGACAGAGCCACAATTGGCTGTTTTCTTGTGCTCCAATGTACGGGGCCTCCACAGTACATCAACACAAATCCACTTGTGCTTTTTCTACTCTCTTTATCATTCGCAAAATCTGCATCACAGTAAGCTTCAATTTTAGTGCAGTCAGATCCTTTCTTGTAAATTATTTTAGCATTTGTTCTTCCTCTCAAATATTTTAATGTCTTCTTTACATTGTTTACATTTTGTTCTGTAGGATTTTCCATGTATCTGCTTTCTATGTTTACAGCGTAGGTCAAGTCTGGTCTGGTCTTGTTACTGATGTATAATAGTTGTCCTATAGCTTGTCGATAGGGATAGTTTACATTTTCTTTGGATTTTTCTTCAATATTCTTTTCTGTTATTTCTATTGGTATCGGGCTTGGTTTTGAATCACTCATGTTTAAATTTTCTAGGACTTTTTCTGTATACTTGTTTTGGTTTAATTCAATTCCATTTTCTGTTTGTTTTATGTTTATTCCAAGAAAATTATCTGGTTTTTTTGTGTAAGTCATCTCAAAATCTTGTTTTAGGCATTTTATTAGTTTTGTCATTTTTTCTTCATTTTTACCAATTAGTAAGCCATCATCGACATAAACCCCCAATATCATTGTACTGTCCTTATTTTTAAATATGCATCTGTCAGATTTTAGTGGTGTTAAGCCATATTTTTGTAGTGTAGAAGTAAATTTATTTTTCCAATTAAGTGGCGATTGTTTCAGTCCGTATAAGCTTTTCTTCAGTTTACATACTTTCATTGTTGGATCATAGTCATAGCCTTCCGGTATACTCATATATATGTCTTCTTTTAACGAGCCATATAAAAAGGCTGTTTTTATGTCTAGTGTCATCAGGTAAAAATCTTCAGCAGCAGCGATTGCTAGGATTGTTCTCAATGAATGATTGTTCATTACTGGGCTAAATGTTTCTTCATAGTCTATACCGTATATTTGTTGACATCCTTTTGCCACCAGTCGAGCTTTATACATTCCACTATCATTTTTAACTTTTAATATCCACATATTTGATATTATCTTTCTTCCTTCTGCTTCTTTTTTATCTACTATGTCCCAAACTTCATTCTTTTCTAGTGACTCTTTTTCTGAATTTATAGCTTTTATCCATTCATCTTTCTCTGGGCCTTTTATTGCTTCTTGGTATGTTAGCATAACATAGTCATTATATCTTTCTGGTTTCTTTATAGTTCTCTTTGGTCTCTGTCTTTGTATATTTTCTGTTTCATTATTCTCTGTTTCTTCACTAATTATTTCTTCTTCTTCTTTTTCTTCTTCGTTGCTTATGTTTTCATTCTTTATAATTATTTTTACTGTGTTATTATCATCTTCTTCGTTTTCTTCTTGGTTTGGTTTTTTATTCAGAAATATAACATCTCTTCTTTCTAGAATTTTCTTTTCTTCTTTATCCCACAGTTTATAACCAGTAGGTGTATAGCCAATCATTATATATTTCTTGCTTCTTTGATCTAATTTTCTTAGATGTTCTAGGTTTTTACTGTATACCTCACTACCAAAAATCTGCATGTATTTTAGATTAGGTTTGCGTCCTGTCCACTTTTCAGTAGGGGTTATTTCTTGTCCTTCCACAGGTATACGGTTAAGTAAGTAAGCAGCGGTCTTTGCAGCTTCTCCCCATAGTTCTTCATCAACTTTTCTTTCATTCATCATTGCTCTTACTTTTTCCATCAAAGTACGGTTGTATCTTTCAGATTTGCCATTTAGTTGAGGGCTGTATGGTGTAGTATAATCTATTATAATTCCTTTTTCTTTACAGAATTCTTTCATTGCTTTACTTGTATACTCACCGCCACAATCACATCTTATACTTTTTACTTTTAGCGTTTGCTGTGTTTCGGCTTTTTGTATATAGTTTTTCAATTTTTCGAATGCTTCTCCCTTATTGGTAAGTAGATATATTTTAGAATAGTTAGTGTAGTCATCAATGCACGTGAGAATGTATCTTTTGGTATCCCAAGTATTGGGTGTTATCGGACCACAAATATCTGTATGTATAATATCTAGTGGCTCCGTAGCTTTATGACGCTTAGTATTGAATGGTAGTCTTGTTTGTTTAGATTGAATGCAAATCTCACAATCAGGCATGTCATCTATTTCTTGTTTAGTTATTTTCATATCTTCTACCAAATCAATCAATTTTTTCATCTTGTCTTTTCCGGCGTGTCCTAACTTTTTATGCCACTCTATGGCGTTATTTTTCTTCACTGTTATGTATGAAGCCTCTTCATTTTCTGTTTTAATTTGTATGGTATACAAACCATTTCCATTTTTCATTCCGGATAATATTTCTTCATTGTTTTTCTTTACTATTACTTTATTCTTTGTAAATAGTACTTCAGCGTTTTTTTCAGTAATTGCACTCACTGATAATAAATTCTTTTTAAGTTGTGGAACATACAGAACATTTTCTATGAAGTGATTTTCAGTTTCCATTTTTCCCTTTTTTAATGCTGTTAGAGTTTCATTTTTCTTAGCTGTATGTATCCCAGTGTTGCTTTTTGTTGTTTCTTTTAGTATATTTTCTTCTTTTGTCATATGTATTGTGCATCCCGAATCTATTATAAACTCTGTTTCATCTGTTGTAGCGTTTGTCACTATTTCATAGTTATTATTATTTTCGGTAGTTAACAATGCCGTCTTCTTATTATCTTTTCTGAAATAACACTCTTTTTTCGTATGGTTGTTCTTCTTGCATATTTCACACTGTTTTTTAAAATAACAGTCTTTTTCCTCATGATTGTTTTTCTTACAAATTTTACAATATTTTTCTTTTCGTTGAAAGTTTTTATTTTTGTTATTGTATTTATTGTTATTTGTATTCATTTGCTTGTTGTAGTAGGCTTCCTTTGTCTCATATGTACTATTTATTCTTTTTTCTTCTGTTAGTAGTCGGGCAGTTAGGTTACTTAACGTTTTTTCAGATAAAGGTGTTGAGTCCCATGTGGTTATGAAGGTGTTGTAGGAATCAGGTAAAGTTGACAGTATTTTAGAAATCAGCATTTTGTCACTTACGGTTTCACCAATATTTTTAAGTCGGAATACCAGGTTTTCTAGGGAACTTATGTGGTGAGTTATATCCTTATTGGAGTTGTATGTATATTGGAATAGTTCTTGCATCAGGTCACATTTATGTTGCTCTGTTGACTTTTCAAATATGTGACACAGTTTCAAAAACATATCTTTTGCATTTTCACAACTCATGATGAGAGGTATGTATTTTTTGTTGATAGTTGTCATAATAATGCGTTGAGCCTGTGCATCTTTTTGTTGCTCACTTTTCTTGTCTCCACTGAGCGGTATTGGCTTCTCTGTATTGGTATGAACGACTTCACTCAAGCCTTGACTTTTCAGCAAAATATTTATCTGGAATTTCCACATGGCGAAGTTTTCTTCGGAATCCAGCCTTTGTATTTCAGCAACATCGTTTATTTTATCCATTTTGTTAGTTTTTAAGGGGTTTTACGATTTTTTTTATTGTGGTATGTTTTTAGGTTATGAATTTTCACTTTGGTTTTTGTTTTTAGTTTTATTTGCGATCTATTTATAATGGATGTTTTTAAGCACGCTCTGCTACCATGTTGTTGTTTTTGGGTTTTAGATATCTTTCAATAAAAAGATTTTAAGTTTTTACAGACCAAAGTTGTCTTTTATTATGAGAAGAGTTTACCACAGATAACACAAACTTAGGGTAGTCAAAAATCAGTATTACAAAGATTAGAAAACACAATAAGCTGAATGTAGATTATTTTATCTAACACACGTCGGTAGTGTAATGGCCGGGATTCGTACCCGGGACCTCTCGATCGTAAAGCCGACTCCTTAACCACTGAGCTACCAACACTTTTGCTATGTCTCTAACTTTAATATATCCTAGACATATCGCCTAGTTCAAGAGGCAAAAATATTTATGCACAGATTTTTAACTAGTTACCTATCCTATATATGTTAGCCTAGGTTTTGTACTTTATATGAGATCTGTAATGTAAAAAAAAATAGAGTAAATAACACATAACACAAAACATAACTTCACGCCTGTATCCCTGAGGGGTAGTTAGAGGTGTATTACACACCCACGATTCGCCAGTTATCTTTAGGTCCCATTGTAATAGTCGGCGAGCGTATTACCATCTACCGGGCACATTACTAAGCGAGCGATAATTAACATTTTTAATACACACATAACTACAAAAAGTCAGAGGTGTGTGCCCGGGGCGACTGGGAATCGAAATCGAGACCGCGTCTTGACAGTCCGTTACGTACGCCACTGGGCTATCGCCGCTAAATAAATATATAATTAAAATTATTTATTGATTAGTCAGTTTCAACATTCAATTTGGCTATACATCGAGAATTGATAAGATTAATGCCTCCTATAGCTTAATAATATTGCTCACTTTACAGTTCTAAATGAAACTTACCCAACAAATGCGCAGGTATAGGTCCCCTAGCGGATACCACATCTCCGTATTTGTCTCTCAACTTCTTTCTGACGTAGGCGTGGAGCTGCTGGTACAATGGCTTCACATCCTCCCACAGCTTGGCCAGTTGCTGCTCGAAGTCACCCACTTCGTATTCTGACTGCCACCAGTCAGCGACGTTGTGGAAGTCTGAAATAAAAAAAAAAAAAATACATTAGAGTAATACTGATTTTTAAACTTTCGCATTCCACGATATACAATAAATTAGCGGTAATTAACGCGACTATGTATAGGTATATACATACCTATACATGCGGCGGCGTGCGGTTTTAGTCAGTTCAAGCCCGACATAACCGCCCCCGCTGGCACGCGGGGGGGTATCCGAAGGGATTTCCGCACGATAAAAAAAAAAAAAAAAGGTATATACATACCTTTGTATTGCTGAGACTGTCAGCCTATGACCCCGGCCAGTGTGACCTGGTCGAAACGTCAGGCAATCCAATACCTATACATGATCGCGTTAATTCCCGTTAAATTATTGCATATTACATTAGAGTGTTGTTTATTTTAGACTAGCAGTTGCCCACGGCTTCCACCCACGTGGGACATTGATCCCGTTTCCGCTACCCATGGAACCCTAATCCACCACCAAAACCTATATAAGAAACACAATTCCACCATACATCATTTTGTTATATCTCAAAGGGTTTAGGCAGCGTTTTCGTTGAAAGCTCCCAAATGGCTTATTTTTTTCCGATACCTCCAACAAATATGATTATATTTTAGCCAATATATACAAAAACTTGAAAAATTATATACTAAAACCTTCCTGTAGAACCACTCTATCTATTGGTGAAAACAGCATGCAAATCGGTGTAGTAGTTTTTGTGTTTATCTCGAACAGACAGAGACGCGGCGGAGGAAATTGTTTTATGGATACTTAGTTTAACGTATCATGATTCCTTTAGCGATATCCCGGTTGCGCCAGAGGCCCAGCCAGGGGTCCGATTATTGTTTTTGATTGGTATGTTGGCTTTTTCCGGAGCGAATACTGTCTGACTTCCCAACCCCGAGAGTGAAACCTGCGCCAGTCTCTTCCATTACCTGGACGTCGACCAATTGAGAGTTTGAAAGGTGTGGGGCCCGCGTTAGTGGGCACGCGCTAAAAGGGGTCGCCATAGAAGTACTCCTGCATAGTTACAGCCCCCCCCCCCCCCCGATAAAGCGCAGAGTATGGCACACCGTGGGGTTTAGTGGGTATACGAAAGTTACTAATGAGACCGTAATCTTAGCAATCCATGGATTCTCCGTGCGGGTGCCGGGTCCATCGCGTTGCTGAGTTGGGAACTCGGGACAGTGCCTGGGACTTGCGACCCAAGTGTAGGTTTAGAAGGGGCCCCTTTTGTTGATGTACATCAACACTCACCTTCACTACCCAAGTTCCCCTCCCTGCCTAACCAAAAAAAAAACTAAAAACAAAAAAAAAAAAACTATTTTTAACGGATTGTATCGCGATTTATTTGATGTTATTTTATTCTTTACATTGGTCATGGGGAGACGGGTCTCCCCGTGACCATTGCTGTTGAAAACCAACCGAAACGTCGGGTTGAATGTAAATACTATTAATACATTCGCGTAAACTTCCGACAATATCAAGATACTAAATCATGAATCTCGACTTAAAACTAGTTTTGAAACTGTTAATTGTATTCTAGAACTGAACTTGAGTGGAGATTTTATGAACGTAAATATTCTCTGATTATTTTGTACTTAAATTACACTTATACAGCTAAATACGTATTGATAACGATAACTTGCCCGCCTTTTAAATTAACAAAATCACACCAAAACCATATATGAAATAATTCGTATGAAGAATCAAAGTATCTGGTACTTACTCAGAACCAAAGAGGTTATGACAATTGACAAATAGGTTATATTTTTTATTTTGTTGCCGCTATAACATATATCACATCATGGAGGTCTGTGATTCGAGCCGCTTGATATAGAGATTAAAAGTAAAGTTTTCTTTCTATCTTTGTTTATTTATTTAATTGTGTTCATACAAGACCAATTGCGTTTTTTTAGGGATTTTCTTTAGAAAAGCCCTATTGCTATCGAGTTGTCGTCGACGTCGTCGACGTCGTCGTCGTTGCCAATTTTCTGTCTCAGTTTTGGGTATGAAGGAGATGAGCTATCGAGTTGCTGTTTTCGGTAATAGATTCGTGCTGGGGTGAACCATTGCAAGATAAAGAAAAAATCGCAAAAAATCGCAAAAAAAAAAAAAACGCTAAATCGAAAATCCCTTGTATTCGGCTGAGCTCGTCTCAGGAATTCAACTTGTTTTTCTTTGTAGACTTTAATAACATATTTCAAAAAATAAGTCTTTTAGAAGTTACCTTGTGGACGTTTTGTTTAAGAAAACATTGCCAAAATAATTTCTTCGGAAGTTTCCTTATAGGAGTTTTTTTAGATAATCGTCTAACTATTTCCACATCCCCGATTATCACTACAAAAACAGCATCAATGCTTTCAATCCAAAAAAGCAAAGTGCAATCGATTGCTAAGTTGGAGGTCGCAGGTTCGATACCCGCTTAGTGCAAATATTTGGATGCATGAATATGTCTAATATGTATGTATTTACAAAAGAAAATGTATCTAAGTATGTTTATCCGCATTCTAGAACCCCTAACACCAGCTAGTGAAACTATGCTTACTTTAGATCTAGATAGCGCTGTGTAGAATGTCGTAGAATATTTAATTATTTTATTTCGAAGAAAAACAGAATCTGCCAAAACTTTCATATTCTTCTGCTGTAAAATGACAGTCTTGGAATATTAGTAGTAAAAATTTCCTTTACCGTTAAGTTTAGCAGCGTCATTATACAGAGTGACGTACTCAGTAAAATTGTGACGCGCCTTCGCACCAGCCGCCTTGTGCCACTCCACCCAATAGTGCCTCAACTCCTCTGGGTCCTGGCTCTGAGAAAATGCATCTGTGATATCTGAAACACATTCGCAATGTATTTTAGTC
Organism: Cybosia mesomella; assembly: GCA_946251805.1. Lineage (NCBI taxonomy): Eukaryota > Metazoa > Arthropoda > Insecta > Lepidoptera > Erebidae > Cybosia > Cybosia mesomella. The sequence continues at coordinate 33,590,853 of OX276396.1, read as the reverse complement.
AAATGTACATTGCTGGTTATTGAAAGTAGTAGTTGTGTAAGTGAGCGGTTCTGGCGAATTAACCACCTTTGTATATCCGCGTATTGGTCACTCAGATATCCAACTGACGATTTAGATTTGCCTGGTTTTTATTTCTAATGAAAAATGAAAAACTAAGAAGATTTTTGAGAGTTAGCATAATTCTTAGCCAATTTCAAAACACTTTCTATGCAAGAGCTTTTTATTTTATTTTTTCATACTTGTGACCGAAATTACTAAGTTTCTCATTTAACTCCTCCAGATAAGCTAAATTGCTTGTATTAGGAGTGGGTACATGTTGTCGGTGGTACACTGGGGGGGAGGGAATTTGAATGGATGGCCATCTAACTTAGCAGCACTATTCGTTTTAGAAGCCCTTTTTTGCTTTTACTAGCACTTTCATTACTTTCATAATTGGACGATTGGCGATAGCCCAGTGGGGTACATAACGGACTGCTGAGACGAGGTCTCGAGTTCGAACCCCAGTCGCCCCGGGCACACAACTCTGACTTTTCGTAGTTATGTGTGCATTAATAAATGTTAATTATCGCTCGCTTAATAATGTGCCTGGTAGATGGCAATAGGCTCGCCCCCTATTACATTGGGACCTTAACATAACTGGCGAATCGTGGGTGTGTAATACACCTCTGCCTACTCCTTCGGGGATACAGGCGTGAAGTTATGTTATGTTATGTCATAATTGGACTCCTAAATTACAGGAATACCTAGTTTGGGAGTCAGGGTTTATACAATTTGTGTAGCATCTTTCGTGTCTGGACTGTATCTCATATAGCTATTAAGATATGTAAAGGATTACTGTATCAATAAATTATTATTATTATTACACAAACATTTAAGTATAAAAAAGCAATTACCAGGTTCCAATGCCAAATCACATTTACTCGCATCCTTGAACGAGCAAACTTTAGACGTAGCATAATTTGACTCCATGCCCGAGACGTACCTCATCAGCTTACTGTACTTATCATCATTTAGAGCTGATACTCCTAGCTGACTGTACTTTTTGAACATCCTACGAAGGGTGAAGTCTTGGAAGTCCTGCCATTTGTACATTCTGGTTTCTTCCCAAGCCTGCTTTTCTTGTTTAGACAGCTCTAGCCGGACTTTGATCTGGAATTTTAAAGATTACACTTATCAACTTATTAAAGGTTGAAGATTAAATAATTATTTTAAATATTACACTGTAATGTTTAAAATAATGGTTCAGCCAGTTAACTGTAATGTTTACAGTTAACTGACTGAACCCTGCACCCAATATAGGGAGCAGCTTTAGATGCAACTAGGAATAATGCTAGGATGTAGACGTCTATTGCAAACTGCATCACCATTAGGTATTTAAAAAAAGGATACGTGGTAAATCCACCCCCTCCCCCCCCCCCAAACCGGGGCAAGACGGGGACACCGTGGTTCCCAAACCCGAGGGGGCCATCTCGAAACCGGAGATGGCCCAGTTTCAGTTGGGGTGCGAGGGAAATACTTTATGGGCAACCCTACTTCCCGGCGTCTAAAGACCCGAGACGGCGTGCTGTTTTAGTCGGTTCAAGCCCGACATAACCGCCCCCGCTGGCCGGCCGGGGGGTAACCGAAGGGATATCCGCACGAAAAAATAAAAAAATGTACATTCTCCACATGAATATAGATTCTAATCATGAAAATTACAAACCAAAGTATTGAAAGATCTGTTTCAAGAATTACTATGTTTTTTTTAATACTTTGAACATTTCTTTACTTCGGGCAGCCAACCAGGTACCTACGACTAGCTCTCCTCAGATCGGGTAAAGATCATTGGGTTTTTCTGTTGGGATATTCTCTGTAGTAGCATGGACTCGGGCAACAAACCCCAGTCGACTACGGTAATATCTTCACTTCCGATTACGTGGAACCAAAAATATACCTAATTGACGGAATATTACAACCTCTGACTAGCATTCTGTGGTCATGATTATATATGATTATTTACCCAATTATCCTCATTCTCCTTAGTAATATTTGATGTGTATGTCCACTCGGCAACGCTGGCTTTGTTCTTCCTAATCCCCGTGGCCCTATCCAATGTGAGGATGTAATCGCGACCCTCATGTTCAGAGGCCTCCAGGTCTGGATCGCGGCCTTGCGTGGCTACCACAAACACAGCCACGATTGCCGCCACCAGGATGGCGCCTCCGCCAATTTTCAGCATGGTCTGTAAAGAATAAATAAATAAATAAATATTTTACGACATTCTACACAGCGCTTTCTAGACCCAAAGTAAGCATAGTTTAACTAGCTTGTGTTATGGATTCCAGAATGCGGATAAATATACTTATATACTTTTTTTTTTGTAAATACATACATATTATACATAGAAACACCCAGACCAATGCAAATAGACATATTCATGCATACAAATATCTGAGCGGGAATCGAACCCGCGCCCCCTGTCGTAGCAGTCGAATGCACTACCGTTACGTCATGTAAATAACTTTGGCATTGCCAGACTCGTCTGCTGCAGAGAATTGTATTCACCGAAATACATACGAAGACAAGCAAATTTTTGAGTTAAAACTACAGGATAGTCCAGATTGCTCCATTAGTCAAGACTTCTCTAGACTTGACAACTTTTTCTAAACAAAATGGCGCAGTGGAGAGCAAGTAAGGGGGCCATTTCGAAACCGGAGATGGCCCAGGGTCAGTCGGGGTGCGAGGGATATGCTCTATGGGTAACCTTACACCCCGGCGTCTTAAGACCCGAGACGGCGTGCGGTTTTAGTCGGTTCAAGCCCGACATAACCGCCCCCGCTGGAGACACCCCGCTCTCTAGCGGGGGCGGTATCCGAAGGGATTTCCGCACGAAAAAAAAAAAAAAAGGTATTACTTTAGGTGGACCACCTGTATAGATCTATTATAATACTATCTATTATTTATTCTGTGCGAAACGAACGAAACGAACGAAATTTATTTATTTATTTATTATATTAAAGGAGGATTGGCTAAAGAGGCGACACGGAAGCCTCTCGTACCGACTGACGCCGGTGATCTCCGGTAAGGGGAGCTTCGGGGACCACCTGCATCGGATCAGGAAGGAGCCAATGCCTGAGTGCCATCACTGCGACGCGAGCGCTGACTGCCCTGCGTGGGAGGCACCGAGGTGTGACCTCATGGCAGCGATCGGGGTGGGAGTCCTCTCACTCGGCAGCATGATTGCGGCAATGGACCGGAGCGCGAGCGCTTGGGCCGCCGCCGCCTCCTTCTGCATGCATGCTCGCGAAGGAGATGGCGGAGCGCGCCCGAGAGAGATTTAGAACTCTCCCGGCCCGCCAACCCCCGGCAGCATGGTCGCGGCGCGTCGCAGTTGACTCAGGCGCCGGAGGTCTCTTAACGACCTCCGTCCTCCATGAGCGCAGGCCTGGGGGTGGCAGCTGAGGCCGTCTGTCACCCCAGCAGGCCGGGACGGCGGGGCGACTAGCGCCCCTCCCCCAAACCAGGGCAAGACGGCGACACCGTGGTTCCTAAACCCGAGGGAGCCATCTCGAAACCCGAGATGGCCCAGGTTCAGTCGGGGTGCGAACGATATGCTCTATGGGTAACATTACACCCCGGCGTCAGTAGACCTGAGACGTACGCTGTTAGTCGGTTCAAGCCCGACATAACCGGCCCCGCTACCGGCGGGGGGGTATTCGAAGGGATCTCCGCACGAAAAAAAAAGGTAGGAAGCTCCTCAGCTAGCTAAACTTACGACCTGATAAAGATAGCTGGAAGAATAGACTGGATGCGGAAGACGGAAGACTGGGTGCTTTGGTGCACATTGGAAGAGGCCTACGTCCAACAGAAAACTACAATATGCTAGTTGATTGATTGAAAAGTACTGCAGTTTTCATAACTATTTCAGGAAACGCTGAATCTAATGAAAACCATTAATGAAATAGATGTTGGCATGGCTCTAACTCCAAAGAATCTAATCTACTATAGGAGCCATCAATTATGTCCAGTAATACCCAATTCCATGTTATATTTTGTACAAAAACGTATGAACAATCTACGTTACGAACCGCAAGTTACAGTTTCATGTACTGCACTAGTGACGTTAATTTCTTCGGTACTACACACAGTTCATACAAAAGATAACCGCACGACTTATAAATATCGTCAAAAATTATGTTATAAATATAACCAAAATTAAACTGTTCGCAAAAACCGATGACGTTATTAAGCTGTCAAATTGTGCGGATTGCCAAAGTCTTTCTTTTTAATTTATCCATCTAAAAAGCATATAGTTGGTTATAACTTATTAATTTTGGTTGAGTACATTTGGATGTACGTATAAGGTGAAACGCACCGTATACTATATTTTGATATTTGTTCGTTTTATCACAAGAACTAGGACTAGGCTCCTTAAAAAGTTTACTCAGAAAACCAAATATGACGTTTTCAATCCAAAAAGTTAGTAATCACAAAACTTCATATCATGCATCCAGATCAAAAATTTTAAGTTAGAATGGATGGCTGTTTGTTCCTTAATTGCGCCAGAACGGCTTAGTGGTAATTTGGTACAAAGAGAGATTAAAATCTGGAATAACACTTTATATCCTGAGAATAACACTTTATATCTTGAGAATAACACTTTATATCCTGAGAATAACACTTTATATCCTGAGAGTAACACTTTATAACCTTATAGTTTCTGTTGACAGCTGGCACGGAGTAGTATTCCATGTGGGCTTAGCTGCAACAACAGCTAGCTGTTCATAAATCCCTTGATAGTTAGTCCTATGAGTGTAATTATTATTATTTATAGCCGTTTTCCCAAGGCAATATTGCATATTTTCTTATGACCATTATATAAAATCTTTGCACTTTATTTATTTATTCACAAACACAATTATCAATACAGGATTTTCCAAATACGGTAAAGACACCATACAAATGACCACACTGTCTTCATCTAAGTGATGCGTAACACAATATATAAAAGTCATGGGTATATGGGCACTTACGGACTGAATTTAGACAGTACAATACATCGACATGTAGCGAACTTCGAAAACACATAGATCGACAAGCCATTGCTTCGACAGACAATTATTAGACAACACACACCTTCGAATTACCACTACTTCGAGAGACGATTACTCGACAGACAATACTTAGACAAAAAACATCTTCGAATGACCACTAGTTTCACAGATTTTTTTAACATTCTCCCAAAACCGTTGTCATATCCACATTACAAGTTTAGCTTGTTTTAGAAGCAGTTGGTGCAGTATATTCAATATAGCTTCTGGGTTAGGTTAGTAGGCTTAGGCTTCGTAAAGGAGGAGAACAAACCCGTGTAAAGTGAAAGGTCAGATGAACAATAAGAATACAATATAATAAAAGTCATCTTAGGGAATTGACCCGGTGAAAAGGAAAACATCAACACCAAAGTTACTAGTTTGAGTGCAGGGTCGGATTGGCTATATAGCCGGGTTGTAAACTGCGTGGGTCCCCGATGGCTAGCCTTCATGTGAAATAGTTCAAACATAGAGAGAAATGAAAGGGAACATTTTAAATTATCGAAAGCCGCCCTGGGATTTTCTGACTCAGTCTTACTCCGGTGATTTACAGGGCTGAGGGAGATCGTTAGACAGGATACGTGTCATTGATGCGTTTCTGAACACTCGGCACATGATCAATCTCCCTTGTCATCGCATCAACACGCAATTATCCAATATGAATAGGCCCTCCGGTTTTAGTACTTCCGGATTATACATTTTCCCACGCTTAACATCACCGACCATGTCGTCACCCTAATACAAAACAATAACGAAATCATCATTAATTCGCGCGGATTTTCAGCATTATCACGGGGTTTTTTTTTTTTTTTTTTTATTAAAAATTTGAGTGCGTTTGACTGCATCTCACCTGATGGTAAGTGACGATGCAGTCGAGGATGGTACACGCAAACTCAAATAATGCCTATTCACTCTCGCCTTGAAGGTCCCCAAATTATAAGAATCGGGGAACACAGACGCAGGCAAAGAGTTCCACTCCCTCGCTGTCCGCATAATAAATGAGGAAGCGTTGCGCTTGGTGCGGATTGGTGGAATATCAACAACGAAGGGATGAAAACGTTGCCCGCGTCTAGTTGTCGATGGTGAAATGGAGCTGGGGGAATGAGGTCATGCAGTTCTTGAGCACATTCTCCGAAATGAATCCTATAGAACACCGATATGCAGGCGACTTTGCGGCGATGTTCAAGGCTTTGGAGCTTGTTGTTAACTAGCTCGTCGTCGCCAATGAGTCTCCTGGCGCGTCGATCGATGGTGTCCAAAGTATCCAGCTGATAGCGGGCTGATCCATCCCATAGGTGTGAACAGTACTCCATACAAGATCGGACCTGTGCTTGATATAAAATAAGAAGCTGTCCAGGTGTGAAGTACCGTCTAACCTTAGAGAGGATGCCCAGCTTCATTGCAGCAACTTTAGCCTTGGATTCTATATGTCGACCGAAATTAAGAGCAGATGTTAGGTGAACGCCGAGGAGCTCAAGATGATCGTATATTGGTATGGATTCATTTCGGAGAGTCGGAGTCAGGGCGAAAGGACTCCTTTTCGCGGAAAAAAGACACGCCTGAGTTTTAGAGGCATTGAACCTAACGAGGTTGGAGTTACCCCAGTCAGACACTGACTGAAGTGTCAGGTTCATGCGCTCTATCATGGCCTCTCTCAGAGATAGCGTCTCAGCGCCTGTAGCTCGCGAACTGGATAGGTATCTTTCCACAACTGTGCTGTCGTCCGCATACCCAATGATACCGGGTTTCAGCAGATCATTAATATGCAGCAGAAATAGAGTTGCGGAAAGAACAGACCCTGCGGTACCCCGGCATCAATAGCCAATAGGTCCGAGGAGCAGCCATCAACGACCACTCGAATAGACCGTTCCCTCAGGAAATCAGCTACCCAGTTACACAATCACAGGTAGCCCGTAGGATGGAAGCTTGCTAATAAGGCTAGCGTGCCAGACCCTATCGAAAGCCTTCGAGATGTCGAGAGACACAGCGAGAGCTTCGCCGTGTTTCTCGATGGCTTCGCCCCATACATGCGTGGCATACACTAGGAGATCCCCAGTGGATCGTCCTCGGCGGAACCCGTATTGTCGATCACTGAGGAGGTCATTGTCTTCTAGGTATGCCAGGATGCGGGTGTTAATTACACGTTCCATAGTCTTACAGATTATGGAGGTGATTGCTATAGGCCGGTAATTGGCGGGATCAGCACGACTACCTTTCTTGGGCACAGGCTGCACGTTAGCAAGCTTCCATGACTCAGGGACTAAACCTGTTCTAAGAGAGAGGCGGTACAGGCGTGTCAGAACAGGAGACAACTCAGGAGCGCAGTTCTTTAGCACTATAGCAGGTATACCGTCAGGTCCACTGGCTTTGTTCACGTCTAGATTACGAAGCGTTTTAAGTACCTCCTTTTGGCGGATACTAATAGCGGGCATTGTAGTACCGCAAGGAAGTAACTGGGGTGGTACATTGTTCGCTGTATCCAGACGCGAATTTTCGGCAAACATACAGGCAAGCAGGTTTGCCTTATCAGTTGCCGTGTGAGCCAGCGTTCCGTCGGGTTTGTGCAGTGGAGGCAGAGACGAGCGACAAAAGTTCGCCTCGACCGATTTTGCCAGGGACCAAAACGCCTTACTTCCAGAAGGGTAAGAGGCTAGTTTTGATCCAATTCGGCGTATATGATCAAGACGAGCCATGCGCAGCGTCTTTTTGAAGGACTTGGCGGCTTTGTTGAAGGCTTTCTTCTTATCCCGCGTGTCCGGAGCTTTACGATTCCGAGCTTCAGCCCAAGCCCGGTAAGCTGAATACTTAAGCGCCTCTGCGACTGAGCATTCAGCACCAAACCATGGGCGAGCTTTACTCTTGGATGGTAAGTCAGAAAAAGGAATAAAGTACTCCATCGCCTGACATACCACCCTTGAGATTTCTGTCGCGCAGCTCGACGGATCGCTCGAAGAAAAGCAAGTTTGCCGCCAAGGATAAGATGCGAAAAAGTGGCGCATCTCATCCCAATCTGCTGACTTGTACCGCCAAACCCGTCTTGTGCCATTAGGGCTGAGATCGGGAGGTGAACAAGACAGTACAGACTTCACCAAACTATGGTCAGACGTACCCAGTGGTGGGGATACGGACACATTATATCGGTCTGGTTCTGTTGTCAGCAGAAGGTCCAAACAATTCGGCGTATCGCCCTCACGGTCAGGTACACGCGTCGCCTGATCTACCAGCTGGGTGAGGTTTAGCGTCAAAGCAAGTTTGAGTGTTTCTCTCCCAGCATGGTCTGTCTTCTCGTACGGGAACAACCACTCCTTATGGTGGGCGTTAAAGTCCCCGAGAAGGACCAGTTGTGCTGACGGGTACCTCAGTTGGGCCTCATCGGCGGCCTCACACAGATGTTCACATAACCTGGTTGTCTCCTGATTGCCGCTGTGTGAACGGTACACACAGGCGTAAACAATTTTGTCTACACCGGTGTCGACCAGCACCCAGAGTGTGGAGAAAGAGGAGTCTTCAAGGTTACGGAGACGCTTACAGCAGATGCCATCGCTGATATAGACACAGACGCCGGCTTGTGCCTTGAAGTTGTGCTCCAGGGTATACCCCGGGTACTGCAGATAGGACACATCAGCCGGACGTCCGATTTTCGTCTCCGTAAGAAAGAGCAGCAGCGGCTTATCGGTCTCAAGGTGGTGGTGGACCGCATCAAGATTGGAGTGCAATCCTCTGATGTTCCCGAGGTGCACTTTAAGTGGGAGGAAGTGCCGCCGCTGTAAAACTCGATTTCTTTTTATGACTTTTCTCATTTTTTGTGGGGAGTGAATAGACAGGAAGGCGGAAGTTGTACGAGGCGCTGACCAGGATCCAGTGGTGAACACAGAATCGCTGCACTGAAGGTAAGACTAGCCTGGAGACCGCGGGGACGCCCGAACCCCCCCGGAGATGGCCATCGGGTCCTCCCATCCAATCGCCAATTGGCACGATGGAGCATTCCGGGATTTTTCGTAAGATGTGTGGGGCAGCCTTTCATGGGTGGCTAACCTACTAGTTGGGCCCCCTACTATCTACGGTCGGCCAGCGGTGCACCGTGCTTCGGATCCCGCTGCCCTCCAAAACTAGCCGCCAAGTGCAGCGACACTCTGACACCGAAATGGCATACTGACTCAGCGCTACTGTACAGACCCGCCTTCCCAATGGCTTCCCAAGGCTTCATGCCGGAACACGTCCAAGGACGCTTGGCGGCAAGACTTAGCCTTGGGGGTGGTGACTAGCCACGGCCGAAGCCTACCACCAGACAAAGTGCTGCTCATTTAGCACTACCCAGGGGCCACGTGTAGGGTAACTAGAGTAATGAGGCCCAAAGGGCCTCGCCTACGGACGCGAGCAACATTAGCCCCCAGGGGTGTACGGGGAAATGCCTTAAATGCCCTCTGTTTTCATTAATGGGTGGAGCCGGTGGGTGAATGGATCGTACGTCGAATAAGTCACGCAATGCGATTGTGCGACTTAAATGTTTTTATCGAAATAGGATCACAATGATGATTGCATCTTTGCAGCATAGTGTTATCCTAATCTACAAATGAAAGTTTGCAGCACGACCTGGATGCGCTTAAAGTCTATATACATCGTAAAACAAAACAGGATATTTTAGTCAAAAGTACTCGAAACCGACGAGCTTGCATTAAAGTTTTAATGTAGAGGATGCTCGTGAAGTGTGCAAGGATAGAAGCAAATGGTGGGCTGTCGTCTCTGCCCACCCCGAAGGGAGACCGGCACGTATGTATGTTTGAATCATTAGGGCTACATTTTTCTTAGGTTCATATGCAGCGATTACAGGTTTTCGCTCATGGGAGATCATAATCTGCACAAAAACATGCTAAGTACAGGAAGTTCCCATACATTATGCTGAATTACGTATAATCCTTTGGTCTGCGCACCATGCAGAGTCAGTGATGTGCGTCGGACCGCAACAGTCAAGGTCTAGTCGTCTTATCCTCAATTGTCTTCAGAGTGGAGCGTGCAGAATTCGGTTTGCATACGTATTGTACGATTAACACGGTACTAAAGCGCTTACGGAGAATCTCGAACTGTGAATGGAACAACACAAGAGGTCTTGATCCCATAAAGAATTAAATTCGACCACCCACTATTTGGGCAATGTGAGACGCTATCGATGACTTCTTTTTTTTGGTTTCGTAAGTGGAAATGTTCTATGGCTTATCGTGCGACGCGGGGACGCAGCGCGGTTATGTGTGGCTCTCATTCACTAAAACCCCTGTGGTGTGATATACTCTGCGCCTTGTCTGGGGGGCACGCGAATCTATACAAGAATACTCCTATCGCGAATCCCCCTAGCGCGTACTCGCAGTACATCACGTATATCTGCTCCCAGGAAACTCTCGATAAGGCGACGTCCAGGTTTACACGGACGTCGTCCCCTCGCGGCTGGCTAAATCTGTGGGTGGAGGGCTAACCCTGTCCCTCACACCCGCAGCCACACTCGGGGCAGCATAAGGCGCAAATAGCAATAAACGATTTGTGGGAATCAGGAAATATAATGTATCAATGAATGTAGCTTAGTGGTTAAGGAGTCGACCTTACGATCGAGAGGTCCCGGGTTCGAATCCTGGCCATTACACTACCGACGTGAACCCACTCCTAACACAAGCAATTTAGCTTAGCTGGAGGGGTTAAGGGGAATATTAGTAATTTCGGTTACTAATATTCTTAAAAAAAAAAAAAAATCCCCACAGCTGTCGCTTTTATGCCATAATGGTGTGAAGAGGTTCAACTAAATACGCAAAGCTATTCTGGCCGGCGGGAGGGTATCAGAAGGGATACTCCGCAGGAAAAAAAAAGATACTCCATAACTAACATTAACTTTCAGACTGGATCCCTGTTTTAAAATATAATGAATAATGTCACCTGTCATTTTTAAAAATGTTGATTATCGCTCGCTTAGTAATGTGCCCGGTAGATGGCAATAGGGTCACCTCTTATTACATTGGGACCTAAACATAACCGGCGAATCGTGGGTGTGTAATACACCTCTGCCTAACCCTTCGGGGATACAGGCTTGAAGTTATGTTATTATTATCATAGCGTGGGACCATCTGAGGATTTCAACTAGGAGCCCGGGGTCCGCTTATTCGTTCTACCTTTTGGTTTGGCTTAAAGAGTTTGTATGGGAACGATTGCCGTCTGCCTCTCTACCCTCAGAATTGTCTCGGGTTGCAGGGGAGGTTAGCTTGGTCCCGTAGGTCTGTGTGGGACTCCATAAACACTAATCACGGCACTGAACCGAATCATACCGTATTCAAATGATTGGTATAACTGCCGGAGGGCTTAAACCCTTCCTTCTTCGCATTCTCTTTCAATTTCTCAGCTCCCTTTCCCCTTTGCAGGAAGTAACATGCAAGTGTCGCTTCTAGTGTTGCAAGCAATCATAAGAGTCACGCTAACCAGTGAGCATCAGGTGGGTCGTCTGTTTGTTTGCTACATTAGTACCTTTTTTTTTTTTTTTATCGTGCGGAAATCCCTTCGGATACCCCCCCGCCGGCCAGCGGGGCGGTTATGTCGGGCTTGCACCGACTAAAACCGCACGCCGTCTCGGGTCTTCAGACGCCGGGGTGTAAGGTTACCCATAGAGCATATCCCTCGCACCCCGGCTGACCCTGGGCCATCTCACCACTAACAGCATCGCTCATCCTGTCTCCTCTGAAAGCAGAGGAGTACGGAGAGCGATGTGTTCCCGCCACGTTGGGTATTGGCCGACGATCAATGCCAACCCTATGAAGGGGTGAAGGGGAAGCCATTGACCGCCGCCCAGGGTGTACCGGCCGCTCCGATTCCGTTCCCCCCGGACTGCAGCGGGATCGGAATCGGAGCGACACTCGAGGAGGTTACCCAACACATACCCCTGCTACATTAGTACCTTTCTTTTTTTTTAAACGCCGTCTCGGATCTTAAGACGCCGGGGTGTAAGGTTACCCATAGAGCATATCCCTCGCACCCCGACTGACCCTGGGCCATCTCTGGTTTCGAAATGGCCTCCTTACTTGCTCTCCACTGTGCCATCTGCTTATCAGAGGGACACGTGGAAAGCTTCCGAACAGCCCTCAACAGGGCCGTCCTCGCCTCGGTCGGAGTTGGCCGTAGGCGGCAGCGTCTCTCCCGCCCTAGGAGAGAGGCGCTGCCGTCTCCGTTGCCCAGGGTGCACCGCGTGGAGGTCCCCAACCAAGCACCCCTGCTACATTAGTACCTATTGTGATAATAATTAATCACTTAATTCCTTATTTGACGGCCTCTGTGGCGTAGCGGTAGTGCATTTGACTGCTACGACAAGGGTCGCGGGTTCGATTCCCGCTCAGTGCAAATATTTGTATGCATGAATATGTATATTTGCATTGGTCTGGGCGTTTCTATGAATAATATGTATGTATTTACAAAAAAAAAGTAACACAAGCTAGTTAAAGTATGCTTACTTTGTGTCTAGAAAGCGCTGTGTGGACTGTCATGGCCTATTTATTTATTTATTTTATGTATTTCGTACGTAAAAATCGCATAGCTAAAACATAAACTTATATAGGTATGTTATTAGAAAAAAATGCAAACGGGGATTGTACCCACAGCACTTGAGCGTAGACGCAGCGACAAGGTCGTCTTTGCTATCCATTGCGCCATAAGTGGTATCAACATTTAATGTATTGCGTAGTCGTACACGGAAAAATCTAACTGTGAATGAAGGACACACGACCCAGGAAACAAAAGATACGAATGAAATTAGCACATAGGACTTTCTCGTTCGACTTTTAAGCCCCTTCCACTTTATAGAACACAAAGCGAGCTTAATGCACCCATTATAATAATAATAATAATTTTGGACATCACCATCCCCCATGATGTATGTATAGGGCCCATCAACATCCTAGAGGCCCAAGCCAACCTCACCTGCAAGTCGGTGCACCTGCTAAACAACGGACGAGGCTCTGGCGCAAGATACTGTTGGCACAATTTTGGTCCGGGTTGGTACCACCATGCAGCTGCGAAAAATCCTCCAAATAATCCAACCTCGGTTGGGTTGTGTTCAGGGTTCAGCAACTGCACAGCCGGGGATGAGGGGGCAGACGATGCATCAGGAATGGGACCAGCGCAGTATTGGTGGAGTCGAGTGTGGTCATGGTTTGGGTCAACCCGCCGGACAGGGAGACTCGTAGAAACGGTGGTGCCGCTGGCCGCCCGCGGCATAGTACAGGGGCAAACTGAAACTGAACAATAAAAACTACATCGAGAGCGTCATCAAAACAGCTTCACGAAAACTCGGAGTTCTGAACAGGGTGAGACGGTTTTTCACGCCTGAGCAGCGGTGTCTTTTGTACAAGACACAAATTCGCCCCTGCGTGGAATACTGCTCTCGTCTCTGGGACGGCTCCGCAAAGTACTTATTAGACGCTCTCGACAGATTGCAGCGGTGTGCCATCCGTATCATTGGGAGTCCAGCGATTACCAACAGCCTGGAACCTCTGCAGCTGCGTAGAGACATTGCCTCTCTGGCTGTATTTTACCGCCTCTACCACGGCGAGTGTTCTGACGAGGTCTTTCAACTGATCCCACCTTCTCCATTTTGATCCAAAACAACACGTGCTGGACTGCGATGCCATCCGCACACGGTGGAAACCATTCAGTCCCGAACTCAGCGGTTCGGTGCTTCCTTTCTTTGTCGCACGATAAAGAGCTGGAATGCTCTGCCCGCGCACGTGTTTCCTTCTTCTTACAAACCCGGGTTCTTCAAGCGGGGCGTGAAAAAGCATCTTTTGAGGCCGTCAAGGTAGGGGCTACCATTTTGGGATCGTCAGCATCTGGGATGGTGGCCCATATCTTCTGGACTTCACCCTAGCTTCTCACCATCCAGCGGGGTGCAGTCAATTGACGGAACAAATATATAAAAAAAAAAAAAAAAAAAAAAGCCGAAAAAGACATACAAATAAAATCAATGTATTTTCTGAAGCCGAAAAAGACATACAAATAAAATATTTGGATTTTGCTCACGAGATAGTCGACATGTGGGATGTGGATTCAGTAATTAATTATTCCGATAGTCGTATCGGTTCACGGACTGATTGCCAAGAGCCGTGACCTACATCTAAAGAGGCTCGCGTTAGGCAGTTGGGTCAAGGGACGTATCAAACCCATACGTGTAGGGTATCTATGGATAGGTCTTCAAAAATGATATTGAGGTTTCTGATATCATTTTTCTCTAAACTGAATAGTTTGGGCGAGAGACACTTCCAAAGTGGTAAAATGTGCCCCCCCCCCCTGTAACTTCTAAAATAAGAGAATGATAAATATATATGATGTACATTACCATGTAAACTTCCACCGAAAATTGGTTTGAACGAGATCTAGTAAGTAGTTTTTTCTTGATACGTCATAAATCGTAAAACGCAATTTACCTTTGTTTTTTTTTTTTTTTCGTGCGGAAATCCCCTCGAATACCCCCCCCGCCGGCCAGCGGGGGCGGTTATGTCGGGCTTGAACCGACTAAAACCGCACGCCGTCTCGGGTCTGCAGACGCCGGGGTGTAAGGTTGCCCATAGAGCATATCCCTCGCACCCCGACTGACCCTGGGCCATCTCCGGTTTCGAGATGGCCCCCTCGGGTTTGGGAACCACGGTGTCCCCGTCTCACCCCGGTTTGGGGGAGGGGCGCTAGTCGCCCCACCGTCCCGGCCTGCTTCTGCTGGGGTGACAGGCGGCCTCACCTGCCACCCCCAGGCCTGCGCTCATGGAGGACGGAGGTCGTTAAGCGACCTCCGGTGCCTGAGTCGCCTGCGACGCGAGGCGAGCATGTTGCGGGCTCGGCGGGCCGGGAGGGTTCTGAACCTCTCCCGGGCGCGCTCCGCCATCTCCTTCGCGAGCATCACATGCTCGCAGAAGGAGGTGGCGGCGGCCCAGGCGCTCGCGCTCCGCACCATTGCCGCAATCATGCTGCCGAGCGAGAGGACTCCCACCCCGATGGCTGCCACGAGGTCACGCCTCGTTCATTCAACCAACTCAAACATAAAATTAAAAAAAAAACATACATAATAAATGGTACTTGCTGCTACGAAACCCTTCATGGGCGAGTCGGACTCGCACTTGACCTCTTTTTTTTGTAAATACACACATATTATACATAGAAACACCCAGACCAATGCAAATCGGTATATTCATGCATACAAATACGGTACGGTACGGTACGGTATACGGTAGCCTAGTGGTATGGGTAAAGGACTGCTGAGACGAGGTCTCGGGTTCGATCCCAGGTATTACCATGGCACACACCAATGACTTTTCGATGCTATTCGAAGTTATGTGTGTATTTATCGCAGGTTCATAAGTGCCCGGTTAATGGCAATAGGCTCGCCACCTATTACATTGGGACCTAAAACATAAACTGGCGAAACGTGGGTGCTAGCACCTCTGCGTATCCCTTCGGGGATATAGGCGTGTGAGTTTATGTTATGTTATGTTACAAATATTTGCACTGAGCGTGAATCGAACCCGCGCCCCTGTCGTAGCAGTAGAATGCGCTACCGCTACGCCACAGAGGCCTTCAATTAGCTATGATGGGTCAGTTAGTATTAAATATAAAACAACCTGTAAATTCTAACAATGTTCTTCAATGTATAGGTATTCCTGGACACATTATATTGTGATTAAAAATGTAGTACGCAGAAAAAATACATTTACTGCTTATCTGGATATGAAATAACCATAAATAAATTGTTATACATTGATAGTAGCAATGTTAATAGACAAAAGAAAAAAAAGCGGCCAAGTGCGAGTCGGACTCGCCCATGAAGGGTTCCGTAGCAGCAAGTAACATGGTAATGTTTTTCAATTTTTATATTTGAGTTGTTTGAATGAAAGGTAAATTGCGGTTAACGATTTATGACGTACTTATTAAAAAAAACTACTTACTAGATCTCGTTAACCAGTTTTCGTTGGAAGTTTACATGGTAATATACATCATATATTTTTTTAGTTTTATCATTCTCTTATTTTAGAAGTTACAGGGGGGGGGGACCCATTTTACCACGCGTGTCTCACGCGCAAACTATTCGGTTTAGAAAAAAAATCTGTTAGAAACCTCAATATTTCATGTCCATAAATAAGCAAGGTAACTGCTTCCCATCAGGTAGGCCGTGTGCTTGTCTGTCACCTAAGTGATATAAATCCAAAACCTACGCTCCATGGCTGGTGCGTTGACTATTTATTACCGCGGCGACGACCTTTTGCTACCATACCGTTTCACATACAAATGCAGTGGAGCGGATCAAGCAGTTACATGACCTCGCTGATCCGATTAGTCGTCGATTACTTCGGATGAGACAAGCCTATAAAGGTTAAGTCTCACCATTCGATGAGGAATACCCTCCAACTGCAGTAGATCGTCTCAGAAAGGGCTCCTAGTGTGTCTGGACATTGCTCAGTTAGAAGACGATGTCTATACGTCAAGCAGATCATCGTTATCATCATCATCGGCCTCATAGCGCTTTCCTAGTTGCGTCCGAAGTATGCACTTAGGAGCCCGAGGTCCGCTTATTGATTGGTATATCGACAACAAGCTTCCTAGTGAAATGAAGAATCTACCTCTTCATAAATTTAAAAGCCAAATTAAAACTAAACCCTGTCAAAAAGGCTATTATAAAATTCAAGACTATTTAGACGACAAACAAGCTTGGATATGAACTGTTTGCTCTCTCACTATGCTACTCAAACGAAATATTGTAATTAGGTTAAGTAAACATGTTTGTAAATAGACCAAAAAAAAAACAGCTCGCTAATTTCTTGCCGGAGTCTTTTCAGGACAGGGCCGCGTTTCGAACCGGTGGTTCATTTGCCAAACATTAGTTTAATTTTTTTTGACGTTTTGTAATTGCCGTATTAATGGTCTATACAGAATAAATGGTTTTTGACTTTGACTTTGACTTTGACTCTTCTGGGAGCGACTGTCTTTTGACCTCCCAACACTAAAGAGGGAAGCCTGCGCCAGAACCTCGTCCGTTATTTAGCTGGCACCAACTTATAGCTAAGGTTGGCTTGGACGTCAAGGATGTTGCTAGGATCCCGTACGCCCTGTGATATTTCTATATTAACAGAAATTTTATTGAATTATCTGATACTGTCGGAAGTTACTTAACGCGAATGTCACACATTGAAATAAAACTATTTTTAACGATGAGACAACATTTCGACAAAAAGACCACAACCATCTTTTGTCTCCCCGAAACCATGGCTGCTGAAATGCAACCGAAACGTCGGGATCAATGTAAATAATAAAATAACATCAAATAAATCGCGATGAAATTATCTGTTGATACAATGACACTAAGTTAGACATACCAAGTTAAACTGTCTTGGAACTGACAATTAAATAAAAAATAATAAAAATAAAAATTAGTAATGAGTGAATTTCAAGTATTAGAAATGAATCCACTTCAAGAGACCACAGAGAAAAATAATAGGCAAACAATCTATAGTCTAGGTAGCTCAGTTGGTCAGAGTCCTCCTGTAAGTGACTGATCACGGGTTCAAGTCCCGCGTTAGATGTTCTCTTTTTCCGATCTAGATTTAAAGGAAAACTATATTTATACTAAATGCTTAAAAATTCAATTGAATTAATGTGGCGGAGTAATCAAAAAACAATGTTTAAAAATAATTGTAAAGTCATTCAGTGTTTCCGCAGTTCGTACGAATTACGGTAGATGGCTCAAGCGTCCCCCGAGACGTATATAATATATCGCAGAGTTTCGAATATCTGGCACGTGTCTAGGTAACTCAGTTGGTTAGAGCATTCCCCCTGTAAGGGACTGGTCGCGGGTTCAAGTCCCGTCCTAGAAGTTTTCTTTTTTCGATCAAAATTTAAAACAATCTATTACTGGTGGCAGAAATTTGATGACACAAATTTGTCACAAAATTCGGCCGGGTTGGTAACACCGTGCACGATTGTGAAAAAACCCTCCATAGTAATCAAATTTCGGTTTAATTGCGTTCAGGGGTCAGCAAGTGCATAGCCGGGCAGGGGGATTGTGGTCGCAGCACTAGTGGGACCGGTGGGTGTCACGCGGTGCTGCGACGACAATCCTCTTCTGATGAGGCCGTCAAGCTGAGTGCCACCATTGTTAACATGGTATGTGTATGTAATGGTGACCCTCTTTCTTGGACTTTACCTTCAGCTTACCATCAGGCGAGGTGAAGTCAAATTGACGTGTCCTAAATATAAAAAAAAAAAGAAAAAAAAACTATTATTCCGAAATACCTTAGAATGTAAGCAGTATTTATTTTATCGTTACTCGATAATCGATAAGTCATACGATTAGTAATTAGGAACAGAATGTTGTAACACTGTTTCCTCTAAGTGGACTAGAGGAAACTGCCTTCCTTAGTACCTGCCGTTTATTAGGGTTCCGTTGCCGAATGGCAAAAAACGGTACCCTTATAGATTCGTCATGTCTGTCTATCTGTCCGTCCGTATGTCACAGCCACTTTTTTCCGAAACTTTAAGATCTATGCTGTCGAAACTTGGTAGGTAGATGTATTCCGTGAACCGCATTAAGATTTTCACGCAAAAATAGAAAAAGACAATAAATTTTGGGGTCCCATACTTAGAACTGATACTCAAGATTTTTTTTTTCATCAAACCCATTCGTGTGTAGTATCTACGGATAGGTCTTCAAAAATGATATTGAGGTTTCTAATTTCATTTTTCACTAAACTGAATAGTTTGCGCGAGAGACACTTCCAAAGTGGTAAAATGTGTGTCCCCCTGTAACTTCTAAAATAAGACAATGATAAAACTAAAAAAAATATATGATGTATATTACCATGTAAACTTCCACCGAAAATTGGTTTGAAAGGGATCTAGTAAGTAGTTTTTTTTTAATACGTCATAAATCGTAAAACGCAATTTACCTTTCATTCAATCAACTCAAAAATAAAATTTAAAAAAAAGCATTATTATATTACTTGCTGTTAGAGAACCCTTCAGGAGCGAGTCCGACTCGCACTTGGCCGCTTTTTATTAGTGTAGTTATGATGCAAATGTCATCTGGATGGGACATGTTTTTAAATAGTTTGTACATGTATATAGCCTTGATAAATCCTAAATGGTTGACCTTCCAGCCAAAAGATTGTATCTATAAGCCATCTAGACTTACGTTATTTGCATGAATGATATTTTTGTGTATTTGTATAACGATAATATACAAACGGTAATAGGCTCACCCCCTTTGTTAGGGTTGCGTTGCCAAATGGCAAAAAAAGGAACCCTTATAGATTCGTCATGTCTGTCGGTCTGTCCGTCCGTATGTTACAGTCACTTTTTTCCGAAACTATAAGAACTATGCTGTTGAAACTTGGTAAGTAGATGTATTCTGTGAACCAAATTAAGATTTTCACCCAAAAACAGAAAAAAATTACAATAAATTTTATACTTAGAACTGAAACTCAAAAAATTTTTTTTCATCAAACGTATTGCCCATAATATGAATAGGTCTTCAAAAATGATATTGAGGATTCTGATTTAATTTTTTCTAAACTGAATAGTTTTCGCGAGAGACACTTCCAAAGTGGTAAAAAGTGTGTCTCCCCCTGTAACTTCTAAAATAAGAGAATGATGCATGCGTGCGGATACCCCTCTGAAGCCTACCTCTCATCGGAGTTAACTATGAGGTGGGGAAAAGCTCGCGGTGTTTCGTCACATTTTATGCCGACACAGACTGCCGAGACGAGGTCTCCAATTCGATCCCCAGTCGCCTCGGGCACACACCTCTGACTTTTCATAGTTATGTGTGTATCAAAATGTTGATTATCGCTCGCTTAGTAATGTGCCCGGTAGATGGCAATAGGCTCGCCCCCTATTCCATTGGGACCTAAACATAACTGGCGAATCGTGAGTGTATAATACACCTCTGCCTACCCCTTCGGGGATACAGGCGTGAAGTTATGTACATATATGTTAATGATAAAACGCGATAATTAAAAACAGAAAAATATTAAAACGATATAGATACTAACATGTCTGGTATCATTTATATCTGATATGTTTTGTTTGTAGTTAAATTATAACTAATTGATACGGAACATCTGTTTTTAGCAGACATTTGTTGTATTCATTTCAATTTTTGTATGTCTGTTTTTTGTTACTGATTGTTTATAAGCCTTCACGATAAATAAAGTTCATTGAATTCTAGTTATTTCATTAAGCATAACTAACACGTCACGGTCACCAATGTTGATCCAAGTTGGCGAAGGGCGGTTGGCGTCTTAGGGATACCCTACTAGAGCATACCTTTTTTTTTTTTTTTCGTTCGAAAATTCCCTCAGATACCCCCCCGCCGGCCAGCGGGGGCGGTTATGTCGGACTTGAACCGACTAAAACCGCACGCCGTCTCGGGTCTGCAGACGCCGGGGTGTAAGGTTGCCCATAGAGCATATCCCTCGCACCCCGAGTGACCTTGGCCATCTCTGGTTTTGAAATATCCCCTCGAAATAACCCTCGGATTTGAGATTCACGGTGTCCCCGTCTTGCCCCGGTTTGGGGGAGGGGCGCTAGTCGCCCCGCCGTCCCGGCTTGCTTCTGCTGGGGTGACAGGCGGCTTCACCTGCCACCCCCAGGCCTTTGCTCATGGAGGACGGAGGTCGTTAAGCGACTCAGTAGGTACCTAGATTTGTTTCAACCTAGTGCAACAATTTTTTTTATTATGAGTTATTTTGCCGATTGACCAAACTAAACGTGACTAATTTTTAGTTCCGTACATCCTGTCTAGTACCCACAGAAGTCTTATAAGTTGTATGGTTGACGAACAGTAAATTACCTTGTAATGCCAAGGTAATTTACTGTTCGTCAACCATACAACTTATAAGACTTCTGTGGGTACTAGACAGGATGTACGGAACTAAAAATTAGTCACGTTTAGTTTGGTCAATCGGCAAAATAACTCATAATAAAAAAAATTGTTGCACTAGGTTGAAACAAATCTAGGTACCTACTGAGTCGCTTAACGACCTCCGTCCTCCATGAGCAAAGGCCTGGGGGTGGCAGGTGAAGCCGCCTGTCACCCCAGCAGAAGCAAGCCGGGACGGCGGGGCGACTAGCCTGAAATAGACTTTCAAATGGCAAATACATATTTTGTCGATACCAAGTCATCTCACCAAATTCAGAGACCTAATTTTGTGACACCTTATATATGCATCATTATACAAAGCTACACATAGCGCATTAAGCACACATAAAGTGCATCTTTGCGTACCCTATTACCGTCGGTGTACAACCCTAAGAATCTGTCCTTAGTCTGCTTATTTTCAGCGTGGTATTAACGTTTTCTTGGAGTGCGCCAGAAACACATATGAGTAGCCTCCATTGCTGTTCGTGTATGCTGATGATATCGCACTAATAGATGCCAACAGACGCAGATTAGTGCGATGTGTGAATACATTGAAGGAGGCACTTAAAAATAGCGGTCTGAAGCTTAATGTGGTGAAGACCGAGCGCCGATGTGCCTAATGGATGCCCAAAACAGTGCGAAGTGTCGAAGTAAAAGCTGAAATGCGGGCTCCGGACTCCGAGATGAGGGCCTCGGTCTATCGCAAATGTGCTGATGATTACTTCGTCAGGATTATGTACTGAACTAATTTCGATAAAAGTTGGGAAGAAAGTAAATTCGTATCATATAATGTCATCATTGATGATGAGCCGGGAATGGGTCTACTGATAGGTACTACACCGGACTCAGGCGCCGGAGGTCGCTTAACGACCTCCGTCCTCCATGAGCGCAGGCCTGGGGGTGGCAGGTGAGGCCGCCTGTCACCCCAGCAGAAGCAGGCTGGGACGGTGAGGCGACTAGCGCCCCTCCTCCAAACCAGGGCAAGGCGGGGACACCGTGGTTCCCAAACCCGAGGGGGCCATCTGGAAACCGGAGATGGCCCAGGGTCAGTCAGGTTGTGAGGGATATACTCTATGGGCAACCTTACACCCCGGCGTTTTAAGACCCGAGACGGCGTGCGAATTTAGTCGGTGCAAGCCCGACATAACCGTCCCCGCTGGCCGGCGGGGAGGTATCCGAAGGGATTACCGCACGAAAAAAAAAAAGGTACTACACCGGTTTCGGGGTGCGAGGGATATGCTCTATGGGCAACCTTACACCCCGGCGTCTTAAGACCTGAGATGGCAACGTGCGGTTTTAGTCGGTTCAAGCCCGACATAACCACCCCCGCTGGCCGGCGGGAGGGTATGCCGGGGGATTTCCGTACGAAAAAAAAAGGTAGTCCACTTTTACTGTGATCAAATTATTGTGTCTAAACTACAAAATTATTCTGTGGTGAGTAGTCGTAAATTACAAGAATTATAGCGGAATGTGACTTCATTTGTAAAACACTAATTAGACCGGAACGTACATTTTTACGGTTATACAAGTACGCATTTTTCAAGTGATAAAGTGACTTACAATTACGCTATGAGAAACCCACGTTTCGCCAGCAATTTTTTTCAATTGCACGTGATAACCTATTGCCATTTTTACTGTCAAATGGAAAAAAGCCCTAACTCTAGGTCACCTTTTACTAAGGAAACGGGAAAAGATGACACGCCAGGTGTGATCTATGTTACGTTGGCGGGAACCAGTATTGATTGATGCACATTCTCGATTGATTTATCTGGTAGCAGTCAGTAATAAAAATCCGTTCCCGCAGGGGGAACGCACAGGTAGATTTTGTGATGTTTAATTTTTTTTTCTCGAAAACGGTAACTTTTAGCGAAAAACTTTTCAGACATTTATTTTAGACTTAAAAATGGCCTATCGATTAAAAATGTTTCCGACAACATTATTTTCCGAAAAATTTTGGTTTTTCCCCCTCCACTTTTAGTTATAGTTTTAATCTTATAGGTTTATAATTAAAAGTTGTTGGTATTCATGTATACTATGGGATAAAATTACAATGGTTCGAATATCTTTCATGGAGCGTGAAATTTTGAGGAAAAACTGATTTCACAAAAAGTGAGGCCCTACCGTCCCCTTAGGCCGGATTCCACCCCTTCACGAACTTAAACTAAGTTTACACCCAAGCAATTTTTGACCGCAGTTTGAAAGCGATCGGGGCAAAAATGCGACCGTGAGAGTGCCGCAAATTTTGGGAAGTGGAACCATACATACATATATATATATATATATTAACTTTTTGACCAGTGGTCATTTCGTCAGGGGGTCATAACTAGACCTCCTATGAAGAAATTTTTTTAAAATTCGACAGTAGTCAAGAAACCAATAGGTATATCGATTTCATCGAAATTTACCTAAAAACCAGAACATGAATAGGAGTGAACCATCCTCTAGTATGCGGATAAACATACTACTGTATATTCTTTTGGGGTGTGCAGGGTCCTACCAACACTTTCAGGGCCCAAGCCAACCTCACCTAGACGGTGCACCTGTGGTTAGCAACGGACGAGGCTCTGGAGCAGGTTTTCCTCTCAGGGTTAGGAGGTCAGAAGGCACCCGCTTCTTTTGACGTGTGAACGTCTTATATTTCGATGGAGCCGGCTGCACGCACGAAAAAACATGACGTATGCGGCGTTACCTCGCTCTGAGGCGTTCCATTTAAGGCTTGAAGTGCAAGCGAGAGCGCGGAACGAGCGACAAAGAGGCACAATCGGCCTCCGCGTTCGGCAGCGTTCGACATCTGTCTCTCTCCTACTTGAGTGAGCGATGCGTCCGCGTGGAAAGCTGCTATACAATAAAACATTTACATGTTTTCGTCAAGTATGAAGTGCAGTGAATTTTTATAACCGATCTTAGTGGTTAAACAAATAAATGTAAATACATACATATTCTACCTACATAAAAACACCTAGAATTGAAGACTATTGTAAATCGGTATATTCACACATACAAGAATTACACAGAACGAAAATACAGCGCTACAGCGAGCGCTCTTTTAAAGAATTGTGACAGATGAAATGAAGGACCTTTCGTTTTTAGGGTTCCGTTGCCAAATGGCAAAAAACGCAACCCTTATAGATTCGTCATGTCTGTCTGTCTGTCCGATGTCACAGCCACCTTTTTCCGAAACTATAAGAACTATGCTGTTGAAACTTGGTAAGTAGATGTATTCTGTGAAGCGCATTAAGATTTTCAAACAAAAATAGAAAAAAACAATAAATTTTGGGGGCTCCCCATACATATAATTTTTGTCTAAACTGAATAGTTTGCGCGAGAGACACTTCTAAAGTGGTAAAATGTGTCCCCCCCTGTAACTTCTAAAATAAGAGAATGATAAAACTAAAAAAAATATATGATGTACATTACCATGTAAACTACCACCGAAAATAGGTTTCAACGAGATCTAGTAAGTAGTTTTTTTTAATACGTCATAAATAGTAAAACGCAATTTACCTTTTATTCGATCAACTCAAATATAAAATGTAAAAAAAAGCATTATTATGTTACTTCCTGCTACGGAACCCTTCATGGGCGAGTCCGACTCGCGCTTGGCCGCTTTTTATATTATATGCGACTAAAATACACCTTTATCTATCTCTTTGGAGGAACACAAGAGGATTCAATTACTTATAGGTTTACGACATGTTTTCATAAGCAGTTGAGCAGTTGTACCGCAGTGATAATTTTTGTTACTGTCAAGTTTGGTAACCAAATATGTAAGTTTACAAAGTTCTGTAGTTGTGTTACGTGTGGGCCCTGCCAAGATCTTCATACGTACATCTGCTGATGGACGGACGAAGCTCTGTTGGGTGGTCAGACCGCCAGACATTATTATGGTGAAAGAACAAGAAAATATATAGTGCCCAGGTTATACAACAATTACATGTTTATAAGAAGTAAAAATTAAAAGTATAGTGTCAATCTCGAAAGAAAACTTAGAGATTTGTTTATTGCATGATGCAATAATATCAATGTTGCAGCATGCAACAAATTTATCATGTAAATATCAATTAGTATATACCTTTTTTTTTTTGCGTGCGGAAATCCCTTCGGACACCCCGCCGCCGGCCAGCGGGGGCGGTTATGTCGGGCTTGAACTGACTAAAACCGCACGCCGTCTCGGGTCTACAGACACCGGGGTGTAAGGTTGCCCATAGAGCATATCCCTCGCACCCCGACTGACCCTGGGCCATCTCCAGTTTCGAGATGGCCCCCTCGGGTTTGGAACCACGGTGTCCCCGTCTTGCCCCGGTTTGGGGTCTTGCCCCGATTTGGGGCAATTAGTATATACCTTTTTTTTTTTATCGTGCGGAAATCCCTTCGGATACCCCCCGCCGGCCAGCAGGGGTGGTTATGTCGGGCTTGCACCGACTAAAACCGCACGCCGTCTCGGGTCTTCAGACGCCGGGGTGTAAGGTTACCCATAGAGCATATCCCTCGCACCCCGGCTGACCCTGGGCCATCTCACCACTAACAGCATCGCTCATCCTGTCTCCTCTGAAAGCAGAGGAGTACGGAGAGCGATGTGTTCCCGCCACGTTGGGTATTGGCTGACGATCAATGCCAACCCTATGAAGGGGTGAAGGGGAAGCCATTGACCGCCGCCCATTGTGTACCGGCCGCTCCGATTCCGTTCCCCCCGGACTGCAGCGGGATCGGAATAGGAGCGACACTCGAGGAGGTTACCCAACACACACCCCAATTAGTTATACCTATATAATAAATTAGATGAATGGGTAGCATTTAATTACTATAATGCATATGAGCGTAGCGCCTACAAACTTACCTTGATTAAATAAAACTGCCCTAGCAGTTTGGTGTAATAACATAATGTTAAAAACATGAATACAAACGAATAAAGCGTCGGTAGCTTAGTGGTTAAGGAGTCGACCTTACGATCGAGAGGTCCCGGGTTCGAATCCTGGCCATTACACTACCGACGTGAACCCACTCCTGCAATTTATTTTAGCTGGAGGGGTGGCGGGGAATATTAGTAATTTCGGTTACTAATATTCTTGATGTGAATTTACAAAAAAGAAAAAAAAAATCTTTACATTGAAACTAATCAATAAATAAGTATTTTTATGTAAAAAATGTGTCTTAGCAGAATAAATAAATAAAAAAATTAAGAAAATAGAAGCCAAATTTCAAGGAGGAGAAGTACGCGGGAACTTTTTTTTTTTTTTACGTGCGGAAATCCCTCCGGATACCCCCCCGTCGGCCAGCTGAAAGCCTCGTTTGCAATCAGAAACCAGACTTAGATGATGGTGATGACCCATCCTAGGACTGACCTGGCTAGGATTGCTTAACTTTACAATGTGCTAACCTAAACGGTTACCAATTAGTCATTTCATTTCAAGTCACAACGGTGTTTTGACAACAAACGGTGCTTTTTAAACATTTATACTTTCTTCAATTAAATTTTTAAGCATTTTGTATGCTTACTTTACTTTACTTACTTTACTTTTTCCGATCTAAATCTTTAGATTTATACTTTCTTGTTGCATACATGCATACAATCACGCATCTTTCCGATTGGGGTATGCAGAGACCACACAGAGCATGTTTCCACTTGCTACGATGCTGGCATACACCTTTAGCTTATTCTACATTAATTGTTTTCATACCTGCGCACCGGTTGCGTGTACTTTTGACATGGCGTTTTATCAAAATGTCCTCAATCTGATTGAAATCCGTACGCCTAGGTCGACCCTTGCCAGAATGCCTTATCTCACTTACCTATCCATCTTCTGTCGTCCTTCCTCTCTATTAGTCCGAACCATCTAAGCATCGCCTTTTTTTTTAACGTATGAAACCCGTGCTTCAACCCATCGGTGCCAATGATGGAGTGGGCGTGTCGGAATCGGACCGGACCCCGGGTAAGCCCTCGAAAGGATAGCCCCAGGGTTACCGGCAGACTTTGGCCGCCACCGCGGCCTCGCCTGAAGGGGTCGGGTTTTATCCCGCAACGGTGAGTTGGCAGGCGTGTGTAGGACACACACGACACGCCTCCATCTGGGCCTACTTCTGTAAGGACAGCGAGTCGGCCATTTTCTTAGCATCCCCTTGTATAACCTTATTCACTACATTTCAAACACACCACAACGTAGTTCCAAGGAAAGATCTCTGTGGCGTAGCGGTAGAGCATTCGACTGCTAAACGAGAGATTTCAATTCAATTCCTGCTCTGTGAAAATTTTTGTGTGCAGGAATATCAATATTTGCATTGTTTATGATTCTATGTATATTACGTATGTATTTAGAAGAAAAAATGTATCTCAGTATGTATTTCCGC
The DNA here is from genome assembly GCA_946251805.1 of Cybosia mesomella. Classification (NCBI taxonomy): domain Eukaryota; kingdom Metazoa; phylum Arthropoda; class Insecta; order Lepidoptera; family Erebidae; genus Cybosia; species Cybosia mesomella. The sequence goes on along the minus strand of OX276396.1, from coordinate 33,563,517 downwards.
ATTCTAGAACCCGTAATACAAGCTGGTTAAGCTATGCTTACTTTGGGTCTAGAGAACGCTGTGTAGAATGTCGTAGAATATTTATTATACTTATAGCGAGGATACCGCGAATCTGTAAACAGAAGTTAGGTGAAGAGACTAAATGCGGTTGGCGGAGAATCGTGTTCAATCGCACATAAGAAGTGGCCTATGTAAAGGAGGAGTAGACTGTATTTTTTACATAACATAACAAAACTTCACGCCTGTATCCCCCGAAAGGGTAGGTAGAGGTATAATACACACGCACGATTCGCCAGTTATGTTAAGGTGCCAATGTAATAGGGAGCGAGCAACATTAGCTGAAGTGGTCTTCAGCTAATGTTTTAGAACTGGAATCTTTAAAGGTCTGCATTAATTACTATCATCACTGGAGTGCCAATTCCGGTTGCATGTAAAGCTATCACTTTGGAGCCAGGGTTCCACTGACCTTCTCCTGGTTGATTTATCCTTGCTTTAATGGGAGTGACTACCGTCTGAATCCCCTATCCCGAGAGTGACGCCTGTGCCAGAGTATCGTACCTACTTCAAAGGTGTATCGGCTTGCAAATGATATCGGGTTGGGCCCCGAAGATCTTGGTAGTGTGTGTAGAAAGATTTAGATCGGAAAAAGAGAACATCTAGAACTGGACTTGAACCCGCGCCCAGTCCCTTACAGGGGGAACTCTGACCAGCTGAGCTATCTAGACACGTCCCAGATATTCGAAATCTCCGATATATTATATACGTCTTAAGGCGACGCTGGAGACATCTACCGTAATTCTTGCGAACTACGGAAGCAATGAATCACTTTACAGTCATTTTTAAACATTGTTGTTAGGGATTTTCTTTAGAAAAGCCCTATTGCTATGGAGTTGTAATCGACGTCGTAGTCGTTGCCAATTTTCTGTCACGGTTTTGGGTATGAAGGAGATGAGCTATCGAGTTGTTGTTTTCGGTAATAGATTCGTGCTGGGGTGAACCATTGCAAGATAAAAAAAAATCGCAAAAAATCGCAAAAAAATAATAATCGCAAAATCGAAAATCCCTTGTATTCGGCTGAGGTCGTCTCCGGAATTCAACTTGTTTGATTACTCCGCCTAATTAATTCAATTAAATTTTTAAGCATTTTGTATGCTTACTATTTCTAAAGTCCCATATATTCAAAAGTTGGTATGATGATGTGTGAAAACAACAAATTATAAATAAATAAATATTGTACGACAAAGTACACAACGGCATCTAGACCCAAACTAAGTAGAGCTTGTCATATGGGTTCCAAAATGCGGGTAAACATACTTAAATACTTTTTTTAATAAATAAATACATATTATACATAGAAATATCCAGACCAATGCAAATATAGATATTTGCACTGAGCGGGAATCGAACCCGCAACCTCTGACTTAGCAGTCGAACGTACTACCGCTCCGCCACAGAGGTTGTCTTTATTAGTTTTCTAAGTATAGGATTTTTTTTTCATAGTATTAAAAATTAGGTCCACCGATGTGGTGGAGCCTGTGGGGGATTCACGCGTAAAAAGAAAACTGTCTGACACTCAATAAATTTAAGTTCTTAACATTTTTTTTTATGTATTCAACTACACAACAGCTTTTTAAACACAGACAAAATAAATATACTCAAATATTATAATCCAACTTGAAAACGTAGTGGTATAGGAGTCGGCCTTACAACCGAGAGGTCACGGGATCGAACCTGGCCGAGGCGATCCCACTCCTAACACAATTTCACTTAATTGGATGGCTTAAAGGGATATCTAGTAATACCAGTAGTCTTTAATTACAATAAAAGAACAGTCTATTTTTTTTTTCAAATCTGTGGGTAGGCGTGGATAAACTTTCATGAACTTAATCACAGAAATCTAGTGGGGCGGAAATCACATCAAATCACACATTCAAATCAAACTTCGGGCTAAACTTAAATATTTTTTTAAGGACAATTTGTATGGTAGGTACCCGAAACCTGGTGTGTGTGTTGGGTAACCTCCTCGAGTGTCGCTCCGATTCCGATCCCGCTGCAGTCCGGGGGGAACGGAATCGGAGCGGCCGGTACACCCTGGGCGGCGGTCAATGGCTTCCTCTTCACCCCTTCATAGGGTTGGCATTGATCGTCGGCCAATACCCAACGTGGCGGGAACACATCGCTCTCCGTACTCCTCTGCTTTCAGAGGAGACAGGATGAGCGATGCTAATAGTGGTGAGATGGCCCAGGGTCAGCCGGGGTGCGAGGGATATGCTCTATGGGTAACCTTACACCCCGTCGTCTGAAGACCCGAGACGGCGTGCGGTTTTAGTCGGTGCAAGCCCGACATAACCGCCCCCGCTGGCCGGCGGGGGGGTATCCGAAGGGATTTCCGCACGATAAAAAAAAAAAAGGTACCCGAAACCTTGAACGTACAAACCCCAAAATCTAATCAGTTCTTCCCATTAACCAAACAAGATGCTTGGCGAAATAATTTTTTAAATCGGATAAGTAGTTCTTGAGTTATTACGTAAACAGACATCCAGACATCCACACATCCAGACCAACAGACAGACCGACACAATTATTTTTTTTGCTTAATTAGACTTAGAATCATGTGAAACGTCGAGAAAAGTGATAAAAAGTGGGTGTAAGATTTTGATTCTTTTTGCGTGATTGAAAGACTTCGGTGTCCACCTGGGTGGTGGCCCGAAGTGAAATATAGGTCAGACATCGAGTATTTAAAAATATTCAAATTAAGTAAAATAATTAATGGCACGTACAATTATTAAAAACATCTAAACAGTAAACATGCAATAACAAAACACACAACTTCAAAACCTACGTAGGTAAACAAATAATTTAAAACTAAACCAGCACTTACCTTTTCTATGTCAAGTCAATTAATTAGAATCCGACATTTAAATTTCCGCGATTAGAATTTAGAATGAACGTCTATGGTTAGCGAATTTAAAATAGAACGGCCAGTCGCCGCGTTCGACCGGCCGATGACTGCCGATGACTGAACTGAGCTCACAGCCTCGCTATCCACCCACACATGCGCAAGAGCCGATAAAGGGTATCGGATTTGACCATAGATTTTATTGAGTGTCATTAATTGGAGATGTGATTTTATTACAGTTAAGTTTGTGTACATCTTAGCACATAATGGTTATAGGAAAACAGTATTGTTGTTGTTTTAAACTTTTTTTTTTCATTATGATGTACTTGTGACGAAACGGTTACTCATAACAGTTACAATCTAGACCTAGAGGCTATTAAGTAATTTAAATTTAACTTAATTTGCTAAAAACTTACAAAGATAAGAATGTGTACATTGACACATTTCTTATTGTGTCTATTATAAAGACAAGACACTTTGTTCTTATGTTCTTTAAGAGGAGCACTCACTGCACTACGTAACACTAACTTCACTAAAGTAACTCAAAGGGTTTAGTTCTTTTTAGTCTTCTATGTTCGTGGTGTCAAGGAGCTGGATAGCCTCGACGTTCATATGTTGCAGAAGCTTTTGTTCATATGCTTCAGCGTGTTTTTTTTTCATAACTTCACTAACCAGACCCACTTCTAGGTCTTAGTGGATGTAATCATTTCTAGAAGCTTCCAGGGAGTCTCATTTCTAGGGAACATTAAACATTTAGTAAAGATGAAAACTTAGTCTTGATTTGTTTTTATGAGTAGTTGAGATTATGGTTGCACTTTAAGGATTGTACGTAATTTAAATAAAATGTATAGTGTATTAAAATACAAAAAGAGGTAAAATATAAAAAGAGTAAGAATGAATGGAATAATTTATAGTACACATATTTACATTCAAACTGAAAAAAATTTGTAAAAGGTCTTAAGTGTTTTTCACTCAAATTAAGTCACTAAAGAAAATATAGATAAATAGATACATTCGCTAAACCATACTTCTAAAAATACGAGTGTGTATATATACGGAATTACTTTATAATTATCATGGTGTAGCTAAGGTCTTGTTAGAGCCTTAAAATAAATATAATTATTTTGAAAATTGAGAAACGCAGACATTTTAGGTTAACGTCAGCTTTCCTTTTCTTGTATTTTAAATACTGTTACTAAATCTACCTATTGCCATGTCTGCATTATAATCTTTGACGATATATTTACTTGTGTGCCACAAGACAGCTTGCAAGCTCGACTGTCACCGCCGGTACAGACCCAAACAAAATTATTATCAGCGATAAATTTTGTTTAGACGGTGTTCTATTTATATAATTAAACGAATTTATTTTCTTGTTATTCATTACTGTTGTTCGTTAATTTATAAATAGAAATGATAAAAAGTTTCGCAATTTTCGATGGTATTTTGTCCTGGTGTAAATACTTTAAAATATATGAAAAAATGTTGATCAATTTCATAATATGGAATAGGTTCATTATTCAACAATCTAATAAAGCCGGCTAAGTGCGAGTCGGACTCGCCTATGACGGGTTCCGTAGCAGCAAGTAAAATTTTTACATTCGAGTTGATTGAACGAAAGGTAAATTGCGGTTTACGATTTATGACGTATTAAAAACAACTACTTACTAGATCTCGTTCAAACCATTTTTCGGTGGAAGTTTACATGGTACATCATATTTTTTTTGTTAGTTTTATAATTCTCTTATTTTAGAAATTACAGGGGGGGGACACATTTTACCACTTGGAGCGTCTCTCGCGCAAACTATTCAGAAAAAAATGATATTAGAAACCCTAATATAATTTTTGAAGACATATCCATAGATACCACAAACGTATGAGTTTGAAGAAAAAAAAAAAGAGTTGAGTTTCAGTTCTAAGTAAGGGGGCCCCCAAAAATTGATTGCTTTTTTTTCTATTTTTGCACAGAATACATCTACTTACCAAGTATCAACAGCATAGTTCTTAAAGTTTCAAAAAAAAGTGGATGTGACATACGGACGGACAGACAGATAGACATGACGAATCTATAAGGGTTCCGTTTTTTGCCATTCTGCTGCGGAACCCTAAAAACTACTACTACTTTACTACTGCTACTTTTTATCCCTGGACTAGGTTCCCATGGGTTGATGGAACGGGATTTGAATTCAAGGCGGGTGGAGTCACTAATATATACTATACTACATAACATAACTTCACGCCTGTATCTCCGAAGGGGTAAGCAGAGGTGTATTACACACCCATGATTCGCCAATTATGTTTAGGTCCCAATGTAATTGGGGGCGAGCGTATTGCCATCTACCGAGCACATTGCCAAGCGAGCGATAATTATCATTTTTTAATACACACATAACTACGAAAAGTTAGAGGTGTGTCCACGGGGCGACTGGGGATCGAACTCGAGACCTCGGCTCGGCAGTCCGTTACGTACGCCCCTGGGCTATCGCCGCTATCTATACTATATTAAAACTACATATCAGTCAATGTTTTGTTTTTGTTACTCCAATACCAATAGCTCCACTATGTTTTGTCTTCGGCCGTTCCATTTCGTTGAGATTAATAAAACAAATGTCGACTTGTTTTTAAAGATGTTATGTATTTACAATACAATAATAGTTTCATCTGATGATCTTTCATTTTCTAGCTGTGCATTCGTAGAGGGGTTTTCGAAAATTAGAAGTGGATGGTTATGAGTTTTGCATTAGATGCAACAATTTTGAGTTGTTCTAATTACATAGGTACCTCGGGGCAAGATGGGAACACCGTGGTTCCCAAACCAGAGGGGGCCATCTCGAAACCGGAGATGGCCCTGGGTAAGTCGGGGTGCGAGCGAAATGCCTTATGGGCCCACCTTACACCCCGGCGTCTGAAGACCCGAGACGGCGTGTGGTTTTAGTCAATTCCAATCCGACATAACCTCTCTGGCCGGGGGATATTCACACAAAAAAAAAACAAAAAAGTACCAAATAGCTAAAAACAATTTTTTGTATTTTATCACGAGTAAGAGTAGGAGTGGCAAACGTAGTGTAGGCCGCCCTCCGGCCAGGTGGGATGACGATATGCGAAAAACTGCGGGCAGATGCTGGATGCGGCAAGCTGAAGACAGGGCGCTATGGCGCTCATTAGGGGAGACCTATGTCCAGCAGTGGACTAGCATAGGGTGATGATGACGATGATGAAGAGTGGGAGGTGGAAGAGTAATGATTATAAGTAAAGAGATAGGGCTTTATTATATTTATTTCAGTTAAGAAATTATTTACTAGGTCTGCAAGGCGAATCGCTGCTTGCAATGTTGAGCTGAGTGAGACATCGTGAATCAGATTTTGAATGAACAGTGATCATTCCTCCGTGGCAAGTCCGATTTTGAAAATTATTTTTGAAAGTCACCACTCTGGACATGCTTTCTGAGCGTGTAAAGTTTGGTCACAGTGTCTCGAGCGGTTATTATGTAATTCCATCTGGAATTTTTAGGTAGATTTCGATGAAATCGATCTACCTATTGGTTTCTTGACTACTGTCGAATTTAAAAAAAAAATCTTCATAGGAGGTCTAGTTATGACCCCCTGAGTCCGAAATGACCACTGGTCAAAAAGTTTATATATATATATATATGTATGTATGGTTCCACTTCCCAAAATTTGCGGCACTCTCACGGTCGCATTTTTGCCCCGATCGCTTTCAAACTGCGGTCAAAAATTGCTTGGGTGTAAACTTAGTTTAAGTTCGTGAACGGGTGGAATCCGGCCTAAGGGGACGGTAGGGCCTCACTTTTTGTGAAATCAGTATTTCCTCAAAATTTCACGCTCCATGAAAGATATTCGAACCGTTCTAATTTTATCCCATAGTATACATGAATACCAACAACTTTTAATTATAAACCTATAAGATTAAAACTTTAACTAAAAGTGGAGGGGGGAAAAACTAAAATTTTTCGGGAAATAAATCATAACTTCTAACCGGTGAACATTCTTGCTGTCGGAAACATTTTTAATCGATAGGCCATTTTTAAGTCTAAAATAAATGTCTGAAAAGTTTTTCGCTAAAAGTTACCGTTTTCGAGAAAAAAAAATTAAACATGTTAAAAATGCGCTTGGCGTGGGTCATAGAAGAAGCATAGTTCATAGAGGGGCAAAAAAATATTTCTAACCGATAGGTTATTTTTTGCTCTAAAATAAATGTCCGAAACGTTTTTTGCTCAAATTTACCGTTTTCGAGAAAAATCAAAAAAATTGTGCGGTACGGAAATCTTCACGAAATATTGTTTAAAGTCCGTAGTTCTCTATATAAAATAATATTAATTGCTTCACGAAATCTACCTGTGCGTTCCCTCTGCGGGAACGGATTTTTTTAACGGTAATCATTCCTCTGTGGTAGCATTAATTTTTTCAAAATATATCCATAAACCTTCCTCTGATCGACCTCTTTAATCATGCCAAATTTGGTTCTGATTGGATTAGTAGTTTAGGAGGAGACCTGTGACAAAGAAAATCCTGAAGTCTGGTATGAGGAGCTTTCGCTCGACTTCGTCTCACTCAGCTCAATTATTTACAATTAAGAATAATGTTGACTAATGATACAGTTATAAAATATATTTATGCGCGTACATACCATTCGTTGATTCATTTTTATTTCAAAAGAATTTAAGACATTGTTGAATTTACTTATTAATGTATGATTAAACTATTATAAATAACTAAAATAAAATAAATAATTAAAAGAAACCTAAACCTAAAATGTATCATGGAATTCCTCTGCACTGTGGTAATGTGCCGAGAAGACTGGCAGCATTGCCACCTTGTATGGCAATACTTATTCTTTGGGCTGAAAAGAAACCAGCCTTCTGGTCATGAGAAGCATCGCTCATACTTGTCGCAATCTCTCTGAAGACATTGCGAGCACTCAGACTCCATGCCCCTAACGTTTCGACTCCAAACGGTAAAAATTCATAATCTCCAATTTGACTCGAATAATGTTAGGTGAGATTTTAGACTACACTATATACAACTAAATACGGCGTACCTTTTTTTTTTTTTTTTTTTTTATCGTGCGGAAATCCCTTCGGATACCCCCCCGCCGGGCAGCGGGGGCGGTTATGTCGGGCTTGCACCGACTAAAACTTCAGACGCCGGGGTGTAAGGTTACCCATAGAGCATATCCCTCGCACCCCGGCTGACCCTGGGCCATCTCACCACTAACAGCATCGCTCATCCTGTATCCTCTGAAAGCAGAGGAGTACGTAGAGCGATGTGTTCCCGCCACGTTGGGTATTGGCCGACGATCAATGCCAACCCTATGAAGGGGTGAAGGGGAAGCCATTGACCGCCGCCCAGGGTGTACCGGCCGCTCCGATTCCGTTCCCCCCGGACTGCAGCGGGATCGGAATCGGAGCGACACTCGAGGAGGTTACCCAACACACACCCCAAATACGGCGTACCTGATACCAAAAATTTGATAAACCAGAGAGGTAACTACAGGTAACTAAGGCTGAATTTCAACAGAGAAATTCCGCGCAACTAAACTGCGTTCTCATGTCATTGGCAAAATCCAATCTATAGTTGATCAAATTTAGATAAAAAACGTTTTAACTTAGGCTTCATAGTAATATTAATAATACAGTACCATACAGTTCTTTATATAGGCCTTTTTTTTAGTGCGGAAATCCCTTCGGATACCCCCCCGCCGGACAGCGGGGGTGGTTATGTCGTGTATCGACTAAAACCGCACGGTGTCCTCCCCAAGTGTCCGTTGCCGGGCACCCCGGGTAAGCCCTCGAAAGGATAACCTCAAGGTTGCCGGCGGACTTTGGCTTAGAATAACAACATTCTTCAAAATATTACGTTTAACAATATTTTCATTTCTGAACAAAATCAATCAAAAAAGCAATTAACTAGTCGTTCGGTTGATTTTATGGTCATAATATATTATCAATCCTTTGTCAAATCGGTAATCACCAGTACACGCATCCTTACAACAATTCACAAGCAAATCAATTAAAAACCTATTAAACGTTTATAACTCGTCATACTTCCAAGGGCATCCCTGAAATCATCGCCGAGTAATCACAATAATAAGCCCATCAACTAACAGTCCACGTGTCCATTTATAGGCACGCAACACTGACTTATTATAAATTACTTACACCTTTCCTTTGTACCCTGGTTAATATTACGTAATTGAAAATGCGGGGATAGCCCAGTGGCCTACGTAACGGACTGCTGAGACGAGGTCTCGAGTTCGATCCCCAGTTCCCCCGGGCACCCACCTCTGACTTTTCGTAGTTATGTTTTCCTAGTGCATTAATAAGTGTTAACTAAAGCACTGTGTAGAAGGTCATAGAATATTTATTTAGTTATAGAATATTTATATTTATTTATTATTTATTAATTATCGCTCACTTAAATACTGTGCCCGTTAGATGGCAATAGGCTCGCCCCTGTTACATTGGGAGCTTAATATAACTTGCGAATTGTGGGTGTGTAATACACCTCTGCCTACCCCTTCGGGGATATACAGGCTTGAAGTTAAAAAATAGTTACAAGTTAAAAAAAAAGCTAAATATAGTCTTTTTTTTTTCAAACAAAGTAATTGGTATAGCTAAATTTTATTAAAATACTAGCTTTTACCCCCGGTTTCACCTGGTGGAATTCTGATCCCGTTCCCGCTACCCATGGGACCCTATTCTACTACCTTTATAAGATACACAATACCACTATACATCATTTTGTTATATCTCAAAGGGTTTAGGCAGCGTTTTCATTGAAAGTGCCCAGACGGCTTATTGTTTTCCAATACCTCCAACAAATATCATTATATTTTCGCGAATATATACAAAATCTTGATGAATTATATGCTAAAACCTACCTCGAGAACCACTCTATCCATTGGTGAAAACAGTATGAAAATCGTAAAGGTGCAGTAGTTTTTGAGCTTATCGCGAACAGATAGACACGATGGAGGACGCATGTCAATTAAATGTAATTAAATGTGACACTTATGATGGTCAGAGTTTACATTTAAGTTAAGTTAAGTTTGCCAGGTCTGCAATCAACAGGTAGAGCTGTGAGCTAGAAAGTCAAGCAATGAAACTCATGCTATTGATTACAAAACATTATTAAAAAATAATAAATATTTTGACGATCTCTGTGGCGTAGTGGTAGTGTATTCGACTGCTACGACAGGGGACGTTCAATTCCCGCTCATTGCAAATATTTATATGCATGAATATGTATATTTCCATTGGTTTGGGTGTTTCTGTGTATAATATTTTGTGAAAAAAATGTATCTATTAGTGTGTTTATCCACATTCTGGAACCGGGTTTGGAGGTGTAGAATTTTCTAGAATATTATAGTTAAATATCAAGTAACGAGAATGTATATAAATATTGAATATTATAATAAATCTAGTGGGGCGAGAATCACACAATGATTGTCAAACTTCGGGCCAAACTTAGATATTTTTGTTGCAGTATTTTTATTCAAAATTACAGAACTTAGGCTTTATGCATATTATTCGACGCGTCTTTATATATTGAGCAATAAATATGAAGAAAATGAAATCAAATCAAACGTCTTCGACGTCAAAAACACAAAAAAATGATTTTATATTTCAGTTTCTTTCACAGTCTGACATCTAGACATCCAGACCAACAGACAGACCGACACAAAAATTTTTTTTGCTTAATTAGACTTAGAATCATGTGAAACGTTGAGAAAAGTGATAAAGAGTGGGTGTAAGATTTTGATTTTTTTTGCGTGATTTTAAGACTTCGGTGTCCACCTGGTTGGTGGCCCGAAGTAATAAATATTGAAACATAAACAGATTTAGCTGAACACTTTAGTTGTCGACTGTACACTCGCTAAGCACGTTCGCGCAGTTTACCGTTGACTCATCGTTTACGTTATTACGAGTTCACAACGGTACATAGGCATACAGCCGAACCAGCCAAATATTTAAATATTAATGCAATTATCGTAACATTATTTACTTATACGATTGGTTTTTAATGTAAATGGGTCGTGGGAACATTATTATATTGCAAACGACGACATCGCAAAAAAAAAAGAAGTAAATAGTTAGGAAACTCTGCTCACGCCTGGGGGACCCCAAATATATTTTTTTTTAATATTTAGGACACGTCAATTTGACTTCACCTCGCCTGATGGTAGGCTGAAGGAAAAGTCTCAGGAAAGAGGGTCACCATTACATACACGTACCATGTTAACAATGGTGGCACTCAGCTTGACGGCCTCATCAGAAGAGGATTGGCGTCGCAGCACCGCGTGACACCCACTGGCTCCACTAGTGCTGCGACCACAATCCCCCTGCCCGGCTATGCACTTGCTGACCCCTGAACGCAATCAAACCGAAATTGGATTACTATGGAGGGTTTTTCGCAATCGTGTACGGTGGTACCCACCCGGCCGAATTTAGTGACAAATTTGTGTCATCAAATTTCTACCACCAATTTAATTATTGCAACAAGTCGGTAGCTTAGTGGTTAAGGAGATCGAGTGGTCCTTGGTTCGAATCCTGCTCATTACACTACCGACGTAAATCCACTCCTAAGACAAGCAATTTACCTTAGCTGGAGGGTTTAGAGCGAATAATAGTTATTTCGGTTACTCATATTCTTAAAAAAAAACATACTGAAAATGTTTAATATAGTTAAAATTATTTAAATTCGAATTCCAAGATTTTTTTTTACGAATCAGACAGTCACGTTCAGTTTTTGCATCAAAACAGACAGTCACAGACAGTTTTTGTATAAAAATTTGTTTACACAATTAGTTACCAAACTAATAAAACTTGCCACAAAAATTCCCACTTTCCCAGCGCCATCTTTTTCTCTATGCGCAAGCCATGATGTAAAAGAAATTGCATATTAAGGTCATTGACATTTGTAGACCATCGTTCTGAGTAATTCTAAGAATAAACCTACCCTATCGCATTCCACAGATGCCGTAAACCCTATTCAAGATCAAATGAGCTGGTTAGGACGACTTTACAATGAAACAGGATAATGGTCCAACCATCGGTGTTCAACCCGATCTTAATCAACTTGTGGATTTGTTAATGGCCGCCTTTATTTTATATTCGATTTCGGAAGGAGTGTAAACGTTTTTTTTTTAATTTACTAGAATTCCCATTATCTCCTAACACAAGCAACCTGGAACGCAGTTAAATAAAATATTCTACGATAGTCTTCATAGCGCTTTCTAGACCCAAAGTAAGCATAGTTTAACTAGCTTGTGTTATGGGTTCCAGAATGCGCATACTTATGTTTTTTTTAAACATACATATCATACACAGAAACACCCAGACCAATGCAAATAGACATATTCATGCATACAAATATTTCCACTGAGCGGGACTCAAACTCGCGCCCCCTGTCGTAGCAGTCGAATTCACTACCACTACGCCACAGGGGCCGTCAACTAAGTTAAGCAAAATTGATTTTATTAGTATTGGCGTCTCGTCAGTAGTGTAATGACCAGGATTTGAATCTGGGACCTCAATATCGAAAGGCCGACTCCATAACGACTAAGCTACCGACTCTTACCAGGGTATTTCTAATATTTATTAATTTACAAAAGCATATTCGCTTAATAGAATCCATTATTACACGTTATGCTGGTAGATGGCAGTGTGAATTTTAATTCATTCTACACATATTTTTGGCTTTAATTCTCTCAAGTCGTAGGAATCCGGTCTAGAGTCCCTGGCTACACAGATAGATGTATCATCATTAGCTCCGGTGAGGTCCAGGGGGGTTACTACACGTATAAAAAGTGGCCAAGTGCGAGTCGGACTTGCCCATTAAGGATTCCGTAGCAGCAAGTAACTTAATAATGTTTTTTTTTAATTTTTATATTTGAGTTGTTTGAATGAAAGGTAAATTGCAGTTTTCGCAAACTATTCAGTTTAGAAAAAAAATGATATTAGAAACCTCATTATCATTTTTGAAGAGCTATCCATAGATACCTCACACATATGGCTTCGATGAAAAAAAAAATTTTGAGTTTCAGTTCTAAGTATTGGGACCTCCAAAATTTATTTTTTTTATTCTATTTTTGTATGAAAATCTTAATGCGGTTCACAGAGTACATCTACTTACCAAGTTTCAACAGCATAGATCTTATAGTTTCGGAAAAAAGTGGCTGTGACATACGGACGGACAGACAGACAGACATGACGAATCTATAAGGGTTCCGTTTTTTGCCATTTGGCAACGGAACCCTAAAAAGAGAGAAATTTTGAGAGTTCGTGTCACCGATATGCAAATTTTAACAGATATAACTGAATGATATTGTCGTCAGTTTACGCAAATGTTACACATTGAAATAAAACTTGTTTTAACAGATTCTATCGCGATTTATATTATAATATGGATATTTTTTTATCATTTAAACTTATTCCGACGTTTCGGTTGCTATGCTATGAGTATAAGTTGTTGCGCTTGATCAGCAGTGAAACCAAACATTTGTTTTTACTTTTATCGACCGTTTTTGTTCCTTTGATTGAAATAGAACTTATATTGACTTATTTCTTGATATTTTCTCTCCCTATAATTATTTTGTAGCTTGGCGGCTTTCCTCTCGGGTTCAGGTAAAAGCTGCATGAAGTAAATCAAATTAAGGAAAAGGAGTAGTACAGCGCAGCAAACGTTTAATATATGGGGTGGCAAAGCAGAAATCCGGAAAAAAACATAACCGGAATTTAATAAATCACCAATTTTTTAAACTCCCGGAATATTTTCCAGGTAAAGAGGTTACCCTTGTTTTTTTTTCGTGTAGAAATCCCTTCGGACAGCCGCCAGCGGGAGAGAACGGACTAAAACCGCACGCCGCACAGTGGTGAAGGCAGTATGCGGAAAATATTATTACTTCGGGCCACCAACCAGGTGGACACCGAAGTCTTAAAATCACGCAAAAAAAATAAAAATCTTACACCCACTTTTTATAACTTTTCTCGACGTTTCACATGATTCTAAGTCTAATTAAGCAAAAAAAAATTTTGTGTCTGTCTGTTGGTCTGAATGTCTGGATGTCTGTTAACGCAATAACTCAAGAACCACTTATCCGATTTAAAAAATTCTTTCGCCAATCATCTTGTTTGGTTAATGGGAAGAACTCATTAGATTTTGGGGTTAGTACGTTCAAGGTTTCGGGTACCTACCATACAAATTGTCCCTAAAAAGTCATTTTTTTGTGTTTTTGACGTCGAAAACGTTTGATTTGATTTCATTTTCTTCATATTTATTGCTCAATTTATAAAGACGCGTCGAATAATATGCATAAAGCCTAAGGTCTGTAATTTTGAATAAAAATACTGCAACAAAAATATCTAAGTTTGGCCCGAAGTTTGACAATCACTGTGATTTCCGCCCCACTAGATTTTTAAATATAACGACATTGCATATCACTATAAAACTTTATCAAAATGGTGACTTCGCACAATAGCTAAATATTTTTTCATATTTATAATAATAATTTGTCTGATACCCACTCGATCATGTACTGTAGAGCAATCGCGGTGTGCCGCGTCGCTCGTGTCAAGTTTCCAGATACTGACCGGGCGCCGCGGCTCGCCGAGGTTGTAGCCGCTTGGCAGGTACGGATCGAGCGGCGTATCAGCACATTCAGGACTCTCATTGCGAAGCTGGTCTGCTTCAGTCGGGGGAATAACCGCCCCCGTGTCATGCGTTTCGTGACTCAAGCATTCGCCGGGACCGGTATTCGGCGCCCGGATTTTGAGGCTAACGTCACGGAGCGCATTGACTACCTGAAGCAGAAAGTCTATGCATGGGCAGCCCGTATTCGCCGGTACAGAGAGCGCGTGGATCGGTACTGGCAGAATCGCCTTTTCCAGAGTGACCAAAGGAAGGTGTACCGGAAGTGGGATGGAACCACCCAATGTGTGGTCGATGAGGGGCTGCCAGGAGCCAGTGCCATGATTAATTTCTGGCGTGGTATCTGGTCAGCGCCCGTCGAACACACAGAGGGCGATTGGATGTGCGTTGTTGAGCGTGAATGTGGGAGCATCGAACCCATGGCGTCCATAACTATAGACCCCGAAGACGTGAGTTGTGCGATCCGTACGGCCCCGAACTGGAAAAGTCCTGGACCGGACGGGTTGCACAACTTCTGGATAAAGTGGATCCGGTGCTCCCATGGCCGCTTAGCGACGCAGTTCCAACAAGCCCTCGAAGTTGGCTCCCTTCCGCGGTTTATGACCACCGGGATCACCTTCTTGCTCCATAAGACTGGTAGTACCGTTGAACCTAAAAACTATAGACCCATCACGTGCTTGCCCACTATGTACAAGCTCCTTACATCCATTCTGACCATCAAAATTAACACACACATTGTTGTGAACAACATTTTGGATGGAAGAATGGGTGTAGGGTTGGGTCCCGCGGTACTAAGGAGCTCCTCCTCATAGACATGACTATTAGCCAGCAAGTCCGGCGGAGCCGGGGGGCTCTGTCCGCGGCCTGGATTGACTACAAGAAGGCCTATGATTCGGTGCCTCACTCATGGCTGAGGAGGATCTTAGAGTTGTATAAAATCGATGCAACTCTGAGATCCTTCCTCAGTGCGTGTATGGGGCAGTGGACCACAGTCCTTCGTCTACCGGGCGGCGGGGAGATCTCCTCTGACCCCCAGGACTTCATAAGGATTGAGCGGGGCATCTTCCAGGGCGACTGTCTGAGCCCGCTTTGGTTTTGCCTAGCACTGAATCCTCTCAGCACTTTGTTGAGAGATTCAGGTCTAGGCTACCGGCTTCAGAGAGAGGGTGAGGTTATTAGTCATCTGCTGTACATGGATGACCTCAAACTTTTCACACCGAAACTTCCTGACCTGGTGGAGCTGCTGAAAACCACGCAGGTTTTCAGCAACGCCATTGGGATGGAATTCGGTGTAGATAAGTGTGCGGTCTTACATGTGCAGCGGGGGAAAGTTGTGAATTCTACGAATTTGCAACTTTCTGAGACTATGACTCTCAGATCTCTCTCTGAAACCGAAACCTATAAGTATCTCGGTATGGCAGAGTCTTTGGGTATCTCAGTAGTGGATATCAAGAAATCGGTGAAGGAACGCTTCTTCTGCCGCTTCACAAAAGTACTCAAGTCTTTTGTCGGGCGGCAACAAGGTGCGAGCCTTCAACGGTTGGGTGATGCCTCTACTGACCTACTCCTTTGGCATACTAAGATGGACTCAGACTGAGCTGGACGCCCTGGATAGAAAGGTCCGTCAACTGCTCACCACTCATCGCATGCTACACCCGCGCTCGTCTGTTATGAGACTGTACATCCCACGGAGGTGGGGGGGCCGAGGCTTTTTAAATGCCAAGAACCTCCACAACCGTGAGGTGTGCAGACTTAGGGATTATTTCCAGAGCAACGAATGCGGGATGCATCGTGATGTGGTGGCAGTAGACAAGGGTCTCACTCCGCTCTCCTTGGCGAACGAGAACTGGCGCAGACCGACGGTATTGAGCGTCACGGACCGCAAGACCGTATGGGAGGGCAAGGAGCTGCACGGGAGGTTCTATCGAGCCTTAACAGGGCCCGATGTGGACCTTCTGGCCTCGGTGAACTGGCTACGCTTCGGGGACCTCTTTGGGGAAACTGAAGGGTTTGCCTGTGCAATTGCTGACGAGGTCATGATGACGAACAACTATCGGAAATATATCCTGAAGGACGGTACGGTCGACATCTGTCGGGCATGCCGTCGTCCCGGAGAGTCACTCAGGCATATTATTTCGGGTTGTTCTCATCTGGCCAACGGCGAGTACTTGCACAGGCATAACCTAGTGGCCAGGATCATCCACCAGCAACTTGCTCTTCGATATGGCCATGTTGAGTCTGAGGTGCCGTACTATCGGTACACACCGGTGTCGGTTCTTGAAAATAGTCATGCATTGCTCTACTGGGACCGCTCTATTATCACGGACAGGACTATTGCTTGCAATAAGCCTGATATCGTGCTAGTCGACCGGCCCCAGCGCTGGGCAATGATCGTTGACATCACCATCCCGCATGACGAAAACCTCGTGAAGGCTGAGAAGGACAAAATCAGCAAGTACCTTGACTTGGCTCACGAGGTTACCGCCATGTGGGATGTCGATTCAACAATCATTGTCCCGATAGTCATTTCGGCGAACGGGCTGATAGCGAAGAGCCTCGACCAACACCTCAAGAGACTCTCGCTAGATGGTTGGGTCAAGGGTCAGATGCAGAAGGCGGTCATCCTCGACACGGCACGCATTGTCCGGAGGTTTCTCTCTCTGTGACCCCGACCGCCGGTAGCTTGGGCCCTGCCACGCTGCCGGTGGAGCACTATTTTTTATATTTTTAAATAGATGTTTTCTTTTTTTTTTAATATGTATTTAAAAATATAATTTATAAGTAATTTAAAAGTAAATAAAGAGATAATAATAATAATAATAATAAGTGATAAGGATATGGAGACAAGATAATGTCTTCGTAGTTCCTCTAGTTCTCTCCACTACTGGTGTTATCCCGAACCATCTCCTCCATAGTCTAAAATTAATAGATTTGCCAGAATCCCTATACATCAATCTACAGAAAGCTGCCATATTAAACACATGTAGAATAGTTAGAAAGTTCATGCAGTTAGACGAAAACACACCCATTTGATACACACCACAATCTGCATTTACTTGGTTTAGGCCCGTAAATGCAGTTAAAACCAGCCAAAAAGCTGAGAAAAATAAAAACAAAATAAAAATAATAATAATAATAATAGATTTATTTGCTTAAAATGTGGTAAGTATAAAGGTGACACATTAAAATTTATGAGCATAAGACACATTTTGCCATTGCTCGTGGCATGCAAACATACAATTGGATTGAATTTTAACAATTAATTATAAAATACAATAAGCACTTAATACAAACTGACACACATGCAAAATTATAAATTATCAAATTCCTAATAATTATATGTCAATAGCCAATATTAATATTACATTACATAACATGAATTATATTATTATTGCAATGCATTTTTAAAATGATAAGAGCGGAAGGCAAACTTTTTTAGAAAATCATTGACGGAGTAGAAGCTCTCGTCTATTAACCATTTCCGTAAAGCCAGACAGAATTTACGATACGGTAGATTAATTATATGCTCAGGTAACGCATTATAGATAAGCGGTGCCATATAGACACAACTCACTCTAAACATCTCAAGTCGAGGTACTGGCATTTTTAGTTGCATTTGTGTAACTTTCCGCTTATTTATATTATTGTACATTTCAAATAGTTCCTTGTTAGATTTTACAAATTTGGCTACTTCGTAGATATATATACAAGATATACAAGGAACAGTCAAAAGATTTTCAGATGTAAAAATCGGCTTACATGATTCAGACCATTTCATATTAAATATAGCACGAATACATTTCTTTTGTGCAACAAAGACCCGCTGCAAGTCAGATGAGTACCCCCAGACTATTATACCATACCGAATTATAGAGCAGACATATGCATGGTATACCATTAGTGATGTTTTCCTGGAAGTCACATTGTTAATTTTTTTTAAAGCAAATACAAATCTATTTATTTTTTTGCTAACATTGTCAATATGTGCTTTCCATGTCAGGTGTTCGTCCACTATAACACCTAGAAACTTTGTGCTAGGCACCCTCCCGACTGTCACGCTATCATGCTCAATATTGAAAGTTATGTCTTTGATTTTAGTTGACCTAAAGTGAATAATTTTTGTTTTTGCAATGTTTATTTTTAGTGCATTACTATGTAACCATTTCCCTACATCTTGTAAAACCATATTTAATTTACTTTCACACGTGTTCATATTATCACATTCAATAATAATGGTGGTGTCATCCGCAAACAAAACGCAATCATGATTATGAATTGCTCTAGGTAAATCATTAATATAAATAAGAAATAACAGGGGGCCCAAGATACTCCCTTGTGGAACTCCGTGGAAATTAAGTCTAGGTTCGGAGTCAAAGGTTTCTACACTATTTGTGATATCATTGAACTTTTTAACTCTAACTATTTGTTTTCTGCCAGATAAATACGATTCAAACCATTTTAGAGCTATACCACGAATTCCACATTTTTCTAATTTTTCAGCAAGTACATTGTGATTTACAAAATCGAACGCTTTACTTAGATCCAAAAAAAGTACCACGGAAGGCATTTTCTTGTTAATTCTATTAATTATTGATCTTATCAAAATAAATGTGGCAAGTTGAGTTGATTTATTTTTCCTAAATCCAAATTGCTCTTTAGCCAAAACATCAAATTTATCTAAAAAATTTAGAACCCTTCTATTCACAACTTTTTCAAAGATCTTGGATAGTATAGGATATATTTATGATAGATACTTTCAGGGTCTCTGGAAAACAACCTTGCTCTAGCGATAAGTTAATAATGTAAGCCAATGGCTTTGCTATATATTGTGATATAAGTTTTATTAGGTCCGTGGTGAGGTTATCGTGACCTGATGATTTTGTATTTTTAAGTGATTTCATGATATTGTAAATCTCTATTGCGTCTGTAGGTTCCAGGAATATGCTATGATTTATATTACTACATTTATTATTTATATTTAAAGTATTGTCCCTATCCTTACTTATGTTATTTGTAACAGTTTCTGTAAAAAAATCGCTAAATATATTTGCAATTTCAGATCCAGAACTAGCAACAACATTATTGTCAATAATCTTATCAATATATCCTGTCTGCAATTCATTGCCCGTATAGCATTTTACGACATCCCATGTAGCTCTACATTTGTTACTAGCTTTGGCTATGTGCTTTTGATTGCAGAATGATTGAGACTTATTTATACATTTTGTTAGTACTCTTGAATACCTTCGGAACAGATATTTATGCTCATTTGTTCTGCTTCTGTAATATTGAAATCTGAGTTTCCTTTTGACATTACAGCTTATTCTAAGTCCTTTTGTTAACCACTTCAATTTAGAAGCTTTACGGCAAGTTTTCACCTTAATTACAGGGAAACACAAATCATAAAACAGCGTTAATAACTTATGAAAGTTGTTGAAGGCTTCATTGACTTCAGAAACTTCATATATTTCGGAAAAGGACATCTCACTTATGCATTCAACAAATTTATTTACATTTTCCCTACTAAGGTTGTTTTTAGTTGTAAAATAGTGTGTTGTAATCTCTTTATTTTGTATGTCAAACTTTAAAACTTGTGCGGTGTTATGATCTGATAAACTAAGGTTATAGGTTTTCCCAATGGCATTTGAAATATTACTCACGAAATTATCAATACATCGCTCTAGTCGAGTGGGCTCATGTATATGATAGCTCATACCATGATTAGAGATAAGTTCGTAAAATTCCCTGGTAGCACTAGTGTTATTGAGAATATTTATGTTAAAGTCACCAGCTATTACCACTTTACATTTTCTGTGTTGGATTTTCGTCAGTAATTTATTCAAATATTCAAAACAAATGTTTATATTTGAATCTGGTGTTCTGTAAAAACAAAGTATAATTATATTTAATTTTTTGATTTCAATACCACACACCTCAAAATGCTTTTCAATACTCATATTTTTTATATCAATTAATTCAGTACAAGAATACTCATTTTTACACAGTATGCATGTGCCACCTCGTTTTTTCTCTCGTGAATACATAGCAACCAGTTTAAAACCGTTTAATTTCATGTAACTATGCTCATTTTCGACGACAAAATGTTCACTTAAGCACACAACATCAATATCTGCACCAGATTTGTTCATATTATGGATCGCAAAATCTATGTATGGTATTTTATTTAAAGCGCCAGCAATATTTTGATGAAATACGAAGAAACTAGTCATACATTTATTTTTGTTCACGAAAAAGCTGTGTACTTTGTTCATTTGTAGTTTGAGAAATAACTGGTTTTGGTTTGTCCAGAATCTTAAAGTAATAGGGGATTGTACCTTTGCAGGGTTGTAATATTGGACTTATTGGTTTGACGTCAACAGATATCAATTCTGTACCACTGCGGGTTTTTGATATATTGGGAAACACTTTATTATGTATAGATGTAGTAATATTGCATGTCTTATTTTTGTAAGAGAGATATTTTTTTTTATATACGTACACGACATGATAAAGTGGTAATTACGCTCATTAGAAACACTTATTATTATGATGCACTTTTTCTTAAATAACGAACTTCGTTAGTTAGTGCGCGCAGGTTTTCGCAGGTAAAATCGATGTAATGTTAATCTATAGGGTCTAATTAATCTCCTGAAGTATATTATTGAGCGAAGTTCTGAAAGAATGAAGCTCTCTCTTAGACGACTCATGTGTTCCGGTTTCATGGTGTGTATGTGCTAACTCCTCTTAAATCACTCAACCGATTTAGATCAAATTTGGTATATATACACAACATATGAGTGTGGAGGTTATAGGCTAGAAAATCAAAAATCAAAAGTACCACGGAGGAATAATCACCGTAAAAAAGCGGCTAAACTGTTCAAGCCATTGTGATGAAACCTACTACTATGCGCGCACTGCGTGCCATCAGTGTCCATTTCGCAAAAGAAACTTCAAAATCAGACTAACCACGGTGAAATAATCACCAAAAGTACCATCTGTAACGGAGTAAACAAATAGGGCACGTGCAAAATAGAATTTTATGAATGGCCCCTTATCACAAAAGAACTGGCTGGTTAAAAAACTAACCATTAATAAACTATTCAAACAAATTACACTGATGATAGTTATCAGTCGGGGAGCTTCGCTCAATTTTTGCAACAGCAGAATGTATTGCAGACCTAACTACGTAACGGTTGACAACGGAGATAAGTTATAATCTGATAAATAAAAACGAATAGTTTTTTTTTATATTTGGTCCGTCAAATTGACTACAGCCCGCCTGATGGTGAGCTGAGGTGAAGTCCAAAAAGTAGTGGCCACCATTTTCAGAGATTGTCCCTAGAATGGTGGCCCCTACCTAGACGGCCTCAACAGATGTTTTTTCACGCCCCGCTTGAAGAGCCCAGGATTGTAGGTAGAAGGGAAAATGTAAGAGCTAGTAATTACTAATTATATCTAAAAATATTATTATGTATTTAAATACTACACATAATAGACCTGTGATTAAAACTAAAAATAAAAGTTGAGCAACAAAATATTTCGGTTAAATTCATACTTCAAACATCAGCATTTTTTGCACGAAATTGGTTTGTTCTCGATCACACTACTTTGGCATCATATAGTTAAAGGCTGCATAATAATTCATTCGTATTTTTATAGAAGTAGTTTGCACTAAGATTCCAGTATATGTTTAACAAATTGTAGACGTTTTAAACAAAGTAAATAAATAATAGTTTAAAAAACTAAAAAAACACGCTTTTTATAGAAAACCGAACTAAAAAAATAGAAAATAAGTTTTAATAAATTAAAATTAATAATAATAGTGTTTATAAAAAAATGTATTTTATTTAAAAAAAGGATATAAATATTTTATTGACAGACATGAGTAGAGTGATTATCATTTTGATAATATCTTAAAAAGCACCCACGCTTTTTTTTTAAATAAAATACATTTTTTTTATTTACATTATTATTAATTTATATTTATTGAAATTTTTAACACTATTCTTCATTTTAATTTATTAAAAATTATTTTCTATTTTTTTAGTTCGGTTTTCTATAAAAAGCGTGTTTTTTTAGTTTTAACTATTATTTATTTTTTACTTCTTAGTTTTTTTTTATTTTATTATAATTTTATCAAATTAGTGTATTGTTATCGGTCCTCGATAAATCTACAAAGTTTAAACGAAATCTGGCCGTTTAAAGTGGGTCAAAATCGCAACCAAAGGAGTCGGTTACAAACATACAAACATACAGGTGAAGCTAATAAAAAGCGTATAAAAAGGACTTTTTCCGCCCCTGAACCACCGTGCACTGCGCCGTCGTGGGGCTTCAGACGCCGGGGTGTAAGGTGATAGGGCATTGCCCTCGCACTCCGACTGACCGGACTCCGGTTTCGAGATGGCCCCCTCGGGATTAGGGTGTTCCCACTTCGCCCACGGAAAAATGGGTGGCGCGCAGTGCACCGCGTCCCCGGCCTTCTTCTGCTAGGGTGACAGGCGGCTGTCACCCCAGGCTTGCACTCATGGATGACCTAGAAAGCTTTCCGGAAATGCTTTCCGGTAACCTCTTCCTTATGCACCAAATGGCTGTACTAGTACTAGAAAGAGAAAAAATATCATCTCGATGCACTTATACACAACTGATGCTGAGCCTGCAACTGGCTGAGCACATTATATTATAAAAACATAACATAACATAAACTCACGCCTATATCCCCGAATGGGTAGGCAGAGGTGCTAGCACCCACATTTCGCCAGTTTATGTTTAGGTCCCAATGTAATTGGTGGCGAGCCTATTGCCATTAACCGGGCACTTATAAACCTGCGATAAATACACACATAACTTCGAAAAGCATCGAAAAGTCATTGGTGTGTGCCATGGTAAAACCTGAGATCGAACCCGAGACCTCGTCTCAGCAGTA
Source organism: Cybosia mesomella (assembly GCA_946251805.1). Classification (NCBI taxonomy): domain Eukaryota; kingdom Metazoa; phylum Arthropoda; class Insecta; order Lepidoptera; family Erebidae; genus Cybosia; species Cybosia mesomella. The sequence goes on along the minus strand of OX276396.1, from coordinate 33,540,026 downwards.
TATTACCCATACCACTAGGCTACCGCGGTTTTTTTATTATATATTTTATTATGATATTATATAGGTATATTCTTATATATTCTACGACATTTTACACAGCGCATTATAGACCCAAAGTAAGCATAGGTTAACTAGCTTGTGTTATGGGTTACAGACTGCGGATAAACATACTTATATACTTTGTTTTGTAAATACATACATATTATACATAGAAACACCCAGACCAATGCAAATAGACATATTCATGCATACAAATATTTGCACTGAGCGGGAATCGAACCCGCGCCCCCTGTCGAAGCAGTCGAATGCACTACCGCTACGCCACAGAGGCCGTCCAAGACAAGACAAGACATTATAAGACGATTAATCATATACACAGATCTAGAATACGTCAATAACAACGTAACTAGTTTTTTTGCCGCAGCGTTCAAACAATCATGATTTCGGTGAAGCCCCTACAATAAAATTATTACAATAATGGTTACAAAAAGTAAAGTTTTATATAAGTATCATGTATTGGATCTGAAACACAGGCTTATTGAACCACTAACAGGAGCGCGCCGCGGGTATATTGCCCGCCGCCGTCGTCTGCGCAGAGCTCTATGTATCTTGAATTTCTTTGATCAATGAATTATGAGTTTTATGATCACGTGATATATTTTTCCAGTCACCCCAAGCATACACTCCTGACTTTTCGTAGTTATGTGTGCATTAATAAATGTTAATTATCGCTCGATAATTAACATTAGCGGCGATAGTCCAGTGGAAGCGGCGATAGTCCAGTGGCATACGTAACGGACTGCTGAGACGAGGTCTAGAGTTCGATCCCAAGTCGCCCTGGACACACACCTCTGACTTTTCGTAGTTATGTGTGCATTAATAAATGTTAATTATCGCACGCTTAATAATGTGCCCGGTAGATGGCAATAGGCTCGCCCCCTATTACATTGGGACCCTAACATAACTGGCGAATCGTGGGCGTGTATTACACCTCTGCCTATCTCTTCGGGGATACAGGCGTGAAGTTATGTTATGTGATATATTTTTATATTTCGTTGATCAAAGAAACGAGAGATATGGGTTTTCCCCGCCATATTAAGGCTAAATGGCTCCTCCACTCGCTCAAATTCTCATCTACCTGGATGTTCATTATTATCATCATCACAGCGTTAGTCCTGGTTGCACCCAAAGTTGAGTCCAGAGTCCATGGTATGCTCCTCTACGTTCCTCTTGATTTGGCTTATCTTGACTTTTGCGGGAGCGACTACCGCCTGATCCCCAACCCCGAGGTGAAAGCCTACACCAGAGTCTCGTCCCTTAAACAGCAGAAGTACCAGTTAGCAAATGATCCGGGCCTCGAAGATATTCGTAGGGCCCCCTATAAATCTCATCTACCTCGATGTTGTGATTTTCGATTTTTTATAATCCTCTATAAGTCAACTTTTTATATGTTTTATTAATACCTGAGAAACTGGTTTAACCAACGTTATTTTACGTAGTCCAACGGCTACATCTGTCCCGTGCCAAAAACTAGTATCTATTTAGCTATATAGGAAGAGATCCCCAATAAACAAGTATTTTTTTACGGAAGATAGGTGAAGACAAAATGGTTAAACTTTAATTTTTAAAAGCTTTTATTTAATTAGTTTCTTTGACGCCTAAACTTTCTACTTTATATTTAACTGTACATACTCTCTTATTAATTTATTTATTTTATTCTTTTTGTACACACAAAAAATGGTAATAGCATAAGTAACATTAAAAAAAGATGTAAAAAGGCGAGCTTAACTCAATATGAGTTCTCTCCCATCAGACCTTTGAGTAATAGAGGAAGAATAGTTTGAGAAAGGGTGTGAAGTGTACATTACAAGATAAAAAGAAAAGGGAAACATGCTATTACTTTAATACTGATAATAAAATAAATACATACATACATACATACATACATACATACATATATACATACATACATACATAAATATATTCGTAGATTAGATACATACACACTAAATTATTGAGAAACGAAAAAATCTTTAATTCTTCTTCTGAAGATGTCCAGACTGTTACTACTGCGAATGGTATGAGGAAGTGAGTTCCAAAGACGCACAGCTTGCACCGTGAAGGATCCGTCAGAGCAGCTAGAACAGTGTGCAGGAGTATGAAGCAGAAGAGACGAAGAAACACGACAGGGTTTGCCCCTAGGTACAAGATATTCAAAACGTTACCGGTAACTCTCTCCCCCCTTTGTGAATGGCTACGTAAACTTAATTCACCTAGGTGAATTAAAAACAGAAGTTGAACTATAAACACCTATACCATTGTTCATAAAACAAATGTTGTTGTTGCCTATAATATTATTTCTAATTAATTTAATTAATATGTTTTTTATTAATAAACTTTGTTTCTACTTTATCAACCAAAACTCTTATTTATTTGTAACTATTGATGAACTACAGAATTATCAATAAAAATTATTAGAAGCTGTTTCGACTCATGTTCTCCTTGAATTCTCAATAATGAATTCAATATGATCGAATTTCGACCAATGGACGAAACTTGTATGAAAAAAAAACGTTTAAAATAAGACTTCGTCGTATTTGAACACATTCCTAAACCCATAAAGATAAGGCTGACGCGTGATTACGAGAATTTTTACCTCCTGACCACGATCATCGCTCACGTCAGTACATAAGGAAAATTCCTTCGATACCCTGACATCATGAACTACCTGGAATGTCGTAAAATCTCAGTATAGAAGAAAATAGTCTAGAATAGCGTTTCTCAAACTTTATTATACCCGAGTCCAGTTTATTTTAACGTTTCCCCATCGTGACCCTCCACGCTTTTTAAACCAATTAGTGCATAAGCTACATGTACATAAATAGGTTATTCTGTACAATTTGCGTATTAGAACTATAAATTGATTAAATACCAATTACCCACCATTGAATTATTACAAATAAATTTATAAGAAGGAAATTAAAGCATAAGTGTTGCCAAAATCTGGTAATTTCAGTAATTTGTCAAGGTCACCTGTTACCCGTCAACATCTACTTGACTCAATTTTCAAAACATTGGGTTGTGTTGTACTTAAGAGTTATAAAGTGGTATTTAATTTAATTTAAACTACATAGATTATTTTGTAAATCTAACTAAACTAAACTAAATAAAATAAATAATTAAAAGAAACTTAAACCTATAATGCATCGTGGAATTCCTCCGCATCGCATGCCTCCTGTGGTAACGTGCCCAGAAGACTGGCAGCATTGCCACGTTGTATGGCAATACTTATTCTCTGTGCTAAAAAGAAGCCAGCCTTCTGGTCACGAGAAGCGTCGATCATACGTGTTGCAATCTTCCTGAAGAGACTGCGAGCACTCGGACCCCATGCCCCTAATGTTTCGACTCCAAACGGCACAAATTCATAATCTCCAATTAAATTTGAGAATTTGCGCCGTTTGAGAGTCTCCGCAGAAGTAGCGCACCGGCTCAGCCAGCCGTGCTGGCTATATAGGTAGGAGCAATGGTGTCGACGCATGTTGCGTCCCAAACCAGAGTCCTGCCCATTTTCCATGGCATTAATGACATACCGTCTGGTCTCTTGCCATCGTCGCGTGCCAAACCATTTGGTTCAAGTACAACTGGCACACCGGCAGTTTCAAGAGCACGTCGGATTATGTCATTGAGGCTGGCGTGCAGTGGTATTCGCCCAGCGCTCGTGTCCAAACCTGTCGACTGCTTCTCCACAGCGACATCGATGCGGAGAAACACACGGGGTACCTAAACGAAGCCATGTTGCCATGCGGAAGGTAGTGTCATCTAACATAGTTCCTAAGCTAGATGACGGAAGAGCTTGTAACCAAAGACCCGACTCCCACACTCCTACCGCTAGCAAGCGGGCACGCTCTGCAGCATTAGAATATGTATTTATTAATTGTTGTCTTACTAAGCTGCAAAGCGGCTCGTCCCACTGTAGCTGAGAGTAAAGGTTCTTTGGGAAACCGGTGTTCAGGCATGCAATTTTCTAAGCATTTACTGCATCAGTTTTACACAATACTTCAGATTTAACCAGTGTAGGTGCAAGGATTTTCCTGGTTAATTCTTCCGTACTGTGAACCGAGGACAGGAACGCTGGTTAGCTTATATCCGAAATTTTGCAAACACCGAGCCCACCCAAGCGAATCGGTAGAGACGCTTGTAGTGAAGCTCAGTCATTCAAGGCCACATTCAAGATTTTTGTGAGGGTGCTTTGTATAATTTTATCCATTTTTTCTAAAAGTGTTGAATGTTTGAAAAAATGGGAAGATCTGAGGGCATGGGGGAATTTTTGTACAAAAAGGCAAGAGTTATAAATATTTCTTTCAAATGGATTTCTAAATTTGCGACATACCAAAAAACATTTTATAAACCACCCATTATAAGTATCCACTCAGCAAATACATCAAGAATTGTAGTAGTCTAAAACATAAGATTAAATGACACCACTTTCGCTAGATGGTGCTGTAGGTCAGCAAATCTATAGTATGTAATGGCTTAAGTTAAGTAATAATTAATCATTTATGAGTAAAACATATTACAAACCGTTAATAGTTTTTTACTTTCTTCATGTTATATTGCATTTGTTACAAAATGTGCAAAAGGAATTGCAGATGTTGCACTCGGGTAACATCGTTTGATTCTGCGAACTGACGTCAAACGATTTCTTACTTTGTGGACCATTTTACGAATTTCCATACAAAACTGTCAACCGCAAGAATTGCGGTATTTGAATTGAGCTTAGTTCATAATTATGATTGATCAATTTGTGACCATTTTACGATTTTCAGTATGAACCATATTATTTTCCTGATATGATTCCAATTAAGTGGCCTTTTTAGACCCGCAGTTCCTTTAAGCGGGGCATGAAAAAGTATCTAATGAGGCTGTCAAGCTGAAGACCACCATTGTAGCATTATTGGTATCTATAATGGTGACCGTCGTCCCTGGACCTATCGTAATAAGATGATGATCATTTCTCCGATAAGGTTGACTCCAACGTTGATGTGACACCCTCTCACTCCTCTCGCTCTCTCACCCTTTCATCCTTTCACCCTCTCACCCTCTCACCCACTCACCCTCTCACCCACTCACCCACTCACCCTCTCACCCACTCACCCTGTCACCCACTCACCTTTTCAATTTCAGCTATAAAAAACAGTCATCATCCTCAAAGCGATTTCCCAGATTGTTATGTTAATGTTTCCGGGAGGCTAATGCCGTTTGAACTCCTAACCTTGAGAGGATGGCCTGCGTCAGAGCCTCCTTTGTATTTAACAGGTGCATCGACTTACAAGTGAGGTTACAAGCTAAGTATGTTTAGCCAAGGGCTTCATGGGTGTTAGTAGGGCTCTGTATACCCTATAAGAAGCTGTATGCTACTTTACAATTTATTCTTTTCCTTTTTAACCGACTGCACGAAGGAGAAAGGCATTAATAGCATTTCTAAGGCCATGTGTAAGGTAAAATGTGTTACAGTTATTGCTCAGGTCGACGTATTTTGCTGGAGGTAGTGTGTAAATGCAATAGACAATAAAACAGAACTATTCAATTCAATGTCAAATGGTAATGAAATTCAAAGTGGAATATTAAAAAAAAAAAAAATGTTAATATATGTTCAGTCATCTATCTATATATAAATAAAAATTAATCACCGAAATGTACCAATACATCAAATTGGGTAATTCTTTTTATTGTGTTTTTTATTTTCAGGACAAAGTTTGTATGAAATTTTTTTTTGGAAAATCTACGGGTAAGGTTCATTAATTTTACCGGGTCGACGCCCAGGGCGCTCAACTAGTTTAATAATATTTGTATAGGCCGCCGAGCCCGCAACATGCTCGCCGCGCTTCGCAGGCGACTCAGGCGCCGGAGGTCGTTTAACGACCTCCGTCCTGCATGAGCGCAGGCCTGGGGGTGGCAGGTGAGGCCGCCTGTCACCCCAGCAGAAGCAGGCCGGGACGGTGGGGCGACTAGCGCCCCTCCCCCAAACCGGGGCAAGACGGGAACACCGTGGTTTCCAAACCCGAGGGGGCCATCTCGAAACCGGAGATGGCCCAGGGTCAGTCGGAGTGCGAGGGATATGCTCTATGGGCAACCTTACACCCCGGCGTCCGAAGACCCGAGACAGCGTGCGGTTTTAGTCGGTTCACGCCCGACATAACCGCCCCCGCTGACCGGCGGGGGGTATCCAAAGGGATTTCCGCACGAACAAAAAAAAAAAGTACTACTAGGTGACCCGAGGGGGCCATCTCGAAACCGGAGAAGGCCCAGGGTCAGTCGGGGTGCGAGGGATATGCTTTATGGGCAACCTTACACCCCGGCGTCTTTAGACCCGAGATGGCGTGCGGTTTTAGTTGGTTCAAGCCCGACATAACCGCACTCGCTAGCCGGTGGGGGTTATCCGAGGGGATTACCGCACGAAAAAAAAGTCGCATTAGTTTCTATTCAGGCTGTCTACCGACTGCTTCTTTCTGAGCATTTTATAATCTTGTTAGCTGTTTCCCGCGGCTTCACCCGCGTGGAATTCTGATCCCGTTCCTGCTACCCATAGGACCCTTTTCCACCATCACAGCATATATAAATAAAGAATAAATAAGTATTCTACGACATTTTACACAGCACTTTCCAGACCCAAGGTAAGCATAGCTTAACTAGCTTGTGTGATGGGTTCCAAAATGCGGAGAAACATACTTATATACTTCTTTTTTGTAAATACATACATAAACACCCAGACCAATGCAAATAGACATATTCATACATACAAATATTTGCACGGGAATCGAACCCGCGCCCCCGTCGTAGCAGTCGAATGCACTACCGCTACGCCACAGAGACCGTCAATATTCCACCATAATATCATTTTGTTATATCTCAAGCGTTTTCATTGAAAGCTCCAAGACTGCTTATTTATTTCCGACACCTCTGAATATCATTATATTTTCACAATGTATACAAAAACTTGACAAATTATATACTAAAACCTTCCTTGATAACCACTCTATGCATTGATGAAAACATCATGAAAAGCGGTGCAGTGATTTTTGAGTTTATCGTGAACAGACAGACAGAATTTGTTTGATAATATATTGATAGGATAATATATAATACTAGCTGTACCCGCGACTCCGTCCACGTACTTCCAAATTGTGAATCTAAACCATCCTCGAATCCCCTTGAATTCACACAAAAAAATCATCAAAATCGGTCCAGCCGTCTAGGAGGAGTTCAGTGACATACACACGCACACAAGAAATATATATATATAAAGATAATTTGATAGGATCATTATTGTGATGTTAAATATCCAATAACCTTCTCCAAGAACTGGGCAGTATTATTAAATCGGGGTCCAATATTAGAGCCTGCCCGCCGGCAACGGTGGTGGCTATGGAACAGCGCACACCGTCTCGGGTCTTCTCGGCTGTAAGGTGGACCCAAAAGGCATTTGCCTCGCACCCCAGCTGACCCACGGCCATCTGCGGTTTTGAGAAGGTCCCCTCGGGCTTCGGGCTTGGGAACCACGGTGTCCCCATCTTGTGCTAGGGTGACAGGCAGCTCCACCTGTCACCCCCAAGCCTGCGTTCATGGAGGACGGAAGTCTTTCAGCGTTCAACTGCCGTGTCGCCTCTCTAGGCAATCCTCCATAATGGTGACCACCCAACCCGTAGGAGCCAGAGCCTCGTTCGTCAATCATCAGGTGTACCGGCCTGCAGGTGAGGTTGGCTTGGCTCCAAAGGTCTTTAGTTGCCAAATGGCAAAAAACGGAACCCTTATAGATTAATCATCTCTGTCTGTCTGTCCGTCCGTATGTCACAACCACTTTTTTCCTAAACTATAAGAACTATGCTGTTGAAACTTGGTAAGTAGATGTATTCTGTGCACCGCATTAAGATTTTCACACAAAAGTAGAAAAAAAACAATAAATTTTGGGGGTTCCCGATACTTAGAATGAAACCCATACGTATGTGGTGTCTATGGATAGGCCTTCAAAAATGATATTGAGGTTTCTAAAATATTTTTTTCTAAACTGAATAGTTTGCGCGAGAGACACTTCCAAAGTGGTAAAATGTGTGCCCCCCCCCCCCCTGTAACTTAAAATAAGAGAATGATAAAACTAAAAAACATACATGATGTTACATTACCATATAAACTTCCAACGAAAATTGGTTTGAACTCTAATCTAGTAAGTAGTTTTTTTTAATACGTCATATCGTAAACCGCAATTTACCTTTCATTCAATCAACTCAAATATAAAAATTAAAAAAAGCCATTATTATGTTACTTGCTGCTACGGAACCCTTAATGGGTGAGTCCGACTCGCACTTGGTCGCTTTTTATATGAGAATCAACTTGAAAAGTTACCCGTTACATTTCATCATCTAAACATGAACAACTTTAAGCGTCGGTAGCTAAGTGGTTAAGGAGTCGACCTTACGATCTGGAGGTCCCGGGTTCGAATCCTGGCCATTACGCTACCGACGTGAACCCACTCCTAACACAAGCAATTAAGCTTAGCCGGAAGGTTTAGGGGGAATATTAGCCAATTCAGTTAATAATATGCCTTTTTTAAAAAAAGAAAAACTTTGTACAAACTAGTGCATATAATGAAACGTTTGTATATTCTTAGGCTGTTTACAAATAGATGCGATATTTAGACAGTTGACAAAGGAAAAAAACAACAGCTTTATTTTTTACAAACCCATTAAACATTATCTGAATCGTTAAAAACATTATATAGAAAAGTCTTCACTTACTATTTATTGTATGACCATAACACAACTTGCCTTTCTAAATACGTCAATGGAACTACTATTGAAGACACAACTACATTGGCTTTCAAAAATCACACAACATATATTGCTTACAGCAAAAAAATCACTAGTAAATCATTATAAACAACACAACACTAGTCCAACACTAGTCCATATTATGTACACGTCTAGTTTTGAGTGTAAACCACTCGAGACTACTAAATTATACGTTTTTGTGAAGTGGGGGCATTACACAACTGAGTGATCAAGATGTCTTGTTAAATCGTAGTGTAAAACAGCTGTTTTGTGTATACATATGTGGTTTGGAGAATGGTCGGTACACCTACTTTGATAGTAGACTGTGACGAGAGTTTGGTGAAATTTCGCGTGTAAAGTAGTCCAAATAGTCTGCTTACCCGACTGCGCAATGCTACGTGACGCAACAAAGAGTTATGTTTTTGTAGTCTATGTATGTTTGTTCCTTTGTGCCTCTATATAGACAAAATGCGTAGACCGATTTTTGAGGGTAGACTCAAGAGGTACTAGCTTGACGTCGTGGAAATAAATTTTGAGTGCCAATTGTCTCATTGCTAGGGGCGCCCAAGAACCCTGGGGTTATCCTTTCGAGGACTTACCCGGGGTGCCCGGCAACGGACACTTGGGGAGGACACCGTGCGGTTTTAGTCGAGACACGACATAACCACCCCCGCTGGCCAGCGGGGGGGTATCCGAAGGGATTTCCGCACGTCAAAAAACAAAAAGGGGCGCCCAAGAACCCTGGGGTTTTATACTTTCGACGGCCCGGTGTTGGACGCTTTTGAAGGACATACTTTCGTTTCCGACATACCAGTGGGGTGAAGTCTGTGGGGGGTTTCACACGTAGAAAATAAAAAGGAGGTGCCCAAGACCGTGTGAAGTGGAGAAAGTAATGCCGGAATGCAGAGCCTGAGCTTCGAGAATATTAGTAATTTCGGTTACTAATATTCTTTAAAAAAAAAAAAAAAATAATACTATTTGATACGGAGTATATCAGATTGCGGAGGTCGGTTATCGTTTTCTGACCTTATATCCGAATATACTTAACCAATTGCAATCAAACATACGGCAGATTTTTAGTCTAACCAAGAGCTTTCTATTAGAAAAAAGTACCGCAGCAAAATCCGTTTAAAACAGACAAGAGAAACAGACAAAAATAGCAAAAAAAATATTTTTGTGTTCAGAATCGTTCATGTAACGTAACCCAAGTAATGGGTTCTACATATCTCCAATGTACAGGCACAACTAATTTACAATTTTATAATAGTAGAAATTTATACTATTAATAGGGCTCCTCAATATAACTTCACCTCACCCGATGGTAAGCTATAGGTGGAGTCTCAGGTATGAGGGTTACCATTATAAATATCAATAATGTAGCTATAGGTGGAGTCTCAGGTATGAGGATTACCATTATAAATATCAATAATGTAGCTATAGGTGGAGTCTCAGTTACTCCAAGACGGCGTGCGGTTTTAGTCGGTTCGAGCCCGACATAACCGCCCCCGCTGGCCGGCGGGGGGGTATCCGAGGGGATTTCCGCACGAAAAAAAAAAAAAAAAAAAAAAAAAAGGTACGTAGTAACTATTTAGTAATCTGCGTCTCAGGTATGAGGATTACCATTATAAATATCAATAATGTAGCTATAGGTGGAGTCTCAGGTATGAGGGTTACCATTATAAATATCAATAATGTAGCTATAGGTGGAGTCTCAGGTATGAGGATTACCATTATAAATATCAATAATGTAGCTATAGGTGGAGTCTCAGGTACGTAGTAACTATTTAGTAATCTGCGTCTCAGGTATGAGGATTACCATTATAAATATCAATAATGTAGCTATAGGTGGAGTCTCAGGTATGAGGATTACCATTATAAATATCAATAATGTAGCTATAGGTGGAGTCTCAGGTATGAGGGTTACCATTATAAATATCAATAATGTAGCTATAGGTGGAGTCTCAGGTATGAGGGTTACCATTATAAATATCAATAATGTAGCTATAGGTGGAGTCTCAGGTTTGAGGGTTACCATTATAAATATCAATAATGTAGCTATAGTTGGAGTCTCAGGTATGAGGGTTACCATTATAAATATCAATAATGTTACAATGGTGGTTTGAACCTAGACAGCCTCATCAGATTATTAAAAAAAAAAAAAAAAAGGTATGAGGGTTACCATTATAAATATCAATAATGTAGCTATAGGTGGAGTCTCAGGTATGAGGATTACCATTATAAATATCAATAATGTTACAATGGTGGTTTGAACCTAGACAGCCTCATCAGATTATTATTTTTTAGGAAGATTTCGATGAAATCGATCTACCTATTGGTTTCTTGACTACTGTCGAATTTTTAAAAAAAAACTTCATAGGAGGTCTAGTTATGACCCCCTGAGTCCGAAATGACCACTGGTCAAAAAGTTTATATATATATATATATATATGTATGTATGGTTCCACGTCCCAAAATTTGCGGCACTCTCACGGTCGCATTTTTGCCCCGATCGCTTTCAAACTGCGGTCAAAAATTGCTTGGGTGTAAACTTAGTTTAAGTTCGTGAATTGGTGGAATCCGCGCAAAGGGGACGGTAGGGCCTCACTTTTTGTGAAATAGTTTTTCCTCAAAATTTCGCGTTCCATGAAAGATATTCGAACCGTTCTAATTTTATCCCATACTATACATGAATACCAACAACTTTTAATTATAATATAAGATTAAAATATTATATAGATTAAATATAAAATTAATATAAGATTAAAACTTTAACTAAAAGTGGAGGGGGGGAAACCAAAATTTTTCGGGAAAAAAATCATAACTTCTAACCGGTGAACATTCTTGCCATCGGAAACATTTTTAATCGATAGGCCATTTTTAAGTCTAAAATAAATGTCTGAAAAGTTTTTCGCTAAAAGTTACCGTTTTCGAGAAAAAAAAATTAAACATGTTAAAAAATAATATTAATTGCTTCACGAAATCTACCTGTGCGTTCCCCCTGCGGGAACGGATTTTTTAAAACCACTTAGTTTGCAGACAGGCACACGGCCCACCTGATGGGAAGCGGTTACCGCGGCGTATGGAAAACCCGGGGTTGAATGGCCATTTAGGATCTCGAAAAGTCTCGTTTAGACTTAAAATCTGCCGTATGTTTGATTGCTATTGGCTGTTAAATATATTTGTCTTCTGAAAATAACAAAAGTACATAAAATGTTAAGGTCGTTCCTAAACTGGTTAGTGTTCAGCAATTTCTGAGGTACTTAAGTTGAGGTACGACTGTACTTAAGTTTGGATTTCATTCATAATCACAGGCTGCTATTTTGCTACGTTTGATTAATAATTAATTGGTTTATTAACTACCATTTCTACTCGTTAATTTGCGTATATATACAAAAGACAATGGTCGACTATTGTCTCTGAACATGAAAACAAAAAAAAAAATTACTTGCTGTTGCCCGCGGCTCCGCCCGCATGGAATTCCGATCCCGGTACAAAAAATTGCTTACAATCTATTCTCAGACCTACTAAATATACACAAAAAATTCATAAGAATCGGTCAAGCCGTTTCAGAGGAGTGTCATAGCAAACACTGTGACACGAGATGTTTATACCGGATGTTAGGGAAACGCTCCCCGTAACGAAAAATAAGCGATAGTGCTGAAAATTAAAATTAAAATTATATGTGACTTCTTTTTCGACCGTTTTTTTTATAGATTTTATTAACATAATTCACGTTCCATCGTGTCAGTACAGCTAAATTAAATAATAATTCCATTAAAAAAATGCATCGTAAAGTGACATTTTTTTTTTTCCGTGCGGAAATCCCTTCGGATACCCCCCCGCTACCTACAAAAATGAATGCCGTTGTCGTTGTCCCCGGCGGCGGCGGGGCGCGTGGGGTCAACAACCGGTTTCGTTTAGCTGTACTAACACAATGGAACGTGAATAATGCTAAAAAATTAAAAAAAAAAACAACTTGACCGAAAAAAAATTACTCAATTTTTTTTTCAGTACTACTAGTCGTCGTTTTCCGAGGTGTTTCCCTAACACCCGGTATATTAGATTAGGTATGACAAAATGCGCCAAATGAATCATTGGCTTGGAGGTGACGTTCACTTGAGCCCCAAAGATTTTAATAGCACCCAATATCATCAAAGATCATCGTCTCTCCATCTAACCGAGACTGCGTAATACAGCAATAAAAGTTGATATTATCGGAAATTAACGCGAATGTTTCGGTTGCTTTTCAGCAGCCATGATCACGGGGAGACTAAAGATGGTTGTTGTCTGGTAGTTTGAAGTGTAAGTTACCTCAAAGTGCCCAAACTACGTTGAACTGTTCGTGTTACTATTTAAGCAGGATGAGCTCACAGTGTCATGAAGTCTTGTTGTATTTTGATTTTTTCTTTATTATTCTATATATTATATATAAATATCTTATTAGTTCTTTGACGCGAGTGCCAATGCTTTGCTTGGTTTGACCAATATAAGTCTCCCCGTGACCATGACTGCTGAAAAGCAACTGAAACGTCGGGATCAATGTAAAATATAAAATAACATCAAATAAATCGCGATAGAATCAGTTAAAAATAGTTTTATTTCAATGAGCAATAAAAGTTTCCTTTGCACCACAAATATTCAAAACCCACGGTCCATGACATGTAACCACAGAAATGACATGTAGAACATCTAACCTCTCATTTATTGAGCGCAAACTCAAGCACAAGTATACACGTAAATTATGAAGTAATAACCACACGTCTTGATATTTTATCTCATTGTGAAACTTTTTATCTTCCCACAATGACACGTGCGGATTTTTATACTACTAAAATAGCAAATAACAAGGTCTTTTTTACGTGTTGTAACTCCCACGGGCTCAACCCCATCAGTGCCAACGATGATATGGGTGCGTAAGAATCGGACCGTCTAAAACCACACAGCGTCTTTCCCAAGTGTCCACTGTCGCTCACCCCGGGCGGGTAAGCCGCCGAAAGCATGACCCCAGGGTTACCGGCAGACTTTGGTCGCCATCGTGGCCTCGCGTATGGGGTTGGGTTTGATCCCGCTTCGGTGAGTTGGCAGGCGTGTGTAAGACACACACGACACGCCTTGGTCTGCTTCTGTAAGGACGGCGAGTCCGCCGATTGTCGTCCTCAGGCCCCGATCATGGGGACGGTAATCTCGGGCGTAGACAGACTGCGGAACTCGGGGGGGCAGTGTTCTCTCCCGCTCCCACTCCACCGCCTCTTTCGTGCGCAATACCTGCGCGCAGAAAGAGGCAGCCTGCCACTCGCTCCCGTTGGAGACCACAACTCTCACCATGGTCTCCAGAGAGAGAACGTCCACGCCCAGGACTGCAACGAAATCCATGCGTTGACTCGCCCACGCTGGGCACTCTACCAGTGTGAGTAGCGCTGTCTTTTCACAAATAACAAGGTCTACCTAATAGCAAGTGGTTACCACAACCAATGGAGGTTGTATGACGCACCACCAAGATCTTCGAGGCCCGAGCCTACCTCACCTGCAAGCTGGTACACCTGCTTATTGTTGGGAAGCCAGACGGCAGTCGCTCCCAGAAAAGTCAACATACCAATCAAAAATATTAAGCGGCTGTAAGACTGATGATGATGAACGTTTCCCGGGTCAGCTAGATAGTGATTATCTAATTCAAACAAATTGACTATATCAAATCAACATATAAATATTCTTAGACATTCTACACAGCGCTTTCTAGACCCAAAGTAAGCATAGTTAAACTAGCTTGTATAATGGGTTCCACAATGCGGATAAATATGTACTTTTTCATTTGTTTCTTTATATATTTTAGACCAATGCAAATAGATATTTCATGCATGCAAATATTTGCTCTGACGCACTGTACCTACTTTAACTTGCCATCAGGCGATGCGAACTCGTATTGAAGTGACCCATTAACACAAAAACCGGCCTAGTGCGAGTCGGACTCGCCCATGTAGGGTTCCGTAGCAGCAAGTAAAATGTTTATATTTGAGTTGATTGAATGAAAGGTAAATTGCCGTTTACGATTTCTTACACTACCAACTTTACTGACAATTCCTTTTCAGTTCAAGCAGCTTGGTTATGGAATGCTCTTCCAGTGACCATTAGACGTGCACAGTCTTTGCCTGTATTTAAAAAGCTAATCAAAAATTACCTTTTTGGCATACGCGAGGCATAAACCTCACTATTAGATGCTATTCTATTGTTAATATTGTCATTAATATATACTTAATATCGATCGTCGATCACTGATGATTCAGTCGTAGAGAAGTCACCGCCGACGAGAGTTCTACACACTCGTCGCCGCCCAGACCTATACCACTGAAGATGTCGACCGCAGTGATCGATGAAACGTTTGGAACACAAGTTTCATCTGGACCACGGCCAAACAGCCCGAAAGCAGTACATTCTACAATACTTTGTCTGTTTTACACGACAAAGTAACACTTGCCACAGACTAATCTAAATTACATGAGGATTAGTGACACCTCAGTAACTCTCTCGCCACTTAATATTTTTACGACTTTTATAAGAAATTGCAACACAGTAACACAAGAGTGTTATCTGCCGTATATAAAAGACCCTCGTGGTGTTCAGGACCATTTCTTCTTCGAGCTTCGTGTAGTACAAAACTTTTAATTAATATTATATGTATATTGAATAGCGGCGATAGCCCAGTGGTAAAGGAACCGAATGCCGAGACGAGGTCTCGAGTTCGATCTCCAGTCGCCCCGGGCACACACCTCTGACTTTTCGTAGTTATCAGTGTATTAAAAATGTTAATTATCGCTCGCTTAGTAATGTGCCCGGTAGATGGCAATAGGCTCGCCCCCTATTACATTGGGACCTAAACATAACTGGCGAATAGTGGATGTGTAATACACCTCTGCCTACCCCTTCGGGGATACAGGCGTGATGTTATGTTATGTTTGAACAAGTAATCAGTGCTTTTATTATAAATCTCTTCAACGTGCTAGTAATTCGTAGTATCCTTCAGTGCATAATCTTCGAGAAGAAGTTACAACATAAAGAAGGCATACGTCCCGATCATAATTGGCGCAGCTGGTAGGATCTGTTGCAACCAAGGTCTAAGGTTTGTGCAACATACATCAAAAGAACATACGTCAAGAAAGGAAATAGTACTACAATTATTGAAACCAGCACGAGGGAGAAACACGTAAGCCGAGGAAGTAATCGGTAGGGAGTTGACTATAACCTCCTTCGTTAATTTTCCATATCTTCTTCATCTTCTATGCACCAGGGGAGGAATTGCCGTGTGTACAGAGTTCAAATACGAGCACTAATCTGGATTCTCAATAAAATCATCAGATCACTTTCCCGATTCTGCGTTCGACATTGTCAAGAACTGTATATCTGTGAGACTGCACTGCTGCGACGGCACTACTTTCATATGTAACGACCTAATATAAACCTTTTACGCTCTTTTCGATTCCCGTATAAAAATAGGGGTTCCCATTTAAAAAAATAACGTTGACCTTGAAATAACCTTGAAAAAAGTGTTCAAGGTCAAATCAGAGGTCACCGTTGGATTCCTCGTTGAAAGTTATCTAGGGTTACCATTGTTTCACGACTAACCACGTGTGGTTTTCCGAATTTTCCTGGGTTTAAATACTTTTTCCTCTACCTGTATATAAACATGATCGCGTTAATTCCCGTTAACATTATTGCATATCAAGGAACGCGAAAGTTTAAAAGTATACATTCCGATCATAATTACCTATTTATGCGTGTATTAATTAGCATGTAATGTATGTATATTTTACTATATATTACCTATATCTAAGAATTTGTAATGTTTATATTGTAAGTAAGTAAGTAAAGTTTTGTTTCTCTTTCACAAAGGTAAGGTACAATTTGCATGTTGTGGTGGTAGAAATTTGATGACACAAATTTGTCACAAAATTCGGCCGGGTAGGTACGACCGTGCACGATTGCGAAAAACCCTCCATAGTTATCCAATTTCGGTTTGATTGCGTTCAGGGGTCAGCAAGTGCATAGCCGGGCAGGGGGATTGTGGTCGTAGCACTGGTGGGACCGGTGGGTGTCACGCGGTGCTGCGACGACAATCCTCTTCTGATGAGGCCGTCAAGCTGAGTGCCACCATTGTTAACATGGTACGTGTATGTAATGGTGACCCTCTTTCCTGAGACTTTACCTTCAGCTTACCATCAGGCGAGGTGAAGTCAAATTGACGTGTCCTAAATATAAAAAAGCCTGTGTCCTAAAAAAAGCGGCGACAGCCAGGTGGTGTACGTAAAGTGTGTATTAAAAATGTTGATTATCGCTCGCTTAGTTAATGTGCCTGGTAGATGGCAATAGGCTCGCCCCCTATTACATTGCGACCTAAACATAACTGGCGAATCGTGGGTGTGTAATACATCTCTGCCTACCCCTTCGGGGATACAGGCGTGAAGTTATGTTATGTTATATGTTGAAAAAAAAATATTTACGGTCCATTTTATTACTCTCGTGCCTTTGTGAGAGGCTGGTGTCTGTGTATTTCTGATTCGTGTTTTTAATGTCCTTGGTGTATAATAAAGAGATGCTATTATTATTATTGGCGTTCGGATGATGATGAGAGGTAATAAAACCGCAATAAAGTGGCTTACCTTAGTTTACCTTGAGGCAAAAATCTTGAACATATGTCTAAAAGATTGCGCATGTGAACTAACAATAATTGGACAAACAATCAAAACAACAATCAACCAACGACCCCGTGATTAGTTTTTTAAATATATACTACTTTTTTATTTCACCATCATCATCATCATCACCCTATGCTAGTCCACTGCTGGACCTAGGTCTCCCCTATTGAGCGCCATAACGCCCTGTCTTCAGCTTGCCGCATCCAGCATTTGCCCGCAGTTTTTCGCAGATCGTCATCCCACCTGGCCGGAGGGCGTCCTACACTACTTTTTTATTTATCAAAATTTAATTCAATTCATCAACAGGAGTAATTTAATATTATTTTAATTTTATATGACATAAATATAATTTTAATTTTATTTGACATAAATCTAATAATTTAATGATCAGTTTATAATTTAGTAATTCACTGAACATAATATTGTTACTAACAGTAGATTTAAGTCAAATTGTTACTAACGAATTGGGCCTAGTTGCCGTCAATAAATCTAGTGGGGCGGAAATCACACAGTGATTGTCAATCTTCGGGCCAAACTAAGATTTTTTAGGGACTATTTGTATGGTAGGTACCCGAAACCTTGGGGTGTGTGTTGGGTAACCTCCTCGAGTGTCGCTCCAGTCCGATCCCGCTGCAGTCCGGGGGGAACGGAATCGGAGCGGCCGGTACACCCTGGGCGGCGGTCAATGGCTTCCCCTTCACCCCTTCATAGGGTTGGCATTGATCGCCGGCCAATACCCAACGTGGCGGGAACACATCGCTCTCCGTACTCCTCTGCTTTCAGAGGAGACAGGATGAGCGATGCTGTTAGTGGTGAGATGGCCCAGGGTCAGCCGGGGTGCGAGGGATATGCTCTATGGGTAACCTTACACCCCGGCGTCTGAAGACCCGAGACGGCGTGCGGTTTTAGTCGGTGCAAGCCCGACATAACCGCCCCCGCTGGCCGGCGGGGGGGTATCCGAAAAAAAAAAAAAGGTACCCGAAACCTTGAACGTGCAAACCCCAAAATCTAATCAGTTCTTCCCATTAACCAAACAAGATGATTGGCGAAAGAATTTTTTAAATCGGATAAGTGGTTCTTGATTTATTGCGTAAACAGACATCCAGACATCGAGACATCCAGACATCCAGACATCCAGACATCCAGACATCCAGACATCCAGACCAACAGACAGACCGACACAAACATTTTTTTTGCTTAATTAGACTTAGAATCATGTGAAACGTTGAGAAAAGTGATAAAAAGTGGGTGTAAGATTTTGTTTTTTTTTGCGTGATTTTAAGACTTCGGTGTCCACCTGGTTGGTGGCCCGAAGTAATTATTTGAATTTGAATATCTACTAGCTGACCCGGCGAACTTCGCCGAATCAATTTATGTTGCTTACCTTATCAACTGAATTTATTTCGGGAATATCTCAATTTTTTTTATTTATCCTAATTGCTAGTTTAGGCACAGTATCCACAGGGGGCCATCTCAAAGCCGTAGATGACCCAGGGTCATTTGGCGTGCGAGGGAATTGCCTTATTAGGCCACCTTACACCCAAAACGGCCTGCGGGTTTGTTCGGTTCGAGTCCGACCCGTAAATGACGCAGGGTCAGTTGGCGTGCAAGGCAATTGCCTTAAGGCCACCTTACATCCCGGCATTAGAGACCTAAAACGGCGTACGGTTTGGTTCGATTCGAGTCCGATATAACTACCCCCACTGGCTGGTGGTGGGGTGAACGTGGGGATTACCGCAAAATGAAAAAAAACACAAAATGGCACAGCATAAATCTAAAATCATGAAAATCGGTCCCCCCCATTTTCAAGTTACAAACATTCTCACTAATACGACTTTGTTCTGTAATATAAATGATTGGTGGATTGTCACACCCCTCGCTTTCCACCATTTTTGCCCATAGTTATAAGTAAGATAAGTCTTACAAATCTCCATCAACCACTTGGGCTTGGAATTGCATAGCTTCGATTGAACTATTAACAATACACGAGTATCGTGCATGATCCTAATGACCATCTATATTAATCGATACTTTTATAAAATTGTTAATTAGTTGTGTACATTTGAAATTTTAAATACTGGGATTATGTTAAATTAACGATACTGGACCTAAAAATATTTTATTTCTAATTCTTGTCTGTTTGTTCGCGATGAACGCAAAAACTACTGAACGTATTTTGATGCAGTATTAGAAGGGTTTAGATTTTATCTGCCATATGTTTCATTGCAATTGGTTGAGTAGAACAGGTGATAAAATGTGACCAATAGCCAATATTCACGCAGGCGGAGCCGCGGGCATCAGCTAGTCATATCATAATATATATTAATATGCATATCAACATTATGATAGGCTATTAACATTTAAATGCTGAATGCTAAAAATAAATTCGTGACCATAACATATTACACTACACGATTATGAATAGATTGGAATTTGTTTCTGCATAAGTTGCACGAATGAGCTTTGGAAGCACATACTTTGAATAGTTTTATCGGGGCCTAAGGACGGCAGTTGGCCGACTCGCCGTCCTTACAGAAGCAGGCCGTGGCGGAGGCGTGTCGTGTGGCCATACACACGCCTGCCAACTCACCGAAGCGGGATAAACCCGACCCCACCAGGCGAGGCCGCGGTGGCGGCCAAAGTCCGCCGGCAACCCTGGGGTTATCCTTTCGAGGGCTTACCCGGGGTGCCCGGCAACGGACACTTGGGGAGGACACCGTGCGGTTTTAGTCGAGACACGACATAACCACCCCCGCTGGCCGGCGGGGGGGTAACCGAAGGGATTTCCGCATGTAAAAAAAAAAACACCGGACTGCAAAGCTATTTTTCCTTTGTACTGCCAAAACCGGGTAACAACTTCCGTCATGACGCAGCAATTATATCAGAGTTAAACCGACTCAAAGCGCCCTGAAGATCTTGATGGGGTCTCATACACCCACTTCTTCGGTCTGTTCAGGTGGAATACCGTCGAAAAGAGAATACACACACACTTGAACAGACAGAAGAAATAGAATTAATAATAATTAATCCTATTTCTTCTTTATCTGTTCAGGTGGTAACTTATAAACTTTCGCGTTTTTTGATATCCTAATAATATTATAAATGTGAAAGTAAAGATGTTCGTAAGTTTGGATGTTTGTTACTCAATTACGCTCTAACGGCTGAACGGATTTGGCTGAAATTTGGTACAGGGATAGATTATAGTCTGGAATAACATTCTTATCTCTGGAACAACTGCTCATGGGAAACGGGATCGGAAAAGGAATTCCACGCGGGCATCAGCTAGTGCCTTTTTTTTTCTTCGTGCGGAAATACCTTAGGGTGCCCCCCCGCCGGCTAGCGGGGGCGGTTATGTCGGGCTTGAACCGACTAAAACCGCACGCCGTCTCGTGTCTACAGACGCCGGGGTGTAAGGTTGCCCATAGAGCATATCCCTCGTTCCCCGTCTGACCCTGGGCCATCTCCGGTTTCGAGATGGCCCCCTCGGGTTTGGGAACCACGGTGTCCCCGTCTTGCCCCGGTTTGGGGGAGGGGCGCTTGTCGCCCCACCGTCCCGGCCTGCTTCTGCTGGGGTGACAGGCGGCCTCACCTGCCACCCCCAGGCCTGCGCTCATAGAGGACGGAGGTCGTTGAGCGACCTCCGGCGCCTGAGTCGCCTGCGATGCATCAGCTAATGCCTAATAATGTCACCACTCAGTCAGTCAGCCTGTGACCACGGCCAGTATAACCTGGTCAAAACGACAGGCAATAGATCACCTAGCAAAGAGCGGAGGGACTCGGTAGATGCAGGCCGCTACAGACCGGTCGAAATGGAAGTCGATGGGGGAGGCCTATGTTTAGCAGTGGACTTCCTACGACTGATATGATGATGATACCATGATCACGGTAATACAAATTAGATGAGCGAAGCTCGGGCTCCGAAGTGCAAGTTTTGAGTACAACCGTGATGTTTGTGCATATGCGTAAGATAATACTTCATTACGCACGTAAAAAAAAAACAAAAAAAAGGAGACGCTAAAAGGAGACAAGAAAGCAAAAAAAAAAGGGGTCAAGTGCGAATCGGACTCGCCCATTAAGGGTTCCATAGCAGCAAGTAACATAATAATGTTTTTCTTAATTTTTATATTTGAGTTGATTGAATGAAAGGTAAATTGCGGTTTACGATTTATGACGTATTAAAATAAAACTACTTACTAGATCTCGTTCAAACCAATTTTCGGTGGAAGTTTACATGGTAATGTACATCATATTTTTTTTGTTTTTTAATTATCTTATTTTAGAAGTTACAAGGGGGGGGAGGACACATTTTACCACTTTGGAAGTGTCTCTCGCGCAATTTATTCAGTTTAGAAAAAAAAATTCTTAGAAACCTCAATATTCACAAGTATGGGTGACGAAAAAAATATTTTTGAGTTTCAGTTCTACATTTTTTGCTTTTTTTTCTATTTTTGTGTGAAAATCTTAATGCAGTTAACAGAATACATCTACTTACCAAGTTTCAACAGCATAGTTCTTATAGTTTTGGAAAAAAGTGGCTGTGACATACGGTCGGACAGACAGACAGACATGACGATTATAGGGTTCCATTTTTTGCCATTTGGCAACGGAACCCTAAAAATGATTAATAAAAAGTCAACAAACCCGACTGCACCAAGTGGGCGGGACCCATTCATTTTCTTTCGGTTTATGTTTTGCAAATGGGTCCTGCCTGCTATCAAACTTGTTCCGGTCTTTTTAGGGCAGTCTGAGTTTTTGATTTTTTAATTAATAATTTTATTGTGTTATTTTTAGTGTATTGTATTTGAAATCACTTTTAAAGCTTTGAAATAAAACTATTTTTAACGGATTCTATCGCGGTTTATTTGATGTTATTTTATATTTCACATTGAACCCGACGTTTCGGTTGCTATTCAGCAGCCATGGTCACGGTTAGACTAAAGACTTCAAACACTTCAAACTTCACTTCAAACTTCAAGACAACAACCATCTTTACTCTACCCGTGACAATGGCTGCTGAAAAGCAACCGAAACGTCGGGTTCAATGTAAAATATAAAATAACATCAAATAAACCGCGATAGAATCCGTTAAAAATAGTTTTATTTCAATGTGTAACATTCGCGTAAACTTCCGACAATATCACTTTTAAAGCTCTTTATTTTGATACCCTAATCGATATGTTTGAGTGAAAATATTTTTTAAGAACATACATGTAAGCGCCAAAAATCCATCATTTTATTTTTCTTTATTTTGATATCACCATCACTCTCACAGTAATTTTATGAATGTAACGACACCTCTCAAGCATCCAATCCATGGAGCCGTTCAGCCGCAGAGCGTGCCAAACGATTATACTACATACTCTCGAAAAACATAACCCTCCTTCTGGCGCACTCGGGTAAAAAGTTCCTCATAGACATGCACTTTTTCCTTTCTTCTTTCATTAAGTAGTTATATGCTACCCGTACAGTTTGTAAGAGTCTATCTCCTATATGCGTTTTCTCGTTCTCTTCTTTTCCCTCACCATTTCTCACATTAGGTAACAACGCAGATTTCCGCAAGAAAAAAAAAAAAAGGTAGCTACGTAGGAGTGCCGCTTGTTTGTAGGTACATAATGCTATACTCAAAAACTATTTTTTACAAAAATCCATACTTACTCAAGAAATGTCTTCCCCAACGGATGATATTGATCAAATACCAGTTTGAGGTCGTTGACCCTATACAGTTCATTGCACTCCCATCTTCCATTGATGAAGCAAATGAGATAATTGAACAGTTTCTCTAATTGATAGCTGTGATCTGCTAACAAATTGCATTGAATGAGACATAAAACAATTACCTACTTGTTGATTTAACAATTACATATAGTAGGTACATGTTTTTGGTCAGTTCATAGCCAAAGGAGTATTGAAACAATATCCGTTTTAATTAAAAGATTGCTAAAATACCATCAGTACTTATTAAAAGTGTAGGTTTTTAAATATGAAGCTCTCAGCGCCATCTATTGGCATTCAATTGCACTACTAAGTTTGAGCGCTAAAAACCTGTTATGTCTAATAATTATACTACTTTTAGATTAAACCAGCTAGCGTTATTTAATTATATTGTCATACCACAAAATAAACCTTTAAGAATCCATAACACAAATTTAATACTCAACGTAACGTACTTCTCAACTAATGCCACCTAGCGTGTACTAGCTAAACAGTTAAGTTCTTATGTATTTATAGATGGCGCTGATATAAATTTTAAGATGTTGCACTTAACTGATTTTATTTTATTGATACGCGGTTTTCCAAATAAAATATAATTATGCAAAATGAAGCAAAATATTATATTCTTATTTTTGACATTTATTAGATTTTACTTCACTCCTACAAAAAGCTTTTTGTAGAAATATGAATATTTTTTCTAAAAGTAATCTGTGATAGACATTTGCCATTATAGTAAATTCAAAAAGGAATATAGTTCCATATTATGTAGAACATTTGAGACACACACACACACACACACACACACACTCCTTCAATTTCCCTGGCGCAGGTATAACTATGTGGGAATCTAGGGCTTTACGTCCTCGGAGGCGTAGCGGCAAACCGTTCGACCGGTAATAAAAGGCAGAGGTTGCGCATTCGATTCCCGCTCACTGCTAATAATCATTTGTAGGTATGAATATAAATACTTTTGCATTATTGTGAGTTTTTCTACTTATTACATAACATAAACTCACGCCTATATCCCCGAAGGGGTAGGCAGAGGTGCTAGCACCCACATTTCGCCAGTTTATGTTTAGGTCCCAATGTAATTGGTGGCGAGCCTATTGCCATTAAACCAGCATTAAAAAATTAAATATTTTCTACTTATTATATGTATGTAAATCGTAGCAACAAAACACTCATTAACGTCGATATGTATGTATATGTTAATACCGGCTATTTTTGTGTCAATTAATCATAGTTTACTTAAGTATGATTTATGCAAGCGTATTTTTTTTTGTTCCCTTCAGATACCCCCGGCTGGCCAGCGGGGGTGGGTATGTCGTGTATTGACAAAAACCACACGGTGTCCTCCACAAGTGTCCATTGCCGGTTACCCCGGGTAAGCCCTCGAAAGGATAACCCCAGGGTTACCGGCGGAATTTGGACGCCACCGCGGCCTCGCCTGGTGGGGTCGGGTTTTATCCCGCGTCGGTGAGTTGGCAGGCGTGTGTAGGGCACACACGACACGCCTCCGCCATGGCCTGCTTCTGTAAGGACGGCGAGTCGGCCAACTGCCGACCTCAGGCCCATCATGGAGGTCGGTAGTCCCGGGCGTAGATGAGTCTGCGGCGTCCTCGCCGCAAACTGCGAAACTCGAGGGGCAGGGTTCTCTCCCGCTCCCTCTCCGCCAACTCTTTCGCGCGCATAACCTGCTCGCAGAAAGAGGCGGCGTCGTGCCACTTGCTCCCATCGAAAACCACGACCCTCACCATGGTCTCCAACGAGAGAACGTCCACGCCCAGGATCGCAACGACATCCCGGCGTTGACTCGCCCACGCAGGGCACTCCACCAACGTGTGGAGCGCCGTGTCTTCGCCAGGATCCTCGCAGTGCTGGCACTGCGGCGTTGTCTCCCGGTGGATGCGCCGCAGATACTTACCGAAACACCCGTGTCCGGTAACCATCTGGCACATCCGGTAGGAGAGGTCCCCATGGTCCCTCTCCAACCACTCCTTCATGATCGATCTCACCGCCGCAATGGTGGATTCCCCCGACCTTGGATGCTCAAGTCGCACCCTCCATATGCAAGCGTATGAGCTACAGACATCGGCTTTAAGACAACCTAGTTAACCATTACCTACATCGATGGTTGCAACTGCACCGTTCGGCTTTTGTATTTTACGGCCATTTATATAAGCTCACTAGCAGTGCCCCGCGGCTTTGCCCATGGCATACCTCGCCCCCATTTGTCCCATACATGTCCGTAATTTAGTTCTATACAATAATGTATGGAAATTTGCTCGATTTGTTGACATGTTCGAATACTGCTCCGCTCTCCTAGGTAGTAGTGTGATGACATATATACTATTACCCTCCCCAATAAATAGGCTACCCAATTTTTTTTTTTTAAATTAGAACCAATAGTTCCTGAGATAAGCGCGTTCAACCAAACAAACAAACTCTTCACGTAATAATAATCTTTAATAGTCAGGGTCTGCTTACTTCTTCCTTCCTTTTGATTTGATTCATACCTTCGGCTTTTATGAGAACGACTTAGCAGCCTCCCGTCCCCCAGAGGAGAGACCACGCAAGAGCCTCCTCCGTCAATCAGCAGGTGTACAGGTGGTCATCCTACCGTTACTACTGTTTTCATCCAAAGCTATTACGAGTACTTTGAAGCCCGGGATCCCCTCTCCTTATCTTTGCTATTGAGGAAACGATTGCCGTCTACCCTCCTAACATCAAGAGGCAACTCAGCGTCAGGACCTCGCCCGTCAATCAGCAGATGTACCGACTCACAGGCGAACTTAACTTAATCCTTGAAGGTCCTTTTCTTCCTAAACACCCTTACAGTCAGTTGTCTAGGAGTAGAAGAAATATCAATATACGCACACTACACACTATTACGCCTCTTTCCCACTGGGGTAGGCAGAGATAAACAAATACACACTAAACATGAATGTAAATATTTGGGGCGTTGACCTCAGCTAGACATCGTTTATCGTCGCGTCGTCGGTGCCAAATAAAATGACAATAGGCCATCAACCCTGACCGCGACTCCAGGTTAGACTAATACAATCCTGCGGCGTTTGCTCGTATGTGATTTGCTGGTGAGCGCTTGTCTGTTATTTTGTATTGGATATTATTTTAGTTGTTATTAATTTGTTGTTATGTAAACTAACGTGAATATCGTTTATTAATTCAACTTTGATCGTTCAATTTGTGGTCTTATCTTCGGTTTTTAATTCTGACCAAGACCTTTCTAATAAAAGAACCGCATCAAAATTTGTTCAGTAGTTTTTGAACAAACATAGTTGCTAACAAACAAGTATTCCAAAGATTTTTTTTTGGTTTCAAAATCGTTAATTTAACTTAACCCAAGTTTTTTTTTACATATCTTGAAAGCACTCTACTAATTTACAATTTTATAATAGTTTACACTAGCTGCTGCCTGCGGCGCCACCCACGTTACCGTACTGATCCCGTTTCTGACCTCATTTTAACAATACAAACAGGAGCACCTGCGGTTTTAATTTCTCACCGAACTAAACTTACCTAAAGGACAGTTAGCCTTTAAACCAGGTTCAGTAAAAATACTATTTTGTTGTTATTTTATGTCAAGTAAACATAAATAAATATTCGAAATATTCTACGACATTTTACACAACGCTTTCTAGACCCAAAGTAAGCATAGTTTAACTAGCTTGTGTTATGGGTTCAGAATGCGGATTAACATACTTATATACTATTTTTTTGTAAATACATACATATTATACATAGAAACACCCAGACCCATGCCAATAGACATATTAATGCATACAAATATTTGCACTGAGCGGGAATCGAACCCGCGCTCCCTGTCGTAGCAGTCGAATACACTACCGCTACGCCACAAGGGTCATTCTTAGTGAACTTACATAAAAAATAAGATGTATCAAGCCCATCACGACCTTTGAGGCCAACCTCAACTGCTAATGGTACACCTGGCGATTGACAGACGAAAGCCCCCAAAAACACCGCCTCATATGCATCCTTTTCGTAAAATCTGATGATCATCTAAAAATTACTACATCTATAGGTACTGATAGGTAGGAGATGGCCCCGGGTCAGTCGGGGTGCGAGGGATATGCTCTATGGGCAACCTTACACCCCGGCGTCTGAAGACCCGAGACGGCGTGCGGTTTTAGTCGGTTCAAGCCCGACATAACCGCCCCCGCTAGCCGGCGGGGGGGTATCCGAAGGGATTTCCGCACGAAAAAAAAAAAGGTACTAACAGGTCTTTACCTATGAAATTGCCGAAATTTTCTTACAAATTCATGAGTTCATTATTCCTGTAATATAATAGCTATTTCCATTATTTATATTTTGTTTGAAAGTTGATTTCAAGATTTTACAACTCTGTGTTAAATTTTGTTTTTATTGGCCGCTTGATAAATTAATTCGATCTTCAAAAACAGTACTTCCTAAATGCAATCCATTTTGATGATAAATTTCGTATTACTTAACAGCTGTCACTTTTCAAAAATGGAATAAAAGTTGCTGTTTGTTAGCTTAAAGTTGTCTCATTCATACAAAAAAGAACATAAAATTTGGATTTCTCATTCCTAAAAAAATGCAAAAATGTTAGTACTGGAAATTGGGTTTCCTCCAATTTCTTAAAGAAAACGCCAATTTCATATGTAACGACCTAATATTATCCTACTAATATTATAAACGCGAAAGTTTGTAAGTATGGATGGATAAATAAATAAATAAAATATTCTACGACATGCTACACAGCGCTTTCTAGACCCAAAGTAAGCATAGTTTAACTAGCTTGTGTTATGGGTTCCAGAACGCGGATAAACATACTAATATACTTTTTTTTTTGTAAATACATACATATTATACATAGAAACACCCAGACCAATGCAAATAGACATATTCATGCATACAAATATTTGCACTGAGCGGGAATCGAACCCGCGCCCTGTCGTAGCAGTCGAATGCATTGTTACTCTTTAATATAGGACATAAGGATATAACGGCTGAACGGATCTGACTGAAAGGAGAATGCCCTTTTTTCAATGGACTGCCGTTTCGTAACAAATAATTCTGTATGATAGCGAAAATCAGATGATAAATTGGATTGATATCGTACTTTCAAAGGAAATAAAAATTATTCAGTTATTCTGTGTGGTTTTCTCTTATTCTTTGTTTTGCTGTTCAAATTAGAGGTTAGTTTCGAATGGGCATTCTTCTTTGGCACAGGGATGGATTATAGTCGGGAAAAACACATAGGCTACTTTTTAGCCGCGGTAGCTTAGTGGTATGGGTAATGGACTGCTGAGACGAGGTCTCGGGTTCGATCCCAGGTTTTACCATGGCACACACCAATGACTTTGATGCTTTTCGAAGTTATGTGTGTATTTATCGCAGGTTTATAAGTGCCCGGTTAGTGGCAATAGGCTCGCCACCTATTACATTGGGACCTAAACATAAACTGGCGAAATGTGGGTGCTAGCACCTCTGCCTACCCGTTCGGGGATATAGGCGTGAGTTTGTTATGTTATGTTATGTTATATGCTACTTTTTATCCCGGGACTAGGTTCCCATGGGTTGCGGGAACGGGATCAGAATTCTACGCGGGCGGAGCCGCTGGCAACAGCTAGTAGAATTATAAACTAGTTGTGTGTGTACATTGAATGAACGATTCTGAACACAAAAATATTTTTTATTGGAATTCTTGTCTGTTTGTTCGCGATGGACGCAAAAACTACTGATCGGATTTTGATGCAGCTTTTTCTCTTAGTAAGGTCCTGGTCAGATTTAAAATCTGCCGTATGTTTGATTGCAATTGGTTAAGAAGAATAGGAGATATCACTAAAAAACGACAACCGACCAGCGCACGGGCGGAGCCGCGGGCATCAGCTAATCATCTTCTCTATCTATAACTGTACCCATACTGTGTGTACAGAACCATCTGTTTATAACTGTATCCATACTGGTCGTCATTACAGTGAGAATTGCAATTTGGTGCAGTAATACCATGCCATTGTCAGGGCTAGATCGGCCAGTGGACATAGGTTAACCACAGATTTAGATTAGGCTAGATCTGTGTGATTAAATCACAGATGAAACATGTCCGACATCTAGTGACGCCAAATTTACCACATACCCAATGTATCTCAGACGGTGCCGAAACTCTACGAATAACTACTAAACTGCATACGCTCATAAAATTGATTGAGAAAGGCCAAAATTAAACATTTGTATTATCGAATAGAATATAGAAACTAGTAGAATTGTTTAGTTATTTATTTATATAATTAACAATATTATTATTTTCAAGTAACAAATTAATATTAGCACTGAATCCGACCCTGACTAACAACTGACAACTAATACGTCAAAGTTGTGATATTTTTTACTCGTTGCCATGGCGACGAGTGGCGACTGGGTTTATAATTGGCTTCAACTCCATATTGTGAGTAAGTGTTATCTGTTAGGTCTGTATCTCTGATGTCTGTGGATTAGTATGAAACCGATCATGAAATTTCTTCTCCACCGCTTATGACGTCACACAGGCCTTTTAGTGATAACCTTCAATAATCCTCATCGTAAACAACAAAACGCGTCAGTCGCGGCGGTGGTGTAATGATTAAGACAGTAGACTTGCCATTAAGAGGTTGCGAGTTTAAATCCCACCCAGAAGCCTGAACTTAGTTGGCCCCTACAGCTAAGTTAAATTGTTTAACGAGAATATAATAACTAGGAATACAGTAAATTGAGCTGAGCGAGCAGGACTCCTACTTGAAAATAAGACATCTTACTACGATCGCGCGCTTTGCTAAGGCCGCGCGCTCGTGAAACTGTTTTTCGGTGATTATTCCTCAATGGTACATCGGATATGAACCATCTAGCAGTGGACACTGAGTAGTGTCCTTTGATCTGGTTTCGCATAAATTTTTACTAAACAAATTAGAAAAGTATGGAATTAGGGGCCCTGCCTACAAATGGCTTGACTCATACTTAAAGGATAGGGAACAATGTGTTGAAGTTATGTATATAGATAATAACAAGGAGCTAAGGGCACATAGATCCTCATACAGGGTCAATAACTCTGGGGTGCCCCAAGGGAGTATCCTTGGGCCTTTGCTGTTCTTGATATATATAAACGATTTGCCAAATGTGACCCCAAACCCTTGTATTTTATACGCTGACGATATTTCTCTTATCATGACATCTAATTATTCCGATATAAATTACACTAATGACATAAATAATTCAATTGACTCTATAATTCAATGGCTACATGATAACAATTTGCAAGTTAATATGACTAAAACTCAATACATTCAATTTGGTACTTACGGTAAGAAGATGCAAAATTTGGATATCAAATATTTGACTGAAAACTTAATAAAAGTAGACAAAACACCCTTTTTGGGCATCATTATTGATAACAACCTTAACTGGAAGGCACACGTAGAAAAGGTTTGCAATAAAATAAATAAATTTGTCTATGTTCTGGCTAAACTAAGAAAGACCTCAAACCCTGAATCAGTCATCATGGCCTACAATGGCTACGTTGCCTCAGTTCTAAATTATGGTCTAGTAATTTGGGGTAACTCTACGGACGTGCATAGAGCCTTTATTGCCCAAAAAAAATCTCTCCGAGCTATGTGTGGTGCTGCACCATGGCACTCGTGTAGACCTATATTTAAAAAGTTGAATATGTTAACGCTCCCCAGCATGTACATTTATGAAGTTGCTAAATTTGTTAGGCAATATCCTAGTTTATTTTCGAAGGCACGTGAGGTTTATCCGAGGAGCACTAGAAACCCGGATAGAATTGTACTACCACGAGTACCAAAAACGACTCTCTACCAAAAAAACTGTTTTGCGATGTGTGGTCGTATTTATAATGCAGTCCCAAACAGCTTAAAGCAATTTCAAACCTCTGTGTTTCTGAGGAAGTTGAAAGAATGGCTCATCCAGAAATGTTTTTATACGGTAGATGAATTCGAAAAGTGTAATGGTAAATTATAGAAACTATTTTTTAAGAATTAATTTAGTAATGTAATAATCATTTAATAGGTATTATTGACTTTTGTTATTATATTTTGCGTTTTTGAGTGACTTGCATGTGCTTAAAAAATTTGTACACCAGTAATGGTAGAATATGCTGAACCTACCCTTTAATATAAGACCTGTATTGTACCACCATATTCAGACAAATAAAGATTATTATTATTATTATTATTATTAGTGTTTTGAAAACCCTCCTCAGTATCCATACTAGCACCGTGGTAAATTTGGTCAAGATCGCGCGAGTGGTTACGGAGGAGTTCAGCCAGCAACAAACGGCTATGCCGCGTATAAGAGTTGAATCAATAATGAAATTATACATGTATGGACATTACTAATAATCTTTTACAAAAAAAAAAACCAAAAGACGCGTGTTTCCGAAAAACTATGGTATTCCGTATGATCTTTCAAAACAAAACCTACCTACGTTTCCGGGAGTTTATTAAACCCTTCAGAATTCATATTTTTTCGTAAGTTTTAAAATCACTCGTGTTAAAAATGTATATATGAAGCACTGCATTAGGTTGGTGACACGTTTCGATGAACGGTTTAGTATATCTAGCCTGTTCTAAAACTATGGCCTCAACACTAAATGCACAGGTAACCATGTGTTTCCATTAGAGCGTGAGCGGAGCGAGCACTTTGTAATGAAAATGCATTGTATTGTAGGCACAAGTGTTAACACATAATGTTGTGACGTAGGTGAAACTAAACTGCGATTGATTTAAATATAAATGAATATCTGACGCAATTCTGTCGCGCTATATTTGTTTTTTTTCTGTCTAATATTGTGTTTGTGAAAAATAAATTTACAATACAATTTTCTTTATTGGACACCGTGAATAACAATTTACATATGTTAAGTTTAAATATATATAGAAATTGGCAGTACAATCGGCGGTCTTATTCCAGAGAACTTTAGAGTAAAAGAGCTATTTTTTCTGAAACCCCGTTTAAGGATTTACTGCTATCTTACTCCTTTTTTATTTTATTTTTCGTGCGGAAATCCCTTCGGATACCGCCCCGCCGGCCAGCGGGGGCGGTTATGTCGGGCTTGAACCGACTAAAACCGCACGCCGTCTCGGGTCTACAGACGCCGGGGTGTAAGGTAGAGCATATCCCTCGCACCCCGACTGACCCTGGGCCATCTCCGGTTTCGAGATGGCCCCCTCGGGTTTGGGAACCACGGGGATATGCTAGGTCTTGCTTATAAATTTAAATCGGTAAGTCAATATACAGGATTTGATTTGATAGCTTAGTGGTTAAGTAGTCGACCCTACGATCGAGAGGTCCTGGGTTCGAATCCTGGCCATTACACTACCGACGTAGGAGTGGGAGGAGTGGGTTCTCCTAACACAAGCGATTTAGCTTAGCTGGAGGGAATAGGGGGAATATTAGTAATTTCGGTTCTTTTTATAAAAAAAAAACATATCTTCTCTAGGGAGATTATTCTGCTAACTGAATTACCCGAACATTGCCTGATTTTGACCAAATTGACTTTTGTGAATGCTTCTGAATTTATATGTATAAAAATAATACCAACAAAAGTCTGGCAGAAAAGAAGGAGAGGTAGATACAGGAAGTTCTGGCTTGGATGGACTCACTGCCATGGATGCCCAAGACCATGCGAATACAAAGGTCAGAAAGCGGACCTCTGTCAGAAGGTGAAAGCCTCGGAGACCGGGATAGATTGTAGGTACCTTTTTATTTTCGTGCGGAAATCCCCTCGGATACCCCCCCCCCCCCGCCCAGCCTACTTTTGCTGGGGTGACAGGCAGCCACACCTGTCACTCCCAGGCCTGGAAGACACTCATGGAAGACGGAGGTTTACACTCGGGTGTAAACGGAAATAACCTCTTCACCTACCTCGTAGCCAGAGGTTTTGGTTCGGTTTATACGGCTTTTATGGGCCGCCTGCCGTCTGATATCCCATGAGAAGAAAACCTGCGCCAAAGCTTCGTCCGTCAACCAGCTGAAGTGTCGGCATTGCAGGTCAGGTTGACTTGGCTCCCAAGGTCGTAGTCTACCCCACACACCTCAACACTGTCTAGGAATATTTTACATTTATAGATGTACATAATTAAAACAAATATGAATTCTAGAAAAACTGATTTTCATACGTACCAAATTGTTGATGGCACAATTTTATTTTACTAATTTTTTACTAATGTTTGGCAAAAAACGTTCCCCAAAGTGTCACATGCCAAAGTATGTTTCCCAAATTTTCATTTGGCAAAAAAACATTTGGTAAAACAACTTTTCGCAATTTTACAGTTAGTAATACTATTTTTGGCAATTTATTGTTTAACAAATAATTACATGGCAAAGTTTCATTTTACCAAGTATTAGGTAGTCAAATATGGTTTGGCATAACATACTTTTCCCTGGCATGGCTGGCAACATACATGGCATAAAATACACTGCTGCATGGGTGTTTGTTTCACCTTGGGCAAATAATTTACAGGTAAGAACTTCTGTAATAATTATACAAATCAATTCTCTGTTGGGGCCACAGTTCTAACCTAACCACCTACTTTTCTGGCAGTTCCGATCTAGCCTACGTAACTTATATGAATAATTTTATGATGGGGGCCCAGTCGAACAGAGTGGGGTTGGGAGCACGAGAGCCAGAAAGGGACCAGGATATACTTAAGTCCTTTCTAAAACAAGACGAAAATTATATATATCGAGTGCACGCGAAGAATTTGGAAATTCAAAATGAATGGTTGACAAAGGGAGAGTTCTGCATACCGATGGCCTTAAAGTGGCGCACCTTGATCTATGACTGGTCGCCGGCCCTGTTAAAATTCTATCTTAACGCCTTTCAGATGACCCTCCCAGACTAGAGTAATCTGGTAAGGTGGGGGAAGGCCACAGAAAAACAATGTTATACTTGTGGTGAGGGAATAGGGACAGCTAGACACATATTAGTAGGATGTAGGGTGCTTCTCGATAGAGGCCAATACTCACGCCGCCACGATAAAGTGCTTATCATCATACGTGAAGCAATGAGTCTGGCAGTAGCTAGAGCCCAAAAAGGATTGACTACTAACAGACGTCATATCAACTTTGTGTCTGAAGGATCATCCATAACATCCAGGAACATCCCTTATTCAATCTTAGATACTGCCCCAGATTGGACTCTCCTAATCGACACGTATCAAAAGCACTATAAAATTCCGGAGGATGTTGGGGTTTCGTCATCTAGACCTGACATATTCCTTTATTCTAAGAGGTTAAAACATGTGGTTCTTGTGGAACTTACTGTACCGTGTGAAACAAATATTCTGAAGGACCACACTTACTTAATAAAAATTGAGCAAGTAAAAAGTTGCCAAATGAATATTTTTGACGAAGTGATCAAAATGCGAAATATAAATTTGCTAAAGATTCTTTTGGCAAATGAAACTATGCGATAAGTTTTTTGGGAAGTGAAATTTGACGAAACGTATTTTGCGAAACGGCAGGATCCCCAAATTTCAATTTTAAAAAAAAGATTATAAAACGTGGTAATTCTAGAATAGATATTTTTTTAATTACATTCATGAATCTCAAATATCTCTAGACAGTTTTGTGCAGTGCCATACACAGGATGGGGTATTATAATAAAAACTATGTGTTATGAGGATAACAAAAAGTGCAT
The DNA here is from genome assembly GCA_946251805.1 of Cybosia mesomella. Classification (NCBI taxonomy): domain Eukaryota; kingdom Metazoa; phylum Arthropoda; class Insecta; order Lepidoptera; family Erebidae; genus Cybosia; species Cybosia mesomella. Next base: position 33,505,104 of record OX276396.1, on the reverse strand, counting down.
GTTTGTAACAAATGCCATTTTCGTTCGTCATTCGATATTTGAGAGGCCACCTAGACAAATGACAAGCAGATTTGTTTAGTTTAGTTGGCATCTCATCCGTCTGTGTGTTATTAGGTAATGATAATATCTGTCTATTTTTATTTATTACTAGCTATTGCCCGCGGCTTTGCTCGCGTAGAATTCTGTTCCCCTACCCGCTTCTCATTGGAACTTATTCCAGGGATAAAAGCCTATGTGTTATTCCAGACGATAATCAATGTGTATGTCAGGCTTGAACAGACTAAAACCGCACGCTGTCTCGGGTCTCAGATGTGTAAAGTGTGTAACCCGTGTGTGTGGCCCCTTACACACCTTACAGCATTAAGGGCAAAAGGCATTTCCCTCGCATCATGACTAACGCAGGGCCATCTCCGGTTTGAGATGGTTCTCTCGGGTTTAGGAACCACGGTGTCCCTGTCTTGCTGCTCCGGCCTGCTTTTGCTAAGGTGACATGTGGCTCCACAGAAAAAAAGACTTCTTATTGACTTTATATTACGCGCCGTCACCGCCTCTTATATGCGAAAGAAGACTTGAACTGAGTGTTCATACACCTCCATCTTTTTTTTTTTTTTTACGTGCGGAAATCCCTTCGGGGGGGTCCCGCTGATGTCGTGTCTCGACTAGAACCGCACGGTGCCCTCACCAAGTGTCCGTTGCCGGGCACCCCGGGTAAGCCCTCGATAGTATAACCCCAAAGTATAAAAAACTTCACAATATACGAACATTTATATTTCAACATACCAAGTCCCTGTTGCCCTACAACGCGATACAAAAAAAAAGTATTGTTATAAAAGAATTTGATTATTATTTGTGACGAAACAAACTCAATACAATATAATACAATACATGTTTACTTAACACACAATTACGTGAAGCTATTTGGAATGGACGTTAATAATTTAGTTTCTTTTACCTTCATAAATATACCGTTATACTTTGGCTAAACATTTTTTGTCAACATAATTTCACCCCGCCTAATGGTAAACGGTATGAAGGTCATTGGAATTCCTTACTAGCGCACGTGTTTCAGTCTTCCAACCATCCCGGGTTATATTTCGGATACTTATCTCTAATTTAAGCGACAATTTGCCTAATTAAACCAGTTTTTCTATTTACGAGAGAGCATAATAAAGAACATAGTTACATCGTATATAGGTCAAACTGGGTCGAACATTATATAGAAGCCCTTTTTTTTTTACGTGGGGAAATCCCTTCGGATTCGGGTACCCCCGCCGACCAGCGGGGTTGGTTATGGCGTGTATCGACTAAAACCACACGGTGTCCTCCCCAAGTGTCCGTTGCCGGGCACCCCGGGTAAGCCCTCGAAAGGATAACCCCAGGTTTGCCGGCGGACTTCTGCCACCACCGCGGCCTCGCCTGGTGGGGTCGGGTTTTATCCCGCTTCGGTGAGTAGGCAGGCGTGTGTAGGGCACACACGACACGCCTCCGCCACGGCCTGCTTCGGGGAAATTGGTCCTGATCTCCACACTTGGAAACCCAGTGTTGTGAAGACCAGTCACTTTCACTAGGCACAATAAAAATAAACGAATAAACATTGGCTTTTTATCCCTATCTACTACAAAGAGGAAAAATATGTTTTTTGTTTGTTTGTTTGTAACGAAATTACTGGACCGATTTCAATAATTCTTTCACATATAGAAAGCTACAAAAAAATTAGAGATCCGTAAGAAAATCGCAATATTGTAAAAATAAATATATATAACAAAAATAAATATATAAAAATAAATATAGAAGCCCTCGTTTTTAGTTAAGTAAGTATTTATTTGCAATCATTTGCAATCGATTTCACCTCTAGTGGCATCGAGTTAGAAAAACGATCACTGACTGATACAAAACGACCTTTGGCTAGGTAATCATATAGGTAATTAATACATGATGTAAATAATAACTCGTTACTTATCAATAACTGATATAGTCATAATCAATCAACCATATAAGCAGCTGTAACGGACGTCTGTGTTTATAGACATCTCTTTATTAATACTGGCAATTTTCGTCTTGTTGCATTTCTAGGTACTGGTTATTTTGGAAAGACATTGCCAATCTTATTTCTATTCCCAAATTTGAAATTGTTGAATAGTGTTGCGTCTCCTGTCATGATTTAGGGTTCCCAAACGTGGTGTCTGATGGTGTTTTTAGTCTACAAATTAAAAGAGACTCCACAGATGAAAGAGCGAGTCAAAAGTTTCTTTGAAGAATTAAATTTGTAATGAGATCTTTTGACAAGAAACTGTAATTACCGACATAGCTCGCAGAATAAGCAAGCTGAAGTAGCAATCGGCTGGCCAACTGGCCACATCTGTCAAAGGACTGATGGCTGATGAAGCAAATGAATACTAGAGTGGACACCGCGAATCGGCACACAGGAGGTCGAACATCCCCCAGCCCGAAGGATTGACGGCCTGAAAATTTTGCTGAGATAGAATGTATGTCCTATGGCCCACATTGGGAGAGGCCTATGTTCAGCAGTGGACTGCAAAAGGCTAATAGATTGATTGATTGGCACGTGGCGGGATACACTGAAAGTCGACCTTCCACTGCAGGCGAAGCAGACTCGTTACGAACTTCTACATAACATATATAACATAACTTCACGCCTGTATACCCGAAGGCGTAGGCAGAGGTGTATTACACACCCACGATTCGCCAGTTATGTTAAGGTCCCAATGTAATAGGGGGCGAGCCTATTGCCATCTACCGGGTGCATTATTAAGCGAGCGATAATTAACATTTATTAATGCACACATAACTACGAAAAGTCAGAGGTGAGTACCCGGGGCGACAGGGGATCGAACTCAAGACCTCGTCTCAGCAGTCCGTTACGTACGCCACTGGGCTATCGCCACTTTTTTCCGACGAACTTCTCTTGACATTATATATGATATTTATAAAACACTAGCTGTTACCCGCTGCTTCATCCGTGTGGATTTCTGAGACCGTATTCCACCATCACGACCTATATAAGATACACAATTCCACCATACATCATTTTGTAATATCTCAAAGGCTTTAGTCGGCGTTTTCGTTGAAAACTCCTAGATAGCTTAATTTTTGCGACATCTTAAACAAATATTTTTTAATATTTTAGCCAAGGTGTACAAAAACTTGACAAAATATACAATAAAACCTTCAAGAACCACTATATCCATAGGTGAAACAGCATGAAAATCGGTGTAGTAGTTTTGAGTTTATCGCGAACAGACTGACTTACATACACACCTTACGCTTCTCCTGCCTACTTTCTTTTAATTTTTTTTTTGTTTTTTTTTTACTGTTCCCTTACATTTTTTTTCTGACAAACTGACAGTTTGCTGGCAGACTTAGCTCCCATACAGTAGGTAGGTACGGTCAGTTGGGGTGCGAGGGATCAGGAGGGGTCTGAGGACCCGTCTGACGGCGTGCGGTTTTCTTTTAGTCGGTTCAAGCCCGATATAACCGCCCCCGCTGGCCGGCGGGCGGGTATCCGAGGGGATTTCCGCACGAAAAAAATAAATAAAGGTATGTAGATTTTACAATTACTTTTTCTATCTAACCAACGATCAATTACTATTATATTTTTATATTTTTTTTATATTTAGGACACGTCAATTTGACTTCACCTCGCCTGATAGTAAGCTGAAGGTAAAGTCTCAGGAAAGAGGGTCACCATTACATACATGTACCATATTAACAACGGTGGCACTCAGCTTGACGGCCTCATCAGAAGAGGATTGTCGTCGCAGCACCGCGTGATACCCACCGGTCCCACTAGTGCTGCGACCACAATCCACCTGCCCGGCTATGCAATTGCTGACCCCTGAACGCAATCAAACCGAAATTGGATTACTATGGAGGGTTTTTCGCAATCGTGCACGGTGGTACCTACCCGACCGAATTTTGTGACAAATTTGTGTCATCAAATATATTATATATCATTTAGTTTAGTTACTTTTATTTAGTATTTAATTTAGTTAGTTACATGCGAGTACTCTTAGACCTGACCATTGCTCAAAATGTCCTCGATCTGATGGGCATACGTGACGCCTAGGTCGACCCTGGCGTCATTAATCTCTTTCGTAAATAACAAGAATTTGAAATTTCTTGGTCTAGCAGATCGGCGAGCATCTATGAAAACAATTATGAAAGTAGAAGTACTATTTGTGATTGAATGGAATGTCCTCTCATGTGTCCATAGTGTGCTTACCCTACTCCTCGCTTTTCAGATAAGAAATTGGATCAAATGTTGCCATTATTCTTAAAACGCTGACTCGCATTCGAGCAATCTGTACTCGTAAGAGAATTACTTAGAATCGTAATTATTGTCATGTGAATAATCTTGCAACACAATAACAAGTTAAGTTTTTATAAACTTCATTAAATGATATTTTTAGCTAGCCGACGTTAGGTCCACTTGGCAGTATTAACACTTTTTAATTTTAATATTTTAATTTTTAAAGTAATAATTATAAAAATAATAAATATTTTAATTTTAAAACTGCTATTTAGGACACTACCTAACATAAACTCACGCCTATATCCCCGAAGGGGCAGGCAGAGGTGCTAGCACCCACATTTCGCCAGTTTATGTTTAGGTCCCAATATAATAGGTGGCGAGCCTATTGCCATTAACCGGGCACTTATAAACCTACGACAAATACACACATAACTTCGAAAAGTATCGAAAAGTCATTGGTGTGTGCCATGGTAAAACTTGGGATCGAACCCGAGACCTCGTCTCAGCAGTCCATTAGGTACCCTTTTTTTTTTTTTTTTCGTGCGGAAATCCCTTCGGATACCCCCCCGCGTGCCAGCGGGGGCGGTTATGTCGGGCTTGAACCGACTAAAACCGCACGCCGTCTCGGGTCTACAGGCGCCGGGGTGTAAGATTGCCCATAGAGCATATCCCTCGCATCCCGAGCAGTCCATTACCCATACCACTAGGCTACCGCGGCTTATTATCGGACACTATCCATATATTAAAGCTATTTTGTAATATGCTTACTGTACAAAATAGCTTTAATATTATTACGGTGTCCACATTGTCAGTGAAAAATAATATAATTAAAAAGTGTCAATACGGACAAAATATATTCCCGGAAAAATGTTGCTACATACAAAAAGAAATTGAGCCTTCGCCGGGCCCCGGTATGAGGGGCAGTCCTAAAAAGTTCTGGCTTGGCTTTCGTAGAGGATGACATGCGCCAATGGTATCTCTACCATGAACCTCAAGACTGTGCGTAGTGGAGAAGAAAAGGCCGGGAAGCGGACCCCGGACTCCATGATGAAAACCTCGAGTGCGACCGGGACTAACGTTACAATGATGATGGAGCAAAATGCAAGAAAAATTAAGACGTCATAAATATAGGCATGACGACATGACGTTCATACGATTGCCATGACGGCATACGAATCAGTTTTACTCCTGACTTTACTTTTTTTAATGTAGGATACGTCAATATTACTTTACCTCGTCTGATGGTAAGCAAAAGGGGAAGTTTTCATCAGAGAAACTGTGATTGTGTAAAGAAGAAAACACGTAGGTATGCTGTTAAAGAATTCCACGTTTTTATGACGCAGCAAAAAATAATATGTTAGAAGAATCCGATGTTTCACAACATAAACAAATCCAAATGTAGTAAAACTAGGTAGTTTGAGCCTGCTCCTTGAGGGGGCCATCTCGAAACCGGAGATTGCCCAGGGTCAGTCGGCGTGCGAGGGAAATGCCTTATGGGCAACCTTACACCCCGGCGTCCGAAGACTCGAGACGGCGTGCGGTTTTAGTCGGTTCAAGTCCGACATACCCGCCCCCGCTGGCCGGCGTGGCGGGGGGGTATCCGAGGGGATATTGGCACGAAAAAAAAACAAAAAAGGTAGATTGAGGGTCTTAAGATGATCACTTTACAATAAAATCAATTTAAAGTCTTTGAGCTAGTTAATTAAACACATCTATATAGGTTTGTATTTTTTTTATGTACCTTTTTTTTATTAAATTTTTTTTGTGTGGAAATCCCTTCGGATACCCCCCCGCCGGCCAGCGGGGGCCGTTATGTCGGGCTTGAACCGACTAAAACCGCACGCCGTCTCGGGTCTACAGACGCCAGGGTGTAAGGTTACCCATAGAGCATATCCCTCGTACTCCCACTGACCCTGGGCCATTCGCAGTGTCCCCTCTGATAAGAGCAGAGGGGTACCTGGAGCGACCACCCCCCCCCCCCCCGCGGGCCTTGCTGGCTCGCCATACCCCGACCCCCTCGTACAATGGGGTCAGCTGGCCCTGAAAAGGGCCGGTTGGTCAGACTCTTGGCCGTTGACGTTGACGCCAGCTACTCCAGAGGAGCAATCAATGATGCGACGTTTTACCACTTTGGAAGTGTCTCTCGCGCAAACTATTCAGTTTAGAAAAAAATGATATTAGAAACCTCAATATCATTTTTGAAGACCTATCCATAGATACCACACACGTTGGAACACGGGTTGGATGAAAATAAAATTTTTGAATTTCAGTTCTAAGTATGGGGACCCCTAAAATTTATTGTTTTTTTTCTATTTTTGTACGGAAATCTTAATGCGGTTCACAGAATACATCTACTTACCAAGTTTCAACAGCATAGTTCTTATAGTTTCGGAAAAAAGTGGCTGTGACATACGGATGGACGGACAGACAGACAGATGACGAATCTATAAGGGTTCCGTTTTTTGCCATTTGGCAACGGAACCCTAAAAAGCTCGGAGGGGAATCAAAATAAGACAACAGTTTTAGACCTAGTTCTACAACAAACCACTTCTGAACAACTAGAGAGTTCGTATTATAATTTCTTGTTACGGCATTTGGCACGAAGCCCTCACGCTTGTGGTTGCCGAAATAATATCAAAAATTGGCTTTTATTAAAAAAGAACGCAACATTGGGAAACTTTTTTAATAAGCTTGAAGCGTTCCCCGTATAAAACGGTATCATATTTGCGGAACGTGACCGGAATGAGGGCACTCGTAGTAAGTTTACCTACACGGCTGCGCAAAAATGGAGTACTTATAATGTTTTCTGGGTTTATGTTTATGTGTGTGTTTCCTTTTAAATTCCTGGACAGATTTGGATATATCGCTGGCCCGGGAAATAAAGTGGTAATATCAAAAATCAAATTTTACAGTAGAATTAAAAGAAGCTAATTTGTCATCGATTAATATTACTCTTGTAATTTATTTACAGTTCACCGTACAGTGGTCCAAAACAAATGTTCAATATATGAAATGAAAGCAAATTTTATCACTATAATAATCTTATAAAACAATTATAATGGTATAAATATTTATTGAAAGAATTGAAAAAATGTACAATAGTGGATACCGTTTAAATTCCAACATCATTATCGACTTTATAAATACACGCACTACTGAGATTCAAAATAGTAGTATATGCAACTGTCATAATAAGAAGGGGTATGTGTTTTAATACCTAAGTTATATGCAGTTTCATACACTACTTTATCTTCACTCATAGGAAAAATTGAAATTAAACAAAGGTAGGTTACAAGGGCGCCATGTTTTTCACAGTTCGAACTGCGCATGCGTGAGCCTTTTTTTTCATATTCGGCCTAAAACCTTAGTTAGACTAGTTTAATGAATAAAAAAAGATAGCGATAATATAATGAGTTTTATGATACAGTTGGCGGTATGTACTGTAATAAGTTTTATTTTTAATTCTATGTATATGCGTTTATAAAGTGCGTATGTATAGAATCGTCTTTGAATTCGTAATTCGAATTTTTCGATTTGAGTGTAGATAAAAGTAAGTATATACTCAGAATACGACATCATTTCCAGTTGAAATCTTGAACGTATCAGCTGATTACCTACTTCTTTAGGGAAATTTGCATAGTTGTACAAAATAAAGTTCCTTATGAATATGTCGTATTCAGTGTTTACAGTTTTTTTTGTGATAAGATTATTATAAAAACGCGGTTAAATGTCTTATTCGTTTAGACCGGTTTTTTATGCTATGTTTCTTTCAGTCATGTAAGCTGTTCATTGTCATTTACTTTAATGTAAATTTAATAAAAAAAAATGAAAAACAAATTAGGAGTGATAGATTGATAATAGGAAAAGTCAAAACTCAAATATCAATCGAAAGGGCGTAACCGGCTTTTTGCTTCATTGCCCGGGGTCAGCGATATGTGGTATCGTTATCGTGTTGTTTTCGTGCAGCATCAAGGTCTTGATAGTGCCCAAGTCAACCTCTCCTGCAAGCCGGTACACCTGCTGATTGACAGAAGAGGCCCTTTTTTTAACGTGTGGAAACCCCCAAGTGCTTCACCTCATCGGTGCCAACGATGGGGTGGGCGTGTCGGAATCGGACCGACTAAAACCACACGGTGTCCTCTCCAAGTGTCCATTGCCGGTTACCCCGGGTAAGCCCTCGAAAGGATAACCCCAGGGTTACCGGCGGACTTTGGCCGCCACCGCGGCCTCGCCTGGACGGACGGAGCCCTGGTATAAGCTTTTATCTAGAAGTTGAGGAGGAAACGGAAAATCAGACCATAGAGAATTCGTTTTGTTACCAAAAATAAACAAAATGACGAATGCATTCTGTTGCTTCACCAATTTAAGTGATGTATCTATTTTGTAAGCACCCCTTGCGTATTTTTTCTTTTTTTTTTCGTGCGGAAATCCCTTCGGATACCCCCCCCCCCCCGCCGAACAGCGGGGCGGTTATGTCGGGCTTCAACCGACTAAAACCGCACGCCGTCTCGGGTCTTACGACGCCGGGGTCTCGCAACCCGACTGACCCTGGGCCATCTCCGGTTTCGAGATGGCCCCCTCGGGTTTGACAACCACGGTGTCCCTGTCTTGCCCCGGTTTGGGGGAGGGGCGCTAGGCGGCCTCACCTGCCACCCCCGACCTCTTGCGTACCTATACGAAGTTGGAAAATCAGAAAAGCTATTATTCTGGGGTGTAGTACATATATATATGTCATGACCACGTTAATTTCTGCGAACATAATTGTGATATATCAATGTGCCCCTTACACCAAAGTGCCCTGCGCAGTTGTAAACTATAAAACAATTGATCTCCAAGTATAAATCGTCATTTTAGTTCTCAGTTCTCAGTACACAGATTCCTCCACTCGCGTGCTACGATAATTGAGCCTAATTCGATCCAGCAGCGGCTCAACGTTGCGACATGCTTAGAATTATGTATATCCTGTAACTACATATAGTGTTGAGTGTTTAGATCACTGACAAAAGATTGTTGATCTAGCAAATTGGTAAGTGGAGTTCCCGTTGTCCGAATGGGCTAGAGTCAAATACAGTGTTCAGTTTTTGATTTCGACATGTTGCTTCGGTTATACAGGGTGTTCTCTCTATCAAATAGCGTATGTGTACAGCATGATATCTTTTTATGATAGTTAAGACCGAAGCGATCGTTTTGATCACTACATATTATACAAACAAAGTCCTCCGCCGCGTCTGTCTGTCTGTTCGCGATTGATTGATTTTCGTGACTGATTTTCATGGTTTTTGCACCAATGGATAGAGTGGTTCTCGAGGAAGGTTTTAGTTTATAATTTGTCATGTGTTTGTATACATTGGCTAAAATATAATGCTATTTGTTGGAGGTGTCGAAAAAAAATAAACCGTCTGGGAGCTTTTGACGATAACGCTGGCTGAACCCTTTGAGATATAACAAAATGATGTATGGTGGAAAGGACGGCCTCTGTGGCAAAGAAGTAGTGCATACGACTGCTATGACAGGGGCACTCCTGTCATAGCAGTCGTACACCCGTGCTCCCATTTTTTTTTATCCGAAGGGATTTCCGCACGTAAAACAAAAAGGGTTCGATTCCAGCTCAGTGCAAATATTTGTATGCATAAATATGTATATTTGCATTGGTCTGGGTGTTTCCATGTATAATACAACAAAAAAATAGTATATAAGTATGTTTATCCGCATTCTGGAACCCATAACACAAGCTAGTTAAACTATGCTTACTTTGGATCTAGAAAGCGCGGTGTAGAATGTCGGAGAATATTTATTTATTTATATTTATTAAATCTTAAGACCGTTTACGTACAGAAGGAAGTATTAAAATTCCGATCGTTCATAAACGATCTGTTTGTACAATCCTCAGCGGTAGTAATGACTTCGTAATTGGTTCGCAAATGATCTATAGATCCGACATCACCACGACACCATACGTAATACTCTGTAATTGTCGTTATGAAACAAATCACATTGAAGTGATTCTGGATTCTACGGATTGGACATTTTTTCGTCATCATCATCTTCAAGACGCCGCCGACGCGGCCTAGGGGTGGCAGGTGAGGCCGCCTGTCACCCCAGCAGAAGCAGGCCGGGACGGCGGGGCGACTAGCGCCCCTCTCCCAAACCGGAGCAAGACGGGGACACCGTGGTTCCCAAACCCGAAGGGGCCACCTCGTAACCGGAGATGGCCCTGTGTCAGTCGGGGTGCGAGGGAAATGCCTTATGGGTCATCTTACACCCCGGCGTCTGAAGACCCGAGACGGCGTGCGGTTTTAGTCGGTTCAAGCCCGACATAATGACCCCTGTTCGCTGACCGCCGGGGGCGTATCCAAGGGAATTTCCGCTTCCGCACAAAAAAAAAGGTACAACCGGCAGTGGTGCTGGGGTGACGATGACCTATCAATAGACTCAGGTTGTAATTCAGAATTTAATGTGCCTTATCCAACAAGACACTATAAACGGCTGAAGGTAAAGACTGTTCCGTAAACGTAACAGTGATGATTGGCTTTTCTATGGCACGGTTTTACGACACAATCAATCAATCAAAACTGTGATAAATCAGTACTCTGCTTGAAACTTCAACACGGCTATTCGCGACTATTTATTAGAAGGCTACGGGCTAGGATATTCCCATGCGACCGACCTGTGCAACTGCTACCTCAGAGGGTGCAGGTTTGAGTTTTGCTCAATGTATTTATGTTACCTATCGTATTATAGCTCAATCGTGTCAAAATGATGGATGAATCAACCTCGGGCTCTAAAGCGCGAACTTCGGAGCCCGAGGTTGATTCAGGAGGTTGATTGGCATGTCGGCTGACCGGTAAGCATAAATGTTAAACGCACAAGTGTTAAAATAATTATGAAAATAGAAGACGTAGAAGGCGAATCCCAGTGGAAAGATGTTCTCTGCCTATTCTAATGTGAAAGTAGCGTAAGTATTATCTGAATCTCGGAAACCTTCCAACAATTTTCATGAAATATTGTAAATAGAGAGTTTCGGGACCATAAAGTTCCATAAGGTTTCATTTTTAGAAAACGTCGAAAAAAAAACATATTTGTAAATTAAGTATATTGTATATTATTTACTTATACCTTCAAACTAAAACAGTAGTAAAGCGCCAGTAGCTTAGGAGGTCCCGGGTTCGAACCCACTCCTCACTCAAGCAATTTAGTTTAGTTAGAGGTTTAACGGATATATTAATAATTACGTTTACTAGTAGATACAGTCAACGACAAAAGTAACTTTCCAAGTTCCAATTTCTCGATCACCTTACTACTCTGTCAAGAAAGTATCGGGAATTAGTCAATACAACTTAAAATATGTACTATTCGCCTAAATTCCACTTCCAGTCCACCTTCGAAAGAGTCCCGTCCCGAGTATTCGAAATAATTCTCATACAACAACGGACTACTCAATCATCAAAACCATTTTTAAACGTATTTTTTGGAGTCGCCTTCAATATTCGCCGCGATTTTTTAAATGACATCTATTGACTGCAAACGGGTGCCTTAAAGTAGTAATTTGATTTTCGAAAAAGAAAAAAGCCAGCCGGAGCTATATCAGAGAAATATGGTAGCTGTTCAATATGATTGGTAGAGCTTTTGCCCAGAATTTCGTTCACAATGATAGCCTTGCGAGATGGTGCGTTATTGCGGGGCAAAATTCATGCATTTCCTTCTCGAAAGTCTGGACTTTTCCGACGAATTAGCTCTGTTAAACGCCCTATAATGCTCAGATAATATTTTTTATTTACTGTCTCACCTTCTGTCAGAAATTCCCAGTGCACGACATCGCATCTGCATCGCGGTAATCGAATCTACTTCAGTTGAAGACGATGACGACTGACTAGAGTGAGGAAAATCTTCCACAACATCTCGTTTGTATTTAAATTTGCTGGTCCGCACATAGGCAGTTTTTTTTTATGAAATCGGTTCACCATAAGCCATTTTTATCATTTTCAGCACATTGAAACAAAAAATTCCATTTGCAAGGAAAATTTTAAGAAGCATGCAATGTTAGAAATTTTCGTCCACTGGAAAATAGCAAAACATACTTGGGATGAACTTACTAAATGGCGCACATTAAACAAACTAAATGACTAGTGACGCTCAAACACCGCGTGGTCATAGTGGACAGTTGTGCTCACTTAGCGAAAATAAAATTATTAATTAAAAAATCAAATAACCCGACTGCCCTAAAAAGACCGAAACAAGTTTGAAAGCAGGCGGGACTCATTAATTTCTTTCGGTTTATGATTTGCATCTGGGTCCCGCCTGCTATCAAACTTGTTTCGGTCTTTTTAGGGCAGTCGGGTTATTTGATTTTTAATTAATAATTTTATTGTATACTTTTTAGTTATGATATATATATTTTTGAAATCCCCTTTTTAAATTCTTCATTTTGATACCCTACTCGATAAGTTTGAGTGAAAATATTTTTTTGAATAACATACATTTTAGCGCCAAAAATCCACCATTTCGCTTTTTTATTATTTTGATATACCCAGTGTCACTCTTACAGTAAATACGAATCTAACGACACCTCTCAAGCTAAAATCCATCGAGCCGTTCAGGCTGCAGAGCGTGCCAAACAATTATACATACATACATACATACATACTCTCGAAAAACATTAGCCTCCTTCTGGCGCAGTCGGGTGAAAAGATCTACTACCACTTCAAGCAGAGTTTCTAAATGATTAATTCCCGGTACTTTTTTGACAGTATGTATCTCTTAAATGTTTAATCAAAATAATAAACAAAACATGAAATATATTAACTTTGTCCTCTGAGTATTATAAAACTGCTTATACATAAATCGTCGGTACATGTATTCGATGTAAAAAGGTTTGTAAATATTTTAATGTTTAATCAACTTTTGTCGTTGACTGTACTTTTTAAATAAGAAAAAAAATTGACAGTGTAATAGAATAGCTAACATAACACTTGATCACTAGAACATTACACTAGATGGGACTACCTACGCCATTAACTGTTCGTTCACACCCAAATATTTACGATATATACTCCGTACCAAATACATCTGTTGTCAAGTTGATTGTCGCAATTAATACACTTGCTGATCTCGTTCGCAACTGTTTTTTTAAAGGAGTGAATAATTTTCTTAATAAGATACAGTTTCCATTTGTACTAATTCGACTGTGCCAGACTGCGTGGATGGCGGCGCAGTGGTTTTTGTTGTCAGCTCGCAAACTGCTAATGCGTCGAGTATTGCGGGTTTAAATATAATCTGAAAGACTAGTGGCGACAGGAACATGTAATAATACCACTTAGTTTATTATTAATTATTACAAATAATTATGCACAAGGATATTAATAATTATTATTATATTCATGATGATTATTTGTGAAATTAGAAAATAACGGTTTAATTATTGACTAATAATAAAATTGCTGAAGGTTTACTTGAATTATTATTCGAGTTAACTTTCAGCAACTTTATTATTATTCAATAATTTAATAATAATAATTGTTACGAGATTTTGAATTTACTTTATATATAATATATATAAATATACATTGTAGGACAAAGTACACAACGCCATCTACACCCAAACTAAGCAGAGCTTGTCATATGGGTTTTAGAATGCGGATAAACATACTTACTTACTTTTTTTTGTAAATAAATACATATATGGCATCACCCAGACCAATGCAAACATACATATTTGCCCTGAGCGGGAATCGAACCCGCGACCTCTGGCCTAGCAGTCGAACGCACAACCGCTACGCCACAGAGGTCGTCAAATATATCCCGACGTTTTGGTTGTTTTCAACATGAGCACGAGAAAACTAATATAGTGATCGTATCAAATCTTAAAAAGCTGTAAATACATTAAAATTACCTTTTTTTTTTTTATCGTCCGGAAATCCCTTCGGATACCCCCCCGCCGGCTCAGGTTACCCATAGAGCATATCCCTCGCACCCCAGCTGACCCTGGGCCATCTCACCACTAACAGCATCGCTCATCCTGTCTCCTCTGAAAGCAGAGGAGTACGGAGAGCGATGTGTTCCCGCCACGTTGGGTATTGGCCGACGATCAATGCCAACCCTATGAAGGGGTGAAGGGGAAGCCATTGACCGCCGCCCAGGGTGTACCGGCCGCTCCGATTCCGTTCCCCCCGGACTGCAGCGGGATTGGAATCGGAGCGACACTCGAGGAGGTTACCCAACACACACCCCACGTTAAAATTACCTTTGTTTTAATGTGTAATTTCGTGTAAACTTCCGACAAGTCTTATCAATTAATTATTTATTACTAGCTGCTGCCGGCGGCTTCACCCGTGTGGAATTCTGTCTCCGTTCCCTCTTCCCAAGGGAACCTATTCCAGGGATAAGAACTAGCCTATGTGTTATTCCAGACTATAATCTATCCCTATACTAAATTTCAGCCAGATCCGTTCAGGCGTTAGAGCGTAATACTTTTATTTTTTTATCTATGCCACGTCAATATGACTTTACCTCGCCTGATGGTAAGCTAAAGGAAAAGTCTCAGGAATGGGGTCACAATTACAAACACCGATGATTCTATAATGGTGGTCCTCAGCTTGACGGCCTCAACTGATGCTCCTTAAAGGACCCGGGACTGTGGGAAGAAGGAAACACGTGTGTACACGTTGGTAAAGAATTCCAATTTTTTACTGCGCGACAAAGAAAAGCGGTACCGAACCGCTTGGTTCTTGATGGATGGATGGATGGATGGATTTTTGCACCGTGTGAGGGTGATACATCTGCCTTGCACGTGTTGTCCTGTATAGGAAAGGAGAGGGTGGAACTAATTGGAATAGCTCATAGGAACACTCGCCATGTTTCGAGGGTGTCGGTAACCTCAGGACTCCTAATAATACGGACTGCACGTCTCTGCAACTTATCGAGACAAATATCCAAACATTCAAACTTACACAAACATCTTCACAAACTTCACATTTATAATATTAGGTTAGTAGGTTGGCTGGAAGTAGAATTATTCTCTAGTTGCCCAATTAGATACGAGGAACAAGAGCTCTACGATAATACTCCTAGTAAAGTGAAGTAATTAAGAATACACTAGATAACATTAGAATACACTCACACCCAATTTAGTTGTTATATCGCGTAAAATATTATTAGCATTTACTTAAAGAAGTGGCAATGGAATGATAATAAACTCGAGTGAAGGTTTAATTGTAATACATAATTAGTTTGCATCGTTCTTGGCGGCGAGGGCGACCATCTTTCCGACGCGCGACGTTCGTGACTACCGACACTTTAAAAGGCTTATTTTTTTATTTATGGAAACCTCCACGGCCGCCAACGATGGGCGTGTCGGAATCGAACTGACTAAAATCACACGGTGTCCGCCCCAAGTGTCCATTGCCGGGTACCCCGAGTAAACCCTCGAAAGGATAACCCCAGTGTTACCAGCGGAATTTGGCCGCCATCGCGGCCTCGCCACGGGATCGTGTTTGATCTCGCGACGATGAGTTGGCAGTTGGCAGGCGTGTGTAGGACACACACGACACGCCTCCATCTGGGCCTGCTTCTGTAAGGACAGCGAGTCGACCAACTGCCGTCTTCAGGCCCCGATCATGAAGGGGGCAGGGTTGTAAAAGGTTTAAGTGTTTTATATATCCTACAGTCGCCGTCAGAAGTATAATAATATCGTTAGCTTAGTGGTCAAGGAGTCGGCTTTATGATCGCGAGGTACTTACCAGGTTCGAATCCTGGCCATAACACTACCGACGTGAACTCACTACTAACACAAGTAATTTAGCTCAGCTGGAGGGATTGGAGGGAATACTAGTAATTTCGGTTACTAACATACTTTCTATATAAAAAAATACATATAGAACCGGCAAACGTATTGAAAAAATTAGGCGTAGTGGGGAAATTTCACGCATGTGCACTATACAGACCAACCAAAAACTATTAAAAGCACTGATCAACCAATGCTGCGTTCCTTATCAGCCTGTGATTAGTTTAATATAAATAATCTATAATTGGTTAATGGGCGCGTCTCACAGCGGGTCCCGCACTATCACCAAAGAGATGCAAAAAACGCTTTCTGCGAGAGTACATTTACAAGTTGTTTAACGGTCACTATACATACGGATATATGGGGTAAAACGTTTAGTCACGGTTGCCCTCGTTTGCACCTCGGTTGCACCTTGTTGCACCTAAAGCTTGGTGTTCTATTATTTATTTTGATTTGTCTTATTTTGGCTATTATGAGAGAGACTGTTGTCTGCTCTCCCAACCCTGAGAGGACAGCTTGCGCCAAAGCCACATTCGTTTACGTGACTGCTTTCCGATCTCCCAACTTCGAGGGGTAACCTTCATACGTTGATTGGTGGTTGCATCCGAGGCTTTCACTCGGAGTCCAGGGTGGTCCGCTTAATCCTTTTGAGTTGGCTTATACCTAATACGAGTTTTATGGGAGCGACGGCTATCTGACTTCCCAACCCTGAGAGGAAACCCTCGAGAAACCCTCAACCCAAAGCCTCATCGCGTAATTATGAATTCGGAAATGAATAAAAATTATAATATTTTTCGCAATGAAATTCATTGACCGAAACATAATAAAGCAGCTTAGATGGACTTCGCAGTTATTTTCACTTGTGGGACCAATGATAGAAACCGCGATCAATCCACTACCTATGGGGGAGGGAACGGACGCGGAGATTGCGTCCACGGCTGGGACTGACAGCGAATCAGCTCGCAGCCGAATGGAGAACGAAAGTCTCCGACGAAAGAGGCCTCGCTCGCGTGAACCCGCTCTAAACCGGAGCAGAAGCTCCTCCGGACAGCGGGCGTTCTCCTCGAGCGGGGACGATCGGACGGTAAAAGTGCTGGCCACTTCGGCGGGTAGAGGCCAGACTGCCGATAACTTAAAAAGACAGGCGCCAAAGTCGTCGGACCAAGGTGTCCCCGCTGCGAATGAGCTCTTATCAGCGCTGGCCCGGATCACCACCACTAAGTGTGCTAAGAACGTGGCCGGGAAAAACAAGACGGGGGCGGAAATCGTCGCCGTCGCCAAAACGGCGCTGGAGGAGCCCCGGAGGCCCAGTAGGCCCCAAGAGCCCAGGAGGCGGCGGTCCAGCCGAGGGCTCTTCTGCCGCCAGGAAAGGCGTCTAAGTCAACGGCATAGTCGGCGCCTAAGTCGGCACCTAAGCCGGCGCTCAACTTAGTGCCCGAGCCGGCGATAATATCAGAACCGAGCGTGACGCAGCTGTTGGCGGCGATCTAGAGGCGCCTTGGCGTATTGGAGGACAGGGCGCACCGTCCTGCGCTACACCACTTCCTCCCACTTCCTATGCGGCTGCTGCCAGTGGAAATCCCGGTCCCAAGACAGGGACCACCATCCCTGCGAACCCAATGTAAGGTAGTCTAAAGGCCACATTTCGTCCAACATAGTTTTGTTTCCAAGTAACTTTGGGATTCAAAGATGGGAAGACTGGAAGTGCAGATAACCTTTCATCTTTAGATAAGAAGTTCCAGCCCAGTCAGGCCAATGACGCACATTTGCCTCATTTGAAGAATCTTTGTGGTCAATGGTAGGTATTTGTAAAAATGAAGGTGACAATGAATCAATTAAGGAATGATTTAGGAGCAAGTCAGTTCGCGTTACAGTAACTGCGAACTGTGTTCAGGAAGACCGAGATTCCTATCTTTTTGATGATCACTAAAAAATATTGATACGTTTGTATGCTCAACTATTGTTATAGTGTGTGACAAACCATACATTATTTTATACACATTCGGATGTAGATCTAAATTACGATATTCATGTGATTTATTTGATGACTCTATTTGGGAGTCACAATAGTGCCGCTGTGTGCTAGGTGTGGTACCGGAAGGTTATTCACTCAGT
This sequence comes from Cybosia mesomella, assembly GCA_946251805.1. Classification (NCBI taxonomy): domain Eukaryota; kingdom Metazoa; phylum Arthropoda; class Insecta; order Lepidoptera; family Erebidae; genus Cybosia; species Cybosia mesomella. The sequence continues at coordinate 33,486,937 of OX276396.1, read as the reverse complement.
ACCTGTGAAGTAGTACTTGTGGGTGTATATTATTACTGGCCGTGCCCTGTGACTTCACCCCCCCTCACCCATTGATCCCCTAACATAACATTACTTCACGCCTGTATTCCCGAAGGGTATTTATACACCCACGATCCGCCAGTTATGTTTCGGTCCCAATGAATAGGAGGCAAGCCTATTGCCATCTACCGGACACATTACTAAGCCATCAATAATTTACTTTTTCTTTTTGTACTTTACTTTTGTACCTTTTCGGTGTAGGACAGATTCGAAATTGGACAAATTCCTTTTTTGTTCCACTTGCTATTTTGTATGCAACTGTACTTCAGTTGTGTAACGAATTCGTAGAGTCCACGAATGTGTCCAATCCCGAATCTGTCCTACACCGAATAAAAGGCATTTTGGTGCTCGTGGCCCGTCCGCCTACTCCTAAAACTTGGTTGGCTTTCACAGAAGCTAATGCCTACCCCGAAAGGAAAGCCTACACCAGAACATCGTCCATCAGTCAGCAGGCGAACCAGCTTGCAGGTGGGGTTGACTTTGGCTCCAAAGATTTCCTGGACCCCATAAATCCCCGCCCAGATTCTGTACAGCTGCTGAGGATTTCGTAATAGAGTAATCTGTCTGACCCAGTTTATGGACAAAGGTGCACTCTATGGCGCCGAACAATCAGAACCGTTGCGCATTATAGACGTGTCTTTAAACACCCCTTGCACCCCGGGGTGTGCGGGGTGTTGCAAAGACACGTCTAGGACGTGCGTCCGTTGTTTTTGTTCTTACTAATATATGTGAAAATATATAAATGTGAAAGTATGTAAAGACGTTTGTATATTTGGATGTTTGTTACTCAATCACGCTTTAAACGCTGAACGGATATGGCTGAATTTTGATACAGGGATGGATCACTAGATTAGAAGAGAGCCTATGTGTTAACATAGGCTACTTTTTATCCCCGGAATCCCATGTAAGCGAGAACGGGTTTCACGCGGGCAAAGCCGCAGGCAACAGCTACTTAAACATAAAACAAAAACCAAGTCATGTAATTATAATTTCATCTTTGCCGGATTTCGTGAAAATCAAGGTTGTTGCTAAATTGTAATTGTTGTTAATTAAAGTAATTTTGGGAACAAGTTTTAATAATCATACAAATGTAGACACTGTAGGTAGGTACGTGTTATTTCTAAAACTCACACGTGAGATGTGATATTCATTTCACATCTAGTATTCCTGGAAAGGTTAGTCAGCGGTGAATTGTATTATTGTATTATTTTTACCTGTTTGTTCTGTCCATATATACCTATCACAAATTATGTTAATTAATAAATAAAACTTAATAGTTGGAAGTGCAATATAGTGGACGTAGTAGTACTACTTTTATAGTACACATTGCATATAGTACGTTGCATTAATAAATAGTACATAAGATAGGATAAGCACGTGAGTAAAAGGGACAGCTTTTGTCGAGTCACCTTACTACATGTGGATTATATATAAAACATTATAATTGGGACGTTTTCGGGTCCTCACGAATCACGCGATAGAAACATATACTGTTTCTTTTTAAACCCCGATTCAAAAACGACAGTGGTTCCCAAAACCCCTCGAGGGCCCTCTCGAAAGTGAGATGGCCCTGGGTCACCCGGTGTGCGAGGGAAATGCCTTGGCCACCTTACACCCCGGTGTTTGAAGACCCGAGAGAGGGAGATGGCGTGCGGTTTTAGTCGGTTCGAATTCGACATAACACCTGGCCGGCGGGGGGTATACGAGGGGATTTACGCACGAAAAAAAAGGTACCATCAAGTTGCTAGAGATATTGTTCTCTCGGTCGGGGATATCGAAACCGGAGATGGCCCAGGGTCAGTCGGGGTGCGAGGGAAATGCCTTGGCCACCTTACACCCCGGTGTATTAAGACCCGAGTTGGCGTGCGGTTTTAGTCGGTTCAAGCCCGACATAACCACCCCCGCTGGCAGGCGGGGGAGTGTCCGAAGGGATTTCCGCACGAAAAAAATAAATAAAAGGGGCTAACACTGTCTTGATGATGAAGTGTTAATGGTATACCTATTCTAAATTGGGGTTATCGCATCAATTACTATTCTCGTTTGTGGCAAAAGGCAATAGCATACTTACATAATTATGTAATTCTTTACCTGAGACCTTTGCATACAACATTTTTATTGAATTCTCATAATCGTAGTAGAATTTAATGATGAGTAGACACCGATAGAACGAAAACGAACGCAGTTGACGGTAAAGACGGTAAGTCTTGACAGTAAGGAAAAACAGTATTAACTATAGAAATCTTTATTTAAGCAAGTAGACTGGACACATTATATAAATAACGTGTAATACATTAATTGAAGTAGACAGTAAGAAAAACAGTATTAAGTATAGAAATCTTTATTGAGGCAAGTAAAAGACATGATAACATGTAATACATTAATTAAGGTTTTACCATGGCACACACCAATGACTTTTCGATGCTTTTCGAAGTTATGTGTGTATTTATCGCAGGTTTATAAGTGCCCGGTTAATGGCAATAGGCTCGCCACCTATTACATTGGGACCTAAACATAAAAACTGGCGAAATGTGGGTGCTAGCACCTCTGCCTACCCCTTCGGGGACATAGGCGTGAGTTTATGTTATGTTATGTTTTTTTAATTAAGTAGACAGCAGAATAGCAAGTATGAAGGAAGGATTGTTAATATAAGAAATGTAGCCAAGGACTCCAAATAAAACAAATTGGAGGTGCAAGTAAAAAAAAAAAACGAACGCAAGCGAATTGAATTCGTCAGTAATTATCGTACGCCGTCGATCATGTCGTTGAGATTTTGAATAATACTCAGTTGTTTCGCCGCAATTTCACCGTAACGTCCACACCATAAACCAAATATACACAATTATTGGTCTATGGTCCACACTATTGCATTTTTTCGGCCTTAAAATATATTGTTCTAGTGGTTATTCCAAATCCAATGAGGTGTCGCTGATATTTTTAGGAGCTTTGAGTCTATTTTTCACGACTTCCAATTCGTTGACCAGACTGGTTTATTCGCGGTTGTTAGCCATAGTTCACCATCTTTCGCTCTGTGTGTACCTGTGTAGTGGTCAATACTGACGCAATGATTTCTATTACTAGACTGACAGACCGGAATAAAAAAATTAGTATAGATTTTTGGACGCTACTGTACACAACTTTGGGCGCTACTTTTTGTTGCTGTCATAGCCACAGAGTATATTAAATTTATTTTATACGATTTTTTATGACATCTGTAAAGTAGTGTAAGGGCGCTAAAATTATGAATCTATGGTGAGGCATCCGGTACCCTTCCCCCACTCCCGCCTCACCCCCGAAGTGTGACATACTTTTTGTTTAGAACTGCTCGTCTAGTATGTATAGAAGTCATTGTACTGACTAACCATAGTCCGCTAGTTATTAAGGTGTATGGGCCACCAAAGGATCTTCGGGTGCAAGCCTGCTGATTAACGGTCGAAGCTCTGATGCAGGCTGTCCTCTAGTCGCTCCAGTAAGAGCCAAATAAACCAAATATGGCGAAGAGAAGTAGGAAAGCGGACTCCGGGCTCCAAATTACAGGCTTTGGAATTTGGATGCAAAAGGGAATAGCGCTCGGCTGAAGTAGAAGCTGTCCTGTAGTAATCTAGTAAAAACTAGTTGTGTCTCTGTACTCGTACATGGAGATTTAAAAAAAAATACATAGCCGGGCAGGGGGATTGTGGTCGCAGCACTAGTGGGACCGGTGGGTGTCACGCGGTGCTGCGACGACAATCCTCTTCTGATGAGGCCGTCAAGCTGAGTGCCACCATTGTTAACATGGTACGTGTATGTAATGGTGACCCTCCTTCCTGAGACTTTACCTTCAGCTTACCATCAGGCGAGGTACAGTCAAATTGACGTGTCCTAAATATAAAAAAAAAAACAAATACTGCGATTATGCTTAATGAACGATTCTGAACACAAAAAAAAAATACGTTTTTGGGATTCTTGTCTGTTTGCTTGATATCGGTTGACGCAAAAACTACTGAACGGATTTTAAAGCGATTTTTGCTGTTAAAAAGTAATATCTACCGTATGTTTGATTGCAATTGGTTATGTAGAACCGGAGATATGACCAAAAAACGCTAACCAACCTCCGCGCGGGTGGAGCCGCGGGCATTAGCTAGTTCAAAATAAATATTAATTTTGTTTCTTCTATATTGTATACAAAAAAAAATTGAAGTATCTGTTTGGAATATTCAAATAACTGGTTTTAAATAAATGATATGATGCCTTTATGAACATGCTACACATAACAAAAAAGCGGCCAAGTACGAGTCGGACTCGCCCATGAAGGGTTCCGTAGCAGCAAGTAACATAATAATGTTTTTTCTTATAATATTTATATTTGAGTTGATTGAATGAAAGGTAAATTGCGGTTTACGATTTATGATGTATTAAAAAAAAACTACTTACTAGATCTCGTTCAAACCAATTATCGGTGGAAGTTTACATGGTAATGTACATCATATATTTTTTTTAGTCTTATCATTCTCTTATTTTAGAAGTTACAGGGGGGGGGGGCACACCTTTTACCACTTTGGAAGTGTCTCTCTTGCAAACTATTCAGTTTAAAAAAGCTCAATATCATTTTTGAAGACCTATCCACAGATACCACACACGTATGGGTTTGATGCAAAAAAAAATATTGAGTTCCAGTTCTAAGTATGGGAAGCCCCCAAAATTTAATGTATTTTTCTAATTTTGTGTGAAAATCTTAATGCGGTTCACAGAATACATCTCCTTGCCAAGTTTCAACAGCATAGTTCTTATAGATTCGGAAAAAAGTGGCTGTGACATACGGACGGACAGACAGACAGACATGATGAATTTATAAGGGTTCCGTTTTTTGCCATTTGGCAACGGAACCCTAAAAAGCAATTTTTAAGAATTTTATGTTTGTCTGCCAGCCATTCTGACTTTCACTGGCAGTTAGGTAATATTATAAGGCGTAACATTAGTGTCAATTCTGTTGTACATTTTCTACTAAACTAAAATCTCTAAATTTAAGTTTCGAGTTTTTACCGTTTTTTTTTTGTTTCAAAACGTTTCTTAAACTATTCAATATGATTACGGCTTGTACTCGGAGTTGATAGTTTTTGTCAATTTTGAAAACAGAACAACAACTGAATTGGCTTGAAAGGTAACATAAAATTTAGAGATGTCAGTTTAGTTTAGTGAAAATTCACAACAGAATCGACGCCATTGGCTACTTTTATTTTAGAAAAAGAATTAGGGTTCCACGCAAAAGAATTAAAACCTCAAAAATCTGAATCCACGTGGACAAATTCGCGGGCACAACTAATTTTAAATATAAAATGTAAACCGTAATTTCATTATAATGTTACTGAAATTTTTTGACGTCAGCCTTGATATGCGCCAGTGAATAACTATTGTAACTATTAAAAATACAATACAATGCTCATGGCGAGTTGGGTGCTGGGACGCTAATTGGGAGTATTCTACATAACAGTTGCTGGTGGATTAACCGAGGATCACATGCCAGCTAACCGTACTTCATCCTTCACTACTGTCTTCGCAAACTCGTATCCTAGCTATTTGTTCACCTATGCTCATGGTGAGTTGGGTGCTGGGGCGCTAATTGAGAGCATTGTACACAACAGTTGCTGGTGGATTAACCGAGGATCGCATGCCAGCTAACCGTGCTTCATCCTTCACTACTGTCTTGGCAAACTCGTATCCTAGCTATTTGTTCACCTATGCTCATGGTGAGTTGGGTGCTAGGTCGCTAATTGGGAGTATTCTACATACCAGTTGTTGGTGAATTAACCGAGGATCACATGTCAGCTAACCGTACTTCATCCTTCACTACTATCTTGGCAAACTCGTATCCTAGCTATTTGTTCACCCATGCTCATAGTGAGTTGGGTGCTAGGGCGCTAATTGAGACTATTCTACATACCAGTTGCTGGTGGATTAACCGAGGATCGCATGTCAGCTAACCGTACTTCATCCTTCACGACTGTCTTGGCAAACTCGTGTCCTTCCTACTTTTTTTTTTTTTTTTAATGTGAGTCCCGTCTAGAACTTTACGTTCTAGCGAGACCCCCCTGGTGTACCCCCGCCTTTAGATAGCGGAGACCTTGGGAATACTATGTAATTGTTTACTAGTTTAGATTTATTTTTATTTGAAGTTAAGGAAGAGTAATCTGATCAATTAAATTTGGAAGATGTTTGTCTAATAAATATACGGCATTAGGCTTGTTGATTTTATACATAAATATTTGTGCAATTAGATGATAGTCTATTAACCATTTTAAATAATCTGGGAGATTAATATATACATATAGGACATACATAGATACGGTAAGTAAAGTTTCATGGATAATATTTCGAATATAGTCATTGAAGAGTTAGACAAAGGATTGGTTTACGGAGCATTTTTCACTAAAATGAACCTGTAAGCTATAGAGTGTTGTTGACATATTACAGTAAATTATTATTACAGTAAAAGAAATTGAAGTGATAGTTTGAGCGTTACGCTATACAGAGCTTTAGTATAACATAAATAATATAAGATACATAAAATACACAAATTTTGAAGTTCGTAAATTGATTTTAGCGATAGTTGATAACACATAATATTATACAATAATAGATACAAGGTACGAAACATAAAATATGATTGGTAAGATGCGACAAGACAACACATATAAGTGCGCTAATTAACTCTGAACAATAGTTCGTGACACATTTATGAAATTGGGCTTGAGGGCTGAATTTTTCTTGTCCTACCTTGTTATTTTTGCGGTCCCACTGTCTGTTTTTTTTTTTTTTTTTTTTTTCTATACTGTATTTAGCATCTTATGTTCTGTGTATTTAATTATTGTGTGCTAGTTTATGTGTTATATTTTATATTATGAAGAATATAAATATCAACATCATTTTATTTATCTGCGTTGTTTTTTACATATTTTTGTGTGTTATTTATTACCAATTTCTTGAAGGTGGGATCGCTATGTCCAGAGCCGCTCTAGTGGTAAGCTACTGTGGCTCTGGCCATCGCTTCCCACTTCTTTCTGATGGGACACGCATTACTAAAGGCGTTATGTTGCGGATGTGGTAACTTGGCCCGTGTGCAGTTTACACACCGTTCCAGCTCAGGCGAGTCTTTGTTGGGGCAGTCTTTTTGGAGATGCTTTTCCCCACAGGAGCTGCAAAGATCTGACGGCTCTAGGCAGTATCGCTTTGTATGCCCGTAGCCGAGGCAGCAGGTACATTGTATCAAGGGCGATTGGTCCTCCACTGAAACTCTTTGTAGGTCCACGTGGAGATGCCGCGCGTCGATCGCCCTCTTCCAAACTCCTGGGGATACGCTCAATACATAGTGTGTAGTGTTGGGGTTTCAAGTCTTTTTCTTTAATTTCACGGACATTCTAATAACCTCGTCCTTGAGGCCGTCAAAAACCCCTCGATTCTGGTTTTGAAGGGCCGCCAAGACTTCTTCATTGCTGTGTATCAGCAATACGCCCTTCAGAACCAGAAGCGGGTCCTTATTCTTGACCACTTCAACGACGAGGCCGTCTCCCTCTTCTTCTATCCGCCTCTTCACTTTGGTTCGGTCTTCCTGCGTTCTACATCCCATGATCACTTTCCGATCTTTTCCTTTCCTGACTCGCTCTACTTTGACCCACCCCTCCTTCGCGTTCATGACCTTTCGGATCTTCTCTAAGACCACGTCCCCAGTTTCAAAGTCGTCCCTCGAGGAGACAACTACGGAGTGCAGCGCTGCGGGACCCGGAGACTCTTCTTTGGTCTTGCCTGCCGCCGCTACGCTCGCGTAAGTTGCCCTCTCGAAGGTTTCCGTCTGTAACACCACGGCCTCCCTTAACTCCTTCATCCGTTTATCGTTTCCTTTTTGGTCCTCCATAGCTGCTCTAATCTCCTCTATCTTCCGTGCATTCTCCTTCAGGAGGGCGTTATTGCCTGCTAACAGCTCCATGAACGTGGTGCTACCAACAGATTCTACTTCTGTTGTCTCCTTTGGCACGACTGCCGCTTTTACCACTCTTCTGGCTGTCTGCTCCTCCGTGCCCCTCGCCTTTCCCCCTGCAGCCGAGTCCGCCTCTGCCTCCTTCACCAGCTGATACAAGCGCTCTATGGCGGCCGTTACCTCAAGTCTGATCTCGGTTTTGAGGTTACGAGCACTGTTAAGTTGCATTTTAGCCCTGTTATTGCAGTTTAAGACTTCCCTTACCCGTGATTGTAAAGGCGGAGCGGCCGCCCTTTCCGGCAGCGTCCCAGTAGCCGCAACCGAAACACCGCGGGGTGATACTCTACTCTCCAGAGAGGGTATTGGTTTATGTTTTGGCCTCTGAGAGGCCCCCCAGACAGTCTTCTCCGCCGATGGGGGCGAGATAGTGTGCGCTTACTGTGTTTCCAGTATGAACGGCACTACGCTGAGGCTGCCGCTAGCACTGTAGGTAGGATCCGCCTTCTTTGGAGCTGCGGGATCGTCGACTCCGCTTCTATAATAGGTACCAATAATTGGTAGGTGTTTTATTCCCGGACATTATTACCGGTGCGGATCAGTACTGCCACAGAGGTGGGGCGACAAACAAGAACGAAAAGAACAATAGGTAAAGTTGTATAAGTGGTAAATACTTGTAAATAATGGACAACACAAACAGTAACAGATAAGGTCACAAAAAATAACGCTAAATACAGGTAATAAGGTCTATAGGGAACACAGTTCTCCAAGTTATTATAACTAAACTACGATAAATATACGTTAGTAACGTATGTCCTAGAGTAAAACACTGAAGTAAAAGACAGTTAGATATTTGGAAACGAACTTTCCCCTTTTCGGAATCGCCCCCCCCCCCCCCCCCTCAAACCGAGTTTACCTGCTTAAGCACTAATCCGTTCGATTTTTTCCCAAAATTCGCAGATAACTCAAAAAGTAGAAGTCCCAGAGAGACGGTTGAGGTGTCAGTGCGCTCACGATGGTGTTATGAGATGAAGGACCTCAGTGAAGAAAATTTAAGAAAATCTCGGAAAACTAAATTTTGATATGACCAAATCGACTTTAACTGTAGCTACTGTCGCGACTATACGTCCCAGCTCGACGGGGTTGGTGGCGTTCGGCGCGGGGCGCCCGCCTGTTCTCAAAAACGTGAGTAGAACGATAGCCGCCTATAGAAAAGTTTTAAGAAATTAAGGAGAAACCCAAAATTCGGTAATTCGCGTGAAAATGCGAGCAAACCCGGGAAATCTGGAGTCAGATGGTGACAGCCGCGAAGGGCTGAGTCGTACCAGTTCCCACAGGTATCGCAAAACACGGATACCTTGCGTAAATTTCGAAAAAAGTGAAATTAAATTTAAGTTAGCCAAATTAATTAAAATCAAGGGGACATGCCCCGAAAGATGCCAAAATTTCGGTCCTATATACGCGTGTATGGCGTCAAACGACGCGGGGCGTTCCCGTGAACACTGCTGAGATGGTAACACTCCAGGTACCTATACAGAACACACTAAAATATTCAAATTGCTGCCAAAAGTCAATAAAAACAGAAAAACAATGAAAATGTTAGATTTTCCAAGGAAAATCGTCGCAACAATATGTGATTCGTGTAGGGCTCGGCCGTACGAATAAAATGATATATAACACTTAGTATCTGCAACCGATTTAAAAGTTTTTGATCAGTTCGTCCTTCCTACTTGTCCACCTATGCTCATGGTGAGTTGGGTGCTGGGGCGCTAATTGAGAGTATTCTACATACCAGTTGCTGGTGGATTAAGCGAGGATCGCATGCCAGCTAACCGTACTTCATCCTTCACTAGTGTCTTGGCAAACTCGTATCCTAGCTATTTCTTCACCTATGCTCAAGGTGAGTTAGGTGCTAGGGCGCTAATTGGGAGTACTCTACATAACAGTTGCTGGTGGATTAACCGAGGATCGCATGCCAGCTAACCGTACTTCATCCTTCACTACTGTCTTGGCAAACTCGCGTCCTTGCTCCTAGTTCACCTTGATGGCTTTATGAGCTTTAAAAAATGACTTCTATATATACTAGACTGGCAGTTCGGAACAAAAAAATTGGCATTGATTTTTGGACGCTAGTTTACACAACTTCGGTGCCTCTTTTTGTTGCTGTCATAGCCACAGAGTATATTAAATTTATTTTATACGTATAGTTTAAGGGCACTAAAATTATGAATCTATGGTGAGGCGTCCCGTAGCTCTCCCCCGTTCCCATCTCACCCCCGAAGTGTGACACAATTTTGTTCTGACCTGCTTGTCCAGTATACATAGAAATCATTGGCTTTAACAAACTAAAAACCGCTTCATAATTCGAGTGCTAACCCCAGTTTCATCTGTAGCCCAGAGTCCGCAATTCTACTCTTTGTTTCAATAATTTGGTTTCTTTAAAAGCGGCTGTCGTCTGATCCCCTAACCCCGAGAGGTAGGCCTATTAAGATTGACGGACAAGACCTAAGGCTAGGTCTGGTCCGTCTCAAGGGTGTGGAGCGCGAGCGCGTGGGCCGCCGCCACCTCCTTCTGCGAGCATGTGATGCTCGCGAAGGAGATGGCGGCCCGCGCCCGGGAGAGGTTCAGAACTCTCCCGGCCCGTCGTGCCCGCAACATGCTCGCCGCGCGTCGCAGGCGACTCAGGCGCCGGAGGTCGCTCAACGACCTCCGTCCTCCATGAGCGCAGGCCTGGGAGTGGCAGGTGAGGCCACCTGTCACCCCAGCAGAAGCAGGCCGGGACGGTGGGGCGACTAGCGCCCCTACCCCAAACCGGGGCAAGACGGGGACACCGTGGTTCCCAAACCCGAGGGGCCCATCTCGAAACCGGAGAGAACCTTACACCCCGGCGTCTGCAGACCCGAGACGGCGTGCGGTTTTAGTCGGTTCAAGCCCGACATAACCGCCCCCGCTGGCCGGCGGGGGGGTATCCGAAGGGATTTCCGCACGAAAAAAAAAAAAGGTCTGGTCCGTCTCTGCGCAAGCCTCCCCGCTACAATTCCGAACTGTGACACAATTTTGTTCTAAACTGCTTATTGCCAATATACCTACCCAAAATCGCCCAGCCCAACCCAGTTACCTAACCAAAACAACCAATAAACCAACAACAATAACAATAAAACAAAAATATAGGCATACACTTCTATGTGTAGACTGAAGTTTTATTTTTCATTGAGAAAATATACTTTTTTCTTTAAGCCCCGGGAATACCTGGTATTAGGGAAATGATCTCGAAATCACAGACAGGCGATAGTAGGTACTAAAGATAAACAAATTTTTGAGTGATTTTATTTTTCGATTAGTTTATTTTTTTACTTTGAAATCATTTTTTTTCTGGTTTTTATTAACATTATTCACGTTTCTTCGTGTTAGTACAGCTAAAAGCAGTCTACGACTAGCGATGTCATACTGATATTCATTGCGGCATTCATTTTTTCAGGTAAAATTATTAAAAAAAAAGTTATTAAATTTTTTTTTCTTTAGTACTATCGTCTGTCTTCATTTTCAGGAGCGTTTTCCTAAAACCCGGTAAATTAAAAGAGGCTTTTTTCACGATGACTGATTCCATCAGTATTACCTAGTTGCAGTCTGTGACACCTATACACCTGGATCAACAGTAGTAACCAATAAAACATCGAGTTCTGATACTGCTACCAAAGAAAAAGTTAAATTGCTGAATTAATCAGAAGCACATTGGAGGAATCAGTAATCTGGATTTCTTAGCAAAGCGGGAGACTAAAGAGACAAAATATTTTATCATATCATATTAGTTTTGCTGTAAAAGGTATAAAGCGACAATTTGAAAAATGTTATTGATTAAGATCGGAAAAAGAGATACACCTGTCTAGGTAGCTCAGCTGGTCAGACCGTTCTCCCTGTAAGGGACTGGTCGCGGGTTCAAGTCCCGTCCTATATGTTCTCTTTTTCCGATCTAAATCTATTTGAAAAGTAAGCATACAAATTGCTTAAAAAATTTAATTGAATTAAAACCTGTTACTCAAAGAAAACATTATATAACGTTGGACTTTGTTATCACCTTAGATCGAAACTATAAAAAATGTGTAGAGTACTGTTTAATTTACGATGCATTGTTTACATGCAAATCTTATATATCAAATTACACCACTTTAATACGTGTTTTACTATAAAAATACGTTTATAAAATTATTTTACAAAAAAAACCCTCCATAGTAATCCAATTTCGGTTTGATTGCGTTCAGGGCAAGTGCATAGCCGGGCAGGGGGATTGTGGTCGCAGCACTAGTGGGACCGGTGGGTGTCACGCGGTGCTGCGACGACAATCCTCTTCTGATGAGGCCGTCAAGCTGAGTGCCACCATTGTTAACATGGTACATGTATGTAATGGTGACCCTCTTTCCTGAGACTTTACCTTCAGCTTACCATTAGGCGAGGTGAAGTCAAATTGACGTGTCCTAAATATAAAAAAAAAATGTGTTACTTATACGAAAGCACTAAAAGGAAAATAATGAAATAATTGAAATAAAACTATTTTTAACGGATTCTATAGCGATTTATTTGATGTTATTTTATATTTTACATTAATCCCGACGTTTCGGTTGCTTTTGAGCAGCCCTTGGAGACTCTGTGTGTGACACATTCGCGTAAACTTCCGACAATATCATAATGAAAATAAATTTAATTTTTACCAATTTTACCAACTTCTGTGTATACTAGACTGGCAGTTCGGAACAAAAACATTGGCATAGATTTATGACCACCACTGGACCCACAACAATGCGCCACTTTTTATTGCTTTCATGGCCACTTAGTTTCAAATTTCTTTTATAGGCGATCGTCAGCTGTCACCTGTAATGTAGTGTTATGGCGCCAAAATTAAAATCGATGTTTTTAAAAAAAAATGGTATATATAGATACTTAATAAATGATATAAACCAAGTGATAAGTGTGTTGGAGGTTGATTTAAGTAAGTAAGTAGGTTTCTTTAAGGAGAGGAGGCCCCTTCCCCCTTTCCCGCCTCAACCCCGAAGTGTGACACATTTTTTGTTCTGAACAGCCTGTTTTCTATACATAGGAATCATTGTTTTTTACGTACCCTCAGATTGGATCACAATTCAATTAAAATGCCTTCCTAAAACCTGGCAAAATCCTTACAAACTTTGCTGAATAAAACGAATATCAGAAATATAATACAGCACTATTTAAAAAGAGAAATCTGTACCAAATTTAGTGAAATAAAAATATTATAATGATTATTAAATATTAAAATTTAACAATCCATATAAAACCGCTTAAATTATCGCAATTCTAGCTGTAACACAAACGTGTCACACATAATAAAAACAACCATAACAGAACTCGATTAAAATAAAACACAGATTAAAAATGCATCAACACGATACAGCTACATCTATAATACCCAAGGTTGTTATCATTAAGTTTTTCGCCTGTTTCGCATAGTTACTATCAATATTACCTTCAATTTTGACATGTCGTCTCGTAACCAATTACATGTATCACAACACTACTTGCGCGCGAAGCGACCGCGCGGCGCGACTCTCGGATTGTCACTGGCACGCCATGACTGATCGAGAATGAAAGTTCCAATTGTTTGTAACTACACGATACAAAAAAACGGTACAAAACTCCCATAATTATGAAATAAACAAGTTAAATCAGCATAACACGTTTAAATCAACCTTATTATACTTACATTAGAAAAAAAACAACATTTAAAAAAATACAACTGCTTTAAAAACAGATTCTGTTCATAAAAAAGTTTGAATTTGTTTAAATTTGGAATACATTGTACTTGTATAAATGTGTGATTAAATTATATCTCACTAGTTGAAACAGTCGAATAAAAATGGCAGTGTTAATAGATTTAAATTGATAGTTACTGACTGGTGAATTTTGATTAGGTATGGATAATTTATAAAGACATTGCTCATATTGTCGTTCAGATCACGATTATTGCCAATGATTTATGTTTAATACAACCCAGGTGGTTTTTCCAAGTCAAGTGCGAGCCGGACTAAGTGGTTCGCCGAGTGGTTCTAAGCCATGCATCGTACAAATATCACTAATATAGGTACTTTTCTTTCAAATGCCTTTCAAATCAAAGAGGTGTTATACAAGGTGTTATAAAAGGATGTATTTTTTAGGGTTCCGTATCCAAAGGGTTAAGCGCACATTACTAAGGCTCCGCTGTCCGTCCGTCCGTCTGTCACCAGGCTGTATCTCATGAACTATGATAGCAAGAGAGTTGAAATTTTCACAGGTAACGTATTTCCGTTGCCGCTATAACAAAAAACATATATATACATCATATATTTTTTTTAGTTTTATCATTCTCTTATTTTAGAAGTTACAGGGGGGGGGGGGCACATTTTACCACTTTGGGAGTGTCTCCCGCGCAAACTATTCAGTTTAGAAAAAAATGATATTAGAAACCTCAATATCATTTTTGAAGAGCTATCCATAGATACCTCACACATATGGCTTCGATGAAAAATTTTTTTTTATATAATATTAGTATGGGGGGAATTTATTGTTTTTTTTCTATTTCTGTGTGAAAATCTTAATGCGGTTCACAGAATACATCTACTTACCAAGTTTCAACAGCATAGTTCTTATAGTTTCGGAAAAAAAGTGGCTGTGACATACGGACGGACAGACAGACAGACATGACAAATCTTTATGGGTTCCGTTTTTTGCCATTTGGCAACGGAACCCTAAGAATACCAAAACCCCCTCTTAACATAAATATTTAAGGGGGGACAAGAAACGTATTTTTTTTGCTGTTTTTTGCTGGATATGGCAACAGATAGACGCTTGAAATTTGGACAGAATTTTTAGTTGTATATTCACATCGAAAATAAATAATTAAAATAAATTAAATTAAGTACAATGATATAGATATTGGCACGGAACCCTTCGTGGGAGGTCCGACTCGCACTTGGCCGGTTTCTATTATCTATAAAGACATATAGAACAATGTGCGCATATATAAAAACAATGATGAAAAAAAATTAAGCGAAAAGCGTATGCTAGGAAAGTTAGCCAGGGAAAAGAACATTTACAAAAAAAAGTATATAAGTATGTTTATCCGCATTCTGGAACCCATAACACAAGCTAGTTAAACTATGCTTACTTTGGGTCTAGAAAGCGCTGTGTAGAATGTTATACAATATTATACAAATATTTGCACTGAGCGGGAATGAAACCCCCTGTCGTAGCAGTCGAATGCACTACCGCTACGCCCTAGAGGCCGTCAAAGGGAAGGTGTGACTGTATGTATGTGTTCTTGGAGGTCTGAGCCAACCTCGCCAGCAGGCTGGTACACCTGCTGACTGACCGACGTGATTCTGGCGCTGGATTCCCTGTCAGGGTTGGGATTTCCTTAATAAGAAAGCTAAGTGACATTATTCACTAACATAAGAATTAAATTGTTACTGTTTTGACAGACATTTTTACTGCTTGGTCAAATGAATGATATTAATCATCATCAACTTATACTAGTCCACTGCTGGACATAGGTCTCCCCTAATGAGCGCCATAGCGCCCTGTCTTCAGCTTGCCGCATCCAGCATCTGCCCGCAGTCTTACGCAGATCGTCATCCCACCTGGCCGGAGGGCGTCCTACACTACGTTTGCCGAGTCACGGTCTCCACTCAAGAACACGTTTACCCCAGCGGTTGACGGTTCCTCGCCAGATATGGCCGGTCCACTGCCACTTCAGCTTGCTAATTCTTTGAGCTATGTCGATAACCTTGGTTCTATGTCGGATGTATTCGTTACGAATCCTATCCTTCAGAGATCAGAGGGCAGTCGTTCCCATAACAGCCAAAAGCGGACCCCGGGCTTCAAAGGTAATCGCCAAAAGGATAATGATGGCAGCGCTTGGATGATGCTAATTAATTGAAAATAAAGAATTCTTCAATTTTAAACTAATTGAGAGAGAAAAATAAGTAAGTTTATTCGCATTCGAGAACCCATAACACAAGCTAGTCGACCTATGCTTACTTTGGGTCTAGAAAGCGCTGTGTAGAATGTCTTAGAATATTTATTTATAAAAATGTGATGTAACAGTTTCAGTAAAAAAATTTTATTTTTTCGGCAGTTTTGGTCTAGTGCGTCTCACGCACGAGCCAGAAAAGTCAAGCACAACATTATAATTACACCTTACGTCGAACAATTTCGTCCAGTTGTAGTATCGGTTACTTAATATTTGAATCATTTACTTCCTGTGTGGCGTGACCGTTGAATATCAGGTCAGGGTCAGGGTTCGATGCCCATTGCACGGCAATGGACACTTGGGGAGGACACGGTGTGGTTTTAGTCGGTCCGATTCCGACCCATCGTTGGCACCGATGGGTAGAAGCCCGCGGGGGTTTCCACCGTTTCCAAAAAAAAAGGGGGCCAAGTGCGAGTCGGACTTGCCCATGGAGGGTTCCCTAGCAGAAAGTAACATAATAATGATTTTTTTAAATTTTATATTTGAGTTGATTGAATGAAAGGTAAATTGCTGTTTACGAATTAGGTATGACATATAAAGGGGTGTGTGTTGGGTAACCTCCTCGAGTGTCGCTCCGATTCCGATCCCGCTGCAGTCCGGGGGGAACGGAATCGGAGCGGCCGGTACACCCTGGGCGGCGGTCAATGGCTTCCCCTTCACCCCTTCATAGGGTTGGCATTGATCGTCGGCCAATACCCAACGTGGCAGGAACACATCGCTCTCCGTACTCCTCTGTTTTCAGAGGAGACAGGATGAGCGATGCTGTTAGTGGTGAGATGGCCCAGGGTCAGTCGGGGTGCGAGGGATATGCTCTATGGGTAACCTTACACCCCGGCGTCTGAAGACCCGAGACGGCGTGCGGTTTTAGTCGGTGCAAGCCCGACATAACCGCCCCCGCTGGCCGGCGGGGGGGTTCCGAAGGGATTTCCGCACGAAAAAAAAAAAAAAAAGGTATGACATATAAAAAAAACTACTTACTAGATCTCGTTCAAACCAATTTTCGGTGGATTTTACATGGTAATGCGCATACATTTTTTTTAGTTTTATCATTCTCTTACACATTTTATCTCTTTGGAAGTGTCTCTCGCGCCAACTATTCAGTTTACAAAAAAATTACCTCAATATCATTTTTGAAGACCTATCCATAGATACCACAGAAGTATGGGTAAAAACAAATGAGTTTCAGTTCAAGTATGGGGAAAACCTTTATGGGGAAAATTTATTGTTTTTTTTTCTATTTTTGTGTGAATATTCTTAATACGGTTCACAGAATACATCTACTTACCAAGTTACAACAGCATAGTTCTTATAGTTTCGGTAAAAAGTGGCTGTCCGTATGGACGGACAGACAGACAAACATGACGAATCTATAAGGGTTCCGTTTTTTGCCATTTGGCTACGGAACGCTAAAAAGGTAGGTAATATGTAGTTATGTATTAACACACAAAAGCAGTTAGTATGTTTCTCCGCAATCTAGATCCCATATTACAAGTGATCCTTAGTTTGGAAATAATATACGCCAGTAATTATGATTTACATCTTACAGCCTGACGCCCTGGGTAATAATGTCCTAAAATGTTTATAAATTTATTACTAGCTGACCCGGCAAACTTTGTTCCGCCTGAGTGTCAAGTAATGTTGGTTACCTTAACAGCTGATTTTATTACGTGAATGTCTCATATTTTATTATCCTAATTGCTAGTATAGACACAGTATCCCGAAGGGGGGCTCTCAAAGCCGTAGATGGCCCAGGGTCAGCCGGGCTGCGAGGGATTGCCTTATTAAACCACCTAACACCCCGGCATTAGAGATGCGACACGGCGCGCGGTTTCTGTCGGTTCGAGTCTGACATAACTACCTCGATACCTCCGATATTCTGGCCGGCGGTGTGGTAACCGTGGGTATTACGGTAAAAAAAAACACGAAATGGCACAGTATAGACAGGGATAAATCTAAAAAATCAAAACACATGAAAATCCGTCCACCCCTTCTCGAGTTATAAACGATATCACTAACACGACTTATATAGATATTTTTTCGCTATTTTTATTAAACTGTCAATTCAGGTGTCAGGTGTTTAAGAATGGCGCCTTTACGCTTTTAAAAATGACGGGAAGACGACGTGTATCTCGCGTCGAAAACTTCGAATCTACTCATCTCATTAGTCAAAGAGACTCGAGAGTCCATAGTCTACAGTGACGAGACACTGGCAGGTACGAGAAAAAAAATAAAGGATTTTCTAAACCATTAGCGCAGCTACGCCCACGTTACTACTCAATAGGTAAATCTAATTAACTAGGGACGAGTTTTTTAGGGATTTTCTTTAGAAAAGCCCTATTGCTATCGAGTTGTCGTCGACGTCGTCGTTGCCAATTTTCTGTCACGGTTTTGGGTATGAAGGAGATGAGCTATCGAGTTGCTGTTTTCGGTAATAGATTCGTGCTGGGGTGAACCATTGCAAGATAAAAAAAAATCGCTAAATCGAAAATCCCTTGTATTCGGCTGAGCTCGTCTCAGGAATTCAACTTGTTGTTATATTGGTCACGTCAATATGACTTTACCTTACCTGATGGTAAGCTAAAGGTAAAGTCTCAGGAATAAGGGTCACCATTACAGACACGAATAATGTTACAATAGTGGTTCTCAGCTTGACGGCGTCATCAGATGATTTTTCACGCCCCACTTAAAAGACCCGAGACTGTAAGAAGAAGGAAACAAGGGTGCTGGTAAAGCATTCCAAATCTTGACGGTGTAAGAGTCCACGACCGACCACCTCAACTAGGGACATTGCCCTCTCGTTATTCAACCCTTAGGACAACTTGTGTTTTCTATACACATCATAAAAATGTCCCTATGTACAATTGTCACAATCAGCAGGTATTTATAGCCAACTCAATGAACTTCACAAGAGAAGTAGCTTGCGTGTCTGACGTAACACAAGTCTTTGTGATGACCGTCAGTCATACACGAAAAATTTCAAATTACAAATTGACAATTATCGAAGCGACCACCAGTTTTAGAAGACTTGTACAAAAACACGCTTAAGCATCCGTAATAATAATAAAACGAATTCATAGATTGCCATACGACTCCATTCATATCGCCGTATCGGCCAGTTAACTATGTTGTGTTTCTGCTCATGCGTAGGATCTTTAGGGCTCCTTGGGTAGAGCCGCCTGTCACCCTAGCAGTAACATTTTCAGAGGGCACGATGGGGACACAGTGGTTCCCAAAGCTGAGGGGGCCATCTCGAAACTGGAGGTGGTCCTGGGTCAGTCGAGGTGCGAGGGAAATGTCTTATGGGTCACACCCCAGCATCTGAAGATATGAGATATAACCGGCCCTGGCCGGCGGGAAGGTATCCGAGAGAATTTTCTCACGAAAAACCGATTAAATGTCCTTGTGTAAAAGGATATCATCATAACACGTGAATGATACCTCAGTGCTGCGTTTATATGTACCGGTAACGCTTAGAAGCGCCCACAGACGCCTCATCTCCTCTCCATGTTATCCACGTGATAAGTCGATTTTCGCACGTCTACTTTGCGCAACGCTGGTCTCCATTCCAGTAAGAACGTACTATTATAGACCGTGTTTTCGTTTACTGACTTCAAAGTTTAAACTAGCACGTAAAACTATTATCTAATGTTTACTTATGGAATTATGGAATGTGAATGGAGTCGGTTTTAAGATATCACTACAATCAGACTAGTCAAACATATTTGCGTGCCGAGCAGCATGCACGTAAGCCTTGAGAGCAAATCAGTTTCATAACCAAGAGGAAGAAGTCACTTACCTACGCAGATGTTTACAGCTTCGTTGGTAATATCTAGTCTAGAGCAATTCTTATCTTGCGTGTCATTGTGTTAGGCTCAATTCACATTGATTCATCACGACGTCAGACGACTTCATTATGCATGCCATCTCTGAACTATGTGAGCGGGGGGCTCTGAAAAAGAATGCTTGGACTACCAATTATGTCGTAGTAGAAGTAGGCCCGAGACGTGTAGTTTACTGTTTAGTCTACTCATATAGAGATAGCAGTTTACAAAACCGACTGAACTCGACTTTAGCCAGACTCAAGGCGGAATCTCTTTCTATAAATGACGCCCTCTGTGGCGTAGCGGTAGTGCATTCGACTGGTACTACAGGGGTTGCGGGTTTAATTCCCGCTCAGTGCAAATTTTTGTATGCATGAATATGCCTATTTGCGTTGGTCTGGGTGTTTCTATGTATCTACAAAAAAAAGTATATAAGTAAGGTTATTCGCATTCTAGAACCCATAACACACGCTGGTTAAGTTATGCGTGCAGGGCAGGCGGGAAGTTATGTTAAGTAATATTATAAACGCGGAAGTTTGTATGTATGTATGTTTGTTGCTCTTTCACGCAAAACAGCTGAACGGATCTGGCTGAAATTTGGTACAGGGATAGACCACTTCACGCGGGCGGAGGAGCCGCGGCCAACAGCTAGTATACTATATTGCTCTTCTTCTCGACGACGTGTCAAATTGTTTATGACTATCAACGAACTTCGGATGTAACCTAACTAAGGCTTTGATGATGATGATGATTAAAACTGCGTCAGTACTATTATCTGTTCTCTGCTTATACTTAAAACAGTATTTTTTAAACATATTAGAACAAAATATGGCAATAAACAAAAGAGTTTCAGTGATAAATTATCTGCGAAGCCCTATTGCTATGGAGTTGTCGTCGACGTCGTCGTTGCCAATTTTCTGTCACGGTTTTGGGTATGAAGGAGATGAGCTATCAAGTTGCTGTATTCGGTAACAGATTCGTGCTGCCATTGCAAGATAAAGAAAAAATCGCAAAAAATCGCAAAAAGAATAAATAAACCCTTGTATTCGGCTGAGCTCGTCTCAGGAATTCAACTTGTTTTTATATAGCACGCGTTGCCGGTATAATATACCTTATACAATACCTATACAAGGGATTTTCGTTTTTTTTTTTTGCGGTTTTTTGCGATTTTTTCTTTATCTTGCAATGGTTCACCCCAGCACGAATCTATTACCTAAAACAGCAACTCAATAGCTCATCTCCTTCATACCCAAAACCGTGACAGAAAATTGGCAACGACGACGTCGACGACAACTCGATAGCAATAGGGCTTTTCTAAAGAAAATCCCTAAAAAATTATATGATGTACATTACCATGTAAACTGCCAACGATAATTGGTTTGAGTGAGATCTAGTAAGTAGTGTTTTTTAATACGTCATAAATCGTAAACCGCAATTTACCTTTCATTCAATCAACTCAAATATAAAAATCCGTTTCCGCAGGGGGAACGCACAGGTAGATTTCGTGAAGCACATGTTTAATTTTTTTTTCTCGAAAACGGTAACTTTTAGCGAAAAACTTTTCAGACATTTATTTTAGACTTAAAAATGGCCGTTCGATTAAAAATATTTCCGACACCAAGAATGTTCACCGGTTAGAAGTTATGATTTTTTTCCCGTGAAATTTTGGTTTTTCCCCCCTCCACTTTTAGTTAAAGTTTTAATCTTATAGGTTTATAATTAAAAGTTGTTGGTATTCATGTATACTATGGGATAAAATTAGAACGGTTCGAATATCTTTCATGGAATGTGAAATTTTGAGGAAAAACTGATTTCACAAAAAGTGAGGCCCTACCGTCCCCTTAGGCCGGATTCCACCCGTTCACGAACTTAAACTAAGTTAACACCCAAGCAATTTTTGACCGCAGTTTGAAAGCGATCGGGGCAAAAATGCGACCGTGAGAGTGCCGCAAATTTTGGGAAGTGGAACCATACATACATATATATATAAATATAAACTTTTTCACCAGTGGTCATTTCGGACTCAGGGGGTCATAACTAGACCTCCTATGAAGAAATTTTTTTAAAATTCGACAGTAGTCAAGAAACCAATAGGTAGATCGATTTCATCGAAATCTACCTAAAATTTAAAAAAATACATTATCGTGTTACTTGCTGCTAGGGAACCCTTAATGGGCGAGTCCGACTCGCACTTGACCGCTTTTTTTTAATAGATAGAGTGATTGAAGAGGAAGGTTTATATGTATAATAACATCCATTGCACCCGTGCGAAGCCGGGGCGGGTCGCTAGTACTTATATATATGAATGACAAAATCATATTAACGCGAGAATATTTATTCGGTTGCATTACATTGACAGTACTTCCGTCTACAAGTAATACCTGCTTGTCTATGGTCTGTGGCAACTCGCAGCTAATGATCTGCCTTTTATGCAATATCAGCATCCAGCTATTAATCTCAAGGTGAGTTCAGGCTTACCGTAATCTTATTATTATTGAATGAGCAATTCTTGTATTTTCTACTGATATTACATAAACTCACGCCTATATACCCGAAGGGGTAGGCAGAGGTGCTAGCACCCTCATTTCGCCAGTTTATGATTAGGTCCCAATGCAATGTGTGGCGAGCCTATTGCCATTAACCGGGCACTTATAAGCCTGCGATAAATACACACATAACTTCGAAAAGCATCGGAAAGTCATTGGTGTGTGCCATGGTAAAACCTGGGATCGAACCCGAAACCTCGTCTAAGCAGTCCATTACCCATACCACTGGGCTACCGCGGCTACTTATATTCTATACTTCTACTGATATTATAAACTAAATGTTGCCCGCGACTTCATCCGCGTTAAATTCGGAATGGATCAAGGTATGTTTACTTCTGCAGTTTCGAACCCAACATGTATTAGGTTACATATTTCATCGTTATATTTTTAATCATTTATCTTGAGTAAATATGTAACATCGAAATTATATTAAAAGCGTGATAATATTTATAATCAAAGGCTGAGTCTCTAATCAACTATCATTTACCCTATACTATCATTTTTATTGTAGGTAACTATTTAGCGGGGTGCTTGGTTGGGGATCTCCACGCGGTGCACCCTGGGTAACGGAGACGGCAGCGCCTCTGTCCTAGGGTGGGAGAGACGGTGCCGCCTACGGCCAACTCCGACCGAGGCGGGGACGGCCCTGTTGAGGGCTGTTCGGAAGCTTTCCAAATGTCCCTCTGATTAGCAGATGTCACAGTGGAAAGCAAGTAAGGGGGCCATCTCGAAACCGGAGATGGCCCAGGGTCAGTCGGGTGCAAGGGATATGCTCTATGGGTAACCTTACACCCCGGCGTCTTAAGACCCAAGATGGCGTGCGGTTTTAGTCGGTGCAAGCCCGACATAACCGCCCCCGCTGGCCGGCGGGGGGGTATCCGGAGGGATTTCCGCATTAAAAAAAAGGTATCGTTCCTAGAACATATCAATTATTTTTTTGCAAAAATATTCAATGTACCTACTGTTTTCATTTCATTTCCGATTTTATTATATGCATAGATATAAAATGTAAAATAATGTATGAAAGTTTGAGAAAGAGTGTGGGTGAAACCTTCAGCCTTTGGAATACCAATAATGCTACTTCATCTTTACATACAATCACTACACAGTATAAAACAAAGTCGCTTTCTCTGTCCCTATTTCCCTATATCCCTATGTATGCTTAAATCTTTAAAACCACGCAACGGATTTTGATGCGGTTTTTTTAGTAGATAGAGTGATTAAAGAGGAAGGTTGATATGTATAATTCTTACCAAATTTGGATAGGTTGGGGGGGGAACACAACTGACGGTGGAGGTGAGCGCTGATGCATCACAAGGTGGCCACCCTAAACCTACATCTGGTTCGCAAGACCCAGTCGCCGTCATGGTGTTCCTCTCTGTACCACGCTATGGACCCGGCGACCGCACGGTGAATCCATGGAGTGCTGAGAATCGGATCCCTCTCCCATTGCACCCGTACGAAGCCGGGGCGGGTCGCTAGTATAATATATAATGAGACTTCACCTTTAGATTACCATCAGGCGAGTCATATTGACTTGCCTCACATACTAAAGATCCATTGATCCATCCAAATATTCGTATTTACAACTGTTTACAGCTGTTCCCGCGACTTCGTCCGCCTGAATTTAGTTATAAAGGTATATTCTTTTAGCGGAATCCTAATTATTTTTCTGAAATTGAATTAACCTATGTTACAACTCATGATATTACCTATATTTAAGTGAAAGTTTAGTAAAATCGGCCCACTGTTCCAGAGGTTACTTAAATTCAAACAGAAAGAAAAGCAGACAGTTTTATTTATTTCTATAGATTTGTAAAGATGGTGTAGTAAGATTAGATTTGTGAAATAACAACAATACTTCGTATTCAGAGGACGCACAGAGATCAAAAATGAAAGAATACTGTGCGGCAACGCACGCACTCCTCGAGTGTCGCTCCGATTCCGATCCCGCTGCAGTCGTCCGGGGAGAACGGAATCGGAGCGGCCGGTACACCCTGGGCGGCGGTCAATGGCTTCCCCTTCATAGGGTTGGCATTGATCGTCGGCCAATACCCAACGTGGCGGGAACACATTGCTCTCCGTACTCCTCTGCTTTCAGAGGAGACAGGATGAGCGATGCTGTTAGTGGTGAGATGGCCCAGGGTCAGTCGGGGTGCGAGGGATATGCTCTATGGGTAACCTTACACCCTGGCGTCTGAAGACCCGAGACGTGCGGTTTTAGTCGGTGCAAGCCCGACATAACCGCCCTCGCTGGCCGGCGGAGGGGTATCCGAAGGGATATCCGCACGAAAAAAAAAAAAAAAAAAGGTACCAATATGTACCTACAGCGTACGCGTACAGTCGCCATCTGTATTAGCCAGAGAATAATTAAAATACTACGTAAATAAATATGTAAATACGTGGTGATACCTCAATGGTGTTAGCTTACCACAAAGACATAGAAGACCGAACATTACCGGTTTATTTTGGCCACGGTTACCGCTCCAGGGTACTGTGGCGTCAGTGGCGTTTACTTGTTTGCTGCCTAAATATAACAAATAGATATTTTTACGTTTAGCACACTATAACCCAGGTGAATCACGGGAAAAAATAAATTTCCCGTGTCCACCCAGGTGAACTACGCAGGTGAACCCTGGGCAATTAACGCTTGTAACTATGTTTCGAATAAACAAAATAATCAAATGTCAACACGGCCAGTGGAACCTGTATCAAATTAATTTATTTTTATTGGAATCAATTTATATTGGTGGGGAAAAAATATAACAACATAAGTTGCTCAGCACGTTTCAATTTAGAGCGGCTCTAAAACCTTCACCAAAATAATAAATGATTCATGAAATACATCAACTATAACGATTATTACACATTTTGTACCACAAATAATATTAATTTAATGGTGAAACAAAACATAAATACCTGACTATTTGGTAACAGCGCCATCTAGTAGATAATAGTTGCATAAACAACGCCATCTGTGAGGACATAGTAATACTACTAAGTAAAGTTTTACTTCTCAACCTTGATAATCATTTTGACAATATAGGTACAGATGGCGCTTTTCTCAGTAATTTTATATTTTGACAATTCTTTGGCCACACGCGAAAATGCTACAGTTCGGTAATGGCCGCCACCGGGGTGGTTGATTCGCGCCGCTGTCATTGCGACACGCGTTGATTGGTTGTTTACTTTATTTACATCACAATCATAACCAATACGATTACTGTGTATAGTGTTTATTGTGTACTACTGTTGTTTAATACAAGTTTATTAACTGCATAGTGATTTAATAAAGTTTTTTAACAGCGCAATGAGCGACGGGTCGTTCATGTAGCGTTGGTAGAATGCATCGTCCAGTGTAGTGTTGTGGTTTATTGAGATTTCCTAGCTAAATGCTGGGTTACAGAAGCACGATGTGCAGCAGGCAGCATACCCAGGCTTGCCTGAACACCTCCCTGTCTATACGGCAGGAAATACAGAGATTTGAAAGTGTACATCCATCTATTTACGCTTTATACGACCTTGTGGAGTTGGTGCCTGATCCACTTCTTGCCCAGCAGATTAGAGACCACGTCGTGGCTATTGAAGGTTAGTCCCTACATGGTAGTGGTACAATGTTTACATGTTATTATGCCGTTTCTATGGGCGACTAGCGTTGTTTATACTAAGATAAATCACGTTGGATAACCTAATAATGCGTGGTTAGTAGCTGCCACATGATAACTTACCTTACTGTTTCACGGAATAGGTGCATATTGACGCGAGTTCGTGCAATTACGTTTGTAATTTATTGTTTTCCTCTTACCTACTCAAAGACACAGTTTAGAGTCGTACATTAAACTTAGATGAGTTTGATGAATTATATTGTATTCGACTATTTAATTCGCATAGTACATTATATTATGCCGGTTTAGAATTATCACATACTTATCATACCTAGGATCAAAGACAATCGACCCGAGGCGAGCATATTTTCGAAAAAATTGAAAATTAGCACCGGTTTGTACCTGTTTGTTTTGAGTAAAATACCTACCTAAAATATTAGCAAATACCTATTTTAATAATCGTCTTTCATCGATCACCAATAAATAAATAAATATATATTATGAATATCCCCAAAGAGTGCAGTAAAGGTATAGGGATGAGCCCACTGCCGCCAAACGGACACTTTCATTATGATTAGATTCGGATGGAGAACAGCTGAACATTTTAGTCGCCTCGTACGACCCCCCAGCCGCGGGAAGAAACGCAAGGTATA
This sequence comes from Cybosia mesomella, assembly GCA_946251805.1. Taxonomy (NCBI): domain Eukaryota; kingdom Metazoa; phylum Arthropoda; class Insecta; order Lepidoptera; family Erebidae; genus Cybosia; species Cybosia mesomella. Next base: position 33,460,272 of record OX276396.1, on the reverse strand, counting down.
CTTATTTAATTATTATTTTTGTAAATAGTAAGCGGATTCCACCATTAATAGGAACCCAATTAAAACTAAACTGCACTATCACGTTATACTCATAGAATTAAGTAAAACTTAGAACCCAATTTAGTATAAGTTGAACCTAAGTCAACAAAGAACACCCCTCCCCCCCATCAGGTTGCCTGTTGGTAACTTTACTGTGCCCTTAAACCCCCAGACACCTTACCAAGTCTACCCAAGTTCCTCTAGCAACCTTACTCACTATCAAAAACCCCACACTAAACAAGTCAATAAATCTAATTAACCACTATATTCCGAAGTAAAATTTTCATTAACATACGCCTTAAAAGGATTATGGTAAAGAAATGGCGTTATAAAGATTCAAGTATAAAATATGTTCTCTACTCTTTAGTACCGGCAAACCTGATCTCATTCCACACCCTTTTTAGTGTGAGGATCCTTCGCGGTGTGTAAATTGTGCTTTCAAATGTAGACTGCGACAATGCCAAGGTTTTTGGGTTAACAACCTACATTTTTTGTTAGTCAGTGTTGTCGTTAATGATTGTATCGTTTTTTCGTGTTTGCGGATCGTTAGCAGATAATGCACTGCCTATATTAGTACTTTAAGTACTTTAGATTATCTGATTGCTTACAAATGCGAAGTTTAGATGGATGTTTGATGCTCAATCACACCAGAGCGGCTGAATGGATCACGCCAATATGACTTCACTGCGCCTGGTGGTAAGCTAAAGGCAAGTTTCAGGAATGAGGGTCGCCATTCATCATCATACTCCTGCCCTCATCCCAAATTTATTTGGGGTCAGCGCAACATGTGTGCTTTTTCCATTCATCTATGCTTGCGGTCATCTCAATATCTCCCTTCCTAATTATATCCTCTTTCAAGCAATCCATTCATCTCCTCTAAGGTCTTCCTCTCCTCTTGTAACCGTCCACTTCCATACTTAACGCCTTCCTTACGATATTACTTTTATCCTAACGCATTACATGTCAAGCGATTTCCTCGCAACTTTTCTGTTACTGGCGCTACTTTACTTTGAGGGTCGCCATTACGGACACTAATATTGCTACAATAGGGGCCTTCACCAGATGATTTTTCTCGCCCCGCTTAAAGGATCCGGGAATGTTAGCTTATTATCCCGGTTATAGATTTCTTTAGGTCGCGGTAACGGTAACAGTAATGCACGCAGGCCTAGCTAGATTAATATGACACTAAATGCAACTCGAAAAATAACTTTATTATACTTTTTGTAATATCAAATTTATTTACTCATTCAGCTCACGAAGTAACAGTTATAAACGCGAAGACTAATGCTTCTATATTAGAGGTTTGAATAATACGTGATAACACAGTTTACTTTTAATTTATCTCGGGTCCTATCATTTGTGAAATTCACTTTTAGATACAGCCAGACTCGCAAGGCAAGTCAAACCGGCAAGGAAAGAATGGCTGGCAGTTAAAAAAATGTCTGTTTACAAAAAAAATCGACTGAATTAATAATCCCTGCTTGAATGAGTCGACTCGACCGAGGCGGTGTTAACCCTCTCTAAATATCGACTTTAAAGAGCACATATTGCATTTTGTACGGTTTATAAGAGCACTGAAAGCATTGTATTATCTGTTTTCCTTTCTCTTTTCGAGATTCTTCCCATTTCCCTCTAAGGGAAGGCGCGAGTGACATTACTTATTAAACACAAGTTGAATTCCTGAGACGAGCTCAGCGAATACAAGGGATTTTCGATGTTGCGATTTTTTTTTTTGCGACTTTTTGCGATTTTTTATCTTGCAATGGTTCACCCCAGCACGAATCTATTACCGAAAACAGCAACTCGATAGCTCATCTCCTTCATACCCAAAACCGTGACAGAAAATTGGCAACGACGACGACGTCGACGACAACTCCATAGCAATAGGGCTTTTCTAAAGAAAATCCCTAAAAAAACATACCACCGAATTCAGAACCTACTTTTTTTGTAGTTGGTTCAAAATATAAGTGATACTTTGTATGGAGCGCGCTGGCGGTATTATCTTAACAGACCTGTGGCATTATGACCGCCCTTGCGAGACGAAGATAGCATACTAAGAGAACCAGAGGGCCAATACTCGTAATAAAAAGATATTCGCAATTCAGTCTCAATCTAGTCTCGATTTCCAAATATCAAAAAAGGTGTTATCGTAACAATATTTTTAAAAATTTCAACAAATATTTTGTTATGAGAATATTTTTTCTGACATATGGGAGACTGACGTGCGATAGAGATTAGATTAAGACTGAATTTTGATCATTTTTTTGTTACGAGAATTGGCACTCAGAGGTCTTCCCTTTCTTTCATCCCCACTTCGACCACAAGGTTATTGGTTATTTTATTCAGTCGGTTGACTCCCATCGACCTGCTCACTTATAATTACACTTTATTGTCTTTAGATTATAGTACTCATTCACTCCGCTTCTGAAGATTTTTTATCGTTAAAAGGCTCTCGTCTGATCACTATCTTACTTGCTGGTAAATGATGGTGCGGTCGTCGATGGAACACCATTACCTAGAAGCAACCTATTCACTCGTGACTTGAAGATTCCCAGGTGATTACTTTCCAGAAAACAAACACAGGCAAGGTGGTCCCTCCTTCTCAGTACGCACAATGAACGTACTACAAAAACGTTCTGTTCGTATCGTATGAGCTTAATATCCACCGTGTATCGGCGCTCTGTCGTCGGTCGATGATGGAAGGGTCTTGGAGGAATATATTCAGTCCATTCGTATTGGAAACCGTGACTCTACCTATATATAAATTTGTGTTAGATGTGTTTCCATGTCGATAACGTACTGGAAGCAACTTGCCTGTAACATATTCCTTACATCCTTGATACTTGTACTAACACTGTCGGTTGATACTACCGACTTCAAAAAACGTGGACTTTTTCCATTCGTCAAAATATTTATATGTATGCGATAGTATTTTTCATGATAATTTGATATTCTTTTCTTTTAGAACGGGTTACTTTCTCAACACCTTTGAGGCTCAAGCCAATCTGACCTGCTAGTAGGTCTGGTGCAGGTTTTCTCCTAGGGGTTGGGAGGTCAGATACCAGTCACTTCCAGGGGCGACTGCCGTTGGATTAATCAAAAATAATAAGCGGAGTGGCGATCGCCCAGTCGTGTACGTAACGTATTGCCGAGACGAGGTCTCGAGTTCGATCCCCAGTCGCCCCGGGCACACACCTCTAACTTTTCGTAGTTATGTGTGTATCGAAAACGTTTATTATCGCTCGCTTAGTAATGTACCCGGTAGATGGCAATAGGCTCGCCCCCTATTACATTGGGGTAATACACTTCTGCCTAGCCCTTCAGGGATACAGGCGTGAAGTTATGTTATGTAATAAGCGGTCTCCGGGCTCCACAATACAAACATTAGACGCAACTTGGTAATCGCTATGATGATTATGAAGAATACGAACAAAACGCAGGTAACTAGTTAAACCTAAAATGTTTACAGTATCACCATTAACATTATAATGTAGGTAAGAATAGAACGAGAGGGAAGATATCACTAGTGCCGTGCCAGAATGTGTGACCGCAAGACCCAGCTATCTGAGATGTCGCTCTGTTTGTAGGTTAACGATCTGCGGATGTTACCACCACGCGTCGTGTGGTCATTTAAAATCAATAAATTGGCAGTTATATCTTTTTTTTTTTTCGTGCGGCCAGCGGGGGTGGTTATGTCGGGCTTGAACCGACTAAAACCGCACGCTGTCTCGGGTCTTCAAACGCCGTCGTGTAAGGTGTAAGCGAGCCAAGATTCGAGCCAAACACAATCCATGAAATTGACTGAGACGCCGTCGTCGGATTCGGCGAGGAGAGCTTTATATATATATATAAGGTGGCCCGGCCCATAAGGCATTTTCCTCGCACCCCGACTGACCCAGGGCCATCTCCGGTTTCAAGATGGCCCCCTCGGGTTCGGTAACCACGGTGTCCCCATCTTGCCCCGGAAAGGGGGGGAGGCTAGTCGCCTCGAAGCAACTGCCATCGTACCTCCACAACCTGAAATCGAAGTTCTGTTCGCCCTCCCTTGTCGCGCGGTATGCTGTAGGACACTTCCCGTGACGCAACAAAAAAAAAATTGTTGTCGGACTTTTTGAGCCTTCAACTACCCGTAACTAACGCCACAGGTGTTTGTATGGCAACTGGGACCGACGGCTTATCGTCCTCTCCGAGGCGCGGAGGGGTCTCTAAGACCCGGTTACCACTTAGCCACGAGCTCCTCCCGAAATTATCTTCTATTCATGCCTTGAATTCAATATATACAACCTTTTGTACAATCATTGAGGGGTATATAATGCCTCCTTGATGCGTTATGTCCGTGATCGAGTTCGGAAAAATTAAATGTAATTATACGCCATTTCATATGGTAAAATTGGGGGAGCCCTTCGTCTTCTGAGGGGAACATAAAGGATATTGATTGATGAGCTACGGATTCGGTTATTAAGTATTTAGTAGGGCGTATTGTAGGAAATTTGAATAAATAAATTTGATATCCCTACCTCCCTACTGATCACGTTATCGCAGCCCACAGGAACCCGATCCCGGGACAATATGTAGCTTATGTGCTATTTCAGACTATAACCTATCTTTGTGCCAAATTTCATCCAGATCCGTACAACCGTTTTTGCGTGAACGAGTAACAATTTTAACATACATCGCTCGATCCATCCATAAATCTATTTATCCAACTCTCGATCCATCCATCCCTCGACTAAAATCCATAAATCTATTTATGCAACCATAGATCCATCCATACATCTATCCATCCATTCTTAACACTATTAGTACCATTTAGGAGGGGGCATTTGACAGATCGCTCTGGAGCAGACTTTCCTGTCGGGGTTGGTCGATCAGACGACAGTCGCTATCATAAAAACTGTATAAGCTGAATCAAAGGAGGAGAAGAAGTAATCTGAACACAAGCTCCGAACTGAACCCTAAAATGATGATGATGATGAGGAGAACTCATTTCAAAGAGGTTAAGTGAATGAAGTCGATATTATGAGTGATATGAGTTCTCCATGAGCGAAGATAGACTACTCTCCTCCTAAAAGGTAGAGGGGTAGTCGCACAAACGGAACAATTACTCTATTATAAAGTAAGGAAGCACACACATTATAGAAAACAAATCTAATGCCTGTAAACGAGACATTCTTGTATAGATATATATAAAGGCATGTAATCTGAATTTTAGAAACGGCTTTCGGGAGCGATAAATCGATCTAGCTAGGTATAATTTTTAGAAAACGTCAAAATTAAAAAAGATTCGTGCAAAGTTCAGTCATCCAGTTACTGAAATTTAATACGAAGTAAATTGCAAACGTTTAGAATAGGATAGTAAATAACTTTTTTGGTAGCAAATTGGAGATATTACAGGGAGAAAATTGCCCTTTAAAGATAGAAAAACTTTAAACGATTTAGCGTACTTTAAAGTTTGCGAGTACGAAATATGCTGGTAATTTATTAAGGATAATCCTACTAGATAAGTTTTTCAGGTTTGTTTGTTATTCAATCACACAAAAACTGCTGTGTGATTGAATCTTCTTTTGTGTCTTCTTTATCAGTTCTTCTCCTATTCCACCTTCCACCATGTCATCATAGTATTGTATTGACACGCTATTTACACATACATGTATGCAAAATTTCAGCTAAATTGTTAACCGGGAAGTGGATTAAATTTAATTTGCAAGACAAACATGGGGGACATGTGAAACTAATAAAATCTTTTTTTTAACGTGTGGAAACCCCCACGGGCTTCACCCCATCGGTACCAACGATGGGATGGCCATGTCGGAATTGGACCGACTAAAACCACACGGTGTACTTCCCAAGTGTCCATTGCCGGGCACCACGGGTAAGTCCTCGAAAGGATAACCCCAGGGTTACCGGCGAACTATGGCCGCCACCGCGGCCTCGCCTGGTGGGGTCGGATTTTATGCCGTGACGGTGTGTTGGCAGGCGTGTGTAGGACACACACTACAGCGTCCATCTTGGCCTGCTTCTGTAAGGCCAGCGAGTCGGCCAACTGCCATCTTCACGCCCCGATCATGGAGGGCGGTAGTCCCGGGCGAAGACGAGTCTGCGGCGTCCTCGCCGCAGACTGCGGAACTCTGGGGGCAGGGTTCTCGCCCGCTCCCTCTCCGCCGCCTCTTTCGCGCGCATTACCTGCACGCAGGAAGAGGCGGCGGCGTGCCACTTGCTCCCGTCGGAGACCAAGGCTCTCGACATGTTCTTCGGCGAGAGAACGTGTGGACGTTCTCTCGCCGAAGAACGCCCAGGACCGCAACGAGATCCCGGCGTTGACTCGCCCACGCCGGGCACACCACCATCGTTTGGGGCGCCGTGTTTTCGCCAGGATCCTCGCAGTGCTGGCACTGCGGCGTTGTCTCCCGCTACAGCTACATAAAAGCTTATAAAAAATACAACCGAATTGAGAACCTCCTCCTTTTCGGCAGTTTGTACATATGCAAATAATTCAAAATACTACTGCAAGCCAGACTAGAGCAAACGCTGCTTCACAAATGAAAGAGAACTAATTAGTTTTTAGTACGATATCATATCTTGCATAACGTGAAGTTATGCCAGACAGTACAGCAATAAGCTTCGAATAATGTTAAACGGCTGTTTGAACGCGAACTAAGATGCCAATTATAGTTTGTTTGCTGCTTTTGTTAAACAAAGTTATATCATTTGAATTTATAGCATTTAATTTATTTACTAACATACGATTTTAACTAAATATTTAACTACTATGATGGTTCTTAATATACCTGTATCTAATATAATTACTATTAACACGCTGCGTTACGGCAAGTATTTTACCGTAATTGACTTTGCTGAATTAACTGTTTCCGTGCGTGTAGAAAAGAGACAGTGATCTTTTCAATATTGTTGCTTTTGATATAATAAGTACCGGGTGTTTCATAATTATTTTTGAACACGCGAATATCGTCACAATAATAGGGGTATTATTGTGACGATATTTATTATAGAGGTATATTAAGACCCATAATACCAACTGGTATCTTCGAATGTGGAGGGCTGAATCCCCATTCAGCCCTCCAAATATACCACGACATTCGATAAGTGAACAAAAGTAGAATAGAAAGAAAGAAAGAAAGAAATCATTACATATATACTTTATACTAGAATGACATAAAATAGAAGCTTTCTTGCTGACCTGCAACTTTCAGTGGCGCATAGTTGCATACAAATACTACCTTTTTTTTTTTTTTTTTTTTTAATTATAATGATGACGTTTGCGGTAGGAGAGTACATGATGTACTGTATGTGTAAAGATATGTCTATTTTACGACTGAGATTGTTCGAGACTATGGTCTACAACACACTACATCGCCACAATGTTCGTTACAGGCCTACAGGAGACCGGCAAAAATGATCGGATACAGTGGTATCCGATCTTATTTAAACTAAGTGTAGTTTAAATAAGAAACTGTTACTAGATTACAGAAAAACCATGCTTTGCACGTTACTTAGCAAACGGACCACATTTTGTTCCTGACCGTGGTGTTATAGTGGAACACACCTTAAAGTGCTAAAAAAGTAATCTGATATCCGATTCTCTGATAAACATTTAAAGTTGACGACCTGCAATGTTGCAACCATCGGAAGTTAGAAGTAGATGACCTGTATTGTGAAATGTAGATATTGTTTGATACATTCAAAGGGCTATATCTCTTCAATAATCCACCATCTTCATTTGATGATACTATCATTACTCTAATTGGTTAAGGGATTTTGTCTGAGAAATGCAAACGAAGTTATATCTTAACAATATTTCATAAAGGTAGGTTTTCAAAAGATCGTTATTATTTTAATAAGTGGCTTTAGCTGAATTAACATAATTATTATGTTATTATATCGTTGCGTCTTCTCTCGAGTGAGCAATTTATTCGCTAAAGTAATGAATTGTGCATTTATTAAATGATTACTTCTCGTAAAAGCTGAATTACAGAGGCTATATAGTTGACAGCGATTTTCGATGCGAAACAAGATGGTGTGCTTTTTAACTTCTGATCCTAGATCGCGGTAGGTACGTTCTCACGCTCGGTAAGGCCCATCATGGAGGATTGGCTGGAGAGGCGACACGGAAGCCTCTCCTACCGACTGACGCAGGTGATCTCAGGGAAGGGGTGCTTCGGGGACCACCTGCATCGGATCAGGAAGGAGCCAACGCCTGAGTGTCATCACTGCGACGCGAGCGAGGACTCAGGGCTGCACACGCTGGCGGACTGCCCGGCGTGGGAGGCGCCGAGGCGTGACCTCGTGGCAGCCATCGGGGTGGGAGTCCTCTCGCTCGGCAGCATGATTGCGGCAATGGTGCGGAGCGCGAGCGCGTGGTCCGCCGCCGCCTCTTTCTGCGAGCATGTAATGCTCGCGAAGGAGGTGGCGGAGCGCGCCCGGGAGAGACTTAGAACTCTCCCGGTCCGCCGAGCCCGCAACTTGCTCGCCGCGCGTCGCAGGCAACTCAGGCGCCGGAGGTCGCTTAACGACCTCCGTCCTCCATGAGCGCAGGCCTGGGGGTGGCTGGTGAGGCCACCTGTCACCCCAGCAGAAGAAGGCCGGGACGGTGGGGCGACTAGCGCCCCTCCCCCAAACCGGGGCAAGACGGGGACACCGTGGTTCCCAAACCCGAGGGGGCCATCTCGAAACCGGAGATGGCCCAGGGTCAGTCGGGCTGCGAGGGATATGCTCTATGGGCAACCTTACACTCCGGCGTCTGTAGACCCGAGACGGCGTGCGGTTTTAGTCGGTTCAAGCCCGACATAACCGCCCCCGCTGGCACGCGGGGGGGTATCCGAAGGGATTTCCGCACGATAAAAAAAAAAAAAAAAAAAAAAAGGTACGTTCTCACGCTGCGAGGGATATGCTATTTCCGCACGAAAAAAATAAAAATAAAAAAAAAGGTACGTTCTCACTCTGATTACCATACATCCTAAAACTTTCTAACATCAACCTCCCAGGGCGTTTTCTCTAATCGCTTACGCGGTACTGGGAAGGCTGGCGTAGTACTTAAACCCCCAGGCGTCCTCGCCTAGCCTGATTAGAGGAGCCCCCCCTTTGTGTCGGGGGAACATCACACTATTCCTCCACAATGGAATGGCTTTATTGATGAGGGAAAATCTAGCGATGACATGGCTACGCTACATAAATGTAGGACGGAATAAATTTTCTACACAGAAACCTTTACTCTGTTTAAAGCGAGACGAATACGGAATAAACCTGAAAAACAGTCATATATAAGGTGTCACAAAATTAGGTCTCTGAATTTGGTGAGATGACTTGATATCTCACCAAATCCAATCCAAATCTTCCAAAAAAAATATACCTACAGCTAAAAGCGTGCTAAAAATAGCCGATAGCATAACGATTGATAAACGTTAGGTTGTTCGCTGCTATTTATAGCACAAGCTGTCACAACAATTGCTTTATTTATCGCGACAATTACAGTCAACGGCAACGAACGGGTTATTAGAAACGTGTCTCTTCGTGCACGTTCATCGCCAGGATCATTAGCAATCCACTTGTCAGTTTTAATCATTGCTATTGAAAGCTAGAGGGCTACCATGAAAAAAACATCCGGAACTTTGAGCAATACGCGAACTAAAGACGTATTACTTACAGTTACGTGCTACGGGAGTATTTGGCAACACCCCAAAGAGAGACACTGCTGGCGTTGCAATCATTCTCAGACCATTGAAACGTTTTACCATCGGGGTACCCCCCCCCCCATCCAGATCTTCGGTCCCAAGATAAGCTCACTTGCTAGCCGCAACACCTGCTGATTAACAGACGAGGCTCTGACGCAGGCCTTTTGGGGAAGGGGAAGTCAGAAGGTAATCGCGCCCATAATAACTATGAAATTTAAAATATAAAAATCCTCGAAAAAAAACCATTTTGCGGTAGCGGCGGCCATCTTGGATTAGAAATTTGTCCTAGTGTACAGTATTCAACTAACCCTTTCATTTGATACCCATATTGAGGGAGCTGTGAAGAAATATTAATCCGCCATTTTGTGGCGGCTGCCATCTTGGACCAATTTTCATCAATCAGCTAGTAAAAAACAATCCCGATTAGTTCTCACCTTTCAAATGAAAAATCTAGTGGGGCGGAAATCACACAGTGATTGTCAAACTTCGGGCCAAACTTATTTTTAGGGACAATTTGTATGTATAGGTACCCGAAACCTTGAACGTACAAACCCCAAAATCTAATAATTTCTTCCCATTAACCAAACAAGATGATTGGCGAAAGAATTTTTTAAATCGGATAAGTGGTTCTTGTGTTATATGCATAAACAGACATCCAGACCAACAGACAGACTGACACAAACATTTTTTTTGCTTAATTAGACTTAGAATCATGTGAAACGTCGAAAAAGTGATAAAAAGAGGTTGTAAGATTGATTTTTTTTTGCGTGATTTTAAGACTTCGGTGGCCATCTGCTTGGTGGCCCGAAGTAAAAAATTAAAATCGGTTCATCCATTCGGGAGCCACGATGCCACACGACAGACACACAGACACGTCAAACCTTTGACTATATTTTGTATTAGTCAAGGCGTCAAACTTATAACACCCCCGGCGTTACTGCGTCGGGGGTTAAAAACTAAGATTGATTATTCATGACAAAAGGGAGAAGAGTGGATTCCGGACTCCTAGGTACAATCTTGGATGCCACCGGATTAACGCTAATGATGACTGCAGAACTTCATTATCGCCACGGGGTCTTGGAGGTTGAATAACAGTCGCTTTACTGAAAATATTCATAGACTGGAAGCCGACCCCCACAGAGTTGGGCAGGGACTCGGCGGATGATGATGATGATAGTAACCGTTTACTATCGGTTGGTTCGGTACCATAATACTATAAAATGAATGATAAATTAATGCTAACTCTGTTCACGAACCTTGACATTTAAGCCTGCAACGTGATTCCCGCTCTATTAAGTACAAAGCGGGCATAATTAAGGTAAGTAGTACTCGTCACGAATCTTGAACACCGATAGATACTGTTTTTTAACCCCCGAAGCAAAAAGAGAGGTGTTATAAGTTTGACGTCGATGTCTGTGTGTGTGTGTCGTGTCGTGTTAACGAGTGCCAGTATAATCGTTAAATGTCAATTTTTTACTTTTTAAGGGTTGTTCCTCATATTACGAGTATAAGTATTTTTTGGCGTAGGTTGCTTTCTTAATTTTTAATTTTCTTTCGATAAAACTGGTTAATATTAACTTCTTTTGCATAATGGGTTTGACTCATACATTATCTTTATTTTATACAGGGTGTCCGTCCGAGTCCGTTACGTATGCCACTAGGCTATCGCCGCGTATTAAATAGAACACTATACAAAAATCAGCTAAGAAGAAACCTGTTGTGATTCTCTAAAAACATCTCCATTTTTTCCGTGTCAAATTAGTCGTCTCATTCAATGGTAGTTTTCGTTTAATATCTGAATTATTTGACGTTTGTCAGGATGAAACTTATGTTTAATTTTATAAAACTTTGATCTAGCGAAGCCTCAAGTCGAAGCTTTTGGTGCTATTCTAAAATACTTATAACAATTCAATTTCAATTCAAATTCAAAAACTTCAATAAGAAGCAGTCACATGCTAGACGTTTTTGTTATTCGATACAGATCCAAACGAGCCTCGATGATGCTTAAATAGCTCAGCTATATTTACGCATCACCCTTATTACCCGCATTAGCTTAGGCTTTAAAAGGCTAGATAGCTCACGCTTTGCTCAGTTAAATTCGTATTCTCTGGTGGAATTCGCTTTAAATCTCATAACCCTATTTCAAATTAAACTGTATAACGTATCAAATGTTAGAGCAATTAAAAAGTCTACACTGCGTCGCACAGTTCGAAATAGTAGTTTATGCAACTGCCATATAAGAAGGGGTATTAAAATACGAGAGTCTGTTTATCTGTCTGTTGATAATAGGTTGACTCGAGTGTTTTAATACCTAAGTTATATGCAGTTTCGTACACTACTTTCACTCATAGGAAAATTTGATATTAAACAATTTTTTTAATATTCAGCCTAAAACCTTAGACTAGTTTAATGAATAAAAAAGCTAGCGGTGCTATAATGAGTTTTGTGATACAGTTACTATAATAAGTTTTATTTTTAATTTTATGTATATGCGTTTATAAAGTGCGTATGTATAGAATCGTCTTTGAATTCGTAATTCGAATTTTTCGATTTGAGTGTAGATAAAAAATATTATTACATACAAGTACCTTCCCACAATAGCGAAAACGCGATGTTCTTCCGGTCAATGCTCCATCGCGAATATTACATTTAAAAAATTTACAGAGTTCGCACTGCCGACACAATCACTCTGCACACCTGTAGCACCCCGCGTCCAAAAGCGTTAATTCAAAATATAAACATTGCTAAAGGACACCCTGTATAATCTGTGTATCAGTTATTTATACTCTTTCTATTTTTATTTCTTTACGGAACTCGTAATACTATTAGCATTTCTATGGTATCATTAGACTAGACCGTTTGTGGTCAACATATTTTATAACCTACCTAAAACCTAAAATATATCAAAGGGACAGTCTTCTGCAAGCCAGTACATCTGCTGATTAACGGACAAGACTGGAGTGGGCTTTCCGCTCGGGGTTAGGCGGCAGTCGCACCCGTCGAAGCCAAAATAAAGCAAATCATGTAAAGGAGGAATAGGAGCTGACCATATAGGCTCCAAAGTGCATGTTTTAGATGTATCCGAGATTTGCACTCGGATGAAGAAGGATTGGTCGAATATTAAAACTATAAAATGTGCTAGCATTAAGAGGCTACAAGCATATTAAGAGTAATTAAATAAACTCTCGGCTAGGAGTCAACGAGGCCAACTCGCGGGAATTCACTTGGAAAACTTGGATACAAAAGTAGGTCATGTAAATATAGTAATTTTTATGTGAGAGCCTCTTTAAAAAGCCGACGTAACCTTGTTTTGTTAGAATATGTGCTTGGTAAAAACTGTTATACTAGTAAAGTAGCGGACATTCTGCATAATTCGAAAGCAGCGATAGCTCAGTGGCTAAGGCGGCAGACTTGCGATCGAGAGTTCGAACGGAGAAGGGGGTTTGAACAGCGACCATTACACTAAGGACTTGAACCAATTTAGCTTAAATAAAGGGTTTAGCAGGAATACTAGTATCAGTCGCCAATATTGGTTTTAAAAAGCAACCGGAATATCGGGCACAATGTGAAATAATAAAATATAATGTAATAAAAACCTATATAATAAAGATTTAGATCGGAAAAAGAGAACATCTAGGACGGGACTTGAACCCGTCCAGTCCCTTACAGGGGGAATGCTCTGACCAACTGAGCCACCTAGACACGTCCCAGATATTTAGATTTAGAAAAAAGTAAGCATACAAAATGCTTAAAAATTTAATTGAACCTATATAATGTTTTTTTAGGTTTCCGTTGCCAAATGGCATAAAACGGAACCCTTATACATTCGTCATGTCTGTCTGTCTGTCCGTCCGTATGTCACAGGAACTTTTTTGCGAAACTATAAGAACTATGCTGTTGGAATTTGGTAAGTAGATGTATTCTGTGAACCGCATTAAGATTTCCACACATAAATATAAAAAAGACATTAAATTTTGGGGGCTCCCCATACTTAGAACAGAAACTCAAATTATTTTTTTCATCAAACCCATACACATGTGGGGTATCTAAGGATAGGTCTTCAAAAATTATATTGAGGTTTCTAAGATCATTTTTCTCTAAACTGAATAGTTTGCGCGAGAGACACTTCCAAATTGGTAAAATGTGTGCCCCCCCCCCCCCTGTAACTTCTAAAATAAGAGAACGCTAAAACTAAAAAAAATATATGATGTATCTTACCATGTAAACTTCCACCGATAATTGGTTTGAACGACATCTAGTAAGTAATATTTTAATACGTCATAATTTTCCTTAAATCAACTCAAATATAAAATTTAAAAAAAAATACATTATTATGTTACTTGTTCGCACTTGGCCGCTTATTTAATATTCAGTTCGTCAATTGACTGCACCCCGCTGGATGGTAAGAAGTTATGATGTTCGGATGATACGGGCCGGATCGTGATGGAATCTGTTAAAAATATGTATATTTAAAAATTTTACCAACTTTTCTTACGAGTTATGTATATTCATCGTCAAAAGTATCAGAAACTAGGTAGTGATCATTTTCATTAATTTTCTGGTCAAATTAAATTTTGAGCACAGTATTTTCTATTTCTTCGTGAAAATGCTGTATAACTACTTAGTGTGCTCTATTAAATGATTTTTTTAATACAAAATAATTTACTTACATTAAAAAATTTTTCGTGCTATCTTTCTCTGCTATCATTATCTACTTTTGGCGCTGACTGTACAAACTACAAAGTGAGCGAAAATGTAGTTTTTTTTAATTAAAAATTCTACGAGATTCTACTCGGTGCTTTCTAGACCCAAAGTAAGCATACCTAGTTTAACTAGCGAGCGTTATATGTTCCAGAATGCCGATAAACATACTTTTATACTTTTTTTTGTAAATATTTACATATTATACATAGAAACACCCAGACCGCGCCTCCTGTTGTAGTGTAGTGTAGTCGAATGCGCTACCGCTACGCCACAAAGGCCGTCATTACCGTCGTATTCATATGCTGTCAGTAGTTACTTGAAGCGACCAGCAGTCTTAGAACTAAGAAATCGCAAAAAACTTTGAAAAAATATGCTTCAAATGTCCCTAATCCAAATAAACATAAACATCACACCCGTAGCCCTGAGAGATGTATTACACATTCACGATTCGCCAGTTATTTTAAGGTCCCAATGTAATAGGGAACGAGCCTATTGCCATCTACCGGGCATTTATATTATGCACACATAACTACGAAAAGTCAGAGGTGTGTGCCCGGGGCGACTGGGGATCGAACTCGAGAACTCCTCTCAGCAGTCCGTTACGTACGCCACTGGGCTATCGCTAATCCAAATGCATCTTATTAAAATATGCAAACCATTTACTTCCCTACGATATTTTGATTATTCGATTTCCCCTTTCTATACGAAGCTTGCCCCTATCCTATTTTGATTTAATATTAAACATTCCTCTCCACCATTAATCTTGTTGGTGAAGGTGAATACGATTCCCCACCCCCACCATCTGACGTGCGAATAACTAATTAACGTCAAATGTCATTGGATACAATACGTGGCATGTGTTTGTTAGTGAAATGGATTTATTAAATGTTTGTTAAGTTAATGTATGTACAGCTTCAGCGAACTTTATGAATGGTGAAGAATGAAGAAGTGGATGCGTAACCGACAGATTAATACGTTTGAAGAAGCATTTAGACCTTAACTATGCCCATGATGTGGATGGATCACGGAGTTAATCCCGGTTGCGGGCAGATGCTGGATGCGGCAAGCTGAAGACAGGGTGCTATGGCGCTCATTCGGGGAGACCTATGTCCAGCAGTGGAGTAATAGAGGTTGATGATGATGATGATGCTGATGATCCAGTATGGAGCCCAGGGTCCACTCTCCTACGCATTCTACTCTTGATGTGGCTTATCTTGGCTTTTACAGGTGCGACTGCCGTTTAACCCCTTAACCTGGAGATCCCTCTCTAGGCTGCGCCAGAGTCTGATCCGTTAATCAGCGGGTGCACCGGCTCTGTCTAGTATTGCAAGCGTTCATCAGCCCGGTTAAATATGTGTTTTGTGTACTAGTTGCAGCATCTTGATGCAATTACTAAACGAAACCAATGTAATTATTGGCGATTAGAAAATAATGGAGGTGAGTTTTTTGCCAGGTTCTGTTCTCACTGGCCTAGCCTTGCGAATCTACATGAATATGCAACCAGCAATAATCCTACATGAATAAAGATATTTTGATTTTGAACTTCTATCTGCTTATATTATCATAATATATATTTTTACGATGTAGATAATTGGGAATGATATAAAAACACTTTGTACTGGATATTAATGAATAAAATATGTAAGTTGGTTATGTAAATAACATAAGTTAGAAAAAGGAGTTTAAAAAAAAGTTGATTTCTTTTGTTTTGATTCAGTTCGGATGTGTGTGTTTAAAAAAAAATTGTATTTTTAGGGTTCCGTAGCCAAATGGCAAAAAACGGAACCCTTATAGATTCGTCATGTCTGTCTGTCCGTCCGTATGTCACAGCCACTTTTTTCGAAGCTGTAAGAACTATGCTGCTGAAACTTGGTAAGTAGATGTACTCTGTGAACCGTATTAAGATTTTCACACAAAAATAGAAAAAAAACAATCAATTTTGGGGGTACCCATACTTATCAAACCCACACGTGTGGATATCTATGGATAGGTCTTCAAAAATTATATTGAGGTTTCTAATATAATTTTTTTCTAAACTGAATAGTTTGCGCGAGAGACACTTCCAAAGTGGTAAAATGGGTCGCCCCCCCTGTAATTTCTAAAATAAGAGAATGATAAAACTTAAATATATATATGATGTAGGTACATTACCATGAAAACTTCCGCCGAAAACTGGTTTTAACGAGATCTAGTAAGTAGTTTTTTTTTAATACGTCATAAATCGTATACACACAATCAACTCAAATATAAAAAAATTCTTGCTGCTACGAAACCCTTCATGGCCGGGTCCGACTCGCACTTGGCCGGTTTTTGTGTAACTGTTTAAGTAAGCCAGTGTCGAAGGTAAACTTCGGTTGCGTGGACAAACCTGTAAAGGTTTTTCGACAACTTTGTACATGTTAATAATAAAATAAATAACGGAAATACTTAAATCTAATAAAAGAAACCTCGATCTCTAGAAGAACTGTTGAGCTTCCATCGCAACAAAAGCTATCAAACTGTCGCAAGTGAGAAAGAAATTGAGCTGACGGGGAAATTAATTCTTCGATACTATAGACAACTCCACCACGTTACTTTGAAGTTATTTCAGTTTCTTGTTTGACGTTTCGACGTGACTTCGACTTGTTTCATTCCAAGTTGTGAATGCTTTGATTTACACGCCTAATTTAACTTTCAATCCGACGTAATTTTCCAAAGGAACGGGTTGTTAATTTTGTTATAATAATGCTTTTTAATTGAAAACATTCAAAAACTTACAACTTCGGTAGTAAGTTAATTTGCAAGATATTTAGGCGTAAGAAGTAAGTTTGACAGATTAGCTTGTTGGTCCCGTGGTACTTATTTGCGTGCTATTTGGGGTTTTAGGCTATAAAGCAAAGTGTTATTGAATTCTTCAACAAAATAAGACATAAAATAAAATTGTTAATTGAAAAATCAAATAACCCGACTGCCCTAAAAAGACCGAAACAAGTTTGATAGCAGGCGGGACCCATTAATTTTGTTTCGGTTTATGTTTTGCATCTGGGTCCCGCCTGCTATCAAACTTGTTTCGGTCTTTTTAGGGCAGTCGGGTTATTTGATTTTTTAATTAATAATTTTATTATATACATTTATTATATATATCTTTGAAATTCCCTTTTAAAGTTCTTAATTTTGATACCCTACTCGATAAGTTTGAGTGAAAATATTTTTTGAATAACATACATTTAACGCCAAAAATCCACCATTACGTTTTTTATTATTTTGATATTCCCAGTGTCACTCTCACAGTAAATACGAATCTAACGACACCTCTCAAGCTAAAATCCATCGAGCCGTTCAGGCTGCAGAGCGTGGCAAACAATTATTACATCCATACATACTCTTGAAAAACATAACCCTCCTTCTGGCGCAGTCGGGTCAGTAGAAAATGTCATATATGATATTTCACAAAAATAGGTAGGTTGAGTACCTTGGGTTCCTAAAAACTAAATCGTAGGTAAAACCGCAGGTCGCATCTAGTAAAATCTATTACAAGAAAATTCTACAGGTGTATAAAATACTTATTCAATGAAAACCTACCTTTATATCATTTTGTTTCCCATTTTACCGAGTGTGCTAATTGCACCAGTCACTAATGGTCTCGCATTTATAAGATGGCAACACGACAGGATAATCCCTTTGCCAGCGTATTTATCGTTTGTAGTTGCCACGTTGAAATATTTATGTATCATCTACGTATCATTTTTATACTGTGGTGCATTCAGAACGCATATTTTACACTAAATTATTGGGACCATGTAATAGGATATTTGTACTGTCGCCGTATTTGTCTTTTGTAGTTGCCACGTTGAAATATAAAGTGGTGTGTCAATGTGTCAAAAATTGCGAACACATATCGTAAACTGGGCTTTCATATATTTTATTCAATTCATATAGTAAGACTTGATACCCTAGTTCATATTGATTTTTTCGCAGTTCCTATCATCACTGAAATTGTAGCTACAAGTGAATCTAATAAAAGCATATGAAAAAGTCTAATTTTATAGTTCTAGCGATCTCAATGGTTGACATATTTATATTTGCTGCGCTGAAAAATATATTCTCTAGCTATTTCGAAACTCGTCGCCACGCCTATATAAAAGTCGTTGCTTAGTAAAATTAGAAATTGAAACCAGCTGATAATATATAAAATCTTCTTGACACTATAATATCAACATCCTTTGAGATTCTGCAGTTATTGGAGTGGGCGAGAGATTCCATAGCCAGTCTGAGTAATTTAGGTGCTATCCGCCTTTGATACCGGATGCTAATATTATACATATTTTAGTCTTGCACAAGGCAATGAGCCAGAAATAAATGGTTTTAATAAACCTAGAAGTTACCGGATATGTTTATATGTGTATACAAATGAATGTATTTCGTAATTTCTATTGCAAAGCCTCGGTATAAGAGTGAACAAACGTATAAAAGGGGGAAGTTATAGGTATAAATCTAAGAAACGGACAAGATAGCCGTGAATGAGAAAAAGCAAGGAAACTGAAGATAATTGTATGGCCATAATTATGTTGCGCGTGCTAACACGTAATATTCATTATGGTTATATTGTGTCACTAGTTTTTTTTTATATTATCACAACAGGTCTTCATCAGCCCAGAGTTAATTTCGAATTTGTGTACAAATTAAGAAAATCTATCGAAAAAAAAATCAGTTGGGGGCTAAATCAACTGGTTTTGTAGAAGCTAATGGCATCTGCCATCAACACTATTTTTTATTTCTTACAATATCTATTGCGCGCGTGCGCTTGTTTATGTGTGTGTGTGCATGTGGGTGTTTGCGCGTCAGTGTGTAAAAATACACTCACGGCAATTTATGCGTTGTTAATTAGGGTTCGTAACTAATAGCGGGCATTTAACGTGCCATTGCGATTACGCTGGCTACTCCTATTAAAGCTCACTAAAAAAGCTTCTGTGTCCGAAATTTTACTGTTAGTAGATAAAATCTCCAAGTGGCTGTGAGTAATATTATCAGTAACAGCAAAATCCAATAACATTTTACCACGCGAGGACCGGAGAGTGGATTGTTCCCAAACTGTCTTGCTATGTGATCTCAATATAGAAGTATTGATAATGCAATATATCGGTTTACTCCAGAATGTCCACGTTACTTTCAAAACAATTTGATATTTATTCACTGTAAGAAAAGAAACTTGTACCAAATGACGTGACTTAACCGCAACACAGTATGTAGTTCAATCTAACGAACACAAACTGGCCAGCTTCGAAACTAGCCGTCCTGCATCGCATTATCAAAGTTCTCACGATGATTAGCATAATACGACTTACCAATTTGCAATTTGCTCGTGGTTTGAACCCGTAGAACGAATGAGTACTGAGCGATTAACACACCAAGTATATCATGTCGATTGTAAGTATGGACAGATACTAACTGGGGCATATTATAATAATATACTCTGCTTATTATTTCTTAGAATGCTTGTCAGCTACCAAATTAAGAGTAGACATATGAAATTACACGATAATTAATACTAATTGCTAGTTACAACATAACTTGGTTCAAAACAAGAAACCGGTCGCATGAAGTAGTCCGGCGGAAATTGAAGGTCACTGCCAATAACTGTTTCACTGTCGAGGACAACTATCGGCAAACTGTTCGCTTCTACCGGACTATATAATAATGTCTGTCTGGCTTTTGTTTTTTGAATAATGTGTTAGGTGGACCAAAAAGACCGGTAAGAAATCGAAATTTTATCAATTAACTGGCCAAGTTGACCGTTGTTTTAGTATGTTTCGGGTCATTGTAGAGTTCAACCTGTATCAAAACTGCTGTCTTAATTTTAAAATATATCTCTTAGGTTGAGGATTTCTTAACAAAAATATCCATGAAAGTTTTCCTGACACCGAAACGATTCCGGGATATCATATGTACCTACATCATTAAAAAAAATCTGTTCGCCATTGGTACACTCTTATCATTATTTGTGTCCGGCTTAGTATACTTGTTTATCACCTTTACACGAATTCTTATGTTGCTAAAAGCTAAGAAACATTGAATTCATCGCAATTCGATTTTTCAACGACAGGTTTAGTAGCAGCTGTTGTGAATTTCACTATCTAAATCCTGATTCCTCCATCACTAGATCAGCTCGATGGTGACAAATTAAACTATTGCCATTCGTATGTTAAATGCTTACAAAGTTTCAAATCGCAAATATGAAGCTGTATAACCAGCGGCAATTCCAAGATTTTGCAACCATTCGACTTTGAAGATTAGTTTACATACATATATAGTTATTTACAGATGGAGCTAATAAGAGCGTGTTAAAAATAAGAAAACTTATTGGTCTTTCTTTCTATTGTTAGCGAAGCAAACATGGTTGTTATTATTTGAAGGTTACGGACAGCACTTAACTGTGACATTGTACTCAATAACCTCATTGTTTTGTTTACTTAAGTGCTCGTCATTGATTTTATCTATACTCTTTGTATTATACGGAACAACTTCAATAAAATTCACATTCAAAAAGTCACGTTTTGTCTTGTGGGTGGGGTCTTTTTGTACGTAAGTATCGCTCGTATTCGTGTTTTCATCCTCATTATATAGTACTAGCTGTTGCCCGCGGCTCCACCCACGCGGAATTCTGATTTAAATGGTGTCTTTGACGTCAGGCTTAATGCCAAGAAGGGTATGAAAGTGTCCACCAGTCTCGGACAAGTGTTGGCTACTATTACGACTCGGCTCTTCAAAAAGGACCAGTAAAAATAACCACTATTTAAAGTCAATGTCACAATAATTTATTACCAACCAACTGTAAAAGCGTTTATAATAACAAAAATGTCAAAGCTACTGAAAAAAGACAAAAAAAAAGTAATTTCAAAAGTGTAGGGTATATTTCACCCGTATCGGCCGTATCTATAGCTGATTAAAAAGCCCCTGATTCAACAGACGGTATCGGAGAATCAATAATGCACAATATATTTGCGCAGTTGTGTCACCGTGTCGTATGAAATATAAAAACACGCAGTGTGGGTTTGCATCTGCTGTATGAAATGTTGACTGGAATATGATGATTATTGATGATTGATGAAAGAATGATTTTGTGATGCCACTTATTATTTTATCATTAATATATTTTATCTACACTCAAATCGAAAAATTCGCATTATGAATTCAAAGACGATACATACACACTTTATAAACGCATATACATAAAATTAAAAATAAAACTTATTATAGTATGTACCGCCAACTGTATCATAAAACTCATTATAGCACCGCTATCTTTTTTTATTTTTTTTATTCATTAAACCAGTCTAAGGTTTTAGGCTGAATATGAAAAAAAAAGCGCAGCATGCGCAGTTTGAACTGCGAAAAAAAAATGGCGCACGCTAAATTACTTCCTTGTAACCTACCTACTTTGTTTAATTTCAATTTTTCCTATGAGTGAAGATAAAGTAGTGTATGAAACTGCATTTAACTTAGGTATTAAAACACTGGGGTGTGTTTTGGGTAACCTCCTCGAGTGTCGCTCCGATTCCGATCCCGCTGCAGTCCGGGGGGAACGGAATCGGAGCGGCCGGTACACCCTGGGCGGCGGTCAATGGCTTCCCCTTCACCCCTTCATAGGGTTGGCATTGATCGTCGGCCAATACCCAACGTGGCGGGAACACATCGCTCTCCGTACTCCTCTGCTTTCAGAGGAGACAGGATGAGCAATGCTGTTAGTGGTGAGATGGCCCAGGGTCAGTCGAGGTGCGAGGGATATGCTCTATGGGTAATCTTACACCCCGGCGTCTGAAGACCCGAGACGGCGTGCGGTTTTAGTCGGTGCAAGCCCGACATAACCGTCCCCGCTGGCCGGCGGGGGGGTATACGAAGGGATTTCCGCACGATAAAAAAAAAAAAAGGTATTAAAACACTCGAGTCAACCTATTATCGCATCGGCTTCGCCTCATGCGATAAACAGTCTCTCGTGTTTTAATACCCCTTCTTATATGACAGTTGCATATACTACTATTATCATAAATCAATGGTGACTAGTCAGCTCTAGTGTTCTAGAAGCTTGTTAAGTATTAGTGATTGTAACATTTCGAACCAAGATAAAATAGATAACAATAAGAATTCTACTAAAAAGAGTGACAACATAAAAATCACTTACCATTTTCACGGAATGAAAATCATTAAATTTGTTATAATACATGCCTTACTAACCTAACCACGGCTAACCACGACGCGCTTATAACAATTCAGTTTTGGGGAGCGGAACAGAGGGAGAGAGATGGAGCTATACACTGTGTATAGCCTATATCTCTCTTCCTCTCACAGTTCTGTGTGTTGCGTCTGAAGGTGTAATAATTTACAGAAGGAGGCTAAGTTCTGGCGTGTCGTGTGTCCTTATACACGCCTGCCAACTCACCGATGCGTGTCGTGTGTCCCCTTATACACGTCTGCCAACTCACCGATGCGTGTCGTGTGTGTCCTTATACACGCCTGCCAACTCACCGGCGCGGGATCAACCCCAACCCCAAAGGCGAGGCTGCGATGACGGCCGAAGTCCGCCTGGAACCCTGGGGTTATCCTTGGGACATCGTGTGGTTTTAGTCGGTTCGATTCCGACATACCCACCTCATCGCTGGTACCAATGGGGTGAAGCCCAAGGGGGCTAGCACACGTAAAACAAATATTTTATCGATCCTATTGCAAGATCCTTCAGGCAAGAAAAGTTAAACATGATTCTCCTGATTTAGGAGAAACCTCAGAACACACAGGAACTAGAGGACCTATCTCAATTATACTGTATACTCCCTTATGTGCTTGTCTTGTTCTAGATAGAAATAATTACCATATTTAAAACTTCGTGTGAGTGCCCAAGAATCGGCTCTAGCCTTTTTTACGTTTTCTATAATCTTTTGTTTAATCTGTAAGCCTTCATCCAGCATCTAGGGTAACGAACTCTTAGTAACAATGAATTACCGATATGTACTTTTTGCAAGTTGATTTATAATGTGCAAGATGCGAATACTTTTTACTATCAACCAAGACGAACTAAATTATAGTTTACACGTTCACTAGTCATGTGATGTTTAGGCTGAACAGAAAATTTAGTTTTTGACTTCGTGGATTTATAAGGACTTGGAAGAATTTGATTTTGATGTCTTAACCAGTTGATTACGTTTCCTATCTTCAGTTTTGCTAGCTGTAAGATTGCGAAAAACCCTCCATAGTAGTCCAATTTCGGTTTGATTGCGTTCAGGGGTCAGCAAGTGCATAGCCGGGCAAGGGGATTGTGGTCGCAGCACTAGTGGGACCGGTGGGTGTCACGCGGTGCTGCGACGACAAACCTCTTCTGATGAGGCCGTCAAGTGCCACCATTGTTAACATGGTACGTGTATGTAATGGTGACTCTCTTTCCTGAGACTTTACCTTCAGCTTACCATCAGGCGAGGTGAAGTCAAATTGACGTGTCCTAAATATAAAAAAAAAAGCTGGTCGCTTTGTTAATTTGTTGCCATAGTCACAATTACATTTCATAGCTATGTTAAGTGCTATCTTAAAAAACAGTTTCCGAAGAATTGAGAATCTTTTTGGAAGTCTGTTAAAAATGGATTGAAATATGGAGACTTTTTTTTCGCTTGCCCAGTTCAAACTGAAATCCGTAGTAGCCTTAGAACAAGTTTATCTTTATCGGAATATTTACAGTGTTCGTTGGTTTTTAGAGTCTTACTAAAATATCGAAAGCTCACCAAATCCAATAAACATGGTTGGTAAATATCTTGATAAAAGTAATCCTATTAATATTGTGAATGACCATGTCAGTCCAAAATCACATACTTACTGTAGTTACTTACCTGAAACGAAAATAAAGGACGACCTAGGTATTGTGTTGCCAAAGCTTCTGAAAAAGGTATGGGTTGTTGTTGGTATGAATCCTGTGTATTTTTTATCGTAACGAGTTGGGTTTTCATGTCCTTTGTGTTACGTGTCCTTTGTCCTCGTACTTACATCAATAGATCACTTTAACTGCTTCTACCACGTTTGTTGCGTGTCGTCTTAAAAATCACTCTTTTTAACCGTCTTCCAAAAAGAAGGAACGGTCTCAATACGTCGTAATCTTTTTTTAGGGATTTTCTTTAGAAAAGCCCTATTGCTATCGAGTTGTCGTCGTCGTCGACGTCGTCGTTGCCAATTTTCTGTCACGGTTTTGGGTATGAAGGAGATGAGCTATCGAGTTGCTGTTTTCGGTAATAGATTCGTGCTGGGGTGAACCATTGCAAGATAAAGAAAAAATCGCAAAAATAAATAAATACGCAAAATCGAAAATCCCTTGTATTCGGCTGAGCTCGTCTCAGGAATTCAACTTGTTTTTATTATGAACCGATTTAGATTTTTTTTGTTTTAAAGAGTATACTTCTCAGGTTTCAAATTTCATGAAGATGTGCCGATAAGTTTCGGAGACAGAAAACGGAACTCTTATTGACCGTAATTGCTGCTATTGCATATCTAGGCGTTGTTTATGCTATTACATAATATAACATCACGCCTATATTCCCTAAATGCAGTGCCTGCAGTAAATGCAGTTCGCAGTTCAGTCTCATCATCATCATCACGTCCTATATCTATATATATCTATATCTATCCATCATTCTAGTCCACTGCTGGACATAGGTCTCCCCTAATGAGCGCCATAACGACTTCAAAAACCATTAAACAGGCACTGAAAAAAGACAAAAAAACGCGAAAGACTTTCCTATTGAAGTCTGTGTGAAACCAAATAGGTGCCTAGCTATTAGGAGGCATGTCTCCCCGCGCAAGAGATGATTTTCTAAGCGGACGTGCAGTCTCCAAGTTTTCAGCAACACAACTCAAACGGGAATCAGACGTCTCGAATGACATTGAAATTTTACGTTGTGTTACGGACTTGGCACCGACTTCAACAGAAAAGTCTTGCGCGTCTCTAATTCGGTAATATTTTTTTCAGTGCCTGTTTTTAATGGTTTTTGAAGTCGGTTTATTTTTTCATTATTATTGTGCCAATAACATAAAATTAACGCGTTGCATGGTTGGTGGTTATCTCCCGTTTTTCTTACTCTGCGTCTGTAGTGTTGACTGCTGGCTATGAGATCCTAGGTTACATTCACGGGCTAAGTTTTTGCTTGGTAATTCTTCGGCATGGGCTCTAGAAATAGTCCCCGGATGACGGCTATAAGCTCGAATCGAAAAATATTGTTTGAGAAATGTGCGTGTTAATACATTCTGTTTATCTTATTAACAACGTTGTTATATCTTATTAACATTAAAACCGTCTGACGTATATGACGTAGGGTGACGTGAATATGAGCTGTGTTTAGTGCACTAGCCTTTTTTATTTTTTTCGTGCGGAAATCCCTTCGGATACCCCCCCGCCAGACAGCGGGGGCGGTTATGTCGGGCTTGCACCGACTAAAACCGCACGCCGTCTCGGATCTTAAGACGCCGGGTGTAAGGTTACCCATAGAGCATATCCCTCGCACCCCGACTGACCCTGGGCCATCTCCGGTTTCGAGATGGCCCCCTTACTTGCTCTCCACTGTGCCATCTGCTAATCAGAGGGACACGTGGAAAGCTTCCGAACAGCCCTCAACAGGGCCGTCCTCGCCTCGGTCGGAGTTGGCCGTAGGCGGCAGCGTCTCTCCCACCCTAGGAGAGAGGCGCTGCCGTCTCCGTTGCCCAGGGTGCACCGCGTGGAGGTCCCCAACCAAGCACCTCTTAGTGCACTAGCCTAATGGCTTAAATATCGATATACTTGCCTTCTCGCTACAAAGCAGCTAGCTATAATAATTTTGCAAAACTTTACCCTTCAGTTTAGACACAAAATCAGCATACAAAATATTCTTGTATAGCTCAGAAAAAATCGTTCTGCAGTTTTACAAGAAGATTACATTCAGAACAATAATCAAATGAGTCATCGTCAATTAATTTTAAACGCCTTGCCCACACATTCGTTTTCTATTTATGAACTTGATTAAGTAAACTGGTTTAATTTTACTTATGTCATAAATCAGATGCGAAGTAGGTCTTCAAAAAACTATAAAAAAATTACGAGGCAATAACTTCAAAGTATTGGAACGAACTGTTACAGGAAATCAGACATTATATCGGGGAGGCAATTAAAATTGGATCGATCAAAAATATCGTAGCGAGAGAAACTGAACTTTGAGTCGAACAAAATTGAGTACATTTTAAAATGCACTGATAAATATGACAATTAACATGATGAGGAATTATTCGATCTATCTACGGTAATGATTACTTAATATTCGATTAGCGTGTTTGGGTACAATTAGGGTTAAAAAAATAAGCATTTGCAGCAAAATACAGATTAAAATAAATTGGGTAACCCATTACACAAGCTAGTTGAGCTATGCTTACTTTGGGCCTAGATAGCGCCGTTTAAAATGTTCTAGAATATTTATTTATTTATTGTACTTAGTATTTTTGGAGATGCTTCTTCTATGCTTTGGCCGACTGGTTTTTTATTCAGGGCAGTTCAGTTCAGCGTATGAGGCCTCACCAAGACCTAAGGTGCCAATTCAACTTCACATGCAAGATACACCTACTGATTGACGGACGAGGTTCTGGCGCAGGCTTTCCTCTCAATAAGGTCAGATGACAATTGCTCCCATAAAAGCCGAATAAACCAAATGTGAAGGACGATTAGTGAGCGGGCCTCAGGTTCCAAGTTATAACGTAGGAACTCAAGGTCACCTAGTTTTTTTTTACTAGCGAAAACCCGCTTCTACTAAAAACTTGTTTTAACTGTAACATTGATACCGTAAAAAGATAACCCAGTGAATTCTTAATATTAATGCATGATTAAAAATGGTAGAGCCATTATTTTCCCACCGGGAACGAGCGCGCTCGACCTGGTCCTGGACCCTCTCAACATCGACTATACTACTTTTCGGTTGATTTGTGACATTCCGGAAATTTGTGCAGCAGGAATGAGCTCTATCGACCGAAGGAAGTAGGTAAAAACCTTCTTATTAATATCCACAACATGTAGCTACTAGTGATGTGCCAGTTATTCATTATTATCCCTTACTATTTTGGTTACCTTCTTTGTTCTTCTTTGCATTACATGAAACCAGACATTCAAATTATCTTACACCTATAAAAACGTAATTTCATACACATTTGTTTCTGAAACAACATGTTTGCGATGTCAATTATCACCAGTAGGCAAACAGATGTTCCAAGTTTTTGTTACAGATTACACATCGATGTTTCACCACTTCGCCCACTTAAACATCGGTAACTCCTCATTTGGACACAAAGTAGGGTTGTCACACTACCAGATTAGCCACGTCGTCTCTAAATTGGCTCAAAGGAGGCCGGGCTTGGATTGTATATTGGGACATACGTGTGAACAAATTAAAAAATCTTGAGAAATTGCACGAACGAAAAAGGCTTTTGCGGGGTCAGTGAAGTCCCAGGGCGACATTGCCACATGGGTGGCCGTTGGCCGATCAGTTTTTATTGGCATCCCGAAAGCCCTCGTGTCATAAATTCAAGAAGGAACTACATAATATGAATCGTCAGTATCCTCAAAGATTCTGAGAAGCCCTTGTGAAGACCCCAGACGGCATGCGGTATTAGTCGGTTCGAATTCGACATAACCAACCCCGCTGGCCGGCGGGCAGGGGGGGTACCCCTTTTTTTTTTCGTGCGGAAATCCCTTCGGATATCCCCCCGCCGGCCAGCGGGGGTGGTTATGTCGGGCTTGAACCGACTAAAACCGGGAATTTCCGCAACGAAAAAAATTAATAAAAAAAGGTGCTGTTGCGTTTCTTGGCCTATGTTGACCCAACTAAATACATAAGTTAAAAAAATCAATGCTGACGAGGCAGCCCTGAATCGAATTCGCATAATAAACATAGTTATTTTATTCATTTTCAAATTGTTACATGAATGTTAACTAGTTACGAATGAACAACAGTTGTATTTATTGTATGGTGTTTATTTAGAAAATGCAAATGCGAATGCAAATACGGTGTGGTATTGCCACTCATTAAACAATTTCAGGAATTCAGATTTAGATGGGTCTGATAATAATTTATTTCGTTACGAGAGCGACATATTTGTTGTACCGGTGCGGTGGCAGACGAGCATGTGACCACTTAATATTTATAGCGGTCACCGTAGCTTCTTCATCGTAACTTCTGCAACACCTTTTGTGTTGCGGACCCTGTAAAACATTTTAATACCATTACTAGTATTTTTGCTGATTATAGCTGAAGACAGACGCACAGCGACGTGCCACCGCTACATGGTGGATATTCCACTCATACGCACGAAACGTTTCGGCGACTCATTTATTATGCGTACAGCTAAGGAGTGGAATTACCTGCATGAGTCTGTTTTTCGGGAAAGCTATAACTTTGGAATCTTCAAGTCTCGAGTGAATAGGTTCCTTCTAGGCAAACGTGATCCATCGTAGACCACATCGTCACTTACGATCAGGTGAGATAGAGGCCAAACGCCTATCATCCATAAAAAAAAACATCCAATACGGTTTGACTATTTAGGAACACTTCGAATCAACCGAGCGTTGCGGTTGTAGTTAACAAATTATTAGCGGTACAACACATCTAGCGATAGATTAAATTATTAAGAAACTTTTATCTATGGTTGTAGTATAACATGTGTAAATAGACAAAAATTGGTAACAACCCAGCTTACAGCCACTTAATGAAATCCAGTCCCCGTAATCTAGGAACTTTTGCAACACTATGGATTTTACGAGCACGTTACCAGCCCTCCCTAATCTTTCATAATTTCATAAACACATACATGTCCGTATTATAAACAACGACGGAAACAGATGCAATATTCCCTTACGTAAAGCAACTAGAACGTTTTAACTTTGCATAAAATCTGAAGCACATATTTACTCAGGTCCCCTTAACATACACATGCATTTAATTAGCATAACTTACGTTACGTGAGCAAAACCATTCTCAGTGGCAGAACATCAACACTAACAAAGTCGTCGAGATAAACAAATATAGTTTTACACCTAAAAACACTTCACCACGTAGGCGTACCATTTTACTCATCTATAACACCAGAGAACATGTCCTCTGTTGTTAATAGCTACTACTAAAAGTTATTTACAACCTTATTGCCATCAGATGTAAACTAATTTTCGCTGGATGATACCCTAGCGGCAATTCCATACAGTACTAAGCTATAAACTAAAGGACATTATTCCGGTCCTGCCCACATGATATCGCATTTTCTTGTACATGCGGCCACACAAGTTATTCCAAATATAGCATCGGTTGAAGACTTTGGTTATTTTCATATTTAAAATGGTTGTCTTAAACTTAACGGTTCATTTAAGCTTGTGAAATATAAAGATTATAGAAATTTAATACCACTTCTTACTTAGTGTGTATTTCTGCTGATATAATATTATCATCAAAATTAGGGTAAATCCAAATATCTTAACTCATTTAAGTTACAAAGTAATGCTTATGACCATCTAGTTTTACTCATTTTGATTAACAGCTAAATTCGCAACTGGCAATATATAGAGACAGTTATTTGTAAATTTAGAAGCAATAATCTTTACATGCATAAGTGTCACTTTGTGAGATAACATAACTTCACGCCTGTATCCCTGAAGGGGTAGGCAGAGGTGTATTACACACCCACTATTCGCCAGTTTGTGACCATAATCACTGGATTTCATATAGTTTATAAGTTTAAAAATGATAAAATAAGCTCCTATTCGGGTTCTACATAATAGTATTACTAAATAATATATCAGTGGTGGTCTGAGATCTAGCTTTAATTAATAGAACTTTGACTAAATTTATTCCACATCGAATACTTACCTAAGTCGCTGATCAAAGCTTTTGATTCCCACAAATGGTTGCCGTTTTAGCTTAAAGGGAAATTAAACCAAATAACGTTTGAATAGACGTCGTTGTGGTCGTTAAACGAAACTGTAAAATAAACCATTACAATTAACGATTCGAAAGTGGTTGAAATAATTCGATTTACATTTATTCCAATGGTCCAACATCCACATGATTTTTACGAATACATTATTTGAAGACAGAGTGCTATGGCGCTCATTAGGGGAGACCTATGTCCAGCAGCGGACTAGAATAGGTTGATGATGATGATGATGATGATGAACATTATTTTGCTTGGGAAGCTTGTGCTAGAGCCTCGTCCGTTAGTAGTCAGGAGGTACCGACTTGACAGACCCCAAGGGTCTTAGTGGAGCCCCATACACCTCCACTACTATCTCAATGCAAAAATAACATCCAATGAATGACCACTGAGTGGTTATGTTGGAATCGATTTAAATAACTCGGTCTCTAAAATCAGACCTATTGTTAGAAAAGGTGGGATTCCTGTGAAAGCGAAGTGGCCTTCAGCCATCAGCAGATCTTGGCTTGTTGTTAGGTAGACTGATGATTTCGTAGGGCAGATAATAACTAGGACGGTTGCCAGCTTGGCAATCAACCCAAACTTAAGCGTAGCGAGATTTGCCTATCCAACAATAGGTCAACGTGACCGGTCGTTTTTTCCATTGATTTGGTTTTTCGGTGATTATTCCTCGATGGTAAGACCGATCTGGACATTCGAACCCTTACGACACTCAGTAATGTCTACTTGATCACCGTGGCAAATTTGGTCGAGATCGGTCAAACGGTCTCGGAGGAGTATCATTTGTTTGAAATGCTACTTTGAAACCACACACGCTTCGCTCGCCTTCGGCTTAATAATAATAATGTTTTATTGGTCTTAGAGAACATATACAATTATTGTCTTTTACTATGCTGTAGTGAGAGTCACAAACGTTTCTGATACTGGTTCCCAAACTATCCTGGCGCCTGTATTTTGGGAGACAGTTTTCAGTCAAATCATATGACTCAGTATACAGTATACAGTAATTCATCGGCGTTATTAAATACCTTATATTTTAGTAAGTATTACAACTATATTTTAAGTATTATCAAGATAAGTACATAACCTTTTTTATTATTAATTTTTGTAGTTTGGTAGATAGTTTCTAGTGAAATAATTCGATATCGTTCGATTCGGTAGTTAGATATCGGCAAGATTTCATATCCAATACCCCAGAATTGAAAAAACTGGCCAAGTGCGAGTCGGACTCGCCCATAAAGGGTTCCCTAGCAGCAAGTATAATTTTTATATTTCAGTTGATTGAATGAAGGGAAAATGCTGTTTACGATTTATGACGTATTAAAAAAAAAAACTACTTCAACCAATTTTCGGTGGAAGGTTACATGGTAATGTACATCATATAGTTTTATCAATCTCTTATTTTAGAATTTACTGTGGGGGACACACATTTTACCACTTTGGAAGTGTCTCTCGCGCAAACTAATCAGTTTAGAAAAAATACATAAATGAAAATTTTTGTGTGAAAATCTTATTGTGGTTCACAGAATACATCTACTAACCAAGTTTCAACAGCATAGTTCTTATAGTTTCGGAAAAAAGTGGCTGTGACACACGGACGGACATACAGACAGACTTGACGAATCTATAAGGGTTCCGTTTTTTGCCATTTGGCAACGGAGCCCTAAAAACGACTAATTTGCCCGCCCCCTGCCATTTATCATGTATGCCCTCTATGATCAACACAACACGCACAGAAAGGAGCTACCCAATATACGAACCACTTCCGTAAAAACAACAAATCAAGAATGGCAAAACAGTAACAAAAGTTGGCTTAAAAGCAAACCGGTGTGGTTGAATACCGTTGGCCAAAGCGTACCACAAAAAGCTTTACTAGAGGGACTTCGAGGGCTTACCCGGGGTGCCCGGCAACGGACACTTGGGGAGGACACCGTGCGGTTTTAGTCGAGACACGACATAACCGCCCCCGCTGGCCGGCGGGGGGGTATCCGAAGGGATTTCCGCACGTTAAAAAAAAAAAAAAAAAGAGGGACTCGTTAGCACATTGCAAGGTTAAGCAATAGGTCAGTCAATCAGACTTAGAATGGGACCATTCTTAATACAGTGAAAGCCGTCCGTGCCACGGAGATCACGTTAACGGACATGGAAAATAGAAGAGAAGACTCGGAGGAGGAAGGAGCTTTGCTAGCTCAAGATCCCAAGGACTTGCGTCATGACATGAATTTTTAAATTATACCTAAATAGGCGTTACGTGTGTCCTACACACGCCTGCCAACTCACCGACGCGGGATAAAACCCGACCCCACCAGGCGAGGCCGCGGTGGCGGCCACAGTCCGCCGATAACCTTTCAAGGGCTTACCCCCGGGGTGCCCGGCAATGGACACTTAGGCAGGACACCGTGCGGTTTTAGTCGATGCACGACATAACCGCCCCCCGCTGTTCGGCGGGGGGGGGGGGGGGGGGTATCCGAAGGGATTCCGCACGTAAAAAAAAACCTAAATAGGTAGGAATATAGTTACATTTTATAGCAAAAAAAAAGCAATTGGACTTGAAATACAAACATGGTGTTAAACCGTAGGAAACAATCGAGATATAATCCGTCACGTCATTCTAGATGACATGGTTGGATACTCGCTGGGTGCTTGACCTTCAGATTGGCTAAAAAAACAATTGAACGGCCAACAATAACATTTAATAGCACTAGTTATAAATTTGATAAGTGATACCAGGGGCTCGACTCAGTAAAATTACGTTTTTTTAAACGTAAGATTTCAAAACTAACGAACATTAAAATCTCAAAATCTAATTGAAAACGAAATCAACTATGTTATCAACTGGTTCTAAATGTTTAATGACCTCAATAAAGTGAAGACAGGTTTTGTTTTGAAAGATCATACTGAATACTAAAATATTTTTTACAATTTTTCTTACTAATCGAATCGAAATCACGCGTTTTGAAACGTGGCGTTACTGAATCGGGCCCCAGCTGAGTACTGATGTTGTAAATTAGATACCGTCTAGGGTTAAAAGACAAGGACGTTATCAAAGTTGATCGAAGGACGTTATGAAATCAATCGTAATAAAGATGTTTGAAACTTCTTGAAGATCACCAAATTCGTTGTCCAAGTTTGTTTTTCAGGTAAAAAATAAGCACAAATAGTAGATCCATGTTGACCCAACGCAACCAGATCAACCAGAGTAGTATCCTCTCACGTAATATCAACTTCTAGAAGCCCATGTCTTCCTTCCTCTCTTTGTAGGTGGCAATGTGTGAGCGTCACCTTCATAGGTCACGGAAACCGCTTTCCGTCAAGTACTCTTATTTATAATCTTAAAACTATTTTATAATTACTATCCTATTATAAAATTGTAAATTATTATAGTTGTGTCTGTGAATGGCAGATATTTAAAAAGAACTTGGTTATATGTGAGCGTATTTTTTTTGTAATTCTTGTATATTTGGTCGCGATGGACGGAAAACTACTTAACGGACGAGCCGTGGGTATCAGCTGGTGCCTGATAAATGTTGAGATTTTTAATAAGACATTTCTAGTGACACCTGCGTGCTTGCTGACAAGAATATATATAATTAAATCTATGGCGTAATGATATGACGTTACCGCCTACATCCACCTTGTTCACTCGCGTCAGTGCAACGAAAGTGTGGGTAGACTTCAGTTGCTACTTACTCAATTGACTTATATATTACATTTTAAATTGCGCCCGTGAGTTCATTCGTGTCGCATGTTACTGAAATGTATTCTGTATTTCTCTAAGGCACCGAAATTTTCTGTGAAATAATTAATTTATGGGCAAATACCAAATACAAATGTAACATTTCTTATACAAACTAGTTTTTAGATTTTCAGAAGTAGTAAAACTTGCAATTGTTCGTTTTTATTTGCCTATGTTGCTTTGATTGAAGGATCCGTGCGTGACAAAGTGGATATCGATTTTACGCGCAGTTAGGCAGAAAACGCACGAGCCGCGAACAGCTGCGAATGGTGGTTACGTGGAGGCACTCCCAATAAAGCGGACTGCACGAGCACGTCTCTGCAATCTGCCGAGATCGTCTAATAAGTACCTGCTGTGCAGAGACATCCCAGATATACATTTTGCAGCGAGCGTGAATAAGCCTCATATTAATATGAATGAGCCTCATATTAATAAATTTCAATACTAATGTACACAAGACTTAACCTCTCATTGGACTGCAATTCCTCTGTGTGTCCCGGGTTTGCTGGAAGAGAACTCAACCTTGAGTTGAGCTCGCCTTTGTACATAGGTATTATCTCTCTCCGAGGGGATTTCCGCACGAAAAAAAAAAAAAAAAAGGTATTATCTCTCTTATTTGTTTACATGCCATGTAAGTGTACAATAAAGAATAAAATAAAAATAATAATAAAAGAGATCAATTTCTAGTTGAAAAAAATGGGCTATGAAAAAAGTTTAGAAACTCATTCTTAACTTTATTTTATGGGAACTATTTTAATAATTTTAATTGTCGTTAACTTATAATACATTTCTCACTGGTCGAAGTGAAAAGGAGTGTGTATCACACGAGACTTTTATTTTCGTGCCTCTTTTTTCCAGTTATATATATAGAAGACTTTTTCACAAGTTCGTGAGTTAGAGTCAACAGTCGCAGTAGAAAATAACTTTTCTCACTTGGTGAATTTCTTTTATATCTACACAAAACATGAGGAATAGACTGCTAAAATTATTGAATAATGTTAGACACATACTGATCGAGGCTTATTTGCGTGATGTAATTAGTCGTCTTGACTTGTTGTTCAATATTTACTTTAATACGAATCGGGCTAGCTCTCTATTTGCTATAACCCTCATCCGAAATATAATGTAACTCGTAAAACTAGGTACACATAACTTTGATGTGAAATATTACTGCATATCATTAGAAATACACGTAGCAGCGTAATATTCCCTATTTGTACATGAAACTGCCTTTGAACTGAGAGTTTCTGAGTGAGTTAAAGGGAACTGGACATCAAAAGCACGGATTCCTAACGCTGTCTGTAGGAATATATTCGAATCCATCCTTTACTAAATATGTCCATATTTTCAGCGTATAAAGAAACGTCATTCAGTAACGTTTTCCGCCAAACTATTCGCTTTGACATTTGAATTTTTCTGTGTGAACGTTATTTATTGGTGCTTTTGTGAAAGAGTTCGTCTATAGTCATTGCACTTTTTAGGGATCCGTACCAAAAGCGTAAAACGGGGCCCGATACTAATACTCGGCTATCCGTCCGTCTGTCCGTATGTCACCAGGCAATATATCATAAACCGTGAAAGCTAAAAAGTTGAGATTTTCATAGCTGATGTATTTCTGTTACGACTATAACAATAAATACTAAAATCAGAATAAAATATATATTTGAGGCATGATGAGCACTGTTTGGGTGAAGAAAAATCATGAAACTCGTTTAATCATCACGTCTTTTTTTTAATCGTTTTTAATCGTCATGTTACCATATAGAGGTAACATGACGATTAAAATTTCGCCTACGTCACGCGAGACGCTTTCTATATATATTTTTTTATAACAACGCCATCTTTCTTGTAGCTGGATGGATGGATGGATAAATGGAAAGAGGAAGTGAGGGAGGGATGGACGAATGGAGGGACAGAGTGAGGGAGGTAGGTAGGGAGGAAGGGGATTGGAATGTGGGTGGGAGTTAGTAAAGGAGGCAGAGGATTGGAGTGAGGAAGTTAGTGATGGAAGGGGGGAGGGATCTATGGATGATGATGATTAAAAAATACAGTTAATTCATCTTCTTGTAGCTGGATGGATGGATGGATAAATGAAAAGAGGAAGTGAGGGAGGGATGGATGAATGGAGGAACAGAGTGAGGGAGGTAAGTAGGGAGGAAGGGGATTGGAATGTGGGTGGGAGAGAGTAAAGGAGGCAGAGGATTGGAGTGAGGAAGTTAGTGATGAAGGGGGGGAGGGATCTATGGATGATGATGATTAAAAAAATACAGTTAATTGATCAAGTTTTCACTTTTATCGGCACTCCCGGAGAGCTACTGCCTTCTTTCTTTTAATTTTTTTTTATGAATACAGATAGTGGACAGTGATTTAACGATGTTAGTAAGACTCTCGTCATCTTCATGAGTGTAAACCATTTGACAGTTTGTCTGTCAGGCCTCATCAGGCACACGCGTTGTGCGTCGCATTCAACAGCGTATCACGCGATTCTCTATTCATGGATTGGTGGCTATTGAAGCGAGACGTGGTGCTATTACCTGTGGCATCAATCGCTCATATACAAACTTGTGGCGAACTGTAGTGCTGTCTAATTGCGCCCTATCAGTGCGCTATTATCCAATATATTCGAGACCAACGATGTTCGTGATTTCCTCTTTTGCCTTTGAGACTCGATATCGAATTTCTATATTACTGATAGCACTACTATTGTCTCGTCCATGGTGATGCGAGGTTGATGACGTGACGCACAAAGTCATCACAGCAATGTCATATCAAACACACGTGCCGATTATCACATAAAATGCCCTAATGCGTGGCTAAACATTATACTAGAAAAAATAAACGCACTCTGGGAGAGCCGATAGAAGTGGAAGCTTAAACAATTACGTGTGTATTTTTTCAATCGCCGTCATCCATCACTTTACTTCCTCTCTCCCTGCCTCTCTCACTCCCTCCCTTCCTCCATCATCACAGGTAGGCGTCTCGGTGATGAATGGTGAGATATTAAAAAAAACGTGATTTTTGTTAACCCAAAAATGCTACTATAGAAAGTACCTACTCAACGCGCCTAAAGAAGTTTTCACTTCAAAAATTCCATGGCAACTTTGCAAAACATGTTTTGGAAGTTAATAGCCAAAACATCTAGCTATATTTGAAATCGAGTTTAGTAATTACACAAATCTTTTTTCTCCATATCACAAACAATGATTGTAAAACTGGAATGTTTTCAATATAAAACTGACGAACTTCATCATCATCATCACAACGTTAGTCCCAGTTGCATCCCAGACTTGCACCTTGGAGTCCAGTTAACTTTCCTGATTTGACTTAAAAGTAAGAAATAAATAAATAAATATTCTACGACAAATTACACAACGCCATCTAGACCCAAAATACATAAAACCACCCAGACCAATGCAAATATACATATTTGCACTGAGCGGGAATCGAACCCGCGGCTTCTGACTTAGCAGTCGAACGCACTACCGCTATGCCACAGAGGTCGCAATCTTAAAATGGGTTGTAATTTTACGAAACGGTTCGGCAGTGTATGCGAACCGCACCAAAGTTTATGGCGTTCGAACTAACCTTACCTTCAAGCCACCTCCTGATTAAAGGACGAGGCGCTGGCGCAGGCTGTCCTGTAGGTGGTTGTGAGGTCAGAAGGCAGTCGCTCCCATTAAAGGCCGTATAATTCAAACCAAATAGAGAAGTTAGCGGACCCGTGGCTCTGATACAAAAGCCTTGTTGTATATACAACAATAAATAATAAGATGCAGAGAGCGGTCTTGCTTGACAATGCCCGAATAGTAGCGGTTCCTCTGCCAATCGTCGTAATGCCCTGGCCGACTGCTGCTTGCCTCGCCGGGGTTATCTCGCCGCCTCTCCCTTACTCTAGGGTGAGGCGTGATATAGCTCGATAATATTTCACTCTTTTGAAAGCCGAAAAAGAAACACAAATAAAGTATTTGGATTTGGCTCACGAGGTTGTCGACATGTAGAGTTTGGATTCGGCTTTATTATTATTCCGATAGTTGTATCGGTTCACGGACTGATTGCCAAGAGCCTTGAACAACATCTCCAGAGGCTCGCGTTAGGCAGTTGGGTCAAGGGCTTGATGCAGAAGGCAGTGCTCTTCGACATGGCACGTATTCTGAGGACATTAATCTCTCTGGAGCCCTAACGACCGGTAGCTTGGTCCCTGTACCCGATGCCGGTGGTCCACTATCTTTATTAATATTATAAATGTGAAAGTAACTCTGTATGTCTGTCTGTTACGCTTTCACACCTAAACCACTGAACCGATTTTGCTGAAATTTAGTACAGGGGTAGATTAGACCTCTACGCGGGCGGAGCCGCGGGCAAAAGCTTGTTTTTTATATTTTTAAATATATTTGTTTTTGTTTTTTTATAGAATGTATTTAAATATATAATTTATATGGATTTAAAGTTTAATAAAGGAAATAATAATTGTATTTATTTTCGGATAGCAAAAATGATCCATTGTGTTAGTACGAACTTATATATTATCTAGTGTTAGTTTACACATTAAATTTGATTAATTTATTCATTCCTCGTGGTTTTAAGAATGACTTCAGCCAGGGAAACAGACCTAACTGATCGCCCTCCTCACAAGGAATGTATAAATAGGAGAGTTAATACTCTCCGCCACTGTCTTTAACATGCTGTTGTCACTATCCCGTACCCTGCGTAATAGTGATGCAGTTTTTTTTGCGAATGATGGCGTGGAAGCCGTCAGTTCTGGTTTTAACGAACATTTCTGAAGCACGGTAGCCCCAACAGCACCCTAAAGACTAAGATGATACTAGAAGATACAATACTAAGATGATAAAACAAGATAATTGATGACAAAGTTTGTATATTAATTCACCTACTCTTTGTTAAGTCTCATTCGCTCAGTCTGTTTAAAACTGTTCAGTTATTGTTTGAACCTAAGTTGTCTGTACGTTTTGTAAAGCTCTCTAAAGCTTGGCGAAATTATGCGCAGTAATATCCCCAGGGCTAAAAGTTTATGTTGTGCAAGTAACTGCTCATAATTTAGTGTTTATAATCATAATAGTAGTAGTTTTCTTCATGTTGTACTCGCATAGAAGGTATTTATAGCAAGCTGTGGATTTCTTTAAAACGAAATTGTTATATCTATTTTAATATTAAATTAATTATATAATTAATATTGTTACATATACCTATACCCGGCATAGCCGTTTGTTGCTGGCTGCACTCCACCGTAACCAATCGCGCGATCTTGAAAAAATTTACCACGGTGATAGTGTGGACACTGAGGAGTGTTTTGAAGCATGATGGTTCATGTCCGATGTACCATTGAGGAATAATCACCGAAAAACAGTTTCACGAGCGCGCGGCCTTAGCTAAGCGCGCGACCGTAGTAAGATGTCTTATTTTCAAGTAAGAGTCCTGCTCGCTCAGCTCAATTTATTTCAGTTGCACCCTGCACTGAATTCCTAGTTTTAACAAATATTATAAAGATTAAAGTGAGTCTGTTTATTTGTGTGTTTGTTGCAAACGCTGGTTTCGAACTAGGAAGAAAACATCCTCAATCGTAACTACGACTTTACTAGTTGGTTAAGACTAGGGACGAAAAAGACTTCGATCGCAACTGGTTACGAAACACAGTCATGGAGGCTGAAGGGGTTTGGGTTTACCTTAAATTTTGCAAACGACCAGGAATGTCACTTAGGCTACTTTTTATCACGGGAATTGGTTCTAATCCAGTCCTGTCCGCGTAGACCGTGGTACTTGGCTGGCCAAGTGTAATCGAATGTTGAAAAGTGAATATTTTGAAAAGGTAGCTCGTCAAAAATTAGGCATAATTTATTGATCACATCTTTTTTTTAATACAACTTGGGTGGGGAGACAAGCACACGTCCCACCTGATGCGATTGATTGATCATCACATATTCAGATTTGTAGGAATTT
This sequence comes from Cybosia mesomella, assembly GCA_946251805.1. Classification (NCBI taxonomy): domain Eukaryota; kingdom Metazoa; phylum Arthropoda; class Insecta; order Lepidoptera; family Erebidae; genus Cybosia; species Cybosia mesomella. The sequence continues at coordinate 33,420,207 of OX276396.1, read as the reverse complement.
AGTTAGCATTATGGAATACTAGCTGTTGCCCGCGGCTTCACCCGTGTGGAATTCTGATCCCGTCCCCGATACCCGTGGAACCCTATACCCACCACAATCTATTAATTTATGATACACAATTCCACCATACATAATTGCATGGCAACCACTGGATGCATGAAATCTACCCCCACCGCGGCAATGGAAGCCATGCTCGGACTCCCACCCTTGGATCTGTTCATCCGCCAAGAAGCAACAGCTGCGGCTATACGCCTAAGGGCACTCAACCTATGGAGCGAGAGAAACACGCGACACACCTCACTGCTCACAGATCTCATAAAGGAGATACCCATGATAGGAGCAATGAATGATCGTGTGCCCAAACAATACGTATTCGACAAAAAATACAAGATCCAACTTCATGAGGACCACCGCTGTGAGGCTTTATGCCCAACGGAACTACGCATCTTCACAGATGGATCAAAGACTGGTACAGGCACCGGTGCCGGCGTTTTCTCGGATGACCTTAATATATCCATATCAACACCGCTGGGGACCCACAACACAGTATTTCAAGCTGAATGCATGGGGATTACCCTGGCAGCTTCAGCGGTAATGGCCAGGAGAGTGGAAGGCCACTCAATACGCATACTCTCCGATAGCATGGCCGTGCTGCAAGCTTTAAACAGCCACACTATAAACTCGGGACTAATACTGGAGTGCCATCGTAAACTGAACCAAATAGGCCATTTCAATAACATAACCTTGCAATGGATTAAGGGCCACAGCGGCTCGCGCGGCAATGATGCAGCGGATGAGCTTGCCAGGAGAGGATCTGACATGGTGGTAATGGGACCTGAGCCCATAATACCGATCCCCTTTGCATACCTACGAACCATGGTAAACAAACGAACGAGAGATCAACACAACAGCTATTGGATAAATCTGGAACCAGAAGACTGACCAGGCGTCTTCGACAACTGACCAAACAGCAACTGCGCACGGCCACAGCTGCCATCACGGGGCACGGCTCCTTCAATAAACACCTTTATATTTTAGGAATCACCGACAGCCCTCTCTGCAGAGCCTGCATGAAAGAGGAAGAAACAGCGGCACACGTGCTCCTACACTGCCCTGTAACCGCCACATACAGGGTAAAGTACTTCGGAAATACAGGTACGCTCCGGGAGATCGCCAGCAGCGTGAATAGCCTGCTGGCGTTCTTCAACGAGTTGGGGTGGATCGAGTGAAATGCCCACCCTCACGCAAAAACCGCGCCCTGTCGTGGAGTTGCGGATACCAGCTCGCGAAACCATACCATACCATACCATACATAATTTTGTTATATCTCAACAGCGTTTTCGTTGAAATCTCCCAGACGGCTTTTTTTTTCCCGACATCTCCAAAAATGTCATTATATTTTAGCGAATGTATACAAAAACTTGACATATCACTACATAGTATAAAACAAAGTAGCTTTCTCTGTCCCTATGTATGTTTAAATCTTTAAAACTACGCAACGGATTTTGATGCGGTTTTTTCAATAGATAGAGTGATTGAAGAGGAAGGTTTATATGTATAGCGGGTCGCTAGTTATATACTAAAACCTTCGAGAACCCCTGTATCCATTGATAAAAGCAACATGAAAATGGTTGCATTGGTTTTTGAGTTTATCGCGAACAGAAAGATAGACAGACGCATCGATAGAGGACCTTGTTTTATAATATATGTATACTGAATAGTGGATGGATATATCGAAATAATAAAAAAGTATGACGGATTTCTGGCACTGAAATGTGTGTTGTTAAGAAAATATTTTCACTCTGACTTATCGAGTAGGGTATTAATATGAAGAGCTTTAAAAGGTGATTTAAAAAGAAACATATGTATCATAACTAAAAAGAATACGATAAAATTATTATTTAAAAAATATAAAAAAACCCGGCTGCCCTAAAAAGACCGAAACAAGTTTGATAGCAGGCGGGACCCGTTTGCGAATCATAAACCGAAAGATATTGATTTATTGTGTATGTGTGATTAATAAAACAAGGGGACTGGTTTCTCAAAAAGGCACATGTATTCGTGTCTAAACACGCTAATGCCTGCAGAGAGATCTTAAACATACAGCTTTCATCTTAAAGGTTGCCTTTACCACTACTAGATGCTTTCACCAACAAAACATTACTATAACAAATCGAGTCGGGTTGAAATACTTGAAGAATCGTCAAACTGGCTTTAAAACATACTCACGAGTGTATGTTGTGCAAAAAAAGTTGCCTGAGAAATATTTTCAACAACAGACAAAATTATCAATAAAATTACAGCAGCATTTATCTCGTGTTACTTCGGTCTAAATATTTATGATATCCGTAAAAAAAACACTCCAAAGAAGTGTAGTCTAGTAAGTCTAGTGCATACAGTCAGCGTCAAAATTAGATGATAATTCTACAAATATCAAAATTAAAACATATACCGCGGTAGCCTAGTGGTATGGGTAAAGGACTGCTGAGACGAGGTCTCGGGTTCGATCCCAGGTATTACCATGGCACACACCAATGACTTTTCGATGCTTTTCGAAGTTATGTGTGTATTTATCGCAGGTTTATAAGTGCCCGGTTAATGGCAATAGGCTCGCCACCTATTACATTGGGACCTAAAACATAAACTGGCGAAACGTGGGTGCTAGCACCTCTGCCTACCCCTTCGGGGATATAGGCGTGAGTTTATGTTATGTTATGTTATGTTATCAAAATTAAAACCTGAACGAAATGATTGAATCTAGTGGGGCGGAAATCACACAGTGATTGTCAAACTTCGGGCCAAACTCAAGACACAGACAAGACAATTTGTATGATAGGTACCCGAAACCTTGAACGTACAAACCTCAAAATCTAATCAGTTCTTCCCATTAACCAAACAAGATGATTGGCGAAAGAATTTTTTAAATCGGATAAGTGGTTGTTGAGTTATTGCGTAAACAGACATCCAGACCGACACAAAAATATTTTTTGCTTAATTAGACTTAGAATCATGTGAAACGTCGAGAAAAGTGATAAAAAGTGGGTGTAAGATGTTGTTTTTTTTTTCGTGATTTTAAGACTTCGGTGTCCACCTGGTTGGTGGCCCGAAGTAATTATAATTTTAATTCTGATATATTTTAGTAGAACCCATTAATTAGGTACTTAGTTAAAAACAGTATCTATTTTCATTAAGAAATAAAAAAGAAAAAAAAAATTTAAGGTACGTATCTAGGTAGCTCAGTAGGTCAGAGTATTCCCCCTATAAGGGACTGGTCGCGGGTTCAAGTCCCGTCCTAGATGTTCTCTTTTTTCGATCTAAACTATAGAAAAAATTATAAAATCTCGAAATGCTCATCTACTTACTTTGGACACTGACTTGACTGGTACAAGTTTTAGTTGTGAATTATTATTGAAATTATGTAAAGTGAGTAATTTACTATCCTGACATTAGCAGTTTTATAAATTTGCTACACAGCAATAGCGACGTGTAGGAGTTTCATTTAGACTTGTTTCATTTAATCGTTTAACACCGTTACCTCGGCAGCCACAACGGTACCCTGCCATTTCACACTTGGCGGATCACCAGCGAGATCTCAACAGATGGTAAGACACCGTGCTCTGTATATTATGTAATTGAAGAGTTCCTCTTTCGAACGGTAGCACGCCGAGCCAATGTGTTTGTTGAAGGAAAACACTTGATGTGTATGCAGTTTAAACACTTTGTGTGCAAGACCCTAATAGACTGATAAGGTTTGGTGAACAGCTAACGTTTAAAACGTTAGCACGTCTTTCTGTGGTTTGTGGGTTTTTATAATAGATTAAAAGCTGATAAATTGTAATGATTACAAACAGTATTGTGCCATTGAAAAACAGCACTATTTTTAACAGATTGTTTGATTGTAGTTCCCGGTTGCATTTCAGGTTTTCACCTTTGAGCCCAGGGTTGGCTCACTCCTCCTCCTTTTGGTTTGGCTTTACCTACGGCATTTGCGGCAACTGCCGCCTGACCCCTCAACCTGAAGAGGTTCCGCGTTAGAGCCTTGCAGGTGAGCTTGGCTTAGCCCCGTAGAACTATAAATATAAATGGGGCCTCATACACTTTTTTAACGGATTCTATGGCAAGTAGCCATAGAATCTGTTCTGTATTACTTTGCCATTTTTACTGTTCCTGGGGTTTTGCTTGCTGTTAAGCAGCTATGGGGAGACTGACATGGTGGTCATACATACATGTATGTTTTGAAGGGTAAAGTTATCTTGAAGTACACACCCATCTTATCGTTGGCACTGTGTGGTGAAGCCCGTGGGGGTTTACACCCAAAAGAAGATAAAACAACTCACAATCCACATATTAGTTTCGGATGCATGGACATACAGTATACTCTTTATTTTTTGTTAAGATATTTGCTTGGAGGCCCTAATAGATAATAATTTCTCAAAATAGTGCAGTTCCGAAAAAATTGCAAACATACGTACCGTATACCAAATAATTTATAGATAATCTTCTTATTTTTGCAGTCGATTAAAAAACTAAACCAAAGTACAATAAAAATAAAAACGTAAACCTAAATTCTCATGACGGAAGCGGTAAACAAGTACAGTTTTAACGTCACTTCAAATGAAACTGCGCCATAAACAACACCTGACAACTTCAATGATTTACCAGTGAATTATCACCCAAACGCTAATTATGCACTTTCACGTAATAAGTGCACATGGTTTTTTTTAGGTATTTGCTTGGAAGCCCTAATAGACTCATTTCTTAAGAGTGCAGTTCCGATAAAATTGCATACACATGTACCGAATCGATAATCTTTTTATTTTTTCAAGCGGATCAAAAACTAGGTCGTAAAAACAAAAACGTGAAACTTAATTATCTTATTGTATGTCGTAAACAAGTATAGTTTTAAGTCACTTCAAATTAAACTGCGCCGTACACAATACCTGCCTACTTCAATGTTTTACCAGTGAATTATCAGCCAACTGCTAATTATGCACTTTGACTTATTAAGTGCATATTGATTTTTTTTTAGATATTTGCATAGAAGCCATAATATACTATCATTTCTAAATATAATGCAGTTCCGATAAAATTGCATACACACGTATTGAATAGATTATATTCTTATTTATTGACGCCGATTAAAAAACTAGGCCAAAGTGCATTAAAAACTAAAACGTGAAACCAAATTATCATGTCAGAAGTCGTAAACAAGAACAGTTTTAACATCACTCGAAATGAAATTACGGCGTTAACAATACCTGCCACAGATCAAACAGATAAATCACGCTCTGTGAACTGCAATGTTTTACCAGTGAATTATCACCCAACCGCTAATTATGCACTTTTACTTCATAAGTGCATATTGTATTATTTTTCACAGGACTTTTGTTTTCATGTCGTGTCGCTTTCGATGCTGACCGCATTTCCTATGTTATTATTCGTAGTGTATTGCAAACAATTAGATTGTTTTCGTTGCCGTGAGAAATGTCTACTTAGACGACCGCTTTGTTTGCGACGTGAATGTTACTCCTCACTATTATGTGGAGTATTGAATGTTTGTTTTAAGGGTTCCATACCCGAAACGTAACTAACGGAACCCTATTACTAAAGACAGATTCCACCTGTGAAAATAAGGTTCAACTAAACGGGAACTGGAAGAGTAAGCTTTAAATTCAACTGGGATTGGAACACGAATGCAGAAGAGAGAAGCAATTTATTTTCACTGGTGAAATATGACCAAAGACTCCGTTGTATGACCGTCTGTCAGCGGGCTGTAGGTATCTCATAAGCCGCAGTAGTTAGGCAGCTGAAATTTTGAGTGGGTTTTACCGTTATAAGAACAAATTATAGAAAATAAACATATTGTGATAACGCCTGGTGTAATAGCTATCAAGCTCTTCGGGGCCCAAGCCAACCACACCTGCAACTGCTGATTAACGGACGAGGCTCTGGCACAGGCTTCCCTCTAGGGGTTGGGAGGTCCAATTCAGATGGCAGTCGGTCCAATAAAAACAAGAGTAGCCATTTAAAGGAAGAGCAGTAACGTGGACCCTGGGCTACAAAGTGGGAGCTTTGGAATGGAGAAGATTGATAGAGTCTCTCTTGGTTCTTCCGCATAAGTATTTAAAATGTTATCTATACCATTATAAAATTGTGAATTAGTTGTCTGTACATTGGAGATATAAAAAATAACTTGACTTATGCTAAATGTACAATTCTAAAGAAAAAAAAAATTGAATTATTTTCCGTTTGTCTGTTTGTTCGCGATGGACGCAAAAATTACTGCACGGATTTTGATGTGGTTTCTTCTATTAGAAAGGTCTTGATCAGACTTAAAATCTACCGTATATTTGTTTGCAATTGGTTAAAAACAGAACTGGAGATATGACCAGAACACAATAACCGACCTACGCGCGGGCGGAGCCGCGGGCATCAGCTAGTACATACATATAAATGAATATTCTACACAGCGCTATCCAGACCCGAAATAAGCATAGTTCAACTACCTTGTGCTATGGGCTCTAGAATGCAGATATACATACTTAAATACATTTTTCTGTAAATGACTAAATATTATATATATATAGAAGAAACACCCTGACCAATGTAAATATTCAAATTCATGCATACAAATATTTGCACTGAGCGAGAATCGAACCCGCGACCTCTGTCTTGTCGAAGACTACCGCTACGCTACAGAGGTCGTCTATCTTGTACGGAACCCTTTAGGATCGTCGTACTCCCACTTGACCGGTTTTTATTGTAGCTTTTGTACAAGTCTAGTACCCCTGACTCCACCGGAATGGGAGCAAATATTATTGTTGTGCTTTTGTACTCATTGTTGCGGCAGACGTATTGTTTCAGTGATATAGGTGGTCTGACATTTTGACAGTCTGATACAAAGTTGGCTAAAATTATTACCATTTATGTTTAATTTAATTGAATACGAAATTATATTTTGTTTTCTACGTATAATAATTTAAACATCGCTTGAAATAAAACTATTTTTAACGGATTCTATCGCGGTTTATTTGATGTTATTTTATATTTTACATTGAACCCGACGTTTCGTCCGTTAAAAATAGTTTTATTTCAATGTGTAACATTCGCGTAAACTTCCGACAATATCATGTTAAACATCGCTTTTAGTAATCCTACTAATATTATAAATGCTAAATTTTGTGAGGATGTATGTATGTATCTTTGTTGCTCTTTCACGCAAAAACGGCTGAACGGATCTGGCTGAAATTTGGCACAGGGATAGATTATAGTCCGGAACATAGGCTACTTTTTATCCCGGGAATAGGTTCCCATGGGTTGCGGGAACGGAATCAGATTTCTACGCGGCCGGAGCCGCGGGCAACAGCTAGTCATACATAAATATGCCTTCTAACGCGTCCAACTCTGGGGTAGGCAGAGACAACAGCCTGCCATTCCTTCTGTCCCTACATATTTCACGTGTTTCCTCTATGAAAATACCGGCGGGCTTGCAAAGATATAGTTGGTAATAAACCTTTCATGCAAGATGAAAGGTTAAATCTTTTTTTTTTATACCACTAAGGTGGCAGACAAGCACACGGCCCACCTGATGGGAAGCGGTTACCGCGGCCTATGGACGTGTGCAACACCAGTGGCGTCACACTCGCGTTGCCGACCCTGTAAAGGAAAGGGGATGGGAAAGGAGTTTGGGAGGGGATGGGAAAGGAGTTTGGGAGGGGATGGGAAAGGAGTTTGGGAGGGGATGGGAAAGGAGTTTGGGCGCCGGCACTCTCACTCACAAAACGGAACGCAACAGTTCAAATACTGTTACTTGGCGTCGATATTCTGTGAGAGGGTGGTGCTTCCCCGGTCGAGTCGGCCCATTCATGCAACGGCCAAAATGACTGTTGCTTGACTCTACCACCTACCAATCATATAAATCTGCTGGTTAAGAATGCTTCTCACTTTTAAGTCCTCATCATCATCATCTCTGCATTGACTCCCAGTTACACCCGAGACCTTCACCTCAGAAGTCAGAACTCGGTGTCCCCTTTCCGGCTATCACTCCTCTACTTGACGAAGACCGTGTGGTTTTCGGCAACTCTGGCAGTGAGACCATTGATACGCATGCCATCTTCTACGATGTCGAGCAAAAATTACCTACATTACTTCCTTACACCATAATTGCCTTCCACTCCTACCAGGTTCCGGCGGAGGTGACAAAATCGTATTCGTTTTTTATCGTATATATATTATTAATAATAATAAAATAACTATGAATTCAGTGCAGAGTGCGACTGAAATAAATTGAGCTGAGCGAGCAGGACTCTTACTTGAAAATAAGACATGTTACTACGGTCGCGCGCTTAGCTAAGGCCGCGCGCTCGTGAAACTGTTTTTCGGTAATTATTCCTCAATGGTACATCGGACATGAACCATCTCGCTTCAAAACACTCCTCAGTGTCCACACTATCAGCGTGGTAAATTTGGTCAAGATCGCGCGATTGGTTACGGAGGAGTTCAGCCACCAACAAACGGCTATGCCGCGTATAAGATACTAGGAATTCAGTGCAGGGTGCGACTGAAATAAATTGAGCTGAGCGAGCAGGACTCTTACTTGAAAAATAAGGCACCTTACTACTGAAACGGTTTTTCGATTATTATTCCTCAATGGTACATTGTATTTGAACAGTTGACCCCTCTAAACACTCAGCGGTGTCTACACTATCACCATGGCAAATTTGGTCAAGATCGGTATTGTGGTTCCGGAGGAGTACAGTCTCGACCAAACGGCTTAGCCACGTATAAGAGCTTCGCTCCGCGCAGCTCAATTAATATTATAGAATAGTAAACAAAATTTGTGTAACGGTAATATATTGTCCGTTTTGATAAATAGTATTTCGTTTTTATATTTTTTGGTACCGTTTTTACTCACGATACCGTTAGGTACCAGTTTTATCGTTACCTACATCTAGATCTATTACAATTCACGAAACCACTTCACACTACTAGTCGCATCGTATATTTCGTTTTAGTTAATTAGAGTTCCGTACCTTTTTTTTTTTTCGTGCGGAAATCCCTTCGTATACCTCCCCACCAGCCAGCGGGGGCGGTTATGTCGGGCTTGAACCGACTAAAACCACACGCCGTCTCGGGTCTACAGACGCCGGGGTGTAAGGTTGCCCATAGAGCATATCCCTCGCACCCCGACTGACCCTGGGCCATCTCCGGTTTCGAGATGGCCCCCTCGGGTTTGGAAACCACGGTGTCCCCGTCTTGCCCCGGTTTGGGGGAGGGGCGCTAGTCGCCCCACCGTCTCCAATAAAAATTATTCGACTGTCAATTACCTATTAAAAGAACAATCGAATAATTTTCATTCGTAATGGATTCAATAAAGATGAGCTGAACACATAACTCTTTCATAAAAATAATAACATAAACCTTATTCTCTGAAGATTCCAAAAATACTTAAAACGCCGCATCTATTATCTTAAAATGTCTATTATTTATTTTGGAATCTCATGAAGTGCGTGCGCGAGACAACAGCCCGCCATTTGTATATGTCCTATAACACAGATGGCGGGCTGTTGTCTCTGCCTATCTTAGAGAGAGAAAGGCGTGACTATATGTATGAATGTATTGATGTATTTAAATGTAAATATATTGTTATGAATTTGTACGTTGTGACATATACCCAGCGCTATCTAGTGAAAATAAGTTGAACTACTTCGATACTACTACGTCACTACCGATCCTGAATCGCGAAATTGAAGTTCGCGCGCTGGTATAACATATATATACAACATACCAACGACAACCGTTGGGCCGCGGCTCGCCAGGCGCGATCACTTTGCCTGGTGGATCCTCCATTTTTATTGGAGGAACATCACATCCCTTTCCTCCACATACGTTTTCAGCAACTTTTGTTGCTGACACTACATCACACTCAAGCCGTCTAACTATTATCACATGTTTACCCGATGCAAGTGATTTACGAGCACAGATTAACTCGTTAGAAACTTATCTGTTCATTGACCTGGGCTCGAGGTGTACCGATAAAATGTTAACAATGCACTGGTCATTAGACTCGAGGACGTAATGCGGCCTAGGATGAGTTGGAAACGATTGATTTAAAAATCAACTCACAGAGGATCTTTTCTTTATGGTACTGTGACAATCTTCTTCATCATCATCCAAAGAGCCCAGGGTCCGCTTTCCTGGTTTTTCATCACCACTTCGCACACCTCTGACGTTTCGTAGTTATGTGTGTATTAAAAATGTTGATTATCGCGCGCTTAGTAATGTGCCCGGTAGATGGCAATAGGCTCGCCCCCTATTACATTGGGACTTAAACATAACTGGCGAATCGTGGGCATGCGAATGGTGGTTTTTCTCACTTGATCACCGTGGCAAATTTGGTCGAGATCGGTCAAACGGTCTCGGAGGAGTATCATTTGTTTGAAATGCAACTTTGAAACCAAAGATGCTTCGCTCGCCTACGGCTCGCTACGCTTAACTAAGGTTGATACGGTGGATGTGCGGAGTCACGCGCAAAGATAGCATGAGGAACTTCAGCATCCGCGGCAGCCAACATATTCGAGACATCGCAGATAAAATGCAGTAGTGACGATTAATAATGTGCCCGGTAGATGGCAATAGGCTCGCCCCCTATAACATTGGGACCTCAACATAACTGGCGAATCGTGGGTGTGTAATACACCTCTGCCTACCCCTTCGGGGATACAGGCGTGAAGTTATGTTATATGTTAGAAGTTATGGTATGTATCCGCATTCTAGAACCCACAAGCTAGTTAAACTATGCTTACCTTGGGTCTAGAAAGCGCTGTGTAGAATGTCGCAGAATATTTATTACTATTATTTATATCTCTCAATCATATCTATCAAATATCATCTATCAAAATATTAGGGTTTACACTTAAACCCTAATATTTTGATACTAGATTTAATGATTATCTTATTTTTGGTTAGCAAACTAGAGTTAACTCAGAGACAACGACATACTATCGAGAGTTAAACTTGCTAATTCAATATTCGACAAGGGACGACCTCCAGAACTTACGGTCTGTTTGTAATATGATCAAGCACTGTGTTCAAGCGAGTTGTTGGAACATAGTTCACAACTCACTACACACTTTCTGTATCAAACTCTCCGTATCGCATTCGTACTCACAATCTAAGTACCTGTGTCATCCACTTTCAGTATGAAAGTAACTCATCTTTTATTTTAAACTAACTGTCGCCCGCGTAGATTTAGATCTGGGTTTTAATGTTTTTGCGTCGAATGTACATTCTTTTTCTGAAATTAAAATAGCCTATGTTACGCCTTGTAATATTACCTATCTACCAGCGAAAGGCCCGTCAAAATCGGCCCAGCCGTTCCAGATATTACCAAATGCAAACAGACAATACAGACTCAAAAGATTTAAAAATAGGGTTTTTTGCTGTAAGCCGTATATACATTCATATGCTTTCAAAAAAAAACTGTTATTTTAACTTTACAAACGGTCACTTCAATTGTATTTATTTGTATATAGATATCATTGGTTAGGTTTTGTTACGGAAAAACGAAATATCCTGATTGAAATTAGTATTCTTCGTTGGTTGGTAATAATTTCGGTAGATGACTCCATAAAACGTCGCCCTCTTTAGGGGGCCATCTCGAAACCGGAGATGGCCCAGGGTCAGTCAGGGTGCGAGAAATATGCTCTATGGGCAACCTTACATCCAGGCGTCTGAAGACCCGAGACGGCGTGCGGTTTTAATCGGTTCAAGCCCGACATAACCGATGGCCGGCGGAGGGGTATCCGAAGGGATTTCCGCACGAAAAAAAAAGGTATGTACCAATAGGAAAATTTCGAATATTCAGCACATGTCCAGGCAGCTTAGTTGCTTAGACTATTTCCCCGAGAAAGGGTCTAGAAGCGGATTAAATTTTCCGAATTATTAAAATTTATTTGGAAAATTGAATTGAAATCGAAAACCGGAAATTTAAAATATTATATCCTGTCTGTAAGTTTAATGTTGTAGTTACGCTTTCACGCCTTAATTAATTAACCGAACATCATCAAGTTTCACTTACCTTCTTTTTTTTATTTTTTTTTATCGTGCGGAAAACCCTTCGGATAGGGTCCCCGCGTGCCAGCGGGGGCGGTTATGTCGGGCTTGAACCGACTTAAACCGACCCGTTGTCTTGCCTGGCGTACACCGAAGTGCGTGGCGTGCATAGCAGTGTTAGGCGACAGAGAGACGGCGGAACGGGAGATCCTAACACTCTCCGGTATCACAGATAGCAGAAGGCACATCAGGCATCATATGGTGTAGGCATAGTGTGCGACAGTTCGGGCATGCCCCATAAACACGTCGGGGCTGCCAATGTTGATGACAAAGGCCGGTCCGAATCCAAGGAAACACATAAGACCGTACCCGATTCCACGGCAACACAAGCAGACGTGAAAACACAACGTGCGGATTTAATCGATTCGTTCCGACATACCCAGCGCCGTCCCCCATAAGAACTTGGTCTACTGACATGAATAAATTCAAATCATGATGTCTGGAGTACAAAAACCTACATTTACGCGAGCGAAACCACAGGATAACAAAGCATTTCATCTATTGTATCTTTTATGGAAGAGAAGGTTGTTATCTCACGTAATAACCTGAATGAAATATTGATCACGGAACAGATAAAATGTGAGACAAATTACGAAAAATACTTCACCCTTTATCAGCCCTTGCATATTTCATAACCCTTATCAGTGGACTTCGAAGGGCGTCGTGAGGAACATAAATTAAAAGAATGAGTCAAGGTTCCCTTTCTCTAATTACTTGATTATACTGACGGCCTCTGTGGCGTAGCGGTAGTGCATTCGACTGCTACGACAGGGGGCGCGGTGTCGATTCCCGCTCAGTGCAAATATTTGTATGCATTCGTCTAGGTGTTTCTATGTATAACATGTATGTATTTACAAAAAAGAAAAGTAGACAAGTATGTTTATCCGCATTCTGGAACCCATTACACAAGCTTTTTAAAACCACTTACTTTGGGTCTAGAAAGCGCTGTGTAGAATGTCATAGAATATTTATTTATTTAAAAGCCAATTAGTTAGCTAATATAAGTGAACACATAGATGTAATTTCTTGAAATATCCACTAGGGCTTTATGGCCTGAAATGACACTATTTTGATTTTTAATTATTACGATCTATTCGAAATAAGAAATCGATGCACCGGAAGAGATAGTAGTTGAAAAACCAAAAAATTCGCTTTATGGTTCTTGGTCACACATCAATTCTAAAGTCAGCTAACATGGAGACCGTCGGAATAATTCTAAGTCACATCTCCATATGAATATGACCGTGATGAACTAATCTTCTCAATAGAGTTGAGTTCCTAAAAATAGGATTCCAAATTAGAGTGACATCATTCGCATACGTCCGTTTAATCTTAATTTGCGACTTCAATTAGAGGATATGAATTCAGTGGATACATTCTTAGACGTCGACTCGAAGGGGAATTGAAAAATAGGTCGCGTTTGTAAGATTTCATATTTATAGATATTCTGAGTCGATGCTGTCCTTGTGAGTTTATTGTTTTAATGATGGTTGAACTAGTTTTCAACTGTATTTAGAGAAATAGTAACGTTTTCCTACTAATATTATATTATTATGTGTGTATGTTTTTTACTATTTCATGATCTAGATGTAGTTTGGCTCAGATTACAGACTATAGCCTGAATTAGCTGAAAACGGAATAAAACTAGGTCTGCAAGGCGAATCGCTGCTTGCAATGTTGAGCTGAGTGAGACATCGTGATTCTTGTCCAATAGATTTGACCGCTATTGCGGAATCAGATTTTGAAAATTTTGAACAGTGATCATTCCTCCGTGGCAAGTCCGATTTTGAAAATTCTTTTTGAAAGTCACAACTCTGGCCGTGCTTTCTGAGCGTGTAAAGTTTGGTCACAGTGTCTCGAGCGGTTATTATGTAATTCCATCTGGATTTTTTTTAACGGTGATCATTCCTCTGTGGTAGCATTCATTTTTTCAAAATATATCCATAAACCTTCCTCTGATTGACCTCTTTAATCATGAGAAATTTGGTTCTGATTGGATTAGTAGTTTAGGAGGAGACCTGTGACAAAGAAAATCCTGAAGTCTGGTATGAGGAGCTTTCGCTCGACTTCATCTCACTCAGCTCAATAATAAATTAAAAACCTGGAATCTAGTAAAAAGGCTACTGAACCTTATAAAGCTGAATATATAATAACTCAATTATTAGTAATAAATTAATATTCAGCTTAGTTTCAAAAGATAGTATTTGAATTCGTATTGTAAATTCTGGAAATATATTAACAAGTAACTGAAAATTGTTTCAAATTGCCTCCTGACCTGTTACTACTAAACTCCACGAGGTTTAAAATACACATTTACTGCACCTAAGCTAACAAGAGCACAGAAGAGTGCCCTAAGGGTGCGATGTTAATGCTGGCCCAAATTTACAGGAACCTTAATTAAATACCTCAGTGCAAGCTTCCCGTGACGTGTATCATCGCGCTTTTAAATGCAGTGGACTGAAATGATATGTATTTGTTGAATATGAGTTACGGAAATGGTTACCTAATCTATACATATATAATTACTTGTTCCGACTGACTGACAGACTGATTGACACATTCATCAACGCAGAGCCTAAACCGCTTGGTCTACAAACTTGAAATTTTGGTATTAGATGCTTTTTATGTTGTAGGCATCCACTAAGAAAGGATTTTTTGAAATTACCATTCTAAGATGGCAAAATAACCCGATGACCGTAAATATGAAAGTCCGTCATTTTCGAAATTAGAAGCACGAATTTTCATAGACCTGCTTTTGGTTAGAAATGAATGATCAGCGTTTTTTCAAAATTTTACCCCTAAGAGGGCGAAATAAGGGCTGAAAGTTTATTTGAAAAGTTCGTCATTTTTGAAGCCAGAAGCATGACAAGTCATGTACCTGCTTTTGGCTAGGAATGAAAAGGGGTATCAGCGTTTTTAAAAAGTTTGCTACTTAACTTTTGCTTTTAAAGTAAGCATCACCTGAATCGATATGCAGGATAATCTCACGATAAATAAACTCTTCAACGGTCAACAGTACAAAAACTATATTTAGCGTACCTGTTTTTTTTTTACCGCACGCCGTCTCGGGTCTTAAGACGCCGGGGTGTAAGGTTACCCATAGAGCATATCCCTCGCACCCCGACTGACCCTGGGCCATCTCCGGTTTCGAGATGGCCCACTTACTTGCTCTCCACTGTGCATCTGCTAATCAGAGGGACACGTGGAAAGCTTCCGAACAGCCCTCAACAGGGCCGTCCCCGCCTCGGTCGGAGTTGCCCGTAGGCGGCAGCGTCTTTCCCACCCTAGGAGAGAGGCGCTGCCGTCTCCGTTGCCCAGTGTGCACCACGCATTATAAAAACTCGTCTTAAAAATGACTTTGACAATTTATTTATTGAGTTCTGAAATCTTTAATCCATACTAATATGATAATGCGAAAGTAGGTAACTCCGTCTGTCTGTCTGTTTGTTACGCTTTCACGCCTAAACTACTGAACCGATTTTGATGTAATTTGGTACAGAGACGGGCTAGAGCTTTGGAAATACCCGACATCCACGCGGGTGACGCTGCTGGCAAAAGCTAGTCGTTCATATATTTTACTATCTTTTACATGAATTTACTGAATCCAACTAGGTATACCAAAGCATTTACAGTTTTTGAAAGCTCATCTTAGGTAAAATGACTAAGTGTTGCTAGCATGACAGAAGTGTCTCGTAGTAAAATATCGTGTTCTTTATTAAGGACGAAGTTCTCGAAAACCATAATCGTGTTTTCAAATTATACCTACTCAACTCAAACCTAAGCATTTTCAACTCTGAAAAAATATTCGGTATCTACGAGTCACTGGATCACGGCGACGGGAACAATATGCAACCAAAGATCCTTTTAAAAAAAATGAATGAAAAAGGATTAAATGTTGCTGATCGTAATATCACAGATTACCTAATAGTTGGGTAATATTAAAAAAAGTATTTTGTTCTTAATTTCGGCGCGGCATCCGCGTTTATAAAAAGGCGATACACCGTGACCAAGTGAGTTCGAATTACGAAGCGGATTCGACCTCATCGGGAACAGAATGCTTTAAGTACGATTTCATTCATCATGTCATTTATACTGTCATTTATAACTTTCGAATTCACGTTACAGGTTGAACCATGGCCTGAATTTGACACCTTTTTTTTACGTGTGGATTCCCCTACATGCTTCAGCTCATCGGTGTCAACGATGGGATGGGTGTGTCGGAATCGGATCGACTAAAGCCACACGGTGTCCTCCTCAAGTGTCCATTGCCATGGGCCATGGCACCTTTATCAAAACTAAAATACCCACTTCCAGTTACAAGTTACTCTCATCATAAATTGACTGAAATTAAAAATATTCTAGGTTTTGAACAGTTTATATTTAGGTAGGTCTGAAAGTTCTAACTAAGCCGTTTATCTTACTAATATTATAAACGCGAAAGTTTGTGAGTATGTATCTATGTAGGTATGTATGTATGTTGGATGGGTCGGCGGCACTGGTGCACAACCCTGCCGCCGGCAGCCCCCCTCTTGCCGTCGTTGCAAGGGGACCTGGCTGCGTGGCGGCAGCGGTTGGCGACATAGCGGTCGTGGCCGCTTATATCACGCCGAACCGAGACCAAGCTGCATATGAGCAATGGCTCCGTCAGCTGGCCGTCGTCGTCAATGCCTGCCAGCCCCGTCCGGTCCTTGTGCTCGGGGACTTCAACGCCTGGTCGTATGCCTGGGGTTCCCGACACGAAAGGGGCGCGACGGGGCATAGAGGCAGGGCACTGGTGGACTGGGCCGCACGACTCGGCCTAGTCCTCCTAAATCGGGGAGCCGTGGACACGTTCGTGACCTCGAGGGGTAGCTCCATCGTGGACCTATCGTTCGCGAGCCCCTCGTTGGCGCGACGTGTTCAGGGCTGGCGCGTAGTTTTGGGGGAGGACACAAGTTCGGATCACCGATACATTCGGTTTGACGTGTCCCCCCCTGCGAGCGACGCGCCGGCTGCACCGGCTCCACCCGAGCCACGTTGGGCGCTTAAGCGACTTGATCGGGAGCTCCTCCTGGAAGCCGCCATTGGTTCCGCAGTGGTTCCGGGAGGCCATGACCCGTGTCTGTGACGCGGCGATGCCTAGGGCTCCGCCCTATAATCCGAGGGGTCAGGTCTACTGGTGGTCGTCGGAGATCGCGCAGCTCAGACGGGGCTGCGTGATCACGCACCGCCGGTGGGCCCGATTCCGTAGGAGGCGTCGCCGCCCCGCAGATGCGGAGGCCCGAGAGGCGGAGTTGTACGAGGGATACAGGGAGGCCAGACGAGCCCTCCGAGCGGAGATAAGGCGTTCCAAACGGGACGCTTTCCGCGAGCTGCTGGAGACGCTGGAGCGGGACCCTTGGGGGCGGCCCTACCGGATGGTGAGGGGCAAGCTGCGCCCCAAGGCCCCGCCGTTAACCCGGTGTCTCCAGCCGGATCTGCTCGGAGGAGTTGTTGGCTCTTTGTTCCCAGCGCGGGCGGTGGAACATGTTCCACCGCAGATGACTCCGCCTCGGTTGCGCATGGCGCCCGACGTGGAAGACGACGACGTGCCTGAGGTCACTTGGGTAGAACTAGAGCTGGCGGTGAGAAGGCTAAGAGCCAAACACACCGCCCCGGGACCCGACGGCATTCCAGGCCGAGCGTGGGTCCTAGCTCTAGTCGACGACGCTCTCGAGCCCCGACTGAGAGGGCTTCTCAGCGCATGTTTGGAGCGGGGCCAGTTTCCGAAATTGTGGAAGACGGGGAAACTGGTCCTCATCCGAAAGGAGGGGCGCCCGGCGGACTCGCCGTCCGCCTACCGGCCCATAGTGTTGCTCGACGAGGTGTGCAAGCTCTTTGAAAGAGTAATTGCGAAGCGCCTCGTCGAGCACCTCTCAAGAGTGGGGCCGGACCTGGCGGATGGCCAATATGGCTTCCGCCAGAGGCGCTCTACCGTGGATGCCATCATGCGCGTGAGGGCTCTGGCGGAGGATGCAGTAGCCCGGGGTGAGGTGATGTTGGCGGTGTCCCTGGACATCGCCAACGCGTTCAACACCTTGCCCTGGAGTTGCATTAGGGAGGCGCTCGTGTATCACGAAGTGCCTCTCTACCTCCGCCGCATAGTCGGGGCGTATTTGACGGAGAGAGCCGTCATCTACCCAACCGTGACCGGTCTCGGTCGGCGTGAAATGTCGTGCGGTGTTCCACAGGGATCGGTCCTGGGGCCGCTCCTGTGGAACATCGGATACGACTGGGTGCTTCGCGGTGAGCTCGTAGGCGGTGCCGCCGTCACGTGCTACGCGGACGACACGCTCGTGACGGCGTGCGGGGCGACGTACCGCGAAGCGACCCGAAAAGCCACGACCGCGGTTGCCCAAGTCGTTAGGCGGATCCGGCGGCTGGGTCTCGAGGTGGCCCTGCATAAAACCGAGGCCCTGTTCTTCCATGGGCCTCGGAGCAAGCCACCCGAGGGATCCAGTCTCATCGTGGGAGGAAATCGCATCGGCATCAAGCCCCAAATGAAATATTTGGGGCTCGTGCTCGACGGCCGATGGGACTTCGGAGAGCACATCCGAAGTCTGGCCCCCAAATTGAAGGGCACAGCTCTTGCTCTGGCTCGGCTGTTGCCCAACATGAGGGGGCCCGATGACTCCTGCAGGAGACTTTACGCGGGGATCGTGCGGTCCATCGTGAGGACCAGAACTGTGCAGATCATGCGCGCTCCGCAGCGAGTTCTGGCCATCAGGGTCATCCGAGGGTACCGCACGATCTCCTTCGAGGCGGCGAGTCTCCTTGCCGGAACTCCGCCATGGGACCTGGAAGCGAGAGCCCTTTCGCAACTGTACCAGTGGCGAAAGGAGGCGCGGGAGCAGGGATGGAACCCCGAGCCTCGAGAAATCGAGGCCGTGCAGTCCCAGCTCCGCCAGGCCATCGTGGTGGAGTGGAAGGAACGACTTGGGCGACCAAGCGCAGGGCACGCCGCAATAGCGGCGGTAAGGCCCATCATGGAGGATTGGCTGGAGAGGCGACACGGAAGCCTCTCGTACCGACTGACGCAGGTGATCTCCGGGAAGGGGTGCTTCGGGGACCACCTGCATCGGATCAGGAAGGAGCCAACGCCTGAGTGTCATCACTGCGACGCGAGCGAGGACTCAGGGCTGCACACGCTGGCGGACTGCCCGGCGTGGGAGGCGCCGAGGCGTGACATCGGGGTGGGAGTCCTCTCGCTCGGCAGCATGATTGCGGCAATGGTGCGGAGCGCGAGCGCGTGGGCCGCCGCCGCGTCCTTCTGCGAGCATGTAATGCTCGCGAAGGAGGTGGCGGAGCGCGCCCGGGAGAGACTTAGAACTCTCCCGGTCCGCCGAGCCCGCAACTTGCTCGCCGCGCGTCGCAGGCAACTCAGGCGCCGGAGGTCGCTTAACGACCTCCGTCCTCCATGAGCGCAGGCCTGGGGGTGGCGGGTGAGGCCACCTGTTACCCCAGCAGAAGCAGGCCGGGACGGTGGAGCGACTAGCGCCCCTCCCCCAAACCGGGGCAAGACGGGGACACCGTGGTTCCCAAACCCGAGGGGGCCATCTCGAAACCGGAGATGGCCCAGGGTCAGTCGGGGTGCGAGGGATATGCTCTATGGGCAACCTTACACCCCGGCGTCTGTAGACCCGAGACGGCGTGCGGTTTTAGTCGGTTCAAGCCCGACATAACCGCCCCCGCTGGCACGCGGGGGGGTATCCGAAGGGATTTCGGCACGAAAAAAAAAAAAAAAAAAGTTATGTATCTATGTTTGTTGATCTTTCACGCAAAAACGGCTGAATGGATCTGGCTGAAATTTGGTACAGGGATATACTATAGACCGGAATAACACATAAGCTTTTCATTCCGGGAATAGGTTCCCATGGGTAGCGGGAACGGGATTAGAATTCCACGTGGTCGGAGCCGCGGGCAACAGCTAGTTTATTTGTAATTAAAGCTAAAAGCACACTACGCTTACAGAATGAATTTATTAATTTGGTTTTGCAAACTACGTGATCTTGTGGCTGATAGGTCTAATGAGGCATGTTTTGTCAGACTGAGCTTTAACTAACGACGTTGAGAACTATACATAGGCAGAATTTCTCATTTCACCTTTGTTTACAGTAGTGCTTTTCTGTAATTCGAAACAAATTCGATATCGAGTCTCACTCATACGAGAAGAACTAATTTCAGGTATGTTAGTAGTATAGTAGTAGGCTTCCGGCCTACTATGGACCCTATCGGCCGGTGATGCTTGACCAAAACCTCGGCCATTACATTGGCATTGACCTTGGCCAGCGGTGTTGAGTTGAGTCATTGACGCTTATCGCCAATGACGAGTTCCTCGATCATACCCGTAGTAAGTGTCATCTCAGTGCAACATCAAATTCGTATATTACAGAACAGCATCGGAAAGTTAGAAAAGATTGATCAAAAAGCTAAGGCAATATTCGTCTGTGACACTTAAGTCAAGAAGTTGGGTAAAGAACAGTAGATTTTATCAACCTGTGCCAAACTGTTGCAATTGAAACTGTGTTTATTGGCCAAGTTGCGTCGTATTTTCGCGCTCAGTCGTACCCTCCCGTACAAGGCGGGACTGAAGTTCTGAAATCGAAGTTTGCAACATTCAGAAAAAAATTAGAATGTAACTTTTTTTAATATATACCTACGTGTCTTCTTTCTTAAAAGGACTAATAAAATAATCTGTAACTATGGTGGGTTATAGAAATTGATGCAAATATTTTGCCTTCTGAAGATTATTGAGCAAGTATACGGGAGACCAGATGGTAAATGGTTATTGTGTTTCCATGTGCCATTCGTGCGTCATCTATTTTGGCTTGTTTTGTGTTCATGGCGGCGTGAGCTGTGTGTCCCTTTTTTCTCATTGTGTGTCACTGTGTCCTATCTACCTATTCGCATCCCCTTTTTATGGCAAGTTATTGTTTTTTTTACCTTGTGACAATTTTATATATATTGTAATTGTAATATAATAATGTAATTGCGTAAGTTACATAACTCTGGCTGTGGTATATTAGTCTATGGGCTGTGGTAAGCCGAACCACAGACCACATAAAAGAGCCGAACTGTCATCCCCGGCCGGTTCGGGCCACAGACTCCCCAACAAGGCCATAGACTTTAAAAAGTTAAGTTCTTGGTTTCTGCCTGCGTATTTCGGAATGACGGCGGGGAACGGCTGGGGTTGACGGTATGTTTTGTTTTTGATGTTAGATTTTTTGTTTTGCTTTTTATGTTTATTTTGTTTTTATTGCTGTTTTTGTTTCTTTTTCTTTTTTTGTTTTTGTATTAATTTTTTTAGAGCTAATAATATATGTTTGTCGGATGTCCTCCATATAGGAGTCAGTTGAAAACCAGCGCCAGGTACCTACTTGTACCTGGCATTACGCTGAACTGGCTCCTTTTTTGGTGCAATGTGGAGTATATGTTTTTATACTTTAAATGTGTAAATTGTATTGCACCAGAATAAAGAGATTTTTCTTTCTTTCATCTGTGGGAGGGAAAAAAACTTCTCGTCTTAATCGTTGATCGTTGAAGAGCCCTTTTATCTCTGGAACTAAGCCTGGATGTCGATTCAGGTCATGCTCAATTTAAAATACATATTGACTTCAGGTCTGGGACCCGATTCAGTAAAATTACATTTTTAAAACGTGTGATTTCCAAACTTACAAAACCTTAAAAACGAATCGAATGTGTAATTCGGGAGGTTTAACCTCACGTAAACGTAGTAGGTTCTATTTCGCCAGTTCATACGGAATACTTTTTTTTACGTTTTTCTTTCTAAGCGAATTTGAATACGTGGTGTTACGGAATCGGGCCCGGCTTGTTAGATTTGACCTTCATAAACCAACATACGAACATTGCAAGTTACGTAAAAGTTTGTAAGAACAGCTTTCATTATTTAAGGTTAATAACTTTGTTTAACTAATAAAAATAAGAAAACCCGATTGCAACAACTCCTCCAAGTATAAGGGAAGGGTTGAACTAATTAAAAGATTCAAGTTTTAAAATAGTTACGACTTTAGCTGGTAATTAATTCGCGCCTCTAGCGGTACTCGAGTTTACGGCTAAAAATATTTTCTCGAATAGCTGTGAATGTTTGTTTTAGTTTTAAAATAACAAGTTATGAATAAAGACTAAATTTTACTGGTGTTTGTTTTTTAATAAGTTTCAATTAGTGACACCTGTAACGTGACTATGTACACACGGCCAAGGAAATAATTATACATACACCTCTACATGTGAATGTGTATACGTTTTTAAAAGTGTACTAGTAACCGAAATTAATAGTATTCCCGTTAACCAGAGGGATCAGCTAAGCTACATTGGTTGTGATAGGAGTGGGTTCACGTTGGTAGTGCAATAGCCAGGACTCGAACACAGGACCGTAAGGTCGAATCCTTGGCCGTGGCCGTTTGTACGTAAACAATTCTTAGAAGTTAAATTTACACATAATTATTAATTTCACATCGAAGAGATAGGTATGATGGAACCTGAATGTGGACGGTGGTACTCTTCCACGGCTACTAGTAATCCCTTCTAATTACCATCAAGGTTTGTTCCCGGTTGCATCCTAACTCCTTCGCCTCCTCCTCCTTTTGTTTTTAATTAAACGGCTTTTAGTAAGCTTTTCGAATTAGGCCTATTTGGTTACACCGAAGCTCCCGATGCGGCCATCTCGGAACCGGAGCCTTACTCCCCGGCGTCTGAAGACCCGAGACGGCGTGCGGTTTTAGTCGGTTCATCCGACATAACCTCCCCCGCTGACCCATTTTCAGCGCGGATTTCCGCACGAAAAAAATAAAGTTATACAGAAGTTGCAGCCTATTTTCATCAATTATCATACGCTGATCCCCAAGGCGGGCAAGTGGCAAGGAAGCGATATATCACTCTTCATCCCGAGGAGGTAAAACATCTTCCGTTTGGAATTTTGGAATCAAAAATAACTTATGATCGTTCCTTATGATTTACTGGCGATGAGTATAGTTTTCTTTCTTTAACCAACTGTGGTTGATAAACGAAATGACTTTTGGTTTTATATACTCGTGCCTGTGTATGCCTTAGGGACAAGTAGGGTTGTAATAACAACCAAATTTCTCCTATTGTTTTCCGTCAAATATGAGGAGAGCCTCATTTTTTTTTTCCTTGTCCATTTTTTTTCAACCGAACCCTCTAGGCATTCCTTTCTATACTGGAGTAGTATAGCAGTTGAGCTGTTGGACTTGCAGATAGCTATACTATCCCGGTAGGGCCGACCCATGGAGTACATAACCAGTGATTTAATTGAAATTCCGCCAGCCCTATCGTGCTGAGAAAGGCCTGGCCTTACCTTTTTTTTTTTTTTCGTGCGGAAATCCCTTCGGATACCCCCCCGCCGGTCAGCGGGGGCGGTTATGTCGGGCTTGCACCGACTAAAACCGCACGCCGTCTCGGGTCTTCAGACGCCGGGGTGTAAGGTTACCCATAGAGCATATCCCTCGCACCCCGACTGACCCTGGGCCATCTCACCACTAACAGCATCGCTCATCCTGTCTCCTCTGAAAGCAGAGGAGTACGGAGAGCGATGTGTTCCCGCCACGTTGGGTATTGGCCGACGATCAATGCCAACCCTATGAAGGGGAAGCCATTGACCGCCGCCCAGGGTGTACCGGCCGCTCCGATTCCGTTCCCCCCGGACTGCAGCGGGATCGGAATCGGAGCGACACTCGAGGAGGTTACCCAACCTTACCTATTGAGTAATAATCTCTTAAGTGCGATAAAATCCCGTGATTAAGTAGTTCTGAATATTACTAACTGTACCATGCGGTTTTACTCTACTGCGTTGTATAACACCACCAGTACGCTCGCGTCTTTCTGACCTTATTGTGTTACAGCTGGGCTCTTAACGGTCGGTCGTAGAGTGATGTTAAATAGCCTTACCTTCCCCAAGAATTGAGATAATCAAGTGCAAAAACAATATTCCAATGCACAGGTATTTCCCAGAGATAAGCGCGTCCAAACAAACTCTTCAGCTTCATCATTTGTATGTTCAAAATAATAATCTACAAAATGATTCCCGAAATCCTTAACACCAATTCAAAAACCGACTCACGGGCACACTGATCGTATGACAGACAGAAGTGTGTAAACAAAAATATACAACTCAGCAGCTTTTTGTGCTATCGGTTCACAACTCGTTAAGCCGGTGACATATTGTGAGCGTTACAGCGCTTGAAGGTTGACTTGGCATCACTCCAACGTCCTCAAGCTTCAAGCGCCAATTCTGAGGTTAAGGAGCTATTATTTTTAGTGCGAAGTTCAATAACACAGTGATAATGTTTCATCCCTTGTTTGTTTGCTTTTTAGTGTGATTGGATTACTAGATTTTGAGATAATACTTTCATCCGAATGATCCTACTAATATTATAAACGCGTAAGTTTGTAAGTATCTAAGAATGGATGGATGGACGTTTGTACGTTTGACTCTTTCACGCAAAAACGGCTGAACGGATCTGACTGAAATTTGGCACAGGGATAGATTATAGGCCGGAATAACACATAGCCTACTTTTTATCCTGGGAATAGGTTCCCATGGGTTGCGGGAACGGGATCAGAGTTCTACGCGGGCAACAGCTAGTTTAATAATATACTAGGTGGACTATTCGGTTTTTACTCGGTTTATCTTTCGAGATTAATACTTCTCTGAAGAGTTGAAATAAAACTATTTTTAACGAATTTTATCACGATTTATTTGGTGCTATTTTATTAATAACATGTTGCTTTTCAGCAGCTATTGTCAGTATTTCATCATCATCCCAGAGCCAATCCTAGTTGACTCTAGGTTCATCTTGGCTTTTATGGGAACAACTGCCATCTAAACCTCCATCCCAGAGAGGAAAGCCTGCGCCGGAGTCTCGTCCGTCAATTATCAAGTGTTCCGGCTTCCTGTAGATCTTGGTAGGGCCCCATAGGTACACTGTCAGTATTGTTTTTACTACTGATACGAGAATAAATGTTATGAGTTACGTTTACGTTACGTAAGTTTAAAATATAATATAAGAATTTTTAGCTGTCAAAAATAAAAATGAATGCTATTATTTCTTGGCGCCATCCACTCACTTCGCCTTTTTCCCTCCGGGAGGTAGAGAAAACAGGCCGTCATCTGCTTCGTCCCTACATACTTCACGAGCTTCATCTACTTTCATTAAACCTTTCATGAAAGCCCGCCGATCTGCCCTTTTTTCAGGGGTCCCCTAAAGGGATAAGGCTGTTCGTCACCTGAAAGTATACAGACATACAAAACACACAAAACACATACAAAAGAAAAACTGTCGAGGAATCCAAAGTAAAAAGTACTTCAGGAAGGTACAGGAGCAACCGGACAGTTCTTACCTCTTCCTCAGAGGAAGAGGCAGGGGGGACAAATCTCGTCAGACGTGACGCCGAAACCTTTCTCGAAGGGGTGATAAGAGAACAGTGCCAGACTGTCGATTTGCTACTCACTATATAAACTTTAAAAATAGAACATTACAGAGTTTTTTATCTTACCTTTTTTTTTATTTGTTCAAAGGTAAGCTGTGGCTTCAGAAATGCAGTAAGTTATCGAACACTACTTCTAGGAAGGTCTACATGGATTTACTTCATAAGTTTTTAAGGGGGCTTCATTCCTGCTGTGATTTTCCCAAGCGACTATAATATGGTGTGCTTCAAGAGATATCAGAAGGTTTTCATCAGGAGCGTCACACGTTCATAGGCCGCGGTAACCACTTCCCATCAGTTAGACCGCGTGCTTGTCTGCCATCTAAATGGTATATAACAAAAAACATGGGCCAAATACTATAAGCGTTAACCGGAAGCCATTGAATATCATTTTAGAGTTCGAAAACGGAACTCTTATAATATGATAAATTAATTATTTCCTTATTGAGCTGAGTGAGACGAAGTCGAGCGAAAGCTCCTCATACCAGACTTCAGGATTTTCTTTGTCACAGGTCTCCTCCTAAACTGCTAATCCAATCAGAACCAAATTTGGCATGATTAAAGAGGTCAATCAGAGGAAGGTTTATGGATATATTTTGAAAAAATTAATGCTACCACAGAGGAATGATCACCGTTAAAAAAATTCCAGGTGGAATTACATAATAACCGCTCGAGACTGTGACTGTGACCAAACTTTACACGCTCAGAAAGCATGTCCAGAGTTGTGACTTTCAAAAAGAATTTTCAAAATCGGACTTGCCACGGAGGAATGATCACTGTTCAAAAATTTCAAAATCTGATTCACGATGTCTCACTCAGCTCAACATTGCAAGCAGCGATTCGCCTTGCAGACCTAGTTTCTACATTGTTTCGTTGATGTGTAATGTTTTATACATAAAGAGAATGCTACAGAGTGACCGGAACCGATTTCATTAGACCATTCATATAGTTACATGCAACATTTGAGCAGAGATTTTATCAGACAGCTAGGTGAAGCTGGTCGTCCAAAGCTCAGATTCCATATGTGTCTCGGACCGTATGGGCGGAGACTAGCGGCCCGCAACGTGGCTGTTCTAAACAGCCCGTCAAAAGCGATGGCCGCCAGAGTCATCTGAGGGTATCGCAGGTGAGGCCGATCATGAAGGAGTAGTTGGAAAGGCACCACGGTGACCTTTCCTACCGGATGTGCCCGATAGTTACTGGACACGGGTGCTTCGGTAAGTATCTGTGGCGCATCCACCGGGAGACAATGCCACAGTGCCAGAACTGCGAGGATCCTGGCGAAGACACTGCGCTCCATACGTTGGTGGAGTGCGAGATGGGGTGAAGCACGTGGGGATTTCCACACGTAAAAAAAAAATATGTGTCTCGAGAAGGCTTTTATTCGCTTTGATGTTGGATTTTCTTGTAATCTGAACTAATCTTGCTACTATAATGCAAGAGTTTGGATGAATGGACGTTTTTTACTCAATCATGACCACGACACAATAGCTTAACAGATCTGGATGAAGTTTGACGCAGAGATAGATAATAGTCTGGATTAGCATAATTGCACAAACATAGGCTATTTTGGCTGAAGCTCGCTTTATGCCTCTAGTCTCTTCTGTATAATTCAGGCTTTAGCTTGCCATCAGGGGCATCAGGTGAGGGCAAGTCACATTGACGTGCACTACATAAACAAATACCTGACGAGGGGAAGGGGAGAGGAATAAGCTCTTTGGGGAATGGAAAAACGGAAATGAAGGGAGATTAACCCTCAGGCCTCTCTTAATACGTCGGTACATTAAGGGAGAGGGTGAACCCTGATAGAGACGGCCAATTCGGGTTGAGAAAAGCATCTACCCACAAAATCCTTCAATGTATGTTCTGTTTTACCCTTTTATATTTATTGTAATTTAATTATGCTTTAACGTTTTTGCGCTCTTATCACGGCCGCATATTGTACGCCACAGGGTTCGTTAAAAAACAAGGATAGAAGATAGAACCTTAAAATACACATAATCTTTCCATTATTTTATTTTATACTAGCTGTGGCCACGACTTAATTCTTTTGCGCGGAACCCTAATTCATTTTCTTTATACACCTGAAAATATTACCTATCTGCCAGTGAAAGCCCCATCAAATCGGCCCTGCAGGTCCAGGGATTATCTAATTCAAACAGAGATAAAGATATATCCGGACAAACAGACAGATAAAAAAATATTTAAAACCTGTTATTTTAACATTACAAACAGACACATCAATTTTATTTATTTATATAGACAACAGAAGTTACCTGGGCGATCGAGATTCACAAGGTTTTTTTTATACAATCGGTAATCGTGGTTTTCTAGAAGAAGGTGCTCCTTCTGGTTTACCTGCGTTTCTAATAGGAAATTTCTGGAATAAATAGGATATAGACGCGTCCACTGGTCACGTAGGTAAAAGACCAACGATAGGTCTTCTTCCTTCGACTGCCAATCCCCGAAGCACCCAAAGCTTCTTTAGTTTGGTTGGTCCTGGTTTTAACGTAACCGACTGCTGTCTACCCCCTCCTCCCCAACCCCGAGGGTAAAGCTTGTGCCCAAGCCTCATCCGTCAATCAGCAGTGGTACCGACTTGCACGTAAACTTGACTTGGGCCCCAAAGATGATAGACACACAAACACAATAGATAATGTATATATATATTTTACTTTATTCAATTCAAATTCGTCCATTAAAAAAGTTTTTCAACTTTGAATTGACATGAGTGTATCGACATTCATTAAGTCGAACTGAATAAATCATAACATAATATCAGAAATACATTAGCCCTGGCACTGATTCACTCAAACTAATGTATTATAAATAACCCATGTCACACCTCCGTAATTACCCCTCCTCCCAACCCCTTACCTCCACGCTTCCCTCTTGTTGTGCGTGACTATTCACAGACAAACAGATTAAAAACTGAATATAAGTACTCACAACTGTTTACCTTCGAAGGGGTTGCAGAGGTGTAGGTACCTTTTTTTCGTGCGGAAATCCCTTCGGATACCCCCCGCGCCGGCCAGCGGGGGTGGTTATGTCGGGCTTGAACCGACTAAAACCTCACGCCGTCTCGGGTCTTCAGACGCCGGGGTGTAAGGTTGCCCATAAAGCTAGTAAACTGAAATTCCTCCTACACCCACTCACTGAAGGGTGAAGGGTCATAAGCTAATTATTCATTCATCCTTTGTAAATTTTGATGAAGAGTTGATGACTTCCTCGTTTATCCTATCATTAAACCAATATGGGAACTTGTGCTTAAAACTATATAGGACCACTATATAAGGGAACTCCCGTTTTAGCGCAAAAATAGTCTTATTCCTTCTAAAATAAATGCGAAATCAAATTTATCCCCAGGAATATTTCTGTGTGTCGTGGGAAAGTGATCAATATTTCGATTCATGACTCGAATGTCGCAAGCTTTGGTCTCACATTCCAAAAGATCCGACCAACAGCTAGTAATTGCAAACAAAAGATTGATCGCCGAGCATGTTGATCTGATCTGTAAGAAAGGCTACTATTTATCCCCAGGAATATTTCTGTGTGTCGTGGGAAAGTGATCAATATTTGGATTCATGCATCGAATGTCGCAATCTACGGTCTCATATTCTAAAAGATCCGACGAACAGCTAGTAATTGCAAACAAAAGATTGATCGCCGAACAAGTTGATCGGATCTGTAAGTAAGGCTATTATTTATCCCCAGGAATATTTCTGTGTGTCGTGGGAAAGTGATCAATATTTGGATTCATACATCGAATGTCGCACCTCATCTCCGGAGTCTGGTCCCGAAATTGAGGGGGGCTGCGGCCGCGCTATCGCGGCTGATGCCCAACGTTAAGGGACCCAACGCCCCCACTAGGAGACTGTACTTGGGGATCGTGCGAAGCATGGCAATATACGGGGCCCCAGTATGGGCGGAGACTCTGGCGGCCCGCAACGTGGCTGTATTAAACAGCCCGTTAAAAGCGATGGCCGTCAGAGTCATCGGGGGGTATCGCACGATCTCCGTCGAGGCGGCATGTCTCCTAGCCGGGACCCCTCCATGGGACCTGGAAGCGAGAGCCCTTGCACTGCTGTACCAGTGGCGCAAGGAGGCGCTGGAGCGGGGCCATAGGCCGGAGCCCCGAGAAATCAGGGCTCAGCGGTCCCAGTTCCACCGGGAACTCATGGAGACATGGAGGGTGCGACTTGAGCACCCAAGGTGGGGGGAATCCACCATTGCGGCGGTGAGACCGATCATGAAGGAGTTGTTGGAGAGGGACCATGGGGACCTCTCCTACCGGATGTGCCAGATGGTTACCGGACCGGACACGGGTGTTTCGGTAAGTATCTGTGGCGCATCCACCGGGAGACAACGCCGCAGTGCCTGCACTGCGAGGATCCTGGCGAAGACACGGCGCTCCTCACGTTGGTGGAGTGCCCTGCGTGGGCGAGTCAACGCCGGGATCTCGTTGCGGTCCTGGACGTGGACGTTCTCTAGTTGGAGACCATGGTGAGAGCCGTGGTCTCCGACGGGAGCAAGTGGCACGCCGCCGCCTCTTTCTGCGAGCAGGTAATGCGCGCGAAAGAGACGGCGGAGAGGGAGCGGGAAAGAACCCTGCCCCCCGAGTTTCGCAGTCTGCGGCGAGGACGCCGCAGACTCATCTACGCCCGGGACTATCGACCTCCATGATCGGGGCCTGAGGACGGCAGTTGGCCGACTCGCCGTCCTTACAGAAGCAGCCGTGGCGGAGGCGTGTCGTGTGTGCCCTACATACGCCTGCTAACTCACCGAAGCGGGATAAAACCCGACCCCACCAGGCGAGGCCGTGGTGGCGGCCAAAGTCCGCCGGCAACCGTGGGGTTATCCTTTCGAGGGCTTACCCGGGGTGCCCGGCAACGGACACATGGGGAGGACACCGTGCGGTTTTAGTCGAGACACGACATAACCACCCCCGCTGGCCAGCGGGGGGGTATCCGAAGGGATTTCCGCACGTAAAAAAAAAAAAAAAGAAAGAATATTTCTGTGTGTCGTGGGAAAGTGATCAATATTTGGATTCATACATCGAATGTCGCAATCTTTCGTCTCACATTCTAAAAGATCCGACCAACAGCTAGTAATTGCAAACAAAAGATTGATCGCCGAACAAGTTGATCGGATCTGTAAGTAAGGCTACTATTTATCCCCAGGAATATTTCTGTGTGTCGTGGGAAAGTGATCAATATTTGGATTCATGCATCGAATGTCGCAATCTACGGTCTCATATTCTAAAAGATCCGACCAACAGCTAGTAATTGCAAACAAAAGATTGATCGCCGAACAAGTTGATCGGATCTGTAAGTAAGGCTACTATTTATCCCCAGGAATATTTCTGTGTGTCGTGGGAAAGTGATCAATATTTGGATTAATACATCGAATGTCGCAATCTTTGGTCTCACCTACCAAAAGATCCGACCAACAGCTAGTAATTGCAAACAAAAGATTGATCGCCGAACAAGTTGATCGGATCTGTAAGTAAGGCTACTATTTATCCCCAGGAATATTTCTGTGTGTCGTGGGAAAGTGATCAATATTTGGATTCATGCATCGAATTTCGCAATCTACGGTCTCATATTCTAAAAGATCCGACCAACAGCTAGTAATTGCAAACAAAAGATTGATCGCCGAACAAGTTGATCGGATCTGTAAGTAAGGCTACTATTTATCCCCAGGAATATTTCTGTGTGTCGTGGGAAAGTGATCAATATTTGGATTCATGCATCGAATGTCGCAATCTTTCGTCTCACATTCCAAAATATCCGACCAACAGCTAGTAATTGCAAACAAAAGATTGATCGCCGAACATTCATAAAATTCCTCTTTCAAAATCGGTTAATAACATTACCTACAACTTAATATCGAAAATAATAACACAAAAGCAGAATACAAAAGAAGTACACATTGCTAAACAAAAGCCAAAGTGTTTATCTGAAACTTAGTTAATTCTAGTGAAATACCTTATGCCTCTACGTACTCGTGAGATGGCGTGTGCCGATAGTAAGATGGATGGCTCCCACGTTTTCACAGCTACGGCTGAACGGTCGATTCCCCCGGGACCTCATCCGGGTCAAGGAAGCCGTAGGAATTACTGTTGGACCTATAATATATCCCTATTTTACGTACGTCAAGTGTTAGTAGAGATATATATATATATATATATATATATATATATATATATATATATAGGTATATATGTTTATTCATTTAAGGTCATAAAGTAAAAAATTTTAAACGTCAAAGAATGTCGTCGTTTTTAAACATTTACAGCCAAATTCGCAAGGCATTGGTAAAATCCGCTCTAAATAATACAAATAGTACTTATTTAGTACCTCGAGGACCACAAAGTAGTAAATTCCGGCATCAAAATTGATTGTGATAATCGCAGGAAGGTAGTTAGTACATTTCAACATAGTGGACAACAAACCTAATCATAGAATGGCGATATTGCACTCGGATGCGGTAATGTCGATATTTAGCCGAAGTTTTTTATTTAACTAACCATTTTACCACACATTTATTAGGCAGGTTAGAAGCTGCATGTGTATATTTAAAAGAATTAAAACTATGCGTGTTACTTTTTCTCCAACACCGATGACGTTACGCGAGCCAGAATAGCGAGCCAATATAGAAATAAACAGAATCGAATAGCGCGTCTGTCACAATACAGCATTTTTATGTTGACTATCCACCGGCAAGGTTGAACGAAGACCTTAGTAAGAGTGCGGAAAGGTGAAGAAGTGTTCTGCACCAGCTTAGGGACACGGCCTTCGGTATCTCGCTTACTCCAAATTCTTTGGAAGAATCATGATATGGATGGCAGTTTGCTAAAAATCTAATGCCATATTTTTGAGCATACTAAAACCTATGACTTAAATGAGGTTCTAGACTAAAACGTACAGATATACACACCGGGAAATCGCAGTGATAGGATTGGCTAGAGAGGCGACACGGAAGCCTCTCGTACCGACTGACGCAGGTGATCTCCGGGAAGGGGTGCTTCGGGGACCACCTGCATCGGATCAGGAAGGAGCCAACGCCTGAGTGTCATCACTGTGACGCGAGCGAGGACTCAGGGCTGCACACGCTGGCGGACTGCCCGGCGTGGGAGGTGCCGAGGCGTGACCTCGTGGCAGCCATCGGGGTGGGAGTCCTCTCGCTCGGCAGCATGATTGCGGCAATGGTGCGGAGTGCGAGCGCGTGGGCCGCCGCCACCTCCTTCTTGCTCGCGCATGTGATGCTCGCGAAGGAGATGGCGGAGCGCGCCCGGGAGAGATTTAGAACTCTCCCGGACCGCCGAGCCCGCAACTTGCTCGCCGCGCGTCGCAGGTGACTCAGGCGCCGGAGGTCGCTTAACGACCTCCGTCCTCCATGAGCGCAGGCCTGGGGGTGGCGGGTGAGGCCACCTGTCACCCCAGCAGAAGCAGGCCGGGACGGTGGGGCGGCTAGCGCCCCTCCCCCAAACCGGGGCAAGACGGGGACACCGTGGTTCCCAAACCCAAGGGGGCCATCTCGAAACCGCAGATGGCCCAGTGTCAGTCGGGGTGCGAGGGATATGCTCTATGGGCAACCTTACACCGCGGCGTCTGTAGACCCGAGACGGCGTGCGGTTTTAGTCGGTTCAAGCCCGACATAACCGCCCCCGCTGGCACGCGGGGGTGTATCCGAAGGGATTTCCGCACGATAAAAAAAAAAAAAGGTAAGTACTCCATTATTATATGACATTTGGTACGCCCGTGATACAATCCAAAAGGGATGTAAATATTCAACAAAGAATGGTTAGTTATTTCAAAGAATATTCTACTTGATGAATGATGATGAAGTAACTAATAAAAGTCATCAGATTCACCTTCGTATCGTTAGACTACGGTAATTACGGCTCCTGGGGGAATCAATTCGACGATCGATGACTCACGGATATTTCCCAATACAACTAAATATTGCAAAATATCAACACATTGATCATTGTGGATTTGCTTGGGCGTGTAGGACCCCACCAAGAGCTCTGGGGCCAAGCCAACCTTACCTGTAAACCGGTACAACTGCTAATTGACGGATGAGACTCTAGCGCAAGCTTTCAACTCGGGGTTGGGAGGTCATACGGCAAACGCTCCCATAAAAGCCGTATAACATAACATAACATAACTTCACGCCTGTATCCCCGAAGGGGTAGGCAGAGGTGTATTACACACCCACGATTCGCCAGTTATGTTTAGCTCCCAATGTAATAGGGGGCGAGCCTATTGCCATCTACCGGGCACATTACTAAGCGAGCGATAATCAACATTTTTAATACACACATAAGTACGAAAAGTCAGAGGCGTGTGCCCGGGGCGACTGGGGATCGAACTCGAGACCTCGTCTCGGCAGTCCGTTACGTACACCACTGGGCTATCGCCGCTTAAGCCGTATATACCAAACCAAAATAGAAGAAAGAGTAGTCGGACCCTGCACTCTTAAGTGAAAACCTCGCATGTAACCGGGAACACATTGGTCATTGGTAATGTGCTGACAGCAATTCTAAAACCGGGATAAGTAAGCGATAGCCAGACAAATTTGTAACCATTTGTAAATACCTACGTGAAAATGAATTGTGGAATTCAGAGAAACTGCTGGCGGCGCGGCGTTTGCTCTGTAAAAACATAATCCTATACTCTAGTCAAAGTCTAAAATCATTATTCATTCTATACAGACCATTAAAACAGCACTTACAAAACGTCGAAAAAAATTAGACTAATGTTTAGAAAATGGACCGGTTTGAAACGCGGCCCTGTCCTAATCTTCTTTTTTTATATATAAAAATGGATTGCTGTTCGTTAGTCTCGCTAAAAGTCAAGAAAGGCTGGACCGATTTGGCTAATTTTGGTCTTGAATTATTTGTGGAGGTCCAGAGAAGGTTTAAAAGGTGAATAAATATGGAAGTTGTTATCGATTGAGGCAGTACGAAGTCTGCCGGGTCAGCTAGTAAAATAATAGTAAATAGGTACAGTTTGACGATCTTTTGGATGTTACTACAACGAAATGGATGAAATATGAATTTAAAAAGTGTAACTAGTTATAAAGGTAAGCGAAGCTAAGTTTTCCACGAAATGAAAATTATTTATATTTCTTTTAACCAACATACCATTGTTTGTTATTGACACCGAAACCCAGGAAAATTATCTGTAACTGTCCTGCGTTGGTATTGACTCCACAACTTGTCATACGGAGCTTTTTTTTATAAAATCTATGTTTTTTTTTTTACGTGCGGAAATCCCTTCGGATACCCCCCCGCTGGCCAGCGGGGGTGGTTATGTCGTGTCTCGACTAAAACCGCACGGTGTCCTCCCCAAGTGTCCGTTGCCGGGCACCCCGCGTAAGCCCTCGAGAGGATAACCCCAGGGTTGCCGGCGGACCTTGGCCGCCACCGCGGCCTCGACTGGTGGGGTCGGGTTTTATCCCGCTTCGGTGAGTTGGCAGGCGTGTGTAGAGGGCACACACAACACGCCTCCGCCACGGCCTGCTTCTGTAAGGACGGCGAGTCGGCGAACTCTATCTAAAAATCTATGATAAAGGAACCTTACGTCTTTGCTATAAGGCAAACCTGATAAGGTTATAAATAAATAGTTATTTATATAACCAAATAACGTACATAATGTGAAGTCGAAGGCGTTGCACATAAATTTATTATCTCCATCTAAATGGTGAAGATACCATAACCTTCAGAAGTAAGCGTTTGTACAAATGTCAGGCGTTCACCTTTCATAGCTATTAACCTGGATTTAGCATACGCAGCATTTAACTGTTCATGGAGCTATTGAAGTTTATTGTTTAATGATTTTTCTTAATAATTTAGCCTAAATCCTTATCCGAATAGCCATCGTAATAACCGTGTTTTGGCATCGAAGTTTAATAAAAAACATCATTCATGTGTCAGTCAGTTTCATCACCTATGAGTTCGTTCAAACAGTCTCTGGTATGGTCTTCAACAGACTATTGTTCAGCTAACCTGGAACCCTGAACACACCAGGTGACTGCAAGAAGGCGAAATACTCCGTAAAACTTATCCAGATGACCTATTTGTCAAGAAAATATTTGTATAAAAAATTTGTAACAAAATGACGTGTTAATAAGCTACTGTGATTTTGACTGCTCCGTTTTGATTAGAATATGATTATTTCCTTAAATATACTGATTATTTCATTCTACAAATTAAACGGAAAATCTTAACCACTACTTACGATTTACGATCTGAGTCGCGGCTCGCGATGAGAATCTTTTGCCGTCAAATCTGTATCACCATCACCATAAACGTAACAGTAGGTAATAAACACTAAATGAGTTTTACGAGTTAACGCACCATAAACGACAAATTCTACTATTGAAAACGCTATGAAAAGTGAAACGAACTCGCTAAAGGGGTAAAAATTCGATGTAAAATGTCGATACAAACGTTTCGGCGATCGTAACCGGCACTCGTTTAGTGTCACCGAATTAGAGTTAAAAATTTATAACGCGATTATAATGGAGTTTTATTTTGATTGAATTTTTAGTGGCGGGAAACAATTTTGAAACGGCAGATTAAAGGATTAAATATTTAGCGATTCATTGCATTCGTGATGAAATAGCTATGAAAAGTAGTTAATCGGTAGGATTATAATAAGAATATAAAACAAGGGCAGTGAGTTGTTGCCGCGATGGCCTTGGCAGTAGAACCTTCAATTTTTTCAAATAACTATGTATTACATATTTCTGTACAAAAATTACTGATATCAAATCCAAAACACATATGTGAAATGAGAGCCAAGTTCAATATTAAGAATATAGTTCGTTGCCAAGTTCTGTGTAGAATCCTAATAATTTTTGTTACAAGAATCTAAAACATTCTAAACTAAATTGTATAACAATTATTTGTTTCTTGGTACTACCACAATATTTTCTACTGTAAATTTTGAGCTTGAATTACATCCCAAGTAAAATAATTGTATTTTTTTAAATAATTGTTTGTTAAAATATAAGAATTTTTATAATACCTATTATGTATAAAATATTGTGGTAGTACCAAGAAACAAGATATTGTTAAATACTTTTATTTTAAAGGGGTTTTAGGTTTTTGTAACAAAGTTAACAAAGCGGCGATGGCCCAGTGGCGTATGTACGGACTGCTGAGACGAGGCCTTGAGTTCGATCTCCAGTAGACCCGGGCACACACCTGTGGCTTGTCGTGGTTATGTGTGCATTAATAAATGTTAATTATCGCCGCTTAATAATGTGCCCGGTAGATGGCAATAGGCTCGCCCTCTATTACATTGGGACCTTAACATAACTGGCGAATCGTGGGTGTGTAATACACCTCTGCCTACCCCTTTGGGGATACTGGTGTGAAGTTATGTTTTTTTTTTTCATGTAACAGAGTGTTAAATATAGTAGTTTTCAATCTAACTGAAATTTTGTACAGGGATAGATTATAATCTAGAATAACACATAGGCTACTTTTTTATCCCTAGAATAGGTTCCGATGGGTTACGGGAACGGGATAAAAATTTCACGTGTATGGAGCCGCGGGTAGCACCTAGTAATCAATTATTTTTCAGTTGCCAGGTTTTTTCCTTATAGTCTACCTTGATGCCAAATATCAAGTTTCTAGATCATCTAGAAGTGGTTAAGGTAATGATCTATAATTCAGTGAGTGAGTCAGTCATAAAAATGCCGGTTTTTAATCGTTAATACCAGTAACTATTTAAGCCACATTGAGGAAACTTCAGATTCTAGACAAGCTTTACTAATTGTGCCAAATTGCTTATATGTAGATTAAACAGTTTTCAAGTTGCGAAGGGGTCAGAAGTAGCTCGAAAAATATACACATGGCTGCTGGGTCTTTGAACTTGGCTGGAAACGTGGCCGTGTGTTTAGATTATCTTTTAAAATTTACATAACATATAACATAACATAAACTCACGCCTATATCCCCGAAGGGGTAGGCAGAGGTGCTAGCACCCACATTTCGCCAGTTTATGTTTAGGTCCCAATGTAATAGGTGGCGAACCTATTGCCATTAACCGGGCACTTATAAGCCTGCGATAAATACACACATAACTTCGAAACGCATAGAAAAGTCATTGGTGTGTGCCATGGTAAAACCTGGGATCGAACCCGAGACCTCGTCTCAGCAGTCCATTACCCATACCACTAGGCTACCGCTATTTAATCAATCAATTAACCTATTGCAGTGACATAGGCCTCTGCCGATGTGCGCCATAGCACCCGGTCATCCAGTCCTTGCGCATCCAGTCTATCCTAGGTACCTTTTTCAGGTCCTCCGTCCATCTGACTTATGATGCCACTGAGAGATTAAACTTATAACACCCCTCTTCTTGCGTTAGAAGTTAAAAATATAATGTATTATCAGGTTTTTCTAAACCCCAGACAAGTCAATCTATTCCGGTGAGCGAATAAGTGCCTTATTCAATCACAGACTCAAAGAGTTTAGCCCCTTTATTCCCAAAAGGTTTATTAAAACAACGTCAAAAGTAATATAAGTCCGGTAATGATTAATTACCGTCATTCAGTCCACCGGGCACCTGATGATTTTTCTGAACAGATGCTCCTCGAAAAACAGTGCATGTTAATCACGACGATATGCTAACATCCATCAAGTTTGACATGAGAATCAACAGTTTCCACCATGTTTGCCGATCGATCGGCTAAAATGTTGTGTCAGAAAATGGACGAAATTTATCGATGACTTAAAAAACTTTTACCAATGTCTCAAAGCGAGTTTTTGGGGATCTGTTAAATAATGAAATATTAGAGTTTTATACTGTTCTTAATGTTTGGATTTTGGAAGTATTTTAAATGGTTGTATATCAAGTTTATTTGTGAATTGTTTTGTTTGTTTTCCAGTAAGAATAATGAAAGCTTTTATTTGTTGATGTAACGAATCTTTTCATTGTACTCTAAACGTTGTTGTTGCTGATGAGTGATGAGTGCCAGCCTGGATATCTCTACAGCTGCCACGGTGCCAATTTAAAGGGTTCAAAAAAGGAACCCTTATAAGATCACTCTCTTGTCCGTTTGTTTTGTGATAGGTTCGATCCCTACGTCCCTATATGATTTGTAGGAATTTACAACCGTTAATATTCCTGATTCTGAGTGTGATTGATGCCTGTTTCTAACAAAGCTACTTTCATATGATGGTTGAAACTCCCACTTCTCTATTCTCTTACTTAGCATCTGAGCTGTATGCTGTATTTCGTAAAGTTTGTGAGAGAATTGTAATACTGGTAGTCTGATTACTTGATTGCTATTACTGCCCATACACAGTTTTGACCAGTTAACTGCAGTTTTTACATGTGGAGTTCAGGGGCTAATCCACCCTCAGATTAGAGAGACATACGTCTACACAGGCTATCCTTCGCCTGCAGCGTGATCTAAAAAAAGTTGTGAAGAAAGATGTTTAAAAATAGGAAATATTTTCTTCGTAGACGTACTTACGAATGAAGGGTACTAACCTTTAGTTCGTTAATTTCATGTTAAACCTTTATAATCATAAAGATAAATGTGTCAACTTTAAACACTATCCAACCTACAAGGTATAGATTAGGTATTAAGTTTCCTTTAAATTAAATAATTAAATTAATTACACACGCTATATCTTCTTTTTTTTTTATTGTGCGGAAATCCCTTCGGATACCCCCCCGCCACGCCGGCCAGCGGGGGCGCTTATATCGGGCTTGAACCGACTAAAACCGCACGCCGTCTCGGGTCTACAGACGCCGGGGTGTAAGGTTACCCATAGAGCATATCCCTCGCACTCCGACTGACCCT
The DNA here is from genome assembly GCA_946251805.1 of Cybosia mesomella. Lineage (NCBI taxonomy): Eukaryota > Metazoa > Arthropoda > Insecta > Lepidoptera > Erebidae > Cybosia > Cybosia mesomella. Next base: position 33,380,778 of record OX276396.1, on the reverse strand, counting down.
GGGCCATTCGCAGTGTCCCCTCTGATAACAGCAGAGGGGTACCTGGAGCGACCCCCCCCCCCCCCGCGGGCCTCGGGGTATGGCGGGCCTCGCCATACCCCGACCCCCTCGTGCAATGGGGTCAGCTGGCCCTGAAAAGGGCCGGTAGGTCAGACTCTTGGCCGTTGACGTTGACGCCAGCTACTCCAGAGGAGCAATCAATGGTGCGTCATCACCCACGTTGCCCAGGGTGCACCAAACTTGGAGGTGATCCATCCAGTCGCACCCCACACACGCTATACCTTTTTTTTTTTTTTTTTTTTTTTTCGTGCGGAAATGTCTGAGAAATTGGTGTTCACTATATTATTTTATTACGAACAATTACTTTAGCAAACTGTGTTAAAAGAAATTACAAGTAACTAATACATTTGCTCAGCATTGATTTTGCAATTTGCACCATATTTAAAATGGTACTAGACTGATATTCAAGTTTCTCTAAAACAAATTTTATACACACTCAACACTTGCCTGTATCACGATGTTTACTAAAAGTTTTAATCACAAACAGATACCGTAACATGTGTTAAAACAATTACAAGCAATAAATCTATGGTACAACATTGATTTTAAAACTTGCAATAATGTTAAAACATTTATTAGAAATATAGGAATATAAATTATGAAAATGTAGGAATTTATTTTACGCCAGGCTTAGGGCTGTGCAAAACATGATCCGCGGCATGTCTCTTGTCGATCCTAAATACAAAAATATTTCATTCAATATTTCGTAGAACATTTTTTATTTCTTATATTACCCCAAATAATAAGATTAAATGATTTTAATCGTGTGGCAACAAATGTTCCGTGTAGCTCGAATTATGTAACCTACAATCAGATCCCGTTTACTAAAGAGGGCACAAAATCTAGCATTGATTGTATTAAGCTCATTGTCAAGTAAATCTTTAAAGTGATCTTAACTTGACAATGGTTTCGATGATAAAACTTCTTGGTGGAGATAATGTCTTTGGTAAAGCGCGTACTCAACCATGAATTTTATAAAAACTAAATGTAGGTTTTCACTGTTTGCCAAACTTCTGAGGCTGGCAACTACTACCTAATTAAATATGATTTGACCCTGATTTTCTTCAAAAATTTAAATCTGTATCTAATTGTTTCGAGCGAGACTTCAACCTATGTAATAGTTGAAAACGTATCCCCGGAATCGTATCTGGTTTGGACAGCCCTATTCTAGTCAGTTAAATCACAAAGTTAATCAAACATATCGGTGAAAAATGTATCAGTGTTTTCATTGTCAGTGTTGCCAACGTTAAAAATTATGAGCATAGGAAACTTGATAACGAGAACATTAAAAATAAATCTGCAACGTCATTCAGTCATCGGTGATAAACTTCCGGTTTTTTTTTTAACTGCTCTTTTGATATATTATTATTGTGTTAATAGTGTTGCTAGTTTTTGATATTGTAGTAATTAGTATTAGATTAATTATCAATCAATCAATTAGCCTATTGCAGTCTACTGCTGGACATAGGCCTCTCCCATTGTACGCAATAACACTCGACCCTCCGCCTTGCGCATCCAGTCTATCCCAGCTACCTTTTTCAGGTCGTCCGTCCATCTTGCTGGGGACGTCCTATCTTCCATTTACCGATTCGTGGTCTCCACTCTAGGACTCGTTTGCTCCATCGGCCATCGGTCCTTTGGCATATGTGGCCAGCCCATCAGCCCATTGCCATTTTAGCTTGCTTATTCTGTGATATGTCGGTGACTTTAGTTCTTTGGCGGATGGCCTTTTTTTTACGTGTGGAAACCCCCACGGGGTTAACCCCAACGGTGCTGACGATGGGGTGGGCGTGTCGGAATCGGACCGACTCGCGCCTACGATATGTCACTAACATCAAACGTCATTTGACATCGTCAACTTGCCACAACTAAACGCACTCAAGGTATAATTAAAACATACAAGATAAACTAAAATCAAAACAATTATTACTTGATATTTCTGTAATCTCAACGTTCAGATACCGTGCTCTCCAATATATTTATGTATATAAAACAAAGTCGTGTTAGTAATGACTGCGATTAACTTAGAACGGGTGGTCCGATTTTTATGATCTCCGCCTATAAGGTGTGTATACAACAATTTTATAACCTTTTTGTGTTTATTTTTGCTGTAATCCTCACGGCGGTAATCATGGGGATTAAAATTTAAAAAAAAAGTAGGGTTTATGTACGACTCGAACTGACCAAAACCGCACACTGTCTCGGGTCTCTAATCGTGTGTAAAGTGGCCAAATAAAACAATTTCCACGCACACTGGCTGACCCTGATCCATCTACGGCTTTGAGATGGCCCCCTCGGGATACTGTGCCTTCTTTTTTTTTTTCGTGCGGAAATCCCTTCGGATACCCCCCTGCCGGCCAGCGGGAGTGGTTATGTTGGGCTTGAACTGACTAAAACCGCACGCCGTCTCGGGTCTTAAAACGCCGGGGTGTAAGGTTGCCCATAGAGCATATCCCTCGCACCCCGACTGACCCTGGACCATCTCCGGTATCGAGATGGCCCCCTCGGGTTTGGTAACCACGGTGTCCCCGTCTAGCACCGGTTTGGGGGAGGGGCGCTAGTCGCCCCACCGTCCCGGCCTGCTTCTGCTGGGGTGACTGGCGGCCTCACCTGCCATCCCCAGGCCTGCGCTCATGGAGAACGGAGGTCGTTAAGCGTACGTGAAGTACCTACGTTAACTAGGCACTTTACGCAATGCTCAGCATACTTCAGCATGCTCTGCGAATTCACAGTGCAGATTTCGTTTAATTTTGACAGGGATACGACAGGAGCGTACTTACTACGCAAAACGCTAACGAATGTAGCTATCGTTGCTAAATTTCGCAACTTCATTAATTGCTAATCAAAAATTAAATCAACACTAATGAGAACTTATTAATCTTTGAAATCAAAATGTCAGCTCACATTATACGAGTATCATTATTTGATACGCTGAAATAATTTGATACTAACTGACCCATGCTGGCTTTTTCTTGTACGTAAACCCTCTGGGGCTTGACCCACCATGGCTAACGGTGAAGTGAATATGTTGGACTCCAATAAACTAAAACCTCACGGGGTTCCGTAACATCAGTTTGTGTGATCGGGAAACCAGTGACATATATGCCCTAGAAAATATGTCCCTAAGACACTGACCGGCCTTGGCCACCAACATTGGCGACCCCAATGTTTTGTTGGGGATGAAAATTCCCTAGAGAGAGGCGCACGCTCTGGCTTGGCATGTGGAAATTTGCAAAATTGCAGCTCTACTAATTGCACGAAGTTTGTACGCATAGTACAATTATTGTATTATGCCTATAAATTTCGCGCAAGTGCCAAACTTTAAGTTGACAAAGTTTTGACGCAATCGGATGAACGGTACGGCCGGCAGCGCATAAAATACAAACACACAAACATTGATTTTATATATTATCGCTAAGTTCATTGAACGATAACACAGAAAGGAGCAAATCGCCCACCATTTTGACCTGCCTCAATGTCACACAAGCATAACATATTTGAGTTTGTAATAATAACTAAACTGATAAACTTGACGCTGGTTGCCGTGTACATAATAATTAACATCGCAATGCGTTTATTATATTATACAAAGAATTAAACCCGAGAGTTTAGCTGTTTGAGCATGATTTCAAGGTCAAACGCAGTGGAACTCCGCCTTGACCTTCTAACCTACTCTAACAGATTCGGACTCGAATCAGTTAGTAGTTTACTTTTCAATCCATATTGGGCAAAAGTACTATTGACTGTATTTCAATCAAAAATACTATTGTAGAGAGTCAATGGTCAAAATCTTTTCAGGTAAGAATACTTTGACTTGTAAAATGTTGACTAACAAAATTTTAACTGCATTTGGTTGAAATTGTATGGGGATTCATGAAGGACAATCATTCTGGATCTCGGAAACGGCTCCAAAGTTTGTCATGAAATTTAGTATAGGTACAGGGGATTTCGGGGCCAATAAATCGATCTAGCTAGTAGAATATACTGCTTCCGGGCTGTTTGGCCGTGGTCCATCGGAAACTTGAATTCCAGACGTTTCGTCGATCACTGCGGTCGACATCTTCAGTGGTACAGCTCGGGACGCCTATAAATACGCCAGTGACTCGGGCCGCTACAACAGTCGCAGCGAGTTCGCCGCCGAGGAAGGTTCTCCGCACTCGATGGCGTCCCGAGCTGTACCACTGAAGATGTCGACCGCAGTGATCGACGAAACGTCTGGAATTCAAGTTTCCGATGGACCACGGCCAATCAGCCCGGAAGCAGTATATTCTACATGCAACGCCGGCCGTGAAAGCCTTAAGCTTTATATTCGATCTAGCTAGGTTTCATTATTAGAAAACCTCGACAAAAAATATCACCCCAATTTTATATATTAATACAACGCTCCCGGGAATAGAATAGAAGTAAACTTTATTTATTTATTTTTTATTTGAATAAATTTATGCACACACAATAATATCATTATAGTCTATGGATGGTGAAAAGTATAGTACAATGTGTACCAATCAAAACATGTATACATGGAATACACAGTCAACAAATGGACAAATGGCTGCCTTATCGCTAGAAGCAATTTCTTACAGGCTTTAGATGCAACCTTTAGATGGACTTGATTTGTATGGGAATTATCATTATCATAATAATATGTACTACTTTTCCTGGTTCTTTCTAGTGTCATTACCGCTATTTAATTGGTATCAGAATTATGGATAATACCAGGAATTCCCGATTCTGTGCCAGAATTATACAAAAAAATCCCAGCAATTGTACTGATACTGCATGCCTTAATAATGTCAATATAAATTGAAACAGCAGCGTTACGTTAAGGTGGGTACTGATCGCGGCGTTACGGGGCGCAAAGCACCGGTTGTACTGAACCGATGGCTAATGTTTGACCTTTTAACGGGTAGAAGTTTCCAAATTAAACTACTGACATCTGATCTAACTGTACTTTACTACACATACTGTGTTACATGGCGTTAAACTCTACAGATCCCACACCCGTCCGCATTGCACTCACAAGTAGCTACTTGTGCCTCTGGTGTTTGGGGCCCCACTAACACCTGGGCGCAGCCACCCTCACTTGCAAGCCGGTACACCTGCTGATATTCGGACGAGGCTTTGGCGCAGGCTTTTTTGGGTTGGTAGGTCAGATGGTAGTCGCTCCCATAAAAGCCGTATAAGCCAAAACAAATGGTGGAGGAGGAGTGAGCGTACCCTGGGCTCCCATGTGAAAGCTTCGGTTCGACCGAAAACAACGCTATATTGTGCGTGTCATAATAGTAGTTTATGCAACTGTCATATAAGAAGGGGTATATTAAAACACGAGAGTCTGTTTATCGCATGAGGCGAAGCCGAATGCGATAATAGGTTGACTCGAGTGTTTTAATACTTAAGTTAAATGCAGTTTCATACACTACTTTATCTTCACTCATAGGAAAAATTGAAATTAAACAAAGTAGGTAGGTTACAAGGAAGTAATTTAGCGTGCGCCATTTTTTTCACAGTTCGAACTGCGCATGTGTGCGCCTTTTTTTTCAATATTCAGCCTAAAACCTTAGACTAGTGTAATGAATAAAAAAAGATAGCGGTGCTATAATGAGTTTTATGATACAATTGGCGGTACTATAATAAGTTTTATTTTTAATTTTATGTATATGCGTTTATAAAGTGCGTATGTATAGAATCGTCTTTGAATTCGTAATGCGAATTTTTCGATTTGTGTGTAGATAAAATATTTTTCTTTCTTTCTTTCACATGATAATGATGATGACAAACAGTGCAGTCAGTACGGTAAGAAGAGCGAGAAACAAGTTCCCCGTACTGACTGTACGAATGTTCGCTATGTAACATGTATTACGCAATATAACGTTAGTCAGCACCCACCTTTATTTTACAGTTTCCGACAGAGTAAAAAAAAAAAATAACAATTTCCGACAGATCATGAAATAAATGTACTATTTACGAATAACAATTTAACATCATAAGTTTCTTTTTCTTTTATGTGGTCTTGATGAATAAATATCTTGCGAAAAATATTACTAATCCTTACTTTTATGAGCTGAAATAAAAGCTAGTTGTTTAGGTTATGGTTGCCAAAATCGATAAACGCATAATATTAGACTAGAAAATTAAATACAGCTGTTAAATTCATAAGTAGTGTTTTTCATAAATTGGACAGGTTAATATTGAATCTTTCAATAAAAAAAAAAACAAAATCGGTTCATCCGTTCGGGAGCTACGATGCACACAGACAGACGCATACTCAGACACGTAAAACTTATAACACCCTGTCGTTTTCACGATTTTATTTTACTTTAACAATTACTTTAGTTTATTTACTTACTCAGCATGTTTACTCAAGCCTTTCGTGCGCCGTGAAAACACATGGCCACGGATTTGTGGAGAGCCCCCTCGAGTCCCAGCCGCCGTATTCGACCCACGACTTGAGCAACCCCTGCCGTGGCCTTTAGTGCCGCGCTTCGGTACGTTGCTCCTCGCGCCGCTAGGATCTCGTTGCGGTCCTGGGCGTGCACGTTCTCTCGTTGGAGACCATGGTGAGGGCCGTGGTCTCAGACGGGAGCAAGTGGCATGCCGCCGCTTCTTTCTGCGAGCAGGTAATGCGCGCGAAAGAGACGGCGGAGAGGGAGCGGGAGAGAACCCTGCCCCCGCGAGGACGCCGCAGACTCATCTACGCCCGGGACTACCGACCTCCATGATCGGGGCCTGAGGACGGCAGTTGGCCGACTCGCCGTCCTTACAGAAGCAGGCCGTGGCGGAGGCGTGTCGTGTGTGCCCTACACACGCCTGCCAACTCACCGAAGCGGGATAAAACTCGACCCCACCAGGCAGGCCACGGTGGCAGCCAAAATCCGCGCGCAACCCTGGGGTTATCCTTCCGAGGGCTTACCCGGGTTGCCCGGCAACGGACACTTGGGGAGGACAGCGTGCGGTTTTAGTCGATACACGACATAGCCACCCCCGCTGGCCGGCGGGGGGTATCCGAAGGGATTTCCGCACGTAAAAAAAAGGCCTTTCGTGCGCTACAAATCTTAACTGGATTTTCTCCTCAGTCATTTTCGTTGCGTCCTAGGGGGACTTGTTAGGTATTCGGTTTACGTCCACATAAAATATATGGACACTAGATCTAATGAGATTGGAACGATTGAATGATTTCAATTTAAGTATGAAGTTCTGTAGGGAACATTTTTGTTGGAAATAAAAATAAATAAATAAATATTCTACGACATTTCTTAATTTTTTTCCCTTTACTTGGACTGTAAGACCTGACTTTTAACCAAAATTGACAATTCTAGATCAATCGGAAGGTTTTGGGTCGAAAACCTATATGGTTGTTCCCGTTGACCTAGAATCACGAAAATTGGCAAAAAGCAAGTTAACCTTAAAACACAAGTAAAGATAAATTCTGAAAAATAAAAAAGTTAAAAATTAAAGGAAATTTTGGGACTTACAAGTGTTCGCGGTATCTATTTATCTATATATCTTTTTATCGCGTTGACTGGTTCATAAACCAAAAAAAAAATGTTTTTCCAATTTTATTATGGTGATATAATGGGTAGGTCTGTACGGAATTCTCGGTGCACGAGATCGATTCGCACTTGACCAGTTTTTGGTTGCTTGTTATCACCTATTTTTGGCTGATGTTAACACCAATTCGTTCTTTTCTTTGCCTGATCCTTTGTATAGCAAATAGAAGGAATTTCAAGTATTTGTCTAGTACGTCTATGGAAATCGTCTGGCGCAGCTCTCTCTTCCTCTCTCACAGCCTCTATACCTCTATATAGATACAGACTGCTAATATAGCTTAGCAGTAGGATTTTATGAACAGAAACAAAACGTTAAACTAGCGTTGGTGAAACCGTTATGACAGTTGAAACAGTAGACTCGGGCCTCAAGCGTATTCCAAACTACCAAACACTGCGTCAACAGATACATTCAGTATGCACTGGTAAACCGTGCTCGGGTCTGAAGTTGTGCACTGTAATCAGTATACAATAATATGCGACATGTTGAATTACGCGCATGCATGAGGCGTGAGCGTTGGGTCGTACGATACGAACTTCAATCTAGTTTCGTGATATGTTTGATTGCACGAAATGTTTTTTTTTTGTAAATTGCTTTTCAGTTTTCACCACACATGGATATAGGTTACCTTAAGAACCCAATCGCATGCATAGCTAGTAATTTAGGCTAGAATGAGGTAGGAATTTGTAAAGTACGCAGATACTACGGGAGGTGGATCATTTTTTGATCATCATTTGTATATCTTTTAGAACCGTCTTCAAAAGTCGTTTTTTTATGTTAGATACTATTCTTTACCACGTTATCCGATATCAATGTACTTATTTTAAAAAGGAAGCGCATCAATTTGGTCGAGATCAGATTTCATGACAAAATCGTAAAATTCTTATAATTTGCAAAGAAAGGACATGAACACTGAATTGGTTATGTACGGACTGCTAAGTTTATTGAAGTCGAATTTTCTTAAAAAAAAAATCCGTTCCTGCAGGGGGAACGCACAGGTAGATTTCGTGAAGCAATTAATATGACCTATGCTTCTTCTATGACACACGCCGAGCGCATTTTTAACATGTTGAATTTTTTTTTCTCGAAAACGGTAACTTTTAGCGAAAAACTTTTCAGACATTTATTTTAGACTTAAAAATATTTCCTATCGATTAAAAATGTTTCCTACAGCAAGAATGTTCACCGGTTAGAAGTTATGATTTTTTTCCCGAAAAATTTTGGTTTTTCCCCCCTCCACTTTTAGTTATAGGTTTATAATTAAATTGACCAGTGGTCATTTCGGACCCAGGGGGTCATAACTAGACCTCCTATGAAGAATTTTTTTTTAAATTCGACAGTAGTCAAGAAACCAATAGGTAGATCGATTTCATCGAAATCTACCTAAAAAAAATTCTGTGAGTCTTGACTGAAGTTTACAGTCTGACGTGAACTTTTTAATTTGCCACCGGACGAGCGTGCCGTCTGCTTGATAAATGTGACGTATTTTTATTTATTTTTTACTGGCTAACTTTGCCCCAGACGCGTTAATGGATGAGTGACGTAAAGGTTATTATAGGCTGCGAGGGTCATTTTGTCGAGGTGTGAACTCGGTTGATGTTTTATGCAACGGGTCGGCTGAGCCCAGAAGTTTTCATAGCATTTTAGCGTTGATTGGTGAAGTTCATTATCATTAAACCGTTTTTCCATCGTCACTGGTGTAGTGCTAAAATTGTGAGTCTAATAAGTCGCAATGAATGAATTTAGAAACATATTGTATATAAAAAACCGGCCAAGTGCGAGTTGGACTCCGTACCATTATCTATACTATGGGAGCCTTCTTTAATTTAATTTATTTTGATTTAATTATTTATTTTTGGAGCGAGTATATAAGTAAATATTATGTGAATATTTTAAGCGTCCGCGTCCACATGTTGCCGTTATTAATATCGAGCAAAAAACAAATATATCACGTTTCTTGTATGGGAACCCCCCTTTTTTTTGGCGTGTAGACCCCCACGGTCTTCACCCCATCGCATCGGTACCGACGATGGGGTGGGCGTGTCGGAATCGGACCAACTAAAACCACATGGTGTCCGCCCCAAGTGTCCATTGCCGGGCACCCCGAGTAAGCCCGGGCACCTCGAAAGGAAAGGGGAATCCCCCTTATATATTTATTTTATTTTGTTTTTACTATTTGTTGATAGATCGGCAACAGAAATACATCATCGAGTGAAATTCCTCATTCTTAAGTCCGACTCCTTAACCACTAAGCTACCGACGCGAGAAAGTAGTATAATTAATGTTACGTACTAAAACATTTCCCTCTTCAGTTGAATAAATTATTCCTTAAACTGTCTGTTTAAGGTAAGCATTGAGCGTAAACTTCACAAAGGTGGCAAGACAAAGGTGGACGTTTGACAATAATCCCATCAAAGGGACTGGGAACAATGAAGTGACCTACCCTGGACAGTCTTTGAAGTTTGATCTGGCGGTATTGTTTGAGTTTTGTTAGGGTAAAGGTGTTAATGATGAATGTTTGGGGGTAAACGTGGAATTCACGGGTACGGTACGTTAAATAAATACGAAGACTTTGTAAATAGCCCGAAACGTTTCATGAGCAGTGGAAGAGCGTTTGAATGCTAAATCAGAGGTCACAGGTTTGATTTCCGTTGAGTGCAACTCTTTGAATGAGGATATCTATTTGCATTGGTTTGTGTGTCATCACCATCACGGCATTAGTCCCGTTTGCACCCCATTCCAAGCTTGTACTTTGGAGTCCGGTGATGAGTCTTCCCCGATTGGGTCGATGGAATTGTTAAATCAAAAATTTTCAATGGAATAAAATTCGCAAATTTATTTCATTGTGAGTTGATATGCGTATCCTTGCGCTGCAGCCGTCCCCGTTCCGTCAGAGTGCGCTGGTAGCATGGAATACAGGGGGTCTGCTCTCCTCTTTCTCTTGATTTGACTGCCTCGACTCTACGGGAGCGACCACCTCCGCATGGTATCCTCAGGAAAGATAAGCAATATACAATGTAATCATAATAAATATATTATTAGGTCGTTACATATGAGGGCACGCCGCAATAGCGGCGGTAAGGCCCATCATGGAGGATTGGCTGGAGAGGCGACACGGAAGCCTCTCCTACCGACTGACGCAGGTGATCTCAGGGAAGGGGTGCTTCGGGGACCACCTGCATCGGATCAGGAAGGAGCCAACGCCTGAGTGTCATCACTGCGACGCGAGCGAGGACTCAGGGCTGCACACGCTGGCGGACTGCCCGGCGTGAGAGGCGCCGAGGCGTGACCTCGTGGCAGCCATCGGGGTGGGAGTCCTCTCGCTCGGCAGCATGATTGCGGCAATGGTGCGGAGCGCGAGCGCGTGGGCCGCCGCCGCCTCCTGCGAGCATGTAATGCTCGCGAAGGAGGTGGCGGAGTGCGCCCGGGAGAGACTTAGAACTCTCCCGGTCCGCCGAGCCCGCAACTTGCTCGCCGCGCGTCGCAGGCAACTCAGGCGCCGGAGGTCGCTTAACGACCTCCGTCCTCCATGAGCGCAGGCCTGGGGGTGGCGGGTGAGGCCACCTGTCACCCCAGCAGAAGCAGGCCGGGACGGGCGCCCCTCCCCCAAACCGGGGCAAGACGGGGACACCGTGGTTCCCAAACCCGAGAGGGCCATCTCGAAACCGGAGATGGCCCAGAATCAGTCGGGGTGCGAGGGATATGCTCTATGGGCAACCTTACACCCCGGCGTCTGTAGACCCGAGACGGCGTGCGGTTTTAGTCGGTTCAAGCCCGACATAACCGCCCCCGCTGGCACGCGGGGGGGTATCCGAAGGGATTTCCGCACGAAAAAAAAAAAAAAAAAAAAAAGGTAATATCTGGAACCGCACGGTCGATTTTGTTGGGACTTTCACTGTTAGATAGCTAATAGTACAAGGCATAATATTTATTATTATTAAATTTAAAAAAGGTCGTTACATATGAAAATGCCGTTTTTCTTGAAGAAATTGGAGGAAACACAATTTTCAGTACTAACATTTTTGCATTTTTTTTAGGAATAACAAATCCAAATTTTCTGATTTTTTTGTGTATGAATGAGACAACATTAAGCTAACAAACAGCAACTTTATTACATTTTTGAAAAGTGACAGCTGACGAAATTTATCATCAAAATGTAGCTAGTAGATAGCATTTAGCAAGTACTGTTTTTGAAGATCGAATTAATTTTTCAAGCGGCCAATAAAAACAAAATTTAATACAGAGTTGTAAAATCTTGAATACAACTTTGAAATAAAATATAAATAATGGAAATAGCTATTAAATTACAGGAATAACGAACTCGTGAATTTGTAAGAAAATTTCGGCAATTTCATAGGTAAAGAACTAAAGACCTTCTATGAATGTCAAAGTTTTTAGAAACCTTTTAAAGTTTCTTCTAGTCAGGACTGTCTAAACATAAACTTAACAGCTTGAGTAAGAACTAAAAGAATCGTTAAGATCTGAAAGCTCTGTCGAAGTTGATAATACTATCGTCAAAGTTTATTCTGACTAGTACTAACCTTTGCCCCGCGCTAATGTACGACCGTATAAAAGTTATTTTTACATCAGTATCAAGCATAATACAGAATAGTGCCACTGTAGTGAATTCACTCATTGTACAGGAAAATATGTCAATATGCTCGGCTTCTATATAGGTTTAATGTTCGAATCGCCCGCAATAGCGGCACCTCACTAAGCAAGTTGGTGCGCGCGCGCAGCACCGTCTGTAGACGTGGCCGCCACACGAACCTATCTGGCACACATAGTCCTACCAGTCCCAATATATATGTGTGTTTTGGATCTTACCTCTAATTACTTTGGATATATAAGATACCAGTGACAAATTCCTCCGTACTGCGAACTCATAGTAGTTAAGACGCTATAATGCACCAAACCACTTACTGATACCGTTCCCACTATTCACTGTAACGTATTCCGCTATTTAGATAATAATATATCTCTGTGTCAAATTTCATCCAGATCTGTTAAGCCGATTTTGTGTGAAAGAGTTATAAACATCCATTCATACATCCTTCTTCAAAAACGTTCACATTTTTATTAATATTCGCATAACATAACATGACATAACTTCACGCCTGTATCCCCGACGGGGTAGGCAGAGGTGTATTGCACACCCACGATTCGCCAGTTATGTTTAGGTCCCAATGTAATAGGGGGCGAGCCTATTGCCATCTACCGGGCGCATTACTAAACGAGCGATAATCAAGATTTTTAATACACACATAACTACGAAAAGTAAGAGGTGTGTGCCCGGGGCGACTGGGGATCGAACTCGAGACCTCGTCTCGGCAGTCCGTTATGTACACCACTAGGCTATCGCCGCTTTAATAATATTAGAAGGAATAAAATAAGTAGGATTAGACTAAATGATAATTTCATAAATTGGCAAGGATTCTGTTATAGAAAATTCCAATAACTCTTTACCTGGGAATGGAAACTAACCGCGGCCATAAAAATGTATCATACGTTTCTAAAGCCCAATAATTGTCAAACTGCATGACGCATTTGTAATTTGAGTTTTAGAGTGCAGTATACTGTTTCCAATACAGTCGGCTAGTTTGAAACCCAACCCGTCTCTCTCTACCATTGAAACAAAGTAAAAAAAAATCAGTCAGGTGCGAGCCGGACTCGCGCACTGAGGGTTCCGTATAAAACTGGATTGAGGGTGAACTTAACGTTACTGTAGAGCTTATAGTCTTAACAAACAGAAATAAAAATGTTTTTTTTTGTAATGTGGGTAACTATATAAGGTGTCACAAAATTAGGTCTCTGAATTTGGTGAGATGACTTGGTATGGACAAAATATGTATTTGAAACAAAAAAAAAATATCTGGTAAAAAAAAAGAAAAAATTATATAAAAATGAAATAAAAAACACCAACAGCGACCAGCGTCACGTGACGCGACGAGCACACGTGACGCTGGTCGCGATTTACACATCCGCTTGGAGAATACTGCGAGAAGGACTGCACGCCTACCACGTGCGTCACGGGCTCGTCGCGTCACGTGACGCTGGTACTGATGGTGTTTTTTTTTTTTCATTTTTTTTTTTTTATTTTACCCGATATTTTTTTTTGTTTCAAATACATATTTTGTCGATACCAAGTCATCTCACCAAATTCAGAGACCTAATTTTGTGACACATATATTTACCATTTTCGGACTTTCCCTTTAGGTAGACGGCGTGCGGTTTTAGTCGGTTCAAGTCCGACATAACCGCCCCCGCTGGGATTTCCGCACGAAAAAATAAAAAAAAGGTACTTGTGCTATAAGACTTTACTCAACAGCTCAACGGGATGTACCCTATAGGTTTTGATTCCTTTGTGATTGACTGAATATACTACATTAACGGCAACATCTTTTGATTGCGTTAATATAGAAGTTTGATTTTTTCACAGCTACAAGACGTTACACACTTGACTATTTTATATTAATTTCACTTTGATAGCTCCATGCGTTTGTAAGAAAAAGGTCTAGACAGATAATGTTTTGTATTGTGGGTAACTAGGTACATTTTTGATTGCATTGACCTAGAAGTTTGATTATTTTTTCAGCTTCAAGGCGTTAGATATAAATTTCGCGTTTCTGAGAAAAGGTTCTTGACAGCCAGACAGACGGACGGACATTGAAGTGATCAACCCTAAAAAACTTTTCACACCTTTTTGTGGGGAAAAAAAAGTTGCCTCGTATTTGTGACAAATTGAATTTAACAGTAGACGTGACGTGAAACCGACGGGCGAGAGGCGTAATAAAATATTTTAAAATGCTATGGCATGGAAACGATCCTAGAGAGAAATGCTGACAGTTTCGTTTGGCTATGATGTTTAGAACACGGCCATTATTTTTAAAACGGTGAGCATTAAAATTGGCGACTGTTATTGCGTTTACGGGTAGCTGGAGAATGAACATAAATTATTATTATTATTATTGTATTTTAGTCGTAGACAGCTAGTGGAAGTGTGCTGTGCTAACACTGGTTGCCTTCAACAATGCCTGATCAAATATTTTATTTAACTTTTTCTTTTTACATCTTTAATAATATAAACTTTCTGTAAGTCTGTAAGTCTTTCTGTAAAGTAAGTCGCTGAACTCTTCCTTAACGTACCGATTTTGATGAAATTTCCCGGGTGTTGTCTGGATGGTTTGTAATAGATTTCTAGGATCTTTTTATTATTTCTCTCCTATTTCTACTAAGTATATAAATAAATAAATATTTTTCGACATTCTACACAGCGCCATCTAGACCCAAAGTAAGCATAGTTTAACTAGCTTGTGTTATGGGTTCCAGAATGCGGATAAAAAAAAGTATATAAGTACTTAATATGTTTTTTTTGTAATTATATTCATATTATACATGGAAACACCCAGACCAATGCAAATAGACATATTAATGCATACAAATATTTGCAAAAGCGGGAATCGAACCCACGCCCCCTGTCGTAGATGTCGAATGCACTACTGCTACTCCACAGAGGCTGTCATAAAAAAAGGTTTGCGAGTAATTCCCTACAGGGTAAGGAGCGTCGATGTTGGTTGGGTAAGTAGTAGTATCGGTGTATCAGATGGCCTATTATCATTTCTTAAGGCAACAATGTCGATTCTGTTGTGCATTTTCACTAAACTAATTTAAAGTATCTGAATTTTATGTTGACTTTCAAACCAATTCAGTTGTTGCTTTGTTTTCAAAATTGAAAAAACTATCAACTACAAGCCGTAATAATATTAAATAGTTTAAGAAAAGATCTGAAGCAACGAGATAAAGCGAAAGTTAAATTTAGAGATTTTAGTTTAATTTATAACATGTTCATCAGGGTAAAAAGGGGAAATGTGGCAAGGGTAAAAACGGGAAATGTGAAAAAGGGGAAATGTGGAAAGCGTAAAAACGGGAAAATAGAAAGGGTAAAAAGGGGAAAAGTGGCCGGCTATGCACTTGCTGACCCCCTTTTTTTTTTTTCGTGCGGAATTCCCTTCGGATACCCCCCCGCCGGCCAGCGGGGGCGGTTATGTCGGGCTTGCACCGACTAAAACCGCACGCCGTCTCGGGTCTTCAGACGCCGGGGTGTAAGGTTACCCATAGAGCATATCCCTCGCACCCCGACTGACCCTGGGCCATCTCACCACTAACAGCATCGCTCATCCTGTCTCCTCTGAAAGCAGAGGAGTACGGAGAGCGATGTGTTCCCGCCACGTTGGGTATTGGCCGACGATCAATGCCAACCCTATGAAGGGGAAGCCATTGACCGTAGCCCAGGGTGTACCGGCCGCTCCGATTCCGTTCCCCCCGGACTGCAGCGGGATCGGAATCGAAGCGACACTCGAGGAGGTTGGATTACTATGGAGGTTTTTTCGCAATCGTACACGGTGGTACCTACGCGGCCGAATTTTGTGACAAATTTGTGTCATCAAATTTCTACCACCAGTGACCAGTACCACCATTGTCAATCAAACAAATCTTCTTCTTCTTCTTCTCTTATATATAAAAATGAATTGCTGTTCGTTAGTCTCGCTAAAACTCGAGAACGGCTGGACCGATTTGGCTAATTTTGGTCTTGAATTATTTGTGGAGGTCCAGAGAAGGTTTAAAAGGTTTGTCATCGATTGAGGCAGTACGAAGTCTGCCGGGTCAGCTAGTTAAACAAAATAAATACATCCACCACAGACTTCATAGCGAAAGGAACTGTTTAACCCAGTTTGACCACATAACGCTAATATCCGAACGAACGCCGATAGTCCAATTTACACTATGAAAGTTACAAAGTAAGATTGAAATAATATTGTCGGAGATGGTAGTAACCAACTTGATCCTACAACTACACTACTACTACAAATTTCAGTAGCAGCACGGAGTCTGGATACCTGCTCGATAGGCGAAGGTTCACCTTCTAACGAGAGACCAAAACAAACAAGTAACTAAGACCAGCTAGTGAAATATTAGCTAACAGAACAGCGAAGCCGGGTGCAGTCAATTCGCCAGTCAATTTAATACCACTTAGAGATATATCAGTTTCTACGGGTTTATGTCTCAAACTGGCCGACATCACTTCACCCGGCCAAAAGGGATTGCGATTGTTTTATTGTCGTAAGACATAAGGGTTTTATGGACGATGATAAAATTACTAGCGGCTCGTGACCACTCTCAAGATCAATATCACAAATATAAATATATATGTATATAAAGTCTACAAGCTTACAACGAGTGGTTATAATAATGGTTAGTTTTTACTAGTCATAGCCGCGGTAGCCTAGTGGTATGGGTAATGGACTGCTGAGACGAGGTCTCGGGTTCGATCCCAGGTTTTACCATGGCACACACCAAGGACTTTTCGATGCTTTTCGAAGTTATGTGTGTATTTATCGCAGGCTTATAAGTGCCCGGTTAATGGCAATAGGCTCGCCACCTATTACATTGGGACCTAAACATAAACTGGCGAAATGTGGGTGCTAGCACCTCTGCCTACCCCTTCGGGGATATAGGCGTGAGTTTATGTTATGTAGTTTTTACCTCCCGAAGAAATTTTCCGCACGTAAAAAAAAAGTCGTATATAACCCCTCATTTCACCTGTTTGTTTGTGTATTTATGTATCTGTCCATGGCATCATAATTTTTTTGTGTTGGGATTCTTTAAATTTTTGTTAAATATATAAATATCATGGTTTGTTTTGTTGTTGATCTGTTTGTTTATATTTTATGCATAACCTAACAGTATGCAGTACATAACCGTACCGTTCATCCGATTACGATAAAAGTTTTCGAAGTTATTGCTTTCGCGAAAGTTATAGGCATACTTAGTACCTACAATTATTGGACCCGGTAGGGGTGCTGCAATTGGGTAATAGGACTATGCTATGCCAATATCCAAATTTGCTCCAATGATACCTTGAAGAACGTGATGCTGGTTTATAAGAAAATTACATTTTTAAAGTTGAAGTTAATCTTGAAAACAGAGTTAAATGTACTACGTGCTAAAGGTGCTATCCTTAACAAAAATTTGGCCTCATTTTAGTAAGAGAATAAAGTTCGCTGCAGCGCTAATACAATAAATTTGTCGTTCAATCTTGAGTGTGATTTTTACACACCCCAAATGAAATACATAAATGATGGCGATTCAGACATGATTCACCAACAATAGAGGGGATCTGGCGCTTACAGCTTAGTTAGTTAATGATCAATGTCAATGTTCTAACCTTATCTACTCGGGTTCGCCCCGCTCCACTCCAGTCCATTCCACTCTATTCTGCTCTAAATTTGCAATCTCTTGGGTTGGGTGGGGCGGTTCATCAACTTGATGACCTGATTATATGTAAGAATATTTTTTGGTCCTTAACTTACTTATATAGCTACATAGCTATACTAGAGTAGCTTTATCTGTGGTCATTATTTGTATTGACCACTGATAAAGTTACAGTAGGTGACCCGGCAACGGACACTTGGGGAGGACACCGTGCGGTTTTAGTCGAGACACGACATAATCACCCCCGCTGGCCGGCGGGGGGGTATCCGAAGGGATTTCCGCACGTTAAAAAAAAAAACAAGGCGAATTATCCATTATTTCCATCAACCCCAGTTGAATAAACCGTATGTGAGTTGACTTTTAGATATTTCGTCCAGTAGTAATTAGGTATACACCACTTGCGAACTGAATTTATACAGTACAATACTTCGACATGTAGCGAACTTCGAAAACATGTAGATCGACAAGTCATTGCTTCGACAGAAAATTATTCGACAACACACACCTTCGAATTACCACTACTTCGACAGACGATCATTCGACAGACAGACTTAGACAAGACACATCTTCGAATGACCACTAGTTTGACTGATTTTTTTAACATTCTTTAATGTTATTCTGATTATTCTGTCGAATAATCTTCTGTCGAAGTAGTGGTAATTCGAATTGTCTGTCGAAGCAATGACTTGTCGATCTGTTTTCGAAGTTCGCTACATGTCGAAGTATTGTACTGTCTAAATTCAGTCCGTAAGTCGGTATACACATCTGTGAAACGACTGTAGGTAATAAAAACAATATGTCATATGACCGTAGGTATTTTGAAAACGGTTCAAACAACTTTAGTTAAAATGATACGTAACCCGAAACGTAGGCAGTATTACTTATTTTCTTTTTTTTTCGTGCGGAAATCCCTTCGGATACCACCCCGCCGGCCAGCGGGGGCGGGTATGTCGGGCTTGAACCGACTAAAACCGCACACCGTCTCGGGTCTACATACGCCGTGGTGTAAGGTAGCCCATAGAGCATATCCCTCGCAACACGACTGACCCTTGGCCATCTCCGGTTTCGAGATGGCCCCCTCGGGTTTGGGAACCACGGTGTCCCCGTCTTGCCCCGGTTTGGGAGAGGGGCGCTAGTCGCCCCACCGTCCCGGCCTGCTTCTGCTGGGGTGACGCGCGGCCTCACCTGCCACCCCCAGGCCTGCGCTCATGGAGGACGGAGGTCGTTAAGCGACCTCCGGCGCCTGAGTCGCCTGCGACGCGCGGCGAGCATGTTGCGGGCTCGGCGGGCCGGGAGAGTTCTAAATCTCTCCCGTGCGCGCTCCGCACCACTGCCGCAATCATGCTAAAGAGCGAGAGGACTCCCACCCCGATGGCTGCCACAAGGTCACGCCTCGGCGCCTCCCTAGCCAGGCAGTTCGCCAGCGTGCTGTACACGCTGGCGGACTGCCCGGCAGGGCTGTCCCTGAGTCCTCACTCGCGTCGCAGTGATGGCACTCAGGCGTTGGCTCCTTCCTGATCCGATGCAGGTGGTCCCCGAAGCTCCCCTTGCTGGAAATCACCTGCGTCAGTCGGTACGAGAGGCTTCCGTGTCGCCTCTCTAGCCAATCCTCCATGATGGGCCTTACCGCCGCTATTGCGGCGTGCCCTAGCTTTCCGCAGCCTAACCTAAAATTTAAAATTCTTTTCACACTTTGATTTAGTTAAGGAACGTGTTGCTTTTTCCGCAACGCAGTGGGTATGTAAAAATCATGGTGGCTGCTGCAACATCGGAGTACAAAATAAATAAAAGAACTGTTACGATGCAAAAGTCGTGGAACGCCGTGCGGTCCAATCCAATTTGTGGCGGATTCAACCAGATATTACCGGTTTACGGAATGTTTCGGATATTGAAATCGTTGTTCAATTCAAGATTTTACGTTTCGATGCCTAGTTTTATGATCTCTTTTATTTTGATTTCAATAACACAATCGAAATAGATTTTTAAACCTACAGCAAGATTAGCTTTGGTGGTAATCCTTGGACTGGAATTCCTACCACGCAAATCAAGCGGACTCAGATTGCCAGGCAGGCTGTTGTGCTTGATTAAAGTCCATAATATTATTAATTACCTACCTACGTTGAATTAGATCAAAACCCTTACTTTTTGACGAGTTCTAGCTATATAAAAGGCTACCCGAAACCGTTTTGAATACTTAAAATTTTCGTTTACAGGACTTGTTCAGTTCGTCCGGTATTGTGCTGTGCGATTTAAAAATTCATTGAAATCAATATATACCTGGTCTAGGTGTAAATTTTTAACCAAAATCTTGTTTTATAACAAAGAAAAGGTGCGTGTTCCAACCGACTTCAATAAAATATCTGCGGCCACGAAAAGTAAAAAGAAAAATAAAGGACAATACTCGACATGACGAAACAGTTTACGATTGTCGTGGATAATTCAGGGACCCAACTCATAAGGTTTAGTGTCACGGGAGACTTTATTGGCGTGCCGAAGCAATACGACCTTCCATTACTGTAATAGATACCGGTGTATAACGTGCTCTATAATTTTATAAATCCAGGGGTTTTTTGGCTCGACTCGGGCCTTATTTAAGCACCCACGTGAAAGATTTTGTCCTCGTTTGCGGTGTCATATATTAGATCAGGATGTGTGAATGTAGTTAGTTTTTCATTTGTATTTAGTTATTTATGAAACTCGTTTTATATAATTACTAGTTTCTGCCAGTGATTTTGGTTGCGTGGGGGTTGAGAATTAGGTCTAGAGAAAAAAGAAAAATGGATTGATGCATGTCATTTATCTGGATTTCAATAAATATCTACATGAAATAAATAAATAAAGCCTAGTGGTATGGGTAATGGACTGCTGAGACGAGGTCTCGGGTTCGATCCCAGGTTTTACCATGGCACACACCAATGACTTTACGATGCTTTTCGAAGTTATGTGTGTATTTATCGCAGGTTTATACTCGTAAGTGCCCGGTTAATGGCAATAGGCTCGCCACCTATTACATTGGGACCTAAACATAAACTGGCGAAATGTGGGTGCTAGCACCTCTGCCTACCCCTTCGGGGATATAGGCGTGAGTTTATGTTTATGTTATATGAAATAAATATTCTAGGACTACACGGCGTCTTCTAGACCCAGACTAAGTATATCCTGTAATATGGGTTCTAGATTAAAGATAAATATACTTAGATGCATTTGTGTTGCAAATAAAATATAAAAAATCTGTCTTAACGTAGGTCCTTTCACGAGCCTTTTCCCAAGTCAATTGGGGACTTTCAGTCTAACTTCGAAACGGCTAACCTTCGATTATTTTTCGTAGCCTAGGTTCTAATTAACTGTGTTACAAATTTCATCCCAATCCGTTCAGCTGTTATTGTGTAATTTAGTAACAACCATCTAAATAATTCAATCTATCTATAATATTAGCAGAATACCTAACGATGAGAAAAAATAACCGAATTGTTTTCTTTATTCCAGGTAAATTGGAAAATTCTGCAAGCGCCAAGAATAATCAAGTATGAAATTCATTTAACAATTCGAGATCATAAACAGAATAGCAAATTGATTTAAAGGCTCCTCAGAATTCATTCCGAATTCACTTAACAATAAATATTCCATCAAATAACGGCTCGTTCATACAGAAAGTCTGTGTTTACAGGATCGTTTTAACAGATCTGTTGCTACTGGATATACCTATTGTTTAAACAGCGATTACAGAAACGTTTTTACAGGATACGTCGTAACTGGAGGGAATATTCACACCACATTTACAAGACTGGAATCAGTTTACCGCTATCTTTAAATACTGACGTATGTGGCTGGCAACTCGCTCATAGAACTACGTACGCCATCGCCGAATACCACAAAACTTGGAAATGCCATCTGAACATTACCTCCAGTAGAAATATGAAGTTTCTGTGTGATGAACTGAAGGTAATCGCGATGTGATCAATACATCCAGTAGTGATTGGATCTGTTGAAACGATCCTGTAAATACTTACTGTGTGAACGAACCGTAACGCTGTAAATCCAATGAATATTTAATATTCTGTGAATAGATGAAGTTACTAGATTTTCTGTGGTCTATGTTATTATTCAACTAGACGTTGATGTAGATGGATCGCATTAGTTCTCGTGGAGTAAACACCAATAAATTAGTTCTCTTGAGCAATTCATTAAACTTCTGTATAATTGTTTATTGACTGTAGACGATCGTATGATACGAGTAGTAAGCTTTGATAGTCTAAGCTTCTGAAATACTACCGGCAATAAGTAGATCTATGTAGCAAACGTTAAACTCATGTGGTAACGTTGAACGCATGAGGACAGCAGGTATGGTAAGGCGTGCGAGGGATATGCTCTATGGGCAACCTTACACCCCGGCGTCTGAAGACCCGAGACGGCGTGCGGTTTTAGTCGGTTCAAGCCCGACATAACCGCCCCCGCTGGCCGGGGGGGGGGGGTTTCCGAAGGGATGTCCGCACGAAAAAAAAATAGCTATGGTAAGGCTGTGATACATCGTGTAGGGGTTTGTTTCGCAATCCAGAATAAACGTTGGACTGGAATCACTAGACCGGCAAGAATCTGGCAGCCCTCCATTAATGCGTAAGACGAAAGTATTGACCTGACTTGGACTGAAGTGTAGCAAATGGTTTAAATAAAAATTAAGTATTTCTCTGTCTATTTGTCCTCAGCCCTGATATTAATTAAATAAATATTCTAAGACATATTACACAGAGCCATCTAGATTCAAACTAAGCAGAGCTTTGGGTTCTAGAAAGCGGATAAACATACTTAGATACTTTTCTTTGTAAATAAATACATATTATACATAGAAACACCCAGACCAATGCAAATATACATATTTGCAATGAGCGGGAATCGAACCCGGGGCCTCTGACTTAGCAGTCGAATGCTCTACCGCTACGCCACAGAGGTCGTCACTATTCACTATTGCGAATTAGGTTTAACGAAGGACATTTTTTGTGCCTTCTTCATCCGAACGCAATTCAAACCTTGCACATTGGAGCCTGGCGTTTCTACTCCTCCTTTTCATGATTTGGTCTGTTTAGCTTTTAGGAGAGCAACTGCCGTCTGGTTTTCTTAACCCGACAGGAAAGCTTGCTCCACAGCCTCGTCCTTTGGTGTACCAGCTTGGAGGCTTGCTAGGGCCCTAAAGATCTTAGCGGGGCCCCATACACCCACCCTTAAGAAGTGATAGTTATTAAAAGCAATGACACCGCAATATACTCGTGAGTGAAAATGTGGTTTTCCGCCTAACGGTTAACTTTGTTCAACTGAATCGATCGTAAATTACAGAAATAATGATCGGGACTGGGTCGTATCGTTAACGCATTTCGAAGCTGATGCCGTGTAAAATTTCTTTAGCCCAATAATCTTGCATTTAATTCGGGAAAAGTTTCTAAGCTACAATACTAAAACAAATTATAAACGAATTATGTCGGTTCATTTTGGCTGGATTTAAAAAAATAAAGAGAAATTTTTACGTTTATCTGTCCACCACTATCTCAGCCCATGCTCTGCTTACTCCTATTGTTTTGGTTTATACGGCTATGGGAGTGACTACTGGCTGACTTCCTAACCCTGAGAGGATAACCTGCGCCAGAGCCTCGTCCGTCAATCGGCAGGTACATCTGCTTGCAGGTGAGATTGGCATGGCCTTCCCCCGTACGGAAATCCCTTCGGATACCCTCCGCCGGCCAGCAGGGATCGGACTGGAACCAGCTAAAACCGCACGCCGCCATCTCATTTCGCATTTCCCTCGCAACCCGGAACATTGGAAGATGAAAACCTTTGGGGCCAGATTGGCATATCCCCAAAGGTCTCCATACACCCTGTCTATTTTTCTACAATAACGGTAATAACTTAACTTCGCGTGATAACCGTCGCTGTCCAAGTAACCAAGTGGGATATAATAAGACAAGAGTGTTTCTATTCAAAACCTCAAACAACACAGTTTTAGCCTCGTACCTTATTACGACGGCAAAATGAAACCTGTCTCCTGAGATATAACTGGAACAATAATAGCCCTTCCGTAGATCGTTTTAAAACAAACATTGGGTGAACTAGGAGTTCTCGACATGAACAAATGAAGTGCGAGCTTGGAACAGGCAGACATTGAAACATAAGTCGTGTTCGCAGACGAGAATAATTGTGTGCAAAACGAGGATTTATCGCTGTTTTGTTTTGTTCTTACTTAGTTACTGTGTTTTATAAATGGACTAATACAGTTGGTAATAGTTTTGACCGGCATATTGTATTAGCTTTAACACGAGCCTCGGTACTTTCTTGTCTTTTGAAAATTTAGTCAAGGATTTTAGTGCTGTACCTTTTCTCTTTATTTATTTAAAAACTTTTACTACGCAGTGGTATATAAGCCCCATCGAACCTTATATGCAAGACCACTACACTTATTTTAGAGGAGTAGGACAGAGTCGTTGATGTGAAAAAACCCAAACAAATCCCGTGCAACACTAGAAGTTGGGTTCTCCAAAATACTTTTTTTTTATATACCACTCAGGTGGCAGACAAGCTCACGGCCCACCTGATGGGAAGCGGTTACCGTGGCCTATGGACGTGCGCAATACCACTCGTGCTGCCGACCCTGTAAAAACCTTCTAATGCTCTTCTTGAAGAACGTGAACGTTTACGTAATGTTTTCGCATTAACGCCTCCCTCTGGCTCCGAAACTTGACACAATTCGTCAGCAAGTGTTGGTCATCATCAGTGTACTAATAACAAAATAATTTAATTGAAAATTCATAAAACCTCCGTCAAAAAATCAAAATCGGCTTATCCGATCTGGAGCTACGATGTCATAGACAGACACACACACAGACACGTCAAACTTATAGCACCCCGTCGTTTTTGCGTTGGGGGTTAGTGAAATTGTAATCACGCGAAGACTTCGTTCACGAATATAATTGAACTTTACTAATTAATAAACTCGAACAATTCTTGAAATGACTAAACTTGAGAACTAACTTATACACTTAAATATATCATTACTCTCAAAACAGCGTACGAGACCATTATTGTTTAGTACACACAAGCTGACCAATTATAGTCCATTGTGGGACTTCCAACTTAATCGCACAAATGTGAACTGATGTACTCAGAGGAGCGAACGAAACAATCATAGATTGAACCCCTGTCAACTAATTTCCATTTGCAAATGGAACTAAAAGCCGATATTAGCATTGGTAAGTGGTTCAAGTACAGATGAAAGCTTTCGAAGGCCATTTTGAATGCCATTTGATTCGATATTCTGGATTAATTATGTTATAGCTTTGAATTTTGATCTACAAACAGTAGTGGTAATGAGTGAATGTTCAACAAATTATTAAGCTACAACACATCGTGAGAAATAATCATAATGAATGGTTTTAGTCGGTTCAAGCCTGACAGAAGCGCCCCCGCTGGTTCAAAAGGGATTTCAGAACGAAAAAAAAGGTACATGAAATTTAAATATAGAAAAAATTATAAAATCACTAATGTATATGCCTCGAAATACCATTATCGTGACATTTTATTTATATATACGTACAACATTAATCACTGAGCCAAATTGATACTTACGAAAATTGTGAAATTAAATAGGCACACAAACAATAAGCATGGGTCTGGCCAACTAAATAGACAAACGATTGTAAATTAATAACGAAAAGTTAAATATCCGAAAGTGTATTATGTGTGTGGAATATGATTAAAGCAGAAATGCATCGTCAAGTGCGACTAGTTATGAAGCTATGTTACTTTTGTGGTATTCTGACCTAAGTGGATATGCTTATTACCGCTTCTGAAAAAAAGAGGCAAATACATATTAACAATCAATTTCAGTGTTGAGCATAACAATTTTCACCAGACTTCTTGATTGTTGACAATTGACATCATCATCATCATCTTAGCGTTGTGTTACGATTGCATCTGAGGACTACACCCGGAGCCCATGGTCCGCTTTCCTGCTTTTCCTTCTCTACTTCGCATGATCTTGGGCATCCATAGTAGTGAGACCATTGGCACGCATGTTATCCCTTACGACGTTAAGTCAACACTTCTTGGGTCTTCCCCTCATACCAGGGCCCGGTGGAAGTGCCATGACCAGACATTTGTTACCAACGTAGTCAGGCGGCTGCCGCAACACGTGGCCGCACCAGTGAAGGCGACACTCCTGCATTTTATCTGCAATGTCACGGACATGGGGTTTGCCGCGGAAACGGGAGTACCGCACGCGGTTTTTGCGCGTTACTCTGCACATGCATCGCAGCATATTCATCTCCGTGACAAAGCTCCTCGCAGAATCTTGAGTTCAACTCCAATTACTCAGACTTCGTGACATTAAGCTTCGCACCAATCTGTCCCTGTCCGCGTCCGCCAGCGCGATATCATCAGCATACATGAGCAACCACAGAGGTTGCTCCTGTGAATTTTCTGATGCTGCCCGACAAGACGTCTAATATCACGCTAAACAGAAACGGACTAAGGACGGATCCCTGGTGTACCCCGACTGTGACGAGAAGGGTTTCGTGTCGACAACAGCGGTCCGAACCACGGAATCGGATTCGTGGTAAATGTCTCTGATGATGTCAATATAGGATTCTTTAATCCCTTTGGACCGCAATGCTCACCAAATCATTGCGTGAGGAACACAGTCGAAGGCCTTCTGCATGTCCAGAAATAGGAAATGCGTATTCTTCGTCTTTTATTTCTCCTTGACGATCCTTAGTACAAAAACAGGATCCAACGTCCCGTGGTCGGGGTGAAACCCATATTGACACTCCGAGAGTGCACTCTCCTGTCGAATCTGAGAGTCCATTAGCCTCTCGAAGAGCTTCATCGTATGGGACATTATCTTCATACCGCGGTAGTTGCCACACACCTGCACCAACCTCTTGCCTTTGAAGACTGAAGTAATGACACTCCTTCCCGCACTGTAAGGATGCTCACACCACAGGGCCCCATCGCCTTCCAGGCCTCGATGGGGACTCCATCTATTTGGAAGGAAGTCCGGTGGCTGCACCCCTTTATGCTGCTTGTTTAGCATCACGTAACCAGATTCCTCGTATAACAGGTTGCCCCCAGGGTCTGTAAAACAACCGCACTTGGATATATCCTGTACCGCTTTTTCCTTGGAACGTGCCAATTTGAAGATTATATCGACATACAGCGGTTGCAAGTGGTCCGGTCTGGCTCTGGCTACAGATCTCTTAGGGGTGCGCAAAGCACCTCTGTATGCGTGGCAGTCTTCAGGAGATTTGGACGCTTGCCACTTTTTAAAGAGGTCTTTAGCTTAGTCTCCTCCTGGACTGTGTCGTCCTACCACCAAGTGGCCTTATCACACTTGCGTCCACCCTGAGACACGCTGTCATTGTTGACAATTGACAATTATGGACCAAGTAATTTCTCTTTCTATAATAGTGGCACGCAAAAATCGCGCCTTGTCGTGGATTTCCGGATACCAGCTCGCGAAACCATACCAATAGTGAATACCAATTATTCTCTTCTAACGCTCAGTTCAAGTGGTTGATAAATAAGCAAGTAACTGATTTCACTCTGAGCCAACTAACCTTTTTATCTTCACAAAATGTATAATTAATTCAGACCTTTTGTCAAAACCTCTTTTATTTTTCTTTTGCATACATTTTAATTAAATTCTCCATCAAAATTCTCTTTGACGCGTATCGCTCGGTATTGCGCAAATGTAGGAAAAAACTTTTTTATTTCATTATAGGACAAAGGTGCGACGGGCCTAAATTAAACAAGTTACTCAATCGACGGCTCAGTTGATGTTCTGAAATAAGCGTTATTTTTCCAAAATTAAAATTCAAAATTGTAGGGCAAAATAAACTTTTATATTTAACAGTCTCTCAATATCAATATTTTGCGAAGGGTTAAAACGGTTACGTTATTTGCATGGTTGAATTCAATGATGTACTCAAACACTTGTTGGTTTTAATTTTGTATATTTGGTTATATTCTGACATAAAAAAAGAAATAAATTAAACAGTCCCTTTTATTGTTTACTAAGCAAATATATTTCAATCTATTTGGTATTGTAGACAGCTGTGTATTCTAAAGGAAAATTTTAATAGTTAATAAGGGGAATTATTATGTACATATTACTTTATCCACGTAATTTTATCAATGTCTGCCCGAAACTCTATGAATATCTGAGTTCCTTTGAAATATTTTCCTCATCTATTTCGTAAGCCGTCGTTCTTTCTCCTTTTCTGTTTGATCTTAGACAAATTCATTATTTAAATATGTTTTTTGCATCAACTCTGTTTCCCCAACTCAGTAGTGTTGAGTAATAATTATTCCTTAGAATTCCGCCCCTATTACGGTTTGAATATTTAATAAACGGAGGTCATTTTGTAGAAGATATGGTCCTTCGTGTCCTTGGGCTTTTACCTCCTAGCAGAGATGTAAAAATATGCTTACTTATACATGTTGTGTTGCCAAAACTATTGGTGTCGTGAATTTGTGGGTTTATTAGCTTAAATATTCTAATATCGATTTGCACGATAGGGTGTGAGGGATCATTTGGGTCTAATATTAGCTTTAACTGTGGGTAAGGTTATTGGTACATATTAACAAATTGCCTTTGCAATGCAATATTATTGTATAGATTTTAAGGTAATTCCAACAGTAAACCATTTTACTACCTATTCTCGAATAACCTATGTATCCTTATTTTTGTCTCTTATACCCGGCATAGCCGTTCGTTGGTGCCTCGCGCGAGTGGTTACGGAGGAGTTTATCCTCCGTAACCACTCGCGCGATCTAGACCAAATTTACCATGGTGATAGTGTGGACACTAAGAAGAGTTTTGAAGCGAGATGGTTCATGTACGATGAACCATTGAGGAATTATCACCGAAAAACAGTTTCACGAGCGCGCGGCCTTAGCTAAGGTCGCGACCGTAGTAAGATGTCTTATTTTCAAGTAAGAGTCCTGCTCGCTCAGCTCAATTTATTTCAGTCGCACCCTACGAATAATGTATCCTTTATTCGTAGGTTGCACCCTGCACTAAATTCCTAGTTAGATACTTCCTTAGGTATCATCAATACTCATTACCCTTATCGACCCAAGCCAACTGTGATTGTATATTTTAAAATATTTTAAATTTATTTTCAAAGACAATGTTAGGTTAGGCATTACCTTATAAGTGGCCGTGATTATTATTTGCTTCAAGTTTTTTTTACTGAGGTTTAGTAACATTTTTTTTTTATATTTAGGACACGTCAATTTGACTTCACCTCGCCTGATGGTAAGCCGAAGGTAAAGTCTCAGGAAAGATGGTCACCATTACATACACGTACCATGTTAACAATGGTGGCACTCAGCTTGACGGCCTCATCAGAAGAGGATTATCGTCGCAGCACCGCGTGACACCCACCGGTCCCGCTAGTGCTGCGACCACAATCCCCCTGCCCGGCTATGCACTTGCTGACCCCTGAACGCAATCAAACCGAAATTGGATTACAATGGAGGGTTTTTCGCTATCGTGCACGGTGGTACCCACCCGGCCGAATTTTGTGACAAATTTGTGTCATTAAATTTCTACCACCAGTTCATTATTTGGCTCACAATATTTTCAGTTACACTCACTCACACACAGTTACCTCTGGTCAACCTTTTGCAGTTAAGTGGGTATTAGTAAACCCCAATAACAATTTGTTCAACCCAGAAATCGAACCCAAGAACTCATGCACAGCAGGTGCACTGTCTCTGCGCTACCGAGGAAGTCTGTACACATAACTCAGCAAATTCCTCCTAGATATTTGTGACAGTATTTCCCGTTGTCAATATGCTCCATACGCTCAACATCGCATTCAACAAACATTCCCGACCGATGTAAACAGAGATTCTTTAAACGATTTTTACCGTGCATCTAATCTTCATACCACAAATATGTCGGGAGCTCTTTCGCATTATTACTAAATACAAAGCTTTTAATGTCAATATTTTGTACCAGAATATCTGAGTTTCTGCTTTCGAAAATGCTCTTTGAGCGTCTATATTATATTGCATCGTTGGAATACCTCTTGAAATCTTTTACATTTTTTGAGATTACCATGTTTTACCTTCATCTTAGTGTGCCTACTAACCAGCGGGACACGGTGTCATGTAACTTCGTGCATTCGTGCTGTTAGTACGGGGAAACAAGTGAGCAACGAACCAAAGCTGTACTATTATTTATTCTGTGCCAAAGCACAGATCACCTAATAGTCGGGGCCTACATGATATTGTCGGAAGTTTACGCGAATGTTACACATTGAAATAAAACTATTTTATAACGGATTCTATCTCGATGTATTTGATGTTATTTTAATAGTTACAATGTTAATAATAAAATAACATATTTTATTATTTAGTTTTATTCCAAAGTAACATTCCATGCCAAATGTACTTAATTTGTTAATGAAGTATAAACTTAAAGCTACAAATATAAATAGGTACATTCTGTTATATAAAACTAAACTGTTGCAATAGGGTATTTGACTACTGCTAAAAAATAGTTCTGTATTATGTATTAGGTACAACATAAAAATGCAGATGGCATCAATATTTTTTTGAGATTTGTTTTATTTACGATAAAAGTCGATACTAAAGTTTGATTTAAAAAAAGTACGCGACATAGCGGGACCCGTGACATGTGACATCACACCTAAGTAAACAGTAAGCAACTTAAAGCACGTTTATAATATATAATTATTGAAATTAGTTGCAAAATTAATGGTTTATTTTGAGATATATAAGATAAAAGTGAAATATTATTAGTAATTAATAATTGAACCAGTCGATTAACACTAGGAAATGCAGACAGCCTGTATTGAAAAACTCTGTTTACTTATGTGTGACGTCACAGAGCGTTTATAAGCACGTGATCAAATCTCAAAAAAGTGAGATTTTAATGTTGATTTAAAAAAAAAAGAAACTTATTTTACATTGAAAATTAATAAAATATGTTTTTTTCGGTACATTTTATTAGGATGACAACAATTTGTACAATATTTTAAATATAGTCAAAATGCCTATTTAACCTATAGCTATTATATTAATTAGCTATAGCTATTTTAATTTGTGTGGAATACACACTATCAACCCTCTAAAAGCGGTATGTCAATCGCAGTAACGACAACGCACCGGTACGCGACAAATAACGCGTTATCGGTACCTTTTTTTTTTCGTGCGGAAATCCCTTCGGATATCCCCCCGCCAGCCAGCGGGAGCGGTTATGTCGGTTGTAAGGTTGCCCATAGAGCATATCCCTCGCACCCCGAGCGTTATCGGTACCTACTGGTATTGCAGACGGCGTCAGGTTCGTTTTTTTTTTGTTGGTGTACAATTAGGGGACATCGGAACTGGTGTGCACAAAAATTATAAACATCTAACTTGAACATTTTGAACTATTTGAAAAGGCGGATATATATCCCCCCGCCAGCCAGC
The DNA here is from genome assembly GCA_946251805.1 of Cybosia mesomella. Lineage (NCBI taxonomy): Eukaryota > Metazoa > Arthropoda > Insecta > Lepidoptera > Erebidae > Cybosia > Cybosia mesomella. The sequence continues at coordinate 33,349,419 of OX276396.1, read as the reverse complement.
GGGGGTGTTATGTCGGGCATGAACCGACTAAAATCGCACGCCGTCTCTGGTCTACAGACGCCCTTTGTAGTTTTGGTTTCGTAAAGTTACTTCCTTTGCTGAAATTTCCCTCATGAACAAGACACATACTTAATCATTGTTAAAAAAACTTAACAATGACAACAAAACACCTAGATTTACGCTTTCAAAGGGGGTAAGAGGGAGTAGCAGTGTTTTCGGAGATCTACTAATATTCTTAAAAAGAAACGTTTGATCGCAAACAGAATAATATCTATATTGATATTATAAAGAGAGAGGCCGAATTTTGTTAATTTGTTTACATATCTGGGGTAATCTTTGGAACCACTGCGCTTATAAGAAAAAATCTATCACCATTTTAAAAGGTACATTATCCCGGATGGACATAGGTTATTATATATATATATATATATATATATATATATATATATATATATATATATATATATATATATTACCTATGTCTTGTTTACGATGGCTTGGGTTTAAAACATTTAAAAGAAACCCTTTTTTTTTTACGTGCGGAAATCCCTTCGGATACCCCCCCGCTGGCCAGCGGGGGTGGTTATGTCGTGTCTCGACTAAAACCGCACGGTGTCCTCCCCAAGTGTCCGTTGCCGGGCACCCCGGGTAAGCCCTCGAAAGGATAACCCCAGGGTTGCCGGCGGACTTTGGCCGCCACCGCGGCCTCGCCTGGTGGGGTCGGGTTTTATCCCGCTTCGGTGAGTTGGCAGGCGTGTGTAGGGCACACACGACACGCCTCCGCCACGGCCTGCTTCTGTAAGGACGGCGAGTCGGCCAACTGCCGTCCTCAGGCCCCGATCATGGAGGTCGGTAGTCCCGGGCGTAGATGATAAAAGAAACCCTCATATAAACCGAAACGAAGCGAGGGCGGGTGGTTAGTAAGTATAATATATTTAAAACATAACATAACATAACTTCACACCTGTATCCCCGAAGGGGTAGGCAGAGGTGTACACAAGGACTTGAGAATTAGTTTATTTTTATAGTTACTACGTAAGCTTAAGTGACAATGTTGTATTCCAAGATAACTACAACATTATTTTAAAAGTGTAGAAAACTCATGTTTTATAGAGATTTAATCTTTATAACTGACCCTATTGATTGATGTCTTTTAAAAGTACAGGATGTTATTTTTCGAATTTTAGCCGGTTCGATTAACGAATGTAGCAATCGAGTTTTTGACAATCTTTGAATGCAGTTTCAATTGTTTTTAAAATCAAAATGAAGTCTTCTTTCTGTAAAATTGTCTACTTACATTATTTAAGATACTTTCCCTCCATATGGCATCGCCGTAGGACGCCCTGTATATCAAGTGATAACTTAATAAATATGTTGATAACGTCTGTAAATGTTTAAAATAAATTATGTGATTAAGAATGTGTACAAAAAATAATGTGAAATTGAATGTATATTATATCTACACATTTAGTAAATGACAAAATTGTACAGTCAACTTCTAAAGTTGCTGAACAGTAAAAGGGGTTTAATATCGTGAATATTCAAACTATTCAACGCAGTCCCGCGCTTGGTGAGCGCCATAATATAAATAAATAAATAAACAATAAATATTCTACGACATTCTACACAGCGCTTTCTAGACCCAAAGTAAGCATAGTTTAACTAGCTTGTGTTATGGGTTCCAGAATGCGGATAAACATGCTTATATACTTTTTTTTTCTAAATACATACATATTATACATTAAACACCCAGAACAATGCAAATAGATATATTTGCACTGAGCGGGAATCGAAACGCGGCCCCCTGTCTTAGCAGTCGAATGCACTACCGCTACGTCACAGAGGCCGTCTCTACCCTTCTCCTTTATCTGTATCCACCCTTATAGTGGCGATGTGGAGTTTTTTTTTTCATAAAACAGCTTTTATTCGTAGTAAACATGCGTGCGTGTTGTTAAACGTTCTCATAAAACCGCACGTTAACAAAACACCACGTATGCGTTTTGTCGCATTTCCATAAACATGTCCTAAGGGAACACGTTTTAAAAATATAACCGTAAAACATGCGAGCAGTGCTTTAACTAAACTATACGGTGTGTGACAACAATATATTTTAAAGAGTGTAGAAAACAACCAGCTGATATGTCAAGATCTTTTCACGAAATATAATTCTTAAGGCTTTCACGGCCGGTGTTGCATGTAGAATATACTGCTTCGGGGCTGTTTGGCCGTCGTCCATAGGGAACTTGTGTCCCAAGTTTCCTATGGACCACGGGATATTTTTACCGATGGGTGAGGTGCCAGGGGTGTCCATACATCCAGACTATTCTGGATACTGTGCATCCAGGACAAAAATGAACTAACTTCATTTGTTGATAACAACACATTACAACATTACAGCACTTATGTGGAATTTCTATTCAATTCTAGATTATTTATACAATACGAGTCGAAGGGATTTCCGCACGATAAAAAAAAAAAAAAAAAAAAAAAAAGGTACTAAGAAATTGAAATTCTTAAGCAAGGTATTAAGTAATAATCACCGGTAATTGCCAGTAACTACTATCGAAATACCTTTTTTTTTTTCTTGCGGAAATCCCTTCAGATACCCCCCCGCCGGCCAGCGGGGGCGGTTATGTCGGGCTTGAACCGACTAAAACCGCACGCCGTCTCGGGTCTACAGACGCCGGGGTGTAAGGTTGCCCATAGAGCATATCCCTCGCACCCCGACTGACCCTGGGCCATCTCCGGTTTCGAGATGGCCCCCTCGGGTTTGGGAACCATGGTGTCCCCGTGTTCAGAATAACTAAACCTTAACAAATCACAATCTATAAAAATAAATAAAATTATCGGTCTGTTTTTAACATTAAAGTGAGGTATGAAAGGCACTTAATTCCGCGTACCCGCAGGCTGTGGAAAGCTGTGGTTTTCCCAAGCGACTTCAATATGGGGTTCTTCAAAAAGGGCATTAGAAGTTTTTTACAGGGTCGGCAGCGCGAGTGTGACGCCCCTGGTGTTGCACACGCCCATAGGCCGCGGCAACCGCTTCCCATCAAGTGGGCCGTGTGCTTGTCGGCCACATGAGTAGTATAAATTGAAAAAAAAGAAGTTTAAAATTAATGCAAATTAGTGAATGTGGCGATATATATATATAAGCAATTTTTGAAGTTTTTGTCTGTGTGCCTGTCTTTTTTGTCTGTTTGAATTAGGTAATCTTTGGAACGGCTGGGCCAATTTTGGCCGGACTTTCACTGGCAGGTAGGTGATACTGTAAGACGTACCATAGGCTACTTTTATTTTCCAAAAATAACTAAGGGCTCCCGTTGTAGGTAAAACCTTCTTTGTAATCATCGAACATTTTAAAAGTAATAGTATGAGGTTGAATTTGGTTGTTCAACTTCTAATATGTCACTCTATTAAAAAAATCTTTCATGAGTCGTAACAATATAATTTTATTTAATAGTTTACTATAGCTCCGCGCAAAAAAATTAAATAATAAAAGCCTAAATCCACAGGGACAAAATCGCAGACACAGCAAGTAGAAATTAAAGTTTGCTTACCAGGATTGGGAGCTACCTCTAACCAAACAATTAATGTGCAACATTTCGCCTCGAAATGTTTGTGTATTGACTCTAAACGAGTCTCATTACGACCGTTTGGTAGACAATGGATTTTCGCCATGTTCAGTGCAATATGTCATCCATAGGTAACATGGTACAATAATCAAACAATAGAGTATGTTGCCAACCTAGAGGCATTAGATATTCCTTTATATATTGATCTATGATATTGCTCATGCGTTGCCTAACCTTCTAGCAACCTAAATAATGTAGATGGATTTATTATTCGCAAGTGGACCGATATTCTTAGCAATCCATGGATTCTCGGTGCGGGTGCCGGGTCCATCGCGTTGCTGAGTTGGGAACTCGGGAAATGCTTGGGACTTGCGACCCAAGTGTAGATTTAGAAGGGGCCCCTTTTGTTGATGTACATCAACACTCACCTTCACTACCCAAGTTCCCCTCGCTGCCTAACCAAATTTGATACGAACCTACTAGTGCCGTTTTAGACATTCGTCCTAGTTATGAGCTTATTGTAGCTCTCGATAGGCCTAGATATTTAAGTAGGTTATAGAGAGATTTTGCTGGTATATACCTCTCGCTCCCACTTCCACTGCATACAAATTAACCACGTAACCGATTTTGATTAATTCGTTTGTGAGATCATAGTATTTATTTTTCTTTATTATGTGGTCCTTCGGTATATTTGTTTCCCACGGTACAGTAAGTTAATATTACGTTATTTTCATCTGAATTTCAAAGGTATTCCCACAAGGTACAGATATTATCGGGGTGTGTGTTGGGTAACCTCCTCGAGTGTCGCTCCGATTCCGATCCCGCTGCAGTCTGGGGGGAACGGAATCGGAGCGGCCGGTACACCCTGGGCGGCGGTCAATGGCTTCCCCTTCACCCCTTCATAGGGTTGGCATTGATCGTCGGCCAATACCCAACGTGGCGGGAACACATCGCTCTCCGTACTCCTCTGCTTTCAGAGGAGACAGGATGAGCGATGCTGTTAGTGGTGAGATCGCCCAGGGTCAGCCGGGGTGCGAGGGATATGCTCTATGGGTAACCTTACACCCCGGCGTCTGAAGACCCGAGACGGCGTGCGGTTTTAGTCGGTGCAAGCCCGACATAACCGCCCCCGCTGACCGGCGGGGGGGTATCCGAAGGGATTTCCGCACGATAAAAAAAAAAAAAAAAAAAGGTACATATATTATCATTATATTTAATTAGAAATAGGTAAAATACCATTTTCATTGTTTTTAATAGCTATAGGCTATATGTAAAAAAAAAAAAACAAATGAATGTAAAAATACTTGTTTTTACTTACTTTTATTATCATCTTAGATCGTTGATTTTAATTGCATTCGAGGTTTTCACCTCGAATGCAATAAAGTCCGCTTTCTTCGATGTATTTCTTATTTGGATATAACGGTATCGATTGCCCTCTGATCCCCTAAGCACCGAGAGGAATGCCAGCGCTAGAACCACGTCTGTTGATCGGCAGGTGTACCAGCTACCAGGTGAGGTTGGCTTGAACCCAGATTCCGAGGGGGCCATCTCGAAACTGAAGATGGCCCTGGGCCAGCCGGGGTGCCAGGGAAATTCATTATAGACAACCTTACACCCCGGCGTCTAAACACCCGAGATGGCGTGCGGTTTTAGTCGGTTCGAATCCGACAAAACGACCTCAGCAAAAAAAATATGTTGGCTTGAAGCCTGAACATGTTAATAGAACCCCATATACATGCCTACTTTCAACTTACTTTGACTGATATTAAACACCCAAGCTTTGTTACTACAAGCCTTGTGGTATGGCTAAAGGACTGCTGAGACGGGGTCTCGGGTTCGATCCCAGGTTTTACCATGGCTTACACCAATGACTTTTCGATGCTTTTCGAAGTTATGTGTGTATTTATCGCAGGTTTATAAGTGCCCGGTTGATGGCAATAGGCTCGCCACCTATTACATTGGGACCTAAACATAAACTGGCGAAATGTGGGTGCTAGCACCTCTGCCTACCTCTTTGGGGATATAGGCGTGAGTTTATGTTATGTTATGTTTTTTTTTTTTGTGCGGAAAAAAATAAGATTCATTCAGTATTTTCTCTTCTAAACAACTAAAAAACCTTTAAAGCTGTAATATTTCTCTGCACGTATTCTATAAGTGATAACAATATCCTTCTCATTTTAAACCATATCGTGGATAAAAAGGCAGCTGATGTAATTGTACCGAACGAGCCGTTTAACATTCATCGCATTTCTCCTCGGCTGGTTGATTACAGCCTCTTGTGCCTCGCTTCCTCCTCCGATTGTGGTACTTAGGTATTGTGCACTATTGCAATTTATAACACTTTTGTTACCTGTTGTTTTTACTCATATTTGCTTCCTTTTCTATTGAATAAGGAGTGGTTTATTAGTGTTTTTAAATCCTTCGGTACCTTATGTTATGTAGGTATTTATAATTAGCTGATGCCCGCGTAGGTCGCTTATCATTTTTAGGGTTCCGTTGCCAAATGGCAGAAAACGGAACCCTTATAGATTCGTCATGTCTGTCTGTCTGTCCGTCCGTATGTCACAGCCACTTTTTTCCTAAACTATAAGATCTATATACAAAGTGGTAAAATGTGTGTGTGTGTGTGTGTGTGTCCCCCCTGTAACTTCTAAAATAAGAGAATGATAAAACTAAAAAAAATATATGATGTACATTTTTACCATGTAAACTTCCAACGATAATTGGTTTGAACGAGATCTAGTAAGTAGTTCTTTATAATACGTCATAAGTAGTAAACTGCAATTTACCTTTCATTCAATCAATTTAAATATAAAAATTAAAAAATTAACATTATTATGTTACTTGCTGCTACGGAACCCTTAATGGGCGAGTCCGACTCGCACTTGGCCGCTTTTTTTTTGTCATATCTCCCCTTCTACTAATACTTCTACTATTAACTAATTGCAATCAAACATACAGCAGATTTTAAGTCTGACCAAGACCTTTCTAATAGAAAAAAACCGTATCAAATTCGTTCAGAAGTTTTTGCATCCATCGCGAACAAACAGACAAGAATTCAAAAGAAATTCAACATTACCCAAGTTTTTTTTTTAATATCTCCATTATACTAACTTACAATTGTATAATAGATGTTTTTTTTTAATTTAGAGTAATACAAGAAAATCATAGAAATACGAGTAAATAACATATATATACATATACTCAGAGTCCATCTTAGCTTTTGCTGACGATCTCGCAATACTGACGCGCAATCCAAAACAATGTCAGGAACTATTAAAGGAAGTCGATGAGTTCTGTTCGTGGACAAATGGACTGAGGACGAAGCCCAGTAAGTGTCACTGTCTATGTCTGGGTAGACGGGACACCAAATTTACCTCTTACGACCCGGGACTCTTCATTGGGGGTAAACCAGTTTCCATAGTCGCTGAATCGGTGCCATTTAAATTTCTTGGGAGAAAGATAGACTATAAAGGACGCACACCATCCTTAGATGAAGTTGTCGATACGTTTATAAATGACCTAAATAAGATAGATCAGATACCACTAAACAATATCAAAAAAGCTTGGATATATGACAACTACTTAACATCACGTCTGACTTGGCCTTTTCTGGTGTATGAATTCGGTAAAACCTTACTGGCGAAAATAGATGCAACTGTCATAAAATCGCTAAAATCGTGGCTTGGACTAGCGCACTCTGCTGATTCCTCTGCTCTATTTAGGGATCAAAATAATTTTGGGATGAAACTTAAGAAACCATCGGAGCTCTATAAACATCTTAGAGTTACCAAAGCCCACATCTTAGGAAAATCCCAAGATGTCACAATCAGGGCACTCCCGAAAGATAATAACGCGTCCGAGCTTGAATCTAGACTTCTATTCCATAAACGATTTATGATAGGGGCCCAGTCAAACAGAGTGGGGTTGGGAGTACGAGAGCCAGAAAGGGAGCAGGATATACTTAAGTCCTTTCTAAAACAAGACGAAAATGATAAATATCGAGTGCACGCGATGAATTTGGAAATCCAAAATGAATGGTTGACAATGGGAGAGTTCTGCATACCGATGGCCTTAAAGTGGCGCACCTTGATCTATGACTGGTCGCCGGCCCTGTTAAAATTTTATCTTAACGCCTTTCAGATGACCCTCCCAGACCAGAGTAATCTGGTAAGGTGGGGGAAGGCCACAGAAAAACAATGTTATACTTGTGGTGAGGCAATAGGGACGGCTAGACACATATTAGTAGGATGTAGGGTGCTTCTCGATAGAGGCCATTACTCACGCCGCCACGATAAGGTGCTTATCATCATACGTGAAGCAATGAGTCTGGCAGTAGCTAGAGCCCAAAAGGATTGACTACTAACAGACGTCATATCAACTTTGTGTCTGAAGGTTCATCCATAACACCCAGGAACAAACCTTATTCAATCTTAGATACTGCCCCAGATTGGACTCTCCTAATCGACACGTATGAAAAGCACTACAAAATTCCGGAGGATGTTGGGGTTTCGTCATCTAGACCTGACATATTCCTATATTCTAAGAGGTTAAAACATGTGGTTCTTGTGGAACTTACTGTACCGTGGGATACAAATATACCGAAGGACCACACAATAAAGAAAAATAAATACTATGATCTCACAAACGAATTAATCAAAAACGGTTACGTGGTTAATTTGTATGCAGTGGAAGTGGGGGCGAGAGGTATACCAGCAAAATCTCTCTATAACCTACTTAAAGATCTAGGCCTATCGAGAGCTACAATAAGCTCATTACTAGGACGAATGTCTAAAGCGGCACTAGTAGGTTCGTATCAAATTTGGTTAGGCAGGGAGGGGAACTTGGGTAGTGAAGGTGAGTGTTGATGTACATCAACAAAAGGGGCCCCTTCTAAACCTACACTTGGGTCGCAAGTCCCAGGCACTGTCCCGAGTTCCCAACTCAGCAACGCGATGGACCCGGCACCCGCACGGAGAATCCATGGATTGCTAAGATTACGGTCTCTATCCTCGTAAATGCGAAACGGTATTAAGGGTCCTATTAATTATTATAAATGGAAAAGTGCATTTGTTTGTTATTTGATCACGCTAAAATATAGATGAATAAATTTACCTATCATGCGATAATCTTTTATCATCATGCGGCCCGTGTATCTGTCTACAGTAAACTAGCCTAGTCGAATAAAAAAATAATTTTCTACATAGGAATACTTCTCTCATTTTGTCTATTAAAACTGGAATTTTTGTACATTTCTCACTGAATTCTATAGCCGAAACATTTTACAAAAAAAAATCTTTCATTAAAAAATATTTGGAGCTGAATTGCTACTGAATGGCGGGATTAAAAATAATATTCTACTTTCATATCTCGTCGTAACGCGGCGATGGAACGCTCGGCGTACTTACCGTCGTTTTCTGATTATGAAAAATGTTTTTCAGCCGAAACTGTTTATTGCGGAGTGTATCCTGCAGGAGTATCATAGGGTATTTTATTAGGTTTTCGTGTCCGGATTGTCGTAAACATGACCCAGTTTTTGTAAAATGCAATTTGTACAGTTAAAAAGTTTTGATCAGGTATCTGAAGGTGGTGGCGGGTGAGGCCACCTGTCACCCCAGCAGAAGCAGGCCGGGACGGTGGGGCGACTAGCGCCCCTCCCCCAAACCGGGGCAAGACGGGGACACCGTGGTTCCTAAACCCGAGGGGGCCATCTCGAAACCGGAGATGGCCCAGGGTCAGTCGGGGTGCGAGGGATATGCTCTATGGGCAACCTTACACCCCGGCGTCTGCAGACCCGAGACGGCGTGCGGTTTTAGTCGGTTCAAGCCCGACATAACCGCCCCCGCTGGCAGGCGGGGGGGTATCCGAGGGGATTTCCGCACGAAAAAAAAAAAAAAAAAAAAAGGTATCTGAAGGTGAACACTGTCTTTCGTATAAGGTGATTCCTTTTTTTAATCTATATATATGAAACAAAGTCGTGTTAGTGATGACCGGGATAGGCTCAAGATCGGGTGGGACGGGATTTGTATCCGCCTATACCATGCCCTTTTTGTGGTTTTTTTTCTTTTGCAAAAATCGCCACTGTTACTCCCCGACACCGGCCAGTTGGAGTGGCTATGTAGGACTCGAACCGATCAAAACCTCATGCCGTTTCGGGTCTTTAATGCCGAGGTGCAAGGAGACATTCACGAAATAAATTCAGCTGATAAGGTAACAAAGTTTGTCGGGTCAGCTATGTGTTTATATTTGCTGTACTCGAACAAATATTATGATTTCCATCGAAGACACCGAATAAATAATCCCCAATTTTTTTTTTTATACCACTAAGGTGGCAGACAAGTACACGGCCCACCTGATGGGAAGCGGTTGCCGCGGCCTATGGACGTGTGCAACACCAGTGGCGTCACAGTGGTGGCGGAAAGGGGATGGGAAAGGAGTTTGGGAGGGGATGGGAAAGGAGTTTGGGCTCTGGCACTCTCACTCACCAAACGGAACGCAACAGTTCAAATACTGTTACTTGGCGTCGATCTGTACACTCGGATCATCGTGGCCAATTTATAAAATGCTACAGAAATTATTATGAAGTAAGAAGAAAAGAAATTAAATTTGTACCGATAAACCAATTTCGTTTAGATGCTTTCAAGGAAAATATAGTGAATAAACTACCTGATTTGCCCTTGTACACTAGTGTAGATAAGTCTTATGCAGACTTAATTAACCTGATCAATACTGAGTTTGGGAGAATTTTTACCCCAAAAACATTATCGATTGGCAGTCGTCCTGTTTTCAGTGACTGGGCAACACCAGGGATTTATAATAGCAGGAGGAGATTGTATGAATTATATTCTGAAAAATCATACAATTTCAACCCTGATTTTCAGAATTATGTCAAAAACTATTCTAAAATATTTAAGCGAGCCTGTTCCTTTGCTAAATCAAACTTTATAAAAAACAAAATATCAAATTCTGTTAATAAAATTAAGACTACCTGGAACATTATAAATTCCGAATGTGGTAAATCTCCAGCAGTTGTAAGAGATTACCATTAAAAAATAGACGGTCGCTATGTCACGAAGGATCTGGAAGTTGCGACAGAGTTTGAACACTTTTTTTTCAAATATACCTGTAGCCACTACCCGAACTCTTCAGTCGTCTTCCACTTCCGCTGAGTCATTGCTTATGGAATCAATTACAAAATGTGAGGACGCTTTCAGATTCTCAGTTGTTGATAGCGACATCACAAAAGCGTTTAAATCCATTGATATTAAAAAGACCGCGGACCTATGGGGATTATCAGTCAAAACTGTTTCAAGCATCATTGATGTCATTGCTCCCCATCTAGCAACTGTGTTTAATGACTGCGTCAGTAGCGGTATATTCCTGATTTAATGAAACATAGTAAAGTCATACCTTTGTTCAAGGCAGGCAGCACCTCAGATCCCTCGAATTTCAGACCCATCTCTGTGTTGCCAACCTTGAGTAAAGTATTTGAGAAATTAATTCTAGACTAAATGCTAACCCATTTTAATAAATATAAGTTATTTCATGATAAACAGTTTGGGTTTACTAAAGGACGATCAACGACGGATGCTGGTATAGAGTTATTGAAATGTATTTACGAGGCCTGGGAGGATAAGCAGGATGCATTAGGTGTTTTCTGCGATCTATCCAGAGCCTTCGATTGCGTCCACCATGATACATTGGTCAGGAAATTAGATTATTACGGAATAAGGAACAAGGCTCTCGACCTTTTGGCTTCTTATTTAAACAATAGAATTCAGAGGGTCGATGTGAACGGTACACGTTCGGTGGGATCTTTGGTTTCGATGGGCGTTCCACAGGGTTCGATACTTGGACCATTTTTATTTTATATAAATGACCTCCCTTACGTAAGGGATAAAAATAGTTTTGTTTTGTTTGCTGATGATACTTCCTTAATATTTAAAATTAAAAGACAATTAGATAAATATGACGAAGTGAACAACGCAATCTCACGAGTAGTTCATTGGTTTAATATAAATAATCTTTGCCTTAATGAAAAAAAAACCAAATGTATTAAATTCACCTTACCTAATGTTACACAGCTGGATACCAATGTACAACTTAATGGACAGTTGTTGAGCCTTGTGGAATCAACCGTGTTCTTAAGTTTAAGTATCGATGCTAAATTACAGTGGGGATCACATATTGAAAAAATAGCTAGTAGGTTAAGTTCTGCTTCCTACGCTGTGAAAAAGATTAGGACTTTAACAGACATAGATACCGCTAGAATAGTTTATTTCAGTTATTTCCATAGTATTATGAGCTACGACATTCTCCTTTGGGGTAATGCCGCAGATTTAAATATAATCTTTGTACTGCAAAAGCGGGCGGTGCGGGCAATTTATAAGTTGATCCCAAGAGTCTCCCTCCGAGAAAAGTTCAAAGAAATAAACATTCTAACTGTAGTTTCCCAATATATTTTTGAAAATCTTTTGTATGTTAGAAGAAACATTTCCAATTTTTTAAGGCTTTGTGATATACATAATGTAAATACTAGACATAAAAACAATCTTGTGGTTTGTAATAGTCGACTCCACAAGATTAGTAATTCCTTTCAGGGTAACTGTATAAGCTTCTACAACAAGCTTCCTAGTGAAATGAAGAATCTACCTCTTCATAAATTTAAAAGCCAAATTAAAAGTAAACTCTGCCAAAAAGGCTACTATAAAATTCAAGACTATTTAGACGACAAACAAGCTTGGATATGAACTGTTTGCTCTCTCTCTATGCTACTCAAATGAAATAATGTACTTAGGTTAAGTAAATATGTTTGTAAATAGACCAAAAAAAAAACAGCCCGCTGAGTTTCTTGCCGGAGTCTTCTCAGGACAGGGCCGCGTTTCGAACCGGTGGTCCATTTGCCAAACATTAGATTATTTATTTTTTATGACGTTTTGTAAGTGCCGTATTAATGGTCTATGCAAAAAAAAAAAAAAAAAAAAGATTCTGTGAGAGGGTGGTGCTTCCCCGGTCGAGTCGGCGTTTACGTTATCGTCCGATGGCTTTAAAGGCGAAACTTGCACGAAAAGCATTTTTTTTTGTCCTTATTCATCGCGTCGATGGTAATATTATTTGTATAATTTGAATAGCGTTAGATGTGTCCAGCCGAAAAGTCTGCGACATTGACCGCTACCTCACTTACTCTGTTCAGGTCTCCGACTGTGCAGGTATTGGGCCACAGCGTGCATGCAAGATAGTAGGTAGTTCATTGTATGTAGAGGTACACTATAGCCACAGCCACCACCCCCCGCATCCATTTTACCGGTTTTTGTCCTTATTCATCGCGTCGATGGTAATCTTATTTGTATAATTTGAAGAGCGTTAGATCTGTCCAGCCGAAAACTCTGCGACATTGGCCACTACCTCACTTACTCTGTTCAGGTCTCCGACTTAGCAGGTATTGGGCCACAGCGTGCATGCAAGATAGTAGGTGGTTCATTGTATATAGAGGTACACTATAGCCACAGACCCCACGCCCCAAATCCATTTTACCGGTTTTTGTTTTGTCCCCTAAATGTACCTATTCCTGTGAGTAAAAAGTTGTATTCTATAGAATAATTGTTTTATCTCACTGGAACGTCTTATATTACTAAAGAGCAGCTGATTATAGGTAAGTGGTTGCTGTGCCCTAAGTATGACGCTTGCAAGACAGGTTTTTAGGGTTCCGTTGCCAAATGGCAAAAAACGGAACCCTTATAGATTCGTCATGTCTGTGTGTCTGTCTGTCCGTCCGTATGTCACAGCCACTTTTTTTCCGAAACTATAAGAACTATGCTGTTGAAACTTGGTAAGTAGATGTATTCTGTGAAGCGCATTAAGATTTTGTCACAAAAATTAAAAAAAAACAATACATTTTGGGGGTTCTCTATAGGATAGGTCTTCAAAAATGATATTGAGACACTTCCAAAGTTGTAAACTGTGTCCCCCCCCCCTCCCTGTAACTTGTTAAATAAGAGAATGATGAAACTAAAAAAAATATATGATGTACATTACCATGTAAACTTCAACCGATAATTGGTTTGAACGAGATCTAGTAAGTAGTTTTTTTAATACGTCATAAATCGTAAACCGCAATTTACCTTTCATTCAATCAACTCAAATATTATAAAAATCCTTGCTGCTACGGAACCCTTCATGGGCGAGTCCGACTCGCACTTGGTAACGAAAACAGTGGTACAAAACCAAAAAGTCATCAGAATAGTTTTCAGTTCATTTTCGTATCCAAACATCAAGGTTTACTTGAAATTGAAACTGAATGCAAATTGCTTTGGAAGCAAACAGACGGCTTGTTGAGACGTTATAGTCTCTCTCTAATGATTTTAGTTTCGAAAGCTTTGGATTTTTCCAATTTTGACGAACCACCAAGCTTCGTCGGTCTGAAAATATAAAGCTATGAAGCTATGAAGTTTAAAGAACTTTACCTATTACCATTATATATATAAAATAGTAAATTAGATTGGGAGATATTTAAAAAAAATGTTGTCTATGATTTTGAACACAATTTTTTTTTTTTTTCAATTCTTGTCTTATTGTTGGCGATGGACGCAAAAACTACTGAACGGATTTTGGTGTAGTTTTTCTATTAGAAAGGTTTTGGTCAGAATTCAAATCTGCCTTTCTTTTGATTGCAATTGGTTAAGTAGAACCGGAGGTATGACCAAAAACGATAACCTAGAATAGAATATTACAGTTTTAATGACAAGTTGTTGAAGCAATTATGCCCATCCTATGGGTATTTTATATTATGTTTATGTTAGTATTAGTGTATCTATGTAATGGTAACCCTCTTTCCAGAGACTTTACCTTCAGCTTACCATCAGGCGAGGTGAAGTCAAATTGACGTGTCCTAAATATTAAAAAAAAATGTTAGGACTCGACGATCTGTCGTCATTTTAGGTGGTCTTCTAGTTTTCAGTGTTTAAAAATGTCTGCGTTGTTCAGTTCTTAGAAACATAATCAGCCAGATAATTAATATTAAGATTAGGGTGCGACTGGTTGAATCACCTTCAAGTTTGGTGCACCCTGGGCAACGTGGGCGATGACGCATCATTGATTGCTCCTCTGGAGAAGCTGGCGTCAACGTCAACGGCCAAGGGTCTGACCAACCGGCCCTTTTCAGGGCCAGCTGACCCCATTGCACGAGGGGGTCGGGGTATGGAGGGCCTGCAAGGCCCGCGAGGTGCGTGGTCGTTCCAGGTACCCCTCTGCTCTTATCAGAGGGGACGCTGCGAATGGCCCAGGGTCAGTCGGAGTGCGAGGGATATGCTCTATGGGTAACCTTACACCCCGGCGTCTGTAGACCCGAGACGGCGTGCGGTTTTAGTCGGTTCAAGCCCGACATATCCGCCCCCGCTGGCCGGCGGGGGGTATCCGAAGGGATTTCCGCACAAGATTATAATAGGTAATTTTGCACTAGCTTTTTTATAATTGTGGGAATCTCTGGGTGGTTATACGATTTTGTGCATGCAATTGCATAAATTATTTAACTGTAGTTAGTTAAATAATTACGTAATTGCATGCACAAAATCATTAGGTATTAAAATATAATTTGTTTCTGAATAATTGTGGAGCACTATGCAAACCTTAGTGGTTTTATGTGCTATGTATAACTTAAAATGTGTAGCCCAAACTTAAATCACATCTAAATCTCGGCAAATTTAGGCATTCAAATCTTATTGTGGAATAAATAAACTCACATGTACAAGTAGGTACTCTAAACAGATCACATTTTGGGCATTCGTGTAAGAACAACCCAGTCATGTTTCATATCAAGAATATCTTTTGAATATGTTCAAATCAATGTGTATGAACGTGGTTTTCCCCAATATGAGAATGTGCGTTTATCTAACAAAGCCAATGTCTACCCCTCGATAACCAGTGTAGTGGAAACGGTTATGTCAGAGTGGGGTTCAACTTTAGCGGAAAGATAATTTTATTTCCAAGATATAAGATACATGTACTCTACTCTACTCCTTTGAATTTAACCTTATAAAACCCGATCCCACCAGGCGAGGCCGCGGTGGCGGCCAAAGTCCGCCGGCAACCCTGGGGTTATCCTTTCGAGGGCTTACCCGGGGTGCCCGGCAACGGACACTTGGGGAGGACACCGTGCGGTTTTAGTCGAGACACGACATAACCACCCCCGCTGGCCAGCGGGGGGGTATCCGAAGGGATTTCCGCACGTAAAAAAAAAAAAAAAAAAAAAAAAAAAAAAAAAAAAAAAAAAAAGGCTCTCATTGTCAAATATTTTTCATCATCATCGTCGTCCTAGCACTTACACTGAGTATCTATGAACCACCGGGGGGTCCAAGTGTAATAGTATCTAATAATAATAGTAATAGTATGTAGTAATAGTTCTAAGAGAGGTAGGACATGACGGTATTCCCGTCCAACTGAGCAGTCCGACTGGGGAAGTACCTCCGCCCTTCAGAATACCGCGGCCATAATAACCTCGTGTTGTGTTCCCGGCGGTGAGTAAGGTAGCCAGAGCTCACTGAGAGTTTTTGTGCTGTCAGAGGGAAGAGTCTTCCTTCTGACAGCACAAAAACTAAAAAAGAAGGTAGAGGCGGGAGTAGCCTTTGGTCTTCCCGGAAGACTAAAGGCTATTCCTGCTTTGCAATTTCTTTTTTTTAGGGTGACGGCAGCGCGAGTGTGACGCCCCTGATGTTGTACACGTCCATAGGCCGCGGAGACCGCTTCCCATCAGGTGGGCCGTGAGCTTGTCTGCCACTTGAGTGGTATAAAAAAAAAAAAAAAAAGTAAGTATCCAACCCCCAAGGGGGTCCACGCGTGGGGCACAAGTGGAAGGCACCATCCAAAATGTACACTTTGGAGCCCAGGGTCCGCTTCGGTCTGCCGTCTGAGTTCCTAACCCTGAGAGGAAAGCCTGCGTCAGAACTTCGGCCGTTGTTTAACTGGTACACCGATTAGCAGGTGAGGTTGACTTTGATCCCGAAAATGTTGGAAGGGCCCTGTACATACTTAAGGCGAGGTGAAGTCAAATTGACGCGTCCTAAATATAAAAAAAAAAAAAAGATTATATTTTTCTGAATGGAACGTCCATTCAGAAAAATATAATCTTTTCGAAAAGAAAACCCTGCTATGAGATTTCATTTGCTGATGATTTAATACCTACCTTTCCAAATGTAAGAGTTCGATAATATTCTCATAGATCCCTTCATCAGATCTTGATCAAATTTATATTGAAACAAATGAGGTAGCCGGCTCTCCGATAAAAAATATGGAAATTGGACCATTTGACCAATATTTAACAATAATTATCATTCAATATCCTCAGGGTTTTTAATATAATTTGATCAAGATCTGATGTAGGGATCTATAAGAATTTCGTCAAACTCTTAGATTTTGAAAGGTATGAAATCATCAGCAAATGGATTCACATGAAAGGGTTTTCCCTTTCAAAAAGATTATATTTTTCTGAATGGAACGTATCTTAAGTAAATTATCACTTCGCTCCACTTTCAACTTGAGACGAAAAATATTTTATAAAAACGCTGAAAATGGCAACAATCGCACAAGGAAAACTTATTTACCACTATCCCCGACTACGACCACTCCACTAGGAGTGTACGACTTGGAAGTAGATAAACTAGGGATGCGATGCAGTTAGCCGATCGCAAGGAAATTGAGCTGAGCGAGCATTTTCTTTTTATTTAAAAATCTGAAAAATAAAATTTTTGCGCGCCCGAACTTTTTCCATTAGATCAATGGTAAATTTGTTTTTCGGTGATAATTTCTCAATGGTATGTCCGATTTTTAATTTTATGGTCTCAAAACATGCCCCTAGATTGTCGTTAGGACCATGCCAAATTTGTTTGAAATCAGATTTGTGGTTGCAAATTAGTATCCGAGTTTGAAAGCGGCTATCCCGCGTATCTTATACGCTTGCCTTCGGCTCGCTCAGCTCAATAAACCTGGTGCCCGATTCAGTAACGCAACATTTTAAAATACGTGATTGCAATTCGAGTAGAAAGAAAAATTAAAGAAAAAACTTCGGCATTCTTTCTTATGATCTTTAAAACAAAACCTACCTACGCTTTCGTGAGGTTATAAAACCTTCAGAATTACTCTTAGTTTGATTGGTTTAAGATTTTGAAATTTTTATTTTATCATATTTGAAATCACAACTTTTAAGGTGAGGGTCCCTGAGTAAGGGTGTTTTTAGATTAGGATTTTTCGAAAATGAGAAGTTCCTGTATTATGAAAATCATATATGTTATTCAAAACTAACTAGTATTTTCGGTTATCTGAAACACGATGACTTTTACTTTGCTCACAAGCAAATTCTATCGAGGAAAGTAAAAGTCATTGGTCTAACCAAAAACGAATTCCGGTTTTATTTGACTAATATTCAAGTCAGAAAAATAAAAAAGATACCAAAATGTAGGTCATTGATAGGAGAATGAAAAACGGTTATCAAAATATAGATCAATTCTGTATTATACCATGAGAATAGAATATGAAGCGTTCAGAGAGTCAATCAGTCCCGAGCGGAACGTTGTCAAGGCAGGACGTGTGTCACTTCGTGCTAGGCGCAAAGACGAGTTATACGTTTTCTAAATGTAGTTACGTAGCATAAATGCAACATCGCAGAAAATTTGTCAGTTGTACAATTCCGTTGATGAAAAGTTGAGATTCGATTTTTATTTGCAATTATGGTGCTAAAGTACATTATTATTTTCATATTGTGTTAATACATATTAGATAAACGTATATATAATTCTAAATTGTGTTTAAATAGGTTTGAAAAATTTAAACCGTTATGTGGTGCCGCAGTCGTGTTGTATGACTTACTTATAGTATTTGTTTTTTTATTGTAACGTTAAATATTCCGTTTATCACCAATGAAAAGTTGATTTCAACGGAAATTAACGCGAGAGTGTATAAATATAATTATACTTGTCTTTTATGTATTTCTTTCAATCATTCAATTGCAATAAAAGTTTGGTAAGTACCTAGGTGAAGGAAAAAATAGAAAATAGAATCATTGCAATGCCTGTCGGGCGTTTTTGATTCACTCAAGATTTGAGTCGCTTCGATGTACATACCTTTATAGTGTCGCTCGTCATTCGATAGTAAGTAGGTAACTCTAATCAAATTCAGTCTCAAGCATAACGTGTTTGAGTGTATCATGTTACAATACTACTAACTACACAACAACTAACTAAAATTCGACTGATACGTCCGGGCGCGAGTTCGATGCCCGCTCAGTTGCATGCATGAAAATGTCTATTTGCATTGGTCTGGGTATTTCTATGTATAAATATACATGTATATATTACCTGAAAAAGTATGTAAGTATGTTTATCAGCAGCCGATTCTGAAACATACCTCCGACAGACGTTACTCTGCCGAATGAACCGCCGACAGAACGTTTCGATTATGAGTTGTTCACCGACAGAACCTTTCAACTACGAACGTTTCGCCGACAGAACGATTAATTCATGAGTGAATCGACGACAGAATCGTTCACCAAATAAGAATTCGTGGACAAACATTATTTAGGCATGGTTTGTCACAAGTAATGTCTAAATCTTTAAGAATGATAGGTACGTTTTGAAAGGTTTGGTGGCTTTGTAGTTAAATAGTGATTTTCCGGATTAGTGGTTCCGACCTCTGTTGGGGTCACAGTTCTAACCTAACCTAACCCAGAAGCACCGGAACCACTAGTCCGGAAAGTTGGATTTCGATAGCAAGCTTTGGTGGTTTTGTACTTAAATAGTGAAAAAGCCATGTCGAAACATCGTAGACAAATGACCTGACGGCGAATATTCCATAATTGAAATGTCCTGTCGTCGTCGAAACAAACAAATGCGAACCATTTTGTCGGCGAAACATCCATAGGTGAAACGTTCTATCGACGAA
The DNA here is from genome assembly GCA_946251805.1 of Cybosia mesomella. Lineage (NCBI taxonomy): Eukaryota > Metazoa > Arthropoda > Insecta > Lepidoptera > Erebidae > Cybosia > Cybosia mesomella. The sequence goes on along the minus strand of OX276396.1, from coordinate 33,329,920 downwards.
TCTCTCAAAAACTAAACTTCCTGTCGGTGATCAGTCCAACGGAGAAACGACTGTCGGAGAACTGGGTTATCGCCCAGCAGCCTGGAGCCCATATTACAAGCTATACTTAAATAGGGCCTAGATTGTGTTCTGTCAAATTTCAAATAAATAAATAATAAGCCATAATAATTTATTCATAATTTATCAAATATTATGCGAATAGTTTCAATGCAGAGTAACTAATAATAACGTAAACTGTATTACTAGAAGATATTCTATTTATATTTATTCTATTTATTATTCTATTAAACGTAACTGGCGAATCGTGGATGTGTAATACACCTCTGCCTATCCCTTCGAGGATACAGGCGTGAAGTTTATGAAGTTTATCGTATGTAATTAATAGCTGTTTAATTATTTTTATTGATACCACAATAACATAAAAGCTTATGTAAACTAAACATCTAAACATTGGCGCGCGAGACTGGCTACGGACGGCTAGCGCCTCGCTGCGGCGTAAAGTGGCAACTTTGCAATGCCGTAAATTGTCCCCATCCCCGAATACCTCCGCCTTAAAAAGTGATTATGCTTAATCAGGCCCGTAGTCAGAATCTTTTCTACAAAATAATATAAAGGATTGCTTTTTCAGTCGACACAGAGTGGATTTTGACAACATCCAATTGTTTTCGCTTTGATGGAAGCAAACCCTCACTTTGTTTTTAATGGCAAAGGGTTTTAATATTTTGCAATGTTTTCATATTTTCTGTTTTCATATTCAATGGTTCAGCAATAGTCCCTATTAAGCGGTCACGGTTAGCCCCCAGGTGGCTATGGTTCCCACGGATGTCGTATATAAAAAGCAAAGACGAATATTATTGTACCTTGATAATATAGACTATTATTTTCAGTGAATATTATCTACTCGGAAATAAGTTCGTAACAAATCTGTGCGGTATCTAGGTACAATACAAGTGGCTGGCCGGCGGGGGGGGGGGGGTATCCGAAGGGATTTCAGCACGAAAAAGAAAAAAGAAAAAGGTACAATACAAATGAAAAATGAATAAAACTTTGTTGATCTAAATCTATTACCATCTGTCGGGTTTATGTAGAGTTCCCTTTAAAAATAATCCTGTTGTTACTAAAACCAGATCTTGTTACTTGGCAACCTCTACATTACCAAAGTTGTATCTATAGAAAGAGTTTTATAAAGATTCAAGTTGATTTTGGCCCCTTAGGGAGGGACTGCCGTCTGACCCCCCACCCTCGAGAGGAAAACCTGCGCTTGAGTCTCGTCCGTTGCTTAGCAGGTGCACCGACTACCAGGTGAACTTGATTTAGGCCTCAAAGGTGTTGGTAGCGCCGTGTATACCCAATGCCCGATTCGGGCCCCGAAGGTGATAATTTTCAGAGCCCAAGCTAACCTCACTTGTTAGCTGCTACATCTGCCGATTAACGACTGAAGTTCTGGTGCAGATTTTCCTTCGAGGTTGAGAGTCAGACGATGGTGGCTGCTGTTAGATCCAAAATAAACTACATAATGCAAAGGAAAAGTAGAAGAACGGACCCTGGGTTCCGAAGTATACGCTTTAGATGCAACCGGGATTGGCCCTCTGATGAAGAAGAACAAGCGGATAAGCGTCGGTAGCTTAGTGGTTAAGGAGTCGACCTTACGATCGAGAGGTCCCGGGTTCGAATCCGAAGGCCATTACACTACCGACGTGAACCCACTCCTAACACAAGCAATTTAGCTTAGCTGGAGGGGTTAGGGGGAATATTAGTAATTTCGGTTACTAATATTCTTTTAAACAAAAAAAAAAACAACACAAAAACTTGAATGTTCAATGTAAATAATAAAATACATCAAATAAATCGCGATAGAAACCGTTAAAATTAGTTTTATTTCAATGTGTGACATTCGCGTAAACTTCCGATTGTATCAATAAACTTTTTTGAAATGAGTTTTTATTCTTATTAATATCTTGTTAATAAAGAGAACTAAAAATTTAAATTTAGAATATACTGCTTCCGGGCTGTTTGGCCGTGGTCCATAGGAAACTTATCTCCCACAAGTTTCCTGACACAAGTTTCCTATGAACCACGGCCAAACAGCCCGGAAGCAGTATATTCTACATGCAACGCCGGCCATGAAAGCCTTAAGATTTTTAAAGATTTAAAATCAAACGAGCCGAAACTCGATGGGGTTGCGTCGTTTCATTACAGAGTTCCTATAACCACCTTCCAGCTCCATCATAAGACTCTGGTAACCATTGAAAGATACACTACTCGTCAAGACGATTCAAACGAGCCCAAACTTGATGAGGTTGTGTCGTTTCATTGCGAAGTTCTTATGGCCACCTTCCAGCCCCATCATAAGATCAGCACCACGTCATATAATATTGAATTGTCACGCGATGTACACATGACATGTGTACATCGCGTGACAATTCCATATTATGATGACGTTGCATACATTGTATGCAAAATTTCAGCTCAATCGGTAACCGGGAAGTGGATCAAATTAAATTTACAAGATTTAATGCCAAACATCGGGACATGTGAAGCTAAATAAAAGCTTATAATAATTGTAGAGAAGCCATGCTGGAAGAAGCTATATTCTGCTACACTTTGACTTTTTAGCGTGTTAATAACCACCTCATTGAACATCCAAAACGGTTATAGCCTTTTGAACCCTTATTACTTTCTTGCCAAAGTATCTTACTGACATGCGATGTGTATATTATACGTATCCCTTATTTTGCCAAATACAAAATCGTATTACAATATAGAAATAATAAGAAGTACCTGTTATTATTATTTCTGTGTATTTCAGCGTCTTTTTAATGTACGAACATGAATGGAGACGATTGAAAGATGACGGGCGGAAGGGGTATAGACGAAAGCGAGTGTTTGGGGCCACGGGAATTGCGATCACATTGATTAGGTATTTTCCTATATCTCTACTTTTTAAAGGGTATGATTTAAGCTATCGACAATTAAACTGGTTTTGAATTTTTAAATAATAGGGTTTATCCGCAAAGTAGTAGATCTGTCGCCAAAATATAGCTGCCAAACAATATAAAAATATATATTTTCAATTATCAAATACATAGGTTTGTATTTGTGATATCAGGTTTGTCCTAATAACTATACAGTTATTAGGACAAACCTGATATCATGATACCATCAAATCATTAAATTGATCATTGATGTGTGTTCGGGATCCTTCTTGATGTAAATGAAAAGCGGACTGTATTTTTCACAGGTTACTGTAATTGAATCTCGAGAAATAGGTACAAAATCAGAATTGTTCGATTAGAATATGTGCGCACGCGCCGGCGGTTAGATGACCATTCGCTTCGTGTTCCTGCGCGGCGTTCGGTAGCCTTCGGCTGCCTTCGGGTGTCTTCGGTGGTGTCCTTATCGTTCGCAAGGATACTTTTGGCGCGAACAGACTCCCGGGGTTGAAGAGCTTCTTCAATAGATTGGCAGAGGACAGATATTATTGTACGCCCGCCGAATGGTCCCTCGTCGAGTTGCTATTTCGGCGACTCTTGCTACGCTGTCCGCTCCTGGATAGGTCCGGATGATGCGGCCGAGTAACCATACAAGAGGAGGTTGCGTCTTCTCTTTGATCAAGACCAGTGTGCCTTCTTCCAAATCTCCCCTTGATCGGTACCACTTAGTTTTCTGCTGCAGCAGGTGGACATATTCGATATTAAATCGGTGCCAGAAATGCTGCTGGATGTACAGAATGCGTTTATATCGGTCAAGTCTGCTTAGGTTTGCTTCTGTTACTTGCTCTTGTGGAACAGACGTGAGTGGTCGCCCTATGAGGAAGTGAGAAGGTGTGAGAGCAGTGAAGTCGGAAGGACTGGACGAAAGAGGAGTTAGAGGGCGTGAGTTTAGAACTGCCTCTATCCTAGCCAAGCACGTAGCCATTTCCTCGTAGACGAAATGGGTAAGTTGCAATAACTTTCGCAAAAGCTGTTTGGTGCTCCGGACCGCCGCTTCAGCTATGCCGTTGAAGTGAGGGGAAAAAGGGGGGACGAACATGAATTTAATGCCTTCGTTCGCCATTGAAGCCGAGAGATCACTACTTTGACTTTCAAGAAAGGAACGTAAGTCATTGTTAGCGCCTACAAAGTTAGTGCCATTGTCGGACAAGATACTACGCGGCTTACCGCGACGCGAAATGAAGCGAGTTACGGCTGCCATATAACCGTCTTTTGTAAGGTCGGTGACGAGCTCTAGATGAACGGCCTTTACTGAAAGACAGACAAAAATGCATAGGTAAGACTTAACAAGCCTGCACCCCCTGCCCTTGCGGTCCGCTATCAGAACTGGCCCCGCGTAGTCAACGCTACAGTTTAGACAAGGAAACTCTAAAGAGGTCCTGGATGTTGGAAGCTGCGCCATTTCAGGCTGTGCATTCCTGGCTTTGTTGCGAAAATACTTTATGCATCGCCTGACTATGCTCCTTGATAGGTTACGGCCGCCAAGAGGCCAGTATTTTTGTTTAATAGTGGCTAAGAGGAGTAGTGGCCCTGCATGAAGAGTCTTCTCGTGCTGAAATTGAAACAATAGTTTTGTTAAATGATGCTTACTGCATAATAAGATGGGATGCTTGATATTGAAGTCATAAGGCGAATGATCAAGCCTTCCGCCCACGCGGATGAGGCCGACAGAGTCTAAAAAGGGACTTAAAGAAAGCAACCTATTTTTATGAGGCAATGGCTTGTCTGACTTTAAAATTGAGTACTCAATAGGAAACATTTCCTGTTGAGAATTAAGCAATATGCATGATAAAGATTTTTCAAGCTCATTAGACGTAAGAGGACCCTTTGTTTTGTTTCTTTTATTTTTTAAGTTGTCTATAAATCTGTAAATGTAAGAAACTATTCTTTGTAAATGACTGAGATTGGATTTTTTGTGTGTTAAATTTATAATGATACTAGATGTAGAATTATTTTGAATTGTGTTTGTGTTGTTTTGACTTAAATGACATACTACTTCTGGTAAATTATTTTTATTATTAAGAGGTTGTTTAGGCCATTTGCTATTATTAAATTGCAGAAAGGAAGGTCCTGTCCACCATAATGGGCATTCCTTGAGAACGTCGGGCTTAAGGCCCCGTGACACTATATCAGCCGGGTTGTCCGACGATGGTACGTAGCTCCACGTACAATTTGACGTACTGTCTTGAATTTCATTGACACGATTACGTACAAAAGGTTTTAATTGACTTGTAGACATAGAGAGCCAACTTAAAACTATGGTTGAGTCACACCAAAAATAAATTTTGTGAAAACGTAGTGTAAACGAATCAAGTATTTTAGTGCACAACCTTGTACCCAAAAGAGCCCCACATAATTCCAAGCGAGGAACTGTAGTCGGTTTAATAGGTGCAATCCGATTTTTTGAGCACAACAACTGTACCTTGACATTTTCTCCATCTGAAGAACGCACATATGCTACTGCGCCGTATGCCCGTTCTGATGCATCGGAGAAGATGTGGAGTTGTATTTCTGTGCGTGAATCACACGTGACCCATCTAGGAATCTGAATATCATTCAAATAAGGTAATTTTTGAACAAAATCGATCCATGATTTTTGGGTTTCGAAAGACACCGTATCATCCCATGAACATTTATCTATCCATAGTCGTTGCATAAGTAATTTCGCTTCAACGATACACGGACATACTAGACCTAAGGGGTCAAATATTTGTGAAATTACTGATAGTATATGTCGTTTATTAATTTTTGTACTAGCCGGAATATTTATGGAAAATGAGAAGCTATCAGAAGAGCACTGCCAATGAAGTCGGGAATTTCGGCGACTCTTGTTACGCTGTCCGCTCCTGGATAGGTCCGGATGATCCGGCTCGAAGGACCATGTTCGGGATCCTTCTTGATGTAAATGAAAAGCGGACTGTATTTTTCACAGGTTACTGTAATTGAATCTCGAGAAATAGGTACAAAATCAGAATTGTTCGATTAGAATATGTGCGCACGCGCCGGCGGTTAGATGACCATTCGCTTCGTGTTCCTGCGCGGCGTTCGGTAGCCTTCGGGTGTCTTCGGTGGTGTCCTTATCGTTCGCAAGGATACTTTTGGCGCGAACATGTGTTAATAAATTACTATACTACACATTAATTTTCTTTCTGTTTATGATTTGCAAATGGGTCCCGCCTGCTATCAAACTTGTTTCGGTCTTTTTAGGGCAGCCGGGTTTCTTTTATTTTTGAATTAATGACTAATATTGGAAACTCTATATTTTTGAAATCACCCTTTAAAGCTCTTCATTTTGATACCATTTTGTTATTTTTTCAACAACATACATTTTAGCGCCAACAATTCGCCGTCTTGTTTTTCTTTTAAATTTTGATATAACCAGTAGCACTCTCACAGTAAATACGAATCCAAAGATACCTCTCTCAAGCTAAAATCCATCGAGCCGTCCAGGCTACAGAGCGTGCCAAACAATTATACAGTCTCGAAAAACATAACCCTACTTCTGGCGTAGGTGGGTAAAAAGCGATAGCTGTGAGCGATGTCGATGAGGTCTCACGTCGCGGGGCTCTTATCTCGCAGTGCACGATCACAAGTAACCTCGTTGTAATCTGCAGACGATAATCGACATATTTGGCGACAGATTTACCATTCTGAATACCAAACTATTGTATTATACATGTGGTAAACCTTTTATTTTGAGGACAAAATTTTCACCCATGGAATTTTATTTAGTAATCATTCCTGTGACAATTTTTATTTATTTGAGAATTGATTTAATTTTATTTAAATTAATAATCAATAAACGAAAAATGACTTTTTAAAAATTTACTCTTATTTATATTTTTAAATATATATATATCTAAACATACAGAACTTCGTTAGTTTTGCAGTTTGTTAGTTGTTTATGCTTTGGAGTTTGGGGTTTTCTCTCCTGCTCCTCAATTGACTTTCCACAGTTTGGTTAATTTTGTTTTAGGTCATAGGCATAAATGTGAAACTATTTTGATGATTTTTATGATCTATATTATTTTTCCCATTATATTAGTTGCTTCGGATTCCTGTATTGTGTCTACAGAGTCGAATTACTTCTCATGATTAGCTGCGCACTCCTCCGGTTTCGTGGCCACTACATTATCGTTTTCGCGAGGCTGGGCGCCAATTGATTCGATGGGTTCCGATATGAAACACGTTCTTTGGTGTTAAATCGAACTGCGACACTTACATTCACCATATTGTTTGTTATTATTTTGTATATGTGTACATTGTACGATATAAGTAGGTACTTCTGTAAGAATATGACCAAGTATTTCGAAATACCTAAATTAGGTTGAAATTCGAGCATTGGCAAAGAGGAGTTACGGACTGAATTAAGACAGTACAATATTTCGACATGTAGCGAACTTCGAAAACACATATATCGACAGGTCATTGCTTCGACAGACAACTATTAGACAATACACACTTTCGAATTACCACTACTTCATCAGACAATACTTAGACAAGACACATCTTCGAATGACCACTAGTTTGACAGATTAAATATGTACCCAATCAATTGAAACATCAATTCCGGCGCTTCGCCGGCCGCTGCCGCGGCACGCTCGCTCGGCTCGCGTTCTGTTGGAGTCACAGTTCTAACCTAACCTAACCCACTTTACTTCAACGAAAGACTACAAAAAAAAATCTGTCGAAGTAGTGGTCATTCGAAGATGTATCTTGTCTAAGTATTGTCTGTCGAATAATCGTCTGTCGAAGTAGTGGTAATTCGAATTTGTGTGTTGCATAATAATTGTCTGTCGAAGCAATGACTTGTCGATCTATGTGTTTTCGAAGTTCGCCACATTACGAAGTATTGTACTGTCTAAATTCAGTCCGTAAATGCGCAAAGAGTATTGAGGTTTAGCTAACACCTTGAGACGTAAAACCATCCCTCTTAACCTTAACGCAAGCATTTGACTTATTGGAGGGCTTAACGAGAATACTAGCAATTTGGATTGCATTTTTACATAATTTTTGTTGGCCATATTGATTCGTAATAGCCTCTTCGCCCTCATCTCTTCTCTCAATAAACATATTTTCTTGCTTTCTTAGGGTATTGCTAGCATCAATAAACGACGGTAAAGTCTTCTAATTGTTCAGTTAGTTTGCTACTCTAGTACTATTAACTATATATACCACTGCCTTGAAGCTTTTTGATCCATAATTCTCTATTTGAGCGCGAGTGTGATGCCCTCGGTGTTGCACACGTCCATAGGCCACGGTAACCGCTTCCCATCAGGTGGGCTGTGAGCCTGTCTGCCACCTGAGTGGTATAAAAAAAACCACATTATTGCAGTTTTCTGTCTGTGAGTATGTAAGAGTAACTAATATAAATGACATGATTCTTTTTAGGGGTCCGTAGCCAAATGGTTAAAAACGGAACCCTTATAGATTCGTCATGTCTGTCTGTCTGTCCGTCCGTATGTCTAAGCCACTTTTTCCGAAACTATAAGACCTATGCTATTGAAACTTGGTAAGTAGATGTATTCTGCGAACCGCATTAAGATTTTCACAAAAATAGAAAAAAACAATAAATTTTTCCCCATATTTAGAACTGAAACTCAAAATTTTTTTTTCGTCGAACCCATACGTGTGGCGAATCAATGTATAGGTCTTCAAAAATGATATTGAGGTTTCTAATGTCATTTTCTTTTAAACTGAATAGTTTGTGCAAGAGGCACTTCCAAAGTATTAAATGTCCCCCCCCCCCTGTAATTTCTAAAATAAGAGAATGATAAAAGTAAAAAAATATATGACGTACATTACCATGTAAACTTCCACCGAAAATTGGTATCTAGTAAGTAGTTTTTTTTTAAAACGTCATAAATCGTAAACCGCAATTTACCTTTCATTCAGTCAACTCACATATAAAACTTTTACTTGCTGCTACGGCAACCTTCATGGGCGAGTCCGTCTCGCACTTGGCCGGTTTTTTTACGATAGTAATCACCCCAAGTGTGAATAGAGGTGAATAATGTTTGTTGAATCAAATTCAAGGTTACGCCGATAAAATCTGTACTAGCTGCGCCCTATGGTTTTACCCGCAGTTTTTTATGGATAAAATGTAGCCGATGCTTTAATCCAGAATATAAGCTGACTTCGTTCGCAATTTCACTTAAATCCATTGAGAAGTATGCAACATACACTTAGTTTCAAACTTTTGCACAATACCTACAGAATTAGCATCCGCAACTTCGTTCGCGTGTAAACTTCACAAGTTTAAAATTGAATATTGCTATTCAAACAGTAAGCTAATATCAAAAGAATTGTTTATGTCCTCATATAAAGGACGGTTCATCTTTTACTCAAAGGCGCCCATTCGTTTTCTGTGATTGGTGATTACTGTGATAAACATGCATACAATCACACCTCTTTTTTATTGGGGTAGCCAGAGACCACAAAATGTTTTAATTTTACTATTTATACTACTATACTATTATTTTATTATCCTGGCATACACCTTTCGCTTCATCTACTTACATGATTGTTTTAATACATATTCGCCGGTTGCCTTTTTTATACCACTTTGGTGGCAGACAAGCACAGGGCTCACCTGATGGGAAGCGGTTACCTTGGCCTATGAGCGTGTTTAACACCAGGGCGGTCACACTCGCGCTGTTGATCCCGTACAGCCCTTCTAACCTTCCAGAAGAACCCCATATTGCAATCGCTTGGGCAAACCACATTAGAGAGATCATTCTTCACTCAAGTTTCTTTAATCCCTCACTTTGCGCTATGGGTGTTCTGTGATAAAGAGTAACAAATATTAATCTATCCATCCGTGTTAGCAACAAGCTTTCACATTAATAATAGTAATATTATTACACAAAACCAAGCGTAGGCAGCAGTTTACCTAATACTGAAGTGTTCATGAAAAATTGTTTGTACGTGACGAAATCTGATACAGCACTTTTTGAGAAACCTAAACACCTATGAATCATTTCACCCTCTCCATTATGACTGAGCATAGCAACCTCGCCACGATCGACCATTCCCGCTACGTCATGCCCGATAATTATATAGCTATTTTACGGTGTACTAACGTTGAAACTAATTTTACGAAAGATTTTGCAATTTTATACTGTTGTATAAAATAGTCGGTTAAAGTCCACGTCATCGATTTTGAGGTTAAATTTTACTGTTAAGTCATAACTTTGAGTGAGCGACTGGTATTTGTACCTGGTCATATTATTAATTCGTAATACGTATTTTATTTTAATGTTGTGCGATAAAGTTGTACAATCAGCGAATAGGCCAGTTTGACAGAGGAACTACTCTCCCTTTCTAATCAGAAAAACACGTGCAGAACTTAGGGTTGACCCTAACACGATACGTAACATGTTGCTATGTATTTGAAAAAAAATGTTTATCTGCCTCCTAGAACCCATATTACAAGTTATTCTTAGTCTGAGTCTAGATGGAGCTGTGTTAAGCCTACTAATATTATGAACGTGTAAGTTTTTAAGTATGGATGTTGGTTACTCTTTCACGCAATAACGGCTGACCGGATTTGGCTTAAATTTGGCACATGGATAGATTATAACTCCGGAATAACACATAGGGTACTTTTTATCCCGGGAATAGGTTCCCATGGGTTGCGGGAACGGGATCGGAATCCCGGGGAGCAGCTATTATAGAACATTTATTTATTTCCCCAGCCGGGCAACTTACTCTTTCTTATATGAGTTACTATGCTATTACGAGTAGTTTTATCTTGATCATACTATTCACACAATAGGACTGTTACGAGCGGTAATGTGCTATAATTCTGAACAACATTGTCTCACGAACTTTATATTCAAAATTTAATACTATACAGTTTTCTGAAAGCACTCCAGCTGAATTATTTTCACTTTGTTGTACGCCTGTTTACTGCTAATTACAGGATAAGTTTGTTGTTTTAACAGTAATGTAATTTTAGCCTCTATGTACACCTCACTCTCTAAATGCCTTTTCAGTCTTGGAGGTTTTCCGCTAGATTTCTATACTTATATTGCATTCGTAATTATTAATTGAAGAAGCCTGCATCTACAGTCCTTTTTTGTTGGCGTCCTTTTCCAGTGCATGTAAACTCGTCGAAGCAGGGTTTCGTTACTCACTTTCTGCCTCCATCCATTTTTGCTGTTCATTGCTGGATATAGGCGTAATGTACTAAGGCGTGCTCTGCTGCGACCAACTGTTATAAAATTAATGTGTTGTCATGTCACATACTCACAAATTTCAAGTCGATACGACACTTCTGTCATTAATAAAAGCGTGTCAAAAAAAAACTAAGCATTCTTTGCCCAAAAACCAGAATTAATCACGAAAACTCCACTAACTTTGTTCAAAGTTAATATTATAATGAGCAACATAAAGTAGGGATTGCCTCAAATAGCTGTGGGCCACATTAAACAAATATTATAAAATATTTAACGTCGCCCCGGGCCTTTGTCCTGAGGTAAACAGCACACTGCCATTAGGCTCTGTTTGTAGGGCGGCAAAATGGCGGGATTTTATTGTCTCACCCCTTAAAGTACTTATAACTTATCTTAATTCTGCCCCGCGCTGTGTTGTGTAGAGACCACTAACCAGGTTATATAAACATTACAAGCAAATCAACATTACTATAATGATAATAAATATTTTGTGACACATTACACAACGTTTTCTAGACCCACACTAAACGTAGCTTCTCCGTGTTTCTAGAACACGGATAAATATACTTTATAAAATATTTGTTTTTTATACATTATTTATTATCAAAGGCCACATAACCATGTGGCATTCTAGGCGAAGGGGAACACAATCTTCCCGTGGGTGTCATACAAGGCGACTAAGGAATAGGGGTGTTATCCATACGACAATAAACATGTTGGATGAAAAGAGCCCACGCCAACAAGAGAAAAACATGCTTGAAAACGCACCGCGTGCCGGAATTCCCAAAATTATCTGTGCTTGGATCCCTAAGGGGGTCTGGGGACGACCCCCGATAGGTATACTACTAAGGTAGCATACAGGACATGGCATACGTGATGATAATCAGTTACTGTGACTTATGAACGCTTGCAACACCTGAAGAGTCATTCGCGTCCACCTACAGGGAAGAAAGGTGACTAAAAACAGGAGAATAAGCAATAAGGAACTCTTTGAAAATTGTTATGTGAGTCTGCACCGCTCTCTCACTTAAAATTCCCATTCGCGTAACTGCCGTTGAAATCTGAAATATTGATATTTCCGAATGTGCCTGGTAAGTCAGTTATTTTTAGGGTTCCGTACGCGAAGGGTGAAACGGGACGGGACGGCTGTATCTCATAAACCGTGACAGCTAGACAGATGAAAATTGCACAGATGATGTATTTTTGTTGCCGCTATAATAACCAATACTAAAAAACAAAATAAATTAAATATATAATGGGGGCTCTAATACAAGAAACGTGTTCTTTTGTCGTTTTTTGCTCGATATTAATAACCGTTTGTTCTCACTAGTTCGATTCATTAGTTCGATCGTCGAGCTAGTGAGCATTTTTTTCTCATTAGTTCGACCGTGGAACTACTGAGACTTTATTTTTTCTCGATTGTTCGATTATTAGTTAATGATTTCGACGGAGCCCCGCTAGGCGGGGCTCTTATTTCTACGTGCATTATCACAAGTGACCTAACACGAAGGGTTCTAACCTTTTTTTTTTCGTGCGGAAATCCCTTCGGATACCCCCCCGCCGGTCAGCGGGGGCGGTTATGTCGGGCTTGAACCGACTAAAACCGCACGCCGTCTCGGGTCTTAATACGCCGGGCTATAAGATTGCCCATAGAGCATATCCCTCGCACCCCGACTGACCCTGAGCCATTTTCGGTTTAGAGATGGCCCCTCGGGTTTGGGAACCACGGTGTCCCCGTCTTGCCCCGGTTTGGGGGAGGAGTGCTAGTTGCCCCACCGTCCCGGCCTGCTTCGGCTGGGGTGACAGGCGGCCTTACCTGCCACCCCCAGGCCTGCGCTCATGGAGGACGGAGGTCGTTAAGCGACCTCCGGCGCCTGAGTCGCCTGCGACGCGCGGCGAGCAAGTTGCGGGCTCGGCGGGCCGGGAGAATTCTATATCTATCCGGGGCGCGCGGTGAAAGTCTTAGTAGTTCGACGGTCGACCTAATGAGAAAAAAAATTCTCACTAGTTCGACGATCGAACTAATTACTAATGAGTAGAACTAGTGAGAACAAACATTAATAACGGTAACATGAAATATTCACAGAATATTTAGTTGTATGTAAAATATAAAATAACATCAAATAAACCGCGATAGAATCCGTTAAAAATAGTTTTATTTCAATGTATATTCACTTCAAAAATAAAGTATTAAAATAAAATAAATGAGGCGGGGTATAGATAATGGTAAGTACCTACGGTACCCTTCGTGCGCGACGCGTCCGACTCGCACTTTGCCGGTTTTTTTATAACAAGATACTATCACTACTACTACTACTACTACTACTATTACATCAATTAAGTATCTTAGATTATAAGGTTTAATCTTGGAAAATGGTTTCCTGTTTTAAACTCGTGTAATATGTATATTGCTTTAGCCGACATCATGCGAAAAGACGAGTAGTCATGTGTTTTAGTCTCACTGCAATAGGCAGACTAAACTGAGTGATTGCGTATTTAAAAATTCTGATCTATAAAAGAAAAAAGAAAATTAAAACAAAAACAGTGGTACTCCGGGAGTGCCGACGGAAGTGAAAACCTGAACAATTACGTGTGTATATCTTGAGTCCTCAGCAAATATTTACAGAGCCATCTATGTTGTTCCGGTGTTCGAAGCGTAAACATCGTTGTTGTGCAGTCCTCAAACATAATTGTAATTAAAAACAATTGCGACATATTTGGACACGGTGAATAGTGGAAAACACAATATAAGTTCTGTGGATTGGAGTAAACATTGATTCTGGTGCAATTAACGTGAAATAAAACAGATTACAATTAAATAGGAATCAACAACTATCAGATTGAGGTTAGAAAATTGACAAAGTGTACAGTGCATTAATAGCTTATTATTAGAAACGTCATAGTGCAAGTGTCACTAACAGTCACTGCCAGTGTCATTCATCACAACGGTGTTGCCAACGCAAATTTATATCCTACCACTGCGTTTCATTTTACGCAAACAAGTTAAAATTTTAACATGGAAGAACAATTTCAAATTCTATTTGACAAAATGAAATTGGAAATGCAGAAACAAACGGTCGAATTGCAAGAGTCTATAACTAATTCAATCATGGAAAAAATGGATGAAAAAATAAAGCCTATTGTAGAAGAAAATAAAAATTTGAAGATAAAAATAGTAATCCTTGAGAAAGAGATGGAACATTTGAAAAGAGATAAGAAAACAAATAACATTATTATTTTTGGATTGAAAGAGGAAGAAGAATCTAATTCGGGACTATTACAGGAGGCGAAGAAGGTATTCAATAAAGACTTAAATGTAAACATTGAGGTTTTTGAAATAAACAATATTCATCGCATTGGAAAGAAAAGCCCAGACGGAAAGCCGAGACCTGTTCTTCTTTCCTTTGTCAATTCATGGAAGAAAAATGAGATAATGAAAGGTCGGAAAAATTTAAAGGATATCTATATCACAGAGGATTATTCTAAAGAAGTCCTGGAGAAAAGAAAAATGTTACAAACTAAATTGAAAGAAGAAAGAATGAAAGGAAATTTTGCATATCTCAAATACGATAAGCTTATAGTAAAGGAAAATAATACTACCAATGATAAAAGAAAGAGAGAAATATCTTCATCGCCACGAGATAATACACTAGCAAAAAGACAACAAGTCCGGATGCCAACACAAAATATTAAACGTAACGCATTTGATCTCTTGAGGGGCAGATCCAACTCTCTCTCTTCCTGTACGACAGATAATAGGCAATAACAATTAGCTATCGGCAACCGGATAATACAACAAAATAATGTAGAAAACCAAACTAGAAACAATAAACCTCCCCCAAGCCGATTGGTCCTCGTGGGGGAAAATGACCACGACCCTCTAAAGATAAAAGATAACGGCAAAGAGAAATATAACGATATACATATAGCAACTATAAATTGTTTAACACTAGGAACCATGGAAAAACTGCAAGAACTGGAATTAGCATTGGATGATATTAAATGGGACATAATTGGTCTTAGTGAAGTGAGAAGACTTGGAGAAAGAATAGAAGACCACGGGAAATACATTCTACACCACATAGGGGAGACGCCCGGATTATATGGAGTCGGATTCATAGTCAGCAAAAATCTTGCCAAAAACATACAAGAACTAAGAGGAATTTCGGAACGTATTGCAATTCTCAACATTCAATTACGTGTAGATGGTGAGGAAGAACAAGTATGGTCTATAGTCCAGGCATATTCCCCTACTGAATCAAATAAAAAAGGAGATATCACAAAAATAGAAAAATTCTATGAAGACCTCCAATCCACCATTGCAAATGCATCCAAAAATATAATCGTTATGGGCGATTTTAATGGGCAGATTGGCAAACAAAAAAGGGGAGAAGAACTTATCATAGGAAATCATGGATTTTTTGGAATTTGGAAGCAAGAACGGCTCACGACTAATATCCTTTGCTATTGAAAATAAACTGAGCATCATAAACAGTTTTTATAAGAAGAAACCATCAAAGAAATGGACATGGCTTTCTCCTAATGGCCAGTATAAAAATGAGATTGACTTTATTATGTCGAACAATATAAAAGTTTTTAAAGATTTGTCTATTTTAAATGATTTTAATTTTAAAACAGATCATAGGATGGTTAGAGCAAAACTTTCAGGGACGCGTGCTAAAAGAGCACGACAATTTCACAACAGTATGAAAGTCATTGAATGCATTGGAAGCACTGATTTACTTTTAAACAACCTCGAAATATCCCTGCAAGTTGGAGACAAAGAATATATATCCACACAAGAAAAATACACCAGATTGCTTAACCAATTAAAAGTAGAGACCAAAAAAGTAAACAAGACTAGTAAGACCGAGATATCATTGGAAATTAAGCAATTATTACAAGAACGGAAGCAACTTATACAACAAGGAAAAAATTATAATAGCAATGGCCACAAGATAACAGAAATAAGTAAAAAGATTAGCGAACAACTTAGAAAAGAACGAAAATCAAAAAGATTAACAACATTGAGAAAACATATAGAAAAAACAGGAGGAATAAAGAAGGCGTTAAAAGAAATGGATTACAAAAAGGACTGGATTCCTAATATGAAAAATAAAGAGGGTAGAAAGACCAGCAATAGACCAGAAATACTTGGAATCGCTACAGAATACTACACAAATTTATACCAAAGTCGTAAAGGGGAACAAGTAATAAATGAACATATTTCAACAAATAAAGAGGAAATCAAACCGATACTAAAGGAAGAAACTATAAAATCTATCGAAACACAAAAACTAGGCAAGGCACTTGGATCAGATTTAGTTACAAATGAACTGCTAAAAATTACGTTGCCAGTAATAGCACCGAGACTTACAGATTTGTTCAATGAAATTCTCGAAACGGAGATCATCCCGGAAGAGTGGACTAAATCTACAATTATTTTGCTGCACAAAAAGGGAGACAAGGGTGATATAGGGAACTACAGACCGATCAGCTTAATGTCCAACATTTATAAAGTATTTTCAAAAATTATATTAAACAGAATTACCAATACATTAGATGAAAATCAACCTAAGGAACAAGCTGGTTTTCGAAGCCAATTCTCAACTATAGATCACATACACACTCTAAGACAAATTCTACAGAAGTATAAAGAATATAATAAGACATATTACATAGGGTTTGTTGATTTTAACAAAGCTTTCGACACACTGGAGCACGAGTTTATATGGGACGCTCTAAATAGACAAGGGGTACAAGCAAAATACATACGCATAATTAAAAACGTATATACAGCGAGCACAGCCCAAGTTAAACTTGAATCTACGGGTAACGAATTCCCTATTAAAAGAGGTGTACGCCAAGGAGATCCTATATCACCTAAATTATTTTCAGCAGTGCTGGAGATGATCTTCAGAAACTTAAACTGGACCGGAAATGGGCTAAATATAAATGGTGAAACTCTTAACCATCTACGTTTCGCGGACGATTTGATTTTGTTCTCAGAGACGCAAGAACCCTGGGAATAATGTTACAGCAACTATCTGATGAAAGCATTAAGGCTGGCCTGACAATGAACTTAACTAAAACCAAAATTATGACGAATTCCCAACAAACAGTAAACTATCAACACATAACAGTAAATAACGAACAAATAGAATATGTTAATGAATATATATATTTGGGCCAACTTATATCTACAGAAGATTGCATGAATAAAGAAATAGAACGAAGAATAATACATGGAAACGGTTTTGGTCACTTAAGGAAATAATGAAGGATAAAGGTATGCCAATGAACGGAAAAAAGAAAATATATGAAATGTGCATCATGCCATGCTTATTATACGGATGCCAGACATGGGCGTTAACAGAACTACAAGAATGTAAATTAAAAGTATGCCAAAATGGAATGGAAAGGAGTATTTTAGGTATAAAAAGAAGAGATAAAGTAAAACTACAAGAAATTAAAAACAAAACAAAATTTAAAAATGCACACACTGTCTACAGACAACTTAAATGGCGTTGGACAGGACATATGTTAAGAGAAAGTAAAGAGAAATGGACTAAATTAATAACCGAATGGTATCCAAGGGATAGTAAAAGAAATAGAGGCAGGCAAACCAAAAGATGGGAAGACGACATTAAAAAGATTGCTGGTCCGGTATGGACACATCTAGCGAGAGACAGGAACGCATGGAAATCTTTAGAGGAGGCCTTTGTCGACAGACAAGCTGTTTCACACAAACATCCAGTTGCCGATCACTCAAATTCAAACTATAATAATTGATAAAATTAAATTAAGTTTTAGTTTTTAGCAAGTAGGCATGTATTAATTTGTAAGAAAAGAAACAGCAATAAAGGCTATTTTATTTTATTTTATTATTTTTATTTACTATGTTGTTCATTATGAATCAGTTCGAAACTTCATCAAGGTCAGAACAAAATAATTTTGTTAAGGTTCCAAATGAGTTCATCAGCTACAATAAATATAGCTTTGTTATAAATAAAGAAGCTTTCAATTCATATTTTTGAATATGGAAAGCGTTCGGTGACGATGACGCGAGTTCCATGATGTTTGTTCATCCAAAACACGCGTAACGCGCCTATACAAATTTTCACTTCATAAATTGTAATTAATTACTAAATCTAATAGTTGAAGCTAAAAATTTGTTCCCAAGTTGTCTCAATTTGAAACTGTAAATAGATTCTTCCTACAGGGTAAAAGGAAAGTACTTGTGATTCAATTAGGTTTTAAAACCTTTTGTATTGCTAAAGTTACTTGAAGTAAGGTCTACTAAGGGAATAGGCTATTTCCCCAAATATTTGGGTAAGTGCATAGTTTCGTTCTCAGAATAACCGGTTGTTAAGGTAGGCTGCAAACCTTGCAGATGATTCTGTTAATACAGCTCAAGTTTCAAGAATTATCGGGTGACCAGGCTTCTTAGAATCTTACGATAAGAAAGTGCTACTAGAACTCTGAACCGGTTGTAATGATAACGTATTATCCTGGGATTAAAATAATGGTAAATATGAAGAATAACAAACTGCGCAAGGTCCTACTAACACCTTCGGGGCCCAAGTCAACCTAACATGCTAGACGGTGCTAGTGGTAACAACGGACAAGACTCCGGCGCAGGCTTTCCTCTCGGGGTTAGGAGGTCAGACGGCTTTCGCTCTCATAATAGTTAAAAAAAAAGTAGACCCTGGGCTCCAAAGATTCCGGCAGAAAACCGCTGGAAGGATGGAAAAACAAATATTCAAACATAAAACAAAGTTAAGATCGTTGCTGACAGAATCATGCTTTTCTTTCTAGGAAGTACCCGACACTCTTTAGCTTAATATTATTATACGAAGCAGAAGACTACATTTTGTACGGTTTATGAGAGTATAGAAGGCCTTAAATCCGTTACCCGTTCAGATAAACTGTTAATAATAACATATCGGTTAACGTTTAACGCGCCTAAACAAATTTTCACTTCAAAAAGTTCCAAATGAGAAGGGACCGAAAGTTTCTCGGAAAATTTCTTCAATTTCCAGTCTAAAACTAAAATCTGTTCAATACCTAAAGTCCAAACAGTTGTTGTCGAAATTAGATTTCGTCGCAGATTGCACCGTGGGAGCGTCCTAACAGAACCGTTAGGAAGTAATTCTGAAACAGAGTTTACAATTACAGGTGTTTTTGTTTAGCAAATATTCTGAACTTCTTTTGTTTCTGCATAATTTCAACTTGGTGTTAGAGTTTCGAAGTTCTCTGTAAATTTTTGCCTCCTGAGTTTTCTTTAACAGTAAAGATTTCGCAGAAACCTTAAACAATATTAAAAGGATTTTAGGGTAAAAAATATTAGTAGTAGTATTATTTATAACCGCGGTAGCCTAGTGGTATGGGTAATGGACTGCTGAGACGAGGTCTCGGGTTCGATCCCAGGTTTTACCATGGCACACACCAATGACTTTTCGATGCTTTTCGAAGTTATGTGTATTTATCGCAGGTTTATAAGTGCCCGGTTAATGGCAATAGGCTCGCCACCTATTACATTGGCACCTAAACATGAACTGGCGAAATGTGGGTGCTAGCACCTCTGCCTACCCCTTCGGGGATATAGGCGTGAGTTTATGTTATGTTATGTAGTATTACTTGTCGTGTCGTTTTAAGTATTTGTAACTCGTGAACACTGTGGCAAGAAGACCACGACTAGATATGTTTGTATTCAAATACTGGTTTCTAATGGTTTTCAAGGTTCTAATTTGTTCTCTTGCATAATTTTAAAACTCTGACTATTCTACTCGCCAGCAACAACTTCTGCACAAAAGAAACATACTCGCGTTTATTGCTGTGATATGACATCGTGGGCATATACAGAAATAGCCCATAACAGACTGTAGCACTATTCTCAACGTGGCCTGCTAAATTTCTTGCTGGAGTCACAGATAAGATAATAGTTTACTGTCATCTTTTCCTCAGGACAGGGCCGTATAACTGATGGTGAGGTTAGTATGCAGTTTCTTCTTTTGACGTTTTGTCATTAAACTTCAAATAAATCTTTGTACTATTATAAAATGGTAAATTAGTTGTGTCTGCACATTGGAGATGTGAGGATGGACATTGGAGATGTGAGCACAACTGATGGTGAGGTTAGTATGCAGTTTCTTCTTTTGACGTTTTGTCATTAAACTTCAAATAAATCTTTGTACTATTATAAAATGGTAAATTAGTTGTGTCTGCACATTGGAGATGTGAGGATGGACATTGGAGATGTGAGCACAACTGATGGTGAGGTTAGTATGCAGTTTCTTCTTTTGACGTTTTGTCATTAAACTTCAAATATATCTTTGTACTATTATAAAATGGTAAATTAGTTGTGTCTGCACATTGGAGATGTGAGGATGGACATTGGAGATGTGAGCACAACTGATGGTGAGGTTAGTATGCAGTTTCTTCTTTTGACGTTTTGTCATTAAACTTCAAATAAATCTTTGTACTATTATAAAATGGTAAATTAGTTGTGTCTGCACATTGGAGATGTGAGGATGGACATTGGAGATGTGAGCACAACTGATGGTGAGGTTAGTATGCAGTTTCTTCTTTTGACGTTTTGTCATTAAACTTCAAATAAATCTTTGTACTATTATAAAATGGTAAATTAGTTGTGTCTGCACATTGGAGATGTGAGGATGGACATTGGAGATGTGAGCACAACTGATGGTGAGGTTAGTATGCAGTTTCTTCTTTTGACGTTTTGTCATTAAACTTCAAATAAATCTTTGTACTATTATAAAATGGTAAATTAGTTGTGTCTGCACATTGGAGATGTGAGGATGGACATTGGAGATGTGAGCACAACTGATGGTGAGGTTAGTATGCAGTTTCTTCTTTTGACGTTTTGTCATTAAACTTCAAATATATCTTTGTACTATTATAAAATGGTAAATTAGTTGTGTCTGCACATTGGAGATATTTAAAAAAAAATTACTTGGGTTATTTTTTATTTGGACTTCGTGTCTATTTATTCGCGATGTACCTACGCAAAAACTACTCAACGGCTTTTGATGCGGTTTTTTCTATTAGAAATGTGGTTAAGTTAAATTGGTTAAGTAGAAACTGAGTATGACCAAAAGACGATAATCGACCTCCGCGCGGACGGAGCCGCTATCCTTCCCTTGACTTTAAAAGTTACTATCTTAGTGTGTTGCATAGAGACACACATATACGAACTATTCACTTAACTTACAATGACACACTTAAAGTTTATAGATATAAGACATTTTACGAATTATGTTCCACCGAAAACATTCAGTTGCAGGTGCTTGCTTAATCATGGAAAGCACATAGCTTTATGATTGCAGGTTTCATATGTGTCCACGTATTCAAAAAAATATGGAAGAACGTTTCTCTCACCGCAATCCATTTCGAAACCAAGTCATATTAATAATCCATTTAACTTGTGGTCCTGCAAACATGGCGCTAATACGAGTTTAGTACCCCGCAGAATATTGGCTGTCGTGTGCAATATCCTGTTTCACTGAATTTTCCCTTTATGGGTTAGGTAATTTCGCTCCTGAATGTTTCGGAGCACACCTTTCCAATTTAGTGGGTGGGTAGGATTCTGGGCGTAGTCGGTGTTTATACTCGGATATGATCGAATCTGAGATGGACAACAGGGCGACTCGTATAAAATATTATCAGATTCATCAGGTTCCTGTCGATAAAACAATATTCACCTTTTCTGATTTTAACCCTTAACCACTGACGTGTCATTTAGTTATACTACCACTGACGTACGTATGACATACGTCTGTAACATTGGGCTCTGGTGTATCGATAGCACATAATTATTGTAATATTTGAATTGTATTTGGTTATGTGTATGTAATTTAGTTTGGGGATATGAAAAACACGGTAATATTATTCAGAGTAGCATATTTATTAATCTACGACCTCACATACGTCGACATAGCAAATTAGCAAAATCAACATAGAACATTTTTCAATAATCAACTTTATCAATAGGAACTGTTTTATTTGGAATTCTTACGTACTAGGGACGGTTTTTATTCACAATTATTTAATCACAATTGAGAAAAATCTTAAAATTAAGCAATCACACTAACACTTACGCTACATACCACGTACGTAAGGTAGTCGAACTCACCTGCTTAGAGATACGCTACATGTTCGCTCCGCTCTGCCGCGGAGGCGTCACTAGATTCACTAGTCACTAACAGTTAGGAAACTACCAAAAAGTACGCGAAGATATTCCCGCGAAATTTCAAATTATGAACGACAAACCGCTTGGCCGACGTACCACGTATGTACGTCAGTGGTTAAGGGTTAAGATTTGCACTATTTTCGATCAGTGCCATAAATATAGCGGTAGATTTGTGGATCATTTTTGGCATACACATTCGCATATCGCGATGACGAGTGTAATTCATAGTTGCGAAGTTCAATATCGCGATGTACGTTACAGCGAAAGTTTACTATTGCGATGGACATTGTTGCGAAAGTTCATTATCACGATGTACGTTACATCGAAAGTTTACTACTGCGACAGACGTTGTCGCGAAAGTTCTATACTAAAAAGAAAAAGACCAGTGGTTCCGGCGCTTTGCCGGCCGCCGCTGCCGCGGCACGCTCGCTCCGCTCGCTCGGCTAGCGCTCTGTTGGGGTAGTAAACTTTCGCTATAACGTACATTGCGATAATGAACTTTCGCAACAACGTCCGTCGCAATAGTAAACTTTCGCTGTAACGTACATCGCGATATTGAACTTCGCAACTATGAATTACACTACGCGATGACGTCATTAAAAAAAATGCAACACACTCACTAGACACTCAGTAAAGTAAAGAATAACCTAAAACGAACAACCTTATAACAATTTTTTCCACGCGGGAATCAAACATAAATCCAAACATGCCAAGTGACCAACGAGCAAGTTTATCATCGTTGTAATCTACTAAAATAATTTCCATATAACTGATCCATAATTGCTGGCTCCGTGCTTTTATTCTCTTTCGGTGTTTAATAAAAGTTAGGGGACATTCCCAATATACAGTGTCGGCTATAATAATGTCCCCAACAATTTAATTTATTACTAGTGGTATAAAGATGAAATACCTTTAAACCACATTATAATAGATACAGAAGGCTAGTTTCATAGAACGAGCGAAAATACACGCATTCGTTGACATTCTACTTACGAGGATCTCAACCACAGAGCAAGAATAAGGAGATTTTTGGAACGTGGGGCAAACTAACCAGATGAAGTGTATGCTCTCATAATAAAATGTCAAGCGCACAGTGAAAATTTTTGTAAAACTATTTGTATTTTATCGGATTAGTAACACTGGTACTCAAACATATTGGCGCTCAAATATCTTTAGAACTAGATATCAAGGATCTCAACTCACTTTAATCGTCTTATCAGTTGCATGCTAGTTTCGCGCCTTTCACGCCAGGTATAGGCCTCTACGTGGGTGAGCGTTTGTTTTAGGACGTTGTACGAAATTGACCTTCTGTACCTATTTGTTTTGTGACCTTATTTAATAGTAGGTATAATTTGTAATCTTAAACACTGTTATTAATCGCTATAGAAAATAGATGCTTTCAGTTTTTGTTATGAAAAAAAAATTACTTTGTTTAATATAATTCCTGCCTTCCAAATTTCGCCAATTATATATTCTGTTTCCACGCGGGCGGAGCCTTGGGCTGCAGTTAGTAACAATTAAAATTGTTATAATAAATTGATGATTGCTCATGTAATAAGCATACAAAGGCTTGGCAGGCTGCCACCCCACATATCGTAACTTTGCCAACGTTTGTCACGCCGAAGTATGCCAACTTTTCAATCGCGAAAGTTTTTATTGATTTAGCAATTAATTATATTTATACGTGCACAAATTTTGGTTCATTTAAAACTAGATAGTATAATATATATATATATTAATATCAAAATAATTGAACGGGATGAGTTATATCGCGATTTACTGATTTCCTAGCTATTGCCTGAAGGCCCGCAAAAATTTCCAATTTTTTAGACAATTTTCTCAATTTTTCTTTCCTTAAGAAACTTCTACAAAGTATTAGTAAACTTAAAATAAAATACCTATATGTATGCGAAATCGGTAAAATCATTATCTATGGGCCCAAAGGAACCTCGGTCATTTTTATAAGCTTTTATTTAACTATTCGTATGAAAGTATGTTGTCCGTCAAAACTTGCAATCCATCTTTTGACCATTTGTTGGCACCCGATTGAGCTGAAATTTTGCATACACATTTAGTTTGGATTATATTGCAATAATATGGTGAAGAAGCTGATCTGTTGATGGAGTAGGAAGGTGGCCATTGGAACTTCTAAACTATACAAGATAAACCTATTGAGTTTGAGGCTCATTTGTTTTGTCTTAGCAAACTCTGTGGTTTTATATGATCGTCAAGGTCTGAAGATGGCTAAAGGAACTCCTCAATTAAACAAGTTAAACCTATCGAGCTTGAGCTCATTTTTTCTGTTATATTATGGTATTCACGGTCTGAAGATGGAGTGGGAAGGTGGCCATAGGAATTCCTAAACTAAACAAGATAAACTCATCTAGTTTGGGCTCATTTGTTTAGTCTTGGCGAACTCTTTTGTGGTACATGGTATTCATGGTGACTCTGGAGCTGCATGATATTACTAATACTAAAAATTTGAAAATTAAATAATTGATATTGTTGTGAGTTCACGCGAATGTCACACATTGAAATAAAAGCAGGGTGCTTTGAGATGACTATAGATTTTAGAAGACCAGGTCATGTCAATGGACTGTCATACTGAATTTCGAAGCTCAAAATAGCGATAAACTGTAGCCCTAAAGTACCGAAACGCGACTCACGGTAGTGAGAAAGTGCGCCGCATCGATACCCATAATTAAGAATGTTTTCCACCGCGAAGCACGGTAGTGCGAAAGTATTCCACATATATTATATAATTCGGTAAAATTTGTTGTTTCAAGAGACATTATAAGAAATGTCTAATTCAACTTATTATCATGAAGTAACGTATATACCACATCAACGACATTTCTTACGAAGCAATGGCTAACAAAAACATTGGCGATTTTCTATAATATTTGAAGAACATTCAGCCTATAAGTATTCTTACCTATGAAAGTCATTGAAAACTGTTACCTGTTGCGATTACAACCGTATCAGATTCACCTCGACATCCTTCCATACCTCCTAATTAGATGTTAATCCACTATGGTAACACTTTCCATTATTTACACGTTCACAGTCATAAAATATTCATCAAAATGTTTCATGTTTAGTGACGACGCTCCCCCACCTCTTCGCCCCCGTCTCCTTCGGATAAGTCCCCCATTCGTCGAAATAACTAAGGATTAGAATTGCATCCCTCATTACTACCTGGTAAGATACCGTTGGAGCGTTATTACGAAATTAGAAACAGGCACTATATAGCTGAATATTAGAAGAATATATCCTTACTAAAACGCGACTGGATGGATGTATTCGCAGTACTAATAATAATAGGAACTCTCCCTTCATAGGTAGTGTAATCTATACAAATAAATGAAACTGAAGTGTAATATTATATTAGCAGCTTATTAGTAAATGCGTATGAATATAAGTAAGTAAATAGCAGCAAAAATCGGCCAAGTTTTTTTCAGAGATTATTCAAGTCAACAAACAGAAAGTTTTGCCAGTTATTTAAAAAAAAAAGACATACTTATACATTTTTGAACAAAGAAAAGACTGTTTTAAGACAAATTTATTTGCTAATGCGTACTTCCATATTTCATACTTAAATATTCACCTACTTATAAATGATATATATACTTTTAGATACTTTTACTTAGTATTTTCATAAATATTCTTAAAATAGTAAAAGGATCCTTCATCTGGCACGTGGCACATCACCATAATTACGATTCATCCACTTCAAAACCCGGACAATTCGCCGTCGTGAATCAAGTCCCCGGGCTTTCTCCGATACAAAACCTCCCTTAGACGATTCACTTTCCGAACAGTAACAAGGGTCTGTTTTCTGATTCTTTTATTTATTGGTAAGTATAATATTGTTTCTTTGATGACGTCTTTCTTTGTTGTCAGATACAGGTAGACCTAACAAAATGGTGAAATGTATGTTTTTGTTTAGTTAACGATTTTCGGATTTGATTTCAGTTTGTGTATTGGATAACTGTTTATCGTTTGATGTAGTGTCTATAGTTATGTAAGCTGGTTTAGTGTTTTGATGGTCTTTTTTATTTCTAAGGTAGCAAACACGTATACAGGCCAAAGAGTAAGCGGTCGTCATGGTAAATGGTAAATAAACTGGGATTTCAGAGGCATCACTCTCACTTTACCACCATTGATATCAATGTTTTCCAGCTACAGAATCCTTTTTCTCAATTCTTTTTAAGGGTGTTTTATTTTTTATATTTTTAAATATATGAAAAATATTTATATAGAATGTATTTAAAAATATAATTTATATGTATTTTAAATTTAATATAGGAAATAATAATAAAAATCTTTATTTCGAGTACCGAGGACTCATATCATTAGGGTTAGTAACAATTTTTCTTACGTCTATGTTAGTAGATATTAGGTAGGCACAAGTTGGACGGTGGGGCGACTATCGCCCCTCCCCCAAACCGGGGCAAGACGGGGACACCGTGGATCACAAACCCGAGGGGGCCATCTCGAAACCGGAGATGGCCCAGGGTCAGTCGGGGTGCGAGGGATATGCTCTATGGGCAACCTTACACCCCGGCGTCTGTAGTCGGTTCAAGCCCGACACAACCGCCCCCGCTGGCATGCGGGGGGGTATCCGAAGGGATTTCCGCACGAAAAAAAAAAAAAAAAAGGTAGGCACAAGTTACAACTTGGATATAATGATTTCTGCCAATCTAGTTCGAATCTTTCGTTCATTCAATCGCGTCGGTCCTCGCGTTGCTAAGATGCGAAGGCGCAAGCGTCAGAAGTCAGAACAGTGTCAAATCTTGTTTATACAAAATGTTTATATTTTTCGCAGTGTTTTTGTAATATATATATATAAATAGTGTAAGTGATTAAAATGAATCAAAACTCTAACGGCAGTGACAATGTGGATATGTGTTCAGGTCAATCCGCTTCTGTTTTAAGTAACTTCGTGCGCTGCCCATACTGTTCCCAGGCCCGGTTCTTCAAAGGTGAGCGGGGCTTGAAAGTGCATATTGGCAAAATCCACAAATGTCAACATGTACTTCCAAGTCCCACGATCTCCGTAGATAGTGAAGTTCCACTTAACACATCCAAAATTCCTTTTTGGCAATCTTTAAGTGAAATGAAAAATTCCGTCCCGGTTTTAAAAAGAATTCCCAGAGGCGCAAGGCCTTCTGTGGCTCAAAAATTATCAAATTGCATCAAACATGTCGTTAGTGTGAACTCCATATCGGCCTGGGAGCAATTGTTAACCTTCCCTTACAGAATATTACACATTAAAAACAATAGTACACAAAGATCTTTGACAACCCAAATTAAAGAAAATTGTTCTAACAACACGTATCATTTCGAATCAAAATTAAACCATGCCTTCTCTCAATCCAATAAGTATAAATACATTGAAAATAAAATAAGGGAAGGTGATATCAGGGGCGCGTCGAGGTTGCTTTTTAGCAGCGATGTGGTGGCACCTTACTCTCCAGACACGCTTGCGGGTCTGCAGAGTAAGCATCCACCGGCTTCAATTGATCTCTCTTTCCCAGAACCACCGGGTGATGACACTGAAACTCTCAGTATTACTGCCAAGGACGTTTTCGCAGCCGTTTGCTCCTTCCGGAGTGGATCTGCTGCTGGTCTCGACGGCCTGACCCCCCAGCATCTTAAAGATCTAATGTGTCCGAGCGCTGGGGAGGCTGGCTGAACGACCGAGCCTGGCTCCAAGCGTCCTTACCAGTTCGCTTGGGTGGGCTCGGCGTTCGCAAAATTACTGATGTTAGCCTTCCAGCATTTTTGTCATCGGTCCACGGCACTGAGGAGTTAACCAGGAAAATTCTTATAAATACACAGGTTAACTCTGAGGTGTCGTGCAAGTCCGATGCCATTAATGCTTGGAAGGTTGCTTGTCCCAACACTGAATTGCCTGGCAACCTTTTCTCCCAGAGACAATGGGATGCGCCGCTATGCAAGCTGGTAAGAGACAGTTTGATACGCTCGTCTTCCCATGTTTCAGAGCGTGCGCGCCTGTTGGCTGTGGGGGAATGGGAGTCAGGTCTCTGGATTCAGGCACTTCCGTCGCCCAACATAGGTACTATGTTGGACGATACTACTTTCCGCCTTGCCACTTGCCTTCGCCTGGGAGCGCCGTGTGTTTCTCCCCATCGTTGCCTCTGCGGTGAAGCTGTCGACAGCCTTGGGCACCATGGCCTTTCATGCGGCAGAAGCGCTGGGCGTATATCACGACACGCCTGCATCAACGACATTATCCGCCGTGCTCTTGCCACTGCTGGCGTGCCAGCCATTCGTGAACCTAATGGGCTGGCGCGTGAGGATGGCAGGAGACCGGATGGTATGTCGTTGCTGCCTTGGAAGATGGGTAGGCCTTTGGTGTGGGATGCAACATGCGTCGACACCCTTGCGCCTTCACATCTTTCAGGCACAGCGGGCTGTGCCGGTGCTGCTGCTGCATCTGCGGAAAACCTCAAACGGCGCAAATACTGTAATTTAACAGGTGATTATATTTTTGAGCCGTTTGGGGTTGAAACGTTGGGGACATGGGGCCCAAGTGCCCGCTTTGTGTACAAAGATTTAACAAAGCGGCTGATCGACGCTACGCGTGACCAGAGGGCTGGTTATTATCTTGCACAGAGAATAAGCATTGCCATTCAACGTGGCAATGCTGCCAGCCTTCTGGGAACGTTTCCGGTCGGTGACGATGTAGAGGAATTTCACGACGCATTATGCATGTAAATATTTTATTTATTTAATTTAGTTTATTTTAGTAATAATAGTGTGTAGTGTTAATTTAATTTAGTATTATTTTGGATATGTATCTCTTGATTATAGAATCGGTATTGTAAATAAAGTTAAAATTTCTAGGACACAACTACAAATAAAATATGATTTGTATTAAGCGTCGTAGGTAATAAAATAAAAAAATTTTGTTTTCAGAATCATTAATTTAACATAACCCAAATATTTTTTCAAATATCTTCAATGTGCAGACACAAGTAATTTACAATTTTATAATAGTATAGATTGGGCTCAATAGAGAAATGCCTTAGGGGCCACCTTACACACCGACCTCCGAAGACACGAGACGGCGTGCGGTTTTAGTCGGTTCGAATCCGACATTACCACCCCTGCTGGCCGAAAAAACAGAAGACGACAGGATGAGCGATGCTGTTAGTGGTGAGATGGCCCAGGGTCAGCCGGGGTGCGAGGGATATGCTCTATGGATAACCTTACACCCCGGCGTCTGAAGACCCGAGACGGCGTGCGGTTTTAGTCGGTGCAAGCCCGACATAACCGCCCCCGCTGGCCGGCGGGGGGGTATCCGAAGGGATTTCCACACGACAAAAAAAAAAAAAAAAAGAAAAAAAAAAAGGTACGTGGCGCTGCAATCTAGTCATATGATATTTTTTGACAATTTTTTCCTGCGCTAAACTGGACAGGCAACAAGTCAAATATATAGAGGTGGTACGTGGCGCTGCAGTCTAGTTATATGATATTTTTTGTAAATTTTTTCCTGCGCTAAACTGGACAGGCAACAAGTCAAATACTGAAAACCGCAACAGAATTTAAAAAGGGCTCGAAGGATGATGCATCTAGTTGTTTTTTGTTTTTTTTTTTTTTAAGAATATTAGCAACCGAAATTACTAATATCCCCCCTAACCCCTCCAGCTAAGCTAAATTGCTTGTGGTAGGAGTGGGTTCACGTCGGTAGTGTAATGGCCAGGATTCGAACCCGGGACCTCTCGATCGTAAGGTCGACTCCTTAACCACTAAGCTACCGACGCTTTAAACTATGTAAACTACTGTATATACTATACTGTACTATATAAACTTGCTTGTAGCTTCTCAGATGGATCTACTCACAAAAGCAAGTTGTTCCACATAAACAGCTTTATAAACTTCACCGTTGAAACCATCTGAGCCATTAATTATCTAGAAGGTTCGATACAGAGCAACACACCAGTACAACAATGTTCAACTTGGAAAATTAGTTACTCTAACTCTTCGTACTACGTATTACGAGTATTCAGTAGTTTAATGTTGTCCTGGTATTCTATTTTGACAATTTAAGGACGAGTTTAGTTTTGTCCTAGCAAGAGTTAGTGCCTAAGTCACCGAAACGAGCATAGTTTTCTCGAGTTCACGACCTCAATATGCCAAAACCTAAGCGCTAGCTTATCCCACAGAATGTGGTAGATCTATCTTACTGATATTCATCATGTGAGCCAACCGACGCCCACTGCTGGGCATAGGCCTCCCCCAAGGATCTCCACAACGATCGGTCCTGCGCTGCCCGCATCCAGCGGCTTCCCGTGACCTTGGCTAGATCTTCGGTCCACCTTGTAGGGGGCCTGCCCACGGAACGTCGTCCGGTACGCGGTCACCATTCGTGAACCTTTCCGCCCCAGCGGTGCACGGTTCTCCGCGCTATGTGTCTCGCCCACTGCCACTTCAACGATGCAATCCTTCGAGCAATGTCTTACTGATATTACCGTGGGTAAATTCCGATTTTATTTGTATTGAATAGTTGCTAAGTGATACCTTTTTTTTTTGTGCGGAAATCCCTTCGGATACCCCCCCCCCCGCCGGCCAGCGGGGGCGGTTATGTCGGGCATG
This sequence comes from Cybosia mesomella, assembly GCA_946251805.1. Classification (NCBI taxonomy): domain Eukaryota; kingdom Metazoa; phylum Arthropoda; class Insecta; order Lepidoptera; family Erebidae; genus Cybosia; species Cybosia mesomella. The sequence goes on along the minus strand of OX276396.1, from coordinate 33,298,913 downwards.
AACCGACTAAAACCGCACGCCGTCTCGGGTCTACAAACGCCGGGGTGTAAGGTTACCCATAGAGCATATCCCTCGCACTCCGACTGACCCTGGACCATTCGCAGTGTCCCCTCTGATAACAGCAGAGGGGTACCTGGAGCGACCCCCCACCCCCGCGGGCCTTGCAGGCCCACCATATCCCGACCCCCTCGTGCAATGGGGTCAGCTGGCCCTGAAAAGGGCCGGTTGGTCAGACTCTTAGCCGTTGACGTTGACGCCAGCTACTCCAGAAGAGCAATCAATGATGCGTCGTCGTTGCCCAGGGTGCACCAAACTTGGAGGTGATCCAACCAGTCGCACCCCTGCCAAGTGATACCTTTATAATTAAAAACTTGTAAGAAGAAAGATAATGAAGAAATATTGGTAAGAATCCTAACAGAACGTAATGTATATATTCTATTATCTATACTATTATAATATTGTAAATTACTTGTGTACATTTGAGATTTTTTTTTATAAACGGGTCTTGTTCAGACTTAGAATCTGCCGTATGTTTCATTGCAAAAAGCGGCCAAGTGCGAGTCGGACTCGCCCATTAAGGGTTGCGTAGTAGCAAGTCACATGATAATGTTTTTAGGGATTTTCTTTAGAAAAGCCCTCGAATAACTCGATAGGAGTTGTCGTCGACGTCGTCGTTACCAATTTTCTGTCACGGTTTTGGGTATGAAGGAGATGAGCTATCGAGTTGCTGTTTTCGGTAATAGATTCGTGCTGGGGTGAACCATTGCAAGATAAAAAAAAAAAAAAAAAGATAAAATAAAAGAAAATCCCTTGTATTCGGCTGAGCTCTCGTCTCAGGCATTCTACTTGTTAATTTTTATATTTAAGTTGATTGAACGAAAGGTAAATTGCGGTTTACGATTTATGACGTATTAAAAAGACTACTTACTAGATCTCGTTCAAACCAATTTTCGGTGGAAGTTTACATGGTAATGTACATCATATATTTTTTTAGCTTATCATTCTCTTATTTTAGAAGTTACAGGGGACACACATTTTACCACTTTGGAAGTGTCTCTCGCGCAAATTATTCAGTTTAGAAAAAAATGGCATTAGAAACCTTAATATTATTTTTGAAGACCTATCCATAGATACCACACACATATGGGTTAGATGAAAAAAAAATATTTTGAGTTTCAGTTCTAAGTATGGGAACCCCCAAAATTTATTGTTTTTTTTTCTATTTTTGTATAAAAATCTTAATGCGGTTCACGGAATGCATCTACCTACTTACCAAGTTTCAACATCATAGTTCTTATAGTTTCGGAAAAAAGCGGCTGTGACATACGGACGGAAAGACAGACAGACATGACTAATCTATAAGGATTTCGTTTTTTGCTATTTGGCAACGGAACCCTAAAAACGATAACCGACCTCCGCGCGGGCGGAGCCGCGGGCATCAGCTAGTCTATACTATCATGAAATTGCAAATTAGTTGTGTACTTAGTTGTGTTGTGTTAGTTGTGTGTAATTAGTTGTGTACATTGGAGATATTTAAAAAAAACTTCGATTATGTTAAAGGAACGATTAAGAACACAAAAATATTTTTTGGGTTCCCTATCTGTTTCTCTATTCATCTGTTTGTCTGTTTGATCGCGATGGATGCAGAAACTACTCCACGCATTTTGATACGGCTGCTTCTATTAGAAAGGTCTTGGTCAGACCTAAAATCTGCCGTTTCTTAGATTGCATTTGGTTTAGTGAAACGGTAGATATGACCAAAAAAATCTCGGGTTCGAACTTTCAATAAGTGTTATTGAGTTAGAAACATGTCTACTGGATATACCATCGACCGGATTTGTACTGTATTGTAATGAATCTTACATATGTATATGGACCTAATTACTCTGAATTTGACTATAGCGTGAATAATCTAAGCAAGTTGAATTCCTGAGACGAGCTCAGCCGAATACAAGGGATTTTCGATTTTGCGTTTTTTTTTTTTGCGATTTTTTGCGATTTTTTCTTTATCTTGCAATGGTTCACCCCAGCACGAATCTATTACCGAAAACAGCAACTCGATAGCTCATCTCCTTCATACCCAAAACCGTGACAGAACGGTTGGCAACGACGACGTCGACGACACCGACAACTCGATAAAAAAAAAAACCCTAAAAACCAAGGATTGTGTAATAAGACAAGCATTCCCATTGCTATGGCTTGTACAGATAGCGGATAGTATCAAGATATTTAGTCTTGATACTATTGTTATCTTACTTACTTACTATTTTACCGTCGCAGCCGTTTACAGATTCTTTGTCTCAAGTACTAGGACTTCATAATCATTAGTAGCTTAAAGCTTCGCTCAGACCTAAGCGGATCCAGAATCCTAGATACACAAGTCTTGCGCGAACCATTAGTGTAACTTCTATCCATTATATTCGTAACTAATGGACTAAATACAGATTTATCTTCACTGATGAAGTAACAATCCGATTAGTTAGGACGATCTACAGGTCCGGAGATGCTGAGAATAGTCATGTTCTGTGTTTTGTGATTCTCTAATATATCAATTAATCAATTAGCCTATCGCAATCCACTGCTGGACATGGGCCTCTCCCGGGACACCGTGTATCGCATCCAGTCTATCCCGGCTACCTTTTATAAATTATAATTGCAAATAATGACTTCACATTTTTAGGGTTCCGTTGCCAAATGGCAAAAAACGGAACCGTTATGGATTCGTCATGTCTGTCTGTTTGTCCGTCCGTATGTCACAGCCACTTTTTTCCGAAACTATAAGAACTATGTTGTCGAAACTTCGTAAGTAGATGTATTCTGTGAACCGCATTAAGATTTTCATACAAAAAGAGAAAAAAAACAATAAATTTTGAGGGTCCCCATACTTGGAACTGAAACTCAAATTTTTTTTTTCATTAAACTCATACATCTATGGATAGGTCTTCAAAAATGATATTGAGGTTTCTAATATATTTTTTTTCTAAACTTAATAGTTTGCGCGAGAGACACCTCCAAAGTGGTAAAATGTCCCCCCCCCCCTGTAACATCTAAAATAAGAGAATGATAAAGCTAAAAAAATATATGATGTACATTACCACGTAAACTGCCAACGATAATTGGTTTGAGCGAGATCTAGTAAGTTTTTTTTTTTAATACGTCATAAATCGTAAACCTTAATTTACCTTTCATTCAATCAACTCAAATATAAAAATTAAAAAAAAAGCATGATCATGTGACTTGCTGCTACGGAACCCTTAATGGGCGAGTTCGACTCGCACTTGGCCGCTTTTATTATACTTATAGTGTCATTAGTATAGATGGATAGTTAAATGGATAGACAAATGAACCGTCTGAAGCGACACTATTGGCAGTATATTAATTTTTTATTAGTATAAATAACTGGTGCCCGCGACTTCGTCCGTGTTAAATTTGGAATAGATCAAGGTATGTTTACTTCTGCAATTTCGAACGCAACATTGTATTGCGTATTAAGACCCGAGACGGCTTGCGGTTTTAGTCGGTTCAAGCCCGACATAACCGCCCCCGCTGGCCGGCGGGGGGGATATCCGAAGAAAAAAAAGAAAGATAAAAGGTTACCTATTTCATCGTTATATTCTCAATCATTTAACATGAAGAAATAGATGTTTTTATGTAACATAGAAATAAATTCTACCGGTTCCCTAATAGAATAATTATTATTATCCTATTAGAATAAAGTGATGATATCGGGTGAGTCTCTAACCAACTATCTTTAATACCTAAGTAACTCTGTAGTTTCGATATTTCATATTTTACTACTCATCATCTTATAGCTGTAGTGTGATAATTTATAGTCAGAAAGTTAACCATGTCCGAGTTTTTTCGAACTGCAGAATTTCATGATGATCTGCTTTGTAATAATAAAGGAATTATCAATAATAGATTTAGTCGATTTTACCCTGCTGCTCCTATCACACTTATAATAGCGTGATGATGTATGGCGGCGCAGCTGATGACCATACCCTAGAAAAATGTTCATGCAAAATTTCAGCTCAATCTGTTCAGCCGTTGTCAAGTGATGCTCGGACATCGATAATCAAAGCAGATAAACAGATAGACAAACATTCTAAAAATCACATTTTTGGCATCGATATCGTTCATAGAACATAACAATTGTTTTTTGAGAAAAAATTATATTTAAAGTTTTCACCACGTTACCATTTTATTATATGTAAAGATGACACTTTTATTTGCTGTCACACTTTAATTAAATAGTCACATTTTAATAAGTCTAGTTACACTTTTATAGTGACACTTTTATTATTAAATAGTTACATATTTATTAGTGTAGTTACACTTTTATTAGTATAGTTACATAGCTTTGACAGTGCGCCTGTCGTGCTTGAGGTCTGATTACATGAGGGATGAATTGTCGGGGTGCGACTGGTTGGATCACCTCCAAGTTTGGTACATCCTGGGCAACGTGGGCGATGACGCATCATTGATTGCTCCTCTGGAGTAGCTGACGTCAACGTCAACGGCCAAGAGTCAGACCAACCGGCCCTTTTCAGGGCCAGCTGACCCCATTGCACAAGGGGGTCGGGGTATGGCTGGCCTGCAAGGCCCGCGGGGGGGCGTGGTCGCTCCAGGTACCCCTCTGCTGTTATCAGAGGGGACACTGCGAATGGCCCAGGGTCAGTCGGAGTGCGAGGGATATGCTCTATGGGTAACCTTACATCCCGGCGTCTGTAGACGCCCGACAAGCCCGACATAACCGCCCCCGCTGGCCGGCGGGGGGGGGGGGTATCCGAAAGGATTTCCGCACAAAAAAAAAAAGAAAGGGATGAATTGTCATTTGGGGCGAAATATTACTGGGTCTTTTTACCAGCTCTTATTTAACTAGCTCTGTTAGGATGTTTGAGTACTAACAGCTTTGAACCATTAGACACTTTGCTTGAGGGGAGTTTCAGTCGCTTCAGTACCTCTTTGCGTATCTTGTTTCTAGTTAACCTAAATATACCTACGTTAGAATTGCCTTTAAAAGGTTCTCTAGAACTAATTATATTATGTTAGCTGTGTAGAATAACTGAAGTGATTAAATACCTACTAATTTAAATAAATATAATCAGTTTGTGGAAAAGCTTTCCGGAGTTTTCGCTTGAGTTATTGATATTCTGTCGTCTCCTACTCCGATCTTGCGTAAGAGTGGGAATTCGTTTATTCTTAACCTCCGAAAATTTTTAGATATCACACTTGTCACGAAAATCTCTAAAGAATATTTATTAATTATGTACTACTCTGTCAAGAAAGTAACGGGAAAAGTTCAATGATACACAAAATGTTTGTTATTCATCCAAATTTATTTTATCACCTTCAAAGTATGCTCCTTCAGAAACGATACACTTACGCCAACGAATAATCCAATCATCAAAACATTTTTTAAATGCTGTTTCCCAAATTGAGTTTGAAAACGAGTGCCACGAAGTGTTAATTTAAGTTTAGGAAAAAGAAAGAAGTCGGCTGGAGCCATATCTGATGAATATGGTGGTTGCTAGATGGTATTTGTTGAGTGTTTGGTCAAAAATTCGTTCACACTGATGGCCTTGTGCGAAGACGCATTATCGTGGTGCAAAATCCAAGAATTTTCTTTCCACAAATCTGGCCTTTTTAGTCGAATTTGCTCTCTTAAATGCCGCATAACGCTCAAATATTATTCTTTATTTACCGTTTGACCTTCCGGCAAGAATTCCAAGTGCACAACACCGCGATAGTCAAAGAAAACAGTCAACATGACTTTGACTTTTGATCGACTTTGGCGTGGTTTTTTCGGTTTCGGTTCAGTTCGAAGGCGCCACTCCGAAGCTTGTTGACTAGTTTGCATGTCAAACTCGTAATCCCACGTCTCGTCACCAGTAACAATGCGTTTCATGAATGTTGGGTCGGAATTGACTCGTTCTAGCATGTCCTCAGCGACTCTCATGCGATTGAGTTTTGGAAGAATATTTGGAACTTTTGGGACTAGCCGAGCCAATATTATAATTATTTTAAGCTTTATTCCATTTATGTCAGGTGCAGCTAGAAGATCTGTGTAAATAACAATTGTGTCATTATTTGTCTTGATACTACAACACCACCTTAAGTTAACCTTCGTCGTTTTTCTGTATATTGACTAGAAACACTGCACGCGGACCGCCAGCGCCTCACTGTGGCTTAAAGTGACAACTTTACTATGCCAAAAACACCTAAAGTCATCGACTACCTTCGCCTTATATAAGACGACCATAAATAAAACATAAAGTTGCAACGTATGCAAAATATTAAATGAGATTAACATCCCCTAAATCTGCAAAGGCATGTTTATGTATTCCCTTTAATCCCTAGGGACTTTCACATTAAAAACACACGTCATGAAATATTAAAGGATCGCATTCGTTTGTAGGGATTTCTCGGGATTTCACGTGATTCACGGAGACCCCTAGTAAACGATTTCTGTTTATTTTCTTTGAAATAAATTCTTTTTTATTTAATTGGATACATGGATTTTGCTTCTTAAAAGTTTTCTTATACCTTAATAGCGTTGGTTCCTTATATTCGTGGGACACATTCGCTATATTTTTATTGTCCTCGGTAGGTAATTGGCTTACTTTTGCGCCAGTTTTAGAAACTTGCTAAACTTGGCTTTTGGCATCCTCAGAAACCGTACAGCTAATACTTAGCTTTGGTATCAAATGAGAAGATGGAACTCAATGGTACTGATCTTTTCTTAAGACATTTTTTCTAACACACCAGAGACGAGGAGACAATAAAAAAAACATAATTTAGAAATAATTCATATTCTATTCTAACCATTACCATAAGTTTATTTTACCCAGCAACTGTATAAATCAACAGAATGCGCAAGCGCAAATCGTGTTCTTCATACTTGGCATTACCACTGCTTTGAAGTTCAATTAACCCCGACGCACTGTGCGTGCTTTCAGTACATCGATTACCGGCTTGTGACATCATCGTTACCCCTTCCAGTGCTCTATATAAGGGTATCTAATAATATTCGACGCATCAGAGCCATGGAGCGTGAGAATCAATGATAAGGTCGGCTGCACCACGATCGGGTCGCGGTCGTTGATCGGTTAATATTAATAATTATGTAATAAAATTACAAAATAATAACTTAAAATAAGTATGTACTAATACTTATAAATAACTCTTAAGAAAACTAAACTTAAGAGACAGATAAATATTTACATACATGCATCATAGAATTCCTCCGCATCATCACCGACTGATAATGTTCCCAGATTGCTGGCAGCATTGCCACGTTGAATGGCTATGCTAATTCTTTATGCAAGTTAAAGTCCAGCCTTATAATATATGTACGATGTTGGTATATGTACGTAGCAATATGCTAATTTAAATCTGAAAAATCATTCAGGACGGAACATTAAGCCGCGCCAGTTCCTTTCTAGGGGGAATGCTCTGTCAGTACTTAAAAAATGGTTGTAATATCACTCATTGATTCCGTAGTTCCAAAGAATTCCGGCAGATGACTCCCATGTCGCACTGAGATATTTTATATATAGAAGTAGGAACGCGAAAAGGCACAGAAAGCTTGTGCATTGCATCATTCAGTGTGCTGCCTGGGACAGTAGACTTGCCATATCTATTCTGAATCTGTGATCACTGAAAATATTTCCGTCAGGGTTTTTTATTCTGCTCAAAATTTGTTCAGCTGAGTGAGACGAAGTCGAGCGAAAGCTCCTCATACAAGACTTCAGGATTTTCTTTGTCACAGGTCTCCTCCTAAACTACTAATCCAATCAGAACCAAATTTGGCATGATTAAAGAGGTCAATCAGAGGAGCTACCATAGAGGAATGATCACCGTTAAAAAAATTCCAGATGGAATTACATAATAACCGCTCGAGACACTGTGACCAAACTTTACACGCTCAGAAAGCACGTCCAGAGTTGTGACTTTCAAAAAGAATTTTCAAAATCGGACTTGCCACGGAGGAATGATCACTGTTAAAAATTTTCTAAATTCAAATCACGATGTCTCACTCAGCTCAACATTGCAAGCAGCGATTCGCCTTGCAGACCTAGTAGAAGTAGGAATATGGGTTGTAATTTTAGTTTACCTTGCTCTTACATGTGCCGTATAAAACTAAATAAGTATTTCCCCTCTTTTTGTTTTGTGCGGAAATCCCCCGCTCCCCCGCCGGCCAGCGGGGTTGGTTATGTCGGATTCAGAACGACTAAAGCCGCACGCCGACTCGGGTCTTCAGACGCCGTGGTGTAAGGTGGGCACCCCGCTGACCCCGGGCCATCACCGGTTTCGAGATGGCCCTCACGGGTAGTATTCCCCCCCTCCCCTTTCAAGGACTAATTAATGAAATACGTATTTTGAAACGATTCAACAATTCATCGCAAGGTTTGTAAATAGTTTAATGTTCAGTCGTTTTTGTCATTGACTGTATGCTGATAATGATATATCAACATAGGCTCACAGACACCTGCAGGTTCGATCACGTAACGTAACCGATCCGCAACCGATACTCTAATTTTATGGTAATGACCCATCCACCATGATCATGAACGTTCGCTACTATCTCGTCACTAAGTTTCGATAATAAATGTACCTAATCGATTAAATGGTGATTATTCGAGCCGCGGTAGCCTAGTGGTATGGGTAATGGACTGCTGAGACGAGGTCTCGGGTTCGATCCCAGGTTTTACCATGGCACACACCAATGACTTTTCGATGCTTTTCGAAGTTATGTGTGTATTTATCGCAGGTTTATAAGTGCCCGGTTAATGGCAATAGGCTCGCCACCTATTACATTGGGACCTAAACATAAACTGGCGAAATGTGGGTGCTAGCACCTCTGCTTACCCCTTCGGGGATATAGGCGTGAGTTTATGTTATGTATGTATTCGATGGTGTTTTAATAATTATAAGATTGAATAGTACTATTATTGTTATTGAGTGTTGAGTTGAGTGTATTAAGCGTGGGTATATGTAAATTTTTTATGTAGCTAAATGTTAAAAGAATGAATCGCGGGGACAGTTAAAATCGACACTGACATCTGAAAAATGAATAGAGTAAAATAAATAAATCCGATTCAGTTTTTGATGTGAAAACTTCTTTAGCGGCGTTGTGCACTTTTTTGTAATGAGTAAAAAAGGTTAAACTCGCGTCAGGACACGTGACCTGATCGCAAATTCGTAAGACGTTTGCAGACAAATATAGAAGCGCTAATTTCACACTGGTGGCGAGTTCATCTAATGAGTGGTCGTTGACTTCGTCAAGACTGAGATCGATTCCGACCGAAGCCCAAGAAACACTTTTTGTCATCATATAACTTTTTGTAATATTTATTCTATTTTGTGCCATAAATCTATTGATGCAAAATGGAAATTAAACAAAGTGCATCTATTACTACATAAATGATAGTACTTTTATACTGATAATTAAAGCCACTCGTGCAAAATGATTCCCTAACCATTCCAAAATATCAAAAATGCACAACGTTAATATTGTCGGAAGTTTATATCACAACGTTAATATTCAATTCGTCTTTTTTTTTTAATTCTTTCATCCAAATGGCATTCATATGACATACCCATTTAAAACCTACATAATGCATGTTTCAACTGACAGAAATCAGTAGGTATACCACCTTTTTTTTTTTTTTTTTATCGTGCGGAAATCCCTTCGGATACCCCCCCGCCGGCTAGCGGGGGCGGTTATGTCGGGCTTGCACCGACTAAAACCGCACGCCGTCTCGGGTCTTCAGACGCCGGGGTGTAAGGTTACCCATAGAGCATATCCCTCGCACCCCGGCTGACCCTGGGCCATCTCACCACTAACAGCATCGCTCATCCTGTCTCCTCTGAAAACAGAGGAGTACGGAGAGCGATGTGTTCCCGCCACGTTGGGTATTGGCCGACGATCAATGCCAACCCTATGAAGGGGTGAAGGGGAAGCCATTGACCGCCGCCCAGGGTGTACCGGCCGCTCCGATTCCGTTCCCCCCGGACTGCAGCGGGATCGGAATCGGAGCGACACTCGAGGAGGTTACCCAACACACACCCCAGTAGGTATACCACCTAAGTTGGCGATGTTTCAATCTAAAGTGCCAATATTAGACCGCCCGGGAACGTTATGACTGCGTAATTACCAGTAATTGTTACTAATCGCCGTAATCGGCACGTAATGTGCTATATTACCATCTGTTTACTTTGTTATTCTTTGATTAGACCATTATGGCCTGGAGATTGACTTTATGACGTTTACCGTCGTAATTACTGTATTTAAAGAGAATCAATACAGAAGAGTCTACTAAACTAGTAAAGTTTTTTTTAATTTAACTACTACGGAATCAAATAAGAATAATGCCGAATTAACGTTTCAACGCCCCTGTATATGTCTTAGGTTTAGTCTCATCTTGGAAATGGCCTTTCTCCGATTTAAATTTATTGAAAAAGTTAGCAAGAAAATTTCATTCAATCTGCTAGCTATATTTTTGTCCCACGTAACAAGAGACGAGCCTATTACCGTTAACGTGCATGACTTTTCTACTATAAAAAAAACAATAAGTACTCATCACTTTTTGAACCCAGATTTATATAAATATTGCTAATATAAATTAATAAGTATTCTTTCTTAATAAATATTCTAGGACAAATTACACAACGCCATCTAGACCCAAACTAAGCAGAGTTTGTCATATGGGTTCTAGAATGCGGATAAACATACTTAAAAATTTTTTTTGTAAATGAATATATATTATACATAGAAAACCCAGACCAATGCAAATATACATATTTCGCACCTTTTTTTTTTCGTGCGGAAATCCCTTCGGATATCCTCCCGCCGGCCAGCGGGCGCGGCTTGAACGGACTAAAACCGCACGCCGTCTCGGGTTGTCCATAGAGCATATCCCTCGCACCCCGACTGACCCTGGACCATCTCCGGTTTCGAGATGTCCCCTCGGGTTAGGGAACCGCGGTGTCTCCGTCTAGCCCCGGTTTAGGGGAGGGGGGCGCTAGTCCTCCCGCCGTTCCGGTCTGCTTCTGCTGGGGTGACAGGCGGCCTCACCTGCCACCCCCAGGCTTGCGCCCATTGAGGACGGAGGTAATTAAGCGACCTCCAGCGCCAGCGACGCGCGGCGAGCATGTTGCGGGCTCGGCGGGCCGGGAGAGTTCTAAATCTCTCCCGGTCGCGCTCACCCACATATTTTGCACTGAGCGGGAATCGAACCCGCGACCACTGACTTAGCAGTCAAACGTACTACCGCTACGCCAGAGAGGTCCACAATATATACAGCAGTTGCACGCTACAGTAGTCTTTAACTATCAATGTATGTTAAAAGTCACTGTTGAAAATCTCCGTTTACACGTTAAACTAACAATACAGTTTAAAAAGCAATCTCCCTGCAAGTGCAGTCTTGTTGCACGACAGATTCAACTTGTGTAACACCCTGTATTTGTACTCTTGGGCAATCTAGTTCGATACACAACTTTTATTTAATGTTGTTGCAACTATTGATGTATTGCTGAGGGTTTTTGTATTTGCAACAATTGTTAAATTAATGTAGACAATAACACAAACACTTGCACGACCCATACAATAGGCTTATACCACATTCGCCCTACGATATGGTATCAATCAATTAATCAAATATCTTTATTCCTTCAGGACACCAAGTATCTTGCCGGGGTGCGAGGGAAGTACCTTATGGACACCTTACACCCCGAACCGAGATGAAGAATTATCGAAGCATTATCGGTCTCGGTTCGATGAAGAACCGAGACGGCGTGCAGTTTGAGTCGGTTCGAATTCGATATAACCACCCCCGCGGTTTCGGCATTTTTTTTTAAATTCTCGTCTGTGTCTGTTTGTTCGCGATGGACGCAAAAACTACTGAACGGATTTTGATAGGTTAAATAGTCCCCGGAGATATGACCAAAAATTGATAACCGACCTATGTGCGAGCGGAGCCGCGGGTATCAGCTAGTATATACATATATACACGAAATACTATAGCCAAGAATCCCAAAACTATTGCCAAACGTTTAACATAATCTACTCAGTGCTAACTCAGTTATGAGGAAATAGGTAGTACAAATTTGAAGAGCCCGCCCCATTAAACGCTAACGCGAGCCTGACTTCATCCGAAGTATTAGTTATTCAAGAGTAATTTACATTCTATGTCCGTTCCTTTGTATATTAACACTAATGTTTGTAACGAAGTACAAACAGCTTTAAAGAACCTGAATTAGTTGTTGAACGTCGAGAGCAGGCTGAGATTTGAATGTCTACCATCATACTCATACAAATATTGCTATGTATAATATATTAGTACATATAATCACGCCTTTATATCCATTACGGGATAGGCAGATATTGGCAAACACTGTTATTAAATATTTGCGGTCCCTCCCTTCGGTCGGTTATTAATTATTTCGTACTCTGTGCTACTAACGTAGAATTTATTTCATTTAGCGTTGGCTGTAAGCGTTTTTTTTTTTACGTGCTTAGCTCGCGTTAGTTTAGTGTTTAAGAAGCCTGCCTTACGTTCCCGAGTTCGCATCCTGGTCATTACACTACCGACGTGTAGTCACACCTTACCACCACGATTTATTTCGTATTTTAAATTTTTTAATAGCTTTTGACTGAAATGTCCGATTTCGATGATTCAAAAAGTAATCAACAAGTATTGAATAAGAAATCATTTATTTGGATAAGAATTAATATAAAGGCATGGATAACATGGTCTGATTTGGACGGTATTTCTATCAACTTTAAAAATGTAAAAAAGTAGTTATTTTGGCAACTACAATACTTGAACATATGTTGATTCGAAGTATTTTGTAGATATTGATATGTTTCATGATATTATAGAACATTTTTTGTTCAATCTCGAAGCGCTTGCGATGAAAGACAGTTTATGACTAATTTTTTTACACCATGGGTTGGTTTAGTAGGGATTTCTATTAGTTTATTATTTTTTCGTTACATACAAAAATTCAAAAATACAATTTTTTCCTCTTTATAACATTAGTGTGGATGTAGAGTAGTGTAGACGTTTTTTTTTTATAATAGTAGTAACCGAAATCTACACTACTATCTACGTCTACACTACTCTACATAACATAACATTACATTACTCTACATAACATAACATTATGTTATGTTATGTAGAGTAGTGTAGACGTAGATAGTAGTGTATTCTAAAACAACTATTATTCTAAAACAAAAAAAAACCTAATATATCTAAAACTTATGCCAAGGGATCAAGGAACTTACCCGGGGTGCCCGGCAACGGACACTTGGGGAGGACACCGTGCGGTTTTAGTCGATACACGACATAACCACCCCCGCTGGCCGGCGGGGGGGGGGTATCCGAAGGGATTTCCGGACCTAAAAAAAAAAAGGATCAAGGAAATGATAACCTTTCGACCTTATGAAATAAGTCGTATAGTATCGTATTTTCATTTTTTTTGGCGTGCTGTCAATATTCCGTTTGCATGATATTTTAGTCCGCAAGTGCGGATATACGTTTCATGGTAGGCCTGCTAGTCTAAACAGTCAGGCAACTCAAAGGTATTTAATATAACTATACCATGATCACGTGTCGACGAACCTGTATCATATCATCATTCGCACATGAACACACAAACACATGCGCACCCACCCTCACACACACACGCACCCTCAGACACGCAGCCACACACTCACCCTCTCACTTACGAATCCTACCCTCACACACACACACACACACACACACACACACACAGAAATACACACGCATGCACGCAAGCGCGCCTGCGTGCGCGCAGTATATAATACCTTTCTATTTCTTCATAACTCAAAAAATAAATTATGTTATTATCTTACGGTATTCGTTCTATTATCGTAAAGGATTGAAGGAGTGTCCCGACACTAGGATTTCCTGTGTCGGGAGGTCTAGTCTGGTCTGGTCCAATGTTATGTACATGTTCTATGCGACAATTAAGATCATAATTATTTAAAAAAACGCAAAAGTTTAAAAGTTTGTATCACCATCCCATTCTGTAGAGTGGGTTACTCCAGTTTTCATGTAAGCTACCATTATACTTCTTCAAATATTTTTACTATTAAACATATTCCTGTAAATTACTCTAACGCTTCAAATACAATTTACTTGTAATATAGAATACCTAGTAGCTCCATCTGTGTTGACTTAAGTTTCTGTTGATAGTTTCCCAATTCACCTTAACTGTCTCTTAATCACTGCCAGCAGTCCGAATTGAAGCTGTTACCATTATCAGGCAAACCAATCTCTAGTCACTTCAGCGCTATACATGTAAAACAAACTAGTATCGACTTGCTACTTCTGCTAGGTATACTAAAAGTGGGTATAGATTGAAATGAAAATCGGACTCTATCTGGATTTATTTGGTGTTACTTTATTATGTACACTGATCTCGACGTTTCGGTTGCTTTTCAGCAGCCATGGTCTAGGGGAGACTTGGACAATGAACACCAAATAAATCGCGATAGAATCCGTTAAAAATAGTTTTATATCAATAACAGTAGTACCTAATATTCGCCTAAACTTCTGACAATATCAAATGAATACCCAAAGATATTCAATTAAATTTTTAAGCAAAGGGGGAATGCTCTGACCAACTGAGCCACCTAGACACAAAGTGTGTAAAGTAAAGGACCTAAAGATTTATTTATTTATCTATCCACTTACATTGATATTGCAAGATATTATTATATAGTGGTTAAGGACTTACGTCCTTACGATCGAGAGGTCCCGGGTTCGAATCCTGGCCATTACACTACCGACGTGAACCCACTCCTAACACAAGCAATTTAGCTTAGCTGGAGGGGTTAGAGGGAATATTAGTAATTTCAGTTACTAATATTCTATATAAAAAAAATATATACTCTCTAAATAACAATAATTGGAGGTCCTGATGATTGAATTTTTTTTTTCATCTCTAGGTTATCCTAGATAGATTTGAATCGGAAAAAGCTAATATCATCAGATCATTATTTTTCGATTTAAATTTATAGGTAAAAAGTTAGCATACTAATTACTTCGAAATTTAGTGAAAGTAATCCTGGATGTCGATTCAAGTTCTGCTTGAACTGAACCATCATCTTAGCATTGTGCCCGGTTGCAACCGTGGCTTACACCTCGGAGCCCGGGGTCCACTTACTCCTTCTCCTTACTTGGACTTGTACGGCTTTTTTGGTAGCGACTGCCACTGACCTTCCAATCCCGAGAGGAAAGCCTGCACCAGAGCCTCGTCCATTAATCAGCAGGTGTACCGGCTTGCAGGTGAGGTTTGCCCCGAAGTTCTTGGTGGGGTGCCAAATACCCATCATATCAGCCGTAGGAAGTCCACTGCTGAACATAGGCCTCCCCCATTGACTTCCATTTTGACCGGTCTGTAGCGGCCTGCATCCACCGAGTTTCTGCGCTCTTTACCAGGTCATCCGTCCACCTTACGGGAAGCCTTCCTACGCTGCACTTGCCGTCACGTGGTCTCCACTCAAGAACCTTTCTTCCCCATCGGCCATCGGTTCTTGTGTGCCAAACACCCATGTGATCGGAACTGAACCAATTTGTAAATGCTCAACTCTGTAGGCTAAGAAAAAGTGGTGCTAATTAAGCTTGCAAGAATTAACCTTCACAAACACCCATATGATCGGAACTGAACCAATTTGTAAATGCTCAACTCTGTAGGCTAATAGAAAGTGGTGCTAATTAAGCTTGCAAGAATTAACCTTCACAAACTAACACGCAAACATTGCAACTTAAATGAAGCTTGTAACAAGAGGTGTTGTTGAGTCACACAACAGCTAAATTTAAATTATTTAATAACTTCCATTTCCACCACACATGGCGTTGCGAATTCCATTGTGCAGTGCAGAGGAAGTTAACCATATTAGGTTTAGCATAACCATCCTGGTGGCCACATTAATGGGGCAACGAACTGACGCCTTTCGATATGTGCCTAACTAATTTGATTTTTACTGTTGTAGGTTTTAGTAGAGGTAGTTATTTAGTGGGCTATATGCTTATTAGGACATAGCCTACCTATTGATAAGCTATTTCCGTAACCTTTGAAAATAAGAGGATCCAACTGCTGACCTTTGGACGGTCACCACGATAACTACAGTCAAAACCTTACGATTGCAGTAGAAGTGAATGTCAAACTGAACCTCTTTAAATAAACAAAAATTAAAAACACGACTACTCTGCTAATAATAATTTGCTTTGAAGCAACTTATAGCCAGTGTCATTCGCGATGATTTAAGGATTTTATCGGTTTCACATCGATCCCAAATTGCTTAAGATTTTCAAGTTATGTTTGAATTTAAAAACATCTCAGAATTCTCCTTTTTTAGGCAGCCATATAAAAATTTTGTTCATTAAACTGCGGAGCGTGGCTAGCTTTTTATAATGTGTACAAAGGAAATAAACTCAAACTGTAATCATTACTAATTAACGTAATAGTGCCACCAAAGTACAAACAGTCTTTGTTTCCGCAATTGCCTATGAAAAAGCTCTAAGTAGAGACAATCAACTATTCTGTTGTTTCCTGTTTCTCAGCTCCGTAAATAGGCCACAACTTGCCAGACCGTCGTGCTGTACACCAGTGGGACGTGCTCAGTATGATAAGTGCGAGATAAACTAGTGTTTAGTTAAACGATGACATAATATTGTGGAACGTCCTGTTTGGTCTTAGAATTGTTTCTCAAAATAGATATACTGTTTTAGTGATTCAACCATGTTATGATTATTTTTAATACTACTTTAAAAGGTACCTAATAAACATACAGACAGTAAGCGGTAACCAAAGCATATAAACACTAGCAAAATCAGTGGCGTCAGCAGAGGGAGATAGATGAATGAACCTTGATTTAAGCTTTTTGTCAACTAGGAATGCGTTTTACTAGGTTACGAAAACGGGCTGTTTTCCGGATTGAATGCTACTAAATTGCTTACACACCTCGTAATGTTAATGTCCTAAAATATTTAATATTTATTATTTATATCGATGGTTTAGATTTCTAGATTAAGAAGACAAACGTGCTAAGTGCGAAATTTATTTCGTTCATACTCCATGATCTACCAGCTGACCACCCAGTTGTAAAACGAGGATTCTGGTATTAAGTACTCCTTTACGCTGTAATCATTCAACGGATTCAAGTGAAATTCGGAGCGGAGATAGCTAATATCTTGTATTTACACGAAATTTTTATTCCAAGTAATAAATCTATATTTAAATACCTTAGAAAATTAAATAATGTTATTTTTTTGTGGCAAATTCAATGCTTTCCTAAACAAGCATACGCTATGAATATAATCACCGCTGAGGGTCCTAAAGCCCTTATAAATCATATAGCTGTTCCACCGTGTGGAAACTTTACCTCGTAAATAACAGTTCAGTGTTGCCAGTGGTCGCTTTTAGATAAATAAGTAGCAGCATATTTTAGCCGCTACATACATTTATCAGGGAATATGTTTTTAGTTTATATGATGATAGAGATGTAAAGTGCTGTGTTTTAGCTTAATTAAATTTGTCGTAAAACATTTTAGGGAGTTGTTCAGATGAGGGTGGGCTTTTGTGTCAGTCCCGCCTTGTACGTTTAATTGAGCTCAGAGTGAGACGAAGTCGAGCGAAAAGTTCTCTATACTCCACTAGGTGTATTTCGGTTGTGATGCTACTCCTCCTAAACTAATCGACCAATTTTGACCAAAATTGGCATGAAAATACAACTTGATACCCGGAAGGTTTAGAAAAAATAAATTTGAAAATCGAATATACAATGGAGGAATAATCATTCTTCAAAAATTTCGAAATCTGATTTCTCCAAAATCATCAATGTTGATACCACATCCACCATTTTGGCGCCAAAATGTGCAACTTAACTATATTGGCCAGAAAAATGAAAATCGGTCTAGCAACGGAGGAATAATTACCGAAAAAACAATTCGATGGCATTCAATTGAAAAAAATTGCGCGTGAATTGTAGGTAATCATGTAGTGCACTCTCAGCTCAACATTGCAACAGTAGAATGCATTGCGCCCTAATAAGAACTTACTACTTAGTATATTCCGTTATTGTATCACTCAAGTCAACTATTATAACTAAGTTTGTTCTAAAGGCTAAGTTATGTCTCACACTAATACTATATCGTGTGTTAAGGACACGCACGATATAAAACTCGTGCCATCTCACCGTTGTTCCCGGCTACATCCAGCATTCAATTCGGAGACCGAGGTCTGCTTTCGGTATTTCTAATTGGCCTATTTTGGCTATTAGCGATATACTACACGAATATCGTCTGAACTCCCTACTTCAAAAGGAAAGCCTGCGCCAGAGTATCTTCCGTTGATCCGTAAGTGTACTAGATAGCAAGTAGATAACTATGGCTTGGACCAAAAAAATCTTAATAGATATCCATACACACTATTCATCTCTTATTCTGCAATTTAATAGGGCACGACATAGTCTAAGTGTTCAAACAAAACACAGTTCAAATCCTTTTTGATTACTTAATTGTAATAGCTAAAAATAATTTCAATCACACATTTCTGCACTTCTTACGTAGCCGCTGCGATAAAAAATATAAAAGATTCACAAGATTAAAGTACCGGAACGGATGAGAATAATAAACTTAAATTGTTCTCAACAACTGAAAATTGAAAGCAGAGCTACGGTCACGACGAACAAAACAGCAAGAATTGAAAACTTAATTTAAATTTTAAAACCCAATCTTGGTATTCTCGAGATTTTCAATATAATAGCAAGCTTTGATCCCGCGTGTGGGGCGCCTGTTTTCTTCCTACCTTTCGTTATTATTAGTCTAGACTCTAGCCCTGTATACTCACAAATTTATTCCTGTTGAAACTTTTACTGCTTAAGTATTATTTTGTTACTTTTGTTCTCTGGTTTCTTTGAGTAGGGTTTACTTTCTACGAGAAATTAGATTGTTCTGTTTGACTGCACGGCACTGTGTTCCTTGGTTTTGTTGTGATAACTTGGCTTTGGTGATGTGTGGCGAAGCGGTAGAAGGTTCGATTGCTACGTATGTTGAATATTTACATAAGTAATATCATCGCCCTTTGTTACTTTCGTTCTCTGGTTTCTTTGAATATGGTTTACTTTCTACGAGAAATTAGATTTTTCTGTTTGACTGCAACTCAGTGTTCCTTGGCTGTGTTGTGATAACTTGGCTGGGGTGCCTGGGGTAGTGTGCGGAGAAGTGGTAGAAGGTTCGACTGCTACGTATGAAGATTCGATACCAGTTCAGTGCAAATATTTAAAGTTATGCTTCAATATGTCAATTTGCATTTTGAATTAGAAGTCGCAAGCTTGTTCGCTACTCAAGTCGTATGAAACTAGTCCTAGCCCACCTAGTAAGTGGTTACCGTAGTCTATGAACTTGCAAAGATGTGTAACTATAATACTGAAATGGAAAAGACGGGAAGGCGTCCGGTACTCTCACGTATAGATCGAAAAAATGAGCACTCTACTACTTAACATCTTTATGAAGTGAACCACCACCCATTTCGCCCATTCGTAATATGAACAGCATGGTTCTACCAACTACAATTTTTTTTACTTTGAGTCTATTTTCAGCTAAATAAAATACTTTTATATTCGTTCCTGTAATCCTTTATAATCTTCTTAAAATTTTATTTGAAACCCCTTTCAACTTGCACAGCAGTAATCCTTTTGTTTCAGAGGTAAAAACAGGCAAACCGCAACAGGAGAAAATGAAACTGAAATAACCGTACTTGTCGAAAATAATACAAAAGAGGGTGGCGGCGTTATTACATTTTTTTTCTAATTTGTACATTCAATTTTCCAGTGCACAACGGCTCACACAGCGTGACGTGTATTTTAATTATAAATGTAATTAAAACATCAGCGGTCTCCTCGCGTCTGCTCGCGACGAGTGCTGGCCGCAGAATGCAAACGTAAACGTTTAATTTGGAGTCTGGTCACTTGCGGGCTAGTTATCGCATCCATTTTGGATAGGTTACTTGACTGCATACCGGCGGGAGATTCTAAAATTAATGACAAAAAAAAACATTTTTTTCTACTTTGGCTATCATTTGTATATGCATTTTGCGCCTGTGATCGTAACACCCATTTGCCATTTTTCAATAACAAGCATACGAAAACGTTCAAGTCAAAGTATTGATACTATGAAATCTTTCTAGCGCAAAAAATAGGGAGTCCTCTTAATTTTTCATTTTGATGTAAGAACATTAATTAAAGAAGTAGGCTTTCGTTTGCCTATTATCTCACCTGATGTTGAGTGATGATGTGATCTGCAATGGAGCACGGTTGCGTAAAGGAACCCATTCACTCGCGATTAGAATCGACGTTACGGGAATCGAGAAATTCAGACTTCAACAAAAAATCCTACGCTTAAATTTTAAATGAATGAAATTTTGAAGCTATTAATAGCAACGGAAGCAATTATTGTGCTAACTTTTCCTATAAATTTAAATTTATTATAACATCAATCATTGCCGTAGTTTGTGAGAATTTGGGTACATAGCTTCTACGGTGATGTTGATGAGAATTTCAGCTGTTCAGGACAAGATCATGGATAGACGACCTAGCAAAACGCGTAGGGATTCGGTGGATGCAGGCTGCTACAGACCGGTCGAAATTGAAGTCGATGGGGGAGGCCTATGTTCAGCAGTGGACTTCCTACGGCTGATATGATGATAATGATGATGATGAGGACAAGATCAGTTAGTTCAGCAGAGTATTCTGTCGCGTCAGTCCCGTCCTGGATAACAATTTAATTTAATTTATTTTGCGGATAACACATACACAATTTACGTTGGACCTAATGAACAACTTCTAGACTGTACATCCCCAGATCCTTATACACGGTCTAAGTGTCTGCCGAGTAGCAAATTACATAGTTGGTGGAAAGCCATGATCGCTCCCAACTTGCACCGGACGATAATAGATCCGTCTCTGCGGATGTTACTGATAGGTACTGTCCACTCCGTTTTAAACACTGTTTACAGCTATATTATGCTGGTAATGTCCTGTCTCAAGTTCGCTACTCAGTCAAAGATTAGATGAAGGAAAATTTGTTTTTGTATTAAAGATAACAATATAACATGGGCCGGTAAGGTAGTGGTATTTTTAACTAAGGGAACTATATATCAAATTGAATTCAAATAAGTGGCTGGAGCATGAGTCCAAGCATTGTTAAAATATCCTTTTTAGGTAGATTTCGATGAAATCGATCTACCTATTGGTTTCTTGACTACTGTCGAATTTAAAAAAAAAATCTTCATAAGAGGTCTAGTTATGACCGCCTGAGTCCGAAATGACCACTGGTCAAAAAGTTTATATGTATATATATGTATGTATGGTTCCACTTCCCAAACTTTGCGGCACTCTCACGGTCGCATTTTTGCCCCGATCGCTTTCAAACTGCGGTCAAAAATTGCTTGGGTGTAAACTTAGTTTAAGTTCGTGAACGGGTGGAATCCGGCCTAAGGGGACGCTAGGGCCTCACTTTTTGTGAAATCAGTTTTTCCACAAAATTTCACGTTCCATGAAAGATATTCGAACCGTTCTAATTTTATCCCATAGTATACATGAATACCAACAACTTTTAATTAAAAATCTATAAGATTAAAACTTTAACTAAAAGTGGAGGGGGGAAAAACCAAAAATTTTCGGGAAAAAAATCATAACTTCTAACCGGTGAAAATTCTTGCTGTAGGAAACATTTTTAATCGATATTCCATTTTTAAGTCTAAAATAAATGTCTGAAAAGTTTTTCGCTAAAAGTTACCGTTTTCGAGAAAAAAAAATTAAACATGTTAAAAATGTTACTGTGTTTACTTGTGTGTGTAAGTCCGTAGTTCTCTATATAAAATAATATTAATTGCTTCACGAAATCTACCTGTGCGTTCCCCCTGCGGGAACGGAATTTTTCATAACTGGTTCGTTGAATTGACATCACTCTGCATAATGGAAAGTCTTAGGTAATTAAGTACTATAGTTTGAAGACATAGATATCACTAGAAATAGAAAAGAAGAGGGCAGGTTTATTATACATTGGCTATGTATAGCCAATGTATATATTATACTATACATAGCTATGGCGCTCATTAGGGGAGACCTATGTTCAGCAGTGGACTAGCATAGGTTGATGATGATGATAATATCATCATCATCATCATCAACAAATATATACATAGCTATACATTGGCTATGTAGCCAATGTATAGCTATGTATAGACATATCTGCAAAGGTTTAAAGGTCCTCAACACTCAATAATTTGCCTAATACGCGGTCGAGTTTATTCGCAACATGCTCGCCGCAGGGGCAAGACGGGGACACCGTGGTTCCCAAACCCGAGGGGGGCATCTCGAAACCGGATATGGCCCAGGGTCAGTTGGGGTGCGAGGGATATGCTCTATGGGCAACCTTACACCCTGGCGCCGGCGCGGCGTCTGAAGACCCGAGACGGCGTAGTCGGTTCAAGCCTGACATTACACCCCCGCTGGCCGGCGGCGGGGGGGTATCCGAAGGAATTTCCGCACGAAAAAAAAGGCACTACCGAGCTAACCTGAACCGTATTCCATGCAGGAATGGACCCTTGTTTTATGTTAAATACAATGCTGTTTTGGCGTGATAACTCCTACATCGACTGTCTTCATCATGATCTTTAACATTCTCCCTAATTACATCCGAGATTTCCACGTCCTTTTTCTCGCAAGAAGAAACAAAAACCTAGCAAGTTTAAGATTACTCGCAAGATTTACATCCATCCTCAAATTTCCAAATCATTTGAAAACATAGTTGAAGCAGGTATGCTGAACAAAGGAAAATTAAGGTGCCCTGCCATTGTCGAATATTCTCGGACAATAAACTTCGCCATAAAGAAAATTCGATTTGGAGTTAAAAGTCTAGAAATGGTATAAAACCCTATTGAAAGGGATTTAATTTCGCCTTTTATTGGTGCACTCAATGAAGCTCACGCTACGCGGAGCATTGCACGTTTGATTCGGACTTTGTATAAGAATTGAAGAATTTGATACGAAATGTAACATAACATAACATAACTTCACGCCTGTATCCCTGAAGGGTTAGGCAGAGGTGTATTACATACCCACGATTCGCCACTTATGTTGAGGTCCCAATGTAATAGGGGGCGAGCCTATTGCCATCTACCGGGCACATTATTAAGCGAGCGATAATTAACATTTATTAATGCACACATAACTACGAAAAGTCAGAGGTGTGTGCCCGGGGTGACTGGGCACACACCTGCTCCTGATTGCTCTCACAATAATAATCTCACAAAAATATTAAATTTAATAATAAATTAAATATTCTACGACATTATACACGACGCTTTCTAGACCCCTAAGTAAGCATAGTTTAACTAAATAAGTAAATAAATATTCTAGGACATATTACACATCGCCTTCTAGACCCAAACTAAGCAGAGCTTGTCATATGGGTTCTAGAATGCGGATAAACATACTTAGTTACTTTTTTTTTGTAAATAAATACATATTATACATAGAAACATCCAGACCAATGCAAATATACATATTTGCAGTGAGCGGGAATCGAACCCGCGACCTCTGACTTAGCAGTCGAATGCTCTACCGCTACGTCACAGAGATCGTAGCTTGTGTTTTGGGGTCTAGAATGCGGTAAACATACTAATATTCTTTTTTTTTGTAAATACATACATATTATACATAGAGACACCTAGACCAATGCAAATAGACATATTCACGCATACAATTATTTTCACTGAGCGGGAATCGAATCCGCGCCCTCTGATGTAGTAGTCGAATGCACTACCGCTACGCCACAGATGCCGTCAATCACTGATCAAGTTAGCCAAATCTTAGAACATGCAGATCCTGGGCTCCGAAGAGACACTTAGATGATGATGATGATGATGAATATTTTTTTTTATTCTAGCGTCTCTGGCATGGCCAAAGCCTATTCACTTAATTAAAAATATTAGCTAGTCTGCTAGTGCTTTCGGTTAAAAACCACTCAGGGTTTGCTTCTTATCTATCTACTCTTACTTTTCTATATGTAGTCACGCTTTCATTCTTGTCCTGTAGTACCATACCAGTTCTCGCTTTTATTCTTCTCGCACTTTCATTCCATTCTTTTCATACTATTGGGATATAAGGTAGGGTAAGGGGGCTATATTTTTGTTTGTTTCTTTATTTTCATTACTTTTCTTACTTACTCATTTATTTCTTTATTGCTATTTATTACTATTATCTTATTTACTATACAATCTTTAACATTTTACTCTTATTACCCCTGATTTACATTGGTTTTACTTGTTACTAATTACAAAATGTTTGCTTATTCTAATAATATATACATAGTTTAATTTCTTTTGTTTATAGACAAAAAGTTTAACCTTCTTGCAGGCATACAATTATGCCTGCAAGAGGTTACTAAGTACTATTTTAATTATTAACTTTTTTCACAATATTCTCCGCAAATTTCAGAAATTCTTCCCTGTGTTTTGTTATTAGTATAGGGAGATTTGCCTTGTTAACATCTAAGTTCATGATGAATAATTACTCTTATTAGAGTTGAGACACGTTAAGGCCACAAAGTAACTCTTATAATCATCATTAGTAACTGATTCTACATTCACTGCCCAACTTGTCAAATACACAGATTACCTACAGCCCGGCTAACCCGTGAGTAATTCTAGTATTCGGATGTTTACACACGTTAAAAAGAGTATCTAGGGAAATTTTTATAGTCACTGGCAATGTACTTACTATACAAGATTTTTATGTTATGAAATACCACGTGCCATACAATGGAACGACGCACGGCCGGCCGCCGCGCCGTAATGAAACATGCCCGCTACAGTTATGTAAACAAATATCATTCATTCATAGCTATTTATGAATGTGCTGCCGTTTCATTAACCGCTATACGGCGACTAGAACACCAAAACATGAGAAGTGTGAAATGTGAATTATGATAGAACATATTAAGATTTTTTTTTTTCAATGACTACTTTGGGTTTTATTTCGCGGAAATCCCCTCGGACCAAACCAGAAGGTGAAAAAATGAGTGAGCGGACTTCGGACTTCGAGGTGAAAGTGGTTTAGTAACACGACAAACGAAGCCGCCTGTTGTCCTAGCACAAGCAGACCGAGGTGAGGGCTCTTTACGCCACCGTGGTTCCCAAACCCGAGGTGGCCATCTCGAAATCGGAGATGACCCTTGGTCAGTCGGGATGCGAGAAATATGCCTTATGGGCAGTTTTACCGTGCAGTCAGTTAGACTTACCCGCCGGCCGGTGGGAAAACGGTTGGTGAAAAAAACCCCCAGGGGTGCCAATACACGTTAGACATCAAAAAGCTTTGGTTGTAAATACAAATTTCCACTATTCCACAATGCATGCACTGTAATCTAAAGCTAGAAAATGCTACTAGTTGTTTTACCTTGTCTGATATTATTATACTTTTGTTTCATTATTAATAAAATGTTTTCCACTTGTCGCAGGTAACGGGAGATCGTTGGTCTCCTTTTTATCATATTGCTGACGTTGAATAAGAAAGAATATTATGATTACGATACGAACACGCCCTTTATTAAAAAAGCGGCCAAGTGCGAGTCGGACTCGCCCATTAAGGGTTCCGTAGCAGCAAGTAACATAATGTTTTTTTTTTTTAATTTTTATATTTGAGTTGATTGAATGAAAGGTAAATTGCGTTCAAACCAATTATCGGTGGAAGTTTACATGGTAATGTACATCATATACACACATTTTATCACTGGAGGTGTCTCTCGCGCAAACTATTCAGTTTAGAAAAAAATGATATTAGAAACCTCAATATCATTTTTGAAGACCTATCAATTGATACCACAAACGTATGGGTTTGATGAAAAAAAAAATTGAGTTTCAGTTCTAAGTTTCACCCTCAAAATTTATTGTTTTTTTTTCTATTTTTGTATGAAAATCTTAATGCGGTTCACAGAATACATCTACTTACCTAGTTTCAACAGCATAGATCTTATAAATTCGGAAAAAAGTGGCTTTGACATACAGACGGACAGACAGACAGACATGAAGAATCTATAAGGGTTCCGTTTTTTGCCGTTTGGCAACGGAACCCTAAAAAGAAAACAAATTTGAAATGTTACATAGCAAGATAATGCTCGTCAATCAGGGAGGTATTGTAACGTAAGGCTCAAAATCGATCTAAAATGTACAGACGAATTTTCCCGCTGAGGGAGCACCTTAAAAGCTTCTAGGTGGAAACGCGACTTTAGGTATACGTACAGACACTGTTGGCAACTCCAACAAAAACTATTTTAATATTTGGTTTGGCAACATTAAAAACCTGGCTTTCCGTTTGCCTCGTTGTGCGCGTCCATACATAATTTAACCTAGTGGTAATAAAAATATACAAAATAGTTAAAGAACAGTCTCTTAGTGCCCATATTTAAGTGATTTACATATTACTCTGTAGTACTGTGTGTGTTGTGACAATAAACTGTGCCCCTCAAGCATATGACCTTTTACTGTCTGAGGAAGATCAATCGGCCCCTAGCTATCCCTGAGCAGCACATCACGCTTCATACAGACACCGATAAAAGTAGCTGGACAAATTCTAATTCATTGATCACCTTAGCTCTTAAACCTTTCATTTAAAAAGAAACAAAACATGAAATATATTATCTTCGTCTTCTGAGGTCTTCTAGGGAATATAAAACTAACTACACGTCAATTATAAGTACATGTATTCCAATGGAAAAAAAGGTTTTTAAATATTTTAGTGTATATCAACTTTTGTTGTTGACTGTACATCCCTTGCCTCCCTTATATCCGTCAAACTTTTCATGCATGCATATATTATAACTTCTACTGCACTACCCGAATTTTCCGAGAATGTATCTTATTTGGCCCGTAAACATTATATTATTCCGCCCAGTGCGCCAACATTATTTTACATTCGAATTATAAGTTGCTTTAGTCACATTCTGTGAAAGAGCACCAATATTATGTACCTTTTTTTTTCTTTTTTTATGTGTGGCAACCCCCACGGGCTTCACCCCATCGGTGCCAACGATGGGATGGGCGTGTCGGAATCGGAACGACTAAAACCACACGGTGTCGTCCCCAAGTGTCCATTTCCAGGCACCTCGGGTAAGCCCTCGAAAGGATAACCCCAGGGTTACCGGAGGACTTTGGTCGCCATTATGTGTTTGTGTAAAATATACCCATCTCAAATGTGCGAATTTGAGATGGGTATATGTCCGAGGAATGAGAAAATTATAGGGATGGCCATTGAAATAAAAATGATTAAGTGTTGTTTTTCTTGGCACAAAACTTTATATTTTGTTCATTGTGACATCACTGAATAACTTACATGGCACTGCGTACTTTTTTATTTATCGTTAACTTGGTTTTTTGCTATTTACTTAACTGTAATCCCTTCAAATAGAAAGTTTGAAAGGAGTGTATTTAAGAATAACTGTGACGAAACCCAAGGGAGCGTTATGTGTTTGTCCGACCCTATGTTTTGTCGTCACAACTGAAAGGATTATGATAAATCAAAAATTGAGATTCATTTTTACAATGCTACTATTCTGGGTAAATAAAAACTATAAAAACTGAGCGACAAACGACAAATTGAGCGTTTTGGACGATTTTTTTTGTCGAAATGCAGAGTAAAAGAAAGGTTATCACAAAAAATTTGAACAACTTAAATGTTAAATTAAATTTGGACAAATCTATCTATCTATACTATTATTAAATTGTAAATTAAATTGGAGATATTTGAAAAAAAAAAACTTCTTTTTATATTACTTGTCTGTTTATTCGCGATGGACACAAAAACTACTGAACGTATGTGTTTTTTGACGTGACAAAGTCTTATAAATCGATGGAGCACACTGATGGACAGCTGCTTTACATATAGTTAGTATTTTCTTATGACGTTGTCACGTTCAACTATCGTCAGTAAACTGACTTTACAGACAACCGGTTTTTGCTATTAGAAACGTCTTGGTCAGACTTACATTAAACGTATATTTGATTGCAATTGGTTAAGTAGAACCGAAGATATGACCAAAAAATTATAACCGACGTCCGCGCGGGCGGAGCAGCGGGCATCAGCTAGTTGTAGTTAACTAAATTAAAATCTATCTAATTAATCAGAACTGTTATTATTGTAGCTTGCCGCCTATCTGGTATCAAAGTGCAAATCATCGTCTTCGTTTGATGCGGTTGCCATATTGAAGGCACCTTAAACAGTTTCGTTAGTACACCGACCCCCGACTCATCTACACCCGGGACTACCGACCTCCATGATCGGCGCCTGAGGACGGCAGTTGGCCGACTCGCCATCCTTACAGAAGCAGGCCGTGGCGGAGGCGTGTCGTGTGTGCCCCACACGCCTGCCAACTCACCGAAGCGGTATAAAACCCGACCCCACCAGGCGAGGCCGCGGTGGCGGCCAAAGTCCGCCGGCAACCCTGGGGTTATCCTTTCGAGGGCTTACCCGGGGTGCCCGGCAACGAACACTTGAGGAGCACACCGTGCGCTTTTAGTCGATACACGACATAACCATGGGTATCCGAAGGAATTTCCGCACGTAAAAAAAAAAAAGTACACCGACCCCACCAGGCGAGGAAGCGGTGGCGGCCAAAGTCCGCCCTGGGGTTATCCTTTCGAGGGCTTACCCGGGGTGCCCGGCAATGGACGCTTGGGAAGTACACCATGTGGTTTTAGTCGGTCCGATTCCGACACGCCCACCCCATCGTCGACACCAATGGGGTGAAGCCCGTGGGGGTTTCCACAATCTAAAAAAAAAAAAGTACAGTTACGACTCGCGAAGTAAAGATTCGCAAATTCGATGTAAGAAATGAATAGCAAAATACTAATGTTGAGCTGAGAGTGCACTACATGATTACCTACAATTCACGCGCAATTTTGTTTAAATTTTTTCTAAATTGTTTTTTCGGTGATTATTCCTCCGATTTTCAGTTTTCGTTTTTTAATCGGTATTTATGGTAATAGGCTACGTTTTGGCGCCAAAACTTAGATTTTACTATTTGTGGTTTTTGAGAAATCAGCTTTTGAATTTTTTGTTCGGTGATTATTCCTCCGTGGTACTTCATAATTTAAAATTGTATAGCCTATGACCGTCACATTACTATTATGTATGATTATGCTAAAAATCATTAAAATCGGTTGAAGGGTCTAGGCGCTACATACATCGAGTGGAGTGAAAGGAGCTTTCGCTCGACTTCGTCTCACTATAAGCTCAATTATTTTTTTACATCAAATTTGTGAATCTGGCTGTAAATGTAGAAGCAATATTTTTACCATTCATAAGTGTTGCTTTGTGATCGATATAAATATTGAATTTTTCTCAATCCTTTGTTGTAAAAATATCTTTGCCGGACAAACAGAACGGACGCGCGTCATAGACGTGTCTTTGCAACACCCCGCGGACCCCTTAACCCCTCCACTCACTCCGCACGAGTAGTGCGCGGGGTGTTACAAAGACACGTCTAGAACGCGCGTCCGTTCTCTTCGTCCGGCGTCTTACATATTTATCATTCAAAGTAAAGTGAAGGAAGAAAATCATAAAGATAATATTTTAAAACGAATAAAACCTTCTGTTGCGTGTAATATTTCGAGTAAACTCAAGATCCCGTGAGAAATTAGAATAACAGCAGCGTAATTGAGTCTGTCTCTGTTTATTATTTACTCTCAGCTAGTACTAGATTTATAAATCAAACAACCAACAATGTCTGCGATGTCTACTTTTAGTGTTCATTCACATTTGTCATGACTTTTGTAAGGTTTTCGTAGTGTATGATGTGAAAATACCATTATTTTTAGGGTTCTATACCCAAAGGGTAAAACGGGACCGTATTACTAAGGCTCCGCCGTCCATCCGCTTATGAATCGTGGTAGCTAGACAGTTGTCATTTTCACAGAATAAAAATGCATCATTTCTGTTGCCGCTATAACAGCTAGAAACAAAATAAAAAAAACATTTAAGGAGGGCTATACTATGTAATGATAAAAGTGATGGTTAAGGTGTTAACAAATGGCATTAAGTTATTCCATCTCATTTTAATAATGGCTAACACTTTGGTAAACGTCTTTGGTAATTCGCAAATGCCGCCAGGAATATCGCTTGTTGCCCACCTTGCAAAAACAGAAACTTATTCAAGAAGATTTACACTACAATGCGCATAAATCAATAAGCACACTGTTATTGATGCGCATATTATGCTCACACTTATATATTCTTGTTGGCGTAAGCAGACGTGTATTAACATTAACACCTACATTTGGTCTCGCCTAACACACCAGTCAGTCACTTTGAGCTGTAATACTCCTTAAGAGTGTCGTGTTTGTAAGCAAACAGAGTGTGATGTTCCTACGAAGGTCACTCAAGGCCTTCTAACTAAGCTCAATGCTTAGAGGGGAGACCAGGGGTAGATGTTGGGACGTTCTACCAGAAAATATTATCCTATTATATTCAAAATACTCAACTTTCACTAGGTACCTATTAAAGCCTAGAACCTAGTCTCCTAAAATAGTGTTGTATTACTCCTATGTACTGAGTACGATAAAATCCATCCAATATAGGAATAAGTTTCTTTAAACTGTTCTAAATTTATTTTTCCCAGCACGAATTAGAAATGGTAGTCTAAACTGAAAACGAAATTGAACAAAATGCAGAACGCTTCTGTTCGCTTTTTCGACATCCCACGTAGAGCACATCCATTGACTTACTTCATTAGAAGCAAGGTTCTCAAAATGTACACCTAAAACCTATACACCGAAATAGTTATGATACAGCGACAGCCAGAAACCAAGTGTCTTTTGCATGCATATACTTTTTAATTGACTTTTTCCTAGTCCTTTAGACACTTATTGACTTCTGCCTCTTATTGTCGGTATTTTTAAGTCTTTTGCCATACATTTTATCAGCACAAATAGACAGCCGAATAAGTACCACTGCGTCACGTACTTTTAAGCAGCCAGAGATCTTTTTTCTCTTACTTTCTTTTACATTCATATCTAATTTCCCACCTGCATGCAACGTGTGGGTGATACCTCTGATATTGTAAGCGATGTAACCACCCATCAGTTCCAACAGATGACAAAATCTTCTAAAAGAAAAGAGCAAGTTAGCTTATTTCGTGGCCCCACGTTGGGCGCCATTATCTCGCCCATCATATTGATGGCGCTTTTGATGACGTCACATAAACGTAACAACCTAACTTTGTTTGTTTCCGCTATACTGAGCCGTAATGAATCGCGGAGCTACTGACAGGAGTACATAATATGAAGATTCCTGTGTACTTAGGTTTGATTTTGTTCGCATTAAATCATTTTTCTTTCATGAAGATAATAAAACACTAATAAATTCTTCAATGTAGGATACTAGGATGCGATTTCTAGATCTTTAAAAAAATATAGTAGTACTAGAGGTGCCCCGGGGTTCCGCCCGCATAAAATATTGATCCTGTTCCCGCAACCCACAGTAACCTATGTTCTATTCCACACTATAATCTAACTCTAAGCCAAATTCAGCTAGATCCGTTCAATAGTTTTTGCGTGAAACAGTAACAAAGACCTCTATCCATACAAACTTTCGCGTTCTACATATTCTAGGCACACATATATTAAACAACTTCTAGACTTAAGCTAAGAAGAGCTAGTAATAGGGGTTGTAGAATGATGATGAACATACTTGTAATTTTTTTTTTTGTAAGGACATATAATATACTTAAACACCCATATCAAAGTCTACAATGTGTAAATTTTTTTCAAATAAATATACATGCTACCCAAATACACCAATATATCTCCGCATCTACAGAAGCTCTACAAAGGAAAAAGTAATTACAACAAAACAATATAAAGATTTACATAAATGTAATATTTAATAAATACGAAGATTCTTTTCATACTTTTGCAGGGAAAATAAAAATACGAGTTATTATTATAAAGAGATAGCTCTGCCCGAGACCCGACTGGATGGGAAAATTAAATAACTTCTGCAAATTACGAGGGTTTTGTAATAAAATAAATAACGTTCTATCTGTTGCCTAGACTTGTAAATAAGATGAGCACTATTTATATAGTGTGTAGGTATAAGATGAAGCGGCTGGGGATATTAAAATAAGTAAGTGTCAAAATAGTAGGTATTTGACAGTTGAAGTGACAGAAAGTTTGCAGAAAATTACCAACTTTCATTATTTGTTTCTTGAAGCAGTCATTACGAATATAATGGTATAAAATAAAAACACATTGAGTGATGTTCATAGTTTGCGTGCGATCGTGAGGTATGGGGTCTATTCCCAAATCGCGCAATGTTTTCAGTTAGGAAAACATAGTCTAGAAATGTTGAACTGCAACTTTTCCCTCCTGGTAAATAGTGTTACGAGACTGACAACTGTCATATGTAACACGGACCGTGACCTTATTTGCTACCTTAGTAATATAAGAAAAGGTAATTTTTTTTATACCACATGGTAACAAAATTGTATTAATGGATCCATGGTTGAAACTTCAGCAAATCCAAAAACCAATACCAATACAGAACGGATTTAGTTCGTAACCCTTCACATCCAATATGCCATGAGCTCAATATCTGCTCACTCTCGAATACGTACTGCATCCTGCAGCTTATCGCTCGAATACCTTTGCTATGTAATCAAGTGCTCGTCGTCTTGGTGCTTGGGCAAGGATTGAACGGACTATGCAAACTGTCTACGTTGTCTACGTGGGTGATGTAGTTAGTACTGCAGACGGAGGTTTTCGTAAATGTTGTTTTTAATTCCGGATTATTGGAGCGAGGCGTGAAAAATCATCCGTCGAAGACGACAAGCTAAGAGTCACCATTTTAAAATTGATTGCATATATGATTCTGGGGTGGACTCTACTTCTTGGATTTCGTCTAAGCTGACCATGAAGGCCTGAGGTCGATTTCCGACTCCGGTAAAGTGTTATTAAGTAATTTCGGTTAAAAAATTCTCAGTAGTCGGTATACGACAGTAAAAATTTACTGGTAAAAATGTGGCTCTCATACACTTCAAAATTATGTAATAACATAATTATTACGATAAGAAATAATTACTTAACATAAAATATTAAATATGTAAGTGTTAAATTACTGTCGGAAAAAGACGGACAAATTAATAATTTCCTGCTGTTTAATGTTGGTCAAAAATAACTATCTGAACTATTGTCTTCAAAGTCATTAGTTTCCAATCCAAACTCAACATTCAGTCAACCTTTTTGCTTCAACCAAATATTATTCATAACCGTCGTAATTACTAGGTATCCTCAACATGAAAAATAGACACAGATATAACACTACATCAGAGACGCAATGAGCTGGCTCACTGCCAGTCGAGCCACCAAGCCAAGCAATATTGTTAACCTCCAACCCACAAATTTAATTACAAATATCGTTTCCAGAATGGTTTTAGTTCATCATTCTCCTTTAGAGGAACCTCAACGAAATTATTAATTTGAGTACCTACTTAGACTTATTTTTATTACGTGCAGAAACCTTAGTTTTTTTTACGGTATCTCCTCGTGCTTCCTCTCACCAAAGCTTACAATGAGTTGGATATGTCAACCTCCAACTAAAACCACACAGTGTGTTTTGTCAGATCTTCCTATGTTGGTACCCACCAGGTATAAGAGCATCACCCTAGAGAGGATATCCCTGATACCCCACCCAAAACGACCAACCCTGGATGCCAAGGCAGAGTACCGTTCGCATAGATTTTACTTATGAAGTGATAGAGTTATAACTAAATTCTTGAATACACTCATCGACGTCTTTTATTAAAAGATATACTTAGCGAATAAATATACGAGTGTCCCTTGAAATAAGACAAGTATGTCAAGTTCTATGAGACCCTGACCGGGTTGTGTCATCTTGGCAGGGGATGCCGTTGCAGAATATATTTTGGCAATAAGTACATGCAGTATGAGAAGAGAGTCGTAAATTAGGTACATTACGGGTAGGTAAATTGAATTTGGAAAGAGTTAACATTCATACCGACATCAAGGTATTGTGGTCCCCCTCAATCCGGGGGCACCGTGGTACCCTAACCCGACGGGGGCATCTCGAAACCGGAGATGGCCGTGGGTCAATCGGGGTGCGAGGGAAATGCCTTATGGGCCGGGCCACCTTATACCTCGGCATCTGAAGACCCGAGACGGCGTGCGGTTTTAGTCAGGTCGAATCCGACATAACCACCCCCGCTGGCTGGCGAGGGAAAACAAGGGGGGATTTCCGCACGAAAAAAAATGCAAGTGTAGTTAATTGATACTACCTTTTTTTTTATGCGAGTGACCCCCAAATGTTTTTTTATCGTGTATTATACGGCAGAGCATGAGGTGGTGGGATGTGTGTATTGGGTCCCGGCATGATCTTCAGAGCCAAGGCCAACCTGCAAGTCGGTATATCTGCTGATTAACGGACGTGTGGTTCTGACGCAGGACTGGACTTCATTAGCTCCTAAACCTGCTAAATATGACGAAAGAAAGGAAACACTACGCTTTAATACGTATTAATATAGAATACAATTTCTTGTAACAACTTGAATTCTATGAAAAAGTTTCCAGCTTCAATACAATCAAACAAAACGATAATAACATTCCTCAAAGGAAAACAAAAGTTCAGAAGCCATCAAACAATGGTTGGCAAGTCCATCCTACATTTCACAAGGTTTTGAACCGAAAGTCCCGAATTGTTTCAAAGGAATGCCGATCGCCAGAACCCATTAGTTTCGGCACTCCAATATAAAATACTATGGCCCGATAAATAAACTGTTCTTTACTCTGACAGTCAATTTATAAAATGTCCACCGGCTTTTTGCGGTCATTCCGACCAAAAGAGTAAGTAAAAAGTTCTCGATCGAAATGTGTGGTGAACGTTTAAGTGTCAAAGTGGCATTATGAACTGAATATTTTAGTTCTGAGTGAAAGTTACGATATCCGCTTAAGTCAAAGTCAAAGTCAAAAACCATTTATTCTGCATAGACCATTAATACGGCGCTTACAAAACGTCATAAAAAAATAAATAATCTAATGTTTGGCAAATGGACCACCGGTTCGAAACGCGGCCCTGTCCTGAGAAGACTCCGGCAAGAAACTCAGCGGGCTGTTTTTTTTTGGTCTATTTACAAACATATTTACTTAACCTAAGTACAATATTCCATTTGAGTAGCATAGAGAGAGAGAGCAAACAGTTCATATCCAAGCTTGTTTGTCGTTTAAATAGTCTTGAATTTTATAGTAGCCTTTTTGGCAGAGTTTACTTTTAATTTGGCTTTTAAATTTATGAAGAGGTAGATTCTTCATACTACCATCAGAAGGGCTGTGTGCTTGTTTGCAATAACTTGTTTGCAACACTGTGCTTGTTTGAAATAATTTGTTCGTAATCCCATTGTAATCCCATGTGCATTAAATAGTCAATACTAAATACCTAGCATGTTTTTCTTCGGTGTTCCTGGTGACATCAGGCGAGCCATTTAATGATACTCATCATAAATCGTTTCAATTGCAACGCGTCAGTCGATTTGGCATTTTTATGTTGATTATCGACCGGCAAGGTTGAGCGTTTTTTTTTAAATACTAGTAACCGAAATGACAAATATTCCCCCAAAACCTCTCCAGCTAAGCTAAGTTTCTTGTAATAGGAATGGGTTCAAGTCGGTAGTTTAGTGGTGAGGATTCAAACCCGGGACGCTACTGACGTTGACTAAAGTAAGAGCGCGGAAAGGCGAGAATAGCTTCTGCAGTTCACCACGCTGTCGCTGTGGTATCTAGCTTTTTTTACGGGCTTCACCCCATCGGTGCCAGCGATGTGGCGGGTATGTTGGAATCGAACCGACTAAAACCACAAGGTGTCCTTCCCAAGCGCTCATGGCTGGGCTCCTCGGGTACGCCCTCGAACGCACGACTCTTCCACCTTCTATAAACTTCAAATAAGCCATGTCGAGAGCATTGTTGCTCAGGTTTCTAACATTGTTCTTGAACATCTGAAAGTCGTGAGTTATGTTGGGAGTTAATATATTATAAGAACTCGTAAAGACTTCAGTAGTTCACAGGTACGCTTCTGCGCAAAGTAATCCAACATCCAACTTTAAACATATTTCAAGGAAAATTTGTACGCAGCATGTGGTAAAGCAATCACTTAGTTTACCGCGAGTTTAATACAAACTACTCTGAAAATGCTTCGCGTTTTACGAAATAGATCAAAACTTACCTACCAACTTTAACACCGGTGGGACTGAGGGATCCGATGAAAGCTGTGAGATTAAAGAGAGACCGGAATATATTTAAAGTACATTTTAGGTGCATCGTATAGTTCAGACTGACACGTGTGAGAGTAAGAGATACAACAAAATATGAAAAATTTGAGACAGACAAATATATAATTCTTCAGAACGCTGTTCGTTTCTAAATATGAAGTGAAAGGTCATGTTTCATATAATATTTGGTCTTTAAATTTTTATTTCGAATATTATTGTTTCAAAAACAATTTACTACAATGAAACATATTTCACAGAAACACTATTGAATGAATTTTTAATCATATTTTTTTGTTTAACAAACTTATCAAACTGTAGAATTATTTTTAAAAGAATATTAAACCACCTTTATAATTTTCCAAATCACATTTATTTTTAACTGTAACATTTACACTTTTAAATTTTTTCCGATTGCTTGTAGTAATTTAATTTCTGAATAATTTCATATCAATATAGAATTTTTTATCTTTCGCATATTTTGTTGCAAATTTGTTTGCTTGAATTCTTCAGTAAAATAAAATAAAATCAATTTGTTATTAAATTGTTAATAAAACGTCATTATAGTTAACACCCCGACTCGGATAGGTTAGGTTAGAAGGCTGAGGCGGGAGCGAAGCGGAGCGAAGCGGAGCGGAGCTCCCGCCTTAGCCTTCGTGGTTATTTTTTTTTAATCACCCAGAAATATTACCACCCAGAATCGTTTATTGTATTAATTTATCGTTATATTTAAAAAAAGTATAGCTTCACCTGTAAATTATTTGACTGAAATGAACGGTATGAATTGAAACGTTTAGAAACTCTCACTTTGATAATATGTTATTCTTGGTAATAAGTTTTATATTAAATAAACAATATAGTGATAAACAATATTTGATTTGTTATTCTATTATTATTATATATATTATTATTATATATATATATTATTCTATCAATGATTATTCTAATGTTAAACTTCATGTGAAACAAAAATCAATGATTTAAAAATCTTTAAAGTAAGTATTCTGTATATTGATTATTCTATGAAACGAAATTATGCGAAACATTTTCTGTAAAACGAAATTATTTAAAACAATTGTCTATAAAACAACGCACACCCAAATAAAGAACATTAAAAAAGGATGGAGATAAAAGTGAGAGAAGCCATAGTTTTTACTATGATAGGTAAGGTAGTTGTTTAAAGATTCAAAACGCGTTGCGTATAAAACTCCCCCATCACTTTATATCGCACTCAGTTCCGGAAGATGTAACGGTTTATATTTTTTTATTTCTTTTCGACTATTTATTGAGGGTAGGTGATACGTTTTTATTTTGACTTGAAATGTGATTTGAGTTTAAATGTTTCAGTGCTGAGCTGAATGGATGGAATGAAAATTATCGTCGGTTATGAGCAAACTACTTTTTATCACATTATTTTTTCTTCTTTCTGTTTTCTTTCCACTAAGAGGGCCTTTACAAGACTACAATGGTACGCAATTATAAAACAGAATAATTATGCTAATTATTTTAATTAAAACATCAAACACTTCAGTTTTAAGTGCACGCACTGTCAACATTTCGTTCCAAATTCAAATACACTCAACAAGTGACTGCGAAATGCACAAACGCTCGCTCTACCCGGCTTGTATTAGAATAAAGTTGCAACAAACAATAACATCGACACAGCCACGCTTTTCAACAAGGAGGTTTTTCCATGTTTTTTGTAAGAGTGTATCGATCGCGCATCCATTAAATGCTGTAAAATGACAGCGCACGCCCGCGTCATTAAAACTCAACGTGCACTGGTGCCTTTTAAACTGTGCATGAATGTAACTCCAATGGAACGGGTGGAATTTGAATTGGGATTCTAAATTTTGAAATTGACTTCGAAACCGTTTATTTAGCGACAATTGTTAGGAGAACCTAGCTGGGGTGTGTGTTGGGTAACCTCCTCGAGTGTCGCTCCGATTCCGATCCCGCTGCAGTCCAGAGGGAACGGAATCGGAGCGGCCGGTACACCCTGGGCGGCGGTCAATGGCTTCCCCTTCACCCCTTCATAGGGTTGGCATTGATCGTCGGCCAATACCCAACGTGGCGGGAACACATCGCTCTCCGTACTCCTCTGCTTTCAGACGAGACAGGATGAGCGATGCTGTTAGTGGTGAGATGGCCCAGGGTCAGCCGGGGTGCGAGGGATATGCTCTATGGGTAAAACCTTACACCCCGGCGTCTGAAGACCCGAGACGGCGTGCGGTTTTAGTCGGTGCAAGCCCGACATAACCGCCCCCGCTGGCCGGCGGGGGGGTATCCGAAGGGATTTCCGCACGATAAAAAAAAAAAAAAAAAAAAAGGAGAACCTAGCTAAACTTTGTGTCTTTATAATGAATTGACTGAAATAAAACCGTGTGGGTCACGTCACGTGGGAGGAAGGGAGGGAGTTAGGGTTGGAAGGAGGTAGTGACGGAGGGAGGGATCAATGATGATGATTAAAAAAGTGCATACGTAAATTTTCAAGTTTTCACTTCTGTGGGCACTTCCGGACTTTTTTTGGCAACACGTTTGTTAGCGAGACCTGGCGAGACCTTATTGACAGTAATTAAATAAAACAATACCAAATTCAAACTTCAGTGAATTAAACTGCAGTCATGTAAAGTAGAAAAATATTGCGTAGTCTAGAACACAAAATATTATAGAAAGTTCATGATTTTTGTAAATTGTTATATTGTTGCTAGCCAAAACATTATTACTCCTGAAAAAGGACCGAACTTCCTTGAGGAAGGGACATTGATAAAAGTAGCACCCGTGATAGACCAAATTTTTTATAACCTAAAGATTTACCCGGATAAACCAAGATCACCTGCGGACGTAAGCTGAAGAAATTCACATTTTCAATTTAAGCGCTAGCGGTTTTTATAACCGCTCTCGCAATAAATCTTGAAATTCTTTAAGCTCCGGTTTTCCAATCTTTCAATTAATCGCTTCTTAAGAGAACTGTGGAAATTTGAGGAAAAATTTCCACTTTCACCCTTTGTTCGTATTTTTAATATGAAAATCCTCGCTTATTATAGACGCAAATTAAATCGACACCTGGTGTGGAATTGTGAAAAAAATACCCTTCAACAATAGAAGAATCTACCATTTCTTCAGCTTTCAAGCAGTCGGAGGTATGTGTGTTTGGGACTTATTTTAACTGTAGACTATCGTAAAACGGTTTGCATGCTGAGTTTGATATTAAATGGCTTTAAATTTCTCATCTGCAAGCTGAAACAAGAGCTTAGAGGTTCTTTTAATGCTGTTGTAGATGTTGACTGAATTTTCTCTCCATCCGTAGCACCTTCATCATAATCATCGTCTTAGTATTGTTTCCGGTTTCATTCGAAGCGATCACCTAGAAGCCCTGGAATCTCCCAACTCCTGCCACAGAGGTTCTTCCGTCAATCAGCAGGTGTACCGCCTTGTACGTTAGGTTGGCTAGGTCTTAGGACCCACACACTCTGTCGATTCGTAGTACATTGAATCAACGAAATGAATTTGTACAAAAGGTCTGCTTCATATAACAAGTGATAACATAATACACACACAATAATAATAGAAACCGGCGTATGATGACTTCGGATCAAGTCGGCCCGTACTTTGCTAACATTCGTAGTTATTATTTTATTTAAGATTATTGTGAATTGACTATCTTGTAAGTTAAGAAAAGAAAAGAAAAGTTGGGGAAAAAGATCCGATCGGTGGAGACAAACCTCGCGAATGTGACAATAAAAGTCTAAAATCCTTTAAAAAAATCCGTTCCCGCAGGGGGAACGCACAGGTAGATTTCGTGAAGCAATTAATATTATTTTATATAGAGAACTACGGACTTTAAACAGTTTAATTTTTTTTTTCTCGAAAACGGTAACTTTTAGCGAAAAACTTTTCAGACATTTATTTTAGACTTAAAAATGGCCTATCGATTAAAAATGTTTCCGACGACAAGAATGTTCACCGGTTAGAAGTTATGATTTTTTTCCCGAAAAATTTTGGTTTTTCCCCCTCCACTTTTAGTTAAAGTTTTAATCTTATAGGTTTATAATTAAAAGTTGTTGGTATTCATGTATACTATGGGATAAAATTAGAACGGTTCGAATATCTTTCATGGAATGTGAAATTTTGAGGAAAAACTGATTTCACAAAAAGTGAGGCCCTACCGTCCCCTTAGGCCGGATTCCACTCGTTCACGAGTTTAAACTAAGTATACACCCAAGCAATTTTTGACCGCAGTTTGAAAGCGATCGGGGCAAAAATGCGACCGTGAGAGTGCCGCAAATTTTGGGAGGTGGAACCATACATACATATATATATATATATATATATATAAACTTTTTGACCAGTGGTCATTTCGGACTCAGGGCGTCATAACTAGACCTATGAAGATTTTTTTTTTAAATTCGACAGTAGTCAAGAAACCAATAGGTAGATCGATTTCATCGAAATCTACCTAAAATATTTAAATTTAAAAAATATATATCTCATGCAAGTTTACGTTGCCATAGAGGTGTGACATTACATGATATAAACCGCACATGCCCAGGATAATATTATATCAAATAACGTTATATTGGATTTTGTCCAACCTGTGGTACAACACTACAGATTTATGACTCGATATTAGAAAAGATAACGGATTTCGGTTTCGTTATATAATATATTTTTTAACCTCCTAATACTTAGGTCGGAGAACCTAAGTAATTAAAACGGTAATGGATAAAAAAGTAGATGAATGTACCAAAGGCGTACGTATAATTATATCTGCGTAATTAAAGCGTATAGAATAGAGTGTGTTGTTTTTTTGTATAATCCCAGGTATTTTAAGCATTCACGCAGATAATAGATTATATTTTTATATATATATATATATATATATATATTATACACTAGCTGATACCCACGGCTCCGCCCGCGTTCTACTTAACCAATCACAATCAAACATACCTACGAAAAATTGAAGTCTGATCGGGACCTTCTTATTAGAAAAAACCGCATCAAAATCCAAAAAGTTTGAGGGAATAAACAAACAGACAACTATTCCAATAAAACATATTTTTGTGCTCAGAATCGTTCATTTAACATAGCCCAAGTATTTTTCAAATATCTCCATTGTACAGACACAACTAATTTAGAGTTTTATAATAGTATAGATGGAAAAGGTAATACATATCATCCAGTCTAATTCTAGTTTTGACAACCCTTGTTCTATATTCGGATATTTTAAAATAATTACCGCAACATTTTAAAAAAACAACGCGGTAGCCTAGTGGTATGGGTAATGGACTGCTGAGACGAGGTCTCGGATTCGATCCCAGGTTTTACCATGGCACACACCAATGACTTTTCGATGCTTTTCGAAGTTATGTGTGTATTTATCGCAGGTTTATAAGTGCCCGGTTAATGGCCCGGTTAATGGTTAGGCTCGCCACCTATTACATTGGGACCTAAACATAAACTGGCGAAATGTGGGTGCTAGCACCTCTGCCTACCCCTTCGGGGATATAGGCGTGAGTTTATGTATGTATGTATGTATGTATGTTAAAAAATCTGGCCTATCCAGCACAATAATTTTAAAAGTATCCTTGTCGTGTACACTATTAAATACTATAGACATGTAATATGCATAATAATGGTAGCATCCGAAGCATGATATGATTACCCACCTTCCCTTCCTACGCATAAGGTTCACAATAGATGAGCGTGTAGCAGATTAACAAAATTGTCGCATTTCTTATGGGGTTCCACAAATTTTATGTGGAGCAGTTATTAACTGTGCCTTGTAAATTCATCCTCGTTATAGTTTATTTGTTAATTTTTTTAGTGAACATCACTAATCTTTTTTCTTACTTTTTTGTGTTTTTTTATCATTTGGGTGGTATACAAGCACACGAACCACCTCAGAGGAAGCGGTTACCTTGGCCCATGGATGTTTGCAACACCAGGGGCGTCACACTCGCGCTGCCGACCCTGTAGAAACCTTCTAATGCTCTTCTTGAAGAACCCCATATTGTAATCGCTTGGGAAAACCACAGCAGAGATCATTCCACAGTTTGAGTGTGCGCGGAATAAAGTTTCTTTCATATCTTACTGAGAATCCGGTATAATAATAAAACCGGCCAAGTGCAAGTCGGACTCGCCCATAAAGGGTTCCGTAGCTGCAAGTAAATTTTATATATTTGAGTTTATTGAATGAAAGATAAATTGCGGTTTACGATTTATGACGTATTAAAAATAAACTACTTACTGGATCTTGTTCAAACCAATTTTCAGTGGAAGTTTACATGGTAATGTACATCATATTTTTTTTAGTTTTATCACTCTCTTATTTTAGAAGTTATAGGGGGGGGGGGACACATTTTACCATTTCGGAAGTGTCACTCGCGCAAACTA
The DNA here is from genome assembly GCA_946251805.1 of Cybosia mesomella. Classification (NCBI taxonomy): domain Eukaryota; kingdom Metazoa; phylum Arthropoda; class Insecta; order Lepidoptera; family Erebidae; genus Cybosia; species Cybosia mesomella. The sequence continues at coordinate 33,256,152 of OX276396.1, read as the reverse complement.
TTCAGTTTAGAAAAAAATGATATTAGAAACCTCAATATCCTTTTTGAAGAACTTTTTGAGTTTCAGTTTTAAGTATGGGGAAGCCCCAAAATTAATTGGTTTTTTTTTCTATTTTTGTGTGAAAATCTTAATGCGGTTCACAGAGTACATCTACTTACCAAGTTTCAACAGCATAGTTCTTATAGTTTCGGAAAAAAGTGAATGTATCATACGGACGGACAGACAGACATGACGAATCCATAAGGGTTCCGTTTTTTGCCATGTGGCTACGGAACCCTAAAAACACTATTTTACTTTAGCTGTTTTGATGTGTGGCTTGACGCACGGTGTACCAAGATCTTCGGTGCCCAAGCAAACCTCACGCAGTACACTTGCTGATTAACGAACGAGCTTCTGGCGCAGGCTTTGCTCTAGAGGTTGGGAAGTCAGACGGCATTCGCTCCCGTAAAAGTCAAAATAAATTATGGAGATAAAGAGTAGTAGAGCGCACCTAGGGATCCAGAGCATAAGCTTGGCGGGATTGGTGCTCGAATGAAGAAGGGTATAAAGGCAAGTTAAACTCAATGTTGAGGTGAACCTTAGGGTACAAAGCTCCGGTGTCTAACATCTATACTATCGTAAAATTGTAAATTAGTTGTGTCTGTACATTGGGGAGTTTAAAAAAAAACTTGGGTTATGTTAAATGAATGATTCTAAACACAAAAATATTATTTTTTGGAATTCTTGTTTGTTTATCTGTTTGTTCGCGATGGACCTTTCTATTAGGAAGGTCTTGGTCAGACTTAAAATCTGCTGTACGTTTGATTGCAATTGGTTAAGTAGAATCGGAGATATGACAAAACAAGTTGAATTCCTGAGACGAGCTCAGCCGAATACAAGGGATTTTCTTTTATTTTTTCTTTTTTTCTTTTTTTTTTATCTTGCAATGGTTCACCCCAGCACGAATCTATTACCGAAAACAGCAACTCGATAGCTCATCTCCTTCATACCGCAAACCGTGACAGAAAATTGGCAATGACGACGTCGACAACAACTCGATAGCAATAGGGCTTTTCTAAAGAAAATCCCTAAAAACCATAACCGACCTCCGCGCGGGCTAAGCACCAGTAAGTGTACTATAAGAATATGAACATAAATGTTGTCTTAACAGCCGCATTACATTTGACGATAACCATTTGTACGCAAAAGCATACCTGAGTAAATTGAGTTGGAAACATTGCAAACGCTTTTCGTAAACTAATCTCACAGTACTGGAATATTCAGACAGGCATAAAGCATTCATGTCCACATTCACCGGTAAATCCGTGCCCGTGTGAAATCGTGCCATCAAAAGCCATTGAAGTTGCGACTATTCCAAATATGACCCAAATACTGGTCCGGCGGGATGAATATGGAATAAACGAGTGCCGGACGCTATGCGTTTCGGGGTGGAAGGCTCTGAGTAGCGTAATCAAACTGTATGTATGCCGCCGAAATTGTCCGCATGCTTAAAATCTTAATGCGGTTCACAGAGTACATCTACTTACCAAGTATCAACAAAATAGTTCTTATAGTTTCGGAAAAAAGTGAATGTATCATACGGACGGACTGACAGACATGACGAAGCCATTTTTATTATGAGGATATTATCGTTAGTGATTTCCATACGAAGTCGAGTACGTATTTTGGTCAGTAAGTAAATAAATTCTGGGCTATATGGACACCAAGAACTACTACCTCATCTGTAAGCTGGTGCACAGTTGATTGACAGACGAAGCTCTAGCCCCGTTTTTCCTTTCGGGGTTGGGAAATCAGACGGTAGTCTGAAAGTAAACTAAAAAGAGGTCAAGGAGTAAGCGGGCCCCGGCCTCCGAAGTGTAAGCTGCTGATGGAACCGAGATTAGTGGTCAGATGAAGAAAATTACACAGCGGCATCTATAGAAATATTTTTGCATACAAATATGTCAACTAAGCGGGAATCGAACCCTCAACCTCTTATGTAGAACTCGAATACTTTACCGCCACGACTTATTCCTATCAAACTTGTCTATTAAGTTTATGTATAGTCGTATCAACCAACTGAAGGGTGGCGCCACCGTCTCCGAGATTACTAATCTGTAGCAGAATTGAATGAAATTTGACAGTAACAACCATAGTTTTTATTTAGGCTTTTACTATTTCACAGAAATGCTGGTACAACTATCACACAAAATCAGCACCAAGGTTTTTGGCCGCAAACATGCGCCCTGTGTTCCAAATTTAAATGTTACCCGTCTTCGGTCAACCAATGTCCCGGGATTGCGGTATTCATGGCGTCCGGACTCCATAAAAGGGACGAACTGTATAGTATAATTCAAAAATCTTGACATTTGCGTAGTACATATTTTTAGGTCTCTTTGGTTCGGGGCGCGACTGGCGGAGGCCGCCAAATTTTTTATTTAAGGGCTTTGGCACAAAGCCATCAGCCTAATCATAAACAAAGAAACCACAGAAACAAATCATAACAATACTATATACACAAAAATAACAGAAAACAACAAAGAAAAAGAAAAAAAAGAAAAACTTCACAAGCAAATTAAAATACTTACACCAAGTTATTTACAAATCTCCTACTGTACATGAAACGAAATCATAAATCTTGAGGCCTTCAAGTATGAAGACCATTGAAGCAACATACTTTGTTTTACAAATGTAATTAAATCTGTATAAGGTACCTTATATGTACAGAAAGTGGGATCTATACAATACTTCGCTCGCTAATCAACTACATAGTTCATTACCGAAAACCCCTGAATGGCCTCGAACCCAACAAAGTTCAACAGTAACATTTTTGATTTGCAGCTCGTTAATTGAAAATCTTAGATCATATAGCAAATAATTACAAGATGCTGAAATAGTTTTTTTGTCAAGAGCGTGTAAAACACTCATAGAATCTGATATTATTGGAATATTATCAGAATGATTGACAAAATATAATACATGTTTTATCTACACTGAAATCGAAAAATTCGAATTACGAATTCAAAGACGATTCTATACATACGCACTTTATAAACGCATATACATAAAATTAAAAATAAAACTTATTATAGTACCGCCAACTGTATCATAATATAGTGCGACAAGGCTTATAATGAACGTGGCGAAAAAAGGAACTAACGCTTCCATCTTGATGAACGTCATCTTGACGACTTTGACAAGTGTTCTCCCATATGTCGTTGCTCTCGTCTGTTTGTGCATTGTTTTACTAAATTATTGTGATTAGAGATTTGATAAGATGCCAAAGGTGATACGAAGTGATGTAAGGAAAATTATACTCAAAGTTAAAGAGTTTTTTGCACAGGAGAAAGAAAACGGTGGTCCAAAAAATGCATGAGCGAGTCTCAGCTGCAACAGGTAAGGTGTTGCTGCGTGGTATTTTTAGAATTCCCACAATTATTATTAATGTGTTCTTAGTTTTCGCGATTGTTACACATTGAAATTAAATTGAAATTAAAATAAATCTAAATTTCAATAGAGAGGATGGTTGGCAAGGGATCCAATCATCAATTTAATAAAATATGAAATCCAGCAAAAAAACTGCAAGAGAGTAAATCGGAATCAATTTTAATAATGTTGTAGGCGGTACTTTTTGATAGTTATTAAAATATAAAAAGGCAAATGTCAACTTAGTCTACCTGCCACCATGGATGCTGTATAGTATCTGAAACGTCAGGTGTAAAAAAAAAAATGCGATAAAACCGTATTTAGTGATTTAATTTAAATTCTCACTATTTATACAATAATTTGAAATACAAAATTAATTTCAGGTATTTCTCTACACACTGTGTCAAATATAGTCAAAGAAGGAAAATCCAATCAAGTCGTGACCCCGGGAAAAAATCGTAAAACCAGAAAGGACAAATTCATCATAGATAGTTTTGATCAAGGGGTTTTGAGGAGAAAAATACATGAGTATTACTCAATTAAAAAAGAGATTCCTACATTGAGAAAGCTGCATCAGGATCTAAAAGAAGAAATTGATTTCAAAGGCCGCAAAGAAATTTTAAGGCGAAATGTCAAAATGATTGGTTTTAATTGCAGAAAAACCAAGAGCAATAGGAAGGTCTTAATGGAACGCAATGATATATCAGCTTGGCGAGCCAGATATCTGCAGGTACGTCAATACACAATTAAAAAAGAAGAATTCTTAAATGCGACAGTGTATTATATAATAATAATAATAATAATAAATTCATTTATTTGTCAGAATATTGTATAAAGTTCTTACAAAATATAAATCATGGCCATAATACTCTGCTGTCTCCAGCGTACAAATATTAAAATGTCTTTAGGGAAAAAATGAATTTAAATTAATTAATTATAAATCATAATTATTATTATGTATATTGTTCTATTTTAGGCAGTCCAGCGCAATGAATAAATTGAAAAATTACCTAGATGAGACCTACATTCACACTGGGATTACAACGGGAAAATGTTGGCAGGATGATAAAACAGGTAAAGTAACTGATTGTAACATTTTTCACATTATTATAAACATTTCAAGATTGTTTAGGGCCACTAATTACTCTTTACTAAAAGAAAATATATATAATACTTAAAATTTCTACATATTCTAGATGGAGTATTGGAGCCTGTTTCCAAAGGTCAGCGTTTCATTATTGTTCATGCTGGTGGTGAAAAAGGATTTGTGCAAAATGCCGAATTGATTTTTAAATCCCAAACCAAAAGTAGTGATTACCATGATGACATGAACCATATCAATTTCAAAAAATGGGTCAGTGAAAAACTAGCACCAAATTTAAAGGAGCCGTCACTAATAATAATGGACAATGCATCATACCATAACACATGTCAAAACAAGGCCCCCAACACCAACTCCAACAAAGGTGAAATTATGGAATGGCTTCGAGAGAAAAGTATAGAATTTTCACCAGAAATGACCAGACCTCAGCTACTGGAAATGGTGAAAAGAAATAAACCGGAACCTGTTTATGCTGTCGATGACATTTTGAAGGGATTGGGCCATAAGGTATTACTACATTAAATAATATAATTCTTACAAAGAACCAACTAATATAATGAAAGCCATAATATATTTAACTTTATTTTCATTTACAGGTATTACGTTTGCCTCCATACCATTGTGACCTTAACCCTATAGAAATGATCTGGGCCTCAATGAAGCGGAAAGTAGCAGAAGTGAACATAGGCAAACCACCGAATGCTATACCAGAAATGGTAAAAAATGCTTTCAAAGCAATTACTCCCAGTGAGTGGAAAAACCACTGCACCCATGTGAAAAAAATTGAGGAGGATTACCGCCATAAAGATGGTTATTTGGATAAACCATTCATAGTACCAGTGTTCTCTGACAGTGAGGAAAGTAGCGATGAAGATGATGAAGACGAAATCAGCGAAAATTATATGGAAGGTGTTTGTCCCTTGGATGTTGTTAAAATTTATCATAATTATAATAAAGTTATTTAGAAAATTATTAGCTTTTTTTCTTTAATCGTGTGCCAAACCTAGAACTTGATTTTTATCATAGATTTTCATTCTTATTGTTGAGTCATAATTGTATGTTTAATTATTAGTCACTGGGCGACCGAGCTACGCTCGGAGTTCTTTTTTATTGTATATTATAAAAAAAAACATACCCGACCGGGATTCCAGCCTGGACACCTGTACTTGAAAGTCATGTGCCTTGACCGCGCGCAAAATTAGGGATCTGCATATTTTGACTAAAATAACGCGAAAGCAAAACCCCACAAAAACGCGAAAATGCGCGTTTTGCCATAAGACTAAAATAGAAAGAGGTAGGTAGGTAGAGTCATTCATGACTTATGGCTCGCCCGGTGTAATACCACGACCTCACTCTGAAACCGGGATCTGCATTTCACTGAGTGAGTGAGGTGTCCGGAGGCCTTCTAGGCTTTTAGGCCGGCAACGCGCCTGCTAACTTCTGAGTTGCAGGTGTCCATGGGCGACGGTGGTTGCTTACCATCAGGTGACCCGTCTGCTCCATTGCTAAAAAAAAGAAAGATTTTTCGGCCCAGAAAACCGCCGTACACTATATTTCATTAAAATTATTTCTCGCCGGTGTAAATAAATATTCAAGAATTGGTCGTTTGAAGATATAAGATACGCGAAAAAAATTATTTTTAAATTCTTTTTTTACCCTGCTATTTAAGGAGATTTTATTTCAGTGGCAACATTAATGTCACTGCAGCACCCCTACTCACGTTCATTTAAAGCCTTGTCGTACTGTAGTAGTTTATCTACACTCAAATCAAAAAATTCGAATTACGAATTCAAAGACGATTCTATACATACGCACTTTATAAACGCATATACATAAAATTAAAAATAAAACTTATTAGAGTACCGCCAACTGTATCATAAAACTCATTACAGTACCGCTATCTTTTTTTATTCATTAAACTAGCCTATGGTTTTACGCTGAATATGAAAAAAAGGCGCACGCATGCGCAGTTCGAACTGTGAAAAAATGGCGCACGCTAAATTACTTCCTTGTAACCTACCTTTTTTTTTTTTTTTTTTTTTTTTTTCGTGCGGAAATCCCTTCGGATACCGCCCCCGCTGGAGAGCGGGGAGTCTCCAGCGGGGGCGGTTATGTCGGGCTTGCACCGACTAAAACCGCACGCCGTCTCGGGTCGTAAGACGCCGGGGTGTAAGGTTACCCATAGAGCATATCCCTCGCACCCCGACTGACCCTGGGCCATCTCCGGTTTCGAGATGGCCCCTTACTTGCTCTCCACTGTGCCCTCTGCTAATCAGAGGGACACGTGGAAAGATTCCGAACAGCCCTCAACAGGGCCGTCCTCGCCTCGGTCGGAGTTGGCCGTAGGCGGCAGCGTCTCTCCCACCCTAGGAGAGAGGCGCTGCCGTCTCCGTTGCCCAGGGTGCACCGCGTGGAGGTCCCCAACCAAGCACCCCTCCTTGTAACCTACCTACTTTGTTTAATTTCAATTTTTCCTATGAGTGAAGATAAAGTAGTGTATGAAACTGCATATAACTTAGGTAGACTCGAGTCAACCTATTATCGCTATCGATAAACAGACTCTCGTGTTTTAATACCCCTTCTTATATGACAGTTGCATAAACTACTATTATTGCTTGGACAATAGCAAGAAGCTCAGCAGAAAAATAGATTGTTACAAGGAACTTTACCGTCTTTAAGAAAAGAATCATAAAAAGCACAACTCGTCCTATTTTTCGTCTTAGAGCTGTCAGTGTAAATCTAAACAAAATCCTGTTTATCTGCAAGGTATTTCAAAACATGATATTTGTTTTCAAACTTATAAATATATATATTCAAATCATTACATTCCCAAAGAAATTATAGTCAAAACATGGCAATTTGAATGACCAATAAACATCATCCTGAAACTTATAATTTAGATAACATATAAATTCACTAACTGTCACAGCAGGTGAAGGAGTAATATTGCTAAAACTTGGAATATTGTAGTGCTCTAAGAATCTAGGCACTACCTGATTATCCCGACTGACTAACTTCAAACAAAATTTGCCAAGAAGATAACCACGACGTTTAAATAAGGGAACTACTCCACTCTCGACTTCAAGAGAATTAATTGGTGAAGGCATCCTAGCTCCAGTGATGATACAAAGTGCTTATGGGGTTATAACATGGGGTTTAATATAACCAATGTTTGAAAAAAGAATAGCTGAACTTTTAGTAGTGTTAACTTCCAGTTTAAGACTGTTACTTAACATTGCGTGCAAGATCTGTAAACAGTAATTCATAATAACTTCCCCTTCAGCTACATTATTACAGTTAACATTTAATACTAAATCGTCTGCAAATAAACTTTTGATAGTGTCAGGAATACTACTCATAAAACAAACTAAAGTCAAACTAAAAATCAGCGGAGAAATCACTGAACCTTGGGGAGTAACCCTTCGAAGTGGTTCTATATCCGAACGGTGTATTATTGATTTTTAAGGTTTTGTTACGATCGTGTAAAAAAAGAAATAGCCAGAACAAAATATTGCTCGGTAAATCTAAATAATGTAGAATTTCTATAAGATAGGAATGGTCGATGTTATCGAAAGCACCCTTGATATCCAGAAAAACAGCTAATGTTAATTTATGGTTGGTAAAATGATTAATAATATCCCCAAGTAGGCATCCTATGTTGCCCATTGTACTCTTACCTTTTCTAAAGCCATACTGTTGGGATGGAATCAGGCAATTTTTTTTCCACGAACCATTCTATTCTATTTTTTAGCATAGTTTCAAAAAGTGTTTTGAAAAGCATGACGTTAACGAAATAGGTCTATAGGAATCAATTGAATTGGGTTTCTGGTTTGGCTTCAGGATAGGAAACACAAACTGTAATATTCAACTTGGTGGAATGCAATTAGCAACACAAAGCTGATTGTAAATGGATAGTAAAACGTGTTTAAAATATTCCGGTAGTTACTTTATAACATTGTAAGGTAAAAAATCAGGACTTGGTGATGTTTCTTTTTTATTCAATAAAGCTGATTGAAGTTCGTCAATTTTGAAAGGATTTCTTAACCATTGACCCCTAAGTGAACTGTGCGTGAAAAAGTCTTCCAACTTATTGAAATCTGAAGAATTAAGAATATTCTATTCTATATTATCAGTTTGTGTAATTTTCTCCAAAAGGGCATTTACATTTGAAGGAATTTGTAGAAACTGTAAACTGTTTTTTTTTAATATTCAACTTTGAGTGCTTGAATCTGCGAATATGATCCCAAATTATTTTGGATGCGATTTAAGGATGACCAAAGATTTGACCAGCTTTTAATATTTTTTTCAGCTAAAGTGCGTTTCTTTATAGCGTCAATCTGTATATATAGTAATTTTCGAGAGACGGGTAGCGTATATATGACGCCTATGATTCTTACTCTGTAAAACTGACCCTTCGCATACATCATTCCACCAAATAGTTGACTTATAATTATGTCTAGTATGGCAACATTTTTTAGGAAAAGTCAAAAGGATTTCCGTTAGAATTTTGATAAAAAGATTATAAGTTTTTAAGGGATCGGGTGTTATCAAGAAACCCGAATATATTTCTTGACATAGCTCCGTGTAACATCCCAATAAATTCTTTTTTAGATTAAATTCAGCTAGTGAACTGTTTGTGAAAGAAACTGGTTCCACATGGTTGTTGAATAGCGGACACGTATCATTGGATACATAAAGTACACTTACCATTACAGGAAAATGATTACTGCTAAGAGGATCATCCATTACCGAAAAAGTACAACTGGAACTGATAGCTGGAGAATATATATATTATATAATATATTTATCTAATATATAAAATTCTCGTGTCGCGGTGTTTGTAGTTAAACTCCTCCGAAAGGGCTTGACCGATTCTCATGAAATTTTGTGTGCATATTGGGTAGGTCTGAGAATCGAACAACATCTATTTTTCATCCCCCTAAACGTTAAGGGAGTCCACCCCTAATTTTTCTTTTTAATTTTTAGATATTTTTAAAAAAAAAAATTATGATACAGTATTAGAAAATACATACAACCCTGAATTTTCAACCCTCTACGATCAACCCCTATTTTCCATCTCGATTTTTTAGGGATTTTCTTTAGAAAAGCCCTATTGCTATCGAGTTGTCGTCGACGTCGTCGTTGCCAATTTTCTGTCATGGTTTTGGCTATGAAGGAGATGAGCTATCGAGTTGCTGTTTTCGGTAATAGATTCGTGCTAGGGTGAACCATTGCAAGATAAAAAAATAAAAAAAATACGCAAAATCGAAAATCCCTTGTATTCGGCTGAGCTCGTCTCAGGAATTCAACTTGTTTAGGGATTTTCTTTAGAAAAGCCCTATTGCTATCGAGTTGTCGTCGCCGTCGTCGTTGCCAATTTTCTGTCACGGTTTTGGGTATGATGGAGATGAGCTATCGAGTTGCAGTTTTCGGTAATAGATTCGTGCTGGGGTGAACCATTGCAAGATAAAAAAAAAACAAAAAAAAAAGATAAAATAAAAGAAAATCCCTCGTATTCGGCTGAGCACGTATCAGGAATTCTACTTGTTTAATAATTTCCTTCAATTATGATTTTTTCTCAATTCAATTTGATATTCCGCCTTCGCCGATCGATAACCGATCAACTATCAATCGATCTGTTATCCCCGCTATCTGTCTACCGTTGTCGAGTCTCATTCAGCAAACATCACGGAGTAGGGATGAGAACGAAGCCGGTCTCCAGTCTTACTCACTATACAGTTTTCGGCACACTTTCATTGTCTACAACGCTTTCGATTATAAGTAAATCCCCGCACACTTATAGTAGATAGTTAGTTTTATTGAACTAAATAAATGTTTCCTAGAAATAATATACATGACAAAACAACGTTTGCCGGGTCAGCTAGTTTATATATAACATAACATAACTTCGAACCTGTATCCCCTAAGGGGTAGGCAGAGGTGTACACACCCACGATTCGCCAGTTATACACAGTACATTTAACTGGCGAATCGTGGGTAGTTGTAGGTCTATATATATATTCAGTATAGACCGCTACCCTCCAGTCGAGTCCGCGTTCCTGTATTAAGAAATGAGAGAAGCATCTGACGAATTTTCAGACTGTCTCAAACTCCTACCCACCAGCTCTCACTGCAATAAGAGTTTCGTCAATAATTTTTCTGGTGTACTGAATAAAACATAAGCTAAACATACCAGCCCATAAAATATTTTTAAAGAGGGGCACCGTACGCCCCACCAAGTTCTTCGAGGCCCCAGCCATCCTCACTTGCAAGCCGGTACACGTGCTGACAGACAGACGGGGCTATGACATATGCTTACCCGTAAAATTCAAGATAAACCAATAATGGAGTGAAAGCATTGGATACCTGGTGGAAAACCAGCGCTATACATGCATATAGCACGTAAGGCATACTACGCCACACGAGATGGTTTAACAAGTTTAGCAAGTTTACGTGAATGTTACACATTGAAATAAAACTATTTTTAACGGATTCTATCGCGATATAAAATACACCGCGATAGAATTAAAAATAGTTTTATTTCAATATTTTTCTTTCTTCTTACTTTTCTTTCAACCGAGATTGACGCATGGATGGTGAAAAAAGTAATAAATAGTAAAGAATCCAATATCTTACACCAAGAATCTTATACCAAAAGCAATTTACACAATTGCATTAGCAAAAAAATAACTCGTCTGTAAAAAAAGTTTTCCAAGGAATCTATCACGATTTGTTAAAAAAGACCGCGAGGCGCCAATTAAATAGGACAAAAGGAGGTTGATGACTGTTCCAAGCCGTCAATATTTCGAGATTTGCAAAAAAAATCTTATACCTATTGCAAAACCTAGCTAGCGAGCAAAATATAAATTGAATATTTTGTGAAGGCATGCCAAATTGAATACCTTTTTGTAGATTTATTCGTTTTACGAGCAGACAGTCCTGTAAATAGCTTACAATTTACTTTCTTTCAAAAATAGACTTCTGATTTTAGGCCGCCCGAATACGTTTACTTTTATACATTGAAGTCATGTACCCGAATACATTAAAGTTGTGTATAAAATTACTTTGACACGATTAAGTACATTTTTTTTATATACCACTCAGGTGGCAGACAAGCATACGGCCCACCTGATGGGAAGCGGTTACCGCGGCCTATGGACGTGTGCAACACCAGTGGCGTCACACTCGCGCTGCCGACCCTGTAAAGGAAAGGGGATGGGAAAGGAGTTTGGGAGGGGATGGGAAAGGATTTTGGAAGGGGATGGGAAAGGAGTTTGTTCTCCGGCACTCTCACTCACCAAACGGAACGCAACAGTTCAAATACTGTTACTTGGCGTTGATATTCTGTGAGAGGGTGGTGCTTCCCCGGTCGAGTCGGCCCATTCCTGCAACGGCCAAAATGACTGTTGCTTGACTCTACCACTCTTAAGTACATATAATTATCAAATCATGACGTACACATATAGTGTTATTTTTAGGAATGAATAATTGTATATGTGGCTTGCAAGCGCTCAGGCTTAGCTATATACTATTAAAGTGCCAAACAAATATATGCTGATATCTTTGTACAAAACAGTATGATATATTATACAAAATTAGAAGAAGCGACAGGTGCCCCAGGATTGTAGCAAGTGGAAGAATGTATCTCTCCCTACCCCAATGGAAAGTAGCGTGACTATATTGAGGGTGTACGGGCGTACCACCTGTACTCGTAATATTTATATATTACAATAATTATATAGTATAACTAGCTGATGTTCGCGGCTCCGCCTATGCAGAGGTCAGTAATCGTTTATTGGTCAAACCTCCGGTTATTCTTAACCAGATGTTGAGTCGGACCGAGACCTTACTAACAAAAAAAAAACACATTTAAATCCATTCAGTAGTTTTTACGTCCATCGCCATCAGACAGATAAACAGACCAGAATTCCAAAAAATATATTTTTGTCTTCAGAATCGTTCATTTAACATAACCCAAGTTTCATTTTTATATCTCCAATGTACAGACACAACTAATTTACCATTTTATCATAGTATAAATAGATGGACGAATTTATATATATTAGTATAGATTCTTTTTTTTTTTCGTGCGGTAATCCTTTCAAAACCGCACGGTGTCCTCCCCAAGTGTCCGTTGCCGGGCATCCCGGGTAAGCCCTCGAAAGGATAACCCCAGGGTTGCCGACGGACTTTGGCCGCCACCGCGGCCTCGCCTGGTGGGGTCGGGTTTTATCCCGCTTCGGTGAGTTGGCAGGCACACACGACACGCCTCCGCCACGGCCTGCTTCTGTACCTAAGGACGGCGAGTCGGCCAACTGCCGTCCTCAGGCCCCGATCATGGAGGTCGGTAGTCCGTAGTCGTAGATAATAGTATAGAAGATGACCTCTGTGGCGTAGCGGTAGTGCATTCGACTGCTACGACAGGGGGCACGGGTTCGATTCCTGCTCAGTGCAAATATTTGTATGAATGAATTTGTCTATTTGCATTGGTCTGGGTGTTTCTATGCATAATATGTATGTATTTACAAAAAAAAAGTATATAAAAATGTTTATCCGCATTGTGGAATCCATAACACAAGCTAGTTAAACTATACTTACTTTGGGTCTAGAAAGCGCTGTGTAGAATGTCGTAGAATATTTAGATTATATTATTATAATTTTCAGCCAATGGACAGTTCCATAAAAAGCCTAGAGATATTTTACAACAAATAACTTATACTTTACCATTGGTAAATAAAACACATTCATGTGAATCCACTTTGTACGTCAAATATTGTTGGAACATGGCGGAACGAATCGTAAAATACGATTATTTTCTCAATCTGCATGAAGCTACGTAGATTGCCTCTCTACTCCGATAGTTAGATTTTTCCTGTAACATGAATAAATAGGGATATCGCAATGTACAGTCACGCAACCGTGAATTCAATGTTTACATCCATGAGGTTGTGTTTATCACAGTGTGATGCAAGTTACTTTTTTCCTTCCTTTTGTCAATACTTCTTAGACAAAATTTGTTCGGCGGATGCTGTGGGGAAAAACAACAATTGCACAATGATCTTCTAGTGTACAACTGGCCGAGATATCATCGTAACAGAAGCCTGGAAGGTTCCATGTCCGAAGATGTGGCCCGGCCCTGCATTTTTATGGTGGTTTCCGTGCGATTTTGGGTAATATCATGCTCATCGAACACTCCTGAAGTTAGCTCCCTATTTGAGAGAAACTCGACATCCAACTTATAAATAAATAAATATTCTGCGACATTCTACACAGCGCTCTCTAGACCGAAAGTAAGCATAGTTTAACTAGCTTGTGTTATGGGTTCTAGAATGCGGATAAACATACTTATATACTTTTTTTTTGTAAATACATACATAATATGCATAGAAACACCCAGACCAATGCAAATAGACAAATTCATTCATACAAATATTTGCACTCAGCGGGAATCGACTACACTACCGCGACGCCACAGAAGACTGTCAATAATATACATTCATTGAATAGTCAGTACTACTGGTAAGTCACGATAATGAACTGATTGGTCCCGGTGTCCACCACCAATTTGGCCACCACTGGTGGACAGAGAGACAAATTATGAAATGATGTTGCTCTGTCCACCAGTGGTGGCCAAATTGGTGGTGGACACCGGGACTAATCGCTCTGAACGCATCATGAATAGCCCAAACGAAAGTACTATAAGTCACGTTATAACAGACTGTATCAGATTACGGAGTCCTCCAATTGATTGCTAATCCTGCTAGGATATTACCATAATAGCAAATTATGTTTGGTTGACTGAGTAATTGCTGATTGCAAACCGTCAATCATGTTAATTCATAAATAACTGAATGCTTTAGATGACTTCATATTGGTAGAATGAAGATTATTTATCTCTACACATCCAGAAAAGAAAAGCGTGGGTCGCGCTGGTACATACGTGTGTAGGTGGCTCAGTAAGTTGGTCAGAGCTTTCCTGCTGTAAGGGACTGGTCGCGGGTTCAAGTCTCGTCCAGAACATCTAGTTCTCTTTTTCGATCTAAATCTATAGGAGAAGTAAGCATACTAATAGCTTCAAAATTTAATTGAATTGATGTGTTGGAGTAATCAAAAATAATGTTTAAAAATGAATGTAAACTTCATTGTTTCCGTAGTTCGCAAGAATTGCTGTAGATGGCTCCAGTATCACCTTGAGACGAATATAGTATATCGGAGAATATCTGGTACGTGTCTAGGTGGCTCAGTTGGTTAGAGCATTACCCGTGTAAATGACTGGCCGCGGGTTCAAGTCCCGTCCTAGATAGATGTTCTCTTTTCCCGATCTAAATTTATAAAAAAAAACGACAAGCGATTAGACAAGAGTGATTTTATTGGTGTTTCGATTGGTAGATAGATTTCCCGATACTTTGATTGAATGAAGCCTGTACTCATGATTTTGTAAATAGATCACAAATAAACCTGCTAACGGCATCGACGGCAAATCATTTCTCTCAATATTCAGTCGTCGACAGTCGCCTGACCTAGGTTTGACAGTCTCGTGGACCAAAAGTAGATTGGAATCGTTCATATAGAAAAAATCACTTACACTGTTGTATTTAAAATACGGTAGTACAATAATTAGAACTTTACTTCGTTGAATTACAGTTCAGAATACAATTATTGGGAGTGGATCCTGACAATCGCGACACGTGCTAGCGATAACACAGTACTATTCTCGAGCCTCGAGCAGTCGGTCTCGGCATCTCTCAGATGCGTCGACAAATTGGAGCAACGCAAAGCTTAAGTGGGAGTTAAGTGGATATTATTATTTAAGTCGAATACTGATGGTATTTTTCTTTTTCAGGTATGTTTCTGTTTTCTTTGGTAACGGGTGGCAACTCCGGACGTTTCTTAGTCAAGCTACGTCTCTAGCGGAATTTGGGTTACTTTGGTAAGTTGATTTTTCTATTCCATGCTTCTCTCGACTATCTCTCTTTCTCTCTACTGGCGGCAAGTGTCATTTCAAGTTTGCTGCAGTTTTATGCTGCTTGTTTCCTACCTTCGTACAGGAGAAAGGAAATCAATAAATCCTGAATAAAATATCCGATTCTTGTCTCAATTGAAACTAGTGCAGTGAGTGATCGTTTCGAACTACATCTTTTCCTGAATGTTCCGGTATAAGCACATTCCGCTTGACATTATTGGGTCTCCGATTTACGAGGATATGGGGCGAGACTATCGACATTTATTGGGCACCGCTCCAATCCGGAATATTGCGCTATGGAGCTATGGAGCCCATAATTCATATACCTCTGCATAAAAGACTATTTACTTAGCAAATGGATAAGGAAAAAAGAGTATTGTGATAATATTCCGGGAATGCTATACAATTTGTTGGTTTGCATTTGTGCATCATTCACAGATCTACCTATAGTCGTCAAAAAATCATGTTAAAAAAAAGGATTAAAACCTAGAATCGCACATTTCCGATCTGTATTTGTATTTTATTTACAAAGCGTACTCTATCGCAGTAGTATATCGAATGTTATAAAAATATTATTAAAATAATAACGCTTTTTATGTCTTCTTTTTCCATGTGCTAATGATTACAATCTGTATAGTAAATTGCGTAAACAACACACAAATGATTAAAAAAAAATGATATAGGTTTAGATCGGAAAAAGAGAACATCTAGGATGGGACTTGAACACGCGAACAGGAGGAACACTCTGACCAACTGAGCCACCTAGACACGTCCCAGATATTCGAAATTCTCCGATATTATTATATACGTCTAAGGCGAAGCTGGAGCCGTCTACCGTAATTCTTGCGAATTACGGAAATGAATGACTTTACAGTCATTTTCAAACATTGTTTTTTGATGACTCCGCCTAATTAATTCAATTAATTTTTTAAGCAATTTGTATGCTTACTTTTCCTATAGATTTAGATCGGAACAAGAGAACATCTAGGATGGGACTTGAACCTGCGACCAGTCCCTTACAGGGGGAACGCTCTGATCTACTGAGCCACCTAGACACGTCCAGATATTCGAAATTCTCCGATATATTATATACGTCTTAAGGCGGCGCTGGAGCCATCTGTATCTAATCTATAGGAGCATACAAATTGCTTAAAAATTTAATTGAAATATAGTGCTTTTTTAAATCTTTTTTTTTAACATGATAGGTATTTTGACGATTCCCGAGGGGGCCATCTCGAAACCGGAGATGGCCCAGGGTCAGTCGGGGTACGAGGGATATGCTCTATGGGCAACCTTACACCCCGGCGTCTGTAGACCCGAGACGGCGTGCGGTTTTAGTCGGTTCAAGCCCGACATAACCGCCCCCGCTGGCACGCGGGGGGGGTATCCGAAGGGATTTCCGCACGAAATAAAAAAAAAGACGATTATAATAAAGATATCAATGACCAAAGTTAGCGCAAATGCAACTCATCACATTGTATAGCTCTGTCCCATATACCAATGCTTAGTTTGGGTAGCCTAGGTCCTAAGTACGTACCCACCAAGGAGCTGTGGATTTCAATCTCTGTCACCAAAACTGAGCATTCCCTTAATCACACCTGTAGTCAGTGCCATCACGCCTTAAGAACTACTCCGTAAAGGTGAGCCGTAAACATTAAACCCCTTTCAACGGAACGAGCTGAAAACTAACTATTTGACCGAAACCGTGACATATGTGGTACATTAGCGAGTAACGAGGGTAGAATAGTTTTATGGACAATGATGGAGGTACTGTAGGCAAGAACAGTTCAGTGCGTCTAATTATTTTCGTTATTGAATGCATAAATACACATTACAAAATGTAAATATAATTAAACTAAGTCTAAACAAATTGCTATGTCATCTCATTAAGACAAATTAATGGCAAGGGGCGAAAAAGGTCCTTTTTGTGCGACTCGTGGGGCAAATACGGTAAAAAATCCATGTGGCCAGAGGTAATCAACAATAAAGTTTAAAAAAAAAAAACTTTGTTCCTAAGAATTTTCTAAGAGACTTTCCTCTTACGTCGCTATATAAATTTGAAACTTATGTGGAAATATTAAAATTTTAAATTTGCAAAAGAAAAGTTAGAATAATAGGCTTTTAAATTCATTCAGAAAAAGTTTTTGTTAGATGGTATAACCTTTTCAGCGGGAATGTTGTGATTCTTCCAGGTAAATACCACCCTTTCAAGTACCACAAACTTTAATTTCATGTACCTACGATGACACTTATAAAAAGTGCGTTGCGTATTTAAAAAAAATTTGGTATACTTTAAAATAGTTAGTTGAGTAGTCATAGTAATAATAATAATTTATTAGCCCAAAAATACATGTCTGTTCATACAATTATTCAAAAATACAAAGATATTTCAGTTTATATATATACATAGTTATACCTATGTTCTATGTACCTATGTTCCTGAGCTAGGTTTGTCACCTGTATATCAGCACACAGAAATGTATGAGACATTAATAGACAAATAAAATAATCTACTTATGTATTTCTTGAGAATAAAAATTACAAAACTAACTTTACGAGTACAACACAAGTCACTCTGTAACCTACAAAACAACTTAAGTAGACAGTCTTGTGATATATTTACCTCTGTTTGGAAACTGTAACTGTAAAATTAACTTAGATTTTTTGCATTTTTTGCAAAAGTACTGTAGCATACTTCATAGGGCGTCTGTAGACCCGAGACGGCGTGCGGTTTTAGTCGGTTCAAGCCCGACATAACCGCCCCCGCTGGCCAGTGGGGGGTACCCGAGGGGACTTCCGAACAAAAAACAAAAGGTACTGACCACAAGAAATCCAAGAATGTGTTTACATACTCGCCAAGGTTTGAGACTAAGTTTTATGGCTTATTTTTCAGTGTCATTAATTAGAAGACGCTAACTGACGCTGATTGTTGCCCGTGGCTCCACCCTCATAGAATACTAGTCACGTACCCTCGACCTGCAGTGACCTATTCCTTGGATAATATATTTTATATATGTACCTAGTTTTAAGTGAATGAACGTGGTCCGTAGAAACTTTACCAAGCTGTTTAATTTATTAAATTAGCCCATTTGCTTTGCCAAACTATAAGCTATCGCTAACTTTTATTAAAATGAAGCACAGATTTTGTTCTGAATACTTAGTTTCTCTAGTACGTCGTCCATATAGTTACATAATATCACTGGTCAACACTGTTTTTGTCACACGAACTTTTTGATGATTTTTGTTCATGTTGGTATACCCTGATCAACAATATATAATAATTTTGTTTCAATCACGTCCAGTTTTTTTGTGACAGCTACATATTCATTTCTGACCTCATATACGTGTCTTTTTTAGAATAACTTCATTTAGAGTAATTTAGACGACTGCATATCTATTTTATCAACTAACTTACATTTTATATACGTTTCTTACATCTTGAACATGCCACGAAAGTATTCTTACAACCCTGACAGTTTTTGTTATGTGTGCGGAGAATTAACTTTTACATCTCAGCGTCGAAATTTCACATCATTAATAACAGTGCTATTTGAACTATTATGGATTTCCTGTGAGGAATCAAGATAAATCCTGGGTTCCACATAAATGTTGTGTAACGTGTGTGAGACTGCTATTAGATTGGGCCAAACAAGAACCCAGAGATATGCCATTTGCCATACCAATGATTTGGACCGAACCAAAGGATCTTGTGAGAAACCTGATGTGTCAATTTTTTCTCATTCTCATATTATTGTTTGGTGACCCTAGTACATTTAAAATCTTTATATATATATATATTTCTTGTGTGCGTGTGTATGTCACTGAACTCCTCCTAGACGGCTGGACCGATTTTGATGAAATTTTTTGCGTGAGTTCAAGGGGAGTCGAGGATGGTTTAGATTCACAATTTGGTCGCGGACGAAGTCGCGGGTAACAGCTAGTTAGATATAAGTTTTCATGTTGCAAAAAAAGTTGAAATTTTGTTAACCAGTGATATATAATGGTTAGACTAAATTTTAATGGAAACATGGCGAAGAGGGGTGAAAGACGGGTCCGGAGGGTTGTGAAACACAAAACGTGGTAACATGATTTGCTTAAAATGAGTTAAGAGGTTTGGCGCACTGCTGCTACGAATTGCCAATACAAGTGCCTTCAGTGTACACGCTAATGGATTTATTATATGTCCAATTCGTACGATGTGTGTACTTATGTACGCACGTACGTAGACTTCTTTGGCGTAATAGGATAAAAATATTTCGAAAAAATTTATCCTTCGCGTTATCCTACGTTTGAAGAAATAATAATGTAAAAAATTATTTTAGTTAGATGTAAATAAAATACATGCCGTCGACTGAACTCAAATTCTACAAACGTACTCAAACAAAATGTTGACTAGCTAACTTCAGGGTGTCGGTTTTCTAGCTAACTTCATAGTGTCGGTTTTTCATGATGGTGTGCGAGCGCATCGTAAGAATTTACTGTCATCATTTTTCCCTTTTGCCAAAAGAAGTATAACTTCAAATTACAACTTAAAATGCTTTGTTTTAACCTTGTGGTACCTTTTTTTTTTTTTCGTGCGGAAATCCCTTCGGATACCGCCCCCGCTGGAGAGCGGGGGGTCTCCAGCGGGGGCGGTTATGTCGGGCTTGAACCGACTAAAACCGCACGCCGTCTCGGGTCTTAAGACGCCGGGGTGTAAGGTTACCCATAGAACACATCCCTCGCACCCCGACTGACCCTGGGCCATCTCCGGTTTCGAGATGGCCCCCTTACTTGCTCTCCACTGTGCCATCTGCTAATCAGAGGGACACGTGGAAAGCTTCCGAACAGCCCTCAACAGGGCCGTCCTCGCCTTGTGGTACCTGATACTGAAAACTACGGAAATTAATGGTATTGTAATCATTTTTATCATCATATTTTTGGTAGGTACATGACATCATATACCAATTTTGGCACGATCGACACACATCTTGCAAAAAATAATACACTAATCATTTACTTGGACCATCCTGATTTGCTACCTTAGTCATTCCATAAATAACGATAATAGTTTAAGAATTAAAACATGTTTTACATGCATAATTAGTTACGTAAATTGCACAAACCCTAAGACTTAACGAAAACACATTGTAGTATTAAAAGTGTGCACGGAAAGAAAAGATGTTTTGAAACAAGACAATATTTATTGGTTAAGAATAATACAGTTTCCTATATAAGCTAGACACGTTTTTCTTGAATTTAGAATTTTATTGTCTTGGTTTCCAACACCTTATTATCTCAAATTAAGAGGATATATTCATAATAGAAGAAATAAGCAATGTCTCTGGGCAACTGGAACAAGTTTCTTGAATTAAAAATTTACGATTTTTTTGAACAGAAAAGAATTGACTTTTCATTGTAGAATTTTTTTTATTTTATTCAAGAGTATATTCTTTTTTTTTTTGAGAATGCATTTGTCTTGTTCAGAAACTACATGTCTTAGCTCGACAATTCGACTTCTTGGAATGAAAGTGTCGCATATATGCCAAAAGGCCAAAAAGGCCAAAACGTCACATTGGCGCTGTTTACATCTAAGACTTGCATCATTGAACGAAGACTTGTCACTTCTTGAACTTGCACCAAAACCTTCGAATCTTAATTGAAGACTTGCTTATGTTGGCAGAAGAAAACTTCTGAGCATTCTGAGCGTTCTGTGGAGAGTATATTTTGCTCAACTGAAGCATTTAAAATCTTAAGTGGAAAGTAACGATGATTTTGAGTCGAGAAAGCACATCTTTAGGATGAGTATATTCATATTTTTAATTCAAGTATCAGAGGTGTCATACTAAAACCTGATTTATCTTAGGTGTATACTTTCTGCGCTTTCTTGAGAGAACATAATTTGTTTAACCCAAGCGTTTTAAATCTTATGTGGAAAGAAACAACGATTTTGAGCCGAGAAAGCACATTTTTAGGCTAAGTATATTCATATTCTTTGTTCAAGTATCAGCGGTGTCATACTAAAACCTGATTTATCTTAGGTGGATACTTTCTGTGCTTTCTTGAGAGAACATAATTTGCTTAACCCAAGCATTTTAAATCTTAAGTGGAAAGAAACGACGATTTTGAGTCGAAAAAGCACATTTTTAGCCTAAGTATATTCATATTCTTAATTCAAATAACCAGGTCTCATACTAAAACCTGATTTATCTTCAGTGGAAACTTTCTGTGCTTTCTTAAGAGAAAATAATTTGCTTAACTCAAGCATTTTAAATCTTAGGTGGAAAGGAACGACGATTTTGAGTTGAGAAAGCACAGTTTTAGGGTAAGTATATTCATATTCTTAATTCAAATAACCAGAGGTCTCATACTAAAACCTGATTTATCTTAGGTGGAAACATTCTGTGCTTTCTTAAGAGAACATAATTTGCTTAACTCAACATTTAAAATTTTAAATGGAAAGGAACGACGATTTTGAGTCGAGAAAGTATAATTTTAGGGTAAGTATATTCATATTCTTAATTCAAATAAGAGGTTTCATACTAAAACCTGATTTATCTTAGGTGGAAACTTTCTGTGCGTTCTTTAGATAATATAATTTACTTAAGGTGGATGTGCCGATGTGAACCGCGAAATTCAAATTTTCTTGTGTTTTTTTTGCAATTTTGAGGACTGTGTGAGGTTATAAATCTTAATCAAAATATGATTCGCGCAAATAACATTTACATAATAATAAACATATAGGAATCATTAATACTTCTCTTTATCTTCACAGTATATAGTCATGGATTGTACTAGGTTATTAAAAAAAATAAAAATGAAGTTAAAAAAAAGTTAATGATTTTTAAGTTTAAGATTATGGAAATACCTATAATGTTATTTGCGCGAATCATATTTTATTCAACATTTAACCTGACGCAGTTCTAAAAATTGCAAAACAAGAAAATTTTAATTTCGCGGGCTATACATCGGCACATCCACCTTAACTCACGCCTTTTAAATCCTGATTAATTTGAAAATCCGGGAAGCAAAATCAGTAGGCGGAAAAAAGGGCATAAATTATGTTTTGACTTGTTAAAATAATTATCATGCCCTATTTTTCCGCTTACTGATTTTGCTTCCCGGATTTTTAAATTAATCAGGATATAAATGCTCGAGTTAAGCAAATTATATTATCTGAAGAACGCACTGAAAGTTACCACCTAAAATAAATCCGGTTTTAGTATGAAACCTCTTATTTGAATTAAGAATATACTTATCCTAAAATCTGCTTGCTCAACTCAAAATCGTCGTTACTTTCCACTTATGATTTAAAACGCTTGAGTTAAGCAAATTATTTTCTCTTAAAGCACAGAAAGAATCCACCTAAGATACATTAGGTTTTAGTGTGAAACCACAGGCTATTTAAATTAAGACTATAAATACCTTAAAAATCTGCTCTCTGTCATGTCCTTAATCTGTAAAATGAAAGTAAACAATAATTATATTGAAACATTATTTATTGGGTTATAAAATCGTTTGGCCTTGCCAAGGTACACACAAATCAACAATCACAAACAAAATAATATAATTATATAACAAAATAACAAGTAATAGACAACACATTATTATGCTACCAATTTTCAAACAAAAACCTTAGTTTAAGAGGCCGTATTTTTTTTCAATACACTTTTAGAATGATACAGTCTTTTACAGTCCTTTTCAGGGCACGGGAAATAATTAGTAGTATCATGAGCGTATCGCAAATGGTAGAAATAAAATCGAAAATTATCATAAACATTATCACACTTATTACACTTTAACATGTTTTCGAAATTCTGAGTACCTAAAACCCAACCTACTTATATATTTATAGATAATAAATACATCAGATATGTAAGGGACTGCTTTATCATATTTTGTTGAAAATCCATACACACATCTTTGGATAACTAGATATATATGCGCAGCAGCGGCAGGGTATCTGGCGTTAAGAATGTGGTAGCTTTTAAATAAGGTATCAAATGCCTTTGTTGCCGATTGAAACCTGTATTTCACCTTGTCGATGACTAGATAATATTTAAAAATGTTATCTCCAGCAGACCCACATCTGATTAGAAATGGTTGCAATGTTTGCGTTTGCTTTTGAGCTGCTGATGCTAAATCTTGATTTTTTTTAGAAATATCTCCAAAATTCTGAAACAAGTTACATTATTATTTTAGGTCTATAAACAACCAAGGACTACCAGAACCATGGTACAAAAACTCCTAGACACAGAACAAGAAATTCCACGTTATGTCTACAGATGCAAATAAATAAATATTGGTGGACATTTTCACACAGCGCCATCTAGCCCCAAACTAAGCAAATCTTGTACTATGGGAACAAGATAACTGATCAGCATCATCATCATTATATCAGCCACACACAGTCCACTGCTGAACATAGGCCTCTCCCATAGACTTCAAGAATGACCGATCTAAAGCAGCCCGCATCCAGCGCTTCCCGGCGACCTTGATGAGGTCGTCCTTCCACCTTTTAACCTGTCGCGGGAAACGACCCCGAACCCTTTAATTTCAATTCAATTCAATTTTTATATATGGCAACTGAAGTCGACGTATGTGTCGACAATTCTGCCAATGTCAGACGTGCAGTGGAGTTTTTGAGGCCTGCTTATAAATTTTGATGGACTGAATGTGAGCATTGCAGAGTGACCCTTTAACTTATGAGCCAAAACAGAATAAAAAGAAGTTATATATGAGCCGATCTAGTTAACTACCATGACTCCACACCGGCAGTATAGGCAGACACAGAAACACACAGACTTCAAACCTATAACACCCCTTTTTTTAGGCGGTAAAAATGAAACTTACTTCAACTTCAACTATAAAATTTTCGATGCATTCTAGTGTAGTGAATTTAGTTTTTTTGTTCAACCTCCCTCTTGGAGGGATCAGGTAGCATAGTAGTTTTATCTGATCGGTCACTTTCTGGTCTGAAAAAAAAATTTGACAATGTTTAAATAAAGAATAAAAAATAATACATTGTTTACATTCTCAGTAGGCACTATAAACAATTTTCAAAAAAAAATCCAACCGAGTTCAAAATTACACTCAAAAGCGAAGAATAAGAATAATTTGTTCAAATAACATATTCATGTTTTAATATAATGTTCTACAATTGACGGAGTAATCGATTTTTGAAGTCGGGTAAAACGATAAAATTATGCCACTTACCATCATCAGGGTTTTGGCATATATTTTCATGTAAATATGACAAATTATCATCCTTGGTGCTATTAAATTTCAAATTGATGACCCGGTTGACAAATGGATGCCACTTCGTAAAGAAGTTCAATGTTTTGTCGAGGTATTTCTTTTCAAAATCCAAGTTGATCTGAAAAAAAGTAAAACTTAAAAAAAAAAAACAATCTATTGGATTTATCAGTATCACTGATAAAGGAGATGTTTTCGAGCAAGAATTATAATTTTGTTAGTCAAGAATAATAGAGTTTCAAATAACATGAACATTTATTGGTCATTATAGTATCATGGAAAACTACAAATAATACTTGAATTTATTTATAGTTAATGGGATAGTTTTCCAATATTACAAAGAACATTTGTTCTCGCTTGCAAAACAGAATCTGCAGAAGTAAACTTTCTAGAAAAACCCAACATCTGGACCCACAACATCTGAGTATCAAATAATATAAATAGTGACAACCTCTTTGGTGCAGTGGGTGAAGGCCCACCTGTGTCGCATGAGGTTTCGGGTTCAATCCCCACCACGGGACAAATGTTTGTATGACCTGCAAATATTTGTCTCCTATCTGGGTGTTTCTATGTATTTACAAAAAAAAACCAGTATTTAAGTATATCAGTCATGTGGTTACCATAACACAAGCTTTGCTTACTTTGGGACTACATGATGCTGTGTGAAATTTCCAGCATTATTTATTATTATTAATAGTGGTATTCAAATATAGGGTCCGTTGACTTTTGCAATATCATACAACCTACCACCGGGAAAAAACACTTTCTCTTCCACAAATAACTTTAAACCTGTTAGTTTAGAGTAGCCTACTGCTGGGCTAACCGTTTGGTTCACAAATGAAAATATTGCAATAAAAAGCCAGTCTAAAGGGTTCTGTGTGGGGTGGTAGGGCCTGGACTGACATCCTGCTTGTAGTGTATATCATTATGTAATAATAGTAGGTACTTACATGTCCAGTGTAAAATTCATCCAATTTAGATTTTATGAGAATTCGGTGGCCTATTAGCGGGCAAAGTTCTTCGAGAATGTCTTCGTTTAGGTGCCTTAATTGATTTGGTTTAATTTCATTTTCTGGAATAGAGAGGTTTTATTACTTACATAAGTAGGTAGGTAGGTACTCATTAAATGAACCAACGCGGGAGCACGCGCGTCGCGCCCTTGAGAATAAATGATGAGAAAAATGTCAATGATATTTTAAGTCAATTTTACTTATAAATCATTGCGCACCGTGATAGGGCAGCATCAGACCTACCGGCCCGGGCCGGTTCGACCAGCCAGATCCGAACCGAGAGGCTAGAATGCAATAGTATCGAGGGCCTGCACTTCAAAAGCAACATACCTACATATATACTGGTCGGTCGGTAGGATAGGTCCACTACAACTTAATATACCTAGTAAGTAATGGTACTTACCTTGGAACCGAATAATGACAGACTCCAGGACTTCCCATTTTCTCAGTAATGAACGAATATTGTCAGAGTCTGAGAAACAACTTTCCACGTGTTCAATAGTATTTTCTCTGTCTGCTCCGGCAGCGACTACATCAAATTCTTCGTTCATCTAAAACAATAGGGATAATACATACCTTTAATGAATTAAGCTATTCTAATCCAATACGATAATTTATCAATACTTTACTTACTTTTGAAGTTTAATATTTTTTGTTTCGATTTCACCAACGATCGACCGCCAACCGCCAATGCTATAAAAAAGTAGGTACTCTGTGCGCGAACGGTCGACTCCTAAGCCAGAGTTGCCAGCTGCCAGCTGCGCGACGCGCGTATTTAAGGGAAATGGATCAAACAGACAATAAAAAAAAATGTGGCTCGATTCTTAGAGCATTGCTCGATTATGGTAATAAAGTAGTTAACTAGCTGTTGCCTACGACTTCATCCGCTTGGAATTCGATGAGATTGGCGCAGCTGTTAATAATCTCGTAAAAAAGTTTGTAAACGCTCAAAACCACACTCAAAACCAATTATTTTATTACCGATAAAAAATTTAAGATAATATTTTTAAATTAAATAATCAAGCTCAGTTTTTTTATTTGGTTTGAATGAATGATGAATGATTTATTTGAATTACGTGCCTAATATTAGTAAGTAGATAGCGCAACGTTAACACTAGTTTAGATGTACCTATACCTACTTCAGCCAAATTCGATGTAGAATGTTTGTATTAAACAAATTGTCAATACTTAATCTAAAAATAACTTTTTTTCTGTGGAGTTTTAAACTTATTTCGTAACTAGTGAGGATTTGTGACCACTCACTTCAATATAAATTACTATCAACTCGGTCTAAAAACGAACCCTATTCCTACCTACCGAAGCTATTTAATTTTATGAGTGACAGTTTGTTTACAAACATTATTTAAGTGTCTTGAGTAAGTTGAGTATAAGTAAGTGACTAGCGTTACTTAAGCGCCATTTACATGATGCAAGTTTCTTGCCTGTTGCATACAATTAATTTGAAGCAATAAATGACTTGCATGGTTTAAACAGCACGTAACATTCTTGATCTGGTACTCGTAAATGTGTCCGAAATCAATACAGCAAAATATAACTTAACAAAATCTGTGACGCGAGTCCGTTTAGAATTTTTAGATATACCTACATAATTTTACTGTTTAAAGTTTCCCATTACCAACTCTTCTCGATGAAATTCCCTGTACATACCGCGATAGCACCCCATTTATTTTGTAATTATTAGCTTTTCATAATTTATTTGCCTTGTCCCTAATAATATTAAAGTCATCCATTGTCCGAACAATTGCAAAATTGAGGAGTACTTAATTTGAGATGGTAACACTCAATGCTTTTTCGTTTCTTCCGTTGCCCGGCGCGGCGTGTGTGTGTTTAAGACCAATCAATTACGATTGAGTGTCAGTCAAGAAAATTATTTTTCATCTAAAATTATTATTCTTGGAAGTCTGATAAATTCCAATCATCCAAGTAAATTCGTTCTTGGATTAAAATTGTGTTTCTTGACTGATAATTCAAGAATTTTCGTTATCTTATAATAAGAACGTTTTTCTTGACTTTTCGTTCAAGAACATTCATTGTCTTGGCTGTTGATATAGCAGTAAATTAGACAATTTGTTGCCATATTATGTTTATCTATGTAGGTATAACTATAGGTTAACTTAACCTACCTACCTACTTGGATACTTAACCTGGGTCTCGTACTCTATCTAGCTCAATGTTCATTTAGCAGTACCTTTTTTTTTTTCGTGCGGAAATCCCTTCGCAAGCCCCTCCGCCGGGCAGCGGGGGCGGTTATGTCGGGCTTGAACCGACTAAAACCGCACGCCGTCTCGGGTCTTAATATGTGTTAGTAAGGTTACCCATAGAGCATATCCCTCGCACCCCGACTGACCCTTGGCCATCTCCGGTTTCGAGATGGCCCCCTTACTTGCTCTCCACTGTGCCATCTGCTAATCAGAGGGACACGTGGAAAGCTTCCGAACAGCCCTCAACAGGGCCGTCCTCGCCTCGGTCGGATTTGGCCGTAGGCGGCAGCGTCTCTCCCGCCCTAGGAGAGAGGCGCTGCTGTCTCTGTTGCCCAGGGTGCACCGCGTGGAAGTCCACAACCAAGCACCCCCATTTAGCAGTACCTATAACCTCGATATACCAGGGACCGGACAACACCGCTTACAGGGTTAAGCCTTTTGACAGGGTAACCCGTACATGTGGTAACTCATATCGCAGTGTTACCTTTCGTTCGAATTACATCCTCAAAACCCAGCGAAATGATTAACACCTTTATAATACTAACCACGTGAAGGGGTTAACCCCTTCAATGACTTAAGCTTATGAAGAAAAGAAATTACCGAAAATATTAATAGAGCCTAAACTTGACGTAAAACTATAGACTTAATTATTTTACCTACCAATCTAAGCAATCTGATTATTTTTCTACACATAGGCATTTAATTATTTTTCTCTGAATCTGTGAACTCAACTTATAAAAAGCGGTATTATACTCACTCACTGAAAAGATTATCTAAGTAAAGGTTATGTAATTTATGTAAACCGTAGAGGTAACCAGAATTCATCAAAACCGGTACCGAAAATCACAACGGTTTTCAGTTCCTGATAGAAACGTTATTTTATAGATTTAGATCGGAAAAAGAGAACATCTAGGACGGATGTTCTCTTTTTCCGATCTAAATCTTTAGAAAAAAGTAAGCTTACAAAATGCTTAAAAATTTAATTGAAGAAAGAAACGTTATTCTTTCTTATTTAGAAACATTAAGATTCTAACTTAAATACCTACATTGATTCCTACAAAAATAAATAAGTTTTATCAGGAAAATTTGAACTATATCAGTTCAAATAGTTTGGATTCTTACGCCAATGCTGTACGTTCTTACCCTAAAACATATTTTTCTTGGTCCAAACATTAGAACATCTAATATAGAAAGGTTTTTATTTCTTATTTAGAAACATTAATATTATTAGTTGAACACTATAATTTATTCTCAGAAAACGAAAAAGTCTTGTGTGAAAACTTTGAATTATTTCAGTTCAAATAGTTTGAATTCTTACACCAATGCTGTACGTACTTACCTTAAAATATACTTTTTCTTGATCCAAACTTTACAACAACTTTTAAAGAAACATTATCTTTTTTATTTAAAAATATTAATATTTTTATCTGAAAACTACAATTTATTCTCAGAAAAAGAAAAATTCTTGTGAGAAAACATTTAACTATTTCAGTTAAAATAATTTGAATTCTTACGCTAATGCTAACCTTACTCACCCTAAAATATATTTTTCTTGATCCAAAAATTAAAACAACTTGTGAAGAAACGTTATTCTTTCTAATTAAGAAATATTAATATTATTAGTTGAATATCATATTTTTCTTCTTACAAAACAAAAACGTCTTGTGTAAAAATATTGAACGATTTCAGTCCAAATAGTTTGTATGCTTACGCTAATGCTAACCTTACTTACCCTAAAATATTATTTTCTTTATCCAAACAATTAAATAACTTTAAAAAAAAGTTAATCCTTCTTTTTAAGAAATATTAATATTATTAGTTTTTTAATACTATAGTTATTTATCACAAAACGAATAAATCTTGTCTGAAAACTTTGAAATGTTTTAGTTAAAATAAATTGGATTCTTACGCCAATGCTTTGACTTACTTACTCTTATATAAAATGTCTTTAAACCAAACATGTATATTCTTAATAAAAAAACGTTCAAAGGCTCATTTGAACCATTTTAAATTCTTAATTCAACCCAATTAAATGCTCCTTCAAAAACTAATTTTCTTGAACAAAATAAATGTTTTCTTGTTTGAAAATTTTCCTATTTTTTGATATGAGAAACCTAAATTTATTAAATCGGAGAAAATATCGATTTTATTTTAAGAATATATTCTCCAGTTAACCAATTTTGATATTTGAGTTTAAGTCAATAGTGCAACTTTTGATTCAAAACTTTAAGGTTCTTGAACTCAAACAACTTTTTTTTATATTAAAACACATAAAAATCTTAATTTTAGACAGTATTTTTTATTCAGCCAACACTCCGAAACACTTGAATTAAAAAATATTGTTTTATTTGTAGTAAATATTCTAAGAATAATACTGTTTTTCATGGACAATATCAAGTTTGTTGAGCTGAGATATTATTGTTAGTTCAAGCATTTATTTATTTAACATAAAACAATATTCCTGAGAATAATATTATTCTTGAAGGAAAACTAATTCCACGAGCATTTTTTTCCGTGTGGGTATAATGTGGCCGGAGGGGTATATTGAAATAAAACTATTTAACGGATGCTATCGCGATTTATTTGATGTTGCTCATAGTGTTGTGAGCTCATTCTGCGTAAATAGTAACACCAGGAATTCAGCATAGTTCGGGTACTTTGAGATAACTTACACTTCTAACTACAAGACAACTACCATGTTTAGTCTCCCCGTGACCATGGCTCCTGAAAAGCAACCGAAACGTCGTCGGGTTCAATGTAAATAATAAAATAATATCAAATCAATCGCAATAGAATCCGTTAAATGATTAACTGCCCGGTAGATGGCAATAGAATCGCCCCCTATTACATTGGGACCTTAACATAACTGGCGAATCGTGGGTGTGTAATACACATCTCTGCCTACATGATACAGGCGTGAAGTTATGTTATGTTATGTTTAGTCCGTTAAAAATAGTTTTATTTTAATGTGTGACATTCGCGTAAGTTCCGACAATATCTGTTTATACTGGAGATTGATGGCACTTGGTGGAACTTGCTACACATATTGAATAAATCACTTGTACTTTTCCACAATTATTTATTTATTTGAACCTTACCGGTTTCACCTTACGACATTATCAAAGGTCTACAATGTTTGACAAGGTCTACAACATTGTAGACCTTTGATAATGCCGTAAGGTGAAACCGGTAAGGTTCAAATAAATAAATAATTGTGGAAAAGTACAAGTGATTTATTCAATATGTCCGACAATATCACTGAGAGGTATATTTCAACTAGGCAATAAATCTAGAAGAAGACTTTGCTTTATTTTATCGGGTTTCGCCCCAAAATCCCGAACTAATCTTCAAACATGCTACATAACCTGACAATGCCCAATAGGACACATCCTAATGTATATTGTCAGGACAGGTAGCATGTTTGGGTCCTATTCAACTGAAGTCGTGTGCCTAGTTCTAAGGGATTTGAATATTATCTATTCTGTGCTTATTGTTTTCATGAATAAAGGAATATAAGCACCGAAAATAAAACCAAGAGAATAGACCTGTTTGTATGAAAACGATTGTCGTCAACTATCGCATTAATATGATTAATCACGTCTATCAAAACATGAGACAAGTGTTTTTTTTTAATATCTACAATATAGGTACAGACAGACATAACTAATTTACAACTTTATAATATGCCCTGCGGTTTCGCCCGTGGCATACTTCGCCCCGTGGTAGCCATTTGTCCCATAATTTTTTAGTTCTAACGTAGGTATAGAAATTTGCCCGATTTGTTGAAATTTATGATTACTGCTCTGTTCTCCTAGGTAGTAGCGTGATGATATATAGCCTTCACCGATTAATGGGCTATGTAGCACAAAAATATATTTTTTCTCAATTTGAACCAGTAGTTTCTGAGATTAGTGCGTTCAACAAAACAAACAAACAACAAACTCTTCAGCGTGATATTGTCGGAAGTTTACATGAATGTCACACATTAAAATAAAACTATGAAATAAATCACGATATAATCCGTTTAAAATAGTTTTATTTCAAAGTCTTCAGCTTTATAATATTACTAGCTGTTGTCCGCGGCTTCGCACGTTTGGATTTCTGATCCCGTTCCCGCTACCCATGGGACCCTATTCCACCACCACAACCTATATAACATACACAATTCCACCATACATTATATTGTTATATCTTTTTTTTTTTTTTTTTTTTTTTTTCGTGCGGAAATCCCTTCGGATACCCCCCCGCGTGCCAGCGGGGGCGGTTATGTCGGGCTTGAACCGACTAAAACCGCACGCCGTCTCGGGTCTACAGACGCCGGGGTGTAAGGTTGCCCATAGAGCATATCCCTCGCACCCCGACTGACCCTGGGCCATCTCCGGTTTCGAGATGGCCCCCTCGGGTTTGGGAACCACGGTGTCCCCGTCTTGCCCCGGTTTGGGGAGGGGCGCTAGTCGCCCCACCGTCCCGGCCTGCTTCTGCTGGGGTGACAGGTGGCCTCACCCGCCACCCCCAGGCCTGCGCTCATGGAGGACGGAGGTCGTTAAGCGACCTCCGGCGCCTGAGTTGCCTGCGACGCGCGGCGAGCAAGTTGCGGGCTCGGCGGACCGGGAGAGTTCTAAGTCTCTCCCGGGCGCGCTCCGCCACCTCCTTCGCGAGCATTACATGCTCGCAGAAGGAGGCGGCGGCGGCCCACGCGCTCGCGCTCCGCACCATTGCCGCAATCATGCTGCCGAGCGAGAGGACTCCCACCCCGATGGCTGCCACGAGGTCACGCCTCGGCGCCTCCCACGCCGGGCAGTCCGCCAGCGTGTGCAGCCCTGAGTCCTCGCTCGCGTCGCAGTGATGACACTCAGGCGTTGGCTCCTTCCTGATCCGATGCAGGTGGTCCCCGAAGCACCCCTTCCCTGAGATCACCTGCGTCAGTCGGTAGGAGAGGCTTCCGTGTCGCCTCTCCAGCCAATCCTCCATGATGGGCCTTACCGCCGCTATTGCGGCGTGCCCTTATATTGTTATATCTGAAATGGTTTGGGCAGCGTTTTCGTTGAAAGCTCCCAGACGGCTTATTTTTTTTTTTTTTTTTTTTTTTTTTTCCGACGCCTCAAAGAAATATCATTATAATTCAACCAATGTATACAAAAGCTTGACAAATAATATACTAAATCCTTCCTCGAGAACCACTCTCTCAGCGTCGGTAGCTTAGTGGTTAAGGAGTCGACCCTACGTCGAGAAGTCCCGGGTTCGAATCCTGGCCATTACACTACCGACGTGAACCCACTCCTAACCAGCCAGCTTAGCTGGGGGGGTTAGGGGGATTATTAGTAATTTCGGTTACTAATATCATTTGAAAAAAAAAAAATTTGGTGAAAACAGCATGAAAATCGGTGGAGTACTTTGTACAGTCAAGGACTTTGTTTTATAAATAAGTAGCTTTTGCCCGCGGCTCCGCCCGCGTAGATGTCGGTTATCGCGACAAAACATAGCCTATGTGCTTTCCCAAGGTCTAATCTACCCCTGTACCAAATTTCAGCAAAATCGGTTCAGTGGTTTAGGCGTGAAAGCGTAACAAACAAACTTACATTCGCATTTATAATAGTAGCGATAATGTAGATAGATGATTAAGGGTATAATAAACTTGTGGGCGGTATTGGAATCTGTACCTTTTTTTTTTTTTTTTTTTTTTTATCCGTGCGGAAATCCCTTCGGATACCGCCCCGCCGGCCAGCAGGGGCGGTTGGAATCTGTACTTAATAGGATATGTGTAATCTTCGTAAAACATTGGATACTAAGTTTATTCGTGAATTCTGCTATAGAAAGGTTTGTATGTAAAAGGCAGATTGTTCTTCGGTGTGTAAGTAATGCCACAGATTACTAAATAGTTACTACGTAAGTAATGCGTCTTGAACTGTATGAAAATGTAGAGGTAATGTGTTTGTGCCTTAAATGTAAAAGCAAACTTGTACAATAGGTTTATTTATACGTAGCTTAACTCTAATGCATAGTGATATCTGTACGTAGTGTATCTATAATAATATTATTAGGTGGTTACATATGAAATTGCCGTTTTTCTTGAAGAAATTGGAGGAAACCCAATTTTCAGTACTAACATTTTTGCTTTTTTTTTAGGAACGACAAATCCAAATTTTATGTTTTTTTTTGTGTATGAATGAGACAACATTAAGCTAACAAACAGCAACTTTTATTACATTTTTGAAAAGTGACAGCTGTTAAGTAATACGAAATTTATCATCAAAATGGATAGCATTTAGGAAGTACTGTTTTTGAAGATCGAATTAATTTTTCAAGCGGCCAATAAAAACAAAATTTAATAATAATATAATAAAAACAAATAAAACAAGTTGTTAAATCTTGAAATCAACTTTCAAACAAAATATAAATAATGGAAATAGCTATTAAATTACAGGAATAACGAACTCATGAATTTGTAAGAAAATTTCGGCAATTTTATAGGTAAAGACCTATTTATTATAAAGCTGAAGAGTTTGTTTGGTTGTTAATCTCAAGAACTCTGGTTCGAATAGAATAAACCTTTCCATCTCCTGATGTAGGTACATATTTTTTTATTATAAACCGTGAGGTAAGTTGATAATGAATCATTGCTAAATCGACATTTTATAAAATGGCGACAAATAGAGAACCTCCGTCTTTGTTTGAAGTCGTTTGAAAATAGTTGTTTTTTTTTTTTCATTTATTATCTGTAAGCGTATCTCGAGCCTGCGTTATACTAAAACTCAAGGCACGTAGCAGCTGTAAATTACTTCTTTAAACTTAAATCTAGCCTGTACTCTCGAATACGTTCGCATCCATGAGGAAGCGTGTTAATTGGCACAGTAGTTTTCAATTAAAGACAGCCCTAACTATACTAGGGACGATAGCGTAATTGCTAAGACTCTGTAATCGAGACTAACGCATTAGTATTTCTTATTTAAAAATAAACTAGGTCTGCAATTCATTCTGCTGTAGCAAAAATTGAGCGAAGCAATTTCTCCAGGACTTTTTCTAATTGTGATAATTTCTCAATGGCTAGTCCAATTTTCGTTTTTCTTTTTTTGTCTTATGTATATGCGGCAAGCTGAAGACAGGGCGCTATGACGCTCATTAGGGGAGACCTATGTCCAGCAGTGGACTAGCATAGGTTGATGATGATGATGATATAAACAATAAGCCTAGTGGTATTGGTAATGGACTGCTGAGACGAGGTCTCGGGTTCGATCCCAGGTTTTACCATGCCACACACCAATGACTTTTCGATGCTTTTCGAAGTTATGTGTGTATTTATCGCAGGCTTATAAGTGCCCGGTTAATGGCAATAGGCTCGCCACCTATTAAATTGGGACCTAAACATAGCACCTCTGCCTACCCCTTCGGGGATATAGGCGTGAGTTTATGTTATGTTATGTTACTTAATTTAATACCAATCGCATGAATGAGGCATTTTTGTTCCTTGAGAAATCAAATTTTAATTTTTTTTTAAATTACATAGTCTATGTCCTTCCCATCAGTAACATCTTTGCTTGTGTGAAATTTCATTAGAAGCGGTTCAGCCGTTTGGGAGGAGAAGATGGTCTAACGAAATACGTGAGTGGTCTAAAAGAGAGCTTCACTCTTTCAGAGCTTCGCTCAGTAATAATTAGCAGATATTACGTTAGTAGTTTCTGGTTATAAGTTTTTTTTTATACCACTAAGGTGGCAGACAAGCACACGGCCCACCTGATGGGAAGCGGTTACCGCGGCCTATGGACGTGTGCAACACTAGTGGCGTCACACTCGCGCTGCCGACCCTGTAAAGGAAAGGGGATGGGAAAGGAGTTTGGGCTCCGGCACTCTCACTCAACAAACGGAACGCAACAGTTCAAATACTTGGCGTCGATATTCTGTGAGAGGGTGGTGCTTCCCCGGTCGAGTCGGCCCATTCATGCAACGGCCAAAATGACTGTTGCTTGACTCTACCACCTACATATGTATTGTACTGTATTACTATGGCGCCCGGCGAAATAGAAAATATATATATATGGCGTCAATGACTCACATCTCTCCTCGAGGATGTTGTACGAGCGGTTCTTGATCTGACGTGGCCTACGCTACTCTCGACGGAGTATGGAAGCCGTTTAGGCCTACACGACACTTAAAGAAGATTCTGTCGCGGATCTTCCGCGACGGAACGTACGCACGCTTTAACCTCTCTGCTCGCGCTGCGCGGGGTGTAAATTTTTTTTTTCGTGCTGAAATCCCTTCGTACCCCCCCCCCCCGGTGGCCAGCGGGGGTGGTTATGTCAGGCTTGAACCGACTAAAACCGCATGCCGTCTCGGGTCTTCAGACGCCGGGTGTAAGGTTGCCCATAAAGCATATCCATCGCACCCCGACTGACCCTTTGCCGTTAAAAAGTATTATAGACAGAGCACGGCCCTTTTTTTTTTTTTTTTACGTGCGGAAATCCCTTCGGATACCCCCCCGCTGGCCAGCGGAGGTGGTTATGTCGTGTCTCGACTAAAACCTCACGGTGTCCTCCCCAAGTGTCCGTTGCCGGGCACCCCGGGTAAGCCCTCGAAAGGATAACCCCAGGGTTGCCGGCGGACTTTAGCCGCCACCGCGGCCTCGCCTGGTGGGGTCGGGTTTTATCCCGCTTCGGTGAGTTGGCAGGCGTGTGTAGGGCACACACGACACGCCTCCGCCACGGCCTGCTTCTGTAATGACGGCGAGTCGGCCAACT
Organism: Cybosia mesomella; assembly: GCA_946251805.1. Lineage (NCBI taxonomy): Eukaryota > Metazoa > Arthropoda > Insecta > Lepidoptera > Erebidae > Cybosia > Cybosia mesomella. Next base: position 33,219,484 of record OX276396.1, on the reverse strand, counting down.
GCCGTCCTCAGGCCCCGATCATGGAGGTCGGTAGTCCCGGGCGTAGACTGCGAAACTCGGGGGGCAGGGTTCTCTCCCGCTCCCTCTCCGTCGTCTCTTTCGCGCACATTACCTGCTCGCAGATGTTTAAATGCTATATTTTTTCTACAAACAAACCTAGGGTCATGATATTCATATTTTTGCTACATAAATGGTTCAAAAAAACATCTTACAGCCCTAACGAAGCTGGTCAGGTATTTTTATGTTTCTTTTACCGCAACTGTTAAACGAAATAACAATCTTCGCCCTCTATTTCCGAGTAAAGTATCGGAACAAGAATATGAAAGTAAATATCTCCCGTATTTATTTAATTAAATCGTTCCGTTTCACATTATTAGCCCGAGGGCTTCGGAAATATTGTAAACTAATTTATGCACTCGGCTGCGGTGGGGAATTTATCATTGGAGTTTGTTTTTCTCCCTTTAGGCTTGGAAGAATTGCTTTGTGGGATTTTTCTAAAGTTCTTTATAATGAATTATCTTGTTTGCTTTGAAGTAATGGAACAGTGTCTATTTTATAAACTTCATGTACGTTTCTGTGCATGGCTGGAATTAGTGCCCAAAGTAGTGGTAACTTTTAATGAAGAATATCATGCTTGTCCATAGTCAAAGATTCAGAAACAACCGGGTTTTACTTTGGGATGGCATCATGCTTGTCCTAATAGGCATTCTAAAATAATCTATTGACTAAATGATAACTAAGAAAAAGTGTTTTATACTGTGTATGATATTTTATTAAAAACTAGCTGAACCTGGAAACTTCGTGGAAGTTTTGTTGCTTACCTTATCAGCTAAATTTATTTCTTGAATGTCTCCTTGCACCCTGGTATTGAAGTTCCGAGACGGCATGAGGTGAGGTGGTAACCGTGGAGATTTCCGCAAAAAAAAACAAAATGGTACAGTATAGGCGGATACAAATCTAAAAAATCAAAGATCATGAATATCGGTGCACCTGTTCTTGAGTTTATCCCGGTCATCACAAACATGACTTTGTTTTATAAATAGATTAAAAGTCTAAATGACCAACTTCTAATGTTTCGTATCGATTTGAAATTTATATGTATGTAATTTAACACCAATGAACTGATATTGTCGGAAGTTTAAGCGAATGTCACACATTGAAATAAAACTATTTTTAACGGATTCTATCGCGATTTATCTCCCCGTGACCATGGCTGCTGAAAAGCAACCGAAACGTCGGTAACAATGTACGAGTAAAATATAAAATAACATCAAATAAATCGCGATAGAATCCGTTAAAAATAGTTTTATTTTAACCAATGAGTTGAATTGAAGTCAGGGTAGCTATGTCTTTATCCCGCTTCGGTAAGTTGGCAGGCGTGTGTAGGGCCACGCCCGACCCCGCCAGGCGAGGCCGCGGTGGCGGCCAAAGTCCACCGGCAACCCTGGGGTTATCCTTTCGAGGGCTTACCCGGGGTGCCCGGCAACGGACACTTGGGGAGGACACCGTGCGGTTTTAGTCGAGACACGACATAACCACCCCCGCTAGCCGGGAGGAGGGAGCCGAAGGGATTTCCGCACGTAAAAAAAAAGAAAAGGGTAGCTATGTCTACGGAGCCGATAGTGGAAGTCGTCAAAGGAGATTAAAGAGCTTGTAATTTTAGTTCTTTGAAGTATAATAACTTATACTTATTCGTTTTTACTCACGTAAGAGTTATTTGTTGTGTGACGAATAATATAATATAATCTCGAAAATTACCTAAAAATATAACTGGGATAGACTGGTTTGGCAAGGCTACATCGTGAGAGGCCCATGTCCAGCAGTGGACTAATTGCTTGAAACATTTATTCAATTAGATTCTTAAGCAGATGTTCTCTTTTCCCGATCTGAATCTATAATACATTTATTTACAATTCTTGCGAGCATTTCACCGGAGGTTTGACAAATCAGTACAGTTACACAGAATAAAATTCGTATACCTAAAGATTGTCTGTCCTTCTACATTTACTTAATTACCAGAGATAAAATAGAATGTGTAATTAATATTCCCAAAACGACGTGCAAAAGAAACCTCGGGTCAAGCCGCAGGCAAAATATCCCTAACTCAGTTCACCGTACAAACAAACAGTGTTTCTCGTTTTTACGATAATTATACAATACACGTGCCTCGCATGTCGCTAATTAGCCGCCGTGTATAAGTACCTGCTCATGCCGTAAACATTAGATTACTTGTTTATTAAGGGATAATTAGATATAGATAATTTTTATATAATCTCGAAGGTATAAGTAGAGATGTATTACATAAACATAACTTCACGCCTGTAACCCCGAAGAAGTAGGCAGAGGTGTATTACATACCCACGATTCGCCAGTTAGGTTAAGGTGCCAATGTAATAGGGGGCGAGCTTATTACCATTATTAAGCGAGCGATAATTAACATAATTACGAAATTAATGCACACATTACTACAAAATGTCAGATGTGTGTGTGTGTACCCGGGGCGACTGGGGATCGAACTCGAGACCTCGTCTCAGCAGTACGATACGTACGCCACTGGGCTACGTTACTTTTTTTTCATAATTTAATACACAAAGCTACGATATACGGCGAGGTCGTGCGGTGGCGGCCAAAATCCACCGGTAACCCTGGGGTTATCCTTTCGAGGGCTAATCCGAGGTGCCCGGCAATGGACACTTGGGGAGGACACCGTGTGGTTTTAGTCGGTTTGATTCCGACACGCTCACCTCATCGTTAGCACCGATGTGGTGAAGCCCGTGGGGGATTCCACACGTAACAAAAACAAAGTACGGCGATATAATGAAAACAGCATCTGTCCCTTTCTAGTTGGGAGACCTTTACTACCGTGAGTATTTTCTGCCAGCATATTTTCTCACTGGCTAGAGCCAGTGAGAAAATATGCTCGGTCGGTCTAATCTAATTGCAAATCTAATTGCAAATGTAATATATAGTTTTCGATGATCATAACATGATGCTGACTTTGTGCCCTGAATTAATTAAGATATTTGAAGAAGAATTTAATTCGTTCTTTTTCAAGATTCTGGTATCTCCGGAAGAATCATCTCGATAGAAAGTTCATTCTACAATCCTGAGCCTTCGTTTGTGCAAGCTTGAGAAAAAACTAAACGTGTTAAAGAAAGTGAAATCCGCAAACAGAATTGCGCTTTTTCAATTAACTTAGCTGTTCTTGTAATGGTGTTGGAAAGTAAGGAGCCAGTTGCAGCGGTAGAAGGCATGCGATCTATTAGGCTGCTACCATAGTGGATAGGCGAGAGGGAATTAAATAATGAGCTGAGAATATGGGATTAAAAACGGCGAGTATCAATCACATTAATGCTTGACACGATTGAAGGAGGACGTACGAATTTTAGTACTTAAATGGCTCCGTGATAGAGAGACGTCACCCTAAGACGAGAATATTAACTCTCCAAGACATGTCCAGGTCGCTCAGTTGGCAGAGTATTCCTTCAGAAAAATTCCCTGTGAAGGTACGAGGACGGACGACTGGGGATCGAACTCGAGACCTCGTCTCAGCAGTACGATACGTACGCCACTAGACTACGTTACTTTTGTTTCATAATTTCATAAAACACAAAGCTACGATATACGACGACGGACCCGAGGGGGCCATCTCGAAACCGGAGATGGCCCAGGGTCAGTCGGGGTGCGAGGGATATGCTCTATGGGCAACCTTACACCCCGGCGTCTGCAGACCCGAGACGGCGTGCGGTTTAAGTCGGTTCAAGCCCGTCATAACCGCGGGGATTACCGCACGAAAAAAAAAAAGAAAGGTACTAGGACGGAGCGCGCCCGGGAGAGATTCAGAGCTCTCCCGGCCCGCCGAGCCCGCAACATGCTCGCTGTGCGTCGCAAGCGACTCAGGTGCCGGAGGTCGCTTAACGACCTCCGTCCTCTATGAGCGCAGGCCTGAGGGTGGCAGGTGAGGCCGCCTGTCACTACTGCCTGCGACTAGCGCCCCTCCTCCAAACCGGGGCAAGACAAGGACACCGTGGTTCCCAAACCCGAAGCAGCCATCTCGAAACCGGAGATGGCCCAGGGTCAGTCGGGGTGCGAGGGATATGCTCTATGGGCAACCTTACACCCCGGCGTCTTAAGAAGAAGAAAAAAAGGTACTAGTATGGTAAGAGGAAAAAGAAGATAATATCATGTATGTACAAATGACATAATTGGAAGAGTGTATAATGAGATCAGGGCTAATAGGGGTGAGAGGAAAAGGAAACATATTACTCCAACCTAAAATAACAAGAAAAAGGTTAAACGAATTATAACGAATGTTCCACGTGCAGACTTTCGTATTGGTTATAGTAACATAACATAAACTCACACCTATATCCCCGAAGGGGTAGGCAGAGGTGCTAGCACCCACGTTTCGCCAGTTTATGTTTTAGGTTCCAATGTAATAGGTGGCGAGCCTATTGCCATTACCCGGGCACTTATAAACCTGCGATAAATACACACATAACTTCGAAAAGCATCGAAAAGTCATTGGTGTGTGCCATGGTAATACCTGGGATCGAACCCGAGACCTCTTCTCAGCAGTCCTTTACCTATACCACTAGGCTACCGCGGTATAGTTCTGTTGTTATAGTTATAGTTATATATATTGGTTATGTCGTAATTTTCTAATTTTATGTTCTGTATCATAGTTTATATAACTTCTTTATAATCGGATGTTTATTCATTGTGCTATATATAAAATCAGATGACTTGTAATTCTCAGACTCCAAATTTAAATAATAAACCATTTCATTATACCACGGCACCAATATACCGTTTCGCCAATAACCTAATTAACTTGAAATAAAGCCAAAATGAATAAAATCAGTGACAAAATATATGACGGACTTATAACGATGGAGGGTAATAACCATATATTGCTTCGAAGACCTTCCTGGTGATCCGAGATATATATTTTTATCCATACTATTTAAAATGTGCAAGAACAATTTACATGGTTAACTCTTTAGAACACAATATTTGTAAAATCACCACTGTCCAATTTCACAGTGAAATTCTCGAAACACACCTTACAATATTAAGTATTTAACCGTCCGCTATCGCGTATTCTGCACCGTCACCTTACTTTCAATTACATCACCTACGTTGCCAGCGGTGGCGTGAAAATTCGAGAACATTCGAGGTATTTCGAGAAGAATTTCGAGAGAAAATTCTCGAGCATGTAGGGTAGACCACGTTGCCAATAATGGGTCCTCAGTGAGTAGCCGTGAATGCCCTGTAATATTGAGTAAAGCACTAGGTTTTGTTTGTCGAGTTCTGTCGTTTGAGTACGGGTAAGTAGTTAAAAAGATTTAGTATTATGGAGAACTTTCAATTTTTAGGGATTTTCTTTAGAAAAGCCCTATTGCCGATAGCAATAGGGCTTTTCTAAAGAAAATCCGAAAATCAGTTGTCGTCGACGTCGTCGTTGCCAATTTTCTGTCACGGTTTTGGGTATGAAGGAGATGAGCTATCGTGTTGCTGTTTTCGGTAAAAGATTCGTGCTGGGGTGAACCATTGCAAGATAAAAAAAAATAGCAAAAATTGAAAAAAAAAAACGCAAAATCGAAAATCCCTTGTATTCGGCTGAGCTCATCTCAGGAATTCAACTTGTTTAGGCATTTTCTTTAGAAAAGCCCTATTGCTATCGAGTTGTCGTCGACGTCGTCGTTGCCAATTTTCTGTCACGGTTTTGGGTATGAAGGAGATGAGCTATCGAGTTGCTGTTTTCGGTACTAGATTCGTGCTGGGGTGAACCATTGCAAGATAAAGAAAAAATCGCAAAAAATCGCAAAAAAAAAAAAACTCAAAATCGAAAATCCCTTGTATCCGGCTGAGCTCGTCTCAGGAATTCAACTTGTTTTGTTTACTTTTCGTGGCAAGTTGGAAAATGTTTGCAATGAGTGTATCAGTGGTTTTCTATGTATCATTTTCTATACCATACATATAATATAATCGTAACGAGGTGAAAACTGTACATTGAATATTTTTCCAAAAAAAATAATTTACCCATGCCAAATAAGTGATTTATAGAATTTTTGTCTGTTTGTCTGCTTTTATTATCGATGTTCGAGCATCACTTGAAAACCGCTGAACAGATGTGGCTGAAATTTTGCAAGTACATTCTTCTAGATCATAGTCATAAACGGCGCTCTATATCATCACGCTATGATAGCTATAATAGAAGCAGTAGAGCAAAATTGGTCTTAACTATTATTGATGACAAATTCATTATTACAAGGCATATCATTACGGAACTTCGTAGTTCAGCAGAACTCAGACATTGTCAAACTCCGGACTATAACTCATCACGCTATACCTCAAAGGTAGTGAGCAGTAAAATGTTAAATCGGCAAACTCAGTTACCCACGTCTGAGTTACTCACGTATAAAAGATTAGAGACGCACAAACATTTCATAATGAATATCATCACGCTATCATATTAAATATACAGGCAGAATTGATTTCGAGTTTACATATTTCTCCATCTTTTTTCATTCTCATCTTCATCATCATTCATCTCATTTTTTTTCTCCATCATTTCGAACGAATTGTCAATGTAAAACGAGTACACCACATTACCACATCCGGCCCGTTAAATAAATAACTTAATACTTACATGTTAGTATCGAGACTGCAGAGATAAACATACCTTGACCAATTCCGAACTTAACGTGTACGAAGTCGCGGGCAAGAACTACATAACATAACATAACTTCACGCCTGTACCCCCGAAGGGGTAGGCAGACGTGTATTACACATCCACGATTCGCCAGTTATGTTGAGGTCCCAATGTAATAGGGGGCGAGCCTATTACCATCTACCGGGCACATTATTAAGCGAGCGATAATTATCATTTATTAATGCACACATAACTACGAAAAGTCAGAGGTGTGTGCCCGGAAAACTGGGGATCGAACTCGAGACCTCGTCTCAGCAGTCCGTTACGTATGCCACTGGGCTATCGCCGCTTAAGAACTAGTATCAAAATATACTTTGCTTTCATATTCTAGACTACGTTAGTCAATATTCATAGACTTAAAACATAGGTCCTATCTCAAACTTCGTCGCATCTAGTATAGGCTCTTCGGCTCGTGATATCCCTTCTTTCAAAGAACTTGTGGCATATTTCAGTTGGAGCTTGCTGTCAAAATTTCACATTTCACAGCTACTAATAGCTCGGCCATTTAACAGTTCCCTTGCTAGCTTTAAACTGTCCGACATTCACTTATCCTGGCCTGAAAGCCTGTTTATGTTGGCGCCACTTAGAACTTCGTTTTAGACGTTAGTTTCTACAATCCCATGTAAATTGGAAGCATATAAGATCTGTGGTTTCATTCCCAGGATAGTAAAATGTACTTATTCTATTTTTGAACAATGTATTTTTTTTAATGTATGAACTCTTAGTTTTACTTCATCATTCTCCCGCCCTTATCCCAAGTTTATTTGGGGTTGGCGTAACAAAGTCAAAAGTCAAAGTCAAAGTCTTTATTTTTTTAAATAGTGCAACGTAATTACATCTTTTTGACGTCAATAATTGGTTAATACTAAGTTTACCACCGCTTCCTAGGCGCTAGTGGAGAAGAAACGGCGCAACAAACTCCACTGCGGCATTTTCGAGACGTCAGCTTATAATAGTGATTTCTTAAGACTAAATATGGACGAATGTAAATTTTTGTCTCGTGTCAAGATAAATAAAGGTATATAAAAAAAAACGTTATAATAAAATTTAACCCAAGTTAATCGTTCAAATAATTGAAAAAAGTTAAAATATGTTAAAAAGGTCGCGTGCCTACTACAATATTATGCTGTAGTTGTAACATTTTAGCATTTTAGGAGGAGCCTGCACCATGCTCAAACCAGACATTTTTGTCTTTAAGGTAATCATCTGTCCTATAGTATGCTTTTATACATAAGGTGGTCTTAACAAAGGTTTTAAATTTATTGTCAGGTATACCAAGGAACATATGTGCTTATTCCATTCACTCCCTTCCTAACCATATCCCCTTTCACTCAGTCCATCCATCTCCTCTTGGGTCTTCCTCTCCCCTTGTAACCGTCCACTTCCATACTTAATGCCTTCCTCACGATATTACTTTCATCCCTACGCATTACATGTCCGAACCAGGACAAGCGATTTCCTCGTAACTTTTCTGTTATTGGCGCTACTTTTAGACTTCCTCGAATGTACTTATTCCTAATCTCATCCATTCTTGTCACACCACACATCCATCTCAGCATTCGCATCTCCGCTGCATGCAGCTGTCTTTCATCCGTCGCCTTTAGTTAGAACTCTTAGTTTTACATCTAATATATAAAATTCTCGTGTCGCGGTGTTTGTAGTTAAACTCCTCCGAAACGGCTTGACCGATTCTCATGAAATTTTGTGTGCATATTGGGTAGGTCTGAGAATCGGACAACATCTATTTTTCATCCCCCTAAATGTCAAGGGTAGTCCACCCCTATTTTTTTTTTAATTTTTGATATTTTTTTTTATGATACAGCATTAGAAAATACATAAAACCCTGAATTTCCAACCCTCTACGATCAACCCCTATTTTTCTATCGCGATTTTTATTTGCAATAATTTTCTTCAATTATGTTTTTTTTCTCAATTCAATTTGATCTTCCGCCGTCGCCGGTCGATAACCGGTCAACTATCAATCGATCTTTTATCCCCGCTATCTGTCTACCGTTGTCACCTCTCATCCAGCAAACATCACGGAGTAGGGATGAGAACGAAGGCGGTCTCCTGTCTTACTCACTTACGCATCGTAGCAGTGACTGTAATACGTATTATTTTTTTATATTTTTTTATTTTTTATTTAGGACACGTCAATTTGACTTCACCTCGCCTGATGGTAAGCTGAAGGTAAAATCTCAGGAAAGAGGGTCACCATTACATACACGTACCATGTTAACAATGGTGGCACTCAGCTTGACGGCCTCATCAGAAGAGGATTGTCGTCGCAGCACCGCGTGACACCAACCGGTCCCACTAGTGCTGCGACCACAATCCCCATGCCCGGCTATGCACTTGCTGACCCCTGAACGCAATCAAACCGAAATTTGAATACTATGGAGGGTTTTTCGCAATCGTGCACGGTGGTACCTACCCGGCCGAATTTTGTGACAAATTTGTGTCACCAAATTTCTACCACCAGTAATTTCTCTGTGCATCTCTCATGTTAATTTTACTCTCATTGTAAATTTATTATTAATTTCCAGTGCAATAATTATGAATTAACAATTTATTAATAAAATGTTTCCTAGAAATAATATACATGGCAAAACAACGTTTTCCGGGTCAGCTAGTACAGTTAGTCCATTGAAAAGTTACATTTGGGGTTGCGTTTTTTAGAGGACGCAATTTTATTTTTTTGATGTGTAGGGGGGGTCAGTGTAAAGCTAAAACCGAGTTTGTGGGGTGGCGAAAATGTTCAGAAACGTTTTTTTATCTCTTTATACGGTGGTAATAAAGATGATAATTCTTTTGACAGCCTAAGATACAAACAATTCACCAAGGCAATGGCAAAAAGCACATTTAACTTATCTTCACTTCCTCCAATACAATACACAGCTCGCTTTCATACTTTCCGAGTCTACCATCAGGTCCAGTCGTGGCTTGGTAAAAATAATGATCCTGAAGACTGAGGCTGGAAAAAATGTGGAAAATTATTGATGCCAGTGCAGAGCTCTAAACCTCCAGCACCCCCTGAGCTTCTAAAATTGATCTTTTGCAAATGCAAAGGAAATTGTGGAGCGATGTGTGGATATCGAAAAGCAGGGCTGAAATGTTCTGCAGTGTGCTTCCATTGTTCTTGAGAGACTTGCAGCAACGTAATGGGGCTCTCAGAATTAATAAATGAAAATGACTTTGATGATGAACCGCCGACATTAACACCCCTTCCTTCTTCAGTTCTCCCACTGATATTTAATTCAGAAAGCCGATCAGATGCTGAGCCGCAACCTGGTCCATCGAAAAGACCGAGGACGGAGTAGTTCAAATTTAGAAAATCACCGTGGATTATGTCAATTAGGGATACCACGTAAAAAAAACGCGCCTCCAGACTCTTCCTCGTGGGTGTTGGGGAAAAGAGTCACTAATTAATTATTAATAATATAGCAAAATTAATAATTAAAAAAATAATAATAACAAAATAATAAAAAAAAACAAAAGTTACTGGACCAAAGTTTCAAAGACCTCTCGATCGTACTGTCGACTCCATAACCACTAAGCTACCGACGCACATTTATAACAATAAAACGAGAAGGAACTATCATTTCATACTCATGTCATGCTATGCCACAAAACATCTATGCACATGCAATTCTCTCAGAAAAATCACCTGCAGGAAATTATACGCATTTTTCATACTAAGTGTTTGAGCACTTAGGACTTTTTATAATGCTCTGTGTACGTCTCATTTTGAGTTGGTTGGTTCCGTACAGTTGGTAAGAATTGTAGTTTTACATGGACTTTTAGTCCACCCAACAAGAGAAAACAGGTTTTTCCGTCATCAATTATAACTCTGAGATAATTTAAGGTACCCTGTAATGTAAAGCCTCTAAGGCTACACAAGGTACAATCCAATAATTATATTTAGTAGTGTAATAATTTCAATTGCAATTCCATTTTAAAGTAGTTATGACACGTAGCTGGTTGCCGACAAGCAATAATAAACTGGTCCTTCGAATAATTGCTATCTCCAGTGCCATAATACATACCAAAGCAATCATTTGTCACTGAGTTGTTTAACAAAACTATAACTTTATTTAATAAAGTGAGCTCAACTTCTGCATATAGGTTTGCGAAAAAAAAAAATTGGGGGATTGAGGCGTTTCATAATAAACTGCTGACTATACACGAAATATCAGTGAGGACAGCAATGCTTGGAAATGGAGTGACGATCGGACTCAGGTTGCCGTGTCTAGGTCTGGTCAACCGGGTCTTGGCCCGGCAATCTGAGTCCGATCGTCACTCCTAGACCCGGTTGACCAAACCTAGACCCGTGTTGTAAGGCCTAGCTCCGACGGGATATCGTCTCGTGGAAATACGGTGTAATATTTTCTCACTATACCGGCTATCGGTTCTCTAATTGCTAATCTTAACATATTACTGGGTGAATCCTCCTTGAGAATAGACGTAAATAAGAAAATATATCAATCCTTAGATCCCTAATTCAACCAGTTCACATAGCTATCACCATTGTGTCGTGTCAAAAAGAAAAAGGCGCGAATCATCCGCTGCCGCCTTGAAGACGCTAGGTGCACTGAACCGGATTCAGGAAATGACGACACTCGTCTGCCCGCCTTAAAATTAATGTTATTAAATTGGCAATGAGCACACTAGAGTTCGTGAAGTAAAAGCAGCTTGCTAGATTGATAGTTGGAAACCGTTGGCGTTAAAGCTTACTCTCAATCTGTATCATTTTAATTTCATTTATTTTATATTTTTATTAAAATATTTTCATTTTCAACATAATTATTTCAACTCTTATTATTATTTTATATTTATTTTAATAATTAAATTTCAAATATTTCATTTCATATTATTAATCGATGACAATACTTTACAATTACAATCGATGACAATAATTCCTCTATTTTGACATTAATAATTATTATAATTAATTATAATTAAATATAAAGCCAATGTAATTTTTAACAAACAACACATGGATTATTATATCTGAAATAAATGGTATTATTATTATTATAATCTCTCCGAGGTAAACACATAAATAGACCAACAGCACTATGAAACTTACTTCCGAAATTGTGAACCAACAAATCGGGCCAACGGGCCCGACGACAGCACGTGAAATTTTGTTTGGGCTGAATCCTACGGAAAGAAATCCGAAGTAACTTCATGGTAATTAAATGCTACGTTGTAGTTTCGGATGTACGTGTCATGGTAGCCCCCTGGGATGTGATTACAATACTATACACGTAGGCATTATTTAATTCATGTGTACTAATCTCTCTCGTTCTTGAAACAGTACCTTCCCCCCCCCCCCATAACCCCTGCTGGCCGGCCGGCGGGGGTTTAGTCGGGCTTGAACCGACCACAACTCGGACCGCACGCCGTCTCGGGTCTTGAAGCAGTACCTGGGTATTAAATTTGTTGTATTAAACAGAATGTAAGTATCCGCTTTTGTAGCAAAAGCTCTGGCTGATTAATTTATTGTACGTGTTTTTGGTTAAATATTAACTGTTATTTGCAATATTATTTATATCTCTAATTAAAGGAAAACTATAGATCACTAAATTTAGAGATACCTATAGCATTAGCACCAATATACCTATTGAAGATACTTGTATGAGGAACTACCGCATCCGCGGCAGTCTCCATATCCGTGGCATCGCAAATAAAATGTAAGGGTGTCACCTTAGCTGGTGTGGCCACGTTTACCAGCAGCTGCCTGAATATGTGGGTAACAAATATCTGGCCATGGCACTTCCGCCGGCTTCCGAGAGCCAGACCCAAGAAGTGCTGGTTTGACGTCGTAAGGGATGACATTCGTGCCAATGGCCTCACTACCATGGATGGCCAAGATTGTACGAAGTGGAGAAGGAAAAGCAGGAAAGCGGTGCCCGGGCTCCGAGGTCCTGGGCTGCGGGACACACCGCTGAGATGAAGATGATGATCCATCGAAGATGAAAAACAAAATCACTTAACCACATTTAATCACCTAAAACTTCGTGTGTTTTCTTATCCAATCATATTACCAAAAATATTATTATCAAAGTGCAAAAGTCATTAATTTTCTTCCTCAAATCAAATCGCATAATATATTGTCATCCGCATTCATTAATTTTCTTCCGATAAAGAACCGATGACTTGTATGGCGCAGGTTGTATGCCCGATTAGCAGAGAATACATCAGAGAAATGATGGGCGGGCAGAGCGATTTACTTTGAATGGATTCGTTCCGATACATTTTGGCGTACACTAACCGTAACTCAGATTGCCATAGTACTTACAAGAAGGGGAGCATTTTGTTGTTGCGAGAGAGTAATAAGATGTTTCTAACATTCTAGAAACTAACTTTTAAGCCACTAACTCTAGGAACAAAAAATTCAGTATAATTAATATGGTTTCTTAAATCCCGCGAAAAGTTCTTGTAATTCGTTCAAGCCACGCCTCGCGCGAATTATAATTATTATTTACTTGGGCACTAATTACAGATTTATTATTAGAAAAGAATGGTGCACGGTTTATGCATAAGGTTCATGTTTATGAAATTAAATGTTTTTGTAATTTTTATATTTGACTAGATTTAATGAAAGGTAAATTGCGGTTTACGATTTATGACGTATTAAAAAAACTACTTACTAGATCTCGTTCTTACCAATTTTCGGTGGAAGTTTACTTGGTAATGTACATCATATATTGTTTTTGTTTTATCATTTTCTTATTTTAGAAGTTACAGGGGGACGGGACACATTTTACTACTTTGGAAGTGTCTCTCGCGCAAACTATTCAGTTTAGAAAAAAATGAATTAGAAACCTCAGTATCATTTTTGAAGACCTATCCATAGATTGTACGTACGGGTACGCTCGTATGGGTTTGATGGAAAAAAAATTTGAGTTTCAGTTCTAAGTATGGGGAACCCCTAAAATTTTGTTTTTTTTCTGCTTTTGTGTCAAAATCTTGATATGATTCACAGAACATACATAAACTCACGCCTATATCCCCGAAGGGGTAGGCAGAGGTGCTAGCACCCACATTTCGCCAGTTTATGTTTAGGTCCCAATGTAATAGGTGGCGAGCCTATTGCCATTAACCGGGCACTTATAAACCTGCGATAAATACACACATAACTTCGAAAAGCATCGAAAAGTCATTGGTGTGTGCCATGGTAAAACCTGGGATCGAACCCGAGACCTCGTCTCAACAGTCCATTACCCATACCACTAGGCTACCGCGGTTCACAGAATACATCTATTTACCAAGTTTCAACTGCATAGTTCTTATAGTTTCGGAAAAAAGTGGCTGTGATATATGGACGGACAGACAGACAGACATGACGAATCTATAAGGGTTCCGTTTTTTGCCATTTGGCTACGGAATCCTAAAAAAAGAAGCGGTGACATTAGACCGTTTTGTTTTAATATTCGGTCCGTCAATTGATTGCACTCTGCCGGATGGTAAGAAGTTTGGTGCTATATTAATTACTCTGTGGAAGTTGGTTTGACACCGATATAACCGCTGTCTTATTCCGCTGGCCGCTTACCATGAGACGGAATATATACTAGTTATGCAACTTCATATTAAGACAAATCTAAAAATCAGTTGAAATAAAACAATGTTGAACGGATTCTATCGCGGTTTATTTGATGTTATTTTATACATTAACATTGAACCCGACGTTTCGGTGGCTTTTCAGCAGCCATGGTCACGGGGAGACTAAAGATGGTTGTTGTCTTGGAGTTTGAAGTGAAAGTTATCTCAAAGTACCCGAACTATGTTGAATTGTTGGTGTTACTATTTACGCAGAATGAGCTCACAGTGACATGAAGTCTTGTTGTATTTTGTTTTTTCTTGGAATTAATTAAGTGAATGACTGGGTCCCAAGCTGGTGGTACATTCCAACCATCTTCTCTATTAAAATTAGGATGTTTTTTAATTTCAATAGCTTCGCGGAGCATCCTAGGTAGGAATCGATTTTCTTTGACGAGTATCTGTGGTTTATCAAATCTTAAGTAATGTTTGGTCCCCTGTTGCACAAAATGCGTGCATCTGACATACCTTTTTTTTTTATTGTCCGGAAATCCCTTATACCTATAAAAGTCTTAACGCATAACTTTTTGCAAACGCAAAAGTTAAGTGTAAATGTATAAAAGTTGAATATTATTATTAAAGTGAAAAAAAATGAATAGTTTTAAGTAGAAAGAAAAGCAAAGTTTCACATTTCTTTGTAGTAAACTTGTCTATATTTATGCGGGATTAGAATGATACTTCAAAGGAATACTTTGTGCATTCCTTGCAGCACTGAATGTTCTTTATAAACTGAATCTTTTAAAATAACGTGTACAATAGTTCGAAAAATGCACCTATAAGAGAGAATATCAAGGCTTTAAAATAACTACGGCGTACACTACAAGTACTCACTACTTAAATAAGGTTTTATCGTTGATTTTTTCGGACCGTACATGATATTTTGGTATGGAAATCCATGTACAATTAAGTTTTATTATATGCTATTCTGTTCTGTTCTCATCTGTTCTGTTCTTTTCTAAGTATTCCCGTACCATAGCCGCTTAAATGCAACAAAAACATTGGGAAAAGTGTAAAAATTACAAAATAAAAAGTAATGAATTGCTTTGCCATATTCTCATAAATTTCTGATATTATTATTCAACTACAACCATAATTATGACTGGTGACAGCTAACCTGAAATACAAAGCGCATTGTACAAAAATAAACTGAAAATTGTACAAACGCAAAACTTTCCCCATTAATTCAAGATTGATCATCATGTACTCTCACAAGAACCCTTGTGTCTATTCCTAAGGTGGATTACTCTCGAAGATTAGTTTTCATCCGGACACGATACAACTTCAAACAAGTAAACTATAACTAACAGTAACACTAACGGACCCACTTAACATAATTAAAGTACAATCAAAATTCAGAGCCGGGCTGAACGGGCGGTCTAATATCCTGTTAGTGTTCGGATAACATTAATCATGGCGTGACGTGGTGAACGGGGTAGGAATACACCCAATTTTGTGTTGAGAAGAATTCAGACATATACCCTACCCCTGTTGCTGGTGTACAGGCAGGCGTATATTGGGACGTAATTCATTATATCTTTCCACATTTGACATACCTACCCTGGCATTTCTTTATATATAGGTCTTGATATAGGTGAGGATATAGCGTTAAAGATTATGAGAAAACCATAAGTAACGTTACATTATAAACTGTCGAAATATTGTCAGCAATTTCGCAATTTGACATAGGTACACAAAATCGGTATTATTTTAATAAAACACAGTATGATTGGAATATTATGAACTTCCATTTTTTCAAATCTGTCGCGTTATGTTATAAAGAACAAAATTAGGTTGGCAGATCAATCTTCGAATACTATATTTGACTTTACCTACATGTGTGGGACTTGTTTGTTACTAATTTCTCTCTCTCTCTCTCTCTTACACTTTAACACTCTCACAAACGATCACTAAAAGCAATCTAAAATCTCATAAACAACCATCTATTATATTATAAATACTCGTATATCTCCGAAAGGGTTTTGATGTTAACCGAAGCGAGCCTGTGCCGTCGACTGAGCACTTTTTCATGATGCCCTATCCCACCTTGTGTGACACCCATGAGCAAGATGAAGCAGCATCAAAGGCAAGAATTATGAGAGCAGAGAAGTGAAAGATGCGCCAGGACCTATTGCTTCTTCTTGTCTCATAATAATTCTTGCGTTTGCTGCCAATTATCTAACATGCGTGATAGATACTGCTGTAAGATTTGCCACGGCGAGTTTTCAAGGTACTACTACTTATTATAATGCTACTAAATCTAATTAGTGCGGCGTATTAGGGCCAACGTGGTTAAATTAGCGTCCTACACATAACACCCACTACAATAATAACTGGGCAACACCAATACTATACCATAGCCCATTTAGTCACCATTGAAAACCTGATCAGTGTTGACACTTCACAAATGCTCTCTGGAGTATGAAGTTATTTAAAAAGGGCATCAAAAATCTATAGTCCATAGATTCAGGTTAAATTATTATGGATATAAAATACCGAAAAAATGCGATTCCGCTACCACATAATCATTTCGGTAGGGTAGTATCTTTAAGGTTTCCATACAGAACTGTTTGAAGGAAAGTTGTTTCTGCTAGAATTTGGTTACTCCCATACTGTGGGTTATTCCACCTTTCAATAGACACTATAATTTTATGCGATTCTACTACGACATAACCATTTCGGTAGAGTAGTATCCACAAGGTCTACGGAAAAAAGGTCCTTAAAATTTAAGATAAATAAAAATATTTTTCCAAAAACGAAATGTATCCTTGTATGTTTCGTTGGAACAATGACTCGAGAAAATTGTTGTTGTCAACCCTCTTCACTTTCCAATTCAGAAATGACTGAAAATATACATTTTTGTTACATTTAGCTGGCGTTTCCTTCATCCTTTCATATATAAAATTCTCCTGTTCTTAATTTTGATACATTAAGTAAAATTTTAATAATCAAATATCATCTATGATTTTAGCAGTAGGGTTTTAGTCGGTTCAAGCCCGATATAACCGCCCCCGCTGGCCGTCGGGGTCCGAAGGGATTTCCGCACTAAAAAAAAAAAAGGTACTGGTGACGAAAAAAGGTATTTGATCGAATCTAACTGAAATTTCAAATGGATTTCCAGATAATTAATTCTTCGAAATCTGTAGAAAAAGATAAATCTAAATATTTCTATATAAACATTTCCGACATAATATCCTTTTTGAATTATACATTATCTGTCTAAGAGTTCTTGATAAATTCCTTCAAATATTTGTTTCCTCATTTCCAAACATCTACTACACCTTACTAAATTCATGCAGATGCTATTTTTATAGCGCCATTCAAATACATTTTGGAGAAAAAAAGGTTTGCGTAAAAATCTTCTAAAAATTGAAACGTACGTAAAACCGAAATATGCGCGGTCACGTATCACCACTCAAAAGCCCTCGTTCACACCCCGTATTATAATAACTTAAAGCTTTGATACTGATATTCAAGCAACATTCCATTTAAGAGGTGGCAGAATTGAATACGTCCTGTTAACGAATGCGGATTTTTTCGACCGGCTTCACGAGGAGGTTCACAGTTGGACCTGTATGTTTGTTCGTAATTATTGCGCGTTTGGTTGAACTGACTTTGATGCGGTTTTCGGAAAAGTATTTGTCATATTCTGAAGAAGGTTTAGTATACTTAACCGACTTAAAAAGAAGATGTATGTTTGTCCGTGATTAGGATTTAATGCGGTTTTAATCAAAAACATATATTTGTGACATTATGGAGAAAGTTTTGGTATACAACAAATGAATACCACGTGACATCGTTCGCTTACATGCGATTGGAGTTGAACTAATGTATCGCTATATTAGTTCAACTCGACCGATGTTTTGTTGTTGATGCGGTTTTTTAACAACCTGACGTCGTATTATATAAATCTTAAGGCTTTCACGGCCGGCGTAGACGTCGTATTGTCTTCTAGTTTTCCGTGTTTAATAAATCAGTTATGTTCACTGCAAAGGTTAAATGAAATTTTAATTGAATAGGTAGAAACGACTTCAAAAACCAAAAAAAATTACTGAATTACAGATTTAATTCAATAGACCAAAATGCGCACAAGGATTTTTTTGGCTGAAGTCGGTGCCAAACCCGAAACAATGTTACAAAGCAACAAAAAAATTCACTATCCGATAATGACGTCACCTACATTAATTGCCACCACGGTTGTTACACATTTGATTATATGGCGCTACATTTTTGCCTAATACCTCTTTGGTTTCAATTGGTATTTTGAATTAAATCCGTGATTCAGTTATTTTTTTACTTTTTTACCGTTTGTTCATATAAAATAACTGTTAATGCCTAACTCAATTACCACTTAACGATCCGACGGTTATAGCCATACGTTGACTTTTTGATTTTACTCTTCCCCACCTCCTTTCCCGCCACCCCACCCCCTTGTCGTAATTTATATTATAAAATTGACTAAACTAGGTCAACTGGAAGTACCCTATAGTTTTTGGGTAAAAAACCTCTATAGCTGTTCCCGTTGACCTAGAATCACAAATAAAGGAAAACTCCAAAAAATAAAAAGTGGTACATACCTCGGTGCACGAGATAGATCCGCAATTGACCGGTTTTTTTTTATAAAAACAAGGAAAGGACGAGGCTTTGGCATCTACTTCTGATATTGAATAAATTCTATATAAATAAGTAAATTTAATATTTTTTTCTGTTCCAGGTAAGTCTGACTGATTGACATACCAAGAACAATACATACCAAGAAGAAGAACATACCAAGAAGGAATATACGTGAGGAAAGCAATATACTTTTATATGCATTTGAGAATGCAGCTGAAATAGTCTGGCAATGTAGTAACTGAAAATTGTCTATTGAACATGAACTTGAAATTGAAACGAAGCATGCCTTCATTTCATATACGTTCTGATACGTGTTGGGCTACGTTCTACTGCAGTTTGGCATATTATTTGCATGAGTTTGACTAAAACTTTATTTGAAAATAGAAATAAGAAAAGAAAAAGTCATGTTTATTTTAAATTCTGACATAGGTTTGTATAATATAAATAGGTAATTATAAGTTTAAAATAATTATATCATTATGTTTATTGACGTCTTGTTTAAAACCGGAAAAGAAAAATATATGAATAATTTTGGATTGTTTAAAAAAATATTAACGACTTACGGTTTTAGCGCTAAAAAATTCCTAATTTCTCTTTAATACCTATCTTAGGAAATGACAATTAATCTAACGATATCTTAATTGCCGCAATCCACCCAGCCATTTAAAAGATATCTGGTAAAAAATAAATTTACATATTATCTGTATAATAAACATACCTAAGCCTTTCCTGGCTGTCCGGGTAAAAACAATATGAGTAAAAAGCCTTAAGACTTTGTCCATAACAATTAATGTTTTTTGCACTTCATAAAACATTCTATACTTGTTGCCAAACTGTATTTTCTCACTACCCATTTTATTAAGTAACTGGCTTGCGTGATATTTTATACTGGAAGTAAAGTGCTGTCCACTTCCGTTCAGTGCTCGAACTTAATAAGTGCAACTTGACAAATAGTCCCCTTGCCGAGACAAATATAGATATTTGAGATCTTTTCCAATGACCGCCTCTGACTTACTACTGAAATTTAGAGTACGTGATATACGGAAGTTTTGTTCGACGCGCGGGTTCAAACCCTAATAATAATGATGACTTAACTAAAGCGAATATTGAAATATTAAGAACAATGCTATAAATTCAAATAAATAAAATCCAAAATCCCCAAACTAAGGATGAATTTTAAAAATATATTTTCAATGATTCTTAAATTTCATAAATCTATTCCATTAACAACTCTCTCAGCTCATGATTTTGTCGGAAGTTTACGCGAATATCAAACATTGAAATAAAACTACTTTTAACGGATTTTATCGCGATTTATTTGATGTTATAAAATTTTTTAAATTTTAGTTTTTATGCTGAAAAGCAACCGAAGCGTCGGGTTCAATGTAAATAATAAAATAACAACAAATAAACTTCAAATCAAATGAATTCATTAAAACTAGTGGGGCGGAAATCACACAGTGATTGTCAAACTTCGGGCCAAACTTAGATATTTTTGTTGCAGTATTTTTATTCAAAATTACAGACCTTAGGCTTTATGCATATTATTCGACGCGTCTTTATATATTGAGCAATAAATATGAAGAAAATGAAATCAAACCAAACGTCTTCGACGTCAAAAACACAAAAAAATGATTTTTTAGGGACAATTTGTATAGTAGGTACCTGAAACCTTGAACGTACAAACCCCAAAATCTAATTAGTTCTTCCCATTAACCAAACAAGATGATTGGCGGAAGAATTTTTTAAATCGGATAAGTGGTTCTTGAGTTATTGCGTAAACAGACATCCAGACCAACAGACAGATCGAAACAAAAACTTTTTTGCTTAATTAGACTTAGAATCATGTGAAACGTCGAGACAAGTGATAAAAAGTGGGTGTAAGATTTTGATTTTTTTTTCGTGATTTTAAGAATTCGGTGTCCACCTGGTTGGTGGCCCGAAATAAAATTGTTTAATTTCAATCTCTCAGTTGACTTTTAATTTAAGTATGGTATTCATGCTCAATTCGTCTAGATTCTTCTTTACTATCTATAATTAAAATTCCATATAAAGATAACTTTATCGTTGTAGCTTGAGAATAACGACTAGTTCTAAATATACTAGAAATAGATCGAGTTACTGATACATGAGACCGACGTACTCTGTATATTTTACTAACAAATAACAAATCCTAAGTAATTTTCAGGTAAATTTTATATTTACTTGTTGACTTACCTATCTATCCGTAAGTCACCGCACTGTAAAACATTTTACCCTCCGTTTGTTTATACCCTGAAGGTTGTCGCGCACCTGTACCGTTGGAACTGCAAAAATTAATCATCTACCAAATGCCTTTGTCCCTTTTACGGTGATTAATTATTTTGACAAATATCATCAACTATGATAATAAATGTGACAGCCCTTGTTTATTATACAAAAGGAGCTAAGGGACTTTTGTTGTACGTCAAGTAAAAATAGAGTAAGTTATTAATTTTAATTTTACTAATTAATCTTCATTAGTATCATAAAATATGTTGTTATGTTTTGTTGTTGTGTTAAGTGAGTAACTTAGAAACTTACATGAATCTCCCATTCTTACTTAATATTTATTTTGAAGTAGCAATATGATGCATTTCGCGGTGCATTCGTACGTTCTAACCTTCGTAGCAACGCGAAAGCGCCATTCAATAATGCCAGCGTCTGCCACGCTATCTACTTACCAAGAGGTAAGTTTAGTTCTTAAGAGGATGAATCATATTTCGGTGGCTTACTGGTTGACTATACTAGTTGTTTCGGTTAATTACATAACATAACATAAACTCACGCCTATATCCCCGAAGGGGTAGGCAGAGGTGCTAGCACCCACATTTCGCCAGTTTATGTTTAGGTCCCAATGTAATAGGTGGCGAGCCTATTGCCATTAACCGGGCACTTATAAACCTGCGATAAATACACACATAACTTCGAAAAGTCATTGGTGTGTGCCATGGTAATACCTGGGATCGAACCCGAGACCTCGTCTCAGCAGTCCTTTACCCATACCACTAGGCTACCGCGGTTAACAATTAATCGATCGAATCGATTAGATCGGTTAATTAATAAATAAATAAATATTCTAGGACGTAAGCATAGCTTAACTGGCTTGTGTTATGGGTTCTAGACTGCGGATAAGCATACTTAAATACATTATACGAAACACCCAGACTAATGCAATGGACATATTCATGCATACAAATATTTGCACTGAGCGGGATTCGAAACCGCAACCTCCGACGTGGCAGTCGAACGTTCTATCGCCACGCCACGGAGGTCGTCAAATAATCGTTAATAGTGCCTACTCTTAAAAAAAATACAGGTATTATTTGATATGTTATACCGTAAAATACAATCCAAGTAAAATATCAAGAGATATTATTCAATACAACTATTACCGAAGCCAAGCCTTCAACTAATGAGTATCGTTTCAAACTCTTCATAAAGCGGCTTAGAATTTAAATCCTATTAGAGAGAACAGGGCCTGTAGACAAAGTCACATTCTACTAGTGGAATCGCAACGAAGCGAACCTTCAAAAGACCGAAATGTATGGGAGAGACAACATTTGGCGACATGTCACGTGTAACAAATAATGTCACTCCCATACATATTGAACATTTGGAGTTTTCGAAGCGATTCCACTAGTAGAATGTGACTTTGTCTACAGGCCCTGGTGTCTGTTCGACGTAAAGTGACTCAATTAAGTTTATTACAGACTTGCTCAGCAAATTAACATGTCACTTCGAATGTGCAAACGGCAAAGGCAATATGTATCCACCTTTACATGTGAGGTTATATGTAAAGGTGTACAATTATTTCCTTGGCCTTCCTGTATTACACTCACATTCCGCTAGCTATATTTTGTTCCACGTAAGTGAAGGAGCCAGCCTTTTGCCTTCTATGGGGTACATGTCCTGACTTTGTACTGCTATTGTAAATTTGCTAACTTAAGAAATCCATGGCACTTTTTCCTGACTCAGCCTCGGTTGTGTGCCTCACCCCATATTTTGTAAAACCGAATTATAGACATATCGATGAAATGTGAGTTCACCTCTGCCTTACTCTTCGGGGATAACAGGCGTGACTAAAATTACTATTATACATAGTTAAACATAACTGGCTAATCGTGGGTGTGTAATAATACACCTTTGCCTACCCCTTCGGGGATACAGGCGTGAAGTTATGTTATGTTATGTATTTAAAAAACTCAGTAACAGTTTGCCCTAACTCAAGACCTCACGATCTTAAACGGACTTAATCGCTTCGTCGTAGCGTAGAAGATTACACAGAGTTCAAAATCAAGCAACTATAATATGAACTTACCTTTATAGAGGAAACCTCATTAAACTAATATTTCATTACTAAGAGAAAATTTAATGCGTGCAATAAAGTACCTCTCTATTTTACTGAAAGTGATTTGCTCACAAAGAGGCTTATTAAATTTGGCTATGGAAAATAAATACTTAGGCAGGCGCGCTTCTCATTACTTATTCCTTTTGAACGATTTGTTCCCCCACTGTTTTGCGCCAGTGCAAATCACA
Organism: Cybosia mesomella; assembly: GCA_946251805.1. Classification (NCBI taxonomy): domain Eukaryota; kingdom Metazoa; phylum Arthropoda; class Insecta; order Lepidoptera; family Erebidae; genus Cybosia; species Cybosia mesomella. The sequence goes on along the minus strand of OX276396.1, from coordinate 33,195,993 downwards.
ATGAACTCATATAATACGAGTAATGTATGGTAATCGCATTTTAAAAAGTATTTGTATGAATGCCGCGAAGGGTTATATAGATGAGTGGGTCAATGCCTCGGTTTATGTGCGTTCAGATTCATAAATTTGAAATTAAATTATTGTAATGGTTTTACGAACCTGAGGACAGCTCTTACGCGACCATTTAGCTCAGTTGGAATGGTTACGAAAAAATCTCGGCAGTCTTTGGGAGTAGCTTTTATAATTAAAATAAAAAATATTTATTTTATTTTAGGTGTATTCTAGTTATTTTAAGTACTTACCTTTTTTTTTCATATATAATTACTTGTCCCGACTGACTGACAGACTGATTTACTGATTGATTCATCAACATAGAGCCTAAACCGAAACAAACTTGAAACCGGGGCAAGACGGGGACACCGTGGTTCCCAAACCCGAGGGGGCCATCTCGAAACCGGAGATGGCACAGGGTCAGTCGGGGTGCGAGGGATATGCTCTATGGGTAACCTTACACCCCGGCGTTTGTAGACCCTAGACGGCGTGCGGTTTTAGTCGGTTCAAGCCCGACATAATCGCCCCCGCTGGCGGGTGGGTATCCGAAAAAAAAAGGTGCCTTTTATGTTGTAGGCATTCACTAAGAAAGGATTTTTGGAAATTAAACTTCTAAGGTGGCAAGTTCGTCATTTTTAGGGTTCCGTTGCCAAATGGCAAAAAACGGAACCCTTATAGATTCGTCATGTCTGTCTGTCTGTCCGTCCGTATGTCACAGCTATTTTTTTCCTAAACTATAAGATCTATGCTGTAGAAACTTGGTAAGTAGATGTATTCTGTGAACCGCATTAAGATTTTCATACAAAAATAGAAAAAAAACAATAAATTTTGGGGGTCCCCATACTTAGAAGTGAAACTCAAAAATTTTTTTTCATCAAACCCATACGTGTGTGTTGAGGTTTCTAATATAATTTTTTTCTTAACTGAATAGTTTGCGCGAGAGACACTTCCAAAGTGGTAAAATGTGTGTCCCCCTGTAACTTCTAAAATGAAAGGTAAATATTTTTTTTAGTTTTTTCATTCTCTTGAATGATAAAACTAAAAAAAATATATGATGTACATTACCATGTAAACTTCCAACGATAATTGTTTTTAACGAGATCTAGTAAGTAGTTTTTTTTTAATACGTCATAAATCGTAAACTGCAATTTACCTTTCATTCAATCAACTCAAATATAAAATTAAAAATAAAAACATTATTATGTTACTTGCTGCTACGGAACCCTTAATGGGCGAGTCCGAATCGCACTTGGCCGCTTTTTGAAGTTAGAAGCATGACATTTCTTGTACCTACTTTTAGTTAGGTTATATATATAAATGTATAAATATATAAATGTGTATATATATATATATATATATAATAAATGAACATGTGTATCAGCGTTTTTCAAAATTTTGCTAATAAGGGGGTAAAATAGTTGTTGAAAGATTATATGGAAAGTTCGTCATTTTCACAGTAGGAAGCACGAAATTCAATTTAAAAGATTCTTATAGCTATCTTATATTCACCATTAGACCCGGAAGGTGGCGCTGCAATTGGATTACAGGTATTTTTTTACGAATTTATTTCCGGGCGAAGCCGGGTCGCGGGTCGCTAGTAATGAGATATTCCTCTATTATGCAAAGAGTGTATTCATATCATTTTTATTGATAGGATAACATCGTGACAGCTCACAATATAGGCTGTTACCGATTCTGTCAAAACCCAATTGGCGAAAAAAAAAAAATCTTTAAACTTAAACTTAAACTTGCTTCGGTTATTTGAAGGAATCAGTTAGTCCCTGTTTGATAGCCATGATTGGCAATGATACAACTGAAATTTGTGACAATGGTGTTTATATAAAATTTATTTCAAACATTGCATACTTATTTCATTCGAATTCTTAGTTTGATTTACTTTAACCAATAAAAAAACTATCACGCAAAGGAGTGATAAATTGGTCCTAACTGTTGGAGGCACAACGGCATCTCTTTCGTACCTCCGTGAAAGAGCCATTGTGGTGAGAGGATTGGTCATCCTAAGTTCTGCGTTACCAAGTCAAGCTGCTTCAAGTTACATTGCGAGGAGGCTCCTTCGTGCACATTATATCGTACACAAGCTCCAGTCAATTTGGTGGTACATTTAGGTCAAGTTTTTTCCTATATGAGTTTGATAATACAGAGGTTTAAGACCCGTTTTTTTTCGTGCGGAAATCCCTTCGGATACCCCCCCGCCGGCGAGCGGGGGCGATTATGTCGGGCTTGAACCGACTAAAACCGCACGCTGTCTCGGGTCATAAGACGCCGGGGTGTAAGGTTACCCATAGAGCATATCCCTCGCACCCCGACTGACCCTGGGCCATCTCCGGTTTCGAGATGGCCCCGTTACTTGCTCTCCACTGTGTCATCTGCTAATCAGAGGGACACGTGGAAAGCTTCCGAACAGCCCTCAACAGGGCCGTCCTCGCTTCGGTCGGAGTTGGCCGGAGGCGCCAGCGTCTCTCCCACCCTAGGAGAGAGGCGCAGCTGTCTCCGTTGCCCAGGGTGCACCGCGTGGAGGTCCCCAACCAAGCACCCCAGAGGTTTAAGACCCTACTGGGTCTAGAACCTCTAATAATAGTTGTAAAACTGCCTTTTCTTTTTTCGTGCGGAAATCCCCCGCGGAGACCCCCCGCCGGCCAGCGGTAGTGGTTATGTGGAATTCGAATCGACTAAAACCTTCAGACGCCGGAGTGTAAGGACGCAAATAAGGCATTTCCCTCGCACCCCGGCTGTCCCAGGGTCATCTCCGGTGTCGAGATGGCCTCCTCGGGTTTGGAAACTACGGTGTCCACTTCTCACTCCCGGAAAGAGGAGGGTGCAAAGCACCGCCGCTCCGAGTTGTAAAGCGGCCTAAAAATTTGCTCGTACTATCTAACCCCATTATCCACGCCATTCCAACGACGCCTGTCCCAAGGAAGAATGATGGAGTTATAAAACTAGCCATTGGAACAGAAAAGTAAACAAAATAAAGTGCGGGCCCTTCGTTTATCTCCATCCTGCGCCAGCACACGCACATACGTCAATCTGACTCGTAACGACTCCCTAAATATTGAATTTTACATGAAAATAGTTTACTTGCGGGTCCATTATACGCTGTTATGTGGTTATTTATGCTATGGGATATTGAAATAAAACTATTTTTAACGGATTCTATCGCGATTTATTTAATGTTATTTTATATTTTACATTGGCCCCGACGTTTCGGTTGCTTTTCAGCAGCCATTGCCGTGGAGACTAAAGATGGTTGTTGTCTTGTAGTTTGAAGTGTAATTTATCTCAAAGTACCCGAACTATGCTGAACTGTTCGTGTTTTCATGAAGTCTTGTTGTATTTTGATTTTTCTTGGAATTAATTAAATAAATGACTGTGGGATATTTTAACTAGATTTTCTTTTTTATATAGTAGCTGTTGAACGCGGCTTCGCTTGCGTGAAATACTGATCCGGTTTCCACAATACACAGGAAGTTATTCCCGGGATAAAAAGTGTAAAATGTACTGTTCTAGACTAAAATCTACCTCTGTACCAAATGTTACCAGAAGACCCTTAAACTGGTGTTTACTTAGAATAGGATATAGTCAATATGACATTTCTTTTTTGATGAAATTTCAACAAAAAAAATCATAAGTACTTTACTTGCATATCTATTATATTTTAAAAAGAATAAGATTTATGTCCTTTAGGCGTTGGTAATCCTACCTCACTTTCAAAGTGCGATCTAGGATCAGTAGTTTTAAAGTAGTTTGGCTTGTCTTCGCCAGATGGCACTGAGCATTACTTGTGAACGATTTGCTCTTGAACGTTTTTCACTCGTGCTGAAGTTACTTTAAAGCCAGCTGATACAATTATTGCTTTTAGATTCTAATAATGGATTCAAAAATCGTTGTCGTCCTTTGTTCAAAGTTTTAAAGTAAGTTTTAAAACTAATCGCGATACGACCGAAAGTTCTATCTACCCTTCGAGAATTACAGTGACCAAAGTTTAAACTACCTTCATTTTGGTATTGAAAAGCAGTTTTCAGACTTGTAACATTCTGCGGTGAGACGTTTGATAGATTGTGAGAATTTGAGCTTTGACGACCAAACTTGAATTTGTAGTTAAATCTGAAAACTAGCAACACGACAACAGAACATCACTCTGTAACGACTGACACTTAAAGATATTGATATCTACATGTAACAGAGTTTTGGGGTACTTGAGGTTGTAGGTATAGTCACCCGGAACTTTCAACGAATCAAATCGAATCAATCAATTCAAAACGGATGCGATACACATCCGTTTTCAATTGATTGTTTCAAAACGAATGACATATTTTTATTTTATTTTTATGTTAAAGTTACAGAAAACTTTCAGCAAGAAATGTTCAGAAGCCATTAGCAATATTAGTAACCGAAATTACTAATATTCCTCCTATCCCCTCGAGCTAAGCCATGTTGCTTGTGTTAGGAGCGGGTTAACGTCAGTAGTGTAATGGCCCGGATTCGAACCCGGGACCTCTTGATCATAGGGTCGACTTCTTAACCACTAAGCTGCCGACACTTCTATATACATTTTATATATTTAATTGATGATGTTTTGCAAAAAGAACACGTTAGAAGCACCCAAAACCGGTAGGCTACCATAAAACGTTTATTGACAGTAGAGGAAGCGCGTATACTATGTCGCAGAAGGTAGACTCGTATCTGCCCCGGAGCGAGAAAGATTTTATGTGTATTAAATGCATTTACTTTTTAACCGACTTCAAAAAGGAGGAGGTTCTATTATCGTCTGTATTTATGTATTTAGGGTTCCAAATGGCAAAAAACGGAACCATTATAGATTCGTCATGTCTGTCTGTATGTCCGTCCGTATGTCACAGCCACTTTTTTCGAAACTATAAGAACTATGCTGTTGAAACTTGGTAAGTAGATGTATTCTGTGAACTGCATTAAGATTTTCACACAAAAATAGAAAAAAAAACAATAACTTTTTGGGGGCTTAATACTTAGAACTGGAACTTACAATTTTTTTTTCATCAAACCCATACGTGTTAATCTATGGATAGGTCTTCAAAAATGGTATTGAGGTTTCTAATATGATTTTCTCTAAACTGAATAGTTTGCGTGGAAAATTGTGTTCCCCCCCCCCTGTAACTTCCGAAATAAGAGAATGATAAAACAAAATCTAGTGGGGCGGAAATCACACAGTGATTGTCAAACTTCGGGCCAAACTTAGATATTTTAGTTGCAGTATTTTTATTCAAAATTACAGACCTTAGGCTTTATGCATATTATTCGACGCGTCTTTATATATTGAGCAATAAATATGAAGAAAATCAAATCAAATCAAACGTCTTCGACGTCAAAAACACAAAAAAAAATGTTTTTTTAGGGACAATTTGAATGGTAGCTACCCGAAACCTTGAACGTACAAACCCCAAAATCTAATCAGTTCTTTCCATTAACCATACAAGATGATTGGCGAAAGAATTTTTTAAATCAGATAAGTGGTTCTTGAGTTATTGCGTACACAGACATCCAGATATCCAGACATCCAGACCAACAGACAGACCGATACAAAATTTTTTTTTGCTTAATTAGACTTAGAATCATGTGAAACGTCGAGAAAAGTGATAAAAAGGGGGTGTAAGATTTTGAGTTTTTTGCGTGATTTTAAGACTTCGATGTTCACCTGGTTGGTGGCCCGAAGTAAAAAATATGTGATGTACATTACCATGTAAACTTCCACCGAAAATTGGTTTGATCGAGATCTAGTAAGTAGTTTTTTTTTAATACGTCATAAATCGTAAAACGCAATTTACCTTTCATTCAATCAACTCAAATATAAAATTTAAAAAAAAGCATTATTATGTTACTTGCTGCTACGGAACCCTTTATGGGCGAGTCCGACTCGCACTTGGCCGCTTTATTAAAATTCTTATTGCAATGTGTTTGGTTTAATTCTGGCTTTTATTTAACTTGCAATGTTGAATGTGGGTGTTTGTGTGTAATGTTATAAAGATCAAATCTAGCAAGCTGAAGTTACATGGATGCTGACCATAAAACGGCGTAGACATCCAAGGTTAGCTCCAGATTAAAAAACTCTTCAACGGTCAACCGCAAAGACAAGATTTTTTATGAGTATTTTTAAAATTAGTTTTTAAGAATGTATTTTACTATTAAGCAAGAATTACGGTAGATGGCTCCAGCGTCGCCTTAAGACGTAAATAATATATCGGAGAGTTTTGAATATCTGATACGTGTCTAGGTGGCTCAGTTGGTCAGAGCGTTCCCCCTGTAACTAACTGGTCGCGGGTTCAAGTCCCGTCCTAGATGTTCTCTTTTTCCGATCTAAATCTATAGGAAACGAAAGCATACAAAATTCTTAAAAATTTAATTGAATGTATAAAGGGGGTTTCGAGGGCGATAAATCGATCTAGCTAGGTTTAATTTTTAGAAAAAGTCGAAAAAAATAAAATTGAGCAATGCTCGGTCATCCACATACAATATATTATACAAGAATTACTCGCCGCCATCCTCATAGCGATATCGGCTAGCCGACGTTAGGGGCATGAATATCAAGGGACACTTGTCCGAATTGACATTTTTAATTATTTTTTACTGCCAATTCGGACACCATCAAAGTATTTCCCATTTGCGTCCGCTTCTTGTTTTTGAATAGCAGGTACCTATGTCGGCTTTTCCGGGAGCGAGCTCCGAACCCCGAGAGCAAAGCTTGTGCCAGAACCTCACCAGTTGTTTAGCAGGTAAGGTTGGTTTTGGCCTCAAGGCTATTGATAGGGCGACGTATTTCAAAAGCTTTTTTTAAGAATGTACAGTCAACAACAAAAGTAGCTAGCTGACTTTAATAAAATAATAAACAAATTATGAAATATATTAACTTTGTCCTCTGAGGATAGTAAAACTACTTATACATCAATCGTTGGTATGTATTCTAATGTGAAAAAGGTTTCTAATATTTTAGTGTAAATCAACTTTTGTCGTTGACTATACTTTACTGTCAGATAATTTATTCGACGTCACATGAGTGAATATCGTGTAAGTACGACGAGACCAGCTTCCACCTGCTTGTCGAATTCCCCATGTACTCACTGATAAGATGGGTAACAATGGGGTTGGATACACTGAATACAGAAATCCTGGAGAATCTGAAGGTGGACCAGATCGTAAAATTTTGCAAAGATACAGGTAGGTTCGACGGAATGCCGTGATTGCTGGAAACCACATCCTTACCAAAAGGGAGGATCAGGGGAAATGGGTAAAATGACCCACCAAGGTAGGGTTGATCACCTGGCGGGTCACTGGCGCGGGCGTCCCCGTTGGAAATGATAATAATGGTTTACTAATGTTTGGCAAAAAACGTTCCCCAAAGTGTCACATGCCAAAGTATGTTTCCCAAATTTTCATTTGGCAAAATAACATTTGGCAAAACAACTTTTCGCAATTTTACAGTTAGCAATACTATATTTAGCAATTTATTGTTTAACATATAATTACATGGCAAAGTTTCATTTTACCAAGTATTAGTTAGTCAAATATGGTTTGGCATAACACACTTTTCCCTGGCATGTAAAAAAAGCGGCCAAGTGCGAGTCGGACTTGCCCATTAAGGGTTCCGTAGCAGCAAGTAACATAATAATGTTTTTTTTAATTAAATTTTATTAATGAGTTGTTTTTTTTTTTTTTTTTTTATATTTAGTCCGTCCAATTGACTGTACCCCGCCTGATGGTAAGCTTAGGTAAAGTCCAAAAAGTAGTGGCCACCATTTCTAGAGATTGCCCCTAGAATGGTGGCCCCTACCTAGACGGCCTCAACAGATGTTTCTTCACGCCCCGCTTAAAGAGCCCAGGATTGTAGGTAGAAGGGAACACGTGAGTGGGTAAAGCGTTCCAGTGCTTTATGGTCCGACAAAAAAAGGAGTCACCAAACCGCTTGGTTCGCGATGGTATCGATTGCACTGTATGAGGATGACACCTAAGTCCTGCACGTGTTGTTCGGGACAAGAAGGGAGAAGGAGGAATCAATTGGAATAACTCATCGGAACATTCACCATGGTAAATGCGATAGAATACTGCCAAGGAGGCTATATCTCTGATTGAAAAAATTATATTAGAAACCTCAATATCATTTTTGAAGACCTATTCATAGATACCACACACGTATGGGTTTGAAGAAAAAAAATTTTTTGAGTTTCAGTTCTAAGTATGGGGAGCCCCCAAAATTTACTGTCTTTGTTCTATTTTTGTGTGAAAATCTTAATGCGGTTTACAGAATACATCTATCTACCAAGGTTCAACAGAATAGATCTTATAGTTTCGGAAAAAAGTGACTGTGACATACGGACGGACAGACAGACAGGCATGACGAATCTATAAGGGTTCCGTTTTGCCATTCGGCAACGGAACCCTAAAAATAAACTGCTGCATGGGTGTTTGTTTCATCTTGGACAAATAATTTACAGGTAAGAACTTCTATAATAATTATATGACCATTATACAAATCAATTCCGGCGCTTCGCCGGCGGCTGCCACGGCACGCTCGCTTCGCTCGCTCGGCTTACGCTCTGTTGGGGCCTCAGTTCTAACCTAACCTAAACCACTTTTCTGGCAGTTCCGATCTAGCCTACGTAACTTATATAAAATTAATGTATTTGACTTTATTTATAATTAATTATTAATGAGACATGCTTTTACAACGAACTTACTTTTGGAATAGAATTTTTTACAAAATAAAGCATTTGCTTAATGTATATTTGACTTAATAAAAATTGAGCAAGTAAAATGTTGCCATATGAATATTTGACGAAGTGATTAAAATGCGAAATATAAATTTGCTAAAGATTCTTTTGGAAAATGAAACCATGCCATAAGTTTTTTAGGAAGTGAAATTTGACGAAACATATTTTGCCAAACGGCAGGATCCCGATAATAATAACGTGTAAGTAACAGAGATAATATAACCGCCCCCGCTGGCCAGCGGGGGGGTATCCGAAGGGATTTCCACACGAAAAAAAAAAGTAAAGGTATCTGAAAAGTTAACAGATGAAAGAAAATAGCTACGATTTTCCGGTAGCTTATCTTATTTCAATAAACTCATATCCAGATCCGATACCAGGCAGGTACGATCGCCATGAAACCACGCTTATGGGGAGGGCGTCACACTCCACTACCTTGCGAGCGTTCACTCAGGGGGCACTCTTTCCCTCTGATTTATCGCACTCTTTATGGCACATTGTTACACTTTTGAGCCTAAGATAAACGACTGTTAGTATAATTGGATTTGGTTATAAAATCCATTTATAAATTGCATTCGAGGCTTTTAGGATGATTTGTGTATTGAGAAAAGATAGCGTTCGCTCGGGCTTTTTATACTTCTAAGCTAGCAAACATGCACACAGCCCACTTGTTGCCAAGTGGTTACCGGTTTAGAAACATCGTCTACTACATCGTTGACTGCCTCTGTGGCGTAGCGGTAGTGCATTCGACTGCTAGGACAGGGGGCGCGGGTTCGATCAGATTCTGCTCAGTGCAAATATTGTATGCATGAAAATGTCTATTTGCATTGGTCTGCACGTTTCTATGTATAATATGTATGTATTTACAAAAAAAAGTATATAAGTATGTTTATCCGCATTCTGGAACCCATAACACAAGCTAGTTAAACTATGGTTACTTTGGGTCTAGAAAGCGCGGTGTAGAATGTAGTAGAATATTTATTTATTATTATTTATTTATTTATATTGATGTTCAATTCATAATTTTTATACTAATATTAAAAAGGCCAAATTTTGTGAGTTTTTTAAATAGATTTATATCGGAAAAAGAGAACATCCAGGACGGGACTTCAATCCGCGACCAGTCTTTTACAGGGGAATACTCTGACTAATAGATATTCGAAATTCTCGGATCTATTATACGTCGCGGGGGTATACTTTGGAACCACTGCTCAAAAAACTTTCACTATTTGAATGTACATTGTCCCCGATGGACATAGGCTATGTATTATTTGTAAATTAGAATGGCTTGAGTTAAAATCTCATATACACATTCATAAAATGGATTGAGAAATGTCAGAGTTAAATATTTTATTATCCAAAACTTTGGAACCACTGCTCAAAAAACTTTCACTATTTGAATGTACATTGTCCCCGATGGACATAGGCTATGTATTATTTGTAAATTAGAATGGCTCGAGTTAAAAACTCATATACACAAAAGCGAAACAAGGTTGTGTAGTTAGACTTGCTAGTACTCGTAATTTATACACAAACCAATATATGAATGTGGCTGTTTGGTTGGATGGACGGATGTTTGTTATTCAATCACACGAGAAAGGCTGAACTGATTTAAATGAATCTGAATGGATCTAAATGATTCTGAACGGATCTAAATGAATCTGAACGGATCTAAATTACTCTGAGCGGATCTAAACTCATATAAATCCCCGATGGACATAGGCTATGTATTATGTGTAAATAACGATGGCTTTGGTAAAAAACTCACATAAATTGAAGCGAAACAAAGGTTGGCTTGTTAGACTTGCTAGTAATTTCCACAAACCAATATATGAATACAATTAAATTTTTAAGCATTTTGTATGCTTACTTTTTCTAAAGATATAGATTTTCTAAAGATTTTAAGTCCCGTTCTAGATGTTCTCTTTTTCCAATATATGAATGTGGCAGTTTGGTTGGATTAACGGATGTTTGATATTAAATCTTACGAGAAAGGCTGAACGGATCTAAATGAATCTGAATAGATCTAAACGGATCGAAATGAATCTGAACGGATCTAAATGACGGAACGGAACTTAACTCATATAAACCGAAGCGAAACGCGGTTGGGTTGTTAGACTTGCTAATAATTAACATTGCTTGATAATACACAAACCAATATATAAATGTCGCCGTTTGGATAGATGTTTGTTATTCAATCACACACCAAAGGCTGAACGGATCTAAATGAAATTTGGCACAGAGAACGATTACAGTCTTTAATAACACACAGGCTGTTTATTCCTGAAAAAGGTGCTTGTGAGCGTGAGTGAGCGTGAGTCCACACGAGCAAAGCCGCCAGTACACAAATATGTTTAAAATTATGCAACAAAATATACAATAAATAAATAAATATTCTACGACATTCTACACAGTGCTTTCAAGACCCAAGGTAAGCATAGTTTAACTAGCTTGTGTTATGGATTACAGAATGCGGATAAACATACTTATATATATTTTTGTTGTAAATACATACATATTATACATAGAAACACCCAGACCAATGCAAATAGACATATTAATGCATACAAATATTTGCACTGAGCGGGAATCGAACCCGCGCCCCTGTCGTAGCAGTCGAATGCACTACCGCTACGCCACAGAGGCCGTCAATGAACACTATGTTATAAAGAATGGCGATACAGACAGTTAGAGTGTGTCCCTTAACGCATATAAGATACTGTACGGTGAGAGAGGAGTTAGGTGTCCACAATGTGACCGCGCTATCACAAAGCGTACATTAAATTATAGGATTGTTTATAATAATAAATATTCTTGGGCTTGTCATCTGGGTTCTAGAATGCGGATAAATATACTTAGATATATACTTTTTTTGTAAAGCAATACATAATATACATAGAAACACCCAGACCAATGCAAATATAAATATTTGTACTGAGCGGGAATCTAACCCGCGACCCTGATTTAGCGGTCGAACGCACTACCGCTACGCCACAAAGGTCGTCACATAATTTTGCACTCATATGAGTTTATGTAAAGTCAATTAAAAATGTTAAACATACGTATAGTCACGGGATGAGCAGAAATAACAGTTGGCTATCTAAAGACAGAAGATTTATATGCTTCACGAGATGCTTAAACTGCCATTAAACCTGCAAGCCTGCCAATTGTTGCTTTTGACCTATAAATTTTTCAATACATCACCAATTTGATCGGTGTCATCATCATTATCTTGGCTTGCTCTTGGTTGTATCCGAAACTTGGACCTTGGAACCAGGCGTCCACTTACTTCTCCTGACTCCTCTGCTTATACCAGTGTATGTTCACCAAGTTCCTAGTTTCCCTGTCGACTTACATGGGCGTTACATATTTTTTCTTCTTATCCGGTACACTCTTGACAAAGCGGTCGTGATATATTAATTCGAAGGGGCAGATGTGATGCGCTTCACGACGTTTCGCCACCGTTGCCTATTAGCGGTCATCCTACTGCCCTCATTGAGTGAATCTCCTACGGCAGACTTGATCTGGTCAGTCCAACGCGTAGGTGACCTTCCGCGCGGTCTAGTGCCTTCCACTTTCCCTTGGACGACAAGGCGTTCTATGGGCTGATCACCACGCCGAGACATGTCCAAAGAATGTAAGGATGCGAGATTGTACTGTTGAGAACAGACGATATTTAGTAGCTCGTATTTATCTGCGAAAGACTGCGAGAAGATGCTGGATGCGGCAAGCTGAAGACAGGGCACTATGGCGCTCATTAGGGGATACCTATGTCCAGCAGTGGACTAGCATAGGTTGATGATGATGATGATGACGATTTATCTGTACGGTATCTACTCACCCATTTTAATTCCTTCGCAAGTGAATTGATCTCGTTGAATTTCAATCTGAACAACGCATTCCTGCAAAAAATTTTCCCTCCCTTTAAGCTCCAAAAGAAGCCACATCTGGCGAACTAAATTTGAACAACCATTCACAATTTATTATAACAAAAAACTCGGATCCCCACCCTAATTCAAATTGGATCATGAGACGAGAAATTACCTTAATTTAAGGAAAATATACAATTTTAAGAGTACTTACAAAGTGGTAACGTCAGGAGGGTGGGGGGAGAAGGAAAATATGCGAAATTGGTGAATGAGGGAAGTATTATGAGGTTCACGATTTATGGCGCGAGAAAGATCACACCTGCGTGGTGGGTTTTGAAGAAATGTTTCGTTAGGAAATAATTGTACTATTTATCGGAGTAATTGATACCATATGGTGGTATGGTAATGGTAAATAAATTATGACTCCTTCATTATTGATTTACCTTGGCTCTTATGGGAGCAGACCCTGAGCTTCAAAGTGCAAGTTTTCGATGCAATCGTGATTGGGGCTTGTATGATGATGATATGGGTGCTAGGTTACGCAACGCTTTTTGTTGAGCACCCTGGGTAATGAAAGCGGCAGTGCTTCTCTTCTTCTTTTAGGAGAAGCGTTGCTTCTCCCTCTGGCTAATGTTCTAGAGAGGCAGCGCGAGGGTGACGCATCTGATGTTGCACACGTCCATAGGCCACAGTAACCGCTTCAGGTGGGTCATGTGCTTGTCTACCACTGCAGTGGTGCATTAAAAAAAAGGCGGGAATGGCCCATGTTTTGGTTTTATCCATTTTCCGCGATCTCTGATGAGCAGTGGGCACTGTGGAGAGGGAGCGAATTTGTTGGGAGAGACACAAAAATCCAATTAAAGACCATGTATGTTTATCCGGTATATGGGAATGTGCCGTGAAGGTATGTAAAAACGCACCAACGTTTCACCTGACCCTAATACACAACAATACGGCGCAAATCAATAGTAGCCGCCACCGACGCTCTTGAGGAAAATATATTTAAAAACAATGAACCTAATGAAGTAGTCATTTCACATAAACAAAGCTAAACTCCATCGAAAATGAATTCTAAAAACCGAATTAAAATCAAAACAATAACGTTTGGGTGGTTTGGGGTTACAAAACAAGTCTCAACTCATATTAGGTGAGTCATATAAATTTGCGAGCGATCCGGGGTATACCCCATGATAATGTGTCCGTAAGGGTTGCGCCTTAATTAAATAGGGCTTTTCAAGGGTCCGTTGTGTTTTGTCGAATTTCATTGAGTAAGAATAGCGTTTAAATAATTTCATTTTCATTAGTCAATTATGTAAAAACTGGACATATGAGAATCGGACTCGATCACGAGGGGTTCCGTACCGTACTTAAAACCAAGCTAAATTGAAAAAATGCGAGAAAAATCACGTCTCGTGGATCTCATGGATCTCGTCTCACGTCAATGGAGACTATCTTTAATTTTTTTTTTCTATTATATCTAGCGGTAACTATGTCCATCGGCAAAATTACAACTGTTTACTATTGCGATTTATGAGGTACAGCCACATACGCGAAGGACGGGCAGCGTTACGTTTGTTACACTTCGAATAAGGAACCCTAAAAAAAGTATATTTGATAAACACTGTGCGAGTACCTTTTTTTTAAGATTTTTTGGTTTTTTTCGTGCGGAAATCCCTTCGTCTACCCCCCCCCCCTCCCCCCCCCTCCCGGGCAGCGGGGGCGGTTATGACACAAGCAATTTAGCTTAGCTGGAGGGGTTAGGGGGAATATTAGTGATTTCGGTTACTAATATTCTTTTTAAAGAAAAAAAAACGCACGCCGTTTCGGGTCTTAAGACGCCGGCGTGTAAGGTTGCCCATAGAGCATATCCCACGCACCCCGACTGACCCTGGGCCATCTCCGGTTTCGAGATGGCGCCCTCGGGTTTGGGAACCACGGTGTCCCCGGTTTGGGGGAGGGCGCTAGTCGCCCCACAGTCCCGGCCTGCTTCTGCTGGGGTGACAGCCGGTGCGCTCATGGAGGACGTAGGTCGTTAAGCGACTGTGCGAGTAATAAAAGCTTAATTCGAGCTGACTTATTCAATTTGTGATAGTATAATTAAAAGCGGAATCACAAACCCCCGCGTCTTATACGAGGGTCAAACTGAAAGTTCTTAGAACTGGCCACTTATAAACAATATAATAAAAAAATAATTCTAAAATTTGAAAATAGAACTCTTTGCCAATATTACTGAGTATATATTTCATTCATTTATCATTTGTTTTACGATTTGGCGGCAAATTGAAAATTGTCTGTGTCACGTTAACATGAATTTAACACGAGAAAATTTTCGTGCAATGATTTTATAAGACTTTCGATGTCATTTAAGTCAACAAGAAAGTTATGATAGACTACGATTGGCCTTTCACGATGAAGCCCCATCTCGTGCGACTGTTTACAACTGGTTTAATGAGTTTAAACGTGGTCGCACTAATCTCACTGATGATTTACGTGAGGGACGGCCTTCTACGGCGACGACTGAAAATAACATCTGTGTTGTGCGGCGTATGATAGAGACTGACAAAAGAGTGACCTATCAGCAGATTCGGACAAGCTTAGGCATCGGTATGAGTCAAGTGCACAAAATCCTCCACGAACATTTAGCGGTCAGGAAGCTTTGCGCCCGGTGGATACCTCATAATTTGACTGAGGCTCAAAAACTCCATCGTGTGGATTGGTGCCGTAAAATGATTGAAAGATTTAACGGAGGTGACTCTAATACTGTGTTCGACATACTAACAGGTGACGAAAGCTGGATTTACTGTTATGATCCTGAAACCAAAAGACAATCTGCTCAGTGGGTGTTTCCTTTCGAGGAGTTGCCAACTAAAGTGAAGAGAGATCGAAGTGCGGGGAAAAAATGGTGGCCTCGTTCTTTGGAAGGATAGGTCATTTCGTAACAATTGTGTTAGAGGATCAAAAAACAGTTTCTGCAGAATGGTACACTACCAATTGTTTGCCACTTGTCTTGGAAAAAGTTCGAGAGAAACGACCTCGCAGTAGGATCCTCCTTCACCACAACAACGCCTCGTCGCACACCGCCAAGCGAACGATCGACTATTTGGCGACATCAAACGTTGAATTACTGGGTCACCCGCCGTATAGCCCCGACCTCGCGCCTTGTGATTTTTATTTATTTCCAAAAATTAAAGAAAAACTTAAAGGAAAGCGGTTTATGAATGCTGAAGAAGCGGTGGCTGCGTATCGCGATGCCATTGAAGAGACCCCTAAGGACGAGTGGGCAAAGTGCTTTTCCCAGTGGTTCCATCGCATGCAGCGGTGTATTGACGTGAATGGACAATATTTTGAAAAGATATAATAAAACTAATAACTGGCTAATGTAATCAGTTTTTGATTTTCTAAGAATTTTCAGTTTGACCCTCGTATCACATGAAATCTATACTACTATAAAATTAGATATTAGTTGTGTCTGTACATTGGAGATATTTAATTAAAATCTTTGGTTATGTTAACTGAACGATTCTGAACACAAAAAAGTTTTTTTTTTGGATTCTTGTGTTTGTTCGCGAGGGACGCAAAAACTACTAAACAGATTTTGATGCGGTTTTTTATTAGAAAGATTTTGGTCGGACTTATGTTTGATTGCAATTGGTTAAGTAGAACCGGATATATGACCAAAAGCGAAAACCAACCTACGCTCGAGCGTAGCCGTGGTCATCGGCTAGTATTGTATATAATGCTACCCAGCCCGGGAACTTCACTTTTGCACTGCAGGATAGGTAGTTGTGTGCTAGTATCGAAGTAGAACGGCTTGCTGTCTCTAGATGCCGCTGTATCGCCACACTAGCAATACTAGCTTAACCATCTACGGTAGAAGCCCGAAATAGACAGACGGACAACTGTTACTTACTAGCTCTTCCGCAGTCAATCCGACCTATTGTTGCTGAGACAAGCATGGCTCTGTAGAGGAAATGTTTAGATAGTCATCAAGGTAGTCAGCGTGAGAATATTCATATCGCGATGCAGAATCAGTTATTGCCAATTAGCTCGGGGTATCTTCTCTAGATATCGAGCGCGAATATCTGGATGTGGCTTTATAACCTACCGCAATGATGGTGAGGTTATTTTAACCTTAACTGCTTTTGATCAATCTATGTGATTCTTCGTCATAACTGTACTGCCAATTACAGATAGCGCAGTTGTACATATGGTTATCAAATCATTCTGAACAGTTGCACAGGTCCAAGAAAAAAATATATGTTTTGCTTCCTTCACTTGCGGTGTTGTCTCCAATGCTTACGCGATTGTAGCGGAACCGGCTGACACTTCAGATATAGGTGCCGCAGGCTTGGAAAAAGGTGAATGTACAGCTAATAAATACCAAAGAAAGGGATAAGCTCGGACCAGGGCAACTATCGATCCATAGCGCTTACTTTAGTACTGTGCAGGGTTTTTGAGTGCATCATAAGCTCATGCGTTACGTAGAGGATCACTCCTTAATTAATGATCGTCAATATTGCTTCAGGCCGAAACGGTCAACGGAAGATCATCGGGCGTATATTACCTATCTTTTGGCGAGGCTATGGACAAGCATGGCAAGTCATTGGTTGTTAACCTAGACATCGCCGAAGCTTTCGATAGAACCTCGCATAGGTAGCAAATTACCAGGCTACCTTCCTTTTACCTGCCTCCTCGATTGTGTAACTGGGTTGCCAGCTTCCTTCAAGAGTGCTTTATTTGAGTCCTTTGTGATGGTCAAGCTTCGGAGTTCTTGCAGTTAAATGCTGGCGTGCCCCAGGGGTTCACTCTGTCGCCCACTCTCTTTCTTCTGCATATCAATCACCTATAGTCATGTAATACATAATTATCAAAAATCAACTGGGCGGTTAATGTTTATTTACTGCTTGTGCATTGGACATTATTGTGAACTGGACGTGAAATGAGTGCATACGTAGTGCCATTGAGAGTGTACGCACCGAGTGCGTTAGTTCATCCCATCGGCTTAACTTTCGACGCTAATTGAATTCGCACGTACCCTCAAAGTTCTGAGTATTGTTGGCACTGACGGATTTTAATTGGAATACAGTTAAATCAATTTGGATGTTATACGTGTATGCATTGGTTTTTGCTGTATGGTCTAAAAGGTAGCATTCTATTCATATAAAATTGCACAACCTGCAAAGGCCATAATTTAACGTTTTACAAGCGTTTGAGTTACGCGTCATTTAAAAATACATTATATAACAGCAAACTAACTTGTGCGAAACTGTCGCACCCGCGGTACCTTTCATGTCCATGACATCCCAGATAAACTGCGGGATAGTCGCCTTCACCGGAGCAACGGCGCCAACGGCCTGGTTACGTGAGTATCAAATGTCTGGTCATGCCGCCTCGCCTGGGCCCCGTTAGGACGGAAAGACCCAAAAAATGAAAGCTGGACGTTGAAAGAGATGACATGGATGCGTGCTATTCGTTTCACTGTAGGGGATGATGAAGATCGTGTGAAGTGGAGAGAAAAAATAGGATAGTGGACTCTGGACTCCGAAATGGACGCTTCAGAAGCAACCGTGATGATAATGAAGCTGACTAACCAGAAACCGAAATATTGGTGTCTTTATTAAATTCTGTCTATACATAATGTCTTTGAATTAAATTACTTATTAATCAAAATATGAGAGGATATTCACTTAGTATAAAGAGCGCTGCCAGTTATTTTGGGTATATCCTCATAAGGACATCGCACGGTGCGTTACCTCGTCCCTCCGTAACATCTCGTCCCCTCTCCTTATCTTACGGTTGAAACACACGAACCGTATAAACAGTACAATCAAAACAAAACGATTCATTGCGGTGAATATTCTGACAACGACATAAAGGAGGCCCGAGATCGGAGATAACTGACGGACAACAAGAAAATTAGCTTCGGGTGAATTCAGCATTTCTTCGTCTGTTATCTGACAGTCTAAATATGCTCAGAAATTAGGAAATCCTAAAATACTTAGGTTGTACGTGCGTTCCCCAGCAGAAGCAGGCCGGGACGGTGAGGTGACTAGCGCCCCTATACCCCAAACCGGGGCAAGACGGGGACACCGTGGTTCCCAAACCCGAGACCAAAGATGGCCCAGGGTCAGTCGGGGTGCGAGGCATATGCTCTATGGGCAACCTTATACCCCGGCATCTTAAGACCCGAGACGGCGTGCGGTTTTAGTCGGTTCAAGCCCGACATAACCGCCCCCGCTGGCCGGCCGAGGGGTATCCGAAGGGATTTCCGCACGAAAAAAAAAAAGGTTGTACGTGCATTAAATTTATTTACAAGATTTTAGACGAACTGAGTGATCTTCAAGATCTTCAGAGCCCATGGCAATCTTACCTGCTAGCCGGTACTTGCCAGACTACGTGTGGCTACTTAAAGAAAGACCCATCTTTCTTCTTTCTTTAAGTAGCTACACGTAGTCTGGTACGTAACTTAGCCAGTAATCGGCAACAGACTGCCGCTCGATTACGTGGGATCTTTTAATCCCACGTTATCGTTATCGCATACAGCTAGCGCGGGTTTATAGGCTCGCTTTCTGTTAAGTGGAACTGAAAACATACTTGACGAAATGTGACAAGTTTAAGTGTGTGTGTGAATCACAGTGTATAAGTAAGTAAGTACAAGTGGAAGGCACTAAGGGGATATACTGTGATCATGATAAAATATTTCGTTAGTCGGTTCAAGCCCGAAGCTGGTCGGCAGGGGGTATCCGAAGGGATTTCCGCAAGAAAAAAAACCATTACGTTACTTTTAAGTAAATGTTGTATCGCTTTATACTTTCCCGTTGTTATTGAATTCCAAAACAAAAGACAGATAGTTTTATCATATATTCAAACTCTACTAATATTTGATCATTGTTTCGTGAAAATACGAAAAATACGCATATTTTTTTACAGATCCACTCGCAAAATATATTAAGGAAAATAATTCCCTTTTCTTTTTACCTCATTAACGTATCTTCACGACTTATCCTCCGATTGATGTCCATTGAAGTGAAGGCAATATCGCACGGACGCAGTATCGTATTTCAATCTCGTGGGATGTGTCTTTAATCATTATCGTATTATGAAAATATTAATACTGTACATGTGTTTCTGCTGATACTGTTTGGTAAGTATAGTTGTAATGTTGCTTACTAGCCGCGGTAGCCTAGTGGTATGGGTAATGGACTGCTGAGACGAGGTCTCGGGTTAGATCCCAGGTTTTACCATGGCACACACCAATGACTTTTCGATGCTTTTCGAAGTTATGTGTGTATTTATCGCAGGTTTATTACATTACATTACATATTACATTGGGACCTAAACATAAACTGGCGAAATGTGGGTGCTAACACCTCTGTCTACCCCTTCGGGGACATAGGCGTAAGTTTATGTTTAAGTTCATGTAATGTTGCTTACCTACTGGTGATCACACGTGGCGTTTAGTACTCATCAAGTTAGAAAAGTGGTGAGCTATAGGGGAGAGCCACGCTGCCTATGTTGGGGACTGACTGTTTCCAGACTACTGGTATTTAGAATCTCCTAAAAGATGAAATTAAGAACACTTTGAGTCAGTATACATGCTGATTGACTGACGAGGCTCTGGTGCAGGCTTTTATTTAAAAAAATAGAATATATTAGTAACCGAAATTACTAATATTCCCCCTAACCCCTCCAGCTATAAGCTAAACTGCTTGTATTAGGTAGGAGTGGGTTCACGTCGATAGTGTAATGGCCAGAATTCGAACTCGGGACCTCTTGATCGTAGGGTCGAGTCCTTAACCACTAAGCTACCGACGCTTTCCTCTTGGGGTTGGGAGGTCAGATGAGAGTCGCTCCATAAACGTCGTAATCTAAAGGAGGAGTGAGCGGATCCCGGGCTCCGAGGTGAAAGCCTCGGACTCGGATGCAACCTATCTGAAGAATAACGATTAAAAAAACATATTTATACTCCTTACAATATAGCTTGATATCTGTGACAGTTGTCACAGGTGACACTCATGACGTAGTTCGTATTTTTTGTCGATAAAACTCTTTATTGTTTAAATAGTGATTTCAGGTTGTAACATGTTTATTTTTTTAACAATAACAAGTCTATAGTTATTGACTCTGAGAAAATAAATATTATAAGTATGTAGTTTTTAATACAAAATTACCTCAATTTATGTATTTCATAACCTCACTGTGTGTTGTATTATAAAAAAAAAGTTATATTCGGGTACTGTACATATTGGTTTTATTTCTTTTATAAATAATTTTATAAGGATTGGTTATCGATTTACTTTTAGTGATTGTCACATCTCTATGTTACTCTCAGTCCAGATTGACCTTGTACGTGCGTGGCGATATATTTCTTCAAAATGATTACTAGGTATTTTAGAACTTCGGGGTGCGAGGGAATTATATTATGGGCGACCTTACACCCCGGCGTCTGAAGACCCGAGACGGCGTGCGGTTTTAGTCGGTTCAAGACCAACATAACCGGCCCCGCTGGCCGGCGGGGGCGTATCCGAGGGGATTACGGCACGAATAAAAGAAAAGGTATTTTAGAACTTCAGTTGCGATAAAACTGGCACATAAAGAATGAAAATATAGGTAATACAAAATAAAATTGTAATCATGACGCTTATTCAAAGTTACTTCGTTGGTTTCGTAGCCATGTGTCACAGAGATCTAGCAATATTGTAAATACTCCTTACAATATAGCTTGATCTCTGTGACACATGATATCGATAATTACCCAGTGCTTCAGTTTCAGGCCTAGTTGCGTGTCGAAAAAAAAAAAAGGCCTAGTTGCGTGAACATTATGTGAGACTGACGGAACCTTTTATTAGTCAAAACACCACTTACCTATCTCTAGCAGTGACACTAGTTTACTAAAACGTGGTCACACTTACATGGTAAACTTGGAAACTAAATTAACCATAACATATGTTAATTTAGCAAGATAAGTATCAAATCTTGACTAAGTTTTAGTTGCAGACAAGATAAGATTAGATTTAAATCTGACTGTAAGTATATAACTGAATTTTCAATTTTAAGTTAATCTAAGAGGTAGTTCATAAATCTTGAATTTCGATTTTGGAGACAATTTCTCAATACTAATCCTATTAAAATTTTGTCCGACTCGGGAATCGATCTCGGAACCTTAAGCACGGCAGTTGCTATTGCCTCCAAGTGTGTCTTTAGACTATTTGCGTCCACATTACCCCACCAAGCGTCCCCACCAGTACACCAAGATTTAATTAATAATATAATTAAGTTTCATTTGATTTTATTACGAATAACATCACAAATATTTGTGACACGTCACAGTTTGAAATGTTTAGATATTAAATTAAATTAATTAATAAATTCACGGTAAATCTATTTCCTCCGTAACGAATGGATAGTATTTCTTACCTCCCTTTACTTATTTCAAGGCTCTGTAAATACGGTCCAGCGTATTTGAGGCGCAATGGCCATAACAAACAGTGGGGCTTGATGGCGGGCATCATAGTGTTATCGTACGCTTTCCCATCTCACGCAAGGGGAATAATGATTGGTACAATTTACAAGATGCCGCGAGTGAAAAAAAAATACTGTAAAGGTTTCGTTTAGGAAAAAATACTGAAAACATTTTATATTCGACCTCCGTCCTCCATGAGCGCAGGCCGGGGGGTGGCAGGTGAGGCCGCCTGTCACCCCAGCAGAAGCAGGTCGAGACGGTGGGGCGACTAGCGCCCCTCCCCCAAACCGGGGCAAGACGGAGACACCGTCGTTGCCAAACCCCAGGGGGCCATCTCGAAACCGGAGATGGCGCAGTGTCAGTCGGGGTGCGAGGGATATGCTCCATGGGCAACCTTACACCCCGACGTCTGTAGACCCGAGACGGCGTGCGGTTTAAGTTGGTTCAAGCCCGACATAACCGCCCCCGCTGGCCTGCAGGGGGATATCCGAGGGGATTTCCGCACGAAAAAAAAGGTAATTAGGTATACTATTTTGATTCAGTGCTATAAGGTAGCAGGTCCGTAGGGTTAGTATAAGCCCAGGTAGCAGGCAAGATTATAGGTGGCAAGTGGCAACGCGAACGTATGACTTCTTTGGTAGTACATTCATAGGCCATGGAGTTTACCATCAAATGTGCCGTGTGCTTATTAGTTGTGTTAGGGCATCATCATCTTAACGGTGATCCCTGTTACATCTGAGGGTTTAGAAGTTCGTCATTTAGACTTTTAATCTAAAGGTATACAAAGTCGTGTTAGTGATGACCGGGATCAACTCAAGAACGACTGGACCGATTTTCATGATCTTTGATTTCTTTAATTTGTCACCGCCTATACTATGTACTATGTATGTGCCATTCTGTTTTTTTTTGCGGAAATCTCCACGGTTACCACCTCACCGGTAAGCGGGGGGTAGTTATATCCGACTCGAACCGACTAAATCTCATGCCGTCTCATCATTTTTGTATCTGGCTTGTTTAGGCTATTACGGGAGTGACTGCCATCTGATTGATCCCTCAATCCCGACAGGAAAAGCCAGGCGCGGCAGCACCTCGTCCGTTGTTTAGCAGGTGCAGCGACTTTTAGGTGAAGAGTTGACATAGGCCCCGTAGGTGTTAGTACGGCCCTGCACACTCTTTTGCTGCATTATTTAGTCGTATAAAAACATACACACGGTTAATGAGCACGAAAGTTATATACCTACCTGAAGATAATAGAGGAAAATGAACCATTTCATTCCGTATAATCGTTAAAGCTTTGGTTCAGAATAATAGTATACGCAATGTCCAATTACGTCCAACACCAAAGTGTCGTATCCCGGGGATCACGGGTGACGTCACGCGAGCCATAATGAAACCGCCAGGTGATACTTAAGTTATAAGAGGTTAGCGTAATTCTGTGAATGTTCATCTGTCCTTCGATCACTCTTGCTTCAAATTCAAATCGAATTTACTATTGGTGTAAAATTAGGTACTAAGCCGTTAATTATTTATCCTTATATTCCTTATTAATCCTATTTCCTAGTATATAATATTATAAATGTGAAAGTTTGGATGTATGGGTGTTTATGGATGTGGATGAAATTTGACACAGGGATAGATTATAGTCGGGAATAACACACGGCTTCCCATGGGAAGCGAGCACGGGAACAGAATTCCACGCGGACGAAGCCGCGGGCAACAGCTAGTATTATATATACGAAAAGGAGTTCATTATTTTTTGTTACTCAATTACACAAACAAGACTATACATATATAAGGATAAAGTACGATCGGGATGGTTGATCTCGGGAATACTGATACCGATCAGTATTATATATAGTATGACACTAAGATAAACTCATGTAAGAACGTTAAATAACCTTATATGGTTAAACTATACTAGATATATGTACTATAGAAAATTGTGAGATTTTTTAAATTTAATTTCGTTGCCTTTGTAGGCAAAAATGGCGTTCTGCCAAAGCCAGTTCCAATTGGAATTAAAATTTAATACGTGGCGAAAACTAAACTTCATCTTGTAAAATTGAAACACCGACTACAATTCGGAAGAATATCTCTGCACTTTTAAACTTTTTAGGTCGACAAACATACACATTTTAGCATTGAGGATTGTTGGCATCTATAATGCTGATTTTATAAATAAAGCTGTGGTCCGCAGCCCCGTTCGCGTCGTATACTGATTCCATTCCCGTGACCGACAGTATTCCCGTAATAAAAAGCAGCCAACTGTTATTGAAGACTATATATATGTACCAAATTTTAACAAGATCCTTTCAGCCGTTTTGCGTGGAATAGCAGTAAGTAAACATCCATCCATTTAAAAAATTGAATAAATACTAAATATTATTATTCTAAATATTATAAATGTGGAAGTATATTTGTATGTTCGAATGTTTATAACTCAATCACGCTCTAATGGCTGAACGGATCTGGCTGAAATTTATTCCATACATACTTTCATCCATCACCCTCATGAAGTTATTAGAAAGATAATAAATTTGAACGTATAAATAATTAAAAAAATAATATTTTCTTTATTCCTTTAACTTGGGCCACACCTCACTGAGGCAAGGTGTCCCGCACAGAATCTGACGGACAATGGGGATAGAAATAGGGACGCCGCGGACACCATTGTCGTCATGTAAAACTAAACGAAACAAACACGGAGCGGAAAATTGTGCGGCTACTGGAATTTTGAGTGGGAAAAATCACACGACATAAATTTTACCTTTAGGGTTCCGTACCCAAAGGGTAAAACGGGGCACTATTACTAAGACTACGCTGGCCGTCTGTCTGTCCGTCTGTCACCAGACTATATGTCATGAACCGTGATAGCTAGACCGTTGAAATTTTCACAGATTATGTATTTATGTTGCAGCTATAACTATTAATTAAATAAAACAAATATTTAAAGTGGGCTACCGTAACGCAAACGTGTTTTTTATGCGTTTTGCCGTATAATTGTACGGAACCCTTCGTACGCGAGTTAGACCGCACTTGGTCGGTATTTATTTATATTATATCCTATCTTAATGCGACACCCGCTTCACAGTTAATGACCCACAAAGAACAGATATATTATAATAAAAAGTTAACGCCCAATAATACTTTTTTACCTTGGAACCAAACTCTGGACCTCACAAACTCACTTCAATAGTGGCAGCTTGTCCTATAGGACTAATGAGATAGACATCTTAATGTTTATTCAATGCATTACGTTAAGTTAATTCAATAATATTTAACATAACATAACATAACATAACTTCATGCCTGTATCTCCGTAGGGGTAGGCAGAGGTGTATTACACACCCACGATTCGCCAGTTATGTTAAGATCCCAATGTAATAGGGGGCGAGCCTATTGCCATTTACCGGGCACATTATTAAGCGAGCGATAATTAACATTTATTAATGCACACATAACTACGAAAAGTCTGAGGTGCGTGCCCGGGGCGACTGGGGATCGAACTCGAGACTTCGTCTCAGCAGTCCGTTACGTACGCCACTGGGCTATCGCCGCTTATTTTTTTGTATTATACTTAATTTATATGTATATTAAGAAAATAAGAAAAATGAAAAAAATACATGTTCTCGGACATACATTTTTTGTTTGTTCTACACAGCGCTATTAACAGCACATAATAACCACCCGTATGTTTACAAGAGGAGGCTTTATATGAGAGAAACATGCTGTGAATTTTGATAGTGTGAACAGAGTGTAAAATTGCATTTAGTTGTACCCCCGCAAGAGCGCCTTTTGTATCAGGCGTGCCTAGTATACTGTGGTATGTCGTACATAGGTCTGGGACGTGTAGTGCCCGGGGCTATACCAGACCGATATTAAATTTGTGTCTGCTAATAATTCCACATGTTCTTGAAACTAGAAAGCAATAGAATATAATTTTGTATTGTTTGAGTTACATAGACTTGTAACCGTAATGAAAGTCACATGTTCTCGTTAGAACTCTGTTCTTCGAGATTAGATTTTTTACGCCAATATGACTTTCCCTCCTTGAAGATGTGCTTTCGCGTCGTTCGAAAAAAATACAGTGGCACTCCGGGAGTGCTGACAGAAGTGAAAATTTGAACAATTACGTGTATTTTTTAAATCGTCATCATCCATAACTCTCTCCCTCTCTTCTTCCTGTCTCTCCAATCCTCTCTCTCCTTACCTACCTCCCTAACTCCCTCCCTTCCTCGCTCCAATGCCCTCTCTTCCTACCTACCTCTCTCCGTTCATCCCACCCTCCCTCCGTCCCACCCTCCCTTCGTCCATCCATGCATCCTTCCAGTTACAAGAGTAGGAAAAAGCATATAAGGGCAGATCCGGGATAGCCGCTAATGGAAACGAGAATAGCTCAGGGCCTGTAGACAAGGAGAGACATTATTTGTCGACATACATTTCGGACTTTTGAAGGTTCGCTTCGAAGTGATTCCACTAGTAGAATGTCACTTTGTCTAGGCCCCCAGCGACTGCGGTCCAGGGCGTGGACGTTCTCTCGCTGGAGACTATGTTGGGAGCCTTTTGAGGGCTTACCCTGGGTGCCCAGCAATGGACACTTGGGAAGGACACCGTGTGGTTTTAGTCGGTCCGATTCCGACACGCCCACCCCATCGTTGGCACCGATGGGGTGAAGCCCGTGGGGGTTTCCACAAGTTAAAAAAAGAGAGACCCCCAGCGACTTTTATTCTTGACAGCTCTTGTCGTTGCGACAAAGCTAGTAGAGAGAGAGTCTTACCGGTATGCAATGTGAACAGACAGATCAACTATTCATAGATATATGTCTTTCTTTCATTCACACGCGATCTGTATGTCCTGTAAGTTTCTTATACGAGAAAATAGTCTAATAGTTGGTCGTTTAGCTTAGTCTTGTAAACTTAGCCATCTACCTAAGGCCCAGACGTTCCAGAGATTACCTTATTCAAACATATAGACAGAGGGGTGCGACTGGTTGGATCACCTCCAAGTTTGGTGCACCCTGGGCAACGTGGGCGATGACGCATCATTGATTGCTCCTCTGGAGTAGCTGGCGTCAACGTCAACGGCCAAGAGTCTGACCAACCGGCCCTTTTCAGGGCCAGCTGACCCCATTGCACGAGGGGGTCGGGGTATGGCGGGCCTGTAAGGCCCGCGGGGAGGGTGGTCGCTCAAGGTACCCCTCTGCTGTTATCAGAGGGGACACTGCGAATAGCCCAGGGTCAGTCGGAGTGCGAGGGATATGCTCTATGGGTAACCTTACACCCCAGCGTCTGTAGACAGCGTGCGGTTTTAGTCGGTTCAAGCACGACATAACTGCCCCCGCTGCCCGGCAGGGGGGGGGGGTATCCGAAGGGATTTCCGCACAAAAAAAAGTCAGACAGACAAAAAGTTCAAGAAATCGGTGCTTTGTTGCAAGTACCGTGTATATATTCATATGCATTAATTGAAAAACTGTTATTTTAACGTCGCAAACAGACACTTCTGTTTTATTTATCTGTATCACAGAGTAATTAACATACTACGTATATTTGTATACCCTGGGGTTATCCTTTCGAGGGCTTACCCCGGGTGCCCGGCAATGGACAATTGGGAAGGACACCGTGTGGTTTTAGTCGGTCCGACTCCGACACGCCCAACCCATCGTCGGCACCGATGGGGTGAAGCCCGTGGGGGTTTCCACACGTTAAAAAAAAAAGTATATTTGTATTGATTTCTTACTTTCACACGTGGTTTGATATACACGTGGCCTTCTATACTTTCCCCCCTTAATACTCATAAAAATAAACTGCCACGCGAAGGGTTGCCATGACAGTGGCACGGGAATTGTGAAACATCTTCAAAGTATTTTTTTTTATTATAATTGCTGTTTTTCTCTCTACGGAGTTTTTAAGATCGTTGACTTTTATAATGATTATTTTTAGAAATGATCGATGTTTTATACGAGCAGGTGGGCGTTTGTAAAAACGTGTTTAGGTATCTACATCATTCCAGGGATATGCTCTATGGCGAGGGATATGCTCTATGGGCAACCTTACACCCCGGCGTCTGTAGACCCGAGACGGCGTGCGGTTTTAGTCGGTTCAAGCCCGACATAACCGCCCCCGCTGGCCGGCGGGGGGGTATCCGAGGGGATTTCCGCACGGAAAAAAAAAAAAAAAAAAAAGGTATCTACATCATTCGAGGGATATGCTCTATGGCGAGGGATATGCTCTATGGGCAACCTTACACCCCGGCGTCTGTAGCCCCGAGACGGCGTGCGGTTTTAGTCGGTTCAAGCCCGACATAACCGCCGCCGCTGGCACGCGGGGGGGTATCCGAAGGGATTTCCGCACGATAAAAAAAAAAAGGTATCTACATCATCCCCGGCGTCTGTAGACCCGAGACGGCGTGCGGTTTTAGTCGGTTCAAGCCCGACATAACCGCCCCCGCTGGCACGCGGGGGGGTATCCGAAGGGATTTCCGCACGATAAAAAAAAAGGTATCTACATCATCCCCGGCGTCTGTAGACCCGAGACGGCGTGCGGTTTTAGTCGGTTCAAGCCCGACATAACCGCCCCCGCTGGCACGCGGGGGGGTATCCGAAGGGATTTCCGCACGATAAAAAAAAAAAAGGTATCTACATCATCCCCGGCGTCTGTAGACCCGATATGGCGTGCGGTTTTAGTCGGTTCAAGCCCGACATAACCGCCCCCGCTAGCCAGCGGCGGGATATCCGAAGGGATTTCCGCAAGAAAAAAAAAAAAGGTATCTACATCATACATATTATCAGCTGTGCTCGCGACTTCGCTCACGTGAACTTAGATCTGAGTTTTTATTATTTTGGGCAGAACACTTGTTTTTTCTAAAATAAATGTAGCCTATGTTACGCCTAATAATATTAGCTATCCGCCAGTGGAAGTCTCGTCAAAATCGGCCCAGCCGTTGCAGAGATTAGCTTATTCAAACAGACGGTAAGACAGATAGACAAAAAACGACTTTTTTGTTATAGGCTACGTATATACATTGACTGGCTAATGTCCGCAGCTCCGCCCACGCGAAGTTCGGTTATCGTTTTTTAGTGATATCTCCCTTAACCAATTGCAATCATCATATCATCATCATCACTACGGTTGGTGGCCCAGATTCACTCTTCGCCTGGCATATTTGACTTATCTTGGCTTTTATGAGAGCTACTGCTGTCTGACCCCCCAACCCCGAGAGGAAAGTCCGTGCCAGACCCCATTCACCCAAATTCCCACCAAGATCTTTGGGCACAAACCTCACTTGCTAGCTTATGGCTGTATGTACTCATCTGCTGATTGAGAAACGAACTTCAGGCACAGATTTTCCTCTCAGAATTGGATTGTCTGACGGTAGTCGCAGTCTCTCGTAATATTGAAATAATTGTTTTTTACTACATGTATATGAATATATATACGGTACAAACACCAAAATAACATTTTTTTTAAATTTTATCTGTCTGTCTGTCTGTTTGTTCCGGCTTATCTCTGAAATGGCTTCCGATTTTGACGGGACTTTCACTGGCAGATAGGTAATGTTACAAGGCGTAACATAAGGTACTTTAATTTTAGAAAAATAAAATTGTGTTCCTCGCAAAAGAACCAAAACAATAAAAATCGAAATCCACTCGGACGAAGTCGCGGGCACAGCTAGTACTAAATAAACTAATCCACGAGGAAAGGAGAATTAGGAGAATGAATCCCGAATTCCAAACTGCAAGCTTGATTCGCAACTGGGATTGACCCTCAGATTATGAAGACCAGGATTTCGGTGAAAAAACATTAAATTTTGGGGGTTCCCCATACTTAGAAGTGAAACTCAATTTTTTTTTTCCATCTAACTTCAAAAATGATAATGAGGTTTCTAATATCTTTTTTTTCTAAACTGAATAGTTTGCGCGATAGACACTTCCAAAGTGTTACAATGTGTCCATATAACTGCTAAAATAAGAGAATGATAAAACTAAAAAAAATATAATATGATGTACATTACCATGTAAACTTCCACCTACAATTGGTTTGAACGTGATTTAGTAAGTAGTTTTTTAATACGTCATAAATCGTAAACCGCAATTTACCTTTCATTCAAAAATTACTTGCTGCTACGGAACCCTTCATGGGCGAGTCCGACTCGCACTTGGCCGGTTTTTATGTTGGATCAAGACCTTTCTAATAGAAAAAATTGCAACAAAATCCGTTCAGTAATTTTTGCGTCTATCGAGAACAGATAAACAGACAACAGACTAGAATCCTATTGATATTAATTGAAATTAAATAAAAAAAAATAATAGAAATTACATTAACAAACTATTAACTATCAACATAAAAATAATCGTAGCTACAGTAACGCCATCTATTATTCAAAAGCAATCATCAATAGGTATGATTCTTGAAGCTAGATGGCACTACAAATTACTCGTAAGAAGCTCTTTGTAATGAGCCGGCCAATTCTATCAATCGGCAAATTGCTTTGGGGCTCAGAGCCACCTGATTGGACAGGTAATGAAGCTATTGTCGGCTTAGAATAACTTACGTGGTGTTTGGGTGGCATTAAATATACGTAATGGAGATTTGGATTAACTATGTATTAAAGGCGATAAATGTAAAGGATTTGTTTAGAACTGAAAATATAATGTTACTCAGGCGTATTGTGTATTTTTTTTAAATGTAGGCCATCAAAAATAGTTATTTGGGGGCTCAATCCCACTAAGATCTCGGCCCAGGTCTGACAGATTTCGCTCCCGGAAAAGCAGATCAAAATTAATTATAAGCAGTCCCAAAGTGCGAACTTTGAACTCAATTGAGACATCGCTATGAAGATGATAATGTCAAGATGTATAAAAATCTGATTTGGTGTATACATTTTGATTAATACTGTAGAAATGTCGTCCTCATACAGTGCAATCGATACCATCGCGAACAAAGCGGTTTGGTGACTACTTTTTTGTCGGACCATAAAGAACTGGAACGCTTTACCCACACACGTGTTCCCTTCTACCTACAATGCTGGGTTCTTCAAGCGGGGCGTGAAAAAGCATCTGTCGAGGCCGTCTGGGTAGAGTGGGTAGGGGCCACCATTCTAGGGACAATCTCAGGAAATGGTGCCCACTACTTTTTGGACTTCACCTCAGCTTGCCATCAAAAAACTTTCACGTTATTAGTGTAGACTCGTAGTGGTAGGCATATCGTAAAGTACTAAACAGATTGGGGGGGGAGATTGGGGGTAGTAGAAATTTGATGATACAAATTTGTCACAAAATTCGGCCGGGTAGGTACCACGTACCACCGTGCACGATTGCGAAAAACCCTCCATAGTAATCCAATTTCGGTTTAATTGCGTTCAGGGGTCAGCAAGTGCATAGCCGGGCAGGGGGATTGTGGTCGCAGCACTAGTGGGACCGGTGGGTGTCACGCGGTGCTGCGACGACAATCCTCTTCTGATGAGGCCGTCAAGCTAAGTGCCACCATTGTTAACATGATACGTGTATGTAATGGTGACCCTCTTTCCTGAGACTTTACCTTCAGCTTACCATCAGGCGAGGTGAAGTCAAATTGACGTGTCCTAAATAAAAAATAAAAAATAAAAGTAACTCACGTGGTACAGTCAACGACAAAAGTTGATTAACAGTAAAATATTTACAAACCTTTTATATTGGAATACATGTTCCGATAATAACTGTATAAGTGATTTTATAATCCCAAGAGGACAAAGTTAATATATTTCAGGTTTTTTTTAATTATTTTATGAAAATTTTAATAGCTACAGTAGGGACAAGATAATAGGTCACTTTTGACAGATGTCAGTTTTATATTCATAGTGAGGTGACCTGCTTAAAAACATCGATTAAATGAATGAATCGAATGAATCGATACAGACTTGAAACATATGTGAATTTTAAAAATGATCATGCGAATCCCTGTCCCATTATTATTTTTTCTTTCATAAATTAAAGGAGCAAAATAAGACAAGTACCTACGTAATTTAACAAAAAAATTGCTTTTATTCACTTGAACTATCGGAACTGCTATCTTCATCACTGCTGTCAGCACTCAGAGATATTATTAATTCATTTTCAATAATATTGTCTATTCTCACATCTCGTTCAAAATCTTGTAAAATTATTTTCTTTGTCTTCTCCACGACTTTTCGCCAGTCTTCTGTAGTGACTTCTGCACATGCAGTTTGTAGCAGAGTCATCATTTTAACAGTACTGAAGGGTGGTTCAGTATTGTTCCGCGCTGCATGACCCTTTATTTGTGCCCAAATAAGCTCGATGGCGTTATACTGGCAATGGTAGGGAGGCAATCGAATAACTTCGTATCCATGCTCTGGGGCTAGTTCATCGATTACATAGCGGAGCTTGGACGGCTTAGTTGCTTTTACCAGATTTAACAACTCAACTTTTAATAAAGTTGGACTTGCCTCCACACCATTTCTTACCAGCCACGAGACAATTTCTTGCTTTTTATTTGCTTGAGTTGGTGGTTTATCAACTTGTACAGAATGATACGTAGCATTGTCCATTATAATTTTCGATGGGTTTTCTAAGCTGACTAGCAGCTTCTCAAACCACTTTTTAAAAACATCAAAGTTCATTTCCTCATGGTAATCTGTTGTAGTTTTAGAGGCGAATGCGAGGAGGCAGTCTGGAATAAAACCTTGAGAAGCTGATCCCGCGTGACATATAATAAGTCGGGCTCCTTTTCCCGATGGAACTTTTGAGGTGGAGGCCGCTGTATCATCGGTCCATGTCCGCGCAACCGTATGGTTCGCATTCAACCATGTTTCGTCAATAAACACGACATTGTCCCAATCCGTAATTTTATTTACCTGACGTAAGAATGTTATTCTCTTCAAAATAATGTCGTAGCGTTCTAGCAGGATTTTCCGCTTGTCGGATTTTTTAAATCTAAAGCCAATCGATTTTAAAACCTTTGATAGAGACGATTTGCCTCCAAAAAATAAGCCTGCGCCTTTTAACGAACTCAATAGCTTTTCCCGTGTAGGATATTCTTTTCTCGAGTAATATCCATAAATGTGGTTGCGAATTGCAGCAGCATCAAAATTATCAACGTCAACAATTTTCTTCTCCCTCTTTCGTTTTTTCGGTGTACGTAAAGTATTATCTTCTGAGCCTGATGGTCCGTATTTCTCTTTCAGAATTTGAGTTACTGTCTTCTTCCCTATTCCCAATGCTTCGGCAACGCGTTCTCTCGGTGGTTTCAATGGTAAAAGAGGCCCATCGTTAACTGATTCACGTCCAAAATAATTGTACAATTTCAGCACTAGTTCGCGAGATTGACTGTTTAGAGTTTTCCCCCGTTTCGACATAGTAAGACTGTAATGTTTTTCTTGTTTAATAATCGTTAAGCAATCGGAGTCCAATTTATAGCCAGGTAAACGTAGTCAGTAAGATCAGTTCAATGAAAAAGCCGGATCAGAAGAAAATAACAGAGAGCACACCAAAAACGCACAGTCACTTCGCACAACAACAAAAGACTGCGTCATCATCATGTTATGGCGACATGACATGCGTCATCGACAGGCACTGGTGTTGCCAGCAACATCCACCTAAATTGCACCCAACATCAATGACCTTTCTATTTAGTTATTTTTTTGTATTTTTATAGTTAGTTAAAAGAATAATAAATATGTATAATTAGGTTTTATTATAATCACAACGTGGTTATAAATTTATGGTGATTTTTCTTCACAAGTAATCATTGCATTCGATTCAACTTACAGTCCTATCAGCTTTCGATTTTTAGAGTAACATCCCTAGTGTTTAAAAAGAAAAAGGGTTGACTGACGCAACATTGTAACGACGTTCAGTTCTTTAGATCAGAAATTGTTTATTATGTTTAGAATGGTTTATTAGTGAAAGCAAATCGTAAAATTACTCGTATCGGTCATTATTACAATAAATATGTAAACGTAATTGAAACAAGTTAAGCAATTGTGCAGTTCTTATTTTATGCCCGCCGTTACAAGGTTACGTTGTTGAATTTTGATGAAATGTCAAAAGTGACCTATTATCTTGTCCCTACTTTAGGGCGATTAATAAATTAGAATTTGTTAAGCTACTACTGTCGTTGACTGTACCTACATTCGCGCAGAGCAGTGCTGTAGCAATGTTTGCTTTCCCAGACATCTCTTTGTCGTTTTTACCGCAGTCACTTTTGAACAAATACCAGTCGAAAAGCAAAACAAACTTTTGCTTGTGCGTGCTAGGGAAACGATGAAATTCGCGTATTCACGTCCAGATTGCAAGAAAGTATAACAATGAATGTAGCTACAACGTTTTAGGATACAAATGAATGTTTAAAGCATTTATTATCCTCTTTTCAGAGCGGATATGCTTTCATTTAGCGCACCTTAACTCCACTAAAATCTTCAGGGTGCAATCCAATTTCATCCGCAAGCAGGCACATGTAATGCCTCCGAAACCCGAGGGGGCCATCTCGGAACCGGAGATGGCCCAGGGTCAGTCGGGGTGCGAGGGATATGCTCTATGGGCAACTTACACCCCGGCGTCTTAAGACCCGAGACGGCGTGCGGGTTTAGTCGGTTCAAGTCCGACATAACCGACCCCGCTGGCCGGCCTAAACCCGAGGGAGATATCTAAAAATCGGAGATGGCTCTGGGTCAGTCAGGGTGCGACGGAAATGCCTTTACAGCCCGGCATCTGAATACCCGTGACGGGTGCGGTTTTACTAGATTCGAATCCAACATAACCTTCCCTGCTGCCCAGCGGGGTGGGGGTTTCCGAAGGGATTTCCGAACGAAAAAAAAAGTTACATCTGCTGATTGATGGATGAATTTTTCCAGCTTTTACGGGAACGACTGTAATCTGACCTGACTGTCATTCCTTAGACAACCTCTGGGGCGCAGCGGTAGTGCGTTCGACTGCTAAGTCAGAGGTCGCGGGTTCGACTCCCGCTCAATGCATATATGTAAATTTGCATTGGTCTGGGTGTTTCTATGTATAATATGTATTTATTTACCAAAAAAAAGTATCTAAGTATGTTTATCCGCATTCTAGAACCCATATGACAAGCATTGCTTAGTTTGGGTCTAGATGGCGTGGTGTAATTTGTCCTACAGTATTTATTTATTACTATTCCCCTACCTCGTCCTTAGAGCCTCGTCCGTCCATCAGCAGGTGCATCGGCCATCAGAGTAGATTGGTTTGAGTCCCGAAAATCTGGGTAGGACTCCATATACCCTTCGGTTTCCCTTGCATAAGAATATTTATTGTGCATTTCCTATTTAAAAAAAATTACACCACCTCACACGCTGATCACGTAGGTTCATGTAATATTCTTGTCTTCCCTGCCTGTCGGGCGCCAAGAATACTTTACAGATTAGTAAATTTAGTTATTAAGCTTAGATTTTAAGTTGTATATCAGCATAGCCCTTATGAGGGTGACATATTCACTTTGTAAACAAACCCTCTTCAAAATAAAGATAAACAAAAACGCTAATCACCTGATCCTTCAATATTTCCAACTACCCCCAAAATCCACTTAATAATGTTTCGTAAATAAGGGAACTAACACATAGATGGCGCTCTCCATACCACCGATATGAACCATATGTCGCATTCTACGACACCCACGGGAAATGATGGGCTCGTCTGTTCATAGCAACGACTGCACCATAGGTTGATAGGTATTTTTAGATATATTACGAGTTACATTAGCTTATAGAGATCACGTAGTTTAGGAGCATGGAGTATAAAATTAAGAATTAGTAGGCACCTACGTCACAGAATAGATAACTAGGACGGTTGCCAGCTTGGCAATCAACCCAAACTTAAGCGTAGCGAGATTTGCCTATCCAACAATAGGTCAACGTGACCGGTCGACTTTTTCCATTGATTTGATTTTTCGGTGATTATTCCTCGATGGTAAGACCGATCTGGACATTCGACCCCTTACGACACTCAGTAATGTTTACTTGATCACCGTGGCAAATTTGGTATCATTTGTTTGAAATGCAACTTTGAAATCAAAGACTAATAAGTACTGACATTCGTAAGTATAGAAATTGGTCTCACCAAACTGTCAGATATTGGCAAATACGACACACAAAACTTATGTCATTGGTCATATTTTTCAACACAACGAACGTAAAGGATATCAGTTAGTTGAGCTGAGCGTGAGACGAAGTCGAGCGAAGACCTCTCTTATACTCCACTCGGTGTATGTCGGTTGTGACGCTACTCCTCCTAAACTAATCGACCAATTTTGACCAAACTTGGCATGTAAATAACACTTGATAACCGGAAGGCTTATTATAATGAAATTGGAAATCGAACATACCATGGAGGAATAAACACCCTTCAAAAATTTCAAAATTTGATATCTCCAAAATGATCAACGAAACTTGCAATTCGATTCGGCATTAAACTCAAGCCCATGATGCCCACCGTCGACGGTAATCGGGGGGTAGTTGTTGGGCAGGTTTTGTAGGTAATCACTCTATGCTCATCTTTGCAACAGCAGAATGCATTGCGCCCCTAGTAACCAATCACGTTACAAAAATTTTGAACTGCAACTTGATGCAATTGAAATACAGTACAAATATACAGTGTGTACAGACACTGTACGTTTTTACTGTTATTCTGGCAAAATATGTATTCTAACTAATCGAACATACAAAGAGCGCAGGGTCTCGGTGGATGCAGGCCGCTAAAGACCGGTCGAAATGGAAGTCGATGGGGGAGGCCTATGTTCAGCAGTGGACTTCCTACGGCTAATATGATGATGAACTAATCGAAAGGACATCTTACACAGTTTCTAAGGCTCTATAAGTAATAGCCAAGTAGGTTAACACATTGTAGTGTTAAGAAATACTCGTTAAATCAGTTTTATAATGGGCAACTATTCTTAAAACTGAGACCCATCTGCCGGGCGCATTGTTGGGCGAGCGATAATTACTATTTATTAATGCACACATAACTACGAAAAGTCAGAGGTGTGTGCCCGGGGCGACTGGGGATCGAACTCGAGACCTCGTCTCAGCAGTCCGTTACGTCCGCCACTGGGCAATCACCTATTCAAATAAATAAAATTGAAGTGCGAAGTGTAAAGTTTTTGAATGATTGCATATGAATGTATACACGAAACTTATAACCAAAATACCATTTTTCAATTTTTTGCCTGTCTGTTTGAAAGATCTCTGGAAAGGCTGGGCCGATTTTGACGGAATTTTCACTTTTAAATAGGTAATATTGTAATACTTCACATAGGCTACTTTTATTCTAGAAAATATCTACCCTCCGTGCCTCGGAGAGCACGTTAAACCTTCGTCGGTCGCGGTTCTCATATTACGAACATTTGTGGCATTAATTACGAGCAGTTTGAGCTCTAACAAGTCCGATAACCTAGTCTAACAATATAACTTGGATATCGATAATTCGCTTCACGGAAAATATCTAAGTTAACTGTTTCGTAGTTAGACTGAAAGTTATAACTGATTTGGGATAAAGTCTCGCACTATGACGACCTTTAAACACTTTCATAACATAACTTCAGGCCTGTATCCCGAAGGGGTAGGCAGAGGTGTATTACACACTCACGATTCGCCAGTTATGTTAAGGTCTCAATGTAATAGGGGGCGAGCCTTTTGCCATCTACCGGGCACATTATTAAGCGAGCGATAAATAAAATTTATTAATGCACACATAACTATGAAAAGTTAGAGGTGTGTGCCCGGGGCGACTGAGGATCGAACTCGAGACCTCGTCTCAACATTCCGTTACGTACGCCACTGGGCTTCGCTTACATATAAAAATCTGACGTCAGAAAATTTTCCGACTCTACATGGTAGCTTAACCTCCGGTTCACGAATCAGTTGTAAAATATATTATCACTACTAAACTAAGTCGTAACCGCAATATCATTGAGATGATATTAGCAACTCCAGAAATAAAACATTAACATAACATAAACTCACGCCTATGTCCCCGAAGGGGTAGGCAGAGGTGCTAGCACCCACATTTCGCCAGTTTATGTTTAGGTCCCAATGTAATAGGTGGCGAGCCTATTGCCATTAACCGGGCACTTATAAACCTGCGATAAATACACACATAACTTCGAAAAGCATCGGAAAGTCATTGGTGTGTGCCATGGTAAAACCTGGAATCGAACCCGAGACCTCGTCTCAGCAGTCCATTACCCATACCACTAGGCTACCGCGGCTCTCCACTCCACTCCAGAAATAACGTTGCAAATATACACAGTTACAAATTTCGCTCCCGTTTTACGGTTAAGTTATCTTTAATTAAGATCGGACAATAATAATCGTGAGTAAACAAAGAAGGCGACTCAATTTTTAACGTATTTACACTTAATTTAAGGCATGGCATTAGAGCCGAGATGGGGCGCCATCGAAGTTATCTTATCGTTAAGGGGGTGATAAGGGTTATCGATATTGAGACGATAATTTATTTTGTACTGTTCTACTACAGTATACTGAGAATAAACAGTATTGTATCTTCATATAAATGGTCAGAAATCGAGTTACCTAAGCGCCTCGAATTCGGCTAACGCTCAGCCAACCACCATGCGCGAATGCGCACTGGAGATGGGAGTGTGTGACGGTTTTGTAAAGAGTAAGCGTGCGATTTTGCTATATTTCATTGGCATAATATAATTATGCTATATAATATACAATTTTAGACAATATTTTGCTGTTAATGGTTGTTTGAATTCTTCAATAACGCACCCAGAGATAACATTTTTTAGATTACCTGGAAAATCCGAAGGTAGGACTGCAAGATAATGTTTATTCACCTACTAATACGTAATTTGATTCTTTTTTTGATAGGAAGGTATTTCGCATTTTCCAGTACGTGAATTAATAAATAAACTAGTGGATAAAGTGAAAAA
The DNA here is from genome assembly GCA_946251805.1 of Cybosia mesomella. Taxonomy (NCBI): domain Eukaryota; kingdom Metazoa; phylum Arthropoda; class Insecta; order Lepidoptera; family Erebidae; genus Cybosia; species Cybosia mesomella. The sequence continues at coordinate 33,156,944 of OX276396.1, read as the reverse complement.
GTGACAAACGCGAGTAAGTACTTGCGTTTAAAACACCTAGTAAGTAGTTTCCAAGGCTAGGCTATCTGCTTATAATGTACTTAGCTTAGGTATACTACTTACATATTTCATTGAATGAGACGAAATATCATTGTGAAATGATAAAAATTATTGGAAGTTACCTGCCTAGTAAGATTGACGTCAGAAGTAAAATTTTGTAGGGTTTGAGCACCACGGTGTCTCTATCTTGCCCGGAAAGGGCCCCCCGGGCCTGATTCAGCTGGGGTGACAGGCGGCGTCAGCTGCCACCCCCAGGCCTGCGCTCATGGAGGACGGAGGTCGTGTCTCAGTCGCCTGCGACGCGCGGCGAGCATGTTGCGGGCTCGGCGGGCCGGGAGAGTCCTAAATCTCTCCCACGCTCGCTCCGCCGCCTCCTTTTCGAACATTTCATTCTCGCAGAAGGAGACGGCGGCGGCCCACGTGCTGTAGGTTTTAGTTGAGTAGGTAGGTATTGATGTTTGTAAGGATTGGATTTTGGTAACCTTCGGCGACAGAATTAGGCCTAGCATGAAATGTATATGTAATGAAGTTTCGGGCAATTGGTACCAGCAAAACCGGGCCCAAAGACGGGACGTGACACTTCGTTCAGGCTAAACCGTACCATAAAACAGCCTGAAGACCGAAGTTTTAACTTCAAAATACACATCAGCTCAAAAGGTAACGTTCTTTTGTAGTTTGATAGTTTTTATATGCGATTAAAATAGCAAACAAGCACACGATCCAACTAATTATAACCCAGATTAATAACATATATTTATGAATGATGAAGTGTTTAACTTCCTATTTCATTCAAACGTATTTCATATTTTTAAATAAAATTAAGAGTAGGAGATGAAATTAAAATATTGTAGGCGGTCAGCCATATCGCATGTTGACGTATCATGCGGTTAAAGGTATCTACTTGAAGGACAGGGCCGAGTCCCACTACTGTACACTATTATTATTCTGTGGTTCTACTCTTCACGGGCTATTAGACAACTTTTACACATAAATCAGTTTTCGTATCGGAAGTATCTAATATCGTTCCTCAGAATAACCAACAAACGTTGTAGGCCCAACTCCCGACATTGACAGGGGCTCCCTTTTTCAACTCCAGTAAAGTAATTGTTATTTGTTGGACGACTATCGCTTTTCAGATTTCCCTTTCCCGAGATAGCACACACCTGAAAAATATCCTTATTTTTCTTCGGTTTCGTTACGTTTTTATTTACTTTTGTTGATGTTGGTAATAGAAGTTGTTGTAAGAAGTTTCGTATCGAATGAGATTCCGAAGTTCGAAAGTGAGATATTTCGATTAATGATAACAACTCTCACAAATGGAATATCACAAAGTAACCAGCACTTTTGTATTCGAATTCCTTTAAAGCAAAAGTTTGTGATAATATATATCATATTACAAAGTGAGAAGTTAAGTACCTACACCATTAGTAGGTAACACCCATAGTTTAAATAATGTTAATAAGCTCATTTTATTCGTTCTGTTGTAAGAAGAAAGTACCTACTTATTTTTGAAGTGCAAACTTCTTTAGATATGCTCTATGGATAACCTTACACCCCGGCGTCTGTAGACCCGAGACGGCGTGCGGTTTTAGTCGGTTCAAGCCCGACATAACCGCCCCCCCTGGACGGCGGCGGGGTATCCGAAGGGCTTTCCGCACGAAAAAAAAGAAAAGGCGCGTCGAGCACTATCTTCTTCTAGAAGCCTCTGTCACTGAGACGCTTTCCATATTTATGTTTTTTTGTTTATCTTTGTTGTAGCTGGATGGATGAAGAGAGGGAGGGATGGAGGGAGGGTGGTAGGGACGGGTAGGAAGTGAGGTTTTAGGAATGGATGATGACGATTCAAAATATACACACGTTATTGTTCAAGTTTTCACTTCTGTCGGCACTCTCGGAGTGCCACTACAGTGTGACTAGTATGAATCTGGGATCGTAGATACTTTGGTAGATACCTGTAGATTTTGATAGGAAAAAGAGAACATCTAGGACGGGACTTGAACCCGGGACGACTCCTTTACAGGGGGAATAGTCTGACCAAGTGACCTACCTAGAGACGTCCCAGATATTCGAAATTCTCCGATTCATTATATACATCTCGGGGCGATTTCTGTACTCCTTTGGCATCTTCTTCCAGAAGCGTTATGGGTAGTATAAGTGCAGAGGTTCCGAAGATTGCTTCAGTACCAACAAGCGTTTTTGGCGGGCTTGAACCGACTAAAACCGCACGCCGTCTCGGGTCTTCAGACGGCCGGGGTGTAAGGTTGCCCATAGAGCATATCCCTCAACCTAACAAAATTCGGCTTCTCTATAATGTTAGAATCACTCAGCAAATTATACACAAATAGTAAGTAAATGTACTTGTAAAAGTATAGCTAATTATAATAACTGCTATTTACTTTTATATGAGGTATTTGAGATTGATATTATATCATTCGAACAACTTTACAACAAATACATTGGAGGTAGGACATGACGGTATTCCCGTCCAACTGAGCAGTCCGACTGGGGAAGTACCTCCGCCCTACAGAATACCGCGGCCATAATAACCTCGTGTTGTGTTCCCTGCGGTGAGTAGGGTAGCCAGAGCTCACTGAGAGTTTTTGTGCTGTCAGAGGGAAGAGTCTTCCTTCTGACAGCACAAAAACTTAAAAAGAAGGGAGAGGCGGGAGTAGCCTTTGGTCTTCCCGGAAGACTAAAGACTATTCCTGCTTTGCAATTTCTTTTTTTTTAGGGTCGGCAGCGCGAGGGGGGCCCCCCTGGTGGTGCACATCTCCATAGGCCCCGGTGACCGCTTCCCATCAGCTGGGCCGTGAGCTTGTCTGCCACCTGAGTGGTATAAAAAAAAAATGTGACATAATAGTGACGGCCTCTCTGGCGTAGCGGTAGTGCATTTGACTGCTACGACAGGGGCGCGGGTTCGATTGCCGCTCAGCGCCAATATTTGTATGCATGAATATGTCTATTTGCATTGGTCTGGGTGTTTCTATGTATGATGTGTATGTATTTACAATAAAAAATCATATAAGTATGTTTATCCGCATTGTGGAACCCATAACACAAGCTAGTTAAAGTATGCTTACTTTGGGTCTAGAAAGCGCTATAAAAAGCGCTGTGTATAAAAACCGACGCAGGTAGTTGTAGAATTGTAACGTCGTAAAAGTGTATAAAAGTAGGACTCATTTCTAATGTATGGCATTGGCTGAGAGCCCTATGCGCTCGCCACACTGCCCGCGTAAGGTTGTAGAGGCCAGTCGGCCAACAACCCACACCCCACACAAAAAAATAACATAACATAAACTCACGCCTATATCCCCGAAGGGGTAGGCAGAGGTGCTATCACCCACATTTCGCCAGTTTATGTTTCGGTCCCAATGTAATAGGTGGCGAACCTATTGCCATTAACCGGGCACTTATAAACCTGCGATAAATACACACATAACTTCGAAAAGCATCGAAAAGTCATTGGTGTGTGCCATGGTAATACCTGGGATCGAACCCGAGACCACGTCTCAGCAGTCCTTTACCCATACCACTAGGCTACCGCGGTACAAATGTTTTGCAGTTTTATCTAACGTCCAGGTAGTGAAGACATTAGTTGGAAATTAGTTATAATATTTTTATTTTATAGAATATTAGTAACCATAGTACTATTCCCCCTAACCCCTCCAGATAAACTTAATTGATTTTGTTAGGACTGGATTCATCTCGGTAGTGTAATTGGCCAGAATTCGAATCCGGGACCTCTCGATCGTAGGGTGGACTCCTTAACCACTAAGCTACCGACGACGGCTAGTTGATAGTGTTCTTGTGTTATATAGAACTGTGATTGTTAATATTATAATACTGAAGCATCAAAGCGTTATTTCCTGGACATCCGACAATAATATTGGTATAGACGGTGTGGGTCTGGCCTGGCGTTCACGAGCTCAAAAGACCATTTGTTTTTTCGTTTTTAAAAGTTATTTATAAATGTATTGTTTTACACAAATAATAACAATGACAACTGCTAAGGAAAGGTTTAGGAGTATCACAGAAATAGATTTTATGAGAGAGAAGATAATTAATTAATTCTAAGTACGTAACGGTACCAAAACAAAAAAAAAACTGAAATATTTACAAACCTTTTTAGGGTTCCGTAGCCAAATGGCAAAAAACGGAACCCTTATAGATTCGTCATGTCTGTCTGTCACAGCCACTTTTTTCTGAAATTATAAGAACAGCATATGTTGAAACTTGGTAAGTCGATGTATTCTGTGAACCGCATTAAGATTTTCACTCAAAAATAGAAAGGAAACAAAGAAAAATCCCTATACTTAAACCTGAAACTCTAATTTTTTTTTTTTTCAAACCCACACCTGTGTATATATATGGATAGGTCTTCAACAATGATATTGAGGTTTGTAATATATTTTTTTTCTAAACTTAATAGTTTGCGCGAGAGACACTTCCAAAGTGGTAAAATGTGAGCCCCCTGTAAAATAAGAGAGTGATAAAACTAAAAAAAAATATGATATACTTTTACCATGTAAACTTTAAACTTCCACCGAAAATTGGTTTCAACGAGATCTATTAAGCAGTTATTTTTAATCCATGATAAATCGTAAACCGCAATTCACCTTTCATTCAATCAACGCAAATATAAAAAATAAAAAAGAACGTTATTATGTTACTTGCTGGTACGGAACCCTTCATGAGCGATTCCAACTCGCACTTGGCTGCTTTTTTTACATTGGAACACATGTACCGACATTTGATGTGTAAGCAGTTTAATTATTTCTAGAGGACAAAGTCAATGTATTTCATGTTGTTTTTATTATTTTACTAGCTGTCCCTCGCGGCTTCGCCCGTGACATGCTTCAATCACCCATGGCACCTATTTACCTCATACATACATTAGTTTCGCAATAATATATGGAAATTTGCCCGATTTGTTGACACATTTGTAATTAAATATTGCGACTATAAATTGAGATGTAAGCTATCCTATCTTTCAAGTTGGATCAAATTGCACACGGTGTGCAAATCAAATTTTAATCGGTTCATTAGTTTAGGAGTCCATCGCGGACAAACAACGTGACACGTAATTTTTATATATAACGAATAAAGATTAAAGGTTAGAGCTAAGGTGATCAAGAAATCGGAATTTGTAAATTTAGTTTTATCGTTCACTGTACACCCCGAGATCATGAAAATTACCGGGCATTTTATTTTTTACGTGCGGAAATCCCTTCGGATACCCCCCCGCCGGCCAGCGGGGGTGGTTATGTCGTGCATCGACTAAAGCCGCACGGTGTCCTGCCCAAGTGTCCATTGCCGGGCATCCCGGGTAAGCCCTCGAAAGGATAACCCCAGGGAAATTACGGGGCATAGCGAATAGGAAAATTCTATAGCACCTAGTCGAATTTTCATTTTAGGCCAGAAATATTTGCTGGTTATACCTATAATTACTAACGGATCCCGTAAACGTCGTTCCACATTAGAATAAAGTTATGGTGGTTACCTTATCAGCTGATTTTATTTCCTGAATGTCTCCTTGCACTCCAACATTAAAGATCCGAGACGGCGTGAGGTTTAGGTCGGTTCGAGTCCGACATAATCACCTCCGCTGGCCGGCGGATGGGGGGGGGGGGAAACAGTGGGAGAACAGTGGGGATTACAGCAAAAAAGGCACAGTTTAGGCGGAGACAAATCTAAAAAATCAAAGATGATGAAATTCGGCCACCTGTTCTCGAGTTCATAGCAGTCATCACTATACAGGACTTTATATAGACTTACTGCCAATTGTTTAAATAGGTAAGTTGAGATAGATAGGGTTTTTAAGACCAGGACAAGAGTTCCCGCAACCGGCGGGCATGTATGAAAACAATTATGAAAGTAGAAGAAGTGGTACATGCCAGTGGAAACATGTGGTCTCTGCTTGCCCCACTGGGAATAAGCGTCATTGTATGTTAAGATAAATAATAATAATAAATAATAAATGTTTATTTGACTTAAGTACACATTTTAGACAGATGGTTACAACTCTAAAATCAAACAGAAAGGACACTGAACATACTGAAACTGTATTCCATACTAGGCTGATGCCTATATTATGGAAGACAGCAGTCAGACATAGAAATGCGGTATATAAAATAAAAATATTACGGACGAGTGAGACGATAGGCTTTTAACTTCCACTTATTACTACAAAATGCCGAAATACTAATTTATACTATTATCAATTTGTAAATTAGTTGTGTTAGATATTAAAAAAAATACTTAGGTTATGTTAAATGAAGGATTCTGAACACAAAAATACTTTTTTGGAATTCTTGTCTGTTGGACGCAAAAACTACTGAACGGATTTTGATGCGGGTCTTGGTTAGACTTAAAATCTGCCGTATATTTGATTGCAATTGGTTCAGTAGAAACGGCTAAATGACCAAAAACGTTAATCGACTTCCGCGCGGTTGGAGCCGCGGGCTTCAGCTAGAAAATACATATTGGGAGGTGCCACAGTTACATTGCCTCCCTACAGCAAACTCGATCAATATATTATTCACCATATTCTACAAGGAATATTGCAATAGAGCTAACGAAGCGGTGCATCTAAATACGGTTAACATAATTACGGCGTATTGTGTGAGGGACGCCGGAGCGCAATCATATGGCGGGTGGAACAAATGGCTTCATTCTGCCCAACAAGCTTTACAGGGTTAGCATTTAGTATAGAGTGGTTGATACCCTTACAATTTAGTACCACACGAGATATTATATATTATTACTGTTGCTGTTGCGCGCGTCTGACCTATTCTCAGACCTACTAAATATACACAAAAACATAATTGATCAAACCCTATAGAAGGAGTTCGATAACAACCAATTATTCCTTATACGAGATTTTCCTTATATTAGATTATTAGGTTACTTACTGTACGAAAAAAATGGGAGCCCCGCCAGGTGGGGCTCTACTGAACCAGCGACGTATCTATATAATCTATTTCGATCAAACAAGTCATCGTCGTCAAAATAGGGGGATTATATTTATTATTTATTTCTTTCACAATGGTAAATACACCCATTTATATTGAAAGTGGGTCGAGTGGTTGTTGGCTTCCTGGCATACATTTAGTTGTGGTCACTTAATAAATTTAATGTCAAATATATATAAAGATAGCAGGCCCAGAGTGGCGGCGCGTCTTGTTACCGCTCGTTCTAGAGGGGAGAGGGAATCAATCCCTAAATAACGCGTTTGGGTGACGAAGGACGATCGCGGTTCCAGACATTTCCTTTCTAGGGCACACCTGGTTCCCCGGAAATATGGCTGACGCGTGATGCACATTACGGGTTTACTCAGTTCAAGCTGAACACACCTCACCGTTGGCTACGGTGAGGTGAAGGCCGAGGCAACCACGCATTAAAAAAAAAGCGGCCAAGTGCGAGTCGGACTCGCCCATGAAGGGTTCTGTAGCAACAAGTAACATACTTAATGCTTTTTTTTTTATTTTATGTTTGAGTTGATTGAATGAAAGGTAACTTGCGGTTTACGATTTATGACGTATTAAAAAAAAACTACTTGCTATATCTCGTTCAAACCAATTTTCTGTGGAAGTTTTAATGTACATCATATATTTTTTTAAGTTTTATCATTTTCTTAGTTTAGAAGTTACAGGGGGTGGGGACACACATTTTACCACTTTGGAAGTGTCTCACGCGCAAACTACTCAGTTTAGAGAAAAATGATATTAAAAACCTCAATATCATTTTTGAAGACCTATCCATAGACCCCACACGTATGGGTATGACGAAAAAAAAAAGTTTGCGTTTCAGTTCTAAGTATGGGGAGCCCCCAAAATTTATTGTTTTTTTTCTATTCTTGTGTGAAATTTCTTAATGCGGTTCACAGAATACATCTATTTACCAAGTTTCAACAGCATAGTTCTTATAGTTTTGGTAAAAAGTGGCTGTGGGACGGACAGACAGACAGACATGACGAATCTTATATATTCGTTCCGTTTTTTGCCATTTGGCACCGGAACCCTAAAAAGGTCTGTGACACTACTGGCGTCCATAGCAGTTTCATTTCGGATTCATGACGCTTGTAACGCTGCTGAAATATCGGAAACTTGAGGAAACAAACACGATAAAATTCTAGTTATATGTGGAAGACTATCCATCTTAAATCACGTTTCAGTTTATCTCAAACGTAAATAATTGAACTATTCCTTACTCCAGCTATAGATAAAATAACATATTGTGTACTAAACCTGATATCCACGATGTTATCCGTAATGAAAGTGTGAGTTTATCTTTATAATTCATTTTCGTTTAGTCTGGAATATAATAGGCTCACTCAATTATATGGAATTCATATTACACGCATATTATACGGGATGGCAAACGTTATTTTATACCTCAGATAACAAAACAAATATTTAAGAAGAGAATTACAGAATAATTATACAGGATTATTGTAAATTGTTGGAGAGATAGTCAACATACGAGTAGATACCGCAGAGGTATGTATTTAGGTAGAACGTGAAAACAATGATACCTTTATAAATCTGAGAATTCGATCATTTTCTCATGTGTCAGATCTTAACCAAATTTATCTGAGACCACCCCATCCTTCTGAGCAAATAACGAACAATTGATATCAGACTAAGTAGTTGAAACGTCCTCCGTTTTGAAAATCGGTTAAAAACTTTAAAACGTTAGAATATTATTGTTTGAGAGTTGAAAAGAGACAAAGGTTGAAAAGGATATGCTAAGAATGATGAAGATATTGATTACGTAGAATGTATTGATGAGTCAAGGTTGAATGAAGAAACGTAAAAAGAGGTGTACGCTCCACGTGTCACAAAAGAACGTTTGCCACAGTTCCAGAAAAGCAGACAAATGTGGTAGTCTACTGAAAAGTTTATTTATATACTGCTGCCGCTAAAAATTTCTTAAACACTATATGCTTACTCGTAAGACTTTACCCGACATGGGCGTTAAACCTGGGATACCACGCAAAGCAGATACACTCGCTACGGCAGAAAAAATAAGTCTAAGCCTAAGCGAAGCCTAAGTCTAGAAAAGTTTTGTAGATTTTTGCCATTGATATTTAAATCTTTATTTAATTACATACCAGAGAAGGGTTTTTACACCTCTATATAGATCCTAACAATGTGAATCACAAGTGTGTAGTGCGCGAATCCCCATACCGGGCATAACGCTCCGGCTCACGGGCTCCGTATCAATCATTCAATACTGCAGTCGCATTTATTTTGGGACATCAGACGTGCTCACCCCTTCTATGTGGGGTGAAATCGGGAATGGACGTCATGGGCTACACAACTGCCCGTTGATTTTAAAACAAATATTTTTTTTAGGTATTATAAAAGGACTAATGAAGGAAGGAAGGATAGAAAAGAAAATTTATAACGAGCAATTCTTGTATATATAATCTGAATTACGGAAAGAGCTCCATCGTTTTACATGACATTTATTATGCAGGCGGTTTGGGGGCGATAAATTTATCTAACTAGTCTGGCCATAAATACTGTTACATCAAAACTTTTCTTTCTTTTTCAACTTTTTAATTATTTTGAATTTGGAACACGTATAATATTTTAAAAACTTCTTTCGATTTCGCGCCATTACACATATTTTTTCGTGTTCATTATTGAATTACAATATGGTGTGTTAAAGAAAATAGGATCGCAGTGATCGCCTTGCAGAAAGTGGGTATGAATGGAGCCGTCGGTCATATTCCAGACACTTGAAAATCTTGGTATCAGCAGTATGTTCGTATATCGTACTATTAATAGATACAACAATACTTCGTCTGTCGAAGACCAGAAAAGATCGTGGCGGCCGCGTGCTGTTAGAACCACAAAGGCTATTATTGCTGTTAAAGCCAGAATTCGTCGAAACCCCATAAGGAAGGAAAAAATTTTTTTTTTTTTTTTTAAAGAATATTAGTAACCGAAATTACTAATATTCCCCTAACCCCTCCAGCTAAGCTTATTGCGAGAAATGAAGATTCCCGCTAGGACTCTGTCACGTATTATAAAACAAGACCGAAAGCTCGGTGATCGTCGATATACAAGACATGCCCTAAATCAATCTTTACGATTAAAGAGAGGGGATCGATCAAAGCGCCTTCTGTCGCGATACGCAGGTGAAAGGCACAGAAATATCCTCTTTACCGATGAAAACATTTTCACGATTGAAGAACACTACAATAAGCATAATGATAAAGTGTACGCTCACAGTTCTAAGGAAGCTTCACAAATGGTCGGAAAGGTACAACGTGGTCATCATCCTGCGTCAGTGATGGTTTGGTGGGGCGTGTCTTATCAGGGAGTCACAAAGCTACATTTTTGTCAAAAAGGAGTGAAAACCTCAGCCAAAGTGTATCAAGATACTGTCTTGGATCATGTTGTGAAACCTCTCAGTAATACACTTTTTAAAAATATACCGTGGACTTTTCAGCAGTACTCTGCTCCTGGTCACAAGGCACGAATTACCCAAGCCTGGCTAGAAACCAATGTTGCGGCTTTATAAGAGCTGAAGACTGGCCCTCATCTAGCCCAGACTTTTAGAAGACATCCCCTGCTCTAAACGACACGGCGACATTGAGTCTCTTAAAAAATCTTTGGAGCAAGCAGTGGCCAAATTTCCCTTGGAAACAGTGCGTAAATCCATAGATTGGTGGCCAAACAGATTAAAGGCCAAGGTGTATAAAGCCAAAGGTGGTTTCGAATAAAATATATTTGTATTTTTTGCTAAGACTAATAAATATGTAGGTATAAATTTTAATAATATTACATTACTTCATTTAAAAAACAAGTTGAATTCCTGAGACGAGCTCAGCCGAATACAAGGGATTTTCGATTTTGCGTTTTTTTTTTTTGCGATTTTTTGCGATTTTTTCTTTATCTTGCAATGGTTCACCCCAGCACAAATCTATTACCGAAAACAGCAACTCGATAGCTCATCTCCTTCATACCCAACACCGTGACAGAAAATTGGCAACGACGACGTCGACGACGTCGACGACACCGAGGACGTCGACGACAACTCGATAGCAATAGGGCAATAGCAATAGGCTATTCTAAAGAAAATCCCTAAAAATGCATTTTCATTTGTAACAAAACTTATGGCTGCACTAGGTACCTTTTTTTTATTTTTTCGTGCGGATATCCCTTCGGATACAAGGGCCCCGCCGGGCAGCGGGGCGGTTATGTCGGGCTTGAACCGACTAAAACCGCACGCCGTCTCGGGTCTTAATACGCCGGGGTGTAAGGTTGCCCATAGAGCATATCCCTCGCACCCCGACTGACCCTGAGCCATTTCCGTTTCGAGATGGCCCCCTCAGGCTTGGAACCACGGTGTCCCCGTCTTGCCTCGGTTTGGGGGAGGGGCGCTAGTCGCCCCACCGTCCCGGCCTGCTTCTCTAGGTTTCATTTTTAAAAAACGTAAATGAAAACGAAAAAAAATACCGAGCAAAGCTTGGTCTACCCAGAAAGATTAGAATAAGGCAGCAAGTACACGGCCTGGCCCCTTTTTTTCGTGCGGCAATCCCCCCACATACCCACCTGCCGGCCAGAGGGGTCGTCTCGGATCTTCAGACACCGGGGCCCTAATTCGACTTAACCAACCGTAACGTAAACAAACACTTTCATAAAAACCGTCACATTTAAGTTAGTTTCATTTTACGCCAGTACTTTATGCTAATCAATTGAAATCCGACTATTCACGGCATGGGAGGGAGGATACGCCTTCGGCACTACCACACTTTATTAACTCTAACTTTAAAAGATTCATTTACAGGCTGTTAATATATACGAGTAATATACTGGTAGTAAATAAAAACAATATGATTGGTATTCTAACTGGATTATATTTACTATATATTAATATACTGGTAGTACATAAAAACAATATGATTGGTATTCTAACTGGATTATATTTACTATATATTAATATACTGGTAGTAAATAAAAACAATATGATTGGTATTCTAACTGGATTATATTTACTATATATTAATATTACACGGGAGAAGCAATGATCAGAGCATAGTCAACCGGAAGCGGAAGTTACTACATGACCGATGTTGCCATTCTTAAGGCCCTGTCTGGACGCAAGCTACCATAATTATGCTTATTTTTTGTTTCTACGATTATTTCTCTCTCTCTATAAGAGTACTGATGCTAGACAGTTGATTTCTATCATTCCCAACACAGGCTTACACATACTCGAGCCTTACGCGTATACGCCTTCCTCAGTTCAGTAGTAGTAGTAGGCAGAGACAACAGCTCGCCATCTGCTTCTGTTCTGACACCTTACGATTTTCCTTTACTGTCATTTCATGCAAGCCCGCTGGTTTCGTTTACTTCTGATAAATTTTCATTGAGACTGGAATTCACCGATGAATATAAACGCGTCGAAGGCACCGGACAAACAGAACAGACGCAACACTCCCCGTACCGTTGCGCGGGGCAAGCGGAAAGGTTAAGGGGTACGCGGGGTGTCATAAAGACACGTCTAGGACGCGCGTCCGTTCTGTTTATCTGGCGCCTAAGTTAATTTAACCTGTGAAATCTCGTTATATTAGGATAGGTCTCATCTGTTCGCCTTCGGTCAACGTGTGGCGTCCTATCACATTGGTAACACTGTCAGACGCAGGTTAATCCTTGATTCAGGGCCTGAATTGGATCAGAATCTAGGTAACTTTGGTCAGAAATACGTACGCTATAAGTAAAATCATTATTTTAATCTCAAAATGACGTTTTAAAAGTATTGAAACTGAAATATATTAACTTAAATATATTATTATATATATACTTAAATTTAAAACAAGCCGCGGTAGCCTAGTGGTATGGGTAATGGACTGCTGAGACGAGGTCTCGGGGTCGATCCCAGGTTTTACCATGGCACACACCAATGACTTTTCGATGCTTTTCGAAGTTAGTGTGTATTTATCGCAGGCTTATAAGTGCCCGGTTAATGGCAATAGGCTCGCCACCTATTACATTGGGACCTAAACATAAACTGGCGAAATGTGGGTGCTAGCACCTCTGCCTACCCCTTCGGGGATATAGGCGTGAGTTTATGTTATGTTATGTTTTTTACTTAAATTTAAAAAAATATTAATCAAATAATCAAAAATCCTGACTGCCGTAAAAAGAACGAAACAAGTTTGATAGCAGGCGGGACCCATTAATTTTCTTTCGGTTTATGATTTGCAAATGAAAAATCAAACTTGTTCCGATCTTTGAGTGAAAATATTTTTTAACAACATACATTTTAGATTTTATATACCCAGTGTCACTCTCACAGTAAATACGAATCCAACGACACCTCTCAACTTAAATACCATCAAGTCGTTCAGGCCGCAGAGCGTGCCAAACAATTATACATACTTACATACACACAAACATACATACATACTCTCGAAAAACATGACCCTCCTTCTGGCGCAGTCTGGTAATAAAAACAACAGTTATAATATTGACTTTGAAGTTTCTCTTTGTAAAAGATAGTCGTCCTATAGTCTCTAGAGTTTTTATCGAAAAATCGTTTACTTGGCAAGTTTTTTTCTAAGTAACGCTACTTAAAGTTGAGAACTAACTTAATATTTTAAGTATAAAGTGAAAAAGTTTAAGTTTAGGCTATTGTGCCACCGACGGATAAGGATTAAGGATTAAGGGATGATGATGGGGACACAAAAAAAAGGGAGGTTTAATGTTTAAGTTGTTGTTTAATTAAATGTAAAATGTTTAATGCCAAGGTAGGCTCGTGGCGAAGTGTTTACCGTGTAGCATATTGCAAGGTTAAGCAATACTAGCCAGGTCAGTCTTAGGATGGGTGACCATTCTTTTAACACATTGAGACCTCTTCGTGGCTCGGTTGCCATACAAACATCTGTGGTATTCGATACGGGAAGTTGGAGCCCTAATTTTGTTACTTATTTTTTTTCGTGCGGAAATCCCTTCGGATACCCCCCGCCGGCCAGCGGGGGCGGTTATGTCGGGCTTGAACCGACGTAAACCGCACGCCGTCTCTGGTCTTCGGACGCCGGGGTGTAAGGTTGCCCATAGAGCATATCCCTCGCACCCCGACTGACCCTGAGCCATTTCCGTTTTGAGATGGCCCCCTCGGGTTTGGAAACCACGGTGTCCCCGTCTTGCCCCGGTTTGGGGGAGGGGCGCTAGTCGCCTCACCGTCCCGGCCTGCTTCTGCTGGGGTGACAGGCGGCCTCACCTGCCACCCCCAGGCAACAACCTGGTCAATTTACAGAACTTCGGTATCGCCAGTGAGTTGTAGAGGTCAGATGACAGTCGGTTCACGGAAAATATCGAAGTGGAAGGCTGGAAGCCGGTCCCAAATATAGTTGCGAAAATTCTTGGGGAGGGAAATCACATGGTCCCAGAAATCACAGCCTACTATCCTACTCATCAGTTGAGTCCTGGTTGCATCCCAGGTTTTATTTTATATTTACCTCTTCTTTTTTATATATAAAAATGAATTGCTGTTCGTTAGTCTCGCTAAAACTCGAGAACGGCTGGACCGATTTGGCTAATTTTGGTCTTGAATTATTTGTGGAGGTCTAGAGAAGGTTTAAAAGGTGAATAAATATGGAAGTTGTTATCGATTGAGGCAGTACGAAGTCTGCCGGGTCAGCTAGTACCATTTTAAAATTGTAAATTAGCTGTGTCTGTACATTGGAGATACTTTAAAAATACTTGGGTTATGTTAATTGAACGATTCTGAACACAATTTTTTTTTTTTAAATTCTTGCCTGTTTGTCTATGGACGCAAAAACTTCTGAAGGGATTTTGATGCAATTTTTTTCTATTAGAAAAGTCTTGGTCGGATTTAAAATCTGCTGTATGTTTGATTGCAATTGGTTAATTTAAACCTTAGATATGACCAAAAAACGATAACTGACCTAAGAGCGGGCTGAGCCGCGGGCATCAGCTAGTCCCACTAATATCATAAATGTGAAAATTTGGATGGATAGATGTTTGTTACTACATCACGCCAGAACGGCTGAACGGATCTGGCTGAAATGTGGTACAGGGATAGATAATAGTCTGGAATAGGGCATAGCCTGCTTTTATCCCTGGAATAGGTTCCCATGGGAAGCGGGAACGGAATCGAAATTTCGCGCGTGTGGAGCCGCGGGCAACAGCTAGTATATTATAAATGTGAAAGTTTTTGAGAACGGATAAATGTTTGTTGCCCCAATCACGCCTGAACGGCTGAACGGATATGAATGAAATTTGGCATAGAGATAGATTATAGTCTAGAATAGTACATAGGTTTTTTATCCCGCGAACAGACTCCTGTGGGTCGCGATCAACTAGGAAATAAACATTGCATTTTTTTGTACTAATCATGTAGGTAATTCATTTAACTACTTGAACCGAGGTTCCTACAGATCACGCCGTCAATGAACAGATGCGACGTACCGTGAAGGCTGCCTACCCCCAACAATGGCGGAGCGTGCTACTCGCCTGTGTGATGAAAAGCGAGATAAACTGATACGGGATTTAACAATGCGTGTAAATATTCACCTCTGCAGAATGGAGTTATTTTTAAATACTGACACCACCCAGTTTTAGAGTATTCCCATAACCATCCTATAAATTTCGCGCAAGTGCAAACCTTTTAAGGCGTGAATTATACAACAAGTTGAATTCCTGAGACGAGCTCAGCCGAGCAAGGGATTTTCGATTTTGCGTATTTTTTTTTTTGCGATTTTTTCTTTATCTTGCAATGGTTCACCCCAGCACGAATCTATTACCGAAAACAGCAACTCGATAGCTCATCTCCTTCATACCCAAAACCGTGACAGAAAATTGGCAACGACGACGTCGACGACAACTCGATAGCAATAGGGCTTTTCTAAAGAAAATCCCTAAAAACGATACGGCACGGATGATAAATGTCTCCATGCGTCTTCTGTATCTGGCCTTTCCGTGCTGTATCGTTTCTGTATAATGAGTGGCACACGCTACGAGAAATCGGCAGAAATCGGCAGAAATAGGAAAATTTCGGCTTTCTAAGACGTGTCCAGATAACTTAGTTGGTCAGAGTATATCCGCTAGAATGGGACTGGTCGCTGGTTCAAGTCCCATCCAATGCCTATAACTTACGTACAAGTGCTATGAAAACTTGATAAAATTTAATTACAATCGCATGAATGATATACCAGCACATTTTTAAAACACGAACAAACAAACAATATTGATATATTAGAAGTGAAGAAATTCAGCACCGTTCATATAAATAAAAGATACATACATACATAAAATCACGCCTATTTCCCATAGGGGTAGGCAGAGATCACGGATCTCCATTTGCCACGATCCTGACTTACTTCTCTAGCTTCATTCACTCTCATTCTATTCTTCATGCATGCTCGTCGGTTTAGGGTACTCCGGACCTGCCCCTTTTCTAACACTTCCCCGATTTGGTCCAAGTATGTGCGCCTAGGTCTTCCCCTTCCGACAGTACCATCCACGCCCGCCTCATACACCTGTTTCGTTAGTCTTCTTTCATTCATTCTCTCAACATGACCGAACCATCTTAACATACCTCTCTCAATTCTCGTCACTACATCTTCTGTCACTCCACATCGCTCTCTTATCACGCTATTTCTCACTCTATCTCTAAAAACTCTATCTATAAAAGATTTAATTTAATATACAATCCATGTATAGATACATATAGCAAACCTCCATATAACACCTTAAAAAGTTCAAACGCTTCACACTTTTCGTTCATGCATAGTTAACCCCCTTACTTAACCCTTAAACGAGCGAGAAACATCCTCCCCGGGGAAATACCGGGGTAACGCATTCGTACAATTTGCATGGCATGTTCAGCCGATATAATTGCCTGCATGTGATATTGAATGTAGACGGGAGTTCATTTGGTATATTTTATACATTCGCGTAGGGAAGGGAGTTAGATTACTTGTTGGCTGGGGAAATTCTTGATGTGCGATGTGGAATAATTTGCATTTTTCTTATGAAAGATGTTGTATTCAAGTTTGCTCTTTTTGCAGTTTCTACATACATGTACCCCCAAAGGGGTAGGTGATAAAGTATTAATTTTTGACGACCTCTGTGGCGAAGCGGTAGTGCGTTCGACTGCTGAGCCAGAGGTCGCGGGTTCAATTCCCGCTCAGTGCAAATATGTATGTACAAAAAAAAAGTATTTAAGTATGCTAGTAGTGCCAGCGGGGGCGGTTATGTCGGGCTTGAACCGACTAAAACCGCACGCCGTCTCGGGTCTACAGACGCCGGGGTGTAAGGTTGCCCATAGAGCATATCCCTCGCACCCCGACTGACCCTGGGCCATCTCCGGTTTCGAGATGGCCCCCTCGGGTTTGGGAACCATGGTGTCCCCGTCTTGCCCCGGTTTGGGGGAGGGGCGCTAGTCGCCCCACCGTCCCGGCCTGCTTCTGCTGGGGTGACAGGTGGCCTCACCCGCCACCCCCAGGCCTGCGCTCATGGAGGACGGAGGTCGTTAAGCGACCTCCGGCGCCTGAGTAAGCCGTCGGTCCTGGTTGCCATATGAACATCTACGGTTGCGGGTAGTTGGAGCCCTAAAAAGACCGGCAACTGGTCTAACTACAGAACTTCGATATCGCCGATAGTTATATATACCCAACTGAGTTGGGGAAGGGTTCGGAGGACAATTGTTTTTTTTGTTTACTTGTAACCTCCATAGGCTTCACCCCATCGGTGCCAACGATGGGATGGGTGTGTCGGAATCGGACCGACGAAAACCACACAGTGTCCTCCCCAAGTGTCCATTAAAGGGCACCCCGGGTTAGCCCTCGAACGGATAACCCCAGGGTTACCGGCGGACTTTGACCGCCATCGCGGCCTCGCCTATGGGGTCGGGTTTGATCCCGCGTTGAAGAGTTGCCAGGCGTGTGTAGGACACACACAACACGCCTCCGTCTTGGCTGGCTTCTGTAAGGATGGTAAGTCGGCCTCCTCAGGCCCCGATCATGGAAGTCTGAGGATGATTTACCTAGTTTCTTCACTTAGGTTTTCCAATTATAAACACCTTGGTAAGAAATCAATCTGCGTATGTTGTTAAACTATATTGAACGAATCGTATTTGGTTGCGAGGAAAGTACTCTCTAGAAGTTCTAGCGCTGCATGCTTTTCTGTTAGCGCTAGTTTTATCTCCTCACAAAATGGAGCACCAATTTTGTTGTTAACAGCTTCTTTAATTGAACAAAACAAATAAGCAAGAGGTTGCTTTGCAACCCCTATTACAAGGGATACTTAGTTAGGATAGATTATATTTAGTTTGTTTATTTATTTAGGACATTACATAAATACATACACTCACGTGTCTTTAGTATTGGGGTAGGCAGGCATACACTTCCCAGTTTTGCTTTCATGGTTGTTTTCAAACATGCTTCCCGGTTGCGAATACTCTCGACTTTTTTTTTATCGTGCGGAAATCCCTTCGGAAAACCCCCCCGCCGGCCAGCGGGGGCGGTTCTGTCGGGCTTGAACCGACTAAAACCGCACGCCGTCTCGGGTCTACAGACGCCGGGACAGCGAATACTCTCGACCTAAAGTAAAAAGTTTTTTTACGTTTTTCTTATACAGGGCCTACTAAGGTATCACAAACGCCACGTTTTCAAAACGCGTGATTTCAATTCGATTAGAAAGAAAAACGTAAAAAAACTTTGGTATTCCGTATGTTCTATCAAAACAAAACCTACAAGGTATTCAAGGTATCGGCCTTCAGAATCGGCAATCAGATTTAGAAATTTTAGTTACTACATATGTGTTTTCGTAAGTTTTTGTTTCAAAAATGGAATTTCTCTTAATCGGGCCCCTGTCCTTTCTTCAAAACGTCCTCGATCTGATGAAATCACATACGCCTACCGGGCTGCAATAATAAATATATCACCTTAAAATTCCTAGTCTATAACCAAATCTATCCAAATGTTTGCCTAAACAGACACATATAATATGTATTGTTGGAGTAGGAACAAAATACATTCAGTTATCAAAAGCTCATAAGGACAGCCCGGGGCTCGAATCAAATTGAATAAATTTATCCCTTCTTGATATGAAATCGCAAACCAGGTGCTGTTTTGATCCGCCAAAAATTGAATGGTTATAACTTCTCTATGATTTTATTTGTTTTTATACGATCTTGAGACGCGTGGGTATACTCTGTTCGCTATTATTATTATGAGATGGTGATGTTGCCCCACAGCGGTATTCGCACTTGAAAGAACCAGGCATACTTAAGGCATAACATAGAGAAATCTCTTTGGAATTTTGAGCCGCATGACTTGGGAAGTACTTTTAAAGCTTTATACGGACTAAGCGTTCCAATGTAGGTACGCGTATTCTGGGGTGCGACTGGTTGGATCACCTCCAAGTTTGGTGCACCCTGGGCAACGTGGGCGATGACGCATCATTGATTGCTCCTCTGGCGTCAACGTCAACGGCCAAGAGTCTGACCAACCGGCCCTTTTCAGGGCCAGCTGACCCCATTGCACGAGGGGGTCGGGGTATGGCGGGCCTGTAAGGCCCGCGGGGGGGGGGGGTGGTCGCTCCAGGTACCTCTCTGCTGTTATCAGAGGGGACACTGCGAATGGCCCAGGTCAGTCGGAGTGCGAGGGGGTAACCCGCGGTTTTAGTCGGTTCAAGCCCGACATAACCGCCCCCGCTGGCCGGCGGGGGGTATCCGAAGGGATTTCCGCACAATAAAAAAAAAAAAGGTACGCGTATTCTAGGTATGTTGAATACGCGTAAAGATGTAGTTGAATTCGCGTACAGGTATTTACGCGTACACGTACAATGCACTGCTAGATTATGAACGCGTGGTGGCAAGTTGAGTCTGTGTGACGTGCAACCAAGAGCTGACTGGCGACAACTCGCCGCAAGGCGGGATTCAACACGCGTACTCAAATTGTATACGCGTACTGTAGGTAAACGCGATCGTTTCTGTGTACGCGTATCCAACTACGCGTACATAGGAACGCTTAGTCCGTACAAGGCTTTAGACTTTTGTATATCATAACTAGAAGCGTGTCCCGTGTTCGCACGGGTAAAGCGTAGGTAGCGGTTAGTCGGTGCAAGCCCGACATAACCGCCCCCGCTGGCCGGCGGGGGGGTATCCGAAGGGATTTCCGCACGAAAAAAAAAAAAAAAAAAAAAAAAAAGGTACTTACGACTTATTTCTTGAAGTCGACCAGTTCCTTTCTGACCAACTGAGCCACCTGGATATCCAGAGTGTCCAGGTAGTTCTGTTGGGCAGAGTAGGTATTCCCCCTAGTAAGAAACTGGTCACGGATTCAAGTCCCGCCTAACATGTCGACCCTGTCCGATTTAAATTTTTAAGAATACACAAATAGTCATTTACCTTTTTTTTATTTTTATTACTATTATAAAATTCTAAATTAGTTATGTCTGTACAATGGAGATATTTAAAAAAAGGGTTATGTTAAATGAACCATTCAGAACACAAAAATATTTTTTTTTAAATTCATGTCTGTTTATCTGTTTGTTTGTTTGCTCTCGATGGACGCAAAAACTACTGAACGGATCTTGATGTGGTTTTTCCATTATGCAGTTTTTCTATTAATCAGGTCTTATATTGTATTTATGAATAAAAAGTACCTGATAAATTCATATTATGATATTCAGGTGGCTACAATATTAATTATCAAAATTAGCCTGCTTGTTTTCGGTGTCCCTGATGGTATAATATATATAATTCACGAAATGCAACGTGCGGTTACCCAATATTTGGGACATACGAAATTAATATGCAAATTGTAAACTACCACCGCAGTTTGTGAACTTGTTTTATATTTTAACCAAACGGCAGTAGTATAGGTATCTACTCTATATCGGGGGTGTGTGTTGGGTAACCTCCTCGAGTGTCGCTCCGATTCCGATCCCGCTGCAGTCCGGGGGGAACGGAATCGGAGCGGCTGGTACACCCTGGGCGGCGGTCAATGGCTTCCCCTTCACCCCTTCATAGGGTTGGCATTGATCGTCGGCCAATACTCAACGTGGCGGGAACACAGCGCTCTCCGTACTCCTCTGCTTTCAGAGGAGACAGGATGAGCGATGCTGTTAGTGGTGAGATGGCCCAGGGTCAGCCGGGGTGCGAGGGATGTGCTCTATGGGTAACCTTACACCCCGGCGTCTGAAGACCCGAGACGGCGTGCGGTTTTAGTCGGTGCAAGCCCGACATAACCGCCCCCGCTGGCCGGCGGGGGGGTATCCGAAGGGATTTCCGCACGATATAAAAAAAAAAAAAAAAAAAGGTACTCTATATCGAGTTGATATGATATGGTGTGGTATAAGCTTTTTTGTTATAAAAAACTGCAGACTGCAAAATGTTCTGTGATTTGTGCCGTCGGCACACGTCGTCCACTCTCCAACAGCACTTTCTTATCTTTGCCTCTAGTGATTGGGCATATATTACTGGAGTAATCTTGCAAAATTAAATAAATGAAACTGAATTTTTTTCGTGGTAAAAATATTTTCTTCACATTACCTATTCACGAACACAGAGCCTAAACCGCTAGAGTTACAAACTTGAAATTTTGCCAGTGATGCCTTTTATGTTATTAACATCCACTAAGGACGGATTTTCAAGAATTTCCCCCCTAAGGGTATAAAATAAGGATTGTAGATTGTAATTGTATTTGAAAATGACAGACTTCAATACAACTATTGAAGTCTGTCATTTTCAAAACTAGAAGCATGAAATTTAATGTCTGCTGTCTAATAATGTGCCCGGTAGATGGCAATAGGCTCGCCCCCTATTACATTGGGACCTCAACATAACTGGTGAATTGTGGGTGTGTAATACACCTCTGCCTACCCCTTCGGGGATACAGGCGTGAAGTTATGTTATGTTATGCTTCTGGTTAAAAAGAAATAGATAGGTACATCAGCGTTTATAACATTTCACCCGTAAGGTGGTGAAATAATGGTTGAAAGTTTATATGGAAAGTACGTGGGATACAGAGATTCTAAAAGTCTCAGGCTTGGAGTTTTCTTTGAAAGTTAAAATGTTGATTAAAAAGTCTTATTATGTATCTATGCGATATTTTACGAATGATATTAATACACCCATATAACACTTGTCTTTACCAAACTTATATGATTTAACCCAATAGCCTTTGGAGATATGCTAACAATGTTAACAGGATTGAAAGAGAGGGGTCTGACCACAATAACGACTGGCACCATTGGTCAATTATTGTAACCTGGGATAAATACAACACATATCAGAAGTCAGAATGCGGTCGGCACATTTTGCTAGCGGATATTCTCTTGGCGCCTCCTCTAGCTGATTTTGCGTAGACTTATTACCTGTTTGGCTTGGCACCGACTTCAGCTTAAAACCAATTTAGGGTGTATGGGACCCCACTAAGGTCTTCGGGGCCCAAGCCAACCTCATCTGATAGTCGATGCACTTGCTAAATAACGGAGGACGCTCCGGTACAGGCTTTCTTCTCGAAGTTCGGATGTCAGACGGCTCCAAACAAACTGAAAAGTTATGAGGATGATGACATAAAAACAATGTAATTGAAAAAAAGCTATTAAATTTGTAAAGTCGGTTATTTTGACTTTCCAGTGACTTTTTTGTCGAAAAACAATCAGTTGAATAAATAATTAAATATTCTAGGATATAATACACAGCGCCATCTAGACTCAAACTAAGCAGAGCTTGTCATATGGGTTCTAGAAAGCGGATACACGTACTTAGATACTTTTTTTTGTAAATAAATACATATTATATTTGCAACGAGCGGGAATCGAACCCGCGACCTCTGACTTGGCTGTTGATTGCTCTACCGCTACGCCACAGAGGTCTCCCAACATAGTATGGAGGATGTCCTTTAGTTAGTTAGTTACCTTTCATATATTTTATACAAACTCACAAAATTCGCACTCTCCCTTTGTAATTCTAGTATAGATTTACGATACGATTACGACCGAATCATGCTTATTTCTTAATTCCATTTTTGTTACAGGTAACATTACTAGAGACACAATATTCTTCCATCACATCGAGCTCCCTTCACGTAAGTGCTAGCGAACTATTCCACGCCTAGTAACACTGAACAACGAACAGTAACCATTTCCATTACAATGCATACATAAGCTACCCAATTACAGCGCAGCCCTTGTTGGCCGAGAACGCGTAATTCCAACCACCATTAAAAATGTAAACGCTATATACGTGAGATTACGCTTAAGTTATGTATTATTTACTTTAGCGAGTTGCTGGATTGTTTTCTTTAACTTTGCTACGTAAATCAAAGTAATGTTTTGAGGAAAGAAAAATGTAAGTAGCATTGTACTTCAGATGTTGGGGTATAATTTGATGGATACTCTGAGAATAAATAAAGGTTTATTTTTGTAATCTATTTCAACATAAACTCATTTCTTTGGGGACATAGAGAGAGGTAGAAATAGATACTGTCTGTATATCCCTGAAGGAGTATGAACAGTTTGGATGAATCTTGGAAATCGAATACAACAAATTTCTAATTGACGTTGTGTGAACAAAACATACAAGTAGGTAGTTACATAGTTAGTTGCGGGTAAAGCTAATAAAACCGTGTTCAAACAATTTCGTAAGAAATCATAAAAAAGTAAATTATAGGAAACTACACATTATAGCAACTACGTAACATCTTAATACGCACCCGTTGATAGCTTAGCAATTAAAATGCCTAGATTTATTATTCACATTTACTAGAACTTGTATGAACTAAGTATCATAAAATCGACTGTGAGTTGAGTACACCTTCATAATTAGGTAATCTATTCTTGCTTCAAACTTCAGGCAAGAATAGATTACTTACATTATTATCATCTCAGCGTGAAGTCCCAATGGCATCCAGCTTTCACTTGGGGTCTGCTTTAGCTGCCGCAGGCCGGCGAGATATCCGCAGGAAAAAAATTATATCTGCTTTCCGGTTATTCTTCCTCCACTTCGTACGTGTCCCTGGCATTGTACCAATGCCAGGGACTTGGAACGATGGACGATGGACTTGGATGTGGAAGATCACTTACGTACCGTAAGTGATCTTTCACGAAGCCAAGCCAGCACTTCTTGGGTTTACCCGTCCTACTAGGGCCCGGTAGAAACGGCATGGCCAGACATTTGTTGCCTGTGTAACCTGGCAGTCGCCGCAAATCGTGACTGCACCGCATGAATAGGTCATTTACATAATTAGGTAATCTCTTCTTGCCTGAAGTATCAAGCAAGAACATATTACCTAATGATGTAGGTAGACGGTTAAGTAAGCGGCGCCATACCATTCCACCGTAAAACAATACATATTTCTCTACACGTGTCTATAAATATATTTTATCGTGAATCGTAAACCATGTCAATGTGTCGCCTTATCTGCATAATGCACGTGCTTCTTGCTTCGATGTTGTACCGGTGTAAGTGTTATCGAAGTGCAAAAAATAATTACTTTTTCTTATCCTACTAATATTATAAACGCGAAAGTTTGTAAGTATGTATGTATGTATCTTTTTTGCTGTTTCACCCAAAAACGGCTGATCGGATCTGGTTGAAATTTGGCACAGGGATAGATTATAGTCCGGAATAACACATTGGCTACTTTTTATCCCGGGAATAAGTTCCCATGGTTGGCGGGAACGGGGTCAGAATTCTACGCGGGCAACAGCTAGTATTAGAATATTTTTTTTCTTTTGAAAAGAATATTAGTAACCGAAATTACTAATATCCCCCCTAACCCCTCCAGCTAAGCTAAATTGCTTGTGTTAGGAGTGGGTTCACGTCCGTAGTGTAATGGCCAGGATTCGAACCCGGGACCTCTCGATCGTAAGGTTGACTCCTTAACCACTAAGCTACCGACGCTTTACTTATCGCACATACACCTGATGTGACATAGACATAAGGCGTATATCATCATCATCATCATCATCACAGCATTAGTCCCGGTTTCATCCATAGTTTACAGGTAGAGTCCAGAGTCTGCTCTCTTCCTCTTTCGAATTCGAAATTTACTCTCGATTTGGCATATCTTGGCATTTGCGGGAGCGACTGCCGACTGTCCCCGCAACAGTCCTCTCACTCTATTTACTTACGCATGCTAAACGCCACGGTAAGATTTAACTTAAGTTGTGAGCACCATGATCACTGATATAAAATGTTTGTTACGGGTTAAGACACGAGACGGCGTGCGGTTTTAGTCGGTTTAAGCCCGACATAACCGCCCCCGCTGGCTGGCGGGGGGGGGGGGTATTCGAGGGGATATGCGTACAAAAAAAAATTTACTACACTTATTTTTCTGAAGCGAAGCATTATATTTCTACCTACACCGTGCGCGCAATACCGAGACTAATGTTTTGACAAACGATTCTGACGTCATACTGTCAGCTCACATGGTTTCCGAGCACTTTTTGCGAAGGTACTGAAATACATATAATGCTTGCACAAGTGTCAAGGTCGCTTTTTATTATGACAAGTTTTTATTTAACTAGCAATGCAGATGTAGAGTAAGAATTTGACGTTCATAAGAGTTACTTTGTGACCTACATGAATAATGTTTTGATTTTTGAATACTTAATTGTAGGTAATCTCATCTCATCATGAGTAGAATAACGGATAATATAATAAATGAAAAAGTATCAACAGGATGTTCGGTAAGTACTGGTCTACACGTATCGACATAGGCGGTATTGTTACAACAGTGAATGCATTGTAATTATTTGGTACAATCAGCAAACAAATTAACATTACACTAGCCAAATTTACAGCTCACTTTAGCTCAAAAACCTTTAATTAAACGATAAACAAAACATGAAATATATTTATACTAGTCTCTCTCTTATTAGGATTTAAAAAAATTATAAAGGTTCCATTCTGTGACCGACCGCAGTCAGCAACAGTTGCATTCGACCGCTGCGCAGTGCAGTGCTTCCTGTGGTAGTGACACTGCATTCCGAGCATAGCGGCATGCATTGCCGCTGCAGTCGTCTCTTTTTTGCCAAAATAACTCGATGATGATAAAACGTTCACAATGGTTAATAATAACTATAAATATAATATATATAATTAAATAAATATAATTTATAATATATATATAATAGTAATTAAAGTTCCATCATCTTCCTAAAAGCTCATTTTTGATCAAGTCAACGCAACACGTCAAGCGGCACGTCACGACTGCAAGCGGCACGGCAGTAGCATTGCTCTTGGAATAGGTTCAGTACGATTACGTAGAAATCCGTAGTGTCGGTGCGGTCGACTGTCTTGGAACTTTAAGTGTCAGTTTATTTATTGATGTATTTTAATGTAAAAAAGCGGCCAAGTGCGAGTCGGACTCGCCCATTAAGGGTTGCGTAGCAGCAAGTAACACGAAAATGATTTTTTTGTTTAATTTTTATATTTGAGTTGATTGAATGAAAGGTAAATTGCGGTTTACGATTTATGACGTATTAAAAAAAACTACTTACTAAACCTCGCTCAAACCAATTTTCGTTGGCAGTTAACATGGTAATGTACATCATATATTTTTTTAGCTTTGTCATTCTCTTATTTTAGAAGTTACAGGGGGGGGGGACACATTTTACCACTTTGGAAGTGTCTCTCGCGCAAACTATACAGTTTAGAAAAAAATGATATTAGAAACCTCAATATCATTTTTGAAAACCTATTCATAGATACCACACACGTATGGGTAAGATGAAAAAAAAAATTGAGTTTCAGTTCTAAGTATGGGGACCCCCAAAATTAATTGTTTTTTTTTCTATTTTTGTATGAAAATCTTAATGCGGTTCACAGAATACATCTACTTACCAAGTTTCAACAGCATAGTTCTTATAGTTTCGGAAAAAAGTGGCTATGACATACGGACGGACAGACAGACAGACATGACGAATCTATAAGGGTTCCGTTTTTTGCCATTTGGCAACGGAACCCTAAAAAGAATCCTATGTGCAGCAATCCAACAGTGTACGCAATTTAAAGAGAAGTACCCTGTAGCTATAGTATGCCCTCAATACTGAACAGATGTTCAACATATTTTACAGTAGCGATTGCGCGATTTCTTGTAGGCTGATTCTCTATTGAAAATGAAAGCAACTCACGTAACTATTCTGTGTGATGTTAATGACCATGTCAGAGTTTGGCGATATAGTTTCCATATTAGATTAAAAGGCATTTCCAATAAATTTTTATTCTGTGGTGTCCAGCACCTTTTGCTGCTGACTGTACCTACTGACCCTACTGTTAGTTTGTCGTTATGTTAATGGTGTTTATACTTAGGGACATGTGGTGCTTGCAAATTATGTTTAGATTGACGTCATATTTAAAAAAACATGCAGTATTTTTTTTAATATGGTAATTTTGAAGGTGGCGTTTTCTTTTAAAGTTTATACTTTAAAAGAAAACATATAAATAATATAAAAAATTATTTCAATGTTAGACCACATAGTTATCTAAGTGGTCTAACATTGAAATAAAACTATTTTTTCGCGATTTATTTGATATTATTTGATTATTTACATTGACTTCCAACAATAAGTGGTCTAAGATATAAAGTTTGATAGCCACATCATAAGCTTTTTTCTACCTCCTATAAAAAGCGAAAAGTAACATTCGTGTACTATAATGCTAAGTGCTTTGTATATGAAGTGTTCCTTCCATAATATTTTTGGTCTTTAAACACAGGTGTGGTTTGAAACTTTCTTAACTTATCTGGCTACAAAAGCGTGTGTGTGTACATTTTTATAGCTTTTGCTTTTACAAGTCTCAGGATAAATATTACTAACGCCATCTAGTTTCTAAGATACAGTAAAAATTGTAGTTGTGGCATCTAGCGGTGAGTAGTTAAAACTCATTTAAGCGCCACCTATTGGACATTTGTAAAACTTTAATCAAACTGCATTTTACTTAACTCTACAGCGCCATCTGCACATTCATCGCAACAACCACTAGTTCAAGCATGGTTCTGCTACTATTCACTAGATGGCAACTTGAACTTAATATTTTAATGCTATTTTATATGGAAACTATATTAAAATATGGTATTTGCCACTCCTGTTTTTGTTTTATAACGATGAAAAAAATCAAGAGCTAATAAAAAACAAAATTAAATACACTGATAAAATAAAAGGCATTATAAAAAATAAGTACATAATCAAATTAATTAAATTCAAAATATTACAAAAAAGCCAAAAAATATGCTCCACCGTGACAGTGATATTCACTGCCGTGACCAGGATTCGAACCTGGGTTACTACGGCCACAACGTAGGGTCCTAACCACTAGACGATCACGGCTATCGGAGCGGTGTAAAGCTGACTGAAATTAATGCTCTGTTCATACGTACATATTTTTTATGTAATTTTATTTACCAAATAATGTTCGAGCATTGTAAATGGGAAAAAAATGTTAAAGATATAAAGAAAGTAATGACTACCGAGTGACTACTGCCGCGCCATCTACCGAGTTCTATGACTATGACTATAAACCATACAGTAAAACCTACCAATAAAAGACGAAATTTCATCAGATCTATTTATTCATTAAATATCATGATTCTCCCTTTAAAGGAGTCACAAATTTTCTACCTAAAAGTTTAGATCGGAAAAAGAGAACATCTAGAACGAGATTTGACCCCATGGTCGGGCTTGATCCCGCGGCGGTGAGTTGGCAACCGTGTCTATCAGCAGGTGTAATATTAAATATTCACACTGATCAGGAATGGAGCCCGCGACCTGTCCGTTAAAATTAGTTTTATTTAAATTATAATTTTATGTTATTCACGAGGCGTGACATGTAGGTACCAAGTAATTGTTCACAACCGAAACGAATACGCTCGCTCCCTATAATTGACAAACAAGATATTCTCAATAGACCCCTTCTCGAGGATAAATCACAATTCGATATCTCAAACCAGCTCGCAAGACAAGACATACTTTTTTCGCAATGCCTGTGAAAGCTAACGATATTCGCGAATGAATTGAGTTGACCCTTGTCGCACGCAAATTGGGTGAGCTAACTAGAGGGATTATGAGATACTTGTCTGGTTCGTGACTTGGATAACGATGTAGCTGAATATGATTTTATAGCATATTAGTTTGTATTATTGGATGTATATTGACGTGGTGTTTGCAATTAAGTACTTTTACTGTGGAATTGTCACATTAAATGTCTCCAGTACTGTTGATCTGTAGATTTCTTCGAAATCGCGTCATTCGTTGTTGCGGGGTTATAAATAAGCGGGTCTTGTTTTTTTTGGTATCATTATATTTTTCTGTTATTTCTTAATAGTTCCTCTTTAATGATTCGTTCTTTACCTATTAAATAATATCCGGTGCCATGCTACGGTACATGTAATATAATAACATTTCTTTTTACAACTATATGAAAAGAGAATCTTCTTGATCGGTACACTCTTGTCAGAGTGGTCGTGGTCGCCACGCAGTTGTAGTAGTGGAGGGGGCAGATTGAACGCGCCTCACGATGCTCCGCCATTTTTCCCTGCTGGAAGTCATCCTACTGCACTCGTTCAAGGACTCGTCCACAAAGGACTTGATTTGATCGGTCCAACGTGTAGGAGACCTCCCGCGCGGTCTAGTGCCTTCTATCTTAAGAGAAAAGAGAATACATATTAGTTTATATACAGATTATCAAGATGCTTTCGTTTTTTAGGTGAATAAAAGAAGTTAAAGATGTAATACACTTTTCAAACTATTAGATGGAAAACGTAGTTACTTGACGGTAAGACAACTTTGCAATGTACATTAAAATTCTCACAAAGTTATCGCTAAAAGTACGTAACAGTGAGTGCTTAAGTGATTTATATTTCGCATGAAATTTATAGCCAAGATTATTGTAAGTACAATGTAGTGAAGTTCGATGGTTTACTGTACACGGCTATAGAAAGGTATTATACAATACACAATTTCCTTTGATCATAAAATATGCTCGATTAAATTTACGCACTTCAGGTATATAAAATAGGTAGGTTATTTTAATTTTTTCCTTTTTTTTTACCGCAGCCAGTCGATACTAAGGTGGAGGTGGATTCATGATGATGAAAGCATCTACTACGAATGGCGTTAAGTACATTTGCCAATGTTTTTGAATGATATATTTTTATATTTTTGACGGCCTCTGTGGCGTGGCGGTAGTGCATTCGACTGCTACGACAGGGGGCGCGGGTTCGATTCCCGCTCAGTGCAAATATTTGCATGCATGAATATGTCTATTTGCATTGGTCTGGGTATTTCTATGTATAATATGTATGTATTTACAAAAAAAAAGTATATAAGTATGTTTATCCGCATTCTGGAACCCATAACACAAGCTATTTAAACTATGCTTACTTTGGGTATAGAAAGCGCTGTGTAGAATGTCGTAGATTATCACTATCTTTACACACGTCGGTCTTGTTAACATTGTTCATTATCTAATAAGAATTAGACCGTTATTAACCCATTCGAGACCCTAAGAATTTATTAGAATAATGGGTCTCCTATGACTATAAATTAAGATGTCGCTAAACCATTCAGTATTTGTTACGCTGCATAATTATTTTATAGTCCGTAATTGTTGTTGGATTCTGGTTGGAATATGAAGCCTCAAAGAGCCCATTGAGCACTTGTCCAAAGTGTCCAATAGGAAAGAATATGAATAGGAAAAACATCTCAAACCCAACATGCCAACGCAGTTTCTTATAAGAAAATATATTATAAATTCTTAGTTACCATACTCCACTGAATATCAATCGTGTCGTCTCAAGGAGTTATTCATGTCCATGTACCTTGTTTGTACACAATAATCTAATAAAGTATATCATTCTAAATGCGGGATGAGTATCGTACCCAGTAAGATCAAGTTTACTGGCATATTCGCGCGTTGTAATAAGATTGTACCGGTAACAAGGTATTGTATATATTACGAATATACTGTACGAAACAAAATATGTTTCGTATTTTCAAGTTAGGTTCACAAATATTGGATTTTATAATTATAATGTTATATTCATAATATAAGCTTTTATTTCAGATACTAGACATACATAGACGACCTCTGTGGCGTAGCGGTAGTGCATTCGACTGCTAAGCCAAAGGTCGCGGGTTCGATTCCCGCTCAGTGCAAATATGTATATTTGCATTGGTCTGGGTGTTTCTATGTATAATATGTATTTATTTACAAAAAAAAAAGTATTTAAGTATGTTTATACGCATTCTAGAACCCATATGACAAGCTCTGCTTAGTTTGGGTCTAGATGGAGTTGTGTACTTTCTCGTACAATATTTATTTATTTTATTTTCGAACTTTTTTTTTTTACTTGCGGAAATCCCTTCGGATACTCCCCCCCCCCCGGCCAGCGGGGGTGGTTATGTCGTGCATCGACTAAAAGCGCACGGTGTCGTACCCAAGTGTCCATTGCCGGGCACCCCGGGTAAGCCCTCGAAGAGATAACCCCAGGGTTAACATTATCGAAATTAGAATAGAAATAAATTTACTAAGTAAGGGTGTTTTGGTGGCTTTATCACCATGAAACGTACAGCCGCAAATTGCGGAACGAAATATCGGGTAAGCGGTACTATGAAACACACATATTCCGCAATCGGGCCTGAAGACGGCACATGACCGTTGACGGGCCATCTCCGGTTTCGAGATGGCCCCCTTACTTGCTCTCCACAGGACACGTGGAAAGCTTCCGAACAGCCCTCAACAGGGCCGTCCTCGCCTCGGTCGGAGTTGGCCATAGGCGGCTTGCCGCAATCATGCTGCCGAGCGAGAGGACTCCCACCCCGATGGCTGCCACGAGGTCACGCCTCGGCGCCTCCCACGCCGGGCAGTCGGATACCCCCCCGCTGGCCAGCGGGGGCGGTTATGTCGGGCTTGAACCGACTAAAACCGCACGCCGTCCGTGTAAGGTTGCCCATAGAGCATATCCCTCGCACCCCGACTGACCCTGGGCCATCTCCGGTTTCGAGATGGCCCCCTCGGGAGCTTCATGGTACCTAAATGACACTTCTATCGTTCGTATTTCGTGCGGGCCCACAATTGTGGATGTACGTTCCATGGTACGCAGGCCTACTGTTCGCCTTTTGGCAAAGGCCTCCTCCAAACCCCAAAGGCGAGGCCGCGATGGCCGAAGTCAGCCGGGAACCCTGGGGTTATCCTTACGAGGGCGTACCCGGGGTGCCCGGCACTGGACGCTTGGGAAGGACACCGTGTGGTTTTAATCGGTTCAATTCCGATATACCTACCTTTTTTTTTTTTTTTTTTTTTTTTTTTCGTGCGGAAATCCCTTCGGATACCGCCCCCACTGGAGAGCGGGGGGTCTCCAGCGGGGGCGGTTATGTCGGGCTTGCACCGACTAAAACCGCACGCCGTCTCGGGTCTTAAGACGCCGGGGTGTAAGGTTACCCATAGAGCATATCCCTCGCACCCCGACTGACCCTGGGCCATCTCCGGTTTCGAGATGGCCCCCTTACTTGCTCTCCACTGTGCCCTCTGCTAATCAGAGGGACACGTGGAAAGCTTCCGAACAGCCCCCAACAGGGCCGTCCTCGCCCCGGTCGGAGTTGGCCGTAGGCGATATACCTACCTCATCGCTGATGGGACTAGGGAGGGAATCTTTGAAACTTGTTAAGTTGTATGATATGGGCATCTTTTTCTTCACTACATATTACAAAACAAAGTCGTCCGCCGCGCCTGTCTGTCTTTTCGCGATAAACTCAAAAACTGCTGCAACGATTTTTATGCTGTTGTCAGTTGTCACCAATGGATATTGGTTCTCGAGGTATATATTTTGTCAAGCTTGTATTTGTTGGCTTTCAACGAAAACGCTGCTTAAACCTTTTGAGATAGGACCAAACGATGTATGGTGGAATTGTGTATCTTATATAGGTTGTGGTGGTGGAATAGGGTTCCATGGGTGACGGGAACGGAAACGGGATCAGAATTCCACACGGGGGATTCCGCGGGCAACAGCTAGTAAATCTATAAATATTTTACCTTGATCGTACCCACCCGTCCAATAGACGGTAAGGTCTACTATTGTAACCTTATTCAATACAAAAAAAAAACAAACAAAGTAGTCTCTATGTCCATTGACAATGACCGTGATGTTATTATCATTCTATGAAGGCCTTTGTGGCGTAGCGGTAGTGCATTCGACTGCTACGACAGGGGGCGCGGGTTTGATTCCGGCTCAGTGCAAATATTTGTATGCATGAATATGTCTATTTGAATATGTACGTATTTACAAAAAAAAGTATATAAGTATGTTTATCCGCATTCTGGAACCCATAACACAAGCTAGTTAAACTATGCTTACTTGGGGTCTAGAGAACGCTGTGTAGAATGTCGTACAATAATAGGTCTTTACCTATGAAATTGCCGAAATTTTCTTACAAATTCGTGAGTTCGTTATTTCTGTAATTTAATAGCTATTTCCATTATTTATATTAGGTAGATTTCGATGAAATCGATCTACCTATTGGTTTCTTGACTACTGTCGAATTTAAAAAAAAATTCTTCATAGGAGGTCTAGTTATGACCCCCTGAGTCCGAAATGACCACTGGTCAAAAAGTTTATAAATATATATATATATGTATGTATGGTTCCACTTCCCAAAATTTGCGGCACTGTCACGGTCGCATTTTTGCCCCGATCGCTTTCAAACTGCGGTCAAAAATTGCTTGGGTGTAGACTTAGTTTAAGTTCGTGAACGGGTGGAATCCGGCCTAAGGGGGGTAGGGCCTCACTTTTTGTGAAATCAGTTTTTCCTCAAAATTTCACGTTCCATGAAAGATATTCGAACCGTTCTAATTTTATCCCATAGTATACATGAATACCAACAACTTTTAATTATAAACCTATAAGATTAAAACTTTAACTAAAAGTGGAGGGGGGAAAAACCAACATTTTTCGGGAAAAAAATCATAACTTCTAACCGGTGAACGTTCTTGCCGTCAGAAACATTTTTAATCGATAGGCCATTTTTAAGTCTAAAATAAATGTCTGAAAAGTTTTTCGCTAAAAGTTACCGTTTACGAGTAAAAAAAATTAAACTGTTTAAAGTCTGTAGTTCTCTATATAAAATAATATTAATTGCTTCACGAAATCTACCTGTGCGTTCCCCCTGCGGGAACGGATTTTTTTGTTTGAAAGTTGATTTCAAGATTTTACAACTCTTTATTAAATTTTGTTTTTATTGGCCGCTTGATAAATTAATTCGATCTTCAAAAACAGTACTTCCTAAATGCTATCCATTTTCGATGATAAATTTCGTATTACTTAACAGCTGTCACTTTTCAAAAATGCAATAAAAGTTGCTGTTTGTTAGCTTAACGTTGTCTCATTCATACACAAAAAAAAACATAAAATTTGGATTTGACATTCCTAAAAAAAATGCTTAAAAGTTAGTACTGAAAATTGGGTTTCCTCCAATTTCTACAAGAAACACGGCAATTTCCTAAAAAAACCTAATATCTATTTATTGATAATGAAATCCCGGTTTTACAACAATTACAGATAATAAAATATGTTCTAAACTACAGTTGATAAGTGGTTCCTTATTATAATCTAATTATAGTAATCATATTCCAGTAATGTTTGCATGGAACTGGGTTCGATTCTCGGGTCGGCAAAGTGTTATTAAGTTTCTGTGTTAGGAAACTCTTTATTCAATACGGAGTCTAGAAACGTGTCGACGGCAGGAGGCGTCTGTTTCGTTGGCCGACGGCAGATAGATATTATCAAATAATTTTCGTATTTAATTTAATGGCAAAATATGAGTAAAATTTTTGAAATTGTGTTATAATTAAGAAAAAGAGGTAAGGTCAGATGTACAATCTTTAATTATCTATAACAATTATTTTTTACTTAACTTCGTGGGCAGTGCAAACCAAATTATGATGGAACGAATGGTCCTTCCCACGCGATGACGGTCTCTAACCGTCCTCAAACAATACCGTGGAGGATTCGATTTTAACGAAATTGTTTTACGTGTTGCTATTTTTTCATAGCTACCAAACGTCAAGACAAACACTTTTTAAAATTTTAAATAACAATTTATTTGAAGGAAGCCAGTCTTTTTAATTTCAAATAAATTTAATTTAATTCGTAAAGTAATAAAACTGTTATCAAATGAAACGTCTAATATATAAAAATCTAAGTTTGTTCATAGTTTAAGCCGCAGCGCTTAAGATACATACATATATACACAAACATTGTAAGATAATTTCATTACAACAGTAAGTACCTACCTACCTATGTAGTACCATAATTATTTGTGAGTGTGTGTGTGTAGAGAAACACACACATGCATACGCAAATAATAAAAGATAATATCTTTACAATATTCAGTAACAGTCTCTATAGTCGCGTGTGTGTGTGTAATAAGTAAAAACACACATACACACGTCAACAATATAAAATAATATCATTACAATATTAAGTAACTGTCTATTTGTCCGGTAACAATACAATTTATTTTTTACATGTACTGCGTCTAGTCTATTATTTGAGACAGGCTTCTATGACAAAAGGTCATTCCTATTGTCTAAAACCGCTGCAGGCTCTTTGGATAGCAACTGACGCGGAATATATCGTCACACATTTTTTTAAAGAGTACCATCGCATCAACAATGGAATTTCTAGGATGACATGCAAAATATGCACGATGTTTTGTTTTTGCAAATGTTTAAGTTCATACTGCTACGACAGGGGGCGCGGGTTCGATTCCCGCTCAGTGCAAATATTTGTATGCATGAATATGTCTATTTGCATTGGGCTCTATGTATAATATGTTTGTATTTACAAAAAAAAGAGTATATAAGTATGTTTATCCGCATTCTAGGTGCCATAACACAAGCTAATTAAACTATGCTTACTTTGAGTCTAGAGAGCGCCGTGTAGAATGTCGTAGAATATTTATTTATTTATAATTATTTATTATTCTTACATACAACAGTTACCTAGATGTGTCCATTCGCACGTTAATATATTCAGCACATGCGAATCAACCACTGAAAACATATTGATTATGGAAAGGGTCGTTTCGCACTAGAAGTTCATACATTTTAGTGCGAATTGACTACTAAACCAATTATTTAATATGTTTGGTATATTGAGATTTCACCGCATATTGGCTATGTTGTTGAACTTGCAATCGTGAGGTTATGGGTTCGATTCGAATCCTATCAAGTGCATAACTGACATGGACCTACACCGCAGGCATCAGCTACTTCTGCAGACGTATAAGATATCTACTCATTATCATCTTCATAGCAATTTCCAAGTCGAACCCGAGGTCGCTTATTTCTTTTGATTGGTATGTCGGCTTTTCCAGGGGCGACTGCCGCCTGACCTACTAACCCTAACTGAAAAGATAAACATAATCTACATTTAAATAGCGGCGATAGCCCAGTGGCATACGTAACGGACTGCTGAGACGAGTTCTCTAGTTCGATCCCCAGTTGCCCGGGCACACACCTCTGACTTTTCGTAGTTAAGTGTGCATTAATAAATGATAATTATCGCTCGCTTAATAATGTGCCCGGTAGATGGCAATAGGCTCGCCCCCTATTACATTGGGACCTCAACATAACTGGCGAATCGTGGGTGTGTAATACACCTCTGCCTACCCCTTCGGGGATACAGGCGTGAAGTTATGTTATGTTATGTTTAAATTTAAATATTCATGAAAATACCAAGTACCGTTAAGTAAAATATCTGTAAGTTAGGGAAATACTAAACTATAACGTTACAATATTTATGATTCTGGCCTATTTTTCTTCACTGCACCATTGAATACCGCAAGCCCCTACTTTAGCTCAACAATTTATTAGATCAAATAACAAACAATAAATTATGCACCCAAAATACGCTTAAGATATTAATCTTCCCGGGCATATTGATATCCCCGAAAGCCAAAAGTAACTAGATCATGGTTTAGTAAGAGCGCGGACCCTGGGCTTCAAGGTTCAAGTTTCGGATGCAACCAGGATTGGCATTTGGCACTTACATTAAGGAGTAAATAAAAGACAGAAATTGGGTAAATGTTATAAGGCGACTAGGGAATAAGGCTGTTCTCCATTCGACGGTAAATATACAGAAATAGTTCTTGGTTTATAGCAATATTCTCAACCCCTATTACCCAGGATCTACAAATTTAGTCTATTCACGAAATGTGGGTGTTAATACATCTCCGCCTATCTAATTGAGACAGTCTCCTTTAGAGGCACCACTGCACGAATCAAACCCTTGGGTTTACAATTTTCCAAGGTTACGGTAACTGCTTATCATCCTGACTGTATACTTATTTGCTTCCTCAGTAGTTAGAAAAAATACCCCTTCTGTTTAGTAACTTACCGTGAGGAATGGATACTATAGTTACATTACCGTGCTCAACATCAAATGCGTGTGAAAGCACTGTTGCTGCATTTATTCAAAACTCATCAAAATGCATTCTGACATGACTTGTCACGTTGCAATTTCTGACATTGTCATGACAATCAGCCATGACAAGAAAGGGTTCGACCTTTCCGACCCTCGGGTCAACAATAACATTTCATAAGTTAACGTTTAAGACGTTTTGTTACTCCAGAAATATCTTTTGTTATAATTTTCTCTTGTTTAGATTTGAACCTAACCCGTTGAGTCTCATTTAGATCGGACGGATTGGGTTTGTAATCTCAATGGTATTATTGATTATCATATTGCTGAATATTAAATTATTATTGTAAGCTATTATAAGGTCATTTGCTTAGAAAGGATTAGTACACTGTTTTTTTTAAGTAGGTAAAAGATTGACATACAAGTTAAGTAGCTTTAGAAGTGTAATTCTGTAATGTTTCTTTTGTACTACGATTGTAACATCAAGTAATTTGCCTATCCGTAAGCGGATGCTGTGGTATAAACGCATGCAACACCAGTGCTGATATTAGTTCATTACTCCTACAAAGGGAGAGAAGTTTCGAAGAGTGGAAAGTGAGAGCTTGGTAGTTAATTGGCGCAAAGGAGAATACTCATTGGCTTAAGTGGTAGAGAATTGCCGAAAACCAAAAATTATATAACAGAAATGTGACTTAAATAAAATAAACAAAGACATAGAAGTCTTTAATAATAAAATATTGATTTTATGCGTTCACACTGGAAATGTTAAA
This sequence comes from Cybosia mesomella, assembly GCA_946251805.1. Taxonomy (NCBI): domain Eukaryota; kingdom Metazoa; phylum Arthropoda; class Insecta; order Lepidoptera; family Erebidae; genus Cybosia; species Cybosia mesomella. The sequence goes on along the minus strand of OX276396.1, from coordinate 33,118,721 downwards.
CATGTGGAGGATCAGGGGTGTGATGTTCCTCCAACACAAAGGGATGATCCTCCGATCAGGCAAGGTGATCACGCCTGGTGGGCCGCGGCCCAACGGTTGCCGTTGGGATCGGTAGGTCACTAGTATTCCTAGTATGCGATAGTAGTATCGAAGTAGTTCAACTTGTTGTCTCTAAATGTTGTGGTATCACCACAAACACATAAAGAAATAACGTCTTTACACAAACACAGTTGGCTTAACAGAACAAAACTGAAGACGATTTTACATGACATGCATTTTATAAAAAAGAGTCAACGACTACTAAAGACACTTACATAATTTTAGTAAAAATATTAAAAGTTAAATAACTACTACGTACAAAATATAATAACACGAGATATAACTTAGAATCTCCGTATAAAATGTATTATAAACTAAATTTTCTCACAGTACCAATTAAATATTATTTTTTATCAAACCAAACCGGTCTTCTAACACGGAAGCTTAGTCGCACGTATATTCGTATTCTGAAGGAAATGTTTGTACCATTTGTCCTGTTCTGCTTGTATTTGTCGGCGAGCCTTTGTCAATTGTTTGCAGTCCGTTGCACCGCTGCACTGTTTTGTTGCCAACGTCAAAACTGACGTGTTATGATTGAGATCCCAGCTGTCAGGTCAACGAGATTTTTTTTTTTGGAGATTACCTGGATATTCTTATTTTTGGTTTTATTATTATCATTATTTTTTTACTGGCCTAGCCAACAAGCACTGCTTACCGGATTGTAAGTGATTATTGTGTCCTAGCAACGTTTACAACACCAATGCCTTTCCGTAAAGAAGGTGAAGGAATTCGGAAGAGAAAAATTAAAACTATGGCGGGCTACTGTTTTTGCCTACTCCGAAGGCCTGGCTATCTAAGAACCCATACAAAATGCACCATACTGCTACCAAAAGTCAATATTAAGTGAGACGGTGGGTCGTCTGCAGTCGAGCTACCCCTTTCGTGATGAGAAGAGTTCTGTCCTTCTAGAAGTCTATTATTATATAGCTTTAGATAGTAGGTATGAGGTGTATAATCAAAAATGAAATGAACCCTCTCATGGATAGTAATGGTCTTGTCAATCGATAACACGTTTCTGCAGTCTAGCCAATAACATGGTCTTTTAGCCAAATTCACCAGGTAACGCAATCTATTAGTCTAGATCAACCGACAACGCATTATTTTACAACCAGATAGTTTAGACCAGCTGTTTGGTCGATTTGCTAATTTGACACTACCGAATCTACCCTCTTTATTACATCTTCGTAAAGATATGAATGCACGATACTAACAATTTGCTAAATGATCCATAACCAAATCTTAGTAGCGAGAAATTATACTGTTACCATAGTTCACCATACGTTTCTTATGATTTATGTGGTATAAATAATTCTAATGGGTTTTACGGGTCGTAAATTTGTTTAACGCCTTTGATAGTAGCTTCTAATGTCATTGATATTGAGACTCTATTGTAGATCTATGCATGCGCGCATGCCGTGAGGACATTGTGCGAGTTAAAATATTTGATTTATAATCCCTTTTTGTCTTCTTAGAAGTTGCTTAGGTAAGGTTGATTGTTATAAATTTAAATTATATTACACTTTTTACGACGTGCTTCAACCCGATGTCGTGTCGAGGTAATGACGTGATTCTTTTTTATTATGAATACTTTGATGTAAATAGGTGTTGGGCTAAATCCGTCCACGTGGTATACTTTGGGGATCGGTTAGGCAACTTTCTTTTTTTTTAAAGAATATTAGTAACTGAAATTACTAATATTCCCCCTAGCGGGTTGCAGTTTTGGATTTCATTGGAAGAGCGCACATAGTCTGGTATAGACTGGTGGTCAGTCCAACTCATAGTTCTGTCTGGCTATGGATAGGATTAGTGCCCTAGACTTTAGAGCTGCTAGGGAGGAAACCAATTAAATCTGATGTGTTGTGGTTTTAATCGGTTCGATCTAGGCATTAGTGGCAATGTAAAAAAGGGTTCCGTGAAAAAAAAATTTTTTTTTTTGTTAAAAGTATATTAGTAACCGAAATTACTAATATTCCCCCTAACCCGTCCAGCTAAGCTAAATTGTTTGTGTTAGGAGTAGGTTCACGTCGGTAGTGTAATGGTCAGGATTCGAACCCGGGACCTCTCGATCGTAGGGTCGACTCCTTAACCACTAAGCTACCGATGCTTAATCTTCTCTATCTAATCGAATTTCTTATGGAAACAATAAACTCATAAAAGGCCGAGACAAAAAAGGTCAGGCCAGCTGATAAAACTCTCTATAGTAAGCATGAGGCTCGTCATTAAGTGTTAACAGGACACAGCCGACTAAACAGGCAGGCAGTGTCAGGTTCTGTTAGGCCCCCAGATGCCCGGAGTGCATATATGGTGACGAGACCAGAAGAGACCTGCTTGCCGAATGCCCCATGTACTCACTGATAAGATGGGAGACAATGGGGTTAGATACACTGGACACAGAAGACCTGGAGGATCTGAAAGTGGACCAGATCGTAAGATTTTGCAAGGATACAGGTAGGTTCGACGGAACGCCGTGATTGCTGGGTAACCACATCCTTCCCATAAGGGAGGATCAGGGGAAATGGGTGAAATGACCCACTAAGGAAGGGTTGATCACCCGCCAGGTCACCGGCGGCCCCCTTGGAAATAATAATGGAAACAAGGCTCTGATAGCTTTTGTGGATAACAAAAGTATAGAGATAGGAAGGACAATATTTTCATATTGCAACACGCCCTGTTTAAATCTGACCACCGTCTTCAAGATGACCCAGTAAAATTCGATTGAAATTTATCTTAGATGGCTATGAGAATAGATTTGAACAAGTTTGATATCAAATTTCTAATGATTAGTCCTGCAGTGTGTTGAACCAAAAACCTCTATCAATATTATTATGACGTTATGGGTAAGGCACTTAGTTCAGAACTATTCTGGTAGCTAACCGCTTTAAATAATGATAATGATTCTAACACTAAAAACTTATTATCAGTGTTAGTTTGCATACGACGAAACCTAGCTTGTTTATTTTTGTGCAAGGTTATTCAATGATAAAATTGTAATGAAATTATCAACAAAACTTTTCGAGAAAAAACATGGCTGTCTTATATTGTGAAATATACGATATTACGGATATCTAGACCCAAATGTAGTTTTATGCAGTCCCCTGAAGTATATCTTCAAAAATTAATTATCTTCACACAGACGTGTTCCGCCCTTTTCTTTTGGGTGCACCCCTTGCTATATTTGTCCAATCGTAACGTCTCAAAATTGCAATTTCTTTTGCACCCTTCTTGAATTACGTAAAAAATACATCAAGGGCTGTCCCTTCTTTTATAGTTATGGGTCGTTCAATTTTTTTTCCCAAAGCGAATTGAATTTTTATTTCTTGTCATTTCGTGCGATTTTGTGGGATCTTATTTATGTTACGTAGTTTTTTAATGTTTAGATATCGTTTTTTTGTGAGAATAAAGATGTTGGTTTTACTGAGAATGATAAATCCATTTGTTGTGGTATTCAACGTCTTTACGGTTTCAATTCACGTGTTTTGATGTCACTTATTTTCTACAAGGGCGGTTTATAACAAATCAATGTGGCCTACGTCACTGATGGGATTAACACTTGCGTTACCTTTGCAACACCCACTGTTATAATCCAATTTAATAGCACTTCTGGCTTCACCACTCCTCCGAGAATTGCATTTACCGTTGTGACTGGCTGTAGATATCCACTTGAGATACTTTTTAATAATCAGTGGGGCAAAATCGTATTTATGTTTATTAAAAAATTGTGTTAGGAGTGGGTTCACCTCGGTAGTGTAATGGCCAGGATTCGAACCCGGGACCTCTAAGGTCGACTCCTTAACCACTAAGCTACCGACGCTTAATAGTTATTCGCTCCACTGGATAAAACTCTGGGCTTTTAAAGAAGAGGCTCTATAGTTACCTCTTGGGCGTCTTTTTTTAAAAGGCCAGAGTCTTTTATCCAGACAGCTATAAACTAGTCCAGAAAGAATAGGTTACTTCAAAGCAAGTGAGTTTCATCAACGACCACATCATCACTTACTCTCAGCTGCGCCTGACTATAATAAAAAATACCTACAACAAGTACCGATATTCAATATTACCTGAGCCCGACTTCTGATGATACTGGCATGATGTCATAGTACAATGGAGTACAGGAGCGTGGGTAATACGTGCAACTAATTCGCCATCTGTATTAATGTGTACGTAGGTATTTGTCAAACAATGTTCAATGACTTTTTCGGTCATACAATGACGTAATACAATGTCTTTGTCGATTTCAATTAGCTCAAGTTTGTTACTGGAATGAGTAAGCGGGCTTATCATTTAGAAATGATAATCAACCGTATTAACGAGGAGAACAGTTGAATTTTCAACGGGAAGTCTTATTACTGTTCAAAGACTGAATTCTTTGTTGTTAGAAAATGTGCAAATCTTATGCAAATATTTTGTTTTTATATTCTAAAGGGTGACTTCGTGTCTTTTTTTTAACGTTTCGATCTTTTAAGTTTTTGTAAGGATTAGATTTCTAAATACATTTTAATTGGGGTGCTATTGTTGTCTCCCTAATGTCAAGTTCAAGTTTGACGTTTCGTCTCATCAAAATGAGTGATGGGAAAAATTGTCATTTGCGGTTGGTTTTGGTGTTAATCCGTTACGGTTATTGGTTTTGGCCTTTATGGAAGATAAGCTTAGTTATGGCTTAGTTATTGTTCAGGCCACGGCTTGTAAATATTGTTATGATAAACTGTCGCTTACGTAGTAGCTATTGACGTACGGATTCGTTTGTTTCAAATTGTGTGAACAGGTGTAGGTTTTATAGGGGATAGAGCTATGCTTTACCCGGCATAAATAGACTGGTGGGATCTTAGAAAATTAGAGAATTAATGACAAGATGCCCAATTTCAACAAGAATGTCTTGTCGCCTTGAGACGTATATAATATATCGGAGAATTCCAAATATCTGGGAAGTGTCTAGGTGGCTCAGTTGGTCAGAGCGTTCCCCCTGTAAGGGACTGGTCCTAGATGTTCCCTTTTTCTGATCTAAATCTATGAGTATGTCTCTATTCAGTTTTATACTTAAGAGATCCTGCGCGGTAGACATTTTGTCAAAGAGAAGGAATGGAGGAATGGAGCACAGATAATGTCGACAATATTTTTAAAAACCATAGATATAATTCCAACAGGGAAGTCCCTATTGTAGTTTAGTCCTCACCCTCTAACTTAAAATTTACTTTTTCGTTAGCAGGAAGCTGCATGTTCTATGATTTGTGACAATACCTTTCTGCTTATATAATGTATTAAGTAAGTTAGAAATGTATTGTGTAATCAAGGTACTACCTTTTTTTTTTTCTTGTGCGGAAATCCCTTCGGATACCCCCCCGCCCGTCAGCGGGGGCGGTTATGTCGGGCTTGAACCGACTAAAACCGCACACCGTCTCGGGTCTAAAGACGCTGGGGTGTAAGGTTACTCATAGAGCATATCCCTCGCACTCCGACTGACCCTGGGCCATTCACAGTGTCCCCTCTGATAACAGCAGAGGGGTACCTGGAGCGACCACCGCCCCCGCGGGCCTTGCAGGCCCGCCATACCCCGACCCCTCGTGCAATGGGGTCAGCTGGCCCTGAAAAGGGCCGGTTGGTCGGACTCTTGGCCGTTGACGTTGACGCCAGCTACTCCAGAGGAGCAATCAATGATGCGTCATCGCCCACGTTGCCCAGGGTGCACCAAACTTGGAGGTGATCCAACCAGTCGCACCCCAATCAAGGTACTACCTACTAAAAAGAATACATAGTCATTAAGTACCTTTTTTTTTTTTTTATACCACTCAGGTGGCAGACAAGCTCATGGCCCACCTGATGGGAAGCGGTCACCGTGGCCTATGTATTGGATGGATTTTCATGCGGAAATCCCCTCAATACCCCTCGTCGGCCAGCGGGGGCGGTTATGACGGGCTTGAACCGACTAAAACCGCACGCCGTCTCGGGTCTTCAGACGCCGGGGTGTAAGGTTGCCCATAAGGCATTTCCCTCGCTCTCCGAAGTTATAAAGTACCTTTTTTTTTTCGTGCAGAAATCCCTTCGGATACCCACCCGCCGGTCAGCGGGGGCGGTTATGTCGGGCTTGAACCGACTAAAACCGCAAGCCGTCTCGGATCTTCAGACGCCGGGGTGTAAGGTTGCCCATAAGGCATTTCCCTCGCACCCCGAAGTTATTAAGTACCTACCTTTTTTTTCGTGCGGAAATCCCTTCGTATACCCCCCGCCGGCCAGCGGGGGTGGTTATGTCGGGCTTGAACCGACTAAAGCCGCACGCCGTCTCTGGTCTTCAGACGCCGGGGTGTAAGGTTGCCCATAGAGCATATCCCTCGCACCCCGACTGACCCTGGGCCATCTCCGGTTTCGAGATGGCCCCCTAGTTATTAAGTACCTTTTTTTTTTATCGTGCGGAAATCCCTTCGGATACCCCCCCCCCGGCCAGCGGGGGTGGTTATGTCGGGCTTGAACCGACTAAAACCGCACGCCGTCTCGGGTCTACAGACGCCGGGGTGTAAGGTTGCCCATAGAGCAACTAACTATAACAGATCCCGTGACGAAAAAAATTGTACACAATAATATCATTCAACTGTGCCACTCCACCCAAAAAGCGGAACATTATACAGAAACAGCAATAATGTCAGAATATGATAAATCATTTCTGCAAATGATTTTAACTTTCCAATATTTATATGGGTTCGTATCATTAATCTAAATGCGGGCACAACGCGCGTTGACACAAATGGAGTTAAATTGTTCATTTTGTTCAACGACACAAGAAGCGTATCATTAATATTGTTGAAGATTTTCAACGATGAAACGCGTAATATGGTTTTTTTTTATTATATTTTATTTATTTTTATTTTTATTTTTTTTATTTTTTATTTTTATAGTTTTAAAACTAGAACACGTATGGTCAGCGTCAAAAATAAGTAGATGATTGTTTTCAAATTAAAAAAAAAAAGTCATTTTTAAGTAAAGTATTCATATTTTTTAATGGGAAAGCAGTGATATTGATGGACCAAATTAGGAACAGCGTAATAAGGGAACGTTGTGGTATGGTAGATGTAGTGACATGATAGAGAAAAGGATGCTTAGATGGATCGGACACGTAGATAGACTGGACTGGACGTAGAAAACAGTGAACAATGAACAGAATAATTACACTAAAGTACTTCTTATCCTACATAATATTATGCAGGTAAGTTTCTAATACCTTTAAACGTGCAATTCTTGTATATATTAAATGTATATAAAATATGAAATATGTATACAGTACAGGTTCCGGGGGCGATTAATCGATGTAGCTAGGTTTCATTTTTAGTAAACGCTGGGAAAAAAAACAGAGCAACCAGAAAAAGTCTGATCAATATGATCGAAGTTTACGTTTTTCTTTATGCTTATTTATTGTTCATACTATTTATTTAACACAATTTCGTTTCGTTTTCATCGTGTTTCAAAGTCTTATTTAATTCATACGTCGCGTCGTCATTATCTTATTCACTACTGTACAATATCTTATCTCGTAATATCATACAGATTTAAGTAAACATGTTCTAATAGTTTCGATCGATCGCAAAATTGATTCCTTCTTAGAATGCTTTATTATCATCTATACCTATATATAGCAATGCATGGATGTATTTTATATTATATATACTGTCTCTCAACTTCCTTACATGCTGTTCCCTTATTCTCTTCTCTTTAAACTCTCCTCTCGCAGGTCTGCTAGAAGAGATTTCTTTAAGAAATAAGCAGAGCCTCTGTACTACTTTTTCCATTTTTATATTTTTATGTCTGATTGTGTGTATAAATAAAAAAAAATACTACCAACAATATTCTCATCATCATCTTAGCGTTGCGTTTTAATTGTATACGCTTTACTGCTTTGTCTTCCCCACTTCGCACGATCTTCGGTATCCATGGTAGCATGCAAAATTGCTAACAATATTATAGGTGTAATAACCAAATATAGTCTCTAGATTGGTGGGTACATCCCACCAAGGAGAGAGAGGGGTGGATAGATTTCGGCAAGACCTTTACCCAGCAGTGGGACAAAATGGGCTAAATAAAAAAAAAAGATGCTGTCTCTATCGGCTCGCGGGATATATATACTTTGCGCAAAGAGTAATTAATACGACCTTGCGCTATGTGTGAGACACCGTGAGAATTTGAATTGTCGCCAAACATTTTGATACAGTTCTCAGAAAATTTTGCCTAATTCCCTGTTACAAAACTCTGTAGACTCGGCCAAAAAATAATTTACATTCGACATAAACCACAAAGTATAAGACTATAATTACATCAAAATTCACATTTAATGCTATCTTTTAAAGGTCCGATCCGATGCCAAATAAAACGAAGTTTTGAAATCAAATAACATTTAAAAGATTATAAGAGTAGGTGTAGTTACAGCACTATATTTGATAGTGCTGTCTCTATCATCGCGCTGTATACCTCACGCATGTGTGAGACAGCGTGAGATTATAATAATAATATTAGGCATTACAGAAGCTAGCATGAAGCAATCGTTACAGGAACGTTTCTTTGGCCGCTTGAAAAAAGTTCTTAAAAGTCTTTTGTCAGGCGGTAATAAGGTGCGCGCCTATAACGGTTGGGTCATGCCGGTTTTAATGTACTCCTTCGGCATACTCAGGTGGACTCAGACTGAATTAGACACCCTGGATCGGAAAGTCCGTACGCTTCTTACTGCATACCGAATGCATCATCCGCGTTCATCTGTGATGAGGTTGTACATACCGCGGAAATGCGGGGGACGTGGCTTTTTAAATGTCAAATCCCTCCATAACCGTGAGGTGTGCAACCTCAGGGAATACTTCCTACACAATGAAGCTGATATGCATCGTGATGTAGTAGGGGTGGACAACGGACTTACCCCGCTAGCTTTGGCTAAAGAGAACTGGCGCAAACCTGTGGTATTAAGTATTAATGACCGTATGGATGTATGGAAGAGCAAGGAGTTGCATGGACGTTTCTATCGGGCTCTCCATGGGCCTGATATAGACTTACCAGCATCTGTGTCTTGGCTACGCTTCGGTGATCTATTTGGAGAAACCGAAGGTTTTGTTTTTGCAATTATGGACGAAGTTGTGATGACGAATAACTATCGGAAGTATATACTAAGGGATGGTACGGTTGACATATGTCGGGCGTGCCACCGTCCCGGAGAATCCCTTAGACATATAATTTCTGGTTGTTCTCGTCTTGCCAACGGCGAGTATTTGCATAGACATAACCAAGTAGCCAGGATTGTTCATCAACAGCTTGCTCTAAAGTACAACCTTGTGGAATCAGAGGTACCGTACTATAGGTATGTGCCCGACGCAGTTCTCGAAAATGGGCACATCACGTTGTACTGGGATCGATCTATCATCACTGATAGGACTATTGTAGCTAATAAACCTGATATAGTGTTGATAGATCGGTCAGAGCGCCGCGCAATAATTATCGATATCACCATTCCACATGACGAGAATCTTGTGAAAGCCGAAAAAGAAAAACAAATTAAATATTTGGATTTGGCTCACGAGGTTGTCGACATGTGGTGTGTGGATTCGGCGATTATTGTTCCGATAGTTGTATCGGTTCACGGACTGATTGCCAAGAGCCTCGAACAACATCTCCAGAGGCTCGCGTTAGGCAGTTGGGTCAAGGGCTTGATGCAGAAGGCAGTGCTCCTCGACACGGCACGTATTGTGAGGAGATTCCTCTGTCTGGAGCCCTAACCACCGGTAGCTTGGTCCCTGTACCCGATGCCGGTGGGTTACTATTTTTTATATTTTTAAATATATTTGTTTTTTTTATATATATATGGAATGTATTTAAAAATATAATTTATATGTGTTTAAAATGTAATAAAGGAAATAATAATAATATATTTATTTATCAGACAACATTAATCCATTTTGTTAGTAACAATTTAATTCTTAACCTATGTTAGTAAAATTAAATCATAGTAATATTGCATTGAATTATTTAATTATCTGTCCCACCCAATGTCTCAATATGGGACAGTCTATTTTTGCAACAATTACCTTAAGGACACTGTTAGAGCTAGCCCGCGTCCTGTGCAACAATGAAGAGATTCTTTTACGCCGTATAGCGTAAAAGTCATCTGTGCGTTCCTGTGCAAACATCGTCGACGCGCTACAGTATCGGGGCAGCCCCAACAATGTCCTGAAGGTATTGTTGTACTGAACTCGGAGAGCATTGTAAGATTTCTGAGTATAGCTGACCCACAGGGCGCTCGTGTAGAAGACCTGGCAAAAAGCTTTGAACAAGATTATTTTCACTTGTTTCGTACATCGAGCAAACCTGCGGGCCAACATATTACCTCTCACTGCCAATGCCCGCCTTTCTCGTTCCATATCCGCATCATCTCTCATAGAGCTTGTGATAATGTGGCCCAGGTATTTAAACTGATTGACTACTTTAAGAGTTTGCCCAGCTAGTGAAACAGGAGGTACATAACAAAGTTTTTTATTTCCTGGTGTAAACACCACGATCACACTTTTACTAGAATTATATACTAAACCGTGTCTTAAGGCATATGAGTCACACACAGCTATTAATTTTCTTAAGGCAGCGATTGAGGGGCTCAGCAGCACCATGTCGTCTGCATAACTGATGCTGCTTACACTAAACCCATCAATATAGCACCCAGCATGCATGCCACTGAGCTCCTCAATCAAGCCATTCACATATAGGCTGAAAAGGTTCGGTGAGGTCAGTCCACCCTGCCTCACTCCACATTGCAGTTGGTACGAGTCAGATAGACCGTCTCTCCACCTCACTTGATTATGTTGGTTACTGTACCAATACTTAAGAGCCTCTATTAAGTCTCGGGGTACGTTAGTGCTTTCTAGTTTTTCCCATAAGATGTCATAGGAAACCATATCAAAAGCTTTACTTAGATCAAGAAAGCAAGCGTATACGGGCGTGGATCTATCTGTTTAGTACTTGACGGTATGCTTGAGACACAAAATGGCAGACTCGGTAGATACCCCCCGTCTGAAACCAAACTGTAAATCATGCAACTTTAAATACTTTCCAAGTTGCGAATCAAGCAGCCCGTCAAACACCTTTGCTGTTATTGTAGCCAGTGATATGGGCCTGTAGTTTCCCCTATCCGACATATCCCCCATTCGGTTCTTAACTATTGGTACAACAACTGTTTTCAACATATTCTGTGGAAGGTAAGTGTGCCTAATACAAAATGTGTACAGCATCGCGAGCACTCTCGCTAAGTGAACCCCAGCCGCCTGAAAATGTTAGATGCTGAGGCTGTCATGTCCGGGAGACTTGCCCCTTTTCATATTGTGTATAATACTCCATACCTCCCCCGCTGTGAATTTAGTTATCGGACAACTCTCAGCGGGGACACCACAGGCTGACTGTGAAGGACCCAGCGTTGATGTTATTCTAAAATGCTCTTTGAACACATTTGCAATTTGCTTACAATCGCTAATTCCATCTACACTTTCAGGAACACTGGGACCACCTTTCAAACTATTAGTGGCTCTCCAAAACCCACCGAAGTTGTTATTAGAGCGATGGAGTGCTAGTGTGTCCATCTTAATCTGGTCTTGGTTATTAAGACACCATTTTAGTTTGCCTTTAAAGACCTTACGGCTCTCAACCATATCTCTAAACACAGCTCCCTCAGTGGGCTTCCCTAACATTACCCACATTGAAAATTTAATTTTAGCCTCAGCATGTGCCTCCTGCACATGTTTGTTCCACCCTGTTACATAACGTCTCCTCCCTCTAGCCGGCTTACTGCTACTACACACTGCAGCTTCTGATAGTACATCAACAATATTCTTATACATACGATCTATTACTATCTTATGTGATGGATCACTACAGTAACGATCACAACATTCTGATAGCTCTGATGGAAAATCAATATCTCTTAACCTTTCATTACAATAATCACTATAAATTTTAGTTTGTTTATGACCTCTGATTCCCCATACAATTTTATTGTAACATATTTTACTTGTGATTGGTTTTGACCTAATTACATTTAAGTTACATACTATTTCTATAGGAAAATGGTCTGACCAATTCACATCATTGAGTATGCTTATATTGACAGTAGATGCCCAAGCAGCTTGCGTTACTAATATATGGTCTAACCAACTTCGAGTTCCATACACTTCACTGACAAATGTATAACTATCTGAAGTCAATCCTAACTTTTTAATGTCCGCACATATCAGCTGTTGTTCAGTACAAAAGTGTAAAAGCCAGTACAAAAGTATGAGCCGCTTTCGATAAAATTGATACAGTTCTCACGGCAGACAATGTCCGCCATCCGCCACTAAAGCGTAGTGCACACCCTCGCAATACCGCTCATCTCACGACATTGTGTCGTTAGCCCGCGATTTTGCACTTCCCCTTAAAGCCACGGTATGTAGACGGAGGGTCAAATAGGTTTAATAAGATGGGCATTATGTGGGATTAGTATGATCGATGGCTAAATTATTTGGTGCTTTTATTTATTTTTGTATTCTAACACTACTAGATAAGGCAGTGAACAAGTGCATTGCCAGTAACCATTAGACAGGCACAACCCATAATAGTAGTTTATGCAACTGTCATATAAGAAGGGGTATTAAAACACGAGAGTCTGTTGCGATAATAGGTTGACTCGAGTGTTTTAATACCTAAGTTATATGCAGTTTCATACACTACTTTATCTTCACTCATAGGAACAATTTAAATTAAACAAAGTAGGTAGGTTACAAGGGCGCCATTTTTTTCACAGTTCGAACTGCGCATGCGTGCGCCTTTTTTTTCATATTCAGCCTAAAACCTTAGACTAGTTTAATGAATAAAGAAAGATAGCGATACTATAATGAGTTTTATGATACAGTTGGCGGTACTATATTAAGTTTTATTTTTAATTTTATGTATATGCGTTTATAAAGTGCGTATGTATAGAATCGTCTTTGAATTCGTAATTCGAATTTTTCGATTTGAGTGTAGATAAATATATATAAAATGTTAAAGAATCATTACCCTTCTTTGTTGTAGTCTATAGAAACACTCCTCATATTCACGTTATATTTATTTATTTGTGTATCATCATCAACCAATGCTATTCCACTGCTGGACCTAAGTCTCCCCTAATGAGCGCCATAGCGTCCTGTCTTCAGCTTGCCGCATCCAGCATCTGCCCGTAGTCTTTCGTCTTTTGTGTACGTATCTATATATTTGTATACTATGTAATTATTATTCATGTGAAGAATTCTATTAAATGTTCATAAAATTATACCAACACTCACCTATATTATGTACTCTTCATTCCAGTCCATCCTAAGGTTGCCTGGAAGAGATAACTTTAATAAGGCATACATTGTGCATTTAACTGTCATCATCATCATCATCATCAACGTATTCTAGTCCACTGCTGGACATAGGTCTCCCTTAATGAGCGCCATAGCTGTAAATGTACCAAATTAGTATCCCTATTGATTTTAGTGTACAATAAAGAATTATCTAATCTAATCTAATCTGAACAAGCAGAGGGCCTGGTGGTAAGCGGTTACTTCTTTATTAATGTATTTTATTTATTTATTAAATTTTTTGCACAAGTTCATATGCGGACTTAATGCCACAGGCATTCTCTACCAGTCAACCAAAGTTGGTGCAGAGAAAGACTCAGTAGGTGCATTATCAAGAGCAACATTTACATCATATACACAACAATAATTTTTAACGTAATAAATACATACCTACTCTAAGGTATGTATAATATGATATACTTAGGTACTTCGCCGCGCGTCGCAGGCGACTCAGGCGCCGGAGGTCGCTTAACGACCTCCGTCCTCCATGAGCGCAGGCCTGGGGGTGGCAGGTGAAGCCGCCTGTCACCCCAGCAGAAGCAGGCCGGGACGGTGGGGTGACTAGCGCCCCTCCCCCAAACCGGGGCAATACGGGGACACCGTGGTTCCAAAACCCGAGGGGGCCATCTCGAAACCGGAGATGGCCCAGGGTCAGTCGGGGTGCGAGGGATATGCTCTATGGGCAACCTTACACCCTGGCGTCCATAGACCCAAGACGGCGTGCGGTTTTAGTCGGTTCAAGCCCGACATAATCGCCCCCGCTGGCCGGCGGGGGGATATCCGAAGGGATTTCCGCACGAAAAAAGAAAAGAAAAAAAAAGGTACTTACATATAAATAAATATACTTACACAAATATTATAGCTACGCAATAAATATTATCAATCATACATACCGTACACGTATTGATATGCTTCATGCTCGTTAAAGATGTACTGTCCCACCATAGGTGGTGGGTGTAGAGGCCCTTACCGGGTATACAGGACCTCACTAACTAACATCCTTGAGACCCAAGCGTACTTCACCTGCTAGTCAGTGCACCTGCTAAGCATCTGCCGGATCTGGCGAATGTTTTTTATTTTAGGTAGATTTCGATGAAATCGATCTACCTATTGGTTTCTTGACTACTGTAAAATTAAAAAAAAAAAAACTCCATAGGTGGTCTAGTTATGACCCCCTGAGTCCGAAATGACCACTGGTCAAAAAGTTTATATATATATATGTATGTATGTATATATGTATGTATATATGTATGTATATATGTATGTATATATTTATGTATATATGTATGTATGATTCCACTTCCCAAAATTTGCGGCACTCTCACGGTCGCATTTTAGCCCCGATCGCTTTCGAACTGCGGTCAAAAATTGCTTGGGTGTAAACTTAGTTTAAGTTCGTGAACGGGTGGAATCCGGCCTAAGGGGACGGTAGGGCCTCACTTTTTGTGAAATCAATTTTTCCTCAAAATTTCACGTTCCATGAAAGATATTCGTACCGTTCTAATTTTATCCCATAGTATACATGAATACCAACAACTTTTAATTACAAACCTATAAGATTAAAACTTTAACTAAAAGTGGAGGAGGGAAAAATCAAAAATTTTCGGGAAAAAAATCATAACTTCTAACCGGTGAACATTCTTGGCGTCGGAAACATTTTTAATCGATAGGCCATTTTTAAGTCTAAAATAAATGTCTGAAAAGTTTTTCGCTAAAAGTTACCGTTTTCGAGAAAAAAAAAATCCGTCCGTAGTTCTCTATATAAAATAATATTAATTGCTTCACGAAATCTACCTGTGCGTTCCCCCTGCGGGAACGGTTTTTTTTTTTATCGTTAAAAAGAATATTAGTAACCGAAATTACTAATATTCCCCCTAACCCCCCCAGTTAAGCTAAATTGCTTGTGTTAGGAGTGGGTTCACGTCGGTAGTGTAATGGCCAGGATTCGAACCCGGGACCTCTCGATCGTAGGGTCGACTCCTTAACCACTAAACTCCCGACGCTTTGCTCTCAGGGTTCGGACGTCAGACGGTAGTAGCTCCCGGAAAAGCCGACATATCAATCAAAACAATAAGTGGAATTTGGGCTCCGAAGTGCAAAATTAAATAAATATTCTCCGACATTCTACACAGCGCTTTCTAGACCCAAAGTAAGCATAGTTTAACTAGCTTGTGTTATGGGTTCCAGAATGCGGATAAACATACTATATATACTATTTTTTTCGTAAATACTGTGGTACCCAGGGGGATGGGTACCACGCGTGTATGAAGTGATGTAAAAGATACACTTTAAGAGGAAAAAATATTATTTATTTTTATTAATCACTCGCACTTCCTACTTATATTATTAGGGATTTACGCGGTTGTTTTAACTTTAAATTGCGGACTGGGACGTATATCGCGGACTCGGCCCAAGGATAGGGCTTGAAACGGGTTTCTTCCCAGGATACTTTTCTCAGCTTCAATCGGAACGGCTTCACCAGGCCCGTTCAGATCCCGAAAGTCCAGGCAGCGATTGTTTTATATCGTTCCTCATTCAATTTACTTAAACGGTACAATAGTTTTATTTAAACTCTGACACATGATGGCCAGGTAACCGCATCGTGGTGTGAAATGAGGTTCAGACACCACATCAGCTACGCCCATAATGGTCATTCATGTGACAGCCTGATCCCTAGGGCATTCTAAATCTGGGACACACAAAAAAAAAGATTATGCGAATTGTCCCTTACAATGGGAATAACGAAGCAATCTTTGTAATAATTAGTAAACGTTAGTAGAATCTCAAATTATAGCAATTAAACTGTAATAAATACTGAAAAACACGAACAAAGAAAAATTGCTTCATTCTTGGCCAGGCAAAAACCCAGGTTAAAAGAAACCTGGCCACAATCAGCCTCATCAAAGAAAAGTTTGGTGTCATTTGACGACACATTTTAATGTTTGCCCTGATGGGACTTAGTAACACAGTACTTTTAAGACCTACCTAACTAAAACCGAAAGATGACATAAAGTTATTTATGTCGCCTACACATTACTAAATTATTTTTAAATCAATATCAAAGAGAAAGAACTCTCTATAAAGAAGAGTCTGATTGAAAACTAACTTTCAACCATCGTCGGCGCTCAAGTCCAAAACGATTTGACTCTCTTACAAAGTTCAGATCACAACCCTTAATATCAGACAAAAAAATAATTGCCTAACTCCTACGCTATAACATCCCGACTATAACAAAACAAATCTATTTATCTTCAGCAGCGCAGCAATATGAAATAAACAGAGAACGCATATTATGAATAAAATGTTACACACAATACATTATCTCCTATTATACAACATATCTTAAATAAGAGTTATGGTCACGCAGATAGGCATCTGTAAAAGAAAACAATCATAGGATCCAACTTGCACATAGATCTGTTTGAAATTGAACTTTAAAACGTCAATAAAGTTATATGAAACCATCGATAATTACCTTTGAACTATCATTGTACATAACAATTAATAAAATATTCAACCTTTATTTATCTAGCCTCTTTATTAGTATCACACATAAAATACAAAAAAAAACTAAGCATGTCCACACGACACTCAACGTCAAATAAATATAATGACATTTACACATATTTTACTTAAATAACGCATCTTCTGTTGACAAATGGTTTTAGAAAATTGGTATGTATAATATCTTGCCATGATGAGTTATTCATTTTCCCCACGACATAGTTGGTGTTTGAAATTCTCCTGATAATAATAAACGGCCCTTTGTACGGTTTACAAAGTTTCTTACTCCTTCCCGAAATACGTCTTGGACTGTATATCAGAACCAGCTGACCTGGTCGGTATACCACGAACTTCACCTTCTTGTCGTAGTAAGCTTTCTGCCTCCTTTGTGCGTTTCTTATATTCACCTTTGCTCGTTGCACGAGATAATTTGCACGTGCATGTCTGGACGCATATGACTCGTTCGTAGACTCTTGATTTACTTCAAAGTTTGATTGCAGAATCGGCTCTCGTGCGAACAACAACATGTGTGGAGACATACCTGTATGCTTCGTGGCATTATATGCAAATGACACCATGTTTACAGCTTTGGGCACGAAAAACCCATTGCGGAACCTCGACAACGTCTTCGCGATTCCGAAGTGACCTCCCGACCATGGATGATCATGTAGTTCCTCGAGAGTTGTCTTCAGTAGTTCTCTCGGCAGCACAACATTTTTCTTTAATAAAAATCCTTTGTAGTTTGTTGCATCATTATTTGTTAAGCCATTCCTTAGTGATCTACAGAAAAGATCTGCGCACTGTTTTACTACCATTGTATCGGTGCTGATGTTATACATCTCTATGCCATCCGATACTGGTGTGTTCGTATCGTCATCCTCTATATTTAAAGGATAACGACTTGGGTAATCAGCAACAATATTGCTCTTGCCGGAACGATGTGCGACGTCGAAATCCACATCTTGTATTGGATCCTTCACCAAGTCTGATCGTTCCGTAACTGACCTGCACGGAGCTGTATGTACAGGAATATCATCTGACAATCCGCATCCGCCCGTGCTACCGTTGTCGAACGTGGCTCCATTCTCGCAGTCTTGTACTGCTTGCACCAAACAATTCCTTTTGTTCGCTGGGATGCCCCCATCGATTAATTGCTTGGATTCTTCATACTTAAATATTTCATTATTAAAACTACGCTTAGGGTAATAATCAATGGTTTCATTTATTGCTTTATAATTAAATAACATATTATTTGTGTTTATAATATTTAACGATGTGCACCTTGAAGCCTTACTCACGGTTTTATCATCATATCTGCGTGTCCAATTTACTTTGAAGCCCCTAATCCATAAACAGTTCTTTCTGAAATCAATTGATACAGCATTAGCAAACATGAACGATTGACCTAAGACTAAATCTAATTCAATGTTATTTAATACAATGAAATTCACTCTAACTAAAATGTTCGCTAAAATCATGTTCACGTTGACTTCACCGCAGATAGTTGCCGAAGAACCAGTTATGCTTCTGATGTGCGTCAACGACGTTGACGGTTTTATTTGTAGGTTCAAGCTTCTAGCTAAAGCTTTGCTCATAGCATTTACCGTAGCTCCAGTATCCAGTAATGCTTCGATGTCAGAATTATTAATTGTAACTTTAATAAATGGCGACAACTGACCAGAAAAATTGCTTCCGTTGTGACGTTGATCTGCACTCGCAGACTCGATATGCTCCATGCTCATTACATTTCTCTCTCGAGGCCGGAAAAACTGTCGGCTCGAAGTTGGAGTATCTCTTCTGTTAGATCCCGAAGAATTCGGGTTACTGGGGAAAATATTAGTGTTAGCAATGTTCCGAGGTCTTAGGTTGTATCTCGGAGTGCGGAAATTGTCCCCTTCATCCCGTGGACTCGACGATGACGGAGCTTGACGTGCATCGTAAGATGTCGTGTCTCCTCTATTTCCGTAGCGGTTATGGAATCCGACTTGACGGTTATATCCTTGTGGAGGGTTCGTAGGTAAATTCTGTATTCTATCCCCCTGCACGTCGGGTTGTACTTCCGATAATTGCAACAGCGCGTCGCGGAGTTCTTTTTTATCGCTGTACACCCTTGCCGCTAAAATATTTCGAAATCTTGGCGACATTGACTTCAGAAATCTACTTATTATCTTTTTATCATCGGTAACCTTCGCTTTAGTAGCCAAGTTACACAATCTGTACCAATAGGTAACTAAGTTCTCCTCTTTGGCTTGATACGCTGAATAGAACAACTCTAAATCATCGCCATGGGAAGGAAACTATTCTTCTAACAGTGAGCACACTTGTTCGAAAGTTAACTCTTCGTTAAAAATCGACTTGTAAAAGTGTAACGCTGCGCCCTCGAGGTAGGCAGCTAATATTGTGGCTTTGTCAGCCAACATAAATTTATTTATGGCGAATACGACATTGAAGTCTCTCAAAAAACTTTGGAATGAAACACCGTCAGTGCCACCAAATTTCTTTGATTCGGCCATCTTAATGGTAGTAATACAATATATATAATAAATTCAAATTTGTTATCTGTTTAAGGCGTCGATCCAATATTGCACGACGTCTTCCTTCTCAAGGTACGGGGTCGATCAATCCACTGCCAACTGCAGAACGTTGGCGTTTCCACCTCCTGTGGAAACCGGCGTTCCTCCACCAAATTCTATGGAAACCGGCGCCTCCTCCAACAGCTGTGGTACCCAGGGGGATGGGTACCACGCGTGTATGAAGTGATGTAAAAGATACACTTTAAGAGGAAAAAATATTATTTATTTTTATTAATCACTCGCACTTCCTACTTATATTATTAGGGATTTACGCGGTTGTTTTAACTTTAAATTGCGGACTGGGACGTATATCGCGGACTCGGCCCAAGGATAGGGCTTGAAACGGGTTTCTTCCCAGGATACTTTTCTCAGCTTCAATCGGAACGGCTTCACCAGGCCCGTTCAGATCCCGAAAGTCCAGGCAGCGATTGTTTTATATCGTTCCTCATTCAATTTACTTAAACGGTACAATAGTTTTATTTAAACTCTGACACATGATGGCCAGGTAACCGCATCGTGGTGTGAAATGAGGTTCAGACACCACAATACACATACATATTATACATAGAAACACCCAGACCAATCAATGCAAATAGACATATTCATGCATACAAATATTTGCACTGAGCGGGAATCGAACCCGCGGCCCCTGTCGTGTCGTAGCAGTCGAATGCACTACCGCTACGTCACAGAGGCCGTCAAATAAAAACTCAAAATAAGCAGTGGCTCTATTTTTTTTTTTGTGCCTAAGTTGATGCGGGTGGAATTGCGAAACACAACTAGTGTTAATATAGGTGACTGCTGTTTCAACAACTCATTTCCTCATTATTCCGCACCTAGAGGGGTCACATTCCCTATAAATTATGCCAAGGACAAACACATTCCTAAGTGAGTGTAATAAGTTGGAGAGAGATAGAGAGAGGAGACAGGGAATAAAGGAATCTCCTATGGAATTTACAGGTTTTAAAATCCTGACGGATGCAGGTAGCTTAGTTACTAGATTATACCCCCAGGAAGAGACTACTGCGAGTTATGGTCTCATCTTGGATGTTTATTAGAATTAGATAGGGGACATATTTTAATATATTTCAGAGCATTATTATTTTGAGAGAATGTTAAAAAAATCTGTCAAACTAGTGGTCATTCGAAGATGTGTCATGTCGAGGTATTGCCTGTCAAATAATCGTCTGTCGAAGTAGTGGTAATTCGAAGGTGTGTATTGTCTAATAGTTGTCTGTCGAAGCAATGACTTGTCGATACATGTGTTTTCGAAGTTCGCTACATGTCGAAATATTGTACTGTCTAAATTCAGTCCTTAACTCTTACAAAACACATAACATAATTTCACGCCTGTATCCCGGGTCACGGGTAGGCAGAGGTGTATTACACAGCTACGATTCGGCAGTTATGTTTAGGTCCCAATTTAATAGGGAGCGAGCCTATTGCTATCTACCGGGCACATAGTAATGTGCCCGGTAGATGCCCGGTAGGTGCCCTCGCTTAGTAAAGCGAGCAATAATCAACATTTTTAATACACACATAACTATGAAAAGTCAGAGGTGTGTGCCGGGGCGACTGGGGATCGAACTCGAAACCTCGTCTCGGCAGTCTGTCAAAAGTTGATCGATAAAATCTAGACTATTTTATAGGTAGTAGAACCATGGTTTTTCCAGGACCATAGCCTCGTAGGTGCACCACCGGCGAGCAAGTGAGGTTCGCTTGGGCCCCGGAGATCTTGTTGGAAGCACCCTTTTTTTTTAACACCTCTTTGGATGCAGACAAGCACACGGCCTACGCGATGGGAAGCGGTTACCGTGGCCTATGGACGTGTGCAATATCCCTGGCCGTCACACTCGGCCTGCCGACCCTGTAGAAACCTTCTAATGCCCTTTTTGAAGAACGCCATATTGTAGTCGCTTGGGAGAGTTTTGCAATTGCACTGCAATTTTATTAAAAATCGTACACTAAAAAACACACATAAACATAATTTCACGCCTGTGTCCCCGAAGGGGTAGCCAGAGGTGTACACACCCACGATTCGCCTGTTATGTTTAGGTCCCAATGTAATAGGGGGCGAGCCTATTGCCATCTACCGGGAACATTATTAAGCGAGCGATAATTAACATTTTTAATACACACATAACTACGAAAAGTCAGAGGTGTGTACTAAAAAGTTATAAATGTATTATACACGCATGGATAACACTGTGTGTATACGTGTATGGCTGTCTATTTTTATTCTGTTGTGTTTACGGCTAATTTATTTCGTTAAACCGAAGGCTTTTTGCCTACCAAGTAAAAGCGTCGGTAGCTTAGTGGTTAAGGAGTCAACCTTACGATCGAGAGGTCCCGGGTTCGAATCCTGGCCATTACACTACCGACGTGAACCCACTCCTAACACAAGCAATTTAGCTTAGCTGGAGGGGTTAGGGGGGATATTAGTAATTTCGGTCACTAATATTCTTTATTTAAAAAAAATTTGCGGAAAGCTGAAGACAGGGCGCTATGGCGCTCATTAGGGGAGACCTATATCCAGATTCCTTATTCTGACAGAGAGTAGGAATGTTACGTATTCCTGAGGTCACTAAATAATATGATTTCCCAGTTGCGGCCAAATATTGCACTTTAGAGCTCGACGTACGCTTATTGTTATTTTTTTCTTTAAAAGAATATCAGTACAATTAAATTTTTAAGCATTTTGTATGCTTACTTTTTTCTGAAGATTTAGATCGGAAAAGAACATGTAGAAGTCCCGTTCTAGATGTTCTCTTTTTCCGATCCAAATCTTTAGAAAAAAGTAAGCATACAAAATGCTTAAAAATTGAATTTAATTAATTAGGTGGAGTCATTAAAAAACAATGTTTAAAAATTACTAAAGTTATTCATCATTTCCGTAGTTCGCAAGAATTACGGTAGATGGCTCTAGCGTCGCCTTAAGACGTATATAATATATCAGAGAATTTCGAATATCTGGGACGTGTCTAGATAGCTCAGCTGGTCGGAGCATTCCCCCTGTAAGGGACTGGTCGCGGGTTCAAGTCCCGTTCTAGATGTTCTCTTTTCCGATCTAAATTTTTAGAAAAAAGAATATTAGTAACCTAAATTACTAATATTCCCCCTAACCCCTCCAGCTAAGCTAAATTGCTTGTGTTAGAAGTGGGTTCACGTCGGTAGTGTAATGGCCAGGATTCGAACCCGGGACCTCTAGATCGTAAGGTCTTGTTTTTGATTGGTATGTTGACTTTTCCGGGAGCGACCGCCGTCTCAATTCCGAAACTTGACAGCAATGCCTGCGCCAGCGCCTCGTCCGTTATTCAGCAGGTGACGTTGGCCTACACCTCAAGGATGTTAGTAGGAATCCCCTCTGGCTCTCGGGCTTGAACCGACTGAAACCGCACGCCGTATCGGATCTTGACGCCGGGGTGTAAGGCGGCCCCATAAGGCATTTCCCTCGCACCCCGACTGACCCTGGGCCGGGTTCGAGATGGACCCCTCGGGTGGGCTCTGTACACCCTGTGTAACTAAATAAAATGATAATACAACATAAATAAATATCCGAATAATACGAATTCTATTGTTTTATATCCCATTAATATGTCGGAAACAAGTTTCAGAACTTGTGATGTAATGATGTCAGACATCATTATCTAAATTATCCGCGATTTGCAATGATAGCATCGCGGTGGTACACGTAGTTTGCAATTTGCATAGCCATCTGTGAATAGAGATTACATCAGTTCATTACAATTTGTACGCATTAGACGGCACACAAAAGAATTTAATTGATTATCTGAATCATCGTCAATATGGCTTTTGCGGAAACCGACTAACTGGAGATATTAAACGTACAGTCAGCATCAAAAGTAGATGATGTGTACACCGGTTACAAAATTAATTTGTTTGAGACATTTGTAACCCCCCTTCCCCTCAAATTTTAAAAATGTTGTTCAAAATTTGAGGGGGCGGGCAGGAGGGAGATACCCATGCTGGTTTGAAGTCGTAGGGGATGACATGCGTGCCAATGATCTCACTACCATGGATGCCCATTATCGTGCGAAGTGGAGACGAAAAGCAGGCAAGCGGACCCTAGGCTTCGAGGTGAAGACCTCGACTGTAATCGGGACTCAACGCAGAGATGATGATTTTCAAATAGTTTATTAGATTAGTAGTTTTTTTTTAAATTAATTCTGTTTTTTTATGTTTAGTATTTTTATTTTTTTTTACTTTTAGTTTTCTCTGTTTTTGTATTTTGTTTGATGTGTGCTATGTACGTGTATCCGAATTGAATTAAAATAATTTCTTTCTTCTTCTTTCTTTCTTTCGTTCTAGATGAATAGCATTTTCATTAAGATATATAAACTATTTTGCTCCAATATTAATTTTAAGAACCGGTATCTGTTCATCTACTTTTGACGCTGATTGTACGTCACACACAACTAAAGCAAGGCTGTCGGCAACTACGGAATATTTCCAGCTCCTCTCGATGTGTTGAAGGCTTTTGAGAAGATATGGTAAGACAGCCTTATAAGAAAACTTGCATACATTGAGTAAATCAATTACCGTGCGTGGATATTCGTTTTTCTAAGAAACTGATCGATTCTTGTAGTTATGGGCAACTACTCGTGTGATGAGGGAAGTTTTTTTTTTTTTTTATGTTTAGGACACGTCTACCCCCCCGCCGGCCAGCGGGGGTGGTTATGTCGTGTCTCGACTAAAACCGCACGGTGTCCTCCCTAAGTGTCCGTTGCCGGGCACCCCGGGTAAGCCCTCGAAAGGATAACCCCACATCAAAAGAGGATTGTCGTCGCAGCACCGCGTGACACCCACCGGTCCCACTAGTGCAAAAAAAAGTTTTGAGTTTTTTGAGTTGATTGAATGAAAGGTAAATTGCGGTTTATGATTTGTGACGTATTAAAATAAAACTACTTACTAGATCTCGTTCAAACCAATTTTCGGTGGCTAGTAACATGGTAATGTACATCATATATTTTTTTTAGTTTTATCATTCTTTTATTTTAGAAGTTACAGTGGGGGGGGGGGACATTTTACCACTTTGGAAGTGTCTCTCGGGCAAACTATTCAGTTTAGAAAAAAAAATATTAGAAACCTCAATATCATTTTTGAAGACCTATCAATGGACAGGTATGGGCTTGACGAAAAAATTTTTTTTGAGTTTCAGTTCTAAGTATGGGGAACCCCCAAAATTTATAGATTTTTTCTATTTTTGTGTGAAAATCTTAATGCGGTTCACAGAATACATCTACTTATCAAGTTTCAACAGCATAGTTCTTATAGTTTCGGAAAAAAGTGAAAGTCAAAGTCAAAGTCAAAGTCAAAAACCATTTATTCTGCATAGACCATTAATACGGCACTTACAAAACGTCATAAAAAAATAAATAATCTAGTGTTTGGCAAATGGACCACCGGTTCGAAACGCGGCCCTGTCCTGAGAAGACTCCGGCAAGAAACTCAGCGGGCTGTTTTTTTTTTTGGTCTATTTACAAACATATTTACTTAACCTAAGTACAATATTCCATTTGAGTAGCATAGAGAGAGAGCAAACAGTTCATATCCAAGCTTGTTTGTCGTCTAAATAGTCTTGAATTTTATAGTAGCCTTTTTGGCAGAGTTTACTTTTAATTTGGCTTTTAAATTTATGAAGAGGTAGATTCCTCATTTCACTAGGAAGCTTGTTGTAGAAGCGTATACAGTTACCCTGAAAGGAATTACTAATCTTGTGGAGTCGACTATTACAAACCACAAGATTGTTTTTATGTCTAGTATTTACGTTATGTATATCACAAAGCCTTAAAAAATTGGAAATGTTTCTTCTAACATACAAAAGATTTTCAAAAATATATTGGGAAACTACAGTTAGAATGTTTATTTCTTTGAACTTTTCTCGGAGGGAGACTCTTGGGCCCAACTTATAAATTGCCCGCACCGCCCGCTTTTGCAGCACAAAGATTGTATTTAAATCTGCGGCATTACCCCAAAGGAGAATGCCATAGCTCATAATACTATGGAAATAACTGAAATAAACTATTCTAGCGGTATCTATGTCTGTTAAAGTCCTAATCTTTTTCACAGCGTAGGAAGCAGAACTTAACCTACTAGCTATTTTTTCAATATGTGATCCCCACTGTAATTTAGCATCGATACTTAAACCTAAGAACACGGTTGATTCCACTGTGACATACGGACGGACAGACAGACATGACGAATCTATAAGGTTTCCGTTTTTGCCATTTGGAACCCTAAAAAGGAGTACATGGTTATTAGCTCGAATATTTTCCTTTCTGCAGTCTCAGCTTTCTTTGAACATTTTCCTTCATAAAGCTTGTAGCATGATACAAAAAAAAAACAACAATTTTTATTTTCAAGTTATCGAGCTTGTAGAACAAACCCACTTGCCAATCAATGTCTTAGTCGTTTCCACACCCTATTATTATTTAAAAATGCTTAAAATATAGTCATGTCAGCAGCAGACTTGGATTTACACTTGCTTTTTGAAAAAGTTGGGGAGGGCCACATGCATAGTGTGCAATCAGGCGAGGGCCTTAAGTGATTTTGGGGCTTGGGTTCCGCATACTGATATTATTGTTTAGATCGCCAATATCGTCTCATTTGGATAAAGATTTGTTTTATACTAATGTAGTAAACAAGCTCACGGCCCTTTTGCTGCGGTTATCGATACACCTTCGAATCTATATGATATGATCTGCACCTATGATTACTGGCTGCAGATGAAATATCTAATACCTTTAAACAAGCAATTCTATATATGTATGTGTATATATATGTGTGTGTAAATATTTATATGAACTCAGGGACTCGGTGGATGCAGGCCGCTACAGACCGGTCGAAATGGAAGTCGATGGGGGAGGCCTATGTTCAGCAGTGGACTTTCTACGGCTGATATGATGATATGTATCATATATATCTATATATATATAATCTGGAACTCAGAAATGGCTCTAACGATTTTCAGGAAATTTAGTACTCAAGGGGTTTCGGGGGCGATAAATCGATCTAGCTAGGGTTCATTTTTAGAAACGTCGAGAGAAAGAAAAGCTGGTCACCCAGATATTGACTATTTAATACACCTCGGCCTTAGGGGTGACGTGTAAATAAATAAATAATAATAAATAAATATTCTACGACATTCTACACAGCGCTTTCTAGACCCAAAGTAAGCATAGTTTAACTCGCTTATAACACAAGCGAGATAAACTTAAACTTGAAGCGAGGGTTCTAGAATGCGGATAAACGTACTTATATTCTTTTTTTTGTAAATACATACATATTATACATAGAAACACCCAGACCAATGCAAATAGACATATTCTTTCTTACAAATTTTTGCACTGAGCGGGAATCGAACCCGCGCACCCTGTCGTAGCAGTCGAATGCACAACCGCTACGCCACAGAGGCCGTCAAATACGTTTAAGTCCTGGATACAAGCATGTATGGAACTCCCGTCTGACCGCCTGACCCTGAAAGGTAAGCCTGCGCCAGAGCAGCAGATACACCGGCTCGCAGGCAAGATTGGCTTGGCCTCGGAATTTAAACCCTACAGTCCCGAACTCAGCGGTTCGGTGCTTCCTTTCTTTGTCGCACGATAAAGAGCTGGAATGCTCTGCCCGCGCACGTGTTTCCTTCTTCTTACAATTCCGGGTTCTTCAAGCGGGGCGTGGAAAAGCATCTTTTGAGGCCGTCAAGGTAGGGGCTACCATTTTAGGATCGTCAGCATCTGGGATAGTGGCCCATATCTTCTGGACTTCACCCTAGCTTCTCACCATCCAGCGGGGTGCAGTCAATGGACGGAACAAATATATATAAAAAAAAAAAAAAAGTATAAGGGCACTTCCTATAAGTTTATATGGCGTGACTTGTTTGCTGTCTTAGATTTAAAAGAAAAGATAATAATGACTGCCTATGCCACGGAAAAAGACGGTGATAGGGTGATAGCCCAGGGGTGCTTGGTTAGGGACCTCCACGCGGTGCACCCTGGGCAACGGAGACAGCAGCGCCTCTCTCCTAGGGCGGGAGAGACGCTGCCGCCTACGGCCAACTCCGACCGAAGCGAGGACGGCCCTGTTGAGGGCTGTTCGGAAACTTTCCACGTGTCCCTCTGATTAGCAGATGGCACAGTGGAGAGCAAGTAAGGGGGCCATCTCGAAACCGGAGATGGCCCAAAGTCAGTCGGGGTGCGAGGGATATGCTCTATGGGTAACCTTACACCAGACCCGAGACGGCGTGCGGTTTTAGTCGGTTCAAGCCCGCTGGCCGGCGGGTATGTCGGGCTTTCCGTAGGGATTTCCGCACGAAAAAAAAAAGAAAAAAAGAGGGTGATAGCCCAGTAGCTAGCGAATCGTGGGTGTGTAATACACCTCTGCCTACCCCTTAGGGCATACAGGCGTGGAATTATGTTATGTATGCCACGGAACCCTAACATACCAAACCTTTTTTTTTTTCACCCGCAATCCTGTTAGGGACATTTTTATGCCATTAACTGCACTCGGTTTATTGAAGAGGGCATATACGGAGGGGTCTCCCCTCCCAGCCGTGCGAGGGTGCAATTTAATGTCTCTATTACCGAGTGTGATGTCGGGGCGATGTATTGATTTGATGAATTTGATATACAGCGACACAGATAAATGTCTTAACTTCCTCTGCCGTGTAATTCTGTACTTGGACGTTAAGACACGTGCGAGCATAAAGTACGCTTTGAGCTACGAGTAGATGTCATCTGTACTATGAATATAATAAAATTGTAAATAAGCTGTGTGTATATTGGAGATATTTAAAAAAAATACTTGTGTGATGTCAAATAAGCGATTATGATTATAAAATATATATTTTTTTGATTTTTGTGTTGTCTATCTGTTTGTCTGCTTGTTCGCCAAGGACGCAAAAACTACTGAACGGATTTGGATGCGGTTTTTTTTTCTATTAGAAAGGTCTTGGTCGGACTTAAATCTGTCGTATGTTTGATTGCAATTGGTTTGGCAAAGTAGAACCGGAGATATGGCCAAAAATGAAAAGCGACCTCAGCGCGGGCAGAGCCACGGCCATCAGCTAGTGATCAATAAATGTGTTCAACATACATATTCTATAAAAATGTTAAGTTTGTTTCTATACCTACCTACACTTCAAAAACTGAAATTCTGCATCGATTATCTCAAATTTTGGCATAATATACAATCCAATTCAAAGATTTTGACTTGATTTGATAATCTTTTTACGTTTTTCGCGTCGATAGATGGCACCGCAATCGATTTATTATTTGGAGATTTGTTTACGAATTTATAAATAACATCCTCACTAATGTCATTCATGCGAAAAGTTTGTTTGTTACGCTTTCATGCTTCGATGTTTTCGATCAACGATATTTTTGATCGAATGTCTAATCGAATAATATTAAAATCTTTTAGTTTACGGTCTCTGTGGCGTAGCGGTAGTGCATTCGACTGCTATGACAGGGGGCGCGGGTTCGATTCCCGCTCAGTGCAAATATTTGTATGCATGAATATGTCTATTTGCATTGGTCTGGGTGTTTCTATGTATAATATGTATTTATTTACAAAAAAAAAGTATTTAAGCATGCTTATCCGCATTCTAGAATCCATAACACAAGCTAGTTAAACTATGCTTACTTTGGGTCTAGAAAGCGCTGTGTAGCATGTCGCAGAATATTTATTTATATAATTTATTATTTATTTGGTCTGTTGGAGAGGACATAACATCAGTTCAAACGTTCATCCGTTAAAAAAAGTAGAAAAATAAAGATATAAAAATGTGTGGGTGTGTAATACACCTCTGCCTACCCCTTCGGGGATACAGGCGTGAAGTTATGTTTTATAAAAATAACATTTATACGGACACTAACGCAAAGAAACAGGCAACAGCTAGTGATTCAATCAAGATAAATGAGTAAAGATTTTTATGTATGTTTGGATGTTTGTTAATCAACCACGCTATAATGGCTGAAATTTGGTACCTACAGAGATTGATTATAGTCTGAAATAACATCTTTTAATCCCTGGAATATGTGCCCATTGGTTGCGGGAACGTGATCAGAATTCCACGCGGGCGGCACCACAGGCAACAGCTAACGATTCAATAAAACATAGCTAGTAGTATGTAGTAGGTATGCAGTAATTTCCCGCAATATCCGATGTCACTGTACCGCCAGTAATTGTGTACTTTCTTCCATTTCTACCGATAGGAAGTGAAAATGGTACTTTCACTGCATCGGGTTTATTACTCGCCAACAAGATGTCTCTAACTTATTTTATTGTCTTCTGATTGAATTGTACAGAGGTGTGAAAACTTAACGTACATAGGTATAAGGGACCAGGGGTGTGTGTTGGGTAACCTCCTCGAGTGTCGCTCCGATTCCGATCCCGCTGCAGTCCGGGGGGAACGGAATCGGAGCGGCCGGTACACCCTGGGCGGCGGTCAATGGCTTCCCCTTCACCCCTTCATAGGGTTGGCATTGATCGTCGGCCAATACCCAACGTGGCGGGAACACATCGCTCTCCGTACTCCTCTGCTTTCAGAGGAGACAGGATGAGCGATGCTGTTAGTGGTGAGATGGTCCAGGGTCAGTCGAGGTGCGAGGGATATGCTCTATGGGCAACCTTACACCCCGGCGTATCCGAAGGGATTTCCGCTCGAATAAAAAAAAACAAGTTGAATTCCTGAGACGAGCTCAGCCGAATACAAGGGTTTCTTTTTTTTTTTTTCTTTTCTAGCAATGGTTCACCCCAGCACGAATCTATTACCGAAAACAGCAACTCGATAGCTCATCTCCTTCATACCCAAAACCGTGACAGAAAATTGGCAACGACGACGTCGACGACAACTCGATAGCAGTAGGGCTTTTCTAAAGAAAATCCCTAAACAAGTTGAATTCCTGAGATGAGCTCAGCCGAATACAAGGGATTTTCGATTATGCGTTTTTTTTTTGCGATTTTTTCTTTATCTTGCAATGGTTCACCCCAGCACGAATCTATTACCGAAAACAGCAACTCGATAGCTCATCTCCTCCATACCCAAAACCGTGACAGAAAATTGGCAACGACGACGTCGACGACGACAACTCGATAGCAATAGGGCTTTTCTAAAGAAAATCCCTAAAAAGGTATAATGAACTCCGAGGGGGCCTTCTCGAAACCGGCGATGGCCCTGGGGCAGCCGGAGTGCGAGAGAAATGCCTTATGGGCCACCTTATACCACGGCGTCTGAAGTCGTATACGTCGTGCGGTTTTAGTCGGTTCGAGTCCGATATAACCTCCCCCGCTGGGCGGCGGGGGGGTATCCGAGGGGATTTCCGGACGAAAAGAAAAAGGTTCATAAGGGCACACACAAGGGACCTTTCGGGCCAAGCTGACCTCGTCTGCAAGCCGGGTGCACCTGTTGATTGACAGACGAGGCTGTGGCGCAGGCTTTCATCTTGCGCCTCATGCCGCCCTGAGCGTGTCTGCGGGTGGCAGGGACGGACGGGGTAAGCTCTCCACCCGCTGATCTAGCCACCCGCGAAGAGGACGACGTTCATGTGTGCCTGGACGTCGAACAATAGAGAGTTTGAAAGGTGTGGTGCCCGCATTAGTAGGCATGCGCTACGGGGGGGGGGGTCGCCATAGAAGTATTCCTGCATTGTTTCAGGCCCTCCCGACAAGGCGCAGAGTATGGCACACCGTTGGGTTTAGTGGGTATGCCCATCCGGTTAGCGGATGGGAGAGTCCCACACACGATCTCCGGCTATACCACCCAGTGGCCGGCGGTGCCGTGCGGAATAGCATTCCCCACGTAAAAAAACAAAAAGAGGCTTTCCGCATAGAGTTGGAAAGTCAGACACCAGTTACGGTTTATATGGGACCAACTGCTGTCTGACCTCCCAACCCCTAACCTAAATAACTTGAAAGGTTTGCCACTACCTACAAATATAAACCGCCATTATTAAAGCTTAAAATCCAACAATAGTTACCCAAGCCGACAAAGAATCCAGAACCTCATAATCACAACCAAACTCTTGCCCAACGAAGCAGCAAGTAAAACATTACCAACCCATAAGTTACAACCATTTTTTAGTTAAGTGCAGGTTATAACCGGGGTGCCCGGTTGACTGGAAGCAGCGGTCCCCCACGGTGTCTCCCGGGGTGCCCGGCAATGGACACTTGGGCAGGACACCGTGCGGTTTTAGTCGATGCACGACATAACCGCCCCCGCTGGCCGGCGGGGGGGTATCCGAAGGGATTTCCGCTCGTAAAAAATAAAAAACCGGGGTGCCCGGTAATGGACACTTGGGGAGGACACCGTGTGGTTTTAGTCGATCCGATTCCGACACACCCATTCCATCGTTGACACCAATGGGGTGAAGCCACCGAGCCCTTCCCCAACTCAGTTGGGTATATATACCTTTTTTTTTTTTTTTTTTTATCGTGCGGAAATCCCTTCGGATACCCCCCCGCCGGCCAGCGGGGGTGGTTATGTCGGGCTTGCACCGACTAAAACCGCACGCCGTCTCGGGTCTTCAGACGCCGGGGTGTAAGGTTACCCATAGAGCATATCCCTCGCACCCCGGCTGACCCTGGGCCATCTCACCACTAACAGCATCGCTCATCCTGTCTCCTCTGAAAGCAGAGGAGTACGGAGAGCGATGGCACGTTGGGTATTGGCCGACGATCAATGCCAACCCTATGAAGGGGTGAAGGGGAAGCCATTGACCGCCGCCCAGGGTGTACCGGCCGCTCCGATTCCGTTCCCCCCGGACTGCAGCGGGATCGGAATCGGAGCGACACTCGAGGAGGTTACCCAATACACATCCCTGGGTATATATACCTATTGGCGATATCGAAGTTCTGTGGGAGTCCTGCCATCGGGGTGGGAGTCCTCTCGCTCGGCAGCATGATTGCGGCAATGGTGCGGAGCGCGAGCGCGTGGGCCGCCGCCGCCTCCTTCTGCGAGCATGTAATGCTCGCGAAGGAGGTGGCGGAGCGCGCCCGGGAGAGACTTAGAACTCTCCCGGTCCGCCGAGCCCGCAACTTGCTCGCCGCGCGTCGCAGGCGACTCAGGCGCCGGAGGTCGCTTAACAACCTCCGTCCTCCATGAGCGCAGGCCTGGGGGTGGCGGGTGAGGCCACCTGTCACCCCAGCAGAAGCAGGCCGGGACGGTGGGGCGACTAGCGCCCCTCCCCCAAACCGGGGCAAGACGGGGACACCGTGGTTCCCAAACCCGAGGGGGCCATCTCGAAACCGGAGATGGCCCAGGGTCAGTCGGGGTGCGAGGGATATGCTCTATGGGCAAGCTTACACCCCGGCGTCTGTAGACCCGAGACGGCGTGCGGTTTTAGTCGGTTCAAGCCCGACAGAACCGCCCCCGCTGGCACGCGGGGGAGTATCCGAAGGGATTTCCGCACGATAAAAAAAAAAAAAAAAAGGTACGGAAGGGTCTCATGTCCATATGATTAGAATTGTCACCCATCCTAAGATTGCCATGGCTATGATTGCTTAACTTTGCAATGTGTTAACGTACTCGAGTACCACCTAGCCACACATCAAAAAGTACAGGTTATAAGGTACACTTCTTCATTAAAAGCTTATATTTTTATATCCTGTATCAATTAGCCACAGCGCGGCGGCCAATTTGTACTAATATTAAAATTAATTATAAACAAATTGTGGTAGAGGAGGGTGTGTGATCATAACTGTTTTGTCACATCTGGCGCTTGTTTTGACGAGTGGTGCAAGTAAAAACTTTATATGAAGGATTTCAAATATTATAATATTCTGTTGTAAAGATATAGAGTTTTATGAGGACGTGTGACGTCGTAAGGATTGACGTGCGTGCCAATGGTCTCACCACAGATTACTAAATAGTTACTACGTCTCACTGCCATGAATGCCTAAGATCGTGCGGAGTGGAGGAGAATAAGTCCAGCGGACCCCGGGCTGCGAGGTGAAGGCCTCACATGCAATTGGGATAAACGCTAAGATTATAATGATGATGAGGTATAGAGCTTCATGCTCCGAAAAGGGTAATATGTATTCTCATGAAATGAGTCGGATGTAAATTGTAGTTTGTTCTTAATTCCTAATACTGATCCCATTCCTGTGACTTACAGAAACGTATTCCTAGGAATAAAAAGTAGCCTCTGTGCTATTCAGAACTCTAATTTATCTGTGCCAAATTTCATCCACATCTGCTCAGCTGTTTTCCGTGCAATAGTTAAAAATATTCATACATTCATTCGCACAAACTTTTATATTTTATGATATTAATAGATGTAAGTGATAGTAGATGAGATAGTAAGATAGGGAAAACATCATACGTTGCATACTCTATTATCACAAAATCTACCGATTTCGCATTCACAACGAAAGTCAGTGGAAATTGCCTTATGTTATCGATATAAACTGCAGTAATCTCCTGCTCAAACTCGAAGTTAATCTCAATATATTTCCGAATACTGACGCTAATATTAAGATTTACTAGCTGATGCCCGCGCGGAGGTCGGTTATCGTTTTTTGGTCATATCTCCGGTTCTACTTAACCAATTGCAATCAAAATACAACAGATTTTAATTGTGACCAAGACCGTTCCCATGGGAAAACTGCATCAAAATCCGTTCAATAGCTTTTGCGTTCATAGTGATTCAAACAGACAAACAAACGAACTCCAAAAAAAATATTTTCGTGTTCAGAATCGTTTCTAACATAACGCAGGTTTTTTTTTAAATGTCCACAGTGTACTGACACAACTGATTTAAAATTTTATAATAGTATAGATAGATAAAACACAAATCCTTTGACTTGAGGCATACGCTAGTAGTTTGTAGCTGTAACAGCGTTGTACCCAGAGCAACGAAGCGAGAAAACTGTCACGGTTAACCAGTCGGTTCCTATTCCTGTGTAGGTAGGTATATATATATATATACGACGGCCTCTGTGGCGTAGCGGTAGTGCATTCGACTGCTACGACAGGGGGCGCGGGTTCGATTCGATATTTGTATGCATGAATTTGCATTGGTCTGGGTGTTTCTATGTATAATATGTATGTATTTACAAAAAAAAAAAGTATATAAGCATATTTATCCGTATTCTGGAACCCATAACACAAGCTAGTTAAACTATGCTTACTTTGGGTCTAGAAAGCGCTGTGTAGAATGTCGTAGAATATAAAAAAAAAAAAATATGTTGTGGCTTGTAGTTTTTGAGGGTGAAACTCATCATTTTGTTCGATTTTAAATACGTTTCCTTATCGAGTAACAATACAACTAGTATTAGTAACTAGTATTATAGTAGCGGTAGCGCGTTCGACTGCTGCATCAGGGGTCGCGGGTTCGATTCCCGCTCAGTGCAAATATTTGTATGCATGAATATGTATATTTGCATTGCTCTGGGTGTTTCTATGTATAATATGTATGTATTAACAAAAAAAATGTATCTAAGTATGTTTATCCGCATTCTAGAACCCATAACACAAGCAAGTTAAGCTATACTTACTTTGTGTCTAGAAAGCGTTGTGTAGAATATCGAGACCGATATTCTTAGCAATCCATGGATTCTCCATGCGGGTGCCGGGTCCATCGCGTTGCTGAGTTGGGAACTCGGGACAGTGCCTGGGACTTGCGACCCAAGTGTAGGTTTAGAAGGGGCCCCTTTTGTTGATGTACATCAACACTCACCTTCACTACCCAAGTTCCCCTCCCTGCCTAACCAAATTTGATACGAACCTACTAGTGCCGCTTTAGACATTCGTCCTAGTAATGAGCTTATTGTAGCTCTCGATAGGCCTAGATCTTTAAGTAGATTATAGAGGGATTTTGCTGGTATGCCTCTCGCTCCCACTTCCACTGCATATAAATTAATAATATTAATATTATTAATATTTATTTATTATTAATGAAAAGTTAACATTTAGGACACCTTTCGCGTGTCACAACCCACAGCAGTCTCTTTGTATCAACTGAGCCTGAGCTGTCCTGAAACGTGATACAGTAACGCCACGTTTTCAAAACGCTTGATTTGAGATCATTCGATTATTCCTGAGGTAATTAAACCTTTTATTAGTTTGACTACGTTGTCAATTAGAAATTTTAATATTATGAGGATTCGTAAGTTCAGAAATCACACTTTTAAAAACGTAATCGTACGGATTCGGACTCCTATGGCCTGATTTAGTAACGCCACGTTTTCTTAACGCGTGATTTCAATTTGATAAGAAAGAAAAACTGTAAAATATATTTTGGTATTCAGTATGATCTGTCAAAACAAAACCTACCTTCACTTTAGTGAGGTTATTTAACATTTAGAACCACTCATAGCTGATTTCGTTTTCAATTAGATTTTGAGATATTAATGTCCATTAATTTTGAAATCATACGTTTAAAAAACATAATTTTACTGAACCGAGCCCCTGGACTGGTTAGACATACATCAAGTGTAGAATTCAACATGGGAATGATATTGCAATTAATTAACGAAGATCACGTAACTAAAAGCTTTAGTTTTAAGTGTCAATTAGGTTGAGAACTTACTAGCTGAAGTGCTCCGACGCACGAAGTTTTGAGAAGTCGTTATAGTTCGTCAACTAAAGTTAGTCGAGTTAAAGACCACTCTAAGTTGAGCCACTACCTACTCAAATATTTAGTTGGCGAAATTGGCACCAAATTTTCAAGAGTATTTTTGTAATGATATTGTAATAGGTTTTGTATTCAGGAGTCAACGCCTGAATACAAAACACTACTACACAGGACACTATGTATTAAAAAAAAACTATTAATTAAAAAATCTATAATCCCGACTGCCCTAAAAATACCAAAAGAAGTTTGATAGCAGGCGGGACTCATTAATTTTCTTTCGGTTTTTGATTTGTAAATGGGTCCCTGCTATCATTTACTAACTTATTTCGGTCTTTCTAGGGTAGTAAGGTTTTTTTTTATTTTAATTTTTTGAGGTGAAGTCCAAAAAGTAGTGGCCACCATTTCCAGAGATTGCCTCTAGAATGGTGGCCCCTACCTAGACGGCCTCAACAGATGTTTTTTCACGCCCCGCTTAAAGAGCCCAGGATTGTAGGTAGAAGACACGTGTGCGTCACGACAAAAAAAAAGGTTGTTTAATTTTTTTATTAATAATTTTATTGTATACTTTTTAGTTATCATATAATTATATATGAAATCACCCTTTAAAGCTCTTCATTTTAATACCCTAATCGATAATTTAGACTGTTTTTTACCCTTGATAGAAAACGCACTCGAAATACTACTTACCAACGCACAGCAGCCTGAATATGTGAGATCGCAGTTGAGGATACTAGAATCCTAAGTCATTATTATTCATTAAAAATCCAAAAGGAAACTTTATGTCAAACGAATATGACGTCAGCGTTTAATCCAAGTGTACTAGAACCACGTTCAAGTTTTCATAAATTTATAGTTTCTTTGGACAAACCTTACACCTGAAGATCCGAGACGGCGTACGGTTTTAGTCGGGTCGAGTCCGACATAACCTCCCCCGCTGGCCGGCGGAAAGGCAACCGAGGAGATTTCAGCCCGAAACAAAAATAAAAGGAGAAAGTTTATATGAATGATATTGTTTCGGGCTGAAATCTCCTCGGTTGCCTTTCCGCCGGCCAGCGGCCTCCCCCGCTTATGTCGGACTCGACCCGATTAAAACTGCACGTCTTCTCGGGTGTAGGTCCATAAGGCATTTCCCTCGCACCCCAGCTGATCGGGTGACACCGGGCACGAACAGCTTTCCATTAAAATGATGGTATGATCTAATATTTATGT
This sequence comes from Cybosia mesomella, assembly GCA_946251805.1. Classification (NCBI taxonomy): domain Eukaryota; kingdom Metazoa; phylum Arthropoda; class Insecta; order Lepidoptera; family Erebidae; genus Cybosia; species Cybosia mesomella. The sequence goes on along the minus strand of OX276396.1, from coordinate 33,081,383 downwards.
TCCAGTTTCCGAACATCACCTTGAAGGTAGTCTGTGACCTGTTTTCTTTTCGCGAAACAAATAATAAAATGTATTTTGGGCACATTGACGTCAGAACACTTTTAGTGTCATGTTACTTTAAATTCATGCTTAAGGTGAATACATAATGTACTGTGCTGCTTGTTTTATTCCCGTGTTGTGCAGCGCAGAATTCTTAGAATTAGAATAAACTATTGGTCCCGGGCAGATGTCGAATAACCCGGTTTTGGACCTTTTTTTTTTCGTCCGAAAATCCCTTCGGATACCCCCCCACCAGTCAGCGGGGGCGGTTATGTCGGGCTTGAACCGACTAAAACCGCACGCCGTCTCGGGTCTACAGACGCCGGGGTGTAAGGTTGCCCATAGAGCATATCCCTCGCACCCCGACTGACCCTGGGCCATCTCCGGTTTCGAGATGGCTCCCTCGGGTTTGGGAACCACGGTGTCCCCGTCTTGCCCCGGTTTGGAGGAGGGGCGCTAGTCGCCCCACCGTCCCGGCCTGCTTCTGCTGGGGTGACAGGCGGCCTTACCTGCCACCCCCAGGCCTGCGCTCATGGAGGACGGTGGTCGTTAAGCGACCTCCGGCGCCTGAGTCGCCTACGACGAGCGGCGAGCAAGTTGCGGGCTCGGCGGGCCGGGAGAGTTCAATATAATCTCCTTCTTTTAAGATGTTGATTAATAAAATACTGCTAAATTTAAAAAATAACCCTTAATTACATAACTACTTCTGTGGCGTGGCGGCAGAGCGTTCGACTGCTAAGTCGGACGTCCCGGGTCCGATTTCACCTCAGTGCAGATATGAGTATAATAAGTATGTTTATTTGCATTCTAAAACCTATATCATAAGCTATTTAAGCTATACTTACTTTGGATCTAAATGGTACTGTGTAAAATATTCTCGAATATTTATTTTCTTTATATATCACATAATATAATGTAATATTTATGACATATCTTTTTGCATGTTATAGTGGTAATTTTAGTGCCCGCTGGTTTAAGGACTGCTCAGCGATCTGATACATATATTGTAACCTTCAATCGAAACTGGATAAGGAATGTGATCTCAACTCTTACCCAGAACACGCGAACAGCGTCACGCACCGCGGTGCCAGGTGACCACCCGACAAAAGATTCACGCGGAAAGGGAAATATCCAGATGATCCCACGACGGCAGACGTTCTATAGCTCATCATCTATCTATTTCTATGTATAATATGTATGTATTTACAAAAAAAAAAATAAGTATGTTTATCCGCAATCTGGAACCCATAACACAAGCTAGTTAAACTATGCTTACTTTGGGTCTAGAAAGCGCTGTGTAGATTGTCGTAGAATATTTGACATGACATGCATGACATGACATGACATGACATGCATGACATGACATGACATGACATAACTTCACGCCTGTATCCCCGATAGGGTAGGCAGAGGTGTATTACACACCCACGATTCGCCCGTTATGTTTAGGTCCCAATGTAATAGGGGGCGAGCCTATTGCCATCTACCGGGCACATTACTAAGCGAGCGATAATTAACATTTTAACAATACACACAATACACACGTGTGCCCGGGACGACTGGGGATCGAACTCGAGACCTCGTCTCGGCAGTCCGTTCCGTACGCCACTGGGCTATCGCCGCTTTTTTACCATTATAAGCAATGCCTCAACCATTACCGCATCAAAGTAAAGATATGCGAATTGTGAACAATTGCTTTAACAAAATAGGTTAATAGCAAACTCGGAATGCGTGGGAGTTGAAACACGTTTAGCATCAGAATTTAGACCAGGATTCACCAGACACCTTGCAATCTGGGTTTGTTCACTTGTGCTCACGTCACGATCTCAGACCTACATTTTTTTATATATTTCTGACGTCAATGGGCTTTACGCCGCCTACATTAGACTACTGACATTTCTTTGAGGGCATTTCTTCAATATAAAATCCCACCACTGTATGCTTCTCTATACGACTGCAGGACTTAATTTAATGCTATTTATAAGCAATTAGCATGCTAGTGGCGGAGTAATCTAAAAACAATGTTTTAAAAATGATTGAAATATCATTAATTGTTTTCCTAGTAGTAAGGAATGTAAGGATTACGGTAGATGGCTCCAGCGTCGCCCCAAGACACAATGTTTCGGAGAATTTCAAATATCTAGGATGCCTCCAGGTTACCCAGTTCGTCAGAGTATTTTCCCTGTGAGGGACTGGTCGCGGTTTCAAGTCCGGTCCTGGATTTGAATCTCCAGGACTTAAGTCCCTATCTCTCCTTCTTCCCTTCCTCATACACGAGACTATGAAGACCGCTTAACCTCTGAAGGATCGTATGTTTGGTTGCTAGCCCAGTAATGCTACCTACAAGTTAATAGTATAAAATATAAGCAGTTCTTACTCATAACTCATAATTATCTTGGAGCAACCGCAGGGTATGACGCTAGGTATTGCGGATTTCCATAGACACTATAATTCCCAAATACGCACTTATTACATAACTTTACAAGTAAGTATCTGTGGTTTAGACCCGAGACGGCGTGCGGTTTTAGTCGGTTCAAGCCCGACATAACCGCCCCGCTGGCCGGCGGGGGGGGGGGGTATCCGAAGGGATTTCCGCACGAAAAAAAAAAAGGTATCTGTGGTTTAAACAAATAATTGTCCTACACAGGGATTGCTTTAATACTACTCAAAGCGAGGCAATCATCGAAACAAAAACAAGTTGAATTCCTGAGACGAGCTCAGCCGAATACAAGGGATTTTCAATTTAGCGATTTTTTTTTGCGATTTTTTCTTTATCTTGCAATGGTTTACCCCAGCACGAATCTATTACCGAAAACAGCAACTCGATAGCTCATCTCCTTCATACCCAAAACCGTGACAGAAAATTGGCAACGACGACGTCGACGACGACGTCGACGACGTCGACGACAACTCCTTAGCAATAGGGCTTTTCTAAAGAAAATCCCTAAAAAAATTGATACCTCTGACTTTCAAAAAAAGAATAAAATCAATATCAGTTAAATTTCGTATGCATTACTTTCTTCAAGAAATCCGACCAATTTAAGCATGAAAGATTGATATCGACTACAGTAGGTATTCATTGCATCTTTTGTGCTGCCCCACCCCCTGCCCTTGGTAATAAATATAGGTATGTACAGCAGGGCCCGAGTGGTTTACGATCCAAAACTACATACGATTTACGAGCGAATATCCCTCGTATTAGTTACAAGTGGATAGGTTTCGATCGAACCAAATTGAATCGATTATTCGAATATTTATTATGCGATTATCGTTGGAGCGTAATGTGGGATCGATTGTCGGTTCGTAAGTCATCGTACAATTAGTTTGGGTTTTGGGGCAGGAAGACAGTGATTTTTGGTGATGTAAAATATTCAGTATAAGGAAATTGACTTCCTAGATATTTTTATACAGTTAAGATGGCATCTGTGTACTTACGGGCAGCGTAATTAGCCAGCTGTTAGTGTAAGCCGCGTCCTTCCTTTTTGTCTTCATTTCAATTTACGAATCCTCTGTGGTGTTGTTATCCTTTCGAGGGCTTGCCCGAGGTGCCCGGCAATGGACACTTGAGATGGACACCTTGTGGTTTTAGTCGGTCCGATTCCGACACGCCCACCCCATCGTCGGCAAGCCCGTGGGGGTCTCCACACGCTAAAAAAAAATAGCGTTCGACTGTTAAGCCTGAGGTCACAAGGACGGGTTCGATTTCCGCTCAGTGTAAATATTTGTATGTATGAATGTATGTATATTTTCATTAATCTGGGTGTTTCTTTGAATAATAATAAATTTATGTATTTACAAAAAAAAATATCCAAGTATGTTTATTCTCATTCTAGAACCCATAATACAAGATAGTTAAGATATGCTTACTTACTTTTTTTTTTACGTGCGGAAATCCCTTCGGATACCCCCCCGCTGGCCAGCGGGGGTGGTTATGTCGTGTCTCGACTAAAACCGCACGGTGTCCTCCCCAAGTGTCCGTTGCCGGGCACCCCGGGTAAGCCCTCGAAAGGATAACCCCAGGGTTGCCGGCGGACTTTGGCCGCCAACGCGGCCTCGCCTAGTGGGGTCGGGTTTTATCCCGCTTCGGTGAGTTGGCAGGCGTGTGTAGGGCACACACGACACGCCTCCGCCACGGCCTGCTTCTGTAAGGACGGCGAGTCGGCCAACTGCCGTCCTCAGGCCCCGATCATGGAGGTCGGTAGTCCCGGGCGTAGATGAGTCTGCGGCGTCCTCGCCGCAGACTGCGAAACTCGGGGGGCAGGGTTCTTTCCCGCTCCCTCTCCGCCGTCTCTTTCGCGCGCATTACCTGCTCGCAGAAAGAGGCGGCGGCGTGCCACTTGCTCCCGTCGGAGACCACGGCCCTCACCATGGTCTCCAACGAGAGAACGTCCACGCCCAGGACCGCAACGAGATCCCGGCGTTGACTCGCCCACGCAGGGCACTCCACCAACGTGTGGAGCGCCGTGTCTTCGCCAGGATCCTCGCAGTGCTGGCACTGCGGCGTTGTCTCCCGGTGGATGCGCCACAGATACTTACCGAAACACCCGTGTCCGGTAACCATCTGGCACATCCGGTAGGAGAGGTCCCCTTGGTCCCTCTCCAACCACTCCTTCATGATCGGTCTCACCGCCGCAATGGTGGATTCCCCCCACCTTGGGTGCTCAAGTCGCACCCTCCATGTCTCCATGAGTTCCCGGTGGAGCTCGGACCGCTGAGCCCTGATTTCTCGGGGCTCCGGCCTATGACCCCGCTCCAGCGCCTCCTTGCGCCACTGGTACAGCAGCGCAAGGGCTCTCGCTTCCAGGTCCCATGGAGGGGTCCCGGCATGCTTACTTACTATTATAATATCTCAGCTTTGAAATATATTTGCTTATTTTATGTTTTAATTTACTTTAAGTCCACGTTTTGCCTAAAAAGACAATTTCTTACGGCACGAAATTCATTAGAATTATCATTAGCATGGATCGTTGACTTGGACAGTGAAGGTAAAAGTTTTTGTTCTTCCTGGGAAAGATCTCAGAGACATAAGGTTAAACATTTTCTTGACATTATCATACCTTTTTCTCTTTATACTAAAAATGAAATTAAAAATAGGATTTATCATTGTTTTAAGATTTCTTAGACCGAATATCTCTGTAGCACAATAGCAGCAAGGGAGACTGCTGAGAATGAGGTTGTTGTTTCGATTCCCAGGTTGGACAAAGCTTTATTTGGTTTTTTTATTAAGTAGTTTGCAGTAACAACACAGGGTTTTGCATGTCTAGAAAGTAATAGTATATAAAAAAAGAATATTACACTAAGGTTAGCAAAAAACCCCACGGTGCGCTGCAGCTAATTATAATGCTGGTACACACCAACCGAGAGAAAGTGATCTAATCTAATCTAATCTCTAATCTATTTTTTTTCGTGTGGAAATCCCCTCGGTTACCCCCCCCCCCCCGCCGGCCAGCGGTGGTGGTTACGTCAGGCTGGAACCGATTAAAATCGCACGCCGTCTCGGGTGTTCAGACGCCCGGGGTGTAAGGTGGCTCAAAGGCATTTTCCTCGCACCCCAACTGACCCAGAGCCATCTCCGGTTTCGAGATGACCCCCTCGGGTTTGGGAACCACGGTGTCCCCGTCTTACCCCGGTTTGGGGGAGGGGTGCTAGTCGCCCCACCGTCCCGGCCTGCTTCTGCTGGGGTGACAGGCGGCCTTACCTGCCACCTGCTGCGCTCATGAAGGACGGAGGTCGTTGATTGAACATACCTTTTTTTTCGTGCGAACTTACCTAAATATTTTTAGTCAAACTTGTGTATGCATATATAATTAATATTATGTGAGTTATACACGCTCCTTCAAACGTGAGCTAAAGGGGTACCTTTAGCTCACGTTTGAAGAAGCGTGTTACGATAGGTATATCGTACTTAGTAAAGATAATATTATTATTCTCTAGACTAACAGAAATAAATGGAAGTAAATATGCAAATGGCACACAAACTTGACCTTCAAGTCACCTGAATGACTCGTGTTAAAGATTTCATTATAAAAGTATGTTTCATTTGTATTTATTTTCACGCTGGTCTATTTCTAAGAGACTAGACAGAGGTGTATTAACACCAAAATTTTTCTGTTTTGGTAAAAAAAAAACCGAACAACTTGACTCCGCGACCCGTGAATAAATTTTTAGGGTTCCGATGCCAAATGGCAAAAAACAGAACCCTTATAGATTCGTCAGGTCTGTCTCTCTGTCCGTCCGTATGTCACAGCCAGTTTTTTCCGAAACTATAAGAACTATGCTGTTGAAACTTGGTAAGTAGATGTATTATGTGAACCGCATTAAGATTTTCACACAAAAATAGAAAAAGAACAATAAATTTTGGGGGCTCCCCATACTTAGATCTGAAACTCAAAAAAAAATTTTTCATCAATCCCCTATGGATAGGTCTTCAAAAATGATATTGAGTTTTCTAATATCACTTTTTCCTAAACTGAATAGTTTGCGCGTGAGACACTTCCAAAGTGGTAAAATGTGTGTCTGTAACTTCTAAAATATGAGAATGATAAAACTAAAAAAAATATATTATGTACATTACCATGTAAACTTCCACCGAAAATTGGTTTGAACGAGATCTAGTAAGTAGTTTAGTTTTAATACGTCATAAATCGTAAACCGCAATTTATCTTTCATTCAGTCAACTCAAATATAAAAAATTTACTTGCTGCTACGGAACCCTTCATGGGCGAGTGCGACTCGCACTTGGCCGGTTTTTCAACATGAATTTTTAGACATTTTCTAAGTTTCGTTTTGATGGCCTATATCTAAACAGAATAAATGATTTTTGAATTTGACTTATTGACTTCGTGTGATGACTTAAAGTCATCACATGACGTAATCACATCAACCGTAATTTTTTCTTACAAGCTTTTATGTTAAAATTCAGTCCATGATTTAACTGCACCCCACTACATGACAAGATGCAAGGGTGAAGTCCAAACGGGGCATGCCACCATTATAGATGCCGTCGATCCTATAATGGTGGCCTTGACTAATGCTTTTTCACGTCCCGTTTAAAGTATTCAGGACTTCAGGAAGAAGGAAACGCGTGTATGAGTAGAGCCATGCAGCGAAGAAAGAAAGGAAGGACCGTATTTTTTGTTACAGTCCAGCACGTGCTGTATAGGCATGAAGAGGGTGGGTTTAATGGAAATAGCTCACCAGCTTGATAGTCAGTGATAGGATGATATTTCCCCAGTCGACTTGGCAGTCGAATAATTGTGCAAACAATGCGATCTTAGGATGTTTCGCACCTCTATTACATTATATGCCAAAGATAAAGACTTGTTATACTTTCCCAACCAATAAGAGTTTCCTATTACTCTAAGTTTGATAAGTAACATAACATGACTTCACGCCTGTATCCCGGAAGGGATAGGCAGAGGTGTATTACACACCCACGATTCGCCAGTTATGTTGAGGTCCCAATGTAATAGGGGGCGAGCCTATTGCCATCAGGGCACATTACTAAACGAGCGATAATTAAAATTTTTAATACAAACTTAACTACGAAAAGTCAGAGGTGTGTGCCCGGGGCGACTCGGGATCGAACTCAAGACCTCGTCTCAGCAGTCCGTTACGTACGCAACTGGGCTATCGCCGCTGTTTTTTAAGTGTGGGTGTGTGTTTAGGGTGTGTCAACGTATCAATCAAGGCCGTCAAACTGAAGACCACAGTTTTAGTATTGATCATTTGTTGGCATGTCTAAAGCAATAAAGATGCCAACAATAATTAATGCATGCCTTCACGTATCCCCATTTTGCTGAGTGTAAACCTATGTCATTTATTTTAAATTGTTCCAACCCTTTCACAGCGAAATGAATAATTTTGTGCGAACTTTCTACGAATTTTGAATGTAGGTCAGCCGCTGTGGATCGATGTCGCCAATGTGTAACGGCCTTTAGGAAATTGTTTTGGTTATATATATAAGGTGTCACAAAATTAGGTCTCTGAATTTGGTGAGATGACTTCGTCAAAATATATATTTGAAACAAGAAAAAAATATCAGGTAAAATAAATAAGAAAGAGTTAAAAAAGAACACCACTGGCTCTCTGAAAAGCACAAGGAGCTCTTGCACCCGCAGAAAGTGGTAGGCGTGCAGTCCTTCTCGCAGTATTCTCCAAGCGGATGTGTGGGAAATACCTAAATCGCGACCAGCGTCACGTGTGCTCGTCGCGTCACGTGACGCTGGTCTCTGGTGGTGTTTTTTTTTTCATTTTGATTTTTTATTTTACCCGATTTATTTTTTTGTATCAAATACTTATTTTGTCGTTACCAAGTCATCTCACCAAATTCAGAGACCTAATTTTGTGACACCTTATATATTATATATATATATATATATAGCAGTGTAATTGTATTGGTTTAGGCTTTGAACGGTTTCTGAGAAGATTATGAATTTTAGGGGCACTTAAAAGTAAGTGAAAGACGTGTAATACTTAAAGTGTGAAAATTCATGTTTATGGTTTTAATGTAGGTACAGTCAGTGACAAAAGAAGCTTATCACATTCTAATTTACAGAGCTAATGTGCTCTAAAAATGTTATGAAAATACTGTACCCTGTACTGAATTAAATTACTACATGTATTTTCAGCAATATTTTTACTGATTTTTACTTAGTTCTCTTCAAAAATAACCTCTATGGCACAGCTAGTGCTATTATAAACTATGCATTTCGAAGTGTACAAAATTAAACGCTCGTGAAACTATGATCCAGTATACTCTATTATTTCAATATAGGTAGTAAGTTTTAAAAGTTTTGGTTTTTTTTTCTGTCCATAAAGCATGATCATGTTTGCGCAATCGAAATAATGACCATAGTAGCCAGTCAGTACTTTTTTTATTATCTTCCTTCACTACTCAGATTTTCACGTTACTTTTATTTGCTAAATCCGTGTCGGTACATCCGAGATAATTAAAAAAAAATACTTGGGTATGTTAAATGAACGATTCTGAATACAAAAATATTTTTTTGACTTTTCTTACCTGTTTGTCTGTTTATCTGTGAATGGATTTAATTTTTTTAGATTTTATGTTTTTCTATTAAAAAGGTCTTAGTCAGACTTAAAGGCTTGCCGTATGTTTGATTGCAATTGGTTAAGTAGAACCGGAGATATGACCAAAAAACGAAAACTGACCTCCGCGCGAGCGGAGCCGCGGGTATCAGCTTGTAGTAACAAAGGTGGATACTGCAAAAACGTCGCGTCCGACACATACAACACATTAGCCCGAACATACCCATTTGTACTAGAGCAAATATGCAATCTTTCTCAGTTTAATGTTTCACAAAGTCATTAAAACTTTTATAAACACAAATGTGTCCATAGCACGTTTAATGACCATCATTACGGCGATAATCATCTGACCCTGACGTCGTGGGAGTTGGACGAAATAATGGTGAACTGGAAGATGGCTATGTTTGTGTAATACTTATCTAATCACTGCTCATTATGGAGCACCAATGGGAGAACACTGGGTGGCTAAGCATATCTCTTCAAAAGTAACTTAAGATATATAGACTACCAGAAAAGATACCTTAAAAAGGAAATATAGAGTTAGCAGTTGTTGTGCCAAGCTCACCTGATAGCCGGTACACCTCTCTGACGTAGACTTTGACGACCTCTGTGGCGTGGCTGTAGTGCATTCGACTGCTACTACAGGGGGCGCGGGTTCGATTCCCGCTCAGTGCAAATATTTGTATGCATGATGACACAAATTGGTCACAAAATTCGGCCGGGTAGGTACCACCGTGCACGATTGCGAAAATCCCTCCATAGTAATCCAATTACGGTTTGATTGCGTTCAGGGGTCAGCAAGTGCATAGCCGGGCAGGGGGATTGTGGTCGCAGCATTAGTGGGACCGGTAGGTGACACGCGGTGCTGCGACGACAATCCTCTTCTGATGAGGCCGTCAAGCTGAGTGCCACCATAATTAACATGGTACGTGTATGTAATGGTGACCCTCTTTCCTGAGACTTTACCTTCAGCTTACCATCAGGCGAGGTGAAGTCAAATTGACGTGTCCTAAATATAAATAAAAATATATATATTAATGTCTATTTGCATTGGTCTGGGTGTTTCTTTGTATAATATGTATGTATTTACAAAAAAAAAAGTATGCAAGTATGTTAATCCGCATTCTGGAACCCATAACACAAGCTAGTTAAACTATGCTTACTTTGGGTCTTGAAAGCGCTGTATAGAATATCGTAGAATATTTCTCTCGAAGTTGGAGTGTCACTCGCCAGTCGTTTTCGTCAAAAATAACCATATAATGGAGTTGTAGGTAAAGAATATATTGTTATTGTTGTAATATATTGTTTCGGATACCCCCGGTCAGCGGGGGCGGTTATTTCGGGCTTGAACCGACTAAAACTGCACGCCGTCTCGGGTCTAAAGACCCCAAATTCGCGTAACACGGGTCAGCGTAAATCGGGGTATTACTGTAATGCAAAATAGTACATGACAATCACTCAAACTTACTGCTGGCTTTCTAGTCTTAAATCTTCACCGTAATATGTGCGGTATTTTCTAATATTTATGGCAAGATGTTCATAGCTCAAGCTGTAAAGGCCGAGTCAGAACATAGATCAAATGTCTAACCTAAGGATTGATTTGTGAAGCCTATAGCTGTAAGATGTTTAGCTTGAGACTAGAATATCTCTTATAATACGTCGTTGTTTCCATCATTCCATTCCATATTTCACCTTTCATATTTTCCAAGTTTATAGGTAATAATCTAGTTTATTTCTTTATCTTCTTCTTCTCATCTTCGAAATATCTTAATCTAAAAACACGCTTGGTCAGAGAACCTCGCCCTAAATGAATGATTCTGAATACAAAAATATTTCTTTTCTTTATTCTTTTAATGCTATAATTTTACCGCGGTAGCCTAGTGGTATGGGTAATGGACTGCTGAAACGAGGTCTCGGGTTCGATCCCAGGTTTTACCATGGCACACACCAATGACTTTTCGATGCTTTTCGAAGTTATGTGTGTATTTATCGCAGGTTTATAAGTGCCCGGTTAATGTCAAATGGCTCGCCACCTATTACATTGGGACCTAAACATAAACTGGCGAAATGTGGGTGCTAGCACCTCTGCCTACCCCTTCGGGGATATAGGCGTGAGTTTATGTTATGTTATGTTTTAATTTTTTGTCGAACAAAAGATGACTTCCTCCCTGTTTATCGGTTATAGAACCATGCTTTTCCTAACACAAGTAACTATCCTTTTCACTTAATACTGGTTTTAATTCAATTCAATCGATTTAAGTAGCAGTAATTTAATTTAAACGGTTTTTAAGCGAACCCGAGACGAAACCTTACCTTAACTCCGCCATTTTTTATTCATTGTTTTCTTTTCTCAGAGCTCTCATCTCGAAGTAGATTGATGCTTCTGCTGTTTGTAGGTCACTCCCTTGTTTGCTACCTTACTAGTATTAAAACATAAGTTGAAGACCTCAGTGGCGTAGCGGTAGTGCATTCGACTGCTAACCCAAAGGTCGCGGGTTCGATTCCCGCTCAGTGCAAATATATATATTTGCATTGGTCTGGGTTTTTCTATGTATAATATGTATTTATTTACAAAAAAAAGTATTTAAGTATGTTTATGCGTAATGCGTATGCGTATGCATAATGACAAGCTCTGCTTCGTTTGGGTCTAGATGGCGTTGTGTACTTTGTCCTAAAATATATTATTAGTATATTAATAAATACATATAGTGGGAAGAACCCAAACTAAATATAGCTTGTTACATATATATTAGAACTTACTTATATAAGTACAGTTTTTTCGAAATACACGTACACCCGGTTTCCCTAATTAAAAGAATAAAGTAGAATACTCTAATTATTATATCTTTTAAAACCTAGACTTTAATATAAACTTTGCCCTAAGCAGTTTCATATCTTCACGCATCAGTGTTTTCGTTAATTTATGTCTAGATGTATAATAATAAATATTCTACGACATTCCACACAGCGCTTTCTAGACCCAAAGTAAGCATAGTTCGACTAGCTTGTGTTATGGGTTCCAGAATGCGGATTAACATACTCATATACTTTTCTTTTTCTAAATACATACATAGAAACACCCAGACCAATGCAAATAGACATATTCATGCATACAAATATTTGCACTGAGCGGGAATCGAACCCGCGCCCCCTGTCGAATGCACTACCGCTACGCCACAGAGGTTTGTCATCTGGTGGATTCTAATACTAAGCCTTGTACTTCTACTAATAAATAAATTCAATTGCACAATCAAAGTTTACAAGACAGTTTCCTCAAACTTTCCGTTGAATTTTATCTGTTTTAAACTACCTTACTTTCTTTCCCCCACAAAGCTTTTCCTCATTTTGTATTCTCAACCTTAACTCGTAACTATAAAGGTAATTTCGCCTCGATTCTACAACACTTAAAATCACGTTCAGTTTCCCTAATTTTTATCGAAAGGGAATTTTATGTTCTCTTTAAAATTTATCTTTATACGTCCCTTCGTCGTAAAATCTTCGTTAAATCATTATGTGACCACAGTCGTAAACCTATCCTTTGTGAAAAAAACATGGCTGGCTTTTAAATTCGTATATCTGTTAAACATTTTAGATGTTTCTATTATTCGGTTTATGATGTCGTTATTCCATCTCTGTCGGTTTGATGGTCTTCTAATGAGTTTTAAACGGTCCTAACATGTTCTATTATTGTTTCAGGTAATATGGCTTTCCTTGGAGCAACATTGTTAAAAAACTCAAATCAACGTATCAGAAAAGCAAGAATTTATTTACGAAACCGTGAGAAAACTCTTATTAAAATTTACTTCACAATGATTGAGGTTATCTATATTTATATTCGTAAGACTGTAATAATCCTTAGGTTTTCCTCGCTCAGTATGTACCTTTTTTTTTCGTCCGGAAATCCCCTCGGGCTTGAATTGACTAAAACCGCACGCCGTCACGGGTCTTCAGACCCTGGGCCAAGGGGGGGGGGGCTGGGCTAGTCGCCCCGCCGTCCCGGCCTGCTTCTGCTGGGTGACAGGCGGCCTCACCTGCCACCCCAGGCCTGCGCTTATGAAGAACGGAGGTCGTTAGGCGATCTCCGGCGTCTGAGTGTCCAGCGACTCGCGACAAGTATATTGCGGGCTCCGCGGACCGGGAGAGTTCTAAATCTCTCCCGGGCTCGCTCCGCTACGCTCAGTATAGACCTGGTAATGTATCTACGAGGGTCAAACTGAAAGTTCTTAGAAAATCAAAAACTGATTACATTAGCCAGTTATTAGTTTTATTATATCTTTTCAAAATATTGTCCATTCACGTCAATACACCGCTGCATGCGATGGAACCACTGGGAAAAGCACTTTGCCCACTCGTCCTTAGGGGTCTCTTCAATGGCATCGCGATACGCAGCCACCGCTTCTTCAGCATTCATAAACCGCTTTCCTTTAAGTTTTTCTTTAATTTTTGGAAATAATTAAAAATCACAAGGCGCGAGGTCGGGGCTATACGGCGGGTGACCCAGTAATTCAACGTTTGATGTCGCCAAATAGTCGATCGTTCGCTTGGCGGTGTGCGACGAGGCGTTGTCGTGGTGAAGGAGGATCCTACTGCGAGGTCGTTTCTCTCGAACTTTTTCCAAGACAAGTGGCAAACAATTGGTAGTGTACCATTCTGCAGAAACTGTTTTTTGATCCTCTAACACAATTGTTACGAAATGACCTATCCTTCCAAAGAACGAGGTCACCATTTTTTTCCCCCACTTCGATCTCTCTTCACTTTAGTTGGCAACTCCTCGAAAGGAAACACCCACTGAGCAGATTGTCTTTTGGTTTCAGGATCATAACAGTAAATCCGGCTTTCGTCACCTGTTAGTATGTCGAACACAGCATTAGAGTCACCTCCGTTAAATCTTTCAATCATTTTACGGCACCAATCCACACGATGGAGTTTTTGAGCCTCAGTCAAATTATGAGGTATCCACCGGGCGCAAAGCTTCCTGACCGCTAAATGTTCGTGGAGGATTTTGTGCACTTGACTCATACCGATGCCTAAGCTTGTCCGAATCTGCTGATAGGTCACTCTTTTGTCAGTCTCTATCATACGCCGCACAACACAGATGTTATTTTCAGTCGTCGCCGTAGAAGGCCGTCCCTCACGTAAATCATCAGTGAGATTAGTGCGACCACGTTTAAACTCATTAAACCAGTTGTAAACAGTCGCACGAGATGGGGCTTCATCGTGAAAGGCCAATCGTAGTCTATCATAACTTTCTTGTTGACTTAAATGACATCGAAAGTCATAAAAAATCATTGCACGAAAATTTTCTCGTGTTAAATTCATGTTAACGTGACACAGACAATTTTCAATTTGCCGCCAAATCGTAAAACAAATGATAAATGAATGAAATATATACTCAGTAATATTGGCAAAGAGTTCTATTTTCAAATTTTAGAATTATTTTTTATTATATTGTTTATAAGCGGCCAGTTCTAAGAACTTTCAGTTTGACCCTCGTATATTTGAAGTAAACGTATCTCTACAAAATAAATGTAGTAGCCATAATAATACTAGTTACTGAATAACACTCAAGTTCATAAATATGCTTCTATAGTTTCACGTAGGCGTACAAACATTTCTGCCTACGCTATTTGTAAGGTATTCTTATACATTGTGGTTATTTTACCTTCATAAGCCGAGAGGTCCGTCTCCCACGTAACGTCCGTGGCGAATATATTCGCTAAAACAATTTGCAATACATTGTCTAAATAAAGCAAGTCTAAAGGCAGGTACCGGTAATATTTTTGTTAGCAAATTGTATATAGGTATTTCATATAGATTTAAATCGGAGAAAAGAACATCTAGGACGGGACTTGAACCTGCGACCAGTCCCTAAAAGGGGCTCTGACCAACTGAGCCACCTAGACACGTCCCAGATATTCAAGTCCCGTCCTAGATGTTCTCTTTTTCCGATCTAAATCTAGTAATAGGAAAAGTAAGCATACTCATTACTTAAAAATTTAATTGAATTAGGTATTACATGTACTAGTGGTAGAAAAAGGTGTAACACCTATATCTATTTAAGTGTTTATTAAATCTACTAATGTAAATTTTTTAACATATACATGTTACATGTATATATTAAAAAAATTACATTAGCAGCATGGAGTCAGAAAGAATATGGCCGGTTAACGGCAATAGGCTCTATTGCCGTTAACGTGCCTATTACGTGCAACCAAAAAAGTTGGCGAAGGGGGAGTGTTAAGACACTTCTGTTTACTCATTCAGGTATATTACTTACAGGCGTGACTATGTAAAAAATAAAATAAAAAAATTATAGGTTCCTCATGAAAAATACAAAAATCTCATTATCATTATCATCCTACCCTTAAAATGATAATTATTTGGGATCGCCGCAAATTAATTTGCTATTGCCATTCATCTCTGCTTGCATTAATCTCAATATTCACTCCCTTCCTGTCTATACAATCTCTCACTCAAGTCTTATTTCCAAGACAAACGCGCTTGTACAAATACAGGATGCATTCTGTTAGCCTTTTTATGTCCGTCTAATCGGGATATCCAAATATCAAGTTATAGTAGAATGCCTTATAGGCCAGCTGTGCCCACATGGAATGCCACAAGGCTCTGCTCTAGTTCCTGCACTGTTAAACATCAGTATAACATCCTACTCGACTCGATCCAAACCTGAATGCAATTTAATTTGATTTGTTTATGACTGTAGGAGGACGGATATCTAAATTGTTACACTTTAGACTGCTTGACTCTAAATAGTAGAATCATACTTCTGACTAATATTATAAACGCGAAAGTTTGTAAGTACATATGTATGGATGTTTGTACTCAATCATGCTCTAACAGCTAAACGGATCTGGCTGATATTTGGTACAGGAATAGCTTATAGTCTAGAATAACACATAGGCTGCTTTATACCCCTGGAATAGGGTCCAATAAGAAGCGAGAACGAGAATTCCACGCAGGCGAAGCCGCGGAAAACATCTAGGGTATAATAAAGAGGAATTGGCCTTAAACCTTGTTAACATGGGAACCATTGTCATCAGAGATCCGACTTTGAGAGAAAAAAGGCTATTATAAAATTGAAGAATATTTACGCTACAAACAAGATTAGAAATGAACTATTTTTGAGCTGAGTGAGACGAAGTCGAGCGAAAGCTCCTCATACCAGACTTCAGGATTTTCTTTGTCACAGGTCTCCTCCTAAACTACTAATCCAATCAGAACCAAATTTGGCATGATCAAAGAGGTCAATCAGAGGAAGGTTTATGAATATATTTTGAAAAAATTAATGCTACCACAGAGGAATGATCACCGTTAAAAAAATTCCAGATGGAATTACATAATAACCGCTCGAGACACTGTGACCAAACTTTACACGCTCAGAAAGCATGTCCAGAGTTGTGACTTTCAAAAAGAATTTTCAAAATCGGACTTGCCACGGAGGAATGATCCCTGTTCAAAATTTTCAAAATCTGATTCACGATGTCTCACTCAGCTCAACATTGCAAGCAGCGATTCGCCTTGCAGACCTAGTTTGCTCTACTATGATACTCAAACAATAAATTGTAATTAGATTAAGTTATTAGGTAAACATGTTTGTAAATAGTAAAAAAAGGCCTGCTGAGTTTCTTGCCGAGGTATTCTCTGGACGGGGGCCGCGTTGTGAACCGGTGGTCCATTTGCTAGACATATATATAGTTTTTCTTTACGTTTTGTAAATGGCGTTTTAACGGTCTATCCTACTGATATTATAAACGCGAAAGTTTGTATGTTTGTTGCTCTCTCACGCAAAAACGGCTGAACGGATCTGGCTGAAATTTACTGCACAGGGATATATTATAGTCTGGAATAAAACTTAGGCTACTTTTTATCCCTGGAATAGGCTCCCATGGGAACGGAATCAGAATTCCACGCGTTCGAAGCCGCGGGCAACAGCTAGTACAGAATAAATTGACTAATAATGTCACACAACAATCTAGTTTAATGTGTTAAGTTGATATAAGTTTGACAAACGTACGAGAATAGATAATAATAGTATTGATGCGGACGCACTCACTGGTGATGATTTTATTTATTTTGCTTTCGTTAACGCCTAAATGTCTAGACAATAAGGCAGAGCGCTCATTAGAGATAATACAGTATTGCTCACACTTCGCAAAGTGCGTACACTTCGAACAAAACTACTTCATAAACAAAGCTGTCAAATACCTACAAGATCTCCAATGTGCGAAAATTCTGTCTTAAGACCGTCTTGTCTCTAATGTGCGGTAGCCGTAAACGTTATCCATTTATTGAAAACAAGTTTCAATATCAAACTAACATTTCAATAACTTCCTTCAGACTTAACAATCATAATATTATCTACAGCGGCGATAGCCTAGTGGTGTACGTAACGGACTGCAGAGACGAGGTCTCGAGTTCGATCCCCAGTCGCCCTGGGCACACACCTCTGACTTTTCGTAGTTATGTGTGTATTAAAAATGTTGATTATCGCTCGCTTAGTAATGTGCCCGGTAGATGGCAATAGGCTCGCCCCCTATTACAATGGGACCTAAAACATAACTGGCGAATCGTGGGTGTGTAATACACCTCTGCCTACCCCTTCGGGGATACAGGCGTGAATTTATGCTATGTTATGTTATGTAATATTATCTACAAACTGACAATAAAACAACACTACTTGTTTTTCTTCCATTACACAATATTCCCGCTAAAATCACTTCATCAAAAAGTCATTAAGTCCCACTAACTCGTTTATTTATGATCTGTAATTTAACAAACCTCTGTTCCACGTCTAAAAGTCGTTTCCCAGCACTGTTTGTTTTAAAAGAAGTTTACATTTAATTAACTATCTTTCTTTGACATAATATTAAACAATGTAACTAGTATATTATTTTGGGGGTTTTGGGCAATTCATACCACGAGTTATGTTTGTTTCAAATCGTACATAGACGTGTCTATTTGCATTGGTCGGAGTATTTCTATGTATAATATGTATGTATTTCCAAAATTAAATGTATCTAAGTATAAGTATTCGCATTGTAGAACCCTAAAAACAAGCTAGTTAAACTATGCTTACTTGGGTCTAGAGAGTGCTGTGTAGAAAGACGTAGAATAATATATTTATTTATTTTGAATTGGGTGTTCTCAACCATAGTACGAATTGCTCAATAAATATTTTGTATTTTGGCTATATAACTAATACTGTGATATAGAATCGGTATTTTAGTACATACTCTTTTGACTTAGTTGATCCGTACATAATTGTTTTAATAAATTTGCTTTACTTCTACGCTAGTGAAAATTCAGAAGTGTTATATTATGTTAGGCATAATAATAAGGCCTACGCCAACACATGTTATTGCATTATAAATTTATATTATAAATCCGTCAAGTGTAGCGTAGATGAGAATAAATATAAATAAAGTATTTTAACTTTGAAATAAAACTACTTTTAACGGATTCTATCGCGATTTATTTGATGTTATTATATATTTTACATTGATCTCGACGTTTCGGTTGCTTTTCAGCAGCCATGGTCACGGGGAGACTAAAGATGATTGTTGTCTTGTAGTTTGAAGTGTAAGTTATCTTAAAGTACCCGAACTATGTTGAATTGTTGGTGTTCCTATTTACGCAGAATGAGCTCACAGAGTCATGAAGTCTTGTTGTATTTTTCAACCCAAGAAAAATCAAAATACAAAACCTCGCGTAAACTTCCGACAATATCATGTATTTTAACTATTAACCAATTTTATCTGGACATGCCAGGTGTGTTATGTTTGCGTGTCTACAACAATAGATACAATAACAGTAAGCGTGTGGCACATTTTTTTTGTAGGCAACCCGCTGCCTCATGTATCTTCTGAACCCTGACAACGTATATATATGCAAAATTTGATGATAATCGGTTGAGTAATTAAGGCGTGAAAGCGTAACAAACAAATAGATAAACAAACTCACTTTCGCATTTATATTATTAGTTAGGATTGGTAACGAACTGACGGCGCCGTATGATCGTAGCGAGACGGACGATTAAAATAAAATGTCGTATTTATGTGGTTTTTAGACGGTGGCTGGAATTGCACAAGTTTATACCTCCAAGCCCTTTCCACCATCGAACGACCAGACTCAGACATTCAAAATAAGCTTTATATGACAAGCATAGGACTCAGAATTGCATTGATCTTTGAGAGTACACGTGACGCGCGGAATCCGTACGCACACAAAACGCGTTCTAACGTCGCGTCGTACGCGGTCGGTCCGTGTTCGTAAGCAGTGAAACTCCCTACTCGAGTCTGTTTCCTGGAAGCTATAACCTGAGAATCTTAAAGGCTCGAGTCAATAAGTTTCTTCTAGATGAGTATTTCATCGCAGATCACATCATTTCTTATTAATAGATGAGAGAGATAGTGGTCAAACGTGAGCCTATATCAATGATAAAACTTGCATTTTAACTGTTGCGTTCCGTTTGGTGAGTTAGAGTGCCGGCGCCCAAACTCCTTTCCCATCCCCTCCCAAACTCAGGGTCGGCAGCGCGAGTGTGACGCCACTGGTGTTGCACACGTCCATAGGCCGTGTGCTTGTCTGCCACCTTAGTGGTATATAAAACAAATAAAATAGAAGCTATGAAGTCTGCCACCTTGTTGTCATTCTCATCACCCTCATAGCGATTTCCCAGTGGCCTTCAAAGTCCGCACTTCGAAGAGGAGGTTCGGTTAATGTTTTTCACTGTTATGTCGATTTTTCTGGAGCGAATACCATCAGGGAACTCTTAAGAGGGAACTCTTAGGTTGGGTGGCTTACGCCAGAGCCTCATCAGAGTTTAGCAGGTAAGGTTCATGGGCCTCAAAGATGTGGTTAGGGCCCGATGAATAATAATATACATGAGGTGTCACAAAATTAGGTTACTTGGTATCGACAAAATATGTAATTGAAACAAAAAAAATATATATATTATTTTACCCGATATTTTTTTTGTTTCAAATACATATTTTGTCGATACCAAGTCATCTCACCAAATTCAGAGACCTAATTTTGTGACACCTTATACCTATATATAATAATTGTTTATTGTCTCAATAATAAAGTGACAATGAAAATCTTAGAACTAAGGTGTTTTTTATTTTCACATGAAAGTACCTACTGTAACTGGTTCCTAAACTAGGCTCGAGCCTGTATTTTGGGAGTCAGTGCTCAGACGATGAACTAACACATACGTTGTCCTTTGTGAATAGTGTGCTATACACAATATACAGGTAACATATAAAAGGGCACGCAGGGCAGGCGCGCACGGCAGGCACGCAGGGCACGCCGCAATAGCGGCGGTAAAGCCCATCATGGAGGATTGGCTAGAGAGGCGACACGGAAGTCTCTCGTACCGACTGACGTAGGTGGTCTCCGGGAAGGGGTGCTTCGGGGACCACCTGCATCGGATCAGGAAGGAGCCAACGCCTGAGTGTCATCACTGCGACGCGAGCGAGGACTCAGGGCTGCACACGCTGGCAGACTGCCCGGCGTGGGAGGCACCGAGGCGTGACCTCGTGGCAGCCACCCCATCGGGGCGGGAGTCTTCTCGCTCGCGAAGGAGATGGCGGAGCGCACCCGGGAGAGGTTCAGAACTCTCTCGGCCCGCCGAGCCCGCAACATGCTCGCCGCGCGTCGCAGGCGACTCAGGCACAGATGAATAAATAGGTCGCATAACGACCTCCGTCCTCCATGAGCGCAGGACTTGGGGGTGGCAGGTGAGGGCGCCTGTCACCCCAGCCGGGACGGTGCGGTGACTAGCGCCCCTCCCCCAAACCGGGGCACGACGGGGACACCGTGGTTTCCAAACCCGAGGGGGCCATCTCGAAACCGGAGATGGCCCAGGGTCAGTCGGGGTGCGAGGGATATGCTCTATGGGCAACCTTACACCCCGGCGTCTGAAGACCCGAGACGGCGTGCGGTTTTAGTCGGTTCAAGCCCGACATAACCGCCCCCGTTGGCCGGCGGTGGGGTATCCGAAGGGATTTCCGCACGAAAAAAAAAAAAGGTAACATAAAACATTTTTTATTTTAAATATAAAAATTTTGTCTCCTCACAGTTCTATACAACGAGTTATCCATTTTAAAATGAAAATGACGACTAAACTCCTATTAATTCACACTAACGGCCTCTGTGACGTAGCGGTAATGCATTCGACTGCCACGACAGGGGGCGTGGATTCGATTCCTGCTCAGTGCATATATTTGAATGCATGAATACCTATGTCTATTTGCATTGGTCTGTGTCTTTCTATGTACAATTTGTATGTAT
Organism: Cybosia mesomella; assembly: GCA_946251805.1. NCBI lineage: Eukaryota > Metazoa > Arthropoda > Insecta > Lepidoptera > Erebidae > Cybosia > Cybosia mesomella. Next base: position 33,059,981 of record OX276396.1, on the reverse strand, counting down.
TTCGTCATTAGCTTCGGTTTAGTGGTTATGGAGTCGACCCTACGATCGAGAGGTCCCCGGGTTCGAATCCTGGCCATTACACTACCGAGGTGAACCCACTTCTAACACAAGCAATTAAGCTTAACTGGAGGAGGTTGGGGGGAATATTACTAATTTCGGTTACTAATATACATAAAAAAAAAGTATTAAGTATGTTCATCCGCATTCTGGCACCCATAACACAAGCTAGTTAAACTATGCATACATTGGGTCTAGAAAGCGCTGTGTAGAATGTCGTAGAATATTTATTTTTATACTAACACACCATAAAGAAAGGAAAACAAGCTAGTATGATATCTTCCTACCAGGCTGACAAATAATGAAAGGAAGCACTGAGCTATCTCGTTGAGGATACAACCGGTTCTATTCCCGATCGAGGCAGTCGTGGGCGAGGACTGCATTCCCAAAACGAACTGCCTTAATCGAACCTACAATTAAACAGACAGGTTTGACATGACTTTATTTATAGGCCTAAGAGAGGGATGGTTTTACTTTTAAAATAGAAGCGGTAGAATTTGCTGGTATCAATTAGTGATGAAATAACATACATACATACCGACGACCTCTGTAGCGTAGCGGTAGTGCTTTGGACTGCTAAGCCAAAGGTCGCGTGTTCGATTCCTGCTCAGTGTAAATATGTATATTTGCATTGGTCTGGGTGTTTCTATATATAATATGTATTTATTTATACCAATACTTAATATAACTTATAAGCGGCGATAGCCCAGTGGCGTACGTAACGGACTGCTGAAACGAGGTCTCGAGTTCGATGCCCAGTCGCGACGGGCACACACCTCTGACTTCTTGTAGTTATGTGTGCATTAATAAATGTTAATTATCGCTCGCTTAATAATGTGCCCGGTAGATGGCAATAGGCTCGACCCCTATTACATTGGGACCTTAACATAACTGGCGAATCGTGCGTGTGTGATACACCTCTGCCTACCTCTTCGGGGATACAGGCGTGAAGTTATGTTATGTTATGTTAATTTACAAAAAAAAGTATTTAAGTATGTTTATTCGCATTCTAGAACTCATATGACAAGCTCTGCTTAGTTTGGGTCTAGATGGCGTTATGTACTTTGTCCTACATACCAAATATAAATATAATATAATTGTATTTATATTTCATAGAATTGACATGTTGATTTTTATGATTATCTATCTAAACTATACTAAATGATTTTGTTCACAGTTTTGTTACCAATTAGAATCCGTTAGAAATAGTTTTATTGCAATGGAAATATCATATCACTGCTTTTATGGAAGTGACTGCCCTGATGTTATCCTTTCGAGGGCGTACCCGGGCTGCCCGGCAATGGGCACTTAGCCCGACATACCGCCCCCGCTGGCTAGCGGGGGGCTATTCGAGGGGATTTCCGCACGAAAAAAAAAAAAAAAAGGAAGTACGTCGTGTGGTTTTATTCGGTTCGATTCCGACATACCCATCTCATCGCTGGCACCGGTGGGGAGAAGCCAGTGGGGTTTTCCACACGTAAAAAAAAAAGTGAATTCCGTCTGACATCCCAACCTCGAACCTCGTCCGTCAATCAGCAGGCGCTGCAACTTGCAGGTGAGGTTGATTTGGTCCCGAAGATCTTGGTTGGGCTATGGAAATATAATATCATCAGCAAACAATAGAAATTGTAAAGCAGTTCTTTAAAACAACTCCTAAGCTAAGATCTTATATAATCTTCACCGCACATTCCCCTCTATATATCACAATAAAAACAAATCATTGTTAGAAATACAAAACTAAAGTACAAAGTTACAAATGCAACCAAATTATCATGACCTATTACTTATGCGAGTTTTTCTCCGTTGTGGTGTGTTTAGATGTTACAAGGAGGAGGTGGGAAGATCTTAGTATGTTGGACGGCGATGCAAAATGTGAACCGCATCGTGCTTCGATGCAGCGATAAGAGTTTGCACGATTCTCTTCGATATTTTGTAAACAAAAGCGATGTAGCGCTATATTTTTCGTTATTACTGTATTTTAAGCGAAAACTAAATGCTAGATGGTACCACGGAGACTGAGGATCTTCTTGTATTTTCTCTCAAGACTTTGTTATAGCCCGCTCTCGATTTACAAAAACTTGGATATTGAATAGTATTTTTCCTTGTTTCATATGAGCTGTGTCTAGGGAGCCTTAAATTCCAAGACGAGTCTGTGTCTGGGATATATAAAGCGATTCCTTATAATAATTTAAATATAAGGAAGGTTGGCTTTACTGAACACAGTGACAGATGAGGCCACCTGTCACCCCAGCAGAAGCACCAACTTGCCCGGTGACACCGTAGTTCCCGCACCCGAGGGGGCCATCTCAAAGCCGTAGATGGCCGAGGGCCATCCGGGGTGCGAGGGAATTGGCGTACACCTTACACCCTGGCATTAGAGACCCGAGACGGCGTGTGTTTTTGGTCGGTTCGAGTCCGACATAACCACCTCCGCTGGCTGGTGGCGGATTCTTGGAGTATCTGTGAGGATTTCCGCACGAAAAAAAGGCATTACAACTTTACCAAAAATAAAGGAGATTTTGGTAAAAGAGCGCCGGTCCTTTAACACAGACTCATTTCAAAACTTTATAATCTTGATTAGCCTCTGGGCTTTGGTAGTTTTTAAATAAGTTGGTCTAGTTAAGGTGTGCTTTCCTTATCTGTGCGTTTTAATTACTTGACTTATACTTCTATCCTATTACAAGATTCTAAATTAGTTGTCTCTGTATTTAAAAAAAAAAACTTGGATTATGTTAAATGAACGATTCTGAATACAATTTTTTGTTTTCGGTTATTTGCCTATCTGTTTGTTCGCAATAGACGCAAAGACTATTGAATTTTGATGCGGTTTTTTTATTAGAAAGGTCTTGGTCAGACTTGAAATCTGCCGTATGGTTTGGTAGAACCGCAGATATGACCTAAAAAACTTTTACCGACCTCTGCGCGAATATCAGCTAGTTATATGCATATAAATATACTATGATGATTATAAAAAAAAAAAAATTATGATTATAAATAAGCTGAGAGTTATTTCACCATAAAGGTTGTTTTGCACATTGACCACTAAGTTATTAAACTCTATGCAAAGTACAGTCGCCCTTAGAAGTAGCTAAACACTAACAATGTTACAAAAAGATCTTTACAATGATTTAAATTTATTTTCCTAACCTTCAGAGGATAAATTCATCATTTTGCAACTTTTATTTATTATCTTATGTAAAGTTTTAAAGCTACAGTGGTCGGTAACTTAGAATGTGTTAAGCTATTACCGATGGCGACTGTAAACACATTTTTCCTATTTATTAATCACTTGCACTTGCTGTTGCTCGTGGTTACGCTCCCTTGGAGTACTTAATCCCGCTGGAATACTTTTTATGCCAGGTATGGACTCCTGTGTATGGAGCCCATACATTTTTTTTTTATCGTGCGGAAATCCCTTCGGATACCCCCCCGCCGGCCAGCGGGGGCGGTTATGTCGGGCTTGCACCGACTAAAACCGCACGCCGTCTCGGGTCTTCAGACGCCGGGGTGTAAGGTTACCCATAGAGCATATCCCTCGCACCCCGGCTGACCCTGGGCCATCTCACCACTAACAGCATCGCTCATCCTGTCTCCTCTGAAAGCAGAGGAGTACGGAGAGCGATGTGTTCCCGCCACGTTGGGTATTGGCCGACGATCAATGCCAACCCTATGAAGGGGTGAAGGGGAAGCCATTGACCGCCGCCCAGGGTGTACCGGCCGCTCCGATGCCGTTCCCCCCGGACTGCAGCTGGATCGGAATCGGAGCGACACTCGAGGAGGTTACCCAACACACACCCCTATGCAGCCCATACCTGGCATAAAAAGTAACCTATGTGTTATTACCAGTCAAATTCTACCTATGCAAAATCCGTCCAGCTGTTTATCGCGCAAGAGTAACAAACAAACTCACTTTTGTATTCATAACATCATTTATTTATCTATTAAGTTAGGACTGTCGGTAACCTTTTAAAATGCCGTCTGTTATCCTAAATGTATACGAGTGTGATATAAAGGTATCAAACTGTCAGTCCGATACACGATAGTAGAGAGATCGCTCTACAAAACCGAACCAAGCCGATCTTTATCGTGATTATACAGAAAAGGCATCGCAGAGCAAAATCGTGCCAATGCGTACGATTTGCCTTATGTCTTGCCTTTTTTTTTGTATAATTCACGCCTTAACCGGATTCTCACTCTGATTCCCGACGATGAAGTCAAAAGGGTACTGTAATATGAAGCACTTAGACTTTTCGAACATGATGATACCAATTTCCTGAATTATTTTATCAGTAGAGTTAAGTGAAAAAGTATTCCCCCCCAGTAGCTAAATGTGGAAAAAAATTCCTTTCTTCCCTACCAGTAGGGATAGGTCAGTAGGGATATGTGGAACAGGCGTTAATTACTCAAATGTGATTTAACGATTTTGAATGACAATTGTCACACAAGTAGTTCATAAACCTGGATTCACAGGATCCTTTATATCCCAATAAACGACATTTTTCATTTCTCTACCTAACTACGAAATCCTCGCGGACAAACTCGCGGTTGGAAGTTAGTCTTATGAACCCAAGCTGTAATTCTCAATTGTTCACTACATAATGCTGATTAGACATGGTTGAATTGATGTTGTAATATTCAAAGTAAAACAAATTCATTCGTTCATGATTTTAAGTAAAAATAGTCTCAAGTGCTATTACGCCTGAGTGATTAGATATGGCGCATTATATTTAATTCAATCACTGTTCCTCGTCATCATCAATTTACTTCAGAAGTTAAGCTATTTTTGGAAGTAAGAACAAGGTACAGGTGTGAAGGAACAGGCAATATTCCCCTAATACAAGAACAGAAATGTGATGTTTGCAACCCCAACAAAATCTTTATGATCCTAGCCAACTTCACCTGCAAGACGGTATACTTTTTTTTTTGTTTTTTTTTTCCTGCGGAAATTCGGATACCCCCCGCCACCGCGGGGCGGTTATGTCGGGCTTGAACCGACTAAAACCGCACGCCGTCTCGGGTATGCAAACACCGGGGTGTAAGGTTGCCCATAGAGCATATCCCTCGCACCCCGACTGACCCTGGGCCATCTCCGGTTTCGAGATGGCCCCCTCGGGTTTGGGAACCACGGTGTCCCCGTCTTGCCCCGGTTTGGGGGAGGGGCGCTAGTCGCCCCACCGTCCCGGCCTGCTTCTGCTGGGGTGACAGGCGGCTTCACCTGCCACTCCCAGGCCTGCGCTCATGGAGGACTTAGGTCGTTGAGCGACCTCCGGCGCCTGAGTCGCCTGCGACGCGCGGCGAGCATGTTGCGGGCTCGGCGGCCCGGGAGAGTTCTGAACCTCTACCGGGCGCGCTCCGCCTTCTCCTTCGCGAGCATCACACACGCCGTCTCGGGTCTTAAGACGCCGGGGTGTAAGGTAAGACGGTATACCTGCTGATTGACGGACGAGGCTCTAGCGCAAAACCCCTCTTGCTTTCCACTCGGGGCTGGGAGGTCAGGTGGCAGTCGCTCCCATAACAACAACCAATAAAAAAAGCGGCCAAGTGCTATTCGGACTCGCCCATGAAGGGTTCCGTAGCAGCAAGTAATATAATAATGTTTTTTTTTGTTAGTTTTTACATTTGAGTTGATTGAATGAAAGATAAATAGCGGTTTACGATTTATGACGTTAAAAGAACGACTTACTAGATTTCGTTCAAACCAATTTTCGGTGGAAGTTTACATGGTAATGTACATTATATATTTTTTTTAGTTTTATCATTCTCTTATTTTAGAAGTTACAGGGGGGGGGGACACATTTTACCACTTTGGAAGTGTCTCTCGCGCAAACTATTCAGTTTAGGAAAAAGTGATATTAGAAACCTCAATATCATTTTTGAAGACCTATCAATGGACAGGTATGGGCTTAACGAAATAAATTTTTTTGAGATTCAGTTCTAAGTATGGGGTCCCCCAAAATTTTTTGTGTTCTTTCTATTTTTGTGTGAAAATCTTAATGCGGTTCACAGAATACATCTACTTACCAAGTTTCAAGAGCATAGTTCTTATAGTTTCGGAAAAAAGTGACTGTGACATACGGACGGACAGACAGACAGACATGACGAATCTATAAGGGTTCCGTTTTTTACCATTTGGCAACGGAACCCTAAAAAAAGACAGTAACAGTTAGTAAACTATTACCTAATATGTGACTCCAGCAAGAAATTTAGCAGGCTACGTTGAGGACAGTGGTACACTTATGGGCTATTTCTGTATAAGCCCACGATGTCATATCACAGCAGTAAACGCGAGTAGGTTTCTTTTGAGGTGTAAGGCAACAGAAGTTGTTGCTGGCGAGTAGAATAGTCAGAGTCTAAAAATTATACGAAGAGAATAAATTAGAACCTAAAAACCATTAAGAAACAGTAAGAAACAGTCCGGTAGATGGCAATAGGCTCGCCCCCTATTACATTGGGACGTAAACATAACTGGCGTATCGTGGGTGTGTAATACACCTCTGCCTACCTCTTCGGGGACACAGGCGTGAAGTTATGTTATGTTAAAAAAGAGCAGGAGAGCAGGTCCCGGGCTCAAAAGTGCGAGCTTTGGATGCAAGTAGGACTGGCGTTTGAATGAGGCCTTGCCTTTAATACAAGGAGAGGAACCTTCAATCAGGGTAGACCTTCACACCTGGCTGCGGCCCCAGTTATGTCTTCAACTCCTCCAATTTACTTCTGATTACTAATTTCGTTGCGGATTCCAAAACAGTTTAACTTTCCCTGGGACTGCCGAGAGTCAGTTTGTTTTGGCTCGCGTTTGATCACTTTCTCACCTGTTGGTAAGTGATCCTGCTGTACAGGAATTACAGTAGTAGGTGTAACAGTGGTGGGCCGTGGCCTAATTTTTATACACCTGATGCCGTCAATGCCACAGTTTCTCACGCTTGAATTCTTCTAAATCGTGTCTGTATCACAATTAAATAATGTGATTAATTTCGTATATAGTCTCTTAAAAATAATTACGATACTGCGCAGACGACCTCGAGGCTCTGCTCGAGGCCGAGCACATGCAGCTTCTGTGGCTCCTTCAGATGATGAACAGTCAACGACAAAAGCGGTTTTTTTTTTTGGATTTGGACAAAACACTCAAATATTACAAACCTTTTTTACATTGGAATACATGAACCTAACAATGAATTTATATGTGGTTTTATAATCCCCAGAGGACAAAGTTAATATATTTCTTGTTTTGTTCATTATTTTACGGAAGGCTTAAGAGCTAGTGATTACCAAATTAGAATTTGTTAAGCCACTTTTGTCGTTGACTGTACAAAAATCTGAAGGTGCCACGGAGGCTGCGGGCTCGGCCTTCGAGAGTTCGAGGTCGTCTGCGCCGCTTATTGTCACAGATAACGCTCGCTGTTTCAACAATATAATCTTCAAGGTTATTAGCAGATACCTAACGGCAGTATTTTAAAATGGGAATAAACTGTACTCTAATGTATTATTTTGGTCTGCCATGTACGTTTTACTTCTCTGTATCTTAATTGAAATTACTAATTCCCCCTAACCCCTCCAGCTAGGCTAAATTGCTTGTGCTAGGAGTGGGTTCACGTCGGTAGTGTAATGGCTAGGATTCGAATCTGGGACCTCTCGATCGTAAGGCGGACTCTACCAGTAAGGTACGGACGCTTCAAAATGTCACTTTGCGTCGTACTTGATATGTATCGTAAAACGGATGATATATGTCATCATATGTCATATGTCATGGATGATGAAAAAAGGGTGATATATGTCAAGGGGTGAACAGAGATAAAGCATCGTCATTTTCACGTTAGTCACTAATTCCAGTATCAATTTGTCCCATAGCACTAAATGGTTATACTGTTGCCACCAAAACGCCGATGGTATTTGCGTACTGTTTTTCTAGGATAAAAACGTCACTCTAGATCCCATGAGTTACCTTTTCCATCACGTGGGGTTGTTGTTATAGTGCTCCAAATAAGGAAAAACGGGCCCACTGATGATAAATTAAAGGGCTGCAGTATTTTGACTGTACAAAGGTAGCATAATCATTAGTCATTTAATTGATGACTTGTATGAAGGATTGGATGAAGTATTGACTGTCTTATAAGTAAATTATAAAATTTAATTTTTAAATTAAAAAGTTTAAATTTATTAAAAAGACGAGAAGACCCTATAGAGTTTTATAATTTTTGTAATTATAATTATGAATTAATTTAATATTTTTAATTATGTAGATTATTTTGTTGGGGTGACAGAAAAATAAAAATAACTTTTTTTTATTAAATTTCATGAATAAATGATCCAATATTATTGATTAAAAGAAAAAATTACCTTAGGGATAACAGCGTTATTTATTTTTTAGTTCATATAAAAATTTAAGTTTGCGACCTCGATGTTGGATTAAGATAAAAATTGAAAGTAGAAGTTCAAATTTTTGATCTGTTCGATCATTAAAATCTTACATGATCTGAGTTCAGACCGGTGTAAGCCAGGTTTTTCGGGCTAACTAACATTAGTAGTAATACCTTTTTTTTTCGTGCGGAAATCACCTCTGAGATCCCCCCCCCCCAACCAGCGGGGGTGGTAATGTCGGGCTTGAACCGACTAAAACCGCACGTCGTCCCGGGTCTAAAGACACCGGGGTGTAAGTTTGCCCATAGAGCTTATCCCTCGCACCCCAACTGACCCGTGTTTTTTTAATTTTTTTTCTTCGTGCGGAAATCCCTTCGGATACCGCCCCCGCTGGAGAGCGGGGGTCTCCAGCGGGGGCGGTTATGTCGGGCTTGCACCGACTAAAACCGCACGCCGTCTCGGGTCTTAAGACGCCGGGGTGTAAGGTTACCCATAGAGCATATCCCTCGCACCCCGACTGACCCTGGGCCATCTCCGGTTTCGAGATGGCCTCCTTACTTGCTCTCCACTGTGCCCTCTGCTAATCAGAGGGACACGTGGAAAGCTTCCGAACAGCCCTCAACAGGGCCGTCCTCGCCTCGGTCGGAGTTGGCCGTAGGCGGCAGCGTCTCTCCCACCCTAGGAGAGAGGCGCTGCCGCCTCCGTTGCCCAGGGTGCACCGCGTGGAGGTCCCCAACCAAGCACTCCACCCCAACTGACCCTGAGCCATCTCCGGTTTCGAGATGGCCCCCTCGGGTTTGGGAACCACGGTGTCCCCGTCTTTCCTCGGTTTGGGGGAGGGGCGCTAGAAGGATATTTGTGTTCATCATTACTATACTATAAATAATAAAGTCACTTTTACACGTTACGTAACGGTTTTTGATTCAGTACTATTCACTCTCATTTGAGCAGACTTTAACGACAGACTTATACGTATAAGGTATCGTGTATAAGATTTGTAGTATGGGAATTCAATTTGCATATGTGCTGGGCGAAACACTTTGACTCATAAAAAGTTTCCCTAGCTCAGTAGTCTAGATGCGGTCTATGAGCTTCAGCTTATGCCTTTAAGTTGTCTTTTGTAAGTGCTTTTACCCATCAAAAGTACAGAGTGGACTCTTTCTTTCATCTCTTACCCTTATTCGCCAATTACGCAAGTAGGTATACCTATTATTATTTCAAACAGGGATGCCGGAATCCGCACCAACGATCCACCCACAAAGCTACTGGGCCATTTCATCCATTTCCCCAAATAGTTAATACCGTTTTTTTTTTTTTTATCGTGCGGAAATCCCTTCGGATACCCCCCCGCGTGCCAGCGGGGGCGGTTATGTCGGGCTTGAACCGACTAAAACCGCACGCCGTCTCGGGTCTACAGACGCCGGGGTGTAAGGTTGCCCATAGAGCATATCCCTCGCACCCCGACTGACCCTGGCCCATCTCCGGTTTCGAGATGGCCCCCTCGGGTTTGGAAACCACGGTGTCCCCGTCTTGCCCCGGTTTGGGGGAGGGGCGCTAGTCGCCCCACCGTCCCGGCCTGCTTCTGCTGGGGTGACAGGTGGCCTCACCCGCCACCCCCAGGCCTGCGCTCATGGAGGACGGAGGTCGTTAAGCGACCTCCGGCGCCTGAGTCGCCTGCGACGCGCGGCGAGCAAGTTGCGGGCTCGGCGGACCGGGAGAGTTCTAAGTCTCTCCCGGGCGCGCTCCGCCACCTCCTTCGCGAGCATTACATGCTCGCAGAAGGAGGCGGCGGCGGCCCACGCGCTCGCGCTCCGCACCATTGCCGCAATCATGCTGCCGAGCGAGAGGACTCCCACCCCGATGGTTGCCACGAGGTCAATGATGGGGGTCACGCCTCGGCGCCTCCCACGCCGGGTAGTCCGCCAGCAAATAGTTAATACCTAAGTAAAAGTAATAAATCAATTCAAATTTAGAACAATACTGGATTGTTTTTTTTTTAGCTAATATTTCTATGCATCCTAATCGTCAAAGTAAGTTAATCAAGGTAAACCTCCCAAAAACACCCCCGCTGGCCGGCGGGGGGGGGGGGGTATCCGAAGGGATTATCGCACGTAAAAAAAAAACCTCCCAAAAAATATGCTAAACATTCTATTTTTTCTAAGAACCCTTAAAATGAAAACCGAAATATTCTCAAAGAATACAGTTAAAATATTTCAGAAAACATATTTTTAACGTATTTCTACTTGGTGAACAATTTAAGGCATTTGTTAAAGCAATTCGCAGAACATGATCTCAGTAAGATATCAAGTTTAGCTGGAGAAGCACAGTTCATCTCCAGTAAACCTAAAATGTTAATGTCGGCATTAACATTTAAATTGTTAGGATTAATCTTGGAAGCTGACGCATTAGAGGTTTCGTTTCAGCGTAGCAAATTTCTGGCGGAGTTTTAGGACTAGACAAATTGTGTGTCAAGTGCCAACATAATCTAATTAGATACTATTTCCTATGTTTGGAATATTCTGTCCTGTTTTTTTAAGACACAAATGGGTCATTAAATAAGTAGGTATAGAAGATAGGCTTCATGCACTGTTCGACAATGGAGGCTAGCACAAAAAAGTAGTACAATTATGATTGTAGCTCAGTGGTTACGGAGTCGATATGTCTCATGTTCGAACCCACTTCTAACACAAGCAATTTAGCTTAGCTGAAGGATTTAAAGGGAATACAAGTAATTTCGGTTAAGTAGGTAAGAAAGAAAAAAAGAAGAAATAAATTATTTAATTCAAATCGGATTCATTTACACGGGACATAGAAAACAAAAGAAAGCAAAAAAATAATACTAAACATTAAAAAATATTAATTATAAATAATTTAAAAAAAAAACAAAAATACGGCAGTGCAATATTAAGTGCAGATACAGATCAAACAGATTGTATGCCAATGACGCCACATCCGCGCAGAATTGAATACCTTCAGCTTGATGCTGTCATGCAAGTAACATAACAGCGCTGGTTTCCAGAGGCACTAACATGACAGCGCTGGTTTTCAGAGGTAAGTATTCTATGTAAAAAAAAATACACAAATACCTACTTAGATTTCCATCTCGGTTGCATCCAAAGCACCCTGGAGCCCGGGATCCGCACTCTTAATGCTACTTTCCATGATTTGGCTTTAACGGTAACGACTGTCGTTCGAATTCCAACCTCAGACGGAACTCCCGCGCCAGATCCTCGTACGTCATCGATTAGCGGGTGTGTACCGGCTTGCAAGTGAGAGTGACTTGAGCCCCGAAGATCCCCCCATATACCCTTTTTTTTTGTGCGGAAATACCGCCTAATACCTATAACCATCGGCCAGCGGAGGTAGTTATGTCAGATTCGAACACGAACCACAGATTATTAAATAGTTATGCCCGAACTAAAACCGCACGCCGTCTCGGGTCTTCAGACGCCGGGGTGTAAGGTGGGCCCATAACGCATTTCCCTCGCACCCCGGCTAACCCAGGGCCCCCATACCCTAATAAAAAAAATAAAGCGAGATAAAAATTGTATGGTAAATTGCTAAATAAAATATGCACATACAAGTGGCACAAATTGGCCTACATTCATCATTAGTACTATTGCGGTAGGCATTCCATCCATTTAACATTTGGACCGCGCCTAGATCGGATCCACTCCCCTCTATTGTTGTACTGAACTAATTAATTTAATGCCCTTTGTTATGCGTTCTTTTGTAAATCTGATCTGATTCTTGTCATCAGTCTTTTGAAAAAATATTATTAATTAGATTTTACTTTCGAGTGTATGAGGCCTGACAAGATCTTTGGGGTTAAGTGTAATATGCAAACCTTCATACATGTGCATATTAAGCATACTGATTAATAACCAGGTCATACTATCTGAGTCTAAAAAAAAGTCTGTAGGCTGCGGGGGCTCTAAAAGAGATCTTCCGGTAAGGTCAAATCTGCATGTCCTTGAACTATATTTAGGGTCAGCGCAATATGTTGCAGACTTTTATGTCAGACGTCCGGCAACGGACACTTGGGGAGGACACCGTGCGGTTTTAGTCGAGACACGACATAACCACCCCCGCTGGCCGGCGGGGGGGTATCCGAAGGGATTTCCGCACGTAAAAAAAAAAAAAGACGTCATCACCTCCGTTACTCTTTTCTTTCCCATGTCGTAAAAAGTCGTACGAGATGATTGAAGTGCTTAGTTCTTTTCCTAGGTCGAGATAAATTTCTAATTTTTCTGTTAGGAATTGTTACTGATTACAGCACGCCTACCTTGACACATCCGCAATTGCAGACTGAAATTTCGGGCAATCGGTACTATGAAACGCACTTGTCCCGCAATTGGGTCGGAAGACGGCACATGCCAGTTCATTCGGCCTAAAACCTACCATGAAACCGCAAACCAAAAGCAACTAACTGACAGCTAGCCAAAAAAATTTTTTTATGAAAACATATATATACTATACGACTTATTGCAAAAGGTCGAAAAGTTATTATAATCCAATACAAAGGAATGTATTTTTTAATATGTTGGTATATAATAGTTCATTTTTTAATAGAAATATATTGTAAACGAAAACCTTAATATATTTGATTCTACATGATATTGTCGGAAGTTTACGCGAATGTTACACATTGAAATAAAACTATTTTTAACGGATTCTATCGCGGTTTATTTGATGTTATTCTATATTTTACATTGATCCCGACGTTTCGGTTGCTTTTCAATGTAAAATATAAAATAACATCAAATAAACCGCGATAGAATCCGTTAAAAATAGTTTTATTTCAATATTTGATTCTGTCCCGAACATACTTAGCATTCTGATATAACTTCATGGTGAAATTACACTTCTTTCGTGCGTACCCGCAATTGCGGATGTACGTTTCATGGCAGGCCTACAGTTTGGAGTTAGGAGAAAAGTACCCGATTGATGATAATAGAGTCACACCCTATTCTACAAGAACCGAAAACATCTAGCCAAAAGTGCTTTGGGTATTAACAGTTGAACCGGAGTACATGAACAAATACCCAACGTCTTGAGGTCTCTCAACAGCGTCGAAATTCCCTATGAATAATTGACAACACGAACTTACGTCAACAAGTATGTTTGCACTGATCTCAGGTTCACTGCAATCTCGTCCACGCGCCTCACTTGTATACGCATCGCATTCTACCTACATTGTGGATTCAGACTAGATTAAAGCCCGATTCAATCAATGAACCGCGGTAGCCTAGTGGTATCGGTAATGGACTGCTGAGACGAGGTCTCGGGTTCGATCCCAGGTTTTACCATGGCACACACCAATGACTTCTCGATGCTTTTCGAAGTTATGTGTGTATTTATCGCAGGTTTATAAGTGCCCGGTTAATGGCAATAGGCTCGCCACCTATTACATTGGGACCTAAACATAAACTGGCGAAATGTGGGTGCTCGCACCTCTGCCTACCCCTTCGGGGATATAGGCGTGAGTTTATGTATGTATGTATGTATGTCAATCAATGAGATTCAAGAACATCTACTATGTGTTGTATATAATGCTTGTATATGATCTAAAAGGCAGACAGAGAGGTGTTGTACACTTACAGAATGTGTGAGGGCGTATTTTATTTCTCTTTTCTTTTTATAACAAAAAAAATGTAATTATCGCTCGCATAGTAATGTGCCCGGTGGATGGCAATGGACTTTCTCCCTATTATATTGGGACCTAAACTCAACTGGCGAATTGTGGTTGTGCAATACCTCTGCCTACCCCTTCGGGGATACAGGTGTGGAATAACGTTATGTTATATGTCTTCTTAGAAGCATACTGGAACAGAACCTTAAAGCCTATCGTAATATAGTAATCTGTCATTATCATCGAGAATAATAAATCGAATGAAATTTTGAAGCGATTAGTTTGCTAACTTTTCCTATAAAGTCAACATCCTGGCCGAGATGCACAACTAAGCTACCTGGACCGGTCTTAGACAGCCGAAATTCTATGTCTATATGTGTTTTCGTCCTGCATATTGGTTTTTTCCGATTCAAATTAATTTCATGTGCTCTTACTTAAAGATTTTAACAAATAAATAAATACTCTATGATATTCTACACAGCGCTATCAAGACCCAAAGTAAGCATAGCTTAACTAGCTTGTGTCATGGGTTCTAGGATGTGGATAAACATACTTAAATATATATTTTTTGTAAACACATATATATTATACATAAAAAACACCCAGACCAATGCAAATAGACATATTTATGCGTGAGTGGGTTCGAACCCGCAACCTGCGACTAAGCAGTCGAACGCACTACCGCCACGCACCACAGGGAAACACTTATTTTTATAATTGGCAAAATCTAAATATATTGCTCTGACTCAGTACATTCTACAGCTACCCAATTGGCACGATTGAAACGAATTATTATTGCCCATACACGGGCAATACATCGCTGAAATTTTTTTTAAAACGTCTTCTTCACTTTCTACGTTTAATTTTTTTATCAGGGATTAAAACTAACGCGGGTTAAATATTACCTACTAGTTAGTATGTGTTATGTTAAGACTGTGTTCAGGTCGGTGGTATTTGAACCCACAACTTCTCAATTGCAAGCCAGCCGCCACGCCTTAGTCATAACTATTCAACCGATTGCAAAGAAACATTGGTCAGGTGTAAAAAAGAGGTAATTAGTAACTCACGCTAAGGTTTAGCTAGCACGCAAAAAAAAACCCGCTTGTAGTACCAGTCGCGTCGAACTTCGATCACGATTCTGTATGCAGAACGTGATACTCGCTTATGAAGCAAACGATAAATATCTCTTCAGCCTTATCTTCTCCCGGTTTTCGGTCTGGCAGTGAGACCATTACGAAAGATGCTGACCTTAGCGTGAGTTACTAATTACCTCTTTTTTACAACTGACCAATTATAACTGATATAAAAGTAAATATATTAATAAAAATAAATTTACCATGAACGTATTAAAACAGACAATATATTTTTTAAAGAATAGAATATAAGTAACCGAAATTACTAATATTCCGCCTCATCCCCCCTCCAGCTAAGTTAAATAGCTTGTGTTAGGAGTGGGTTCAAGTCTGTAGTGTAATGGTCAGTATTCGAACCCGGGACCTCTCGATCGTA
Organism: Cybosia mesomella; assembly: GCA_946251805.1. Lineage (NCBI taxonomy): Eukaryota > Metazoa > Arthropoda > Insecta > Lepidoptera > Erebidae > Cybosia > Cybosia mesomella. The sequence continues at coordinate 33,044,428 of OX276396.1, read as the reverse complement.
AGGCCGACTCCTTAACCACTGAGCTATCGACACATTCGTCTGCAAAAAAATAGCTACAATAACTTTTTATAAAATCTTTGCTCAAGTACAAGCAGCTAATTTTTATCGCTAGTCGAGCGAAAGGCATGGCAGTATTAGCAGTGCATAAAATTCGAACCAATAAACATTAATTTTGACTTTAAATATTATTCTTTTTTTAAAGTGTCAATTCGGACAAGTATCCGAAAATATTTGTGTCTCAACAATCGACTAGCGCTAGCCAATATGAAACACTTCGTCGTTCAATTTTATCCCTTTCCATTGAGTCATAGGAAACGTCTTCAACGTCAATTCATAAACTGCATTGTAACGCCTATTGTAAGACAATGTATAATTATTAGAATTTTAGCAGTCACAAGAAACGTTCCCACTCAACCCACAGTGACGTCTCGCGTAGATATATTAAAGCCATTGCCCGCCGCTCCGCCCTCATTAAATAATTTTAGTGTTTTGTTTCTCATTACAACAGAACTATTAATACAGGGTTTACCTACCTTTAAATTTGTTATTCCTTTTCTCATTTTTAGATCTGTTTTAGTCGGTTCGAGCCCGACATAACCGCCCCCGCTGGCCGGCGGGGGGGTATCCGAGGGGATTTCCGCACGAAAAAAAAAAAAAAAAAAAAAAAAAAAGGTACTGAGGGCCGGGATTTACGCACGAAAAAAAAAAAAAAAAAAAAAAAGGGTACTGAGGGCCAGCTGACCCCATTGCATGAGGGGATCGGGGTGGGGGTCGCTCCAGGTACCCCTCTGCTGTTATCAGAGGGGACACTGCGAATGGCCCAGGGTCAGTCGGAGTGCGAGGGATATGCTCTATGGGCAACCTTACACCGCGGCGTTTTAAGACCCGAGACGGCGTGCGGTTTTAGTCGGTTCAAGCCCAAAATAACCACCCCCGCTGGCCGGCGCGGGGTACCCATTTGCAAATCATAAACCGAAAGTAAATTATGCTATCAAACTTGTTACGTTATTTTTAGGGCACTAGGGTTTTTAGGTTTTGGATTTTTTTATTAATATTTTTTTTATTCATCATCCCATCCATCAGCGGCTATCCCAATTGTGTCCAAAGCCTTTCACATCCTGGAGCCCGACCTCCGCTGTCCCACACTTTCTCATCCTGATATGGCTAATTATGAATTTTGCGGAACCACCTGCCGTCTTTTCTCCCAACCCTGAAAAGAAAACCTACACCAGAGCCTCCAGGAGCACCGGCTTGCAGGTCAGGTTGGCCCGAAACTCTTGGTTACTCCCCGTAAACACCTGATGTCAATTAGTTCTAGTTAGCCATATTCCATAAGGATTTCTAATAGCGATACATATAAAAACGTGAGTAGCATACAACCTAATTCGGAACGACAGGTGCTGCAGGAAGTGCGGTTATATATGGGAGCCGCTCAGTACTCAGTGCCTATATATAAAAGGTAACTAGTTTGAGGATAATGTGTGCAGCTATGATTCATATCGTGTGTTATGGAAAGGTAAAGTATGGCGAGAAGGTGGTATGTTCGACTGCGTTAGCGGGTTCTTGAATTGAATTAAGAATGTATAATATGGGTTGACATGGAGCCATACACCTCATGTCGAAACACCAAAATCTCTGGAACGCACGTTTTTTTTTTATATTTAGGACACGTCAATTTGACTTCACCTCGCCTGATGGTAAGCTGAAGGTAAAGTCTCAGGAAAGAGGGTCACCATTACATACACGTACCATGTTAACAATGGCGGCACTCAGCTTGACAGCCTCATCAGAAGAGGATTGTCGTCGCAGCACCGCGTGACACCCGCCGGTCCCACTAGTGCTGCGACCACAATCCCCCTGCCAGGCTATGTACTTGCTGACCCCTGAACGCAATCAAACCGAAATTGGATTACTATGGAGGGTTTTTCGCAATCGTGCACGGTGGTACCCACCCGGCCGAATTTTGTGACAAATTTGTGTCATCAAATTTCTACCACCAGTACCTTTTTTTTTTTTTTTTTTTTTTTATCGTGCGGAAATCCCTTCGGATACCCCCCCGCCTGCCAGCGGGGGCGGTTATGTCGGGCTTGCACCGACTAAAACCGCACGCCGTCTCGGGTCTTCAGACGCCGGGGTGTAAGGTTACCCATAGAGCATATCCCTCGCACCCCGGCTGACCCTGGGCCATCTCACCACTAACAGCATCGCTCATCCTGTCTCCTCTGAAAGCAGAGGAGTACCACCAGTACCTGCAATTCGGCACACCGCCGGTACGGTTTCTCTCGGGGTTAAGGGGTCAGACGGCATTCGCTCCCGTAAAAGTGAAGATAAAGCAATACATAAGGAAAGGATTAGTAGTAGAGTCGTCTCCGGTTTTTTTCTTTTTTTTTTATACCACTAAGGTGGCAGACAAGCACACGGCCCACCCGATGGGAAGCGGGCGTGCTTCACCAGCGGCGTCACACTCGCGTTGCCGACCCTGTAAAGGAAAGGGGATGGGAAAGGAGTTTGGGAGGGGATGGGAAAGGAGTTTGGGAGGGGATGGGAAAGGTGTTTGGGCTCCGGCACTCTCACTTACCAAACGGAACGCAACAGTTCAAATACTGTTACTTGGCGTCGATATTCTGTGAGAGGGTGGTGCTTCCCCGGTCGAGTCGGCCCATTCATGCAACGGCCAAAATGACTGTTGCTTGACTCTACCACCTTTGGATTGACTGGATATCTATATAAATAAATAAAACGGAACTGAAACTGATTTTAATATTAAAATATCAGATTTTTAGTAATTACACATGAATGTATATACACGATACTTATTACAAAAATACAACTTTTGAATTTTTTCTCTGTCTGTCTTTCTGTCTGTTTGAAACAGGTAATCTCTGGAACGGCTGGGCCGATTTTGACGGGAGCTTTCACTGGTAGATAGGTAATGTTACAAAGCGTATCATAGGTTACTTTAATTTTAGAAAAATAATTAGTCTTCCGCACAAAAGAACTAAAACCCTAAAAATCGAAAGACACGCGGACGAAGTCGCACGCACAGCTAGTCAGAAATAAATTGGAGGAGGTAGAATTATAATAAATCCACTATCCTCCTTAGCAAACGGGAGACAGTAAGCACGATTAGGCAAACTATCTATAAATGAGATAAGCACCATGGACACAAATAAGCTATATTTGATTCCAATAATATGTATGGCAGAAACGCGTAAATGCACGGAAATTTACCCCAGTTGATACGAGATCCGCATAGTATACCACTGCATTTGTCATCTGTAAACTATTCAGCATAACAGTACTTTCAGTTTGCCAAATACTCACTACTAATTCCCAAAGTGAGAGATTCCCAAAAACTACCTTTGTAGAGGAAACTTTATAAAAATTATAACTTTGGTTTTAGTTACTTTAAAAATATATAAATATCAAACTATAGAAATGCCCTTTGTGATAAAGATAACGCTCTACAAAACCCAAAGCAAGCTGATTCTTATCTCAAGTCATATCTTTTAGCCAGCCGCATCCGCACATTCATGAATAATATCACCGAATTCGATCAAAATATAAAATAAATTCAAATACGTCATCTATCCCACACGACCTGATTCATGGCCATCAAATTACGGTAAATTTTACGATCTTATTGTACCAACGCTAGGTAAATTCTGATAAGATAGATAACATTACATTGCAAACTCGTTGCGAGTCATGCCCCTCCAACTTCGACTATTGAAGCGAGGCCAGTACGCCGCGAGCTCTGTACACGAGTAGACCTGCCGCGCGTTCCAAAATATTCACGGACACCAACTAAACAGGATACTCCGCATTCAGAATAGTGATGAGAGCAAACAATTGACACTATTCAAAAAAGGAACGCCGAAATAGTGTTGGTTGTCAACTTAAAAAATTGTGTGACCTTGTAAAACAAGAAAAAAAGTAGTTCTAGTTTTTTTTTCATAATAAGAATAATATTCATCAAGATTGTAAAAAAATAAATTTATAGAGATGGGATTAGTGTAATCAATTTTAATTTATAGTAACAGTGAGGGAAGTGCAATTATAAAAAATGACAATGTTAGCGGTGAAAAACTTTTTCATGCCGGAAAAGAGAGTGGACTCTCCAAGGTTCTCGAGGATGCCAGAGGCTTTAATGAGGTCTATAAGGCGACGGTCTTTACGAGTAAAGAGGACCAAGTCCTTAGTGCTTGTGAACGAAAAGAGGAAATCCGGTGAGTGGTAGTGTATGATTTTATGTTATTTTATAATTTGTCATTTACTTTATTATTTTCTATATGAAATAAGCTGAAAATTCTTTTAAGACTTTGAGTAGTTTTTATTACATAATCCTATAACTAAACGGTACCTAATTTAAAATATATATTTGACGTAAGAAACCCTTTACGTAATCGTTAAGATAATAATGGTTATCGTATTACACAAACGACTTTTACTTTGAATTGAACCTTTTCTTTTATATTTAAAAATTCACAAGACGCTATTAGTTAATCATTAAGAGAACCATTATCGAGTATCAAATACCGGAGAGTCGATTTTTTGCGTTACTCTTGATGGAAAAAAAAAGCGGCCAAGTGCGAGTCGGACTCGCGTTCCGTAGCAGCAAGTAACATAATGATGTTTTTTTTAATTTTTATATTTTGAGTTGATTGAGTGAAAGGTAAATTGCAGTTTACGATTTATGACGTATTAAAAAAAAAACTACTTACTAGATCTCGTTCAAACCAATTATCGTTGGAAGTTTACATGGTCATATATTTTTTTTAGTTTTATCATTCTCTTATTTTAGAAGTTACAGGGGGGGGGGGACACACATTTTACTACTTTGGAAGTGTCTCTCGCGTAAACTATTCAGTTTAGAAAAAAATTATATTAGAAACCTCAATATCATTTTTGAAGACCTATCCATAGACCACACACGTATAACACGGGTTTGATGAAAAAAAAAAATTTGAGTTTCAGTTCTAAGTATGGGGACCCCCAATATTTATTGTTTTTTTTCTATTTTTGTATGAAAATCTTAATGCGGTTCACAGAATACATCTACTTACCAAGTTTCAACAGCATAGATCTTACAGTTTAGGAAAAAAGTGGCTGTGACATACGGACGGACAGACAGACATGACGAATCTATAATCTCTCTATAATAATATAATCTATTTGGCAACGGAACCCTAAAAAATACTATTTACCTAAGTGAGGAGAATAACACAGTAATTAGAAAATATTCGCATTGAATAATTCATCGCACGAACGAATTATTCGCAATACTACATAACATGTTAACTCAACTTGTTACTTTGTCGATTATTCTTCCGTAAAATTATTGTTGTTAAGTTGATTTGCGTGTCGTCACAAATGTGAATAGCTTTATTAGTATATTATTGTATTCACACTGTTTCGTTGTTTTGTCTATTTTGCTCTTCTGCATAGTTGCGACATCTTGAGTTTTGTTTTGGACTCATCATTGCGAAAATAAACGTTACACATTACATTAAACGAGGAGCGGTTTTGCAAAAGATTTGTAAAAATACCCGAAACAGACCAGTGAACGAGAACATATAAATTCACACCGAAACATTAACTCACACAGACGTAATAACTTCAGATAGTTGAAAATACTGTTAAAATGTAGCTGTGTTTACTAAATATCCTTAACAAGTATCTTTGGCACACCTGAAATATTAACTGACGAAACTACAGTGACTTGTGACGACACTGACGTCACAGGTCGTATTCGTACGTGATACTATTAAATATTGTTAAGAATGACTCTATGTCATATTTTAAAAGGTCAGTGGCCATTTATATTCAAATAACAATCGCAGATGCAACCATTGTTGGACCAAGTTACTTATTCATTGATATATTCATAGGCCGCGATACTATTAGCCACTTTATATTTTATTAAAATACGTCACTTACTTGGAATACAATTGCTATGTTTATCTAGTGAACTACATTAATGAAATTCAGTTTGCGATCAATGATCTTAATATTAAAATGAAGCCTGCAGATATGTTATCTTAATACAATCGCGATTTCAAAAGTATACCGCATCGTATGACAAAAGTAACACTTTGTTCTCGTTTGAGAATTAATACCCTGATTAGTACATGTCATGTTGTATTTGTGCTTGCGTTGAGATAAGGTAATTTTTGAGAGACTGTTTTTAGTGTCTGTCTGTATCTACTTTCCATAAAAGATTATTAATTGCGTTTTATATATATATTGGCGACAACCTAGCAGCTAGTATTTAATCCTTTATAGGATACTGTGACAGTTAATTTCCGTTTAATACACGTTAATAATATTAACCAGCAATCTACTGAAATCGATTCCAATTTCAACTCTATCAGTTTACCAATAAAATTAGTCTATCAATTTGCATTATTGTTTAACTTAACTGGTATTTAAGTCGACGGCGATCCAGTTATTTGATTATTTCTACATACCCACATTCAATTTACCTATCTATCTTTCCTCTATTGCTACCGAAAATTTTGACATTTTAATTAAACTGTCTCATGCAGATCCACAGATTTGATTGTACCCGTTTCACATCAGTGTTACTTGTCCCAAGGTTTTCTGCAATGTCTAACTATTTGCATTGTTCTTTGTCATTTTTACAACAAATTGGCGGTAAAACACATATGTTGTACATTTATGTGACTTTTAATACTTTGTAAACATGTGCTCCTCTTGTTTATATGCGTGTCTGCTTATTATAATTTTTATGTTCACGTAAAATATTTATGAATTTCTTGTAGAGTTATTTCAACTTGTATCTCAACAATAGCTTTTTAAAACAAAACTAAATAACGAGTCGAACACACAGCGTATAATTATGTAGGTATATAACGATAATAAAGGAACTTTTCGTAGCAACTGAAGACACCTTGAGTACAGTTAAAAGAACACTGAAGGTTAAAAAAAGTTAAAGGTCCGATCGATTACTTCCGAAAACAATGAAAACGAGATAATTAGGTACATGACGTACCCGAGGGGGCCATCTCGAAACCGGAGATGTCCCAGGGTCAGTCGGGGTGCGAGGGATATACTCTATGGGCAACCTTACACCCCGACGTCTGCAGACCCGAGACGGCGTGCGGTTTTAGTCGGTGCAAGTCCGACATAACCGCCCCCGCTGGCCGGCGGGGAGGTATCCGAAGGGATTTCCGCATGATAAAAAAAAAAAAAAAAAGGTACATGACGTAAAAGAAGAATCGACTAGCATTATTAAATTATTCGACTAATTAAGGGAAGGTTTTATTTAAGGTCATTTCACTGATGGTCGGATCGTGTTAATATGTCTAATCCACGACGCATTTATCAGATGGGCTTCTACTTCATTAACTTTTAGTCGATGAGTGCAACGATAAAGTAATTTCGTGTAAAGGTAATTGAAGGGCAGACATGCAATGACCGCTTGTCCAATGTGAGTTAACAACTGGCGCAGATTATTTCAACAAACCTAAATTAATTATTGATGTTTAAATAACTTTATATTATCCTATCATTTATTGAATTGACTCAAACTTTAACTAACATTTCTCTCCTGCTCCCCCTATGGAGTCTGGAATCCTACTCGAGTGACTCTGCCAACTTTTACAGAAAAATGTAGAATTTGTAGAAAAACTCTTGAAATGGGGCCCCATTACAACTAAATTATAATAATATAGTTTACTATATTATAGTAACTTATCTTTATATATATATTTCTTGTGTGCGTGTGTATGTCACTGAACTCCTCCTAGACGGCTGGACCGATTTTGATGATTTTTTTTGTGTGAGTTCAAGGGGATTCGAGGATGGTTTAGATTCACAATTTGGTCGCGGACGAAGTCGCGGGTAACAGCTAGTATTCTTATATATTATAAAACAAAGTCCTCCGCCGCGTCTGTCTATCTATTCGCGATAAACGCAAAAACTACTGTATCGATTTTCATGTTGTTTTCACCAATGGATAGAGTGGTTCTCGAGGAAGGTTTTAGTATATAAATTGTCAAATTTTTGTATACATTGGCTAAAATATAATGATGCAAAAATAAAAAGCTTTCGACGAAAATGCTGCCTAAAACCTATGAGATATAACAAAATGATGTATGGTGGTGGAATTGTGTATCTTATATAGGTTGTGGTGGAGAAATAGGTTCCCATGGGTAGCGGGAACGGGATCAGAATTCCACGCGGGTGAAGCCGTGGGCAACAGCTAGTATACTATAAAAATATAAGTATAAGTTACTAAACCTCAAACTTGGTAGCAACATTTCGCTCAGTTAAATTACCGTTATAAATTGAGATCTCAGTATAATTCACTAAACCGGTATAAATCTTCGTTAAAAACAAACACAAAATGGTGTAAGTACATTTTTTGTTTTATCATAAAGTTCTTACTAACTAAATAAACATCCCCTAACAAAACCATTATTGATTTTTACATTCTTATCTCGAGTAATAACAATAAAATCGACTAAAACTATCGTTTCCGCCACAACGACCCACCACTAATGGCTAAATGCACCTGGCTAGCGCGTGCCAACTTAAATGTCACACTTTACGTTACACAACCAATTAAACTTGACCCTTTTATTACTAACGACTTGCACAGTGCTCTATAAAACTAAGTTCTGCTATAAATTATTTTAATCACATTTGAAGCTTGTTTTTTACAATTAAAATACTTATATTCTTTATATGCGAGTAATATAACAAAGCATGATTAGTGATGTAGTCGACGACCAACGGTATTTTTTTTTAAATTCAATGGTGGAAGTATAAGCACCTATAATACCAAACTTACAAAGAAACATTGTAACCCGGTTTTTAATCTATTTTTGTATGTTTCGTATTATTAGAAAAAGATCTAGCACACATTGAAAGACATAGATAAGTATTTTTATTGCATTCTTATTCTATCTAGGTGTTTATAATGCTAAATGAAACACGTGAAGATTGGTGAAATTAAGAATATATTAAGTTTGTCTTTCTCTCACTATGCAAGATCAAGAAAAACATTATAAACCAGCATCATGCCAAATCGATTAGCTTCATTCAAAGTAGTTACCCGTTTTCACTAATAAATACGATTTTCTTTACTAAGAAAAACGAATTTTCTCAAATGACCTTACCACATAGAACCTTGGTCATGAAATAAAAAAGTAAAGCTCACGACCTCGTGTGAAACCAGCCCGCCAAAACTTCACATTCTATTTTTAAATTCAAATAATTATTTTCACACTGCCAAGCATCGCGTGGGAAGTATTTATTGAAGTTTAACGACACTTTTTCATTTCCTAACACCGTGAATGTGCCTTGGCAGAAATATATTATTATATTTATCACTAATGAACTAATATGAAACTAGAAAAGGTTCATAATAAAGGTAAGTTTACAAAATACCCCTTTCGTAAAATATACCTTTTTAATTCTTTATGACATTTGTATGTACATTACCATCCAAAGGTTGCCTGGTAGAAATCGCTTTAAGCGATAAGGCCGCCCATTGTACTGATTCCTCCTCTAATTTTATAATACTTATGTATATTGTGTTTACCTGGCGTACAATAAAGTGTATAATAAATAAATAAAATTTTCTTAAAGAATAAATGTTTAATTAGCAAGTTATTACTACTAAACTAATGTACTACAACGCAAAAATTAATAAAACATATCGTATGAAATCCATTCTTACTGCCTTCAAGTCAGTAAGTCAAATCTGTCTTGGTCTTTAGAATTCCTTTCGATTTTCAAGGTCCATCAAGCTATCAGAAATCTCCATAGATATATAATACAACTGCAAACATGTAATACATTATGTGCATGCAGAACATTGGCCTGGCACCTGCCCGGTTGGACTCAGTCCAAATAGACACGAGTTTGATAAGACCCAATATTTGGTATCATCGGTGCATGTGTTTCACGGTTGACAGAATTTAAACCGGTTACTTGTCTACCTACAGTATGTTTGTATATGTATATCCATTAAAGATATCGTTTAGATAAAGATACTAAAGAATTCGTATTAGGAAAATACTTACGAAGACTTATATCACATTCGATTGAGGGACAGATTGTCAAAATTAGTTTGACTCCATTTAATTGGAGGTTCACCCATAATATTACCTCATAGCTATGTATTTAATGTAACGACAATCTGCTAAATAATGACATTCGATACCCCGCTGTCGCCCCATTCACACGTACGCCCTGAGCTCCCGACTTATTTCCGAATGAGTTGAGATACCAGTCAGTACGCACGCTTTTGGAGAGCCCGATGATGCAATAACACACGCTCAACGAAGAGCCTACACAGCTCGCGAAGTTAGAAAAAATTAACCGCGATTCCGTCTTCGCCGACGAGGCCGGAACACGCGCCGCGCTTTGTTCGTAAATGTGGGCCTATGTCGCCCCAGTATTAATCCAGCAGCAGCCCAAGCCGTGGCCGCCCCATTTGGGCTACCTTGAGGCGAGTTGCCTAGAATCAAATTTGACTGAGAGCCCTATGCGCTTGCCACACTGCCCGCGTAAGGCTGTAGAGGCCTGTCGGCCAACAGCCCACACCCCACATAAAAAAAAGCTAAATAATGTGTGAAATTGCTACAAGTATTTGCTCTACTGTAACAAAAACCAGCCATTCCAATTTCCACAAATTACAAAACTTTGACGGTCTCTGTGGTGTAGTGGTAGTGCATTCGACTGCTACGACAGGTGGCACTGGTTCGATTCCCGCTCAGTGCAAATATTTGTATGCATGAATATGTCTATTTGCATTGGGCTGGGTGTTTCTATGTATAATATGTATGTATTTACAAAAAAAAGTATATAAGTATGTCTATCCGCATTCTAGAACTCATAACTCAAACTAGTAAAACTATGCTTACTTTGGGTCTAGAAAGCACTGTGTATTTATTATATTTATTAAGTGAAAAAAAGAATCACCATCCTGCATGTTATACCTATATTATAGAAAACAACTTTTAAAGGACATAGAACAGTGTTGTCAAAATAAATGGAGTAATTTTTTTTCTAAACATTGGTATACAAAAAAACTGCATAGCTATTCTATGTTTTTTTCTATTCATCTATTTTTATCACTACCCATCATCCTTTTCCGCCACACTACCGAACTGTGATACACATTTTGTTCTAAATTCAAATTCAGTTCCAAAAATGGGATGTCTAGTAATTGTACATGTATAGTTTTTGGCTAATACCCGACTAATTCAGTGACCTAATACAGAAGGAATTGGGGCAGAAATAATATTGGCTGTTTTCCAACAACCTTTTCACCCTTTGCCACTAAACCTTGAATTTAAACAGAAATTGTCTCTTAAATACTCTCATTTTGACTGAATGGTTATACGGCATAAGGTCGAGGTAAATAAGGCCGAATGGAATGGTTTCCATTGCGTTATTTGGAATTATAGGCCGGTTTCGGGACTGAAATATGAATTTCTACCCTTTTTGGCTTGGAATGAAAATGGAATTGGTAATGAGGTCATCATTTCGAATTGAGGTTTACTGTTTTGTAGATTCCATTTTTATACAGGCTGAATTTTAAAGGGTTGTGGATTGTGGATGACCAAATCCGAAACAACCAACTATTAGTAATCTGTGCCGAAACTATGAAGAATAGCGAATAGGAAAACTCAAAGGAGTTACAGGCTCGATTTTAACGAATATTTAAAAAATATATATATACCTAGCCAGGAATAGAACCCGTTGAATTTGAAAAAAAAAACATACAAAGAGCTCATTTTCAACAAAATAGATTTTTCATTGCAGTGATCTGAAGGTTAGCTGGCAACACAACAGTAAATAATTTTGTATCATCAATCAAATCTAATTTACAAGGCCATTTTTAGACCTCAAATCCTCCCCTACACTAACCAACTAAAATAAATGACCAAAGTAGAAAAAACTGACTGTTAGGCTAGCCACACTATCGAAATTACAAAAGTTTCTCGCGCCCTGCTCATAATAAATTCATTTAATGCTGGCTTACACGGTGAACTCGCCTGTAACTCACCTAAGTTATAGAAGGGGGAGTTAACGTACAGGGCGTTATTTTAACATTTATATAGTAGTATTAAGGTATAGGCGTTATAGGGTAACTTTGAACGTACAGGCCTCATTCGCACGAGAGATATTTCAACAAATCTTTCGAGGAAAACAAACGGGTAACCTTATATAATTGCATTTTTTTCTGTATTTCACTTAAAACTACGGTTTCCACTAGTTTAACTCTCGTTTAAGTATCAATATGATCCATTTAAATGGTTTGTGTGATTGTAGGGAATCTTAGGTCCCTTTATTCTGCCGTGGTAATCGAAATAGTTGTTAGCATTAGAAATAAAGACGGTTTCGGATAAATGGCTATTAAAATTTTGTTAGAATGTTTTTTGTTTTTCTAAAAAAGCATATCATTAAATACTTTGTTTTTGTAATATCTAATCTGCTTGCTATCTAAATTACAACGACAGTATTTTTCCCTTAACCCATTCTACTATTCTAATACCCCACTCCTCCGCTGCCGATGGCCATGCGCGAATGACAACTCCGGTGTTGCAAGAGTTCATAGCTCCCTGTTGGCCATGCGCTTGTTACTTTAGTACTATTTGGTACCTTTTTTTTCCGTGTGGAAATCCCTTCGGATACCCGACCCGCCGGCCAGCGGGGGAGGTTATATCGGGCTTGAACCGACTAAAACCGCACGCCGTCTCGGGTTGTCTGACGCCGGGGTGTAAGGTGGCCCCATAAGGCATTTCCCTCGTACCTAGAAGTACTACTTGTTACCTATTATACTAGGTCTTCAATACATTCTGCTGTTACATAAATTGAGCGAAGCTCCCCGACTGATAACCATCATCAGTGTAATTTAAACTGAACTGTCAATATTGCGGAATCAGATTTTGAAAATTTTGTTCAGTGATTATTCCTCCCGCTCCGGCCGCCAGGTTCGATCGCACAGTTCGATTAATCGAACTAGGAGTAATTTTATGTCCTTCTCCGTGGTCCGTTGGATTTTTCGTTTTTATTTTGGTCGACTCCACTTTAAAATTTACTCATTTTGGTGCCAAAACTTAACCTTGACCCTCATTGCGGAATCAGATTTTGAAAATTTTGTTCGGTGATTATTCCTCCGTGGTACACATGAATTTTTAATTACATAGCCTACGTCCTTCCCATCAGTAACATCTTTGCTCGTGTGAAATTTCATTAGAATCGGTTCAGCCGTTTGGAAGGAGAAGATGTTCTAACGAAATACATGAGTCGTCTAAAAGAGAGCAAAGCTCTGACGAACTTCGCTCAAAAAAGAAACATGTTCCAATTTTAAACGAAAATTCGAACTTTTTCCAGCTCGCCTTCTCCTTTGACGTGTCACACAACCTGTAAAAAGAAGACGACTCAAAGAATTTATTGGGGTCAGCAGAGGGGCTTACGTTATTGAAAAGGTTCTGCTACATATTGCGGCAGTATCCGCTAAGAGACGACACTCCCGGGACAAATACGTATGGATGTACGGGTAGATTGATGGGAGTAAAAGGCCTTACCTGAGAAATATACCAGCGTAAGAAAACATGTCAGATAACTGAAAGTGTGTTAGACTTGGGTTCTTTTAAGAATGGGTATAGGCAAGTCTGAATTATGCTATTGCAAAATAGAACAAGTTTATGCTCTTGTATATTAAGGTAACAATGAACCAGCTAAAGAGGACTCGGTAAAACGTTGGAAGTGTTTTGTTGCTAAAGATCTTTTATGACTGACTTCTAAAACAGTGTAAGTGCCAATAAACTTATAAAACCTATGCAAAAACTTTCACAATTGAAGTCACACTTTAATACAAAAAGCGGCCAAGTGCGAGTCGGACTCGCCTATGAAGGGTTTCGTAGCAGCAAGTAACAAAATAATGTTTTTCTTTTATATTTGGGTTGATTGAATGAAAGGTAAATTGCGGTTTACGATTTATGACGTAAAAAAAAACTTCTGACTAGATCTCGTTCAAACCAAATTTCGGTGGAAGTTTACATGGTAATGTACATTATATATTTTTTTTAGTTTTATCATTCTCTTATTTTAGAAGTTACAGGGGGGGGGGACACATTTTACCACTTTGGAAGTGTCTCTCGCGCAAACTATTCAGTTTAGATAAAAATTATATTACAAACCTCAATATAATTTTTAAAGATCTATCCATAGATACCAACCACACACGTATGGGTTTGATGAAAAAAATATTTTTGAGTTTCAGTTCTAAGTACCCCCAAAACTTATTGTTTTTGTTTTTATTTTTGTGTGAAAATCTTAATGCAGTTCACAGAAAACATCTACTTTCCAAGTTTCAACAGCATTGTTCTTATAGTTTCGGAGAAAAGTGGCTGTGACATACGGACGGACAGACAGACAGACATGACGAATCTATAAGGGTTCTGTTTTTTGCCATTTGGCAACGGAACCCTAAAAATGGCGAAGTGTTATTATCAGGTCTGATTTTTTTTATGTCACGATTTTTCCGTAACACCAAACTCGGCAACAGGTAAAACTGCTCGGTTGAAATCAACAAGCTTACTCCGTATTATGTGAGGACTGAGAACAGCTGAGACAACATATCTGCTTACCCCTTCAGGGATATAGCTGCGTAAGTACTAAAAAAGTCTAAACAAATAAGAAGTGGCGCCGCGCCGCCCGACGCTACTTAATCGCACTGATGCAATCGATAAAATCTTCTCGATTCGTCATGTTGCGACTGCGCACTACTAGTGATGTGACTCACTCACTCACATGTACTCGTATGTGTGACATTGATTTTGAGCTCACTTGTGCAGTGTAAGGTTTGCTGCACAGGTGTATCGCACCTTTATGTACATGGAAGCCTTTTATGTACATAGCCGGGCAGGGGGATTGTGGTCGCAGCACTAGTGGGACCGGTGGGTGTCACGCGGTGCTGCGACGACAATCCTCTTCTGATGAGGCCGTCAAGCTGAGTGCCACCATTGTTCACATGGTACGTGTATGTAATGGTGACCCTCTTTCCTGAGACTTTACCTTCAGCTTACCATCAGGCGAGGGGAAGTCAAATTGACGTGTCCTAAATATTAAAAAAAAGAACGTACAATTTATGTTAACAGGCTCACGTAATATGACACTCACAACTTATGAGGAGCCAGTCAATGGCATGAAATTTATAATTAAGCTGTCTGTTCGTTAAGAATCCTTGACATTTTTACAGCCACTAAGGTAGCTAGCAAGCAAACAGCCTAACTGATGGAAAGTGATCATGGATAACAGCAAATAGACGTTTAACATTTTTAATAGGAAAATGTTATTGTCTATTATGTAAACCTTTGTCGCTTATGAAAATCAGAAAGATTTATTTTGTATCAGTTACACTTATCTGTCAATAGCTGTAAAATCATCTATCTACTAACAAAGATATAAAGTTCATCTAATTTAAAAAGCAATTCATTTCGTGTATTTTATACAGACACGTTAATAAAAGTAAAAAAATGCTAAAAATAACATTTTAGCAAAATCGAATACTAACTGCGTTCTGATGAAAACGTTTAAGAACTGTCCGTGCATGAACATGGAAAAAAAAACTACAATTAACAAATACGGCAGAAAAAACCGTTCCAATTTCAAAATCTTTATGAAACGTCGAGATGAAATAGGTCGCAAATAGTGTTGGTGTAGTTACCAGACGAAGGTTAAAAAATAGTTTTCTAACCGTATCTGGTACGTGAGAAAAAACGACTTTTGTAGGTTCTCTATCCATATTTCACAAAACGATGTAACACTTTCATGCACGTTTTTAAGTTAATTCAGGTGTGAAATTTGGCGTTTTTTCCGGATTTTATTTATAAATTGTGAACTCAAAATACAATTGAATAAATATGAATTAATTATTAAAATAATATAAAACTTGCCAATAGTTCCAGTGTCAATGTGTCCCATGGAACTAGACTAGTTCCTCTGTAAGAAAATTCTCAGTAGCATTCGGATTCAGAAAAATGACAATAGGCTCCTGAAAATAAATACAGGCGTGTGAATACATAATAACACATAATAAGTGATATTAGTGCCATAACATAACCTATAAAAAATGATAGGTACCTCAGAAAGTCGTTCACGATCCCGGCGATAATCGTTTAGATGTCCAATAAAAACAAACAGCGCTAAAAGCTACTAAAAGTAATAGAAATATCCCACTACACTCGCATTTACCGTCACCGGCAGAGTGCAATCGGAAAAGCCATTTGCGGAGCACAGAGGTCGCCCGACGCCATGACAGCCGACCCAGTTTTGGTGTCCCTTTTTATAAATACAATGGAAACTAGTTAGGCTTCTCAAGCGAGGAGATTGGTCATAACATTACTAGGTGCGTTGGATGATCTAGATCTGTAATAGAATATCTAGATGCAGTGAACGTGTTTGATTAAAACTTCGAACAAAAACAAACCTCTCTCATACCTTGAGAGAGTTTTGTTTACGTAGTAATGATTAATTATCTAATCTGTGGTTTTGTGTAATAGTTTATTTTTATTACTGTTGACTGAGGTAAATTAGAGTGTTTTGGTGTCCTACTAGCATCTTCGGGACCCAAGCCAAGCTCCAGAGTCCAGCTGGTACAACTGCCAATCAAAGGACGTGGGTCTTGCGCTGGGTTCTCTTTCGGGGTCGGGAGATCAGACGGCAGTTGCTCCCGTAATAGTACAAATAAGCCAAACATAAAATGGAAAGCGGCTTCGAGGGTAAAAGCCTCGTATGCAACCATTATCAAGGCTGAAAGGTAGGTATCAAGTGGATAAATCAGAAGTTTTATCGTAGAATAGGCAGTATGAGCGCGGGACAGCCTTGTTTCTTTAAATCTTACGGCTTCCACGGCTGTCGTTGCATGTAGAATATACTGCTTCCGGGCTGTTTGGGCGTAGTCCATAGGAAATTTGTGTTCCAAACGTTCCGTCGATCACTGCGGTCGGCATCTTCATGATGATGACTGATCGACGAAACAGCCCGGAAGCAGTATATTTTATAGTCTTGTTTCTGTTTAGAAAGCTCACTGTTTTTCAAGGGACAACACTTAGCGCCATGTACCCAGTGGTCTCATAAGATCTGTTGGGCTACTATGACGTGCTTATAAGCGCTGCGCAGCGCGGACGCGGTACAGAGGAGGAGGGATGGAGCTATTTAGGAGGTATATCTCCACCCCTCTCCCTCTAGATAGCGGCCGCGCCGCGCGATTACACGATCGCTTATATGCACGTCATGTTAGGCCAACTAGGTATAGTCGTTATTTCGTAGCGTATCTTTCTACAGTTTGGCAGTGTGTTTTATTGTAAGAAACTGACACCTATACACATCATCTTGAGTACAGAGCTGCTGAAAAAATATTTATAACTTAGTGGGCAAGCACGTGTGATATAGCGTGTGACCTTGTAGCGCGCCAAGTTTTTTTTTCTGTTTACTAAGTATATGTTCTACGCAAAACAAATATGTGAATGTTGCCATTTTAGTACTGTTAGCAGAACTTTTGGCAGTTTTGACCATTCTACTCAAGGTCTTGTTAAGTGAATAATGTAGGTATTAATGCCAATAGTTTCGACGGTATGTGTATTGATGTAGTGTATGACTAAGAAAACATTTCACCACCGATTTTATTGCCAAGTTCTTTGAATTAATAGACCAACACTGATTGTTTATAGCCAAGGAGAAAATATAGTTTACTATAGGTGCTTATGCTTTTTAAAGTGTAAAATCTTATATTAAAGGTATTATATTCGATTAAAATCAGTATAATAAACGGTATGTGTTTGAAATTAGCTTAGTTTTCATGAAAATGACTAGATAATAAAATTTCCCAGATTTCATATATCTAAGTATCTACGTTACTATACGTGGAGTGTAAATTCATGGAGTGAGGTGAAGTGTGAATATTAGTACTAAGGTAGCAAAAAAGCACACGGTTCATCTAATGGTCATCGGTTACTAGCGCGTTGTCATCTGGGGCCATGTTTTGTATAACAATTGATTTAAAATTTACGAAATCTTATAAAATAAAACTTCAAATCTAATTGTAAATATCACGTTTTCTTTCTAATCGAATTGAAATACGCATTTTGTAGCCGGCATTACTGAGATACATAAGATAAAGACAAGGGAGTTAAAACCTATGGCATTCTCTTAAATTTTACCAAATTTTGCTTTTCACTTTGATACGTACTGTAACTAATTAAAGATTAAAGGAAATATAATTCAGCAACAAAGTATTCGCAATATATTTATGCTAAATGGGCTCAAGACGTGTCCTATCATTATTACAGCAAAGTTGCAACCTTGTTGCAAAGAGTGTATTTAATGTGTGGACATTACGCAAACAGTCCCGTCGATATGAAAGCAAATATCTGCGGATACTGAAAGCGCAGGAAGTCAGGGCTGACACGTTGCAAATTAAAACAAAACATTTAATTTAAAAAGTTACATAGAGATGCAACTTTCGAACAAATTTAAATTTACTGAAGTAGGTTTGCAGTTACATATGAGTGTATCAAGTCTAATAAATATATACCAAAAGTCGGGTGCTCCGGCACACATTGGAAGGCGGCCTATGTACTATCGCGAAATATTTCGATAAAATTCGTTTTTTGTATTTGTAATATTCGCGTTAATTTTCAATAATATGAAAGCAAACTTAAGCAAACAAAACAACGTAAAAATTAGGATGTCGAGCAACAAATAAAAAAAACCATGGAGCGTATCATTCTAATAGATATAATTTGACCACAGAACTGATAAGCGTTCTTCTAGTGTCTGTGGGTATTATTATACATTAAACATAATGGGGTGTATAGACCATAAAAAATACCTTACAAGCAATTGCATGCTTGACAAGCATGCTGGACAAGTAACTTTGGTAAAGCATTTCCATATTAGACATGGCGTTTCGTATTACGCCAAATGTGTTACATTTGACAAGCATGCTGTAGACGGCATGCTTGACAAGCGTAGCAAAAGTATTAATTTAACAAGCATTCTCAAGCACGGAGTTGTCAAGCATCTTTTATTTTCAAGTGACCCTATTAGTACGAGACAATTGTACTGATTCTGTTGTTATCTTATAAGGAAACGAGTTTGAAAATACTTCTAAAGTTTAATACCGCCATCTTGCCTTCCATAGAAAAAGAGATGGGAATACATTTGAATCCTGTCAAACTGGTTTAGTTATTGCAACAATAAACTGGGTAGTCTTGCGATTTTTTTAAAATCTGTTTAGAGTTAGAACTATCTAGACTTATAATTTTCAATCAAGTGTTCATTATTTTCCCACAGTTATCACGACAATTTGTTTTTACAGTAGCCTAGCAGCCTAGTCGAGCAACTTCAAATTCAAATAGGAAATCGGAAATCCCGTTGTCCCTTTGTAAACCTTTTGATGTCAATATGAGCAAATAAACAGCGGATACTGACGACAGTGCGAGAAATCAGGGCTGGCACGAAAAAGGTTAAGAAAAATATAAAAGTTAAATATTATAAAGAATTGCGTTTATGAATAGAGAAAATAAAATTATCTATACCTAATTAGGTAAAATTACCTCAATCCCACAGCATAAAAAGCCATGAATGACTTATAAAATTTCCTTAAATTGCCTGAAATTCTATAAAAATCCTAAAAAATGTTGAACTTTTAGAATTTTTACTACATAGTTCTCGAAATTTTAATCTTTGATCCATCTTCTGATTTTGAAAAGAGTCACCTGATAGCTTGACCAGCCGTTTGACAGCAATAAAAACACGAACGTGTAACGCTGCAAATATATCATGTTGTCTGGCGTAGATGTCAGGTGGAGAAACACGTGTGATAATAAAGAATTCCAAATCCTAATGGTACGGCAAATAAAAGAGGTGCCGCTTGGTTCTTGATGAAATTGATGTTTGCACCGGGTGAGGGTGGTACTTCAGCCTTGCACGTGTTGTCCTGCATAGGAAAGGAGAGGGTGGAACTAATTGGAAGAGCTCACCAGAACACTCGCCTTGGTAGTGGCGTAAAAATACTGCCAAAGAGGCAATATCTCAACTATTGAGTTGCTATTTTGTAATCTACTACCAAATTGCCTATCTCTTAGTTATCTTGTACAACTCCCACAGGTGAAGTTAGGGTGGCTCTCGAAGTAAACTTCAGCAAAAACCAATGGCCGTTGAGCGCAAACCAGACGTAGCAGTCATCTTGGACATGCGTAGGCAGACGAGATAGTTGTGTTTGCGCCACGAACTCTTTGTATGACTGGGCGTCGTGGCTTTTCTATACATTTTCTATGAAAGATCATAAAATCACTCCATCCACGTCGTTTCCGATGTCCGCTGTGTTTGACTTGCTTCTAAGCGTGAATGTTTACTCATGACTAGCTGTGCCCCGCGACTTAGTCCGCGAGGATTTAGATTTCTAAGGATTTTTTTTTATACGGACCCCTAATTCTTTTTATATAATAAAAGTAGCCTATGTTACGCTGTTAAGTAAAGCCATGCCGTTCCAGAGATTACCTAATTCAAACAGACAGAAAGACATCAGACCAATCTATGCGTTTATTTGAAACCTGTTATTTTAATGTTACAAACAGACACTTCAATTATATAAGTATTTATTTGTATAGATAGTAAATGCGATCAATGAATATCATTGGGTAAAACATGGGAACCCAGTTATGGCCTCCGTGGTGCGTGGCGTAGCGGTAGTGGTCTCGACTGCTAAGTCAGAGGTCGCGGGTTCGATTCCTGCTCAGTGCATATATGTATATTTGCACTGGTCTGGGTGTTTCTATGTATAATATGTATATATTAAAAAAAAAGATGTTTATCCGCATTCTAGAACCTATATATGACAGCTTTGCTTAGTTGGGTCTAGATAGCGTTGTATGATTGATCCTAGAATATTTATTTATTATTATTATTTACTGAAAGCCCGCCTAAGTTTACAATCGGAAGTAAAAACAATTTTTTATTGATCTTCGCTCATAATTACGACGGCAAAATTACGTTCGTAAGTAAAGCAATTAGCCATTCACAAATGGAAAACAAGTCTCACTGTGTAAATCAATAGTAAAAGCCAATGTTTGAATGGACAAAATGCATTATCCATTCCCATTGCATTGTCTGTATAATCTAGAAAAAAACTGTAACGATTGTGAGGAATTCTATTGAATGATAGTGTTATAGTACTGCTTCAGAAGCGCTGCTGTATCGCGTTCGGTGGCCGTGCAAAAATTCGGGTTCGATTCCTAGGTTGGGTAATTTCTATGCTATTATAAATTGTAAATTAGTTGTGTCTGTACATTGGAGATTTTAAAAAAATACTTGGGTTATTAAAATTAGAATTATAAACGGGATATTTACCATGTTTAGTATCTTTTTCGAGAATCCGATATTTCGGCACTGTTACAAGTACCATGATCACGGATGTACTAAAGTTCTGCAAGCTAGTTGTTACTCGGCAAACCGTATCGGTCTACCCTCTTCCTCACTCGTTTCTGACGCGCGTCACCACTACCACTGTCCGCGTTCTCACTACGCACTCGATCACGTTCACGACACACAACACTCACAGTATCGGCTCGCGCGGTTTTTGGAATTGCAGTTTGTTTGGGCGTTGTGAACATACGGATCACTGGATGCCAGACACTCGACAGTTGAAACCCATCCTCCCGGTTGAAGTTCTTGTACTTTTTAATTTCAATTGCTTCTTTCACCATTCTGGGTATGTAGTGGCGTTCTGTCGAGAGAATCTGAGGGTTATGTAACTCAATCCAGTGATTCGTCCCCTCCTCCAAAAGATGTTGAGCGATAGCCGATTTCTGTGGCTCGTTATTTTTGACCGCCCTGATGTGCTCCTTGATCCGGCTTGAGACAGTACGTTTGGTCTGGCCTATATAGGAGCTCCCACAGCTGCAGTCAACTTTATAAACACCTGGATGTTCTAAGGGAAAACTGTCTTTGGGTGTGCGTAGGTATTGAGACAGTTTCTTAAAAGGAGTGAAGATAGTTTTTACTGAGAACTTCTTTAAAATATTAGCGACCTTATCTGTCACTCCTTTCACGTATGGTAAGTACGCGGGTTGTCGTTCAACCTTATAGTCCAGGCGTTTAGGTGCTGGTGTGTATCTAGGTGGCATGATACGCTTCTTGTAACCATTTCTCTGTAGAACGCCCCTTAGGTGTACAATTTCAGCATTTAAATGTTCCTCGTCGCATAGACTATATGCACGGTCGGTAAGTGACGTCACTACAGAGTTCAGTTGACGGGGATGGTGATGCGAGCTGGCGTGCAGGTATCGGTCAGTGTGAGTGGGCTTCCTGTACACTGTGTGACCCAGGGAACCATCTTCTCGAACTACCACCTTTACGTCAAGAAATGCTAGACTTCTTTCCCTTTCCATTTCATGGGTAAACTGGATCTTCCTATGAATGCTATTGAGATGTGCCAAGTATCCCTTCACAACACTTTCGTCACCCTCCAGTATACAAAAAACGTCATCGGCATACCTCTTCCAAACTTTGACAACATGAGGTGCAGTGGCAATGGCTCTGTTTTCAAAGTGTTCCATCCAGAGGTTGGCTACCACTGGAGCCACTGGGCTGCCCATTGCCACGCCGTCTATTTGAAGGTAGTACTCGCCTTGGTATACGAAGTAATTCGTGGCTATGCAGTGCTGCACAAGTTCGGCATATTCCACTGGAATGTTGTTGTCCCTAATAACATCTCTGATGACGTCCATGCACTCATCTATTGGCACATTTGTGAACAGTGACTCTACGTCAAAACTGACCATCACTTCGTTGTCGTTCACATTCTCCAGACGTAAAATTTCGATGAAATGGCGGGAGTCTTTCACAAACGATGTTGATTTACCCAGCAGTGGCTGCAGGACACCCGCTACATGTTTTGCCAGTTCGTACGTGGGTGAGTCAATTTGACTCACGATTGGTCGTAGAGGGACGTTTGTCTTGTGGACCTTAGGCAATCCATATAGCCTGGGCGGTTGACAGGTTCGCGGTCTCAGTAGGTGTACTGTCATGTCCTCGCCGATCGCCCCTCTGCATTTCTTAATCAGGTTCAGGGTGCTTCGGTTCGTCCTAGCCGTCGGGTTGTAAGTCACCTTTTTGTAGGTACCCACGTCACTCAATAAATCACGAATTTTTCTGTCGTATTCAGTGACATTCATGACTACCGTCGCATTTCCTTTGTCGGCTTTCAATACCAGAACGCTCTTATCATCACGCAGGTCACGTAATGCGGCAAGTTCGGTGGCCGATATGTTCGGCTGTGGAGGCCACCGAACTTGCCGCATTACGTGACCTGCGTGATGATAAGAGCGTTCTGGTATTGAAAGCCGACAAAGGAAATGCGACGGTAGTCATGAATGTCACTGAATACGACAGAAAAATTCGTGATTTATTGAGTGACGTGGGTACCTACAAAAAGGTGACTTACAACCCGACGGCTAGGACGAACCGAAGCACCCTGAACCTGATTAAGAAATGCAGAGGGGCGATCGGCGAGGACATGACAGTACACCTACTGAGACCGCGAACCTGTCAACCGCCCAGGCTATATGGATTGCCTAAGGTCCACAAGACAAACGTCCCTCTACGACCAATCGTGAGTCAAATTGACTCACCCACGTACGAACTGGCAAAACATGTAGCGGGTGTCCTGCAGCCACTGCTGGGTAAATCAACATCGTTTGTGAAAGACTCCCGCCATTTCATCGAAATTTTACGTCTGGAGAATGTGAACGACAACGAAGTGATGGTCAGTTTTGACGTAGAGTCACTGTTCACAAATGTGCCAATAGATGAGTGCATGGACGTCATCAGAGATGTTATTAGGGACAACAACATTCCAGTGGAATATGCCGAACTTGTGCAGCACTGCATAGCCACGAATTACTTCGTATACCAAGGCGAGTACTACCTTCAAATAGACGGCGTGGCAATGGGCAGCCCAGTGGCTCCAGTGGTAGCCAACCTCTGGATGGAACACTTTGAAAACAGAGCCATTGCCACTGCACCTCATGTTGTCAAAGTTTGGAAGAGGTATGCCGATGACGTTTTTTGTATACTGGAGGGTGACGAAAGTGTTGTGAAGGGATACTTGGCACATCTCAATAGCATTCATAGGAAGATCCAGTTTACCCATGAAATGGAAAGGGAAAGAAGTCTAGCATTTCTTGACGTAAAGGTGGTAGTTCGAGAAGATGGTTCCCTGGGTCACACAGTGTACAGGAAGCCCACTCACACTGACCGATACCTGCACGCCAGCTCGCATCACCATCCCCGTCAACTGAACTCTGTAGTGACGTCACTTACCGACCGTGCATATAGTCTATGCGACGAGGAACATTTAAATGCTGAAATTGTACACCTAAGGGGCGTTCTACAGAGAAATGGTTACAAGAAGCGTATCATGCCACCTAGATACACACCAGCACCTAAACGCCTGGACTATAAGGTTGAACGACAACCCGCGTACTTACCATACGTGAAAGGAGTGACAGATAAGGTCGCTAATATTTTAAAGAAGTTCTCAGTAAAAACTATCTTCACTCCTTTTAAGAAACTGTCTCAATACCTACGCACACCCAAAGACAGTTTTCCCTTAGAACATCCAGGTGTTTATAAAGTTGACTGCAGCTGTGGGAGCTCCTATATAGGCCAGACCAAACGTACTGTCTCAAGCCGGATCAAGGAGCACATCAGGGCGGTCAAAAATAACGAGCCACAGAAATCGGCTATCGCTCAACATCTTTTGGAGGAGGGGACGAATCACTGGATTGAGTTACATAACCCTCAGATTCTCTCGACAGAACGCCACTACATACCCAGAATGGTGAAAGAAGCAATTGAAATTAAAAAGTTACAAGAACTTCAACCGGGAGGATGGGTTTCAACTGTCGAGTGTCTGGCATCCAGTGATCCGTATGTTCACAACGCCCAAACAAACTGCAATTCCAAAAACCGCGCGAGCCGATACTGTGAGTGTTGTGTGTCGTGAACGTGATCGAGTGCGTAGTGAGAACGCGGACAGTGGTAGTGGTGACGCGCGTCAGAAACGAGTGAGGAAGAGGGTAGACCGATACGGTTTGCCGAGTAACAACTAGCTTGCAGAACTTTAGTACATCCGTGATCATGGTACTTGTAACAGTGCCGAAATATCGGATTCTCGAAAAAGATACTAAACATGGTAAATATCCCGTTTATAATTCTAATTTTAATGTAAATGACCATGTCAATCTAAAATCATATATACTTGGGTTATGTTAAATTTTTCATTTAATTATTATTTTTCTTCACGATGGACGCAAAAGCTACTGAACGAATTTTGATGTGTTTTTTCCATTAGAAAGGTCTTGGTTAGACTTATTTTAAAAACAAGCTTTTTTTTTTTCAAAATTGTAATCGCACTATAGCGAAAATCGAAATCTTATGCAACACCTGTGCTGATTCAAAAGCTTGTATCGCGCAAGTTATTTTCTGTTTTCTATTTTCGCTACAAGCTTTTCAAATATGCACGGGTATTGCATGAAATCATTATTTCGTAAAAGTGCGAAAAAAATTTCGTAAATTTTTGAATAAAAGCTTGTTTTTTTTAAAGTTTTTTTTATTTTTTGTATGAGTCATATCATGTAGCTCCTGAGTGACCCTGAACTGAATACCATGTACCAATAAAGGGTTCGCCGAGGTTAAACAAATGATACTACTAAAGTTTAATATCGCCATCTTGCCTTCCATAGAAAAAGAGATGGGAATACATTTGAATCCTGTCAAACTGGTTTAGTTATTGCAACAATAAACTGGGTAGTCTTGCGATTTTTTTTAAATCTGTTTAGAGTTAGAATTATCTAGACTTATAATTTTCAATCAAGTGTTCATCATTTTCCCACAGTTATCACGACAATTTGTTTTTACAGTAGCCTAGCAGCCTAGTCGAGCAACTTCAAATTCAAATAGGAAATCGGAAATCCCGTTGTCCCTTTGTAAACCTTTTGATGTCAATATGAGCAAATAAACAGCGGATACTGACGACAGTGCGAGAAATCAGGGCTGGCACGAAAAAGGTTAAGAAAAATATAAAAGTTAAATATTATAAAGAATTGCGTTTATGAATAGAGAAAATAAAATTATCTATACCTAATTAGGTAAAATTACCTCAATCCCACAGCATAAAAAGCCATGAATGACTTATAAAATTTCCTTAAATTGCCTGAAATTCTATAAAAATCCTAAAAAATGTTGAACTTTTAGAATTTTTACTACATAGTTCTCGAAATTTTAATCTTTGATCCATCTTCTGATTTTGAAAAGAGTCACCTGATAGCTTGACCAGCCGTTTGACAGCAATAAAAACATGTACGTATAACGCTGCAAATATATATAATCATCTTGTCAGGCGTAGATGTCAGGTGGAGAAACACGTGTACTAGTAAAGAATTCCAAATCCTAATGGTACGGCAAATAAAAGAGGTTCTTGATGCGAGGATCATGTAGCTCCTGAGTGACCCTGAACTGAATACCATGTACCAATAAAGGGTTCGCCGAGGTTAAACAAATGAGCCCAAACTCGATAAGTTTATCTTGTTTAGTTTAGGAGTTCCTGAAGGTAGACTAGAAAGGTCTATCTTCAGACCCAGACTGTCATGTAACACTAAAGAGTCTAGTGAGACAA
Source organism: Cybosia mesomella (assembly GCA_946251805.1). NCBI lineage: Eukaryota > Metazoa > Arthropoda > Insecta > Lepidoptera > Erebidae > Cybosia > Cybosia mesomella. Next base: position 33,017,697 of record OX276396.1, on the reverse strand, counting down.
AATAATTTAGCCCAAACTCTATAGGTTTATTTTGTTTTGTTTCGAAGTTCCTGTGGCCATGGTGGAGCCATCAGACCAGCTCCATGGTACCAAATTATTGCATTATCATCCAAACTAAACGTGTATGCAAAATTTCAGCGCAATCGTATGTCAACGAATGGTCGAAAAATGGTTTGCATATTTTAACAGGCAACATACATACGAACAGTGCAATCTAATAACAAGTGACAATAAAAAAAATCTTTTAAAAATAAGCTTTTGTTATGTTCTTTTTTATAAAAAGACAAAAAAAATAAATCAAATGAGCCTGGTTACCATTGGAGGACAAACTAATCGTCAAGACGATTCAAACGAGCCCAAACTCGATGAGGTTGTGTCGTTTCATTGCGAAGTTTCTATGGCCACCTTCCAGCTCCATCATCAGATCAGCACCACGTCATCATAGTATTGCATTGTCACGCGATGTACACATGTATGCATAATTTCAGCTCAATCGGTAACCGGGAAGTGGATAAAATTTAATTTGCAAGATTTGATGACAAACATCGGGACGCGTGAAGCCAAGTGAAAGCTTATAAAAAGTTTGTAATAAATGTTGCATAATGGGTTGCCAACAAATTTCTCAGTACATACACGTGTACTTATTCTCATACAAACTGTTCCCATTACTCGAATTTTTACCAATTTCCTCTAAGAAAAGTTGCGTAATGGAATCTACATTGTAATCCGAGCCCGGCTGGTAAGATGTCTATGGATACAAATGGAAATTATGCTCAATTAGCTGATGCCCGCGGCTCCGCCCGCGCGGATCTCGGTTATCGTTTTTTGGTCCTATCTCTACTTCTACCTAACCAATTGCAATCAATCATACATGAGTTTTTAAGTCTGACAACGACCTTTCTAATACAAAACACCGCAACAAAATCCGTTCTGTAATTTTTAAACAGACAAGAATACCAAAAACAAAAAATGTTTGTCTTCAGAATCGTTCATTTAACATGACCCGTTTTTTTTTTTAAAATATCTCCATTGTACCAACACAACTAATTTACAATTTTATAATAGTATAGAAGATGTTAAGAGTTAGTAGGCTACTAACTCCACTAATTTCACGTTCCATGATAATACAAGTGTCTTTACGTGAATTAATGGGATCATTATCGTTTTTGCGTTATTCCCGATGGCAAGCCTCGGGCTTCCACCTCGGAGTCCCGGGGTCAACTTACTTCTCCTTTGGTCAACCTCGCCTACAAGCCGATACACCTGCTGATTGACGGATGAGACTCTTGCGCAGGATTTCCTCTCGGGGTTGGGAGGTGAGACGGCTGTCACTCCTAGAAAAGTCGTATAAGAAAAACCAAAAGGAGGAGGACTAAGCTAACACCAGAATCCGAGGTAACCTCTGATGCAGCCAACGCTAAGATGACGATGAAGTGATGTCCCTTTTGATGCAAGTATTCGATACCTTTGAAACGATGCTACATAGTGACGGCTCTGTGGCGTAGCGGTAGTGCATTCGACTGCCACGACAGGGGGCGCGGGTTCGATTCCCGCTCAGTGCAAATGTTTGTATGCATGAATATGTCTATTTGCGTTGGTCTGAGTGTTTCTATGTATAATATTTATGTATTTACAAAAAAAAATAAGTATGATTATCCGCATTCTGGAACCCATAACACAAGCTAGTTAAACTATGCTTACTTTGGGCCTAGAGAGCGCTGTGTAGAATATCGTAGAATATTTATTATTTATTATTAAATTAGTAAGCACACAGAAGAGTAAATAATAGACTCAAAAAAATAATGTATTCGATATTGAGTCTAAAATGTACCTTAGTGGAATTTACATAATAATGTGTCCGGTACGAAACTATGCGTATTATTTTAATTATAACCAGTATATTCAAATTTTTCACTTACACCTTGCCCAGATAAATCAACAAAAAAGCGCACCCTATCGTAATAAAAGCGATAAAATAACCAAAAATTTATTAAATACCCCATACTTAGCAACATTACCATATCTAATGTTAATCTCAAAATTATCAACCGATTACGTGAATTCGGAATTCGATCGCTTCGTTGCGTACGCGCACGTGGCTCACAGGAAACGGAAGCCATTGTTTAGCGGCGCGGCACGAGTTGAATCGTAAATCGCACACGCTGTCGATATCGATACGGATCGGCTTATTTTTGGCGGGCGGCCCTATTTTTTTTCAAGATTTAAAAATAGAATCTTTTTTTATTAAATTCTTTATTTGAAAACCGAAGGGTCATGCTTTCATAGGTACCATAGTGCAGCATTTTGCTTCCTGATACAATTTGTAAAGGCAGACCGATTGAAAAAAAGTGACCGTGAGGTTTTGATACCAAATGCTTGTCTCATAGTCCTAGTCTTGTTGCCTTGTGAATCTGGCTATAAATATATTTGTAGTAACTGTAAATCATAACATTCATTAACGTCACTTGTGTTTTAAATTAATAGAAGAATTTTAATGATCAAACACGTAAACAGCAATTACGGCTTTATTTTTCTATATTTGCGTGAAGTAAATCATTCTGTCAATCTGTATAAAAATTACGATCATAACCTATTTTTTTTATGTTGGCACCACTACCTCTGGTGTTGCAATGATTCATAGGCCTAGTATCTACTTACGTGTGCTTTTAACTATGTTACACTTATAAAAAATCATATATTAAAGATTTATCGTGAACTACTGTAGCTACTGGTTAGGCTATTATCAACTGATTTGTATACTTTTTTTTATTGAAACGGTTTCAATAAAATTAATTTATTGTAGCGGTTGTGCTGTTGAGTTGACACTAAAGCGGAGATGTATAGAGTGGAGAGGATATGTGCTGAAATCGAATAACGTGGATAAATTGGATGCGATTATAGTGAGGCCGTCAACATTTGAGCCATCTGGCTATATATAAACTTCACAACGCACATCATTAAGACACTCCATCAGAGCAATTAAAGGGAGCGAGACAGATAATAAAATCATTCTCAGACACACTCAGATGATAACGGCGGTACTAGTAATTATAGTCGATTCCTGCATTATTCATCTTCCCTTCTCCACGTCTGTGCATCTGTAGAAACGTCCTAACGCTGCTGTAATAAATCTGCTATCAAAGTTTCCGTAAAATCGATATATTTTATTGTCATTTTATAGCGGAGATAGCCCAGTGGCGTACGTAACGGACTGCCGAGACGAGATCTCGAGTTCGATCTCCAGTCGCCCCGGGCACACACCTCTGACTTTTCGTAGTTTTATGTGTGTAATAAAAATGGTTATTATCGCTCGCTTAGTAATATGCCCGGGTAGATTACAATAGGCTCGCCCCCTATTACATTGGGACCTAAACATAACTGGCGAATCGTGGGTGTGTAATACACCTCTGCCTGCCTCTTCGGGGATACAGGTGTGAAGATGTTATGAATGTTTTATTTTTTTTAGCAGTTTGTATTACACATGTGTATAAATAAGTTAAGAGTCACTGACTTACAATTATTGATGAAGTGGGTGTATAAGGTGATCGTGCGCAGCATGTGACGTCAATATGAATATTGACCAATATATGTGACGCACACACCTGATTCTGTCTGAACCGTAATCTAATGGAAAGTGAAATATGATTTTGTATATTACTAAGAACCAAAGTTACCTCCATATAACTCGCAGAAAAACTTGCTAAAGTGGCAATGGGCTGGCCATATCTGACAGTGGACCGATGGCTGTTGAAGCAAACGAGTACGGTAGTGGTGACCATGAATCGGCAAATGAAAGGTGGGACGGGCGTCCCAGCCTAATGGACTGACGACCTCAAAAGTGTGACTGAGGTACACTGGATGCAGAAGGTGGAGGATCGGGTTGGGTGCTATGTGGCTCATTGGGAGTAGGAGAAAGAGTAGGAGATGGACCCCGGGCTCCAAAGTGCAAGCTTGGGATTGGCGCTCTGATGAAGAATGAAGGAGGTCCTCCTCCTCCTCCTCTGTACTGTCCTCCGGGTACCAATTCCAGTTGCATTCACAACTATCACGGTGGTATACTTCGTTTGAGCTGCGAAAAGCATATACTTTTTTTTTGTAAAATTACACTATCATCACTCAATAGGTTGAATGCGGCTGTAGCTTTATATCTTTTAACTGTGTCAGGCGCTGAAGTAACACTTTTTCGCCTTAATGACCCTTAACCACGAAAAGCGTTTTAAAACGCGTTTAAACGGCAACCATAGTGAAACTTTAGAACGTATTTAGTAGTTTAACGTGTGCTAAATTCCCCGTAGTGACAGGCGCTGTGAAAAAACGGAAGAAAAGACGGTTGACGAAGAAAAGACAGTTGAATGCGGCTGTAGCTTTATATCTTTTAACTGTGTCAGGCGCTGAAGTAACACTTTTTCGCCTTAATGACCCTTAACCACGAAAAGCGTTTTAAAACGCGTTTAAACGGCAACCATAGTGAAACTTTAGAACGTATTTAGTAGTTTAACGTGTGCTAAATTCCCCGTAGTGACAGGCGCTGTGAAAAAACGGAAGAAAAATCTGAAGATTGATATTATTTTCTAACCAGCCGTTACTAGTGGCGTCACCGGCTTCCCAGAGATAAAAAATCGTAGGATATTAGTAGGATGGAGGATCAAACTGCAATATCTATGGGTTACATCATTCCTAAATGTACTTTTTAGGGAGGCATGGCTGTTCCGATATTCAAGACGCCTTCCTGTTTCCGTCCTTGCAGAATCTCACGATTTGATCCATCTTCGGATACTCTGAGTTTTCCGACTGGTGTGTCTAACCCCATAAGCTCTAATATGATTATTGAGAACATAAGTCAGTCAAGAAGTAGGTTAGAAACTGATTTCTTCACTGTTCATATACTCCTGGTATTTGAGGTCTGTTTGGTGCCTGTTAAAAGAAAGGACAATTAACATGATTCTGAAAACATTTTTTTGTAATTCTTGTCTGTGTGTCTGTTTGTTCGCGACGCAAACCCCGGAATTGAACGGATATTGATACGTTTTTTCTATTAGAAAGGTCTTGGTTAAACTTACAATCTACCGTACGTTTTATTGTAATTAGTTAAGTAGAACTGGAGATAAAACCAAAAATCGATAACCGACCTCCTAGTGTTTAATAAGAACGTAACCTTGCACATTCATTCCCTTGCATTAAATATCATCCGTCATCATTCATATTCAATTAACTATACAAAAGCATTATTTGCATCACAACACAACATAGACTTGTAAACACAAGGTTTAAATGTACCCCGACTGTTAATGTGGGCGTTACCATAGCAACCACTGGTAAATCACTTAATAATGATCGCGAAATTCACGTATCAGAAAACATATAATTATACCTCAAAATCTTTGAAAAGAGTAGTTCTTGTGTGGTAGAGTTGTTGAGAGCTGGGCTTTATTTTTTAATTTAAGATCGACATATCGATAATAAATAGTTTTCAACATAAACTTTCAAGGTTAAAATTCGATGCCGAGTAAATGAAAAGGTGTCTGAAAAGTAAAACAATATAATACGTGACAATTTACAGCCCACTCATAAAAATATAATAATATTATTACAGCCTTGGGTTTAAGAACATACCTAATCTAGTTATTTAATCGTAGGTGTACATTCGAAAGAGGACAAACGTGGGTTTTTTTATTATTTACAGATCACTCTTATCTTGTGACACGGTAATGTCACAAGATAAATGTTTAAGATAAGTAGAGATACCTTCGAAATGATTATCTTTTATCGATAAAAGATAATTCATTAAGTACTCTAGTTCAATACCCTCCGGCTTCTATATGCATTTATATGTAGTTACTTTCCGTATATGTGAATAGTATTTTAATCTAATCTACTGTATAATATTATCAAAATATCTTCATTCGCAGTTCATTGTGTGCCCACATGTTTTAGATAATATTATAGCTATCGATCACTTTGTTTTAATAAGAATACTTAAGAGTTAAAAATATTATAACACAATATGTAAAATTGTGACCGTAATTTTAAAAGAAAGTAAACCTACTATTTAAATTATCTTAACAAATGTTATGATGCGCTGATAGAACATGAATTTATTGTACTTACGTGTATTCTGTCTATTTCCGTTATATCCCGTTAAATTAAAAACATCCCACATGGGATATTTTGTGAATGTAAAAATATAAATTATTTATTTACTTTGCTAAGTTCCTAAATTTAACTACGACATCTCTGAAATATATTTTATCGATAAATTTAAACTGTAAACTGTCACCTCCCTACTCAAGATTAGGGTTCACACAAAGCTTCCTTAATCTATTCGCGAAGGGCTCAATGGTGGGCAGATGTTCTCAGGTAACTGGAGCAGATGCTTCAAGAACAATGTACTGAGAACTGCACGCTATTGTGAAGCTGTAATTTAATTATTTGGTGGCCACTTGTGTAGGTATACATGTTAAGAATTCTTGAGATACGTGTAACATAGGTACTTAGTTACATGTTTACGGATCAGTACTACACTGACAAAATTGAGAAGAAAAAAACAATTATTTTACATACTATTAAACAGATAACCGCGGTAGCCTAGTGGTATGGGTAAAGGACTGCTGAGATGAGGTCTCGGGTTCGATCCCAGGTATTACCATGGCACATAACCGCCCCCGCTGGCACGCGGGGGGGTATCCGAAGGGATTTCCGCACGATAAAAAAAAAAAAAAAAAAAAAAGGCATTACCATGGCACACACCAATGACTTTTCGATGCTTTTCGAAGCTATGTGTGTATTTATCGCAGGTTTATAAGTGCCCGGTTAATGGCAATAGGCTCGCCACCTATTACATTGGGACCTAAAACATAAACTGGCGAAACGTGGGTGCTAGCACCTCTGCCTACCCTTTCGGAGATATAGGCGTGAGTTTATGTTATGTTATGTTATTAAACAAACATAAAACAAAGTTTAACATTTATGAATTTTTGGACTATACGATTACAGCTTATAATATTTTTTTATGTAACTTTAAAATTTGCATCCCGTATGTGGCAAAATAAGATAAAACAAAGTACCTATTTCAACACCTCTTGTAAAATATTCTCGGAAATATATTTTTTTATTTGATTTGAGTAAAACTCGAATCATGGAAACGAAATATCATGCTCAGTCATGATGATTCAGTTATGGTACTGTTAAAGCCGAGACCGATAGTATGTTTGATAGGGAATGTGATTCAATTTATTGTAAATTACAAAAGATAAGGAGAAAACATACCAATAAAAGATAATAATAGATTACATGTATCAATGTAGTCTTTGTAAATAACGTCTTCGGTAGCTTAGTGGTTAAGGAGATGGCGTTACGATCGCGAAGTCCCTGGTTCGAATTTTGGCCATTACACTACTGAGTACCGACGTGAACCCAATCCTAATACAAGCAATTTAGCTTAGCTGGAGGTCTAAAATGAAAATAAATAATTCGTTATAGGAAAAAATAGAGTCGGTTAAGTATACTAAAACCTTCTCCTTTTTTGTAACAAATACTTTTCTGAAAATCGCATCAAAATCGGTTTAACCAAACGCAAAAAAATCACGGACAAAAATACAGGGCATTTGAGGCGTAAGGCATAGGGGGAAGTCCCCTAGTGGCGGACATATAAGGTTTTCCGGAAATAAATTGAAAACTACTTCGAGAAATATGTATTTATTTATGAAATAGTTAAACGAACAAAATATAAAATCAAAATCAATTAACAAAAATACAACTTCTGCGTAAAAATAATCTAGGAACGTTAATTAAGTTTTAGTAAAAAAAAATAAGTCTTTAATATTGGCACCTAGTACCGGACGCATTAATCTTCAAACCCCAAGCGCCGGACATTCTTAAAACATTGTGCATCTATCACATATATAGGTATCTCCACATTCTGGAACGTCTGCACATGCTTCATGGGCCCATTCTTGGCAACACAGGACTCGCTTGAGTCGGGTGAGAGTGTTTAATAAATAGCTGTAGCCATTGGAGAAAAAATCACTATTCATCCAACCTTTTGGCTGAGCCACGCCAACGCCAGCCGGAGAATTATTCATGAGGCGATCATTCATTCTTTGCCTTGGAAAGACAAAAAAAGGTGGTATGAAGTGACCGTTATCACTCATACAAAACAAAACTGTTATATTTTTGCCCCTCTCAGCAGAAGTGAGCTTACCTACTAGACGGCAGCCTTTGGAGCCAGAACTTTTTGATGTTTATGCACGCAGCTGACTCCAGTTTCATCACAGTTGTAAATGTTGGAGGGTGGAAATTTATAGTGTGTCATTAGCCTTTCCAGATTGTCGTAGAATATATCCACTAGTGGTTTATTAAATCCTACGTCTCGCATCATGCTTGTCGACTCTGATGTTCTCAATGAAATGTCCGGATGTCTATGCAAGAAATCATAATCAGCATTTTTTTTCTCTGTATTAAAACGATGGTTGATCTTCATAGCTTCAGATAAGTCATAAGTTAACTTCAAAAAGTCTTTTTTCATTAGCGGCAGACATCTATAAGACAAATCTTTTATGTGGTCCAGTAAAACTTGTTCATACTCGGGTGAGAAGGTTTTTGTAAATCTACCAATCTTTGGTTGCAACGTGACTTCTCCACTATTCAATGCTGTTATTTTATCATGTAGAGTGCTTTTTGGAATATTGAAACGCGACGAAACTTCTCTGAGACTCATTTCTTTGGACAAAATCTTGTCCATCGCAGTTTTTAAACTTTGCTGATCCCATTTTCCTTTCTTTTTTGTCTCTTCCATGTTAAAATCTCTCCTTTAAAACAACAAACAAACATTATAATGATAAGTATAAATGCTTAGTAGAAAAGCCAACCTATAAATTGTCCGGTGGTACGGGACACCTTTGTGTCCGGAGGTAGGGGACAGGGAATGTCCAAAATTACGTATTTCATACTAAAACTGTTTAAGTAATTAATAAAAACTTACACAATTTACGAATTATAATGAACACTGTCTTTATTAACAAATAACAAAAACAATTAAACAAAAAACCATAGCAGTGATACTTACTTGAAATTTACGTGACGCAACGCTTTCCCGCCAAAAATAGCAATCGACCTCTCCCACTGCGGCTGTGCGCCTCAGTGGCAAACCGCGTCGCGTGATCCTGTATTCGTACGTTCCCCCGCGCCCCTTCCACCGATATTTGAATAGATCGCGTGGTCGTTAGTCGAGTTAATACGAGTGTCCGACGCTAGGTACCGTCCGGCGCTACGGGACTTCCCCCTAATCAAATAAAATTAAGCCTTACGCTTACGCGTTTTTGCTTTGTGTATCCCCCGCTGGTCAGCGGGGGGGTATCCGAAGGGATTTCCGCACGTAAAAAAAAAAAAAAAAAAAGGCCTTTCTTTTCTGTATAATTCACGCCAATGGATGGTTCCCTGAGTAAATGCTAGGTTGTTGAGATCAAAATACTTTTTTGTGTAGGAGGCGATTTGCAGCCAACCAAACATGTGTTATTGATAGGATTGACCACTATCGCATTGATGTAGTAGAAGTGATGATATTAACTAAAAGTAATATAGGTCGATTCTTGTAAGCGTGATACATAGTCCCACTCGAAACTGGAATATTCCCGGATAAATAACTCTGGTATTAAAACGTATTATACTAGATTTCTTTCTTTCATTTTTCTCTTTTTCTTTTACCATTCCCTCGGTAGGTAACCTACGTGTGACATCCCTAGTGTTCGTCTTAGACCAAAATAACCGCTTATAATCGTAGAGCCAAGTATCTGTCTGTTAGTTTAAAAAAAACAGTGGCACTTCGGGAGTGCTGACAGAAGTGAAAACACGAAAAAATATTCAATAATCAGGTCGAAACTCCATCAAGGTCAGAACAAAATAGTTTATCAGCTACAACATAGATGACGCTTTCCATATTTTTAGGGATTTTCTTTAGAAAAGCCCTATTGCTAAGGAGTTGTCGTCGACGTCGTCGTCGTCGTTACCAATTTTCTGTCACGGTTTTGGGTATGAAGGAGATGAGCTATCGAGTTGCTGTTTTCGGTAATAGATTCGTGCTGGGGTGAACCATTGCAAGATAAAAAAAATATCGCAAAAAATCGCAAAAAAAAATATATCGCAAAATCGAAAATCCCTTGTATTCGGCTGAGCTCGTCTCAGGAATTCAAATTGTTGACAACATAGATGGCATTGATATAAAAAATATGGAAAGCGTCACAGTGACGATGACGCAAGTTCCATGATTTTTGTTCACCCAAAAAGTGCTCATACGGAAAGCGCTCAGCGCGTCTAAAGAAGTTTTCACTTCAAAAACGCAACGCCATAAGCGGAATGGCTTGTCCAGTATTACAGTACTTACAATGGGTACAACGACATTGTGTCTTACCCACAAAAAAAAATGTTAACCGCATTTTTTTTGATCGTTAGAAACTTGGATAGTAGCAAAAAAGGGGCTGGTACGAAGTGTCGTGTTTTGCGTAATGTTCGCTGAAGCGAGAAATGAGTCTGCCACGAAAGTGACATTCGATCGCGTCTGATATCATTCGTTTTTCAATCCGTTTTTTTGGAGGTCTAAAATGAAAATAAATAATTCGTTATAGGAAAAAATAGAGTCGGTTAAGTATACTAAAACCTTCTCCTTTTTTGTAACAAATACTTTTCTGAAAATCGCATCAAAATCGGTTTAACCAAACGCAAAAAAATCACGGACAAAAATACAGGGCATTTGAGGCGTAAGGCTCAGGAATTCAAATTGTTGACAACATAGATGGCATTGATATAAAAAATATGGAAAGCGTCACAGTGACGATGACGCAAGTTCCATGATTTTTGTTCACCCAAAAAGTGCTCATACGGAAAGCGCTCAGCGCGTCTAAAGAAGTTTTCACTTCAAAAACGCAACTCCATAAGCGGAATGGCTTGTCCAGTATTACAGTACTTACAATGGGTACAACGACATTGTGTCTTACCCACAAAAAAAAATGTTAACCGCATTTTTTTTGATCGTTAGAAACTTGGATAGTAGCAAAAAAGGGGCTGGTACGAAGTGTCGTGTTTTGCGTAATGTTCGCTGAAGCGAGAAATGAGTCTGCCACGAAAGTGACATTCGATCGCGTCTGATATCATTCGTTTTTCAATCCGTTTTTCAGGAAATTGTGTCTTCAGCTCATTGAATATGATGACTTTTATGGTACATCAATTTTTAGTACTTTTTCTAATACTAAGATAGAAAATAAGCACACAGCCCATCTGAGGCGGAGACTTTAAGTTTATAGCGATTACCTAGGTGTATGGGGTTCCACCAAATTCTTCGTGACCCGAGCCTTCCTCACCCACAATTCGGTAGATCTGCTGATTGACGGATGAAGTTCCTCTCGGGGTTCTATGGGGTTCAGAAGGCAGTCGCTCCCTTTAAAGCCAAAATAAAATTGGTGGAGTCCCAAGTATACTATGTTAAAACAAACCTGAATATTTTCAAACGCAGTTAAATGCTACTTTAGATTAAAAACACGGTTTCATTAATTATAAAATAATGTTGTAAACGTATTTGCCGCATTGCCTGACGACTGGCAGTATAACTGTGACTAACAAATCTTATACTAATAATAGTATAAAGTAAACATAGCACTTTAATAAAGCCGGTCATTTACTGGCCAGTTACCTGACCATTTGGTATAATAATTGTAAGAGTAAGGTCAAAATTTCTTCAAGAAATTTCCACATTCAATTCGACCAAACGTCCTTGAGTATACATTTCCTATTTGCCGCAATACCAGTAAATGGGTACTTGCCGATTTATGAACAACTTATATTTAAAATCAGATGAAGAGCCACTAAACCAAAAGGAGGAGAAGAAGTAAGCGAACTTTGGGCCTCGGAAAGCCTCCAAGGTGCGAGGGAACTGTCTTTTAGGCCCCTTACGCCTTTGTATGAACCCCCGAGACGGCGTGTGGTTTTTGATTCGAATCCGACATAACCAGGCCCCCTTGGGGGAGGTGGGGGAGGGGGGATATGGGAATCAGGGGTATTTCCGCACGAAAAAAAGGGCCTCGGAAAGTCTCGGGTGCAACTGGGTCAACGCTAAGATGATAATAAAGGACAGCGTCATAGATTTAAGTGAAGTTACAATTGAAAAAAAATAAAGCCGACTTCAACAACAATAAGGCGCTGACGAGTTAAAAAATAAAAGAATTACTTACATTTTTAATTCAAAAGTGAAAAATGCGCGTAAGACTTAAGTACATAATAATGAAATCTGTGCCAAGGGAGATCGCGGTTACATTTTCTATCTCCGAAACTTATCATTGATCACTACGAAATGTAAATTCGACCATCTCGGAATAAAGCTCTTTCGAACAAATAAAGAATTTTGCAGATCTGTCTATATCATCATCATCAACCTAGTATCTAGTCCACTACTGGACATAGGTCTCCCCTAATGAGCGCCATCTGTCTATATATGATAGAATTATGCCCGAACATACATAAAACTCGGTATCTATCGAAATCGGTTAAAAAATAAAACGAAGTCGATTCAAAAATAGTTGAAAAGTATTGATAGTCTTCACCAAATACTTTCATCTCATTTTGAGATGATTTGAATCAGTTCAAGAACTGTTCAGAATCATCGTCAGCACACCTTACTTTAGGGTCTGAAAGCACTTTCATAATTATAACCTCTATAGAAATCTAAACCTATATAACCTATACAAACAAATAAGATTGAAATGTCTGTTTGTAATATTAAAATAACAGGTTTTAAATAAATGTATATGAGTGTTTATACGACACATATAACAAAAAAGCAAGTTTTTAATTGTTTGTCTGTCTGTCTGTTTGTCTTTCTATCTGTTTGAATTAGGTAAACTCTGGAACGCCTGTGCCAATTTTGACGGGACCTTCAGATAGGTAATATATAATGCGTAACATAGGCTACATTTATTTTAGAAAACTAATTAGAGTTCCGCGCAAAAGAATTCAACCCTTAAAAATCTAAATCCACGCAGACGAAGTCGCGGGTACAGTTAGTTAACAATAAAACTGTCTGTGAATTCTTGATGACTTCAAATCTGTAAGTGCTGCACTGTATCGGATGTGATTGCGCTGGGCTGCACCAATTAATCAGTGTGCATGTGACATGTGGCACTTCGCCGCACGTTATTCAAGGAAGTCGGTGCGAAGTTATAAGCAGACATAATTAGCGACAGCCAGTGGATTGTAAGGTTAACTCGTATTCATATTATTTATAGAAGTTATTTTAAATTTTAACAATCCAAAATAACTTCAGTTTATAGTTAGTTAAATTAGTTTTAGAAGTTATTTTAGGAGTGAATGAAAGAATGAGTGAAGAAAAGGCAAGCTTAAGGCGAGCGCGATCCCAGAGCAAAATCGCGTCTAAGCATATGATTCTGCTGTATAATTCACGCCTTAGATTGTTATTTACTAATATAAAAATTACTTTGTTAATAAATACGGACAACATAGGAATCATGTCACGAAATCTTAGACAATATCGACTTCCTTCCAGAATATATTCAAATTCAAATTCATTTTATATTGGAAAAATAACAGCTTTATACAGTAAAATATAACTATGATATACAGTAGTATAAACTACTGTATAAATAGTACAGTAGTATAAATTGGGACGCAGATATCAATATCGTTAACTATCCAGGCCAATAAGTTTATCTCCTAAAACAACCTCATGTAGATAGTCTTACAATCGCCATAAAACTGTGATGAACCGTATTTCATAACACGCACACCATACTGCGAGTGCGCTTAACTGTGACAGCCTCTTTTTGTGCAGAATCTGGTGGCAATTCAGCGCAAAATTACGCTCATTAGACCATTCACATACTATATTTAGAGCCGCTTGGCGCAACGCTTAATGTGGTCATGAAAGCTTATGGTGTTAGGAATAAGGTTTAGTTTTATTCGTTTGGGTGAAGTGTAAATTGCTTTGAGTAAAATGAGCTAGGGCTGTCGCAAAATCAATTATAGTTTTATAGTTTTTTATATGTTACAAAGTGTTCCTTTATTTAAGCATCATTATTATTAATACAGTAATTCACTACTTACTTTTTGAAGTGAAAACTTCTTTAGGCGCGTTCAGCACTTTCCATATAAGCACACTTTTTGGGTGAAGAAAAATGGAGGGATGAAGAGAGGGAGGGAGGGAGGAAGAAAGGAAGGCAGGGATGGGTGATGAGTGTGATGATGATTCAAAAAATACACACGTAATTGTTCAAGTTTTCACTTCTATTGACACTCCCGGAATACCACTGTCTTTTTCTTTTTCAAGCTTTTTGAGCTGAGTGAGACGAAGTCGAGCGAAAGCTCCTCATACTAGACTTCAGGATTTTCTTTGTCACAGGTCTCCTCCTAAACTACTAATCCAATCAGAACCAAATTTGGCATAATTAAAGAGGTCAATCAGAGGAAGGTTTATGGATATAATTTGAAAAAATTAATGCTACCACAGAGGAATGATCACCGTTAAAAAAATTCCAGATGGAATTACATAATAACCGCTCGAGACACTGTGACCAAACTTTACACGCTCAGAAAGCATGTCCAGAGTTGTGACTTTCAAAAAGAATTTTCAAAATCGGACTTGCCACGGAGGAATGATCACTGTTCAAAATTTTTAAAATTCAAATCACGGTGTCTCACTCAGCTCAACATTGCAAGCAGCGATTCGCCTTGCAGACCTAGTAGTAACAGTGGTTTTCGAATTAACCCGCTCTCTTCCTTATCGCTTAATCTTTAAGGAAGGCTTTAAAGAAGCAATAAGTATGGCAGACCACGGACGACTTCGATCGAATCAGTGATACTAGCTTGTATATATAGATACTTATATATATATATAATACGGTGCCGTCAATACACCAAAAAATCACTACTGCAAAACTCCTGCGCTTTATATTCTAACTCTATACATATATCGCGGATACTTCAGTATTTATTTCCCTGACGCACTAAACCATTATGGGTCCTACATTCCTGAAAAGATTAGCTATACGCTGCGCGTGTAATTGTCTCCTTTTTCTTTCTTAAAACTTAATGGGGTCTACACCTTATTAGTATATAATTTGGCCTATCCATTACCACTTACAGTTATTAAATAGTTCTTCCAGAAATTTCTTAGGTCCAAATCAAATTTCGTGAAGAAATATCAGCCACAGTAATATCACAGTACCGCGTGCGTACTATAAACTCCCAGAGAACAGTGATTAGCGTGAAACTAAATGATAATAGAACATGTCAAGGATGACAAGCAACCTCGAATTATTCAGACAAGGTCTTTGAACGTCTACCGAACTCTTATTTTAGAGTAATTGATTTCATTTTACAAGCAATGAAATATAGAATGTAAATTCTACTTGTACTGCTGAATTATTGCATGACAATCAACAATTCTGCAATTTAACGATAAATTTTAAAAGCGTAGCAAACGATAATGATTTCGTTTCTAACACAATTTTACATAATACGACTATCACGACTAGTAATAATAGTAATAAAAATAGATGTATCTACAGGTAGTAACATAATATAAATTCACGCCTGTATCCTCGTAGGGGTAGACAGAGGTGTATTACACACCCACGATTCGCCAGTTATGTTTAGGTCCCAATGAAATAGGGGGCGAGCCTAAATAAAATTGAAAATCGAACATACCATGGAGGAATAATCACCCTTGAAAAATTTCATAAACTGATTTCTCCAAAATGATCAATGTTGAGGCCACGATTTTGGCGCCAAAATGTGCAACTTAACTATTGGCTTATGAAAGAAAAAGAAAATTGAAAATCGGTCTAGCAACGGAGGAATAATCACTGAAAAAACAATTCAATGGTAATCAATAGAAAAAAATTGCGCGTGAATTGTAGTGCACTCTCAGCCCAACATTGCAACAGCAGAATGCATTGCGCCCCTAGTTTATAGGACTTTCAGAAGTAAATATCAATATTAAATGATAATATGGTAGTTTACCGAACCGGCCCATTCGCCCAGTAAACTATGGTCTTCCCATGAACTACTCATCTTAAACATATCATCACGAAGATTTCTCTGTTTTCACATCAAGGGAGCATCCCATATTAACGAATATTAGTTATGTAATATGAAAATAGATTTTAATTTAATACTGTGCCTTTTTTTTTTTTTTTTTTTTTACGTGCGGAAATCCCTTCGGATACCCCCCCGCTGGCCAGCGGGGGTGGTTATGTCGTGTCTCGACTAAAACCGCACGGTGTCCTCCCCAAGTGTCCGTTGCCGGGCACCCCGGGTAAGCCCTCGAAAGGATAACCCCAGGGTTGCCGGCGGACTTTGGCCGCCAACGCGGCCTCGCCTGGTGGGGTCGGGTTTTATCCCGCTTCGGTGAGTTGGCAGGCGTGTGTAGGGCACACACGACACGCCTCCGCCACGGCGTGCGTCTGTAAGGACGGCGAGTCGGCTAACTGCCGTCCTCAGGCCCCGATCATGGAGGTCGGTAGTCCCGGGCGTAGATGAGTCGGGGGTCGGTGTACTAACGAAACTGTTTAAGGTGCCTTCAATATGGCAACCGCATCAAACGACCTTATCTCGTCCTAGTTAATATATATTAATACTGTGCCTAAGTTCATAATTCATATTTTTGTGACAGCCCTGACTGCTCATGTTGGTCAACGCTAATGTTGTTAAAGCAACTTAATTTAAGATGCATCCGTGCGGCGCCGGCGCAACTGCTACATGTCGCGGGTGACGTCATAGGCGGCGTGGGATAAGCTGGAAGCTGGAGCATGTATTTTTTTACAAAAGAAAGAGATACTGCATGAATGTGGAAATAAAAAGCTACTCTTAGTAGCTTTTTATTACTACACTAACTGTGCCCCGCGGCTTCACCCGTTGGCATACTTCACAAAAGTTGATGAACACTAAAATATTTACAAATCTTTTTACATTAGAATACATGTAACGATTGATGTATAAAAATTTAATAAATTAAATATAAAGTTAATAAATATCACGGTTTTGTTTATTATTTATTGAAGGTTTAAGGTGATCAAGAAATGGGAATTTGTAAAGCTACTTTTTCGTTGATAGTACATCAGACTAAGTGTATTTTAGGTAGATTTCGATGACATCGATCTACCTATTGGTTTCTTGACTACTGTCGAATTTAAAAAAAAAATCTTCATAGGAGGTCTAGTTATGACCCCCTGAGTCCGAAATGACCACTGGTCAAAAAGTTTATATACTTATATATATATGTGTATGTATGGTTCCACTTCCCAAAATTTGCGGCACTCTCACGGTCGCATTTTTGCCCCGATCGCTTTCAAACGGCGGTCAAAAATTGCTTGGGTCTAAACTTAGTTTAAGTTCGTGAACGGGTGAAATCCGGCCTAAGGGGACGGTAGGCCCTCACTTTTTGTGAAATCAGTTTTTCCTCAAAATTTCACGTTCCATGAAAGATATTCGAACCGTTCTAATTGTATCCCATAGTATACATGAATACCAACAACTTTTAATTATAAACCTATAAGATTAAAACTTTAACTAAAAGTGGAGGGGGGAAAAACCAAAATTTTTCGGGAAAAAAATCATAACTTCTAACCGGTGAACATTCTTGCTGCGGAAACATTTTTAATCGATAGGCCATTTTTAAGTCTAAAATAAATGTCTGAAAAGTTTTTCGCTAAAAGTTACCGTTTTCGATAAAAAAAATTAAACATGTTGATAAAATAATATTAATTGCTTCACGAAATCTACCTGTGCGTTCCCCCTGCGGGAACGGATTTTTTTTTTCATAGAATAGTTAAAACCTTTTTTTACTCTGTGAAACAGTGTCCGTTGCTGTTTATAAAATACTAGCTGTTGCCCGCGTGGAATTCTGATCCCGTTCCTGCAAACTATTGGAACCTAATCCCGGGATAAAAAATATTTGTTATTCCGGTCTACAATGTATCCATATACCAAATTTTAGCCAGATCCGTTCAGCTGTTTTTGCGAAAAAGAGTAACAAACATCCAAAGAGTAACAAAAAATTTGTAGGAAGTATTATTAAAACTGTAACGACGGTTTTAACTACTCTATAAAAATACTTGTATCAGCTGTAGACGTGCGCTGTGCGATAGATCGATCTACAAAATGAAGCACGCTGATCTTACCGAACTCTCACTTCCTGCCAAGGTAAAAGACTGTAGAAAAATGCCTTATGGGGCCACCTTACCCCCTGAAGACCCGAGCGTGTATACAGCGTGCGGTTTTAGTCGGATCGAGTCTAAAGTAAGGAGGTATCCGAGGGGATTTTCTGTACGGAAAAAAAAGAGCGCTGTACATAATATATCTATACTTATAAATATTGAATCTGTACACCGTATGACCGTATCCCACTCGAAGTGGTGAGCCAATAACGCAATCAGTTTAACGATACTCATCAACGTTAATTGAATGATACAATACCGTTATTAAATACCATTTAAATATGTCATTGAATCAATGTTCTAGTTACCAAGGCTTTTAGAGTCACGCTCTATTGTGTTGGTAAGGTTAAAAAACGTATTGTTTTTACAATATTTGGTTCGTTGTGAACGAACGAAGGTTAGAAGATAATTTTGAATAAGTATCGGATATCGGTTCGCTGCACTCAGGAAGTAGCAACAACATTATCTTGAATCGTTGCTCAACTAGTAATAACGTTTTACTAGAGGTTTTATGATTGTGCGTGATGTACCTGGGTACGATTTCCGGGTATCACAAAACGTTACTGGGGGTTTTTTATGCTTAAATTCTTAGTGGCTGCCCGTTGTTTAGAAACATGATCGTAGCCATACCAAAATAAAAATCGGTCGGCGAAATGAGTTCAAATCGAATGTCGAAGATGTTGGTAGGGTCTACAAACTGTTACCCAACTAGCTAAACCTACAATTTTTTTACGTGTGGAAATCCACACGGGTTTCACCCCATCCGTGCCAACGATGGGATAGGCGTGTCGGAATCGGACCGACTAAAACCACACTTTGTCCTCCCCTAGTGTCCATTGCCGGGCACCCCGGGTAAGCCCTCGAAAGGATATACATGATGTTGTCGGAAGTTTACGCGAATGTTACACATTGAAACAAAGCTATTTTTAGAGGGAGACTGCCCGTGACCATCAGACCATGGCTGCTGAAAAGTAAGCGAAACGTCGGGTTCAATGTAAATAATAAAATAGCATCAAATAACTCGCGATAGAATCTGTTAAAAATAGTTTTATTTCAATAGCTAAATCTGTATCTATATGCTTTTTATCGATACATTCTGAAACTACTGAACCGACTTCAAACATTCTTTCACCATTGGAATGCTACATTATCCCCGAGTAACATAGGCTATTTTTATCCCGAAATTCCCACGGGATCAGAACTTGCGTGGGTGAAACTACGTGGCGATTCTAGTAGTTTATACATTTCAATTCATACGATATAAAGTGTTATACCAGTTACGTATCGATGTTCGTAAATATATAACGATGTCGTAAAATAGTAATTAAAAGTGTGACGCTTTAGTCATAAAGACTTGCGAGTCTTTTTACGAATAAGTGAATAACTATGATAATTACGACTATGCGAATAAATATAGTTGGGGTATCCGAAGGGATTTCCGCACGATAAAAAAAAAAAAAAAAAAAAAAATGTCGGACTCGAACCGACCAAAACCGCACGCCGTCTCGGGTCTCTAGTGCCGAAGTTTAAGGTGGCCAAATAAGGCAATTCCCTCGCACCCTGACTGAACATACATGGACTCTATTTCTTTTATATTTTGTTGTATACCTACACTTCTTCTTCCGAACGCCACTCTCTGTTAGGTTGCAACATTGAAAAAACAAATACCTTATTATCTGAATAGTCTACCCTTGGACCATTAGAGAAGAACCAGACAAATTAGTGTACTTATAAGAAAAAATTTAAAAGATATTTTTTTAGATCAACTAGAATGATTAGGTACATTCCGTTGGGGTGTGTGTTGGGTAACCTCCTCGAGTGTCGCTCCGATTCCGATCCCGCTGCAGTCCGGGGGGAACGGAATCGGAGCGGCCGGTACACCCTGGGCGGCGGTCAATGGCTTCCCCTTCACCCCTTCATAGGGTTGGCATTGATCGTCGGCCAATACCCAACGTGGCGGGAACACATCGCTCTCCGTACTCCTCTGCTTTCAGAGGAGACAGGATGAGCGATGCTGTTAGTGGTGAGATGGCCCAGGGTCAGCCGGGGTGCGAGGGATATGCTCTATGGGTAACCTTACACCCCGGCGTCTGAAGACCCGAGACGGCGTGTGGTTTTAGTCGGTGCAAGCCCGACATAACCGCCCCCGCTGGCCGGCGGGGGGTATCCGAAGGGATTTCCGCACGATAAAAAAAAAAAAAAAAGGTACATTCCGTTATCATAACGATAGCGGTTTGTTGTCATTATAATAGGGTATTTGACTACTGCAAAAAAATAGTTCTGTATTATGTATTACAACATAAAAATGCAGACGGCATCAATTTTTTTTTGAGAACTGTTTTATTTACGATAAAAATCGATATTAAAGTTTGATTTAAAAAAAGTACGCGCCATAACGGATCCCGTGACATGTGACGTCACACCAAAGTAAACAGTAAGCGACTTAAAGCACGTTTATATAATTATTGAAATTAGTTGCAAAAATAATGGTTTATTTTCAGATATATAAGATAAAAGTGAAACATTATTAGTATTTAATAATTGAACCAGTCGATTAACACTAGGAAATGCAGACAGCCTGTATTGAAAAACTCTGTTTACTTATGTGTGACGTCACAGAGCGTTTATAAGCACGTGATCAAATCTCAAAAAAGTGAGATTTTAATCTTGATTTTTTAACAAAAAAAGAAACTTATTTTATATTGAAAATTAATAAAATATGTTTTTTACGGTACGTTTTATTAGGATGACAACAATTCGTCCAATATTTTAAATATAGTCAAAATGCCTATTATGTAAGTGTTATTTAAACAAACGCGATTTGTATTATATTATATTAGAGAATTGTACGGAGACTAGATCCCCCAGTCAAACCATCAACTCGGTTTTGGGGGACAAAGAATGTAGCACATGTACATATATCATTTAATAAATAAAATAAAAAACAAAAAATCAAAACTGACACTTTGGAGCCCGGGGTCGGCTGTCCCACTTCTCCCTTCTACAATTAGGTTTTTACGGGAGCAACTGCCGTCTGATACCTGAACCTTGGGCAGAATCCTGCGCCAGAGTTTGGTGTGGCGCCTTACACCCACATTGGGTCTCGAACATATTGGTTCTAAGCTAATTGTCATCATCTTCCTCTTAGCGTTGAGTTCAATAACTTCTATGTACACTAGACAAGCAGTTCAGAACAAAAAGTGTGTCACACTTCGGGGGTGAGGCGGGAATGGGGGAACGGGATTCATAATTTTAGCGAACTTACACTACTTTACAGATGTCAGGTGACGATCTCATAGAAAAGACTATTAAACTAGGAATTCAGTGCAGGGTGCGAATGAAATAAATTGAGCTAAGCGAGCAGGACTCTTACTTGAAAATAAGACATCTTACTACGGTCGCGCGCTTAGCTAAGGCCCGACCCCACCAGGCGAGGCCGCGCTGGCGGCCCAGGTCCGCCGGTAACCCTGGGGTTATCCTTTCGAGGGCTTACCCGGGGTGCCCGGCAATGGACACTTGGGCAGGACATCGTGCGGTTTTAATCGGTTCATGCATGACATAACCGCCCCCGCTGGCCGGGGGGGGGGGGGCTGGGGGATATCCGAAGGGATTTCCGCACGTAAAAAAAAATAAAAAGGCCGCGCACTCGTGAAACTGTTTTTCGGTGATTATTCCTCAATGGTACATCGGACATGAACCATCTCGCTTCAAAACACTACACAGTGTCCACACTATCATCGTGTTAAATTTGGTCAAGATCGCGCGAATGGTTACGGAGGAGTTCAGCCACCAACAAACGGCTATACCGCGTATAAGAGATAAATTTAATATATTCTGTGGCTATAACAGCAACACAAAGTTGCGCCAAAGTGGTGTACAGTAACCTCCAAAAATCTAAACCTACTTTTTTGTTCTGAACAGCCACTGGTTTAGTCTGGTTTGTACATTGGTTGAGTCCCGATTGCATCCGAGTTTTCATCTTGGAGTCCAGGGTTCGCTTTCCTGCTTTTCCTCCTCGACTTCGCGATGCTAAGCTAATAGAATTTAGAATTAGATATCTTTGACCGCCACTTAAGCTACCGTAATACTTTTCACAAATTAGCAGTTTTCAAAAAAAAAAACAATAGCTTCAGTCATCTATTCATCGTTCGAAAATCGCCCGCGTCGTTACCGGACAGTTGAATAGTCAACACAGCATGTGTCCACTTGAAGAAAAAAAGCCTTATACAATGAATTTGTAGTAAATTCTCTCACAATGCAACAGATGCTGCCTTTGAACTCCTCATGTCAATGCTCCTCAGCAAATATAAGGCCAGACACGATTTATATTTGTGAATACTATCAATACAATCTTTACTTGCCCTACATTTGATGACATTTCGGAAATTTAATTCTAAACTCTATTTTCATAGGCATAAAGCTGTTTTATAAATTTAGAGATTACTCTTCTTAGAAATTTTGTATGTATGGCTCTGATGTATTTGACAGTTCGAAATATCTCTTTTTATTTAAAACTGGAACTAATATTGAATTGCTGATTTAAATAAAGAAGCAGAAGGGGATCATATACATGTTGTAGTATTTTAAAATTCAGTAAAACTATTGTAGAATTGTAAAACTTGTAGAATGCGCTGTTTGTGGTGATGAGACTTATCACTTGCATATAACTATTCGCTTGTAGAATGCACTTTTAGCGATGATGAGACTTGCATTGACATTAATTCGTAATAGTTCTGAGTTTAAATAACCTATTTTGTTTGAAGACAAGTTCCGAAGTTAAGCATTGCCCATTTTTCGTCACTAAACTAAATTGTTACACACTGAATTCTTGCTCAATTAGGGTTTGACCTCACAAAAATTTCTAGGACATTCCACACAATACAATCTAGACCAAAACTAAGTACTTATAGCTTGTAATATGAGTTCCACAATACAGAAAACATAGTTAACTTATATATAGGTACTATTTTGTATATAAATACATATTTACACATAGAAATATGCATAAGTACCTATTCATGCATACAAACTGTACTGTGCGGTAACTGTAGTAGCCGTCAAATGCAATACAGTTACAAGAACAATATCTAAATCATTATTAAAACCCCTGACACCTTTTAAAAAAAAAACAAAATCAAAATCTGTTCATCCGTTCGGGAGAGACAGACACACACACAGACACGTCAAAGTTATAAAATCACATTGTTTTTGCGTCTGAGGTTTTTATACGTGTGGTAACCCCCACGGGCTCCACCCCTACAGTGCCCACGATGAGATGGGTGTGTCGGAATCGAACCGACTAAAACCATACGGTGTCCTTCCCAAGCGTTCATTGCCGGAGGTTGCGGGACTCGAGAGACATGGTTCTCTACAGCTCCCTCTCCGCCGAGGGAAAATTACCCTTACAAACAAAAGTACCAATAGCGCAGTCTTTACCTTTTTTTTTTTTTTTTTTTTTTTTTTTTCGTGCGGAAATCCCTTCGGATACCCCCCCGCGTGCCAGCGGGGGTGGTTATGTCGGGCTTGAACCGACTAAAACCGCACGCCGTCTCGGGTCTACAGACGCCGGGGTGTAAGGTTGCCCATAGAGCATATCCCTCGCACCCCGACTGACCCTGGGCCATCTCCGGTTTCGAGATGGCCCCCTCGGGTTTGGGAACCACGGTGTCCCCGTCTTGCCCCGGTTTGGGGGAGGGGCGCTAGTCGCCCCACCGTCCCGGCCTGCTTCTGCTGGGGTGACAGGTGGCCTCACCCGCCACCCCCAGGCCTGCGCTCATGGAGGACGGAGGTCGTTAAGCGACCTCCGGCGCCTGAGTTGCCTGCGACGCACGGCGAGCAAGTTGCGGGCTCGGCGGACCGGGAGAGTTCTAAGTCTCTCCCGGGCGCGCTCCGCCACCTCCTTCGCGAGCATTACATGCTCGCAGAAGGAGGCGGCGGCGGCCCACGCGCTCGCGCTCCGCACCATTGCCGCAATCATGCTGCCGAGCGAGAGGACTCCCACCCCGATGGCTGCCACGAGGTCACGCCTCGGCGCCTCCCACGCCGGGCAGTCCGCCAGCGTGTGCAGCCCTGAGTCCTCGCTCGCGTCGCAGTGATGACACTCAGGCGTTGGCTCCTTCCTGATCCGATGCAGGTGGTCCCCGAAGCACCCCTTCCCTGAGATCACCTGCGTCAGTCGGTAGGAGAGGCTTCCGTGTCGCCTCTCCAGCCAATCCTCCATGATGGGCCTTACCGCCGCTATTACGGCGTGCCCTAGCGCAGTCTTTACCTAACAACGAAAACAACTCAAATTAATTTTGCAAAACCAACCCCTTAAAGCAACAATTTTCATAATGTTATAAATGAACAATCAAAGTAAACGCTAACAGAGGTCAAAGGTGACTCAACAAAACAGACTGGCGAAAGGTCACAAAGGAAACGTGGGAGGAAGTAAAGATCAAAAGGAGCGCTGCTGTATAATTTGATGAAGGTAACTCGTAGCCCGGGGGTTATCCTTTCGAAGGCGTACCCGGGGTACCCGGCAATGGACGATTGGGAAGGACATCGTGTGGTTTTAGTGGGTTCGAATCCGACATACCCACTTCATCGCTGGCACCGGTGGGTTGAAGCACGTTGAGCTTCCACACGTAAAAAAATTCGTGCAGACAGTTCGTTTCGAGCTGGTTTTAGTCGGTTCGAATCCGCTGGCTGGCGGGAGGGGGGGGGGCCTCACGGGGGGATTTCCGCACGTAAAAAAAAGAGTAGCGCGTATGAAGTGTTTCTAGGTTATACATTGCAGCCTAGAAACATCGCAATTGCTCTGTTTCTCACAATTGAATTATAACTTGCTCGAGACAACAGACTATCATGGGAACTAAATCTAGATTATTAAAATACTTATTTACTTGAAATTCAACGCATAATGAAATTGTACCGTTTTTATAACTAACTAGCTGACCCGGCAAACTTCGTTCCACATTAGAATCTAGTTCTGTTGGTTATCTTATCAGCTGAATTTATTTCATGAATGTCTCCTGGACCACGGCATTAAACACCCGAGACGGCGTGAGATTCTGCTCGATTCGAGGCTGACATTAGGACCACCGCTGTCCGGCGCGGGGGAGGAACTACCGTATCAATTTCCACAAAAAACACATAGAACTCTCCCGACCCGCCGAACCCGCAACTTGGTCGCCGCGCGTCGCATGGTGACTCAGGCGCCGGAGGTCGCTTAACGACCTCCGTCCTCCATGAGCGCAGGCCTGGGGGTGGCGGATGAGGCCGCCTGTCACCCCAGCAGAAGCAGGCCGACCTGGACGGGCCCGGGGACGGTGGGGCGACTAGCGCCCATCCCCCAAACTGGGGCAAGACGGGAACACCGTGATTCCCAAACCCGAGGGGGCCATCTCGAAACCGGAGATGGCCCAGGGTCAGTCGGGGTGCGAGGGATATGCTCTATGGGCAACCTTACACCCCGGCGTCTGTAGACCCGAGACGGCGTGCGGTTTTAGTCGGTTCAAGCCCGACATAACCGCCCCCGCTGGCCAGCGGGGGAGGGGGGGGGCCACCGAAGGGATTTCCGCACGAAAAAAAAAAAAAAAAAGAGGCACAGTAGAGGCGGAAACAAAGTTATTGTTGAGTTTATCCCGGTCATCACCAACACGACTTTGTTTTATATATATGGAGTTTCTTCTTAGAATTTCACTATATTGTGGCCTGTGCGCCAATAGTGTACAGGCCCCCACTAACATCCTTAGTGCCCAAGCTAACCACATCGGCAAGACAGTACACCAGCTCATTGACAGACGAGGCTCTGGAGCAGACGGAAAGCCTCTTAGTCTGTCTAAGGGTTGGAGGGAGATGGCAGTTAACCAAATTGTGGAATTTGGAAGTTGGAGAGCGAACCCTTGGGCCCCAATTACAAGGAGCAGGTGCTTTGGAAGCAATCGGGATTGGCGCTCAGATAAAAAAAAAATTGTTGCACTCCGAAAGTGAAAACTTAAACAATTACGTGTATATTTTTTAAATTGTCAGGAAATATGTTAATACATCTCTACTTACTCTATCAGGAACATACATATAAGTCATCAATCAAGTACAATCAGTATATTATTATATTATCTGATAAAAAATATAATGACGGAAGGTTCATAGAAATCGCCCCTTTCAGCAATATTACTGGAACTTCGAAAAGTGCCATCTAGCGGATTTAGTTTCAAAACGCTAGATTAACACGCTGCTGTTGCCACCTGTTTCAGTGCATTTAAAGTGACGTTACTCGCTACTACGTGGTAGAAAGTTAACGGGCTAGATGGCGCCTTTATCAAATATTAACAGAAGCGTCGTTCGGTGACGATGACGGAGTTCAATTATTTTTGTTCACTCAAAAAGTGCTCAACGCGCCTAAAGAAGTTTTCACTTCAATAATTCAAATTCAAATTCAAATTCATTTATTTCGACAAATTTTTCAAGTCACATACATTACATAAAAAAATCATATTAAAATAAATTATATATACATTTAAATTACAATTTAGAATAAGTACACAAATATACAAATAATAATAATCAAATAAAATAAAAATCAAGTTCAATACAATTTATTAGTCAGTACATGAACCATGGCACAATGGTTCATGTACTGACAGTCAAACCGAACTGAGAATGTCCTCAGGATACCGTTAGGACTGGCCCGGACCCTGCGCGCCAGGGATGTGCATCGCTTGCGGATGGTCGTGTAAAAACAGTCGACGCGCCATCCCGCGAATATCCCTGACGCGCTACAGAACCGAGGCAGTCCCATCAGCACCCTGAAGGCATTATTGAACTGGACGCGGAGAGCACTGTACTGTTTCTGCGTATACGACACCCACAGGCTGCAAGCGTAGAGGGACGTACAAAATGCTCTGAAAAGAGTTATTTTGACATCCCTTGAACACCGAGCAAACCTGCGGGCTATCATATTAGCCCTAACAGACAATGCTCTCCGCTCCCTCTCGATGTCAAATAATAATAATAATAATATCCTACTAATATTCTAAACGCGAAAGTTTGTATGTTTGTTGCTCTTTCACGCAAAAACGGCTGCACGGATCTGGCTGAAATTTGGTACAGGGATAGACTGTAGTCCGGAATAACACATAGACTACTTTTCATCCCGGGAATAGGTTCCCATGGGTAACGGGAACGGGATCAGAATTCCACGCGGGAGGAGCCGCTAGTAGAAGAATAATACTTTATTAAGTTCCAAATCCAATATCAAGTTTTCTTTTTAACCCCCGACGGACGCAAAAAACAAACTGTAAATTGTTATAAGTTTGACCTGACTGTGTGTGTGTCTGTCTTTGGCATCGTAGCTCTAGATCGGATGAACTGATTAGGATTTTGTATTGTTTTATTCATCTGAAAGGTGAATTAGTCGGTTGGTCCTAGCTCTAAGCGTCAATAATCCCTAGATTATATTATTATGCATACAATATTATTACTGTAGGTTAAGGCAAAGTATAGATCAAATATCTCCTTAGTACCACAGAACACTAAGTGCGGTAATATCCGAGAACTGTGACGTAATCCAATCTAGTTAGTGTAATCCTATCTGCTCGCCTGCAGTTAAGAGCTTTTACGTTATGTCTATATAAACTCGGTACTGAGAATATTCACGCTATCGGGTTACGAGCTCATCAGATAGGGGCTACTGTTTAATTCATATTTGCTAAGCTTTTATTGAAGCGTTTGCGATTTTGTGCGATATTTAAAACCAAAATAAGTTTCTTAAGAGTTTTAAGTAACTTATTCTGGTTTTGTGGCGGTAAACCGCCTCTGTGGCGTAGCGGTAGTGCATTCGACGTTTACGACAGGGATAAAACCCGACCCCACCAGGCGAGGCCGCGGTGGCGGCCAAAGTCCGCCGGCAACCCTGGGGTTATCCTTTCGAGGGCTTACCCGGGGTGCCCGGCAACGGACACTATATACATGAACATGTCTATTTACATTGGTCTGTTTTTTTTTGTATAATATGTATGTATTTACATAAAAAAAGAAGTATATTAGTATGTATATCCGCATTCTAGAACCCATATCACAAGCTAGCTTATGCTTACTTTGGGTCTAGAAAGCGCTGTGTAGAATGTAGTAGAATATGCCGATTGACGAACGAGCCTCTATCATACACTTTCCCCTTGGGGTAGGGGGGGCAGATTGCAGTCGTTCGCGTGAAAATCAACAAATCCAAATTATGGAAAGGAGGAATAAGAGAGCGGATCCGGGTGCAAAGTTCAAGCTTTGGATGCTACCGGGTCTATCACTCGAATGAAGAACAGACAAATATTTGCACTGAGAGGAAATTAACATAACATAATTTCACGCCTGTATCCCCGAAGGGGTAGGCAGAGGTGTATTACACACCCACGATTCGCCAGTTATGTTAAGGTCCCAATGTTATAGGGGGCGAGCCAATTGCCATCTACCAGGCACATTACTAAGCGAGCGATAATAAATATTTATTAATGCAGACATAACTACGAAAAGGGAGAGGTCCAGGTGTGTCCAGGGCGACTTGGAATTGAACTCGAGACCTCGTCTCAGCAGTCCGTTACGTATGACATTGGACTATCGCCGCTTACTTTTAAACTCAATTAAACCCACGGCAAAACGACCATCTATATAAAATATATAAAACAAAGTCGTCTTAGTGATGACCTGGATGTACTCAAGAACGGGTGACCGGATTTTCATGATATTTGATTTTTCAAATTTGTCTACGCCTATACTGTGCTTTTTTTGCGGAAATCGTCAAGGTTTTCACCCCTCCGAGCAGCGGGGGTGGTTATGTCGGAATCGAACCGACCAAAACCTCAGGTTTTAGTCGGTTCGTCTCAGGTTTTTAATGCCAGGGTGCAAGAAGACATTCACGAAATAAATTCAGCTGATAAGGTAACGATCATAACTTGATTCTATGGCAGAACGAAGTTTACCGGGTCAGCTAGTCGGATATTAAAACACATTGGTCTACAAGAATACGTCATCGTTAAACGACCTCCTGTATCGATACAGGAGGTTCAAACAGTCGTTGAGGGACG
This sequence comes from Cybosia mesomella, assembly GCA_946251805.1. NCBI lineage: Eukaryota > Metazoa > Arthropoda > Insecta > Lepidoptera > Erebidae > Cybosia > Cybosia mesomella. The sequence goes on along the minus strand of OX276396.1, from coordinate 32,988,425 downwards.
GAAGGAAGCCATATGGACGAGCAACGCTTCCCGTCGCACATTGTGACGCGCCCTTAAGGTGGACCGTGCCATTATAGACACAGGAAAAAAAATATGCAGTAGACTAACTTTTAAATTTTTGTTTCAACAACTTTAGAAGCGTTCGGTAGCTTAGTGATTAAGCATGCGGCGTTATGATCGAGAGATCTCAGGTTCGAATCCTGGCCATTACACAACTGACGTGAATCCACTCCTAACAGACAGTTATTTTTTGTTACATGTTATTAGTGTCTCAAATTCAGTTACAATTTATTTAAGTGTTAGAAGTAATAGGTCTTTACATATGAATTTCCAGTATTTATATTTTGTTTGAAAGTTGATTTCAAGATTTTACAACTCTGTATTAAATTTAGTTTTTGTTGGCCGCTTTTTTTTTTCTTTTTTTTTTACGTGCGGAAATCCAATAAATTAATTCGATCTTCAAAAACAGTAAAACAGTAAATGCTATCCATTTTGATGATAAATTTTGTAATACTTAACAGCTGTCACTTTTCAAAAATGAAATAAAAGTTGCTGTTTGTTAGCTTAATGTTGTCTCATTCATACACAAAAAAAAACATAAAATTTGGATTTGTCATTCCTAAAAAAAATGCAAAAATGTTAGTACTGAAAATTGGGTTTCCTCCAATTTCTTCAAGAAAAACGGCAATTTCATATGTAACGACCTAATATTAATAATTTTTGTAGGCGCCTCAGCCTGATAAAAATGATAAAAGTGCCCATATATGATTTTAGATTGACATGGTCATTTACATTAAAATTAGAATTATAAACGGGATATTTACCATGTTTAGTATCTTTTTCGAGAATCCGATATTTCGGCACTGTTACAAGTACCATGATCACGGATGTACTACATCCGTGATCATGGTACTTGTAACAGTGATCACGGATGTACTACATCCGTGATCATGGTACTTGTAACAGTGCCGAAATATCGGATTCTCGAAAAAGATACTAAACATGGTAAATATCCCGTTTATAATTCTAATTTTAATAAAAGTGCCCATGTTTACTATTGCATGTAATTGCATTTTTATGGAAATAAAGACTTTTTAAAAACAAAAATCTCGTAACAGAATAAATTCAGCTTAGCTGGAGGGATTAAAGCGAATACTAGTAATTTCGGTTACTAATATTCTTTAAAAGAAACACTGGCTTTTTGTCAAAACCTATAATGCCGCGGAGATAAATATGGGGTTCTATAATAATTGGTACAATAGATGGAAAATTACACATAACACATTGTTTGTCTGTTAGAATTCCTCAGGGCAGCATACCGGGTCCAATAATTGTACCAAGCCTATAAACCTTTGCGTAAGTGCAAATAATAAGTGGACAAAGTTTTAAATACAATTAGTTAAACCTTACAGGTTAATTCAATTAAATTTATAAGCAATTAGTATGCTTACATCTCCTATAGATTTTAGATCTGAAAAAGAGAACATCTAGGAATGGTTAAATTACATAAAGTACGAACAGTCAAAATTAAGCATTGATTTATTCTTCCTAAACACTATGATTTCGTCTAGGTAGTCCTGATGGACTTACTACACACACAGGTACCATCAAGCTTTCACTTTCTTATAGTTTTCTTCCTACTTACACAATGTGTTGATTTGCATTTGTGCACGGAGGGGGGAGGGGGGGGGGGTTAGCCACTGAATTATTTTTAAATTAATTCATGTTAAAAAAATATGATTAAAAACATTATTTTTAAAATAACACTGTATTTTTATGTGCTAGTGATAGCAATCGATCGAGTTAGCTCCGTAGATAACACGCAAATGAAATGAAATATATATATATTATATATTATGCTTTTTAAATCCTGTTTTTAACATGAATTTTTGACATATATTAGTAGCTCAATCTCCCCTGTGAATGTTGATAAAATGATCAACACATTGTATATACATGGACAGTCGTGAAAAGACTTTTTGTGTGAACGAGGTCCAAAAAAAAGTAAATAAAAAGCCTCGATCGGAACCAGTTCCATATAAGTAAATAAACAGATTCAATTGGAACCAATTCCATACAAGTAAATTAAAAATCTCGTACAGAACCAGTTCCGAAACTCTTGTTTATAAACGACTGAAGCGCCGGTACAGACGATGACTAATCAGTCAGGTATATCAGTAAAAATTATTGGTGAAGGAATAAAAAATATGTTAAAGATAACGTTGTCCGAAGTTGTTCTTCTATCAAAATATCTGCGTTACGATAGCACTGGGCTTGTATCGCGTCATTTCACACTGCGAGGGTCAAGGCTGGCACAAATCATAATGTATTCGTGCTGTGCTCTAATTAACCAAAGATTTCGATAAGGTTAAATAATTTGGAAAGGTCTGGTATGAAAAGTAATATTTAAAAATGTATGTGACTTTCATGTTGGTTTTTATCAACACGTTATTTTGGTAAAAGAACGTTATTACTTTAATATAATTATTCATAGCAGTCGCTATAAACGTTGAGTCCAATCTAAAATGGCAATTTATTGTAATAATTAAAAAAAAAGTTATAGCAAATTTTAATTCACTTTCATGTGACCTCACGTCATAATTTTACACCTGGTTATATAATACTAGCTGTTGCCCGCTGCTCCGCCTGCGTGGACTTCTGATCGCAACCCATGGAAACCTATTCCAGTGATAAAAGTAGTCGTATGTGTTATTCCAGATTATAATCTATCCCTGTATCAAATTTCAGTCAGATACATTCAGCCGTTAGAGCGTGATTGAATAACAAACATACAAACATCTTCACAAACTTCCACATAATAATGTTAGTGGGATATGATAGGAAGTAGGATTATCAAGGTGCAAAGTGGGTGTCAGTCTATACTGACGTGGTCGTGCAAATTACAACTAGAAATGGGGCTATTTTATTGTTTGTGTGAGTGTCTGATACCTTTCAACTTCTTGCCTTTACACAGGAAACTAATGAAAATATTATTCGATAAAAACTTGTTCCAGTTTCACGTTGCGAATAGTTACATCACTAGCCCAACGTTCTAATTTTAATTTCAACCTGGCAATCCTGCTCTTTGTGCATCTAGCGGTTTAAAATTTCAATTTAGTTGCTAAGTTCAGACAACAAACCCATGCTCATAAACATGGATTAGCAGTCGAGTAGCTAGTAACAGTGATTTCATTGCAATTTTAGTTTTTCATACTGCTTTACGACATTTTCAACGGTTAATTTTATGATTTCTGCTGATAAAAGTGGTAAAATATGGTTTATTTTTATTATGGAATGGTTATGAATCATGTTATTTACTTTTGAATAGAGGTGTACTGGGCCTCTGTTCCCTACCCCCCGAGTACCGCAGTGTGCGGCGAGGACGCCGAGACTTGTCTACGCTCGGGACTACCATCCTCCATGATCGGGGCTTGAGGATGGCAGTCGGCTGACTCGCCGTCCTTACAGAAGCAGGCCAAGATGGAGGCGTTTCGTGTGTGTCCTACACACGCCTGCCAACTACCCGACGCGGGGTCAAACCCGACCCCAAAGGCGAGGTTACGACGGCGAACGAAGTCCGCCGGTAACCATGGGTAAACCTTATCCTTTCGAGGGCATACCCGGGGTGCACGGCAATGGTCTCTTGGGAAGTAAACCGTTACTCGTTTACTCTCTATGCTACTCAAATGAAATATTGTACTTAGGTTAAGTAAATATGTTTGTAAATAGACCAAAAAAAAAACAGCCCGCTGAGTTTCTTGCCGGAGTCTTCTCAGGACAGGGCCGCGTTTCGAACCGGTGGTCCATTTGCCAAACATTAGATTATTTATTTTTTATGACGTTTTGTGAGTGCCGTATTAATGGTCTATGCAGAATAAATGGTTTTTGACTTGACTTGACTTGTGGTTTTAGTCGCTGGTAGCGGTGGGATGATGCACGTGGATCACCCTCACACGCAAAAAAAGGGGTGTACAGGGCCCTACTAAATCATTGAGGCCCAAGTCAAACTCACCTGCACGTCGGTCCAGCGGATGAAGCTCTTCCTCAGGGTTGGGAGGTCAGACAGCAGTCGCTCTCAGAAAAGCTGACCTACCAATTAAAAGTAATATGCGGACCTCGGGCTCTGAAGTGGAAACTTTGGATGCAGCTGGGAAATCGCTATGAGGATGATGATGGACTTTTTGGCAGACTTCGAGAAACAGGATTATTATTTTCATCTATATATTTAAAAATGAAACCCGTTTTCCGTTGTCACGACATAGCATGAAAACGGCTTGACCGATTTGGCTGTTTTTTTTTTTGTAATTTTCTAATACTCTGTACAAGGTTCTTACGGAAAAAAATATCAAGAAAATCTCTCAGAAAGATTGAAAAGTTTACATTTAATTTTGCATATTTTAAAAAAAGCGCGTTACGAATGTCAACGTCATTTCATAGATTCCAGTTCAAATTGAATAGGTACGCATACATAAGATAGGTCAGCTATACAAAATAAAGAAGTGCATCAAATTTACGCTAAGGCGGTACGAAGTTCGCCGGGTCAGCTAGTTTTATAATAAGTCATCAACTTACCAACAGGTGAGATAGTGGACAAACGCGAGCATTTCTATTACCAATAGAAATTAAAAATTAAGAATATTCTCCACTTCGCACGATCTTGGGCATCCATGGCAGTAACACCATTGGCACGCTTGTCATCCCTTACGACGTCAAACCAACCGTCTACCCTTCCTACCGGGGCGCGGTGGAGTTGCCATGGTCATACATTTAGTACCTACGTAGTCAGGCGGCTGCCGCAAATCGTGGCCTCACCAGCGAAGGCGACACTCCTGCATTTTATCTACAATGTCACGGACATGGACGCAGCCGCGGATGCGGGAGTTCCTTTGCGCGTGACTCCGCACATGAATCGCAGCATATTCACCTCCGTGACACGCAGCTTCTGCTTATGTCGCTTTAGCAATGGCCACGCTTCACAGCCGTATATAAGGACAGGCGGAATGATGAATGGATATAAAAAAATAATTGAACATAACGAGTATTTGTAGTTTTATTTTTTAGGTTTCGGCACAACGAAATAAGTGGTCAAATTTGAAGTTTTTTTTTCAAAAAGCATCGCCGATTATGCCTCTATAACGTCACTAGATACTGCAAGCGTTATTAATAGAATAACAATAATTGAAAAAAAAAAAGGTACATTCTGTCACTAAATTTTACGCTACATTACATGACATTTAACCCCTCGAATACTGACTACATAAAATAAACATTGTTTTATCAAACGCATACAAGACTCCAGTGCCAATTTCTATGGATGAACATAAATTTAATAAATCCGGTACTGTGAGCCCCGTGATTTAAAGTTTCAAGTGCCAAAAAACACGATTAAGGTCTCGTTTCACAACTTGACGGTGTTATAAAGGCATTCATGAATGTTAATTTAACCCTCTACTATGGGCGTACGGTCAAAAGGACCCTAACAACGCTTAAGTTATTTATGAGTATCTGGTTAGCAATAAAAGTTATTTATATTTATTACGGGAACGCTGTTAATGGTGGCTTTCGTTGTAAACATGTTGTAAAACGTATTTTATATGCGATTTGATTTTTGTATGGGATTCGTCAGGTATGAGAATCGAATTGGTTGAGGAGTGTTTTGTTTTGGTACTGTTGTGTTGTAACGACTATTTATATCTGTCAAATTAAGTTCAGTTTCATGAACTGGGAATTTCGAACTAGGAGATTTTACACAGCGTTATCTAGACCCAAAGCAAGTGTAGCTTAACTACGTTATATGATGGGTTCTAGAATGTGCATAAACATACATACTTAGATATATTATATAAATGCGAATAAACATATTTTTTTGTAAATAGATACGAAATATACATAGGAACATATGAGTGGTAGAGTCAAGCAACAGTCATTTTGGCCGTTGCAAAATGGGCCGACTCGACCGGGGAAGCACCACCCTCTCACAGAATATCGACGCCAAGTAACAGTATTTGAACTGTTGCGTTCCGTTTGGTGAGTGAGAGTGCCGGAGCCCAAACTCCTTTCCCATCCCCTCCCAAACTCCTTTCCCATCTCCTTTCCTTTACAGGGTCGGCAGCGCGAGTGTGACGCCACTGGTGTTGCACACGTCCATAGGCCGCGGAAACCGTTTCCCATCAGGTGGGCCGTTTGCTTGTCTGCCGCCTTAGTGGTATAAAAAAAAACATATTCATGCATAAAATTATTTTGCACTGAGCAGGAATCAACCCCGCGATCTCTGACTTAGAAGTCTAACGCTCTACGCCAGCATAAGAAGAATGTTGCAATATTGTGGTACGTCAGTATGTGCCACTCAAGACGCATTTGCTATTATGATCCATTGTGTGCTTTGATTCGATGCGGAAGATGGCGCAATAGGGCCTTGTCAGCGTGACTAGGACGGCTTGGGGCCACGAAAGCGACGAAACAGGAAATGTACTAATTGTTCAACCATCTTTTCCACACGCTTTCATTAGTATAAGTGGTATTAGTGTTCGACCCATTGGTCCGGCACTTGTAGGAAATTCGTACATAATCGTTAGGAATTAAAAATTTGAGGAAAACACGAGAAACAAACTGTTTTCAGTTATTTTTTTTGTTAATATGACTGAAGCTCGCCCATACACAAAAATAAATCAAAATCGGTTGAAAAACGGTAGAGAAATGTAAGAACTCTTTTTTGTCTTCCTCGGTCTGAAATCTGTGAAATATTGACTGATCTCCTAGACTTCGCGGTCACTATGGCAACGGACGGATGGATCCAAAAACTACATAATAAACATTGCAATCGCATTTACCACTATAATCTACTTAACCTATCTATTTTATATCAGGACTATTATAAATCGTCAATTATTAATTGCTGCGTTGCATTCAACTCGGACGCAGGTTAAAAGCACTCGAAACCGGCGGGCTTGCATGAAAGGTTCTTTAGGGGAAGCTCATCATGAAGTATGTAAAGACAGAAGGAAATGGCGAGATGTTGTCTCTGCCTACGCTCACGCGTTTTTCCCTCCGGAGATTTTATGCATGTATGTAAACTGGGACGGGTCAGCGTAGTATGAAATCGCTCAATTAATGGCCATTATAAGTGTGACAAATGCTACCGGACATGTATTGAGCTGAAACACGTGCGTTAAATAATAGGACAGAAAGCTTTAATTCTTGTATTTGATGTCCATGTTTGTCTATAGATCCAGACTGGTGACAAAAGCATAAGTGGGTTTTGTTTCAGTTGAACGTAAACATAGTACTTTAACGGCACTAGCCGATAATTTATGGCGACTGCTACCTGCCTCCAACTTAGTTGCGTTTTGTTATACTGTTCGCAAGAATTTTTATGTTCTTGGCTACTTCTGTTTTCGAATGTTCAATAAAGGTCGAGAAAATTTCTGCTACAATATGTCTACATTATTTTATTATATTATTAAATTATATTATTGTAAGTTTACGCGAATGTTACAGATTTAAATTTCAAAATACTTATTATAAATATTATCGCGATTTATTATGTGTGACTATGGCTGTTGAAAAGTAACCGAAACGTTGAGAACAGTGAAAATGAAGAAAATACTCTTGGACTGGTTGTCCAAGCGTATTTTCTTCATTTTCACTTCCTACCACTAGTTAAGTAGCAGAGAGAGAGAGAAACTTGGCAAAAAACAAAGCTAATTAAAAAAAAGACGCCTTAAGACGTATATAATAATATCGGAGAATTTCGAATATCTGGGACGTGTCTAGAATCTAGTCTAGTGTCGTGGGAATGCTCTGACCAGCTGAGCTATCTAGATAGTCAGAGCATTCCCCCTGTAAGGGACTGGTCGCGGGTTCAAGTCCCGTTCTAGATGTTCTCTTTTTCCGACTTAAATCTTTAAAAAAAAGGAGTTCTAATTTAGTCCTCGGAGAGAATTCTAATTCAATTCTTGACCATGTCGTACAATCAATAAATTTAATTAGCTAAGGAGTACTTCAAGGACGTGACTGGGACCACCATCCTTGAAAAATCATCGTATTCACAAAAGTATCTGAATCAAATTTCAAAAACTATGGCTTTATTTATTTTGGTTATTTTGTATATAGATTTTCCGTGTTTAAAAAGATTATTACATAACTAACATAAGTAGGTGCGTAATAAATATCCCTATTAATATCCTTATGCTAATGTACAACATGAATATAAACACATAGGTCGCAAGTTATGTAAGTTAGCGCTTTCTGATTTCAGTTGACATAACAATATTATCAGCGTTTTCACACTCTTTGTTCTATAACTCTGAAGTACATAACACAGTCTAGAGAAGCGGAACGAAATTGAATTTCTACTATAGTTAGTGCCATAATAATTTCTAACCATAACATAACTTCACGCCTGTATCCCCGAAGGGGTAGGCAGAAGTGTATTACACACCCACGATTCGCCAGTTATGTTTAGGCCCTAATGTAATAGGGGGCGAGCCTATTGTCATCTACCGGGCACATTACTAAGCGATAATTAACATTTATTAATGCACACATAACTACGAAAAGTCAGAGGTGTGTGCCCGGGGCGACTGAGGATCGGACTCGAGACCTCATCTCGGCAGTCCGTTACGTACGCCACTGGGCTATCGCCGTTTTCTGACCAATTTCTAAACAATTTAAAAGAAGGAACGGTGTTCAGAAATTGTTGTGTCATGACATGATGACGTACCTATTATAAGGGTGTATGCATAGATTACAACTAAGAGTACGACAGACAGATATTACAGAAAGAGATAACTATTTGTGGAAGATGGCAATAGGCTCGCCCCCTATATCATTAGGACCTTAACATAACTGGCGAATCGTGGGTGTGTAATACACCTCTGCCTACCCCTTCGGGGATACAGGCGTGAAGTTATGTTATGTTATTATGACTATTTGTGGTGAGTTGCAGTTGAAGTGCAAAAGTTACGAAAATTGACTGAATTTGTACTCAACATAATATTATCGGAAGTTTATGCAGATTTTACACATTAAAATAAAACTATTTAAACGGATTCTATCGCGATTTATTTGAAGTTATTTTATTATTTACAATTAATCCGACAGCAAATAACATCAAATAAATCGCGATGGAATCCGTAAAAATTGTTTTATTTTGTACTGAACAGTTACGGCGTGCTAGTGCTTTTTTATTGTAAATTTTATAATATATGTAATAGTTTCTAGTCGTGTTGTGAGTAATATAATTAAATGTTTCGATGCCTTTTTTTTCGTGCGGAAATCCCTCGGATAACCCTCCGCCGGCCAGCGGGGGTGGTTAGGTCGTGTCTCGACTAAAACCGCCGTTTGCCGGCGGACTTTGGCCGCCACCGCGGCCTCGCCTGGTGGGGTCGGGTTTTATCCCGCTTCGGTGAGTTGGCTGGCGTGTGTAGGGCACACACGACACGCCTCCGCCACGGCCTGCTTCTGTAAAGACGGCGAGTCGGCCAACTGCCGTCCTCAGGCCCCGATCATGGAGACCGACCTCCAGTCCCGGGCGTAGATGAGTCTGCGGCGTCCTCGCCGCAGACTGCGAAACTCGGGGGGCAGGCATGTTTCGATGCCTAAATAATGTCTATTTCTAGTCTTTGTAGAGATCAACATGAAACAGTTTTCTTGCAATTACATATTTCATTATACCAATGCGAAAATTAGAAATATAAACCTTAATACAGGCATGTCCATTATAATGAAAATACTCTGTTGAAGAACCGCCTTCAAATAATTATCATATTCCATGGAAAAAAATTGTACGTAAAAATTATTGGTAAACCATAGCAAATTTATAATGTGTTAATTTTTTTTTTCTTGCACGTAAATGTCTGCACGTTTGTTTATATAACTGCATAAATGTTAATTGCCTTCATGTTCTTTCTAAGAACCAAGAATGTCTTGTAGCTGTAATGTAACGACCTCCGTCCTCCATGAGCGCAGGCCTGGGGGTGAGAGGTGAGGCCACCTGTCACCCCAGCAGAAGCAGGCCGGGACGGTGGGGCGACTAGCGCCCCTCCCCTAAACCGGGGCAAGACGGGGACACCGTGGTTCCCAAATCCGAGGGGGCCATCTCGCAAGTGGAGATGGCCCAGGGTCAGTCGGGGTGCGAGGGATATGCTCTATGGGCAACCTTATACCCCCGCGTCTGTAGACCCGAGACGGCGTGCGGTTTTAGTCGGTTCAAGCCCGACATAACCGCCCCCGCTGACCGGCGGGGGAGTATCCGAAGGGATTTCCGCACGAAAAAAAAAAGGTACTTTTATATTTAACTGCCTTGTCAGCTGTCTGTACTTTATCTAACAGTCGGACTATACGCTATGTGCTATCAATACGCGTCCGTTACTTTCTCCCTATATCTTTCAGTGGCGACGAGGATGGGATACGAACCCACACGTGCAAAGCAACTAAGCTGAAGTCAAAATTGGAGATACATATCGCCATTTACACCCAAATTAGGAATCCTACTAATAATATTATAAACGCGAAAGTTTGTAAGTATGGATGTGTTACTTTTCACGTACCTTTTTTTTTTTTTCGTGCGGAAATCCCTACGGATACCCCCCCGCCGCCCAGCGGGGGCGGTTATGTCGGGCTTGCACCGACTAAAACCGCACGCCGTCTCGGGTCTTAAGACGCCGGGGTGTAAGGTTACCCATAGAGCATATCCCTCGCACCCCGACTGACCCTGGGCCATCTCCGGTTTCGAGATGGCCCCCTTACTTGCTCTCCACTGTGCCATCTGCTAATCAGAGGGACACGTGGAAATCTTCCGAACAGCACTCAACAGGGCCGTCCCCGCCTCGGTCGGAGTTGGCCGTAGGCGGCAGCGTTTCTGCCACCCTAGGAGAGAGGCGCTGCCGTCTCCGTTGCCCAGCGTGCACCGCGTGGAGGTCCCCAACCAAGCACCCCAGGTCCCCAACCAAGCACCCCACTTTTCACGTACCTTTTTTTTTTTTTTTTTTTTTTTTATCGTGCGGAAAAAAAACGGCTGAGCGGATCTGGCGGAAACTTGGTACAGGTTACGGTAGTAACTAGTATTTTATCTATGGTACAGGGATAAACTTCCACCGAAAATTGGTTTGAACGAGATCTAGTAAGGTGTTTTTTTTACATCATAAATCGAATACCGCAATTTTATATTCATTCAATCAACTCAAATATGAAAAAAAAACATTATTATGTTACTTGCTGCTACGGAACCCTTCATGGGCGAGTACGACTCGCACTTGGCCGCTTTTTTATCCCTGGAATAAGTTCCCATATGAAGCGGGAACGGAAACAGAATTGGCGAATAGCTTATAATCTAGGTATGAGAATGAGGGGGGTGTGTGTTGGGTAACCTCCTCGAGTGTCGCTCCGATTCCGATCCCGCTGCAGTCCGGGGGGAACGGAATCGGAGCGGCCGGTACACCCTGGGCGGCGGTCAATGGCTTCCCCTTCACCCCTTCATAGGGTTGGCATTGATCTTCGGCCAATACCCAACGTGGCGGGAACACATCGCTCTCCGTACTCCTCTGCTTTCAGAGGAGACAGGATGAGCGATGCTGTTAGTGGTGAGATGGCCCTGGGTCAGCCGGGGTGCGAGGGATATGCTCTATGGGTAACCTTACACCACGGCGTCTGAAGACCCGAGACGGCGTGCGGTTTTAGTCGGTGCAAGCCCGACATAACCGCCCCCGCTGGCCGGCGGGGGGGTATCCGACGGGATTTCCGCACGATAAAAAAAAAAAAAAAAAAGGTATGAGAATGAGGGATTTTTGTAAATACATCACATCGACACCGGTAACTTACACTACGCTGACTTGAAATTTAGCCATTTTACATTTTGTCGCGGCGTTTAACATATAATTATGTACTGAAAATTTCATGTTCATCCAAAAAAATAAAGAAGTTTGTAATGACACATAATGCTAAGTAAACCTAACCATCAGCATCGCTCGATATATTAAGCTAACTGTGATTACAAAGAATCACTCAGATAAATCCAAAAAGATATATTCATGCCCACAAATAGCACTGCGCGTGAATTGAACTTGTGAGCTGCCGTAACCGTCAAACGCGCTGCTGCCACCATACACTACAGTACAAATAACCAATCTTGAATGTCTCAAATAATTTCATTTCATTCTTTGTTTCAAATTGATTTTCATTGAATACCGTAGAAATGTGAAATTTCACTATTTGTGTCAAAATTACCATATCAAGAATAGAGGTTAATCGTCTTGTACAAACTTGTGATATCGCACATAATTACTCCGGTACTTATGGTACAAGTTATCAGTTTATATAAATAACTAGTTGTGCCCGCGGCTTCGTACGCGTGGACTTATATCTGGGTTGTATTTTTAGGGTTACGTTGCCAAATGGCAAAAAACGGAACCCTTATAGATTCGTCATGGCTGTCTGTCTGTTTGTCCGTACCACTTACGTAGCACCGTACAGCCACTTTTTTCCGAAACTATAAGAACTATGCTGTTGAAACTTGGTAAGTAGATGTATTCTGTGAACTGCATTAAGATTTTTACACAAAATTAGAAAAAAAAGAAAGAAAAGAAATTTTTGGGGGTTTCCTCATACTTAAAAGTGAAACTCAATTTTTTTTTTCGTCAAACCCATATGTGGTCAAACCCATATCTTCAAAAATGATATTGAGGTTTCTAATATTATTTTTTTCTAAACTGAATAGTTTGCGCGAGAGTCACTTCCAAAGTGGTAAAATGTGTCCCCCCCCCCCTGTAACTTCTAAAATAAGAGAATGATAAACCTAAAAAAAATATATGATTTACATTACCATGTAAACATCCACACAAAAAAACATTATTATGTTACTTGCTGCTATGGAACCCTTAATGGGCAAGTCCGACTCGCACTTGGCCGATTTTTTTTTGTACGGACCCTTTTTTTACTTTTTCTGAAATAAAAATTGCGTGAGTTACGCCTTATAGCATTAGCTATCTGCAGTAAAAACCTCGTCAAAATTGGAATAGCCCCTTTGGAGATTACCCAGAACAAACAGACATACATACAAAATTTAAACATTGCTCTTTTGTTATAAGTAAATACCACATATAAATATGCATATGCAACCATTAAATACTGTCATTTTAATACTACAAAAAGTATTATTAACAAAAGGAAATGTATTTTAGTATATATATATATATATATATATATATATATATATATATATATATCTGCATTCGAGAACCCATACGTAGAATATCCTAGAATAATTATTTATTTGTATGTGTAGATTGACAACCGGTTAAGATTACCTACGTCGTTCATTCACGCTCCATGGAAACAATATAACCGAACAGGTTTGCAAATTTATCTACCTGGCATTAACTTTATACAAGGAAGTATTGGGATATGCGGTGAAAGCAGTTATTGCAATACTTTATGAATAAAAACTAAAAACATTTTATTAGAAATGTTATTTAACCCGATGCAGCGTCTTGTAACACTTCTTATTTGCAACAACTGCGGTTATATCTGTTCGATGAAGTTTATGGGCTACCGCACACACCAGAGACAAGGCAGACTACAGATAGTTGTGTTTCGACGTGACTTGTTGGTAATTAGACAGCTTTTTGCTCGAAGTGTGCGCACTATCATAATATATGCATTGGCAGAATTGTCGACACATACGTCGACTTCAGTTGCCATATATAAAAATTGAATTGAATTGAATCCTAATTAATGTTTCGACGGCCTCTATGGCGTAGCGGTAGTGCATTCGACTGCTACGACAGGGGGCGCGGGTTCGATTCCCGCTCAATGCAAATATTTGTATGCATGAATATGTCTATTTGCATTGGTTTGGGTGTTTCTATGTATAATATGTACCTATGTATTTACAAAAAAAAATAGTATAAAAGTATGTTTATCCGCATTCTGGAACCCATAACACAAGCTTACTTTGGGTCTAGAAAGCGCTGTGTGGAATGTCGTAGAATATTCATTATTTATTTATTTATTTCTGTAGAGCAATAGTCTGTCTTAAGACTGTCTGGTCTCTAATGAGCGCTGAGCCTATGACTACTCAATGGAATGGAGACAACCCTTTTTTTTTTTCATGCGGAAATCCCTTCGGATACCCCCCGCCGGCCAGCGGGGGCGGTTATGTCGGGCTTGAACCGACTAAAACCGCACGCCGTCTCGGGTCTACAGACGCCGTGGTGTAAGGTTGCCCATAAAGCATATCCCTCGCACCCCGACTGACCCTGAGCCATCTCCGGTTTCGAGATGGCCCCCTCGGTTTTGGGAACCACGGTGTCCCCGTCTTGCCCCGGTTTGGGGGAGGGGCGCTAGTCGCCCCACCGTCCCGGCCTGCTTCTACTGGGGTGACAGGCGGCCTTACCTGCCATCCCCAGGCCTGCGCTCATGGAGGACGGAGGTCGTTAAGCGACCTCCGGCGCCTTAGTCGCCTGCGACGCGCGGCGAGCAAGTTGCGGGCTCGGCGGGCCGGGAGAGTTATAAATCTCTCCCGGGCGCGCTCCGCCATCTCTTTCGCGAGCATTACATGCTCGCAGAAGGAGGTGGCGGCAGCCCACGCGCTCGCGCTCCGCACCATTGCCGCAATCATGCTGCCGAGCGAGAGGACTCCCACCCCGATGGCTGCCACGAGGTCACGCCTCGGCGCCTCCCACGCCGGGCAGTCCGCCAGCGTGTGCAGCCCTGAGTCCTCGCTCGCGTCGCAGTGATGACACTCAGGCGTTGGCTCCTTCCTGACCCGATGCAGGTGGTCCCCGAAGCACCCCTTCCCGGAGATCACCTGCGTCAGTCGGTACGAGAGGCTTCCGTGTCGCCTCTCTAGCCAATCCTCCATGATGGGCCTTACCGCCGCTCTTGCGGCGTAGTTTCGTACAGAATGGCGAATTTTCACATTTTCCGCCAGCAGTCTATTCAAATGCGGCAGAGAAGAGGCGTTTCATACAAACGCCTGCTCTCTACCTACGCCTACCCCCTCCTAACGACTACAATATATCATCATCATCATCTTAGCGTTGTTCCCGATTGTGTCCGAGGCTCTCACCTCAGAACCCGTGGTCCGTGTACTCCTTCTCCTTTTGATTTGGCTCAGGATTTATGGGAATAACTCCCAATCCCGAGAAGAAGGAGGAGCCGCGTCCGTCACTCAACATAAAAATCCCCTAAACTATCGGTACTAATAATAAAGTTGAAGAGTTTGTTTGTTTGAACGCCGTAATTTCTGAAACTACATGTGCAAATTGATAAAATCTGTTTGATAAAAAAACTGATTTGACTTGGACCAAATTAGATCAATCAAGTTATCTGAACACAATAATATTTCTGGTTATATTATTACAAAGATATAATAAGCCTGACGCGACGGAATTATTGTTTCAGATAAAATAAACAATACACATAAAATGAGTTCATTTTTCAAATTGGTGCGCCATCTATGTTCCGTTGTAGTAAACTTATTTTACTCCTGTCGGCGCTAGATGGCGTTAATAGATTTATGCTTTTTATGGCTTGCACTAGACGGGCTCTATGAATTTACCATTTAAATATCTATAATGATTTGATCTTTTTATAAATATTCTTCTCATCTTTTACAGATTCATTCGTCAACAGTCAAGAATGGACTGCTTCACGAGGTGTAACAGAACTTCGGGTTGGAGTTCTGGGGTCACCGGACAGCGGAAAATCAGCCCTAGTTCATCGTTACTTAACAGGGGCATACATGCAAGAAGAAAGTCCAGAGGGTAAGTTTCAGTGGAATTTTCTGTAACATATACTAGAATTCGTCTTTATGTCGAAAACTGCCACCTAGCGTCAAATAGCAGTACTTCTAAACGTCGCCATGTTATACCGTGGTAACGTAGTTCAACAAGGTATAATAGATGGCAGTACTATATTGGCTTAGTTTAGCATCCGTCATATATTTAGATAACATTATACCTACTTGATGAAAAATATCTGAAAAGTTCAATAAACTGTTGAGAGCGTTATTGCACTGATTACACTTATCTTGAGAGCGTTTAATTAGTGCGCAAAACTGAAGTGCAATTTATTACGCTAACATTAGACTCAATTATTATGACTCGGCTATTACCTACTATTGTTTATACTTAGCACTTGAGGCCATAGAAACAGAAATACTAGTTTCACCTTAGGAATAGTGATTAGTTGGCTATTAAGCAATGATAATCGAATTCCATATCCAGTCTATCCCAGCGACCTTTTTCAGGTTGTCAAGATTTTTTTTTATACCACTGATTTGGCTGACAAACATACGACCCACCTGATGGGAAGCAGTTACCGCGGGCTATGGACGTGTGCAACACCACGGGCGACACACTCGCGCTGCCGACCCTGCAAAAACCTAATGCTCTTCTTGAAGAACCCCGTATTGTAATCGCTTGGGAAAACTACAGCAGGGAGAACATTCCACAGCCTGGAGGGTGCGCGGAGTAAAGTGCCTTTAGTCAATCCATCTATTAGTCTATGCCTCTATGGGGACGTCCCATCTTACCTTTACCGATTCACGGCTTCACGTTCAGGAGCCACTTGTACACCGCGACCGGTCCTTCAGTAGATAATTTTCTAATTGATCTTAAAGTGTCTTTCAAAATTCTGAATATTAAATTACGTTTACAGGAGGTCGCTTCAAAAAAGAAGTCATTATCGACGGCCACAGCTATCTCTTACTGATAAGAGATGAAGGAGGCTCTCCAGAGATGCAGGTTAGTACTGAGTGGACAATATTCATTTGACGACCTCTGAGATTGAGTTCAAAGTGCAAAATTTAAAAAAAAGTATTCCAGAAATAACAAAATCAGTATGATAAATCAATTCTCCAAAACTGGCATCTTTATTTCTATCAATCAATTTTGGTTAACTACTTACCAAATAAATTTCATAATTTCAAAATTGTAGGTTTATGTTTTGTTCTATGTACCGAACCTACTTGAATGTTGATACGTACGCGATTCAAATGTATGTTAAATTAAAACATAAGAAATAATCTAATTTAAGGGATTTACTGATAGGTAGTCATTGAAGGCCGGGACGGTGGGGCGACTAGCGCCCCTCCCCCATACAGGGCAAGACGGTGACACCGTGGTTCCCAAACCCGAGGGGGCCATCTCGTAACCGGAGATGGCCCAGGGTTAGTCGGGGTGCGAGGGATATGCTCTATGGGCAACCTTACACCCCGGCGTCTTAAGACCCGAGACGGCGTGCGGTTTTAGTCGGTTCAAGCCCAACATAACCGCCCCCGCTGGCCGGCGGGGGAGTATCCGAAGAGATTTCAGCACGAAGAAAAAAAAAAGTACACAAAGTTATCGAGGAGGCCATCTCGAAACCGGAGATGGCCCAGGATCAGTCGGAGTGCGAGGGAATGCCTTATTTGCAACTTTACACCCCGGCGTCTGAAGACCCGAGACGGGGTTCAAGCCCGTCATAACCTCCTCCACTGGCCGGCGGGGCGGTATCCGAGGGGATATCCGCACGAAAAAAAAGGTAGTCATTGAAGGGTTCCTATACATATCTATAGATGTCATTTGGACATCACATACTTACAAAATATCAAATCGATACGACAATTGGGTTGATAACTTCCATGTTTTGTTTACATTTCTATGTCTTTGTTTGCGATCAATTATAAGCAACAATAAGCTCTCAATAAAATATTCAAAACCCATGTCGCGTGTGGTATATACTATGAATGACATTAAACTATGTACCGATACCATGGCCCTTGTGAACAGAAAGCAGTCTTCACGTATTTCGAAATAGATAGTGACCTACTGCAACTACTATTGGTCTACGTTTCTGTTGTTGGATATGGAACGAGAATCGCCCGTGGCACATATTTGTCCCATACATATCCGTAATTTACTGGTGGTAGAAATTTGTCACAAAATTCGGCCGGGTAGGTTAATAAAGGTACACCGTGCACTATTGCGAAAAACTCTCCATAGTAATCCAATTTCGGTTTTATTGCGTTCAGGGGTCAGCAAGTGCAGGGGGCAGGGGGATTGTGGTCGCAGCACTAGTGGGACCGGTGGGTGTCACGCGGTGCTGCGACGACAATCCTCTTCTGATGAGGCCGTCAAGCTGAGTGCCACCATTGTTAACATGGTACGTGTATGTAATGGTGATCCTCTTTCCTGAGACTTTACCTTCAGCTTACCATCAGGCGAGGTGAATTCAAATTGACGTGTCCTAAATATAAAAAAGAAAAAAAAAACTAGGAATTCAGTGCAGGGTGCGACTGAAATAAATTGATCTGACCGAGCAGGACTCTTACTTGAAAATAAGACATCTTACTACGGTCGCGCGCTTAGCTTTGGCCGCGCGCTCGTGTAACTGTTTTTCGGTGATTATTCCTCAATTTCACATCGGACATGGACCATCTCGCTTCAAAACACTCCTCAGTGTACACACTATCACCGTGGTAAATTTGGTCAAGATCGCGCGAGTGGTTACGGAGGAGTTCAGCCACCAACAAACGGCTATGCCGGGTATAAGCTCGCTCGCTCAGCTCAATTAGATCTACATAATGCATTGGAAATTTGCCCGATTGGTTAACATTAATGATTACAGCTCCGCTCTCCTGGGTAGTAGCGTTATGAGTAGTTATAGGCTATATGCCTATAACTTTGTTCGATAAATGGGGTATCTAACACAAAAAATATTATTCAATTCGGACCAGTAGTTCCTCAGATTAGCGCTTTCAACAAAAAAAACAAACTATTCAGCTTTATAATAATAGTATAGATATTTTCCGATGACTGGAACATAACAAGCATTCAAGTGCGAGGGTGCCCGTTTTTCATCAGATGGGTCCGTTTCTTACCGTGAAAAAAATTTTTTTTTTTTTTAAAGAATATTAGTAACCGAAATTACTAATATCCCCCCTAACCCCTCCAGCTAAGCTAAATTACTTGTGTTAGGAGTGGGTTCACATCGGTAGTGTAATGCCCAGGATTCGAACCCGGGACCTCTCGATCGTAAGGTTGACTCCTTAACCACTAAGCTACCGTTATGTGAAGGGAAGTAACGTTAAACCAGACTGAAGATTGCACCAATCCAATTAGATTTATGAGACTTGATCTGAAGTCATCTATATGACTGATATGCCATTCATATGGATAAAGGAAATTAAAAGCTTGATAACCTTGATGCCACATAATCAATCCGATCCAGCAGCACGGAAACCTACCAGCAGCGTGCGGACATTAATCAAACATAGTCACTAAAAGTGATTTACGATATATTCCTTTAAAGTTACGGTAGCAGTTTAAAGCTTTAAAAGGTTCTGAATATTCCATGCAGCTCAAAGTGAACCGGGCGCCGGAGATCCCAAAACGATGTACGAACTCAAAGTGACGGCCTAGTCGTGGCCCTAGCAGAGACTGATGCATCGTGGTAGCGCGACCTATTGCCACGCGCACCTCTCCATAGGGGCGGTGAATTTGATCCCCAAAACACGTCGGTGCCGCCAATGTTAACATCCAAGGCTGGGCGGGGTACCTGAGTTCCCTGGCAACATAGGTAGACATGAAGAGACTTCCCACCTTTAGCTCCTGTGAGGTGGAGCCCGAGGGGATTTCAGCACGTACCATAGCAAAGTTTCTAAAACCGTGTCGTATCTAACAGTGGAGCTGCACGCATGCCAGGATGCGCCTATCGATTTGCGCTATAAAAGCGAGCTCGACGGGACTCGAGCATTTAAATAGACTTTATATCTGTTTACGCTACAACAAACGCCGTTTTACGGTCTGTCGTGGCAAATTTACAAGCCGCTTAGCGGTTTTACGATATTTACCAAAACATTGACTTATCTGTTGGAAAGTACAGGTAATTTTTTTCCGCATTGATCTCGTGACGAGAGATAATTTTGCACTCATCTCGACGTTTACGTTTGATCGTGAGATTCTAGGTTTTATTTCTGGGTTGGATAAGGTATTAGGTTCGTCCATGCTTCTTTCTCATAGGGGTAGGCACAAACCCCTTGCTAAAAAAGGCACCTTGTGGCTGCGTTCGACCGGGTCCTGAATCGCATTTTTCAATGGAGCTCCAAGAACTTGGTCGAGTTTATTACCAAGGAAATACAAGCATGCGCGTTTACTGCTCTCTTCCTTCCTTCTCCTTCAAACTCTTCACAATCATCATCATCATCATCATCATCTTAGCGTCCGCCCGTAGTAGTAGCCCGGCGTCCGTTTACTCCTTCGCCTTCTTTTGGTTAGGCCTTACGACTTTATGGGAGGGACCTGACCTCCCAACTCCGAGAGAAAAGCTAGTGCCAAAAGCCTGGCCCGTTAATCAGTAGGTGTACCATGCTTGCAGGTGAGGTTGCACTGGCCTCGAAGGTCTTTGTGGGGTCCGGAACGGGGTGTTCTGACCCCCGAGTACAAACTCTTCAGAATACCACATACAATCATATCCATACCGATTGTATACCACATTTTATTTCACGTAAACCAGTCTTACTGAAATTCTGTTTCAAAAGACATTTTTTTATAGATTACTAGCTGTCCCCCGCGGCTTCGCCCGTGACATACTTCAATCACTCATGACACCTATTTAACCCGTATATGCATTAGTTTCGCAGTAATATATGGAAATTTGCCCTATTTGTTGATACATTTGTAATTAAATATTGCGACTATAAATTGAGATGTAAGCTATCCTATCTTTCAAGTTGGATCAAATTGCACACGCTGTGCAAATCAAATTTAAAATCGGTTCAGTATTCAATTAAATTTTTAAGCATTTTGTATGCCTACTTTATTCTAAAGATTTAGATCGGAAAAAGAGAACATCTAGGACGGGACTTGAACCCGCGACCAGTCCCTTACAGGGGGAATGCTCTGACCAACTGAGCCACCTAGACACGTCCCAGATATTCGAAATTCTCCGATACATCATATACGTCTTAAGGCGACGTTGGAGCCATCTACCGTAATTTCTCCGATACATCATATACGTCTTAAGGTGACGTTGGAGCCATCTACCGTAATTCTTACCGTAATGATGTATCGGAGAATTTCGAATATCTGGGACGTGTCTAGGTGGCTCAGTTGGTCAGAGCATTCCCCCTGTAAGGGACTGGTCGCGGGTTCAAGTCCCGTCCTAGATGTTCTCTTTTTCCGATCTAAATCTTTAGAATTGGTTCAGTAGTTTAGGAGTCCATCGCGGACAAACAACGTGACACGTAATTTTTATATATAAAGATTAGTAACCGAAATTACTAGTATCCCTGCTAACCCCTCCAGCTAAGCTGAATGGCCATATTAGGAGTAGGGTCACATCGGCAGTGTGATGGCCAGGATTCGAACCCGGGACCTCTCGATCGTAAAGCCGACTCCTTAACCACTAAGCTACCGACGCGTCTGTTCCCTGAGTTAAATTTTACGATTTACGTGAGGAGATAAGTCTAGGGAGGCCTTATATGGAAGATACATGTTCGGGTGGTAAAAGAATATGATTATGGGCCCTTTACTCTTGAAGGGCGCATCTTACTCCATTTGTGAATACAAATAAAGCACTCTCTGCTCCGTTACTTAAGAGGTCTATACACTGCGTAAAGTGGGTTTTTAAATTTACTTATTCTAAAGGACTAACTCGTAAATTG
Source organism: Cybosia mesomella (assembly GCA_946251805.1). Classification (NCBI taxonomy): domain Eukaryota; kingdom Metazoa; phylum Arthropoda; class Insecta; order Lepidoptera; family Erebidae; genus Cybosia; species Cybosia mesomella. The sequence goes on along the minus strand of OX276396.1, from coordinate 32,966,779 downwards.
GTTTATGTTTGGTGTAACATGGTTTTCATCATCATCATTTGAGCTCCCGGTTAGTACGTCAATATGAAGTGGTAGAGTCAAGCAACAGTCATTTTGGCCGTTGCATGAATGGGCCGACTCGACCGGGGAAGCACCACCCTCTCACAGAATATCGACGCCAAGTAATAGTATTTGAACTGTTGCGTTCCGTTTGGTGAGTGAGAGTGCCGGAGCCCAAACTCCTTTCCCATCCCCTCCCAAACTCCTTTCCCATCCCCTCCCAAACTCCTTTCCCATCCCCTCCCAAACTCCTTTCCCATCCCCTCTCAAACTCCTTTCCCATCCCCTTTCCTTTACAGGGTCGGCAGCGCGAGTGTGACGCCACTGGCGTTGCACACGTCCATAGGCCGCGGTAACCGCTTCCCATCAGGTGGGCCGTGTGCTTGTCTGCCACCTTAGTGGTATAAAAAAAAAAAACTCGCCTGATGTTAAGCTTAAGTGGAAGTCCCAGAAATGGCCACCATTGCAGATAGTACTAAATAATGCTACTAGGGGCGCAATGCATTTTGCTGTTGCAATGTTGAGCTGAGAGTACATACCTACAAAACCTGCCCAACTACTACCCCCCGATTATCATCTTCCCACCGTCGTTTTTTCGGTGATTATTCCTCGGTTGCTAGACCGATTTTCAATTTTCTTTTTCTGTCTTAAGCCAATAGTTAAGTTGCACATTTTGGCGGCAAAATCGTGGTCTCAACATTGATCATTCTAGAGAAATCAGATTTTGAAATTTTTGAAGGGTGATAATTCCTCCATGGTATTCATAATCATCATTTATTTGTGGACCATAGGTTAGTTACAGATCTTATAATCACGTTAGAATGTCCTCTATATTCTACCACATTGTGTGATGTACAAATTCAAGTCAACGAAATAGTAGTATCAAAGATGTCAAACAATTAAATAAGTTACCTATGTCAATGGCAGCAGTAAAAAGAAAATAAAATGAAAATTAAGTCAGAAATTAAAACATTCTAAAAAAATTATATTAAATTAGATGTCCTTGTTACTGAGATAATCATCAATTGAGTAGTATGCTTTATCGAGCAAGAATGTTTGTAAGTACTTCTTTTTTAAACATTTGCATGTTCCATTTTCAATCTTATTTTTTCTTAACCTTCCGGGTATCAAGTTGTATTTACATGCCAAGTTTGGTCAAAATTGGTCGATAGTTTAGGAGGAGTAGCGTCACAACAGAAATACAGCGAGTGGAGTATAGAGAGCTTTTCGCTCGACTTCGTCTCACTCTCAGCTCAACAATGCATTTTGATGGCCTCATCACATGCTTTTTCAGGCCCCGCTTTAAGGATCCCGGATTGCAGGAAGACCGCGTTTTGGTAAAACTTTTCAACCCGGGTCTGCTCTGCTACTCGTCCATGATTTATTTTACTTAGCTTTTACGGATGCGACTGTCATCCGACTCTCCAACCCAAATCGGAAAGCCTGCGCCAGAGTCGGTCAATCAGCAGGTGTACCGGTTTGCAGGGTCCCAATCTTCTTAGTGAGGTCCCACAGGATGTATCTGGACCGCACTTCCCAGCATTCTAGGCTGCTATCATGTCGTATCGGGTCCGTATCGTGGTCGGTGGATGTAAATGCTAATTATGCTCGTACTTATGTAGGTACATAGAGAAAACTTGTCTTGAAATCTGCACAAAGCAATCGGGAGCTGGTTCTATTATCGTTTTAATTAGAGCGAGTGCCTTCGACACTCACTTGATATCGAATCGATTTGTGATTAGTTTGTCGATAAGTTTCAGCGATTGTTCGAATGTAATCGAGTATTGATAGATAATTCTAGCGCGAATTGTTTTCTATGTTTGTAATTGTATTCACCTATATCTACAATCTCTAACAAAATCAACGCAAAACCTGAAAGATGTTCGTTTATATTTGGCTTCTGTGTGTGTCTGTCTGTGTCATGGTAGCTCCTGAACGGATCAACCGATTTTGATGCGTATTTTTTTATACGAAAGCCTAAATTTGTATCGTGGATTTTTACTTTTAAATTAATTTTAATATAAGATGACGAATGTACTCCTACGCACTTTCATGCGAGGCACCGGTATCGTCCCGGGAGAGATTTAGAACTCTTCAGGTGACTCAGGCGCCGGAGGTCGCTTAATAACCTCCGTCCTCCATGAGCGCAGGCCTGGGGGTGGCAGGTGAGGCCGCCTGTCACCCCAGCAGAAAGCAGGCCGGGACGGTGGGACGACTAGCGTCCCTCCCCCAAACCGGGGCAAGACGGGGACACCGTGGTTCCCAAACTCTATGGGGCCATCTCGAAACCGGAAATGAGCCAAGGTCAGTCGGGGTGCGAGGGATATGCTCTATGAGCAACCTTACATCCGTCTGTAGACCCGAGGCGGCGTACGGTTTTAGTCGGTTCAAGGCCGACATATCCGCCCCCGCTGGCCGGCGGGGGCGGCGAGGGTATCCGAGGGGATTTCCGCACGAAAAAAATAAAATAAAATATATTATATAAATTTGTTATATACATATTTTATCTGAATAGACACCTATAACTGTATTATGTGTGTGAAAATTTGTCTGAAAAAGGTGTATGGGATTCCACTAAGATCTTTGAGGCTCAAGCCAACCTCACTTGCAAACCTGCACCTGCTGATTGACGGACGGTATTTTGGCTTTTACGGGGGTCAGACGGCAGTCGCTCCCGTAAAAGTCAAAGTAAACCAAATTATGGAAACAAGGAATAGGAGAGCGGACACCGGTCTCCAAAATGCAAGCTTTGAATGCAACCGGAATTCTCGGACGACGATGAAATTGATGAATATTGGCGTGAAAAAATCTTTTACGCTTAAAGCCTTAGCACGAACTGGTTCTAATTCAGCTTGCAAGATTGCTTCCCACCACACCACACCTTCTCCACCTTCACAAACTAACATACAAACATTGCAAGTTAAACAAACAAAAAACTTGTGAAAAAGTTTCCGGTGAACTCAGAACCTCCTACTTTTTTTGAAGTCCGTTCATTATCTGTAGGTAAATAATGATAAGCCAATTTGTGATTCGCTTTTATTAGACCAGTAGACTTTGACATTCAATCACCCCCACCCCTTTCAATTCTATTGATCGTCCTACCCGCGATAACTTGCAAACACGCCCAAATCTTAAAATACCTGCCACTTAGGTTCCCACGAAACTCACGCGGTATCTCACCCCCATTTCACCGATCCTCGTAACGGATGACGTCATCGCATTAGGATGGATTGACCCGCGACCCAACCAGCGATTTATGTCGGCCAGCCATCTAAATATAGTCTATAAGTACCTGGTTAGGGCAATATATTGGTATTCGTTTTGGGACAATAGAATTTTTGAAGTGAAACCGTCTTTAGGCGTGTTGAGCATATGAGCGCTTTTTTGGTTGATGGAAAACCATGGAACTCGCATCATCGTCACGTCCCATCCCTTCCGGTCACGCTTTCCATATTCAAAAATGGATGGATGGATAGAGGGAGATAGGGACGGAGGGAGGGTGACAGGTATCAAACATACAAATATACAAATCTTTCCTCTTTATAATATTAGCGTAATAATGTACCCAGTAGATGACAATAGGCTCGCCCCCTTTTACATTGGGACCTTAACATAACTGATAGATTTTTATTGCATCAGACATGAAATTTGTGGACAGACGAGTCCACTTTTACAAGAGTAGGCTTGTTTAATATTCACAATGCACACTGGTGGTGTTTTTTTTTATTTATTTTTTATTTTACCCGATATATTTTTTTTGTATCAAATACATATTTTGTCGATACCAAGTCATCTCACCAAATTCAGAGACCTTATTTTGTGACACCTTATATATACGGTACATACACCAAAATAACATTTTATACAATTTTTGTCTGTCTGTCTGTTTGTTCCGGCTAATCTCTGAAATGGCTGGACCGATTTTGACGGGACATTCACTGGCAGATAGGTAATGTTACAAGGCGTAACATAGGTTACTTTAATTTTAGAAAAACAATTGGGGTTCTTTGCGAAAAACCCCAAAAATCGAAATCCACGCGGACGAAGTCGCGGGCACAGCTAGTAATATTATAAATTTAAGAGTTTGTGAAGATGTTTGTTACTGAAACACGCTCAAACGGCTGAACGGATCTGTCTGAAATTTTGTACAGGGATAGATTATAGTTTGGAATATATTATCCCTAGAATAGGTTCCCATGAGTCACGGGGACGGGACCAGAATACCACGCGAGTGGAGCCGATGTAACAGCTAGCGGGTCGGAGCCAATAGCGTTGCGAATTATGAATTATGTTGAACATCACAATATTGAGCTGAGTGAGACGAAGTCGAGCGAAAGCTTAAGTATTAGAATTAACGTGATATTTACCATGTGTTTCTAAGAATGTCCGATATTTCGGCACTGTTGCAAGCGCCATGATCACGGAGGAGTTCCTCCGTGATCATGGCGCATGAATATCGGACATTCTTAGAAACACATGGTAAATATCCCGTTAATTCTAATACTTATGTTAGTGACCATGAAAGTTTAAATATCTATATCGAGCGAAAGCTCCTCATACCAGACTTCAGGATTTTCTTTGTCACAGGTCTCCTCCTAAACTACTAATCCAATCAGAACCAAATTTAGCATGATTGAAGAGGTCAATCAGAGGAAGGTTTATGGATATATTTTGAAAAAATTAATGCTACCACAGAGGAATGGTCACCGTTAAAAATATTCCAGATGGAATTACATAATAACCGCTCGAGACACTGTGACCAAACTTTACACGCTCAGAAAGCATGTCCAGAGTTGTGACTTTCAAAAAGAATTTTCAAAATTGGGCTTGCCACGGAAGAATGATCACTGTTCAAAATTTTCAAAATCTGATTCCGCAAATGTCTCACTCAGCTCAACACTGCAAGTAGCTATTCGCCTTGCAGACCTAGTACAGTAAAGTGACTTACCACATGGTGCCCTTTGTTTGCCACCTATATTGTCTAACAAAGGAATAAACACCGTAATTCCTTCTTCAATTCGGTATTTAAAACTCAATCCACCCCTCGCAATATTATGGTAGTTTTAAATTGAACGCGAGCATTGTGCAGAGCTCTCGGAATGCCGTCCTATTTTCTGCTGGCTGGAACTTCGAGAAAGCTCGTCTAATTGCTCCACTTGCGAGCTTCATTCTTTAGTTCACGAGTTAGTGGAGTTAGAGGAGGCACTGAGATTTATTACTTTTGTATAAATTAATTAACAATGATAATTATCGCTCGCTTAGTAATGTGCCCGGTAGATGGCAATAGGCCATTGGGCCTCCCTATTACATTGGGACCTAAACATTACTGGCGAATCGTGGGTGTGTAATACACCTCTGCCTACCCCTTTGGGGATACAGGCGTGAAGTTATGTTATTGAGCTGAGTGAGACGAACTCGAGCGAAAGCTCCTCATACCAGACTTAAGGATTTTATTTGTCACAGGTCTCCTCCTAAACTACTAATCCAATCAGAACCAAATTTGGCATGATTAAAGAGGTCAATCAGAGGAAGGTTTATGGATATATTTTGAAAAAATTAATGCTACCACAGAGGAATGATAACCGTTAAAAAAATCCAGATGGAATTACATAATAACCGCTCGAGACACTGACCAAACTTTACACGCTCAGAAAGCATGTCCAGAGTTGTGCCTTTCAAAAAGAATTCAAATTATCACTGTTCAAATTTTCAAAATCTGATTCCGCAATAGCGCGGCGGCGGTCAAATCTATTGGACAAGAAGCACGATGTCTCACTCAGCTCAACATTGCAAGCAGCGATTCGCCTTGCAGACCTAGTGTTTAATTAATACTCAAGCTAGAGGTAAGCTGAGGACGTTTGACACTCTCATTCAGAATGTTTTTTGGGTTTGATGTGTTTTTTCCTTTTTCGTGCGGAAATCTCTTCAGATACCCCCCGCCGGTCAGCGGGGGTGATTATGTCGGGATTGAACCGACTAAAACCGCTCTCCGTCTCGGGTCTTCAGACGCCGGGGTGTAAGGTTGCCCATAAAGCATATCCCTCGCACCCCGACTGACCCTGGGCCATCTCCGGTTTCGAGATGGCCCCCTTGGGTTTGGGAACCACGGTGTCCCCGTCTTTCCCCGGTATGTGGGAGGGGCGCTAGTCGCCCCACCGTCCCGGCCTGCTTCTGCTGGGGTGACAGGCGTCTCCACCTGTCAGTCCAGGCCTGCGCTCATGGAGGACGGAGGTCGTTGAGCGACGTCCGACGCCCCGCGGGCTCTGCGGATCGGGAGAGACCTGAGTCTCTCCCGCACCCGCTCGGTCGCCTCCTTCTCGAGCATTACTTGCTCGCAGAAGGAGGCAGCGGCAGCCCACGCACTCGCGCTCCGCACCATCACTGTGAGCAGGATGCCGAGCGAGAGGGTTCCACAGCGACCCAACCGGGACTGGGTCTCCCGGTGATGAAGAAGAGGATCTATTGCCAGCAACTACGTCTGTTTCGATACTAAGATGACGGTGGAAGCAGTGGGTAAAAGAAAACGGTGCTTACTTTTTTATGGTGGTGGTAACTAAAAAACCAACGTTTGCAATTTTATTCTGAAGACATGACCATGGCTGCTGCAGAAACACAAAAAAATAGAAATTGACTTGTGGCAATCGAAACAATTACGTTTATGGTGAGCATTATAAGTAAATCACTCATTATCAACTACCGGTCTTCATACTACATATTTAATCCACACGCGGTATCTAGTCTTCTTTATGTCTGTGCTCATGCTCAGCTCATGGTCAGCTCATGCTCACCGTGGAGTTAAATAATTGAAATCGAAATCGATCGAAACGATTCTGTTTACGGTGAGCATTTTTTTTACGATCGGAAATCCCTTCCCCAGCGGGGGTGGCTATGTCGGGCATGAACCGACTAAAACCGCACGGTGTCCTGCCCAAGTGTCCATTGCCGGGCACCCCGGGTAAGCCCTCGAAAGGATAACCCCAGGGCTACCGGCGGACCTTGACCACCAGCGCGGCCTCGCCTGGTGGGGTCGGGTTTTTTGATGTATTTGCGTCGGTGAGTAGGCAGGCGTGTGTAGGACCACACGACACGCCTCCGCCACGGCCTGCTTTTGTAAGGACGGCGAGTCGGCCAACTGCCGTCCTCAGACCCATTATAACTAAATTGCTCATGCTCAGCTCATGCTTCCTTAATCACCGTGGAGTACAACTTGAAATCGATATCGATCAAAACGATTCTGTTTACGGTGAGCATTATAACTAAATTATTCGCGTATATATGTGCTCATGCTCAGCTCTTGCTTCCTTAATCACCGTGGAGTAAAATAACTGAAATTGATATCGATCGCAACGATTCTGTTTACGGTGAGCATTATAACTAAATTATTCGCGTATATCTGTGCTCATGCTTCCTTAATCACCGTGGAGTACAATACTTGAAATCGATATCGATCGAAACGATTCTGTTTACGGTGAGCACTATAACTAAATTATTCGCGTAGCAACTACCGGTTTTCATACTATTTAATCCACACGCGGTATCTAGCATTCTTCATATCTGTGATCAAGCACCTTGCCTACCGGGCGGTAAAATAATTAAAACATTACCTACCTTTCCTTAATAGTCCGGGCAAAAACCCCAACATTAATCTCAAGCCAAGCGTATGAAATTCCGGAGTAGGCGTTTCGCTTAAAGGACGCCGTTTGCATGTACAGTCAAGGACAAAAGTTGATTAACAATAAAATATTTACAAACCCAAACATTGGAATACATGTACTGATAATTGCTGTATACGCAGTTTTATTATCCCCAGCGGAAAAAGTCAATATATTTAATGTTCTGTTTATTATTTTATTAGAGGTTCAAGAGATAAGGTGATAAAAAAATTGGAATTTGTAAAGCCACTTCTTTCGTTGACTGTACAACGCGTTAGCCACGTTGAAATAAACTGAAGCAACGCGAAATACAACTAGGTCGGTGCAGGAGAGGACACAGGAGCATTAGCTGCGGGACACGTGTGACGTACACGGTACAGTCAGCAACATAAGTAGCTTATCATTACATTAAGGCCCTTACCTAATCTTATCTTACCTAAGTACATATAAATGTGAATTAATCAATCACGCTAGAAACAAACAGATATTTTAAGGTTTAAAATCCTTTTTTACTTCGCCGCAGTTGGGTAAAAACATGACTATGACTCTCTGTGACGTTGACTTTGATTATTATAGGTAGAAACAGATGTACAAGAGAGTGATCTTATAAGGGCTCCTTTTTTTACCTATTGAGGTAGGGAACCCTTTTTTTTTTTTTTTTTTTTTTATCGTGCGGAAATCCCTTCGGATACCCCCCCGCCGGCCAGCGGGGGCGGTTATGTCGGGCTTGCACCGACTAAAACCGCACGCCGTCTCGGGTCTTCAGACGCCGGGGTGTAAGGTTACCCATAGAGCATATCCCTCGCACCCCGGCTGACCCTGGGCCATCTCACCACTAACAGCATCGCTCATCCTGTCTCCTCTGAAAGCAGAGGAGTACGGAGAGCGATGTGTTCCCGCCACGTTGGGTATTGGCCGACGATCAATGCCAACCCTATGAAGGGGTGAAGGGGAAGCCATTGACCGCCGCCCAGGGTGTACCGGCCGCTCCGATTCCGTTCTCCCCGGACTGCAGCGGGATCGGAATCGGAGCGACACTCGAGGAGGTTACCCAACACACACCCCGAGGTAGGGAACCCTAAAAATATTTAATTATAACACTGGCATTATTGATGAAAAGGAAAAAACAACAAATTACACCCGTTGTGTAAAAAAAATCGAAAACTTGACTAGGCAATCTAAGTGATAAAAAAGCTTTTAACGTCACAATTTCATATCTTATGCAACTTGTAAGTTGAGATGTTGTTCAGTGATATTTTGCTGTAGGTAAGTACCTTTTTATTTTTTTCGTGCGGAAATCCCTTCGGATACCCTCCCCGCCGGCCAGCGGGGGCGGTTATGTCGGGCTTGAACCGACTAAAACCGCACGCCGTCTCGGGTCTTCAGACGCCGGGGTGTAAGGTTGCCCATAGATAGAGCATATCCCTCGCACCCCGACTGACCCTGGGCGATCTCCGGTTTCGAGATGGCCCCCTCAGGTGCTGTAGGTAAGAACGTTTTTTTTTTTTTTCGAGCGGAAATCCCTTCGGATACCATCTACATACTACCTACCTACTATTTTTTGTTCCAATCTTACGCTTAGTTGCGTCAGTTTTTAAGTCTCATTATAATGTTGTAGTTACTACGGTTAATGTTATATTTACTACGGTATATCCATTTACCAACTCGTGTTGGTAAATCCTAAGATTTACCGGAAAATGTAAGGCTTTACCGTAGTTCGGGCTTTTACATTAAAATATGTATTATTATAATAATCGGTGATGGCGTACGCAACAGACTGCTGAGACGAGGTCTCGAGTTCGATCCCCAGTCGTTCTGGGCACACACCTCTGACTTTTTGTAGTTATATGTGCATTAATAAATGTTAATTACCGCTCGCTTAATACGGGGATACAGGCGTGAAGTTTTGTTATGTTAATATTATACACAATTGTCAGTGGTAATTAATCGCATTGGTCTGGTGGTATAAGTTTGTCCTAGGTTCGATTCCCTTTTCTCCTTTTTAGAATACTTTGAGTGGCCAGCACGGAGAACCGTATTGCAGTTGCCGTACCATAAAGACTTGGAATTGTTAACAAGCACTCGTGTTTCCTGCTTCCTACGGTCCCAGAGCCTTTAAGCGGGGCGTGAAAAAGCATCTGATATAGCCGTCAAACTGAGGGCCTTGTAACATTTTCGGTGTCTGTAACTATGATCCCCATTCCTGAGAATTTACCCTTAGCTTATCATCAGGTGAGGCGAAGTCATACTGACGTGACAATTATAAAAAAAAAACAGAAATACAACGAAATGTTTTTTTTTATTCATGAATGTTTGTAGACCACCCAGAACACGAATTTGTAAAAAGTAGGTGTGGTTCTGCAGAACTAACTATGGGCGGAGTACTGTGAGTGAGGAGGACTAGGCATATATTAGACGCTTTGAAGTAAAGGATTCCAAGGTCTGTTTAATATTTACGAACCACAAAACGACAGCGAGACGGGAGAAGTGAGAAAGGAAATGATGAGAGGCAAGGTTTCAGCACTCTCGCTAATGGTTATTGGTGCTTTTATTATGCTTTACTGGTGGTAGAAATTTGATAATTTACTGGTGGTAGAAATTTGATGACACAAATTAGTCACAAAATTCGGCCGGGTAGGTACCACCGTGCACGGTAACCTCCTCGAGTGTCGCTCCGATTCCGATCCCGCTGCAGTCCGGGGGGAACGGAATCGGAGCGGCCGGTACACCCTGGGCGGCGGTCAATGGCTTCCCCTTCACCCCTTCATAGGGTTGGCATTGATCGTCGGCCAATACCCAACGTGGCGGGAACACATCGCTCTCCGTACTCCTCTGCTTTCAGAGGAGACAGGATGAGCGATGCTGTTAGTGGTGAGATGGCCCAGGGTCAGCCGGGGTGCGAGGGATATGCTCTATGGGTAACCTTACACCCCGGCGTCTGAAGACCCGAGACGGCGTGCGGTTTTAGTCGGTGCAAGCCCGACATAACCGCCCCCGCTGGCCGGCGGGGGGTATCCGAAGGGATTTCCGCACGATAAAAAAAAAAAAAAAAGGTACCACCGTGCACGATTGCGAAAAACCCTCCAAAGTTATCAAATTTCGGTTTGATTGCGTTCAGGGGTCAGCAAGTGCATAGCCGGGCAGGGGGATTGTGGTCGCAGCACTAGTGGGACCGGTGGGTGTCACGCGGTGCTGCGACGACAATCCTCTTCTGATGAGGCCGTCAAGCTGAGTGCCACCATTGTTAACGGTGTGTATGTATGCATACGTGTATGTAATGGTGACCCTCTTTCCTGAGACTTTACCTTCAGCTTACCATCAGGCGAGGTGAAGTCAAATTGACGTGTCCTAAATATTAAAAAAATAAATAAAAAAAATGCAACGTATTATTAGAGGATATTATCACGGATAACCTAATAGTTATGCAGCGTGGTATACAGACCTATACTAAGTTAAGATCAGTCCCTTTATTGCCCATGGTCCAACTGCGTAGTCCAGCTGGGTGGACCATGTAAAATTATTTCTAACTCACATATTGATCAATAAAATACAAAATACATTTAAAGAAATTTTGTTGAAAGAATAACGACATAATACCTAATTTTCTGATAAGTCTGTTATCAGTGTAAATTTAAATAGAAAAGGACTTAAATAGGAAAGGAAGTTTCTGATAAGTCTGTTATCATGTAAATTAAAATGGAAAGGGACTTAACTTTAGCTGACTATTTTTTAATGCCAATTAAGAACAATTTAAAAAAAATATGTTGTAAAGCATAGTCACCATACGTTTGTGGTTAGTTAGATATCTATTAAATGATGTATTTTACATAGAAAAGGACTAACTTAAGCTATTTTTCATTTTAAATCCTACTACTTGGAACTTATTTAAGTAAATATAAATATGTAAATAAACACTAATTTTTTGGTGTTGTTTTGGTTATTGGTCAGTCAATTAGCTGTCAAATAATGTATTTTACATATAAAAGATTCGACATCCGTTTTTCATTTGTTTAGTTCGTAAACAAATCTGAGCGAATGATAAAAAAATAACGTTATATTATTCGTAACGTTATTCTAATTAAGTTTATTTATACCCAAAGATAAATAAAGAGGGAATGGATGTGTTTACCTTGTACAATTTACCAAGGGCTCATTTGAAAGGGAGTACTCGCCGGGGAGGCGGGGAGTTGTTTTGCGATATTCGTGTAAACATTTTCCTTCGTCGTAATTTCCTTTTATTTGAAGATTGTTTTATTTTTGATAACATTAACTGACTTTAGGTACTAACTTTTGAATTTTCACGTTCCAAGATATATCTAAAAATTATGTTTACGAGAATTTAGCCATTTAGACTGGAACTCATCTTCATTCGAGTTTCAATTCCGTTTGCATCAAAATCCTGCACTTTGGAGTACGGGGCCAATGCCCTACCTACAAATAACAAGACACAACGACTGCACAAATGCTCGTAGAATCTATACTGATAATATAACTTAAATCTATACTGAGGAAAGATTTGACTGTTTGTTTGCACTATATGAGCGCTGAAACTATTTGGCCGATTTCAAAAATTCTTTCACTATTAGAATGCTGCATTGTCCCTGAGTAACATAGTCTACTTTTTATCCCGATATTCCCACGGGATCAGGACTTAGGCGCGGCGATGCGAATCTTATAATAAATCAGTAATTACAATAAAGTTGGTTTGTACTCACCTTAAGATTTGAAGTTCATAAGTAGATAAAAGGTTCTTTATATGAGTGTCAAATTTCAATACAATAGCAATACCGCCAATTACGGGACGTCAGTTAATCCAACCAGAACAGAAAAAATATATATACCGGTTAGACTAGACCGAAAAGAATTAATGAAAAAAACAATACACCACCTCGTTCGAACCAAAAAAATAGTATAACAGGAAATTCTCAATCAAATTACTCCCTTCACTAATTGAACGAAAGCTCCGGTGGAAGTAGCTTAGCCGACCGGATTTGTACATCAAGGAACGAAGGATTAGTGGATGTGGCAAATGGTAAACGGAAAAATCCTTTTGCACTTAACCACACATCACTAAAGACTTACACACCTAATTAGATATTACCTTTCCGAGTCGCTATCCATTCTTCGTGTTAATTCACTATTAATAATTCGTACATAATTTTTGAACACTGATTGTTGTGGTAACCCAGGGTTTAACACACTATCGCGCGTGACTATTAAAGGGTTAACCCTTTAATAGTTACGATTCACGCGCGCTCAAACTGGGTCTGTATTTTTTCGGCTTACTATTTTCTTTTTGTGTAATTTTTTTATAAAATTATGTAATCTCTAAAATCGCTTTCTACGTTCGTTTCCTCAACAGCCAAATTTTTATCTACTGTAATATACAACATGTAGCTACTATAATATCTAAAATAAACTAATTCTAAATAGTCCCTTCGCCGACACAATATTATAATACGACCCCTGTTTTTACCTACATTTACGTTTAATAACTACTAAATACTTTACAATTATAGACCCTACGCCCTGTTTTTAAGGGGGACGTAATGATTTTACAACTTCATTAGATCAAGATGGCCGTGCGCGACTGTTTGGCGCCAAGCCGACAAATTATTGTCGTTTAAAAAATTGCAGCTAATATTATTCACGTAGCTTGGAAGCGTTATGGGGTTAACCAGTTTTTCGTATCGATTGAACTTTTATCGTCTGTTAAAAAGTCTTGATTATCTGTTTGTTCGCGATGGACACAAAAACTGAACGGATATTTATGCAGTTTTTTCAACAAAGTATACGTAGGTACTAGTAAGTAGGGAAGCGACTGGTTGGATCACCTCCAAGTTTGGTGCACCCTGGGCAACGTGGGCGATGACGCATCATTGATTGCTCCTCTGGAGTAGCTGGCGTCAACGTCAACGGCCAAGAGTCTGACCAACCGGCCCTTTTCAGGGCCAGCTGACCCCATTGCACGAGGTGGTCGCGGTATGGCGGGCCTGCAAGCCCGCGGGGGGGCGTGGTCGCTCCAGGTACCCCTCTGCTGTTATCAGAGGGGACACTGCGAATGGCCCAGGGGGGGTATCCGAAGGGATTTCCGCACAAAAAAAAAGGTACTAGTAAGTAGTTATATAAGACATTTGTAACATAATGCCATTATCGTGTAAGTGCTCACTTGGTATAGTGGGTAAATATAACATGAAATAATACAGACAGTCGCTGCATATGCAATGTGAAGGCTCGGAGGGGACTCAAAACAAAGAAAGGAGGCTATTGTGTTCCGTTTTAGCTTCAGACAGGACGCGGCGGGTTGTGGCGGGAACCGAATGCCGACATCCTACTCTAAGGGGTATACGATTTCACAACGTGTGATATATGTTTTCACAAAGTTGTACCTCTTTTTTTTTTTTTTTCGTGCGGAAATTCCCTCGGATACCCCCGCCGGCCAGCGGGGGTGGTTATGTCGGGCTTGAACCGTCTAAAACCGTACGCCGTTTCGTGTCTAAAGACGCCTGGGTGTAAGGTTGCCCATAGAGCATATCCCTCGCACCCCGAATGACCCTGGGCCATCTCCGGTTTCGAGATGACCCCCTTGGGTTTGGGAACCACGGTGTTCCCGTCTTACTCCGGTTTCGGGGGCATTTAGTAGGTACCTATGATAATAATGCTCACCGTAACCAGAATCGTTTCAATCGCAACACCCAAGGTTTATGTTACAAAGCGTATAAATAAACGTCTTACTCACCTATTATATCTCGACCCGGTTAGGTGTAAATTGGACCGCCATTTTTAGTTAATTTGTTTTTTAAGGAGCTAGGCTATTGAACCGTGTCGATAAAAACAACGTTAATATAGATAGAGTACAGAATGAGATTATTTTGTTCTATTAGGTACCAATAAATATTGTTCATGTTTTGGACACGTATAACCCCTCCACTCAATCCGCGCGGTGTTACAAAGACACGTATAGGACGCGCGTCCGTTCTGTTTGTCCGGCGTCTAAAGGCATCATCATCCTCATAGCGACTAAAGCATTTAAAGCTAGCACTATGGTGCCCTGGGTCCGCTTATTGTTTTTTATTGGTAAGTCGGCTTTTCCGGGAGTGACTGTAGTCTGATCTCCCAACCCTGAGAGGAAAGTTTGCGGCAGAGTCTTGTCTGTTGTTTAACAGGTGCATCGACTAGCAATTGAGATTGGCTTGACGTCCAAAGTAAGGTTTTACAAGGAACTACCCAGAACACTTCTGAATTCACCATTATTGCATGATCACTGGATCAATAGTAGGTATAAAATTAAGCCCAACTTTGATCTTATTTATTTATCTAATCCAACGGTTAGCCTCGACTTTAAATGCGTTTATTTTACTTATTTTACTTTCAAATGCCCTTTCAAGCACCTATAGCTTAGGTCAATATATACTTAATAATACCACAGAATAAATAATAGTACAGTAATACTCACATATTTTTTCCGTGCCGTATTGTTTTGTTTTGAAGTTTGTTTGCTAAAACATGCATTTTTTGCGAGCTGGATTGCACGCTGCATTACAGTTGCCCATGTGAAAAACAGGTTAAATATTTCGAAATGTTAATGTACTATTCAGGTACGTTGTTTACAGTGTTGGTCCTTACGCTTTGTTTCGTTTTTAACATGGAAAATACTATTTTGAGGAGCAACAGCACTCTTTAAAGTTGAAGAGCAAATCTGACGGAGTTATAGGAATACGGGGATTCAAAAAAATTATTTTAAAGAGCTCGTAATTTGAATCCCCTATTTTACCCGCTCAGGGATGATTTGGCAGTCTGACAGGTTTTGAGCGAACTAATGTTTTTTATGATTGATATTATAAATGGCCCTGAAAAGAATAATTTGCATAAATCTGCGACAAAAATTAAAAGCTTGCCATCATGCTTTTAAATCTTAGAACTTTTTATACAACTAAAATTGAACGACCGAATGAATGGAATCGCAATCATTTATTATCTGTCATCAAATGACATTTGTCCGTAGGGTTGTATTACGTAGGGTGAAAGCACTTGTAGTCCGCAGGGAGGGATCGCGTGTGGCGCCACTGAGTCGCCACTTTTCTATACAAAGCTGTACTGGGGCTTGGAAGGTAGGTCTAATTATAAACTGTCAATCGACATGTGAACAATGCGTTTAATAGGCTGTTAGAAACACGGTACAGGTGTCTTTGTGGGGTATTTTCTCATGAAGCGCTAGTAGTTTAGAATTTACAGTTGATTGACGAATAAACTGTACTAGTTAGGTAGGTATATAACTAAAAATAAGTTCTTCTTTTTTCTGAAATTGTTATCTGTTAGGTTACTCATTTAGTAAGATAATAAGGGAAGATAATTTTACAGGAAAATGATAATATTTATAAGACTTATACACATAAATAAATATTCTAGGACAAATTACACAACGCCATCTAGACCCAAACTAAGCAAAGCTTGTCATATGGGTTCTAGAATGCGGATAAACATACTTAAATACTTTTTTTTTGTAAATAAATTCATAATTATACATAGAAACACCCAGACCAATGCAAATAGACATATTTGCACTGAGCGGGAATCGAACCCGCGAGCTGTGACTAAGCAGTCAAACGCACTACCGCTACGCCACAGAGGTCTGAGGTCTGAGATTTTTATTTACTCCAGTTGTTTGAAGAATAATTGTATCGTCGTGTTACTTACTGCCTTTGTCAAAATGTCTCTATTTTTTATGTTAGTAGTAACGCAAAGTTTCATTGCTATGCATGCAATATTGCAAAATTTGCAAATTCATAAGCGTTTGGTTCCTATGCACTGTTGTATCGCTCATAAAATATTAGGAAAAGCGTTTTCGTGTATTTGTTCCAAGTAAAGTATTTGATAACTTGTCAATTTTAATCTACCCAAAACCTTTGTATGTGCTGTAAGCACGATTCGCATTAAATATTTTTTATATGAAGAATAGCTGTACCCGCGACTCCATCCGTGTGGACTTCCAAATTGTGAATTTAAACCATCCTCGAATCCCCTTGAACTCACACAAAAAATTTCATCAAAATCGGTCCAGCCGTCTAGAAGGAGTTCAGTGACATACACACGCACACAAGAAATATATATATATAAAGATTGGACTTCAATTAGCAGTGAATCTAAATATACACGCATGAACAAAGAATCTTTCATTTTTATTTATTTAACTGATTTTAGTATTTACAGGAAAGTACTTAACATATATCAAATACTAATATATTATTGTGTTGTATAAACTATCTAATTTTATAACTATAACAGAAACAGAAATCTAGTGGGGCGGAAATCACACAGTGATTGTCAAACTTCGGGCCAAACTTAGATATTTTTGTTGCAGTATTTTTATTCAAAATTGTTTTTAATAATAAGTAGTCGTATCCCTCCCACATACGCACTAATCCTATCTCTAAATGAAATCAAATCAAACGTCTTCGACGTCAAAAACACAAAAAAATGATTTTTTAGGGACAACTTGTATGGTAGGTACCCGAAAACTTGAACGTACAAACCCCAAAATCTTTTTTTTTATTTTTTTTTATTTTTTTTAGGACACGTCAATTTGACTTCACCTCGCCTGATGGTAAGCTAAAGGTAAAGTCTTAGGAAAGAGGGTCACCATTACATACACGTATCATGTTAACAATGGTGGCACTCAGCTTGACGGCCTCATCAGAAGAGGATTGTCAGTTCAATCTAATCAGTTCTTCCCAAGAATTTTTTAAATCGGATAAGTGGTTCTTGAGTTATTGCGTAAACAGACATCCAGACATCCAGACCAACAGACAGACCGAATTTTTTTTTGCTTAATTAGACTTAGAATCATGTGAAACGTCGAGGAAAGTGATAAAAAGTGGGTTTAAGATTTTGATTTTTTTTTGCGTGATTTTAAGACTTCGGTGTCCACCTGGTTGGTGGCCCGAAGTAAAAGATTTAAATTAACGGGGAATTGCATAAGTTAATTATATTTCAGCTGATACTTATGTTTTAACTACTTCTAGTGGTATATGTACTAAATTGCAAATTGTGTCATTAATTATAGTAATAGCTTTATGGAGGTGGCATACGGAAAATTTATGTTAACGGTAGTATGATACCCTTTTAGACGACAAAAGCTTTTAACAACGTTTCCGGGATATTCAAAAAGTTCTAGTTAATTTTGGATATAATTTAAGATAATAAAGTTTGTAAACAGTAAATGTGGTTAGATGGGACGGGATGTGTTAAACGCTTTTTACTTTACTTACTTACTTTACTATATTAGCAAAGTTTCATCACCATCATCGGGAGACCAGCTGCCGGGTCGCCACTCGCTGCTGCACCTTGGCCTCCTGAAGAGCAACAGCATTTATTTCCACCTTTGTCTGCTGAAATGTCAGGAACAGTATAATTTGATGTGATTGACGAATTGCTAATTATACACTTTTTCTGAAAAGAATTTAGTAACCGAAATTATGTACAAGTATTACTTTTAACCCCTCCAGCTTAGCTAAATTGCATGTGTTAGGAGGGGGTTTACGTCCGTAGTGTAATGGCCAGGATTCGATTCGATCCCCGGCCTCTCGATCGTGGGGCCGACTCCTTAACAACTGAGCTTGTATAACATCCTGAAATGGTGAAGAGAAGGTCTCCTTCACGCCCACCAGATAAATGAAATGTAGCATGGAGTTACATGTAACCCTACTAATATATATGTGAAAGTTTGTGAAGTTTTTTGACGTGACAACGTCTTATAATTCGATAGAGCCGGCTGCACGCACAAAAAAATGAGGCGTTCCATTTAAGGCTTGAAGTGCAAGCGAGAGCGCGGAACGAGCGACAAAGAGGCACAATCGGCCTCCGCGTTCGGCAGCGTTCGACATCTGTCTCAGGCTTGAAGTGCAAGCGAGAGCGTGGGACGAGCGACAAAGAGGCACAATCGGCCTCCGCGTTCGGCAGCGTTCGACATATAAAATTAAAATTGTCTTTTCTAAAACGCAACCATTCCATCAGTATTTTCTTATGACGTTGTCACGTTCAACTATCGTCAGTAAACCGACTTTACAGACAACCGATTTTTTTTAAAGATTATTAGTAACCGAAATTACTAAAGTTCCAACTAACCCCTCCAGCTAAGCTTAAAAAATTGCTTGTGTTAGGAGTGGGTTCATGTCGGTAGTGTAATGGCCAGGATTCGAACCCGGGACCTCTCGATCGTAGGGTCAACTCCTTAACCAGTAAGCTACCGACGACATAACGCACCGGCTACTACTACACTCTAGAACATGTTCCTTTGGGTTGCGGGAACGGAACAGAACTTGGCGCGGGCGAAACCGCCGGCAACAGATATTCTAAGCTATTTTTAAAAAGGCAAATTAGGTATTAATTTATTACTTAGAAATGATTCTGGATATTTGAATTGTGAGCAAAATAAAACCCGTTACGCGTAAATAAGTTGAACTGAAAGAAACCCTTGGCAGCCGGAATGCTGCACTTTAAACTTCTAAAACATTATTAAAGTTTTACCTTCACCGCTGTGCTGCTGTTCCGAAGTTTAACAAAATCATTTTTTTAATTATTTTACTGTCTGCTTTAAGTTAATTCTAAACTTTGTAGGCCAGTTCTTCGATTATGATAGTTCATGCATAATATTTCATATTTTTGTTGCTTACCAGAAATCATAAACAAAAGTTTAAATTGGTTTGGGTAACTAACATTCGACATAATTATATCTAAACTAACAAAATTTCTGATTCTTTCAAGGTAACATGTCAAATAACGAAGAAAAGTATTAGCTATGGCGGTGAAACGTATTCATAAATTCGGACCCTGCAGGAGTGTTGCCAGCACCTGTGTGAATCGTAAATAAATTTTATGTATTTATTATTTACATACAAATACACTCCGCAAGGACTCTCCTGATGAAAAAGGGGAAATTCTTGTGGAGATACCTACTGTATAGCAATTGGGGATTGCGTTACTGCAGTGGAATTATTTTATATTATTTTTGGAAATGAAATTGAAAGTAGGTATATTATTTTTATATATAATTTATTTATATTGATAGAAACATATAAGCAGAAACTTAAGTTAACCAAAAGTTAAATTTAATAATATACAAATGTTAAAACATAAACAATAGTGGCATTTCAACACAGGCATTGGGGACACCGTTGTTCCCTAACCCGAGGTTCAGTCGAGATGCGAGGGAAATGCCCAATGGGCAACCATACCACCCCGGCGTCTGAAGACCCGAGACGGCGTGCGGTTTTAGTCGGTTCAAGCCCGACATAACCGCCCCCGCTGGCTGGCGGGGGGGGGGGGAGTACCCGAGGAAATTTCCGCACGAAATAAAAATGTTACTATTTACTAAGAAATACAACAACATAATTATTTAATATTAAACAGTATTCATATAAGTATACAAATAAAAATCGGAGCTTTCCAATAACTAAGGTCTCGCTGATGTCAAAGACAAGATTATGTCCGCTTCGAACCGACTAAAATCGCACGCCGTCTCGGGTTTTCAGAGGTGTAAGGTGGGGCCCATAAGGCATTTCCCTCGCACTGCACCCTGCTGCGGCAATGTGAAACAGACCCAACTTGCAAAGAAAATTCACACGACACGAGTATACGAAATGTTAATAACTTGTTGAACCGTAGAATTGATTTTACATGCCTGATCATTTTAGCTATAACCACCGTGAGTTCAGTTTGCAAGTGCGTTGATCTTACAGGTCACGCACAATATTGAATTGCAAACTTTTCTATTGCAAAAGGTCAATATTTGAAGATAAATTACATCAGATTGCGACTTCGATACCACGTTCTGAATTTAAATTAACGAGGTTCAAAAAACCGAATCGATTTTTACCTGATGGTATTTTAATTTATTCAATGAGTTTGTAAGGTGGAGTGTAATTTACATTGTGCGGGTAGGTAGTACAGTTACAGTGTACTGTATTAGGAATAACAGTGTGTATTTTCTGATTATCTTTGTGTACCTTTTTTTTCGTGCGGATATCCCCTCGGTTACCGCCCCACCGGCCAGTGGGGGAGGTTATGACGGGCTTGAACCCCGTCTCGGGTCTTCAGACGCCGGGGTGTAAGGTTGCCCATAGAGCATATCCCTCGCACCCCGACTGACCCTGGGCCATCTCCGGTTTCGAGATGCCCCTCTAGGGTTTGGGAACCACGGTGTCCCCGTCTTACCCCGGTTTGGGGGTGGGGCGCTAGTCGCCCCACAGTCCCGGCCTGCTTCTACTTTGTGTACCTGCAATGTTCCATTCATTGATGTTAAAATCCTTTTCATTATTAATTTCATGGAAAATCTTTACTAATATTGTGGGTTTGTTTATATGTATATCTCCGGAACCACTGCATTTATTGGGAAAATAATTTCTCCATTTGAAACGTATATTATACCCGATGCACAAAGGCTATTTATATTACGAGTATGTGTAAATTACGATGCTTGAGTTAAAAAAAACTGATATAAAATCATAGACCTAGCGAGTTTTACCACTAGGAACCAGCGACGGCGGGTTGCTAGTGGTAAAATAAAACGTAATTTACACTCAAGATTTTTGTTATGGCTACTACTGCACCTTCTTAAGTATCTTTAACTTTATGTTGACAAGGAAATGCACTATTGCCTTGTTAGTAACGTCAACTACTCTCTTTGTTTATGTACCTTATACGGAAAAACTTTTCCACATTTGCCCAACCCTCACGCATCATTAACCATATTGGGGAACTATCCCAACAATCTATTCTTATGTATTTCTCCCCGGTTCTGTTTCTAATAGCTGAACTTCCGAAAAATGGCTCCATAAGAAATTGGCGGCAATACATTTAATGTTATCTAATTTATTCATTTCTCCCTCATGATAGGAGGAGGTTTTCTCAGAAAGTTCGCCGTAGGGAAGTTGATGAGTTTTGTTACCACTGTAAGTTTTAGATGGCAATAGGCTCGCCCCCTATTACATTGGGACCTTAACATAATTGGCGAATCGTGGGTGTGTAATACACCTCTTCCTACCCCTTCGGGGATACAGGCGTGAAGTTATGTTATGTGAAAGTTTTATGCAGCAGTCAGGACGGTAGGAGTAGTGTAGTGATATTGTATGATATAAAGATATGCGTGAAGCTTATCTGTACCTTGAGAGGAGTTTTCGAATTTACTGTAACAAAGTTGATTAATATTTGATAGACGTACCTATACCGTTATTACTAGGTACGTTTTTTGAGCTGAGTGAGACGAAGTCGAGCGAAAGCTCCTCATACCAGACTTCAGGATTTTCTTTGTCACAGGTCTCCTCCTAAACTAATAATCTAATCAGAACCAAATTTGGCATGATTAAAGAGGTCAATCAGAGGAAGGTTTATGGATATATTTTGAAAAAATTAGAGGAATGATAACCGTTAAAAAAATTCCAGATGGAATTACATAATAACCGCTCGAGACACTGTGACCAAACTTTACACGCTCAGAAAGCATGTCCAGAGTTGAGACTTTCAAAAAGAATTTTCAAAATCGGATTTGCCACGGAGGAATAATCACTGTTCAAAATTTTCAAAATCTGATTCTTAATAATTCAAATCACGATGTCTCACTCAGCTCAACATTGCAAGCAGCGATTCGCCTTGCAGACCTAGTACTGTTATTTTTTTCTTTCGCCAATGGAAATGAGTGAATGAAAATGCAACTAGAGTGAGGACCACTCTAGTTGAAATTCCGTTTGAATTTGTTAGTTTAGATTTACTTAATTATGTCGAATGTTAGTTACCCAAACCAATTTAAAATTTTGATTATAATTTCTGGTAAGCAACAAAAATATGAAAAATTATGCATAAACAATCATAATCGAAGAGCTGGCCTACAAAGTTTAGAATTAACTTATAGCAGACAATAAAAAAATGATTTTGTTAAACTTCGGAACAGCGGCACAGCGGTGAAGGTAAAACTTTAATAATGTTTTAAAAGTTTAAAGTGCAGCATTCCGGCAGCCAAGTGTTTCTTTCAGTTCAACTTGTTTACGCGTAACGGGTTTTATTTTGCTCACAATTCAAATATCCAGAATAATTTCTAAGTAATAAATTGATCTCTTTCTCTTTTTTTTTATTTTTTATAAATATTCTACGACATTCTACACAGCGCTTTCTAGTCCCAAAGTAAGCTTAGTTTAACTAGCTTGTGTTATGGGTTCCAGAATACGGATAAACATACTTATATACTTTTTTTAAATACATACATATTATACATAGAAACACCCAGACCAATGCAAATAGACATATTCATGCATACAAATATGATGCCTACTTTGCCTTTTTAAAAATAGCGTACACTAGCTGTTGACGGCGGTTTCGCCCGCGCCAAGTTCTGTTCCGTTCCCGCAACCCAAGGGAACATGTTCTAGAGTGTAGTAGTAGCCTGCGTGTTATGTGAGTAACAAAAAACTTCACAAACTTTCACATTTATATTATATATTAGTAGGGTTACATGTAACTCCATGCTACATTTCATTTAGCTGGTGGGCGTGAAGGAGACCTTCTCTTCACCATTTTAGGTTTTTATACAAGCTCAGTGGTGAAGGAGTCGGCCTCATGATCGAGAGGTCCCGGGTTCGAATCGAATCCTGGCCATTACATCCTTTGAATTTCCATTCACTCATCATCATCATCTCAGCGTTGAGTTCCAGTTTCATCTAAAGCTTTCAGCCCGAGGTCCGTGTTCCGACTTTATGTTCTCCATTTCACACGTCTTGGGCATCACTGGCATTTCAATACACTACTGATAAAAAAATTAGAAAAAATATTTATGAAGCGTAGCGAGTCTTTGGTTTCAAAGTTGCATTTCAAACAAATGATACTCCTCCGAGACCGTTTGACCGATCTCGACCAAATTTGCGACGGTGATCAAGTAGACATTACTGAGTGTCGTAAGGGGTCGAATGTCCAGATCGGTCTTACCATAGAGGAATAATCACCGAAAAACCAAATCAATGGAAAAAGTCGACCGGTCACGTTGACCTATTGTTGGATAGGCAAATCTCGCTACGCTTAAGTTTGGGTTGATTGCGAAGCTGGTAACCGTCCTAGTCTCTCGAATTTTCGCTTCGTTAACCATTAAATGTGTAAAGTGCAACGAAATAATTACAACCATGCTTTTCTCGGTGTCAAGTTCATATGGTTCAAAGCCTTATCTGTTTTCTTTTTTTATTATCTTGTTTTCCTTATCTTTTGCCCTTTGCAGATGGCAACGCTTGACTGACAATTATCTAGTGTTGCGTTCATAACACGGCCAACGGGAACTGCTTACCATTGTAGGACGTGTGATTAGTAGTAAAATAAAAGATTATATTATTAAGATTAGATCGAAGCGTCGGTAGCTTAGTGGTTAAGGAGTCAACCTTACGATCGAGAGGTCCCGGGTTCGAATCCTGGCCATTACACTACCGACGTAAACCTACCCACTCCTAACACAAGCAATTTAGCTTAGCTGGAGGGGTTAGGGGGATATAAGTAATTTCGGTTACTAATATTCTTTAAAAAAAAAAAAAAACCATAAGACGTTAACCGACCTCCACACCTTCATTGTTCATTTATAAAAGTATAAACTGAGTGCTACGCCTTTGTCTCAAACCTGTTCTGATGTTAGCAAAGCAAACGTTGAGGATCGTCGTAAGGTGTTCCATACAAATTTACATATTTAGACATAACAACACTTATGCGCAGCTGGGGCCCGATTCTGTAAAATTATGTTTTTAAAACGAGTAATTTCAAAACTTATAAAGGTACTATTTCAATATTTAATTGAAAGCGAATCAAACTATAAGTGATTCCGAACGCTTATTATCCTCACGAAAACATAGTTAGGTTTTGTTTAGGCAGATCATACAGGAAATATACGTTGGAAACGCCGCCCCACCTTATACACTTTGTTTGCATTTCTTGATATGTCAAATTTCAAATGAAGCTCTGTAACGACCACCCTGAGACGGTGCGCAGCGTGCGGTTCATTCATTCATCTCTTCACTCTTGCTCCTATATTTGACGAAAGGCCTATCTACCATTAGCTGTAGTGCCTATTAGGTGTAAAGTCGTGGCACTCCGAGAGTGCTAACAGAAGTTGAACAATTACGTGGGTATTTTTTAATAGTTACCATTCATCCCTCCGCAGTGATGTAGGCGTATCGGTGACGAATGGAGAGTTTAAAAAAATCACTCGTTTACTGATTTTTGTTCACCCAAACAGTGCACAACGCGCCTAAATTAATATTAGCGCATTAATATGTCCGTCCGTTCAAAATCATTTAAAGCTGTATTTAAGCGATCATCAGCATGGATTCGTGGCACGTAGATCTACAGAATCGAATTTAGTTCCCTTCACGGAACTATTGATTAAAGCCATAGATTCTGGTCATCAGGCTGATGTGATTTACACGGATTTTAGCAAAGCATTTGATCGGGTCTCTCACAGTATACTCATTTTCAAACTGCGTGCGTACGGCATCACTGGTTCTCTGCTAGAGTGGCTGAGCTCATATCTTCGGGATAGGCATTTCTATGTTGTGGTTAACGGTTACGAATCTGGTTTGCAAAAAATTACTTCCGGTGTTCCCCAAGGATCACATTTGGGACCAGTTTTATTTAATTACTTCATCAATGATATCCCGAGCTGCTTTTATAACTCCGATGTTTTCATGTTTGCTGATGACTTAAAATTTACAAGAGTAATAGAATCAAAAGAGGACTCCGTACTTCTGCAAGATGACATTGATAGACTTATTGTCTGGTGTGAAGAACGGAATGCATCTAAATTCTAAAAAATGCTTCCATGTGAAATTCTCACGAAAGATTAATTTGGCAACATGTAATTATTTTATTAAAAATGACAAAATTGATGAAGTGGATCATATTCGTGACTTGGGTGTGATATATGACAGAAAATTAACTTTTATACCTCATTATGACAACATAGTCAAGAAGGCTTCAAGAATGTTGGGATTCGTTTTAAGGAATTGCAAAGTGTTTCGAAATAACAAAACGAAGATATTACTTTACAAGAGCCTTATACGTAGTATTCTGGAGTATAACTGTGTAGTATGGCGGCCACACTATGCCACGCACTCACTGCGTATTGAACGTATTCAGAAACGCTTTGTATGGCATCTTGCGTTTGCCAATGGTTTGGTCAAAAAAATACGTTCATATAAAAACCGATTGAAGTATTTCCATTTGAAAACCTTGGCTGGTCGCAGACTTCTTAATGAGGTAATATTCGCCTGTAAGGTTATCGGTTCGAAAATTGACTGTCCCCATCTGCTTGCTCGATTCCGGTTGCGTGTACCCTCCAGACTTCCTCGCTTTGCCATTACACCACTCCATTCCCCACTTAGACGAACAGTACTGGGTGCTAATTCCCCATGTGCAAGGCTGTGCAAGACGATTAATAGTTGCAGTGATCTTCACTTTGATTCCTTGGGTAAAGTCAAGTCGATTATCATGAGTTTGGCTGATTTTGAGTGATGGTTTGGTATGCGTTTGATTTCGTTTTGTTCGGCTTTGAAATACTGCATTTTCTCTAGACACTTTTCTGTTTAAATTAGTCAGAGTGTATTTTTGTACAAGTAATGTAAACTTACTATCATTTATATTGTGATTATTCATAAGCGGTGTTTACCTATAAGTGATTGTTGCATTATGATCTGAATCTTTGCATAAATTTAGTGTAAGTTTTTTGTAAACAATTGTTTCACCAACAATTGTTTACCTTACCTTATTAAATAAAAAAAAAATAAAAAAAAAAAACAAGTTTTCACTTCAAAAATAATCAAATCAAAAAATTATATATTATTGGGTAATTAATGTAATGAAATCCGACAACACTAATCTGTAGTGTAATTAAATGATATTTGACAGAGACAACTGTAGTTCCGATTTTCACTATTCACAGAAAAGCTGGTACAACTATACACAACTTTCACGTTTTTCTTTCTAATCGAATTTAAATCACGCGTTTTCAAAACGTGGCGTTACTAAATCGGCCCCCTGATAAGCATAATGTTTTATGAATGAGATGTTCGGATCACGTGTTGCTGTACTTGGCAGATTGTTAGTTAACATGAATTTGGTATTTTCACTCGAATATAAAATTAAAATATGATACCTATCTATCTCGTTAACAAGAATTATGACATTACATAATCTTGCGTGTGGTCTGTTAGTATAAGATTATTACAAGATTATACATATAAACCTTCCTCTTGAATCATTATATCTACTAGGTCTGCGAGGCGAATCGCTGCTTGCAATGTTGAGCTGAGTGAGACATCGTGAATCAGATTTTGAAAATTTTGAACAGTGATCATTCCTCCGTGGCAAGTCCGATTTTGAAAATTCTTTTTGAAAGTCACAACTCTGGACATGCTTTCTGAGCATGTAAAGTTTGGTCACAGTGTCTCGAACGGTTATTATCTAATTCCATCTGGATTTTTTTTACAGTGATCATTCCTCTGTGGTAGCATTAATTTATTCAAAATATATCCATAAACCTTCCTCTGATTGACCTCTTTAATCATGCCAAATTTGGTTCTGATTGGATTAGTAGTTTAGGAGGAGACCTGTGACAAAGAAAATCCTGAAGTCTGGTATGAGGAGCTTTCGCTCGACTTCGTCTCACTCAGCTCAATTAAAAAACAACCGCAACAAAATCCGTTGCGTTTTGCGTGAGTTTTAAACATCTAAGCATACATAGGGACAGACAAAAGCGACTTTGTCTTATACTATGTAGTGATGATACAGTGAATACGGAATCTAGTTTATCTTTAAAAGCACTAATAAATTGGGTCGCATATAAATATATTATTACTAACCCTTGTTCACTCCTTTGACTCTTAAAAATCAGGTAGTATTGGGTATATTGAACTTGAAAGGTACATTTCACAAGGTACATCAGCTTTTGAGCGCAACTTTAGTTGTTTTTTTTTTACATATTTAGGACACGTCAATAAACTTTAGTTTTTTTTTATATATTTAGGACACGTCAATTTGACTTCACCTCGCCTGATTGTAATTGATGGTAAATCAAAGTAATTCTGAAAAGAAAGCGTTTGCGAGAACATTGAATATGAAATGATATAAAAGAATTGGCGACCTCTGTGGAGTAGCGGTAGAGCGTTCGACTGTTTTGTCAGAGGTCGCAGGTTTGATTCCCGCTCAGTACAAATGTATAGATTTGCATTGAGCTGGATGTTTCTATGTATAGGGGCAAATGTGGGGCAATATGTGTTCTAGGGGCAAAGGTTGGAATTTGTAAACAGCACTACTTTTCTAGGCATAACACTAGATTCGAAATTGCAATGGGGTGACCATATCACTATTTTGGCCAATAAACTCAGTTCTGCTGCTTATGCTGTCAGACGGATTAGGCAGTTGACAGATGAACCTACTGCTAGGCTGGTATATTTTAGTTATTTTCATAGTTTGATGTCTTATGGAATACTACTTTGGGGGAATGCAGCAGATTTAGAAACTATATTTATACTACAAAAGAGGGCAGTTCGTGCCATTTATTGTTTAGGCAAGAGAGATTCTCTTAGGGAACGATTTAAAAAGACTAATATTTTAACTGTAGCTTCCCAATATATATTCGAGAACATACTGTATGTCAGGAAAAATATATCCAATTTTACAAAAGTAAGTGACATTACAGACAGAAATCTGCGTAATAAAAATAAACTTATCCTTCCATGTTATCGGCTTAGCAAAGTTAGTGATTCTTTTAGGGGGGAAGGTATACGCTTTTATAACAAATTGCCTGAATCGGTCCTTGGTATGCCTGACAATAAATTTAAAACCTTTGTTAAGACCACCTTATGTAAAAAAGCATACTATAGGACAGATGATTATCTTAAAGACAAAAATGTCTGGTTTGAGCATGGTGCAGGCTCCTCCTAAAATGCTAAAATGTTACAACTACAGCATAGTATTGTAGTAGGCACGCGACCTTTTTACCATATTTTAACTTTTTTCAATTATTTGAACGATTAACTTGGGTTAAATTTTATTATAACGTTTTTTTATTATATACCTTTATTTATCTTGACACGAGACAAAAATGTACATTCGTCCATATTTAGTCTTAAGAAATCACTATTATAAGCTGACGTCTCGAAAATGCCGCAGTGGAGTTTGTTGCGCCGTTTCTTCTCCACTAGCGCCTAGGAAGCGGTGGTAAACTTAGTATTAAGCAATTATTGACGTCAAAAAGATGTAACTACGTTGCACTATTTTGAAAAATAAAGACTTTGACTTTGACTTTGACTTTATAATATGTATATATTTACAAAAAAAAGTCTTAGTATGTATATCCGCATTCTAGAACCCATATATTGTCAAGCTCTGCTTAGTTATATCTTGATTGTGCCGACTAATATGTCATAGATTATTTATTTATTTAATAAATAGTGACAACGTAATATAATGATGTTGCTAATTCTTCACATAAATAAGTATTGATTTGTTTTTGTTAGAGGAAATAAGTCAGCAATGTTTCCTTAAATAGCTAGGGTTATACAAAATTAAAGTAGAATACACATGAATGGGGTGCCATAAATGTTGTGCGCTTGTACTAGCACTATCAGTCGGCGATTAAATGATTAAATGGTTATAAAACGAAATACGACATTTTACTATAATTCCAAATTTAAGTGTGAAGGTATTTCTGTTGAAAACAGTGAAGCGTGTAGCGTCCATGAATCCAGGCCGTTTAAACTGAATTCTATGTGGTGTAAACACAGTATAACAACAACACATTTTGAAGAAAAAATCAAAACACTGAATATACTTAAGGATTTTAAAATGTTCACACGTTTATTAATATTTATAAAATCTGGGTGACCAAGCTCTGCTCGATTTTCTTGTCGACGTTTTCTAAAAATGAAACCTAGCCAGATCGTTTTATCGCCCCCGAAACCCGTGATACTAAATTTCAATTTTACACACACAACGATTGCTCGTTTATTAAAACATTGTCGAAGACGATTAACTGAACTATTTACACCATTAAAATTTTAAAAATTAAGGTCTTTGTCTATGATCTCCTATTATAATGATACCACTTTTGAAAAATTCCCCCAATTGATGTAGTATAATAATGTTATTTTATAGTAGAGTATATTTATCTGTAGCTGTTAATTTTTCAATAACTTCAAGACATGATGATGTAAGACTTTCAAAACATAGTCATGAATATAACCTCATTTAATATCCAACACTTTTAGAGGTTTTGTTAATTGTATTAAGGTTCAGAATTGCATTTAATGAGTTTTTTAACTGTAAAAGGCTGGCCTCCACAGTACAGTGAGTAGTAGACAATTTAATTAGTATGGGGTTCTTTAATTAGGTCGTAATTTTGTGTTTCCTTCGCTCCGGCCCCCTGGCGTTTGTCAGTGTTTGACTAGAATATAAACTCCAGTTACATTAATTACCATAACATTTTACTCGGAATAGTTAATTGAAGTTATTTCAAGTGTTTTGTTGCAGACAAATAGACGATTAAAATAAGTAGGTGCTTAAATAATAATCATAATAATATCTATTAAAGTTATAGGTATGCATTTTATGCATTTCTTGTGGTCTTAATAAGTATTAAAACAGTGGTTAAAATGTGAATCATCAACTTTCAAATAGGGACATTGTAAAAGACAACATTGTGTTAGTAATCTATTTTCACGACTATTTTTTGTCGTGTACTACTTAGTTCTTTCCCATACTACCTGAGAGTGCCGAACCACGTTTTTACATTTAATCTTTTGGTCACGTTTCCTCTGCTCTTTGAATAGGACTAAAACTGTTATTGGCCCATTCGACGCGGTGTTTCTATACAAATCAACTAGGGCTGACATCTAAAAAATGGATTAAGACAGTTATTATGTTAAACGTTTGAAAACACTGTAAGTGTCGTTGATCTTTGCGTAATTAATTAAATTTAATGTATAGAAAAAAGAACGGTAAGGTACAAAGACAGAGAAAGTTTCTTTCAGATTGGTTTATAACATTAGGTAATAATATAGTATGTAGTCTTAGCTATTTATCAAAGTTCTTTTTTTATTGAAGTTATAGAAACTTTGTATTGTAGTGGCTAAGGGGACAGCATTTACAATAAACTTGCTGTTGCCCGCGACTTCGTCCGCGTTAAATTCGGAATAGATCAAGGTATGTTTACTTCTGCAGTTTCAAACCCAGCATGTATTAGGTTACCCATTTCATCGTTATATTTTCAATCATTTATCATGAAGAAATCGAAGTTTATATGTAACATCGAAATTAATTCTACTTGGTTCCCTAATATAATGGCGTGATGAAATTTACTATCGAAGGTTGAGTCTCTAATCAACTATGTTTTACACGTAGGCAACTCTGTAGTTTCAAGACATATTTTACTGCTCATCTTCTTTTCGCTATAGCGTGATGATTTATAGTCCGACCATGTCCGAGTTCTATCGAACTTCAGGATTTCGTGATGATCAGTTTTGTAATAATAAAGGAATGATCAATAATAGATTTAGTCGATTTTACCCTGCTGCTCCTATCACAGTTATAATAGCGTGATGATATATAGTTCAGTTTATGAGCATACCCTAAAAGAATGTTCATGCAAAATTTCAGTTGAATCTGTTCAGCAGTTTTCAAGTGATGCACAGACATCGATAATAAAAGCAGATATACAGACAAAAATTCTAAAAATCATCGCAGGCATCGGTATCGTTCCTAGAACACAACAATTATTTTTTCGAAAAAATATTGAATGTACAGGTTTTTTCACCTTTTACGATTTTATTATCGAGATTTTATAATCGAAAGTCTACAGGTTCGACTCCAGTGAGGACACTACCGACGCGGCGAGGGACGTAAGAAGTGGTTTTAACGCAAGCTATACTGCTTGGTTGGAGAGGTTAACAATAATAATAGAATAGAACAGAATTTGTTAGGCAAAAAATATTTTAATAAAACTTTGAAGTGAACCAGACTATAACCAAAGCACGGATCGAGAACCCTAACTTTAATTAACTTAACTATGCATTTCAATAAGTTTCACCACGTTTTGAGCTTTATCCCGCCCGTAATACAAATGTATTTATTCTATTGTATGTATCTCACTCCAGTCAATTTGATGTTGGTAACCTCTTTAAAGGACGTTCAACGTTCGTCTAACTTCGTACTTGTGGAGGTAATTACTCTTTTGAATCTTGGGACGAAGCCTAAGACGAGTAAGGCTGACGAATTGAATGTACCGTGATATATGTAATTTTAAGTGTTAATGACTTTCATAGCTTTATGGAATTTATGCCTGACGCCACATACAGGTTGAACTAAGAAAGAATAATGGTCTAATTTTGCTATATCTTTAGTTAGTCATACGTCTTGGACGAGTGATTTATGCGCGGTCCAGCCGAAGTATCGTATAGCACGAACAATGTAAGCGAGAGCGGGTCACGTACAAAGATCGGGTTACCTGGCGCGCTATTCACTTTCCTATTCATACTTTAAAAAACTAATGTAACTAAACACAATGTATAGGGTTGAATTCTGTAACAATGAAATGGATAGATTGCATATTTGGAAGGTTTATTGTCGTATTAATTTATTTTCTGAAATTTGTATCCGACGCTTTATTGAATTTATGATTGTTGTAATTTGAAACATCTGCACATTTACAATGATCAACATTCAATGAATGGGAATTGCAGAATTTACTCACTCTTTAACTTAAATTTTAATCAACAGATTTTATTGAAAAGTAATAATTGAAGAAGTTCAACAGCCCTATATTCGTAACCTTATTGTTCTTCTTTCTTTGGTACGGACGCGCCAAGCGTTCTGTGGCTGTGTAGCTTTGTAAACCTGTTTTGTAGACGAGATACTTCGTGTAGGTATCGTCATTGTGCGTATGCAATGGTATGTTGCTTGTTCAATAAAAAAATAGTTCTGAAATTTTGATGTTGGTAACACTGCGGAACAATGTCGTAAAATGCAATAAAAATTCAAAAATGGTTATTGTACCTCCAAAACATTTAAACAAACGTAGTTTGTGATTAATTATTGATTATAAATACTACAAGTATACCAACTGACACTAGGTAGGCACTTGACGATAGCTTGACATAATCAAGCAACTTATCATTGAGTAATTTTCGTAAGCATTGCATTGTTGCTGTACATTTTATACCGGATATGTTATCATGATATTCTGCGGACGTATGAACCGCTTTTTCCTGGTACATTGGCCCCAAAAGATAAAGAGGATAATATCCATATAACAATAATGGCTCAATGCATTCAATTTTTTTTTTCGAAGAGCTTAGTTCAGTACGCGCCTTTATTTGATTCAAACATTAATATAATTACAATTTTATTATTTAATTCAACATTTAATAACTGTATGTATGTCGTGTATAATGTCTATAATATGTCCTTGCTGCTTTAAATTATACCCTAATTTCGGGGTAATTGAAAATGACTTGTCCACTA
The DNA here is from genome assembly GCA_946251805.1 of Cybosia mesomella. Classification (NCBI taxonomy): domain Eukaryota; kingdom Metazoa; phylum Arthropoda; class Insecta; order Lepidoptera; family Erebidae; genus Cybosia; species Cybosia mesomella. Next base: position 32,933,552 of record OX276396.1, on the reverse strand, counting down.
GCGACACTGACTGCACGCATAAGTAATCGGTGCATATAATTACATACTCTACTGTAGCTGCTTTGCGTTCCATTACTTCCCTGTCATTTCACTTCTTATAAACTAGTTTCTATAGAAGATGAAAGTGTATAATACTGGTACTACGTTAGAATAACTCGTAAAAACCATGTGATAGTTGAGTGTAGAATGTAGGTAGTCTTTCTAAACTATATCGATAGTCATTCCATCAAGAATTACTTATAAGGTATGTTGGTTGCAACTTTTCGAGCCTCAATAGTTTTATCAAATTTTGTCAGCCGCCGACCTTGCAATGAGGGTATTCAACTTACTAAACGTGAACTCAGCCCGTCTGAGACTCAAGGTCTAGAAAGTTAGGCTTTCAGTCCATTCACCCACAACCTCAGACCCCTTCGAAAATTAGCTGTTAATCATTTTTAGGGTTCCGTACCTCAAAAGGAAAAAACGGAACCCTTATAGGATCACTTCGTTGTCCGTCCGTCCGTCCGTCTGTCAAGACCGTTTTTCTCAGGAACGCGTGGAGGTATCAAACTGAAATTTATATCTAATACTCAGGTCTACTGTCCCTTGGAGCTGCGAAAAAATCAAACTTCTAAGCCAAAGCAATCAAAAGATACAGCCGTTTATGCCGCAAATTTCAGCAAATTTTTGAAACTCGCACGGGAAATAAAACCTACAGGGTACTTCCCGTGAACTTAGAATCTTGAAATTTGGTACGAAGTAACGTCTTATAGTAAAGAGAAAGGAAAAATTGCGAAAACCGTAAATTTTTAGTTACATCATATAATAAAAAATATTTTTGAAAATTTTAAATAATATAAAAATACCATAACTATGACTCGATTGTCGTGATAGGTGAACTTTTACTAATATATCTTAAGGTTTGTACGGAACCCTTGGTGTACGAGTCCGACTCGCACTTGGCCGGTTTTTTTTATTATTTAGAGTTGTTATTGTAATTACTAGTGATTAAGAGTGGCTATCAGTATTTATTGCTGAATTCTTTTCACACAGGTTTCATCTATTGCCCTGAGAACCTGGCTGTATATGTAAATGCAGAAGCAAACTTGTATGAATAACACATCTGATATTGTTTTTGTCAACTAATATATTTGTCTCACGAGTGGTAGGTATTTTCTTTAATAATTAATAAGAAGAATTTGGAAAACATAATAAAACTATGAGCTTCTTTGCTAAACTTGGATCTGTAATACTTGTATCCAAAATATTTACTAGGTCTGCGAGGCGAATCGCTGCTTGCAATGTTGAGCTGAGTGAGACATCGTGAATCAGATTTTGAAAATTTTGAACAGTGATCATTCCTCCGTGGCAAGTCCGATTTTGAAAATTCTTTTTGAATGTCACAACTCTGGACATGCTTTCTGAGTGTGTAAAGTTTGGTCACAGTGTCTCGAGCGGTTATTATGTAATTCCATCTGGAATTTTTTTAACGGTGAGCATTTCTCTGTGGTAGCATTAATTTTTTCAAAATATATCCATAAACCTTCCTCTGATTGACCTCTTTAATCATGCCAAATTTGGTTCTGATTGGATAGGTAAGTAGTTTAGGAGGAGACCTGTGACAAAGAAAATCCTGAAGTCTGGTATGAGGAGCTTTCGCTCGACTTCGTCTCACTCAACTTAAAAAAAAAACATTAATTTGAATAGTCAAATTTGCGAAAGAAAACATAAATTATTTACGAGTTGATAGAGAAATTTCAAACATTCTGAATTATAAATAAGATTATATTTGTACTTCCCTAAAGACGGCTTAACGATAACTAAGGGTTTCAAGTATTTAAGTTTACACACAAAACAATATTTTAAATAACAAGCGGTTAAGATTCTCTGTGATAAATGATGACGGAAAAATACATTGATTATGAAATTACCACTCTTGACATTTTCTTACATAATCATTATAGTATTTCTATAATAAATATTTATTATAGAGAGGAAATACTATATGTATATATTATATTACACACCATTTATGGTTTCTAATCGATAAGGTTGTCACTATCTCCAATGCTAATCCTGATGTGTACCATTAATAAAAGTTTGCAGTAGTTGCATTGGATTGCATATAACGGTTCTGTCTCTCTTTACAAAGGGCGGACACTGCGTGGGAGGGAAATGGAAATAAACGAAGGCTTCGCCGCCCAAGCTTGGAGACGCCGCCCGCCCAGTTACCCTCAGTGCGCCGCCCTGACTACACTGCGGCTTTATATCCGACGAACCTATTTTTAAATGTCATTAGACTAGAATAGTTACTCAAATCTGAATGAAAAAGTATAGTTTCATGGAAAAATAAGTGTTGTAATAGTCAAATAATAAGTGTTTCAACGTATTGGTAAGATTATATTCTGAAATTTTTCACACATAAATAAAATTGTTTACAAGATTGTGTAATTATGACATTTTTATGTACAGGTTTAGTGTGTCCACTTGAAAAATATACTTATTACCGTTTGATGACCGTTGTAATTTGTCGTTAATGAATTGCTGTGTATGAATTACATATTATTAGCTTATATTATTTTTTTATATAAAAATATAGTGAGTTGTTATTTTACTCATATCTAATTCATGTCATCAGCAACGATTTCACGCATGGTTTAAAGTATTTCATATATTTTACGGGTTGGGCGCAACAACCTTCGCTTCCACATTTCATGGGCTATGATTTCATTACGACACGCGATCTAATCCTTTTGGTTGACATTTATATGAATTGGTATCTCATCTTACTTTAAATTCGTAAGTAAGTTTATTATTTTATTCCAGCTATCCGATATTACGATTAGATGCACAAGGACTGATACTGAATCATTATATATTAATGTTTACCTCGGCTGTACTTAATTATTAGTGAATTTGATATGATATTTATGCTACTCTGTAATATCGCAAACATTTATGTAGATATATGTGAATTATGGCTGTTTACCGCGGCTCCACGGCCGGCAGCGGCGGCGGCGAACAAAATACAGCATTTGCCCTTTCGTAGGCACTAGTTCATCTCTGAACTAAATTTTATCAAAATCGGTTCAGTGGTTTATGTGTGAAAGCGTACATGTAAGACAGACATGCAGAGTGACTATCGCATTTATAATATTACTATGGATTATATACCTTACATGGCATTGACCTTGGTATACCTAATATGAACAGGATAAAATTCACAACAATTAAGTACAACGACACTTTATATTGCCATTCTGAGTAATAAAGTGAGAATTTAGTGTCGTCCTGCGATAACAATGGACCTTTTCAAGTACTTAGCACTGTACTTTTAAACTATATAAAATGGTTTTTTGTTAGACAAAAGAACTTGCTTATAAGGGGTGTAGAGATTTTTCCATGGGTTTTCCTCTCGTCATCGTCACGCACTCTCTCGTCGGATGACACTTCTTGTGTTGTCGATTGTTCTTCAGAGGAAAGGGGTGACACCCCCCTACGCACACATCTTTATTCAATGGAAGCTGAGTTAGTTATACACTGTGTGATTAAGTGTAGCAGATCAATCAGAAAGGTCTTTAAGTTAAACTTTTCTTGCGTATCTGTTAAACTCGAGATATAAATTTCAATGTTATTGCTATACAGAATGTTTCAATACACCTGCTTGATTTCATCATCAATTAGGAATGCCTTAGTATTATGCAATTACTTTGTCTACCGCATACATTGTGTTTGTGGACACAAGTATCACATTACCCTTCCGTTCTAAAACCCCTGTGACAGTATGAAATTACCCCCCGTAATTATCATGAGTCCACGCGAGGGGTGGTATTTTTTTATTCGATATTTTGCAACGGCTTTTTCTATGTGATCTAATGTAAGAATATATGATTACCAATAAAACAGTTTTGACTTCTATCAACTTGTAATGTAAATGTGCAATCAAATTATGTTAATTCTTAACTAAAGTTGGTGTTCAAGATAAACAGTTAGAATGTAATTTAGGTTTGTAATTTGCTTTATATTCTATTATTATTACTTTACATTATGTTATTTACTATTTACGTTTATGTTACTATGTAAAATTATCCGGAATAATTAAAGAGGATTAAAATAAACGAGATGATTAGAGATTGATTTCATATTTAATTGGTTTGTTTTACTCGCTATAGAATGGAGCTGGCTTGCAAAAACTAATAGGTATATAAACAGAAAACTGTTCACTCATTCTAGTCATATAGTTCTAAATTGAATTTAAAAAGCAAAAAAAAAAAATACGCTCATTCACGCTCCATAATAATTATTGATTTTTATAAGCAAGCCAAGGTCTTGTGGGCAACCATATTTATTTAAATACATAAACTAATTACTGAGATCATAACACCGATATGGCTTTCAGTAATCTTCATACGTTTTCTCGAAAATCTGATAAGTACCTATTACAACATGCCTAAATGTTACTTGTCAATTTGGATAATATTGTTTTTATTTTGTTCCAGTTTACGGCTTGGGTGGATGCCGTAATCTTCGTGTTCAGCCTGGACAACGAGATCAGCTATAATACGGTGTCCAACTACTTCAATAAAATGTCCCATTATAGAAATTCCGCAGAGATTCCAATCATATTGGTTGGGACCCAAGGTAAGATTATTGAGGTTTCCCGCTTTTTCCAATAACTGCTCATTTCATTTGATTTGGTACTTCCGACATTTAATTATATCAACATTTCCATGTTACGCATGATCCATAATAATTGGTATACTTAGCTTCATTTATTCAATTTTACACATATTTCCCTAAAATATTTTAAAATCCACTCCATAAAATAATATCTCTCAGCTAAATATTACAGTATCTATAGGATAGAGGATATCTCCTATAGTTTCTTAACTTGTATAGTTAACGCCTAATACCTCCAGAGCCAAGATTATGTATGGAATGAGTACAGTTAAGTCTAAAATGCTTAAAACTGAAGTATTCTCTCCCACAGACTACTTTTATCATAATGATCAGGTTACACGTAATATCCAAATAGTAATACCAAAGTACCATTACAGTTCTGACCTTATAATAGTCTAGTATAAGGGTATATGACCTTGGGTGAACATTTGAGAAAAACCATTTCGTTAGCATACCGGTGGCAATTGATTCAATAAATAAACAAATCACGTGAATAATTAAAACTTAACTTCCATCCACTACCCATTACCGACGTGAAGTTTGATTATAAAAATATAGAAAACATTATGTAGGTATTAAATGATTTGTTACTCTTCCAGATGCCATAAGTGAAAGTAGTCCACGCGTAGTAGACGATAACCGCGCTCGCAAGTTGTCGAATGAGCTGCGAAGATGTTCTTACTACGAGACTTGCGCTACGTACGGCCTAAACGTGGAGCGGGTCTTCCAAGACGGTAAGTGTAACGATTTAGTTTAACGAACATTGAATATTTATGTGAGATGATGTCAGCCTGCCTACTTGGTTTTTTCTATGACAGTGTTTTTGGAATGTAACTACCGTTTTAAATTTACATAAAATGGACTGTAACTGCTTAAATTAGGGTACTTGATGGTGTTAAAACGAATACCAAATACCTTTACATACTTATTATATATTTTTATACTAACGCATTAATATCTACCAAAGGGTAGGCAGATGTGTATAAATGCTCTCATTTCGCGAACTACTTGCTCATGCAAATATGATAGTAGTTTTAATTTATTTACATAAATTGTTATTAGTCTGTAACTAAATAACAATTTATGTATTTCAGTATGATAACAATATTGCTAAGTAGACTTGCTACACGAGTATATATAATATATATATTTAATTTAACAATATAAGAAGAAAGTTTACAATAAGTATACTAACAAAAGGTACTAATGATGACAAAAATGCAGATAAAAAACAAAAAAAACAATATATTGAGAAAGAAAGAAGTAAAATAAAAGTAAGTATTAGGTATAAAAAGAAAATAAAAAACACCCAGATCAGTCTACAGCATTACACTGATTGAGTTCTTTGACGGTGGCTAGCACCGACCCCAAAGAACTTGTCACCCGTGCGTCTTTTAATTATATTCGAGCTTGTACAAAACAAGTCTAAGTCTAGGGTTATCGATATTTTGGACTAAATATATCCTAAAATATATATAACAATGCTTAATAATCATAAAAAGTCGTATTTGTAGATCGTATAGTATGATACAATGTAGTTCTTAAACAACGTTATCTTCCGGAAATATGACAAATGTTTTACTAGCAAAATCCAGCTCAACTTTTATGAATTTCAAGAATGATTTATGTATCTGATAATTTAATTTATATCTGTCAATACGACAAAAATATGACTGTTTGTATTTTTAATATCAACTTTAACCGCCTTTATTTTGGACTGATTGCAATCGACAAATTTATGATTACGAGCAAGTAAATTATATAACGTAGTTTTGTGCTCGCATAATCTGGTGAGATAGAGCGACAACGCGATGTGACTTTGCTTACCAATTACCTAGTCTGTGGATCTAACTTGATACCACTTGATACGCTCGCGGGGTATCTATCGAACGCAGTGGCAACACCGGCCCCAAACCGCGCGGTCGTTCATTCGGCTTTGTTCGTTACGTCGCGACGTCGCATTGTTTACATTTTTTGACGTTTGAATAGCGTCGTTTGTGTTGTATTTCGATTATTTTCAATCGTATTCTGAATGGAAGGATGGAGAGAACACTTATATTTAAGTCTAACATGTCGCCTATATCAAGTTTGAGGCGTCGAAGCTCGTGTTATAACATACAAAGAGCGGAGGAACGCGATCGTAGGAAATCGGCTAAATTTGAATGTGCGTGAAATTTTATTGTAATATTACCGCTTAAATAGATAGTAGTCGTCCTTTTTATACGTGAAAGTTTTTGTGTTGTGTAGTGATTATATTAGTGATTATTTCTATTGTTTTACAGCGTGTCAAAAGATTGTTGGGACTAGACTCTCTGCATCTTCACAGTGTTTGTCTGGCGGCTCGAGGCCGGTAACTCCTCAGCCCTTGGTGAATTCGCCAAGTCACAACCACTCAACTTTTCTATACAAGGTAATAGACGTATTATTATTACTAGTTTGTCGATATTTCACCTCACTTTTTTTTACATCAGCAAGCATATTGCATTCCTTTGTAAAAGAAAGTTCATCAATAATTTCTCTGTTAAAACAATAAACTTTGTAAATGTAACTTGAAGGTACGGTTCTGAAATAATTCTAAACAACTTCCACATTCTTTGTGTACCAAAATAAATCATTTTATTACAGCAATGGTATTATCATTAACATCAATGGAGTAGGCTAGTCATAAATTTAAATCATCATCAAATCGAATTAACCAAAGTAGGCCATGATAATAACATTATGATTGTTTATTGTCAATTGTAAAATAAATAGCTATGGAAAAGTGCAGTTTTTTTCCGTTTGAGTACTCTATGTACTCAAATAGAAAAAAAAAGCTGCCCATCCACAAAACTCTGGTAAGAAGTGGTGTAACTTAGTTAATTCCATTGCATTCCATTCCTTGTTTTGGTTAATCTACTTACCTTGGTTAATCTTTGTCAAAACTTATCCTCACTTTCTATATTGCTTCTTGTTACTGAGTATAGAATACACACAAGTGTATTCTGTCTCAAATATTATGTTATTAGCAAAAGTCGTTCAATATCATTTTACTCCTAGGTGTGCCCCACATCTTCACCCTTGGCATACTTCACCCCCGTGGCACCCATTCATCCCAAACATAAATTATTAGTGTTACTAAATGAAAATTTGTCTGATTTGTTGAGATTTATTATTACTGCTCTGCTCTCCTGGGTAGTAGCTTGATGATATATAGCCTATAAGCTACCTCCATAAATAGGCTATCTAACACAAAAAGAATTTTCAATTTGGACCAGTCATTCCTGAGATTAGCCCGTTCCATCACACAAACAAACAAACTCTTCAGCATTATAGTATAGATTATGTGAATTTTAATGGTTTTTACATACTGCTTCATAAATTGTGTAACTGTTGTACACAAGCATTTGATGGTTAAATAAATACAGTAATCCAGGCCCTGGCTAGTCCCGCACTCACTGTGAATGGAGGTACACATACATTATTTCGACATCTGAAAAAAAAACGTTGATATTTTCGCTAATGTGGGTAATTCATAATCAAACATCTCTCTATTGTGTTGTTTAATTTACTAAATTTAACATAATATATTGTGTAGTATAATTTGTAGTCCAGATGGAATCTTATTGTTTTGAACTGAAATCTGTCGGATTATAAGGTACTATAATGGATAGAGACCTGCAGGCAAAAGTTAATTCCTTGTAGAAAAAACAATCTGTATCACAAAACCTTAAGATGAAAATCAGGAGAAGATTGCATTGATACGTATGTACACACGGCCAAGGAAATAAGTATAATACTACTTTATTCATTGGTTTTATGTACAACAAACATAAACAAATACGAAAGTTTGACATTTATTTACATGTTTGTGTGTGTGTCTGTTTGTGACATCGTAGCTCCCGAACGGATGAACAACTTTTGATAGGTTTTCTTTAGTTTTTCTTTTTTCTTTTGGTATGTATGTAGGTATGTATGATAAAAAACAGTTGGGGGTTTTAATTTTTTTTATTTAATTTTAACTGTTAATCTACTATATTAATTAAATACTAAGAAGTCGCATTTCTACTAGTAGTGCATTCCACAAGTGAAAAATCAAAACAATTCATGCTGTCAAAGAATGCTGGTGAAAGCAATGACATTTTTATTCTCAGATTTTTAATCAGTAATAGTATTAAATGCTGAAATTCATTGATAGTATTATGTGTTTCTTATTTACATCAATTAATCAGTGTTAATCTTAAAACATACTGTTACCAACCAATTATGTTTAATTGCGTAACAATACTGATAAAATGTAATAATAAACTGTTTGAAAGTTTTTTTAAGCCTAATGATAAGGCCTGTGGCCTACAGTTTAATTATATATTATGATTTTAATAATTAATAATGATTGGAATCACATATACTTAAAATATGAAAGAAAAAATGTGTTTTACACAATCGGTTTAAAAAAAATTCTAAATAAAAATGTCAATACAGATGTCAAAATGAGGTGAGTTGTTGAACCAGATGATCGCAATGATAGGAATCATTAGCATCGGTATGTTTCAACAACACACTTTTGAGTTTAAAGCAAAAGACAAACCTTCTTTATATGACGTGAAGATACAGTGACAATGATGGGAAGGTATACCCTAGGTGACTTCTGTATCAACCTTTAACCAATTCTGATTTTAGAATCACAAATTTTTAAATATGAAATTGCTTTGAAGTTCTAATTTTTTGTACCAATTTGTGGTGCTAACTGTACAAAAAAAAAAAGTATAAGAGATGAGGGTATGCTGTAATCAAATTTAAATATCAAATTGTCTGTGTGTAGCATTAAATTGGGTCCCGTACGTAGTTTCGAATGACGTTGCAGCGATAGGTCATTGTGGCGAAAAACTTTTAGCGTGGTACGCTGGAGCGAAAAGTCATTGAAGCGAATTCCACCAGGGCGAATGACACCGCAGCGACAAACAAACATTGGTTTAGGTTAGGTTAGAATTGTTATTTCAGACTATAATCTATCCCTGTACCAAATTTCAGCCAGATCCGTTCAGCCGTTAGAGCGTGATTGAGTAACAAACATCTAACCATCTTCACAAACTTTCACATTTATAAGTAGGATTGAATTCCAGCAGTTGTTTTTAAATGTAAGTGTAACACATCCCTGCCTATCTCTTCGGAATGTCCAACTGTGTACTTAATGCATACAAAAATCTTTTAAATTGGTAAACAGCTTAACATACAACATTCTAGCACACATAATTCAAAATTATTGTGATTGTCTCTACAATATGTTTCCAAAACACTTTATCAGAAATGGGATCAACAAACCACAAAACACGCGATCGATAAATCTATGTTTATAACTTCCAATTGATAATTTGACGCTGAGTTTTTCGCACTGCTGATAATTTTGCTACTCACTGTACCGTGACTGTTAGAAACTATTAAATAATATCACATTACATACTCTAAGGAGTGTACTTCTAGTACAATTGTGCGTCTTTGTCCGGACATCGTCAAACTGCCGTGTAGTCAGAGGTAGATTAGCAATCTTGGGTGATTTTTTTAAAGACAATTAGTAACCGAAATTACTAATATCCTCTCTAACCAATACATCTAAGCTAAATTGCTTGTTTTAGAAGTGGGTTCAAGCCGTTGCTTTATGTCCAGGATTCGAATCAGGTACCTCTCGATCGTTAGGCCGACTCCTTAATCACTAAGCCACCGTTGAGCTAAATACGAGCGACTGGTATTACACAAATAGGCCATCATTGTAATCAGTTTATCATTTACAGAGACCCATGATACTTTCTTGCCAACTTGTATCAGAATTCGTGCAGAAGTAAGAAACGTGAACCAATACAGCATCCGCTCCTCATATCAGGCCTACTCCATGTCTACACATGGAGTTGGTCGACCTTATAGGAGATCATCTTTTGCGTCGTACCAAGGGTATTTTATAATCCGGTACTTTACTCAGCACCAATGGTTGCCTTGACCTTGAAGTTCGACTTCAAGTAGCAAAATTCGTACGACTTTGAGAGTACGAGAGGCCTAAATTGCCTTCCTTTTCCCTTCGCTTCTACCGGTGACAATACGTGAGTGACACCAGTGGTACACCAAGCCTTCATAACCCATAGAAGTTAGAACCGTTATTATTAGGCTCGTAGTGTGATTGTTTGCCTAGAATAATCCACTCGAACCAAATAAGATTATAACTCTAATCTTTTATCGGTTGACTGATAATTTTCCTTGAGAACTTTCGGAATCTCAGACGTGAGTCATATCTAGATGTTTTAGTGTAACACAATATTTCCAATGTTCTATCTAATCATGTTTATGATATCTATCGGTTATCTTATTGCGTAATATGTAGGCGACTGTACTACTCCACATAGAAGGAGAAAGTTTTGGTCACACGTAATATTTAATATACTCAAATCTGGTATTTTAAACATAAATATTACGTATGCTTTAAGTTTTCCTAAAGTCTAAAAGTGTTAAATATGCTAACGACATAATGGTTAGTTTGCTGGCCACAAACTCACTGATACTCCATACTATTTCGCTGTACCTTCGGCGAGCTCGAGCGATAAGATCATTTCCAAGGCATTCCTTAACGATCTTACGCCCTCTGCATCCTGTTTCCTTGCTACTTAGAGAACTGCTGAGGAAGAAAGATACTTAAGTGAATGCTACGAACTGGAACATTGATAACGCCCCACCAGATGCAAATTTATCACCAGTTAGATTTAAGACGATTTTCTTTTAGACTGTCATATTTACAAGAGCAGGTCAGGAGCAGTCAAAGCTGAAGACTGTATAAAAGGTTTAATGTCAATAGAGGAAGTTCGTAAGAGTGTAGGACAGAAGTAAATGGGGAACTGTTGCCAACCCAGTGAGAAAATGCATTGACTGTATGTTAGTATTTACTTCATAAAGCGATTGTGACGTTCTGCAAATGATGCTCTCTGATGTCATGGACAGTGAAAACTGAGCTATAAATGTTATCATTGCGATACGATCGATCGCTATTAGTATTTATCTCAACCGGATGAAGATCACATTCACACCTTTGCTGTAACTTATTGAGTTATTATTTGAATGACACAGATAGTCAATCTGATTCATCTGAGTTTCCCTGTTCTGTGACAAATTGCCCTTTAAATACGAAGATAATTCTTGCTTACAAATTGCAGCCAATAGCAGAAATACAACTTTGTTAACAATAGAATCAGAATTACGACACCTAGGCCAGGTTTTTTACAGTCTGGTCCTTTTCTGCCTTGCGGACTAATTGTAAAGATATGTTCTAAGGTTCATCAGTGTTATTTTGTCAGGACTCGTTGGTTTCAAAGGCCATTTGACTAACTTATCACTGTTTATCTAAACATAAAAAGGCTTCTATTGACGACTAGCTTGTGAACTTTTTGTAGTGTGTCTGTGTAAAAGGACGGTTGAAGGATGTGTCAGTTGAAGGTGTGATAGAACATTTTTATGTCTGACCTCGAAATTATCAACAATGTTACGATAGTAACGCATAGCATAAGTCCTTACGAATTCACAAACGGCATTATCTTGACCAAATTACGTCCATTTAACACTTTAGTTCTAAGTTTAAAGGACTTTTTTCAACTTATGATGGAAATAATCTATGGTGATTTATTTTAGGTAGATTTCGATGAAATCGATCTACCTATTGGTTTCTTGACTACTGTCGAATTTAAAAAAAATGTCTTCATAGGAGGGCTAGTTAGGACCCCCTGAGTCCGAAATTACCACTGGTCAAAAATTTTATATATTTATATATTTGTATGTATGGTTCCACTTCCCAAAATTTGCGGCACTCTCACGGTCGCATTTTTGCCCCGATCGCTTTCAAACTGCGGTCAAAAATTGCTTGGGTGTAAACTTAGTTTAAGTTCGTGAACGGGTGAAATCCGGCCTAAGGGGACGGTAGGGCCTCACTTTTTGTGAAATCAGTTTTTCCTCAAAATTTCACGTTCCATGAAAGATATTCGAACCGTTCTAATTTTATCCCATAGTATACATGAATACCAACAACTTTTTATAATAAACCTATAAGATTAAAACTTTAACTAAAAGTGGAGGGAGGAAAAACCAAAATTTTTCAGGAAAAAAATCATAACTTCTAACCGGTGAACGTTCTTGCTGTCGGAAACATTTTTAATCGATAGGCCATTTTTAAATCTAAAATAAATGTCTGAAAAGTTTTTCGCTAAAAGTTATCGTTTTCGAGAAAAAAAAATTAAACTGTTTAAAGTTCGTAGTTCTCTATATAAAATAATATTAATTGCTTCACGAAATCTACCTGTGCGTTCCCCCTGCGGGAACGGATTTTTTTATACTGCCCCTGAAGTTTCGGTTGCTTTACATCAGCCATGATCACAAGGACACTAAGGTGGTTGTCGCCTTATACCTTTAAGTGTCCGAACCTTTAAAAATTGTTTTATTTCAATGAATAATATTCTCGTAAACTTTGGACAATGTTATGATATTGATTTGTACCAATAACGTGACCAACATTTTTTTATAACTTGTATATTTGCGATTTAAAGATATTTATTATACCATAGAGCTTAATCTAACAATAATACAAAGCAAATAGGTTTTGTAAAAACTAGTTCTTTGGAATTTCAAGGCTAAACAAGATATATTGTATGAGTTGTTATAATGTTAATTTAACGTGATTTGAACAAAAACATCTGGATTTTCATGAATAAGCTGTTTATTATTTGCACAAGGCGTATATAATTAGAAGTAATCCCACCCACGCACATGCTACTCCCTGCACGACTTGAAAGGACTGGGTGGTAATATTCTTGGTTGACAACAACTCAACTCTGCCGTCGGCCTATAAGTTCTGCTTTTTGAAGAATCCTGGCTGAGATTCTTGGTTGATATAAACCCAACTCTGCGTCGGCCTATAAGGTCTTCTTTTTGAAGAATGCTGGCTGAGATTCTTGGTTGATATAAACCCAACTCTGCGTCGGCCTATAAGGTCTTCTTTTTGAAGAATGCTGGCTGAGATTCTTGGTAGATATAAACCCAACTCTGCGTCGGCCTATAAGGTCTTCTTTTTGAAGAATGCTGGCTGAGATTCTTGGTAGATATAAACCCAACTCTGCGTCGGCCTATAAGGTCTTCTTTTTGAAGAATGCTGGCTGAGATTCTTCGTAGATATAAACTCAACTCTGCGTCGGCCTTTAAGGTCTTCTTTTTGAAGAATGCTGGCTAAGAGAAAAAAAGTTCCTTTCTCTTTAATCTGGTCATCTTACGACGTCTAAGATCTAAACTGGAAACTGATGTTCAAAACTAAATTATCTGTCTTTCTTCAACTCTAAAAAGAAATCAAAGAAACCTTACGTGAATATCTGCATTCCTTCGAGTTATTAATTAAGTTCTTATGTATGTACTGGCGACTATGATCTTTCAATGTTTTGAAAACCAGTTCAGTAGTGCTACAGCCTGCTATGCAGTTATGGCTTGACAAGATGATTACATATTTGTTTTTAACATGTTTTAATTACCTTCATCTGTAATTATGATGTAAATAAATCTTGGACGTCGAATTTAACCAACTTCTAATCTACGTCGCGCGTCGTAGCGATTTGTAACTTTGAAAGTTTGTGACATTCAAATGAGAAGATATTAATATGACACTTTCGAGCTGGTCTGACGATGTAGTCCAGTGAACTTTCTCGAATTGGGATTAATTTAGTCCTATTATAGATTAAGTTTTCTAGACTGTAATAGTTTTATTCGACTAAGTTGGTAATCAGAGCAATCTCTTATTATTATTATTTCTGTGATAAAAACGCACTTTTATTATGACTAATCAAAACCTAGGATGACCTTGACCTATTTAGAATGTGAAAAACAAACTTCTACTGCGTGCTGCTATTCACAATCTGCGTATCGTATCATAATATAATGATTATTAGTTTATAATTTAATCTAGCTCTTTATCTTCACCTGTCATATTTCTCTATACAGAACCCGGAGGTAGCCTCCCTTCAAAAATGTGTTTTTTTTTAGACTTTTACGGAATTGACTACCGTCTGACTCTCGAACTCCGAGAGGAAAGCCTGCGCTGAGCCTCAATCAGTAGGTACAGTCATTGCAGGTGAGGTTGACTTAACCCTTGAAAATCCTGATATGTACTTTTTTAACTTTTTTTTAGTAAACCGATTTAGTTAGGTATGAAAGGCACTTTATTCCGCGCACCCTCAGGCTGTGGAATGATCTCCCTGCTGTGGTTTTCCCAAGCGACTACAATATGTGGTTCTTCAAGAAGGGCATTAGAAGGTTTTTACAGGGTCGGTAGCGCGAGTGTGATGCCCCTGGTGTTGCACACGTCCATAGGCCACGGTAACCGCTTCCCATCAGGTGGGCCGTGAGCTTGTGTGCCACCTGAGTGGTATAAAAAAAAGTAAGGGAATAACCGAAATTACTAATATTCCCCCGAACCCTTCCAGCTAAGCCTAATTACTTGTGTTAGGAGTGGTTTCACGTCGGTAGTGTAATGGCCAGGATTCGAACCCGGGACCTCTCGATCGTAGGGTCGACTCCTTAACCATTAAGCTACCGACGCTTACTTGTACATCTTACATATACATTGTATGTCTCACATTTGGTGGTCGTCCTCGCACATGCCCTTAATTTTATTGTTATCGATTTCCTTGTTATTTCCTGCCCTTCACAAACCAATTGAAGCTCATTCAAGGAAGTAAAGGAAGTACCTGAAGCAATTATTTATTCTTAGTCTCTTCACCCATTGCCTTACCTAGTGGGCACGCTTTTTTATTTTTTTGTGCGGAATTCCCCTCGGATCCCCTCCCATCTCACCGCCATCCAGCGGGCGTGGTTATGTCGGGCTTGAACCGACTATAACCGCACGCCGTCTCGGGTCTTCAGACGCCGGGGTGTATACGGCATTCGCTGCCAACCTCGACCTCGACTGACCCAGGGCCATCTCTGGTTTCGAGATGACCCCCTCGGGTTTGGGAACCACGGTGTCCCCATCTTGCCCCGGAAAGAGGAGGGGTGCTAGTCGCCCCGCCGTCCGGGCCTGCTTCTGCTGGGGTGACAGGCGGCCTCACCTGCCACCCCCATGGAGGATGGAGGTCGTTATCTGGTGGGTACCTCATCTGCATGCCGGTACATTTGCTGATTGACGGATGAGGCTCTGGTGCAGCTTCTCTCGGGTTGAGACGACAGTCAGACGGTAGTAACTCCCATAAAATCCGCATAAATCAGAATTAAAGGACGAGAAAAAGCAAGCGGACCCCGGGCTCTGAGGTGAAAGCCTCGGATGCAACCGGTGTGACCACCAACGCTGTGAGCAAGACTTGAACTTAAATTGAATGAATGAGTTGAATGTAATGAATGAAATGAATGAGTTGAATGTAATGAATGAAATGAATTGAATAGAACTGAATTGAGAATTGAATTGAAGCGCACCATTGAAGTCCTACTATGAAACGTACTACATCCGCAATTGCGGGCCCGCACGAAACTCGAAAGAAATAAGTGTCTTACGTACCAAGAAGTTACTTTGGATTTCGTTCTGTCGGTCGGGTGCATAAAGTATATTCGAGTGTAAACATATCAAGGAGGTTCTCGTTTACAATAATATATTCCTAATAAAAATGAACTTAAGTGTGTAATACACCTGTACCTACCACCTCTTCGGGGTTATATACAGGCGTGAAGTTATGTTATGTTATAAACCAACATGTTAAAAATATATTCCTTTATATAGGTTTATGATAAACTTGCAACCTTTTGGAATAAGTCGTATACCGTCGTGTTTTAATTTTAATTCGGCTTTTTGGCGGGTCAAAATTCCGAATTTTGCGGTCTCGGTCGGGTCGTTTCATGGCAGTGTCGGTCGGAGTAAGACAAGTGTCATGTGCCGTCTTCGGGCCCGATTGCGAGACAAGTGCGTTTCATGGTACCGATTACCCGAAATTTCTTTCAGCAATTGCAGATGCACGTTTCATGGCTGGCGTTACTGGTCACTGGCAGCTTGCTGTAAAGCATGGTGAGATTAGATTGGAGTTGACGTCGCAGATTAGATTGCGACACACTCGCGTAGTACGTTCATGTTGGATGTGTCTGAGATCAGAATCACATGAATGTGAAACATATTTAAATACATCTGTCTGACACGTCTGGGAAACAGATGTACAGTCAGCGGCACTGTTATAAAAAATCTTTACATTGATACATTATTAAAAAAACTAATGTACATACTTGATATGATAATACATACATAATATTACATATTTCATGATCCGTTCAGTAGTTTTTGCGTCCATCGCGAATAACAGACATAAGAATTTAAAAAAAATTGTCTCCAACATCTTTCATTTAACATAACCCTTTTCTTCTTTCTTCTTAGATCTTTTTAGTTTTACTAAAAAAGATCACTGGTGGTAGAAATTTGATGACACAAATTTGTCACAAAATTCGGCCGGGTAGGTACCACCGTGCACGATTGCGAAAAACTCTATATAGTAATCCAATTTCGGTTTGATTGCGTTCAGGGGTCAGCAAGTGCATAGCCGGGCAAGGGGATTGTGGTCGCATCACTAGTGGGACCGGTGGGTGTCGCGTTGCTGCGATGACAATCCTCTTCTGATGAGGCCGTCAAGCTGAGTGCCACCATTGTTTACATGGTATGTGTATGTAATGGTGACCCTCTTTCCTGAGACTTTACCTTCAGCTTACCATCAGGCGAGGTGAAGTCAAATTGACGTGTCCTAAATATAAAAAAAACATTTTTTTAAATATTTCCAATGTACTTGTAATTGGGTCGGCAGCGCGAGTGTGATGCCCCTGGTGTTGCACATGTCCATAGGCCGCGGTAACCGCTTCCCATCAGGTCGGCCGTGAGCTTGTCTACCACCTGAGTGCCTTTCATCATTCATCATTACCATCACGTGTCAGTCCTGGTTGCGTTCAAAGCTTGTACCTACTTTGAAGCCCGAGATACGCTCTCCTACTCTTTCTCTTGATTCCGGGTTGTGCGGGAGCGATTGCCGTCTGCCCTTCCAGTCCCTCAGTGGGTGTACCGGTTTGCTGGTTAGGTTGGCTTGAGCCCTGAAGATCTTATTGGTAACCCAATAACCCCTACCCAAACCTACCACTATTATCTTCTTTAAAGCAAGACTTCCGATCCTCTTGCATATAATCCTGTCTTGGGTGATAATTCATAGCCATTCACACAAAGAAGAAGTATTGGAATGTGGATTAAAATAAATTTCTAGTTTACAATCTAATTATGTAATGAAAAAATATTTAAATTAAAATGGTTATAAATTACTCAATCAATATTTCTTTTGAAACTTGTTTTAAATATATGCATAAATATCACATATATTATTTAAATATCAATTTTGCACATAAATACGATAAGGAAACACTTCTAGAAGGAAGCAGTCAATAAATTATTCTTTCTTACTGCATTATAAAGTCACAATTGTTGGCATTGTCTCATTGAATCTGTATGACACAAACTTGCACACTTATTGACTTCACAACTCCAATAATTCAAGATACTATTGCGTCGTCAATAGTTCGTCTGACACCTTAGTTCTAGAATAGGGCAACAATACTCCATTGTTCCTTATACGAAATGCAGTGGCGTCGCTCATGTTATGAACGTATGACGTACCTAGTGTGTTGTGAGAATCGCGAATGACTTATGCTGTAAAAAATATGATGTATTGGATGGTCAATCTATTTGATACTAGCTGATGCTCGCGGCTCCGCCCGCGCGGAAGTCGGTTTTTTTTTTTAATATTTAGGACACGTCAGTTTGATTTCACCTCGCCTGATGGTAAGCTGAAGGTAAAGTCTCAGGAAAGAGGGTCACCATTACATACACGTACCATGTTAACAATGATGGCACTCAGCTTGACGGCCTCATCAGAAGAGGATTGTCGTCGCAGCACCGCGTGCCACCCACCGGTCCCACTAGTGCTGCGACCACAATCCCCCTGCCCGGCTATGCACTTGCTGACCCCTGAACGCAATCAAACCGAAATTGGATTACTATGGAGGGTTTTACGCAATTTTGCACGGTGGTACCTACCCGGCCGAATTTCGTGACAAATTTGTGTCATCAAATTTCTACCACCAGTAAATTATCGTTTTTTGCTCATATCTCCGGTTTTAATTATCCAATTGCAATCAAACATACGGCAGATTTTAAGTCTGACTAAGGCCTTTCTAATAGAAAAAACTGCATCAAATTCCATTCAGTACTTTTGGCGTCCATCGCGAAAAAAACAGAGAAACAGACAGTTTTGTGTTCAGTGTTTTTTTTTTCAAATATCTACAATGTACAGACATAACTAATTTTCAAATTTATAATAGTATAGATATAGATAGAAGATAAGTGTAGATAGGTAGTTATACGACGATAAAAACAATTATTATTGTGATAATTAAGCACTATCAGATACATTTTAAGTGACCAAAAGAACGGAAGAGATTGGAGTACTTACTTAAATGTATACTTGTTATCACACATGGAAGTATACGCGCAATAAAAAAAAAACGGATTCTCGCCATTTATTATGTGTTATTTTTATTATTATTGATATAAGTAATCCGTTGTAATTTATTACATATTATAAAGCTGAAGAGTTTGTTTGTTTGTTTCGTTGAACGCGCTAAGGAAATACTGGTATTCAAAAACTATTTTTGTGTTGAATAGCCCATTTTTCGAGGAAGGTTTTAGGCTATATATCATCGCGCTACTACCCAGGAGAGCGGAACAGTATTCATAAATGTCATGAAATCGAGAAAATGTTCATACATTATTGTAGAAAATTATACATATAATTATAATCCTTACATAATATATAAATGTGAAAGTAACTCTGTCTATCTGTCTGTCTGTCTGTTACGCTTTCACGCCTAAACCACTGAACCGATTTTACTGAAATTTGGTACAGCGGTAGATTAGACGTTGGGAAAGGACATAGGCTATGTTTTGTCGCGATAACCGACATCTACGCGGGCGGAGCCGCGGGCAAAAGCTAGTAATAAATAAATATTCTATGACATTCTACACAGCGCTTTCTAGGGTCTAGAAAGCGCTGTGTAGAAAGAAAGTAAGCATAGTTCAACAAGCTTGTGTTATGGGTTCCAGAATGCGGATAAACATACTTAAATACTTTTTTTTGTGAATACATACATATTATACAAAGAAACATACAAATATTTGCACTGAGCAGGAATCGAACCCGCGCCCCCTGTCGTAGCAGTCGCATGCACTACCGCTACGCCACAGAGGCCGTCATCCAGTCCGTCATCAATAAACTGGATGCAATGGGGGCGAAGTATGTCACAGGCGATGCCGCGTGGCACAGCTAGTTACGAAATAAAGCGTTTCATTGATAAAATCGACATATTTTCTAGTTCATTAATTTTATTGTTTATTTAATTTTTAATTATGATAATAATTACAAAATAAAAATACAATTGAACTAGAGTGTGACGACCATGGCGATTGGTGTCACTTCATACGAGGCGCGTTAATAGATATTTCACATCAGAAATCAGAAAGTAGGGGGCTTATCCTGCTTCTGCCTCTCTTATTTGGATTACCCAACCGTAACGTGGACATGTATGTTTTAATCATTGAATTGCTGTTGGCCGCTCCTCCCGCGTGGAATTCTGATCCTGTTCCCACAACCCATGGGAAACGATTCCAGGGATAAAAGCCTATGTGTTATCCCTGTACCAAATTTCAGCCAGATTCCTTCAGCCGTTAGAGCGTGTTTGAGTACCAAACATCCAAACATCTTTTATTTTTTGTGTGTGATAACCCCCGTCGCGCTCCACCCCATCGTAGCCAACGAAGAGATAGGTGTGTCGGATTCGAACCGACTAAAATCACACGGTGTCCTCCCAAAGTGTCTTTAGCCTGGCACCCCAGGTGCACCCTCAAAAGGATAACCCCAGGCGAATAAAGATAGGCAGATAAAGGATTACCGGCGGACTTTGGCCGCCATCGTGGGCCGCTTCACGATCCACGTGCAGGATTTCCAGGGTATAGCTTAGCTGTTCTTATAAGCCGACTCATTTAAGTTGGTTTAGTTTTACGCCAGTTCTTTCGTTTATGCCAACCAATAGAAATCAACGGACTGCCCACGTTACAACTGTGACTGGAACTCGTTTCCAAACAAACTAATGCCCTCAAAAAACCAGAGGGGCTAACCAAGCAGGTTAGCACATTACGCTAGGATAAGCAAGGTTAAACAATACTAGCCAGGTCTTTCTTAGGATGGGTGACCATTCTTAACATATCGGGATCCCTCCGTACCTCGAAGAGCACTTTAAGCCGTCGGTCCCAGTTGCCATAAAAACATTTGCGGCGCTCTGTAGGGCGGGTAGTTAGAGCCCTAAAAAATTTGACTGAACTTCAATGTCTAGCTACAGAACTTCAATGTCGCCAATGGGTTGTAGAGGTCAGATGGAAAGTCGCTTCATGGAAAATATCGAACTTGGGCCGTTTCGTAGTTAGACTGAAGCCGACTCCCACTGAGTTGGGAAAGGCTCGAAGGATGATGATGAATCTCAATTACACTTCCCCAGTCAGGCCGGTGAAAGCATGAAGAAAAAAACTACTGGGGCGGAAATCACACAGTGATTGTCAAACTTCGGGCCAAACTTAGATTTTTTAGGGACAATTTGTATGGTAGGTACCCGAAAACTTCAACGTACAAACCCCAAAATCTAATCAGTTCTTCCCATTAACCAAACAAGATGATTGGCGAAAGAATTTTTTAAATCGGATAAGCGGTTCTTGAGTTATTGCGTAAACAGACATCCAGACATCCAGACCAACAGACAGACCGACCCAAATTTTTTTTTTGCTTAATTAGACTTAGAATCATGTGAAACGTCGAGAAAAGTGATAAAAAGTGGGTGTAAGATTTTTATATTTTTTGCGTGATTTTAAGACTTCGGTATCCACCTGGTTGGTGGCCCGAAGTAAAAATCTTCACAATATTGTGATAGTTTACTGCGCAGATAGTTTTTCTACGCATTATGAATAGGTCATGGTCACATTCAGTCTAAAAGTAGGCACAATAACATTTGCATACCCACCTGAGTGGGATCCTGTCTTAAGAGCGTTTATGGTCACCGATTTAAACATAGAAATGTATGTGGTTTTTATACATTTCCGATTGGCGTGTAGGTTGTTTTGTTTTAATATAGTCAGATTCATGACCCTTTGGTTTCAGAATATTGATGGTGAACAGAGATAACCTGGGACCTCGGTAGATTCCTGAGAATCTGTTAGATAGAACCGTAGAACTCTCTCTATGGTTAGAACCAATGAAAAGAGCAAACGAATGGACTCACTCGCCAGGTGGAATACCACTCTCCCGATTAATATCAACTTTAATCAGTAGTATGCTAAATTTTGTACGGTCCCCCAGAGTGCCGGGCGTGTGTGTAGGTATGCAGTATGGTTTTGTGGTTTACTCTTGATTGTAAATGTGCACTATCCCCTAGTTGCCTTGTACGATACCCGCTGAAAGAGCTCCCCCTCCCCCCTCTTCTCTCTCCCTAACTCTTCCTGGTAGCAGTTATATTCGTTTACTTTTCGTTATATTTCACGATAAACTCGTAGGCAAATCTATAGCGTACCAGGCATGCTTGTAGACTTAAAAGAAGTGGAATTTAAAAAAAACTTTAAAGAAATAAGCAAAACTTTAATCAAATAAAACAAGTATTATTTTAGAGGGCATGTCACTGGGCATGTACTTTTTGTTTTTTTTTTTTTCGTGCGGAAATCCCTTCGGATACCCCCCCGCCAGCCAGCAGGGGCGGTTATGTCGGGCTTGAACCGACTAAAACCGCACGCCGTCTCGGGTCTACAGACGCCGGGGTGTATGGTTGCCCATAGAGCATATACCTTTTTTTTTTTTTTTATCGTGCGGAAATCCCTTCGGATACCCCCCCGCGTGCCAGTGGGGGCGGTTATGTCGGGCTTGAACCGACTAAAACCGCACGCCGTCTCGGGTCTACAGACGCCGGGGTGTAAGGTTGCCCATAGAGCATATCCCTCGCACCCCGACTGACCCTGGGCCATCTCCGGTTTCGAGATGGCCCCCTCGGGTTTGGGAACCACGATGTCCCCGTCTTGCCCCGGTTTGGGGGAGGGGCGCTTGTCGCCCCACCGTCCCGGCCTGCTTCTGCTGGGGTGACAGGTGGCCTCACCCGCCACCCCCAGGCCTGCGCTCATGGAGGACGGAGGTCGTTAAGCGACCTCCGGCGCCTGAGTCGCCTGCGACGCGCGGCGAGCAAGTTGCGGGCTCGGCGGACCGGGAGAGTTCTAAGTCTCTCCCGGGCGCGTTCCGCCACCTCCTTCGCGAGCATTACATGCTCGCAGAAGGAGGCGGCGGCGGCCCACGCGCTCCGCACCATTGCCGCAATCATGCTGCCGAGCGAGAGGACTCCCACCCCGATGGCTGCCACAAGGTCACGCCTCGGCGCCTCCCAAGCCGGGCAGTCCGCCAGCGTGTGCAGCCCTGAGTCAGCGTGTGCAGCCCTGAGCATAGAGCATATCCCTCGCACCCCGACTGACCCTGGGCCATCTCCGGTTTCGAGATGGCCCCCTCGGGTTTGGGAACCACGGTGTCCCCGTACTGGGCATGTACCTCACATACCATTTATCATCTCGCAAATATTGTTGAATGTCTCCCAGACAGATGGCAATAACAGGAAAACAAAATAAGAAATAAGCTTTTATTATGTTGTTATTCATAAAAAGATCTAAAAATTTAAAAACATACAAGCCGAGTCTCGATGTGCTAGCGTGGTTTCATTACAGAGTTCCTTCCCAGAGTTCCCACCTTCCAGCTCCATTATCAGAACCTGGTTACCATTGATATTGCTCGTTTGAATCGTCTTATCGCGAGCCCAAACTCGATAGGTCGTGTCGTTTCATTGCGAAGTTCCTATGGTCACCTTCCAGCTCCATCATTAGTTCAGCACCATGTCATCATAATATTGTATTGTCACGCGATTTACGCTTGTATGCAAAATGTTAGCTCAATCGGTAACTGGGAAGTGGATCAAATTTAATTTGCAAGTTTTGATGATAGAAATCGGGGCCCTGGTCAAGTTAAACTCAAGGCTACACGATCGCATATAAATTTAAGAGCAGACTTTTATGTTTATAACTTACTGCAAAACGTTAATCACAAGATACAGTTAGCTTCACGCTTATTTCGCCAATTTTCCGCCACAAGCCTCTGAGACGAAGACGTCGCGTGTAGTGAGAATCCGTTGCGTGCAATAGACGTAATAAACACATCGAATGACCTTCGAGAACCATTTTTACGGTTTCCTTCTTCAACTTCAAATGCTTCTTCCCATCCTGAATCATATCATTTCTATCTTTACCCACATTATCAACTACTCATTATTCTCTAACTGCTTTCCTTCATCGTGGAAGAGGGCCTTTGTCTTGCCTCTGCCTAAAATACCCAACCCTACCATGCTTACCCACTTCCGACCTATCTCAATTCTTCCTATCATGTCTAAGGTTCTCGAAAGTGTTGTCTACGATCAACTATCTAAATACCTCTCCTCTAATAGCCTGCTAAGTCCATTCCAATCTGGCTTTCGCCGTGGTCATAGTACTGTAACAGCTCTAGTCAAAATAACTGATGACATAAGGATGGCCATGGAGAATAAGCAACTCACAGTTTTGGTCTTATTGGACTTTAGCAGTGCCTTCAATTCTGTTGATTTTGACATCCTTTTGGGAATCTTAACATCTCTTAATGTTTCTGCTTCTGCAACTGCATGGTTCAATTCTTATCTTCAGGGACGCTCGCAATCTGTTCGTATCAATGAGGACTCTTCCGATTGGTGCGACTTGGGGGCGGGCGTGCCTCAGGGTGGCGTTCTTTCTCCTCTTCTGTTTTCCGTTTTTATAAATGCCATTACTAAGGTACTTTCTTCACACTATCATCTCTATGCAGACGATTTGCAGTTATATCGACACTTTGGAGCCGATGAATTGCCGGGGGCCGTGGCCGCCATCAACAGTGACCTAGCGAACATTAACTCTTGGGCCAAATCTTTTGGATTATTAGTAAATCCACATAAATCCCAAGCGATCATTATTGGTGGTAGATATATGCTTGGCCTTCTCAATCACAATTCCATACCTCCAATAATTTATGACTCTGTGGCCATCAACTATTCGAAGAGTGCTAAAAACTTGGGCGTGTTCATCGACTGTAATCTCTCTTGGGATGTTCACATTGCAGAGGTGAGCCGGAAGGTATACTACTCGTTTCAATCTCTCAAACGTCTTCAGAAGTTCCTTCCTCTTCAAACTAAAGTTACTCTTGCACAATGTATTCTTCTCCCACTATTAGACTATGCTGATGTCTGTTTTCTCGATGCTTCGGAGGACCTCCTAAACAAACTCGAACGCTTGCAGAATTTGGGGATTCGGTTTGTATTCGGTCTACGAAAATTCGATCATGTTTCTGAATTTCGGAAAAGACTGAACTGGCTCCCTATTCGGCAGCGTCGTAATACTCATATCTTATCTCTTCTCTATACTATCCTTCACAGCTCTTATTCTCCAAATTATCTGCGGGAACGTTTTGAGTATCTCGTACCTCGGGGCAAACCCTGTCGTCTTTCCTCCTCCCTTCTACTTCATACTCCTGCACACAGCTCCAGCTGTTATGATGGGTCATTCACTGTACGGGCTGTTCGCCTATGGAACTCACTACCGCACCATATTCGAGACAGTAGCAGTCTGGACATCTTCAAAAGAAGAACTAAAGAACATTTCCTCTCACAATGTTAAAGTATATATGTATGTATATAACGTATTTTTATATATGTATAACTATGTATAAAATATAAATGTATGGATGTAGGTATATTATTTTATTTTACAAATAGTATATTATATTTACTTTTGGAATGTATAATTTATGTAAGTCTATTGATTTATTTTTGCCATCTTTCGTTTATGTATACTTTTTTTATTTGTACACTTTGCTTCCCTCTGTTATTTTCTTTTTTCTACCTCTACTGCTCAAAGGTTTGCTGGTAGAGAACTCTTTTAGAGTTAAGCTCGCCTTTGTACATAATTTATTTTAATTGTAAAACATTTATATCTTTTTCATTTTTTGTGTACAATAAAGAATTAAGAATTAAGAATTTGTTTTACGGGTTTTAATTCGTATCTCGTTTAACGTTAACATATGTTTTTGCAAGTTATGGGGCCCAAATATTTCTCATTAAATCCTTTTTTGTCAATTAGGAAGAAAATATGTTCCTACTTTCCACATACGGTTATGTGGGGCTTTACCGCACTAAAATAAACTGCCTTGTGCCATCATGCCCCCTATTCACGGGGGAGCATAATGCCGTTCCCGGTATATATGAGAGCGTGATATCATTAGAAGTCACGGTATACGAATCGGTCCATTAGGACCGATTCGTATATCTATCGTATTAATTCGTATTTATTTATATTATATTTTTCTAATTAATTCGTATATCGTATCTCTTGGCGCACTTTGGCATTAGCCAAAGTGCGCCAAGAGATGTTAGACTGGTGGTAGAAATTTCATGACACAAATTTGTCACAAAATTCGGCCGGGTAGGTACCACCGTGCACGATTGCGAAAAACCCTCCATAGTAATCCAATTTCGGTTTGATTGCGTTCAGGGGTCAGCAAGTGCATAGCCGGGCAGGGGGATTGTGGTCGCAGCACTAGTGGGACCGGTAGGTGTCACGCGGTGCTGCGACGACAATCCTCTTCTGATGAGGCCGTCAAGCTGAGTGCCACCATTGTTAACATGATACGTGTATGTAATGGTGACCGTCTTTCCAGAGACTTTACCTTCAGCTTACCATCAGGCGAGATGAAGTCAAATTGACGTGTGCTAAATATTAAAAAAAAACAAAAAAATTGATTCAAAATCTTCCATTTAACTGACTACCTACACAAACGAGTACTAATTCTGAATATCAATTGTTTCAGGATTCCTTACCTCGAGGCCATCACACACTTTCAGCGTCATCCCACCATTTGCATAGAGGCGCTCAATCCTTCGACGCATCGTCAAACAGCAGCGGAATCTCCTCAACGCACGTAGTCGAAATCCACAGCACCAACGGATCTGACACGTCATCACGATGGGGCAACTCTCTTGGCAGCCACGGTTCGTCATCAGGGCTCATCTCCATTGCGACAGAAAACAACAACGTCAAGTTCACAGCTCCACATTGCTTAGACAATCTCCAAGTCAAAGATCCGAAGGATCTCCCTACCCCTTCTTCTACTCCTACCACGTCAAGGAAGTCGAGGAGGAGATCGAATCTTTTCACTCCTTCCAAAAAGGGAGATGATAGGCTCAAGAATGGAGAACTCGGGTCTGGACGGGCGATTCCTTTGAAGCAGGGGTACTTGTACAAAAAGAGTAGTAAAGCTCTGAATAAGGAATGGAAGAAGAAATACGTAACGCTGTGCGATGATGGGAGGCTGACTTATCATCCGAGTTTACATGTAAGTGATCTTGTTCGTTTTTGGTCGGTAATGACCACTTACCCAAAATTACAAATTGCCTAAATTGACCATACACTAAGTGGCCATTGTCACATAATGACTGTGTTCCAAAACCCAATGTGAAATTCTAAATATATGCTGATCAAATATGTACAACTACCCTCATTACAATATACTTTGGAGTAGCTTTGGAGGTATATTCATAAACCTTACCTTATATTCTCAAAATATTTCGCAACGCAACATATTTGCCATACGTAAAATGGACGAACTTCTTGGCGTCAACCAGGCACTTTTAGCTTAGCTCCCAGTTTGAGAAAGCCGCGTAGGGTAACATGCCGATGGTGCTTCTAAAAACTTTTGTTTATGATATTCTAGGACTATATGGAAGACGTAAACGGCAAGGAGATATCCCTCCAGTATGTGACAGTGAAGGTCCCAGGCCAGAAACCGCGTGGTTCCAAGTCTATCATCACAACGGTGCCAGGGTACAACGGATATAGCAGCTTGGACATACATGACAGCATTGGTGGGCTGTCTATAGGTGAGTACTTGTAATTAGTAGTCACTAAATGCAGAATTTGTTATGAGAGTAGACTTTTAGATCGTAGTGCTATTCTGTATTAGATAAATTCGATGATTTGATGCGATCACGGCTTGATGACTAATATTTATTACTAATATATGTTTGTAGAATAAAGCTATTACTAAAACGTAGTTAGTCATAGATTTTCAATATTAGTTATTTTCATATAAATTTAGTCATGAATTTTGCTAGTTTCAACCGTCAAAATTTAATTCATTTAATTCACACTTCTTCGCAAACAACTCTTAGCTGCTTCACCACTGCCGCGCTCGCGCATCAGTCGACTCTACAGCAGATCTAGGACTGTAGACATTCATGGTATGCCGTTACCCTACTGAAGGACCTTCGCACGAGTTTCCTTACCTATTGTATGAGTTGTACCGTTGTTGTTGTGCGTGCAGAAATAAATATAATATCCTTTCTGCGCGCATTTTAAGCTCCTGTATTCATTCTCTTGTCTTGTCTTGCCTTAATATAAAGTCAATCAAAAACTCATTATTTAATCTACTGTACATGTACAAAAATAAATATTTATAATAAATAATAAATATTATTAGTATTTCATCTGGTTGGTATAAAGCTTGCATTGGCGCCAAGATGCATAGTTTAGACCAGGTAGCAATCGCGTTATACAATTTTTTCAACAAAAAAATTCCGTGTGATGCCTGGATTGGATATCAGTTAAATTCTACCTACTCTAGAATACTACACATGTCAAGCTATTTGAAAATTGTATAGCGTATTTTCTTGTTAAGAATTTTTTTTATCACTGGATATTTTCAGGAACCGGTTCTATTGACCTTGACGAAATACTGACACAAATTTACTATCAGTTTTAGTGAAACATGGTACCGAACTAATATCAATACTAGGTCGGCTGTTAATGGTATACAACTGATACGTACACGTACATCCGTACTTACCATAGATTAGTTATGTGTGTTTTCGGTACCAAGTCGCTCCAATATGCCTGAAATGTATTAGGGTTGTCTTACCTGACTTATAAACCTATACTAAATATTCTTTTAATGGTACGTGTATGTAATGGTGACCCTCTTTCCTGAGACTTTACCTTCAGCTTACCATCAGGCGAGGTGAAGTCAAATTGACGTGTCCTAAATATAAAAAAAAAAAAAAATTGACTGAAATCGTCTTCTGTTGACCTTATTCACACAAAAGTAACCTCCCATATACATATAACTATGGGCAAAAATCTTGACAATGTAATTTAAATGCGCAGTAGGTATGAGTTTTTAGGTTTCTTTGGTGGTAAGTGCGGGTAGCGACGGCGGAGGCACGCCAATCAACCAATCAGAGATATATACAAATAATCACGAGGTGAAAGGGTTCTCGTCATCGTTTGATTAATCCTTTAATTGGTGTTTTGGCTGGCCAATTAGTGCAAATGCGCGAACTCTTTGATGTTTGTTCTAGATTTTTGCCTCTAGTTATTCCCACCCTTTCTTGCATCTTAGTTACGAATTAATATATATATATATATTTATTTTTAAATATACAACTTATATTTCCCCAGGTTACAAAGAAAAATCACGCAGTACAACAGACAAAGCGTTGCTCTCAGCGTTTGAGACGATGAAAGAGCCCGCGTCGAGTCGACAGTCCTTGGCGTCTGAGGTGGAGGTCGGCTCCACCAATGGACAGGATAAGGACACGCCGCACGTCAAGAAACGACACCGGCGGATGAAGAGTAGCGGCGTGAAGAAGGATGGTGATGAAGGTATGTTACGGATTTTTTTTTTTTTTATGACAGTGGTCTTAGAAACCTGTTACTTTGTCACTTTGGAGAAGGGAGTCTCCTGGTACAGGTATTAATTTACTTAAAAGGAGATCCCCATTTTTTGTAATTTTGCTTTTGTTTATGAAATAAATTATTATTATTACTTGATTTGGGACCCACCAAGACCCAAAGGAGGCGGTTGGAGTTTTTGGAGTTTTGGTTGAGTTGGAGGTCAAGTCCTTATTGATTGACGGACCAGGCTCTGGCGTAGGTTTTCCTCTTGGGGTTGGGAGGTCAGATCGCAGTCGCTCCCATAAAAACCGTATAATCCAAATCTAAAGTAAAAAGGGGGACCCGGGCTCCGAGGTGATAGCCTCGGATGCAACCGAGAGCCACGCCATGTTCGATATGAGGATGATGATTAGAATTTGTTTGATGCTGTAATCAACAACAACATAACAACATAACTTCACTCCTCTATCCCCGTAGGGGTAGGCAGAGGTGTATTACACACCCACGATTCGCCAGTTATGTTTAGGTCCCAATGTAATAGGCGAGCCTATTACCATCAACCGTGCACGTTGCTAGGCGCGCGATAATTAACATTTTTAATACACATACGGTAGCCTAGTGGTATGGGTAATGGACTGCTGAGACGATGTCTCAGGTTCGTTCCCAGGTTTTACCATGGCACACACCAATGACTTTTTGCTGCTTTTCGAAGTTATGTGTGTATTTATCGCAGGTTTATAAGTGCCCGGTTAATGGCAATAGGCTCGCCACCTATTACATTGGGACCTAAACATAAACTGGCCAATTGTGGGTGCTAGCACCTCTGCCTACCCCTTCGGGGATATAGGCGTGAGTTTATGTTATGTTATGTTTAATACACACATAACTACGAAAAGTCAGAGGTGTGTGCCCGGTGGTGCAACTGGGGATCGAACTCGAGACCTCGACTGGGCTACCGTCGCTTTTTGAGATCTGTTCTGTCTCTTACCCCACTGGGAAGTGGCGTATTCCATATGGTTGTTGTGCGTTCCAGAGGGCGAGGCCGCCACGTCGTGCGAGTTCACGATCGTGAGCCTGGACGGCAAGCGCTGGCGCTGGGAGGTGTGCGGCGGCGCCGGGCCCGGGGCGGCGGCCGCCGAGCGCGACGCCTGGGTGGCCGCCGTGGAGGCGCAGATCCTCGCCTCGCTGCAGGGCCGGGTGAGCGACTGTCCTTGTACAGTAGTTGTGTACAGTACATTGTCACACAGGGGTTGGCACAGCGCCAATAGTTCGAGGGTGAAATGGTGACATTCACCCGAGGTAAACACTCTACTTTTCATTCAATTACATTTTTAAGCATTTTGTATGCTTACTTTTTTTCTAAAGATTTAGATCGCAAAAAGAGAACATCTAGGACGGGACTTGAACCCGCGACCAGTTCCTTACAGGGACAACGTCGCCTTAAGACGTATTAATGTATCTGAGAATTTCGAATATCTGGGACGTGTCTAGGTTACTCTACTTTTCATTTCGACTATGTGAGGAAACTAAAATACTACACACACATTTAAGGCCAGTCTCAATAATCTACCTACAATTAAAGGTAGAAGCTATCCCAGATAAACATGTCAACATTAATCTATCTGTAACTGCGGTTTCAATATTATCAAAGTCATTTTCTGCTTATCTTTATTTATTGAAACAGAAAAAATCCCCGATAGATACTAATGGTAGATATTTTAACTGCTGGTAAAGGATAGATGGATTATTGAAACCGGCCGTTAATGAAACAGGTATATTGATTATCAGTTAATATTTAAAGTAAAATTAGAACAATTTGAAAATAGATTATTAACAACTTCTTTTGCCTGTTCTTCAATCTCATCGGGAGTTAAATTAATATCCATGTCACTGGAATCACTTTCCGAAACCATTTTTAACCACAATTAACAAGAGGTATTTATTTATATTGAATGTCGTTTTCCCGCTAATTCTTTAGCAAACTTAAATAGTTTTTACAATACTGAAAAAAAGTTATAATTCCCGTACATATTGCAAAGATTAGAAAAGTTTTGAAAATCGAATCTATTGGTTACATTGTAATCGAGTTGGTCACGAGACGTGCATTTAGGCGGCCATGTAAAAAAAAAGGTCATGGTATCAAGGCATTATGACGTAACTTAATTATCATGGACTCGATGGCAGAACTTAAAATAAAAAAAGATTAGTTTCCACCTTAGGGATGAAATAAGCTACTTTCTATTCTACCCGGCTTTCTACCCATGAAAATTAAACTTGTCGAACAGGAGAGATTAAAAAAGATGTG
Source organism: Cybosia mesomella (assembly GCA_946251805.1). NCBI lineage: Eukaryota > Metazoa > Arthropoda > Insecta > Lepidoptera > Erebidae > Cybosia > Cybosia mesomella. Next base: position 32,901,678 of record OX276396.1, on the reverse strand, counting down.
GTAGGCAGAAAAACATTCACGCAACAGTTTCTTTTTGTGCCATCTGAAATGTCAAAAGTGTCATCACCTTTCGCCTTAAACATATTCTTAATTTATACACCTTTTAATCCTTACATGATTATGGCATGTCTAATAAAAATATACTATCGTTTACGAGGTAAAGGAAGAGAATTATATTTTATCATTTATTCCCTTCAGACGTCCCGTCAACCACTCCCGACGGGTGCTAACTCGACGGGAGACGTGCGCGCTACGTACTACATCCGTAGAGTGAACGGGAACGACAAGTGCTGCGACTGTGGCGCCGCAGGTAACTACTTACATTCATTCACTCATTCATTCCTTCATTTGCAGTTGAGTTTCTGCTGAGATTTTTTTAACTACGTCATGTATCTTATTCTTCATCAGAGTAGTAATCATGGTTGAATCAAAAACTTGCACTTTGTAGCCCGGGGTCCACTCTTTACTCTCTTTCCCTACCATCATAATTTGTTTGTCTTTCAGCAAGTGCCGGTGCAATTAGCAGGTGAGGTTTTTTTTTTAGCTTGTGGAAACCTCCACGGGCTTTACCCCATCGGTGCCGACGATGTCGGGTGGGCGTGTCGGAATCGGACCGACTAAAACCACACAGTGTCCTTCCCAAGTGTCCATTACTGGGCACCCCGGGTAAGCTCTTGAAAGGATAACCCCAGGGTTACCGGCGGACATTGGCCGCCACCGCGGCCTCGCCTGGTTTGGGGGGGGGGGGGGGGGGCTGGCTTAGGCCGCTAAACTTAACTTCGTCATATTATATGTATATTGAGAGTTTTTTTATCAAGTTTATTATCATTTCAGATCCCGACTGGGCGAGTTTAAATCTCGGCGTATTGATATGCATCGAATGTTCCGGCATTCACAGGAATCTAGGATCTCACATATCGCGAGTGCGTTCGCTCGACCTTGACGAATGGCCGTAAGTATAAAACTTATTAGTGAACACTAGATTATGCCAGCGGTTATGACTGCTATTAGTTATTCCGTTCCTGCGACGTACAGGAACCTATTCCACGGGAACAGTAGTAAGTTTTTTCATTTATTCATCATTGAGTTTTCTGCCTCGTAAGTGAATGAATGAATGAAAAAATTGTGCGAATGAAGACCCAAAATTTCATTTCACGAATTTATCACCACCCAGCGGTAATCTAATATCGTACAAATTACACTATACTCGCATGCAAGCGAATGAGTGAAAAACTCGTACTAGGCACTGTGTTATGTTAACATTCTTTTCCGTGGTAATTTCAACACTGTATTCAATTAATTTTAAAATTTTAATTAAATCCAGTAGGAGGCTGAGAGCCAAGAAGTGCTGGTTTGACGTCGTAAGGGATGATATGCGTGCCAATCTACCGTCCCCAAACTAAAAGTCGGCTAAGTGAATAAGTAAATTTCCAGCTAGAGCTGTAAAATGGGGTATGTTTTAAAACCTATGCTTGTATTTCCTATAAATATGCTAAATATCGGTTCAAAGTTAAAATGTGAAAAATGACCAGAAGTTATTTAGCCGCTTTTTAGCTCGAGGACGGCAGCAATGGTCTCACTACCATGGATGCCCAAGATCGCGCGAAGTGGATAGGGATTGCAGGAAACCAGACCCCGGGCTCTGAGGTGTCGGCCTCGAATGCAACAAGGACACAATGCTGAGCTGATGATGATGATGATGGTACCTAGACCGTATTTAATAAAATTAATGTGTGTAATTCCAGGTTGAGTCACGTGAGCGTAATGGTGTCACTGGGCAACGATCTTGCGAATTCAATATGGGAAGCTGACTTACGAGGGCATGCGAAGCCTATAGCTACGAATAGCCGTGAAGAAAAAGAAAGGTGAGTTTAGTTTTGAATTATTATATAGCTTATTCGTTTTAGCATCGTAAATTATTATATATACTTCTATATAATTATAATTATATATTATATGACTAATGTATATTATTTTATATACATAAATAAATTAATGATGCAATAAAGACGATTAAGTTGAGAGACTGCAATATAAATATATCGATTTTTCGACGACATTTGATACGGTTTATCACAGTCTATTAAAGGTATTTATAAGTTCTCCATGAGCGCAGGCCTGGGGGTGCCAGGTTAGGCCGCCTGTCACCCCAGTAGAAGCAGGCCGGGACGGCGGGGTGACTTGCCCCCCTCCCCTCCCCAAACCGGGGCAAGATGGGGACACCGAGGTTTCCAAATCCGAGGGGGCCATCTCGAAACCGGAAATGGCCCAGGGTCAGTCGGGGTGAGAGGGAAATACCCTATGGGCAACCTTATACCCCGGCGTCTGAAGACCCGAAACGGCGTGCGGTTTTAGTCGGTTCAAGCCCGACATGATCGCTGGCCGGCTCGGCGGCGGGGTATCCGTGGGGAACTCCGCACGAAAAAAAAGGTATTCAGAAGTTTGATCACAAATTTTTTTTCAATATCATTAATTATTGATATTTTACCATTTGTGGATTCTTCATCGGAACTGTTGTCAAAACATGTATAGGTCCCGGCGTTTAGGTTAGCACATCGGGAAGAAGAGAGAGAGAGTCCGCCTAAGATCGCCGTACTTCGGTTTTGTAGAGCGCGAGCGTTCTCTTTGTCGTGCATCAGACTGACAGTAAACGTAAACCGATCATGAATTATGGACTGGCTATGCTATCAGCGTATACGGGAGAGGAAGAGCGATAGTTTTTTTATTGCCAAGCTATGAATTTTACCGTTAATATAAGTAACAATTCAGATTTATTCGTAATGTTTTATCGTCTCTAAAGTCGATAGCTTTTTCTAATTTTGATTTGAGAGATTTGACTGTGGTTCAAGTGCGACAAGTGTGCTGTGATGTTATATGTTTCCAAAAATAATTACAGTAGTCGGTATCGACAAAGGAGTTACCTATTATTACCTATCGTAATGTAGAAATCGAAATTTTCAAGTTATCCATAATTAATATTTACACTGAATTTGACCATGCCTCATTTATAAGTAAATGTACATGCTAGTCTTTTATTATATTGTTAAATTTAAACGCACTGCGTTTATACTATATAATTTCATAGCTGGATTTTTTTTAAAGGATATGTATATATGATTTTTAAAGGTACCAGGCCACTCAGAACGTATTGCGAAAAAAAGTTTTTATATATGAGAGACTGGTCAGTTATAATCTATTTCTAAAATATGATTATTTATGAGTAAAAATAAGTACGTTCCAATTTCAAAATTTCTCTCTGCATTTTTTGCAAGATAATTTCAATTATTGTGTCTCATTGAAAAATGGATCTGCGTCGGGAACATTTTCGCGCTATGATTTTCTACGATTTCAAGTGTCGCCTGAAACCAGACGAATCTTACGATAGACTTCAAATGGCATTCATGGATGAAGGCCCTTCCAAGGCGACCGTGTATCGTTGGTATAACGAATTCAAGCGCGGTCGACTGACTTTGGAGGATGAAGAAAGAAGTGGTCGCCCTTTGACGGCTGTTACGGAAGAAAACGTGCTAGCAGTGAAAAATTTAATCCAAGATAATAGACGAGTCACATATCAAGAGATTCAGCACATTCTTCAGATTGGATCGGGAAGCCTTCACGAGATTCTACACGTGCGCCTCCGTGTGAGAAGGATAGTTTCACGCTGGGTGCCGCACAATCTCACCGATGCTCAGAAGCAGGCCCGGGTGGAATGATGTCGTGATATGCTAAACAAGTTTGAAGCAGGCGCGTCTCGGCGTGTTTATGACATCATTACAGGTGATGAGTCGTGGATTTATCAGTATGATCCAGAAACAAAACGCCAGTCGACGGTTTGGGTGTTTCAAAACGAATCAACACCTACCAAAGTGAAGCGATCTAGAAGCGGAGGGAAGATTTTGACCGCGAGTTTTTTCAATTTGTCTGGCTACTTGTTATCAATCCCTTTACGAAATCAAAGAAGCATCAACGCTGAATGGTACACTACCAAATGCTTGGCAGAAGTTTTCTCTGTAGTGAGCTACAAGCGACCAAACACAGGGCTCCGCGGGATACTACTCCACCATGACAACGCGCCCGCACACACCGCGCTTAAAACGAGGGACTTCCTGGACAGCACTCCGGTTAACTCCTAGGTCACCCTCCTTACAGCCCTGACCTTGCACCGTGCGACTTCTTTTTATTCCCGAAAATAAAAAATCAGCTCAAAGGGATACAATGGAAAAAGTGTTTTGAAAACTGGTTCAAACGCATGAAACTTTGTATAGAGGCTGGTGGAGAGTACTTTGAAAAGATTTAATAAAAAAATATTTACCTATAGAACACTTTTTTTATTTTCGCAAAACTTTCTGAGTGTCCCACGTATATGAACTTTGGTTTTCATGGCCGAACTGGGCAATTTAGCTCTATGATTATAAGAATAATTTAAGACGACTCATTAAAAACGGCCGTCACCTATTGAATTAATGCTTTCTATTTTAGTCGAATAGTATGTGTTAGTTTTTCATTTTAGTGTCGTGTCTATATTTATTCTCTGTCAACACCTAACTGTTAGAATAATGTGCGAAAGAGATGTGCTCTACAAAACCGAAGTTCACTGATTTTAGCAGGACACTCTTTGCTTCTCGATGTGCCAAACAAATGCTGTTTACCGTATGCTGTAACCACAGTGTTGCAATTGTCAGAGGTTTTAAATCTACTAAACTAGCGGCACGCTATAATGGCCGTTTTGACGTTTGTCCGCTCATGAAGTTTCGTAAAAATAAATATTAAGTTTGAAGGAGTAAGTTTTTGTTCTTTATTGTCAATGGTGAGGTGTAGTACGGACACAACTTGGCAATTTTTCGAAATTCGAAATTTAAAAAATGAATAAACATCCAAAAACTATAGATGTGACTCGCATTCGATTTGATTTTTTTTTATTTTAAATTGACATTTCACATCACTATTTCAACGTATCAAAACGGCCATCATAGCGTGCCGCTAGCATAAAAAAATAGTGGCATCAGGAATGCCACAGGGCTTGAATCTGGGTTCCGTTAGCTTCGCCGGCCTTGCTTGTGCGAGTGCTTAACGCGTTGGGGCGTGTCGCCAGGTGGATCCGGCTGAAGTACGAGCGGCGCGCGTTCGTGGGCGGCGGCGCGGCCGCTGGCGCGGAGGCGCTGCGCACGGCCGGCGCGCGCGGCGGCGTGGCGGCGCTGGCGCGCGCGCTGGCTGCGCCCGCGCCGCTGCTGCCCGCCGCGCCCGACCGCGCGCTGGCGCTGCGCGCCGCCGCCGCCGCGGGGCAGCTGTCCGCCGCGCAGCTGCTAATATGGGTACGTCAGCATCATAATCCGGTCTGTATGGCGACCTTTTTTTTTATGTATATTTTTAGGACACGTCAATTTAACTTCACCTCGCCTGATGGTAAGCTGAAGATAAAGTCTCAACAAAGAGGGTCACCATTACATACACGTAACATGTTAACAATGGTGACGCTCAGCTTGGCGGCCTCATCAGAAGAGGATTGTCATCGCAGCACCGCGTGACACCCACCGGTCCCACTAGTGCCGCGACCACAATCCCCCTGGGGTCAGCAAGTGCATAGCCGGACAGGCTATGCACTTGCTGACCCCTTTTTTTTTTTTTTTTTTTATCGTGCGGAAATCCCTTCGGATACCCCCCCGCCGGCCAGCGGGGGCGGTTATGTCGGGCTTGCACCGACCAAAACCGCACGCCGTCTCGGGTCTTCAGACGCCGGGGTGTAAGGTTACCCATAGAGCATATCCCTCGCACCCCGGCTGACCCTGGGCCATCTCACCACTAACAGCATCGCTCATCCTGTCTCCTCTGAAAGCAGAGGAGTACGGAAAGCGATGTGTTCCCGCCACGTTGGGTATTGGCCGACGATCAATGCCAAACCTATGCAGGGGTGAAGGGGAAGCCATTGACCGCCGCCCAGGGTGTACCGGCCGCTCCGATTCCGTTCCCCCCGGACTGCAGCGGGATCGGAATCGGAGCGACACTCGAGGAGGTTACCCAACACACACCCCGCACTTGCTGACCCCTGAACGCATTCAAACCGAAATTGGATTACTGTGGAGAGTTTTTCGCAATCGTGCACGGCGGTACCCACCCAGCCGAATTTTGTGACAAATTTGTGTCATCAAATTTCTACCACCAGTAACTTTCGAAACCGAACAATTGCTCACAAATTATATTATTTTGTCCGCAGCACAACGGCAATCCCAACTACCCGGATGCAGACGGCCACACCTGCGTGTTCTACGCGCGAGCCGCAGCCAACCACCTCTCCGGGATCCCCATCCAGTACCCCAAGAACCTCCAGTTGTCCTGCCCCTTACACCCCAACCCCCCGGTGAGCTCCACCAATAGTTCCGCGACTAATTCCACGAGTTCAAACTCGAGCACGAAGAGCTCGTTGAAAAATCCGGAACCCGAATGCAACTGCATTATATTTGAACTCCTGAACGCCCAGAGTGCGAGTAAGGCTTTAGTGGAACTCCTCATTGGACTGCAGAACAACCAGTACATGAACGGGTACGATTCTCACAATGGGAGCGTGGCGGGATTCCCCCACAACACACTGGGCAGACCGTCTCTAGGTCCTAATCTTTCTTTAACCAATGGAAAGTGTGGAAGCGTAGTGTAATTTTTTTTTTCTATAATTCTAAATGTCGGTTTGAAGTTTAATGTTGATACTGTGACTGAAAGTTTGTTACCATGCAGGCATAACTTATACTTAATGTTCTTGTGCTGAGCCGTTTTGTAGGGGTACTCTTTTATATAGGAAATATTGGCAGCTAAAAAAATTAGAAAAGCATACTATATCGATGATTGAAGATCAAAAAGTTACAAGTGACAAATACTTTTTACAGAGAAATAGGCCCAAACGACATCGTGAATACGGTGATTTTCCTGTGAAATATTGTTGTCGCTACACCCTTTAGCTTTTCAACAATCGAAATGTATCTTAATTTATTTGTTGGCAGTAATAGAAGATGTTGTGTAATGTTACTGTAAATTTATTTCTAGTAAAATTTAATAATGAGAGAATTATTTATAAGTAAATCTTACTAAATATAATTATTAAATCTTAAAAAAAGACATGAAAAAATTTCATTTTGTTGATTATATTTAAACAAATTTCTAATTTGTTGATTATATTAAATAAAAATCTAATAAAAGCTAAATAGACAATTGTTGTTGATAAATAATTTTATGTTTTATGTATACCCTACAAAACAGTGCATCACATTTTTTTTTGTATATTAGACTTAGTACTAATATGTGTAATATATACATATTATTATTCGACTGAAGGTACAGTTGACGTAATGATGACGTAATCTCTCATAAAGTCATAAATTAGTTGAATTTATGTGTCTGTCAATTTGAAAAAAAGTTAATTAAATTAGACAATTATAGCGTGTTACAAACTCGTTATTTTAGCTTTACAGGCTGCTGTTTGTATGTGAGATACTTAATTTCTTATATTCGTTTTTACGTATTACATATCCGGTGGTAATAGTTCAAATATTTCGTGTAGTGGCATAGAATAGGTACCAATTGCATTTTAGGAAACATACATTTATTACAGAAAATATTCTTCAGACCTACGTTATATTAAAAATAAATAAAACAAATGCGTAACAAAAAAATAATTAAATGAAGTTACTCCGAAATGTTTTAGTTCCCAATCGCGGTATTACAATTTTAATATCATTTTGTGTGCTGCCGATTAATTAAGATATAAAATAGGCAATATGCTATTGTTTAGTAAAACTAGTCTACGTGAGACGGAGTTTAGTACTATTTTAGTATAGAAAGTACCGGTTCCAGACGATCTACGTGTTTCACAGATCCAACAGAATTATTGTGGGTATCTGTGATTTATAATCTGGCTGTAGAACTTTGTGAAATGTTTAAAAAATATTGTAATTTGCAAATCTTGGTATTGTGACACATTTGTTGTATTTGCACTTAAATTTCACAATTCTGCAGTCGATTTTTCATTTATATTTGAGAGGTTTAAGATTCAATTAAGGATGTCTTAAAGCTATTTACATACCTAAGCATCTAATTTTGAAACTGAATTTTTCAATTCGTAAATATGTATCATACACGAAAAGATAATTACAACGTTGAATATGATACTTCAATTTTAGTCAAAGAGCTGTAGTCAAATAGTAGCTTCGATTCAGGAAAGCTGTAAATACAATTTCTCTTTTCACATTATTTTCATTTTTAAAAATCGTTTTTTCATTTAAAAATTCTCAAAGCTCTTGCATGTTCAAACAGTGACGTTTGCAAGACTCCGAAGCTTGTATCACATGCAAGGTCGACAAACATTCGTGTGATGCAAGAATATAAAAAAAAAATCGTCGCTAAATTTCAGCCGGTACTTTCTCACCAGTTCCCATTGAAGTCACAGTTTAGCATAGATGTTAATAATTATTCGTTTAGAAGCAAGATCTCAGCTCAATGCTATTGTAGGGTATAGGATAATTTAGTGGTAATTTTTCATGCTTTACCCTAACACCCCTTGACTGTGAGGTCCGTGGTTTTTTAACTAACTTTTATACTTTCCCATACATCCAATTTATCGATGATGTTTGGTACAGGTTAAAGTGAACCGGATTAATGACATTGTGCTCAAAAGTTTTTATGTAATCATTGATTTCATGGTGATAGACATGTTTTCTTGAGTGAATCATGTACCTTTTTTTTCGTATGAAAATACCTTGAATCCCCCCCCCCTGCCGGCCAGCAGGGGTGGTTATGTCGGGCTTAAACCGACTAAAACCGCATGCCGTCTCGGGTTTTCAGCCGCCGGGGTGTAAGGTTGCCCATAAGGCATTTCCCTCGTACCCTGACTTACCCTGTGATCCTGGGCCATCTCCGGTTTCGAGATAGCCCCCTCGCTGAATCATGTATCTATAGAAAAAAAAACACAAAAATGTTTAAGGGACTTATTAAACTTCTGAATTGTCAATCAGACTCTTGAGTTGTTACTTCAAGATTATAGTGCGAACTAAGTCATCCTCACCACTAGAAAATACTATTAAAAGTGGTAGGACAGTTTACACCAATTATCTAAATCTTTGATTTCCTAAACATCAATGTTCGATCACAGATTTTTAACTCCCAATATAAAATCAGGAGTTTTATCAGTTTAATCTGTGTATCTATGCATACGGTTGTATCTGTCTGTAGCATCATAGCTCTCAAACAGATAGTCCGATTTTGATTATCTTAAGTTGTGAATTTACTTTCGTCTTTAAAAAAATTAGAACTTGTTTTTATTCAAACGACACACCACGCTTGTCGGACAGTATAAATTAACTTTACCTGTAATCGTTAACAAATCGCGGACAAAACATTCCATTGTAATATACAGCACATCAAGGGGTCAAATAGTCGATGTGATATACATAAGGTCTCCCTTTAAACCAAAATGTACTGATCCTTCTGTGCCTACCTAGGTAGTACGCTTCGTGACTATAGACCTGGAGCTAGCGCTAACAAAAAATATTTTCTATGCACCGCAAGCTCCTGGACTATATTCTTGTTTCCAATTTGTAAAGTACTTCATTTTAATGTCGCGTTTTAGAGTTAATCCTGTAGGTGTTTGTGCGTTCAGTTATTTTATTACCGTTGTAAGTAGAGGAATGGGGGAATTCGTTTTTGGGCTGGGAGTGGACTTACGTTGTACATGAGAGCTATATCCTCCGGAGTAGATGAGTTGAGAAGTGATTTCTTGTCGGTGCGGCTCGAATCGGTCCGAAGCCCCTCGCCTTAACCATATTACTGTAAGGCTTGGATTACAAGGAAATGTTGAAAAGAAACGGATAAGGCGCGGTCGCGATTAAAATAATAGACGCATCGTATTATCCGTGCCATATCCGTGCCGCATCGTTTCTGTATAATTCACGTCTTAGATATGTGGGCTGTCAACCAAATTAACTTATTAGGGTTCCATACCCGAAGGGTAACCATGGAACCTTATTACTGTGATTCCACTGTATGGTCGTCTATCAGTGGATTGTAACTTTTTTTTCTTTTTTTTTTCGTGCGGAAATCCCTTCGGATACCCCCGCGCCGGCCAGCGGGGGTGGTTATGTCGGGCTTGAACCGACTAAAACCGCACGCCGTCTCGGGTCTTCAGACGCCATAAACCGCAATAATTGGAAAACTGTAATTTTGATAGTGTGTATTGCAATTATAACAAATGATAAAAAAGCATATTGTTACAGCACCTCTATTTGCTCTATTACAAAAGTACGATGATACGGAACTTTTCGTGTGTGAGTCCGAATTTGACCGGTTTTTTTTTTAAATCAGCCTGTACGCAATGTGAGTCCTCTTCCAGAATGTTTTGAGAATTTAAGAGAAGTTTTATTTGATTGATGGTATATCGTATAGTGAGATATAATCCAGTCCACGGCTTGTGATTTGTAGACAGCCGTTCTGCCGTCTTGAACGATCTACTTATGCAAATGTTAACCAATCCACACGCGTGCCGGGTCCGAGGTGGGTATAATAATACACCTTCTGTCGACTCTGGTCAAAATTTTAGATTTTAGAGTGGTGGTAGAGTCAAGCAACAGTAATTTTGGCCGTTGCATGAATGGGCCGACTCGACCGGGGAAGCACCACCCCTCACAGAATATCGACGCCAAGTAACAGTATTTGAACTGTTGCGTTCCGTTTGGTGAGTGAGAGTGCCGGAGCCCAAACTCCTTTCCCATCCCCTCCCAAACTCCTTTCCCATCCTCTCCCAAATTCCTTTCCCATCCCCTCCCAAACTCCTTTCCCATCCCCTTTCCTTTACAGGGTCGGCAACGCGAGTGTGACGCCACTGGTGTTGCTCACGTCCATAGGCCGCGGTAACCGGTTCCCATCGGGTGGGCCGTGTGCTTGTCTGCCACCTTAGTGGTATAAAAAAAAAACAAAAAATTTTGACAGAACGTCTACTTAAATTTTCAGAGCATTTTAATCTTGATAGGGTGGATAGACGTCTCGATTTTGGCATGTTTTGTGGATCGGTTCCTGTTTGCATAAGTAGGTCCATTTTAAAATCGCAATATGATGCAAAATTATGGAAAATTTAAGATTGTATGTGACTTATGAAGTAGATGTTACTTCAGGTTATGTGTATGCAGATCTTAACGACAGGTCAAGAAAGTGCCTATTTTTGCCATGATGAGTTATTAAAAATAGTGTCATTATGTAGCAACGCAAAGGGTTCCACTTCAATTTGAAACCCTCCACTCCACGCTTGAACCTCGATATGCTGAGCTTCTTCACAGCATTGTGGCATAGAAGCGATAGAGAGAGGTGAAGTCATATTGACATGACCATTAAACTAGGTCGGCAATACATTCTGCTGTTGCAAAAATTGAGCGAAGCAATTTCACGAGGACTTTTTCTAACGGCTGAATTTGTATGGTGGTGATAATTCCTAAATGGTTAGTCCGATTTTCGTTTTTCTTTTTTTTGTCTTGTGTATATCAACTAATTACTTAATTTAAATACCAATCGCGTGAAAGACGCTTTTTTGTTTATTGAGAAATCAGATTTAAATATTTTTTTCCGGTAATTGTTCCTCCGTGGTACACATGAATTTTTAATTAGATAGCCTATGTCCTTCCCATCAGTAACATCTTTGCTTGTATGAAATTTCATTAGAATCGGTACAGCCGTTTGGGAGGAGAAGATGGTCTTACGAAATACATGAGTCGTCTAAAAGAGAGCAAAGCTCTGACGAGCTTCAATCAATTAAAGATGTCTGTCGACAGGTGGGCACTCTCTTGATCTTACATTAGCAAAATTTCGTCGAAGGCATTCAGGCTGGATTTCAACGATGAATATGAACACGTCTATTTCGATTTAAACTGCGTTAGCATTTTACTCAATGAATTTTATTGGGTAAACGCGAAAACTCAGCTTAGTTACACATATTTTTCCTGGTGAATTCGTCGTTAAGTGAGATTTATTTCGAATCTACAGGCCGTGGAATGGTTATATCTGAAAAGTTTATAAGAGAATTTTCTTAGTTGTCTCTAAGAGGGCTTTGTACAATCTACGTTTTTCTAATCGTTTTACTTAAATTTACATTAATTCTTCTAATTGTCTTGTAAATGTTACTTATATAGAAATTTAAACATTCATTTCTTGAATGCGAAATAAGTTCTGTTTGTAAATTTAGCAATTATAACTCGTTTACCGACACAGTATTCGACACGACAAAAAAAAAACTGGGCACTTTGTACAGTGTAATAATAATTATTTTATTTAAGTCCTCTGTTGAAATTTTATTGATAATTTTAAATTATGTTATATTGCGTTAATTGCGATCGCAAATTTATTAAGATTTTTAATTTTTATTTTGTAAATTCTTTTTAGAAGCCAAAGAGCTTATCTGTAAATATATCGTACTATGCAGCTATGTGTTTGTTAGCTGTCAATCATTTTTTCGTTATTGTAATTTTAAGAGATCCGTTAACGTTTTTTCTTGTGAGAATAAAATGATAAGGACATAACTTTCACTGTTTTATTACTATTTGAAAACACACCCAACCTCTTCTAATAAGGCTTATGAAGCGTTGGTTGCTTAGTGGTTTAGGAGTCAGCCTTAAGATCAAGAGGCCAGGGTTCGAAACCATTACACTAACCCTCTCATAACACAAGCAATTTAGCTTAGCTGGAGGGGTTAGGGGGAATACTGGTAATTCCGGTTACTAATATTCTTTAGCCACTTTAGACTGAAGTTATGTAGACGGGGACTTGAAGAAATGGTGACACAGTATTTAACGACTGTCCAATTTTAAAACCTAGTATCTGATATATTTTCAAAAACGATTTTCGACCTTATAGACCACACTCCACATACTAGGCTAGCAAAAACAAACAACACATCTATAGCTTAACTTCAGATACTAGATTTTAAAATTGGACAGCCGAGTAGTTCAGATGTAGAGGACCTTACCAACATCCTCAAGGCCCAAGCCAACCTCACCTGCAAGTCGGTGCACCAGCTGAACAGCGGAGGAGGCGGGGGCGCAGGCGCACCTCAGGGTTGGGGCAGGTCGGACGGCACTCGCTCCCGGAAAAGCCGATATACTAATCAAAGACAATAAGCAGCCTTCGGGCTCCAAAGTACAAACTTTAAACGTAGTGGATATAGCTATGATGATAATGATGATTATTGGTGCGGTAATATCTCTATATGTAATGTAGCCCAGTGGCGTACGTAACGCACTGCTGAGACGAGGTCTCGAGTTCGATCCCCAGTCGCCCCGGGCACACACCTCTGACTTTTCGAGTTATGTGTGCATTAATAAATGTTAATTATCGCTCGCTTAATAATGTGCCCATTACATTGGGACCCTAACATAACTGGCGAATCGTGGGTGTGTAATACACCTCTGCCTACCCCTTCGGGGATACAGGCGTGAAGTTATGTTATGCTATATATATCTCTAGTATTAAGCGCCTGAAGCCCATGGAGGAGTACATACGTGACTGTCGAGGTTCTTCGACCAATAAACTAGCAGAATAAATGGATTTGTCCAAAACGATTAATTTCGTTGGTCAAATACACACGAGTAGATAAGTGACTGTGTGACCACTATCTCACCATCGTGGTCTGACCCCCCACGTCAGGTGTTGCAGGTTCAATGAAATGTATGTATATGGCATTGGGATAAGCAAAAAAAGAAAACTACAAGGCATTTTTCTCTGTTTCTCTGTTGTTAAAAAATTGTACTTAGATCCTAATTGTAGTTTAGTAATTATAAATAGCTTATTATTTTAAAACATACATGTTTCGAACCGCGATAAGTAGGAGCGAGGTCTCCTGATACAGGCAAACTATATGCTTAAAAGAAGGCTTCATTCATTAACAATCTAAAAAAGATTAACACGTAGTATCATTACGGGCTGCCTCAAACCTACCCCATTGAACCTGAGCACACGTGTTTCTGTTTATAAAAAGCATCTGATGACCATTGTAACATTATCGGTGTCTGTAATGGTCAACCCCATTCCTGAAACTTTACCTTTAGCTTACCATAAGGCGAGGTAAAGTCATTTAAAAAAAACATACTATAACCTCTTGCAGGCAAAGCTCCACATAAGATTGTCGGCGAGACGTGGCTTGTGCAGTGGAGAAGAAAAGGCAAGAAACAGATTTCTGACATCCACTGTACAGCTATGAAATGCCTTCCTTCCGCATATAATCCCGATTGATTCATGAGAATCAATCGGGCTACTGACAGTGCCCCACAGCAGACAAGGGAGCAAAGGTAGGCATATGCCCGGCGCAAGCGGGCGGCACGTCCACGCGGGAGGCTAATCTTGGGACCCATCACGTAATATTGAAATTCATTGTCATAATAACAATCATACATAAATTGACGTGCGGCCAGCTGCATTCAGCTTGCCGAGATTCGATACAAGCATAATTTCCATGATAGGAATCCCATCCATAGAGTCATGCTCCACTAGTCGAGCTACTTTATGGAGTCGTAGCCACCATGTTCCGTGCGAGGGTAGAGGAGCACACTCTGCCATAGATCGCTCCGCCTCAGCGCCAAACGTATAAGACGCCGCCGCACCCGAAGTCACTTGGGCAGAGCTGGAGGTAGCCGTGTAACGGCTCAAAGCCAGAAACATCGCTCTGGGATCTGACGGCATCTAGAGGGTCTCGGACCCCGACTAGGAGGGCTTTTTAGCGCAAGTTTCGGACAGGGCCGGTTTTCAGAACATGGAAGACGGGGAAACTGGTCCAGATCGGCGGGGCGTCCTCCTCACCGTCCGCTTACAGGCCCATTGTGGTGCTCGACGAGGTGAGCAATGTGCAAGCTCTTTGAGCGCATCATAGCAAAGCGCACCTTGAGCACCTTACGTAAGTAGGGGCGAATTTGGTGGATAACCAGGTCGGCTTTCGTTACGGGCGCTCCGCCGCGGATACAATCATGCGCGTAAGGACCCTGTGGGGCCCGGGGCAAGATCATGTTGGCAGTGTATGGCTCAGTGGCTCTATTTTGCTATAGGCTCCGGAGTTAGAACCGGCCACCTGAGAGATCCAGTCTTGTAGGAGGGGTACGCATCGCTATGGAGCCCTCGATGGTAATACCTGGGGTACGAACGAGTACGAACTCAATCGGCGGTGGGACATCGGGCATCATTTCCGATGTCGGTCTCCTAAGCACAAAGGGGTGGCGATTGCTCTTGCGCAGCTGCTGCCTAATTTACAGGGGCCCGACGCCTACTGCAGGAGGCTCTACACCGGGATTGTGCGGGAAGGGCTATGAACCCTTAATGGAGCTCTAGTAAGGGCGTCGAATCTGACGAACAGTAAAGTCGTCCCTGCGATCCCCTTTGCGGGTGCTGGGCGTCAGGATCAGAAAGGGGTACCGAACGGATTCCTTGTCGTAGATAAACATGGGCGGCATAATCGGTGTTGCACACAGGCGTTCAAATAGCTAGGGGCGGGCCTGGGTGGGCAGACAAACAACCAGTTCCAGCAGGTTTCATTAGATCAAAAGATAAGCTGCCGCCTGGACATCTCCAGTCTCCAGTGGTCAACTTGGAAGTCATTAAATCACCTGCGGACCCAAGTTGGCCGCTGCGAGGAAAATATGGAAAATTGGGGCTGTACCGACCAATCTAAAGTGCCCTGCGATTACGAGGCCTAATCACAGTCCATGTCGCATTTGCTCTCTTGCCCACCATGCCCCTCCACCTTTCAAAGAAGAATCAAAGAATCAATTTCGTTTATTCAGTTTAGGCACATAAAGAGCACATATGAATGTCAAAGTTTTACAATTGCGTTTGTCAAAATTATCAAAAAGATGTAAATAAATCATTTGAAAATGATTCTTACGCTGGTTCAGTAGTTGGATCTACTGAGAAGAGACCAGCAAGAAACTCAGGTAGACCATCGTTATGCTTTCTTTTTTATTTACTTTTTAATATATAGTTTTGTTTTATTTATAATAAATATGTGCGAGAGCAAGAGTTAAGAGTTAATTAGGTTGACCATGCATTTTGTATTACCGAGGACCTGTGTGGGGCAACAGAAAACACTGTGGCTGTGGCTGTGGCTAATTTCTAGGCAATAAATAACTAAACGGCGGGTATAAAAATAAGCGGCGATAGCCTAGTGGCGTACGTAACGGACTGCTGAGACGAGGTCTCGAGTTCGATCCCCAGTTGCCCCGGGCACACACCTCTGACTTTTCGTAGTTATGTGTGCAATAATAAATATTAATTATCGCTCGCTTAATAATGTACCCGGTAGATGGCAATAGGCTCGCCCCCTATTACATTGGGACCTTAACATAACAGGCGAATCGTGGGAGTGTAATACACCTCTGCCTACCCCTTCGGGGATACAGGCGTGAAGTTATGTTATGTTATGTGAATTGATTCATTGGTCATTAAAATTGAGTTTATGCTAAAATTGGTACTTTTTTTTCCACTGTAAAATTGGTACAGGCGTGAAGTTATGTGTATTTGTGTGTATATAAGTATTAAATAGGTATATCTATCCATTGACTCGATGAAGAAGCTTCAATCTCCGCTCAGTGCATATATTTATTTGGATGAATATATCTATTTGCATTAGTCTGTGTGTTCTATGTACAAAATGCAAATTTACAACAGAAAATTATATCTAAGTATAACTATCCGCATTCTAACTCTATACTTTTATAACTACATGAATAAAGATTACCTGTAGGTAATATCTAATTTATGCCTAGATATCACTGTCTGTGTAGATCTTTTCTGTGGCCCTGAATAACATGGTTTTATTGACTTATAACAGTAAAGATAAATATAACACATGCAAAATAAGATAACAACGATTATAACTAACTAGCTGCTGCTCGCGTATACGCTTGCGTGGAATTCTGATCTCCTTCCCGAAACCGTATGCGTGTGGATTAAGTGCTCTTTTTCAAAATTTGGTCATATTTTTACCCACGGGGGCCTTTTCCAGGGATAAAAAGTAATCTTTGTGTTATTCAAGACTATAATTAATCAATAAACCAAATTTTAGTTAGATGCGTTGGTGCGTAACAACAACATTGAGTAACAAACCTCTTTACAAACCCTCGACCTATCATGTTAGCTGAGTTCTGTAGATGTCAAAATGCACTCTGCACCGATCCTCCGCGTTCGGTAATCCGTTTACTCCAGTTACATTTTTCAGGTCATCAATTCATTTAATTGAGGGCGTTCCAGCATACATTTAACAATTCGTGGACTCGTTGCTCATCGGTTCTTCAGCAGATGTCACCAGCGCACTGTTATCTCAGTTTGCTTATTCGGCCAGCTCAATATAGTTTTGTACGGAACCTTCAGTGCACATTTGACCGGTTTTTTTATAGTATGGGCAGTTGATTATCTTCGTAAAAAGTAAAAGAGTAATTAGGGTTATGAAAATATGAATGATAATGCACAGGAGCGGTTTCCGAACGCTGTAATGGTATTTGTGGTGGATTTCAACACCCACCATGAGGCCCTGGCTGGGCTTCACTAAAACAGACCTTGCAGTAAGAACCGCCCACGCGTTCGCTCCCAGAGCATCTTCAAAACGGCCTCGCATAAACTCGGAGTCCTGAACAAGGTGAGACAGTCTTACCATCAGGTGAGGTAAAGTCATATTGACGAGTCCATTAAAAAAAACAATAAAAAAATACTAATCCATCTAAAAGCCATTAGGCTAAATGACCGCCATAGCAATAATGACTGAAGTTGATACGATATCGTCGTATCAACTTATATATCTTTATAATGATGCATGAATAATTTGCAAATAAATCCTTTCAAGAAATTTCCACACTGATGTTACTTTATATAGTATAGTCTAGGCTATTAAGGAAGATGCCCGCGGTAGCCTAGTGGTATGGGTAATGGACTGCTGAGACGAGGTCTCGGGTTCGATCCCAGGTTTTACCATGGCACACACCAATGACTTTTCGATGCTTTTCGAAGTTATGTGTGTATTTATCGCAGGCTTATAAGTGCCCGGTTAATGGCAATAGGCTCGCCACCTATTACATTGGGACCTAAACATAAACTGGCGAAATGTGGGTGCTAGCACCTCTGCCTACCCCTTCGGGGATATAGGCGTGAGTTTATGTTATGTTATGTTATGTTATTAAGGAAGTAGGACCACTTTTTTGTAAAAAATTGCTTGCTTTTGTTATGGTTACTGGTACTGTACTGTACGGTACTGGTACAACAGTCGGGAGGAAATCGAGCGAAGAAAGAAATGAAGTTGATTTTGACGATCTGCTTACGTCAGCCGGTGAATGGGGTCGATACCAATGGATATTATTTATCTCTACGTGCCCTTACTTCGCCTTTGGAGTATTTTCATGCTACTCTCAGTTGTTCATGACACAAACATCAACGAATTACTGGTGCAGAATTCCAGAGTTAGCAAATATGACTGATGTTGCACGCAGAGATTTAGGCATACCTAAAGATGAGAAGGCAATATTTGGATACTCACATTGTGAGATGTACGCAGTTAATTGGACTGAGGTTTTAGCAACAGGAGAAAAACCTAATCAGACTTGGAGTACAGTACCGTGTCAACATGGTTGGGAATTCAACAAGACTGAAATACCATATCCTACTATAGGCAGTGATTTTGCATGGGTCTGTGATAGAGGAAGCTTCCAGGCAACTGCTCAGACGGTGTATTTTGTTGGCTGTGTGCTTGGAGGAATTATTTTTGGTTGGATTGCTGATCGTTTTGGAAGGCTACCAGCTATTACTGGAAGCTGTATAATTGGCTGTGTAGGTGGCCTTAGTAGTACATTTGCACGAAACATTACAGAATTCGCCGCCGCAAGATTTGTGATGGGTATGTCATATGATTCTTGTATGATCATAGCATACATCCTTATTTTAGAATATATAGCTCCAAAATATAGAACGCGTTTCGCGAATTTGACATTTGCTATATTTTTTTCTCTATTTGTAATAGCAATGCCGTGGATTGCTTTGCGTTGTGGACACTGGAAAGTGATTAGTTTAGTTACAAGTCTACCTTTAGGTCTCGGCGTTTTTACAAAACTAATTCTACCTGAAAGCTCAAGGTGGCTGATACCTCAAGGACGAGTGGATGAAGCCATCGAGAAAGTACTTTTTATAAGTCGCACTAATAAGAAGGAAGTTCCAACAGAGATGATAAACCAATTTAAATCATCAGTGACCAATGCCAAGACAGAAAAGAAAGGAAACTATTTAGATATTTTCAAACGACCATTATTAAGAAAAATATTTATTCTGATGTGTTTAGAATATATGTGTTCTACATGCCTGTTTGATGGAGTTGTGAGGTGTATTGGCCTATTAGGTTATGATTTCTTTATATCCTTTACAGTAATAGGTTGTACTGTAGCTCCTTCCGTCGTTATTTTAGCATTCATATTAGATTATACAGGAAGAAGATGGCTGTGTACAGTGTCAATGGCTTTATGCGGCATATTTTTTATTTTAATAATATTTGCTAGAAATGGACTAGCAAGTGTAATATTTTTGGCTTTGGCAACAGTTTCAACAAATTTATTTTTTAGTACTTTATTGCAGTGGCCTGCAGAGATTCTCCCAACACCAGTAAGAGGATCAGGAGTGGCTATAATACACGTCTGTGGATATATAGGAACGGCTTTGTCACCGTACATAGCGTACTTGGAAGTGTATTACCACTGGCTACCTCTAACAATGTTTGGTGCAATTTCTGCAATTGGAATGATTATAGCTTTTACATTGCCCGAAACTGCTATGAGAAGTCTGCCAAATACTTTTGAAGAAGCAGAAGAGCTATTTAAAAACCAGCAGTTATGGTCTTTATCATTTTTAGAAGACAGGAAAGATAAAAAGAATCAAATCGGGGAAACAAATCCAAGCTTCGAGCTTGAATCATAACATATACAGATAAAAAGAAACAAGTCGGGGGAACCCACCTAAGCTTCGAGCTTGAATCATAACATATACAGATAAAAAGAAACAAGTCGGGGGAACCCATCTAAGCTGAGCTTGAATCATAACATATAAGTAAATGTAATAGAGAAGTTCATGCAGATGTTGAACATTAGGTACAATAAGTATGGAAAATAAGTATTGCTTTAGCTATCAGGTAATTATACACACCTCTGTATTAAGTTTTTATGCATAAAGTTTTTTTTTTTTATTCGTTTGGCCTTTAAGTGACTACGTATGTATTTAATGCAACCATAACTTTGTATGTGACATTATGTAGGTAAGTAATAATAATAATCATGCAAGGAATTGATTCAAAAGCGGTGATAGCCCAGTGGCTTACGTAACGGACTGCTGAGACGAGGTCTCGAGTTCGATCCCCAGTTGCCCCGGGCACACACCTCTGACTTTTCGTAGTAATGTGTGCATTAATAAATGTAAATTATCGCTCGCTTAATAATGTGCCCAGTAGATGGCAATAGGCTCGCTCCCTATTACATTGGTACCTTAACACAACTGGCGAATCGTGGGTGTGTAATACACCTCTGCCTACCCCTTCGGGGATACAGGCGTGGAGTTATGTTATGTTATGTTATGTGAATTGATTCATTGGTCATAAAAATTGAGTTTATGCTAAAATGGGTACTTTTTTCCCCTATAAAATTGGTACCTAATCAATTTATTATGATTTACAATTTATTATATAGCTCCAAAAGAAACCGATATACCAATTTAATCAATAATGGGGCTCCGGACTCCAAAGTGCAGACGTTGGTCGCTTCTGGGATTTCAATAGCAAATGAAAGATTACTTTGTAGATTTCTTATCGCATTTTAGCTGAGTGTTATCGTAAAAATCTAAATTCTACACATAAAGCAACAATTTATATCTTTTTAGAGACTATAAAAACTTGTCTCTGATGAGATTACAAACCACAGAGAATATCATATTTATTTTATACGATTTTATATGACATCTTCACCTGATAGCTGTAAAGTAAGTAGTGTGGGGTTCAAAATTATGAATCTATGGTAAGGCGTCCCATACCCGTCCCCTGTTGCCGCGTCAACCCCGAAGTGTGACACACTTTTTGTTCTGAACTGTTTGTCTAGTATACATATGGGCCCCAAAAAACTAAGATTATTATTAGTATTATTATTGGCGGTCGGACCTACTACGAAACCTACCCCATTGAACCTGAGCACACGTGTTTCTGTTTTTAAAAAGCATCTGATGACCATTGTAACATTATCGGTGTCTGTAATGGTCAACCCCATTCCTGAGACTTTACCCTTAGCTTACCATAAGGCGAGGGCAAGTCATTAAAAAAAAACATACTATAACCTCGTGCAGGCAAAGCTCCACATAAAATGGTCGGCGAGACGTGGCTTGTGCAGTGGAGAAGAAAAGGCAAGAAACAGATTTCTGACATCCACTGTACAGCTATGAAATGTCTTCCTTCCGCATATAATCCCGATTGATTCATGAGAATCAATCGGGCTACTGACAGTGCCCCACAGCAGACAAGGGAGCAAAGCGGCGCACGCGGGCGGCACGTCCATGCGGGAGGCAAATCTTGGGACCCATCACGTAATATTGAAATTCATTGTCATAATAACAATCATACAAAAATTGACGTGCGGCCAGCTGCATTCAGCTTGCCGAGATTCGATACAAGTATAATTTCAGAATATAATTCCAGAACATGGAAGACGGGGAAACTGGTCCAGATCGGCGGGGCGTCCTCCTCACCGTCCGCCTACCGGCCCATTGTGTTGCTCGCCGAGGTGTGCAATGTGCAAGCTATTTGAGCGCATCATAGCAAAGCGCCTCCTTGAGCACCTTACGTAAGTAGGGCCGGATTTGGTGGATAACCAGGTCGGCTTTCGTTACGGGCGCTCCGCCGCGGATACAATCATGCGCGTAAGGACCCTATGGGGCCCGGGGCAAGGTCATGTTGACAGTGTATGGCTCAGTGGCTCTATTTTGCTATAGGCCCCGGAGTTAGAACCGGCCACCTGAGAGATCTAGTCTTGTAGGAGGGGTACGCATCGCTATGGGCCCTCGACGGTGATACCTTGGGTACGAACAAGTATGGCCATTTCCGATGTCGGGCTCCTAAGCACAAAGGGGTGCCGGTTGCGCTTGCGCAGCTGCTGCCTAATTTACAGGGGCCCGACGCCTACTGCAGGAGGCTCTACACCGGGATTGTGCGGGAAGGGCTATGAACCCTTTATTTAGCTCCAGTCAGGGCGTCGAATCTGACGGACAGTAAAGTCGAACCTGCGATCCCCATTGCGGGTGCTGGCCGACAGGATCAGAAGGGGGTACCGAACGGATTCCTTGTCGTAGATAAACATAGGCGGCATAATCGGTGTTGCACACAGGCGTTCAAATAGCTAAGGGCGGGCCTGGTTGGGCAGACAAACAACCAGTTCCAGCAGGTTTCATTAGGCCAAAAGATAAGCTGCCGCCTGGACATCTCCAGTCTCCAGTGGTCAACTTGGAAGTCATTAAATCACCTGCGGACCCAAGTTGGCCGCTGCGAGGAAAATATGGAAAATTGGGACTGTACCGACCAATCTAAAGTGCCCTGCGATTACGAGGCCTAATCACAGTCCACGTCGCATTTGCTCTCTTGCCCACCATGCCCCTACACCTGTATTACCGAGGACCTGTGTGGGGCAACGGAAAACACTGTGGCTGTGGCTGTGGCTAATTTCTAGGCATTATATAAGTAAACGGCGGGTATAATAATAAACGGCGATAGCCTAGTGGCGTATGTAACGGACTGCTGAGACGAGGTCTCGAGTTCGATCCCCAGTTGCCCCGGGCACACACCTCTGACTTTTCGTAGTTATGTGTGCATTAATAAATGTTAATTATCGCTCGCTTAATAATGTACCCGGTAGATGGCAATAGGCTCGCCCCTGGGACCTTAACATAACTGGCGAATCGTGGGTGTGTAATACACCTCTGCCTACCCCTTCCGGGATACAGGCGTGAAGTTATGTGTGTGTGTGTGTGTATATAAGTATTAAATATATCTAGCCATTGACTCGATGAAGAAGCTTCATACTCTGCTCAGTGCATATATTTACTTGGATGAATTTATCTATTTGCATTAGTCTGGGTGTTATTTGTACAAAATACAAATTTATAACAGAAAATTATATCTAAGTATTACTATCAGCATTCTAACTCTATACTTTTATGACTACATGAATAAAGATTATGCCTTATTTATGCCTAGATATCACTGTCTGTGTAGATCTTTTCTGTGGCCCTGAATAACATGGGTTTATTGACTTATAACAATAAACATAAATATAACACATGCAAAATAAGATAACAACGATTATAACTAACTAGCTGCTGTTCGCATATACGCTTGCGTGGAATTCTGATCTCCTTCCCGAAACCGTATGCGTGTGGATTAAGTGCTCTTTTTCAAAATTTGGTCATATTTTTACCCACGGGGGCCATTTCCAGGGATAAAAAGTAATCTTTGTGTTATTCAAGACTATAATCTATCAATAAACCAAATTTTAGTTAGATGCGTTGGTGCGTAACAACAACATTGAGTAACAAATCTCTTTACAAACCCTCGACCTATCATGTTAGCTGAGTTCTGTAGATGTCAAAATGCACTCTGCACCGATCCTCCGCGTTCGGTAATCCGTTTACTCCAGTTACCTTTTTCAGGTCATGAATTCATTTAATTGAGGGCGTTCCAGCAAACATTTAACAATTCGTGATCTCCACTCTAGGACTCGTTGCTCATCGGTTCTTCAGCAGATGTCACCAGCGCACTGTTATCTCAGTTTGCTTATTCGACCAGCTCAATATAGTTTTGTACGGAACCTTCAGTGCACATTTGACCGGTTTTTTTATAGTATGGGCAGTTGATTATCTTCGTAAAAAGTAAAAGAGTAATTAGGGTTATGAAAATATGAATGATAATGCACAGGAGCGGTTTCCGATCGCTGTAATGGTATTTGTGGTGGATTTCAACACCCACCATGAGGCCCTGGCTGGACTTCACTAAAACAGACCTTGCAGTAAGAACCGCCCACGCATTCGCTCCCAGAGCATCTTCAAAACGGCCTCGCATAAACTCGGAGTCCTGAACAAGGTGAGACATAACACAAGATGAGAGGTAAGGTCATATTGACGAGTACATTAAAAAAAACAATAAAAAATACTAATCCATCTAAAAGCCATTAGGCTAAATGACCGCCATAGCAATAATGACTGAAGTTGATACGACGATAATATATCTTTGCATAAATTTGCATGCATAAATATCTTGCAAATTAATCCTTTCAAGATATTTCCACACTGATGTTACTTTATATAGTATAGTCTAGGCTATTATGGAAGTAGGACCACTTTTTGGTAAACAAGTCGGGAGGAAATCGAGCGAAGAAAGAAATGAAGTCAATTTTGACGATCTGCTTACGTCAGCCGGTGAATGGGGTCGATACCAATGGATATTGTTTATCTCTACGTGCCCTTACTTCGCCTTTGGAGTATTTTCATGCTACTCTCAGTTGTTCATGACACAAACATCAACGAATTACTGGTGCAGAATTCCAGAGTTAGCAAATATGACTGATGTTGCACGCAAAGATTTAGGCATACCTAAAGATGAGAAGGCAATATTTGGATACTCACATTGTGAGATGTACGCAGTTAATTGGACTGAGGTTTTAGCAACAGGAGAAAAACCTAATCAGACTTGGAGTACAGTACCGTGTCAACATGGTTGGGAATTCGACAAGACTGAAATACCATATCCTACTATAGGAAGTGATTTTGCATGGGTCTGTGATAGAGGAAGCTTCCAGGCAACTGCTCAGACGGTGTATTTTGTTGGCTGTGTGTTTGGAGGAATTATTTTTGGTTGGATTGCTGATCGTTTTGGAAGGCTACCAGCTATTACTGGAAGCTGTATAATTGGCTGTGTAGGTGGCCTTAGTAGTACATTTGCACGGAACATTACAGAATTCGCCGCCGCAAGATTTGTGATGGGTATGTCATATGATTCTTGTATGATCATAGCATACATCCTTATTTTAGAATATATAGCTCCAAAATATAGAACGCGTTTCGCGAATTTGACATTTGCTATATTTTTTTCTCTATTTGTAATAGCAATGCCGTGGATTGCTTTGCGTTGTGGACACTGGAAAGTGATTAGTTTAGTTACAAGTCTACCTTTAGGTCTCGGCGTTTTTACAAAACTAATTCTACCTGAAAGCTCAAGGTGGCTGATACCTCAAGGACGAGTGGATGAAGCCATCGAGAAAGTACTTATTATAAGTCGCATTAATAAGAAGGAAGTTCCAGCAAAGATGATAAACCAATTTAAATCCTCAGTGACCAATGCCAAGACAGAAAAGAAAGGAAACTATTTAGATATTTTCAAACGACCAATAATAAGAAAAATATTTATTCTGATGTGTTTAGAATATATGTGTTCTACATGCCTGTTTGATGGACTTGTGAGGTGTATTGGCCTATTAGGTTATGATTTCTTTATATCCTTTACAGTAATAGGTTGTACTGTAGCTCCTTCCGTCGTTATTTTAGCATTCATATTAGATTATACAGGAAGAAGATGGCTGTGCACAGTGTCAATGGCTTTATGCGGCATATTTTTTATTTTAATAATATTTGCTAGAAATGGACTAGCAAGTGTAATATTTTTGGCTTTGGCAACAGTTTCAACAAATTTATTTTTTAGTACTTTATTGCAGTGGCCTGCAGAGATTCTCCCAACACCAGTAAGAGGATCAGGAGTGGCTATAATACACGTCTGTGGATATATAGGAACGGCTTTGTCACCGTACATAGCGTACTTGGAAGTGTATTACCACTGGCTACCTCTAACAATGTTTGGTGCAATTTCTGCAATTGGAATGATTATAGCTTTTACATTGCCCGAAACTGCTATGAGAAGTCTGCCAAATACTTTTGAAGAAGCAGAAGAGCTATTTAAAAACCAGCAGTTATGGTCTTTATCATTTTTAGAAGACAGGAAAGATAAAAAGAATCAAATCGGGGAAACAAATCCAAGCTTCGAGCTTGAATCATAACATATACAGATAAAAAGAAACAAGTCGGGGGAACCCATCTAAGCTTCGAGCTTGAATCATAACATATAAGTAAATGTAATAGAGAAGTTTATGCAGATGTTGAACATTAGGTACAATAAGTATGGAAAATAAGTATTGCTTTAGCTAGAAGGTAATTATACACACCTCTGTATTAAGTTTTTATGCATAAAGTATTTTTAATTATTCGTTTGGCCTTTAAGTGACACGGATGTATTTAATGCAACTATAACTTTGTATGTGACATTATGTAGGTAAGTAATAATAATAATCATGCAAGGAATTGATTCAAAAGCGGTGATAGCCCAGTGGCTTACGTAACGGACTGTTGAGACGAGGTCTCGAGTTCGATCCCCAGTTGAACCGGGCACACACCTCTGACTTTTCGTAGTTATGTGTGCATTATTAAATGTTAATTATCGCTCGCTTAATAATGTGCCCGGTAGATGGCAATAGGCTCGCCCCCTATTACATTGGGACCTTAACATAACTGGCGAATCGTGGGTGTGTAATACACCTCTGCCTACCCCTTCGGGGATACAGGTGTGAATTTATGTTATGTTATGTTATGTGAATTGATTCATTGGTCATTAAAATTGAGTTTATGCTAAAATTGGTACTTTTTTTCCCCTGTAAAATTGGTACCTAATCAATTTATTATGATTTACAATTTATTATGTAGCTCCAGAAGAAACCGATTTACCAATTTAATCAATAATGGGACTCCGGACTCCAAAGTGCAGACGTTGGTCGCTTCTGGGATTTCAATAGCAAATGAAAGATTACTTTTGTAGATTTCTTATCGCAGTTTAGCTGAGTATTTTCGTAAAAATCTAAATTCTACACATAAAGCAACAATTTTTATCTTTTTAGAGACTATACAAACTTGTCTCTGATGAGATTACAAACCACAGAGAATATCAAATTTATTTTATACGATTTTATATGAGATCTTCACCTGATAGCTGTAAAGTAGTGTGGGGTTCAAAATTATGAATCTATGGTAAGGCGTCCCATACCCGTCCCCTGTTCCCGCGTCACCCCCGAAGTGTGACACACTTTTTGTTCTGAACTGTTTGTCTAGTATACATATGGGCCCCAAAAAACTAAGATTATTATTAGTATTATTATTGGCGGTCGGACAAAGACTGAGGCTCAGGAAAAAATTTATCTGTAAAATGTCTTAAACCATTCATAAAATAAAATACATTGTGTGGTTTTATGAAATCACGGTAAAAGTGAAACTCGCACTGACAAACAACATTTACATTAAACACTGACAAAAACAAACCAAAGCGTGTAGCACTGGCACAGCTGCTGCGAACTATAGGCGCCGCCATATTGGCCTTGGCTGCTATGACGAGCGACTTTCACTTTATCCCTATTCCGCGGCCGACCTTCACGCGACATGCAACACACAGACGAAAAAGTTTGAGACGATGTAATAAAAGTTTCACTTTAATAATAAACAATACATTAAATACCTAAGTATATGAACTTTCTCCTTCGAGAATAATAAAAACAGCAAATATAAGTAGATACCTAGGTACATGTAGGTATTTCAATGTAAAAAAGCGGCCAAGTGCGAGTCGGAATCGCCCATGAAGGGTTCCGTAGCAGCAAGTAGCATAATATTGTTTTTTTGTTTATATTTGAGTTGATTGAATGAAAGGTAAATTGTTGTTTACGATTTATGACGTATCAAAAAAAACTACTTGCTTATTAGATCTTCTTCAAACCAATTTTCGGTGGAAGTTTACATGGGAATGTACATCATATATTTTTTTAGTTTCATTTTTTTCTTACTTTAGAAGTTACAGTGGGGAGGGGGGCGACGACGACGACACACACATTTACCACTTTGGAAGTGTCTCTCGCGCAAACTATTCAGTTTAGAAAAAAATATATATTAGAAACCTCAATACCAATTTTGAAGACCTATCCATAGATACCATACAGGTATGTATTGGGTTTGATGACAAAAGAATTTTTAAGTTTCAGTTAGTAAGGGGAACCCCCAAAATTTATTGTTTTTATTCTATTTTTGTGTGAAAATCTTAATGCGGTTCACAGAATACATCTACTTACCAAGTTTCAACAGCATAGTTCTTTTAGTTTCGGAACAAGTGGCTGTGACATACGGACGGACAGAAAGACAGACATGACGAATCTATAACGGTTCCGTTTTTAGCCATTTGGCTACGGAACCCTAAAAAGGCTTGTAAATAGTTTAGTGTTAAGGAACTTTTGTCGTTGACTGTACTGTGATGATATATTTAAACCGCTGTAACAAACTTCGCATCTACAATATCAATCTCGCCGTGCCCGCTGGCAGTTTCACTTCACGCCTGAAACTTGCGTCTGTGCCTGTACCCGAGCATCCATAAATTCCTTTGTTGGATAACAACTATAACAAGCTCATTGTTTGATCTCCGAGAATGTGTTTACGCCAAATCGAACCGCCAACAGCGAGCTAAATTCACGCTAGTTAGGTTAATAAACAATCTGCAAACAGTTTTAATAGTTACTGGGATTTTAATGCTAAAAAAGCAAAGATGCCAAAAACTTCTATATAATTATAAATATTAAACTGGATCGGGGCGACTAGCACCCCCCCCGCCTTTCCGGGGCAAGACGGGGACACCGTGGTTCCCAAACCCGAGGGGGCCATCTCGAAACCGGAGACAGTCAAGGACAGTCAGTCGGGGTGCGAGGGAAATGCCTTATGGGCAAACCTTACACCCCGTCTGAAGACGTCGTACGGTTTTCATCGGTTCAAGCCTGGCATAACCTCACCCGCTGCCCGGCGGGGGGGGGGGGGGGGTCCGAGGAGATTTCCGCACGAAAAAAAACAAAAAAAGGTACTAAACTGGCTGTAGGGAACAAAAATTGGTATCGCGAAAGACAACTAATGGACCAAAAATGATACATTACTTTTTTTTTGCTGTCATACATAACAGATGACATTACAAGAAGACGCAATATGTCTGTTTTTTTCGTGTGGAAATTGCTACTGCTATTGCTAGGAGAGGGTACCCTCTCCTGCCAGCCAGCGGGGCTGGTTATGTCGGACTCGAACTGACTAAAGCCGCACGCTGGGTGTTGGCGACTAAATACGGCCATTTCCTCGCAACCCGACTGATCCTGAGTATGTAAGTCGGGTATTATACCGTTTGTATTGTATTGTATGAAAGGTAAAATACGGTATCATTTGGTATTATACCATTTAATACGGTATTTTTTGTATAAAATAACCGTATTATTTGTCTACATATTTCATGCTACAAATAATGAATACGATGGATTCCCATCGTGTGCGCTGGGTAATAAAACACAAAATTATATTTTAAACTCGTATCTTATTTATTTTAATTATAATCTAATACAAAAACGGTTAAAAAAATGTTAAAAAATCTTTCCATTATTTAGATACTAAGAGGATCTTCTACGTCCATGTCTAAATCATTTTGGGCTACGTTTTCGGTAGTAGAAACCTCAATTATATCCACTGTACTTTCAGCGGAATCAACTTCATCGTCGCTTTGTTCTGCTTCTGTTGTACTACCGTCTCGAAGACGTAGATTCGAATAAATTGAAACTAATTTAGAGACGCGTGTTTTATCTAAACGATTTCGTGATTTTGTATGAATTTTTCCAAAGGTACTCCAATTTCTTTCACTTGCTGCAGATGACGATGGGACACTTAGAATCCTGATTGCTATAGCGCTCAGAATTTGGCCAGAGGCAAAGGTTTCCCACTAAATTCTTGGCTCTACGGTATTAGCTGCCATCCAAATAGTGTCAGACTTTCCGATATGACCGGTTTTTGTTTTAAATTCACAAACATTTCTCAAAACAGAACTGACGTTTAGTTTTAAATAACTTGCCCATTGACGTATAAAATCCGATCCATTAATTACTTCTTCATCCGTTAATTCTACTCAGCGATATCTAGGGTCCAGCATATTGCATGCGAAGTGAATGGGCTGCAAGCAATAGCTACGCCTTTTTGAAATTGAAGTTTTAATATCAGATGCTTATCATTCGTACTGAGATATGTATTAATTTCTATTTCGGTTGCAACTTCGTGTTTTAACGTATGAAATAAAGGTGGTATCTGTGACAAAAACATTTATCTGATTCAGATTTTAGTATTGTGTCAGCAATTGGATTTAATACCTTTAAATTCACATCAATTTTCATTCCCAACAACTTTTATATTACCTATAGGTACAATATTTATCATATTTTTTCCGGTTTATCACACTATTGGAAAAAAATAAAAATCAGGAATAAAATACATAACATACCAAAAATACCGTAAGTTATGGTATAATACCTGTTTAATACGTACTTGATTGGTATAATACGGTATTTTTACATTACTCCTGAGTCATCTACGGCTTTGAGATAGGCTCCTCGGGTGTGGGAACCACAGTATACCCACCTTGTACGAGAGAGGCGTGGTGCTAGTCGCGCCACCACCCTGTCTTGCTTCTGTTGTGGTTACAGGTGACCTCACCTGCCACTCCCAGGCCTGCGCTCATAGAGGACGGAGGTCGTTTAGTGACTTACGGCGTCTGAGTCGCCGGTGACGCGCGGCGAGAATGTTGCAGGCTCGGCGGGCTGGGAGAGTTCTAAATCTCTCCTGGGCCTGCTACGCCACCTCTTTTTCGAGCATAACTTGCTCGCAGGAGGCAGCGGCGGCCCACACGCTCTTGCTCAATGGCTGCAATCATGGAGGCGCGTTATACCTATGCAGATAGATGTTAAAATTCATTAGGTCATTTGTTTGCTTTCTGGGCCCTGTTCCAAATTTGAAATTAAAAATAAATTCCCACCTCACTTGTCAATCAGCAGGTGTGTTCAGGCCAAAATAACCCGCTGATTTATAGGTATAATGTTTATATTAGGGTAATATTTTTTCACCTTAAAACATTTCTTTTTTAAAATATGCTGTCTTCACATTCAACAAATTATTTCCGCTCAATTATTTAATTAAAAAATCAAAAACCCCGACTGCCCTAAAAAGACCGAAACAAGTGTGATAGCAGGTGGGACCCATTTGCAAATCATAAACCAAAAGAAATCCAATTGTTATTAGATTTTATTTTATTCAATTTGAAATGCATAACAATTTAAAAATTAATTAATGTTCAGCAAAAAATAACTAGGAACTCTGTGAAGGGTGCGACTGAAATAAATTGAGCTGAGCGAGCAGGACTCTTACTTGAAAAATAAGGCATCTTACTCCGGTCGCGCGCATAGCTAAGGCCGCGCGCTCTGGACCTCAAGGCCCTCGAGATTGAGGGACTACCGACCTCCATGATCGGGGCCTGAGGACGGCAGTTGGCTGACTCGCCGTCCTTACAGAAGCAGGCCGTGGCGGAGGCGTGTCGTGTGTGCCCTACACACGCCTGCCAACTCACCGAAGCGGGATAAAACCCGACCCCACCAGGCGAGGCCGTGGTGGCGCGGTGTTAATGTTTTTCGATGATTATTCCTCAATGGTACATTGTATTCCAACAGTTGACCCCTCTAAACACTCAGCGGTGTCTACACTATCACCATGTGTATCAAATTTGGTCAAGATCGGTATTGTGGTACCGGAGGAGTACAGTCTCGACCAAACGGCTTAGCCACGTATAAGAGCTTCGCTTCACTCAGCTCAAAAAAAAAAAAGATCTAACTTCAGGTGCGTCATAAAGTAGTTAAATGCACTTAAAGCTCCAGGCATAATGCTCTTGTATAATTTGAAGCGCTCAACATTAGGTTCCGGTAGCCTTTCATGAACTATTTAAACTACGCTTATCCTTTGCAGCTGGCCGGAGACGTGGTCTCTCACTATGGGCCTCATAAGGAAGCTCGGGGTCACGCAGCGAGCTATGGAACGGGCTATGCTTGGGGTTTCTCTACGCCATCGAATCAGAAATGAGGAGATCCGTAGACGAACGAAACATAGCAGAGCGAGTCAGCCGGCTGAAGTGGCAGTGGGCAAGGCACATAGCTCGGAGAACCGATGGCCGGTGGGGCAGAAAGGTTCTTGAGTGGAGCCCACGTAACGGCAAGCGCAGCGTAGGAAGGCAAGGTGGACAGACGACCTAACAAAGAGCGCTGGGACTCGGTGGATGCAGGCAGCTACAGACCGGTCGAAATGGAAGTTGATGGGGGAGGCCTATTTTCAGCAGTGGAATTTCTACGGCTGATATGCTATCCTTTGTAGCTACACCTTTACTGGTGGTAATCTGTGACGTGGCTGTAGCATCATTATCATCACAGCATTAGTCCTGATTGCATCTAAAGCCTATACTTTGGAGCCCTGGGTCCGTTCTCCTAGTCTCGCCCTGATTTGGCTTATCTTTGCTGTTGCGAAAGTGGACTTCTCATCTCCAAAACAAAAGACTGCGTCAGAGCCTCGTCCGGTAATCAATGGGTGCATGATGAATGGGGCTCCACCAAGATCTTCGGAGCCCTTGCCTAGCTTACGTGCTGTTTAATGCATGATGCTCTGGCGCATGCTTTCCTCTCGGGGTTTAGGGGGTCAGACAGCAGTCGTTCCCATAAACCAAAAAAAGTATTAAATTACGAGTATAGCAACAGGCTCCAAAGTGCGTTCGGATGAAGATTAACTTTTTATTGAAGACATTATAAAAAAAGCGCATCCATGTTTTAATGGGTTTAATAATCCATAGGCAGTTGGCCTCGGGCATTATCCTATATATCCGCTGATTCCAGTACGAGGTCATTATTAGATAAAAATAATAAAACTCGTGCTATAAGTTATCTTTATGTATATTTGTTGTAGATAATAAAATAGCATTACAAAACTTTGCGACGTGCCTGTTAGACGGCAATAAGGTATTTTTATTATTATTTCAAATGGGGACACCGGAAGCCACCCACGATGCTTGCGAGCCACATATTCTATTTCCCGAACCCTCCCTTTGGGGAGAGCGTGGTTATTCCAGCTTTCACGGCACCCCTGCAAACCTTTTTGTATACTTGTAGAATCTTGCCATCTGTTCCACCTTCAGATCCTTCAACTCCTCCGTGTCCAGTGTGTCCGATCCCAGAAGTTCCCATCTAATTAGGTACATGGGACACTCGGCCATCAGGTGGAAGCTGGTCTCTTCTGTCTCCATGCACGCCAGACAATTGGAGTCAGTCTTCACTCCGATCACTGTTAGGTGTCTGTTTAGTCTACAATGTCCTGTTATTACTTCTATGACGAGCCTCATGTTCCCTCTTGAGAGTTTGGTCAGTTGACTCGACTTTTTTTGTCGATACGGCAATAAGGTTTGTTTAGTTTTAATTGTTAAATAGTTATAGTTTGATGTTTTCACCGCGTATAGGAGTGTCGGTGTTTTTATATTATTTTTTCTTTACGTACCCGCTCATTATTAGGAGTACGAGCGCAATAACGCCTGCACGGAACGAAGTGGGCGTGGTATGCTAGCTGTGCATCGCGAGTTGTGCGCGAGGTGACTTACAGCCGGTTTCAATAATCCATCTATCCTTTACCAGCAGTTAAAATAGCTACCATTAGTATCTATCAGGGATTTTTTCTGTTTCAATAAACAAAGATAAGCAGAAAATGACTTTGATAATATTGAAACCGCAGTTACAGATAGATTAATGTTGACTGTTTATCTGGGATAGCTTCTACCTTTAACTGTAGGTAGATTATTGAGACTGGCCGTTAGTCTTTAAAAGTGATCGAGGTTAGCTCGTTGGTAGACGCTGTGTCCGCGCGATTTTGGTTGGCTTCGCCACGCGCTTTGAAGGAACATTGTTTTGTTTTTGTTTGTTGAATGTTGATTAATTGGTGAAAATTAATTTTCGAGATAGTTATCTCTTTGTAAAATAAAGTGAATACGCCCATCGCGTTCGTTGGACTTGGAACCATTGCTGCGGTGGAACACACATCCGAAGGGAAGTGAAATCTTTTATAATTTTTGTAATCTATTGTATAATACATCCTCAACATACATTAGACTAGGATTAGATTAGGTACATTAT
This sequence comes from Cybosia mesomella, assembly GCA_946251805.1. Lineage (NCBI taxonomy): Eukaryota > Metazoa > Arthropoda > Insecta > Lepidoptera > Erebidae > Cybosia > Cybosia mesomella. Next base: position 32,867,533 of record OX276396.1, on the reverse strand, counting down.
CACTGGGTCATTTATTCCTAATAAGGGGGCCGTCATTAATAAGTTTAGTTAACAACCCACTTATATATTTCATTTCCTTCAAATTTTATTTATTTGTTTGTTTGTGTAATCGTCGTATTTTGTTTGCAAGCGATCGATCTTTGGTCTCGATTGAAATATCACGCTGAGTTCGGTTGTAGTAATTGAACACGTTGGGACGTAGCGGGTCGTCCATATTTTGTTTACCTTCTTTGTAAAATAAATTACTATTTCATATTAAATACTTGATTAATCTTGCCTAAAATTCGAATGTTGCCTAATCGCTTGCGATCGGAATTTATCCTTTGAATTTGCATGATTGTTTTGATTTGAGTGCCTATTTTAATTGTTTTTGGGACTTTGTGGGATTTAATTTTGATAATATTTCCGTTAAAACATTGTTACTTGAGGTCTATATAATTGACCTAACATTTTCCCATACTGTGAATTTTTGGTCAAGAGCGAGTCACTTTGGGGGACTGTTGGGTTAGTCAAATTAATTAATAAAATAATATTTGGAAATTTATGTTAATACCTTGGGGAGCTCTCAACAACGTTTAGAAGCCTATCCTGAACATTTTTATTGATTTTTGCAAGTGGGGTCTGGTAGACCCCCAAACTAAAATTGGTCCAAATTTTGCATTCTATATTTTTCTCTATTTATTCGTTACGGGAAGTTCGAGTTTTTCATAAACTTATAATTTTGTAGTATTTCTTTTGCCTAACCTAGTAATAATTGTTTGTGCCGATTTTGCGGGCCTAGTTTGGCATCGGATTTTCCTAGACACGGTTGATAAATTAATGATTAAGTATTACGCACGTTTCCACTATGCGATTTTTTAGACTTAAGTTAATATCGTTGACTTACGACGATATCGGTGCCTCGTAACGCGGTTTCCGAGCTCGAAAGCGGCTAGTGGGGCTACAGTTTGAAAACTACCTACTCGTAGTCGCATTTTTCGCATTCGCTTCCTCCTTAGTAAGGGGTCTGGTAGCAGAGCTGCTTCGGAATCATTGCTCTGGCTATGTTCGCGTACAAGGTGGCTTTCTATTACGAAAACGGAGTATAGCTGACGAAATGTGGCTGTATTAGGCCCACCAAGACCTGGATGATCAAACCAACCTCACCGGCTATTCGGTACATTTGCTACTGGATTGATGAGGCTCTGCCACAGGAGAAAAGCCTCTCCTCCCGGGGTTGGGAAGTCCGACGACAGTCACTGCCATAAAAGCCAAACCGAAAGAAGGAGAAGCAATCAATGGGCCCCGGACTCTGAGGTGAAAGCTTCGGATGCAACCGGAAATAATGTTAATATGATGATGAGCTGATGAAATGTGGGTGAAATATATATACACTCACGTTACGGCTTCCGCTCTCCGGGTAGGCCAAGACAACAACCTGCCATCTGCTTCTGTCCTTACATACTTCACGAGCTTCCTCTACTGCACGTACTAAACATACCTACATAAAACTTTCACGCATTCCCGCCGGTTTCGAGTACTTCTGACCTGAATATTCTAATCAAGAAAAGTTACCCTCCAGGAATAATAATAATAAATAGGTCTACTATATGGCAAAAAAAAATAACCCGGTATTATAATCAGGTAGCCAAAAATTTGCACTGGATTGAGTGTCAGTAGACTTGGCTGGGTTTAAGGCGACTATCTAGAAAAAAAGACAAAAAGGAACGAATTACGTTGTTCGTACATCACACACCTTCAAGATACCCAACACTTAACAAACAAAAACAAAACTTACAAAACTTAACTGAGAATAAATACATAAACGACACTAAAACTACATCATGCACCTCGCAGGCGCGCTGATTGGTACAATATCCGGTTAAATTGTAAATAGGCAAGCTTTTTCCAGATCTATTTGAAAAACTCAGCAAGGTATGGTTGGAGCAGACTTCGTAAAGTAGTTAGTATATTGGTTCAGATGAATCAGTTCACATTTTTCTTTTCGTAAGTATTGCGCTCTGATGAACACTGTCGAAATCGCGAAGGCAAATTTGCAGAAAATCGAACTTTCCGTCAATTTCTGAAGTTTAAGATATTATGTATGAATCTTATACAACCTATGGATGTTGTACGTTTTTATGAAACATGCGATATGGGAGTGCTTATATAAATTGCTTATAAATTGCTAAAGCTTTGTGAAACTCAACTCATTCCAAATTGTTGCCGATACAATACGCTTACGCTGATAGGATAATCTATCTAAGAACTAATATATAAGGTGTCACAAAATTAGGTCTCTGAATTTAGTGAGATGACTTGGTATCGACAAAATATGTATTTGAAACAAAAAAAAAAATATCGGGTAAAAAAAAAAAAAAAAAAAAAAAAACCTAAAAATGAAAAAAAAACACCACTAGTGACCACCGTCACGTGACGCAAAGAGCACACGTGATGCTGGTCGCGATTTAGGTATTTCCCACACATCCGCTTGGAGTATACTGCGAGGAGAAGGACGCCTACCACGTGCGTCACGGACTGGTCGCTGGTGGTGTTTTTTTTTTCATTTTTAGATTTTTTTTTATTATTTTTTTATATATTTTTTTTATTTTACCCGATATTTTTTTTTTGTTTCAAATACATATTTTATCGATACCAAGTCATCTCACCAATTTCAGAGACCTAATTTTGTGACATCTTATATAAGTGTCTATTATAGCTTCGCTCAAAGTTGTTGAACTAATTTACAAACCAAATTTAATGCACGTGCATGTGCATTAAATATGGTTTGTAAATTAGTCCATTGAAATGTTACAATTTAAGGCCCAAATATTGCATTTTTTAGAGGACGCAATTTTATTTTTGGGACATGTGTGGGGTCAATAGAAGCTTCACCCCAAGTTTGTGGGGTTGCCGCCCTTGTCCCCCGGCCGCCATCTTGGAAAAAGGGGTGCAACACCTTTTTCGCGATATCTCGGAAACAATGCGTCCTACCAAAAATTCGTAAAGACAACTTTTAGTCCTAAATTTAAAATTAAAGAAGTTATAAGCAAAACAGTGAGGGCACAAAGTTATACGAACATATTTGTAGGCAAAACGATTATGAGTGATTACGATATAAACAAATTATGTCTTTAAGAATTTTTTCTCTTCCTAAAAAATGTAAAGCTCATGTAATATTTCAATAGACTGATTTAATTGACGCATAAGTATTTTTGTAATCTTACTTTTTGACGTTTTGTAAGCTCCGTTTTAATAGTCTATACAGAATAAATTCATTTTGACTTTGACTTCAGGGAATAATAAGTATAAAAGTATAATATGTATATTATAGTTTTTAGAATTTCATATATTGTTTATTTTTCAGAATAAATTATGAGCTTAGGTGATCGGTAACTTGGAATGTATTTTACGAACACTATTAGTTCGGATTATTAGTTTTGATAAATTTGCGTTTACTAATTGTACAGTCTGAATTCGTCTTGCAAATGAAACCGATATAGAACCTATATTATACTATAATATATGCTTACTTTGAGTCTAGATAACGCTGCGTAGTATGTCTTAGAAAATCGCTTTGATATTGGTGACCCCGGGGTGACCCGGGCCTACCCCCTGTAACGTTGTGGATTTTTTATAAATCAATTAAAACTATATCCGTAAATTAATCGATATTTTAGTATGTTTCTATAATATATTACTAATTATCTATGGTTGTGCAAGCGAGATTGGACAGCACTAGCCCAGTCATCAACTGACGGCTCTTATATCGTTCCTTTCCTTGGCAACCTTCGCCTGGGAAAGTCACTTTGACCCCGTGGCCAACTGCTGTCGGCTCCGGGTAAGTTTTGAGATCAACATTTCCTACTTCTTCTACAGGTGAAGACTTTCCAGCGGTGCAGCTTATTGCCTGCTAAAATGCATGGCTTAACATATTTTATTTTACTGTGTGCTATTTCAGCCTACCTATTTAGTGCCACGAGGCCGATGACCCCTACGGTCAGAGGTCGCGGCACCAGCTTGTGCTGCCTATTTATATTCCTTTTTATTATAGCTTTTAGCTACGCTGCATTGCCGCTGGGAGATTCTCTTCACCTGCTATTTTAGCGGGTCACTTGGACGTAATTACCTAGTGACAAACTGACCCGCACTTTTTCTATTTCCAGGGTCTTCGCACCGGGCTTCGCACCATCTTAGCGGTAGCGAGGCACACCAGCGGAGACCCTGGCACGCCGGCATCACCACCAGCCACGTGTCCACTAGCTAAGTGCATACTAACATCTTGCACAACGGACCGAACAACGCCACGGCAGAATATTTATTATGAATCCATCCCCTGAGGTTCATTTACTCAAATACCAGATATAAATTTATGTAACATTCTATTCACGATTATAATCTCATACTATACATTGTAATCAACCTTTTATTTAACTCTGCTCGCCCTAGCCGGTAGTAGTCTCAATTACATTCATAAACTTTATTAAATCTCACAGTGCATAAGTCACACCTTAAACTTTATTTAAACTCCATTAAAAACCTTCTAATAAAATCATTCTATCGTTACATTGGCGCCTTCAAAGGTATTATTCTGCCGTAGGTATTGTATGTTTGGTCCGTAAGTACTTTATTTCTTCTTATTTTCCTCTTTACTTTGCCCGTGGTGATTTTTTTCACCAATTTTATTGTTATTTTTCATTTTTACGTAAATGACGGTATTTGAAAATAATTATTAGTTTCATTTTTTTTATTTTCAACTAAATAATGCATACTCATTTCCATTATATTAGTGAAATTACTCATCTATTTAACTAATTACCTGTGTTAAATATAACAACAGGGCTAATTAACATTACTTTTTACAATTATTTTGCATAACATCTAGACTGGTTTAATACCTCATATGGTCATTTTAACTGTATAGTATACTGTTATACCACTGGTAAAGTAAGGATCTATTTGCTTTTGTTTTCTTGGACTTGTTGATCTCAACCCAGTATCTACTTACTTTTTAATTCTATTTTTGTATAGGTGTCTGTCGCACACCCAGTCAGTGAATTTATACTTTTTATACTTGCTTACCTTTTATGTGCATTATATTAACATATATTAGGTTATAATATCAACCATTGCTGGTTGAAATTTATCTTTATTTTGATAAATTAATACTATTTTGATGTATTATACACAAATAGTTTATTACTCACTGACAGGTTACATATATACTACTTGATTTTCCTTGATTTGAGTTCCTTATATTGAAGTAAATTACTTACTTAATTTATTTGTCAATCTCGCTCATCGCACCATAGCTTTTATATTTTACTTAACTTTGGGTTAATTTACCTTTTAAATTTAATACTTACTCAACTGTTTTGTAGTCAGTGTTGCTTGTTATCGGATTTCTGTATCCAAATTAGCTTTTGTATTTGAAAAAAATAAATTAAAACTTAATTCTTTGAAAAGAAATACAAAGAATAAAAGATCTGCATACAACTAATAAAATCTTTGAAAAGAACAACAAAGATAATAAATACTTAAATTGTAGACCTCGTTTTGTTCTCCATATGGGATTGTTGTGTCAGGTATAGTTTAGTCTTTAAAATCATTACCGCTTAAATAAATTGACCGTTCAAAGTCAGCAATGCATTAGTCATTTCCCCCGAGTCCTTTTAAAATGACTTGTGTCATAACTATAAACTAAATATAGGGAAAACAATCAATATATTTCATATAAAACATTTTTAATCAAACATAATACAATACAAGGACCTAACCTAACCTAATAAATTAATTAATTAAATAGCAACCTAACTTCTTAACTATGAACAACACTTGTTTTGTTCTAAGAATCACTATTGTTGTAAATATATGTAAATATTCAATAAACTTTGCTTTGCTCATAAACAATATTATACACTATTGTGGCAAACAAATATATACCTACACATACTTGTAACTAAAACTTGTATTTTATAATAACATTCCTTATTGTTATTCCACTGTTGGTAGTACACTACCTATATCTCAATACTACAATGGTCATAATGATATTTGTACCTAAAAAAGGGTCACCAGTAAAAATTTTAATTTCATGTAGCTACCCAATTTGTCACATATTACGAAAACTTTATAACTTGAATAACTCATGTATCCTGTTGGTAGACACGGTCTACAGGTCAATTATGTCTTCTTACTAAATAATGTAATAGTTTTCAATAGTTATTACATCTTTGGTTCGTATATTTGAACATTTTATTTCTATCAAAAGTTTGTTTTGAAATTGTTTGAAATATTAAATTCAACTTAGTTGTCAAACGTTATATGGTTTTGACAATCAAAAAGGTTGCCAGTATAGTATAATGTAAAATAACTACAAATTGTTTAAAAAATAGTCTTGTTTTTTTTAAAACAAAATAAAATTATTCTTTCATGAATACCAACTTTTGGACTTTTTTTACTGAATATTAAATATTAATATCTTTTAACCTATTGGTTAATTCTCTATAATATTGTAATACTTTTCTTAGGATGACTATTCCCTTTTATGTTTCTGTTTCTCTAAATAACGACATACTTATCTAAAACGAAACGTAAACAAAGAGATTATACTCGGCTCTAAGAAATAACTACTGCTTTAAGTATTAATAAAATAAAATGTTAGCGACCAAGGAATAACTCGTAGAGTAGGAAAATGGGGCGAACCGGTGAAGGGGTAAAAAATAAAGTCTCTTGAGAATTTATAAAATAATTTCTTGTATAAACTATTAAGTGCCAATCAGATATTTCATAATACTGCACATTATTTCATCTGACCCTTTTTATTTCTTTTCACTTTCTTTTTAAAGAAATTTAGTAACCGAAATTACTAATATTCCCCCTTGTTGGTTCATATAGTGTCATAACTAGCTATGCATATATTGTTATGCGCGCAGAAGTGGAGGTTATGAGTCGTGGCAAACATTTCAAGATTTGTTTACATCGTTACTGCACCATAACAGCACATTAAGTAATGTACAAAAACTACTACTACTAGTTATCGCATGGCTTTGTGGTGAACCCAACCGATGGAAACCTTTCGTGGCAAATCGTGTGGTGGCAATCATCGAAAATATAAATAACAAACACTGCGTGCAGACTAGTGGACGTGTGTCGCTCGCTGCTTATCTATAGTGATGTGCACCGCACTTCGTATCGATATCGATGATCCACCGGCATATCTTACATTTCTATAATGGAAAGGTTTCTGGAACGTTCGTCATCTACAGGAAGCCTAAATTCAAAGCGCGCTGCTGAGCCCTTAGAAGATGGATGGCAGCCGGCAAAACGCACTGCTGCTCCGAGAGAATCTTCGGGCCTTGGAAACACACGCACCTTTGTCAACAAAAACAGATATGAGAAACTCCAAGTAGATGAAGGTCCATCTATGAAGTCTTTCAATGATGCGTCTACCATCATGAAGAAAATAGGACATATTCCTCCAATTATTCTGGACTTGAAACCGGACTGGACTCATGAAACACTCAGGAACATAGTATCCAAATATACAAACAGGTACAATTTACAATATAGACGGTATAACAAAGTAGCCATCGTGTGCTACGCTCCTGAAAGTCATCAAGCAGTTAAAGATGGCCTCCTCAAGGAAGATGTAAATTTTATAACTTACACAAGATTAGATGAAAAAGTTCCCAAAGTGGTCATCAAAGGACTGCCAGCATATGTCGAGCACGAACTCACTGGTGAACTGGAAATACTTGGCTTCAAAGGAACAAAGGTCACAAAGCTTAAAACTAAACAAGGTGATGCTGCAATATGCCCTCCTTACTTAGTTCAACTGCAAGCTGGAACTGACATGTTGAAGTTTCGCAAGATAAAGTATTTATCTAATTGTGTAATTACAATGCAAAAGTATAAGCCCAACCGAAGCCTTGGAACTCAATGTTACCGCTGTCAGAACTTTGGGCATTCTTCTAATAATTGCAATATGGCAGCTCGATGTGTCAAGTGTCTGCAGTTACATTCTACTAGTGACTGCCCGAAACGGGACCGTAAAGACCCAGCTATGTGTTGCAACTGTAAAGAGTCGCATCCAGCTAACTACCGCAATTGCCCCGCACGTTTACTATACCTTCAAAAAATTCAAGACAGAAAAAGCCAAATCCAAGAACAGTTCGTACCTGTATCCCAGTCACAACAGAAACAGAGAATTGCTGGACAATCGCAACAACCCGATAAAATTGAAAGTTCTTGGGCAAACATAGCAAGCACCAAACCGAGGACTACTGCAACCAGTTCGAAAACAGATCCAATCATTAATACTCACATTAATGATCCAACTACTTTAGAAATTCTTAACATCCTAAAAACGATCAAGGAGCTTAAAGAACAATTCATGTCATGCAATTCTTTGCTTGATAAAGTACTTTTAATCATTACTCATCTTGGTCATCATGTCTGAAATCGATTCCTTAAACATACTGCTGTGGAATGCTGATGGACTGCGGACTAAACTAACAGAACTTTTAGATTTTACGGTAAGTGCCCATTCCGTCGATATCATCGCGGTCAACGAGACGAGATTGACTCCTAACATTCACTTATCTGCTCCCGGTTATACTATATACAGACAGGATAAACATCCTTCGGGTCGAGGACAGGGTGTAGCCATACTGATCAGTGATAATTTAATGCACTCATCTCTTAACATTCCTATGACTAAAAATATTGAAGCGATAGCCGTCACTCTAAAAATTTCAAACACTGACCACATCCTTATTGCCGCGTATCAATCCCCAAATCTGCCTCTTATAACGTCTGACTTAGACATTCTCTTTCAGCTAGGACGCCAAGTAATTATTATGGGTGACTTGAATGCCAACCATAAGCACTGGTACAGCAGTTATATTAATGCCCGTGGCAGAACACTTTTTAAATACTTGCTTGATAATGATGTCGTTATTCATGCGTCTACTACACCTAGTCAAGTTAACTATCGTACTGACTTAGCAGCCACAAACCCGGATATTGTGTTGGCTTCAAATATAACTACTATCGGTAATGTGAAGGCAATTCCGGCGTTATCATCCAATCACTTCCCCATCTTCTTTACGGTATATGGGTCAGTTTCGTCTAAACCCAAAACTACTTTTCCAAACTACAGTAAAGCCGATTGGAAGAGCTATCGTAAGACCTTGGATGATCATATATTCCTTTCTACTCGTACATTTGTATCAGTTGCCGAAGTTGACCGTAGCATTGACTATCTCCAAAGTTGCATTGTAGCAGCTAGAGACGAACATGTGCCGACCTACATAAATAACAAAAAATCACAAGCCTTACCCTGGTCAATTAGAAAACATATTAAATTAAAAAATCAGCTACGACGTGCTGAACAGAAACTTGCTAATGGTCCATTAAAAAGGCAGTTTAGAACAAAAATTAACCAACTCCAAAGTAAAATAAAAGTGGACATAAAAAATTACCTTGACCATATTTGGGAGGCTAAATTAAATAAAGTAGATAATCCTCGTTCTGATATATGGAGAGTGGTAAATTCTTTGAAACCTAAAACACACAAATTTCCTCCAATGCATAATGACGACGGCACGCTTACGGATAATAAATTAGAGCAGTGTACGGCCCTGGCTAAAGCGTTTTTGGGAAATATGAACCTTACTGTAGATTGGGATAGTCCAACTGTAAAAGCTGAGGTCAGCAAATCTATCGACATAATAAATAATTATAATGATCCCAAAATACATAGCCCCATACGCCCTGCCGAGGTTCGTAATTCCATTGCAAAACTAAAAAATCGTAAGGCACCAGGCCCCGATGGTTTGCAAAATATACTGCTAAAAATCTATCATTGAAAAGTGTTGTTTACCTAACTAAGATTCTTAATGGCTGTTTACATCTTGGCTACTTTCCAAAAACCTGGAAAGTAGCAAAAGTCATAGCTCTTAGGAAAGCCGGTAAAGATGACACAGTACCTTCAAATTATCGCCCTATAAGCTTGCTTCCTGCCTTGGCCAAGCTATTTGAAACAATTATCTGTGCGAGACTCGTTAAAATAACTGACAATGTCCTTATAAATGAACAATTTGGCTTCCGTTCGTCACACTCTACTACCCACCAGCTTACCCGGGTCACGGAACATATTGCTCATAATCTGAACCTCAATAAATCTACAGGAATGGTATTGCTCGACGTCGAGAAAGCTTTCGACTCGGTTTGGCATGATGGCCTCCTTTATAAGCTCGTGAAAGCAGGTATTCCGTTGTCCTATGTAAAACTCTTGCAGTCATATCTCTATGAACGCCACTTTGCAGTACACATCGAATGCATTAAATCTGATCTTTTCCCTGTTCCCGCCGGTGTTCCCCAGGGATCGGTACTGGGTCCCTATTTATTTCTTTTATATGTTAATGACATGCCGATTCAAAAGTCAACCAATTTGGCTTGCTTTGCAGATGATACAGCAACATACACGTCAGATACAGATACCAACCTAATCATTAGTCGATTACAGTTGTCAATTGAAAAGTTGCTTGATTTTTTTACTACATGGAAATTAAAAATAAATGAAGCCAAAACCGAGGCAATAATGTTTACTCGTCACCGTAGGTTACCAACGCGTTATGTCAATATTTCAAGTCATAATATCCCCTGGAGCAAGGCAGTTCGCTATCTAGGTGTGACTTTGGACAATAAAGTAAACTGGACCAGACATGTAGGTAATGTGCGTGTCAAGAGTGCTCAAGCTTTAGGTGCTTTAAGCCCGATTCTAAATAGGAAGTCAAATCTAAGCCCTGCTATTAAACTTAAAATATACACCACACTTGTACGTCCCATTCTAACTTTCGCTTGCCCTGTATGGAATAATACCAGCAATTCCAATATTAAAACACTACAAGTAATACAAAATAAAGCCCTAAAAATTGCATTCAATACCTCATTTCGAACTAATTTAAAAAATCTCCATGCCGAAATCAAGTTCCCAACCTTATACGAATTCATTGTAAAATTAACAAAATGTTTTTATTATAAACTCAAAACAAATCCTAATATCTTAATTCGTAATATATGTCAATCTCGTATCTGCGATCTGCCTTATGTCGATAGATACGGTACGTATCGCCTTCCCCATCACTATCTTTTGTTTTGTGACGACGAGTCATTGGATGCCCAGCGCTCGGACAATACCGGCCGCATTAGCCATCGCGTTGACCCTCGGGTCTCGGCTTTGCTTCCCCTCGTTCGCCCATCGCGGTGGACGTGCGGGGGACGGAGTAGCGCACGCCGCTGATCGAGTGACTGGTTACATATTATGTTCACTAGATATTATTCGTAATATTTATTTGTTCCAATGTAGGTAGTTTCATGTAATGAGTGGTCCACTAATTCGTGTTCACATAATTATAGTGAATGTTTAAGTTACGTATCAATTAATTATGTAGTGAAGTAAATAAAACTAATCCTGTTAATATACTTTTGTAGGTGTTACACCTGGTAAAGTAATCTAACTTTTATGTTTAACGTAAGAATACTTTTGTACTATGTATTTTTGTGTTATGTAAAAAATGAAATAAAGACTTTGAAAATGAAATGAAATGACTGAATATTAAATATTAATATCTTTTAACCTATTGGTTAATTCTCTATAATATTGTAATACTTTTCTTAGGATGACTATTCCCTTTTATGTTTCTGTTTCTCTAAATAACGACATACTTATCTAAAACGAAACGTAAACAAAGAGATTATACTCGGCTCTAAGAAATAACTACTGCTTTAAGTATTAATAAAATAAAATGTTAGCGACCAAGGAATAACTCGTAGAGTAGGAAAATGGGGCGAACCGGTGAAGGGGTAAAAAATAAAGTCTCTTGAGAATTTATAAAATAATTTCTTGTATAAACTATTAAGTGCCAATCAGATATTTCATAATACTGCACATTATTTCATCTGACCCTTTTTATTTCTTTTCACTTTCTTTTTTAAAGAAATTTAGTAACCGAAATTACTAATATTCCCCCTTGTTGGTTCATATAGTGTCATAACTAGCTATGCATATATTGTTATGCGCGGAGAAGTGGAGGTTATGAGTCGTGGCAAACATTTCAAGATTTGTTTACATCGTTACTGCACCATAACAGCACATTAAGTAATGTACAAAAACTACTACTACTAGTTATCGCATGGCTTTGTGGTGAACCCAACCGATGGAAACCTTTCGTGGCAAATCGTGTGGTGGCAATCATCGAAAATATAAATAACAAACACTGACATCATGTCGAATCACGTCTCAATCCAGCTGATTTGGCTTCGCAAGGCATGTTTCTCTCAGAACTGAAGGAATGCAAACTGTGGTGGCAGGGCCCGAGTTGGCTATCTGAAAGGGAAATGAACATTAGTAAATTAGAAGTGATAGACACAGATGTAGAATTGAAGATAACAAAAATTAATACTTACCTGAACACCGAAAATGTAGAAGTTTTTGAAAATAGAATTATTGAAAGGTTTGAAGATTTCTCAACGCTAATAGTATTAATAAAAACTATTACTTATTGTAGAAGATTTTTACAATACAAAAAAATACAAATAATTATTTATCAACAGAGGAATTAGAAGAGTCCCTAAATATTTGCATAAAATTAGTTCAAGAGGAGGAATACAAAGAAGAGATAGAATTACTAAGGTCAACAAACAAGTAAAGAAAAAGAGTCACCTAAGATCGCTTAACCCTTACTTAGATAAGCAAAATATACTCAGGGTGGGCGGTCGCCTCCGACATGCAAACCTACCTCAGGGACGAAAGAATACCATAATATTAGGAACCAAAAATACCTTGACGCCGTTAATAATCGCTGATGCACATGAGAAGACACTTCACGGTGGAGTACATCTAATGCTTTGTTACTTGCGTTTCAAATTTTGAATTATTAGAGCCAAATCAATCGTAAAGAAACATGTGCATCATCGATGCGTCAAATGTGCCAAATTAAGAGCAAATACAAAAACACAAATGATGGGAGACCCACCCGCTGAGAGAGTAAATCCGTGGCGTAGATTTTGCAGGACCGTTTCAAACACTGATGGCCAAAGGGCGAGGCAACAAGACTACAAAAACCTACATTGCGATCTTCATATGCATGTCTACCAAAGCAATTCACCTAGAACTGGTTGGAGACTTAACTACAGAAGTAACTATATGTTGATGCATATAGTATATAGCTAGCTATGCATATATTGTTACGCGCGGAGAAGAGGACATTCAAGGCTTGTTAAAGTCAGTCGCAAATAAACTAGCTTCACAACTACACGCATCAATTGTTTCTCTCAAATCACTCAAAAGAAAGTGTACCTTACCCAAATCAACACTCCTAACCCCTCCAGCTAAACTAAATTGCTTGTGTTAGGGGTGCGTTCACATCGGTAGTGTAATGGCCAGGATTCGAACCCGGGACCTGTCGATCGTAGGGTCGACTCCTTAACCACTAAGCTAACGACGCTTTACGATGATGATGCTAAGTAGTGCAAAAATATAAGTAACTAGTAAGTTTCGCTACGGTTTATATGAGTTTTGTTTATCTAAAGCTTAACACAATAAGCTAACACTTAGCTTAAGTTAACATAATAATTATATCATATGTTGGTACCCTGTTGGGCCCGGTGCAAGGTCATGTTGGCAGTGTCTCTATGGCTCAGTGGCTCTATTTTGCTACCGGCCTGAGGCCTGAGAGATCTAGTCTTGTCGTAGGAGGGGTACGCATCGCTATGGAGCCCTCGATGGCGATACCTGGGGCTAGTACTCGATGGGCGGTGGGACATCGGGTATCATTTCCGAAGTCGGGCTCCTAAGCACAAAGGGGTGGTGGTAGCGTTTGCGCAGCTGCTGCCTATTTTATAGGGGCCCGACGCCTACAGTGAGGTTCATAGCCATTTATGGAGCTCCAGTAAGGGCGTCGAATCTGACGGCCAGTAAAGACGTAATCCTGCGATACCCTTTGCGGATGTTGGCCATCAGGATAAATAAACAGGGGCGGCATAATCGGTGTTGCACACAGGCGGTCAAATTGCTAGCGGCGGGTGGGCAGACAAACATCCAGTTCCAGCAGGTTTCATTAGACCAAAAGAAAAGTTGCCGCCTGGACATCATCTCCAGTGGTCAACTTGGAAGTCATTAAATCGCCTGCGGACCCAAGTTGGCCGCTGCGAGGAAAATATGGCAAATTGAGGCTATACCGACCACTCGAAAGTGCCCTGCGATTACGAGGCCTAATCACAATCCATGTCGCAATTGCTCTCTTGCCCACCATGCCCATCCACTTGTACTACAAAGGACCTTTGTGGGGCAACGGAAAACACTGTGGCTGTGGCTAATTTCTAGCCATTATAAAAGTATTAAATATATCTAGCCATTGACTCGATGAAGAAGCTTCAATCTCTACTCAGTGCATATATTTATTTGGATGAATATATCTATTTGCATTGGTCTGGGTGTTCTGTGTACTAAATGTACGTATTTACAACAGAAAATTAAATCTAAGTATAACCATCCGCATAATAGCTTTATGCTTTTATAACTAGGTACATGCGTGCAATGCTTAATTTATGCCTAGATATCACTGTCTGTGCAGATCTTCTCTGTGGCCCTGAATTACATGGGTTTATTGACTTATCTTATAACAATAAAGATAAAGTATAACATATGCAAACTAAGATAATTAAGAAAGATAGATTATAGAACTAACTAGCTGTTGCCCGCGTATCCGCTTGCGTGTAATTCTGATCGCGTTCCCGAAACCGTGTGCGTGTGGATTAAGTGCTTTTTTAAAAATTTGGCCTTTTCTTGGGATAAAAAGTAATCTTTGTTATTCCAGACTATAATGTATGACTTAACCAAATTACAGCTAGATCCACGCACAAACGTGCGTGATTGAGTAACAAACCTCTTTACCAACCCTCGACCTATCATGTTAGTTATAAGGTTCTTAGTTCTGTAGATGTCAAAATGCACTCTGCACCGATCCTCTGCGTTCCGTCTACTCTAGTTACCTTTTTCAGGTCATCAAATCATTTAATTGGGGGCGTCCCACCATACATTTAACAATTCGTGGTCTCCACTCTAGGACTCGTAGCTCATCGGTTCTTCAGCAGATGTCGCCAGCCCACTGTTATCTCAGTTTACTTATTCGGCCAGCTATATTGATAGCTCCAGTTTTCGAACAGCAACGTTAAGTATGCCCCTCAATCTAGTTTTGTACGGAACTTTCAGTGCACGAATCCGACTCACATTTGACCGATTTTTTTATGGTATGGGCAGTTGATTATCTTCGTAAAAAGTAAAAGAGTAATTAGGGTTATGGAAATATGAATGATGATGCAGAGGAGCGGTTTCCGATCGCTGTAATGGTATTTTTGGTGGATTTCAACGTCCACCATGAGGCCCTGGCTGCGCCTCACCAAAACAGACCATGCAGTAAGAACCGCCCACGCATTCGCTCGCAGAGCATCTTCAAAAAGGCCTCGCATAAACTCGGAGTCCTGAACAAGGTGAGACAGTCTTACCATCAGGTGAGGTAAAGTCATATTGACGAGTCCATCAAAAAAAAAAACAATCAAAAAAATACTAATCCATCTTAAAGCCATTAGGCTAAATGCCTGCCATAGCAATAATGACTGAAGTTTATACGACGATAATATATCTTTATAATGATGCATAAATATTTTGCAAATAAATCCTTTCAAGAAATTTCCACACTGATGTTACTTTATATAGTGTAGTCTAGCGTATTGAGGAAGTAGGACCACTTTTTTGTAAAAAATTGCTAGCTTTTGTTATGGTTACAACAGACGGGAGGAAATCGAGCGAAGAAAGAAATGAAGTCGATTTTGACGATCTGCTTACGTCAGCCGGTGAATGGGGTCGATACCAATGGATATTGTTTATCTCTACGTGCCCTTACTTCGCCTTTGGAGTATTTTCATACTACTCTCAGTTGTTCATGACACAAACATCAACGAATTACTGGTGCAGAATTCCAGAGTTAGCAAATATGACTGATGTTGCACGCAAAGATTTAGGCATACCTAAAGATGAGAAGGCAATATTTGGATACTCACAATGTGAGATGTACGCAGTTAATTGGACTGAGGTTTTAGCAACAGGAGAAAAACCTAATCAGACTTGGAGTACAGTACCGTGTCAACATGGTTGGGAATTCAACAAGACTGAAATACCATATCCTACTATAGGAAGTGATTTTGCATGGGTCTGTGATAGAGAAAGCTTTCAGGCAACTGCTCAGACGGTGTATTTTGTTGGCTGTGTGTTTGGAGGAATTATTTTTGGTTTGATTGCTGATCGTTTTGGAAGGCTACCAGCTATTACTGGAAGCTGTATTATTGGCTGTGTAGGTGGCTTCAGTAGTACATTTGCACGAAACATTACAGAATTCGCCGCCGCAAGATTTGTGATGGGTATGTCATATGATTCTTGTATGGTCATAGCATACATCCTTATTTTAGAATATATAGCTCCAAAATATAGAACGCGTTTCGCGAATTTGACATTTGCTATATTTTTTTCTCTATTTGTAATAGCAATGCCGTGGATTGCTTTGCGTTGTGGACACTGGAAAGTGATTAGTTTAGTTACAAGTCTACCTTTAGGTCTCGGCGTTTTTACAAAACTATTTCTACCTGAAAGCTCAAGGTGGCTGATACCTCAAGGACGAGTGGATGAAGCCATCGAGAAAGTACTTATTATAAGTCGCATTAATAAGAAGGAAGTTCCAGCAGAGATGACAAACCAATTTAAATCATCAGTGACCAATGCCAAGACAGAAAAGAAAGGAAACTATTTAGAGATTTTCAAACGACCATTATTAAGAAAAATATTTATTCTGATGTGTTTAGAATATATGTGTTCTGCATGCCTGTTTGATGGAGTTGTGAGGTGTATTGGCCTATTAGGTTATGATTTCTTTATATCCTTTACAGTAATAGGTTGTACTGTAGCTCCTTCCGTCGTTATTTTAGCATTCATATTAGATTATACAGGAAGAAGATGGCTGTGCACAGTGTCAATGGCTTTATGCGGCATATTTTTTATTTTAATAATATTTGCTAGAAATGGACTAGCAAGTGTAATATTTTTGGCTTTGGCAACAGTTTCAACAAATTTATTTTTTAGTACTTTATTGCAGTGGCCTGCAGAGATTCTCCCAACACCAGTAAGAGGATCAGGAGTGGCTATAATACATGTCTGTGGATATATAGGAACGGCTTTGTCACCGTACATAGCGTACTTGGAAGTGTATTACCACTGGCTACCTCTAACAATGTTTGGTGCAATTTCTGCAATTGGAATGATTATAGCTTTTACATTGCCCGAAACTGCTATGAGAAGTCTGCCAGATACTTTTGAAGAAGCAGAAGAGCTATTTAAAAACCAGCAGTTATGGTCTTTATCATTTTTAGAAGACAGGAAAGATAAAAATAATCAAATCGGGGAAACAAATCCAAGCTTCGAGCTTGAATCATAACATATACAGATAAAAAGAAACAAGTCGGGGGAACCCACCTAAGCTTCGAGCTTGAATCATAACATATACAGATAAAAAGAAACAAGTCCGGGGAACCCATCTAAGCTTCGAGCTTGAATCATATTAACATATAAGTAAATGTAATAGAGAAGTTCATGCAGATGTTGAACATTAGGTAGGTACAATAAGTATGGAAAATAAGTATTGCTTTAGCTATCAGGTAATTCACACCTCTGTATTAAGTTTTTATGCATAAAGTATATTTTTTTATTCGTTTGGCCTTTAAGTGACTACGTATGTATGTATTTAATGCAACCATAACTTTGTATGTGACATTATGTAGGTAAGTAATAATAATAATCATGCAAAGAATTGATTCAAAAGCGGTGATAGCCCAGTGGCTTACGTAACGGACTGCTGAGACGAGGTCTCGAGTTCGATCCCCAGTTGCCCCGGGCACACACCTCTGACTTTTCGTAGTTATGTGTGCATTAATAAATGTTAATTATCGCTCGCTTAATAATGTGCCCGGTAGATGGTAATAGGCTCGCTCCCTATTACATTGGGACCTTAACATAACTGGCGAATCGTGGGTGTGTAATACACCTCTGCCTACCCCTTCGGGGTAGTTGTGTTATGTTATGTTATGTGAATTGATGCATTGGTCATTAAAATTGAGTTTATGCTAAAATTTGTACTTTTTTTTCCCCTGTAAAATTGGTACCTAATCAATTTATTATGATTTACAATTTATTATGTAGCTCCAAAAGAAACCGATGTACCAATTTAATCAATAATGGGACTCCGGACTCCAAAGTGCAGAAGTTGGTCGCTTCTGGGATTAGCAAATGAAAGATTACTTTTGTAGATTTCTTATCGCATTTTAGCTGAGTATTTTCGTAAAAATCTAAATTCTACACATAAAGCAACAATTTCTATCTTTTTAGAGACTATACAAACTTGTCTCTGATGAGATTACAAACCACAGAGAATATCATATTTATTTTATACGATTTTATATGACATCTTCACCTGATAGCTGTAAAGTAAGTAGTGTGGGGTTCAAAATTATGAATCTATGGTAAGGCGTCCCATACCCGTCCCCTGTTCCCGCGTCACCCCCGAAGTGTGACACACTTTTTGTTCTGAACTGCTTGTCTAGTATACATATGGGCCCCAAAAAACTAAGATTATTATTAGTATTATTATTGGCGGTCGGACAAAGAATGAGGCGCAGGAAAAAAAAAATCGGTAAACTGTCTTAAACCATTCATAAAATAAAAAGGATTGTGTGGTTTTATGAAACCACGGTAAAAGTTAAACTTCACTTTGTTACAAACTGTACTGGAGCAATTATAAATGCAACTTGAGCAGTTTTTTAACACTTTGAGCAATTTAAAATATTGTATTTATTACTATTTATAGTCATTGGTTTAGGTTAGGTTAGAACTGTGACAACGCACGAGCCGAACGAGCGAAGCGAGCGTGCCGCGGCAGCGGCCCGCGAAGTGCCAGAACCGAATCGGTCTTATAGTTATTGGTTTAAACCGGGGCAAGACGGGGACACCGTGATTCCCAAACTCGAGGGGGCCATCTCGAAACCGGAGATGGCCCAGGGTCAGTCGGGGTGCGAGTGATATGCTCTATGGGCAACCTTACACCCCGGCGTCTGCAGACCCGAGACGGCGTGCGGTTTTAGTCGGTTCAAGCCCGACATAACCGCCCCCGCTGGTCGGCGGGGGGGTATCCGAGGGGATTTCCGCACGAAAAAAAAAAAAAGGTACCGTTAAAACTGCGGTATAAACTCCCAGGCCATAAAAATAACCGTAAATACGTTATTATCTATATACGTTAAATTTGTTTAAACTATTTATATTTATTTAACAATTAAGGAAAGTGGAGCTGTTACAAACTGTACTTGAGCAATTATAAATGCAACTTGAGCAGTTTTTTAACACTTTGAGCAATTTAAAATATTGTATACATCAAAAGATATAGTAGTTTGAAAGTACGAATAAATTAATTCTTTTTCAACGACTTTATTGATTTTTAATTAAAATAAATAATTTAAGGTGAGCAATTTTAAAGGGCAACGTAGTTGAATTGAGCTATTGAAAATCTATTATTATTTTGCAGGCTGGGGTGGGTAAAAATTGGTATCGCGAAAGACAACTAATGGACCAAAAATGATACATAACTTTTTTTTGCTGTCATACATAACAGATGACATTACAAGAAGACGGAATATGTCTGTTTTTTTTCGTGCGGAAATTGCTACGGGTACCCTCTCCTGCCAGCCAGCGGGGCTGGTTATGTCGGACTCGAACTGACTAAAGCCGCACGCTGGGTGTTGGTGATTAAATACGGCCATTTCCTCGCAACCCGGCGGATCCTGAGCCATCTACGGCTTCGAGATAGGCCCCTCGGGTGTGGGAACCACAGTATACTCACCTTGTCCGGGAGAGGCGTGGTGCTAGCCACGCCACCACCCTGTCTTGCTTGTGTTGTGGTTACAGGTGGCCTCACCTGCCACTCCCAAGCCTGCGCTCATAGAGGACGGAGGTCGTTTAGTGACTTACGGCGTCTGAGTCGCCGGTGACGCGCGGCGAGCATGTTCCGGGCTCGGCGGGCCGGGAGAGTTCTAAATCTCTCCTGGACCTGCTACGCCCCTCTTTTTCGAGCATAACTTGCTCGTAGAAGGAGGCAGCGGTGGCCCACACGCTCTTGATCAATGGCTGCAATCATGGAGGCGCGTTATACCTTTTTTTTTTTTTTATCGTGCGGAAATCCCTTCGGCGCGTGCCAGCGGGGGCGGTTATGTCGGGCTTGAACCGACTAAAACCGCACGCCGTCTCGGGTCTACAGACGCCGGGGTGTAAGGTTGCCCATAGAGCATATCCCTCGCACCCCGACTGACCCTGGGCCATCTCCGGTTTCGAGATGGCCCCCTCGGGTTTGGGAACCACGGTGTCCCCGTCTTGCCCCGGTTTGGGAGAGGGGCGCTAGTCGCCCCACCGTCCCGGCCTGCTTCGCCTATACAGATAGATGTTAAAATTCAAGTCATTTGTTTGCTTTCTGCGCCCTGTTCCAAATTTAAAATTAAAAATAAATTCCCACCTCACTTGTCAATCAGCAGGTGTGTTCAGGTCAAAATAACCCGCTGATTTATAGGTATAATGTTTATATTAGGGTAACATTTTTTCACCTTACAACATTTCTTTTTTAAAATATGCTGTCTTAACATTCAACAAATTATTTCCGCTCAATTCTTTAAAGCTCCAGGCATAATGCTCTTGTATAATTTCAAGTGCTCAACATTAGGTTCCGGTAGCCTTTCCTGAAAAGCGCTGGGACTCGGTGGATGCAGGCCGCTACAGACCGGTCGGAATGTAAGTTGATGGGGGAGGCCTATTTTCAGCAGTGGAATTCCTACGGCTGATATGCTATCCTTTGTAGCTACACCTTTACTGGTGGTAATCTGTGAAGTGGCTGTAGCATCATTATCATCACAGCATTAGTCCTGATTGCATCTAAAGCCTATACTTTGGAGCCCTGGGTCCGTTCTCCTAGTCTCGCCCTGACTTGGCTTATCTTTGCTGTTGCGAAAGTGGACTACTCATCTCCAAAACAAAAGACTGCGTCAGAGCCTCGTCCGGTAATCAATGGGTGCATGATGAATGGGGCTCCGCCAAGATCTTCGGAGCCCTTGCCAAGCTTACGTGCTGGTTAACGCATGATGCTCTGGCGCATGTTTTCCTCTCGGGGTTTAGGGGATCAGACGGCAGTCGTTCCCGTAAACTCTTAAATGTATTAAATTACGAGTATAGCAACAGGCTCCAAAGTGCGTTCGGATGAACTGGTGGTAGAAATTTGATGACACAAAGTTGTCACAAAATTCGGGCGGGTAGGTACCACCGTGCACGATTGCGATAAACCCTCCATAGTAATCCAATTTCGGTTTGATTGCGTTCAGGCGTCAGCAAGTGCATAGCCGGGCAGGGGGATTGTGGTCGCAGCACTAGTGGGACCGGTGGGTGTCACGCGGTGCTGCGACGACAATCCTCTTCTGATGAGGCCGTCAAGCTGAGTGCCACCATTGTTAACATGATACGTGTATGTAATGGTGACCCTCTATTCTGAGACTTTACCTTCAGCTTACCATCAGGCGAGGTGAAGTCAAATTGACGAGTCCTAAATATATATATAAAAAAAAAGGTTAACTTTTTATTGAAGACATTATAAAAAAAGCGCATCATGTTTTAATGGGTTTAATAATCCATAGGCAGTTGGCCTCGGGCATTATCCTATATATCCGCTGATTCCAGTCAGGTCATAATTAGATAAAAATAATAAAACTCGTGCTATAAGTTATCTTTATGTATATTTGTTGTAGATAAAAAATAGCATTACAGAACTTTGCGACGTGCCTGTTAGATGGCAATAAGGTTTTTTTTATTATTTCAAATGGGGACACCGGAAGTCACCCACGATGCTTGCGAGCCACATAATCTATTTCCCGAACCCTCCTGTTGGGGAGAGCGTGGTTATTCCTTCAACTCCTCCGTGTCCAGTGTGTCCGATCCCAGAAGTTCCCATCTAATTAGTAAGTACATGGGACACTCGGCCAGCAGGTGGAAGCTGGTCTCTTCTGTCTCCATGCACTCCGGACAGTTGGAGTCAGTCTTCACTCCGATCACTCTTAGGTGTCTATTTAGCTCGTTGGTCGACGCTGTGTCCGCGCGGTTTTGGATGACTTCGCCACGCGCTTTGAAGGAACATTGTTTTGTTTTTGTTTGTTGAATGTTGATTAATTGGTGAAAATTAATTTTCGAGATAGTTATCTCTTTGTAAAATAAAGTGAATACGCCCATCGCGTTCGTTGGACTTGGAACCATTGCTGCGGTGGAACACACATCCGAAGGGAAGTGAAATCTTTTATAATTTTTGTAATCTATTGTATAATACATCCTCAACATACATAAGACTAGGATTAGATTAGGTACATTATCACTGGGTCATTTGTTCCTAATAAGGGGGCCGTCATTAATAAGTTTAGTTAACAACCCACTTATATATTTCATTTCCTTCAAATTGTATTTATTTGTTTGTTTGTGTAATCGTCGTATTTTGTTTGCAATCGATCGATCTTTGGTCTCGATTGAAATATCACGCTGAGTTCGGTTGTAGTAATTGAACACGTTGGGACGTAGCGGGTCGTCCATATTTTGTTTACCTTCTTTGTAAAATAAATTACTATTTCATATTAAATACTTGATTAATCTTGCCTAAAAGTCGAATGTTGCCTAATCGCTTGCGATCGGAATTTATCCTTTGAATTTGCATGATTGTTTTGATTTGAGTGCCTATTTTAATTGTTTTTGGGACTTTGTGGGATTTAATTTTGATAATATTTCCGTTAAAACATTGTTACTTGAGATCTATATAATTGACCTAACATTTTCCCATACTGTGATTTTTTGGTCAAGAGCGAGTCACTTTGGGGGACTGTTGGGTTAGTCAAATTAATTAATAAAATAATATTTGGAAATTTATGTTAATACCTTGGGGAGCTCTCAACAACGTTTAGAAGCCTATCCTGAACATTTTTATTGATTTTTGCAAGTGGGGTCTGGTAGACCCCCAAACTAAAATTGGTCCAAATTTTGCATTCTATATTTTTCTCTATTTATTCGTTACGGGAAGTTCGAGTTTTTCATAAACTTATAATTTTGTAGTATTACTTTTGCCTAACCTAGTAATAATTGTTTGTGCCGATTTTGCGGGCCTAGTTTGGCATCGGATTTTCCTAGACACGGTTGATAAATTAATGATTAAGTATTACGCACGTTTCCACTATGCGATTTTTTAGACTTAAGTTAATATCGTTGACTTACGACGATATCGGTGCCTCGTAACGCGGTTTCCGAGCTCGAAAGCGACTAGTGGGGCTACAGTTTGAAAACTACCTACTCGTAGTCGCATTTTTCGCATTCGCTTCCTCCTTAGTAAGGGGTCTGGTAGCAGAGCTGCTTCGGAATCATTGCTCTGGCTATGTTCGCGTACAAGGTGGCTTTCTATTACGAAAACGGAGTATAGCTGACGAAATGTGGCTGTATTAGGCCCACCAAGACCTGGATGATCAAACCAACCTCACCGGCTATTCGGTACATTTGCTACTGGATTGATGAGGCTCTGCCACAGGAGAAAAGCCTCTCCTCCCGGGGTTGGGAAGTCCGACGACAGTCACTGCCATAAAAGCCAAACCGAAAGAAGGAGAAGCAATCAATGGGCCCCGGACTCTGAGGTGAAAGCTTCGGATGCAACCGGAAATAATGTTAATATGATGATGAGCTGATGAAATGTGGGTGAAATATATATACACTCACGTTACGGCTTCCGCTCTCCGGGTAGGCCGAGACAACAACCTGCCATCTGCTTCTGTCCTTACATACTTCACGAGCTTCCTCTACGGCACGTACTAAACATACCTACATAAAACTTTCATGCATTCCCGCCGGTTTCGAGTACTTCTGACCTGAATATTCTAATCAAGAAAAGTTACCCTCCAGGAATAATAATAATAAATAGGTCTACTATATGGCAAAAAAAAATAACCCGGTATTATAATCAGGTAGCCAAAAATTTGCACTGGATTGAGTGTCAGTAGACTTGGCTGGGTTTAAGGCGACTATCTAGAAAAAAAGACAAAAAGGAACGAATTACGTTGTTCGTACATCACACACCTTCAAGATACCCAACACTTAACAAACAAAAACAAAACTTACAAAACTTAACTGAGAATAAATACATAAACGACACTAAAACTACATCGTGCACCTCGCAGGCGCGCTGATTGGTACAATATTCGGTTAAATTGTAAATAGGCAAGCTTTTTCCAGATCTATTTGAAAAACTCAGCAAGGTATGGTTGGAGCAGACTTCGTAAAGTAGTTAGTATATTAGTTCAGATGAATCAGTTCACATTTTTCTTTTCGTAAGTATTGCGCTCTGATGAACACTGTCGAAATCGCGAAGGCAAATTTGCAGAAAATCGAACTTTCCGTCAATTTCTGATGTTTATGATATTATGTATGAATCTTATACAACCTATGGATGTTGTACGTTTTTATGAAACATGCGATATGGGAGTGCTTATATAAATTGCTGATACTAAGGAAACAGCTTTGTGAAACTCAACTCATTCCAAATTGTTGCCGATACAATACGCTTACGCTGATAGGATAATCTATCTAAGAACTAATATATAAGGTGTCACAAAATTAGGTCTCTGAATTTAGTGAGATGACTTGGTATCGACAAAATATGTATTTGAAACAAAAAAAAAATATCGGGTAAAAAAAAAAAATATAAAAATAAAAAACCTAAAAATGAAAAAAAAACACCACTAGTGACCACCGTCACGTGACGCAAAGAGCACACGTGATGCTGGTCGCGATTTAGGTATTTCCCACACATCCGCTTGGAGTATACTGCGAGGAGAAGGACGCCTACCACGTGCGTCACGGACTGGTCGCTGGTGGTGTTTTTTTTTTCATTTTTAGATATTTTTTTATTATTTTTTTATATTTTTTTTTATTTTACCCGATATTTTTTTTTTGTTTCAAATACATATTTTATCGATACCAAGTCATCTCACCAATTTCAGAGACCTAATTTTGTGACATCTTATATAAGTGTCTATTATAGCTTCGCTCAAAGTTGTTGAACTAATTTACAAACCATATTTAATGCACGTGCATGTGCATTAAATATGGTTTGTAAATTAGTCCATTGAAATGTTACAATTTAAGGCCCAAATATTGCATTTTTTAGAGGACGCAATTTTATTTTTGGGACATGTGTGGGGTCAATAGAAGCTTAACCCCAAGTTTGTGGGGTTGCCGCCCTTGTCCCCCGGCCGCCATCTTGGAAAAAGGGGTGCAACACCTTTTTCGCGATATCTCGGAAACAATGCGTCCTACCAAAAATTCGTAAAGACAACTTTTAGTCCTAAATTTAAAATTAAAGAAGTTATAAGCAAAACAGTGAGGGCACAAAGTTATACGAACATATTTGTAGGCAAAACGATTATGAGTGATTACGATATAAACAAATTATGTCTTTAAGAATTTTTTCTCTTCCTAAAAAATGTAAAGCTCATGTAATATTTCAATAGACTGATTTAATTGACGCATAAGTATTTTTGTAATCTTACTTTTTGACGTTTTGTAAGCTCCGTTTTAATAGTCTATACAGAATAAATTCATTTTGACTTTGACTTCAGGGAATAATAAGTATAAAAGTATAATATGTATATTATAGTTTTTAGAATTTCATATATTGTTTATTTTTCAGAATAAATTATGAGCTTAGGTGATCGGTAACTTGGAATGTATTTTACGAACACTATTAGTTCGGATTATTAGTTTTGATAAATTTGCGTTTACTAATTGTACAGTCTGAATTCGTCTTGCAAATGAAACCGATATAGAACCTATATTATACTATAATATATGCTTACTTTGAGTCTAGATAACGCTGCGTAGTATGTCTTAGAAAATCGCTTTGATATTGGTGACCCCGGGGTGACCCGGGCCTACCCCCTATCGGTCTGGCGGATAATCTCTAAATAACGACATACTTATCTAAAACGAAACGTAAACAAAGAGATTATACTCGGCTCTAAGAAATAACTACTGCTTTAAGTATTAATAAAATAAAATGTTAGCGACCAAGGAATAACTCGTAGAGTAGGAAAATGGGGCGAACCGGTGAAGGGGTAAAAAATAAAGTCTCTTGAGAATTTATAAAATAATTTCTTGTATAAACTAATAAGTGCCAATCAGATATTTCATAATACTGCACATTATTTCATCTGACCCTTTTTATTTCTTTTCACTTTCTTTTTTAAAGAAATTTAGTAACCGAAATTACTAATATTCCCCCTTGTTGGTTCATATAGTGTCATAACTAGCTATGCATATATTGTTATGCGCGGAGAAGAGGAGGTTATGAGTCGTGGCAAACATTTCAAGATTTGTTTACATCGTTACTGCACCATAACAGCACATTAAGTAATGTACAAAAACTACTACTAATAGTTATCGCATGGCTTTGTGGTGAACCCAACCGATGGAAACCTTTCGTGGCAAATCGTGTGGTGGCAATCATCGAAAATATAAATAACAAACACTGACATCATGTCGAATCACGTCTCAATCCAGCTGATTTGGCTTCGCAAGGCATGTTTCTCTCAGAACTGAAGGAATGCAAACTGTGGTGGCAGGGCCCGAGTTGGCTATCTGAAAGGGAAATGAACATTAGTAAATTAGAAGTGATAGACACAGATGTAGAATTGAAGATAACAAAAATTAATACTTACCTGAACTCCGAAAATGTAGAAGTTTTTGAATATAGAATTATTGAAAGGTTTGAAGATTTCTCAACGCTAATAGTATTAATAAAAACTATTACTTATTGTAGAAGATTTTTACAATACAAAAAAGTACAAATAATTATTTATCAACAGAGGAATTAGAAGAATTTCTAAATATTTGCATAAAATTAGTTCAAGAGGAGGAATACAAAGAAGAGATAGAATTACTAAGGTCAAACAAACAAGTAAAGAAAAGGAGTCACCTAAGATCGCTTAACCCTTACTTAGATAAGCAAAATATACTCAGGGTGGGCGGTCGCCTCCGACATGCAAACCTACCTCAGGGACGAATGAATCCCATAATATTAGGAACCAAAAATACCTTGACGCCGTTAATAATCGCTGATGCACATGAGAAGACACTTCATGGTGGAGTACATCTAATGCTTTGTTACTTGCGTTTCAAATTTTGGATTATTAGAGCCAAATCAATCGTAAAGAAACATGTGCATCATCGATGCGTCAAATGTGCCAAATTAAGAGCAAATACAAAAACACAAATGATGAGAGACCCACCCGCTGAGAGAGTAAATCCAACAAGGCCCTTTCGGCATAGTGGCGTAGATTTTGCAGGACCGTTTCAAACACTGATGGCCAAAGGGCGAGGCAACAAGACTACAAAAACCTACATTGCGATCTTCATATGCATGTCTACCAAAGCAATTCACCTAGAATTGGTCGGAGACTTAACTACAGAAGCAACTATATGTTGATTCATATAGTGTTATAGCTAGCTATGCATATATTGTTACGCGCGGAGAAGAGGACATTCAATGCTTGTTAAAGTCAGTCGCAAATAAACTAGCTTCACAACTACACGCATCAATTGTTTCTCTCAAATCACTCAAAAGAAAGTGTACCTTACCCAAATCAACACCCCTAACCCCTCCAGCTAAGCTAAATTGCTTGTGTTAGGGGTGCGTTCACATCGGTGTTCGAACCCGGGACCTCTCGATCGAGGGGTCGACTCCTTAACCACTAAGCTACCGACGCTTTACGATGATGATGATAAGTAGTGCAAAAATATAAGTAACTAGTAAGTTTCACTACGGTTTATATGAGTTTTGTTTATCTAAAGCTTGACACAATAAGCTAACACTTAGCTTAAGCTAACACAATATATTATATCATATGTTGGTACCCTGTTGGGCGCCGTGCAAGGTCATGTTGGCAGTGTCCCTATGGCTCAGTGGATCTATTTTGCTATAGGCCCCGGAGTTCGAACCGGCCACCTGAGGCCTGAGAGATCTAGTCTTGTCGTAGGAGGGGTACGCATCGCTATGTAGCCCTCGATGGCGATACCTGGGGCTCGTACTCGATGGGCGGTGGGACATCGGGTATCATTTCCGAAGTCGGGCTCCTAAGCACAAAGGGGTGGTGGTAGCGTTTGCGCAGCTGCTGCCTATTTTATAGGGGCCCGACGCCTACAGTGGGGTTCATAGCCCTTTATGGAGCTCCAGTAAGGGCGTCGAATCTGACGGAAAGTAAAGTCGTAATCCTGCGATACCCATTGCGGGTGTTGGCCATCAGGATAAATAAACAGGGGCGGCATAATCGGTGTTGCACACAGGCGTTCAAATTGCTAGCGGCGGGTGGGCAGACAAACATCCAGTTCAAGCAGGATTCATTAGACCAAAAGAAAAGTTGCCGCCTGGACATCATGTCCAGTGGTCAACTTGGAAGTCATTAAATCGCCTGCGGACCCAAGTTGGCCGCTGCTAGGAAAATATGGCAAATTGGGGCTATACCGACCACTCGAAAGTGCCCTGCGATTACGAGGCCTAATCACAGTCCATGTCGCATTTGCTCTCTTGCCCACCATGCCTATACACTTGTACTACAAAGGACCATTGTGGGGCAACGGAAAACACTGTGGCTGTGGTTAATTTCTAGCCATTATATAAGTATTAAATATATCTAGTCATTGACTCGATGAAGAAGCTTCAATCTCTGCTCAGTGCATATATTTATTTGGATGAATATATCTATTTGCATTGGTCTGGGTGTTCTGTGTACTAAATGTACGTATTTACAACAGAAAATTATATCTAAGTATAACCATCCGCATAATAGCTTTATGCTTTTATAACTAGGTACATTGTAGACGACGCGCCGCGCGATGTATCTGAAAACAAAAACTTAAAAATATGTGTAATAAATTAAATTCTAAATTCAAATTAATTAAAAATCTAGTGTCTATTTGTTTGGCTAATCTAACTAATAAATTAACATTGTACCTACATCATGTTATCTGTAAGAAAACATACTTACCTTTCAATTTATAATTTCTCTATGTACCTACTTATGTTTCATAAATAAAGAACGCCTGCTCGCAAACTACGTCACTCGGCATTACTTAGTATTATATACAAGGCACCGTAGATGTCGCGTCAGTCGCCCACACCACTTGAGTGAGTTTGTACGAATACGTAGTTTGCGCCGCGGTGACACCTTATTCCCAAAACTCAATTATTTTATTTGAACGAGTACTTACTCTGCAACACTCCACGCACCTGCATCCGCTACAAAGTGGTCTTCGAGCCAGATCTTCACGTGGAACAGTGCAGTGTAAATCGTGCTATGTTCAACAGTCCGCCGCACACGAGCCGCCATGTTGGCGAAGGGTTACCCTCAGTTCGCACGCGGCGAGCATTCAAAAAGGAGATGGAAAAAGGTGACCAAAGCCGTGACATCCAATCGGAAATCGTGAGAAAAGAACGAACCGAAAAGGATGCTCTCATCAAACGACCGGAGACGGACATAGCTGGTGCGTCAATCAAGCGCGACAGCGTGATTTCGATGGGAAAAACCCGTCGCTCATCGGCGTCCACCGACGCTCAGAAAAAGCTGCTGGAGTATGAAGCCGCTAAGCAAATGGCTGACCTAGAAGAGAAGGAAGCCAATATGAAAAAACGGCTAATCGAGAAAAAACTCGCTGCTGACTTGGCAGCGCTTGAAGCTGGATCCCGAAGTAGCAGAGCAAGCAGTCACCGACACAGTGAAGTGGGTTCGGTTGAAAAAGTGCAGCAGTGGCTTGAGCGTAGCAACGTTTGCGAAACCCACAACGAGGGTAGCACAGATATGAAGAACCTTGTGAGTGCAATTTACCAAACAAACATGCAAAACAAGCAGCTGATGTCGCGAATTGCGACAACAAAGGACTTACCGTACTATAGTGGTGATTCACTAGAGTGGCTCGCATATAAACAGGCCTACGATGAGTCGACCGGGTTCTGCAAGTATAGTGACGCTGAAAAAATGGGGAGGCTCCGCAGGTCGCTCCGTGGAGAAGCCAGAGAAACGGTGGCATCCCTGCTCATCGGGAACACGGCTCTGCACACCGTCATAGAAGCGCTGGAACTCCGGTATGGCAGGCCTGAAGAAATAGTAAACAAAATATCACATCAGCTAAGAAAAATACCACCACTTTCCCACAACTACCATCATGAAATTGTGCCATTTTCTATAAAAATAAAAAACTTCGTGGCAGCCGTGAAAGCTGTGAACAAAAGCGACTACTTGAGAGGCCCAGAACTTCTATCCACAATACTTTCGAAATTCCCAAGCGCTCTAATTAACAAATGGGCTGATTATTACCACGACAACAGTCATACCGATAAAGCCAAGCTGGAAGTACTCTCCGAATTTTTGTACAACGAAGCGATCAAAATATCCAACGCCGGACTGACTCACATACAGTGTCAAACTGAGTACAGGAAGAAGCCCGAAGATCGCAAAGACGCCGTCCTATTTAATGGAAAAGACGACGTTCCCAGGAAGTGCAAATTTTGTCGAGTAAGCGATCACAAACTATACGACTGCGCTCGGTTTAAGCGTGCTATGACAAAAGATCGGTGGCGATATGTGCGTGCCAACAAGCTATGCCACAAGTGTTTAATAACATCACACAGCCGCGACACTTGCCCGGCGCCCGCTTGTAGCGTAGATGAATGCACGTTGCCTCATCACTCGCTTTTACACTGGAAGCGCAGCAGACCCGCTAGTGAAACAGTTATTAAAAACAGTGAAAATGACAGTGACTCACCCGTTAACAATAATGACTGCTCCGGTCATACAGTAGCCCACGCGTGTGAGAGCTCCCAGAATCGTGTTTTGTTGAAAGTTGTGCCAATTAAAATAAAGGGACCTCGAGGTGTGCTGACCACCTATGCGCTCCTCGACGACGGCGCAACGATATCGTTAATATCAGCCTGATATCGCTGAACGCGTCGGACTCGAGGGAACGAGGCAAACACTGTGTATTCGCGGTGCGTGGGACTCGGAAATAGTGTGTAACAGTGAAAAAATAAAATGTGAAATAATGAACAATAACAATAACAAACAATTAGAACTTAGCGCCCGAAAAATTAGTGAACTTAATTTACCAATACAAAAATTATCAAACATTGACTTTTGTGTGAACTTCTACCGTGTGCGAACATAAAACCGAAAATATTAATCGGACAGGACAATTACCATCTTATCGCACCTATAAAGACTATAATAAGCGGTAAAAATGCACCTTGCGCAACACTGACTCAATTAGGATGGTGTGTGCATGGAATTTGTCCCAATCGAGAGAGTTCTACAGAGTGTGCATTAGTGATAAATCCCGTTCAAGTGCATTACGACGGTCACCTACATGACTACGCCTCCCATCGCGTCGACGCTGGCATATCCCCACCGGCGGTCACGCGCACAGGCGCAAGGTGTCATACTACAACGGCTGATCCACTACCAACGCAAACATATTGCTTATGCGCCGGCGCCGAGGACGCTCATTGTTTACGCCGATTGAACTCGATCAACTCGAACGGCAGCGCGATACATACGGACGGCGAGGACGTCGAGCGAATATATGAACTCGTTAGAAAATCATTCACGCTTGAAAGTATAGGAGTGAATAATAAACAGCGGCAGAATGAGGAAGACCTGAGAGCTATTACTATAGTAGACAGTAGTGCTATATTACGTCAAGGAAGATGGGAGGTTGGCCTCCCTTGGAGACATTTAAATATTCAGATGGCAGATTCCTATTGTACTGCGTACCGACGTCTGAAAACAACTGAAAGAAAGATATTATCCGATGAAGGATATGCCCTAAGATACAGGGAAAGAATACGTCATTTGTTCGCGAACGACTACGCCCGCAAATTAAACCCAAGTGAAGACGGCAAAAAACCTGATCGCCTGTGGTACCTGCCTCATTTTGGAGTCGACAACCCCAATAAAAAAAAGTTACGCCTTGTATTCGACGCTGCCGCAACTACAGCTGACAATTCATTAAACGATTATTTATTACCTGGGCCCAACTTGCTGGAATCACTACTTGGCATTATGTTGCGTTTCCGAGAAAGAAGTATAGGACTTCGGGTGATATAAAAGATATGTTTTTACGCATCAAGATAAGAGCTGACGCTCAACACGCACTTCGATTTCTTTGGCGAAATGATACAAAGGAACCAATAGCAAAATTTGTAATGACGTCATTGATATTTGGCGCTAACTGTGCCCCCTTCATCGCGCAACATATCAAAAACAAAAATGCGCTTAGATTTGAGACCGAGATGCCGGATGCCGTAAAAGCCATCCTCAAAAATCACTTCATGGACGACTACATTGATTGTTTTGATGACCCTGATAGCGCATTGAAAACAATGAAAGAAGTATCCTTCATTCACCAGGAAGGAGGATTCGAAATGCGAAACTGGACGTCAAATGAGCCAAAGGTATGTCAAGACATACCAAAAGAAGCCTTAAGTGCAGCAGCCGTACGGTTCAAAGTCGAACAAGACGACCCGAGCGAACGCATACTCGGCCTTCTCTGGCATCCGAATACCGATACCTTTGGGTTGAACTTGGCGTTGCATAGAATTCCCGCCAAAATACTGACATGCGAAAAACGACCTACAAAGCGTGAATTATTATGTATAATTATGTCAATATTCGATGTATATGGCCTCCTGGCGCCGTTTACTATCAAGGCGAAGATACTCATTCAACAATGTTGGAAAACTGACTTGGGTTGGGATGAGGAAATAAAGTCTACTCATTTCGAAGTCTTTCGACTCTGGATAACCCAACTACACCAGTTAAAGAGTATCCGTATACCCAGATGGTACTTTCGTGGATTTAACCGTCACAAAAACACCCAATCACATGTAAACGAGACATTAGAGATGCATGTTTTCTGTGACGCATCGCCAAGCGCATACGCCGCGGTAGCGTATTTTCGCGCTCACGTCAATGATGATGTGTGTGTGTCATTCGTAGCTAGTAAAAGCCGAGTGGCGCCTCGCCAAGCCGTTACGATTCCACGGATGGAACTACAGGCGGCTGTACTGGCGTGTCGCCTCGCCGATACCATTCAGAAGGAACATAGATTGAAGTCGGTTAGAAGATATTTTTGGTGTGACTCAATGACCGTTCTTCATTGGATTAAAAACAAAGCACGAACTTATAATATTTTCGTCGCAAATCGCCTCGGAGAGATAAACGATCTATCGAGTACGGATGAGTGGCACTATGTCTCGACGGAGCGTAATATAGCGGACATAGCAACAAAGAATAACTCATACAAGTTAGAAAATGAGTGTGAATGGTTCCGCGGGCCCAACTTCTTGTATGAGAACACAAAAAATTGGCCTTCATCGTCACCTGAAACAGAAAATAAAATAAAAATTAATGAAGAAATATTAGAAACTATACATAATGTTTATGAACATAAAGATAACAACTTACCTGTTCCGAACGTAGAAGCATTTTCGTCCTGGCTGCGTTTATTGAGATGTGCCGCCACCGTTATATTATTCATAGAAAAATGCAAAAAGAAATGCAAAACAGAATTGAATACAAACATATTACAACGAGCGGAAACATTATTGTTACGTCACTCTCAACAACATTCCTTCGCTACGGAATTATATTTATTGGAAAATAAGAAACCGGTTCAAGCTAACAGCCGATTACGCACATTGACACCCTACTTGGACGACTTGGGGTTACTACGAGTTGGTGGACGAGTGGGGGTCGCTTCTGACGTCACGTTGCATACGAAAAACCCCATAATATTAGATGGAAAGCACCCTATCGCAAGATTAATAACCGAATCTTACCACCGGAAGTTTGGCCATGGTTACAATGAAACTGTGGTGAATGAATTAAGACAGAAGTACTGGCTGCTAAAATTAAGACCCACAGTACGTTCTGTCGCCTCCAGATGTCTGTATTGCCGCATTAGAAAGGCCGTGCCTGCCGCCCCGCGCATGGCTGACTTACCTGAAGCTAGACTGGCGCTCAAGGCGCGTCCGTTCACACACTGTGGTGTAGATTTATTTGGACCAATGGAGGTCACACTGGGCCGCCGAAGAGAGCTGCGTTACGGAGTTCTGTTCACCTGCATGACAATCCGAGCAGTACACATAGAATTGGTCCCCTCACTGACTACTGACTCATTCATAATGGCGCTAAGACGCATGGCAGCCAGACGAGGGTGGCCACAAAATATGTATTCCGACAATGGTACTAATTTACGAGGTGCTGAAGCTGAACTAAGGCTATCATACCAAGCACTAGATCACATAACCATACAAGAAGAGATGACTAATCGTGGCGTTACCTGGTCTTTTAACTCGCCTATCAGCCCCCATAAGGGCGGAGCTTGGGAGCGTCTAATCCGAAGTATAAAAACGACACTGAAAGTGGTACTTAAAGAAAGAGCACCTCGTGAAGAAACGTTATTAACATTGCTCATTGAAATTGAAAATATTGTCAACAGCAGACCATTGACACATGTCTCGGTTGACCCGGAAAGTATGGAGGCCCTAACGCCTAATCATTTTTTACTCGGTTCAAGTTCTAACTTACCCGTGCACGGCGTTTTCGATGATGGAGACCTATACTCACGAAAGATGTGGAGAATCGCCCAAAGGTTAACTGACATGTTCTGGAAACGATGGGTCAAGGAAGTATTACCCACTTTGATACCGAGGCAGAAGTGGTATCAAGAGAATGATAACCTCAAGCCCGGGCACCTGGTAATACTGGTAGACCCCAACTTACCTAGAAACAAAGGGCATTATAGAAAAGGTGTTCCCGGGAAGGGACGGCCGTGTACGCACGGTGGAGGTAAGAACAAAGTCCGGAATACTTACTCGGCCGGCATATCGCCTAGCGCTAATACCATTGGCTGATTAGTGTCACCGAAATGACACTGGGCGGAGATTGTAGACGACGCGGCGCGCGATGTATCTGAAAACAAAAACTTAAAAATATGTGTAATAAATTAAATTCTAAATTCAAATTAATTAAAAATCTAGTGTCTATTTGTTTGGCTAATCTAACTAATAAATTAACATTGTACCTACATCATGTTATCTGTAAGAAAACATACTTACCTTTCAATTTATAATTTCTCTATGTACCTACTTATGTTTCATAAATAAAGAACGCCTGCTCGCAAACTACGTCACTCGGCATTACTTAGTATTATATACAAGGCACCGTAGATGTCGCGTCAGTCGCCCACACCACTTGAGTGAGTTCGTACGAATACGTAGTTTGCGCCGCGGTGACACCTTATTCCCAAAACTCAATTATTTTATTTGAACGAGTACTTACTCTGCAACACTCCACGCACCTGCATCCGCTACATACATGAATAAAGATTGTCTGTAATGCTTAATTTATGCCTAGATATCACTGTCTGTGTAGATCTTCTCTGTGGCCCTGAATTACATGGGATTATTGACTTATCTTATAACAATAAAGATAAAGTATAACATATGCAAACTAAGATAATTAAGAAAGATAGATTATATAACTAACTAGCTGTTGCCCGCGTATCCGCTTGCGTGTAATTCTGATCGCGTTCCCGAAACCGTGTGCGTGTGGATTAAGTGCTTTTTTCAAAATTTGGCCTTTTCTTGGGATAAAAAGTAATCTTTGTTATTCCAGACTATAATGTATCACTTAACCAAATTCCAGCTAGATCCACGGACAAACGTGCGTGATTGAGCAACAAACCTCTTTACAAACACTCGACCTATCATGTTAGCTCTAAGGTTCTGAATTCTGTAGATGTCAAAATGCACTCTGCACCGATCCTCTGCGTTCGGTATTCCGTCTACTCCAGTTACCTTTTTCAGGTCATCAATTCATTTAATTGGGGGCGTCCCACCATACATTTAACAATTCGTGGTCTCCACTCTAGGACTCGTAGCTCATCGGTTCTTCAGCAGATGTCGCCAGCCCACTGTTATCTCAGTTTGCTTATTCGGCCAGCTATATTGATAGCTCCAGTTTTCGAACAGCAACGTTAAGTATGCCCCTCAATCTAGTTTTGTACGGAACCTTCAGTGCATGAGTCCGACTCACATTTGACCGGTTTTTTTATAGTATGGGCAGTTGATTATCTTCGTAAAAAGTAAAAGAGTAATTAGGGTTATGGAAATATGAATGATGATGCAGAGGAGCGGTTTCCGATCGCTGTAATGGTATTTTTGGTGGATTTCAACGTCCACCATGAGGCCCTGGCTGGGCTTCACCAAAACAGACCATGCAGTAAGAACCGCCCACGCATTCGCTCTCAGAGCATCTTCAAAACGGCCTCGCATAAACTCGGAACAAGGTGAGACAGTCTTACCTCAGGTGAGGTAAAGTCATATTGACGAGTCCATTAAAATAAAACAATTATAAAAATACTAATCCATCTTAAAGCCATTAGGCTAAATGACTGCCATAGCAATAATGACTGAAGTTTATACGACGATAATATATCTTTATAATGATGCATAAATATTTTGCAAATAAATCCTTTCAAGAAATTTCCACACTGATGTTACTTTATATAGTGTAGTCTAGCGTATTGAGGAAGTAGGACCACTTTTTTGTAAAAAATTGCTAGCTTTTGTTATGGTTACAACAGACGGGAGGAAATCGAGCGAAGAAAGAAATGAAGTCGATTTTGACGATCTGCTTACGTCAGCCGGTGAATGGGGTCGATACCAATGGATATTGTTTATCTCTACGTGCCCTTACTTCGCCTTTGGAGTATTTTCATACTACTCTCAGTTGTTCATGACACAAACATCAACGAATTACTGGTGCAGAATTCCAGAGTTAGCAAATATGACTGATGTTGCACGCAGAGATTTAGGCATACCTAAAGATGAGAAGGCAATATCTGGATACTCACAATGTGAGATGTACGCAGTTAATTGGACTGAGGTTTTAGCAACAGGAGAAAAACCTAATCAGACTTGGAGTACAGTACCGTGTCAACATGGTTGGGAATTCAACAAGACTGAAATACCATATCCTACTATAGGAAGTGATTTTGCATGGGTCTGTGATAGAGAAAACTTTCAGGCAACTGCTCAGACGGTGTATTTTGTTGGCTGTGTGTTTGGAGGAATTATTTTTGGTTTGATTGCTGATCGTTTTGGAAGGCTACCAGCTATTACTGGAAGCTGTATTATTGGCTGTGTAGGTGGCTTCAGTAGTACATTTGCACGAAACATTACAGAATTCGCCGCCGCAAGATTTGTGATGGGTATGTCATATGATTCTTGTATGGTCATAGCATACATCCTTATTTTAGAATATATAGCACCAAAATATAGAACGCGTTTCGCGAATTTGACATTTGCTATATTTTTTTCTCTATTTGTAATAGCAATGCCGTGGATTGCTTTGCGTTGTGGACACTGGAAAGTGATTAGTTTAGTTACAAGTCTACCTTTAGGTCTCGGCGTTTTTACAAAACTAATTCTACCTGAAAGCTCAAGGTGGCTGATACCTCAAGGACGAGTGGATGAAGCCATCGAGAAAGTACTTATTATAAGTCGCATTAATAAGAAGGAAGTTCCAGCAGAGATGACAAACCAATTTAAATCATCAGTGACCAATGCCAAGACAGAAAAGAAAGGAAACTATTTAGAGATTTTCAAACGACCATTATTAAGAAAAATATTTATTCTGATGTGTTTAGAATATATGTGTTCTGCATGCCTGTTTGATGGAGTTGCGAGGTGTATTGGCCTATTAGGTTATGATTTCTTTATATCCTTTACAGTAATAGGTTGTACTGTAGCTCCTTCCGTCGTTATTTTAGCATTCATATTAGATTATACAGGAAGAAGATGGCTGTGCACAGTGTCAATGGCTTTATGCGGCATATTTTTTATTTTAATAATATTTGCTAGAAATGGACTAGAAAGTGTAATATTTTTGGCTTTGGCAACCGTTTCAACAAATTTGTTTTTTAGTACTTTATTGCAGTGGTCTGCAGAGATTCTCCCAACACCAGTAAGAGGATCAGGAGTGGCTATAATACACGTCTGTGGATATATAGGAACGGCTTTGTCACCGTACATAGCGTACTTGAAAGTGTATTACCACTGGCTACCTCTAACAATGTTTGGTGCAATTTCTGCAATTGGAATGATTATAGCTTTTACATTGCCCGAAACTGCTATGAGAAGTCTGCCAAATACTTTTGAAGAAGCAGAAGAGCTATTTAAAAACCAGCAGTT
The DNA here is from genome assembly GCA_946251805.1 of Cybosia mesomella. Lineage (NCBI taxonomy): Eukaryota > Metazoa > Arthropoda > Insecta > Lepidoptera > Erebidae > Cybosia > Cybosia mesomella. The sequence continues at coordinate 32,829,032 of OX276396.1, read as the reverse complement.
ATGGTCTTTATCATTTTTAGAAGACAGGAAAGATAAAAATAATCAAATCGGGGAAACAAATCCAAGCTTCGAGCTTGAATCATAACATATACAGATAAAAAGAAACAAGTCCGGGGAACCCATCTAAGCTTCGAGCTTGAATCATATTAACATATAAGTAAATGTAATAGAGAAGTTCATGCAGATGTTGAACATTAGGTAGGTACAATAAGTATGGAAAATAAGTATTGCTTTAGCTATCAGGTAATTCACACCTCTGTATTAAGTTTTTATGCATAAAGTATTCTTTTTTATTCGTTTGGCCTTTAAGTGACTACGTATGTATTTAATGCAACCATAACTTTGTATGTGACATTATGTAGGTAAGTAATAATAATAATCATGCAAGGAATTGATTCAAAAGCGGTGATAGCCCAGTGGCTTACGTATCGGACTGCTGAGACGAGGTCTCGAGTTCGATCCCCAGTTGCCCCGGGCACACACCTCTGACTTTTCGTAGTTATGTGTGCATTAATAAAATGAAAGAAGACTTACGAAACAGGTGTATGAGGCTAGTGCGGATGGTACCGTCGGAAGGGGAAGACCTAGGCGCACATACCTGGACCAAATCGGAGAAGTGTTAGAAAAGGGGCAGGTCAGGAGTACCCTAAACCGACGAGCATGCATGAAGAATGTTATGAGAGTGAATGAGGCGAGAGAAGTGTGTCAGGATCGTGGCAAATGGAGATCCGTGATCTCTGCCTACCCCTGTGGGAAACAGGCGTGATTTTATGGATGTATGTATGTAATAAATGTTAATTATCGCTCGCTTAATAATGTGCCCGGTAGATGGCAATAGGCTCGCCCCCTATTACATTGGGACCTTAACATAACTGGCGAATCGTGGGTGTGTAATACACCTCTGCCTACCCCTTCGGGGATACAGGCGTGAAGTTATGTTATGTTATGTTATGTGAATTGATTCATTGGTCATTAAAATTGAGTTTATGCTAAAATTGGTACTTTTTCCCCTGTAAAATTGGTACCTAATCAATTTATTATGATTTACAATTTATTATGTAGCTCCAAAAGAAACCGATATACCAATTTAATCAATAATGGGACTCCGGACTCCAAAGTGCAGACGTTGGTTGCTTCTGGGATTTCAATAGCAAAGGAAAGATTACTTTGTAGATTTCTTATCGCATTTTAGCTGAGTATTTTCGTAAAAATCTAAATTCTACACATAAAGCAACAATTTCTATCTTTTTAGAGACTATAAAAACTTGTCTCTGATGAGATTACAAACCACAGAAAATATCAAATTTATTTTATACGATTTTATATGAGATCTTCACCTGATAGCTGTAAAGTAAGTAGTGTGGGGTTCAAAATTATGAATCTGTGGTAAGGCGTCCCCTACCCGTCCCCTGTTCCCGCCTCACCCCCGAAGTGTGACACACTTTTTGTTCTGAACTGCTTGTCTAGTATACATATGGGCCCCAAAAAACTAAGATTATTATTAGTATTATTATTGGCGGTCGGACAAAGACTGAAGCTCAGGAAAAAAATATCTGTAAACTGTCTTAAACCATTCATAAAATAAAAAGGATTGTGGTTTTATGAAACCACGGTAAAAGTGAAACTTCACTTTATTATAAACTGTACTTGAGCAATTATAAATGCAACTTGAGCAGTTTTTTAACACTTTGAGCAATTTAAAATATTGTATTTATTACTATTTATAGTCATTTATTTAGGTTAGGTTAGAACTGTGACCACAACGCACCGCAGCGGCCCGCGAAGTGCCAGAACCGAATCGGTCTTATAGTTATTGGTTTGGCGTCTGTAGACCCGAGACGGCGTGCGGTTTTAGTCGGTTCAAGCCTGACATAACCACCCGCGCTGGCAGGCGGGGGGGTATCCGAAGGGATTTCCGCACGAAAAAAAAATTGATATCGCGAAAGACAACTAATGGACCAAAAATAATACATTACTTTTTTTGCTGTCATACATAACAGATGACATTACAAGAAGGCGCAATATGTCTGTTTTTTTTCGTGCGGGTTTTTGCTAATTGCTACGGGTACCCTCTCCTGCCAGCCAGCAGGGCTGGTTATGTCGGACTCGAACTGACTAAAGCCGCACGCTGGGTGTTGGTGACTAAATACGGCCATTTCCTCGCAACCCGGCGGATCCTGAGCCATCTACGGCTTTGAGATAGGCCCCTCGGGTGTGGGAACCACAGTATACCCACCTTGTCCGGGAGAGGCGTGGTGCTAGCCGCGCCACCACCCTGTCTTGCTGCTTTTGTGGTTACAGGTGGCCTCACCTGCCACTCCCAGGCCTGCGCTCATAGAGGACGGAGGTCGTTTAGTGACTTACGGCGTCTGAGTCGCCGGTGACGCGCGGCGAGCATGTTGCGGGCTCGGCGGGCCGGGAGAGTTCTAAATCTCTCCTGGGTCTGCTACGCCACCTCTTTTTCGAGCATAACTTGCTCGCAGAAGGAGGCAGCGGTGGCCTACACGCTCTTGATCAATGGCTGCAATCATGGAGGCGCGTTATACCTATACAGATAGATGTTAAAATTCATTAAGTCATTTGTTTGCTTTCTGCGCCCTGTTCCAAATTTGAAATTAAAAATAAATTCCCACCTCACTTGTCAATCAGCAGGTGTGTTCAGGCCAAAATAACCCGCTGATTTATAGGTATAATGTTTATATTAGGGTAACATTTTTTCACCTTACAACATTTCTTTTTTAAAATATGCTGTCTTAACATTCAACAAATTATTTCCGCTCAATTCTTTAAAGCTCCAGGTATAATGCTCTTGTATAATTTCAAGTGCTCAACATTAGGTTCCGGTAGCCTTTCATGAAATATTTAAACTACGCTTATCCTTTGCAGCTGACTGCTTTGCGGAGACGTGGTCTCTCACTATGGGCCTCATAAGGAAGCTCGGGGTCACGCAGCGAGCTATGGAACGGGCTATGCTTGGGGTTTCTCTACGAGATCGAATCAGAAATGAGGAGATCCGTAGACGAAAGATAGTTACCAACATAGCAGAGCGAGTCATCAAGCTGAAGTGGCAGTGGGCAGGGCACATAACTCGGAGATCCGATGGCCGGTGGGGAAGAAAGGTTCTTGATTGGAGCCCACGTAACGGCAAGCGTAGCGTAGGAAGGCCTCCCGCAAGGTGGACAGACGACCTAACAAATAGCCCTGGGTCTCGGTGGATGCAGGCCGCTACAGACCGGTCGGAATGTAAGTTGATGGGGGAGGCCTATTTTCAGCAGTGGAATTCCTACGGCTGATATGCTATCCTTTGCAGCTACACCTTCACTGGTGGTAATCTGTGACGTGGCTGTAGCATCATTATCATCACAGCATTAGTCCTGATTGCATCTAAAGCCTATACTTTGGAGACCTGGGTCCGTTCTCCTAGTCTCGCCCTGATTTGGCTTATCTTTGCTGTTGCGAAAGTGGACTACTCATCTCCAAAACAAAAGACTGCGTCAGAGCCTCGTCCGGTAATCAATGGGTGCATGATGAATGGGGCTCCGCCAAGATCTTCGGAGCCCTTGCCAAGCTTACGTGCTGGTTAACGCATGATGCTCTGGCGCATGTTTTCCTCTCGGGGTTTAGGTGGTCAGACGGCAGTCGTTCCCGTAAACTCTAAAATGTATTAAATTACGAGTATAGCAACAGGCTCCAAAGTGCGTTCGGATGAACTGGTGGTAGAAATTTGATGACACAAAGTTGTCACAAAATTCGGCCGGGTAGGTACCACCGTGCACGATTGCGATAAACCCTCCATAGTAATCCAATTTCGGTTTGATTGCGTTCAGGCGTCAGCAAGTGCATAGCCGGGCAGGGGGATTGTGGTCGCAGCACTAGTGGGACCGTTGGGTGTCACGCGGTGCTGCGACGACAATCCTCTTCTGATGAGGCCGTCAAGCTGAGTGCCACCATTGTTAACATGATACGTGTATGTAATGGTGACCCTCTTTTCTGAGACTTTACCTTCAGCTTACCATCAGGCGAGGTGAAGTCAAATTGACGAGTCCTAAATATATATAAAAAAAAAGGTTAAGTAACTTTTTATTGAAGACATTATAAAAAAAGCGCATCATGTTTTAATGGGTTTAATAATCCATAGGCAGTTGGCCTCGGGCATGATCCTATATATCCGCTGATTCCAGTACGAGGACATAATTAGATAAAAATAATAAAACTCGTGCTATAAGTTATCTTTATGTATATTTGTTGTAGATAAAAAATAGCGTTACAGAACTTTGCGACGTGCCTGTTACACGGCAATAAGGTTTTTTTTATTATTTCAAATAGGGACACCGGAAGCCACCCACGATGCTTGCGAGCCACATAATCTATTTCCCGAACCCTCCTGTTGGGGAGAGCGTGGTTATTCCTTCAACTCCTCCGTGTCCAGTGTGTCCGATCCCAGAAGTTCCCATCTAATTAGTAGGTACATGGGACACTCGGCCAGCAGGTGGAAGCTGGTCTCTTCTGTCTCCATGCACTCCGGACAGTTGGAGTCAGTCTTCACTCTGATCACTCTTAGGTGTCTGTTTAGCTCGTTGGTAGACGCTGTGTCCGCGCGGTTTTGGATGGCTTCGCCACGCTCTTTGAAGGAACATTGATTTTGTTTGTTGAATGTTGATTAATTGGTGAAAATTAATTTTCGAGATAGTTATCTCTTTGTAAAATAAAGTGAATACGCCCGTCGCGTTCGTTGAACCATTGCTGCCGTGGAACACACATCCGAAGGGAAGTGAAATCTTATATAATTTTTGTAATCTATTGTATAATACATCCTCAACATACATTAGACTAGGATTAGATTAGGTACATTATCACTGGGTCATTTGTTCCTAATAAGGGGGCCGTCATTAATAAGTTTAGTTAACAACCCACTTATATATTTCATTTCCTTCAAATTTTATTTATTTGTTTGTTTGTGTAATCGTCGTATTTTGTTTGCAATCGATCGATCTTTGGTCTCAATTGAAATATCACGCTGATTACGGTTGTAGTAATTGAACACGTTGGGACGTAGCGGGTCGTCCATATTTTGTTTACCTTCTTTGTAAAATAAATTACTATTTCATATTAAATACTTGATTAATCTTGCCTAAAAGTCGAATGTTGCCTAATCGCTTGCGATCGGAATTTATCCTTTGAATTTGCATGATTGTTTTGATTTGAGTGCCTATTTTAATTGTTTTTGGGACTTTGTGGGATTTAATTTTGATAATATTTCCGTTAAAACATTGTTACTTGAGATCGATATAATTGACCTAACATTTTCCCATACTGTGATATTTTGGTCAAGAGCGAGTCACTTTTTTTTAAATAATATTTGGAAATTTATGTTAATACCTTGGGGAGCTCTCAACAACGTTTAGAAGCCCATCCTGAACATTTTTATTGAGTTTTGCAAGTGGGGTCTGGTAGACCCCCAAACTAAAAATAGGTTTCTGATTTGTGTCCGAACGACTCCCAGAACTTATTTGAACTGATTTTTATATTCTTCCCTATTTATTCGTTGCGGGAAGTTCGGGTTTTTCATAAACTTATAATTTTGTAGTATCACTTTTGCCTAACCTAGTACTAATTGTTTGTGCCGATTTTGCGGGCCTAGTTTGGCATCGGATTTTCCTAGACACGGTTGATAAATTAATGATTAAGTTTTACGCACGTTTCCACTACGCGATTTTTTAGACTTAAGTTAATATCGTTGACTTACGACGATATCGGTGCCTCGTAACGCGGTTTCCGAGCGCGAAAGCGACTAGTGGGGCTACGGTTTGAAAACTACCTACTCGTAGTTGCATTTTTCGCATTTGCTTCCTCCTTAGTGAGGGGGCTGGCAGCAGAGCTGCTTCGGAATCATTGCTCTGGCTATGTTCACGTACAAGGTGGCTTTCTATTACGAAAACAGAGTATAGCTGACGAAATGTGGCTGTATTAGGCCCACCTGGACCTGGATGATCAAACCAACCTCACCGGCTAGTCGGTACATTTGCTACTGGATTGATGAGGCTCTGCCACAGGAGGAAAACCTCTCCTCTCGGGGTTGGGAAGTCCGACGAAAGTCACTGCCATAAAAGCCAAACCAAAAGAAGGAGAAGCAATCAATGGGATCCGGACTCTGAGGTGAAAGCTTCGGATGCAACCGGAAATAATGTTAAAATGAAAAGGAGCTTATGAAATGTAGGTGAAATATATATACAATCATGGCTTCCGCTCTCCGGGTAGGCCGAGACAACAGCCTGTCATCTGTTTCTATCCTTACATACTTCACGAGCTTCCTCTACTGCACATACTAAACATACCTACATAAAAATTATCATGCATTCCCGCCGGTTTTGAGTACTTCTGACCTGAATATTCTAATCAAGAAAAGTTAGCCTCCAGGAATAATAATAATAAATAGGTATGCTGTATGGCGGGGTGCGACTGGTTGGATCACCTCCAAGTTTGGTGCACCCTGGGCAACGTGGGCGATGACGCATCATTGATTGCTTCTCTGGAGTAGCTGGCGTCAACGTCAACGGCAAGAGTGACCAACCGGCCCTTTTCAGGGCCAGCTGACCCCATTGCACGAGGGGGTCGGGGTATGGCGGGCCTGCAAGGCTCGCGGGGGGGGGGGTCGCTCCAGGTACCCCTCTGCTGTTATCAGAGGGGACACTGCGAATGGCCCAGGGTCAGTCGGAGTGAGAGGAATATGCTCTATGGGTAACCTTACACCCCGGCATCTGTAGACCCGAGACGGCGTGCGGTTTTAGTCGGTTCAAGCCCGACATAACCACCCCCGCTGGCCGGCGGGGGGGTATCCGAAGGGATTTCCGCACAACAAAAAAAAAAAAGGTATGCTGTATGGCAAAAAAACATATAACCAGGAAATATAATCAGGTACCCAAAATTAGCACTGGATTGAGTGTCAGTAGACTTGGTTGGGTTTAAGTCGACTATCTAGAAAAAAACACAAAAAAGAACGAATTACTTTGTTCGTAACACCTTCGAGATAGACAAAAAAACTTAACTGAGAATATATACATAAACTACACTAAAACTACATCGTGCACCTCGCAGGCGCACTGATTGGTACAATCTCCGGTTAAATTGTAAATAGGCAAGCTTTTACCAGATCTATTTGAAAAACTCAGCAAGGTATGGTTGGAGCAGACTTCGTAAAATAGTTAGTATATCGGTTCAGATGAATCACTTCACATTTTCCTGTTCGTAAGTATTGCGCTCTGATGAACAATGTCGAAATCGCGAAGGCAAATTTGCGGAAAATCGAAATTTCCGTCAACTTCTGAAGTTTACGATATTATGTATGAGTTTCATACAGGCTATGGATGTTGTAGGTTTTTATGTAACATGCGATATGGGAGTTGTTATATAAATTGCTGATACTAAGGAAAAAAGCTTTGTGAAACTCCATGTAATTTTTTTTTTTTTTTTAATATTTAGGACACGTCAATTTGACTTCACCTCGCCTGATGGTAAGCTGAAGGTAAAGTCTCAGGAAAGAGGGTCACCATTACATAAACGTACCATGTTAACAATGGTGGCATTCAGCTTGACGGCCTCATCAGAAGAGGATTGTCGTCGCAGCACCGCCCCACCGGTCCCACTAGTGCTGCGACCACAATCCCCCTGCCCGGCTATGCACTTGCTGACCCCTGAACGCAATCAAACCAAAATTGGATTACTATGAAGGGTTTTTCGCAATCGTGCACGGTGGTACCTACCCGGCCGAATTTTGTGACAAATTTGTGTCATCAAATTTCTACCACCAGTAAATCCTATAGTTAATAATCATTCCATATAGTTGCCGAGTCAATACGCTACGATGATAGCATATTCTATCTAAGAACTGGTATATAATTGTCTGTTATAGCTCCACTCAAAAGTTACAAACGATTTCTAAATAAATCATTGCGCACATTATAATTGACGCATAAGTATTTTTGTAATCTTACTTTTTGACGATTTGTAAACTCCGTTTTAATGGTCTATACAGAATAAATTCATTTTGACTTTGACTTCAGGGAATAAGTTTTCAGGATTTCATATATTGTTTATTTTTCAGAAAAAATAATGAGCTTAGGTGAACTTGGAATGTGGTTTACGAACATTATTAGTTCGGATTATTAGTTTTGACAAATTTGCGTTTACTAATTGTACAGTCTGAATTCGTCTTGCAAATGAGACCGATATAGAACCTATATTATAAGCCTATGCTTACTTTGAGTCTAGATAACGCTGCGTAGTATGTCTTGTATATGCGTAAAAATCTCTTTGATATTGGTGACCCCGGGGTAATAAATGCGCCTACCCTCTCTCAGTTTGCCGGGTAATCTCTAAATAACGACATATTTATCTAAAATGAAACGTAAACAAAGAGATTATACTTGGCTCTAAGAAATAACTACTGCTTTAAATATTAATAAAATGAAATGTTAGCGACCAAGGAATAACTCGTTGAGTAGGAAAATGGGGCGAACCGGTCAAGAGGAAAAAAAATAAAGTGATCTTGAGAATTTTTTAAATAATTTCTTGTATACCTAAACTAAATTTGTTTAAAAAAAAAAATCATCTGACCCTTTTTATTTCTTTTCAATTCTTTTTTTTATTTTTTATTTTAAAGAATATTAGTAACCGAAATTATTAATATTCCCCGTAACCCCTCCAGCTAAGCTAAATTGCTTGTGTTAGGAGTGGGTTCACGTCGGTAGTGTAATGGCCAGGATTCGAACCCGGGACCTCTCAATCGGAAGGTCGACTCCTTAACCACTAAGCTACCGAAACTTTGCTTCTAGTCACTCCGTTTTATGGTAACTTTCTCACAAGTGAGCCTTAATGTGTTAGAATTGGGATCAATCTGTACCTAATAACTTTATTGCGGCCTTTATCCCGAATTCAAAATGGTTTCATTCATAAAATCTCATCCAGCAAAAAAAAATGAAATTCTCGGTTTATAATTCCTTCTAATCTTGTATATCGTAACTAGGGGCGCAATGCATTCTGCTGTTACAATGTTGAGCTGAGAGTGCACTACATGATCACCTACAAAACCTGCCCAACAACTCCCGATTACCATCGACGGTGGGCATCACGGGCTTGAGTTTAATGCTGAATCAAATGTCCACATATGGGGCTGCAACTTTCGTTGTTCATTTTGAAGAAATCAGATTTAGGAATTTAAATTTGTTAAACCTTCCGGTTATCTAGTTGTATTTACATGCGAAGTTTTGTCAAAATCGGTCGATTAGTTTAGGAGGAGTAGCGTCACAACCGAAATACACCGAGTGGAGAGTAGAGAGCTTTTCGCGCGACTTCGTCTCACTCTCAGCTCAAAATTAAAAATTTGGTGAACACGTGAAGTCACTATTTTGCTATGTTAACTTCAGTTTCAGACGTTGATGGCCTACCAGAGCGAGGCAGATTTTCCATCACATCTCGACCGCACGTGTTTTTGATAAAGTCGATTCACCGTAAGCTTTTTTTTTATTTTTACGTGCGGAAATCCAAAACCGCACGGTGTCCTCCCCAAGTGTCCGTTGCCGGGCACCTCGGGTAAGCCCTCGAAAGGATAACCCCGGCGGACCTTGGCCGCCACCGCGGCCTCGCCTGGTGGGGTTGGGTTTTATCCCGCTTCGGTGAGTTGGCAGGCGTGTGTAGGGGCACAGACGACACGCCTCCGCCACGGCCTGCTTCTGTAAGCCGTAAGGCTTCTGTAACATTTTCAGTGACTCCGAACAAGAAATTCCATTGGCGATGTAAAATTTAAGACAAACTCTTTGTTCGATGTTTTTGTCCATAATGAAATTCGCTATACACACTAGATATGACACTCTATTTAATATAATTAACAGATGCAACTCAAACTCCGCGCCAAAATGGAAATCAGTTGTGTTAATCTAACAACAACGAAAAAAAAAACAAAAATTTGAATTTGGAACCATAAACAAATCATCCATTCCCGATACTTTTTTGACTGAATGTATTATATCCCATGTTCTAGGGGATAATGTACCTTTGAAATGGTGACAGTATTCTTCCAATAAGTGCAGTGGTTCCGAAGATTAGGTACCCATTTTTGTTTCGGGTCGAAACCCTACGGGCTTCACCCCAACGGTGTCTGTGATGAGGTATGTATGTCGGAATCGAACTTTGGGGACCTTTGGGGTCGGGTTTGATCCCGCGTCGGTGAGTTGGCAGGCGTGTGTAGGACACACACGACATGACTCCGTCTTGGCCTGCTTCTGTTAGGACGGCGGGTCGGCCGACTGCCGTCCTCAGGCCCCGCTTATGGAGGTCGGTAGTTCTGGGCGTAGACAAGCCTGCGGCGTCTTCACCGCAGACTGCGGTCAGTGGGAAGGGTTCTCGCCCGCTTTCACGTGCATTACCTGCTCGCAGAAAGAGGCGGCGGCGTGCCACTTGCTCCCGTCGTCGGAGACCACGGTTCTCACCATGGTCTCCAGCGAGAGAACGTCCACGCCCTTAACCCTTAACTTATGAACAAACTCGCAAAATTCGGCCTCTCACTTTATATTAGAAGTCTAGTTTCCTTATACGGGAAAAAGGATTCTATTTAAGGGGAAGTACTATAACTACCCGAAAATAAAAGTTTAATAAATGTCAAGAGTTGAAAAGGTTTCTAATTATAAATTTCAGAGAGAAACTTCTCATTGTTGATATCAACAACAACAAATTTCAAAACCTACGTTGTGTTGTAAAACTTATAATTGAAGCGGTAAGCAGTTGTGAACTTTCGACATCACAGGTAGAGGACTCTGTTGTGCACCCGCCATATCTCCAGGTAAGCATCAGTAGTTTAGTGGTTAAGGAGTCGGCTTTATGATCGATAGGTCCCGGGTTCGAATTTTGGTCATTACACTACCAACGTGAACTCTCTCCTAACACATGCAATTTAGCTTAACTTAAATGATGATTTTTATGCGATCATAAGAAAGCGGAGCGCGTCAATGTCTACTCGACTGCTGGGCAGCACTAATTTCATCCTGAGGGTACCTATTGTCTGAGAGGTGGGGCCTTCCACTGTAACAATGCACATTGTACTTTTAAGGATATTAGTGGAATATGTAGTCGATTCCTTAGTTGATATCGATTCATAGTCTACTAATATTATCTGTATTCTTTCATCGACTCTGTCTATGGTTAGCCGTGGTCAACTCTATCGGCTGTGGCATATTATCTATGAACTCCCACCGGCTTGGTGGGAGTTCATAGAGCTTCTTTCAGCCGACGTTATAAATTATAGTGCAGCGGTTTTGCGAGCCCTAATTTTCTGCATCGCTTCCACAAGTGCATAGCTCTGGTACTGAGCCGTTGGTGAGAATTTTACAATTTATACATTACGTGTGCTAATCATTTTTATTACAGAGTGCTCATTAGTGTTGGAGGGTGACGTGGTACCAATGGCCCACCAGGGATATTCCCCGTGGCCTCTTCATCTTCACCAATGGTGCCACGTCAGGTTCCCACTGCTATGCTAAGCTACTCCAGGCATCGCCTCGTTTTTTACGTGAACGAGGCTTGCCAACATTATCCATGTATTGGAATTATATAGAATGTTATCATGCCACACTACACCTCTGTAGTCGTGGCAAAGTTTTCTAATTGGGATTCTGCTTTTTACGTGAGCAGTATCTATTTGTTTTAATTGTGTAGCTTATACGCAAGGCATGCTTTCCCTTTTTACGCTTGTCAAAAGGACAATAACCTGTGCGGGCCACGCGGTCAGTGACCGCATGGTGAACAATCCTTCAGTGTCATCTATGTTTCTGTGCATCTGTTCCTGCTGCTTGCAAAGGCTGTGACCTGCCTGCTTTGCAATAATGACCATAAGCATCACGTGCCTGGGGAAGCTTGTCACCTTTCTTACGCCTTCGGTATGCTCGGCCTGCACTAGCAGTATGTATTCACATACTGGAAGCTTTGCCTTCTCTTTTCAGGTCCGCCGAGCGAGTCACGCAGCGGTTGGTGCCAGCGCGACACGCCGGGCGGATACAGGCAGAGCTAAGTGCAGACTCCTGGCTGCTGCGGGCCATCCTTCACGTCTTAACGTCTTTCACGTCGTCACGTCTTTCACGTCTTCACATCTCATCTTTTAACCCTTAACTTCAATCTTAATTGAACTATGCGTACTCACCCTTGAGATCACATACAATTGATAACATTTAATATATGAAAGGTAAAACTAGTCTCATGTTTGATTTGCTATAACCTTATAAACCAACTACTAACTTCTAATAACTTGTAACTTATCTACCTTAAATTCAACTATCCCTGTTACACCACTCCTACAAAGGTGGATGCGACTGCATGCTAGCGCATCCCCGCGAATTATTATGTGATGTGATTTGTTTATTTTTAATTGTTTTTATTTTTTGTTTGTAATGAAGAACTAACATAGTTGTAAGATCATTGTTACTAACACATATGGACGTATGTTTGAAATAAATGAATTATTATTATTAACTGGACGGGTTAGGGAGAATACTAGTAATTTTGTTTACTAATATTCTTGTAAAAAAAATATAAATATAAAATTATGTTTTAGTGGCTAAAGTCGACATTTTAATTACATTGGTTGCTTATGATAATAATACAATAATTTAATATATTTTTTTTTTATATTTTTAAATATATTTGTTTTTTGTATATAGAATGTAATTAAAATTATAATTTATACATATGTATTTAAAATTAATAAAGGGAATAATAATAATTTATTTAATTTCTCACCAACGACCAAAATTAAATACAATGGTAAGCAATCATAAGGGACACAATAGTTTTGGTTGTGGATCGCTGGTGCCTGTGGTAGGTAATAAATTACCTTTTATTATTATTATTTTATTTTATTTTTATTATTTTCTAAGGTGGTAGAGTCAAGCAACAGTCATTTTGGCCGTTGCATGAATGGGCCGACTCGACCGGGGAAGCACCGCCCTCTCACAGAATATCGACGCCAAGTAACAGTATTTGAACTGTTGCGTTCCGTTTGGTGAGTGAGAGTGCCGGAGCCCAAACTCCTTGCCCATCCCCTCCCAAATTCCTTTCCCATCCCCTCCCAAACTCCTTTCCCATCCCCTCCCATCCCCTTTCCTTTACAGGGTCCGCAGCGCGAGTGTGACGCCACTGGTGTTGCACACGTCCATAGGCCGCGGTAACCGCTTCCGATCAGGTGGGCCGTGTGCTTGTCTGGCCCCTTAGTGGTATAAAAAAAAAAAAAACCTGTATACTGATCACCAGGATTCCACTTCGACACAGTGACTAAATAGCGCTCAATAAGTATCTATAGGAAAGCGGTTTGGTCCCAAACAAAATAGGAACTTATAATTAAAATATACATATACAATATAGATAAATGAGAGTAGGTACATGTGTGTGAGCATTATATAATCTATAATATAATCCGTGGGTTATTAATAATTTCGCTCGAGAGAATTGTGGCACCGTGCCCCACCAAAATCATTACCTGCAAGCCACTTTTTATTAAATCTAATTTATTGATATAATAATTAATAAATATTCTACGACATTCTACACCGCGCTTTCAAGACCTAAAGTAAGCATAGTTTAACAAATTCAATTAAATTTTTAAGCATTTCGTATGCTTTGTAACAATGTTTATGCATCTTAGCGACATCTATTGATTCGTCTTAACAACTTAACATTTGTTATATCGATGAGGGCTCTAAATTTTACGCTGCTGGGCGCGAGATGGCGCCTGTAATTTACCACTCCGCTTAGCGTGTCTGTTTACTTTTTTTTGTAAGGAGTTTATTATTGTGTTTCCGTTTAGTTCCGGTGCTGACGGATTTCGAGAGGATTCTAGTAATAAGTAAGGCTCAGATAGAAGCCGGATGTAGGGTTAGTTGTTCTGGTAAATTCGGGTTCGTGTGTTATAAAGTAAAACTTCAGCCCATCGTTTTGCTGCTCCAATAAGGAGTTCAGGAGAGTATAAAGGTGTGAATAACCTTCTCCTAATAACTGTTCCACCATAACTCACACCAGCATCGTTGCTGCTCCGAAAGTGAGCTCAAGATTGTTTGAATTATATGATATCTCAAGAAAACCCAGCCAAGGACTTATGTATGACTATTGCGTATTATTTTCTGTATTTAGATTAGCACTGGCGTTCTGAGTTGCTGTTGTGTATGTAATCTTTGGACAATTATATGTATGAAACCTGTTTCTTTGAAGGGTCCCCTTGACATGCACAAATATAGTTAATTCTTAGTAGTTTATAGCCTAGTGGTATGGGTAAAGGACTGCTGAGACGAGGTCTCGGGTTCGATCCCAGGTATTACCATGGCACACACCAATGACTTTTCGATGCTTTTCGAAGTTGTGTGTATTTATCGCAGGTTTATAAGTGCCCGGTTAATGGCAATAGGCTCGCCACCTATTACATTGGGACCTAAACATAAACTGGCGAAATGTGGGTGCTAACACCTCTGCCTACCCCTTCGGGGATATAGGCGTGAGTTTATGTTATGTTATGTTATGTGTTATTTTTGTGTTTATTGTTACCTAGTTTATTATCATTGTGAAAAGGCGCCCTGGGATAAGTGAGCTCTTGTTACCATACCGTCTGGGTCAGCTGGTGAGTAACCAGAATAAGAAAACTGTTTACAGGTTATAGAATTATATTTACTTATAGATTTAGATCGGAAAAAGAGAACATTTAGGACGGGACCTGAACCCGTGACCAGTCCCTTACAGGGGACCGTTTCCGTAGTTCGCAAGAATTACGGTGGATGGCTCCAGCGTCGCCTTAAGACGTATATAATATATCGGAGAATAGTTTAACTAGCTTGTGTTATGGGTTCGAGAATGCGGATAAACATACTTATATACTTTTTTTTTTGTAAATATATACATAGAAACACCCAGACCAATGCAAATAGACATATTCATGCATACAAATATTTGCACTGAGCGGGAATCGAACCCGCGCCCCGTAGCAGTCGAATGCACTACCGCTACGCCACAGAGGCAGTAAAATACTAAAATATATTCTCTGTTTCTTTTATTTCTTAAACAGCAACAGTGATATTAACGAAATTTCTCTAACTTTTCATACAGGCGTTTCTTGACTTTTAAAATAAAACTTATATATTGGTGTGGCGACTTTAACACATACAATTTGACGGACTCTGTGGCGTAGCGGTAGTGCATTCGAATGCTACGACAGGGTTCGCGGGTTCGATTCCCACTCAGTGCAAATATTTATATGCATGAATATGTCTATTTGCATTGGGCTGGGTAATTCTATGTCTAATGTGTATGTATTTACATAAAACCAGGTATATAAGTATGTTTATCCGTATTCTGGAACCCATAACACAAGCTAGTTAAACTATGCTTACTTTGGGTCTAGAAAGCGCTGAGTAGCATATCGTAGAATATTTATTTACTTAATTCACGTACATTTGCCTCAGAATTTATTATTTTAGTCTTAGCATTTTTCCCGGTTGCATCTAAGGCTTTCACATGAGAACTCGGGGTCCCTTTACTAGTTGCTCCCGTAAGAGCGGTAAAAGACATACCTAAAGGAGGAGACTTTTAGGTTTGTCTTTTACAGGAGCGACTGCTGTGGTCAGATCCTCACGGCCCCAAAAATACCCTAGTCGCCCTCAGAATTGGCTTAACGTGTTTCAAGAGTCAACTTCACGTGTTGATAAAGCCTTCGTTCGTGTGCTTCGGCCTTACACCCCGGCGTTTGAAAACCCGAGATGGCGAGCGGTTTTAGTCGGTTCAAGCCCGACATAACCGCCCCCGCTGCTCGGCGGTGGGGGGGGGGGGGGGGGTATACGAGGGGATATCCGCACGAAAGAAAGTATTCAATGAATGAATTCCATGTGGTTTAAAAAGCAATTTATTTTATTTAACTTGCCTGCATTTGATATTTATGTTAATTAACACAAACAAACAATACGAGATGAAAGTTACAAATAACACAACAAACCCATGTTACATTAGAAATGTTATTTGTTTTTTTTTTTTTATACCACTAAGGTGGCCGCGGTAGCCTAGTGGTATGGGTAATGGACTGCTGAGACGAGGTCTCGGGTTCGATCCCAGGTTATACCATGGCACACACTAATGACTTTTCGAGCTTTTCGAAGTTATGTGTGTATTTATCGCAGGTTTATAAGTGCCCGGTTAATGGCAATAGGCTCGCCACCTGTTACATTGGGACCTAAACATAAACTGGCGAAACGTGGGTGCTAGCACCTCTGCCTACCCCTTCGGGGATATAGGCGTGAGTTTATGTTATGTTATGTTATGTTACTAAGGTGGCAGACAAGCACACGGCCCACCTGATGGGGAGCGGTTACCGAGGCCTATGGACGTGTGCAACACCAGTGGCGTCACACTCGCGCTGCCGACCCTGTAAAGGAATGGGAAAGGAGTTTGGGAGGGGATGGGAAAGGAGTTTGGGCTCCGGCACTCTCACTCACCACACGGAACGCAACAGTTCAAATACTGTTACTTGGCGTCGATATTCTGTGAGAGGGTGGTGCTTCCCCGGTCGAGTCGGCCCATTCATGCAACGGCCAAAATGACTGTTGCTTGACTCTACCACTTCACAAGCTATATATATAGGTAGGTAAACAGAGGTGTATTATAAACTCATTTTTTCATTCTGAATGCATATTATGGTTCCGCGTGATCTTGAGCAAAATGCCGTGCTAGTTATGAAAAATTCTTATAAAATTTTACTTAGTACCGAGACGTATCAAATACGTACACTAATACCGTACGGTTTGCTCGGCAAAGCCAGGTGGTAAAATCGAATGTAATTTTAAGATAAATAAATATTGTACGATATTCTAGGCCGCGCGGAAGGTCACCTACGCGTTGGACTGACCAGATCAAGTCTGCCGTAGGAGGTTCACTCAATGAGTGTAGTAGGATGACCGCTAATAGGCAACGGTGGTGAAACGTCGTGAAGCGCATCACATCCAGATAAGATACTTTTTTTGTAAATACTTACATATTATAGATAGAAACATTCAGACCAATGTGAGTCTTATGTGCACGGTATTCATAATTGTTCATTGTTTTAATATGTATTAGTTTTTCATCAGAACTATGAAGTACCAATCTCAATTCATATAATTCTTTATTAAATCAATCTGCTAATCTTGAGCGTAATACAGTTAGTCCCTTACTTACCATTCAAACCTTCAACGAGAGGTGTGTGGGGAGTGCCCATGACCCGACGTTCTGATCGTTCTGATTGTGATTGCTTTGCTCTGCCCATCTCATGCTACTCATGCTGCTGTTTGCTGGTGGATGGATAGATACCGTATCTGAAAGTTGAAAGATTAATGATTTTTAGTTTTATTTATTTATAGTTACACACATCGAGCTGACTTCATAATAGGAATTTGCTTACTATTGTAAGACCCGTCCATGTGGTGTGAGTGTATTGTTGGTTTCACAGCGGCATCGCATCGGTGTGCTGACCTATAGGACGGATCTTGTTGTGGGTTTCGTATGTACGCCCATTTGTATATTTGTTCACTGTCACTTGTTCTTATAATAACGCTCACAAATCGCAAAGTACAATCGGCGTTATACTTACTGCATTGCATGATGGGTATCTGGACTTTCATATAGTATCATAGTACTCTGTGATCTGGACATAGCGCGCCGCAGGTGAATAAATGAGTTATTCAGTACTTGTGCTGGCACATGGTACCGTAATACGTTTTAACTTGAATTGTCTCTTTTTTTTCTATTGGAATACGGATATGATGTGTCCAGTGTCAGTAATATGGCCGACCAAAGAGTACCTATATTAGCACATGCGTGGATTACGTGGCATAACCACACTGGCTTGCCCCGGAGGTTTGACATTAATGACATTTCGCCGGCGGAAGCGCGGGAGGCGTCCTGCAGTGTCAAATTGTTGCCAGTTCTCTTACTTTTTTAAATTTATTTTGTTTTCATTTTTTTGTAATGATTTTTTGTTTGCCATTTTTTGTGTTTAATCTATCTGCAACTGTATCGTAATGAAAAAAAAAAAGTGTATATTAGTCAAACTCACTGTCCGGCCGTCTCTGAAAACCAGCGCTGTCCGCTTGCACTACAACGCGGACAGCATTTAAGCTGAGAGGCGGCCTTTATTCTACCTAGCCATTCTACCTAACCAATGCAAATTGACATATTCATGCATACAAATATTTGCACTGAGGGGGAATCGAACCCGCGCCCCTTTGTTACCGTACCAGTCCAATGCACTACCGCTACGCCACAGAGACCGTCAAGATACTAATTAAAATTTGATATTCGGTTTTATTTTTCGACAAATATTGCCGTAGCGACAATGCCAATCCGTTTGTATGTATGTAGTTACCAACTGCCGACTGCCGTTTGAACTTCCAGCCTGCTGTTGGCAGGTGAGGTTGGTCTGCATCCCGAACATCTTGGTAGGTAGGGGGCACACCCAATGTAAATGCATTGGGTGTGCCCCGTACCTACCTACCTAAACTACCTTTTGTTTGAAGTGTCGGTAGCTTAGTGGTTAAGGAGTCGACGGAGTACGATCGAGAGGTCCCGGGTTCGAATCCTGGTCATTACACTACCGACGTGAACCCACTCCTAACACTAGTGATTAAGCTTAGCTTGGAGGTGTTAGTAGGAATATTAGAAATTTCGGTCACTAATATTCATTAAAAAAACAAAAATAAACCGGCGAAGTGCGAGTCGGACCCGCGCATGAAGGCTTCCGTAGCATCAAATTTTTTTTTTATATTTGAGTTGAATGAATGAAAGGTAAATTGCGGTTTACGATTTATGATGTATTAAAAAAAAACTACTTACTAGATCTCGTTCAAACCAATTTTCGGTGGAAGTTTACATGGTAATTAAAATTAAAAATTTAAAATAAAATTCATTTATTTTCAGACCATTGATCCATAGTGTTAGTGTACATCATATATTTTTTTTTAGTTTTATCATTCTCAAATTCGTCGCAAACTATTCAGTTTGGAAAAAAATGATAATAGAAACCTCAATATCATTTTTAAATACCTATCCATAGGGATAGGTTAAAATTTATGAGTTCCAGTTCTAAGTATGGGGAACCCTCAAAATCTATTGTTTTTTTTTTCTATTTATATTCATTGTGTGAAATCAAATCAAAGTGTGTATTCATTCATATATTGTGTGAAAATCTTAATGCGGTTCACAGAATACATATACTTAACAAGTTTCAATAGAATAGTTCTTATAGTTTCGGAAAAAAGTGGCTGTGACATACGGACGGACAGATAGACAGACGTGACGAATCTATAAGGGTTCTGTTTTTTGTCCATTGGCAACGGAACCCTAAAAATCTGTCTAACTCATCATCCTCCGCGCCTTTCCCCAACTTAGTTGGGGTCGGCTTTTCAGTCTAACTACGAACCGGCTGAACTATTCGTCGTGAAGGTACATCGGCGGACCAAATGACGTATGCATTCTCTACCAGTCAACCATAGGGTGGTGCAGAGCTAGAACGAGGCAGGCATAAAAATGAAGTCTACATTCAATTAAAATCTAAAATAATTACATCTACACAGATAATACATATATAAAAATATAAACTTATATATATCCTATATAAACGAAATATATACATATATGCATAATCAAAATAAAACAAAAACAGAATATACAATTATTTTATTTTATTTTATTTTATTTATTAGGGACAAAAAACAGTTATGCGTTACAGTAAATTCTTAAAAACTAGACATAACACTAAAAACGCACGACCCACACCATTGTCCACGGAATTATAATTTAGTTTAAAAGAAGAGACGGACGCGTAGTTGTACCCAGACGTACAAAGATGCTAAATTAAATTAAAAAACCTAAATTAAAAATAAATAAATAAATCCTAACAGACTGACACCCCAGTTTGTTAGGTCTTATTTATTCATTTTGCCGAGAATTTCGGAAGCCATTTTCTTGAATTTGTTCTCGGTAAGCGCAAAAATGTCGAGGTCAATAAAATGTGAGTTGTAGGTTGCCAACAATCGACGCAGAGGTGTTACCGTTGAGATGCCTCTGCTAACTCTTTGAAAAGCAACAGCCGTACTCTAGACCTGAACACATCCCGGCTGGTGCTCGTCCTGAACTCAAGAGGTAGAGGGTTCCACAGAAGCACAGACTGAAAGAAGAGGAGCCCAAGAAGCCAGTTATATGAGAAACTTGGATATTTTCCTTGAAATGACTGCCCTGAAACCTCCACAACCCATTGGCGATATCAACATTTTGTACTTGGACCATTTGTCTGACATTTTAGGACTGCAACCACCCGTAACGACTACCATAGATGTTTGTATGGCAACCGGGACCGACGGCTAACGTGCCCTCCGAGGCACGACGGGGTCTCAATGTGTCAGAAGAATGGTCTCCCATCCTAAGACTGCCTTGGTTAGTATTGCTTAACTATACAATGTATTAACCTATTTGGTTACCACTTAGCCACGAACCTGTCTAACAGTTAAATATAAGACAGATACTTAATATTTAGTTTGATCACTGTTTGAATATCGAATATTCCTTTTCTCTACCTAATAATTACTTATGTAACATACGATTAGGTATAGGTAACCGGAGATGGCCCAGGGTCAGTCGGGGTGCGAGGGATATGCTCTATGGGCAACCTTACACCCCGGCGTCAGTAGACCCGAGACGGCGTGCGGTTTTAATCGGTTCAAGCCCGACATAACCGCCCCTGCTGGCACGCGGGGGGGTATCCGAAGGGATTTCCGCACGATAAAAAAAAAAAAAAAGGTACGTATAATGAACTAAAATACGGTTAAAAATAAAGATTTATCATTATTCTAAATCACAAATTGACAATTATTTTTGCCTAATTTAATACGAGTATGTGAGCGTCATCCTTATCTGTTTCTATGTTTCTCCATTGTAATTGACATTTTCAGTATTCAACTTAACCAGCAGAAGACGGAGAAAACCGAAAAAACTGAAAACTGAAAGAAAAATCTAGGTAAAATAAATAAATCACCATCTAGCGAATGTATTTTTTTTTTGGGAAATATATTAGTAACCGAAATTACTAATATTCCTCCTAACTAAGCTTAATTGCTTGTGTCAGGAGTAGGTTCACCTCGGTAGTGTAATGGCCAGGATTCGACCCCAAGACCTCTCGATCGTAGGGTCGACAGCTTAACCACTAAGTTACCGACGCTTGAATATGTATGTACCATTGTAGATATGTAACATTCTTATATACATTTTTTATTGTAAATAATCACATATTACAAATATAAGACCCAGACATACTCCTGCACAGACACAAATAGACATATTCCTGCATACAAAATATTTGCACTGAGCAGGAATTTTGATCTATATTTTCATAGTTTGTGCTAGAAATCATTATTATCATCTGAGCATTGCTCCTCCTTCTGCTCCTTTTGGTTTGACTAAGGCGGATTTTATGGGAGGGACTGCCGTCTGTCGTCCTATTCCCGGGACGAAAGCTTCGCCAGAGCCTCGGCTGTCAATCAGCTGGTGAACCCAAGGTCTTGGTTGTGATCGATCAACAGCAAAGCACAAAGATGAATAGCAAAGAGTACAGTAAAAGGAAGTTAAAAGATTACTGTAATACAATATAGTCCAGGTAGCTCAGTTGGTGAGAGGCGACACGGAAGCCTCTCGTACCGACTGACGCCGAAGGGGAGCTTAGGGGACCACCTGCATTGGATCAGGAAGGAGCCAACGCCTGAGTGCCATCACTGCGACGCGAGCGAGGACTCGGGGCTGCAGACGCTGGCGGACTGCCTAGCGTGGGAGGTGCCGAGGCGTGACCTAGTGGCAGCCATCGGAGTGGGAGTCCTCTCGCTCGGCAGCATGATTGCGGCAATGGTGCGGAGCGCGAGCACGTGGGCCGCCGCCACCTCCTTCTGCAAGCATGTAATGCTCGCGAAGGAGATGGCGTAGTCCGTCCGGGAGAGATTTGGAAGTCTTCCGGCCCGCCGAGCCCGCAAAAAAAAAGGTAGCTTCGTTGGTAAGAACATTCCCCCTGTTAGAGATTGGTCGCAGCTAGATGTTCTCTTCCTCCGATCTAAATCTATATTAGATGGAACGGCCTCTGCCTACAGCAAGTCTCTGCTTACCTCGCGCGGCTGCTCCCGGGACTGCCAGGAGGCTAATGCAGGGCAGTGGCTTTCTACACCCGGTTTCACTATTTGGTTGAGAGCGAATACGGACCCACCCCACTTCTATGAGTTACTGTCTATTGAAAATTATATTCCTACTATTTTAAAAGGTGTTATTTTTTTCGGATACCTACCTACCTAATAGATCAAGGTTACATAGAATATTTACAATTAGTCACATTCCTTACCATAAGTATCAACCATTACTACAATGAGGTAGTTGGTTTTTTACACACTTTCCTGATTATATCATGTGTTGAAACTAATTCAGCTTCATGTACTGGAACAAGGAAATATTCTTAGTTCTTGGATAATAACTACATTTTATAATGTAAATTCTAATGCAAAATATTCTGGGAAAACACCCCCTTGCTGGTACATTAACCGACCAACGGACGAGGTGACCTCGTGGTATGTGATGGTACATGGCGAAACAAAAATATCGAGAACGAGGTTTTGTCCGCGGCTTCGCCAGCCTGGAATTCTGTTTCTGTTTCGCTTCGCACGGGAATCTTCAGGGACAAAAAGTAGCCTATGTATTATTTCAAATGGGGACACCGGAAGCTCGGACGATCCACTCACGAAGCTTGCAGGCCACTTCATCCATTGGACTATGTATTATTCCAGACTATAATCTATTCCTGTACAAAATTTCAGCCAACTCCGTTCAGCTGTTCTCGCGTAAACATCCATACACTTCCATCATCCACATACTTTCGTGTTTATGATATTAGTAGGATGAGAATGAAGAACCTTCTACATCGCTGACTTGACGATGGAAGGCGTACAACTACCATCTATAAGGCAATGAATGGTGTAACACTGAGCCAGCCAGTCTGTGATCACGGCCGGTGTATCCTAGTCGAAACGTCAGGCAATGTACGTACAATGTTTGTACGCTCGGAGCATTTCTTAGGTCTGTCCCGTCGTCGGTCTGTACATTCGTTACTCACGTAGTCAGGGCGTCGCCTCATAACGTGGGTGAACCAACGAAGGCGACTGCATTTTATCTGCGATGTCATGAACATGAATGCTGCCACGGGCTGATGCGGGAGTTCTTCACGAGATGCATGACATCCACCGCAGTAGATTCATCTTCGTGACCTCCTGCTCGTGTCGGTCTAGCAGCGGCTGCTTCTTTATAGTCTAACGGCCAGTCTCAATAGTCTGCCTACAGTTAAAGGTTGAAGCTATCCCAGATAAACATGTCAACATTAATCTATCTGTAACTGCGGTTTCAATATTATCAAAGTCATTTTCTGCTTATCTTTGTTTATTGAAACAGAAAAAAATCCCCGATAGATACTAATGGTAGCTATTTTAACTGCTGGTAAAGGATAGATGGATTATTGAAACCGGCCGTAAGTTGGATAAAAATAGCAACGAATATTCATATAATTAAACAAAACATACCATTGAACCGTTTGTTTTTTCTTCTTCGACATATTACAAATATATAAGATATCGCAGCTAAAACCGCTGCGAATAGTACTGCCACAGCAATATAAAACCTGAAAAAAGACAAACAAACTCATGAGTTTCAGTACACTAATACCAATATAGGTAAGTTACTGCAAAATAACGTTACCACCAGAAAGTTGCCATATTTATTTGATGCATTGGTCCGGGTGTTTTTTAGGGATTTTCTTTAGAAAAGCCCTATTGCTATCGAGTTGTCGTTGACGTCGTCGTCGACGTCGTCGTTGCCAATTTTCTGTCACGGTTTTGGGTATGAAGGAGATGAGCTATCGAGTTGCTGTTTTCGGTAATAGATTCGTGCTGGGGTGAACCATTGCAAGATAAAGAAAAAATCGCAAAAAATCGCAAAATCGAAAATCCCTTGTATTCGGCTGAGCTCGTCTCAGGAATTCAACTTGTTATATATAATATGTATGTTTTTACAAAAAAAAAGAATGTACATTCTAGAACCCATAACACAAGCTAGTTAAGCTATGCTTACTTACCGAGTCAGTACAGCGTGCAAACCTGCGAGCCAGCATATGGCAGCGGGCAGCCAAGGAAATACGTTCCCTATCAATATCCACATTGTCTTTTAAGTCGTCAGTGACGCAATGGCCCAAGTACTTAAACCTCTCAACCCGATTTAGAGGAGATCCGAGGAGTGAGAGTTCTGGAATCTGTTTGTTTGTAAACGCGCTGACTTTAAAAACTAGCCATTCACTCTTATTAGTATTGTACCTGGTATTTATAATATATTTCCTTTCCTTACCATATCCTCTTTCTTAAGTCTACCTAAATTGTCGATATAAGTGTGTAATAATTTGATACATACCAGAGTTCCATGCTTTGTAACTGAGATGCTGTTGAGGTTGCTTCATTGGCAACACATGTTAGATTACTCATATACCATCCAGAATCACAACTGCACGTTTCTGGTGCCACACAGCTTCCATTAACACATTCCTTTGAACAATGTGGTATGCAAGTATAGTTTTTAGTCTTTTTGTAACCAACATTACATTCACAGTGATCTGGGCTGATGCAGCTGCCATTCACACATGGCGGCGTACAAACAGGTTGGCACAAACCGAAATTTTCTTTCTTTGCAGTCACGTTAATTGCCCATCCAAAATCGCAAATGCAAATTTCGGGACTAATACAAGAGCCGTGTATGCAACCACCGGAACAATAGGGTTCACAATTATGTTTATTCCCTTTATATTCGAAGCCCGTCAAACATTTGCATTGATTTGGACCTACACAAGTTCCGTTGATGCAAGGCTCATTGCAAATCGGTTGACATACATACTTGTCTTGTTTTTCAATTAATGTCCATCCACTTTGACAAATGCAGACTTCTGGACTCACACATGTTCCATCAACACAGCCATTTGAACACATTGGTTCACAAACATGATCATGTGAAGTATCTGTAATTGATTTTCTGTATCCTCCCAAACATTCACAAATATTTGGAGCCACACAAGCACCATTAATGCAAGGGTTAGTACACTTTGGTAAGCAAGTTTCTTTGGTGGAGAAAACATTTCCAGCCATTATCCATCCTTTGTCACAGACGCACGTTTCTGGACTTATACAACTACCGTGAATACATCCGTCGGAGCAGTGAGGCTCACATATATTATTGGCTGCAATACTTTCATTTGGCATTTTATATCCCGACCAACATTCACAGGTGTCTGGAGCTACACAGGTTCCATTAATGCAAGGCTGGGTACATATCGGTTGATAGGATTTATTTGCAACGTCACTTCTACCTGGCATTTTCGATCCTTCATCAAAGATACACATTTCATTGCTGATACATGTACCGTTTATGCAAGGTTGCGTACATATAGGTTGACATGATTTCGGTGATCCAGACATCTCCCATCCTTTATTGCAAACACAAGTCTCTGGCCTAACACAGCTTCCGTTGGAACATCCCGAAGAACAGTGAGGCTCACATTTGTAGCTGACTGTCGTATTTTTGTATCCCGACATGCATTTACAAGTATTTGGAGCAATACATGTACCGTATACGCAAGGTTGCGTACATATAGGTTGACATGATTTCTTTGCTACAGACATCTCCCATCCTTTATTGCAACCACAAGTCTCTGGATTAACACAGCTTCCGTTGGGACATCTTGAAGAACAGTGAGGTTCACATTTGTTGCTGACTGACGTACTTCTGTATCCCAAAATGCATTTACAAGTATCTGGAGCTACGCAGGTACCGTTTATGCAAGGTTGCGTACATATAGGTTGACATGATTTCGTTGATCCAGACATCTCCCATCCTTTATTGCACACACAAGTCTCTGGACGAACACAGCTTCCGTAGGGACATCCTGAAGTACAGTGAGGCTCACAGTTGTTGCTGACTGACGTATTTTTGTATCCCGATATGCATTCACAAGTATCTGGAGCTTTGCAAGTACCATTTATGCAAGGTTGCGTACATATAGGTTGACATGATTTCTTTGATACAGAAATCTCCCATCCTTTATTGCAAACACAAGTCTCTGGACTAACACAGCTTCCGCTGGGACATCCTGATGTACAGTGAGGCTCACATTTGTTACTGACTGACGTACTTTTGTATCCCGACATACATTCACAAGTATTTGGAGCAACACATGTACCGTTTATGCAAGGTTGCGTACATATAGGTTGACATGATTTCGTTGATACGGACATCTCCCATCCTTTATTGCACACACAACTCTCTGGCCTAACACAGCTTCCGTTGGAACATCCTGAAGAACAGTGAGGCTCACATTTGTAGCTGACTGTCGTATTTTTGTATCCCGACATGCATTTACAAGTATTTGGAGCAATACATGTACCATTTACGCAAGGTTGCGTACATATAGGTTGACATGATTTCTTTGATACAGACATCTCCCATCCTTCATTGCAAACACAAGTCTCTGGATTAACACAGCTTCCGTTGGGACATCTTGAAGAACAGTGAGGTTCACATTTGTTGCTGACTGACGTACTTCTGTATCCCAAAATGCATTTACAAGTATCTGGAGCTACGCAGGTACCGTTTATGCAAGGTTGCGTACATATAGGTTGACATGATTTCGTTGATCCAGACATCTCCCATCCTTTATTGCACACACAAGTCTCTGGCCTAACACAGCTTCCGTTTGTACATCCTGAAGAACAGTGAGGCTCACATTTGTTACTGCCTGACGTACTTTTGTATCCCGACATACATTTACAAGTATTTGGAGCAATACATGTACCGTTTATGCAAGGTTGCGTACATATAGGTTGACATGATTTCGTTGATACAGACATCTCCCATCCTTTATTGCACACACAACTCTCTGGCCTAACACAGCTTCCGTTGGGACATCCTGAAGAACAGCGTGGCTCACATTTGTTACTGACTGACGTATTTTTGTATCCCGACATGCATTCACAAGTATTTGGAGCTACGCAGGTACCGTTTATGCAAGGTTGCGTACATATAGGTTGACATGATTTCATTGATCCAGACATCTCCCATCCGTTATTGCAAACACAAGTCTCTGGACTAATACAGCTTCCACTGGGACATCCTGAAGAACAGTGAGGCTCACATTTGTTGCTGACTAATGTACTTTTGTATCCCGACATACATTTACAAGTATCTGGAGCTACGCAGGTACTGTTTATGCAAGGTTGCGTACATATAGGTTGACATGATTTCGGTGATCCAGACATCTCCCATCCTTTATTGCAAACACAAGTCTCTGGACTAATACAGCTTCCGCTGGGACATCCTGAAGTACAGTGAGGCTCACATTTGTTGCTGACTAATGTACTTTTGTATCCCGACATACATTTACAAGTATCTGGAGCTACGCAGGTACCGTTTATGCAAGGATGCGTACATATAGGTTGACATGATTTCGGTGATCCAGACATCTCCCATCCTTTATTGCAAACACAAGTCTCTGGACTAATACAGCTTCCGCTGGGACATCCTGAAGTACAGTGAGGCTCACATTTGTTGCTGACTAATGTACTTTTGTATCCCGACATACATTTACAAGTATTTGGAGCAACACATGTACCGTTTATGCAAGGTTGCGTACATATAGGTTGACATGATTTCGTTGATACGGACATCTCCCATCCTTTATTGCACACACAACTCTCTGGCCTAACACAGCTTCCGTTGGAACATCCTGAAGAACAGTGAGGCTCACATTTGTAGCTGACTGTCGTATTTTTGTATCCCGACATGCATTTACAAGTATTTGGAGCAATACATGTACCATTTACGCAAGGTTGCGTACATATAGGTTGACATGATTTCTTTGATACAGACATCTCCCATCCTTTATTGCACACACAACTCTCTGGCCTAACACAGCTTCCGTTGGAACATCCTGAAGAACAGTGAGGCTCACATTTGTTGCTGACTAATGTACTTTTGTATCCCGACATACATTTACAAGTATTTGGAGCAATACATGTACCGTTTATGCAAGGTTGCGTACATATAGGTTGACATGATTTCGTTGATACAGACATCTCCCATCCTTTATTGCACACACAACTCTCTGGCCTAACACAGCTTCCGTTGGGACATCCTGAAGAACAGCGTGGCTCACATTTGTTACTGACTGACGTATTTTTGTATCCCGACATGCATTCACAAGTATTTGGAGCTACGCAGGTACCGTTTATGCAAGGTTGCGTACATATAGGTTGACATGATTTCATTGATCCAGACATCTTCCATCCGTTATTGCAAACACAAGTCTCTGGACTAATACAGCTTCCACTGGGACATCCTGAAGAACAGTGAGGCTCACATTTGTTGCTGACTAATGTACTTTTGTATCCCGACATACATTTACAAGTATCTGGAGCTACGCAGGTACTGTTTATGCAAGGTTGCGTACATATAGGTTGACATGATTTCGGTGATCCAGACATCTCCCATCCTTTATTGCAAACACAAGTCTCTGGACTAACACAGCTTCCGCTGGGACATCCTGAAGTACAGTGAGGCTCACATTTGTTGCTGACTAATGTACTTTTGTATCCCGACATACATTTACAAGTATCTGGAGCTACGCAGGTACTGTTTATGCAAGGTTGCGTACATATAGGTTGACATGATTTCGGTGATCCAGACATCTCCCATCCTTTATTGCAAACACAAGTCTCTGGACTAACACAGCTTCCGTTGGGACATCCTGAAGAACAGCGTGGCTCACATTTGTTACTGACTGACGTATTTTTGTATCCCGACATGCATTCACAAGTATTTGGAGCTACGCAGGTACCGTTTATGCAAGGTTGCGTACATATAGGTTGACATGATTTCATTGATCCAGACATCTCCCATCCTTTATTGCAAACACAAGTCTCTGGATTAACACAGCTTCCGCTGGGACATCCTGAAGAACAGTGAGGCTCACATTTGTTACTGACTGACGTACTTTTGTATCCCGACATACATTTACAAGTATTTGGAGCAACACATGTACCGTTTATGCAAGGTTGCGTACATATAGGTTGACATGATTTCGTTGATACGGACATCTCCCATCCTTTATTGCACACACAACTCTCTGGCCTAACACAGCTTCCGTTGGAACATCCTGAAGAACAGTGAGGCTCACATTTGTAGCTGACTGTCGTATTTTTGTATCCCGACATGCATTTACAAGTATTTGGAGCAATACATGTACCATTTACGCAAGGTTGCGTACATATAGGTTGACATGATTTCTTTGATACAGACATCTCCCATCCTTTATTGCACACACAACTCTCTGGCCTAACACAGCTTCCGTTGGAACATCCTGAAGAACAGTGAGGCTCACATTTGTTGCTGACTAATGTACTTTTGTATCCCGACATACATTTACAAGTATTTGGAGCAATACATGTACCGTTTATGCAAGGTTGCGTACATATAGGTTGACATGATTTCGTTGATACAGACATCTCCCATCCTTTATTGCACACACAACTCTCTGGCCTAACACAGCTTCCGTTGGGACATCCTGAAGAACAGCGTGGCTCACATTTGTTACTGACTGACGTATTTTTGTATCCCGACATGCATTCACAAGTATTTGGAGCTACGCAGGTACCGTTTATGCAAGGTTGCGTACATATAGGTTGACATGATTTCATTGATACAGACATCTTCCATCCGTTATTGCAAACACAAGTCTCTGGACTAATACAGCTTCCACTGGGACATCCTGAAGAACAGTGAGGCTCACATTTGTTGCTGACTAATGTACTTTTGTATCCCGACATACATTTACAAGTATCTGGAGCTACGCAGGTACTGTTTATGCAAGGTTGCGTACATATAGGTTGACATGATTTCGGTGATCCAGACATCTCCCATCCTTTATTGCAAACACAAGTCTCTGGACTAACACAGCTTCCGCTGGGACATCCTGAAGTACAGTGAGGCTCACATTTGTTGCTGACTAATGTACTTTTGTATCCCGACATACATTTACAAGTATTTGGAGCAATACATGTACCGTTTACGCAAGGTTGCGTACATATAGGTTGACATGATTTCGTTGATCCAGACATCTCCCATCCTTTATTACAAACACAAGTCTCTGGACCAACACAGTTTCCGTGTGGACATCCTGTAGAACAGTGAGGCTTGCAATTATACTTTTGGGATATTATATAACCTGCTGAACAGGTGCAAGTTTCCGGGGCTGTGCAAATGCCATTTACGCAAGGTGTACTGCAGATTGGTGTACAAGTTTTATCCGTCAATCTATATCCATGATAGCATTGACAAGTATCTGGAGCGATGCAATTACCGTGTCCACAACTTTTCGCACAAACCGGTACACATTTATTTTTATTATTTATATCTGGTTTATAATTTCTATTGCAGGCACATTTTTCAGGACTCTGGCAGAAACCATTTTCACAGCCTCCAGAGCATACTGGGTCGCAGCTGAGTCTGTATAAAAAGAAATAGAATAGTATGAAACCAGTTCTATATTTAAATTATCTTATCGACTTCGTTATAATTTATGTTGACGGGTGTTACTGGGTGATTCCCCTGTTATGTGTATGTTTGTAAATATGCATACATTTACTCATGCCTGTTTTCTTTCAAATACATCAGAAGTACTTGAAACCAGTAGATTTATATTATGAAAGAATTATTTTATTTCATGATTTAATTAAGCTGTAAGTTCCCATTTAGTATAGCGTGTTAGAAAGTTGCAGGCCTGGGGGTGACAGATGAGGCCGTCTGTCTCTCCAGCAGAAGCAGGCCGGGGCGGCGACGGGACGCGCGCCCCCTCTCTTCGGAGCAAGTTGGTTCCCACACTCGAGGGGGCTATCTCAAAGCCCTAGAAGACCCAGGGTCAGCCGGGGCGCGAGGGAATTGCCTTATTGGGCCACCTTACACCCGAGACGGCATGCCGTTTTAGTCGGTTCAAACCCGACATAACCTCCCCCGCTGGCCGGGATTCCAAGGGGATTCCTACACGAAAAATCTAGTGGGACGGAAATCACACAGTGATTGTCAAACTTCGGGCCAAACTTAGATATTTTTGTTGCAGTATTTTTATTCAAAATTACCTTAGGCTTTATGCATATTATTCGACGCGTTTATATTTCAGTTTCTTTCAGAGTCTGGTTATTTTATGTAAATATACAATATACGTATTGTCATTGTCACTCAAATGTCAAAGTCAAATACGCGTTACTCTGATAACTCGAAAGAAACTCACTTGTAAAAGTTTTTTAGGGACAATTTGTATGGTAGGTACCCGAAACCTTGAACGTACAAACCCCAAAATCTAATCAGTTCTTCCCATTAACCAAACAAGATGATTGGCGAAAGAATTTTTTAAATCGGATAAGTGGTTCTTGAGTTATTGCGTAAACAGACATCCAGACATCCAGACCAACAGACAGATCGACACAAAATTTTTTTTTGCTTAATTAGACTTAGAATCATGTGAAACGTCGAGAAAAGTGATAAAAAGTGGGTGTAAGATTTTGATTTTTTTTGCGTGATTTTAAGACTTCGGTGTCCACCTGGTTGGTGGCCCGAAGTAAAAAGGTGTCCTTTACACAAATTCGTAAGAAAAGAGAAACGAAATATAGAAAATGTTTACGATTTTTTTCTATTCAATGTTACGAATACTGACTCAGTGTTTTTAATACTTAACTTTCCTCTATAGGGACTATAGGGAATTTATTCAAAGGGTGCACAATAGCTAGCAAATACTTAGCAATATTTGCACAGGGGGTTCAGACTCAGCAGTATAATCAATTTATGAAATCAAAAAATATGTTTTTATTTGCAAAAGTTTAACTATTTTATTCTCTAAAACACAGAACTTTTTGACAATGCAAATGAGCAACTCTACTGCTCTTCCCGCGTCCTTCACCCATAAATCATCAAATGCCCATAAATAACGTACTTTTTAAACATTTAAAATGAAAGTAATTAAATGATTATTAATGATTTTAATATTTGTCATTTGTTAACCGACTTCGAAAAAGGAGGAGGTTCCCAATTTGGTTCTTTTTATGTATGTACATGCGTCGATACGTCGTATATAGATGAAATTCGTGTTTTGTTAGACAGACATTTATTCCGCATTGGTCTCGTTTAAATTCCGTAAAAAATAATCTGATGACAAGTTTCGGAGACAGACCACGGAACTCTTCAATAAATACCTGCAATTTAAGTGCTTAAGTGCGAGTCAATTTCATGCGACTTCAACTGAATAGTCGTACCTTTTTTTACATGCGGAAATTCCCTTGGGTACCCCCCCGCCGCGAGCGGGGGTGGTTATGTCGGGCTTGAACCGACTAAAACCGAACGCCGCCGTCTCGGGTCTTTAAACGCCGGGGTTTGTCTCTTTAATTAAATCACTAATTCAATTATTTTTACCTTTTGTGCCTTTTTGAAGTCGGTTTTTTTTTATCAAAAATTATGAAATAGCATTATTTATGTCTAGAAAATTATAAAAAAACATGGGCACCCTTTGAATAAAATCCCTGTATAGTTTATTAATGTAAATAAAAGTACTAAATAACAATACTTACATACTGGCACGTTCGTTTTTGACGTAACCAGGACAGCAATAGCTGAACGGCGTACTCACAGTTTTCTGAAATAAAATGAGAAATTCCACTAAACTGTATAGAACTTTTTTTTTGATAATTGGAAATGAGTTTTAACTGAGATACAGAAAGTGAGCAATATTCTAATTAATGGTATAAATATGAATTAGATTTTGTAACGTTGTGGATTCTTTATAAATCAAATTAAAATTATATCCATAAAGTCATCGATATTTTAGTATGTTTCGATAACTTATTACTAATTATCTATCGTTGTGCGAGCGAGATTGGACAACACTAGCCCAGAGTTATCAACTGACGGCTCCTAAATCGTCCTATTCCTTGGCAACCTACGCCGAGGAAGGTCACTTTGACCCCGTGGTCAACTGCTGTCGGCTCCGGGTAAGTTTTGAGATCAACATTTCCTACTTCTTTCTACAGGTGAAGACTTTCCAGCCTTGCAGCTTATTGCCTGCTAAAATGCATGGCTTAATATATTTTATTTTATTCTGTGTGCTATTTCAGCCTACCTAATTAGTGCCACGAGGCCGATGACCCCTACGGTCAGAGGTCGCGGCACCAGCTTGTGCTGCCTATTTTTTTTCCTTTTTGTTATAACTTCTAGCTACGCTGCATTGCCGCTGGGAGATTCTCTCCACCTGCTATTTTAGCGGGTCACATGGACGTAATTACCTAGTGACAAACTGACCCGCACTTTTTCTATTTCCAGGGTCTTCGCACCGGGCTTCACACCATCATGGCGGTAGCGAGGCACACCAGAGTAGACCCTGGCACGCCGGCAAAATCACTAGCCCCGTGTCCACTAGCTAAGTGCATACTACCATCTTTGCACAACGGACCGAACAACGCCACGGCAGAATATTTATTACGAACCCATCCCCTGAGGTTCATTTACTCAAATACCTAATATAAATTCATGTAACGTTCTCTAACACCGATTATAATGTCATAATATATTGTAATCAACTTTATATTTTTATCTACACCCATGCTTTAAATCCTCTATAAAAGATTCTGAAACAGTTAGCTTATTGCCAACATTAATACATCCAATGTCATAATAACCATAATATCATCCGAACGGGTGTTATAATGTTGTATGAAATTTCATAATAACACTCCTTTCGCTTTTTCAATCTCTTCCGCGCAAAGGGTTACTCATCAGACAGCCAAATTCTTATCGCCCGATGCGTGGAATCTGTATGAGTTTCAAAAAAAGAACTGTCATTCACGCGCGTTGCATAGCACCACCACAGCGGCGGCGGCGCGCCGTAAAAAAAAATTAAAGCTTATTCGTTCGAATTCGAATTCCCGCTATTTTTCTTCGCTATTATTTTTGCAAATTGTTTTGTTTACTTACTATTTTATAGAGGACACATCATGGGTGTAGATAAAGTCTTGTATGCAACTGTATAATTAGGTATTAAAACACTCATGTGATACTATTATCACACTCAGCTTCGCTTCATGTGATAAACCCACATTCATGTTTTAATACCCCTCATTATACCACAGTTGCATAAATAACTAATCTCTGCTCGCCCTAGCCGGTAGTTAGTCTCAATTACATTAATTATTTAATTAAATTTTACAGTGCATAAAGTCACCTTAAATTTATGTAACTTCTTTAAAAACCTTCCATAAAATCCTCACCGTTACAATTTTTTTTATAAATTTAACAGGAAAATTTCAGTGTTCCAGGACGTATTCAGGTAGCTTAGTTGGTCAGAGTATTCTCCCTAGGTGCCTAGTTCTAGGGACAATCTCTGGAAATAGTGGCCTATTTTATTTATTTATTTATTTTGGACTTCACCTCAGCTTACCATCAGGCGGGGTGCAGTCAATTTGACGGACTAAATATAAAAAAAAGGAAAGAACTAGTCACGCGTTCAAATCCCGTCCTGAATGTTGATTTTCTCCGATTTAAATTTAGAGGAAAAGTGACCATACTAATTGTTTTTATTTGTTACTGAAGGCCTTACCAAGATCCTCGGGCCCAGGCCAACCTTCCGAACAACGAATTCTGGCGCAGGCTTTCCTTGCGTGATTATAGGGTCAGTGGGAAGCCGCTCTCGTAACGCTCCACGCGGGTGGAACCGGGTATAGGCTAGTAATATCATAATGTATATTATCTCTTTAAAAGATCTGATCATTCCCCGACTATAAAATACTTTAAATCCATCTTCCATACAAAGCATTACAAACATAAATATAAAAAGGAAATTAAAAGCATATTTTCTAAGCAGCTTGTAGATTGTTTGCTCTGAGGTAGCAATCGCCTGGTTCAAAGTTGGATCGGAATCGGACCGCCTAAAACCGCACGGTGTCTTCCCCAAGTGTCCATTGCCTGGTAAGCCTTCGAAAGGTTAACCCCAGGGTTACCAACGGACTTGGCCGCCATCGCAAATACCTAGATATTTACTTACTTTGTCTTTCTTTTCTATTATGTTATGATACCATACAAACCCATAGTGGTTTAATATTTGCCAAGGTGTATAATGTATGTTTTATATTTTGTAATTAATTAAATAAAAAAACTTACAGGCACTATTCTGGTCATAGTGCGGTAAGCCACCCTAGTGCGCTTACATCTAAACCAGCAATGTCTTTTTTTGTATCTTTCTCTTCGAGACTCGACATATTGTTCGCTGTGATATTCCGTGGTCCTATAAAAGGAAAAATAATTTAATATACGATTATTAAGGCTATTTTGAATAGTTTCGGCTATGGACTTTTAATCTCTGATTATATCAAAAACTGCAGTTAAAATTGTTATACAATGTCTTGTTTAACCCATCAGCACCGTACCGGCACAGCACCGCACCGGTAGATGCGTCCAGTGTCGCCTTAAGACGTATATAATATATCGGAAAATCGGACGTGTCTAGATAGCTCAGCTGATCAGAGCATTCCCCCTGTAAGGGACTGGTCGCGGGTTCAAGTCCCGTTCTAGATGTTCTCTTTTTCCGATCTAAATATTTAATTCATTTTCAAAATTTCGAATTTCAAAAAACATAAATGCCAACTTGTGTCGTAAATTTGTACACTGCACCTCACCATTGACAATAAAGAACAGAAATTTACTTCTTCAAAGTTAGTATTTATTTTTACGAAACTTCATGAGCGGGCAAACGTCAAAACGGCCATTATAGCGTGCCGCTAGTATAGTCATTACAGTATCAGTAGTTTAATACCGCTAGTTTAATGTAGTATTTATTATCTTTGTCAATTGTGCGTCATGTTACTAGAAATCAGTGGGGCAGCTTCCGGTGCTCTTAAAGTTATGCCTCGTGCCAGCCAAAAAAATAACTACTATATAAATTGTAATTGTAATGGCAATCAAGTTCTACAACAAACTACCTAAAGCCATAAAATCTTGCGAAAACTTGCAAATGTTTAAAAAAGAAGTACAAACATTCTTGCTCGATAAAGCATACTACTCAATTGATGATTATCTCAGTGACAAGGACATTTAATTTATGTTTAATTTTTTAGAATGTTTTAATTTCTGACTTAATTTTCCTTTTATTTTATTTTTACTGCTGTCATTGACATAACTTATTTCACTGTTTGACATCTTTGATACTACTATTTCGTTGACATTGCATGATTTGACATAGTATTAAATTAAAATATTTGTACATTACACAATTTGGTAGAATATAGAGGACATTCTAACATTATTATGAGATCTGTAACTAACCTATGTTCAATTAAATTTTGTATGCTTACTTTTTCTAAAGATTTAGATTGGAAAAAGAGAATATCAAGAACGGGACTTGAACCCGAGACCAGTCCCTTACAGAGGGAATGCTTGACCAGCTGAGCTATCTAGACACGTCCCAGATATTCGAAATTCTCCGATATATTATATACGTCTTAAGGCGACGCTGGAGCCATCTACCGTATGTTCCACACATAAATGATGATAATGATTATTATTATTATGATTATTAAATAATGGATATCTGTTGCCAAAAAGCTGATTTCAGAAATAATCCGGCACATTCTTTCAACCACCCAAATGTCCATATTTGGGTGACTGTAAAAATGAAAGTTATAGTTGTTAAAAGGAGAAAAATATTACTGTCTCTGGTATACAGGGCCATACCAACACTTTAAGGCCCAAGTTAAATCTCTCTCTCGGGAGATAAACCACTAGACATTGATTATTCTCCCATGGTTGGTAGGTAAGACATACCAATTGAAAACAATAAACGGATCTCGGGTTCCAAAGTCCAGCCTTTGGACGCAAATAGGAAAGAGCTATGAGGACGAAGATGAAGTATTTACTACAATTTTTTTGCATGAAAACACATGCACAGAAAAAGGCCAATGTAAAGAATATTTTTTAGATAATATCTTTTTCTTTTTCTTTAGGCGGAGGATCGGGTGCTATGGCGTAAAATGGGAGAAGCCTATGTCCAGCAGTGGACTGCAATAGGCTAATTGATTGATTGATTGATTGAATATCTTTTTCATTTGGAGACTAAGGAGTCTCCGAAAGAAAAAGATATACGGAAGGAAAGGTGTCAAACAAGGGTTTTACCGTGGAAAGTTATTTTATTGTGTAGTGTAAGCATTACTGTTAGTAGAAGTTAGTAGTAAGTTGGCTAATGTTACTAAACTAGTAACTTTATTGAGCTGAGAGTGAGACGAAGCTGAGTGCCACCATTGTTAACATGGTACGTGTATGTAATGGTGACCCTCTTTCCTGAGACTTTACCTTCAGCTTACCATCAGTCGAGGTGAAGTCAAATTGACGTGTCCTAAATATAAAAAAAAAATACAAGCGAAAAGCTCCACTCCACTTGGTGTATTTCGGATGTGACGCTACTCCTCCTAAATTAATCGGCCAGTTTTGAACAAACTCGGCATGTAAATACAACTTGATACTCGGAAGGTTTCGAAAAAATAAAATTGAAAATCGAACATACCATGGAGGAATAATCAAAATTAAAAAATTCAAAATCTGATTTCTCCTAAATGATCAATATTGAGGCCACGATTTTGGCGCCAAAATGTGCAACTTAACTAT
The DNA here is from genome assembly GCA_946251805.1 of Cybosia mesomella. Lineage (NCBI taxonomy): Eukaryota > Metazoa > Arthropoda > Insecta > Lepidoptera > Erebidae > Cybosia > Cybosia mesomella. The sequence goes on along the minus strand of OX276396.1, from coordinate 32,791,181 downwards.
TGGCTTAAGACAGAAAAAGAAAATTGAAAATCGGTCTAGCAACAGAGGAATAATCACCGAAAAAACAATTCAATGGTATTCAATTGAAAACAAATTGCGCGTGAATTGTAGGTAGTCAAGTAGTGCACTCTCAGCTCAATATTGCAACAGCAGAATGCATTACGCCCCTAGTGTAATTAAGAGCCTCATTGGACAGCACGAGTATGACGCCCCTGCTGTTGCATACGTCCATAGGCCACGGTAACCGGTTCCCTATAGGTGAGCCGTGTGCTTGTCTGTGGTATAAAAAAAAACAAGTTGAATTCCTGAGACGAGCTCAGCCGAATACAAGGGATTTTCGATTTTGCGTTTTTTTTTTTTTGCGATTTTTTGCGATTTTTTCTTTATCTTGCAATGGTTCACCCCAGCACGAATCTATTACCGAAAACAGCAACTCGATAGCTCATCTCCTTCATACCCAAAACCGTGACAGAAAATTGGCAACGACGACGTCGACGACGACAACTCGATAGCAAAGAATTTCTAAAGAAAATCCCTAAAAATGTAGTTTTTTTTTATGCCACTCAGGTGGCAGACAAGCTCACGGCCCACCTGATGGGAAGCGGTCACCGTGGCCTATGGACGTGTGCAACACCAGAGGCGTCACACTCGCGCTGCCGACCCTAAAAAAAAGAAATTGCAAAGCAGGAATAGCCTTTAGTCTTCCGGGAAGAGCAAAGGCTACTTCCGCCTCTCCCCTTTTTTTTAGTTTTTGTGCTGTCTGAAGGAAGACTCTTCCCTCTGACAGCACAAAAACTCTCAGTGAGCTCTGGCTACCCTACTCACCGCCGGGAACACAACACGAGGTTATTATGGCCGCGGTATTCTGTAGGGTGGAGGTACTTCTCCAGTAGGACTGCTCAGTTGGACGGGAATACCGTCATGTCCTACCTCTCTTGTATATGTATATTGGTATTGATATGAATATTGATTACGCTTCAAATAGAAAACTATACTCGTTGATGTTGTAAGTTACTATAATCTATTAGTAACTGTGTGTAATTAGGAGCCTCATTTGACTTATTTGAAGTGCAATTAATATCCATATGGATACCACTTTAAATAGAAAATGATTCATTCGTGGATCCAAGTGCGAGTGTTTTCCCGAGAAAAGTTTAAAGAAATAAGTATTCTAACTATATTCTAACTGCGTTATGGAAACGCTTCCAGTATTCAGAACTTCTGTAGTTCTGAACTGCGGGTGCGCTTATGCGCTTGAAAACGCATTTTGATCGATTAAATCCTACCCTATTTTTAGTTCTGTAATGCAGAAGGCTTTACAAACGTAATATTAGCAGTATGGATATGAATTCCTACCGCTACTCGGACTAAAATTTAGCTTTTAGGTGTAACATATAACACTAAAATTATATTATTATTTCTGCGCTTGGCGAGGACGTGAGGACTTCCATGTAATCGAGTGAAAACTAGAGAAAGGTTCTACTCACTTCAGTCTACTCTTAGGAAACTGGTGCGGGAGCGAGCGAAACGAGCTCGTGAATACCACGCGCGTCAACACGGGTAGATGTTTTTGGCGTAGAAGACTATCTATACCTACTGAAGATCTGAATAGAGTTAGATTTAATTAAAAAAAAAAATTGAATACTACACCGGAAACAATACCCATATCTAGATCGTTCGCAACTCTGAATAGTGGGATGGTTCAAAGTAACTTTTTGTGAATTGCGCTTGTAAACCCTCTCGCAGCTGAGAAGTACTGGAGTTCTGAATACTGGAATGGTTTCCATATAGGTACGCATTCTTACTATAGTAACTGTAGTTGGACTTTTTACTTTAATCTAGCTAGTAATACTATAATTCAAGTGTCGTCGTGTCCGATAGTATTTGGATCGTTCCGATAATATTTCTGAGTGCTTGGGACTCACTGTTACTGTACACGGTACAAGGGACCCAGAAGTGACGACGCTTGAATCAAAATATTAATAGGTTAAAGTAAAAGAGCGAACCAATAACCCATACAGAATGTAGAACTTTTGATTTTTAGTTTAATAACAGAGTGAAAATAATCTATTAATGGATTCTTTAGAGAACTAGTGGAATAAATCGTCATCAATAATACGTTATTTCAAATCTGTGCAACTTTCACTTTAGATAGACTTATTGCCTTCTAAATACAACACTTTTGCTGTTCACTGTACAAAATGCTAAAGCACAAAAATATAAATTCAACTTCGGGGGCGTCGACCACGGGTGCGTCGACCGTTGGGGGCCTAAGCCACAAACCCTATAAGATTAGTTGAGGTTGTAATATCACATTACTTGCTAATTATCAGAAGTTATTAATATAAGAACTTACACTGTCATTTTTGTACATATTTGACCTTCGGTGTTTGTATTGTAACTAGTTATAAAAACAATTAATAACACTAGCATTGACACACTTGTGCTTCCCACACACATTTTCACGATACTGGACCACTGATGATACTCAGTTGAATTTTAGATAATAATTTATTATTAATATTCATTAGTCATTCGTATATATTTAGCATATAAAAGAACAAATTCTATTGAACTGATTACATTGTAGTAGTGCATTACCAGAATTGTATCGATATTTGAAAGGCTATTTGATGTAAGCGATATTTTTTGAAGAGGTTTAGAGATTTGGTTTGGGACAAAGGATGCCTGAGTTTGGGAAAAATACACTACTTATCAGAAAAATCGAAACACCTTTCAAGTTTATGTTTTCTAAGGATCAATATTATTATTATAGATCGAGCTTATTTATGTTATGGAGAACTTTGCTCCACTGGAGGTATGACCAATTTAGGTGCTCACGTGCAAAGTTAAGGCGTAATTTCGCCCCATTTGCTGGCTTGTGCGGTACCAGTCCACGTTCCTTCAACCTTCTTCTAATGGTTGAGTCACTTACAGCCACTCTACGTACAACATGAAGCTGCTGCTGCAGTTGAAAGGCCTTAAGGCGTCGATTTCGTAAGGAAGTTGTTACAATAAATCTATCATCTCGCTCAGAAGTGACCCGATTTCTGCCACATCCTGAACGGCGGGTGAACAAACCTGTCTCCCGATAGCGTTTGTAGACTCTATGAACATAGGACAGACTTAGATGCAATCTTTCAGCCACAACACGCTGACTAAGTCCAGTATCCAGCAATGCCACCACTTGGGCGGCTTCTGCGGGCGAAGTATCCATATGTTTTAGAAAAAAGAAACGTTTTTTCAGACGTCCTAAAGTCACAGTAAATAAATAAAGAAGATTTTTTTTTTAAATAAACGCTAATTTTTTACCGACGAAAAAACGGAGGAGGTTCTCAAGTCGAGGCGTATATTTTTTATGTATGATCACGCATATCTTTTAACAGAGTAGTCCGATTTTGATGATTCTTTTTTTATTCCAAAGAGTATACTCCGAAGTTGGTCCCATATAAATTTGAAAATAAAAATCCAACCCTAAGGGTAGGAAAACAGGGGATGATTGATTGTTCAGTCACTGATTGTTAGGTATGACCAGGCATAACTTTTTACAGAGTAGTCCGATTTTGATAATTCTTTTTTATTAAAAAGAGTAGACTTCGAAGTTAGTCACATATAAATTTGTAAATTTTTTTTTTTTTTTTTTTGTGCTTCTGCATCTACAATCAGTCCCAGGACTATAAGCAGATTTGTTGGGCGGTTGAAGCATTGAGAGGGGTCTCCCCAGCAGGAGACACTCCAATTTAACATCGAGCATGTAGAGTCTGGATATCATGGCGTTTAAGGCGTTTCCTGTAGCTGATTTTTGTTAATTCGGCAGCTAAGTCATTCGGGTGGTTGTCGAGCCGATTTTTGTAGTTAGTGGAGGACTGTTGGATCTCTTCCTTTACTGTTTTAATTTCCAGAGCTTCATGGATTTCAGAGTTAGTGAGAAACCAGGGAGCATTCGACAAGGTATGAAGTATGCCATTCTGCAGTCTCTGTATAATATTTAGATTGGAGTTACAAGAGCTTCCCCAGAGTTGGATCCCGTACATCCACACAGGTTTGAGGATCATTTTATAGATTAGGAGCTTGTTGTCCACCGAAAGTTTAGAGTTGCGTGCCATCAGCCAATACATGGTCCGGAACCGTATGTTTGTTTCATCGCGCTTTGTTTTGACATGATTTTTCCATGTCAGCCTTCTGTCTAGGTGTATTCCAAGGTACTTGACAGAGTCACCTTGGGGCAGGGTATTGTTTCTCAGTTGCACGGGTGAACAGTTTCCTTTTCTAAGCGTGAATGTTATGTGGGTCGATTTGGAAGCGCTTGCTTTGATGCGCCACTTCTGCAGCCAGTCACCTACTTTGTTGAGGCTTTCTTGTAAAATATTTGAAGCAGTTTGTGGATCTGGACTGCTTGCTAATAGTGCAGTGTCATCAGCAAATGTAGCGTTCATTACTTGTGTTGACTGAGGGAGGTCTGCAGTGTACAAGGTGTACAGGATTGGGCCAAGAACGGAGCCTTGGGGCACACCGGCCGAGATCTTATAAATTTCTGATGCATCACCACTTTCCCGTACTTGAAACATGCGATTTGACAAGTAAGAATTCATCAAAGTATAGTAGGTATGTGGTAGCAAAGTTTTTATTTTGGAGAGTAGGCCTTTATGCCATACTTTGTCAAATGCCTGCTGGATATCAAGAAACACAGCAGAGCAGTACTCTTTGGCTTCAAGGGAATGCCGTATTTTGTCACAAACTCGGTGGACCTGCTCGATGGTCGAGTGGTGTTTTCTGAACCCAAATTGGTGTTTGGGGATGGCTTCATTTTCATCCAATAGCGGCAGTATTCTGTTCAGGAGAATCCTTTCAAACACTTTAGACAGGACAGGTAGAAGACTTATCGGCCTGTATGATGTAGCATGATCTGGAGGTTTTCCTGGCTTATGTATCATGGAGATGATGGATACTTTCCACATAGTTGGGAAGTGTTGGACCCTGAGGACACCATTAAAGAGTGTTGTAATGAATACTAAAGCTTTTCTAGGAAGTTGCATAAGAACCTCTTTAGTGATTAGGTCAAAGCCAGGGGCTTTGTTGTTCTTCATTCTTTTCAAGGCCCATGTAAGCTCACGCACTGTTACTGGCCTTGGTGGAAGTGATAATTGAAGGTCTTGCTGTAGTTGGTTATCTACTTCCCTATCGAATTCTTCGCATTCACTATCGTATGGTTTAAATACATTAGCTAGATGTTCTGCAAATGTTTCTGCCTTTTCTTTACCAGTCCTAGCCCAGCCTCCGCTATTGTTTCTTATTGCAGACTTAAATGGTTGCGGTCTTTTAAACGTTTTTGTGAATTTCCAGAGCGCGTACTGAGATGATGCGGTAGCGGTCAGATTTTGCAGTTTACTTTGTAGCGTTGCATTATTTATACTATCCAACATTTCTTTCAATTCACTTGCGGCTTTGTTTAAGGCGGTCTTATCAGATTTATGTCTAGATTGATGCCAGACCCTTCTAAGCCTTCTTTTTTCCAGAACTTTATTTTTTATATCGAGAGGAATGTTTCCAGTAGTAGCCCTTTTCTTTTTGATTGGAGTGTTCATCCAGCATGCATTCTGTATTAGGCTAGTAATGTAGCTTGTGGTATCTTCTATCTCATCTGATGTTTTTTGGGATACATTTAGTTGTATAGTTTCCTCTATGTATTCTCTAAATCCTTCCCAGTCTGTAAATTTGTTGGACTATGTCTCGAGTTCTTCGTAGCAAATTATTGTCGTGCTTACGGTTAGAATTACAGGGGAATGATCAGAGTTACTTTCATAACAGGGCTCGGCTTTGAGATAGTGTCTCGAGAGTCCTCTGGTGATAAAAAAGTCTAGCAGGTCAGGCTTTCTCTTTGGGTCTGTAGGCCAGTATGTCGGTTCACCGGATGAGATTGAGTCAAGGTTATTTCCGTCAATGCATCCCTTAAGCTGTCTCCCTCTTGTTGTTATTAACCTGGAGCCCCAGTACGAGTGCTTGGCATTCCAGTCGCCACCAGCAATGAATCTGTTTCCCAGTGTGTGGAAGAACTCGGAGTACTTTGCACTGTCTATTCTATGCTTCGGTGGGCTATATACCGCAGATATATTGAGGGGTCCATCCTTACTCTCAACTACAACAGACGTTGCCTGGATATTGCTTGTTTTATATTCGGGCATGACATAGTGCTTAATGTTCGCTCTAATGGCTATAGCAGTTCCAGCGTGGCCAGTGCCATCAGGGTGACAAGTAATGTAGGTGCAGCAGCCCTTAATTTTTATGTTGCTTTTTTCTGTACAGTGTGCTTCAGATATGAGCACAACATCAAGTTTATTACTTGCAATTAGCACCTCCAGCTCGGACTTATTTGGTGCTAAGCCATTAATGTTCCACGTGGCTATCCTGAGAGAAGTCATTTTGGGATTGTGTCTAGCAGTGTTGTTATGAGACTCAAGAGAGTGCTCATTTGTTGTAAGATAAGATCAAATTTTTCTGATTGTTTTAATATGAGTTCTTCTAATTTATTATATGGTTTTACTTCAGGATTCAATTCGTTTGTGTTCTTCTTCAGTCTTTTAGCATAGGTGTCATTTGGTCTACTTCCTCCAGGGTTGGCGGGTTTTGCTTCCGTGGTGCTTTTCGAGTCTGGTGGTCTGGTAGTGTTTTTGTGAGTTGTCCTCTGTGGCATTCTTCTAGCGAGGATCTCCCTGTATACAGCACAGCCTTTATAATTTGCAGGGTGTTCACCTTCACAGAGAGCGCATAGGGCTGGTGTATTACGATCTTTCTTTGGGCAGTCAGCAGTTTTGTGCCCTTGAGCGCATTTTACGCATCGATATGGTCGCATGCAGTAATTTTTTGAGTGACCATATTGTTGGCACCTCTGGCACTGTGGTAATGTTGTCCTCTTTTTGGGGTCTTCAATGACAATTGACTGGTGATATATGTATTTGATGTCTTTTACTGCCTTGTTGTTTGGCCCAGGGGCAATATTTACAAAGAACGTAGATGTTGGTTTTTTGTCTGGTCCATACTTGGCGTTAACAATCTCTCCATAGACTTTGTTTCCAGTTTTTTCAATTTCCTCCACAATTGCACTGGGCGGAGTGGAGTGGTGGAGGTTTTTTATAACCACTCTAAAGCAGCGCTGGTCCTTAAGGTTGAAAGTGTGACCTATGAGTCCATTCTCTCGAACTACAGTGATAACTTTTTTGTAGGTGGTAACATCTTTACAGGAGACCCTTAATTGATTCCTATTTACTATTTTGAAAGAAAGAGGTTATGATCAGCTGCTGATTCCAAAAGTTGTGTGAGTCTGTTTACGTCCTCAATACCATATAAAATGATTGGTGGTGGTTTGCTAGGTCGTTTTTCCTTTGGTTGACTAGAATTCTCTGTCTCGTCTACAGATAAATCCTTGTAGCGGTTCTGGGTTTTTATAGTTTCTGGGGATGGTGTCCGTGACAATTTTTTCCGTTTATGGCTTTTAGATTCAGGGACTCTTTGCCAGTCCGGCGGTTTGGGAGTAATTATTTCTAGGTTCTTGCCTAGTGTTGCCTGTGTTAAGGGTTCTATTTGGGAGGTACTTCCCAGTGAGGAACTTCTAGTTCTCGTAAAAAGGCTTGGATGGAACGCCTGTTGTACAAATGTACGTCTTCCAGTAGCATTCACTGAAGCAGAGGCCTGGTTACCCACGTCTGCACAGTCTTCGGTAACATATTTCACACCTTGAGGCCCGGGTACCTCATGGCGCCGGGGGTTAGCCGGGTCGCAGGACAAATCACATTCTTTATTTTCCATTTTCATAATAAAAGGGGTGGGAGAGTAGTAGTACGCGTTTCCCATGCGCGTACCCCCAATATTTTTGAGGGTATTTAGTCACTCATGGCCATTGGTGAGCCGTATTGATGGGTTAGTTACCGCCGCCCATGACTCGCCGTTGGCGAATTTTACAGCTGACTTCCTCCAAGATATTTGCAGGTAAGATTTCGCAGTTCTCAGCAAACCCTCCTCTTTTCTCATCCGGGCTTGGGACCGGCAACGGCAGAGTTGTTTGGCGCCGACTCAAAATTACTTAGCTATACTTACATTAGTTTAAGAACTTAGTTATTAAGGTTAATTATAAACTCAACTATTTACAAAAATATATACATAGATATAGTTTCATTACTTTAAGAAGTTATTTATTAAGGTTAAATAAAAAAGGTTTATTATTTTTTGCTTTTCAGTTTTTTCGGCGGTTTAATTTTTTGTTAAAAAGTTTTCATTTCATATGTCTTGTGGCTATAATCCTCTAATTACTACATGCTTAATTTCTGATTACTTTTAAAATATCTACCTACCTCACTTAAGCTATTAACTTTCATATAATACTTCTTTAACCATTAGGTATTTGTTGTATAATATAAATACTTTAAAAAAACAGGCTTCATGTACCAACATGGGTAGGCCTACAAAAAATGCTGCTCATCAACCATCACCTGTTTTCCTACCCTTAGGGTTATGTTTTTATTTACAAATTTATATGTGACTAACTTCGAAGTCTACTCTTTTCAATAAAAAAGAATTATCAAAATCGGACTACTCTGTAAAAAGTTATGCCTGGTCATACCTAACAATCAGTGACTGAACAATCAATCATCCCCTGTTTTCCTACCCTTAGGGTTGGATTTTTATTTTCAAATTTATATGGGACCAACTTCGGAGTATACTCTTTGGAATAAAAAAAGAATCATCAAAATCGGACTACTCTGTTAAAAGATATGCGTGATCATACATAAAAAATATACGCCTCGACTTGAGAACCTCCTCCGTTTTTTCGTCGGTAAAAAATTAGCGTTTATTTAAAAAAAAAATCTTCTTTATTTATTTACTGTGACTTTAGGACGTCTGAAAAAACGTTTCTTTTTTCTAAAACATATGGATACTTCGCCCGCAGAAGCCGCCCAAGTGGTGGCATTGCTGGATACTGTACTTAGTCAGCGTGTTGTGGCTGAAAGATTGCATCTAAGTCTGTCCTATGTTCATAGAGTCTACAAACGCTATCGGGAGACAGGTTTGTTCACCCGCCGTTGAGGATGTGGCAGAAATCGGGTCACTTCTGAGCGAGATGATAGATTTATTGTAACAACTTCCTTACGAAATCGACGCCTTAAGGCTTTTCAACTGCAGCAGCAGCTTCATGTTGTACGTAGAGTGGCTGTAAGTGACTCAACCATTAGAAGAAGGTTGAAGGAACGTGGACTGGTACCGCACAAGCCAGCAAATGGGGCGAAATTACGCCTTAACTTTGCACGTGAGCACCTAAATTGGTCATACCTCCAGTGGAGCAAAGTTCTCCATAACATAAATAAGCTCGATCTATAATAATAATATTGATCCTTAGAAAACATAAACTTGAAAGGTGTTTCGATTTTTCTGATAAGTAGTGTATTTTTCCCAAACTCAGGCATCCTTTGTCCCAAACCAAATCTCTAAACCTCTTCAAAAAATATCGCTTACATCAAATAGCCTTTCAAATATCGATACAATTCTGGTAATGCACTACTACGTTGTAATCAGTTCAATAGAATTTGTTCTTTTATATGCTAAATATATACGAATGACTAATGAATATTAATAATAAATTATTATCTAAAATTCAACTGAGTATCATCAGTGGTCCAGTATCGTGAAAATGTGTGTGGGAAGCACAAGTGTGTCAATGCTAGTGTTATTAATTGTTTTTATAACTAGTTACAATACAAACACCGAAGGTCAAAAATGTACAAAAATGACAGTGTAAGTTCTTATATTAATAACTTCTGATAATTAGCAAGTAATGTGATATTACAACCTCAACTAATCTTATAGGGTTGGTGGCTTAGGCCCCCAACGGTCGACGCACCCGTGGTCGACGCCCCCGAAGTTGAATTTATATTTTTGTGCTTTAGCATTTTGTACAGTGAACAGCGACATTAACTTCGTGAACGCTCGGCATTTTCCGGCGAAGGGGCGTGTCACGCCGCATATCAATTACATAGCTTGTTTGGCGCCGACTCAAAATTACTTAGCTATACTTACATTAGTTTAAGAACTTAGTTATTAAAAACTCAACTATTTACAAAAATATATACATAGATATAGTTTCATTACTTTAAGAAGTTATTTATTAAGGTTAAATAAAAAAGGTTTATTACAGACCGGAATTTTTTTTCCGGATAGTCCGACCAATCGAACTAATAGTCTAACAAAACGGAATAGAGGTTATTTTCTGCTTTTCAGTTGTTCGGCGGTTTAATTTTTTGTTAAAAAGTTTTTATTAGTTTCAAAGGTGAGATGTACTCCATCTGTAAAAAACACATTTGTCTCAAAACAATGATTCATTTCTTTTTTAGGATAAACCAATGAAATTCTAATTTAGAATTTAGAATTTTCGCTTACAACTGTAATGGCCAAACTGCCAGCTATATAATCATGTGATTTTTTCATGGAATGAAAAACCCTTTTGTGTTAAATTAGGCCAAATATCATAAAAACTAAAGTGTTTCGATTTTTCTGATGAGAAGTGTATAACTAGGGGCGCAATGCATTCTGCTGTTGCAATGTTGAGCTGAGAGTGCACTACATGATTACCTACAACTCACGCGTAATTTTTAGGGATTTTCTTTAGAAAAGCCCTATTGTTATCGAGTTGTCGTCGTCGACGTCATCGACGTCGTCGTTGCCAATTTTCTGTCACGGTTTTGGGTATGAAGGAGATGAGCTATCGAGTTGCTGTTTTCGGTAATAGATTCGTGCTGGGGTGAACCATTGCAAGATAAAGAAAAAATCGCAAAAAAATAATAATCGCAAATTCGAAAATCCCTTGTATTCGGCTGAGCTCGTCTCAGGAATTGAACTTGTTTTTCAATTGAATACCATTGAATTGTTTTATCGGTTATTTCTCCGTGTCTTGTCCGATTTTCAGTTTTCTTTTTTTAATCGGTATTTATGGTTATAGCCTACGTTTTGGCGCCAAAACTTAGATTTTCCTGATTGTGATTTTTGAAATATCAGCTTTTGAAATTTTTGTTCGGTGATTATTCCTCCGTGGTACTTCATAATTTAAATTTGTACAGTCTATGTCCGTCACATCACTATCATCTATGATTATGCTAAGATTAATTAATATCCGTCGAAGGGTCTGGAGGGACACAAAGAAATACATAGAGTGGAGTGAACGGAGGACTTCGTCTCACTCTCAGCTCAATTATAAAGTTAAACAAGTTGAATTCCTGAGACGAGCTCAGCCGAATACAAGGGATTTTCGATTTGGCGATTTTTTTTTTTGCGATTTTTTGCGATTTTTTCTTTATCTTGCAATGGTTTACCCCAGCACGAATCTATTACCGAAAACAGCAACTCGATAGCTCATCTCCTTCATACCCAAAACCGTGACAGAAAATTGGCAACGACGACGTCGACGACGACGACAACTCGATAGCAATAGGGCTTTTCTAAAGAAAATCCCTAAAAAGCGGCGATAGCCCCGTGGCGAGTTCGATCCCCAGTCGCCCCAGGCACACACCTCTGACTTTTCGTAGTTATGTGTGCATTACTAAATGTTAATTATCGCTCGCTTAATAATGTGCCCGGTAGATGGCAATAGTCTCATTGGGACCTTTACATAATTGGCGAATCGTGGGTGTGTAATACACCTCTGCCTACCCCTTCGGGGATACAGGCGTGAAGTTATGTATGTATAAAGTTAACAATCAATATCATACAAAAATTTCCGTAGCTTTATTATTTAGCTCAATCGTTATTGTAATAAAAGGGCAAGATGCCAAGAGTTAGGATGTCGGATGTGTCAGGTATTCGCAGGAGATTTTCTAGACATTCAACCCTCGAATATTGGTATAGAAGGGTGTGAAAGTATTTAGAAGGTTGTGCTATATATAAAAACTAAGGTAGGAATTCCATTTGGTCGTTTATCGTATATTTTTCATTCACATAGCTTGATCTTTTCTCGAAACTAACAAGTTGGGAGAAAAGATCAAACTATGTGAAAAGAGAGCAATATTATAACTTAGCTACAGGTGGGACCTCGTTTGTAACTTGTCCTTTATGTACCTTTTTTTTTTTTTTTTTTTTTTATCGTGCGGAAATCCCTTCGGATACCCCCCCGCGTGCCAGCGGGGGCGGTTATGTCGGGCTTGAACCGACTAAAACCGCACGCCGTCTCGGGTCTACAGACGCCGGGGTGTAAGGTTGCCCATAGAGCATATCCCTCGCACCCCGACTGACCCTGGGCCATCTCCGGTTTCGAGATGGCCCCCTCGGGTTTGGGAACCACGGTGTCCCCGTCTTGCCCCGGTTTGGGGGAGGGGCGCTAGTCGCCCCACCGTCCCGGCCTGCTTCTGCTGGGGTGACAGGTGGCCTCACCCGCCACCCCCAGGCCTGCGCTCATGGAGGACGGAGGTCGTTAAGCGACCTCCGGCGCCTGAGTTGCCTGCGACGCGCGGCGAGCAAGTTGCGGGCTCGGCGGACCGGGAGAGTTCTAAGTCTCTCCCGGGCGCGCTCCGCCACCTCCTTCGCGAGCATTACATGCTCGCAGAAGGAGGCGGCGGCGGCCCACGCGCTCGCGCTCCGCACCATTGCCGCAATCATGCTGCCGAGCGAGAGGACTCCCACCCCGATGGCTGCCACGAGGTCACGCCTCGGCGCCTCCCACGCCGGGCAGTCCGCCAGCGTGTGCAGCCCTGAGTCCTCGCTCGCGTCGCAGTGATGACACTCAGGCGTTGGCTCCTTCCTGATCCGATGCAGGTGGTCCCCGAAGCACCCCTTCCCTGAGATCACCTGCGTCAGTCGGTAGGAGAGGCTTCCGTGTCGCCTCTCCAGCCAATCCTCCATGATGGGCCTTACCGCCGCTATTGCGGCGTGCCCTGCGCTTGGTTGCCCAAGTCGTTCCTTCCACTCCACCACGATGGCCTGGCGGAGCTGGGACTGCACGGCCTCGATTTCTCGAGGCTCGGGGTTCCATCCCTGCTCCCGCGCCTCCTTTCGCCACTGGTACAGTTGCGAAAGGGCTCTCGCTTCCAGGTCCCATGGCGGAGTTCCGGCAAGGAGACTCGCCGCCTCGAAGGAGATCGTGCGGTACCCTCGGATGACCCTGATGGCCAGAACCCGCTGCGGAGCGCGCAGCATCCGCACAGTTCTGGTCCTCAGGGCCTCCGCCCATATTGGGCACCCATACAGGGCCATGGACCGCACGATCCCCGCGTAGAGTCTCCTGCAGGAGTCATCGGGCCCCCTCATGTTGGGCAACAGCCGAGCCAGAGCAAGAACTGTGCCCTTCAATTTGGGGGCCAGACTTCGGATGTGCTCTCCGAAGTCCCATCGGCCGTCGAGCACAAGCCCCAAATATTTCATTTGGGGCTTGATGCCGATGCGATTTCCTCTCACGATGAGACTGGATCCCTCGGGTGGCTTGCTCCGAGGCCCATGGAAGAACAGGGCCTCGGTTTTATGCAGGGCCACCTCGAGACCCAGCCGCCGGATCCGCCTAACGACTTGGGCAACCGCGGTCGTGGCCTTTCGGGTCGCTTCGCGGTACGTCGCCCCGCACGCCGTCACGAGCGTGTCGTCCGCGTAGCACGTGACGGCGGCACCGCCTACGAGCTCACCGCGAAGCACCCAGTCGTATCCGATGTTCCACAGGAGCGGCCCCAGGACCGATCCCTGTGGAACACCGCACGACATTTCACGCCGACCGAGACCGGTCACGGTTGGGTAGATGACGGCTCTCTCCGTCAAATACGCCCCGACTATGCGGCGGAGGTAGAGAGGCACTTCGTGATACACGAGCGCCTCCCTAATGCAACTCCAGGGCAAGGTGTTGAACGCGTTGGCGATGTCCAGGGACACCGCCAACATCACCTCACCCCGGGCTACTGCATCCTCCGCCAGAGCCCTTACGCGCATGATGGCATCCACGGTGGAGCGCCTCTGGCGGAAGCCATATTGGCCATCCGCCAGGTCCGGCCCCACTCTTGAGAGGTGCTCGACGAGGCGCTTCGCAATTACTCTTTCAAAGAGCTTGCACACCTCGTCGAGCAACACTATGGGCCGGTAGGCGGACGGCGAGTCCGCCGGGCGCCCCTCCTTTCGGATGAGGACCAGTTTCCCCGTCTTTCACAATTTTGGAAACTGGCCCCGCTCCAAACATGCGCTGAGAAGCCCTCTCAGTCGGGGCTCGAGAGCGTCGTCGACTAGAGCTAGGACCCACGCTCGGCCTGGAATGCCGTCGGGTCCCGGGGCGGTGTGTTTGGCTCTTAGCCTTCTCACCGCCAGCTCTAGTTCTACCCAAGTGACCTCGGGCACGTCGTCGTCTTCCACGTCGGGCGCCATGCGCAACCGAGGCGGAGTCATCTGCGGTGGAACATGTTCCACCGCCCGCGCTGGGAACAGGGAGCCAACAACTCCTCCGAGCAGATCCGGCTGGAGACACCGGGTTAACGGCGGGGCCTTGGGGCGCAGCTTGCCCCTCACCATCCGGTAGGGCCGCCCCCAAGGGTCCCGCTCCAGCGTCTCCAGCAGCTCGCGGAAGGCGTCCCGTTTGGAACGCCTTATCTCCGCTCGGAGGGCTCGTCTGGCCTCCCTGTATCCCTCGTACAACTCCGCCTCTCGGGCCTCCGCATCTGCGGGGCGGCGACGCCTCCTACGGAATTGGGCCCACCGGTGGTGCGTGATCACGCAGCCCCGTCTGAGCTGCGCGATCTCCGACGACCACCAGTAGACCTGACCCCTCGGATTATAGGGCGGAGCCCTAGGCATCGCCGCGTCACAGACACGGGTCATGGCCTCCCGGAACCACTCCGCCTCATCGTCTATGCAGACAGGCCTGTCCGGCGCAGGGGCCCAGGCCTGTACGATGGCGGCTTCCAGGAGGAGCTCCCGATCAAGTCGCTTAAGCGCCCAACGTGGCTCGTGTGGAGTTGGTGCAGCCGGCGCGTCGCTCGCAGGGGGGGACACGTCAAACCGAATGTATCGGTGATCCGAACTTGTGTCCTCCCCCAAAACGACGCGCCAGCCCTGAACACTTCGCGCCAACGAGGGGCTCGCGAACGATAGGTCCACGATGGAGCTACCCCTCGAGGTCACGAACGTGTCCACGGCTCCCCGATTTAGGAGGACTAGGCCGAGTCGTGCGGCGCAGTCCACCAGTGCCCTGCCTCTATGCCCCGTCGCGCCCCTTTCGTGTCGGGAACCCCAGGCATACGACCAGGCGTTGAAGTCCCCGAGCACAAGGACCGGACGGGGCTGGCAGGCATTGACGACGACGGCCAGCTGACGGAGCCATTGCTCATATGCAGCTTGGTCTCGGTTCGGCGTGATATAAGCGGCCACGACCGCTATGTCGCCAACCGCTGCCGCCACGCAGCCGGGTCCCCTTGCAACGACGGCAAGAGGGGGGCTGCCGGCGGCAGGGTTGTGCACCAGTGCCGCCGACCCATCCAGCGCGGTTTCCCAGGTAGGCCCGAGGAACCGGTGGGTGTATGGGTCAGCGACAGCGGCGACATTTATGGCCCACTGTGCCATGCTCTGGTGCAGAAGGTCCTGAGCATGGGCACCGTGGCCAACGTTCACCTGCAGGATGCGGAGTTGAGGATCCATTATGGAACCCCCATCTCCGCATCCCGCTGTGAACTGGAGGCGGAAGGCCGGCCTCCCGGCTTCGGCTCCCCTCCGGCGCAGGCCTTGCTGCCAACCCTGTGGTCGGCCGGCTTGCCTCCCGCTGCACACCTAAAACAGTGCAGCGGGGCATCGCACGTGCCGGCCTTGTGACCGGGTTGGCCACAGCGGAAGCAACGGTCACCCACCGTCACTTCCGCCGTGCAGTGCACCCCCACATGGCCCACCGACAGGCACCTGAAGCACCTGGCCGGTCGGGCCTGCACGTGCCGTGCCTGCGCCCTCAGGAAGCCTCCCACCAGGAGGCTCCGCCCGTTTGCGACCTTTTGGGCCGCCGCGATAGGGCACCTTCTTTCCCACCTCCTTCCCATGGCCCTACCAACCATCTTGGTTATAACGGGCCGAATCTTGGGAGATGCGCGCCCTACTGGCGACTGCCTTGCGGGCGCGCATTTCTTGACTCCCTACAAATTTTTGGTGCCCTCCTACTTGTACACTCTCCCCTTTCTGGGGCAGCACGCCACTCTAACGGAAATTGCTCGCCGTTAGGGAACCTCCTGGGCTTTGCGCCTTTCGTGCCAAACATGCGCAAAGCTCCGTAGCCGGCCGAAGTTTTGGGGTGTGCCTACCAGGTCCGAATAGTACATAGGCCCAACCTCCGATCTAACCACCTCACTTAACATGGTGGCGCGGATGTCAGCGTACAAGGGGCAGACCCACAACACATGGTGTAGGTCTTCGTCTTCCATACCACAGAAACATTCACTCTCGCTGCCAAGGCCTAGGTCATACAATCTCTTTCGAAAGCATCCATGCCCGGTGAGGAGCTGGGACAGCTCATAGTCCGGCTCGACCCAATGCCATGAAAGCCGCTGTTCCACGAGAGGGAAGAAGAGATACGTTGTCCTCCCCTTCTCCTCTGTGTCCCAGCGTCTCTGCCAGGCCCGTAACGCGGTCGCGCGCGTGCTCGCCCTCCACTGTTTGAGCTCCTCCTGCAACCGCCCGTACGATCCCCTGTGCTCGGCAGCAATCCTAATTCGAGCCTCCTCCAGTTCCCCAGCACGGATCCGCCGGTAGTACCCCCGCGAGTACTGCAAGCGCATTGGTGCTGGTGGTCCTATAAGCTTTTGTGAGGAGTATAAGGCTTTGCCGCTGCGTTCGAAGTAGGGGGCTGCGGACGACGTGCATGAGGGCCCTCCTGTACCACACCGCCGCAGCGTATGTGACGGTGGGGACAAAGGTACCCCCATACACGGCGAGCAGGCCCCTGTATTTGACGCCCCAGGTGGACGCCGATACCCTACTCATTTTGCCAAAGCATTTGGCCGCGCGTTCCCCAATGCTCGTTGCGTGCTCTGCAAAGGACAGGCCAGAGTCCAGGACTACCCCCAAAACCGTCGCGGACCTCACGCTCCTGATCGAGGTGCCATCCATCTTAATGATGGGAGGCCGCTGGAGCCTGGCCCCCAGGGTCATCGTCGAAGATTTGCCGGGGGAGAAGGACAACCGGTTTCGAGAGCCCCACCCGCTCAGCAGGTCCACAGTGGCCGCGCTTTTGCGCTCAATTTCGGCTCTCGAGTCCGCCTCGATCAGGGCCGTGATATCATCGGCGTAGGCGACGATACTGACCCCCGATGGCAGCGGCAAGCGCATGCTGTCATCCATGAGGACGTTCCAAAGTGAGGGGCCCAGTACCGAGCCCTGGGGGCAGCCCATGGTTTGGACCTTCCACACCGCCTGGTCGCCAACGAAAAGGCCCACCCGTCGGTCTTCAAAGTAGGACCTAATGATTTTGAATATGTTAGGGGGACATCCGCGCCCTTTTAACTTTGTGAGTATCATTGGCCACCAGGCGTTGTCGAAGGCGCCGGCTATGTCCAGGAAAATAGCCTGGACATATTTGGAAGGACTGTCCTTCACTGCACGCATCATGGTCAATAATGCCGTGGTGGTCGACCTACCCGGAGAAAATCCGTGCTGGCTCGGGGAGATTTGGCTGCTGATGAAGGGAGAGCAATTAAGAACGGCGCGTTCCAGGACTTTGCCGAGCACAGGCAGGAGCGTGATTGGGCGGTATGCCTTTGGATCAGTGGGGGGCTTGCCGTTACATTTTGGCAGGACCAAAAGTCTGCCAGTTTTCCAGATGGAGGGGAAAATCCCATCGGTTATGCACCTGGCAAAGACGAATGCGGCCTCCATGGGGGCCGCTCTCCACGCCTGCTTTACAATGGTGGCGCTGATGCCGTCCAACCCGGGAGCAGTGTTCGGGAGCCGTCGTATAATCTGCCCCAGCTCCCCACAGGTTGGGGGAGGTGTGTGGCTGCCCGAGGGGGTGGCCGAGGCCAGGATGCAGATCTGCCGGTGGTGCGCGGTGTCCCGAGAGTTGTCATCATCAGGACACAGCGACCGCAGTATTCCATTCATGGCGTCAGCCACCGTCCCTGTGAAACCCGATGAAAGTTTAATCGCGTTGAGGACGTTGCTGGGTGGCCTGAGCCTACCGCTAGCAGCCCTGTAGGCCAGGCCCCAGGGATCCTGGTTGCCCAGGTCCGCTGTTTTGCGGAAGAACGCGAGTTCGGCCTCCCCCATTTTCCATCTATACTCCGCTCTCACCCTATGAAATTCCATTCGCAAATTAGCTTCCTTACCACCTCCTGCACGCCTAGCATCCTGCCACCTACGGCGGGCCCTATTGTGCTTGGATCTGAGGCTGTCCAGCTGGGGGCTCCACCACTCATACCTGTTGGGCTTCCGCGGTTTTTGTCGGCCCAGAAATTCATCCGCGGTCCGGATAATCATGTTGGTGTAGCCCTCAGCTAGAACCTCAGCAGATGCGTTAGGGCGGAGTAGTCCTGCTCGCACCGCTATGGCAGATCGGAAGCCGGGCCAATGCACCCCCCTGTCCCGGTAGCGCACCGGTTCGGGGCTCAGCGAGGCTCGTTCGCTGGGAAACCGGCGTTGGTTGGTGGTGGCTACGTCAAACGTGATCAGCCTGTGGTCACTGGCACTCTGACAGTCCCATACCGCCCAGTTGTTAATGACTGCACTTCGGGTGTGGAGCGTTATGTCGATATTTGACTCCCCCGCTGGACCGTTAAATGTGGCTAACTGGCCCTCAGCATTAGCGATCTTCAGGTCGTGGGCTGCGATGAAAGCTTCTACCAGGTTGCGGCGTAGATCGGCCTCCCTGCCTCGGCCAGTGTAGTGCCGCGGGTAGCTGTGCCATTGCGGCGAATGTGCATTGCTGTCTACGCCTATGACCAGTCGTTTGCCGTTGGTGGCACTTATAATGATGTCCAGATGGTGTAAGTGCGGGCCTACATCTTGGCTGTATTGGAAGTAGGCTGAGGCCATGGTGACATTGTCCTTGCCTAAGGCGACCACGAGGCAATGCTCGTTGCTGAGGTGCGTCAGCGCCACACATGGCAGCGAGTGGGTGTGCACATATACGCCCGCCATAGGGGATGGGCCGGTTTCGATAATTCCCAGTGATCCAGGATGTTGTTCCTGGACTAGGATGACGTCGAGGCCGTGGTCGTCCGCAATCGCCGGCAGTTCCCTGGTGGCTCTCAGAGACTTACCGAGATTCAGCTGCCCACACTTAATAGATCGGCTTTCATCCATAGTTCGTCATAGACATGGTTCGGTTTTCCGCGTATTTCCGCGCAGGGCAGCTGGGGGCAGCAGTCCGGTGGCTGGACGCCTCTCCACGTCCAAATTTGTGGCAGGTGGCACACCTGGAGGTTTCGCTGGTGCAATCTGGCTCACGGTGTCCGGTTGCGCCGCACTTGGAGCATGTAGGCTCCGTGGTTCGGCAGTGTCGCTCTGGGTGCCCATATTGCTGGCATCTGTTGCAGCACGTTACCGAAACGAAGTCGGTGGCTTCCACCACCTGCCAGCCGATGTATAGCTTCCCCCGCTCGACCAGATCCTGTCGCAACCCAGGGGAGCATTCAAAAACTGCCGCAACAGCAGCGCCACCCCTTCTAGTTTTCTTGAACGCTCCTCGCATGGCTTTCCCAAGGGCCTCTTTGGTCCACTTCGGGTTGTCCCTGAAGTTTTGGTCGTGAACCGCGCTGATGATCTCGTCGAACTTCGGGTC
The DNA here is from genome assembly GCA_946251805.1 of Cybosia mesomella. Taxonomy (NCBI): domain Eukaryota; kingdom Metazoa; phylum Arthropoda; class Insecta; order Lepidoptera; family Erebidae; genus Cybosia; species Cybosia mesomella. Next base: position 32,771,422 of record OX276396.1, on the reverse strand, counting down.
CCCGTCAATCGGGCTAAGGCAAACCAGGGGCTGGCGACGGCTGAGTTCCGTTACTTTCAATGTTGCTGGAGCGGCCTCCTTGAGCCGGTTTGCTGCCTGGACATTTGTGGTCTGGACAACCACACGTGCTCCTCCAATTTTTCTGACGTTGGTGACCTGAGCGCCTATAATAGAAGGATTGATAGCCCGTTTTAGCTCTGTTTTGGTTTCCTCCGCGGTTTTCAGGGATCCCTCCTCTGCAGGGGCAAAGGCGAGGGTTGGGCCGGTGGGTGCGGGGATTGGTATAGGCGCCACCTGGCGGCCACATCTCAGGGCTGTTGCGAAGTCCCTTCTCGGGAGAGTCGCCTCTTGCGTAGGTTGGGAACCATTGTTGTACCCTGGTGTGTTATTCCTTGCGCGCTCTTCCGCCACCATTGCGCGCTGCTCAGCCGCTGCCAATCTGGATATAAGCGATGTGATTAGGGCTCCGGCATTGGCGACGTGTTGCCCAATGACTGCAATCTCATCTTTATTGAGCTTGGACGTTTTGGAACGCACGGTGTCCATTATTCCGGTGGTTGCTGAGCCCGCGATGTCCGCCAGTTCAACGTAGCCTGCTGATGACAATTCCTGTCCGGATATCCCTGGGGTTGACGGCGGGGCCGTGGTCGCGCTGGGTGCGGCATTTAGTATGCCGCCTATGGGGGGAGCGTCGCTTTTCCCGGGGCGTCTGGCGTTTATACGGCGCCTGTTCTGTTCCTGCTGCTCATCTGGGGACGTCAGAGGGCGCTTTTCCCTAGTCGTTGGCGCTGGGGTATCCAGAAGCAGGTCGGTGGGGACCGGGGCGTTGGTCTGCACCGGGGTGGCAGGGACTCCTGAAGACTTAATCAGGGGGGGCATGGGGGTGCACTGGTTTTGGGGTGGGGTCCTGCTGAGGGATGACCTACCTGACATGAAGCCAGACGCCAGGCCTCGCTCCGACAACAGGCGGAGCTCCTCCTCCAATCGAATGCGCCGGGTGTCGTCATCCTCCTCCATTATTGGAGGCGGGGGGGTTTTTAAAATTTTTTCCTCTATTTATATTGACGACCCACTACCGATCGGATAAAGTTTTGGTATCATCTATGTATTGGCTGATACACGAAAATGTTGTTGCGAAACGAAACGGATTTAGAAAAAAAAAAAAAAAAAAAAAAAAAAAAAAAAAAAACAAAACGTCACTATCGCACAAGATGACACCTGTCAAGCTGTCGAGCTGTCAAGTGTCACAAACAAAAACGTCACTGTCGCGAAGATGGCACCTGTCAGTTCGGCAATGTCTAAACTGGCAGGGGGAAGTGTCACTATCACTGAGGCACTCTCTGTCTCACTCGCGAGTAAAGATGGCCGCGGGACCTTATGGCCGTGGCCGCAAGGTGGAGCGAGAGGGTCCGATAATCGCTCACAAACGGATCACACGCGACTTTGCATCCCACTCTGATGCCAAAATGGCCGCCGTCTCTTACGGGGGACTACCCAAGAGAGAACGAGAGGGGCCGATTTTTAATACACGCACCACTGTCACGCAGAGATAGATAGTTAAGAAAGCACCGGAGCACAGCAAACACGTCCGCTCACCTCGAAGTAGATAGAGACTCTCACTTGTGTCCGGGGAGCAGTCCCCGGCCTCCGCCACGGCGAGCCTGAGCTCTTCTGCCGTGACGGAGTCGTCCAGGCCCGTAATGCACATTTCTGCGCATTTAATGGGCCTGGACACCCGGACGTCGGCTGCATCTAGCGACTCCCTTAGCCGAGCCGCTAGGGCGTCGGCCTTGGGGCCACTGGCGGCGCCGGGGACCTCGAGAAGCCGGGCTCTCGTCCGTGTGCTCTTGCACCGGATGCCCGGGATCTCGAGGGCCTTGAGGTCCACGTTGGCCTTTACCCTGGCCAACACCTCGGCATACCCCATGCTGCCCTCTCGACGCTGCCTCCGCCGTCAAGGTGACGACGACGGCCGTTGTTCGAGGGGCACGGAGCTTCCCCAGCGCTGTCTTCGCGGTGGCCGCGGCCCTCCTGGCCTTTTTAGCGGCCTTCTTGGCGGCCTTCCGCCTCTTTTTACTGGCTCCAGCCACCTCCCAGCCCCCTTCCAGTGGGGTGGAGGTGGTCGAAGCCGCGGCTGGGGCTGGGGACGTCTTCCCCTTGCCCTTCCCCTTGCCCTTACCCTTGCTCTGAGCAGGAGTGGGGCCTTGAGCGGGAGCGGGGCGACGGGCCGGCTCCGGCAGGGCCTCTCCCGCAGCCGGGAGCGTACGGACCTTCCGGGCTGCAGCCACGTAACCGGCCACCGGAGGCGCCAGAGGCGGACGGCGGATGGAGTCCATTAAGGCCTCCATCCGACTCATCATACGCTCCTCGAGCGCCTCCACATACGGCAACCAGGACTCCGGTGGTGCCCTCGACTGCGTCGTCCTAGACGACCGCGTCGGCTGAGCCAGCTGCACCGGTTGCACCAGCTGCTCTGGCTGCACCGACTGCGCGAGCCGCTCCGGTGGCGATGGTTGTGCCGACTGCGTCATTCTTGACGATCGCGTCGTTCTCACCGGCTGCGCTGATTGTGCCGGCTGGGCGGAGCTCGCCACCACCCTCTTTAGCTCCTCCAGAGCTGCAGCTAGCCGAGCCGTCTCCCGACGGGACTCGGCCAGCTGTGCCGCGAGATCCTCGTTTTCGGAGGCGATGCCGAACACAATGTTCAGCATCTCCTCCTGCTGAGGGTCCGGGGACCCCTGGGACGACGCAGCCACCCTCTGGAGTCTCTCCAGGAGTGACCGTGTCTTCCCGCACGGCTCCGACACCGACACCGCCGAGGTGGAAGGCCTCGGCGGTGAGGTTCCCGCGGCCCTTACAAGACCCGAGGGAGCTCGGGTGGATTGCCCGGCCCTCACGCCACCACGCGCCCCTCGGCGGCCAGTAGCCACCTTGGACGCCGGTTTCGCCTCATCGCTGCTGGAGGAGGAGGTCGTCCCGGTGAGGGTAAAGTCCTCATCCGACACGTCCTCCCCCGCCCGAGCCTTTGCGCGCCTCCTGCGCTTGCGGGTCCGCTGCACGCCCAGACCCGCCGGGCTACTTGCCCTACTTCGCTCGTTGGCGGTGTCGAATTTCTCCGACACCGCCGTGGTGTTTGGCGTCCCCTCCACGCCTGAGTGCTGCGCGACCTCCGCGCAGACTCCGTCATTTGTGTTTCCGTTGTCCATTTTCATGCCATTTTCGTTTTGAGTTTTTTCGGTTGCCGGTTTCTTTTCGATATACAGATTTGTGTCCATGTCATATCCCACGAGTATGGGGGAAAGGTGGTCCATCCAGGCGGAGCCCCCTGCACCTGGATAAGCCTATATACTATGGAGGTCGGCTGGTATCCATAGGTTTTTACGACTTTGCTGTCGGGTGTTATAGACTTTCCTTGTCGTGGGCCGGCCAATAAAGGCAAGCCCTCCGGTCAGCAAGTTCACAGCGTACCCTTCTGGAGCCACCAGTCAGGTCGTTGCTGATCACCTGCCGATTACGGAACGCGAGAGGATGGCTAGTCCTCTCTCACCGGCGGCGGCACAAGTGCCCGTCGGCCCCTGCGTTAGCAGTGGGCCAACCCGCCCCTGGATCCCCCAGGACCCTATGGTGGCCTCAGCCACAAACACCATCGCTCATCCTGTCTCCTCTGAAAGCAGAGGAGTACGGAGAGCGATGTGTTCCCGCCACGTTGGGTATTCGCCGACGATCAATGCCAACCCCATGAAGGGGAAGCCATTGACCGCCGCCCAGGGTGTACCGGCCGCTCCGGTTCCATTCCCCCCGGACTGCAGCGGGATCGGAATCGGAACGACACTCGAGGAGGTTACCCAACACACACCCCTGTCCTTTATGTACCTGTAAGGGTGAGTAATAATATCATTGGTTGTTAACAACAGGTTCCAAATCAGTGTAGAACAATATATAACACTTTTACAAAGTCTGTAGTGGAAGATGTATGAATGAAAATCTATGAAATAACCATGTTTAAAAATGATTGTAAAGTCATTAATTATTTCCGTAGTTCGCAAGAATTACGGTAGATGACTCCAGCGTCGCCCTAATACATAATAAACATAACATAACATGACTTCACGCCTGTATCCCCGAAGGGGTAGGCAGAGGTTTATTACACACCCACGATTCGCTAGTTATGTTAAAGTCCCAATGTAATAGGGGGCGAGCCTATTGCCATCTACCGGGCACATTATTAAGCGAGCGATAATTAACATTTATTAATGCACACATAACTACGAAAAGTCAGAGGTGTGTGCCTGGGGCGACTGGGGATCGAACTCGAGACCTCGTCTCAGCAGTCCGTTACGTACGCCACTGGGCTATCGCCGCTCTTAATACATAATATATCGGAGAATTTCGAATATCTGGGACGTATCTAGGTAGCTCAGTTGGTCAGAGCATTCCTATAAGGGACTGGTCGCGGGTTCAAGTCCTGTCCTAGATGTTCTGTTTTTCCGATCTAAATCAATAGAAAATCTATGAAGTTCTATCTTGCATATTTTTTCTCTATGTTACTTATTGCATTATAATTTATTGGAAAATAGATGCTTTTCTATAGGGTCTATGGAGCCCCACTAAGATCTTCGGGGCCCAAGTCAACCTAACCTGCATACCGGTACATGACTAAGACTGAGCATACCCCCTTGACTTGAAAGCTTGTCTTGCAAAAAGAAATTTAATTAAAATTAATTCAATCAATTAATTAAAAAATTAAAAAAAATCGCCAAGTGACTGGTCGACGCTTCGCGTGACCAAAAAGGTAGCATATTTTATTGCAAAGAATTGGCATTATTATCCAATGTGGCAATGCCGCCAGCCTTTTGAGTTCGTCACTAGTCGACATCGATGAATTCGGAGGAATTCTTTGACACCTAAACTTTTTACTTTGTACATAATGTACTTTCTTTCTGTAACTAAATTTGATCCAAATATAAGTAAACAGGCAAAATAATAAAAAAACTGTTTAAAAATAAATGAATCTCTGTATAACAAATTACTTTATTTAACTTTAACTGAGACTATAAACCGCTAAAGGTTCTTTCATGTCATAAATTCTTACAACTTATTTCCAGAAAGTCACATACAACATACATACACATACAGACATATATTTCACTCACCGGGCTATGGGGGAGGAAAACAATGTTACAAAGCCCGCATATTTGTTGCAATAAATTTGTATGTGTGTAACGACCTGCGACTAGAGATAGGTAGCGACATCTATCATGGAGTATGGGAGCTAATAACGACGAGATAGTATTTTTTTACAATTTTTTATTTATCTTGCTCTGTGACTTTGTTACTTAGTCTGGGTAAAATCTTGGAAGCCGAATTAGAACCACTTCCTGACCTTAGATTGGACCCAAATTTGGTAGGCTGGCGTATCTTCGGCGACAATGCGATATATAGTACTATGAAGCTGGTCTAATGATTGCTTCGGAAGGTACCATAGGAACTCCTGAACTAAACAAGATAAACCAATCGAGTTTGGGCTCATTTGTTTGGTCTTAGCAAATACTGTGATGCTACATGTTATCCAGGGCCTGAAAATTGGAGGTAAGATAGGGAAATAAATCCAATTGTTTGGCCTCATTTGTTTTGTCTTGTTATGCATTTACTAAAGAGCTTGTTTTAAAAATATGATTTTAAATTCATAATTGAACGTTATATTAGTGACTAGATGTTGCCCGCGACTTCGTCCGCGTTAAATTATAGATCAAGGTATGTTTACTTCTACAGTTTCGAACCCAACATGTATTAGGTTACCTATGTCATCGTTATATTTTCAATCATAAAGAAATAGAGGTTTATATTTAACCTCGAAATTAATTCTACCCGGTTCCCTAATATAATAGCGTGATGGAAATTATCAATAATAGATTTGGTCGTACCCTGCTGCGTATAATAGCGTGATGATATATAGCGTAGTTTATGACCATACCCTAGAAGAATATTTATGCAAAATTCCAGCTGAATCTGTTCGGCGGTTTTCAAGTGATGTTCGGACATCGAAAATAAAAAGCAGACAAACAGATAAACATTCTAAAAATCACATTTTTGGCATCGGTATCGTTCCTAGAATACGTAGCAATAATTTTTTTGGAGAAATATACAATATACAACAAAATCAAGCAACAGTCATTTTGGCCGTTGCATGAATGGGCCGACTCGACCGGGGAAGCACCACCCTCTCACAGAATATCGACGCCAAGTAACAGTATTTGAACTGTTGCGTTCCGTTTGGTGAGTGAGAGTGCCGGAGCCCAAACTCCTTTCCCATCCCCTTTCCTTTACAGGGTCGACAGCGCGAGTGTGACGCCACTGGTGTTGCACACGTACATAGGCCGCGGTAACCGCTTCCCATCAGGTGGGCCGTGTGCTTGTCTGCCACCTTAGTGGTATAAAAAAATAATAATAAATATATGTACATGTATTATGCGTGCAAAGTTTCATTGCCAAGGATGCCCAATACGCTGTTATGATGATAATACAATGCGGATAAGCATACTTAGATACATTTTCTTTTATAACTACATACCTTTTTTTTTCGTGCGGAAATCCCTATAGATACCCCCCCGCCGGCAGGCGGGGGAGGTTATGTTGGACTTGAACCGACTAAAAGCGCACGCCGTCTCGTATCTACAGACGCCGGGGTGTAAGGTTGCCCATAGAGCATATCCCTCGCACCCCGACTGACCCTGGACCATCTCCGGTTTCGAGATGACCCCCTCGGGTTTGGGAATCACGGTGTCCCCGTCTTGCCAGGCGGCCTCACCTGCCACCTATACCTATACCTATACGTCCAGAAAAATTCAAATTGATAATATTCATGCATACAAATATTTACATTGAGCGGGGATCAAACCCGAGCACACAGATGTAGAAGTCAAATGCACCACCTTCGCTATGCCATAGAGATCGTCGCCTCTTCATTTCATAAAGCCGTTGTGTCGTGCTCACAAAAAACTCATGCATAGATATCACAATTTCCTTATTAGGTTGGCAATTGCGGGGCCTTTATGCAATTTAAAAAACCGATCAAGTGCGAGTCCGACGACTCGCGTTCTGAGGGTTTCGTACAAAACTGGAGTCGTCTGGAAGCTTCTAGTCTTGACAGACAGGCATACAGATATTCGTATTGTGATGTGAGTAAATACATGTTTACGATTTTCGGACTGTGCCTATTTTATGTTTTAAGACCTTACTTCTTGCCAAATTTCATGATTCTTGCTCAACGGGAAGTACCCTATAGGTTTTGATGCCCTTGTAATTAGGTGAAATTTGATACATAAATGGCTGTACAGCCTTTAGGTACCTTTTGATTGCATTGACATGGAAGTTTGATTTTTTTCACAGCTTCAAGGCGTTACAAACCTGAGTATTTTTTATAAATTTCAACTTGATGCCTTTCGAATTTCTGAGAAAAACGTCTTGAAAGACAACGAAGTGATTCAATAAGAGTTCCGTTTTTTCCTTCTGAGGTATGGAACCCTAAAAAAAGATTACCTTCATGAAGCATTTTCATGATAATACGGTCTCTTTGAACAATTTGTAATTCTTAAGAAATAGCAGAAATGTACAATTTCAAAGCTTTGCCAGGGCTTTCAAAGGGACATCAGAATTTGTTTTAGATAAGGGGTAAGATAAATGTTGGGAAATGTGTCCGGTATTCCCGATATAAAGTTATTAAACATTTGATAAATCGTTTTTATTCACGCATATTCTTACAGTGTCAGTGGTATCAATTCTGGTTAATTCCAAATTCAGTAAAATTACTTTCTTAAAATGCGTGATTTTAATTTGATTAGAAAGAAAATAAAAACTTGGGTATTCCATATGATCTGTCAAAACAAAACCTATTTATATTTTCGTGAAGTTATTAAACCTTGAGCCTGCAACCTTCATTTTGAAATTTTAATTTTATAAGTTTTGAAACCACACGTTTTAAAAACGTAATATAACTGAATCGGGCCCTTACCTATTAGGACCATCACAAAACTCTCTAAACTATACATAGTTAATTGCAATGTTACATTTTTAAGGCTTAGCATGCAAAAGGCAAAGACCGCAATATTATATATTTCTTGTATGTCTAGCGATTAAATGGATGGATGGTTAAATCCAAGTTTGAAGGGTCGTAACCCTTGTCCCGCGGGCGCCATCTTGAAAAAGAGATGCGAAATGTTTTGACGCCATATGGGGCAAACTATGCGTCGCACAGAAAATTTGTAAAAGAGCTTTTGTTGCAAATTAAATTCTCTACAACTTTGGTTCAGTGACTTTCACCAAAAAAATCAACTATTTTCAAATATTTTTAGGGTTTTCAAAGGTGTATGATGCCCCATCAAAATAATCGGAGCCCAACTCGGACTAGAAGGTGAGGTTTTTGCAAGCCGGTATAGCTGTAAAGGAAAAGGAAAGTGAGTTGTAGAGCGGATCCCGGGCTCCAAATAGCAAGCTTTGGGTACAACCTGGATTGGCGCTTGAATTAAAAATCAGATTTGATTGTTTTGGCTTTTACGGGAGTGACGCCAGCACCTCGTCCATCAATCACGTATACCGGTTTTTAAGTGAGGTTGGCTTGGGCCCCAATTAACTCGATAGAGTCCCTTACGTGTGTAAGGGACTCGTGTAAAAAACCTTAAAAAAATATATTTGAAAATAATTAATGTAATGAAATTTTGAAGCAATTAGTATATGCTAACTTTAACGATTTGCGTAGAAACAATTCGCATCTCTTTTTCAAAATGACGGCCGCGGGACAATTGTTGTGACCCCGCAAACTTGGATTTTACTTTACATAAACCCATTCAAAAAATATAATTGCGTTCTTTGACTTTTGCCACCCCAAATGCAATGGACTAACAAAAAATCGCCAAAGTTTTGCTTAGTCCTGTCGGAATGACGTAAGCCACAAATCATAAGTACATCAAAATATTGTTACGTGCGCGGGGTACAAATTAAATGCCGTTTATACAACAAAGAGGTTTATTCGCTCACCACAAACTAGACAACTAAATAACTAGCACACACAGTACTCTTCAACAGTTCCAGTCGTTCAGCAGTTCACAGTAGTCCACAGTCGTTGCTTAAGTCGCAGGTATAACCCTCTTGGTTCACTTCGGTAAGATGTGTTCACTTTCGCTTTCGAAAATAAACTGACTCGTATCGATAGCCGGGCGCCCTTTTATATCTCTTAATAAAGAAAGTAGAATGTTCCGGAATCATCTAGAGATAAGGCACGTTATTTATTTATCTAGCGCGTTCGAGAAGAGTAGGTTACTATAAATGATTTTTTGGAGGATAACTCACTGTAATTAATACCTGTGACAACTTGAATATGATGCATGATAATTATTAATGAACTCTATTATTATTTCAATTTTGATATTGTGCGATTTGTATTATTTATTTAATTTTATGCGATGACTTAATTAATAACCTACTTAATATTGTATACTCAAATGGTGAAACATGGCTGAACTCATTATTCTGTGAACATCTTTTGTACCTATGATTTACAATAAATATGATTATGATTATGATAGGTATTTATTGGAGCATTCGAGAATACAAGTACTTACACAGTCGTGCCGACAATAGAGGTGAATACCCTTGTTATCGCGATTTCTAGGTAAACTGGGTATAGGTATTTAAAGGGATTGTGGTTTTTTGTATTCGAAATTCAAATGAAAATATTTAAAAGACAGAGACTAATTTACAACAGATTCGGTACCAATGTCTGTCAAAATTATTAAAGGGACAATAAAACAGGGTTGAAGTTACTTTTGAAGTTTAAATGAATGTGTTGATTCAGTTTTGAGTAGGGTTTCAGTTAAAAAGTAGCGTTTATGAAATAAGTCAAAATACATTCGAGTGGACTCGATTTCGGGGATGCCTATTGCTGAGACGTTGAAGTAACGTTGGTATGAAAAATTCTGATAGTGTTGCAATGTTGGTTTAAAATTTTGGTTCCTATTGCGTTTTTACAGAACAGCACGTGCAAGGCTGAGGTATCACCCTCACACGGTGCCAACAATTCCATTACAAACCAAGCGGTTCGGGACCTCATTTCTTTGCAGCACCATCAAGACTTGGAATTATTTACCAAGCAAACATTTTTCTTTCTTCTCAGTCCCGGGTCCTTTAAGTGAAAAAGCATCTGATGATGCCGTCAAGCTGAGAGCCACCATTGTAGCATTATTAGTGCCTGTAATGGTGACCCTCATTCCTGAGACTTTAGCTTACCATCAGACGAGATGAAGACATATTGACGTGACAATTATAAAAAAAAAAGTGTGTACAACGCTCTATCGTCGGTCTGTAGTCTTGCTACAGAACCTTGATATCGCCAATGGGTTGTGTTGGGTTCCTAAACGAAGTAAAAAAAAAAAACATTATTTGCGTTGACAGATCTACGACTGTCACTTGTTGTCAACTTGTTGAAAGAATTGTCTTGAGAAAAAGTTTGGTTAAATAAGTTTGTTCGAATAAAGTATAATCCGCGAAAATCATATTTGGCTCGCGTTGGATTGGTTATATTTTGGAATTATTAACGTAATCAGTTGGGAGTTGTTCGACCGAATTATATATTTGATGTGAAGGGCTCCACTTGTACCACGCGCTGTGCTGATCTGTCCACACAAACTATCATACACCCCTACACTTCATATACACTTAAATACAGACACAGACAGGTAAAAGCGTTGTGTTTCCGGGCGCCTTCTAAGTAAATGGTAAGTGAAACCTATTTCACAACAATAATTTGCTCTGTGAACCGCAGACTGCTCACTTCCCCATTGTAGCCAGGAGGACCAACTTCCACTGCGCAATATACCTCCTGGCCCGGAATTGAACATTTGGTAGCAGAGCGTGGTTTAAATAAAACATTTAAACCTATTTTACTTACTGCTATTTGGTATAAAGTAGGTAAATTGACAATACTTTATAATAGTTGTTCAAACATACATAGTTCATAACCTATCAGTTTGAATTAATTGGCAATCTTTTTAAGGCATTTGATTAAATCAGTTGATGGTTGCCTGTCATGTTGTACACACATAACATTCTATAATTGAATGTTTATTTGTAAGCTATATTGAATTATATTTGTATTGGTGTTTCGCATCATTGTTGAATAAAATAAACTTGAACTTAAGTTTTTTTTTGCCATTTAATTGAACCAACATTGTTTAAATAATTTTTTTGTTTGGTTAATCTCTTTATCTGATTTGTTGAAGTTTGGTCATTGGAATGTCTCATTTAAGTGCAGCGAAGGAGGCCATAGCCGGTATAACCACACAAGTGAGGTGGTTTACTTCGGCTGCCGCCACTACTACTCGACCAGAGCTGGCAGAGATCACTCTTACCAGGTTCGGCGGTATGGAGAACAGGCTTGGGGCTGTAGATGCCCTGTTCACCCGCTTTAGCCACCTGGCTGAGGACCTTGGGTTGGATCAGCTGAGCCAGGCAGCGCGGGATAAGGTTGTTGGTGACTACGACCAGATCCTGGCGTTGGCAGACACGATTTCCCTACGTGCTAGGGAAATATTGAAGAGCCGGGAGTCTGTCCAGGTCAAGCCGGAGACCTCTGTCGCTAGCCCGGGACTTTTGAGCAAGCTGCCCACGCTTGAACTGCCACATTTTGATGGTCGGATGGACCACTGGCTGGGCTTTCAAAATTTATTTGTGAGTCTGGTGGACTCGCGCTCGGACCTTGGACCCGCCCAAAAGTTGGCCTACTTGATGTCCGTCCTCAAGGGAGAGGCCCGAGCCTTGGTGCAGCACTTACCGGTAACGGATGCGGCTTACCCTACTGCTCTGGAGCTGCTCTCCCGGCGGTACCACAACAAACGGTGTTTGGCTGACGCTCACATTAGCCATATTTTGGGGTTGCCCTTTATTACCAGAGTGTCAGCCTTGCGTACTGACCTTTTGAACCCGTTGTTGGCAGCGACCAATGCTTTGAGGCGACTGGAGTTGCCAGTCGACCATTGGTCGTACATCTTGGTGCATATAGTGCTGTAACGGCTGCCCGTGGACTTGAAGTCCCGTTTTGAACAGAAATATGGTGGGGATAGTTCCAGCCATCTCCCCCTCTTTGAGGACCTCGTCAAGTTCTTGGAGGACGAATGCCGGTTTCTAGACAACTCCAGTATTGCCATGGGGTCTCGCCCACCGTCTCCTCGGCCCAGAGGCCAGGGACTGCCTAGGGTTCGTGGGCCTGTTGAGAGTCGCCCCGCCCCCCGTTTTGCCGGCACCCAGATCCGTCCTGACTGTTCGTATTGTAAGGCGACAGGGCATGGCATAGCAACTTGCGCGGCCTTTTTGGGAGAGCACGTGAGTGCCCGCCGCCGCATTGCCAGTGCACGCCAACTGTGCTACTCATGTTTGGGGGCACATTTCCAACGGGAATGCCCCAACCCCCGTCCTTGCAGAGTTTGTGGGGGACCACATTTGGACATTTTATGCGCGAACGCGAACCGCGTTGGCAGTCCAGCCTCTGTGGGGGGTTCGCGTACGGGGGGGTACGATGGAGACGGTCACGGGGTCCGCTCGCCAGTGCAGAACCGAGGCGAGATCCGCAGGTTTGAACGCCGCTCGCCACCCCCCGTGTCACGAGAGCCGCATGAGCGCCGTAGGGCTCCCTCACATGGAGACGAATACGCAGCGGCCGCTTGCCGGCAGTGGCCGGACCAGCACCGACTGCCCTCCCCTCCGTTGGCGGAGCGTCCCCGATTGGAGTCGCGCCCCCCGCCATTCAAGCATCCGGTGGGATACGCTCCTCCAGCGATGGCACGCGGCTCGAGGGGTTTGAACCCTATCCTCATCGCGAGTGACTACAGTCTGGGTGCGGCGATTGGTCACCGCCCAGACATTAGGAAGTCGGCACCTGCCCCACTACTGCAGCCCCCCAGATTGACACGGTTTTGTTGCCCACGGCATCGGTCAGGGTATGAGGACCAGCGGGGGTTGTGGTCCGTGTCATTTTGGACACGGGTTCCCAGGGCTGCATTTTGTCATCTTGGTTAGTGGGACAGGTAGGCCTTGATGTACGTGGCTATTCAGACACGATTAGAGGAGTGGGCAACGCAGCTGTCACCACTGTTGAGGGACAGGCTCGGTTTGGGTTCACTCCTTTGCATTCGTTGGGCCCTAAAATTGGTACCTCGGCCATTGTTATGAAGAACATTCTGGGAAGACATCCCCGGACACAGTTGTCTTCAGATATTGTTCGGTTGACGTTGGGTATGGAGTTGGCTGACCCCCGGTTTGATTCTCCTAGTACAGCGCATTTGTTGTTGGGTGCCGATGTACTAGGGAGAATATTTTTGGGTGGTATAAGGGTCTTGCAGCCAACCGGGTTGGTGGCTGTCTCGACCATCTTTGGCTTTGCATTGATGGGACCGGTATTTAAGGAACCCCCTCCACCTGAGCTTGATTGTGCATTGGTGTCCGGCTCCGCTCTCTCTGACGCCGTTCAGAGGTTTTGGGAGGTTGAGGAGCCCCCTCAGGTGGCCCGTTAGAACCCGGAACACCAGGATTGCGAATTGTTCTATCAGAAAACCACGGGTCGACTCCGATCCGGTCGGATTGTTACCAGGTTGCCCTTTGTCGCAGTGCGACCACCTCTCGGTGAATCTAGACCTACGGCCGAGAAGAGATTGTTGGCAATGGAGCGCCGCATGGGCAGGGACCCTGTGTTGAGGCAGAAGTACTTGGATTTCATGCAGGAGTACGCGGATTTGGGACACATGTCGGTGTCAAGGTTGGATTGGCGCTCAGTTGAACATTACTTCCTGCCCCATCATGCGGTCCTCAAGCCGTCCACTGGCAAGCTGCGTACGGTGTTTGATTGGTCTGCGCGAACTTCTTCGGGTGTCTCATTGAATGATTGCTTACATTCAGGCCCCAAATTGTTAAAGGACCTTTGTGACGTCATCACGTCTTTCCGTCGACATCAGGTAGTCTTTGTGGCCGACATCAAGATGATGTTCCGACAAACGGTCATTCACCAGGATGACAGACGTTATCAGTCAATCCTGTGGCGCGAGAACCCCCAGGACCCCATGATTGTGTACGAGCTCAATACGAATACATACGGCCTTCGTTCTAGCCCCTTTGTTGCCATTCGTTCGCTTTGGGAGCTCGCGGACCGAGAGCGTTTGAAGTTCCTTCGGGCGTCCGCCATCTTGAAAACGGACCTGTACGTTGATGACGTCTGTACTGGGGCTCCCACGGTTGGGGAAGCCATTTTATTGCGTGACAAGTTGATTGGGATCCTGGCTTCCGCTGGATACGAGTTGCGTAAATGGGTGTCCAACTCTCCAGCTCTATTGGAAGGTTTGCCGGAGGATCATAGACAGGACCCGCATTTGTTTGAAGACGTTGACAACCCCGCCATGATGGCCGTCCTCGGTGTTCAGTACAGACCTGTCCAAGACATCTTTACATACGATGTCGACCTAGAGTCGCCCCACACTTGGACTAAACGACTTGTGTTGTCTACTGTCGCAAGGACTTTTGATCCTAATGGTTGGATTTGTCCGGTACTGTTTTGGGCGAAATGCTTTCTCCAGCGCCTCTGGACCGCGGGACTTGGTTGGGACGAGCCGCTTCGGGAAACCCTGTTGAAGGATTGGATCCACTTTGTGTCCACACTCCCTGCGGTCAATGAGGTCGTGTTGCCCCGCGCCATCCTCCCCCCTGGGAGTTACACTGCTACCCTCCACGGGTTTTGTGACGCGTCGTCGCATGGTTACGCAGCCGTTGTTTATCTGCGCACCGTCAGCGCGACAGGCCAGGGCAAGCTGTCGCTGGTCATGGCCAAGAGCAAGGTGGCCCCTCTTCGAACAGCATTGACCATTCCCAAATTGGAGTTGTCAGGGGCAGCTCTTCTTGTGCGTCTATTGAATCACGTTGTTAATACCTTGGGTGAAACTGTGGACATTCGATCCTCTTACGCCTGGACGGACAGTCAAATTGTTTTGTGTTGGTTGAAGAAGTCCGTCCACACTTTGGAGGTCTTTGTGGCGAACCGAGTGTCACAGATACAAAATTCTGCAACACCTTTAACTTGGAGGCTGTCTTGGATGTCCCTGGGGACCTGAACCCCGGCGACGTGGCCTGACGTGGGTGCACGGCCCCTCACTTGATTGATCACCCCCTCTGGTGGGGGCCAGAATGGCTGACTCGGTCCGAGGATGCTTGGCCTCGAATGCCAGTCTTGATGACGGATCCTTTGCCCGGGCTAAGGGTGCTCGCTGTTGAGACGAAGGACCCGCCGTTTGATCCCGACCTTTTGTTGAATCGGTACAGCTCCCTCGATAAACTGTTGAATGTCACATCTTGGATCAGGCGCTTTCGTCACAATTGTAGGAACCGTGGGGACAAACGCCTGTCGCCGGCCCTTTCTCCTCAAGAGCTCCAGGAGTCTCTCCTCCTTTGGGTCCGCTCTGTGCAGGCTGCACACTTTGAGAAGGAGATTGAAATCTTGAAGTCCGGTATGGCTAAGTTGTCGGGAGCTGTCAGTAAGCTGAGCCCCTTTTTGGATGATGCGGGTTTCTTGCGTGTTGGAGGACGTTTGAGGCACTCTAGCCTCCCCTACGGAGCTCGTCACCCCCTTTGGTTGCCCAAGGAAGGCCATTTGGTCAAGTTGTTGGTGACTGATCGACACATTAAGAACTCGCAAGCCGGTTGTAATGCGCTGTTGGCCATTCTGCAGCGAGACTTTTGGATTTTGTCGGCCCGTCGTACTATCCGCAGCATTGTCTTTCGTTGCATGCCATGCTACCGGACTAAGGCCCCCACTATGCAGCCCATGATGGGAGACTTGCCGGCTGATCGTGTCAATGAGGCAAGGCCTTTTGCAGGCGTCGGAACGGACTTTGCCGGTCCGTTTTTGGTGAAGACGTCTACTCTTCGTAACAGTAAAATCCTTAAGGCTTATTTGTGTGTGTTTGTCTGCCTGTCAACGAAGGCAGTACACTTGGAGCTAGTAACCTCGCTCTCGACGGAGGCCTTTGTGGCAACTTTGGATAGATTCGTGTCTCGCCGTGGGTTGCCTTCTTTAATTAGATCTGATTGCGGTACCAATTACAGAGGTACAAGTAACTATTTGAAGGAAGTTTACGCCTTCCTTGCGGAGAACCAGGTTGACATAGGCAACAAATTAGCCCGCAAGGGGGTCACTTGGCTGTTTGACCCGCCAGCCTGCCCCCATTGGGGGGGTATTTTTGAAGCCGCTGTGAAAGCGGCCAAGGGACTCTGGCGGAGATTATTGGGAGACACAGTTCTCACCTTTGAGGAATTAGCTACGGTATTTTGCCGCATTGAGGCCGTACTAAACTCGCGTCCATTGTGCCCGCTCTCTTTGGACCCTAATGATTTGGAGGCCCTAACCCCGGGCCATTTTTTGATTGGACAACCACTTGTCGCCCTGCCGGAGCACCCCTTTGTCGATGTGAGCCGAAATCGGCTATCGCGTTTCCAGTTAGTGTAACAGCTCGCTCAGAGCTTTTGGAAGCGTTGGAGCTTGGAGTACTTGCACATCCTCCAGCAGCGCGTCAAGTGGACGGATAAAACTCATCCTCCCAAGGTCGGAGACCTTGTCCTGATTAAGGATGCCAACCTAATGCCGTTGTATTGGCGCTGGGGGCGCATTCTCAATCTAGTGGCTGGCACCGATGGGGTTCCTCGATTTGCTGAGGTTTTGGTTGACGGATCGGTGATGAGGAGAGCGGTCGCAACCTTATCAAGATTGCCAATTGATTAGCGGACGGGAAGGCCCGTCCGGGGGGGGGGGGTAGATGTTGCGTTCCTAAACGAAGTCACACAAACTATCATACACCCCTACACTTCATATACACTTAAATACAGACACAGACAGGTAAAAGCGTTGTGTTTCGGGCGCCTTCTAAGTAAATGGTAAGTGAAACCTATTTCACAACAATAATTTGCTCTGTGAACCGCAGACTGCTCACTTCCCCATTGTAGCCAGGAGGACCAACTTCCACTGCGCAATATACCTCCTGGCCCGGAATTGAACAGGTTGTGAAGATCGCTTCATGGAAAATATCAAAGTTCAGCCGTTACGTAGTTAGATCGAAAAGTCAACCCCAACTGTGATGGGAGAAGACTCGGAGGATGATGATAACGCTTTATCGTTAGTCACATAAGGATAAGATATTGGATGGATGGATGGATGGATGTTTATAACTCAATCACACCAGAACGGCTGATCTGACTGAAATTTGGTAAAGTGATAGATTATAGTCGGGAATAGGACATAGGCTACTTTTTATGCCCGGAATAGGTGCCCATGGGAATGGGGAACGGTATTGAAATTCCACACGGGCGAAGCCGCGGGCTACAGCTAGTTGTCAATATTTGTTCTATTAAGTTTTATTGTGCACTAAACGTATTGCCTTAACAAACCTACGAAGACAGATATCTCAGTGGAAAGGAAATTACATATGCTTTTATTTGTTTTACTGGAAAGTGACAATCTGTCAACAAAGAATATTTTTAAGCTGAGGCCACACTAACGGACAACGTTAATCCCCATTCTTGCCGATAAGTCAGGTGGAAATATTAATACCGTTGTCAAATTGTCGTGTTCATTCGGCTAGCCGACGTGAGGGCCACTTATATCTAGGTCCAATTGTCCGTTAAAAATCACCGTTAAAATATTAAAGGTATTTTGTACATTTAGAAGCACAGTTAGAGCAGATAGAAAATATCTTTAATATTTGGATGGTGTGTGAAATGTCAGTAAAAACAAAAATAGTGACCCTTTTATTTAGCGTGTGGAAACCCCAACGGACTTCACCCCATTGGTGCCGACGATGGGGTGGGCGTGTCGGAATCGGACCGACTAAAACCACACGGTGTCCTCCCCAAGTGTCCATTGCCGGGCACCACGGGCAAGCCCTCGAAAGGATAACCCCAGGGTTACCGGCGGACTTTAGCCGCCACCGCGGCCTCGCCTGGTGGGGTCGGGTTTTATCCCGCGTCGGTGAGTTGGCAGGCGTGTGTAGGGCACACACGACACGGCTCCGCCACGGCCTGCTTCTGTAAGGACGGCGAGTCGGCCAACTGCCGTCCTCAAGCCTCGATCATGGAGGTCGGTCGTCCCGGGCGTAGACGAGTCTGCGGCGTCCTCGCCGCAGACTGCGGAACTCGGGGGTTCTCTTCCGCTTCCTCTCCGCCGTCTCTTTTGCGCGCATTACCTGCCCGCAGAAAGAGGCGGCGGCGTGCCACTTGCTCCCGTCGGGGACCAGGGGGCCCCGCTCCAGCGCCTCCTTGCGATATTGGTACAACAACGCAAGGGCTATCGCTTCCAGGTCCCATGGAGGGGTCCCAGCTAGGAGATCGTGCGATACCCTCTGATGTCTCTGCGGCCATCGCTTTTAACGGGCTGTTTAGAACAGCCACGTTGCGGGCCCCCAGAGTTTCCACCCATACGTTTGGGCAAGTGACCCTAACGTCGGCTAGCTGTTAGCTGCACACCTTGCCACCGGCCTCAGCGGCAGCCACACGGTCTCCCGACTCGGAGCAGTCCCCGTCCGATGCAGAGTTTGCGCGTTTCCGCCAAAGTCTGCCCGGGGAGGACGGCCGCGAGTCGACAGACGCCACCGTACCAACGCTGGTGTCGGTGGACGACTCGGAAAGAGTTTGCGTCCTAGAGCCTAGACGAGGCAGTAGGACGCGCGCCTCCTTGCAAACCCCTGGAAGGGAGGATTGAGACCTTTCGGTCCCTCTCCCCGACCCCTCAGGGTTAGAAGCCCCCAGGAAGGGAGATCGGGGCCTTTCGGCTGCACACGGTGGTAGCTGTATTCGTGACCTACGTTAAACGTTCATTATCGCGATAATTTGCAGGATTTTACGTTAGTGTGGCCCCAGCACTACAGAGTACAAAATAATAGAATTTCAAAAACATACAATAATATTGTTTCACAAATCTTGGTTCACAAACAATTTATGTGAAGCATGACATAAACACGATTTACTACTAAAAGGGTTTCTTGACGGCGCTCTTTTATTTCATATATCGACATTTATAATAAATACAACAACGACGGTGCTTCATAACTGAATGCATTCGCAATATCCAGAAACCGACGATCAATTATAAACTTTATTTTTGAAGCGATAAAATTATTGTTGCAATGACAGTGAGAATTTATAAATATTTGTCAAATCTCAAGAATTTTTCAATTATTTTTACAACTTTATTTTATTATTTCTCTTACTATACTTTCATGTATTGAGTTAAAAAATATACGCTGTCCCCATCATGCCCCGGAAAGGGGAAAAGTTCAATACTTTGTAGAAACAGGTGGTCGTGTATAAGTACCTAAAGATTTTCAGGTATAATAAAAAAAAAATATTTACAGCGCGCCTGCTTCCAGCCACGTAGGTACCTTTCGTGTGGGGTGTGTGTTGGGTAACCTCCTCGAGTGTCGTTTCGATTCCGATCCCGCTGCAGTCCGGGGGGAATGGAACCGGAGCGGCCGGTACACCCTGGGCGGCGGTCAATGGCTTCCCCTTCAAGGGGTTGGCATTGATCGTCGGCGAATACCCAACGTGGCGGGAACACATCGCTCTCCGTACTCCTCTGCTTTCAGAGGAGACAGGATGAGCGATGGTGTTTGTGGCTGAGGCCACCATAGGGTCCTGAGGGATCCAGGGGCGGGTTGGCCCACTGCTAACGCAGGGGCCGACGGGCACTTGTGCCGCCGCCGGTGAGAGAGGACTAGCCATCCTCTCGCGTTCCGTAATCGGCAGGTGATCAGCAACGACCTGACTGGTGGCTCCAGAAGGGTACGCTGTGAACTTGCTGACCGGAGGGCTTGCCTTTATTGGCCGGCCCACGACAAGGAAAAGTCTATAACACCCGACAGCCAAGTCGTAAAAACCTATGGATACCAGCCGACCTCCATAGTATATAGGCTTATCCAGGTGCAGGGGGCACCGCCTGGATGGACCACCTTTCCCCCATACTCGTGGGATATGATATGAATATTAATCCAAACATAATCAGAAAACCGGACGGAAAACTAAATAACAACAAAATGGCTACGAATATGGACAATGAGAATGACGGAGCCTGCGCGGAGATCGCGCAGCAGTCATGCGTGGAGGTGACGCTAAATACCTCGGCGGTGTCGGAGAGTTTCGACACCGCCAACGAGCGAAGCAGGGCGAGCAGCCCGGCGGGTCTGGGCGTACAGCGGACCCGTAAGCGCAGACGGCGCGCAAAGGCCCGGCTGGGGGAGGACGTGTCGGATGAGGATTGCACCCTCACTGGGACGACCTCCTCCAGCAGTGACGAGGCGTCAAAGCCTGCTTCAAAGGTGGCAGCAGGCCGCCGAGGGGCGCGAGGTGGAACGAGGGTTGGGCAATCCACCCGAGTCTCCTCGGCCCCTGAGAGGGCCGCGGGCAAGTCACCGCCGAGGCCTTCTACCTCAGCGGTGTCGCAACCAGGTGGGAAGACGCGGTCTCTGATGGAGAAACTCCAGCAGGTGACCGCTTCTTTCCGGGGGTCTCCGAACCCCGATCAGGAGGCGATGCTGCACATTGTGCTCGGCATCGCCTCCGAAAATGAGGCCCTCGCGGCGCAGCTGGCCGAGTCCCGTCGGGAGACGGCTCGACTAGCTGCAGCCGTCGAGGAGCTGAGGAGCGGGATGGTGCGCCCGACTCAACCGGCGCAGCCAGTGCAGCGAGCGCAACCAGCAGAGTCAGCGCGCATGACTCGCTCGTCTGCGAGACAGTCGGCGCAACAGGCGCTGTCGGCGCAGCTGGAGCGGCCGGTGCAACCGGTGAAGCGGCCGGCACAGCCGGCTCGGCCAGCACCTCACAAAGTACCACCGGCGGAGCCTTGGTTCGCGTACGTGGAGGCGCTAGAGGAGCGTATGATGAGTCGGATGGAGGCCCTAATGGACTCCATCCGCCGTCCGCCTCTGGCGCCACCAGTGGCCGGCTACGCGACTGCAGCCCGGAAGGGTAATACCCACCCGGCTGCAGTAGAGGCTCTGCCGGAGCCGGCTCGTCGCCCCGCTCCCGCTCAGGGCCCCGCTCCCACTCAGGGGAAGGGTAAGGGGAGGGGCAAGGGCAAGGGGAAGACGTCCCCAGCCCTGGCCCCAGCCCCAGCCCCAGCCCCAGCCGTGGTTCCGGCTACCTCCACCCCATTGGAAGGGGGCTGGGAGGTGGCTGGAGCCAGTAAGAAGAGGCGGAAGGCCGCCAAGAAGGCCGCCAAAAAGGCCAGGAGGGCCGCGGCCGCCGCGAAGGCAGCACCGGGGAAGCTCCGTGCCCCTCGAACAACGGCCGTCGTCGTCACTTTGACGGCGGAGGCAGCGTCGAGAGGCATGGGGTATGCCGAGGTGTCGGCCAAGGTAAAGGCCAACGTGGACCTCAAGGCCCTCGAGATCCTGGGCGTCCGGTGCAAGAGCACACGGACGGGAGCCCGGCTTCTTGAGGTCCCCGGCGCCGCCAGTGGCCCCAAAGCCGACGCCCTAGCGGCTCGGCTTAGGGAGTCATTGGATGAAGCCGACGTCCGGGTGTCCAGGCCCATTAAATGCGCAGAAGTGCGCATCACGGGCCTGGACGACTCCGTCACCGCTGAGGAGCTTAGGCTCGCCGTGGCGGAGGCCGGGGACTGCTCCGCGGACACAGTGAAGGCCGGAGCTATACGCTTCGGCCGCGGTGGACAGGGGGCAGCAGTTGTCGGCTGCCCTATCGCGGCGGCCCAAAAGGTCGCAGACGGGCGGAGCCTCCTGGTGGGAGGCTTCCTGAGGGCGCAGGCACGGCTCCTGCAGGCCCGACCGGCCAGGTGCTTCAGGTGCCTGTCGGTGGGCCACGTGGGGGTGCACTGCACGGCGGAGGTAACGGCGGGTGACCGCTGCTTCCGCTGTGGCCAGCCCGGTCATAAGGCCGGCACGTGTAGCGCCCCGTTGCACTGCTTCAGATGTGCAGCGGGGGGCAAGCCAGCTGACCATAGGGTTGGCAGCAAGGCCTGCGCCGGAGGGGAGCCGAAGCCGGGAGGCCGGCCTTCCGCCCCTAGTTCGCAGCGGGATGCGGAGATGGGGGTTCCATAATGGATCCTCAACTCCGCATCCTGCAGGCGAACGTTGGCCACGGTGCCCATGCTCAGGATCTTCTGCGCCAGAGCATGGCACAGTGGGCCATAAATGTCGCCGCTGTCGCCGACCCATACACCCACCGGTTCCTCGGGCCTGCCTGGGAAACCGCGCTGGATGGGTCGGCGGCACTGGTGCACAACCCTGCCGCCGGCAGCCCCCCTCTTGCCGTCGTTGCAAGGGGACCCTGCTGCGTGGCGGCGGCGGTTGGGGATATAGCGGTCGTGGCCGCTTATATCACGCCGAACCGAGACCAAGCTGCATATGAGCAATGGCTCCGTCAGCTGGCCGTCGTCGTCAATGCCTGCCAGCCCCGTCCGGTCCTTGTGCTCGGGGACTTCAACGCCTGGTCGTATGCCTGGGGTTCCCGACACGAAAGGGGCGCGACGGGGCATAGAGGCAGGGCACTGGTGGACTGGGCCGCACGACTCGGCCTAGTCCTCCTAAATCGGGGAGCCGTGGACACGTTCGTGACCTCGAGGGGTAGCTCCATCGTGGACCTATCGTTCGCGAGCCCCTCGTTGGCGCGACGTGTTCAGGGCTGGCGCGTCGTTTTGGGGGAGGACACAAGTTCGGATCACCGATACATTCGGTTTGACGTGTCCCCCCCTGCGAGCGACGCGCCGGCTGCACCGGCTCCACCCGAGCCACGTTGGGCGCTTAAGCGACTTGATCGGGAGCTCCTCCTGGAAGCCGCCATCGTACAGGCCTGGGCCCCTGCGCCGGACAGGCCTGTCAGCATAGACGATGAGGCGGAGTGGTTCCGGGAGGCCATGACCCGTGTCTGTGACGCGGCGATGCCTAGGGCTCCGCCCTATAATCCGAGGGGTCAGGTCTACTGGTGGTCGTCGGAGATCGCGCAGCTCAGACGGGGCTGCGTGATCACGCACCGCCGGTGGGCCCGATTCCGTAGGAGGCGTCGCCGCCCCGCAGATGCGGAGGCCCGAGAGGCGGAGTTGTACGAGGGATACAGGGAGGCCAGACGAGCCCTCCGAGCGGAGATAAGGCGTTCCAAACGGGACGCCTTCCGTGAGCTGCTGGAGACGCTGGAGCGGGACCCTTGGGGGCGGCCCTACCGGATGGTGAGGGGCAAGCTGCGCCCCAAGGCCCCGCCGTTAACCCGGTGTCTCCAGCCGGATCTGCTCGGAGGAGTTGTTGGCTCCCTGTTCCCAGCGCGGGCGGTGGAACATGTTCCACCGCGGATGACTCCGCCTCGGTTGCGCATGGCGCCCGACGTGGAAGACGACGACGTGCCCGAGGTCACTTGGGTAGAACTAGAGCTGGCGGTGAGAAGGCTAAGAGCCAAACACACCGCCCCGGGACCCGACGGCATTCCAGGCCGAGCGTGGGTCCTAGCTCTAGTCGACGACGCTCTCGAGCCCCGACTGAGAGGGCTTCTCAGCGCATGTTTGGAGCGGGGCCAGTTTCCGAAATTGTGGAAGACGGGGAAACTGGTCCTCATCCGAAAGGAGGGGCGCCCGGCGGACTCGCCGTCCGCCTACCGGCCCATAGTGTTGCTCGACGAGGTGTGCAAGCTCTTTGAAAGAGTAATTGCGAAGCGCCTCGTCGAGCACCTCTCAAGAGTGGGGCCGGACCTGGCGGATGGCCAATATGGCTTCCGCCAGAGGCGCTCCACCGTGGATGCCATCATGCGCGTGAGGGCTCTGGCGGAGTATGCAGTAGCCCGGGGTGAGGTGATGTTGGCGGTGTCCCTGGACATCGCCAACGCGTTCAACACCTTGCCCTGGAGTTGCATTAGGGAGGCGCTCGTGTATCACGAAGTGCCTCTCTACCTCCGCCGCATAGTCGGAGCGTATTTGACGGAGAGAGCCGTCATCTACCCAACCGTGACCGGTCTCGGTCGGCGTGAAATGTCGTGCGGTGTTCCACAGGGATCGGTCCTGGGGCCGCTCCTGTGGAACATCGGATACGACTGGGTGCTTCGTGGTGAGCTCGTAGGCGGTGCCGCCGTCACGTGCTACGCGGACGACACGCTCGTGACGGCGTGCGGGGCGACGTACCGCGAAGCGACCCGAAAGGCCACGACCGCGGTTGCCCAAGTCGTTAGGCGGATCCAGCGGCTGGGTCTCGAGGTGGCCCTGCATAAAACCGAGGCCCTGTTCTTCCATGGGCCTCGGAGCAAGCCACCCGAGGGATCCAGTCTCATCGTGGGAGGAAATCGCATCGGCATCAAGCCCCAAATGAAATATTTGGGGCTCGTGCTCGACGGCCGATGGGACTTCGGAGAGCACATCCGAAGTCTGGCCCCCAAATTGAAGGGCACAGCTCTTGCTCTGGCTCGGCTGTTGCCCAACATGAGGGGGCCCGATGACTCCTGCAGGAGACTTTACGCGGGGATCGTGCGGTCCATGGCCCTGTATGGGTGCCCAATATGGGCGGAGGCCCTGAGGACCAGAACTGTGCGGATGCTGCGCGCTCCGCAGCGAGTTCTGGCCATCAGGGTCATCCGAGGGTACCGCACGATCTCCTTCGAGGCGGCGAGTCTCCTTGCCGGAACTCCGCCATGGGACCTGGAAGCGAGAGCCCTTTCGCAACTGTACCAGTGGCGAAAGGAGGCGCGGGAGCAGGGATGGAACCCCGAGCCTCGAGAAATCGAGGCCGTGCAGTCCCAGCTCCGCCAGGCCATCGTGGTGGAGTGGAAGGAACGACTTGGGCAACCAAGCGCAGGGCACGCCGCAATAGCGGCGGTAAGGCCCATCATGGAGGATTGGCTGGAGAGGCGACACGGAAGCCTCTCCTACCGACTGACGCAGGTGATCTCAGGGAAGGGGTACTTCGGGGACCACCTGCATCGGATCAGGAAGGAGCCAACGCCTGAGTGTCATCACTGCGACGCGAGCGAGGACTCAGGGCTGCACACGCTGGCGGACTGCCCGGCGTGGGAGGCGCCGAGGCGTGACCTCGTGGCAGCCATCGGGGTGGGAGTCCTCTCGCTCGGCAGCATGATTGCGGCAATGGTGCGGAGCGCGAGCGCGTGGGCCGCCGCCGCCTCCTTCTGCGAGCATGTAATGCTCGCGAAGGAGGTGGCGGAGCGCGCCCGGGAGAGACTTAGAACTCTCCCGGTCCGCCGAGCCCGCAACTTGCTCGCCGCGCGTCGCAGGCAACTCAGGCGCCGGAGGTCGCTTAACGACCTCCGTCCTCCATGAGCGCAGGCCTGGGGGTGGCGGGTGAGGCCACCTGTCACCCCAGCAGAAGCAGGCCGGGACGGTGGGGCGACTAGCGCCCCTCTCCCAAACCGGGGCAAGACGGGGACAACGTGGTTCCCAAACCCGAGGGGGCCATCTCGAAACCGGAGATGGCCCAGGGTCAGTCGGGGTGCGAGGGATATGCTCTATGGGCAACCTTACACCCCGGCGTCTGTAGACCCGAGACGGCGTGCGGTTTTAGTCGGTTCAAGCCCGACATAACCGCCCCCGAAAAAAAAGGTACCTTTCGTGTCGCAGAATTCAGTCAAACAATCGACTAACGTGTCCTAATATTATCTTTATACTTCAAAGGCATACTTGACGCAACTCTCAAGTACGGTGAACTAAATAATAGCGTGACATGCTTCAGGTATTCACGTGAATATGTTGCTTTGAATCTTGACGTGTAGTTCTTTTGAATCTTATGTCTATAGCAATAAGTTCCACAGGAACGATGCAGTAGGCGACCACTCAACAACTTACTCGATCAGAGGCACCCTGATAAAAAGTTGCTGAAAGCATCATCTCAAACAACTCTTGAACAAGTGGTGAAACTCACACAAAATTTATTCTAAGATAATGGGCTTATACGGTTTGTGAGTTGGGAAGGTTTGAACACATATTCAGATGCTTCTGCACTTAGATGACAACAATATTTAAATCAATAAGGTATACCTTTTTGCGGAAATCCCTTCGGATACCCCCCCGCCGGCCAGCGGGGGCGGTTATGTCGGGCTTGCACCGACTAAAACCGCACGCCGTCTCGGGTCCTCCGACGCCGGGGTGTAAGGTTACCCATAGAGCATATCCCTCGCACCCCGGCTGACCCTGGGCCATCTCACCACTAACAGCATCGCTCATCCTGTCTCCTCTGAAAGCAGAGGAGTACGGAGAGCGATGTGTTCCCGCCACGTTGGGTATTGGCCGACGATCAATGCCAACCCAATGAGGGGGTGAAGGGGAAGCCATTGACCGCCGCCCAGGGTATACCGGCCGCTCCGATTCCGTTCCCCCCGGACTGCAGCGGGATCGGAATCGGAGCGACACTCGAGGAGGTTACCCAACACACACCCCAATAAGGTATACCTACTTATTTTATATACGTCACAAAGTAACACTTATGTATACATTACAGTCAGATTCCCAAGGTAAGAAAAGGCCCTTCTACACTAACACCATCGAGTTGCAGGTACGGAGTAGGGGCCACCTTGCTGCTACCGTAACACAAGTTAATTCCTAGCACGGGGCTGGAGATTGGTTCCGCCCTTGAACTCGAAATGGGATGGTCAAACAATGGTTCAAACAAGTGGAATTTCGACCTTTTTTTGAGGTTGTCAGAAAGTTCAACTTCATTGCATTTGTTATTAATTTTGTTATATACCTACGTCAGCTGTGAACATTATACAAATATTACTTAAATATCATAGGTGTGTGAGTTTGAAATGCATGGTAGTGTGTATAAAGTTTTATTTATTATATAATGTATATTTTTATGAATTCGACATAACCACCTCCACTGGCCGGGGGGGGGGAGGAGGCGTATAAGGGGGGATTTCCGCACGAAAAAAAGGGGTCCGTTTTCCTACTCAATCTTTTGATTCTTACAGAAGCAGGCCGTGTGTGTCCTCTACACACGTCTGCCAACTCACTGACGCGGGATAAAACCTGACCCTACCAGGCGAGGCTGCGGTGGCGGACAAGGTCCGCCGGTAACCCTGGGGTTATCCTTTCGAGGGCTTACCCGGGGTGCCCGGCAATGGACAGTTGGGGAGGCACCGTGTGGTTTTAGTCGGTCCGATTCCGACACGCCCACCCCATCGTTGGCACCGATGGGGTGAAGCCCGTTTGGGTTTCCACACGTATAAAAAAAGGCTTATCTTGCCTTTTTTCGGGAACGATTGTCGTCTGAACTCCCAACCCCGGGAGAAAAGCCTGCGCCAGACCCTCATCCGTTAATCAGCAGGTGCTCCAGCTAGCAGGTTTGGGTTCCAAAACTTCGGTGGGACCCCATACAAAAAGGCACACAGGCATCTTGTCTTCTCCTTCTTTTTATTACTGGCTTCAGCAGAATTGCTCCAATGTCAAGTAAAATATTGACGGAGATGCACATTCAATTAAATTTTTAAGCATTTTGTATGCTTACTTTTTTGTAAAGATTTAGATCGGAAAAAGAGAACATCTAGGACGGGACTTGAACCCGCGACCAGTCCCTTACAGGGGGAATGCTCTGACCAACTGAGCCACCTAGACACGTCCCAGATATTCGAAATTCTCCGATACATTATTACGTCTTAAGGCGACGTTGGAGTCATCTACCGTTAATCTTGCGAACTACGGAAACAATGAACAACTTTACAGTCATTTCTAAACATTGTTTTTTTTTTTTTTGTTTTCATTGCATTCTCCCTGTAAGGTACTTGAACCCGCGACCAGTCCGGTCGCGGGTTCAAGTACCGTCCTAGATGTTCTCTTTTTCCGATCTAAATCTTTAGAAAAAAGGAGATGCACATGACAAACTTTCCAAGGAATTCTACCAGTGCCACGTTAGCCACGCCAGTTAATTATTTTCCGTCCCTTCCCCCCCCCCCCCCGAGATCAGGCATCTAATCGCCAGTAATTACAATGATTTAGTTAACAATTTATATCAGCAAGTGACGTACTGCAATTATATTCTTCTATCTTTCCGTGGTTCCCTGAGGGGGCCATCTAGAGACCGGGGATGGCCCTGGGTCAGTCGGGGTGCGAGGAAAATGCCTTATGGGCCTGAACCTTACACCTCGGCGTCTGAAGACCCGACACGGCGAGCGGTTTTCGTCGGTTCGAGACTGACAGACTGATTCAACGGGTGGATCGATTTTCATGTTCTTTTATTTAACAGACCTATACAGTGAATTTTATTCAATTTTTTTGCGGAAATCACCATGTTACTCCCCCGCCGGTCAGCAGGGGTTGTTATGTCGGACACGGACCGACCTAAACCTCACGCTGTCTCGGGTTCTTAATATCGGGATGCAAGGAGACATTCACGAAATAAATTCAGCTAATAAGTTAAATAATATAAATTGATTTTAAGGCGGAAAGAAGTTTGCCAGGTCAGCTAGTACGCATAAATAATCCAGAAGAATATCTTTTTTTAGTTAATAAGCATTTTTTTCGGATCGCCAACAATTTTCCAGGACAGAAAATTTAATGTTAAATTAGCATTTGAAAAGAAGCAGTCTTTACAGCGGCTCCTGCGGGTTTATTCCGCTCATCAAACTTTGATACCAACGCACTCTGTACGCACTCGGAATTTTGTGTACTACGCATAAATGAATAGACCCTTTAAAATTGACAACCCTATATCAACTTAAATTTGTTAAACAGTATTTTAATAATTTTACAAAAGAACTGCGGAATTAGAGGCTGATTATTTTTCTCAGCATAGTACTCATGTATATCTTTAATTTAAAATAAAAAATATCTGCTAATACGCATAGACTTACGAGAAGAAAAAACCGCAAAACATCAAATAAAAAAAACCCCTAAATATTGACTTATTATTATTATTATTAATTAATAGGCGAGCAGCTTAAAGCTGATGTGCCTATGTCACAGTGTTGGTTAAGTTTAATTTGTTTGTTCGTAGCCAGTGGTCCAATCCATTTTTGAATTTATTTATTGAGGTAGCAGTCACAACTTCATTAGGCAGTAGATTCCAGTTACGGACCTCCCGGTTACTGAGGAAATGGTGTGCCGTATTCGTGTTTGATGGTGCACGGATCATCTTCAGACTATGTCCTCGGGCTGATTTAGCAGGTACTTTTGGAGTGTAAATCGTGTGCATATCAGGTAAATTATACTTGTGGGTTATGATCTTGTAAGTCTCAATTAGGTCACCTCGGAGGCGTCTCTCTTGCAGGGTAGTAAGATTTAATGCTGCTAATCTATCCGTGTATGCTTTACGACGTAAGCAAGTAGGTAGTTTAGTGGCTTTCCTTTGCACATTCTCCAACAGATCAATATCTTTTTGGAAGTATGGGCTCCAAATTTGGAATCCATACTCGAGTAGAGGTCTTATGTACGTTTTGTAAATTCTCAGGAAAACATCCAGAGTCAAGGTCTGGAAGGCCTTTCTTATGACATATATAAAGGAGTTGGCCCTCTTCACAATTCCAGTAATGTGATAATCCCATTTCAAGTTTGAAGTAATCAAAATCCCCAAATCTTTTTGAAGGCTAACAGAGTTAATAGGTATGCCATCTAAGGTGTATGAGATTTTGGGGTTTGTTTTCCCGAGGTGGAGTACATTGCATTTGGATTGGTTTAACTGGATAATCCAATCCTTGGTCCATTCATGAACACGATTTAAGTCACTTTGTAGCTGGTCAGAGTAGATGAGTGGGTTGGCAAAAAACTTCCCGTCGTTAGCGAAGAAGGCTGACTCAGATTCGAGGCGTTCAATAAGGTCTGTTACATAGATGCTGAATAGATGAGCTGAGAGGACGGATCCTTGAGGGACACCACTCAGCACTTGTTTCTTTCCAGATAAGGTGTCTCCTATTCTTACTTGAAATGTTCTATTGGAGAGGTACATTTCTAACCATTTCAGTAACTTTCCGCGAATTCCATATTGGCTTAGTTTTATGAGCAGGCGCTTATGGGGAACCCTGTCAAAAGCACGTTCAAAGTCGAGGTAAACAATGTCAACTGGCCTTTTGTTGTCAAGATCTTTAGTCCATGAATGCAGGCAAGATAGTAGGTTAGTGATGGTTGATCGCTTTTCAACAAATCCATGTTGTTTTGTAGATATTATGTTTTCTCTGTTAAGGTATTGTGTTAGACTTTTGCTAATAATTTTCTCCATAACCTTAACAAAACTAGAGGTCAGACTGATTGGTCGAAAGTTCTCAGGAGCAGTTTTGTCTCCTTTTTTGTAGATAGGTGTCACAACTGCAGGGGTGTCTGTTGGGTAACCTCCTCGAGTGTCGCTCCGATTCCGATCCCGCTGCAGTCCGGGGGGAACGGAATCGGAGCGGCCGGTACACCCTGGGCGGCGGTCAATGGCTTCCCCTTCACCCCTTCATAGGGTTGGCATTGATCGTCGGCCAATACCCAACGTGGCGGGAACACATCGCTCTCCGTACTCCTCTGCTTTCAGAGGAGACAGGATGAGCGATGCTGTTAGTGGTGAGATGGCCCAGGGTCAGCCGGGGTGCGAGGGATATGCTCTATGGGTAACCTTACACCCCGGCGTCTGAAGACCCGAGACGGCGTGCGGTTTTAGTCGGTGCAAGCCCGACATAACCGCCCCCGCTGGCCGGCGGGGGGGTATCCGAAGGGATTTCCGCACGATAAAAAAAAAAAAAAAAGGTGTCACAACTGCATGTTTCCAGTCTTGAGGTATATATCCACTTTGCATCGATTTATTCATTAGGGTAGTAAGAGGACCAACAAGGATTGGGGCACAGTTTTTAAGAATACAGTTTGGAATACGATCAGGCCCGGGTGAGGACTGGATGTTCAAGTTGGAGAGAGCCTTAGTTACATCATCTACGGTAAACATGATATCACACAGATAATTCTCTGCATGTGTGTCGCAATGTTGTCCAGTCGGAGCTGACTCCCTTGAGTATGCCTTCTCAAATTCCCCAGCAAAAGCATTGGCAATGTCAATAGGATCTGTGACAAGATCACCATTTCCGTTTCTTATAGCAGGTGGAATACATACTTTGGATGAAGTGCAGCGGCGAATATGCGTATTTCTGTAATTGTTGAACTTGCAAAAAAGAACGTAATATATTTTAGTCTAAGATACAATTTACGTTTGACATAATTAAGTCACTGGATTTAAAGATTGCGAGAAAAATCAGTTTCTGTATTTACTTTCAAAAGACAAGCTAACTTTGGTAACGTTATTATCCTAAACTAGACGAAATTGACACGTGGCTGTCCTACAACTTGTATTAAGAATACTAACGCCTGGTCATATATATATGGGTAGTACACAAATTGACCGATTTTAACCTCTTAGCGTACAGAGTGCAACGTGATGTTAGTACGACTCGTATAACAGGTATTCTCTGTCTAAATAACAATGAATAACGTCAATGGAAAGCATTCCATTAATATTACAGCATACACAGTGTTGAGGATGGCACGGAGCCTTGCAAGACGCCGGGAAATTGCATAATTAACTGAGTGAGCGGGGCGTCTCCATTTCATCTTCATTAAATCTGTCAGGCGGTCTGTTTGTACTTGCGCAGGTCAAGCTTCTTAGACTGTTCCGTTCCTAACGAAACTATGTATGCAAGTTTTATGAGGTTTGAATGGGGAACTTAAGAATCTGGGGAAGTCTACTGCAGCGTCATTAATTGCCTGATTTTGGTATTATTCAGCAGGAAAGTTTGGTAATTTGTGAAAAAATTATGAAAGTGGAAGGAATACAGTTATGTTGCTTTCAAATAAATAATGAAATTGGTGATGCAGAGGTAGCAAAAGCGATTACTGGGCATGAAATCACAGATTCAATTTCCAAGCTGGGCTATCTGTGAGAAACACTGAATATTTTTACGCCGAAACACGCTAGAGTATGTGAAACCTTTATTTTTTAACACCTAACCTGTACCATATTCTGAAAAATAAATGATCTATTTATCTATGTATCTGAAAACTCTCAATATCAGTATAGTCTAGGAGAAGTGCCTGAATGGCGGCAATAGGCTCACTTCATCAGCCATATTTTAGTAATGTTAGTATGTAAAATACATCAATTGGGTGTAATACAGGTGTAATAATGTACTAAAAAAAGTAATACTTGATGTAAAGTGACAGACGTTAATTGTGTGACGTTGTAAAAGGTGTTCTCATAACAAAATTTTGTTGAAAATATTATTATATTATATTCTACGACATTTTACACAACGCTTTCTAGACCCAAAGTAAGCATAGTTTAACTAGCTTGTGTTATGGGTTCTAGAATGCGGATAAACTTACTTATATACTTTTTTTTGTAAATAAATAAATATTATACACAGAAACACCAATGCAAATAGACATATTTATGCATACAAATTTTGCACTGAGCGGGAATCGAAACCGCGCCCCCTGTCGTAGCAGTCGAATGCACTACCGCTACCCCACAGAGGCCGAGGCAGAGAGATTGATACGAGAACTTCTTTTTTTAAAGGAAAAGGTGTTCTTTTAAAAAGAAATGTAGAAAATATTGAAAATTTTGTTACGAGAACACCTTTTTTGACATATGGGAGATTGGATTTGGAACCTCTTTTTATTACGAGAACTATGTCAATAGTTTTTTTTTCTGTCTTATCTTTCGCTAAATGTCCATTCAAAAGGATGCTGTATGTGGCCACACCATGATCTTCAGGGCACAAGCCAACCTAATCTGTGATCTGGTACACCTGCTGATTGACGGACGAGGCTAATAGGGACAGGGTTTCCTCTTGAGCGTAGATCAGACGGTTGTTTCTCCCTTAAAAGTTAAGTCACATCAAGAGGAGGAAGCGTGGGAGAGTGGACTCCGGGTTACAAAGTGCAAGCTTTGGAAAGTAGCCGGGATTAACGCTGGGTTGATGCATTGGATGCTGTATTTCAAACGGTTTTCGAGTGTCTGTTAGAGCTCTTACTCACCTTCCACTAGTAAGTAAACTGTAAACTTATTTGTAGAATATACTGCTTCCGGGCTGTTTGGCCGTGGTCCATCGTGAACTTATACTCCAGACGTTTCGTCGATCACTGCGGTCGACATCTTCAATGGTATAGGTCCGGACGCCGTCGAGTGCGGAGAACCTTAGAAGGCCGTGAAAGCCTTAAGATTTATATGTAAACTTATTTCTTACCTGAATACTATAAAAAGGTTTTTACTTAACTTTGTATCAACAGGTAAGCATCAGTTATTCATGTCACATTCGATCGGGTAGCGATTGAATATCGAATCGCTGGGTCGGGTTTGAAACGAAACGATTGGACTGTCACATCATAGGTTATTGAAGTAAAACATTCAGGCTTTGAGCTGTGGTGTTTTTTGCTTTTTAGGGTTCCGTTGCCAAATGGCAAAAAACGGAACCCTTATAGATTCGTCATGTCTGTCTGTCTGTCCGTCCGGATGTCACAGCCACTTTTTTCCGAAACTATAAGAACTATGCTGTCGAATCTTGGTAAGTAGATGTATTCTGTGAACCGCATTAAGATTTTCACACAGAAATAGAAAAAAAACAACAAATTTTGGGGTCCCCATACCTACTTAGAACTGAAACTCAAAAATTTTTTTTTCATCGAAGCCATATGTGTGACATTTCTATGGATAGCTCTTCAAAAATGATATTGAGGTTTCTAATATCATTTTTTTCTAACCTGAATAGTTTGCGCGGGAGACACTTCCAAAGTGGTAAAATGTGTGTCCCCTGTAACTTCTAAAATAAGAGAATGATAAAACAAAAAAAATATATGATGTACATTACCATGTATACTTCCAACGATAATTGGTTTGAACGAGATCCAATAAGTGGTTTTTTTTAATACGTCATAAATCGTAAACCGCAATTTACCTTTCATTCAATCAACTCAAATATAAAAATTAAAAAAAAAAATTATGTTACTTGCTGCGACGGAACCCTTAATGGGCGAGTCCGACTCGCACTTGGCCGCTTTTTTTTAAAGAACATTAGTAACCAAAATTACTAATATTACCCGAATCCCTACAGCTAAGCTAAATTGCTTGTGTTAGGAGTGGGTTCACGGCGGTAATGGCCAGGATTTGAAACCGGGACCTCTCGATCGTAAGGCCGGCTCTTAAACCAGTAAGCTATCGATGCTTGTATATCAGAGGTCCAAGTAAAAACGGGAAATACTCCAGGTACTTCTGAAGTTACTTAGAAAATAAATAAATAAAGTTTTTTTGGAACATAAACACTGTACGTCTTTTGATTTGGCAAAGCGGGCAGAAAAGTGATAAAAAAACTTGTTAAAAACAAGCTTTGTTTCAAAAAATCAATTGTAACAAAATGAAAATAATAATTTTATGCAAGGGACTACCGACCTCCATGATCAGGGCCTGAGGACGGCAGTTGGCCGACTCGCCGTCCTTACAGACGCACGCCATGACGGAGGCGTGTCGTGTGTGCCCTACACACGCCTGCCAACTCACTGAAGCGGGATAAAACCCGACCCCACCAGGCGAGGCCGCGGTGGCGGCCAAAGTCCGCCGGCAACCCTGGGGTTATCCTTTCGAGGGCTTACCCGGGGTGTCCGGCAACGGACACTTGGGGAGGACACCGTGCGGTTTTAGTCGAGACACGACATAGCCACCCCCGCTGGCCGGCGGGGGGGTATGCGAAGCGATTTCCGCACGTAAAAAAAAAAGCAAGATTTTTCTCTGTGTTCTTATTGCGCTACAAACTTTTCAAATAAAATCAAGCCTTTAATTATTATTTTTTGGCGTTAGGAAACCACCACGGGCTTCACCCCACTGGTGCCAGCGATGAGGTGGGTATGTCGGAATCGAACCGACTACAACCACACGGTGTCCTTCCCAAGCGCCCATTGCCAGGCACACCGGGTATGCCCTCGAAAGGATAACCCCAGGGTGCTTCAGAATTTAGTTGCAAGATAACAACATGTATACGAGTACTTATTAAGCAAGTTGAATAAAACTTGCTTGGCGTCCTTCTGTTTTATAGAACACTAGCTGTCCCCCGCGGCTTCGCCCGTGGCATACTTCGCCCCGTGGCACCTATTTATCCCAAACATACCCTTAAACTTTTTTTCATGCAATTTTTTTAATTTTTCTCTCTGTAAGAATCATCCTCGTACTTCAAGGAATATTATAAAAAAAGAATTAGCGAAATCGGTTCAGCTGCACTCGAGATTTGCGCTTAGCAACACATTCAGCGATTCATTTTTAGGGTTCCGTTGCCAAATGGC
This sequence comes from Cybosia mesomella, assembly GCA_946251805.1. Classification (NCBI taxonomy): domain Eukaryota; kingdom Metazoa; phylum Arthropoda; class Insecta; order Lepidoptera; family Erebidae; genus Cybosia; species Cybosia mesomella. The sequence goes on along the minus strand of OX276396.1, from coordinate 32,736,123 downwards.
AAAAAACGGTACCCTTATAGATTCGTCATAGATAGATAGATAGATAGAGTCTGTCTGTCTGTCCGTCCGTATGTCACAGACACTTTTTTCCTAAACTATAAGATCCATGCTGTTGAAACTTGGTAAGTAGATGTATTCTGTGAACTGCATTAAGATTTTCATACAAAAATAGAAAAAAAAACAATAAATTTTGGGGGTCCCCATACTTAGAACTGAAACTCAATTTTTTTTTCTCATCAAACCCATACATGTGTAGTATCTATGGATAGGTCTTCAAAAATGATATTGAGGTTTCTAATATAATTTTTTTCTAAACTGAATAGTTTGCACGAGAGACTCTTCCAAAGTGATAAAATGTGTGTCCTCCCCCCTGTAACTTCTAAAATAAGAGAATGATAAAACTAAAAAAATATATGATGTACATTACCATGTAAACTTCCAACAATAATTGGTTTGAACGAGATCTGGTAAGTAGTTTTTTTTTAATACGTCATAAATCGTAAAATGCAATTTACCTTTCATTCAATCAACACAAATATAAAAATTAAAAAAAAAAATTATAATGTTACTTGCTGCTACGGAACCCTTAATGGACTAGTCCGACTCGCACTTAGCCGCTTTTTATATTATAGAGAAGATATCTTTATAGTACATCTGACTGACAGTTTGATGCCATTATAGAGTTCTTTTTTCTTAATAAAGTACCTTATTTAATACTTTATTTATATTAGAATCTAGCCTATTGACTAATAAGTAAATATATGTCACCTAAATTACTACGTAAACATAAATCTAAGGATGTGTCCACTAACACTTACTTAGTCTCTGTTAAGGCGAAGACTATTTGTTCATGTGTTCTTTGAACGCGGCACTTTTCACGGCATTTATTAACCACACAAACAATACACTAACTCGAATGGCTTTGTCCGCTTCAGTCTTCTCACTATATTAGTAATGACAAAGAGTTCGGTTGCCTCGACATTTATAGAGTAGTAATAAATACATACATATACTCACACTTTTTTCCTTCCGGGGTAGGCAGAGACAACAGCCCGCCATCTGCTTCTATCCTTACATACTTCACGAGCTTCCTTCACTGTCATTATTATAAGCAAAACCGTTTATATTTCTAAAATTTTAAAAGTATAGGCGCTATTGCTGCGGTTTTAACAACTCTAAAAAGATATCAAGCTGTAGACATGTGCTATAGAATAAAGAAAACACCAAGGATACATGAAATGGCAAAGGAACAGTGGCCTTATCACGACGCTCTACTATACACCGTGTATAGCTCCATCTCTCTCCCTCAGCTGAACTGCGTTGCTTTTGAATCGCTATTGGAGCGTCGTGGTAAGGCCACTGGACATCAATTTACTGCCCATCAATAGGTTATACCTGTATATTTACCTACCACCTTTTGTTTCGTTCGAAAATCCCCTCGGATACCCCCCCGCCGGCCAGCGGGGGCGGTTATGACGGGCTTGAACCGACAAAATTATTTTTTTTCGTGCGGAAATCACTTCGGATACCCCCCCGCCGGCCAGCGGGGGCGGTTATGACGGGCTAAATACCTACTACCTACTTTGCAGGAACATAATGCTCTTTGGCTACAAAAGGAGCATTCTCAAGTAAGCAACGTGATTCCTGAATTGTATCTACTCCTTTGTGAACTAATATAACAAACAGCAAAGATTTGTTTTTTTGTAAGCTACTTTATTTCTAGGTAATCCAGATATTCTCACGGGATCAGGACTTAGGCGTGGCCATGATAGTGTAATATATAAAAATCTCGTGTCTCAGAGTTCACTATCAAACTCCTCCGAAACGTGTTGACCGCTTCTTATGTAGTTTTTAGGGATTTTCTTTAGAAAAGCCCTATTGCTATCGAGCTGTCAGCGACGTCGTCGTTGCTAATTTTCTGTCACGGTTTTGGGTATGAAGGAGATGAGCTATCGAGTTGTTGTTTTCGGTAATAGATTCTTGCTGGGGTGAACCATTGCAAGATAAAAAAAAATCGCAAAAAAAATTTATCGCAAAATCGAAAATTCCTTGTATTCGGCTGAGCTCGTCTCAGGAATTCAACTTGTTTGTGTATATTTGGTACGTTTGAAAATAGATCGTTAGCTTCGTTTTAACCCCTACCCCCACGCGAGAAAGAGACGCGGGTAAGAACTAGTATTTTTTATAATAATACCTGATATAGCACTTATCTTGTACAAAAAATAATAATAAAAAAAATAATATATAATAATATGACGCACATATTTTCGCTGGAATGGATAGTATGTCATTGACAGATAGAGTTACAAACTCTGCACATACATGTTTTATGGTCCAAGATTCCGGGCTTACCAGAACTCACTTATTTTTGAAAGGATAAAATGGATGGGATAAAGTAGTGTAGGTATATATTATGTAGGTTTTAGTCGGTTCAAGCCCGACATAACCGCCCCCGCTGGCCGGCGGAAAAAAAAGGGATATATGTGCATTTTTTTTCGTGCGGAATTCCCTTCGTATGCCTGCCATATCGGGTTTGAGCCGTCTAAAACCGCACACCGCCGTCTCGGGTCTTGAGACGCCGGGTTTAAGGTGGGGCTATAAGGCATTTCCCTCGCACCCAAATGACCCAGGGCCATCTCTGGTTTCGAGATGACCCCCTCGGGTTTGGGAACCACGGTGTCCCATCTTGCCCCGGAAGGGGGGGGAGCGCTAGTCACCCCACCGCCCGGTGTACATATGTACCTTGATTGTATACATACCTGCTAGCTAAAGGAAGATAAAAATAGTACAAAGTTTACTTGAATTTGTAGTGCTCATTTTTACAAATACCTTAGAAAACCTTTAAAAAAATTCATTATGAACATTACCATTCCATCGGCAGTAACTTTTACAAGAACCCTGGAAGCTCCCAAAAAGAATTTTCTTAAAAATTAGATCTTTCTTTAAGTTTGCCGTATGTTATTTGCTTCCCAGAATTCGTTCCTTATTAGCAGAACTATCCAATGGTGTAATATAAACAGGGCGAGTTTTTTTTAAATTAACGAGTTTGATTCCTGGCTCGGGGGTGGATTTTGGAAAATCAATATTCCTAGCCAGTAATCAAATAAAAAAATATTTTGAGGCAAAAAATGGGTGAATAAGTCAAACTTCAAATAAAACTTACACGATAAATACATGCGGACAGTAGCTGGACTGCTTCATACAGTGAAAAATGCAGCTAAAAAGTTGAATTCTTCAAAATGGCAACTTAAATGTGATATGATGTTATTTCTCATTTCCTGATATTATCTTTAACTCTTCGATGTCTGAATGAATGTCTGTTGCCGTTCATAATGTCTACTTATCATCTTAAAATGATAAAAATCTTAATACATATTTGTACAGTATACACATGCAAACATATCATAATGATTAAGAGATTTTTTTAATTATCACGTTTGTGTACTCGTAAAGAGCTATCTCTTGCCATTGAGGTTTATTACATTCACATTTTATCAATTATATAATTTTGGTTACACATAGAGGGTTTGTCTACTAGATAGTTCTTTGCTCCATGTAGCTACTGGAAATTGAAAAACTCAATAATATTTTGCACACTCTGAGTTCATATCGACTTTAAATACCTAGCAGTGTTCATTTTGTACGGTTTACGATACTACAGATAGCCTCCTTTCCTATCTTTTTCAGTTTTCTAGCGTAACTTCTTCTTTTTTTTGTGTGGTAACCTCCAGATACCACATCTCCTTGGTCACAACTGTCTATATCGGCACAAACAGGTCAGACGGCCTCTGTGGCGTAGCGGTAGTGCATTCGACTGCTACGACAAGGGGCGCGGGTTCGATTCCCGCTCAGTGCAAATATTTGTATGCATGAATATGTATATTTGCATTGGTCTGGGTGTTTCTATGTATAATATGTATGTATTTACAAAAAAAAAGTATATAAGTATGTTTATCCACATTCTGGAACCCATAACACAAGCTAGTTAAACAATGCTTACTTTGGGTCTAGAAAGCGCTGTGTAGAATGTCGTAGAATATTTATTTATTTATTTAGATCTTGGCGAACATTGCCGGCGGCTCTAAGCAAGCCCTTTAGAGAAACGTGCACGAGGCACAAGTGACACACGCGTGTCACTTTAAAAACCTACACAAAGCACAGATTTTGCACTATATTTGAATAGTCCTCTTACTTTGACCTCAATCCAATTTATACTTGTGAATATTTAAACTTCGCGATCTCGTCTTCAGGGATATCGATATGCTTGCGAAAAAGATTAAAAAGATATCCAATATCTCACTGCTGGAATAGAGTAATTTTGGATATAAAAAATTCAAAGAGTGTTTTTCATTTTTTTTTGTTTTTAGCTCCAATTACCCTAAATACGATCGATGTATATGTGGTAGTATTTGTTCCACTGCATATTGGTGGTAGTGTAGCGGTACAAATGTGTATCGTGTTTTTCCCTGCTTGACTCTCGACGTTGTGCCACCATCTCATTTAATATTGCCTTTAAGTAACAGTACAGTCACTGTAATATTTAATTCTTATTTTTATCTAGTCTAAAGGTTTATTATAGTAAATGCAGTGTAAGGCCTCATTTCCACGAAACGGTTTCTCGCCGGAGTTAGGTCCAGCAAACCGGGGCCGATCGCAAGTCTATGGAGCAATTGTCATGATACCGGTGCTAATAAGGCCATGTAGAAACCGTCTCTTTGAAATGCGTGTTTAAAATGTGCTACTTAAAATCAAACTGCATGAAAGTCACCTTCGTTGGTGTGGTCACGTTTGGCGGCGACCGTATAGATAGATAGATAGATAATTCTTTATTGTACACCAAAAAATTACAAAAAAAAAAAAAAAAATTACAATTATTTTAGCTACGTGGGTCACAAATATCTGGCCGTGACCCTTCCGCTGGACCTGGTAGGAGAAGTAGAATCAAGAATAGTTGGAGTGTATTTGTATAGATGGCATGCGTACGAATGGTCTCACTGCGGCTTTAAGATACAAGCAACAGATACAATTAATCTTCACATTTAGATTATTGCGATTGTGTTGTAGGCTCCACCAAGTTCTCTGGGGACCAAGTCAACCTCACCTGCTGCTGATCATGAGACGAGGCTCTGACACAGGTTTTCCTCTCGGGGTTGAGATGCCCCACGGTTGTCACTCCCATAAAAGCTGATACGGCCCAACCAAACGAGGAGAAGAAGTAACCGGATCCCGACTTCGAGGTGAAAGCCTCGGATGCAACCGGATACCGCTAAGATGATAATGATGATGATGTTTTAAATTATCAACGATTAGTAAATGCAACATAAGTATTTCGAAGTTATAATTCTTTTGGCGCGTTAGGAAAAATAATGAAGGTAAATTTTAACGATGCGCGCGATTTTTCACGTAAAATCCGACACTCTAAAACCTATCCCACTTCCAGGTGACCAATTTGGCATCAAGGTAGACTATGAGGCCTAGCGGCGGTAAGGCCCATCACGAAGGATTGGCTAGAGAGGCGACACGGAAGCCTCTCGTACCGACTGATGCAGGTGGTCTCAGGAAAGGGGTGCTTTGAGTGTCATCACTGCGACGCTAGCGAGGACTCAGGGCTGCACACGCTGGCAGACTGTCCGGCGTGGGAGGCACCGAGGCGTGATCTCGTGGCAGCCATCGGGGTGGGAGTCCTCTCGCTCGGCAGCATGATTGCGGCAATGGTGCGGAGCGCGAGCGCGTGGGCCGCCGCCACCTCCTTCTGCGAGCATGTAATGCTCGCGAAGGAGATGGCGGAGCGCGCCCGGGAGAGATTTAGAACTCTCCCGGCCCGCCGAGCCCGCAACTTGCTCGCCGCGCGTCGCAGGCGACTCAGGCGCCGGAGGTCACTTAACGACCTCCGTCCTCCATGAGCGCAGGCCTGGGGGTGATGATCGATGACATTCTGTCTATGGTTTTTTTTAATGAAATGTACTATCAAAAGAGTCGAACGTATTCACAATAGAGTAACATAACATAACATAACTTCACGCCTGTATCCCCGAAGGGGTAGGCAGAGATGTATTACACACCCACGGTTCGCCAGTTATGTTTAGGTCCCAATGTAATAGGGGGCGAGCCTATTGCCATCTACCGGGCACATTACTAAGTGAGCGATAATGAACATTTTTGATACGCACATAACTATGAAAAGTCACAGGTGTGTGCCCGGGGCGACTGGAAATAGAACTCGAGACTTCGTCTCAGCAGTCTGTTGCGTACACCACTGGGCTATTTCAAGGAGTATCATGTCATATATTTAATCCAAACTCTCATAAATATAGCTTTCAAGAAGTATAACTTCTTACGTGCGTACATAAGTACACACACAATTTTTAATAGTTATACTTAGGTTAATACTTATATTGATGGAAATTTGTCTTCAAACTTGCAAACTAGTAAACAAAACTAAAAGCCTCAATGTACTAAAACTTGTACCTACATAGTTACTTTAGACGTTCCCTCGGGGGAAATTTATGTTCCGGTCAGGGATCGGAGCGGTTTCAATCGCATAACGTAGTTGTGGTTTGTGGTATGGCAGCTGGCTTAGAAATGATATTTCATTCTGAGAAAATTTACATTGAAATATTAGTTTCTAGAAGTATTTGTGAAGTTATCTTGAATTTCATCTACGAAGTTCTAAGTTCGAAGTACTAACTCCTTTCCCATCCCCTCCCAAACTCCTTTCCCATCCCCTTTCCTTTACAGGGTCGGCAGCGCGAGTGTGACGCCACTGGTGTTGCACACGTCCATAGGCCGCGGTAACCGCTTCCCATCAGGTGGGCCGTGTGCTTGTCTGCCACCTTAGTGGTATATAAAAAAAAAACTAATGGAACTTAGTGAGTGCCACGAGAGATGGAGGAATCTCACAAAAGGTACAACAAACTTATCAGACCATCAATGAAAACGACTGCGAAGAACTGAGTCTTAAATTGAGTTGGCGTAGTTTGAACGGTTATCGTCTAATCGCCGTGATTGATTGGATCAGTCAGCTTGATTAAGTCAAAAGAATTGATATGCGATTGACCTATCTCGTATAAACTATTGGATTGACTCCCACACAAGGTCAGATCTACTTGATGGAATCGGCAGCGTCATGCTGATTAGACGGTTTGGACTTAATTGGACTGGCAACGGTTAGGATAAGAGACTTTTGAGAGACCTCTGCTCATCATCCATATATTAGCGTTACTGCTACTGCTACTGCCAGTGGGGACGCTGTTTGACCAGACGGGTGATCAGCCCTTCTATGTGGGGCCATTTCACCCAATTCCCCTATAACGACTGTCATACATATTCGTATGGCAACCGGGACCGACATCTTAACGTGCTCTCCGAGGCACGACCAGACCAATGCAAATACTCATATTCATGCATACAAATATTTGCACTGAGCGGGGATCGAACCCGCGCCTCCTGCGTAGCGGCCGCGTTCAATACCGCCACGCCACGGAGGCTGCTGACATATTAGCGTTACTCCCGATTCCATCCGAAGCATGTACTTTGGATTAGTGCGTTTTTTTACCCTTTCTGTTCATTTAGCTAATCTTGGCTTTTGAGGGAGCGACTGTCGCCTGAACTCCTAGAGGAAAAAAACAATATCTTTATTAGAACTGACAGAAATAACAAGGTATCAATGTGTTCGATAGTGACTGCATTAGTGAAACACTGTGGCGCAGTCACTAACGGCCACCTCCAGATAGGGGGTTCCGCATGCGTTCCTTTGCTTATTACTAACCGTTATCATTACCTATATTGAATATTATAAAACATTTACTGGATATGTGGAGTGAAAGAAGAGTGAAATGTGTATAAATGAGAGTGGCAGTGCTGGTGTGCATGGTGTAAGGGGGTGTATGCCTGTGTGTGAGGGTTAAAGAGAGGGTGTGTGTGTGAGAGAGAGTGTGTTTGTGTGTGAGGATGTGTTTGTGTGTGAGTGAGAGGGAGATTGAGTGTAGAAGTGTGTGGGTCTGTTAATATGCCTGTGTGTGTTTATGTGCGTGTGTGTGTGTTGTTGCACCAGTACAAATAATACAACAAAAATACACTAGTTGTGCTGGTTGATTTGATTCGTCCGTTAATCGGCAGGTGTAGCTTAGGCTAGCAGATGAGTTAGGTTTAGGCCCCGAAGATGTTTCTGGGGCCCCCGTACACTCAAAAGAGAATGATTGAGACATCTCTATCATGCTATGTTATCTCTAGATCTGTTCAAAGTTGGCACATTTATTAATTTATTTCTTGAATTTTAAGGAAACTTACAGCTAATGGTTAGTTTACAAAAAGATAGATACTAGAAGAGGGCCAATTACAAGTTTCCACTTATATATTAATTTGATGGTAATGTATTTAGTATATAGTAGACAGGCTATTGCTATGGACGCGCATGTTAAAGCTAAGATTATATAAAAGACAACAAAAAGAAAACAAAAGATAAGTAGAACAACAAAAATAAAGCGGTTAATTTTCGAAAAACCACGAGCTAAGTACGCTTTTCATTTTCGCAATACTGGTTCCAAACAAGTCAAGATCGACCTTACGATACTCCTTTGCTTGGGATCAGCTTAGAACCTATAAATATTATCGCAAGCAGCCAACGACCTGCGCTCCGTTTTGATGTACAGGTCAACCCAGTTTAGAGACGTGACCCAGTGGTCTAAATATTTGAACTTATCAACTTGGCACATCCAAATACTAAATTACACAGTACAACTATATAAGTTGACTTACTGTTGCGTTGTATTTCACGTAAACGATTCACAAGCAGCTGTCCGCGATTTCATGTGCATGGGCTTTAGAGAGAAACAAAAAATGTCGTTTACCAGAATTAAAAAACCCGCCAAGTGCGAGTCGGACTCACCCATGAAGGGTTTCGTAGCAGCAAGTAACAAAATAATTTGATTTGATTGAATGAAAGGTAAATTGCGGTTCACGATTTTTGACGTATTAAAAAAAAATCTCGTTCAAACCAATTTTCGGTGGAAGTTGTTTTATCATTCTCTTATTTTAGAAATTACAGGGGGGGAGGAATACATTTTACCACTTTACTTACCAAGTTTCAACGGCATAGTTCTTATAGTTTCGGAAAAAGTGACCGTGGCATACGGACGGACAGACAGACATAACGAATCTCTAAGGGTTCCGTTTTTTGCCATTTGGCTACGGAACCCTAAAAAGAACTAAATGTGTTGGTTTGAAAACAATCTACTAAATGTTATCTGTGTGTCAAATTTCATCCAAATCCATACCGCTGTTTTTATGTTTTTGAGCAATAGCGCAACTATACCAAAATTTTGTTACTGTATAGTGTATGGTGTACTGTATAGTGATACAGGGCTTCCCGGCGAGCGATGCCACAGGCAGCAGCTTTTCAACTGAAAATGCTATTTACTGAAATAAAAAGTATCATTATGCCCTCTTCAGAATTTGAAGTAATTGGTTATATAGTCTAGGTGTGAAAAGTAGCAGACGGACGGGCATACAGTTTTATTTTCGTATTTATACTCCTCAACGTACTGATAGAGGAATTCAGTGGTGCCACATCGTAGGCGTAACTGATCTATAGATCAGTTATGCATAGATGTGTCACCCAGTGCTAATACCGCTGAGCCCCTGGTTCAGTTAACGCTACCTTTTTTTTTACGTGTGGAAGCCCCCTTGGGCTTCAACCCACCGGGACCAGCGATGAGGTGGATATGTCGGAATCGAACCGACTAAAACCACACGGTGTCCTTTTCCTTGTCCGGCACCCCGGGTAAGCCCTTGATAGGATAACCACAGGTAATGAATCCCGCCCGAGTAGTGATTCTAGTATGAAATATTGTGAAAAATCATTTGCTCTGGATTTAAGTAATACTACTACGCTCACAGCTTTCAGATCGTTTAAGCTAATGAATGAAATTTTCAAGAAATTAGTATACTAGGTCTGCAAGGCGAATCGCTGCTTGCAATGTTGAGCTGAGTGAGACATCGTGATTCTTGTCCAATAGATTTGACCGCTATTGCGGAATCAGATTTTGAAAATTTTGAACAGTGATCATTCCTCCGTGGCAAGTCCGATTTTGAAAATTCTTTTTGAAAGTCACAACTCTGGACATGCTTTCTGAGCGTGTAAAGTTTGGTCACAGTGTCTCGAGCGGATATTATGTAATTCCATCTGGATTTTTTTTAACGGTGATCATTCCTCTTTGGTAGCATTAATTTTTTCAAAATATATCCATAAACCTTCCTCTGATTGACCTCTTTAATCATGCCAAATTTGGTTCTGATTGGATTAGTAGTTTAGGAGGAGACCTGTGACAAAGAAAATCCTGAAGTCTGGTATGAGGAGCTTTCGCTCGACTTCGTTTCACTCAGCTCAATTAACTTTGCCTATAAATTTAAATCGTACAAAATCAACATGCAGCACAGGACTTGAACCCATGACCAGTCCCTTTCAAGAGAGGATACTCTGACCAACTGAGCTACCTGTACCTTTCCTGAATAGCTGATGTTTACTGATATTTTCGGTAGATGGCCAATAAAAACAAAATTTAATACAGAGTTGTAAAATCTTGAAATCAACTTTCAAACAAAATATAAATAATGGAAATAGCTATTAAATTACAGGAATAACGAACTCATGAATTTGTAAGAAAATTTCGACAATTTCATAGGTAAAGACCTATATAATCAATAGGAAACCCTGTAGAACTGAACAGTCTGCATTTTATTTAAACTGAAATAACTGTTAGTTTAGGTCAACTTTTCAAGCAAAGTGTGGTCAAGTTTAGTTTATATTATAGTTTTATGCTAATTAGAACAATTTGAAGATTTATTGATTCATTTATTTTACAATTTAGAAAACTTACAGCTAGCAGAAGTATAGTATAAATACAAGTTTATATTTTAACGGTCAATTGAAAGTTTTCACAAATAATAAAGTTTAACAACAGTAATCTCTGGTAGGTACTACATTGTTGGGGTGCGACTGGTTGGATCACCTCCAAGTTTGGTGCACCCTGGGCAACGTGGGCGATGACGCATCATTGATTGCTCCTCTGGAGTAGCTGGCGTCAACGTCAACGGCCAAGAGTCTGACCAACCGGCCCTTTTCAGGGGCAGCTGACCCCATTGCACGAGGGGGTCGGGGAATGGCGGGCCTGCAAGGCCCGCGGGGAGGGTGGTCGCTCCAGGTACCCCTCTGCTCTTATCAGAGGGACACTGCGAATGGCCCAGGGTCAGTCGGAGTGCGAGGGATATGCTCTATGGGTAACCTTACACCCCGGCGTCTGTAGACCCGAGACGCCGTGCGGTTTTAGTCGGTTCAAGCCCGACATAACCGCCCCCGCTGGCCGGCGGGGGGGTATCCGAAGGGTGTTCCGCACCAAAAAAAAAGGTACTATATTGTTACAAAATAGCAGAACTTTGTATGTTGTCTAATTCAATTTACAGTTAGGTTAGTTTTTTTAGCAAATTCCAACAATACCATCAGATACTCTACATGTATTAGTATTATATATCAATATTTATATGCGATATATTCATTATGTTCTATGTTCAAGTATTTATTATGTTTATTATATCAACGTACACCAAACTGCCCCAAAACTTTAATATCTAACTTTCCTTTCCATCCTATGGTTGCTTGTAAAAGATTGCCACGAGCGATAAGGCCGCCAATTGTATGAACCACATAAATTGTACTTCTGATTGTATTTCTTATGTCCTTGATGTGCAATAAAGCAATATTATTATTGTTATGTTAACTGAAATTTTGAGATAAATTATTTATTATGAAATAAAAAATGGCGCTCATATTTCCTGAAGTATCAGCTTACAAAGACCGTCGGTCCTTATTTACATATTCCGCAAATAACCACGTCTTTCGATGCCCTCGGAGTGCTCCAAGTACCTCGTTAGTTTATAATGGCTGATAGGTAACTCTGTACTTTCTTGTTCAGTTAAATTCTTGGATGGATTAATAAAGGCATATGTAATAAGTTATATTAAGTACTAGCTATCGCATTGGTGTAACCTGTAATGGTAGTTTTAAGTATGATGAGTAAATAAATAAACTAGGAATTCAGTGCAGGGTGCAACTGAAATAAAATAAGCTGGACTCTTACTTGAAAATAAGAAATCTTACTACGGTCGCGCGCTTAGCTTAGGCCGCGCGTTCGTGAAACTGTTTTTCGGTGATTATTCCTCAATGGTACATCGGACATGAACAGATGGGTCATGACGCTTCAAAACACTCCTCAGTGTCCACACTATCACCGTGGTAAATTTGGTCAAGAACGGAGGAGTTCAGCCACCAACAAACAGCTTCGCTCGCTCAGCTCAATAATGATGAGTAAATGAATAAACAAGTAAATTGAAATGGGAAGAAATATAATATCTGACTAAAATTATAAACCTAAAAATTTGTGAAGATGTGTGGATGTTTGTTATTCAATGTGCTTAAACAGCTAAACGGATCTGGCGGAAATTGATACAGGAGAGAGATTATAATCTGGAATAACATAGGCTACTTTTTCAGTGAATAGGTTCCCATAGGTTGTGGGAGCAGAATTCCACACGGGTGGAGCTGCAGGCAACAGCTAGTATATTATAAACTAGAGACACATCCCGGTTTCACACGGGTGCAATTTATTTCTGATTTACAAACGATTTTTGGCAACTTAATTACAGAACCTTGAACAATTTTTTTATTAAAATTACACATGTACAAACCTTCTGTAACAAAAAAATATCAAAATAGTGAAATCCATGTTAAAATAGTAAAATTATTCCGCAATTATTAATTTAAAAAGACTTTTTTTAAAACAAGCTTTTTAGTGGGTGCGTAACCAGACAAATCAAATGAGCCCAAACATGACGGGTTTATCTTGTTTAGTTCAGAAGTTCCTATGACCACCTACCGTCTCCATCTTCAGACCCTGTATATCATGTAGCATCAGAGTATTTATCAATACAAAACAAATGAGGCCCAACTCGATCCTCTACCCCTAAATGTTCAACTATTTGATTCATCTTAATTAGTTCAGGAGTTCGATGAACACCTTCCGACTTATCATCAGATCAACTTCATAGAGACGGATATTCTTAGCAATCCATGGATTCTCCGTGCGGGTGCCGGGTCCATCGCGTTGCTGAGTTGGGAACTCGGGACAGTGCCTGGGACTTGCGACCCAAGTGTAGGTTTAGAAGGGGCCCCTTTTGTTGATGTACATCAACACTCACCTTCACTACCCAAGTTCCCCTCCCTGCCTAACCAAATTTGATACGAACCTACTAGTGCCGCTTTAGACATTCATCCTAGTAATGAGCTTATTGTAGCTCTCGATAGGCCTAGATCTTTAAGTAGGTTATAGAGAGATTTTGCTGGTATACCTCTCGCTCCCACTTCCACTGCATACAAATTAACCACGTAACCGTTTTTGATTAATTCGTTTGTGAGATCATAGTATGTATTTATTTTACTATATAAAACTATACAGGGTGTATTTTTGAAACGGAGCAGTAGGGGCATGTATCTTAACCGTTGTAGTTACAGCAAAACGTTCTTAGGAAACCTTCCCTAACTTTTTGAGATATTTTGAACTGCATTCACTGATTTTACAAAAATCTTACAGTTAGCAAAAAAAATGCAAAATGTCCAATTTTTTTTTAACCCCACCGATTTTATTTCATGTGGGGATCAAAAGACTCTATGGGACCATTTTAGCTTTGAGTACTAGGAAAGACAGCAGATTACCATATTAGTCATATCTCCGGTTCTAATTAACCAATTGCAATCAAACACACGGCAGACTTTAAGTCTGATCAAGACCTTTATAATAGGAAAAAAACTACATCAAAATATGTTCAGTAGTTTTTGCGTCCATCACGAAGAAACAGACAAACAGATAAATGTTCATTTAGCATAAACCAAGTTCTTTTTGAATTAAATACTTCTTTTGGCACACCGCACACAGATTTTTCCGTAGGTAGTAAGTTAGGCTAACCCGTCACGCTCTGAGGTGAAAGGCTCGATTGGGTGAACTCGGGACCGCCGAGTGTACCCGAGCGAGAAAGATACAGTCAGCTGCTCTTCGCTGTTGTGTCGCTGTGTTCAGTATGTTAAATTCATACGTAATTATTGTCTTTATTAGTTTAATAGTTATTATTGATACGTAAAAAAATATATTTCGACAATTATTTGGTTTACATTGTGAGGTTAGTGTGTCAATTGATTGCGATTGCCAATGAGGTTTTCACTTCTGCCGTGCGGTCTTAAGCACACACTTTAATTTTTTTTTTCCAATGTACAGACATAGCTAATTTACTATTTTATAACAGTATAAATTAGTATGGATTAGTAGAATGTTCACCTTTGTCACATTATATTTACAGTAGTAGCAATATTATTTACAGTAGTAGAAAAGTAATAAGTAACTTAATCTTCGGACTTAAGTCGTACACGTAAACTTTCGGCTAACGGTAAACTTTTCTATTTACCGGGGCAATATGGGAGGATGGAGGATCTGTAGGGTACATTTGGAAGTTAATGTGTGTTACTGTGTATAACTATTTAAGTATATTAGGCGCTTGCAACACCAGATAATATTTTATGTATGTATGTATAATTAGGCTCGGATTTTCATTACACTTATTATGTATTAACAAAGGAGAATGCCCATTCTTGGTTGCGCTTTTAGACGTGCGCTTAAATATTTCAAATGTTAAAAAATAATATTGATTATAGTATGAGTTTTCAACACTAAATCGCTTCTATAGAACTTGAGGTTTGAATTTAAATTATAAAGACATAAAACTTGAATGAATAATCGTTTCCATTTTAATTTAATTATTACCATTATATAAAATAAACCATTGGTGGTAGAATGCAAATATACCAATCTTTTTAAAATAAAATGGTTAAATAATAATACGTGATAATAATTCGCAATGTGACATGCAAATATATTGCAGTTACGCAATCTTAATATTTCGTGTATGTATTCGTAGTTTATTAGTGATAATCAGTTAAAGTTGTAAAATAATGTATGCTTCAGTGGTAATTTTCTCTTAATTTATACATGGTATCCCTGTCTTAAAACATTCCAAAAGAAAACTCAAACGTCAGTTCAACTGTCAGTGTCACATTATTTTCTTGTTATTGTTGTTTTTCTCGTTGTAATCATTTAATTTCTCAATAACCCAAAGTTCTGTTACAATATGCGTTTATATTTCAGTTAATACTTAATGCAGGATTTTTAATGCAGTTTATATTTATGTGACATAGCAAAAAAAGTGTGCAACCGATTTCCATACTTACATGGGCATTGTCCTTTAGAACAGATATTGTTTTGATTCAACGACACTACAGGGAAATAAAAAACTATAAATGTAATTTTTTTTTTTATCATTGATAAGGTCATAAGGGAACTATTCACCTGAGAAGTGAATAGGTCTTGAAGATTCCCAGGTTCCATCTAAACGAACCCTTGCTGCATAATTGTGGATTAAAAAAAACTGGATTTAAGGACTTTTAATTTGCCATACTATTGAAGTTTCCATAATTGATACTTGAAATTAAACACTGCCAAGTTTAAATCTATGATTTTTAATAGTTTTGTTATCTTGTGAAGTAAAGTTGTTTAAGGTTCAAAATTTAAACGGCATTCTTCAACTTGACCATTTTTCACTTTTCTAGCTTCTAAGAAAGGCAATGTCCATAAGCGTTGGTCCTTCATCAAGTCCTCGGAATCTTCAAATTCCTGCGGCATACCTTTCATTGCCGTCTCCGGCAACGCGGCAGCAATCAATATTACCAGTGCAGAAATTGCACCGATTACTAGCAGAGGAAGCCAGTAGTAATATACCTCTAAATAAGCAATATAAGGTGATATAAAAGAGGCAACATATCCGCAAACGTGCATTACGGCTACTCCGGATGCCCTCACTGGGGTAGGCAATACCTCTGGACCCCACTGCATAATGGCACTCAATCCCATATTCACTCCAAACCTGGCTATGACAGCGAATACTACAGTTTGAACTCCCTTGGAAAATATTACCAGAACACAGGATACGCTACTTAAAGCCATGAACACTATACTCATCCATCTTCTTCCCAAGTAATCCATAATAAATGCTAATATAACGACAGAAGGGAATTCAGTGAATGATATCACAGAAAAAGATATAAAAAAGTCGTATTCCAACTGTCCAATAGTTCTCACTAGTCCATCAAACACTAAGGTGCAGCATAAGTATTCTAAACAAATTAGAATAAATAATTTCCGTAAAATTGGTCTCCTGAGAACATCTAATAGACTGTGATGTTGTTTTTCCTTGCTATTAGTAGTCGACTGCTTAAATTTCGTTATTAACTCCTCGGGTACTACTTTTCCATTAATTCGACCAATGACTTGAACTTTCTCAATTGCTTCTTCCACTCGTCCTTTAGACAATAACCACATTGGACTTTCTGGTAGAAAGAATTTTGATAATATTCCAATAGCTAAAGGTAAACTCGTAACCAGAGAAATTGTTTTCCAGTGACCGCATGCCAAAGCAATCCATGGAAGTGCGGTTACAAATAGAGAATAAAATACAGCAAATGCCAAATTTGCCACTAATGTCCTATGTTTTGGACCAATATATTCCAGTATGAGAAGGTATGCCATGATCATACACGTGTCATATGACATACCCATAACAAACCTGGCAGCCGTGAATTCAACAAAATTACGAGCAAACGTGCTTGTGAAACCTCCTAGACTACCAACAAAGCAGCTTCCTATAATAGCTGGTAATCTTCCAAAACGATCAGCAATCCAACCAAATGTGAACCCTCCAAAAACAGAACCAACAAAAAACATCGCTTGAGCAGTCGCCTGATAACTATTTCTTTCACAAACCCATTCAAAATCACTTCCTGTAGTAGGATAGGGTATTTCGGATTGATTAAACTCCCATCCATATTGACATGGCACAGTTTTCCAAGTCTGATTAGGCGTCTGTCCTGTTGCTAAGGCATCAGTCCAATTCACTGCGTACATTTCACATTGTGAATATCCATATCTTGAGTTCTCATCTCTAGGCACACCCATATTTCTACGTTGAACATCAGTCATGTTTGCCAGTTCTGGTATCCAGCACCAGTGGTTAGGTGATACTTCGGTAATAAACATTTGAGAGAAGTAAACACATACTCCAAAGGCGAAAAAAGGGCATGACGAGAAGAATAACAGACACTGATAGCGCCCCAGTTCGCCAGCTGACGATAGCAGATCATCATAGTTAACTTCATGTTTTTCTTTATCCACTTTGTTTTCTAGAATTTTCGTGTCACTTTTCATAGTCATTCTTGTAATAAATAATAATTAGAACGAAATATTATGTAACTTTTTATGTATTTGATGTTTATTCGTTAACTGAGTAAACCGCACTAATGGAATATTTCTATACAGCTCTTTTATTTTAACTACTAATCCTAGTTGTTAAGATAATGAGCTAATTTTACATTACTGTGTGATCATGGATTTAACAAATATATATAAGATGATATTAACTATTTGTTTTATGCAACAATAATATCTTCAATGGTAGGGCAATTATAACAATATACCGTAATTGCTTTTGTGACTACCTATTAGTAAATACCAATTTTATAACACCTAGTAATAACATTTATATTGTGGTTTCATTTTTTTTCGTTTTTTTTTGAGCTGAGCGAGCGAATCTCTTATACGCGGCATACCCGTTTGTTGGTGGCTGAACTCCTCCGTAACAACTTTTTGGCCAAATTTACCACGGTGATAGTGTGGACACTGAGGAGTGTTTTGAAGCGTCCTGAACCATCTGTTCATGTCCGATGTACCATTGAGGAATAATCACCGAAAAACAGTTTCACGAGCGCGCGGCCTTAGCTAACCGCGCGACCGCAGTAAAATATCTTCTTTTCAAGCAAGAGTCCTGCTCGCTCAGCTCAATTTATTACAGTCGCACCCTGCGCTGAATTCCTAGTTTATAAACTAGAGACCTATCAAAAACTATGCGCATTTAAATATGCCTATATATTTAATCTTTTCTATAAAACAGAAGTCATGCATCCGCCTACTTCTGGGTCCAGGTGTTAATTGAATCAAAGTACTTTTATTTGAATGAGGTTACAATAGCAAGTACCATTTTTTATTAAATTTATTTAATATTATATAAAACCGTTTAGGAGGAGTTCGATAACAAACATTGTGAGATAAGATTTTTTCTATAATTATAAGATATTGTGTATGCGTATTATATGGTGAGTACAACTGACTTCTGTTAAAAAAGAAGTATTATATATATTACTTTTAGTCTATGGTTAGTAATGTAACAAGGTGTAAGTTGATTCAAACATAATTCATTCAAGTTTTGTTGAAAATATTGACCATTTGGTTACGAGAACACCTTTTTAGGGTTCCGCAGCCAAATGGCTAAAATCGGAACACTTATAGATTCGTCGTGTCTGTCTGTTTGTCCGTCCGTATGTCACAGCCACTGTTTTCCGAAACTATAAGAAGTATGCTGTTAAAACTTAGTAAGGAGATGTATTCTGTGAACCGCATTAAGATTTTCACCCAAAAATAGAAAAAAGCATTAAGTTTTGGGGGTTTCCCATACTTAGAACTGAAACTCAAAAATTTTTTTTTCATCAATCCCATACGTGTGTTGTATCTATGGTTAGGTCTTCAAAAATGATATTGGGGTTTCTAATATCATTTTTTTCTAAACTGAATAGTTTGCAAGAGAGACACTTCCAAAGTGGTAAAATCTGTCCCTCCTGTAACTTCTAAAACAAGAGATAGATAAAACTAAAAAAAATATATGATGTACATTACCATGTAAACTTCCACCGAAAATTGGTTTGAACGAGATCTAGTAAGCAGTTTTTTTTTAATACGTCATAAATCGTAAACCGCAATTTACCTTTCATTCAATCAACTCAAATATAAAATTTTCAAAAAAACATTATTATGTTACTTGCTGCTACGGAACCCGTCATGGACGAGTCCGACTCGCACTTCGCCGCTTTTTTTGCCTTTTGGGAGATCGAGACTAGATTTAGACTGAATTTTATTAAGAGAATTGGCTCTCAGGTAACAGATGTGAGTTATTCATATGCAACAAGCTGACCCAGCAAACGTTGTTCTGGAATATTCCGATGTCGTCATAATTCCGTGGGGATAGTAGGTAGAGATTAAAATACTTTTTGACCTTTTCTTATTTGACCTTTACCTACAAAATATACAAAAAAACATAATTAAAATAGGTTGAGCTGTTTCGGCGTAGTGCAACCACAAACATCGAGACACCATTTTCTTTTTTTTTCGTGCGGAAATTCCCTTCGGATAGCGTCGGCCAGCGGGGGAGGTTATGTCGGGTTTGAACCGACTAAAAACGCTCGCCATCTCGGGTCTTCAGACGCCGGGGTGTAAGGCAGGCCCATAAGGCATTTCCCTCTCCACCTGACTGACTCTGGGCCATCTCCGGTTTCGAATTGGCCCCCTCCGGTTTGGGAACCATGGTGTCCCCATTTTGCCCTGGAAAGGGGGGGGGGGGGCTAGTAGCCTCGCCGTCCCGGCCTGATTCTGCTGGGGTCACAGGCTGCTTCACCTGCCACCCCCAGGCCTGCGCTCATGGAGGACGGAGGACGTTGAGCGACCTCCGGCGTCTGAGTCGCACCATTTATATATACCTACATATTAGATTTACATCCACATTTTAGATTGAGGATCATGATCTATGTATGTATAATCTATCATTAGCACCTGCTTAATTTCAGTAAACTTAAAATTTTCTTTCAGTCTCCCACAGTAAGTAATCAATATAAATTATTTCGGATTCAATTTCGATGTATTTTTATTTATTTCTAAGCTCTCACAATGCTATCACGCGAGCCATGGCTAGGCTTACGACCTTAAATTAGTTTACTAGAATAGGTCCCGGTATTATTTCTCAGTTACATACATACATATAGTCACGCCTTTTTCCCATAGGGGTAGGCAGAGACAACATCTTTCCATTTGCTACGATCTTGGCATACGCCTTTCGCTTCTTCCACTTTCATAATTGTTTTCATACATGCACGCCGGTTACGGGTACTTCTGACCTGGCCCTTCTTCAAAACATCGTCGATCTGATTGGCATACGTACGCCTAGGTCGACCTTTACCGGGTTGCCCAGTAGCCTTCGCCTCATAAATCTGTTTCGTTAATCTCCTTTCATCCATCCTCTCTACATGACCGAACCATCTAAGCATCCCTTTCTCTATCTTGGTCACTACATCTTCTGCCATACCACAACGTTCCCTTATAAAGCTGTTACTCACTCGGTCCATCAAGGTCACTTCAGCTATACTTCTCAGACTTCACATTTCAACAGCATTCAGCTTACTCTCGTGTTCCTTCTGCCACACCCAATATTCACTACCATACATAAGTGTGGGGACGAGTACTCCTCTATGCACAGCCAGTCGGGCCTCTTTAGATACTTTCTGGCTGCTCATAAAATTATGCAGGGCCCCATTCACTTGATTACCAGCCAAAACTCTTCGCTCAATATCACAGTCATACTTTCCATCCCTCGTAAACTTTGAGCCCAAGTATACAAACTCTTTCACGTGTTCTACTGTTCTCTTTCATTATTACGAGCTTCAAGAGTACGAAAGCAATTTTAGGTCATTTAACGTTTTACATATTATATGGATTCCAATCCATCTTGGATATGGGAAATTCTCCTATATAAATATGTCTTGGGGCGATGGTGGAGCCATCTATTCAAATTCAAACGAACTAACGGAAATAATTGAGCTGAGTGAGACGAAGTAGAGCGAAAGCTCCTCATACCAGACTTCGGGATTTTCTTTGTCACAGGTCTCCTCCTAAACTACTAATCCAATCAGAACCAAATTTGGCATGATTAAAGAGGTCAATCAGAGGAAGGTTTATGGATATATTTAAAAAAAATTAATGCTACCACAGAGGAATGATCACCGTTATTACATAATATCCGCTCGAGACACTGTGACCAAACTTTACACGCTCAGAAAGCATGTCCAGAGTTGTGACTTTCAAAAAGAATTTTCAAAATCGAACTTGCCACGGAGGAATGATCACTGTTAAAAATTTTCAAAACCTGATTCCGCAATAGGGGTCAAATCTATTGGACAAGTTTTGGCGCCAAAACAGTCGTCAAAAACTCCCGAATAACTATCAATTCAAATCACGATGTCTCACTCAGCTCAACATTGCAAGCAGCGATTCGCCTTGCAGACCTAGTCATTAGGTCAGAGTATTCCCTCTAGACTGTCCCTAGAATGGAAAAAGAAATTTTAAATACAAAACTACATGCACTTCTAATGGAAAAGGTATTCCATTTGTAGTTAGTAGAAGCAAAGAGAACATTTAATATTGATCGCAGACGCAGACCCATTAGTATGCTACGTTAGACATAATTATGTTTACGTCCGTCCGGGCGAAGGTGTGTCGGCTACCAGTTGTGATGAATACCCCACCCGGCGAATGTACTGTACACACGGCCAAAGAAATAAGTAGGTATATACCTTAACATACACCGATACACACTCACATATAAAGGTGTATACTTATTTCCTTGGCCGTGTAGATACTCCAGTGGAATTCGGTTTAGACGTCCAGGCGTGATATTACAGATAGAGTTACTTTCTTAATTATAATATTAGTATGGATTAGTGAAGCTCACCTTTGTCACATTGTATCTACAGTAGTAACAATATTATCATCAGAAAAGTAATAAGTGATAAAAACTCCGGGTTTAAGTCGTACACGTAAACTTTCGACTCACGGTAAACTTTTCTATTTACCGGGGCAATATGGGAGGATGAAACCTTTTTCGGGTACATTTGAAGTTAATGTGTGTTACTGTTTACATGTTATATTTGTATTAAATATTTAAGTTAACGTTACAAAATGTTTGATTAAAATCAATTTTGCAACAGGATTTTTAAAACAACTGTTTTGAGGAAAAATAAAACGAAATTGTGAATGTAACTGGATTTAAGTGATCTTTACCCGTGGTTGCCGTGCTTATGTGATTGATACTTCATCTTAAATATTGCCAAGTATAAATCTTTTTTAAACAAGAATATTTCTTATTTTCTACCTTATGTATGAAGATTTTATTTCGGGAAAAAATCCCGTTTAAGATTTACTTTCGTCAACATGAATCTTTTTTACTTTCCTTTCTTCTAGAAAAGGCAATGTCCAGAAGCGTTGATCTTTCATCAAGTCCTCAGCATCTTCAAATGTCTGTGGCATATTTTTCATTGCTGTCTCCGGCAACACGACAGCAATCAATATTACTAATGCAGTAATTACACCGATTACTACTAGAGGAAGCCAGTAGTAATATACCTCTAAATAAGCAATATAAGGCGATACGAAAGAGGCAAAATATCCGCAAACGTGTATAACGGCTACTCCTGATCCTCTTACAGGTGTAGGTAAAACCTCTGGACCCCACTGTGTGATGGCAGTCGATGCCATATTCACTCCGAATCTGGCTATGAAAGCAAATACTACAGTTTGAACTCCCTTCGAAAATATTACCAGAATACATGATACGCAACTTGAGGCCATGAATACTATAGTTAACCATCTTCTTCCTAAGTAATCCATAATAAATGCTGATATAAGCACCGAAGGGAATTCAGTAAATGATATTACAGAAAAAGATACAAAAAAATCATATTCCAACTGCCCAATAGTTCTCACTAATCCGTCAAACACTAAAACGCAGCTTGCGTGTTCTAAACAAATTAGAATAAATAATGTCCGTAAAATTGGTCTCCTGAGAACATCTAATAGACTGTGATGTTGTTTTTCCTTGCTATTAGTAAACGACTGCTTGAATTTCGTTATCAACTCCTCGGGTACTACTTTTC
This sequence comes from Cybosia mesomella, assembly GCA_946251805.1. Taxonomy (NCBI): domain Eukaryota; kingdom Metazoa; phylum Arthropoda; class Insecta; order Lepidoptera; family Erebidae; genus Cybosia; species Cybosia mesomella. The sequence goes on along the minus strand of OX276396.1, from coordinate 32,713,163 downwards.
CATTAATTCGTCCAATGACTAGAACTTTCTCGATAGCTTCTTCAACTCGTTCTTTAGACAATAACCACATTGGACTTTCTGGTAGAAAGAATTTTGATAATATTCCGATAACTAACGGTAAACTCGTAACCAGTGAGATGGTTTTCCAATGACCGCAGGCCAGAGCAATCCATGGAAGTGCAGTTACAAATAGAGAATAAAATACAGCGAATGCCATATTTGCTACCAATGTCCTATGTTTCGGACCAATATATTCCAGTATGAGAAGGTATGCCATGATCATACAAGTGTCATGTGACATAGCCATTACAAACCTGGCAGCCGTGAATTCCACAAAATTACGAGCAAATGTGCTAGTGAAGCCTCCTAGACCACCAATAAAGCAGCTTCCTATAATAGCTGGCAATCTTCCAAAACGATCAGCAATCCAACCAAATGTGAACCCTCCAAAAATAGAACCAACAAAAGACACTATACCCACGCAAATTTAGAGCAGCAGCTAATTATTTAAATTTAGAATTATAAAATAATTTCTACATATGTCCATTGACATTAACCTCGCCTAAAACCCACCTGCACTTGCTTTCCTGCATCACAATCAACTTTCCAAATCAAGTTTGGCCGGCTTTTTCTTCATTGAACTATGGATCTCAAACTTGCCAATGGCCTGGAAGATCTGGAGAAGCTATTCAGCACCCGTATGAAGGAGTATGATGAGAAGCTGCTAAGGATTGTCCCTGAAGCTGTGCCTGCACCCCCCGACCTTGCGTCATTGTCACGTGAGTACATTGATTTTAAAAACTTTGTTTGGCAATCCCTGTCAAAACTAAAGGCGCAAGTAGAACTTCTCTCACTGGGGCTAGACATGCATGAAACCATCATGCGGAGGAAGGTACTGTTGTTCCATGGCATCCCCGAGAAGCTCAATGAGAACCTACATGAGTCTGTTCACAAAATCATTTCCACCGAGATGAAGCTCCCTGAGGTTGGTGTGCAGCATATCAATGTCTGTCACAGGCTGGGGGGAGCACGTGAGAAAACGCGTCCAGTCCTTGTAAGATTTCATCACATGGAGCAGCGGAACACAGTCTGGGATGGTAAGACGTCTCTCAAGGGCACAGCTATTACATTATCCGAGTTCCTAACCAAGACGCGGCATCGTGTATTCACTGCAGCCAGGCAACACTTCAGCATCAAAAATTGTTGGTCGGTGGAGGGCAAAATAGTAATTTTGACTCCCGACAAGATTCGTCGGAAAATCGAATGCAGAGCTGAGCTTGATGCCCTCATTGCGCAATTCCCCCACACCGCCAACAAGCCTGATAGGTCTCCAAGGCCAGCTGCTGCCTCGTCATCCAGAAACACCGCTGCTAAAACCACTACAAGAGCAGCCAAGCCATCTCGCCGTCGTGAATGAGTTAACATTCCAACTTGCTTCGTGCAATCATCAAGAACCGATCATTCCCGTACTTTGTCACTGCTGTATTCGAGACATCGGAGTACCTGCGTCACTTTTCATTTTTATTGCAAATCACTCTTATTCTAATACCTTCTATTTCTAAATCATACACTTCACTTTCATTATGTATTTTCCTAATTTCAAAGTTTGTTTACTTGTCACAGTTGTCACCCGGAGGATGACATTGTCATGTCAGCCAGAATTTTGACAGCTGCGTTCCGTTTCTTTAAATTTATTAATGCATTCAGTGTGTGAAGCATGTTTAATGCACTGACCTCTGTCAGTGATCTATTGTTTATTAAGCTGCATTAGAGATAAGTATTTTATTTATTGAAGCGTATGTGAAATATTGTTTTAATATACCTGTGTAAAGTGACGTTTTTCGTGCTATTTCACCACTTTGTAATTTTTTTTTTTTTTTTTTTTTTCTTCTACGCTTTTGTTACCTGTTTACTTTGACATTGATATTGGTTTTTTTTTTTTTTGTTTTTTTTTTCTCGGATAAGCACGAACGACTTACTAAAATTTATCTAAATATATATTTTTTTTCCACTGGGTTAGCGAGTGGGTGAGATCGCAGGTAGAACTTAGATTGTTTTTCTTAATTTTTTTTTTTTTTTTATCTATCTATCTTTTGTACTGTATATCTATACGTATTTATATATCTATTTTAATATATTATGCATAACTCTGAGGATTTCGACACCATAAATAGCAGCTTCTTTTCATGCTCCTCAGATACGGATAGCTTTGTTAGCGCTGATGGTGACTCTCTCACTCCTGCTGTCTTCCTGCACGATGAAATCGCTTCCTTATTCTCTAATTTTCGTAAGAACCTTATCGTGGTCCATATCAATGCACAGAGTCTGCTCGGCCACTACACTGACCTCCTGGCGTCGTTTGGCAACTCCCCACTCGATGCTATACTTGTCTCGGAATCATTTCTGAAACCTTCCATACCTTCTGCTCTCGTCTCGCTTCCTGGTTTCGTCTTGATCCGAAATGATAGAACGGGTAAGGGATGCGGTGGTGTAGCTATATACTTACGTGACAACATTTCCTACAATATTGTTAGTGCATCGCCCACTCCCTACACCGTCAAGTCAGCCGAGCACCTGTTCATAGAAATTAAGTTGGTCCACACCAGGGTTCTTCTCGGGGTATTCTATAGTCCTAACATGTACATCGATTATTTCGATAATCTCGAGAGTCTTCTGCACCAGCACTCTCCCTCCTATGATCACGTGGTCTTGATGGGTGACTTCAATACCTGCTTGTTGAGGAGGGACGGCCGGTCTCGTCAACTATTGGGTGTTCTGTCCTCGTACAGCCTTAAATCTTTGCCACTTTCTGCCACTCACCATCCTCCTGGTCATCCTTCCACCTTACTTGACCTCCTTATAGTTTCCTCCTCTGACGATGTAGACACACACGGCCAATTGTGTGCCCCTTTTTCTCACCACGACCTACTATATCTCTCTTATCGGATCAGGCCTCCCAAACGTAAGGCACAGTACCGTTTACTTCGCAACTTCAGGGGTGTCGACCTGGAGGCTTTACGGCGGGACGTTGGTGATACCGACTGGACGCCCATATTCAATTCCATAGACGTCAATGAAATGGTGGACATTTTCGGTTTGAGGGTTATAGAGTTGTTCGACCGGCACGCCCCACTGAGACGCGTCAGGATTGGACGCAGTCCGGCACCTTGGCTGACTGCCACGATCAAAAACCTTATGGCGCGCAGGGACAGAGCCAGGAGGCGTTACAGGAGCAGCCCATCGGATCAGAACCTGATCGCTTTCAAGACCCTGCGCAACCGCTGCAGTCGATTGTGTAGGGATGCTAAACGACGCCATTTCCATGTATCGCTTCATGGTCGTAACTCCTCGGACACTTGGAGATTCCTCAGGTCTGTTGGCATTGGCAAATCAACCGATTCTGACCCGAAGGCACTGGACCTGTGTGCGCTGAATGACCACTTCTCTTTACCACCACTTTCGCTGGACGCAGATATCAAGCAGTGCACTCTGCATGCTCTGTCTGGAGTACCTACCCCGCAGACTCCACCTTTTCACTTGACCCCTGTATCTGAAGCAGAAGTTCAAAAATCTCTCCTGTCTATTTCTTCGTCCGCTACTGGTTCTGATCAAATTTGCTCAAGTATGATTCTTCCACTTCTTCCTGTTACACTTCCTATTATAACGCATATTTTCAACTATTCCCTATTCTCTGGTACCTTTCCCGACTCCTGGAAATCAGCATATATCATTCCATTACCCAAATCGCCCAACCCTTCCACAGTGACTGATTTTCGGCCAATTTCCATTCTTCCGTTCCTCTCAAAAGTTCTTGAGCATATTGTCCACCGACAACTGTCCTTATTTTTATCCTCCTCTAACCTTCTCAGCTCTTTCCAATCTGGATTCCGTAAAGGTCACAGCACAGTTACGGCTCTAATTAAAGTAACTGACGATATTCGTTGGGCTATGGAAAAGAAAGAACTAACACTATTAATATTACTGGATTTCAGCAGCGCTTTTAACTCTGTGGATTTTGACATATTGCTTGGTACTTTGAAGAGTATTAATGTTTCCTCTAATGCTATCTCTTGGTTTGATTCCTATCTCCGGGGACGGACGCAGCGCGTACACCTAGGCCAGGAAGCTTCTGACTGGTGTGGGCTAGCTGCTGGTGTGCCTCAGGGCGGTGTCCTGTCTCCTCTCTTATTTTCCATCTTCATCAACTCTGTTACCAGCCTACTTTCATTTAGCTATCATCTCTACGCCGACGACCTGCAACTATACTGTCATTTTGCTGCACCTGATGCACCCTCTGCAGTGTCTGCAATGAACTGTGAGCTGGACCGTATCAGTGCCTGGGCCAAATCATTCGGACTGCGTATCAACCCAACCAAATCACAGGCAATGATCATTGGCAGCACCCACATGCGCAGGCAGCTTGATTTCTCCACTTTAGCTCCTGTAACGTTGGATGGAACTCGGATACCCTACTCGGATACTGCCAAGAACTTGGGTGTACTCTTTGATGCTAACCTATCCTGGAATCCTCACATTAATGAAGTTAGCAAGAAGGTACATTACAGCTTCCACTCCCTGAGGTGTCTTCAGAGCTTTCTACCTGTCAGAACTAAAATTTCTCTTGCCCAAACTCTTATTCAGCCCATCATCGACTACGCTGATGCATGTTTTCCTGATGCCACTGAGGATCTTTTAAGCAAACTGGAGAGACTACAAAATTTATGTATCCGATTCATATTCAATCTGAGGAAGTACGACCATGTCTCGCGGTTTCGCAGAGAGCTCAAGTGGCTCCCTATCCGCCTTCGTAGAAACACCCGGGTTCTTTGTCTTCTTTTTGGTATCCTGCACAACCCTTCTACACCATCTTATCTGAAGGAAAGGTTCTCATTTGTTCGTGCTTGTGATGCACCGTGCAGATCAAGCCTCCGTTTTCTCCTTAAATTCCCTTCCCATAAAACCGATTTCTACTCCTACTCCTTCACAGTGCAGGCGATTAGACTATGGAATTCGTTACCATCTGATATTAGAGCTAGCAACACATTATCTGTTTTTAGAAGTAAAGTTCGAAAACACTATCTCTCTTCTGTTCTGTGACGCTAACTCGCGGAGTGGAGGAGATATGACGGAGGTCTTCCCTATGCATGGATATTGTTTTATTTATTGTATTATGTATGTTTATGTATGTATACATGATATATTTAGGTTTATGTAAATTATGTTTAGTATGTATATCTATTTATGTATGTATATATATATATATATATGTATGATTTTGCTATTGTAAACTTAATACTACTATAAGCTTGTGTGTGTACCTAAGTGTTTCTCTCCCGTTATCATACACACATTTACACCTCTTTTCGTGTTCTTCACGATCTCCTCTCGCCGGTCTGCTGGGAGAAATTTCTATGTAGAAATAAGCAGTACCAATGTACCATTTTTCAACATGCAGTTTATATTATGATTATTTTGTGTGTACATAAATCTTAAATAAATAAATAAATAAAAAACATCGCTTGAGCAGATGCCTGATAACTTTTCTTTTCACAAACCCATTCAAAATCACTTCCTGTGGTAGGATAGGGTATTTCGGATTGATTAAACTCCCATCCATATTGACATGGCACTGTTTTCCAAGTCTGATTAGGCGTCTGTCCTGTTGCTAAGGCATCAGTCCAATTCACTGGGTACATTTCACATTGTGAATATCCATATCTTGCGTTCTCGTCATTAGGCACACCTATATTTCTACGTTGAATATCAGTCATGTTTGCCAGCTCTGGTATCCAGCACCAGTGGTTAGGTGATACCTCTGTTATAAACATTTGAGAGAAGTAAACACATACTCCAAAGGCGAAAAAAGGGCATGACGAGAAGAATAACAGACACTGATAGCGCCCCAGTTCGCCAGCTGACGATAGCAGATCATCATAGTTAACTTCATGTTTTTCTTTATCCACTTTGTTTTCTAGAATTTTCGTGTCACTTTTTGAAGTCATTGTTGTAACAAATATGAATGAAACCTAAATATTGAGTACTTTTTATGTATTTGATGTTTATTCTTCAACAAAATAAACCACACTAATGGAATATTTCTATTTGGCTCTTTTATTTTAAGTACTAATGCCAGTTGTTAAGATAGTAGGCTAATTTTACGTTGCTGTGTGTCAATGGATTTATCAATTGTATAAGATAATATTTTCTATTTGACTAGTAATATCTTCAATGATATTGCAATGACATAGGTATTAGCAAGTAACAGAACTAAAATCTATTTATGTTGTGGTTTAATGTACCATTTCTATATGTATAAACTAGTGATCTAAAGAAAGTTCTTTGATTCATTTAACATCTAGACCCAGAAGTAGATGAAGGCATTCCATCTACTTCTGGGTTGTTAATTGAATCAAATAACTCTTATTCGAGGGAGGTTACAATAGGATGCAATACTATATATAAGGTTAAAGTCGTGAGTTTTTAACACAAATATGGAAAATTGGTACGCATTCAGAACGAACCAAGACCAACAACTTTTTGATGTCATCTGACTTTTTTTTCTGTATCCTAATAACCCACCTTGTGCGATTCATTTTCTTGGTTAGTTCCTATTCTTGTGGAGACTCAAACGAAATAGAACGAGATAGGAATATACCAAGGGTAGCATTCGATTGTAGTCAAGACCTTTTCATGAATCTTGTGATAAAAAAATCTCAAGATTAGTCAACTTCTTTAAATTACTATCCAGTCCACACGGGGAAAATCTTCTATCTCAAGTACCAACCTATAATGGTTTTGGTACCTAATCAAATTGACTGTACGTTTTCTGTCAGTTAACTATAGTTACTTTAAAAAAAAAAAAAAAAAAAAAAAAAAAAAAAAAAAAAAGTTATACTGAGTTCGAAATTTGTGTCTGCGACCTACACAGGTCCCGGTGATTTTATTAAAATAACTTAATCTATGATATATGGAAAGCAAGTTATAATTAGCTACTATAATTTCTCAAACACTATCTTGTTAGTAAATATAGGTTTAATGTTTACTCTGATAATAATAGCAAATAGATGCATATAATAACCTTCCTTTTGAATAATATAATTGAAAAATAGAATTCCCGATACCTGCAAAACAATACTCTTTACAAACAGATCGTTGCGCTTTTTTCAAAATACATTATCATCATCTTACCGTAGTGCTGTTTGAATCCGAGGCATTCACCTCGGAGTCCAGGGCTTTCAGGATTTCATTTCTGCTCCTTTTTTTCTTTTTTAGGGTTCCGTAGCCAAATGGCTAAAATCGGTTCCCTTATAGATTCGTCATGTCTGTCTGTTTGTCCGTCCGTATGTCACAGATACTTTTTTCCGAAACTATAAGAAGTATGCTGTTGAAACTTGGTAAGTAGATGTATTCTGTGAACCGCATTAAGATTTTCACACAAAAATAGAAAAAAAACAAAAAAATTTGGGGTTCTCCATACTTGGAACTGAAACTCAATTTTTTTTTGTCAGACCCATACGAGTGAGGTATCTATGGATAGGTCTTCAAAAATGATATCAAGGTTTCTAATCTCATTTTTTAGGGATTTTCTTTAGAAAAGCCGTATTACTATCGAGTTGTCGTCGTCGACGTCGTCGTTGCCAATTTTCTGTCACGGTTTTGGGTATGAAGGAGATGAGCTATCGAGTTGCTGTTATCGGTAGTAGATTCGTGCTGGGGTGAACCATTGCAAGATAAAGAAAAAAAAAAAAAAAAAGATAAAATAAAAGAAAATCCCTTGTATTCGGCTGAGCTCGTCTCAGGAATTCAACTTGTTTCTAAAATGAATAGTTTGCGCAAGAATTTCCAAAGTGGTAAAACGTGTGTCCCCCTCCCCCCCTGTAACTTCTAAACTAAGAAAATGATAAAACTAAAACAAGTTGAATTCCTGAGACGAGCTCAGCCGAATACAAGGGATTTTCGATTTTGCGATTTTTTTTTTGCGATTTTTTCTTTATCTTGCAATGGTTCACCGCAGCACGAATCTATTACCGAAAACAGCAACTCGGTAGCTCATCTCCTTCATACCCAAAACCGTGACAGAAAATTGGCAACGACGACGTCGACGACGACAACTCGATAGTAATAGGGCTTTTCTAAAGAAAATCCCTAAAAAAATATATGATGTACATTACCATGTAAGCTTCCACTGAAAATTGGTTTGAATGAGATCTAGTAAGTAGTTTTTTTTTAATACGTCATAAATCGTAAACCGCAATTTACCTTTCATTCAATCAAATCACATGTAAAAAAAATATTTGCTTCTACGGAACTCTTCATGGGCGAGTCCGACTGGCACTTGGCCGGTTTTTAGGGATTTTCTTTAGAAAAGCCCTATTGCTATGGAGTTGTCGTCGACGTCGTTGTCGTCGACGTCGTCGTCGTTGCCAATTTTCTGTCACGGTTTTGGGTATGAAGGAGATGAGCTATCGAGTTGCTGTTTTCGGTAATAGATTCGTGCTGCGGTGAACCATTGCAAGATAAAGATAAAATCGCAGAAAAAAATCGCAAAATCGAAAATCCCTTGTATTTGGGTGAGCTCGTCTCAGGAATTCAACTTGTTTTAAATATTCAGTCCGTCAATTGACTGCACCCTGCAGAAACTAGGGTGAAGTCCAAAAGATGTGGGCCACCATCCCAGATGCTGAAGATCCTGAAATGGTGGCCTTTGAAACCTTGACGCCCTCAACAGATACTTTTTTATGCCCCGCTTGAAGAACCCGGGATTGTGAGAAGGAAACATAAATACATAAAACATAAAAACATAACTTCACGCCTGTATCCCCGAAATGTATTACACAAAGAAAGGAAGCGCTAATTTCGGAACGGTATAGTTTTTACCGTGTGCGGGTGGCATCGCATTCCAGCACGTGTTGGTGGGATTAGTTGAAAAAGTTCATGAGAACACTCACCGTGGTAGAGGCGGTAAAATACAGCCAGTGAGGCATTGTCTCTACGCAGCTGCACAGCAGTTTCGAAGTGTTTGTAACCTCAAGAGTCCCAATGATACAGATGGCACGCCACTGTAATCTGTCGAGAGCGTCTAATAAGTACTGTGCGGTGCCATCCCAGAGATGAGAACAGTATTCCACGCAGGGGCGAATGTATGTCTTATAAAAAAGACACCGTCGTTCCGGCGCGAAAACAGTCTCACCTTTTTTTTTTATAAATTTAGGACCGTCAATTTGACTTCACCTCGCCTGATGGTAAGCTGAAGGTAAAGTCTCAGGAAAGAGGGTCACCATTACATACACGTACCATGTTAACAATGGTGGCACTCAGCTTGACGGCCTCATCAGAAGAGGATTGTCGTCGCAGCACCACGTGACACCCACCGGTCCTTCTAATGCTGCGAACACAATCCCCCTGCCCGGCTATGCACTTGCTGACCCCTGAATGCAATCAAACCGAAACTGGATTAATATAGAGGGTTTTTCGCAATCGTGCACGGTGGTACCCACCCGGCCGAATTTTGTGACAATTTTGTGTCATCAAGTTTGAGTTTTCGTGAAGCTCTTTTGATGACGCTCTTGATCTCTCATGTCCATCTCATCTCATCTAATCCCATCTTATCTTATTATATTTCACTTTTTGGGTTACTAAAAAAAAACAATGTACGTAACAAAGCTAGGATGCAATGCAAAGCAAAGGCTATGAGGCTATGAGATTGCTGCACCTCTAAGTCCCTGGACGAGAGCAGCATTGAGGACGCGTGGAGGATCCTATTTGTGTTATAATCTTCCCAAGAGACCACAGTGCGACTCTCAAATAGGCTATAAGATGTTTCACAGGGTTGTTAATACGGTAGCGACACAGCTTACAGCAATAGGGCAAGACTAGGCAAGCGATATAGTTACGGTAATAGGTTACGGTTACAGCTTATGCTCGTTCACCAATTCCGGTATTATCATCTTGGCATGGTTACCGGTTGTATCAGAGGTTTTCACCTTGTGATTGTCTTCTTATCTCCCAGCCCTGAGAGGGAACCCTGTGTCAGAGCTTCAGCCGTTAATTCCACCCTATTCACCAACTTAGAAATATCAAGTAAATGCTCAAGTATACCAATACCTCTCCGGGCTCCAAACTTCGGACGAAACCGGGATGTCGATAAGAGGATACTGATGAATCACTTATGAATATTATATATTATATAAATATATGAAATAAGCATCAGACTCCAGGAGTGCGCTCAACATTACTAAAGTTGCTCGGGGTTATTACTCGAGTGGAATACTGATCCCATCCCCGTTTCTCATGGAAACCTGCCGGTAACACTGGGTTATCCTTTTGAGGGCTTACCCGGGGTGCCCGGCAATGGACACTTGGGGAGGACACCGTGTGTCCTCCCCTTGTCCGATTCCGACAACGTCGGCACCGATGGGGTGAAGCCCGTGGGGGTTTCCACACGCTAAAAAAAAAGAGCCTATTTGTTATTGCAAACTATAAATCTATTCCTGTACCAATTTTCAGTCAGATTCGTTCAGCCGTGCCTGTAAGAGTAACAAACATCCATATATCGATACTAAAAACTTTCACGTTTAGAATATTAGTAGGAAGTAGAATTTACCCACGCGTATTCCTAAAAAAGCATATTTGAGTGAGGTAAACTTTCTTTTTATTAAGACTGCGTATATTTCTGTACAATAGTTATAATGTTCTTTAGCGTTAGATATTGTGAAAGGAGCTTCTAAATTAAAAGCGACCATTATACTCAATTTCGTTTATGAAGATGTTTTTAACACGGATAAACATAATTGGGTAGGATGACTACAGTGGATTAAGAATTTAAATGGCATTAAGAATTTATGAAATGCTAAATACACCCAAACATTATTTTCTTTTTTCGGGAGACAGCCAACCAACCTCAATTACCAGCTGGTACATTGGGATACCAGCTTTTCTCCCAGGATTGGGAGGGGGGGGGAGGTAGGATGCCAGTAGACAGTCGCTCGTCGATATATTTATCATTTTTAGGGATTTTCTTTAGAAAAGCCCTATTGCTATCGAGTTGTCGTCGACGTCGTCGTTGCCAATTTTCTGTCACGGTTTTGGGTATGAAGGAGATGAGCTATCGAGTTGCTGTTTTCGGTAATAGATTCATGCTGGGGTGAACCATTGCAAGATAAAGAAAAAAAAAGAAAGAAAATCCCTTGTATTCGGCTGAGCTCGTCTCAGGAATTCAACTTGTTCTTCTTTTTTTTGTTAATTGTACACTGCCCTTATTATCTCTTTTGGTTTCTATCCATCCAAAGGTTGCCTGGAAGAGATCACTGTTAGCGATGAGGCCATTATGTATATATAGATTATATATGTAGATAAGGATACATTAAGTTTAAGTTAAATGTAGTAGTATTTTTATGGTGTATCATAAATAATATTTTATCTTTTATTTTTTCTTAGAATTTGACATACGTTTGATTGCAATTACTTAAGTAGAACCGGAGATATGACAAAACAAGTTGAATTCCTGAGACGAGCTCAGCCGAATACAAGGGATTTTCGATATTGCGATTTTTTTTTTTTTGCGATTATTTTTTATCTTGCAATGCTGGAGTGAACCAGCACGAATCTATTACCGAAAACAGTAACTTGATAGCTCATCTCCTTCATACCCAAAACCGTGACAGAAACAACTCCCACCAACACATCACTTTTTGAGGTGGAGTTCACGAATATTCGTGGACTCCATACAAACCTCCAAGCCGTCCACCATCACCTTGAGACGGTACGGCCGGCACTGTTTTTTCTCACCGAGACGCAAATACGCCGCCCTGAAGATACGTCTTACTTACTCTACCCCGGCTATGTGGTAGAGGAAAATTTCCTTGCAAATCCGGGGTGTGCGTGTATATCAGGGCGGATGTTTGTTGTCGCCGCTTGCGCTGCCTAGAGGACCCATCCTTTTCTGTCCTCTGGCTACACGTGGACCATGGCTCTTCTAGCCGGGTTTACGTGTGCCTATACCGCTCCCATCACGGGGATACCGAGACAACTCGACTCTTCGACCACCTGAGTCAGGCGGCAGATGTTGCGCAGGAGCGGTTTCCGACCGCCGAAATGGTATTTTTGGGAGACTTCAACGCCCACCACGAGACCTGGCTGGGCTCTCTCAAAACTGACCATGCGGGACGGGCTGCCCACGCATTCGCACTGACGCATGACTTGACTCAACTGGTACAACAGACCACCCGGATACCAGACATATCAAGTCATGAGCCCTCTTTGCTAGACCTTCTACTGACGACCCACCCAGCCCAGTACAGAGTTTCGGTACGAGCTCCACTGGGTTCCTCCGACCACTGTCTGGTCTGCGCCAACGTGCCAGTTACTGCACCTCGACAACCTATGGTGATAAAGCGACGGCTATGGCATTACTCGTCAGCGGATTGGGATGGCATGCGAGACTATTCCGCATCCGTTCCGTGGTCTAAGCGCTGCTTTGATGGAAAGGACCCATCGGATTGTGCTTCTGCCGTCGCTGGTGAAATCAGCTTGGGTATGGAATATTATATTCCACACACTGAGGTCACCAGCGCCCGCAGAACTCGGCCTAGGTTTGGGCGCGAGTGCGCTGATGCTGTTCAACGGAAACGGCCGGCGTACCGCGCGTGGACTAGGGCACGAGTCGAGTGCGATCCGAATGCAAGGCACCTCAAGGCGGCGTATAACAGGGCCACTAAGGACTGCAAGAGGGTATACGTCAGAGCGGATGCCCAGCGCATAGCACGGCTTGGTCAGCAACTCATGTCACATCCCGCGGGTAGCCGTGGGTACTGGCGACTGGCCAAAGCCGTGCAATCCAACTTCCGCCAGCCTTCGCTGCCCCGCTGCGTTACCCTGACGGTTCACTGGCTTACGAGCCGCAAGAGCAAGCAGATATGCTGGTTAACCTCTTTGCGGCTAACTCCCGAATCGACGACTTTGGCTTGCAGCCGCCAACACCTGTCACTTGTGACCACTCAATGCCTGATATTCGTATCAGGCAATGCGACGTCCGCGCTGCACTACAGTCACTCGACGTCCGGAAAGCTAGTGGTCCTGATGGTATACCAGCGGTAGTTCTTAAAAAATGCGCAGCGGAGTTAGCTCCAACGCTGACGCGACTGTATCGCCTGTCTTATTACTCGGGATTGGTCCCGGGAGCTTGGAAAGAGGCAAACGTACAACCGGTCCCCAAAAAAGAAGATCGGTCCGATCCGGGCAACTATCGACCCATAGCTGTCACCTCAGTTCTCAGCAAGGTGTTTGAACATATTATTAACGCACAGCTCATGAGTTACCTAGAAGATCACTCCATAATTAACGACCGGCAATATGGTTTTAGGCCAAAACGGTCAACGGGTGATCTTCTGGCGTATGTCACACATCTCTGGGGTGAGGCTATGGACAAGCATGGCGAGTCACTGGCTATCAGCCTTGACATCGTCAAAGCTTTCGATAGGGTCTGGCACAGTTCGCTTCTTGCCAAGCTCCCGGCCTACAGTCTGCCATCTCGACTGTGCAGCTGGGTTGCCAGTTTTCGGCATGAGCGCAGCATCCGAGTCCTTTGAAACGGCCGGGCTTCTGAGTTCATGCAGGTTAATGCTGGTGTGCCTCAGGGGTCCGTCTTATCGCCCACTCTCTTTCTTCTGCATATCAATGATATGCTGTCCGTGGGCAGCATACATTGCTATGCAGATGATAGTACTTTGCATGGGCGTTATCTCGGACATTCAGCGGCCAAGCAGACTGACATCGAGGAGAGAAGACAGGAACTTGTCATTGAGCTCGATCAGTGCCTAGACCACATTTCCCAATGGGGATCTGAGAACCTGGTCGAGTTCAATGCCAAGAAAACACAGGCATGCGCGATTACAGCAAAGGTATCTCCTTTCCTTCCCCTCCCAACTCTTCGGAACACACCACTACCACTGCAGGACAGTATCAACATGCTCGGTATGGATGTTCGCTGCAAACTTAATAATAAAAATTACATTGAGAGCGTTATTAAAACAGCTTCTCGTAAATTCGGAGTGCTGAACAGGGTGAGGCGGTTTTTCACGCCGGGGCAGCGGTGTCTTTTATATAAGACTCAAATTCGTCCCTGCGTGGAATACTGTTCTCACCTGTGGGATGGCTCCGCTCAGTAGTTACTAGACGCTCTCGATAGATTGCAGCGACGGGCAGTCCGGATCATTGATAGTCCTGAGGTCACCCGTTCTCTAGAATCTCTGCAGCTGCGTAGAGATATAGCCTCCTTGGCAGTATTCTATCGCATATACCATGGTGAATGTTCCGATGAGTTATTCCAATTGATTCCTCCTTCTCCCTTCTTATCCCGAACAACACGTGTCGACGACGTCGACGACAACTCGATAGCAATAGGGCTTTTCTAAAGGAACGCGCCGACGGAGCCACGGCCATCAGCTAGAAGTACCATTAAATCACAAAAAACAGTATTTATTTAAATTTTATGTACTAATTTCTCCTGTCTGTGTGAAGAAAGACAGGAGAAATTAGTACAAACGGCTCGTTTGCGTAATCTGGGACAGTTCTGATAATATACAATTAGCTTTTTTACCTCGCGTATTATATTTTATACGAAAAGATCGTTACGAGAGCAATTAGCCCAGAATTTATAATAACCATTTTTCTGACTATTCATACATAATTGCACTAGTTAAAAATTGAATTGGTAAGTAATTTATTGTGGCAAGACAAGCAGTACACGTTTCACGTCTTACTTACATACTCCATACTAATACCACAGAAACCTGAGAAGCTGTTAAATTATTGATTTCTATCATCAAACTAAAACTATAAAAAAGTTTAATAGACTTAGTTTAGTATTAAAATTAATGGTAGTTATATTGACTATTGATTCGATAAAGTAGAAAATAAAAGACTGACCAAGTGCGAGTCAGATTCGTGCCTGAATCTTGTAAGTAGTAAATAGCAAAATTGTATTCTAAACAAATTGTATTCTACAGCCATTATTGTTTAGTGTGACTGACAATTTTTTAAACATAATAATAACAACATAATATCTATATAGTTTTAATATATATAGCTGAAGAGTTTATTTGTTTGGCGCGATAATTTCAGGAACTACTGGTGAATTGAAAAATTATTGTAGTGTTGAATAACTCACTTATCGAGAGAGGTTTTGGACTATAATTATATCATCAGGCTTTAATTACTGCTCCTCTCCCCAGGGTAGTAGCCTGGGGAGAGGAGCATGTATGGGTTAAATGGGTGCGCGTTACCGCCAAAACTCCCGGCCTGAACTTATATAATGGATCTGTCGTAGATACTCGATTATTTTCATCAGTAAATTTATTACTGAATATCATATATTTCGATCCCTGCTTTTATTTCACATAGCCCCGAGGGGGCCATCTCGAAACCGGAGATGGCCCAGGGTCAGTCGGGGTGCGAGGGATATTATGGGTATTATTATGGGTAACCTTACACCCCGGCGTCTGTAGACCCGAAACGGCGTGCGGTTTTAGTCGGTTCAAGCTCGACATAACCGCCCCCGCTGGCCGGCGGGGGGAGGGGGAGGGTATCCGAAGGGATTTCGGAAAGAAAAAAAAGGTACAGATTAAACAAAAAAGAGGGAAGTGATTTATAAATTAACGTTATCCGAAAAGGTCCTACATTTACATATTTAATCTAAATCTACAAATGCCACTATATTCAGACTTGATTTTGTTTTAGGATTTAGTTGGATATGTATTAATTATAGAAATAGTTCCAAACTAAATCTATAGGATAAGTTAGCATTCTAATTGCTTACAAAATTTCATTGAATGTTTTAATTCCTCTCAAAAATGGAAAATGGGTAAGACTAATGGGGGTCGCAACATGCGTCGACATCATTACTCCTACCCATGTACTGGAATCTCATAGGTGATTATAAACTTCTGCCGTTTGGAGTCGAGACTTTAGGGTCGTAGGGTACGAGTGCTGCTAATTTCTTCAGGGAGATTGCATATCGTATCGACCCTTTTTATGACCCGAAAATTAACATTGCCATACATCATGGCAATGCTGCCAGTCTTCTGGGATACTTCCCACGAGAGGCATGCAATGCGGAGGAATTCGTTGTAATGGGAATTTTAGGAATGGTCATAGAAGTTAGTTAGGGAAAAATGATAATAGTAAATTTTTATGATACGCATGCCGTCACGAAAAACCGACACTATGAAGTTAGCTAGAAAACCGACACCCTGAAGTTAGCTAGTCAACATTTTACCTTGAGTACGTTTGTAGAATTTGAGGTTAGTTGACGGTATATATTATTAATTTACATCATATATTATTCCTACAAACGTAGGATAGCGCAAAGAATAAAATTTTTAAAAAGATTTTTATTTTGTTACTTCAAAGAAGTAAAACTTCTTACGTGCTTAAATAAGTACAAACGCACATTTTTTTTGTTACATTTTGTTTTTAAATTATGAGTACACAAATTAAGTGAATAATTGAATAGTTTTTACCATTTAAATACAATTTACCACTGAGTAGCATACAAGTACTCGTACGCGTTGCTCCCCGCAGAGGAAAAGGGGGTGGAAATGAAAAGATATAGCAGAGAAAACGTGTGTAGTAACGTTAAATCTCGTGATGGAAAATTCTCAGTCCTAGCACGGAGTCTAAGTACATGATTGGAAGCTATAAATATAATTATGTGAGCAAATAAATGAATTTTGGATGTTTATCCACATTCAGGGGTATGGTTACTATAATAAGATATTGTCTAGGCTTTTCTTATTGTGTATAGCTTGGTTGCATGCTGGTTTGTAGGTTTTTTTTTATTATCACTTCTGTATATAATAAATAAATAATAAAAATAACAAATAAATATTCTACGACATACTACACAGCGCTTTCTAAACCCAAAGTAAGCATGGTTTAACTAGCTTCCAGAATGCGGATAAACATACTTAGGTACAATTCTTTTTCGGTTCAAGCCCGACATAACCGCCCCCAGCTGGCCGGCGGGGGGGTATCCGAAGGGATTTCCGCACGAAAAAAAAAAGGTACAATTTTTTTTTTGTTAATACATACATTTATATATTTACTTATACAAAGAAACACCCAGACCAATGAAAATAGACATATTCATGCATACAAATATTTGCACTGAGCGGGAATCATACCAGCGCCCCCTGTCCTAGCAGTCGAATGCACTACCGCTACGCCACAGAGGTCATCAAAATTATAGAGAAAAATGTATACACTCAAATTTCGAAGTATTTTGGTCCTAAGCACGCGAGGTTATTACTATCAACCAGGATTTTCTTTACTCAGGTTTACAATTGAGAATTTCCCGATACAGTAATATTTTTGTTCGACCGAAGAATCGACATCGAGATACAGAATCGTGCGCAGTAGCCGCAGTTTCTACCGTTGCGCCACCGACGTGTAATATAAACTGTTTTTCTTTTAAATGGGAGCTTGTTTCTTTAATTTTCTAAGTTTTACATAACATAACTCAAGTAATACTCAGAACATTATAAAATAAACAAGTTTAACAGTTCTTGAATAATTTTATTATAAAATTCTCAGCGATATAATGTTCCTCGTTATTCTTGCAGACAAGTTATGAACTTGTAGGTATCTTACTTTAGTTTACTTTAAATTATAATAGGTCTTTACCTATGAAATTGCCAAAATTTTCTTACAAATTCATGAGTTCGTTATTCCTGTAATTTAATAGCTATTTCCATTATTTATATTTTGTTTGAAAGTTGATTTCAAGATTTTACAACTCTTTATTAAATTTTGTTTTTATTGGCCGCTTGATAAATTAATTCGATCTTCAAAAACAGTACTTCCTAAATGCTATCCATTTTGATGATAAATTTCGTAGTACTTAACAGCTGTCATTTTTCAAAAATTTAATAAACGTTGCTGTTTGTTAGCTTAATGTTGTCTCATTCATACACAAAAAAGAAACATAAAATTTGTATTTGTCATTCCTAAAAAAATGCAATTTATTTTTTTATTTTTTTTATTTAGGACACGTCAATTTGACTTCACCTCGCCTGATGGTAAGCTGAAGGTAAAGTCTCAGGAAAGAGGGTCACCATTACATACACGTACCATGTTAACAATGGTGGCACTCAGCTTGACGGCCTCATCAGAAGAGGATTGTCGTCGCAGCACCGCGTGGCACCCACCGGTCCCACTAGTGCTGCGACCACAATCCCCCTGCCCGGCTATGCACTTGCTGACCCCTGAACGCAATCAAACCGAAATTGGATTACTATGGAGGGTTTTTCGCAATCGTGCACGGTGTTACCTACCCGGCCGAATTTTGTGACAAATTTGTGTCATCAAATTTCTACCACCAGTGTACTGTACAGTATACTGAAAATTGGGTTTCCTCCAATTTCTTCAAGAAAAACGGCAATTTCATATGTAACGTCCTTTTTTTTTTTTTTTTTAACGTGCGGAAATCCCTTCGGATACCCCCCCGCCGGCCAGCGGGGGTGGTTATGTAACGACCTAATATATACTTTGAATAGTTTGAACCCATTCTAAGTATTTACATTAATTAAAATAAACTAAACTAAGCTTAATAAAATAGACACTCGTACAGTACCAACCAGCCTCACCTGCAAGTCGCCGTATCTTTTTTTTTTGTCTTGCGGAAATCCCTTCGGATACCCCCGCACCGGCCAGCGGGGGTGGTTATGTCGGGTTTGAACCGACTAAAACCGCACGCCGTCTCGGGTCTACAGACGCCGGGGTGGAAGGTTGCCCATAGAGCATATCCCTCGCACCCCGACTGACCCTGGGCCATCTCCGGTTTCGAGATGGTCCCCGCCAGTCGGCGTACCTGCTAAACAATAGACGAGGTTCTCGTACAGGTTTTCCGCTCAGAGTTTTCAGGTCAGAGGGCAGTCGCTCTCGCAAAAGCCACACTACCAATCAACAACAATAAGCGGACCTGAGGCTACAAACAGCAAAATTTGGACGCAACTGTGAAATCGCTATGAGGCTCATCAGCCTCATAGCAAAATCTCAAAGTGGTTCCGCTGTCGCGGCACGCTCGCTACGCTCGCTCGGCTCGCGCTCTCTTGGGGTCACAGTTCTAACCTAACCTAACCCACTGCTATCGCTTCCTCTAAGTAGCAACCAAAATTTTTCCATGTTGAGATTTTAAACTTTGATCTTGTGAACTATTGACCTGCTAAGCTGCTGACATTTTTAATCGTTGTTCTTATGGTGTTGATGTTTTAATTGTCGATATTTATGACTGTTGATATACCGTATCAAACCCACTTTTTTCTACCACTGAAAATAATCGGGAATTCATAATCTCAAACGTCACCACTGGAAACAATTAGGATTTTCCTTAATCCCGATTGTCACCACTGGTGACAACTAATATTTCATTTTCCCTTTCGTCACCACTGGCAACAAATGGTATTTTTTTTTCTCGTTTGTCCCCAGTGGGAACGAAGCCAGTGCTAACGACTGAGAATAAGCGGTTATTACGGAGAGAGAAGTTTAAAAATTGCATAAAAGGAAATTACAGGCATGTTTGGGATAAATAGGTGCCACGGGGCGAAGTATGTCACGGGCGAAGCCGCGGGGGACAGCTAGTAATATATATATATATATATTATAATCATTAAAAAAATAAAGATTTTTTTTTAATTTATCCTATCAATATATAATAAATCATACAACAATTATTTATTGATTTATTATAATGTAAGGATCGTTTGTAAATTTGTTACTTTGTTAAATATAAGTACGGATTCGTATGAAAGAAAAAAGGTTTGTGTAATGTTGCGTGTTAAAATTAAAAAAATATATTAAAATAATCATTCATTCGAATTACCATTAGCTAACGGCACTCGCTAGGGAACCTCGGTGGATAGCCATCTTGACAGTTATAGTCACGGAACAGGGAATTCACAATGTGAGTTGCATTATGAAATTGTTACAAAGTATAGTAAAGGTGATTATTGGCTTACTTTAATTGAGTTGAGAGTGAGACGAAGTCGAGCGAAAAGCTCTCTACACTCCAATCGGTGTATTTCGGTTGTGAGCGTGACGCTACTCCTCCTAAACTAATCGACCAATTTTAACCAAACTTGGCATGTAAATACAACTTGATACCCGGCAGGTTTAGAAAAAACAAAATCGAACCTACCACTGAGGAATAATCACCTTTAAAAAATTACAAAATCTGATTATTAGCTCAACATTGCAACAGTATATATAATGCTTTACTGGTGGTAGAAATTTGATGACACAAATTTGTCACAAAATTCGGCCGGGTGGGTACCACCGTGTACGATTGCGAAAAACCCTCCATAGTAAACAAATTTCGGTTTGATTACGTTCAGGGGTCAGCAAGTGCATAGCCGGGCAGGGGGATTGTGGTCGCAGCACTAGTGGGACCGGTGGGTGTCACGCGGTGTTGCGACGACAATCCTCTTCTGATGAGGTCGTCAAGCTGAGTGCCACCATTGTTAACATGGTACGTGTATGTAATGGTGACCCTCTTTCCAGAGACTTTACCTTCAGCTTACCATCAGGCGAGGTGAAGTCAAATTGACGTGTCCTGAATATAAAAAAAAAGAAAAAAAAATGCATTGCGCCCCTAGTTTATTTATATACTTTAATTAGGTGTACTGGGCCCTTTTTTTTCGTGCGGAAATCCCTTCGGTTACCCCCCGCCCGCAAACGAGGGCGGTTATCGACATAACCAGTTTAGTCGGTTCAAGCCCGGCTTGAACCGACTAAACCGCATGCCGTCTCGGGTCTTAAGACGCCAAGTTTGAGAGCCTCACGCTCTAAAGTGCAAACTGGGAAATCGCTATGTAGGTGATAATAATGAGCAGTAGTAAAGGCCGATTGCCTTCACTATGAGAATAGTAAAAAATAGTTGGTGTGGAATGTTCCTCACGGAATACTGCATCGTGGGTGTGTAATACACCTCTGCCTACCCCTTCGGGGATAAGTGAAGTTATGTTATGTAGCATTTAGCTGAGAAGCGACCAGCTTTAGAAACTGCAACGCACAACGTAATGTTATTGTAGTTATAAACGTTTTTTAAATTTTAAATTTAGAAGTAACTGTAGACATTAAACTTTAAAAAAATTTAAACATACAGAATAAAAGTAAGCAGTGTTGCCAGGTATTTAAAAATGGTCCTAATTTTCTCTGTTTACGGAAAAAGATATACTTACTCATAATTTTAGTCTGCAGTTTGTAAGTGCGCAGTGTATACATGTATCGAATTTTTTTAATGATATGTTTCTGCGTTGCAGTTTACGAAAATAAATCTTTTTCTTTCTTTGTTTAAAAAAATACATATATTATGTGATCTTTACCGAACAGGGATTCGAATGGCTGAATATGTGGAACTGATGAAATGAAATACTTCTACCTAGAGCGAAGAGCAACAGTTGTGGCTGATAGGCTATTTTATCATCTTATTTGGCACCGACTAAAACAAAATACCTAATGATCATCCCTGGTGGAAGCTGCAATGTTGAACTCACAAATAGATAACCCCGGCATTTTATGACCCGAGACGGCGTGCGGTTTTAGTTGGTTCAAGCCCGACATAACCGCCCCTGCTAGCCGGCAAAAATTAAAAGATATCACTCACATTACTATAGGCTTATTTAACAGGACTTTATTATAAGATAAATGGATTTTTTTGACGGCTCTGTGGCGTAGCGGTAGTGCATTCGACTGCTACGACAGGGGCCATGGGTTCGATTCCCGCTCAGTGCAAATATTTGTATGCAGGAATATGTCTATTTGCGTTGGTATGGGTGTTTTATGTATAATATGTATGTATTTACAAAAAAAAAGTATATAAGTATGTTTATCCGCATTCTGGAACACATAATACAAGTTTTTACTTATTTTTTTTTATAAAATGAAATGCCACCATGCATACTTTATTCCTCCTCAATCACAATCTTGTGTATATTACAAATCCTACTGCTGTTACTGCTACCACTATTATTACTGCATTAATATTTACTTTTCCCACCTCAATAAAGGTAATCATGAGATACTATCTGCTGTTTGCAGCACTTTTACAGTATTGTACTATTTAGATAATGTTGAAAACGTCAGCATAATGCAAATACAATACAAAATGCATTCCTTTTTTTTTGTTGCATCAGGGGAAGTGTCCTACGGCATACCGCGCGTCGCGGGGAGGCCGCGCCGTTGTGTGGCTCCTACACACTAAAACCCCTGCGGTGTGCCATGCTCTTCGCCTCGTCGGGGGGGGAGGTGGGGTTTCTGAAACTACAAAATGTACTCCTTTTTTTTACGCGCGGAAATCCCTTTGGATACCCCCACGCCGGTCAGCGGGGGTGGTTATGTCCTGCATGTACCGACTAAAACCGCACGGTGTCCTGCTCAAGTGTCCATTGTCGGGCGACACGAGTAAGCCCTCGAAAGGATAACCCCAGGGTTAGAGCGAATGAAAATGCACTCCTAACACAAGTATTTTAGGTTAGCTGGAGATGTTAACGGGAATATTATTAATTTCGATTACTAAAATTAGAGATTATTGACGATATTTGACGACCTCTGTGGCGTAGCGGTAGTGCGTTCTACTGCTAAGCCAAAGGTCACGGGTTCGATTCCCGCTTACCCAGACCAATGCAAATATGTATATTTGCATTGGTCTGGGTGTTTCTATGTATAATATGTATTTATTTACAAAAAAAAGTATTTAAGTATGTTTATCCGCATTCTAGAACCCATATGACAAGCTTTGCTTAGTTTGGGTCCAGACGGCGTTGTGTACTTTGTGCTATAATATTTATTATGATTATTATTTAAGAAATCAGAGAGGTATTTCCACATGGGAAAACCCAGCTGTTAGTTTCAACCTCCTCCGCTTCTTCTTTTATTGGTATTGGAAGTGCCACCGTCAGACTTCCCAACCCTGAATGAGAAGCTGGCGCCAGAGCCTCGCCTGTTAGGCGCCGGACAAACAGAACGGACGCGCGTCCTATACGTGCCTTTGTAACATCCCGAGAGCAGAGAGGTTAAGGGGTGCGCAGGTTTTACAAAGACGCTTCTAGGATGCGTGTCCGTTCTGTTTGTCCCTCGCCTTAATCAGTTGGTATACCGGCTTACAGTAGGTCTTAGTGTACTCCACATATGGGTGTATGCTCCCTCCCCCATACACCGGTATGAGGAGTACATGTATTGGCAATTTTTCAAGCAGATACTGTTCAACAGAATGAGTATGAATGATCACTTTGCCTTGATTTTAAGGAAAGCTGACATTTTTACTAAAAAAAATTGGTTTTGATTAACTGAATATTTTTACCAATGTAAGAGTAAAGTAGTCTACACACTAAACCCACCGACACCCGCCGACACCCGCCGACACAGCCCAATGCAGCTTTATTTCAAAAGAATCATGTCGGCGACTCGTACCCGCGCGTGTCGCAATGGCAACATATCGGCGGCATGGTCTGTGACTTGCGTTGGCGGTGGTTTATCTGCCGACACTCGAGCTATAGTAACTTGGTCATTAATGTATATCTATATTAAATGCTGCTGATGTCATGCCGCCGATAAAGTTATTCAACTTAGACGAGATGTGATGTTGCCGTCAAATGCGCCGACAAGAAAGTCGACGACACATATCGGCGGGTGGCGGCAGGTTTGGTGTGTAACATCCTTACTGAAGGGATAAAGAGAAGTTCTGGTTGCCTAACAGAAAAAATACATGGGTACTTCACAATTTTTTTGGTACAGAAATTCACAACAATTATTCTGCTAGTTACAAAATATCACTCACACATAATAAGTTAAAATACAAATTCCGAATGCATCTGACATATTCTATTCATTCATATTCCATTAGTAGCATTTTCATTGTTCCAATATCAGCATCATTGCAAGGCAATTTACGGTCTCTTAAAGACTATCATTTTCATTTCTTGTTTAGGTATGGCCACGGCGTTGTTCTCTAAAATAAATAAGTAAACAATAGTTACAGGAGCTGTGGTGTATAGGTATACTGGGCATCATTGTTTGCCAAAATATAACCATTTTTAGAAAAAAAACATTATTGATGATATTTGCTGATGAGCTTTAGCAATGTAAAATACTAAATCCGTTGACGCGACCCACTGAAGTCTGCAAAATTGTGATCTCGGGATAAAAAGTAGTTTATTTGCTATTCTAGACTATAATATATAAACTATTTTGGCGAGAATAAGTAACACGAATTACTGATTCCGTTGATGATTCCAGACTACAGTTTATCCGTACAGCCGTTTATTCATGAAAGTGTAACAATCATTTTCATTCATCCATCCTTATAAACTTTACATTTAAAATATTAAAGTAAGATATCCCAAAGTATTTGTTTTTATAAATTTGTGTCATTTTCAGTACTGGTAAGGCGTTAGTTTTATAATGTATTTCGTTTATAAGTTACCTTTTATAAAACATAAGTGTTGTATTTTTTCAAAGTTGATTATATTAGATACATTTCCATTTTATAGAGTAACAACAGTACTTTACAACTTTACTTATAAAAAGACATTATAAACTCCTTACCATTTTTATTTCTCTTACATTTCGTGTGATAAATCACACATACCAATATACATGTTGTAATCGTCATGGTTATTGTAATCAGTACTGATGCTATATATATCCAGTTGGAGGTTATCCTGAAACAAAAGTTGTGATAATTACAGTTTCAGTAAACCTACAAAATGCTCATTACCTAGTTTCATCCTTTTGGTAATGACTAATAATCGTAATCAGCCCTCTTCATGTAATTTTTGTTCATTAAAACTAAAACAGAATTATTAAAAAAAAACAGTTCGAATAAATTCGGACACCTACTGCTTTTATACCAGATGATTAATAATTCAAATCATAATTTTTATAAGTACCTACGAACTTACCACTGTTCAATGATCTTCATATTGCTTTCAGCTGTAGATGCAGCTACACATGTTGAATTATTCTTATGCCATCCCAAATCACAATTGCAAATTTCTGGTCCAACGCAGTTACCATGTAGACATCCATTAGAACAAAAAGGCGCGCAAATATGTTCTGTCATTTTTTGGTAACCAGCAAGACATTCACAGGTATTTGGGGAAACACAAGTAGCATTAATACATGGCTGAGTGCAAACAGGCGAGCAAGTTTCATTATTCCCTATCAATTTCATGCTCCAACCTTCATCACAGACGCATTTTTCTGGACTTATGCAAGTTCCATGGATACAGTCACTTGAACAAGATGGTTTACAAATATGATTAACTGATTGATTTTGTTTTAATTTTTCAAATCCTTTCAAACATTCACAAGTATTTGGAGCTACGCACTTGCCGTTTATACAAGGATTACTACATATAGGTTGACAAGTTGTATAAAATTTTGACTCTATTAATGTCCATCCTTGATCACAGATGCAAGTTTCTGGACTGATACAATTCCCGTGAGAGCACCCAGTAGAGCAATAAGGTTCACATTTGTTATCAGTTGGATCGTTTATTTTCTTATATCCGGGCAAACATTTACAGGTACTTGGTGACACACACGTTGCATTAACACATTTTTGGTTACAAATTGGATGACATCTACCAATTTTTAATTCAAAATCTGTACTCCACTGCCACCCTTTGTCACAAACACAAACTTCAGGCTCAATGCAAGTTCCATGATCACACCCACGGGAGCAATGTGGGCTACAGATATTAGCCTCTGATAGTTTATAACCGGCTAAACATTGACAAGTATCAGGAGCTAAGCATGTGCCATTTTCGCAAGGTTTCGTACATATCGGTTGACAGATTTCGTTGTTAATTGACCCTATTTTGTTCCATCCTTTATCACAGATGCAAGTTTCGGGACTGATACATTTTCCATAGGCGCATCCACTGGAACAGTAAGGCTCACATATAGTATTGCTTGAATCATTGCGTGACAGTTTGTATCCTTCCAAACATTTACAAGTATCTGGTGCTATGCAAGTGGCATTTACACACTTTTTGGTACACACAGGCTGGCATGTACTTAGTTTAGATTCACTCGCTGCAATCAACTGCCGTCCTTTATTACAAATGCATGTCTCTGGCTTGACACAGTTTCCGTTATCGCATCCTTTTGAGCAATGTGGACTGCAGACATTACTGCCTGTCTTTTCATAACCTGGTAAGCATTGACATGTTTCTGGAGCTATGCACGTACCATTTATGCAAGATTTAGAACATATTGGTTGACAAGTTTTATTGTCTTTTAACATAGTTAACTTCCATCCTTTATCACAGACGCAAGTTTCTGGGCTGATACATTTTCCATGAGAGCACTCTTTGGAACAGTAAGGCTCACAAATATGATTGGTTAATTTATTTGCTGATGTTTTGTAGCCTGATAAACATTTACAAGTATTTGGTGCTACGCAAGTGGCATTTACACACTTTTTGGTACACACAGGCTGGCATGTACTAAGTTTAGATGCACTCGCTGCAATCAACTGCCATCCTTTATTACAAATGCATGTCTCTGGCTTGACACAGTTTCCATTATTGCACCCTTTTGAGCAATGTGGACTGCAGACATTACTGCCTGTCTTTTCATAACCAGGTAAGCATTGACATGTTTCTGGAGCTATGCACGTACCATTTATGCAAGATTTAGAACATATTGGTTGACAAGTTTTATTGTCTTTTAACATAGTTAACTTCCATCCTTTATCACAGATGCAAGTTTCTGGGCTGATACATTTTCCATGAGAGCACTCTTTGGAACAGTAAGGCTCACAAATATGATTGGTTAATTTATTTGCTGATGTTTTGTAGCCTGATAAACATTTACAAGTATTTGGTGCTACGCAAGTGGCATTTACACACTTTTTGGTACACACAGGCTGGCATGTACTAAGTTTAGATGCACTCGCTGCAATCAACTGCCATCCTTTATTACAAATGCATGTCTCTGGCTTGACACAGTTTCCATTATTGCACCCTTTTGAGCAATGTGGACTGCAGACATTACTGCCTGTCTTTTCATAACCAGGTAAGCATTGACATGTTTCTGGAGATATGCACGTACCATTTATGCAAGATTTAGAACATATTGGTTGACAAGTTTTATTGTCTTTTAACATAGTTAACTTCCATCCTTTATCACAGACGCAAGTTTCTGGGCTGATACATTTTCCATGAGAGCACTCTTTGGAACAGTAAGGCTCACAAATATGATTGGTTAATTTATTTGCTGATGTTTTGTAGCCTGATAAACATTTACAAGTATTTGGTGCTACGCAAGTGGCATTTACACACTTTTTGGTACACACAGGCTGGCATGTACTAAGTTTAGATGCACTCGCTGCAATCAACTGCCATCCTTTATTACAAATGCATGTCTCTGGCTTGACACAGTTTCCATTATTGCACCCTTTTGAGCAATGTGGACTGCAGACATTACTGCCTGTCTTTTCATAACCAGGTAAGCATTGACATGTTTCTGGAGCTATGCACGTACCATTTATGCAAGATTTAGAACATATTGGTTGACAAGTTTTATTGTCTTTTAACATAGTTAACTTCCATCCTTTATCACAGACGCAAGTTTCTGGGCTGATACATTTTCCATGAGAGCACTCTTTGGAACAGTAAGGCTCACAAATATGATTGGTTAATTTATTTGCTGATGTTTTGTAGCCTGATAAACATTTACAAGTATTTGGTGCTACGCAAGTGGCATTTACACACTTTTTGGTACACACAGGCTGGCATGTACTAAGTTTAGATGCACTCGCTGCAATCAACTGCCATCCTTTATTACAAATGCATGTCTCTGGCTTGACACAGTTTCCATTATTGCACCCTTTTGAGCAATGTGGACTGCAGACATTACTGCCTGTCTTTTCATAACCAGGTAAGCATTGACATGTTTCTGGAGATATGCACGTACCATTTATGCAAGATTTAGAACATATTGGTTGACAAGTTTTATTGTCTTTTAACATAGTTAACTTCCATCCTTTATCACAGACGCAAGTTTCTGGGCTGATACATTTTCCATGAGAGCACTCTTTGGAACAGTAAGGCTCACAAATATGATTGGTTAATTTATTTGCTGATGTTTTGTAGCCTGATAAACATTTACAAGTATTTGGTGCTACGCAAGTGGCATTTACACACTTTTTGGTACACACAGGCTGGCATGTACTAAGTTTACATGCACTCGCTGCAATCAACTGCCATCCTTTATTACAAATGCATGTCTCTGGCTTGACACAGTTTCCATTATTGCACCCTTTTGAGCAATGTGGACTGCAGACATTACTGCCTGTCTTTTCATAACCAGGTAAGCATTGACATGTTTCTGGAGCTATGCACGTACCATTTATGCAAGATTTAGAACATATTGGTTGACAAGTTTTATTGTCTTTTAACATAGTTAACTTCCATCCTTTATCACAGACGCAAGTTTCTGGGCTGATACATTTTCCATGAGAGCACTCTTTGGAACAGTAAGGCTCACAAATATGATTGGTTAATTTATTTGCTGATGTTTTGTAGCCTGATAAACATTTACAAGTATTTGGTGCTACGCAAGTGGCATTTACACACTTTTTGGTACACACAGGCTGGCATGTACTAAGTTTAGATGCACTCGCTGCAATCAACTGCCATCCTTTATTACAAATGCATGTCTCTGGCTTGACACAGTTTCCATTATTGCACCCTTTTGAGCAATGCGGACTGCAGACATTACTGCCTGTCTTTTCATAACCAGGTAAGCATTGACATGTTTCTGGAGATATGCAAGTACCATTTATGCAAGATTTAGAACATATTGGTTGACAAGTTTTATTGTCTTTTAACATAGTTAACTTCCATCCTTTATCACAGACGCAAGTTTCTGGGCTGATACATTTTCCATGAGAGCACTCTTTGGAACAGTAAGGCTCACAAATATGATTGCTTAATTTATTTGCTGATGTTTTGTAGCCTGATAAACATTTACAAGTATTTGGTGCTACGCAAGTGGCATTTACACACTTTTTGGTACACACAGGCTGGCATGTACTAAGTTTAGATGCACTCGCTGCAATCAACTGCCATCCTTTATTACAAATGCATGTCTCTGGCTTGACACAGTTTCCATTATTGCACCCTTTTGAGCAATGTGGACTGCAGACATTACTGCCTGTCTTTTCATAACCAGGTAAGCATTGACATGTTTCTGGAGATATGCACGTACCATTTATGCAAGATTTAGAACATATTGGTTGACAAGTTTTATTGTCTTTTAACATAGTTAACTTCCATCCTTTATCACAGACGCAAGTTTCTGGGCTGATACATTTTCCATGAGAGCACTCTTTGGAACAGTAAGGCTCACAAATATGATTGGTTAATTTATTTGCTGATGTTTTGTAGCCTGATAAACATTTACAAGTATTTGGTGCTACGCAAGTGGCATTTACACACTTTTTGGTACACACAGGCTGGCATGTACTAAGTTTAGATGCACTCGCTGCAATCAACTGCCATCCTTTATTACAAATGCATGTCTCTGGCTTGACACAGTTTCCATTATTGCACCCTTTTGAGCAATGTGGACTGCAGACATTACTGCCTGTCTTTTCATAACCAGGTAAGCATTGACATGTTTCTGGAGCTATGCACGTACCATTTATGCAAGATTTAGAACATATTGGTTGACAAGTTTTATTGTCTTTTAACATAGTTAACTTCCATCCTTTATCACAGACGCAAGTTTCTGGGCTGATACATTTTCCATGAGAGCACTCTTTGGAACAGTAAGGCTCACAAATATGATTGGTTAATTTATTTGCTGATGTTTTGTAGCCTGATAAACATTTACAAGTATTTGGTGCTACGCAAGTGGCATTTACACACTTTTTGGTACACACAGGCTGGCATGTACTAAGTTTAGATGCACTCGCTGCAATCAACTGCCATCCTTTATTACAAATGCATGTCTCTGGCTTGACACAGTTTCCATTATTGCACCCTTTTGAGCAATGTGGACTGCAGACATTACTGCCTGTCTTTTCATAACCAGGTAAGCATTGACATGTTTCTGGAGCTATGCACGTACCATTTATGCAAGATTTAGAACATATTGGTTGACAAGTTTTATTGTCTTTTAACATAGTTAACTTCCATCCTTTATCACAGACGCAAGTTTCTGGGCTGATACATTTTCCATGAGAGCACTCTTTGGAACAGTAAGGCTCACAAATATGATTGGTTAATTTATTTGCTGATGTTTTGTAGCCTGATAAACATTTACAAGTATTTGGTGCTACGCAAGTGGCATTAACACACTTTTTGGTACACACAGGCTGGCATGTACTAAGTTTAGATGCACTCGCTGCAATCAACTGCCATCCTTTATTACAAATGCATGTCTCTGGCTTGATACAGTTTCCATTATTACATCCTTTGGAGCAATATGGGCTGCAGACATTATTGCCTGTCTTTTTGTAACCTGATAGACACTGACAGGATTCTGGAGCAATACATTTACCATTTGCACATGGCTTTGTACATACAGGTTGACATCTTTTCGTTTTGGTTCCCGGAACTAAGGTAAATTGCCATCCTTTCTCACAATTGCAGACATTAGGGCCAATGCAAGTCCCATGGGCGCAACCTTGTGAACAAATAGGTTCGCAAATGTTATCATATGCAATTCCTTTATTAGACTTTCGAAATCCTGGCAAACATTTACAATTGTTAGGAGCTACGCAGGTGCTATTTAAGCATTTCTTGTTGCAGATAGGTTTACATATTTTATTCCTGAAGCTATACCCACTATTGCATTTACAAGTATCCGGCGCGATACAACTACCAAATCCGCAATTCTTTACACAAATTGGCAAACATTTGTTTTTATTCTTGAAGTCTAGGCGATACCCTTTATTGCAGGCGCATTCGTTGGGACTGCGACAGAAACCATTTGCACAGCCTTTAACACAAACGGGCTTACAGATGAGTCTGAATGAAAACAAAGTGAGGAATAATTAGTAAAAATATCTAAATTTCAACAGTTTACTTTGGTAAATAATGCAATTTTGAAACCCGAGTTTTCAAAGATTTCCAAATTATGATATACAATCCTACTATACTTACTTTTTGACATTACTTTTATCCTGGACATACCCTGGGCAACAGTCTTCATATGGTGTTTTCACAGGTTTCTGGAAATAAATGGATACATTATAATAATTTTCCTGCATTGATATTTACATGGATATTTTATTAGAGCATTTCACCATCGGACAACTAGGCGCGGGCAACGTTTTCATCCCTTCGTTGTTGATATTCCACCAATCCGCACCAAGCGCAACGCTTCCTCATTTATTATGCGGACAGCGAGGGAGTGGAACTCTTTGCCTGCGTCTGTGTTCCCCGATTCTTATAATTTGGGGAACTTCAAGGCGAGAGTGAATAGGCATTATTTGAGTTTGCGTGTACCATCCTCGACTGCATCATCACTTACCATCAGGTGAGATGCAGTCAAACGCACTCAAATTTTTAGTAAAAAAAAAAAAATAAAAAAAAAATTAATATTTATGCAGAAGGCAGTGCTCCTCGACACGGCACGTATTTCGAGGAGATTCCTTTCTCTGGAGCCACTATTTTTTATATTTTTAAATATATTATTATATATTATATATATATATATATATATAATATATATATATTATTAGGTTAGAATAATAAATTGACTTAAAAAAAGATTTATTAACAGCAAGCTAACAAAATCAGGATTTATACAAAACCACCCACAACTTTTTATTTTAACGAGTCACAATTACAACACTTGTATTATCACAATGTTCACACGTTTTTCAATTACAATGATCGTAAAGCTAATCAAAAGTGGCTTACATGACCTTTATGACGACCGATAGCAATTACGAGATACTTCCGTACGCTCCGAGAGTTGGAAAGCAAATGACCGATCTGTCCGCGCTGCTCCGTTTATATAGACGACGGAGGGGGGGTAGGGTCACGTGCACAGCTCTCTCCTAACACGGCTTCTCCTGACCGTGTGTCGTCCTCGACACTAATGGTGTTCGAACAGCCGCTGGGACCAGCAGTAGGTTCTTCTGTAGGGACCACGTCGGCGTCGCCGTCACCTAGCAGCGGCATAGATGGCTCAGTAGACGGAGCCACCTCGGGAATGGCAGCGTCATCGTCCACGTCTTCGTCTGTAATGGGGTCCCGGATTAGGAACTATCCAAGAAGCTTTAAGCTCAACATACATCCGTTCATGCCACATCATCGTTCAATCAATTTAGGCATCACTCTTTCAAATTGTACACTCGTACACAATTATAAATCACTTTAAAATAGGCAGAGACGTCTCTTAAAACTATGCAAACCCAAGGTGGTTTCTTTCTGACGTAGCCTCTTTGGTGGAAGAGACCTCCACGTCGTCGGGCGCGCGCAGACTCGTGACACGCACCGCTCTTGAGATGGTCCGGCAGCAGGCACCAACCACACGTCATGTTCACTTGCTACGCAGGCACCAACCGTACGTAGAAGCAGGCGGGTAACCCAGACCATAGTGTCTGTGTCCCCTCATTCGACACGTAGGCAACAGCCATACGCGCGAGCGCGGCGGGTAACCCAGACCACAGCGTCTGTGTCCCCTCATTCGACGCGTAGGCAACAGCCACACGCGCGAGCACGGCGGGTAACACAGGCTATAACCATAATGTTCCCTCATTCGACACGCAGGCAACAACCATACGTTTGTACTGTTCCGGACATGGACACTTCAGCCACACGTCCCGTAGCCATGGTAGGGCTGGTCACAGGTCTCACTCGCTCATTCCCGGCGAGAAAGCCTCAGAGTGCCGTAACACTCGTTGGGCAACAGCGGTTCTAGTGTTTAGAACTGAGACTACCAGGACCACTCGCCTCTTTCTGAAACAACCACACACACACAATGTTATGTAGCAGTAGAACTTACTATCGAAGAACGCAGCGCACGTATCGGGGCACCACTCGCCACGCCACGGTACCATGTACTGTGCTGCAGCCTGCGTAGTCTTTCCATAGGCACCACTGACCAGGCGCAACGTATAGCGTCCGCCAGGTAGTATTTCTACCACCTTATAGGGGCCACGCATGCCGGAGTCCAGTTTTCCTGTAGACTGAGACATTTTGTTGACGAACACAAGGTCGTTAACGTTAAACTGGTGAGGCGCACGGCGTCGTTGGTTTACTCGTTCATCCTGACTGGATTGATTGGCCCTCAACAACTGGCGAGCTCTGCTTCTGCCAAGCTCTCGCATAGCTTCCCTGTTGGGTGTTGAGCTCTCGGAGGCGACGTCACGTACCAGCGCGCGGACGAGGGGCGTCATAGCCTCGGTGCCGATGAGCAGGTTCATAGGGGAAGCTTGAGTATTCTTCTGCTTTGTAATGTTTAGCACGAGCTGTAACTTCCACAATTTATCAGACCACAATGTTGTTTTGTGGTTTACCTGTAGCCGTAGCATATTTAAGACAGTACGCATGTATCGTTCAGCCTGACCGTTGGCTTGGTGCATCTCAGGTGTAATATAATGGAGATTGCAGCCAAGCTGGGTTATCCACGACACAAAGTCATTGGATTCGAACATACGTCCCTTGTCGGTAACCATAATCTGCGGCACGCCAAACAAAGAGATTGCTTGGGTAATAACGCGCTTTAGTTCCGTAGCATCTTGTCGGCACATCGGGTATAGGACCGTAAATTTAGTGAAGGCATCTACAATGAGCAGGACAAACTTGTAATCGTTCGACACTGGTAAAGGGCCTAGAGCATCTACGTGTACGGTCTGAAACGGCGTGTCTGGTTTTTCCCAGGAAGTTATGGTTTGTAGTGGAGCTCGGGGAACTCTCTTTTGTGAAATACATATAAGACAATGTGCTACGTACTTGCTAACAAATTGTCTGAGACATGGAAACCAAAAATGTCTGAGGATTAGATCGACGGTTTTTTCGGCACTAATGTGCTCGTGTTCGTCGTGAAACACCCTTAGTAGGCTAAGTCTATGTGCCTTGGGTATATAGCAGAGAAGCCGTGGCTCTCCGGCTACTGGGGTGTATTTATAGTACAGAAGGCCATTCTGTACTGAATAGCGAGTGGTATCAATGTTGCCGTCTTGAAGCTTCTGCATGAGTAACTGGCACTCATCATCAGCAGATTGGGCAATTTGGGCCCAGTTGCGTGGTCTACTGATCTGGTTGACACTAACTATTGGGTTGCGGCTCAAATAGTCTGCATGTGGCATCAATACCCCTTTACGATATTCGATCGAAAAATCAAAATCTTGGAGATAGATCCACCAACGAGCAACACGAGGTAGAAGGTCTTTCTTACGCTCGGTCGACTTGAGCGCGTTACAATCAGTAACGACTAAGAACTTTAATCCCACCAGATAGTGTCGAAAGTTCTGAAGGGCTTTTACTACGGCAAGGGTTTCGAGTTCATACGAGTGGTATTTAGACTCGGCACCTTGCGTAGACCTGCTAAAATAGGCAACCACACGCTTTTTCGAATCCTCGTGAATTTGTAGTAGGACAGCGCCGTAGCCGGCACTGCTAGCATCTGTATGAACCTCCGTGGGTAGAGTTGGGTTAAAAATAGCAAGCACGGGTTCACTGGTCAACTCTTTTATAAGGTCTTGGCGAATGGCTTCGCATTCGGAGGACCAATTAAATGCCACGTTCTTACGCGTCAAATGAGCTATGGGAGCTGTCCGAGTGGCATAGTTTTTAATGTATCGCCTGAAGTAACCTGCCAAACCAAGTAATTGTCTAACTTGTTTTACGTTTCCTGGTGAGGATGTATTGACCAGAGCTTCTACTTTTCGAGGGCTCGGTCTAACCTGACCCTGGCTAACAAGTTTGCCTAAATATTCTACCTCGGTCACAAGGAAAGAGCACTTGCGTAGGTTGATTAGAAACCCAGCGGAGGTGAGGGTCTCTAACACCTGGCGCAACAGAGTGATCCCTTCCAACACAGTATGGCTGAGGAGAAGTACATCATCGACATACACCAACACGTTCCCCGCTTCAATATGGTGACGTAGGGTGTCATTTATAATGCGTTGGTATACTATCGGTGAGTTGGCGAGACCATACGGCATCTTTATATACTCAAAATGTTCCTCCGGTGTCACGAAGCCAGTGTAGTGTATGCACTCCTCTTTGAGAGGAATCTGATGAAAGCCCGTGGCCATGTCAAGGCTCGAGAAATATTTGAAACTACCAAGCTGGTCAATGTGGTCGTCGATTAACGGAAGTGGGTACCTATCTTTAACTGTGATTTTATTGAGTGCTCTGAAGTCAACGCAAAGTCGATCAGAGCCATCTTGTTTTTTTACAAGTATGATAGGGCTTGCAAACTCAGAGTTAGAACGTCTTATGATACCCTTGTCCAAAAGATCTTGAGTGATCTCCCTAACCTTCAGTTTTTCTTGGTACGAGAGCTTATACGGACGGTAAACCACGGGACCCGGTTGTGATAACTTTATTTCCATCTCGCCTGTACGTACAGTAGTACAGGCGGTACCTGATATTAAAGACCCTGAAAAGTCTTTAACCACTAACATAAGGCTCTCTAACTCCTCACCGTGAAGGGG
The DNA here is from genome assembly GCA_946251805.1 of Cybosia mesomella. Classification (NCBI taxonomy): domain Eukaryota; kingdom Metazoa; phylum Arthropoda; class Insecta; order Lepidoptera; family Erebidae; genus Cybosia; species Cybosia mesomella. Next base: position 32,677,480 of record OX276396.1, on the reverse strand, counting down.
TGTATTAATCTTGGGGGAATCGCTTAGCTGGACGCTATTGACATCTGTAGACCTACCATACGAACGGGTAAGATACTGCTGGTTTTTTGTTCGAATGTAGGTAATTCCATCTCGATTGAGTACATCAGTACCGATAATGATGGGAAAGTTCATGAATGACGAAGGAACTACTACTAATTCCACTTCAATCGAAATGTCTCTAAATTCAACGGTTAGCGTGACAAATGACGTTGTGACAATTTCCTTGTCACCCAAACCCTTTAACACGTGACGTCTCGGTTTTGGTTGACACGAAATATATTTTAACACGTCTGTAGAAATAAGGGACACATCGAGAGCACCGCTATCAATGAGCACGTCTACGGGTATGCCATCCACTACAGCGCAGGTAACGTCGTTGCCCTGAGTAAGGCCGTGATGGTAAGAGCAGAGATTCACATTACGCTTGTTTCGCGATTCCGACCTTGCCTTGGCAAAGCAAACGTCGTCAGTGTGCCCTCGCTTCTTGCAGAAGGTGCACGAGCTAGCTGAGCCTGACTGTACGTTAGAAGGACTACTCGAGGTACTGGGGGTTGCTCCCTGCTTAGTGTCAGGCGTTGCATTGGGTTTCGACCCCCTACAGTGGCGACTGTAGTGTCCTCGTTTGTTACACTTAAAACACCTTCTATCTAAACGATTGTCGGTTTTAGGGGCGTCACGCGTTTTAGAACCAATTCTCTTATCGTGCTTTATGAACCCGGGTTTTGTGTATATCGAAAGAAACGAGACAATGGTATCAGGGGTTAGGTTTGCATTTGCGGCGGCAGCGCGTACCTGGGCGTTATCTATCCCGCGAATGATTACTAGTGTTCGTAACTCATCGCTAAGACCCTGAATAATTCGTAAGCGTAGTAGGGTGCGACGTGCATACTCCGCGTAAGTTAGGTATTTGTCGGACGTAGTGTTCATTACGTCAAACAGTATATTCGCATAGTCTAACTTATTGGGGCAAAGGGCCTTAAACTCAGTTTTAAAATTGGACCACGTCCTGTCGTTGGTGACCCACTCGGTGAGCCAAACTTTAGCATCGCCTTTCAAACAAGATGCCACGCGTGATAGGCATTCGTGATTGGTCCACCCGTTAGCTTCCTGTGCGCGGTCTACCTCTTTGCACCACGTTTCGAAACCGTTTATCGAAGGGTCAAATGGAGACACATAGTAACTCTGTGATTTGACAGGTTGTACAGTTTTAATAGCTTCTAACAAAGCACGAGCGAGAGTAGACGTTTCGGAACAAGGAACACCCGATCCCACAAAAGACGGCTGGTCTAAAGTAACAGGAAGTATAGACGTTGACGTACCGGGTACGGGCTCACTTAGGACGCGGTTAGGGTGCTTTTCATGACGCGGCGTCTCTCGTAGTGGTGAACGAGACCTACTACGGTATCGTAACCCGCGTGTATAACTACGCGATCGCGGCCTATTCCTATCTCGCGATCGGCGTCTATCAGCATCACGAAAATCGCGTCGATCTCGGACACGCAAGCCACTTCGCGAATCGCGGCGTTCGTCATTAGAGCTAAGTCGCGAAACACTACGATCGGAAGATCGACCACTTGTACTTCCAGAATTACGATGCTTATTATGTTTGCGTGACTGACCTGAAGTACGCTTCCTCACACTGCTACGCGATTTGGTACGCACCATAGTAATACACTCACACAAAACTACGGTATTCGGAAAAAAGAAAAAAAAAATACAACAAGTTTAGTAATTGTTACTCTGATATGAAATAAAGATAAGGACTGCAGACGTAAAGCCTTTATCCCACTTCTGATATTAGGTTAGAATAATAAATTGACTTAAAAAAAGATTTATTAACAGCAAGCTAACAAAATCAGGATTTATACAAAACCACCCACAACTTTTTATTTTAACGAGTCACAATTACAACACTTGTATTATCACAATGTTCACACGTTTTTCAATTACAATGATCGTAAAGCTAATCAAAAGTGGCTTACATGACCTTTATGACGACCGATAGCAATTACGAGATACTTCCGTACGCTCCGAGAGTTGGAAAGCAAATGACCGATCTGTCCGCGCTGCTCCGTTTATATAGACGACGGAGGGGGGGTAGGGTCACGTGCACAGCTCTCTCCTAACAATATATATATATAATATATATATATATATATATATAATATATATATATATATATATATATATATATATATTATATATATATTATATATTATAAGGTTTTTTTTTAATATAAGGTGTCACAAAAATCACAAATATCACAAAAAAAATATATCGGGTAAAATAAAAAAAATATAAAAATAAAAAATCTAAAAATGTTAAAAAACACCACCAGCGACCAGTGTCACGTGACGCGACGAGCCCGAGACGCACGTGGTAGGCGTGCAGTCCTTCTCCTCGTAGTATTCTCGAAGCGAATGTGTGGGAAATATCTAAATCGCGACCAGCGTCACGTGTGCTCTTCGCGTCACGTGACGCTGGTCGCTGGTGGTGTCTTTTTTTCATTTTTAGATTTTTTATTTTTATATTTTTTTTATTTTACCCGATATTTTTTTTGTTTCAAATACATATTTTGTCGATACCAAGTCATCTCACCAAATTCAGAGACCTAATTTTGTGACACCTTATACATATATTATATAGAATGTATTTGAAAATATAATTTATATGTATTTGAAATTTAATAAAGGAAATAATAACAAATACTCTAGAACTTATTACATAACGCCATCTCGACCCAAACTGAGCAGCGCTTGTCATATGGGTTCTAGAATGCGGATAAACATACTTAGGTACTTTTTTTAAATCAATACATATTATACATAGAAACACCCAGACCAATGCAAATTTACATATTTGCACTGAGCGAAAATTGAACCCGTGACCTTGGACTTAGCAGTCGAACGCACTATTGCTACGCCACAGAGGTTGTCATTATTTATTATTTGATAGGTTCTCTATTTTGCAACACATTACAAACAAACAATACATCATCCACAATAAAAAAAGTTTAAAGTGAAAAAGGGGCATTTCACGCATGTGGTATTAGCAGTATTATAGAATATTGCCTGCTACATACTACCGCTTTCCCTGAATTTAATATAACTAAACTAACGGCACGCTATGATGGCCGTTTTGACATTTGTCCGCTCATGAAGTTTCGTAAAAATAAATACTAAGATTGAAGGAATAAATTTCTGTTCTTTATTATAAATAATGAGGTGCAGTGTACCTTTTTTTTTTTTTTTTTTTTTTTTTTATCGTGCGGAAATCCCTTGTACCTACTAATTTACGATACAACTTGGCATTGACCTAACCACCAGAAAGGGTTTTTACCCGGCATTTCTGGTTGTCTGGAACACAATAGTCTGTTAGCGGAAATCTTAAAAGATATCAGAAAATACGAAAGACAGATAACGGTATGTTGGATAGACCTAGAAAATGCATTTAGCTCAATTCCACATTACCTTATGGTATACGCGTTGCAATGGTATAACTTTCCACCCGTGGTCATGGAGATAATCGAGTCGTATTACTCGCAGCAAAAATTTGCTATAAGCTTCCAAGAAGTACACACAGGACCATTACGGTATAATGTGGGACTGTTTCAGGGATGCAGCTTGTCACCAATAGCATTTAACATAGTAATTAATATCTTAATTACCAAGTTAATACGTCACGAAAAGAAATGGGGTTATCGGTTTAAAGTAAATAACATATACTCAGAGTCCATCTTAGCTTTTGCTGACGATCTCGCAATACTGACGCGTAATCCAAAACAATGTCAGGAACTATTAAAGGAAGTCGATGAGTTCTGTTCGTTTACAAATGGACTGAGGACGAAGGCCAGTAAGTGTCACTGTCTGTGTCTGGGTAGACGGGACACCAACTTTACCTCCTACGACCCGGGACTCTTCATTGGGGGTAAACCAGTTTCCATAGTCGCTGAATCGGTGCCATTTAAATTTCTTGGGAGAAAGATAGACTTTAAAGGACGCACAACATCCTTAGATGAAGTTGTCGATACGTTTATAAATGACCTAAATAAGATAGATCAGCTACCACTAAACAATATCAAAAAAGCTTGGATATATGACAACTACTTAACATCACGTCTGACTTGGCCTTTTCTGGTGTATGAATTCGGTAAAACCTTACTGGCCAAAATAGATGCAACTGTCATAAAATCGCTAAAATCGTGGCTTGGACTAGCGCACTCTGCTGATTCCTCTGCTCTATTTAGGGATCAAAATAATTTTGGGATGAAACTTAAGAAACCATCGGAGCTCTATAAACACCTTAGAGTTACCAAAGCCCACATCTTAGGTAAATCCCAAGATGTCACAATCAGGGCACTCCCGAAAGATAATAACGCGGCCGAGCTTGAATCTAGACTCCTATTCCATAAACGATTTATGATAGGGGCCCAGTCGAACAGAGTGGGGTTGGGAGTACGAGAGCCAGAAAGGGACCAGGATATACTTAAGTCCTTTCTAAAAGGACGAAAATGATAAATATCGAGTGCACGCGATGAATTTGGAAATCCAAAATGAATGGTTGATAATGGGAGAGTTCTGCATACCGATGGCCTTAAAGTGGCGCACCTTGATCTATGACTGGTCGCCGGCCCTGTTAAAATTCTATCTTAACGCCTTTCAGATGACCCTCCCAGACCAGAGTAATCTGGTAAGGTGGGGGAAGGCCACAGAAAAACAATTTTATACTTGTGGTGAGGCAATAGGGACGGCTAGACACATATTAGTAGGATGTAGGGTGCTTCTCGATAGAGGCCATTACTCACGCCGCCACGATAAGGTGCTTATCATCATACGTGAAGCAATGAGTCTGGCAGTAGCTAGAGCTCAAAAAGGATTGACTACTAACAGACGTCATATCAACTTTGTGTCTGAAGGTTCATCCATAACATCCAGGAACAAACCTTATTCAATCTTAGATACTGCCCCAGATTGGACTCTCCTAATCGACACGTATGAAAAGCACTATAAAATTCCGGAGGATGTTGGGGTTTCGTCATCTAGACCTGACATATTCCTATATTCTAAGAGGTTCAAACATGTGGTTCTTGTGGAACTTACTGTACCGTGGGAAACAAATATACCGAAGGACCACACAATAAAGAAAAATAAATACTATGATCTCACAAACGAATTAATCAAAAACGGTTACGTGGTTAATTTGTATGCAGTGGAAGTGGGAGCGAGAGGTATACCAGCAAAATCTCTCTATAACCTACTTAAAGATCTAGGCCTATCGAGAGCTACAATAAGCTCATCACTAGGACGAATGTCCAAAGCGGCACTAGTAGGTTCGTATCAAATTTGGTTAGGCAGGGAGGGGAACTTGGGTAGTGAAGTTGAGTGTTGATGTACATCCACAAAAGGGGCCCCTTCTAAACCTACACTTGGGTCGCAAGTCCCAGGCACTGTTCTGAGTTCCCAACTCAGCAACGCGATGGACCCGGCAAGTAACAAAATAATGTATTTAAAAAAAAAAATATTTTTGAGTTGATTGAATGAAAGGTAAATTGCAGTTTACGATTTATGACGTATTAAAAAAAAACTACTTACTAGATCTCGTTCAAACCAATTATCGGTGGAAGTTTACATGGTAATGTACATCATATATTTTTTTTTAGTTTTATCATTCTATTATTTTAGAAGTTACAGGGACACCGCCAACATCACCTCACCCCGGGCTACTGCATCCTCCGCCAGAGCCCTCACGCGCATGATGGCATCCACGGTGGAGCGCCTCTGGCGGAAGCCATATTGGCCATCCGCCAGGTCCGGCCCCACTCTTGAGAGGTGCTCGACGAGGCGCTTCGCAATTACTCTTTCAAAGAGCTTGCACACCTCGTCGAGCAACACTATGGGCCGGTAGGCGGACGGCGAGTCCGCCGGGCGCCCCTCCTTTCGGATGAGGACCAGTTTCCCCGTCCTCCACAATTTCGGAAACTGGCCCCGCTCCAAACATGCGCTGAGAAGCCCTCTCAGTCGGGGCTCGAGAGCGTCGTCGACTAGAGCTAGGGCCCACGCTCGGCCTGGAATGCCGTCGGGTCCCGGGGCGGTGTGTTTGGCTCTTAGCCTTCTCACCGCCAGCTCTAGTTCTACCCAAGTGACCTCGGGCACGTCGTCGTCTTCTACGTCGGGCGCCATGCGCAACCGAGGCGGAGTCATCTGCGGTGGAACATGTTCCACCGCCCGCGCTGGGAACAGGGAGCCAACAACTCCTCCGAGCAGATCCGGCTGGAGACACCGGGTTAACGGCGTGGCCTTGGGGCGCAGCTTGCCCCTCACCATCCGGTAGGGCCGCCCCCAAGGGTCCCGCTCCAGCGTCTCAAGCAGCTCGCGGAAGGCGTCCCGTTTGGAACGCCTTATCTCCGCTCGGAGGGCTCGTCTGGCCTCCCTGTATCCCTCGTACAACTCCGCCTCTCGGGCCTCCGCATCTGCGGGGTGGCGACGCCTCCTACGGAATCGGGCCCACCGGCGGTGCGTGATCACGCAGCCCCGTCTGAGCTGCGCGATCTCCGACGACCACCGGTAGACCTGACCCCTCGGATTATAGGGCGGAGCTCTAGGCATCGCCGCGTCACAGACACGGGTCATGGCCTCCCGGAACCACTCCGCCTCATCGTCTATGCTGACAGGCCTGTCCGGCGCAGGGGCCCAGGCCTGTACGATGGCGGCTTCCAGGAGGAGCTCCCGATCAAGTCGCTTAAGCGCCCAACGTGGCTCGGGTGGAGCCGGTGCAGCCGGCGCGTCGCTCGCAGGGGGGGACACGTCAAACCTAATGTATCGGTGATCCGAACTTGTGTCCTCCCCCAAAACGACGCGCCAGCCCTGAACACGTCGCGCCAACGAGGGGCTCGCGAACGATAGGTCCACGATGGAGCTACCCCTCGAGACCACGAACGTTCCACGGCTCCCCGATTTAGGAGGACTAGGCCGAGTCGTGCGGCCCAGTCCACCAGTGCCCTGCCTCTATGCCCCGTCGCGCCCCTTTCGTGTCGGGAACCCCAAGCATACGACCTGGCGTTGAAGTCCCCGAGCACAAGGACCGGACGGGGCTGGCAGGCATTGACGACGACGGCCAGCTGACGGAGCCATTGCTCATATGCAGCTTGGTCTCGGTTCGGTGTGATATAAGCGGCCACGACCGCTATATCGCCAACTGCTGCCGCCACGCAACCGGGTCCCCTTGCAACGACGACAAGAGGGGGGCTGCCGGCGGCAGGGTTGTGCACCAGTGCCGCCGACCCATCCAGCGCGGTTTCCCAGGTAGGCCCGAGGAACCGGTGGGTGTATGGGTCGGCGACAGCGGCGTATTTATGGCCCACTGTGCCATGCTCTGGCGCAGAAGGTCCTGAGCATGGGCACCGTGGCCAACGTTCACCTGCAGGATGCGGAGTTGAGGATCCATTATGGAACCCCCATCTCCGCATCCCGCTGTGAACTGGAGGCGGAAGGCCGGCCTCCCGGCTTCGGCTCCCCTTCGGCGCAGGCCTTGCTTCCAACCCTGTGGTCGGCCGGCTTGCCTCCCGCTGCACACCTAAAGCAGTGCGGCGGGGCATCGCACGTGCCGGCCTTGTGACCGGGTTGGCCACAGCGGAAGCAACAGTCACTCGCCGTCACTTCCGCCGTGCAGTGCACCCCCACATGGCCCACCGACAGGCACCTGAAGCACCTGGCCGGTCGGGCCTGCAGGAGCCGTGCCTGCGCCCTCAGGAAGCCTCCCACCAGGAGGCTCCGCACGTCTGCGACCTTTTGGGCCGCCGCGATAGGGCAGCCGACAACTGCTGCCCCCTGTCCACCGCGGCCGAAGCGTATTGCTCCGGCCTTAATTGTGTCCGGGGAGCAGTCCCCGGCCTCCGCCACGGCGAGCCTGAGCTCTTCTGCCGTGACGGAGTCGTCCAGGCCCGTAATGCGCACTTCTGCGCATTTAATGGGCCTGGACACCCGGACGTCGGCTGCGTCCAGCGACTCCCTCAGCCGAGCCGCTAGGGCGTCGGCCTTGGGGCCACTGGCGGCGCCAGGGACCTCGAGAAGTCGGGCTCCTGTCCGTGTGCTCTTGCACCGGACGCCCGGGATCTCGAGGGCCTTGAGGTCGACGTTGGCCTTCACCTTGGCCAACACCTCGGCATACCCCATGCCTCTCCCCGCTGCCTCCGCCGTCAGGGTGACGACGACGGCCGTAGTGCGGGGGGCACGGAGCTTCCCCGGCGCTGCTGTCGCGGCGGCCGCGGCCCTCCTGGCCTTTTTGGCGGCCTTCTTGGCGGCCTTCCGCCTCTTCTTGTTGGCTCCAGCCACCTCCCAGCCCCCTTCCAATGGGGTGGAGGTAGCCGGAACCACGGCTGGGGCTGGGGCTGGGGCCAGGGCTGGGGACGTCTTCCCCTTGCCCTTCCCCTTGCCTTTGCCTTTCCCCTTACTCTGAGCGGGAGGGGGCTGAGGAGCCGGCCCCGGCAGGGTCTCACTCGCTCCCGCAGCCGGGGGGGTGAGGTCCCTCTGGGCTACAGCCGCGTAGCCGGCCGCCGGTGGCGCCAGAGGCGGACGGCGGATGGAGTCCATTAGGGCCTCCATCCGTCGGATGATGTCGGATGATGTGTCGACATCATCCGCTCTTCCAGCGCCTCCATATAGGGGAGCCAAGACTCCGCCGGCGGTACCCTCGGCTGCACCGGCCGCACCGACTGTGCCGGCTGCTGCACCGGTCGCACCGGCTGCTCTGGCTGCGTCGACTGCCTCGCCGACGAGCGAGTCACGCGCGCCGGCTCCGCCGGTTGCGCCCGCTGCGCCGGTTGCGCCCGCTGCGCCGGTTGCGCCCGCTGCGCCGGTTGCGCCCGCTGCGCCAGTTGAGCTGGGCTCGCCATACCCCTCTGGAGCTCCTCGACGGCTGCAGCTAGTCGAGCCGTCTCACGACGAGACTCGGCCAGCTGCGCCGCCAGGCCCTCATTCTCGGAGGCGATGTCGAGCAGAATGCGCAACATCGCCTCCTGCTTAGGGTTTGGGGACCCCTGGAATGACGCGGTCACCTTCTGCAGTCTCTCCAAAAGAGACCGCGTCCTCCCGCTCGGTTCCGTCACCGACGAGGTGCAAGGCCTCGGCGGCGATTTTTCCGCGGACCTCCCAGTGGCCGAGGGGGCCCGGCTGGGTTGCCCACCCCTCAACCCTCCTCGCGCCCGGCGGACTGCAGCCACCTTAGGCGCCCACATTGTCGCCTCGTCGCTGGAGGAGGCCGTCCCGGTGAGGGTGTAATCCTCATCCGACACGCCCTCCCCTGGTCGCTGGGCTGGCTTCTTTGGGCGCCGTTTGCACTTCTGCGCCTTGACGCCCAATCCTAACGGGCTTGCCGCCCTACTCCTTTCGCTGACGGTGTCGAACCTCTCCGACACCGCCGAGGTGTTTGGCGCCACCTCCGCGCTTGATTGCTGCGCGATCTCCGCGCTAATGACTACGTCATTTTCGTCGTCCTTTGTCCTTGCCATTGTCGTTGTGGTTAATCGATTCGTATTATTATTATTTTGTGTATTTATGTAAGCCATAGTATATCCCACGAGTATGGGGGAAAGGTGGTCCATCCAGGCGGTGCCCCCTGCACCTGGATAAGCCTATATACTATGGAGGTCGGCTGGTATCCATAGGTTTTTACGACTTGGCTGTCGGGTGTTATAGACTTTTCCTTGTCGTGGGCCGGCCAATGAAGGCAAGCCCTCCGGTCAGCAAGTTCACAGCGTACCCTTCTGGAGCCACCAGTCAGGTCGTTGCTGATCACCTGCCGATTACGGAACGCGAGAGGATGGCTAGTCCTCTCTCACCGGCGGCGGCACAAGTGCCCGTCGGCCCCTGCGTTAGCAGTGGGCCAACCCGCCCCTGGATCCCCCAGGACCCTATGGTGGCCTCAGCCACAAACACCATCGCTCATCCTGTCTCCTCTGAAAGCAGAGGAGTACGGAGAGCGATGTGTTCCCGCCACGTTGTGTATTCGCCGACGATCAATGCCAGCCCCATGACGGGGAAGCCATTGACCGCCGCCCAGGGTGTACCGGCCGCTCCGGTTCCATTCCCCCCGAACTGCAGCGGGATCGGAATCGAAACGACACTCGAGGAGGTTACCCAACACACACCCCTGGCAACGGAACCCTAAAAAATGAATTAAATATCCAAAAACTATAGATGTGACTCGCATTTGATTTGATTTTTTTCTACTTTAAATTGACATTCCATATCAGTATTTCAACGTGTCAACACGGTCATCATAGCGTGCCGCTAGTATACAAAGCAAAATATTGTTGGAAGTTTACGCGAACCCACACATTGAAATAAAACTTTTTTTAACGGCTAATATCGTGATTTATTTGCTGTTATTTTATTATTTGCATTGAATCCAATAGGGTTCAATGTGAATAATAAAATATGATCAACTAAATCGCGATACAATCCGTTAAAAATGGTTTTATTTGAAAGGCAAAACAATTGATGACTTGTATGTTTTGTATATAATCGTAATTACTAAATTATTGAATTGATTGTTGCATTAATTCTCCTCGTAAACTTGTATTCCAGACGTTTCGTCGATCACTGCGGTCGATATCTTCAGTGGTATAGGTCGGGACGCCGTCGAGTACGGAGAACCTTCCTCGGCGGCGACTTGGCTGCGACTGCAAGTGTCCGATGGACCACAGCCAAACAGCCCGGAAGCAGTATATTCTACATGCAACGCCGGCCGTGAAAGCCTTAATATTTACATTGTAACATTATCGGTATCTGTAATGTTGACCGTCATTCCTGAGATTTTACCTTTAGCTTACCATCAGGCAAGGTAAAGTGATATTGACGCGATCATTATAACAAAAAATCAGAACTTACAGCAAGTATTCTTGTTAATGTGCGTTGAACCTTTCTTGTAGCCGTGCATTTTCCCGCAATTTTCTTTATACATTCTACGTATGTTTTGACATACGTGCCTACTTTAGATCTAAAACAGTTCACATAGTAGTATATTATAGAAATAATTCAACTATTTCCTACAATACACTGAACAGAAGCAAATTGAATTTACTTTTGACTTTACACCAAACTACACTTCACACTTCAGCTTAATGGTTAAGGATACGGTCTTAGGATCAAGAGGCCCATGCTTCAAATCCTAGATTAAACTACTGACATGAACCCACTTCTAATACAAGAAATTTAGCTTAACTGGAGGGTTTAGGGGGAAAACTAGTAATTTCGGTTACTAATATTCTTTAAAAAAATACCGAAAAAATGGGTATGTTTACTACAGTAAGTTTGCACTTCAGAAAAATATAGTGGGACTAGTTGTACATAAAATCTCCCAATTAATCCCAATTAATTAATAATGAAATTAAATATTTACATTTTAGTTTTTGAACATATTTGAGCCTCGGTGTACGAATCACAAAATATTGTAATTACAATAAATGATACAAAAAATAACACACATCTGCTCCCGACACACATTTTTACGACACTGGACCAAGAGATTGTACCATAGGGATTGCAGTTGAGATAATAAGAAACAAATTAAATTGTAAATCTGAGCGTCTAATAACGGAAGTTTCGTGGGCAGGAATGATAAGCTAAAATAAGTACCGTTGATGGGAATTCACGCTCCAAAGTACAAACTCTGAATGCATCCCCGAGTCCCGCTCATGTACTCAATAACTCCTTTATTGACTGGCCTATAAGAAAGAAGAAACAAAGAAACATTTATTAGAACAAAGAGGCCACATACTAAGTACATAACATTACATGACATCTGAAACTACTGATCTCAAAAATAACAGGAACACATTAGTAATGTGGCACACAAATGTACCAAATGGGTGCCCAGTTCAGCATGTGGTGCACGATAGTACTGGAGCCCAACTGGTTAGTGACACACGGAAGCTCCACCGTCGAAGCCATGTGATAATGAAGTGTGTAGTGGTACGCACCACTACACACTTCATTATGAAATAAATAGTGTGATAAAGTATAGTGTGTAAATTAATATAATTATACGGTTAATACATAACATATATAATCAAATAGTGTATCATCAATAAACTTAAATTAACGATATATTTGCGTTCACGTTATCCAGCCTCCTTTGAGCTTCCAAGAGAAACAGCCGTAAACGTTTCCTAAACGTGGTTCTCGTTATAATGGCGCGTAACGGTGGTGGAAGATTGTTCCATATTTTAGAAGTTGCATAATGAAAATTCCTTCTTTTACCTTGTGAGCTGATAAATCAAACCAAAACTATCATAATCATTCTCAATTTCGCAATTTCCTATTTACGTTCAAAGTTTGCGCTTTGAAGTCCGCTAATTGTTTTTTATTGGTATGTCGACTTTTCCGAGAGGCACTGCCGTATGATCTCCCAACCCCTAGACGAGAACCAGTGCCAGAGTCTCGTCTCTTGTTTAGCAGGTGCACCGACTGGGCTGGACACTATCGGCTAGGGCCCCGAAGAAGTTGGTAGGACCCTGCATATTTATTGATAGGAATTACATTTTAGTATTCAATAACACATACACATATACAAAAACCTGGATACATTTCCTCACTAATTTAAACTCTAATTCTAATTCTAATTCTGACTCTGATTCTGATTCTGATTCTTAATTCTTAATTCTTAATTCTAATTCTAATTCTAATTCTAACTTTAACTCTAACTCTAACTCTAATTCTAATTACTTACTTACTTTACTTACTACTTCAAATTCAAATTCAAATTCTTTATTTACGGAAATGTGGTAGTACAAGATGTCACATTATTTTCGTTCAGAACATTTACCATTTCATTTTATGGCATGCAAACATTAATATTAAACAATATATAATGTTAAACCATTAGATTTTTTTTATTAAAATTTACTCCTCTGAATTGAACTTAAATCATATCTTGGAATTATTAAATAATGTCATTGCTTTGCTTAATTAGAATTAAATGACGTAGTCGTTAATAAATTAGTTATCTTCTCTTATATATAAAAATGAATTGCTGTTCGTTAGTCTCGCTAAAACTCGAGAACGGCTGGATCGATTTGGCTAATTTTGGTATTGAATTATTTGTGGAGGTCCAGAGAAGGTTTAAAAGGTGAATAAATATGGAAGTTGTTATCGATTGAGGCAGTACGAAGTCTGCTGGGTCAGCTAGTCAATTATAATTATTCGAATTCAGTCCAGTCATTTTTTTTTTAATAATTTATAGTTAAGATATTCATCCACTGAGTAAAAACATCTCTCAACGAGCCATCTAAACACTACACACTATAGTAATAATTATATTGTGAGGAGGGGTAAGAGGGCTCCAAGTCAACTTCAACTGCTTACCCGTGCACCTTTTGATTAATGGAGGAGGCTCTGTTGCAGGCTTTCCTTTCAGGATTAGAAGGTCAAACGGCATTCGTTCCTGCAAAAGTCCAGGTAAGCCAAATCAAGAGAAAGAGAGCTAACCAGGACTCATAGCTTGACAACGAATTTTTGTTTCTAGATTTGTTCTTATTCTTCCTCTGACGTGAATTCGCTCAAGGGACACTATTTAGGGTACCGTTGAAAAATGGTAAAAAACGGAACCCTTATAAATTCGTCATGTCTGTCTGTCTGTCCGTCCGTATGTCACAGCCACTTTTTTCCGAGACTATAAGAAGTATGCTGTTGAAAATTGGTAAGTAGATGTATTCTGTGAATCGCATCAAGATGTCACACAAAAATAGAAGAAAAAGCAATAAAGTTTGGGGGTCCCCATTCTTGGAACTGAAACTCTAAAATTTTTTTTTCATCAAACCCATACTTGTATCTATGGATGGGTCTTCAAAAATGAGATTGAGGTTCCTAATATCATTTTTTTCTAAACTGAATAGTTTGCGCGAGAGACACTTCCAAAATTGGTAAAATGTGTGTTGACCCTCCCTGTAACTTCTAAAATAAGAGAATGATAACACTAAAAAAATATATGATGTACTATGTAAACTTCCACCGAAATTTGGTTTGAACGAGATCCAGTAAGTCGTTTTTTTTAATACGTCATAAATCGTAAACCGCAATTTACCTTTCGTTCAATCAACTCACATAAAAACATTTTACTTTCTGCTACGGACCCCTTCATGGGCGAGTCTGACTCGCACTTGGCTGGTTTTTATCTTGCCTCAAACTCTACACGATGAGGGACTTTCCCAGATAATTACGTCAATGACGTCATACTGGCGGTAGTGGTACTTAGGCAGTAAATTCCCATATCTACAACCCATGCGTTTTCGTACGATATAATATTATTCCACACATGGGTACATCAGTAAGAACTTACATACGTACAGCATTTCGATAAAGAGAATATTTAGGAGAAAAGTTCGTCCAAATGCTGCATATTAAAACTTATGATGTAAACATTTTTGAACTTCTTGAAATTTCAACAAAGAACATTGGATTTTCTTTATGAAATAATTCTCTCAAAGCACTACAAAATTATTTATGTTATGTACATTTTATTAGGCTTGCGTCTGAACTGTTAAAATATTTCTTTCGTCTCGTGATACCGTGATCTTAAGATAAATTAACAGAGGTTTTGTATGTTAGATATGTTTCGTATATTTTTTTTTAACTAAATCAACTTTTGTACTCCGAATGAAAGTTACATTTAGGGATGCAAAGGTCGGAGAATGCAATTAATTTTTTGTCGAGAGGGGGTTAGTGTGAAGTTAAATCCTGGTTTGTGGGGCTACCCGTTATGGCGTAAGAACCATTCGCCCCTCTTTTTAAAAGAAGGCGGCCCCGGGAACCCCTCTTTACATCTAAAAATATAAGTGTATCGTCTAACTATTGCACGATAAGCCCGTAAAAATTTGCATCTCAATGTTCTATGCTTTGGTTTGAATCATTAAAGGTTTAATAACAGTTGAGAGAGATCTTGAGGTGTGACTATTGATTCTGTTTACCCTGGAGAAAGAAAGGTATTTATATATAAAACACCACACTATGTCTCTGATTGATGGTCTCTCTGGCTACTACAGAAGGCGCGGGTTCGCTTCCCGCTCAGTGCAAATATTTGTATGCATGAATATGTATATTTGCATTGATCTGGGTGTTTCTATGTATAATATGTATTTATTTACAAAAATAAAGTATATAAGTATGTTTATCCGTATTCTGGAACCCATAACACAAGCTAGTTAAACTATGCTTACTTTGGGTCTAGAAAGCGTTGTGTAGAATGTCGTTATTATATTTATAATTATTTATGTCAGATAACATCTTAGGTACATTAAAATATTCTGGGTGGGAGTCCTCTCGCTCGGCAGTATGATTGCGGCAATGGTGCGGAGCTCGAGTGCGTGGGCCGCTGCCACCTCCTTCTGCGAGCAAGTAATGCTCGCGAAGGAGATGGCGGAGCGTGCTTGGGATAAATTTAGAACTCTCCCAGCCCGTCCCGCAACATGCTCGCCGCGCGTCGCAGGCGACTAAGTCGCCGGAGGTCGCTTTACGACCTCCGTCCTCCATGAGCGCAGGCCTGGGGGTGGCAGGTGAGGCCGCCTGTTACCCCAGCAGAAGCAGGCCGGGACGGCGGGGCGTCCCCCAAACCGGGGCAAGACGGGGACACCGTGGTTCCCAAAGCCGAGGGGGCCATCTCGAAACCGGAGATGGCCCAAGGTCAGTCGGGGGGATATGCTCTATGGGCAACCTTACACCCCAGCGTCTGAAGACCCGAGACGATGTGCGGTTTTAGTCGGTTCAAGCCCGACATAACCGCCCCGTGGGCCGGCGGGGGGTATTCAAGGGGATTACCGAACGAAAAAAAAAATAGCTATAGTCTGATGTGTACTGTGTACTGTGTGACTGTAATTAGAGATAGCAAAATTATCTTTGTAATTCTGGAGCAAAGGGTTAATTAAGGCTTCCCCTCGAATTACGTTGAACTATAATATAATATGATTATTGAAGTTTCGCAAAGATATATATTGTATATAATCATAATCAAAGACTATTATGTATTAGTATAGAATATATTTGTGCAGAACAACTAGTATATAAGGTTAATTTAGTTAGTACATAAGTGATAATGTATATAATTAAACTGATTTACAAAACACTGTAGGAATAATCGTGTATAATAGTTATAGGTTTGCGACGAAGAAATCGTCATTGTTTACCTATATATAAGTGTAAATTATATCTTATTTCGTGTCACCTTATTTCTACTCCCTATTAGAATACATAATATAGTATATAAATCATTGTAAATAGAAAATAAATGCATATTTGTAAGATTATTAGATTATAGGGTACATCCGCGAAAAGTCATTACGCCGCGGTGTCGCTAACGAGCCGCGATAGTTTGATCGGCCAATCAGAAAAATCGAATTAATTGAATTGAGAGTATAAAAAGCCCTTATATTTTGATTCGATACCTCAGTCGTCAACTAGAAAATCAAGCAAGAAGTGCTCTCTCCTCTTCACAAAGAATAAATGAAGATACATGAAAAAATCTCTCTTTAATTCTGGAAAAATCAAGTACTCTTCGAGGCTACCCATAATAGGTGTTCCACTGAAGATCAGCACAACACGGCGACATCTACACTCCAGCAAACCCGCCAAGGTACACACCCATTGCGGTGAAGTCGTGCTTATGAGCAGATAAAGTCTCATCGACGGAATAGGCTTTGGGTTGTGGTAAAATATTATTTAATCTGTGGTATTAGTATACATAAGGTAACAGAAGCAGCATAAGCATAAGCATAAGGCAACGAAATAGCAGATGAACTTGCCAGGAAAGGAGCTGATGTCGCCCACAAAATAACCAAGGGAGTAATCAGCCGAAGCATTGAAGCAGAGACCAACCGGAGATGCAAATCATCGACAGGCATGAGACAGTCGAAGATATTCATAAAAAGGCCTAGAGAAAAAAAAGGACGAGCCAGCTGATAAAACTCTCTAGAGTAAGCATGAGGCTCGTCATAGAAGTGTTAACAGGACACAGCCGACTGAACAGGCACCTGACACTGATAGGCGTGAAAACCGACCCCAGATGCCCGGAGTGCATGGATAGTGACGAGACCAGCTTCCACCTGCTTGCCGAATGTCCCATGTACTCACTGATAAGATGGGAGACAATGGGGTTGGATACACTGGACACAGAAGACCTGGAGGATCTGAAGGTGGACCAGATCGTAAGATTTTGCAAGGATACAGTTAGGTTCGAGGGAACGCCGTGATTGCTGGGTAACTACATCGTTCCCAAAAGGAAGGATCAGGGGAAATGGGTGAAATGACTCACTGAGGAAGGGTTGATCACCCGCCAGGTCATCGGCGTCCCCGTTGGAAATAATAATAATAGTATAGATAAGAGCCTCTACAGGTCCATATAGTATCCGAGACCAGCTGAACAAAATTTTGGTCACATAGTTGATGGCAGTTCCCCTTAATTTAGCATTCGCGATGATTATTATACACGTAATTTATGGAATTTATCCGTCATTCGTACAAAGCGAGTGATGAAAGACTGTCATCAGTGGGTTCAAATTCTTGTATGTACGTGACTCATGCCGCTCTCAAGGAACAAATAAGATATCGAGTAGTATAAAAAAAAAATTATGTGTTCTATTATTAAATTGTAAATTAGTTGTGTCTGTACATTTAGAAGAGAGGAGAGGAGATATTTAAAAAAAAACGACTCCGATTCTGACACAAAAATATTATTTATACTGTTGATGGAAGG
The DNA here is from genome assembly GCA_946251805.1 of Cybosia mesomella. Taxonomy (NCBI): domain Eukaryota; kingdom Metazoa; phylum Arthropoda; class Insecta; order Lepidoptera; family Erebidae; genus Cybosia; species Cybosia mesomella. Next base: position 32,659,720 of record OX276396.1, on the reverse strand, counting down.
CACTTGGTGGAACTTGCTACACATATTGAAATAAATGTATCACTTGTACTTTTCTACTATTATATACTACACTATACACTATACATATATTATATACTACGCTATATATTATTATATATTTAAAAAAACCTTTGAGAATGCCGTGAGGCGAAACCGGTCAGGTGTAATTTATTAAATATAATAGTGGAAAAGTACAAGTGATACTTACATTTATTTCAAAAATATTATTTTTGAAATTCTTGTCTGTTTGTCTGTTTATCTGTTTGTTTGTTAGTGATGGACTCATAAACTACTGAACAGATTTTAATGCCATTTTTTTATTAGAAAGGTCGTGGTCAGACTTAAAATCTGCCGTATGTTTGACTGCAATTGGTTAATTAGATCCGGAGATATGACCGAAAAACGATTACCGACCTCCGCGGGGGTGGAGCTGCGGGTGTCACTTAGTCATAATATATAAATATATAGGTATTATAGATAATGAAAAGCTACCATTGTAACTTCCACGTAACTCCTGTCAACAAAGGCGAACCTTTTGTAATGTACTAATTAGGCGTGGGTACATTACATTTTACTATCTCTTTCATATTCTGAAACAAGACGACCTCTGTAGCGTAGCGGTAGAGCATTTGACTGCTAAGTCAGAGGTCGCAGGTTCGATTCCCGCTCATTGCAAATATGTATATTTAGATTTTTCTGGGTGTTTCTATGATAATGCGCATTTATTTACAAAAAAAATATCTAAGTATGATGACCCGCATTCTAGAACCCATATGAAAAGCTCTGCTTAGTTTGGGTCTAGATGGCGTTGTGTAATATGTCCTAGAATATTTTTTATTATTATTGCAGCGGGTCGAAGCCTACGGCTCGCAGCTAGTTAATAAATAAATTGATGTATAAACTTTTGGAATCTTCAGAAGATAAACTAATATTTTTTTTCCAATTTTTGTTTATTATTTTATGTCATTTTTAGAGGTTTGGTGGTCGGTAACTTGGAATGTGAATGGTGACTCTACCTATAGGTTAGATACCTCTATGCTCATTCCAAATACTTCGCTGATATTCACATTTCGTAATAACATAGCATTATAAGAAGCTTAGTGATTCTCATAGTAGATCCTATTCCACTAATTCCTACATATTATAAATTTGAATATTTGTGAAGATGTTTGGATGTTTGTTACTCAAAACCGCTCTAATGGCTGAACTTTGTTGTAATTTGATACAGGAATAGATTATATATAGTCTGGAATAAAATATAGGCTACTTTTTATCCTTGGGAAGCGGGAACGGGATTAGAATTCTACGCAAGTGAAGCTGCGAGAATTATATAGAGGATATATAAATTTGGATAGATACCTCTTAGGATCCTCATCGAAGGTTTCTGGAAATCTCTTCCTTGGAAGCCTCGGATGCCACCAGGTCACAATGAGAATCATCACAGCATTGTGATCGATGTAACATCACCAGATGATAATGAATTGGATAGACCTCCTAAAAAGTTAGCTTATTGACAACAGTTCAAAATTTTTGATAATACTGCCACTGAGGAAGAAATATGACATGTAATGTGATTATTTCAGATTAACCTCAAACCTTAAAATAAGGTTAAAGACGAAATTATGTTAATATCATTTTACTTATGCAAATCGTAAAGATAAATGTTAGCACAACTCATGAAGCTGGAAAATCAGTAGATAAGTGTCGTACACAAAACAATCTCCAAGTTTGTTTTGTAACTTTAACTTGATAAAAACTGAGAACTTACCTCGTTTTGTAATCCCATGCAATTCAAACCATACGGCTGAAGTACTATCCGTTTCATAGTGATGACAACACAGTTCCAGTTTTTATAGAATGGATCGCGATAAAATAAATGATAAACACAAATGAGAATAATGTTAAAATATAGAGTTAACAATAGTATAATAAATGAAATTTTAACCCTGTCAGCACAGAGGCTGTATCTTAGGATCAGACGAACAGACAACCGGACGAACGGACGAGCGGACAAACGGACGAACGGACGTACGGACGAACGGACGAACGGACGAACGGACGAACGGACGAACGGACGACCGGACGAACGGACGAACGGACGACCGGACGAACGGACGAACAGATAAACAGACAGACAAAACTATTTTCGAGAAATTTGAATATCTAGGATGTGTTCAGGTAGCTCGATTGATCACAGTATTCCCCCTGTAAGACTGGTCGCGGGTTCAAGTACCATGCTGGATGTTCACTTTTTCCAAAATAGATTATTTATTTATTTATTATTACTAGATAGTAATCTCTCTCTATATATATATATATATATATAAAGGGCTCATTCGGATAATATGAAATAATAAACTTCACCGCAGATAATAAAAAATAACACAAAAGGTAAGCCGACCTATAAATACGTCGATTTAAATTTACGTGCCTATAAAGCGGTCAAAAAGGACAAAATCAATTGCTCGGAAACTTTCCAATGCGCACGTAATTCCGGGGAAATGCCTTTACATTTCCATAATTTGTGGACTCCGATAATATTCTCGAACTATCGATCACATGTAAAGTAAGTCAAAGGCAAAGACTTTTCAACTACCTATTCATCTTTGAACTTCGTAACGGTTCGACCAGCAACTCTACCATTGTGTGATTTATACCTGTTTATAACGTTTATGTGAAATTTTATACGCTTTAGAGTGTATTTGTAAAACCTTATAATTACAATTAAAAGCGTATTTGTGAAATTTTATACGTTTAAAGGCGTATTTAGAAAATAATTAATTTTAATAAAGCGTAAAATTTTAAACAATTTAAAGAATATTTGTAAAATTTTAAACAATTTGAAGAGTATTTGGAACACGCGATGTTTATTCTATTAGAAAGGTCTTGTTATTGTCTATAGTCTATCCCTGTACTAAATTTTAGCTAGATCCGTTCAGCCGTTTATGCTCGAAAGAGCAACAAACATACAAACATACTCACAAACTTTCGCGTTTATGATATTAGTAGGATTAATATTGTATTGCTGTTTATTGCTCAATCACGCTCGAACGGCTAAACGAATCTGGCTAAAACTTGGTATAGGAATAGATTATAGTCTGGAATAACACAAGCTACTTTTTATTTTTGGAGTCCCTGTAACGCGGAATCGGGAACCTATTCCGGTTTCAGGTTGCCGGAACAGGATTAGAACTCCACACTGGCAGAGCCGCGGGTAAAAGCTAGTTATTTTAATAACTGTTATCCTTAGATGTGTATTTAGAAACACATAGGCTAGGCTTTTTATCTTTGGAGTCCCTGCAACGCGGAATCGGGAACCTAGCCCGGTTCCAGGTTACCGGAACAGGATTAGAAGTCCACACAGGCGGAGCCGCGGGTAAAAGCTAGTTATTTTAATTATTTTTATCCTTAGATGTGTATTTAGAAACATATAGGCTACTTTTTATCTTTGGAGTCAATGCAACGCGTAATCGGGAACCTAGCCCGGTTCCAGGTTACCGGAACAGGATTAGAAGTCCACACAGGCGGAGCCGCGGGTAAAAGCTAGTTATTTTAATAATTGTTATCCTTAGATGTGTATTTAGAAACACATAGGCTACTTTTTATCTTTGGAGTCCCTGCAACGCGGAATCGGGAACCTAGCCCGGTTCCAGGTTGCCGGAACAGGATTAGAAGTCCACGCAGGTGCAGCCGCGGGTAAAAGCTAGTTATTTTAGAACCCAGTTGGTTATTATTATTAAGTTCACAGGAATTTTGTAGTACGAATAATTGTTGATCAAACATCAACCACTGTATTATTGGTGCCAGTTTTAAAATTTTACTTGTGCTATTAATATATTTTTGGTTCGTCCACTATTTTTTTAGCTATATTAAACAACTTCTATTTCACTTGAGATAACTTTGAATGAAATGTGTTATCACATAAACTGTAAGATGCCGTAGTCCGAGCAATTCTTTTTTTATAATCTGAATTTCGGAAATAGCTTCAACGATTTTCGTGAAATTTCGTGTGTAGAGGGGTTTTGGGGGCGATAACTCGATTCAAGTAGGTTTCGTTTTTAGAAAATATCGAAACGGAAAAACGACGGCGTGTTATAAGTTTGACGTGTCTGTGTGTCTGTGTTATCGTAGCTTCCGAACGGATGAACCGATTTTGATTATGTTTTTGTTTGAAAAGTGAATTAGTCGGGAGTGTTGTGTCGCGGGTTTTTTTTTTAATTTTTCTTTTTCTTAAAAAGAGTAAAGATTTAACTCTTCTTAAACAACATCATACAATTCAAGTATATTCATCCCTGAAGGGATATTAAACACCTACATGTCATCAACATATTTTTTGATTATACGTAACAGGATGTGAACCTATTGTCGTCATGAAACAACTGAGAGTAACTCAATCGATTAGTGTTGATAACGGGGGTTAATAAGTATCTTTTTTTTTTTCGTGCGGAAATCCCTTCGGATACCCCCCCGCGTGCCAGCGGGGGCAGTTATGTCGGGCTTGAACCGACTAAAACCGCACGCCGTCTCGGGTCTACATACGCCGGGGTGTAAGGTTGCCCATAGAGCATATCCCTCGCACCCCGACTGACCCTGGGCCATCTCCGGTTTCGAGATGGCCCCCTCGGGTTTGGGAACCACGGTGTCCCCGTCTGGCCCCGGTTTGGGGGAGGGGCGCTAGTCGCCCCACCGTCCCGGCCTGCTTCTGCTGGGGTGACAGGCGGCCTCACCTGTCACCCCCAGGCCTGCGCTCATGGAGGACGGAGGTCGCTAAGCGACCTCCGGCGCCTGAGTCGCCTGCGACGCGCGGCGAGCAAGTTGCGGGCTCGGCGGGCCGGGAGAGTTCTAAGTCTCTCCCGGGCGCGCTCCGCCATCTCCTTCGCGAGCATTACATGCTCGCAGAAGGAGGTGGCGGCGGCCCACGCGCTCGCGCTCCGCACCATTGCCGCAATCATGCTGCCGAGCGAGAGGACTCCCACCCCGATGGCTGCCACAAGGTCACGCCTCGGCGCCTCCCACGCCGGGCAGTCCGCCAGCGTGTGCAGCCCTGAGTCCTCGCTCGCATCGCAGTGATGACACTCAGGCGTTGGCTCCTTCCTGATCCGATGCAGGTGGTCCCCGAAGCACCCCTTCCCGGAGACCACCTGCGTCAGTCGGTACGAGAGGCTTCCGTGTCGCCTCTCTAGGCAATCCTCCATGATGGGCCTTACCGCCGCTATTGCGGCGTGCCCTGCGCTTGGTCGCCCAAGTCGTTCCTTCCACTCCACCACGATGGCCTGGCGGAGCTGGGACTGCAAGGCCTCGATTTCTCGAGGCTCGGGGTTCCATCCCAGCTCCCGCGCCTATGCTATGCCTATGCTATGCTTACTTTGGGAATAGAATGCGCTGTGTAAAATGTCGTTGAATATTTATTTATTTTTATTTATTTATATATTTTGTACAACATAGTCCATATTATCAATATAATAAAATTGTGGAAACTGAACGTTGAATTCTAGGAACGATACCGAAAAGGTTGTCTGTTTGTCCCTATTTATTGTCGATGTCCAAGCATCACCTGGAAACTGCTGTACAGATTCAGTTGAAATTTAGCATGAACATTTTTCTAGGGTAGGTCATAAACTGCGCTATATATCATTATCACGCTATTAGAAGTGTGATAGCAGGGTGAAATCGACCAAATCTATTATTGATCATTTCTTTATTATTACAAAGCAGATCATCACGAAATTCTGCAGTTCGGTAGAACTCGGACATGGTCAAGGTTCGGACTACCTTCAAATCATCACGCTATAGCTAAAAGGTGATGAGCAGTAAAATATGAAATATCGAAACTACAGAGTTACTTACATGTAAAAGATAGTTGATTCGAGACTCAACCTTTGATAATAAAAGCTATTATATTAGGGAACCGGGTAGAATTAATTTTGATGTTACATATACACATCTATTTCTTCATGATAAATGATTGAAAATATAACTATGAAATAGGTAACATGTTGGGTTCGAAACTGCAGAAGTAAACATACCTTGATCCATTCCAAATTTAACGCGGATGAAGTCGCAAAGAAGAACAACTAGTTATATTAAATGAAAGATGAAGCGTCGGTAGCTTAGTGGTTAAGGAGTCGACCTTACAATCGAGAGGTCCCGGGTTCGAATCTTGGCCATTACACTACCGACGTGAACCCACTCCTAACATAAGCAATTTAGCTTAGCTGGAGGGGTTAAGGGGAATATTAGTAATTTCGGTTACTAACATTCTTTAAAAAAAAAAAAGAAAAAAAACTATAAATATGAAAGTTTGTGAATTTATTTGGTTGTTTGTATGTTTGGGTGTTTGTTACAATCAAGTTTTAACGGCTGAACGGATCTAGCTGAAATTTGGTACAGGGATAGATTACAGTCTGAAATAATATATACTACTTTTTATCCCTGCAATAGGATCCCATTGGCGAACATTCAGCTCGCGAAGAATGAGGCACTCTCTTTGTTTCGACCATTTGTTTCTACCGGATACGATATAACACCTGCCCTTTCTCGGCGACGCAAGATGAAGGCGATAGCGGTTTCAATGAAATATGCTTGTAGCAAGACCTTTAGAGCACATGTCAACCTCTCTTGCTAGTCGGTACATCTGCTAATTAAAAGGACGATGTTCTGGCGTAGACAGTCGCTCAAGATACTCAAGCGAGCGACCATGATAAGATAAAAATAGAAAAAGGTGAAAAAAAAATAGTTAGTGTCTAGTGATATTTTTCTCTCCTACTTACAAAGGCTGTCTATCGTGATGATGTAAGAAAAAAATAATTTGATTTAGGTATCTAAATGCCTGGGGTGTGTGTTGGGTAACCTCCTCGAGTGTCGCTCCGATTCCGATCCCGCTGCAGTCCGGGGGAACGGAATCGGAGCGGCCGGTACACCCTGGGCGGCGGTCAATGGCTTCCCCTTCACCCCTTCATAGGGTTGGCATTGATCGTCGGCCAATACCCAACGTGGCGGGAACACATCGCTCTCACTCCTCTGCTTTCAGAGGAGACAGGATGAGCGATGCTGTTGGTGGTGAGATGGCCCAGGGTCAGCCGGGGTGCGAGGGATATGCTCTATGGGTAACCTTACACCCCGGCGTCTGAAGACCCGAGACGAATAAAAAAAAAAAAAAAAAAGGTATCTAAATGCCTTAGGGCCGGCCACCTTACACCCTGGCGTCTGAAGACCCAAGAAGGCGTCCGGTTTTAGGCCGTTCAAGCCCGACATAACCACCCCTGCTGGCGGGCGAGAGGTATCCGAGGGGATTTCTGCACGAAAAAAAAGACATCTAAGTTATGGTGGAATAAAGAAATTGACATAGCTATATAAACTCTGGTACCTTTTTTGCTGTCGTGTAATAGATTGTTAAGACAAAGCGACATGAGCGTATAACTTGCACCAATTGTTATTGTGTCTGTGAGGTAACTTTGCCCGAGGGAAACAGTAGCTACATTGTTTATACACAAAAACCAGTAAATTCGTTGTGTTCCGCCAGGTAAAAGATGAAATGTAGTACGCTGTGTTGCCATGGTCATCAGGTAGATGTGAAAAAATAATAACTATAAATTAAACTAGGAATTCAGTGCAGGGTGCGACTGAAATAAATTGAGCTGAGCGAGCAGGACTCTTACTTGAAAATAAGACATCTTACTACGGTCGCGCGCATAGCTAAGGCCGCGCGCTCGTGAAACTGTTTTTCGATGATTATTCCTCAATGGTACATTGTATTTGAACAGTTGGCCCCTCTAAACACTCAGCGGTGTCTACACTATCACCATGGAAAATTTGGTCAAGATCGGTATTGTGGTTCCGGAGGAGTACAGTCTCGACCAAACGGCTTAGCCACGTATAAGAGCTTCGCTTCGCTCAGTTCAATTACTTAATTACTGATACATAATTTTACGCCAAAAAATACTCATAGTTTAAGGGACAACTCTTGAATAGTAAAAAAATTCTGCAGTTCGGTAGAACTCGGACATGGTCAAGGTTCGGACTCACCGAGCTAAATTTGGTGAAGATCGCGCAAGTGGTTACGGAGGAGTTCAGCCACCAACAAACGGCTATGCCGGGTACAAGAGCTTCGCTCGCTCAGCTCAATTACATTGTCACCGAAGGTACGCAAATATACCAAACTTGAGTCCAATCTAACGTCCGGAAGTGGTTCTATTTGAGCTTCCAAGATTTGATGCATCAAAAACTAAGAAACTAACAGAGTAAGTTAAGAAAAAGCGACATAAAAAGCTTGTAATAACATAAACCTGTCAGCCTGTGGCAGATGCTTTTTTGGGCTTCCGTACCCAAAGGGTAAAACGGAACCCTTTTACTAAGACTCCGCTGTCCGTCCGTCCCTCTGTCAGCAGGCTGTATCTCATGAACCGTAATAGTTAGACAGTTGAAATTTTCACAGATGATGTATTTCTATTGCCGCTATAACAACAAATACTAAAAAGCCGAATAAAATATGTACTTGAGGGGGCTCCTTAACAATAAACGTGCTTATTTTTTCGCCGTTTTTTTTATAGACACTAATACGAAACCCTCCCCTCGACATAACCCCACCCGGTAGCTGGCTTTTCCACAAGAAAAAAAAAGGTACAACGGTTACATTCCAACATTTGTGTGTTACTTTTTTCCTTTGCGAGAGCTGGAGTCTGTACTAGGTACGAAACCAGTCGCCGAGGCGTAACCTCGTGGCAGCCATCGGGGTGGGAGTCCTCTCGCTCGGCAGCATGATTGCGGCAATGGTGCGGAGCGCGAGCGCGTGGGTCGCCGCCACCTCCCAGAAGGAGGTGGCGGAGTGCGCCCGGGAGTGATTTAGAACTCTCCCGGCCCGCCGAGCCCGCAACATACTCGCCGCGCGTCGCAGGCGACTCAGGCACCGAAGGTGTAACGTTGTGGATTCTTTATAAATCTAATTAAAACAATATCCGTAAATTAATAGATATTTTAGTATGTTTCTATAATATATTACTAATTATCTATGGTTGTGCGAGCGAGATTGGACAGCACTAGCCCAGTCATCAACTGACGGCTCTGAAATCGTTCCTTTCCTTGGTAACCTTCGCCAGGGAAAGTCACTTTAACCCCGTGGCCAACTGCTGTCGGCTCCGGGTAAGTTTTGAGATCAACATTTCCTACTTCTTCTACAGGTGAAGACTTTCCAGCGGTGCAACTTATTGCCTGCTAAAATGCATGGCTTAACATATTTTATTTATACTGTGTGCTATTACAGCCTACCTATTTAGTGCCACGAGGCCGATGACCCCTACGGTCAGAGGTCGCGGCACCAGCTTGTGCTGCCTATTTATATTCCTTTTTATTATAGCTTTTAGCTACGCTGCATTGCCGCTGGGAGATTCTCTTCACCTGCTATTTTAGCGGGTCACTTGGACGTAATTACCTAGTGACAAACTGACCCGCACTTTTTCTATTTCCAGGGTCTTCGCACCGGGCTTCGCACCATAATGGCGGTAGCGAGGCACACCAGCGGAGACCCTGGCACGCCGGCATCACCACCAGCCACGTGTCCACTAGCTAAGTGCATACTACCATCTTGCACAACGGACCGAACAACGCCACGGCAGAATATTTATTAAGAATCCATTCCCTGTGGTTCATTTACTCATATACCTAAAATAAATTTATGTAACGTTACCGATTATAATCTCTCATTATATTGTAATCAATCCTTTTATTTATCTCTGCTCGCCCTAGCCGGTAGTAGTCTCAATTACATCAATTACTTTATTAATTTTCACAGAGCATAAATAACCTTAAATTTTTATTACTTCATAACAACCTTCTATAAAAAATATTAATCGTTACAAAGGTCCATTAATGACCTCCGACCTCCATGAGCGCAGGCCTGGGTGTGGCAGGTGAGGCCGCCTGTCATCCCAGCAGAACTAGGCCGAGACGACGGGGCGACTAGCGCCCCTTCCTCAAACCGGGGCAAGACGGGGATACCGTGGTTCCCAAACCCGAGGGTGCCATCTTGAAACCGGAGATGGCCCAGGGTCAGTCGGGGTGCGAGGGATATGCTCTATGGGCAATCAAATTAATAATTTTTGTGGGTACTTTTAGAAAATAAACAATAACGCAACTTACTGTTAATGTGATTTATTTTGTTTTTTTTTTGACTGAATATTGTATCTGCTCATTACGCACGATTTCTTCACTCGGTACTCAAACCGGCTAAAATTAGGAAAAATAACATCCTGTACTTTTATGGTATCAATCGACAGGGTCATTCATAGGGATCTAATATCTAGACTAACAGATATAGTAAATTAGGTAAAAGGAAAACCATGAAATTTAGACTTATAAAAATTTGTTCCCAAATTTTTATCTATTTTCGTTATCTCCATGTGGCATCACCGTGGGAAGCGAATCTCTGAAACGGTTCCAACGATTTTCATGAAAATTTGTATACAAGGGGATTCGGGGGCGATTAATCGATGCAGCTGAAACCTCATTTTTAGAAAACGTCAAAACCAAAACCGAGCAATGCTCGTTCACCCAGATCTTTAATCTTACACGAACAAACTGTCATACAGTTAATGATTGATTAAGTAAACTAAAAGAAAATAAACCTAGTTTCGTAACTGTAAATGTAAGTACTTGTTTGAGGGCTCACGTTATTTTTAAATGAGGTTATTACGTACTTCGTGACCTTACCGCGTTTTACTTATTTTCTATAGATCTTTTAGCCGTAGACTAATTTTAGAATTTTACGCAGAATTCGTCCTCGTATTCTCAGTTGTCACGTGCTGCCCTGACCGCTTTATATGTAAGTAACTACATCCATAGTACCAGGCGGTGGATATCCGAGGGTATTACCGCACGGAAAAAAAGCTATAAGAAGAGGCTGAAACTTTTCTGGCTAACGTTATCCTACTACCCTATCCTACTATCTTATCCTGCTACCCTATCCTACTATCTTATCCTGGTATCCTATTCTAGTATAATACCCTACTATCCTATCCTACTATCCTATCCTACTATCTTATCCTGGTATCCTATCCTAGTATCCAACATCCATACGATGTTCGTTACTCAATCACAATTTACCGGCTGAACGGATCAAACTGAAATTTGATACTGGGATAGACTATGGTCTGGAAAAACACACAGGTTACTTTTTATACCTGCAATAGATTCCCATGGGAGCCGCGGGCAACAGCTGTTTAATCAATAAATTTTATATTCTATTATTGAACAGGAACCCGAATAGTACATGTCCTTTCCAAGCTCCATAACTGTTACTTTATGATCAGAAAAATCCAAGTTTTGCACATGTCATCTATGAATAATATGCTACATAAATGTCTATACTTCTAATTACGTTGACATAGAAGTTTGATTTGTTTTTAAAGTTGCAAGATGTTGCACGTTGCAGTTTTGATTATTTGATACTAATTTCATCATTGCAGAAGCAGGCCGGGACGGTGGGGCGACTAGCGCCCCTCCCCCAAACCGGGGCAAGACGGGGACACCGTGGTTTCCAAACCCGAGGGGGCCACCTCGAAACCGGAGATGGCCCAGGGTCAGTCGGGGTGCGAGGGATCTGCTCTAAGGGCAACCTTACACCCCGTGTAATCAATTATCCTATAGAGGTTACTCACCGGCTAGACCAGGTGAGCAAATGAGGTCTCAATCCCAGGGCGCCTTTTCAGAGAGGTTCTAGGTGGTGCATAGGTCAGCTGCTGATCTCCAATGAAAAACACTCACAAGTTATGCATACAATATATTTGGACAGAAAAGATACAGATAGATACTCAAAGGAAACTAAGACACAGAAAATAGTAGTACAGATATATAAGTTAGGTACAGAGAAATATACTTGACAGAAGTTTCAGGTTACAGCACACAGACGGATACTTAACAGATGATTGATAAATATTGAAAATAAGTTACAGGTTCAGATACACACATAAGTAGATATGCAATTAAATCAGTACACAGAGGTGGTTCTCACCAGGTGCCAGTCAGTAGTGGCCAAGCTCAGTAATAGTACAGCCTAGCGCCGGTCAGCAGTAATGCAATGAAATCACAATATAAGATAGCTTGACCTTTTTATCCAGAGGCTCCGCGGGGCACCAGTGGTTTTGCTACGGCAAGATAAATCCCGGAGCGTCCCTTGCGATCTGCGTCCCAATATATTTCCGCCAAGACCTCGGATATTGCTAGTCTCAGAGCCGTATGCAGTTTGAAACGAACGCCAAAGATGTTAACTTGATCAAACGACCCTGCAGCCAAGATACACAATTTTTATCAATATCAAGCCCCCTTAATGAGAGTACACTGACACCCATTGAAGAAAATTACTTACCAGTTTTCTGCTGGGTACACACAAACACCATATAACCTCAAAGTCTCCGAACGATAAGGTGATAGCACAATATGATAAGAAAAGTATGGTCGAGAGTGATCGCTCTCACGGTTACACACAAAGTAAAAATACTAGGGACACAACGACGACGTTTATATACTCTAATAAATTATTCCAGAGTGTTCATGAACTATCTATCAGAAATAATCTTCGAGAAAAGAAGCTCCTTTCAACATTGCTTCCCACGGCCGCTGGCGGCGAATGGCCGAACCACGACGTAATGACATCAGCCAGGCAGATGGCGCTAACTATAACTACACTCTTAAGACGCCGCGGCGTCTTAAGACCCGAGACGGCGTGCGGTTTTAGTCGGTTCAAGCCCGATATAACCGCCCCTGTTGGCCGGCGGGGGGGGGGGGATATCCGAAGGGATTTCCACACGAAATAAAAAAGGTACGGAACCTTAAAAAGAGATCCCTATTAGCTAAAAAACCAAAATATAATAGTTTTGATATCAATCAAAAAACTTAAAATAGCACAGTTAGCATTGGTATACGAGTATGTAACAAAATATTACATTATACAGGAAAATAAGATTGAGTTACAATAGTGGAATTATCACAAGAAATCCATGTTTCCTTGCATTTATTATTGTCTAAAGAAGCTATTTCAATTGTTACTTACAATGTCGATAATTTCCGGTTGTCATTTTCATTTGTAATCTGTTTAATGATGTCGACATCAAAAGATGCATGATTACAAAGAAAAAAATTCACTTCTCGTTAGCAAGATGTTCACGAGCGAGCGGGGTGAATAAATTACTCGGATATCTATTCCTCAAAGCAATATTTTTTTGCTTTTGTTTTTCTGGAACTGATGAAATTTAAAAGGGCACTGATTTAAAGAGGCAGTTGTAAATAGCAGTTTTGGTAAGTTAAAAATTATAAATGCAACGTTTAATAACTAGTTCAGCAGTTAAAACTAAGCAGTAAAGTAAACAAAAATGAGTAATAAAAATAATGAAATGGATCAGTGAATTTATAATTGAGCAGGAATATAATTAAATGGGCGGTAAAAATTATTGAACGAGCGGTTGCGTGTGGGCAGTAATAAATCGGAATTTATATATTTGTCGGTACGAAATCTCATTCTAAGTAATTCTATAAACCATGAGGTGGCTCCTATTTCAACGTGCATTATCACAAGTGACCTAACACGGAGGGTTATTGCGGAGGTCTCGCAGAGACAGATAACCCTTCTAACCTAAATCTATCCGTGTTGGGGCACGCGGTGTCCACGAGCTCGCTTCGCTCGCTCGCGCGGCTTTATCGAACCGCTCATTCCATCATTTTACCGCTCATTCAGTTATTGGACTGCTCAATTATTTTTAGAATTGTCATTGTATGATAAAATAACCGACTAGATTATTTTTTATTACTGTCCATGTTTTACTGTCGCAATAATTAATCAACCGCCATTAAATTAAATAACTGCTCAATATGTTTTCCAACTGATCACAATAACATCTCGAATATTTAAATAACAGCTCAAAAAATTAGTTACCATTTAAAAGTCAGAATACTATGTAAATTCTAACGCAGTTTCGTGACTAGGAGCAAATTTCATGAATGATAGGCACAGAGATCAAATGCACGTGAAAATGTAGTTTATTTGAATAAATTAGAGCAGGTGCTCTTTTAGTTATCGGTCCTCGGATTTAGAAAACTCAAAGAATTGTAGCGCCTGTTCTAATTCTCGTCAAAATTAAACACCAAAACTTTTATCAAAACCAACTTCCACTTAAAATCAACTTAGTTTCAATGAACTAATTGATCTATGAACTTTTAACCAGCTAATTTAAAGCTACAAGCTCCCGGACTCTGGTAACAAAGCTAACAAAGGACTTCGAATTTACAAAGTGAGTTAAGTAAACTTGACATTGTTCTGTTATAGGAAAAGGCTATGAAAAGTTTATTCATTACGGTTCAACGCCGGCGAAACATGGATAGACTTATTTGCCAAGGCCTTAGATTTGTAATAACGAGGTTGTATGTTCCACCCTGTAAGTATTACGCAGACGGTTACACCATTCTTTATACAAGTTATTTAATATTGTTTGAGGGCTTAACTTGATTATTAACAATGTGTGACACACGTTACTTGCCTACTGAAATTATAAACGCGAAACTTTCGTACAGGGATAGATTAAAGTCTGGAATCACACATAGGCTACTTTTTATCGCTGGATTAGGTTCCCATGGGAGGCGGGAAAGGAATCAGAAACCGTGGGTAACAAATTTTTTTTTTTTTTTTTTTTTTTTTATATTTGTTCCGTCAATTGACTGCACCCCGCTGGATGGTGAGAAGCTAGGGTGAAGTCCAGAAGATATGGGCCACCATCCCAGATGCTGACGATCCCAAAATGGTAGCCCCTACCTTGACGGCCTCAAAAGATGCTTTTTCACGCCCCGCTTGAAGAACCCGGGATTGTAAGAAGAAGGAAACACGTGCGCGGGCAGAGCATTCCAGCTCTTTATCGTGCGACAAAGAAAGGAAGCACCGAACCGCTGAGTTCGGGACTGAATGGTTTCCACCGTGTGCGGATGGCATCGCAGTCCAGCACGTGTTGTTCTGGATCGAAATGGAGAAGGTGGGATCAGTTGAAAGAGCTCGTCAGAACACTCGCCGTGGTAGAGGCGGTAAAATACAGCCAGAGAGGCAATGTCCCTACGCAGCTGCAGAGGTTCCAGGCTGTTGGTAGTCGCTGGACTCCCAATGATACGGATGGCACGCCGCTGCAATCTGTCGAGAGCGTCTAATAAGTACTTTGCGGAGCCGTCCCAGAGATGAGAGCAGTATTCCACGCAGGGGCGAATTTGTGTCTTGTACAAAAGACACCGCTGCTCAGGCGTGAAAAACCGTCTCACCCTGTTCAGAATTCCGAGTTTTCGTGAAGCTGTTTTGATGACGCTCTCGATGTAGTTTTTATTGTTCAGTTTGCAGCGAACGTCCATTCCGAGCATGTTAAGGTGGTCTTGCAGTGGTAGCGGTGTGTTCTGAAGAGTTGGGAGAGGAAGGAAGGAGGATACTTTGGCTGTGAACGCGGACGCTTGTGTTTTCTTGGCATTGAATTCGACCAAGTTCTCAGACCCCCATTGGGAAATGCGGGTCAGGACCTGGTCGAGCTCAGTAACAAGTTGTCGTCTGTTTTCCTCAATATCGGTCCGCTTGGCCGCAGGGTGTCCGTAGTATCCCCCATGCAGAGTGCTATCGTCTGCATAGCAATGAATGCTGCCAGTAGACAGTATGTCATTGATGTGCAGAAGAAAGAGAGTGGGTGATAGGACGAACCCCTGAGGTACGCCAGCATTAACCTGCATGAACTCTGAAGCTTGGCCGTCACAGAGAACTCGGATGCTGCGCTCATGCAGGAAGCTGGTAACCCAATTGCACAATCGAGTAGGCAGACCGTAGGCCGGAAGCTTGGAAAGAAGCGAGCTGTGCCAGACTCTATCGAAGGCTTTGGCGATATCAAGGCTGATAGCCAATGACTCGCCATGCCTGTCCATAGCCTCACCCCAGAGATGTGTGACGTACGCCAGAAGATCACCCGTTGACCGCTTCGGTCTGAAGCCATATTGCCGGTCATTAATTAATGAGTGATCTTCTAGGTAACGCATGAGCTGTGTGTTTATAATATGCTCAAACACTTTACAGAGGACTGAGGTGACAGCTATGGGTCGATAGTTGCCCGGGTCCGAACGGTCTCCCTTTTTAGGGACCGGTTGTATGTTCGCCTCCTTCCAAGCCCGCGGGACTTTTCCTAAGGAATAGGACAGGCGGTACAGCCGTGTTAGCGTTGGAGACACCTCCGCTGCACATTTTTTTAGGACCAACGCAGGAATACCGTCAGGTCCACTGGCTTTCCGGATGTCGAGTGACTGTAGGGTTATTCGAACGTCGCATTGCCTGATGCGAATATCAGGCATTGAGTGATCGCAGCTGGGTAGCGTTGGTGGCTGTAGTCCACAGTCATCGACACGGGAATTAGCCGCGAAGAGGTTAACCAGCATGTCTGCTTGCTCTTGCGGCTCGTGAGCCAGTGAACCATCAGGGTACCGTAGTGGCGGTAGCGAGGGCTGGCAGAAGTTGGATTGCACGGCTTTGGCCAGTCGCCAGTAGCCGCGGCTGCCTGCGGGATGCGACATGATTTCTTGACCAAGCCGTGCTATGCGCTGAGCATCCGCTCTAATGTATGCCCTCTTGCAGTCCTTTGTGACTCTGTTATACGCCGCCTTGAGGTGACCCACATTTGGATCGCGCACTGCGCGTGCCCTGACCCAGGCGCGGAATGCCGACTGCTTTTGTTGAACAGCGTCATTGCAATCACGCCCGAACCAGGGGCGAGCTCTGCGAGCACTGGTGACCTCGGTGTATGGGATATAGTACTCCATACCTAAACTGATTTCACCAGCGATGGCAGAGGCGCAATCTGATGAGTCCCTACCCTCAAAGCAGCGCTGAGTCCACGGAACGGAAGCGAAGTAGTCACGTAGTCCGTCCCAATCTGCTGACGAATAGTGCCATAGTCACCGCTTTACCTCCACAGGTTGCGGAAGAACAGCGACCGACACGTTGGCACAGACCAGACTGTGGTCAGAGGACCCCAATGGGGCTCGCACCGAGACACTGTACTGGGCTGGGTGGGTCGTCAGCAGAAGGTCAAGCAAAGAGGGTGCGTGACTTGCTATGTCTGGTATCCTGGTGGTCTGGAGTACCAGTTGTGTCAAGTCATGCGTGAGAGCGAATGCGTGGGCGGTTCGACCCGCATGGTCCGTTCTGGGAGATCCCAGCCACTCCTCGTGGTGGGCATTAAAATCTTCCAAAAATACCAATTCCGCGGACGGAAACCGCTCCTGCGCAACGTCTGCCGCCTGACTCAGGTGGTCAAAGAGTCGCGTCGTCTCCGTGTCTCCTCACTAGCTAGTAGTCTATAAACATTAAGTTGGTTGGTGTACGCTTCAAAAACTCAAAAAGTTCTGCATCAGTTGAGTTCAAATTTTAGCATGATATACAATACATAACAACCCGCTGAAAATATTTTGCGTCGGTAGATGGTGCTGCTATCGTTACAGGATTTTTTGAAGTGAAAACTTCTTTAGCGGCGTTGTGCACTTTTTTGTAATGGGTAAAAAAGTAAGCCGCGGTAGCCTAGTGGTATGGGTAATGTACTGCTGAGACGAGGTCTCAGGTTCGATCCCAGGTTTTACCATGGCACACACCAATGACTTTTCGATGCTTTTCGAAGTTATGTGTGTATTTATCGCAGGTTTATAAGTGCCCGGTTAATGGCAATAGGCTCGCCACCTATTACATTGGGACCTAAACATAAACTGGCGAAATGTGGGTGCTAGCACCTCTGCCTACCCCTTCGGGGATATAGGCGTGAGTTTATGTTATGTTATGTTATGTAAAATAGGTTAAACTCGCGTCAGTACACCTGACCTGAACGTAAGACACCAAATATAGAAGCACTGATCTCAGTACTTAACAACTTTGGTGGCGCGTTCGTCTAATGAGTGGTCGTTGACTTCGTCAAGACTGAGATCGATTGCGACCGAAGCCCAAGAAACACTTTTTGTCATCATATAACTTTTTGTAATATTTATTCTATTTTGTGCCATAAATCTATTCATACAAAATGGAAATTAAACAAAGTGCATCTATTAATGAAAAAAGTGACGAAGAAATAGCGAAAGAAAATGAGTGAGTACTTTATAAATATATTGGCAATGATGGTTCTGGTAATAATGATGGTGAAAAAGTTGTTGAAATTATGGATGGAAGTTGATTTTTCTGAGAGATAAACTTTTTAATGTAAAATACTTGTAATAGTTCTGAAGTGTTAAATTTTTAATTTAATATAAATTGTCTTGTTCTCTTGTCTCTCTCTCTCTTGTCTTTATACTGATAATTAAAGCAATTCGTGCAAAGTTATTCCATAACCATTCCAAAATATCAAAAATGCACAACGTTAATATTCAAGTTTTCACTTCTGCCGGCAATCCCGGAGTGCAACCCGTCGTTTTTTACGAATTCATTCCCCGGGCTGCTAGATATATTATAATATGTATTTCTTTACAAAAAAAAAACAGTATCTAAGTATGTTTATCCGCATTCTAGAACCCATATTTGCTTTGCTTAGTTTGGGTCTAGATGGCGCTGTGTAATACATCCTTAAATATTTATTTATTTTATTTATTTAATAATGTTATGTTCAAATTCGTTCTCGCGTGATTGAATACCTAACAAAGATAAAGCCCAACTTTGACATTTATAATTGTTGGTAAATTGCATGTTTTGATATTAAACCAAACAATTACTAGCTCTCGGTGAAATAGTGAAACCTCGAGAAATCACTCGCCTTACGTACGCCACACGTGCCTTCAGGCAAGTAAATGTCACATTAGATGTTGTTGTTCTGCTAATCATAACATAACATAACAACTTCACGCCAGTATCCCCGAAGGGGTAGGCAGAGGTGTATTACACACCCACTGAGATGGCAGGTATTGTAGATACTTATTCACCATTTATAATACAAAAATAGATTACGTTTCATTGCCAAAACAAACCCTATTTTTTTTCTCTTATCGCCTAACAACATCTGCTTCAAATAAAGTTGGCACCGGACATTCCAGAACTATTTTAAATGTCAGTGCTAAACTTGAGAGGAATAAATAATGACCTCAAATCCTACGAAATTTGATGGGTTCAACACTTAAAAGCAGTCATAAATTTGTAAAAGGGAGACATTTCGTAAGAGTTTTAAAAATGCACATTCGGGCTTTGATTTTTTCCATTGGCAGAATGCAGAATGCGGTGTACGGGCCACGTACATTATACAAATGCTGGCCTTAGCAACTTTCGCGGAAACGGCGCGGTCGGACCGATTGCCATATAACTAACTAGTTCAACCTAAGATCTTACGGGAATCGGGCGCGACCAAACCGTAGCTTCGCGGCATAACGTGTATTACATATTTTCATGTGTGATCTATGAATACATATTCCAAGTAGAAACTTATCTTTTATTTGTCGGGAATCGAACCCCCTAAAAATTTGGTCCTTCGAAGCCTTTCGCGAATATCGTGGGTGTGAAGCGGTTGACCTTGTGCAAGTGCCGTGGTTTGGTGAATTCTAGCAGTCAGCAGGAGCCAGGACAGCAGAGTAAGCAGAGCAGAAAGTACAGAGAGAAAATCAGTCAGCGGTTTCCAAGTAAGATCTTTCCATATTTTTAGAATAAGCAATATGGAGAATTTATATATCAACCAGGTGGAACTCACCGACGCTATCGAAAAAATTATCAAGAATTTAGAAAAAGCAGGTTTAGAGAGGAGAACAGCAGATTATTTTCACAGGCGATTAGATATCCTTGAAAATTATTGGACGGAGTATAGAAATAATCACGACAGCATCTGTGCGCTAGGTGTTAAGGAACATCCTTATTTCAAAAATTCGGAATATGAGCGTACGAAAGCCCTGTATCTATCTGCTAAGGAGCGGATTAAGCAGCAGGGTGAGGAAGTGACAGGGCCATCTACATCTGCATCGAAACCTCCGGTAGTGGAGGCGAAAACGGGTGAAGTGAGGTCAGAAGACATATCATCAGATTCAGCCGTACAAGCTCCTCGACCATTGATGGTGTCGAGAGGTGCAACAAGCAAGTCGGACGATTTGCTTCGAAAGCAATTTGTTAACTTTAAAGCCTTTATGAGAACGGTTAATACTATCAATTTGGACGAGATCAACGAGAAATGGGAGTTCGAAGATATTTTAAAGGAATTACAGTGTCGTTGGTCAACCATAGATTCTCTTCACTGGAGTATACACATAGAATTAAACGGGGAGGATGAAGAGTATGAGGAATTATTTACTAAACATGAATCAAAATATATAGCTCTAAAAAAGGCCGTCAATCAAAGCTTTGGTCGGTATCTCACCGGGAAAAAACGGTTCCAAATATCGAAATACCAACTTTTTCCGGAAATTATCAGCAGTGGACGTCATTCAAAGATCTATTTAAAGAAACCATTCATGATAATCCGTCTCTGTCCTTGGCTCAAAAAATGCAATTTTTAAAAGGGCGATTGCGTTCGGAACCTGAGAGGCTAATACAGCATCTTCACATTAGCTCAGAAAATTATAGCGCATGTTGGGAAATTCTCAATAACCGCTACAACAACAAAAAAATAATCTTTACAGCGCATTTAAATACATTATTAGCTTTACCTACTATTAATCAGCAGCAGTCTTTACCACAAATAAAGAAGATGCATGACGTCACGCTTGAGACGCTTCATGCGGTAGAGAATTTGGGTGTCGAAGTAACATCTTGGGACCCATTTTTAGTCCACATCTTATCCCAAAAACTGGACAGTGAAACATACAATGACTATATGGATTCACTGACAAATCCACGGGATTTACCTATTTTGAAGGAATTCCTATCTTACTTAGAAAGTAAATTCACTCGTCTCGAGTCAGCAAAACGGAAGCAGGATCAGGTTATACCAATGTCCTCAATACAGCATCATTCTAAACAGCAGACCTCGGGGAAGAAGCCCTATAATTCTAATAATCAAAAATAACCCCAACAAATCATTTAACATTACCGCAATTAAATGTCCGCTTTGCGGTGAAGATCATAGCCTTTTCCATTGTTCGAATTTCAACTCTTTGTCCAGTGAAATAAAATTAAAAAAGGCTAAAGAACTAAAAACTTGCATAAATTGCTTATTCAACCATAATGGAAAGCAATGCATTTCAACGAAGCGGTGTCGCAAATGCAATGGGAAACACAATACTTTGATACATGACGCTATCGTCAAAGCTAAGCCGACACATAGCAACAACGTACCTACATCTACACCTGCGTCAGAATCCGTGGGAAACAACTTGCACGTATCGAAAGCTGGCACAGGAAAAATACTACTTGCCACAGCACTTATCAAAATTATTTCTGTAGATGGAACATGCCACATTATGAGGGCGCTAATAGATCAAGGTTCACAAATCTCACTGATATCAGAAAGCACCGCTCAAAGACTGGGTGCGAAAAGAAACTTCTGTAGGGGTGTTATTTATGGTATAGGGGAGAAAGCAACTAACTCTAAGGGAATGATCAGCGTTACGTGTATGTCTATTTATAATGATTTTAAATTTAGCACTGATGTACTTATCATGAATAACTTGATTAAAAATTTACCTCAAACTACTTTCACAAAACCATCATGGCGGTTTATTCAGAATATCGATTTAGCAGATCCGGAGTTCTACGTAAGCCGACCTATAGACTTATTACTTGGATCAGATATTTATGCTATGATAAAGATGGGAGGAATCAGCAGAGCAGAAGAGCCGTCCCTACCGTTAGCAGAGCAAACCCAACTAGGTTGGATTTTATTTGGGAAAATGCAATCTTATCACTGCAACGTGATATTAAACAATATCGACGACATACAGCGATTTTGGGAGGTGGAAGACATAGAGGTCAACTCCGAGGTATCCTCAGAAGAACAGAAATGCATAGACCTATTTTCATCCACCACAAAGCGTCGTCCGGACGGTCGGTATGAGGTCAAGTTGCCTATGAAGCAGGAAGTACACGATAAATTAGGGTTATCGAGAAGCAAGGCCATAGGTCAGTTGCGGAGCTTAGAAAATAAATTTGAAAAGCAGCCTAATTTAGCAGCTCAATACAAGAAATTTATGAGCGAATACAGCACATTACAGCATATGATTCCATCTAATTATACGCATGAGAGTAATGATACAGCGTCGGTACCTTGTTTTCTACCTCATCACTCCGTACAACGTGCGCAATCATCTACTACGAAGCTCAGAGTAGTGTTTAACGCATCAGCGAAGACATCAAGTGGTTTCAGCGTCAACGATATGATGTACAAAGGGCCGAAACTGCAAAAGGACCTTCAGTCCTTAATTTTAAAATGGCGTACTTATAATTACGCATTTACATCAGATATCGAAAAGATGTATCGACAAATTATGGTTAACGAGGAGGATCAGGTGTTTCAACATATCGTATGGAGAGAGTCAAAATATCAACCCATACAATCATATCAGTTAACTACAGTAGCGTTTGGGGTCAAGGCATCTCCATTTCTTGCGATGATGACCCTGAAACAACTAGCAACGGATGAACGACAAAGGTATCCTCAAGCAGCACAGGTGGTCGAAGAAGCCATGTTTGTCGATGACGTTATACACGGTGTTCATGACCTTGACAGTGGGAAGCAATTGATTGCGGACCTCAACAGTATAATGAAATCAGGAGGGTTCACTCTTAGGAAGTGGATTTCAAACGAACCACAACTGCTAGAAGCTATAAGCGAAGAAGGTAGTCAAGGGAAACCAATATTTAACTTTAAATCAGAGGGGACCTCGAAAACTTTGGGTTTACGCTGGGACTCGCAAAAGGATACATTTATATTTAGATATGATATCGTCAATCAAACAAACAGCACTAACACTAAACGAATAATTTTATCGGAAATTTCCAAATTATTTGACCCCCTAGGATGGTTGGGGCCACTCACTACTAGTTTGAAATTATTATTTCAAAGGGTGTGCACCGCTAATTTACAATGGGATGATGTATTGCCAGAAAATATTTATCTCGAATGGATAAAAATTAGATCAGAAATCTACCACTTAAACGAATGTGAAGTTCCCAGGTGGATCGGGTATCATCAAGGTGACGTCATACAGTTACACGGATTCTGTGACGCATCGCTTAAAGCATACGCTAGCGTTATTTACGCACGAATCGTACACAAAGATCAAGTAAAGGTGATTCTGCTTACTTCAAAATCTCGTTTGGTTCCATGTAGCAAAACTATAACACTACCTCGGTTAGAAATATGTGGTGCTGAACTATTAGCAAAACTGATGAGCAAGGTTATACAATCTCTTCCTCAAGTAGAAATACAAATCTACGGTTGGACTGATTCTATGGTGGTCCTGGGTTGGCTACAAGGCGATCCAAATCGATGGAAAACTTTCGTATCCAATCGTGTCAAAACTATCGCAAAAACAATACCACCAAACTGTTGGTGTTACGTAAAATCAGGTGAGAATCCTGCTGACGCAGCAAGTAGAGGGCTCTTAGCGTCTCAATTAGCAGGTTCATATCTTTGGTGGCAAGGACCTAAATGGTTAAAATCATTTACGGGTGACGAAAATCAAACTAAGTACCAAAGAAGAAATTAACGGGAAGCAAGTCAATTGTATTCAGCAAAATAGCGATGACAGCATTATTTTAGAGCTATTAGTAAAGTATAGTTCACTAGCAAAAACAATTAAAATCTTAGCGTGGATATTGCGTGCATTTAACAAACCTACTAGCGAATGTAAACAAAAGCCAGCATATCTTACGTTACGAGAATTAAAGCAAGCAAAGCAACTTATCATGAAATATGTACAGCGATGCGAATTCCAGGATGATATTGAGCATTATCGAAAGCATAAAATGGTTAAAAATACAAGCAAATTATTAAATTTAAACCCTTTTTTAGACAGCAATGGAATTCTACGGGTTGGAGGTCGTTTGAAAAATGCTCAAATTCATAACGATATGAAATATCCTATTATACTCCCTCATGGCGGTATCTTTACGACGCGTTTAATACAACAAGCACATTTACTTACCTATCATGGTGGTCCGCGCTTGACATTATCAAACTTAAGGCAGCAGTACTGGATTATTTCTGGAAACCGAGCAGTTAAGAAGGAAGTACGAAAATGTGTCAAATGTCGGAAGCATGACCCTAAGCTACAATGTCAATTGATGGGAAACTTACCTGCAGCTCGGGTCAATCCAGCACCTCCGTTCTATTATACAGGTGTTGACTACACTGGATTTGTCGAAACAAAGGCTCACAAAGGGCGGGGCATCAAAACAAGTAAAGGTTACGTCGCGTTATTTATCTGTATGGTGACGAAAGCCATACACCTGGAGTTGGTTTCGGATCTTTGCAGTACAGCATTTTTAGCAGCCCTTCGGAGAATGGCTGCCAGGAGAGGAGCACCTCGACATATGTTTAGCGATAACGGTAGCAATTTTGTCGGGGCTAACCGAAATCTAAATCAAGAATTTCATAATCTGAAGAGTACCTTAGATGAAGCATTCTTTAAAGAAATTACCGATCTTAAAATCGAGTGGCATTTTAACGCACCATCTTTCCCTTCAGGAGGAGGATACTGGGAGCGAGGTATTCGTAGCATAAAATATCACCTTAAGCGTATCGTAGGCAACCAAAGGCTGACCTTCGAGGAGTTCAGCACACTTCTATCACAGTTAGAAGCATGTATAAACTCGCGTCCGTTGTGTCCATTGTCTGAAGATGTGGAAGATTTAGATTTCTTGACACCGTCACATTTCCTTGCTGGAAGAGCTTGAAATACTATTATAAAAACCGCACAGGATGCGAGAACTCGACGGCACTTAGCCCATAAGCTAGCACAGGATATCTGGAAACGTTTTAAGGTTGAATACCTTACGCAATTATCAGTACGGAGCAAGTGGTTTAAGAAGCAAGAAAATTTAAAGCTCGGTGATATGGTAACTATTCACGACGACAATCTACCCGCTGGTAAATGGATGATGGGTCGAGTTGTTGAAGTACATAAGGGGTCTGACGGATTAGTGAGAATAGTCTCCTTAAAAACGAGGAATGGAGTCATACAGAGGCCAATAGTCAAACTTTCAATATTACCTTTACCCCCGTCGAGCTTACCTGTGGTACCAGATGAACAAGACACGGCAAATATAACTAGTAGCAAGACACGGTTGAAACCTAACAAAGGCTTTTTGGCTATGTGTTTATCGTTGTTTTTACTCATAGCAAGCATCACCTTAGCAAGCAGTTCCTACGCAGCGTACAATATAACACAACTAAACAAGCATCAAGGGTTGTTCTTCGACAAAATTAGCAACATGAAATTAATACGAGATCAATGGAAACTTGTTGTTTACTACAACATGGACCCTTACTGGAACGGGATATTAGCTTTAGAAAAATATCAAAAATATCTTGAGCAAACTTGCGCACGAGTTAGTTCACTATCACAGTGTGACGTAATTCTGTTGCAGTTACGTCACAGTTACCAAGAATTACAGTTCACTAACCAAGTACTACTTGGTCAGCATAATGACACGCGATCGCGCACGCGACGTGGTCTTATCAACGGTGTAGGATACCTTGCGAATACACTATTCGGAGTACTGGACGATCATTTTGCCGAACAATATCAAAAGGACATCACTATGCTTCGAGAAAATCAAAGGTATTTAGCTACTTTATGGAAAAATCAGACATCGGTGGTTGAAGGAGAATACAATGTATTGCAAAGAATTGAGAAATCTATTAATAAACAGCATAAAGTAATTGACGAGCGTCTGAACGAGTTAGTTAATGCAACACTTACCATAAACGAGCACCTTAAAACGGTTGAAGTTCTGAATGACTTCACCATATCAGCCATGATTACCCAAACGCTTATTTCTAGTATCCGAGGGATTCAAGATAAATTGGTGGAGATGTTAACCGACGTTCATCATCAGCAATTTAATACGCACATTCTTTCTCCACAACAAATGTTAGAAGAACTGAACATCATAGCAGGACAGTTGACGAAAGACTTGTCACTACCTATTGAGCATATACACCTAGAAATCGCTACGATTTATCAGTTATTGAAGGTCCGGGCTCGATTAACTAGTCATTATTTCATATTTGAAATAAACATACCCCTAGTTACTAGAGATAGTTACGAGCTATATCTAATTATTCCGATTCCTCTTCGACAAGCAAATAGCACGATATCTATAGTACCGCTATCTGACTACGTTGCAATAAATATGAAAAAGGACACATACATTCCTTTAAATGAGAACGAAGTACAGCGGTGTGTGCACACTAGCTCATTTACCTACCTATGCTACGTGCACACCCTTATCTATAATCTAAAATCCGATAACAATTTATGCCATCCTGACGCATCGTTGCGTAATTGTCAAACCATCACAGCTACATGCAATAATAAATGGATACAATTAAGTAACATCAATACTTATTTGTTTTATTGTTGTACTCAATGCACACTACGCTTTATGTGCGGAGATCAAGTTACCGTGGAACAAGTGCAGGGAGCACACGTCATTAAGCTTGAGCCGAACTGTATTATCCGAGAGGACTATCTTACTGCATACGCTCAAAACACCAAATTATCGAATACATTAAGTTTTGATGCAGATGTTTATAGCCCACAGATTGCACAGATTAATCATGTGATTAACATTTCTTTAACTCCACGCCAAAATGGAACCGCTGATTTAGATTTGGACGAATTAACTAAGCTTGGGGAAAAGATCACTATGCGATAAGCTACACTTTAGTGGCTGTTGCAATAGCAGCAGTAGCGGTGTTCCTGTGGCGGCGGAGTCGCCGGGCGGGCAGACGCGGGCTTACCGCGCCACCGTCGCCTCCCAGCAGTATCAGTGTCATCAGCATGCGACAGCTAGGGCGGGCTGTCGAGCAGCCAGTGTTAGTGCAAGTGCAAAGTGTGTACAACAAAAAGGACCAGGCGTGTTCACCACTACCGCGCAGATCGGACAATACTTGTGTGTCTTAAATCTGTGTTTATAACTTTGTTTTTTTTTTGTCTCTTTTCGCCCGGGAGCATGTACGGGCCACGTACATTATACAAATGCTGGCCTTAGCAACTTTCGCGGAAACGGCGCGGTCGGACCGATTGCCATATAACTAACTAGTTCAACCTAAGATCTTACGGGAATCGGGCGCGACCAAACCGTAGCTTCGCGGCATAACGTGTATTACATATTTTCATGTGTGATCTATGAATACATATTCCAACTAAAAACTTATCTTTTATTTGTCGGGAATCGAACCCCCTACATGCAGGGCGGAGCCAGGAGAATCTGGTTTGCGCTGGCGACGCTCGAGGAAGGAGATCGGATTCAACTTTTGGAAGAGCTTCACGTAGAGAGAGGGCTCCCCAGAAGGATTAATAGAAAGATTTGACTAGTTAATGCTAGTCCGGTTTAGATAATTTTATTTGTATTGTGTGAACTAGTTTATTCACTTGTAATAAATAAATTTAAATAATAATTGTATAAGAGTTAGTCGGGAATAATAATTAACGAGTGCTAGCAGAAAGCTGATTTTGGTAAAGTATACTAAATTGCATAATTTTAGTGTTCAAAACTTTGTACATAGAATTTTATAATTGACTGACTTTATTAGCTAAACATAATCAAACGAGTTATTAATAATGGACCTAATGACCGATAAGGAATACGAGCTATTGTCTAAATACAGATCGTATTGGGATCCAACATTTCATACATATGTATTATATATATATAATATAAAAATTATACCATGGTCACGGGGCTAGGCGGCTGAATGCGCCATAAAAAAAAATATTCCACGTCTTAGGACGTGTTGATTGACCGCTTCTCAGCGATGAAAAGGAGTTGAATTCCCTCAGGACCATCTGACCACCATGAACTTGCCACTGGTGGTGACTTGGGATTTCTATATCCCAACTGACTACCAGTGACCAAATAACACAGTACTACTCCCATATCACCACCAGTGGTGAAAATTGTCTCATTTTACCACTAGTGGTAAAATAAAACAACATCAGTAGCACTTTACCACCAGTGGTCAAATTATAAGATCAGTTTCAATTTAGTAAAATCAAGATTATCTAAACCACTTGATTATTCAAGTCATACCGTTTACTATATCCAAAACATTTATTTGTATTTATTTGTTTACTTAAACCAAACTATTCGCTCTTAGCTATCATAACCTATATTATTTATATTATAAACTATTTGAATCTAAATTAGGTACTTCATTTAAAATTTATTCTTTGTTATTCTAATAAAAAAATGTAAGTACCTATTTCTGGGTTTCTGGCATTAGTAAGCAAAGGGGCTAGCTATCTCTAGACAGTGGCCGACAGTAACATTGTTATCCTTTAATGGTCCTACAGCCCTCTTTATTTTTTCATCGTTTTCGGCACGATCACGACTTTTTTTTGTAATATTAAAATCCTTATTACTTTCGAATATTAAGTAATATTGAGCGTCTTTCTTTAAAAAATTTAACAGTCGTAGTAATGTAGGATTTTTTTGGCCTATGAATCTGTTAATTTTTGAATGCCATCCCTCTAAATGATTTGTTGTTCGATACTCTTCGCCTTCACAATTCCACATGTTACTCAATAGTTTATTATCAAGCCATTGCTTTTTGAAATACCCATTAAATTTTAAAATTGTTTCGGTACAAGGAGTCCATTGAAGTATGTATTTCCATCCTTCATTTAGTTGTTCTGGTGGAATCAGAGCAAGTCCAGCACTTAAAGCTACATGGCGTCTTTCTACTGAGGTTTTCAAATTTCCTTTGCCTTTCTCCATAGACAATGGTTGAAGTGATAAAAACACCCTTTTATTTCTGTTACTGCATGATTTTTTCATAAATCGATATAACGTAGATTTTACTGAAGAATATTTCGACATTTCTTGTACATTTACACATTGATCGTGTAGTCGACTTACCATAGAGAAATATTGGCGGGGAACCGAGTCGTAATTTATAGTAACATCTTGTTTTAATTGGTCTACATGCTTTGCTACAATGTTTCTTGAAAGGGATTGGAGACAATTTGGAACGTGGACAGATTCTTTTACCTTTATTTGTTTATCATTAAGCGTTAGACTTACCTTTGCAGTACTTCTTGTTACAGCACACCCATAGTTTGTGACTGTTTTTGTAGGTCTTCTTTAGTTGATATCTTCGTCCGTCATGCAAAAGTAGCTGTCCCACCCTTTGGCTTGATATAATTATATTTGTAAGTAATTGGGTTACTGCATGTAGGCACAGAATCTTGATCACACATTTTCACAGAAATACTGCACTAATAAGTAGGTAATCATGAGAGGGGTGCGACTGGTTGGATCACCTCCAAGTTTGGTGCACCCTGGACAACGTGGGCGATGACGCATCATTGATTGCTCCTCTGGAGTAGCTGGCGTCAACGTCAACGGCCAAGAGTCTGACCAACCGGCCCTTTTCAGGGCCAGCTGACCCCATTGCACGAGGGGATCGGGGTATGGCGGACCTGCAGGGCCCGCGGGGGGGGGGGGGGTCACTCCAGGTACCCCTCTGCTCGTATCAGAGGGGACACTGCGAATGGGCCAGGGTCAGTCGGAGTGCGAGGGATATGCTCTATGGGTAACCTTACACCCCGGCGTCTGTAGACCCGAGACGGCGTGCGGTTTTAGTCGGTTCAAGCCCGACATAACCGCCCCCGCTGGCCGGCGGGGGGGGGGGGGGTATCCGAAGGGATTTCCACACAACAAAAAAAAAAGTAATCATTAGAAATGATTTTCTTCGAGTTAGATAACCAGGAAAAGTTCACAATGATGTGTGTCAATCTCGACATGTTTACTTTGCAATAAAATAATTAAAGAGGATTCTACTCAAAGCAAATCGTAACAGGCTAGGTTGTGTTTACGGATAGCAGATTAGTCCTATTTGTCCCATTTCACCCCTAGTGGTAAAGTTTTACACCATCTCAACACCGGTGGTCAATTAGAACTAAAATCGATTTATCACTAGTGGTGAATTGGGAATAAGTTTTTCCCAGTTGACCACCAGTGGTAAAATGGGGTGGTTTTCGTCTCAATTGACAACCGGTGGCAAGTTCATGGTGGTCAGATGGTCCGGAGGGGTTGAATTCGAGGCCCCATAATCCTATGCGTAGGAGCCTTGAGCCAGGCCGTAGGGTGATCCCGTAAATGCCAGAGTGATTTGAGCAACGAAATGACATTGTAATTGACTCAATTAACAGACATATACACTCTTCAGGAACACTTACTAGACCTAATTTGTCATAAAATATTACTAACTCTAGACAATCTACTCATGAAGGTCTTAACGACTTCTTTCTGTTAATTACCTAAGGGTCCATTAAAAGTAAGCTGAAGTAAATATATGACTTGTTATTTTGGGAATACCATCACTACACTGCACACTTGCATAATCCGACGCGATTGAATTAATTTCATTTGCCACAAAGACTATCCTCACACTCATAAGCATCGAAGTTATCCTGAAATGAAGCAACTAAGTTCTTTATACATAGATTCAACTATATAGACGATCACATAACTGGGCTTGAACCACCACACCACGATTCACCAGTTATGTTAAGGTCCCAATATTAGTTCCTTAAATTCGTTAGTACTCACAGGAGACTTTTCTTTTTGTTTCACTTGACTGTCGTCCAGTTTCAGTTCTTGTTGAGAAGGAATTTGTATTTGTTCCTCTACTTTCTGGGATGGTGGAGAGGTATGAACTGATTTGTTCTGTTTTCGGCCGATGCGGACGACGTTGGCGTAGGATTGATTTTCCCGTTGTTCAGGAAGTTGATTTGCAGTTATAGTAACAGTCTGGTTTGGTTTGGCGATTTTATTGCGAAGCGGGGGGAATTTCCGCTTCTGGAGTTCTTTATATACAGTGCACCCTTTGTAGTTTGCGGGATGATTTCCGTCGCATAGAGCGCATCTGACGTTGTCGGATCTTTCCTTCCGCGAGCAGGCTGAGGGCGCGTGAGGACCAGCGCATTTGATGCATCTTGGATTTCTGCGACAGTAGGATTTAGTATGGCCATATGCTAAGCAGTTAGCGCATTGAGGGATTCTGCGTTTTGGTCTTGGTGGTTCTAACTTCACACGACAATGTAGAAGATTTTTAATGTGATACACTTCTTTATTGTTTGAGCTTGATTGAAGTTCAATCACAAACATGTGCAATGGGATTTTGGTTGAAGCTTGTTTGCTGTTCCAAATATTGTTGGCGACATGTCCAAGCTTGGCCAGTTCGTCTCTAATTTCATCAGTGTCAGTTGATGGATGAATATTCTTAAGGATGACTTTAAAGTCTCTCTCTTGTTTGGGTTTATATGTAAAATATTCTGTCCCTTTAGCATCCAGTTCCTTGACAATTGTTCTGTAGGCGTCACTCGTTTTCGGTTTAATTTTAACCTGATCCTTGGGTAGAACTTTTAGCTCGACGAGATCATGCACAGTTTCATCGAGCAATTTAATTAGGGGACGAATGTTCGTTACCTTATCGATAAATATAGGTGGAGGCTTTGGTGTTTTTTCTGGCGGTTGTGGTTGAGATTCTTCAATATCCTCGTCGTTCGAAAGAGCAGAGAAAGAGTTGGATGTGGGTACTGGCTGGCTCAGCCAATATGTACCGAGTTTTAGTTGTTTTTGGCTTTTGTCAGCCTCAGGACTGTCTCTTTGTCTCTTGCGGATTTGAACATCTGTCCACTTTGTGTGGAGCTTCCGGGCTATCCTTAATTGTAATGGTTTGACTGCAGTCAGTGAGAGACTGAGATCTCGGTCTATTGAAAAGGCTTGGATGAAAGATTTGCTGAGTAAGCGTTTTGTTGGATTTTATTAGATTTTTAGAATGGTCCATTGTGATTCCCACGAGTAGGGCAGATATTAATGTCACACCGTCGGGTAACTCCCATTCCGGCGGTGAGGGCTATATACTTCCAACGTTCGCCAGTTGCGTTGAAGATGGCGCTAGCGACTGTACTTCCCAACAGCCATGCATCCTATTGACGCGTCTCCCATCGTAGGATTTGGGGTGATTTATTAGAGAGGATTTCTTCCTCGTAGCACGGGCGATTAAGCCAAGGCCACCGTTCTCACGAAACATGACCATGAGGTTACGGGTTGAGAAGGTTATTTCCTACCTTCACTGCACAGACTGGTTAGGCCTGGATTGGTCTGGTTAATTAACTGCCGCCAGAGTTTCGGCGTCCGGCCACACTTGTAGGGTGAGTCAAGGAAGAGGTTATAAATTATACAGACGTGAGTCATCTAGAGTTTGATGTTGATTATAACTAGATGTCAGTAGATATTTGACGTTGGTTGGTCAGCCTGATAGAGTAATTTTTTCTTCGGGGTTGATTTCCCCTAGCCAAAAAATTCAGTTAAATGACATCTACAGGTCCCAAACCGCCAGAGGACCGAGGCAAATCAGTCACCACGGAGTCGTCAGTCTCCACGGTGTAGACAGGCCCGGCCCCCCGCCGGAGTGGGTACTGCAAATGACACAAGGCGCCGAAGACTCGCCTACACACGTCATACTTGGCTGTTGTGGCCACGAGGAAGGATGGAGAACGTGCGAGCTCGTTATCGACCACAACAGTGCCCAGGGAGGACGACCTACATAGATGTAGTATGCAGGCCCATCACTAGTCTGCGACGGCATACTAGAGACGGCGTGGACGTGTATGAGTGCTTGTCGGTGCGCGCCTGATAGCCTAGCTCCGCACTCCTAGGCGTACACTATGGTATTACTTAGCATTTTATAGGGGCGAGTTCCCTGGCGAAAGAACTCGTCCCACTAAGACCTACACCGACCCCCCCCCCCCCCCCTAAATTAAATGCTAATCACAACAATTTGTTTATCATAAATTCATCAACAGTTTTTGACAACACCTACGAATAAATAAATAAACATTCTATCACATTCTACACAGCGCTCTCTAGACCCAAAGTAAGCTTAGTTTGACTAGCTAGTGTTATAGGTTCTGGAATGCGGATAAAACATACTTTTTTTTTAAAATACATACATATTATACATAAAAACACCCAGACCGATGCAAATCGACAAATTTCAAGCATAAAAATATTTGCACTGAGCGGGAATCGAATCGTAACAGTGGAATGCACTACGCCTGAAACCGCGTGAGACTGAAACAAGTTTGATAGCAGGTGGGATCCATTGATTTTCTTTCTGTTTATGATTTGCAAATTGAACTTGTTTTGGTCTTTTTAGGGCAGTCGGGTTTATTGATCTTTTAATTAATAATTACATTGCGTATTTTAATCAACTTTTTAATTAATAATTTTATTGTATACTTTTTGGTTATGATGTATATATATTTGAAATCACCCTTCATATTCTACTCGATAAGTTTAAGTGAAAATATTTTTTGACAACATACGGTTTAGCGCCAAAAATTCGCCTTTTTTTGTTATTTTGATATACCCAGTAGCACTATTACAGTAAATACGAATTTAACGACACCTCTCAAGCAAAAACCGTCTAGCCGTTCAGGCTGCAGAGTTTGCCAAACAATTATACATACACAGGTACATGCATAAATACATACGTACTTCAATCCTCTCGAAAAACATAACCCTCCTTCTGGCGTAGTTGGGCAAAAACAATGCCTGTGCAAAAATCTTCAATATAGGGTTCTTCAAGAAAGGCATTAGAAAGTTATTACAAGGTCGGCAGCGCGAGTGTGACGACCCTGGAGTTGCAATCGTCCACAGGCCACGGTAACCGCTTCCCATGAGGTGGGCCGTATGCTCGTATGTCACCTAATGGTAGAAAAAATATAACAACAAATGGTTTAATAGTGATAGGTACATATATAAGGGCGACCAGTCACCCAATTATCGTTTCTACACGCTTATTTCTCATGTCTCTACACGGTAGGACTGACTGAAGCAACTCATGGATATTCCGAAACCGTCCCATCCTGCCACGTACACCGCTTTCCCTGAATTTGAAAATCTAACTTCGTACGTTTTGTAGCTTAGACCACTGTACAGTGGATTTCCGCACGAAACAAAAAGTACTTACAATATTGTAACCTACAAAACATAAACGAAGCGTCGGTAGCTTAGTGGTTAAGGAGTCAACCTTACGATCGAGAGGTCCCGGGTTCGAATCCTGGCCATTACACTACCGACGTGAACCCACTCCTAACACAAGCAAGTTAACTTAGCTGGAGGGGTTAGGGGGGATATTACTAATTTCGGTTACTAATATTCTTTTTTAAAAAAAAAACATTATCTTTAATAATTCCTGGTATTGTGTATGTTAATCTCATAAAATCCCTTGAGACTGATAAGATGCTGTTATTTTTCCACTTCACATTATTTGACATATTCATACGCAATAGTGGTGTCAATTCCATTGTTTAATTTTTCAAACCATTAAGTCGCGAAATATCATATTCTCAAAATTGTTTGGGCTTGTATAATCGGAATATATCCATTGTAATACTTATTTTTCCGTGCGCAAATGGTTCTCCGACGATTCGAGCCGATTAAAACCGCACGCCGTCTCGGGTATTTAGACGCCGGTGTGTAAGGTGGCCCAAGAGGCATTTTCCTTACACTCTGGTCCATTGTAATACCCATTATATCTTGAAATTAACTTTATCTGTAGATTGTAGAGCCAAGTTGTTGAGATACTATAGTGTGGGAGAAGAGCCAAGAAACTTAATAAGAAATATAAGTTCCAAAACGTAGTTTACCAAAACATAGTACTCACTGTCTCATAGGTCTTATATCAGATGCACTGAATCGAATATGCCATAGAATTACTTAACTACTCTACTCCATTTCAATCAATTAGGATTAGTAAAAACACTCGTATCACGGCCCCCCTGCCTTGCCCTTCAACCCGTGAGAACCATGGGAGTGTCCCGCATGAATTTACCATACTATAGCCGGTTTAGTATCTTAGGATTAGAGGATCACACGACAGATCTACATTTTTTAATGAATGGTGGGCTCTCGTTTGACCTCTATCTCACCTGGTCGTAAGTGACGATGTGGTCTACGATGGATCACGTTTGCCTAGACGGTACCTATTCACTCGAGAATTAAAGTCTCCGAGGTTATAGCTTTCCGGAAACACAGTCTCAGGCAGGCAATTCCACTCCTTAGCTGTACGCTTAATAAATGTGTTGCAGAAACGTTTCGTGCGTATGAGTGGAATATCCACCATAATATAAGTATTTCATAAGAAAAAGGAATGTGGAATGTTTATTGTGAAACTCTAAATGCTATCAGGACTTAACGCTCGTATAATGATGACTGTTATATCTTTATACCACCTCAACCATAAAAGAAAAAAAACGGCGCCAAGTGCGAGTCGGACTCGCCCATTAAGGGTTCCGTAGCAGCAAGTAACATTGTGTTAGTGGTTTTTTTTATTTGAGTCGATTGAATGAAAGGCAAATTACGGTTGACGATTTATGACGTATTAAAAAACTACGTACTAGATCTCATTCAAACCAATTTTCGTTGGAAGTTAACATGGTAATGTACATCATATATTTTTTTTAGTTTTATCATTCTCTTATTTTAAAAGTTACAGGGTATGTGTATACACATTTTACCACTTTGGAAGTGTCTCTCGCGCAAACTATTCAGTTTAGAAAAAAATGATATTTGAAACCTCAATATCATTTTTGAAGACCTATCCATAGATACCACACACGTATCTATGGGTTAGACGAAAAAAAATTTGAGTTTCAGTTCTAAGTATGGGGAACCCCTAAAATTTATTGCTTTTTTTCTACTTTTGTGTGAAAATCTTAATGCGGTTCACATAATACATCTACTTTCCAAGTTTCAACATCATAGTGGCTGTCACATACGGACGGACAGACAGACAGACATGACGAATCTATATGGGTTCTGTTTTTTGCCACTTGACAACGGAACCCTAAAAATATCTTGGGGTTCAAAAATTTGGATAGATTTTAAACAAAATCATTGGCATAAATTTAAACTCCTCTGGTCGGGTGGATGAACTCTTGCGATACGGTATGTTACACTCTTATATTTAAATATTAAACAGCTTCAAGTAAATCATATAATACTTAAACAGATTCGAAGGGAGGTTTTATCTTAACACGTAAATGGTATTTTACTTTGAACGTTTCCTGTATTTTCCTTAGAATATATTTCGTTTAGATCTGACGTCTTTGTGCAAGTACAAATACGAAATAATATGATAGCTTTTTGATGTAAGGAAAAAGTATGATACGAAAATAAATGAATGATAACTAAGGTTTATCTTTTTAGATATCCACCATGATATTACTGACTGCTCACTTATGGAAGCCCTTTGCATTTGAGAACAATTACTAATGCGATATTAATATGATTTTAAATGAATAGCCATTTATATTTTACTAGCAACCCACCCTCGCTTCGCTTCGATTTATACGAGTTTTCTTTTAACACAAGCCATCGTAATTTACACATAATATATAAGCCTATGTCCATCAGGGTAATATATTTTATAATGATGAAAGAATTTTTCCAATAAAGTGCAGTGGTTTCGAAGAATCACACAGACATATAAACAAACTGACAAAATTCGGCCTCTCTCTTTATAATATTAGTACAGATGAGCATCTCGCAAATGAACTTATTTGATACTTTCATATTCATGAAAGTATCAAATAAGTACACATAGATAGATAAGGACATTGTACTTCATATTTTTTATTCTGGTACCAGATTTCTAGGTGAAGATAATACGACCTTTGAGGCCTAAGTCAACCTCACCTGCTAATCAAGAAACCTGCTAAACAACGGACGATGCTGTCACACAGGCTTCCCTGTCGCGGTTTTGAGGTAAGACGGCAGTTGCTCTAGGAAAAGCCGATATACCCATTAAAAAAAATGGACTCAGGGCTTCAAAGTGCAAAGGACAATGCCCATGTCAGTATGGAAATCGGTTGCACACTTGTTTTTGCTATGTCACTAAGTATAAACTGCATTAAAAAGCCTGCATTCTGAAATATAAACGCATATTGTAACAGAACTTGGGGTTATTGAGAAATTCAAACCCCAAGGCCTGTAGAAGCGATTTAGTGTTGAAAAGTCATACTATAATCAATATTATTTTTTAACATTTGAAATATTGACGCGAACGTGTAAAAGCGCAACCAAGATTGGGTATTCTCCTTTGTACGCAACTAGGAAATCGTTATGAGAATGATGAGGTTTCTACGTGTAAAAGAAATTCAATTTTAAATTCAAAGTTCACAACTGACAGCTGCTCATAAATAAATATACTAAAACCTGCATATATACCCATTTTTTTAGATAATTATGTTATTTTTTTTATGAATGATAGTCTCACGTTTGACCTCTATCTCACCCGGTCGTAAGTGACGATATGGTCTACGATGAATCACGTTTGCCTAGAAGGAACCTATTCACTCGAGACTCGAAGATTACGAGGTTATAGCTTTCCGAAAACACAGACTCAGGCAGGCAATTCCACACCTTAGCTGTACACATAATAAATGTGTCGCCGAAATGTTATATTTCTTCTATTTGACTGTATTATTACGACAGGCATTACCTATTGCTGATTGACGGACGAGGCTCTGACGCAGACTTTCCTCTAAGGAAGGGTTTGGGAGGTCGGACGGCAGTCGCTCCCATAAAAACCGTAAAAGCCAAACCAAAAGCAGAAGGTACAGCGTTAACAACGCT
Organism: Cybosia mesomella; assembly: GCA_946251805.1. NCBI lineage: Eukaryota > Metazoa > Arthropoda > Insecta > Lepidoptera > Erebidae > Cybosia > Cybosia mesomella. The sequence goes on along the minus strand of OX276396.1, from coordinate 32,621,898 downwards.
CAGGAGATGATGATGAGTATTATTACTGTATTATTACGTTTTCTAATTACGTTTACGCTTAATTACGTTTAATTATGTTTACGCTAGCTATTGCCCGCGGCTTCACCCGCGTGGATATCTGATCCCGTTCCCACTACCTATAGGTAACGTATTGCAGGGATAAAAAGTAGCCTATGTCCTATTCCAGACTATAATCTATCTCTGTACCAAATTACAGCCAGATCCGTTCAGCCATTCTGGCGTGATTGGATAAGAAGAAGGAAGGAAGAAGAAAGAAGAAAGAAAGAACCAAGAAAGAAGAAAGAAGAACAAAGAAAGAAAGAATCATTTATTAGTGCAAAAGCGCCACACACTAAGTACATAACATTACATGTCATCTCATAAAATAACTGGAGCACAATAGTAATGTAGCACACAAATGCACCAGTAACAAACATTCATCCATGCATCCATCCATCCATTCAAAGTTGCACATGTATGATATTCCACCACCACAACCTATTTGAGATACACAATTCCACCGTTCATCATTTTGATATATTATTTCAAAGGGTTTAGGCAGCGTTTTCGGTGAAAGCTCCGTGACGGCTAATTGTTTCCGACAACTCCAATAATTTAGCCAATGTTTAAAAACCTTAATAAATTATTTGCTAAAACATTCTTCGATAACCACTCTATAAATTGGTGCTCTATCCATCGGTGCAGTAGTTTTTGAGTTTATCGCGAACAGACAGACAGACGCGGCGGAGGAATTTGGCTTATAATATGTTGTAAAGCTTAATTAAATAACAAGCGGGTAGTAACAGAAAACAGGGAGAGTACACATTTTTCGAGAGACCACAATGTGATACATATAATGAGATGATTATCTGGCTTGTTTGTCAGCATGTTTTCTTTGAGAAGACTGCTGGCAAGGATGGTAATTATATTTTATTCAGAGGAAGGTTATTAAGTGTATACAACCTTTTCTAAACAGAGATATTATTTAATTTTTTATATTGTCGGCAGTTTACGCGAATATCACACATTGAAATAAAACCATGTTAATGGATTCTATCGCGTATTATTTGATGTTTATTATTTATACTTAGCGGCAATAGCCCAGTGGTGTACGTACTGGCAACTGGGTAGAGAGTCTTTACTTGAAAATACTACATAGATTACTGCATTAGCAAATAATTAATTACAATACATAAAATAACCCACTGAACGTTCAGTGGGTGTACCTTTTTTTTTTTTTTATCGTGCGGAAATCCCTTCGGATACCCCCCCGCCGGCCAGCGGTTATGTCGGGCTTGCACCGACTAAAACCGCACGCCGTCTCGGGTCCTCAGACGCCGGGGTGTAAGGTTACCCATAGAGCATATCCCTCGCACCCCGGCTGACCCTGGGCCATCTCACCACTAACAGCATCGCTCATCCTGTCTCCTCTGAAAGCAGAGGAGTACGGAGAGCGATATGTTCCCGCCACGCTGGGTATTGGCCGACGATCAATGCCAACCCTATGAAGGGGTGAAGGGGAAGCCATTGACCGCCGCCCAGGGTGTACCGGCCGCTCCGATTCCGTTCCCCCCGGACTGCAGCGGGATCGGAATCGGAGCGACACTCGAGGAGGTTACCCAACACACACCCCAGTTACCCAACACACACCCCTCAGTGGGTGTACCTGGAAATATTTTCAAGTCTAATGGGTCGTAAAATTTTCAGCAATTCCTCAGACTCACATTTTGAATCTCTAATTAAAAGCAAATATGCAAAGCGGCTTTACAATACAAAGGAGTTTGTAAGAGACTGAGAAGGGACGACCCGACGAAGAAGAGACCAAGGCTGAGAAAAAAACTATTACAATAACAAAATAATATATAACTTCTAATTAGAAGTTAATTGTATCCGTCTATTTATAAAACACATGTCTAATTTGCATTGTTCAAAGTGTTTCTTTGTAAAATATGTATGTATTTACAAGTTGGTCTCCGGTGAGTCGGCGGAGCGTACATCTTCGAACTGAAAAAAAAGTAATAATACTTTACCTAACCCGGAAATTGAATACAAGATGCAAGGAATCGAATCATATATAAACATAAGCGGAAATTTACGCAACCAACCAGCAATTGTAGGAAAATATTGAATTGTGTCGCAGCAACTATCAGCAGAGCAACAAGAACCCCATCGTTTCACATTCGAATAAACGAATACATTTTGTTGAATGTTCAATTTTGTTCACTGATTCGAGAATCATATTGTGCAAGTTTGCAGACTACGGAGTTTTAGAAATTTTAGTTAGAATGCTGCAATGTAATTCATATTCCAGTAGACTATGCCTGGAAGTATTTATTGATACAAATATATATTGTATACAGTGTGTATTGTGTACCTGGGTTGATTTGTCACTTTGACTCGCGAAAAAGAGTGATATATCGACTTGCTTCGGTTTTGTGTTTTCTATTGTTTCTTATTGGGATCTTCTGTTAGGAATTTCTGCGTTCGGAGTTAGAAACAAGTTAAATTTAAGAAAAAAAACGACGGGTTGCACTCCGGGAGTGCCGGCAGAAGTGAAAACTTGAATATTAATGTTGTGCATTTTTGATATTTTGGAATGGTTAGGGAATAATTTTGCACGAAATGCTTTAATTATCAGTATAAAAGTACTATCATTTATGTGGTAACATACAATATTCATTTATTGCGCTATCATACACAAATATGACAATTTATATTACATTAAAAATTTAAGACTTCAGAACTATTACAATTATTTTACATTGAAAAGTTTATCTCTCAGAAAAATCATCTTCCATCCATCATTTCAACGAATTTTTCACCATCCTTATAACCAGAACCATCATCGCCAGTATATTTATAAAGTACTTACTCATTTTCTTTCCCTATGTTTTCGTCACTTTTTGCATTAATAGATTCACTTTGTTTAATTTCCATTTTATATCAATAGATTTATGGCACAAAATAGAATAAATATTACAAAAAGTTATATGATGACAAAAAGTGTTTCTTGGGCTTCGGTCGGAATCGATCTCAGTCTTGACGAAGTCAACGATTTCTAATTAGACGAACGCGCCACCAAGGTTGTTAAGTAGAGTGTGAAATTAGCGTTTCTATATTTGTCGTGTAATTTTTGAATCAGGACACGTGGACAAACAGGACCTTACAAAAAAAGTGCACAACGCCGCTAAAGAAGTTTTCACTCCAAAAAAAAACTTTTTTAAAAACAAGCGTTTATATATAAATATTGCACGTACTCGGGGTTGCGTCATGTCATTACAGAGTTCCTATGACCACCTTCCTGCTCCATCATCAGACCCTGGTTACCATTGAAAGACAAATTACTCTTCAAGACGATTTAAATGAACCCAAACTCGATGAGGTTGTGTCATTGCGAAGTTCCTATGGCCCTTCTAGCTTCATCATCAGATCAGCACCATGTCATCCTAATACTGCATTTTCACGCAATTTACACAGGTATGCAATTTTAGCTCAATCAGTAACCGGGTCAATTTAATTTGCAAGATTTGATGACAAACATCGGGACAGGTGAAAGTCTTGTAAAAAGTACCCAGCTGATGGCAATAGATTGACAACCTATGACGTAGGGACTGTAGCTGGTGAATTATGGGTGTATCTACCCCTTCAGAGATAATAGAGTGAAAAAAGGTACTTTGAGAGTTTTGTGTTTAATGAACTTAGTAACAATAACAAATATGAATAATAAATATTCTACGACATTCTGCACAGCGCTTTCTAGATCCAAAGTAAGCATAGTTTAACTAACTTGTGTTATGGGTTCCAAAATGCGGATAAATACATACATAAATTACATAGAAACACCCAGACCAATGCTACAAATATTTGCACTGAGTGGGAATCGAACCCGCGCCCCCTGTTGTATCAGTCGTATGCACTACCGCCACGCCACAGAGACCGTCAAAATGTAGTGAGAATGTACATTATTATATCGTGTTGGGGTCATTGGCATCTCGCGCCGACAGTAAGGTTGGTCTGCGACTCGCCGTTTATGCACATTTAACTTTCCAAAGTTCACGTTCGTAGCAGACATTAATTTATCATTTGCGAGATAGCTCGGGTATTATAGCATTCAAAATGCTAATAAATCAGCTGTATTTTTTTCAGTCTCGTAGACGACGAGCTGTTTATTTTCACAGAGGTTTTTTTTACAAGATTTTGCGTTTATAGTATGTTGTGCATTATAAAGACGTATATTACCAACCGTCAGTTGCAGTTGCCACGTGGAATGTTGATCTCGTTCCCGCAACCAATGGGATAAAAAGCCTATGTATATTCCAGATTAAATCTATGTCCATCCCAAATTCCGGCCAGATCCGTCCAGCTGTTTGAGCCTGATTGAGTAACAAACAGCCATGTTCAGATGTTTATCTGAATATCGTCACAAATATTCACATTTATAATAGGTATTGGTAGGATTACACCAACACTTATATTATGTATTCTTCATCCCTGTCCATCCCAAGATTGCCTGAAAGAGATCACTTTAGTGATTAAGGCCGCCCATTGTGCATTATACTGTAAATGTTCTAAATTTGGATCCCTAATGATTTTGGTGTATAATAAATAAATTATCTAATCTAATCGAATCTGATAGTAGGATGTTTAATGTTGCCTAATTAGAAAATTAAGTTAATATATAATAATAGTACTGGTGGTAGAAATTTGATGACACAAAATTGTCACCATTTTCGGCCGGTTAGGTACCACCGTGCACGATTGCGAAAAACCCTCCATAGTAATCCAATTTCGGTTTGATTGCGTTCAGGGGTCAGCAAGTGCACAGCCGGGCAGGGGGATTGTGGTCGCAGCACTAGTGGGACCGGTGGGTGTCACCCGGTGCTGCGACGACAATCCTCTTCTGATGAGGCCGTCAAGCTGAGTGCCACCATTGTTAACATGGTACGTGTATGTAATGGTGACCCTCTTTCCTGAGACTTTACCTTCAGCTTACCATCAGGCGAGGTGAAGTCAAATTGACGTGACCTAAATATAAAAAAAAAAATATCATCATCATTCTCCGAGCCTATTTTCAAACTAGTTGGGGTTGGCTTTTACGATTTAACTATGAAACGGCCGGACCTCGATATTGTCCAAAGAGTATATAATATTGTCCGTAAAGCGACTGGCATCTGACCTTCACAACCCATTGTTGATATCGAAGTTCACTAGTTAGACCATTTGTCGGACTTTTCAGGGCTCAAACTACCCATAACGACGATTATTTCTGTTGCCATAAATGTTTGTATGGCAACAGGAATAATAATAAGTAGGAATTCAGTGCAGGGTGCGACTGAAATAAATTGAGCTGAGCGAGCAGGACTCTTACTGACTCTTACTGCAACATTTAGGGGTAGTTTTCGCTACACAGCCTCTAAAATATGGAACAATCTTCCCCCACCGTTGCAGTCCATCAAATCGATCACCACATTTAAGAAACGTTTACGGGAATATCTTTTGGAAGCGCAACGGAGGCTGGATGGCGTGAACGCCAATATATCACTTATCTAATTTTATTAAATTTTGTTTTTTACTGCGTTCTATGTATGGCTGTCTATATGCTTAAATATATAGATTTATAGTTACGGCATTAATAAGAGCTCAAATAAAAATGATAATAATTACTCGTCTTTACAGATAACATTACATGTACAAGCAATATATATATAATAATATAAATAATATAGTATTATGTTATAATGTGTATTGTATATATATATATATATATATATATATATATATATATATATATATATATATATATATATATATATATATAATTATTAATGTATCTATAACACATATATGGTATTATACTCTCACACACTTCACAATGGACATAGTTACATACATTTCGGCGTACACACGCCGCAAACATCTGGGTTCCAGTCGAAAACCAGCGCCAAGTTTCATTCTGAATCCTGGCATATGCTGAACTGGACACCCATTTGATGCAACCGTTAGGCACACAATAATATATACTAAATTAATTTGTACTAGTAATAAGCATTTAATGTGACCTACTTGCACCAAATAAAAGTTTCTTTCTTTCTTTCTTACTGGAAAATAAGACATCTTACTACGGTCACGCGCTTAGCTAAGGCCGCGCGCTCGTGAAGCTGTTTTTCGGTGATTATTCCTCAATGGTACATCGGTCATTAACCATCTCGCTTCAAAACACTCCTCAGTGTCCACACTATCACCGTGGTATATTTGGTCAAGATCGCGGGAGTGGTTACGGAGGAGTTCAGCCACCAACAAACGGCTATGCCGGGTATAAGAATAATGATTTATTTATTTGCTCAAAATACAAAAACTTAGGCTAAAGATAGGTAGGTAGTTAAAAATCCGTGCATAAATATTTTTGACTCTTGAACTAGGCGAGCTTGTATCTCAAGAGGCAGTAATTATATCTCAATACATAATAATTATCATCAATCAATCTTGGTTCAATGGTTATCTTTCTAAACTATGAATTGTTTATTCTCACTTCTATGCCGGTGCATCAGCTGATTGGCAAATGTGACTCTGGTTTAAGATTTCCTCTTAGAGTTGGAAGGTTAGATACACACTCATAATAGCTGTATAAGCGTAATCAAGAAGAGGAGTAAGCGGACCCTGAGCTCCGAAGCGTCGGTATCTTAGTGGTTAAGGAATCGACCCTACGATCGAGAGGTCCCGGGTTCGAAGCCTGGTGATTACACTACCGACGTGAACACACTCCTAACACAAGCGATTATGCTAAACTGGAGGGGTTAGGGGGAATATTAGTAATTTCGGATATTAATACTCTTTTAAATAAATAAAACTGAAATAGCTTCAGGTGATGATGATTGCTCACCTTAGTGGTTAAACACTATCAGACTAGTTGCTTATTGTTGTATGAGATAATTTTAATAAACAAGACTAGCTGTTCGACGCCCCGCCCGCGTGAAACTCCGATCCCGTTGTCGTGACCTACAGGAACCTATTCTCGAAATAAAAAATAAGTTATGTCAGACCATATTCTATCTCTGTGCAAAATTTTATCCAGATCCGTTTAGCCGTTTTTACGTGAAATAGTAACTAAAATCCATATAAACATCCGTGTTTATAATATAAGTATGATAATATACCCTTGTATAACTCTCCATCTCTTATGCATGTCATTAAAAATGATCTAAACGATATAACAAGGCTCAGTAATTTTAATCTCAAAGGTCACGAGATCTCTCATTTTCTGTACTAATATGGAATTACATTATGAAGACGAGCTATTTTTTTTTCTTTTTTAACGTGTGGAAATCCCTTCGGATACCCCCCCGCTGGCATTCGGGGGTGGTTATGTCGTGTATCGACTAAAACCGCACGGTGTCCTCCCTAAGTGTCCGTTGCTGGGCACCCCGGGTAAGCCCTCGAAGGGATAACCCCAGGGTTACCGGCGGACTTTGGCCACCACCGCGGCCTCGCCTGGTGGGGTCGAGTTTTATCCCGCTTCAGTCACTTGGCAGGCGTGTGTAAGGGCATACACGACACGCCTACGCCACGGCCTGCTTCTGTAAGGACAGCGAGTTGGCCAACTGCCGTCCTCAGGCCCCGATCATGGAGGTCGGTAGTCCCGGGCGTAGATGAGACTGCGAAACTCGAGGGGCAGGGTTCTCTCCCGCTCCCTCTCCGCCGTCTCTTTCGCGCGCATTACCTGCTCGCAGAAAGAGACGGCGGCGGCGTGCTACTTCCTCTTGTCGGAGACCACGGCCCTCACCATGGTCTCCAACGAGAGAACGTCCACGCCCAGGACCCGGCGTTGACTCGCCCACGCAGGGCACTCCACCAACGTGTGGAGCGCCGTGTCTTCGCCAGGATCCTCGCAGTGCTGGCACTGCGGCGTTGTCTCCCGGTGGATACGCCATAGATACTTACCGAAACACCCGTGTCCGGTAAATATCTGGCACATCCGGTAGGAGAGGTCCCCATGGTCCCTCTCCAACCACTCCTTCATAATTGGTCTCACCCCCCACCTTGGATGCTCAAGTCGCACCCTCCATGTCTCCATGAGTTTCTGGCGGAGCAGGGACCGCTGAGCTCTGATTTCTCGGGGCTCCAGCCTGTGGCCCCGCTCCAGCACCTCCTTGCACCACTGGTAAAGCAGCGCAAGGGCTCTCGCTTCCAGGTCCCATGGAGGGGTCCCGGCTAGGAGACATGCCGCCTCGACGGAGATCGTGCGATACCCCCTGATGACTCTGACGGCCATCGCCTTTTATGAAGACGAGCTGGTATCAACATTTGAAGATACAAGTTGCTGCCCGTGGCTCAGCCCGCTTGGAATTTCAATCCTGTCCTGCTTCCCAGATGAACCCATTCCAGGGATTAAAGTATAACTATGTCCTATTCCAGCTTAGTCTTAAGTCTATCCCTGTACCAAATTTCAGCCCGATCTGTTCGGCCATTCTGGCCATCCATTCATCCAAACTTTCACATTCATGATAATATAAAAGTGGGATGTTGGCTCTGGCAAACTAATATTTAAAAATAGCGTTTAAATTATGGTAGTCGACAGTCAAAATAACAGCTATCAAGTCGAACTAAAGAAAGACGATTGAGAGAAACATTTATTTAGTACATAAGGGGTTACAAACGACAAAACATAACACTCTATAACATCGGAAACTACAAGAATGTTTGTTCTGATCCCCAAACACGATAGATGCACGGATCCGAATATTAATAATATGGCACACAAATGCACCAGGTGCCCAGTTCAGCATGTACCAGGTAGAAACCGGCCTCTCTGGCGTAGCGGTAGTGTGCTCGACTGCTACGAAAGGCGGCGCGGGTTAACGCGCTTAATAACGAAATAATCGGCTGGACACACTTAACGTTTTCACCATATATATATATATAGAGAAAACAGTTGAAGAAAAATATTTGCTAAACATTATTTTGTAAGTGTGGACCCGACCTACAAATATGTACTTTATTTAACTCGAGCAACTACGTCTGAAATTATATTGTGCCAAAGTTGACGAAGTATAAACGTGCAAACATACATCAATTATATGTACAAGTGCGTAGAGTATTTCAATGAAAACAGGTCAAGTGGAAGTCAAATTTTCGCTTTGAGAATATTAAAGTAACGTTTTCGTATTTTGGGGACTTTTTTCTCAATCGTATTTGAATAAGCCAATTTTGAATAATAATACGTCATTAATGATACGAGTGGCATATGACTGGACGTAATTAGGACACGACTTTTTAGCATATTGGACTTTGTAGGAGACTAGACATTGTCAGCCTGACTGGTAGTGTTGTGGTGTGTTGTATTCATTCTGTAATATATAATCTGACATTATTATAATCTGACGTTTATAGAATCTGGTATTTGTAGAATCTGACATTTTTGTAGAAACCGACATTAATAGAATCCCCTATTACCCGTGGTCCCACCGGAACGTCCCACTGGTGGGTCCACGGGGATTTTTTTTTACCCGTAGTCCCTCCGCACTGAAGAAAATTCAAATTTATTCAATCAGCGAATTCCAGTGGTACCACGGGTAATCGAATTCGGTAGACCCACTGAACTAGAGATGTGCCAAAAAGTGAAAGAAAAAATGAAATGAAATGAAATAATGTAATCATGTACCTAGGTCACAAAATGACACTTATGATCGTTAAAATTATTTATCAAAATGAAATAAAACAACAAACAAAAAATTACGTCTCAAGTAGAAACCTAAATTCTTTTAACTTCAATGAAACTTCTAATCCTGTGGATTTGTGATTAAATCATCTTAACTTTTCTAATACTGAGCCAACCGTAGCACCACCCGCCACTAACTCCATTTGTATTTGTCTTATCCAATCATCATTTTCTACTGCAACTCTTGACCTTGTTTTGATTCTTGTATTATTTTTAAAATTTGTCAATATCTTTATTTCATTTAATAATCGTAGTATGTTAGTATTTTTTTTATTTAATTTCTTATTTATTTTGCTGTGCCAAGATTCACATACATTATTTGTGCGATGTCTTTTTCCGAAAACACTAAGAAATTTACATATGTATGTAAATTTCTTAGTGTTTTCGGAAAAAGACATCGCACAAATAATGTATGTGAATCTCGATGCGATGTCTTTTTCCGAAAACACTAAGAAATTTACATATGTATGTAAATTTCTTAGTGTTTTCGGAAAAAGACATCGCACAAATAATGTATGTGAATCTTGGCACAGCAAAATAAATAAGAAATTAAATAAAAAAAAACCCACCCTTGATAGCCATTGTTTCTTAACATAACGTCAAAATTTATTAATTTTATCACCATTTGTGCTACTATATTCTTTCTGTATATATTCCCAGCCGCTTAAAAGATATTCATGGGGTAGCAAAGGTAGTGCCGAACACAATCCAATCAATCTGTTTTCAGATTTTGTTTTTCTGACTCCAAATATACTTTTGCCATTTCTCCACATTGCACGGGACCAGTGGTAATAACAACCAATGACATCTATATCAGCAAACACATCTAAAATGGCATTCAACGCAGCAAGCTCATAATCACAATGGTAAATTTGCGGTTTCCAATCCGGAAATTGACTTTTTATTAACCTAAACAATATATTGTAACACATATTGAATAAATCACTTGTACTTTTCCACAATTATTTATTTATTTGAACCTTACCGGTTTCACCTTACGGCATTAGGTCTACAATGTTTTAAACTAAAAAACTAGTTTTTTAGTTTAAAACATTGTAGACCTTTGATAATGCCGTAAGGTGAAACCGGTAATGTTCAAATAAATAAATAATTGTGGAAAAGTACAAGTGATTTATTCAATATGTGTAGCAAGTTCCACCAAGTGCCATCAATCTCCAGTATAAACAATATATTGTAAGTTTCATTGGTTTTATTACTGAGTAAAGCATACAGTAACGGCTTTACATGTGTGGTACTATTTGTACTACCAAAATCACCATGCATGATAAACACCTGAGCAAATGGATATGGAGTGCATTTAAAAGTCGAGTCACCAAAAACTTCCTTAATATCATTAATGAAGGCTCTGTCTTCTTCCATACAAAAAACTAGAATTTTGGTATGCCCATCATAGTAATCTGCTACTACATATTGCGAGTGCTGCATTGGTACCTGAACTTCGTCGAAATTTTTAAAATTAAGTTTAGTTACTCCTACAGCTTTGTTGCGCGAGTCGTATAAACTATGCTTTATATTTATATATATTGCATCTTCAAATTTTGGTAAAGGTGTAACTAAGTTGTATCCTTTCTGTTGCCAGTTATTTAAAGCCTCATCATATAATTGCGGTATTGGAACGTCCGTTCTTTGTGCATCATTTCTCAGTTCATTGATGATAATACTCATTTCATTTTGAAGCAACTTTTCAACACACGTGTGAGTACGTTGTGTTACTATCTGCATTTTCTGTAAAAAGAATTTAAAGTGTAGTCAATAAGTGCCGATGGTAAAAATATTGATTGCTAAAATGGAAAAAATATCAATAAAAATAAAGCGAATAGGCGACCCCAAGAAGTGAGAACTTTAGCATTATCTATATATAATAAAAAAAAAAGACGTGTGGCACTCGGGGACTGCCGCGATAAAGCTATTGCATAGCATTTTTTATGAACTTATGCAATTATAATAAATAATAATTTGAATTTGAATTTGAATTTGAATTTCGGATTTCGGATTTCGGACTTCGGACTTCGGACTTCGGACTTCGGGCTCCGGACTTCGGACTCCGAGTCCGAGTCCGAGTCCGAGTCCGAGTCCGTGTCTGAATTTGAATTTGAATTTGAATTTGAATTTGAAAACTAACAACTTATGCAATTATAATTACTTACGTTAAGCGAAGCTACTTCGGAGCAGCTCGGCTCTTTTCGTGCGAGCTCGGAGGTGTTACCATTTTTCGTTACGGAATTTCTGGATTCGGTCTCCACGCTCAAGGCCCGCGATAAAAGCTATGCAATAGCTTAAAATCAATTTATGTCATAAATAGATAACTTACATCATTTATAGTAATTGAACCGCTACATTTCTCACTGCGTTTCTTACTGCATGTCCAAATAGATGTAGGTGTTTTTTTATATTCTTTGTGTTTATAATATTGTTTACCATTATATAGCATTACGAAACCATTTTTTCTTTTAATGATATTAATTTCGTCACCCATATTATTTCTTTTAAAATATCTACACCAAATTAAATGATGAAAACATAATGTTACGTGCGCGGGGCACAAATTAAATGCCGTTTACACAACGAAGAAGTTTATTAGCTCACCACATACTAGACAACTAAATAACTAGCCCACACAGTACTCTTCAACAGTTCAAATCGCTCAGCAGTTCACAGTAGTCCACAATCGTTGCTTAAGCGTACTAAAAGCTTGCTCGCAATCCAGGTCCCAAACGAAGTCTCGTTTATCTTCCGTCAGTCGGTGTAGTGGTTTTGCAATATCCGAGAAATGCTTAATGAAGCGTCTGTAATACGCGCATAGTCCCAGAAACGCACGAACCTCCGTTTTGTTCTTTGGAACAGGCCATTCTTGAACAGCTTTAATCTTCTCGGGGTCGGTTTTAACTCCTTCCGTTGAGATCACATGTCCAAGATAGCTGACCTCCTTTTTAAATAGAGCGCACTTCTTTGGACTCAGTTTAAGGTTAGCGTCACGAATCCAAGTAAAAACTTTTTCCAGGTTCTTCAGGTTTTCTTTGAAGCTGCGTCCCATAACTATAACGTCGTCCAGGTAAACCAGACATACGTCTCCAAGTAGACCCACCATTACTCTTTCCATGAGGCGTTCAAACATGGCCGGTGCATTACATAAACCAAATGGCATGACATTAAAATGCCATAAACCGTTTCCAATTCCTGTACTAAAGGCTGTCTTCTCTTTATCGTCTGGACTGATCTCCACCTTCCAGTAGCCACTTTTTAAATCGATGGTTGAAAACCATTTCATACCACTAAGCATGTCCAGGGTATCGTCGATCCTAGGCAAAGGATAACTGTCTTTCTTCGTGACATTATTCAACATTCGGTAATCCACACAAAACCTTGTACTGCCATCCTTCTTTTTCACTAGTACCACAGGTGATGACCATGGACTCGTTGAAGGTTCAATCACCTTGTTATCGGCCATGTCTTTAATCATAACTGCTACCTCCTCTTCTCTTGCCCATGGTAAACGTCGAGGTCTTTGTTTTATAGGCCTGGAGTCACCTGTGTCAATCCGGTGTTTCACGAGCCCAGTCCTTCCACAGTCATTTCCGGTTGCAAAGATGTCTCTAAATCGTAGCAAGAGGTCTCTGGCTTGATGCAATTCTGATGCCGATAAGTTTTCCTTTGAATTCTCGAGAAGTTGCTGGATGTGATCTTCGGAGATTTGTGTACCGCCTTGTTTAGTCGTAGTGCTGTTCAACCGTCTCAGGTACTTTACTTCTTCACATTTTCCAACCACACTATTCTTCTTCAGGAGAACTATTTCGTCACTGAGGTTGAGGATTCTCACCCTAGCGATTCCGTTCGGCATCAGTAAGGTTCTCGCTGTTATTAAGTTTTCATGACTGTCGGTATCTTCCACAATAAGACATCTTCGTTGTGTAAACGGCATTTAATTTGTACCCCGCGCACGTAACAATAATTAGAAATGAACCTACGAGTCAAAGTGACACAGAGGAAAATAACAACAGGAAAATGCAAAGAGGTAAGTATGTTAATATTAAACTCTTTGCGGCACATCTCTACAGCAGTGGGACTATGGGTAATTATTTTTCCCCATAGTACCACCACAAGGCAGTGGGACTACAGGTAAAAAAAAATCCCCGTGGACCCACCAGTGGGACGTTCCGGTGGGACCACGGGTAATAGGGGAATAGAATCTGGCGTTTTAAACTCGTCTAACATTTCTAGAATCTGACATTAGTCGATTACCGGTCTACTTACCAGTAGGTATATTATTATTTATTAGAAAAAGAAACTGCAGAGTACACAGATCGACTGTTTGCTGTTTTTATTTGGATACAACAATCATCACCGAGTTGCCGAGTTTCTTGAAACATAATTTTCGGTCTCTTGTGCCCTTCAAATAGCGCAGCACACGCTTTGCCGCCTTCCAGTGTACTGTACCATATTTGGCATTGTACTGGCCTAGAGCACTAACTGCTATGGCTAAATCTGGCCGCGTGTTTGTTGCCAGATAGTTCAGCGCACCAATCAAGGTCTGATATGGCACATGACCAGCATCCCCCACTTGCGCTGAAGCCAGTTCAACATGAATATTCAACTCCAGTGGTGTACTCACCGGCTTGCAATCATACATTCCAAAGTGTGTTAGTATCGCGTCTATGTACTTAGTCTGGTTCAAAGTTAACCCAAATTCATCACGTCCTAGATGCATACCAAGCACTTGCTTCGCTGGACCAAGATCCTTGATCTTGAAAAACTTCATCAAGTCTTTTAACAAGATAGTTTTCGTGGCCTCACTTTTACTGAAAATTATTAAATCGTCAACATAAAGAGCAATAGCAATAAAATTATCTGAATTTACGAAACTTTTCGTGTAAATACAGCTATCAACCTCTTGACGTTTGAAGTCAAGTGACAACAGCACGTCATTGATTTTCAAATTCCAACTCCTTGAAGCTTGTTTCAGGCCATAAATAACTCGCTTCAATAGACAAACTTTTCCTTCATCACCTTTCTGTATGCAACCTTCTGGCTGCCGCATATAAACTTCTTCGTATAAATCGCCATTCAAGAAAGCGGCATTCACGTCAAAGTGATGTATATGCAAATCCAGGGCCGCAGCAAGGCTCAGCAAAATTCTGAAACTCTGGAATTGGCTCAACACAGTCGTTTTCCGATTCAGAGTCAATGTCACATCCACTCGTTTTACTGGGTAACCCCACTGCATCCTCAAATATCTCCAACGGTTCATTCTCCAATGGTTTCTCCATTTCAGCCTTGGGTAAATAGACTTCCTCCCACACAACAGGGTTGTCTTCCTTAACTTGAGGTTTCACCTTGGATGAATCATTTTTGGTAGGATGACTTGGACCTTTAGAAACATTTTGTTTTGTGGACAACCTGTTTGGATTTTCGCTCTCTTTCTTCTTCAATAAAGACGACATCCCTCGCTCGTACGACACGACTCGGAATATTCGGGTCAGAGAAACGGTATCCCTTTGTCTCATCACAATAACCAACAAATATGTATTCTTTCCTTTGTAGTCCCATTTCTTCCTTTGTTCTTTCGGAACATGCATGAATGCTCGCGAACCGAACACCTTTAGAAATTTCATGTCCACATCCCTTCCTTTTCACGTTCATGCCTGAGTACGTCTCTGATTCCGTCACGAATTTTTTGAACCTGTCAAAAACTTCTGTCTTTGACTTCAAAAAATAAATAATTTTCTCGTGAAATCATCAACAATAATCATGAAATATGAATGCCCACCGTATGATTTCGTCTCCATAGGAATCATAAAAGATCCATATGAACAAGCTCCAGCTTCGCCGTTGCGCGCACCGCTTCGTGATTCTTATCAAAAGGAAGTTTGTGCATATTACCTTTCAAGCAGGCTTCACACGGCGCCAACTTGTTCACGTCTATGAACTCCATGCCTGGAACACGTCGCATGTCCTGAAAGTTCACATGCCCGAGACGCTAATGCCACAGCATCACTGCCGACTTCTCTACCTGCACTGCCAAAGCACTATCTACAACAGGCTTACAGTTATCCAATTTGTAGATCCCAGCTACTTTGCTTGCAGTCGCCACAGGTGTACCTGAGATACGACAATCCTTTTCATCATACACACTGCATCCAGCCGATTCAAATACAACCAAATGGCCCTTTTCCACTCTTTTCGATACCGATAACAAATTCGCTTGCAAACCTGGAACCAATTTCACATCTTTAATCATAAATTCTTCGCCATTCAACCTAGCTAGAATATTACCCACACCAGATATCCTAACCTTTTCATTATTAGCACAAGTTATTAAACTACCATTTTCATTGGAACTAAGGTTCTTCAGTCTTCTTCAGTCTCTACACCATTCTTCACGGAAAGTGAGATGACAGCTTGCGCCACTATCCAAGTAAAAGTCATCAGATCCAAATAATTCTACACCTAATAATGTATTGAAACACTTGGGCTTCGATCCACTTTGTCCTTGGCGATCTGGACAGTCTATTTTCCGATGTCCACGCTTTCCACATGAAAAACACTTCATTTTCTTGTTTGTAGAGGTAGCCCCGATCTGCTGGCGTCCACTTCTATCAGTATTCACAACACCTTTGTTTTTCCTTACTCCAAATGCCGCGTCAGGGTCCGATACTTTCGAAGTACTGCCTTCCTCTTGAAGTAACTCAGTTTTAACAACTTCGGAAGTAAGCCTTGTTCCTGAATGCTGCAGCGCCATCCTCATAGAATTGTACTTTTCCGGTAAGCCACATAGTAAAACGACTGCAGTCAAATCATCATCAATCGCCTTGTCGATGTCTCCTAGCTTATGTGCGTGGTTCATGACGGCTGCAATGTACTCTTGCATACTGTCATGGTTCTCCAAGCGTTCATCGAGGAAAGCATCCAAGAGTTTGATCCGACGATTTATGCTCTTACTCTCGTACGTTTTTATGAGATTTTCCCAAGCTTCTTTCGCTGTTGAAGCTTGCCTAACAAAAGGGAATACTTGCGTTTCGATGTGGAGGCAGATGGTAGCCAATGCTTCTTCATCTTTCTCGATTTCAGATGGAATGTCAGGGTTTGGTGATTTTGACGTAAGATGAAATAATTTTTCCTTTTTGAGTAGCATTTTCATCGAAAATTTCCAATCCTGAAAATCTTCGGTACCCGCGAGTTTATTTATCGTTGTGAAGGGTTTTTTAGTCGTCATTTTGGCAAAAAACTGGGGCCAAAACCTATTAGAAAAAGAAACTGCAGAGTACACAGATCGACTGTTTGCTGTTTTTATTTGGATACAACAATCATCACCGAGTTGCCTAGGATACCTAAAACATAGTCAAACCATAGTCAACTCCAATATTATTAAATATATATAATAAATTAGGTGTTCAAAGTTTACAAAGTTTACTTGGGTTCACAGTATGACTGTGATATTGAGCGAAGAGTTTTGGCTGCTAATCAAGTGAATGGGGCCCTGCATAATTTTATGAGCAGCCAGAAAGTATCTAAAGAGGCCCGACTGGCTGTGCATAGAGAAGTAGTCGTCCCCACACTTATGTATGGTAGTGAATATTGGGTGTGGCAGAAGGAACACGAGAGTAAGCTGAATGCTGTTGAAATGTGAAGTCTGAGAAGTATTGCTGAAGTGACTTTGATGGACCGAGTGAGTAACACCTTTATAAGGGAACGTTGTGGTATGGCAGAAGATGTAGTGACCAAGATAGACAAAGGGATGCTTAGATGGTTCGGTCATGTAGAGAGGATGGATGAAAGGAGATTAACGAAACAAATTTATGAGGCGAGGGCTACTGGGCAAACCGGCAAAGGTCGACCTAGGCGTACGTATGCCAATCAGATCGACGACGATTTGAAGAGGGCCAGGTCAGAAGTACCCGTAACCGGCATGTATGAAAACAATTATGAAAGTGGAAGAAGCGAAAGGCGTATGCCAAGATCGTAGCAAGTGGAAAGATGTTGTCTCTGCCTACCCCTATGGGAAAAAGGCGTAACTATATGTAAGTATGTATGTAAATTAGGTGGGTCATACGACTAGGCTTATTGACCAGTAACATGGCAGAAGCCTAACTTTTTCTGAAGAACGTTGCGATTGGAGTAGGTATATTTCGTATCCCGATTAAAATATTCTCTTCTATTTGTGACGGTATCTGTAACTTTACATAGAGACAATTCGGTTTCTTCTACTCAAAATTATTTTATATATTCTAATATAACATATTATAACGAATTGGGATAACAATTGCGAAACTATGAGCACCACCCTCTCACAGAATATCGACGCCAAGTAACGTAAAGTAAAGTATTTGAACTGTTGCGTTCCGTTTGGTGAGTGAGAGTGCCGGAGCCCACCGACGCCACTGCACTGGTGTTGCACACGTCCATAGGCCACGGTAACCGCTTCCCATCAGGTGGGCCATGTGCTTGTCTGCCACCTTAGTGGTATATAAAAAAATACTATCTCTGGTACGTATTTGATTCGATTTTTTAAAATAAATAACTAGCTGATACCCGCGGCTCCGCCCGCATGTAGGTTGGTTATCATTATTTGGTTATATCTCCGGTTCTACTTCACAAACATAGGGCAGATTTTAAGTCCAAGACTTATTAATAAAAAAAACCGCATCAAAATCCGTTCAGTAGTTTTTGCGTCGTTGTGTGTTCAGGATCGTTCATTTAACATAACCCAAGTATTTTTTTTAAATATCCCCATTGTACAGACACAACTAATTTACAATTTTATAATAGTATAGAAAAGATTTCTTTGTGTTACTGCACATTGAAATTGAAACCTTACCTACCCACATATTTGTCATGTATTTGTAAAAAGCTAAAAAAGCTATTTAAACTATTTTATTGTCATCGGTCTTTAATAATTGTACAAAATATCTAATCAATCCGACGTATAGGTGTACTCAAAAATAGAGTTTAAAAAATCCCTTCCATTACATATTTGTCTTTGATACAAACATACATATCTACCTAATAAAAACCAGTACATAGACAGATCACAGATTTCCATGAAGTCCACGTCTTTTGTTTAATTGTCAATAGGACGAAGGAGTTCATTCATTTCCTGAGTGCCCATCAGCGTTTACTGAATTCAGTCGTTCAACTCTCTCCGTGTATTCTGGACAAGAACACAATGCAGAATTAATTTTTCTACAGGTTTCAAATATGAATTTAATCTCTAATATTGATATGCAATAATTAAAGGGTATTAACGCGATCATGTATAGGTATATAAATACCTTTGGATTGCCTGACGTTTTGACCAGGTTACACTGGCCGTGGTCACAGGCCATATGTGTCTATCAAGGTCTATGAGTCTATGAGTCTATCCCTGAAATAGCTTAGTCAGCGAAAGATAAATATAGAAGACTGAAAGGGCTAGTGAAAGGAATGATTGCCAGAAAGAAAGATGAACAAAAAGACGTGTTTTATGAAAGGTTATCTGAGGATTTCCAGGCGAACATTAAGCTCTTTTGGAAATCCATCCGCTCAGCCAGAGGAAAAACGCAGAGCTCTGAGCTGAACTCTATCAGAGACCAGAATGGAAGTATTTTAAAAGGTGAAGAATGTGTGTTAAAAAGATGGCAGGAATATTTTGAAAGCTTGTTTGAAAGAGAGGATAGTGTACATGTACTAACCTCGGTGATGGATGACCAGGTTGATAATGATGAAAGTGGTATTAGTATGAATGAAGTTGTGAATGCATTAAGAAGTTTGAAAGCTTGAAAAGCAGCGGGATATGATAAGGTGACAGTCGAGATGCTGAAGGCTGGACATGGCCTCGTAGCAAGTCAGTTGTGCCGCCTTTTCAACATGTGTTGGGTTAGCGGTCGAGTACCAAATCATTGGTGTAAGGCCGTTATAGTTCCACTCTACAAAGGAAAAGGCTCGCATCAGGACTGCAAAAACTACAGGGGCATTAGCCTACTCAGCATCGTCGGCAAGCTGTATGCGAAAGTGTTAATTGAGAGAGTTATGAAAGAAACCGATGAGAAAATATGGGATGCACAAGCGGGTTTTAGAAAGGGAATGGGATGTACGGATCAGGTCTTTTCCTTGCGAAGCATAGCCGAGAAATTTTTGGCCAAGAGTCAAAAGGTCTATTGCTCATTCGTGGATTTGGAAAAGGCCTATGACAAAGTGATGAGGAATGAACTTTGGTCGGTACTGTCTATGTATGGGGTGAGCAGCAACCTTATTCGAGCTCTGAAGTCACTCTATGAGGACTCCAGTGCTTGCGTGAGGATACATGGGTCATACACTGAATGGTTTAGCATCCAAAAGGGTGTAAGACAGGGATGTGTAGCGTCACCATGGCTGTTTAACTTATTCATGGATAGTTGTTTGCAAGATTTGAAAGATAAAGAATGTGGTTTAAGAATGAATGAGTTACTCGTCAAATGTTTCCTTTATGCTGATGATCAGGTTTTACTTGCGTCATCGGCAGATGAGTTGCAGGAGATGGTAACAACTATGCATGGAGCTTTTGAGAGGAGAGGAATGAAAGTGAATGTTAGTAAGACAAAAGTTATGGTTTTTGAAAGAGATGAATGCGTGACAGAGTGTAGGATTTGTATAGATGGAGAAAGAGTGGAACAAGTGAATGAGTTCATATATTTGGGAACATTGTTTACGAGAGATGGAAAGCATGAAGAAGATGTTGAAAGGAGAGTGACAGCTGGAAATAGAGTGAATGGGGCACTACACAACTTTATGAGCAGCCGGAAAGTGTCCGAAAAGGCACGACTGGCTGTACATGGAGGAGTATTAGTGCCGACTCTTATGTATGGTAGTGAAAGTTGGGTGTGGCAGAAAAAGCATCAAAGTAGAGTGAATGCAGTAGAAATGCGTGCGTTGCGAAGTATGTGTGGATTGACTTTGAGAGATAGAGTGAGAAATAGCGTGATAAGAGAGCGATGTGGATTGACAGAAGATGTAGTGACGAGAATTGAGAAAGGTATGTTAAGATGGTTCGGTCATGTTGAGAGAATGAATGAAATAAGACTAACGAAACAGGTGTATGAGGCGAGTGTGGATGGTACCGTCGGAAGGGGAAGACCTAGGCGCACATACCTGGACCAAATCGGGGAAGTTTTAGAAAAGGGGCAGGTCAGGAGTACCCTAAACCGACGAGCATGCATGAAGAATGTTATGAGAGTGAGTTGAGCGAGAAGTGTGTCAGGATCGTGGCAAATGGAGATCCGTGATCTCTGCCTACCCCTGTGGGAAACAGGCGTGATTTTATGTATGTATGTATGTATATCATGGAACGCGAAAGTTTAAAAATTATAAATTTTGATATTTGCATACTCCTTGTCTTCGTTTCCATATGCTTCTTATTAATCAGTTTGAAGTCAATGCGATTCAAATTTTTTTTTAAGTGTCTCTGTGGTAACGAACATAATTAAGAACGAATTGAGAGCCTCCAAACTTATTTTGAAGTCGGTAAAAGTCTTGTTCTGTAAAAACTTCTTTCTGTTTGAGACCGATATTCTTAGCAATCAATGGATTCTCCGAGCGGGTGCCGGGTCCATCGCGTTGCTGAGTTGGGAACTCGGGACAGTGCCTGGGACTTGCGACCCAAGTGTAGGTTTAGAAGGGGCCCCTTTTGTTGATGTATATCAACACTCACCTTCACTACCCAAGTTCCCTTCCCTGCCTAACCAAATTTGATACGAACCTACTAGTGCCGCTTTAGACATTTGTCCTGGTGTGAATAACTCCTAATAAATATTACATCAAATCTCAGACCAGCATCTTTGCTACTCCGAAAGTGAGCTCAAGAAAAGCTTGTATTGTCATATACCTCAAGAGTTCCCAACCAAGGACTTATAACTTTATTTAGTATGTTGTGTGTCTAGAATAGCACTGGAGTTCTGTGTTGCTTCTATGTCTATGAAATTTCTTGATAATTATATGTATGAACGCCGCGGTAGCCTAGTATTATGGGTAATGGACTGCTGAGACGAGGTCTCGGGTTCGATCCCAGGTTTTACCATGGCACACACCAATGACTTATCGATGCTTTTCGAAGCTACGTGTGTATTTATCGCAGTTTCTATAAGTGCCCGGTTAATGGCAATAGGCTCGCCACCTATCACATTGGGACCTAAACATAAACTGGCGAAATGTGTGTGCTAGCACCTCTGCCTACCCCTTCGGGGATATAGGCGTGAGTTTATGTTATGTTATGTTATATGTATGAAACTTCTAATTTGTTTCATTGAAGGTGTCCCCTTGAGATGCACAAACTTAATTAGTTATTTATAATTTTATGTATTTATTATTTTAACAAAGGCGCCTGGAATTTATTGAGTACTTGCTACCATACCGACTGGGTCAGCCGGTGAGTAACCAGGTGAGATTTTCTGGTTACAAGTGCTTATATGGAAAGTGCTCAACGCGCTATCGCTAAGATGCATAAAAAAATGTTACTTTTTTATGTTTATTCCAACATCTAAAGTCAAATCATAGAGTAAATTTAAAACTAGCTGTTGCCCACGGCTTCTACATGCTTTTGAATTGAAAACTTTTTTGGGCGCGTTGAGCACTTTCCATATAAGCACTATTTGGGTGAAGAAAAATCATGAAACTCGCTTTATTTTTTAATCTCACCAATCGTCACCGAGATGCCTACGTCACTGAGACGTTTTCTATATTTTTTTATGACAACGTCATCTTTCTTGTAGCTGGATGGAGGGTGGAAGGAGGGACGGTGGGAGGATCGGAAGGAGAGACGGAAGTAGGGATGGCGAGGTGAAGGCCTCCGTTCCGCCCTAGGAACGGAGGGACGGAGGGAGGGATGGAGACAGAAGGGTTAGGTTAGGGACGGATGATGATGATTCAAAAAATACACACGTAATAGTAATTGTTTTCACTTCTGTCGGCACTCCCGGAGTGTCACTGCCTTGTTTTTCTATTTGGCAGCCACGTCAATAACTTTCGGCAGAACGAAGTCGTTCTGCCAAAAGTTATTGACGTGGCTTGTTACTTAATTTGGGTCAAATCTTGGAATCCCAATTAGAACCACTTCCCGACGTTAGATCGGACTCGAAAAGTTGTATACTAGCGTATCGTGAAAATGCGATAATAATATGGTACTATGAAACTGGTCGGATAATGGAGTCGGAGGGTGTCTATACACCTGATCTAAACAAGTTAAACCTATAGAGTTAGGCCCCATTTGTTTTATCTTGGCAAATACTCCGATGTTACATGATATCCAGGGTCTGAAAATGGAGACATTAGGTGGTAATAATAACTTCTGAACTAAATAAGATAAACTCGTCATGTTTGGGCTCATTTGATTCGTCTCGTTATGCACTTACTGGAAAGCTGGTTTTCAAAAAAAAAATTTTAATTCCTGTCATGATTGGGATTGACTGATTGACGCAGATAACTCATATTCGAAAGTCATAACCGTTTTAAAGTAAAATTAATATAACTGTACCTGTGGCGGTGGCGTAATCCCGCCATTGAAGAATGTTATTTATTTGATATAATCATAGTTTTGAAGTTGTTTTTAAATCCTATTGCAAATTATTTTGGAAAAAAAAACTATAACTGGCGTTTCCATTAATATGAAGAATTGAAACATGGATATGTTGTAGCTTTTGTGGGGCTTTTAAAGTGTCCTGTAAGTTTTAATCCCACCAAAAACATACCTGTTAAAAAGGGGGCCAAGTTCCTATCGGCTAATTGTTCGCCTAAAAAAGGGTTGAAATCCAATCCAATACCAAGTTTAGGTGCACTTTAAAATCGATCATAATCACCTTCATCAACAGCCTAATCCACTGGTAAACATTTGCCATTCCCAAGACGCGCTACCACACCCAGTCCTCCGCCTTCCGCATCTAGCCACTACCCGCCACCGTATTCACGTCAACGGTCTATCTGGCCGAAATTCACTTTACCATACGCCCAACTTAAAATATGGTATAGTTGTGAAAATACGTAACTACTTGGTTAAAAATATCTAAAATTTATAATAATTATAAATTTTAACTTGGCAGGTTTTCGTGTTGTACGTAACACTTGATTAATTGTATAATTAAATTTATTATTTATAAAATTAAATTAACCTGCCAAGTTAAAATTTATAAGTATTATAAATTTTAGATATTTTTAACCAAGTAGTTACGTATTTTCACAACTATACCATATTTTAAGTTGGGCGTATGGTAAAGTGAATTTCGGCCAGATAGACCGTTGACGTGAATACGGTGGCGGGAAGTGGCTAGATACGAAAGGCGGAGGACTGGGTGTGGTAGCGCGTCTTGGGAATGGCAAATGTTTACCAGTGGATTAGGCTGTTGATGAAGGTGATTATGATCGATTTTAAAGTGCACCTAAACTTGGTATTGGATTGGATTTCAACCCTTTTTTAGGCGAACAATTAGCCGATAGGAACTTGGCCCCCTTTTTAACAGGTATGTTTTTGGTGGGATTTCAATACTTTTTTTCAAGAAATCGTACCTATTTTTTTCTTTTGTGCTACGCCCGCATCCATTGTTAACCTTCGAAGCCATTTTACGTTTTAAAACAACTTTTTTTGAAGGCAAATCATCTAAAACTTGAGCTCGTGTTAAATTGGGCCGTAGAGCCCACTCCCGGTCGGGAAGTTTTTTGACCCTACGTTTTTTATACGATAATTCGGGTAAATCAGGTCGAAACAGTTCCCTTAGCCTATTATATTCAACAATAGCGCTTTCTTGCGCCTTGAATTGACTTGGGTCAAAATTAATTAAATGGACTCCGTTGAGATTTTTCACTCTAGATAGAGCTACGTAAGCCTGACCACAGGAAAATATAGATGAGCCAATATCTATAACAGCACAGTCGAGGCTCAAACCCTGGCTTTTATGTATTGTGATAGCATAAGCCAAACATATGGGGAGCTGTTCGCGATAAACATATACCTGACTGAGTATTTCAAATTTAGTTTTAACGCGTTCTAAATCATAGATTAAACCATGGCTGAACTTTATTCTGACTCCTTACTTTTTGGTATTCAGAAGATCTTGCATGAAGCGCTTGGTGTGAGAAAGCTAGTTTGCCGTTGGATACCGCATCTTGAAGATTGTCTTGTAGAGATCGCTTTTAGCGATAAGACCGCCCCTTGTACCTACTATATATATAGACGTAAGATATTGTATATAATAATATGTGGTGTACTATAAAGAGTATTCTATCTATCTACCTTGAAGATCGTAGAACGGTTAACGTAGAGTGGTATACCACAGTTTATCTACCACAAGTCATCGCCGAACTTCGAAAATTTAACTCAAAGCGACGCATCATCCTGCACCACGGCAACGCAAGCTCACACAGCGCTCGTCAAACGATTGATTATTTGAAGCAGGAAAAAGTACGAATTATTGAGCATCCTCCATACAGTCCTGACCTAAGCCCTAAAGATTTCTTTATATTTCCTACAATTAAAAAGTCTTCGTGGTCAAAGGTTCCAGTCCGGTGAAGAAGTAGTCGACGCTTTCAAGTCAGCCATTTTGAACATCTTAGAGTTTAATAGTTTAGAATTTATCTTTAGAGTGGAATAAATGTTATAATAACTGGTTTGAGCGAATGGAAAAGTGTATTAAGCTACGTGGTGAATACTTTGAAAAACAATAAAAAGTACTATAAGGTTCTAGTTGTGTTTTTTTCTTTAAACGACAAAACTTAAAAGGCATGCCTCGTAACCAATCAATAAGCAATATCAAATAATCCTTTAGCAAGCCACATTAGTCAAATTATAAACCGAAATCGTATTCGACAGATAACCAGCCAATTAAGCAATACCTTTAGCAAGTCAAATCAGTGATACATTCAATCGTAAGCGTAACCATGTAGGATATCAACACGGGAGTGTAGAAAGAAATGATAAGCTATACAGTGTGCATTATGAATACATGACAATATTTTATAACCTATCACCCCTCTCCTCCTCATCGTATTCTCATTTTATCACTGTTTCATAAGCCAACTCTCGCTTGACCGATTTCTTAAATTTCTTATGACATATTTTATACCCCCTCCCCCTCTCTCTCTCTCCCCCTCTCTCTCTCCCCCCTCCTCTTCGTATTCTCATTGTATTATCACTGGTTCATAAATATTAGTATTAAAAACTCGATATTAGATTGAGCCAACTCACGCTTGACCGATTTCTTTAATTTCTTAATTTTTTGTTAATCTACATATAACACACGACCTGTGCGCCAAATTTCATAACGCTAGGACAATTGGAAGTGGTCTAAAGGTTTTGATTACCGGTCAGTGAGTCAGTGCCAAAATTAGCTATATTCACAGGGTCATATTTCAGGATCTACTGAAGCTATATCTATGAAATTTGGCATACTGCTTTAGTACTAGTATATAATTACGTACGTAAAGTTTTATCTCTGTACTTGCAATAGGCACTGAGCTACAGGGGGGTCAAAAGTGAGTCGAAACGGTTCGTGTAAATAGTGCACGGCATGCGCGCGGCCTGTTGCTGGAACTTGGCCTGCGCACGGCCGTGCGCTTAGATACAATCGATGCATAAGTTTTCGCGTAACGCAGGTTAAAGTAAAGAAAATTATTTTTGTAAAATGGCGACATTTTTGAAGAGATTATCTAGAACTTAGTACATTTCGTTGTCGTAGATCAATCACAAGTACTGAAAAAGTTGAAAAAAAAAATAAGCAGAAAGGACGTCTCAGGAATAGGACTTCGCTCGCAGTTGCTGGTCCTCGGATTTCGCAAACTCATAAACCTGTAGCGCCTGCTTTATTAATTGTTTCAATTAATATTGAAATAAATTTTAAGTCAGGTTCTATTTATGCGTAATTTTTCTTAAAGAGACCTTGAGCACGTTTCGGTAACTTCAAAGTTTAAGCTCGACTTGAAAACTTCTTAAGGATTTTGTGATTTCGTAATCGAAACGTGACTCAGCTGATATTCAAGATCTAAAAAATCATTTATGCCTTCATTATAAAATTATTGAGATGTTATTCCTAGAGATTTCAACTTAAATCTTTTAAATACGTCTCTAAATCAAAATCTGACTCCTCAGTTTGGTTGCTTTTACAGGGGTTACCTTGCAGCTAGCAAAAGCTGAATTGCTATAAGTGCATTGTGGTTAGCTCCAACTTAGAATAATATTATGTTTTCTGTGCTCCAACCTAACCACGACGCGCTTATAGCAATTCAGTTCAATTTAGTGGTGCTGAGGGAGAAGGATGTAGCTATACACCGTGTATAGCTCCAACTCTCTTCCTCAGGTCCGCTGCCCAAAACTAAATTGTTTTAAGCGCGTCTTGGTTAATCCACTGTGCACTTGTACGTAATAAAATAATTCAATTACATATGTAAAGAAGACTAAATAACATGACTTGGAACCATATAATATGTGTACGAGATTTACTCTGTTTTATTATTTAGTAGGTAGTTAACTTGCATAAGGCAGTTTATAATACCATTTGAATGCCAAATGTTGTACGAATGTACGAGTACAATACAATTAAAACTTTCAGAAGCAAGTTTTGTAGAGGAATATGCGTTCTTGTTTCAAATGTTATCAAAGGTCCGAACGGAGCGATAAATTAGAAATTAATTGGAAATTTACATTTAAATATCAGCAAAAACAGTTTAGAGGACGGCAGTAGAGGAAGCTGTGTGTTTGAGGACAGAAGCAGGTGGCGGGCTGTTGTCTCTGCCTACCCTGAAGGAAAATAGGCTTGAATATATTTGTATGTAACTAGCTGTTGCCCGCGGCTTCGCCCGCGTGGAATTTTGTTCCCGTTCCCGTAATCCAATGTTAACCTTTTCCTGGGATAACATTTCGTGAATCTTTTGTATGAGAATATAGAAAAGTATTTTCTTCTTTTCTTCAGGATTTTTTTAAATTTTTTCTCTCCGTAAGAACCGTATAAGTACTTCAAGGAATATTATAAAAAAGAATTAGCGAAATCGGTTCAGTTGCTCTTGAGATTTGCGCTTTGCAACACATTTAGTGATTCATTTTTATATTATAGATTATAGTTTACTAGCTGTTGCACGTGGCTTTGCCTTTGAATTCTGATCCCGTTCCCGGTACCCATGTGAATCTATTTCAGGGATAAAAAGTAGCCTATCTATGTGTTATTCCAGACTATAATCTATCCCCATACCCAATTTCAGCCAGATCCGTTCACTGGTTTGAGCGTGATTAAGTAACAAACTTTCACATTTATAATATTAGTTGGATAGTAGGATAGGATAGGATAGGAGACAATAGGATTTCTGTTTGATTCCTTCGTTCAAAATAAACGGCATAACAGTAAACAGAAAGAAGTATTTACGGAAAAAGACTTTTACCGACTTCAAAGGAAGTTTGGAGGCTCTCAATTCGTTCTATTATATTCGTTACCACTGAGATATTTAAAAAAAAATTGTATCGCACTTCAAACAGATTAATAAGAAGCATATGGAAACGAAGATGCTGGATGCGGCAAGCTGAAGACAGGGCGCTATGGCGCTCATTAGGGGATACCTATGTCCAGCAGTGGACTAGCATAGGTTGATGATGATGATGATGACTATGGAAACGAAGACAATAAGTATGCAAATATCAATATTTTTAGATTAAATTCATATTTGAAACCTCTAAAAAAACTAAACTAATTCTGTTATGTAATGGAAGGGATTTTTTAAACTCGATTAAGGAGTACTCCTACACGTGTTGATTAGCTATTTTGCACAATTATTAAAGACCGATGACAATAAAATAGTTATAATAGCTATTTTATTGTGTGTTACCTCGTGAGTTACAAATACATAACAAATATGTGTGTTGATAAGGTTTCAATTTCAATGAGCAGTAACACTTAGAAATCTTTTGTATACTATTACTAGGAATTCAGTGCAGGGTGCGACTGAAATAAATTGAGCTGAGCGAGCAGGACTCTTACTAGAAAAATAAGGCATCTTACTACGGTCGCGCGCATAGCTAAGGCCGCGCGCTCTTGAAACTGTTTTTCGATGATTATTCCTCAATGGTACACTTTATTTGAACAGTTGACCCCTCTAAACACTCAGCGGTGTCTACACTATCACCATGGCAAATTTGGTCAAGATCGGTATTGTGGTTCCGGAGGAGTACAGTCTCGACCAAACGGCTTAGCCACGTATAAGAGCTTCGCTCCGCTCAGGTCAACTAGGAATTCAGTGCAGGGTGCGACTGAAATAAATTGAGCTGAGCGAGCAGGACTCTTACTTGAAAATAAGACATCTTACTACGGTCGCGCGCTTAGCTTAGGCCGCGCGCTCGTGAAACTGTTTTTCGGTGATTATTCCATGGTACATTGTATTTGAACAGTTGACCCACTAAACACTCAGCGGTGTCTACACTATCACCATGGCAAATTTGGTCAAAATCGGTATTGTGGTGCCGGAATCTTGACCAAACGGCTTAGCCACGTATCAGAGCTTCGCTTCACTCAGCTCAACAAAATTGTAAATTAGTTGTGACTGTACAATGGGGATATTTAAAAAAATACTTGGGCGATGTTAAATGAACGATCCTGAACACACAACGACGCAAAAACCACTGAAAGGATCTTGATGCGGTTTTTTTAATAAGTCTCGAACTTAAAATCTACCCTATGTTTGTGAAGTAGAAACGGAGATATAACCAAAAAACGAGAACCGACCCACGCGCGGGCGGAGCCACGGGTATCAGCTAGTTACTTATTTTAAAAAATCGTATCAAATACGTACCAGAGATGGTTTCCCAATTGTTATACAATTTGTTATAATATGCTATATTAGAATATATAAAATAATTTTGAGTAGAAGAAACCGAAATGTCTCTATGTAAAGTTACCGATACCGTTGCAAATAGAAGAGACCATTTTAATCGGGATACGAAATATACCTACTCCATTTGCAGCATTCTTCAAAAAAAGTTAGGCTTCTGCCATGTTACTGGTCATTAAGCTTAGTCCTTTATTATGTATATATTTATTAATATTATACCTACCGGTAGGTAGGTAGGCCGGTAATCAGCTAACGTCAGATTCTAGAAATATTAGACGAGTTTAAAATGCCAGATTCTATAAATGTCGGTTTCTACAAAAATTTCAGATTCTACAAATACCAGATTCTATAAAAATCAGATTATAATAATGTCAGATTATATATTACAGAATAAATGCATCACACTATAACACTATCGCTCACGCTGACAATGTCTAGTCTCCTTGTAACAATGCACATTGTACTTTTAAGGATATTGGTGGAATATGTAATCGATTCCTTAGTTGATATCGATTCATAGTCTACTAATATTATCTGTATTCTTTCATCGACTCTGTCTATGGTTAGCTGTGGTCAACTCTATCGGCTGTGGCATATTATCTATGAACTCCCACCAAGTCGCTTCTTTCAGCCAACGTTATAAATGACAGTGCAGCGGTTTTGCCCCCCCCTTATTTTCTGCATCGCTTCCACAAGCACATAGCTCTGGTGCTGAGCCGTTGATCCGCCGAGCGAGTCACGCAGCGGTAGGTGCCAGCGCGATACGCCGGGCAGGGGACCTGAGCTAAGTACAGACTCCTGGCTGCCGCGGGTCGTTCTTCACGTCCTCACATCCATTCTTTTAATTCTTCAACTTCAAATCTTAATTGAATCTATGTGTCACCCTTGAGACCACTTATAATTATAATTAATATATGAAAGGTAAAACTAGTCTCATGTTTAATTTACTATAACCTTATATCAAACCAACAATTAACTTCTAATAACTTAAAATCACTATCTACCTTTAAATTTAACTATCAATGTTACATCCTACAAAGTCCAATATGCTAAAAGTTCAGTGTCCTAATTACGTCCAGTAATATACCACTCGTATCATTAAGATGAAATTAATGACGTATTATTATTCAAAATTGATTTACACAAAATGGAAATGAATAAGTGCCTTACTTAAATACGATTGAGAAAAAAGTCACCAAAAAACGTTATTTTCATATTCTCGAAGCAAAAATTTGACTTCCACTTGACCTGGTTTTATTCAAATACTCTACGCACTTGTAGATATAATTGAAGTATGTTTGCACGTTTATACTTCGTCAACTTTGGCACAATATAATTTCAGACGTAGTTGCTCGAGTTAAGTAAAGTACATATTTGTAGGTCGGGTCCACACTTACAAAATAATGTTTAGCAAATATTTTTCTTCAACTGTTTTCTCTATATATACGGTGAAAACGTCAAGTGTGTCCAGCCGATTATTTCGTTATTTTTAAAGGTTATTGCAAAACTTTAAACTAATATGCAATGTGCATAGTCTTATCTATAAAATGACATAAACTAATTAAAAAAAACGACGGGTTGCACTCCGGGAGTGCCGGCAGAAGTGAAAACTTGAATATTAACGTTGTGCATTTTTGAAATTTTGGAATGGTTAGGGAATAATTTTGCATGAATTGCTTTAACTATCAGTACAAAAGTACTATCATTTATGTGGAAACATACAATATTCATTTATTGCGCTATCGTACACAAACGTGACAATTTATATTACATTAAAAATTTAAGCGAAGCGAAATTGAAGCGGCGATAGCCCAGTGGCATACGTAACGGACTGCCGAGACGAGGTTATCGAGTTCGATCCCCAGTCGCCCCGGGCACACACCTCTGACTTTTCGTAGTTATGTGTGTATTAAAAATTCTTATTATCGCTCGGTTAGTAATGTGCCCGGTAGATGGCAATAGGGTCGCCACCTATTACATTGGGACCTAAACATAACTGGCGAATCGTGGGTGTGTAATACACCTCTGCCTACCCCTTCGGGGATACAGGCGTGAAGTTATGTTATGTTGTTATGTTATGTTAAAAATTTAACACTTCAGAACTATTACAATTATTTTACATTAAAAAGTTTATCTCTCAGAAAAATCAACTTCTATCCATAATTTCAACGACTTTTTCACCATCATTACTACCAGAACCAACATCGCCAATATATCTATAAAGTACTCACTTTGTTTAATTTCCATTTTATATCAATAGATTTATGGCACAAAATAGAATAAATATTACAAAAAGTTATATGATGACAAAAAGTGTTTCTTGGGCCTCGGTCGGAATCGATCTCAGTCTTGACGAAGTCAACGACCACTCATTAGACGAACGCGCCACCAAGGTTGTTAAGTACAGTGTGAAATTAGCGCTTCTATTTTGTTGTGTTACGTTCAGGTCACGTGTTTACTGACGCGAGTTTAACCTTTGTTACCCATTACAAAAAAAAGTGCACACCGCCGCTAAAGAAGTTTTCACTTCAAAAAGTAAAAAAAATATATTTGCATGTGTTCACAATTTGTACTTTTTCAGTTCCTATACATTTATCATGGCACGGTACTGCTTTTCTTTCTCCACTTCGCACGATCTTGGGGAAAGACTCTGACTAGCAACCTACTATCTGATCTCCACAAACCACCAGCAATATCAAAGTTCTGTCTCTAACCGAAACGAATGCCACAGGATATTCGTATAGTATCTACGAACGAGGACCTTTTTTTAACGTACCTTTTTTTTTTTTTTTTTTTCGTGTGGAAATCCCTTCGGATACCGCCCCCGCTGGAGAGCGGGGGGTCTCCAGCGGGGGCGGTTATGTCGGGCTTGAACCGACTAAAACCGCACGCCGTCTCGGGTCTTAAGACGCCGGGGTGTAAGGTTACCCATAGAGCATATCCTTCGCACCCCGACTGACCCTGGGCCATCTCCGGTTTCGAGATGGCCCCCTTACTTGCTCTCCACTGTGCCATCTGCTAAGCAGAGGGACACGTGGAAAGCTTCCGAACAGCCCTCAACAGGGTCGTCCTCGCCTCGGTCGGAGTTGGCCGTAGGCGGCAGCGTCTCTCCCGCCCTAGGAGAGAGGCGCTGCTGTCTCCGTTGCCCAGGGTGCACCGCGTGGAGGTCCCCAACCAAGCACCCCAGGACTTAACGTTCCTACTCTACACTGTAGTTTAATAAACGAAATAGATATAGTATACTGTTTTTAGGTAATAAGGGAGTTAGAATCCCAGCAACCTTACATTGCAGTGACATTCATTAAGTTAAACGTGACAACATTTCTTATATAGAATATACTGTTTCCGGGTTGTTTGGTCGTGGTCCAGATGAAACATGTTCCAAACGTTTCGTCGATCACTGCGGTGGACATCTTCAGTGGTACTAGTCCGGGCGGCGACGAGTGCGTAGAACTCTCGTCGACGGCGACTTCTCTGCGACTGATGCGATCACCTGGACCACGACAAAACGGTCCGGAAGCAATATATTGTACATGCAACGCCGGCCGTGTAAGCCTAAAGAATTATAACCTTATATACTAAAAGTAATGATGTGTAACTTTACTTTGGATCACAATATTATTGCACATTCATTGATGAAGGAATCTATTTTATAGTAATATGAGTACATCTAGACACCTACATTTATTTATGTAGATACATTCCACCACACACCTAACTATCAATGTTACGGACTTCGACTGAGGGGCGTCCGTGTATCACTGACTAGATGGGCTAGATGTTTTTTTTAAATAAAGATTCTATGACTTTTTATACAACGCTTTCTAGACCCAAAGTAAGCATAATTTAACTAGCTTCTGTTATGGGTTCCAGAGTTATATACTTTTTTATGTAAATACATACATATATAGAAACATATAAAGAATACATACATAGAAACACCCAGACCAAAGTAAATATACATTTTCATGCAAACAAATATTTGCAATGAGCGGGAATCAAACCCGCGCTTCCTGTAGTAGCAGTCGAACACACTACCGCTACGCCACAGAGGCCAGTTTCTACCTGATACATGCTGAACTGGGCACCTGGTGCTTTTGTGTGCCACATTATTAATCTTCAGATCTGTGCTTCTATTGTGTTTGGGGATCAGAATAAATATTCTTGTAGTTTCCGATGTTATAGAGTGTTATTTTTTGTCGTTTGTGACCACTTATGTACTAAATACATGTTTCTTTCTATCGTCTTTCTTTAGTTCGACTTGATCGCTGTTATTTTCACTGTCGACTACCATAGTTTAAATACTATTTTGAAATCTTTGTTTCTCAGAGGTACCTATATAATATTAAATAGGTTCCTATGGGAAGTGAGAACAGGATCAAAATTCAACGCGGGTGGCTTTTTTTTTTTACGTG
Organism: Cybosia mesomella; assembly: GCA_946251805.1. Classification (NCBI taxonomy): domain Eukaryota; kingdom Metazoa; phylum Arthropoda; class Insecta; order Lepidoptera; family Erebidae; genus Cybosia; species Cybosia mesomella. Next base: position 32,587,947 of record OX276396.1, on the reverse strand, counting down.
CGGAAATCCCTTCGGAAACCCCCCCGCCGGCCAGCGGGGGTGGTTATGTCGTGTATCGACTGAAACCGCACGGTGTCCTCCCCGAGTGTCCGTTACCGGGCACCCCGGGTAAGCCCTCGAAAGGATAACCCCAGGGTAGCCGGCGGACTTAGGCCGCCACCGCGGCCTCGCCTGGTGGGGTCGGGTTTTGTCCCGCTTCGGTGAGTTGGCAGGCGTGTGTAGGGCACACACGACACGCCTCCGCCACGGCCTGCTTCTGTAAGGACGGCGAGTCGGCCATCTGCCGTCCTCAGGCCCCGATCATGGTGGTCGGTAGTCCCCTGTCGACTACCATAGTTTAAATACTATTTTTAAATCTAAGTTTCTCAGAGGTAATACCCACTTATATAATATGGAATAGGTTCCTATGAGAAGTGAGAACGGGATCAAAATTCAAGGCAGGCGGAGCCGCGGGCAACAGCTAGTAACTGTTATGGCTGGTTATTTTATGTTAACTAGTCTGTTATAAAACTTCTCCAAGGGACCAGGACCACCTGGGGTGCCCGGCAACGGACACTTGGGGAGGACACCGTGCGGTTTTAGTCGATACACGACATAACCACCCCCGCTGGCCGGCGGGGGGGGGGGGGGCATCCGAAGGGATTTCCGCACGTAAAAAAAATAAAAAAAGGGGCCAGGTTCAAGCTATATTTGTGATTTCTAGTTAACCTTTGGATAGAAAATTATCTAAAAACTAGCTGTTGCCCGCGGCACCGACGTGGAATTCTGATCCCGTTCCCGCTACCCATGGGAACCTATTCCCAGGATGAAAAGTAGCCTATGAGTTATTCCGGACTATAGTCTATCCCACTACCAAATTTCAGCCAGATTCGTTCAGCCGTTTTTGCGTGAAAGAGTAACAAACATACATACATTTCCATCATACATTACATATGTGTAACTCTAGCGGTTTTGGCAGCGCACGCCAGAATAGCTCGCAGATGTTAGATTTTTTCCTACTTGCTTGACACTTATCGTCATATTTTGGACAATTCACACAATATCTTTATAAATGGTAGCCTATGTGTTATTCTGATGTATAACCTATATTATTGTAAAGTTTCATTAAAATTCATTCAATATTTTTTACTTGAAAGAGTAACAAACATCCATCCATCCATCCATCCGTCCATACTTACAAACTTTCTTGTTTATAATATTAGTAGGATAGTAGGATGTAGCTTAGTGAAACAAACTTTTGCTCCAAGATTTATTTTATTATAGAAAAATTAGAGTTTCGAAAGATCTTTGGATGAGTCCATAAATGCTACATAAACTAAGTAACTATAATACGAGTATTATTCTAAATTACTTCTATATTCATTATGTACATTCTAAAATCTAACTTTATTACTAGACTTTTAACGTACTTTTTCGTTTGTAAACGAGTTAGAAGACTGATTTTGGTGATCTTGCTTATATATATATTTTTTAATGTTTACACCTGCGTATCACCTCAAGGGATAGGCAGGGAGTATTAACATTTACATTTTTGTCAACTATGTTTTCGGCCTGATATTAAAGGGGTGATACCTATTATCGTCTTACGAACGTCTTTTGCCAGATTCCGTGCTGCTTCTGAGAATTTAAAAGGGTCTGATTTAAGCTATTGGCAATTAATATTGTAATATTATACTATAATAGTAAGCAAAATAGAAGATCTGTCCCCAAAAAACAATAAAAAAAGCAATTTAAAAACAATGTATATAATATTATATATTTTGAAGTATAAATAGGTTCGCATTCATTATAACGGATTTGTCCTGATAACTGTATTATCAAATCATTAAATTGGTAATTAAAATATAGTCCAATGCAGATAGCTTTTTGGAGGGATTTCTTCTCTCCAAAACTTTAAAGTTGTATAAAAAATAGTTCAAACAAAAGTTATAGACCTTGTTATTACCTACAACTTTTGTATGTAACTTATTTCAATGGGAAGTCTTTCGCTGTAAATCGTGAAAATAGTAGATTGTTACACAAGGGTTGAAAGTCAGCCATTTCACCCGAGATTATTTCGAGGGTGAAATGGTGACATTCACCCTAGGTAAACACTCTACATTTCATTTCGACAATGTGGGGAAATTAAAATACTACACACACATTTAATGAAACAGGTATATTGATTATCAGCTGCACACGCCGGCGGACTGCCCGGCGTGGGAGGTGCCGAGGCGTGACCTCGTGGCAGCCATCGGGATAGGAGTCCTCTCGCTCGGCAGCATGATTGCGGCAATGGTGCGGAGCGCGAGCGCGTGGGCTGCCGCCACCTCCTTCTGCGAGCATGTGATGCTCGCGAAGGAGATGGCGGAGCGCGCCCGGGAGAGGTTCAGAACCCTCCCGGCCCGCCGAGCCCGCAACATGCTCGCCTCGCGTCGCAGGCGACTCAGGCGCCGGAGGTCGCTTAACGACCTCCGTCCTCCATGAGCGCAGGCCTGGGGGTGGCAGGTGAGGCCGCCTGTCACCCTAGCAGAAGCAGGCCGGGACGGTGGGGCGACTAGCGCCCCTCCCCCAAACCGGGGCAAGACCGGAAATGGCCCAGGGTCAGTCGGGGTGCGAGGGATATGCTCTATGGGCAACCTTACACCCCGGCGTCTGCAGACCCGAGACGGCGTGCGGTTTTAGTCGGTTCAAGACCGACATAACCGCCCCCGCTGGCCGGCGGGGGGGTATCCGAGGGGATATCCGCACGAAAAAAAAAACAGGTATCATCAGCAAAAGATTATCAGTTAAAATTTAAAGTAAAATTAGGACAATATGAAAATGGATTATTCACAACAGCTTTTGCCTATTCTTCAATCTCATCGGGAGTTAAATTAATATCCATGTACTGGAATCACTTTCCAAAACCATTTTTAACCACAATTAACATAAGGTATTTATTTATATTTAATCTCGTTTTCCCGCTAATTATTTAAAACAAACTTAAATTGTTTCTTTTTAATTCTGAAAAAAAATATAATTCACGTACATACTGCCAACATTAGAAAAGTTTTGAAAATCGAATCTATTGGTTACATTGTAATGGAGTATCTAGGCGGCCATATAAAAAAAAGCGTCATGATATCAAGGCATTATGACGTAACTTAATTATCATGGACTCCATGGCAAACCCTAAATTAAAAAAAAAAATACTTTCCGCCCTAGGGATGAAACAAGCTACTTTCCATTAATGAATTAATGATTTAATGAAAATTAAACTTTCCGAACAGGACAGATGAAAACCTATTATCATTCTTAAAATGTACCCCATTTTCAATCTCGTACGTCAAATCAAGTTCAATTTATTTTTCCCGTCATTTTCACTATATAAGGTATCACAAAATTAGGTCTCTGAATTTGGTGAGATGACTTGGTATCAACTAAATATGTATTTTAAACAAAAAAAATATCGGGTAAAATAAAAAAATAAAAAATATATAAAAATGAAAAAAAAAACACCACCAGCGACCAGCGGCACGTGACGCGACGAGCCCGTGACGCACGTGGTAGGAGTGCAGTCCTTCTCCTCGCAGTATTCTCCAAGCGAATGTGTGGGAAATACCTAAATCGCGACCAGCGTCAAGTGTGCTCGTCGCGTCACGTGACGCTGGTCGCTGGTGGTGTTTTTTTTGAATTTTTATATTTTTTTTAATATTTCTTTTATTTTATTTTTTTTATTTTACCCGATTTTTTTTGTTTCATATAAATATTTTTCCGATACGAAGTCATCTCACCAAATTCAGAGACCTAATTTTGTGATACCTTATATTTGTTTTGATTTCCGATAGGTCTCATGCTGTTTTATTAGTATTAATTTTTCACCATTTTTGTCGTTTTTATAGCTATCTGCACTGGGCTACTATGTCACTGTAAAAGTAACATGAGAACGGTGTCGTAATCTGTGGGCGATAATCGACATATTTGGCCACAGATCTACCATTCTGATTACCAACCTATTATTTATGGGGTGAACTTTTTATAATAAGAATAAAGTATTTATTCATGGCATGACCTATGATTTATTTAGTATTTATCATTATCATATTTATCATTCCTGTTGACAATTCTTATTTATTTGAGAAATAAATTTTATTTTTTTCATAATGAAAATATTTCGTGGTGACAGATTTATTAATTCGATTATTACAAGTCGATGATAGATATAAATTTTGCTGACACAAAATATAATTCCCTATTAAAAATCACATCCTCTTTCATTAATTTGTACAATAATGAAATTGTATTTATTCTAGTATTTTCTCTTCGCACAGGGCTATGCATGTTTTAACTTACGCTAAATTATCATTACTTTTATCATTCAGGGGGCCTGGTAATCTGCCACAGGATTTCCTAGTACAGATACCAGTTTCCCACAAAGGATAATAATTGTTGTGTATATTGTTTAGAACAGATGTTGAATACCTTTGTGTAAGTGAAAAAAATGAAAAATTATTAGAAAAAATCTAATATTACCATTTAACCCTTCAATTGTCCTACATCGAGGTCATTAAGTTACTGGTTAGATTACGATTGAAACTGCCGCGGGTATTATATAAAAAAGTATAAAAAAGACATACCAATTGCATACGTCATTAACAAGACTTGAAAGGGACGGTTACTCAAGAAAAAAAAGGATACAAAATGTGACTAAAAGATCTAATTCATTACAAGAAATCATGTTACTCAAAAATATATTTTAATCACAAGTAATAAAATTGGGTTTCATAATAAAGAAGATATTTACAGCACTCTAAATGTTTATCTACCATTGTGTGACGTATTCGCAAATATGTATTTGAACACTAATAGCTCACATAAGTACCAAAAACTGATTGCTAAGCTGTTTTGACCACTATGGATGCCTACAACAAGTTGAACACTGTGTTTGCTAATATTTTGTTGGAATTGGTTAAGTACACATCATTTAGAATAATTTGCAAGCCAAGATCAATCTGCTGTTGACTGTACCATTTTTATTATCAATATAGTAGATATTGGCAAACTAAAAGCATCTCTAAGTAATTGAATAAAAAAACGCAATGCGAAAAGGCCTGATAAAATTTTATTTATTAATGTAATTTGGTAAAGAATTCCTTACTTTCTTTTCGTGAATTTAGTGTGGTAAAAGATTGTAGCAAAAAACAAAGGTAAATTATATGGATGTCGACAGAAATGGAAATATTTTTGTTTTTCAACATTCTACACAGCGCTTTCTAGACCCAAAGTAAGCATAGTTTAACTAACTTGTGTTATGGGTTCCAGAATGCGAATAAACACACTAATATACTTTTTTTTGTAAATACATACTTATTACACATAGAACACCCAGACCAATGCAAATAGACATTTTCATGCATACAAATATTTGCACTGAGCGGGAATCGAACCCGCGCCCCCTGTCGTAGCAGTCGAATGCACTACCGCTACGCCACAGAGATCATCGTTATTTATATACTGTCATTTTATAGTTATTTTGAAGCTGACACGAGGTAATATAGAATAAATAATAGAACCATTTAAAAATAGGCAAACAATTGTACTGGTCACAATAACAAAGTTAAGTTTCATTCGTTCAAGTAAAACATTAGTAATGACCGATAAATCATTTACAAACGTATGCCTGATAAACTCTGGGACGAACAAATCGCATGAAATTATTGGTTCAGGTTTAGTTGTCACAAGTCATACTGCTACAAATTGTCTAAGATATGAATTAACTTACAAGTGAAACGTGAGAGTCAAGACACTAAACATACTATTTTTATATCACGTTATGAAGCTATCACTTTGTAAGTCAACTAAAGATATGGCACAGCATATTCAAAATTTTCGTCTATTTCTTTAAGTAATTTCTTTGTAAAATTGAAAAAGACGTTCAAACAGTGATTCCGAAAGTGTGTTTAAATATATTATGTTTCAATTTAGTGACGGCCAATTGAATTGGGGCAGACGAAGCGAAATTTTAACTTAAAGTTGAGTTCCAAAATAAATAAAAATCTCGATTTTTATTCAGTAGGTCTCATCTGATTCACAAACTGAAGACACAAACTAAGATATAGATCTTTATAGGAATCAAATCTCAATAAATGAGTTAATCAGTCTTTGAGATTTGATTCCTGATAACTAAAGTCAATCAACAATGAAAGTATTGAATATTGCTTTACATAAAACATAACTTTACGCCTGTATCCCCGTAGAGGTAGGCAGAGGTGTCTTACACACCCACGATTCGCCAGTTATGTTTAGGTCCCAATGTAATAGGGGGCGAGCCTATTGCCATCTACCAGGCACATTGCTAAGCGAGCGATAATTAACATTTTTAAAACACATAACTACAAAAAGTCAGAGGTGTGTACCCGGGGCGCCTGGGGATTGAACTCGAGACCTCGTCTCGGCAGTCCGTCAGTGACTTTGATTTACATTTGATAATATATAACTTTATGTATTCCCAAGAAAAATATATTGACTGAGAAACAGTCAGACAAGAGATAAAAAAAAAAACAATTAGAATATAAAATGAAAATGTATATACTTATTACTTTTGCCGAACAATGATTAACTTAAGGTTTTATCAAATATCGGTTTTAGTACATATGTATTAGGGTAATAATTTCTCTACACCTTGATATTAATAGATAAAAATGATCCTCATAACATTACTCAGCGTCCGCGTATCAAAATATATCTTTTCATCTCTCCTGTTCGGAAAGTTTTATTTTCATGGGTAGATAGCCGTGTGAAAATTAGCTTATTTCATCCCTAGTATGGAAAGTATTTTTTTATTTTTCGTTTTGCCATGGAGTCCGTGATAATTAAGTTACGTCATAATGCCTTGATATCATGACGTTTTTTTAACATGGCCGCCTAGATGCACATCTCGTGACCAACTCGATTACAATGTAACCAATAGATTCGATTTTCAAAACTTTTGTAATGTTGGCAGTATGTACGTGAATTATAACTTTTTTTTAGAACTAAAAAAACAATGAAAGTTTACTAAAAAATTAGCGGGAAATCGAGATTAAATATGTATACATGTTTCATCAAATGTGTGTATAGTATTTTAATTTCCTCACATAGTCGATATGACAAGTAGAGTGTTTAGCTCGGGTGAATGTCACCCATTTCACCCTCGAACTCACTTCGCTCGAGCGCCAGAAATATCTCAGGTGAAATGGGTGACTTTGAACCCTTGTCTAACAATCTACCATTATGTAATAGTAGATTGTTAGACAAGGGTTCAAAATCACCCTACTCTGTTATTGTCAAATATATATTTTTTTTACTTTGTAATGTGCTTAAAATTATAGACTACAGCTCTTAGTACTCCAGCATTGAAGTAATAATGCAATACTTCTAATTGACGGTGGCCTCTGTGGCGTAGCGGTAGTGCGTTCGACTGCTAAGCCAGAGGTCGCGGGTTCGATTACCGCTCAGTGTAAATACGTATATTTGCATTGGTCTGGGTATTTCTATGTATAATATGTATTTATTTACAAAAAAAAGTATTTAAGTATGTTTATCCGCATTCTTGAACCCATATGACAAGCTCTAATATGCAACATTTCCGAAGGATTAATTAGTATTGTATGGCTCTTATTATATAGTTACCGAACAGAAACACATTACTAAGGGCAGAAAACTTTGAACCTATTATCATTCTTGAAGCAACTACTAACGATCTCTCGACTGAATTTATATTTTTAATTTGATCTCAAATATAATGAATTAACTACGTAGGTACTAAAGTCTTCATTATAAACACTATAAGATAGTTTTTCATATTTTTATATCAACCAAGCCACACGGCTACCCTCTTTTTCAACAATCACATCTTCGGGTGGTGGTACATTGCATTCCGCGGGCGCAGCAGCTGCGCCGGGTAGTTCACTTATGCGCCGCCGTGTCAGCGAACGCTGGGGCTCGCGTCATGTACTGCAATCGATTCGTGCGCACACAGCCGCACTGAGTAACGTTGCAGCTGCCAACGTGATTTGGACGCACGCAATTACGACTAAATCACGTGATGAGGGTAGTGTGTCATCTTCTGTCGGCCCATCTCTGCAACAAGATTAATATGTTGTACTCCTAAAATAATTACCATTACCTCAGCATAAAAACAAGCACGGCTATATATCTCTCCCAAAGACTCTTCCAACGTTTAGGCTACTATACAAATACAGTGATTTAGGATTAAAAAAAAAATATCGTTACATTTTTTATAATTTACTCACCCATGGTCAGCCCCAGGAGGATCCATGATAGTTCTGCAGCATTGCACTACTAGTGCTAGCAATAAACACGCGGCTGCAGCCCATAAAACGCTTGCCGCCCCGGCCCCCGCTCCCGCTACGCCTGACACAGCAGTCCAGCCTCGTGATGTATGTATTGATACGGCTGCAACAAAGTAATGAAAAATTGTATATTGATTTCTGGTAATAATGGACATATTTGTGACTTGTTTTTTTTAGTCATTTTAGAAAACGCACCATTTTGAACGTTTTGGTGGAAAAAAGAGTTATCTATCTATATATCTCTGTATCTATTTTCCTAGCACGAATGGAAAGATTTGAGGGTACTTTTTCACCTACAATTGTCTTTAAATATCAATATGCTGCAATGGCGATGTCCAGGGACACCGCCAACATCACCTCACCCCGGGCTACTGCATCCTCCGCCAGAGCCCTCACGCGCATGATGGCATCCACGGTGGAGTGCCTCTGGCGGAAGCCATATTGGCCATCCGCCAGGTCCGGTCCCACTCTTGAGAGGTGCTCGACGAGGCGCTTTACAATTACTCTTTCAAAGAGCTTGCACACCTCGTCCTGCAATACTATGGGCCGGTGATAATCAATATACCTGTTTCATGCAATGTGCGTGTAATATTTTAATTTCCTCACACAGTCGAAATGAAAAGTAGAGTATTTATGGGTGAATGTCACCCATTTCACCCTCGAACTATTGGCGCTCTTACTTCGGTCGAGCGCCAGAAATATCTCAGGTGAAATGGGTGACTTTCAACCCTTTTTTTAATTTATTTTTTACGTGTGGAAACCCCCTCGGGCTTCACCCCATCGGTGCCGACGATGCGTTTCGGATTCGGATCGACTAAAATCGGACCGACTAAAACGGTGTCCTCCCCAAGTGTCCCTTGCCGGGCACCCCGGTTAAGCCCTCGAAAGGATAACCCCAGGGTTACCGGCGGACTTTGGGCGCCACCGCGGCCTCGCCTGGTGGGGTCGGGTTTTATCCCGTGTCGGTGAGTTGGCAGACGTGTGTGGGACGAACCCATAACACAAGCTAGTTAAATTATGCTTACTTTGGGTCTAGAAAGCGCTGTGTAGAAAGTCGTAGAATATTTATTTATTTCTTTCTTTTCTTTCAAGCTGTCCTGTCCTGTTAACAATCTACTATTTATTTTCAGCCTTCCAACTAGTATCCCAAAGGTGTCGTATTTTGTGTTTCATGTTTTTTTTAATTGAGTTCAGCTAATTTTGATCATTACTAAGGTTCTTAGGCTTGCGTCACTCATACATTTTCGAAGACATATATTATATACACGTATGAAATTCCATTTAGTCCCATAGATAGTGTGTCAATAGACAACGATAAGCTTGGGATTACAACGCTGTCTTCCAGAAATTAGTAATTGGTATTCGGATTAATTACAGTGACAAGTGTGAATATATTTAGGTATGTACATGTAGGCGGTTGTTTAGTACAAGTGTAATTAATTTTGCACGGAAGAGCCTGTGTACTATAAACACTCGATAGAACTTGAGGAAATAATTATGCTTAGAGCGATTTAGTGGTTGAGAAATGGTTTTGTCACATCAAAAGTCTTTGAATTTACTTGGTACGTGGTATACCAACATCTTTGATGCCCAAGACAACCCCTTTTGCTAGTCGCTCCGGAAAAGCCCACATACCAAGTGCAAATATGGACGTAACAGGAAAATCATAAAAGGGGGTGATGATGATGTCTTTGATGTCTTAATATTATCTGTATGACAGCTACAACTGCTGCAACAACAACATCAGCTGCATATGCTGAACTGGAATTAATAAACCATGTAGGTACTAGGTTAAGTGGAATGTTTAATGTGTGACTTACATGCATCAAATAAAAATTTCTTTCTCTCTCTTTTTCTACAAAAAGTAAAAAGTAAGGTACTTAATTTTTGTTCCGTACATCTAATATATATAGAAGTCATGAAATTTTGTAACTAGGAATTCAGTGCAGGGTGCGACTGAAATAAATTGAGCTAAGCGAGCAGGACTCTTACTTGGAAATAAGACATCTTACTACGGTCGCGCGCTTAGCTAAGGCCGCGCGCTCGTGAAACTGTTTTTCGGTGATTATTATTCAATGGCACACCGGACATGAACCATCTCGCTTCAAAACACTCCTCAGTGTCCACACTATCACCGTGCTAAATTTGGGCAAGATCGCGCGAGTGGTTACGGAGGAGTTCAGCCGCCAACAAACGGTTATGCCGGGTATAAGAGCTTCGCTCACTCAGCTCAATCAGAAAGTGGAATTTATTTTGTCGCGGAACATAATAATATAATTTTCGGGAGACAGAGCTAAGCTCGTATTTTTTTCGACGTTTTGTAAAAATGGAACCCAGCTAGATCGATTTCTCGTCCCTGAAATCCCCTGAAACCCGTAAAACAAAATTATACAGATCTATATATCATCATCACCCTCCGAGCCCTTTCCCAACTCAGTAGGGGTAAGCAGTACACTAGTTGCTAGGTTAAGTGGAATGTTTAATGTGTGACCTACATGCATCAATAAAAAGTTTCTCTCTTTCTCTTTTTCTACAAAAAGTATTTGTAAAATTATACAGATCTAATCTATATATCATCATATTTCGACCCTGGGGTTATCCTTTCGAGGGCTTACCCGTGGTGCCCGGCAACGGACACTTGGGGAGGACACCGGCGGGTGGTGGGGGGGTGGTGTGATTGGGAACGAAAAATACAGGTAGATGTGCAAAACAAATACTCCAAGAACGTCGTCAATAACTGATTCCTTGTATTTCGATTTCCGAATTCGAATTGTTAATTGAATTGCGAATGTTTCAAATCAAACGTATTCGATCAAAGTATGCTAAAGCTTATCGAATTCGCAGAAACAAACTCACAAAACGATATGAGCATAGAAAAATAATTGAAATTGAGAGTGCTATATTTTTAAAGAGAATAATGTTTATTTTACTGGCGAAAAAAAAATCAAGCAAAGCTCGGTCACCCAGATATTGTATACTAGACTAGCATTGCCACATGGTTTCGGTTTCATTTTATATTAAATATTTTATTTTTAAATATAAATACTCAGGGATAACGTGAAATTGAAATACTGTAAGAATTTTTGAAATCGGGCCGTGGTTTTTTTTATCGCTTACAAATACTCCAGTAAGAATTCAAATGAACCGAGAAAACTCTTAACTTCAAATTGTCGACAAAAATTTCCTTAAATTCATTTCATATTCACTCGTTTCTCCGTTGAGATACGAAAATTTTATTCCAATACTTTTTTTGTTGCTTTTTTCATGATCTGCTATTAAGATCTGCCAACACGTTTTTGAAATGAAGCATTTCTTCCCCCCCCCCCCCCCACGGCCCTTATCATTTCTGAAATTTGGCTTTCTCGGTTAATTTGCATTTCTAACCTGTTTTTCCTAACGTAATGACTGGAGTGTTAGTGGTCAGGAGAACTCCGAAACGACTCTAATTAAACTTTTTTTGTATGAGAAAGGTTGTAGGCTAACCGATCGTATACTGGGTGCAGCCACGGGTAACAGCTAGTAATAAGATAAGATTATAATATATTTTATCTACACTCAAATCGAAAAATTCGAATTACGAATTCAAAGACGATTCTATACATACGAGTACGCACTTTATAAACGCATATACATAAAATTAAAAATAAAACTTCTTATAGTACCGCCAACTGTATCATAAAACTCATTATAGTATCGCTATCTTTTTTTATTCATTAAATTAGTCTAAGGTTTTAGGCTGAATATGAAAAAAAGGCACTCGCATGCGCAGTTCGAACTGTGAAAAAAATGGCGTCCTTGTAACCTACCTACTTTGTTTAATTTCAATTTTTCGTATGAGTGAAGATAAAGTAGTGTATGAAACTGCATATAACTTAGGTATTAAAACACTCGAGTCAACCTATGCCTCATGCGATAAACAGACTCTCGTGTTTTAATACCCCTTCTTATATGACAGTTGCATAAACTACTATTATTCAGTTCCATCTAATTTTACCGTCTCTATTTGTGATCTTTTTTTGAAATATTTTTTACAAGCTACAAGACAACGCTAATAAGTTTACTTCTGTTATTATTATTGTATGAGTAATATATCCATTCCTTGAGGACATTTTCTCATTTCTATTTCCAAATATAGACTTACCAAAATAAATACCATCATTTATTAGTACTGGGAATTGGATGGGCAGTATCGCAGCTATATTTTTGGGTCTTGGTTTTTTTCTATACTAGTTAGTTAGTTGGTTTTACTATACTATTATATATTACTATTCTATTATTAACAGATACGCCGCATTTTGTATGTTTGTTTATAGTATATTAAACTATTATATTATATGTTTTTAATGTTATATGGGTTGTTGCCTGAAATAAATGAATTATTATTTCCTATATTAAATTTAAAATACATATACATTATATTTTAAAATACATTCTATATTAAAAAGAAAACAAATATATTTAAAAATTTAAAAAATAGTGACCTACCGGCATCGGGTACAGGGCCCAAGCTACCGGTGGTTAGGGCTCCAGAGAAAGGAATCTCCCCACAATACGTGTCGTGTGAAGGAGCACTGCCTTCTGTATCAAGCCCTTGGGCCAACTGCGTAACGCGAGCCTCTTGAGATGTTGATCGAGGCTCTTGACAATCAGTCCGTGAACCGATAAATCTATCGGTATATCGGCTATAGTCTGGGGTAAACTTGGGAACCACTGCACTTATTGAAAAAGGTGATTCACCTATTGAAAGGTATATTATCGCCGATGGACACAGACTATACATATGTGTATATTACCACAGAACAAAAAAAAATACGATGGCTTCAGTATTGGGAATCGAACTAGGTATATACTTGTTTGTGTAGATATTCATAGCGACTCGTAGATATGCTACGAAATCTTAAAATACGGGCATTCATTTCCGTTTTTTTTAAATTACAAATTTAGCTTGGGCCCCTTACACTCCTAGTATGTTAATATAGCTTGGCGAATTCATGCGTGACACTACCATGGTTCGCTCGAGGCGAGGGGCGTAAGGCAGGGGCGGTTGTGAACGTGCGCGCGGGACGGTCATTAGGTTACAACGTCCCGCGCGCATTGTCTCGATACGAGTGTCACGCATAAGTTTTGTCAAGCGATAATAAGTTTTTTTATACTCTTTATAAAACCAAACATTAATATTTTGAAAGGAAACACTAGCTCTACCAGGCCACTCAGAAAGTATTGCGAAAAAAAGTTTTTATATATGAGAGACTGGTCAGTTATAATCTATTTCTAAAATATGATTATTTATGAGTAAAAATAAGTACGTTCCAATTTCAAAATTTCTCTCTGCATTTTTTGCAAGATAATTTCAATTATTGTGTCTAATTGAAAAATGGATCTGCGTCGGGAACATTTTCGCGCTATGATTTTCTACGATTTCAAGTGTCGCCTGAAACCAGACGAATCGTACGATAGACTTCAAATGGCATTCATGGATGAAGGCCCTTCCAAGGCGACCGTGTATCGTTGGTATAACGAATTCAAGCGCGGTCGATTGACTTTGGAGGATGAAGAAAGAAGTGGTCGCCCTTTGACGGCTGTTACGGAAGAAAACGTGCTAGCAGTGAAAAATTTAATCCAAGATAATAGACGAGTCACATATCAAGAGATTCAGCACATTCTTCAGATTGGATCGGGAAGCCTTCACGAGATCGCGAGTTTTTTCAATTTGTCTGGCTACTTGTTATCAATCCCTTTACGAAATCAAAGAAGCATCAACGCTGAATGGTACACTACCAAATGCTTGGCAGAAGTTTTCTCTGTAGTGAGCTACAAGCGAACAAACACAGGGCTCCGCGGGATACTACTCCACCATGACAACGCGCCCGCACACACTGCGCTTAAAACGAGGGACTTCCTGGACAACACTCCGGTTAAACTCCTAGGTCACCCTCCTTACAGCCCTGACCTTGCACCGTGCGACTTCTTTTTATTCCCGAAAATAAAAAATCAGCTCAAAGGGATACAATTTTCGTCGCCGGAAGATGCGCTGTCAACGTTTGAGCAGGCTGTAAACGAGGCATCTGCGGCGGATTGGAAAAAGTGTTTTGAAAACTGGTTCAAACGCATGAAACTTTGTATAGAGGCTGGTGGAGAGTACTTTGAAAAAATTAAATAAAAAAATATTTACCTATAGAACACTTTTTTTTATTTTCGCAAAACTTTCTGAGTGTCCCACGTATTTATCTAAGTTTTTAATCCTAATGAGTTTCGTGTAGTGTAGTTTTAACGGGCTCATTCTATCTAAGTATCAATTAAAAAATCAAAGACGATTGTGGCGTAGCGGTAAAGCATTCGACTGCTAAGTCAATGGTCACGGGTTCGATTCCCGCTCATTGCAATTATGTATTGGTCTGGGTGTTTCTATGTATAATATGCATTTATTTACAAAAAAAAATATCTATATATATAGTAAGTAGTAAAAAAAGTATGTTTATCCGCATTCTAGAACCCATATGACAAGCTCTGCTTAGTTTGGGTCTAGATGACGCTGTGTAATATTTCCTAGAATTAGCTAAAAAATTTCAAAACATAGTTTGGAGGAATTTTGATGGAGAATTCGCGATAGCCCAGTGGCGTACGTAACGGACTGCTGAGACGAGGTCTCGAGTTCGATCCCCAGTCGCACCGGGCACACACCTCTGACTTTTCGTAGTTATGTGTGCATTAATAAATGTTAATTATCGCTCGCTTAATAATGTGCCCGGTAGATGGCAATAGGCTCGCCCCCTATTACATTGGGACCTTAACATAACTGGCGAATCGTGGGTGTGTAATACACCTCTGCCTACCCCTTCGGGGATACAGGCGTGAAGTTATGTTATGTAATTCTGTAATTTCTTTCTAATATTTTGTTAAGGCGCTACAAGTTGATAAACGGTTAAATTAATGAAATTTTTATTTTGTTAATTTGTCCGTAGTAACACGGTCTTTGTGCCCACTCGAAGGTGTTAGACAATCCTGTTAACATTGAAAGCTTAGCTTGAGCTTGGGGACTCACTCGTCTACAGCTGCATTATTTGATCTATTTGATTTTACGGGAGCAACTACCGTCTGACCTCTTAATCACGTTGCCCACTATCTTATCTGTCGGTAAGTGATGATGTGATTGACAATGAAACATTACTTTATTACTATAAACAACCTATTCACTTATGATTTGAACATTCCCAGGTTATAGATTTCTAGAAACACAGTCAGTCAAAGAGTCTGTGTGTGTCCCCAGCAGTAAGCGCATTGAACATATTGTCAAAACGTTTAGTGCGTAGAGCGAAATATTCCCCATATAGAGGTGGTGTGTCGCTACTAGAATGCAGAGGACTGCCCATTCTAATATTAGGTCGTTACATATGAAATTGCCGTTTTTTTTGAAGAAATTGGAGGATACCCAATTTTCAGTACTAACATTTTTGCATTTTTTTTAGGAATGACAAATCCAAATTTTATGATTTTTTTTTGTGTATGAATGAGCTAACAAACAGCAACTTTTATTACATTTTTGAAAAGTGACAGCTGTTGAGTAATACGAAATTTATCATCAAAATGGATAGCATTTAGGAAGTACTGTTTTTGAAGATCGAATTAATTTATCAAGCGGCCAATAAAAACAAAATTTAATACAGAGTTGTAAAATCTTGAAAGCAACTTTAAAACCAAATTTAAATATTGAAAATAGCTATTAAATTACAGGAATAACGAAATCATGAATTTGTAAGCAAATTTCGGCAATTTCATAGGTAAAGACCTATTATTACGTTTATTTATACCTGCAGCCAGAACGCTGATACCTCCGGCAGGAATACCAAGTCCCATGTTAAACTTTTGTCTCTCTTCTATAAAAGCCACGCTGCCCATCACCATAGCTGATATACCGCATACTATCTGTGGAAGAAGAAAATATAATAAGCTTTATGAAAAACCTCTTATTTAATTTTGGTGAATAGAAAAAATAATACACCAAGTCAATACGCTCTGTAAAACTTCGTGCTTTTCATTAATCTCTCTGACGGATTCATAGAACAACTGCAGTCCCATTATGAACTGAAGCCAATGCTTTTAGCTTTTGGTTTTAATCAAACTAAATGTATTTTCGCATAATTTATGTCGTTATACAGTATTAATACATTGAAATGTATATTTATAATTTTGAAGAAAAACTGTGAAACAAGGAGGATTTTGAACGAGACATTTAGAACTCTCCCGGCCCGTTGAGCCCGCAACATGCTCGCTGTGCGTCGCAGGCGAGTCAGACGCCAGAGGTCGCTTAACGACCTCCGTCCTCCAGGCCTGGGGGTGGCAGGTGAGTCCACCTGTCACCCCAGCAGACACAGGACGGGCGGCGGGGTGGCCAGCCCCCCCCCCCCTTTCCGGGGCAAGTCGGGGACACCGTGGTTCCCATACCCGAGGAGGCCATCTCGAAACCGTAGATGACCCAGGGTCTGTCGGGGTGCCAGGGAAATGCCTTAGGGCAACCTTACACCCCCTGAAGTTCCGAGACGGCGTGCGTTTTTAGTTGGTTCGAGTCCGACATAACCTCCCCCGCTGGCCGGGGGGAGGGGGAGGTGTAATACGAAGGGATATCCGCAGATATGCCGAAGATTGGGCGAAGTTAGCGGAAATTTTAAGAGCGGACTTCGGGCTGCGAGTCTATATGATGCAGCCGGGGTCATTGTTTAGATGATAAAGATGATTCTTGTACCAATAGAAGCCCACATTCTTTGAGGGCGTTGGAATCGATGGAGGGCAGCGCATAAGATAAAATGCCACAAAATGAAGTAATTATTTATTTTGTAAAAGCGAGTAAGTACAAAAACACATAGAAAAGATGCCGGCAGTGCTATGGCCGCCGGGCTCGGATGTACGTACTTTTTTAAAGTGATCTCAGTTCCGACTGTCAGTTTAGAAAACTAGTGGCGCCCGCGACGGTACCCCTCGGACCCCTCAAACCCCACACATTCCCTGTCTATACAAGTCAACATATTAAATAAATTCACTTACAACATAACCTACACTTTGTAACAAAATTAAGGGTTTTTGTCGCTTACAGGTGTCATGGTCATCTACTATCCAAGGGAGAGGAGCAGTAATCATAAATGTCAATATATCCGGCAGATTCCAAATATCACTGCATAGTATAAAACAAATTCGCTTTTGTCTGTCCCGATGTATGCTTAGATGTTTTATGATTTTGATGCGTTTTTTTGTAATAGATAGAATGATTCAAGAGGAAGGTTTATATGTATAAAACAAGCATAATATCACGCGGGCGAAGCCGCTGGCATCCGCTAGTATTATATAAAAAGTAATTAATTACAGGCATATATGGGTTATAGGTTCGAGATACGCCACGGACGAAGCCGTTGAGAGTCAGCTAGTTACAAATACTTTTAAGAATACTTGTACAGCAATTCCTGTTTCCTTGGAATCAAACTTCGTAGCAATATTTCTAGCATAACATAACTTCACGCCTGTATCCCCGAGGGGGTAGGCAGAGGTGTATTACACACCCACGATTCGCCAGTTATGTTTAGGTTCCAATGTAATATGGGGCGAGCCTATTGCCATCTACCGGGCACCTTATTAACCGAGCGATAATTAACATTTTTAATAGACACATAACTACGAAAAGTCAGAGGCGTGTGCCCGGGGCGAGTGG
This sequence comes from Cybosia mesomella, assembly GCA_946251805.1. Lineage (NCBI taxonomy): Eukaryota > Metazoa > Arthropoda > Insecta > Lepidoptera > Erebidae > Cybosia > Cybosia mesomella. The sequence goes on along the minus strand of OX276396.1, from coordinate 32,569,935 downwards.
GGATCGAATTTAAGACCTCGTCTCGGCAGTCGGTTACGTATGCCACTGGACTATCGCCGCTCTCACTATCGCTATTTCTAGAAGCATCCATAGCCTAATGCAGCCGTAGAATGTAATCTAAACATACTTAAATAATTCTGGCCAATCGGTAGAGGACACGAGTTTGGTCGTATTTCCGACTTTTATTTGAGGAGCATCCAAGTGCTTATTCCTTAACTTTATTGTCTGGGTGAGGCACAAATGCGAAAAGAAATAATCCGCTTCGGCACGAATGGCTTTATTTTAGGGTACCCTAGAATTACAACTGATGTTAAATTCAGAAGGAAGGTAAATTTAATATCACGTATAACAAAATAACGAGGACTTGGTTGGGCAAACGGCGATGTTTTATTACTTTAATAACTTTTAATGTTTCACATTCCATGGTATACAATAATACTAGGTCTGCAAGGCGATTCGCTGCTTGCAATGTTGAGCTGAGTGAGACATCGTGATTCTTGTCCAATAGATTTGACCGCTATTGCGGAATCAGATTTTGAAAATTTTAAACAGTGATCAGTCCTCCGTGGCAAGTCCGATTTTGAAATATGTTTTTGAAAGTCACAACTCTGGACATGCTTTCTGAGCGTGTAAAGTCTGGTCACAGTGTCTCGAGCGGTTATTATGTAATTCCATCTGGATTTTTTTTAACGGTGATCATTCCTCTGTGGTAGCATTTCAAATATATTTCAAAATATATCCATAAACCTTCCTCTGATTGACCTATTTAATCATGCCAAATTTGGTTCTGATTGGATTAGTAGTTTAGGAGGAGACCTGTGACAAAGAAAATCCTGAAGTCTAGTATGAGAAGCTTTCGCTCGACTTCGTCTCACTCAGCTCAATTATTGAACAAGAAAATAATACATCACTGAATGCATGAGGACCCTCCCTTTTTTTTCCCTCGGATATCCCCTCGTATACTCACCCACCAGTCAGCTAGGGTGGTTATGTCGGGCTTGAACCGACTAACACTGCACGCCGTCATGGGGTATTCAGACGCCGGGGTGTAAGGTGACCCATAAGGCATTTTGAGAACCATGGTGTCCCCATCTTGCCCCGGAATGGGGGGGGGGGTCTAGTCGCCCCACCGCCCGGGCCTGCTTCTGCTGGGGTGAGGCCCCCCTAAGATTTACGGGACCCAGCCAACTTCACCTGCAGGCCGGTATACTGATTAACAAACGGGGACCCTCTGGCCTATCATCATATAAGGCCAACTGAGCACTTGGCCTTATCTCTTGGTATCCTGATGTGACTCGTGAAATGCCACTTTTTTTTTTCGTGCGGAAATCCCTTCGGGGTACCCCCCCCCCCTCTCCCGCCGCATAGCGGGGGTGGTTATGTCGGGCTTGAACCGACTAAACCGCACGCCGTCTCGGGTCTTAAGACCGTAAGTTGCCCATGGAGCGTGAAATGCCACCTGTAGATGGAAAATGGTACTGAAAAGTAAGGACAGAGTGTTAAGTATTCACTTTCCAAAGAACAATTCAGAAATTCCCAAAGGTACTTTCCCAAAGATTTGATATACCCAAAGGTTATATTCGGTGCTATAGATCCACATAAATATCTGAAATATATTCTTCTATTCTTAAACAGAGCAAAAAACACCTACAGAATCCAAATACTGACTTAAGAGTTAATCATTTCCATTACTGATAGCCCTATTGGAGAGTACATTGGTTTTTACAAGATAACGTACTATTGACGATAACTCGTAATGACATTGAGTGTTGAGCACAATTTAAGGGTCGCCTTAATCCAATTTTGTGTGCTTCAATAAAACGTAGAAAATATAAAAGATTTTATTTGTGTGATTTATTTTTGTCAAGTTTGTAAAGTAGTATTGTGTAAATGTCACAACTAATAAATATTTGTACGCGCCACTTAAAACTATTAATAGTTTAGTAGTTTTGACACTTTTCAAACTTAGTTTCAACTTGTCTTTGCAATAAATAAATCTCTACACGATTCTGTTTATCTTCTGAAATTTATTGTCGTCTCTGGTTTTTATTTCAACTTTTCGTTCTTTATTAACAACTAGCTGTGCCCGCGACTTGGTCCGCGTGGATTGAGATTTTTAGGGTTTTAGGTTTTTTTGCGCGAAACACTAATTATTTTTCCAAAAATTAAAGTAGCCTATGTTACTCCTTGTTATATTACCTATCTGCCAGTGGAAGTCCATTCAAAATCGGTCCAGCCATTTCAGAGATTAGCCGGAACAAACAGAGAGACAGACAAAAATTTAAAAAAAAATTATTTTGGTGTATGTACCGTATATATATTCATATATTATACATGTAGTAAAAAACGGTTATTTCAACATTACAAACAGACACTCCAATTTTATTTATATATGTTTAGATGTTGTAATACTACCAATTTTTTTTTTTACTAAACACATTAATCACGTTATTAGATCACGTCAAATAACTCACATCCTTTTGTTCCCGGCGCCAAGGTGCCCCGCAATGATGGCCTCTGTGGCGTAGCTGTTGTGCATTCGACTGCTACGACAGGGGGCGCAGGTTCAATTCCCGTTCCGTATAAATATTTGTATTCATGAATATGTCTATTTGCATTGTTCTGGGTGTTTCTATGTATAATTTTATTTACAAAAAAAACGTATAAAGCATGTTTATCCACATTCTGGACTAACTTATGCTCCCTTTGGGTCTAGAAAGCGCTGTGTAGAATGTCGTAGAATTTATAATTATTTATTAAAAAGAAAAAAATGCTAGCAGCGTTGGCTCGCTGAATTGCGATGACCATCCTTTACAACAGCTTTAGGGTTTTAAGTTAGTTAAGTATAACATCGTTTTATTTTATTCCATTTTTGGTTGGTGTAAAATCTATCTATCTATCTATAAATTAAAATATCCATACTTTGCCAAATCTCTTCCAGGATTTTGACGGCCTCTGTGGCGCCCTCTGCCGTAGCAGTCGAATGCACTACGCATTCGACTGCTACGGCAGAGGGCGCGGGTTCGATTCCCGCTCAGTGCAAATATTTGTATGCATGAATATGTCTATTTGCATTGGTCTGGGTGTTTCTATGAATAATATGTATATATTTACAAAAAAAAAGTATATAAGTATGTTTATCCGCATTCTGGAACCCATATATATATATGGCCGCGGTAGCCTAGTGGTATGGGTAATGGACTGCTGAGACGAGGTCTCGGGTTCGATCCCAGGTGTTACCATGGCACACACCAATGACTTTTCGATGCTTTTCGAAGTTATGTGTGTATTTATCGCAGGTTTATAAGTGCCCGGTTAATGGCAATAGGCTCGCCACCTATTACATTGGGACCTAAAACATAAACTGGCGAAATGTGGGTGCTAGCACCTCTGCCTACCCCTTCGGGGATAAAGGCGTGAGTTTATGTATGTATATATGTATATGGAACCCATAACACAAGCTAGTTAAACTATGCTTACTTTGGGTCTAGAGAGCGCTGTGTAGAATGTCGTAGAATATTTATTTATATTATTTATTATTTCTTCCATTCGCTGGAATAGTGTCATACTGTCATTATGTATAGGTATAGTGGATTCGCCATGATTGCGGCAATGGGGCGGAGCGCGAGAGCGTGGGCCGCCGCCACCTCCTTCTGCGAGCATGCAATGCTCGCGAAGGAGATGGCAGAGCGCGCCCGGGAGAGATTTAGAACTCTCCCGGCACGCCGAGCCCGCAACATGCTCGCCGCGAGTCGCAGGCGACTCAGGCGCCGGAGGTCGCTTTACGACCTCCGTCCTCCATGAGCGCAGGCCTGGGGGTAGCAGGTAAGGCCGGTGGGGCGACTAGCGTCCCTCCCCCAAACCGGGCCAAGACGGGGACAACGTGGTTCCCAAACCCGAGAGGGCCATCTCGAAACCGGAGATGGTCCAGGGACAGTCGGGGTGCGAGGGATATGCTCTATGGGCAACCTTACACCCCGGCGTTTTAAGACCCGAGACGGCGTGCGGTTTTAGTCGGTTCAAGCCCGACATAACCGCCCCTGCTGGCCGGCGGGGGGGGGGGGGGATACGAAAAAAAAAGGCATAGTTGATTAGATGTTTTTTCAAAAGATCCACAATTTAATCATCAACATTTTTACATTTACTTCAAATTCAATTCAGACGTATCCATTTTTAAGTTCTGGAAACTTGAGCTAAGTATTAATTTAAAACCGTTTAAAAATGAATAAATTCGGGTCAATGTTATCGAGGTCACACGAAAGGGACGCGGTGTGAAACTCAAAAGAAATTCAATCAGCCTGAGTCAATTATTTAACATAATTTAATCTCAGGTTGAAACCGATTCTATGACACGTGCTATGAATATTAAAGTCAGAATATGAAGCGACTTGTTTATGATCAAATTTGTTATTACCCTTAACTGGATTTGTGTGGATGTCGAAAAGGTTTGTAGAGCTATAGTAATTACTTATAATATTATAAAGCTGCAGAGTTTGTATGTTAGTTTGGTTGAACGCGCTAACCTTAGGAACTAGTGGATCGAATTGTTTTTTTTTTGTGTTGAATACCTAGTCTATTCATCGGGGAAGGTATAACCTATAACATCGCGCGTCTACCTAGGAGAGCGGAGTAGTAATCATAAATCTCAAGGAATCGGTCTAATTTCCATACATTATAGTAGACCTTACAAATTACCGACATGTATGGGACCAATGGCTGCCACAGGGTGAGGTATGCCACGAGTGAAGCCGCGGGGCACAGCTAGTAATATTATAAAGCTGCAGAGTTTGTATGTTTGTTTAGCTAATCTCAGGAACTACTGGTTCAAATTGAAAAAATACTATCGTGTTGGATAGTCTATTTATCGAGGGTGGTTATAGGCTATATATCATCACGCTAATACCTAAGGGAGCGGAACAGTAATCATATATGTTAAAAAATCGGGCTACTTTCCATACATTACTGTAAAATAATGCAGTATTCGGTATTCAGTACTTCGATCCGCCGCGGTACCTTTTTTTTTCTTGCGGAAATCCCCTTGGATACCCCCCCCCCCCGCCAGCCAGCGTGGGCGCTTATGTCGAGCTTGAACTGACTAAAACTGCACGACGTCTCGTGTCTTCAAACATCGGGGTGTAAGGTTGCCTATAAAGCATATCCCTCGCACCCCGACTAACCCTGGGCCATCTCTGGTTTCAAGATGGCCCCCTCGGGTTTGGGAACCACGGTGTCCTCGTCTTGCCCCGGTTTGGGTTAGTCGCCCCACCGTCCCGGCCTGCTTCTGCTGGGGTGACAGGCAGCCTCACCCGCCACCCGCGGCCTGCGCTCATGGAGGACGTAGGTCGTTAAGCGGCCTCTAGCGCCTGAATCGCCTGGCGCTCCGCCATCTCTTTCTCGAGCATTACATGCTCGCAGAAGGAGGCCGCGGCGGCCCACGTCCCCCATGGTATCTATGCCACGAGGGATAGAAGCCAAAGCCGCGGGAGACAGCTAGTATTTTAATATAGCAACTTTTGTCGTTGCCTTTACCTATGCTCTGCTCTCCAAACTAAAATGCGGCGAAGTGAGATCTGGTCAATATCCACATTTTAATTTTACAGAAATATTATTATTATTCCATAGCGACTTTACTCTCATAAAAAATACACAAAAAACCGCCTTTTACGACAACGTCTTTCGAGATTTATAGAAAATGCGAGCATCGGTTTTAAAATATTCACTCGATTTTCACCTCTAGCTCGAAAATTACTTTTGTGTATTTGAGAATGACAGGCTATTCTAATTAGCATTACTGTATAAGGTGGTAATTATACTGTAACCGTACTAGTATTTATCTTAATTAGTTAAGTCTAGAATTACACGAGAAAGCCTCAGTGTCTGCTGTAATTACCGATAGTGGTACAGTCACTAACAACTTTAATTAGCTGAAGGCTCTGTTTATATGTTGTATCATAAACCTGAGTATTTATGGAGTGTTAATTTCTGTATACCAAGAAGTTGAAGTACTCTAAATAACACAACATAACTTTACGCCTGTATCCCTGAAGGGTTAGGCAAAGGTATATTACACACCCATGATTCGCCAGTTATGTATAATAGGTTCCAATGTAATAGGGGCCGAGCCTATTGCCATCTACCGTACACATTACTAAGCGAGCGATAATTAACATTTTTTATTACACACATAACTTTGAAAAGTCAGAGGTGTGTACCCAGGGCGACTGGGGATCTAACTCGAGTAGTCGTCTCGGCAGTCCGTTACGTACACCACTGGGCTATCGTCGCTGGTGATGTAATATATATATATATATATATATATATATATATATATATATATATATTATTATATATATATATATATATACATACATATATATATATATATATATATATACATATATATATATATATAATATATATATAAGGTGTCACAAAATTAGGTCTCTGAATTTGGTGAGATGACTTGGTATCGACAAAATATGTATTTGAAACAAAAAAAAAACAATATCGGGTAAAATAAAAAAAATATATAATAAATAATAAAAATTAACTAAATGGATTTGCATAGGTATCGGGTTTGCACGGGGGTGGGCTCCATGATATTTCATGCTCAGGCTATCAGGCATTCTTCTTGGGGTTCGGAGGTTAGATATCAGTCGTTCCAGGAAAATCCAACACACCTATCAAAAATGGTAAGCGAATCCGGGCTCCAAAGTGCGAACTATCGACGTAACTGGGTGATGGTTATCATGATGAGTGCTTATGTATATGAGTGGTTATATATATATATATATATATATATATATATATATATATATATATACTTATATATGTGTATATATATAGAGGCGATAGCCCGGTGGCGTACGTAACGGACTGCTGAGACGAGGTCTCGAGTTCGATCCCCAGTCACCCCGGGCACACACCTCTGACTTTTCGTAGTTATGTGTGCATTAATAAATATTAATTATCGCTCGCTTAATAATTTGCCCGGTAGATGGCAATAGGCTCGCCCCTATTACATTGGGACCTCAACATAACTGGCGAATCGTGGGTGTGTAATACACCTCTGCCGACCCCTTCGGGGATACAGGCGTGAAGTTATGTTATGTTTATGGTATAAGTCCTAACGGGAATGAGATCAGATACTTTTTATAATTGAAATAATTAATCACCTGTACTTTTCCACTAATATTTAGGAATTCTTAAAGGTTTTATATGATAGTACCGTCATATTGCAAAGTACTGGTGATTAATTATTTCAATATGTGTAGCAAGTTCCACCAAGTGCCATCAGTCGACAGTATAGTATTTTTTTATAATTTGGTATAATTAGGTTGCGATGTAAGAAGGGCATTAGAAGGTTTTTACAGGGTCGGCAGCGCGAGTGTGACGCCCCTGGTGTTGCTCACTTTTTTATAATTTGGTATAGTTAGGTTGCCAAGTAAGAAGGGCATTAGAAGGTTTTTACAAGGTCGGCAGCGCGAGTGTAACGCCCCTGGTGTTGCTCACTTTTTTATAATTTGGTATAGTTAGGTTGCCATGTAAGAAGGACATTAGAAGGTTTTTACAGGGTCAGCAGCTTGAGTGTGACGCCCTAGTGTTGCTCACTTTTTATAATTTGGTATAGTTAGGTTGCCATGTAAGAAGGGCATTAGAAGGTTTTTTACAGGGTCGGCAGCGCAAGTGTGACGCCTCTGGTGTTGCTCACTTTTTTATAATTTGGTATAGTTAGGTTGCCATGTAAGAAGGGCATTAGAAGATTTTTACAGGGTCGGCAGCGCGAGTGTGACTCCCCTGGCGTTGCTCACTTTTTTATAATTTGGTATAGTTAGGTTGCCAAGTAAGAAGGGCATTAGAAGGTTTTTACAGGGTCAGCAGCTTGAGTGTGGACGCCCCTAGTGTTGCTCACTTTTTATAATTTGGTATAGCTTAAGTTGCCATGTAAGAAGGGCATTAGAAGGTTTTACAGGGTCGGCAGCGCGAGTGTGACGCCCCTGGTGTTGCTCACTTTTTTATAATTTGGTATAGTTAGGTTGCCATGTAGAAGGGCATTAGAAGGTTTTTACAGGGTCGGCAGCGCGAGTGTGACGCCCCTAGTGTTGCTCACTTTTTATAATTTGGTATAGTTAGGTTGCCATGTAAGAAGGGCATAAGAAGGTTTTTACAGGGTCAGCAGCGAGCCCCTGATGTTGCCCACTTTTTTATAATTTGGTTTAGTTAGGTTGCCATGTAAGAAGGGCATTAGAAGGTTTTTACAGGATCGGCAGCGCGAGTGTGACGGCCCTGGTGTTGCACACATCCATAGGTTGCGGTTACCGCTTCCCATAAGGTGGGCCGCGAGCTTGTCTGCCATCTGAGTGGTATAGAAAAAAAACGTAACAATGAAAATAAAAGAAATTTTACCAAATTTGCCCGTGCAAGCCACATTAACATTAATAGAATTTCTTGGATAGCAAAAAGTTTGTCCAGTGCTCTGTTTTTTGTTACGAATAATGTAGCCGAACTGCTCAGTGACCAAACAGACATCAGTTTTTGTCAATAAGGGAATTAGGTCGATGGTTGATAGATATATCAAAAGTTTTTGTACTAGGGATGGAGAAAACTGGCTACTGTGTTTCGTAGTTAACCGATAAATTGTAACTTAGTTCTGAAATAATAATCATATATAAACAGGGTATGAGATGAATGGCAGTGGGCCGGCCATATCTCGCGAAGAACCGACAACCGCTGGGTTAACGTGTTCATGAGTAGAGACCGCGACTCGGCAAACGTAGTGTAGGACGCCCTTCGGCCAGGTGGGATGACGATCTGCGAAAGACTGCGGGCAGATGCTGGATGCGGCAAGCTGAAGACAGGGCGCTATGGCGCTCATTAGGGGAGACCTATGTCCAACAGTGGACTAGAATAGGTTGATGATGATGATGAGATGAATAAGAAATGTGTGGTTTTAATCGGTTTGCTTCCGAGATACCCATCTTACCGCTGGCACCCTTGGGGGTATCAAACGAAAAAAAATATGTTTATATGCTGTATATTGTTTATGTGTAAATACTATTACTTTTTGCTTAAATTATTATTATTATTATCTAACATCTTTTTTATTATTATTAATTGCCTCACGTTTGACCTGTGTCTCACCTGGTGGTAAGTGATGTGGTCTACCATGAATCACGTTTGCCTAGAAGGAACCTATTCACTCGAGACTTGAAGATTCCCAGATTATAGATGTTTGTTACACTTTCACGCAAAAACGGCTCAACGGATCTGACTGAAATTTGGCACAGGGATTGATTATAGTCCGGTATAACACATAGGCTACTTTTTATCCCAGGAATAGGTTCCCATAGGTTGCGGGAACGGTAATCAGAATTCTACGCAGGCGGAGCCGCGTTCAACAGCTCGTATAATTATAATGATATAAGGGTAAGGACTTGACTTATCTTTATACCATTCTACAGAACAAAGGGTGCTTTAGAGTCACTCTTTTGAATAGTTTACTACTTTTGAGATGTGCGCCAAGCACTTGTGTCTGAAGAACCCTTTGACGTTAAAAGTATTTGCTCATCTACTTAAAATACTTTTACAGTGTAACAGAATATTTGTTATTTCTAGCTAGAAACAGGAATATCTTTTAAACTAGCTGATGGCCGCGGCACCCACCGCGCGGAAGTAGGTTATCAAAATCCGTTCAGTAGTAGTACCTAACCTATTTTTCTAAATATCTACAAGCGGCGATAGCCCAGTGGCGTACGTAACGAACTGCCGAGACGAGGTCTCGAGTTCCATCCCCTGTCACCCCGGGCACACACCTCGGACTTTTTGTAGTTATGTGTTTTAAAAATGTTAATTTGCTTAGTATGTGCATGGTAGATGGCAATAGGCTGGCCCCCAATTACATTTGTACCTAAACAACCATCAAATCGTTGGTGTGTAATACACCTCTGCCTACCCCTTCAGGGAAATAGGGGTGAAGTTCTGTTATGTATGTTATCTCCAATGTACAGACACAATTCATTTACAATTTTATAATAGAATAGTTATTTTTCGTATAGATTTAGACCGGACAAAGAGAACATCTAGGACGGGACTTGAACCCGCGACCAGTCCCTTACATAGCACAGAATAGTTATTCTTTCGCTTGTAGATGGGGGCGGCAGCTGAGGTGTATCAGGTGAATGAGGTGATTAATTTCACCAGTTATATTTAAGTCCTCGAACCGAGTACTTCTTAACAGAAATATAACACCTTTTGATTTTTAGGGTTCCGTTGCCAAATGGTGAAAAACGGAACCCTTATAGATTCGTCATGTCTGTCTGTCTGTCCGTCCGTATGTCACAGCAACTTTTTTCCGAAACTATAAGAACTATGCTGTTGAAACTTTTTTTTCTAAACTGAACACTTCCAAAGTGGTAAAATGTGTTCCCCCCCCCCCCCCCCTGCAACTTCTAAAATAAGAGAATGATAAAAATAAAAGAAATATATGTAAACTTCCAAAGAAAATTGGTTTGAACGAGATTTGGTAGGTACTTTTTTTTAATACGTCATAAATCGTAAACCGCAATTTACCTTTTTTTTTTTTTCGTGCGGAAATCCCCTCGGATACCCCCCCGCCGGCCAGCGGGGGCGGTTATGTCGGGCTTGAACCGACTAAAACCACACGCCGTCCCCGTCTTGCCCCGGGGAGGGGCGCTAGTCGCCCCACCGTCCCTGCCTGCTTCTACTGGGGTGACAGGCGGCCTAACCGCAATTTACCTTTCATTCAATCAACTCAAATATATAAATTAAAAAAGAAACATTATTATGTTACTTGCTGCTTCGGAACATTTAATTGGCGAATCCGACTCGCACATGGGCGCTTTTTTCATTTTCCACTGAGTGCGTTATTTTTTGTTTTTCGTGCGGAAATCCCTCCGGATACCCCCCTTGCCGGCCAGCGGGGGCGGTTATGTCGGGCTTGAACTGACTAAAACCGCACGCCGTCTCGGGTCTACAGACGCCGGGGTGTAAGGTTGCTCATAGAGCATATCCCTCGCACCCCGACTGACCCTGGGCTATCTCCGGTTTCGAGATGGCCCCCTCGGTTTTGGGAACCACGGTGTCCTCGTTTTGCCCTGGTTTGGGGGAGGGGCGCTAGTCACCCCACCATCCCGGCCTGCTTCTGCTGGGGTGACAGGTGGCCTCACCTGCCACCCCCAGGCCTGCGCTCATGGAGGACGGAGGTCGTTAAGCAACCTCCGGCGCCTGAGTCGCCTGCGACGCGCGGCGAGCAAGTTACGGGCTCGGCGGGCCGGGAGAGTTCTAAATCTCTCCCGGGCGCGCTCCGCCATCTCCTTCGCAAGCATTACATGCTCGCTGAAGGAGGTGGCGGCGGCCCACGCGCTCGCGCTCCGCACCATTGCCGCAATCGTGCTTCCGAGCGGGAGGACTCCCACCCCGATGGCTGCCACGAGGTCATGCCACGGCGCCTCCCACGCCGGGCAGTCCGCCAGCGTGTGCAGCCCTGAGTCCTCCACCGAGTGCCTGCCATTCCTTTTGTATACAAAGCTTGCACTTTGGAGCCCGAGGACCACCTTCCTAATCCTCCTTTCCATAAAGGTACTTATCTTGGCTTTTACGAGTACCACTGCCCTCTGACTCTCCAACTCCGAAGCCTCGTTCGTTAATCAGCAGGTATACCATCTTCTAGGTGAGGTTGGCTTCTGCCCCAAAGCCTTCATGGTGAGTTCACATATAGTTTCAAACCATATTGAAATAAAACTATTTTTAACGGATTCTATCGCGATTTATTTGATGTTATTAGTTAGTGTTTGAGATACTCTCCAAAGAAAATCGTTTCGCGGAGCATCCTAGATGCTTCGCGAAGCTATTGAAATTAAAAAAAATCCTAATTTTAATAGAGAAGATGGTTGGAATGTACCACCAGCTTGGGACCCAGTCATTCACTTAATTAACTCCAAGAAAAATCAAAATAGAACAAGACTTCAGGACACTGTAAGCTCATTCTGCGTAAATAGTAACACCAACAATTCAACATAGTTCGGGTACTTTGAGTAAACTTACACTTCAAACTACAAGGCAACAACCATCTTTAGTCTCCCCGTGACTATGGCTGCTGAAAAGCAACCGAAACGTCGGCATCAATGTAAAATATAAAATAACATCAAATAAATCGCTAAAGAATCCGTTAAAAAAATAGTTTGATTTCAATGTGTGACATTCGCGTAAACTTCCGACAATTTCATACATATTACCCAACAAGTTTGTCATATAAATAAGTGCTTTCAAAAATTTTCCATAATAAAATCTGAATTCAACTTCAAATAATACCCTACGGCATTTTCCAATTAATGCCAGCTTTGAACCGACTGCTGAATAAAATTTCTTTTATAAAAATAATGATGCTAATCCACCTTGTTAATGACATTTTCGGTATTCCACGTAACACAGTTTTTTAAATAAATAATGGTTCAATTATTATTTATGAATGTAAAATTATCAATTTGGTTATTCGACCGAAAATACTGTTTAACTCCTAATGGTACATCAAGATCTGTATTGGGTTGAAGCGAACCTTATCTGCAAGCCTGCATACCTTCTTTTTTTTTTTCTTGCGGAAATCCCTTCGGATACCCCCCCCCCGCCAGCCAGCGAGGGCGGTTACTGGTTGGCGAGGCTCTAGCATAGGCTTTATGGGATTGGGGGATCTGATGGCCGTCAAATAGGTAAGCCAAATAATAATTATAATAATGACGTCCTCTGTGACGTAGCGGTAGTGCATTCAAGTGCTGCGACAGGAGGTGCGGGTGTTACGCTGGAGCGGGGCCAGTTTCCGAAATTGTGGAAGACGGGGAAACTGGTCCTCATCCGAAAGGCGGGGCGCCCGGCGGACTCGCCGTCCGCCTACCGGCACATAGTGTTGCTCGTCGAGGCGTGCAAACTCTTTGAAATAGTAATTGCGAAGCGCCTCGTCGAGCACCTCTCAAGAGTGGGGCCGGACCTGGCGGATGGCCAATATGGCTTCCACCAGAGGCGCTCCACCGTGGATGCCATCATGCGCGTGAGGGCTCTGGCGGAGGATGCAGTAGCCCGGGGTGAGGTAATGTTGGCGGTGTCCCTGGACATCGCCAACGCGTTTAATACCTTGCCCTGGAGTTGCATTATGGAGGCGCTCGTGTATCACGAAGTGCCTCTCTACCTCCACCGCATAGTCGGGGCGTATTTGACGGAGAGAGCTGTCATCTACCCAACCGTGACCGGTCTCGGTCGGCGTGAAATGTCGTGCGGTTCTCCACAGTGATCGGTCCTGGGGCCGCTCCTGTGGAACATCGGATACGACTGGGTGCTTCGCGGTGAGCGCGTAGGCGGTGCCGCCGTCACGTGCTACGCGGATGACACGCTCGTGACGGCGTGCGGGGCGACGTATCGCGAAGCAACCATAATAGCTACGACCGCGGTTGCCCAAGTCGTTGAGCGGATCCGGCGGCTGGGTCTCGAGGTGGCTCTGCATAAAACCGAGGCCCTGTTCTTTCATGGGCCTCGGAGCAAGCCACCCGAGGGATCCAGTCTCATCGTGGGAGGAAATCGCATCGGCATTAAGCCCGAAATGAAATATTTGGGGCTCGACGGCCGATGGGACTTCGGAGAGCACATCCGAAGTCTGGCCCTAAACTGAAGGGCACAGCTCTCGCTCTGGCGCGGCTGCTGTCCAACACGAGGAGGCCCGATGACTCCTGCAGGAGATTCTACGCGGGGATCGGGCGGGTGCCCAATATGGGCGGAGGCCCTGAAGGCTGGAAGTGGCGGATGCTGCGCGCTCCGCAGCGGGTATTGGCCATCAGGGTCATCCGCGGGTACCACACGAACTCCTTCGAGGCGGCGAGTCTCCTTGCCGGAACTCCGCCATGGGACCTGCAGGCGAGAGCCCTTTCACAACTGTACCAGTGGCGAAAGGAGGCGCAGGAGCAGGGACGCAACCCCGAGCCTCGAGAAATCGAGGCCGTGCAGTCCCAGCTCCGCCAGGCCATCGTGGGGGAGTGGAAGGAACGACTTGGGCGCCGCAATAGCGGAGGAGGATTGGCTAGAGAGGCGACACGGAAGCCTCTCGTACCGACTGACGCAGGTGATCCTCAGGAAGGGGTGCTTCGGGGACCACCTGCATCGGATCACGAAGGAGCCAACGCCTGAGTGTCATTACTGGGACGCGAGCGAGGACTCAGGGCTGCATACGCTGGTGGACTGCCCGGCGTGGGAGGCGCGGAGGCGTGACCTCGCGGCAGCCATCGGAGTGGGAGTCCTCTCGCTCGGCAGCATGATTGCGGCAGTGGTGCGGAGCGCGAGCGCGTGGGCCGCCGCCAACTCCTTCTGCGATTATATAATGCTCGCGAAGGAGATGGCGGAACGCGCCCGGGAGAGATTTAGAACGTTCCCGGCCCGCCGAGCCCGCAACAAGCTCGCCGCACGTCGCAGGCGACTCAGGCGCCAGATGTCGCTTAACGACCTCCGTCCTCCATGAGCGCAGGCCTGGGGCTGGTAGGTGAGACCGCCTGTCACCCCAGCAGAAGCAGGCCGGGACGGTGGGGCGACTAGCGCCCCTCCCCCAAACCGGGGTAAGACGGCGACACCGTGGTTCCCAAACCCGAGGGGGCCATCTCGAAACCGGAGATGGCCCAGGGTCAGTCGGGGTGCGATTGATATGCTCTATGGGCAACCTTACACCCTGGCGTTTTAAGACCCGAGACGGCGTGCAGTTTTAGTCGGTTCAAGCCCGACATAACCGCCCCCGCTGGCCGGCGGGGGAGTATCCGAAGGGATTTCCGCACGAAAAAAAAAAAGAAAGGTGCGGGTGTTACGCATCCCTAATCTATGAATATCGCTGCGTCAACTACAACCTCGATAAACATTGCACACGGCACTTGGAGACACAAAGTGCAACATCAGCGCAACGCGAACATTGCGCAAGGCACATGGCGACACAGAGTGTACCACCAGCGAGTTCAGCGAGACGTGCATCAATATGACATCATATGGAGCCGTTCCCCAGAAACCGCTAATAATTTGCATTCATATTTGTTTCACACTTCGGAGCATTATCATTGCTCTTACTAGCTATAATTTAGGTTCTGTAAAATTACTTCACAATTAAATTTAATTAAATCAAATTGTTTTAGGTAGATTTCGATGAAATCGATCTACCTATTGGTTTCTTGACTACTGTCGAATTTAAAAAAAAAATCTTCATAGGAGGTCTAGTTATGACCCCCGGAGTCCAAAATGACCACTGTTCAAAAAGTTTATATTTATATATATATGTATGTATGGTTCCACTTCCCAAAATTTGCGGCACTCTCACGGTCGCATTTTTGCCCCGATCGCTTTCAAACTGCGGTCAAAAATTGCTTGGGTGTAAACTTAGTTTAAGTTCGTGAACGGGTGGAATCCGGCCTAAGGGGACGGGAGGGCCTCACTTTTTGTGAAATCAGTTTTTCCTCAAAATTTTACGTTCCATGAAAGATATTCGAACCGTTCTAATTTTATCCCATAGTATACATGAATACCAACAACTTTTAATTATAAACCTATAAGATTAAAACTTTAACTAAAAGTGGAGGGGGAAATACCAAAATTTTTCGGGAAAAAAATCAAAACTTCTAACCGGTGAACATTCTTGCAGTCGGAAACATTTTTAATCGATAGGCCATTTTTAAGTCTAAAATAATTGTCTGAAAAGTTTTTCGCTAAAAGTTACCGTTTGCGAGAAAAAATACCTGTGTGTTCCCCCTGCGGGAACGGATTTTTTTTTGGAACCTCTGGCCGCAGCTAACTTAATTCGGGTTGGATTCCCGCTCATTCATTTGTGTGCATGAATATGTCTATTTGCATTGATCTGGGTGATTATATGTATAATATGTATGTATTTAAAAAAAAAAGTATATACTTAAGTATGTTTATCCGCATTTTGGAACCTATAGCACAAGCAAGTTCGAAAGTTTTTAAATCATACGTTTAAAAATCATTATTTTACCTAATCATCGAGCATCTGGGTAGTACCACTTAGCCACGAAACCTCATATGAGCATGCAGTCATGCGCAAAATAATGTACACGTTTTATCAAACATATCGCTACAATTCTGTATATCTCTACATGTAATAAATTTCTGGTTGTCGGTTTGTCTGTTTGACATATTTTATTATATATGTCCGAGCATCATTTGAAAACCGCTGAATAGATTTGGCTGATATTTGCATGAACATTCTTCTGGGACATGGTCATAAATTGCGCTATATGTCATCACGCTATTATAGATATGATAGGACCAGTACAGCACAATCATTCTAAACTATGATTAATGACAACTTTATTAATACTAGGTAGATCTATACGGGGGTGTGTGTTGGGTAACCTCCTCGAGTGTCGCTCCGATTCCGATCCCGCTGCAGTCCGGGGGGAACGGAATCGGAGCGGCCGGTACACCCTGGGCGGCGGTCAATGGCTTCCCCTTCACCCCTTCATAGGGTTGGCATTGATCGTCGGCCAATACCCAACGTGGCGGGAACACATCGCTCTCCGTACTCCTCTGCTTTCAGAGGAGACAGGATGAGCGATGCTGTTAGTGGTGAGATGGCCCAGGGTCAGCCGGGGTGCGAGGGATATGCTCTATGGGTAACCTTACACCCCGGCGTCTGAAGACCCGAGACGGCGTGAGGTTTTAGTCGGTGCAAGCCCGACATAACCGCCCCCGCTGGCCGGCGGGGGGGTATCCGAAGGGATTTCCGCACGACAAAAAAAAAAAAAAAAAGGTAGATCTATACGAAATTTTGTAGTTCAGCAGAATTCAGACATGATCAAAATCCAGACTTTAACTCATCACGCTGTACCTGAAAGGTAATGAGCGGTAAAAATGTAAAAGCCCACGTATAAAAGATAGTTGATTAGAGACGCATAAACATTTTTTCATAATGGATACCATCACGCTTTTGTGTTAAAGAATCGGGCAGAATTGATTACGAAGTTACATAGTTCTCAATATATATAAATATGAGGGGACCGCATCACCTCAGAAATAAACATACCTTGATATTATATATATGATTTTAGATTGACATGGTCATTTACATTAAAATTAGAATTATAAACGGGATATTTACCATGTTTAGTATCTTTTTCGAGAATCCGATATTTCGGCACTGTTACAAGTACCATGATCACGGATGTAATAAAGTTCTGCAAGCTAGTTGTCACTCGGCAAACCGAATCGGTCTACCCTCTTCCTCACTCGTTTCTGACGCGCGTCACCGCTACCACTGTCCGCGTTCTCACTACGCACTCGATCACGTTCACGACACACAACACTCACAGTATCGGCTCGCACGGTTTTTGGAAGTGCAGTTTGTTTGGGCCTTGTGAACATACGGATCACTGGATGCCAGACACTCGACAGTTGAAACCCATCCTCCCGGTTGAAGTTCTTGTACCTTTTAATTTCAATTGCTTCTTTCACCATTCTAGGTATGTAGTGGCGTTCTGTCGAGAGAATCTGAGGGTTATGTAACTCAATCCAGTGATTCGTCCCCTCCTCCAAAAGATGTTGAGCGATAGCCGATTTCTGTGGCTCGTTGTTTTTGACCGCCCTGATGTGCTCCTTGATCCGGCTTGAGACAGTACGTTTGGTCTGGCCTATATAGGAGCTCCCACAGCTGCAGTCAACTTTATAAACATCCGTGATCATGGTACTTGTAACAGTGCCGAAATATCGGATTCTCGAAAAAGATACTAAACATGGTAAATATCCCGTTCATAATTCTAATTTTAATACCTTGATATATTCCGAACTTAAGGCGTACCAAGTCGCGGGCAACAGCTAGTCTGTAAATAATATCCTGTTATTTCGACAGAAATCCCAATACAATTTTTTTTAGATAAGTTATTGTATTCACGCGGAATATGATATTGGAATCGTCGGCATATCAACAAAAATGTAACTACTTCGCCAAAATTCTTCTGTTGTTGTGCGTTCAATATGGAGCGACCTATATTATACGATGGATTCTGTCTTGACATGAACTAAAACAGATTTTATATAATATTTTTGCCTCAGAGGCGTAGCCGAGACGTAATGCTCGTCAGTCGTACAATGTACATTGCAGTAGCTTTTCGGATCATTATCATTCGCTTCCCAATTCAGTTAAAGTGTTATTACCTTTTACATTTAGGACATTCTCAGTAGTCTTGAGTGAGATGAGCTGAAGTGAGATGAGGTGAGGTGTGATGAAAGATAATTAAAATAGTCCGGTACAAAAATATGGTTTAAATTTTGGATCAATTTCCAGCAACAGTGGTTTTTCACGGCAATTGTGATAATTGAAACACCAATGACTTTTCGATGCTTTTCGAAGTTATGTGTGTATTTATCGCAGGCTTTTAAGTGCCCTGTTAATGGCAATAGGCTCGCCACCTATTACATTGGGACCTAAACATAAACTGGCGACATGTGGGTGCTAGCACCTCTGCCTACCCCTTCGGGGATATAGGCGTGAGTTTATGTTATGTAAATCGTGAATACGTTAAATGCACAAAAATGTTAAATCTCGATTTTTTTTTACGCCGATTGTGAGAATAACGAAGGCTTCCTTGCTACTCTCACAATCACAAAAAATCATAGAAATTATTTCTGTGCGATTTCAATGATTGTTTTTAAGTAAAAATGAAGATAGATACAGCACCCCGCGCCGGAGGTCGTTTATAA
Source organism: Cybosia mesomella (assembly GCA_946251805.1). NCBI lineage: Eukaryota > Metazoa > Arthropoda > Insecta > Lepidoptera > Erebidae > Cybosia > Cybosia mesomella. The sequence continues at coordinate 32,551,188 of OX276396.1, read as the reverse complement.
AGACCTCCGTCCTCCATGAGCGCAGGCCTGGGGGTGGCAGGTAAGGCCGCCTGTCGCCCCAGCAGAAGCAGGCCGGGACGGTGGGGCGGTTAGCAACCCTCCCCCAAACCGGGGCAAGACGGGGACACCGTGGTTCCCAAACCCGAGGGGGCCATCTCGAAACCGGAGATAGCCCAGGGTCAGTCGGGGTGCTAGGGATATGCTCTATGGGCAACCTTACACCCCGGCGTATTGAGACCCGAGACGGCGTGCGGTTTTAGTCGGTTCAAACCCGACATAACCGCCCCCGCTGGCCGGCGGGTTGGGGGGTATCCGAAGGGATTTCCGCACGAAAAAAAAAAAGATACAGCACCCCGGTTGCAACGCTACCTCATCATCAACCTATTCTAGTCCACTGCTGGACGCAGTCTTTTGCAAATCGTCATCCCACCTGGCCGGAGGGCGTCCTACACTACGTTTGCCGAGTCGAGAACACGTTTACCCCAGCGGTTGTCGGTTCTTCGCAAGATATGGCCAGCCCACTGCCACTTCAGTTTGCTAATTCTTTGAGCTATGTCGATAACCTTGGTTCTCTGTCGGATGTATTCGTTACGAATCCTATCCTTCAGAGAAACTCCGAGCATAGCTCTTTCCATAGCTCGCTGAGCGACTTTGAACTAGTAAACGGTAGGTACCTACCGGAGCCAAAGTATGCTAATAGCCTAGTTGATCTGGTTGAGAAAATTTGTTTGCAATTTTCTTGATTCTACGACTAAAAGTTACAGAACCAAAATTGTAGATAATTTAATATGCAATTAATTTTTTTTACCATTATTTTGTGCGACGAATAATTTAGCCGGTATAGCGTAAAACAACCCTTTTTACAAGATGGCTGTGGGACAGGGGTGACAACCTCACTAAAGTTAATTTATACTAACCTCTTCTAGACAACCAAAAAATAAAATTGCGTTCTCTGTTTTTACGACCCTAAATGTAACATTTCAATGGAATATCATGCAAGTGCAAGCAGTAAGTTGACAAAGTGTCAACGTTTATTTATTTTAAAATAGCTGTTGCCCGCGGCTTCGCAAGCGTGGAATTCTGATCCCGTTCCCGCTACCCATTGGAACCTATTCCCGGGATGAAAAATAGCCTATGTGTTATTCCGGACTATAGTATATCCCTGTACCAAATTTCAGCCAGATCCGTTCAGCCGTTTTTGCGTGAAACAGTAACAAAATAATATCCATCCATTCATCCATTCAACCATCCATCCATACTTACAAACTTTCACGTTTATAATATAAGTCGGACTAGAATCACCCGGTAGTCAAAATTCGACTATATCTATGCCCATACATTTCGATCTCTCTCATTTGCGTTCTACTGCACGTATCGCGTTAAAACATACATTCGACAAATCTCAATTTAAAATGAAAACAGCGATATAATGTATTATTGCAGTACGTGGGGTGAACAATGAACACACTTAAATACAACACATTGCTTATTAATATACACATTTCCAAACTGTCTAGGGATGTTTAACAATTATTGGTATATTTTGACCATGAAATACCGGTTTCAATGCATGATTAATATCCAGAGTTCTTTTGCAGAGCATAAATTTCGATTAATCGTAATTTAAATTTCCTACCTAAGGATTTTTTTATTGTGAGCACTGATTTATAAACCAATATTTAAATTTAAAATGCATATAAAAAAAGTGAAATAGGATTAAAATTACTCGTTTTTAGAGTTCCATTGCCAAATGGCAAAAAACGTAACCCTTATAGATTCGTCATGTCTGTCTGTCTATCCTTCCGTATGTCACAGCCACTTTTTTTCGAAACTATAAGAACTATGCTGTTGAAACTTGGTAAGTAGATGTATTCTGTGAACCGCATTAAGATTTTCACTCAAAAATAGGTAAAAAAACAATACATTTTGGGGGTTCCCGTTACTTAGAACTGAAACTCAAAATTTTTATTTTCATCAAACTCTTACGTAGGCCTTCAAAAATGATATTGAGGTTTCTAATTTCATTTTTTTCTAAACTGAATAGTTTGCGTGAGAGACACTTCCAAAGTGGCATAATGTGTGCCCCCCCCCCCCTCTGTAACTTCTAAAATAAGAGAATGATAAAACTACAAAAAATATATGATATACACTACCATGTAAACTTCCACCGAAAATTGGTTTGAACGAGATCTAGTATGTAGTTTTTTTTAATACGTCATAAATCGTTAACCGCAATTTACTTTTCATTCAGTAAACTCAAATATAGAAATTTTACTTGCTGCTACGGAACCCTTCATGGGTGAGTCCGACTCGCACTTGACCGGTTTTTTATTACATATCTTGATAGATTATGACATAAGGCGTATTTGGATATCAGCATATCTTAAACAATACTTTGTAGATTTTTAGTTATCTTTAAAATACTAACATATCCCGAAACAGTTTTGAGGGGTTTAGGATTTTCAAAAGGTTTACATCCTTACTAATATATAAATGTGAAAGTAACTCTGTCTGTCTGTCTGTTACGCTTTCACGCCTAAACCACTGAACCGATTTTGCTGAAATTTGGTACAGGGGTAGATTAGACCTTGGGAAAGGACATAGGCTATGTTTTGTCGCGATAACCGACATCAACGCGGGCGGAGCTTCGGGCAAAAGCTATTACACATATATTTTACTCGAATCAGGCGAATAGTTGGAAAACCAAACTCTGTAAAACTTTTGGTAGTGACTGTATAGTCCCATTTAACTAATACAAGTAGCTATAATTCGTAGCTACTGATACTGTATTGCGTTATGAATATTCATAGTCTGATTAGTGACTTACATTTCTGTTTCAAATATTGGGCCGCACCCGCCTGGCGAGTTAACCTTGCCAAGTCAGAGGATCTCTGTGTTTGAGTACATTTCGTTTCAAATAGTAATAATTATAAAACTATATTCGATGAAATTTTAAAGCAATTAGTAGACACGCTAACTTTTGGGGGTGGCAGGTGAGGCCGCCTGTCACCCCAGCAGAAGCAGGTCGGGACTGCGGGGCGACTAGCACCCCTCGCCCAAATCGGGGCAAGACGGGTCACCGTAGTTCCCAAACCCGAGAGGGCCATCTCGAAACCGGAGATGGCCCAGGGCCAGTCGGGGTGCGAAGGATATGCTTTATGGGCAACCTTACACCCGTCTTAAGAAGAAGAAAAAAAAGGTACGCTAACATTTCCAATAGCTTTAGTTCGGAAAATGTGAGCATCCGGGACGGAACTTAAACCCGCGACCAGTCCCTTACAGGGAGAATACTGCGACCAACTGAGCTATCTGAATAGGACTCCGATATATAATGCGTCTCAGGGCGATGCTGGTACCTCCAAACTCCATGAGATGGCGTTAAAACAAAAACCTAAGCGAAGCCTTATATGATATAGATGAAGACGCGGCTCCGACGGTTATCTTTTTTCGTCATATCTCCGGTTCGTCTAAACCAATTACAATCAAACGTACGGCAGATTTCAAATCTGACGAAGACCTTTCTAGTAAAAAACGGCATCAAAATTCGCATTTTTGATGCCGTTTGCCGAAACAGATAAATAGACAGAAAATAATTTAAAAAAAGAATTGTTCAGCATCATTCATTTAACATTAGCAAAGTTTTTTTTTAATATCTCCAATGTAAACACGATTAATTTACAATTTTCTAGTAGTATAGATAAGCGTCTAATATCTGTGAGCGAAGCTGTATCGCCCGTACATTTTTTTTTTATCGTGCGGAAATCCCTTCGGATACCCCCCCGCGTGCCAGCGGGGGCGGTTAATATTACAAAATCATCGTGTTACTCACCTGCAAGACTCGCAATCTCAACACCAGAGCGAGAGGATATCCAAAACCGTGACGAAACAGTGAGCTATCTCTGTCACCCGTCAATGGCGCCGCCGACTCTTTCCGACGAGATAAAGCGGCCTGTAACAATAAATCAAATTAATTCTGGCTCTTACGTGTCGTATTAACGTTGGTTACGGTATTGACTGGTATTTACACTATCCAAGTGTAAATCGCTCAGGGTTGCACGACGTCTAACAAACGTACATTAAAAAGTGTGTGTGTGTGTGTGTTGTGTGTGTGTGTGTGTGTGTTGTGTGTGTGTGTGTGTGTGTGTGTGTACTTATGTACGCACGTAAGAAGTAATACTTCTTTGGCGTATAAAGATAAAAATCTTTCTAAAATTTTGATCCATCGCGTTATCCTACATTTTGTAGAAATAATAATGTAAAAAAATATTTTAGTTTATGACGTAAATAAATAATATATACCGTCAACTAACCTCAAATTCTACAAATGTACTCAAAGTAAAATGTTGACTAGCTAACTTCAGGGTGTCGGTTTTCTATCTAACTGCATGGTGTCGGTTTTTCGTGACGGTGTGCAAAATTCATACTCATCATTTTTACCTAACGCGCCAAAAGACGTATAACTTCAAAAACTAGAACAAATGCCAACTAATTCATGTTATAGAAATGAACGAAATTGATATTGTCGGATTTACGAAAATGTTACTCACGGTCCCCCTAACCATGGCTGCAGAAAAGCAACCGAAACGTTGGAATCAGTGTAAATAATAAAGTAATACCATAAAATTGAAATAAATCTATTTTTAACGAATTTATCGCAATTTATTTGATGTCATTTATTATTTACATAACAGCAGACGCAGCAGCAGATGGCAATAGGCTCGCCCCCTATTACATTGGGACCTTAACATAACTGGCGAATCGTGGGTGTGTTATACACCTCAGCCTACCCCTTCGGGGATACAGGCGTGAAGTTATGTTATGTTATGTATCATCTAAATAGCAAGATGAGTTAATAATTTTATTTTTGCTATGTGGTCTTTGTACTTCATTTAACGGTAAGTTTTTTTTATAGAATATAGTAAAAATCCAATAATTACTTTTCGGTTTTCATGGAATCTGTATCTATACAAATAAATAACATTGAAGTGTTTGTTTGTGTTATTAAAAATAACAGGTTATAAATTAATGCATATGAGTGTAAATACGAAACATTTTAAGCGTCGGTGGCTTAGTGGTAAAGGAGTCGAATTACGATCGAGAGATCCCGGATTTGAATACTGGCCATTACACTACCGACGTGAACCCACCCGTAACACAAGCCATTTAGCTTAGCTGGAAGGGTTAGGAGGAATATTAGTATTTCGGTTACTATTTTTTTTTTTTTTGTATGTCCATCTATCTTTCTGTCTGTTTGAATTAGGTAATCTTTAAAAATGCTGAGTCCGGGAATTTCACAGGGAGATAGGTAATATTAAAAGACGTAATATAGCTTTTATTTTATAACATTAATTAGGGTTCCACCCGTAAAAATTAAAGCCTTAAAAATCAAAATCCATGCAGACAAAGTCGCGGGAGAGCTAGTTTGTAATATTTGACTAAGGAAGTTGGCGGGCATTTGCCCGCATTGTATACTGGCACAACTTTGGTGTTTGCCAGACCAACTAAAATATAGACATTAAAAATAATTATACAGACGAAACAAGAACCTGCTCCTTTTTGAAGTCGGTTAAAAAGTAGACCAACTACTTGTAATATCTTTATAGTTATTATATATGTTTTAAAGAGAGGGTAATCGAAATATTCCCGTTACCCCTTCAACTACCTAAATTGCTTGTTAGTAGTGGGTTCAGGTTGGTAAGGCTGACTCCTTAACGAATAAGCTTCCGACGCTCCTAAATTATTGTTTTGCAGGTATTGCCTGCGGTTTCACCTGCGTAGAATTCTGATCCTTTTCCTGCAACCGATGTGATTCTATTCCACCACCACAACGAATATAACATACACAATTCTACCAAACATAATTTTGTTATATCTCAAAAGGTTTAGGCAGCATTTTTGATGAAAGCTCCTAAAAAGGGTATTTTTTTCCGACACTTCCAACAAATATCATTATATTTTAACTAATGTATACAAAAGTTGGACAAATTATATACTAAAAGTTTCCTCGAGAACCACTCTATCTATTGGTGAAAACAGCATAAAAATAGGTGCAGTAGTTTTTGAGTAAATCGCGAACTAACATACAGACGCAGCGGAGGACTTTGTGTTATACCTAATGCAGTGATTATTGCATGTTGTCCCTTTAAGTTGTGTTCCAACATATTTTTCTTCTCAGTGTCTTTGCCCATATTCAAATCATTCCTTATTCCTTATTCATTCAAATCACCTTATTTCTCTAGAATACCGAATGATTTGTTATTTGGCTAACATTCGATACGTGTTTGGAATGAACCTAATCGATGCCATCGGGCTCAAAATTAAGCCGTATTGAGTTATTATCCTCAATACCAATAGGGGATGTGTAAAGGAATAATTATTATTTGTATACTTTTTTAGGGTTTCGTAGCTAAATGGCACAAAACGGAATCCTTATAGATTCGTCGTGCTTGTCTGTCTGTCCGTCCGTATGTCACAGTCACTTTTTTCCGAAAGTATAAGAACTATGCTGTTGACACTTGGTAAGTAGATGTATTCTGTGAACTGCATTAAGATTTTCACACAAAAATAGAATAAATAAAGTTTTGGGGTTCCCCATACTTTGAAGTAAAACTAAAAATTTTTTTTCATCAATCCCAATGATATTGAGGTTTCTAACATAATTTTTTTCTAAAATCTAAAATAGTTTGCGCAAGAGACACTTCCAAGGTGGTAAAATGTGTGTGTACCCCGCCCCCCCTTGTAACTTCTAAAATAAGAGAATGATAAAACTAAAAAAAATACCACCAAAAATTGGTTTGAACGAGATTTAGTAGGTAGTTTTTTTTAATACGTCATAAATCGTAAACCCTAATTTACCTTTCATTCAATCAACTCAAATATAAAAATTTTACTTGCTGTTACCGAACCCTACGAGTCCGACTCGCACTTGGCAAGTTTTTATATTTTTCGGGTAGAAATTCCCCCGGATTCGAACCAACTAAAACCACACTCCGTCTCTGGTATCCAGAGGACGGGGTGTAAGGTAGCCCATGAAGCATTTCCCTCGCACCCCGACTATTTAATGCCCACCATTTCTCTAGCTCAACAATAGCATGTAAGTTACCGGCTTCTTCATGAATAACGACCGAAAACCACTTCAGACCTGCCGTGTTTTGGGGGTATGTATCAGCTTAAGAATATTAGAAACCAAAATTACTAGTATTTCCGCTAACCCTATCAGCTAAGGCTAAATTGCTACACGTCAACCTATGTCCAGCAGTGGACTAGAATAGGTTGATGATGATGATGAAGAAATTGCTTATATTAGGAGTGGATACATGGCTGACTCCTCTGAATGACTCCGCTGAATCTTAAAAAGATGAAAGAAGCTGAAAATAAATGATGAAGAAACGCTGTGACGTCATTTTGAAAAATTCTATATAGAAAAACGTCGCCGTGTTGTCGTAGCCATATAAATTTTCTAGAGATTCTTATAATACTTTATTTGCATAATAACTTTACTATTTCATTGCTTCAAGGCTTTTATATCAGGGCGTCTATAATGAATAACGATACTATTTGGCGTTCAGCCAGTTTTATGTTCGGATTAAAATAAAGAGATGTTTTGTTGTAGTGTCTGAGCCAGTATGAGCTGACATTTTTATTTGTTAACTAAATAATATGTTTATTTATTATATTCTACGACATTCTACACAGCGCTTTCTAGTCCCAAAGTCAGCATAGTTTAACTAGCTTGTGTTATGGGTTCCAGAATGCGGATTAACATACTTATATACTTTTTTTGTTGTAAATATATACATATTATACATAGAAACACCCAGACCAATGCCAATAGACATATTCATGCATAAAAGTATTTGTACTGAGCGGGAATCGAACCCCTCGAATGCGCCCCTTGTCGTAGCAGTCGAATGCACTACCGCTGCGCCACAGAGGCCGTCCTTTTTTTAAATTCAAATTCAAATGAATTTGTTCATTGTTTAAAAACGTTGGGGATTAAAAATTGAATATGGGTACTTTTAATAACTAAAATAAACCTAAAATAAAATAAATAACTACTGCCGCGGTAGCCTAGTGGTATGGGTAATGGACTGCTGAGACGAGGTCTCGGGTTCGATCCCAGGTATTACCATGGCACACACCAATGACTTTTCGATGCTTTTCGAAGTTATGTGTGTATTTATCGCAGGTTTATAAGTGCCCGGTTAATGGCAATAGGCTCGCCACCTATTACATTGGGACCTAAACATAAACTGCCGAAATGTGGGGGCTAGCACCTCTGCCTACCCCTTCGGGGATATAGGCGTGAGTTTATGTTATGTAATGTTATGTTATGTAAACTAAATAATTAAAAGAAACCTAAACCTAAAATGCATCGTGGAATTCCTTCGCATAATCATATGGGTCATGCTGTTACGCACGGCACCGCCGTCTATGGGGCGGTGGCCGGAGAAAATGTGTGGGACTCTCCCATCGGGTAACCGGTTGGGCATACCCACTAAACCTTATGGTGTACTCTGTATACTGTATGCCTTGTCGGGGGGGCCTGAAACTATGTAAAAATACTTCTATGGATACTCCTCTAACGCGTGCCCACTAACGCGGTCACCCCACCTTTCAAACTCTTGATGGGGCGACGTCCAGGCACACATGGACGTCACGCCTTTCGCGGATGCCTGCCAGACCTGAACAGCGGGCGGAAGGATAACCCCATCCCTCACAACCGCAGCCACGCTCACGGCGGCACGAGGTGCAAATACTTGCGACTCCGCCACCTGGCATACTACGGTAATATACCTACAATCTCCTTAGTCTCCTAAAATACATTTCTCCAACCCTTTATCCCTTTATCGGGACGTCGTCGCTTCACTCACCCTCTCACTATTCCACAATATATGCATTTATTTATGTGACACGATTTACTGAGAAACTATCGCACTTGCGGGTTTGGACTTTGACATAGTAATTTTAATTCATGTCTAGATGTGTTATGAATCATGAAATGCTTTAAAATAACCTTTCCCAAATTAAAGAACTGCCTTCAAAAGTATTACTAGGTAGAAAACTTCGCGAGCCCTGCTAAAGCACCGCTTTTAGTTAGTTAATATAGGTACCACTCTGTACCATGATAATCTTGCGCATGCGCTAACCATCGTTTACCAACGCAACCGTACTGTTAGCAAACATCCCTCCATACATTATTCAAGTTAGAGGTTATTCGATTAACTACCTACTACTTCGCTGCATTTACCTTGTAGAGTAATATTGTGTTTGCTGCATTCAAATTTACAGTAGGAATTTTATTGAAGGTAAGATTTATTATAACAGTATCATATTGTCGTGGTTCCTCGGAGTCTCTGTCTGCTTACTCCTTCTTCTCCTTTTGGCTTAGCTTCTACGGCGTTTATGGGAGCGACTCCCGTCTGATATACCAATGCCAAAAGCAAATCCTGCGCTAGATCCTCGTCCGTCAATCAGCAGTTGTACTGGCTTACAGGTGAGGTCGAGTTGTATTCCGAAGATCTCGGTGGCACTCCAAACAAAAGTTAATGGTAAGGTTACTAATGTGCTTAAACGTGCTTATTTACTACTTATTAAATAAGCACGCGATTCATCTAAGGGGATATGGGTATATTAGGTATCCGGCTATAATTTGGGACATCGGGAAGAGGGATTGCTGTGGTTTTCCCAAGCGACTACAATATGGGGTTCTTCAAGAAGGGCATTAGAAGGTTTTTACAGGGTCGGCAGCACGAGTGTGACGACGCCCCTGGTGTTGCGCACGTCCATAGGCCACGGTAACCACTTCCCATCAGGTGGGCCGTGAGTTTGTCTGTCACCTGAGTGGTATAAAAAAAAAGGGATTTGAGGGTGTAAGTCTGGCTTAAATTGGCTGGCTAATATTTTATCTAAGCCCACCGTGGGCCACTATCAGGCGAATCACGGATTAAACATAAAAACTGAGAACAAACAAGCGGTAGAGTCTTCAATTGCCACGTTGGAGGACGCAGGTTTGATTTCTGTTGCGTGCAAATATTGGTATGCATGAATTTTTCTATTTATATTGGTCTGGGTGTTTCTATGTGTACCTACACAATCTATGTCTTTACAAATAAAAAAACTTAGTATGTTTTTTCGCATTCTAGAATGTCAAACAATGCTTAATAGGTTAAGATAGTGCCGTGTGTCGTAGAATATTCAATTTAGAGTGGGTGCTACAGGTTTTTGAGTTTGCAAAATCCAAGGACCCGCAACTATGATCGAATTCCTATTTTAGAGACCCAAATAACTACAAAACACATCTTATCGCCAGGTGCAATGGTCCCTTTCTGCCTATTTTTCTACGAGTATAACAATATACCAAGTTATAGATAATCTCTTCACAAATATGAACTTCATAAACATTTTTTGGTGATTTTACATAAATAATGTTCTTTACTTTTGCCTGCGTTACGCGAAAACGTATGAATCGATTTTATTAAAACTTACAGGAAACTTTAAGGTTCACAAAAGCTACAATATGTCCAAGTTTCAATTCATTATATTAATTGCTAGATGTTTCCCGTGACTTCAGTTCAAGTTCAGAATAGTTCAAGGTATCTTTATTTCGGCAGTCTCCATACTAACACGTAAGTATTAAGTTATTTTATTTAACAGGCCGGATGAGGTGATGTTGTGCTCTCGTATTACATTGGTAATTCGTTCGAAATAGATAGAGAAATATTTATATATTTCTCGAAATCAATTCTGCCCGATTCGTGATTATATTCACTATAATATGTTTATGCCTCTCTAATCAACTATCTTTTATATGCGTGTAACTCTGTGAAGTTTCGGGATTTTACATTTTACTGTTTGTAAGGGGGTATAATAATACCTTTAAGGTATAGTGTGATGAGTTATAGTCTAGATTTTGACCATGACTGAGTTCTGCTGAACTACAAAATTTCGTAAAGATCTGCCATGTAATAATAAAGTTGTCATCAATAATAGTTTAGACTGATTTTGCTCTACTGCTCCTATCATACTTATAATAGCGTGATAATATATAACGCAGTTTATGACGGTGCCCTAGAAAATTTTTATTGCAAAATTTCAGCCAAATCTGTTTAGCGGTTTTCAAGTGATGCTCGGCCATCGATAAGTAAAAGCAAACAAATAGACAAAAAATCTAAAAATCACATTTTCGGCATCGGTATCGCTCTTAGCAAGTGGCACGCCGCCGCCTGTTTCTGCGAGCAGGTAATGCGCGCGAAAGAGACGGAGGAGAGGGAGCGGGAAAGAACCCTGCCCCCCGAGTTTCGCACTCATCTACGTCCGGGACTACCGACCTCCATGATCGGGGCCTGAGGACGGCAGTTGGCCGACTCGCCGTCCTTACAGAAGCAGGCCGTGGCGGAGGCGTGTCGTGTGTGCCCTACACACGCCTGCCAACTCACCGAAGCGGGATAAAACCCGACCCCACCAGGCGAGGCCGCGGTGGCGGCCAAAGTCCGCCGGCAACCCTGGGGTTATCCTTTCGAGGGCTTACCCGGGGTGCCCGGCAACGGACACTTGGGGAGGACACCGTGCGGTTTTAGTCGAGACACGACATAACCACCCCCGCTGGGCAGCGGGGGGGTATCCGAAGGGATTTCCGCACGTAAAAAAAAAAAGTTTTCTCCTCGTTACGATTTTATTATATATGTATAGAAAACGGGCGTATTATAATCACAAATTTTCACGCCAAAAAAAAATGTGTTTGACAATTTACTAAAGATCTACTAAAGTCATTGAGGTCCACTGGAGCTCATTCGATTTGTTTTTAAATTACAAATTTTTAAATGAAGATCTTTTTTTTTGTTCGACCTCAAGTTTTCATTTTATCCGTGAAAATCAATCCAATCCAAAAAATGGAATGAGCTCCCGTGGACTTGACTTGGTTTAGTAGATCTTCGGTAAATTGGGAAAACCGTGTTCTTCGCGCGAAATTTTGAAAGTTTATAACTTTCATTTTAAAGATTTAGATCGGAAAAAGAGAACATCTAGAACGGGACTTGAACCCGCGTTCAGTCCCTTACAGGGGGAATGCTCTGACCAGCTGAGCTATCTAGACACGTCCCAGATATTCGAAATTCTCCGTCATACTATATACGTCTTACATTTTAATAAAAGATCTGGTTAGGTAATTGAAATTTTGTAAAATAATATTGATATTGTCAGAAAATATAAAATAACATCAAATAAGTAACCGCGGTAGCCTAGTGGTATGGGTAAAGGACTGCTGAGACGAAGTCTCGGGTTCGATCCCAGGTATTACCATGGCAGGGGTGTGTGTTGGGTAACCTCCTCGAGTGTCGTTCCGACTCCGATCCCGCTGCAGTCCGGGGGGAACGGAACCGGAGCGGCACCCTGGGCGGCGGTCAATGGCTTCCCCTTCATGGGGTTGGCATTGATCGTCGGCGAATACCCAACGTGGCGGGAACACATCGCTCTCCGTACTCCTCTGCTTTCAGAGGAGACAGGATGAGCGATGGTGTTTGTGGCTGAGGCCACCATAGGATCCTAGGGGATCCAGGGGCGGGTTGGCCCACTGCTAACGCAGGGGCCGACGGGCACTTGTGCCGCCGCCGGTGAGAGAGGACTAGCCATCCTCTCGCGTTCCGTAATCGGCAGGTGATCAGCAACGACCTGACTGGTGGCTCCAGAAGGGTACGCTGTGAACTTGCTGACCGGAGGGCTTGCCTTTATTGGCCGGCCCACGACAAGGAAAAGTCTATAACACCCGACAGCAAAGTCGTAAAAACCTATGGATACCAGCCGACCTCCATAGTATATAGGTTTATCCAGGTGCAGGGGGCACCGCCTGGATGGACCACCTTTCCCCCATACTCGTGGGATATGCTATGGACAACATAAATATCATTAAGAAAAATACCGATCGATCTAATATAAACGAAAAAGGCAAGAAAATGGACAAGGAAAATGACGGAGTCTGCGCGGAGGTCGCGCAGCAGGAGAGCGTGGAGGTGACGCTAAATACCTCGGCGGTGTCGGAGAAATTCGACACCGCCAACGAGAGAAGCAGGGCGAGCAGCCCGGCGGGTCTGGGCGTACAGCGGACCCGTAAGCGCAGACGGCGCGCAAAGGCCCGGCTGGGGGAGGACGTATCGGATGAGGACTGCACCCTCACCGGGACGACCTCTTCCAGCAGTGACGAGGCGTCAAAGCCTGCGTTGAAGGTGGCAGCAGGCCGCCGAGGGGCGCGAGGTGGAACGAGGGCTGGGCAATCCACCCGAGTCTCCTCGGCCCCTGAGAGGGCCGCGGGCAAGTCACCGCCGAGGCCTTCCACCTCGGCGGTGTCGGAACCAGGTGGGAAGACGCGGTCTCTGATGGAGAAACTCCAGCAAGTGACCGCGTCTTTCCGGGGGTCTCCGAACCCCGATCAGGAGGCGATGCTGCACATTGTGCTTGGCATCGCCTCCGAAAATGAGGCCCTCGCGGCGCAGCTGGCCGAGACCCGTCGGGAGACGGCTCGACTAGCTGCAGCCGTCGAGGAGCTGAGGAGCGGGCTGGTGCGCCCGACTCAACCGGCGCAACCGGTGCAGCGAGCGCAACCGGCGGAGCCGGCGCGCATGACTCGCTCGTCCGCGAGGCAGTCGGCGCAGCAGGTGCTGTCGGCGCAGCAGCCGCTGTCGGCGCAGCTGGAGCGGCCGGTGCAACCGGTGCAGCAGCCGGCACAGCCGGCTCGCCCACCGGCACCGCAGAGAGTACCACCGGCGGAGCCTTGGTTCGCGTACGTGGAGGCGCTAGAGGAGCGTATGATGAGTCGGATGGAGGCCCTAATGGACTCCATCCGCCGTCCGCCTCTGGCGCCACCGGTGGCCGGCTACGCGACTGCAGCCCGGAAGGGTAATACCCGCCCGGCTGCAGTGGAGGCTCTGCCGGAGCCGGCTCGTCGCCCCGCTCCCGCTCAGGGCTCCGCTCCCACTCAAGGGAAGGGAAAGGGGAAGGGCAAGGGCAAGGGGAAGACGTCCCCAGCCCAGGCCCCAGCCCCAGCCCCAGTCGCGGCTCCGGTAACCCCCACTAGAACCCCCTTGGAAGGGGGTTGGGAGGTGGCTGGAGCCAACAAAAAGAGGCGGAAGGCCGCAAAGAAGGCCGCCAAGAAGGCCAGGAGGGCCGCGGCCGCCGCGAAAGCAGCGCCGGGGAAGCTCCGTGCCCCCCGCACTACGGCCGTCGTCGTCACCCTGACGGCGGAGGCAGCGGGGAGAGGCATGGGGTATGCCGAGGTGTTGGCCAAGGTGAAGGCCAACGTCGACCTCAGGGCCCTCGAGATCCCGGGCGTCCGGTGCAAGAGCACACGGACAGGAGCCCGACTTCTCGAGGTCCCTGGCGCCGCCAGTGGCCCCAAGGCCGACGCCCTAGCGGCTCGGCTGAGGGAGTCGCTGGACGCAGCCGACGTCCGGGTGTCCAGGCCCATTAAATGCGCAGAAGTGCGCATCACGGGCCTGGACGACTCCGTCACGGCTGAGGAGCTTAGGCTCGCCGTGGCGGAGGCCGGGGACTGCTCCCCGGACACAGTGAAGGCCGGAGCTATACGCTTCGGCCGCGGTGGACAGGGGGCAGCAGTTGTCGGCTGCCCTATCGCGGCGGCCCAAAAGGTCGCTGACGGGCGGAGCCTCCTGGTAGGAGGCTTCCTGAGGGCGCAGGTACGGCTCCTGCAGGCCCGACCGGCTAGGTGCTTTAGGTGCCTGTCGGTGGGCCATGTGGGGGTGCACTGCACGGCGGAAGTGACGGCGGGTGACCGTTGCTTCCGCTGTGGCCAACCCGGTCACAAGGCCGGCACGTGCGATGCCCCGCTGCACTGCTTTAGGTGCGCAGCGGGAGGCAAGCCGGCCGACCACAGGGTTGGCAGCAAGGCCTGCGCCGGAGGGGAGCCGAAGCCGGGAAGCCGGCCTTCCGCCTCCAGTTCACAGCGGGATGCGGAGATGGGGGTTCCATAATGGATCCTCAACTCCGCATCCTGCAGGTGAACGTTGGCCACGGTGCCCATGCTCAGGACCTTCTGCGCCAGAGCATGGCACAGTGGGCCATAAATGTCGCCGCTGTCGCCGACTCATACACCCACCGGTTCCTCGGGCCTACCTGGGAAACCGCGCTGGATGGGTCGGCGGCACTGGTGCACAACCCTGCCGCCGGCAGCCCCCCTCTTGCCGTCGTTGCAAGGGGACCCGGCTGCGTGGCGGCGGCGGTTGGGGATATAGCGGTCGTGGCCGCTTATATCACGCCGAACCGAGACCAAGCTGCATATGAGCAATGGCTCCGTCAGCTGGCCGTCGTCGTCAATGCCTGCCAGCCCCGTCCGGTCCTTGTGCTCGGGGACTTCAACGCCTGGTCGTATGCCTGGGGTTCCCGACACGAAAGGGGCGCGACGGGGCATAGAGGCAGGGCACTGGTGGACTGGGCCGCACGACTCGGCCTAGTCCTCCTAAATCGGGGAGCCGTGGACACGTTCGTGACCTCGAGGGGTAGCTCCATCGTGGACCTATCGTTCGCGAGCCCCTCGTTGGCGCGACGTGTTCAGGGCTGGCGCGTCGTTTTGGGGGAGGACACAAGTTCGGATCACCGATACATTCGGTTTGACGTGTCCCCCCCTGCGAGCGACGTGCCGGCTGCACCGGCTCCACCCGAGCCACGTTGGGCGCTTAAGCGACTTGATCGGGAGCTCCTCCTGGAAGCCGCCATCGTACAGGCCTGGGCCCCTGCGCCGGACAGGCCTGTCTGCATAGACGATGAGGCGGAGTGGTTCCGGGAGGCCATGACCCGTGTCTGTGACGCGGCGATGCCTAGGGCTCCACCCTATAATCCGAGGGGTCAGGTCTACTGGTGGTCGTCGGAGATCGCGCAGCTCAGACGGGGCTGCGTGATCACGCACCGCCGGTGGGCCCGATTCCGTAGGAGGCGTCGCCGCCCCGCAGATGCGGAGGCCCGAGAGGCGGAGTTGTACGAGGGATACAGGGAGGCCAGACGAGCCCTCCGAGCGGAGATAAGGCGTTCCAAACGGGACGCCTTCCGCGAGCTGCTGGAGACGCTGGAGCGGGACCCTTGGGGGCGGCCCTACCGGATGGTGAGGGGCAAGCTGCGCCCCAAGGCCCCGCCGTTAACCCGGTGTCTCCAGCCGGATCTGCTCGGAGGAGTTGTTGGCTCCCTGTTCCCAGCGCGGGCGGTGGAACATGTTCCACCGCAGATGACTCCGCCTCGGTTGCGCATGGCGCCCGACGTGGAAGACGACGACGTGCCCGAGGTCACTTGGGTAGAACTAGAGCTGGCGGTGAGAAGGCTAAGAGCCAAACACACCGCCCCGGGACCCGACGGCATTCCAGGCCGAGCGTGGGTCCTAGCTCTAGTCGACGACGCTCTCGAGCCCCGACTGAGAGGGCTTCTCAGCGCATGTTTGGAGCGGGGCCAGTTTCCGAAATTGTGGAAGACGGGGAAACTGGTCCTCATCCGAAAGGAGGGGCGCCCGGCGGACTCGCCGTCCGCCTACCGGCCCATAGTGTTGCTCGACGAGGTGTGCAAGCTCTTTGAAAGAGTAATTGCGAAGCGCCTCGTCGAGCACCTCTCAAGAGTGGGGCCGGACCTGGCAGATGGCCAATATGGCTTCCGCCAGAGGCGCTCCACCGTGGATGCCATCATGCGCGTGAGGGCTCTGGCGGAGGATGCAGTAGCCCGGGGTGAGGTGATGTTGGCGGTGTCCCTGGACATCGCCAACGCGTTCAACACCTTGCCCTGGAGTTGCATTAGGGAGGCGCTCGTGTATCACGAAGTGCCTCTCTACCTCCGCCGCATAGTCGGGGCGTATTTGACGGAGAGAGCCGTCATCTACCCAACCGTGACCGGTCTCGGTCGGCGTGAAATGTCGTGCGGTGTTCCACAGGGATCGGTCCTGGGGCCGCTCCTGTGGAACATCGGATACGACTGGGTGCTTCGCGGTGAGCTCGTAGGCGGTGCCGCCGTCACGTGCTACGCGGACGACACGCTCGTGACGGCGTGCGGGGCGACGTACCGCGAAGCGACCCGAAAGGCCACGACCGCGGTTGCCCAAGTCGTTAGGCGGATCCGGCGGCTGGGTCTCGAGGTGGCCCTGCATAAAACCGAGGCCCTGTTCTTCCATGGGCCTCGGAGCAAGCCACCCGAGGGATCCAGTCTCATCGTGGGAGGAAATCGCATCGGCATCAAGCCCCAAATGAAATATTTGGGGCTCGTGCTCGACGGCCGATGGGACTTCGGAGAGCACATCCGAAGTCTGGCCCCCAAATTGAAGGGCACAGCTCTTGCTCTGGCTCGGCTGTTGCCCAACATGAGGGGGCCCGATGACTCCTGCAGGAGACTCTACGCGGGGATCGTGCGGTCCATGGCCCTGTATGGGTGCCCAATATGGGCGGAGGCCCTGAGGATCAGAACTGTGCGGATGCTGCGCGCTCCGCAGCGAGTTCTGGCCATCAGGGTCATCCGAGGGTACCGCACGATCTCCTTCGAGGCGGCGAGTCTCCTTGCCGGAACTCCGCCATGGGACCTGGAAGCGAGAGCCCTTTCGCAACTGTACCAGTGGCGAAAGGAGGCGCGGGAGCAGGGATGGAACCCCGAGCCTCGAGAAATCGAGGCTGTGCAGTCCCAGCTCCGCCAGGCCATCGTGGTGGAGTGGAAGGAACGACTTGGGCAACCAAGCGCAGGGCACGCCGCAATAGCGGCGGTAAGGCCCATCATGGAGGATTGGCTGGAGAGGCGACACGGAAGCCTCTCCTACCGACTGACGCAGGTGATCTCAGGGAAGGGGTGCTTCGGGGACCACCTGCATCGGATCAGGAAGGAGCCAACGCATGAGTGTCATCACTGCGACGCGAGCGAGGACTCAGGGCTGCACACGCTGGCGGACTGCCCGGCGTGGGAGGCGCCGAGGCGTGACCTCGTGGCAGCCATCGGGGTGGGAGTCCTCTCGCTCGGCAGCATGATTGCGGCAATGGTGCGGAGCGCGAGCGCGTGGGCCGCCGCCGCCTCCTTCAGCGAGCATGTAATGCTCGCGAAGGAGGTGGCGGAGCGCGCCCGGGAGAGACTTAGAACTCTCCCGGTCCGCCGAGCCCGCAATTTGCTCGCCGCGCGTCGCAGGCAACTCAGACGCCGGAGGTCGCTTAACGACCTCCGTCCTCCATGAGCGCAGGCCTGGGGGTGGCGGGTGAGGCCACCTGTCACCCCAGCAGAAGCAGGCCGGGACGGTGGGGCGACTAGCGCCCCTCTCCCAAACCGGGGCAAGACGGGGACACCGTGGTTCCCAAACCCGAGGGGGCCATCTCGAAACCGGAGATGGCCCAGGGTCAGTCGGGGTGCGAGGGATATGCTCTATGGGCAACCTTACACCCCGGCGTCTGTAGACCCGAGACGGCGTGCGGTTTTAGTCGGTTCAAGCCCGACATAACCGCCCCCGCTGGCACGCGGGGGGGTATCCGAAGGGATTTCCGCACGATAAAAAAAAAAAAAAAAAAGGTATTACCATGGCACACACCAATGACTTTTCGATGCTTTTCGAAGGTAAGTGTGTATTTATCGCAGGTTTATAAGTGCCCGGTTAATGGCAATAGGCTCGCCACCTATTACATTGGGACCTAAAACATAAACTGGCGAAACGTGGGTGCTAGCACCTCTTGCCTACCCCTTCGGGGATATAGGCGTGAGTTTATGTTATGTTATGTTTTTTACATCAAATAAATCGCGATAGAATCCGTTAAAAATAGTTTTTTTTCAATATTTAATAACTTTAAATTAACAATTAGGATAAATATAAAGAGTTGAAACTTGGACATGTTGTAGCTTTTGTGGACCTTAAAGTCTCCTGTAACTTTTAATAAATCGAAATTTAGTACACTCAAAAACCTGTGAGTAGCGCTTGCCTTAATTTGCTCTATTTGTTAATTTCTATAAAATTTTATTTACAAAAGTTTTGTTCTTAAAAATGCAAAAGCACTTAAGAACATAAAAATTACAACACAATTTTTATCAAACTTCTTTTCCTCTTGTTGCAAAATGATGGACGTTGAAAAGTTTCAAGCCCGTAGAGGTTCCTAAAACAAAGAAGTATTCCAACTTCTGTTTTATAATTTCTATTTAAGTCACGTTTCACTTTGGACGAACTTTTAGAAAAGTACGACTATAATATATTTTTTTAAATTCATGAAAATTGACATCTTCTTAGCGTTGTTCCCGACTGCATCTTCGGTATTCATCTCGGAGCCCGGGGTCTGCCAGCGTCCTCCTTTTGATTTTTTGATTTGGCCTCTTTTCTGGGAGTGACTGCCGCCTCACTTCCTAGCCCCGAGAAGAAAGCCTGCACCAGACCACCGTCCCTCAATCTAAAGACTTGCACCAGCTTGCCCCCCCTCCCGAGTGTTTTAGTTCGGCCTAATAGCATACATACCGACTGATATTTTAAATTGTATTTTTATGTAAAACTAACCCGGTATCCAATGATAGAAATTGCCTAATACTTGCTTTAGCTTGTTTTAATCTGTTTAAGATAGCAACGCTACGTCATGAAGATAATTGTGATATGGAAACGTTCAAATACTAGATCCAATATAGAGCGATTTTAGCATCTGAGCGTTTAATATTCCTCTAAATCAAGTTTGAATAAAAAAATATTACTGAATTCAGGTACATCGTCTAAAATGAGTGACTCGGACAGCGAAACTGAAAAGAAAAGTATTCCACCTGTACGTAATTCTTCTTCAGAAACAAGTTATGATGAAGAAGATGAAGAAGACACTGCCCAGAAACGAGAGCCAGAAGAAAAGAAGGACGAAACATTAGTTCAGTTAGGTATGATTTATGGTACTATAGTCTATAGATACTAATATTATGAAGAGAGGGGCCGAATATTGTGAGTTTTTAAATATGTTTTGGGTAATCTTCGGAAACACTACTGCACTTATTTAAAAATTCTTTCAAAATATAAAAAAGAGGCTGAACTTCGATATTTTCCCATAGCTATCTGAGCTACAGAACCCGGCAAAATCGAAATTCTATTTTTGAGCGATTTTTTTTCGATCGGGTTTTTTTTTTTTAATCATATTATTTGCAATTTTTATTTGCATTATTCACGCTCCATTATTGTAGTATTATAGCTAAATGAATTAATAATTTCATTTCAAAAAAATGCATCACTTTACCTATAAAAATATAAATCAACGACGGGTTTCACTGCACTAACACGATGCAGCGTGAAAGATGCTAATAAAAAATAATATAAAAATGATCGAAAAAATATCGCTCAAAAATTTTATTTATATTCGGTACAATCGCCTGCCTTCGTTTTCGGGAGCATTTCCCTAGCATCTGGTATTATCGAAGCGAGGGCGGGTTGCCAGTTAATAAATTCCAGAAATTTATCACAATTTTCAATTTCATTCGAAATATTTGAATTGAACAGAAATTTTGAGTTGAAATTGAAATAAAAATTTTGAATTCAATTGAAATTTATTTTTGAGTTTTAGGCTAGTCTATCTTCTTCACCCGAGCGCCAATCCGGGTTGCATTCGATGCTTGCTTGCAAAGTCTAGGGAATACTCGCAAACACATTCTTTCCAGTTTTAGATTTATTTTTCTATTACGCAAGCGACTGCCCTCTGATCCTCCAACAACGAGAGACAAAATTGCGCCAGAGCCTCGTCTTTTTCCGTCGCCGGTTGTTTAGGAGGCTTTCACCCGAGATCCCGGGGTCTGCTGACTCTTTCTCCTTCTTTAGATTTTACTTACATGGTTTTATGGGAGCGACTACCGTCTAGCGCTAGAGGGAAGCCTACGCCAGAGCCTCGTCCGTTAATCAGCAGGTGTACCAGTTTGCACGTTAGGTGGGCTTGACCCCGAGGGTCTTGGAGGGCCCCATAGGTACGGTTTTCATGAGCGCAGGCCTGGGGGTGGCAGGTGAGGCCGCCTGTTAGCCCAGCAGAAGCAGGCCGGGACGGTGGGGCGAAAAGCGCCCCTCCCCCAAACCGGGGCAAGACGGGGACACTGTGGTTCCCAAACCCGAGGGGGCCATCTTGAAACCGGAGATGGCCCAGGGTCAGTCGGGGTGCGAGGGACATGCTCTATGGGCAACCTTACACCCCGGCGTCTGAAGACCCGAGATAGCGTGCGGTTTTAGTCGGTTCAAGCCCGAAATAACCGCCCCCGCTGGCCGGCGGGGGGTATCCGAAGGGATTTCCGCTAAAAAAGAAAAAGGTACGGTTTTCATTTAAATTACCATTTTTCAATGACCATTCATATACTCCGTATATTAAAATACATTACGGTGACTTTATTTATTCAGTATTTAACTAAAGAGTATATCAAAGGAATACATACTCATTTCATTAACGAAAAATTATTTAAAAATATACGAGTCTGTCAAATGTCAAAACATTGAACTTCGGTACTATTGAATATCAAGGAATAAATTTAATAATTAAATATCACTATTTCTAGTTCAAGTTGAGGATATCAAGATGTCATCATCTACATCGACTCAAGCACCGCGAGTACCGCGAAGAAAGAGATTCATACCAAAATATGATGTTGAAGGAGTGGTAAGAGTAACACTAGGCGAAGAAACTCAAATACAAATAGAAGTTGTTGTAGGTGTACATGTAACCGTACAATATCCTTGGAAAGATGTCCCAAAAGCTAAAATTATGGAAAATATTACTGTGGGTGGTGAATTATCCGAGTTTTTCTTTTTGAAAAAGGAATTAGAGGCGTACAGTGATGAAAATATTCTTATAGGTTATATTGTTGATGAGTCAAAAGATACAGATGAATATTACGTTTGTTGCACCAAAGAAGCAAAAGATCACTGTAAGCAGCAGTCTGATAGATTCATCAAAAGGCAAGAAAAGAAATTAGAAAAGGCTGTACAAAAAAAGCCTAGACCTTGGATAAGCTTAGGTAGTGAAAGAGAAATAACTGAACTAATACCGAGGAACACTAGAAATTTGATGGAAGTTGAAATAAAAGCTAAATTCCCTACAGAATATGAACCCAAATCGTTTCAGGTAAGAGAATGCGATACTGTCAGAGATGGTTATATAGAGTTAACACCATACCGACAGAAATTCAATAATGTGTATCGGCGTAGAGTTGATTCTGGTATTCAGGCTTCTCCTCCAGTAACAGACAGAACTGCTCAAACTGTATTAAAATATCCACAAAATAAATGGACGCAGTCAATTGCAGATGCTTTAGGGGCAACTGATGATACTGAAGGAGGAGGTGGGGGAGACGATGGTAAAAAAATTGTGGAGGACGAAAACCCCATTGAAACTAAAAGTTCCGATGATGATGAAGAAAAAGAAGTAGAGAAGCCAGACGAAGCAGCATTAGCTACTTATAGAGCTGCATTTCAACGCTTACATCGACCATCTTACATAAAATTGATAAATACTTTCATGTCTTCGAAAGCTGATGAAATGAAATCAATTATAGAACTTAATACTGTGATGGATATGTATTGTAATGACTACCCAAATCTTATTGCACAAAAATCCACTGAATCTTATACTACAATGACGTTTGAAGAATATGTCTGTTTTACCGATGTTAGAGCTAAAGATAAATATGTATCATCTGCTGTATTCCACCCAATGTGGTCTGGCATTGTAGCTATTTGTTACTCCGATGGATCACCAAAGGTCATGAAGACTTTGACCTCTCGTCCAGATCCTATTCAACGAGCTGTATATGGTCTAAACCCGGTAATGATATGGAGCCACATTGATAGCTTGATACCAAAACTTTATTTGGAATCACCAAGAGAAGTCAAATCCCTTTCGTTTTGCCCTTTTGATGAAAATATTCTTGTGGGTGGTTGTATAAATGGTCAAATAGTAATTTGGGATATTACTAATAAACTTGAAAATGTTGAAAATATAGAAGTTTTAAGTGAGATTAAAGAAAGATATAAAATTGCCATGAATGCTCATATGGGATGGATGAAACCAGTACAAGACAATGCCGTTGTAAGTGCAACTGTTTTAAGTAATCAAATGACTAGTCATTATGGACCAGTAACTGATATCAAATGGGTGTCGCCAAACTTTGCTATAACTCCTACAGGCAGAATGACATTAACGGGAAAAGGTAAGCGGTCGATGCAGTTTATCACAAGTTCAGAAGATGGTAACATCCTTATATGGAACCTATCAACCGAAAATCTAACTATATTTGAAGGAAAGAAAGTGAAAAAATCAAAAAGAGTTCCCAAAAGACCTTCCGGATTACTTACTGATGTTTCAGCCTATAAAATACTGGACCGTATTTTACAACCATGCTATAAGATCATTTTAGGTGTAGCAGGTCAACCACAAACCCTGTGTTTGCAAGGTTTTGCTATGAATTCACCTGCACTTGAATATGTTCATACACCAAAAGTCGATGGGAAAGGTCGAAAGTATTTTAGTTGCAATATCTTACCACAAAGTCAATCACAAATAGACACAAAGTTTTACTGTGGCTCTCAACATGGAGATTTAGTAAAAGTTTCTTGGGAAGGACATGAGTTCAATACTGGTGAAGTAGTGAATTCTGAATATTGTGATATAAAATATAGATGCTGTATACATGATGGGGTTGTATCAGGTACAGCAAAAAATACACTGATGGATAGTTTAACATTGACAGTTGGAGGTAAAATATTTGCCATTTGGTCTGATAAACTGCAAAGTCGTCCACTGGTTTGGAAGAAACGACCATACCGTTTAACTGATGGAATATGGTCATTATATAAACCAAGTTTATTCTTCATAGCCACAAGTGAAGGTGATATCGAGACATGGGATTTAATATTGAGAAGTGATCAACCCATATCTGTTCAAACCCTTTCTGGTACTATGCTCACACATATTAGTCTACACACGCTACCATTAACAAAAAATTTAATTGGTGTAAGTGATGGTAATGGTTCATTTAGAATGTATTTAAATCCACCTATATTTCAATTGGAAAGTTCCAGTTACTTTACACGGATGGAAATTATGATACAACGAGAGTTAAAAGTTATGAATAATTTTATCCAATGGCAAGATAAATACATGAAAAATAATCCTGATATTTTACTTGAAATGAAAAGAAAAGAAGGAGCTCTTCTCGCTGAAAAAGAGGAAGAAAAACGCCAACTCAGAGAAAAACAGGAAAAAAGAGAGGAAGAAGAAGCTGAGGCAAGAAAGTTAGCTAGTATGAAGGTGATCGGTCCTCAAGAAAGATGGCAAAGGATTATTCAAAAACTGATAGAACGAACAATTGCAGTCAAAAAAAGAATAAACCGGGCTGAATTGATAGAACATGAAAAGCCATTGAGAGAATTAGAAGCACAGCGCTTAGAGAAAGAAAGAAGAATGCTAGAGATAATGAAAAACCAGAAAGTCATATTTAGCGATACTGTGGCTATACTGTTTCCTGAAGCTGTAAAAAAACCAGAGAAAGTAAAGAAAAGTCTTTTATCAAATGACAAAGAAGGACTTAAGAGGGAATACTTAGAAGATTATGATTATCTTAAGAAACATGCACACATGACTGTAAAAGATAATCCCTACAAAGTACCATTTCACTGGGATGAAACTATTGCCGAAGGTAAAGAACGTCGGCAGTCTTTAAATGCTTACGAAAATTATATTAAGATGCACAGAGATAGAATTGAAACCGAGGAAGACCGGGAGTATCCTGAAAAACCTGCGTATCCTTCAGGACCTCAACCAGTCTTGGAGCCTGACCAGGATGAAGTCGAGGAAGGAAACTTAAACTTAGTAGAATAAATATCCATTTTATATTTTTCGCGTAATTATTTTCTTAAATGTAAATGGAATGGAATATATATTATGTAATAAAATTTACATAGAATAGTTGCAAATATATGCGGCTAAAGGCTGAATAGTTTATTGTTCAGCACTTTTTTAATCATGTATACAATACATTATTAAAATATCATCATCATAAAGTTGTTTTTTTTTTACATTAAACAAAGTAATAATTACAATTTGTTACATTGATTGGCTTAGTTTTGCCTGGAAGTATGGTCATGGTATGAGTCGGATACATAAAAAAATGACAATGTGTCTGTGGTACATTGGACAGTTTTATCGCAGACTTCGGTCTCTTAAAGAGAGAGAATCTTCGGTATGTACCTACTATATTGTGAGACAATGGGTAGTAAGAATTACATAGTTTACAATCATAATTTTACACTGTTTTACCATACAAATTAATCAATAAAAGTAATATTAGTCTTTAGGTAGATTTATCACCAGGATATCCTTCATTCTTTGCACACACTTCGAAATATTCCACTGCCACTGTAAGACTATTTATCGATATCTATACTATTTCATTATTACAGTACATTGGAGATATAAAAAACCGGCCAAGTGCGAGTCGGACTCGCCCATGAAGGGTTCCGTAGCAGCAAGTAATGAGTTGATTGAATGAAAGGTAAATTGCGGTTTACGATTTATGACGTATTAAAAAAAACTACTTACTAAATCGCATTCAACCAATTTTCGGTGGGAGTTTACATGGTAATGTACATCATATATTTATTTTTAGTTTCATCATTCTCTTATTTTAGAAGTACCAGAGGACGGGGACACATTTTACCACTTTGAAAGTGTCTCTCGCGCAAACTATTCAGTTTAGAAAAAAATTATATTAGAAACCTCAATATCATTTTTGCAGACCTATCCGTAGATACTCCACACTTATGGGTTTGATGTAAAAAAAAATTGAGTTTCAGTTCTAAGTATAGGGAACCCCCAAAATTTATTGCTTGTTTTCTATTTTTGTGTGAAAATCTTAATGCTGTTCACAGAATACAGCATTAAGATTTTCACACAAAAATAACAGCATAGTTCTTATAGTTTCGGACAAAAGTGGCTGTGACATACGGACGGACAGACAGACAGACATGACGAATCTATAAGGGTTCCGTTTTTTGCTATTTGGCAACGGAACCCTAAAAAGAAATATTTGGGTAGTGTGAAATGAACGATTCTGAACACAACTTCTTTTTGAATGCTACGGTCACGTTTGACCTCTATCTCACATGGTCGTAAGTGACGATGTGGTCTACGATGGATCACGTTTGCCTAGAAGGAACCAATTCACTCGAGACTTGAAGATTCCGAGGTTATAGCTTTCCGGAAACACCGACTCAGGCAGGCAATTCCACTCCTTAGCTGTACGCATAATAAATGTGCCGAAGCGTTTCGAGCGTATGAGTGGAATATCCACCGTGTAGCAGTGGCGTGTCGCTGTGCGTCTGGTCGCTCGTTGGTTGAAAGGGCTTTGAGGTATCTAGTTGTGAAATTCCAGCGCACACTCTCCGAAATGCATCCGATAAAAGACCGATAGGCCTGCAACTCTGCGTCGATATTCTAGGCTCCGAAGCCTTTTCTCGACGAGTGCATCGTTGTTAATGAGCCTCATTTTACTTTTTTTTTGGAATTCTTGTCTGTTTGTCTGTTTATGTTTGTCTGTATGTTCGCGATGCTTGCAAAAACTACTCAACGGATTTTGATGTAGTTTTTTTATTAGAAAGGTCTTGGTCAGACCAAAAATCTACCGTATGTTTAATTGCAATAGGTTGAGTAGAAACGGGCATAAAGTTTTTTTTTTAATAGAATGTTAGTAATAGAAATTACTAATATTCCCCTTAACCCCTCCAGCTAAGCTTAGTTGCTTGTGAGCGGGTTCACGTCGGTAGTGTAATGGCCAGGGTTTGAACCCGGGACCTCTCGATCCTAGGGTCGACTTCTTAACCATTAAGCTACCGACGCTTCATATTATGATAAAATGTGAAGGTCTTTAGGGCCCTTCGACCAAACCAACCTCACCTGCAAACCGATACACCTGCTGATTGACGGATGAAGCTCTGATGCAGACTTTCCTCTGGAGGTTAGGAGGTCAGACGACAGTCGCTCCCATAAAAGCTTTCCAAGTCAAATTAAAAGGAGGATAGCCTCAGATGCAACCGGAAACTATGCCAAGATAATGATGTTTGATAATAACGAGTTCACTTTTTGGGGTTCCGTTGCCAAATGGCAAAACACGGAACCCTTTAAGTTAAATCAATAAATTTTGGGGATTCCATACTTAGAACTGAAACTCAATTTTTTTTTATCAACCTATCTATGAATCGGTCTTCAAAAATAATATTGAGATTTCTAATATTTTTTTTTTCTAAACTGAATAGTTTGCGCCAGAGACACTTCCAAAGTGGTAAAAAAAGTGTCCCCCCCCCCTGTAACTTCTAAAATAAGATAATGATGAAACTAAAAAAAATATATCATGTACATTACCATGTAAACTTCCACCGAAAATTGGTTTGAACGAGATCTACTATGTAGTTTTTTTTGAATACGTCATAAATCGTAAACCGCAATTTACCTTTCATTCAATTAACTCAACTATAAACATTTTACTTTCTGCTACGGAACCCTTCATGGGGGAGTCCGACTCGCACTTTGCCGGTTTTTTATTTTTCATGATAGTTTTCTCTTCGTAAACTAGTAAAAATAAATGAATAATAAATATTTGAAGGAGCTTTAACTTATTAAATCTCCATAGTTGAGGCACAGGAAATATTGAGGTGAAACATTAGATCAGAATGAAAAACTTGTTGGCTAGATGGCACAACTAGTTGTGCATACGAAGTTCGTCCATGAGGAAAACGTGCTAAATTTCAGTACGTGTAATCAAGTAGGTACTCATAGTAGTAGGGTCAGTCGGGGTGCGAGGGATATGCTCTATGGGCAACCTTACACCCCGGCGTCTGAAGACCCGAGACGGCGTGCGGTTTTAGTCGGTGCAAGCCCGACATAACCGCCCCCGCTGGCCGGCGGGGGGGTATCCGAAGGGATTTCCGCACGATAAAAAAAAAAAAAAAAAGTAATTCATCTCATTTCACACAACGACAGCTTAAAACATCGAATGAGGATGGTCCTTTGCTCGTCGTCTGGGATAACTCAATTTTTGCCCAGTTTGCTGTTAAAATTACTCTTTGATTAACATTTTCACTTTCGGACTTTTAATAGGCTAGTTCATTCAAAATGATTTGCAAATAAATAACGGTGGATCATTTAATTACGCACCGACTAGGCAGTATTAATGAAGCTTACTTTGCAAAATGCAGAGTTACCGCGCTAATTAGATGCTATTACTTGTTAAATTTATACTAATTGGAGGTTTCGTTGATTTAGTGTATAACTAGATGTTATACTTATAAGAATAGCTGATATTCATCTCCTCTCAATTTTTTTGATAAAAGATAAGTACATTTTTTTTTTCGTGCGGAAATCCCTTCGGATACCCCCCGCTGGCCAGCGGGGGCGGTTATTTCGGGTTTGAACCGACTAAAACCGCACGCCGTCTGTGGTCTACAGACGCCGGGGTGTAAGGATGCCCATAGAGCATATCCCTCGCACCCCCACTGACCCTGGGCCGGTTTCGAGATGACCCCCTCGGGTTTGGGAACCACGGTGTCCCCGTCTTGCCCCGGTTTGGGGGAGGGGCGCTAGTCGCCCCACCGTCCCGGCCTGCTTCTGCTGGGGTGACAGGCGGCCACACCCGCCACCCCCAGGCCTGCGCTCATGGAGGACGGAGGTCGTTAAGTGACCTCCGGCGCCTGAGTCGCCTGCGACGCGCGGTGAGCAAGTTGCGGGCTCGGCGGGCCGGGAGAGTTCTAAATCTCTCCCGGGCGCGCTACGCCATCTCCTTCGCGAGCATTACATGCTCGCAGAAGGAGGCTGCGGCGGCCCACGCGCTCGCGCTCCGCACCATTGCCGCAATCATGGTGCCGTGCGAAAAGATAAGTACCTATTAGTAGTTATTTGGTTGTAGACTTAGGCTTCTTTAAACTCTTGACTTTATCTGCTTAATTCACTTTAATATTATTAACATTAATATCACACTTTATTTAAGTAACAATTATCTACTATTTTCATCTTTAGTAGAAAATTGTAGCACGGAGATATTGTACCAGAAGAAAGAATCATATCTTCATGTCTTCTGTTCGGTGTTATCAGATCCAGGGAGCCACGATATTAGTTTGACAAGCTTGGCTGGGTTGCTCCCAGCAACTATCAATACAGCAGCATCGATCTGCGTCATTTAGGGGTAGTTTTCGTTACGCAGCTTCTAAAATATTTAAGAACCTTCCACCACCTCCATGCTCCATTACAACGAGAACCACATTTAGGAAACGTTTACGGGTGTTTCTCTTGGAAGCTCAAAGGAGGCCGGATAACGTGAATGCAAATATATCATTAATTTAATTTGATTGATAACACACGTTTTTGATTACATATGTTATATATTAACCGTATCATCATATTTATTTATAATATTAACATACTTTATCACACTATTTATTTCACATACACACCACTCCACACGTCATTAACACACGGCTTCGACTGTGGGGCGTCCGTGTGTCACTAACCAGTTGGGCAGAAAACCAGCGCCAGGTTTCTATCTGGCACATGCTGAACTGGACACCCATTTGGTGCATTTTTGTACCACGTTACTATTGTGCTCCTGTTATTTTATATAAGTATTTTCAGATGTCATGTAATGCTATATAGTTAGTCTGTGGCCTTTTTGCACTAATAAATGTTTCTTTCTTTCTTTGGTATTAGTGCCGTAGAATTGTACATAGTTTACAAGAGTGGTCGAAGTCATACCTCTCTCATCTTTCTTTGACCACTATCATCTTTTCTATATCACTTTTTTATTTTATTTATTTATTTAAAAATTTATGCACACACAATAATAACATAATAAATAATAATCCATGGATGGTGGAAAGGATAGTACAAAGGTACTGCTTATTTCCTTATGAAATTTCTTCCAGCAGACCGGCGAGAGGAGATCGTGAAGAATAAAAAAGGTGTATAGACGTGTGTATGAAAGTGAGAAAGAACAGTGATTACATATACATACATAAAATTACAAAAAATATACATTTTCTTTCTTTTGGAGATAATGCGTAAATCATATTTTGCAAGTAATTATATGTAATGGTAAACAATTTTTTTTTTTTTATATTTAGGACACGTCAATTCGACTTCACCTCGCCTGATGGTAAGCTGAAGGTGAAGTCTCAAGAAAGAGGGTCACCATTACATACACGTACCATGTTAACAATGGTGGCACTCAGCTGGACGGCCTCATCGGAAGAGGATTGTCGTCGCAGCACCGCGTGACACCCACCGGTCCCACTAGTGCTGCGACCACAATCCCCCTGCCACAAATTTTAGCCCGTTGGGACAAATTGAGATGTGGGATGTAATTAATTGGTATTATTTTCTTCGACGATAATAGATAATTGTTGAGCTGACTGTTATATGCATAACAAAGCATGATGTTACATGACATATATGAGATCTCAAGTCTCAAGACCGGGAATGACATCCATCTAATCAACTTTTTAGAAGTGGTAGAGTCAAGCAACAGTCATTTTGGCCGTTGCATGAATGGGCCGACTCGACCGGGGAAGCACCACCCTCTCACAGAATATCGACGCCAAGTAACAGTATTTGAACTGATGCGTTCCGTTTGGTGAGTAAGAGTGCCGGAGCCCAAACTCCTTTCCCATCCCCTCCCAAACTCCCTTCCTATCCCCTCCCAAACTCATTTCCCATCCCCTTTCCTTTACAGGGTTGGCAGCGCGAGTGTGACGCCACTGGTGTTGCACAAGTCCATAGGCCGCGGTAACCGCTTCCCATCAGGTGGGCCGTGTGCCTGTCTGCCACATTAGTGGTATAAAAAAAAAAAAACTTACATAGCTTGAGATTGCGCACTTACTCAATGGAACGAATCGAATTAATTTTGCTAGACAGGCTTTGTAACTGCTAAGCTGTTTAACTTTGACGCTCAAAACAGATTTTATAGTAGAATTATGTAGAAGGCTAAATATAGAAGATAAAGTAGATTTGGTAAAATAGTTTGTTTTCTTTTTTTATCCGGTTTTTATTTACCATGTCTTTATTTAGACTTCTGATTCATCTTAGAGATAACTGGATGCCAACTGCAAATACTAAAACCGTGCCGCAATTTCTAAAAATTTCATAAAAATTGGAGTTTATATTTACTTCATTTACATACATACTGTTGAGCTTTTATATTTACATAATATCGAAAAAACAAGGGTGCGTAACTTAAAATAGATATAGTTTATAAATAAATACGTGAAGGAAAAATGTTATATCCCTTTTTACGAAAATTGCGCGGACGGAGGAGTGTGAGATTTGGCATAGTTATAGCTTATATAGAGGAGAAGTGCAGAATGTTAATTTTGTTTAAATTATGTATTAAAAAATATTAAATTAATAAATAAAATATTACAATGACTACCATACATTTGGAATACACACACCCATGTTACTTACGCAAGTTTATACCGCCAATATCAAACATATTGTTACAACGATCGTCGATATCTCGGAAACTACTGATCGAATCTTCTAGAAATTAAAACGCATTGTTAATGTCGAAGTACTCTATCGATCCGTTTAGAAAAATCCAGAAAAGTCAATAAAAACCACAAGCCCTTTTGTCTACCTATACCTACTTTACCTACAAATCGCGATAACAAGGGCATTCACCTCTATCGTCGGCACGACTGTGTAGGTACTTGTTTTCTCGAACGCCCCAGTAAATACCTACTATTCTCGAACGCTCTAGTGCCTTATGCCTAGATGATTCCGGAATATTCTACCCCGCTTATTAAGAGCTATAAAAGGACGCCCGGCTATCGACACGAGGCAGTTAATTTTCGAAAGCGAAAGTGAACACATCTTACCGAAGTGAACCAAGAGAGTTATACCTGCGACTTAAGCAACGATTGTGGACTACTGTGAACTGCTGAGCGACTTGAACTGTTGAAGAGTACTGTGTGTGCTAGTTATTTAGTTGTCTAGTTTGTGGTGAGCGAATAAACCTCTTTGTTGTGTAAACGGCATTTAATTTGTACCCCGCGCACGTAACAACTGGTGTCAGAAGTGGGATGCCGTTATTACCACGTGAAGACGAAGGGCGTACTCCACGGACCAGACGTCAAGTGGAAATGGATGCTGCACGTCAACGGAGCCTCGAAGATGAAGGGCGTCAGGCCGATGCTGCTGTCTCAACGGGAACTACGGCACCACCAGATGGAACCTCGTCAGATACTAACATGATGACGCTGCTGGCTTCTTTGCAGCAGATGATGCAGGCCTCCTTGCAAGAAATGCAGGCCAATCAAGAGGCTAGTCGACAGACGATGCAGGCCTCCTTGCAAGAAATGCAGGCCAATCAAGAGGCTAGTCGACAGACGATGCAGGCTTCCATGCAAGAGATGATACAGGCCAACCAAGAGGCTAGTCGACAGACGATGCAAGCCTCCATAGAGGCTAGTCAACAGACGATGCAGGCCTCCATGCAAGAGATGATACAGGCCAACCAGGAAGCTGTCATGGGTAAAATCGATGCAGGCATCCATGCACTGGGAGATAAAGTGAAGAACCTTGAAGAAGGCTTGCAAAGGCTGAGTAAGGAAGTGGCTTTGAAGACTAGGGCCATGGAAGACCGCTTGCAAGAGCTTGAGAAAGAGATTGTCAGGCTAAAAACCTGCGGGCCTGTTGCCGTGACCTCACCATTAATAGCGAAGTTTGACCTACCACACTTCGATGGAACTTCCTCGTGGACAGCCTTCAAGTACCAATTTGAGATATTGGCAAAAACTAAAGCCTGGAGCAAAGAGGAGTCCTTTATGGCCTTGACACTTGGATTACGAGGAGATGCCTTAGTAATACGGGAAACCCTGCCGACTGAAAGTAGGACACTGGAGTCTCTGATGGAAGCATTAGACACACGCTATGGTGACAGGCACCTGGAGAAGGTCTACCGAGCGCAGCTATGGGAGAGGAAACAGAAAGCTGGTGAAAGCCTCCAGGAATGGGCTGTAGCGGTTGAAAGGCTCGTCCGTCGAGCCTACTCATCGACACCCGTGATGATCGAGCCCACTCTACTGGAGGCCTTCCTAAACGGTATACGGGACGCAGAAGTGAGAACTAGTGTACAGTTGTGTCACCACCAGACCTTAAAAGAAGCACTGGCTTATGCCCTTGAGGTGGAAACCGTACGGCAGAACGCCGGGATAAGTAAGGTCAGGGAAGTCAAGGAGGTAGTTGCAGAGGCGAGGAAGCCGCGGTATGTCCCAACGTGTTATTCCTGTAGAAGAAGGGGCCATATCCAGTTAGAGTGCCCTTCGAGGAAACGGAGGAGGGTCACGGACTCATGGACCCAAGTGGAACATGGAGTCAGGGAGGTGAAGGAAGTAGTTGCAGAGGAGAGGAAACCGTGGTATGCCCCAACGTGTCATTTCTGTGGAGGAAGGGGCCATATCCAGTTAGAGTGTCCTTCTAGGAAACGGAGAAGGGTCACGGACTCCTGGACCCAAGTGGATCAAGATGTTCCGTTAAAACTAAAAGTCGCCAGGGCCGCGGGGCGGGCGCTGGCTGGTCGACATGAGGCCCCAACCATCACAATAACTCAAGTTGTCAATGGAAATAGTCTGATCATCGAGGCCATCTTAGACAATCAACCTTGCAATTTAACAGTGAATACTGGAGCTTCACGTACAGTTGTTAGGCCGGAATTGCTGAAACGCACCATAAGGTGGGAAAAACGATTTCCGAGGTGCCAGCTTCAGACTGTTACTGGCCAGCCAGTGACCGTCCTCGGTGAAACAGATGTAGATGTAAGAATTGGCGACCAAATATTTCACCAGTCAGTATTAATTGCTAATATTACTGATGATTCCATTTTGGGACTGGATTTCTTGAAGAACTACCGATGTGTCTTGGATATACCTAGAGGGGTGCTGAGATTTCCTGATCAGGAAGTTTGTTTACAAGGATCGCACCCGTGCACTCTTTACTGTTTAACGGATACGACGTTAGCTCCTAAATCGGAAACATTAGTCAGAGTGAGGTTTCCTGCGAAGACTGAACAAAGAAGATGTCTTATTGTCGAAGATACCGGCAGTCATCAAAACTTAATAACAGCGAGAACCTTACTGATGCCGAACGGAATCGCTAGGGTGAGAATCCTCAACCTCAGTGACGAAATGGTTCTCCTGAAGAAGAATAGTGTGGTCGGAAAATGTGAGGAAGTAAAGTACCTGAGACGGTTGGACAGCACTTCGACTAAACAAGGCGGTACACAAATCCCCGAAGATCACATTCAGCAACTTTTCGAGAATTCCAAGGAAAACTTATCGGCATCAGAATTGCATCAAGCCAGAGACCTCTTGCTACGATTTAGAGACATCTTTGCAACCGGAAATGACTGTGGAAGGACTGGGCTCGTGAAACACCGGATTAACACAGGTGACTCCAGGCCTATAAAACAAAGACCTCGACGTTTACCATGGGCAAGAGAAGAGGAGGTAGCCGTTATGATTAAAGACATGGCCGATAACAAGGTGATTGAACCTTCAACGAGTCCATGGTCATCACTTGTGGTACTAGTGAAAAAGAAGGATGGCAGTACAAGGTTTTGTGTGGATTACCGAATGTTGAATAATGTCACGAAGAAAGACAGTTATCCTTTGCCTAGGATCGACGATACCCTGGACATGCTTAGTCGTATGAAATGGTTTTCAACCATCGATTTAAAAAGTGGCTACTGGAAGGTGGAGATCAGTCCAGACGATAAAGAGAAGACAGCCTTTAGTACAGGAATTGGAAACGGTTTATGGCATTTTAATGTCATGCCATTTGGTTTATGTAATGCACCAGCCACGTTTGAACGCCTCATGGAAAGAGTAATGGTGGGTCTACTTGGAGACGTCTGTCTGGTTTACCTGGACGATGTTATAGTTATGGGACGCAGCTTCAAAGAAAACCTGAAGAACCTGGAAAAAGTTTTTACTCGGATTCGTGAGGCTAACCTTAAATTGAGTCCAAAGAAGTGCGCTCTATTTAAAAAGGAAGTCAGCTATCTTGGACATGTGATCTCAACGGAAGGAGTTAAAACCGACCCCGAGAAGATTAAAGCTGTTCAAGAATGGCCTGTTCCAAAGAATAAAACGGAGGTTCGGGCGTTTCTGGGACTATGCGCGTATTACAGACGCTTCATTAAGCATTTCTCGGATATTGCAAAACCACTACACCGACTGACGGAAGATAAACGAGACTTCGTTTGGGACCTGGATTGCGAGCAAGCTTTTAGTACGCTTAAACAACGATTGTGCGAAGCCC
This sequence comes from Cybosia mesomella, assembly GCA_946251805.1. NCBI lineage: Eukaryota > Metazoa > Arthropoda > Insecta > Lepidoptera > Erebidae > Cybosia > Cybosia mesomella. The sequence continues at coordinate 32,515,894 of OX276396.1, read as the reverse complement.
CTATATTGGGTTATCCTACTAGGGAAGGTAGATTCATTGTAGACACGGACGCCAGTAACAGCGGAATAGGTGGAGTGTTGTCACAAGTGCAGGGAGATCGCCATGTTGTAATAGCATACTTCAGTAAATCGCTATCTAAACCGGAAAGGAATTACTGTGTTACTCGTCGTGAACTTCTCGCTGTGGTGAAGTCTTTACAGCATTTTAACAAGTATCTTATAGGACGAGAGTTTACACTAAGGACAGATCATGCTGCGCTACAGTGGTTGCTGCAATTCAAGAACCCGGAAGGCCAAGTAGCAAGATGGATCGAGCAACTACAGGAATTTCCCTTTGTGATAGAACACCGAAGTGGAAAAGGGCACGGCAATGCTGATGCTTTGTCACGAAGGCCGTGTGTCGAAGATTGCAAGCATTGTCAAAGAAACGAAGCCCGAGAAGAGATTAAAGTCATAAGGGTGAATGGACTTCACGACGAATGGACTGGAAGCAGTATGAAGAAGGCGCAAGAGGATGATGATGATCTGAAACCTATACTGCACTGGAAACAGCTTGGCAGCAAACCCCAATGGAGTGACGTATCTGCTTACAGTTCGACGACCAAAAGCTATTGGGCCCAGTGGGACAGCTTAGCACTGGTAGACGATGTCCTGTATAGGAAATGGGAGTCTAACGATGGTAAGGAAGTAACCATGCAAGTAGTGGTACCAAGAAGCAAGGTGGCCCCACTCTTACGGCACATCCACGATGGTGTTTCTGGCGGGCATCTTGGAGTCAAGAAAACCCTGGTTAAAGTGCGACAGCGGTTTTACTGGCTTCGTTGTCGGGAAGATGTCGAGGATTGGTGCCGTAAATGCACTGCATGTGCTTCGGTTAAAGGACCGCAGACAAGAAGCAAAGGAAAATTGAAGCTGTACAATGTTGGAGCACCGTGGGAACGTATCGCCATTGATGTTGCTGGACCTTTTCCAACGACTGATGAGGGTAACAAATACATCATAGTAGTGCAAGATTACTTCACTAAGTGGCCGGAAGTATTTGCGACACCCAACCAGGAAGCAGTCACTGTAGCCAAGAAACTAGTTCAGGAAGTGGTTAGTCGATATGGCGCACCTATGGAGATCCACTCCGACCAAGGACGGAACTTCGAGTCTGCTCTGTTTCAAGAAATGTGCAAACTCCTCGGTATAAGCAAGACCCGTACGACTCCAGCGCACCCGCAGTCAGACGGAATGGTCGAGAGGTTTAACCAGACGTTGGAAAATCACTTGGCTAAAGTTGTCGACGAACACCAAAAAGTTTGGGACCAGTCCATCCCACTGTTCCTGATGTCCTATCGATCAGCGGTGCATGACAGTACGGGACACACTCCAGCTAAAGTAAATTTTGGTCGAGAGATAAGGCTACCAGAGGATGCAATAACCGGCACGCCACCCGATAGTCCTAAGCCCGTGGCGGACTACGTGAGTGAACTTCAAAACCGGCTGGACGAGCTGCACAGAATGGTACGGGAAAACAATTTGAAGACAGGTATAAGGATGAAAACCCGGTACGATAGAAATGCAAACACCAACGGTTTTGAAGAAGGAACCCTGGTATGGTTTCACAATCCCCTACGCAGAAAGGGAAAATCTCCAAAACTTCAAGCGCGCTGGGAAGGACCCTATACGGTTGTTACAAGAATCAATGACATCACCTACCGCATTAAAAAGGGGCTTAGGGGAAAACCAAAGGTAGTCCATGTGGATAGGTTGACGCGATATCATGGAACAAATGATGCTCGGGACGAGCATGATTAAGAGGGGGGTAATGTTACAACGATCGTCGATATCTCGGAAACTACTGATCGAATCTTCCAGAAATTTAAACGCATTGTTAATTTCGAAGTACTCTATCGATCCGTTTAGAAAAATCCAGAAAAGTCAATAAAAACCACAAGCCCTTTTGTCTACCTATACCTACTTTACCTACAAATCGCGATAACAAGGGCATTCACCTCTATCGTCGGCACGACTGTGTAGGTACTTGTTTTCTCGAACGCCCCAGTAAATACCTACTATTCTCGAACGCTCTAGTGCCTTATGCCTAGATGATTCCAGAATATTCTACCCCGCTTATTAAGAGCTATAAAAGGACGCCCGGCTATCGACACGAGACAGTTAATTTTCGAAAGCGAAAGTGAACACATCTTACCGAAGTGAACCAAGAGAGTTATACCTGCGACTTAAGCAACGATTGTGGACTACTGTGAACTGCTGAGCGACTTGAACTGTTGAAGAGTACTGTGTGTGCTAGTTATTTAGTTGTCTAGTTTGTGGTGAGCGAATAAACCTCTTTGTTGCGTAAACGGCATTTAATTTGTACCCCGCGCACGTAACAATATTATGTTTTTTTTTTCTAAATTGTATTATATCATATTTGTATAATGCTAACAGCTGACGTATATAACAATTTTAAAAAGAAATGCAATGTAGTATAACTTTTTGACAACCCTAATAAAAAGGTCAAATTTCGACCACCCCACGGGGTCACTAATACTATAAATAAACATACATCATTCAAATTTAAATCTAATTTTGTTTTGTATGGAACAGGACTAAAGTTAACAAGTAAATATAAACTTCACAGACTCCAAATTCATTTAGTAAGTGTCTTAAGTAAATTCAAACTATGCTAATTTATCTTTATTGAATAAAAACGGGTGTCTATATCCTTTACGAGTCGCATAGTTTGTGGATTCCATTATTAAGTAAATACAATTTACATAGTAGGTCGCCCCCGCTGGCCGGCGGGGTGGTATCCGAAGGGATTTCCTAACGATAAAAAAAAAAAAAAAAAAAAGGTATTATTAATTTACATTTCCATTCCTTATTTACATTTGAAACGTGTAAACGTTTCCTTTGAACTACCGATACTACATTTTATATGTAAGCTCATAACTTACTTAGTATATAACATTTTTTTAGATTTAAAGTCTGGTCACAGATTATATGATAGACTTATCAGACGAAATACTAAATTAAAATTTTTGTCTATGCCGCAATCTCTTTTTTGACGTATTAGTTATCAGTTTTTAGACAGGGTCGGATTCAGTGCTAATATTAATTGTAAAATGGCTTTTCTCAATTAGTTTTATGAACGTATGCAGAAAAGTTACGCAGTTATTCGTAGAGGTTGTCAGCCTTGATTCGACTTCATCTGATCTACATTGCTAATGTGGTTTTGGCGTCAAAAGAAATCGGAAATGTTCGGTCTGTTATCATATAATCATAAGTCTGTGAATCTATATACTATTCGATCTAGATCTAATTCCACCTACAATCTTTGAGAGAAACTTGTGCCCACCATTACGGGCTATAATGATGATACTTCGATCAATAACATAATATGCAGGGGGGAAACGTTAAGTGTGTCCTTAGACCTATATAAGTATCAAACTAATAATCATGTCATAGTAAATATATGGTAGCACCAAAAGTACAAATTGTGAATAATAATTTTATTTTTGTCTATTTTGTATGTCATTTTATGCACTTAGTGCAGATTTAATGTCAGTTTAAAGTTTCGCAATATCTTTAAATTCGGTGAAATCAACATCATCATCATCATATCAGTGGTAGGAAGTCGACTGCTGAACATAGGCGTCCCCCATCGACTTCCATTTCGACCGGTCTGTAGCGGCCTGCATCCACCGAGTCCCTCTTCGAGCCTCTTCATCCGAGCGCTCTTTGCGTCTGGTGAAATAATTGTCTGATATTATTAAATACTAATTTCCACCCTGTATACCTACACCCTAATCGAACCTAGTATATCAAAGCTTATTTTTTCCACCCTGTATACCTATGCCTTGATCGAACCAAGTATATCAAATATTATAATCATTACCGAAGCTCTAGTTTCAAATGCCGACGAAGTATAAAAACTGGAAAAAGGCACATATTTTCGTCTCTATATTCGAAATAGTGATATTTCATTGAAAATATATGCATAAACAATATATAAAACATAAAAGAAAGTTCGGGGAGGACGCTAGTAGTTTTTTTTGTAACTTTCGCTTTCCATGATATACAATAATGTTAATGGGAATCAACGTAATAATGTTAATGGGAATTAACGTAATCATGGATAGGTATATACATACCTTTGGATAGCCAGACGTTCCGACCAGGTTACACTGGCCGTGGTAACAGGCTGACTGTCAGCCCGTTAATTCCCGTATTCATATCATTCCCGTATTAATATCATGGAACGCAAAAAGGAGATGGAAAACGGTGGGCCCAAATGTAATAAGTTGAGATACGATCTAAAAAATTAGTCATATTTTTGTATCTTAGAATTTGAAAAATCACCTCAATTCTCAATCTGGAAGCGGAGAAATATGAGAAAATAGTTTTCGTGAGATTATCGATTGAGTAATCGATTACACAGCTACGAAAATAAAACATATGCAGTAAATAATTAACTCAAAGTAATTAAATGCACTATATATACTTACATGCAATATAGTGCATATAATTATTGTCATATTATTAAATCAAATATCAATTAATTACTGAAAACCAATATTAATGATTATCGATTTCATATCGATTCAAATCTCTCCTAAATATTTTTAGTCTATGTCACTGACATGACAGCTGACTGACAATGACACTAGACAGTTGCCGACTGTTTTTGTTTGCTCACTCGTTTCGTATTTTCCGATGCGTTTTGAGTGCTTTCCCGATTATTCGTCATTTTTTACGACAACTGCTTTGTATTTTATGTATTCTGACCCTGCCTACCTTGTACGACCCTTGCTTTCACCTTGGACACCGAAGATCGCTCACACGTTTGACTGGGAATTGTTATTTTGGATTTTACCGCCGGCTTGTGGATTGGATATTATTGAAACTATGGATCGCTGTGTGAATTGTGGGATATCCACTGGTCACTGCAAATAAATCAAGAGCAGTCACCATATGCCGTTGGGTGTTTGAAATTGTCAACGGCAGATTTAAACGCGATTTTAAATTATTACGGCAAAATAATTTCAACGTAGCCAGTAAAAGTTTTATGAAAGATTTTGAGGTGGCTGCTGCCCTTTTAAATAAGTTTCATCCCTCTATAGTTGATCGTGTAGATGCTTTAGAAATAATACAAGAAATAGATAGGTATATGAATGTAGAAAACGAATTAGTTGATTTTATTATTAGGAATAATTATAATAGGCGTCGAGCTAATTTTGAAGCTATCACCGTACATGATGATAACCTTAATGATTTTCCACAGCTCTCCGATAGTGAACTAATATTGATTTCTTTAGGAACATATCAAATCATGCAGACACGTTCCTACTACGGTGAACATGTAAGAGGAAATGATGGTTTTAATATAGAAGTGTGCAGGGAGGTCAACAGTAGCCTTCTTCGAGAGCTGCCAATTCCTCCTGGTTACTTAGGGGTCGCATACTATCCCGACATATAAGTCGAAAAACTTATTTTATTTATATTTTAGTCGACGGCTCTCGTAGAGGAAGGGATGCTATAGTAATGCATTATTGCAATTGTATTGTAAGGAAACGAACTGTACGCTGTTGCGCTCATATAATGTGCATTATATGGTACCTTAGCTGGGCTAGGTACCAAGATCATATAGTACCAACTGCACAATTTCTAGACGACATTTTAATTATAATAGAAGGGGAATAAAACACTATATTAAATGATTTTTTATTTTATTTTAGACATCCTTTCCCTATCTCCTTACCTGTTACCTACCTTTTTTTTTTTTTTTTTATCGTGCGGAAATCCCTTCGGATACCCCCCCGCCGGCCAGCGGGGGCGGTTATGTCGGGCTTGCACCGACTAAAACCGCACGCCGTCTCGGGTCTTCAGACGCCGGGGTGTAAGGTTACCCATAGAGCATATCCCTCGCACCCCGGCTGACCCTGGGCCATCTCACCACTAACAGCATCGCTCATCCTGTCTCCTCTGAAAGCAGAGGAGTACGGAGAGCGATGTGTTCCCGCCACGTTGGGTATTGGCCGACGATCAATGCCAACCCTATGAAGGGGTGAAGGGGAAGCCATTGACCGCCGCCCAGGGTGTACCGGCCGCTCCGATTCCGTTCCCCCCGGACTGCAGCGGGATCGGAATCGGAGCGACACTCGAGGAGGTTACCCAACACACACCCCTACCTGTTACCTACCTATCGCTTGAAGTCGTTGACGTTCATTCATATGATTTTTCATACATTTTCATAAATATAATAACTATTAGTGCAAAAGAACACATTTTACACCAGGAATCAGCTGTTAGTTAAATATTGTAACATAACCTCACTTTTACATAATCTCTTATATCTCTGTTCTCAGATTGACAAAATCCGCAGAATTTTCAGTGAAAGGTTGATAATATATAAGCTATTAATTGACACCACTTTCATCTTCTTACAACTAGGCCCAAGATTGTATGTAATCATTTCAGTCTCCATTATTCAACTATATTTTTAGTGGAATCTTTTTATAAAGAAAAAGTACTGACTTAGTTTAGTCGGAATGTCATGCGAATATTACACGTTGAAGTAAAACTATTATTACTGATATTACCACAGAATAGGAAGTGCGTAATAAAATTATCTGTAGGGTGTATGGGGTCGCCACCAAGATCATTGGGACTCAAGCCGACCTCACCTGCTAGGTGTTAACACCTGCAGATTAACGGACGAGACTCTGGCACAGGCAGGCAGTCGCTCCCAAAAAGCCCAGGTTAAGTCACATCAAGAGAATGAAGAGAGTGAATCTCGGGCTCCGAAGCTCTGGATGTAGCCGGGACTAAAGCTGTGATGATGATGACAATAATGTGTCACAAGCACTTACCACATTAAGTTCTTCCATGTCGTCACAGTTAAACGATGCTCTGCATAGTTTCCGCTTCATATGTACTGGTTTCACGGACAGTTTGCCAACAAATTTCACTTAACGCAGATCTGCAGACCGAATAAGTGCATCTGAAAAGAAAACAAAATAACGTTTAATAAGTTATATTTTTTATTATAAATAATACATCTTGTACGATATTCTACACAGCGCTTTCGAGTCCCAAATTAAGCATAGTTTAACTAGCTTACATACTTATACAGTTTGTTTTTGTAAATACATTCATTTCATATATATTATTCATTTTATATTATATATAATAGAAACACCCAGACCAATGCAAATAGACACATTCACACAAATGTGTTGTACATAACTAGTTCTGTTATATAATTGATAGAGATGGGCAAACTATTTGGCTTATTGACAATAAAAAATATTATTATATTATTATTTCCTTTATTTAATTTCTATACATATAATTACATTTTTAAATATATCATGCATACAAATATTTGCACTGAGCGGGAATTAAACCCACGCCCCCTGTCGTAGCAGTCGAATGCACTACTGTTACGCCACAGAGGCCGTCTGAATTAAAATCTATACTAATATTATAAAGAGAGAGGCTTAACTTTGTGAGTTTGTTTAAATGTTTGGGGTAATCTTCAGAACCACTGCACTGATTATAAAAATTCTTTTACCATTGGAAAGGTACACTATCCCCGATGGACACAGGCTATATTATATGCGAAAATTACGATGCCTTGGGTTTAAAAAATCTCATATGAAACGAAGCTGTCCTAGCTTCGTTTTATTGTTTCACGGGTTGCTGTTATGAGATAAACCAATCTAACAGAATGCGTAAAGGACGTATTATTTTATTCAACCAAAGCAAACATTTTCTGTATTCTGAGCCGAAGACGAATAACTGAATAAACACATTTATGAAAAGGAAAGCGACTTTCGGTTTCCTGTTCGCAATAAGGAATATGCATGACTTTTTTTGTATTTTTAATCAATCGCTGACATCGTTGTCCCCCACACTCCATATTATGAGCATAGTTCCCATAATAAGTTCCCTCGATTTATGTTTGAGATTTGCGGACTTCTTTAATCTCTGTAATTTTTCTTTTTTTTTTAGTTGTTTCATGAAAGCGACGGAAGCGGAAGGGCCTTCAACAATTTAATTTCCCACATCGCAATTTATTTTTTATTATTAACAACAACCACCGCCCTTATTGAAATGTTTGCTAAAAGACCTAGAACATATTTGATAGTCACCATAAATTAACCAAAAATGTATATTTCTATAGGAAAAACAAAGTGAATATTAAAATTATACTAAAATATAAAATTCTACTTAAAGTAAACTTTTTATCGGTATAAAAAGACCTCTCAATTGAAACTTTCATAAAATTATTTAATATATTTAATTTTAAATAATTTATTGGACAAACTTTTTTCATTACGGTCCATTGAAAAGTTACATTTTTTAGGCCTTACCATGCGTTTTTTAGAGGACGCAATTTTATTTTTTGATGTGTGGGTCAGTGTAAAGCTAAAACCAAGTTTGTGGGGTCGCCACCCTTGTCCCACGGCCGCCATCTTGAAAATAGGGGATAAAATGGTTTTTTCGATATATCTTTTAAACTATTTATCTGATAAAAAATATTTGATAACATTTTTTGTTGCAAATTAAATTCTCTACAACTTTGGTAGTAACTTTTGTTTTTTTTTTATTTTGTTATTATAATTTTTTTAATTACTATTTTAGCAATATTATTAATAATTAATTATTGACTTTTTTCCCACCACCCACGAGGTAGAGTCTGGAGGCGCGTTTTTTTTTTACGTGGTATCCCCAATAGGCATAATCCACGGTGATTTTCTAAATTTGAACTACTCCGTCCTCGGTCTTTTCGATGGACCAGGCTGCGGCTCAGCATCTTATCGGCTTTCTGAATTAAATATCAGTTGGAGAACTGGAGAGGGAAGGGGTGTTAATGTCGGCGGTTCATCATCAAAGTCATTTTCATTTATTCATTCTGAGAGCCCCATTACGTTGCTGCAAGTCTTTTCAGAACAATGAAAGCATACTGCAGAACATTTCAGCCCTGCTTTTCGACATCCACCATTCGCTCCACAGTTTCCTTTGCATTTGTAAAAGATCAATTTTAGAAGCTCAGGGTGCTGGAGGTTTAGAGCTCTGCACTGGCATCAATAATTTTCCACATTTTTTCCAGCCCCAGTTTTCAGGATCATTATTATTACCAAGCCACGACTGGACCTGATGGTAACAAACTTGGTTTTAGCTTTACACTGACCCCCCCTACACATCACAAAAATAAAATTGCGTCCTTTAAAAAACGCAACCCCAAATGTAACTTTTCAATGGACTATTATTAGCACTTCAGTGTCTGGATGCCATATTTTTTGTCCGATTGATTAAAAAAATCTTTTTTGAGCATAGTTTAAAATAAATTTATTCAAAAATACTATTATTATGCAACATTTTTACACTACATAAAAATTAAAAGCAAATGTAAAAAATGTTTAACCCTGTTCGTTCGATCAAGGTTTTTTTTCAAAAATACTGCTATGCCTTCTCTCTAAAATCCCAACTTTTGTAAGAAAAAAATATATACATAAGCTGAAACTGACCACAAGGTAGAAACAAGTAACGAGCAATGAAATTCTTCACTTCTATTTCTAAATCCAACTGTACAGGCTCGTTTAACGGAATAAAACATTGCTCCAAACGGTAATAACTTTGTCAAGTGGTCAATTCTTGATACAGGATCAATTAAAAAAAAACTTTTTCATTCTTTTTAATTACGCTATAAAGAACTGTGTTGGCAAGGGATCTATTACGCCCCACTAAGATACTTGCAAGCCAGTACACCTACTGATTAACGGACGAGGCGCTGACACAGACTTTAAGCAGGGCATGGGTCCAGATGGCAGTCGTTCTCGTAAAAAGAATTAACCCAATCTCCGACATCAGACCCGTCAAATCATTTCTATCCCATTCATCCCCGATCATTGATAGGCATGTGTACCAGGTATCAGGTTTGGTTGACTTGCGCCCTGAAGATGTTCTGGATAGATGAATTAATTGTTGTATGTCTGGCCTATTCTGAATAGCCTTATAAAAGTACGAGTACATTTTATATTTCTAAATTATAGACACATTACAAAATATATTATAATAATATACAGACGTTTTAGGTTTAAAAGAATTCCTTATAATAATGTTAATGTATGAGGTGTATGTATACTTGTAAAATTGTTTAGTTTTCAAATAAATTTCTTGTGAAAAACAAACCAAGGCTGTAATAAAATTTTCTTTGTACAAATAATGATACTTTGTAAATTTTAATATAACTCTTAGAAACGCAAAGTGGTAGATATTTTGAAAGCAAAACATATCGTTGAGATAGACACAAAGTGGCACAAACGAGACTTTAGTAGTTACTAATTACTATAGTTGTATTTGCCCTTCTCTGTAATTTAAACGTAATTAATTAAGTAATATATATATATATATATATATATATATTTGTGCGTATTTTATATGCTTCGTATTTATATATACTGTTCATCAGATTGCCATAAAACTTTGTCGACTTATTGCTTAGCGACTATGCATAGTATCATCTGTCCACGTCTTCATCTGCGTAGACTTTAGAATTACCCAGAGAGAAATATAAAATATATTTATCTAACATACACCAGAGAGCAATGTCCCATGCCTGTTGAAGCCGCCTGGCCTCAGCAGATCCGACGGCAAAAGGCCGGATGGTATATCTCTGGTGTCATGGAAAAATGGCAGGTGCCTCTTGGGGGACGTGCGTCAGCACTGTCGCTCCCAGTCACTTGCGTACTGTCCTGCCTCCAGTCTCTCTTTCTTTCTCTTTCTAATATTCATTTGCTCTGTTTGCCGTCGAGACGATGGGCAGTTGGGGTGCTGAAGCTAAGAATTTCGTGAGTTCATTGTAGGTTGAGGGAAAAAATGGGTATCTAGTGCAAAGGTTGGCCATCGCTGTTCAACGGGGCAATGCAGCCAGCGTAATGAGCACCTTTGCACCAGGTGCCCATTACGCTGGTGGTAGAAATTTGATGTCACAAATTTCTCACAAAATTCGGCCGGGTTGGTACCACCGTGCACGATTGTGAAAAACCCTCCATAGTAATAAATTTCGGCTTAATTGCGTTCAGGGGTCAGCAAGTGCATAGCCGGGCAGGGGGATTGTGGTCGCAGCACTAGTGGGACCGGTGGGTGTCACGCGGTGCTGCGACTCCAATCCTCTTCTGATGAGGCCGTCAAGCTGAGTGCCACCATTGTTAACATGGTATGTGTATGTAATGGTGACCCTCTTTCTTGGACTTTACCTTCAGCTTACCATCAGGCGAGGTGAAGTCAAATTGACGTGTCCTAAATATAAAAAAAAAAACAAAGTACGGTGAGGGGTGGGTTAATAAATTAGACCATGTCCTTAACGTGTTTCTGGGCCTCACCAAGAACTGTGGAATCCAAGCCAACCTCACGTGCTAGCCAGTACACCTGCTTATTAACGGACGAGGCTCTTGCTCAGGCTATCCTCTCGGGGTTGGGAGGTCAACCGACAGTCGCTCCCGCAAAAGTCAAGATAAACAAAATCAAGAGTAGGAGAGCGGACCTCGGCTTCAAAGTGCAAACTTGACTGCAGCTGGGAATGATAATTTGATGGTGATGATGATTCGTGAAACACTTTCGGCAGTATCAACCTTGAAGTCTAAAAACGTTAATCTAAAACAAGTGGAATTAAAAAAAAAACTTTTATTATGATCTTGTCAATAAAAAGTACTAAAAATTTATAGTCAAACGAGCCGAAACTCGATGGGGTTGCCTCGTTACATTACGCGGTGTCTAGGGCCACCATCCAGCTTTATTAACAGACCCTGGTTACCACCTGGTTAAGTCAAACTACTTGTCAAGACGATTCAAACGAGCCCAAACTCGATGAGGTTGTGCAGTTTCATTGCGAAGTTCCTATAGCTCCATCATCAGATCAGCACAGCATAATATTGTATTGTCACGCGATTTACACATGTATGCAAAATTTCAGCTTAATCGGTAACCGGGAAGCCGGTCAAATTTAATTTGCAAGATTTGATGACAAACAGGTGAAGCTAAATAAAAGCTGACAATTAACTTTTTGAATGTCAAATGAGTACGTCAATACAGAACCAATCTACATAATTCCTGGTGGCGAATGATTGGAATCGCGAATCTAATAACAAAACCGATTGCCGATTGCCTTTCAAGTGCATGATTAAATCGTCGTTTCCTCAACAAGAAAATTGAAAATGGCTCGAATAAACATGAAACGTTAGGCTGACTAAGAAGAGCTGTGAAATAAAGGACATTTTTCAGAATCTTACGGCATGCTAGACTCGAATACGAAATTGTTATTGTACATTTTCTATTATGAACCTTGATTCCGGATAATCTATGAGCTAATCTTTTTGTATTATTTGGGTAATTGTATAATTACTTCTCCCGACTGACTGATTCAACGCAGAGCCTAAACCGCTGGACCTATAAACTTGACATTTTGGCAGAGGCCTTTTATGTACTAGGCATTAGTGGATGCCTAGTACGTAACGACAACGACAACAACGTAATATTTTTGCATAATGGCTGCGTTCAGTTTCGACTAAGATTACTGTATTTTATTTTTCAAAAATTTCATAAATGTTGCCTTCAAGAAGTATAACTTCTTCCGTGCTTACATAAGTACACACACACTAATTTTTCCTCAAGTGCTCATTGGAATGGTACCTTCCATCTATGACAAGAATTTGATACTTGCATTAGGTACGTACCTTTTCTTTTTTTTTTTCGTTTTATTTATTTATTTTATTTATATATTTATTTATTTAGTGTTACGTAGTGCAGTGAGTGCTATTCTTAAAGAACACAAGAACAAAGTGTCTTTCAAACATAATAGAGACAATAAGAAAAGTGTTCTTAACTTTGTAAGATTTTAGCAAATTAAGTTAAATTTAAATTACTTATTAGCCTCAACGTCTAGATTGTAATTGTTATGAGTAATCGTTTAATTACGAGTACATCATAATCGAAAAAAAAAAAAAAAAAAACCTTTTTTCGTCGGAAATCCCCTCGGATACCCCCCCGCCGGCCAGCGGGGGCGGTTATGTCGGGCTTGAACCGACTAAAACCGCACGCCGTCTTGGGTCTGCAGACGCCGGGGTGTAAGGTTGCCCATAGAGCACATCCCTCGCACCCCGACTGACCCTGGGCCATCTCCGGTTTCGAGATGGCCCCCTCGGGTTTGGGAACCACGGTGTCCCCGTCTTGCCCCGGTTTGGGGGAGGGGCGCTAGTCGCCCCACCGTCCCGGCCTGCTTCTGCTGGGGTGACAGGTGGCCTCACCCGCCACCCCCAGGCCTGCGCTCATGGAGGACGGAGGTACGTACCTATTGGTAGGAGGGTCGAGTGGGCGAATCTAGTTCCGTGGAATAAACATCGGTTTTCAAAGGCAATTAAAATACAATCTGTCATTTGAAAATAATCGTAGCCACAATATTCTATTCATAATTTTTTCCAATAATATATTTCAATATCTAATAAGATGAAAACGAATTTTAGATGAAAATATTTACTTAATTAAAGTTTGGAGTACGGTACTTTAAGAACCGTTGTCTTTAATTTCAACAAGCGCACAAATATCACTGAAAGAATTTTGCTGCTTGAAGATTGAGGGATGTAGGGTACTGCTGTTAGTAGTAAGAGTCTTGAGTAGTGAAGGATAGCACTCAAATTCTGTAAGTCCTGCGTAGGGGCTAGACTTATCTTGACAGAGCTCGTAAGACTCCGACTAAAATAGTTCTGAGTATTGAGTCCTTTGCTAGAGTCCTAATGCGGAAAGACTCGACTCATAGAATTGAGTTTCAATTATGGAATTCGAGTTCTTCTAGAAAGCACTATGTACTATATTTTTTTCGAAAATTATCAGTTTTATTTTTCTTGTTATACTGTTTTTTATTTTTATTTTATTTAGAACATGTCAATTTGACTTCACCTCGCCTGATGGTAAGCTGAAGCTAAAGTCTCAGGAAAGAGGGTCACCATTACATATACGTACCATGTTAACAATGGTGGCACTCAGCTTGACGGCCTCATCAGAAGAGGATTGTCGTCGCAGCACCGCGTGACACCCACCGGTCCCACTAGTGCTGCGACCACAATCCCCCTGCCCGGCTATGCACTTGCTGACCCCTGAACGCAATAAAACCGAAATTTTATTACTATGGAGGGTTTTTCGCAATCGTGCACGGTAGTACCCACCTGGCCAAATTTTGTGACAAATTTGTGTCATCAAATTTCTACTAAATTTATACCTGTATTTTGTATTATTTTTGTTGTTTTTTTTATATAATCTTAGCTTTAACATGCGAGTCCATATCAATAGCCTTTCTACTATATACTAAATACTAATATATAAGTGGAAACTTGTAATTTGCCTTAAAATATAATAAATTAATAAATGAATATCCTATTCTAGAATATTATTATACACGTATTGTACAAATCGAATGTTACATAATATTTTTGGACAGATGTATGTAGGTGAGGGTCAAATCAAAATGTCTTTTCACGAAAGTGCTTTTTTAGTATTCACGGCTTTATAGCCTTTTGTGGTTCTTGGAAGCCATTGACTAATACAAGTACCCATATTTCTCAAGGGCCTTGAATGGTGAAATGCGAACTCAGCATATTAAAAAGCTCTCAATACTCTAGAGACCAATCGAGAATCTATTTACATTTATTAATTACTTACATAGTTTATGTCGTTTGTTCTCACTAGTTCGATTCATTAGTTCGATCGTCGAACTAGTGAGAATTTTTTTCTCATTCGTTCGACCGTCGAACTACTGAGACATTTTTTTCTCATTTGTTCGATTATTAGCTAATGATTTCGACGAAAGCCCCACTTCGCAGAACTCCTATTTCTACGTGCATTATCACAAGTGACCTAACACGAAGGGTTCCTAACTAAAATACTAAAATAACCCTTCTAACCTATATTTATCCGTGTCGGGGCGCGCGGCGAAAGTCACAGTAGTTCGACGGTCGAACTAATGAGAAAAAAATTCTCGATAGTTCGACGATCGAACTATTGAATCGAACTAGTTAGAGAACAAGCCGTTTATGTAAGAAAATACTTAAATTTGCGATATTTTTTGCACACTTCGAAGCGTCTGGTGGAAATTACCATGAACTGTCAGGCAATATGTATTTTGCCTAGTCATATATTAGATGCATCTGTCCGTTTTTCCTGGAGCGACTGCCATCTGACCTCTCAACCCTAAGAGGAAAGCCTGTACCAGAGCCTTATCCTTTGTTTCCAGCAGCAGCAGCTGGCAGGGGCATTATTATGACCTCAAAAGTGAAGAAGTTAAAGCGTAGTGGCACTTAGGTAGGTTATTTTCAGTGCTCCGATCGGTGTTCTAACTAGTAGGAGAAATTTAACTTAATAATAATAATTCTTTATAAGCATAAAATTAGGTTTCAAACATGTTTGGTCCTGACTCCAGAGCTGGGTATTAATTACCTGTATTGCAGAAGTCAGTGTATATTCCAACATTCATACATTTTTATGCAACAATTACATTAATACACTAGAATCACAATTGAATTATTGACTGGAAAAAAAATACAATCAAAGTCATAATTAAAGACTGAATATTACCAAAAAAATAATAATTATGGAATAACATTTAAAATTAAATAATTTAGATTTAAGATTAAACAAAAAAATATTAATGACACACACATGACGAGAATCTTGTGCAAGCCGAAAAAGAAAAACAAATTAAATATATGGATTTGGCTCATGAGGTTGTCGACATGAGGAGTGTGGATTCGGCGATTATTGTTCCGATAGTTGTATCGGTTCCCGGACTGATTGCCAAGAGCCTCGAACAACATCTCCAAAGGGTCGTGTTAGGCAGTTGGGTCAAGGGCTTAATGCAGAAGACAGTGCTCCTCGACACGGCACGTATTGTGAGCAGATTTCTCTCTCTGGAGCCCTAACCACCGGTAGCTTGAGCCCTGTACCCGATGCCGGTGGGTCACTATTTTTTATATTTTTAAATATATTTGTTTTTTATATATAGAATGTATTTAAAAATATAATTTATATGTATTTAAAATTTAATAAAGGAAATAAATAAAAAATAATAAAGTTAAAAACTAAAAATTCAAATCATTAATACACTCAATAATCAAGGTCAAATCAACAAATGGCAATTTAGAAATCGCAATCACTAATAATGAGTTATGTACAAAAGAAATGGAACAAGTGACTAAGTTTCTCCTTTGTTTCAAATGTTTAGTCTTATGAAACCCCCTCGAAAGAAGATGGTTAATAAAATGTTTAGGGAAAAATAACATCCTTCATAATTGTGTACATTTTAAGTAAACCACGGTGAACCGTTGAATTTCTTTAGGAGTGGCTTCATTACGCTAAAAGGATTTTTAGAGTAAAAATGTACATTAAGTCTCGTGACTTAAGCCCTTTAAGTAAGCGTTGCTAAATGTGTAGGATTCGTTTCAGTAGTTTCAAAACAAAATTACGAGCGACTATGTATTCTTAATACTACTAGTTTGATATCTTTAATATAAGACATTAGAAAAAGCCAAACTCACCAGTGGATTAACGGACGAGGTTCTGGCTCAGGTTTTCCTTTCTGGGTTGGCAGGTCAGATGGCAGTCACTCTCATAAAAGCCGTATAAGCTAAATCTAAAGGAGGAGAAGGAGGAAGCAAACCCCGGTCTCCAAAGACGCTAAGATGATGATGATGATGACCTGGAGCTTCAAAGTGTAAAGCAAGCCTATGAGCTCACAGTGATATCAAGAAAAGCCAGTAGAGTCACAGTCGAGCATTATATGTGAAGTAACATATTGTCAAGATTGCTTAACACGTTATTATAATGCCAGAATGTATTTCCACCTGATAGTCCATCTCTATATCAAGATTGCTTAACACGTTATTATAATGCCCGAATGTATTTCCTGATAGTCCCTCTCTATATTTGAACCGTGGCATTTTCTTTTTTTGTGGCGGTTATTTATGTTGCATCCATAGCTTGTATTTTGGAGTCCAGGGTCTACTTTACTGCTCCTCAAGGTATATCTTGGCCCCTGACCCCCAACCCCGATAGAAAAGTGTGCGCAAAAACTTCCTGCGTCAGTCAGTATGTGAATCGGCTTCAGGTTAGGTTGGCGGTTGGCTGGTTCCCCACCCCAGCTGGACTCCTTCGTCATATTTGCCTAAGTCCTGGTCGCCTTTATTTATCCACTTCCCACGGTCTTGGGCATTGAGATCATTGGCACTCATATCATCCTCTCAACGCCAACCCAGCACTTCTTGGTAGACCCCTCCTCCAGGCCAGCCCAGCCGCACTATCATAACAATTCTAAAATGTTTCAATTATTTAAAACAATATACATAAAAGAGACTTATTATTTGCACGTGAAACTTACCGTACTGTCGGACCGTGAACAAATTAAATTTGTCACGGTCCGACAGGGCTTATTTATTTCCACGAAACTTGAACAGAGCAAATGGTTTAATTTGTAACAAACAAATGATTGGGCAAACCGTTTCATTTGAGAAGTATACTGTAAGTCTTGAGGATTTCAATACTAGATTGTTTATTTTGATTGCTGCCTCACCAACTATTTTTTTTTTTTTTACATTTAAGCATTGTTCCTGTTTGTGTCGGAGGGTTTCACCTCAGAACCCGAGGTGCAATAACTACTTCTACTCCTTTTAATTTGACTTGGACAGCTTTTATGGGCGTGACTGCCATCAGAGCTCCCAAATCAAACAGGAAAGAGATATATCATTTACGTAACCTATTCGTGAAAGTCTTTAGAAGTCTTCTAGAAGTTTAGGATCATATTGGGTCAAATTAAGACCTAGGCCAAGCCGGTGCAACTGCATATTGACGGACGAGGCTATAGCGTAGGCTTTTCTATCAGGGTCAGGAGCTCAGATGGCAGTTGCTCCCATAAAAAGCTGTATAAGACAAACCAAGAGCAGGCGAAGTAGTAAGTGGACCCCGGGCTCCGATGTGAAAGCATCGGATACAACCAGTATCGTTAAGATGACGATGATGAACTTCTTTTGTAAGTAGTGGAGCTGAGCTTTTGCCTCAATAAATGAACTATCACCCAATGACCATGGTCTATGACTAGGAAAATACCACTATCCCACATACGTAACTCAATAATTCCAGAAGCTTTGCCTCCCTATCATTTCCTTTGTCGCATTGTCCTCTTTTTCATCAATTCCTCTATGCGGATCTTCATCATCCGCTGTGCCTTTTCCCAACTCAGTTGGGATCGGCTTTGCATACGATGCAAGCGAGGATCTAGGGCTGCACACGCTGACGGAGCTTTTCGTGGGAGGCACCGAGACGGGCTCTCGTGGCGGCCCTCTGAGTGGGAGTCCACTCACTCGACATCTTGCTCACAGCCGCGCCCTGCCTCCTGCTGCGATCAAGTAATTCTTCATTTCTTTTGATTGAAACGCACAACCACACCAACCTCCTTTTTATAAATACAGATAAGTATTTATAAAAAGGAGAACCCTTTTGATAAATTTATCTGGCTTTTTCATGAATTGATTAAAAATCCAACAAAGGCAGGTCAGACTCTGCCCCGAGCCCCTATTTATTACTTTACGAGGTAGTTATAATAAAATTGCTATTCCCATAAAAAGGTCGTTAAAAACCACTGTTTTTATTTGATGTCTGTTATATGATTTTTAACGGACTGCCGAGATGAGGTCTCGAGTACAATTCCCAGTTGCCCCGGGCACACATCTCTGGCTTTACGTAGTTATGTGTGTATTAAAATTAAAATAAAAAATTAAATGGCAATAGGCTCGCCCCCTATTACATTGGGACCTCAACATAACTGACGGATCTTGGGTCTGTAATACACCTCTGTCTACCCCTTCGGGGATACAGGCGTGAAGTTATATATTATTATGTAAAAGGGAACATAAAAACGACATCAATTGCTACTAAAAAATTAGTCAAATCATTGGATTCATTAGTTATATAATTATATGCAAATTGAGAATGCTCCTTTATGTCATGATACTGCGTATTTAAAAATGTTAGTGACAGTATTCCTCCAGCGTAAAAAAATGTAGAAACCGTTATTTTCATTCGATTCATAATGCATGACAAAACGTATTCGTGTCCTTTAATGAAATTTTTCTCTTTGTATTAATTCTAATTTATCCGAGTCGAGAATTCGATTACAATGAATTAAAATTTTTAGTCACTAAATTTGATCACTTTTCTTCAAAAGATGCTTCAAACGCACACTTGATGGTATACCATTGAATGACTATTTATGTATTAATGGCACTTTGAAGTCTTAATCCTACACCGTACCTTTTTGACGAATACAATAATTCAACCTAATTGCAAATATTCGTGAGAATATTAATAACGTCAAATATGGAACCAATAAATAACTAAAGTATGACCCACTAGTAATCTTAAAATAAACAACAACGAAAAGCAGAAAATAATAGCCAAATATCAATACATTTTATACTTCTGATAATAAAACCTTCGATGAAAGTTTTGATAGACACTTAACTAAGATCTAGAAGAAAAGGTCTGAAGTGATGTAGGTAATTTAGGGATAATAGCCGTTATTTATTCTTCATCTAATCTACATGAAACGGCCGACGTTTCGAAATTACCTAGTCATAAAAATAAGTCCCCAATAAATTTTGCGCTTACTGGACAGCCCGCGTCTCGTAATTTTACGCAAAACAGAAAAAAAAAAGCGGCAAAGTGCGAGTCGGGTGCCCATGAAGGGTTCCGTAGCAGCAAGTAACATAATAATGCTTTTTTAAATTTTATATTTGAGTTGATTGAATGAAAGGTAAATGTCGGTTTACGATTTATGACGTTTTAAAAAAAAACTACTTAGAAAACTGCTATAACTATGATGACGATTAGTAGTGTTCAAACCAATTTTCGGTGAAAGTTTACATGTATATCATATATTTTTTTTTGTTTTATCATTCTCTTATTTTGGAAGTTACAGGGGGGGAGGGGGACACACATTTTATCAGTTTGGAAGTGTCTCTCGCGCAAACTATTCAGTTTAGCAAAGTGATATTTAGAAACCTTAATATTATTTTTGAAGACCTTCATGGTCTTCAAAAATAAAATTAACAGGGTTTGATGAAAAGATAACATTTTTGAGTTTCAGTTATAAGTATGGGGAACCCCCCAAATTTATTGTTTTTTTTTTTCTATTGTTGTGTGAAAATCTTAATGCGGTTCACAGAATACATCTACTTACCAAGTTTCAACAGCATAGCTCTTATAGTTTCGGAAAAAAGTGGCTGTGACATACGGACGGACAGACAGACAGACATGACGAATCTATAAAGGTTCCGTTTACTGCCATTTGACAACGGAACCCTAAAAAGACTTTCTCCACATTGAATATTATTAAAAGACACTTGAACTTTTAGACAGTTATGATATGACAGTTACATTAACATTATAGTGAGGTCTTCAGGGTATTTTTTTCGTGTGGAAATCCCTTCGGATACCCCCTCAGCAGCTAGTGTGGTAGGTTAAACCGCACGTCCGCCGTCTCAGGTCTTCAGATGCTGGGGTGTTAGGTGGCTCCATAAGGCATTTCGCACGCACCCCAAATGACACAGGGCCATGTCTAGTTTCGAGACAGCTACCTCCGGAGTGAGGAATAAGGTTGAGGATGAATTAATACATTTAAGAAGTAGAAAACATCTTCAATACAAATAAATAAAATTGAAGTGTCTGTTTGTTACGTTAAAATAGCAGTTTTTTGATGAATTACCTACGTACCTAGTAACAAAAAGCTATTTTTAAATTATTTGCATGTCTTTCTGTCTCTTTGAATAAGGTGATCTCAAGAAAGGACCCGCCGATTTTGGCGGTACTTTCACTGGTAGATAGCTAATATTATAGACGTAGATTTTATTGCATAATTTTGTGCAAGTCGTATGACGCACAAAATTATGCAATACGCACACATGAGTGCACGCGTTTGAATTAAATATGTGATCAGTAGCAGCCATCACTCATCATTGCCAGAGAGGAATATAATCATATTTATCTATAAGGGATACTAGAAAACTGGATTTTCCCTAAAATTCAATAAAGTTGGCAAACTAACAAATGGCTGTCAGACCAATTTATAATTAAAAATAAATACTCTGATACTGACTAAGTTTATTTAGGACAAGTGATCTCCAACGACTTTCTGTTAAACATATTATCCAACTGAGCAGAGTTCTAAGAACATATAACTTTTGTGTCACATTTGGTAAATTACCAAAAGCTTAGAAAAAGTTGCTGATAGATTTTAGTACCTAAGTAAATATGTATAAGAAAGATAACGTAACTTTAAAAAAAATATATTAAGAAAGTAGAATCAAAGCATATGAGAATATAATATCACTAAGTAGTATGTGAAGTAAAATTAGAGTAACGGAGATAATAATATGGCTTATATCACAAGAAAAGTATTATCAAAGGCAGTCTTACATATTTACTTATGGCCCATTAAAATATTACTCTTGAATATAATATGAAATTATGCATAATAAAGTAGTACTTAAGTATGAATCACAGACTGCCTTTCTAAAGTTACAAAAGTATTATCTAAGACAGTCTTATATTCAAGGCATGATTATGAAAAGATTATTCTTCGAAATATGAAAGGCTTACATACTTAGTACAATTAAATTATTTTTTATTAAATCACAGACTGAAAGGCTAAAATCACAAAATGTTATATTATTATCTAACACAGTCTTAACTATTAAAATAAAATTCTTCTAATTATTAATTATTATTAATTGTATTACTTGATCACTGACTAAATTATAAGTTTTGGTAAAAACTTTGGTAATATTTTGGTATAATATCTGTCTCGATAAGTTTCAGTATACCTTGTTTTTTTACTTCTGATATTGTAAGTTTCCGGTTGTACAACTTTTTGGGCACATGTTAGAATTAGAGGACTTAGAAATTTTTTTGTTCAATGTGGATACCGAGATGAATTCTTCGCTTTCGTATGAAGTTATGAATAAAAATTTGTGTTTATGTTCCTTAAGGACTTTCAATATTTTTATATCAGACCATTTTACTTTTTAACCATCTTCAGACGTGACAAAATTTCCAATCGCCAAACATTTGAAATCTACAAAACTATCATGAGCAAGTTCATGAACCACTAAAGGTGTACCTTTCTTCTTCGCTGTCTTAATAAGTGTAATGTAGTGGTCCGGCACATAGATCGGAGATGATTTCAAAGCCATAGAAATATTTCTTTGAATTAATGAGTGAGCGCATCACCCTCGTTTTGGGTATGTCCCTTTATTAAAAAATTATGGGTTCCTTCTCAAATTGGGAAATAAACTGACAGCATATTGATATGTTGCAAGCATGAATTTGTTTTTTGCTGCCCGCAACAATTATCACTATAAAAAACTGTGTCTATATCAACCGAAGCTTCATCATTCAATGGTTTCAAATACTTAAGCACGCATGATCCGTGTTCGTTCACACCCCGACCTCCTTCCCCCTCATGCCATACAAAACAGTCTGTTACATTTGTTCCTAATTTAGTGATTGAAAAATTGAGTAAATTCAACTTAGAAATATAATAAAAGCTAGAAACTTCACCTCGTGGACAATGCATGACCGCTTGTAGATCATAAACACACACTGCAAAATTATCATTTATATTTTGTTTATCTCTCTCCTTCTCAGCTCTAGCAAGAGATTCTTCTGACAAATGCAAGTCATACTTTTCTTGCATAAGTGATTTACTAGTTGCATTTTTAAAGGCTGTACAGTGTTCACATTGGTCCTTTTTAGGTTTCCAAAATGAAATGTTAAATTCCTCGACAAATATATTATAATATATTTTATATTAAACATAAGGCTTATTTTCTTCTTTGCACTTGTCAACGTAAAGGCGATGTAAAGTAGCAATAGTCATGTTTCCCTCAGTAAATTCACGTTTTGTACGAGCACGGGAATAATGCCTTTCCACTCTGGGGATAGAATTGATATGTGCTTCTACACCATCCTTCAAAGAGGCCTCTAACCGAAACTGGTGTCCGTGTTTTCCTCGATTTTCTTGCATTAACCCTACTTGTTCAGAATTCTTCTTGACCACAGTTCTTATAGTTTTATCGGAAACAGCAAGTGTATTCGTCGTATTCGAATACGTCTATTATTTTTATGGAAAAAATAACAACATAACATAACATAACTTCACGCCTGTATCCCCGAAGGGGTAGGCAGAGGTGTCTAAAAAATATGCATGATTAAAATTTTGACGAGTGCTACCAACACGGATATAAAGATATTTAGGTTCAGTTTTTGTCATTCTTTAATGAAATGCCTCTGAGCTGTCAAGTCACCCATCTTCCAATAGTTATCAAATAAAGCATACCTTTCTTCCGATGAAAACTGATTAGCACATTTTAATTTGCATTTATCGGAACATACTGGTCCAATTTTCTTGGCTTCTATTTGTTTTTTTGATTTGGACACGGTAATATATGCCTATCCGCTGTTTTTGCCTTAGATTTTTTTCATATTAGATGTGTTGAGCCTTAGATTTATTTTTCTTCCAGGATTCAGGGTTAGACTTTCTTTTTCGGGATAGCAACTGAGGTTCCACACTAGATACTGTGACTAGACTGTCTATACTAGAGGGCTGGATATTAATACTGGGTGGTTGTGATTTTCAGTCTGTAAAATGGGTGACATTTCTACTTCATTAGGAGCATCTTCTGCCCAGGAAGGTCCAGGTTGGGGTGAATAAAATTGGTAGTTCCTACCTTTTTTCTGTACGTTTCTCTCAGGCAGAAATTCAGGATCCATAGTGATAGTACTAGTCCGAAGAAAAGTCGGATGAACTAGATGCCGTAGAACTGTTTGTGTCACTGTCAGATTCGCTGTCAGATGAGTCGCTAGGTGGAACGATTTTTATTGGTTTTCTACGAGTTTTCAGTTCAAAACGCTTTTCATCATCATTTAGACCCGATAAATTGAAATCAGGCTGGCTGTCAGGATAGGAATTCGCATCAGAATTGTAATTGGCTGTATCTTCTTCTTGTCCAACGAGTGTTGGTATTTGAGTTTGCTGTGTGTTGTCGGGAAACAAAGTTTGTTTTTCTTGGGTTCGTATAGCAGGTGATAATATGACCTCAGTTTCATCATCAATTGGCATCAGATTGTTAGAATTAGGCTGACTGACTGGATGGTATTTTGCATCAAAATATGGCATACCCGTTAATATGTCTTCACAAACTAATTCTGGAACATCACATTCTTGAATTTTAGAGTTGATAATGGAACGGTTTTGTACCCTATCTGATTCTTCATTTGAATTGTCAAATGCCATTTTCAAAATTATTCTGATTCTGCTACTCATTCTCTAAATAATAATGCAATATTACTCATAATACAATGTGCAGTTATCATAAATATTGTTACTTTGGACTCAAAAAATCTAAAATATCTAGTTTAGCTGTTTAATAATTCAGTTATAATTTAGCTGTAAATTTGTCGGGTAACCGCTACGCCACGAGCGGTTAGTGATACTGACTGCTAAGCCGGGGGTCGTGACTTGGATCCCCACCCAGGGCTGTGATGAGCATGATTATTTGTTCTGTGTCTTGGTGTAATTTATGTATATTATGTATATATTTAGAAAGAAATAAATGTAAATGTATGTTTATCAGTTGTCTAGAATCTATAAAACAAGCTTTAAATGCTTACTTTGGGACTTAATAGCGCTGTGTGTACATGGCGAAATTTATATTTATTATTTGGTTAAAAACTTACACATTTATAATGAGAGCGACATGGCAAAGTTACAAACAAATATCAAGAAATTATGTTTTAATTTGTAATTACTATAAAGAGTAATTCAATAACTCCAAAAGATATACGTACAAAAGTTGAATTATAGCCCTTACGCTCCGTCTGCTAGACATAAACGGACTTAGAAAGAAAATGACCTATTCACAAAAATATAAACCTAAAACCTTAAACCAAAGCCAGCGGCACAAGCCGGTGGCATTGCGACTGAGACGCCGTTGCCGACTTGTTTTGCGTTTAATTGAAGAACAAAACGTAATACAAGCCCGGCGGCATAAGATGGCAGGTTCCGCCTCCGGACCGGCGGCTTTGATGCGTAGATAGCTTTAGAATATTACAGCCAACATTGTTATTCCATACAAAAATAATATTCGCGTACACAAGTCCGCCACAATGGGGATATACTGGTACATTAAACAATGAAATTTCACGAATCGCTTTGTATGTTATTATTCATATTCATTCATTCGTTAAGAGCATGTCACTGCTTTTTGGATGTGGGTCAATCCCAAAAAGCTTTTCAGGTATGATTTATGTAAAATAAATGTTTGGGTCAATCCCAAAGGCGTTGCTATCAGCGTACATAAGCTGACTGCAACGTAACAAAAGAACATCACTGGAAGAAAATTGAAACCAGTCAGCTTGATATTTGGTGTCGAGCATAATATAATTATATTCAGACGACCTCCGTGGCGTAGCGGTAGTGCGTTTGACTGCTAAGTCAAAGGTCGCGGGATCTATTCTCGCTCAGTGCAAATATGTCTATTTGCATTGGTCTGATTGTTTCTATGTATAATATTATGTATTTATTTACAAAACAAAAGTATTTAAGTAAGTTTCTCCGCATTCTAGAACTTAGAGGTCGCTAAGCGACGTCCGTCCTTCATGAGCGCAGGTTTGGGGGCGGCAGGTGAGGCCGCCTGTCACCCCAGTAGAAGCAGGCCCGGGCGACGGGGCGACTAGCGTCCCCCCCTTACAGGGGTAAGATGGGGCCACCATGGTTCCCAAACCCCAGGGGGCCATCTCGAAACCGGAGATGGCCCTGGTTCAGTCGGGGTGCGAGGGAAATGCCTTATGGGCCCACCTTACACACCGACGTCTGAATACCCGAGAAGGCGTGTGGTTTTAGTCGGTTCGAGCCCGACATAACCACCCCCGGTGGCTGGCGGGGGTGTATCCAAGGGGATTTTCGAACGAAAAAAAAAGTAGACGATTCTATTGAACTTATGATGCTTCATAACGGTTACGTTTGTGTTTTTTCGTTCCTAACATGACATAGCAGAACAAAGTCTATATTAAAAAAAAAAAGTTAGTTACTGATTAATGCTGCCTAACACAAAAAGGCCTCATTTAGAAATTCCAGTTAAACATTTCGCATTATAAATAATCCCTTAACTCAACCTACCGAAACCTATTTCATGTCCAACTGAATAATTAATTTGGTCTTGTATTGACCAGTTTCCTTAAGAGCAGAGTGTTCTGCCAAATACCGTGTATACGCACATATAGGTACAGGGTGTCTATAAAAGAACTCCGAGGTTTTGAGGCAAAATATTTTAATGAAATAAAAAACATACATATATATTTTATACATGACTGAAAAGCTTACATTTTCAAGTTTTTTTTAACACTTAGTAAAGTTCTATATGAGCCCCGTTAGTGGCACGGCAGACGTCTAAACGGTATTCTACCTCTTCCATTCTTACGTAGTCTTTTATGAAGTACCTTACCGACAGTTGATCTTGGTAACCCCAACTCCAGGCTGCGTCTTGTCAACGATTTCTTAGGGCTTCGAAGGCATGAAGCTCGGATTCTGTCCACTTTCTCTTGAGATACACTCGGCCTACCCGGCGACTTTTGCTTCAAAACACTTCCTGTTTCCTTAAATGTACTAAACCATTGACGAATGGTTTTGTCAGAAGGCGGGTTAACACCATAGTTACGTCGAAAGTTTCTTTGTACGGTAACTACAGACTTCGTTTCTATGAGCCAAATAACACATTGAGCCTTTTGTTGCGGAGTCGCCATCATTCCAAATTTCGCGTCGTCATTTCAAGGTCAACGCCCTGCAGCGCCGCCAACAGTTGATACAAACATTCACAATTAGTATGAGTAAAACTTTTTGAGCTACTCTTTTCAGAGAAATCGACTAAATTTTGCTATCTTTTATAGTGTTAGTGAGATATGAATTTTTAAAACCCCGGAGTTCTTTTATAGACACCCGGTATTATGGTTCATATACATGCATAGATTTCATTCATTTTCTTTTTTTTTTCACCTTTGGGACTATAGTCCTCGCAGACTGAGGTCTACGAGGACTATAATAGTCTATAGTCTATAGCCTGGTATTTGGTGGACTTGCTAAACGCACGAGGCTCTGGCGTAGGCTTTCCTCTCAAAAATGGGAACTCAGACAGCAGTCATTCTCGTAAAAGTCGTTTTTTGACTTTTACGCGAGTGATTGCTGTCAAAAATAATAGGTGATCTCCGGGCTCCAAAATGTTAATTTTGAACGCAACCGGTAACATGCTAGGAGGATAACGTACAAGAATTATTTTCATTTTGTCTACAATTTCACCTACTATATTTTTCTGTCCCACCTCGTGATTGATGACGTCAATCTATTGTCATTAACCAGGCAAGTTGGTCATAGGCTGTCCTATATATACTGTGGGATGGACAGATCTATCCATTAGTCACATAATACAACACTTATGAGAGCAGACAGGGTGGACTTGTATTTTCAGTCCATCGGGATAGCGATAGTTTAAATTGAGCTGAGAGTGAGACGAAGTCGAGCGAAAAGCTCTCTATACTCCACTTTGTGTATTTCGGTTGTGATGCTACTTCTCCTAAACTAATCGACCAATTTTCACCAAACTTGGCATGTAAAATACAACTTGATACCCGGAAGGTTTATCGAACATACTGTAACAATGCACATTGTTCTTTTAATGATATTGATGGAATATGTAGTCGATTCCTTAGTTGATATCGATTCATACTCTACTAATATTATCTGTATTCTTTCATCGACTCTGTCTATGGTTAGCTGTGGTCAACTCTATCGGCTGTGGCATATTATCTATCAACTCCCACCAAGTCGCTTCTTTCAGCCAACGTTATAAATGACAGTGCAGCGGTTTTGCGAGCCCCTAATTTTCTGCATCGCTTCCACAAGCACATAGCTCTGGTACTGAGCCGTTGGTGAGAATTTTACAATTTATACATTATGTGTGCTAATCGTTTTTATTACAGAGTGCTCATTAGTGTAGGAGGGTGACGTGGTACCAATGGCCCACCAGGGATATTCCCCGTGGCCTCTACATCTTCACCAATGGTGCCACGTCAGGTTCCCACTGCTATGCTAAGCTATTCCAGGCATCGCCTCGTTTTTTACGTGAACGAAGCTTGCCAACATTTATCCATGTATTGGAATTATATAGAATGTTATCATGCCACACTACACCTCTGTAGTCGTGGCAAAGTTTTCTAATTGGGATGCTGCTTTTTACGTGAGCAGTATCTATTTGTTTTAATTGTGTAGCTTATACGCAAGGCATGCTTTCCCTCTTCACGCTTGTCAAAAGGACAAAAACCTGTGCGGGCCACGCGGTCAGCGACCGCATGGTGAACAATCCTTCCTTGTCATCTATGTTTCTGTGCATCTGTTCCTGCTGCTTGCAAAGGCTGTGACCTGCCTGCTTTTGCAATAACGACCATAAGCATCACGTACCTGGGGAAGCTTGTCACCTTTCTTACGCCTTCGGTATGCCCGGCCTGCACTAGCAGGATGTCTTCACATGCTGAAAGTTTTGCCTTCTCTTTTCAGATCCGCCGAGCGAGTCACGCAGCGGTTGGTGCCAGCGCGACACGCCGGGCAGGGGACACCAAGCTAAGTGCAGATTCCTGGCTGCCGCGGGTCGTCCTCACATCCCTTCTTTTAACTCCTTCTTCAACTTCAAAATTTTAGTTGAATCTATGCGTACTCACCCTTGAGACCACTTACAATTGATAATTCATTTTAATATATGAAAGGTAAAACTATTCTCATGTTTAATTTATTATAACCTCATATCAAACCTTAAATTAACTTGTAACTTCTAATCTACCTTTAAATTTAACTATCAATGTTACAATACCATGGAGGAATAATCACTCTTGAAAAATTTCAAAATCTGATTTCTCCAAAATGATCAATGTCGAGACAACGATTTTGGTATTAAAATGTGCAACTTAACTATTGGCTTAAGACAGAAAAAGAAAATTGAAAATCGGTCTAGCAACGGAGGAATAATCACCGAAAAAACAATTCAATGGTATTCAATAGAAAAAAAATGGGCGTGACTTATAGGTAATCATGCAGTGCACTCTCAGCTCAACATTGCAACAGCAGAATGCATTGCGCCCCTAGGTTAGTTACAAGCCGCCATCGTTACAGTGGATTCGAAACTTTTAAAATCAACTTTTAAAATCTTTTAGTGTGCTGTATTTTCTACCGACATTTCAAATAAATATAGTACAAAAAGAAACGTACTGAATTCACATCACAATACAATTCACTCAAGTCCTTTGCAAATACTTATTAAAAAGACGCCATTATTGATTTCTATTCAGTCAATTGAGACTGGGTGACCCTTTTCATAACCTAACCTTATTGTGTACCAACAGGAAGCGATTTTCAGAAAATGCACGGTTTGATTGGATGTACATATATCTATATTATATATGAACATAGTAGTAGTAGCGGTAATGAATTCGACTACTACGATAGGGGGCGTGGGTTCGATTCCCACTTAGTGCAAATATTCGTATGCATGAATATGTCTATTTGCATTGGTCTGGGTGTTTCTATGTATAATATTATGCATGCATGTATTTACAAAAAAAAATATATAAATATGTTTATCCGCATTCTGGACCCATAACATAAGTTAGTTAAACTCTGCATACTTTTGGTCCAGAAAGCGCTGTGTAGAATGTCGTACAATATTTATTTATTTATTTATAAAGCTGAAGAGTTTATTTGTTTATTTGGTTGAATGCGCTAATCTCAGGAACTACTGGTACAAGTATTTTTTTTTGTGTTGGACAGCCAATTTATCGGGGAAGGTTTATAGGCTATATCATCATAGTACTATCTAGGAGAGGGGACTAGTAATCATAAATATTAACAAATCGGGAAAATTTCTATACATTATTTTAACACATAACATAACTCACGCCTATATCCCCGAAGGGGTAGGCAGAGGTGCTAGCACCCACATTTCGCCAGTTTATGTTTAGGTCCCAATGTAATAGGTGGCGAGCCTATTGCCATTAACCGGGCACTTATAAACCTGCGATAAATACACACATAACTTCGAAAAGCATCGAAAAGTCATTGGTGTGTGCCATGGTAAAACCTGGGATCGAACCCGAGACCTCGTCTCAGCAGTCCATTACCCATACCACTAGGCTACCGCGGCTAATTACTACAACTACTACTACATTATTTTAGAACTAACAAATTAAGTATATGTATGGGATAAATGCGCGCTGCAGGGGCGAAGTATGCCACAAGCGAAGCCACGGGGCACAGCTGGTGTATGTATAATACTGTCAGTTAACCGTACCTTCAATTTCTCAGGGTAGGGTAAACAAATAGCAAGTGGACGAGGTTGCACCAATTTTTTTTTGAAGAATATTAGTAACCGAAATTACTAATATTCCCCCTAACTTTTCCAGCTAAGTTATTGTTTGTGTTAGGAGTTGATTGACATCGGGAGCGTAATGGCAGGATTCGAATCCGGGACCTCTCGATTGTGAGGCTGACTCCTTAACCACTAAGCTACCGACGCTTGCTAGTAAATGTTGGTTGTGAAATTTTCGAATTTGGATCAACTGAAATACTAATTGAGGTAAACGGTGAACTTATATCTTCAAAAGTAAGGAGCTTAAGGCGTGTTTGACGGCAGTATGTTCCTTCAAATTTTTGTTAAAGAGTAATATTAACCAAAATGAGTTGTATTCCCATTAACCACAGATGAGGCCGCCTGTCATCCCAGCAGAAGAGGGCCGGGACCGCGGGGCGACTAGGGCCCCTTTCCCCTATCAACCGGTCACACCGTGGTTCCCAAACCCGAGGAGGCCATCTCCAAACTGAAGCTGGCCCAAGGTCACTCGGGGTGCGAGGGAAATGCCCTATGGGCAACCTTAGCTTACCTCACCTTTTTTTTTTTTTTTTTTTTTTTGTTCAGGCAGGAAAAAATGTACCTTCCGCATACCACGTGGCGCAGGGACGCCGCGCGGTTATGTGTGGCTCGCACCACACTAAAACAACCTGCCGTGTGCCATACACCGCGACTTAGTGAGTGAACCGTCGGAAATACTACGCACTCATCGACGGAACACTTATGCGCCGGCCCGCAAGGTGCGGTGCGGGCCCGTCTCTAGGCGATGTCCAGACACACCGGGACATCACCCCTTCGCGGGGGGCTCTACTACGGGTGGAGGGCAAACCCCGGCCCATCCACCCGCGGCCTCACTAGGGCGGCATGAGGCGCAGGAATCTGCGCGCACGCCGCCCAGCTCGCGGGCGGCGGATCGGATCCGCGAGGCCGTCTGCCTCTCTGATCCTCTCCGCCGCCTCCTTCTGCGAGATGATAGCTTACCTCAACTTAGCTTACCTTACTTATGGTTTTAGTCGGTGCAAGCCCGACATAATCGCCCCCGCTGGCTGGCAGGGGGTATCCGAGGGGATTTCCGCACGAAAAAAAAGGTATTTAAATATAAATTGTTGCCTTAAAAGTATTTTTTTGATTATAAATCAGTTTCAATATATTGTGTTTAAAATTTTCCCGCTAAATGTTTGGATATAATACTAAACTTGGTCTTACATAACATTGTCATGTATCTGCAAGATTAATTTAAAACAATGTTTGCAACATGGAGCACTTTAGCGGTTACCTAACAGTTGATAATTAAGACGTGTGTAATTTAAGTGGCAGCGACATTTTCAAACCAATTTTAGGAGAAACGATGTTAAATTAATATTATAGATATATTATTAACTTTAACGATAACATAACATAACTTTACGCCTGTACCCCCGAAGGGGTAGGCAGAGTTGTATTACACACCCACGATTAGAAGGCAGTTTTTTCGCTAAACATAATTAGAAAGTTGATTATGATAATTAATTTAAAAATTAAAAATCTCCCGACACAAATATATTTATAACTAAGAACCATCTCGATCATATCGGCTTTCGAACAAAAAAATACGTATCAAAATCGCTTTATCCGTTCGGGAGCTACGATGTCACAGACAATGAGTCGTTTTTGCGTATTAATACAACATGCGTATTAATTAATGCGTATTAATCATCACGTAAATACGTAAAATGCGTATTAATAAACAAAATTTCCATGACAATTTCAATAAAAAAGTCTTAAATTTGCATAAACTTAAAAACATAGAAAAAGCTAATAAGGTTGTAACCTGCTATTTTTTTAGAAAAATGTAGTCCAAGTTAAGCTATTTCAATTCTGAATTTTATTCAGGTTTATTTAGTCAAAAATAAGAAGCGAATGAACATAATTACTTACTAATTAAGGAATTCAAGGGACAATCAATCAGAAATATACAGGTAGGATTAGGTGCCTCGTGCCTCTGCC
Organism: Cybosia mesomella; assembly: GCA_946251805.1. NCBI lineage: Eukaryota > Metazoa > Arthropoda > Insecta > Lepidoptera > Erebidae > Cybosia > Cybosia mesomella. The sequence continues at coordinate 32,483,370 of OX276396.1, read as the reverse complement.
TCGTAGTGGAGGCGAACGCTCTAAATCGGTTTAATTAACTGAACATCAATCCTATTATAAAATTGATAATTAGTTGTGTCTGTACAATCAAGATATTTAAAAAATACTTGGGTTATTTTAAATGAACGATACTGAGCATAATTTTTTTTTTTGGGAACTCTTGTCTGTTTGTCTGTTTGTTCACGATGAACTCTAAAACTAACTAGGTCTGCAAGGCGAATCGCTGCTTGCAATGTTGAGCTGAGTGAGACATCGTGATTCTTGTCCAATAGATTTGACCGCTATTGCGGAATCAGATTTTGAAAATTTTGAACAGTGATCATTCCTCCGTGGCAAGTCCGATTTTGAAAATTCTTTTTGAAAGTCACAACTCTGGACATGCTTTCTGAGCGTGTAAAGTTTGGTCACAGTGTCTCGAGCGGTTATTATGTAATTCCATCTGAAATTTTTTTAACGGTGATCATTCCTCTGTGGTAGCATTAATTTTTTCAAAATATATCCATAAACCTTCCTCTGATTGACCTCTTTAATCATGCCAAATTTGGTTCTGATTGGATTAGTAGTTTAGGAGGAGACCTGTGACAAAGAAAATCCTGAAGTCTGGTATGAGGAGCTTTCGCTCGACTTCGTCTCACTCAGCTCAATGAACGGATTTTGATGCGTTTTTTATTAGACAGGTCTTAAAATCTGCCGTATATTTGATTGCAATTGGTTGAGTAGAACCGGAGATATGACCAAAAATCGTAAACCAACCTCCACGTGGGTGGAATCGCGGGCATCAGCTAGTATTTAATATAATAGCTTGCTTACGACTATATTGATCAGGTAATCTAATACAACCTGTTATCCAAATAATACACAATTCTAATACGTTTCGTTCCTAACAAACATTTCTACAATTCCGGGTTCTTAAAGTAGAGCATCTGATGTGGCCGCCGAAACCCGACCCCACCAGGCGAGGCCGCGGAGGTGGCCAAAGTCCGCCGGCATCCCTGGGGTTATCATTTCGAGGGCTTGCCCGGCAACGGACACTTGGGGAGGACACCGTGCGGTTTTAGTCGATACACGACATAACCACCCCCGCTCGCCGGCGGGAAATCGAAGGGATTTCCGCACGTAAAACAGAAAAAAAGGCCGTCGAACTGAGGGCCAGCATTGCAGCATCACTTTTATCTGTTATGGAGACCCTCATTCCTGAGACTTCCCATTTAGCTTACCATTAGGCAGGGTGAAGTCATATTGAAGCATCCAACATGCATAAAAGTATAAAAGTAAAAATTCTATTGGATCATTTCGTGGCGTGACATGTGAAAAGGATTTTATCGTACTTAACTAATGTCTGTCAGTTAAATACAATAATTACCAACATTACGCCTATCAGGATTAAATCGGAACACAGAATGAAATTTAATTGAAAATTTCATTGTGAATTTCTGTACGTCATTCTATTGTTTTGCCATCTATCATCAAATCGTCCAAGTTATAATCCTTTCGTTCAATTACTGTTCGTGATATAAGTCCGTTAGTCCGAAAAGGTAAGTCTGTAACATAAAATCTGGCTTTTATCTCTTCTAACAGTTTTCATGATATCCTCTTTTTTAATTTGGGTCTTTTTCTTATTCCTTGAAACTTTAAAGCATTTTAATTGTAAACCAGTCCTTATCTTTAACTATAATTAATAGAAGATCACAATTCCTTAAAATCATATCTGCTTTTAATATATAGTTTTGCGAGTATTTTCTTTTCGTGATTTCTTTTAATTGGTTGTTGAACATCTGGTTTTTGGAAATCCTCATCTTGTAATTGAACTAATGATGTTATGTTATAAAGAAAAGTGAAATGACAAAGATGTTGGACAATAACAGAAAACAAAAGAAAAAAATATCAACAATGATTGATGATATCAAGCAAAGTTGTATAAATTTAGCTGACGAAGAATTTTTTTTAACTTCTTAATAGACACGAAATTGTCACAAGTTAATGTTATCAAACACTTTTCTAAATTAAAGTTTTCTAAGATTCTATTCATCATCTTTTTTCCGCCGGGGTAGGCAGGGACAACACGCCATCTGCTTACATCCTTACACGCTTTACAATCTTCATCTATTGCAATTAAACCTTTCATATAGGTTTCGAGTGCTTTTGATCTGCCCTTTTTCAAAATATCATTAATTGGATCAGTGTGTGTTTTGCGCGGTCTACCCCGGTCGATTTCTTTTCATGATGGTGTATTTTATTGAAGGATCACAAGTTGACTGCTGCCCACCGGATGGTAAGCTTGGACGATGTTCAAAGTGAAACTTATTGGCTTGATTGGAATTGTGGTCATTATTTTAATGACCAGATGCTTTTTCACTTCCCGCTTGAAGATCCTGAGATTATGGATAGAAGGAGACACGTGTGTGGGCAAAGCATTTCGGTTAAGTGAGGATCGAGAATAGCCGTACTAAAGGGTTATCTGACCAAATTTTAATCCCATGCAAAATCAGGTATATACTTTCGAATATTTTCATGAAATAATTTAAGTTCATTACCTAAATAAATTTTAGGAGTTCCTAAGTTTTTCATTATTGGAACGAAAATTTCCAATTGCTTTACTTTAATTTTCCTTAATTGTTGTTTCTACGTTACAATAATAAGTTTTATCCAAGTTTATCATCGCTTTTAGAGTTTAAGTTCAAGAATTTGAATAAGGTTGCAAAGATCTCCGTTACTCACTAAAATAACATTATTGAAACTAGTGATTTCAAAACTTACGAAGGCTCAAAAATCTACAAACTATGATTCTGAAGGAAAGTAATAGAACTGCCGCAAGAACTGACCACATTTAAGGGCTATTATTAATGCAAATAAACGTGACTCGTTTACAACTTTGCAAATCACCACCCACGCCCTGTTTTAGTGAGTACCCACATACTTATTTTGTTCTGTAATTTTCATATTCACAAATAATAAATAATAATAAATAAATATTCTACGACATTCTACACAGCGCTTTCTAGACCCAAAGTAAGCATAGTTTAACTAGCTTGTGTTATGGGTTCCAGAGTGCGGATAAACATACTTATATACTTTTTTTTTGTAAATACATACATATTATACATGGAAACACCCAGACCAATGCAAATAAACATATTCATGCATACAAATATTTGCACTGAGCGGGAAACGAACCGGCGCCCCCTGTCGTAGCAGTCGAATGCACTACCGCTACGCCACAGAGACCGTCTAGCAGATTATCTAGTATGTAAGTATATTGTAATATTTTGAAATGAGAACTATTTATCCTACACAAACCTAATCTAGGTTTACAGGATAAATTTACATTTAAACATATGTATTATGTATAACATGAATAAATAAATAAATAAAATAAAATAAAATAAATCCTAATACAAATAAACATGAATTACGCTATGATTTACAGCAGTCATAATGTAGACATAATAAGAGAAAGAAATATTTTGACTGGTGATTTACTTACCTTTTTTGTCTTTATCTATACTATATAATATTATATAGATTATTAGCTGACCCGGCAAACGTTGTTTTGCCATGTATATTATTTCTAGGAAACATTTTTTTAGTTCAATAAACATAACTATCTACTCATCCCTACTTCGTGATGTTTGCTGGATGAGAGGTGACAACGGTAGACATCTAGCGGGGATAACTGATCGATTGATAGTTGATCGGTTATCGACCGGCGAAGGCGGAAGATCCAATTGAATTGAGAAACAAATCATAATTGAAGGAAATAATAAAAAAAATTAAAAAATAAAAATCGCGATGGAAAAATAGGGGTTGATCGTAGAGGGTTGAAAATTCAAGGTTGTATGTATTTTTTAATGCTGTATCATCAAAAAATAAAAATTTATCTAAAAATTAAAAAAAAAATTAGCGGTGGACTACTACCCTTAAAATTAGAATTATAAACGGGATAATTACCATGTTTAGTATCTTTCTCGAGAATCCGATATTACTTCGTATACCAAGGTATGCATAGCCACGAATTACTTCGTATATCAAGGCGAGTACTACCTTCAAATAGACGGCGTGGCAATGGGCAGCTCTGTGGCTCCAGTGGTAGCCAACCTCTGGATGGAACACTTTGAAAACAGAGCCATTGCCACTGCACCTCATGTTGTCAAAGTTTGGAAGAGGTATGCCGATGACGTTTTTTGTATACTGGAGGGTGACGAAAGTGTTGTGAAGGGATACTTGGCACATCTCAATAGCATTCATAGGAAGATCCAGTTTACCCATGAAATGGAAAGGGAAAGAAGTCTAGCATTTCTTGACGTAAAGGTGGTAGTTCGAGAAGATGGTTCCCTGGGTCACACAGTGTACAGGAAGCCCACTCACACTGACCGATACCTGCACGCCAGCTCGCATCACCATCCCCGTCAACTGAACTCTGTAGTGACGTCACTTACCGACCGTGCATATAGTCTATGCGACGAGGAACATTTAAATGCTGAAATTGTATACCTAAGGGGCGTTCTACAGAGAAATGGTTACAAGAAGCGTATCATGCCTCCTAGATACACACCAGCACCTAAACGCCTGGACTATAAGGTTGAACGACAACCCGCGTACTTACCATACGTGAAAGGAGTGACAGATAAGGTCGCTAATATTTTAAAGAAGTTCTCAGTAAAAACTATCTTCACTCCTTTTAAGAAACTGTCTCAATACCTACGCACACCCAAAGACAGTTTTCCCTTAGAACATCCAGGTGTTTATAAAGTTGACTGCAGCTGTGGGAGCTCCTATATAGGCCAGACCAAACGTACTGTCTCAAGCCGGATCAAGGAGCACATCAGGGCGGTCAAAAATAACGAGCCACAGAAATCGGCTATCGCTCAACATCTTTTGGACGAATCACTGGATTGATTTACATAACCCTCAGATTCTCTCGACAGAACGCCACTACATACCCAGAATGGTGAAAGAAGCAATTGAAATTAAAAAGTACAAGAACTTCAACCGGGAGGATGGGTTTCAACTGTCGAGTGTCTGGCATCCAGTGATCCGTATGTTCACAAGGCCCAAACAAACTGCAATTCCAAAAACCGCGCGAGCCGATACTGTGAGTGTTGTGTGTCGTGAACGTGATCGAGTGCGTAGTGAGAACGCGGACAGTGGTAGTGGTGACGCGCGTCAGAAACGAGTGAGGAAGAGGGTAGACCGATACGGTTTGCCGAGTAACAACTAGCTTGCAGAACTTTAGTACTGATGATTTAGTACTGATACTGATCATGGTACTTGTAACAGTGCCGAAATATCGGATTCTCGAAAAAGATACTAAACATGGTAAATATCCCGTTTATAATTCTAATTTTAATGTAAATGACCATGTCAATCTAAAATCATATATACTACCCTTAACATTTAGGGGGATGCAAAATAGATCTTGTTCGATTCTCAGACCTACCCAATATGCACACAAAATTTCATGAGAATCGGTCAAGCCGTTTCGGAGGAGTTTAACTACAAACACCGCGACACGAGAATTTTATATATTAGAAGATTATCAAACTGAAGACTTTGTTTGTTTGTTTATTTGGTTGAACGCGCTAGTTGAAGGAACTACTAGTTCGACTATTTTTTGTGTTAGATAGCCCATTTATCGAGGAAGGTTATAGGCTATTTATGATCACACTTCTACCCAGAAGAGCGGAGCAGTAATCATAGATATCAATAAATCGGGCAAATTTCCATACAAACATCAAGCAGCATCAAGAGAAGTTCTATAACAAGTGTACTTTTACCCTTACCAGTCACTCATAACTTTGTATATAATTTACAGGGTGAGTGTGCTAAACACCTTCATGTTAGAAACAGAAATAGCCCAAAGGTAGATAATAAAAAAGTTGCTCAGCAGACCTTTTAAGTTCCCGACAACAATTTTTTTCAATTTTGTTGTTCTGTGAATGTTTTGTATGTCGAACTAGCGGCATGTCCCGACATTTAAAAAAAAACCGTAACCCGATTGCAGTACAATCTAATCCTCAGGATTTTTCAAACTCATTTGGGGTTGACTTTCAGTTAAACAACGAAACGGATGAACTTCGTTACCCATTTAGACTAGGTTTGCAAGGCGAATCGCTGCTTGCAATGTAGAACTGAGTGAGACATCGTGAATCAGAACTTGAAAATTTTGAACAGTGATCATTCCTCCGTGGCAAGTCCGATTTTGAAAATTCTTTTTGAAAGTCACAACTCTAGACATGCTTTCTGAGCGTGTAAAGTTTGGTCACAGTGTCTCGAGCGGTTATTATGTAATTCCATCTGGAATTTTTTTAACGGTGATCATTCCTCAGTGGTAGCATTAATTTTTTCAAAATATATCCATAAACCTTCCCCTGATTGACCTCTTTAATCATGCCAAATTTGGTTCTGATTGGATTAGGAGGAGACCTGTGACAAAGAAAATCCTGAAGTCTAGTATGAGGAGCTTTCGCTCGACTTCGTCTCACTCAGCTCAATTACCCATTTCAAGCCCACTGGCAATATGAAGTTCTGTAGTTAGGACCAGAGGGCCTATTTCTGTATGTAGATCTTAGATGTTCAAAATTCAGTCTCAATCTAGTCTCGATCTCATGTCGATCTCCCATATGTCAAAAAAGGTGTTCTTGTAACAAAATTTTCAATATTTTCAACAAAAATTTGCTACCATTTTTTTACGAGAGTTGGCCCTCATGTTGTCGGACATTTTAAGATACTAGCTTAAACGAATGCCACAGATGTTAATATGTTATCGTCACAGGGACCGACGAGGGCCTCGCGAGCTTCCCGAGGTATGATTGTAGTGCAATCTATTGGTTTCAATTGTGAATCTAAAAGTCAAAACATCAACTCGGCCCCCCAGTTAAACCATCAACTCGGTTTTGGGGGACAAAGAATGTAGCACATGTAGGTACATTTATAAACTAATAAATAAAAAAAAAACATCCGGGGCTAATTTCTTTTTTAATCTATCAGTTTGAATTTTAAATTACATGTCCCTTCCTTCAAAAATGACGAACTATTTTCATATAAACTTTTAAAATCTAATTCACATTCTTAGGTTAAAATATTGGAAAACGCCGATATACGTGTACATTTATTCATAACCAGAAGCAGATAGATAAAATATTGTACTTCATGGGTGGTACCACGGTACGAGAAATCGTTACGATTGCTCTGTACCTGTGTAATATACCAGTACAGTTTTTAATTTTTTTGACACGCATAGATTTCGTCTGTTCCGTTTGAACGGTACAGTGCTATCGTAACAATTTCTCGCAGTGTGGCGCTATCCATTACTAGTTGACTTCCATAGCGTTTGACCGAAATATTATAAAGTAACTTTGAATTTACACGTTTGAAATTTAACACGACAGGTACGTCAAAGGAATGTACATTCCTGTGTCATATTTGCGTTAATACCCGTGACATGCTGACTAACGAGCTGCTACGGAATCCATTTCGCTTATACGCATTGCTCATCTAAAATGCAGCCAGTGAAATTCTATGCATAGAATAGAAGCATACCTGTGGTGGTTAGCCAGACTTGACATCGTGGAGTTACAGTTTAACAAATATATTATTCGTGATTATATTGACATAAATATAATCTTTATGAAAGGTTTAATGACAATAGAGGAAGCTCGTGAAGTGTGTGAGGACAGAAGCAGATGGCGGGCTACTTTTCCTGCCTACCCCGGAGGAAAAACACTTGAGTATATGTATATATGTATGTATAATTTTCATTTTAATGAACGGAGAAGTGGTTAGTCTGCCCCGAGCTCCGAGGTGAAAGAAGATATTTGAATATGTAATATTTTTACATAGAGCGTGTAACATGAGTTTAAACAAAACCGCTCTTCACATGGTAATATTAAAATAAAAGAAAATTTCGTAGGTTAGTATTTCTAAGTGAGAAATGTATGCGGCCGTGTACTCAATGCTAACAGCAAGAGCCGCGGGGTGACAGTGCCAGCGATCACGCGAGCGGGGTGGCTGACTCTGGTCACAGTATTACATAACATAAACTCACGCCTATATCCCCGAAGGGGTAGGCAGATGTTGTGCTAGCACCCACATTTCGCCAGTTTATGTTTAGGTCGCAATGTAATAGGTGGCGAGCCTATTGCCATTAAAAGGGCACTTATAAGCCTGCGATAAATACACACATAACTTCGAAAAGCATCGAAAAGTCATTGGTGTATGCCATGGTAAAACCTGGGATCGAACCCGAGACCTCGTCTCAGCAGTCCATTACCCATACCACTAGGCTACCGCGGCTCACAGTATTAATAATAAATTATTATTTCAATTAAATGTTTAAGCAATTTGTATGCTAACTTTTCCGGGGTTCAAGTCCCATCCTAAATGTTCTCTTATTTCCGATCTAAATCTATAGGAAAAGTAACCATAGAAATAACTTAAAAAAATAATTTAATTAATTAGGCGGAGTTATCAAAAACAGTGTTTAAAAATTACTGTAATTAATTCCGTAGTTCGCAAAATTTACGATAGACGGCCCCAGCATCGCCTTAAGACGTATATAATATATCGGGAGGAGAATTTCGAATATCTGTAACGTGTCTAGGTGGCTCAGTTGGTCAGAATGTTCCCCCTATAAGGGACTGGTCGTGGTGTCAAGTCCCGTCCTAGATGTTCTCTTTTTCCGAACTAAATCCATAATGAATCATTAATTTATAAACACTTTTTTTAAAACAAGCTTTCTAGTAAGTACATAACAAGATAAATCAAAAGAGCCCAAACATGACTGGTTTATCTTTTTTAATTCGGAAGTTCCTATGACCACCTACCGTCTCCATTTTCAGACCCTGGATAACATGTACAAGACAACTGGCAAAAAAGAGCCCAAACTCGATTGATTTATCTTGTTTCATTAAGGAGTTTCTATTGACACCTTTCGATTCCATCATTAGACCAGACCAGCTTCATAGTACCATATTATTGCATTGTCACCGAAGATACGTAAGTATACCAAATTGGAGTCCAACTTCATGACAGGAAGTTGTTCTAATTGGGCTTCCAAGATTTGACGCATACGTCGCATACTAAACTAACAGAGAAAGTTAAATACCAGCTTGTAAATACACAAATATGTGGCGTGGTAGTACTCGTATGGTTCTTCCGAGGTCATGGGTTTTATTTTATTGTTTATATATATTTTTCGTTTTCCGTATATGCAATTCGTCGGCATGTCTTCGAAACTCATTGGGCACGTATTTCACTAGGTTCTAACTTAGTGAGCATACTGAAGCAAGAATTATAACGGAAGTCATTTTAAACAACGTTTATAATATCACTCAATCACTAGAATAAACTCTACATAAACTAGACGAAGAAATATTCGAACAGATACGTTCGCTGGGAATGAGCTTCGATAATAGAATGCCCGCTCGCCGCGTCGGCCCTATCCAAGTGCGCGTCAGTGTGACGTCACGCTTGCGTTCGGTAGTGGGGGACGATTCTCCGTCATGCAAATAGATAAATTCATTAAAATTTGGTAAAGATTTAATGACGAGACCCATGAAAAAAGAAATTGAAATAGAATCTTTGTTATTCCTTTATAAAAAGCCTGTGAACTATTCTGTGTTATATTTGAAATATATAAGGCCAAGGCCCCGCCGTCACTGTTGCCCCACCATACTGTTACCATTGGCCGTGGTTACCACATATAAAGCTTAAAGCAAAGTACGTATTCAATGCATTTAATGGCTAAAACCAAATTAGACGCTAATGGAACCAAATGGAGCTATATTTTACTGTTCCATATATTTGCTAGCCAGACACTCACATTGATGCTTTCACGTGAAAGTACGTTTTACAGGAACTGGGTTTGGTAGTTTATTTAGTGGATGTGTAGAATGGAAATTTTCAGGGAATGTTTGATGTATTTTTAGAATTGTTTTACAGCCTATAGTTTTTCTATTGAATAGCTCACAATACTTTAGACTACGCATTAAATTTATAATATTGTATTAGTGAATGACTGATTTCATCAACGCAGAGCCTTAATCGCTAGTGTAGTTTTTTTTAAAGAGTACTAGTAACCGATAGTTAAATTGCTTGTGTTAGGAGTGGGTTCACGCGTCGGTATTTACGATTTTTGGAATCGGGACAGGCCGTTATTTATTAATAGTCTTTGTACACCCTCTTATTTTTTTGTTTTTTTTTAGCATGTGGAAGCCCCCACGGGCTTCACCCCATCGGTGCCGACGATGGGGTCGGCGTGTCGGAATCGGACCGACTAAAACCACACGGTGTCCGTCTCATGTGTCCATTGCCGGGCACCCCGGGTAAGCCCTCGAAAGAATAACCCCAGGGTTACCGGTGGACATTGGCCGCCACCGCGGCCTCGCCTGGTGGAGTCGGGTTTTATCCCGCGTCGGTGAGTTGGCAGGCGTGTGTACGTAGGACACACACGACACGCCTCCGCCACGGCCTGCTTCTGTAAGAACGGCGAGTGGGCCAACTGCAGTCCTCAGGCCCCGATCATGGAGGTCGGTAGTAAACCATATTACTTTTGTTAGGACAATGTTAACGTTGGTGTAAATTGGGTAGGGTCTAACCCTCTCTCTTTTTCCTACTCTAACACTCTTAAAATTTATCCGCATTCTGGAACCCATAACACAAGCTAGTTAAACTATGCTTACCTTGGGTCTTGAAAGCGCTGTGTAGAATGTCATAGAATATTTATTTATTATTATTATTATGGTTCGATCCCAGGTTTTACCATGGCACACACCAATGACTTTTCGAAGTTATGTGTGTATTTATCGCAGGTTTATAAGTGCCCGGTTAATGGCAATAGGCTCGCCACCTATTACATTGGGACCTAAACATAAACTGGCGAAATGTGGGTGCTAGCACCTCTGCCAACCCCTTCGGGGATATAGGCGTCAGTTTATGTTATGTTATTATTAAAAGGCTGTTTGTCAAAGCAAGCTGCAAAGAAAGTTGATTCCTGGATGTTGTTACGTTTCTGCACTTACATGTGTATACACTATCTCAACTAAAGTGACTCTACTGAGCCTATTTTTAGTGGGATATGCAAAACTGATCAGAGCAGAGAGTGAACCAATACGGTTCACTTCTATTTATAGTATATCACTAATCAATTTAATCAAATGTCATTCAAATTAATGGAATATCCAATTTATCAACACAACACAACAAATCATAAATTTGACATTTGATTGATATTTATTTTTAACTAGCTGACCCGATAGATGTTGTCCTTAAACTCTGCTTAGTTTGATTTGAGCTTGAACATTTTTTGGGATGTGTATATAATAATTTTATTGGTATTCCGACACGGCAACAGGCGACTTACTATTCGCCTTGTGAAAAACCTGTATTTTCAATATGTCAAACTTCTATTTTCCTAAGAATATTCTCCTGATAATAAGAAACACAAAAAAAGAAGAATTTGCGAAATCGGTCCAGTAGTTCACGCGTGATGCCCTGACCAAGGAAATAGGGATTCATTTTTATATACGAGTATATAGATAATATCGCTTGAATAGTATTTTACCATAATTAGTGTATTTTTTTCTTTCGCTCGGTATTTTAAAGTTTTTTTTTCGTGCGGGGGCGGTTTCGTGTAGGAACGCACAACGCCAGCACATTCATAGTACCATTCAAGATGGAGATCCAGAAAAGGTCTGGAAATTTCTAAAAACATTGGGCGTTGGTAAATCACGTGAAGACACCATTCCAAGAAATTTGAATATTGATTTACTAAATCAACATTTCGCTGCCTTTAATGTAGTCCGACTTTAATGGGACCATGAAAGCACAAACTTTGGCTTTTCTTTCATCTCTTCCAACGCCCAGCTACTCACCTTGCATCTTTAATCTTTTCACTGCTTGTGATGTTAAGAAGAGCATAATGGCGATCACTTCAAATGCAATTGGAGATGACAATATCAGCCGTAAGATGATCCTCCCCATCCTTGATGAAGTCCTTCCAGTAATATGTTACATCCTCAATTACTTTACTTTACTTTTTACATTACTTTACTTACATATTCAGCTGCTCTTTTCCATCCATATGGAAGGATAGTCTAATAGTTCCTTTGCCTAAAAAACATAAGCCGCAGTCTTTCACTGACTATCGTCCCATATCCATACTCCCATTCCTCTCAAAGGTCCTAGAACGTCTCGTTCACAATCAAATTAGTGCATTCATCACTAAAAATGACATCCTCAATCCCTTTCAATCAGGTTTTCGACCTGGCCACAGCACCGTTACAGCCTTTGTCAACATTACGGATGACATCAGGTCTGGAATGGAAGGCGGAAAGCTGACAGTCAATGGCCCTACTTGACTTCAGCAATGCCTTCAATACGGTTGATTTGATATTTTGCTTTGCCTGTTGCAGTCTCTTAACATATCTCCAACGGTGACTGATTGGCTTCGCAGTTACCTGTGTGGTCGCCGACAGCATATACGCACCGAAAATTTTATGTCTAGCTGGTGTAGTACTACTGTTGGTGTACCCCAGGTTGGCGTTTTGTCTCCTTTACTCTTCGCAATTTTTATAAATTCTATCTCAAATCACCTTCGTTCTTCCTACCACCTTTATGCAGACGATCTGCAAATTTACTCACAGGCACCACTTGGGCAGTTGGCGGAGGCAGTGGGGACAGTCAACGATGACGTGGCTCGTATAGGCGCTTGGAGTTAAACTTATGGCCTTAAAGTTAACCCCGTGAAAACCCAAGTAGCCATTGTAGGCAGTCCCATGACTGTAACTAAAGTTGTGACTTCACAGCTTCCGCCGATTGTTTTTGATAGTACAGTGATCCCTATTACTGATAAAGTTAAGAATCTGGGAATATACTTAGACTCTAAACTGTCATGGGGCCCGCAACTCCAAGAAGTAAGCCGTAGGATTTTTGCGGCGATGGGATCACTACGAAGGTTGCAAAACTTCCTTCCAATTGCAACCAAAATTTCGCTTGCAAACACATTGCTACTACCCATTCTTGATTATGCAGACGTCAGCTATCTTGATTTAACAGAAAACCAGTTGGATAAGCTTGAGCGTCTCCAAAATGTCTGTATAAGATTCATATTTGGTTTACGCAAATATGATCATATTTCTCAGTTTCGAACAGAGCTTAAGTGGTTACCTATCCGACTTCGCCGGAATACTCACATCCTTTATTTGCTATATAAGATATTATTTAACCCTTCAACCCCTTCCTATCTTAAAGGACGTTTCGAGTTCCTTCACGATACTCATACGAGATGTTTAAGGTCATCAGAAAACTTAAGACTGAAGATGCCGTTGCATACAACAGCTTTTTACGACAACTCCTTCACAGTTACAGCCATTCGTCTATGGAATAAGCTGCCAGTGGACATAAGAAAAGCTCAGACTTTAGCCAATTTTAAGTTCATCGTAAGGGAACACTATTTGTCGCTGCGAACATGTTGTTCTATTGCAAGTTTTTTTTTAAAATGCGTTAACATATTTTTAGGTAACTATGTGTAGTATATTTTATATATGGGTATATATTATAATATATGTAGGTATACATTATTTGTTTAAATGTATATATAGGTAGATATTTAGATATATATATATATATATATTATAATTTAGGTATTAATGTTTATGTGTATTATGTACCTATTATATTTAACTACAATTAGTACGCCAAACAACTACCGCTCAATCGTAACAACACATTACCATCCAAAGGTTGCCTGGTAGAAATCGCTTAGAGCGATAAGGCCGCCCGCCCATTGTACTGCTTCCTCCTCTAAATTTATAATACTTATGTATATTATGTTTACCTGGTGTACAATAAAGTGTATAATAAATAAATAAATATGTTTGGCTTGAGCCGACTAAAACCGCACGCCGTCTCGGGTCTTAAAAAGCCGGGGTGTAAGTTTGCCCATAGAGCATATCCCTAGCAAAGGGACCCATACCTATATCTTTTTTAACATAAATTTTAAGTAAACTGTGTTGAAATGAATATCGATCAAGATTTTTATGAAAGCAAACAAATTGTCAGTTTTGTTTATGCCAACACAGAAATTTAATTTCGTTTGAATTTGGATCTCTTTGTAGAGAAATGTTGACAACATAACTATTAGTGTCGACTACCTAGCCATCGATTCTGTGATATTTATTTTGTCAAAGGCACGAACCAGTAATAAATAGTAATGTTTTGAAACAAAAATCCTATAGGATTGGGGTGTCAAAGGTGATTTATGTAGGCGGTGTTGATTAAAGGAGTAGTTAAATCATGTTTTGTTTTGTAGTAAAGTTACTTTTGTGGTTTGAATGTGTGATTTTTTGATCTGAAACTTCAGTAAAAATACCAATAATAAAAATAAATAATTCAATAAAATATTCTAGGATGTTCTACACAGCCCCTATTTAGACCCAAAGTAAGCATAGTTTAATTAACTTGTATTATGGGTATACATACTTAGACATCTTTTCTTTGTAAATACATGCATACTATATATAGTTACATAATCACGCAATCATGCATACAATATTTACACTGAGCAGGAATCGAAACCGCGACCGCTGCTTTAGCAGTCGAACGCCCTAACGCTCGCCACGCCACATAGGTCGTCATAATTTGGGTTTTAATTCAAGATTTACCCTCTTTTTTTACGTGTGGAAACCCCCACGGGCTTCACCCCACCGGTGCCAGCGATGAGGTGGGTATGTCGGAATCGGATCGACTAAAACCACACGGTGTCCTTCCCAAGTGTCCATTGCATTTACAAATATTCAATACACATTATACAGTCACACATTATATACTCACAACTTGTATGCTATACAAGTCACGTTTAATACTGAGTTATAGAGAGAGAGTCGTGATGTGATGCAGACATTAAAAACTGCGTGCAGCATACTGATATGCAGAATGATACGATTAAATTTTTTACTAGTTATTTGGTCGGGGGAGACAATTTATTCGAAATTGCATTGTGCAGCTATGCGAGTTTCAAAGTGTGGAATATAACCCCTGATGGTAGCAAGCGGAGTGTCGTCAGAACAAAATAATATTATAAATAAATATAAAACTTTCTACGACATTCCACACAGCGCTTTCTAAACCCAAAGTAAGCATAGTTTAACTAGCTTGTGTTATGGGTTACAGAATGCGGATAAACATACTTATATACTTTTTTTTTGTAAATACATTCATATTATACATAGAAACACCTAGATCAATGCAAATAGACATGTAAACACAAATATTTGCACTGAGCAGGAATCGAACCCGAGCCCCTACCGTAGCAATCGAATGCACGACCGCTAAGCCACAGAGGCAGTCAAATTTTAAAATTATAGAAACTCGTTACTTTGAGACAAGGAGGTCACTGGCCGCTTCGAGTTCGCAACTTCGATTTAACGCAGTTTGAATATTTTATTAAAGAAAAGACTGCCTGCGGCTATTTACAGTCGAATTTAAATTGTGAAAAAATTGTGAGTTATTTATTAGAATTGTGCACGACACAAATAGACCATAGACACATGTGCCAGTGACACGTAGATTAAGTAAGCGTGAATATAATGAATAAATTATGAAAATGTTAGATTTACGTAAATTAAAACGTTATTATGTAATAACTTTGATATTAAGCTAAGATAAATAGCTTACTACTGTTAGGAGTTAGTTTTCTGAGTAATTAAGTATGTTAGAGCCAAATTTAATAAAGAAAGTACATTCCCCGAAAAGCATAATTGCAAATATAATTACGTAAATGCATTACTCAGAATCTAACATAACTTCGTATAAATAGGAAATACGACTTTGTATATTAGTATGTAAGTTTAATTACACCCCGCGACTGCCTCCCACGCCGTAAGAAGCGAATATGCGCTCCCCCGGCTGGTGCCATTTTATTATATAGTAGCTCGCGGGAGGCAAGGCCCATATATAAGCCTGAGGGGTCAATCCGCCCGTCATTCAGTAACCCGACGTCGCACGGTACAGATGTAAGTACCTATCGTCGTGCAAGTCTTATCTCTACCTATGTACATATATGCTATGTAATTAATATGTAAAACATAAGTTATATAAATAAATGGAAATGCGGAGGTGAGGTAATTTGGATCGCGGGCCAGCACTACAAAAGACTATAAAAGCAGGGACTATTTGGTAGGAATTATTGGACATTGGGCAACAAGTAGACAACAAGAGTCTCTCAAGGAACAAGGAAGCTCAATAGGAAGTAGTAGATCAAGAGTAGTGCTGGGCCAAGTACATCCGATGCCTCACTGACGTCAATGAAGTCCACCCATCCAAGTGTTTCATTCTTCGACTCACATCCATCAAATACAGTCCACTGAAGGCGACCGCGAAGTAGTGGCAGTCTATTTGGAACCTTATCAGGTCATAGTCTGTTACGAACCACGGTCCTTAACATTGGTCCTTCGGAGCCGAATAAAGTCCACGGTCCTCCGAAGATCCAGGTCAACTTCAAGTTAACTGCCAGCCGTAGACGTTTCATCGTTCTTCAACTAAGGGAGAAGTGACAGTCTATTCGGAACCTTATCAGGTCATAGTCTGTCACGAACGTCTATGGTCCATTGGAACCGGGTCGAAGGGTAGGAATAAAGTCCACGATCCGTCGGAATTCCCGGTAAGTATAAACTTGAAGAAAGAAGAATGGTTCTCACCAGGGATGGAGGGAAGCGCCGTCAGGAAGAGGAACCGGCATCAGCATCAGCACCAGTACCAAGATCAGTACTACACCCTGCGGCCACGGAAGAGGCCAGAAGTTATGTGGACAGTGGTGCGTCGGAAGCCACAGTCAGCACCGAGCAGACCACGTCCAGCACAACTGTGACTACTGAAGAGTCAGGGACGACAGAAAAAGGATCGCCCCACTCCCGCGCTGTTGTATATGGAGAGCCTAGCTCACAGCGCACCATGCGGCCTTTGGACACGAGGTCACGCCGCTCCACCAGTTCAAGAAAGAAGAAGGAACTGGAGGTCAAACAACGCTTGGCAGAACTGAAGCTCAAGCAAATACAAGCCGAAGCAGAGATAGAACAGATCCGTCTACAGCGGCTACTGCAGGACGAGAGCAGCGACGACGGGTCTGAGGAAGATCTGGCATCGGTACGTATTAACACGTGGCTACAGAAGGATGACGCTGCGGCACCCAACCTGAAGGAAAAGGGGCAAGACATCGAGGAAAACACTCAGACCTGCCAAGATAGGGGTCAACTAGTAGAGAAGTGTCAAACCCAGGAAAAATCAGAAGGAAGTGCCCCAGTGAAGAACTCCGTGATCGATGTAGCTACGCTCACCGCGGCCCTATCCCAGGCTATGAGATGCAACAGGGAGCCGCCCAAGTATATACGAGAACTACCGATCTTCAGCGGCAGCAGCACAGAATGGCTCGCCTTCAAGACTACGTATGAAGAATCGGGTATATACTTCACGAAGAACGAAAATATCGCAAGAATAAGGAAAAGTTTACGTGGACTCGCACAAGAAGCAGTCGAGTGCCTAATGCTGAGTCAACCTGACCCCGAGGTGATCATAAGGGCCCTCGAGAGAAGATTTGGTAGACCAGAAGCACTCATCCACGTCGAGATGGAGAAGCTCAAGACTCTTAACAAAGTGACCGATAACGCCAAGGACATCTGTATCTTCGCTGGGAAGATAGCAAACATCGTGGGAACCATAGAAGCCTTGAGGAAGCCGCACTACCTACACAGTCCAGAGATGTGCAGAAGTATCATCGAGAAACTCACACCTATACTCCGGAACAAGTGGTACGACTTCGCTGCAAAGAAGAAAGAAGACATACCAGAACTGAAGAAAATATCTGTGTTCCTGTCAGAAGAGGCAGACAAGTGCAGCTCCTACGCGCTCCCAGAGGTGAACCACACAGAAGACAACAGAAGAGTCAGTTATCGTCCTCAAAGAAGCAGAAGAGTTGAACAGACGCTCACCATCAACAAGAAGACATCAGAAGAGAGATGTCCACAGTGTAGCAAGGATCATAAGCTACCTGACTGCAAGCAGTTCATCGCCCTAGACAACACCGCGAGATGGGAAACAGCCAAGAAGAATAGAGTCTGTTTTCGCTGCCTTCGAAGTAACCACCGACGCGCCACATGCAGAGCACCAGCCTGTGGGAAGAACGGGTGCCAGATAATGCACCACCGACTACTGCATCGCGATATGCCGCCAAGGGACCGTGAAGAACAGAAGGAAGACATCACGACCTCAACGGCAGAAGTAGCCACAGCAGCAGTTCCCCGCAGTCAGCGCAAGGCCTACCTCAAGATGGCACCAGTAACACTAAGAGGACCAAGCGGTAGCGTCAATACCTACGCCTTATTGGACGAAGGAAGCACGATCACGCTGATAGATGAGACCATAGCCGACGTCATCGGGGCAGACGGACCAACCAAGGAGATCTGCATCCAAGGTGTAAACAGTGAAATGAAGCACGAGAGCAAGACAGTGAGTTTATTCATCAAAGGGAAGTACGCCGATGAAGAGTACGACTTAACCGCCCGCACCATGAACCGACTCCGCTTCTCACCCGATACAGTGTATGAAGAGCATCTCAACGGCTGCGAACATCTAGAGGATATACGTGACAAAATAACGTACGAGAAGGCTTCACCCAAAGTGTTACTAGGACAAGACAACTGGCATCTCATCGTAACCCGTCAGCTGCGCACCGGAAGCCGTAACCAGCCTGTGGCGTCGCTCACTCAGCTGGGATGGGTGCTTCACGGATGCAGCAGTTCAGTGACTGCAACAGTGTCATTCTGCGGTAAGTTACAACAGCGCGATAAGGACTCCATTGAAGATGAAGTGAAGAATTACTTCAAGTTGGAATCACTGGGCATCGAACCTCGACGCCCGAGAGAAGATCCCGAACTACGAGCCATGCAGATTCTCGAAGAAAAGAGTCGGCGGCTACCAGATGGAAGATATGAGACCGGACTGCTGTGGAAAGAAGAAAATGCGGACATACCGAATAATTACAAGGAAGCTGAGAAGCGTCTGCTTACGCTCGAACGAAGACTCGATAGGGATGAAGATTTGAAACAGAAATATGAAGAAAGAATGGAAAACCTATTCAAGTCAGGCTATGCAGAACCAGCTCCTATGACACCGCAGAAGGGAAGGACGTGGTACCTACCTCACTTTCCGGTCATCAACCCCGCCAAGCCGCACAAGCCACCTCGACTGGTACACGACGCAGCCGCCAAGAGCACCGGAGTATGTTTGAACGATATGCTCCACTCCGGTCCTGATCTGCTGCAGTCCCTACCAGGTGTGATCATGAGATTCCGCCAATACCCGTACGCTGTAAGTGCCGACATCAAAGAAATGTTCATGCAAGTGAAGATAAGGACAGAAGATCGAGATGCGCTGCGCTTTCTGTGGAGAGGACGACGTCGTGAAGGTCAACCCGAAGAGTATCGTATGACGTCAGTAATCTTCGGAGCCACCTCGTCGCCGTGTACCGCGCTGTACATCAAGAACAGGAACGCAAGAGACTTCGTCGACACTTACCCGGATGCCGTAAAAGCCATACAAGAAAATCCCTACATGGATGACTACTTGCAGAGCTTCCCTACGGTCACAGCGGCACGAGAGACCACTCGAACAGTCGACATGATACACAAAAAAGCAGGCTTCGTGTTGAACGGTTGGACTTCGAACGAAAAAACAATCATAGAAGATTTATCACTGCCCCGAGACAGCAGTGCTACAGTGGAACTCGGCGGCCAAGAGACAGAAAAAACCTTGGGTCTAACATGGCACGTCAACGAAGATCATCTTGGCTTTAACGCGAGAAACTTGAAGATCCCGCGCGAAGTGAAAACAAACACGCGACCTCAAACGAAGCGAGAGGCCTTGAGTGTGATAATGGCCTTATTCGATCCGCTCGGCCTTATTGCACCAATAATAACTCCCGGTAAACGTATTTTTCAGGACACATGGCGCTATAAGGCGCAATGGGACGACCCACTCCCAGCTGAGCTACGGGAACGATGGAACAAATGGTTCGCCCAGCTCAACAACATACACCTGCTGAGAATACCCCGCTGCTACGATCACCTGACGACATCAGTCGCCTCACGCCAACTGCACACTTTCGTCGATGCGAGTGAAGAAGCCTACGCTGCAGCTGTGTACTGGCGTACGCAACACACCGACGGGTCAGTAACCGTGTCATTAGCAGCCGCAAAGAGCAGAGTGACCCCGCTGAAGCCCATCTCCATGCCGAGACTCGAGCTTCAAGCTGCACTACTGGGAGCGCGCCTGGCTCAAACCACCCTGGAAGAACACGACTACGAGTCAACAGAGAAGACCTATTGGAGCGACTCGCGAACCGCACTCACATGGATAAGGTCGGAGCCGCGTGCATACAAGTCATTCGTTGCACATCGCCTCGCCGAGATAGAAGACACCACGAAGAAAAATGAATGGCGTTGGGTGCCTACTCGACTCAACGTGGCAGACGACGCAACTCGGGAAACCCCCGACAACTTCCGGGCCGAACACAGATGGTATAACGGCCCCGATTTCCTGCGCCTGCCAGCAACCGAGTGGCCCACAGAAGAAAAGGTCATTCGTCACGACACGGGCGAAGAAAGACAAACGTGTCACACATCGCAAGATGTCGAGCAGCCCAGCACAAGTCAACTACTGCGTATAGAGAAGTACTCAAAATGGATGCGACTCATACGAACGACTGCACGAGTACTCCAGTTCATCGATTTGTGCCGGCCGAATAAGTGTAAAACGTCAGCGCTCGAAAGCGAACTCGTAAGCTAGAGAAAGCTAATCCCGATTGGCGTACGAAGAAAGCCATACCAGTGCATAAAAAGAATAACACAGTGATACGCGATGAACAGTGCTACATAAACATACCAGGTGAGTACTTGAACCGCGCCGAACACCTGTGTGTAAACGCCAGTCAACGAGATAGTTTCGCGAGTGAAATAGTACGTATGACAAAAGGTCAATCAACTCCTCGCGACAACCGACTGAACCATGTAAGCGTGTACCTAGACTCACACGGCACTATGCGCGTGAGAGGACGCATATCAGCTGCAAAGGAGCTGGGAGAAGACGCATCGGACCCTGTGGTGCTCGACGGCAAACACCCGTACACACGCCTCTACATCAAACATGTTCATGAGAAGCTACGGCATGGTGGCACCGAGATCACGGTCAATGAACTCCGGCAGCGGTTATGGATTACCAAGATACGTCCCGCAGTGAAGAATGAGATAAAGAAGTGTGTATTGTGTCGCATAAGAAAGGCGAAACCAGCGTCACCGGTCACAGGCAACTTACCAGCCGCCCGGTTAGCTCACAACACACGCCCCTTCACGTTCACCGGTCTAGACTACTTCGGACCCATAGAAGTTACAGTCGCACGCCATCGAGAGAAGAGATATGGAGCCTTATTTACGTGTATGACCTCTCGAGCTATACATGTAGAGGTCGTTCACTCCTTAAGCGCCGACTCAGCCGTTTCCGCCCTGAGAAGATTCATCGCCAGACGTGGTTGTCCCAAAGAAATATGGAGTGACAACGCTACGTGCTTCAAGGCAGCGGAAAAGGAGCTAGCAGAGGCCGCACTCGACGCGCTCGAAAAAGAAACTACAAGTCAACACATCGTGTGGAAGTACATACCCCCTTCCGCACCCTTCATGGGGGGGGCATGGGAGCGAATGGTGAAAGCAGTGAAAGAAGTGCTTCGTGTCACCATGATGGAAAAGCATCCCAGCGACGAGATCCTGTTAACCTTATTAACAGAGGTCGAGAATATCGTCAACTCACGACCCCTCACACATGTTTCGGTTGATCCTAACGATCCCGAGGCCCTCACGCCGAACCACATCCTCATCGGGCCCAACTGCCATGTGCCACCACCAGGGCACTTCTCTGCAGACGACGTGACTGCTCGCCAACAATGGAAGCGAGCTCAAGCCCTGGCTGACATCTTCTGGAGGAGGTGGGTGAAGGAGTACCTTCCCCTATTGCAACACCGGCGGGAGCCCACCAGCACCGGCGTCGCCCCGAAGGTCGGGGACGTCGTCATCATCTGCGATTCTAATCTGCCGCGCAACACCTGGCCGCGAGGACGCGTCAGCCGGGTGTTCCCAGGAGCCGACGGCGAGGTACGAGTCGTGGACGTCACCACCAGCAGCGGACACGTGCTGAGGAGGCCTACGAAGAAGATCGTCGTGCTACCAACGGAGCTCGCAGACGAACCAGGGTCAGCGACGGCGGGAGAATGTGCACGACACAAATAGACCATAGACACATGTGCCAGTGACACGTAGATTAAGTAAGCGTGAATATAATGAATAAATTATGAAAATGTTAGATTTACGTAAATTAAAACGTTATTATGTAATAACTTTGATATTAAGCTAAGATAAATAGCTTACTACTGTTAGGAGTTAGTTTTCTGAGTAATTAAGTATGTTAGAGCCAAATTTAATAAAGAAAGTACATTCCCCGAAAAGCATAATTGCAAATATAATTACGTAAATGCATTACTCAGAATCTAACATAACTTCGTATAAATAGGAAATACGACTTTGTATATTAGTATGTAAGTTTAATTACACCCCGCGACTGCCTCCCACGCCGTAAGAAGCGAATATGCGCTCCCCCGGCTGGTGCCATTTTATTATATAGTAGCTCGCGGGAGGCAAGGCCCATATATAAGCCTGAGGGGTCAATCCGCCCGTCATTCAGTAACCCGACGTCGCACGGTACAGATGTAAGTACCTATCGTCGTGCAAGTCTTATCTCTACCTATGTACATATATGCTATGTAATTAATATGTAAAACATAAGTTATATAAATAAATGGAAATGCGGAGGTGAGGTAATTTGGATCGCGGGCCAGCACTACAAAAGACTATAAAAGCAGGGACTATTTGGTAGGAATTATTGGACATTGGGCAACAAGTAGACAACAAGAGTCTCTCAAGGAACAAGGAAGCTCAATAGGAAGTAGTAGATCAAGAGTAGTGCTGGGCCAAGTACATCCGATGCCTCACTGACGTCAATGAAGTCCACCCATCCAAGTGTTTCATTCTTCGACTCACATCCATCAAATACAGTCCACTGAAGGCGACCGCGAAGTAGTGGCAGTCTATTTGGAACCTTATCAGGTCATAGTCTGTTACGAACCACGGTCCTTAACAAGAATATTATAATAATAATAGGTCTTACCTATGAAATTGCCGAAATTTTCTTGCAAATTCATCAGTTCGTTATTCCTGTAATTTAATAGCTATTTCTATTATTTATATTTTGTTTGAAAGTTGATTTCAAGATTTTACAACTCTGTATTAAATTTTTTTTTTATTGGCCGCTTGATAAATTAATTCGATCTTCAAAAACAGTACTTCCTAATTGCACTTTATTCCGCGCACCCTCAGACTGTAGAATGATCTCCCTGCTGTGGTTTTCCTAAGCGACTACAATATGGGGTTCTTCAAGAAGAGCATTACAAGGTTTTTACAGGGTCGGCAGCACCAGCGTAATACCGCTAGTGTTACACACGTCCATAAGCCACGGTAACCACTTCCCGTCAGGTGGGCCGTTTGCTTATCTGCCACCTGAGTTGTGTAAAAAATTTATTTTAATGAACGGTAGGTTGAATTTGTTCCCTGTAGAAATCCTGTAAATCTATTTTTGCATGATTACTCTGTTAATTTAAGGCCACTACCCCACTGGCGTTTTACGAGCGTTGACGTCAACGTCGCGTTCAAGAGACGCAGACGCTCGTAAAACGCCAGTGGGATAGCGGCCTCAACCAGCCTGAAATCCAAAGAATAGAATACGTTTATTCAGAAATTGTGTTAGACTTGATTGGGAACAATATCTAAATATAAATACAAGAGTTACACTACTATTCAGATCTGCGACATGAAATCTCATACCGTACTAGTTGCAACTGTGTTACAGCAATGTCAGATTCTCGTTTGGACCAATATACACTGTAACCTAATTGAATTAAGGACAATATTCTAATATGCACTGTGATTTGAATACAATAATACAAGCGGGTGAGTCTATAAACATGAGTAAAGTTTTTATATATACTCTAAAATAGTGGTATTTGGTGTGTGTAACATCTTCTTTGGTAATGGCTTCAATAGATGCTTTTGTCATGCACCTGGTAATGAACCTGGGTACCTGGGTTTAAATAACCCATTGTGTGAGGGCAACACATTTTAGTTACATGTCATAGTCATAGTAATATATCATAGTAAAGGCCTGTAATTTTTTTTAAATAGCCTTTGGTCCACAGAACATTATTGAGCACACCCAGCATGACCTCATCATAACTACGCCAACTCACAGAAGTGCTTTTTGGTTTTTGAAAATTACATTCTATAAAAAATAAATCTAATGAAAGCAAAATATGCATACTTATTCAAGTACCTTTGCTTGCCCTTGATTGTGGTAACGAATGGGTAAAGACACTTTGATCGATTGATCCCTTTAGGACAGACCCTTGTTTGACGGTGACGAGTTAGGCCATTGAAAAATTACGGTTAAGAAGAATGAATAGCTCACGATCCCAATTCCAGGTTCCTCGGTTAGTTAATGGATCTAAATAAAAGTAAAATTACGATTGACATTATTTGTTATACCCGACATGTCGAGAAATAATGTCACTCCCAAATATTTCGGACTTTCGAAGCGATTCCGCTGGTTGAATGTCACTTTGTTTAGGCCCCCTTGTCAGAAATCTTAATTTTAATTTACTTGTTGTTCTTGTAATTATCAACTTTGAAAACATTCTAAATTAAGTTTTTAAACAATTAGGTAATTTTTTTGTGAATGTATAATTTGTCATCAAAAATATTGTAGATTAAAGAGATTAAAAAGATTTTTTATTTTATTTTATATAATTAAATCTGTAATCTATAACAAAGTCAGTGATGACCGGAATACACTCAACAACGGGTGGACCGATTTTCAAGATCTTAAATTTTTAGGGTTCCGTTACCAAATGGCAAAAAACGGAACCCTTATGGATTCGTCATGTCAGTCTGTCTGTCCGTCCGTATGTCACAGCCACTTTTCTCCGAAACTATAAGAACTATGCTGTTGTAACTTGGTAAGTAGATGTATTCTGTGAACTGCACTAAGATTTTCACGCAAAAATAAAAAAAAAACAATAAATTTTGGGGGCTTCCCCATACTTAGAGACAACTCAAAAATATTTTTTTCATCAAACCCATACGTGTCATCTATGGTCTTCAATATCTACGTCTTCAAAAATTATATTGTGGTTTCTAATATAATTTATTTTCTAAACTGATGCGCGAGAGACACGTCCAAAGTGGTAAAATGTGTGTTCCCCCCCCCCCCCCCTCTAAAATAAGAGAATGATAAGACAAAAAAAAATATATGATGTAAATTACTACTATGTGAACTTCCACTGAAAATTGGTTTGAACGAGATCTAGTAATTAGTTCTTTTTACGTCATAAATCGTAAACCACAATTTACCTTTCATTCAATCAACTCAAATATAAAAATTAAAAAAAACCATTATTATGTTACTTGCTGCTACGGAATCCTTCATGGGCGAGTCCGACTCGCACTTGGCCGTTTTTTAAATTTGCTTCAGCCTAATCTGTGCCATTTTGTGCTTTTTTGCTGAAATCCCCCACGATTATCTCACCAGTGGGGGTAGTTATGTCGGATATAGATTATGAGATATCCGCGATAGCGCAACCGCGGTAGCCTAGTGGTATGGGTAATGGACTGCTGAGACGAGGGCTCGGGTTCGATCCCAGGTTTTACCATGGCACACACCAATGACTTTTCGATGCTTTTCGAAGTTATGTGTGTATTTATCGCAGGTTTATAAGTGCCCGGTTAATGGCAATAGGCTCGCCACCTATTAAATTGGGACCTAAACATAAACTGGCGAAATGTGGGTGCCAGCACCTCTGCCTACCCCTTCGGGGATATAGACGTGAGTTTATGTTTTGTTATCTTAGATTATGAGATATTTACGAAATAAATTAGGCTGATAAAGTAACCAACATAACTGGATTCTAAGGCGGAACGAAGTTTGCCGGGTCAGCTAGTTGGAAATAAATGGAAGTATTTAAAAATTCAAATTATTTAGATACGCTCACGCTTGTATTTCTCTGACGGAATATGCGGAGGCGTATAAATTATACGCCCTCATTTTCAAAGATCAGTTACTCAAAAGAAAAGGGTAAGAGGTAAATGCCTCAGGTCATCAACGAAACTTGTACAAAACGCAGTAGAATTATAAGGTTCTAATTCCGTTAGCTCTAGTGGATGAAAGCCTGCACGTTTAAAAAAAACACAAGTCACAAAACAGTAATCTATACATGTCATGAAACCGTATCGAGATGAAGACTGCACATTGAATATATTTTCAAAAAAATAATTGCTACGTGTTCTAGGAATGATACTGATGCCAAATTTTTGACTATTTGTCCGTTTAGGTATCTGTTTATCTGTCTGTCTATCACGTGAAAACCGCTGAACAGATTCAGGTGAAATTTTGCATGATCCCGCTACAAGAAGCGTGATAGGCATAGCAGGGTAAAATCAACCAAATCTATTATCCTTCTAAAATTATAAACGCGAAAGTTTGTAAGTATGGATGGATGGATAGATGTTTGTTACTCTTTCACGCAAAAACGGCTGAACGAATCTGACTAAAATTTTTCACAGGGAAAGATTATAGTCCGGAATAACACATAGGCTACTTTGCATCCCATGGCGGAGCGCGCCCGGGAGAGGTTCAGAACTCTCCCAGCCCGCCGAGCCCGCAACTTGCTCGTCGCGCGTCGCAGGCGACTCAGGCTCCGGAGGTCGCTCAACGACCTCCGTCCTCCATGAGCGCAGGCCTGGGGGTGGCGGGTGAGGCCGCCTGTCACCCCAGCAGAAGCAGGCTGGGACGGTGGGGCGACTAGCGCCCCTCCCCCAAACCGGGACAAGACGGGGACACCGTGGTTCCCAAACCCGAGGGGGCCATCTCGAAACCGGAGATGGCCCAGGGTCAGTCGGAGTGTGAGGGATATGCTCTATGGGCAACCTTACACCCCGGCGTCTGTAGACCCGAGACGGCGTGCGGTTTTACTCGGTTCAAGCCCGACATGACCACCCCCGCTGGCCGGCGGGGGGGTATCCGAAGGGATTTCCGCACGAAAAAAAAAAAAAGGCTACTTTGCATCCCGGGAATAGGTTCCTATGGGTTGTGGGGACGGGATCAGAGTTCTACGCGGGTCGCGCCGCGGGCAATGTTGTAAATTTCTTTATAATTACATAGCAAATCATCACGTATTTTGGCAGTTCGATAGAACTTTGACATGGTCAACGTTCAAACTATAAATCATCACGCTGTAACGTTGTGGATTTTTTATAAATCAATTAAAATTATATCAATAAAATTAATCGATATTTTAGTATGTTCTATAACTTATTACTAAATATCTATGGTTGTGCGAGCGAGATTGGACAACACTAGCTCAGTTATCAACTGACGGCTCTTATATCGTTCCTTTCCTTGGTAACCTTCGCCGGGGAAAGTCACTTTGACCCCGTGGCCAACTGCTGTCGGCTCCGGGTAAGTTTTGAGATCAACATTTCCTACTTCTTTCTACAGGTGAAGACCTTCCAGCGGTGCAGCTTATTGCCTGCTAAAATGCAGGGCTTAATATATTTTGTTTTATTATGTGTGCTATTCCAGCCTACCTAATTAGTGCCACGAGGCCGATGACCCGTACGGTCAAAGGTCGCGGCACCAGCTTGTGCTGCCTACTTATATTCTTTTTTTTATAGCTTCTAGCTACGCTGCATTGCCGCTGGGAGATTCTCTTCACCTGCTATTTTAGCGGGTCACTTGGACGTAATTACCTAGTGACAAACTGACCCGCGCTTTTTCTATTTCCAGGGTCTTCGCACCGGGCTGCGCACCATCTTAGCGGTAGCGAGGCACACCAGCGGAGACCCTGGCACGCCGGCAACACCACTAGCCACGTGTCCACTAGCTAAGTGCATACTACCATCTTTGCACAACGGAAAGAACAACGCCACGGCAGTATATTTATTATGAATCCATCCCCTGAGGTTCATTTACTCAATTACCTTATATAAATTTATGTAACGTTCTCTTACCGATTATAATCCTAATATATTGTAATCAAACTTTTATTTATCTCTGCTCGCCCTAGCCGGTAGTAGTCACAATTACATCAATTATTTAATTAATTTTCACAGTGCATAAGTCACCTTAAACTTTTCATAACTCCATTTAAAAACTTCTATAAAAACTTTTAATCGTTACATTGGCGCCTTCAAGGTATTATTCTGCCGTAGGTATTGTGTTTGGTCCGTAAGTACTTTATTTCTTCTTATTTTCCTCTTTCCTTTGCCAGTGGAGATTTTTTTCACCAATTTTATTGTTATTTTTCATTTTTCGTAAATGACGGTATTTGAAAATAATTATTAGTTTCATTTTTTTTATATTTAACTGATTAATGCAAACTTATTACCATTATATTAGTGAAATTACTCATTTATTCAACGAATCACCTGTGTTAAATATAACAACAAGGCTAAATAACATTACTTTTACAATTATTTTGCATTAACATCTGACTGGTTTAATACCTCTTATGGTCATTTTAACTGTATACTATTATACCCACTGGTAAAGTAAGGATCTATTTGCTTTTGTTTTCTTGGACTTGTTGATCTCAACCGGTATCTACTTACTTTTTAATACTATTTTTGTATAGGTGTCTGTCGCACACCCAGTCAGTGAATTTATACTTTTTATACTTGCTTACCTTTTATTTGCATTATAATAACATATATTATGTTATTATATCAACCTATTGCAGGTTGAAATTTATCTTTATTTTGAAATATTAATACTATTTTGTTGTATTATACACAAATAGTTTATTACTCACTGACAGATTACATATATACTACTTGATTTTACTAGTAGGTACCTTATATTGAAGTAAATTACTTACTTAATTTTCATGTCAATCTCGCTCATCGCACCATAGCTTTTATTTTTACTTAACTTTGGGTTAATTTACCTTTTAAATTTAATACTTACTCAACTGTTTTGTAGTCAGTGTTGCTTGTTGTCGGATTTCTGTATCCAATTAGCTTATGTATTTGAAAAAAAAATAATGAAAACATTCTTTGAAAAGAAATACAAAGAATAAAAGATCTCCATACAACTAATAAAATCTTTGAAAAGAACAACAAAGATAATAAATACTTAAATTTGTAGACTTCGTCTTGTTCTGCATATTGTTGGATTGTTGTGTCTGGTATAGTAAAGTCATTAAAAGCATTACCGCCTATATAAATTGAACGTTCAAAGTCAACAATGCATTAGCCATTTCCCCCGAGTCTTTTTAAAATGACTTGTCATAACTATAAACTAAATATAGGTAAAATAATCAATATAATTTATATAAAACATTTTTAATTAAACATAAAACAATACAAGGACCTAATCTAACCTAATAAATTTATTAATTAAATAGCAACCTAACTTCTTAACTATGAACAACACTTGTTTTGTTCTAATAATCACTATTGTTGTAAATATATGTAAATATTCAATAAACTTTGCTTTGCACTTAAACAATATTATACACTATTGTGGCAAACAAGTATATACCTACACATACTTGTAACAAAACTTGTATTTTATAATAACATTCCTTATTGTATTGCACTGTGGTAATACACTACCTTTATCTCGATACTACAATGGTCGTAATGATATTTGTACCTAAAAAAGGGTCACCAATAAAATTTTAATTTCATGTACCTACCCAATTGTTCACGTATAACGAAAACTTTTTATAACTGGAATAACTCATGTATCCTGTTAGTAGACACGGTCTACAGGTCAATTATGTCTTCTTACTAAATAATGTAATACTTTTCAATTGTTATTACTCTTTGGTTCGTGTATTTGAACATTGTATTTCTATCAAAGTTTGTTTTGAAATTGTTTGAAATATTGAATCCAACTTAGTTGTCAAACGTCATATGGTTTTGACAATCAAAAAGGTTGCCAGTATAGTATAATGTAAAATAACTACAAATTGTTTAAAAAATAGTCTTGTTTTTTTTAAAACAAAATAAAATTATTCTTTCATGAATACCAACTTTTGGACTTTTTTTTACTGAATATTAAATATTAATATCTTTTAACCTATTGGTTAATTCTCTATAATATTGTAATACTTTTCTTAGGATGACTGTTCCCTTTTATGTTTCTGTTTTTTTTTTGAACAAAACATTAAATTCACTAGTGAATAAATAATAATAATTATTTTGGACTTGCCCCAAAATAATTTATTATATATATTTCAACTTATTAATTTTTCAACTTCGTAATTATTTTACCTGTTGCAATTTTTTGTATGATCCGTTGGATCAACCCTAAAATGCCTTCATGGTCATTTTGAACTTGAAAAATTTTTTTTTACTTTTTGCCACAAAATATAAATACAAACTTACGACTACAAAACATTAGAGAAACTACTACCTTGTTGAACCGTGGGTTCTTAATTTTTTTGAAATTTTGAAAATTTTGTTTGAACACTAGTTGTTCAAATTGCAACTGATGTTTGCATACATACTCACTGATGTGGGTCAAATAATAAACTATTTTACTTTAATAACACTTTCAATAATAATTTGACTTGGTCATAACTTTAAAAGTTGTTCATTATATTTTTTTTGACAAATTGATTGTCTTTATTGTTTTAAATCATGTTAACCTACCACTACTATATATTTTCTTCTTCTTTTCTCCTCTCTTTGAGATGGAACTTTGAACTTCAAGTTCGTTTTCTTTTATTATTAGGCTTTGCCTAGTAAAGGTTGTTGTGGGTCGGTTGGCGTTTTAAACCAACTGATGTTGTTTTTGGGTCCGTTGGCGTTTTAAACCAACGGATACCTTATTTTTATGGTTTTGTACCATTTGTGGGTCCGTTGGCGTTTTAAACCAACGGATACCTTTTCTTGGAGCTGGGATATTCAACCAGTATCTGGGTATTGATTCTTATGGTTTTATACCATTATTATGCTGAGCGGTCGTGCAAACTCAGTTCCAAAAACAAGCCTTATTGCATATCTTTGTTATGTCTTCTTCCGAGCGGTTTGCAAACTCGTGAAATAAGCCTTATTGCAGATGCGGTAATGTATACATCTAAAAGAAGCCCTATACTAAAAACATAACACTATCTTTTATAGTCGAAAATATATAGTGATATTTATTGCTCTTTTTCTTCCCATTGAAATTGTTGTCTGTGACATTTCAATATTTACCATCTTGTTAGATTTACGTCTGAGTCTCCAGCGCCTATTATCCTGGAAACTCTCTTCGGAAGGAAGCGTGTGCTACATTATATAAGTGGTAACTGCAAAGTATGGATGAAAATGATAGAGGAGGTATGTAAGAAAGTATGTATGTGTAAGCGTAAGTCAAGCATTGTATTGAGCAGTCCAGTATCGGGTTTTTGGGTAACAAAAACCCTGAACTAATTGAGGGGGTATTGTAACGTTGTGGATTTTTTATAAATCAATTAAAATTATATCAATAAAATTAATCGATATTTTAGTATGTTCTATAACTTATTACTAAATATCTATGGTTGTACGAGCGAGATTGGACAACACTAGCTCAGTTATCAACTGACGGCTCTTATATCGTTCCTTTCCTTGGTAACCTTCGCCGGGGAAAGTCACTTTGACCCCGTGGCCAACTGCTGTCGGCTCCGGGTAAGTTTTGAGATCAACATTTCCTACTTCTTTCTACAGGTGAAGACCTTCCAGCGGTGCAGCTTATTGCCTGCTAAAATGCAGGGCTTAATATATTTTGTTTTATTATGTGTGCTATTCCAGCCCACCTAATTAGTGCCACGAGGCCGATGACCCGTACGGTCAAAGGTCGCGGCACCAGCTTGTGCTGCCTACTTATATTCTTTTTTTTATAGCTTCTAGCTACGCTGCATTGCCGCTGGGAGATTCTCTTCACCTGCTATTTTAGCGGGTCACTTGGACGTAATTACCTAGTGACAAACTGACCCGCGCTTTTTCTATTTCCAGGGTCTTCGCACCGGGCTTCGCACCATCTTAGCGGTAGCGAGGCACACCAGCGGAGACCCTGGCACGCCGGCAACACCACTAGCCACGTGTCCACTAGCTAAGTGCATACTACCATCTTTGCACAACGGACCGAACAACGCCACGGCAGAATATTTATTATGAATCCATCCCCTGAGGTTCATTTACTCAATTACCTTATATAAATTTATGTAACGTTCTCTTACCGATTATAATCCTAATATATTGTAATCAAACTTTTATTTATCTCTGCTCGCCCTAGCCGGTAGTAGTCACAATTACATCAATTATTTAATTAATTTTCACAGTGCATAAGTCACCTTAAACTTTTCATAACTCCATTTAAAAACTTCTATAAAAACTTTTAATCGTTACAACGCTATAGCTAAAAGGTGGTGAGCAGTAAAATATGAAATCTCGAAAATACAGAGTTACCTATGTATAAAAGATAATTGATTAGAGACTCAACCTTTGATAATAAATATCATCACGCTATTATATAAGGGAACTGGGCAAAATTAATTTCGATGTTACAGATAAACATCTACATCTTCATGATAAATGATTGAAAACACGACGATGAAATACATAACTTCTTCTTCTTCTTCATAACTTCACGCCTGTATCCCCGAAGGGGTAGGTAGAGGTGTATTATACACCCACGATTCGCCAGTTATGTTTAGGTCCCAATGTAATAGGGGGCGAGCCTATTGCCATCTACCGGGCACATTACTAAGCGAGCGATAATTAACATTTTTAATACACACATAACTACGAAAAGTCAGAGGTGTGTTCCCGGGGCGACTGGGGATCGAACTCGAGACCTCGTACTTACGTACGCCACTGGGCTATCACCGCTGAAATAGGTAATAATCGATGAAATAGGTAACTTAAAAACTGCAGACGTAAATATACCTTGATCTATTTCGAATTTAAAACGGACGAAGTCGTGGGAAACAGCTTGTATTAAGCAATTGTTAAATTACATGAATTGAAGGTGGATTACTGACGTCAATCCACCCTTAGTTTCTACCATGTAGCTGTTTTATACGACTACGCCCGCCTGGAAAACGATCCTGCTTCCATGACCCACAGGGATCTATTCCCGGGAAATATAGCCTATGTGCTATTCCGGGTTATCTTTGTGTCAATTTTCATCGATATATGTTCAGCAGTGAAATAATAACAAACATTACTTTATCCTTTCTCAAATTAAGTACTCTTTCAGCCGCGACTGCTGCGACGTACTAAATAGATCGCTGGCCCCGGACATTAAAGCGGTAAGCGCCGGTTACGCGCTTTTTTTTAAGTTATATATACTATATAAAACTTAAATATATATATATATACTATGATCTCACAAACGAATTAATCAAAAACGGTTACGTGGTTAATTTGTATGCAGTGGAAGTGGGAGCGCAGCAAAATCTCTCTATAACCTACTTAAAGATCTAGGCCTATCGAGAGCTACAATAAGCTCATTACTAGGACGAATGTCTAAAGCGGCACTAGTAGGTTCGTATCAAATTTGGTTAGGCAGAGAGGGGAACTCGGGTAGTGAATGTGAGTGTTGATGTTCATCAACAAAAGAAACTACACTTGGGTCGCAAGTCCCAGGCACTGTCCCGAGTTCCCAACTCAGCAACGCGATGGACCCGGCACCCGCACGGAGAATCCATGGATTGCTAAGAATATCGGTCTCTTAGCTTCTCCTATTATCAATCCATCCCATCTGGTATGGATCTGGTATACCAAAAAACATAATACAAAGATTCGATTTATACAAAGAAGCAATTAACACATTTAACTGCGTTTCTAAAATAATAAACATAACATAACATAACATAAACTCACGCCTATATCCCCGAAGGGGTAGGCAGAGGTGCTAGCACCCACATTTCGCCAGTTTATGTTTAGGTCCCAATGTAATAGGTGGCGAGCCTATTGCCATTAACCGGGCACTTATAAACCTGCGATAAATACACACATAACTTCGAAAAGCATCGAAAAGTCATTGGTGTGTGCCATGGTAAAACCTGGGATCGAACCCGAGACCTCGTTTCAGTAGTCCATTACCCATACCACTAGAATGTAAACACTTAATACGATGTAATCACAAGGATTTATTCTGTACAATTATTCCAATTTCACTAAAGAATGTGGTAATCAGCTGGTATGCTCAAGATTCAAGTGGAAATTATATAACATAACTTCACGCCTGTATCCCCGAAGGGGTAGGCAGAGGTGTATTACACACCCACGTACGTCGTACTATATGCTTACATTTTTGAATCTCATTGTTTACTCTATTTGTAAGGTTGAAACGGTATCCTCTATTATGTTTTTAGGGTTCCGCTGCCAAATGGCAAAAAACGGAACCCTTATAGATTCGTCATGTCTGTCTGTCTATCCGTCCGTATGTCACAGCCACTTTTTTCCGAAACTATGCTGTTGAAACTTGGTAAGTAGATGTATTCTGTGAACCGCATTAAGATTTTCATACAAAAATATTAAAAAAACAATTAATTTTGGAGGTCCCCATACTTAGAACTGAAACTCTAAAAAATTTTTTTCATCTAATCCATACGTGTGTGGTGTGGTATCTATGGATAGGTCGTCAAAAATGATATTGAGGTTTCTAATATAATTTTTTTCTAAACTGAATAGTTTGCGCGAGAAACACTTCCAAAATGGTAAAATGTGTGTCCCCCCCTTGTAACTTCTAAAATAAGAGAATGATAAAGCTAAAAAATATATATGATGTACATTTCTATGTAAACTGCCAACGATAATTGGTTTAAACGAGATCTAATAAGTAGTTTTTTTTTAATACGTCATAAATCGTAAACCGCAATTTACCTTTCATTCAATCAACCCAAATATAAAAATTAAAAAAAAAACATTATCGTATTACTTGCTGCTACGGAACCCTTAATGGGCGAGTTCGACTCGCACTTGGCCGCTTTTTTTTCAATTATTTAGCCAGCGATATCTCCGTATAACATTTGAGTATTCTACAACAAAAGATTACCAAACCTTAAGAATTCGGTAAAGACCTACATTGTATCAAAAACATCACTTCATTTTCATCAAAAGGTTTTCAAAGTTCATGATCACATTTAGTGTCGTTCTGTATCATCAATCTTTATGTTTAATTATAAGATCACTCAGCAATTCGATAGCTTAATTATTTATTATTAATTAATCGCCTTTGTTCGAGAAATCGAACAATCTTATTTCGTTCATATCTTCCCAGAGGATCTTCAGATCGAATGTAGGTCGTACTTTCGGTTGATTTTACTTATATTCTGATAGATATACCACAGACCTTAAGAAATCTAGATATCGCATTAAATAGTATTAAAACCGAGCGTCTTTTTTTTCCCACAACTGATTACGGTATACTTATCTACTACTTACTATACATTATTATATTATATACTCTTCTTCAACCGAGTGCTGTAGTTACTAGCTGGAGCCGCGGGAACTACTAATTAGTGCAGTTGTCTGTAATCAACTTTGCTCACGTCCCGAGAACGAAATTTGACTTAAATAGATTTTTCTATAGATTTAGATCGGAAAAAGAGAACATCTAGGACGGGATTTGAACCCGCGACCAGTCCCTTACAGATGTTCTATAGATATTTAATAGAGGATCTCTTTTAACGATCTGAATCTATATGAAAAGTTGAAAATTGAATTGAATTAAATGGATTTTTTTTCCGTGCCCAAATCCGCTCGGATAACCGCCCGCCGGCCAGCGGGAGAGGTTATGTCGGGCTTGACTAAAACCGCTCGCCGTCTCGGGCCTTCGTCTCGGGTGTAAGGTGCCCGGCCCATAAGGCATTTACCTCGAACTCCGACTGCCCTGGGCCATCTCTGGTTTCGAGATGGCCCCATCAGGTTTGGGAACCACGACGTCCACGTCTTGCCCCCAAAAAAAAGGGGTTGCATAAATCACCACCGCCCCAGTCTGCTTTGCTAGGGTGACAGGCGGCTCCACCAGGCATGCGCTCATGGAGGACGGAGGTCTGTGAGCGACCTCCGACATTTGAGTGCTCGTATATTTCTGTTCAAGCCTTAATATGCAGACGACTGTACTGTTTTATACAAAGAACAACATTTCCTCTATTGTTATGGAAGATGGAATACACTTACTTAGAAGCAACCTAGTTACTCTAGACTCCCTGGAAACAAAGACTCGGGCAAGTTGTTCCTTGGCAGTACGCACAATGAACGTTTGCCAAAACATTTTGTGCGTATGGGTGAAATATCGTACTACGTAATTAAATGGGTCTACGCAGATACGTACTGACAATACTGCCTTATCATATTATAATCAGAATCTCATTCTTGGGGATGGTTCTATGTTGTTGTTCTGATCGAGGTGACATCTCGTGCGATTAATTCCGCCTGTCAGTTTCATTCGCCCCAAAGATTTACACTGACGCGTCCTGAAACCTTATTCAAGATAATGCAATGTTCAGTGTATCGCTTGTTATAATTTCGCCACAATTGCTTTACTTATCTTAATACTAGCAACCACCATTACACTTAATTAACTCATAATAATGACTCTTAATAATGTCCATCTGATATATTTTTCCTTTTAAATGGCGAAAGAATTTTCCAATAAGTGTAGTGGTTCCAAAGATTACCCCAAACATATAAACAACCTTTTTTTTCCGTGCGGAAATCCCCTTTGGTACCCCCCCGCCGGCCAGCAGGGGTTTATGTTGGGCTTGAACCGACTAAACCGGACGCCGTGTCGGGACTTCAGACGCCGGGGTGTAAGGTTGGTATAAGGCATTTCCCTCGCACGACTAACCCTGGGCACTCTCCGGTTTCGAGATGGTTCCCTCGGGTTTGGGAACCACGATGTCAACGTCTTGCCCCGGAAAGGGGAGGGGGGGGGGGCTAGTCGCCAAGTTGTCATCAATAATAGTTAAGACCGATTTAGCCTCTACTGCTCCTATCATACGTATAATAACATGTTGATAAATAGCGCAGTTTATGACCATGCCCCAGAAGAATGTTCATATAAAATTTCAGATAAATCTGTTCAGCGGTTTTCAAGTGATGCTTGGACATCGATAATAAGAGCAGACAAATAGACAAACCGACAAACAGATAAAAAATCATAAATCACATTTTCGGCATCTGTATCGCTCCTAAATCACACATCAACTGTTTTTTTGGAAAATATTCAATGTATAGTTTTCACCTCGTTACGATTTTATTATATGTATAGATTACGCGAGTGAATCCTCCTTGTGATGCTAGTAATAATTTACTCGTACCCGTATCTAGCATCTTGTGAGACGTCATTTATATTTATAATTCAAAATTATACTTCACTTACAACCTTGAGCTGAATACCCTCATCTTACAAGTAATGACACTTTAAGTTCGGTTCAGAGGCTTCGGAACATTTTGTATTTTAGGGCCGAGACGTTTCAAAGTCGAAGAAAGTAACAAGTTGTAATTCTTGTAACAGCTCATCATTGCAGGGCTTAACAACTCAACTGCCAAAATGAAATGCTTGGTGTCACGGGTGTGTTCAAAATATGTTGTAACACTTTTTCTCACTGGGGGTTACACACCGGCTAGTCAAGGTGAGCAACAGAGTTTCTTAATCCCAGGGCGCCTTTATCAGAGGTTCTAGGTGGTGCACAGGTCAGCTGATCTCCAATGAAAGGCACTACACAGTTGTACACACATATATTTAGATACAGAGAAAACACAAAGTCACAGATGGTTATACAGAATTAATACACATGAAATAGGAACATATAGATAAATAGAAGTGAGTTTAGGAGCTCATATTATATAGACATATACAGAACACAGATATTGGCACAATTATATATTGCTAATGTTGTGGGTATATATTTCTACCTGATGCCAGCCAGTAGTGGCACACTTAGATGTACAATACACCAGCCTCACGCCGGTCAGCAGTAATAAAGTGACCCGGTACTGTTTAAGTGAAACTGATACTTGACCTTGTATAACTCAGGTATTCTTGGGACCGTCAGTGATTGGGGACCGGTAGAGCAGATTCCGGAACTTCCCTAGTGATCCGCTTGCCCAAGGTCTAGGTCTCCAAGTCACCACGATTGATACCTCAGAGTATTTGCCCTCTTTATTGTATATGGGGTTTTCTCCCAGAACTAACGACCCTGTTATGAAGATACACAACTTTTATCAATAACACATCTCCATTATGCGAATAGACTAACAGCAATTAAAAGAACAACTTACCAGATCAAATCTGGGAACACACACGAACTATAACCTCCAAACTGAAGATACTTTATGTTTCACTCTAATAACTTCAGACGATATATTTTCAGAGTAGAGGACTAATGACCTCTCAAACAACAAATAAAAATCGTGTCACTGCGATCATCCTTATATACTAAAATAATTCTAGATCCTGCGAGAAAAATACCGGTGAGGATATCCCGCTGGAAACTTCGATAAGAATGACCTGACAACAACAATCGATATGACCGCATAACACACGCCCTCTGACGGGGAGCTGCTACAGACCGCCACATCGATTGCAACCACCGTAGTTGCGACCGTTTCCTACAGATGGCACTAACCACAATTAATTCTATATATCAATTAATTCTGTATATTCAGTATTGTAATTGTTACAATGTTTTCGTCCATTTTAGTTGGTTTATGGCATATTTGATAAGATTAGCATAAAATAATATACAATGCAGTTATTTAAAAATAAATAAAACCCACACATATGCAGGTCTGGCACAGGGATTGAAAATTTCAATGCCTGTGCCAGCGCCCCCATTTATTCGAAGCTGTATTTAATTTATATTTATGTTTATTTATATAAAAATATCTTTTTTATTATCATAATAATTACAGTGTTACAAGAACTCTGTAGTTACTATTTGTCTTTGGTGCTAACTTTTGAATTCGAAATAATAAATTAAAACAAATGTAAAACACACACAAAAAAAAACGGTCAAGTGCGAGTCTGAAACAATAGCACAATGTTATTTATTTACCTTATTTGAGGGATATGCCAATTAAACTAGACCTATCTTAATTGGCGTTTACTATGTATGTATGGGGACATCTTTAATTTTCAATTGTTTTGTTTTTTTTTTAATTTTTTCATAATTATGGTGTAATATTTGATTTGTGCTAAATTTCATGATTCTATGTCAACGGAAACTATTATATAGATTTTCGACTCAAAACCTATAGAATACTTCCGGTTGACCTAGAATTGTTAATTTTTGTTAAAAGCAATGTCTTACAACACAAGTAAAGGCAAAATTCCGAATTATAAAAAAAGTTGAAAATTAAGGTAAATTTTGGTACTTACAAGATTTCGCAAAAGTCTACACCTGCCCATATCTGTTTATCGAGTTGACTGATAGACTTCAGTATCTAGTATAAATTCCAACTGGCTAGGTCCACCTATTCTTGAGAAAGACGGTGGTGACACCCAACAAACGGACAGACAGACGGACAAGAGAGTGATCTTATAAGGGTTTCTTTTTACACCGCGGTAGCCTAGTGGTATGGGTAAAGGACTGCTGAGACGAGGTCTCGGGTTCGATCCCAGGTATTACCATGGCACACACCAATGACTTTTCGATGCTTGTCGAAGTTATGTGTGTATTTATCGCAGGTTTATAAGTGCCCGGTTAATGGCAATAGGCTCGCCACCTATTACATTGGGACCTAAACATAAACTGGCGAAATGTGGGTGCTAGCACCTCTGCCTACCCCTTCGGGGATATAGGCGTGAGTTTATGTTATGTTATGTTATGTTTATTATTTTAGAAACGCAGTTAAATGTGTTAATTGCTTCTTTGTATAAATCGAATCTTTGTATTATGTTTTTTGGTATACCAGATCCATACCAGATGGGATGGATTGATAATAGGAGAAGCTAAGAGACCGATATTCTTAGCAATCCATGGATTCTCCGTGCGGGTGCCGGGTCCATCGCGTTGCTGAGTTGGGAACTCGGGACAGTGCCTGGGACTTGCGACCCAAGTGTAGTTTCTTTTGTTGATGAACATCAACACTCACCTTCACTACCCGAGTTCCCCTCTCTGCCTAACC
This sequence comes from Cybosia mesomella, assembly GCA_946251805.1. Lineage (NCBI taxonomy): Eukaryota > Metazoa > Arthropoda > Insecta > Lepidoptera > Erebidae > Cybosia > Cybosia mesomella. The sequence goes on along the minus strand of OX276396.1, from coordinate 32,443,057 downwards.
AAATTTGATACGAACCTACTAGTGCCGCTTTAGACATTCGTCCTAGTAATGAGCTTATTGTAGCTCTCGATAGGCCTAGATCTTTAAGTAGGTTATAGAGAGATTTTGCTGCGCTCCCACTTCCACTGCATACAAATTAACCACGTAACCGTTTTTGATTAATTCGTTTGTGAGATCATAGTATATATATATATATTTAAGTTTTATATAGTATATATAACTTTAAAAAAAGCGCGTAACCGGCGCTTACCGCTTTAATGTCAGGGATATAGGCGTGGGGTGTGTGTTGGGTAACCTCCTCGAGTGTCACTCCGATTCCGATCCCACTGCAGTCCGGGGGGAACGGAATCGGAGCGGCCGGTACACCCTGGGCGGCGGTCAATGGCTTCCCCTTCACCCCTTCATAGGGTTGGCATTGATCGTCGGCCAATACCCAACGTGGCGGAAACACATCGCTCTCCGTACTCCTCTGCTTTCAGAGGAGACAGGATGAGCGATGCTGTTAGTGGTGAGATGGCCCAGGGTCAGCCGGGGTGCGAGGGATATGCTCTATGGGTAACCTTACACCCCGGCGTCTGAAGACCCGAGACGGCGTGCGGTTTTAGTCGGTACAAGCCCGACATAACCGCCCCCGCTGGCCGGCGGGGGGGTATCCGAAGGGATTTCCGCACGATAAAAAAAAAAAAAGGGATATAGGCGTGACTTTATGAGTTTATGTTTCTTTTTACATTTTGAGGAACGGAGCCCGTTACCCGAGGGGGCCATCTCGAAACCGGCAAAAAATAAAAATATATATTATTCGAAATGGCCACCTTTGGCTTTTATACAGGCCTTTAATCTGTTTGGCCACGAATCTATGGTTTTACGCACTGTTTCTAAGGGAAATTTTGCCACTGCTTGCTCCAAAGATTTTTTAAGAGACTAAATGTCGCCGTGTCGTTTAGAGCTGGCCATGTCCTCTAAAACTGACCATAATTTGTAGTCTAAAGGGTTGTTATAAAGTCCAGAACGTTGGTTTCTAGCTAGGCTTGGGTAGTTCATGCCTTGTGACCAGGAGCAGAGTCCTGCTGGAAAGTCCACGGTATATTTTTCACTGCGAGCACGCGCTAGGGGGGTCGCTATGGAAGTATTCTTGTATACTTTCAGGCCCCCCCGACCAGGCGCAGAGTATAGCACACCGCAGGGATTTTAGTGCGTGAGAGTTACAAATACCCGCGTGGTCTACCAGCGTTGCGCGGTATGCCGTAGGACATTTCCCCTGACGCAACAAAAAAAAAAAACAAAAAATGACACTAGTTACCGAAATTGTTAACCTCTGCAGCTAAACTGAATTGCTTGTGTTAGGAGTGGGTGCATGTCCGTTCAATCGATAACATGTCCGACGCCTGAGCCACTAAGCTAATACCACCGCCGCTTTCAATATAAATATCTCAAACAAATGTGATGGAATCTCGATTTTACCGAAGTTCAACAAACGACAATAGGACCCAAAGTCAAAGATCTTTTATTCTGTATTAGCTGACCCGGCAGACTTCGTACTGCCTCAATCGATAACAACTTCCATATTTATTCACCTTTTAAACCTGTCTGTCTGTCCGTCCGTAAACCCATACATGAGTGGTATCTATGGATAGGTCTTCAAAAATGATATTGAGGTTTCTAATATCATTTTTTTCTAAACTGAATAGTTTGCGCGAGAGACACTTCCAAAGTGGTAAAATGTGTGTAACTTGTAACCCACAGGGGGTTACAAGTTACACACATTTTACAACATTACACAACTTCTAAAATAAGAGAATGATAAAACTAAAAAAAATATATGATGTAAATTACCATATAATCTTCCAACGATAATTGGTTTGAACGAGATCTAGTAAGTAGTTTTTTTTTAATACATCATAAATCGTAAACTGCTATTTACCTTTCATTCAATCAACTCAAATATAAAAATTGAAAAAAAGAACATTATTATGTTACTTGCTGCTACGGAACCCTTAATGGGCGAGTCCGACTCGCACTTGGCCTCTTTTTTATATATAAAGATAAACCATTATAACGGTACTACTTAAAAAACGTCAAAAATATCAAATTTGACTTATGTTCAACGTATCTACTACATCACATTCGCAACGCGCCCCCGTCCTGAGAAAACACCGGCAAGAAATCCAACGGGCATTTTTTTTGGTCTATATACAAACATGTTTACCAAACTTAATCTATTGTTTGAGTGGCATCGTTTAATTATCCAATATTCCCAACGAGTTCCATTTAATCTTCCCAAGGCTATTTATAATTGTTCTCAATTAAATTTCATGATAACCAGTATACAGTTGTTTGTATGGAAACACATCCACATTAATGTGTTATCTGTAGCATTAAGTACGAAGTTACGCGTTACGACAACCGAGGGACGCGTTGAAATGGTTTTATTCTTACCGTAGGTAATTTTATTTGAATATTGTGATAACAAAAGTACTGCTACAATAATACCTACTGAATACATTTCATAAATATATATGAGGCAATAAAAATCAGGTATGTCCAGAACTTGTAAAAGTTTAGTTACAACAAGATAAAGTTAAACTTACAGTTAAAAAGCCTTGTACAGAGTAAGCGTTCCAAGGTACGCGTAACCTGCTTTATGGGTAACCTTAGACTCTTAGACTCTTATACACGTCTAAAGACCCGAGATGGCGTGCGGTTTTAGTCGTTTCAAGCCCGACATAACCACTCCCGCTGACCGGGGGGGTATACGAGGGGATATCCGCACGAATAAAATTAAAGGTACGCGTAACCTCGATATTTTAGGGTCCGCGTAGAGGTTCAGTTGACTACGCATACAGTTGTATACGCATACAGGGCATAATGCATTACTGGATTGTACTTGCTCATAGTCACGGAATCGGGAGTCGACACGCGTACCCAAATTAGCACAGTACGGTAGGGACCGGACAATAGTCCCTACCGTACTGTGTACGCGTATCTTGGAACGCGTACTCTGAAGGCTTAATGTCGTAATTTGCACATATTACTTTCATATTTAGACTATTTCTGAAATTTAGATGACTTTGAGTAGGCACTTCTACAATTGAATATGATTTACTGGATACCTGGTGGTACCAATATAAATTTTTACTTTGAAATGTATATGTTTTATAATAGTCTTTTTAATAGTCTTTAAAGATTATTATCTTAGGTAGATCCTGATTTCAAGTATTCTGATTGTTAAAATACATGGACAATAATAAAAATGGGGAGGTAAAAGAAGAAGGGGAGGCAGGAAAGCAGTGCGGTACGAAGTGTGCGCCTGCTTACTACCATACTGAGTCTAATTTACATATACACACAACTGCATACTACTACCCAATAATAATCAATATTTCTAACATAGCAAATATATCTTAACATTCACCGATTTTGCAAGAACATTCCGTGTTTCCATACATAATAGGTCTTTACCTATGAAATTGCCGAAATTTTCTTACAAATCCATGAGTTCGTTATTCCTGTAATTTAATAGCTATTTCCATTATTTATATTTTGTTTGAAAGTTGATTTCAAGATTTTACAACTCACTAAATTTTGTTTTTATTGGCCGCTTAATAAATTAATTCGATCTTCAAAACCAGTACTTCCTAAATTCTATCCATTTTGATGATAAATTTCGTATTACTTAACAGCTGTCACTTTTCTAAATAAAATTGCTGTTTGTTAGCTTAATGTTGTCTCATTCATACACAAAAAAAATCATAAAATTTGGATTTGTCATTCATAAAAAACTGCAAAAATGTTAGTACTGAAAATTGGGTTTCCTCCAATTTCTTCAAGAAAAACGGCAATTTCATATGTAACGACCTAATATATACATAAAGTCACATCGTGTGCTAATTGGGGTAGGCAGAGATAAAATCTTTCCACTTGCTACGATCCTGGCATACGCATTTCGCTTCTTTTACTTTCATAATTGTTTTTATGCTCGCCAATTGCAAGTACTCTCGACCCTTAAAACGTCCTGGATCTGATTAACATACGTACGCCTGGGTCGACCTTTTGCTGGGTTACCATAATACATCAAACCCCCAACTAAACATATTACAGCTACTTTTAATGAACTAAGTGGGAAAATATAATATGACACTCAACATCAGGTAATTATAATGAAAAGTTTATATACGCATCTCACTGTATATGTTGTTGACATTAATATTTAAAACGAATTATTTTGGGAATGTTCGTGTCCATTTATCAGGGACTGATGTTATGTTACGAATAGACTTGTATAGTAATCTCCCACATATTTAAATATCGGGGAGAGTACAATATCTGAATGTTTCGGTTATGGATTGCCAAGTAATAATTGTTTATATTCAGTTTAATTTGTATGTGGCAATTTTTATTATTACTTGAGTGCGTTTAGCCGTACTGCGATGCCAGATGGTAAATGACATTGGTGCCTAGAGGTGCATTGTCAAAACGGAAATTTCTGGTTCAATTTAATCCTGAAATATTGTGAAGGTCATAAGTGATTTTATGGGAAAAGTTACACAGTACTCGTAATTACGAAAACTAGAATTCTGGACAAGGATACTGTGATTTTTGAAAATATTCTCATATCTGATCGTCATACTGACGAATGTGGAAATATAGTCCCTGAGCTGCCGTCATCATATTCCCACTATTAATACCGGTTGCATCTAAAACTTGCACTTTGGAGCTCGAGGAGATCATAACTTTTACGGGAATGACAGCTGTCTGATTCCCCAACTATGAGACCAAAGCTTGCGCTAGAGTTTCATCCTTCAATCAGCAAGTGTACTGGCTCGCAGGAGAGGTCGGCTTGGGCGCCGAAGACCTTTGTAGCCCCTTATATATCTAACTTTTGAGCTGCCTTGACAAACCCAATGAATACATGGGCAGGAACTAGAGGTGCGAGGGAAAACGAAAAGTTTGATTAAGGTTAAATAACTTTGTCGATTGGATAATCCTATATATTGCTACGATGGATCTTTTCAGATTGGCCATAGCAGTTATTCAACACTCAACATCTAAGTATTTCTACGTAGTAATCTTACGAAGCCTGTTAGCGAGTTTAGTTGTGTCGATTTTATACAGGTACCTCACCTCGTGGCAGCCATCGGGTGGGAGTCCTCTCGCTCGGCAGCATGATTGCGCCAATAGTGCGGAGTGCGAGCGCGTGGGACACCGCCGGCTCCCTCTGTGAGCATGTTCGAGAAGGAGGTGGTGGAGCGAGCCCGGGAGAGGTTTAGAACTCTCCCGGCTCGCTGAGCCCGCAACATGCTCGCTGCGCGTCGTAGGCGACTCAGACGCCTGAGGTCGCCCAACGACCTCCGTCCTCCATGAGCCGTCCTGGAGGTGGCAGGTGAGGCCGTCTGTCACCCCAGCAGAAGCAGGCCCGGGCGGCGGGGTGATTAGCGCACCTTTTCCGGGGCAAGATGGGGACACCGTGGTTCCCAAACTCGAGGGGGCCATCTCGAAATCGGCGATAGCCCAGAGTCAGTCGGGATGCAAGGGAAATACCTTACACCCCGGCGTCTGAAGATCCGAGACGGCGTGCGGTTTTAGTCGGTTACCACCCACCGGTCGGCCATAACCATCCCCACTGACCGACGGGGGGGGGGGTATCAGAGGGGATTTAGGTACAAAAAAAATGGTACCGTTGGTAAAATCCACTCTTACAGAACTCAGAGTTGAAAAAAAAACAGGTGGTTTCTTGCCCACCAAGATATTTGGTGCCTAAACTAACCTACCTACTAAACTTACTGATTGACAGATGAGACTTTGGCGTAGGTTTCCTTCTTGGGGTTTGGAGGTCAGGATAAAGTTATCCATTAGAAAAAAAGAAGTAAGCGCAACCCGGGCTCCAAAGTGCAAGCTTTTAATGCATTCAGGATTGACAAACGAATGTTGATGCATTTGAATATGCAAATGTTGATGATTTGAATACAGCGTTATGGAGCAAGATTACTTCATCCTGTTAAATTTTCAAACTTTCTTAGCGTATTTTGCCTGCCATCATATAAAATTAATTCGAAAACCGACATTCCGATTATTTTGTTGGAAAATTCAAACCACTGAAGTTGTGTTATGATACAAGGCTTAAAGCTATTTTCCTTTACCTTAACATCATAAAAGCGGAATTTAAACTGCAAGTGGTGCAGGCGAGCAAGTTTAAAAAAAAAAAAAAAAAACACTAAATTCTGTTCATTCCTTACAATTTTCTCTTTCGCTTTAAACTCGGTCGGTGATAAAATTGATTACCTTAGCTTTAGGACCTATCAAGAAATAATAAACAAAACCTTCTAGAGCAGGTGCTTTATTAGTTTTTATGAGTTCAAGGTGTATGAGTTTGCAAAATCTGGGGACCGGCAACTGACCGGATTCATAGGAGAAAACCTGAGACCCCAAATAATTACAAAATATATCTGTTATGGTCCCCTTCCACCTATTTTACACCTTTTTCAATACTTGCGATTCGTCTACGACAACGAAAATATACAAAGATGTAGATAAGCTCTTCACAAATTTGAAACCGTTTGAAAAATCATCATAAGTTATTTAGAAACTCTTTTTAGGCATTTTTTTCAAAAGTACTTTTCTTTTGTTTAGCTTGCGTTACGCGCAAATTTATGAATCGATTTTATTAATACTTTCAGGAAACTTTAAGGCGTGTGTATGTTGTAGGTGTAAGTCTAAGGTAGTTTCTTCTTTGGAGCCAGGATTCAGATTTTCCAGGAGCGACTGCATGGGTTAAAATCTGGAATGCAACCGGGATGATATGTTAAGATAATGATGATGTCGACACGTTTCTCCGTCTAACTACAATCTCGTGTCCTTTAAGCGAGGAGTGAAAAAGTATTTGTCTGGGCCGAAACAGACCCCAAACTAAATACCACCATTTTATCACTGACCATTGTTGACATTATAATGGTGGTCTTCATTCTTTGGACTTCACTTATAGCTTCCTACTATAAGGTGAGGTAAAATCTTATTGGTACCCAATAAAAAAGTCACTAAACTTTACCTTCACGGCCAAAATGACTGTTGCTTGACTGTACATTGCATGAATTGACCAGTTAGGAAAATTGACGAATTAAAGAAATTGACCAGTTAGGGAAATTGACGAACTAAAGAAAATGACCAGTTAGGGAAATTGACTAATCAAATATTTTGATGAAATTGACGAAATATGCAAACTGACGAATTAACGAAAATGGCGAATCAGGGAAAATGACGAGTAGTGCACTAACTCGTCAAAGTAGGTAACAGTATCCGGTAATCGTGGCCACTACTTTTTGAACTTCATCTTAGCTTACCATCAGGCGATGTGGAGTCAAATTGACGGACTAAACATAATAAAAAACAAGTGTAATAATAATAATTCATTTATTTCAGGCCCATAACCATTAACCCATATAACATTAAAAACCAAATAATTAATATAAAAAATGCAAACTTGACTCTCATAATACTAAAATGATTAATACCAATTCCATGTAAAATTATAAATTATTTAGAAATTCATAAAATAAAATAATTAAATAATAATCTAAAACTATATAATCATAAAATGAGTAGTCCTTGAGTAAATTAATGTAAATAAAAATAAGTAAATGTCAAAAATTTGAAAAATTCCAGCATAAACTAAAAAATAATAAGAAAATCATAAAAATTAAAATGAGATGTAGAAAAGTAAAAAAAATACAAAAAAAAATACATAATTAAAAATATTACCGACCATGTTTATGCTACAAGCCACAGATACAATATTTACATGCTTCATACACAGCGTTTACTAATGATGTTAGCAGGTGTTTACATATATAGCACCGTAGCGCTATAGCTGCTGACCTGATTGCCGAGATCCTGACTTATTTTCTATCTAGCTTTAATTTCGCACTCACACTCGGTCCGACACATTAAAGTGGTCATTATGAATGGTCAGCCGAGGTAAGGTAGTCACTATAAAAGCGATTGCCTCGTAAATACAGTGTGCCATTAGTTCTATTTTCAACGTTTTCTTCCTTGAATGAAAAACTAGCAAGTGTGGAAAATGTAAAATTATTATCATGATTAAATTTTGAATCGCGTTAGATTTGATAAAATTGAGCAATTCCATCCCAGACTTTCGACTTTACCCGATTTTATTTGATTTTCGATTTTAAAGCCCCAATGAAAGAAAATACATTTATTAAACACACAACACACAACTAAGTAGGTATAATAACAACAATAAGCCCACCGAAAATCGGAACTCGGAGTACATAATAACAATAAAGAAATGTTACATGTTAAATAACATATAATAAAAATACTCAACAAAACAAACCTCACAATATGTATCTCAGTGTGGGTGTGTGTTTAAATGGTCACAGTTCAGCTAATGCTACAGATATCTGCAGCGCTGTTTTTCAACTGCAGCCGTTTGCACTAGGTAGCTGTCTGTATATACGCGGATTCCGTAAATTGTAATTGTTATGCCTTATCCATCATGAATTAGTAGTCCCAGTTTCAATAATTACGTGTAGACAATATGTGTGAACAATAATTGTATAGGTAGCATAAACACGTGGCGGAGGATGCAGTAGCCCGGGGTGAGGTGATGTTGGCGGTGTCCCTGGACATCGCCAACGCGTTCAACACCTTGCCCTGGAGTTGCATTAGGGAGGCGCTCGTGTATCACGAAGTGCCTCTCTACCTCCGCCGCATAGTCGGGGCGTATTTGACGGAGAGAGCTGTCATCTACCCAACCGTGACCGGTCTCGGTCGGCGTGAAATGTCGTGTGGTGTTCCACAGGGATCGGTCCTGGGGCCGCTCCTGTGGAACATCGGATACGACTGGGTGCTTCGCGGTGAGCTGGTAGGCGGTGCCGCCTTCACGTGCTACGCGGACGATACGCTAGTGACGGCGTGCGGGGCGACGTACCGCGAAGCGCCCTAAAGGCCACGACCGCGGTTGCCCAAGTCGTTGAGCGGATCCGGCGGCTGGGTCTCGAGGTGGCTTTGCATAAAACCGAGGCCCTTTTCTTTTATGGGCCTCGGAGAAAGCCACCCGAGGGATCCAGTCTCATCGTGGGAGGAAATCGCATCGGCATCAAGCCCCAAATGAAATATTTGGGGCTCGTGCTCGACGGCCGATGGGACTTCGGAGAGCACATCCGAAGTCTGGCCCCCAAATTGAAGGGCACAGCTCTTGCTCTGGCTCGGCTGTTGCCCAACATGAGGGGGCCCGATGACGCCTGCAGGAGACTCTACGCGGGGATCGTGCGGTCCATGGCCCTGTATGGGTGCCCAATATGGGCGGAGGCCCTGAGGACCAGAACTGTGCGGATGCTGCGCGCTCCGCAGCGAGTTATGGCCATCAGGGTCATCCGCGGGTACCGCACGATCTCTTTCGAGGCGGCGAGTCTCCTTGCCGGAACTCCGCCATGGGACCTGGAAGCGAGAGCCCTTCCGCAACTGTACCAGTGGCGAAAGGAGGTGCGGGAGCAGGGATGGAGCCCCGAGCCTCGAGAAATCGAGGCCTTGCAGTCCCAGCTCCACCAGGCCATCGTGGTGGAGTGGAAGGAACGACTTGGGCGACCAAGCGCAGGGCACGCCGCAATAGCGGTGGTAAGGCCCATCATGGAGGATTGGCTAGAGAGGCGACACGGAAGCCTCTCGTACCGACTGACGCAGGTGGTATCCGGGAAGGGGTGCTTCGGGGACCACCTGCATCGCATCAGCAGGGAGCCAACGCCTGAGTGTCATCACTGCGACGCGAACGAGGACTCAGGGCTGCACACGCTGGCGGACTGCCCGGCGTGGGAGGCGCCGAGGCGTGACCTCGTGGCAGTCATCGGGGTGGGAGTCCTCTCACTCGGCAGCATGATTGCGGCAATGGTGCGGAGCGCGAGCGCGTGGGCCACCGCCACCTCCTTCTGCGAGCATGTAATGCTCGCGAAGGAGATGGCGGAGCGCGTCCGGGAGAGATTTAGAACACTCACGGACCGCCGAGCCCGCAACTTGCTCGCCGCGCATCGCAGGCGACTCAGGCGCCGGAGGTCGCTTAACGACCTCCGTCCTCCATGAGCGCAGGCCTGGGGGTTCCGGATGAGGCCACCTGTCTCCCCAGCAGAAGCAGGCTGGGACGGTGGGGCGACTAGCGCCCCTCCCCCAAACCGGGGCAAGACGGGGACACCGTGGTTCCCAAACCCGAGGGGGCCATCTCGAAACCGGAGATGGCCCAGGGTCAGTCGGGGAGCGAGGGATATGCTCTATGGGCAACCTTACACCCCGGCGTCTGTACACCCGAGACGGCGTGCGGTTTTAGTCGGTTCAAGCCCTACATAACCGCCCCCGCTTGCACGCGGGGAGGTATCCGAAGGGATTTCCGCACGATAAAAAAAAAAACGGTAGCATAAACACGCAAACGAGGTGTTTTTAGGTCAGTCGGTGTGCCAGGGATGTGCTCTATGGACAACCTTACTCTGGTCTGCCCCTCTTTTTCCGCCCCCGTTGGCCGACGGGGGGGGGGGGTTGTTAGACGTTCATTACTAACAAAACATTTAGCTTTTATCAAAGTACATGCACTTGAGAGCTTAACATAGAGTAAGTGCTTTTTGTTTTCAGGATTCCGTCATTTTTTTTTTTTCTTTTTTTTTTTCGTGCGGAAATCCCTTCGGATACCCCCCCGCCGGCCAGCGGGGGCGGTTATGTCGGGCTTGAACCGACTAAAACCGCACGCCGTCTCGGGTTTGCAGACGCCGGGGTGTAAGGTTGCTCATAGAGCATATCTCTCGCACCCCGACTGACCCTGTGAAATGGTATTATTTATATCGCCACGATGGCGAAACAACGCTGAGAATTTTTACCTCACATCTGTTAACAATACAAATACCATTCATACAACATAAAAAATTATTCGTCTTCACGACGTATTTGAAATAAAGGAATATTGACACGTGTTAATTATTGCAAAATGAACTCTATGGACGTCTACATTATCTCATTGGTTAATGCGTATTAAAATAATTTATAAAGGGTTTTAAGAACCAAATAAGATGTAATTTGATTTCTTTGTCAAGCTTTGATACGAGACTGTTGGTTAGTAAACGGACGCGTTTACCAAATTTTGCACGATTGAATGTCGCTATGCTTTGCCTGACAATGAGTTTGTATTACGTAGATTGAGAGTTAAGTGTTAAGCGTGGCATGTTGCATGGAAGGATGGTAATTTAAGGTTAATGGTGTGTATATAATTAAAATATGCTTAATTTGAACTATTTAAGATGTTTGTTTTAAAATAATATTGGCACGCTATTTTAAATACAAAAATTTATAATGTTTGGCTAAAGATCCAATGCGTGGGTCATTTCTCATAAAAAAATACTACCTGATACCCAAGTGACGAAGCGGCGTGTGACGTCATTTGGACGCAACAAGCGGGGAGTCAGTGGAATATAAAAACTGATTTCGAACGGGGACATGGGACAGTTTTCATTGTAGCTGGTTGAAGTGCACACGCTCTGTTAAAATAGTTGGTAATTTTGTTGGCTGTGTTATGCTAATATAATTGGTGATTCTTTTGGCGAGTTGTGCATACTAGACAGTGACAAATGATAACGCTCTTTGGATTGAATATCTAAAGATTCCTATATTTTATAAATACCTTTCTCAATAAAACCCAAATTCCTGAAACGTGGCAAAAAAGAACTGGTAGGTAACATAGCCTTAAATTCTGGAATTGAGTCTGATTTCGGAAGCGTTTCAACCACCTATTTCCTATAATCTAGGATCCGTGGAATAGTTTTAGGGGTTTTCGCAAGCTATTCCATTCCTTTTCCTTAGTTTAGTTCGCATTGTTATTCCCCTACACACAATTCGCTCACAACACATATCAAATCAAACACACCTGCTATCTTTGGTACGGGATAGTAGACCGAGGTAAACACTAGCCATTTGAGTCTAGAATTATTTAGGTTAATCTGTCGAGGCGGATTAATAGGACTCGTAGGTAACATCATACCAAATACGTTTATTAAAGTGATAACTAACCGAAGTGAAGTGTTACGTAAATTATATCGCGTTAAGTCTTTGTTTACAAGATAATTATCATAAATAACTTAATCAATCCAACAGCAAATCCATTGTGTTTTAATTAAAGTAACCGTGAATTTTATAGTAAAGTTGTGGATAAATACGTTATTCAATAATTAAAAATAGATATATCGAAAATAGTTCCAGAACATTGTCTGAATAAATCGTGATAGTTTGTTATATAACTTTAAATATATTACTAAATAATATAATTGAAGGTTTCTGGTAAATTTCTACTATTTTATAGTATATTGGTTTGAATAGCAACATAAAGAACTGTGGTCTGAATTTATATAAAATTACGTTTGGAAGTGATTTAAATGATTACGTGAAATATCATTATCATTATAACATTTTATCTAGGCACTGTAATCAAACAATTAAGTGCATTATAACATGGCTGAATACATCATTCGAGAATTAGAGCAAGTATAAATAATTATTCCGTTATCAGTTATAGAACATTGATTTGAGTGGGCAGAAGTTGACGAGTAATATATTAGAGTAAATTATCTAAGTGGCTGATTATTCATCTAACATTTGCAATATATCGAGTAACACAAGGAAATAGTATCAGTAATACAAAGAGATGGTCGTTGGTGAACTCAATTAATATTCGACTTGTAAAGTGCAAAGAACACATAAGAGACGACGTGTGGTTTTAGTAGGTTCATTCAGAGACATCTGAAATATCATTATTTGCACACAGTTTTCTAACGAGAGGGAGTATTTTAGTCGAATACAGCAATAAATAAATATATGTGTTACAATCAGCTCACTTAATAGATAATTTAAATAGAATTTTAGCTCCTGGAACCATTTGGGTTTTCAGTTTGAGCAAGTTATCAGTGTGTAACATTTCTGGGGTCTGCCTGAAATCCATAAATTATATTTACAAGCTAAAACAGATGAACTCGTGCTAAATCAGTATTTATACCAGTCTCGAACGAAACCTACATTGGAATGCAGGCAAACCTAGATATGTGAGGCGATTTACGACGGGTCGGTTAAACTTGTAATGGTATTAATTAGTGAATACTAATATAAAAAAAAAGGAGAAGAATACTATTATACGTTTAGCGTTAGTGGAGGTACTGATAACAGAATTAAATTACTCTTGAAGGAGAGGAGGAGAAAATATGTTGATTTAATATCAACCCAACCAAAAAAAAATATATATATGAGCTCACGACAAAACATATGAAATATAAAAAATACAGGCCATTATCATATAATCTGGATCCAGAAAACCTCAGTTACCTGGTAGATACAATCTACGACCGTAAATGATAACTTGACATTTAAATCAATATCGTATATAGAAACTAGATTTTATGCAGATAGAGTTCATTTTATTTCAACAAAACTCAAAAGATTAGAACATTAGTTAATATATAATATAAACCGAAGGTTAAATTAATTCAGTGAGGAGAATAATCACGGCGTACATTATTTAAAATAAATCGGTTAGGAATTTAATTTCACAGTTTAGTTTTATGTTTAGTTAGGTTTAGACGATTACAGCCAAGCTAGTGACGAAGATAGCCTTAAAGGCCATTTCCCGTTACAGTTTTTGATGCCCGGTGACCAGAATTCTTGTCTAGTATTACATTTTAATACAACGAGAAAAGAACCAACTTATAAATTACTACAAAACATACCACGCAGAATATCAAAATTTTATTTATTACGTCCGACACTCACAGAAATAGACTTTTAAAAGAGTACAAAACGCGTATTCATTGTTTAAAATATATTCTTTATTAATTGTTTAAAAAAAAATATTACACAACGTAGGCAATTACTAAAATAGTAAGACTCTCTAAAAAGGGTCCAATACACAATACACCGAAAATTATTACGGATATCATAAACATAGGCAAAACTTGGGTCAGTCTTTGTCTATATTTAAGCAAACTAAAACTTTTGTTGACGCACGTGTAAACTCGTAACAATATTTTTTTGCCTTATGATTCTCATAGACATAGTTAACAAAACGGAAAAAAATACAATAACTCGATACATTTGGACATTTCAAGGGGTCTTAAAATAGGACCGTTTATCACGTACGAAACTGACATTCGTAAAAACTTAAAAACGCACTTGTGAAAACGAGACACTTAGCAATATTAGAAGTTTGAAAACCATTAATTTCAAAAAGGTTTGACAGTTTATTAGGATAAGATAATAAACGAACTCAAAAAGGTTAAGCGCACTTAACACACTTGGTGTTATTTAATCTTAAGAATATTCTTTGAACACTCGAAAAATATTCAAAACGATAAATTTCAAATACTTAACTTCTACTCGAAAAATATATTCGGATAACGTATCTAAGTGAATACTTAAGAGCAATTCTAACAACAAATAACCAATACAAAATTGAGAGTATTTATTTTCACGTGGGAAATAATATATTTTAATAACAAACCATGAGCGGAAAGAACATGCGTAATAGTCGTAGAGGGACTAGCGGTACTAATAACATGAATAGTGCAAATCAGACTAATCAATTGTTATCTGAAATATTAAATAGACTTACGAGATTGGAAAACGAGCGAATTGAAAGTGATAGTGGTCATAGTTCAGGTTCTCCAATAGTACCATTGACTAGCTCGGAAACGAACAATATTAGTAGTGAGACAACACGTGAAACGGTAATTGTACAGGTAAAGCAAAAATTACCTACATTCGACGGCAATAGGATGCACAATCCAATGAGTTTCTTGAGGGATCTTAAAGATTATTTTTCTATGACGGGACAAGACCTAAATACAGAACGAACATTAAGTTTAGCAATAGAATCATTATCAGGGGAAGCTAAAATTCGTATGAATATTTATAGAGATTATTGGAAGTCGTTTAGTGATTTTGAATCGGATTTCCAGAATGTATTTTGGAGCCAGGCAGAACAGGAAGTAGTAAAGTCTAGATTTATGACTTCAAAATATAATAAACAGAACGGGAGTATGGAGAAATATTTCGCGGAGCAGTTGGATAAAGTTTATGCTTTATCATTGCCTTTTACGGGTGCAGAAAAGATAAATACCATTTTTAGGCAGTATCCTGAATATGTTACTTAGCATACTTTAGTAGACAACAACCTATGACAATCAGAGAAGCAGTTGAATTTTTAAGACATCTGGAAAGAAATATAAGTGTAGATAGGCTCGGTAATTCACAGTCACAGAGTTCGACAGTAAATAGATATGAAAGACCACGCGGTGAAAATGTAAATATAATAGGATATAATTCCACGAATCGCGAACGAGGCAATAATACACGGGGTTATTTTTATAGGAATTATAACAGGCTGGGTCAAGGTGTAGCAAACGGTAGATACTCTAATATACGGGGAGGCGTTAAACCAATTGAATTTAGACCGGAAACGAAAGATCAAAACACAAATAATAGCGAGAATAATACGGAAACTAATTCTAGTACTAAGTAAAAAATGTAGTCATTAAGTTAAGGTGGAATATGTGGGCTCCAAAGTTCAAAATTTAGTTTTTGTTAAAACATTTATTCATAAAAAAAAAACAAATAGTTCCAATAAAACCAGCTGTAGGAGTAAAAGAGTTTGTCCGATTAATGACTTATAAGGCAGAAACGTTCCGATATGTTTATCGAAATCAAATGACAATAATTATGTTATGCAAAATAATAAATCATGCAAACATTATTAAAAGGCGCTGACTTTTTAGACTGCGAAAAGGACTCGCATAGATATTTAACATTGCAAAAAAAAAAAAAATTACAGTTTAGGAGGCGTGAATTTAACAGGTCTATTCGACGCAGGTAGATCCGGTTATAAATACATATATTCTATGCAGGATACCTATGGTAAGGTTCAAAGATTATATACATTGCGGAATCTTACAGAACGAGTTACATTCTACTAATTGTTATACCCTCATGGAACCCAAAACTAATAAAATAAAAGGAACTTACAACACTATTAATTTAGCGTGATATTATATAAAGAGTAAAGAGATTGAGTCGAAGGAATGCATCTGGGAACTAATCCTAGAATCAGATCTTCAAAAGAAGTCTGTTTCTAAGCGAATCAACTTAATTTGAAGTCTGAGGAGGCGACTGAAATGGTATTATTTATATCGCCACGATGGCGAAACAACGCTGAGAATTTTTACCTCACATCTGTTAACAATACAAATACCATTCATACAACATAAAAAATTATTCGTCTTCACGACGTATTTGAAATAAAGGAATATTGACACGTGTTAATTATTGCAAAATGAACTCTATGGACGTCTACATTATCTCATTGGTTAATGCGTATTAAAATAATTTATAAAGGGTTTTAAGAACCAAATAAGATGTAATTTGATTTCTTTGTCAAGCTTTGATACGAGACTGTTGGTTAGTAAACGGACGCGTTTACCAAATTTTGCACGATTGAATGTCGCTATGCTTTGCCTGACAATGAGTTTGTATTACGTAGATTGAGAGTTAAGTGTTAAGCGTGGCATGTTGCATGGAAGGATGGTAATTTAAGGTTAATGGTGTGTATATAATTAAAATATGCTTAATTTGAACTATTTAAGATGTTTGTTTTAAAATAATATTGGCACGCTATTTTAAATACAAAAAGTTATAATGTTTGGCTAAAGATCCAATGCGTGGGTCATTTCTCATAAAAAATACTACCTGATACCCAAGTGACGAAGCGGCGTGTGACGTCATTTGGACGCAACAAGCGGGGAGTCAGTGGAATATAAAAACTGATTTCGAACGGGGACATGGGACAGTTTTCATTGTAGCTGGTTGAAGTGCACACGCTCTGTTAAAATAGTTGGTAATTTTGTTGGCTGTGTTATGCTAATATAATTGGTGATTCTTTTGGCGAGTTGTGCATACTAGACAGTGACAAATGATAACGCTCTTTGGATTGAATATCTAAAGAGTCCTATATTTTATAAATACCTTTCTCAATAAAACCCAAATTCCTGAAACGTGGCAAAAAAGAACTGGTAGGTAACATAGCCTTAAATTCTGGAATTGAGTCTGATTTCGGAAGCGTTTCAACCACCTATTTCCTATAATCTAGGATCCGTGGAATAGTTTTAGGGGTTTTCGCAAGCTATTCCATTCCTTTTCCTTAGTTTAGTTCGCATTGTTATTCCCCTACACACAATTCGCACACAACACATATCAAATCAAACACACCTGCTATCTTTGGTACGGGATAGTAGACCGAGGTAAACACTAGCCATTTGAGTCTAGAATTATTTAGGTTAATCTGTCGAGGCGGATTAATAGGACTCGTAGGTAACATCATACCAAATACGTTTATTAAAGTGATAACTAACCGAAGTGAAGTGTTACGTAAATTATATCGCGTTAAGTCTTTGTTTACAAGATAATTATCATAAATAACTTAATCAATCCAACAGCAAATCCATTGTGTTTTAATTAAAGTAACCGTGAATTTTATAGTAAAGTTGTGGATAAATACGTTATTCAATAATTAAAAATAGATATATCGAAAATAGTTCCAGAACATTGTCTGAATAAATCGTGATAGTTTGTTATATAACTTTAAATATATTACTAAATAATATAATTGAAGGTTTCTGGTAAATTTCTACTATTTTATAGTATATTGGTTTGAATAGCAACATAAAGAACTGTGGTCTGAATTTATATAAAATTACGTTTGGAAGTGATTTAAATGATTACGTGAAATATCATTATCATTATAACATTTTATCTAGGCACTGTAATCAAACAATTAAGTGCATTATAACATGGCTGAATACATCATTCGAGAATTAGAGCAAGTATAAATAATTATTCCGTTATCAGTTATAGAACATTGATTTGAGTGGGCAGAAGTTGACGAGTAATATATTAGAGTAAATTATCTAAGTGGCTGATTATTCATCTAACATTTGCAATATATCGAGTAACACAAGGAAATAGTATCAGTAATACAAAGAGATGGTCGTTGGTGAACTCAATTAATATTCGACTTGTAAAGTGCAAAGAACACATAAGAGACGACGTGTGGTTTTAGTAGGTTCATTCAGAGACATCTGAAATATCATTATTTGCACACAGTTTTCTAACGAGAGGGAGTATTTTAGTCGAATACAGCAATAAATAAATATATGTGTTACAATCAGCTCACTTAATAGATAATTTAAATAGAATTTTAGCTCCTGGAACCATTTGGGTTTTCAGTTTGAGCAAGTTATCAGTGTGTAACATTTCTGGGGTCTGCCTGAAATCCATAAATTATATTTACAAGCTAAAACAGATGAACTCGTGCTAAATCAGTATTTATACCAGTCTCGAACGAAACCTACATTGGAATGCAGGCAAACCTAGATATGTGAGGCGATTTACGACGGGTCGGTTAAACTTGTAATGGTATTAATTAGTGAATACTAATATAAAAAAAAAGGAGAAGAATACTATTATACGTTTAGCGTTAGTGGAGGTACTGATAACAGAATTAAATTACTCTTGAAGGAGAGGAGGAGAAAATATGTTGATTTAATATCAACCACCAAAAAATATATATATATGAGCTCACGACAAAACATATGAAATATAAAAAATACAGGCCATTATCATATAATCTGGATCCAGAAAACCTCAGTTACCTGGTAGATACAATCTACGACCGTAAATGATAACTTGACATTTAAATCAATATCGTATATAGAAACTAGATTTTATGCAGATAGAGTTCATTTTATTTCAACAAAACTCAAAAGATTAGAACATTAGTTAATATATAATATAAACCGAAGGTTAAATTAATTCAGTGAGGAGAATAATCACGGCGTACATTATTTAAAATAAATCGGTTAGGAATTTAATTTCACAGTTTAGTTTTATGTTTAGTTAGGTTTAGACGATTACAGCCAAGCTAGTGACGAAGATAGCCTTAAAGGCCATTTCCCGTTACACCTGGGCCATCTCCGGTTTCGAGATGGCCCCCTCGGGTTAGGATTCCGTACCCTAAGGATAAAACGGGACGTTATTACATTGACTCCGCTGTCCGCCTGTCTGTCCTTCTGTCACCAGGCTGTATCTCATGAACCGTGATTGAAATTTTCACAGATGATGTATTTCTGTTGCCGCTATAACAACATACAAGAAATCATAGAATAAAACAAGTTGAATTCCTGAGACGAGCTCAGCCGAATACAAGGGATTTTTTTTTTCTTTATCTTGCAATGGTTCATCCCAGCATGAATCTATTACCGAAAACAGCAACTCGATAGCTCATCTCCTTCATACCCAAAACCGTGACAGAATATTGGCAACGACGACGTCGACGACAACTCGATAGCAATAGTGCTTTTCTAAAGAAAATCCCTAAAAATATTTAAGGGGGCTCCCATACAACAAAGGTGATTTTTTTGCTCTTTTTTGCTTGATATTGACAACGGTAACACGTAGACGCTTGAAATATTCACAGAATATTTAGTTATATACTTACTTCAAAAATATATAATTAAATATATTTGATAACCTCAGTGGCATAGCGGTAGAGCATTCGACTGCTAAACCAGAGGTGGTGGGTTCACTTCCCGCTCATTGCAAGTATTGAATTTGCATTGGTCTGGGTGTTAAATGTATTTTTTTACAAAAATATCTAAGTATGTTTATCCGCATTTTAAACCCATATTGCAAGCTGTGCTTAATTTGGGTCTAGATAGCACTGTGTAATATGTCCCAGAATATTTATTTATAAATGAATATAAAACAATATTTTTTTTGCCGTTTTTATAGATAATGGTACGGAACCCTTCGTGCGCGAGTCCGACTCGCACTTGGCTGGTGTTTAGGGTTAAAGCTAAAAATGATAAAACTAAAAAATTTATAATGATGTAAATTTTCACCGAAAATTGGTTTGAACGAGATCTAGTAAGTAGTTTTATTTTATTCGTCATATTTACGTTTGTGGCGACACTCGTGTCACCACTCTCACACATGCACTGCACACACACATACATGTACGAGAGAGAGGCGCGGGGATTCACTCGTTTTCTTCCAAATCACGCGCCGGGACCTCTCCCGGTGACGTCAACAAGTTCGCGTCTAACCAGCTTCCGCGTCGCACGTGAACACCCGCGCGAGCCATCTCTTTGTATCATAATGTGCTCGTAACTCCTTCTGTATTTCATTAGTAAATTTATAAAGATAGCTCTAAGTGTTAGTGATTAAATCGTGTGGAACTTATCTGACATCTTTCACTCAGACATCCTACGTTAGTCACGATAGGTCTCACCCTACAACATCGGTGAGGCCATAACACCCTTTTTAACCTATACATTCAATCACTCGAATATTAAAATTAAAAAAAAAACAATATTACGTTACTTGCTGCTACGGAACATTTCATGGGCGAGTCCAACTCGCACTTGGCCACTTTTTTATTTTTCATATCGAAGAATTTTTTTATAAAAATATATTTTTCACTACAATTTCTTTGTTCACTTACGCCTGTCAGTATAGTATCAATGGGATAAAGTAAAGCTGTTTTGATATAAAGTTTGGGCTATTATATTTTTGATCAAAGTAATGGACGACGAGCTACTATTGAGTACTTACTAATAGCAAATCTCGATAATAAAACTTTGCACGACTCAGGAATCGAATGACTAACTCTACTACTGCTAACTCATGCGTGAGCAGTCGCAGTCGCTACCGCTGTTGTGCCGAACCAGTAATTTTCTAATCATAATGTATATCGGATAGACATAGATATGCCCGGTAGATGGCAATAGGCTCGCCCCTATTACATTGGGACCTCAACATAAACTGGCGAAACGTGGGTGCTAGCACCTCTGCCTACCACTTCGGGGATATAGGCGTGAGTTTATGTTATGTTATGTTTATCTTATTTAGTTTAATAGTTCCTATGGCCACCTTTGTGCTTCGTCATCAGACCAGTTTAACGGTGCCATATAATTGCTTTATCATCAGAACTAAAATTGTATGCAAAAAACTCAATCGTATACCAACAAATGGCTGAAAAATGGTTTGCAAATTTTGACGGACACCTAACTTTCATCACATACTTATACGAACAAGAGTAAATTCAGGAAATGTTATGAACAGCGCTCTCCGTTCGTTTATGGGCGGATATTCAGTGCCGTTGAAAGCACAACTGCAGTTCGTAATAGCGCACTAATCCTTACCCAAATAGTAATAAAAATATACTACGTATATGACGACCTCTGTGGCGTAGCGGTAGTGCGTTCGACTGCTAAGTCAGAGGTCACGGATTCGATTCCTGCTCAGTGCAAATATATATATTTGCATTGGTCTGGGTTTTTCTATGTATAAAATGTATTTATTTACAAAAAAATAATTAAGTATGTTTATCCGCATTCTAGAACCCATATGACAAGCTCTGCTTAGTTTATTTCTAGTTGGCGTTGTATAACTAAGCAGAGCTTGTCATATGGGTTCTAGAATGCGGATAAACATACTTAATTTTTTTTACTTATACACTTTTTTTTTGTAAATTCATATATATTATACATAGAAACATATAGCCCATATATATAGCCCGTATAGCGGCGCTAGCCCAGTGGCGTACGTAACGGACTGTTGAGACGAGGTCTCGAGTTCGATCCCCAGTCACCCCGGGCACACGAAGGGATTTTCGCAGGAAAAATAAAAAGGTACAGAAACAGATCCGAAGGGATTTCTGCACAAAAAAAAAGGTACAGAAACAGATCCGAAGGGATTTCCGCACAAAAAAAAGGTACAGAAACAGATCGCTTAGTGACCTCCGTCCTCCATGAGCGCAGGCCTGGGGGTGGCAGATGAGGCCGCCTGTCACCCCAGCAGAACAGGCCGGGACGGTGGTGCGGCTAGCGCCCCTTCCCCAAACCGGGGCAAGACGGGGAGTCGGAGTGCGAGGGATATGCTCTATGGGCAATCTTACAAACCGGGGTTTTAAGACCCGAGACAGCGTGCGGTTTTAGTCGGTCCAAGCCCGACATAACCGCCCCAGCTGGCCGGCGGGGGGGTATCCGAAGGGATATTCACACGAAAAAAAAATGGTACAGAAACAGACAACAGATTGAGCGAATACACAATGTTACTACAAACTAACTAACTCACAACTAAACCTAAACATCCTAAACCATCTAAACCTAAACAACTAATAGTAGCTTTACACATACTAAATTCAATGACAAAAATAAAATAAAAGATGTTATTCAGGCTGCAAGCCTTCACCGCGTATTATCTTTTTAAAATCATAAAAGTTATTATGAAAAATATCCACACGAGAGAACACTGAATTATAATACTTGCACATTCTAGCGAGCGGACTATTGTTAGACACATTGTTGTTGCTTGTAGGTATTGTAAATAGTTGTGGGATACGCAAAGAACGCGTCGGTATCTTGATGTCTTGGTTGATATGTCCCCTATTATGTGAAAAATTTAATATAGATTCTATATGATACCAGTCTGTTTTGAAAAGGATGTACTGAAAAGAATTGGAACAAAAACAGTTATTACTTATACTTCTCATTTCAGACCCTCCAAACCAGACTGAATGAGGTAGACAAGGTTGGACCAAATACCCTTACTCAATAATTGCTCATCAAAGTGTCTATTCGGACCACATGTTACGGCAATCGAATCAAATAAGGAATAAGGAAGACAGTCAGTTGGGATGCCTAAATAGACTGTTCTCTTTGCCTGATGATCAACCTGTTCATTATCCGGGACCAGGATATGTGAAGGTATTCATTGAACAATGATAGTTGATCAAATTAGGGGCTGCATAAAAGTTTTAATGATAGTAGCGAAAGTTTGTGAGGTGATGGTGATGGTGTGTTAGGATAGGAGCAAATGATAGGCTGTTCCCTCTCCACGTCACGAAAGGAGGAAGGTGATATGATAATATACATTATAGTTCTTGCAAGTAGTTATCCGTTAAGGCGATTGTTGTCAAACGGTGATCACAAACGGTTCGGAACGGAAACGGAACGATTTCAATGCGGTTTTTTTCCATTTGAAAGCCAGTTTTCTTGCGGAGGTTCTTAGCTATGTTTGGTTAATATCGGTCCAGCAGTGTAAGAATATCAGCTCTTTTCGAAAATGATGTAAAGCATTTTTGGCGTATGATTATTCGATTAAGTGCTTAACGCGTGGCAGTATAATCGTCAAATGATGGCGTAGGGGGTTTTCTCCATTTGGAGTAAAGACGATTAGGTTTCTTAACATGGCGTTAGTCTAATTAACTATAACTGTTACATGGATAGACAAGACATACCGACAATAAGCTTCAACGGTCTATAATAACGGACTTCATATGAGTTTTCGTAAACAAATTACTATCGCGTTTCAGATGAAACAGTGCCATCTACTGAGCAATGTTACAAGTAAATGTCGTCATAAACACTTTAATATATAATATATACCTCATTAGGGTTCCGTTGCCAAATCGCAAAAAACGGAACCCTTATAGATTCGTCATGTCTGTCTGTCTGTCCGTCCGTATGTCACAGCCACTTTTTTCCGAAACTATAACAACTATGATGTTGAAACTTGGTAAGTAGATGTATTCTGTGAACCGCATTAAGGTTTTTATACAAAAATAAAAAAAAAACAATAAATTTTAGGGGTCCCCATACTTAGAACTGAAACTCAAAATTTTTTTTTCATCTAACCCATACGTGTGCTATGGATAGGTCTTCAAAATGATATTGAGGTTTCTAATGATATGAATCATTTTTTAGGGTTCCGTTGCCAAATGGCAAAAAACGGAACCCTTATAGATTCGTCATGTCTGTCTGTCTGTCCGTCCGTATGTCACAGCCACTTTTCTCCGAAACTATAAGAGCTATGCTGTTGAAACTTGGTAAGTAGATGTATTCTGTGAACCGCGTTAAGATTTACACAAAAATAGAAAAAAAAACAATAAATTTTTGGGGTAATAAGTTTTTTACTTAGAACTGAAACTCAAAAAAAATTTTTTCGTTAAACCTATACGTGTGGGGTAATGGATAGGTCTTCAAAAGTGATATTGAGGTTTTTAATAAAAAAAAATTCTAAACTGAATAGTTTGCGCGTGAGACACTTCCAAAGTGGTAAAGTGTGCCCCCCCCCCCCTGTAACTTACAAAATAAGAGACTGATAAAACTAAAAAAAATATATGATGTACGTTACTATGTAAACTTCCAACGATAATTGGTTTGAACCGTATCTAGTGAGTAGTTTTTTTTTAATTCGTCTGAAATCGTAAACTGCAAGTTACGTTTCATTTAAACAACTCAAATATTAAAAATTTTACTTGCTGCTACGGAACCCTTCATGGGCGAGTCCGACTCGCACTTGGCCGTTTTTTTTCTAAACTGAATAGTTTGCGCGAGAGACACTTCCAAAGTGGTAAAATGTGTCCCCCTCCCTCTGTAACTTCTAAAATAACAGAATGACAAAGCTAAAAAAAAAATAATGTACATTACCATGTAAACTGCCAACGAAAATTGGTTTGAGCGAGATCTACTAAGTAGTTTTTTTTAATACGTCATAAATCGTAAACCGCAATTTACCTTTCATTCAATCAACTCAAATATAAAAATTAAAAAAAAACCTTATCATGTGACTTGCTGCTACGGAACCCTTAATGGGCGAGTCCGACTCGCACTTGGCCGCTTTTTTGTCACTTAGCTTCTCCTGATACTGCGTGGTGGATGAGGTAGGTATTACGCTTTTGACAAGAAGGTTACTTTTTGTATGTTCAGATTCAGTCTTTTATTTTGCCTAAAACAGCTGTATTCCTAAATCAATCAATTGAAGTTAATTTTGTCTTAGATCTTTAAAACTACGCAACGTATTTAAATGCGTTTTTTTAATAGATAGTGATTTAAGGGTAAGGTTTATACATACAATACATGCATATTATATTAGAGAAACACTGATAATTTTAGAGGTCTCTAATGTGATGTCGTAACTAAGCACATTTTTTTGCGCTTACATTGCAAACGCTGGCTGAACCCTACGAGATAGATCAAAATAATGTACTACAGTATTGTACACCTTAAGGAGGTCTACAAAAAAGTCCGAGATGGTATAGTATGTCTTTCTATTAGGGATAACTTACAATAACTATTTTCTGTGTTGTTGTGTACTGTAATAGCCCAGCGGTGTACGTAACGGACTGCCGAAACGAAGTCTAGAGTTCGATCCCCAGTCGCCCCGGGCACACACCTCTGAATTTTCGTAGTTTTGTGTGTATTAAAAATGTTGATTATCGTTCGCTCAGTAATGTGCCCGGTAGATGGCACTATGCTCGCACGATTCGCCAGTTATGTTTAGGTCCCAATGTAATAGGGGTATTACATTGGGACCTAAACATAACTGGCGAATCGTGGGTGTGTATCCCTTCGGGGATACAGGCGTGAAGTTATGTTTTGTTAACTATTTTTGAGCTGAGTGAGACGAAGTCGAGCGAAAGCTCCTCATACCAGACTTCAGGATTTTCTTTGTCACAGGTCTCCTCCTAAACTACTAATCCAATCAGTTCCAAATTTGGCATGATTAAAGAGGTCAAGCAGAGGAAGGTTTATGGATATATTTTGAAAAAATTAAAGCTACAACAGAGGAATGATCACCGTTAAAAAAAATCCAGATTGAATTACATAATAACCGCTCGAGACACTGTGACCAAACTTTACACGCTAAGAAAGCAGAGTCCAGAGTTGTGACTTTCAAAAAGAATTTTCAAAATCGAACTTGCCACGGAGGAATGATCACTGTTCAAAATTTTCAAAATCTGATTCACGATGTCTCACTCAGCTCAACATTGCAAGCAGCGATTCGCCTTGCAGACCTAGTTATTCTTTACTTTTTACGAAATATAATGGCTTAATTACGAAGCGATTTTAAGCAATACAGGATTAATCATTATCCAAAAACATGTTTGTAGTGTCTCATGACAAAAAAACTGTGAACGTTGTATATAAAGACATTCTATAGTATATTTAGTATGAGCATTGCACCCGTGCGAAAACGGCGCGGGTCGCTAGTAGTTTATAAAATAATGGCCGGGGCAAAATGGGGACGCCGTGGTTCTCAAAGCCGAGGGGGCCATCTCGAAACTGGAGATGGCCCAGGGTCAGTCGGGGTGCGAGGGATATGCTCTATGGGCAACCTTACACCCCGGCGTCTATAGACCCGAGACGGCGTGTGGTTTTAGTCGGTTCAAGCCCGACATAACCGCCCCCGCTGGCCGGCGGGGGGGTATCCGAAGGGACCTCCCACGAAAAAAAAAGGTCCTGTTTTCCATCTCGAAACCGGAGGTGACCCAGGGTCAGTCGGGGTGCGAGGAAAATGCTTTATGGGCAACCATACACCCCGACGTCTGAAGACCCGAGATGGCGTGCGGTTCTAGTCGGTTCAAGTCCGATATAATCGTCCCCGGGGGTATAAAAAAAGGTACTGTTTCATGTATGGTCTATTCGCTTAAATATTTCCATAGTTGTTTGGGTATTGGTTTGACCTTTTATCCCTTGTTTATTCAGGACAAAATAGTTTTGGGAGTGACATAGCCAGCGGAAGTATGATGAGATTCGCTTACTGTTGATTTAGTTGGCCTCAAATGCCCGTTATATCAAATTCACTTTGTGTTTTCTGAATTTGAATACTCAATATGTATCTATCTATGTAGATATTTACTGTCACCCGTGACTCCATTACTTTTTTCACTACCACAGGAACTACGGGGAAGAAAACGAGCTTATGTTCTTTTACAGACTAAATCTATTTTTTTGATAAATTTCATCCAGATCTAATCAGCGGGAGAGGTTGAGGGGAATTTTCAATGATTTCTATGTTTACTAGACAAGTATTCCAGAACAAAAAGTGTGTCAACCTTTGGGGGTGAGGCAGAAATGGGGGCGGGGTAAGGAATGCCTCACCATAGATTAATACTTTTGGCGCACAGATAACGGACGATAATGTCACATAGATTGAATTTATTATACTCATTTTTTCCTCATTTTTGGCCTCTCCTGCCACCCCCAGGCCTGCGCTCATGGAGGACGGAGGTCGTTAAGCGACCTCCGGTGCCTGAGTTGCATGCGACGCGCGGCGAGCATATTGCGTTCTCGGCGGGCCGGAAGAGTTCTAAATCTCTCGCGGGCACGCTCCGCCATCTCCTTCTCGAGCATTACATGCTCGCAGAAGGAGGCGGCGGTGGCCCACGCGCTCGCGCTCCGCGCCATTGCCGCGAAGTCTGTAGCAGACGCTCGTTTATCAGTCTGCAGGTGTACATTGTAGTAGCAACGCTTGAGTTCTTCGGAACAGTCACGAAGCTAGCAAACACAGCATACTGCCACTTAACCAGGATGGTCAGATCGGGGTGGCCCAGTGTGCTAGGGAAAGCATAGAAATTTACTGGTGGTAGAAATTTGATGACACAAATTTGTCACAAAATTCGGCCGGGTAGGTACCTCGTGCACGATTGCGAAAAACCCTCCATAGTAATCCAATTTCGGTTTGATTGCGTTTAGGGGTCAGCAAGTGCATAGCCGGGCAGGGGGATGGTGGTCGCAGCACTAGTGGGACCGGTGGGTGTCACGCGGTGCTGCGACGACAATCCTCTTCTGATGAGGCCGTCAAGCTGATTGCCACCATTGTTAACATGGTACGTGTATGTAATGGTGACCCTCTTTCCTGAGACTTTACCTTCAGCTTACCATGAGGCGAGGTGAAGTCAAATTGACGTGTCCAAAATAAAAAAAAATAAAAAGAAAAACAATAAATCCAGAAACCGTTGGATAAATACATTATGTCATTGTGATACATCCCTCATGTTACATGCTGTCAACCTAATTGCCTCAACGTCCTTCACATGATACATATAACTTGACACTAATTGGTTTCGCAACATGTAGTTTGCTTATAGAATTTCCGGCCTGACATTGGAATTGTCTGTTCATTGACAAACTAATAAAGTTTTGAGATTGCTTTTCCATACTCACTTAGGTAAGTAGCTGTCTGTATATTGTATAATATTTAAAAGAAAATACTTGAGTTATCTTAAATTAAGATTATCCATTTGCCGCCAAACAAATCAAACAAATCAAACAAATCAAATTTCAACAAATCATTTAAAAAATATGACGGATTTGAGGATGTTAATTTGTAGATATTCCACTAGCTGATTAAATTTTCTTTATATTTGTAACAAAAAATATATATGTCATCGCTAAAAATATTGAGATAATTGAAACGAAAAATTTATTTCAAAGAGTGTTTCTTTGCAATTTTTTAACAAGAGACTGCTCTATTTATCCAAAATGTTTTTGAATGTGCGTGAACAGTAGATAATTAGCTGTATTTATTAAAAAAAATCAACTGTCCAGCATCAGTAATCTTAGAGAGAGAGAGAGAGAAATAATCTTAGAAACAAAAAATAAGCATAATAAAATTATGGTAGCTTACGTCCAGACAGGGCCTTAATGATTCTGAACAAAAATGATTTATTTTGAAATTCTTGTCTGTTTGACTATTTATATGTGTAGCATACGCACCAAGCCGAAATAGCGTGGCTAATACTACACACGGACAATTGCTATAAATTCTCAGAATATGGAGGGCTGCAAGATATCAAGACAATATACTATAGCGCGTACCTGGGTATGCCTCTGTATCTTCGCAGCTTCCACCTCCTTCAGCTCCAGTTAATGGTTGAACTTCAGGTGGATCCACCACACACATATGAGTTCCACAGAGAGGAGACAGATTCCTCGATCTCCAGCCGTTGTTGGTTTATACCAGGCGCGAGAAAAAGCACTTTCACGTACAGATATAGCTCCACAATTTTAATAATACGCACTACGTCGCAGTCGGATCGCAACTGCTTGTCATTGACAGTACTCGCATACCCTCAACATCGATATTTATAATAATAAAATTAATACAAGTGAAAAGAAAGTATGGTGCGCGGTACTGACTGTTTATGATAACGAAACATCCCGCCCACCAAAATGCCTATGGTATTTTCTGGTCAAATGAAAAAAAAAAGAATACAATTTTAGAAGGCAAGGATCGATACTATAATCACGATAATATAGTTATGGAAAAAAAAAACTACGTAACAGTACGAAATAACTATTGACGATGTTTAAACATTGAATACGATATGTTACGATTTTACTTAATATTAAAATATGAAACGATTTAAAATTTCCACACGAAGTGGAACGATTTCCACGTAATGTGGAACACTTTGTTATGATATAAAACGATTTAAGTTAGGCCTCAATTGGGAGAGGGCATAACTTAACCAACGGTCTTTTGATAACATGATTATTTGCTGTTTTAACTACTGCAATCCGAGTTATTCCATCAGCACCAGGCAGGAGATTAACAACTCGAGCGAGAGGCCATTGTAGTGGAGCGCGGTTGTCGTCTTTGATAATTACCATCGAGCCTATTGGCAACGGCTTAGAGTCTTTGGTCCATTTAGCACGTTGTGTTAAAGTATTAGGATATTCATGTTTCCATCTGGACCAAAATTTCTGGTGAATGGATTGTAACAACTGCCACCGATTAAGTCGATTAGGGTTGATGTGTGAGAGGTCTTCATCAGGGACAGCAGTTAGAGGCTCTAATGTAAGGAAGTGTCCTGGCATGAGAACTGATAGATCGTTGGGATCTGCACTGATTGGGCAAAGGGGTCGCGAGTTAAGAACGGCTTCGATTTGGACGAACAGAGTTGTGAGCTCTTCAAACGTGAGAGCTTGGTCACCGATCTGACGGATTAAAAGAGTTTTAGCTGCACGTATTTGTATCTCCCAGACACCACCGTGATGTGGAGCTGATGGTCCATGCAGTTTGAAATCAATTTTCTCGGTGACAGAGGCATTTTGCATTAAGGACGATATTTGATTTTTTGCACCGACAAAATTGGTCCCACAATCTGCATGAATAACGTTACTACGACCGCGACGTGCAACCAATCGGCGTAATGCTGCGATGAATCCGTCCGTTGAGAGCGTGGATACCACCTCGAGGTGGACTGCTTTTGTCGCCAAACAAACGAACAAGCACAAATAAGCTTTATCAATTTTAGCGCCTCGATGTAGCCCAAGTTTGATGCGGAAAGGACCTCCAAAGTCACAGCCTACCGCGGAAAACGCTTTGACTTGATTGACGCGATATGACGGGAGGTCACTCATAAACGGTTGCAGTGGTTGAGGATTGATTCTATAGCATTTTATGCATTTGGAAAGTCGACGTCGAATGGTGCGTTTTGCCGATACGATCCAGAATTGCTGTAGGAGCAAGAAGTGAGTAGTGTTAATGCCCGGATGCAAATAGTTACGGTGAATAAAGTCCACGATCAAGTCCGTGAGTGGATGTTCTGATGGTAAGAAGGCAGGGTGTCTTTGTTCGTATTCCAAAGCGGATCGAGAAATTCTTCCGCCCACCCTGAGGACACCTTGACTGTCTATAAATGGGTGCAGTTTACGAAACGGTTTGGTCAAAGGTTTATTCGATTCAAGTTTGCTAATCTCTTCTGAGAAGGTAATACTTTGTACATGTTTGACCATCTGCATCAATGCATTGCGTCGTTCCACATTATTGAGATACGTGCTGCGGTTTGCTCTATTTGGTCGGCGGCAGTTAGATATAAAACGATTTATGTAAGTCAATACGTTAACGAGTTTCTGAAGAGAAGAGAAACGGCTTAGTAAATTGTCGAAAATCATGGGTTCAATGTGCACTATCTCAGTCGATGTTAAAGTAAGTGAGTTTCGTACTTCAGCTTCTACTATAGCCTTCTCTGCATTTGATATGTTGCCATTACCCAAGGGCCAAGATTCACGATCCACCAAGAGCCAACTCGGGCCCACCCACCATAGTGCGTTGTTAAGAATTTCTTTGGGAAATTGAGCACGCGTGCAAAGGTCTGAGGGATTATCCCCAGAAATCACGTGATGCCACCACTCTGTAGGAGTTATGTCTTGTATATGACTGACACGATTAGCGACAAACGTAGCCCACCGTGAGGAGTGTGAGCGTAGCCACGAAAGCACAACTGTGGAGTCTGACCAAAGGTAAATAGCGTCAATCTTGAAACGGGAGAGGTAAGTATCATGCACGAACTTGTAGAGATCTGCAAGTAATACCGCGGCACAGAGTTCAAGCCGAGGCAATGAGATGCGTTTAAGTGGCACAACCCGAGCTTTGGAGCAGACGAAAAACACGTGTACTTTTCCTTCCGCATCAGCAACACGTAAGTAAATATTTGCTCCATAAGCTGATTCTGAGCTGTCACAGAATCCGTGGATCTCATAGGATGTGGCGTTTAAGCAAGTAAGTTGCCGAGGTATATTGAGCTGAGTTAATAGTGGTAGTTGTTCACGGTATGTGTTCCACGTACGGATGACCTCACTAGGCGGAGTCTCATCCCATCCAACACCGAGTATCCACAGCTTTTGGATTAAACATTTAGCTTGAATTGTGACGGGGGATAGGAAACCTAAAGGGTCGAAGATTCTGGCAATGTCGCCAAGAATTAAACGTTTAGTACACGATTGGTTAGAGGGTTTGATTTCAAAGAGGAATACGTCTGACACGGGATCCCATTTGAGGCCCAGAACCTTCAAAACTTGCGGCTCACTGTTGTCGAGCGATACAGAACCAGTTAAACAATACTCGCTGGGAAGATCAGAGAGTAGATGTGGATTATTACTAGCCCACTTTCTTAGTTGGAAACATCCGAGTTTGAAAAGAGCGATAATCTGTGACTTTGCTTCTTGGGCTTCTTCGAGGGATGAAAATCCGGTAGTGACGTCATCAATGAAAACATCCGATAGCAGGATCTGTTTAGCGAGTGGATATGAATCTCCTTCATCTTCGGCAAGCTGTCTCAAAGTACGGCAAGCGAGATAGGGACTTGACGCTAAGCCGTATGTGACTGTGTTAAGGCGATACTCTTGAAGGTTGTCGTTTGGCGAGGGCCTCCAAAAGATGCGCTGATAGTCACGATGTTCAGTTGCCAAAAAAATTTGACGATACATTTGACGAGCGTCTGCCATAAAAACCACTTTATGTTCCCTGAAACGCAATAGAAGATCCAAAATATTGGGTTGTAGTTTTGGACCGATGAGTTGACTATCATTCAACGATCGAGAATGGATATCTCTCGCCGACGCATCAAAAACTACGCGACAGCGAGTCGATGCTGCATCCGGACGTAAAACGCAGTGATGGGGAATGTAGTACCTTCCCTTGCTCACCTGGTCTGCAGGAACGAGTGACATATGACCACTTTCGATATAATCCGACATAAAGTCTACGTACTGGGATTTTAAACTTGTGTCACGTGACAGTCTTCGTTCGATAGCGTGGAACCTTCGCAATGCAATATCGCGAGTACCTTCGAATGTGGGTTCTGATTCATTTTTGAAAGGAATACGAACTATATATCGGCCGGATGAGTCACGCGAATGATCGGTAACAAACTTTTGCTCGCAGAGCAACTCATCGGGAGTCCACTTCGAAGAATTCGGTAAAGAGTCTAGTTCCCAAAAACGTTGAACCAACGAATTCAATTCGTGGTCGATTTCTGGCAGCGTATGTGCTAGAGTACTAGATGACAGGCAAGTTTTCCCTAACAGTAGCCAACCGAAAACTGAGTTAAGTGCAGTAGGTTGGTTAACGCCTCCCTTAATATGTTGAGGGAGCACAGAGTCGGCGAACACATCTGCAGCGAAAAGCAGATCAATGGGACCGGGAATGTCGAAGCCAGGGTCCGCCAAAGGTAACGATTGAATATGTGACCATCCCGATGTATTCAACTGCGCGATAGGTTGATCACCACATATCTTAGAAATTACGTGCATGTTCAGTTTAAACAGAATACGATCATTTGTGCCGATGGCGCACGTGACGTCACCAATAATAGGCGCCGCTGCCTCTCCTAGTCCGCTTACACTTGCGTTCGTACTAACCGGATGAAGGTTTAACATTTTTGCTGCCGATTCAGATATAAAATTGCTTTGACTGCCGCTGTCACAAATTGCCCTGAAAGATTGCATATTGCCTGAAGCGTCTTGAACTTGTACGATGGCAGTTGCCAACAGCACCGTGGTATTCGATGGAGACCTTGATACCAACGACGATCCGATGGGATTTGGTTCAATGTGAGATTTATCGCGATGGAGTAAGGTATGATGCTTACGTTTGCATGTGCGGCACGAAAATATTGAATTGCAGTTTTTTAACTGATGAGATGACTTCAGACAATTAAAGCACCAATTTTTGTCTTTAGCTATGTTCATGCGTTCGTCTACTGACCTTTCAAGAAAATCCTGACACGATGAAATTGAATGGGACTCGTTACAATAAGAACATTTACCGGAATAAGCACCCATTTTACGGTCGGTTGTACTTACCTGTAAATCAGTAGCTGTAACTAGAGCATGCGCCCTGGTGACCCGTTGAGTTTGAATAGGCACATACTTAGCAGTAGACGCCGCCTTGTTTCCTTTATTCAGTTCCGAGAAGTGTGTATCACGCAACCAAGCTTCACATTTGGATCGGAGAAAACCTTTTAGTTGATCGTATGAGGGTAACTCAACGTTAGAGTATTTTTCCTCAAAACTACGGCGCGTGTCTTTGTCAAGTTTTGATAGTATGTGATAAACAAGAACAAAGTCCCAATGCGCGACAGGCAAGTTAATAGTTTTTAAAATACTTAAATTTTCTTCAAAAAGGTCCAACGATTTTTGAAACTCCCGCGCATCACTACATTTTAAATCGATGTTAAGAACGTCCCTCCAGCATGTGAAAGCTAAAGTACGTTTACATTGGAACCGAGCAATGAGCGATTGATATGCATCCTGATAGTGTTCATGAGTCATAGGGAATGCTTTCACCACTGACAAAGCATCGCCGCTCAGAGAAGATATCAAATAATGAAACTTCTCCGTGTCACTAATAGAAGTGGAGTTATGTATTAACACGTTAAAAGTATCAAAATATTCCGGCCACCGCTTAATGTCGCCTCCGAAGTTAGGGAGTAATATTTTTGGAAGACGAATATTTGCTACGGAACCACCATGTGACTGGGACGGTTCACTCTTAGTTATACTACGATGTATTGATAACACTTTATAGTACATTTCATCAAACTGTTCCTGAATATCGTTGTCTTCATTTTCCGGATCATCCATCAGCTCTAAAATCACTAAGAGGGCATCCTCAAAATTCAGAGACACTTCTTTAATATTCTGATGATAAGATAAAAACAAGTCGCGTTGAGACGGATCATTTATTGCTAAAGTGCCGATCTCTAAAGCTTTAGCCAATCGTTTATATGCGATAGTCCGTTTCCTACGTAACGAAGATAAGTCATGAATTGTATACTGATTTATATCTATAGATTTCGATTTTTTAGTAGAAAGTCTACGAGTGGAACGTTTAGTTAGAAGCGACATTGTAGCCTATAACGTGTTTATAATTTAATTAATTATTGTAATCCGCAAAACTTATAAAAGTATAAATTCAAAACGCAATTGATATATAAAGTGAACTAGGTAACTTAGTTCCGATTCAATAAATGCACCAACAAAAAATGTAAACAAACCTGATAATGACTAAGATACGATAAGTGTAGGCAAAGCGCACAGATGAGTAGTTATAGGTATGTTGCGATAACAACAATAAGGTTACCGGCAAAATAATAATTACTGTGATGCGGACTGCTTATAAAATTACCTTCACTATTTGAGAAATGGTTATAATATGAATTTTATGTTTAAAACTGTAATTATTATAAGTATTGTATAATATTATTGGTTATATTTATTAGGTTCTTAGTACTTATTAATCAAGTCTTGGTTGGTAGAACTATTGTAAGCCGATGGAATTAAGCACCGATTACGTAGTGATTGCTTAATTAGATCTTACAATAATTTCTCTTTTTGTGTGAGACAAATAGAAACGATAATGCCTGGTTGATAATGACGATTAGTGAGCGTGGTTTGGTTATGAAGCTTAGATATTTGAACAAAAAACCGATAATGAAAAGATGACGCAATAACAAAGAATGCAGTAGGTAGTTATTCAACACATATTTGAATTGATTGATAGTTCGTATTTTAAGTTAAAACACAACGATTTGACCAGAAATACCATTAGTAATAACTACAGAGATGAGTTTAAGGGAAATTCCCGGGTTTCGGCACCATAAAGATGTAGCATACGCACCAAGCCGAAATAGCGTGGCTAATACTACACACGGACAATTGCTATAAATTCTCAGAATATGGAGGGCTGCAAGATATCAAGACAATATACTATAGCGCGTACCTGGGTATGCCTCTGTATCTTCGCAGCTTCCACCTCCTTCAGCTCCAGTTAATGGTTGAACTTCAGGTGGATCCACCACACACATATGAGTTCCACAGAGAGGAGACAGATTCCTCGATCTCCAGCCGTTGTTGGTTTATACCAGGCGCGAGAAAAAGCACTTTCACGTACAGATATAGCTCCACAATTTTAATAATACGCACTACGTCGCAGTCGGATCGCAACTGCTTGTCATTGACAGTACTCGCATACCCTCAACATCGATATTTATAATAATAAAATTAATACAAGTGAAAAGAAAGTATGGTGCGCGGTACTGACTGTTTATGATAACGAAACAATATGTTTGTCTGTTTGTTTGCGATGGACGCAAAACCTACTGTACGGATTTTGATGCGTATTTTTTTCTATTTGAAAGGTCTTGGTCAGCGATAAAATATACTGTCTATGCATGCATATAAACTATACCATGTTTGATTGCAATTGATTAATTAGAACCGGAAATATGACCAAAAACGATAACTGACCTCCGCGTGGGCGAAGCCGCGGGCATCAGCTAGTATTGTATAAAAATCAACGTGCCTCTAGCGAGCCTCCTACAGAATTAAGATTTTAACTCTTTCTCTCGTTACGTTAATAACGACAATAGTATATGGTTAACTATTGTTGGTTTTGCCTCACAGACAAGCGTTGTTTAAGAAATTGTTACATTACTCTACACTAGATTAGTTTTATGGTTCCGTTGCCAAATGGCAAAAAACGGAATCCTTACAGATTCGTCATGTCTGTCTGTCTGTCACAGCCACTTTTTTTCCGAAACTATAAGAACTATGCTGTTGAAACTTGGTAAGTAAATGTATTCTGTGAACCGCATTAAGATTTTCACATAAAAATAGAAAAAAAAACAATAAATTTTGTCGCCATACTTAGAACTGAAAGTCAAAAATATTTTTTTCATGAAACCATTACTACATATATATTCTATGGATAGGTCTTCAAAAATGATAGTGAGGTTTCTAATATCATTTTTTTCTAAACTGAATACTTTGCACGAGAGACACTTCAAAAGTGGCAAAGAGTTTGCCCCCCCCCCTGTAACTTCTAAAATAAGACAATGATAAAACTAAAAAAAATATATGATGTACATTACCACGTAAACTTCCACCGAAAATTGGTTTAAATCAGATCTAGTAAGTAGTTTTTTTTAAACGTCATAAATCGTAAACCGCTATTTACCTTTCAGTCATTCAAATCAAACATAAAAAATTTACCTGCTGCTACGGAACCCTTCATGGGCGAGTCCGACTCGCACTTTGCCGGTTTTTTTATTCTATTTTGTTTATTATATACATGTAAATGATTGTAGGTAAACGTAAATAAACAAATAGAAAAATGATTTTAGTAGCCAAAATTGGAGTGTACTTCGTGAGTTCGACAAATGGATGTGCGATTAACGATTGTGTGACAAAACTGTACTGCGACTCACCATAGTTTGAATGCACGCTAGTGCGACACACTGTAGGTCGACATTACTCTAGTGCGACAATCGTTTGTGTTGTACTAGATGGCGTTAAAAGTCCACAGAACATATTTTTTTGCAAATGTAAAGGGGGCTTTCATTATTTTTTTCATGTTATTTGTGTCATTTATCTGGCTCTCGGCGGCCGCTGCCGCGGCACGCTCGCTGCTCTCGCTCGCCTCGTGCTTGTTGTGGTCACAGTTCTAACCTAACCTAACCCTGCTGATTTCAATGATGTAAGGAAACCACTAAAAGTATGTAAATTCATATTAAATCAAATCAGACCATTGTTGTTACTCATACGGTAATGCGACAACGATTTATCGCACTACCGTAGTGTCGAACTACTGTCGCACAACACCAACCAACATTCTGTATTTCGTTTAACAATTTTTCATTCATTCTCTGTGACAAATCCTAACGAGATTCACTAACTGTATTTTGGAATACATTTTATAGAGAGTAATTTCATTGATCAAACAATCATCTTCCTTTGTACTGCATTCCTTCTGATGTGTTCATCAAATTGAAATTCACCATCTTTCTCAGTTTTTTTTTGTATTTAGGACACGTCAATTTGACTTCACCTCGCCTGATGGTAAGCTGAAGGTAAAGTCTCAGGAAAGAGGGTCACCATTACATACACGTACTATGTTAACAATGGTGGCACTCAGCTTGACGGCCTCATCAGAAGAGGATTGTCGTCGCAGCACCGCGTGACATCCACCGGTCCCACTAGTGCTGCGACCACAATCCCCCTGCCATTTCTTTATATTCCAGGCTTAGCTTATAAATCTTGGAATTATACTTTTTTTTGTACACAGAGTTGAGCATGAATTTACTTAAATATGAGTTCAATATAAACAAACAAAATGTGTTCTTGCCTTAAGCTAATCTACTGTATTAAATATCAGTATCGCTCTGAGGGTAATGTCGATAAGAAATTGCTATTCTGTGAGCTGAAAAGAATATCTTAATAATACATGAGTACTATAGATTTAGATTGGAAAATGAGAACATCTAGGACGGGACTTGAACCCGCGTTGAATGAGTACTACTTGAACTTCCAGTCTATAAAAATACAGTATTTAAAAGCTGTGTGAGCCATAATCTGAATAAGATCAGGTTTTAACAACTAAGATTTTTTTTTGTCAACATTGGAAAAATCTTTCTAGCGGGAATACTCAGGCAAACAGAGCATGGACACGTCCAGGAAAGTCAACATTCTCCTGTAATGTAACTACATATGTCTTGGGGTGATCCCATCCTGGATTTTGACTTTTTAAGATTTAAATTTATAGGGAATTTAGCATTCCAATTGCTTTAAAATTTCTATAAGGAATATTCATTTGAAAATTGTAGCCACGGAGTACGAAAGAAGAGGTTATAGTCAATTACTTTTCTAAAACAATTATCAATCAATCAATCAATTAGCCTATTGCAGTCCACTGCTGGACATAGGCCTCTCCCATTTTACGCCATAAACAATTATGCCAGTGGTTAAAGTAGTTTTACACACCACATCACGACGTGCACAAACACATACATGAAGTCACCAATTAGAACATTTTATGAACTGAAAACTTTTTTTGGCGCGTTGAGTACTTTTTCGGTGAAGAAAAATCATTAAACTCGCGTCATCGTCGCGACATGCTTTCCATATTCAAAAATGAATGAATGGATGAATGGATGTATAGGGTATGAGGTAGGATGTATCATGGTGATTTAAAAAAAAAACACGTAATTGTTTAAGTTTTCCTTTCTGTCGGCACTCCCAGAGTGCCACTGTTTTTTTGTTATTTTTATTGAACGAACTCGGTTGGTTAACAGAGCTAGTTCAAATTTGAAAAACAACTATGTTGGGCAAATATTAGTTTTTCCTATTATTTTTTATCGGGACAGTCAATATTCATGACAAAGCTTTGGGACAGGCTCTCAATTCGGAGCCCGGGGTCCACATATTCTTTCACCTGCTTTGGATTAGTCTCTAACAGCTTTTATGGGAGTGACTGTCATCTGACATGCCAACACTAAGAGAAAAGCCTGCGCCAGAGCCTCGTCTGTCAATTAGCAGGTGTACCAGGTTGCAGGTGAGGTCCAAGAACCAAAGGGCTATTTACCCCACATATTGTTTAGCTTATCGCTATATTTAATGAAATCTATTTTTCCTAGTTAAATCTATAGGAAAAGTACACATGAACATATCGGACCGGCCTTGAACCCACGACCAGTCTCTTACAGGGAAATGACTCTAACCAACTGAACTACCTGAACACATCTTAGATATTCGATAGCATTAGAA
This sequence comes from Cybosia mesomella, assembly GCA_946251805.1. Taxonomy (NCBI): domain Eukaryota; kingdom Metazoa; phylum Arthropoda; class Insecta; order Lepidoptera; family Erebidae; genus Cybosia; species Cybosia mesomella. The sequence continues at coordinate 32,403,803 of OX276396.1, read as the reverse complement.
AAAATATATTACAATACAGATATTTGGGATTAGTTAAGAAGGAGATGTACTAGAATACTATTGTTTATATAGACTTTGGTAGTTAAAAATCGTTATTCCTAAATAACAAAGAGACTGTGATATATAGGTACACATGTACGGGTGAGGCCGCCTGTCAGGTGAGGCCGCCTGTCACCCCAGCAGAAGCAGGCCGGGACGGTGGGGCGACTAGCGCCCCTCCCCCAAACCGGGGCAAGACGGGGACACCGTGCTTCCCAAACCCGAGGGGGCCATCTGGTCAGTCGGGTTGCGAGGGATATGCTCTATGGGCAACCTTACACCCCGGCGTCTGCAGACCCGAGACGGCGTGCGGTTTTAGTCGGTTCAAGCCCGACATAACCGCCCCCGCTAGCCGGCGGGGGGGTATCCGAGGGGATTTCCGCACGAAAAAAAAAAAAGGTACACATGTACGGGTGAGGTCGCCTGTCACCCCAGCAGAAGCAGGCCGGGACGGTGGGGCGACTAGCGCCCCTCCCCCAAACCGGGGCAAGACGGGGACACCGTGCTTCCCAAACCCGAGGGGGCCATCTCGTCAGTCGGGGTGCGAGGGATATGCTCTATGGGCAACCTTCCACCCCGGCGTCTGTAGACCCGAGACGGCGTGCGGTTTTAGTCGGTTCAAGCCCGACATAACCGCCCCCGCTGACCGGCGGGGGGGTATCCGAAGGGATTTCCGTAAGATAAAAAAAAAACGTAGTTAAACAAAAAGAGTTATTTCTTTTTGCTTTTTCAATAGCATTAAATATTGGTTATTAGTTCGGAGAAACTCCGAAATTTAACATTGGTCATGTAAAAAAATTGCCAACATGAAACATATTATTTCCTTAATAAAATACTATGAAACATAAAACTTTACCGCATAATTAATTCTTAGAACAAGAAACAAAGGAAATATGTAATAACTGAAGTAAACATAAGCCTATCATTTTTGTTTTAATCGTCCGTATGTCACAGCGACTTTTTTCTGAAACTTTAAGAGCTATGCTGTTGAAACTTGGTAAGTAGATGTATTCTATGATCCGCATTAAGATATTCATACAAAAATTGAAAAAGAAAACAATACATTTTGGGGGTTCCCTATACTTAGAACTGATATTCAATTATTTTTTTCATCAATCCCATATGGATAGGTCTTCCAAAATTATATTGACGTTTCTAGTATCATTGTTTTCTAAACTGAATACTTTGCGCGAGAGACAGTTCCAAAGTGATAAAATGTCCCCCCCCCCCCCTCCCTGTAACTTCTAAAATAAGAGAATGATAATATAAAAAAAATATATGATGTACATTACCATGTAAACTTCCACCGAAAATTGGTTTGAACGAGATCTAGTAAGTAGTTTTTTTTAATACGTCATAAATCGTAAACCATAATTTACCTTTCATTCAATCAACTCAAATATAAAATTTAAAAAAAAGCATTATTATGTTACTTACTGCTACGGAACCCTTCATGGGCGAGTCCGACTCGCGCTTGGCCGGTTTTTGTTACATCAAAGCCTACTTATCCTTTTGAAAATATTTAGTTGACGCTTAGAACAACACTACAATATTTTCTACTTTAATTATAAGTCAAAATATTAAAAATACAAATGACTTACCTCCTGAATGAAACTCAGCCCAAAAATTATAATTAAATAATCCAATTAACTGTAACTCACGAGGGAAAAATAAAATAATAGGAACAATTTTGTATTCGCGACTCGTAAGCTCGTAAGCTCAGTTGGGAGACAGCGACGTCGGGAACGTCCGGGGTCTCGAGAACAACTGAGGTGAAACTGGTAAATTCTCTGGAAGCCTCGACTCGATCCCAATTCACAATACAGATATTCATTCCCGATATTATCATGAAAAATACACTTTTTATTATTCATCCTTTTCCTTTATTCGCTTTATCATAATGTATAAATATATTATATAGTTTTATTATGCAGAAATAATATTGTGGGACATTCATGTCCATGACAAAATGTTTGGACTTGATATAATATGGTATCCCGTGTTTTTCTTTTATTTGGAAGTTGAAGAAGGTTTTTATTTGTGGGTTTTTTTTAGGTTATAATGAATAATAGGTAAAGTATAATGAATGTATGAAATGCATTTATGTGTTCAAATCTTAATATTTTGAATTTTAATAAATAAATAAATAAATATTGTACGACAAAGTACACAACGCCATCTAGACCCAAACTAAGCAGAGCTTGTCATATGGGTTATAGAATGCGGATAAACAAACTTAAATACTTTTTTTTTTGTAAATAAATACATATTATACATAGAAACACCCAGACCAATGCAAATATACATATTTGCACTGAGCGGGAATCGAACCCGCGACCTTTGGCTTAGCAGTCGAATGCACTACCGCTACGCCACAGAGGTCGTCAAAATACTATTAGTGTTATATGTTCTCGGTATTAAGAGGTCAGGCGGCAGTCCCTCCCATAGACAACAATGTATAGAGTCAATAAATATTGCGATATTGATAATATTGACACAATATTGCAGACACGGTTGCGCCTATATTAATGGATCACGATAATGGATCGCTATCTATATAGCGATCTGATCCTATGATCACAATATATATTGACTGTTTTATACGCGCCCAAAAAGAGTAGCAGGACGGTCCCCGAGCTTTAAAGTGCAAGCTTTGATTACAACCGTGACTAATGCTGTAAAAATGATGTTTTTTTTTAATGTTTAGGACACGTCAAATTGACTTCACCTCGCCTGACGGTAAGCTGAAGGCAAAGTCTCAGGTAAGAGGGTCACCATTACATACACGTACCATGTTAACAATGGTGACACTCAGCTTGACGGCCTCATCAAAAGAGGATTGTCGTCGCAGCACCGCGTTACACCCGCCGGTGCCTATAGTGCTGCGACCACAATCCCCCTGCCCGGCTATGCACTTGCTGACCCCTGAACGCAATCAAACCGAAATTGGATTACTATGGAGGGTTTTTCGCAATCGTGCACGGTGCTACCCACCCGGTCGAATTTTGTGACAAATTAGTGTCATCAAATTTCTACCTCCAGTAATATACCAGTAATATTTGAGGTGAGGGGCGTAGACGTCAGGGGTACGAGGGAAATGCCTTATGGGCCTGGCATCTGAAGACGTGAGACGGCGTATGGTTTTAATCGGTTCGAGTCCGACATAACCACCCCCACTGACCGGCGGCGGGGTGGCTATACGGGGGAAATTCCGCATAAAAGGGGCGTAGTCGTATACCTGTAACACGTGAATAGATAAGCGTATCTATTCATATGCCTGTGTTGCGTTAGTAAAATATTAAATTTGTAAAACATAAAATAATATTAAAGTTATGCCGCCAACGCTTGGTATAGCATAAAATTAAATGTGTATTCATTTCTTAATAGTGATAGTGCCTAAAATTTTGTTACCCAATCAGTATCTCTAGTGTGATTGTTTGCGAATATTTGATGAGGCATTTCTATAATATTATAGGTATAGTTTCGTGAGTTAGAAATATAATATCGGGCTTATATCTGAAGATAGTGTTTTTTTTAGTTGTAAATAAGTTGTAATTAAATGTTTTGTTTTCATTATAAATACTATTGACTACCTTTGTGGAGTAGCGGTAGAGCATTCGACTGCTAAGTCAGAGGTCGCGGGTTCGATTTCCGCTCATTGTAAATATGTATATTTGCATTGGTCTGGGTGTTGTTTCTATGTATAATACGTATTTATTTACAAAAAAAAGTATCTATGTATGTCTTTGCACTTTCTAGAACCCAAATGACAAGCTCTGCTTAGTTTGAGTCTAGATGGCGCTATATAATATATTATGTCCTAGAATATTTATTGTTATTATTCCCATTAAATTACTTCACACCTCCCCGCTATTTTGGGAGAGGTATCAAGATAACCACGGCGAGGTGGCCCACAGTCGGCCGGGGCGTTAAGGCGATTGGCAGAGGAACCACCGGACTATCCGGGCATTATCGAGCAAGACAAGATTGTCTGAGAGGCTCTTTGGGATCAAACCATTCGCTGAGGTCACAACTGGGACTATTTCTGTGGACCCCACCCTCCACAAGTCGGTAACCTCGTGCGCCAGGTCCAGATATTTGGTCTTTTTATCTGCTTCGGCGCGGACGAGTCATAGGACGTCATAGGGGATAGTGATGTCCACAAGAAATACACGTGTAACTGTGCCCGGTTCATCAGCATGATATCAGGCCTATTCGCTATAATAGTCCTATCCGTGATGATGGACCGTTCCCAGTAGAGCTTGGCGCGGTCATTTTCGAGCACGGCTTCCGGTACGTACTTGTAGTAGGGCAGCATCTGTTCGATGAGGCCGTATTCAATTATTTATTATTATTATTATTGTGCTGTGAATGTATGTTGTAATTTCATGAAATGTGGACTTGGTGAAAAGCGTACCCGGTAAAGTGAGGTGAGTGAGTTAGGTGAGATGCGAATCCAGTGAAATGTAAATCCATTGAAATGTGAAGTTACACATGGGTTATTAATTTAATAAATTAATAACATAGGATATCGTCATCAAAGTCTCGGTAGCATTCAAAGCTAAGACTTTGAAGCCCGAGTCTACTCTCTTACTTTTTCTCTTGATTTGGTTTATCTTTGCTTTTACGGGAGCGACTACCGTGTGACCCTCAAACCTCGACAGGTAATGCTGCGCCAGAGCCTCGTCCGTCAATCAGTAGGTGTGTACCAACTTGTTGAAAAGTTGGCATGTGCCTCTAAGATCTTGGTATTGCCTCCATACAGCCACAACGGGATACTCTTACATCTGTTTTTGATCCAATCCAATCCATTTCCAAAAAAAACTAGTACAAAAGGGAATTAACATATGTCGAAGTGAAGATTGTGTCACTCAGTACAAGTCTGGCCAAAGGAAATAAAGCTCTCGGATGTAGTAATTTGGCATGTATTACAATAACTATTATCATATGAGTTAGTTTACATATTTTTTTTTTTTTTTTTTTTTTTTTATTGGCTCACGAAACTGGACGTTACATATGGCATGAGTATTACATAATCAATATGTCAGAAAGTGATGTAAAGTCCTTCTTGACGTGAACACTACATGCGTTTTCTAAGCATTAAAAAGAAAAAGTAGATACACAATAGGCACAAAAGTTACTTATAAAGTAGTGATGACATAATTATTATTTGAGTGTCAGTTACCGCAAATCTGGTCATAAAAGAATTTCTTTATAGTAGCGGACGTTGTATCGAAAAGATCTAGATCGTTACAGATTTTGTTATATGAGGACATCATGCGGTACAGTGGCGAATGTTGTTCGTAGTTGGTGTGAGAAAGGGGAAGCGCGAACGTTTTCCTATTGTGGAGGCGACTGCCAGGGCGCGGTATAATAATGTTAAATTTTGCGATCAAGTTGGAACAATCCACCTTACCATCAATTAGCTTGTGCAGATACACCATATCGGCTATGTTACGTCTATTGTGGAGTGTTAACATTTTAAAATGGGTGAGTCTAGCGTCGTATGAAGTTAGATGATTGCAAAGATTGTGTGCATAAGACAGGTGGTAAAGAAATTTTTTTTGAAGTGTTTCCAATCGGTTGATATGAACTGCATATGAAGGACTCCAGATTTGGCAACAGTATTCTAAGAGAGACCGGACATAGCAATTGAAGAGTAGAATGGAAATTTCGGGGTCCTTGAAAAACTTCGTTTGCCGAATTACGAATCCGGCCAGTCGTCCACCTTTATTGCTAATCTTGTCCATGTGCTCGTGAAACTCCAATTTGGGATCCATCGTTACACCCAAATCGCGGATACTCGAGACCTCTCGAAGAAGAACGCCATCCAAATAGTATTTGGCCGTGGTAGGTTTCTGCCTTCTTGTGAACTTGATGTGGCAGCACTTAGATGAATTTAATTTCATACCATTTTCCGTGCACCACCTGACAATAAAATCAATGTCCGTTTGCAAAACTATTACATCGTCCTGGCTGCGGATAACTCGGTAGAGTTTAAGATCATCGGCAAACATCTGATAGTTGGATATGATATTTTTACACAAGTCGTTTATGAACACAAGGAAGAAAAGAGGACCCAAGTGCGAGCCTTGTGGGACTCCCGATGGTACGATGCTTTGTGCAGATCCAAAGCCCCTCACCATCACAAGCTGCGAACGGTTGCGAAGATAAGATTCACACCATCTCAACAGCGATCCGCAAATTCCGGCATGATCAAGCTTCTGAAGTAGTAGACCATGGTTGACCACGTCGAACGCCTTCGAGAAATCAGTGTAGATAGCGTGTACCTCTAGCCTATCCTTAAGAGCCTCATTTACGTCACTAACATATTCAAGAAGGTTCGACACGGTCGACCTCCCCGAAAGAAATGCATGCTGATGGTTATCGAACAGCGGTCTCAGATGGTGATGAAGATGGTGTTGGACCAGGGATTCAAATAGTTTACCCAGGGCTGATAAAATTGAAATAGGCCTATAGTTTGTTATATCAGCCTGAACTCCGTTTTTATATATAGGGCTAATATAAGCTAACTTCCACTTTGATGGAAACTGTCCGCGTAAAAGAGATTTGTTGAACATATAGTGAAGAGGTGTTACGAGTTGAGCGGAACAATTCCTTAGAAAAATGGGAGGTATGGAATCGGGCCCAGGCCCTTTGTTGATGTCTATTAGTTGAAGAGCTTTTAAGATTTCAGATTCCGAGAGGTAAATTGTACTGAGAGATCTATTATTACTGGTTGGTTCGGTTGGGGTAGTAGTCAGCGATGATTGTTGTCTAGGGTAAATTGATTGAAAATATTCCGAAAAGAGATCGCTGATATTCTGTCCACCATGAGCGTTCCTGCCGTCAAAACACATCTCGTCAGGTATATCAGTGCTATTAGATCTAAGTGATTTTACAAATGTCCAAAAGAATTTCGGGTCTTTTTTAATGAGGTATGTTGCTTCTGTTTTGAATTTATCAAGGCATTCCCTTAGTAACTGAGCACACTGAGCGCGGAGTGTCTGATATGTTAGCAAGTCCCTAGGGTTTGCGTATTTTTTGAGTCTCGAGTGAACCCTAGCTTTCTCCTTTAGCATCTTAATTAGCGGGCGATTAAACCAGATAGGATAAGCACTATTTCCTTTTTGAGTTAACGGAGTGTACTTGGCTACAATTGGGCTGATATTATTGTAGAAAATGGCAATGATTTCATCGATACTGTTATTAAAACCGAACTGATCATTCCAATCTATCTCTTGTAATTCTGCATTGATTTTTTCATAATCTGCTTTAAAAAAGTTAAAGCCAAGAGTTTTTTTTACTTTAGGGTTATTTTGTGAGTGGACTTTTAAAGAAATAGCTAATGCGGGGTGATGAATGTTTTCTTTTACCAATGGGGAAGTACTCCTGGAAACTTTGAGAGAGCCACAAGTATTCGTTATGACCAAATCCAAGACGCGTGAATTCGAATTAAGAATAGGGTTCATTTGGTAAAGTCCGTTGAAAGAGATCATGCTGGTTAATATACTCTCTGTTACGCTTACATTACAGTTGGGAAGGTAAAACTTTTCGGTCGGGTCCAATTGCCACGACAAATGAGGAAGATTAAAATCGCCTGCTATCAATAATATGGAATCTGGGGGTAATTTATGTTGGATAGTATTCGATAGATTTGCTGTCAGGGTGTCCAATCGACTGTCAGTGACCGGTGATGGTAAGTATACAGAGCAGATACATAGAGGGATTATTGAACTGTTACGTTTTAGTTTAATAACAACCCATAAATCTTCATCGGCCGACTCCCAGTGTGGCTTTCTAATTGGAGAATATTTTTTTAATATTGCAATCGCGACTCCACCGCCCTCATCTTTGTTAGAGCTGGAAGAACTCCGATCGCGCCTAAATACAGTGTATCTGCTATCAAAGATTTCATGATCAAAGACTGAATCGTTAAGCCATGACTCCGTCAAAAGAATAACATCCGCCTCCTGTTTTAGTACGTTAGTTAAGATCGTGTGTGTCTTGGTCTTAAGACCTTGAACATTTTGGTAAAATATATTTAAACTATTACATTTGTGCGGAGAATTCTGTGAAGTGGCCATGCACTGGTGTAGCGAAATTACAGACAGATCAATACAACTATAAGAGAAGAATTACAGAGAGTTTAAAATGTCCTTATTTTTGATAAATAAACTATTAGAGCTAATGTCCTTTTTTATGAAAATACGCCCGTTTCGTACCCACACAAACTGGTATCTCTTCTCTCTTGCGACTCGGCGTGCAGCTGCATGCAGTTCTTTATTTGACAAAGACAAATGTTCAGACACGTAAATTGGCTTTTTATCTCCTGTTGTTACGTCATTATGATGACGGGCAGTGATCTAACTAGAATGAGACAGGTCTGTCAACGTCGCCTTAGGGGTGGCTAACGACGTTCAATATAACTTTAGTTAACGTATTTAGCAAAGTAGCTTTCAGTGAACTAGTAGAAGTCACTTGCAATATAGTGGCGCAAGGATTCAAACTTCCGTTTTCTTAGTTTAGTTATGTTGAGTTATTAGTTTTCATTAGTTGACGGCCTTGCGTGCTCTTGTTATTGTGATATTTATAAAGATAGAAACCTGTATACGTATTTTTGAGCATGATGTTATTAAGTTCGTATGTAACTCTCTGACTCTATGACGGCCTCTGTGGCGTAGCGGTAGTGCAATCAACTGCTACGACAGACGGTTCGATTCTCGCTCAGTGCAAACATTTGTATGCATGAATATGTCTATTTGCATTGGTCTGGGTGTTTCTATGCATAATATGTATGTATTTACAAAAAAAATATAAGTATGTTTATGCGTATTCTGGAACCCATAATACAAGCTAGTTAATCTGTGCCTACTTTGGGTCTTATAGAGGGTGCTGTGTAGAATGTTGTAGAATATTAATTTATTTAGTTATTTATAACTTTTTTTCGTAAAGACTACTAGTAACATAAGCTAGACAATCCAAACAAACAGACACCTGTGAGTCGTCATCATTATCAGGCTTTTCGAATGAAATTCAGTTTTAGATGCCATATAATAGAGCAAGATCCTAGGACCACCAGATATTATATGTATTTTCACAGAAATACAATATCTGTGATAAAGTGATGTCAGTATGTAAATTGAGTGTTTAAATACAACAATATTATTAGGTACAGCAATAAATACAACAATAAGCTCGCTTGGTCCGGTGGCCATTTGTCATGTATCAGGTGCTAAAAGTAGGTAAAGCAGTACCAACTTTACTTACATTTTCAGTGCTGATTTTTACGTAAATGGTAGAAAATATTGTTAACAATTAGGAATCTATATTGCCAGACACTTGCTTTTAGTGGTAACTTTTACCAGAAACGTGTAAGCTCCTTAAATAAAATTTGTAACTTTACATAAATACTCAGTCTTGATTTTTATACATGATGAAATATTTTTATAAGCAGTTAGTTCAATCGGATAGGCCCAATCATTTCCCCAAACAAACAAAGTATAACTGTGAGTTGGTACAAGCGTGATGACGAGATCTCACTCCTTTTTAATTTTTTTTTACGTGCGACAATCCTTTCGGATATAACCCCCCCCCCCCCCACCGCCGGGCCGCAGGGGTGGTTATGTCGGGCCTGAACCGACTAAAACAGCACGGTGTCCTCCCCAAGTGTCCATTGCCGGGCACCCTGGGTAAGCCCTCGAAAGGATAACCCCAGGGTTACCGGCGGACTTTGGCCGCCGGCCGGTGCGGTCTCGGTATAAAAACAAATATTAAAACTCCTTCAGCTATTACAACAGTATGTGCAAATATACGTTCCAAAGCAAGTAGGTACACCATTCCCGTTTACTACCAGCCAGTTGTAAATAACGTAAATAGCTACATATTTCCTTATTCTGGAACAAACAACGAACAGAGGCTCTCTATATGAAAAGTAAACACAATTAGGTTCAGAGTACGAAACCAAATAAATAATGTACCTAAGTTTTAGTACAACAACTGCTTGTGGTTGTACGCTACACTTAAATACAACTTGTTGACAGAAGCCTTCGTAGTATTGAAATGAAACTATTCTTAAGGGATTCTGTGAGAGGCACTTCATAAAAGTTAATGATAACCAAATCGGTTGGCACAGTGTGGCAGCAGAGTGTCTATCATGTACATCTAGAATCTAATTACACAATTAAATAGCTAAGGGATCAAGGAATTTGTTATGTGAAGTGAGGATGACGGGGAGGGGGACGAAGATTGCCTTATAAAGTATCTTTTAATGGTTGATTCCTTTTTACACATTTTTTTAGGACACGTCAATTTGACTTCACCTGGCCTTATGGTAAGCCGAAGGTAAAGTCTCAGGAAACAGGGTCACCATTACATACACGTACCATGTTAACAATGGTGGCAATCAGCTTGACGGCCTCATCAGAAGAGGCTTGTCGTCGCAGCACCGCGTGACACCCACCGGTCCCACTAGTGCTGCGACCACAATCCCCCTGCCCGGCTATGCACTTGCTGACCCCTAAACGCAATCAAACCGAAATTGGATTACTATGGAGGGTTTCTCGCAATCGTGCACGGTGGTACCTACCCGGCCGAATTTTGTGACAAATTTGTGTCATCATTTCTACCACCAGTAAATAATATTACACATATAGTAATAGTTATTGTAATACATGCCAAATTACTACATCCGAGAGCTTTATTTCCTTTGGCCAGACTTGTACTGAGTGACACAATCTTTACATCGATGTATGTTAATTCCCTTTTGTACTAGTTTTTTTTTGGGAATTGGATTGGATCAAAAACAGTTGTAACAGTATCCCGTTGTGACTGTATGGAGGGAAGACCAAGTTCTTCGAGGCACATCGCAACTTTTCCGCCAGTTGGTACACCTGCTGATTGACGGACGAGGCCCTGGCGTAGCATTACCTGTCGAGGTTTGAGGGTCACACGGTAGTCGCTCCCGCAAAAGCAAATATATGGTATCCAAATTAATAACCCATGTCTAACTTCACATTCCAATGGATTCTCATTTCACTGGATTCGCATCTCACCTAATCCTCGCTTCACCGGGTACGCTTTTCACCAAGTCCACATTTCATGAAATTACAACATACAGTCATAGCACAATAATAATAATAAAAACATATTCATACACAGCACAGGTTATATTCTAATAAATGAACTAACCGGTCCTCTACGGTTGATAATACTGCTGTTGGCTTTTCCTTCCTCAATTTTCTTTATTTCTTATGAAAGCGTTCATAGGCCACGGTAACTGCTTATCTGATGGCAGGTCATTTGTTCGGAGAATACAAAGTTGTGTAGATGTTTAAGGATAATTCACGATTCGATTGAATACTTCCCGTTAACCCTTTCGATTTTAACTACTTTGCTAGTATTAGGAGTGAGCACAGTGAGCCGAGATTAGAACCCGGGACCTCTAGATCGTTAGGTCGACTTCTAAACACTAAGTTATCAGAACTCCCAATATGGTAACGGTAATTTGTATAGATTAAGACAAAGGGACACCTTTACGGGTTTTTAACCACCCAGATACAAAGATTTATGTGAACCAGCAATGAAATCAGTCATTATTTATATTTCTGTCAGTAAAACATTCTTTGTAGTCAACCGTCTTGATGGAATAATTTTCCTGAATAACTTAAAACTTAATCTAAGTGGTACAAGAAAGAGCAAGTTAAAACTTTGCCGGTGGCAATTCTTTAAAAGTATTATCTGTCTAGCGGGATTCCTTTGTTCAGGTATTTCTTAATCTTGGACTGCAAACTACGACGCAAGAAGACGTTAAACAATGTTGAAAGAAACGGTTTCTTTGTTGCAGGGAGAAAATATCACATCAAACATTTGCTATACACGTGGGTATAGCAAACTTGGTGAACCCCTCCAAGGCCTTCAGGGCCAAAGGCGAGGCCGCCGTGGTGGCCGAAGTCTATCCGTAAGCCAGGGGTTATCCTTTCGTGGGTGTGCCCGAGATGTCCGGCAATGGATGCTTGGGAAGGACACCCTGTGTGTTAAGTTCTTCCTTTAGCTGTAAGAGATTCTTTAGCTGTTCTAGCTTTAGAAAAAAGCCTTCAGGGCCCAAGGGACCAGCTAGCAGGTGGCTAACTGGTACCATCAGCTAGGTTTTATATTAATGGGCGGCGCATTGGCGCAGGCTTTTCTCTTAGGGCTGAGGAGTCAGGCGGTAGTCTCTCTCGTAAAACCCAAGATAAGTCAAATCAAGAGATAGATTAGGGGAGCGTAGAGTTTTAAAAGTAATATCTTTGGATATAACCAGGATAAACGCAGTCTTGATAATGCATATATTCAGGGTAAGAAACCATTACTTTAAAAAAGTGAAAAACTAGTTCACGACCTTTATGGCGTAGCTTTTTAGCATTTGACTGTTAAGTCAGAGATTGCGGGTTCGATTCCCGCTCAGTTTAAATACGTGTGTTTGAATGTTTTTACAAAAATAAATTTTAGTATTTTTATCCGCATTTTAGAACTCGTATCACAAACTATGCTTATTTTGGATCTAGATGGTGCTCGGCGGGTGTAATATGCCCTAGATTTCTTTTTGATTTTGAAATTTTATTTATGTATTTATTTATGTTATTTTAGGAAGGCTTACAGACTAATAACAATTAATGTATTACAAGTATGATACCAATATTGCTAATTACAAGCCTACACAAGTATATATAATTATATATATATTTATTTACTAATTAATTTACTAACAAAAGATACTAACGATATGAGATGATAAGAATACAGATAAATATATATGTATATATGTATGTAAAGAATATATATATATAAGATATAATAAAGAATATATATGTATATAAAGAAAAATAAAAAATAAAATAAAAATCACAAACAGGTATAAAAAAAAACAAAATCACTGGATCACAAGACACTTGTCACAAAATTCGGTCGGGTAGGTACCACCGTGCACGATTGCGAAAAACCCTCCATAGTAATCCAATTTCGGTTTGATTGCGTTCAGGGGTCAGCAAGTGCATAGCCGGGCAGGGGGATTGTGGTCGCAGCACTAGTGGGACCGGTGGGTGTCACGCGGTGCTGCGACGACAATCCTCTTCTGATGAGGCCGTCAAGCTGAGTGCCACCATTGTTAAAATGGTACGTGTATGTAATGGTGACCCTCTTTCCTGAGACTTTACCTTCAGCTTACCATCAGGCGAGGTGAAGTCAAATTGACGTGTTCTAAATATAAAAAAAAAAAAAAACAGTCCACAGCACTACACTGATTGAGTTCTTCGACGCTGGCTAGCAGCCACCCCAAAGAACTTGTCACCCATGCGTCTTTTTAATTACGTTCGAGCTTGTACAGAACAAATCTAAGTATCGATACCTCATTAAATTTTCTTACACTACGAATAAGAAAACCACCGCGTCTGTAATTAGTTGAAGCTACAGGGACATTCAACACTGGCCGCTGTCTTAAGCCCAGTAGGTTGGTGCGGAGGGCTACATTAGCGAGGAGTTCCGGGCAGTCAACAGAGCCATTTACTATATTAGCCAAGTAACAGACGTCACTTACATTACGCCTATATTCCAGCGGAAGAAAATGGTACCGCTTACATCTAGCAATGTAGTCAGACGAAAATTGTTTAACTTTATAATCTAAGTATCGTAGGAATTTCGTCTGCACCCTTTCTATACGCGATATATAAATGTAGTACTGCGGGTTCCACACCTGGGATGCGTACTTAAGGTGACTGGATTTCAAGGATCGAAAACATGCTGACGCTCTCAAGATAAAACCAATCGATTTTAATGCTCTATTCACCACGTAATCGATATGTTTGTCATATATAAGTTTACTATCTTGGATCACTCCTAGGTCACGAATATGATCCACTCTGTTATTGATTTGGTTGTTTAACGTGTACCTACTGTCTATAGTCACAAGCCGCCGCATAAATAATAATAATATAATTTATTTCAGACCATAAAGCTCATGTAGCAACATTTTGAGATGTTCAGCTGCAACTTGTTTCGAGAACATAACAGAACATAAACTCACGCCTATATCCCCGAAGGGGTAGGCAGAGGTGCTAGCACCCACATTTCGCCAGTTTATGTTTAGGTCCCAATGTAATAGGTGGCGAGCCTATTGCCATTAACCGGGCACTTATAAACCTGCGATAAATACACACATAACTTCGAAAAGCATCGAAAAGTCATTGGTGTGTTCCATGGTAAAACCTGGGATCGAACCCGAGACCTCGTCTCAGCAGTCCGTTACCCATACCACTAGGCTACCGCGGTTGTTTTGAGAACAGTAGGCAACAAATCTTTCGAGATCTTGTTGCAGTAGAACAGAATCATCCAAGCTATGTGTTACTTTTAAAATCTTCATATCATCGGCATATAGCAATATATTTGAGTTATGGAAACAGTTTTTAACATCTGCAATAAATATGTTAAATAAGGGAGCGATCCCTGAGGCACACCGGAAGGTTGTTTATCAACAAGGTTTTAAAGTACTCTAATAAGGTATCAAATTGTCTGTCCAATGTACGAAGGAGAGAGTGCTCCACAAAATGAGGGCATGACGATCTCCGGACTCTTAATCTTCTTTCTGAAGTACGAGTACTATACCTATTTATATTATAGTATGATCATGAGGGTGACAAACTTTCCAAGAAGCATCGTTTGACAAAAGTAAACAGGTTTAATTTATTTCGAATATTGGCTTGTCAGCGTTGCGAAATTTTTAATTAAAATAACAAGGACGGCAAAATAAAAAAAATGTAAACACAATTATTCTACTTCCTCAGTTCTATGAATGAAAATCGAATCGCGAATTCATGGGCGTGAAATTGCTGAATATCTTTTCTAAAGGTGAATTTTATTCCAGGGTGAATTTTATTTGTTCTGTCAGAAGCACAGAGGCACGTGTCTGTTTGTAATTGGTTCACCATCTTTAAACGTGTATTCTACAAGGAAAACTCGATAATTTACTCTTAAACTTTATTTTATGCTAAGTACGGCCTCTGTGGCGTAGCGGTAGTGCATTCGACGTACCAGTCGAATGCAATACCGCTGGGCACAGGGGGCGCGGGTTCGATTCCCGCTCAGTGCAAATATTTTTATGCATGAATATGTCTATTTGCATTGATCTGGGTGTTTCTATGTATGTATTTACAAAAAAAGTATATAAGTATGTTTATCGGCATTCTGGAACCAATAACACAAGCTAGTTGCAAGTCTTATACGCGGCATAGCCGTTTGTTGGTGGCTGAACTCTTCCGTAACCACTCACGCGATCTTGACCATATTTACCACGGTGATAGTGTGGACACTGAGGCGTGTTTTGAAGCGAGATGCTTCATGTCCGTCATACCATTGAGGAAGTATCACCGAAAAACAGTTTAACGAGCGCGCGGCCTCAGTTAAGCGCGCGACCGTAGAAAGATGTCTTATTTTCAAGTAAGAGTCCTGCTCGCTCAGCTCAATTTATTTCAGTCGCACCCTGTACTGAATTCCTAGTTAAACTATGCTTACTTTGGATCTTGAAAGCGCCGTGTAGAACATCGTACAATATTTAATATGTTTATTTACGTCGTCGGTATGGTACAATAAAAATAAAATCATAATCATCCTTCGACCTTCTTCCCAATTAAGTTGGGGTTGGCTTCCAGTCTAACTACGAAACAGCTGAACTTTGATAGTTTTCGTCAAACGACTGCCATGTGAACTCCATAATCCACGGCTGATATCCTTCAACTTTTATGTAGTTATCCCAGGTTTTTTCTTACCTGGACGTCGCCTAATTGAGAGTTCTGTGGTGAAGGTGCCCGTGACACACAGCGGGCACGCGCTAGTGTGGGTCGCCATGGAAGTATTCTTGTATAGTTTCAGGCCCCCCCGACATGGCGCAGAGTATGGCACACCGCAAGGGTTTTAGTGTATGAGAGCCATACAAAACCGCGCGGCCCGTGTGCGTCGCGTGGTATGCCGTACGACATTTGCCATGACGCAACAAAAAAAAGGTATTTGCTTTTTTTAACGCTTCAACTATCCATAAAAAATGCCACAGGTGTTCGTATGGCAACTGGGACCACCAGCTTAACATCCTTTCCGAGAAGCAGTGGGGTCTCAATATTTAAGAATGGTCACCCATTTTCAGACTAACCTAGGTACTATTGCTTGACCTTGTAATGTGTTAACTTACTCACTTAACCACAACTCCCTCTAAAATAGTAATATAATGTATTGTGTTGATTTACTAACGAATCAGTAAAATTTTCAGAATTTCATACATGATAAAAAACAACCTTGTGAAGGATACCTTCAATAACAGCTGGCCTATTATGAAATGTACATAAGCAATTGCGGAGTGAAATTTCGGGTAATCAGTGCCATGAAGCGCATTTATCCCGCAATCGGGCCCGAAGACGGCACATGACAGCGCATTCGGCCCAAACCCTACCATGAAAAAATATTTACATGTAAACACGAAACTATACAACTTATTTCGAAAAGTCGCAAGGTTATCATAATTCAATACAAAGCAATGTATTTTTAATATGTGTCCGCGTTTCGCCCGTGCCCCGTCTTATGTTTGTATTGTGTCACGACACTTCTATACATTTTGTATGAAACTCACTGAAATGGCGCCGTTCCTGCGACGCGTTCAAGGTACGCCCGCGTCTTACGCCCGTTCTATTTGTCCCACCACATAGGATCATTTCAATGTTTTTTTAAACTGTGCATAACCATGCCACCGTGCTGCTACGAGTTTTATTCGTATTCTACGACGGAGTGCCGTACATAGGCTCGTAGCAATATAATGCTACGAGCTCTCTAAGAATATACTCAGTTTAGTGAGTGGCTAGGTATCAGTATCTACATTAAATTTCTTCTTATTGTTATTGAGTAGTCGAGTAGTACATAGATTGGCCGCAAGGTGGTAATTAAGGTCAAACTTTAGCTTAATTTCACACGAATATTTAGGATCGGTACAGTATGAAATGGCTTAAGCATTCTCGATGGTGCTTAAGCCATAGCTTAAGCACCATCGAGAGAGCTTAAATATACTTACACTATAGAGAGTACCATAGTACCTTTTTTTATTTTTTTTCGTGCGGAAATCCTTTCGGATTCCCCCCTGCCGGCCAGCGGGGGAGGTTATGTCGGGCTTGAACCGACTAAAACCGCACGCCGTCTCGGGTCTGCAGACGCCGGGGTGTAAGGTTGCCCATAGAGCATATCCCTCGCACCCCGAGTACCATAGTACCTTATAACGACTGATATCAAGGCTACAAATCTCGAGACGATTAGTCTAGATACCTTTAGATATTAAAGGTATGAACGTCTCTGCGAAATTGGAGCTTCTTGAAAGAATATTAACGATTTAGACAGCTGAGATTAATTTCTTAAAGTCGACAGTGAATTATTATAATGTGAAGTTTAGATGGCTTCCGATTAAGTACAATACAATTATATTTTTCATGTTGCTTCAATTGTGTGTATCAAGAATTTCGAAGCACGACAAACACCGGCAAAGATTTTGAAGTCGGTGCCAAGTCAAATAAGAGAAGATTAGATAAATAGGGTAGGTTCACTTCATGAGTCTCCTCGTGCAACCTATCAAAATGTGTAAACGTGAGAGAGGTCTCCACGTCTGCAACAAAATACAATTGTGTTACATGTTTCGGACTCGGCACCGACTTCAACAGAAAAGCCTTACTTGGTTTTTTTATCTGTAGACTTAAATCTGTAATTCAGTCATTTAACACTTTTCAGTGCCTTATTAGTTACTGAAGTCGGTTGTTTTTTTTTTAAATAATTTATTTCTCCCTTTTAGTAAATGTAAGTCAGCATCTTAAGTTTATTCCCGATTGCATCTCACGCTGTCACCTCGGAGTCCGGAGATCGCTTACTCCTTCTCTTTCTTTTCATTTGGCTTTAGTTTAATTTTAATTTGACCTGTTGCGTTGTTCTGGTAACTCCACTGCACTCTCCACTTCACTCTTCTCTCCACTCCACTCTACACTCCACTCTCAACTCCAGTCTGCACTCCACTCTCAACTCCACTCCACTCTCCACTCTACTCTCCACTCCCCTCTACCCTCTCCACTCCACTCTACACTCCACTCTCCACTCCACTTCACTCAGCTCCACTACACTCCACTCCGTTCCGCTCCACTCCACTTCGCTTTCTCTAAAACTATTTCATTTGAATTTCGAAATCTAGATTTTATTAAAAAGGTAATCTAGCTTAGAGAGTTTCGTAATCTGTTTGATTTTGAGGAGTTTCCTGCTGCATGTCCAGAGTTCTAGGTTCAATTCTATAAAATATATATGGATAACCCGAACCCAATGCAAAAATAATTTTAAAAATTGGTTCATTAACGACGGAAATATCGATGAACTTACAAAAAAACACAATACAAAAATAGATACAGACGAATAGAACCTCAGTTTTGAAGTGTGTGTGTCTGTTCGCGATAAACTCAAAAACGACTGCTGTTTTCACCCATGGATAGAGTAGTTCTCGAGGAAGGTCTTAGAATATAATTTGTCAAGTTTTTGTATACATAGGCTAAAATTTAATGAACGTTCTGGGAGTATCGGGAATGAGATCATATTCCATGCAGGCAAAGCCGCGGGGAACAGCTAGTACTGTCTATAAAACAAAGTCGCGTTACTGTTGACCGGACCGGAATAAACTCAAAAGCGGGTGCACCGATCGCCGTCCCCTCGACGACCTGTGGGGGTGGTTATGTCGGACTCGAACTGAACAAAACCTCACGCGGTCTGGGGCCTTTAATGCCCCTTGCATTAAAGGCCCCAGACCGCGTGAGGTTTTGTTTGGTTTGAGGTGAAAGGAGATATTCACGAAATTAATTCAGCTGAAAAGATAAGAAACATAACTCGAATCTAAGGCAGAACGAAGTTCGGGCCGGGTCAGCTAATGAGTAATATAATTAATTATACAAATGCTCAAAGCATCGCCCGAAGCATCAGGCGCCTTTCACCAAGAAAAGGTCAAATATTTATAATACTTTATCTTTCCTCAAAAAAGGGTTGGCAAAGTTGTCGAGAGTGCCCATGGAAACTTATTCCGGGGATAAAACGTAGCCCATGTGTGATTCCAGACTATAATCCATTTTTGTACCAAAACTCCAGCAAGTATCGTTCTTTTGGAGCATGATTGAGTAACAAACATCCTCACAAACTTTTACATTAATATAATATTAGTAGAAAGTACGATAGGATGTAGTAGGATAATAGGATTTTAAGATATGGTAGAATTATGATTGCATAACATGGCAACATAAGTGTACAATAACGCCAACTTTATTAAAATACTACAATTGTATCTTAAAAATTATGGCACTGACCTCCACAATAGGATACCCTGTATTGTGAAGACCAGTCACTTTCACTAGGCACAATAAAAATAAAGATTGGCTATTACACATTTTTTTTACATTGTATCCCTTTTTTAATGTTTAGTATTTAGTATACTAGCATACATATATGTTTACGTGCGTGCGTGTTGTGAGTGTGTGTTTGTGAGAGAGAGACTGGTGAGGGAGAGTGTGTATGTGTGGAAAGAAAGAGTTGTGTGTGTGTGTGTGAGGGAGGAAAGAGGGTGTGTGTGTGTGTGTAGGTGACATGAGTATGACAGGTTGGTGTGCCTGTATAAGTTATAAATTATTTTGTGTGTGTGTCAAGAAATAGTTTCTTTAGTTTTTGATTAATCCAAGCCCAAGAGCCAATCGTTGATTCTCATCTTGCAGCTATGTCTAGGAATTCCAAGTAGGTTTAATCTTTCATTTATTCTTCCGTCCATAATCTAGCCTACATGTGCGCTCCCTCCATATTGGCTTCCTTCCGGAACATTCATCTGTCACAACAGAAGACAAACACTACTAAGACCAGCAACACTACGAAGACGAACAACACTAGACGAATGAGACTACAGTATACCTACTAGCCACGACAAAGTCATTTGTCTAGTGGTATAAATTTGCACGTATAAGTACCACTAGATCATATACCTACGAGCCACCATCACTAATAACAACCTTAATTAGCCAAATTAACACTGCGTCCCAAACTGCGCCTAACGATAGCTGGATGATATTTTAATTAAACATTACTGTCTTAGGAAATTTGCACTTTATTAAGTAGAGGACAAAGTCTCTATTTATATAGGCTCTAAAATTACATTACTGACGTGAATATTGCAGATGTTCTCAATGAAAACGAAGGAGTCAGCCTTATGATCGAGGGGTCCCAGGTTCGAATTGCCATTAAACTATGATATGAAACCACTCCCAACACAAGCAATTTAGGTAAGCTGGAGGGGTTAACGGCAAAACTAGCAATTTCGGTTTGTAGCAATTACACAATATTTTTTGGTACTACTAATCGTTGATGTGTTCATAGGATTTTCAATCAACAGAGAGACAAGAAAAATGTACGATTATACAATGAAATTTTTTTTTTTGTAGATGGCTTCAATTTCAAACTTAGACGTATGTATAAAACTATTTCGGCTGTCCAGGATGTATCCAGGTAGCTCAAAGTTGGTAAAAGCATTATATTATATCGCCTAGAAAGGGTCTAGTCACGGGTTCAAGTCCCGTCTTGGAAGTTGACTTTTTCCAACATTGCTTAAACTTTACATTCTTTCTACTGCAAATTCATCAGCCACAAGCGCGTCCTTTGTTTACGTAATCATGTAGGTTTGTTCAAACATTCATACACAAAGAGTTTGTAAAAATATACAAAAGAACCGGCCAAGTGCGAGTCGGACTCGCGCACGAAGGGTTCCACACCATTGTCTATATAATTGCAAAAAAATCACGTTTCTAGTATGGGAGCTACTCTTTAATATTTGTTTTATTTTAATATAATTATTTATTTAAAGTGAATATATAACTAAATGTTCTATGAAAATATCAAGCGTCTACCTGTTGCCGTTACCAATATAGAGCAAAAACGAGCAAAGATAATCACGTTTGTTGTATGGAAGCCCCTAAACATTTATTTTGTTATATTTTTTAGTATTTTTAGGGTTCCGTAGCCCAATGGCAAAAAACGGAACCCTTATAGATTCGTCATGTCTGTCTGTCTGTCTGTCCGTCCGTATGTCACAAGCACTTTTTTCCGAAACTATAAGAATGATGCTGTTGAAACTTGGTAAGTAGATGATGTATTCTATGAACCGCATTAAGATTTTCACCCAAAAATTGAAAATAAACAATAAATTTTGGGGGTTCCCCATACTTAGAACTGAAACTCATAATTTTTTTTACATCATACCCATTCGAGTATCTATGGATAAGTCTTCCGTAACTTAACCTTAACTGTCCGTCCGTCTGTCCATATGTCGGACAGACGGACGGACAGTTGAAGTCTTAGTGAACGGTAGGGTACAAAACCCAAAAAATAAATAAAAAATTCTAAAAAAATATTTTATTTCATGGAACAGTAACAAATAAATTATATCAATCGTCATCTTAAACGTATCAATAATATAATAATGCTAAGGTAACTTCGCATAATATAAAATAAGCTAATTATTATTAAATATAACTAATAAATTCGTTGTACACTTCAAGTTATAATACATTTATCCTAATTAATAATATGTTCAAACATTATTATTATGACTACTAACTAGGTATCTAGGTATTTGGTGTTCTTCATTAAATATTAAGAGCGTGTTTAAATAATAATTATTAGAATACGTCAAAAAGTAATTAATAAAAAAAAAGATTTTGAGAAAACATTATAACATTTGAGTGTTATTTACGGGACTTACTTTATCGATTGTAATCAAAAAAGAAACATCGTTATTTTAAAAATAATTTTATAATATTCAGTCTACTAGTGATTATATTCGAGAGAGTAAGCTCTGTATATAACATACAACTACAGTTGAATGAGCGATTCTTTTTTTTGAATTTTTTTTTTGAACATGAATTTTTGGCGACTATATGTAGCTTAACTCCCCTATGACTGATGCGCAAATGCAAAAACACTTTGTATAGGATGTACAGATTCATCTCACCCGGAAAACAAAAGCTTATAGCCCGTCATAGTGGGCCCACTGCTATGGCAAATCTTAATAACAACTAAGTAATATAAATTGCCTTACAAAGAGTAAACTACGGTATCCAGCTTCTAATTTAGCGTGTCGGGAAAAAGAGTGATAGTCCGATAAGGTTGATAGTTAAATAACTTTATAGAGTAGTTGAAACCGTTTTTGTTAATAAAATATTGAACTTGTAGCTTCGTTTTAACTACTCTAAAAATATATCAAGTTGTAGATATGCGCTGTGCGATAAAAAGAACGCTCTACACAATCGCAGCTAGCTGACCTAAACTATCTCTCTTCTTCTCGACGTGCATCAAAAGCCAAATACTATAATTTTTATAAAAAATACGCCTTGTTTGAAGAAATTATTATTAAATATAATTATTTAAAGGGTATTTTGTACATATGCATCATTTTATAAATACGAAAATAACGAATACAAAGTATACACAGTCTCAGAAAAACTAGCGTGGTATAGATACGTGGTTGGTTAATTTTGCCTGCAAAATTGACCAACCAGGTGGTCTGTTGCTGATAGGATCTTGATCGATTTTCTGTTAGATTGTATTTGTTACTATAGGAATATTCTTTATATATCAGATCATTTAACAAAGTGATCTATATTTGCAATTTTATATCGACTGTGATTGTATCTATATAACTATAGATCTACAGTGCTGAAAAATTCTTATAGTAATAGATTCAATATACACTAATTGTAAGAAATAAAACGGCATCTGATGTCAGTAATTATTATTGTCTCGATTTATTAATAATAAATTATATTTATAAGGATCTTTACTATTACCCGTTGAATATTTTATCCAATATAGTCATCAAAACTGTAGCGAAGTTTAGAACTAAAGATAAATCATGGTTATCATAAATGTAATACATTTATTAATATTTCGAGATAATGATAATTTATAAAAAAAAATACGATACGTAGGTAAGTATTTTTGTAAATAGTATTTTATATAATAAGTAAATATTTTACTCTTCGATAAAAATAAAAAATAAACTGTGGCACTCCGGGAGTGCCCACAGAAGGGAAAACAAAAAAAATTACAGCGCCATCTATGTTGTTCATTATGAATCGTCAGAACAAATTAGTCCATCGGCTACAAAAAGATAGCTTTGTAATAAAAAAATATGGAAATCATCACAGTGACGATGGCGCGATTTTCATGATTTTTGTTCACCCAAAAAGTGCTTAACGCGCCTAAAGAAGTTTTCACTTCAAAAAAATTTATAAATAAATATAAAAAATGAAATAAAATATGTAACTCAACAAGGGTCATAGTACAAATTGTATAGTGCCATCATATATTGACTTTTACATTACATTGTACGTAATGCACTCAAACATTCTTACAGATGCAAAAAATTGGTCTTGATAGAGAAATTCTAAAACAAAAATGGCTGTGATATCTACCTGGCGTTGTCTAAACACGTATTAGTCTCAATTTGTTGAGCTAAATAGATTATTTTTTAAACTTATGTACTGACTTCTTTCTAAAAATCTATATCAATATCATCAGCTTTGTTCCCGGTTGCATCCCAGGCCTTCACCTCGAAACTCGGGGCCCGCTTATACTTTCTCCCCCTTTTGGCCTGCGCCAGAGTCTCGTTCGTCAATCAGCAGGTGTATAGGACAAACGGCAGTCACTCTCACACCATCAAGATTTGGATTTTTTTTTACCAGGACACGTGTTTCCTTTTCCTTATAGTCCCGGGTCCTTTAAACGGGGCGTCAAAAAGCATCTGATGAGGCCATCAGGCTGAGGGCTACCATTGTAACATTATCAGTGTCTGTAAAGGTGATCCCCGTTCCTGAGACTTTACCTTTAGCTTACTATGAGGCAAGGTAAAGTCATATTGACATGTCCATTATAAAAAAGAAAACCGCTAAATTTAACCATATCATCAAAACAGACCCCAGGTTACAAAATTAAAGTTTTAGATGCTGCTGAGACTAACACTATGATGAAGATGATAATTTCATTACAACTTATAAATACAAACTTTTCAGTCGTTAAAACCCGGGACTGGCATTCCACAGAATGCTTTGTCCGCTGAGCGGTTAATCTAATTACTCTACCTTCTTCGTTCTCTTGATTTCCAAAAACTTAAGAATATTAAGACACCAGAACATGGCAGAAGCCACATAGAAGATTTGAAGTACAGTGGAGAGTCCTGGACTAGTTACTGCCACGATTTTTGTAAGGAAGGCTAGAGCTGAACATCTTAATACTTCTAGAAAAGCAGCCTTCTTGGAGTTGTCGAAGAGCATACCGATGACAGTCAATGAAGCGATGATGTATAACACAAATATGAGAACTGAGATCGGAGTCATACCCTGAAACAAGCAAACAAAAGCGTAAATAATATTACTAGGAATTCAGTGCAGGGTGCGACTGAAATAAATTGAGCTGAGCGAGTAGGACTCTCACTTGAATAATAAGGCATCTTACTACGGTCGTGCGCATAGCTAAGGCCGCGCGCTCGTGAAACTATTTTTCGATGATTATTCTTCAATGGTACATTGTATTTGAACAGTTGACCAATCTAAACACTCAGCGGTGTCTACACTATGACCATGGCAAATTTGGTCAAGATCGGTATTGTGGTTCCGGAGGAGTACAGTCTCGACCAAACGGCTTAGCCACGTATAAGAGCTTCGCTCCGCTCAGCTCAATTAAAAGTGAAATCATCATATGTAATGTTCATGTCTTTTTGTGGGAAGATTCTGTAGATACGCTAAAAAGGGGAAAAAAACTGTCATTACTGTATCATGCAAGGAGCATGACACAGTAATGACAGACATCCAAACATCCAAACTTACAAACATCTTCACAACCTTTCACATTTCGAGTAGTTTAGAGTAGGATTCTAATTTGTTAGTGTACAATGAAGAGTAGCCCCGGAGTTCGACGACCCGAGATGGCGTGCGGTTTTAGTCGGTTCAAGCCCAACATAAAAGCCCGCGCTGGCCGGCGAGGGGGTATCCGAGGGGATTTCCGCATGAAAAAAAAGGTATATCTATCGATCTCACTTAAAACTTGTTTTTTTTTTTCGAAATATTGCTTATAATATTTTTTGCATATCACTGGAGTTTCACCTCAAAAGTCACGTGAGATGGATAAATTGTGTGTGTTTTGCTATTATAATGCGGAGATGAACAGTTGCCTTGCCTCCAGCAATTAGGATTAATGTAACAGCAGCACATATTAGATTAAGAATACGGACGTGCCTTGAATATTAATATGGAGCCTTAAGCAATTCGTTAGATCTGATGTTTTTCCTGATACAATTTATTAACGTAGTGTTGTACCGGTAGAGTGTTTGCCTACTATGCCAGGAATATGACTCCCGCTCAGTGCATATATATGTAGGTATATGCATGAATATGTCTATTTGTAGTGGTCTGGGTGTTTAATTGTATAATTTAATATTTATTTATAAAAGATCTAAGTATTTGTCTTTACAGTGGCAGCAGTATGTATCAAAAGACCAGTTTCACGGCAACCGATTTTATTAGTTCGGTTGCGGTCCTACTCTTTCCCGTATATATTTAAATAGTTCAGAATAGGATAGATATATGTCTATCTCTATAGAGTTTATATTTACTCTTAGCTCGTTCCAATTTAGGTCACCGCCATACATATGCTATTTCGACGCGTGCTAATTTGGGTCGCTTACCGGATGAAAAGAATATATTGAAAAAAATTAAGTGGTTATTCGTATCAAGTGAGACTAAATCAACTTTGAAAATGATAGTAACTATGTCTTCACTCACCTATCAATAATTTCGGAATTGTCGATGTGGTTATATTATTAAATTTAACAAAAATAACATAACATAACATAACTTCTCGCCTGTATCCCCGAAGGGGTAGGCAGAGGTGTATTACACACCCACGATTCGCCAGTTATGTTAAGGTCCCAATGTAATAGGGGGCGAGCCTATTGCCATCTACTGGGCACATTATTAAGCGAGCGATAATTAACATTTATTATTAATACACACATAACTACGAAAAGTCACAGGTGTGTGCCCGGGGCGCCTGGGGATCGAACTCGACACCTCGTCTCAGCAGTCCGTTACGTACGCCACTGGGCTATCGCCGCTTTTTTAACGCTTAACAAAAATATCTTTAACGTTTCAGTCACTGTAAAAATTAACTTTTTGAGTGTTGTGACAAACTTTTTATACAATTATAAATATTCTCGAAGTAGTAGCTAGAGATGTATAACACCTCATATCCGGCGCGCCTTCCGGATCAGGACCAGTATCCCCGTTTCCACGCTTTCGGAAACTGGCCCCTTTCGACGCATGGTCTAAAGAGCCCCAACAGTCGAGGCCCTAGTTACTCTAGGGCTAGGACAATTTACAAAGGCTAACTTGCAGTTCAACTCCTAAAGTGCATAGAGGAATAACAAAATAAGTAGTGACAGTCTTGTGTACATAAACATAAAAATTCAATGTATCTAGGTAAATATTGTGTACTTATACATAAATATAAGTACTCGTATAACTATTATGCACTTATATACACGCGGCGATAGCCTAGTGGCGTACGTAACGGACTGCTGAGACGAGGTCTCGAGTTCGATCCCCAGTCGGCCCGGGCACACACCTCTGACTTTTCGTAGTTATGTGTGCATTAATAAATGTAAATTATCGCTCGCTTAATAATGTGCCCGGTAACAATATTTAATTGAGGGCTATCGCGTATGGGATGACGAAGATAACTTTATCTTAAGGGACTAACAAGGCAAAACCAAGGCTTCCTATTAATATTTATTTATAGCTGCTCGTATTTCGGGATGTCGTGGCAAAAGGTAAAATTAGAACACTACCTACCTACCTACTTAATTTCGGGTTTGGGGCACAAGGTCAGGGATGGTAGTTAATTCTCTAACCCCCTCGAGAATGTTAGTGAAACCATGAATGTATTCTTTGTGCCTTTATTATTTGAAGGGGCATTTTAACCCGTGTAATATTTTTTATATTTTTAAATATTATTTTTTTATAGAATATAATTTATTTATAGAATGTATTTAAAAATACAAATTATATGTATTTTAAAATTTGATAAAGGAATAATATAATAATAGAATCAAATAATAATATTTTTAAAACTTTATTTAAGTAATCATTGTACAATATTTTTTTTTAAGTAAGGGACTGGTCGCGGGTTTAATTCCCGTCCGAGATGTCTCTGTTTCCGATCTAAATCTATGGGGAAAAATAAACATACTAATTGCTTAAAAAATTTCATTGAATTAATATGGCGGAGTAATCAAAAAAAGATGTTTAAAAATGATCATAAAGTCATTCATTGCGAATTACGGTAGATGGCACTAGCGTCGCCCTGAGACGTATATAATGTATCGGAGTATTTCGAATATCTGGGACGTGTTTAGGTAGCTCAGTTGGTGAGAGCATTCCCCCTGTAAGGGACTAGTTGCGGGTTCAAGTCCCATCATAGATGTTCTCTTTTCCCGATCTAAATCTATAATCATTGTACAATAAAATTTACATAGTTTCTTAATCTATTCTTCTTCTTAGTCGGTATCTTCATTACTGAAGGTCGTGTCTAGCTTGAAGTGTTGATCATTCGATGCACTATGCTTCTCCACGTCTTTCTGTCTTCAGCAGTCTTCATTGCTTCGGTTATTGGCAGGCCGGTAAGCGTCTTTACCAGGTCTGACCAGCGGGTAGGTGAGCGACCGCGTGATCTTTTCCCGTCGACCTGACGAACTACCATCAGCTTCTCTAGGCTGTCAGGGTTTCTACGAGCGATGTGACCGAAGTATTTAAGAATGCGCTGGTAGCATATGGCGGACAGCCTTGTGGTGATTCCGAGCTCTTCCAGAATGGAAACGTTGGTTCGGCGTGCAGTCCATGGGATTCTTAACATTCGCCTCCAGCACCACATCTCAAAAGCGTCAATCTTTGCCCTTTCACTCTGTCTTATCGTCCACGATTCGGCACCATAAAAGAAAATTGAAAAGACCAAAGTCCGCACCAGCCTCACTTTGGTTTTGCGGGATATATTGCGATCTTTCCATATCCTAGTGAGTTTAGTCATCGCCGCTTTGGACATTTGAATTCTTCTGGCTATTTCGTTTCCCCTGCCTCCCTTGTTGCTAAGAAGAGATCCCAGGTATACAAAGTGGTCAACAAATTCCAGGTCTCGGAGTTCGTTAGAGCGAATGAGCATACCAGGTCTGTCTACTAGCAACACCTTGGTCTTTGCCTTGTTAATAGTAAGGCCCACTAATTCGCTCTCCTTCTCCACTCTAGATATGTGTTGAGCTAGTTCTTCTTCTGACGATGCAAATAGTGTGGTGTCATCTGCATATCGAAGGTTGCTGATTCTCTTACCCCCAATGGACACTCCACCATCCCAACCATCTAAGGCTCGTCTCATAATGTATTCCCCGTAAATGTTAAAGAGAATTGGAGACAGTATACACCCTTGTCTCACACCTTTCTGCTGCTTAAAGGGCTTGGATAGAACATTGTTTACCCTCACTACTGTGGTCCCATCCTGATACAGGTTGGAAATGAGAACAACAAGGTGCTTCGGTACCCCCATTTCCGTTAGGATGTTCCACAGGCATTCCCATCTGACACAATCAAACGCTTTTGAGTAGTCAACGAAACACATCAGTACTGGAATGTTGAATTCCCGGCATTTTTCTATGATCTGCCTGACATTCCCGATTTGTTCCCTGGTACCCTGTCCTTTTACAAATCCCGCTTGCTCCACTGGTATATGCCACTGCAAGAATGCTTTAAGGCGTTCGTTTATCGCGTACAGTAGAATCTTGCTAGCATGGGATATGAGCGCTACAGTCCTGTAATTGCCACAGGACTTAGTTGACCCTTTCTTGTGCAGAGGTATTAAAATGGATTCTTGCCACTCACTGATCCATTCGCCGCTTCTCCATATTTGATTGCAAAGGTTTTGTAGGATGCATATACCTTCGTCCCCAACAAGTTTCAAATTCTCTGCAAAAATACAGTCACTTCCGGCCGACTTGTTACTTTTGAGCTTCTTCATCGCAAATTCGATTTCAGATCTTAAGATTACGGGCTCTTGAGGAATATCGGTCATTCTATGTGGCAGGTTTATTGCTGTTGCTATGGCGTCTGCGTATAAGTCTTCGCAATAACCTCTCCACCTGTCTACAACCTTATCAATCTCTGTGAGCAACCTTCCCCTTGCGTCCTCCACAGCCCAGGTTTTAGCCGTGAAATCCCGCGTTATAGTCTTTATTTTCATAAATAGATCTCGAGTATGCATCTTTTGGGCATGATTCTCAATCTCAGAACAAATATTATTGAAATACCTGTTTTTATCAACCCTAGACCGACGCTGTACTTCCGTTGAGAGATCCTTGTATTGTTCGCGACTATTCGGATTTGATAGGTTTTTCAGTAGATCTTTCTTTTTATGTATGATGTTCCATGTCTCATCCGATAACCATGAACTGCGGGGTGAATCACGTATTTCAATTTGACTTTCTTGGTGAGCTGTAAGTACCATTTCCTTAAACTTCCTCCAATTCTCGTTCACAACAGAGCTATCACCTATATGTACTCCTGTTGTCAGATGTTGCTGAAACCGAGCTTTAAAATTCGTCTGTTCTCCAGGTGTAAGCCTTCGTTTCTGCTTACTGACTAGTCGAAAGCATCTCTTAAGCTTGATGACCATTTTTGCAACCAGCAGCGAATGATCACTGCCACAGTCAGCAGTGGTGTTGGTTACGCTTGATCTCCATCTTTTCGGAACTGCAATGTAGTCTATTTGGTTTCTGGTGCGGTCTCCTGGCGATGTCCACGTATAAAGTCGTCGAGGATGGTGTTGGAACCAGGTGTTAATTATGGACAGAGAGTTCGCCGCACAGAATTGTAGCCATTGGTCTCCTCTGTCATTCCGGACGCCTAGCCCAAATCGACCAACAACATCTCTCAGATCGTCATCGTACTCCGTGCATCCAACTTTAGCATTAAGGTCTCCTATCAAGATATTCACTTCTCTCTTAGGCAACGAGTTGAAAGTGTCATCTAACTCCTGATAGAATGCTTCAATTTCCTCCTCATTAGCATTACCTTTGCTTGTAGGCGCATATACCTGAACAACGTTCATACGACATGGCTTGGTGTTGAGCTTCAGAATTATTATACGGTCGCTGAGAGGATTATATCCCAGAACACATTTATCGACCTCGGGTGTAACAGATATTGCAACGCCTTTGCTACTCTCATTATCAGGACCAGAAAAGTACACAGTATGCCCTCTGCTCGTTTTATAAAACCCTGCACCTCTCATGTGAGTTTCGCTGAGACCTAGAATATCTAGTTTGTAAGCCAGCTGCTCTTTGTCAATCGTTTCCTTCTTCACGACTGTTATCATGCCACGGACATTCCACGTTGCAAGTGCAATCATCTTCCTCAGTGATCGGTGTTTTGAAGGCATAGTGCCGTCACCAGTAGCATGTTGTCCACTCTGAGCCTGGCGGGCCGCCACAGCGTGGCCAGTAGCATACTTCATACCACGCGACCTGGAATCGATGCGGCGCCGGGTGGTGGCCGGATCGCAAGCCATATCATCTCTCTGTGTACTCATTTCATGCTAGATTTCTTGGGAAAGTAGTGCAGTGGTTTCCCCTTGCCTTCTGCACCAGACCTTTTGGGGAGAATTTAGCTCCCCAGGCTGCTGTAGCCTCTTCCAGATGGTTGCCCTACTGGGTGTAAGGTTATACCGCCTTTTCTCGGTCGCCATTGCCTCGTCCGTTATCTAGCAGGGAGCACCGCGGCGACCCTGGGTCGCCGCCGCTAGCTATTCTGAAAAGAACCACTAACGCGGGCAGGTGAGGATGACAATTGGGTCGGAAAAGATGTTATACTCCGTTCTCCCCTTACCTTACAATCTATTAGGGGTTATCAAATTGTAATTAGTGCATATGCGTTAGATATATATTTATATTATATGTATACAATATATACTTATTTACATGCGTGTACTTAGTCTTATATAGGTATTTAAATATATTACGTACTGTGCTGGTGTTGTAAAAACGCTCGAGTCGGCGCTCAAACAGTTTGTAAACGCTTGAGTCGGAACTCTAGTAGGGTCTAAAACTCTCGGGCAATGGCTTGAGCGTTTTAGTAAAAAAGCTCATTCGGAGCTTTGAACTCGACGCTTCCACGCTCAATTCGAGCTTGAACGTCAAACGAGAAATAACTTTAAGAGAGATTTATTCCTATTTATGTTATATTTAATGATATAACTTTACCATTAAACAATGTTTTATTATAATCTAAAATGAAATAAAAAAGGATTAGGTAAGCAAAATAAACAGAAAATAATTAAGTATTTTTGCTCTACTTTCTGTATTTTTGCTCTACTTTCTGTATTTTTGCAAAAGAATCTCGCATATAGAGTGGTCTTTTTTTGTTTTTATTTTACATATTTTAATTGTTTTATTTTTGTGTTATTTGTTTAAGCCACATGAACCACGGAGGCTGTTATAATCATCATGTTTTATATAATCATCTTATACACATATTTTTTTTAACCACGAAGAAAGATACATGCAGGCCTGTACATTTTCATCACCAAGTCTGTTTCTTCTTTTAGTTATGATGAGCGTTTTAATAAAAAAGCTCATTCGGAGCTTCGAACTCGACACTTCCACGCTCGATTCGAGCTTGAGCGTCAAACGAGAAATAAGTTTAAGAGAGATTTATTCCTATTTATGTTATATTTAATGATATAAATTTACCATTATACAATATTTTATTATAATCTAAAATAAAATAAAAAAGGATTAGGTAAGCAAAATAAACAGAAAATAATTAAGTATTTTTGCTCTACTTTCTGTATTTTTGCAAAATAATCTCGCATATAGAGTGGTCTTTTTTTGTTTTTATTTTATTTTAATTGTTTTATTTTTTTAAGCCACATGAACCGCGGAGGCTGTTATAATCATCATGTTTTATATAATCATCTTATTCACATATTTTTTTTAACCACGAAGAAAGATACATGCAGGCCTGTACATTTTCATCACTAATAATCTCCGTTTCTTCTTTTAGTTATGATTATGCGTGACTGACTAACCACTCAACCTGCAAAAAGTTACTGTCACAATATTCTATTCTAATATTTAATATTTAGTTATTTGTTAAACATGCTCAGAGGGCTGAATAGATCTGACTGAAATTTGGTACAGGGATAAATATTGGTCTGGAATAACAGCATTGGTATCTCTGAAACAGGTTCTCCTGGGTTGCAGGAACGGGATCAGAGTTCTATGTGGGCGAAGCCACGGGCAACAACTATAAAGAATAAAATAAAATTACTCACCATATACTTAGAAGCGAGTTCAAAGAAACCATACATGACAACAGCATGATGTGTCACAAGATAGATATTGCACCAAACCGGCAGTTGTACGTCGTATTTTTCTCTATTCTCCACCTGACAAAGAAAATTATTATCATGTATTCAAGTAATCTCTTTAATCTCCTCCTAGGAAGTGACCTTCTCAGGTTCACGTTCAGTTTAAAGTACAGATTTGAGTGGAGATATTATGAACATAAATCACTTGCCTTTAAGATTAGTTCTAGAAAACAATCTCTACTTAGAACCAGTCTAAAGTCGAGATTCATGACTGAGCATCTTTGAACTTGACCATCTGAACTTTAAAGTTACTGGTATGAATATAAATAGTATTTTTATATGATACTATTATGATACTGTACAATAACACCTTTTCAACAACTATTATAAAAATAGATGTTATTAAACTTTGAATTTTCAAGAAACGAGAATGAGTGAGCAACAGTTTACATTATTAATTAACTTTGAGAGTTTAGCCTGGAGCCACACAATCAATTTGCAAAACTAAACTTACAACCTTCAAAGTAAAAGGCAAAAATTGTTCTGTAATTGAAATAAATTAAGCATATGAAAACTGTATAATTTTTCAATGAAGATCGATCCAACGATTCTGATATACATGAAAAATTTCAGCATTTTATCTCAATTTTGTTAATACCTAATGCAAATTCATTGAATTTAAATGATTCCATTTAAATTGGACTAGTTTAAAGGCGAAATTTAAATTTTAAATGCATATCAAGGACCTTCACAGTTTGATAAGATAACAACGCCTCAGGGGTGAGATAACGCCAGGCTTATAATATTATCGACTCTTTTACTGAGGAACTTCTTTGATAACTAATTTTGGAATCAGTAGATGGCTTACTTTGAAGTTTCAAATATTTGGGGCTTGCTTTTCAAGAACAAGAAATGTTTTGCATCTTGTGTTTGAGAATTTATTAAATATTTTATTTGAGATAAATATTATCTCAAGTTTTTATCAAAATAAAATATAAATAATAATAACAATAATTGAAAACCATCATGAAACATCCGAAACTTCGGGTCCACATGACATACGAACGAATGACGTAGCATTTAGCCGTGTAGGTACCATGAAGTTGGGGTGTGTGTTGGGTAACCTCCTCGAGGGGTGTGTGTTGGGTAACCTCCTCGAGTGTCGCTCCGATTCCGATCCCGCTGCAGTCCGGGGGGAACGGAATCGGAGCGGCCGGTACACCCTGGGCGGCGGTCAATGGCTTCCCCTTCACCCCTTCATAGGGTTGGCATTGATCGTCGGCCAATACCCAACGTGGCGGGAACACATCGCTCTCCGTACTCCTCTGCTTTCAGAGGAGACAGGATGAGCGATACTGTTAGTGGTGAGATGGCCCAGGGTCAGCCGGGGTGCGAGGGATATGCTCTATGGGTAACCTTACACCCCGGCGTCTGAAGACCCGAGACGGCGTGCGGTTTTATTCGGTGCAAGCCCGACATAACCGCCCCCGCTGGCCGGCGGGGGGGTATCCGAAGGGATTTCCGCACGATAAAAAAAAAAAAAAAGGTACCATGAAGTCACTTCGGTTAGGGTTTAAGCCCGAAGTGACACGTGCAGTTTTCGGATCCGATTTCGGGATGAATGTGTTCCATGGAACTGATTTTCATGGTAGGCATCTTTTTTTGATAAAGTGCTAAAATAAAACTAGTGGGGCGGAAATCACACAGTGATTGTCAAACTTCGGGCCAAACTTAGATATTTTTAGGGACAATTTGTATGGTAGGTACCCGAAACCTGGAACGTACAAACCCCAAAATCTAATCAGTTCTTCCCATTAACCAAATAAAATGATTGGAGAAAGAATTTTTTAAATCGGATAAGTGGTTCTTGAGTTATTGCGTAAACAGACATCCAGACATCCAGACCAACAGACAGACCGACACAAAAATTTTTTTTGTTTAATTAGACTTAGAGTCATGTGAAACGTCGAGAAAAGTGATAAAAAGTGGGTGTAAGTTTTTGTTTTTTTTTGCGTGATTTTAAGACTTCGGTGTTCACCTGGTTGGTGGCCCGAAGTAATTCTAAAAGAAAAAATAATACTTACATCTATCTTATCGGCTTCGTTGCCCAATCGGGGTGTACCTGGCTCCCAGCTTGGACCCCACAGGACGGCACGAGCTTTATTTCCCCATGTGTCCATGCTTCGGAACTTTTCAACAACGTAATGGGTGTAGAACGTCTGGAAAAGAATAGATGGTTTACTTTGGGCGGCAAGCAAAGAAGCGTGAGCCCTCTTATAGAGAAAGAAGCTGAGACTGTATTCGTCTGAATGAAAGATTAAATCTTAAAATCGAAAGATCTTGTAAACATTATTTTTGGTTTTAAACATAACATACATAACATAAACTCACGCCTATATCCCCGAAGGGGTAGGCAGAGGTGCTAGCACCCACATTTCGCCAGTTTATGTTAATGGAATAGGTGGCGAGCCTATTGCCATTAACCGGGCACTTATAAACCTGGGATAAATACACACATAACTTCGAAAAGCATCGAAAAGTCATTGGTGTGTGCCATGGTAAAACCTGGGATCGAACCCGAGACCTCGTCTCAGCAGTCCATTACCCATACCACTAGGCTACCGCGGCTTTGGTTTTAACAGACCTTTATAAATTAGACAAATAAATAAAAGCATAAAGTATGCTAATTGTAAAACTAGGTTAGACTATTCATGTGTAAGCGTCGGTAGCTTAGTGGCGAAGGAGTCGACCCTACGATCGAGAGGTCCCGGGTTCGAATCCTGGCTATTACACTACCGACGTGAACCCACTACTAACACAAGCAATTTAGCTTAGCTGGAGGGGTTAGGGGGGATATTAGTAATTTCGGTTACTAATATTCTCAAATAAAAAAAATAAAAAAAAACTCATAATACAATGTGTTCTCTTTTTACCATTTAAGTCTATATGCAAGTTAGCTTACTAATTGCTTCAAAATTTCAATAAATTAATTGAAAGTTTATTTCCAACAATATTAATTGAATACAGGATGGATAGATAAACTTCTCTATATAAATATTAATTTCTTAGCAAGAGCAGTAAATGTTTCATATTTAATTTATATTTTCTTAAGTAGGAGCCTATACGTAAGCTATAAAATGTAGGTAATCCGATGGGGATACCGCAAGGAAGTATGTGGGATCTTGACAATAAATCACTAACTATTTATTTTTCTGTGAATAGCACTATTATTGACGGCCTCTGTGGCGTAGCGGTAGTGCATTCCACTGCTACGACATGGTGTGTGGGTTCGGTTCCGTCGTATTCAGTGTAAATATTTGTTTGCATGAATATGTTTTATTAGCATTGGTCTGGGTGTTTAATGTATAATATGTATGTATTTACAAAAAGTATAAAAGTATGTTTATCCGCATTCTTTAGCCCATAACATAAGCTAGTTAAACTATGCTTACTTTGGGTCTAAAAAGCGCTATGTAGAATTTCGTAGAATATTTATTTATATATTTTTTTTTATATTCATTCAGTCAATTGACTGCACCCCGATGGATGATGAGAAGCTAGGGTGAAGTCCATATCTTCTGGAATATATATTCTAAAGTAGCCTAAACATAATGTAGTAGATTTTCAGTTTGTACTCATTTTAAATGATTATGAAACCAGCATTTCAGGTTTAATTTCTTAAGTCAACGGTGGATATAACAATTATTAAGCTTCTTGACTTGGCCTCAAAGGCTAATCTTGGTGGAGGTAAATATTAAATTTTTACTTAAAAATTATCTGCTGTGTAAATATTCTAAAAGGTCTGTGCTATTTCTAAAGGTTCGATAAAATAATGAGGAAAGGTTTTAAGTATCTTTAAATATTAAATCTATGTAAATAAAAAATGTGTTATCAAGCGCAAAACTCGAAAACGGCTCAAACAATTCGTCCAATTTTGAAGGTTTTTATGGAGAGCAAAAACATCAAAATTACGAGTAAAATTAGCGAGATGTATTTCTTAGCATTCTATGGATTCACAGTATTGGTGCTAGCTAAGTCCATCATGTAGCAGAGAGATGATAACTTAGAGCAGATTCCAAGACTTGTGACACGACACGGGTATAGATTTAAGGGGCCCCTTTCTAATGTATAACTGTCTACGATGCCAGCCTAAAATAATGTTCGACAAAAAAGCCTTACGTGTTATCAAAGAAAATAAAATTACAGAACAAAGTCTGTCGGGCAGCTGATAGTTAACACAATTGCCATAAGAAATCTTACTGTGTTTTCAGACGTGGTATTTCTCTAGATTATTCTCAACATTTCATGGACTACTGATTTCAATATAAGAAAAAAAAACATACCCCTTTACATATGCTGCCGCCGGCAACCCTGGGGTTATCCTTTCGAGGACTTAACCGGGGTGCCCGGCAACGGACACTTGGAGAGGACACGGTGCGGTTTTAGTCGATACACGACTAAAACCGCCGGTAAATAACCGGTGGTTATGGTTAAAATCGCAAATTGAAAATTAATTTTCCTTTTGTATCTCTCTGTTTACGTGCTACTCGTGGTCGTGCCTGAGAGGCGTGATTAATCTAGATAGTGAACAAACTAGCTATATTAAAAACGTTCAATTCAGACAAAGACCAACTTAACCAACAAATGCAAGACAGAGATCACATACACAAAATTGGAGCACCCCTTACTGGGGAACTGCACAAAGGTAAAGACAAAACGATCAAACATTTAAAAAAAATATATAAACAAGGAAAACTGAATTTAATAAGAAACATAAACATCATTGAGATGTCGGGTTACAAATTAGTTAACATCAGGTATGACCGGGACCATGGGGCGAGGGGCTCGTCGCTAAATGGCAACTGAGTAGG
Source organism: Cybosia mesomella (assembly GCA_946251805.1). NCBI lineage: Eukaryota > Metazoa > Arthropoda > Insecta > Lepidoptera > Erebidae > Cybosia > Cybosia mesomella. The sequence continues at coordinate 32,366,370 of OX276396.1, read as the reverse complement.
TAAACACATTGCAAAGTTAAGCAGCACCAGCCAAGGCAGTCTTAGGATGGGTGACCATTATTTTCTGACACAAAGAGAGGATCCTCAGACCAGGCAAGGTGATCACGCCTGGCAGGCCGGGGTCAATGGTTTGGGATGTTGTATATATGTCATACCAGCGCGCGAACTTCAATTTCGCGATTCAGGATCGTTAGTGACGTAGTAGTACTGAATTAGTTCAACTTGTTGTCACTAGATGGTGCTGGGTATTTGTGGTATCGCCACACTTCTAACACATTGAGACCCCTCCATGCCTCGGAGAGCAGTATAAGCCGACGATTCCGGTTGTTGTCATGGGTATTTGGAGCTCTAAAAAGTCCGACAACTGGTCTAACTACAGAATTTCGATATCACCAGTGGGTTGTGGTGGTCAGATGGCAGCCGAAAATCCACCCCAACTGAGTTCGGAAAAGTTTTGGAGGATGATGATGGAGTTGAGACCGAGACCTGTCTTGCCCCTTGACTGTTATAACGCTCCCCTTTTGCCTTTGATCTCCAGCCCCATGAAAGGCTTCAGCGCCCCCTAGGAGGCGGCACCGCCCCCGTTGGGAACCCAGATGATTTAGTGTATTCTCGATTTTCTAGATGATGGACCAAATTTGTACTAGCACTCAAAACACGGGTACAAGTAGTGAATATTCTTGTTAAGTTACCAGAAATATAGAAAGTCCAACTGATAAAAAAATAATTAATAAAAAAACCCGACTGCCCTAATAAGACCGAAACAAGTTTGATAGCAGGCGGAACCCGTTTACAAATCATAAACCGAAAGAAAATCAATTTTTGTTTTTTTTATTAATTATTTTATTGTATACTTTTAGTTATGATATATGTATTTTTGGAATCACCCATTAAAGCTCTTCATTTTTATACCCTACTCGATATGTTTAAGCGAAAATATTTTTCTAACAATATACATTTAAGCGCCAAAATCCCGCCATTTTTTATTTTCTTCTATTTTGATATACCCAGTGTCACTCTCACAGTAAATACGAATCTAACGATACCTCTCAAGCTAAAATCCATCGAGCTGTTCAGGCTGCAGAGCGTGCCTAACAATTATACATACATACATACATACTCTCGAAAAACATAACCCTCCTTCTGGCGCAGTCGGGTAATAAGTTACAGAGTTACACTGCAGAGTTCACCTAATAACGTTGAAATATCACAAACCTGTAAATACATCGGATTGAAAGATGGTTGGTTGTAGATAAGCCCATAGACAATCTCAATCTTGTCTGTCTCCGGTCTGAAGGTTCCGAAAATTCTGTCCCAAATGATTAAAACTCCACCGTAGTTCACGTCTAAGCAATATTTGTTGCTACCTGTAGACAAAAGAAAAACAAAAGTGTAGTAAACATTTTCAGTATTTCTTTTTTTAATCAATCCCCCTAACCCCTCGAGCTAAGCTAAATTGCTTGTGTTAGAAGTGAGTTCACGTCGGTAGTGTAATGGCCAGGATTCGAACCCGGGACCTCTCGATCGTAAGATCGATTCCTTAACCACTAAGGTACTGTAGTGCCCGGACCTCGTTCGACACACTACGGTTCGTTTACCTGGCCATCATGTGTCAGAGTTTAAATAAAACTATTGTATTGTTTCAATATTTCAAGTTAGGAACGTGATAAAACAATCGCAGCCTGGACATTCGGGATCTGAACGGGCCTGGTGGAGCCGTTCCGATTGAAGCTGAGAAAAGTATTCTGGGAAGAACCCCGCTTTAAGCCCTATCCTTGGGCCGAGACCGCGATATACGTCCCAGTCCGCTATTTAAAGTTAAAACAACCGCGTAAAGTCCCTAATAATATAAGTAGGAAGTGCGAGTGGTTAATAAATAAATAATATATTTTCCTATTAAATTGTTATAATTTCATCACTTCATACACGTGTGGTACCCAACCCCCTGGGTACCACAACTTTGGTGGAGGCGCCGGGTAGGGCTTACGCTTACGCTTCAGCTTCAGCAGGAGTATTGACTTGCTAGCATGATTGGCTTAGGTCCTGAAGACCTTCGTGGGGCCCTATAATATATACCCAAACTAAAGCTTTATTTGAAACTCAGAAAATTCCCAATGTTTTATACAAAAAAGAAATATTGCTTAAGTTTATTACACTAGTCTTCGTTGAAGCCTATTTATTCGATTTTGGATAGTCGAGTATAATAGTAAAGTACATTGCGCAAAATGTTAGTGGAACATAATTAAGTAATCCTTTAATACTAATTAGGCAAACCGTGGACATAAAAGTATTTAGTTGTGGTGTGGCTGTTAGTAATGTGACTTTAATAGATAATTTGGTTTAATTTCATGAGTATTCTAATTGTCACGGCATAGCATGCTAATTGTCAGTGTTACTCGTATTCACTATTACGTAAAATGTTGTTATTAAACGAAAAATATGGGTGATAGCCTAGTGGTGTACGTAACGGACTGCCGAGACGAGGTCTCGAGTGCGATCCCCAGTCGCCCCGGGCACACACCTCTGACTTTTCGTAGTTATGTGTGTATTAAAAAAAAGTTAATTTATCGCTTGCTTAGTAATGTGCCCGGTAGATGGCAATAGGCTTGCACCCTATTACATTGGGACCTAAACATAACTGGCGAATCGTGGGTGTGTAAGACACCTCTGCCTACCCCTTCGGGGATATAGGCGTGGAGTTATGTTATGTGTTATGTTATGTAAACGAAAAATAAGTTAAATTTTGCATGATTGGTCCTTCAGCTAGATGGATTGACGACCTGTAAAAGGCTTAATATCCAGAAGCGGAACGCAATAGGTTGAATTGATTGATTGATTAAAACACTTATTTAATGACACCTTCTGCTCGCCCTTACTCTGTGGTAACATTTGAATTTTACGAGTTCCCTTAAGATTATAATGCGTAGGGTTGAAAGTAATATCGTAAGGAAGGCATTAAGTATGGAAGTGGACAAGGGGAGAGGAAGACCTAAGAGGAGATGGGTAGACTGTGTGAAAGAGGATATGGTTAGGAAGGTAGTGAATGTTGAGATGACCGCAAGCAGAGATGAATGGAAAAAGCACACATGTTGCGCCGACCCCACATAATTTTGGGATAAGGGCAGGAGGATGATGATGATGATGATGATGACTTAAGATATCTTGTTTAGGATAATATATTTTTAGGACATAAATTAGTAAAATATATGAAATTTATTACATTTCCAACACGAGTATTTCTTTTAACACAACGCCAATATCTTGTTATGGGATATGGGGCCTAACCAAGACAACCTCATCTGCAAACGACGCCTGCTGATTCACGGACGATGCTCAGGCGCAGGTTGTCCTTTCAGGTTTAGTAGGTCAGACGGTACTCAATCCGGCATTCTTAGCAATCTTAGCGCGAAGTGCTTAGCATTTTGCCACGAAGAGCATATAACGCATTTAGTGCTCATGAATAAAGCAACAATTGCGACGAATTAAACGTAATTTCGCAACTCCATTTAATTTATTAATTGCTAATCGATGAATTGCATGGTGTAAATGAAAGTAAACGAATTAATTTAACATATAACAACGCGTTTCATGAAAGAGGCTTATCATTTAGAATGTCTAATTTCTTTATTTTATCGCTTGAGTAAGTACCTACTGTTCATAAAATTAATATACAACGGTTATCGAGGTCATTGTAGTTCGATAAAAATGTCTGCTGGTAATAAAAACAGTTGTAAGCGGGTATGCGAATTACGGTAAGTTCTTACGTATATCTAACTAGCATCGTCACGCGGTTTCATCCACCTAAGTCCTGATCACTTGGGAAAATCGGGCTGAAAAGTGGACTATGTTACTTAAGGTTATATAGGATCCTAATGGTGAAAGATTTGTGAAATTTTCAGAGTTTATCAATTACAAAAAAAAACTAATCCTATTTATAGCCTAGTGCTATATCATATGCTATATGCTATATGCTATATGCTATAGCATAGTATAGTATAGTAGCCGCGGTAGCCTAGTGGTATGGGTAATGGACTGCTGAGACGAGGTCTCGAGTTCGATCCCAGGTTTTACCATGGCACACACCAATGACTTTTCGATGCTTTTCGAAGTTATGTGTGTATTTATCGCAGGTTAATAAGTGCCCGGTTAATGGCAATAGGCTCGCCACCTATTACATTGGGACCTAAACATAAACTGGCGAAATGTGGGTGCTAGCACCTCTGCCTACCCCTTCGGGGATATAGGCGTGAGTTTATGTTATGTTTTTATTTATAATATTAGAAGATCTAAGGAAGCTTAAGGGGAAGCCACGGCATTCTAATTTAATAGCAATAAAGCTATCAGTAATAACAATATCTTCAAATAATATCACATTTAAAATTACATTTTTAGTTTATATTTTAAGCGTCGAGCTTAGTGGTTATGGAATGGCCTTAAGTTCGAGAGATCCCGAGTTCAAATCTTGGGCCATTGCTGACGTGAATTCACTCTTTTTTTTTTCGTGCGGTCATCCCCCCGGATTCCTCCTCGCCGGCCAGCGGGGTTGGTTATGTTGGATTCGAACCGACTAAAACCGCATGCTGTCTCGGGTCTTCAGACGTTGGGATGTAAGGTGACCCATAAGGTATTTCCCTCGCAACCGGCTGACCCAGGGCCATCTCCGGTTTCAAGATGGCCCCTCGGGTTTGAGAACCACGGTGTCCCCGTCTTGTTCCCGGAAAGAGGACCCCCCGGCCTACTTCTGCTAAGGTGACAGGGGGCTCCACCTCACTCATGGAGGACGGAGGTTTATTAGCGACCTCCGGCGCTTGAGTCGCCACGTGAATCAACTCCTAACGTAAGCTTAGCAGGAGAGGAACTACTAATTTCGGTTTCTAATATTCTTTAAAAATTACTCACCACTTGACCTAGCCGACCTGACCTAAAACTTGAATTACACAGCCTGCATTCCTAGCACGGTACTGAAACTCCGAAACATTTCGACCAAAGAAATCGCAAAAAAACTCTAGCACGTGACCAAAATAACACATTTCATTAGTTGAAAAGGTTTGAGAGACAGAAGTCTACAGTGCCGTGGTACATGTATTGTGTTTGGGGCAGAAAATCGAATTAGGCCTACGCTACACTGCGGCGAGGACGTCGCAGACTCGTCTACACCCGGGACTACCGACCTCCATGATCGGGACCTGAGGACGGCAGTTGGCCGACTCGCCGTCCTTACAGAAGCAGGACGTGGAGGCGTGTCGTGTGTGTCCTACACACGCCTGCCTACTCACCGACGCGGGATAAAACCCGACCCCACCAGGCGACGCCGCGCTGGGGGTCAAGGTCCGTCGGTAGCTCTGGGGTTATCCTTTCGAGGGCTTACCCGGGGTGCCTGGCAATGGACACTTGGGCAGGACACCGTGCAGTTTTAGTCGGTTCATGCCCGACATAGCCACTCCCGCTGGCCGGCGGGGGGGTATCCGAAGGGATTTCCGCACGTAAAAACAAAACACGCCTACGCTACACTTAACGAAAATGCTATCGCGAAACTACCGCATCGGAACGTCAATACATATTATTGCATATCAATGAATAACAACGGGCACACTACGCGAAAGATCCGTCGCTTCGTCGATGACCGATTTATATGAAATTACATGTATTGGCGGCCGGCGCGGTAGATCCGCGACGAAAAATCCGTCATGTGTAACGTAGGCCTTAATCCTAAAAATGATTCCTGGTAAAGTAAAAAAATAACTTACCATGGTGAACTCTATGATGGCTAGGAGTGTTAAGAATGTATTCCAGAGGTCCCAAGCTCTTGACTGCTTTGGTGTGAATCCAGAACATATAGAGATAACTGAATTGATGATGCATAACGAATTGAGCTGGTGGTATCGCCAACGCCAGTGGCAAGTAAAAAACCTGGGGAAGACACAATTATTAGCTAAAATGAACATAACATAACATAACTTCACGCCTGTATCCCCGAAGGGGTAGGCAGAGGTGTATTACACACCCACGAATCGCCCGTTATGTTAAGGTCCCAATGTAAAAGCCTATTGCCATCTACCGGGTACATGATTAAGCGAGCGATAATTAACATGTATTAATGCACACATAATTATGAAAAGTCAGAGGTGTGTACCCGGGGCAACTGGCAATCGAACTCGAGACCTCGTCTCAGTAGTCCGTTACGTACGCCACTGAGCTATCGGTGCTTTATGATACATTAATGTGTGGAATTCTGTGATTTGAAAGGGACAAACAAAGTTTCCAACCGCATCTGTTTTCATTTTAAGCTATACCTAGCTACTAAGTATTTGGCATTGAAATTAGTTAAAATGAAATAGTAAATAAATGCATAATCTGATGGAGGATAGGAGCCTGATGAAAACCAACTCCGGTTTTTTGTGCCTGGTAAATTACTGAACTTGTCTTTCTTAGTGCAGCAACGATTATGTGATGGGCGTATGAAGCACCAACAAGATCTTCGGGGTTTAAGTTAACCTCACCTACAAACCAACACATCCGCTTATTGACGGTTGAGGTTCTGGCACAGGTTTTCTTCTCGGGTTTGGAGGGTTAACATCGGGATTGGCGCTTGAATAAAGAAGAGGTTACGCGTTTACGTATCAGAGACCGAACCCTATCACTTGCAGTCGTCTTAGATTTTCGTTGAACTAGATTAAGGCTACTCGTCTCTACCTATGAGTATCCTACAAAGCGACTAGGGTATAAGGCTGTTCTTTAACCGACAGAAAACATACAGTTTATGAAACATAATCCGGTTAGTGGTAGCCCGCTCATTAAACCCGAGAACCGAGTAACTTAGTTGGTGAAATGTAGGTGTTAATATACCTTTGCCTACCCCTTCGGGGATATACAGGCATGGAAGAAAGAATATGCGTTTATTAAGGCCGCACATTCATTATACACAGTTATACAAATTATGGAGAAAAAGATAGAAATGAGAATAATGTAATATAGGTGATCCTGTCCTTTAGGGGTGCGAGAGATATGCTCTATGGGCAACCTTACACCCCGGCGTCTGTAGACCCAAGACGGCGTGCGGTTTTAGTCGGTTCAAACCCGACATAACCGCCCCCGCTGCCCGGCTGGGGGGGGGGGGAGAATCCAAGGGGATTGCCGCAAGAAAAGAAAAAGGTGATCCTGTCACTATTCAAAAACTATTAGTAATATTATTTAAGAATAGTTTTTAGACACTTTAACAGCCTACCACAGCAAGAATGCTACATAATTGATCCAAAAATAAATGTCTTCCCCATTCATCTATCAATACATGCATGACAGTTTATAATATCCTAACATATAAACAAAGATAAACTAACTCAAAGGTCTCTGTGAAATCGATATTTCTTGCAAACCGATATCACGCATAGAATATCATAAGTTACAGTCGTATTGACTTCATCTTGTATACAATATGTAACAAAACTAGTGTCCGATCCGTGAAGGTGTATATAGGTATCAATATTAGGTTAGGTTTATGTAATCCTAAAAAAAACCTAAAAAATATATTATCCTAAAAATTACCCCAAAAAAACTGAATACAATTCAAGCCGATGCGGAAACATAAATTGCAAGAACAAACCCTCTCTGAAAATAAAAGTTACAAAAAGAATCAGAAGTGGGCATGGCCGGCCAGCCAGTGTTGGGCTGGTGGTGTTTGGGGCCGCCGAAATATTATTTGATATTAACTATGTGGTATTATCGCATTCTAAAATTTTGGGGACATATTAGATAATTATGATCTAGGAAATTTTCATTTAATATTCTAATAATACTTTCATTTCCGTAAATATATTATTTTTAATTTCATATATGGTTATGCATTTAGGATACCTATGTGTCCCTTATTGATCGGAGACTAGTTTTGTCACATACTGTATATTTATGGAAAGATGATAAAACACGGAAAGATACAAAGACGAAATGCCCGGCCCTGGTTGCTTTATAAATATGTATTATGAACAATGGCACTGATGGATTCGTTTCTGTGTGTTTTTCACTAGCTGGTTTCATAAAAAGCTTGGTAATGCTCGAGAATACTCAGGGATGTGGTACAGTCAGCGTCAAATTCTAATTATATTTTAATAATTTTTGAAAATATTTTGATAGAGCTCACTTAGTAGTTAAATAGCATTTTTTAAACTATTTTTAACAGATTCTATCGCGGTTTATTTGATGTTATTTTATTATTTATATTGAAATAGTTTTATTTCAATGTGCGACATTCTCGTAAACTGCCGACAATATCATTAAAAATATTAATTACTTTGCTCAAAAACTATTTTTAAAATTTGAAAATGATCATCTACTTTTGATGCTGACTATACGTTTTTTTTTTGTAAAAGTGGCCGCATAGTATCTTTTTAGCAAGAAATCTTCAAAATAATGAAATAATCATTGTTGCATCCAAAGCTTGCCTTTTGTAGTCTGATTTATCTTGACTTTTACGGTAGCGAATGCCGTCTGACCACCAAACCTGGAGTGGAAAGCCTGCGCCAGAGCCTCGTCCGCCAATCAGCAAGTATACCGGTTTGCAGGTAAGGTTGCCTTGGGTCCCATAGATCATAATGGAGTCCCATACAATATAACGAAAGAATGACACTAAATACCTTAACAGAATTTGATTACCTGTCCCCAATAAAGGTTGATCAGTAGTTCTCTTATAATGAAAGTAATATGAATTGATAACTAGATGACTAAATTGATTTTTTATCCGAGAACGGTACTTCGATGGTGTAAAATGATCTATAGTACTTACGAATCCACACCATCCTTGTAAAATTGACTGTCGTATACCAACACCCATGTTGAAGTCTTCTGATGTGTGATGAACTTGATGCTGGGCCCATAGTATGTGAACCTCTGTCAAAAGAAATTATTCTTATAGTGTATTATGCATAACGTAATATGTATTTTTTAGGGTTCCGTACCTAAAGGGTAAACCAGGAACTTTGTACTAAAACCCCGCTATCTGTCCGTCCGTCCGTCTGTCACCTCTGACTGTGTGCATATATATATATATGTTAATTTTTTATACTCATGAAAGGTTTTAACTACTCTATAAAGGTATCAAACTGTCAGTCTGATGTACAGTCAAAGACTAAAGTTGATAGACACTAAAATGTTTATAAAACTTATGGAAAAATGTTTGGGAATACTAAAACCAATAATTGATGTACAGTTAGTTTTATATTCCCCAGAAGACAAAGTTAGTATAATTCATGTTCTATTTTATTTTTTATGAAAGGTTTAAGAGCTAATTGAATAATAAATTAAAATTTGCTAAGCTACTTCTGTTGTTGACTGTACGATAGAGATTTTATCTCATTATGCCAATCATAGGTATAATCTCACTATTTCTCCCGTCATGACGCGCGACGTGTCAGATCAAAAGTCAGGAACAGTACCAAGTTTTATAGTTCTCATAATAAAGGATGAGCTTATTACCGACAACTTCACGCCTGTATCCCCCAAGGGGTAAGCAGAGGTGTATTACACACCCACGATTTGCCGTATATGTTTACGTCCCAATGTAATAAGGGACGAGCCTATGGCCATCTACGGGGCACGTTACGTAGCGAATGATAATTAACATTTTTTAATATACACATAACTACGAAAAGTCAAAAGTTGAACTCGAGACCTCGTCTCTGCAGTCCGGTACGTACGCCACTGGGCTATTGACCCTATAACTTAGTTGCCTTGTATGATAGCCACGAGAAGCAAAAGGGTGGATCACCCTTCATCGCTTCTAAATCGCTGGATATCAAACGTGGAAATATTCTGATAAAGATTTATAACTATAGTTTCTCATGATATTGTCGGAAGTTTACGCGAATGTCACACATTGAAATAAAACTATTTTTAACGGATTCTATAGCAATTTATTTGACGTTATTTTATATTTTACATTGAACCCGACGTTTCGGTTGCTTTTCAGCAGCTATGGTCACGAGGAGACCATGTCTAGTTGACCATGTATAGTTTTTCATGTTATTTATATTACTCGCTCATTAAATTTATGGACTGGTAAACTAAAATAGACTGATTGATTTACGATTACCTCGTAGATTGTTATGTATTCTGTCTCATTGGTATTGTGGACATTGACCTTGAAAACATAATGGCGGTACCACACTTCGCTGTTTTATTATGCGGCTGGGCTTTGTTCGCGCAAATATTTGTCATTTGATCGTCATTTGTCATTTGATGTGCCAAACATGCCTAGCTGTTTATGTGCGGTTTTATGAGATTTGTATCCTTTGACGTGTGTCAAAAAACAAGTGTATGGTGGACAAGTGGATGTATACGCGTATTTGCTATTCGTGCTTTGTGAATGACACATAACAGAGTGTGAATCTGCCATAAGCGCAACCTGCTTGCTTGAAGGTCAATGTTCCAGGCTGTATAATTTCCGGGTTGGGCAGTGTGATATTAGGTTAGGAATGGTCATGACTGTCTGGTCCGTATCAATGACATTCGGACCTCAGACTCCTAAAATCCGGGATCGATTCTAAAATGATGATAAATAATAAATAAATTACATAATCTAGGACCAAAGTAAGCATAGCTTAAGTAGCTTGTGTTATGGGTTCTAGAATTCTGCTAAACATATGTAGATATATATTTTTTTTCGTAAATACATACATGTTATAAATAGAAAAACATCCAGACTAATATACACATACTCATACATACAAATATTTGCACTGAGTGGGAATCGAGCCCGCGACCTGATTTAGCAGTCGAAAGCTCTACCGCTACGCCACAGAAGTGTTATTTTTTCAGAAATACGTTTACTATTTTAGTTTATAGATTTAGATCGGAAAAAGAGAACATCTAGGACGGGACTTGAACCCGCGACCAGTCCCTTACAGAGGGAATGCTCTGAACAAATGAGCTAGCTAGACACGTCCCAGATATTTAGTTTATTATATTATTATTATATATATAGTTTATTCTACTTCATGTTCATGCTCTACATGTAACTAAAAGAGTATATTCATTAATCTTCTTATAAAAACGTATAAGCTTTGTTGTTCCTTTTCTTCGCCAATACATTCGGTAAAAAGAACATTAATATCTTAGATAAACTATTTGTATCCATAGTTGGCAACGATTCAAGCAATAATAAAGATTTATTGGGCCCGTATCTCTCGATTATATTCAACATGTAGTAATGATAATAAAATTGAGACTTTATGAGGATTGAACGGTTAACAATACAAGGCTGCTTGCTACTTGAAGGAGGCTCTTGGTTAAGTAGTAATTGAGTAGGTTAGCACATTGGAAGATTAAGCAATACTAGCCAGGTCAGTCTAAGGATGGGTGTACATTCTTAACGTATTAAGACCCCTCCGTGCCTCGGACAGTACGTTAAGCTGTCTGTACCGGTTGCAATACAAACATCTGTGCCATTCGTAACGGATAGTTGGAGCCCTAAAAAGTCCGACAACATGTTCTACCTACAGAACTTCAATATGCTTTGAATATAGTTTTTAGTAAATAGAAATAAGATACTTTTATGTTGAAAATGATAAGCTGTTAATGTTAATTAGTAAGCAAATAGACTGTAATACATATAGATAGACTAAGAGACTAAGATAGCCTGTAAGTAAATATGTAACTGTTTAATAAATAACTAGGAATTCACTGCAGGGTGCGACTGAAATAAATTGAGCTGAGCGAGCAGGAGTCTTACTTGAAAAATAAGGCATCTTACTACGGTCGCGCGCATAGCTAAGGCCGCGCGCACGTGAAACTGTTTTTCGATGATTATTTCTCAATGGTACATTGTATTTGAACAGTTGACCCTTTAAACATTCAGCGGTGTCTACACTATCACCATGGCAAATTTGGTCAAGGTCGGTATTGTGGTTCCGGAGGAGTACAGTCTCGACCAAACGGCTTAGCCACGTATAAGAGCTTCGCTACGTTCAGCTCAAAAAATACAAGATTATGTATAGACTAGGTACACAATTACCTTATCACTCCCCTTAAAGAATGGAAGGACGTTTGATAGTACGAGAAGGATTAATGATAGAACTGGAATGACAAAGAGACCTGGAATGAAAGATGATTAGAATAGGCCCAAAAAGTAGGAAGCATTTTTATTAAAAATAGAGAAACAAATGCTCCGGATGTTTGCAGAGGCTAGGTATAGCTAGGTAGGGAGGGTAGGTATAAAAAAAAAATTTCAATGTCTCCAGTGGGCTGTGGAAGTCAGATAATACTCGCTTCACGGAAAGTATAGAAGTTCGGCCGTATCGTAGTTAGACTGAAAGAAGAGTTAGAGTTTCTTTTTTTTTACGTGCGGAAATCCCTCCGAGTGTCTGATAAATCGCTCATTTTTTGTAGCCGATTTTCTTTACCTATTTATTTTGTGGCACTTACCACCTACCTGACCAATCAACATAATGGTTTTTAACGGATATTAACCGGTTCGATTACCGAGTATGGTAATCAAGTTCTCGACAATCTATGAATGCAGTTTAAATTGTTTTTAAAATCATAATGAAGTCTCATTTCAGTAAAATTGTCAATCGACACTATTCAAGATACTTTCCATCCATGTGGCATCGCCCTGTATAAAAATAAAGAAGAAATAATGTTTTTACTTCTTACCATGACAAGCTCTGTGCATCCAATAATAACAGAAGTCGACACCCAATGCAGCGGCGTACCACGTCAATGTGTGATTCCATGGTAACTCCACGAGTCTAAAATTCACGTATATCCATGTGTATAGATAAGACTCCGCTCCACGCCAAACAAGCCTAAAACAATATTGCTCATTTAAAACATTATTACAACTCTCTAGTCGAAGACTAACTTTAACATTTAGTTTGGTATAAAAATATTTTGAAATAATTTAGAACATCAAGAAGAAACTCTTGAAACTTCTATCTATACAATTATAAAATTATAAATTAGTTGTGTCTGTACATTGGAGATATTTAAAAAAACTGGCCAAGTGCGAGTCGGACTCGCACACCGAGGGTTCCGTACAAACCTGTAGGTATATAAGTAAAACTTCACCCTTCACGACAATCGAGTCATAGTTATGGTATTTTTATTGCAAAATGAATTTTTTCAAAAATATTTTTTATTATATGACGTAACTAAAAATTTACGGTTTTCGCAATTTTTTCTTTATCTGTACTATACGACGTTACTTCGTACCAAATTTCAATATTCTATGTTCAGGTTTACGTTAAATGAACGATTCTCTGAACGAACAACTGAATGGATTTTCATACAGTTTTACTTTATTAGAAATGTCTTAGTCAGACTTAAAATATGCTCTACGTTTGATTGCAATTGGTTAAGTAGAACCGGAGATATGACCAAAAAATGATAACCGACCACCGCGCGGGCGGAGCTGCGAGCATCCAGCTAGTGTATTATAATATCACTATATTTCTTCACAGGTTAGTATCTAAAAGTTGAAAATACCAATCGACCATTATGAATAGAATTATAATTTATAGTAACATATATATGCTAAGTCTAACATGGATCAAAAGGAATTCTTAGACGTCACGATGTTCTATTTAATTAAAATATTCAATAGAGCTCGTCGTTTCATTCGTATATTTTATAGCAGAAGATTTATTTCGAATACGTTCCATGCAAATGAAATTGGAGTAGTAATCTTAGGAGCGCGGATTTTGAGACAGATTTTTATAGAAGGGATAAGCTATGTATTTACATAAATTCGTATTATTCTAAGCTGAGAGATCGCTTTCAAGTCATCAGCCGCACACTGCATAATATGTTATTCAAAACAATTCTTTGCCTTTTTTTTTAACGTGCGGAAATCCCTTCGGATCCCCCCCGCCGGCCAGCGGGGGTGGTTATGTCATGTCTCGACTAAAACCGCGCGGTGTCCTCCCCAAGTGTCCGTTGCCGGGCACCCCGGGTAAGCTCTCGAAAGGTTAACCCCAAGGTTGCCGGCGGACTTTGGCCGCCACCGCGGCTTCGCCTGGTGGGGTCGGGTTCTATCCCGCTTCGGTGAGTTGGCAGGCGTGTGTAGGGCACACACGACACGCTTTCGCCCCCCGCCACAATTCGCTGCCTTGCGGAAGGATCAGAGGTAGAAGATATTTTTTAGATCACCTGAGTCGTATTTAGACGACAATTTCAACGGTCATCTGGTGATGACCGCTGAAACTCTCATTCTCGTCTGAGCGTTGTGCCCGATTGCATCCGAGATCACCTCGGAGCTAAGGGTCCGCTTTCCTGCTTTTCCTTCTCCACTTCGCACGATCTTGGGCATTCTTTTTTTTTTTTATATTTAGGACACATCAATTTGACTTCACCTCGCCTGATGGTAAGCTGAAGGTAAAGTCTCAGGAAAGAGGGTCACCATTACATACACGTACCATGTTAATAATGGTGGCACTCAGCTTGACGGCCTTATCATGTCGTCGCAGCACCGCGTGACACCCACCGGTCCCACTAGTGCTGCGACCACAATCCCCCTGCCCAGCTATGCACTTGCTGACCCCTGAACGCAATCAAACCGAAGTTGGATTACTATGGAGGGTTTTTCGCAATCGTGCACGGTGGTACCCACCCGGCCGAATTTTGTGACAAATTTGTGTCATCAAATTTCTACCACCAGGGTATTATTCATGGTAATAAGACCATTGGCACGCATGAGATCCCTTACGACGTCAAACCAGCACTTTGTCGGCCTTCGCCTTCTACCGGGACCCGGTGGAAGTGCCATGGCCACACATTTGTTACCCACGTAGTCAGGCGATTACCAAAAAACGCGGCCGCACCACCGAAGGCGACACTTCTGCATTTTATCTGCAATATCACGGACACGGAGGCTGACGCGGATGTGGGAGTTTCTCACACGTTCTTTACGCTTGACTCCGCACATCCATCGCAGCAAATTCATCTCCGTGACACGCAGCACCTGCTTATGTCGCTCCAGTAATGGCCACGCCTCACAGCCGTGTAAAAGGACAGGTCTATTGATAGTTTTATAGACCTACCCCTTCAAACTAACCGATATTATGGGGTCACAGATGACACCAGTTATCTCACGCCACTTGGCCCATGCAGCGGCTATGCGTGCCTTGACGTCGCAATCAATGTCACCAGTCGCGTGAAGTTAACTTGGTCCGTGCGCTCAACCAACTCATCGCCTATGCGGACTTGTGTGGGATCTGTTGAGTTCAACGCCAATTACTCAGTCAACGGTATTAAGTTGAAACCAGGTAGTGCTGTTGGCAGAATAATAACCTACCTTCTTAGCATAGCGCTAAAGACTCATGTCTCTTGAGTCTATTTGACTATTGAAATCGCAGAAAAACCTTTTACATCACACGTGACCAACTCACAAATTTCATTGGTCATCAAGAGTATTTCATTGGTCAGCGACACTGGAGAGACATCAGTCTACACTGTATGCAGATGGTATACATTTTGGATTCCTACCTCAGAGTGGAGTTTTTCAAAATTGAATTTATGAGAAAGAGCAAGTTTAGTGCTTCAAAATGTATACGTATATTCACAACTTGTTTTTAAACTTTCTTTATCATCCTCGTAGTGATTTCCCAGGTGCGTTGAAAGTTAGCACTGTGGAGTCCGCGGTCCGCTTAGTGTTTTTGATTGGAATGTCGACTTTTCAGGGAGCGACTACCGTTTGACCTCCTAACCCCGAGGGGAGAGCTTCCACCAGACCTCCGTCCGTTATTTAGCTGGTTGACTTGCGTCTCAAAGGTATTAATAGGGTCCTATACACCCAAACTGTTGTAAATTGTGCTTAATATATATTAATCGGACATTCATCTCTCCACGGACTGTGAAGGAGCTCCAGTTATTTAAACATATCAGATAGTATTCCTGAACACGTGTGGGGCAATTCGATTTATACATCAAATGAACAAGTTCATTATTGTACCATATGAATATTTCGTCTATTAAGTCCTGATAAGTATCTAATGTGTGCATAAGTTGCGAAAGTTTTAAAACAAGTTAGGAATTTTGTTCTTGATCATGAAGTTGTGACATGTTTTAATCGTTACTGCTAATGTATATATTACTTTTAATCGATCTCAAGATAAAATAAATTATTTATTTGCATAAACACGTGTGCACATACATACACAGCCGTCATAGAGGTTAGCCGTTTAAGTCGTGTAAATGTTAAAAAACCAGGTTATACAGGCCAAGGTCAGAGACTGTGACCACGGCCAGTGTAACCTGGTCGAAACGTCAGGCAATCCCAATTGTAACTGTAGGTACATGATCGCGTCAATTTCCGTTAACATTATTGTTGATTATAGAAGAGTCTAAGTTACAAATATCTTTGAAATTAATATTTATGTATGTTTAATTCAATAATTTAAGTAAATATCTAGATTCTATTTTACATACAATTATAGTAAAATTCAGTTTTCTAGCAGAAAATTATTAATTTGTAAAAAATACATCAGCGACCCGATTTGGTAAAATTTAAAATTTCAAAACATACAAAAATTTATAAAATAAATATTTCAAAATCTAATTGATAACGAACAAAACTTTGATATAAAAAACAATGTTTTAAAACTATTGTAGCATCATTCATTGTTTCCATAGTTCGCAAGAATTACGGTAGATGGCTCCAGCGTTGCCTAGAGACGTATATAATATATCAGACAATTTCGAATATCTGGGACGTGTCTAGGTAGCTCAGTTGGTCAGAGTATTCCCTCCTGTAAGTAGATGTTCTCTTTTTCCAATCTTAATCTATAACTATGATAGTTTCTTAAGGTTTAATAATAAATACTTTGTAATAGTAGATCTTATCATAAGGAATACCAAAGTTTTTTACGTATTTATTTATAATCAAATTATAATCACGCTTTTTGAAAACGTGACGATACTGAATCGGGCCCTAGAATACCTCACCACCTCACCAAAGTAATCTTTGAACCTACCTTCCACATTCTTGTAGGATTCCAAGTGATAAACTTGTTATGCCATCATTGAGTCTGATGCCTGGTTTTCCTTCTAGCCTTAAAACTATGTGCTCCATTATCATGAAGAGAATGAAATACGGCCATGACTGTAAAAAAGAAAAAGGTATTAAATAATATTACAATTAGTCAGTTTAATGAGACGTATCCCGCTCACATTCCCACAGATATTCCCAGCGAAAGCCCTGTGGCATAAGTGTGACTGCCTTGACAAGGTCTAGAGTTCGATCCCCGGGCACACGAGATCTTGCGTAGTTATACATGCGGGGATACAGGCCTGAAGTTATGTTATGTATTCTCACTACTGAGACTCCACCAGAATCACCAGTAGTGTCCCACAAGACATCCAGCAATGACACTCGAGAAGTTCAAGTGAGAGTTTCACTATCTATATATCTATATATAGATAGTGGAACTCTGAACTCTGGAAAATGTATGTATGTAATATGTATTTACAAAAAAAAAGTATATACCATTGGCTGAGATCACAACTGGGACTATTTCTGTGTACTCCACCCTCCACATGTCGGTAACCTCGTGCGCCAGGTCCAGATATTTGGTCTTTTTATCTGCTTCGGCGCGGACGAGATTCTCGTCATAGGGAATAGTGATGTCCACAAGAATTACCCGTGACTGTGCCCGGTCCATCAGCACGATATCAGGCCTATTCGCGAGAATAGTCCTATCCGTGACGATGGATCGGTCCCAGTAGAGCTTGGGACAATCGAGACAAATATATAACATTACAACATAACTTCACGCCTGTATCCCCGAAGGGGTAGGCAGAGGTGTATTACACACCCATGATTCGGCAGTTATGTTAAGGTCCCAATGTAATAGGGGGCGAGCCTATTGCCATCTACCGGGCACATTATTAAGCGAGCGATAATTAACACTTATTAATGCACACATAACTACGAAAAGTCAGAGTAGTCTGCCTGGGGCGACTGGGGATCGAACTCGAGACGTCGTCTCAGCAGTCCGTTACGTACGCCACTAGGCTATCGCCGTAAATATATATATATATTTATATATATATATATATATATATATAAATACAAAATAAAGGATATAAAACCAGTATAGATGCAATAGCTTTTTGATCACCATTTTTTTTGTTGTATTCACGCCTAGGTATATACCCTGGAAGGAATATTCAAAGGTGTATTGTATATTACACGGTAAGATTTCGGTAGCTAGCTATATTATTCCGTCCTCCGCAATTGGCGGCGAGCCTATTTTTGTTTACCGTGCACGTTACCACACTTTGGCTACGCTTCACTCGGCCGTAATGACGTTATGGATCTTCCGACATGGTTTTCAATATTATTTTGACACATATATTGTGTTGTGGATCCAGTGGTATTGCGATTGTGATCAATCGTATTGTCTTTGCTTCAAAATTCAAAAATATATGCGCAGTTTTGACTCCCAGAACATTTTTTTTATTGAATTCTGGTTCCCCGAAGAGAAAAGATATCAATATAGATAGGTAAGGTATGTATTTCTATTTTGTATAGTGATTGTCTATGCATCTGTACAGATCAATGGATCAGCCAGATACCCAACCACACGGCACAAATCGATATGTAATCCTATAACGTACCCACACCTGTGGTACGTATCCGTTCACAAGCCGTTGTAGCCGTCGCAGTGAATGTGCATAGATCAAGTTTCGATGTCACAGCTATTGTAGCAATACTTAATAGTTATGAAATAATATCATAGCTACTTTAAATATACTGGCTTTTAGTCGATTAGTTTTATATAAAACTTATGGAGTAGAGAGGAGATTTTACAAGGATGAAAAACTAACTCACACTTTTAAACACTTTTTTTACAGCAAAAAATTTCGTGAACGGTTTTTGAAATATTTTTGAGTTTTGGAGAGATTATACTACTATATATTACTTCTTTCCTTTTTAAAATTGCTTCCTTTGATCCCCCCCCCCCCCCCTCACTCTTTTTATATTTAGGTGCTCATGAGCCACAATGATATTTTAACTTCAAGTGACCTGCACACTTGTTAACTACAGTAGTAATAGGAAAAAGATACTCCTGAATTAAATCGTTTGAAACCATTAAAATTCTATACACGAAGATGGCAAAGGTCACAAATGACTGTCTGAAAATAAATTATAAATGGATTTCGTGAAATATTATTCCTATCGCGTATACGTAATTGTTCTTTAACAAAAGGCGAGGATTTGAACCGGAGAAGCGAACTGTCTGACTCGTATAATATATGATGAATGATGAAAAAATGTGCTTTTATTTGAAAATCAGAAGAAAAGTAACACATGCTGAAAATGTTTGTGAAATTCTTTTGATAAATATTAAAAGGTTTTGTGATCAGAGTATTTCAGAGATTTATTTTTATCTGAGCTATTTATATTCTTAGTACATTTATTTGCTATTTCGTTTACAATTACATGTTAAATATAATTTTAACTCTGTTCTACCAACTGTCGCCCACGGCTTCGCTCGCTCGGCTTCGATCGATTTCTCTGGGTCACAACTCTACGAAATTAACCTTTATATTATTCAAGACTATATATACTATCTCTGTATCAAATTTCAACCAGAACCGTACAAAAAAAATAGGATCGCAATTTTTTATTCATTCATTTTAGAACGGCTGTACGGATCTGTTTGAAATTTTGCCCATCTTAAATTTTGCATTTATAATAGTAGCAAGATT
Source organism: Cybosia mesomella (assembly GCA_946251805.1). Classification (NCBI taxonomy): domain Eukaryota; kingdom Metazoa; phylum Arthropoda; class Insecta; order Lepidoptera; family Erebidae; genus Cybosia; species Cybosia mesomella. The sequence continues at coordinate 32,346,672 of OX276396.1, read as the reverse complement.
TTTTATTTATTGATTTCAAATAAATGACCAAAGATTTACTTAAAAAATCTATAAATAGTCAAACAGTTCAAGACTCAGTGTAAAGTAAACAACAACCTCTTCCTAAAAAGACCATGAACTCAACACTTGTCAGTGACCTTATCAATTAAAGTGCAGACCAGAGCAATATCTATGTCAACATGTCAAGTGCATTCATTGTTATATGCGAATGATTAAAAAAACATAGAAATTGAGAAATAGAACCTTGATTTGTCTTGCGATATAAAATTATTAACAGGAAATTTTGTAACCACATACCAGTTATGTATATAATAATAATGTATACATAAATTGATTGCTTGTAAGATTAGATTTTTTAAATGAAAGTTAAAAATATGTAATATGTTTTGTCTACAAAGATTTGGCAAAGCGGCTGATAGACGCTACACGTGACCTGAAGGCTGGACTTTATCTTGCACAAAGAATTAGCATTGCCATTCAACATGGCAACGCTGCCAATCTTCTGGGAACATGTCCAGACGGTGTTGATGCGGAGGAATTCTATAACGCATTTATGTAAATATTTATCTGTCTTTTAGGTTTAATTTTCTTTAGAGAGTTATTTGTAAGTCGTTTTAAATAATCATTTTAAGTTATTGTTGTGATCTGCTAATTGTACAAACATGAAATTATGATGTAGATAGTAATCACTGCATATCAATCATCAATATATATACATATATAGGTATATGTTAATTTTATTATAATACTAGGATCAGTTTATAATTAATTAGTAAATTGGTCGAATTGCAAAAATATCTTTGTTTTTATACTGTATCGTCGCCAATATTGCCAATCTTCGGTTTAGTCCTGTGCTGAACCACTACCATATTTAATTTAAATTTCATTCAGGTTAAAATCAAAATCTTTGAAATATACGAAACAAAACAAATACTTTCTATTGACTGACCGCGCCCGTGGAGCAAATCCTGAAACTATTTAATTATTTCTAAGACTGCAAGCTGTCTTGCGGTGAAGTTATGGAGACGCGTGTTAATTTTATATACATTCATTTATACTTACAGTAAGACAGATTTCAAGAAAGTCAGTCGGGTTGCAAGGGAAATGCTTTATGGGCAACCTTACACCCCGGTGTCTGAAAAACCGAGACGGCGTGCGGTTTTAGTCGGTTCAAGCCCGACATAACTGTCCCCGCTGGCCGGCGGGGGGGGGGGGTATCCGAGAAATGGTACTTGTAATGTAACATAGCATCTTTGTACAAACCTGTCTAAAAAAATTTGGCACGTCTTCCTGTTTTTCAAACATGGTGTCTTTTGGAGAGTGTATGTAGAACATTCTTCCTAAACCCTTCAAGTGGTCACCAACTAAGTCAGAGAATCCATTCTCTGTCCCATTCATGAACATCGTGTCCCCCATCTTGTGTTACCAATCTGAAAATAAAAAATTTTTGTTGTATTTTGTTGCTTTTTTAAAGGTAGGATAAAAATATGTAGGATATTTCTTAATCTTTGGATGACTCCAAAGATTATAAAAATAAATACAATAATATATAATTTCTCATATTCTTTACAATAGAAACGGTCTTATGTAAGGTCTAATACCTTATCTATTAGATAAAACACATAATACCGATACGCCGTGTGGTTTCCAGCAAGCACCGTTTACTTCCAGCAAAGTAGAACTCAACGTCTATCCTATCTACTCATATTTCAGCTGCTGATAAGTAACAATGTTGCCAATAATGGAACACGCTTGGTTTGAAGCAACCTAACACTTGTAACTTGAATATTCCCAAATCATAGCTTCCCGCTTTCAGGCTTAGGTAAGGAGTTCCACTCCAAGGTATGCACAATAAACCTGTTAAACGCTATGAACTTTACAGCGTTGCCGAAATGTATGATCATAAGCAATCGCTTGTTATCGGGCAGGTCGTATTTTGATTAAAAATAAATGCCGATATTTCATGACACTGACCTGATTTTATTTCACGGATTTTAGTGATAATGTTTTAGATTACGCTATAAATCATGAACTACTTCCAGCAAACCATTAAGATAAGTGCTAACTGGTGATTCTGGACAGTGGAAATATAACACATTCCCAAGCGAGCATTCTTGTAGTCAGAACGGGTAAACCAGCAAGCCGCAGCATACACAGCATTTAGTACATGTTAACGACATGCTCGCTACGAATGTTACATTCCAGCCCGTAACGTCAGTAAGTACCCTTTTTTTTTTCGTGCGGAAATCCCTTCGGTTACACTCCCGCCAGCCAGCGGGGGCGGTTATGTCGGGCTTGAACCGACTAAAACCGCACGCTGTCTCGGGTCTTCAGGCGCCGGGGTGTAAGGTTACCCATAGAGCATATCCCTCGGACCCCGACTGACCCTGGGCCATCTCCGGTTTCGAGATGGCCCCCTCGGACGTCAGTAAGTACCCACCTTTATCTGAAAGCAGCAACATTTTCCCTACAAGAGGCATAGCAACTTCCTTTGCACAAGTTGCATGACGAGGATGTACTCGAACATTAGTCAAGCAATCTATCGTTATATCTAACAAACTGCTTAATTTACATAACGCAAAGCTAAATATAATTGTGCAATTAGTTGTTTTACTTATAATAATAGCTTATCATATAAAATTCATGTAGTATGATATCTTGACAACAGTTGTAGTAATTATTGTTTATGGACCGGGTATCGGACTTGACCTATTATTGTTCATCAAAACATAAATAATAACTAATTAATTCAGGCAGCTTGTGGCCTCAACATTTTATTTTTATTTTTAGCCTAATCTCTATATTATTTTATCTAAATGTGAACTGGGAAATATTCCAATAGATTATGCGTCGTTGTGTATAAAGGTGCTTAAAGACTAGTGTCACATGGTTTAATGCAACGTGTTGCGAATTCGTAAAGTCATTACGGAGAAACAAGCGGGCAACCAGCTACTCGTATAATATCTGGCTTGTTCGCTTTGATTTGGCACGTCCGAAGCGGCGATGTACTGGTGAACGTTAAACAATTTAACATTCCACTTTGGCCGCTTAGTGGGGTAAAGCAGCAATCAAAAACCGTGTACAGTAAAAACATTTTCAATACACGGCGGCAAGACGTAACTGACTGTTAATGTAAAGGTTTTCATTGTTTTTTTTCATCTTATTTGTGTTATCTGGCATTGTGTTATCTTGTTGTGGTCACAATTCTAACCTAACCTAACCTTCAAGTTTTAACAGTCGACCATACTATCATTCGTAAAACTGATCATCGGCGAAATGAACATTCGGAGTTTTAACAGTCGACCATACAATCATTCGTAAAACTGATCATCGGCGAAATGACCATTCGGAGTTTTAACAGCCGACCATAAAACCATTCGTTGAATTCATCATCGGCGAAATGAGCGTTCGGATTTTTGACGGTTGGCCAGATTATTTCGAAATTATGACCTACACTGTCTGTTTGTCTGTTCCTTTTTACACATAAACCGTTAAACCAATTCTGTTTAAATTTGGCATACTACAAATGCTACAAATGCTGCTAGAATACGGCATATCTAGCATACTTTTTGTTTCGGCAAATAGAATTTGCCGCGATAAAATGACTTCAGGCGGCCACATCCACTAGTTGCAAAAAAAATTCGATCTATTTTTGTGTTTGCTCAGTCAATAAGTATCGCGATCTAATATCGATAAATATAAGTACAAATTGCATTTGTACATCAATAATTTCAATATATAATGATAGTGTTACGTGCGCGGGGTACAAATTAAATGCCGTTTACACAACGAAGAAGTTTATTCGGTCACCACAAACTAGACAACTTAATAACTAGCATACACAGTAATCTTCAACAGTTCAAGTCGCTCAGCAGTTCACAGTAGTCCACAGTAGTTCCTTAAGTCGCAGGTATAACTCTCTTGAATCGCTTCGGTAAGATGTGTTCGCTTTCGCTTCCGAAAATTAACTAACTCTTGTCGATAGCCGGGCGTCCTTTTATAGCTCTGAAATAAGAGTAGAATGTTCCGGAATCATCTAGAGATAAGAGACGTAGGTATTTACTGGAGCGTTCGAAAAAACAAATACCTACACAGTCATGCCGACGACAGAGGTGAATGCCCTTGTTATCGCGATTTGTAGGTAAGTAGGTATAGGTATTTGAAGTACTTTGTGATTTTGTATTGACTTTTGTAGATTTTTCTTCACTGTTCGGTAGAGTACTTCGACACTAACAATGCGTTTTAATTTCCAGAAGATTCTCGATCGACGATCGTTGTAACAATAGTTTAATCCCTGCTATTGTTTCTCCCCAACTAAATGCCACCTTTTAACCTCTACCACAAAATATATTTACGATGTTCTATAGTTAATTAAGTCTGTCAGGATATTAAGAGAGTTCTAAGGACCAATATAAACGGATTTATGTACTCTCAGAGGCGCGTAAATTTTTATAGCTGACTATCGGCCTGCCTATAGGACCCGTTCACAAATGTAACTGCTCAGGCTACAAAAATACGATGTATATTATTTATATTCTAGAATTTTTTTTTTGATCATGTCTCCGGTTCTGCTTAACCAATTGCATACGGTAGATTTTAAATCTGACCAAGACATTTCTAATAGAAAAAGCTGCATCAAAATCCATTCAGTAGTTTTTGTGTCCATCGCAAACAAACAGAAAACAGACAAGAATTCCCAAAAAAACTATCTTTGTGATCAGTATCATTCATTTAACACAACCCAAGTTTTTTTTTACAATGTACAGACACAACTAATTTACAATTTAATTATAGTAACTATATAGAAGTAGGACAATTTATAAACGCTTTTTATCTATGCTATTAGAACTACATTACAGATCATTACTTAACGATATAAAAGATAGTAAGTTGTAACTATTATGTTAACATAAGGTCAAGTAAACAGATCAATGGTAATTATAGCAATCGTATCTCGTACATACAGTGAACGACAACAAGCTTAAGAAATTGTAATTTATAGATCACCTACACGAAAAGCGGCGATAGCCCAGTGGCGTACGTAACAGACTGCTGAGACGAGGTCTCGAGTTCGATCCCCAGTCGCCCCGGGCACACACCTCTGACCTTTCGTAGTTATGTGTGCATTAATAAATGATAATTATCGCTCGCTTAATATTGTGCCTGGTAGATGGAAATAGGCTCGCTCCCTATTACATTGGGACCTTAACATAACTGGCGAATCGTGGGTGTGTAATACACCTCTGCCTACCCCTTCGGGGATACAGGCGTGAAGTTATGTTATGTGTTATGTTATGTTAGATCACCTTAACTGTTAACCCTTACAGAAAATAATAAACAATACATGAAATCGCACCTCAGCAAAAACAGTGTCACAACGTACAAACACCATGTTTGGACGTTGTGAGACTTTTTTTGGTGCGAAATACATTAACTTTATCCTCTGGGGATTATAAAACTAACTATACATCAATATCAATTTGATACATATATTTCAATATCAACGTGGCAATGCTACCAGCCTTTTGGGAGCCTGCTAATGCTCCCAAAAGGCTGGTAGCATCGGTGATGATGCAGAGGAATTCTATGACGTATACATGTAAACATTTATCTTTCATTCATTTATTTTCGTTTAAACACTTCAGTTTAAGTTTAAACGAAAGCATTTTGAGTATCTATTAGTCAACTTTTCGTGAACTCTTTCGTTTTCTTGTTACATACATTATATCACTTTGACTGAATAAAGGTTATATCACAAATAATAAATACAAAAATGTCAATCAACTTTTGTCATTGATTGTACGTAAATCGTAGTCCTAAAAGCGGAAGTAAAGTGAGATTTATTACTTCTACCTTTTCCTTACATCCGTGTTTACATGCAATTATCATAAAACAGTAATACTAACACAATGATCTTATATTAAAATGAGGAATCGTGAAATCAGAATTGTATGTCGTCCAAATGATTCGAAGTCATACTTTATTCTTGTCCGCACTCACTGATACTAATCAGTGACTGAATCAGTGACTTCTATAGGATGTTGAGCATATACTAGCATGTGTTCAATGTCCTATAGAAGTCACCCTTGCGTTAAAGTAAGCCAAGGTAAAAGAATTTCAAGCCGGTACAGTCGCCCTCAGAAATTGCTGAACACTAACTAATTTACAAACGATTTTTACATTGAAATATATTTTCTTTTAGATCAGTTATTGGCACATTTTTATTCCAATGTAAAACAAGGTTGTAAATATTTTAATACTCAGCCATTTTGGTCATTGACTGTACCATAGGCACTCGACTGTTTGAAACAATAATCACGTACTGCTTTGATCTTAATTTATGCGACGCTTGGTAACAACAGATCGGGTACTGAGTATGCGCCTTGAGTGATACGGTGTTTATCCCCAAAGCCTACTAGTGATGTGCCGGATCTTTAAAAATGTATATCTGCGGATAGATCCGTATATGGATATTTGATGTTAAGATCCGCGGGTACGGATCTTAACCATAGTATTCTTAACTTTAACTTAATCAGTGTCAGTGCGCGTGACCTTGCAACGATAGGTGACGCCTTTTGATGCTTTTTGTGACAGGACAAGTTTTGACCTGCATTACGAGTACACGGGTTTTTCTGTACTTAATTTCAAAAAATAAAAAATATTTGAATGGAATTTAATGATTTTTCATAGCTACCTATCATCTATATATAAAATCTTATATTATCTATTAAAATTTAATAAGGTGATAAGATCCGTGAAAGATCTGCCAAAAAGGTAACGGATACGGATTTTACTTCTTACTCGAACATCCGTGAATACGGATATCCTACAGATTTATTTTCGGCATACCATCAAAATAATATACAGTATTATTTTAAATATAAGATTGGTTTATGTGTTGTATTTTTATCGGCTGCTAAGCTAACATAAGCGGCCTAGAAAAAACAAGTAACTTCATTGATCTTATGCCAAAACACGTTCGGATTTTATTTTTAGTTCGTATGTATATTGTGCATGGAATACTTAATTTTTGTATTATAATTTTTTTTGAATCCGTTTATTTCTGGAACTTACAGTGTGATTTCTCAAATTCTTTGTGCATTTAATAGCCCAATTCTTAAGGAAAGGTATAGACTATTTAATATCACGCTACGACTCTTGGGAGCCGAGTAATATGAAAAACCATTTACGGCGGGTGAGCCTGCAGGAAATAGCTAAAAGGTTACTAAATAAATACGTAAACTCATACCCAGTATTGATATTAGCAAATTAGCTAATGGATACATCCAATGGCATGTTTGTTTTTAATCTAGCCAACGAATTTACATACACACAAGCAGTGTACAGTCAACGACAAAAGTTGACTTACACAAATAATTATCTCTACAAATCTTATTTATACTGGAATATACGTACCAATAATAAGTAATTTTATAATCCCCAAAGGACAAAGTTAATATATTTCATGTTTTGTTTTATTACTTTATGAAAGTTTTAACAGATAAGGCGATTAATAGACTAGGAATTCAGTGCAGGGTGCGACTGAAATAAATTGAGCTGAGCGAGCAGGACTCTTACTTGAAAAATTAGGCATCTTACTACGGTCGCGCGCGGTCATGTTTTTCGATGATTATTCCTCAATGGTACATTGTATTTGAACAGTTGATCCTGACACTCAGCGGTGTCTACACTATCACTATGGCAAATTTGGTCAAGATCGGTATTGTAGATCCGGAGGAGTACAGTCTCGACCAAGCGGCTTAGCCACGTATAAGAGCTTCGCTTCGTTCAGCTCAATTAGAATTTGTGAAGCTACTTTCGTCGTTGACTGTACATAACATGAACTTGTGTGACCGTGCAAGGCTGAATTGGTGACACTTGTGACATTGATAAACGATACTGACACCAAAATAACAATATATTACAGTAATTGTTTCCGGACATTGGAGATATAATTGTTGCCAACTGACTAAAGAAAGTTTATTACCCGAAATGGAGGGTTATGTGTTTTATTTGTACGTATGTATAGGTGTGTATAAATGTATATCCGTCGCTATGCTACCTCGTAACTAAGTAGGTACTAAACGCCTTCGGGGTGCGAGGGAAATGCTTTATGGGCAACCTTACACCCCGGCGTCTGAAGACCCTAGACGGCGTGAGGTTTTAGTCGGTTCAAACCCGACATGACCGCCCCCGCTGACCGGCGGGGGCGTATCCGAGGGGATTTCCGCACGAAAAAAAAGGTACTAAACGCCTGAGCTGACTTTATAATATAATATTTCTCTGATGAATGATATTTCTGTATCCTGGCCTTTATCTTGTGAGTGTTACTATGTCTATTCAATCAATCTATCAATTGCAGCGAAATTGAATTGCTAGTAAAATTATAAAATATCTAAATTCCGCCGTATTTTTATTTTTCGAAAAAGTACTGCAGTTAAGGTTTCAACTTATTGTAATTTTAATACAGCACTTTACTCACTTTAATACATAACTAGCTGTGCATACATTTTGCAAGTTACCCTAATTATTTTTCTAAAATAAATGTAACCTTATAATATTAGCTATCTGCCAGCGAAAGTTCCGTCAAAATCGGCCCAGCCGTTCCTTAATTCAAACAGACAGACGAAGTGACTAACAAAATATTTACTTGATATTTAATATTTTTTATAAGTATACTGTGTAGGTACATTCATATTTATTTATTGAAAAGCTGTTTTTCACTGTTTTCACTGTTACAAACGGACACTCCATAGTCTGGCAACACTCGCTAAGTAAAGTTGTCTATCAGGTCCCTGTATTAAAAATTAGTAAAATAAACAAGAAGTACGTAAAATCAGTGCAATTAAGTGTAAAAACTCATGAAACCTAACCTACAAATGTGTGTACGAAGATAACAATGGTAATACCTTTTTTTTTTTTTTTTTTTTTCGTGCGGAAATCCCCTCGGCTACCCCCCCGCCGGCCAGCGGGGGCGGTTATGTCGGGCTTGAACCGACTAGGATATTCCGTGAGTAAAACAGCAAATACATTCCTCTAAAACAGTTGCCTCCATTTGAACAACACTCACACATCGACATCAGCTGTTCTCCAGCTGATTCATGTACTTATTTATACACACATACAAACATCAAAAACAAAAAATAAACAAGAACACCCGCAGCGAACAACTGATTTTGACATTTCTTGAACGAAGAGGGAATTAATGCTACCAACATCACTATTTATTACAATTGATTACAATAACAACCAGTGGCTGGAATTCTCGTCATTACAACTGATATTTACGAAAGCGCTGATATTTATTGCAGCCATAGACAATGTTTATTTTAAAGCAATTTTGGTAATTGGCGACATCTAGCGGATTGAGTTTAAGTGGCCTGTCCGTTCAATAGGCCTATAATATAGTAGATATACACTATAATATACTGTAGACTGAGTTATTACACATATCTAAGACTATGGTCAATTGCGGGGCTTGCGGTCGCTTTATGCATAAGACAGATGGCGCCACTTGTAGTAAGTGCTCACTGGCTTACCATCTCGCTTGTCTGGGAAAGACAAAGGCAGCCGCTAAGCTACCAAACTGGCTATGCCCGGAATGTTTGAAAAATCAACCGAGAGATAATCGCCAAGAGACACCTGTTAAAGCTAATTTAGAAGTAGAAACGGGGCGATGTGGTGGTCAATGCATCTCGAACAGCCCACCTGGTGAAATAAAAGCTGATCTCGCGTTGGAAATCCGTTCTTTTAGACAAGAACTTAGTGAGATGAGGGCTGAGATACGTGAATGCAGAGTTTCAGTCGGGTCAATCTCTTTACAATGCAAGAATGTCATCTTTGGAGGACACAGGAGGGTTCTCGAATGCAAAATTAATGAAAGTGTCACTAGCAATAACAATCCCATAGAAACAGTGATTTCAGACCTTCGCCGAGAATTAAATGAGCGGGACCAGCAAATTTTGTCTAATGACGTGGTATTCGCCGGAGTGCCAGAGCAGAGTGAGGAGAATTTAATTCACACTGTTGGGATCATAGCCGCGAAGTTGGGTGTAGAATTGGATGACAAAGATGTCGTGCATATCGAGCGCATTGGGTCAACGCGTCGCAACAGATTATTACAGGATGATGGCACCGCTGCTGATACCCTAACGCAGCGACCTCGCATTATAACTGTGAGGTTTACCCGGCGCGCTGCGCGCGATCGTTTACTTCGGGCGGCCCGCGTACGTCGTATTATTACAACTGCTGACATCGATATGCGGGGGACACCTAAACGGTTCTATGTTAACGAACGATTGACTCGCACCAACCAACAATTGCTTCAACGCGCTCGTGAGTTGGGTCGCCAGAAGCAGTGGAAATATGTATGGTCTAAGGACGGTAAAACTTTTGCTCGCAAGGAGGATGGCAAACTGGCAGAGCGTATAGCTACGGATTTAGACATAAATCGAGTTTTTGGAAGCGTATAGTCTGATGTTTTATTGTCATTGTTACGGACCAAAACTGATAACACATTGTATCATGCATTTCTTATTTTTATTTTTCTCATTAGGGTATTTAATGTTAAAGAAAAGAAGCCGGTTTGAATGTTACTTATATAACTACACGCAATTGCTTGTGTTTTTATTAATTGTTTTATTATATATTCGTAGGTACTTATTAAGTGTAATTGAGCATATTAGTTTCGCATCCGTTAGTCGGCCGACTACGTATCAGTGTGTGCCTTTGTTTTTGAAATTGTCAAATAAAATTATACTTAATCACACAAACATATGCAATAGACATTGCATTCTAGATTTCTTGGCTGGCCTGTTTATTGTGTGTCTCACGGAACCCGGTTGCGTAGAATATTGTATTGATACTATGCTGCCAGTGTTTGATAAACAAACTTACTTTTTAACACATATCATGCACTTACCTATAACCACTTTCATATGTATACTATGTAATTTTATAAACGAAAATATTCTTATCTCTGTACTATTTATTGATCATTGAAAAAATATTAATATTTAAAATAATTAATCAGTCACACAACTGTAAATCTGTTGAACATCTTGAGCCCGTCAATAAACACTATGAACTTACAATTGAGTTCTGGGTTATGTTTATTAGCTGGTTTATAAACATAAATAACCAAAATAAATTCATATGCCATGCCCCGTGATACATTTTTAAGAGTTGGTTTTCATAACGCTGGATCATTGGGAACACATCATGACGATTTTATCGCATTGTTTGATAGACACAGAGTGGATGTTATGGCAGTCAATGAGACATGGTTACGCTCGGGCGAGGAGGGTCGCGCACCGGTTGTTCCTGGCTACAGGTTGCGTCATATACCACGCCTGTCCAGTGTACGATCAGGGAGAGGAGGGGGGGTGGGATTTTATGTGTGACGCGGATTTAATGTACGTACTTGGAACCCTGCGGTGGATCCAAGGTACTATTCTGTTGAACAAATGTGGTTGACATTCACGATGAACAGTAAAAAAATTACAATTGGTACCGCTTATCGGCCGCCTTGGCAAGATTTACAGTTATTCTTGGATGCTATCACTGACAGCATTGCAACTCTTGGCCACTGCGATCACTATATATTACTAGGCGATTTTAATGCAGATATGTTGGTGATAAATGACAAATCGAAAAGAGTAAAAGAATTTTTAAATAGGCTCAGTCTGAAGCAATTAGTTACTACAGTTACCCACTATACAGACACAAGTGCAACATTAATAGATTTAGTGTGTACTGACCTCAGCGCGAGACATATTCGTGTTGAATCATTTAGGAACACAAACGGTCATTCGGTTTTGAATTGTGAGTTCAACATAAAAAAGGAGAAATGTAAACCTTTTTATGTCAAATTCAGACCCTTAAGGGAGGTGTGTCGGGACAGTGTCATTTTCGATTTATCAAATTTGAGCTGGAGGGACTTGAGCGCTACGAAATCTATTAATACTATGGTTGAAGCATTTAACCGAAACATGTTGACTGTCCTCGACGTACATGCTCCACTCAAAACCAGCCTTATTAAGGAGCCTTCGTACCCGTGGATCACAGATAACATTAGGTTGATGATGAAGCTGCGTGATGATTCACTGTCTAAATATCGTAGATCTGGGTTAGACTCAAAGAAGGAATACTACAAACAATTGAAATCGCTGGTGGTAACATCTTTGCACTATGAAAAAAAAGTCTATTTTAAACATCATATTAACAACAACATTAACAATCCTGGACTACTATGGCGAAATTTAAAAAACACTATCTATCGTTCAAAACAGTATAAGGATTTACCACCTCATTTTACTGACCCTACACAACTAAACAATCATTTTTTGGAGGTCCCCGGTAACAAAACTGTCAGCATATCACACATGACTTTTTTCGAATTTCACAAATATGTTGACGCTACTTTCACTATCATGCCTGCATCGCATAATACCATATCCCAAGTCCTGTTGGAACTGAAATCGAATGCGGAGGGTTGTGATAACATCTCTCTGGATGCACTCCTCTTAACCCTACCCTATACTCTGCCTTACATAGTGGCCATAATCAATCGTTCAATAGAGACATCCACATTTCCAGACATTTGGAAGATTGCCACTGTTCGGCCCCTGCCTAAAATACCAAACCCCACAACAGTGAAGGACCTCCGTCCCATTAGTATCTTGCCTTGTCTCTCAAAGGCTATGGAAAGGGTGGTATGTAAGCAGCTTACCGATTATCTGGAACAAAACAATATTCTACCAGAGCTACAATCCGGCTTCAGAAAGAAGCGCGGTACAGCCACTGCACTATTAGATGTCACCGACAACATATTGGTTGCGCAAGATAAAGGCATGTGCACACTTTTAGTATTACTGGATTTTTCCCGCGCATTTGATTGTATACATACGGATTTGCTGTTATCTAAATTAAGGTAGGGTTCGATGACAAATCACTGTTATGGTTTTGGAGCTACTTGAATAACCGCAAACAGATGGTGGAATTGAGATTGAGCGATGGAGCCTCTATTACCTCACCCCTAGCGTCTGTTAAAAGGGGTGTTCCCCAGGGCTCGATTCTAGGGCCAATTTTGTTTAACATATGCTGCACCGACATCACTTCCTGCCTCCTAAACTCATAGTACCATATATATGCCGATGATGTGCAAGTATATTTGTCTTTTAAACCGACCGAATACCGATTGGCTGTTCAAAAACTGAATGAAGATCTCCACCGTATAGCAGCGTGGTCGGAAAGCAATTGTTTGGTTCTGAACCCCCTTAAAACAAAGTATATGCTTTTTGGCAGTCAGTGTCAGGTTGGGAAAGTTCCTACGTCCCTTAATCTTACACTCCTGGGAGAGTCAATAGACCGAGTTGCTGTTGCTCGTAACTTGGGATTGTATATTGACACTAACCTGAGATTTGAACAACACTTAGCAGATTCAGTTCGTAACTGCTTCTATCGACTCAAAGTGCTGTACAAAATGAGACCATATCTGTCTGAGGAACTAAGAATGCAACTAGTTGAGGCACTGATACTGTCTAGACTTAATTATGCAGATGTCATTTACGGCCCGCGTTTGCTAGCAAGAACGGACCGGCTTATTCAGCGGGTACAGAATGCATGTGCGCGGTTCTGTTTCTCGATACCGCCTAGAGGGCACGTCACACCGTTTCTAAGCAAGCATTCGTTGATTAAAATGAAAACTCGACGAAAGATGCACTTGGCATGCCTTCTTTTCGGCGTTATCCGATATGCAGAGCCGCAGTACTTATTTAACAAACTCCGTTGGGTGGCTAGCAAAAGGGAATGCGACAGAAGACAATGCTCGCAGCAACTTTTAATACAGCTGCACAGAACGGCAACATTTAGGGGTAGTTTTCGCTATGCAGCCTCTAAAATATGGAACAATCTTCCCCACCGTTGCAGTCCATCAAATCGATCACCACATTTAAGAAACGTTTACGGGAATATCTTTTGGAAGCGCAACGGAGGCTGGATGGCGTGAACGCCAATATATCACTCATCTAATTTTATTAAATTTTGTTTTTACTGCGTTCTATGTATGGCTGTCTATGCTAAAATATGATTTATAATTACGGCATTAATAAGAGCTCAAATAAAAATGAAAATAGTTACTCGTCTTTACAGATAACATTACATGTACAAGCAATATATATATAATAATATAAATAATATAGTATTATGTTAATATAATTATCACAAATCCACACCTTTATAATATATGTATATATTTATAGTATTAATGTATCTATAACACATATAATATGGTATTATACTCTCACACATACATCCCTACCATACACTCACACATATTCACAATGGACATAGTTACATACATTTCGGCGTACACACGCCGCCGCCAACATCTGGGTTCCAGTCGAAAACCAGCGCCAAGGTTCATTCTGAATCCTGGCATATGCTGAACTGGACACCCATTTGATGCAACCGTTAGGCACACAATAATACATATTAAATGAATTTGTACTAGCAATAAGTATTTAATGTGACCTACTTGCACCAAATAAAAGTTTCTTTCTTTCTTTCTTTCTTTATATGTGTATACATATGAAAGACAGATAACAGACAGCCGCACCTTAAGAGCTTAATGTACTTCAATGATGTTAATTTATAGATTTACATGCTCGTTACATACACCTAAATGTTCAACCACATTGTTGAGTGTAGTACAAAGCGAAACCACTTATGTGCTAACCGTACCAGACGAAGTACTTCGTGTTACGTTATAAGGCCTCAGAGCTTGAGTTACCAAGTGCGATATTATGTTTGTCAAGATAGTGCTGCAATAATGTGTATTATTTATAACTCCTCCAATTTGCTTCTGATTAATTGCGATGCGAGTTCCAAGATAGTTTAACTTTCCCTGGGACGTCCCGAGTGTCATTACTCGGTAAGTTCGTGGGTCACTACTGTTGATCCTGGTGTACAGGAGATACAGTAGTGGGAATGGGGTTGGGATTTGTGCTGTAATCACAGATTTAGAGGAGGCTGGATATTGCGATTTTGAAATGGTTTATGAGTGATAAATATCTCATGACTCGTGATCACGTATCACTGCTTCTGCTCAGGTGCCCTTATGGAGGTCTGAGGTCATTAGTGACCTCAGTCGGTGACAGGCGGCTCCACCTGTCACCCCCAGGCCTCATATAGGATGGAGGTCGTTGAGTGACTTCCGACATCTGAGTCGCCTCCACTGTCTAGGGCGTAACTTTATGGAGGACGGATGTCGTTGAGCGACCTCCGGCGTCTGAGTCGCCTTCGACGCGCGGCAAGCATGTTGCGGGCTCGGTGGGTCGGGAAAGTTCTAAACGGCCTCTGTGGCGTAGCGGTAGTGCATTCGACTGCTACTACAGGGGGTGTGGGTTCGATTCCCACTCAGTGCAAATATTTGTATGCATGAATATGTCTATTTGCAAAATTGCAATTTGTATTTACAAAAAAAGTATATAAGTATGTTTATCCGCATTCTGGAACCCATAACACAAGCAAGTTAAACTATGCTTACTTTGGGTCTAGAAAGCGTTGTGTAGAATGTCGTAGAATATTTATTTATTTATTTAAATCTCTCCCGGGCTCGCTCCGCACCACTGCCGCAATCATACTGAGCGATACAATTTTATTGCTATGGCCACCACTGCGATGTTGCATGTACGACTGCCATATAGTCACAATTACAATATAAATAAAATAAAATCAATATTAATAAATATAAAATAAATAAAAATATAAATAATGACAATTTGACCAAGACCAATCAATCAATCAATAGATAATAATTTATTTCGTTACTGCATTTGCGGTAGCCATTTTTGTCAAGTTGTTTGGGTTTAAATATACATGAGGTCTCGAGTTTGATTTCTGAAATGAAGCCCAATCTGGGAAAACAGGTTGATTACTGGCAATGCGAATGCTGTTATTATTATACGTCTTCCCAGTTTGTTCGCAATGGACGCAAAAACTACTGAATGATTTTGATGCGGTGTTTTCTATGAAAGGTCATGGTTAGACTTAAGATGTCTAATTGCAATTCGTTACGTAGAACCGGAGATTGATCAAAAAATGATTACCGAATCGCGCGCGGGCGGGACATGCGGGCATCAGTAATAAATAGTGTTATTGAACTTGCGCTCTCCACAACAAATAAATTATATGCACTTCGAAGTTGTTAACCTACTTTATATTTATTTCTTGTAATATTATAATATTATCTCACTCGTAATATTAAGCTACTTAGATATTTTCTTTTAGCACAAATGATAAAATATACTAGGTCTTCAATTCATTCTGCTGTTGCAAAAATTGGGCGAAGCAATTTCACCAGGACTTTTTCTAACGGTGATAACTCCTCAATGGCTAATCCGATTTCCATTTTTCTTTTTTTGTCTTGTGTATATGAACAAATTACTTGATTTAATACCAATCGCGTAAATGAGGCTTTTTTGGTCATTGAGAAATCAGATTTAATAAAAAAAATCCGGTGATTATTCCTCCGTGGTACTTTTGGGCCTATGTCCTTCCCATCAGTAACATCTTTGCTTGTATGAAATTGTTCACATAAGCAGAAACATGTAGCTCTTTCTCTTCTGGGTGTTTTTTTATATATTCAAGCCATCAATTGACTGCACCCGTCAATTGATGGTGAGAAACTGGGGTGAAGACCAAAAGATACAGGCCACCATCCCAGATCCTGACTATCCCAAAACGGTGGTCCCTACCTTGACTGCCTCAACAGACGCTTTATCACGCCCCGCTTGAAGAAACTGGGATCATAAGATGAAGGAAACACGTGTTCGGGTAGAGCATTCCAGCTCCTTAACGTGCGACAAAGAAAGGTTAGTGGCCCCATCTGAAAACCAGCGCTGCGTAGATATATTTTGCTGTGTGCATAGCATTTATGCTGAGATGGTAGCCATATTCGGGATCGCACGGTGATTTATTATGTTAATATGTTCATTGTGTGTGTCCTGAATTAAATGTTTTTCTTTCTTTCTTTCCTTCAAAGGAAGCACTGAACCGCTGAATTCGGGACGGTATTGTTGTTACTGTGTGCAGTCCAGCACGTGTTTTTCCGGATCGGAAGTGAGACGTGGTCTAAAGTGTTAGAAATGGCCTCACCACAAGATTTTCGGACCCAAGTCTACCTCACCAGCTGATAGATATACGAGGCTCTGGCGCCAATGACTTCTGTGTATATTAGACAAACAGTTCAGAAAAAAAGTGTATCACACTTTGGGGGTGAGGCGAGAACAGGGGAGGGGTACGGGACGCCTCACCATTGATTAATAATTTTGGTACCTTACACTATTTCATAGATGTCAGGTGAGGATCTTACATAAAATCGTATAAAATAAATTTATTATATTCTGTGGCTATGACAGCAACAAAAAGTGAGGCCTAAGTTGTGTACAGTAGCGTCCAAAATTCTATACAATTTTTTTGTTCCGGACTGTCAGACATAGAAGTCATTGACAACCTCTGTGGCGTAGCGTTAGAGCATTCGACTGCTCAGTCAGAGGTCGCGGGTTCGATTCCCGCTCACCTCACGCCTGTATCCCCGAAGGGGTAGGCAGAGGTGTATTACACACCCACGATTCGCCAGTTATGTTAAGGTCTCAATGTAATAGGGGGCGAGCCTAATGCCATCTACCGGGCACATTAATAAGCGAGCAATAATTATCATTTATTATTAATGCACACATAAACGAAAAGTCAGAGGTGTGTGCCCAGGGCGACTGGGGATCGAATTCGAGACCTCGTCTCAGCAGTCCGTTACGTACGCTATTAAAATAACTGTTCAGTTTGATGAATAAATATATCTACCTAATATTTACCGTTTGTTTGTTTTAACTAGATATCCGCGATATTATGCAGAAATTAAATGTAATAAAACCAACAGGAAAAATCATAAAAGTAATTAATAAATATTTCCGACAACAATTTTATACACATTTGTTATTCCGTTCAATTGAATTAAAATATTGTTAATTTTGTTTTTAATAATTAATTGTTTCATATAATTTGAAGCCATTGCCAAGAAAATATTAAAAATATATGTTTTTTATGTTTTACTTGGCACTGACTAATAGATAACAATCGATTGTTTTTATTTATTTATTACCGACTTCAAAGTTATATAATACAATTAGTTGTATAAAGTACCTAATAGCATTAAAATAGTTAAGTATATTCGGAATATTTTAATACGATTGAACGGATCCATCAAAAGTATTAAATTGCTATCAAAACATTTATTTGTCTTGATTGAACTGAGTGAGACGAAGTCGAGCGAAAGCTCCTCATACCAGACTTCAGGATTTTCTTTGTCACAGGTTTCCTCCTAAACTACTAATCCAATCAGAACCAAATTTGGCATGATTGTAATTTGGTAGGTCAACTTAATAAAGGGAGAAAGATATAGAGTGAAAGAGAGAGAGAGAGAGAAAACGCTTCACAAAACCGATCTTAGGCGTGAATTATACAGAAACAATACAGCACGGATATGGTAAGGATAAGGTGTGGATGCGATTGAAATTATATGGAAGAGATGAGGAGACAGTGCCATCTATCTATCTATCTAAACTGTTATATAATTGTAAATTAGTGGTGTCTGTACATTGGAGGTGTCCGGTAGATGGCAATAGGCTCGCCCCCTATTACATTGGGACCTAAACATAACTGGCGAATCGTGGGTGTGTAATACACCTCTGTCTACCCCTTCGGGGATACAGGCGTGAAGTTATGAAGTACATTGGAGATATTAAAAAAAAAAACTTGGGTTATCTTAAATCAACGAGTCTGAACACAAATAATAGTTCTTGGTTAAATAAATAAATATTCTAAGACATTCTACACAGCGCTATCTAGACCCAATGTAAGCATAGCTTAACTAGCTTGTGTTATGAGTTCTAGAATACGGATAAACATGCTTAGATACATTTTTTTTTGTAAATACATACATATTATACATAGAAACACCCAGACCAATGCAAATAGACATATTCATGCACATAAATATTTGCATTGAGCGGGAATCGTATCCGTGACCTCTGACTTAGCAGTCAGATAAAGGATAGACTTAAAACATGCCGTATTTTTAATTACAATTGGTTAAGCGAACTGGAAAATGATTAAAAAACAATAATTGACCTTCGATGCGATGTACTTAATCTTAATCTTGAAAAGACTACCTAAGTAAGATATGCCAAATTTAATCAATCAGTTATTTATTCATTAAAGGTCAATCAGTCTTGAAATTTACCAATCTCATTTTATTTATATAAACTAACCTCAATAGATATAAATAAACTAGCCGACCCGGCAAACGTTGTTTTGCCATGTATATTATTTCTAGGAAACATTTTTTAAATTCAATAAAAACAACTATCTACTCATCCCTACTCCGTGATGTTTGCTGGATGAGAGGTGACAACGGTAGACATCTAGCGGGGATAACTGATCGATTGATAGTTGATCGGTTATCGACCGGCGAAGGTGGAAGATCAAATTGAATTGAGAAAAAAAAACATAATTGAAGGAAATTATTAAAAATAAAAAAATAAAAAATCGCGATGGAAAAATAGGGGTTGATCGTAGAGGGTTGAAAATTCAGGCTACAACCCTGAATAACGTGTGATGATGATGGTGAGTTGGTTCAAAATAAGATGGCAGTACCGGTCATTAACCCGAACTGTGGCTCAACGTTGACACAATTATTCAGTTGTGTCAGCCACTCGCTCGTTTAGTCTCACGTTTCGTCAAACTTAAAACTATTCTGTAAGAATGTATATTTATCTCGATAGATGAATCCGTGGTGAGTATCAAATTTCTGATGGCGAATATGATATCTCCCCTCGGATTCAGCTGTCGATATTTGTCAACACTTACAGAATACCACGTGATTACGTTTTATTTTTGTATTTGCCCTTTGTTTCTGTTTGAGTATGTGGCGATACCACATATAACCAGCGTCATCTAGTGACAACAAGTTGAACTAATTCGATGATACTACATCAATTCCGATCCTGAATCGCGAAAGTGAAGTTTTGCAAAAAGAAATGTCATTTTGAAGCGACGGCCGTCTTGGATTTGCAATTACTGAATATACAAATTTGTATTGTCATCCAAACTAAAGGTTTATAAAAAATATTAGATTAATCAGTCAATAGGTAAAATTTGGAGGTTAGTGGAATCTCTCGTTTGGATCAGTGCATCCGCCTAGATCGTGCGATTTGACTCCGTTGGACTATTTTTGTCAGTCGTTCGTCAGTTGTCAGCTCTTAATGAATAAAACCAATAATGCTTTACACACAACTCCACTGGTGTCGTATGAATCCAATCTAGGCTTTTTAGAATATTGATTTGATATTTTATTCTAATAGTACTTGGTTTTATAGAGTGTACTACGTGAGTTCGACAAATGGAAGTGCGATTAACGATTGTGTGACAAAATTGTACTGCGACTCACCATAGTTCGAATGCACGCTAGTGCGACACACTGTAGGTCGACATTACTCTAGTGCGACAATCGTTTGTGTTCTACTAGATGGCGTTAAAAGTCCACAGAACATATTTTTTTGCAAATGAAAAGGGGGTTTTCATTATTTTTTTCCTGTTATTTGTGTTATTTATCTGACTTGTTGTGGTCAAAGTTCTAACCTAACCTAACCCTGCCGATTTCAGTGATGTAAGAAAACCACTAAGAGTATGTAAATTCATACTAAATCAATGAAAATCGGTAATGCGACAATGATTTATCGCACTACCGTAGTGTCGAACTACTGTCGCACAATCGTTTGTCACACTAGAGTAATGTCGACCTACAGTGTGTCGCACTAGCGTGCATTCGAACTATGGTGAGTCGCAGTACAGTTTTGTCACACAATCGTTAATCGCACTTTTACGGGTCACAAATTACAATTTGATCTTTGTATTATCAAACTTTATGTACGAGTATTAGGTAGTATAAAAAAATCAACAAACGACTTGTTTATTATCGTGTTATATCAACAGGGTCATGCCTTATCATTCAGGCATTATTATCGTTACTCAGAGGAAATTCTAAAATGAAAGTATTTTTAAATGGTCTTATGTAAATACTGGCTGTTACTCCACCCGTATAATAATGTTTATTGAAATGGATTTAATATGCACTCCATTCCATTGTTCAGAGCCTGTAGAAAAAGTGACATTCTACTAGTCAAATCGCTTCGAAGCGAACACAAAATGTCTAAAACTCCCACACATTTCGAACTTTTCCACTGGCGTTATAGCCAATAGAATGTAACTTTGTCTAGGCCCCTAAATTCTTTAACCTTCATGGGTCTGTAAGAGAAGTGACATTCTACTAGTGGAATCGCTTTGAAGCGAACACAAAAACCAATCGAAATTCATAGGAGTGACATTATTTGTTACACGTGACATGACGACAAATAATGTCACTCCCATACATTTCGGACTTTTCGACTGGCGTTATAGCTAATAGAATGTAACTTTATCTAGACCCTTAAATTCTTTAATCTTCATAGGTCTGTAGACGAAATGGCATTCTACTAGTGAAATCGCTTTTAAGCGAACACAAAAAAACGAAATGTATAGGAGTGGCATTATTTGTGACACGTGACATGTCGACAAATAATGTCATTCTCACACAGTTTTCCACTGGCGTTATAGCCAATAGAATGTTACTTTGTCTGGGCCCCTAAATTAACCTTCATGGGTTTACTGACGAAGTGACATTCTACTAGTGGAATCGCTTTGAAGCCAACACAAAAAGTCCGAAATACATAGGAGTGATATTATTTGTTACATGTAGAATGACAATAGAATTTTACTTTGTCTAGGCCCATAATTTGAACGCGACGAATTTTCTTTATCCTTCGAATTCCAAATGGGGAGTTAATGATAATATAATTATTTTTAGATTACGGACTACAGACGCTGCGCTGGCGCGAAACATTGCAAAAGTTTTTGACGGAGGAGTTCAGAAACATTTGCAATATTCCGAAATACTCTGTAAAAGTTTTGTAAAAGAATTTGATTTAATTTAAAATTTATCATGAAAAAATATATCATCCTGCCTGTAAGCGTTGTTCCTAGTTGCATCCGGATCTGGGAATCCGTTAATTTCTTTCTCTTTTTTACGGCTTTTATAGGAGCGACTGCCGTTTGACCTTCGAACCCGAAATTAAAATCTTACATCAGACCCTCGTCGACCCATTAGTAGGGGTGCCGGGTCGTCCGGGTTGCGAGGGATATACCTTACAGGCCTTACACCCGGCATTTGTAGAGACGACCCGAGACGGCGTCCGGTTTTAGTCGGTTCGAATCCGATATAACCATATCGCTGGCCGGCCGGGGGGGAGGGCGTGTATCCGGGGGAATGAAAAAAAGAATGCAAAAGGGGTGCCGGCTCGCAGGTGAGGAGATTTATTTCCCTACATAGATAATTAATTAATTTGGAAATCCCTCCGTGCCTCAAAGAGCACGTTATGCCATCGGTCTTGGTTGCCATACGAACATATATAGTATTCGTACCGGTTCGTTGAAGCCCTAAACAGTCCGACAACTTGGTCTAATAATATAATAAATAATAATTATTTACAAGTGAGGTTAAAAAAAGCGTGATAATAATGATAATTGCGAAAGTGTTCCGACGGTCAATATACCCGGATCCACACATTACACTACAATTTAAAAAAAATGGCCATGAAAAACAAGTTCCTATCAAGATAATTTTGTCGTAACGTTTTTAATATTCATGCTACGGAAATGTTGCCAAACTTAAACACGATTCTTTAAGTTGTTTACGATTTTATTCTAGAGAATACGTCAAAAATAAATAATTATTAATTATAGCAATTAAATTAAATGTTAATGACTTTTAAACCTTGTGATAGACGTATTTATTTAAAATCAGGTAATACGTAAGTGAATCATCTTTTTTGTAGTGAAATCAAAATAGGAAGGATATTATGTGTTTGCCCTGTATGAATATCCGTCCCTCTGTGTCCTCGTAACTACTAAACGACTGAACCGATTTTATTGAATGATGTGTCGTTAGATTCGTCTTTATGGCCCCAGTGACATAGGGCATTATAGGTATATTAAAAATATGAAGCCCTTCAGATCCAGTCATTGAGGTTTCATACATAATAGCCCTTATAGTCTGTGATTACGGTAATCGCCTGTAATGGGTATATAAAAATAAATTAATTGCAAGAACCCAAAAAGATTATTATGGCTGTGATCTTCATTTTTATATTCACATCTGTATATCCTCAAAGGAGTTAACAGAGTTGTATTAACACTAAAATTTCTCCGGCTATGTTGTCCGTCTCTTGTATAAGACGTGAATTATACAAAAATAATACGGCACGAATATGGCACGGATAAGGCGCAGACATGATAAAATTATAGCTCATAGTCTCCGGATCTTCTTTATAATTTTTAATCGCGTCCACGACTTATCCGTGCCTTATCATAAAAATAAACATAACTTCACGTATGTATTCCCGAAGGGGATAATAGGCAATGTAATAGGCTCGCCCCCCATTACATTGGGACTTAAACATAAGTGGTGAATCGTGGGTGTGCAATACACTTCTGCCGTGCCTTATTCTTTCTGTATAATTCACGTCTAAGAAGACGAGCATAATTATCGTTATATAGTCATATTTTAGTAACTTTATCTACACCCATGTTTTAAAGCGAAGCTGTGCAACAGACCACAACGATGTGAAACAGCTGGGTCCAAACAAGGGCTCGTGTGACAAGGATGGCTACATAAAGGTAGAGAAGAAGAAGACAAAGAAGCCTCCTTGTCGTAATCTATGCGGTACTGCGTTAGCAGGACCCAATATTTTGCTGCGTCCTGCAACACCTTCGACGCAGCTGTACGTGTCCCGATTACACCACTCCACGACAGTTGAAGACGTGGTGCAGTACATCAGGACGAAGACCAACTGGACTTTGAGGGTCGAGAGGCTAGAGTCCCGCCACAGCACCAATTTCAAGTCGTTCGTGGTACGGGTTTCGACACATCACCTCGCGAACTTTCTCAAAGAAGAGTTTTGGCCGAAGGGTGTCATGTACCGCCGATTTCGTGGGCAGCTACAAGACACCATGCAGCGCAACACGACGCCGTCATTTCGTGTGAATTAGTTATAGGAATTTTATAATTATATGTATGTTAGTCTGTAAGGTATTTATGTATGAGCCATTGTGCTTGAAATAAATGATTATTATTATTATTATTATAAAAGATTCTGAAACAGTTAGCTTATTGCCAACATTAATACATTTAATGTCCTAATAACCACAATATCATCCGAACGGGTGTTATTATGTTGTATGAAATTTCATAATAACACTCCTTTCGCTTTTTCAATCTCTTCCGCGCAAAGGGTTACTCATCAGACAGCCAAATTCTTACCGCTCGTACCGCTGTATGAGTTTCAAAAAATAACTGTCATTCACGCGCGTTGCATTGGACTACCAAAGCGGCGGCGCGCCGTAAAAAAAAAATTAAAGCTTATTCGTTCGAATTCGAATTCCCGCTATTTTTCTTCGCTATTATTTTTGTAAATTGTTTTGTTTACTTACGAAAATGAGCGATTCAAGTTTTGATAACACACCTCCAGACATTTCGAATGCAGCAAAGGACATTTCTAACAAATTGCTACCGGAAAAATCTAGAAAACAGTATGAAAAGGCGTACCAAGATTTCATGAATTGGAAAATATCAAAGGGCAGTACATCATTCTCTGAAGATGTATTATTAGTTTATTTTCAAGAATTATCAGAGAAATTTAGATCTTCATCCCTATGGACTTTCTATTCAATGCTCAAAAGTAAGCTGAATATTAATCACAACATGGATATCTCAAAATATTCAAAATTGATTGCCTTGATAAAACGTTAAGGAGAAGGCTATGTAGGGAAGAAATCAAAAACGTTTTTACCTGATGAAATAAATAGGTTTTTAAACGAAGCGCCTGATCAACTATATCTAGCGATAGAGGTATGTTAGTTACTTACTTCATTAAAATCTTATTTTCGTTGTAATAATAAATTACAATGACGTGTTATATTATTGTTACAGACTGCGCTAATATTCGGAATCATGGGCGCATACCGCCGTCAAGAATTATACACTTTGTCGTATACCGACGTACAGATAAATGAAGCTGTACTTGTGATCAATGTAAATAATACAAAAACCAAAATAAACCGCACATTTACTATTACAGGCAAATATTTAGAAATTTGCAAAAAAATACATAGCACTGCGTCCGCATCCCTGCAGCACTCCGAGTTTTTTTAGGGATTTTCTTTAGAAAAGCCCTATTGCTATGGAGTTGTCGTCGACGTCGTCGTCGTTGCCAATTTTCTGTCACGGTTTTGGGTGTGAAGGAGATGAGCTATCAAGTTGATGTTTTCGGTAATAGATTCGTGCTGGGGTGAACCATTGCAAGATAAAAAAGAATCGCAAAAAATCGCAAAAAAAAATCGCTAAATCGAAAATCCCTTGTATTCGGCTGAGCTCGTCTCAGGAATTCAACTTGTTTTACAATACAGATCTGGAAAATGTATATCGCAAAGGATCGGTATAAATACCTTTAGCAACTTAGGCAAAATAATTGCTAACTATTTGCAACTTCCTAATCCTGAGTTGTACACAGGACACTGCTTTCGCAGAACATCTGCCACATTATTAGTAGATGCCGGAGGAGACATAAAAAGTTTAAAAAGGAACGGCGGATGGAAGTCCACTTCTGTTGCCGAGGCAGGGCTACATTAATGAATCTTTAAATAACAAAATGCAGGTGTCGAATCTAATTTCAAATTCCATAGAAAATAAAAATAGTGAAGTGGTGAACATCAACATTACTCCGAGTACACATTTTCAAGTGAATTTTAATAATTGCACGATACAAAATGTAAATTGTTACAGCAATAAATAAACTATTTGTATTTGTAGTAATAAATAACTCTTTCATTATACTTTGTTTATCTGCATATAGTCTGTAATTAAACTTTTCATGAATTTTAACTTCTTAGATCGCCTCATGGTTTCAGAAAATTTTATAGAGGACACATCATGGGTGTAGATAAAGTCTTGTATGCAACTGTATAATTAGGTATTAAAACACTGGGGTGTGTGTTGGGTAACCTCCTCGAGTGTCGCTCCGATTCCGATCCCGCTGCAGTCCGGGGGGAACGGAATCGGAGCGGCCGGTACACCCTGGGCGGCGGTCAATGGCTTCCCCTTCACCCCTTCATAGGGTTGGCATTGATCGTCGGCCAATACCCAACGTGGCGGGAACACATCGCTCTCCGTACTCCTCTGCTTTCAGAGGAGACAGGATGAGCGATGCTGTTAGTGGTGAGATGGCCCAGGGTCAGCCGGGGTGCGAGGGATATGCTCTATGGGTAACCTTACACCCCGGCGTCGAAGACCCGAGACGGCGTGCGAAAAAAATTTTAGGTATTAAAACACTCATGTGATACTATTATCACACTCAGCTTCGCTTCGTGTGATAAACCCACATTAATACCCCTCATTATACCACAGTTGCATAAATAACTATTATTTAACTTGCAATTATCAAGGTCAAGGTGAAAAGCAAATCTTATAAGCTAAATAAGAACCAATTTGTCTTATCCTTTTTTACGTGTGAAAACACCCACGGGCTTCACCCCATTGGTGCCGACGATGGGGTGGGCGTGTTGGAATCGGAGCGACTAAAACCACACGGTGTCCTCCCCAAGTGTCCATTGCCGGGCACCCCGGGTAAGCCCTCGAGAGGATACAGATAATTTTTACATGATGGTTCAGTGTTTGTATATGGGGCCCGACCAAGATTCAGGTTCAATTATAAAATAAAAACCGGCCAAGTGCGAGTCGAACTCGCGCACGAAGGGTTCTGTACTATATCTATACAATAGGAGCCCCTCTTAGTTTATTTTATTTTAATTTAATTATTTATTTTTGAATATTATTTGTCTTATCCTTTTTTACGTGTGAAAACACCCACGGGCTTCACCCCATCGGTGCCGACGATGGGGTGGGCGTGTTGGAATCGGACCGACTAAAACCACACGGTGTCCTCCCCAAGTGTCCATTGCCGGGCACCCCGGGTAAGCCCTCGAGAGGATACAGATAATTTTTACATGATGGTTCAGTGTTTGTATATGGGGCCCGACCAAGATTCAGGTTCAATTATAAAATAAAAACCGGCCAAGTGCGAGTTGAACTCGCGCACGAAGGGTTCTGTACTATATCTATACAATAGGAGCCCCTCTTAGTTTATTTTATTTTACTTTAATTATTTATTTTTGAATATACAACTAAATATTCTGTGTTGCCGTCATTAATATCGAGCACAAAATGGTAAAAAGAAAAAATAAAAACGTTTCTTGTATGGGTGCCCTCCTTAAATATAAATTGTATTCTGTTTCTAGTATTTGTTATTATAGAACAATGGAAATACATTATCTTTTATAATTTCAACTGCCTAGCTATCACGGTTCATGATATACAGCCTGGTGACAGTCGGACGGACAGCGGAGTCTCAGTAACAGGGTCCCGTTTTACCCCTTGGGTACGGACCTAAATGCAAGGGATATGCTCTATGGGCAACCTTACACCCCGGCGTATGAAGACCCGAGACGGTGTGCGGTTTTAGTCGGTTCAAGCCCGACATAACGGACCCCGCTGGCCGGCGGGGGGGGGGGGGGGGTATCCGAAGGGATATCAGCACGAAAAAAAAAAAGGTACGGACCTAAAAAAGGTTAATTTATGAATATTTGTAACTTAAAGGAAAGGGTCTTATTAGGAAATAATTTTTATATTAATTTGTCTTGCCTCACCTAACCCTTTGCCGGGTTAGGTTTTCTGATCAGATTAGGAATAAACCACCGTTTAAATCTTACATCCATATTAACCTAACTCGAACTTTGTAGGCCAAAGTTCTTGTTTATGATATTTTTTCTGCTGCGTCCTATTTACTGATTGAGGTTCTGGCAACAGGTCAAAAACCACAGACATCGAATTGACAAAAGTACCTATATTGATTGATCATTTTATTTCTATCAATATAGTGGTCTTTATTAGACGTTTGTTGAACGATCAATTAAGAGTGTTGACAATATATTATTGTAAGAACCGTTATTTTTAAATTGGTAAAAAATAGAGCATCATAATACCTAATAAAAAGCCTCGCAACCAGTGAACAAGTATGAAAACTGTTATAAAAGTGGAAGAAGCGCCACGATCCTGGCATACGTATGTAGGATCCTATACTTGGCTTGTAGCCAGTGGAAAGATATTGTACCTGATTGTAACTTTGATATTTTAACCAACTCCGAAGGCATTGCACAGTATGGATACATTTCATTTCTATAGAAGGCATATATTTAGCTGTGTTCTACCACAGTACACTAAGAACAGTAGCTTATCTGAAGCCGCTCGGTGAGTTATTAACCTAATGCCCACACTGGTGGCAGGAGATTACGGGGGTGGCCCCGTAATCTCCCGTATATTATGCTAATGTGCACGCACACATTCAAACCGGCAGCGTTACATTTCTATGAAGATGACTTACTGTTCTCAGTGTACTCTGGTTCTGCGACAAACACCACGGGAAGCAAATGACTGGCTATGCCGCCTTCACTGGGGTGGTAGGACTGCGACGCAAAAAGTCCCAAAGGCCTACCGTAGATGCCCATGGCCGTGCGAAGTGGAGAAGTAGAAACGGAAAGCAAACTCCAGTCTCCGAGGTGAGAGCCTCGGATGTGACCAAGACTAACGGGAAGATGACGATGATGAGTATATTTGCTATCAATCAATTATTTAGCCTATTGCAGTCCACTGCTGGACATAGGCCTCTCCCATTTTATGCCATAGCACCCGATCCTCCGCCTTGCGGCTTGCTATCCCAGCTACCTTTTTCAGGTCGTCCGTCCATCTTGCTGGGTGACGTCTTACCTTCCGTTTATATTTGCTATGAGGCATAATAAAAAAGGTCCCTACGGTTTTATTTCTAACCTGACCCGGTGCCGGGTTAGGTTGTTGGCTCAGGTTAGGAATAAATCGTCCCTCTAGCTGGTCATTGTCGAGTGGGCAGGGCGGTAGCACGGGACCTTTCTATCCCACTGACACAGATTACTTTCCGGACACGGCTGCGTCGGAAAGTATTTGTTCAAGGTCGCTAGGAGGGAATTGAGTCCCGGCTACCACCACTGCGACTGCAGTGAGGACTCGGCGCAGCACACGTTTGCGGTCTGCCCGGCTTGGGAGTCCCAGCACCGAGCACACGCTGCAGACATAGGACACCTCTCGCTGGCGGTCATCGCCTGATTTATGACCGCTAGCGACAGGAATTTCACCGTGGTTGCAACCTTCTGCGAGGACGTCATCTCGCAGAAGGAAAGCGCGTAGTGGATTAAGGAGGAAGATCCCCTTACTGATCCGATCCGCCTCTGAGTGTCGCTGCAGGTGTGAGGGACGGGGTTAGCCCTCCACTCGCCGATCTAGCAACCCGCGAAGAGGCGACGTCTGAGTGTGCCTAAATGAGAGTTTTATGGTGCAGGTTTTTTTTTACGGCATTGAAGTATTCTTGTATAGTTTCAGGCCCCCCCGATAAGGTGCTGAGTATGGCACACCGCAGGGGTTTTAGTGTGTGAGAGCCACACATATCCGCGGGGCTAACCTGCGTCGCGCGGTATGCCGTAGGACATTTCTCTTGAAGAAACCAAAAAAAAGGAAAAACCGAAAATGTAAGTAATACCTAGATAGTACAATATACAATATTAAACTGTATATTTGCACCCCCAACATTGAACGTCATTAGTGTTATCATAGGTCTCGAGGTTTGTATACTCGAGTCAAGTGGATGACCTTGGTAGGCATTTAGGTATAGCATAAACTTTATTTATGCTATACTTAGCGGCGATAGCCCGGTGGCGTACGTAACGGACTGGTGAGACGAGGTCTCGAGTTCAATCCCCAGTCGCCCCGGTCACACACCTCTGACTTTTCGTAGTTATGTGTGCATTAATAAATGTTAATTATCGCTCGCTTAACAATGTGCCCGGTAGATCGCAATAGGCTCGCCCCCTATTACATTGGGACCTTAACATAATTGGCGAATCGTGGGTGTGTAATACACCTCTGCCTCAGGGATACAGGCGTGAAGTTATGTTATGTTATGTTGTGTTATAAATTTTATTGATAACCTGTTACAAAAATCTCGCACACGGATGCTAATTTAAGAAATTTAATACTATTGGCAAAATAACTTGAGTAATCAATTTAATTATTATCACTAGCCATGGCTAAGCTACAGGGTAAACACGAAATGTATAATATATTGTGAATGAAAGAGGCAAAATTAATTGATGACATTTGATACAAGGTTAAACTATTAATAACTATTTGGCATTCATTGTTGTATTAATATGATTACCGGTTTGACATATTATGCAAATAATATATTTGACGGCCTCTGTGGCGTAGTGGTAGTGCATTCGAGTGCTACGACATGGGGGGTTCGATTCCCGCTCAGTGCAAATATTTGTATGCATGAATATGTCTATTTGAATTAATCAGGGTGTTGTATAATATGTATGTATTTACAAAATAAAGTATATTATGTATGTTTATTCTGGAACCCATAACAGAAGCTAGTTAAACTATGCTTACTTTGGATCTAGAATACGCTGTATAGAATGTCGTAGAATATTTATTATTATTATTATATTTGTGTGAGAATCAGCCTAATTTTTTGAAGTATAAATTGGCCCATACACTACTAATATTATAATTGTAAAAGTCAACAAGTTCGTTCGTTTCAATCGAAAAAAAAAAGTGCTGGACAGATTGACTAATATTTGACTTATAAATAAGGTAGGATAATAAAAAGGTTTTATAATAGATTGTAAAAAGCAATTTTAAAAAGTGAATTCTACGCACGCGAAGTTATCGGCAGCACAAGTGAATGCATGTGTAATAATACTATTTTTTTTATTTTTTCTCCCATATACCATTTTATATACAATACGATTACAGTTAAGAAGGTGAATGTTAATATGAAGGTTTCTAAGCTAGGTAAGAACCTGTGATACGGATAACCATAAGATATCAAAAAGAAACATACAGGAGTAGGCAAAAAAAATTAAAGTTAAAAAACAAAAAGCAAAAAAAAAACTTTAAAAAGAGTTAACTAAAAAAAATTTGTTTTTTTTTTAAATTTCGTTGTAATGTTCTAACCCTACTGCTGCCTATTTGACTCTGTTTCAATTACACAATGAACATTTATATACAAGTCCAATAAACAGTTTTTTTTTTCAAATTTTGCCACCTTCACAGCTATTTATAAATATACACGTTCTTAGTTCATGTTTCGAAGATAGACATACCTATATCTACCTAACTTTATAAGAACAACTTTCGTTCGGCCATTCATCTTAAAAAACTCATTATAAGCTATGGTTGATAAAACTTCTTAGATATACTTAGATATAAATAACATTATCATTATTGCCAGCTGAATTTATTATACTGTTATCTCTTACTTCACACATGTTAACATATAATAAAGGCCTTTCTAATTATACCAATAACATAAAAGTGTAAGCTGATAATGAGTGCTATTGCAAAATAAAAATTGAGGACAAACTCAATTCTTTCTCAATTATTAACAATAATAATGACTATTATAGCCAATAACCCTGATATAGTGGTGATAGATCGATTAGAACGCCGCTCAATAATTGTCGATATCACCATCCAGCATGACGAGAATCTCGTGAAAGCCGAAAAAAACAAACAATTAAAATTTTTGGACTTGGCTGACGAGGTGGTTGTTGGTCATATCGGTTCACGGATTGATTGCCAAGAACCTCGGCCAACATCTCAAGAGGCTCGCGTTAGGCAGTTGGGTCAAGGGTTTGTTGCAGGAACAGTACTATTCGACATGGCTCGTATTGTGTGGAAATTCCTCTCCTTGGAACCCTTACAACCGGTAGCTAAGTCCCTGTATCCGATGCCGGTGGAGTACTATATTTTATATTTTTAAATATATTTGTTTTTATGTATATTTCAAAATGTAATTTATGAGTATATTTCATGAATAAAAGAAAATAATAGTATTGTTTATTTGAATCTATAGAGTCTCATATGTTTGTTGTTGTCTGTCACACAGTTTAAATAAGCACAGACAATGTCGTTTACTCTATTTTATATTGTTATTTTATCAATTAGATTTTGTTCCTATAATCATGTAACAAATTGTACATCATAACTGTATAGATTAGAAAATATGTACTGAATCATTGTTAATAATAATAAATAAATAAAATAAATAATAAAAAATAAAATATCTTGTGAGTATGGGTTAAAGACAGACGCCTTTTTATGGGGCCCATGGGTGTACCAAGATCTTCGGGACGCAAGCCAACCTCACCTACAAGGTACTCCTGCTGATTGACGAACGAGGGTTGGGAGGGCAGACGGTACTTCATGAACGGTTATAATTCAGAACACAGACCAAACATTTTAGATATTGATATAACACGGCCGCCAAACGGATTATTCTTTGAGGTGTAAATTATGCATATTTTTTCTGTCATATCCATCCGTAAATAACTGGTA
Source organism: Cybosia mesomella (assembly GCA_946251805.1). Lineage (NCBI taxonomy): Eukaryota > Metazoa > Arthropoda > Insecta > Lepidoptera > Erebidae > Cybosia > Cybosia mesomella. Next base: position 32,313,977 of record OX276396.1, on the reverse strand, counting down.
TGTGTGTAAACAAACCTTGAAAGTTGAATTCAATCAACTTCTATTTGTTGTATAGACAAAGTCAAAGTCAAAAATAATTTATTCTGAATAGACCAGTGAAACGGAACTTACAAAATGTGCAGAAAACAAATTGATAACTGCATCGTAAAGCGGGCGCATCCTGAGAAGACTTGGGCAAGAAATGTTTATTAAACCTTATTACAATGGTAATAAGCTGATCCGATATTGTATTCAGGGTGTGAATTGTTCATAGCATTCCACTATTATAGTGAAACGCTTCAGTGGCATCATAATAAGTAGTAAGTAATACATATCGTTCATCAAGTGGAATTACGTTACGTTACGAACAGGCTACACTGACAGAATGACCGACCTGAATGAATGAATGACCTGTTTATACAGGTATATATCTATAAACATAACATAACTTCACGCCTGTATCCCGGAAGGGGTAGGCAGAGGTGTATTACACACCCACGATTCGCCAGTTATGTTTAGGTCCCAATGTAATAGGGGGCGAGCTTATTGCCATCTACCGGGCACATTGTTAAGCGAGCGATAATTAACATTTATTAATACACACTTAACTACGAAAAGTCAGAGGTGTGTGCCCGGGGCGACTGGGGATCGAACTCGAGACCTCGTCTCAGCAGTCCGTTACGTACGCCACCGGGCTATCGCCGCTTTCGGCTATCGCTTATATCTATATTTAGGTATATATCTATATATAGGTATATACCTAAGTTAATGCCCGAAAATATATTTAGGTAGCTACATGTCATAATGATCAAACATGACATATTGTATCTATACCCTTTTCAGCGAAGCTTGGCATAAAGTGGAAATGACAGAAAGGTTTCGCTTAGTATCGCATTTTTATGTTTTGAAAAGAATGTAACGGTCTATCCAAACCGGTCGAACCATTATTAGCGGTGCTAACTCATGTGTCAATGTGTGAAGGCGAAATTCGCCGGTCCGAATTTAAAAAAAATTGTATATTGATTGAAAAATTGTAATAAGTGTAACAAAAAAAGTTGGTCATCATTGGATAATGTGAATTTATAATCATGGAAACCAATAAAGAAATGTGGAATAAAAATTACAAAAAAAAAATCATAAATATTGGCATGATGGCATGACGGCATGCAGGATGCCGTTTGCCATCACGATATATGGATCGATACTACTGTGATACTCCACAAAAGATGTCTCATATCGAAAATTTACCAAAAATAATTTTGAAATTTTTATTTCTGTTAAAAAACATAATTAAATAATACGCTTATGCCCGTGACTAATACACCATGGATACTCAAATATTGATATGATCCACTTTTCAACCTATATCAGTTGTATGTATGTAAAATACAAATTAAATTATTTAATAAAAAATACTTACCAAATAAAAAAATATTAGATGCCCTTAACAGCTAAAGTTGCAAGCCACTTTACCATTCACTGAGTTCACACTACCCTATAAAAATAACTCTATATCAACACTATTAAATACCCTATATCAAATATCCTATAATGTCCAAGTAGGTCTGAAATACCCTGAAACGTCCGACTTTAGTGATCTATATCGATCAAGCGTGCACTCTCAGTAAGAATTGAATGCAAACAGTCGCCTCGAGTTGGTCGCATTTGTATAAATAGGCGCCGGTGTTAAGTGTGTTAACGCTTCAATATTGAATTGGTCTTTTAGGTCGGCGAACTTTTAATTTTATTCACATGCATTATTCTATTGGCATGAACTAATACAAATAATTATATCATTAGATATATTTCTGAATAAAATCTAAAGAAATAAAGTAGAAAGAGAAGCAGGAGTGAAATAGGTACCCTATTTCACTCCTGCTTCTCAACATTTTTTTTATCATTACACATCTGCTTCTCTATATTTGTTTTCCTGCTCTAATCATTAGAGATAATATATAATATATATATATATAAAGTAAGTATAAATATAAAAACGTATATATATACTCGTATATATTATATTTGATATTAATATTATAAAATTATAAATTCGTTGTATGAACATTGAAGATATTAAAAAAAAAAAAAACTTCGATTATGTTAAACGAACGATTCTAAACACATTTTTTTTGGATTTCTTGTCTGTTTGTCTGTTTGTTCGCGATTGTCGCGCAAATCTACTGAACGGATTTTAAAATTTTAAAAACTTCTTCGCGACGTTTTGGTAGATTTTCAGTAGTCGTGGTAATGGTAGCCTAGTGGTATGGGTAAAGGACTGCTGAGCCGAGGTCTCGGGTTCGATCCCAGGTATTACCATGACACACACCAATGACTTTTGGATGCTTTTCGAAGTTATGTGTGTATTTATCGCAGGTTTTATAAGTGTCCGGTTAATGGCAATAGGCTCGCCACCTATTACGTCGGGACCTAAAACATAAACTGGCGAAACGTGGGTGCTAGCACCTCTGCCTACCCCTTCGGGTATATAGGCGTGAGTTTATGTTATGTTATGTCATGTAATGGTAAAAATACTTTTTTTATTGTATTTATTAATGTATTAATGTTATGTTTAAAAAAAAAATTGTTATTAATTTATTATTTGTATTTTTGTATTTGTTGTGTAAAATGTTATATTCCCGACATTTCGGTAGATTTTTAGCAGTCATGGTAACAAAATGCATCGCGATGGAATCCATAAAAATAAGTTTACTCATTTACTGTGTAAGTGTAATATTCGTATGAATCTTCGATGTGGAACAGAGAGTGATGAGAACTATGAACGAGTTAAACAAAATACCTTTTTTTTTACGTGCGGAAATCCCTTCGGATACCCCGTTATGTCGTGTATCGACTAAAACCGCACGGTGTCCTTCCCAAGTGTCCGTTGCCGGGCACCCCGGGTAAGCCCTCGAAAGGACAACCCCAGGGTTGCCGGCGGACTAAGGCCGCCACCGCGGCCTCGCCTGGTGGGGTCGGGGTTTATCCCGCTTTGGTGAGGTGGCAGGCGTGTGTAGGGCACACGACACGCCTCCGCCACGGCCTGCTTCCCTCCGCCTTCAAAAAATTCAAAAAATACAAAAACAAGTTGAATTCCTGAGACGAGCTCAGCCGAATACAAGGGATTTTCGATTTTGCAATTTTTTTTTTTTTTTTTTTGCGATTTTTTGCGTTTTTTTTTATCTTGCAATGGTTCACCCCAGCACGAATCTATTACCGAAAACGACAACTCGATAGCTCATCTCCTTCATACCCAAAACCGTGACAGAAAATTGGCAACGACGACGTCGATGACGTCGACGACACCGACGACGTCGACGACAACTCGATAGCAATAGGGCTTTTGTAAAGAAAATCCCTAAAAATACCTTCATCTGTTTTATCTTCCATATGGGTATTTTCAGGCCACTTTCAGCAGTGAAGTGTTAAGCGCAAAGTATGCATTAATAACAACGTTGACTGATTATGTCGCATACGTCGCATTTACTCTGCGACGATATTTCAACATTGTAAAATAACATTTTTAACATGAATGTGTATTTCTAATCTTATCTCTATTCTATTTATCTTTATAATTTTCCTAGCTGATGCCCGCGGTTCCACCCGTTGGTTATCGTTTTTAGGGTTCCGTTGCCAAATGGCAAAAAACGGAACCCTTATAGATTCGTCATGTCTGTCTCTCCGTCCGTATGTCACAGCCACTTTTTTCCGAAATTATAAGAACTATGCTGTTTAAACTTGGTAAGTAGATTTATTATGTGAACCGCAATAAGATTTTCACACGAAAATAAAAAAAAAGACAACAAATTTTGGGGGTCCCCATACTTAGAACTAAAACTCCAAATTTTTTTTTTTCATCAAACCCATACGTGTAGGGTATCTATGGATAGGTCTTCAAAAATGATATTGAGGTTTCTCATATCATTTATCTCTAAAGTGCATAGTTTGCGCGAGAGACACTTTCAAAGTGGTAAAATGTGTCCCCCCCCCCAGTAACTTCTAAATTAAGAGAATGATAAAACTAAAAAAATATATGATGTACATTACCATGTAAACTTCCACCGAAAATTGGTTTGAACGAGATTTAGTAAGTAGTTTTTTTAATACGTCATAAATCGTAAACCGCAATTTACCTTTCATTCAATCAACTCAAATGTAAAATTTAAAAAAAGCATTATTATGTTACTTGCTGCTACGGAACCCTTCATGGACGAGTCGCTCGCACTTGGCCGCTTTTTTTTTATCATATCTCCGGTTTTACTTAACCCATTGCAATCAAACATACGGCATATTTTAAGTCTGACCAAGACCTTTCTAATAGAAGAATCCACATCAAAATCCGTACAGTAGTTTTTGCATCTATTGCAAACAAACAGTCAAGAATTATATCCTTTTAAATATATATTTTTATATTATATTATATTATTTCATTTTTCAGAATTGTTCATTTAACATAACATAATAGACACAACTAATTTACAATTTCTTAATAGTATAGATATTAGATTCTTTGTTCATGTCAGTAAAAAAAATCACTTTTTGCCACTATTGATGTCTTTTTTGAATTTGAATGTAAAATAATATAATTTTTTTTTAAGAAAATATTCTTCTGTTCGTTTGTACGTCACTAAATTCCTAATAAACGGCTGAACTGATTTTGACAAAATTTCATACATATTTTAGATCCCATCTACTAACCACAATATTATAAATATGAAAGTTTATGAAGATGTTTAGATGTTTGTAACTGAATCCTCCTCAAGCGGCTGAACGGATCTGGCTGTTTTATGAATACTGTTTTTATGAGTTTAAATTAGGCTCACCTTGAAAAGGACATCCGCAATTGCGGGCCCGCACGAATAACGAACGAAAGAAGTGTCATTTAGGTACCATGAAGTAACTTCGGATTTCGTTCTTTCGGTCGTAACCATAAAGTATGTTCGGGAGTGAATCAAACATATCAAGGAGGTTTTCGTTTAAAATATATTTCCATTAATTATGAACAAAATCTATTGGGGCGGAAATCACACAGTGATTGTCAAACTTCGGGCTAAACTTATTTTTAGCGGCAATTTGTATGGTAGGTACCCGAAACCTTGAACGTACAAACCCCAAAATCTAATCAGGTTCTTCCCATTAACCAAACAAGATGATTGGCGAAAGAATTTTTTAAATCGGATGAGTGGTTCTTGAGTTATTGCGTAAACAGACATCCAGACATTCAGACATCCAGACCAACAGACAGACCGACACAAAAATTTTGTTTGCTTTTTTAGACTTAGAATCATGTGAAACGTCGAGAAAAGTGATAAAAAGTGGGTGTAAGATTTTGATTTTTTTTGCGTGATTTTAAGAATTCGGTGTCCACCTGGTTGGTGGCCCGAAGTATTATTTAAAAAATACATTCCTTTGTAGTGGATTATGATAACCTTCCGTCGTTTTGAAATCGGTTATATAGTAGTATATAATGTTAACTTTTTTGGTGGGCTTTTAACTTTTCGGGTCGTTTCATGGTAGGGTTTAGCTGGAATGAACTGTCTTCGGGCCCGATTACGGGATGAGTCCGTTTCATGGTACTGATTGCCCGCAATTGCGGATGTACGTTTCATGGAAGGCCTACAGTTTCACCGCCGATCCTTCCATGTCTCCATTTCGGGACCAGACTTCGGAGATGTGGTCCGAAGTCCCATCGGTTATCGAGTACGAGCCCCAGGTACTTCATCGTGGGCTCGATGCCGATGCTTACGCCCTCTACGGTTATGCTGGATCCCGAAGGTGGCCCCCTCCGAGGCCCGTGAAAACACATAGCCTCGGATTTGTGAAGGGCCACCTCGAGTCCCAGCCACCGTATGTGACTTACAACTTGAGCAACACCTGCCATATCCTTTAGTGCCGCGCATCGGTGCGTTGCTCGTCACGCCGTCACGAGAGTGTCGTCAGCTTAACACAAGGTGTCAGCCTTCGAGCAACAGATCGTGCAACACCCAATCGTAGCCTATGTTCCACAGGAGCAGCCCACCGCGGAACACCGCACGATACTTCTCACCAACCCGGCCCTAGCCAGTTCGGTTAGTATGTGGGTTCTCCGTGAAACACAAGCGCCTCCCTAACGTAGCTCCAGGGCAGGCTGTTGAAAGCGTTGGCGATGACAAGTGACACCGCCACCGCGGAATCACGCTGTGACACTGCTTACCCCATCGAGCTCTTAACGCGCAAAATCGCATCCACTGTGGAGCCCCCGGACAAAACCGAACTGTTTATCTGCCAGGTCTGGCCCCACTTTGGTGAGATTCCCGACGAGGTGCTCTGCAATAATCCCCTCAAAGAGCTTGCACATTGCAAAACGATCGGCCGGTACCCGGATGGTGGGACCGCCGGCCCTTCGGCCTGCCGTATCCGGACTAGTTTCCCCATCTGCCACGTCTCGGAAACTGGTCACTTTCGAGGCATGCGCTAAAGAGCTCCAACAGTTGAGGCCCTAGTTCCCCAAGGGCCACGAACCATACTTGGGCCAGAATGCTGCCGGTTCCGGGGGTAGTGCTTTTTTCAAGGTTAAAGCCGGAGTACTGCTGCCCCTAGCTCACCCTTTTGACCCTGACTTTAGGCAGAGAGCGGGAGAGAACTCTGACCCCGGTTCCGCAGACTACCGACCTTCATGATTGGGGCCGTCCTTACAGAATCAGGCCAATACGTGGGCATGTCGTGTGTGTCCTACACACGCCAGCTAACTCACCGACGCGGGATCAAACCCGACCACAAATACAAGGCCGCGATGGTGGCCGAAGCCCGCTGGGAATCCTGAGGTTATCCTTTCGAAGGCGTACTCGGAGTGTCCCGCAATGGACGCTTGGGAAGGACACCGTGTTGTTTTAGTCGGTTCGATTCCGAGATACCCAACTCATCGCTGACAGCAGTGGGATGAAGCTGTTGAGGGTTTTCACACGTAAAAAAAAAGTCTATAGTTCCCCTAAAACAACAAGAAATCCTTTTTTTAACCTAATTTTCAATGTATTGAACGCTTAACAATTGGACCCGATAAGTGTCACTGCAAGCAGCAAACGAAAAAGCAACGTTCGAATCTAAAATTATGTGTTTAGAACCTGTAATTTCAAAACTTATGAAAACTTATAAGATCAAAATTTCTAAATTTAATTGAGAATGAATCAAACTTCAAGTGATTCTGTAAATTCAAGGCACGAAAACTTGGTAGGTTTTATTTTGACAAAATATACATAATATATCAGAGATTTTCTCACGGTATATACCGCGGTAGCCTAGTGGTATGGGTAAAGGACTACTGAGACGAGGTCTCGGGTTCGATCCCAGGTATTACCATGGCACACACCAATGACTTTTCGATGCTTTTCGAAGTTATGTGTGTATTTATCGCAGGTTCATAAGTGCCCGGTTAATGGCAATAGGCTCGCCACCTATTACATTGGGATCTAAAACATAAACTGGCGAAACGTGGGTGCTAGCACCTCTGCCTACCCCTTCGGGGATATAGGCGTGAGTTTATGTGTGTTTTCTCACGGTTTTCTTTCTAATTGAATTGAAATCATTTGGCGATTTGGCAGGTTTGATAGTTAAAAAAAAACAAAAGCATCTTATAATTTATGTACTTATTTAAATTCATAGAGTTGTTTATTAGACTTAGTTCTAGACTAATTTCTTGACCTTGGGAGACACTCGGAGTGTCCCGCAATGGACGCTTGGGAAGGACACCGTGTTGTTTTAGTCGGTTCGATTCCGAGATACCCAACTCATCGCTGACAGCAGTGGGATGAAGCTGTTGAGGGTTTTCACACGTAAAAAAAAAGTCTATAGTTCCCCTAAAACAACAAGAAATCCTTTTTTTAACCTAATTTTCAATGTATTGAACGCTTAACAATTGGACCCGATAAGTGTCACTGCAAGCAGCAAACGAAAAAGCAACGTTCGAATCTAAAATTATGTGTTTAGAACCTGTAATTTCAAAACTTATGAAAACTTATAAGATCAAAATTTCTAAATTTAATTGAGAATGAATCAAACTTCAAGTGATTCTGTAAATTCAAGGCACGAAAACTTGGTAGGTTTTATTTTGACAAAATATACATAATATATCAGAGATTTTCTCACGGTATATACCGCGGTAGCCTAGTGGTATGGGTAAAGGACTACTGAGACGAGGTCTCGGGTTCGATCCCAGGTATTACCATGGCACACACCAATGACTTTTCGATGCTTTTCGAAGTTATGTGTGTATTTATCGCAGGTTCATAAGTGCCCGGTTAATGGCAATAGGCTCGCCACCTATTACATTGGGATCTAAAACATAAACTGGCGAAACGTGGGTGCTAGCACCTCTGCCTACCCCTTCGGGGATATAGGCGTGAGTTTATGTGTGTTTTCTCACGGTTTTCTTTCTAATTGAATTGAAATCATTTGGCGATTTGGCAGGTTTGATAGTTAAAAAAAAACAAAAGCATCTTATAATTTATGTACTTATTTAAATTCATAGAGTTGTTTATTAGACTTAGTTCTAGACTAATTTCCATATCAGCAACGAATTATATACCTAGTTTAAAAGAATTTATACAATGTAAAGGTCAGTGATAATTTATACGTTTATCAGTACAATATTTTTTTAGAGAAATAGCATTTATTGTATTAAATATGTATTTACGATATATAATAATATTTTCCAACGCATTTTTCAGTAAAGTAACTCTTATTGCTTAATGCATTCGGGTCATAATGCAGCACACATATTTTACAGTATCGGACTAGTGTTTTTATATTAAAAAATCATCTAGGAAAGAGTAGTAATGTCTGGAAAAATAATTATAATATTTGTGTATGATAAATAATCATTTCCTTTTATTAAATTCTTTATTTTTTATCAAAATTAATTTTAATAAAAATATTAAATTATTTACATTGTGTTTATTATGAATACTACGCTGTTTGGCGTTATTTCAGTGCCTTTTCTTCCACATATTGAACAGAGAGACAGACAAAACAGAAATGCGTCATTTTTAATTTTTTTTTTATTTGCAATGGATATAGGTCTGAACATGGAGACGATAGGTGGTCATAGGAGTTTCTGAATTAAACAAGATAGACTTATTGTGATTGAGATCGTTTGGCTTGTCTTAGCAAGCACTTTGCTGCTGAATGATAAATACTAAAACGAAAACATTGATATTAAAATAATAATTAAGAAGCCTTTCAAAAACAAGCTTTTATTCAGAAATGCAGTTGTAAAACCAAAATAATAATTGAAATAAAACTATTTTTAACGGATTCTATCGCGATTCTATCTATCTTTTTAACAGCCATGGTCACGGGGAGACTCCCCGTGACCATGGCTGCTGAAAAGCAACCGAAACGTCGGGATCAATGTAAAAATCAAAATAAAACATGAAATAAACCGCGATAGAATCCGTTAAAAATACTTTTATTTTAATGTGTAACATTCGCGTAAACTTCCGACAATATTACAAAATAATAATGTTGTGCAAGGATTGTCCTGATTTCAAAAGCTTGTAGTGCACATAGAAAACAGATAAAGGACTACTATGTGATTACCTAATATAACCAAAAGGGAAGAGAGGGTAGGTTGCTGGGGGGTGCGACTGGTTGGATCACCTCCAAGTTTGGTGCACCCTGGGCAACGTGGGCGATGACGCATCATTGATTGCTCCTCTGGAGTAGCTGGCGTCAACGTCAACGGCCAAGAGTCTGACCAACTGGCCCTTTATGGGCCAGCTGACCCCATTGCACGAGGGGGTCGGGGTATGGCGGGCCTGCAAGGCCCGCAGGGGGAGTGGTCGCTCCAAGTACCCCTCTGCTGTTATCAGAGGGGACACTGCGAATGGCCCAGGGTCAGTCGGAGTGCGAGGGATATGCTCTATGGGTAACCTTACACCCCGGCGTCTGTAGACCCGAGACGGCGTGCGGTTTTAATCGGTTCAAGCCCGACATAACCGCCCCCGCTGGTCGGTGGGGGGGTATCCGAAGGGATTTCCACAAAAAAAAGGGGTAGGTTGCTGGATTTTCATAAAAAGACTAAATTTTAACGCAATTTATTCACTAAAAAAACATAGTATTACATGACATTTACGCGAATGTCACTCACACATTGAAATAAAACTATTTTAACGGATTCGATTTGATGTTATTTTATATTTTACATTGATCCAGACGTTTTGGTGGCTTTTCAGCAGCCATGGTCACGGGGAGACTCCGTTAAAAATTGTTTTATTTCAACATAGTATTTTATTGTTTTTTTTTTTACGCTCGGAAATCCCTTCGAATACCCCCCCGCCGGTAAGCGGGGGTGGTTACGTCGTGTCTCGACTAAAACCGCACGGTGTCCTCCCCAAGTGTCCGTTGCCAGGCACCCCGGGTAAGCCCTCGAAAGGATAACCCCAGGGTTGCAGGCGGACTTTGGCCGCCACCGCGGCCCCGCCTCGTGGGGTCGGGTTTTATCCCGCTTCGGTATCTAAATTATTATATACATGTACACCTCTGCCTACCCCTTCGGGGATACAGGCGTAAATTTATATTATTGTAATATAGATAGTTTACAATGACTTCTTATTGTTTGCTACTGTACCTATAGATAAACTGCTTAAAACAAAGCAGTGAGGCGGAAATTAGTATGAACTAGCTGTGCCCGCGACTTCGTCCGCGTGGATATCGATTTTTAGGGTTTTAGTTCTTTTGCGCGGATCCCTAATTATTTCCCTAAAATTAAAGTAGCCTAAGTTATTATTCCATCAGTTACCTGCAAATAAAAGCCTCGTCAAAATCGGTCCAGCCATTTCAGAGATTAGCCGGAACAAACAGACAGACAGACATACAAAAATTGTAAAAAATGTTATTTTGGTGTAAGTACCGTATATATATTCATATACATGTAGTAAAAAACGGTTATTTCAATATTACAAACAGACACTCCAATTTTATTTTTATGTATGGATGTACAGATGAATGAATAATTGAAGAAAAAGACGAATATGATAATGTGCTGATATGAGTGATGTTGTGTACACCATGTAAAGGATAATAAAAATGCTTTCATAAATTTATTAAAATTATAGATGATGATGATGATGATAGATTAGGAGCGGTGATACGGAGCGTACGTAACGGAATGCTGAGACGAGGTCTTGAGTTCGATCCCCAGTCGCCCCGGGCACACACCTCTGACTTTTCGTAGTTATGTGTGCATTAATAAATGTTAATTATCGCTCGCTTAATAATGTGCCCGGTAGATGGCTATAGGCTCGCCCCCTATTACATTGGGACCTAAACATAACTGGCGAATCGTGGGTGTGTAATACACCTCTGCCTACCCCTTCGGGGATACAGGCGTGAAGTTTTCCTCATACCTAGCAATGTAACAAAGTCATAATTTAACAAGAATTGAACGAAATAGGTATACCTATTCAAGTGAGCAATGACTTTGCAATTGCATTTAAATGAGATAATCACAGATCACAGATACACATGAATTTAGTTCTAGTCGTGATTGAGCTACAAGATGTGGTCAGATTAAGAGGAATATTACAAAAGTTGTTTAGGTATAAAATATGTAACAAAACTAGTGTCCGATCCCTGAAGTTGTGTATAAGTATCAAGGTTCTGTTTATGTAATCCTTTTAGAATAATAATTTAAAAAATACCCCACAAAAGCTCCAAAAAAATGTAGATAAAACACTGCTAAGTCAGAGGTCACGGGTTCGATTCCCGCTCAGTGCATATATTTTTGTGCATGAATTTGAATATTTGCATTGATCTGGGTGTATCTATATATAATATGTATTTATTTACAGGAAAAAAATAGTATATATAAGTATGTTTATCCGCATTCTGGAACCCATAACAAATGATAGTTAAGATATGCTTACTTTGGGTCTGGATAGCGCTTTGTAGAATGTCGTAGAATATTTATTATTTATTTATTTATAATATGTATGTATTTACAAAAAATGTATCTAAGTAATGTATTCCGCATTCTAGAACCCTTAACACAAGCTAGTTAAGCTATGCTTACTTTGGGTCTGGATAGCGTTGTGTAGAATGTCGTAGAATATTTGTCGTAGAATATCAGATAAAACACTCTAAAAAAAAACGACGAACACAAGATGGCGCGTCGGTGCAGCTAGCCGGGGGCATTGTTGCGCTAAATGCTAATGGATATCTACTATGTGGTGTTGTCACATTCTTAGATTTTGAGGAGATATTGGGTAATTAAGATCTAGGAAATGGCATTTAAAATTTCAATAGTACATTTATTTTTATTAATATATTAAAAGCGGCGATAGCCCAGTGACGTACGTAACGTACTGCTGAGACGAGGACTCGAGTTCGAGCCCCAGTCGCCCCGGGCACACACCTCTGACTTTTCGTAGTTATGTGTGCATTAATAAATGTTAATTATCGCTCGCTTAATAATGTGCCCGGTAGATGGCAATAGGCTCGCCCCCTATTACATTGGGACCTTAACATAACTGGCGAATCGTGGGTGTGTAAGACCTCTTCGGGGATACAGGAGGCGTGAAGTTATGTTATGTTATGTTATTTTTGACTATGTGCCACTTAATAACCGGGCACTATTTTTGTTACATACTGTAGAAAATAGACCTATGGTTAACAATATCACGAAATCATTTGTGTTATAAGGCATAGCAAAAATGCATGGAAAGCCCTTGCAGAGCCTTAAGACTGTAGGATGTATCTGTAGTATATTCCTAGAAAAAGAATCTTAATGACTCGACATCGAAATGAACAATAAATGCTGCGGAATGGGATGGAAGTGATTTTTTTGTACATAGCATAATTAACCTTAATGTCAACTGTATAGTACATAAACTAAAAAGAGCCAAAAAAGGCACGCATCTTGTGCGGAATCCTAGCTCATTCTCGAGAATTCCTCCGACTAATGTCGGTGTCGTCTGTTGCATTAGATTAAATTATAGCACAATTGACATAAAGTTCAAATTGCAAAAATTCGATTCCATTCCATTCCGTGGCAATTTAAGTTTTACAATTAAATTCTTTTACTGCCTATCTAATTATCATCCCCGCATCCAGCATACCAGATGTAGCTTGCATTTTTCTCCCTTTTCTCACTGTATAATAAAATCAAATTGTATCATATATTTATAGCAAAAAGAAATCTCAAATTAACCTTTACCTAATAAAAATAACCTTGCATGTAATGTAATATGCATTTTAACTCACGAATTGACTTCCAAATCACATTCATTCATTTGAATATATGAGATTATCAGGCCAACGGAGTTTAATTATGCATTTATTTATCGAAACACATGTTACAATACTAATGCATATTTCCAAGTCAGTGTTGCAAGTAATAGTGTTAAGCTAAGCTGGTAATTACACTCGAGGTTGCGTTGTAGCGAATTGAAGGTGAAGCGTCAGCCGAGAGTGTACTTTTTTGTTTTAGCGTGTGGAAACTTCCACGGGCTTCACCCCATCGGTGCTGACGGTAGGGTGGGCGTGTCGGAATCGGACCGACTAAAACCACACGGTGTCCTTCCCAAGTATCCAAGTATATATTGTCGGGCACTCCGGGTAAGCCTTCGAAAGGATAACCCCGGGAACTCATGGAGACATGGAGGTTGCGGCGGTGAGACCGATTATGAAGGAGTGATTGGAGAGGCACCACGGTGACCTCTCCTATATACCGGATGTGCCAGATATTTACCGGACACGGGTGCTTCGGTAAGTATCTGTGGCGCATCCAGCGGGAGACAACGCCGCAGTGCCAGCATTGCGAGGATCCTGGTGGAGACACGGCGCCCCACACGTTGGTGGAGTACCCTGCGTGGGCGAATCAACACCGGGATATCGTTGCGGTCCTGGGCGTGGACGTTCTCTCGTTGGAGACCATGGTGAGGGCCGTGGTCTACGAAGGGAGCAAATGACACGCCGCCGCCTCTTTCTGCGAGCCGAGAGTGTACTAACCTAAAGACGACGCGTTTTATGTAGAAAAAAATAATAGGTAACTTAACTTACGAAGTATAGAACAATATTGTTTTTTTTTTATATTTGCAAATATCAATTACTTTTAAGGATATTACTAGACTAGATGTAACTGTGATCCACTGTAACAATAAAATTGGTATCGCAAATAACAACAAACCGGCCACTAACTTTTTGTAGCTATCTTAATCACATTACATATAATAGCGCGCTAAGTTTAAGCATAAGTGTCAAAATTCATTAGATGATTTTATCTAAAACTAGTTGATGCCCGCGGCTCTGCCCGCGCGGTCGTATATTGTTTTTAGTCATATCTCCGGTTTTACTTAACCAATTTTAATCAAACCTATGGCAGATTTTAAATCTGACCAAGACCTAGTTTTGTGACAACCGTAAAGACATACAGACAGGAAATTCAAAAAAATTTAAGTGAGTTTTCAAAATCGTTCATTTAACACAACCCAAGTTTTTTTTTAATATCTCAATGTAAGACATCCAATTTTTTTTTATGAAATACTATCGTTTCTCGGTAATAGCTCTAGTTCTACTTAACTAATTGCAATCAAACACACGACAGATTTCAAGACTGACCATGAATTTTCTAATAAAAAAACCGTATCAAAATCCGTTCAGTATTTTTTGCCTCCATCGCGAACACACACATATAAATAGGCATAACCAAGTATTTTTTTAAATATCTCCAATGTGCAGACACAACTAATTTACAATTTAATTCAAAATTCAAAATTCATTCCCACCTCACCCAGGAACCGTGACATATTTTTCTAGAAGTAGACATATAAGTCATTATATTATATGAATTTAATGACTTCTATTAATATTAATAAGAATATTATAATTTATAATATTCGTAATTCAAAGTCCCATTACAAATTCGGAATTCAAAATTCATTCCCACCTCACCCAGGAACCGTGACATATTTTTCTAGAAGTAGACATATAAGTCATTTTATTATATGAATTTAAAATGACTTCTATTAATATTAAAAAGAATATTATAATTTATAATATTCGTAATTCAAAGTCCCATTACAAATTCGAAATTCATAATTCATGGTGGGAATGAATTTTGAATTTCGACTCCTGTGTGCAGACAACTAATTTACAGTTTTATAATATGATTAGATTGATTTAACATCCTATTACAAATTCGAAATTCAAAATTCATTCCCACCTCACCCAGGAAATTTTTGTTCTAAACAGGTTGTCTAGAAGTAGACATACAAGCCATTGTATTATATAAATGTGATGACTTCTATTAATATTAATAAGAATATCATAACTTACAATATTCGTACATATGAATAATAATGATTTAATAATAAAAAAAATATTACATATTGTATAATATTCGAATAATACGTTTTTTAAATACTTGGTCTATCAATTCGACTGCAGCTCACCCACACCCCACCTGATAGATGGTTAGTTAAGCTGAACCTATTTCCCTTTCCCTGAAATGAAATATAAGTATGCTATAATATTATGCTAATCCTTTTAAAACGTAGGTATGCATCTCACTCTGAAGGAACGACTTGAAAAACCAAGCACAGGGCACGCCGCAATAGCGGCGGTAAGGCCCATCATGAAGGATTGGCTAGAGAGGCGACACGAAAGCCTCTCGTACCGACTGACGCAGGTGATCTCCGGGAAGGAGAGTTTCGGGGACCACCTGCATCGAATCAGGAAGGAGCCAACGCTTGAGTGTCATCACTGCGACGCGAGCGAGGAATCGGGGCTGCACACGCTGGCGGACTGCCCGGCGTGGGAGGCGCCAAGGCGTGACCTCGTGGCAGCCATCGGGGTGGGAGTCCTCTCGCTCGGTAGCATGATTGCGGCAATGGTGCGGAGCGCGAGCGCGTGGGCCGCCGCCACCTCCTTCTGCGAGCATGTAATGCTCGCTTGCGGCAATGGTGCGGAGCGCGCCCGGGAGAGATTTAGAACTCTCCCGGCCCGCCGAGCCCGCAACTTGCTCGCCGCGTATCGCAGACGACTCAGGTGCCGGAGGTCGCTTAACGACCTCCGTCCTCCATGAGCGCAGGCCTGGGGGTGACAGGTGAGGCCGCCTGTCACCCCAGCAGAAGCAGGCCGGGACGATGGGGCGACTAGCGCCCCTCCCCCAAACTGGGACAAGACGGGGACACCGTGGTTCCCAAACCCTAGGGGGCCATCTCGAAACCGGAGATGGCCCAGGGTCAGTCGGGGTGCGAGGGATATGCTCTATGGGCAACCTTACACCCCGGCATCTGTAGACCCGAGACGGCGTGCGGTTTTAGTCGGTTCAAGCCCGACATAACCGCCCCCGCTGGCACGCGGGGGGGGTATCCGAAGAGATTTCCGCACAAAAAAAAAAAAAAAGGTATGCACCTCACTCTGAAGGAACGACTTGGGCAACCAAGCACAGGGCACGCCGCAATAGCGGCGGTAAGGCCCATCATGAAGGATTGGCTAGAGAGGTGACACGGAAGCCTCTCGTACCGACTGACGCACGTGATCTCCGGGAAGGGGAGTTTCGGGGACCACCTGCATCGAATCAGGAAGGAGCCAACGCCTGAGTACCATCACTGCGACGCGAGCGAGGACTCGGGGCTGCACACGCTGGCGGACTGCCCGGTGTGGGAGGCGCCGAGGCGTGACTTAGTAGCAGCCATCAGAGTGGGAGTCCTCTCGTTTGGCAGCATGATTGCGGCAATGGTGCGGAGCGCGAGCGCGTGGGCCGCCGCCGCCTCCTTCTGTGAGCAAGTAATGCTCGAGAAGGAGATGGCGGAGCGCGCCCGGGAGAGATTTAGATCTCTCCCGGCCCGCCGAGCCCGCAACATGCTCGCCGCGCGTCGCAGGCGACTCAGGCGCCGGAGGTCGCTTAACGACCTCCGTCCTCCATGAGCGCAGGCCTGGGGGTGGCAGATGAGGCCGCCTGTCAACCTAGCAGAAGCAGGCCGAGACGGTGGGGCAACTAACGCCTAAACCGGGCCGACTAAACCGAGGCAAGACGGGGACACCGTGGCTGCCAAACCCGAGGGGGCCATCTCGAAACCGGAGATGGCCCAGGGTCAGACGGGGTGCGTCTTAAGACCTGAGATGGCGTGCGGTTTTAGTCGGTTCAAGCCCGATATAACCGCCCCCGCTAGCTAGCGGGGGGGTATCCGAAGGGATTTCCTCACGAAAAAAAAAAGAAAAATGATGCATCTCACTCTATCAAGGTATATAGTATACCTTTTTTTTACCCCCCCGCCGGCCAGCGGGGGCGATTATGTCGAGCTTGAACCGACTAAAACCGCACGCCATCTCGGGTCTTAAGACGCTGGGGTACCTCTAAAAAATATTTTTTTATCGGATCACTTCGATATCCATATGTCTGTTTGTCTGTCTGTCGAGAGCTTTCTAAGTTGGATTCATCAAGTTGTAATTCATATTAAATACAAGTCTGCAATCTCTTAAAAATTGGAAAAATTAAACTTCTCATCAACTCATCAAAAAATTCAAATAAACAATAATCGTTATACAACTCAATTTTTTGATACTCTGTAGAGAGTTAAAACCTATAGAATATAGATTTAGATCGGAAAAAGAGAACATCAAGGGCGGGACTTGAACCCGTGACCAGTCCCTTACAGGGAGAATGCTCTGACCAAATGAGCTACCTAGACACGTCCCAGATATTCGAAATTCTCAGATATATTATATACGTCTCAGGGCGAATATAGTTGACCTAAAATCCTGGCTAAAAGCAATATCAGTTATCTTTTGGTAAAAGGAAAAGTTCGAAAATTTTAGTTTAATTACATCACTAAAATTTAAATTAGAAACTTATTTTAATCAATCAATTGCCATAGGTTTCGCCCTATGTAACACCATATGGATAGGATTAGATAGTCAAAAAATGTCGCGATCCAACATCGTGATATCGGTGTCAATATATAAGGTGTCACTAAATTAGGTCTCTGAATTTGGTGAGATGACTTGGTATCGACAAAATATGTATTTGAAACAAAAAAAAATATCGGGTAGAAAAAAATAATTAAAAAAATTAAGAATAAAAATAAAAAAAAAACACCACCAGCGACCAGCGTCACGTGACACGACGAGCACACGTGACGCTGGTCGCGATTTAAAAAAAAAAAAAAAAAAAAAAAAAAAAAAAAGGTATTTGTCACACATCCACTTGGAGAATACTGCGAGGAGAAGGACTGCACGCCTACCACGTGCGTCACGGGCTCGTCGCGTCACGTGACACTGGTTGCTGGTCTTGTATTTTTTTATATATTTTTTTTATATTTCTTTTATTTTTATTTTTTTATTTTACCCGATTTTTTTTGTTTCAAATACATGTTTTGTCGATACCAAGTCATCTCACCGAATTCAGAGACCTAATTTTGTGACACCTTAAAATATATATGGTACGAATTGTGTTCGGACATCAATAATATCAATATAATATTGACAGGTTCGCGAATATAACGATATGTATTGAGTGTCTGATCCCTACCTAACATCCCATCACATTCCCGATCCACTGGACGGCGTGCCACCTTCCATTTGCTCATTCGAGACTGGTGCACAGGATGCATTGGTGGTAGAAACTAAGTTGTAGTCAATAAACTGATCATCATCACCATATCAGCCGTAGGAAGTCCACTGCTGAACATAGGCCTCCCAAATTGACTTTCGTCATTTTGGGGGGTTTGGACCATAACCCGCCGCGCTGGTCCAGTGCGTGTTGGCGAGTCGCCAGAGTTTTCTCCGTTAATCAACAGAGTGCACCGCGGGCAGGCGAGGTTGGCTTGGGTCCCGAAAGATGTTAGTAGGGACTCCTTACACTCCTTAATAAACTCTGATGGCTATGTATATTGAGTTAGGGACAACAGTTTTCCAACATCAATGTTAAGTTTATTATCTAGTCTATACAGAACCCCTCAGTGCGTGAGTCGAATTTGTACTTGACGGGCTTTTTATCGATAAAGTAGCTCCTAATATCATTTTAAAATTTCCCGAGGGTGTCATCTCGACCCGAGGGGGCCATCTCGAAACCGGAGATGGCCCAGGGTCAGTCGGGGTGCGAGGGATATGCTCTATGGGCAACCTTACACCCCGGCGTCTGTAGACCCGAGACGGCGTGCGGTTTTAGTCGGTTCAAGCCCGACATAACCGCCCCCGCTGGCCGGTGGGGGGGTATCCGAAGGGTGTTCCGCACGATAAAAAAAAAAGGTATCTTTAATAAGAACAACAATTTAATTATATAAGTAGATGATTAGCTAGGTTTCTCTAATTCTAAATTTAAATAATATTTCCTTTCTACTCCAAATTCTTACCTAATATTTACGATACACTAGTTACGTTCCTGTTACTATGATAATATTGTTACATAACTATTTCACAACTTCTAACAATAAGAAGTCATTTATTATCTGAACGACACGTAACTACTGCTAGATTGTAATTTTTTTACTAATTAATTTTTTAATATTATAACAAACATTTCTTCTCTTCCTCATTTCAGTCTTATATGCGATAGTACTTCTATGATGCTTTAAAGAAAAAACCGCAGTAGCCTAGTGGTATGGGTAATGGACTACTGAGACGAGGTGTCGGGTTCGATCCCAGGTTTTACCATGGCACACACCAATGACTTTTCGATGCTTTTCGAAGTTATGTGTGTATTTATCGCAGGTTTAAAAGTGCCCGGTTAATGGCAATAGGCTCGCCACCTGTTACATTGGGACCTAAACATAAACTGGCGAAATGTGGGTGCTAGCACCTCTGCCTACCCCTTCGGGGATATAGGCGTGAGTTTATGTTATGTTAATAAGAGACTATTTTCTGTTTGAGCAAGAGGATGTAGATAGATTTTTTAATATATATTCATTCCTCAATTGACTGCTTCCCGCTGGATGGTGAGAAGCTAGGGTGAAGTCCAGAAGATACGGGCCACCATCCCAGATGCTGACGATCCTAAAATGATGGCCCCTACTTTGACGGCCACGAAAGATGCTTTTTCGAGCGCCGCTTGAAGAACCGATGATTGTAAGAAGAAGGAAACACGTGCGCAGGCAGAGCATTCCAGCTCTTTATTGTGCGATAAAGAAAGGAATCACAGAACCGCTGAGTATAATATTTGAAAATGATATAATATATTAATGTTTACCAATGACTTTTCGATGCTTTTCGAAGTTATGTGTGTATTTATCGCAGGTTTATAAGTGCCCGGTTAATGGCAATAGGCTCGCCACCTGTTACATTGGGACCTAAACATAAACTGGCGAAATGTGGGTGCTAGCACCTCTGCCTACCCCTACGGGGACATAGGCGTGAGTTTATGTTATAAATATGTTATGTTTATATGTATGTCTAAGAGTATATGTATCCCTATTGCTTTATACATTGTACTGTAAAAAAACTCTTGTACATAATATTTTCATCGTTCTAGCGAGCATAAATGTTCGCTAAAATGCTCATGGTTCACTAGAATGCTTATTACAAACGATCGATCAACTCTACATATCACCATTAGAATATCTATAGCAATTTTATTGATATAAAATGTATCGCGGCTAGCGGTGATAGTCCAGTGGCATACGTAACGGACTGCTGAGACGAGGTCTCGAGTTCGATCCCAAGTCGCCCTGGACACACAACTCTGTAGTTATGTGTGCATTATTAAATGTTAATTATCGCACGCTTAATAATGTGTCCTGTAGATGGCAATAGGCTCGCCCCCTATTACATTGGGACCTTAACATAACTGGCGACTCGTGGGTATGTAATACACCTCTGCCTACCCCTTCGGGGATACAGGCGTGAAGTTATGTTATGTTATGTAAAATTTATCGTTGATAAAAATAAGTTTTTCAAATATTAAGTTGGTGATATTATTTAGTATCTACCTTTTTTTTTTTTTTTTTCGTGCGGAATACCCTTCGGATACCCCCCCGCCGGGCAGCAGGGGCGGTTATGTCGGGCTTGAACCGACTAAAACCGCACGCCGTCTCGGGTCTACAGACGCCGGGGTGTAAGGTTGTCCATAGAGCATATCCCTCGCACCCCGACTGACCCTGGGCCATCTCCACTTGCGAGATGGCCCCCTCGGATTTGGGAACCACGGTGTCCCCGTCTTGCCCCGGTTTAGGGGAGGGGCGCTAGTCGCCCCACCGTCCCGGCCTGCTTCTGCTGGGGTAATACTAAACTTCTAATGGCTCCTGATTTTAGTTTGTCGAATTATTGTATATAGTATATTATTATGTAAAAAGATTGAATTCCTAGAACTCTGATATATTGAAATAACCCCTGTTCGATACCGGTATATACTTGCACTATTTAACAATTCAAATAATTATTTTTTTGACAAAATCTAATAAATCGTAACGAGGTGAAAATGACATTGAATATTTTTTCAAAAAAATAATTGTTATCATAATCATAATCATAATCATCGTTTATTTGTGGAACATAGGTTATTTACAGATCTTATAATAATGTTAGAATGTCCTATATATTCTACCACATTGTGTGATGTACAAATATTTTAACTTAATTCTATGTCAATTCATGCAATGTCAAGGAAATAGTAGTATCAAAGATGTCAAACAATTAAATAAGTTATGTCAATGACAGCAGTAAAAAGAAAATAAAAAGGAAATTTATGTAATGTGTTCTAGGAACAATACCGATGCCAACAATGTGATTTTTAGAATTTTTGTCTGTTTATCTGTTTTTTTTTCATCGATTTCCGAGCATCACTTGAAAAACACTGAACAGATTGAGCTGACATTTTGCATGAACTTTCTTCTAGGGTATGGTCATAAACTGCGTAGGTATATATCATCACGCAGTGTGATAGGAGCAGCAGGGTTTGTTTGTGTTTAAAAAGTCTTTATTTCCATAAAAATATACATCGCGTTACTTACATGCAACAGTAAACATGGGCACTTTATAAATTTTATCAGGCTGAGGCGCCTACAAAAATTATTACTACTTCTAACACTTAACAGCAGGGTAAAATCGATCAAATCTTTTATTGATCATTTCTTTATTATTAAAAATCAGTTATCTATTTTATTCTATTCTATTCTATTCATCACGAAATTCTGCATTCCGATAGAACTCGGGCATATTCAACGGTCGAACTGTAAATTATATAGCTAAAAGGTGATGAGCAGTAAAATATGAAATCTCTAAACTACAGAGTTACATAAAAAAGGAGATTCAACCTTTGATAATAAATATATTTATCTACACTCAAATCGAAAAATCCGAATTACGAATTCAAAGACGATTCTATACATACGCACTTTATAAACGCATATACATAAAATTTAAAATAATAGTTATTTATGCAACTGTGGTATAATGAGGGGTATTAAAACATGAATGTGGGTTTATCACACGAAGCGAAGCTGGTGTGATAATAGTATCACATTAGTGTTTTAATACCTAATTATACAGTTGCATACAAGACTTTATCTACACCCATGATAAACTAATAATACATCTTCAGAGAATGATGTACTGCCCTTTGGTATTTTCCAATTCATGAAAACTTGGTTCGCCTTTTCATACTGTTTTCTAGATTTTTCCGGTAGTAATTTGTTAGAAATGTCCTTTGCTGCATTCGAAATGTCTGGAGGTGTGTTATCAAAACTTAAATCGCTCATTTTCGTAAGTACCTAAACAAAACAATTTGCAAAAATAATAGCGAAGAAAAATAGCGGGAATTCGAATTCGAACGAATAAGATTTAATTTTTTTTTTACGGCGCGCCGCCGCTGTGGTAGTGCAATGCAACGCGCGTGAATGACAGTTCTTTTTTTGATACTCATATGCAGATTCCACGCATCGAGTGGTAAGAATTTGGCTGTCTGATGAGTAACCCTTTGCGCGGAAGACATTGAAAAAGCGAAAGGAGTGTTATTATGAAATTTCATACAACATTATAACACCCGTTCGGATGTTATTATGGTTATTAAGACATTGGATGTATTAATGTTGGCAATAAGCTAACTGTTTCAGAATCTTTTATAGAGGATTTAAAGCATGGGCGTAGATAAAACTTATTATAGTACCGCCAACTGTATCATAAAACTCATTATAGTATCGCTATCTTTTTTTATTCATTAAACTAGTCTAAGGTTTTAGGCTGAATGTGGAAGAAAAGGCGCACGCATGCGCAGTTCGAACTGTGAAAAAAATGGCGCCCTTGTAACCTACCTATGTACTTTGTTTAATTTCAATTTTTCCTATGAGTGAAGATAAATTAGTGTATGAAACTGCATATAACTTAGGTATTAAAACACTCGAGTCAACCTATTATCGCAAACAGACTCTCGTGTTTTAATACCCCTTCTTATATGACAGTTGCATAAACTACTATTATAACGCCATCATATTAGGGAACCGCGTAGAATTAATTTCGTTGTTACATATAAACCTCTATTTCTTCAGGATAAATGATTGAAAATATAACGATGAAATGGGTAACCTAATACATGTTGGGTTCGAAACTGCAGAAGTAAACATACCTTGATGTATTCCGAATTTAACGCGGACGAAGTTGGGGGCAACAGCTAGTACTATAATATACAGTGCTTCGAAATGTGTGAAAACTGTACTTCTCTTCTTTATTCGAACGCTAATCCATTTTGCATTCAAAATTTTTGAGTAACAATCGTGGACTGGAAAATAATGGTGGAATACGAGTATAAGTTGTTCACTTGATATTGTTGGAAGTTTACGCGAATGTCACACATTGAAATAAAACTATTTTTAACGGATTCTATCGCGATTTATTTGATGTTATTTTATATTTTACATTGATCCCGACGTTTCGGTTGCTTTTCAGCAGCCATGGTCGCGGGGAGATCAATGTAAAAGTTTTATTTCAAGTTGTTAACTGTTAAATATGAGTGTCTCGTATAGATTCAATGCTGTTTTGCCATTTACACCACTTTCTTGAAACACCTTGTGGAGGGTGAAGACCAGATGAATTCTCTAGTCCGTGATTATTACTTCGGAATCTTACTCCCGCAGCCTGAGACATTTTGAATTTTGTGGACTGACCTAAAAAATGTTTTTACCCATTGCAACTTGCAATTTAATTGTATATGTCGCCATTAATGTGCTTACATAAGTAAGAGTGCAGATTAACTAGTTATTCTGTAGAATTTCTAGTTCAATCAGTTAAAGTGAAAAAAAAAACAGTTCTAACATTAACTAGTTAATCTGTAGACTGACGGCCAAGCATGCGGTAAAGTTAATACATCAGGTTCCTTACTTGAATAAAACATTCGAATTCATTGTACTTATTTACTTAATTTGTTGAACGCACACGCCACGGGAGCGAGCGATGCGAGCTCTTGGACACCGCGCGAAGCGACACAAATAGATATAGGTTAGTTTAGGTTACTTGTAATAATGCACGAAGAAATACATCTTATGAATGAAAATAATTAAAAAAAACTATACCTAACCAAAAATGTTTCGCTCACTATCTTCCGCGATTCAACGATGTAGCGTCCGTTAATATGCAGATTAACTAGGCAAAGTGGTGATATCTGCTACTTTAAGTCAAATTTCACACTTTAACAGGTCATTTGCGGTATATTCACAGATAACTTAGTTAGTATGCATATTAACGTATACCGCATTCTAATAGTAACATATACATAATTATAACTTTGACCTTCGAAAACGAGCTTTATAATGTTTTGCTGGTTTATTTCAAAATTTATTAAATATCTTAGATTTTCATATTCTTTTGTTTTACTCTTAAATAATACGGATTTTGGTGACATAGTCCTTATCTACGATCTATAGACCAGTTTGATTTTTAGTTAAGAGCTATTTCATTAATATTAAATATCTATTATGAAAAAAAAACCACCTATTACATTGGGACCTAAAACATAAACTGGCGAAACGTGGGTGCTAGCACCTCTGCCTACCCCTTCGGGGATATAGGCGTGAGTTTATGTTATTTTATGTTGATAATATTAGAAAAATATCATTAGTAATTGAATATATGAATTGGTAGGAAAATATAATACTATAAAATTCAAGACTATTTAGACGACAAACAAGCTTGGATATGAACTGTTTGCTCTCTCTCTATGCTACTCAAATGAAATATTGTACTTAGGTTAAGTAAATATGTTTGTAAATAGACCAAAAAAAAAACAGCCCGCTGAGTTTCTTGCCGGAGTCTTCTCAGGACAGGGCCGCGTTTCGAACCGGTGGTCCATTTGCCAAACATTAGATTATTTATTTTTTTATGACGTTTTGTAAGTGCCGTATTAATGGTCTATGCAGAATAAATGGTTTTTGACTTTTGACTTTTGATATAGGTAGAAAAATATCATTAGTATTTGAATATATGAATTGGTAGGAAATTATAAGTAGAAAAATATCATTAGTATTTGAATATATGAATTGGTAGGAAAATATAGGTAGAAAAATATCATTAGTAATTGAATATATATGTATCTATTTAACCATGAATAGAAAAATATCTTCCTACAATCTCCGGTCCTTTAAATGGGATGTGAAACACATTACCTTAACTGACACAGTCGGCTAAAAAGATCGCCAAGCTGAAAGCCATCATTTATAACATTTTTAGGGATTTTCTTTAGAAAAGCCCTATTGCTATCGAGTTGTCGTCGACGTCGTCGTTGCCAATTTTCTGTCACGGTTTTGGGTATGAAGGAGATAGAATAGATTCGTGCTGGGGTGAACCATTGCAAGATAAAAAAAAAAAAAAAAAAAATCCCTTGTATTCGGCTGAGCTCGTCTCAGGAATTCAACTTGTTTATATTTATATTGGTGACCTTCTATCTTGAGATTTTATTTTCAGTTCACCATCAGGCCAGGGGAAGTCACATTGACGTGCCCTACATAAAAACATACAATACATTATTTACATTTCAGATGCACAATATTTAAAATAGGAATAAATTGGTCAATGGCATCGTCGTTTACATATACTGCGTCAATTCAGTTTCTCTCACAGTTTGTATTTAAGTTCTTTCTCATCATCATATCAGCCGTAGGAAGTCCACTGCTGAACATAGGCCTCCCCCATCGACTTCTATTTCGACCGGTCTGTAGCAGTTTGCATCCACCGAGTACCTGCGCTCTTTGCTAGGTTCAGTTTTTTCTAGAATTCTCTAAAATCTTGTAAAAAATATTAACGGATGCCTTTGACCGTCGCCATTAAAAGGATTGATATTATCACAGAATTCCTAAATAACAATAATAACCAACAACAAATTATAAGATCCTTCATCAGAGATAGGCCAGCGGGTCTGCGAGTTAGTCGGTTCAAGCCCGACACAACCGCCCCGCTGTTCGCGGGGGGTATCCGAAGGGGAGTCCGCACGAAAAAAAAAAAAAAAAGGTACTCGTTGACATGGGGCGTCGAGGGGGCCATCTCGAAACCGGAGGCCCAGGGTCAGTCGGTTCAAGCCCGACATAACCACCCCCGCTCGCTCGCTCGCCCGGCGGGGGGTATCTGAAGAAAAAAAAAAAGGTACTCTGTGTACTCTGTGATGCAACTGCCATCTGGCCTCCACAACGCACTGTCAATATCGAAGTTCTGTAGGTGTCTAAGTCCTAAAATATTTTTAATAATCTTTTTTTTGTCTACAGTAATATGCAATTATCGCTTAAATCACTTATCTGTTTGTATTATGTGATATTTTTACCGTCATTCAATTGCATTTTGTTTACCAGATATACAACAAACCACCTTGAAAAGGTTACCATGAACTTGGAAAGCGTTTTGACTGCATGACATACTGTTACATAGCTTATACAACGAATGAGTAATCTTTAACTTTGTTTCATACTAGCAGAGCACCTGCTCTCGCTTCGCTTCAATATAAAGGCCTTTTTTTAACTCAAGTCATCGTAATTTACACATAATATATAATGTATATAATATACGACACTTATGTGCATCGGTGATTATGTACCTTTCAAATGGTGAAAGATTTTTTCACATGAGTGCCGTGGTTCCGAAGATTACCCCAAACATACACTGCTCAAAATTGTCTAGGGATATTTTAAATTAATGGATGTAATTAAAAAAAATATCAATTCTAGAATTACTACGATAAACAATCTTTTTTTGAATTTAATATCAAAAATAAAAATGTGTCATCAACAATTTGGTACGTTTTATAATCATTTTTCTAGAATTCATATTAAATTTGTTTTAATTAGAAATATAGACATCAATGTATAAAAATGACAATATAACAATGCAAAATTGAACCCTCACAATGGGAAGGATTGGCAGTACAACGTTCCGAATGGCGCAGCAGGCTCATCCAAGTGCGAGTGGGAGAGTTCGAGGAGCAGCAGAAAACGGACGTCGACACTAAGCGTAACGAGCTAAAAGCTCGGCAACCTGCTGCTAGTCCTTATAACTACGTGGACGGTGTGCTCACGTGCGCGCAATGTTCACGTAGGTTCACCGCCAACATTGGCTATATTAGCCATCTTCCGGGGCACGAGCGCCGTACTTAATTTGGAGCACATAGAAGTGGTCGCCATGGCCGAAAGCGGTAGGAGATCATCATCATCATCATTGCTCCATAATATATAATGAACAAACTCATAAAATTCGGCCTCTCTCTTTATAATATTAGTACGGAAGTTATGAATTACGCACATAATAGTTAAAGTACTATAACTTGAAAATATTTATTTTGGTGACTTACGGCGTCAAAACAAATAAATAAAAATTTATAAATAATTCATATCATACTTAATTAATTGCTTACATAAAACTGTATTGTCTATTGTAATGGAAATTACCAGTGTACCTAATAAAATTGTCATGGTCCTTGGCCACAAATAAAATTGTATTTAACAATTTTTAATTGAGTTATTTTATAAAAACAATGTACCATTATTATAAGTTCTAGGTTGTAAAACGTATAAGTGCGATAAGAACGCCAATTGTATATAACATTGTCTATTGTTTTATACCAAACTTATGCAAGTTAGGCAAGTTCATGTTTCCTTGGAGCCCGGGGTCCGTTTTGCATTTTTATTTTTGCATATTTGGCTATTACGGGACCGACTATTGTTTGACCTCCTATGCCAGAGAAAAAAGCCTGCGCCAGAGCCTCATGCGTCGATCGAGATGTGTGCCAGCTAGCAGCCGAAGTCAGCATGGGCCATAAGAAGACCATACCAAAGATGTGTGTTGTCCAAACGACAAGAACACGCTTAGTTCTATTGTTTGTCATGTTACACGTAATGCGTATCATCTAAAATGACCGTGTGTATTGCATTTATATCTATATTAGCCCATATTATACTTTCATGCGTATAGAACCAGTTTCATAATACTTGTCACTTCATTAATATTCAGATATAAAAATACAGTGTTGTTTACAAACAGGTATACACAAAATTTTATCGCCAATTTTTTATGATGCTTTTTTAGAATGTTTTGTTTTATATGGTAGATTAATACAGGTCTTGAAATAAATATTCAAACTAGTATGAATAGGGTCGTATTCTTTTTATGTGTCTTTTTTATACCACTTAGGTGGTAACCCAGCTTACGGCCTGCCTAATGGGAAGCAGTTACCGCGGCCTATGGATGTGTGCAACACCAGAGGCATCACACTCGCGCTGCCGACCCTGAAAAACCTTCTAATGCCCTTCTTGAAGAACCCTATAATGTAGACACTTGAGGTCATCAATATCATTGGAGTTGGCAGTACCCAAGCATTCCACAAACTTCTATGATAAACCTTTTACTGTACAGGCGGTACGGTTGTGGAATGCAACTGCCTTTATCTATCAGGCGCGCCCAATCTGTGGCTACCTTTAAAAAGATGGTTAAAGATCACTACCTGGCTTCTTAGTTTCTTATTGTGTATCGTATATATCTTATGCATTTATGTGTGTTTATTCATGTATTTATATATATACCGTATAAGTTGACATTAATATTTATTTTATATGAATAAACAATATTATTACGTATTTATTTTATCTTTTATTTTTTTTCTTTCCACCACACCAATAACTACCCATAAATGTTCCAATTTGTGTCCATCGAAAGGTTGCTTGTAAGAAATTGCTTTTAGTGATAAGGTCGCCATTTATACATACCAGGCCACTCAGAAAGTATTGCGAAAAAAAGTTTTTATATATGAGAGACTGGTCAGTTATAATCTATTTCTAAAATATGATTATTTATGAGTAAAAATAAGTACGTTCCAATTTAAAAATTTCTCTCTGCATTTTTTGCAAGATAATTTTAATTATTGTGTCTCATTGAAAAATGGATCTGCGTCGGGAACATTTTCGCGCTATGATTTTCTACGATTTCAAGTGTCGCCTGAAACCAGACGAATCGTACGATAGACTTCAAATGGCATTCATGGATGAAGGCCCTTCCAAGGCGACCGTGTATCGTTGGTATAACGAATTCAAGCGCGGTCGACTGACTTTGGAGGATGAAGAAAGAAGTGGTCGCCCTTTGACGGCTGTTACGGAAGAAAACGTGCTAGCAGTGAAAAATTTAATCCAAGATAATAGACGAGTCACATATCATCATAGAGATTCAGCACATTCTTCAAATTGGATCGGGAAGCCTTCACGAGATTCTACACGTGCATCTTCGTGTGAGAAGGATAGTTTCACGCTGGGTGCCGCACAATCTCACCGATCCTCAGAAGCAGGCCCGGGTGGAATGGTGTCGTGATATGATAAACAAGTTTGAAGCAGGCGCGTCTCGGCGTGTTTATGACATCATTACAGGTGATGAGTCGTGGATTTATCAGTATGATCCAGAAACAAAACGCCAGTCGACGGTTTGGGTGTTTCAAAACGAATCAACACCTACCAAAGTGAAGCGATCTAGAAGCGGAGGGAAGATTTTGATCGCGAGTTTTTTCAATTTGTCTGGCTACTTGTTATCAATCCCTTTACGAAATCAAAGAAGCATCAACGCTGAATGGTACACTACCAAATGCTTGGCAGAAGTTTTCTCTGTAGTGAGCTACAAGCGACCAAACACAGGGCTCCGCGGGATACTACTCCACCATGACAACGCGCCCGCACACACCACGCTTAAAACGAGGGACTTCCTGGACAGCACTCCGGTTAAACTCCTAGGTCACCCTCCTTACAGCCCTGACCTTGCACCGTGCGACTTCTTTTTATTCCCGAAAATAAAAAATTAGCTCTAAGGGATACAATTTTCGTCGCCGGAAGATGCGCTGTCAACGTTTGAGCAGGCTGTAAATGAGGTGTCTGCGGCGGATTGGAAAAAGTGTTTTGAAAACTGGTTCAAACGCATGAAACTTTGTATAGAGGCTGGTGGAGAGTACTTTGAAAAGATTTAATAAAAAAATATTTACCTATAGAACACTTTTTTTTATTTTCGCAAAACTTTCTGAGTGTCCCACGTATATGTTGACTGTGTATTCCAAGTACCTATGCATACTCTGATTGTTGTACAATAAAGTTTATTTCTATTATATTCTATCAATCTGTATAAAACTTTTAAACAAGTAATACTTGTATATTGTAATGAATGCATATGAATATATACACGATACTTACAACAAAAACCTGTCTCCTTTCTGTCTGTTTGAATCAGGTAATCTCTGAAACGGCTAGACCAATTTTGACTAGACTTTTACTGGCATATAGCTAATAGTATAAGGTGTAATGTTACACCTTATAATAGTAGCTATCTGCAAGGCTACTTTTATCTTAGAGAAAGAATTAGGGTACCGCGTATGACAAAAATAGACACCAGTCCACGTGGACGAAGTCGCGGACACGGCTAAACTAGTCTGATGCGAACTTTTATCTTCTTAAATTTGTAAGTCCGTTATTTTTTACTTTCAGTGACCCTTTGTTTCTTTTAATTTTTTGTATTTTTTTTTATTAATAACATTAATTTTATCAATTTAGTATATTAAACTTGCTTTAATAGCCAGCACCTTATTTTTGAGAGTACTTAGTGGTAAAGAAAAAAATGAAAAGAAAAACCGTATTTCAGTGCAACACAAAGTAGCTATGTCACATTAAACATAACATAATATCACGCCTGTATCCCCGAAGGCGTAGGCAGATGTGTATTACACACCGACGATTCACCAGTTATGTTAAGGTCCCAATGTAATAGAGGGCGAGCCTATTGCCGCCTACTGGGCACATTATTAAGCGAGCGATAACTAATATTTACTATGCAAATATGAAAATACGAAATGTCAGAAGTGTGTACCCGGGGCAACTGGGGATAGAACTCGAGACCTCGTCTCAGCAGTCCGTTACGTACGCCACTGGGCTATCGCCGCTTTAATCGCTCTCACATTTGCCGTCACATTAAGGTGAAGTGAGACCCAAAATACTTGTTTTAACGTATTTCTACCTTTTTTTTTTTTTTTTTTTTTTTCGTGCGGAAATCCCTTCGGATACCCCCCCGCGTGCCAGCGGGGGCGGTTATGTCGGGCTTGAACCGACTAAAACCGCACGCCGTCTCGGGTCTACAGACGCCGGGGTGTAAGGTTGCCCATAGAGCATATCCCTCGCACCCCGACTGACCCTGGGCCATCTCCGGTTTCGAGATGGCCCCCTCGGGTTTGGGAACCACGGTGTCCCCGTCTTGCCCCGGTTTGGGGGAGGGGCGCTAGTCGCCCCACCGTCCCGGCCTGCTTCTGCTGGGGTGACAGGTGGCCTCACCCGCCACCCCCAGGCCTGCGCTCATGGAGGACGGAGGTCGTTAAGCGACCTCCGGCGCCTGAGTTGCCTGCGACGCGCGGCGAGCAAGTTGCGGGCTCGGCGGACCGGGAGAGTTCTAAGTCTCTCCCGGGCGCGCTCCGCCACCTCCTTCGCGAGCATTACATGCTCGCAGAAGGAGGCGGCGGCGGCCCACGCGCTCGCGCTCCGCACCATTGCCGCAATCATGCTGCCGAGCGAGAGGACTCCCACCCCGATGGCTGCCACGAGGTCACGCCTCGGCGCCTCCCACGCCGGGCAGTCCGCCAGCGTGTGCAGCCCTGAGTCCTCGCTCGCGTCGCAGTGATGACACTCAGGCGTTGGCTCCTTCCTGATCCGATGCAGGTGGTCCCCGAAGCACCCCTTCCCTGAGATCACCTGCGTCAGTCGGTAGGAGAGGCTTCCGTGTCGCCTCTCCAGCCAATCCTCCATGATGGGCCTTACCGCCGCTATTGCGGCGTGCCCTGCGCTTGGTTGCCCAAGTCGTTCCTTCCACTCCACCACGATGGCCTGGCGGAGCTGGGACTGCACGGCCTCGATTTCTCGAGGCTCGGGGTTCCATCCCTGCTCCCGCGCCTCCTTTCGCCACTGGTACAGTTGCGAAAGGGCTCTCGCTTCCAGGTCCCATGGCGGAGTTCCGGCAAGGAGACTCGCCGCCTCGAAGGAGATCGTGCGGTACCCTCGGATGACCCTGATGGCCAGAACTCGCTGCGGAGCGCGCAGCATCTGCACAGTTCTGGTCCTCAGGGCCTCCGCCCATATTGGGCACCCATACAGGGCCATGGACCGCACGATCCCCGCGTAGAGTCTCCTGCAGGAGTCATCGGGCCCCCTCATGTTGGGCAACAGCCGAGCCAGAGCAAGAGCTGTGCCCTTCAATTTGGGGGCCAGACTTCGGATGTGCTCTCCGAAGTCCCATCGGCCGTCGAGCACGAGCCCCAAATATTTCATTTGGGGCTTGATGCCGATGCGATTTCCTCCCACGATGAGACTGGATCCTCGGGTGGCTTGCTCCGAGGCCCATGGAAGAACAGGGCCTCAGTTTTGTGCAGGGCCACCTCGAGACCCAGCCGCCGGATCCGCCTAACGACTTGGGCAACCGCGGTCGTGGCCTTTCGGGTCGCTTCGCGGTACGTCGCCCCGCACGCCGTCACGAGCGTGTCGTCCGCGTAGCACGTGACGGCGGCACCGCCTACGAGCTCACCGCGAAGCACCCAGTCGTATCCGATGTTCCACAGGAGCGGCCCCAGGACCGATCCCTGTGGAACACCGCACGACATTTCACGCCGACCGAGACCGGTCACGGTTGGGTAGATGACGGCTCTCTCCGTCAAATACGCCCCGACTATGCGGCGGAGGTAGAGAGGCACTTCGTGATACACGAGCGCCTCCCTAATGCAACTCCAGGGCAAGGTGTTGAGCGCGTTGGCGATGTCCAGGGACACCGCCAACATCACCTCACCCCGGGCTACTGCATCCTCCGCCAGAGCCCTCACGCGCATGATGGCATCCACGGTGGAGCGCCTCTGGCGGAAGCCATATTGGCCATCCGCCAGGTCCGGCCCCACTCTTGAGAGGTGCTCGACGAGGCGCTTCGCAATTACTCTTTCAAAGAGCTTGCACACCTCGTCGAGCAACACTATGGGCCGGTAGGCGGACGGCGAGTCCGCCGGGCGCCCCTCCTTTCGGATGAGAACCAGTTTCCCCGTCTTCCACAATTTCGGAAACTGGCCCCGCTCCAAACATGCGCTGAGAAGCCCTCTCAGTCGGGGCTCGAGAGCGTCGTCGACTAGAGCTAGGACCCACGCTCGGCCTGGAATGCCGTCGGGTCCCGGGGCGGTGTGTTTGGCTCTTAGCCTTCTCACCGCCAGCTCTAGTTCTACCCAAGTGACCTCGGGCACGTCGTCGTCTTCCACGTCGGGCGCCATGCGCAACCGAGGCGGAGTCATCCGCGGTGGAACATGTTCCACCGCCCGCGCTGGGAACAGGGAGCCAACAACTCCTCCGAGCAGATCCGGCTGGAGACACCGGGTTAACGGCGGGGCCTTGGGGCGCAGCTTGCCCCTCACCATCCGGTAGGGCCGCCCCCAAGGGTCCCGCTCCAGCGTCTCCAGCAGCTCACGGAAGGCGTCCCGTTTGGAACGCCTTATCTCCGCTCGGAGGGCTCGTCTGACCTCCCTGTATCCCTCGTACAACTCCGCCTCTCGGGCCTCCGCATTTGCGGGGCGGCGACGCCTCCTACGGAATCGGGCCCACCGGCGGTGCGTGATCACGCAGCCCCGTCTGAGCTGCGCGATCTCCGACGACCACCAGTAGACCTGACCCCTCGGATTATAGGGCGGAGCCCTAGGCATCGCCGCGTCACAGACACGGGTCATGGCCTCCCGGAACCACTCCGCCTCATCGTCTATGCAGACAGGCCTGTCCGGCGCAGGGGCCCAGGCCTGTACGATGGCGGCTTCCAGGAGGAGCTCCCGATCAAGTCGCTTAAGCGCCCAACGTGGCTCGGGTGGAGCCGGTGCAGCCGGCGCGTCGCTCGCAGGGGGGGACACGTCAAACCGAATGTATCGGTGATCCGAACTTGTGTCCTCCCCCAAAACGACGCGCCAGCCCTGAACACGTTGCGCCAACGAGGGGCTCGCGAACGATAGGTCCACGATGGAGCTACCCCTCGAGGTCACGAACGTGTCCACGGCTCCCCGATTTAGGAGGACTAGGCCGAGTCGTGCGGCCCAGTCCACCAGTGCCCTGCCTCTATGCCCCGTCGCGCCCCTTTCGTGTCGGGAACCCCAGGCATACGACCAGGCGTTGAAGTCCCCGAGCACAAGGACCGGACGGGGCTGGCAGGCATTGACGACGACGGCCAGCTGACGGAGCCATTGCTCATATGCAGCTTGGTCTCGGTTCGGCGTGATATAAGCGGCCACGACCGCTATGTCCCCAACCGCCGCCGCCACGCAGCCGGGTCCCCTTGCAACGACGGCAAGAGGAGGGCTGCCGGCGGCAGGGTTGTGCACCAGTGCCGCCGACCCATCCAGCGCGGTTTCCCAGGTAGGCCCGAGGAACCGGTGGGTGTATGGGTCGGCGACAGCGGCGACATTTATGGCCCACTGTGCCATGCTCTGGCGCAGAAGATCCTGAGCATGGGCACCGTGGCCAACGTTCACCTGCAGGATGCGGAGTTGAGGATCCATTACGGAACCCCCATCTCCGCATCCCGCTGTGAACTGGAGGCGGAAGGCCGGCCTCCCGGCTTCGGCTCCCCTCCGGCGCAGGCCTTGCTGCCAACCCTGTGGTCGGCCGGCTTGCCTCCCGCTGCACACCTAAAGCAGTGCAGCGGGGCATCGCAAGTGCCGGCCTTGTGACCGGGTTGGCCACAGCGGAAGCAACGGTCACCCGCCGTCACTTCCGCCGTGCAGTGCACCCCCACATGGCCCACCGACAGGCACCTGAAGCACCTGGCCGGTCGGGCCTGCAGGAGCCGTGCCTGCGCCCTCAGGAAGCCTCCCACCAGGAGGCTCCGCCCGTCTGCGACCTTTTGGGCCGCCGCGATAGGGCAGCCGACAACTGCTGCCCCCTGTCCACCGCGGCCGAAGCGTATAGCTCCGGCCTTTACTGTGTCCGGGGAGCAGTCCCCGGCCTCCGCCACGGCGAGCCTGAGCTCTTCTGCCGTGACGGAGTCGTCCAGGCCCGTAATGCGCACTTCTGCGCATTTAATGGGCCTGGACACCCGGACGTCGGCTGCGTCCAGCGACTCCCTCAGCCGAGCCGCTAGGGCGTCGGCCTTGGGGCCACTGGCGGCGCCAGGGACCTCAAGAAGCCGGGCTCCCGTCCGTGTGCTCTTGCACCGGACACCCGGGATCTCGAGGGCCTTGAGGTCTACGTTGGCCTTAACTTTGGCCAACACCTCGGCATACCCCATGCCCCTACCCGCTGCCTCCGCCGTCAGGGTGACGACGACGGCCGCGGTACGAGGGGCACGGAGCTTCCCCGGCGCTGTCTTCGCGGCGGCCGCGGCCTTCCTGGCCTTCTTGGCGGCCTTCTTGGCGGCCTTCCGCCTCTTCTTGTTGGCTCCAGCCACCTCCCAGCCCCCTTCCAATGGGGTGGAGGTGGCCGGAACCACGGCTGGGGCTGGGGCTGGGGCCAGGGCTGGGGACGTCTTCCCCTTGCCCTTCCCCTTGCCTTTGCCCTTCCCCTTACCCTGAGCGGGAGGGGGCTGAGGAGGAGTCGGCTCCGGTAATGTCACAATCGCACCCGCAGCCGGGCGGGTGGGGCCCCTCTTGGCTACAGCCGCGTAGACGGCCGCTGGTGGCGCCAGAGGCGGACGGCGGATGGAGTCCATTAGGGCCTCCATCCGACACATCATCCTCTCCTCCAGCGCCTCCATGTAGGGGAGCCAGGACTCCGCCGGCGGTGCCCTCGGCTGCGCCGGCCGCACCGACTGTGCCGGCTGCTGGACCGGTTGCACCGGCCGCTCCGGCCGCGTCGACAGCGCAGGCTGCGCTGACCGACTCGCGGACGAGCGAGTCGCGCGCGCCGCCTCCGCCGGTTGCGCCCGCTGCGCCGTTTGAGCCGAGCTCGTCATCCCCCTCTTGAGCTCTTCGACGGCTGCAGCTAGTCGAGCCGTCTCCCGACGGGACTCGGCCAGCTGTGCCGCCAGGCCCTCATTCTCGGAGGCGATGTCGAGCACAATGCTCAACATCGCCTCTTGCTCAGGGTTTGGGGACCCCTTGAAGGACGCAGTCACCTTCTGGAGTCTCTCCATGAGTGACCGCGTCCTCCCGCATGGCTCCGACACCGGCACCGCTGAGGTGGAAGGCCTCGGCGGTGACTTTCCCGCAGCCCTTCCAAGAGCCGAGGGGGCTCGGGTGGATTGCCCACCCCTCACGCCACCACGCGCCCCTCGGCGGCCCGCAGCCACCTTGGACGCCGGCTTCGACGCCTCATCGCTGCTGGAGGAGGAGGTCGTCCCGGTGAGGGTAAAGTCCTCGTCCGAAACGTCCCCCCCCGCCCGAGCCTTTGCGCGCCTCCTGCGCTTACGGGTCCGCGGAACGCCCAGACCCGCCGGGCTGCTCGCCCTGCTTCGCTCGTTGGCGGTGTCGAATTTCTCCGACACCGCCGAGGTGTTTGGCGCTACCTCCGCGCTTGATTGCTGCGCGATCTCCGCGCAGACTACGTTATTTTCATCGTCCTTGTTCATGCCATTGTCTAGATTTTTATTTGTTCGGTCCGTTTTATTTTTGATTATTTGGTGAATGTCCATAGCATATCCCACGAGTATGGGGGAAAGGTGGTCCATCCAGGCGGTGCCCCCTGCACCTGGATAAGCCTATATACTATGGAGGTCGGCTGGTATCCATAGGTTTTTACGACTTCGCTGTCGGGTGTTATAGACTTTTCCTTGTCGTGGGCCGGCCAATAAAGGCAAGCCCTCCGGTCAGCAAGTTCACGGCGTACCCTTCTGGAGCCACCAGTCAGGTCGTTGCCGATCACCTGCCGATTACGGAACGCGAGAGGATGGCTAGTCCTCTCTCACCGGCGGCGGCACAAGTGCCCGTCGGCCCCTGCGTTAGCAGTGGGCCAACCCGCCCCTGGATCCCTCAGGACCCTATGGTGGCCTCAGCCACAAACACCATCGCCCATCCTGTCTCCTCTGAAAGCAGAGGAGTACGGAGAGCGATGTGTTCCCGCCACGTTGGGTATTCGCCGACGATCAATGCCAACCCCATGAAGGGGAAGCCATTGACCGCCGCCCAGGGTGTACCGGCCGCTCCGATTCCGTTCCCCCCGGAATGCAGCGGGATCGGAATCGGAACGACACGCGAGGAGGTTACCCAACATACACCCCAACGTATTTCTACCTCACGGAAAATCAATTTTTCGACATTCAAAAAAAGGATTTCACTATATTTTTGTATAACTACAGATTCCAAAACACTTGAGTGAGTTTGGCTCGATAGAAAATAACCGCAAAGTTTCCTCAAAATTGGATATTTTTCTGTGACCATCTTGAGAAAAATCAGTTTAATTCAATAATTATTAAATATATCACAGTGAAATTTTGTTTTCCATATTCCTAACGAACTACCTCAGGGCTTATTGACCTTACTTTTACTCTGAGTAAGAATATTACCAGCTCGATGTTGCTCTACTTAATCAGTAATTTATGCTGTGTATCATCTGTTTGTAAGCTGTATGTCATCCTCAAATAAAACATTTAAAATATATGTCCAAGTAACTTTTGCTTATGAACTTCAAAAAAATATCTGTATCCTTCTCCAGAGGGCAGATTTCAGAGGCAATTTTCGTTACATTCAATTTAGAGGCTGTAAGAAACATAATTATTCTTAGATAATTATTCTAATCCAATATAATTATTTTAATCAAATATTAATGTATCATAAAAGCCGCGGTGGTCTAGTGGTATGGGTAATGGACTGCTGAGACGAGGTCTCGGGTTCGATCCCAGGTTTTACCATGGCACACACCAATGACTTTTCGATGCCTTTCGAAGTTATGTATGTATTTATCGCAGGTTTATAAGTGCCCGGTTAATGGCAATAGGCTCGCCACCCATTGGGACCTAAACATAAACTGGCGAAATGTGGGTGCTAGCACCTCTGCCTACCCCTTCGGGGATATAGGCGTGAGTTTATGTTTAATGTATCATAACATAATATTTACTGTATAGAACTTGATTTTTATCTACTTCGATTGATATATGTTGTATTTTTTGCAAACCTCCGTGAAAATGGTCAATAAATAAAAAATAATACAGATAGTCCCTGTTACTTTTGCATTTTTAATACTAGGTCTGCAAGGCGAATCGCTGCTTGCAATGTTGAGCTGAGTGAGACATCGTGATTCAGATTTTGAAAATTTTGAACAGTGATCATTCCTCCGTGGCAAGTCCGATTTTGAAAATTCTTTTTGAAAGTCACAACTCTGGACATGCTTTCTGAGCGTGTAAAGTTTGGTCACAGTGTCTCGAGCGGTTAGTATGTAATTCCATCCGGAATTTTTTTAACGGTGATCATTCCTCTGTGGAAGCATTAATTTTTTCAAAATATATCCATAAACCTTCCTCTGATTGACCTCTTTAATCATGCCAAATTTGGTTCTGATTGTAATTAGTAGTTTAGGAGGAGACCTGTGACAAAGATAATCCTAAAGTCTAGTATGAGGAGCTTTCGCTCGACTTCGTCTCACTCAGCTCAATTAGCAAGGCTGTGTAACTTAACGTCGATGTTACATAATCCTTCTGGAAATATTCCGAAATACTCTACCGCATATATCACGGATAATAACTTAACTAGTTCTTTAAATATTAATAATTCTGTGAGAGACATATGTATAAATAACTAATTTTAGGAGGTTTTTTCTTCACTTCTAGAAATAAGAATATTACTTGATTATAACCTTCATAGAACATGATGCAATTTGAACGCTAATTCCATAAGGTGGATTAGCATGAAAAGGTTGGTTATGCAAATAACTTACTGTTATAATTATGATGATTATTTAGACAAAAAATATTCAGTAAATTCTGCAATTGGAACGTTTTTGTTCTTGATTCTGAACAACTATCGTGTTTTTCTTATCTTTGTGTGTGTTTACGGTGTCTTACCTGAAAAATGCGATGTCATACGAAATAAATGTTTTTATGGAAACAAATAATTTATAATTATTTGCTGCTTACTTACTCATCAACGCAGAATTTAAACCGCTGCGGCTAGTGCTAATAATTTTGACAGTTGATGACTTGTGGGTTGTAAGCATCCAAGTCGGTAGCTTAGTGGTTAAGAAGTCGGCTTTACGATCAGGTCCCGGGTACAAATCCTGGCTATTACACCACTGACGTGAACCCACGTCTTACACAAGCAATTTAGCTTAGATGGAGGGGTTAGGGGGAATACCAGTCATTTCGGTTACTAATAATCTTTTTATACAAAAAAAGGAAGGGGTTTTAAAAAATTCTCTTGTTATAAATTACTGTTGAGTCCATCATTTTCTATGTAATAATTACGGAATTTCATATACTCGCCTGGGTGATTCTTTTTTTTACGTTTTTTGTGTGAGTTATGTTTATATTTTTCAGGAAAATCAGTAATTTATATATTTATACCATACCTACTCTAAAAAGCTTATTTTATTCACGCAAAACAGTGAATAAAAAGGCCTTTTATTCACTGTTTTGTTTTTATTCACTATTTTGGTGTTTGAATTTGGAACACAAAAATATATCCGGTCTCTATTTCAATGCTTACACAAACTCCTTGCGCTAAGATTCGAAATTCAAAACTCTTTGGTGCAAATAAATTCTCGAGATTTGATTGGTCGATATTTGCGACAAGGAGTTTGGCATTAGATTAAAAACTGTTTTGTGTTTGCTGCCTTTATAGAAAAAAAATAGTGAATTAGCGCCATTTATAATACTTACTGTGAATTGTATGATGTCTTTTCTCGTAGTCATGGTATAAAGTATAGTATGCAACTCCTGAATAAAGTACGAATTTATATCGAGGGCCATGAATCACTCGCGTCGTTCAGGATTCTAACAGTTGAATCACTCGCTGCGCTCGTGATTCAATCATTATAATCCTTCACTTGCTCGTGACTCATCTACGGCCCTCGCTTTAAATCCGTCCTTTATTCACTAGTTGTATAATATACTATTATACCATACCTACTCTAAAAAGCTTATTTTATTCACGCAAAACAGTGAATAAAAAGGCCTTTTATTCACTATTTTGGTGTTTGAATTTGGAGCACAAAAATATATCCGGTCTCTATTTCAATGCTTACACAAACTCCTTGCGCTAAGATTCGAAATTCAAAACTCTTTGGTGCAAATAAATCCTCGAGATTTGAAGGGTCGATATTTGCGACAAGGAGTTTGGCAAGATTAATAAATATTGTTTCACAAGTTGACCACTCTAATGATAATAATAAGAAAATTACGCTTAATTTCAGTCATTGCTCTAATTTTAATGTCCATTTCAATTAATGTAACAATTCTTATTTCTTGATTAAATTTCTATTTTCGCTTAAATTATGTCTTTTCTCGTAGTCATGGTATAAAGTATAGTATGCAACTCTTGAATAAAGTATGAATTTATATCGAGGGCCATGAATCACTCGCGTCGTTCAGGATTCTAACAGTTGAATCACTCGCTGCGCTCGTGATTCAATCATTAGAATCCTTCACTTGCTCGTGACTCATCTACGGCCCTCGCTTTAAATCCGTCCTTTATTCACTAGTTGCATAATATACTATTTTGTAATTTACGTAGTTTTTTATATTTCCTTTTTCTGAAGCGATTTCATGCTAATATTACAACAATTATGCAAGACTAACCTATGTTCTATAAGACTATTCAAAAAACTAATATAAAAAATAATGAAAATTTATGATTTTGAACAATATAAAGTTTGTGAGTAGTTTTTTTGTCGGACGCGTGCGACACTGAAAATATCCTTTGTTCCCACTATACCAGATTCCCAAAATACCAGGTGATCAAAATACTAGATTCCTATTATACCAGATTATCTTAATACCAGAAGTACAGTCGCCATCAGATATATTGTAGCAGACAAGGTGACCAAATACTTCTGAACAATTTGTGGTGAAAAACTATCTTTGATGTTAACAACCCTTTTTAAGTTATTTTAAAACAGTAAAACTATCTTCTTATAAGATTTGCAAATCACTGAATGTAGGTGTATCTCGCAAACAAAATCTATTTATTTGAAAAAAGGAACAAACATAACAGAGTCACGCTATTGTTTAAAATATAATAATATATATGGGATTATGTATTATATTAAAATCCCCTAAATTATTCACCAACGCATTGGAAGACGTCTTCAAGACACTGGATTGCACTAGACGGCCATTAAACATTTTTTTTTACCTGCGGAAATCCCTTGGCGGTTATGTCGTGCATGAATCGATTAGAACCGCACGGTGTCCTGCCCAAGTGCCCATTGCCGGGTGCCCCGGGTAAGTCCTCGAAAGGATAACCCCAGGGTTACCGGCAGACTTTGGCCGCCACCGCGGCCACGCCTGGTGGGGTCTTTTATCCCGCGTCGGTGAGTAGGCAGGCGTTTGTAGAGGACACCTCCGCCACGGCCTGCTTCTGTCAGGACGGCGAGTCGGCCAACTGCCGTTCTCAGGCCCGGTGGATAAACCTCACATGTACGGTTCACCGCCGACATTATCATAGTTGCGGAGTCACTAGAGCAATAGCGTGAGATGCTCCACAGTCGAAACGAAGCCTTGATGCACATCGCAATATGTGGTAAAAAATAATTATCATTTCTTTAAAGTTAATTGATATCAAATTAAGAATCACCCACCTGTTTCTGGTTAGAAACAACGGTACACGTTTCAAATAAGAGGTGAAAGTTTATGTATGAAAAGCTCGTTACCTGTAGGAAAGTTGATGAAATTACGTGTGCGTACGTTGCATTCGGGTTTAGGTATTTTTCACGGATTATTTCTATGCCAAATTATATTTATATAAAACAAGGAAATATTTAATACATTTTTAAAATATTTACTAACATTTTTTTAACCCCTTAAAATATTGTTGTTTAAA
The DNA here is from genome assembly GCA_946251805.1 of Cybosia mesomella. Taxonomy (NCBI): domain Eukaryota; kingdom Metazoa; phylum Arthropoda; class Insecta; order Lepidoptera; family Erebidae; genus Cybosia; species Cybosia mesomella. The sequence continues at coordinate 32,271,634 of OX276396.1, read as the reverse complement.
ATATGTGGAAAAAATAATGTATTATGAACGAGGTTTATTAAATCTAAATAAGTTAGTTTTAGCCTTCTAATTCTTCCGTAATTTACAAGTGCGTCAATTCCTACAAAACATTCATAATGTCCAGTGCATAATTTTTATTAGATATTTATATTGAGATAAGATTATAATTTTCTCACCCATATATTAAATGAATAACGATGCGTCATAGAACCGCATTTTGTGTCGTTGTACAAATATGTGGTTCTGTATCTTAGCCCCGTATTATATTTCCGACGGGAGCAAGTGGCACGCCGCCGCCGCCTCTTTCTGCGAGCAGGTTATGCGCGCGAAAGAGACGGCGGAGAGGGAGCGGGAGAGAACCCTGCCCCCCGAGTTCCGTAGTCTGCGGCGAGGCCGCCGCAGACTCGTCTACGCCCGGGACTACCGACCTCCATGATCGGGGCCTGAGGACGGCAGTTGGCCGACTCGCTGTCCTTACAGAAGCAGGCCGTGGCGGAGGTGTGTCGTGTGTGTCCTACATACGCCTGCCTACTCACCGACGCGGGATAAAACCCGACCCCACCAGGCGAGGCCGCGTTGGCGGCCAAGGTCCGCCGGTAACCCTGGGGTTATCCTTTCGAGGGCTTACTCGGGGTGCCCGGCAATGGGCACGTGGGCAGCACACCGTGCGGTTTTAGTCAATGCACGACATAACCGCCCCCGCTGGCCGGCGCGCGGCGGGGGGGTATCCGAAGGGATTTGCGCACGTCAAAAAAAAAAGGACCGAATTATAACTATCTATCGTATTATAACGATACTCAGTAATGAATCTCTACTTGAGACTAGTTCTAATTGCAGATTGCATTCTAAAACTGAACTTGAGTGGAGGTTTTATGAACGCTTAGGTCATTTACGTTCATGAAAGCTTCGCTCAAGTTTAGTTCAAGAAATCCACTCTAAAACGGTTTACCAACAGTCGATTGGTCCATGAACCGTTGGTCAACATTATCTTTAAACCATAAACTTTTCGTCCAATGGACTTTTCATCCACGAACGTTTCGCCAGCTGCTGTCCATGTACAGTCCATGGGCCAATTGTTCTTTGGGTGAAAAGTTATTGATCAAAACATTCAGTTGGTTAAGCATTTACTGACGGAGAGTAATGCTGGCGAAACGTTCGTGGATGAAAAATCCATTGGACGAAAAGTTTATGGTTTAACGATAATGTTGACCAACGGTTCATGGACCAATCGACTGTTGGTAAACCGTTTCAGAGTCCAAGAAATCAATCTTTACTTAAAAGTAGTTTAAAGTTGGGACTCATGACAGTACAGTTCTAGTATACGGGCCTTAAAGGTGCCATTCTGAGACCGATCGCAGAACAAAGGAACCATATTGTTACGTGCGCGGGGTACAAATTAAATGCCGTTTACACAACGAAGAAGTTTATTAGCTCACCACAAACTAGACAACTAAATAACTAGCCCACACAGTACTCTTCAACAGTTCAAATCGCTCAGCAGTTCACAGTAGTCCACAATCGTTGCTTAAGTCGCAGGTATAACTCTCTTGGTTCACTTCGGTAAGATGTGTTCACTTTCGCTTTCGAAAATTAACTCACTTGTGTCGATAGCCGGGCGTCCTTTTATAGCGGGGTAGAATATTCGGGAATCATCTAGAGGCACTAGAGCGTTCGAGAACAGTAGGTATTTACTGGGGCGTTCGAGAAAGCAAGTACCTACACAGTCGTGCCGACGATAGAGGTGAATGCCCTTGTTATCGCTATTTGTAGGTAAAGTAGGTATAGGCATTAAAAAGGGCGTGTGATTTTGTATTGACTTTTCTGGATTTTTCTAAACGGATCGATAGAGTACTTCGACATTAACAATGCGTTTTAATTTCTAGACGATTCGATCAGTAGTTTCCGAGATATCGACGATCGTTGTAACATTACCCCCCTCTTAATCATGCTCGTCCCGAGCATCATTTGTTCCATGATATCGCGTCAACCTATCCACATGGACTACCTTTGGTTTTCCCCTAAGACCCTTCTTAATGCGCTAGGTGATGTCATTGATTCTTGTGACAACCGTATAGGGTCCTTCCCAGCGAGCTTGAAGTTTTGGAGATTTCCCTTTTCTGCGTAGCGGGTTGTGAAACCATACCAGTGTTCCTTCTTCAAAACCGTTGGTGTTTGCATTTCTATCGTACCGGGTTTTCATCCTTATACCTGTCTTCAAATTGTTTTCCCGTACCATTCTGTGCACCTCGTCCAGCCGGTTTTGAAGTTCACTCACGTAGTCCGTTACGGGCTTAGGACTTTCGGGTGGCGTGCCGGTTATTGCATCCACTGGTAGCCTTATCTCTCGACCAAAATTTCCTTTAGCTGGAGTGTGTCCCGTACTGTCATGCACCGCAGATCGATAGGACATCAGGAACAGTGGGATGTACTGGTCCCAATCTTTTTGGTGTTCGTCGACAACTTTAGCCAAGTGATTTTCCAACGTCTGGTTAAACCTCTCGACCATTCCGTCTGACTGTGGGTGCGCTGGAGTCGTACGGGTCTTGTTTATACCGAGGAGTTTGCACATTTCTTGAAACAGAGCAGACTCGAAGTTCCGTCCTTGGTCGGAGTGGATTTCCATAGGTGCGCCATATCGACTGACCACTTCCTGAACTAGTTTCTTGGCTACAGTGACTGCTTCCTGGTTGGGTGTCGCAAATACTTCCGGCCACTTAGTGAAGTAGTCTTGCACTACTATGATGTATTTGTTACCCTCATCAGTCGTTGGAAAAGGTCCAGCAACATCAATGGCGATACGTTCCCACGGTGCCCCAACGTTGTACAGCTTCAATTTTCCTTTGCTTCTTGTCTGCGGTCCTTTAACCGAAGCACATGCAGTGCATTTACGGCACCAATCCTCGACATCTTCCCGACAACGAAGCCAGTAAAACCGCTGTCGCACTTTAACCAGGGTTTTCTTGACTCCGAGATGCCCGCCAGAAACACCATCGTGGATGTGCCGTAAGAGTGGGGCCACCTTGCTTCTTGGTACCACTACTTGCATGGTTACTTCCTTACCATCGTTAGACTCCCATTTCCTATACAGGACATCGTCTACCAGTGCTAAGCTGTCCCACTGGGCCCAATAGCTTTTGGTAGTTGAACTGTAAGCTGATACATCACTCCATCGGGGTTTGCCTCCAAGTTGTTTCCAGTGCAGTATAGGTTGTAGATCATCATCATCTTCTTGCGCCTTCTTCATACTGCTTGCACTCCATTCGTCGTCAAGTCCATTCACCTTTATGACTTTAATCTCTTCTCGGGCTTCGTTCCTCCGACAATGCTTGCGATCTTCGACACACGGCCTTCGTGACAAAGCATCAGCATTGCAAACTTGAGTTGTAGTGATGGTTGGGGCCTCATATCGACCAGCCAGCGGACGCCCCGTGACCCTGGCGACATCTAGTTTTAACGGAACATCTTGATCCACTTGGGTCCAGGAGTCCGTGACCCTTCTCCGTTTCCTCGAAGGACACTCTAACTGGATATGGCCCCTTCCTCTACAGGAATAACACGTTGGGACATACCACCGTTTCCTCTCCTCTGCAACTACTTCCTTGACCTCCCTGACTCCATGTTCCACTTTGGTCCAGGAGTCCGTGACCCTAGTCCGTTTCCTCCAAGGGCACTCTAACTGGATATGGCCCCTTCTTCTACAGGAATAGCACGTTGGGACATACTGCGGCTTCCTCGCTTCTGCAACTACCTCCTTGACTTCCCTGACCTTACTTATCCCGGCGTTCTGCCGTACGGTTTCCACCTCAAGGGCATAAGCCAATGCTTCTTTTAAGGTCTGGCAGTGACGCAACTGTACACTAGTTTTCACTTCTGCATCCCGTATACCGTTTAGGAAGGCCTCCAGTAGAGTGGTCTCGATCATCACGGGTGTCGATGAGTAGGCCCGACGAACGAGTCTTTCAACCTCTACAGCCCATTCCTGGAGACTTTCACCAGCTTTTTGTTTCCTCTCGCGTAGCTGCGCTCGGTAGACATTTTCCAGGTGCTTGTCACCGTAGCGTGTGTCTAACGCTTCCATCAGAGACTCCAGTGTCCTTCCTTCAGGTGGCAGGTTTTCCAGTATTACTAAGGCATCTCCTCGTAATGCAAGTGTCAAGGCCATAAAAGACTCCTCGTTGCTCCAGGCTTTAGTTTTTACCAATATCTCAAATTGGTATTTGAAGGCTGTCCACGAGGAAGTTCCATCGAAGTGTGGTAGGTCGAACTTCGCTGATGAGGGTGAGGTCGCGGCAACAGGTCCGCAGGTTTTTAGTCTGACGATCTCTTTTTCCAGTTCTTGCAAGCGGTCGTCAATGGTCACGGCAACAGGTCCACAGGTTTTTAGCCTGACGATCTCTTTTTCAAGCTCTTGAAAGCGGTCGTCGATGGTTCCTGTCTTCAAAGCCACTTCCTTACTCAGCATTTGCAAGTCGTCTTCTAGGTTCTTCACTTTATCTCCCAGTGCATGGATGCCTGCATCGATTTTACCCATGACAGCTTCCTGGTTGGCCTGTATCATCTCTTGCATGGAGGCCTGCATCGTCTGTTGACTAGCCTCTATGGAGGCTTGCATCGTCTGTCGACTAGCCTCTTGGTTGGCCTGTATCATCTGTTGACTGGCCTCTTGTTTGGCCTGCATTTCTTGCAAGGATGCCTGCATCATCTGCTGCATAGAAGCCAGCAGCGTCATCATCTTGGTATCTGACGAGGTTCCATCTTGTGCTGCCGTAGTTCCCGCTGAGATAGCAGAATCGGCCTGATGCCCTTCCTCTTCAAGGCTCCGTTGACGTGCAGCATCCATTTCCACTTGACGTCTGGTCCGTGGAGTACGCCCTTCGTCTTCACGTGGTAATAACGGCATCGCACTTCTGACACCAGTTGTTACGTGCGCGGGGTACAAATTAAATGCCGTTTACACAACGAAGAAGTTTATTAGCTCACCACAAACTAGACAACTAAATAACTAGCCCACACAGTACTCTTCAACAGTTCAAATCGCTCAGCAGTTCACAGTAGTCCACAATCGTTGCTTAAGTCGCAGGTATAACTCTCTTGGTTCACTTCGGTAAGATGTGTTCACTTTCGCTTTCGAAAATTAACTCACTCGTGTCGATAGCCGGGCGTCCTTTTATAGCGGGGTAGAATATTCGGGAATCATCTAGAGGCACTAGAGCGTTCGAGAACAGTAGGTATTTACTGGGGCGTTCGAGAAAGCAAGTACCTACACAGTCGTGCCGACGATAGAGGTGAATGCCCTTGTTATCGCTATTTGTAGGTAAAGTAGGTATAGGCATTAAAAAGGGCGTGTGATTTTGTATTGACTTTTCTGGATTTTTCTGAACGGATCGATAGAGTACTTCGACATTAACAATGCGTTTTAATTTCTAGAAGATTCGATCAGTAGTTTCCGAGATATCGACGATCGTTGTAACAATATAGAAATTGTATGAAAATACTACTGCTTTCTATGCACATATTTCTATACGGTGCTGCCTGCAGTCTGCGGTCGGTCTCGGAACAGCACCTTGATACTCGTATTCTTATAACTGATATAATGGTGGCCATAGATGCTCTAGTATAAATTATAACATTAAATTTTAACAAATAGGTAACCATCCGCATGGGGTGTGTGTTGGGTAACCTCCTCGAGTGTCGCTCCGATTCCGATCCCGCTGCAGACCGGGGGGAACGGAATCGGAGCGGCCGGTACCCCTGGGCGGCGGTCAATGGCTTCCCCTTCACCCCTTCATAGGGTTGGCATTGATCGTCGGCCAATACCCAACGTGGCGGGAACACATCGCTCTCCGTACTCCTCTGCTTTCAGAGGAGACAGGATGAGCGATGCTGTTAGTGGTGAGATGGCCCAGGGTCAGCCGGGGTGCGAGGGATATGCTCTATGGGTAACCTTACACCCCGGCGTCTGAAGACCCGAGACGGCGTGCGGTTTTAGTCGGTGCAAGCCCGACATAACCGTCCCCGCTGGGCGGAGAGGGGGTATCCGAAGGGATTTCCGCACGAAACAAAAAAAAAAAAAAAGGTAACCATCCGCATCATTTCTTATGCAGTGTCTATTTCTTTTTTCTCGGCAAATTGGTGTGACATTGATATGCTATGACCGAATTGACGTGTGTTAATGTTATCAGGAAACTAATGAATAATTTATATTAGTTTTTTAAAACAAGATCTATACAGATAGACACTGAGGTATACAGTATTAACACGACTAAGTATAACCTCGATCTAAATTGCCTGTGACAAACAGACACAATTACTATTTTATCAGCATGAGAACTTCTGAATTCTGCCGCCAACAAAGATACGTATTGTAGAAAGTGTGTGGCCATGTGCCACTAAATGAATGTATACAAAAGATAAAATTCGTGGAATCTTAATTTCTGCAAAACTGCTGATATCTACAACTAGCTGACGGAGGTCGGTTGTTGTTTTTGGCCATATCTCCGGTTCTACTTAACCAATTGCAAATCAAACATACGGCAAATTTTAAGTCTGACCAAGACCTTTCTAATAGGACAAACCACATCAGTAGTTTTTGTGAGGACAACAGGAAAGAATTCCAAAAAAAAATGTGTTCAGAATCGTTGATTAAACATAACCCAAATATTATTTTTTTAATATGTCACCCCTCTATTGGTGATAGACGCGGGTACCCACGTTCCACTTTTCGGAAATTAATAACTAAATTTTATACATTTTGCTTATTGTACTGCACATAATTTTCTTAGTATTAATCCGGCATAGAACTTACTTTAAAGAGATCATGTCTTGTACAAATCATGTACAAACCTGTTTGCATAAGCAGTTAATGACTCAATCGCTTTGTTTTCCTCATTATCTCCTTTTTTTTCGAACTGCAATAGTAAAGTCTAATTATAGTGTTCACAGAAGGAAATAAGTTAATTTTATGTTTGGCGAAGAGCGGTCGCAGTTTCTGTCAAGCATTTTGTAATTTTATATTAACCCTTTTTTTTTGTTCGTGGGGAAATCTCTTCGGATTCCATCGTCAGCCCAGCGTGGGTGTTTAGGTCAGAATTGAAGTGACTAAAATCGCACACAGCCTCGGGTCTTCAGATAGCAGGGTGTAAGGTATCGGGTGCGAGGGATATGCTCTATGGGCAACCTTACACCCCGGCGTCTTAAGACCCGAGACGGCGTGCGGTTTTAGTCGGTTCAAGCCCGACATAACCACCCCCACTGGCCGGCGGGGGGGTATCCGAAGGGATTTCCGCACGAAAAAAATAAATAAATGGTACGCAGATACCTCGCACTCCGGCTGATTTAATTTAACCCTATGTCAAAAAAGTTCAGTTAATAAGTACTTTCCTTTTTCTCACTCTCTCAAGTCATTTTATATAGTCTCTGGTTCCTGCTTCAGTTACAGGGATAATGAGTGTATAAGGCCAATTTCGCACATCGGTCTTAGTGGTTAACCCGGTTGTCAAGACTGTTTCAATGAAAATCACCCTCAATCTCAATCTCACCACAAGATATACCAAGGACGGACTTGGCCATTGCCGACGAGGCTGAGATTTATATGGAGTAATGAGCTAAAATTAAGGATAATTTTTGAGATTTGTCAGGCCCGCAACTATTTTTTTCTTTTACTTTCTCTGGTGGCCCGTGAGCTATTTGTTAGGCCCCATAAGGCATTCCCCTCGCATTCCGGCTTACCCAGGGCCATCTCCGGTTTCAAGATGGCCCCCTTGGGTTTGTGAACCACGATCTTGTCCCCGTAAAGAATGGGGCGCGCCCCAGCCTGCTGTCTGTCAACCTAGCTTACGACCAAAACCCTAGTATGTTTAGTGGTCCAATATTTCACTGCTTTTTAATGATACTCCGAATTATTACGAAGGCAGGCGTACGGCGTATTTGCCACCGACCCAGAGAACATCATATTGATCTTCACTTCAATCTTAGTTCAAAGTTTCTATATTTTTATAAAGAACCCTAAATACCAATGCAAATGGTAACAATACAAACTGTTATTGTTTACTTGATTTACGGTTTGTTTACAAGTAGATAGAGCAACGAACCATAATATTGCATCATCTATATATGCATATATAAAGAAGTTGGTGAAGTATAATAGTATTCATTAATTAATACATTTTTATACATTAGACAGTCATTAAAATATGATACAAAAAATTGTAAGATGAATAACGTCTTACAACATTATGAAATACTGCTATTGAACTATCTTGATTGCTTAATAATGTTATAATAAGTATGACTATTTGAATACAGAATTTTGTAGGTTAACAGTAAAGTATGGTTTTTTTACGTGCGGAACCCCCAAGCTTCATCTCAACGGAGCTAACGGTGTGGTGGCTATGTCGGATTTGAACCGACTAAAGTCGCATCTGGTCTTTTGCATCCGCCATGTGGGAATCTGGTATGCCCTAGAAAGGAAATCTCAGAGACCGCGACTGGCTCCGATTGCCAGCGTCGGCGACCCCAACGCGTTGTTGAAGATTTGTTCCCCCTCCCCAAAAGAGAGGTGCGCGCAGCATGGCGCTGAAACATGACGCTTCACCACCCTAGATGTAGTAGTAACATGCCGTTCTTCAGAACCAAACTTTTTACTTTTGTGTTTATAACAATTTAGTAAGTGGCTATGCTGGTGAGGGCTCAAATACTAAACGTTAAACCTCATTGCCTATTTTCCAAACTCTCTGAAGGGTCAGCTGTAACCCCTCTGGCTGACAACATGTTCTAGAATACTGTAGAATTCGGTAATCTTGTGTTTGTATAGAAAAAAAAAATCCTTGCCAGCATTAATTGAAATTGCCAGCTTCTGCATATTCTCCTTAAGTACTTTATACGCAATGGTTCCATTCACTCAATAGTTAGTTAACAGCAAATTCTGCTAGCTTGACGATTTGCAACGTTTAAATATAAAACACAACAAAATTAGATGTCATTCTTACGTAAGTAAGGTTGTAAGTGGAAAGGACTTATCAAGTTGACAGACAGCTGTATCCTCAATCCTTCACGAAAATAGAAAAGCTCATGTGGCTAGATCATTATTTTCCCGTGCGAATCCATTTAAATACCCCCTGCCGGCCAGTGGGGGAGGTTATGTCGAACTTGAACCGACTAAAACTTCACGCCGTCTCGGGTGTTCAGACGCCGGGGTGTAAGGTAATTCCCTCGCACCCCGGCTGACCCAAGGCCATATCTGGTTTCGAGATGGCCCACTCTGGTTTGGGAGCCACGGTGTCCCAGTCTTGCCCCCGAAAAAGGGGGGAAGGGGGTCGTGAGGCTAGACAATCTACTTTTTTTGTCTTTTTTCGGTATGAAATCCTTCATGTATCACCTCGTCAAGAGCGCAACAGTTATGTCGAAGTGTACCCGACTAAAGCTACGTGGTTTCTCTGCCTTCAGGTCTGTCAGTCAGATACGTAGACTGCGCAGCAAGGTACCCATCTATCCCAGTAAATCTTGATCACAAAAATCCAAAACACCTTCAAAAACTTTCACATTTAAAATACTAGGTCTGCAATTCATTCTGTTGTTGCAGAAAGTGAGCGAAGCAATTTCACCAGAACTTTTTCTAACAGTGATAATCCCTCAATGGCTAGTCCGATTTTCATTTTTCTTTGTTTTTGTCTTGTCAAATTACTTGATTTAATATCAATCGTGTGAATGAAGCCTTTTTGTTCATTGAGAAATAAGATTCTTTTTTCCGCTGATTATTCCTCCGTGGTACTTTTGATTTTTGATTTTCCTAGCCTATGCCCTTCTCATCAGTAACATCTTTGCTTGTGTGAAATTTCATTAGAATCGGTCCAGCTGTTTGTGAGGAGAAGACCATCTTCTCCTCACAAACAGCTGGACTCATCGAAATACATGAGTCGTCTAAAAGAGAGCAAAGCTCTGACGAGCTTCGCTCAATAAGTAGGAAGTAGGATACCCCAGAAATCTAGTAGTGACCTTTAATTTTGTATATTTACATATTTAAGTAACCTTGAAAATGAAACGTGTCAGTTTGAAATTTCAATAATTTCATTAAATATTGAGGCGATTCACTTTGGTGGCTCAAGAGAAGAGATGTTTTTAATTAAGTGTTAAACTTTTATAGAAGCGCTCAAAATTAATTGTTTTCATTTCGAAATATCATTATTGCAGTGTTACTGTTACTATTTTAGTTAGATGTTTATTTCAATAACCGTTATTGAGTTTGTTGGGGCTGTTGTTGTTGGGGGGTCTCTGCCTACCCCGGAGGGAATACCCGGGTATGTATGTTATTGGGTTTATAAGTTCATATAACCAATTTGGTGGCACACTGAATTTTATTTAAAAAGCCCATGAAGGGTTCCGTAGCAGCAAGAAACATAATACTGCTTTTTTTAAATTTTATATTTGAGTTGATTGAATGAAAGGTAAATTGCGGTTTACGATTTATGACGTATAAAAAAACTACTTACTAGATCTCGTTCAAACCAATTTTCGGTGGAAATTTACATGGTAATGTACATCATACATTTTTTTTAGTTTTATTATTCTCTTATTTTAGAAGTTACACGGGGGGGGGGGGACACATTTTACCACTTTGGAAGTGTCTCTCGCGCAAACTATTCAGTTTAGAAAAAAATGATATTAGAAATCTCAATATCATTTTTGAAGACCTATCCATAGATACCCTACACGTATGGGATTGAAGACAAATTGAGTTTCAGTTCTAACCTATCCATAGATACCACACACGTATGGGTTAGATGAAAAAAAAAATATTGAGTTTCAGTTCAAAGTATGGGAACCCCCAAAATTTATTATTTTTTTATTTTTGTTATTTTTGTGTGAAAATCTTAATGCGGTTCACAGAATACATCTACTTACCAAGTTTCAACAGCATAGTCCTTATAGTTTCGGAAAAAAGTGGCTGTGACATACGAACGGACAGACAGACAGACATGACGAATCTATAAGGGTTCCGTTTTTTGCCATTTGGCAACTGAACCCTAAAAAGGAAAGGTTGATGCTGTTGATTTGTGATTGATCATCCCTTAGTTCAAATTCATCATACACAGATTTGTTTTTAGTGAATCAATTAGATTAAGAATTAAGTACTTTCCTATAATTAGTTCAAATAAATTATTCAACTGAGCTCCTTAAATAGAGAATAGTACAAGAACGGGAAAAAATTTACGTCCATTCTTACTTTATTATTTTTATTTATTTTTAATCACCACTCAACAATTTATATACTCCTAGTTAATTATTCGGTAATGAAGATGATGACATCATACTTCGTACATTTCTTACAAATTTCCACAGAACTTACCGTTTTGACGTTTATTACAAAAAACTGATTTAATTTGACAGTCAAGTAGGTACGCATATATTACCGCGAAGCGACCCTGAAGGCCACGACCGCGGTTGCCCAAGTCGTTGAGCGGATCCGGCGGCTGGGTCTCGAGGTGGCTCTGCATAAAACCGAGGCCCTGTTCTTTCATGGGCCTCGGAGCAAGCCACCCGAGGGATCCAGTCTCATCGTGGGAGGAAATCGCATCGGCATCAAGCCCCAAATGAAATATTTGCCCTACCCGTCTTGTTGCATTTGGACCATTGAATTCTAGTGCATAGTTTGTAAAATAGACATAAAAAACTGTAAAGCAGATAGTAAAAATCAATGTTAAAATTCCGTATAATTTGTTTGTTTTTTGACGGCTCTCGTCATGGTAAAGGCTGAGAGAAGCTAAGCTGGCACGACATTCCGTACAATTGCGACATCTTAGCCGAGTCGCCAGCAATAGTCTTCGAGACTTCTTTCAGACTTTGCACTGAATGGATGGGCCATTATTAAAGCCAGATTATTCAACCGAATTAACTGTGTCTTATTTACTGGTGTTCCTATTCAATCCAATTCGGAACCGTACCGTTCGCGGTCGGTTTATCCTTTCGCTTAGAGAGACGCACAAGGATGAGTAACTCTACTTTCCCTGACCTCGTTCGAAAGATACAGTCCACACCTCCACTGCATGGCAGGGAAAGAGTGTGCATACTGACGTCCACCCCCTCTAAATGTACTAAGGCGGGCATCGCTGGCGTTTAGATCTGCGTTCCATGACCAGATAGAGCGTCACGTGAGGCCTGTTCGTCACACATATAAAAAACATATCTTAGTTGAATCCGTTTCCACCGGTGCTAAGCTATGTGCACCAATAAATATGATTGGTGGATATCAAACGCATCCATAGCTTCGTAGCATAGCACATCTCTGGTGGAAAAGCACCTTAATAGTCAATACAAAACAAACTTCATAACATCATAACATAGAGAAAATATTATTAACAAACGAAAAGCAATCTGGGTAAAAGTTAGTTCCTGTAAGGGTAGTACAGTGCGTCCATATCTATCGTTAAACGCCATGGGTGCGCAAAGTTGTGTCATTAAGCCTTAAGATCCTAACTTTGTATTGTTTCTTGTTTGTTGTTCCCATGAGATTTATTAAATCGTTAACTAATATAATTAAAATATTTTTACTATTAGATGATAGATTACTGGTGGTAGAAATTTGATGACACAAATTTTTCACTTGCCGCTTGGGTGGGTACCACCGTACACGATTGCGAAAAACCCTCCATAGTAATCCAATTTCGGTTTGATTGCGTTCAGGGGTCAGCAAGTGCATAGCCGGGCAGGGGAATTGTGGTAGCAGCACTAGTGGGACCGGTGGGTGTCACGCGGTGCTGCGACGACAATCCTCTTCTGATGAGGCCGTCAAGCTGAGTGCCACCATTGTTAACATGGTACGTGTATGTAATGGTGACCCTCTTTCCTGAGACTTTACCTTCAGCTTACCATCAGGCGAGGTGAAGTCAAATTGACGTGTCCTAAATATAAAAAAAAAATACTTTGCAGGACAAATAATATGCGAAGACCAGCTCGATGTTAAAGAAGATATTGATACAAAATATAGTAGGACGCATTCTACGAAGTGATGTGGTAGAAATATAGAAAATATACTACGAAAGGAAACTATTTATAAATACGGGTGAGAAGAGAAATACCCATTGTACAAAACCCAGATGCGAGCAGGATAGGCAAAAGATAAATAATGATCCACAAACAAAAATTATACGCATAAAACCTTACTTCATAAATTACATTTTTAAAATATTCACGTCTGCATCTAAATATCCCTGAAAGGATATGTAGGGGTGTATGGTATGGTATCACGGGCTGGTATCTGCAACTCCACGACAAGGCGCTGTTTTTGCGTGAGGGTGGTTTTATTCGATCCACCCCAGCTCATTGAAAAACGCCAGCAAGCTATTCACGCTGCCGGCGATCTCCCGGAGCGTACCTGTGTTTCCGAAGTACTTAACCCTGTATGTAGCGGTTGCTGGGCAGTGTAGGAGCACGTGTGCTGCTGTTTCTTCCTCTCTCATGCAGGCTCTGCAGAGAGGGCTGTCGGTGATTCCTAAAATAAAAAGGTGTTTATTGAAGGAGCCATGCCCCGTGATTGCAGCTGAGGCCGTGCGTAGTTGCCGTTTGGTCAGTTGTCGAAGACGCCTGGTCAGTCTATTTTCAAGCACAGGGAGTGCTTCCCTCGCCTGTCTGCAAACTTCCAGATTTATCCAATAGCTGTTGTGTTGATCTGATCTCTCGTTCGTTTGTTTACTATGGCTCGTAGGTATGCAAAGGGGATCGGTATTATGGGCTCAGGTCCCATTATCACCATGTCAGATCCTCTCATGGCAAGCTCATCTGCCGCATCATTGCCGCGCGAGCCACTGTGGCCCTTATTCCATTGCAGGGTGTAACGCTCCCCCTTAAAGTGTCCGAAAGTACTTGAACCGCCCACTGATGAGACGATGGAGCTGAATGCAGCAACTGACTACAGTGCTGAAGGCACTGAGAGTATCCGTTACTATTATATCCTCCAAGTTTAGGAAGATACTATTAAAAGTTTGGCTTTATTGTGATCGTCTAAATATTTATAAGTATGGAACCCTTTATACGTTGTGTTTAAGCATTGTAGTAACTCATAGTCCTTTATTTGGTACATTGAGACAAGACAAGAGTACATGGTATTGAGAACACTGATTTCAATCTAACTCCTATAAATATTATTCTATCTAGTAATAAAGTTAAATAATGTTCCTATACAACTACATTGAATCCCTGAACCTAATATGATTTAAGATTTTGATTTTAGAAGCTACCTAGTCTCTATAGTGATAATTAGTGATATTTATAAAATTCTGAATACTAAGTTCATTCCTAAGTGATCCTAGATATAGACATTTTAAGTTTTGTGTACCTTTAAATGTAAGCTAGTTCAATTTCACAGTATGATATATAAGGATTTAGTTTAGGTAAAGTAAAGATATAACACACACAATATGGAGTTGTCTCACCATAACTGGACCTTTCAAAGGAAATGTATATAGTTTTCTTATATACAATTTGAGTTATTTAGACAAAGAGATAGTAAATATTGGTAGTCAAGTAAATAAAATGTGTGATTAAATACATATGTGGTTAATAATTAGTTACCTTGAGATAACCTACATAGTAGATTATCTCAGAGTAGCCGGAAAAATGAAATGAAGCATCTGTTGATATGTGTAGACTGCTAGGATGGGGTAATTTTATAGGTAATAAGGAATCCTATGACCGGTTCCATTGCTGGAACCGGGGAGGCCGCATCCGCCAAAACCCCAGGCCTCCAACGAGCAACCAATCCTCTCCAGCTGAAGGCATACTACTTTTAAGTTATGCACAACCTTGGTGCTTTACAAAATAAAAATAGTACCGAATTGGGAATGAGTGCCCATAGGTTAGATGCAAATATATCCAGTCTAACGAATGTATAGCTCGAATCATTGCTGTAGTGTATTCATACACAGGCAGTAATTGAGTAACCCCTTGGGCAGTTCATCTAGAACACGGCCAATGAGTTACTAGCGCTGATATGGGTACCAGCTGTAAACAGACATGGTAATATATATGGTAAGGTTTCGCGAGCTTGTGGCAACTGTCCACGTTTCAGGGTCAAGTGATACCGCGACCAAACGCTTTCAAGACACAATGCGAGCTTGTGGCAACTGTCCACGTTTCAGGGTCAAGCGATACCGCGACCAAACGCTTTCAAGACACAATGCGAGCTTGTGGCAACTGTCCACGTTTCAGGGTCAAGCGATACCGCGACCAAACGCTTTCAAGACACAATGCGAGCTTGTGGCAACTGTCCACGTTTCAGGGTCAAGCGATACCGCGACCAAACGCTTTCAAGATACAAGTATTTTCCCCACACCGATAAAGACATAATAATAAGTAGGTAGGTAAGTATGATAGCATGTATTGCGAGGGCTTAGCCCAGCATGTCATATCACTTACAATGAAACGAGCTCACATCCGTCAAACAGGATACATAGATCGAATTGGACATCGATCCTGTAAATAATTTGTTTTAAATGTCTGAATTAAACCAGGCACTCACAAGGACTGGATAAAGACAAAGGAATTGTCAAGAGTTAAATGAAACTGCTTTGTAAGACATAACAATCATTTACTCAAGTAATTACCGTACCTTTGAGCTTCTCATCTTTACAATGAAAGTGAGGTCTGTATTTGATAGGAATAATAGTCCAGCAGATGGCTGTATGTATACACAATACAACACAAGGTGGACTGTCTAATCTTGTCCTATCACCAGTTGAGAAACCGTATGATACTACAAGATAATATAATAATATATAATACTTACTTAATATAATAATAAGCTCAGTAGGGTTGAGCTAGCTAAGGGGCATCAGTCGTCACTAAACATCCCCTCAGACCGAACCAATATCAGCAATGAACTGAGTCAGGGTATGATTATGTTACCTTACTTGATTAAGTAAGGTTTCACAACACACATCGACAATCCATTACTAGCTATTGTTGCGTACAGTACTGTTGTCTCGGCAGACTAGGCAAGTAAAGGGACGCTACATTCCATCCACTAGAATAAACATTTAGTTTGTCTAGCACATAGAATGCGATATCCAACGCTGAACGGGCTCTGCCCAATTGGGGTTCCCTATAATAAAACAACGGTCGAATACAGTCATCCTCTGGACTCATCCCAGACAGACTGTTGAATTTCAGTATAACCAACGTAAAAAATAAGATAGCTCAATTTCTCAAACCTTTACCTCATTCCAAGCGAACTTAAGAACTTGGGAGGCTCTTAAGCGTGCCTAGAACTACATATTTCGTGTACACAAGGGTATTGTGTAGTGTGCAGGATGAGTGTATAAAGTAATATTTTATAAGTTAGTTTAACAAGTCATATGACCCATTAATCACACTTTGAATATTAAATGCCATTACAGATACAGGCTAAGAATCTACAATAGACATCCCAGGCTTATAGGAACTAGCCATCTAGATTTAGATAAGGTAGCATTAAAAGAAAATGTTAGTAGCAAATTGCTTACATATAGGTTAACGGCAATAAAAGTGTTCCCAGTCACCTCATTCCAGATAGAGCCTCGAGTACTCTAAACCCAGCATGAATCGACAGAGAACGCTATCATAGCATAGTCACAGTCTGATCCCTGACCTGACTTGGCCAAAGTCAACCCAGTTCACATACCACGACCACACCAGATATATAAATCTTAGGTTTCAAAGGAAAATTTATATTCTATTTTATTTTTCTACCTCCAACCCACAAAAGTAAATTATCATGAATACAATTTATGAAACCTAAATACAGTCAACATTTTAAGAATAAGAAGAACAGAAACTAAGATAACTCACCACGCAGGCTACAAGGCTTTCTAAAATTCGGATGAACTTTTCAGCAACTTAAGTTCGCGACGAATTCTTGAAGACTCCTCCCGATATTCCCCGGTACGCTCCTTTTATTACCTCTTACTACCCCCCTTTCCTATAATCACGCCACTACACGTCATCTCTTCTGAGTTGCCATAAAACAATATGTTTCAAAGCCACTACTAACTATCGACTATTTGAAATTAATAACGGAAGATATCAGCCTAAACAAATCCCTACTCTTTAAATTGTCTTGTAACCAAATTAACATGAGATTATACCAAAATTATATTAAAAGTTAATAAAAGAAATCATTAAGTCTTGAATTGTCCTTATAATTTTTATTTTACTTTTAGGCCAACAATGTATGAGCAGTGAGAAGGGTATTTTAATGTTTATCTGCAACGTCTGAAGCCGTTCTGAACAGCAAGCCCCCATCCTCAGACCGCCAATGCAATCTCGATGGTTGGACCGTCACAAGGGTTATGTTGTTGAAGTGGCCTATTTGGTTCAATTTAAGATGGTACTCCAGTATTAGTCCCGAGTTTATAGTGTGGCTGTTTAAAGCTTGCAGCACGGCCATGCTGTCGGAGAGCATGCGTATTGAGTCGCCTTCCACTCTCCTTGCCATTACCGCTGAAGCTGCCAGGGTAATCCCCATGCATTCAGCTTGAAATACTGTGTTATGGGTCCCCAGCGGTGTTGAAATGGATATATTAAGGTCCTCCGAGAAGACGCCAGCCCCGGTGCCTGTACCAGTTTTTGATCCATCTGTGAAGATGCGTAATTCCGATGGGCGTAAAGCCTCACAGCGGTGGTCCTCATGAAGTTGGATCTTGTATTTTTTATCGAATACGTGTTGTTTGGGTACACGATCATTTATTGCTCCTATCATAGGTATCACCTTAGTGAGATCTGTGCTCAGTGAGGTGTGTCGTGTGTTTCTCTCGCTCCATAGGTTGAGTGCCCTTAGGCGTATAGCCGCAGCTGTTGCTTCTTGGCGGATGAACAGATCCAAGGGTGGGAGTCCGAGCATGGCTTCCATTGCCGCGGTGGGGGTAGATTTCATGCATCCAGTGGTTGCCATGCAGGCTAGTCTTTGGGTCCGTTGTAGTTTAGCCGCTATTGTGCTGTTATCGGTCCTTGGCCACCAGACGATAGCGCCATACGCTATCATGGGGCGGATTACTGTTTCGTAAAGCCACAGGATGATTTTCGGTGTTAGCCCCCATTTTTTACCGATCATTTTTCTGCACTGCCAGAAGGTAATCCCGGCCTTTTGTAATTTATTCTATAGGTGGCTACTCCATTTTAACTTGCTGTCAAGAATAACGCCAAGGTATTTGACCTCTTTTGACAGTTGGAGTTCCGTGTCAAAGGGTTTGGGTAATCGGTATTCGCCTAATACCCTTTTTTTCGTGAACATAACTAACTCGGTTTGTTCGGATTGACCGATAGTTCAGATTCCCCGCACCATTTTTCTACGATGCGTAAGGCTTGTAGGGTTAAGTTAAAGACCGTTCCCGCTACCTTTCCTGAGATAAGGATTGTTAGGTCGTCGGCGTAGCCAATTGTGTAGTCTCGGTTTTTGTTCAGCCTTGTGATTAAGTCATCTATCACTAAATTCCACAGGAGGGGAGAGATAACTCCACCCTGCGGGCAGCCTTTGGCTATCAGAGCTGTTTGATCTTCTTCCCCAAGGCGAACTACTCTTTTGCTGAGCATGTTTGTTATGCAGTCTGATAGTACCGGTTCCGCTCCGTGTTTTGACAGGGCGGCCTTAATACTAGTGAAGCTGGTTTTGTCTAAAGCTCCTTCGATGTCAATGAACGTTCCTAGGCAAAAGCCTTTTTCTTCGATCGCTTCCTCTATCCGGCTGATTACCAGATGGAGGGCTGATTCCGTAGACTTACCGGAGCTGTATGCGTGCTGGTTTGCATGTAGGGGTAGCTGTTTTAGTGCACCATCTCTCAGCTCCCTCTCGCAAAGGCGTTCCATGGTCCTTAGCATGAAGGAGGTCTGGAGGACTGATTGGTCGATGTGCTTTGGGATTCGTGTAATCACCCTTTCCTGGCTTCGGGATGAAAATAACTCCTACTTCCCGCCATCCTTTCGGAACGTATCTGTGTGCCAGACAGGCTTTAAAGATACCCTCCAGTCTGCTCGCGACTGGTTTGTCGCACCACTGGTCACCCCACCCCCACGGTGAGGTGCCCGAGCGTGTGGGCCGCCACTGCTTCGAATTTAGAACTCTCCCCGCAACAACCTCGCCACGCTACGCAGGCGACTCAGACACCGGAGGTCGTTGAGCAACCTACGGTGTCTGAGTACGCTGAGCCGAGGGAGCCATCTCAAAGCTGTAGATGGCCCAGGGTCAGCCGGGGTGCGACGGAATTGCCTTATTGGGCCACCTTACACCCATCTGAAGACCCGTGACGGCATGCGGTTTTAGTCGGTTCCCCCGCTAGCCGGCAAGGGGGTATCTGAGGCGATTTCCACACGAAATAAAACTAGGTACCTCACAAACAAGTGTACAAAGTGTGTCCTTAAGTGTACAAACGTACACTTAAGGACCAACAGTTACGAATGAAAAGGCCATTTCTATAAAACTTCACCTATTTGCGTTGACTTAATCCTATATAAAGGCGCAATAAAAATTGTCTCAGGTCAAAACAAACTTAAAAAGAGAGATACTATTAAATTGCTTCTAGATAGTTTTATAGCCAAGTTCATCTAAGTATCGTAACTTAATTTACGCACAGCCCTGGATGTAGGCTGTAGTAACAGGATATTCTCGTAAAGTTTTTTTTATTTTTTATATTTAGGGCACGTCAATTTGACTTCAACTCGCCTGATGGTAAGCTGAAGATAAAGTCTCAGGAAAGAGGGTCACCATTACATACACGTACCATGTTAACAATGGTTGCACTCAGCTTGAAGGCCTCATCAGAAGAGGATTGTCGTCGCAGCACCGCGTGACACCCACCGGTCCCACTAGTGCTGCGACCACAATCCCCCTGCCCGGCTATGCACTTGCTGACCCCTGAACGCAATCAAACCGAAATTGGATTGGAACCGCGCACCCTCAGGCTGTGGAATGATCTCCCTGCTGTGGTTTTCCCAAGCGACTACAATATGGGGTTCTTCAAGAAGGGCATTAGAAGGTTTTTACAGGGTCGGCAGCGAGAGTGTGACGCCCCTGGTGTTGCACACGTCCATAGGCCGCGGTAATGAGTGGTATAAAAGAAATCGTGCACGGCCGAACCTGGCCGAATTTTGTGACAAATTTGTGTCATCAAATTTCTACCACCAGTGAGATATGGGATTTCGATGGGAAATTACAATAATATATCGATCTTTATAGGTTTTGCAGGATGTTCGTGGTTTTTTCTGATGGAGCATTTGTTTTTTAATTGTTTTCAGCGGTATTTATTGCTTAAAATCATGTAGGCAGTTTTTTCTAGCTTACAAGTAAAATATTCTATCCATCTCCCCAAGGAGCTCCAATGACGCTATTCAATCTTGAGAGCCCATACAACTGCTATTTAAGGTACCTACTGTAAGCTTCTGCTATTAATATTTTATATGTACCTTTTTTTACTTGCGGAAATCCATTCGTATACCCCCTCGCCGGCCAGCGGGGGCGGTTATGTCGGGCTTGAACCGACTAAAACCGCATGACATCTCGGGTCTACAGACGCCGGGGTGTATGGTCGCCCATAGAGCTTTTCCCGTCGCACCCCGACTGACCCTGGGCCATCTCCAGTTTAGAAATGGCCCCCTCGGGTTTTGGGAACCACGGTGTCCCCGTCTTGCCCCGGTTTGGGGGAGGAGCGCTAGTCGCCCCACCGTCCGGGCCTGCTTCTGCTGGGGTGACAGGCGGCCTCACCTGCCACCCCCAGGCCTGCACTCATGGAAGACGGATGTCGTTAAGCGACCTCCGGTGCCTGAGTCGCCTGCGACGCGCAGCGAACATGTTGCGGGTTCGGCGGACTGGGAGAGTTCTAAATCTCTTCCGGGCGCGCTCCGCCACCTCCTTCGCGAGCATTACATGCTCACAATAGACGTACCTTAAATGGATAAATACATGCAAGTCTCGTTAGAAAAATCAAAATTAAAAGAATACACCAAGAAAAATGTAAATCAAGATTAAAACACAAGAGATTCAGAGATTCTCATTACATATCACATAAGAAATTTCGCAATTGTGACGTAATCAATTAATCCAGCTATATTCGAGGCCAACAGGTCTGCCTTATTCTGATAAAAGATTTAGGTCGCAGGTCACGCTAACTTCAACGTTATTAGATTGATACATTCTGTGTAAGACATACATATATCTCATTAACAAGATAGTTATATACCCGTACATTTGTCCTGGAGATAATAGGTCTTTACCTATGAAATTTCCGAAATTTTCTTACAAATTCATGAGTTCGTTATTCCTGTAATTTATTAGCTATTTCCATTATTTATATTTTGTTTGAAAGTTGATTTCAAGATTTTACAACTCTGTATTAAATTTTGTTTTTATTGGCCGCTTGATAAATTAATTTGATCTTCAAAAACAGTACTTCCTTAATGCTATCCATTTTGATGATAAATTTCGTATTACTTAACAGCTGTTACTTTTCAAAAATGTAATAAAAGTTGCTGTTTGTTAGCTTAATGTTGTCTCATTCATACACAAAAAAAAACATAAAATTTGGATTTGTCATTCCTAAAAAAATGCAAAAATGTTAGTACTAAAAATTGGTTTAACTCCAATTTCTTCAAGAAAAACGGCAATTTCGTATGTAACGACCTAATATATACCACTAATTATCTACCCGCTAAAAGTAGTGATATTTTTATGATTGATATCACATCTAGACCTAAATAGAAATTACTATATCAAAGCCCAAACCTGAAAATGTGATAGTTTCTCTGTAATGTTTACCACAAAAAGCATATATATTGTGGGACAGTGATTATTATTTGCTCGCCCTGATTATTATTTACTAGCTATTGCTTGCAGTTTCACCCGCGTGGAATTCTGATTCCGTTCCATAACCTATTGTAAAGGAAATAAGAAAAATTAAATAAATAAATAATTTTAGACCATGATCTAACGGTTTTTTTAACGTGTGGAACCTCCATATGTCTTCACCTCATCGGTGCCACCGATGGGGTGGGCGTGTCGGAATCGGACCGTCTAAAACCACACGGTGTCCTCTCCAAGTGTCCATTGCACCCCGGGTAAACCATCGAAAGAATAACCCCAGGGTTACCGGCGGACTTTGGCGACTGGGGTCGAGTTTTATCCCGCGACGGTGAGTTGGTAGGCGTGTATAGGACAGGACACACAGGAGACGCCTCCGTCTTGACCTGCTTCTGTAAGGACGGCAGTCAGCCGACTACTGTCCTCAGGCCCCGATCATGGAGGTCGGTAGTCTCGTAATAAATTTCAGCCAGATCCATTTAAGCTTTTGAGCTTTATAGAGTAACAAATCAACAACAAATCTTTACAAACTTTCACATTAGTAGGATATCAGGAATTTGAATTATTAGGAAGTAGGATAGGAAGCAGGACAACATGTTGTTTCGCTATTACGTTTTCACTGCGAAAACACTAAACCAGTTACCATGACCTGTAGAAGTAAAACTAAGTTTCCACGGATTCTGTCTAGATTTATTTCGTGTACCTTTTGTTTTTCTGGCGGAAATCCCCTCGGATACCCCCCCGCCGGCCAGCGGAGGAGGTTATGTCGGACTTGAACTCACTAAAACCATACGCTGCCTCGGGTCTTCAGACGCCGGGGTGTAAGGTTGTCCATAAAGCATTTCCCTCGACTGACCCTGGGTCATCTCCGGTTTCGAGATGGCCCCCTCGGGTTTGGGAACCACGGTGTCCCCGTCTTGCCCCGGTTTGGGGGAAGGGAGGGGGCTATGCGCCCTGCCGTCCCGGCCTGCTTCTACTGGGGTGACAGGGGGCCTCACCTGCCAACCCCAGGCCTGCGCTCATGGAGGACGGAGGTCGGTAAGCGACCGGAGGTGCCTGAGTTGCCTGCAACGCGCTTATTTTGTGTAAATGTAAATGTCGAGATGAATCCTAACAAAGATGAAGAGAAAACGCATCATACATGTTTCAAAAATTAAAATGAGATAAGGGTAAAAGATGACGATTAATACATTAAAATGGTCAGAAAACAATAAACATTACAAGTATAGATAGTACTTACACAGAAGAAGAGTCATAAGGAACAACCATTTCTATTATTTAATCTTCCTTTATAAATTTATAGATAACCGTATATTAACAATCGTCACTGTTTACATTTTTTTAACAATAACGTCTTATTTAACATTGTTAATAAAAAGTTTTGTTTCATATTTAGTCTCAAACTAATTCAGCATTGTGATTCTCAATTTTGCAGACTAAGTAAAGCATTAGAGTGACTAAAAATGTATTATGTAGCAATATTCGAGCTTTATACCGTGTTTTTTAACCAAATTATTTCTTTCTTTTAAAGTTTGCTTTTCCACACGTAATATACACATAGTCAAAGAAATAAGTATACGCCTTTACATACACCTTTATATGTAAAGGTGTATACTTATTTTCTTGGCCGTGTGTAGGTACATTAACTCGAAATGGTGCTAACGTAACAGCTAAGTTTTTGTAAGCTCCGTGAAGTAAATGTCTTAAAAAAATTATTAACTAAACATAAACTTAACTAAACGTAATCTTTCATACAACCACATGGGTAACAACAAAATGGTTTTGTCGGAGTTGATTAAAACGATACGATGTCTCTAACATCAGATTTATTATCAGAACTGGCGCTTTACATACGGGAGTATAGTGTTCATCTTTCCGGAGTGGATAAACCCCCTTCCCGTTAGAGAAGTCTTCTCACCTATTAATGCAATGACGGGCAAGCTATCATACGTAGGTATTTGTATATAAGTATATTTATTATAATATTTTCATACGCTTTTAACCGGGCTCTATATCTAAATCTAAAATTAAAATTGATAAAAAACATAATAAACAAGATAGAAAAATGCTAATTGTTAAATTCAAAAATATTATTTGAAATAATTTTATTAATTTAAACGAGATTGTTTATAAGCCCTCTTGTTCGATAAGTTTTTATCCGACTGCACCAGCGAGGGTAATTTTTTTCGTGTACGTATGTATGTATGTAGTTTTCTTTGTTCCCCTCTATGGGCCTAACGGCTGGCTGGATCTTGATGAATGAGGTCTCAAATGAAAGGTATGCATCTTCCGAATGTTGTAGGTTGTGGTTGGAAGAAAAACTATGGAGTGAATTTTGGCGCTAAAATATATGTTGTATAAGAATATTTTCGATCAAACCTACTGAGTATCAAATTGAAGAAAATTAGAAGGTAACAAAAATATATGACTATATTTTACATATTATATAAAAGAAAAAGAAAAAATATATTTATATATATAGTATATATTTTTTCTCACAAAATTAGGTCTCTCAATTTGGTGAGATGACTTGGTATCGACAAAATATGTATTTGAAAACAAACAACAATAATATCGGGTAAAATAAATGAATAAAATGAAAAAATATAAAAAATAAAATATAACCACCAGCGACCAGCGGCACGTGACGCGACGAGCACACGTGACGCTGGTCGCGATTTAGGTATTTCCCACACATCCGCTTGGAGAATACTGCGAGGAGAAGGACTGCACGCCTACCACGTGCGTCACGGGCACGTCGCGTCACGTGACGCTGGTCGCTGGTGGTGTTTCTTTTTCATTTTTATACTTTTTATTTTTATATATTTTATATATTTTTTTTTATTTTACTTTTAATACCATTTTGTCGATACCAAGTCATCTCACCAAATTCAGAGACCTAATTTTGTGACACCTTATATATATCCTTTTTTTTTTTTTTTTTTTTATCGTGCGGAAATCCCTTCGGATACCCCCCCGCCGGCCAGCGGGGGCGGTTATGTCGGGCTTGCACCGACTAAAACCGCACGCCGTCTCGGGTCTTCAGACGCCGGGGTGTAAGGTTACCCATAGAGCATATCCCTCGCACCCCGGCTGACCCTGGGCCATCTCACCACTAACAGCATCGCTCATCCTGTCTCCTCTGAAAGCAGAGGAGTACGGAGAGCGATGTGTTCCCGCCACGTTGGGTATTGGCCGACGATCAATGCCAACCCTATGAAGGGGTGAAGGGGAAGCCATTGACCGCCGCCCAGGGTGTACCGGCCGCTCCGATTCCGTTCCCCCCGGACTGCAGCGGGATCGGAATCGGAGCGACACTCGAGGAGGTTACCCAACACACACCCCACCCTATATATATCCTAACCAAAAAGTATAAAAACCAAAATGTATGATTAAAAAATAAAAAAGCCCTAAAAATAATTTTCTTTCGGTTTATGATTTGTAATTTGTAATTACCGCCTGCGATCAAAATTGTTTCGGTATTTTTTTTTTATTATTTATTGTGACATTATTTTGAATATTTTGATGGGTATTAGTATTTAAAATTTACGATACAATCGCAACTAGATTTAAACTAGCTTTCTTTAGCATACTAGTGATATTTATATATAGACAATACTTTGCGGCAATAATGTGTTAAGTCATTGAAGGAAAATATAACAAAATGATACTTAATTATAAAAAATGCATCACTGTATTAAAATTACTCATTATTGTAAATTCTGGTTCTTTTGGTGATAAATAGAGGTTTTATAACAATAGAACAATAGTTTAAGTCACTCAGAATTGTAACAGTAAATGTAAAACTGAGTTAAATTATGACCCACATGATTGAATCATTTTTTAGGGTTACGTTGCCAAATGGCAAAAAACGGAACGCTTATAGATTCGTCATGTCTGTCTGTCTGTCCGTCCGTATGTCACAGTCACTTTGTTCCGAAACTATAAGAACTATACCCTTGAAACGTGGTAAGTAGATGTATTTGGTGAACCTCATTAAGATTTTGACACAAAAATAGAAAAAAATTTATGATGTACATTACCATGTAAACTTCCACCGAAAATAGGTTTGAACGAGATCTAGTAAGTATTTTTTTTAATACGCCATAAATCGTAAAACGCAATTTACCTTTCATTCAATCAACTTAAATATAAAATTACTATGTTACTTGCTGCTACTGTAACCCCTCATGGGCGAGTCCGACTCGCACTTGACCGCTTTTTTCAGACCTCTGACGCCGCTTTCGGCTGCTTCGTTACGGGTTATCGACATACCTTTTTTTTTTTTTTTTTTTTTCGTGCGGAAATCCCTTCGTTGTTCATTGCAACATTAATAATAATAATAATTTATATCAGATTTCTCCACATTTCTTGTTAGTTACACGAAAGAAATTAACCACTATTGTTAGTATAAGACACAAAAAAAGATTAAAACAAAAACATTACAGCATAACTTGATCCGGCAGTCCCGTAAGTCACCCCAGCACTAGGACGCATATTATTTGATTGCGTGCAATCGCACCCAACGCTCCAGTATTGGGAAGTCCCACCGGTCTGCCAATGTACGGAGGATTCTGTTGGTACTTGACCGCAATCGCTCCAGCATAGAGGTACACCTCTTTCACATGATGGTGGCAAAACTGTTAACATTAGCTTTGGTAAATATTCCGGACGCACTGCAGAATCCTAGCAAGCCCATCAACACCCTGAACGCATTATTTTATTGGATACGCGGGTCGCTATATGCCCTCTGCTTATATTTGACAATCCAATGTACAAAATTGTTATTTTAAAGCACTTATAGCGAATGGTAATATTTTACATCTTCACTACTATCAACATTCAAAAGAATCATTTGTATAACCATTAGTGTACAATATTGTCTCTTTATTCTATCTAATTCAATAAAGAAATGTTTCATACAAACTGTACAACAAAATAACCAACAATACGTATAACTGTGTAAAACATTCAACTGATATCTTAACAAAAATACACGTTCAATCTGGAAAACATTTCATTTGATTGTGACCTGCGTGTACGCTTTTAACTAAATTAGATGCTATTGAGAAGTATTAAGAATGAAATTTATTCCAAATGATATCAGAAATTGCTTTTTATTTTAGCATCAAATAAACCAATTAGCCTAGCCTATCAGAGTCCACTGGAGACAACTGGAGATCTCTTAATCTGCGCCACAGCACTCGATTCTGCATACCTAGTTCCACCTCAGCGGTTCAGTGCTTCCTTTCTTTGTTTAACGATAAGGAGCTGGAATGCTCTACCCGCATACGTTTTTCCTTCTTTTTACAAATTCGGGTTCTCCAGGTGGCCTTGACAGCCTCAACAGATGCTTTTTCACGCCCCACCTGGAGAACCCGAATTTGTAAACCCGCGGTTTTAGGATCTTTAGCATCAGGGAAGGTGGTCCGTATCTTCTGAACTTACTTATCTTCTCGCCATCCAGCAGAATGCATTGCATTGAGTATAAGTAAGGACCAACAAGTAAGGACCAACTTGTTGCTTATGTAGCCGAGTAAATAAAATGATCACAATACTAGTTTGCAAAGAAGGAACATTTATTGGCAAAAATACAGAGAGAAGTGAAGGAAAAAACAAAAAGACGTTGTATATAATTTTAAAAGAAGTTTAGAACATAGAATGTAGTTTATATACAAAAAAGGTTTTATGAGCGTCGCTAACAATTATATCAATCTTACTTTGTGACTTTCATAGTGTGAATTGGACCGTTGACGTCCGTCAGGATATTAGAGTTATCAAACTGGGTCAAACAGTATCTCCTAATATGTAATCTGTGGTGGATATATTTATATTGTTTAATTTGTTAGATTTTCAATGGATATCCAAGATACAGAACACAAATATCCTGATGGACGATGACGCTCAAAGTCCGATTTAATGAGAGATAAAATAAGCTTGAAATAATATTGCTTTAAAGATGATCAGGCCACCTGTTACTTAAATAGTAACGTATAGGAACGGTGACTCTGTGGGGCGCGTGGAGGAAAACCTCGTTAAAAATCACCTTGGTGACCCGGTAGTAGATAATATGTCGAGAACTCGTGGATACGTGATCAGAATCTGTGTGATTTTAGATTGTGTCCTTGTTGAACATCTCAACATTAGGACGAGATCTCAGGTGAATTCACAGTTTTTATACAACAATATTTATTATTATATTTTACATATATTTATTTTTCTTTTTTTTAAGAATATTAGTAACCGAAATTACTAATATTCCCCTAGCCTAATTGTGTTAGGAGTGGGTTCAAGTCGGTAATATGATGGCCAGGATTTGAATCCGGGACCTCTCGATCATAGGGTCGACTCCTTAACCACCGATGCTTATAACATTGGGGCCTTAACATAACTGGCGAATCGTGGGCGTGTAATACACCTCTGCCTACCCCTTCGGGGATACAGGCGTGAAGTTATGTTATGTTTAGTTATATATATCTATGTGACACTGTCTATATTCTTGCTATTTTCCTTTCTCTTATTCACGTCTAAAGACAAGCAAGTAAGGCTCGAATCCTGCTTAAAGGTCATCATCGTCCTCCAAAGCTTTTCCCAACGTAGTAAAGTTCGGCTTTCAGTCGAAATACGAAACGGCCAAACTTTAATATTTTCCGAGAAGCTACTATCATTAATGATAGTAGCTTCTCGGAAAATATTTGACCTCCACAAATCACTAGCGATATAGAAATTTTGTAGTTAGACCAGGTTGTCGGACTTTTTAGGATTCTAACTGCCCGTAACGAATGCCTCAGATAAATCTATACATCTATACATATATACATATATATATATATATATAGAAATAAAATTGGAGTGTCTGTTTGTAATATTGAAATAACCGTTTTTTACTACATGTATATGAATATATATACGGTACATACACTAAAATATTTTTTTTACAATTTTTGTCTGTCTGTCTGTCTGTTTCTTTCGGCTAATCTGTGAAATGGCTGGACCGATTTTGACGGGACTTTCACTGACAGAAAGGTAATATAACAAGGAGTAACATAGGCTACTTTAATTTTAGGAAAAATAATTAGGGTTCCGCGTAAAAAAACTAAAGCCCTAAAATTCTTAATCCACGCGGACGAAGTCGCGAGCACAGCTAGTAAATAATAAATAAATAGATAGCCCAGTGGCGTACATTTTTTTTTTTCGTGCGGAACTCCCTTCGGATACCCCCCCGCCGGCCAGCGGGGGCGGTTATGTCGGGCTTGAACCGACTAAAACCGCACGCCGTCTCGGGTCTTAAGACGCCGGGGTGTAAGGTTACTCACAGATCATATTCCTCGCACCACGACTGACCCCGGGCCATCTCCGGTTTTGAGATGGCCCTCTTACTTGCTCTCCACTGTGCCATCTGCTAATCAGATGGACACGTGGAAAGCTTCCGAACAGCCCTCAACAGGGCCGTCCTCGCCTCGGTCAGAGTTGGCCGAAGGCGGCAGCGTCTCTCCCGCCCTAGGAGAGAGGCGCTGCTGTCTCCGTTGCCCAGGGTGCACCGCGTGGAGGTCCCCAACCAAGCACCCCTAGCCCAGTGGCGTACCTAAAGAGTACTCCTAATACAAGCAATAAGCTTAGCTGGAAGGGTTAAGGGGAATATAAGTTATTTTAGTAACGTATATTAATTAAGTAAATAAAAAGCGGCGATAGCCCAGTGGCGTACGTAACGGACTGCTAAGACGAGGTCTCGAGTACGATCCCCCGACGCCGCGGGCACACACCTCTGACTTTTCGTAGTTATGTGTGCATTAATAAATGTTAACTATCGCTCGCTTAATAATGTGCCCGGTAGATGGCAATAGGCTCGCCCCCTAGTACATTGGGACCTAAACATAATAGGCGAATAGTGGGTGTGTAATATACCTCTGCCTACTCCTTCAGGGATACAGGCGTGAAGTTATGTTATGTTTTGTAAATAAATAAATATTCTATAACATTCTACACAGAGCTTTCTAGACCACAAGTAAGCATAGTTAAAACAGCTTGTGTTATGTATTCCAGAATGCGGATAAACATACTTATATACTTTTTTTTTTGTAAATGCATACATATTATATTTATTATATACCCAGACCAATGCAAATAGACATATTCATACATACAAATATTTGTACTAAGCGGGAATCGAACCCGCGACAGGGGTCGTCGCATCCGAATTTACTACCACTACGGCACAGGTTCCGTCAGAGATGTTCATTTGGCAACCAAAACTGTACCGTTAAGGTGCACTTCGAGGCAAGGCGGCGTTTCACTGTATTAAGTATGACCATACTTAATACAGTGAAACCTTGCGCCATCTTAAAGTGTGCTAATCTACTCCGTTACCACTAAGCCACGCACCCCTCAATCCTGCTTAAAAGTATATTGGAGCATTAAATCTATTCTGACGGCCTCTGTAGCGTAGCGGTAGTGCATCCAACTGCTACGACGGGGGTTTCGATTGCGCGGGTTCGATTTCCGCTCAGTGCAAATATTTGTATGCATGAATATGTCTTTTTGCATTAGTCTGGGTGTTGCTATGTAGGTATTTACCAAAAAAAAAGTATGTTTATCCGCAATCTAGAACCCATAACACAAGTTAGTCAAACTATGCTCACTTTGGGTCTAGAAAGCGCTGTGTAGAATGTCGTAGAATATTTAGAATATTTAATTATACACGGTATTGATCTATGTCGGCTACATAGATCAATACCGTGTAAACAAGCCAGAACGACAACAAAAGAAAATCTGGTTTCTTATTTCATTCGACACAAAATTTATTAAATTGCCCATTACCGCCCAACTGATTTCGTTTCATACGGGTCCCAAAAATAAGCGTACAGTTACGAACCCTTTGCAAAGGCGGTTCGACCAAAATAAAGTATTACGGCCCTTCATTGCCTATTAACCGTCCTCTACTTACATTTGTTGGTTTATTTCGTTAAGCTATATTTTTGGGACAACCTACCAAATTGCATTTTCAAGTAGAAAAGGTTTTGTCGGAAAATATTCGAAGATTTACTTTAGTTTTTTAGTTATTGACGTAGGTAATACAAGTTTAATTTGACATAGATGGCTTCAGTGTCGCCCTGAGACGTATATAATATATCGGAGAGTTTCAAATATTTGGGACGTGTCAAGGTAGCTCAGTTAAAATAATAAAATAAAAAATCCGTTCCCGCAGGGGGAACGCACAGGTAGATTTCGTGAAGCAATTAATATTATTTTATTAACATGTTTAATTTTTTTTCTCGAAAACATTAACTTTTAGCGAAAAACTTTTCAGACATTTATTTTAGACTTAAAAATGGCCTATTAATTAAAAATGTTTACAACAGCAAGAATGTTAAGTTATGATTTTTTTCCCGAAAAATTTTGGTTTTCCCCCCCTCCACTTTTAGTTAAAGTTTTAATCTTATAGGTTTATAATATTAAAAGTGGTTGGTATTCATGTATACTATGGGATAAAATTAGAACGGTTCGAATATCTTTCATGGAACGTGAAATTTTGAGGAAAAACTGATTTCACAAAAAGTAAGGCCCTACCGTCCCCTTAGGCCGGATTCCACCCGTTCACGAACTTAAACTAAGTTTACACCCAAGCAATTTTTGACCGCAGTTTGAAAGCGATCGGGGCAGAAATGCGACCGTGAGAGTGCCGCAAATTTTGGGAAGTGGAACCATACATACATATATATATATATAAACTTTTTGACCAGTGGTCATTTCGGACTCAGGGGGTCATAACTAGACCTCCTATGAAGAATTTTTTTTTAAATTCGACAGTAGTCAAGAAATTAATTATTTGGCAAATAGAAAAAACAATATTGTGCGTTGTACCCCCACCTATCCTGTGGGTGCCAGATACGATGTATACTTAGTAATACTATACGATGACTGCTCGGACGACATGAAAGTAATCTGGAGTACCTACTTCAAACATTTTGAAAAGTCGAAAAGTCTATGCCATTTTTTACTAGCAAACATACACATGCAATACATACCCATCAATTTATTGGACAATGACCAAAGACTACAACATCTATAATATTGCTTTTGCTAAAGCTTCTTTCACGGAACACAGTTTTATGTCGCAAACGTTATTGTTCTAATGATATAAATATATAGCATAACATACATAACATAACTTCACGCCTGTATCCCCGTAGGGGTAGGCAGAGGTGTATTACACTCCCACTATTCGCCAGTTATGTTTAGGTCCCAATGTAATAGGGGGCGAGCCTATGGCCATCTACCGGGCACATTACTAAGCGAGCGATTATTAACATTTTTAAAACACACGTAACTACGAAAAGTCAGAGGTGTGTGCCCGGGGCGACTGGGGATCGAACTCGAGACCTCGTCTCGGCAGTCCGTTACGTACGCCACTGGGCTACCGCCGCTTCATATAAATGTATATGGATGTCTTTAAATGGACTAAAGCGTTTGGCAAGTTGGTCAGAGCATTCCTCTTGTAAGGGACTGGTCGTGGGTTCAACTCCCGCCCTAGATGTTCTTTTTTCGATCTCAATCTATAGGAGAAGTTAGCGTACTAATTGCCTCAAAAATTTCATTAACTTAATGTGACAGAGTAATCAAAAAACAATGTTTAAAAATGATTGTAACATCATTAATTGTTTCTGTGGTTAGCAAGAATATCGTTAGATGGCTCCAGCGTCGCCCCGAGACGTATATATAGGGTGTATATGTAGGGTAAGAGTGCACTTTTTCATTTTAAAATAAAATCTAGTATTTTATGACAGAGTTGTGATATTTTTATTGTATTGTAAAGAAGACATGTTCCGATTAAGTATGGAATAAAATATCCGGTAAATGACCCCCACGGCTCCGATGACAGGCCATTACTCTTTTCATGAAATTTTCCATGACTTTTGCACAGAGATGTGGCTGTATCTCACCGATGACGCGTTGGATTTCCGATTTGAGCTCAGGAATTGTTTCGGATTTCACAAAAAATGAAATCGCAGTGACTTTTTTTAAATTTATTTATTTAAAACAAAAGGTACATTATAAAGTATTCACTTACATAAAAAAGCCACATAAACTCATTCAAGTTTTACTGTGCATTTTAAGCCGTCAATGGGTAAATAAAAGTAGGTTAAGAAACACAAGCGATCAAAAATTAACTGCAATAGGAGGTAGACTACAAAAAAGTAAGAAAGCGCTTATCGGTGGCCGCACTGATCCAAACGCAACCGTGCTTCGGTGAAGTGCATGATATACAGGCTGCTCCAAGGAGAGTAAATGATAATTTTACTAATTAATTTTATTTTGTAGGAAATGTTTTTTTAGTTTGTTTTTCATATTTCGAACGGTTATCGAGTTTTTTAAGGGTTTACGTAATTGATTTATTAGGTATGGTACAATGCGGGGTGTGTGTTGGGTAACCTCCTCGAGTGTCGCTCCGATTCCGATCCCGCTGCAGTCCGGGGGGAACGGAATCGGAGCGGCCGGTACACCCTGGGCGGCGGTCAATGGCTTCCCCTTCACCCCTTCATAGGGTTGGCATTGATCGTCGGCCAATACCCAACGTGGTGGGAACACATCGCTCTCCGTACTCCTCTGCTTTCAGAGGAGACAGGATGAGCGATGCTGTTAGTGGTGAGATGGCCCAGGGTCAGCCGGGGTGCGAGGGATATGCTCTATGGGTAACCTTACACCCCGGCGTCTGAAGACCCGAGACGGCGTGCGGTTTTAGTCGGTGCAAGCCCGACATAACCGCCCCCGCTGGCAGGCGGGGGGGTATCCGAAGGGATTTCCGCAAGATAAAATAAAAAAAAAAGGTATGGTACAATGTATTTTAGTGTTCTTTTTCCGCATAAATTGGTGTATCTGGGAAGTAATAATTTTGCATTAATTACACTACGGGTTATTCTATCGTGATTCATTGGATTTGACATTTTTTAGGTCTTCGTTAAAATACTCCTCAGTTAATAATGTAAGTTGTATTTTCTGGTGTAGGTACAGGGTTAATTTTGCAGAAATTAAATAGTTGGTGGTAATCGTTTTTATATATTATTTTTATATTATTCGGAACTAATTGTTTTAAAATTCTTATTTGGAGTGAGTAGATTTGGTCAAGGTGGGATTTGAATGTCCTTCCGTAGCTTGACAGTCCGTATGAAATGATTGATTCTGCCAGTGATTTATAGAGTAGCAGAAGTGTCTGGTAGGGTATTTTATATTTGATGATGGAGAATTTGGCAAGAATTATTCTTAGTTTGTTGCATACTTGGTTTATATGTTCTTTCCAGTTAAGCCGGTTGTCAATAATTAACCCTAAATAACTTTGTTTGTTAACGTGTTCTATGGTGTCGTAAGTACAAGGAGTGGTCAAATTGACTTTATTGTTCTTATGCAGGCCATCGTGGGAGTGTGCAACAAGTTTAGGTATAAAAGCGTTTCTATTTTGGCTAGAACTAATATACATCACTTTGATTTTCTTTGTGTTTAATACAAGACCAGCATCATGCGACCATTTTGATAGTATATCGAAATCAATTTGTAGTAGTCTTTGAGCTTCGGTAATACTGCTTCCAGCCGAGACCAAATAAGTATCGTCTGCAAACTGATAGATTTCACCATTTTGTATTACTTTTTCAAGGCTATTCACATAGGTGAGGTAATGAAGGGGTCCTAGTACAGAGCCTTGAGCCGTGCCTACTGTGACCAAGGTACAGGAACTATGAACGGCATCCGTTACAGGAATATATTGAGCAGGACGGCGCAACCTGCCACACCGCGCATGAAACAATCGACTTATTGCAGCAACGATTTCCATGAATTTCCAATTTCATGAAAAGAGTAATGGCCTGTCATCGGAGCCGTGG
Organism: Cybosia mesomella; assembly: GCA_946251805.1. Taxonomy (NCBI): domain Eukaryota; kingdom Metazoa; phylum Arthropoda; class Insecta; order Lepidoptera; family Erebidae; genus Cybosia; species Cybosia mesomella. Next base: position 32,236,948 of record OX276396.1, on the reverse strand, counting down.
GGGTCATTTGCCGGATATTTTATTCCATACTAAATCGGAACATGTCTTCTTTACAATACAATAAAAATATCACAACTCTGTCATAAAATACTAGATTTTATTTTAAAATGAAAAAGTGCACTCTTACCCTACATATACACCCTATATATACGTCTCGGGGCGACGCTGGAGCCATCTAACGTTATTCTTGCTAACTACAGAAACAATTAATGATGTTACAATCATTTTAAACATTGTTTTTTGATTACTCTGTCACATTTAGTCAATGAAATTTATGAGGCAATTAGTATTAACTTCTCCTATAGATTGAGATCGAAAAAAGAACATCTAGGGCGGGAGTTGAACCCACGACCAGTCCCTTACAAAAGGAATGCTCTGACCAACTTGCCAAACGCTTTAGTCCATTTAAAGACATCCATATACATTTATATGAAGCGGCGGTAGCCCAGTGGTTAATCGGAACATGTCTTCTTTACAATACAATAAAAATATCACAACTCTGTCATACTTGTTTTTATTTTAAAATGAAATAGTGCACTCTTACTGAGACACCCTATATAATACTAGACAATTTCGAATATCTGGGACATATCTCAGTTGGTCAGAGCATTTTCCGATGTAAGGGACCGGTCGCAGGTTCAAGTCCCGTGCTAGATGTTCTCTTTTTCCGATCTAAATCTATTGATATAGGGTGTCATCCTCCGAACCTTTGCCCAGCTCAGTAAGTTGGGGTTGGTCAGTCTAACTACGAAACGGCTGAACCTCGATATTTTTCGTGACTGCCATCAAACTTGCACAACCCATTGGCGATATCAAAGTTCTGTAGGTACACTAGTCTCCAGTCGGGGTGCGAGGGATATGCTCCATGGGCAACCTTACACCCCGGCGTCTGTAGACCCGAGACGACGTGCGGTTTTAGTCGGTTCAAGCCCGACATAACCGCCCCCGCTGGCCGGCGCGCGGCGGGGGGGTATCCGAAGGGATTTCCGCACGAAAAATCATCGGGGCCCAAGTCAACGTCGTCTTTCCTTTCGGTTGGGAGGTCAGACAGCAGTCGCTCACGTAAAGGACGAAAGCGGACCCCGGAGCCCGAATCATAACATTGAAGTATTGTATGGTCATTCGTAGTGTGATTTATAATTTGCGTTATTCCTGACGAAATAATATATAATACAATGAATACACTGGATGAACACAACGATTTTTTGACGTTTTGTACGTGCCGTTATAATGGTATATGATTTTTGACTTTGAATAGGTATATTATCCAACCCCCTCGGCCCCGTCTTAAACCTTTATTGCGTAAAATATATAAAACTCTCGTATAACGCGAGTATTATAATTTATAGATACGAGGAATAGTTGTGATGTTGAGTCCTTTGAAAGCCTTTAATTGTATCATTTTATGTCTTTTCCAGTTAGTTTTATAATAATACTAAGTAAATGAAAAAAAAGTAGTACAGTCTAATTTAAAAAATCCAAAATTAAAATAATAAAAACGGTCCTTGAAGCCGATTGCAGCACCACCTGCCGACTCCAATTGTAAAAATAAACCATCCAGATACCTATTTAAACTCACTTGAAATTTCATGCAAATGCGTACGTAACATACACACTTGATAAAGGTTTTTTTATACATAAATATAGAAGGTTATAGAAATACATTAGAGGATTAGGCCCATTAGGCTAGCCATTAGGCTTGAATCTCTCAAACGTAGTTACAATTCTTAAGAAATATTATGCAAATGAAAACGTTCAAAAAACAATTAATTATCGTTCGAATTAATTACCCCAGTTTAAATAATGATTACATGAACATAAACCATTAAAAAACAATTCAGTATTCCTCGATATCGTTTTTCCAATTAACTACTCAAATACGAATGAATAATAATATATTGAGTAATAACTTACTTGCTATTGCAACCATGATATACCTTTTTTTTGTGCGGAAATCCCTTCGGATACCCCCCCGCCGGCCAGCGGGAGCGGTCATGTCGGGCTTGAACCAAGTAAAACCGCACGCAGTCTCGGGTCATAAAACGCCGGGGTGTAAGGTTGCCCATAGAGCATATCCCTCGCACCCCGACTGACCCTGGGCCATCTCCGGTTGCGAGATGGCCCCTCGGGTTTGGGAACTACGGTGTCGCCGTCTTGCTCCGGTTTGGGGGAGGGGCGCTAGTCGCCCCCCTGTCTCGGCCTACTTCTGCTGGGGTGACAGGTGGCCTCACCCGCCACCCCCAGGCCTGATCTCATGGAGGACGAAGGTCGTTAAGCGAACCATGATATACCTAGGTAGGTATATAGTTACAGGGGTGTGGGTATAATAGACCCAATAAGATCTGCAGTGCCCAAGTCAAGCTGCAAACCGGTACCACCTGCTGAATTAGCGAAGTTCTAGTGCAGGCACACCTCTCTTCAGGGTTAGAAGGCCAGACGGCCGTCGTTTCCGTAAAAATAAAAAAATAAAATGTCTTGAAAGTTTTAGAAAGTTTTGAAAGTCCTTACATCTAAATTTGACTATACTTGGTGACTGTAATGTATAAATAAATATATAAAAAACCTTTGAAAATGCCTTGAGGTGAAACGATCGGTTTCGCCTCAGGTGTAATTTGTTAAAATAATATAATAGTGGAAAAGTATTAGTAATACATTTATTTTAATATGTGTAGCAAGTTCCACCAAGTACTATCAATCAACAGTATAAATAGTCAAAAAGGAAAAAAAGGAGCGTGGACCTAGGAATGCAAGGTGTTTGGATAAAGGAGAAGATATAACCTTTTTTTTTTTCGTGCGGAAATCCCTTCGGATACCCCCCCGCCGGCCAGCGGGGGTGGTTATGTCGGGTTTGTAGGGTCTACAAACGCCGGGGTGTACGGTTGCCCATAGAGCATATCCCTCGCACCCCGACTGACCCTGGGCCATCTTCGGTTTCGAGATGGCCCCCTCGGGTTTGGGAACCACGGTGTCCCCGTCTTGCCCCGGTTTTGGGGAGGGGCGCTAGTCGCCCCACCGTCCCGGCCTGCTTCTGCTGGGGTGACAGGCGGCCTCACCTGACACCCCCAGGCCTGCGCTCATGGAGGACGGAGGTCGTTAAGCGACCTATGGCGCCTGAGTTGCCTGCGACACGCGGCGAGCAAGTTGCGGGCTCGGCGGGCCGGGAGAGTTCTAAATCTCTCCCGGGCGCGCTTCGCCATCTCCGTCGCGAGCATTATATGCTCGCAGAAGGAGGTGGTGGCATCCATCCTACGGGCTACCTATGAGTTTGTGTAACTGGGTAGCTGATTTCCTGAGGGAGCGGTCTATTCGAGTGGTCGTTGATGGCTGCTCCTCGGACCTATTGGCTATTGATGCCGGGGTACCTCAGGGGTCTGTTCTTTCCGCAACTCTATTTCTGCTGCATATTAATGATCTGCTGAAACCCGGTATCATTGGGTATGCGGACGACAGCACAGTTGTGGAAAGATACCTATCCAGTTCACGAGCTACAGGCGCTGAGACGCTATCTCTGAGAGGCCATGATAGAGCGCATGAACCTGACACTTCAGTCAGTGTTTGACTGGGGTAACTCCAACCTCGTTAGGTTCAATGCCTCTAAAACTCAGGCGTGTCTTTTTTCCGCGAAAAGGAGTCCTTTCGCCCTGACTCCGACTCTCCAAAATGAATCCATACCAATATCCGATCATCTTGAGCTCCTCGGCGTTCACCTAACATCTGCTCTTAATTTCGGTCGACATATAGAATCCAAGGCTAAAGTTGCTGCAATGAAGCTGGGCATCCTCTCTAAGGTGAGATGGTACTTCACACCTGGACAGCTTCTTATTTTATATCAAGCACAGGTCCGATCTTGTATGGAGTACTGTTCACACCTATGGGATGGATCAGCCCGCTATCACCTGGATACTTTGGACACCATCGATCGACGCGCCAGGAGACTCATTGGCGACGACGAGCTAGTTAGCAACAAGCTCCAAAGCCTTGAACATCGCCGCAAAGTTGCCTGCATATCGGTGTTCTATCGGATTCATTTCGGAGAATGTGCTCAAGAACTGCATGACCTCATTCCCCCAGCTCCATTTCACCATCGGACAACTAGGCGCGGGCAACGTTTTCATCCCTTCGTTGTTGATATTCCACCAATCCGCACCAAGCGCAACGCTTCCTCATTTATTATGCGGACAGCGAGGGAGTGGAACTCTTTGCCTGCGTCTGTGTTCCCCGATTCTTATAATTTGGGGACCTTCAAGGCGAGAGTGAATAGGCATTATTTGAGTTTGCGTGTACCATCCTCGACTGCATCGTCACTTACCATCAGGTGAGATGCAGTCAAACGCACTCAAATTTTTAGTTAAAAAAAAAAAAAAACATGCTGCCGAGCCAGAGGACTCCCACCCCGATGGCTGCCACGAGGTCACACCTCGGCGCCTTCCACGCCGGGCAGTCCGCCAGCGTGTGCAGCCCTGAGTCCTCGCTCGCGTCGCAGTGATGACACTCAGGCGTTGGCTCCTTCCTGATCCGATGCAGGTGGTCTCCGAAGCACCCCTTCCCGGAGATCACCTGCGTCAGTCGGTGCGAGAGGCTTCCGTGTCGCCTCTCTAGCCAATCCTCCATGATGGGCCTTACCGCCGCTATTGCGGCGTGCCCTGCGCTTGGTCGCCCAAGTCGTTCCTTCCACTCCACCACAATGGCCTGGCGGAGCTGGGACTGCACGGCCTCGATTTCCCGAGGCTCGGGGTTCCGTCCCTGTTCCCGCGCCTCCTTTCGCCACTGGTGCAGTTGCGAAAGGGCTCTCGCCTCCAGGTCCCATGGCTGAGTTCTGGCAAGCAGACTCGCCGCCTCGAAGGAGATCGTGCGGTACCCGCGGATGACCCTGATGGCCATCACTCGCTGCGGAGCGCGCAGCATCTTCCCACGATGAGACTGGATCCCTCGGGTGGCTTGCTCCGAGGCCCATGAAAGAACAGGGCTTCGGTTTTATGCAGAGCCACCTCGAGACCCAGCCGCCGGATCCGCTCAACGACTTGGGCAACCGCGTTCGTGGCCTTTAGGGTAGCTTCGCGGTACGTCGCCCCGCACGCCATCACGAGCGTGTCGTCCGCGTAGCAAGTGACGGCGGCGCCGCCTACGAGCTCACTGCGAAGCACCCAGTCGTATCCGATGTTCCACAGGAGCGGCCCCAGGACCGATCCCTGTGGAACACCGCACGACATTTCACGCCGACCGAGACCGGTCACGGTTGGGTAGATGACGGCTCTCTCCGTCAAATACGCCCCGACTATGCGGCGGAGGTAGAGAGGCACTTCGTGATACACGAGCGCCTCCCTAATGCAACTCCAGGGCAAGGTGTTGAACGCGTTGGCGATGTCCAAGGACACCGCCAACATCACCTCATCCCGGGCTACTGCATCCTCCGCCAGAGCCCTCACGCGCATGATGGCATCCACGGTGGAGCGCCTCTGGCTTAAGTCATATTGGCCATCCGCCAGGTCCGGCCCCACTCTTGAGAGGTGCTCGACGAGGCGCTTCGCAATTACTCTTTCAAAGAGCTTGCACACCTCGTCGACCAACACTATGGGCCAGTAGGCGGACGGCGAGTCCGCCGGCCGATCCCTCCTTTCGGATGAGCACCAGTTTCCCCGTCTTCCACAATTTCGGATACTGGCCCCGCTCCAAACATGCGCTGAGAAGCCCTCTCAGTGGGGCTCGAGAGCGTCGTCGACTAGAGCTAGGACCCACGCTCGGCCTGGAATGCCGTCGGATCCCGGGGCGGTGTGTTTGGCTCTTAGCCTTCTCACCGCCAGCTCTAGTTTCATTCACGTCGGGCGCCATGGGCGACCGAGGCGGAGTCATCTGCGGTGGAACATGTTCCACCGCCCGCGCTGGGAACAGGGAGCCAACAACTCCTCCGAGCAGATCCGGCTGGAGACACCGGGTTAAAGGCGAGGCCTTGGGGCGCAGCTTGCCCTTCACCATCTGGTAGGGCCGCCCCCAAGGGTCCCGCTCCAGCGTCTCCAGCAGCTCGCAGAAGGCGGCCTGTTTGGCCCGCCTTATCTCCGCTCGGAGGGCTCCTGTATCCTTCGTACAACTCCGCCTCTCGGACCTCCGCATCTGCGGGGTGGCGACGCCTCCTACGGAATCGGGCCCACCGGCGGTGCGTGATCACGCAGGCCCGTCTGAGCTGCGCGATCTCCGACGACCACCAGTAGACCTGACCCCTCGGATTATAGGGCGGAGCCCTAGGCATCGCCGCGTCACAGACACGGGTCATGGCCTCCCGGAACCACTCCGCCTCATCGTCTATGCTGACAGGCCTGTCCGGCGCAGGGGCCCAGGCCTGTACGATGGCGACTTCCAGGAGGAGCTCCCGATCAAGTCGCTTAAGCGCCCAACGTGGCTCGGGTGGAGCCGGTGCAGCCGGCTCGTCGCTCGCAGGGGGGACACGTCAAACCGAATGTATCGGTGATCCGAACTTGTGTCCTCCCCCAAAACGACGCGCCAGCCCTGAACACGTCGCGCCAACGAGGGACTCGCGAACGATAGTTCCACGATGGAGCTAGCCCTCGAGGTCACGAACGTGTCCACGGCTTCCCGATTTAGGAGGACTAGGCCGAGTCGTTCGGCCCAGTCCACCAGTGCCCTGCCTCTATGCCCCGTCGCGCCCCTTTCACCTAGCCTAGCTTTCGCCCCAGGCATACGACCAGGCGTTGAAGTCCCCGAGCACAAGGACCGGACGGGGCTGGCAGGCATTGACGACGACGGCCAGCTGACAGAGCCATTGCTCAAATGCAGCTTGGTCTCGGCTCGGCGTGATATAAGCAGCCACGACCGCTATATCGCCAACCGCCGCCGCCACGTAGCCGGGTCCCCTTGCAACGACGGCAAGAGGGGGGCTACCGGCGGTAGGGTTGTGCACCAGTGCCGCCGACCCATCCAGCGCGGTTTCCCAGGCAGGCCCGAGGAACCGGTGGGTGTATGGGTCGGCGACAGCGGCGACAATTATGGCCCACTGTGCCATGCTCTGGAGCAGAAGGCCCTGAGCATGGGCACCGTGACCAACGTTCACCTGCAGGATGCGGAGTTGAGGATCCATTATGAGCGATGATGCTGGGATGGGGGTCCCCGCATCCCGCTGTGAACTAGGGGCGGAAGGCCGGCCTCCCGGCTTCGGCTCCCCTCCGGCGCAGGCCTTGCTGCCAACCCTGTGGTCGGCCGGCCGGCTTGCCTCCCGCTGCACACCTTAAACAGTGCAGCGGAGCGTCGCACGTGCCGGCCTTGTGACCGGGTTGGCCACAGCGGAAGCAACAGTCACCCGCCGTCACTTCCGCCGTGCAGTGCACCCCCACATGGCCCACCGACAGGCACCTAAAGCACCTAGCCGGTCGGGCCAGCAGGAGCCGTACCTGCGCCCTCAGGAAGCCTCCTACCAGGAGGCTCTGCCCGTCAACAACCTTTCGGCCGCCGCGATAGGGCAGCCGACAACTGAGGAGAAGATATAACCTGTCTGCAAAATTTCATTCAAATCCGTTCAGTAATTTTTGTGACGTTGAGTAGGTAACGAATATTCTATTATACCTACAAACTTTCACATCCTACTATCTAATATATTCTACTATAATCCTACTAATTATTATAAATGTGAAAGTTTGGATGTATGACTGTATGGATGTTTGTTACTTTTTCACGCAAAAACGGCTTAATTTATCTGGAAGAAATTTGGCATAGGGATAGATTATGTTCTGGAATAACACATAAGCTACTTTTAATCTCGGGAACAGGTTCCCATGGGAAGCGGGAACGGGAACAGAATTCCAAGCGTGCGGAGCAGCGGGCAACAGCTCGTATTACAAATATGAAAGTTTGTGGAACCTTGGACGTTTGGATGTTAATATGCTTGTTACTTAATTACGCTGTAACCGCTGAATGGATCGGGCTGAATTTTGGTACGGGGATAGGTTATAAATAAATATAAATAAATATTCTACGCCATTCTACACAGCGCTTTCTAGACCCAAAGTAAGCATAGTTTAACTAGCTTGTGTTATGGGTTTCAGAATGCGGATAAACATACTTATATGTATATTTTTTTGTAAATATATACATGTTATACAAAGAAACACCCAGAGCAATACAAATAGACATATTCATGCATACCAATATTTACACTGAGCGGGAAACGAACACGCGCCCCCTGTCGTAGCAGTCGAATGCACTACTGCTACGGCACCAAATATCATCAAATATGTAGTTATAGCACAGATTACTAAATAGTTACTAGTTATAGTCTGGAATAGCACACTAATAATCTCGTTCCTAACCGCTAGTTTAGCGTGCTAAAAAACAACACTTATTATAATAAGTGTTCTTTTTTAGCACGCTAAATGTTTACTTTAATGTTCTCTTCATTTGCTGGACAGGCAGCGGACCAGGGTGCGACTGCCAAGGCAACCAGTTTGCGAAGAACGCCATTACGCTGAACGTACCCTCTTTGTAATTCTTTCATCTGTTATCATGGTTAAAATTCTTTGTTATCTTTCTGCTACACTATACAATAATTTATTTAATAATTATATTTAAAAACTTAGAGAATTACTAACGCCATCTAGGCATTCACTACAAATTTACTTTAGACAAATGAAAACTGCCTGACTCTTATATGACGGTTCTTGTACTCACGTGCTTTTTATTTTTGTACCAGTTATAAGTTCTAGGTTCTTTGTATAGATGTCGCTTTAGCCAATTTACTACATGCGAGTTAAAAAAACCAGCGTACGGTTTTTTATTTGTTTTCACTTCTCATGCTCTTAAAATGTTACTTTAGTATCTGCATATCGGGACTAAAGTTCCTTATTAATCTCTAGGGACTAAAGTAATTTTTTTTTAATTTACTTTGAAAACTCCTAAACAGAAAATCACGGTGTTTTTGAATGGGAGGATTATCACCTTTTTAGTGATTGTGTATAGAAATAACCTCAAAATGACATTTAAAAAAAATCTAAAAAACCCATTTAATTTCGTGATACACGATTAATGATATTAATTTAATTAATTATTATGTAAATATTAAGGATTAATTCATTTTATTATGCATTTCCAATTAGTTTTAAATTATTTTTCAAGTTTGAATCTGTTGGCTAAAGCGTACGTCACTTAACAAAAAAAAACCGCGGGACAAATTTCTTTGCAATTTGAATAGATTATTGGTATTAATCTTGCGATGTAATCACCAATTACCTACACCAATTAATTGTGCAACTTAATAAATTACCGATCAAATATGTCATCATCGTCATCCAGTGGAGAAGAATTAACGCCTTAATATACCGGGGAAACCATACATTTACATGTAAATAAATGTACAAATTGCACTTTTAACTTTTCTTAGGTTAGATAAACGATTAATACGTAATTAATACGTAATTTTAAGAAACTTTGTTGTTATAAATATTATAATTTTGTATAGGACGTCGTTTTTTTTCCTCGCATTCAAAGTGAAAAGTAGAGTGTTTAACGTGGGACTAAACAACCATAATGACACTCGAACTATTAGCCACCCGAGCGGAGCGAGGAGAAACATCTCGTGTCGTTATGGCTTGTTTTAGTCCCTTGTTGAACAATCTACTATTATTTACAAAAATTGTAAAAAGATTCACTGCCCACCTATGATTTTCCTGTTGTATTATTAAATTTAATTATTATATATCTTTTAGAGTACGAAATGAATCAGATTACTCTTATAAAATAAATAGATTTACTTTAAAGAATTTGGTACTACTAAATTTTACAACCTCATTCTTTTGAAGATTAATTAAAGAAAGAAAGAAAGAAAGAAAGAAAGAAACGTTTATTTGATGTATGTAAGACACATTAAACATTCCACTTAACCTAGTACATGGTTTATTAATTTATTATGTGCCTCGCGTATGCATCAAAGGGGTGTCCAGTTCAGCATATGCCAGGCGGACCTTGGCGCTGGTTTTCAACTGGAACCCATGTATGTATTTGTGTGTTGTTATGTGTGTAAATGTGAGAGTATTGTGTGATAAGTGATGTGTAAAAATCAATATATATATGTGTATAATGTATAAAGCAAAGTTATTGCAATTAAATCATTTTTATTTAGACAATTACAATTATAGTCATACATTCAATTTATAAATCACATTTAGGATGACCCTTTTAAATTTAAAATTTTCTGTAAAACAGTTTCCAGTCTGCAAAACAAAAGATAGAATGCAGCATGTCAACACCAAACTAAATGAGCGACACATTACAATTTACGCCATCCAGCCTCCGCTGCGCTTCCAAGAGATATTCGCGTAATTTCTTCTTGAATGTTGTTATTGTTTTTATGGAGCGCAAAGGTGGGGGAAGATTGTTCCATATTTTGGAGGCTGAATAGCGGAAACTACCCCTAAACGATGCGGTTCTGTGCAGTGGTATCGATAGTTGCTGCGAGCATTGTCTTCTAGGGCATGCCCTTCTGTTAGTTACCCAGCGGAGTTTGTTATATAAGTACTGCGGCTCTGCAAATCTGATAACACCGAAAAGAAGGCGTGCCAAATGCATCTTTCGTCTAGTTTTCATTTTAAGCAGCGAATGTTTACTGAGATACGATGTGACATGCCCCCTAGGCGGTATCGAGAAACAGAACCGCGCACATGCATTTTGTACCCGCTGAATAAGCCGGTCCGTTCTCGCTAGCAGACGCGGACCGTAAACCACATCCGCATAGTTGATCCTAGATAGCACCAGAGCCTCCACCAGTCGCACCCTTAGTTCCTCCGAAAGATACGGTCTCATTTTATATAGAACTTTGAGTCGGTAGAAACAGCTCCGGATCGACTCCGCTATATGACGTTCAAACCTCAGGTTAGAGTCAACATACAACCCCAGGTTTCGAGCTTCAGCAACTCGTTCTATTGACTCTCCCATGAGTGCAACACTCAGAGAGGTGGGAACCGCATCGACCTGACTCTTGGTTCCAAACAACATATATTTTGTTTTGAGTGGATTAAAAACTAAACAGTTCCTATCCGACCACTCTGCTATTCGGTGGAGATCCTCATTGAGTTTCTCCACCGCCGATTGATATTCGCTCGGCTTAAAAGATAAGTACACTTGCACGTCATCAGCGTATATATGATACTGTGAGTTTTGTAGGCAGTTAATGATATCCGCGCAATATAAGTTGAACAAAATTGGTCCTAGGATGGAGCCCTGGGGAACGCCCCTTTTAACAGAAGTGAGGGGCGAGGTAAAAGAAGTCCCATCACTCACTGTCAGCTCCACCAACTGTTTGCGGTTATCCAAGTAGCTGTGGAACCATAAGAGTGATTTCTCATCGATACCGTAATAGCTTAGTTTAGACAAAAGCAGACCCGTATGGATACTATCAAATGCGCGAGAAAAGTCCAACAACACTAAAAGTGTGCACATACCCTTATCTTGTGCAGCCAATATATTGTCAGTCACATCTAACAAAGCAGTAGCTGTGCCGCGCTTCTTTCTGAAACCGGACTGTAACTCTGGTAAGATATTATTTTTTTCCAGATAATCAGTGAGCTGCTTACACACCACTCTTTCTATTACCTTCGAAAGGCAGGGTAGGATACTAATAGGGCGGAGATCCTTGACGGCTGTTGGATTCGGAATTTTAGGGATAGGTCGAATAGTAGCAATTTTCCATAAGTCTGGAAAGGTAGATGTTTCTATAGATCGGTTTATTATGGCCGCAATGTGAGGCAGAGCATAGGGCAGGGTTAAGAGAAGCATATCCAGTGAGATGTTATCATAACCTTCAGCCTTTGATTTCAACTCCATCAAAATCCGTGAGACTGCATCCTGCGATGCAGGCATGATTGTGAAAGTAGCATCAGCATACCTGTGAGATTCAAAATGAGTTATATCAGATATGCTGACTGTTGTGTTACCGGGTACCTCCAAGAAGTGGTTATTTATCTGAGTAGGGTTGGAAAAGTGAGATGGTAGATCCTTATGTTGTTTCAAACGACAGATAGTGCTTTTTAGGTTTCGCCATAATAATTTAGGATTTCCAATGCTGTTATTTATGTGATGTTTAAAATATGCTATTTTTTCATTGTGTAGCGAAGTTACTACAAGTGATTTTAATTGTTTATAATATTGTTTTTTTGAATCTAGCTTCGTTTTACGATATTTAGACAGTGCCTCATCGCGCAACCTCATCATGAGTTTGATATTATCTGTGATCCATGGGTACGAAGGTTCTTTAATAAGGCTGGTCTTAAGTGAAGCATGTGCATTGATGACAGTCAACACATTTCGGTTGAAAGTTTCAACCATTGTATTAATGGGCTCCTTAGCGCCTAGTTTTACCCAGTTTAAGCTGGCTAAATCAATGATAAAACTATCCTGACACACCTTCCCCAAAGGTCTAAATTTAACACAAAAAGGTTTGCATTTCTCCCTCCTGATATTGAACTCACAAGTAATGACCGAATGACCGTTAGTGTTCCTAAATGGTTCCACATTAACATGTCTCGCGCGCAGATCAGTACACACTAAGTCAATCAATGTTGCACTATCGTCCTTATAGTGGGTTACAGTGGAAACTAATTGCATCAGGCTGAGGCTATTTAAAAATTCTATTACCCTTCTAGATTTATCATTTGTAATCAACATATTTGCATTGAAATCGCCTAACAGTATGTAGTGGTCGCAGTGACCAAGAGTAGTAATACTGTCAGTGACAGCGTCCAAGAATAACTGCAGATCTTGCCAGGGTGGCCGGTAGGCAGTACCAATTGCTATTTTTTTACTGTTTATCGTGAACGTCAACCACATTTGTTCAACAGAATAGAATCTTGGATCCACCGAAGGCTTCCACGTGCGTACATTAAAACCAAGTCGCACATAATACCCTACACCACCTCCCCTCCCTGAGCATGCACTGGGCAGGCGTGGTATATGACGCAACCGGTAACCGGGAACAACCGGCGCGCGGCCCTCCTCGCCCGGGCGTAACCATGTCTCATTGACTGCCATAACATCCAATCTGTGCCTATCAAACAGGGCGATAAAGTCGTCATGATGCGTCCCCAATGATCCAGCGTTATGAAAACCAACCTTCAGAAATTTATCAGGGGGCATTGCAAATACACAGTACGCCATTAATGTAGTTAATTACGATTGTAAAACATTTACGGAAACCAAGACGAGACACAGTATTTGATTCATGTTTATGATTCACGGGCTCACGAATACCAACATTTGACTGACAACTGTGAAACTGATTGAATATCGAGTTACTATTTTCTTTGTTAACACATACCTTGCAATATATAGTTATAAGATAAGTGATTTGAAAAATAATGTGGGTCAAAATTATAAAGAGTATGAGATAATGTACATTAATACATGTATCATACAATATAGTTATAAATAAGTTTATATACTTGTGTGTGAAATATGTTAAAGTGTAGGTATGTATGCCAATATCTTGTGTAGCAGTTTTGATACAAAATTTTACGTATCGGACTCGCGTAAGATACAAAATAAGCAGGAGGGATAACAAATAAAGAATATAAAGTCCATAACATATGTTTCCGAGAGTAAATATTGATTTCCTAAAAAAATTCACAGATAAAAATATATGCTCACTAACGGGTGTTAAACTAATGTGCACAAACACACTTAACAATAGCTTACTGTTCAAAATATTACATAAAAGTCGTGTAAAATAACATAAACGATAATCAAACCAGCTTTCTTTCTTAGAAATTAAATACAGTGGTGAAAAAAATATTCAAATACGTCTGATACAATTTACTGTCAGTATTGGCGGGTAACAATAACAATACAAAATCAAACCACAAATCACCCAAAAATCCGATTTATATCTAAGTCAGTAGCTATACGCTCCCCCGGTTTGCCCTCATCCTTGCGAGCAAATATTTTACCGTCTTTAGACCATACATATTTCCATTGCTTCTGGCGACCCAATCCGCGAGCACGTTGAAGGAGTTGTTGATTTGTGCGAGTGAGACGTTCGTTAACATAGATCTGCTGGGGCGTTCCCCGCATATCAATGTCAGTAGTTGTAAGACCACGACGTACGCGGGCCGCACGCAGAAGACGATCGCGCGCAGCCCGCCGTGTAAATCGTACAGCTATTATACGCGGCCGCTGCGTTAGGGAGTCAGCAGCGGTGCTATTATTCTTTAAATCCCTATTGCGATGCGTTGACCCTATGCGCTCGATATGCACGACATCTTTATCGTCCAACTCCACACCCAACTTCGCGGCTATGATCCCAATCGTGTGGATTATATTTTCATCGCTTTGCTCTGGCACTCCGGCGAATACTACGTCGTTAGACAAAAGTAGCTGGTCGCGTTCATTTAACTCTCGTCGAAGTTCCGAAATGACTTTTTCTACGGGATTGTCATTGGCAGCAACACTTTCATCTATTTTGGATTCAAGAACCGATAACCTGTCTTCCACACATGATATTCTCTCATTGTAGTGAGACTGACCGGACTGAAATTCTGCGATCTCCTTCCGGCATTCACGTATTTCTGCCCTCATCTCACTAAGTTCTTGTCTAAAAGAACGGATTTCCAATGCGAGATCAGCTCGTATTTCTCCAGATGGACCACTCGCGATGCCCTGAACATGCCCCGCTTCTTGTTCTAAATTGGCTTTAACCGGTGTCTCTTGGCGATTATCTCTCGGGTGATTTTTGGAGCATTCTGGGCATAGCCAATTCGGTAGTTTAGCGGCTGCCTTAGCTTTTCCTAGACAGGCGAGATGGTATACAAGCGCGCACTTACTACAAGACGCGCCATCTGTCTTATTCATGAAGCGACCACAAGCCCCGCAAGCGACCATGGTGTTAATTATTTAAAACGTCAAAAGCCTATTGAACGGACAAGCCACTCAAACTCGATCCGCTAGATGTCGCTAATATCAATTTGCACTAAGTATGTGACAATCGAATAACAGCTGATGTAAAGGTAAACAGTAAACAATCTTTCCGTTTACACCCTCATGAAAATAGATTCTTCGAAACTAGGTGAAATTATGTAGTTTTGCACTATTAATTTCACACAATCAGCTAACGAAATAAAAATAATTGTTCCGCACTGCCAGTAATCAGGTTTATTATAATAAAATAGTTTATATAAGTATCTCGTTCACTTAATCCTTAGTACCTACTTAGGCCCACGAAGTATTTTATTGATCTATGGTCTATCAGGCGTCACAACACTTTGCAAACGTTTGGTGGTACACTGCATGCCACTGTCAATCACTGTGTTATATCACGCAGCACTTTCTTATCGTTTTTAAATTTTTAAACCGTATTTATTTACACAACACACAGAGGATATATATACTTGACGGCAGCGCCATCTGATGATGAAGCGGAAGACAACTTAGATGCCCCTGTCTCAGATGTACTTGTCAATCAGAAATAAGTCCCGTCGTATTGAATACTATTCATTTGGAAGTTCTAACAATAATTCACACGTTTAGAAGTGAGTGAGTTTGTATGTATAATGTTTGAGTGACTGTCTAAATGGAAATATCGGATATTCTGGATACATGTTACATACTTACTTTTGGATATAATAGACGGATTGTTTTTTTAATTAAAATATAAATAAATGGAAAGAGTCACAGAGTTGCGAATGCATTGCATTACGATTTCATTTTAATGTATGATTCCAACACTTACAAAAAAAAAAAAAAAATGATTGTAATCTAAAGGTTTAATAACTTCATGAAAACGTATATAGGGTTTGTTTTTACAGATCATACTGTGATCATACGTATTTACTGTGAGAGTGACACTGGGTATATCAAAATAACGAAATGGTGGATTTTTGGTGCTAAAATGTATGTTATTCAAAAAAATATTTTCACTCAAACTTATCAAGTAGGGTATCAAAATGAAGAACTTTAAAAGGGGATTTCAAAAATATAATATATATCACAACTAAAAAGTATACAATAAAATGCGAGACCCAGATGCAAATCATAAACCGAAAGAAAATTAATGGGTCCCGCCTGCTATCAAACTTGTTTCGGTCTTTTTAGGGCAGTCGGGTTATTTGATTTTTTAATTAATAATTTTTTATACTACTTAGCTGGCAGACAAGCACACGGTCCACCTTATTGGAAGCAGTTACCGTGGCCTATGGACGTGAGCAACACCAGAGGCATCACACTTGCGCTGCCGACTCTGTAAAAAACTTCTAATGCCCTTCTTGAAGAACCCCATATTATAGTCGCTTGGGAAAACCACAGCAGGGAGATCATTCCACAGCCAGAGGGTGCGCGGAATGAAGTCCCTCTCATATCTCACTGTACGCACTGTTTCCGATCACAACATGTGAGGATGAATTCCCTGTTCTAAGTATTCGTATTCTATATATTCCTATTCTAAATAACTTGTGTAATACATATACATTAATTGCAATTGCAATTAAGTAATTGCAACAAATATCTTGTGTAGTGTAGACGTAAAATTAAGATGCATACTCACGTTTTCTACCCGGCTTGGGAATGGGGTTGGTGTGTGTGCCGGGCCAGGCGAATATCGATTCGTCCTATGCGGGACTCCAACAGAAAGACACGAGTGTTCTGAGATTACGCCGAAATTCAAATGCCGGGGGTACCGGATTCTTATTATTAGATTATTGTAGTGTTACCCGTACTAAACGTTTCAACTAAGTATAGGAGCGAAATCCACCATTTTGTTAAAGTAAAAATTAGGGTATGCGAAAACAAGAATAAACACATGAATTAGTTATTACTAAAAAAGGTTCACTGCGAGTTCCGTACAATACTGGATTAAGCGATAAACTTGACGTTGCTTCTGGAAAATTGGAATTGTCGATATAACTCGCCGCAAACAGAAGTGACAATGAGCTGGCCACATCCGTCTACAAATATGTCTTTAAAGTGGAAACCGTGAATCGGTGAACGAATGGTGGAACGCTCGATAAACTAACAACCTGAAAACGGTAGCTGAATTAGAGTGAATGCCGAAAGCGGGGGTTGGGTATTGTGGTGCAGAACAATGTCCATTAGTAGACTAAATTTATGATAAGACTGCTGTGCCCGCGATTTCGCGTGGTTTTCGCGCGATGTCCGCGTGGTTTTCGATTTTTAGGGTTTCAGTTCTTTTGCATGGAACCCTAATTATTTTTCTTAAATTAAAGTAACCTATGGTACGCCTTGTAACATTACCTATCTACCAGTGAAAGGCTACCGGCAAAATAAGCCCAGCCGTTTCTGAGTAAATCAGATTTAATTCACAATTTTATGGGTTTTAATTTTTTAGCACGGATCCCTAATTATTTTTTAAACATTAAAGTAGCCTATGTTACACCTTGTAACATTACCTATCTGCCAGTGAAAGTTCCATTAAAATTGGCTCAGTCGACAAGAAAGATAAAAGTTTCAAAAATTGTATTTTAGTTATAAGTGTCGTATATACATTTATCTGCAATCATAAAAAATCTGTTATTTTTAAATAACGAACAAACACTTAAATTTTATTTATTTGTATAGAAGATTTTTGAAATAAGCTTATAATCGTATCTTTCATGATGTAGGTTTAGTTTTCCTTTTACTTGTGCTATAAAACCTTACTTATATCATACACCAATATATAAACAATATTATTATACTATATAAACAAATATTATTGGTCTATGCTTATAAAAAATTATAAGCATAGAAGCAAATATTATTGGTTGTTACATATGAAATTGCCGTTTTTCTTGAAGAAATTGGAGGAAACCCAATTTTCAGTACATTTTAAAAAAAATTGCATTTTCTTTAGGAATGACCAATCCAAATTTTATGATTTTTTTTATGCATGAATTAGACAACATTAACCTAACAAACAGCAACTTTTATTACATTTTTGAAAAGTGACAGCTGTTAAGTAATACGAAATTTATCATCAAAATGGATAGCATTTAGGAAGTACTGTTTTTGAAGATCGAATTAATTTATCAAGCGGTCAATAAAAACAAAATTTAATACAGAGTTGTAAAATCTTGATATCAACTTTCAAACAAAATACAAATAATGGGAAATAGCTATTAAATTAC
Source organism: Cybosia mesomella (assembly GCA_946251805.1). Lineage (NCBI taxonomy): Eukaryota > Metazoa > Arthropoda > Insecta > Lepidoptera > Erebidae > Cybosia > Cybosia mesomella. Next base: position 32,218,844 of record OX276396.1, on the reverse strand, counting down.
AGGAATAACAAACTCATGAATTTGTAAGAAAATTTCGGCAATTAAGACCTATTATTAAATTTTTTTGTTTCTAACTCACCGAGAGTACCACATAAGGTTAAAATTACCTGAAAAGATTTTCAATGAACATTAACATCTTACATACATACAGTTCATGATAAAGGTATAGAACCACACACTCTTTATAACTCCATCCCTTCTTTCACCTGGAACATGAACGTCAATGCTTTAAAACGTCATGGTAAGCCCCTGAACTGCCCTAGTTACCAGAAATTCTCGTTTACATAATATAATAATATAATATAAAGCTCTCCCTATCTCCTTGGCAGAGAATCCATTTTCTTGGAAGGCCGAGTCCAGGTGGCGTAACTCGTTTTGAAGGTGTTGAGGCTCACAGATGCTCTTAGCTCGGTGGACCATGGTCTTGATGACTGACATTTTCTGTCTGGGATGGTGGTTACAGTCCTTGTGTAAGTAACGGTCTGTGTGCGTAGGCTTTCGATAGACCCGGTGACCAAGGCTGCCACCCTCTTTTTTGGATACCAGGACATCGAGGAATGGCAGGTCTCCGTTCTTCTCTAGTTCCATTGTGAACTGGATGTTAGGATGGATGCTGTTCAGGTGATTCAGGAACTTACTCAGCTCCGTGTCTCCATGACTCCAAACTACAAAGGTATCGTCCACGTAGCGGAACCAGACCTTAGGCTTCTTGGGCGCTCGTTCAAGAGCGGCTTCTTCGAAGAATTCCATGTAAAAGTTCGCAACTACAGGACTGATGGGGTTTCCCATGGCTAAACCCTCCACTTATTCATAGAACGTGTTGTTCCACTGGAAGTAAGAAGTCGTCAACATGAACTCGAACAATTCTGCGATGTCCTTAGAGAACAGCGGTCGGATACGTGACATAGCTTCCCTGACTGGAACTTTTGTGAACAGAGAGACGACATCGAAGCTGAACAGACGATCATCCGGGTATAGCTTGAGATTCTCAAGTTTCTCCGGCGTCTGCAGACCCGAAGACGGCGTGCGGTTTTAGTCGGACATAACCGCCCCCGCTGGCCGGCGGGGGGGTATCCGAGGGGATTTCCGCACGAAAAAAAAAAAAAAAAAAAAAGCTACTAGAGAAGCTGATGGCGGAGTGAGCCCGAGGGAGATTTAGCTCGAGGGGGCCATCTCGAAACCGGAGATGGCCCAGGGTCAGTCGGGCTGCGAGGGAAATGCTTTATGGGCAACCTTACACCCTCGTCTGTAGGCGTCTGTAGACCCGAGACGGCGTGCGGTTTTAGTCAGTTCAAGCCCGATATAACCACCCCCGCGCTGAAATAAAGTAATCGTCTAACGCTAAAATCAAATACACATCGCCAAAATCAAAGCACAGTCTTAGTAGGTTCAAGTCCGACACAACACCTCACTGATAGCTCTGGTAAGATAAAGCCCAAGGGGGTGGGTATCCGCACGTAAAAGTAGGCCCCGGCAGGGGGGGTAGACCCTAAAGTGCTGGTTTGGCGTCGTGAAGGAAGAAAAGCTGTAAAGCGTACCTCTGGCTATGAGCCGAAACCCTCGACGGCGACCGGAGGTTACGGCTGAGATGATGATAAACTTATATCAGATTTTAAACATTCTTACATTAATAGAAAGCTACATTATCAATGATTAACATCGTAATATTCACGCGTGATCAGGTGGGTGATGTTACAAATAGAAAAAAAAAACCAGCTAAGTGCGAGTCGGACTCGCCCATGAAAGGTTTCGTAGCAGCAAGGAAAATTTTTACATTTGAGTTGATTGAATGAAAGGTAATTGCGCTTTACGATTTATGACGTATTAAAAAAAACTACAGACTAGATCTCGTTTCAACCAATTTTCGGTGGAAGTTTACATGGTAATGTACATCATAATTTTTTTTAGTTTTATCATTCTCTTATTTTAGAAGTTACAGGGTGGGGGCCGGACACATTTTACCATTGGAAGTGTCTTTCGCACAAACTATTCAGTTTAGAAAAAAAATATATTAGAAACCTCAATATCATTTTTGAAGACCTATCCATAGACCAATTACGTATGGGTTTGATGAAAAAAAAAATTGAGTTTCAGTTCTAAGTATGGGGAATCCTCAAAATTAATTGTTTTTTTTTCAATTTTGTGTGAAAATCCTATTGCGGTGCACAGAATACATATCTACGTTTCAACAGCATAGTTCTTATGGTTTAGGAAGGAAAAAAGTGGCTTTGACATACGGACGGACAGACAGACAGACAGACCTGACGAATCGATAAGGGTTCAATTTTTTGCCATTTGGCTACGGAACCCTAAAAAGAGCTACTAACTAGGTTATTTTTCGAGCTATTCCGACACGAGCAATGCACATTAACAATTGACCTGTCGCTAGTGGCCTGCACGTCACAATTCCCACAGGAAAATTCCGGAGTGCAATCTGAATTATTAATCGAAACGGCAAACGCAGTGTTCTATTTGTAGGCAAGGAAAGTTACCATTTTGTTGGACTTTATTTTTTCCAGTTTATTGACCAGTTGATGTTTAAATGAAATTATGAAGAACTGTTGCCTGCGGCTACGGGTCACCGGAATCAGAGTTTCACGCGGTCGCCGGCCAAGGGTGAGTTGGACTCGCCCAAGAAGGGTTCCGTCGCAGCAAGTAAAATTGATATATTTGAGTTGATTGAATGAAAGGTAAATTACGCTTTACGATTTATGACGTATTAAAAAAAAGTACTCACTAGATCTCGTTCAAACCAATTTTCGATGGAAGTTTACATGGTAATGTACAACATATATTTTTTTTAGTTTTATCATTCTCTTATTTTAGAAGTTACAGGGGGGGGGGGGACATTTTACCACTTTGAACGTGAAAGTTGTTTTTTTTTCTATTTTTGTCTGAAAATCTTAATGCGGTACAAAGAATACATCTACTTACCAAGTTTCAACAGCATAGTTCTTATAGTTTCGGAAAAAAGTGGCTGTGACATACGGACGGACAGACAGACAGACATGACGAATCTATAAGGGTTCCATTTTTTGGCATTTGGCTACGGAACCCTAAAAAGGCCTATGTGTAATTCTAGATTGTAATCTATCCCTGTACGAAATTTCAACCAGATCTGTTCAGTAGTTCGAACGTAATTGAGTATCACACACAGTTTCTTTGAGGCTAAGAAGTTACCTACCTGCTAGTCGGTAGGTACACCTGCTAAATGTGATATTGACTGTGTTAACTTCCTAATACATAATATATAAATTTCTGTTAATGAGTAAACTATGATGTATTGTATCTCTAATACAGATAAATTGAATAATGTAAACTTATATGTATTTTTGGGCTAATAAATTATTATTATTATTATATTATTATAATTGACAGATGAAGCTCTGGCATAGGCTATCCTTAGCAAGCAGTCACGCCCGGAAAGCGGACTAACTGATCAAAAACAATAAGCGGACCCCAGGCTCCAAAGTACAAGAAGCAGCCAGTCTTTAGAGGAGAGGGATTAGATCCCCAACAACGCGTCGGGCTTGTCATATAAATATAAATATAAAAAAATATTCTACGACATTTACACAGCGCATTCTAGACCCAAAGTAAGCATAGTTTAACTAGCTTGTGTTATGGGTTCCAGACTACGGATCATCATCATCATCATCATGTCAGCCAAACGACGCCCACTGCTGGGCATAGGCCTCCCCCAAGGATCTCCACAACGATCGGTCCTGCGCTGCCCGCATCCAGCGGCTTCCCGCGACCTGCGAGACTGCGGATAAACATACTTAAATACGTTTTTTTCATCCATATTATACATAGAAACACCCAGACCAATGCAAATATACATATTCATGCATATAAATATTTGCACTGAGCGGGAATCGAACCCGCGCCCCCTGACGTAGCAGTCGAATGCACTACCGCTACGCCACAGAGGCCGTCATCGAACGCACTACCGCTACGCCACAGAGGTCGTGTATGAGTAACAAGCATTCATCCATCGATTGAAACTTTTGCATTTATAATAGTATAAGCTATTTGTCGGACTGGTAAATAAAAAAAAAAAATTGTTCATATCTTACCTTAACTCACAACTCACCAAGGAATAGTTATTTGTTCAACTAGAGAAGAAAGTTGGTTTTCCAAGCGAGTGCTAATTTTGAATCCCGAGTAAGCGAAGGATTCTAATAATTGAATCACGAGCGTTAGCGAGTGATTCTACATTAGAATCCTGAGCGTCGCGAGGGATTCAAAGGCACGAGCTGGAAATAACTTTTCTCTCGCGTGACACATACAACTTTTCACCTTAGCAGCGAGAACATTATTAAAAAAATACAATATGAATAAAAATGAAACCACATATATTAGGAACGTGATCATGTCAATTTTTCACACGACATTTCAGTATGAAAGTTATTGACAGACGTTGTCATGTACCAGTACTTTAATGTGCTTTGCAATAATATAGTCGTTACTAAACTCGGTAATAAAAGTAGTAGTCAGAAGTAAAAAGAAAATGAGTTAATTTGTAGAGTATCTACGAGTATTATGCGAATTTATCATTGATCATGGAACAAAATCGGAATATATTCAAAAATACTTAGAAGAACACCACCATTTGTTTTCTGAAAAAAGTGAATTAGCTGTGAAACGTATTCAAAAATGGTTTATAACAGCGTTTAATGATCAGTGGCCCAAACCTAACCGAACTAAAGAACGCTTCTTTAATAAATGTTACACCTACAACATCTGGAGAACATGGATGTGCGCCAAAGTCTTATGAAAATCTATCAGAGAAATTGAAAAAAAAAGGAAGAATGTGGAGTTGTTTAGTTCCAAACATCCAAACATCCAGACATCCAGACATCTAAACATTACGACATCCATTCGTCCAGACGTCCAAACGTCCAGACGTCCTGCCGTCCAGACGTTATGTCGTCCAGACGTCCTGTTGCCAGACGTCCAAATGTCCAGGAGTCAAGTAGTCCAGATGTCCAACCGTCCAGACGTCCAGTCGTCCAGACGTCCAGTCGTCCAGACGTCCAGACATATAGAAGTTCAAACATCTAGACATCCAGTCGTCAAGACGACGTGTCGTCCAGAAGCCCGGTCGGCCAGACGGCCAGTCATCCAGACGTCATGTCATCCATACGTCCTGTCGTCCAGACGTCCAAACTTCCAGACATCAAGGAGTCCAGACGTCCAGTCGTCCAAACATCGGGACCTCCAAACATCTAGGCATCATCAGACGTCCATTCGTCATCATTCGTCCAGCAGACATCCATTTGTCCAGACGTCCAAACGTCCAGACGTCAAGTAGTCCAGATGTCCAACCGTCCAGACGTCCCGTCGTCCAGACATCAAGTCTTCCATACGTACAGCCGTCCAGACGACATGCCGTCCTGACGTCCAGGCCTCCCGACATGCAAGCAACCAGACATACACGCAGGTCATCCAGACATCCAAAGGTCCAGACGTCCTGTCGTCCAGACGTTATATCGTCCAGACGTCCTGTCATCCAGTCGTCCAAACGTCCAGACGTCAAGTAGTCCAGATGTTCAACCGTCCAGACGTCCCGTCGTCCAGACATCAAGTCTTCCATACGTACAGCCGTCCAGACGACATGCCGTCCTGACGTCCAGGCCTCCCGACATGCAAAGACATACACGCAGGTCGTCTAGACGTCCAAAAGGCCAGACGTCCAGACGGCCTGTCTTCCAGACGACCAGTCTTCGACGACAGGAGGTCTGTCGGCTGGTCGTCTGGAATACTTGACGTCTGGACGTTTGGACGTTTGGACGTCTGGACGAATGGATGTCTGAATGCCTAGATGTCGTTTGGACAGGAAGTCTAGACGACATGACGTCTGGACGACAGGACATCTAGGCGACAGGACGTCTGGACGTGTGGACGTCTAGACGACAGGACTTCAAGATGACAGAGCGACTGAACGACTGGATGCCTGGAGGGCTGGGCGTCTGGACAGCTTGACGTCTGGCCTTTTGGACGTCTGGACGACATGACGTCTGGACGACAGGAAGTCTGGACGTTTGGACGTCTAGACTAGACGACCTGCCTGTATGTCTGGTTATTTGCATGTCGGGGGGCCTGGACGTCAGGACGGCAGTTCGTCTGGACGGTTGGACATCTGGAATACCTGACGTCTGGACATTTGGACGACTGGACGTCAAGAAGGCAGGTCGTCTGGACGGTTGGATATCTGGAATACCTGTCGTCTGGATATTTGTACGACTGTAAGACAGGACGTCTGGACGAAATAACGTCTGGACGACAGGATGTCTGGACGAATGGATGTATGTATGCCTAGATGCCTTGATTTGGACGTCTGGCAACAGGACGTCTGGACGACATAACGTCTGGAAGGCAGGAAGTCTGGACGTTTGGGCGTCTAGACGACCTGCATGTATGTCTGGTTGTTTGCTTGTCGGGAGGCCTGGACGTCAGGACGGCAGGTCGTCTGGACGGTTGGGCATCTGGAATACCTGACGTCTGGACCTTTGGACGACTGGACGACTGGACGTCTGGATGACATAACGTCTGGACGACAGGACGTCTGGAAGAATGGATGTCTGAATGCCTGGATGTCTGGATGTCCCGATGTTTGGACGACTGGACGTCTGGACTCCTTGATGTCTGGCCGTTTGGACGTCTTGACGACAGGACGTATGGATGACATGACGTCTGGATGACTGGCCGTCTCGCCGACCGGATTTCTGGACGACACGTCGTCTGGACGACTTGATGTCTGGATGTCTAGATGTTTGGACTTCTGTATGTCTGGAAGTCTGGACGACTAGACGTCTGGACGGTTGGACATCTGGACTACTTGACGTGTGGACATTTGGACGTCTGGCCACAGGACGTCTGGACGACATAACGTCTGGACGTTTGGGCGTCTAGACGACCTGCCTGTATGTCTGGTTGTTTGCTTGTCGGGAGGCCTGGACGTCAGGACGGCAGGTCGTCTGGACGGTTGGACATCTGGAATACCAGACGTCTGGACCTTTGGACGACTGGACGACAGGACGTCTGGACGACATAACGTCTGGACGACAGGACGTCTGGAAGAATGGATGTCTGAATGCCTAGATGTCTGGATGTCCCGATGTTTGGAAGACTGGACGTCTGGACTCCTTGATGTCTGGCCGTTTGGACGTCTTGACGACAGGACGTATGGATGACATGACGTCTGGATGACTGGCCGTCTCGCCGACCGGATTTCTGGATGACACGTCGTCTGGACGACTTGATGTCTGTATGTCTAGATGTTTGGACTTCTGTATGTCTGGACGTCTGGACGACTAGACGTCTGGACGGTTGGACATCTGGTCTACTTGACGTCTGGACATTTGGACGTCTGGACGAATGGATGTCTGAATGTCTAGATGTCTGGATGTCTGGATGCTTGGATGTTTGAAACTAAACATGTACACAACCCAATGCCTATTCCTCGGTGTTACTTTTATATCTGGTCAGAAACACGACTTCTCCGCAATAGGTGTGTACTACGCGGCGGTTCGCTGGATATGTAGACGGTCACCGTGCTGCGCTGGTCTTCGGCGGAACACTTATAATGGGTAGCCCCGAAGAGCACTTGAGTTTTCAAAATAAAAGAGTTTTTTTTCATGGATCTTCATTTATTCTTTGTGAAGAGAGAGCACTTCTCGCTTGATTTTCTAGTTGCCGACTGAGGTGTCGAATCAAAATTATAGCGGTTTATATAGTCTTAATTCAATAATTCGATTTTTCTGATTGGCCGATCGAACTATCGCGGTTTGTTAGCGACACCGCGGTTCAGATGCTTTAGGCAGCGAATTCATAGGCTTGGATTAAACGAAACTGCGACGTGCCCGTGTGGTGAAGCCGTTGAGGAGAGCCGAGACCACGCACTTTGGGACTGTGGGCTGTATGCCACCGATAGGTGCAAAATGTTGGACTCAATACACTGCCTAGGCCGTGAGGTAGAGGGCCCAGTATTTCACGAGGAATTGGTGAGCAGTAGACATGCCTTCCTGGCACTACGCACGTTTGCGCATTCTTGGCACGCCATACGGCGTGCACTCGAAAACGGGCCGTAAGTGTACCGACGGCTCGCAAGACGCACAGTACCGTTACTGTGTTTGTCAGCCCCATTAGGCGGGTAATGCTTCTTCTCTAGAGTTTACATTTTAAAAACATTTTAAAAAGAAACCATAAATCAAAGTCTTGCATAGTTCAAAACTTGTAGTCTATTCAATATTCGCCATACATTTTCTATAGAAAAAAATAAATTCCGCCATCTTGAATTTTTTTTCTATTCATGGAGTAGACCTTTGGATCCTGATCATCTTCTGCGAAGAAATTACTCTTCCATCTTTTATACTCTCCGAGATGGACACCGACGAAATTTGTATGGCGGCCATTTTTTTTCGCCATTTTGAAATTTTTTTCAGGTCACTGGCAATTGAATGACGTTTCGAGTGACATTTGCTCAAGCACCCCCAACCTATCTTCAATACCTTAAGCGTGCTCTTCACCCGTCTCCGAAATCCTCAATCATCAGCTCTCTCCATATTTTTGATTAATTTTTATCCTCTATACGAAACCATCAGTGAAAAAAAAATTTTTCATACAAAATTGTTCAGGAGAGGTGATCAATGAGTGAGTCAGTGAATCAGCACGAGCAGCTCAATATATATTAACTAGTATTTTGCGCGGTGCGCGAGCTGCAAGCAGCTCGCGAGTGTTAAATAAAAAAATCGATCCGCCATCTTGGATTTGCAAACAATAAGTATCTACTAAAATTTAAAATTGCAGTTATTAAAAGTTACATTTTGAAAATTTATAGTTTTATTAGGAAGTGATACCGTGGAGTTTGCGATTTGAGTTTGACTCGAGTTCGTTTCTATTTCTTTATTGGACTGTGACGAGACAATACTATTAGTAAACGTTGGCGACTCGGTGCGGCTTCTTAACGAATTTTCAATGATATTTGAGTCTTTGAAAGTAGAGGGGCGCGGGTCTGCAAAAGGATCAGGATTAAAGTTTATGCTTTGTATTATGCGTTTACTGGTTTTAGACTTATTTTCGATCGAATCTTCAATATATCCTTCCGCGACCGTGTTTGACTTCCAGCCGCCAGGACGTTTTAATGTTGTGAGGTTGGCTCCTGAATCAGCCAAAAGCGTGGCCGAAGTTCGCCTAAAGCAATGTCCAGTGTAAAGGTGAGGCTCTTGTAATTTTAAAAAAGTGGCTATTTGTTGTGGTGTCCCGCCTATTTTATTGATTCCCATAGGCTGTCTTGAACACTTGTCATTACGATACTGCAAGAAAAATCGATCTGTTTTCGTATTATCAGGTCCTAATGCCTTATATTTCTCGACAATTTTCACATATTCGTCGCGAATAACAAAGGACCTGTCTATGTTTGTCTTTGTGTTGGGTAGGTTGACTAATAGCAGTTCTTCAGAATGTTTTTCGATGGCATTAACAGTCAGATTTAACAGTTCGTTCGAGCGGCATGCTCCGTTTATTCCAATAATGAGGATAACCTGTAATAAAAATATTATATAAGTAAAATGTTAGTAATTAAAATGTATAACAAACAAAACGTAGTATTTACCCACTTTCTTTACATAAGTAACTCGTATTTTTGTAAATATTAGCGAAAATGGTTAGCGTACGTGCACATATATTACTAATTAAGTATAAACTCACTTTTGCAGCGAGAAAATTGCAGTCCGGAGCTTCATTAAGAAATTTTTCAATATTAGAGATTGAATTTTTTTTTGACTTTTTGGACTTGTGTCCTACTGACTTTCTTTTCAAAAATGCAATAAGTTTGGGATAAGTTTCAATATGAACATTATGTTTTGTCTTTAGTGTAGCTTTCAACATCCATACTAATAATAAATACTCCACATTGTAGGTGATTGCTTCGTTTGTGATAATTCTATGAAGTACGACAATAATACATTCTCCGAGAAAGTGTACGCGCCCTTTTCAAGTCTCCATTTATTGAAAACATCATAGGTTTTCAGATATCTATCACATGATTTTTGAGGAAGAAAACTGAATTCAGCATTCAACACTTGTTGTTTTAATTCTTCAGGTGTTAAATTGCTGTTTTCGTCACTAGACTCACTCATATTTTATGAATTTGTGATATGCAACACTAATTTTAAGTAGTTACCTACCGAAAAACAAAAGAAGAAGAAATAATATTGATTTTTGTTTCCCGCTATTTTTAAAGTTACGTTCTGAAACTGCATCCGTAGTATTCTGTTGTACCAATAAAGATTTTTAAAACTATAAATTATTTGTGCATAACTATTTCGTATTTTTTCTAAAACATTTTCTTTATTTCAGTGTATTCATTATATTTTATTATTTTATTAGATATTTAATTACAACATTACCAAATAATTTTCATTTTAAAGGTTTATTAGTTTCCGAACGTTTTATTGTTTGGGTGTTCTGAAATTTGATAAACACAAAGTCAACTAGTGCCATCTCCACAAAAAAAAATTGATAAATCGAACTTCGAATGACGTGTTTCGTATATAACAATGATAATTCGCAGCATTCTAAATTCAAATCACTTTCCCTCACTCTCGCAGGGAAAACGCGTTTCCCTCACTCTTATTAAGCAGGGAACCCAGTATGTTTGAGCTGCTAAGGTGAAAATGATATTGTAAATGTTATCGTTTGAGCGCTGACTCTCAAAATACAGGCTGCAGCCTAGTTTGGGCACCTTTTTTTTTTTTTTTTTTTTTTTTTTTTATCGTGCGGAAATCCCTTCGGATACCCCCCCGCCGGCCAGCGGGGGCGGTTATGTCGGGCTTGCACCGACTAAAACCGCACGCCGTCTCGGGTCTTCAGACGCCGGGGTGTAAGGTTACCCATAGAGCATATCCCTCGCACCCCGGCTGACCCTGGGCCATCTCACCACTAACAGCATCGCTCATCCTGTCTCCTCTGAAAGCAGAGGAGTACGGAGAGCGATGTGTTCCCGCCACGTTGGGTATTGGCCGACGATCAATGCCAACCCTATGAAGGGGTGAAGGGGAAGCCATTGACCGCCGCCCAGGGTGTACCGGCCGCTCCGATTCCGTTCCCCCCGGACTGCAGCGGGATCGGAATCGGAGCGACACTCGAGGAGGTTACCCAACACACACCCCCTAGTTTGGGCACCTGTACAAAATGTAACATTAATTATGCCTTATATATGTAATCATTATTTTTGAGAGAAATAAACTATTTACATAATTTTTATATTAAATTTATTATATCTACTTGAACCACTAGTTTTTTATAAGGGGTTTTTTTGGACCAATTTCATACTTTCTATTCTAACCGTATCATAGAAACAATGCGAGAGGGTCGAAAGTGAAGATATTTCTAATATAATACGACCCAGAATATTGAAGGAATATTAATTTTAGAAGGCCCGGTAACGGTATCCACTCGGAATACGTAATATTATGGAGGTTGCCTGCGATTTTTTTGACTTCGAATCAATGAAATCATCTTCGGGATTTAACTTTTTTATTTTAAAATAATCATGTTAGTTTTCAATCCCATTGGTTGGTATATAGTGTATATGTATGTTTGCCTATATATATATATATATATATATATATATACGATAGACGGCCTCTGTGGCGTAGCGGTAGCGCATTCGACTGCTACGACAGAGGGCGCGGGTTCGATTCCCGCTCAGTGCAAATATTTGTATGCATGAATATGTCTATTTGCATTGGTCTGGGTGTTTCTATGTATAATATGTATATATTTACAAAAAAAAAAGTATATAAGTATGTTTATCCGCATTCTGGAACCCATAACACAAGCTAGTTAAACTATGCTTACTTTGGGTCTAGAGAGCGCTGTGTAGAATGTCATAGAATATTTATATGTATTAGAATATTTGTATATAAATATATACAGTTTAAAAATGGCCTAGAATATAACTATGCCAGAAAACATTGATGTCGCCCGAGCAGACAGTGTATAGTATCACTAAGTACTAGGTCTGCAAGACGAATCGCTGCTTGCAATGTTGGGCTGAGTGCGACATCGTGAATCAGATTTTGAAAATTTTGAACAGTGATCATTCCTCCGTGGCATTTTGAAAATTCATTTTGAAAGTCACAACTCTGGACATGCTTTCTGAGCGTGTAAAGTTTGGTCACAGTGTCTCGAGCGGTTATTATGTAATTCCATCTGGATTTTTTTTAACGGTGATCATTCCTCTGTGGTAGCATTAATTTTTTCAAAATAGATCCATAAACCTTCCTCTGATTGACCTCTTTAATCATGCCAAATTTGGTTCTGATTGGATTAGTAGTTTAGGAGGAGACCTGTGACAAAGAAAATCCTGAAGTCTGGTATGAGGAGCTTTCGCTCGATTTCGTCTCACTCAGCTCAATAAATCGTCTCTGGCACCCACAGGAGAGACTTGCCTAGTGTGGGGCTAATATACTATTTGGCAATAAACATTTTTTTTATTTCACTTACTGTCCTTGCTACTTTTTAAGTAAGTAGATACTCCTATTGCACTTATGACGTCATAACTACTTATACTCATCTAGCTACTGCTACGGCAGCGTGCAATGAATGTTCTTCTTCATGTGCCTCTTCTGTCCTTAAGGTTGGCCACTAGCGTCCTGTATTATCTGTCAACAGCCAACCGAGGCAATACTGGTTCACTTCCAAATGTTCCGCGACCACGACTTTTTGCGACACCCCGCGCACCTATTCCAATCCACTTTGCCCATCATGATGGGATGTATCTGTCGTGCCTCAGACCGAGATATTCTACATTGTGTCTTTTTATGATTGGCACCATTGTCCGGGGCATGTGAGCACGCTGAAGCCAAAGTCAAAAACCATTTATTCTGTATAGACCATTAATACGGCACTTACAAAACGTCATATTTTTTTTTTATCTAATGTTTGGCAAATGGACCACCGGTTCGAAACGCGGCCCTGTCCTGAGAAGACTCCGGCAAGAAACTCAGCGGGCTGTTTTTTTTTTGGTCTATTTACAAACATATTTACTTAACCTAAGTACAATATTTCATTTGAGTAGCATAGAGAGAGAGTAAACAGTTCATATCCAAGCTTGTTTGTCGTCTAAATAGTCTTGAATTTTATAGTAGCCTTTTTGGCAGAGTTTACTTTTAATTTGGCTTTTAAATGTATGAAGAGGTAGATTCTTCATTTCACTAGGAAGCTTGTTGTAGAAGCGTATACAGTTACCCTTTTTTTTTTTACGTGCGGAAATCCCTTCGGATACCCCCCGCCGGCCAGCGGGGGTGGTTATGTCGTGTCTCGACTAAAACCGCACGGTATCCTCCCCAAGTGTCCGTTGCCGGGCACCCCGGGTAAGCCCTCGAAAGGATAACCCCAGGGTTGCCGGCGGACTTTGGCCGCCACCGCCTCGCCTGGTGGGGTCGGGTTTTATCCCGCTTCGGTGAGTTGACAGGCGTGTGTAGGGCACACACGACACGCCTCCGCCACGGCCTGCTTCTCTAAGGACGGCGAGTCGGCCAACTGCCGTCCTCAGGCCCCGATCATGGAGGTCGGTAGTCCCGGGCGTAGATGAGTCTGCGGCGTCCTCGCCGCAGACTGCGAAACTCGGGGGAGCAGGGTTCTCTCCCGCTCCCTCTCCGCCGTCTCTTTCGCTCGCATTACCTGCTCTCAGAAAGAGGCGGCGGCGTGCCACTTGCTCCCGTCGGAGACCACGGCCCTCACCATGGTCTCCAACGAGAGAACGTCCACGCACAGGACCGCAACGAGATCCCGGCGTTGACTCGCCCACGCAGGGCACTCCACCAACGTGTGGAGCGCCGTGTCTTCGCCAGGATCCTCGCAGTGCTGGCACTGCGGCGTTGTCTCCCGGTGGATGCGCCACAGATACTTACCGAAACACCCGTGTCCGGTAACCATCTGGCACATCCGGTAGGAGAGGTCCCCATGGTCCCTCTCCAACCACTCCTTCATGATCGGTCTCACCGCCGCAATGGTGGATTCCCCCCACCTTGGGTGCTCAAGTCGCACCCTCCATGTCTCCATGAGTTCCTGGCGGAGCAGGGACCGCTGAGCCCTGATTTCTCGGGGCTCCGGCCTATGGCCCCGCTCCAGCGCCTCCTTGCGCCACTGGTACAGCAGCGCAAGGGCTCTCGCTTCCAGGTCCCATGGAGGGGTCCCGGCTAGGAGACATGCCGCCTCGACGGAGATCGTGCGATACCCCCTGATGACTCTGACGGCCATCGCTTTTAACGGGCTGTTTAATACAGCCACGTTGCGGGCCGCCAGAGTCTCCGCCCATACTGGGGCCCCGTACAGGGCCATGCTTCGCACGATCCCTAGGTACAGTCTCCTAGTGGGGGCGTTGGGTCTATGATGCCTAACGTTAACGTTAGGCATCAGCCGCGATAGCGCGGCCGCAGCCCCCCTCAGTTTCGGGACCAGACTTCGGAGATGATGGTGGATCGTGGGCTCGATGCCGATGCTTATGCCCCCTACGGTTATGCTGGTTCCCGCAGGTGGCCCCCTCCGAGGCCCGTGAAAACACATAGCCTCGGATTTGTGGAGAGCCACCTCGAGTCCCAGCCGCCGTATTCGACCCACGCCTTGAGCAACCCCTACCGTGGCCTTTAGTGCCGCGCTTCGGTACGTTGCTCCCCGCGCCATAACGAGGGTGTCGTCAGCATAACACGTTATGCTGACACCCTCGAGCAATGAACCGCGCAGCACCCAGTCGTATCCGATGTTCCACAGGAGTGGCCCTAGGACCGACCCCTGCGGAACACCGCACGACACTTCTCGCCGCCCTGGCCCTAGCCAGCTCGGGTAAACTGTGGCCCTCTCGGATAGGTATGCCTCGACAATGCGGCGGAGGTAAGGAGGCACTCCGTGATACGCGAGCGACTCCCTAACGCAGCTCCAGGGTAGGGTGTTGAAGGCGTTAGCGATGTCGAGAGACACCGCCACCACCACCCCACCTCGCGAGACTACTTCCTCCGCCAGGCGCCTAACGCGCATGATCGCTTCCACAGTGGAGCGCCCCCGGCGGAAACCGAACTGGTTGTCCGCCAGATCTGGCCCCACGTTCGTGAGATGCTCGACGAGGCGCTCTGCAAAGAAGCAGGTGTACTGGTGGTCAGCGGAGATCGCACAGCTGCGAGCAGCGTGCGTGACCGCTCGCCGCCAGTACACCTGCTTCTTGGCCGGGCCGGGCTTAACCCTAGGCATCGCCGCATCACAGATATGCGACATGGCTCTCCTGAACCATTCCGCCTCTGCGTCGACATCGGCAGGCCTGGCCGGTGACGGAATCCAGGCCTGCACTATGGATGCCTCCTGGAGAGCCTCCCAATCCAGGCGTCTGAGCGCCCAACGTGGATCCGGGGGATTCGCGATTGTCGGCGGCAGGTTAGTTGGAGGGGAGACGTTGAACCGAATGTACTTATGGTCGGAATCCGTCTCCTCCTCCTCCACCACGCGCCAAGCCTGGACGCGGCGGGCGAGAGCAGGGGTCGCGAACGCGAACTCCACGACCGAACTGAGCCCCCGCCGCTCCCAGGTGGCGACATTCCCCCGGTTGAGGACCTCTAGACCACGGTCACCACCAGTCCTCCATTACTCGCCCCTTGACATTGGTTTCCCGGGAGCCCCAGGCGGCAGACGGCCACGTCAGCCAAGCCCTCATAGTCCGCCGCGACACAGCCTCTGCACCTTGCAATGAGTGCAAGGCGCGAGGTGTCCGCGGCGGAACCGCCGAAGACGGTCGCTACGCTGTCCAGGTCCACCGGGCTTCCGGGGTGGACCCAGTACGGCTCAGCGACCACGATCACATTGATAGACCACTCCACGATGCTCTGGTACAGAAGATCCTGAGCACCGGTGCAGTGGTTTATGTTCGCCTGCAGGATGCGGATTGGTGTGTCCATTAATGGACGTCCATCTCCGCATCCCGCCGCGAATGTGGCCGCTCTTGAGCGGCACCCCCGCTACCCGTTGCGGACGAACGGGGCTTTGGCCTCGAGGCGGCGCAGGTACGGCTGTCCGCCCGGTGCTCCGCCGCTTTGCCCTCCGCTACGCATTTGCAGCAGCGCGGCGGAGCATCACAAGCACTTGCCTTGTGCCCGGGCTGACTACAGCGGAAGCACCAATCCCCCACGGTCATATCAATCAGGAAATATACCGCTACTGACGCAGTCATTAAACACAGTTGCTAGATGGGGAGCAATGACATCAATGACGCTTGAAACAGTTTTGACTGATAATCCCCATAGGTCCGCGGTCTTTTTAATATCAATGAAAAGCACGGTCTCGTTTCTGAGTTTCCACATTAACCCAATAGGTTTGCAGCATGTGGTGGTAGCACCACATCTCAAATGCCTACAGGCGTCTCGTGGTGTCTTTTTTGAAGGTCCAAGATGCGCAGCCTTACATGATGATAGGCCATATATGATATAGGAGTAACCGGACTGAAATAATGTTTATACACTAATTTTATTTCACTTTCTGTGAATTCGTTTTAGGTTGTAAGGCCAGTCTTGATATATCCATACTCTGACTGAAATCTACAAATAGGTCAGTCTTCCTACACAATACTTTATTGATATTATCTGATTTCATAATTGATAAGCAATTGTGAGTTTCAACTACCTACGTCTCTTATATATTTATAGACCAGAATATATATTTTAACCAAGTTTACCTTTCTTTGTTTTTTTTCGTGCGGAAATCCCCTCGGATACCCCCCCGCCGGCCAGCAGGGGCGGTTATGTCGGGCTTGAACCGACTAAAACCGCACGCCGTCTCGGGTCTGCAGACGCCGGGGTGTAAGGTTCCCCATAGAGCATATCCCTCGCACCCCGACTGACCCTGGGCCATCTCCGGTTTCGAGATGGCCCCTTCGGGTTTGGGAACCACGGTGTCCCCGTCTTGCCCCGGTTTGGGGGAGGGGCGTTAGTCGCCCCACCGTCCCGGCCTGCTTCTGCTGGGGTGACAGGTGGCCTCACCTGCCACCCCCAGGCCTGCGCTCATGGAGGACGAAGGTCGTTAAGCGACCTCCGGCGCCTGAGTCGCCTGCGACGCGCGGCGAGCATGTTGCGGGCTCGGCGGGCCGTGAGAGTTCTGAACCTCTCCCGGGCGCGCTCCGCCATCTCCGTCGCGAGCATCACATGCTCGCAGAAGGAGGTGGCGGCGGCCCACGCGCTCGCGCTCCGCGCCATTGCCGCAATCATGCTGCCGAGCGAGAGGACTCCCACCCCGATGGCTGCCACGAGGTCACGCCTCGGCACCTCCCACGTTACCAAGTTTACCTTACCAAGAAAATACATAAATTAAACAACTATAAGTCAATGTCAGCTTGTTGTTGTTTTTTATACATTCCTGACATTTTTAACTTATTACTTTGATACAATTTAGATCGTAAATATACACACACAGCAACTAACAGGTAAATACATTCAACTCGTTAGTAATAATAGAACAATGGGTAAATATAGCCTTTAAATATGTAATTCCATCTTTGTAGTCACAACCAGTGTTAGAAGTCAGTCCATTGTCTTTAATGTTAAAAATGTGCGATTGTCCTACGTACCTTTTTTTTTTTTTTTTATCGTGCGGAAATCCCTTCGGATACCCTCCTTATGTCCTACGTACCTGTACCATCACAGATGCACAGATATAAGATAATTCTCAATATCTTGTGTGTCTACTTATTATAATAAGGAATCTGTTAGAACCAGATATGTAGAAGCAATACAAACTTGAATTTAAGCCTTGTTTGCAAAACTGTTTGCGTTAAGTAATGTGTTTGCAATGTATATAGTAAGTAATCCAAAACTCACCAACACCTGAGCCTTTACAACCCATACAAGGGTACTCGGGTACTCGGTTTCGACTAAAGCTTTCAATAAACATAGTACTAATACTATGTTTATTGAAAGCTTTAGTCGAAACCGAGAAATGAAGGAACTAGTGATATTCCCGCCATCCTAAGACCCGAGACGGTGTGCGGTTTTAGTCGGTTCAAGCCCGACATAACCTCCCCCGCTGGCCGCTGGGGGAGTGTCCAAGGGGATACCTGCACGAAAAAAAAAAGGTGACAGATGGACAACAGAGTGATCCCATAAAGATACCATTTTTCCCTTTGAAGTACAGAATACTTTTTTTGTTATAAAAAGTAGTTACGTGCATCTTATTAAAAAAATTACTAAAATAAATAATTACATTGATTAAGAGCATGAAAAGCCTAAGCTCTGTGATTGTGACACACAATACTTACCTAAAGGTTTATTTATTGTTAATAGAAATTCTGGTACCATATCTAACATAAGCAACCATTCTATTCGGTAGACGCTGTCTGCCAAGTAGTAGAGCTGTTAGCGAGAGATAACGTCACCTTTCTTGATGTTATGTAAATTCCAGACCTTTTTGTCATTTCGGAACAACTATGCCATTAGAACGCTTGATGGTCAAGAAACACACGATAAAAAAAAAAAAAGGTACATGTGCCCAGAGGCCGCCTGTCACCCCAGCAGAAGCAGGCCCGGGCAGCGGCGGGGTGACTAGCACTCCACCCCCCTTTTCCGGGGCAAGATGGGGACCCAAACCGGGAGGCCATCTCGAAACCGGAGTTGGCCCCGGGTCAGTCGGGGTGCGAGGGAAATGCCTTATGGGACACCTTACACCCCGGCTTCTGAAGACCCGAGACGGCGTGCGGTTTTATTCGGTTCAAGCCGGATATAACCACACCCGCTAGCCGGCGGGGGGTATCCGAGGGACTTCCGCATTTTTGAAGAAGAGTTTCTAAACAATATCCCGTTAACCTCTCCAGCTAAGCTAAACTGCTTGTATTAGGAGTGGGTTCATGTCGGTTCATGTGTAATGACCAGGATTCGAACCCGGGACATCTCGATCGTTAGGCCGAATCCTGAACCATTAAGATACCGATGCTTAGGTTATATAACATATAGCTGTTGCCCACAGCTTCACTCAAAATTCGGATCCCGCTCCTGCTTTCTATGGGAACCTATTCCAGACTATATTCTATCCCTGTACCAGATACGTTCAGCCATTAAAGCATGATTGAGTAACAAACATCCAAGCTTCCTAGTGAAATGAAGAATCTACCTCTTCATAAATTTAAAAGCCAAATTAAAAGTAAACTCTGCCAAAAAGGCTACTATAAAATTCAAGACTATGTAGAAGATAAACAAACTTGGATATGAACTGTTTGCTCTCTCTCTATGCTACTCAAACGAAATATTGTACTTAGGTTAAGTAAATATGTTTGTAAATAAACCAAAAAAAAAACAGCCCGCTGAGTTTCTTGCCGGAGTCTTCTCAGGACAGGGCCGCGTTTCGAGCCGGTGGTCCATTTGCCAAACATTAGATTAGTATTTTTGACGTTTTGTAAGTTCCGTATTAATGGTCTATACAGAATAAATGATTTTTGACTTTGACTTTGACTTACAAACATCTTAACAAACTTTTACATTCTATCTGTTGCCCGCGGCTCCACCATCAATTCTGATCCCGTTCCCGCTTCCCATGGAAACTTATTCCAGGGATAAAAAGGAGCCTATGTGTTATTCCAAACTATAATCTATACCTAAACGAATTTTCTGCGAGAACCGTTCAGCCGTTTTTGCGTGAAAGAGTGTTTATGATATTAGTAGGAAGTAGGATTAGTACGATAGTAGGATAGTAGGATAGTAGGAAGTAGAATAGAAGGATAGTAGGTTAGTAGGTTATTAGGATGTTAGGATAGTAGGATGGTAGAATGGTATTGTAGTATTCGGACTCCTTCGAACACTATAGATAGTTTTTTTTCAAAAGATGGCTCGAACGTCACCTTAAGACGTATTAATGTATCGGAGAATTTCGAATATCTGGGACGTGTCTAGGTGGCTCAGTTGGTCAGAGCATTCCCCCTGTAAGGGACTGGTCGCGGGTTCAAGTCCCGTCCTAGATGTTCTCTTTTTCCGATCTAAATCTTTAGAAAAAAGTAAGCATACAAAAGTTTAAAAATTTAATTGAACTATAGTTAGTTGCCTGGTCATCATGCGTGAACGTTATAAAAATAAAAATATATAAATGAGTTTGAATTTAGAGAATAGGATAAAAACAAAAGGTTTGCGGGCAGTTCGAGTAAGCGGGTGACCAGAGGCTCCGGCTTTGACCCGCCTGAAGAGAATATCAAGAAGTAAAAGTGGATCAGGCTCAATCACTGAGCAGAGTTTCGCGTTCCTCTATAGTTCGTTCAATAAATATAAACCACCTCGCGTAAGGCCCCTAAAACACGTTGAGTAGAGTTATATTTATGAATAAATATATCAATTATATAAAAATCCTTGTGTTATAATTTAAATACCATTAGTCATCAACAAGAAGCTGTGTAGTCTAACCCCAGACTCCACAGTATGATGGTAGGATGGTAGGATGGTAGGATGGTAGGATGGTGGGATGGTAGGATGGTATGATGGTAGGATGGTAGGATAGTACGAAAGTAGAATTAGTAGGATAGTAGGAAGTAGGATATTAGGATAAGAATATTAATTGAATATACCTAATGTATCTTGAAGACTGCAGAATAAATTCTTTCTTTATTTCTTTCAAATAACAAATCCCTTAAATTAAACTTTAAGCATTTTGTATGCTTACTTTTCCCATAGATTTAGATAACAAATCCATTACTCAGTAAACCGCTGATAGCAATAATTAGTAATACTTTACAAATTCTATTTGTACCTTACCCATCAGAAAAACATTAGTATTAACAGTGAACAAAACTATTCTAATTAAAGTGTCGCAATTTAGTAGCAGTCATTCACCACGGTTTCAATGTTTCCCAAAGGACTCCAGATTCAACCTTCCGTATTTCGCTCGTTTTATGCGCAGTTTTAAAGTAATTAACCCACTTAACTGCGAGAATACAAGCACTTAAAAGTGTCACAGATTTTGTTTTATTGTTTTCAACAATTGTTTTCAACG
Source organism: Cybosia mesomella (assembly GCA_946251805.1). Lineage (NCBI taxonomy): Eukaryota > Metazoa > Arthropoda > Insecta > Lepidoptera > Erebidae > Cybosia > Cybosia mesomella. The sequence goes on along the minus strand of OX276396.1, from coordinate 32,197,829 downwards.
TTAACGATAACGTTAATATCCTTTTTCTAATGGTTTTTGAACCGATTTTCGGTGCTCCTCTATATCTAGTTATAGATAAGTTTTAGTGCCAACTATAAGAAAACCGCACACACGCAATATAATTGACAATAGAATACCTATAAGACACCATTTCTAATTGATTAGGACAACAGCTATGTCCTAAAACAAAACACGATTGAATTTCTCTCTCTAAAATATTATTTTGTTGTATTTTTATATTAAGTAGTTGTTGTATTTTTTTATTAGTTATTATTTTGTTATATTTAAGAGTTATTTGAAATTTCAAAAGTTAAACAGATTTATAACAAAAAAAAATGTATAAGAAAAAAAAAACATAAAATGTCTATAATTACTATTGATTCAACAATTATTATACAATAAGTATCTAGTTTTAAGTTTAAGTAATATGCGCCCAGCAAATTAACTTTTCACATTCACAGATGAGAGTCACAATTTGACCACAGATAAAAAATCGAATAGTATGCAGACACATTGTAAGTATGTATTTGAAAAAAAAAGAATATTTTTCTTTACATACATACGGCCAAGAATATTGTGTACGGCCTGTATTATGGAGTGATGCTTGAAGATTTGAGCTTGAAGTTGCTAAGCCTAGACAATATTAATCAGATATTATAGCAATTAAGGTTAAATCAATTCAGGATTGATGTAAAACATAATAAAGGGCTGAATAAATATACCGTTTTGTCGTAGAAATCCATCGCCTCTCACAGTTTATGATATGATATGTATGATATATATCTATGGAACTGGCGAATCGTGGGTGTGTAATACACATCTCTGCCTACCCCTTCGGGGATACAGGCGTGAAGTTATGTTATGTTATGTTATAAGGACCGTGCGGACCTAACGCACGGGTACACAAGGGGGGTTATCCTTTCGAGGGCTTACCCGGGGTGCCCGGCAACGGACACTTGGGGAGGACACCGTGCGGTTTTAGTCGATACATGACATAACCACCCCCGCTGGCCGGCGGGGGGGTATCCGAAGGGATTTCCGCACGTAAAAAAAAGGGGCGGTTCTTGCTACAATATAATATTCGAGCAGACTCCCATTCTAAAAAACAAGTTGAATTCCTGAGACGAGCTCAGCCGAATACAAGGGATTTTCGATTTTGCGTTTTTTTTTTGCGATTTTCTTTTATCTTGCAATGGTTCACCCCAGCACGAATCTATTACCGAAAACAGCAACTCGATAGCTCATCTCCTTCATACCCAAAATCGCGGGTTCGATTCCCGCTCAGTGCAAATATTTGTATGCGTGAATATGTCTATTTGCATTGGTCTGGGTGTTTCTATGTATAATATGTATATATTTAGAAAAAAAAAGTATATAAGTATGTTTATCCGCATTCTGGAACCCCTAACACAAGCTAGTCAAACTATGCTTACTTTGGGTCTAGAAAGCGCTGCGTAGAATGTCGTAGAATATTTATACATCTATACCTACATATAAATAAAATTGGAGTGTTTTTTTTTATGTTTAGGACACGTCAATTTGACTTCACCTCACCTGATGGTAAGCTGAAGGTAAAGTCTCAGGAAAGAGGGTCACCATTACTTACACGTATCATGTTAACAATGGTAGCACTCAGCTTGACGGCCTCATCAGAAGAGGATTGTTGTCGCAGCACCGGGTGACACCCACCGGTCCCACTAGTGCTGCGACCACAGTCCCCCTGCCCGGCTATGCGCTTGCTGACCCCTGAACACAATCAAACCGAAATTGGATTACTATGGAGGGTTTTTCGCAATCGTGCTGAAATGGTATTATTTATATCGCCACGATGGCGAAACAACGCTGATAATTTTTACCTCACATCTGTTAACAATACAAATACCATTCATACAACATAAAAAATTATTCGTCTTCACGACGTATTTGAAATAAAGGAATATTGACACGTGTTAATTATTACAAAATGAACTCTATGGACGTCTAAATTATCTCATTGGTTAATGCGTATTAAAATAATTTATAAAGGGTTTTAGGAACCAAATAAGATGTAATTTGATTTCTTTGTCAAGCTTTGATACGAGACTGTTGGTTAGTAAACGGACGCGTTTACCAAATTTTGCACGATTGAATGTCGCTATGCTTTGCCTGACAATGAGTTTGTATTACGTAGATTGAGAGTTAAGTGTTAAGCGTGGCATGTTGCATGGAAGGATAGTAATTTAAGGTTAATGGTGTGTATATAATTAAAATATGCTTAATTTGAACTAGTTAAGATGTTTGGTTTAAAATAATATTGGCATGCTATTTTAAGTACAAGAAAGGTCTAATGCGTAGGTCATTTCTCAAAAAAAAAATACTACCTGATACCCAAGTGACGAAGCGGCGTGTGACGTCATTTGGACGCAGCAAGCGGGAAGTCAGTGGAATATAAAAACTGATTTCAAACGGGGACACGGGACAGTTTTTCATTGTAGCTGGTTGAAGTGCACACGCTCTGTTAAAATAGTTGGTAATTTTGTTGGCTGTGTTATGCTAATATAATTGGTGATTCTTTTGATGAGTTGTGCATACTAGACAGTGACAAATGATAACGCTCTTTGGATTGAATATCTAAAGATTCCTATATTTTATAAATACCTTTCTCAATAAAACCCAAATTCCTGAAACGTGGCAAAAAAAGAACTTTTAGGTAACAAGCCTTAAATTCTGGGATTGAGTCTGATTTCGGAAGCGTTTCAAACACCTATTTCCTATAATCTAGGATCCGTGGAATAGTTTTAGGGGTTTTCGCAAGCTATTCCATTCCTTTTCCTTAGTTTAGTTCGCATTGTTACTCCCCTACACACAATTCGCACACAAACACACATGTCAAATCAAACACACCTGCTATCTTTGGTACGGGATAGTAGACCGAAGGTAAACATTAGGGCCATTTGAGTCTAGAATTATTTAGGTTAATCTGTCGAGGCGGATTAATAGGACTCGTAGGTAACATCATACTAAATACGTTTATTTAAGTGATAACTAACCGAAGTGAAGTGTTACGTAAATTATATCGCGTTAAATCTTTGTTTACACGATAATTATCATAAATAACTTAATCAATCCAACAGCAAATCCATTGTGTTTTAATTAAAGTAACCGTGAATTTTATAGTAAAGATGTGGATAAATACGTTATTCAATAATTAAAAATAGATATATCGAAAATAGTTCCAGAACATTGTCTGAATAAATCGTGATAGTTTGTTATATAACTTTAAATATATTACTAAATAATATAATTGAAGGTTTCTGGTAAATTTCTACTATTTTATAGTATATTGGTTTGAAAAGCAAGATAAAGAACTGTGGTCTGAATTTATATAAAATTACGTTTGGAAGTGATTTGAATGATTACGTGAAATATCATTATCATTATAACATTTTATCTAGGCACTGTAATCAAATAAATAAGTGCATTATAACACGGCTGAATACATCATTCGAGAATTAGAGCAAGTATAAATAATTATTCCGTTATCAGTTATAGAACATTGATTTGAGTGGGCAGAAGTTGACGAGTAATATATTAGAGTAAATTATCTAAGTGGCTGATTATTCATCTAACATTTGCAATATATCGAGTAACACGTGGAAATAGTATCAGTAATACAAAGAGATGGTCGTTAGTGAACTCAATTAATATTCGACTTGTAAAGTGCAAAGAACACATAAGAGACGGCGTGTGGTTTTAGTAGGTTCATTCAGAGACATCTGAAATATAATTATTTGCACACAGTTTTCTAACGAGAGGGAGTATTTTAGTCGAATACAGCAATAAATAAATATATGTGTTACAATCAGCTCACTTAATAGATAATTTAAATACAATTTTAGCTCCTGGTATCATTTGGGTTTTCAGTTTGAGCAAGTTATCAGTGTGTAGCATTTCTGGGGTCTGCCTGAAATCCGTATTTATACCAGTCTCGAACGAAACCTACATTGGAATGCAGGCAAACCTAGATATGTGAGGCGATTTACGACGGGTCGGTTAAACTTGTAATGGTATTAATTAGTGAATACTAATATAAAAAAAGAGAAGAATACTATTATACGTTTAGCGTTAGTGGAGGTACTGATAACAGAATTAAATTACTCTTGAGAGAGAGGAGGAGAAAATATGTTGATTTAATATCAACCCAACCAAAAAAAAAAATATATGAGCTCACGACAAAATATATGAAATATAAAAAAATACAGGCCATTATCATATAATCTGGATCCAGAAAACCTCAGTTACCTGGTAGATACAATCTACGACCGTAAATGATAACTTGACATTTAAATCAATATCGTATATAGAAACTAGATTTTACACAGATAGAGTTCATTTTATTTCAACAAAACTCAAAAGATTAGAACATTAGTTAATATATAATATAAACCGAAGGTTAAATTAATTCAGTGAGGAGAATAATCACGGTGTACATTATTTAAAATAAATTGGTTAGGAATTTAATTTCACAGTTTAGTTTTATATTTATGTTAGTTTAGTTTAGTTTAGACGATTACAGCCAAACTAGTGACGAAGATAGCTTTAAGGGCCATTTCCCGTTACAGTGCACGGTGGTACCTACCCGGCCGAATTTTGTGACAAAGTGTCATCAAATTTCTACCACCAGTGTGTGTGTCTGTTTGTAATATTGAAATAACCGTTTTTTACTACATGTATATATGAATATATATACGGTACATACAACAAAATAACATTTTTTTAAATTTTTGTCTGTCTGTCTTTCGGTCTGTCTGTCTGTTTGTTCCGGCTAATCTCTGAAATGGCTGGACCGATTTTGACGGGACTTTCACTGGCAGATAGGTAATGTTACAAGGCGTAACATAAGGTACTTTGATTTTAGAAAAATAATTGGGTTCCGCGCATAAGAACCAAAACCATAAAAATCCAAATCCACGCGGACGAAGTCGCGGGCACAGCTAGTTTATAATATAAGTAGGACGTAGGATAAAATGAGATTAACCTTGTCCTCTTAGATTACCAAAAGTATCAGCACATTAAAATAAATTGTATTTTATCATCGTGTTAGCGCTGTATCCTGATTGTATTCATGGTCTTCACCTCAGATCTCGGGATCTATTTCCCGGTTTTTCCTCCTTCACTTCACACGATCTTGCATTTCAATTTATTTATTGGTGAATTTCTGTGTGAAGATCGTTTGTAGAAGTATCAGTATTCAGTAACTTTTGTAATGTGTAATGTACAGTCAATCTAAAATAGCTTAGCTTTTGCATCTTTTAGGTCATGTTTACTCACGCGAGGGATATGCTCTATGGGCAACCTTACACCCCGGCGTCTGTAGACCCGAGACGGCGTGCGGTTTTAGTCGGTTCAAATCCGACATAACCGCCCCCGCTGGGTGGCGGGGGGGTATCCGAAGGGATTTCCGCACAAAAAAAAAAGGTCATGTTTACTCCATTCTGAAAGATCTATGTTAATAGCTACTGAAATGCGTAAAGTAAATTCAGCTTTTACTAAAGGTGTTAAAGTTGATTTCATAACACTTTGTATATTTTGATTTCATGCCAAAAGCGACAATCGATAAGTTTATTTGGCTGCAAAGGCACGCTGTGAAGCCAGTAGTTCTGCGTTTCAGTTATCTTTAAAGGAATATGAAGAAAATTTTACCCTTGACCCTACATTTTTAACTGTAATTACATAGAGGTCCTATAAATAAATGAAATGAATCAACGAAATTTATGTACGCGCATAACTTCTGAACGACTGCACCACATTGGATAATCTTTTTTTTGTTCGTTATTGTCAGAACAAGATTTTATGTTAGAAAAGCCACGGGTAAGGTGCTATAATTGGTCCAGGGACCACCTAGTTTTTAATAAAGATGCACCTGAATCATGGTCAATTCAATTATTTTCATGATATATTTCATTAATATGATATGAAGAAACAAATGAACTCATACAAGGACTGTAACGCTTCATCAACTATAAATTATAAAACGATGACAAAGATCAGTACAAAGCCTCAGCGAAAAGGTAGCTATACCCGCTACAATACAATAATATCTATTATAAGCTACTAGAGGCCCGGTACGTGCTTCGCTACGTCAAAATGATCCGCCATTTATTGAATTCATTTGTTATAAACTACGAACAAAAGAAAGATTGCATCTTTCAACAATGGTTTTTAGAATTCTGTTGCCAAATTGCAAAAAACGAAACCCTTATAGATTCGTCATGTCTGTCTGTCTGTCCGTCCGTATGTCACAGCCACTTTTTTCCGAAACTATAAGAACTATGCTATTGAAACTTGGTATGTAGATGTATTCTGTGAACCGCATTAAGATTTTCACACAAAAAAAAACAAAAACAACAAATTTTGGGGGCTCCCCATACTTAGAACTGAAACTCATAAATGTTTTTTTCATCAAACGTATGGTGATGGGTATCTATGGATAGGTCTTCAAAAATGATATTTATGTTTCTAATATCATTTTTCTCTAAACTGAATAGTTTGCGCGAAAGACACTTCCAAAGTGGTAAAATGTGCCCCCCCCCCTGTAACTTCTAAACTAAGAGAATGATAAAACTAAAAAAAATATATGATGTACATTACCATGTAAACTTCCACCGAAAATTGGTTTGAACGAGATCCAGTAAGTATTTTTTTAATACGTCATAAATCAATCATAAACTGCAATTTAGCTTTCAATCAATCAATTCAAATATAAAATTTAAAAAAGCATTATTATGTTACTTGCTGCTACGGAACCCTTCATGGGCGAGTCCGACTCGCACTTGGAAGCTTTTTTTTATTGTAGGACAAAGTACACAACGCCATCTAGACCCAAACTAAGCAGAGCTTGTCATATGGGTTCTAAAATGCGGATAAACATACTTAGATAGTTTTTTTGTAAATAACTTCATATATTATACATAGAAACACCCAGACCAATGCAAATATACATATTTGCACTGAGCGGGAATCGAACCCGCGAGCTTGGCTTAGCAGTCGAATGCACTACCGCTACGCCACAGAGGTCGTCCGACATAGGATTCAAGGTAGCGGGTAATTTAATGCCATATTTCTGATTGATTTGTTATGACTTATTGTTTCAATCGCTTCATACACAACTTCTAACTTTTATCATCATCATCAACCTATTCTAGTCCACTGCTAGACATAGGTCTTAATGAGCGCCATAGCGCCCTGTCTTCAGCTTGCCGCATCCAGCATCTGCCCGCAGTCTTTCGCAGATCGTCATCCCACCTGGCCGGAGGGCGTCCTAAACTACGTTTGCCGAGTGGCGGTCTCCACTCAAGAACACGTTTACCCCAGCGGTTGTCGGTTCTTCGCGAGATATGGCCGGCCCACTGCCACTTCAGCTTGCTAATTCTTTGAGCTATGTCGATAACCTTGGTTCTCTGTCGGATGTATTCGTTACGAATCCTATTCTTCAGAGAAACTCCGAGCATAGCTCTTTCCATGGCTCGCTGAGCGACTTTGAACTGGTGGACCAGCCTTACCGTGAGTGTCCACGTCACAGCTCCGTAGGTCATTACGGGTAGGACGCATTGATTGATAAAAAAAATAAAGGTAATGATCGTTTAACTTTAATCGAAGTTAATTGGAGAGTACTTCTGTATGGTGAAATTCCATCATGATGGTGCCAGCTTATAGTATTTGTTCTGCAATTACTTTTTTTTTTAATATTTAGACCGTCAAATTGACTGCACCCCGCCTGATGGTAAGCTGTGGTGAAGTCCAAAAAAAAGGTTTGTTCACGCCCCGGTTAAAGAGCCCAGGATTGTAGATAGAAACTTTAGAAGCTTAGAAGGGAACACGTGTGTGGGTAAAGCGTTCCAGTGCTTTATGGTCCGACAAAAAAAGGAGTCACCAAACTGCTTGGTTCGCGATGGTATCGATTGCACTGTATGAGGATGACACCTAAGTCCTGCTCGTGTCGTTCGGGACAAGAAGGGAGAAGGAGGAATCAATTGGAATAGCTCATCGGAACATTCACCATTGTTAATCTGATGCTGCTTTATGAGTTTTTTATGGAACTAATCGCACCCATATTCCCATTATTGTAACTCCTCTACCCTGCTGTCAACGCAGTGACCCACACGCACACACGCAGTGAACACACAGAGTAATGACATTTAGGAAGTTCCAGGGAAAGTTAAACTGTCTTGGAACCCGCATCGAAATTCATAAGAAGGAAATTGGAGGCGTTAGAAATATAATAAACCCCCTCCCCTTTCTTTGCAAAGCAAAAGCATTTGAGGCAATGGACACAAATAGACAAATTGCCTATAAAAGAGATAAACCCACAATATTTGTGCCTAGGGTGGGCACAAATATTTTGGATCTAAGTGAGCATTAGTCTGTCAGCAATAGTCCGTTCTATACAGAAATATCGTAGTTATTGCAGAAGTAGATTTTAAAAGCACAAGACATCCATCGCTGTGTCAACGATGTTCTTGTATCTGTCATAGATAGGTAGCTACGTAAATCAGATGGGGACACCGTGGTTGAGGGGGACACCGTGGTTCCCAAACGCGAGGGGGGCATTTCGTAATCGGAGATGGCCCAGGGTCAGTCAGGGTGCGAGGGAAATGCCTTATGGGCAACCTTACACCCCGGAATCTAAAGACCCGAGACGGCGTGCGGATGTACTCGGTTCAAGCCCGACATAACCTCCCCCGCTAGCCAGCGGTGGGGTTACGAAGGGATAAACGCACGAAAAATTAATATAAATACATAAATAAATAATTAATAATCAAAATTCAATTATTATGACCTTGATTTCAATCAAAAGATCGAGTATTACAAATTGATAATCACTTGTTTTGTATTCATCGCTTTAATGTTATTTTCTTTATCAGCCTTATTCACTGAAATATCTTTCTAATGTATGTTTAAAATTCTTGATGCTCTTTTATAGTAATGCTCCTAGCCACAAGGTTGGATTTCCGTACTATTGCCGCGACGTCCTGTCCGAGGGTACCGTCGGCGGTTGACAGAACTTTGTTACGTAAAATCAATTGTTCAACGGTACTGATTATGTTGTCAAAGGGTATCTGCTTAGGTGTTGTTACATAATTCATTAGCCAAAATATGTATGGGATATGATCTCAACTCACGTGTAACAAGTTCACAACAGTATACTTCAATAGGTTAAGTGCCACTGATGATGTTTTTTTTAGCATCCCGTCGATTATAGTTGAGAGACATCGAAGGTTAAAAAAAAGATCACAAACGACTTCATAAACACTTCACCGAAAAAATATTTTCTTGTCAACTGCCTTGTTGCAAATAAAATAGGGCATTACACTATTTCACACTGCCCCTATACATAGCTTCCACTTTAACTATGTAGGATCTTAGGATAATCGGTAACCCTCCAATAATTGGATTGTGTGGGTCGAATATATACAGTTCTCTCGGGCAAAAACTTGTATTCAGCTAAATCTAACCGGATGGAAAGTTGGTTGCTTGGAAAGCAGTACGTACTGATTTATATTTTGGTAAGACTATTGCTTCTACGATGCACGAAGCATGCAGTAAAAATGTCAGACGGTTTTATCACTGATACTTCTAATTTTTCTTTTATCCATTTACTTATATATAAATCATGAGGCTTTCACGGCCGGCGTTGCATGTAGAATATACTGCTTCCGGGCTGTTTAGCCGTGGTCCATCCGAAACTTGTATTCCAAACGTTTCGTCGATCTCTGCGGTCGACATCTTCAGTGGTACACGTTGGGACGCCGTCGAGTGCGGAGAACCTTCCTCGGCGGCGAACTCGGTGCGACTGATGTAAAGGCCCGAGTCACTGGCGTATTTATGGGCGCAATGGGAGGGGGCAAACAAGTGATCGACGAAACGTCTGTAATACAAGTTTCCGATGGACCACGGCCAAACAGCCCGGAAGCAGTATATTCTACATTTACTTATATGTTTAATAATATGTATGTCTGTGCATAAATTTCATTCTCTCTCGCTCTGATACACACTTTTGTTTAATGTATACTTCCTTTTCTTCTTACGATCTCCTCTTACTAGCGTCTGATGCTGGAAGATTTTTTTTTAAATAATAAACATCACCATTACACTATTAATTCCACGATTCATTTAAAGATTTTTTTGTTGACTGTACACTTCTAACCACAAGTTTCCATCATCATCCATCTTATAATTTGTTTTTCTCTCACCCAGATCAACTTTTACATCGATTACGCATCTAAAATGAAAATTTTGGTACCAAACTTACAGCAGTTTCCCCGCAAATTGAGTTTACCCGGTATACTAACACCAAACTTCGTTAATTCCTTCTCCAAGTACAAACTTGGAAATGTACCTTAATTCCTCTAGCCCAGAATTGAACACTCGTATCCTACTTAATATTATTAATGTGAAAGTTTGTGAAGATGTTTGGATATTTGTTACTCAATCACGCTCCAACGGCTGAACAAATCTGGCTGAAATTTGGTACATGACAAATAGGCTTCTATCCTGGGAAAAGGTTCCTATAGGTTGCGGGAACGGTATCGTAATACCACGCGTGCTCACTCACTTAACAACAGCTACTCAAATAAATAAAAATCTATGTTCGTTTTGTACTTATTTTGTGTGCTGCCGTATTGCGATAAAACTTTACAAACTTAAGCTTTTATGTGTGAAGGTTATACGCGTTTATAGAGCCGATAGGTAACGCTGTAATAGTCGATAGTGGGATTGGTGACTAAGTAGTGTGGTGTCTGAACCTCATTACACACCACGATGCGGTTACCTGGCCATTATGTGTCAGAGTTTAAAAATAATTATTTGTTTGATTTAAATAGAGCGTAGGGAAGAAAAAACAATTGCTCCGTGGAGCTGCTTTCGGCTGGGCGGCTGACAGCGGGCGACTAGACGCGCCGCCCGGGTCCGCCGGCCCAAGAGAAGATAATAGTGCAATATATTTAGGCTCAGTCCTTGAGCGGAGTTCGCGATTCCCTAGTTCGAAGTAATATAAAAGCATACGCGTAAAAACCTCCCTAAACCCGATTTAGGAAGCTTTGATGATATAATAAATGCCCATTTAAACTTCTTCCTCAGTGTTTGTCTTATTTTCTACACGAGGTATTGTGGCGTCCAACCCCCGGACGCTACAACTGGTGGAGTCGTCGGTTTCCATACAGCTGGTGGTTGCTACAGCTACAACTGGTGGAGGAACGCCGTTTTCCATACAGCTGGTGGTTGCTACAGCTACAACTGGTGGAGGAACGCCGGTTTCCATACAGCTGGTGGTTGCTACAGCTACAATTGGTGTGGAGGAACGCCGGTTTCCATACAACTGGTAGAGGTGCTGGTTGCCACAGGAGCTAGTGGTTGCTACAGCTGGTGAAGCGCTAGTTTCCGCAGAAGTCGGAAACGCCAACATTCTGCAGTTGGCAGTGAATGGATCGATCCCGTACCGTTTGAAGAAAGACGTCGTGCGACAATTGGAGCGACGCATTTATCAGTATCGTTGTCTATTTTGCTTTTATGTGCTTTTATGTGATATTATGTGCTCAACGAGAAGATGGCTATGATGGTGGCTTGTTCCAGAATGTTTCAAGAGCATTGATAGTTGCCTGCGGGTCAATAGGGCCAATAAGGACTATAAGTCTTAGTAGAATTATAATTCACGTAGTGAATAACGTGTTATCTTGAACCGACTAAAACCGCAGTACGTACTAGCGTAACTAGTAGTATTTTATTATTAATATGTGTTCTCTGTTTATTTCATATTGCTGCGCTGCTGAAGATAAATAGATTTGTTTTGTTTTTTATGTTCGTGATGTTCTAGCGTAGGAGTTAGGCAATTATTTTTTGTACAATATTGAGAGTTTGATCTAAACTTTGTAAGAGAGTCAAATCGTTCTGGACATAAGCGCCGACGATGATTGAAAGTTAGTTTTCGATCAGACTTTTCTTTATAGAGTAAGTTCTTTCTCTTTAGTGTTGTTTTAAAAAATAATTTAGTAATGTGTAGGCGACATAAATAATTTTATGTCATCTTTCTTTTTAGATAAGTAGGTCTTAAAAGTACTGTGTTACTAAGTCCTTTCAGGGCAAACCTTAAAATGTATCGGCAAGTGATACCAATAACTTTTCTTTGATGAGGCTGATTGTGGTCAGGTTTCTTTTAACCTGGGTTTTTTGCCTGGCCAAGAATGAAGCAATTTTTCTTTGTTCGTGTTTTTCAGTATTTATTACAGTTTAATTGCTATAATTTGAGATTCTACTATCGTTTACTAATTATTACAAAGATTGCTTCGTTATTCCCATTGTAAGGGACAATTCGCATAATTTTTTTTTTGTGTCCCAGATTTAGAATGCCTAGGGAATCAGGCTGTCACATAAATGACCATTAAGGGCGTAGCTGATGTGGTGTCTGAACCTCATTTCACACCACGATGCGGTTACCTGGCCATTATGTGTCAGAGTTTAAAAATAATTATTTGTTTGATTTAAATAGAGCGTAGGGAAGAAAAAACAATTGCTCCGTGGAGCTGCTTTCGGCTGGGCGGCTGACAGCGGGCGACTAGACGCGCCGCCCGGGTCCGCCGGCCCAAGAGAAGATAATAGTGCAATATATTTAGGCTCAGTCCTTGAGCGGAGTTCGCGATTCCCTAGTTCGAAGTAATATAAAAGCATACGCGTAAAAACCTCCCTAAACCCGATTTAGGAAGCTTTGATGATATAATAAATGCCCATTTAAACTTCTTCCTCAGTGTTTGTCTTATTTTCTACACGAGGTATTGTGGCGTCCAACCCCCGGACGCTACAGTAGTAACCATACTCGCCTGCATTTTTAAGGTTAAGCAATATTAGCCAGGTCAGTTGTAGGATGGGTTAAGTAGAAGGTTCCGATTGCTATACCAACATCTGTGACATTAGTTGGAGCCCTAAAAGCTTTAGCAATTTAATCTAACTACAGAACTTTGATATCACCAGTGGGTTGTGGAGGTCAAACGGCAGTCGTAGATGAGGTGAGGGGGTGCTGCAGTAGAGTTACAGGATCATATCACACAATTTTCCCAAACGCAGCCGGGACTGGTCAGCTAGTTTTTTTGATACAATATTAGTGAACATAAAAACATAACATAACATAACTTCACGCCTGTATCCCCGAAGGGGTAGGCAGAGGTGTATAACACACCCACGATTCACCAGTTATGTTTAGGTCCCAATGTAATAGGGGGCGAGCCTATTGCCATCTACCGGGCACATTACTAAGCGAGCGATAATCAACATTTTTAATGCACACATAACTACGAAAAGCCAGAGGTGTGTGCCTGGGTCGACTTTGGATCGAACTTGAGACCTCGTCTCGGCAGTTCGTTACGTACACCACTGGGCTATCGCCGCTTTTTATTATTAGTGAATATACTCCAAGAATAAATGTTTTTGAAAAACAATTTCCATTATTTAAACATATTCCTAGCGCTCAGCCTGGAATAAATCATGCTGTTAAGCTACAAATAGCACATAGATACACATTTAATCACGCTCACTGATATTTCAGTAAACTCTAATGAATATTCCCAAATATGAACTATTCGAAATGATGAGAAAAGCATGCCGAAAACACAAAGCAAAAAAAGTATTTTAATCTGAAAGTACTAAACGAAACACAGCACATCACGAACAATGACATCGGGTTGACTGCTCCAACTATTATACTCAAGTAGTCCAAAATCCAAATGCTTTCAAAGTATTTTTCCGATTTACGACCCGACCTTAGTAAGGATCTTATGGTAAACTTTTATTTATTTATTATTAAATATATTTATTTATAAAAAGATAAAGTTGAAAACTAAATACACAGAAGTTTTGAGAAAAACGTAGCTTCATACACTAGCACAGTTGATAGGAATGTATTATTTACCATAAAGACTGTCTGTCTACATTGCGCATGTGTAAAGCGTAGATAGGGATGGGACATGTTTCCTGCAAATGTAACGTTGGTAATGCAGTATTTTATTCATGTATTTTTTTGACTGCGTACATTTCGACCTTCTCAAAATGTTCTGTGCCTAAACCTTACTCATCTGCAAGCCGATACTTTTGCTGATTGACAGCAGAGGCTCCGTCAAAGATTTTCCTCTGGGGGTAAAAGGTCAGATGGCAGGTTTCTGGAAACGCCAAAATAAATGACATCGAAGCAAATAAATCAAAGCTCGGGCTTCAAAATGCAAACTTTAGCCGCAACCAGAATCAGGGCTCATATTAAGAACCAGAAGGAAATTATATGATACAAAAATAACAAGCTAGATTTTAAATCAGAATTTTGAAATGTACAGATATTTTAGACTCCATCTATACAGGCTCTTTTTAACGTTGCAAATATCACCTCCTAGTTATTTAGAGTTAGAGAGCTAATTAGAGTCAAAGTCAAAAATTAAAAATAACTAAATAGCAAAAGAAAGCCTTTTTTTACTGCCCCAGGTCTTCCATGTGCATTTTCATATATTTGTATTGTATATAAATGTATGTATATGTTATATGTACCTTTTTTTTTTTTTTTTTTTTATCGTGCGGAAATCCCTTCGAATACCCCCCCCCCGCCGGCTAGCGGGGGCGGTTATGTCGGGCTTGCACCGACTAAAACCGCACGCCGTCTCGGGTCTTCAGTATGTTATATGTACCTGTCTAATAAATATTATGTGTGCAACTATTGTATATTCCTATATAAATTTTGTTCTTTTCTAAAAACAATGTTATCCATCCAGTATGCTGATAGCATGTAATCAACTCTGGACATAATGTTAACTGCTGTAATTACAATAACATATACCAGTATAATTAACCTGACAAATATTTTTCGATAGTTTTCCGCTCAAGTCAAGTAATGCCCAACCCTATTGCACTGGCACAGGGTAGTTCGCGGCCGTACGGTGGCGGCCGCGCCCGCTTCTACATTCGCCCTATAATATTCCGCATTACTGTAATACTCTCCCATTAATATCGAGCCTAAAATGCAATTACCCAAAAGTTGCAAGTGACTATTTGTCAAGTGTTCGAACAAAGTGTCCAGGCGATTTTGACACATGTGGCAGAGAGGAATAAGATTCAATACTGCTTGGCATAAGCCTGGATAGCTCAGTGTACACCAGCTCTTTGTACGCCGGAATGACACGGTGAGTACTATGTCTAATTTTAATACGTTTTTGAAACATGGTCTACTAACAGAAGTCGTTTTACTTGTGCAGTAAAGACCTTATTTTACTTCTGTAATTATTTTATATTGTTTCTCTTTAATGTTTTTATGTTTATTACAGTTTTCTTATCGCAGGTTTGTTCGTCGCTTAAACTTAGTTGTAAAAGTTTCTTGTGACCTAACAAGTTTGGTGTTCACTTGAAATATGCTGCAATTTATTTAACTTTTCTCATCAGAATATCTATTTTTTGTTCGTCTTTTGCCTAGTTTCGCAATATTCTATAATATAGTAACATTGACTAAGATATTCAATATATTGACTTAAATATAGGTAACACATAAAAATATCTCTGTGTAGATGTAAAATATAAGTACTTCTATATCAATTTATACGAAAATAATTACTCCAAAAACGAGCGCCGTTATCTCTTCATTTTATTTGATGGTTCAATTAAGTAAAACAATAATACAGTAGATCCAATAAATTTGAATTCGAGGATTAAAATAACAGTATCATCCGTATCGACATACGGTATCGTCTGCGTACACATTTTAGGGATGTTTGTACTAAAATATTATTTTTAACATTGATTAATTGAACTTTTATTGGTTACTAACTTTTTATTGCTATACGGTGAAATTATTATACATATTAATCTTTTCTTTATTGCTAATTTAGGAGTAAGTATTTTGTAGGTGTATTTATTTCAAATCCATAATGACTTCTGCTTACCTAAGAACGATAAGAATGATAGGATAAGGCTGAGTAATGTATTAGAATCAATATTAAGGGATGGGGAGGCCTCCATCCCCGATTAGGCAATGGCCAAGGCATTGGACTCGCAATTAAGAGATTGCAGTTTCAAACCCCACCCAGTTTAAAACAGTTTACGAAAGAACTAGTAATGTGTTGACCAAAGTTACTAGTAGTTTTGTTGTAAAAACAAGCATAGTTAGGTGGTTATTGGAACTAGTTTGAAGTAAGTTACACACCCAAGAAGCCCTGGCTTAATGCCGTTGAAGATGACATGTATGCCAATGGTCTCGCTATCATGGATGCCCACAACCGTGCAATAGTAAAGGCCGACAAACGGATCCCCTCTCTGAGGTGACAGCCTCAGATGCGAAGATGATCATGATGATAACTTATAGCTACGTACAGAAATACATTGGTATATCCCTAACACAGTCCTAAAATATTTCTCTATCAAGAATCTCTGAAATCGCCTCAAGAATATGAAATGTTTAGTTGGGATCTCTTTATAGCAAATGCGACACCAAGTAGCCGACTAACCCAAGTCTTGTATTGCAGAACAAGTAACATTATGCGTTTTTCTTTGGCAACGTGCCAGATGCGTGTCAAGAAACCAGGGCATTGTTCACGTGTTAAGGGAGTAACGACAATGGTTCATATAGTAAATTGACTGGACTTTAACTAGGCTTAATGTTCATTGTAACGTTGCTTAAGGAATAGTTTTAATTTGATGAGCGACACTAGGAAACAATCGTTTACATATAGTGTTGTTATTTCAACTTTTTACCTTTATGTATTTTGGCGAACTTTGTAGATTATAACACTAATTTAACAGATAAGTATACAGACCAACTCAGGTTAAGTAGACACCGTAACCTATATACGCCAGAGGCATAACGCGCGCGTTACCAACTGCAGACGTAAAACAGAATTAAGAAGAAGTAAAATATGAAAAATAAAAATCAAAAGTTTTCTGGCAGCCTTAACAACGCTACTGAAAATTATTGCTCTACCACTTGATACTAAGTTATAGGCTATTGCAACATTTGAGGTATTACTTGCATGGTACCAGCTATAGAGGAGAAGAGGGAGGAAATAGAAGTGGATAATAAAAGGGAAGGAAGATGTCCAGCACTTTTAGAAAATCATAAAATAAGCAGCGTACTGGTAGTTCACGTAAAAGTAATATTTTAGAAGATAAACCAGTCCATTCTTGTTGATAAAATAAGGCTCTGCACATTAACACAAACAGTACTATTGGGTGCAGAAAACTTAATGCCTTTTATAACTAATCTTTGTCTTTTAAAAGAAGCCGAGGCGTGCGGCGATATGCTGCCTGCCATCTGCCTGATTGAAGATCTACTTCAATTACAAATGTTAAATACAACAGTGCAACCAAAGATTTTGATAGGTTCCGCCTTTATAGTTCACTAGCTGACCCAGCGAACTTTGTTCCGCCTTAGAGGCAATAAATGAGCAGACTTTTGACTTTATCAAGGTCAATTTTTTATTTGGATAATTTATGTAAATTAAAAAAGGAAGTATTTTAATGACTTTTTATTGGCCATGTATTTTAGTGCATGGGTTCCACTCTTTAGTGAAGCACCTTGAGATTTTTCGTTTTATTATCAGGTGCAAGAACAAATAACACAGATGGTCTTCCGACCCGTGAACATACCACATATAATTGACCATGGGAATAACATGGATTTTCTAGATTCAGGCAACAAATGTTTAAGGATTGGCCTTGTGATTTGTTGATGGTCATGGCGAATGCAAGACGGATCGGAAATTGAAGTCGTTTAAGCTCAAACGGCATGTCGGTTGGGATCATCGGGATCCTTGGATGAGAACTTCCTCACCTTCGAAGTTTCCTTTGAGTATCGTCGCGTAAATCACATTGTTCATCAATTTCCTTACCACCAAACGCGTTCCGTTGCACAGTTTTGGTTGGTTTATGTTTCGAAGCATGATTACTGCGGAACCAACCTTTAATCGTAAATTGTGGGGTGGTAAACCCGGTACATCCAAGGAGTTTAAAAATTCAATTGGATAGTTGGTGGCCTCATTTTCATTTGTTACACAGTCAATTGATTTGAAAGAATGCCGTATACCAATTATCTCATTCTGAATTATGAAGTTTAAGTCATTTACATCTTTATTCTTAGCCGCCAAAATTGCTCGCTCACTCAACCAGTCATTATTTTTGTGGTTAGTAATGATGTTAGGGAATACTTTGTTGATGAGTTCGTCTTTTGATGAGACAAAGTTACAGAAGTTCTGAGGAAATGAAATCAATCCGCTCGATTGGTCGACAGGTACTCGACCATTACCGATAGTCAGTAATGCAACTCTCATGTTTGTTGTCAGCTGAAGTTACATAGCGCCATAGATTCGATGATTTGAATCAAGCATTTATTTCGTCTGCAGCAGTTGATGTTGGAGTTACTGGTAGTGTTTGGCGGAAACCTCCAGACAGTAAAATCATTGCGCCTCCAAAACATCTCAAGTTATTGCGCAGATCAGCGCCATTGTGCATTCGTTCCAGATGGATTCGTACCTTTTTTTTTTTTTTTTTTTTTTTATCGTGCGGAAATCCCTTCGGATACCCCCCCGCCGGCCAGCGGGGGCGGTTATGTCGGGCTTGCACCGACTAAAACCGCACACCGTCTCGGGTCTTCAGACGCCGGGGTGTAAGTTTACCCATAGAGCATATCCCTCGCACCCCGGCTGACCCTGGGCCATCTCACCACTAACAGCATCGCTCATCCTGTCTCCTCTGAAAGCAGAGGAGTACGGAGAGCGATGTGTTCCCGCCACGTTGGGTATTGGCCGACGATCAATGCCAACCCTATGAAGGGGTGAAGGGGAAGCCATTGACCGCCGCCCAGGGTGTACCGGCCGCTCCGATTCCGTTCCCCCGGACTGCAGCGGGATCGGAATCGGAGCGACACTCGAGGAGGTTACCCAACACACACCCCATGGATTCGTACCTGTAATCCAAAATGGATAGAAATTGTTCAATTGCTGCTTCCCGGACAATGTTCACGTTTTTTTTTTGTTTTTTTTTTTTTAATCTTTATGAAAAGTATCCTATGTCCTTCTCCTGGTTCTAAGCTACCTCCCCACCAATTTTCATCTAAATCGGTTCAGCCGTTCTTGAGTTATAAATAGTGTAACTAACACGACTTTCTTTTATATATATATAGATTAATGTAACAAGTTGGACATTTTTATTCCAAGTCGTTATTTTGCCTTTTTTTTTCTATATCTATATCTAATCCTATTTCTTGATTACCCACGTTTCCCGTGACAATTAATCGCAATAATAAATAGTTAAAAGAAATTAAAGAAAATCCCCTCAACAATATTCTGCGACTACTTTATGACAAATTGCTCAGCTTTTATATATAACTGGGGCTTAAAATGCCCTTTAATTGGAGCTAAATTTCCAATTAAAAGTACTAAGACTTAATTTTTGTCCATTTTGTTATATTCCAGAAGAATTCACATTATTTCTTATTGCAAATTCTATGGTTATTAGTAACCAGCTGACACATCCTAGCTTTGCACGAATTACAGCCCAAATATCCACGTAATTGATAACTACAAGTTTTATTGCATTAGTGAATACGGCAGCAATAAAATATGAACAAACAACAAACATCGATTCTAAATGAAAACTATTTGATATTAATATGGGTTTCGTGAAGATTGAATTACTTCCCAGTATAGATGAATTTGAGATGAACAATATACCTTATCCCGGTTGCATCCGCAGCTTGGAACCCAGAGTTCACTCTCCTACAAATTTCGTTAGTTGATTTATTTTGGCTTGGGTTTTGGGAGCGATTACTGTCTGAGCTCCGAACCCAGAGAACCAACGCCAGCCCGCTGGCCAGCGGGGGGGTATCCGAAGGGGTTTAGCACGTAAAAAAAAGGGCTGCATCCATCAAACAGTTGGTGTACCTAACAGTGTGTACCATATGTGTACCTTACGGTGTGACTTACAGGTATAGCTGTAGGTCCCGAATATGATTTTGATTTGATTTTGACACAACAAAACGAATGAACCTGAATGAACATATAATAAAGTTCGATATATTCCTTTAAATTTATAATTATTTCGTTCGTTAATAATTATCTCATAATAGTAAAACATTCAAATTAGTCACTTTGAATGTTTTAGTATTTTGATATAAGATACTTAAAAAAGATTTCTGTATTCAGTCGAATACAGAAATCTTTTTTGAGTATACACATAGCATGCAGTAGTCTGTATCGCGCTCGGTAGGCAAATATTTGCCAGCCAAATGGTTTCTAGGGGCGCGCAGTCAAGTTTTATAGGGGTCTATGAATGCGACAGCTCATTTATAAATGATAGACTCTGATCAAGTACTAGAGATTCTTTCAGCTATTTTTGAATGTGTCTCTTTTCTAGATATACTTAGAAAACGCTTGGAAATACATTTTCTTTAAAAACAGAGTTGCTTATTTTGTAACTGTTTCTCATCTTGATGATAATTTAAAAGGTTAGCCTTCTTATTTTGTTTTGTGACTTGATCAAAGATATGCCTAAGTTTGTGGAGGCACGCACAACCATTTATATTTGTTTCATAATTTTTATAATTGTGTATTGTGTGTTGGTTCTTAATGAACGTGTTTCATTTCTTTTCTAAACATACTTCTGTCAGCACTACTGGCTGAATCAACCACGGCCGTACCATCCAGTTACTAAAAATCGATTATAATGTATGCATTAAAATTTCTAAGAACGCCAAAGTCTAGATTCTTTATCATTTTTCATCCCATTTCCATCCCATTTCTCTTTATCATTTCATTAGTAGCAAGTGTAGAAACGCGTGAATGTGTCATTCACGCGTTTCTACATTCTTTTTATTATTATTATTATTATTTATTAGCAGGCAGGCAGTTGAGACAACTGTTAGTTGCCTGTATCCAGTTATCCATTGTTGGTTTTTTTATCAGTTATAAGTTTATCAAGTTTGTTTTTAAATTGGTTTGTGGATTTAGCATTTACAACATCTTCTGGCAATTTGTTCCAAGCCTCCACCACCCTGTTGCTCAAAAAGTGCTTTCTTGGATTGTTATTCGCTCTCGTCTTGGAAAGTTTGAAATTGTGGCCCCTTAAACGTGGGTTTTGTGTGGGTTGAAATATTTTGTCAAACATCTGTATGTCATAGTGGCCGTTCAGGATTTTAAATGTTTCTATTAAGTCTCCACGCTCTCTGCGTTCTTTAAGGGTAGTAAGTTTCAGTTTAGTTAATCTCTCCTCATAAGACAAGCCTTTCAGTTGTCTGGGCAGCTTAGTAAATTTGCGTTGCACTTTTTCCAGTAGGTCTATATCCTTCACAAAATACGGGCACCACACCTGGAACGCATACTCCAACAAGGGCCTGACATAGGTTTTATGGATTTTTAAAACCATATGTGGAGTCAACATACCAAACGCTTTCCTTATGAGGTATACAAAGCTGTTGGCTCTCTTCACAATGTTCTCAATGTGATCCGCCCATTTGAGATCCTCAGTGATTTTGATTCCTAAGTCTGTTTGTGTTTTGACCTCTTTTAGCTCAACATTGTGTAGATAGTATTGCTTCTTAGGGTTTTTTTGGCCTATGTGGAGGACGGTGCACTTTTCAGCATTTAGATTTATAAGCCATTCCTTAGACCAGTTTGCTACCTTATTTAGATCTGATTGCAGGCGATCAAAATCAACTAGAGGGTTTGCAAAGATCTTCGTGTCGTCTGCAAATATGCTTACGTGTGATTCGAGACAGCGTGGTAAGTCAAAAGAGAATATAATGTAGAGCACAGGACCCAGCACAGATCCCTGGGGGACACCGCTGTTGATTAGTCTTTGCTTGGATAACGTATCTCCAACTCTAACACAAAAAGTTCTTTGGCGCAGGAATGCTTCAATCCATTTTAGAAGTTTGCCGCGAATTCCGACACAATCCAACTTCTGCAAAAGACGGGTAGTTGGAACTTTGTCGAATGCTTTCTCGTAATCAAGATAAATGACGTCAACGGGGTTGCTGTCATTATAGCTCTCTGTCCAGGAGTCCAGACAAGATAACAGGTTGGATACCGTAGAGCGACGTGGGCAAAAACCGTGCTGATGGTCGCTTATCACCTTGTTCTGAGATAGAAAATCCCGGATATGCTTAACAATGACTTTTTCCATCACCTTACATATTACGCTCGTCAGGCTAATAGGTCTGTAGTTCGCAGGTTCTAGCTTATCTCCTTTTTTAAAGATTGGTGTTACAGTCGCTGTTTTCCATGGTTCAGGTAGTATTCCTGTGTCATATGAAGCCTGCATCAACTCTGCAATGGTGTCAGCAATATCACATTTTTGTAACAGTATAGCTGGGATTTCATCAGGACCAGGTGAGGAATCAGTTTTTATTTCCTTAATTGCCTTTTGTACCTTCTGTTTGGTGAATTCGATCTCTGTTATTGAATCCTTTACCTGCAGGTTGGGGTCTAAGCAAGGCAGGGGTCCGTCGGGTTCCTTTTGAAAAACACTTTCAAACTGGTCCGCAAAGGTCTCTGCGACACTCTCGCTACTTGCAACAATTTGTCCTAGTTTGTTGCGAAGTACAGTTGGGATGCTCACTTTCGATGTTATCTGTTTCCTGATATATGAGTGAAACTTTTTTGGTCCACATTCGAGTAAGTTTGTTTCATATTTAACTCGCCGGTTTCGACAGATGTTTATCAATCTGTTGTTCAGCTTTCTATACTCCTTATATATGCTGTCCAGTCCAGTAAGTATGTACCTGTCCCATAAAGCTTGTTTGTCTCTGATCATTATCTTGATTTCTTTCTCTACCCATGGCTTTTTTGAGGTGAAAGGACTTAGCTTTATTTGAGGAACATACAATTTTCTAGCTTCTTGAAATGTGTCTATTAAGATATCGTACTTCTTCTCTACATTTTGAATTGTAGTACTCTGGGCTGTCGTTGTTGATAGTTTTTCAAAGATTTTTTCAAAGTCTGCTTTGTTATAGTTCCATTTTAGGTTTGTATTTTTTGGGGTATGGTTATTTACCTCCAGCTGCATTGTTAGGATTATACAGGTGTGGTCGCTTTTTCCTATTCCAGCTTGGTATTCAACTTTTGCTACAAGTGTTTCATCATTTGTTAGGACAAGATCCAGAAAGGAGGGCTCATTTCCCTGTCGAAACCTAGTATGCTTTGTCACTAGCTGCTGGAGGTTGCTATCCGAATACCATTGTACAAAATTGGTTTCTCTCGGGTTAAGGTAGCCACAATTTTCTAAAGGCCATTTCACACCTCGAAAATTAAAATCTCCCATTATAATTGTATTAGTAGACTCTGATGCAGTTGTAATTTGTTGTAGCAGTGAGTTATCTTGGTCTTGGGTAGATTCTTGCCCTCTGTATAAACCACATAGCGAGAACCTGGTATCTGCAATCTGTATGTCTATCCAAAGCGATTCGGTTGCATCATGTTTCATATTTAAGTTGGTATTCAATTTTGTTGTCATACCTGCATTTTTTGCTGCATAAATTGCTACTCCTCCACTACGTCTACTGAAGCGATCGTTTCTGTAAATATCATATCCAGGTATTGTTATTAAGCTGTCAGGTATATCCGGTTTTAGCCATGTTTCTGTCACTACTATTACTGTGGGCTTGACACTATTCACTCTGGCTATAAATAAGTCCATTTTTGGAGTTAGTGATTGGATGTTTGTGCAAAGTACAGTAAGTGTATATAATACGGGTGAAAGTTTGTGTATCCCAAGAGATGACCCATAGCGGTCCACAGCTGGGCTATTTTGTGGACCACCGAGTTGGGAACTTAGTTTTTTTTAGGTGTGGAAGCCGATACAATTTTCGGCTGACCCTGCACATACTTAATGGTAAGGCCTTTTTCACCAGCTTTTGTGCGATTATCAAGTTCTTCACGCAAGTACTTTAGATATTCTCTTTGTAGTGGGGTCAGATCAGACTTAATTTTCCTAGGATCGGACAACTCAATCTTGTGTTTAAGAACTTCAATTGCATCAGCCTTGCTTTTGAGAATAACTTTTAGTGGGCGGGGCACAGTGTTTTTAGCCTTGACCAAGCCCAGACGGAAGGTCTTAATGTTTCTGCAGTCTACATTGTTGGTTATCTTTCCTATAATCTTGGTACTTTCCTGTTTATCATGTTCCTTGCGCTGGACTGGTTCATCAGATGTTGACTCCGGTACACCATATATAATGATGTTGGTGCTGCGGTTAGTTCGGTCCACCATTTCCTGTATAGCTGTCTCCGTGGAAAGCATATTTTGACGCACACGTAATTGTTTGACTTCTTCAGTCAAGTCATCGAGCCTCTTCATGATAGTAGGAAGCTGCGTCATCATGCGCCTACAATCGCCACAGAGAAAGGTCATGGCGCGTGCAACGGTCTTTAGTTCAAGTACACGAATTTCTGTAGGTGACAATCCATGACAATCCCCACACAACAGAATTTTGCAACAATCACAAGTTGCAGATGTTTTTTTATCACTGCATTTTTTATTGCACTTTGAGCATTTGTCAGGGGTAGGTGTTATGGGGGGCATTTTTGTAGTTTTATCGAGAAATCCACAGAGATTTTACAAATTTTCGTTAAAGTTCACTTTTTTTTTTTTTTATTTGAGGGTAGTTTTAAGTCACTTTGCTTGCTGAGATTTTAATTTGCTTTTTCACTAATTATTAGGTTTTGTTTTGGCGAGATAACACTTTCACAGGTGAATCACACTGTAATTTACACTGTTAGACACTTTTCATTTTGTTTTCACTACTTGTACTCATTTTGACAATTTATTTCATTGAAATTTATTTACGATGGCACTAATGACACAATTTACTTCATTCTGGTGCAACTTTTTTTTTCTTTATATTTAGGACACGTCAATTTGACTTCACCTCGCCTGATGGTAAGCTGAAGGTAAAGTCTCCAGAAAGAGGGTCACCATTACATACACGTACCATGTTAACAATGGTGGCACACAGCTTGACGGCCTCATCAAAAGAGGATTGTCGTCGCAGCACCGCGTGACACCCACCGGCCCCACTATAGTGCTGCGACCACAATCCCCCTGCCCGGCTATGCATTTGCTGACCCCTGAACGCAATCAAACCAAAATTAGATTACTATGGAGGGATTTTCGTAATCGTGCACGGTGGTACCCACCCGGCCGAATTTTGTGACAAATTTGTGTCATCAAATTTCTACCACCAGTAAAATTTCTACCACCAGTAAAATTTCTACCACCAGTAAAATTTTAACCACCAGTAAAATTTATTTTAGATCTGATCGCCTTTTTTAGATGATATAGTAGTGGTGTAATGCAAATTACATAACTTGACATTATATGGCACCACTACTAGAATGGTTTATTGTTAACATCAGATGGTTAGGGATCGAGAGTTCACGGGTTCGAATCCTGGTGATTACACTAACGACGTGAACCTACTCCTAACATTAGGAATTTAGCTTAGCTGGAGGGGTTAACGGGCATACTAGTAATTTAAGTTAATACTTTCTATATCTTTAAAAATACCTTAATTGCACTACAATTTTAGTTTTCAATGTTATTTAAACTGAAACTTTTTTAATCATAAGTTATAACTTATTATTCTAGCCATTTAAAAAAAAAACAATTGTCACGTTGTCAAAAGAAGCATTCTGTAATATTATGAAAATCGTTTTTAAAAAATACGTCCCAACTCACCGACGCGGGATAAAACCCGACCCCACCAGGCGAGGCCGCGGTGGCGGCCAAAGTCCGCCGGTAA
Source organism: Cybosia mesomella (assembly GCA_946251805.1). Taxonomy (NCBI): domain Eukaryota; kingdom Metazoa; phylum Arthropoda; class Insecta; order Lepidoptera; family Erebidae; genus Cybosia; species Cybosia mesomella. Next base: position 32,172,044 of record OX276396.1, on the reverse strand, counting down.
CCCTGGGGTTATCCTTTCGAGGGCTTACCCGGGGTGCCCGGCAATAGACACTTGGGGAGGACACCGTGTGGTTTTAGTCGGCCTGATTCCGACACGCCCACCCCGTCGTCGGCACCGATGGGGAGAAGCCCGTGGGGGTTCCACACGTATAAAAAAAAAACCTACGCATCCTTGAAGTTATCATGTGAAATCATATTAAATTCAACGATGAACTGTTTGCTTTCATCATTTCTTATTCAAATGATTTCATCATCATCGTCATATCAGCCGTAGGAAGTCCACTGCTGAAAATAGGCCTCCCCATCAACTTCCATTTCAACCGGTCTGTAGCGGCCTGCATCCACCGAATCCCTAAATGATTTAGTTGCACAATATTTCTTAATCTCAACGTTATATTGCCTACAATATTATGTTAAGGAAGTTAATAGTTCCTACTTATAATTTTCTGTAAGTAAGTATTGTCATAAACAATACTTTTATATTACTGCTGGATTCAGATTTACGAATTTGTCAACAATATTTTCATTTGCATTTTTTGCGCAGAGCTCCCTTCATCCTTTTAGAAAGATTTCGCATTTATTACGCAACTAGCCACACCCTCAAAAACGACTTAATCATAACAGTGATTGAAATAAATGCGTAGTTCTTAATCTTTTGTGGGTTAGCCTGCTTTTTTTCTATTAAAGATGGCTGACTCTCAACAAAGATTTATTGTGGTAAGTAAAACCACAGAAATCATAATAACCACAAAATATAGTTGTGAGTTGCTAATGAGTGTATGGGCACGCATGTCGTGTTGCCTACATTATAAGGTCAAACTTACCTAAAATTGGTGTTACAATCTAGTTCTGTGACAGATGTTAAATGTTGCACGAGTTTTACGATAGTTTTAAATTAATGTATAATGATTATTCTGCATTACTCACGATATGGAAATAAATTTATATTGTGATATGATGTTAAAAATATCGTCTATGGTTATGTACATACTGAAACTATTTACTTACATTAATTATTTATTATGTAGTTACAAGCTTCCCTGAAAATATGGAAATTCGGTCGTTTCTTAGTTATACTGAAAGCGGATGTCAACTGAGTTGGAAAAAAGGTCGGTGGAGGCAAATATGAATTATGTAGAAATGCTACTCACAGTCACCACATACAGTGAAAACCCGCCAAGTTTGAATCGGAATTGCTCATGAAGGGTTCCGTAGCAGCAAGAAATTTTTTTATATGTGGGTTGATTGAATGAAAGGTAAATTGCGGTTTACGATTTTTTTTATACTACTCAGGTGGCAGACAAGCTCACGGCCCACCTGATGGGAAGCGGTCACCGTTGCCTATGGACGTGTGCAACACCAGGGGCGTCACACTCGCGCTGCCGACCCTAAAAAAAAAGAAATTGCAAAGCAGGAATAGCCTTTAGTCTTCCGGGAAGACCAAAGGCTACTCCCGCCTCGCCCTTCTTTTTTAGTTTTTGTGCTGTCAGAAGGAAGACTCTTCCCTCTGACAGCACAAAAACTCTCAGTGAGCTCTGGCTACCCTACTCACCGCCGGGAACACAACACGAGGTTATTATGGCCGCGGTATTCTGTAGGGCGGAGGTACTTCCAGTCGGACTAATCAGTTGGACGGGAATACCGTCATGTCCTACCTCTCTTAGAGGTACGATTTATGACGTATTAAAAAGAAACTACTTACTAGATCTCGTTCAAACCAACTTTCGGTGGAAGTTAACATGGTAATGTATATCAGATATATTTTTTACTTTTATTATTTTCTTATTTTAGAAGTTACATGGGAGGGGGGGACACATTTTACCACTTTGGTGGCTTTGGTTTACACTCTCGCGCAAACTATTCAGTTTAGAAAAAAATCACATTAGAAATCTCAATATCATTTTTGAAGACCTATCCATAGATACGTATGAGTATAAGACACGTATGGGGTTGATGAAAAAAAATACCGAATTTCAGTTCTAAGTATGGGGAACCCCCAAAATTTATTGATGTTTTTCTATTTTTGTGTGAAAATCTTAATGCGGTTCACAGAATACATCTCCTTACCAAGTTACAACAGCATAGTTCTTATAGTTTCGGAAAAAAGTGGCTGTGACATACGGACGGACAGACAGACATGACGAATCTATAAGGGTTCCGTTTGAAGTCATTTGGTTACGGAACCCTAAAAAAGGATAGCAGATAGAGAGAGAAAGATTAGGAATAAATATTTTCAATTTTACAAAGATCTTTTCTACAAAGACCCACAGCGGGAACACTTATTCAAACATTACAGATATTCGAATCATACGCATGAAACGTTTTTGCAACTCATTCGTTATGCACATATAGCTATGGGGTGGAATCTCTGCCTGAGTTTCCATAAAGCTATAGGTTCTAGCTTTCCGGAAACCTCAAGTTTTGAATGAATAGTTTCATCTTGAACCACATCATCATTCCTCAGCAGGGGAGATAGAGGTCAAACGTGAGCCTATCACTTATAAAAAAACGAAAAACAAACCGACTAGCAGACAGACTAACAGACACCGATAAACAGATATTTTTTTACAAATTTCCAAAAAAAAACTATAAAGCTCTTTTCTTTCACGAAGATTACAGTCTAGTAGACGTAAGTCTGATACAAACTACTAACAATAGTATGTATTGTACACATTGAAGACAATAGAAGGTATCAGACCATCATTGGCTACAAAAACCATTGTATCCCATTTTCTTTGAATGAGGCTTACGACTCGCGTGAGATACAACCAGCTGTTAGTGTCAGTCATTTTCTTTTCATTTATAGAGATTCTTAACGAACAAAACGTTTTATATATCACATGATTTTTCCAGTTCGGGTTTCTCTTTTTAAACAATCAAAATTCTTAAAAACTAGTTTTCACAGAACTAAAAAAATATTTAATGAATGTAAAACATTGTTTAGAAAGGCATAGATGTTTTCATTATATAAAAGTGTACAAGTGTTTTTGTTACTGGACTTCTCTTAAATAGAAGAACCGATTTTGATGGCTTTTTTTGTAATAATTTTGATGAAATTTACTAACTATGACCTACAAACAACGAGAATTATATATACATAAATAATATGAGTTAGATAAGGGAGTTAATATAAAAAAGTTGATTTCTTTTGTATTGGATTACTTCGGATCTGTGTGTTTTAAAAACTGTATTTTGTGTTACTGCACTAGTGAGTCAGTGTCGAACGCTAACTTCGGTTGTCTGGACAAACCTGTAAAGATTTTTTGACAACTTTATACATTATACGCCACGATGCTTCTTGTTTTTTTTTTATATAGAATGTATTTGAAAATATAATTTATATGTATTTAAAGTTGAATAAAAGGAATAATAATAATAGCTCAAGACAATGTTTGTCTGTTTTACTACTATATATCTGAATATTTTCGTCATAACTTACAGTAAAATAAATAAAAAAGATTCATTGAGAACAGAAATATTTTAAAATCACTCTAATTGGTTGGAATAACAAGCGTGTCTCGGTTCACGTCCTTCAATCCCCCCAGGTACAACGTTCACAGGTATCCAAATACATAATATAAAATACTTCAAACCTCCATTACATGAAAATGTTCTATTGTGATCCAGTCATGCGAACTCTAGTCACGTTTTCGAACTGAACTCACCAGGCACTGGTAAAAAACTTCGAAGTTTTTACAATAATGACGTCACGATCTTTTACCTTTTTCACATTCACGGCACGTTATTTTTGACCTGTTTTTTTAGATTCGTTACTTTTAAAGCTTACATGGTCTGAACTTGGAGAAAATAATGTTTTATGTAAATGAGTTTTACGAGAAATGTTTTTGTGGAGTTGTTGAGGTGTATTTTGTATTAAATTATTGAAAGAAAATGTGATTATAAATTAAATAAAACGGACCAAAGATAAGATAAGTAAAATAGATTATTAAAAAAAATTAAAAACGAATATCTGTATTTTAAGTTAAAGAAGAAAAAGTAGGTATAGACGCATAATCTGCTGTACTTCATATTGAATTATCATCATCATCAACCTATGCTAGTCCACTGCTGGACATAGGTCGCCCCTAATGAGCGCCATAATAATGTAAGTAGTTTATATAATCAAACTATAGATTGCCTAAATTATATCAACAGATAACTCAGAGAGTGGTCAAGAGATTATCACATTGAGCGCAAATTATCTAACAAACTTAGGGAAATTAACACAAGAATCAAAAGTCTAAAAGTAAAAAAAAAATTAAAACAAGAATATTCTATTTCGAAAAAGAGACCTAATAGAAACGCATTGAAAAAATCAGTAAAGAAATGAACAGTCAAAGTAGATTAGTGTTAAATAGTTTCTGAAAAAGATACAAGGTGTAGGTAACAAAGTTGCGTAATAATACATTGAAAGTGATTTTTTTTACCACCAGTAAAACACAGGCATATAAAGTGAGTATTCTATGTATAACAAGTCCGTGTTCAAATGTTTTAATAAATATAATATAGGTACATAAATATTGCGGTTTTAGTCGGTTCAAGCGCGACATAACCGCCCCCGCTAGCCGGCGGGGGGGTATCCGCAGGGATTTCCGCACGAAAAAAAAAAGGTACATCAATATTTACCGAAACATGAGAAAGAATTTCATATAATTAACATATACCGATATATATATAGTTCAAAGTGGAGTTCGGGTCGGCAAACGGAAGGTAGGACGCCACCCAGCCAGATGAATGTACTGACGACCTGAAAAAGGGTAGCTGGTATTAACTGGAAGCGGAAGGTGGAGGATCGGTTGCTATGATGCACATTGAACGAGGCCATTATTTATGAACAGTGGACTGCGATAGACTAATTACTGACTAGACTAATTGTTGACTAACTGATTGATCCTACTATTCCACTAATATCTTAAATGTGAATCTGTTATACAATAATATAGGTCTTATATGTGTATAATACTTTCTTAAAAATAAGCGATTTCCAAACTATATTTTATATTCGTAAATTATTTTATAATTCACCTGTAGATTATATATCTTCAAATGAGAAGATGGATGTGTAATAAACCTTTATTTTGGCAACTAAGGAGGCTAGCCTATTGCCGCTAACTTTGCAATTTATTGACACCTGAGAATTTTTTGGCCAAAAATTCCAATAACTCTTTGTTCAAACCGGGAATCGACTTCAAAACCTCATACATAATAGCCGCACTCGAAACCACGACAGTACCAAAGCTCTCATACATAAATATTATTCGGGATAAGTTTTCCTGTTTAAGAAATTATGTATCTATTTTGCAAAATTGTTTTGATACATCATCCGGTCTTATCTTGTAAAAATAGTGCGAGATAAAGTTTCGAAAGCAATGTATCTGGTACTAACATGAGTGACTCACTATCACCTCTTACAGTGTACGTAATTATTTCTGGTAATTAATTCCAAGAAATACAAAATACAACAAGACTTCATGACACTGTGAGCTCATTCTGCGTAAATAGTAACACCAACAATTCAACATAGTTCGGGTACTTTGTGATAACTTACACTTCAAACTATAAGACAACCACCATATTCAATCTCCCCAGGACCATGGCTGCTAAAAAACAACCGAAACGTCGGGTTCAATGTAAATAATAAAATAACAACAAATAAATCGCGATAGAATACGTTAAAAATAGTTTTAATTCTGTACTAATTTGCCCTTGTTTTGTATTTTCACAAGTCTCAAAACGACATAAAAACAGATTGCACAGCAATTACCCATGGGTAACGGGAGCAGAATTCCACAAGGGTGGGTCTGTAGATATCGGCTACTTTATATATATATATATATATATATATATATATATAGGTATATATATAGTTCTTCAAGAAAGAGAATATACTACTGTAAGCTTTTATTGTAATAAGGGCTTATAATGAGACTTGAAAGCATAACGAAACATGACTACCTTTTTTTTTTTATTGTGCGGAAATCCCTGCGGATACCCCCCCGCCGGCCAGCGGGGGCGGTTATGTCGGGCTTGAACGGACTAAAACCGCACGCCGTCTCGGGTCTACAGACTCCGGGGTGTAAGGTTACCCATAGAGCATATCCATCGCACTCCGACTGACCCTGGGCCATTCGCAGTGTCCCCTCTTATAACAGCAGAGGGGTACCTGGAGCGACCACCCCCTCCGCGGGCCTTGCAGGCCCGCCATACCCCGACCCCCTCGTGCAATGGGGTCAGCTGGCCCTGAAAAGGGCCGGTTGGTAAGACTCTTGGCCGTTGACGTTGACGCCAGCTACTCCAGAGGAGCAATCAATGATGCACCATCGCCCACGTTGCCCAGGGTGCACCAAACTTGGAGGTGATCCAACCAGTCGCACCCCGAAACATGAGTACCTATGTATGATGGCTCACATTATCAACTCAACCATCAAACGACCGATCTAGTAAATCTCTGTTTTAGAACTTTCTCATTTTACATTGTATGTACATTCTAGCTGTTACCCGCGACTTCGTCCGCGTTAAATTCGGAATAGATCAAGATATGTTTACTTGTGCAACCCGAACCTCGAACCCAACATGTATTAGGTAACCTATTTCATCGTTATATTTTCAACCATTTATCATGAAGAAATAAAGGTTTATATGTAACATCAAAATAATTCTACCCGGTTCCCTAATATAATAAACATAACATAACATAACATAAACTAACGCCTATATCCCCGAAGGGGTAGGCAGAGGTGCTAGCATCCACATTTCGCCAGTTTATGTTTAGGTCCCAATGTAATAGGTGGCGAGCCTATTGCCATTAACCGGGCACTTATAAACCTGCGATAAATACACACATAACTTCGAAAGGCATCGAAAAGTCATTGGTGTGTGCCATGGTAAAACCTGGGATCGAACCTGAGACATCGTCTCAGCAGTCCATTACCCATACCACTAGGCTACCGCGGTTATTATAATAATATAATATCGTGATGAAATTTATTAACAAAGGTTAAGTCTCTAATCAACTATCTTTTACTAGTAGCTCTGTAGTTTCGTGGTTTCATATTTTACTGCCCATCACCTTCTAGCTATAGCGTAATAATTTATAGTCCGAACGTTGACCATGGTTGAGTTCTCTCGAACTGCATAATTTTGTGATGATCTGCTCTGTAATAATAAAGTAATGATAAATAATAAATTTGATCGATTTTATCCTGCTGCTACTATCACACTTAGCGTGATGATATGTGGCACAATTTATGACCATATCCTACAAAAATGTTCCTGCAACATTTCAGTAGGATATTGATGCTCGGACATCGATAATAAAAACAGGCAAGTTGACAAAAATTCTAAAAACTCTTTTTAGGCATTGGCATCATTCCTAGAATACCCTTTTTTTTTTATCGTGAGGAAATCCCTTCGGATACCCCCCCGCCGGCCAGCGGGGGCGGTTGTGTCGGGCTTGCACCGACTAAAACCGCACGCCGTCTCGGGTCTTCAGACGCCGGGGTGTAAGGTTACCCATAGAGCATATCCCTCGCACCCCGGCTGACCCTGGGCCATCTCACCACTAACAGCATCGCTCATCCTGTCTCCTCTGAAAGCAGAGGAGTACGGAGAGCTATGTGTTCCCGCCACGTTGGGTATTGGCCGACGATCAATGCCAACCTTATGAAGGGGTGAAGGGGAAGCCATTGGCCGCCGCCCAGGGTGTACTGGCCACCCCGATTCCGTTCCCCCCGGACTGCAGCGGGATCGGAATCGGAGCGACACTCGAGGAGGTTACCCAACACACACCCCTCATTCCTAGAATACCTAGTAATTATTCATTTGAAAAAATATTCAATGTAAACATACATAAACATAAACATAAACTCACGCCTATATCCCCGAAGCGGTAGGCAGAGGTGCTAGCACCCACATTTAGCCAGTTTATGTTTAGGTCCCAATGTAATAGGTGGCGAACCTATTGCCATTAACCGGGCACTTATAAGCCTGCGATAAATACACACATAACTTCGAAACGCATCGAAAAGTCATTGGTGTGTGCCATGGTAAAACCTGGGATCGAACCCGAGACCTCGTCTCAGCAGTCTATTACCCATACCACTAGGCTACCGCAGTTATTCAATGTTTTGTAATGTAATATGTAATTTTCACCTCGTTACGATTTTATTATATGTATAGATATTAGTTAAGAGAATTCATAAGAGTACGTTTATATTAGAATCGATCAAAATAGTTCACTGAAACTGTGGATTAATATCATATCAATTACCTCTGTATATCTAATCATCATTATCATTTTCTCAAACGTAAAGTTATAAGCTTCCTACAAGATCATTACTATTAACTACATAAGTTTGTTAATCAACAAAGTCTGAACAAACTACGTAAATTTTTCAGTGAATCGAGCATGCAACACGAATCTTAGACTCTACGTGGTATCTAATTAAAATTCATTAAATTTTATATAACTTTGTTATTAAATGCTAATAGGCTCTTGTTATTTCCCAAGAGATACGATTCTTGAATAAAGTTGAGCGTATTAGGGCGTTTAATTTGCTATTGAAACAGGAAAAGGGCTGCTTTGAGATATGTATAAATAAATAAATAATATTTTACAACATTCCACACAGCGCTTACTAGACCCAAAGTAAGCATAGTTCAACTAGCTTGTGTTATGGGTTCCAGAATACGGATAAACATACTTATATACTTTTTTTTTGTAAATACATACATATTATACATAGAAACACCCAGATCAATGCAAATAGACATATTTATGCATACAAATATTTGCACTGAGCGGGAATCGAACCCGCACCCCCTGTGGCGTAGCCATAGAACGAACGACGGCCAAGTCAGAGGTCGCGGTTTCTATTCCCGCTCAGAGCAAATATGTAGATTTGTAATACTTTGAGTGCTTTTAACATAACATAACTTCACGCCTGTATCCCCGAAGGGGTAAGCAGAGGTGTATTACACACCCACGACTCGCCAGTTATGTTTAGGTCCAAATGTAATAGGGGGCGAACCTATTGCCATCTACCGGGCTCATTACTAAGCAAGCGATAATTAACTTTTTAATATACCTACACATAATTATGAAAAGTCAGAGGTGAGTGCCCGGGGCGACTGGGGATCGAACTCGAGACCTCGTCTCGGCAGTCCGTTACGTACGCCACTGGGCTATCGCCGCTATTCAGCGTATGATATTATGTAGGTATAAATGGTTAGGCCAGTTTGCTAATATAACATCATTTCCTACTATACACATATCGTTCAGTCAATCACTGTTTGTCACTCCTTATCATCACTCGCGCGCGTTGTATCACATTATATACTTTAAAAAAGAATTGTGAATATTCAAAACTTGCAATACTAACGTGAAGTGACGTATATCTTATAGTACAAACCGTGCTAAGAATTGAAAGAAAACTGGCGACCGTTAATAAAACTGTTAAAAGAGGTAAGTGCTTCCTTCGTTACCTTTCTCTCCCATATAAGTTGTAATGATAAAATCGAGAAATAAGCTGTTAAAACAAATGTTAGCGTGAAGTTATGTTATGTTTAATCAAGTGGTAGTTTCACACTATTTCCGACGTTTTACCATCAAATAATAATAATAAATGAAAATTCTACATAGCGCTCTCTAGACCCAGAGTAAGCATAGTTTAACTAACTTGTGTTATGGGTTCTAGAATGCGGATAAACATACTTATATACTTTTTTTTAGTAAAAAAAATGAATATTATACATAGAATTCTTTATTCAAATAATATAGTTCTTATATATGTATAATACTTTCTTAAACAATAAGTGATTTTCAATTATTTTTTTGAGTTTCTTAAATTATTTTATAATTCACCTGTAGTTTTTTTTTACTTGCGGAATAATATGTCTTCTAAGGAGAAGATTGATGTGTAATAACCTTTATTTCAGCAACTAAGGAGGCTAGCCTATTGCCGCTAACTATGCAATTTTTTTACACCGGAAAATTTTCTAACAATAAATCCCAATAACTCTTTGTTTAACC